>OY293828.1:53659258-63659258 GCA_958507055.1 Crioceris asparagi | reverse complement strand
GCTCCATCCACATACCCGGTTGCCTGTGCTCCAAGGTTCTTGGATAAGAGCTATTGCTGTCTGCTCAGCCTCCAGGTGACAACGTAGGAGAATAGTCGCCCCTCGGGAGCGGTGCAGGTTTGCCTGAACTATGGCCAAACCGGTGATTTTGGCCATCAGGCTTGTGCTGGTGGGTCGATGATCTCACCTGACTCCGGTGCATCCATTTGCATGGGCGCTCCCTGAGCCGAGGCATTTTCATCTTCCACTTTCAACTGGGTCACCTTGCAGGTGACCTGACCAAGCAGGTAAAATAGTTTGCCTGCTGTTTCGGCTAAGGCGTCTCTCTCTTTTCTCAAGAGTCCGAAAACAAGGAGTTTGCCCTGAGGCTTTTCCTTGAAGGCCTCGTGGAAGAGTATCCACCTTGGTATGCCTGCCCATGGGTTTTGAGCAGCCAGGCGCCCCCTCAGAACCCCAGTCTCGACAGGAGGGCTGGGGATGCAAAGAGTCGCGTGCAACTTCGTCGGTGCAGCTGATCCTCAGCGCTCCCGCTGCGGAGCCACAGCGCTTGAAAGTGTGTGCTCCCTGCGCCGTGTCCAGCGCGTTAGCCACTAAGTGGCTAAGCTCCTCCTTGATAAGGGTTGCCTTTTCCTCGGTGAGGGGGCAGCTCCTGAAGAACCGCGCCGCTGAGGCAACCTTTCTCGGTGCCTCCCTGGCGCACGTTTGCTCCCCGGCCTTCGCCCTCTTTCCAGAACGAGTCCCAGGTGAGGGCGTGTTACCGGGCGAGAGTTGGCGCTTGCCGGTTGCCGCACCGCTTTGAGCCGGCAGGGTTTTACCCCCGCTCGTGCCCTCAGCGGCCACGCCCGACTTAGGCAGTTTTGGCGAGAGAGCTCTGTCCCCCCTCCTTCTGCTGCAGCGCCTTTCGCGTCTGCAGCTGCCGCCGACAGCTTCTTCTTGTTCGGAGGATCTCTCGGTACTGGTCTGGCCAGATCGTCCTCAGCCCTACCTTGCTGCTCCAAAGTTTTTTCAGTGTCCATAGATCTTCATTGTATTCATCCCCCGGGCTTCTCACCCGCCACTTAGCCCCACTGGGGACGCTGTATCAGCGCCAGGGCTACCCGAGAGATATAGCCCTCGGTGCCAGTCCCGCACGGACAGTAGGAGCGGTCGCGAGCAGTACCAGCGCCCCACTACATTGCCGCGCGATCCATGCTCCCTGGGGACTCACACAGCCGGTCCTCTAGGACAACACAGCCGATTGATCAAGTTGGGTTAGTCTTGACCGTTCGTCTAGTTGAACTCAGGGCCAAAGAGGAGTGTTGCCGGACTTCCGGCCTGCCCAAGCGAGTCCCGGAGCCGGCTCAGCTCCCAGGATTCCGTCATCCCACAACACGCCCTGCAAACAAAGGAGTGCCACTAAGTACCCGGTAACCTTGCCGCAGCACAGACAAGGACGGGGGATTGTTCTTGGTCGCTCCTGGGAACTAATTGCGAACGCAGTCGCCGAAGAGTTCCAACGCGTCTTCCTTTCAGGAACCGTATTGGTCCAGACCGACTACGTGTAGTCAGTCTAGGTATCCCCTCGCCCCAGGAGAGCCCTTTTTACTGAGATCCGGTTTGTCGAGTATACCCCTTACTAGGAAGTCTAGGGCCTGTATTCCTAGTGGCTGCACCAGCGTCAAGGTCCTACAACCTCTTGGAGAGGAATGGAACGTAATATGTTCTCCAGTTTTTTTTTTCTAATTTTGTTATATCGCATTTAATATCATCACTGAGGAAATGTAACATACAAACATTGCTGGAATCCGATGGAACAAAACCTGCACGAGAAATGGCGCGTAACCACTGAATCCTCATTTCATCGTTTCTTGGGAAGAAGAACACTTTCACATGTGCACTATTATACCCGTTAATTAATAATAGAGTTAATCGAAGACGATCTTTTTCCTATTTCTTTTGTTAATTATTTGGAATAAATAAAATAATTTAAATTTAAAATGACAACTTTTACATTAATCTATATTTGATAATGTCCGGTTAATTAAATAAATTTTTCTATCAGAGAACTTTTATTATTTTAGCCATTTCCTTTAATCAGATTGGAGTCAAAAGCGTATGTGATTTAGTATTAATATACGGTGAATATATACGAATAGTGCTACTCATATTTCCCCATTCTGATCAAAGTGTTACCTACTTGTATACGGTCCATAGTGTTACCGGATGTGTTTAAATGAGTACACACTTCTGGAAAACATCAAGCCGAAACCCGTGTCAAATTATTAAATTATGTATTTGATTATAACATTTATCACTATTGTGCAGTAAATGGTAAAAATGTTTACTTTGAAAGATTTCCAAATTCAATTGAAGATGTGATATTTGCATTTAAGTAGTTAAGTACTTCTTCCAATCACCGAGTTGAAACCTGGATTTAACTTGTGAAGGAAATCAGAGGCTAACGAACACAAACAAGTAACTAACTATTCTTTATTAACTACATTACATTAAGTGTGTAGTGGATCACGAAACAACGATGATTTTTATATGAGAAGGGGGCCTGCGGGGAAATAGGGCTCATTGAGACTAAAAACTCAATTGGCAGCCATGAATACCCTGCCGCGGACCAACTTCACCTGTCCCAGCTGTAGTGTCGTGGCTAAGGGAATTGCACTCAGGTACAACGATGCCAGGTGTGCTTTAGAGCGAACCTCGAAACCACCCTGTCAAACCAATGCATCCTGGTCGTCTGTGGTCATGTCTCGCGGGCCAGTGATGCGGGGGGGTCTTGGCTTAACCGCCCGGACCAAGAGGAAATAACCTCATCAAAAATTCTAAATCCAAGGCGGGAAACCAAGCCGAGGGATGCATGGCCAGATAGAGGACTGGTCTCTACTGGTTTCGACCTTGGAGCACAAGGGGGAACTCTATTGTATTAACCCCTTACTCCTGCATGCGGGGCTCTGCAGAAGTGGACCGATTTGTCCCCAGCTACTCGTGGGAACTTTATGGAACATTCACATAATCCCAAACTCACCGGAGGAGAGATGGAGAAAGCCTCCACCTCTTCATCCGGGCTCCCTGTAAAAAAGGGAAATGCCAAACGGCAAAGGAATCGTCTGCCGTTCGACCTGCCAAAACTCGGACAGCCGGGCGGCAGAGACGATCCACTGAGAAAGGGTCTCAGTGGAGCAGGAGTGCGGAAGTACCTGCGACTCCTCCATCAGGGACTTGCACCTGAGGAGGCCAGAAAACAGGCTCTTCAACACTACATACCACCTACTGTCCCGACCCCGAAGGTAACACCGACGGGAAAAGGGACAGGAAAGAGAGGCGCGGAGCATATCACTCCTCCGGAAAGGCCTCAGCCTAAAAAGCCGAAAACAGCTGCAGCAAAAACCGGGCATGCCACTGCATACGCTGCAGCTGCCAAGGCCGTAAAAGCTATTCGTGTGGGTATCATACCCAAGGATTACCCTAGAGTAATCCTTGAACCACATCGGCTCTCAACACTGGAGGATACTCTAGTGGAAGAGATGTGCAGTGGAGGGGTGAAGGGAATGCACTTCACCGGTATACATTTCCGCTGTGGAATGATGCTGGTGGACTGCGGTTCTCAGGATTCGGCGGACTGGCTCATTGGAGTAGTGCCGGCCTTGAGGTCTTGGGAAGGACCCGAGTTACTGGCGGTCGAGGAGAAAAACATCCCCAAACCCGTCACTGTAACGGTGTACTTCCCAAGAAGCTTCGAAATGGAAACGGAGAAAATCCTCCGACTCGTCGAAGTACAGAACACCTGGCTCAGTACCGGAGCCTGGAAAGTTCTCAACTCCAAAAAGGAGGGAACCGGTACAGTCCTCACGATTGGGATCGATCACCAATCAGGAGAGGCCCTGAAGGCAGAAGGATGCATCTTGAACTTTAGGTTTGGACGTGTGTCTGTCTCGGGGCTAGGACAGAAAAATAAACCTGCGGGAGGTCCAAAAGATGCGGAGATGCCCTCCACATCTACGGACTCCGTTGTGCAGGATAAAACTGCTAGCTCAGGTCTGGTCGAGGCCTCTGCTGGCTCTGCCAAAGAAGCCGGGGCGGCAGAGAAATTCTCTGCAGTCCTGGGGGAAGGGCGAACCCATGCGGGGGTCGAGGCCATAACCCGAGACCCAGATACCCACTCGAGCTCCAAGGAGACTACCCTCCCGATGGATCTTGATGAGGGACAGGAGGAAAGAGAGGAGGGGGGGAACTAGAGGCTGGACTACCCAGCCCCTACACCCCAGACTACAGCACCTTCATCGCTTTCTCCAAGGTGGCGCAAGTGAACTTGCATCACGCGAAGGGAGCTTCAGCAGTGATTGCAAGGCTGTTTGCGAAATCCCAACTGGATTTTGTACTGATCCAGGAACCCTGGACAGGCAAAGCAGGCCAAATTAGAGGTTTGGCATCTAAAGATTCAAAATTGATCTATGACCAGCGGCAGGAGTCCCCTCGTGCCTGTGTGATCATAAGAAACAACATTAATTACACATGTATTTCAGAATTCATGACTCGGGACCTAGTTCCAATTCTAGTACACCTCAACACTGGGGGCATCAACCGAGACATAGTTATTGCATCTGCTTATTTCGCTGTAGACAATACTGCAATACCTCCAGTAGAAGCTCAAGAGCTAGTGCAATACTGCAATAGCAGACAACTGCCAGTCATCATAGGCTGTGATGCCAATGCGCACAATGTTATTTGGGGAAGCACGAACAACAACCCTAGAGGTGAGTGCTTACTTGAATATCTCTTAGCTAATAATCTAGAAACCCTTAATGTGGGAACAACCCCCACTTTTGTCACGAGAGCAAGAGAAGAGGTCCTGGACGTAACAATTGCCAGCTTTACTGCCAGGAATAACGTATTTGATTGGAGAGTGATGGAGGAACCCTCTCTCTCCGATCATAGGATTATTGAGTTTAGGATTGCGGGGGAAGTAACCTCACTGTCTCCAACTCGTAACCCTAGAAATACAGATTGGTCTAAATATAAGACCCTTCTGAAGCAAAACTTGGAACAGATCGAAAGTAATGGGGTCAAACACCCACACTGCGATCTGGATCAAGAGGTCGAACTGGTCAGTGTGGCGATAACGGATGCATTCCAATCAAGTTGCCCACTCTCAAAAGCTCGACCAAGCAAGGAAGCACCTTGGTGGAACAAAAACCTGTCAAACCTCAGATTAGAGGTCCGTCGGCTCTTCAACAGGGCCAAAAGAGACGATAATTGGCAGGGCTACACCGAGAAGCTCACACAATACAATAAGGAGATCAGGAAGGCCAAGAGGCTTCACTTTCAAGCTTTTTGTGAAAAGATCACTTCGACTCCTACTGCAGCCAGATTGCAAAAAGTCATGGCAAAAGGGGCAATCAGCCCCTTAATGTCGCTAAAGAAGCCAGACGGGTCATACACTGAGGGAGAAGAGGAGCGATCTGCTCTACTTCTCAAAACACACTTCCCAGGAAGTGAACCCCTCAGTAGTATTGACGTAGCAATCCAAACCAAGAATCCTCGCAAGGAAGATTGGAGTATTGCTAAGAAGATATTCACAAGACTTAGGTTGGAATGGGCAGTCAACACCTTTCAACCTTATAAATCGCCGGGAGTGGATGGCATATTCCCAATACTCCTACAGAAAGGAATGGAGGAGATCCTTCCCCATCTCCTGAAGATTAGAAGAAGCTGCCTAGCACGGGGCTTTATACCTAGCATATGGCAAAGAGCCAAAGTTATCTTCATTCAGAAAATAGGGAAGAAAAATGGGACTGATCCCCGATCTTTCCGACCTATCTGTTTAACATCGTTTCTACTGAAAACGATGGAGAAAGTAGTGGATAACTACATAAGAACAGAGATTCTGAAGGACAAACCACTTCATAAATGTCAGGCACTCACACGGCGAGGAGTGAACAAGACTGTTATCAAATGGATGTATGAGATGTTGAAGACGAGAATAGCTGAGGCCCAAGTAGGTGATCATACCACCTCTGTTAAAGCTACTCGTGGAACACCTCAACGAGGAGTAATATCTCCCCTCCTATGGAGCTTAGTAGTAGACGAGTTACTCCACAAACTCACGGAGCTTGGCTTCACATATATAGGCTATGCCGACGACATAGTCCTAATAGTCCGAGGAAAATTCGCGAACACCCTATGCGAATTATTGCAGGAGGGCCTCAGAACTATTAAATAAACTAAATATTGTAACGTGAAAACACACCCGAATAATAAAATACACCCACATACAGACACGAAATCCAGAACAACGAAAAGAACACCATTGAAATCCAGAGTAACGAAAAGAACACACGAGAACAACTCGAAGCATCGATATTGGAGGTTAGGTAGTATAAATAACTGCGTCAATCACATAAGAGTTAGTCAGTTAGCGTAAGTCTACACTAGTGCATACATAGAACACTGAATATAAATAGAGCGCTAGTAATGCTGTGAATTCTTCTTTTTCATGTGCCGTCTCCTCGAATAAGGTTGGCAACCATCATAGCAATTCCGACCTTCGATGCTGCTGTTCTGAACAGTTCCACAGAGTTGCAATTGAACCAGTCTCAGATTATTTAACCAGGAAATGCATTTTCTTCCTCGGCTTCTCCGTCCTTGAATTTTTCCCTGTATTATAACTTGTAGTAGTCCGTAGCGCTCCCCCCTTATAACATGGCCCAAATATTGCAATTTTCTAATTTTGATGTTATTTAAGACTTCTTTTTGTTTTTTTATTCTTCTCAACACTTCATCGTTTGTAATTCTATCTACCCAGCTTAACCTCAACATTCTTCTATATGCCCACATCTCAAAAGCCTCCAATCTATCATAAATATTTTTCATTAATTTCCAAGCCTCCATCCCATACAAAAGAACAGAAAACACGTAACACTTCAAAAGTCTGATCTTTAGGCCGATAGTCAGATCTCTGCTGCTCAAAACATTTTTCATTTTATGGAATGCGTTTCTTGCTTGTACTATCCTTAACATGATCTCTTCAGTGTAATCGTTTTCTTCATTTATTATTGATCTCAAATATTTGTATTTTCTGACTTTTTTTATTTGTTTTCCGTGGACCATTAGGCTCTCTTGGCATCTTTGTGATTTTGTTATTACCATAAACTGAGATTTTTAGTATTAAGAGTTAAACATCTCTCCTCACCGAGTTCAACTACAGGGTCTAATAGTTGTTGTAAATCCTCAAGACATTCCTCTATTAATAATGTATCATCAGCGAATCTTAAATTGTTAATTGGTTTGGCGTTCACTTTTATACCTATTGTTATTTCATCCTCCAGCGCTTCCTGGATTATTTCCTCGGAGTACACTTTGAACAGGATTTATTTCTATTTCATTCGAAAGTTCTCTATCTACCTGCATTACGGCTTTCTCATTGTAATAGAGTTCGGTAATAATTCTGATATCCTTTGTATCCAGATTTTTATTTTGGAGTAAGTGAATAAGGTGGTCATGTCTGATTTTATCAAAGGCCTTATTATAATCCAAGAAACATATGTATAACGGTTGGTTTACATCCATGCATCTCTGGGCCAATACGTTTATGGCGAAGAGGGCTTCTCTTATTCCAAGGGCATTTCTGAAGCCAAACTGTGTTTCACTGATATCTTGTTTCAGTTTGCGGTAAATCTCATTGTGTATAACTTTTAGGAATATTTTGAGGGTGTGACTCATTAGGCTGATAGTTCGATGGTCGCAACATTCCTTTGCATTAGGTTTTTTAGATACAGTGATGAAAGTAGACTTTAACCACTCCTTAGGTATAACTCCTGTATTGTAGATGGAGTTGTATAAGCACTTCAATTTGATCCTCATTTATAAGTTTGACTATTTCCACTGGTATGCCATCAGGTCCAGATGCTTTATTGTCTTTTGTCAACTTAATTGCGTGAAACACTTCTGGGCCGCTGTCTTTCGCCTCGTTTGATAGGGGTTTTTATCTTTGATGTTCGAAAATTTTCTGAATATACTCACTCCAAACTTGCCCTGTTTATTTTGTTCGTACCAGTTAACTCTTTTTTTTTGTGGCAGTTAAAAGTGTCGTTCTTTAACATTAATTCTTCGATCTCGTCACATTTTTCTTCATACCATTTCTCCTTGGCTTCTCTTATTTTTCTTCGTAGCTCTCTGTGAGTCTATGCTTGTCTATGTTTTTGTATTTCCTTCGCACCTCCATTAGTTCCAGTATCTCCTCAGTTATCCATTGTTTTTTCTTTTTGATCTGACACTTCCTTAATGTGTTTTGGCTTAATTAATAGTGCATTCTTATTTTTCCCACTTTTTATCGTTTTCTTCAAAGTCATCGATTTTTATGTTCTTAAACTCTTCGTTGATTTTTTCTTTACCGCTGGATTTTTTAGCTGGGATATCTGTATTTCTTCCTTGTGACTTTTATTTAAGCGTTTTTGAGCTTCACATTTAATTTTGCTACAACGACGTTGTGATCAGATCTTTCTTGGGAAATAAACCGTTAATATATATATATATATATATATATATATATATATATATATATATATATATATATATATATATATATATATATGTATATATATATATATATATATATATATATGTCAGCACCTGGATATGTTTTGGCTGACTTGATTGAATTGCGGTGTCGCTTGTTGATCAGTATGAAATCTTTGATTTCTGACAAAATTATTTGGATTGTCTGCTGCTGATCTCCATGTATAGTCTTCTAGGTGGAATTTTGAAGTAGGTATTCGTAATTATGAAGTCTTTCTCTTGACAAAACTGGGCCAGTCCGTCGCCCCTATGTTCCCAATCCAAAGTTCCCCACGAAGTCTCCTTCACTCCCTTGTCCTATCTTAGCGTTAAAATCGCCCATCAAAACTGTGATGTCTCTAGGTTCGGTGGTATCTAGTACTTGTTCGACTTCGTTGTAGAATTGTTCTATTTCTTCTTCTTCTGTATTAGCAGTTTGAGCATATATTTGAATTATGTTGATCTTAGAATGGAAAGTCTTTGCATTTCCTGGACTACATTGTGAATCTTTCCTGCTTCGTATATGGATTTTACTTTCCATGTACCAACGTCCATTGCTGACCACGGGGATTCTTCGCATCCTCTGGTTACTTAAAACCTGCCGGGGACTGAGAGTCGTATCTTTGTGTGTCCATGATACACTAGGAAATTAATAATGAGGTGGTTTTCTGTTGCCTTCCCCATCGCAGGGTTTTAGCCGGTTCGGCTAGTTATTGGCTGTCGCCTAAAAGTTTCCATCATTAGACCGTCTAGAAACACGCGTTTCTGCGCCCCAATGTGGTAATGACAGCACTGCTTCCCACTGTCATGTTCTCAGTTGATCCGCGGATGCTTATTTGGCAAGCCTTATTCGCACCTATCCTGTATATCTACAGGATGTTTGCTATTAGCCATTGGGACGCGCCGTGTCGGGATTGAGGACTTCCCTATCCAGACCTGTCTTCCGCAGAGTATTGAGAGGTCCTTACTTAGTTCAGAACCCCTCCCCTACGGAAGCTGAGTCCCGGCACGTGAATATAAATGTGTATATAGATGTGTAATTATTAGTGTAAATAAATAAGTGAAAATAAATCGAACCCAGTTTAAATTACAATTCCCGTTACATTGGTGTCAGTGTGGAATCAGTGAGTGACTGTAGAAATTGGACAGACTTTAAAAGACTGCGGTTTCGTGCAGATTTAAGTGTTTTCGAGACTTTTTGTTAGATTTAAGTTTAAGTTGAAGACTCTTTTGTTCGTTTTCGTGTTGAAGACTTTAAAAACTGTATAATTAACTTTGTTAATAAAGAAAATTATAAATGAAATTAGTGCAGTTAACCGTGAAACAACTCAAAGAACAGTTGGTGGAGCGGGATTGTGATGATTCCGGTAATAAACCGACCCTCCAGAAATGGTGAAGGGACACTGATTGTGTTCAGTCGGGAGAGTTGGGCTGCCTAACGTTTCAAGCAGTTCGTCCCGACTCCTGGCCCCCTCTTACAGCTGACGATTGACCAAAGCGAGTAACCATCATACTATTGCTTCGTTGACTTTTGAACGACCTCGTGCTTGCAATCTCATACATATAAAGAGTCACGGAAAATCAATCTTCTGTTTTCCTCTTATAACAAAAGTTATTCGCGAAATCATCTCATCTCATCAAGCATATTGAGCAATTTAAAGTGAAGTGCCTAGAGCCATCGGTGAAGTGACCGCCACGACGCCAGTGCAGAGGAGGTCCTCATCCCTTTTTCCATCCCTCGAAGTCCCCGTCTGCTGCTGAATTAACTTCTACCTCTGGGGTAAGTGCCTTCATTTAATTGCTCAATAGTCAGCCTTAGTAATCACCTGAGACCGGTTCCAGCTAAATCCCGCTGGAACCCTTCATTGGTGCCGAAACCAGGGAACTTTAGATTTTAAATTCAGTTTATCATCTTTATCATCTTCATCTAATCATTCTATCGTAAATTAATTATTTAGATTCATTGAATAAATAATTTTTTACCATCTGTTTACCATTATTTCTCATTTCTTCGTGAACGATTTTGCCATTTCTACCATCTGTTTTTCTACCATCTGTTTATAATAAATTTCATCGTCTGTTCATCTGTAAATTCTTCGCCAATAATTTCAACAATTCTACTGCGAAGCTACAGGGGTCGTTCAAAATTCAAAATGCCCTCATCGATTGAAAAATTGAAAGCATCAATCTCCGAACACATCGTCAATCGTGAGAATGATTTCGCCGCGGCCTCGACTTTGCTTAACCTAATTAAAGGTCTGACCACTGAAGTAGATGTGGCCAATATGTACTTGGCCGAATTGTCTAAGGTGGAGAAGACCTTCAAGGAGGCTGATGCGTTGTCAAGCTCAACTCTCAGTTGGAGGAGCCAGAGCGGGACGGATCACCGTCGAAATTCGCAGCTTTCTTTGAAGTCTGCCTTCAAATCCGCGCCGCCCACAGTCATCTGACTGCGTCTTCTTCTGTCGCGACGTCTTCGTTTTCCTCTACAGATCTCCCTATTCCTCGGGTCGAGTTACCACGTTTTAATGGAAAGGTCGACGAATGGCCCTTCTTCATCGCGCTGTTCGATGCCCTTGTACATCAGAGCAACTCCCTCGCGCCGGTCCAAAAGTTTCACCTGTTGTCGTCTGCTCTTTCAGGTGAGGTGGCTTCTGTGATCTCCGGCTTTGAGTTGAATTCGGTCAATTACCCTCTCGCCTACAAAGCCCTCTACGATCGGTATCAGAACCCTCGTCGGCTGGCCGATCTTTATGTCAACCAGATATTGGATTCGCAGCCTGCGTCTGTCTCTTCTTTGTCCCAGTTGAAACAGTTCGCCACCACACATCAGAATGCCATCAATGCCCTCAAGGCGTTGCCCATTCCCGATATAGCAGATTATCTTCTGTTTTCTTTAACTTTGCGCAATCTTGATGTGCCATCTCGCCAGTTGTTCGAAGGGCAGTTATCCGCGAATGACTTTCCTAATCTAGCCCAATTGCTCGAGTTCACCACTCGACAATTGCGGGTGTTATAAAGCACTCCTAGCATCTCCTCCCGTGTGCCTTCGCCGAAGAGGCTGTCAAGAACCCAATCACCAGCGTCTGTTCACTCATCGTCTGTTCACTCATCGCGGTCTGCCTTGCGTAAGATTAGTAATCCTGACTTCCTTATGCCTACTGCTTGGGTCCGCCTAGATAACCAACGGAATGTTGTCTTCGGCCGTGCTCTTATCGATTCAGGCTGCCAACACACCCTCATCACCCGAGCTTGGGCCAACAAGCTTCATCTGCGCATTCACCCTGAAGATGTTCGACTTCGAACCTTAAGCAACGCAGATCATTTTCGCATCCAAGGGTACGCATACGTCAGTCTCTGTCACCAAGGGGATCCTCCTCATCTTATCATCAAAGCCTACGTTATTGACAGTCATATAGATCCTCTTCCAGTCCAAGCGTTCAATGGCCGATGGCCTGAGTTTCAGAAATTAAACCTAGCTGATCCACTCTTCAATGTTCCTCGTATCATCGGGATGTTGATTGGCTCGGATGTACTCCCTCATCTTCTTCTGGGTGCTTTATGGGCCCTATGCTCGCCATCGCAGGAAGACTAAACATGTTTCCTTCTCACCAGACACTGTCAATGGTCGTGCTCGACGTCCTTCCAGTGTTCATCGGGGTTCAAGGCGGCACACTTCTCCCTCATCTTCTACTGCGATGCGTTCTCCATCGTCTTCACAGCCCGATTCTCCTCTCTCAGTGATCACCTACCAATCTTCCTCTGTCAAAACTAACTCTACTGGTGCATCTCACCAAAATTCACCATCTGACGTGATAAGACCTCCTGCTGTTGAAGACTTTCAAACCATGAATTCGAACCCCTCGCACAGGTCGGACCAGGAACTTATCAACATCGTTCGGCGGTTTTGGGAAGTCGATAAGGTACCTGACGTGCTTCCGTTGACCCCTGCCGAGAAGGAGTGTGAGATGCTGTATTGCGCTGCGGTCACCCGTGACTCCAATGGAAGATACACTGTTGGTTTACCCTTGTCCTCTAATCGATTGGGTACCTCTGTCAATGTGGCAACTAGACAGTTTATTCGGTAAGAGCATCGTCTCGACAATAACCCTGCTCTTCGTGTCGCTTATCATGCCTTCAGGCGAGATTATCTCGAGAGTGGTCATATGGAATTGGTTCCAGAATCTTCTGATTGTCCGCAATATGAGGCATATTATATCCCTCATCATCCCGTACATCGGCCAGATGATCCTCTTACTAAAATTCGAGTGGTCTTCAACGCCTCTTGTGCATCTTCTAATGGCAAATCCCTCAACCATCTTCTGTTTACCGACCCGAAGCTGCAAGCGGACATTTCAACTCTTCTTCTACACTTTCGTCTATATCGCTTTGTCTTCACTGCCGATATTAGACAGATGTATCGACAGATCTTGATACTCCCTGAGCAAAGAGATTATCAACGTATAGTCTGGCGTTTCACCAAACAGGAACCTCTCCAATATTATCGTCTGAACACCGTCACTTATGGAGTTTCTTCTGCTCCCTACTTAGCTCTTAGGACCCTTCGGCAGCTGGCTTCGGATGACGGACCCAAGTTTCCTGCTGCTAGGCAGGTCTTGCTAGATGCAATTTATGTCGATGACATCTTGACAGGCTGTTCATCCGAAGCTGAAGCTCTTGAACTGCGACAGCAAGTTCAGGATCTGCTCATGGCGGGCGGATTTGAGTTGCGTAAATGGGCTACTAATCATCTTCCTCTGCTGGACGGTATTCCCTCTGATCATCGTAGAGAATCCTCCTCTATTGACCCCATTCTTCTTGATCGTGAACCAAGTCTCAAGATTCTGGGACTTGGATGGAACCCTGCATCTGATCACTTCTTCTACTCTGTCCGCTTGACTTCAACGGCAATCACCAAGCGGACTGTGCTGAGTCAGATGGCTAGAATCTTCGACCCCTTGGGATGGTTAACTCCTGTCACCTTCTACGCTAAAATCTTCTTTCGTCAGCTCTGTCTTCTTCATCGGCAATGGGACCAACCTCTCTCAAATGAGGCCCAGCCCTCATGGTTGCGGTTTCAGTCTCAACTTTCCACTTTGTCAGAACTTCAGATACCACGCTTCATCCCTGACGTTTCTTCTTCTGCGCATCAGTTGGTCGGCTTTTGTGATGCCTCTGAATCAGGCTACGCTGCAGTCGTCTATCTTCGCACTTTGGCACCGTCTGGCCACAGCCAGGTGTCTCTTCTAGCAGCTAAATCCAAAATTGCTCCTTGCAAGGCTATGACCCTGCCTCGTTTGGAACTATGCGGTGCCCATCTTCTCGCAAAACTCATGCATCACCTGTCCACTCGCGTGTTGCAGCATCTCGGTACTGAATGCATGGCCTTCAGTGATTCATCTGTGGCCTTGTCGTGAATCCGTGGCGAGAGTCATAAGTGGAAGACATTTGTTGGCAATCGGGTCGCTGAAATCCAGGATCTCATTCCCTCGAATTGCTGGAGACATGTGGTGTCTGAGGACAACCCAGCTGATTGTGCCTCTCGAGGATTGATGCCTGCAGACATACATCATCACCCATTGTGGTGGCGTGGTCCTCCCTGGTTGTCTCTCGACTCATCGTTGTGGCCCTTCTCTTCTGTTGATTCCTCTCAAACTGATCAAGTGTACGAAGAAGCCAAACCGATCTCCGTTTTGATGTTAGCTGCCATCTCCGATGAACCCACCATGATTGACCGGTTTTCCTCGTATCTTCGACTCAAGCGAGTCACTGCCTATTGTCGACGATTCATACTAAATGCTCGTGGTCCATCGCCCCGTCGGTCAGGTTTTCTCTCCTCTGTTGAACTGCAGGAGGCTGAAATTTGTTTAATACGTCTAGTCCAGTCTAACAACTTCGCTGAGGAGCTAGCTGAATTTCAAAAACCTTCTTCTCGTCATCGTCTTATCATGAAACTCCGCCTGTTTCGTGACGAGCATGGCCTTCTACGTGTTGGAGGTCGCCTTTCAGCATCCTTACTGCCATATAGACACAAACATCCGGTTCTTCTACCAAAAATTAATCATCTCACTCATCTAATCATTGATGATGCTCACCTTCGCCTTCTGCACGCCGGTGCCTTGGCTACTCATTCGTTCATTCGTCAACGGTTCTGGATTTTGGATGGACGTAATGTGGTGCGTAATCGTTTGCGTAATTGCAACGGATGCTTCTCTTGCAAACCCCGTCCTCTGATTCAACCAATGGGCAATCTTCCACCTGAGCGTCTATCCTCTGCTGCGGCTTTTCTCACTACTGGCGTTGACTACGCCGGCCCCTTTTATGTGACGAGTGCACGACTTCGTGGAGCCGTCAGCACCAAGGCATATTTGGTTGTCTTCATCTGTTTCACTACGAAAGCGGTTCACCTAGAACTGGCGTCTGCGCTGTCCACCGCAGCTTTCATTGCTGCTTATCGTCGATTCGTTGCGCGCCGAGGTCATCCTTCCGTTATCTTTTCGGACAACGGGACCAATTTCGTAGGTGCACATAACTATCTCCGTGATCTTGGCCGCCTATTGTCTGCTCCACAACATCAGCGGAGTCTTTGCGATGCGGCATCCTCTTCCGGCACCGATTGGAGATTTATACCACCATCCAGTCCCCACTTCGGCGGCCTTTGGGAAGCCGCTGTAAAATCAGCAAAGCATCATCTCACTCGCGTTATTGGCGAGCAAAGGCTCACTTATGAGGAGTTTCTCACCGTCTGCACTCAGATTGAGGCAATTCTCAACTCTCGACCTCTGTATCTTCCATCGTCTGATCCTTCTGACTTTGAGGCCCTCACACCAGGGCATTTCCTGGTTTTCCGTCCCCTCACCGCTCCTCCGGATCATGATCTCAGTACCGTGTCTCTGAACCGCCTGTCACGGTGGCAACTAGTCCAGCGACTTCAGCAAGACTTTTGGAAGCGTTGGCGTCAAGAATACTTGCATACCTTGCAACAACGTCACAGGTGGTTGCAACCATCTACCCCTTTCTTCCAGGCACTGTTGTCATCATTCAAGATGATAATCTTCCTCCTCTGAAGTGGAGCATCGGCCGTATCTCATCTGTTTTCCCCGGAGCTGATTCCACGACTCGTGTGGCTGATGTCGCTACTCCTTCTGGGACAATTCGACGACCAGTTGTCAAACTGTGTCCTCTTCCAAGTCAGTAGATAGCTTTTTCGTCCGTTCACTCCTTTCGATTGATCTCACTGAAGAGATCCTTCAGGGCGGGCGGCATGTTCAGTCGTGAGAGTTGGGCTGCCTAACGTTTCAAGCAGTTCGTCCCGACTCCTGGCCCCCTCTTACAGCTGACGATTGACCAAAGCGAGTAACCATCATACTATTGCTTCGTTGACTTTTGAACGACCTCGTGCTCGCAATCTCATACATATAAAGAGTCACGGAAAATCAATCTTCTGTTTTCCTCTTATAACAAAAGTTATTCGCGAAATCATCTCATCTCATCAAGCATATTGAGCAAGTGAAGTGCCTAGAGCCATCGGTGAAGTGACCGCCACGACGCCAGTGCAGAGGAGGTCCTCATCCCTTTTTCCATCCCTCGAAGTCCCCGTCTGCTGCTGAATTAACTTCTACCTCTGGGGTAAGTGCCTTCATTTAATTGCTCAATTGTCAGCCTTAGTAATCACCTGAGACCGGTTCCAGCTAAATCCCGCTGGAACCCTTCATTGGAGAAGATCCTGATATGTTCGAGTTCCATTCTCCGGAAGTACTGTTACTGAAAGAGGTGAAGGAAGAAATTTCTAGAAATAATAATGAAAAATTCGATGAAGTCTCGAAAAAGTTTTAAGAAATTTCAAGAATAGTTGACGAAAACTTTGTCACGACAGAGAAGAACATGGAGCTACTACAACAAAAAATTAAGACATTGGAAATGGCAGTTAAGAATGTTAACTGCAGTGCGAGCCAGACACTTAGCTGCAGGTAGTATGAGAGTTAAGCTGGCAAACAGTGGCAATGGCTAACCGGTGGACCGAAGAACAGAAAGCTGTTTCCTTAACTGCCGCTTTACGAGGTGATGCAGCAGACATCCTAAGGTCTATTCCGACTGGCAAGGCAAATTACCAAGTCTTGCTTTCTAAATTGGAGAATCTTCAGCAAGTATACAAAGCACAATTGCGAACTCTGGTGCAACGTGCAAATGAGAGTCTGCAAGAGTTTGAGGGAGAGGTTGCTCGTATTGGGCTAGCATATCCTACAGATGCCGATAGCTTCCTAGATGAAATTGCGGTGGACACCTTTGTACATGGATTGAGAGAGAGCAAGCTGCAGAAGGCGTTGAAGCTGGCCAAACCAAAATTGCTAGAAGAAGCACTAGCTATTGCTTTGGGGCATGAAGCCGATAACCAAACTTCCCTAGGGCACCGTGGAAGAGCAATCGAGGAAGAAGACCAATCCAATAGAGAGTCCCTGTTAGGCATGATAAGGAATCTAGTTACGTGAACACAATCAAAGAAAAAAGAGTCTAGGTGTTGGAACTGTGGTGAGCTAGGACACGTCTCCGCAGTTGTAAGAAAAAGGAGGCACAGTCGAAAAAACTAGACCGTTCGAAGATGGAAGACAAGCTTTGCCCTATCCAAAGAAAATGAGGAACGGCAGCCCGAACAAATGAAACTTGCCCAATAGGACGACCAATGTTTGGAAATAGTCCTGGAATGGATGCACCGCAAGGAGAGGCCGTCTTGGCAGGATATAAGTTTACGAAGCCCGGAAGTGAAAGCATATTGGAGCCAATGCGACTGTCTTGTGTTAAGAGATGATCCGCTATATATAACCTTTGAGTCTGAAGATGACACTGAATCTATCTTACAACTAGTTGTGCCAAGAAGCAAAGAGCCGGGGAACCACGTCAGCCACATAATGGGGTCTCGGCTGGACATTTTGGAATCACCAAGACTCTGCGGAAGGTTCGAGAGCGATTCTATAGGGTGAATTGCAAAAAAGATGTGAGACGCTGGTGCCGGAAGTGTGCAGTCAGCAATGGACCACTTGGCAGAAAGCGGGCACCTATGAGACAGTATAATGTTGGGAGTCCCATGAAGCGAGTTGCTGTGGATACTGCAGGACCATTTCCTGAAACGGACAATGGGAATAAGTATATCCTGGTACTTCACAAAGTGAACAGAGGCGTACGCAATCCCTAACCAAGAAGCATCGACCGTCGCCGAGGTATTGGTGTAAGAGTTATTTTCACGTTTTGGCGTTCCTCTTGAAATCCATTCTAACCAAGAAAGAAACTTCGAGTCAGCCCTGTTCCAAGATGTGTGCAAACTAATAGGTGCGAACAAGAACAGACCGACCCCTTTGCATCCTCAATCGGACGGAATGGTAGAGCGGATGAACCGAACCACGGGCAAGCCTCTCTAAGGTTGTCTCAGAACATCCGAGAGACTGGGATCAGTACATCCATTTGTTCCTGATGGCCTATCGGGTGGCTGTGAATGAAACAACTGGTCAGACTCCTGCTTATTTAATGTTGGGGCGGGAGTTGCGCCTACCCTGTGACCTGGAATTCGGCCGCAGACCTACAGAGGACAATGTCGCAGGAGAAGGATACGTCGAGCAACTGAGAGCCAGAATGGATAGTCCACGAGCTAGCCAGACAGAACATCCAGCTTGCCAGTGATCGAATGAAGCACCACTACAATACTCGATCGGCTGATGGAATCTTCAACGTGGGAGACCTGGTTTGGCTCTATAATTCCCAACGACGTCGAGGCCTTTATCCCAAACTCCAGAGGCAATGGGAAGGTCCATATGAAATCATGAAGAGGATAAATGACGTCATCTATCGTATCCGAAAGTTACCAAGAGGAAAACCTAGAGTGGTGCACATAAACCAACTCGCATCATACGCTGGATGAAACAACCAGGAGGAAGCACGAGTGGCCCTTCAAGAAAAGAACGTTGAAGAGCAAAATGTCAGTTTCAACGAGTTCATATCCGACTACGCGGATCGGAAGAAGGTTAGACTCGGTGTGACAGTTGAGGTTCAACAAGATCATTTCAAACTGCCAGCCGACGTTTCTATTGCCCACTGTGTGGCGGAGGACCTACGTATGGATCGAGGAATTGCTCTGGTGTTAAAAAGGAAGTTTAAAAGATTGGATGAATTATCAGTCCAACGACCAACAGTGGGAAAATTTCTGCGACTAGCAGTTGGTAATCGGAACCTCTTCTATTTGGTTACGAAGAAGACGTCTAGAGGAAATCCTACTTACCAGGACATCTGGTATTCACTGAAGCGCCTAAGGAATGAAGTCAGGAATTATGACATCAAGAAGTTGTGTCTTCCGACAATAGGCTGCGGGTAGGACGGGCTGGATTGGAAGATTGTAAGGAGCATGATTGAATACATCTTTCAGGACGCTGGTGTGCAAATTACCCAAAGGGAGTATACTCGGGAAAGACGATAGTCTGTTACTTCAACAAGGGTATTTACCTGGCAGGAACCAAGCGCAGATTTCACCATGGAACAGAAATGCAGCAAGGAACTACCAAGGATGATTCTGATCGGGACGATCAGAAGCTAAGGAGGGGGCAGTGTAATATAAATAGAGCGCTAACCGCTAAGTAATGCTGTGAATATAAATGTGTATATAGTTGTGTAATTATTAGTGTAAATAAATAAGTGAAAATAAATCGAACAAAGTTTAAATTACAATTCCCGTTACAATATGCTTGAATTTAGTACACTAATTTTATTGATATGTGCCACTCTTGTTGCGCTAGCTTAATGGACCTCCAAATTCCAGCAGAATGAATCATTAGAAATGTATAGCAGAAAAAAGACTTTCAAAGATTGCAGGATCGTGTAAATCGTGTAACATATAAAATACTCAACATTGTACTGAGATACATTTGCTGGAATCAACATATTGTGATTTCCGGAATATGTGGCAGTATTTTCAGACCTTTTAGATATACCCTGTATTAGTACTCTTGAAAGACAATTCAAGACACCTGAATAGAAAGTTTTATGTTGTGGGCTATCTCGATGGGGAATCATAAATAAAATCCAGAATCTAATATGCATGTATTTATATATTTTCTTATTAATTGCACCCTAGTGAGTTATTGTAAACTCTATGTATAAATTAGGTATGCTACATTCAATAAAAATTATCTTTGTAAAAGAAGTCTTTCAACAGGTACATAAAATATTCTCCGGAATAACACAATTGTTCATACTAAAGGAACATAAAAAGGACATCAAGAAAATAAATGGCACACTTAATATAACTACATACGTCTAATTTCCTCCATTACAAAATAACAGTAGTTTATTGGTTTTGTAGGGATCTAATATTTGGATCTATTCAAAATTATCAGTATCTTATTTCTAGAACACTAAATTGATTTTTTTGAGCTTGACTGTAGTGAATCTGTTTGACAATCTAGTTTTGTTTATACGAAAATAAATATGTATATAATGCAATATACTTGTAATTGCAATTCTTATTAAAAGCATTGTAATTTTATAACACTTACGTCAGAATAATGGACAGTTTCAAAGAGATATTCTGAAATACCGTGCTGAATTCTATAATAGTAATAAATATTCAGATAGTCTGAAATTTCATTTACCATACAAATTAATTTTATTTTGTTTGAAATCATCATTTAGTAACAATATTGGGTTATTTAAATACGGTGTTTCTAAGATTTTTTTATCTTGTAAATTAGCAAAAGGGATGCATAGACGTGGACTAACATTGACAGACTTCGATTCTTTGAACTTAACGCAGTACAGAGAGCTGCCAGCGTATGGATAGGTGACCGATGATAAAACGGGTACGGAGCTTGTATACTTCTTATATCGCAAGGTAATGGGAAACCAGCGAGACTATATTTCTTCTCTAGAAGTACTTTCTAGATTTATCTTCAGATATTTTGGAAATTTGCAATCTACATTGAAATGTAGATCCCTTGTCGTAATAACACTTTAAGGCTGAGAAATCGCCAACGCTAATACACTCAAAGAAAAAATTGGCATCTGGGATATGACGACTGATAAAAACATTTCAAGTAGGTATGAGATTACTTAGAGATTACTTGGCTATTTCTAACAGCCGCCATTCGATTTTTGATCCCTGATGTTAAAACAAGTTATGTTTGTCCTATCACTATAATTTGGGCACAGTGAATATAGTGTCCATTTTAGGCAGGAGCCTGACAGTTGTCACGGCACTACATATTTTTCAAAACACCGAAATACTTTAACATCTAAAAATAATGTTCAATAATGATTCAATAGTTTATCAACTTACTAAATCGGATTTGTTTATCCACCAGCTATCTCAAGTTCAAGTACTGGAACACTTTTCTCTCGCGAATTTAAAAAATGACATTATCATTTTCATCAATTGACAAATATTCTAATACAATGTATTCAATTCTATTTAACAAAGAAAATATTGTTTCCAATGAGATTCACTACAGAAACATATAACATAGGTGTTGGATGACTCAAATACATTATATATCAAGATCTAGTGAGTAAATATTCTAATAGACCCTACACACATACCACCTTTCTTAATAAATCAGTGGCCGAATCTATCGAAATCACAGAGACTGGAATATCTAAACGTGTCTGAAATATGTGATTTCCGCTAGGTGGAAGGGGCAATTTTTCTCGAAAATTGAAAATATGAGACGGCCAGATTAAAGAAGTTGTAGCAACATTTAAATTGAACAGTTTTTCAAAGGAGTTACGGTGTCCGAGTTACAGCAGTAAAGTCTGAAATATGTATATCTGCGCCGCGATGTTTTGAGATCTCTGAATAATAAATTACAAGTACAAGCCTAGAAATAGGATAAGTATTCGTATTAGTAAACGTTCAACAATTTTCATGACTAATGTTAATCTCAATTTATTATTATTTGGTGCACTGAAAAATGCAAAATAATATTAATTCTATTGGTGCTGGTAATTTTGAACTTGTGTTGTTGTAGTTTGTTGTTGTAAGCACCAACTTGAAACTACCAGCACCAATAGAATTAACAGTATTATGCAGTTTTCAGTGCACCAACTAATAAAGTCAGTCCAATTAAAAAAAATATTTTTTATACTATACTAGTCATATCGATGAATGCCATTTGAGCGGAGCTTTCATCTCAAACTCTAATAAACTAAAAAATAATTCATATTTCATATTCATTCATATTTCAACTAACTAGAATGAATTTAAGTGCGGGTATGATATTTGTCCCTGTATGAATCTATCAGCTGTTACTCGCAGCTTAGTCCGCGCTACCTGCTAGTGAAAATCCTGTCGGAATTGGTTTAGCCGTTACGGAGATTCGCCAGAACAAACAGACAGACAAAAATAATATAAAAATTGTTGTTTTGTTATTAGTGACACATACACTTCCATAAGCAATTAGTTAAACCCTGTTATTATTACAAGCAGACACTTCGTTTTTAATAATTAATATATAAATAATAATCTGAATAAAGTAATTTTAATTATATACAATGTAGGAATGAGTTCTAAATTCTGCAAAATTTAGAAGAGCGCTCATTAGTAGTTCTCAAGTTTCCTTCAGATTATTACCATTGTGAAACACGCAGTGAGCATAGGGCGGGAAATCTCTGAGAAAATGTATTATTTATGAAAATCGACGACCCTACATAAATACACAAACGTGTTTATTGAGTTGCCTACGCTATCGCTGACAAGTGAGAGTTTCCAGAAAAGCAACAACCATTGCTCTATTATGTATTTGCAATTATCTCATATTTAACCAATCAAATTCAAGATGTGCGAGTACATTCCCAGAATACGTCATGTTCAACTAAGTTACCAGAAAATATAACATATACTAAGTGCAATACGGTATGAGCTTAGTATCAATTTAGAAAATTCTTTATTCTGAATATTCTGATATCTTGAACCTGTTCCCAGAGGAAAATATTGTTTCTTCAAAGTAACAACAGATTGCTGAGAGTCGAAACATGATGGTCACGCTCACGATTTCGTCCGTGAAACAATCTCTAGATAACCCGTACAAAGTTCAATTTCAAAGTTCAAATGTTATGAAAACAATATTTTTCTCGGAAGTGCCTTCTAGACGTTAATGATCGTCCCGTCCAAATCCACTCGTTTTAAAAGTCCTTGTTTTCGTTTCATTGAGGTGCAGAAAACGTTATAAACTCGAAAAAAATCTTAGCCAAAATCACAAACAAACCATTTATATTATATTCATATGTATAGATGCATAATTTCTATAACTCTGGTTACTCGGGAAATGGGTATAGAAATCAGGTTCCCGTGGTTTGTCAGTTTTGTCACCCGACGATTAGTGTATGCACATAGTGCAGCTAGTATGCAAGAAAATTGTGCATTATGCTCATTTGAATTTCATTTTAAAATTTCAAGACTTACAACGCAGCGACATTATTTAGTCCCGATGGGTTCGACATAATTGGCCAACAGTTGATTGAAAGCTTACATGTGTAGAATCATTAATATTCAATCAATCATTAATATTCTATAGCTCAGAATAAAAACTCGCAACATTAATAATTCAGGTTCACTATGTTACTTAAACGATAAAATTTAAATTACTTAACAATCAATTCCAAACGATTTTAGATAATTTCATAATATAGAATACAAAATATATTTTTCCTTCAACATTAATAAATAACTATTCACCAGATACACACAACACAAACTAAGAATCGAATCATGATTTAAATTCAATTTTGGTACATATTCGATTTTAGAGTATATATATATATATATATATATATATATATATATATATATATATATATATATATATATAATAGCAATAAGCAATATTCAATAACTTAGTTACTGAGATCTTCTAATACATAAAAGAAAATGAAGCTTTACCTTGAATAGTGAACAACACAGGCTTCAATTGGCTAAGAAATTTCGATATTTATTTACCGATTTCAATAAATTCGAGAGGATAACAATTATTTTAGATTCTTTTTAAAGTTGCTCAGAACTATATTTATCCAGTAAAGAACGGAGAGGTATAAACACACTCCAAAAAAAAATATTATAGATTAACACATGGAATAAGTATTATAAATGGACGAATAAGTACAATTTTTAATGAGACTCATTTTTCTCTGAAGGTATGCAAGAATATTTTCAATTATCCCAGAAGAAAGTGTTCGATAAGCTATCCATATCTTTTGGAATCAATGAAAATTGACAAATTGTGACATGCGAGATGCTACACATTGAAAAAGGTCGAACGATTTTCTCTTCTACCACATAGATCATAGTGGGTTAATTTATAAAATATACCGAAACATATGTCTATACGTGTAGTATACTGCGATTCTACTCCCAATAGTATTGCTACTAGTGACATTTATCATACCTTCATAGAGAAATTGTTCAAGAATAGCTCATTTGGGTGGGCATTTATAAATCTAAGATAAACAGGCCTGGGTAATATAATAAATTGCAACAGAAATACCCACTACAATTATAATTAAACTTAAAATTAGGTGACTTCTATGTAGGTACAAGTACCTTGATCACATGCTGCTGAATACTAACATATATTTGAGTACTTACTAGATGTATCTGACTAGATAAGAGCTGCCATTAAGTGAAGCACCATGATATATAAAGAAAATATTTCACATAAAAATTATCACCAAACCTGGAATGCAAGTTGCTTTCAAACTTTCCTTAATCTTCCCCCATTAGGTGGATGCTGTCTTCAGCAGCTGAACGAAGAGAACTTGTTGCAAGTAATGAGAAACGATCCTGGTGAAAATGATGAGATTTTGAGAAACCTCTCACTGGGGATGTATCTGAACCATCCCAACTTGAATGCTTTGGTTTCAGTTCTCTGGCTTTCCCATCTTTGGCCTAGAAGCAAAATAAAACATTGGACATATTGAGATGTATAAATTTCCACTTCAATGAGTGATTCGCTTATGTAACTAACTCACATTGACTTCAACAGAAATTGTTTCATCTTCAGGAAACTGGAATATTTTGAAATTTGGCGATTTGGGCCAATTTGTCGGTGGTGGGCTTCTGATCATATGCTCGTGCAACTCGGGCATAGACAAAGGATCAGCATCAATATCTAATGTTAATTCCTGAAACAGTTTTTCGTAAAAATGATATACCGATTTGAATGGATGGAAAAATACCTTTGCCATCAAATTTACATGATCAGACTCTTCCTCTGCATCCAAACTATCCAAAAGACTTTCTCTGCTTGCTATAATTTGCTGGATATGACAAAAAATTCATTTCAATTGCACTTCTGTATGTATAATTTAATGAAAACCAATACCTGAATAAAAGGATTATCCTGCCTTGATGCTCTCAAATTCTCCATATCCTGATCTATGTTCCTAATACGACCTGGAGTCAGAGTTACCGTGGAAACAGCTGGCGACGGAGGGCCAGTAACGGGCAAGTTGAGATAATAATCTACTGCAGATACACTGAGAGATGAGTGAGCTCTACCCACCGTGTTTGTATTGCGGATACCTTTGAATAAGTGTAACCATTATCATTATTTCTTGAATTATTAAGTTGACAAATCAACTCACCTCTACCGCTTTTTGGTCGGTTCATATCCAATTTAAAGTTCAGACATAATCTGAGTAGATCAGGGAAATCAATAAATAATAGATATTTTCTTATATATGTAGCACAAATTATTTTATTTATTTAGTTAACCTGTGATCAGTGAGATAACAAATTCGAATTGGATTAGAACAGTTCGATTTATATATACAAATTGTTGTTGCTGATTGTATTTGTTGACTTAACTAAGTTTCTAACAGAGAATATTGGTTTCTGTTTTCTGTTTCTAAGTTGACTCCAATTTGAAGGTAGTATTCTCTGACTCTGACTCTAATCGATTTTGACATTGACGTTTAGTTGGCAGTTGGCACTATTGAGTAAACCAGAATATAGAGAGGACGAGTTAAAATGACAGTATAGAGAAATATGACTGATAAATTATACAAAATATTGAACATTCTAATCAAGCTCTATTTCTAATTATTGTTACAACAGAGAAAATGTCCCAACAATCGAAAATAAGATATCATGTGCGAAATAACTTTGAAGTACGACTCCACTAGTTCCGAGTGCTCCGACAAGGCACGATGCGTGAAAACAATCACCGAGAATAGCACCGATTCTATCATCAAATCATGCACGAGTTCAAGCAAGCAACCGTGCACCCATGTCATCTTCTTACACGGAAGCATGCACAGCACCATGCCTAGCTCCCGTCAAGGAAACATGCAGCAAAACAGCATTATCTCGGGAACGGATCGGTGAATTTTGTTGCTCTCTTTTTTATTTTATTTGGTACCAATATCACTCGCCAGTGGAACTGAATGAGAATCCTGTATACACTGGGTGTAGGGGTTAGCTAAAAAAGGTGATTTGCTCAAGACTATAGCGCGAAAACGGCTCTAACGATTTAATTAAACTTACCTAAAGTATTCTTCTGAGAGCCCTTTACAACCCACATATAGAGCCATGTGCTATAGAAGGTTGCCCAAACAAAAGTTATGGTTGCAAGAAATCATTTTTTAGATTTCCAACTGATCTTTACAGGTATGTAAAATCAAATTTAAATTTTATAATCTAATATTTATAGGCCAGAGAAACCATTATTCTTCAAAAAGCTTTATTTAATCATCAATTAATGCCCTTGCCGAATAATACAATGAGAATTAATGAAAAAATGATAAATAGCTGCTTTCTATATATGTAGGCATAATATGTTTGAAGAGTACTATTTTATATTTTTTTAATTATTACATGAGCTTTCGTCAAGTGCGAAAGCTCAAAAAAATTATAATAGAGCTTTCAAAAATCTCCCCTGTCAAGCAGAGCTATTGGATGAATGCTGAACTTTTTTCGTAATGTTAAAGTTAACATATTTTAGATCAGGATGTTATTAATAAAATTAACTGTTTTAAATCCATACAAATAGCAATTAATAGTATAAAAAATGTATGGAAGGACCTTGAAAATTAAGAATAAAAATATATATTGTAACGGGAATTTATATTAAAAACTGGGTTCGATTTATTTTCACTTATTTATTTACACCAATAACTACTTGTCTATATACACATTTACATTCACACTATATTTCTTGGACTATAACGACTTTCTGCTGTTTATGTGATCTATTGCTAACTGTCACTGACCGTGCTCTATGACTAACTAACTATCCTGTCTATGCCATCAGTATTATATATCTAACCTAAAAAGCTCTAGATGATTCCAGTGTTGTTTTCGTTGTTTCTGGAGGTTATTTCTCAATATATGGCTTCGAGAATAGACCAGGACTTATTCTCGTTGCCTTTGATGTCACCCGTGTTTTCTGGAATGTTTGTGAGTGTGTATAGTTCATTAGTGAGTGCAGTTCATTATTCTGGTAAGTCTTCACGTTACAATAAGAACAGTAGTATTAAATTACACTGGCAGACAAAAAAAACGGACGCCTTGAAAATTGCATGCAAAATACCGCTTAAAGCAAAAACTTGCCCTACAATTTCGGGAAGCATTGCTCATAAATTGTTGAAAATCAATCAATAAAACGAAAAACAGCTGAGAAGGAAATCACAAATTATTGCAATTCGAAAGTTCGGGGTGGGTAAAAATCGAAAAACAGGTCGACATTTTTTCCGTTTTAAGGAAGAATTGAAATTTTGATTCAGATATCTCTTATTATTACAACTTGAATGACCAAATAAGCTAAATTTTGCGAAAGTATTAATTAAAACCGAAAAAAGTCAGGTGTCCGTTTTTTTGTGTGAAATCAACTCACGATTTTTTTCATTTTTGATCGACAAACCCCGAACGGAGGAGGTATATAATTCGTGCGCGCATTTTATATACTAAACGTACTTCAATTTTGGATTTTTGATCATATTTATAAGAACGCAAATCTGAAATTTCCTTCCCTCCAAAAACTGCCCTCGAAGGGGTTGGAGGGGGTAAATTTTCTCAAAAATCGGAAAGCCCAGATGGCGGAATTACAGATACCAAAATAACCGAAAACGTTTATATTGAACATTTTTTCAAAAGAGCTACGGTTTTCCACTTTCTGCGATGTTAAAGGTTTTTAATATGTGTATTTTCTCTATGTGGAAGGTTCTTTCAAAAACTGAAAATCTAAGAATGACCAGATTATTTGTAGCAACATTTATATTGAACATTTTTTCCATAGAGTTATGGTAAAGTGGTAAAATTTATAATATGCGTATTTCCGCGACGATGTTCTTAGATTTCTGAATAATAGCAAATACAAACAAAGCATAAACGGATACTGGCGAACGTTCAACGATTTTCATGACAAATGTAACACTCAAAAGTGTGAAATAAATATTTAAAAAAATGGATTTATCAGTTGATACACTGAAATCTATAAAATAATATTAATTATATTGGTGCAGGTAGATACTTGTGAAGTTGGTGCCAAAATGTCTCAATCTAACTGCAACTGCAACTCCTTGAATACTTGTTACGTAATTGTGTTTCATTCTTGCAGCAACCATTTGTATTGTATTGAAATATTTGATTCATATGTAAGTTCTCTGTAGCAGATATGATTGTATTACTTCTTCCCGTAAATGTGGATAGATTACTTTTTCCAATATTAGTCATTTTCTTAATATTCTTGTTTTTTTGAAAAGGAATGGTTTTATTGAAACGTAGAAAAATTTCGTCTAAAAGCTTCGCTCCTGCCACCCGTTCACCTATTGTGATTTGTCAGTTTTTTACTCTTTATTACATTCAGATTGGAAATATGTATGTATATCGTAAGCAAGAACATTATTCATTAACTATTAGACCATAGATAAAATAAAAAAGAATTAGACAAGTGCCAGTCGAACGCCGAAGCCCAGATTTGCCACAGATTTGATACGCGATCGGGTCTATCGGCTACGTCACAGGCTGCTTCCTGCACCGAACGCTTCCCCCGCCCTTGTATCCCTGATTGAGACAACCGTGTCTCTCTACGGACCGTGCTTTCTGTCCACCAATCAGGTATCAGAACTTTGACATTCGGTCATCATCGGTGTGTTGCGCAAAATCACACATCGCATCCTTATGTAGTATGGTTGGAGGAAGCTTAATTTCAACAATAGGCACTCAGTTAAATACTGCGCAACATACCAAATTGACAACTTATCACGGGACGTTATTTCAGCCACTTCTGTTTATAGAACAGGATACAGAGTTAGTCATCCTCCCTTTATATATTCTGGGTGTTTCCATCTCGAAAACAACATCTGTAATTTTCTATTTCTACGGTTGGCACCACAGAATACTAATAAATAGTTGGCACTATTTATTAGTATTCTGTGAGCCAGATTATGTTCAGCTTTCTCTGATTATGTTGCAGGTTGCATTTCTACCATATATATAATACTCCTATATGGCCAGTGAAGAGAGAGGTCTTGAAGCTTTTAATACGGTACAGACAATCGTTTCTCTCTCTCACAGTTGTTTCTGCTCATCCTCTCACGCATCTTGCTATTATTTGTGACATTTATACATAAATAGGGATAGTTTGCAACAGATAACACTTATAGGTGTTATGTGGTTTGCCAGCACTTGCTTCAATATACATATATCAAATATAAAACAGGGGTAACGCACGCGCATTAGGAGCAAAGCAAACCATTTCTATCTCTCTTTAATGGCATCACTTTCCACTTGTGGATTAGATATTAGATGAGAGTAACCTTCTTCATCTGTGGATGAGACGATGATTTCTACCGTGGTCGTATACATGAACAAGCACAAGTAGCACAAAAAACATTGGGTTATCGCATGTCATTTCGGTGTGTTGCGCAAAATCACGCAGCGCATCCTCATGTAGTATGGGCGAAGGAAGCTTAAATCACATAATTCTATATACCTATAATTTGATCCTTGAATTTTTTTGTGAAGATCACTATGGGGATTGCGAGTTTAGTACGCATGCGCGAAAGGGGAAGTGGCTTGTATGCCACATATGGTATCCATGGTAACATAATAGGAACATGTCCCTTCTCTTACCAAAAAAGTTCATGACGCATGCGCATATCGCCAGCTATCCCCAGGCCTTTGGCTTCATTTTTGCCTAATTTTTCCCACAATGCTAGCGGTATAGAAGTTTAAGTATATGACTTAAATACAACAATAGACAATCAGTGAAATACTGCGCAATATACCAAATTGACAACTTATCACGGGACGTTAGTTCAGCCACTTCTATAAAACAGGATACAGAGTTAGTCATCCTCCCTTTATATATTCTTCGTGAACTTCTTGATTCTAGTCAGAGAAAGCATACCTCCAAATTTTAGTTCATCTTCTGAAAGTGATGCTGAGGAGAAAGATCTAGTGCAAATTGTGCCAAGTTTAAGAGGTCGAAAAAGGCGCAAAATTCATAGATACCTTATTTCGTTGAAAATGTTATAGCAAGGTGGTTACATAGTGATTTTAAATCACATTTTCGTTGAGTTTCTTTCATTGAAATCATTCAATATTGTCATATCAACTTATTTGTTTGCATCCACCCATTAGTAAACCTATTTTCTTATTTTTTTATATCAGTATGAAGAGGGAAAAATTTGTTTACACACTCAACATTATCGGACAAAAGCTTATGCGACAATATCCAGGTACAGGTATGATAAGTCCAGAGAAACAACTTCTTATAATTATCTGGCGGATGGCCACTACCGATTCTTATAGGCAAGTTAGTTTGTCTCGTATTATGATAACTTATTTCGTACCATTAACTGAGTTTTTGCTTCAGATTAATCTGTGAAAAATTTGATGTAAGTCGTGCAACGGCTTTGATGTCAGTTCGAAGAGTAACTAATGCTCTGGTTGGCTTAGCTCCGTTTGTTATAAGGTAGCCAACGGGAGTTCGTGCTGAGGCGTTTTGGAGAGGTTTCAAAATTAAAAGGCGTTTCCGAAAGTTCTCGGTGCTATCGATGGAACCCACATGCATATTCCTGCGCTCCTCATGAATCCAGAATCCTACATCAATCGAAAAGGATATCATTCCGTTCAACTTCAGGTACTTAGGTGATGATGATATCCCTAGTAATGGTGATGTAGGTATTGTTAATAATGCCCTTGCTAAACGCGATATGATCTGCAAAGGATTGATGATAAGAAATATCTGACCATACGGATAATTCAATATGAAGATATTATTTAAATAAAATTTATTTTGGATCACCGTTTTTCTATAACCCTTCTCTAATGTAATTAAACTGAGAATCATGTAAATAATAAAACAATTAAATAAAAAACATATTGAGTAAAATAATAAACTTTATTATAGATGAAACTATGATAGAAATAAAACAAAGAAACCCTACTAACACAAATAAAAGATGACTCAAAATAAAACAAATAAATAAACTAAACGACGATTCTGAAAACAATAAGAAATGTATAGAATAAATATGAATTCTAGAGCTTATCAAGAAGAGCATCCAGCTTTTCAATAATTAATGCTCTCTGCTTATAATTTTCTTTATGTCTCTTCGGCAATTCTTTTACTCTCTAGAATTGCACTGGCAATGGAAGAAACTTCCTCCGTTGCTGGTCTCTTCTGGGCACGAACACGGCTAGTTATGGGTGACTGAGTACAGTTATTATTATTCTGAACACTCATCTGTGTTTTAATATTTCTATAGCTGGAAGAGGCTAGTGCAGGAGGTTCCATGAAAGGTCGCTCGCACATCAGTGATTCCATTAACTCTAAATAGGGCCACGAACGTGGGTTATTCCCAGATTTGGAATTGTGGTCTCTGATAGTTTTATACGTCCTTTTCATTCCATTAAGTTAGGACAAACATTGAGGCCCTGAGACTGTATGGCAATTCTCACATAAAATTTCAGAAATTTTCTCCCAGCCTTTTTTTTGGGGGAGTTTACCGGTGGCGAAGTCAACTTCAAATTTCACAAGCAAGAGAATTGCCGCATTCGACCATCTAAATAAGTTATTAAGACTGTCATTCGAATTCTGGTTTTGGTCAGAATTCGGAGGCTTGTCATCAGCTCTTGATGAGTCTATTATAGACTGCACAAACACCATATCTAGAAAATAAAATATGTGTATGATGACTCAATTAGATGATTACTAGAAAATATTTACTATTTTATTTATGCTCTGTCTAATAAACTAACTAGTCTTGATTCAAAAATTTGAGTATAAGTTTCTGATAAGCCTTATAATCTATTTTGCTTTGGGCCGATGATAACTATAGCAAACTATTTCTCAGGAGCTCTTGAAATTATACTTAGTTTCTTTTTTGCTAATATTATATTTTCAGAATATTCAGGCCCAGTACTTAGGAATATAAAATATCTTTTTATTATAATATGCTTACCAGTTTCACAACGTTTCGCATCTTCAATACCTACGTAAACTTCTACAATGCCCCCAAATCCATCTCGCAAACTGACTGAAAATAGCTCTTGCTCTGACATATTTTCATCAAAATTCACTGCCTGCTCAATCGTTGTTGAAAAAGCTTTCAAAACTCAACTATTCCAAAAAACTAAATTTATTGAGCCTAACTATATTTATAAATTGAAGGATCAATTGGCGCCATTGGCGGATAATAATCAGAACACAAAAAATTCACACAATATCAAAATTTGGGGACCTGTCAACCGTTCGGAGAGTGAAGATAGCGCTGATAGCGTTATTTGCATCTCGTGCCTCCTCCCCAGAAATTGCGAAAATAGCGTGATCAATGACTTCACACGCTTTCAATTTGTGACGTCACGAACGCTTTCATAGCTCCACATAGCGTCTCCGCGAACGGCCAAATGCAGCTATTAGCGCAAATAGCGCGCTCCCCGAACACAGCCTATACATTCTTGGTCGTATAATAAAAGGTCTTGCATCTCCACGTAGTTTGGGTAGGCCGAATTGTCATGGATATTGAAGATATTTTTTGTTTGTATTATAGCCATTTTGGTTGTGGCGCTAGTCGCTAGTGTCAATGTGTAACTCGCTGGTATCTGTTTAAAATTAATCTTAGAGACAAACATTCGCTTATTCGCTTTTAGTATATAATTATTAATTCACTTACCGTTTCTGAAATTAATTTGAATTCAGTACAGTACAAATCAAGAACAATATTTAAGAAATTGGCAACGACACTAGATTACAGCGACTTGCGCGGCCAAACCAAGAATTACGAAAAACGCCTTCAATAAGTGTGTCACATTTTTTAAGTAGAGATGCAAGACCTTATAGTTTACGACCGTAATTTCTACTGATGCAGTCTAGTGACCTATGCTAGTGACTAGTGTTAACATAACCTTGGAGGTATGTTTTCTCTGACATAACCTATTTACTCTATGAGGATTTTAGGTGTTAAGTGGTAGTTAACGAGTTTTGGTTTTGAGTTTGAGACTTCAACCACAGCATAAGAAAAAATATCAACCCTCAACTAATTTGTAAGACAAGTCCACCATAAATGATAGTGGAAATATGATTACACACAAATAGCATAAGCATGTATCTGAAGACACTGTCGAATTACAATATTTCAAGTTTAACTAAGATATGTAAACTTCTCAAACATGATCGAAATTTCTCCACTACCAGGATATCAACCAAATTGGATAGTCACGTAGTGAATATCTTTGATAGAAACACTAAGAGCTTACAGAGAGAACGAGCGGCAATGGCAGATGATGTTAATTTATATGATTATTTGAAAGATGAAATTGGATTTCGCTTAGCAGATAGAATTTTCGATATCAAGAGAAAGTTCAAATTAGCAGCTGATATTGGTGAGACATAATATACCAAGTCATTAATAATAATCTGGACCATGCATTTTTTTAATGATAGAATAAAGTATTTAAAGATGTTTTCTTCCAAAGGCTGTCATAGAGGCTATGTATCAAAACATATTTCACCTGATTCCGTCGATGAGTTGATCTTATGTGATGTTAGCCAGAGAAATTTGGACACTGCTACTGTGATGGACGGTATAAGAGTCAGAAAGCAGATTCTCGACGAAGAGAATATCGAAGTAAGAGCACTGTTATTTTAGAAGATCTGTTTATTTTGACAGTTTATTGTAGTTTGAAGCCAACTCATTGGATTTGGTTATATCTTGTCTAAGTCTACACTGGGTAAATGACCTTCCTAAAGCTTTCAAAATGATTCTAAACAGCTTGAAAGAAGATGGCGTTTTACTAGCTGCAGTGTTTGGCGGTGACACCTTGTATGAACTAAGATCTTCTCTCCAGCTTGCAGAACTAGAGAGACGTGGCGGTCTCTCTCCACATATCTCTCCTTTTACAGAAGTTCGGGATATAGGCAGTCTTCTCACAAGGGCAGGGTTCACTATGTTGACCATAGATACAGATGAAATTGTTGTCAAATATCCATCCATTTTTGAACTGATGCTGGATTTGAAAGGTACTGCTTATCTAAATATCTAAAACAAAGATAATATGCGTAAGTACTGTGTTCGAAGGTATGGCCGAAAGCAACGCGACATTGAATAGATCCCTCCATCTTCATCGCGACACTCAGTTCGCTGCTGGAGCCATTTATCAACAACTTTATGGCCATTCTGACCCAGAAACTGGAGAAGTTTCAATACCAGCAACTTTTCAGGTAGGTAATTATACCCATTTGAATATATAATAAGAGATATGTATGTATTTACACATTAAACCCTTTTATCAGGTAATCAATATGTTAGGATGGAAACCTCATCCTCAACAACCAAAACCAATGAATCGTGGGTCCGGTGAAGTATCCCTTAAAGATCTTCACAAATTGGATGAAATTATAAAAGAAGTCAGAAAAGTGAGCACTGGTGACGAAAAGAAATAAACTTTGTTTTTTTTAGATAGGCAAAAATAATATAAATTAAAATTGTATTTTCACAAGAATCTCATTATTATAACTTAGAACAAAATGTGTAGAGTATGAGTAAGACTCACACACCGAGGATTATCTATATTACTTTAAACCATAATGCAAATGCAAAAACTTTAATGAAGAAAAAAATTCGATAAAGTATCAAAGATCTAGATAGATAAATAATTCACATAAAAAAGGAAGTCATACTGAAAAAGTCCGAGACAGAACAGGATTTGCTATATCAAAAACCCAAATAGGCCATCTTGATTTCAGAAAAAAAAATGCTGTTAATCTTCTTGAATATAAGAGAAAAAAAGCATCTGAGCAAATATAAATCCAAAATTTTTCAGATTTCTATCGCGCTATTTGCAGTTTTTTATATATTGAAACAGCTTTTCAGTGCTATGCTTAAATTATAAAGGGTGAGTGGGGAGGAATACCTACACTTGAAAATAAAGTAAAAAAAATATCATATGTTCTCATTCGATTTTTATTAGGTAAATTTCTTATAGAAATATACCTATTGCGATCGTTCACACTTTTGAATTTCGAAAAAATTTCAACGGCATGTTGTTATATGTCTATAAGTTAGTCCAAAAAAACATTTGGTTCAAAAGTTTATATATATATATATATATATATATATACAGGGTGGGGCACCGTATACGACACGGTCTCTCAAGGGGAATCCATACAATATAATGTTTTTGTGATAAACGAAATAGATGCAGAATTTTTCTGGCCACAATCTAAAATTATTTTTATACATACAGGGTGATTCAAAAAAAAGATACATATCAAAGTTATGTTTTTTTAAATTGAATGTCCTATATTTTTTATTATTTTCGGATATAAGAGTCAAAATAAAAGTGAGTTTCTTCAGTATTCCCTATACCTATCTCTTTCCATTTTGAAAATATCCAAAGATTTGTTGAAATGTAAGGTATGAACTATTTTTCTATAATTTCCAAAGTTGCTCATTTTGAACTTGAGCTAAAGGTTTTATCATATTGATAAAGGTCAAGGTTATAGCCTGTATCATATTTCAATATCAAAAATCATACAGGGTGTTGGAAAAATATGGTTGTAAAATTTCAATATAAGATATTGAAAAACTTCGTTATCTTAAATGGAACACCCTCTATATTATTACATATTTTAATGCAGAATTGAATCCTCTTTCGAATTGTATAAGGGTTCCCTATAACTAAACTCAAGGCATTTCTTGAATTTTGCTTCTTTATCACAGTAGGAACATTACCCAATTAATCTGGACAGCTTTGAGGCTGTTACCATGGAAATGTTTTATAACTGACAGTTTTGAAGCGTTTAATTTATAAATACAATTTAAATCAGTGTACTATTCAAATAAAGCAAAATGAAGACTTATCCTATCGAAGAGAGAATAAATATGCTTCTAATAATTGGTGAGTGTCATGAAAATTGCCTATTGGCTTCAAGAGTATATGCTGAAAGATATCCAACCGTATCACATCCAAATAGAGCTGTGTTTGAACGGTTACTGAGAGAATTTCGGAATTCTGGTACTGTATCCTACAAACAAAAAACTACGCTAAAACCTATTGTAGATGATGAAGAAAATGAGTTTGTGGTCATAGGATCTGTTATAGAACACCCTCATACCAGTCAACGCAAAATAGAAAGAGAAACAGGTATTAGTAGGAGAAGCATTTCAAGAATATTGAAAAAATATCGGTTTCATCCTTACCATATTCAGATACACCAAGAACTTTATGAAATGGATTTTAATCACAGACTTGAATTTTGTGTTTGGACTCTAGACAGATTAGGCGATAATGAACTCTTTCTAGATTCAATTCTGTTTTCTGATGAATCCACTTTCCATAATAACGGCCTGGTGAACAGACATAATTTCCATTATTATAGTGATGAGAATCCTCGAATTTTTCGAAATACTAATTACCAACATAGATGGTCAGTTAATGTATGGGGGGGTGTTCTAGGGTCCCAATTAATAGGTCCTTACTTTTTTGATGGCATTTTAAATGGACAAAAATTTCTAAGATTCTTACGTGATAAACTACCCGAACTTTTAGAAAATGTGCATTTGAATATCAGACAGCAGATGTGGCTGCAGTTGGATGGTGCTCCAGCCCATTTTCAAAGGAATGTTAGAGAATTTCTTGATAGGCGTTTCCCAAACAGATGGATAGGAAGAAGCGGCTCGCAAAATTGGCCACCAAGATCTCCAGATCTAACATGTGTGGACTTTTTTTTATGGGGATACATTAAAAACATTGTATATGACACCCAGCCCACAACAGCTGAAAATATGAAAGAGAGAATAAGAGCCGCTTTTCGATCCGTGACACCACAGATGTTGAGGAAAGTTAAAAGATCTTTTGAAGAGAGAGTTCAATTATGTATTCAAGAAAATGGACAACATTTTGAACATTTACTCTAGTGTTTCTTATTTTATTATATTTTTATACTGTTATTATTTTTATATCATTCAATAAATGTCTTGTTCTTAATACTTTTATACCGCTACGCCTAGTAGCTGTGTAAGGGAAGTTTTGTATTCGTGTAAAATTTTCGGTACTCTGTTTCTACGTTCCAGGGCTTTTTGAGTCCAACAAACATATGTTTTGCTATTGGTCTGTCTGTCTGTATGTTTCTCATATTCGTCAGTATTTGTTTGAGAGAGGTAGAAAAGAAGTGTGAGTGGACTTACCACATTTTTCTTTGGGCTTTCATAATAATACGTTATCAATAAATACTTATAGGTATTTCTTTACGTTTCACAGTATCTATGTAAATGTAAAACGCTGATATTCCAAAAAAAAATATATTAATGGAGTAGTTGTCTTTTAAGGGTAAAACCGACAGCAATAGAATAGTATAGTATCATTACCCGTCAGTTAATTATTTCATATGAGTTTTGAAATTCTAGGAGATTGGATAATAATCGTGAATCAATTAGTACTGTAATAATAATAATGGAATTTAACTATAATAATGATTATTTTAAAACGTCATCCCAATCATAATGGCATTGGGAATATAAGACAGAATTATTAGAGAAGTGCGAAATTGAAGAAATTCGTTGAGTTTAGTTATAGGGAACCCTTATACAATTCGAAAGAGGATTCAATTCTGCATTAAAATATGTAATAATATAGAGGGTGTTCCATTTAAGATAACGAAGTTTTTCAATATCTTATATTGAAATTTTACAACCATATTTTTCCAACACCCTGTATGATTTTTGATATTGAAATATGATATAGGCTATAACCTTGACCTTTATCAATATGATAAAACCTTTAGCTCAAGTTCAAAATGAGCAACTTTGGAAATTATAGAAAAATAGTTCATACCTTACATTTCAACAAATCTTTGGATATTTTCAAAATGGAAAGAGATAGGTATAGGGAATACTGAAGAAACTCACTTTTATTTTGACTCTTATATCCGAAAATAATAAAAAATATAGGACATTCAATTTAAGAAAACATAACTTTGATATGTATCTTTTTTTTGAATCACCCTGTATGTATAAAAATAATTTTAGATTGTGGCCAGAAAAATTCTGCATCTATTTCGTTTATCATAAAAACATTATATTGTATGGATTCCCCTTGAGAGACCGTGTCGTATACGGTGCCCCACCCTGTATATATATATATATATATATATATATATATATATATATATATATATATATATATATATATATATATATATATATATGGGATATTACGAAATTTGTTAACACGATAGAGGTCGCAGTTTTGAAGGTATCAAGCTCAAATTTGCTACAAAAATCAATCTCTCAAATATCTCGGTCGAGTTCGTTATTGGGCAATATCGGGTAAGTAGTTTCAAAATGGCGACCATTCAAATATTTAAAAAAATTATCAAAAAAGAGCAGTAGTGTAAATATTATTAAAAATAATTTTAGGTTATACATATAATCAGTACCTACAACTTTTGTTCAAAGCAATTTTTCATAAAATACACATTTAAAAAAATAACAAATATTGATAAAACATGAACACTCAATATAAATTTGATGTAATTGTACATTTTCTGGAGATCTTAATATAGACCCTGATTAAAAAAATATATAGTATATGTATTGAAAAGAAATATACGAAAAAAAAATCTGCCTTGAAGTGGACTCGAACCCTGTCTGCTATATATTCAACAGCCAAAACAAAAACCTCTAACCGCAAGGCTATGACAATTTTATTTAATAACATGTAGGTATACCAATGAAAAGTTTGTTAAAATTTCAATTCAATGAATTTTGAAAAATTTACCTTTCCGCTGACTACAGGCCATCGGGATTTTTTGTTTTCAAGTTACAGGGTAAAACAAAATTTCATATATTCAACATTTTTAATCATAGCGTTCTTTTAACAAGCGGATCAAACTACAGGAATGTATTATATAGATGAAAATAACCAAAACAAATAATAGTATGTTCTTATCCGATTTTAATTTTTTTTCAAGTATATCGTATTTAAAAAAAATTAGCGTTCTGCTTGCATCTGCATAATTAGAGTATGCCATCGAGGCTCAAAAAATTGGATAATGTGTTAGTGATGGAACGTTCTTATCTGAATTTGTATGATTAATGTGTTACAAAATGCCAAACACTTATTCAAATTTTTAATATGAAAATGTGGTGTTTCTTTAATGGAAATGCTACAGCTGCCCTTGAAGGATATTGTCAAATCAAATACAATGTGTTTATCAGAGTTTTCAACAAGTTCTGCGAGAATGGTAAGCTTCCTTGTGCTAGCTTCTTTAAAATTAGTAGAAAATATCCTGGATGGAAGATGCAATGACCAATTCATGAAGAATTGTTATCCAATTGAGCATACCTCAATGTACAGAAAGTGCAACACCTACAAGCGGAAGATTATGTTAAACGTATGGAATTTTGTCGATGGATGAATAATAATTTTCATGTATATATTATACCGCATATACTTTTTACGGATGAAGAAACATTTACCGTGCTAGTATTAATAATACTCGTAACTCTAACGAAAATCTCCACGCAACAGACTAAAGTAATTTTCAACTAAATTTTCTGTAAACGTGTGTGGTGTGGTTTGCCTGACAATTATTTAATTAGCCCTTTCAATTTGGATAATCGCCTTACACGAGATCAGTAAATCAGTTTTCTACAAAAAGAATTACAAGGACTAATAGAGGATGCTCCTGTAAACATCAGAATACAAATGTACTAACAGAGTACAATGGTGCTCCTGCACATTTCGCTCGTCAGGTTATACAACATTTGAACGAAATAATAAACTTAACGCCAATAATTATCCTCAGTAAATTATTAACCTTATTTGGAGGGGGAAATAAAACAATGCACAAAAGATTTATATTTTATTTCTAAAAGAGAAGTAAACAAAGACTTCGTCAGTTGATAGATGCCAGGTTTCAAAGCATGTAGGGCGAAGGTATCCCTTACAAAAGAAACTGGTCTCTCTCAAGATTTCTTGTTTTAGTATACGCTCTGCACTTTAAACATACTTTTTCACCCCAGGTAGTATTTTCTCTGGCCTGTGACCAACGTAAGTTTCAGGTAGTGTCAGTTAGTATGATGTCGATCTCTAAATGTAATATATGTATCTATTCTATCTATCATTCTTTTGAGTTATTAGAAAATTTACGGTAAAGGTAAAATTTGTTCCAAAGTGAGATATCAAGCATATGGAAAATTATCTTCTTGTACCAGCGTATGATCTTACGAGGAGAGGTCTATCGCTCTCATAAAAGATTATAGGTAACTACTTTTTTAGGTTTTTTGCTGTTCTTTTCCGAATCTTTTTTTATACAAAATCATACGTAGGTGGTTCCGAGAGTTCTTACTAGAACATTTCTCTTATCCGTTTTACCTTTTGGCAGAATCAGAAATCATGGACGAAGAATTTAAATCATTAAGAAGCAACCGTATATTATCTCTAATCCTTGAACCTACAGACCTTTGACCGCCTTCACAGCTTGAGGCACCCAGGAGCGCGCGCCTTGTCGATCGCTACGTTTGGCCTGATATTTTGCGTACGACGAGTACGTATTCTGGTATCGTCAAAGATTGCTGCGTCTGGGTACGTGAGTGCTTATCATGTCAGCAGGGTAAAGTGACACGTCATGTGTCGGCGCCGCTAGGCAACTTCGCGATACTTGCAGGTGTAGGTTCAGACATGTCCAGTTGGTCATCATCAGCTCCATGCCGTTTCTACTATTGCCTTACGGCTGTATGAAATAGTATCGATAGATCACTCGTTGAACAGAAGTATGGCCGATGGAGAAATGGAATGTTTGAGCGGTTTTGAGCAATTTTTGTAATATACGCTGATATCATAGACCTTATATCCATCCGATATTCAAAATAAGTGTCAAAAACTTGGCGCACTGTCCTTGCTCAATATTGTTCGTTAACGTTGTGGTGGCTTTGGAAAAAATGATTACTTCATTATTTTCATTAAAAGATTGATTTATTTAAAAAATAATATTCTTTAGGGCAATCTCTGATTTAATTATCATGAAAATTATCCAATTTTAAGAAAAGATACTGAAAAGAAAATATTAAAACGGTATATATAGCAAATGAGCAGCATGTCCTCCATTTTCAGCTACACATGTATATATAGCTTCCAATTATCTTTCGGTATTAACCAGGAAGTTTCTTTTTGGTCCAGTTCATTCTACCAACCGCTCGCGAAGATGATTTTGGAATAATGCTGTATTGCGATAGGGAGCTCCATCCATTTAGTATATAATCCCATAATTATCTTCTTTATTGTCCAATAAAGGGATTATTTGATTCTGTAATATATTGATATATTCCTTGGTAAAAACCGAAGAAGACAGATACTATATAGAAGTGTAGATCGTATAGTAAATTTGAGGCGAAAACCGAGTGAGCTTCGTTAACCAAGTGACGAGGGCGCTACCGTCAAAAATGAATATTTTGTAGAATAATTCAACATTCGGCTGTTCCTAGCGTCTCTTCTCTCAACGGCAATCACCAGCCCGCTAGAACACATAAGTATCTATAGACGTTTCTGGTCGTTGATAGCAGAATGTTGAATTATTCTACAAAATACTCATTTTCGACGGTTGAGTCCTCGTCTCTTGGTTAACGAAGCTCACTCGGTTTTCGCCTCAAATTTACTATACGATGTACACTTCTATGTAGTATCTATCTTCTTTGCTATTATAACGAATCTGAGGTCTGTCTGTCTATCAACGGGCTCTGTCTTATGAACCGTCATAGGTAACGCTGAAATATTCAGAGATTGTATTTCTATCGCCGCTAAAACAACAAATACTATGTCCGTTCCTCTGACTGTATTTTTTGAACTGTATTAGGTAGAGTGGAAATTTTCAGAATGTTTTTGTGGCCTATTCGGTACTCAACCTGTATATTTTCATATTTGTTTTATGACCATAGCTATTTAATGATAGGAATTGTTATCAGAGAATACTACCTCCAAACTACTATTGATGATGATCATTGATACATCTGCCACTTCTTTTTTTTTTCTGGAAAACGATTCAATCTCGGAAATTATAAATTCTAGATATAGGGTTTGTTACACATAGTTACACTAAAATCTCGTATAGAATTAAAAAAAATGTGAAAATATATACATAGTTTTTATATTAAAGTATAAGCGAGATTAAACACCCTGTATAAATGACAGCATAATATATATATAATATATATATAATAATAATCTCTGCATTGCGATCGTTTACACTTTTGAATTTCGAGAAATGTTTAATGGCATGTTGTTATAATATATATATCAAGGCGACCGAGCTTTGCTCGGGTAACACAAGATTTAGAATGGGTCTATAAGGATGTTTAATCTTAGTTCAAATATGTGCATACCTATTTCTAGTTAAAATGTATTGCGATCGGTAGATCGGTAAATATTGATTTTATCGTTCACGTAGCTCATAATTTACAGATTTCCAAATAAATATGAATGTGAAACATACCAGAACTCAGCTGTATCACCAATCGTCTGATCGACCCCCAAACCCCGCACTATTTTATATATAATTTTTAAAGTAATTTGCGGAGCCCTTCCCTAAATAGCTAGTGTGGACCTCGAGGGTCACATCCATTAAAAATGCTAGTAACACCAATCGAATTCTCGGCTTTTTGCAATTTTTTATCCAAATCTGTGAATCATTCAAGAAAAAGTTTATGGACCTCGAAGATGTTACTCTCGCGTTTTGTCAGGAAAGCCACTTATATAATGTTCAAAAGTAGAACCTTATCTATATATCAAATTTGATCAAAATCGTTAGAGCCGTTTCCGAGAATCTTTTTATATACAAGAATTGCTCGTTAATATATTAGATTAGAAATGTAAAAAAAATTTCATTGAAAATTCCGGTTAAATTATAAGAAACGCATATTAACACCTTTTAATTAAAAAAATGGGTTTTGTTAAAAAAAATGTACGTAGATTAGGAAACGAACCGAGGATCTCCAGATTATCAGCCGTGAGCTTAACCATTGATATATATATAAATATAGATCTTTCTATCAAACCCAGGCCACTATTCTTATTTGACGCAGGGGTGCCAAAGCGGGTACTTAGGCCAATTCGGCTCATTGTGCCTCTCTCCCTTGCTCCTCAGACCTACGGTTCCCCGAGTATCCCGACAACCTGGTCCAGATATCTCAGGATGGCCGCAGGCGAGGTGCGTCTGATGTTGGTCAGATCCGGCCACTTCAGTCCTAGGATGGCTTTACGAACCCCGGTCCAGATGCTTACAAGTGAGCGTAGTTTGGACCGGTCTTCGGCCCGTTTCCGGCATGACTCCGTGATGAAGTTCTTGCTCTGTCGGCAGCCCAGAATTGAGTTCCACCTCTGACAGTGTCTGAGGTGTGTGTCCTCTTTAGCCATGATGTGCGGTGTGAGAGGTCCGCCTTGTCTTTACCCTCATTCCCATCGTGTGCTGGCACCCAAGCTAGTTCCACCACATTTTCATTCGCTAGTTCCGACAGTTCGCGGAGGCAGTTCAGCGTGTTCTCGCGTCGTACCTGCCCTGTTCAAGTGCTTTTGAAGCGTCTTTACTGTCTGTGAAGAAGCGTATTACTCACCCTCGCACCTTGCTCATGCGGACCTCATTAGACCCTCGAGCTAGTGCTATTACTTTCGTTTGTAATACGGTGGCATACTTCCCGAGTGGTTGTTGTAGAGACAGTTGCAGGTCTTGGCTGAAGATTCCTATGCATGTACTGTCCCTCTTTTTAGACCCATCAGTGTATACGTCTATTGTCGGCACAGTGCGTAGGTCTGTTTCTTCCCAACAAACGTGATATTTGCATTTGCTGAATAGGGGTGCAATGCGGTCTGAGCTGGCCTCGAGGAGTGGTATTCTGGCGAGGCCCTCCTCCAAGATGGCTGTATGACTCTTCGCATTCTTGTGCACCCTTAATGTTCCACCATATTTCAAACGAAGGGCGGTCAGTAGGCTGCCCCCTCCAGATATAGATCTACGGGTGGCAAGCATAACAACGCCTCTAGTGCAGTGGATGGTGTGATCCTCATGGCACCAGTGACTGCGATGCAGACAGATCTCTGTAGTCTCGCAAGCCTGTCCTTCTCTACAACCATAGGCCCCAGCTTTTACCTACAACTCTTCGACATTGACATAGAGCTGCACTGGCTTTGTCCAGCTTACTGTCCAGATGTTTACCCCAAGTCAGTTTTCTTTCGATAACCACCCCTAGGTATTTCACCTCGTTGGATAGCTTGAGCTGGATTTCATTTAGTGTAGGCATTTTTATGTCGCCTACCTTTCGCTTTCTGGTAAAGAGCATAGCCTCTACTTTGTGGGGATTCACAGAAAGAGAGGTTGCCCTGCACCACTTTTCTAGGATGAGTAGTGCCCTTTGCATCAGTTCGCATAGCACTCCAATGTGCTTTCCTGTCAGCAGTATGGCTATATCATCCGCATATCCTATGGTGTACAGGCCCTCGTCATTCAGGGTCGTTAGGAGGTCGTCCACTACCATGTTCCATAGCAGGGAGGAGAGTACCCCTCCCTGAGACAGTTGTGTCTGCGACACTAAGTTCAACTATTCTGCTCTCGAGTACATTCCCTATCCACCTGCGCAAACCTGGCAGTATTGTTCTTTCCCGAAGAGCTTTGTTGACTGCTTCGAAGTTAGTTCGATCAAACGCACCTTCGATGTCTATGAAGGGAGTGTTCGCCATTGTCCAGGGCTCTCTCTATCCTGCCCACCAGAACGTGGAGAGCGGATTCCGTAGATTGCCCTGGTGTGTAGACGAATTGGTTGGGGTGTAAAGGTCTTTGGGTTAAGACGTTACCCCTAATCCAGCCGTCGCAAAGCCTCTCCAATGTTTTCAGTAAAAACGAGGTAAGGCAAATTGGACGGTATGATTTGGCAGATGAGTAGTCACTCTTGCCTGGTTTCGGTAGGAATACTACCCTGGCTATTCTCCATTTATCGGGTACGTGTGCAAATGCAAGGCACGCCCTGAGGATAACCACCAGTTCGTCCAGTACAGTTCCCAGTCCCCACTGAAGGAGACCCGGGAAAATCCCATACGTGCCTGATGACTTATATGGGGAGAATGCCTTGACCGCCTGTATTGTTCCGGTTCGATTTACGACTTCTCTCGCCAATTGCCAATCCTCCGCAGAGGGACTTCTCGAGTTGTGAGGAAGTTCCGTAACGTTCCCTAGTGATATCGACCCTGGGAAGTGTTTGATAGAAGTGTTTTTGCTGTGTCTATAACAGTGTCAGTATAGGTACCGTCCTCCCTTCTGACATAGCCCACTTGTCTAGGATCTTTGGAGATCACCTTAAGCAATCAGGATGCTCCAGATATACTTTCTGTCTCTTTACAGAAGAATCTCCATGATTCCCGTTGCTTTTTGCGAATTTCCTTCTTATACGACCTTTGGTATAGGTTGTAGACCTCCCAGTCGGACGTATTTCGCGATGACTTGGCTCTGTTAAAGAGTCTCCGCAGGTGAGTCCTTTTGATCTCAAGACTCATGCTCCACCATGTGGCGGAGCCAGGTCTGAGCTGTCTACTTCTCAAGGGCGAGGGGTGCTCATAAGCACTCATAATCCGACCAGTGAGTGCGTTGACTCGCTTGTCTAGGTCCTTTACAGACGTTATCTAAGTGGCCGCCCCATCATTGCCCTTGGAATACTCCAGGTGCGTTAGGTACGCTTCCCTGTCTGTCTTCCTGGGATTCCGGTACGGCTGTTTTGATGTCTTGACTGCTAAGAGTCTCATTATTATCCATTTGTGGTCAGAGAGGGTGGCTTCAGAGCTGACCCTCCATTCCACGATTGATTTGGAGATCCCTTGTGTTGCGACTGAGATGTCCATCACAGTCTGACACCGCGAGGTTACGAATGTGTGTTCGTTCCCTCGGTTGAGGATTTCCAAATTTGTCCCTAACAGGTATTCTAGTAATGCCCTACCTCTGCTGTTGCAGTCTTCGCTGCCCCAAGCGTAGGGGTGGGCATTTGCGTCACACCCTACTATGAGGAGTTTTCTCCCCTGCTCGAACAAGTCGACCAGCTTCGCCAGCTCCCTGCTGGGGGTGGCTCTGTAACTTCTTCTTTGCCCTTTTCGAAGTCCAGGTGCATTTGGACAGCCATTAGGTCGCGTCCAGAGAGTCCTGTCAGTAGGATGGCTTCTATACGTCTTTCATTAGTTGCTCCAACAAAGATTTTCCTTTGGGAGGAGTTGTCGCTCCATCCACATACCCGGTTGCCTGTGCTCCAGGGCTCTTGGATAAGAGCTATTGCTATCTGCTCAGCCTCCAGGTGACGACGTAGGAGAACAGTCGCCCCCCGGGAGCGTTGCAGGTTTGCCTGAACTATGGCCAAACCGATGGTTTTGGTCATCAGGCTTGTACTGGTGGGTCGACAATCCCACCGGTGCATCCATTTGCATGGGCGCTCCCTGAGCCCTCGCCTTCACCAGAAAGTCGCGTGCAACTACGTCGGTGCAGGTAATTCTCAGTGCTCCCACTGCGAAGCCACAACCCATGAAAGTGGGAGCTCCCTGCGCCGTGTCCAGCGCGTTAGCCACAATGTGGTCAAGCTCCTCCTTGATAAAGGTTGCCTTTTCCTCGGTGAGGGGGTAGCTTTGGTCCGACCGGTCTACAATGGCCAGCCTGGGGTGGCTGGCCACTGCCTCCCTGAAGGACCTTGCCGCAGAGACAACCTTTGTCTGCATGGCCCACGTTTGCTCCCCCGCCTTCGCCCTCTTTCCAGGACGAGTCCCAGGTGAGGGCGTGTTACCGGGCGAGCGTTGGCGCTTGCCGGTCGCCGCGCCGCTTGGAGCCGGCAGGCTTTTACCCCGCTCATGCCCTCAGTGGCCGCGCCCGAGTTAGGCTTCGTTTTGATTGGGGGGCTTCTCCGTCCCTCCTCCTTCTGCTGCAGCACCTTCCGCTTCTGAAGCTGCCTCCTTGCTGCTCCTGACAGCTTCTTCTTCTTCGGAGGGTCTCTCAGTACCACTGGTCTGGCCAGATCGCCCGCAGCCCCTCCTTGCTGCTCCAAAGTTTTATTGGTGTCCATGGATCCTAGTTTGTATTCATCCCTCCACTGAGCCCGCACTGGGGACGCTGTATCTTGTCTGCTATCGTTGATGGTCTGTACCGCCTCATTCGGTAATCGTTCATTGGCTACAAAGTGGTGGCATCCTTTTGAAGAAAGCGCGAGATCTATGCTGTGGTTGAAAATATTGAAAGCGGTGTTGACAAAGAGAGCGACGGCAGTATGCCGGCATCTACTCTTAAAATGCCGATAAAGGAATTTCGAGAAGCGTTCAGTGGCGGCTTTCGTATCAAAGACCAGAAGCCGCTCGAATGATCGGTAGCCTTTGTCGTATATATATATGGGAGAATTGTCGGCAAGAAGACAGAATGTAAAAGGCAGTGTGAATAAATAGAATAGTCCGAGTAAGTTAGTGAGAATATAGTAAAGTTAAGTTGTAATTTATATTATTTCGAGTGTAAATAAAGTTAATTTAATAACTCTAAATTAGTCTCACTTATCTGCGAACCCGCATACGCAACAATTTGGTGTTAGAAGAGGGATAAGTGAGTGAAGAAGCTTTTGTCTATGGTGAACACCCGTAAGCAGACAGAAAAAATGGAAGAAAAACTAACTAAGTTATTCGCCGATTTTTCGAGAAGACAAGAAGAATTACGACAACAAGAAAAGAAAGAAGAGGAGGAGCGAAGACAACAAGAAAAGAGAGAAGAGGAGGAGCGAAGCCTGCGAGAAAAACAAGAGGAAGAGGCACGACGACTACAAGAAAAGAAAGAAGAAGAGGTACGACGACAGAGAGATTTCGAGCAGATTGCAGGATTGTTCCGAAATGTCCATCAAGAAATAGACTGTAAAACAAGAAGTTCGAGAAGAAATTCGGACAGTTCGACAAGAGTTTGAGCAGAAGTACCGAAAACTAGAGAAAGAAGTAAACAAACGTCAGTTTGAGGCTGCAGCCAATGCGAATGGATGGGATCAGCAGCAGAAAGCAACGGCGTTAGTATTGGCTTTGCGAGGAAAGGCGCTTGAAATACTTCAAAACATTCCTGAAGCCAAACAAACTGATTATTCGGCTGTTGTGGGCGCCTTGGAACTAAGATACGGCAACAAATAACTTAGCCAAGTGTATCAGAGCCAGCTGAAGAGCAGAACTCAAGGTTTAACGGAGTCACTGCAGGAATTCAGCAGTAGCATTGAGAGCATGGTGCGACTGGCTTATCCACAGGCTCCAGATGAATTCATCGAGCAAATTAGTGTCCAGTACTTCATCGATGGAGTTCGAGATATCGACAAGCAGCAAGCGTTGAGACTAAGTAGGCCTAACACCTTAGCCAAAACAGTTGTCCAGGCACTGAAATACGAAGCTGCCAAAAACGCTTCGATGATTCGAGAAGTCAGGGTGTCAGACGAACCGCAAAACAATGAAGAGTTTTTTATGAAGCTGGAGTCGATGTTTCAGAAGTTCTTCTCTCGAGGAGGTAAGGAGTCCGGATATAGAAAACCGATTAAGTGTTACAATTGCAACCGAGAGGGACATATAAGTAGAAAGGGGGCGAACGCTGGCGACCACTGATTACCAAGCCCCCAAGTTACATTTGCGCTGCAGTAAGGAGAAACGGCAGAGTTACGACTTTAGAGTTGAAGACCAAAAAGAAAGAAGTCACGCCAACGCTGACAGCTTGTCACGAAGACCTTGTGGCAGTTCCTGTAAATTCTGTCCAAGACAGGAACAAAGAGAAACAGCCAAGAATGTTGTACATATCCAACAAATGCAGATTAGGAATAAGGAAACCGGAAATACCAACGAAATCACCAGAGACAACTTTAGAAGAGAACAAATCGCTGACAAAGATTTGACGATAGTACGGGGCTGGCTAGACCAAAAGCAACGACCTGAGTGGTAAGAAATATCCAGATTTGATCAGACAGTCAAGGGGTACTGGGCTCTGTGGGATTCGTTGAGCTTACGGGATGGTGGAACTTCCGGTTACACCGGAAATTGTACTAATTTTTTTTTTTTCAAATGGAAACCCCTGTTTTTTATTAGATATTTGAATTCCGCGGATCTATTTATGTATCCCCAGTTGTTATTAGTTATCTGTCATAGTTTTTGACGTAAGTCAATTATACTGCAAAAAGTTCTCATGACAGATGTCTATTTAAAAATTCATATCTCTCTTATTGTCAACCGGAAAAGCAAAAAGTTGTTTTTGATCGGTAGGCCGATGTTGGGATCTCCTGCAGAGGCCCATTATTTTGAAAATTGTCTTGTTCACCACTCCAAAAAAAATTAAAAACGTCAATGAAAAAAGTTAAAAAACAAAACACATAACTATTTCTCAATCTTCATTAGGTATTGAATTTTAGGGGAATATATCTATTATGTTTTTTTTTCAAATCATAAATTTGAGATTTTTTACAATTTTCTATGTGAATGTCTTTCTTACGAATTTCTAAAAACATAAAACAATCGCTTTTACTGATACCACGTTTTAGCTGTCAAAATGATAGTTCTGAAAGTTGAAGTACAATGCCTTTGTTACGAAAATTCAAATGAATTAGTATTTGTTTCAAGATAGGAGGTGGGGAAATAGAGGTCCGCGACTTTCGCCGCCACGTTCGCCGGATTTGACAGCACTTGATTTCTACTTGTGGGGGAGTCAAAGAAGAGCTGTATAAAATAGAACCTAGATCTCTATAGGATTTAATAGAGCAGATGAAATAAGAAGAGCCACAAATTATGCCGTCCAGGAACGTTTTGTTAAATGCTGAAAACAAAACGGTGGACACACAGAGCATATTTTGTAGTTTTCTTTTTGTAATTTGTTTTTCGAGTTCTTACGTTTCACGAATAAATGATTTGTAGGTAAGGTAATAAACGTGTTCTTAATGCTAAACTCGATGCTAAATATCAAAGCATTCACTTAATTCTTTTGTTCAACTTGGGTTATTATTTTAATCCTACTGTTGAGTGGATTTTTGTTCCAGAAGAATAAACCTTGGCTTAAGAATGAAAATTTATTCATATTCATTGGAGGTAGATACCTAACTCAAAATATTTGGCAATAAATTCACGACAGGTTCTTTCCACTATTCTATCACAACTTCCGTAAATAGTAAACAGATCAAAAATGACACCTTTTGGATACTGATTCATTTGGATTTTTGTAACAGACGTTTACTTCAACTTTGAAAACTATGAATTTGACAGCTAGAACGTGGTGTCGTATCAGTAACAGCGATTATTTTACGTCCAAAGTCCAAAATCATTCGAGCCCTCCACCCCCTTCGGTGGTGGTTTTCGGCGGGAAGGAGATTTTGGCTTTACGTTTTTATGAATATGAGCCCATTTCTCAAGTCTCCTCTTCTAAATGAATCAGAAATCATCAAAATCAGAATAAGATTACTGTTTAAAACGCGCGTTCAAACAAAAAAAAGCAGACAGTCGAACTGTATACCTCCTCCGTTCGGGGCTCGTCGGTCAAAAATGCAGTTAACTAAAAATCTACTCAGAGTTTTTGATTATTCAAAATGCAAGATACTGATACGTGGTTATCTGATAAGTAAATTATATTTTATGCTATTTTTTCACAGCCTACTTAATATGACTCTTGTTCGAGCATTTTCAACAATAATATTAAAATTAGCTATTTTTTATCAAGTTGATGTAGCAGTGAGTTGGATTCCTATTGATACGGAAAATGGATATAAGGTAGTTGGAACTGATTTTTGAATGATTTTTAATAGTTTTATATTTTTTTCCTATATAATATCTTATTTTCATTTAAACAAATTAATGGTTGTAAAATTTTAATAAATATATATGACATAAAAATCGGGGTGTTCCATTTAAAAATATTGAGAAAATATGTCAGTTGTGGTTTTACATACGCTGTACATAATTTACGCAATAATGTGAAAATGTGTCATTATTACAATACTAAAAAAGTAATAATATATAATAATGATATTGATGTGTCACCTTGTTAGAGAACATTCTTTGCATTTCTAATTAATTTCAAAATACGAATTGAACGTGGACACACTTAAAACTCAACCTGTATATAATTATATTACACGGAAAATGTTGATAAAAAATATTCAATAGATTTATTTTTATTTCGATCTATTGGATCCGTTGATTTCTAATTTTGATGCACTGTTTTTTTAAGTATTCCTTATTTCATATATTGCTAATGAATAGTTTCTTATAAAAAAACTGGTATGACCATTCATTTCTCTTGAGTACGTCAAGATGAACAAGAATGGTCACATTCAATTTTAACGTGGAAAGAACGGTTTAGCCAGAATATGAGAAAATATTTAGAAAATTTCACAATTCATAGTATTTAAGTTAGAGAGTAAATTTAATAGCAAATAAAATTTTCTAGAATTTCCATAAAAAAATTGTAAGTATAAAGATCGATTTCGATTCAATCAATCGATTCAAGAAAATATATTTCTTATTATTATATATTATCAAATTTGTTCCAGTTGCTCTTATATATATCGAATACAGTTTTCTTGAAGTATCTGTTAGTTGAATTTCAATTGCGTTTATAAAAAGTTTAGTGTGTAGTGAAGGCGTATCACGAATAAAATGTATATTTTATTTATTTTTGAGATGTTTATATAAATGCAACAAGCAGACATTCATATATTATGATCAGTGCCATAAATTCAACAATTTTTTAGTAAACAACCCAACTGGACATTTTCAAAAAAATAGTATTAGATACCATGATATATCATTTTTATTAAGATATTCTTACCTTTGCTAGTATTATTTAAAGAAAGAATATAAGTGCATTGATATAATGATGTAGGAAAAGAAACACAGCGTTGCCAAATCTGGACGGCTCAGGTTTGATGGTACAAACATAGCCTGTGTCCAACACACATCTAGCTAAAAAAGCGCTGCAACATTTTTGACAGATTTTTAAAAGCTTCTTTATAAACTAGCTTACGAGCGCAAGACGTATAACAGCAAATCCTGTCAAAAATGTTGCAGCTCTTTCTTAGCTAGATGTGTGTTGGACACAGGGATTGATTTACATATATACAATTAATTTATTCATTTCTCGGATTTTTAGGTCAACAAGTCCAACTTATGATACATCATCAAAAAGGTAATAAAAAGGTCTATTTAAATTTGTGGAAGGCAAATATGGCTCCCATAAAAGAAAAAAAGTTCATGATAGTTTCACATAGACGAAACGTCATGTTACAAAACTATTAACACCATTGGAAAGAGTGAAAAAGTGGCAATGTAAATGTGGTATTTAATTAGAAATTCATTAAGAAATAAAGTCAGAAAAAAAAATGATTTCACGAAAATTCGGTTTTTTTCGGATATCTCCGGAACTTATATATATATAATAAAAGAGATCTAATTGTTCAATAATGAAAGAGATATATAATGTAAAAATATGACGATGCTCTCCTTAATCCTTTTATTTAGTCGGACACAGTCACACACTAGAAGCAGTTCACGTGATTTCAAGCATGTTAGCCTTCATCAGCGCCACATAAGTGGAAGCTGTATCGGACGAAACAAAAGCAACTGGAAGATAGTAAAAGTTCTCAGACCTTATCTACCAGCGGGACACAATTCGCGCCACCTAGGTATTGAGAGCCTAATTACGTTTAACGTAAGTATATATAATAAAAGAGATCTAATTGTTCAATAATGAAAGAGATATATAATATAAAAATATGACGATGCTCTCCTTTATGCTTTTATTTATTGTTGCCTTTAATGACCAGTTTAATACTGATGATAACTTGACGACAATGAAAAATAAAAGGCAAAACATATTTGGCACCCAGCTTAAAAAACAGACTAAAATGACCAATTGCTTAAAAAACTAAATGTAGTCTAGAAGCTGGACTATAGACACTCTTTTTCATATATTTTTTTCTTTTTTCGACATTTTATTTGAAAACAGGTTCATGTGCATAACCTATACCCATACTACATACCACATGATTCTGAATTCTTGACTGGTTTAATATTTAATAAAATAGATTTTTGTTGGGGATGCAGTCATTTAATAAATAAAATTCTTTGGATTATGCCAAGCTTTCGAGAATGTTTATTCTCTTCGTCAAGGCAAAATTCGTGAATTTATATAAAATTAACTACACACAGGAAAGATTTCAAACCCATTTATCAGAAAAGTCAACTAATGACATAATATATAATAATCTTAATTATGTATCAATTGAATTTATATTCGGAAATATCATAGATATATGATGTGTATATATATAAATTATAACTATTGGATTCTGATATATACATAAATAGGATATTAAGAAATTAACACTATAATCAATCTCTTAAATCTCTCGGCCGAGTTCGTTATTTGACATTATCGGGTAGGTATTTTCAAAATGGCCACCGTTCAAACATTTAAAAAAATTATCAAAAAAGGACCGCAGTGTAGATATCATCAAAAATAATTTTGGGTTATAGATATAATCAATACCGACAAATTTTATTCGAAGAATTTTTAATTAAAATGCACAGAAAAAAATTAAAAAAATATAAACCAATAAAGAAAAAAATTATGGATGTTCAAATTTCAATTCAATGAATATCGATAAATTTACCTTTCCGCTGGCTACAGGCCGTCGGGATTTTATTCATTTCTTACAGTTTCTGAGGGATAGTGAATCTTATTCGGGACAGCCCGTACTGCAGACCCTGACTTTGTTTTATTTTTAACTTAAGAAAAATAACATACTTCGGTTGCGCGAGTATAGTCATCTTTAATGATGATTTTACAATAGAAACACAACAAGCGTTTTGTTGACTAAATGTGAAACTGATAGATGATTGGGATTAGTGCGTTTGTAAGTTGGGCTAGTTTCTATTGGTTTCGTTAACAGAACGAAATCGAAATCATGGTTGTAGGATACCTTATCATAAATTATAAACATATGATTACTATCTTTCTTTGGTTTAATACATAATGTTATAGGCCGTCTCCAAATTAACGTGTAGCGAGGCAAAACGCGCGTGGCGACATGCTATACATAGGCTTTTATGGGTCGTACCTACTAACCACAATTTATTAAGATATAGGTATACATCTTTTCATTTGAACATGTAAGCATTTATTTACTTGAAGTTACTCTAATTTAAAAAACTTTCATAGCACAGTCACGGTTGCTTAATTTTGTTTAAGATATCTGATGATATATTTATTTGACGCTAGCAGTTATTTCTCTTAATTGCTGCTAAATCACGAATTTGTTTTAATTTTAGTAAAGTCACGGTATCACACTCTGTTTGATTTTTGAACCATTTGATAGCTGTTTCCAAGGCCTGAAATGCTTCTACATGTGATGGTTCTGCGTCAATTTCCACATTTACGTTTTCTTCTATTCCATCTTCTTGCATTTCCTGCTCTTCTTTCACTTGCAACAGATTTTCAGCAATTTCGTTATCTGACATGATTTGAACTGCCTGACCTGGAAGTGAACTCTCTCGCAGAGAAGTTAATGATTTTGATAGTAATGATTTCCAATTTAATCCAGTGTCATCACCATTGTAAAGGAAATCCAAGTCATAGTCATTTTCGGTCAATTCTTTTTTAAAAACGTCTTTAAAAGAATTTGCTGCATCTACATCACTTGATATTTCTTCACTATGTATATTCAATTCGCGAATTCTATGACGAGCTTTAAATCTGTACAACCATCCGTTGCTTGCTACAAACGATTCATCGCCACCTAATTTTTCATTCAACTGTAATGCCTTTTCACAGAGCAAAGGACCAGATACCTGTTGGCCAGTTGATCGTTTTTGTAAAAACCAACAATACAAAGCTTCTTCCAAAAGTTCATTTTTCGGTTTCTTCATCACTTTTCGATGTTTACTACCGTTTTCACATTCAAGTTTGCATGTGTAATTCAAAATTGAATCGGTATTCTTCTTAATATCGCTTATCGTAGAAGTACCTACACCATACTTATCGGCTAACTTACGACCGGTTTCTCCTTTTTTTAATGAATCAATAATATTTATTTTATCTTTAAGCGATAAAACCACTCTCTTACGTTTTGACATTTTTATGAAGAGAGGCAGTGGTTAGCTATAGGTGTCTCTGTATTGGTAAATGTCCAAATGAAATAAAGTTAGTTCACTCTACAAAAACCGTTACACCTCCTACCGCCTGTCTCGCGGATCGCTCAATGATTAAATGTAGCCCACAATCCAATGTATATCATATAGTTTGGATTTCTTTGCTGCAAAACTACGCGGCGTCACTTAAGGGCTGTTAAGCTAACAATACAGTTCTTGAAGCAATAAGGAAACGCTTGGGAATAGGCAGTACGAATAATCGCTAATCCGTACAAACGATCGAGTTTCGCACTGTATATCGATTTGAATATTCTTAATAATGGTACAATCTTGACACAAATTTCTTCTGTGATCTTCTGATAGGCTGGTTGGACATTAAGAAACAAATACTTTTAGGGATACGTTTTTAAAAATTAATGTATCATTAATTATAATCTTTTTTCAGATTCGTCCTTTTCTTCAACATTTTAACTGCAACTATCGCTCTCTCCTCTTTGTCCCTCAAAATACAGAGTGCACATTGCACATATAACTGAGCCATCACCCATCATAATGCAGCTTTTGTACAGATATGTGTACTCGTATCGGTTATTATTACATACCAAGAAGCGATTTTATGGAGCTTTCTGGTCCATGTCAATAATAATATTGATAATCATATCAAAGCTTATAGAATTGTATCAATTATGGAGCACTTAATAATCGTCTCATAATAAAATTTTTGAAACGGCTGTTCAGAGTACACTTGCCACTTGTTTCATGTAAAATTACATAACAGAGACAACCATCATACGTCACGGCACGGTCATACAGGAAGGTCTTGAAACTTGAAATGTGCCTAAAACAGGTAATGTTGCAGAGTCGTCGTCTAAGTCTGGGAGTCGTTTACGCTTGCGCAAATATCAAGTATATTGCTACAGAGTCACCAAGTTTATTTCAATTACGTTATGAGAATGTTTTGGCTATATGTATATTAAAATGTTTATGATTATTCAAGTTTGGAGATAGTGTTCTTTGAATTGATTCAAATTCTAAGGTAGCTGCTAGCGTTCTACTTATCAGTTTATTACTTTGTCTATTCAAGTTTGGGGATAGTGTAGTAGCCAAAGCTTCACGGATCCTGATTCCATGCACACAAGCATATATAAAATATATAATTATATAAGGAGCATGAAAGAAAAACATAATACGGAGTACGGAGGTATCTAATACGAGTAGTGGGAGTAGCACAAAAAACATTGGGTTATCATATGTCATCAGATTGTATTATACATTAAAATATATCAACACAAATTTTACGGATCAAAAAATATTAGAAATAAATTAATTATATGGCGCCACCAATAATCTGTTTAAATGAAGTGCTTTGGAATTATGTTTGTTTGTTTTTGTCTCAAAATGAAGCCAAGACTAAATAACAAAAAGTAACTAAGAAAACCTGATAGTGGTATAATTAGAAAGCAAAAAATAAGTAATATTTTAAACGGAAGAAAACTAGGCAGCAGCCAAGACCCATTTTATTTCTATTGATTTTTTCAAACAAATGGGACCTGGCTGCTTCCAATTTCTCTTTAATTTAAAATGAATATTATATTACATATTTCTGACTTTTTAGTTTACATTTCATTCGGTCTTTTTAGGTTCTTATTACTTTTTTATTTTCAGCTTTCAAATTCACAAGACGCATGATTTCTCCCCAAAATCTGTCATTTGGATTTTACCTAATTCACTCGTGTTATCAAATCGAATCTAATCTATATATATAAAAATGGATGTTGGTTCCGTTTGTTCGAAGTGAATAGACTTTGACACCGTTTGATATATCATAATGAAAGTTGGTACGTATATGTATCTTTTTATGGGGAAGGTTTTTACGCTATCCACTTTTTTGTAACTCACCACCAGGTGGAGCTGGTGAACATCAACTTTTATACCATTCAAACGAATGAAAATTTGTATACATAAGTACTTGAGCACATAAAATATATCTGTGTTATCGACTTTGTTACAACTCACCACCAGATGGTGCTGCAGCACATCAGCTTTTATACCGTTCAAATGATCGCGATGAAAATTTGTATAGATAGGTATTTGAATACATAGAATATTTTTGTGTTATTAACTTTGTTACAATTCGCATTTAGATGGTGTTGCTGCAAATCAACTTTATATCGTTCAACCGATCGCAATAAAAAATTGTATACCTACCTAGATATATGAGTAAATAGAATATTTTTGTGTTATTAACTTTGTTACAACTCGCCAGCAGATGGCGCTGCTGGACTTCAACTTTTATACCGAGGCAAGTGAGCACCCGTCAAAGAAACTGACATTTCTATTAGATGCATTGATGGTGCAGAACGGTTGTCTCTGGTACAGATAGCGACTTCCTGAACCAAGCAGAAGTGGCTGAAATAACTTCCCGTGATAAGTTGTCGATTTGGTATGTTGCGCAGTATTCCACTGAGTGTCTATTGTTGTATTTAAGCTTCCTTCGCCCATACTACATAAGGATGCGCAGCGTGATTTTGCGCGACCTACTGAAATGACATACGATAACCCAATGGTCGTGTCCACAGCAGTGTCTGATTACCAATCGATTAGTAATCAGTAATCGAAAAGTTGACGTCTTCAATGTGACAGCTATCAGAAAACCATAGTAACTTACATAAGCTATATTTTGTTTCAGATATTTCTCAATTCTATTATGGACCTCTATCGTTCCGTCTACCACATAATCTTTTTCATTATAAACATATTGAATAGAAAATACATTTTCTTCTTCCATTTTCAATTCCTCTTATATGTGTAATTGTCGAATTAATTTATTTCACATCATTTGACAAGTGTCAGTTTGACAAATGATGCATCAGTAATCAGTCGTGTCCACAAGATACCGATTTTTGATTACTGATAACTCATCGATTAGTAATCAGGCCCTGCTGTGGACACGACCTATGTTTTTTGTGCTACTCCCACTACTCGTGTTACTTGTCCTCCCTATATTTGTTCATGCCCTGAACACAGCCCACGGTCATACAGAAAGGTCTTGAAACGAGCGTGAAAAAAGTGGTTCAGTTAGCGTCCAGTCTTTACAGCTTCCAATTTCTGCCGCGTGGTTCGTATTTGAAGGGGGATGTTGCTTAAAACATAAAAATACCAATTCAAAGGATAATGCAAAGTTGTATGATGTTTCAAACTTTATACGATAACATATTTCCGTCTCGATAGGTGTTTATATTGTATTCGACGCTCATAAACTCATAACTTTTCAATAAGATTAAGGTATTTTATATTCTAAGTTACATCCCCTTTTCTCAATTTCGCGGTGCTATCGTTAACTTTGACATTTGAACAAGACGCTAAGCGACCCACTTGCTACCGATGTAATTGGACCTTTGATTCCAGATCTGTGATTCTACGACCGTGACACAGCCTAAGTACTAACCTAACACTATATATAATGGTCGTGTCCACAGCAGTGTCTGATTACCAATCGATTAGTAATCAAAAAGATGACGTCTTTAATATGACACCTATCAGAAAACCATAGTGTAACATAATCTACATTTTGTTTCAGATTTTTCCTAATTCTATTATGGACATCTATCGTTCCATTTACCACGTAATCTTTTTCATTATAAACATATTGAATGGAACATACTTTTTCTTCTTTCATTTTCGATTCATCTAATATGTGTAATTGTAGAATTAAATTATTTCAAATCTTTTGACAACTGTCAGTTTGACAAATGAACTAATCAGTAATCAGTCGTGTCCACAAGATACATATTTTTGATTACTGATTACTAATCGATTGGTAATCAGACTCTGCTGTGGACACGACCATTATATATATATGTCTCTGTTCTCTGGAGCAAGTAAGTATTTCTATAGATCTATGTTGTATGTCAGTTTACAGGACAAGTATTTATTAGTATTCTGTGAGGACAAGACCTGCCAACTGACCTGTGCTCCATCAGTGTTGCCAGACGCCTGGTAATTACCAGAATCTATGGTATTTTTGAAACTTATTTGGTAATTGGTAATAGGCTCCTGGTAATTGGATAATCTACGGTAATATAACTGTTTATAGATAATATATAAAAAATGACGACATGAAAGATGATTTTTGTAGATGTCGAATGTGCAAGGTAAAAACGAGGATTATGATGATCATTCTGAAGTGAAAGACAATAATAATTTCAAATATTTATGAAAATACTTATTTGAATGCCTGTTTTAATTCATTGAAGTTATGCTTTTATATTGTTGTTATTGATTATTATATGTTAATTGTTATCTCTGATAATATTTTACGGGTATATGATTCTTTAGTCTTTTATCTTTTCTGTAACACAGATTAGGGGAAAGTTGCCCTATGCAGGTTTATATGCATTTTTGTATATAAAAATAGATCTGGTAATTTTTCCTAAATTCTGGTAATTTCGGAGTAATATTCTGGTAATCACATATCTCGGATCTGGCAACACTGCTGCTCCATGGTCCTTGGTTGCAATCCGAATTGGAGTGTTCTCTGAATCCGAAATAAACAAAATACTGAAAACATTCCAAATTGTAATAACACTATGATGATAATGAGAAGAAAACAATTATTTTGAGACGCAGAAAGCAATGGATTTGACTCAATACCGTATAAGTACAGTGCCTTCTACTATATATTACATTCCAAATTTTATTACACCTGAAGAAGAATCTCACATATTGAGACATGTAAATTCAGTTCCAAAGCCGAAATGGACCTGTTTGTCAAACAGAAGACTTCAAGATTACGGTGGAGTACCGCACCAAAAAGGAATGATACCTGAAAAAATACCACCATGGTTACAATCCTACATGGATAAAGTTAATGCTCTGAATGTTTTCCATGACAAGAAGTCTAATCAGGTACTTGTTAATGAATATTTACCGGGTCAGGGAATTATGCCACATACGGACGGCCCATTATTCTATCCTGTAATAGCTACGATCTCCTGCGGCTCCCATACTGTTCTTGAATTCAAGGAGAATAATGAGAAGCGGGAACCTGTCTGTGATATTTTACTTGAAAGACGTAGTCTGGTTGTAGTTATGGATGATTTGTATTCAAGTTATCTGCATTCAATTTCTGAAAGGGATGAAGATTCCTTAAAACGATGTGTTAATCTTGATACATGTGGACGAATATATCAAGATAGTGATGTTTTGAAGCGTTCAGCAAGAGTTTCTCTAACAATTAGGCATGTAGCGAAAGTATTAAATGTTAAATTTTTTTAGATACTCTAATACCTAATAGTGTTTAATCAATAAACACATATATACGCCTTGCTATTTTTTCTCGATTAATGATTTTCAATTCAGTAACAATAAAATCCAAAATTTTTTGACAAGTCCAAGCTCGTTTGCCAATTCTACCAAGTAGATCTACGGTAATCCGTCAAACGTTTTGCAAAGTGGTGTCGGATGCCCGATTTTTCGGACCCACTGCAGTCCGAAACTTGTTTAAAAAGGAGTAATTTATAATCCGACAAATTTTACATAGGTACATACATATGTATGTAATTATTAAAAATGGCAAGATCAAATCCTCATCTATCAACTACATAATGTACGGTAACGGGAAGTTTATTAAACAACGTAATGGATTGCAATTTGTTTATTAAAAAATAATGTCAACGCTATAGCCTAGCACTTCTAAGAAAATATTAACTGAACATAATGCCCATCAAGCATGGGTTAACAATGGATAAACAAATAAAGATGACAAAAACAATTCTGGTTTATGCAAATATTCATCAACTTTCTTCTGTTTTATAGTGGCTAAACGAGAAAGTAAGGCCTTGTCTCTTATTCTCCTCAGAAGTAAAAGTTCGATGGGGCATTGTCTTCAGCCCTTTGCATACTTAGCAATGTTTTCGTCATCATCGTCCTGAGTTATTATTGGAATGGGAAGTTGGTTGACAATTTCCTTATTAGACATTTGATGAAACACATTTTCTTCTTCATCCTTTCCACGATACCAAATTTTCAGGACTAATCTGCGTTTCACAAACAGTTTGCTCTATTACTTTCGAAGGAATACTGAGAAAAGGCGCAGATAGTAATGATGATTTTTGGTCATAAGTTTTTCCATAACGATGCAATGGTTGATGGGGGCAATGCATTTCACGACTGACCAAGGGAGACAAGTCTTTCATGTTTAATTCCTTTAATGTTGAATGAGTTACTGATCCATTGGTTGGATCCGTGCAATGCAGTTTGGGGGCGGGAACATCGCAGTGTTACATTTATCCTCTGTTGTTAGTTCTTCTTCGGATGGATGACCTGGAGCATTATCAAGAAGCTGTAGAGCCTTTTGAGGTAAATTTTGATATTTCAACCATTTCCTTACTTCTCGTAGAATGTATTCATCAAACAACGCGGTTTTTTGTACATAATAATAAATCAGTATCTTTGAGTGCTCTTAGATTTTTTGATTTTCCGATAACCACCATTTTATTCCATGCATCCCCAAGCATTAGCACAAGGTACGTTCCTTGCTCACCTTAAGTCCAGGTACAGATGTCTCGTTATGTAAAACAAAAGTTTTGCTAGGAATTACACGCCAAAGACGCCCCAGACTTATGACTCATCTGTATTGTATACATGTGAAGAGGAAAGCTCTAAATCTTTCACTTTTAATAAGAATCTCAATTTAAACGGCTCTACGCAGGAGCATTGTTAGAGAGGTTTTCTCCAGATAGACAGGAAAGTTTCATAAAGAATGGCCATACTTTTATTGGCATATTCTAGGGTAAATTTTAATTCCATTTTACAACATTTATCTATATACTAAAAAAAACACTATTAAATAGTTAAAGCCCTTCAAAGTTGCATTACATCAATACATTTTTTGGCTGTAAAATCCAAACAGTACAAAACAACAGCTTGAAATTTTGGTATCTACTAATTCTTAGGTTCAAAAATCGGCAAAAAAAGTTTCTAAGGAATTATTCTTTTCAAAATGTTTAAAAATGTAGCTAGGTGTAAGAGAAACTAAAAATATGACCTGAGAAAATACGTGTCGAGCAAAAGTCACGGTGTCGCGAACAAGTCGCAACACATTTTCGTAATAAATGAGCTTTGTATGTAGTGTTGCTGGCATGTTGGTTTATAAGAGGGGGATTACCGCGGGTCCACTATGTATGTATGATAATTAAATACTTGTCAAGCCTAGTAGATATAAATCTACTTGGTAGGTCAAATAATGTATAACTTAGATAAATCAATTCATAGTCGAAACGTAAAGATAAAGTTAACATACCACAAGATAAACATTATTTTGAGTTATAAGTAATTTAAAATATCTAATTCACATATCCTGGCAAAATGTAGGTACATTACGTTTTGAAATGGGTAAGATTTCTCAATATAAATTGGTACATAAATCCTGTCGTCGGGAAAGTGGGTAACCAGGTCTCAACTCCTGGGAAATAAAATGTTAATTGTTTGTTACTTGAATTTACTATATAGCAAGTATTGCTAGATATAAAACTACATTGTAATTTATACGAATAATAGTAAAATTGACACAAGTGAACCATTAAATATTATATAAGATAATTAGGACTCTTTCACCATTTTGAAAATAAACTAGTGCCTTTGGTTCTGCACATTGTATACAGACACATGCTACATACTCTTTCGTTGCACTTTTTTGAAATCTTCTATCATTTCCTTGCTATCCATATTCTCTTTCCATATTTTTGATCTTTCTGTCTCTATATCACCCATCCATTCATTTCTATAACAGAAGCATATCTAATTAAAAACGTGTTGCGTACAAGAGTTGTGCTGACGTTAAATTCACCTATATGCAAACCCAGTCCCCAACATGGATAATATTCCGGCCATTAATATTGGGAACCTTAAGTAACTTGCTGTAGTTCTAACTTTAACCATTTTGTAACAATTAGGAAATCATGTTATTCCAAGTTGCTTCGCTTAACATAAAAATAAAAAATTAAAGAGTCGTGATCCAGAGCAATCCAGAGTCAGGAGCATAGATAAGTGATGTTGCATCAGAGAGAACATACAATAAAGAGAGTGTCAGATTCCATGTAAATAGTTGAGACCTTGTGGAGCCAGCGCCACCGACTTGGTCGCACATAAACTACGAAAACGGCGCGAGATTTTGAATTTCAAATCTACGATTTCACTCGCAAAAATGTATATTTTGTGTAGTGTAATGAATGGTTTATATGAAATGAAACTAATGAAACCTTTGCAATGATTTATTAGAAAATATATAAGAATAATACAATAATTGTATACAAATAAATTAAAAGGCAGAAAAAGTGTGCAAACAATAATAAATTTATCAAGTTTCAAAATTCTACTCTTATATAGGGAACTAATTTATTAAAAAAGTATAAGACAAGATTCCTTAATAATTAATACTAATTGGGGATTGAAGGAAAATGATACTAATGGAGCTCTACTTAGTCAATAAATTAAATATTTGAAGTTAATGATTGACTAAAATTATGTTCATGCATGAAATTAATTAGATTATTTTATTGTTCAGCGGAGAACCTCCCCTAATGAAAAAAACCAAAATCTATACTAGTTATATCTTGCCAGGATGGAAGAGAAGTTGCACAGTATATTGGGGTACAGATAGGTATAACAGATGAAAAATAGTTAGAATTTAAAAAATATATCAAAAACAAATGAATAATAACACTGAATACATAAAAAGCAACTATTAAATAAGAAGAAGTATATACAGTAGTATAGAACAAATATATAATAACTCTGAAAATATAACAGAAACAACAAATAAACCAAAGGAAGAAGATAAAAGCAATCTTAAATATATCAAAAACAAATAAATGTCTGAAAATATATCAAAACTAAAATTAAATAGCAGGAAACAGAAATAAAATTCTTGATTACATTAAAGACAAATAAATATTATCTCTGAAAATATAAAAAATATAACCATTTAGGTCCGCGTTTGTATAAAGCTATCATATTATTAATCGAAGACCTATATGTACACATATTACTTTTTAATAATAAATTCTATATATACATTTAAAAGAATATTCAATCAAAGATATCAAAGTTCCAAACAAGTAAATCATTGAATATTAAGATCTACTTAAATTTTCTTATTAGAGCGTTTGTTGCCCAAAAGTACAAAAAATAATTTAGAGAGCAAAATTAATATAATACAAAAAATAATATAATAAATATATATATATATATATATATATATATATATATATATATATATATATATATATATATATATATATATATATATATATATATAAAGTGACAAACATTCATAGGGTTGCGGCACTATGGGCTGTAGGATAATGAAAACTCTTTTTCAATTACCAACGTTTCGATAGCGGTGGCTATCTTTTTCAAGGCTGTATTAAAATAAAAGAAAGTTACAAAGAAGTACTTAATTAAAAGGATATAAGAATCATCGAAATAATAATCAAGAAAAATAGTTATATATAAAAACACGTTATACGAACTCCAACTTACATTGATTTGAGTGTTAAATATAGTTAGGTACATCATTAATTCTTATGTTATCAAAACTAAATTGAATTTCTACATCTCATATTAAAATACTGAACTCAACTGTACGAGAATAAAGGTAGAACAGAATATTATGGTCATAAATAGCAAAAACTAGAATACAGAAACAGGGGAAGATTGTGTTTTTACTTTTTATTTAAAAATTTTTTTTTAAATACATGGAATTCAAAGTTACTGTCTTTTATTTTGTTCTTTGATTTGTGTGTTCTTTGTTAATTTTATCTATAGGTTGCATGTCTGACGTCTAATGTCTAAGCTGTCAATTAAGAATTAAAAATAAAAACAAACAACAAACGTATGGCGCAAAGTTATAATATTTGTAGTTTAGTTTCCTTTCTAAAACCAATAATGTAGGAAATGACTAAAAACAACAACAGTCATGTATGATCTAGGGTGCAACAAGTTCAAGTCTGGTGAGTAATCTATGTTAGAATTGTATATTGCAATTGTTTATGCATGTTCATTCTCTTCTAGTGCATTTTCTCTTCTTTGTAGTTGTGGTCTTCTGTGAAAAGACAACAAATAGGAATAAACCTGACTCAGACCATGGATGTCAGTTCTTTTGTTCATGCTGTTGCACTCCTTGTCTATTTCCACCATTTCAAGAAAGATGCGCTTATGCCAGTTCTTTTCTATGTGAAGCACTCAAGGGTTATCCAGGTCAGGTAGATGTTTAGTTGAGGTTGCATGCTCTGCCAGAGCACAAAAGGTCTTTTTTATGTTAATATCACTGCGATGGCCTATTATTCGATTTTTAAGAAGTTGGATGGTTTGTCCAATATATTTCATTTCACAGTCGGAGCATTGAATGCTATATACACAGTGAGATATGTTGCTGGTAAGTACTTTATCTTTAGTTCTGGTATATAATCGACTGATAGGTTTGATGTTCTTTTGTGCTATTTTTAAGTTTTCTTGTTTAAATACACTTATTAGTCTAGTAGAAAGCCCTTCAATGTAAGGTAAGGAACCATATCTAACCACTAAATTCTGGTTTTCTTCACAGGTTTGTCTTGTATGTGGATCTACCGTTGTGTTGTATATGAGTCTGCGTAACAACCCAGATGGATAGCCATTTTGTGTGAGAATTCTATACACTCTTCTTAGACTCTCATTTTTCAGACTAGGATGTGAAATTTTTAAAACTCTGTTTTTCAGTGCTAGAATTAAATTTATTTTAATTCTAACAGGATGGTGAGATTTATAATTGATGTATCTCCCAGAGCTGGTGGGTTTAGTGTACCAATCTAGGATTATCCTGTTGTCTTCTAGTCTGATAACATGAGTGTCCAAGAAGGGTAATCTTCTATTAGTCTCTCTTTCAACAGTGAACTGTAAGTGTCTATGATAGCTGTTAAACGTTAATAGAGTTTGTTCAATTTCAATTTCTGGAACTGCACAAATTATGTCATCTACATAGATTTTAAGCCAAGGAATTGCAAACGGTAATTGAGCGATGCATTCATCAAGCAGGTCTTTCATTACATAAGAGGCTAAAATTGGTGAAATGTAAGAGCCCATTGGTGTGCCTAGTATCTGTTTGTAAAATATTCCGTCAAATACTAGATATGTGGTATCGAAGACATGATTTATCAGTTCCAGAAAAGTTGTTTTGTTAATTTGACAGTTTTTTCGAATGTCATCCCAATGTTTGTTAATGGATTTTTTAACTAAAACGCGTGGTATGTTATTGAATAATGAAACAACATCTAAGCTTATAACGACATATCCTTCTGGTAACTGTTTTTCTTGCACAAATGCCGCAAATTCAAAAGAATCTTTTATATAATATTCATTGTTGTAATTGAATGATGTTGATAATATTCTGGTAACTAACTTTGCAATACCAGAATTCGGGGAATTGATACTTGAAACGATAGGTCTTAAGCTTAGTGTTGGTTTGTGAATTTTCGGTAACCCATAGTATCTAGGAGCAACTCCGTTATGAATAGTTAAGTTTTGTTGTTCATCCTTACTTATTGCTCCTTTAGAATAAATTTTTTTAATTAGTTCATTAGATTTTGTTTGAATTGTGAGTGTAGGGTCTCCAGGAATTCGTTTATAGTACTTTTTGTCTTCCAGTAAATTATTTGACATTTCAATATATTGATTTTTAGACATTAATACAGTTGTATTCCCTTTGTCTGATCTAGAAACCACCAAGTCATTATGTGTCTTTAGAAATAATCTTGTTTTATTGTAAAGGTTATTCAAGAATTGATCAATATTAATCTTTTTGTGTAAGTGATTTGTGATAATATTAGTTAGTTGTGCTCTCATAATATTCTTTTGGTTACTATCTGTATTAGACAATAGGAGTTCAATGTCAGCTAATAATTTAGGTATTGAAATGTCTCTAGTATTGGGTGGAACTGCGAATTTTTGACCAAGTGATAAAAATAATTTTATGTCTTCTGGAATGTCAATGTTTGTTAAGTTTTTTAGCCAGTTATCATTAGTTTTCAGTTCGCTAATTTTATCCGCTCGTAATCTATCAAGTTTGTTTATATTATTCTGTTTGATGTTATTAAATAATCTATTAAATTTTACTGTCTGTCTGTTGAAAAATTCTCTAGTTATGTTAGGTGGTAATAAATTCTGTAAATTGTTAGAAAGTTGGTTGAGCATTATTTCAATATTAGATAGCTGATTATGTGACGAAATGATTTCAAGATTGAGAATCTTCAATTTAGTTCTGATATCAAAATTAAAAACCTGTTGAGATATTCGTGTGTTCGTTGTTCCAATGAGGTTGCAGATGTTTTTTGTTGCGTCTTTAATGTGTCTTGGTAGTAGACCTTCTCTTCTGCAGTTTAGTAAAAATATTTTCTTGTTTTTCAATGATGCCCTTTTGGTGTTAAAATTTGCCCACTGTTTAAGTAATTGTACAGCGTTGTAACCATAACGTAGTTGCATGTTCTGGTAGAACCCCATCCTTCTTATAATATAATTTTAGTAATTCACTGCCGAGAATGTATAACCAAAGTGACAAACATTCATAGGGTTGCGGCACTATGGGCTGTAGGATAATGAAAACTCTTTTTCAATTACCAACGTTTCGATAGCGGTGGCTATCTTTTTCAAGGCTGTATTAAAATAAAAGAAAGTTACAAAGAAGTACTTAATTAAAAGGATATAAGAATCATCGAAATAATAATCAAGAAAAATAGTTATATATAAAAACACGTTATACGAACTCCAACTTACATTGATTTGAGTGTTAAATATAGTTAGGTACATCATTAATTCTTATGTTATCAAAACTAAATTGAATTTCTACATCTCATATTAAAATACTGAACTCAACTGTACGAGAATAAAGGTAGAACAGAATATTATGGTCATAAATAGCAAAAACTAGAATACAGAAACAGGGGAAGATTGTGTTTTTACTTTTTATTTAAAATTTTTTTTTTTTTAAATACATGGAATTCAAAGTTACTGTCTTTTATTTTGTTCTTTGATTTGTGTGTTCTTTGTTAATTTTATCTATAGGTTGCATGTCTGACGTCTAATGTCTAAGCTGTCAATTAAGAATTAAAAATAAAAACAAAAACCACGTGGTGATAGTGAGCTATTGAAGTGATTTCGGAAATTCCTTCCGAAGAGAAGGCAGGTGCATTACTAACAGTATCCTTTGTAAGTTGTACCTTTCTTCTCCTATAAAATACAACTTTGAAATAATAAATATTGTTAATTTAGTAAAATGAGTGATTCGGGGGGGGAGACTCCCCCCAAAAAACCGAATATAAATAGGGATGATAATATAGAATTAAATTCTATGGACAGCATGGATTTAGAAATACAGAATATAATGAATATGAATAATAGCATTCATGGAAATAAAGATACAACTATTTTTGATAATAACCTTGAAAACATAAAAAACGATAAACAAACAAAAAAAGATGAAATTTTTTATTATAAAAACGGAGCTAGGGCACCTTTTTTGGTTGTTATAGAACCAACAGATAAGTCAGAAAATAATGTCGGAAGATTTAATGAATTAAAAATCGCGAAGGAGGTATTTGATTTGAAATTAAATAATATAATAAGCATTAAAAAAAAAGGGAAGAAATAAAATAGGGGTATTATTTAATGACAGGGAAATAGCTAATAATCTAATAAATAATGAGAGGTTGACAGAAAAGGGATATAAAATATATATTCCAATCAATCAAGTTACTTGCAAAGGAATAATAAAATATGTAAACAAAGAATTTTCCGAAGAAGATATTAAAAAGATGATTACAAGTGAACAGAGGGTAATAGATGTGAAAAGACTGAATAGAAGGGAAAAAGGTAATGATGGAAACAATGTCATTATACCGACGGGAACAATACTAATAACCTTTGAAGGAATTAAAATACCACGTTCAATTGATATTTGCTACATGAGATATATGTTAACACCATATGTTGCACCTGTAAGCCAATGTTTTGAATGTCTGCTATATGGACATATCAAGAAATGGTGTCGTGGAAAAAAAAATGTTATAGCTGTGGGGAGCAGCATGAGAATCAAGAACAACATGAAACATGTAAAAAAATTAAATGTTTCCATTGTAAAAGTTCGGAACATAAATCCAACGATCGAATTTGTAAAGAATACGAGAGACAGAGAAAGATAAGAGAAAAAATGGCCTTTGATAATATAAGCTATTATGAAGCCAACATAATATATCCTAAAGAGGAGGTGATCATACTTGGAGGAAGAGACTTTCCAGAGTTAAAAAACAAAAACAAAGAGAAACAGGATACAATAAATATAGAACAAAGAAAAGAAGTATATAATTTAAACAATAAAAACAGATTCAAAAAAAGAACATATAATAATGTAGTGATGGAAACACAAGCAAGTGGAAAACCAAAACTTAGAAGAGAACAGGGGTATGACAAAACAGAGCACAATCAAGCACTTCTGCAGCCAAATGGGAAAATGTATCCAATTAGCACAGGAGCAGGAACCAGTAGGGAACGAGAAACCGGCAGCAGTACTTCAGAAGAACTAGAGGGATACAGAACATCAAGACAAATAATTGGAGGACAAGAGTGGATTGAAAATAGTGGAGATATAGAAAATAGAGTAAGGGACTTTTGTTCCATGGTCGAAGACATACCAAAGGAAAAGATAATAAAAATAATGGAAAATATAAAAAAAATGATAAGTTTTAATAGAAGCAAGGACTATGACTCAACAGAGGAGTGGTAAATTGAAGATGAAAGAATTAAATATTTTACAATGGAATATTAGAAACATAAAGAATAACCTACTTAATTTAATCAATTTAATTAATGAACAAAAACCGAAAGTCGTTAAAGTTATAATATTAAGATTAATAATTAAAACACTAGATTAAGTTTTAAAAAAAAAAAAAAAATTAAATTAAAAAAAAAAAAAAAAGAAAAAAAAAATTAATTAATTGGGAAAAAAAAAAAGTTTAAAAAAAAAAAACTATATATAAAAAAAAAAAATTTAACTATAAAAAAAAAAAGAAAAGATAAACAGTTAATAGATTTGAGGAATAAGTGTAGTTATAATTAATTATGTACATAGTTCAATATCAAAAATTAGCTTAAATATCCTAGCCCTATAGTTTTTTACCCTTTCCTGTAATCCTGGGTGTTATTATCCGAGACAGTTCCAGGGAGTGAAATGCTTCGCTGCTGTCCCGAAGCGAGAAGAGTTTATCCTTTGTTGTATTTCTGTTAAAACTAACCTTTCAGCACTTTTAAACAAGTATAAACGAAGAAATTGGAAAAGAAGAGAAAAATCACAAGGGTTACCATATGATGAAAAGTCAGACAAAGGTAACCTCAGGACTTCACCTGGCTGAATGCACCAAGAGGGAGCAAGGGCCATAAAATTAGGAAGAAGAAGGAAGAAAAACAAAAACAAACAACAAACGTATGGCGCAAAGTTATAATATTTGTAGTTTAGTTTCCTTTCTAAAACCAATAATGTAGGAAATGACTAAAAACAACAACAGTCATGTATGATCTAGGGTGCAACAAGTTCAAGTCTGGTGAGTAATCTATGTTAGAATTGTATATTGCAATTGTTTATGCATGTTCATTCTCTTCTAGTGCATTTTCTCTTCTTTGTAGTTGTGGTCTTCTGTGAAAAGACAACAAATAGGAATAAACCTGACTCAGACCATGGATGTCAGTTCTTTTGTTCATGCTGTTGCACTCCTTGTCTATTTCCACCATTTCAAGAAAGATGCGCTTATGCCAGTTCTTTTCTATGTGAAGCACTCTAGGGTTATCCAGGTCAGGTAGATGTTTAGTTGAGGTTGCATGCTCTGCCAGAGCACAAAAGGTCTTTTTTATGTTAATATCACTGCGATGGCCTATTATTCGATTTTTAAGAAGTTGGATGGTTTGTCCAATATATTTCATTTCACAGTCGGAGCATTGAATGCTATATACACAGTGAGATATGTTGCTGGTAAGTACTTTATCTTTAGTTCTGGTATATAATCGACTGATAGGTTTGATGTTCTTTTGTGCTATTTTTAAGTTGTCTTGTTTGAATACACTTATTAGTCTAGTAGAAAGCCCTTCAATGTAAGGTAAGGAACCATATCTAACCACTAAATTCTGGTTTTCTTCACAGGTTTGTCTTGTATGTGGATCTACCGTTGTGTTGTATATGAGTCTGCGTAACAACCCAGATGGATAGCCATTTTGTGTGAGAATTCTATACACTCTTCTTAGACTCTCATTTTTCAGACTAGGATGTGAAATTTTTAAAACTCTGTTTTTCAGTGCTAGAATTAAATTTATTTTAATTCTAACAGGATGGTGAGATTTATAATTGATGTATCTCCCAGAGCTGGTGGGTTTAGTGTACCAATCTAGGATTATCCTGTTGTCTTCTAGTCTGATAACATGAGTGTCCAAGAAGGGTAATCTTCTATTAGTCTCTCTTTCAACAGTGAACTGTAAGTGTCTATGATAGCTGTTAAACGTTAATAGAGTTTGTTCAATTTCAATTTCTGGAACTGCACAAATTATGTCATCTACATAGATTTTAAGCCAAGGAATTGCAAACGGTAATTGAGCGATGCATTCATCAAGCAGGTCTTTCATTACATAAGAGGCTAAAATTGGTGAAATGTAAGAGCCCATTGGTGTGCCTAGTATCTGTTTGTAAAATATTCCGTCAAATACTAGATATGTGGTATCGAAGACATGATTTATCAGTTCCAGAAAAGTTGTTTTGTTAATTTGACAGTTTTTTCGAATGTCATCCCAATGTTTGTTAATGGATTTTTTAACTAAAACGCGTGGTATGTTATTGAATAATGAAACAACATCGAAGCTTATAACGACATATCCTTCTGGTAACTGTTTTTCTTGCACAAATGCCGCAAATTCAAAAGAATCTTTTATATAATATTCATTGTTGTAATTGAATGATGTTGATAATATTCTGGTAACTAACTTTGCAATATCAGAATTCGGGGAATTGATACTTGAAACGATAGGTCTTAAGCTTAGTGTTGGTTTGTGAATTTTCGGTAACCCATAGTATCTAGGAGCAACTCCGTTATGAATAGTTAAGTTTTGTTGTTCATCCTTACTTATTGCTCCTTTAGAATAAATTTTTTTTTAATTAGTTCATTAGATTTTGTTTGAATTGTGAGTGTAGGGTCTCTAGGAATTCGTTTATAGTACTTTTTGTCTTCCAGTAAATTATTTGACATTTCAATATATTGATTTTTAGACATTAATACAGTTGTATTCCCTTTGTCTGATCTAGAAACCACCAAGTCATTATGTGTCTTTAGAAATAATCTTGTTTTATTACAATAAAACAAGATTATTTCTAATGACACATAATGACTTGGTGGTTTCTAGATCAGACAAAGGGAATACAACTGTATTAATGTCTAAAAATCAATATATTGAAATGTCAAATAATTTACTGGAAGACAAAAAGTACTATAAACGAATTCCTAGAGACCCTACACTCACAATTCAAACAAAATCTAATGAACTAATTAAAAAAAAATTTATTCTAAAGGAGCAATAAGTAAGGATGAACAACAAAACTTAACTATTCATAACGGAGTTGCTCCTAGATACTATGGGTTACCGAAAATTCACAAACCAACACTAAGCTTAAGACCTATCGTTTCAAGTATCAATTCCCCGAATTCTGATATTGCAAAGTTAGTTACCAGAATATTATCAACATCATTCAATTACAACAATGAATATTATATAAAAGATTCTTTTGAATTTGCGGCATTTGTGCAAGAAAAACAGTTACCAGAAGGATATGTCGTTATAAGCTTCGATGTTGTTTCATTATTCAATAACATACCACGCGTTTTAGTTAAAAAATCCATTAACAAACATTGGGATGACATTCGAAAAAACTGTCAAATTAACAAAACAACTTTTCTGGAACTGATAAATCATGTCTTCGATACCACATATCTAGTATTTGACGGAATATTTTACAAACAGATACTAGGCACACCAATGGGCTCTTACATTTCACCAATTTTAGCCTCTTATGTAATGAAAGACCTGCTTGATGAATGCATCGCTCAATTACCGTTTGCAATTCCTTGGCTTAAAATCTATGTAGATGACATAATTTGTGCAGTTCCAGAAATTGAAATTGAACAAACTCTATTAACGTTTAACAGCTATCATAGACACTTACAGTTCACTGTTGAAAGAGAGACTAATAGAAGATTACCCTTCTTGGACACTCATGTTATCAGACTAGAAGACAACAGGATAATCCTAGATTGGTACACTAAACCCACCAGCTCTGGGAGATACATCAATTATAAATCTCACCATCCTGTTAGAATTAAAATAAATTTAATTCTAGCACTGAAAAACAGAGTTTTAAAAATTTCACATCCTAGTCTGAAAAATGAGAGTCTAAGAAGAGTGTATAGAATTCTCACACAAAATGGCTATCCATCTGGGTTGTTACGCAGACTCATATACAACACAACGGTAGATCCACATACAAGACAAACCTGTGAAGAAAACCAGAATTTAGTGGTTAGATATGGTTCCTTACCTTACATTGAAGGGCTTTCTACTAGACTAATAAGTGTATTTAAACAAGAAAACTTAAAAATAGCACAAAAGAACATCAAACCTATCAGTCGATTATATACCAGAACTAAAGATAAAGTACTTACCAGCAACATATCTCACTGTGTATATAGCATTCAATGCTCCGACTGTGAAATGAAATATATTGGACAAACCATCCAACTTCTTAAAAATCGAATAATAGGCCATCGCAGTGATATTAACATAAAAAAGACCTTTTGTGCTCTGGCAGAGCATGCAACCTCAACTAAACATCTACCTGACCTGGATAACCCTAGAGTGCTTCACATAGAAAAGAACTGGCATAAGCGCATCTTTCTTGAAATGGTGGAAATAGACAAGGAGTGCAACAGCATGAACAAAAGAACTGACATCCATGGTCTGAGTCAGGTTTATTCCTATTTGTTGTCTTTTCACAGAAGACCACAACTACAAAGAAGAGAAAATGCACTAGAAGAGAATGAACATGCATAAACAATTGCAATATACAATTCTAACATAGATTACTCACCAGACTAGAACTTGTTGCACCCTAGATCATACATGACTGTTGTTGTTTTTAGTCATTTCCTACATTATTGGTTTTATAAAGGAAACTAAACTACAAATATTATAACTTTGCGCCATACGTTTGTTGTTTGTTTTTGTTTTTATTTTTAATTCTTAATTGACAGCTTAGACATTAGACGTCAGACATGCAACCTATAGATAAAATTAACAAAGAACACACAAATCAAAGAACAAAATAAAAGACAGTAACTTTGAATTCCATGTATTTAAAAAAAAAATTTAAATAAAAAGTAAAAACACAATCTTCCCCTGTTTCTGTATTCTAGTTTTTGCTATTTATGACCATAATATTCTGTTCTACCTTTATTCTCGTACAGTTGAGTTCAGTATTTTAATATGAGATGTAGAAATTCAATTTAGTTTTGATAACATAAGAATTAATGATGTACCTAACTATATTTAACACTCAAATCAATGTAAGTTGGAGTTCGTATAACGTGTTTTTATATATAACTATTTTTCTTGATTATTATTTCGATGATTCTTATATCCTTTTAATTAAGTACTTCTTTGTAACTTTCTTTTACTTTAATACAGCCTTGAAAAAGATAGCCACCGCTATCGAAACGTTGGTAATTGAAAAAGAGTTTTCATTATCCTACAGCCCATAGTGCCGCAACCCTATGAATGTTTGTCACTTTGGTTATACATTCTCGGCAGTGAATTACTAAAATTATATATATATATATATATATATATATATATATATATATATATAAGTGTTCTAACAAAGATAAAGGAATATAATACATAAATAATTATCATTATGAAAACCTAATTCCTAAAGCACGGAGATAAAAACTAACCTTAACGCACAAATATTCTAAAAATCTCCTCTGAATGTTATCAATAATATCAATGTAACTGTTTGTAAAAAGGATTCCAAATTATTGATTTACATTCCAACCTGACATGACTAGACTGTAATATAACATTGATAATGTTGCTATAGTATTAAAGTTTTTACAAATTTTGATAATAAAGCCATATGCACAATAATTTAATTTAATTAATATGTTATTTGGATGTGAGCCGATGATTAAAACTGACGCCCAAATCTATAATTGTAACAGTATTTCTTAGAATCTCGTTATTTATTCTAAATTGATAATGAAATGTATTCATTTTTCGAGTAAAGGTTAGAACATTGCAATTTGAGATATTTAAGTTCATTTTTAATACACCAATTTTGTATCTTGTAAAATATCACAATTATTTAAACTGGTAATGGAAGCGTATAGCTTAATATCATCAGCAAACATTGGCTTCTTGGGTAATCCAATGAGTCACAAATCACAAAGGTCATTTATTAATATGATATGTACCTGTTACGTGTGAAGGTTATCAGGTGTAGTATTCGTAGTTATATCCATTTTTAAACATCAAAATGATCTTCACAGTTATAAATCCATAAATCAATTTCAAAGTGAATTCTAAGCCCACTGTCCACAATCCTAGGCCATTACTGTCTCCGGATGATGTCATTCTCAGAAGAACTGAAAAAAAAAATTATAGTCTTTATAATAGAATAGATAACAGAAAAACGATTATCGCAAGATGTAGCTGCCTAATCATGATTAAATTTACCTAGTGCTACCTACAAGACGTATGAACGATTATAGTCTTTCAAAGTGCTCCTGATTTAATGTGTTTCATGTTATTTAGGTTGATTATTTTATACTATAAATATCAATATCTGTAAATATGACCTGTCCCATCTACACAATGTAGCAAAAAGGATGAATAAATCTATCTATCTATCTATACAGGAGAATAACAGGGTACTTACCAATATCCTTGTTTATACTATAAGATGGTTGTTAAGTTATTCATTATTTAAGTATTTTTTCATTTGCGGATAGACTTCCTTCCAGGGATAGTCAATACTTAGCTTATTTTCATATCTTGTAAAAAGATACCTATACCCATAGATTGGATTTTGGACTTAAAAGCCTGAAAATCATAAAGAAATTATACGAAGAACAATAATTTTCCAGAGTGAGTGCGACTTACCTTTATTTATTTTAAGATAAATTTATTGCATTCTAGCAAATTCACGGCTTTTTGTCTCTTTTATTATTGAATTTAGATTAAAGTTAATGACCCTGGCTTGCTGTTTGCGCTATATATTTTTATGTTTATGTTTATATGGTACTTGACCGTTATTGTGTCTAAGTATTTGACAGAAAGGCAGGGAACATACTTTCAAGACTTTTTCCCAAAAACGTAACGTCAACTGACAAGGACAGAAGTAGTCTCAATGTCCTAGCTTAATCATGCATCGGCGACGGTGGCGATCCGACTTCGTCGCACTGAACTAATCGATGTCTCCAGCTTTTTCTATCTATCGGACACTCTCTTTATTGTATGTTCTCTCTGTGTTGCATTTACACTGGTCAGGAGCATGAACAAATATAGGGAGGACGAGTAACACGAGTAGTGGGAGTAGCCTACTCCCACTACTCGTGTTGAGTAGCACAAAAAACATTGGGTTATAAAGGGTGTTCGAGCAGTAGTTTGGACCAGTTTCCAACTGTGTTCCGTGATTGTGGAGCATGCGCATATGAATTTCCGTTTTCTTAAAATTAAAATGCGCATGCCTCTGACGGTTTGAGTTTGGTTTGAAATCCTGCTCGAACACCCTTATCGTATGTCATTTCGGTAGGTTGCGCAAAATCACGCTGCGCATCCTTATGTAGTATGAAGGGTGTTCGAGCAGCGGTTCAAACGGTAATAGTCTAGTTTAGGGGCTTTTGCTATAAAAGCACTAAAAATCAAATGTTAGTAAAAATACATATATGGTAACATAACTTTTAATAAAATTGAGGCGGAAGACGCTATTTTTAATGATTTATTACAAAAAATAGCAAAATATGGTGGTTTTGGTACTTACGACTTTTAGCAGAAATTTTCGATTTGGAATTTTCTTTTCAATCCCAAATAGTATATAACCATCCTTGTATTCTATTTAATACTAAAATAGTTCAAAATAAGCAAGAATATGCGTGAAAATATAAAATATAAGTTCACAAAAAAGTGAAGTAAAACGAATTGACGGTTGTCTTATGTAGAACATCCTGAACTACCAAGTTCTATTAATATCAATGTTGGCAACTCTGTCATTATAACTTTTGTACTATGAAATTATTTTATAAATATGTATTCTATGATTTGAATTTCATTTCCAATAATACTTGCTTTAGAAAAGTTAACAACAATAACAACAGAATTTAGTATATTATACGAATTTGTCTTGTATAGTTTAAACATTTTCTAAAATGACAAGTACTGAGCTCTTCTTTCTTTCTCAATATCTTGTCGTAAAGCAATCAATGAATTCATATTATCAAAAGCCTGAAGACAGTTCGTCAACTTCAGCATCAAAAGTTGCCATGATATGTATCGTATTTTTGCTCTAAAGCAATTATTTATGGAAAATTCATTTGTAGTAAATTTTAAACATAGAACTAAACCTTCAGAAATTTAAAATCTTACTACTTAGTTTATGCTTTCGTTATCGAATATTTTTAAAGATGTTCAATAGCTCAATATCATAAACATTAGTTTTAGCAACGTTGAAATTGTCGTATGTCAATGTTGTCAACGTCAAGTCGTGTCGTCAAACATACTACATAAATCAACCGTCAATCCTTTTTATGTGAACTTATATTTACTATTTTCACGCATATTTTTGCTTATTTTAAACAATTTTAGTATTAAATAGAATACAAGGATGGTTATATACTATTTGAGATTGAAAGGAATCTTCCAAATCGAAAATTTCTGCTAAAAGTCGTAAGTACCAAAACCACCATATTTTGCTATTTTTTGTAATAAATCATTAAAAATAGTGTCTTCTGCCTCAATTTTATTAAAAGTTATGTTAGCATATATGTATTTTTACTAACATTTGATTATTTAGGGCTTTTATAGCAAAAGCCCCTAAACTAGACTAGTTCAAACCAGTCCCAAACCGTCAGACGCCTGCGCACTTCAATTTACGATGAAATAATTTATTCCCAACTACTAGTAAGATGTTCGAGCAGTAGTTTGACGATTTCCAAACTAGTCCGGATTCAGTTTGAGACAGGCGCAGTTGGAGCGTCTTCTTCTTCTTAGAGTATAGTGTTCTCTGTTGTTGGAGAAATCTCCTGGAGAAATCCCTTTCAGAGAACACTACCACAGTCCTAAACTAAATCCGGTCTTGTGTTTTGTCTATCAGTCGTTCATTGATGCTCTCTCTTATCTTTGGTCATAAAACATATTTCGGCATAGTCATTTGTCCTATGACGACGAAATTGTAAAAAAGTGGAAGGGGTAGTTTGCAAACTGCGGTTTGGTGTTCGAACAACAGAATCCCAAACCACTTGGAAACTATTTCAAACCGCACATGCGCATTTTAAACAGTTATCAAACCGTCCCAAACTACTGCTTGAATAGCCTTAGGGCGAAGGAAACTTAAATACAACAATAGACACTCAGTGAAGTACTGCGCAACATACCAAATTGACAACTTATCACGGGTCGTTATAGAGCTTTTCCACCGACGTCACAAATATGGCCGCAAACAGCTGTTCTGGAGGTCAACAAACCCACTTTGCCATAAAACACCATTGTAAGTTTTGTTAGTTTTCAAGAAAATTTTGAAGATTTTACTGCTGTATATTTACAACAAAACCTTAAAATTGTTAATTCAAGTAATCCTCAAGGTAAGCATTTAAAATTTGAGTAGAAATAATTAAGATTAAGTATTTTATTTTGCGAATTATAATTTGTTGCATTTACAAAACTTTGTTGCATTTCTATCTTGAAATACCTCTAAAGATAGAATAATCATTTAAATGGCAATATAGATTCTGTTTATAAATAAAAACAGACTATTTTTTGTTTTATTGACAAAATACAATAAAATTATATACCTATAGTAAGATGAGAATACTTTTAAAAAATGTTTCTATTTCAGATGTCTAATGGAAGTAGATACTATGAAAGACTGGATTTTGAAGACAAAAGAAGATATCTTCAGAAAATATGAATATAATATTATATTAACGCAACGTTAGAGCAAAATTTGTTCGAGCAGCAATATTCCTCACACATACGACTGCCTCCAGATTTCTATTCTTTTCAGATGAAAATATGGAGATTGCAAAGCTAATTAAGCACTAAAGCTAACTACCCCACCACCTTGATTATATACAAATAAAAATACAATTGCATTCGCTTTCGATGAATCCGTGCATTAATCCTAGGAAACAAAAAGGGAATTCTTATATATTTTGTGTATAATGAAAAATAAATATAATATAAATTGAATCTTAGAACTATGTTCCTTCTTTTTACACTTTCTTTTGCCCTAGTATACCTCTCTCTCTGGCTACTTTATCTAAGTAATGGTAACAACTAACTATATTTATTTAAATTGATTGTAATACATAAAACACATTATATAGGTATGCAATGAAAAAATGTATATTAAGACAAATTTACCTGAAATAAAATGGTCACTACAAATTCTTAGCCATTTGATTTTAATTTCTGTTAAATCACCTCTATGTTAATCCAAGATTGCCGACGAGCTGCCCGTTCTTGAATTAATCTACCTCTATTTTTCCGATGGTAATAGAAATAATTTCTTATCATCGTTTACTTCACAAAAATGTGGCAATTGAACATAAAAATAATGTTATTTAAGGGATTGAAACTTCGGTGAGTAGGTACCTACATTTAAAGTAATTACTTACAAACTCTAGTTTTCTCAAACATACAATCACTCTAAAACAATTCTATTAGTGTTAAAATACCTTATTATTAACCTGAGTGTTTTGAAACTGTACAAAAATAACTAAAATAAAGTAAAAAGTGCGATTTTAGAATTCAATCTTGCGATTTGTTGCCCTCCAGAACAGCTGATTTTGACAGAAGTTCAAATGGCGCTGACGTCACGTGGAAAAGCCTTATTTCAGCCACTTCTGCCTATAGAACAGGATACAAAGTTAGTCATCCTCCCTTTATATATACTTGGTTAGGAGGTTAAATTTGACCATGGTACAATAAGAAGACGGAAGACGGTATTTGTCTCTGACGGTATGTTCTTCGCGCAGATATGAGTCTGGTGGGGGTATTCCTCGTCTTCCCAGAGCACGATCATTTTATATACTTAAACTTCTATACCGCTAGCATTGTGGAAAAAATTAGGCAGAACGAAGCCAAAGACCTGAGGATAGCTGGCGATATGCGCATGCGTCATGAACTTTTTTGGTAAGAGAAGGGTAAGAAGCTATTTATACAGGAGATATAACACCTGAAGAGGGGGTGACGCTTTGAACGACGGCAGGGTCGTGGCCTAAAAATCGGGTTTGCGCATAACGAAAGTGCGCACCTCCATGTGTCTTCTCTGTCTCCGTATCTATATATTTTATCTATGTTCTCTGTCTCCTCTCTCTGTGAAGTGAAATAGTGAAATTCAAATAAGGTTAGATAATTGAGCTTTTAGAATGCGTGAAGATCAACATAAGCTTTTAGAAAATTACATTCCTCATTGTCTATTGATGATTGCTTGTAAAACATGCTATATTTGAAACTTGATGCTTGAGTGTACATGAAACAAGGCGCGCTGAACTGCAATATAAAACGGGGTCCAGAAAAAAAAATTATCAATAAAAAGTGGGCGACTTTTTTGTCTATGGAGTGAAATGTGGTAGAGCGGCGATTATGCGAAATATGAACAGATAGCAAATGACCTCCTCGTATTATAATATAGGTATGAGAATCGTTTGGATAGCATAACGCATAAGAATTGTTATAGTGATAAGATCTGCTTTAATTATCTATTCTCATAAAAGTAGAACTGTTGTATAGGGTATTGAATTGGTAGTAATATTTAAGTAGTGTTTCTTGTCTTTATGGGATTCGGAATTAAAAAACGATCCAAATGTATTTATTGTGCATTTCTTAATAGGTTCTAAACTCGTATTGTCGTTCTCGCTCAATTTGTACTTAATATATTTATCTTCGACACTTCTTCTCTCAATATTGTTATAGAATTATTTGGATCAAAGCATCTGTCCTCGATATGCAGATCTCAAATAAATATTTTTTTCATAGCTGCTCTACCTTTTTGACATATTTGAAATGATGACCGCAGCAAACCACGTAAGATATTTTTGAGAATTCTGCAAGTAACTATTAACTATTCATTACAATAAACATAAATACTGATATGAAGAAGATTTTCTTAAACAAAATGCCATTAGTTCTACTGTTATATTTCTCCGACTTGCAAAAACATTATTCAATGCAACAAACGTGAGCCATAATATAAAGTTGAAAACTAATAAACACCGAAACGTCAAACAATAAGATTTTCCTTGACATGCATTTGAATTTAAAAATACATCAAAGGCAAATGACAAGTGCGCACTAACGTAGCGCGCATACCCGATTTTAATAGGCCACGACCCTGCCGTCGTTTGCGGAGTCAGAGCGTCACACAGAGAGAACATACAATAATAATAATAATAATAATAATTTATTGTATGTTCTCTCTGGCGTCACATGGTTTTGTATAGACAGTTGAATCTCCTGTCTACAGAGCTTCTTATGCGCAACATACCAAATTGACTACTCACGAGACGTTATTTCAGCCACTTCTGCTTATAGAACAGTATACAGAGTTAGTCATGCTCCCTTTATATATTCTTGGTTACAAGTAACGTCAACTCACACGTGCACGTGTTTTGAAGCATTTTGAAGACTAACCTCAACAAACACCAGATTTATTAAAAATAAACTGAAAAAATGGATTCAAATCACATAGCTAATGTTGAAGATAATTTATCGGAAGACAGTGATAATGAAGACGAATCAATTGGTATTAAAAGGAAATTTAATGACAATACAAAAACTAAAGCATCTAAAAAGAAAAGAATGGAGAAGCCACCAACTGTTGAGGAACTTAATAACTTAAAAGAAACGGAGAATCTATTCAACAATAATAAAATTCGCTTTTTCATAGAAGAATTATCCTTGAAAATAAAAATAAATAATAAACACAAAAGAAACCTTACAAAATGGTTAGATAGATTTGATGAGTTGATATCGAAATTGAAGGACCATAGGATAAAATTGTCCTCATTGATAAATGGAGAATTACAAGATTCTGCAAAGAATGGAATAAGAAGCAAATTAGCAAAATATGAACAAATCTACTCAACTGATAGTGATATAGAACTACTTCTAACCAAACCTGAAGAAACGAAAAAGTTTGGTTTATATTTTTGTAACGCTTTACCTGGTCCTTACTTAACACTCAGTTTAGCTTTGATTATGCCGAAAAAGTGCTTTCACTCGAAAGATTTTCTGAATAACCGTTATTTGACAAAACGATATTATTATCTAGCATTTATCGCAGAGATAATGAAGAAAACTGATCTTGCATCTGAAATAACAATAACCTATCACGAGGAAAATCATCTATTACCAGTCTTGAATATAATTCCCTCTAACTGTAGTAAAACGACCGTAAGGATTTATGTAGTTCCATGTAAGGAAATATTTAAACCAAGCAGATTTGTACCGGACCAAAATAATCTCAAGCTTGATCTCTTTAATATGAATGTTGGTGATAAAGTAAGAGATATTCCTACAATTCTCTATAACAGTATATTGGCACATGATGTTACACTTTTTTTGAACAACAGTTTTTTCGATGAAATGTTGGCGGATCAGGAGCACATTCAAGAAGGAATCAAGTTAATATACGTTTGGTTAAGGCAACGAGAACTGAATATTGGTATGGGTTCATTCACCGACAATTTGATTCTATACTTCATTGTTTATTTGATGCAAAAGAAGAAAATTAACAAGTACATGAGTTCATACCAGGTAATTAGAAATTTTTGGGGATTTTTTTCTACCAACGATTTGTACAAAAATCCTATCAGTTTAACTAACGTATCAGAGTCAGTACTTGAAAGTTTTAAATCAAATTTTGATGTTGTTTGTTTGGACAGAACTGGTTATTATAATTACGGTGCATTCTTGAATGTAGAAATTTACCGAAAAATCAAATACGAATGCCAGAAAGCGTTGGAATGTGTGGATGGAATAAATAATACACAACCCTTTCTTAATCTGTTCTTGATCAAATATCCATTTTATTTGCAATACGACCTAATCATTGATATGACAGATGCTCTACCGTTGGAAAAAAATGATAATATTTATTATGAAAAAAATAGTTTTATTGGTTACAAGGATTTAGCTGGCGTAGAATATATTTCAAAAATGCTAAAGAGAGCTCTTAATAAACGTGTGTTTAATATGGTACCTCTATTAAAATATGAGCATAGGAGATTGAAGAATTTTTTTTTGGGTGTAAATCTTAATCCAAATGAAGCATTCAGTTTTGTAGAGAAGGGCCCTGAACTAAATGATTTTGTTGCTGTTTCTGAGTTCAATACATTTTGGGGCAATTTAGCCAGCAATCGCAGATTCAAAGATGGTAGCGTAAAGGCTGCTGTCGTCTTCAAAACGAACACAGTGAAAGGTAAAAGAAACATTATCGAAAACATTGTCAATTTTATTCTCAGAAGAAAGATGCATTTGCAGTATAGACTATTCTATAATAAGTTTGATGAATTCGTTGAGCATAAAAAGTTGGGTATTCCATATCCATCTGGAACAAATGAAGAAATTACTTTAAGAATAATTCGTGCTGCCGACGATTTGGAGAATAAGTTGAGAAAGTTGGACCTACCTTTGAAAATTGTGAGTGTTCAAGGAGTCTCAGATACTTTCTGTTTCACTGATATTTTCCCACCAATACCTACTAACTACGAGGTAAGATATAAGAAAATGTATTTGCTATATTCTCAAGACATTTTTAGTAGTTTATTGAGAAATATATCTTGCTCTAGGTGGCGCAGAAAATGACAACTGAGATGGACAACATAATTTTCGCTGATAAAGACAATAATAAGTCTGTACCACGCTTAGTAAGATCAGTTGATTGTGTGTTGCAGCTTGAACATAGCTCAAAATGGCCTAGTGACCTTAAAGCTCTACAATATCTGAAGACTAGTTTATATCTGAGAATGTCCGATTTATTGAAAAAGGAGCATAAGATGAGTTCTCATGTAGCTCCTGATTTTTTGGAAATATCTTATCAAGGTAAATCACATGTTTCTTAGAAGACTAATAACTTCACTTTTTAAGATTTTTTTATTGTTTAACATGCATATTTTGCTGTTGGGCACATAGAGATGATGACATCACAAAATAATATTAATTTAACCCTTAAATTTTCCAGAAAGGCTTTCCTTTTTTAAAATCAAATTATTTATCAATATCACAAGCACTATTCTAAAAAAATAGTTTAAAAACTGTTGCAGAAAAAGTAATGTCAAAAATGTGAGTTTTCATTCAATTAGTATATATCTAGAAAAGTAAACTTACTACGACGTTTATCCCAGGCTAGACCAAGGGGAGATTGTTGTGCCTGTAGCGTGGGTTCTGTGGCTGTACCAAATATCACTCCTAAATTAAACGAACTTGTGAAATTTGAAAAGGAAAAAACTGTTCGAAAATTAATCTTGAAAAAGGAAGGAAAGTTTTCAACAGATGTTCTCGTTTTAGAGGAGTCTGTGTCCAAAGAATATATTTTCAGCCTTTGGCCTATCTGTCTGTGCCAAGATTATCTCGAAAGTGGATTAACTAATATTTTTTTGTTTTATTTTTCGTTATGTAATGTAGAGTATTGATACCGCTTGCTTTGGATTCTACAGGAAATTTTACACATATTTTATAAACCCATTCATTTTTTCATTTTTTTTTTCAACCTTCAATTACTATACAAGATAAAAATAGAAACATGAATGTTTTATGTATTTGTTTATTTTACTTTTGAGGATAATCCCACAAAAAGTAATCACTATATCACCCAATATTCTACAATTTGAATACCTAATTTTGATTGATAGATAATAATTTTATAGTAAACAAATTATAAGTACAGTTTTAGTAGAATCCAAGATCTCTCTGCGTGTGAATGTATGTGTAGGATTATTAGTAAATTTAGAAAATGGTACCTGCAATAGGGATGTTGACTCTACTTGTAATTTTTAATAAATGTATGTTTAATCAATGAATGGTGATATTTGAATACCTAAAATATTTTTTTCGGAGCATATTTATTTCTAAATAATTGAGTAAAACTAATTTAAAGTCCAATAAATAATAAACTTATCGACAGACAGCTCTACTTTGCCAAGACTAGATTATTTGATGGTGGCAAATTCCTTTGCCAGAAACACGGATGATTGTTCTGCGGAACTTAGGAACGTGAAACTGTCTTTGTAAGTATAATTGACCAATACCTGCTAGTAGCAGAATAATATGTTTTTTTTGCTATAAAAGAAATTCTCGCCTTCATAGCTGCTGGTCGACGCAAATCAGAAGTATGGTAATAGGTCTTTTTGGTTGACAGGCAAAGTTTGTAGGTACACAACCGCTTTCATTCTTATTTGTGGCACTGTACCCATCATAGAAGGGTATTAGTTCTATGGTACCCATCGTAGTATATTCCACATAATTTTCCATATCTTATTGAAGTTGATATTAGAATTCGGTTATTCTTCTGATGAAATAAACAGTGACTCCTATATAAACATGCATTGTCAACATAACTCAAACTATCTGCATCTGAATTTGAAATCAGTTAATAATGTATATATAAATATAAATCACATAACATCTATCCTATATATGGCAGAACAAGTGTTGCTGTTAGAAAATTAATTTTTTGGCTTAGTAATTTTTTTTTCTATTAAAGTTCGATCTAAAAGATAGGAACAGGTCGAAAAATTGGTCAACAGCCCTATTGTTTTTCAACTTCGACTTTACATAATATTAGAAAAATCTTTTGAATTGTATTCCTCTTTCGTTGGAAAGTTGGAGAAAAATACGCACCATTTACCTATTATATTATCCCCTGTATAAGGTCAAGCTAATATAACCAATGGCAAATACGTATGTAGGGGTGTTCTAGAATCTAGAATAATTACGACTTCTTTAATTTGATGCATATTGATGTTGAAAAAAATCAACAAAAAATCAAATGTTATCGTGGTACGGAAACCTCATGATTGAATATACATATCAAATTTGAAATGTGAATCTCAAGGGTCTCAAAAATACAGCTGGTAGCTTTTTGGTTTTGTCATCTTATGTCCTAAACAAAGGTATCAAACAATAATAAACCAATTAATTATTTCTACCTATACTGGGTGATTTATAATAAGTATAAAGATTTAAGACTTTTTTCAAATAAATGTAGGTCCCATTTTTAATGGTTACAGAACTACAACAGATTTTTTTAAACTTTTATTTGAATTATAACTGATAATAATTTATTATTGTAAAGTCAAAAAAAAAAATAGAATAAAGAATTATTAAGGCAACCAAATGAACGTCTAAGAAAAATATTGCTTATGACTGTTGTTCGAAATGTCTTCTCAAAAGTAGTCCACATACGCGTAGTTTGAAGACACATAGTTACCATACCCATGCAAACAAACATATTCAGGTACGCTAAACTCATTCATTCGACAAGTGTCGATTAGTGGTTCTTTTCTGACATTTCTGTGGTAAAAAGATTATTGTTATTTATATATTTTATTGTGCAACTAGGAAGAATAGTACGCACCTATGCATTTAATCATTTACATAAATTAAATGCTGTATTTTTGTAACGAATAAAAATCGGACAACATATGAAAAAAAGTCTTTAAATGGTCTTCAAATAAGGTGCCAAAATATTTTACTCTTATTAAAATCACCCTGTATATCTAGCCTATTGACTGAAATCTTGGACAATAATTTGATGAAAGTTAAAATTTGATTTCATATATCTTTTGTATTTATTCCTCAGTTTGATGTTTCACTGAATTTTGCATATATGTTCTAGGACTTGTATTCCGATACAGATTCTACATAGCAAAAGAGATTGGGTTGATGAAGAAGGACACTGAGAATGGATTAACATATTACAGGGATTCTGAAGATAGCATGGAGAAGGAGAAGAACTTGAAAGTATTGCCCAAGGTTGTTAGTGCTTTGAAAGGTCTCAATTCATTGCATCCTAGCCTGGGAATGGGTACGTGCATAATGAAAAGATGGCTTAGGGCTCAAATGATAGATGACTTTCATATGCCAGACATTGTATTGAATTTATTGAATGCATCTTTATATCTTAATAACGAAGTATCATGTTCGCCTGAACTCTCATTTTTGAGGTTTCTCAAATTTTTTGTTGAATTCTCTTGGAGCATACAAACAGTCATTGTAAACTTCAACGATGACATTACAAAAGAGGAAATTTCATCTATAGAGGAAAAATTACTACAAAACCGAGACGCATATCCCAAATTGTATATTATAATGTCTTACGATGATGGATTGTCAATATTCACGAGAAATTCACCAACAGAAGAAGTACTGGTAAGGATACAAGAACTTGCGAATAATAGCTTGCAACTGATAGAAGGAGCTATTATGAAACAAAGTTTAATCGATTTTAAGAATTTATTTGTACCAAGTATCACTGGTTATGATTTAATAATACATCTCAATCCGCTGCTGAATGCAAGGAAATATGAACAAATTAATGATGAAAGCGATAGATTAGTATTGGAAAAATATCAAGATTCAAGGGACAATAACATGATTCCTATTGTCAATTTTGATCCATTTCAACAATATCTGACTGAATTGAGGAATAATTATGGAAAATACGCTTTATTTTTTCACGATACTTATGGAGGTTGTAAGATATGCGTTTTATTTTGTACAAATATAACATCGGAAGAGAGAGATTTCAAAGTTCACAATGTGAATGCTTGTAAACGCAGTCATGATAATAACAAGTTAATCTTCAATATGGATGCTATTATTGATGACTTTTATGTATTAGGTAATGATATGATATTGCATATAGAAAAACCTTGAAAATTTATTTTATCCTTTGAACTTGTAATTATATATAAGAATAGTTATTTGTAAGATATACATGTTCACATTTTTTTTTTAAATAAAAGACGTTATTATCACTTTAGTTTTTCTTCAAATATTTTCACTTACCATATTGTAAAATTTCAGTTTTACAATGAGTCAATTTTTTGTTTGTTTTTAAAATCGTTTCCATAATCGAAGGTTAGTTTGCTCATGATATACGTTGGTCTGGCATAATTAATATGGTGATGACATTATGCGTGGTTTCCATTATGCAGAGTATACACTATCGCATTTCTACTGTAATTTGAATTCCACAGAACTGGAATATCCTGTCTTATCATTTTAAGACTTTCAATTAATTTGTTAGGCATAGAAAACTCGGATTTGTGGGTATAGTTCAAACTAAACAAACACATAATTACAATCTGTTATTTTTCAATTTATATTTTCTGGAAGAAAAAAAAATGCGCTATTCGGTGGATACGTGTGCTACCTTCGAGAAGATCTCTGAGATATATGAAAGAATACAGTAATAAGAATAGTTTTCGAAATTTAGTATTTTTTTCATGGTTTATCTTTTTATGTTACCACCATCTCATTATTTACGGTTGGTTTGTCAGAAACACTCAAGTTTTTTTCTTATTTTTATGAAACCTACCCACTTATTTGTTCTTTTTGAAAATTTTTCACTCCCTTAAGCAAATATAAAATAATCTTAATGGCTACCATACCACCAGTTACATCATATTTTGTGATTCTAACATCATTATTTTTGCTGTGTGTCATGAAAAAATATATTGTAGATAAAAAGAATAAAACTAGGAACTGAGCTTTAATTAAATTGAAAACTACAAGAGATTCTGAAAAATTCGCAATGGAATATGATATAGAAAAGCCACTCAATACCACTTTTTATTATACTACTAAAATCCACTGACAATTTTTCTGAACTATACTATATGATAAGAAAACTTAAAAATAAAACCTACATATCTATTACACTAAAGAACAAGAACATATTTATATTCTTGACTAGAATCTGCTATGGTTCTTAGTTTCGCCATATTGTTATGTAGGTTTGTAGACTAACTATTCAAAAACAGATGGCGCCACCAGTATCATTCTTAAGGTTATTCCGAATCAATACATTATATACAACCCTCCACGCAGGCAGTTGTCCAATCAATGAATCAGCTAATTCAATAAATATTTTTTACAAAAAATTGGACCGATTTTATTAGTTGTTGCTCTGAAAAATACAAAATAATATTAATTCTATTGATGCTGGTAATTTTGAAGTTGTGCCGTTGTAGTTTCTTACACCATTTTGTATTTTTCAGTGCAACAACTAATAAAGTCGGTCCAATTTTTTGTAAAAAATAATTAGTCATGAAAATTGTTGAACGTTAACTAATACCCAAGAAGATATAGGCTTGTTGTTTATTATTCAGAGATCTCGAAACATCGCGGCGGAAATACCTATACATATTTCAGACTTTACTGCTGTAACTCGAAAACTCTACCTCAATTTAAATGTTGCTACATGTAATGGACAAACCAGGAAGAATAGTGCGAAACCAGATCGACTATATTCTGATTAACAAAAGATACAGAAATAGCTGTACATATGTTAAGATATAGATTCGGATCACGTCCCTCTGGTTGGGAATTTCAAAGTCAGAATGAAGAAACTCACTATCAAGAAGATTCAATGATACGACCTCAGAAAGTTGAAGGAACCATGCATACAAGAGGAAGTGAAGAAGAATATCAATGAAAAATTGAAAAACGAAAAAATGGAAGGTGTAAATGAAGGACTGGATACCATAAGGAGAACCGTAAAAGAAATAAAAGAGCAATATCTTAAGAAGAATCACACAAAAAGTAAAACATGGATGACTGACGAAATTCTAAAACTTATGGAACAAAGAAAAAAAATAAAGACAACCCTATCGAATATAAAAGAATCCAAACTATCGTCAGAAGGAAGATACTAGAAGACAAGGAGAAGGAAAAAGAAGAACAATGCCAAGAAATAGAATATTACCATAGTCAATACGATAACTTCAACATACACCGTAAAGTAAAGGAAGAGGCTGGAAAAGTAAAAAATAACAGATGCAGTAGGATAATAATAGATCAAGATGCTAGTCTAGTCATCAACAAAAATCAAAAGAAAAAGATATGGGAGCAATACTTAAAAGAACCATTTCACGACATCAGAGCAAGGTAAGAACCCATCATTGAAACCGACTCAGGACCAGAAATCCTCCCAGACGAAGTTTCCATTTCCGTCAGACCAGACCAGACAGGCTACTTGAGGAGGACCAAATTAAAGCAGTCACAAAAATTTTCAACTCCATTTATTCAAGTGGAGTAATACCAGTAGAATGGCTAAAGTCTGAATTTATTATTCTCCCAAGATCTGTGGTGATTACCGCACAATTAGCCTGATGAGTCATTTGAACTATTTCTGAAGGTCATTCATAATACGATCTATCGAGTATGTGAAGAACAAATCACACCGAATCAATTTGGGTTTGTGAACGCCATTGGCACAAGAGAGGCTGTAGGGTGATGGCTAGCTGGCCATACAGTTCATGGACGGGGGCACAAAACCAAGACAAAAGTACTAACTAACTACCACTTTACTATTCCTGAGAGTACAAAAAATATATATCGGGCACCACGTGCCGTACAATTCCCATAACCCCCTTAACCTCTAACTCTTCATTCTCTTAGTTTTCTTTTTCTAGCACTGCCATCTCACGGTAGCGGACCGGTAGCTTCCGATTACGCTGGGGTCGAGGAGGAATGTCCGTTATAACCTCCCCCTTTGGATCACGCTTACGTCCCGTGCGTGGTCGTCGTCTGTCTTCTTCCTAGCGGGAGCAGCTGTCAACGTTGCCCTGGGCCTGAGCTTCATCGTTCTGAAGCTGGTCCCTGGTGCTACTACTGCCTGTGTAGGCGGTCGGCCTCGTTTCCGTATGGCATGTCCTGGGGTTTGAGTGTTCGACCCATGGTACGGTGTTAGGGCCGAATGGTGATACTTCCCTACTGGGAATTCGGCTGGTCCCGGGGTGCTACCTGGAACGTTGTGGGTGTTCCCACATCGCAGATGACATAAGGCCCATCCCTAATGGGTGTAAATTTGGAGTTAGAAGCTTCTTGCTTTTTGCTAAGGAGGTGACTCTTCACTTATACCCAATCACCCTTCTTATATGGTGGAGCATCCCTGCGATGGCGATCTGGATGACTTTTAGTCATATCCTGCGACTTCTCGTGTCTTTCCCTTGCTTCGTTTAATGTTTGGGCTAACCTGTCTAGTTACGGCGTAATTTCGGCTACAAAATTTTCATTCTGTGCGATTGCACGTAGATCACGGTTAGCATCATCTGGACACCTTAGTTCTCGTCCGAACGTGAGAAACGCTGGTGTAAAGCGTGTACTTTGACAACGAGCTGTGTTCATTGCAAATCGCACTGCATGCAACTTATGTATCCAACTCGCGTGATGGTCCTCAGTGAATATCGCTAATTGTGTCTTTATGTCACGATTTTTTCTTTCGACTGGGTTCGCTGCTGCGTAATACACGGGAATAAGACTCTGATCGAACCCTAGACAATATGAAACCTTTTGCATCACGTAACTGACAAACTGTGTTCCGCTGATCACCTTCCGTGGTACACCGTAACGCAATATGACTTCGTCGACGAGAGTTTTTGCACAAGCCTCGGTGGAAGCGATTTTTAAGGGAAATAACTCCGTCCAACGTGTACACGTATCTTCAATGACGAGGATCCATCTATAACCTTCGGAGGTGGTGGATAGCGGACCAAATAAATCCAAGGAGATTACCTCAAATCGTTGCGCTTGTACTGGCGTCTGCAGCAGTCCCAGGGGCTTTTGATTCGATATTTTGTATCTTTGACATTTGGCGCAAGACTTGATGTGTTCTGATACACCTTTGCGCATTCCTAGCCAGTAGTATCGAGACGAGACTCTTTGAAGTGTACGTTCCACTCCAAAGTGACCACTGAGCGGTAAGTCGTGGAATTCAGCTAGAACTTTTGATACTCCGTTCCTAGGGACAACCTGATAGGGTTCTTCTTCATCTTGACCTGGGGCATATCGATAAAGTATTCCATTTGACAGAATATAACCACGTTCAATCCATCGTTTAGTGTCTACTTCTGAGGCTTCGTTGGATTCCAGTGCGATGATTATCCTTTACAATTCTTCGTCTTCTATTTGCTCCTGTCGAATATCCGAAGAAGATTTCGTTGGGAAAGAAGCGGTTATGAGATTGACGTCACTTTCCTGTACTACCGGGCGAGATAACATATCAGCTACAACATTCTTCCTTCCCGGGGTATAGTCAATCTTAATATCGTAGGGCTGTAAGGACAGCGCCCACCTGGCCAGACGTCCTGTAGGAGACTTCAAGGAGATTAACAATTTTAACGGTTGGTGGTCTGACTGGACATTACCATTCCCTTCTAGATAACCAGCGAATTTCTGTACGGACCATATAACGGCCAATGCTTTTCGTTCGGTCGTATGGTAATTTTGCTCGGCTTTGGTGAGTAGCCGACTGGCATACTTGACTGGTCTTTCTTCGGTACCCTCCCCCTGGAGTAACATTACTCCCAAAGCATACGAACTAGCGTCTGTTCTTATTGTATATGGCAGGCTTGGATCGGCTTGACGCAGGATGGGGGCGCTCGACAACAGATCTTTAGGTTCTGGAAGGCTTCTTCTTGATTTGCTCCCCACTCCCATTTTGCTGCCTTCTTGGTCAGGACTGTTAGGGGTTTCGAAATGTCTGCAAAATTCTTGATAAAACGACGGAACCAAGAACACGTTTAAAAAAACGTTAGCAGCTGTTTAAGGTTTTTGGGTCGGGGCATATCCTTAAGTGCCGACACTTTATCTGGATCTGATTGCAATCCTGATGGTGTGATCAGATGACCCAAATATTTAAAATGACGCAAATGTTCTTCTAGGTTCGATGACAAAATGATGAGATCATCAAGGTATGCTAGAATTGGTACGTCTTGAAATCCTGTGCGGAATCGATCTATGAGCCGTTGAAAAGTTGCTGGACTTCCCTTCACCCCAAACGGCATCTTCATATACCGGAATAAACCAAAAGGCGTTACGAACGCAGTTTTATCGCGATCTTCTTCTCTGACTGAAATCAGGTGGTATCCGGATTTGAGATCTAGCGTTGTCATGTATGCAGTTTTACCGGTTGCGTGTAAAAGATCATCGATGCGTGGGAGAATGTATCTATCTGGTTCTGTAATTCTGTTTATACCACGGTAGTCGACGCAGAGACGCATGGTACCGTCCTTTTACGGAACGAGTACAACGGGTGCTGCGTACGGAGACTCACACTCTTCTATCGTACCATCGGCCAATAGCTCATCCAGCTGGCGGCGGAGAATTTCCTTCCTGGGCTCCGACAACCGGTACGGCGGGTACGCAATCGGTATATCATCGGTGAGTTTTATCCTGTGCTCGGCAAATGACGTATTTTCAATACCAGGTGTAAACAGAAAATAATACTGATTTAGAAGAGCATTAATCGCGCTTTTCTCATCGCTTGTTAGTGTTACACCTTCATCGGTGCGAAGAGCAATTGTTCTGGCATCAACCGAATTCACTGAATCCTTCTCCTTCTCTTTATCGACGAACTCGATTTTCTGGTTAGGAGCATCTCCAAAATACCAACAATTTGTGAGCAAATCCATCATTATGTTTGCAGCTTTTAGATCAGTTCCCAAAAGTGTATTCGGGGTCCGAAATGAACGTTGTGTCGACAGTTCTGTCTTGAATCGTAAGAGCAACTGTGAATGAAAGTGTTTGTACTAACGTCTCTTCTCCATCTGCGAGAGTGTGTTCATGGTACCATTCTCACAAGGTACTCCTTCGAAAAGCAGTATTTTGCACAGGGTATATCCGGCTAAATTAGTTTCTGTGTCTAAGAACGCTATTCCTTCGTGTCCCATAATACGAAACTGTACTAAAGACTTTTGAGAATCGGAATTGCTAAAAAAATTGAATCTGCTTTTCGGTACCTGCTCCTGTCATTGTTCTCTAACTTGACCCTTTTTGCAGTCAGGGCAGTTTCGTCGAATAAACCCTTCCTTGCCACAAAACATGTGACAACGGGACGACCCTCTTCGCCATCCGCACTAGCGATTAATTCTTTCGTTTGCCGTGTAGAAGATGCAAGTTTGCGACAATCTTCGCGAGTGTGTCCAACATTTCTGCATTAGCTCCACTGCACTTTTTTGGGCTTCACATCTGTAACTATTTTGGTTTGCTTTTGGCTTGCGCTACTTCGGTCAGCAGCCTCGACCAGCGTCGTTTCCCAGTTCCTTGCGGAATCTATCAGTTCGCAGAACGTTTTTACATTATCCCGCAAAACGTTTTGACGTACATCTAAGCGGAGCAGTCCATATACCATATCTAGTTGAACTGATTCTTCTAGAGGATAATTCGGAGGTAACGAGGACAGTAAGGCTCGACATTTGCTGACAAAAACGTCAGTTTTCTCGTCTTTTGCTTGTTTTAAAGCGAATAACTCTCGGAATATTCGATCTGGGAGTTTATGTTGTCCGAAAGCATGGTGCAGGGCATGGATCGTTTCGTCATAGGATGTCACCGTTGACTTGATACCTTGCCACCATGTTGCAGCTTCTCTGGTGAGCAATATTGGAAATCCCTTCAGCGCGTTTGCTTCAGAGATGTTTACACAGTCTCTATAGATATTTACAGAGGCGATAAAGCTTTCTACATGACTCGAAGGACTGCCATCGAACCTGGCAGTGCACTGGGAGAAATTGGCTAGGGACAATTGACTAGTGGACGGTGACGATGATGGTGTACTTTGTCGCAGCATTGTTGTCAATAATTGTTGCAACATCTCAGGCGTCATAACAATCTGCTGCACGACCGAGACTGACTCGTCTAAATCGCCTTCTCCGTGGTCAGACATCTTTATGAAACGCGAATCACGCGCGAGCCGCTAACAAGTGGGTAACGAAATGTTCAAGTATGTAAGATAGGCAAAACACAAAAGTTTGATGAGCTGTGCACAAGTCTTTAGGCTCCAACACGTTTTGCAGTCCTGCCCGCGACAGATTTTCGTCAACGGTCTCGTACATGCACCACTGGCACCCGGAGGATAAAAACATGCAAGATTCTACCTTTGCTGATGTTTTCACTTGGTTCCTGAGAACTGGTTTCCTTCAGTTTCTTCTGAAACGTACTGCGCATAGAACTGGAGCGGCGAGGATTCTTCCACAAATTCTTGTAAGGAGAGAATCACGTTGGGCGTCACTTGTAGGGTGATACAGTTCATGGAGGGGGGCACAAAACGAAAACAAAAGTACTAACTAACTACCACTTTATTATTCCTTAGAGCACAAAGAATATATATATCGGGAGCCACGTGCCGTACAATTCTCATAACCCACTTAACCTCTAACTCTCCAGTCTCTTAGTTTTCTTTTTCTAGCACTGCCATCTCACGCTAGCGGACCGGTAGCTTCCGATTACGCTGGGGTCGAGGAGGAATGTCCGTTACAAGGCCTTATTTAGCGTGCAGGTTCTGTTTCAAAAATGTAGGGACGTGAGCTGTGACGTTTTAGCCTGCCTAATAGATATAAAAAGGCATTTGGCCGTGTTAGACATGAACATATGATAGACGTCCTAAAGAAAACCGGTATGGACGGAAAAGACTTGAAAATTATAGCTAATCTCTATTGGAATCAATCGGCAGTCCTCAGAGTGGATGGGGAGCATACTGACCAAATTAAGATTTTACGAGGTGTTAGGCAGGGATGTATCATCTCCCCCTTGATTTTCAATCTATATTCTGAGCATATGTTTGAGAAAGCACTTAAAGATATATATGAAGGTATCTCCATAAACGGTCTCAGACTTAATAACCTACGATACGCAGAAGATACAATAGTATTTGCTGGTATAATAGAAAGCCTGCAAAGGCTAATGGACAAAATTACTGAGATAAGTAAACAATATGGACTTGATATAAACACCAGTAAAACCAAACTCATGATAATAAATAAAAAAGACAACAAAAATAGAAAGAGTCCCACAATATAACTACCTAGGAACTATAACGAATCATGGGACAATTCCCAGGAGTTCCGCTGCAGAATTGGAAAGTGCCTTCTTATCTATGTGCCAAGTATTCCAAAGCCACAGCCTCTCACTGGAAATAAAGAAAAGATTCCTCAAGTATTACGTGTTCTCAGTTCTTCTGTACGGTGTGGAGACGTGGACCTTAAAGCAGGAAACCATGTCTAAACTCCAAGCCGTTGAACTCTGGCTGTACAGTAGAATCCTAAAGATACCATGGACCCAGAAGGTCACTAACACGAAGAAGTGTTACGGAGAAGGAAAACCTCCATGGAAATAATTAACATCGACAAATGCCGTAACCTTCAATACCTGGGTCACATCATGGAAAGGAAAGGAAGATACGAATTGTTCCAGTGTATCCTTCAGGGAACAATTGCAGGAAAAAGAGCACCAGGACGCAGGAGAATCTCCTGGCTCGCCAATCTTCGGTAGGTCTTCCACACAACTGTTCCGGATTGCAACCAACAAAATTTTCATAGCCAGGATGACCACCAACGTTTCGTAGCGGACAGGCACCCTAAGAAGAAGAATTTCGGAAATAAAATGAAAACGAGATATCAAATCCTATTTTGGAAAAAAGCGTTATTATTATTATTGTCGGGATTAAATTAAAATGGAAACGAAAGGTCTGGTAAATAAAATACTCATATGGTCATGCCGTTTGGACATATTGTGTTGTGTTGCAAGTTTTATCTTATCTACTCGCCGAATCTAATAAAATATTTATACAGTTCCATTTGCTATTTCGGAGCAACCTTACGGTCCTGGATTTTTATTTATGGGGTAGATTTATAAAGACTGGCCAACAACTGCTGATGATATGAAAGGTAGAGTTCGGGAAGCCTTTAGAAACATTTCCGCTGCCGAAATTGAAGTTAGGCCATAACTTTTAAACGAATGAAGATATGATCATGCTGTTTGAACATATTATGTTGCAATTTGATCTACTATCCGAATCTAATAAAACATTCATATGGTTCCATTTGAGATTTTGGAGCAAAATTTAAAAAAACGGTTAACTTCATGAAACCCGCCCCCTAGCTAGGGCGGCAAGAACCAGAATGGCATGGATGGTTTTATATTATATTCATTTCTTGAACCAGACCTTTTTAGCAAAATTCCGTTAAGTCAAACTTAAGTTATAGACACTTTAGCAAAGTTTAGCATCCCCTCCTGCCTTTATTTTACATCCTACAATAAAAAAATCATCATCAAAAAGATGGTCCATTATGATGGCATTAACGTGAGAATATTAATTTCTAAACTTATATAAGAAAATTTTCGAAAAAATCACATTTTCTATACGGTCGAAGCTATTACGCCCCCTAGCGGCAGACATGAATTTAAAAAATATTTCCAGCAATTTCCTTTGGTCGATCTCCTCTGAAGTTTTTTTCCCAAACTTCTACGAGTATCAGTTCCTGAGATACAGTACCTCGTCACCCTTATTGAATCAACCGGTATATAGCACTCACATAGGGATAAATAAATCAATGTGGGGGTAGATAATGGGTGAAAAATTATACGCTGCCTATTTTTTTTCACAAAAAAATAGTACCGACTTTATTAGTTGGTGGAAAAATACAAAATAATATTTTTTCTGTGACGGGAAAAACTTTGACATTTTATCTCTGTTGACAAGTGACAAAGAAGCACTTTTTTATTTTTTACTTTTTTCCCGGATATACATTGTGTCCAATTAAGTCCAAACCATATGGAAAAGTTTTTTATTATTGGTTTTATGAAAAAAAGTTATTTTTAATAAAAAGTTCTGGATAGTCCAAAACTTCAAATGCAATCATCAGATATCAATTTTTTTCATCCGTATACGAGGTCGAAGTCGAAAAAACTGAGTCAATTATTAATTGATTATTCATCATAAAACAATTTCATTTATTGGAATAATAATTGATAGTAAAGTTTGTACAATTACTTCCAGCATAAATTTCCGAAGATGTATACAGAAATGTCAAGTTTTTTGACAGTTGTATAAAAAATATTGTTTGTATTTCGTGTATAAAATTCATGTTTTCATGGCAAATTCGACAGTAATAGTGACTTACAAGATAAATACGGGGAACGTTCAGCCAATAAGGCAGCAGCCAAGAAGACTGCTATTGGCCAAAAGAGACGAAGCCGAGAAAATGATTCAAGAAATGAGCAAACAAGGAGTCATTGAGCCATCAAATAGTCCATGGACCTCGCCAGTAATGCTCGTGAAGAAAAAGGATGGTTCTACAAGATTCTGTGTAGATTACCGACTTCTGAATTTAGTCACTAAGAAGGATAGTTATCCGTTACCCAGCATAGATGACACCCTAGATACTCTCTCTTGGTCACGATGGTTTTCTACACTAGATCTGAAAAGTGGATACTGGCAAGTTGGAATGGATTCCGCAGATCGAGAAAAGACTGCTTTCTCGTTAGGATCAGGGCTCTGGCAAATCACTGTGATGCCATTTGGACTATGCAATCCTCCCGCTACATTTGAGAGGCTCATGGAAGCAGTTTTGAGAGGACTGACATGGCAAACCTGCCTAGTGTATTTGGATGACGTATTCGTGGTAAGAAAATCATTTGAGGAACACTCGAAGAATTTAAGGGAAGTTTTCCAACGATTACGTGAGGCCAACCTGAAGCTGAGTCCTAAGAAATGTTATCTGTTCCGACGTGAAGTAAGACATCTGGGTCATATCGTATATGGGGACGGCGTCATGACAGACCCAGAAAAGATAACAGCTATTAAGGAATGGCTTATTCCCAAGAACATGCATGAGATTAGAAGTTTTCTGGGCTTGTGTACCTACTACCGACGGTTTGTGAAAGGTTTTGCCAACATCGCTAAGCCTGTAACTAAACTAACAGAAGAAGGCAAAAAATATTCTTGGAATGATGAGTGTCAGAGAGCTTTCGAACAACTGCAAGAAGCTCTTGCCAGTAATACAGCCATTGGTGCTGTCCTCTCTCAGATTCAAGACGGGCAGGAGAAAGTGATTGCCTACTTCAGCAAGGTTTTGTCAAAATCGGAGAGGAATTATTGCGTTGCCAGAAGGGAACTGTTGGGAGTGGTGAAAGCCTGTGAACACTTTCATAAGTATTTGTATGGTCGCCGCTTTCTAGTTAGAACTGACCATGCAGCATTGAAGTGGCTCCTGCAATTCCGTAATCCTGAAGAACAAGTGGCAAGATGGTTAGAACATCTTCAGGAATATGACTATGACATCGAGCACAGGGCAGGAAAAGTTCATGGAAACGCAGATGCCTTATCCAGAAGACCATGCAACTATAACTGCACCCACTGCTCGAAGATGGAAGAGAAGCTTTGCCCTATACGACGAACAACCATAGAGAATGAGGAGTGGCAGCCCGAACAAATGAAACTGGCCCAAGAGAATGACCCATGTTTGAGAGTGGTCTTGCAGTGGATTCGCCGTAAGGAGAGGCCGTCTTGGCAGGATATAAGCTTACGAAGCCCTGAAGTGAAAGCATATTGGAGCCAATGGGACTCATTTGTGTTAAGAAATGATCTGCTATATAGAACCTTTGAGTCTGAAGATAGCACTGAATCCAGATTACAACTAGTTGTGCCAAGAAGCAAAGTGCCGGAGCTACTACGTCAGCTACATAATGGAGCCTCGGGTGGGCATTTTGGAATCACCAAGACTCTGCAGAAGGTTCGGGAGCGATTCTATTGGGTGAATTGCAAAGAAGATGTGAGACAGTGGTGCCGTAAGTGTGATGTGTGTGCAGCCAGCAATGGACCACTTGACAGAAAGCGGGCACCTATGAGGCAGTATAATGTTGGGAGTCCCATGGAGCGAGTTGCTGTGGATATTGCGGGGCCATTTCCTGAAACGGACAATGGGAATAAGTATATTCTAGTAGCCATGTATTATTTCACAAAGTGGACAGAGGCGTACGCAATCCCTAACCAAGAAGCATCGACCGTCGCCGAGGTGTTGGTGAAATAATTCTTTTCACGATTTGGCGTTCCTCTTGAAATCCATTTGGACCAAGGAAGAAACTTCGAGTCAGCCCTGTTCCAAGATGTGTGCAGACTAATAGGTGCGAACAAAACCAGAACGACCCCTTTGCATCCTCAATCAGACGGAATGGTAGAGAGGATGAATCGAACCATCGGCAAACATCTTTCTAAGGCTGTTTCAGCAAGATTGGGACCAGTACATCCATTTGTTCCTGATGGCCTATCGGGCGGCTGTGAATGAAACAACTGGTCAGACTCCTGCTAGTTTAATGTTGGGGCGTGACTTACGCCTACCCTGTGACCTGGAATTTGGCCGTAGACCTACGGTGGACAGTGTCGCAGGTGAAGGATATGTCGACCAATTGAGAGCCAGAATGGATAAAGTCCATGAGTTGGCCAGACAGAACATCCAGCTTGCCAGTGATCGAATGAAGCACCACTACAATATTCGATCAGCTGACGGAGTCTTCAACGTGGGGGACCTTGTTTGGCTGTATAATCCCCAACGACGTCGAGGCCTTTGTCCCAAACTCGGCAATGGAAAGGGCCATATGAAATTATGAAGAGGTAAATGACGTCATCTATCGTATCCGAAGGTTACCAAGGGGAAAACCTAGAGTGGTGCACATAAACCGACTCGCACCATACGCTGGATCGAACAACCAGGAGGAAGCACGAGTGGCTCTTCAAGAAAAGAACGTTGAGGAGCGAAATGTCAGTTTCAACGACTTCATGTCCAACTACGCAAATCAGAAGAAGGTCAGACTCGGTGTGACAGTTGAGGTTCAACAAGACCTTTTCAAACTACCAGCCGACGTTTCTATTGCCCATTGTGTAGCGGAGGATCTACGTATGGATCAATCTGTCCAGCAAATCATTTATATTACGGGCCAGTAACCAGATTTCTCACCTCGAGAAGGAAACAAATTATATCTAATTAGTTCAGAAACGTGGATATTTCAGTAGACACGATAACACCAACAAATAAATTTAAATTTAAGTTACCTGTTTTTATCTTTCAGGAAATCAAAAAACTGAAGTCACAGTTGTAGCTTTTGTTGTTACAGTTCTTCGCAACACACATTTCCACCTTTCGACATTTTGTAAAAACAAATAATACTTATTATAAAATACAATCGAGATGATAATATGGTCAGTCAGAATACAAAAAAAATTCACGGACGTCACTGTATTACCACGTAGGATACCCGCAGAAATTCTACTCGTACGCATCTGAATTCTCAAGGTTTTAAGATTAAAGCATGGCCGCCACATGGGCGCTTGTGTATGCGCGGTTTTACCCGTTCCATGAGAGTTGGAATACTGTATAGTTCTTTATACTGTGATACAAGAATATATAAAGGAAGGATTACTCTGTATCATTTGTCAGGATGAGGTCTTCTGCAGTTTCCCTCATCCCCAGCTTCACTGGGTAGTATTTCTGGCATCTTAATCCCTCGGCATTTGCTGCAGTAAATTGCCGCTCTAACATTGTTACCCTAGGGCGTGCCTGACAAGGGAGACAGCTCCCTACCAGGCCTGAAGAAATCTCTCAAATATCTCGGTCGAGTTCGTTATTGGGCAATATCGGGTAAGTAGTTTCAAAATGGCGCCCATTCAAACATTTAAAAAAATTATCAAAAAAGAGCCGTAGTGTAAATATTATTGAAAATAATTTTAGGTTATAGATATAATCAGTACCTACAACTTTTGTTCGAAGCATTTTTTCATAAAATACACAGGTAAAAAACTAAAAATTAATAAAGAAAAATAACAAATATTGATAAAACATGAACCCTCAATATAAATTTGATGTAATTGTACATTTTCTGGAGATCTTAATATAGACCCTGATTAAAAAAATATATAGTATATTTATTGAAAAGAAATAGGCGAAAAAAAAATTCTGCCTTGAAGTGGACTCGAACCCTGTCTGCTTTATATTCAACAGCCAAAACAAAAACCTCTATCCGCAAGGCTATGACAATTTTATGTAATACCTTGTAGGTATACCAATGAAAAGGTTGTTAAGATTTCAATTCAATGAATTTTGAAAAATTTACCTTTCCGCTGACTACAGGCCATCGGGATTTTTTAAGTGGAGCTGCAAGACCTTATATTATACGACCGTGGTCGGTAAAGACAGTGACAGTTTAGATTGTCAAGGTGACAATTGGTGACAGTTGTACTACAACAGAAGGTCATGTACAGAGTGTTTGAAAATAAACCATTGGAAGCAGTCCGCAAATTTTGAGTATTACGCAAGGGAACTCACCCCAAAACGTTAGCCCCCTGGTTAAACGTTCCAATATTATGGTTTAGTATAGGTATTGTCTTTGTATATAATTGTAGCAGAGTAAAATCCCTTTCTGTGAATATACAAAGACTTAATATCATACTGGATTGAAAATTTGGTAATTTTTAATGTATTGTAAGCTAACAGCTCTATGTTAAAAATTACAATGCAACTTTTGAATAGCTTTTTTATTTTGTTTCAAATGTTTTGTAGTTAATAGAGAACTTCCATTATATTTGCTGTATATAAGTGGCAAATGTTTATATATTAGAGTATGATTCTACTAATTTCGACATATAAAAAAAATCTTGAAATGTTATTTCTCTGTTTCCGTGTTCTTATTCTATTGATTAATACTTATGTTAATTAAATCAGACATACTTAACTTTAGGGCACACCGACAGCAAAGATTAAATTCGACAGATTGGTTCACTTAATAATTAATAAGTTTTCCGTTGGCATTTTCAATTAACGTTATACCATATAAACGAAAAGTCTTTATTTTAGTTTTAGAATATCTAAGCTAAATTAATTAATTATTGAAACAAACACAATAGAATCAATTAATTAAGTTTCAAGCCATTTTCATGTATATGTTAAATATTTTTTTGAGTCTATTTTTTGCGCTATTTCCAATGGTATACCAGTGCATAAGCCAAACCTATTGTCTTGCGTATGCTTCTTAGAAAAAACATGTTCAGCTCATTGACATTTTACCCATGGACAAGCCTTATCCTATGTAGCCTGTACATATTATTTTTGCAGCTATCGGAAAAGAGAGTGGTCTTGGAGAGAGATGGAGCTAAGAAGGTAAAAAGACGGTTATTTTGAAATTTTGTATTGACAGTGAAAAATAAGATTGAAGTAATGACATAGACCAAGGACCAAAGAATAAAAATAAAAGATGTTTCTTTCTTTTAGCCAAGGACTAATACCAACCAAGACATAATACAATTGTATATTGAGTCCATGGTACAAGGTACCATGATTGAGTCTATTTATGTTTTACTAGTATTTATTTTTATCTATGATTGTTTGGTTTAACTGTAAATTATTACGAAGCATCTGAGAATAAATAATTATAAGTGACTCCTGTTCAACTCCTCAATAAAACACCAAAAACAACAAAGGAATACAATTAAAACCTCCAAACCAACAATACAACAAAAACTAACAATTGGTGATTTCGAGATACAAAACGCAACTAGCGTTGTGTTTAGCGAGACCAAACGAAACCTGCCGAACTTTCAAACGCACCAATCAGGTATCAGAACTTTGAAATTCGATCATCAAAACGTGTTTCCATCTCGAAATCATCATATAGCATTGCCCCTTAGACTAGGAAGTCAGCCACATAATTCTCTATACCTATAATTTCATCCTTGAATTTTTAATGTGAAGCTCAGTATGGGGATTGGGGAGTTCAGTACGCATGCGCGAATGGGGAAGTGGCTTGGAGCAGAGAGAATATACACTAATGTTCTCTCTGCTTGGAGTCACATCATATCAGAGAACACCTACCATCATATGGTATCCATGGTCACGGTCCGTAGAGAGATACGGTTGTCTCGATCCGCAGTTAACCAATCAGGAGCGAGCGCGCGTGTGACGTATGCCGTAGACCTGAATTTAAATCGGTTGCCACTCTCACTATGTATTGCCTATATGTCTACTACATATCTCCTAATTTTTACATATAATAACTAACAAAAGCAAGCAAACCATTATTTTATTAAGGTAGGTACATATAAACATAAAGAACGGTAGTAATAAATGATACTGGCAGACAAAAAACCGGACTCCTTGATAATTGCATGCAATCCGCTTAAAACAAAAACTTGCCCTACAATGGGAAGCATTGCTCATAAATTGTGGAAAATCAATCAATAAACGAAAAACAGCTGAAAAGGAAATCACAAATTGTTGCGGTTCGAAAGTTTTGATCCAAATATCTCTTAATATTACAACTTGAATGACCAAATTAGCTGAATTGTGCGAAGGTATTAGTTAAAACCGAAGAAAGTCAGGTCTCCGTTTTTTTGTGTGTGAAATCAAGTCACGATTTTTTCCACATTTTTAACCGACATACCCCAAACGGAGGAGGTATTCAATTCGACTGTTTGCTTTTTTTGGTTCGTTCGCGCATTTTATAGAGTGCCTAAACGTACTCCGATTATGGATTTTTGATTGATGTTATAATCTGGAATATGTGTATTGTAACGTTTAACCCTGTGCTAAACGTTGTGGTGTGAGTTCACTTGTGTAATACTCAAAATTTGCAGATTGTTTCCAATGATTTATTCTCAAACACACATTACACGAGCTTCTATTATGGTACAACTATCACGACTTGTCACCTTGACAATCTATACTGTCACTGTCTTCACCGACAGAACTACTATTAACCTCTGATTCCACAGACTGACTGTTATCAACTGACTTTATAAGACACTGCATTCATAAGACTCACTCTGTCCCGTGATCAACACGGCTTTATATACCTGAATCATGACTTGACATTTATCGAGAATGTTCTATGATTATCTAGACGCACATAATTAATGTTCTAGATTCTTGTCAAACTGACAATAGAATGACAAATTGTACCTCACGAATTGTTTCTGGAAGGATCGAGAATAAATCTACTATAATTCTAGAACTACATAAGGAAATATACAAACAACAACTATAGCAAACAAGGTAGTAGAAATAAATAGCTAATAAACAAATATTAACCGTAAGTAAATGAATACCTCTCCACGTTACAGTATTTTTGCTATATGGAAGAGGCAATCTCGTTCGAAAACTGAAAATCTGAGAATGGGAAATCAATGGCCAGATTATTCTTCTTAGTTTTCTGAATAATAGTAAATACAAGCAAAGCATATATGGATAATGGCGAACGTTCAACGATTTTCGTGACAAATGTACCTAACATTCAAAAGTCTGAGATAAATATTTTTATAAAAAAAATTAAGTTATCAGTTGATGCACTGAAATGTATAGAATATAATTCTATTGGTGCTGGTAGATACTTGTGAAGTTGGTGCCAAAAGTTTTCAACTGCACAACTTCCAAGTACCAGCACCAATAATAGATTTAATATTATTAAAGTCTATCTAGGTTGACTTTGATATTATTCTGTACATTTTCGTGTAATAAACGTCGGTAATTTTTTTGTAAAAAGAATTATTTTGTTCCTCCTTGAATACTTGTTACGTAATTGCATTCTTATGTAAGTTCTCTGTAGCAGATATGTGGTAAATGTGGATAGATTACTTTTTCCAATATTAGACATTTTCTTCACAATATTCTTGGTTTTTTGAAATGGAATGGTTTTATTGAAAGGTAGAAAAATTTCGTCTAAAAGCTTCGCGCCTGTCGCCCGTTCACCTATTGTGATTTGTCACTTTTTATTATATTCAGATTAGAAGTATGTATGTATATCATAAGCAAAAACATTATTCAGACAAAAGTGCCAGTCGAACGCCGAAGCCCAATCTAGATACCATAGATAAAATATGGTAGATTCCTTAGATAAACTGTTTATATACGGAGCTAGATACGCAATCGCTGAGCCCGGGTCTACCGGCTACGTCACAGGCTGCTTCCTGCACCGAACGCTTCTCTCCGTGATCCATGGTAACATCACAGCGTTCCATATTTTTTTCCACATTGCTAGCGATATAGAAGTTTAAGTATATGGTCTAAGCCAGAGAACACTACCTCCAAGTCTAAGCACAGCTTACCATAACAAAGGTAAGCTGTGGTCATGAACAAATATAGGGAGGACGAGTAACACGTGTAGTGGGAGTAGCACAAAAAACATTGGGTTATCGTATGTCATTTGGTAGGTTGCGCAAAATCACGCTGCGCATCCTTATGTAGTATGGGCGAAGGAAGCTTAAATACAACAATAGACACTCAGTGAAATACTGCGCAACATACCAAATTGACAACTTATCACGGGACGTTATTTCAGCCACTTCTGCTTATAGAACAGGATACAGAGTTAGTCATCCTCCCTTTATATATTCTTGGTCTAAGCATTGGTCGTGTCCACAGCAGAGTCTGATTACCAAACGATTAGTAATCAGTAATCAAAACGTTGACGTCTTTAATATGGCAGCTATCAGAAAACCTTACTGACAGATAACCTATATTTTATTTCAGATATTTCCCAATTCTATTATGGACATCTATCGTTCCGTTTAACAAATAATATTTTTCATTATAAACATATTAAATAGAAAATACATTTTCTTCTTCCATTTTCAATTACTCTAATATGTGTAATTATAGAATTAAATTATTTCAAATCTTTTGACAAGTGTCAGTTTGACAAATGATGCATCAGTAATCAGTCGTGTCCACAAGATACCAATTTTTGATTATTGATTACTAATCGATTAGTAATCAGGCACTGCTGTGGACACGACCATTGCCCGAATGACGTTAAGGTGACAAGTGAAGTAACGGTCATTTTCATTATCCCTATATTTGTTCATGGGCCGGTCCATGAGCAGAGACAACCATCCATGGGTTATTATGTCAATGAGTAGTACCTCCCTTCACCCTTCCCAGGATCCTACATTGTCCATAGCATGGTACAATAATACATGCCCCATAACCCATGGTTCTCTGGCTCTGGCCCATAGTCCCATAGTTCAAGTTTGTAGGTATATATTCTCTGGTTCACGTTCACAGTTTGGAGGTATATTTTCTCTGTTCACAGTTCACAGTTGTTTAGAGGCATTACCCAACAGCAAAAGCAAATAAAATAAAAGTATATTACTTATAGATGGTGGTTTAGTGATTTAGCAGAAAGTGTTTTGAAATATATCGGAATTGATATTTTTTCTGTTACTTTCAAATTGGAAAACGCAAATCGGTTTCAGTTTTTAATGTGCAATATGGGTTCCATAGATAAAAGGTATGATTTTTCTTCTGAATGTATACTTCAAATAAATCAAGTTCTGTTCATTTCAGTTATGAAACTTTAGTTTTACCAAAAGGTGACCATCTGATCGTTCGGAAAACAAATGGAGGCAACGTTTATATGAATAAGAAACATTCGGGCCGGTTTGGAAAAAATATCAGAGACATGCAAAAGTAAGTACTTATATACCAGAGAACAGACGTATCTGTTATCTGCTTATATTTTATCTTAATATATGCAACAAAAGTTGAATAATATTATATCGGCATGTGGATTTATCAGACTTATCGTGCATCATTTTTAAGGTAATAGTCTAGTTTAGGGGCTTTTGCTATAAAAGCCCTAAAAAATCAAATGTTATTAAAAATACATATATGGTAACATAACTTTTAATAAAATTGAGGCGGAAGACGCTATTTTTAATGATTTATTACAAAAAATAGCAAAATATGGAGGTTTTGGTACTTACGACTTTTAGCAGAAATTTTCGATTTGGAATTTTCTTTTCAATCCCAAATATTATATAACCATCCTTGTATTCTATTTAATACTAAAATAGTTCAAAATAAGCAAGAATATGCGTGAAAATATAAAATATAAGTTCACAAAAAAGTGAAGTAAAACGAATTGACGGTTGTCTTATGTAGTACATCCTGAACTACCAAGTTCTATTAATATCAATGTTGCCAACTCTGTCAGTATAACTTTTGTACTATGAAATACTCTGTCAGTATAACTTTTATACTATGAAATTATTTTATAAATATGTATTCTATGATTTGAATTTCATTTCCAATAATACTTGCTTTAGAAAAGTTAACAACAATAACAACAGAATTTAGTATATTATACGAATTTGTCTTGTATAGTTTAACGTTTTCTAAAATGACAAGTACTGAGCTCTTCTTTCTTTCTCAATATCTTGTCGTAAAGCAATCAATGAATTCATATTTTCAAAAGCCTGAAGACAAAACTCGTCACCTTCAGCATCAAAAGTTGTCATGATATGTATCGTATTTTTGCTCTAAAGCAAGTATTTATGAAAAATTCATTTTTAGTAAATTTTAAACATAGAACTAAACCTTCAGACATTTAAAATCTTACTACTTAGTTTATGCTTTCGTTATCGAATATTTTTAAAGATGTTCAATAGTTCAATATCATAAACATAGTTTTGGCAACGTTGGAATAGTCGTATATCAATGCTGTTAACGTCAAGTCGTGTCTCAAACATACTACATAAATCAACCGTCAATCCTTTTTATGTGAACTTATATTTACTATTTTCACGCATATTTTTGCTTATTTTAAACAATTTTAGTATTAAATAGAATACAAGGATGGTTACATACTATTTGGGATTGAAAAGAAAATTCCAAATCGAAAATTTCTGCTAAAAGTCGTAAGTACCAAAACCACCATATTTTGCTATTTTTTGTAATAAATCATTAAAAATAGCGTCTTCCGCCTCAATTTTATTAAAAGTTATGTTACCATATATGTATTTTTACTAACATTTGATTTTTTAGGGCTTTTATAGCAAAAGCCCCTAAACTAGACTATTACCATTACCATTACCATTTAGTATTAATTTATTTAGAATAATTAGTAATTAGAAAAAAACACAACGCCATCAACGAAAGCAAAGCCAGAATAAAAATACAAAAATACCAACTTCATTAGCTGGTGCACAAAAAATACAAATTAATAATTCTCTTGATGCTGGTACTTTTGGAGTTGGTGCCCACAACAACTAACTAAAACAAATTCGAGGTAAAAATAGTAAACTTTTGATTTTTTTCTCGGCAAGATGAACTTACAGCATAATAATTTTTCGTATAAACAGTTCCATTGATGGTTTATGCCAAATCAACACGCTGGTGAAAAGCCCAAGAATTTATTTCGACGAGACAGGATAATTTTGGAATATATTTCACAAATTAGGCTGCCAATAAACAATTATATCAAACATATTAAACGGAAATGGACACGCGGCAATTCCAAATCCAACACCTTCACATGACGGCGGTCAATTCATTTATTATATCCTATTTAAGTCGTCATTGTCCTCCTTTGCCTTATTTTTATTGTTTGTTAGTTTTTCATATAAACATATCTTGAGTATGTCTAGTGGATTCACAAACACGTAAGCTTCGTATCTGATTCCGATTATTTGCTTATATAAATGGTCCATTTTTGACCGACTTCAAAAAAAGGAGAAGGTATACAATTCGGTTGTATGTTTGCTTTTTAATTTTTTTTATGAATGTTCGCGTGTTTTGCATTGTAACTTACTCTGATTTAGACGATTTTTGTTTCATTTGAAAGAGGAGAATTGAGAAATGGTCCCATATTGAAAAAAATCTAATCCAAAATTTTCTTCCCTGCAAAAACCGATCCCAAAGGGGGCGGAGGGGTCAATTTTTCTCGAAAATTGAAAATCCGAGACGACAGAATTAATGAAAAGTCCATATCCGGAAATGTTAAATTGGACATTTTTTAAAATAATTATACGTTTCCGCGCTACAGTCTGAAATATGTGTTTCAGCTATGTGGAAGGGGCAAATTTTTGTGAGATTTGAAAATTATTAATCATATTGAGACTTTTAAATTGAACATTTGTTCAAAAGAGTTACGGTTTCCGAGTTTCACAATGGTAAAGTCTGAAATATGTGATATGCGTATTTCCGCAGACAGCAATTTTTTTTGAAAATTGAAACTATGACACGGCCAAATTAAAGAAAAGATTATAGGTAGCAACATTTAAATTGAGTTACGGTTTTCGAGTTACAGCAGTAAAGTCTGAAATATGTAGGTATATTTGCGCCGCGATGTTTTGAGATGTTTGAATAATAAACAATCCGGCGCTGCATCCCTGGCTCTTCCACATATGCCTTGCTACCGAATTAATGCATATAATTGCAATTTTTGTTTTAAAATACCCCCTTCTACACGTTTCTTTATTATTTTGATTTAATATAAATTATTTTAGCTTGAGTGAACGAAGTTCCTGTACATTAGTTGAGGTCATTTATGGATTAATTCTATAACTTTCCCTCATTCTTTCCCTTGGGGTAAATACATTCTCTAATATATTAACGACCTAAATGAGTCGATTGATGATGTTCACTTAACCTTTTATTCCGATAATACATCAGTAATCTTTTCTGATAGATCTGCGACACTATTCTTGAACATACATCTAACAAAGCTCTCGGTGAAATCTCTGAATGGTTTTCCTACAACCATCTTTACCTAAACAAGACAAAAACACATTAGAAATATGAGATTCAGAACTAAACAAAAACCATGTGACAATCTAAAAATAACTACTGACGAGGACGTATCATACCTATCTCAAATCCTGTGTTAGATTTCTTGGTCTCCACATAGATTGCTATCTGAACTGGAAAACTCATTGCGTGTCTCTACTGTCGAAACTCTACTCACAATGTGAATACCCGATTAAAAGATAATTTCCATGTTCATTTTTCAAAATCTTCTATTTTGTATAGGTCCCCCAATGACGTTGGCATCCTTATGTTATAAACTACCACCCGAGATAAAATCTTGTTCTCTGGTAACACATTTTAAAAAAAGCTGAACGAATTGCTTGTTCATGAAAATTATTTCTCTATGAAATAACTTTTGTGAATTTTTTGTTAACATTGTGATATTAAGCTAAGATCTAGGTTAAGTTCTCTCTGTTTTTTATGTGACGACTCCTATACAGTTGTAATTGTCTTACTGGAGAATAAATAAATAAAAAAAATATTTTATTCCAAGATACGATATTAACATTTTCAATATTGTTTCAGCCAAGAATTGTTGTGTGATGTGACGCTAGTAGCAGATCACACCGAAGAGATTCAGGCCCACAAAGTTATTTTGGCGGCATCTTCTATTTTTTTCTACACCATGTTTTCGAGCATTTTCGGAAAATCAGAAGAACGCATTGTCCTGGACGGTGTTCACCGGTTTGCATTGCCGCAAATTGTTGAATATATCTACACAGGGAAGATATTTATAACAGAAGATAATGTGGAGTGTTTATTTCGAGCAGCCCATAAATTGGTAGTCATAGATGTCTTCAATGCTTGTGCCCATTTTATGCAGGTAAATAACTCTTTATTGAGAACTGGCAATTAATTTCCCAATTATTTTATTCTTGTTTAGACACACTTGACTAATGAAAATTGTTTCAACATCGCGACATTGGCAAAGGAACATGATTGCGTTGATCTCATATCAGAAACTGAGACTTTTATGACAGAGCATTTCTGGTAAGTACTGAACCCCTATTCAAAGCATAAAAAATGTCATTTAACTAAATAAGATATGATATTTAAAAGATTTACAGTGAACATATTTTTTCATTTCAGTGAAATTGTGAGGAATCAAACATTTCTAGATCTATCCAAAGAGAAATTGACTGAGATTATAAAAAGTGATAGGCTGAAAGTTTCAAATGAAATTGAGGTGAGCATCTTTTCATTTCTTGATTTAGTAATGAAATATTTACATTCTTTTTAAAAAACTCACTTGAAGTACCTAATTAATAGAAACACTTGTTGTATCATTTCGTAGTGGTGATTACTCTCTTCTAGCTTTTCGATTATTATGTTAAAATTTTTAAAAATTTGGGGTCACGATGGCTTACTTCAGTGCTGGAAATCCGTTCGTAGCCTGTGAGAGCACATCGTGAGTGCGGGTTCGAATCCCGCCAGAGCCATTGTTGTAGTTTGTACTGGACCCGTGCAATGGCAATACAAGTAACCCTGTTATTTGATCAAGGTGGCTGCGATCTCGTGGGATATTACGATAAACGACATAGGAGAATTCATTGAATCTACTCATTCAAACAGTCTATAACCAAAATATGAATTTCATATTTATATATATGCTCATTTAACGAAAGCAGCGTAGTCTTTTTTGTGTGCATCATAATTAAAATCATGAATTAATATAAGTTTGCGAGGTTACGTTAAGCGTAAACGTCACTCATGAAGATTCATTCAAATGAACGTCAATATGACCACGTATTTGACATAGAAGGATTTTATATAAAGATAAACAAACGAACTTACGAAATATCAAGATCATAACCTAATTTTAGTTTACGGACTTCTTAAACGTCAGAATTTAAGAATCTCAAAATAATCACTGAAAACTGAATTGACATAAAAATTCAACATAAACATATCTTTATTTTTGATTTTAAATATGAAGCTCCTATAGAAGACTAAGCTGCTTTTGTTAAATGAGCATATATCTAAATATCACTTGAATAGAATTAATATTCTGGCAAAATACTGTTTGAATGAGTAGAATCACTGAATTCTCCTATGTCGTGTATGGTAATATCCCACGAGATCGCGGCCATCTTGATCAAATAACAGGGTTACTTGTATTGCCAATACCTCTTTCGGGAATGTATTCCAGTTATTGAAATTAAAAAGATATTAAAAAAGAAATATTATTATGCAGTTGTAGCATAATAATATAATTAAATTTTATCACAAACAATCAAAACTAGTCAAGATTCTCAACGTTCCATTTTGGCATCAGAAAATTGACATTTGTTCATGTCGAAATCATCAAAAGTATATAAACCAGATATACGATCTAGTTGCCTATTTAATAGCAAGGATTGCATTAACTAGAAATAATACTAAAATATTAATTCCATTTTTTCTGGTACTTTTGAAGTTGTGCAGTTGTAGTTAGATTGAAAAATTTTGGCACCAACTTCAAAAGTACCAGAACCAATAGAATTAATATTATTTTGTATTTTTCAGTGCACCAACTAATAAAGTCGGTTCAATTTTTTGTAAAAAATATTTATTACTTTGGAGTGTATCGTTAGTAATCAAAATCATGCAACGTCCGCCAAAGAAGATGATGCGTTCCTCTTACTTATTCAGAGATTTCAGAGTTTCCCACTTCTGTTACTCGGAAAGCTATAATTTTTTTGAAAAATAATCAAATGATGCTGAATATTATCTCTTGTTTAATTTGGACATCTAAAATTTTTGATTTTCAGAAAAAAATGCCCCCTTTACATAGCTGAAAACATAATTCAGACTGCAACGCGGAATCGTATGATTATTTCTAAAAATGTGCAATTCAAACATTTCCGGATATGGGATTTTCTTTAATTTTGTCGTCTCAGATTTTCAACTTTTGAGAAAAATTGACCCACCACCCCCGTTGGGGGAAGTTTTGGAGGGGAGGGGCATGTCTAATTAAAAACGAAATGACTCTTCACGTTCTTATTGTTCGTTAATATAATAAAAATAATCATTTTTATGTCTTATCATAAAATGTATTCCGAGTCTATAGAAGCAAATGGAGAAAACCTCGAAATATTTTTATTATATAGACCCGACATTTATCATTTTCTTTATACTTATGGAATAGTTTCATGACATTTTTATACCATGTCAAAATAATAACTCAGTTGGTTTATATTTTTATAAGTTACAATATAATATTCTATCATTATTACTATGCTGCAATGGAATAAAAATTATTTGTTTATTGAAATTGTCAAATTAATTTCAAGCTTGTTTAATATTTGAAAAATTGTATGTATTATTATGGCGCCATTGGTATTATTGTAGATTCAATCAAATCGTTGAATTACAATTATTGTAACATATTGTGAATTTTATTTACAGAACGGAATTATTATTGTCTCATATACCTAATAATTTCAAATGAGAGTATTTATAATACTTCGGAACTTGAAATAATATACATACTATCTTCATTGAGAAATAATTTTTATTCATAAACTATTTTTAAGCACATAATATTAATTTCTTAATTATCTTTCATGGGTTTAAATTTTCTGCATAATTTTCATTCTCAAATTGAAAGCATGTACCTAAATAATATTACTTACACTACAATATTCAAATCGAATCTATTCATTCTTGAATTAAAATTATCGACATAATTTTAATTCGGCAACACTGTTTTTAGCTGTCGGTATAACAGATCCCGGCTTACTGGTGTATATTTAGCATTGACATAATAACCCATATGTCAATGATATTTAGCAACATCAATTTTTGAAATTTAAATTTCTTTCTGACAAATATTTTTGTAAACGTTTATGAGATGATTCTTTGTTTTGTACCTCAATAGTTGCTTAGATTCGACAGCAAACGCAAATATAGAGAAGGATTTTTTTGATACTTTTTATTTCTTGAGGAAAATCAAAACGTATTTCCAAATTCTAGGGTTTCGTAATTACCTATATTTACAATTAGGACTTTTTCGCGAGTTCCCGGTGATCTGCTGTCGCTAATAGAGCGGTTATACCCCCACCTTAAAATAAACTTGAAGGTAATTCTCGGTTATGTTTATCGCGAAAATGGCCCGGTTATCAAATTATCAATGACGTTTAGTTTTTTGACAAATATTTTGTTTTGTAGTTTTGTTTACGTGTGGTATTGATTGATAAGTTTTAATTTCCACTCAGACTAAATTACCCGATATAAAATGGAGTATTCTTTCACCTTAATTCAATGTCAATTATTTCTTCTTTCATTATGATCAACAAAATGATGTGAAAAAATAAATGAAATATGAATAATTTTAACCCAAAACTCATCAAAATCATGCAACGTCCGCCAAAGAAGATGATGCGTTCCTCTTACTTATTCAGAGATTTCAGAGTTTCCCACTTCTGTTACTCGGAAAGCTATAATTTTTTTGAAAAATAATCAAATGATGCTGAATATTATCTCTTGTTTAATTTGGACATCTAAAATTTTTGATTTTCAGAAAAAAATGCCCCCTTTACATAGCTGAAAACATAATTCAGACTGCAACGCGGAATCGTATGATTATTTCTAAAAATGTGCAATTCAAACATTTCCGGATATGGGATTTTCTTTAATTTTGTCGTCTCAGATTTTCAACTTTTGAGAAAAATTGACCCACCACCCCCGTTGGGGGAAGTTTTGGAGGGGAGGGGCATGTCTAATTAAAAACGAAATGACTCTTCACGTTCTTATTGTTCGTTAATATAATAAAAATAATCATTTTTATGTCTTATCATAAAATGTATTCCGAGTCTATAGAAGCAAATGGAGAAAACCTCGAAATATTTTTATTATATAGACCCGACATTTATCATTTTCTTTATACTTATGGAATAGTTTCATGACATTTTTATACCATGTCAAAATAATAACTCAGTTGGTTTATATTTTTATAAGTTACAATATAATATTCTATCATTATTACTATGCTGCAATGGAATAAAAATTATTTGTTTATTGAAATTGTCAAATTAATTTCAAGCTTGTTTAATATTTGAAAAATTGTATGTATTATTATGGCGCCATTGGTATTATTGTAGATTCAATCAAATCGTTGAATTACAATTATTGTAACATATTGTGAATTTTATTTACAGAACGGAATTATTATTGTCTCATATACCTAATAATTTCAAATGAGAGTATTTATAATACTTCGGAACTTGAAATAATATACATACTATCTTCATTGAGAAATAATTTTTATTCATAAACTATTTTTAAGCACATAATATTAATTTCTTAATTATCTTTCATGGGTTTAAATTTTCTGCATAATTTTCATTCTCAAATTGAAAGCATGTACCTAAATAATATTACTTACACTACAATATTCAAATCGAATCTATTCATTCTTGAATTAAAATTATCGACATAATTTTAATTCGGCAACACTGTTTTTAGCTGTCGGTATAACAGATCCCGGCTTACTGGTGTATATTTAGCATTGACATAATAACCCATATGTCAATGATATTTAGCAACATCAATTTTTGAAATTTAAATTTCTTTCTGACAAATATTTTTGTAAACGTTTATGAGATGATTCTTTGTTTTGTACCTCAATAGTTGCTTAGATTCGACAGCAAACGCAAATATAGAGAAGGATTTTTTTGATACTTTTTATTTCTTGAGGAAAATCAAAACGTATTTCCAAATTCTAGGGTTTCGTAATTACCTATATTTACAATTAGGACTTTTTCGCGAGTTCCCGGTGATCTGCTGTCGCTAATAGAGCGGTTATACCCCCACCTTAAAATAAACTTGAAGGTAATTCTCGGTTATGTTTATTGCGAAAATGGCCCGGTTATCACATTATCAATGACGTTTAGTTTTTTGACAAATATTTTGTTTTGTAGTTTTGTTTACGTGTGGTATTGATTGATAAGTTTTAATTTCCACTCAGACTAAATTACCCGATATAAAATGGAGTATTCTTTCACCTTAATTCAATGTCAATTATTTCTTCTTTCATTATGATCAACAAAATGATGTGAAAAAATAAATGAAATATGAATAATTTTAACCCAAAACTCATCAAATACAAAAAGATAGGTAGCCAAATTTAATTTTTTGACAGTTTTATAACTTTTGACATCTATAACCGCCAGTTACCATGCTCAAGAAAACGGTAACCAAATCAGTTCCCGTTTTATAAGATTAGTGACGTCAGAAAATATTCCCCTATTACAGTTTATGTCGCGAAAACGCACCGGGATGTACAATTCGGTTCCCGCTAGTTCACCGGGAACTCGCGAAAAAATCCTATAAGTCACTGTCTGTACCCATAACAATTGATAAACTTGAAATGAATAAAGTTGAAAATTTGCGGGAATATTCACGAGCACGACCAACGATAGGTAGATTATTGAACTCATAATTTTGATTTGAAGTTCTTGATTACGATCATGACGCCATCAAAAGTAGTTTATTCACAGTGCTTATTTTCATTGTGTAGGTACATTATTTTAATTCGTGAATTTTTATTCTTGAATTAAAATTATGTACTTAATTTTAATTCAAGAATAGCCATTCACGATTTATATTTAAAGACATAATTCTAATTTATTTATTTTTTCCAATGTAAGAATAGAAATTCAAGAATTAAGATTGTGTAGATAAATGGTCACGAATTTCTTTGTGAATAATTTTCTGTTAAAATATTTTTGATTATTAATTTGTTTTATGTAATTAAATAGCAAAACGGCGTGCCATACATTAGAAACATAGACCATAGACTAATCATAATTGTCTGTTCACAATTAAACATAAGACTTAAAAACTGCATAAGACCTCACATTTGCCTAAATTATCGTTCACAAAGGGCATAATTTTTTAGAAAATGCGCATGTCACTTTTAACCACGAAATACATTTTAGAAGCAGATTATCACAGAACGGGGCCTTGAAACTTTTTTTTCAGTATAACGGGTTTGGAAAAAAAGTTTCTTTTGCTATTGAAATTGCGTAGGAACAAAAATATAATTAATGATAAACCTAATCAAGGACCTACTAAAAGGAGAAGATAGTGGGTGAGAGCTATTAATAAAGATAGAGATAAGAAAGGTGATTTCCGGTGTATTATGTATGAAATGAGACTTCAAGATGAAGATTTTTTTTTCATATGCTTGGATGAGCCCGACATTATTTCTGGGTTTGTTGGGGTTAGTTGGACATCACAAAGCGCAGTCTCAAGTAATTCTACCCTGACCTTGAAACATGAATAAAGGTTGAACTATATTCCACTTTTTAGGAAAAAAATAGGTAGGCATTTATGTCAGACTTGAAACTTGCCTGAAAATTAAGCTTACTGTGAATAGTTGCATATGTTTACACATGACAGTCAGTTGCGAGTTTCATGATGCTTTCGTTCTTGTTTCCTGTATGTTTTTTCGATAGTTTCATTCAGATTGTTCTCAGTTACATTTTGCAAAAAAATAATGTATTAGCATATATTAATTGGTGAGAAAAATGATTTATTAAAAATATTTATTTGTTTTTAATCGAGATTACATTGCTGCCGATTGCCTTTAAATGTTCAATTTACAATGAAATGATTAAATTTTGTTTTTTAAATTTTATATATAGGTTTTCAGTGCTGTTGTATCATGGGTTAAGCATATCGAAACTCGTCAGCAATACTTGGCCCCATTAATGAAATATGTTCGATTTCCTCTGATGTCCCCGGAAGATCTAATTGAAAAAGTGACACAAGAACCTTTATTCACAAATAATACGCTGTGCTTTACATTCTATTCTATTCTATTCTATTCTATTCTACATATATTAGAGAAGTAATGGGATATCATTTAGTGAAAGGTGAGCTTATTTTTCAGGAATTATTATTTTTGCAAATCATTTTGATTCAGTTGACATTTGTTTCATTTTTAAATTGAATGAATGCTTTTATTCTTTATTAAAATGATAATTGCCAAATCTGTTTCTATGTTTTCACTGGCAAGTCCATGTAGCTTATTTTGAAGAATAATCTGAATTCTGATTTAATTCGATTAATCAATTTTTAATACAGGTAACAAGAAATCGGTATTTTCCAGTCCAAGAACAAGACCGAGAGTGTTGACTGACTTATCGGAAGCAACAACCTCAGCTGATGCAAATACTAAACATGCCATACAAACGAAGAAGTTGTTGGTTGTTGTTGGTTCAAAGAATGGAGAAGTAACAATGGAAAATTACGATTTTGAAGACGAAAGATGGTTACAAGGATCAAAAATGTTCAGAAGGCCCGATAGAGAGGAAAGATTTACATGGTATGTGAATATTTTTCTTGAATATTCAAAGCTTTGTCAAGATATACTGAAATTCGGATTCCATCAGATTTTACATTTCACAATAAATATCAAGTATTACTACCTATTTATTATTTATACCTGGTTGCGGAACCGAAAACGAAACAGATCTAATATCGATACAATTTAAATAGGGAAAGCACCAAGTGTGACATCATTCAGACATGAGACTGTTCGCTATGTAACATTTTATTTTGGCACCCACCTGCGGGAAAAACAATTAACTTAAAACATGGAAAACCTTGTGTAAGTGTAACTCGTCATTCCAAACTACATTAATTCACATTAGAGCCTCAAAGTGTTCTCCATTAACTGCTATACATGAGTGTAAGTTAGTTTTAAAACGTTGTCCTGACGTTTTTCTACATTTGCCGATATTCGAACTGTTTCTTTTTCGGTGCCATTTCCTGTATATATGCTTTCATACAGAAAAACAATAATTCTGATTGTAGAAAAGCAAATGAGATCGAAATTTTCAATGCAATCAGAGCAAACATAATTTCAAACATATTTTGGAACAAAATTTGAATATGTAGCATTCCATAATATGAAGAAACAGAAAGTTTCAAATTCAAAATATGTTTTTTTTTTGGTAATCGTGAGCATTATGAAAATTTACAGATTGGTGGTCGGGGAAACGAGATCCGCAAAGTGGACGTGTTCGATTTGGAGCATAGAAAGTGGTCGAAATGCAACAACTTGTTGGAAGGCAGAGATTCTGCAGCTGCTGCCTTTTTATACGGTGACATTTACGTATCGGGAGGATGGCGAAGTGTAAAGTCAAGTGAAAAGTTGGATCAGCAAACGGGACGTTGGGTAAGAATAGCGGAAATGCTGCAGGAAAGATGGTATCATGGCATGTGTGCGATGGACGGGAAGATTTACGCCGTAAGTGATGTGAACTTTTTTGGAAGTATTCAAAGTTTTCTAAGATAAATGAAATTCAAATTTTGAATTAAACTGATCATTACGATGATTTTCAATGTTTAAGATGAAACTACAGTTTTCTGCTCTGATTTTCCACCAATCTATACATCTATATAAAAGCGAAAGGTCACTCCCTCACTAATCACGAAATCTAAGAAACTACAAGAGCTAGAAGTCTCAAATTTTGCATGGGTGCTCCTTTTAGAACATAGGTACTCACTAAAATTGAACCCCTAAGGGGGTAAAAAGGGGTGTCAATATTTGTATGATATTTCTATAGTTTTAATAGGGTTTTGACTGTACTTAATAGATATTTGTGTAAAAATAATACGAATCGAATTAAAGCAACAGAAGCCAAAACAACAGTTTTTTTAGAATTTTCGTCTGCCTGTATGTTTGTACGCGCATCATGCAAAAACTACTGCATGGAATTGAATGCAGTTTTCACTGATGTATTACTAGAGGACTAACTTAATATATAGGCTATATTCTATCGCGTTTGTCTGTCTTTCTCTATGTTTGTACACGTATCACGCAAAAAATACTACAAGGAATTGAATGCAGTTTCCCACGCGCACAAAGCGAAAGCTAGTTCTATAATAATACAATAATTTCAGGTTGGTGGGTTCTGTCCGAGTTTTTCGTCATCCGTGGAATATTATAATCCAGCAACGAATTCATGGACGCGCGTTCCTGACATGTCCATCAAGAGATCTTATCATGGTAAGTTTCAAAATTATAATTTGAAGGATTTTTACTCAAATTCGTGGACATTCATTCAGATTTCCTGGGTTCAAAATATATTTTTTTTGCTCTTAGAAAATATAATCATTTTTTATTCAATTTTCATTTGATTCTAATTCAATTCAATTTGAAGTCACTAAATTTTTCTATTTTCCATTTTCAAATATCAAATTGAAAGCGAATTTTCTGGTATCAGCTTCAATGAAACCATTCAAAATATCTTGAACGTAATTCTATAGGAATGGCTGGACTCGATGGAAAATTGTATATTGTGGGAGGAAGGAATGGAAGTGGTCGGCTAAAATGTGTGGAAGTTTTCAATTCGGTTAACGAAAAATGGACCAGATTGGCTGATTTGAATGTTGCTCGAGAAAAAGCGGGTGTAGTTGCTGCAAATGGGCTAATTTACGTTGCAGGTGGATTTAATTGTAAAGACAAGTATCTTGATTCTGTGGAGGTGAGATTTTACATTTCAATCGAAAATTAAAACCTATCATCACATAATCAAAAATATTGGAATTCATGTCAATGATTGATTTAAGCACAATATTTCTACTCGTAAGCAATTCAAATAAAGAAACAAACAATATTTAAATTCTCACTTTACATTTAAGTTTCTTAATAAATAAAATTTTAAAAAAATCTCCCGTCTGTCTCAATAGTAAGAAGAAGTAGGTTATTCTGATTGATTTTATTAATTTATTTCATCGTTTTCAAGGTTTACGATCCTCGGATTGATATTTGGACGATGCTGACGAACAAAATGGAAGAATGTAAATTTAGAGTCAGTCCAGCTGTCATCGATTGGCCATCTTGAACATGTTAATAGAAAACAAAAAATAAAGTATAATTTAGAAAAAAAAGTATTTTTATTAAAGTTACTTTTTTGTTTCAGATGAAGCATACAAATCCTCATAGAGATATGAATATTTACTTTTTCGTGAGAGACTAAAGAGTAGAGGACACTGAAACTATTGCAAATGTTAATTAAGAAATAACTCTGTATGTCGACTCACAGGACTTTCCTACGGCTAAACGAATTACGTCGAATACAAAAACTGCCTGAATCATTCAATATTTTAAGCGTGCCAAAACAAACAAGAATTTTCAAAATATAATAAACAGAAAACTTTACAGTTCATGTGAGCATAGCTTTTTTTCTCAGAGATATACTCATAAATAAATAAACCGTAAAAGAAAGCAACAAAGAAGGACTTTCGACAGTTAGATATAGGAAAATTAAATTTCATTGGAAAAGTATTTATCATTCAAATCAATTCAAAATTCATTTTCCATTCTCTAATGTCCAAGGACTTTGCCAAAATGAAGGAGGTGAACAATTCAATTTGTATCGTCTATGAAATTTAAGTTGCTTAGGACTCCTTGATCAATTTATTTGAACCAAGAAGAGTTGAGGAGTGATAACTTATGATAGCTTCGCCTTGTTATTATTAATTATTTTAGGAGCTTCTTCATAAATTGTCCATACAGATAGATAACTGCAAAGTTACTACCATAATGTAGTTAAATTTATACAACAAATTTAGTCGGAAAATAGCGATTGACTCAATGGACTATCAATCGTTGGTAACCTTATTTTAAATTAAAAAAAAGAGTTCAGTTACATGTCGTGATTAGATTGCTTGTATAAAATTGGTTTCAATATTCAATAACTAATGTTAATCAAAATAAAGTATGCAATTTTACTAATAGAATTCAGTACATTATATAATGACCCAGAACAGTTATCACAAACTGCATATTTATAAATATTTTCAACAAAAAATGGACCGACTTTATTAGTTGTTGCAGTGAAAAATACAAAATTATATTAATTCTATTGGTGCTGGTATTTTTGAAGTTGGTGCCTACAACTACAACGGCACAACTCCAAAAGTACCAGCACGAAAATCATTGCGAGCTGTAACTTGAAAACCGTAGCACAATTCAAATGTTACTACATATAATGTTCCTTTTAATTAGGCCGTCTCATATTTTCAATTTCCGAAAAAAAAAATGATTTCCAACTTAGCGGAAATACGCATATCACATATTTCATAATTTACTATTACGAGACTCGGAAACCGGATATGGTCCCATATTTAAGTCTGCGTTCTTACATTTTCGATTTTTGAGAAAAATTGCCCTCTCCACCCCCTTTGGGGGAGGGTTTTGAAGGGAAGGAGTTTTCGGATTTGAGTTTTTCTGAAACTCTCCTCTTTCAAATCTAAATCTAAATCGGAGTACGTTTACCATGCAACAAGCACAAACACTTATAAAAAAGTGTAGGGCAATTTTGGGTGAGATGACGCAGTTCGCTGGTGCCTCTCTTATATAAAAGAAACAAGTATAAGTAACAAGACAGATGTAAATTGTAGCCATCTCATTTGTGTTGTTAAATTATCATTTTCTACCTAGAAGGTAAGAAAATATTCAATAACATATATTTCATGCTTTAGAACTTTATACAAGCTTTTGTAAAAGTCCTGTAGTATATTAGTTTTTTGGTTTACACAAGTTATTTTTATTTATGTGCTTAAAAACAACCAGAGTGCATTCTTAACCTAAATGCCTAAATGTTGAGCCGTGAATAGTCGCATTGGAAAAATACACAGCTGAAACCATCTCTCCCTACTAGGTTGGTAGAGTTAGCACGCGCCATCTAACCCGAATTTGACGTGCACCAACTCTCCCGATCCATTTTCTTCCAAAAATTCGTTGTAGGTATTTTAAGATGCCCACACGCTATAAAAGGAAGGGTACTATTTCCCGAGGATCTTGGTCGGAAGAAAGGTTATCGTTAGCCATTGATTCTGTTGAAAATGAAACAATTGGAGTTAATGAAGCCTCCAGACGCTATGGTATACCATGCACAATGCTTCGTCGGAGAATACGATTAGGTATTCTCTATTATTATCATGACATTGTCATACATATTTACTTCTTGGTTCTTTGTAGGTGTCATTAAAAATGGAGCACAAGGTCCATCATCGTTATTCGGCAAGGCAAACGAGAGAAAACTTGTAGCACATATAAAGAAACTACAGACAAATGGTTTTGGTCTGTCAGAACATCCGAAGGTGTTTCTCTTGCCCGAGCTAAGTGATGAACAAGCAGGATGTTTCTGATTATTTAAATCTTCTCACTCATACACTTGAAGAAAAGGGTAAGTAATATTTTTAACATGGATGAAACTGGTCTACAATTAAACAACCGACCAGAGTATGTAATTGCTGAAAAAGGTTCCAAAAATGTGCCGGCATTGACATCGGGAGAAAAAGGTGAAACAATTTCTTTAAAAATTTGCTGCAATGCAGAGGACACTTTCATTCCCCCACATTGTATATTCAAGGGAAAAAATAAAAAAAGAGTATGAAGATGGGATGCCCCCAAGATTTACTTTTTTCATGTCGGAAAAATCGGCATATTTTAACACCACAATTTTTCTTTTAGGTTAGAGACTCAATTTATTCCTAGAAAGCCTGAGGGACCTGCAGTACTTATATTAGATGGTCATGCCTCACATGTGAGCTCAGTGGAAATATTAGAATTCGCAGAAACGAACGATATAACACTATTATGCTTGCCTAGTCACACGACTCAATTTTTACAGCCCCTAGACCGTGCCTTCTTTAAAGCACTGAAGACTTATTACTCATGCAACACATTTATTGAAGCAAATCCATCCAGGGCTATCAACAGGTTACAATTTGGAATTTTGTTAGGAAAAGCATGGTCCAAATCGGCTACTGTGCACAATGCAGTCTGCCTTCCGATCCACAGGAATTTACCCCTTGAATCCCGACGCCATTCCAAACTACGCATATCTCTCTGAAGAGAGATTATTGAAAATTCTGAGGAAATTACAAATACTTTGTCCGGCAAAGATTCTTCTCTTTCATCAACAATTTTAGGAACTCAAAATAAAGAAGAATCAGAAACTCTTGGAAAAATGCTGGAAAGTATATTTCCAGTGCCATCAACCTCAAAACTTAATACTGTAAGGAAGCGTAGTCGACAACTTGCTGCGGTTTTAACTGGAGAAGACAATATTAATAGAAAGAAAGAGTTAGCCAAAGAAAACGCAGCCAAACAACTTTTAAAGGAAGAGAACAAGGCAAAGAAATATACAAGAAACCCGAAGACGTGTTAAGCAAAAGCAAATAGTCGATACTTCATCCGAATGTGAAACAGAAATTTTGCTGGAATCTGAAAACGAATATGATGATAATGATGACAATTACGAAAATGAATGTGTGGGGTGTGGAGATAATTATAATACCTACCACAAGAAGTAAAGAAGATTGGATAAAGTGCATCGATTGTTCTAGGTGGCTACATGAGGGATGCACTACCTTTTTGAACATATCTGTGCTTGCGTTGCGGAAAGAAAAAAGATCTACAGTAACCTTTAAAACCGCTCTAGTTTTTTGGTATATTTTTTAAGGTTTTATTTGAGATTCATCTCACCCGACATTATTTTTTTGATGTTCGCCATCTCACCCTATCTGGTCGGGTGAGATGGTTTTTCGCATTATTATTGTTAACGTTTTCTGTGCCAATGTGCGTTGTAATTTTGGCTTATTTGTTAACTCACCGGCAAGTTCAAAGCCTTAAATTATAACTATTACTAATAAATTATTTTTTAAACTAACAAATAAATTTGTATGACCTTGACAAAAAAGGTGGGCCATCTCTCCCGACTTTACCCTACACCTTTTCTGAAGTCGGTCGAAGATGCCAGCAGGTTGTCGAATCTGTGTCACTGGCAAGCGGTATCGATACCCTACGAAACAATAGAAAGTAACAAATTCAGGCCACTAGAGCACGAGATGATAATCTTGGCACAGGCAGACCGATCAGTTGTTGAATATAAAACCCATCACTGTCGATTCCATAGTCTACTTAGAGTAGCGGTTTCAATGACTAATACTGTAAACTAAAAATGCAGGAATAACATTTATGTGTATGTGCTACGTTTTCGCATTCAGTTAGGAAGTGATTTACAGATTCTGCTGCTTCTGTACAAAATCGGAAAGAATCATCTTTTACAAAACACATACTTTTTAAATGGTTTTTGGTGGGATAATCATTTGTGGTGATTCCATCCAAGTTTCTCAGATCATTTCTTTTTAGGAAAAGTAAGTTTTTTCCCTTTGAGGATTGCCAGTTTAGCAGGCGTTTGGCCTGACTGACTTGCTCTAGGTCGAGCCAATATTTGGTTTTCAACATTGGTTCCCATTTTTTTTGTTTATATTTTGATATGTTGTTTGGCATGTCACTAGAATGGCTCGGGGCCTATTGGAAGCCCTACTGAACCTTTTCTAGACAGAGAGTCAGCTTTTTCGTTACCATAAATGTTCTTGTGTCCTGGTATCCATATGAGGCAAATTTTGTTGCCTCCGTTGCACAAGACCTTCATGACATTCCTTTGCTAGTTTTGATATTTTATCAACAGTTGCCACTGCTTTGTTGGTGGCCTGGCTACCATCACTTGTTATATTTATTTATTTAGGTACCCTGCTCTACGGGAAAAACCCTGTACAACAGAATATGTCTTTAATACAATTCATGAAATTAATAAACTGTATTGCATGCGGTGTGAAGTGGAGAATTCTTCAGGATATAAGTGCGTGGTATACTTAAGTAGAAGGTACCTGGATTTCTGGACTCTTTTCTTGGAATGCGAAAACAGAGTCTATATATATATATATATATATTTTGATTCTGAATTCTTGACTGGTTTATTATTTGATAAAATAGATTTTTGTTGGGGATGCAGTCATTTAATAAATAAAATTCTTTGGATTATGCCAAGCTTTCGAGAATGTTTATTCTCTTCGTCGGGGCAAAATTCGTGAATTTATTATTTATGTAAATTCACGAATTTTGCCCCGACGAAGAGAATAAACATTCTCGAAAGCTTGGCATAATCCAAAGAATTTTATTTATTAAATGACTGCATCCCCAACAAAAATCTATTATTTATATATATATATATATATATATATATATATATATATATATATACATATATATATATATATATATATATATATATATATATATATATATATATATATATATATATATAGAAATATTATATTTGACCATTCATTTGAACCGAACATTTTTTCAGAGAAGACCGCAACGGCTGAAAATATGGATTGAGGGAACCGTGGCAAATCTTTCTACCATTTAAACGTAAGGATTGCTAGAAAGATTTAAAACCCACTACGTCAAGTTATTATGCTCTTAAATAATATTTATGACCCAAGATTGAGCACGTTTTAAGTTTTTTTATATTTCTTCTGACTTCATGTTCTGAAATATAAATTTACCACAAACAACAATATAGCATTTTTATTATTTAGTTCTCCGATATTTTGAGCAAAATGACGAAACGCAGTTTTGTTTAGCTTGTTTACCCATCATATTTTTTATTATGATAAAAAACTAGAGTCTTGGTGAGTAGGGTTGATTGAATCAACAAGGAATAAACACTAAATATTTTATTTACCTCTTTGGCGACCGATTTCCGTATTACACCATCATCAGGCCACCTGATTTTTTTATGTAAACCTATTATTTTTTATAAAATTATTTTTGAATATATAAATTTTGATTAAATAAAACATAGGAATATAAATCTCTATTGAAAACATGAAAATAATTCACAATGTAAATAATTTCCAGAAGCTTGTACTTCTGGAACAACTAGAAGTATTAAAAAATCGAAATAAAACACACCTTTTATAAAACGCTATCAAAGACATGCCAGATCCCCATTTATTCAAATATTTACATCCAATGACCAGCCGCTCAAATTAACCGCCAAAATTTTCGATTTGTTCATAAGTATTATTAAATTTGACATCAAAACTAAATTCCCGAAGCACAGCTTTTGCTATGGTAAGCTGTGCCAACCTTACCTAACCTAATACTCTGTGGCTGCGCCCCACGGTCGTATAATATAAGGTCTTCCATCTCCACGGAGTTTATGGATATTGAAGACATTTTTAGTTTGTATTATAGCCATTTCGGATGTGGCGCTTGAATGTCAATTAATTTTGTTTTTTGTTGTAGCTTTATTAAATTTTTATATTAAGACTTACAACATGGGAAGATTGTGTGCTATTCCGGAGCACAAGTCCATAGTTACAGAGGTGTGAAGATTTTTAAAGTGCGAAATGATTTCAAAAGATTGCAAATTTGGAAAACCGCTAATTCTGGATTAGTGGAGTTAAAATCTTTGCATTGCATTTGTGAAAAGCACTTTGAAGAAAAATATATAGTTAGGAAATATGTAAAGCATGACTCGAGCGGAAAAGTAATTGCAGAAGTGAGCATTTATTTTTATACGCTTTATATTACCTTGTTATCATATAGCTGTTCAATAATACCAATAAATGAAATAATTTCTTGCAGGCTCTTTCCCAGCGACCTCGATTGTCCGGCTCCGCTATTTCAATTATTTTTAGTGATATCATTCCACTCGATCATCTCTTGTAACAACATGCTTTTATCGCCGTCAATGATCTGCAACTTTTCAGCTGAATCCAAATCGACATTCTTATATTTAAACTACAATGTTCAATGACAAAAAAACTGGGTCTGCCTCGGACCAGACAGTGGAAGTTATACTTCTTTGGCTATTCGCACACACCCACTCACACACACAGACAGGATATATAAAAATGAAATATTTGTATTCCAAGAAAGACACAATCGGTTTATGATAAACTGTTAAATAAATGGTACAATTCTACTAAAATTTTAATTCGCCTCCTAAAGTATGATAAACTAGTTATGCAAGCGTAGAGAGGAAAACTACCGAAAACAATCTTGTAATCACACACAGACAGACAGGCAGCTGAAAATCAATCCCGTAAGAGGTATTACCCTTACCAATGACCTATTAACAGAGATAGACAGAACACTTCATTGATAAATATACGTTTTTTAGGTTTCATTTGCTATACGTCAAAATAATTAATACCACAAAATAAATCTGGAGCTGGGTGAAAAAAGTCAATGTCTGAAAGTTGCATGTTTCAGCAATATTATTAAATAGGTGTGTATAATTCTATTTTAAAGTCTAGGACTTGAAAAGCGCAAACAATATAAAAATCTCTTTAATGAAATAACAATGATTAGGTACTAATTTCTTTACTACGCCCATGACCGACGTTTATATGTCAATAATTTTCTTTCAAAATTCAAATATATAAGTTAGTTATAAGTTATATAATTTACACGAGCTATTTATCGATGAAAAGTTACTTCTAGGTTCGTGGATTCTATTTTATTGCATACTTTGCAACCCCTACTCATTTTTTCAAGTTTTGAACCCAAAGAATATAATAGAATATTAAAAAAAACCAAAACACCAAGTATTTTAATAATGGGGGGTGAAAGCTGATATGCGATGAGGTGTGGCCGAACAAGGGATGATGTTCCATCTATCTCCGTTATTATTGACCCTTACCTATTTGTATACCAAGTTTGGTGTTAATCGGTTAAGTATTTTCCGAGTTATAGCATGGACAGGCAGACAGACAGGATGATCAAAACAATAACTACCTCAAAAAACATTCGGTAGTTAATAAGGAAATTTAAATTTATTATATAATTTAATAATTAAAAATTTCTCTAAACGCCAGAACATACGAAAACGTATAATCGACGATTTTTCTCACTTTTAGCGTGAAGCGGTTTATCGACCAACACCCCATCCCAACGAGCCTGAAGAAGTATAACTTCAACAAATGCTTGGAATAGCAACATTTGGTGATTTGCCAACGTTATCTTCTGCTAAGAAACAAGAACGAACAAACAGGAAAGATATATAATTTGCTCCATCAATCAAAAAGAAGAAAATGAATGAAAAGATCGCAGCCATGTTAAGAAATACGAGACTATAAGATAATAACATGGTGGAATAAAATATACCGAGTGAATTGTTTAGGACGCTATTTGATATTTATTTAGAAAATCGACAGCTCTAACGAGAAAAGTGCAAGATTCTTACCGCCATAGTTTTAAATCATTGAATAAGTATTCAACAATACTCAGGACTAATGACTCACTGAAAAATAAAGTCGGTCCTATTTCGGTAAAAATAATTATTGAAATATTTCTCATAATTCTCACATAATATATATAGAGACATACAAAAGTCATTTTATAAAAAAATAATATTAATATCCTGAAGACCTTGAAACGCCGCTTAACAAAAAGACGCCATCAAATTAACTGTAAAAAAATCAAATGATATATCGATATTTCTTTCACTAATCAGCCCACATTATTCTCACCTTTGAAAGTCCAAAGAAACATGGCGCCAATATCTATGGTGATAACCGGATCTATCGAGTACCTATGTGAAGAACAAATCGCACCAAATCAATTTGGGTTTGTGAACGCCGTTGGCACAAGAGAGGCCTTATTTAGCGTGCAAGTTCTGTTTCAGAAATGTAGGGACGTGAGCTGTGATATTTTTGTCTGCCTAATAGACTATAAAAAGGCATTCGACCGTGTTAGACATGAACAGATGATAGACGTCCTAAAGAAAAACGGTATGGACGGAAAAGACTTGAAAATCATAGCTAATCCCTACTGGAATCAATCGGAAGTTCTCAGAGTGGATGGGGAGCATACTGATTAAATTGAATTTTACGAAGTGTTAGGCAGGGATGTATCATCTCCCCCCTGGTTTTCAATTTATATTCTGAGCATATCTTTGAGAAAGCACTAAAAGATATAGATGAAGGTATCTCCATAAACGGTCTCAGACTTAATAATAAGATACGCAGACGATACAATAGTATTTGCTGATACAATAGAAGGCCTGCAAAGGCTAATGGACAAAATTACTGAGATAAGTAAACAATATGGACTTGATATAAACACCAGTAAAATCAAACTCATGATAATAAGTAAAAAAGACATCAATCGAGCAAAGCTATACATAGACCAGGCAAAAATCGAAAGAGTCCCACAATATAACTACCTAGGAACTATAATCAACGAATAATGGGACAATTCCCAGGAGATCCGGTGCAAAATTGGAAAGGCTAAAAGTGCCTTCTTATCTATGGGCCAAGTATTCAAAAGCCACAGCCTCTCACTGGAAATAAAGAAAATACTCCTCAAAGGTTACGTATTCTCAGTTCTTCTGTACGGTGTTGAGACGTGGACCTTAAAGCTGGAAACCATGTCTAAACTCCAAACCTTTGAACTCTGACTGTAGAGGCGAATCTTAAAGATACCATGGACCCAGAAGGTCACTAATGAAGAAGTGTTACGGAGAATGAAAACCTCCATGGAAATAATCAACATCGTCAAATGCCGTAAGCTTCAATACCTGGGTCACATCATGAGAAATAAAGGAAGATACGAATTGCTCCAGTGCATCCTTCAGGGAAAAATTGCAGGAAAAAGAGCACCAGGACGCAGGAGAATCTCCTAGCTCGCCTATCTTCGAACATGATTGGTAGGTCTTCCACACATTTGTTCCGGATTGCAACCAACAAAATTATCATAGCCAACGTTTCGTTTCGTAGCGGACGGGCACCCTAAGAAGAAGACTATAATCTTTTCTTTAATTTGCCTCTCATTTTAAATTTTCGAGAAAAAAATTTAAACTTTTCCGGATATAGTCCCATTTTTAAGTCTGCCTTTTCAGATTTTCGAGAAAAATTTCCCCCTCCACCCTCTTTGGCGGCGGTTTTTGGAGGGAAGGAGATTTCGGATTTGAGTTGAATTTTTCTAAATATGGAACTATTTCTCAACTCTCTTCTTTCAAAAATGAAACAAAAATCGTCTAAATCGGAGTACGTTTATCTACTAAGCAAAATGCGCGAACAGCCATAAAAAAGCAAACGTACAACCGAATTGTATACCTTCTCCTTTTTTGAAGTCGGTCAAAAATCAGTGCGGGCTTAGGAAAGGAAAAACGATGAAAATGGAAAGAGAATCTTTTTATTGAGTAAAAGATAGTTGATAGATAAATGTATATTAAGAGTTAATATAGTAGAATTTATTTTAACTCAAAGACTACATTGTATAAATTTAATTGTCCTAGAATATAACCCTGAATATAAGCTATGACCACAGTTTACCAAATAAGCTGAGCTATAACTATGACTAGTTTCATCAGAACATTTTGCATCATTTGCGTATTACGCAAAAAAAACTCTTTAGAGATAGATAAATTTATTATAATATGTATAGATGTATTTGTGAAAAAGATGAGGGCTAGTGTGAAGGGATTTTTCATTTAATATTTCACCAGATGTCTTACGAAATTCATATTTCAACATACTCAATAAACAGAGTATATAAGATCTTCATAACTATGAAGTTTTCAAAATATTTATATGATGGTTAACTTAGGCCTTTTGATAGTGTTTTTATTTTCCTACCGCTACCCTTAGTATAATAATAATATCTTTATTGGTGCTTTATATAAATAAAATATTTACACAAGTCAAATAAAGGCATAAATTGAAACACAGAAACATACATTTAACAAATAGTTACAATTACATAACAAGAATTCATCCAGCAAGCAAAACGCATTTCTCAGCAAAAGGTTTTTGATTTTACACCGGAAAGCTAGCATATCTAGTTCTAAAAGACCCTTAGGTAATTTTTTGAAGAATTTATAGTAGTTGAGTCCATTTCGTGATCTGCTTACTCTGCGAAAATCTATTATAAGATTCCTTGATCCTCTGGTTTCATAGTCATGTATGTCGATGTGTTTCTTATAAGAATCAATATTTTCTTTAACATGCATTAAAGCCTGTAAAATATAACAACAACAAGGTAATCTCAGTATTTTTAGCCTTATGAAGGCTTCTCTACATTCGTCACGATAGTTTAAGCCAGCTAGAATCCTAAATGCTTTTCTTTGTAATGTATAGTAGGTATTCGTGTAAAGTTTCGGTGTTCGATTTTCAACAGATGTTTACGTTTTAGAGGTCCTTAAGTCCAAGAAACATATATTCGACCACAGGTCTTCCTCTATATGCCAAGATTAGGTATCTTGGAAACGGATGGACCAGTTTGGTTACTTATTCTTCGCTTTGTAAAGTACCGATACCGCTCGCCGGAGACACATATTCGGCATCCTGCTCGCACTGGGTGCTAGGCAATGACTGAAAACGTGTTTCGTACAAGGCGCGAAAACGGCTCTATGAGAATTGTCAGCAAACATTCTGCTTAGAGCCTTTTACCTCCTGCTATAAGGCATGCGTTTAAAAAACAGAGCAGCAAAAAAGTTATGCTTAAATGAACTGCCAAATTTTCTAATTCATCTATTCATTCATATTCTGGCTAAACGGTTCCTTCTACGTCAAATTTAATATAAGCATTATTGTTGATGGAACAATTGAATGTTCACACGACTCACAACGTGAATAGGTTTGAGAGCAGTAGGAAAGTAGTGTCGACACACTAGATTTTTTACTGTTTAATTTCGATAATTCTTTAGCTAATTATAAATCTGTGTGTTTGGCTTTGCGGCAGCAATTCTTGCGTAAGTATTTCTGTCTCATTCTAAATTTTTATCAGTTTCGAAAACAGCTACTCCTTAATCCAAAAATGAATTTGCTGAGTTTTACAAGAAAATTAATTATACGAAATTATGATCTGAATATAGATTTCCTGTAAAAGAACGTAACGAAATGTACTTTATAACGTCATAAGTCCTTCACAAAAGGAAGTCTGGCCCATTCAAATTCACAACAATGAATTGCAACCGCTGTATTTTCTGTGGGGAACCAGTTTGTTCGTATATCCAACCCTTATCATGTTGTATTGAAATATTAAAATAAGAGTACATTTTTGAATCGGTCTTAGTAACCACTCGCTGATTTATTTGGCCTTGTTTTCTGATGACCTCCATTTAGGACCCTGCAAATTCCAGTGGCAGATCAGATATTACATGAAATAATGGAATCTTCACTGAACATGTTTTTGTTTCTATTCTATCTTTGAGCTCTTTCCTCGAAAACATGATCTAAAGAAAGTTTTTTTAAGTCAATAATTTTATAGTGCAAAATTTAAAAAAATAAATTAGAATAATTTTTAAATTGAAAAAAAAAATCTTCTGGGATTTCAAAGTTAAAGGTGTCAGATGGGAGAGTTTAATTATTTTTTTAAGAAATAGAAAATTTTATATATTTTTTCAAATGAAGCTTCTGAGCTATGCTCATATAGGTACCTACAAAAATATGTTCACGAAATCAATACATTTTTGTAACCATGGTCTAATCTAACAAAATGGCTTTTTGTAGCTTAAATATGAAGACGATAAAAAAATTCAAATATGTTCTTTTTAATTATATGATATGAAGTATAAAATCATATTTTTTTATATTGATACCAGAATTACGAAAACAGATAAATAATATTTTATACTTTCCAATGAATCATTAAAGTCGACTTTTTTAACGCTACCCCAAGCAGCTGTGGAAAATTAAAATGTTTGCTCTCGGATTCTGTTGCTTTGTTTTCCTTGTTAATTTATTGGATACCGATACCGTTTGCATGTAGCTCAAACTGGTTACCATGCATGCAATAGCCAGAAAACGTATTTTGCTCAAGATTGCACCCCGAGAACGGCTATAAGAATGTTGATGGAACGTGCATAGAGCCGTTGATCTGCCTTCCAAAGCTCATCTCTGAGAGAAGGAAGGAAATAATTAGGCTCTACTGAGCTTTTATACTTTTTACTTGTTTATTCATAATTTGGCTAAACGGTTCGTCTTGCAAAATAATTTAATAATTTATTGTTATTTGACTCGGTACACTGCAAAGAATTAATGGTCGCAGGACCATTTTGGCGATTTTCATATTTATTGAAATCTGTTTTAGAACACCACCAGTATTTTTTATATAAAAGTTGTTTATAAGTTGTTATCAACGTAGATAGCAAATATTAAATACACCAATCATTGTAGATATAGTGTTGGAAATACATAATGGCAAATACTGGTCCCACTTGAGCAACTTTTGTTTGTGTATGATACTTTGAGAAAAATATACTCAAACATTGGCTGTCGACTGTTTTTCTAGTGTCTTCTAATTAATATTATTCCTTGAACATATCGATTTGGGATGCAGGTTTATAGTCTACCGAGTCCGAGCGACGCCAATGACCGTACGTCGCGCCGATCCAACCCTGAGCGGTGAGGTGTGCCTGCGTCATGGCGTGTTGCCGAGCAACAGCAACGGCGCGCGGTGCTCTTTTGCGGTTCGGCGGACTTTCGCAATCGCGGGGCCGTGCAAAGGCAGTTTCGCGTCCGCGTTCAAGGACGGTGGCCATCCATTGAGGCACCTCCGGCCTCGTTGATGAGCCCCAGCTGGGGCCATGGGGCAGGCCGAAAGCAGAGAGGACGAGGAGGATCCGGAGAAAGGCAGCGACTCCAGGAGGACTTCGGACAACCTGGTGAGCATGCTTGTCCTTTAGCAACCCACCCATTGTGACTTTCGGCGTGTTATCGTGCATAAGAGCTGGATTTTGCATCGAGTTTAAATTGTTTAAGACACCATTATTGCTTCTACAGTTTTTATAAATACATTTTTTTTTCTACAATTTGGTTTATCCAACGTCAGGAAAATATAATCTCTATTATTTAAAAAAAATCATATCCGCTGATCAAGAAGGTGAGAGATACTATCTCGTATCTCTATCTACCAACTGTTACCTTTCCCAAAATCGGATTTTTCTTTCATAATTATTATTTTCATTCTTATTCTACTACTACTGCATGAATCTCATTTTTTTAGGTATTGCAATTGATCACGTTTTTATGTAAATAATCTCTGATAATATACATATATGTACAATAATTTTTCTGTCACATTCTCGAAATATAACAAATTTTCCACTTCTGTAACTTCACAACATTAAAATTGGCGCCAAAACTATGGATGCTATGTCACGTGATCATCTGTTATCGAGCGATTGAAAAAATATAAGTCGAATCGAAACTTATCTCTTCACGTAATTCTGGTCAAAATGAATAATATAAATAATCATCACTATTAGGAGAAGGAATATTTTATTCAGCATCATCGAAGAAAATGAACAAACCTGAAATAGTGTGAAGATCAGGATCACGAATGTTGAAAATGTCTGCATGCACTTCTTAAACTTCTCTTTTCATAGTTTTGAAATAACTGAAATGAGATATTTTTTCTTCACAGTGTTATTGCATTTTGAATTTCACCTCGTTGGAATAATTTGGAGAAGCCTCTCAATATACAATTTAACATTTTCGAGACTGTTTGCCTCTGCGATCCCAGTATTATTGAATTTCTTTTTCAATCCATACCAAATCATGTTGAGATAGCTGAAGTGAGTTGTTAATTTCATGACAGGACAGTGCCATTCAGTTCTAAATTTCAGTTCATTTGAATGATTTACAAAGCCTCTAAAAGGCTAAAATTATTTGCACGGATGCAATGCTTAACTTTAATCACTTACAGACGTTAATGTCTAATTGCTATGTTAGAATCGCCGCTAATTCATTGTCCGACTGGTCTTCTTTCAATAAAAGTAAGGAATGCTAAAAAAATATAAAAAATCAAATAACATTGATGTTGAAAAACTAAAATCAGTATTTTTCAGCTTTCTTATAGGTTTTACTGTAAACATTGAGTGAAGCCCTATAGGTATTCTGTTTTTGTTTTCTTCATAATTTTACGCTCATTAAGATTCGGAGATGGGGAGGAAAGATGAATTTTCTTATATTTTCCTTGATATCTTCTAATTTGTTTAGTTTATAATTTTTGAAAAAAAAACATTCGAATTACTCACAACGAACCCTTTCATTTTATTGTCCGACATAAAAAAAGTGGTTGTATATTTGCTTTTTTATTTCTTCTTATGTAGGTACGGTCAAAGATAATGGAACTCATTATCTTTGGTATGGTTGTTCGCGCTTTTGAATTTGGTGCCAAAAGTCTTTTATCTAACTACAATTGCACAAAAGTAGCAGCACCAATAGAAGTAATATTATTTTTTAGTTGTCAATATACCAACTTATAAAGTCTGTATAATTTTTGGTAAAAAATATTTATATGCTACTTATTCCTTTTAGTGTTACAAGGTAAATAATATCTAGAAAACTGCTGATTTAATAGAAATGAAATTTGGAGTGATGCAACGGAACGTTGGGGGGCACCATTTGAAAGCATCACTTACCTATCACGTACCTAATTTAGGCTTTATAGTTCCAAAGTTTCATTAATTTTCTTAACAGATTTTGGTGTTGGTTTGTGTTTCTGTGGATATAGCGTTGCGAATGTATTACATGATCTTGAAATGACTTCATCACACTCTCCGTAAACAATAAATAAATTCAAATAATCTTAATTTGTATAATTAAGTCTTCTCGGAATGATAATTACTCCAAATTTGCAAATGAAAAGTATTGTATTAACTTTTTGATGCATGTTTGACTTTTATTGACATTCGTTATTATTTTCTAATGCAGTCATAACCCACTTCTAACACTACTTTAATTATTTTGAAAACTACTCATTTTTGGTATAGACAACCTTATAAAAAGTTTTCCCTATTATCGCTGCTTGATACAATAAAATAATAAAAAACAGTTGTTTCCATTTGAAAAAAATGACTTCTAATGTTTTTTGGATCTAGTTTTCAAGCTTCTTTTTTTATCACTCTGTATAAATTATTATCAAAACATCATAAGAATACTGATAAAGTAGATCTTCTACAAGAAAATCAACCAAAATTAAATATTAATGGCTTCCTCATAGGAAAGAGTGATAATTATGTTTTGGACTGTAAACTTAATTTTTTACTTAAAATTTGAAATGTGTCAAATACGGTTAGACTTAAGTATAGGACATTATATATTAAATGTTTTCAAATTGTACAACAACTGTAAAAATGTGGTAATATACAGGGTATTCCATTAAAAATAACAAAGTTGGCATCTACTTTCGGTATAACCGGAAATGCGAAATATTTGGTTCAATGCAATTATTTTGGTTATTGTTTTGATTATAATATAAAAATTTTAATTATAACTCAGATTTCAAAACATCTTGTAGAATAATTTCCTAACCAAATTCTTTCAAAATGACAGGTTTTGTCAAGAACCAATCCTTCTGTACATTTCCTTCTTCGATTAATGTCATGTTCATTTTTTAGAGTGAAATGAGCTTGTCACTAACACTTTGCTTCAATAAATGTATTTTTTTGAGAAGGTGGCTTTCCGCCAAGATGTCCTCCCGGAGATTGGTTCAATAGAATGAAGTGGCCAGAATGTTCAGGACTAATGGCAAAATATTTCACAAGATGCTATTTTTAACCTTATGTCAGATGTCATAATGCAAAATAATAAACTAAATTTGTAAGAAATATGTTTACTTATTAATTAATACATTTGAAATGGGTTCAAAATTTGGAATTTGACCATGTTCATGTTTGCCCATAGATTAATTTTTTGCCCACCTTTAGTTATGGAAATAAATTAGGTATCATGAATGTCATGGGTCACAAAATTCGTTTTTTCAGAAAATGCAAACATGCCCATGTTTGTCCATAGATTAGTTTTGATTTACCACCCTTAGATAATGAGATGTCATAGGTACCATGAGTGTGATAGGGCACAAAAATCGTTTTTTTTTTCGTGTGCCCCTCCTTTGACTATGTTTGCCCATAAAAAATATTCTGTACATCCTATCACATATTTTTTTTAAATATTTTTACTTGAAAATTGCCCGGTAAATCTCACGGTTGGTATGGTAGTTGGGGCTCAGAATAAAAAAAAATCATTCTTGTATTTCGTAAACATGTGGTTTTAATGTCAAATATTGACAAAATAATGTTATGTATCAACATAATAGCTATAAACTGCTTTCGCATCAGTGTATTGATTTTTTTTATTTTATTTTTATTTTTCAAATTAACAAACCTTTTCGAGGCGTCAGTAACCTTCTGGCTGCAAATTGTCTAGAAAACAGGATCCTCAGATCGAATCCCCGTTGGGGGATACTTTCTTTTTCATCGAAATCTCAATGACATAACTTTCTTGCAGCATTAAGAAAAAAAAAATCCCGATGGCCTGTAGTCAGCGGAAAGGTACATTTTTCAAAATTCATTGAAGTGAAATTTCAACAACCTTTTCATTGGTATACATACATGTTATTACATAAAATTATCGTATGTGTCATAGCCTTGCGGTTAGAGGTTTTTGTTTTGGCTGTTGAATATAAAGCAGACAGGGTTCGAGTTCCACTTCAAGGCAGAATTTTTTTTTCGCCTTTTTCTTTTCAATAAATATACTATATATTTTTTTAATCAGGGTTTATATTAAGATCTCCAGAAAATGTACAATTACATCAAATTTATATTGAGTGTTCATGTTTTATCAATATTTGTTATTTTTCTTTATTAATTTTTATTTTTTTACCTGTGTATTTTATGAAAAAATGCTTTGAACAAAAGTTGTAGGTACTGATTATATCTATAACCTAAAATTATTTTTGATGATATTTACACTACGGCTCTTTTTGGATAATTTTTTTAAATGTTTGAACGGTCGCCATTTTGAAACTACTTACCCGATATTGCCCAATAACGAACTTTTTGTAGCAAATTTGAACTTGATACCTTCAAAACTGCGACCTCTATCGTGTTAACAAATTTCGTAATATCCCATATATATATATCAACTGTGATTAATTGTTTGTCTTTTGTTTAAACAACTACGTGTTGAGAATCCTAGTGCCTGATGATGAGATTGTAAAATAAAATCTTGAAACCGGTAGCACCATTAAAGGATTTGTATATATATAAACTTTTGAACCAAATGTTCTTTTGGACTAACTTATAGACATATAACAACATGCCGTTGAAATTATTTCGAAATTCAAAAGTGTGAACGATCGCAATAGGTACATTTCTATAAGAAATTTACCTAATAATTAGTTATCTGAGTAGTGACTTTATTGATGAATGGCTTAAAATCGCTTCTTATTAACAACAATCACCGACATCATTAGATGTTGTTCTAAAAAGTGAAATAACAACACATAATGTAGGAAGCATCAACATTTTGAAATTGGAGCAGCTTCACAAAGCTCAATGTTCTGAATAACCTGTTACTCTATGGTTCTGAACGAGTTTTATTTTCTAGTATGAATTCGGAAGTAACTATCTCTTTTACATATTCTCATCCGCCAAAAAGTGAAATTGGCAATATCAATAATTGAAATATACTAGAAAAAAAGCGCATGAACAATTTTATGTGATTTGTATGAAAACATGTAAAGTTGACTTTAATAAATTAAAAAAGATATGTAAGGAGTACCATCAATTTCCTACCGTTGAAATCGTGGGCAGAAGTCTGTAACTTATATTTTTTTTCAGTATCTGATGGCGACAAATTCACAAAAGCCTTTCATAAGTTCTTCGTTTATTTTTAAAATATCGATTTGCCCTTACTACATACAATCTTTGTAAATGGAAGTACCATAAAATATGAAAGCTTTAATATGAAATAGAAATACAAAGACATTTTTACATATTGACATTTAAAATCAATTTCGAATGGTTATTATTATATAAATTAATTATTTGTAATTAACAATATTGAATTATTCATTGTTTAATAATTCAACTTGGGAGCAAAGGGTCTCAAGAAAACTTTACAAAGTACTTTTTGTAGATCTAAATTTCTTTCATAACTTATTTCTCAAATAAATTCAATAACAGTGATAAAAATACTTAATACATACATACCTACCCTACGTAACTACTAGAAATAAGTGTAAAATCGAACTTTCTAGTAATGAGAAAAATATTTGAAGCCTGCTCAAATTTCTATATTAAAACACAAACATTAGTATGCAACCATTTTTTTTAATTTTCTTCGAAATACCAACTTATTACAATTATATTTTAAAAATAATATTGATCAAATGTCATCCGTGGCTTTGTTGACAATAGCTAATTCGAACTATACAATTTATCGTTACTTTTTCAAATATTTGAGCCGGTATCTCAAGAATAACTTTTCTAATGTTAGTTGTCAAATCCTCAATTGGTTTTAGATTATTAGTATTATTGACCTTCGACTTCACATAACCCCACAGAAAGACGTCACAGGTCGTCAAATCAAAGGGTTTTGCTGGATAATTTACAGGAGCATTTTTGAAAATAATAAACTGGAACCAAAATTCCTCCAGTTGGTTTTCAATGATAATTTTGACGAATTCGCTTATCGTTGCTCCATAACGAACTCTGGTTACGGTAAAACGCTTTTCTTGACCATTCTCGAAGAAATAAGGTCTACTGGTGATGCAATGGTGTTCTTCAAATGCATGAGGATTCTCCTCGCTCCAAATTATGAAGTTTTGCTTATTAACATAGACGTTCAACCAAAAATGGGCCTCATCGCTGAACATGACAGTAAGATGAACCAACGGATTTTCTTTCAGTCAAAAATGTTCGATGGGTCCATTTTGACTCGATTTGTTCTTGAACTATACAATAACAAAAAATCAGTCTCAGATATTTCGCAACATTACGAATTGTTTTCTCACTTGGGCGATGATAGGGACCATAACATGGACGTAATCGGCGCCTTTATGTACGTTGTTTAATAATGCAAGGTAAACCTCTGGTAGGAAGCATTTCTTTTTAGTTCAGCTCCTAAGCGATAGTCTTTTGCTTTTGCTAAATTCTTTTTTGCGAAACATCTTCCCAGTAGGAATGATGTAATGGATCTACATTTATTCCTTATTATTTTGGCAATTCCTGGGGAAAAATATACCTATAGGGTGTTCCATTAAGGAAAATGGAACTTACAATTATAGTTTATAAACTTTAAGGCAGCACATTTTTTTTCCACAACTCTAAAAAATTATATATGTCACTCTTGTCATAGAAATTTATTCGTCAATTACATTATGCTATCTATACCTATTTAAACGAGCAGTTTCTACAGGGTGATTTATGAAGACCGTTCATTAGAAGTTTTCCAACTTGCAGTCGAATTGGAAATTTTAAATTTTGGTGTGCTATCTTATCCGGTAATACTTGTTTTAGCTCAATTATTACTTGTCCTAAAGCTATACAGGGTTTACCAAAAGTCGGCAACAACTTTGTTATTTAAACTGGAAACCTATTTTTTTCCCACATTGTTTTAATTCTCAGTTGAATAATCCAAAGTTATGAAGACTTGGCTTTTATTCTCTTTGACAAATGTCAATTTAAAAAAAATACCGTCGTTCGAGCTCTCGAAAAGGTTTGTATCTTTCAAACTATTCAAAATTGGAAATTCATATTTGGAATGCAGTTGGGTGAAAGTTTAAGCTAATGTTTAATGTTCCATTGATTATGCCATTTGGTACCATAAAGGCGCATTCAAAAGTTGTCAAAAGCTATCGTTTTTATCAAATTACAATTAGGTAATATTTTTTAACCATTCAAATGAAAATTTAAATGTAAGATCAATTTCTCAAGTAGTCCCTTTATCTAAACTCAATATTTATCGAGAAATTAAATAATTAAAATGAATAAATGTCTTATCTTGCCGATATATTAATTGCTTTTTCAAGTTGCCATAGAAACAAGGGATCATTTTAATTAAGAAGTTGATATTTTCTAAAAGTGATTTGACTTCAGTCTGAATAAAAATTTATTAGAAAATGGAAAATTATTATCGGATATTTTCAAACATATCCCCAAACCAAACCTTGACAAGAAGGGCTTCTTTTGACTTTGGATTTGCATATTCATTTACACCTTCAGTTAGGTTGCATCTTTTTACAGTTATAAGAATGCAAAAATTACATCAGATAACTTCCCACAGCGGGTAAACTTTTGCGACGATTTTTATTACTGAAAATACAAGGGCACGTCCGATTTTTAGAAAACGGAATTTGGACTGATGAGGTCAGTTTTGTCAAAAAGGAGTTTACAATATGCGAAATCGACATTTTTGTTATGGTCAAAATTGAAAATATGCAGTTTCTGATAAATGTGTTTTGTTTAGTGATAAACACCAAGAGGTACGCTATTTTATTATGTAAGTTGGAAGTTTGTATAGTGGTAGAAGACTTTTGACAGTATCGATTCCAACGAAATCAGGAGTAGGTACTATGTAGATAGAATTTCTGAACAAAAAATGGTGATTACATTAAATATTTCTGTCCAAATTGTTCTCGTTCATTAATAATTATTTTTCATGTGTAACTAAATCTTCATCTTTCCTTTGGCTCTACAGTCCTTGGGTGAGTTTTGGCCTACTCAATTATTATTCTTCACAATTCCCGTCTATTTTCTTCCAGTTTTTTTAATCCTAATGTTCTTAAATCTTCTTCTACGCTATCTAACCATCTTTTTTGAGGCCTTCCTCGCCAGGTATATATCTGTTTTTAAGTGCAACTAAATGGGAATCCATATCATTGATTGAGTTAAGTATTTCTTGATTTTTTTTGACGATATTAGTTGAATTTAGGTAAAGGGGATGATTAAGAAACTAATTTTTTTTAAGTGGTGTAAAAAATATTTATTTGTAAAAAATTTAAAGTTTTTGACAATTTTCCCATACGGTACAAAATGGACCATCAATAGAACACGATTACGATTACCTACTTTCTAGTAAACTACTACCGCGGTAATTTTTTTCAGAAAAATTGACATATGTCAAAAACTGTAACAGTTATTAAGTTATTAAGAATCTCTAAACCTGACTGCAAGTTGAAAAAGTTCTAATAGACGGTCTACGTATATCAGTCTGTATAGGTGAGTTTCTTAAAAATACGTGATGGTGCCACTATCCAAGTTCACAAGCTTTTTCTAGAAGGGCTTGGCAGGCACCCAAGTAGGTACTACCTTATAAAAACAACAAATAACATTTTTTATCCTGAATACAAAAAGACAGATTGATCCATTTTCCCTCGAAAAAATTTCAAATAATGAAAATAAAAACAGTTGATATAATAGTAAGTGGTGTATTCATTTTGTTCATTTTAAACTTTGTTAACTTGATTTAACTTGACTTAATTTGAATTTTTACAGGAGAATGCTGAATTGTCAACGTTAAGAAAAAAACATTATTTGAAATTTATAATATGTACCCGATTGTAGGCAACCCTTCAGATGTCTATGGAATTACCACAATCATCCAGTAGGTGAATAAACGGAGGATTGTCAAAAGCAAAAGGCACTAGCCTAGGCGCCTGTATGACATCATCTATCGACAAAAAATGGCCGAAATCTCCATCCAGCGAATACGATAATCCGACGGATCATACGTAACGGCTGTCTTAACGATTAACAGAAGACTCGCAAATAGTTGGTAGTAGAGAAGTAGTAGGTCATAGCAAGCGATCCAAAAGTTGATAAAAAACCGTTCATTCTGTACTTTGTATAATACACTACTCATGGAACTAGCTAGCAAATTTAGGTTAGAATGTTAAGACCGATTAGTAGTAATACCATTATTGATGGTCGAAAATTTACGAAGTTTCTTAAACCGTTGTTTACTCGAATACATCTCAATCAATTCATCCTTTTTATTTGTATGTGATCTCGGTGTAAAAGTGACGTGCTGTGTTGAGAGGTGCTGTGATATTTTTTAAACTTTTTTAGTAGTGTATTCTGTTTCAGTATCGTCGGTATTAGTTTGTATTGATTTTATCATAATGGATGCCAGACTTTATTTCGACGTGTATCCTTACAAGAGATGGAGAAGGGGCAATTCAGCGGCCATTCAACGATCAAGGGTAGGTGCGACATGGATTAAAAATCCCTCTGAAATGCCGACTTATATATATAGGTATCTCGAATATGATCAATGTCAGCGTCAACATTATGTTGTAAAATGTCCAGTATCCGATTCTCATACAGCTACAGTAATTATTAGTTCGTAATATCAGTGCCATCGTGGTATTTGGTATTATCTCGTTTTTTCGGATTTGCTTGTTGCGAGTAGAAATCTTTGTAGTTTAGTAGGTACGTGAAAGTGTCTGTACAGTCTGTGCGTACTGTCTACTGTTGATATGACGAATGGTGATTGATTGGTTGCCTAATTTATGCCAGCAAGGAAATAATGAACTAATTTAAAGCTCTTGTGTGAATAAAAGGTAGTGGGTAGTCGAGTGGGTAGTAATGCAATAAGAACTAGCAACGAATTCATTACTTGGTGCTCTGAAAAATGCAAAATAATATTATTTTTTTCGGTTCTGGTATTATTTATAATTATTTATGAAGTTAGTGCCAAAAGTCTTATATCCACCTATAACACACAATAAATTACCAACAACATATTAAACGAACTACTTGATATATATATATATATATATATATATATATATATATATATATATATATACATATATATATATATATATATATATATATATATATATATATATATATATTTACATCCTGACAGGTATAAGTCCTCCATGCGTGGCGCAGCAATAGGTCTTCTCCCAGATGCAGTGTGAATATATTCTTTTTCTCTCATGTATATTAACTATTAGGCTGTCAATATGTCATACCACGCATAAAATATTTCCTGAAATTTTTGAAGTTCTGTGTAATTTTAGATATTAAACTCGTCCTTATATTTCACATTTGAATAATCCTCCTGGTGTATATGGAATAAATGTAATTAGATCTATGGGTCTTCTGGTAATACCCGCTTGATATGTTCTCCAGTGGATCAGTTAACCGGTCGCGTTGCCACATCAATAACTTACGAAGATTTTCCCATTTTCTTTACTCTATTTATTATCGTTCTTCCATAAACTTACTCTCACGACGTGTCTACGAATGTAGGTACCTACCGTTTGATACGTATTTCTATTAGATTTTATAGTGTTTATAAGAAAGGTGGATAGAACAATAGAATAGCAGGTGAGTAATAATATTTTTTTACAAATTGACTTTATTTACTTATATAAGATTAGATCATTTCAAAAGTAGTGATAAATGTAGTATTCTTGAAAAAAAATTCGTTAGGTTTGGCGCCATATTTCTTAAATGGTTGGAACGATTCATAAGCAACGTGAAGCCGATGAATTGAAGCAAGAGCGGATAAAAATTTATTTATTTCTTTCATTTTCCATTCTTCCATTTTATTTAGGTCCAAACATTCAGGTGAAGTTAGTGATCTATTTCTTAACGTTTTAGAGCTAGACTTTAAATAGAAAAAATAAAAGTTGCATTTGAAGTTACACTAAAATAGTAGTTATTGCCAGTAATATAAAGAACTTATAATTAGTATTGGAACATTCAAAATAATATCTCTTCTTTGATAGAATATATTCAAAGTTAACAGTGAGTCACGTACAAAATACATTTTTATTTGGATTAGCGGCGCATTCTAGAATGATTGGCGATATTTTGCCATAATTATATATTCTACATAATTGAGTGATTCTGATATCAACCAATATGCTTATTGTCTGAAGAAGGGAAGATAAACGATATTCCTGGATATATCTTTTGTCATTTTGTAAGTTTTAACCATGTCTGTCAATAAACTAAATACTAAATACTCACTTTTCTGGGTATTAGAATACACTTGTTTTACAGAGTAATCTTTTTTCTCCTTTCTTGTAACTTTATTTGGACACAAACTAAAAAAATCAAATGTAAAATAATTTTTATTGATTTGGTTATTTTCGGTGAAATTATCAATGGAAATGGTTCTTTTGAATCTACTCAAATTTAATAAGTGTTCAAGAGAAATACCCATATGTAACAACAACTTGGAATCTAGATGTTCTTCATAGTATGGGTGGTATTTTTGGATATTATATAATGGGTCCATAGTTTTTTGAGGAAACAGTGAACAATGAAGATTAGTAAGACTCTAGAAACTCAGTTTCATGTGTGCCATAGAATCTGAAAATATGTCTTAACTAGAGTCTGATAGGAATTATTTACCTATCATCTAAACAAGCTCAATGCTTATGACATGAGGGTAAAAATCTAGTTTAGCGGTTTTTAAAATAAAAAATCAATTTTTACTTCCCTCAATAAGGGAAGTATTGTATGCACGTAAAAAATCGACCTCGAGATTTTTGCTGATATTTACGTTTTGGGGTTCCTAGATCACGAAAATCATGGTATCTCAAGTCCGTCGATCTGTCTGTGTGTCTATAGTCTGTCTGTAGTCTGTTGGCGTGGTAGCTCAATAACGGCTTGACCTAGGACAACGAATTTTGGTATGCATATTGAAGGATTACTGGCGACGCAATGTAAGGGTTTTCGTTAATCATATATACAGGGTGTCCAAAATTCTAAGTGTCAATATAAGAACGGTAGAAGCGACGAGGTTGTTTCCATCTCGAAGCGAAGTGGTTTGTCGAGGGAAGTCATAGGTAAAGGCTTTTACCAGTTTTTTCATAATGTGTGAATCATAAATATTTTCAATTTGACCAAGTGATAATTATTAGTAATAGAATACATTCTCTGGACCAACTTCACAATCTTTATAACTCTTACATTATGTTGTTTTATTATTTTTAGTGCGTTATCTCAGGATGCCGGTCCTAGTCTTAACTTAGGTATAGGTATATCAAACGCTGACTATGGTTTGATGTAAAATACATGTTAAAAGTCTTTATTTATCTGCTGATATCAATAGGTTTCTAATCGTTCAAGAATTCTCAATTAAATTTTTTGATTGCTTCATACTTTTAAATAAAAGTAGTTCTAATGTAAGTTTAAATCGTTTCAGCCGTTTAGGTACAATGTCTATCATAACTATATTTGAATAATGAAAGATATTCATTTCAGGGTTTATTCGTCTCAAAATGAGTGAACCATTCAGATTTCCATCTGAATACGTAAGCAAATGAGGTATTTAATTATTCTGGTCTCACAAATCAGATTTGATTTTTTTTAGTATGATGTTACCTTGGCGAACTCAAAAATTGAAAAAGATAGGTGGTTTTGTAACAGTCAGCTTCAGCCATCTCAAAATGTGAGTATTTGCATCCTTTCATCTCTAATGTTATACATATTCTTCATTTTTTCCAGTATGTAAAGCACAATGAAGGTTACAAACAAGATCCCCATATTTCATCCTCTCCAGATTCAGATCCATCAAGTAAATTCCTGGTTGTGGATGACAGTATTCAAAATCAAAACAGTAATGGAGTAAGTGTTAGTCTCACTGAAATATAGCATTGTGCCAGTGTTTTCATTATTACAGAAAATTTCACTCTCCGATCAAGATTCTTCATTGACAATTAATTCCAACGAAGATCCAGAGTATGTTCCCAATCTGTCTGATGTTGCTTCGGTTAGTACTAATTTTATTATAATACTTCCAGAACAAATAGAGGCCATAGGTCATTATTAACAAATGTTTGTTTAGTGTACAGGGTGGTCCGAATTATAAAGGCGAAACTTTAACAGCGTATTCAGCAGATAAAAATAATTATAAAAGTTCATATAAACTTATCTCCAAAAACGCTTGGTTTTGGAGATACAGGGTGTTGAAATATTGGGAAAAAACGGTGTTTCTTATTTTCAAAAAAACGCTTCTAAATTTTGCTTTCAAACTTAGTAGGATTATTGCCACTTCAAAACAAATTTAGAGCATGATAAATACTTGTTTTTGTTTTACCAGTGGCGTTCGCCAGACCGTTTTAAGTATTTTAAATAACAAAAAAAATGTACGCCAATGGTTTATTGCAATTTTGTTAATAAATTTACATATATTGATCAATTCTAAACAAAAATGTTCTCTATAGTCTTTTCGCTAAAACGAACCGTTCTCCAGAAAAAAAATAATTATTTTAAATAATAAAAAAAATCTCCCATGGTTTATAGCAAACCTCAGATACCTCGAGAATGGTTCGTTTTATCGAAAAGACTATAGAGACCATTTTTGTTTAGAATTGATCAGTATATCTAAATTTATTAGCAAAATTGCGATAAACCATTAGCGTACCATTTTTTATTATTTAAAATAGTAAACACGGTCACGAACGTCACTGGTAAAACAAAAACAAGTGTTTATCATGGTATAAATTTGTTTTTAAGTGGCAATAATACCTACTAAGTTTGAAAGCGAAATCTAGAAGAGTTTCTCTAAAAATGAGAAAAAAGTACACCCCGTATCTCTAAAACAAATCGTTTTTGGAGATAAGTTTATATGAACTTTTTTAATTATTGTTATCTGCTGAATACGCTGTTAAAGTTTCTCCATTATAATTCGGACCACCCTGTATACTTTATTTCCATTTGATGTACCTAACTAACGACCCTACCTGTGTTTGGTTTGCGCTGTAAGAAATGATCCCATAATTTTGTAAATATCTGATTCACCAAATTCAAGGAAGGTCTCAAAAAATTATGGCTGTGATGGATTGATTTTCTGAATAGATCATTTTTTACATTTAAGTTAGGTACCATTTGAAAAATTTCTCACATCAATTGATAGTTTTTATATTATATTAAATAGAATATCAATCACATAAGAAGCTAATTCTTTATTTTTCAGGAAATATCATCGAGTTCCCCTCTAATATTCTGTACGCCGCCTGACAGTCCTTTAACAGAATCACCGGTGCTAACAGAAATAAATAAAGATAACTCAAAAGTAAAAGCCTATGTGACTGCTTCATGCTCAAAGTCAAAATCGAACAAAATGGTTTTTTGCTACTATTGTGAGATGGAAGTACAAAATTTTCCTAGGCATCTAACACGTAATCACAAATCTGAAATAGATGTTCAAAAAATATTATCTTTTCCACAAACAAGTAAAGATAGAAAAAAGTTAATTTTTGCTTTAAGGAAGAAAGGAAATTATCTCAGAAGCAACATCGATTCAAATAAACCAGTACGAAGAGGAGATGCTGATACAAACTAGCTGCCTTGTATACACTGTCTAGGATATTATTCATCCAAGAATCTTTGGCGACATCGAAAATTTTGCGATGCTAATCCGCATAAGGGCGAATCTACAAAAAATTCGATGTCTGAAGCACAAAATTTTCTGCTTGGCAAAATGAGAATCGACCCTCAACTAAAAAATGATGTTTTTCCTAGAATGAGAGCTGATCAAATCTCTCTTGTTGCAAAGAAAGACACGCTTATATGCGCCTTTGCATCTAGATATTTGAAAATTCATAGAGAGAAGCATTTCATTCTTGTGGCTTCAAGAAAAATCAGAGAGCTAGCAAGGCTCCTTATAGAAGTAAAGAAACTGAATCCTGATATTACAAGCCTTTATGAGGCCTTAAAGCCGAACAATTATGATACTCTAGTCTGTGCAACAAAATCAGTTTCTAAATATGACTATGAAACCAAATCATATCAAGCTCCAACCTATGCATTAAATATGGGTACTTTAATAAAGCAGTGTTGTGATATAGCCTTAATTCAGACTCTTAAAAAATCAAGTGAGATATCAACAATTTACTCGGCGAACCAGGAAGCAGATCTTAAAACTCTAATACAGTTGATTAGTGGTAACGGGAAATTTGACGTTTCTAGTCAAGCTGCAAATGATCTCAATATGCTAAAATGGAATAAGGTTACTTTAGTGCCGCTGGCCAATGATTTAAAATTACTAAAAGATTGTCTCCTTAAGAAAGCAAATAATGCACTATCGCAACTTAAAGAAAATAACTTAGATGAGAAATCGTACAGCATTTTGATGGAAACCATATATTGTAGGATTATACTGCTAAACCGGGAAGGCCAGGGGAGTTACAGAGACTTTGCGTTGATACTTACACATCCATAATTGCTAATAAAAATCCTCAAGGATACGAAGAATTCAACGAAGTTATCTCAGAAACTGAGAAGATTTTGATGAATTCCTTCAAACGTATTGTAATACGAGGAAAAAGAGGTCGTGGAGTCTCTATACTATTGAGTAGGGATGTTCAAGATCACTTGAATGTTATAATACAACATAGAGATAAGATTTTGAAAAAACCTAGTAGCTATCTTTTCGCAAATCCCGGATCAAGCGAACCGATCGTTGGATATAAAGTTTTACGGAAATATGCTACACTGAGTGGTGCAAAGAACCCAGATGCACTAACGTGTACCCGGCTGCGGAAGCATCTAGCAACACTGACTCAATTATTCAGTATGACTGAGAATGACATGGAGCAACTAGCCTCTTTTATGGGTCACACCTTGAGTATCCATAGAAAGTCTTATCGACTTCCTGATGATATTTACCAGACATCCAGAATTTCTAAGTTACTTATATTGATGGAAAAGGGAGAAGCTGGAAATTTCAAGGGCAAATCTCTAGATGAAATCTATCTTAATATGGAAGATAATTTATTGGAAAACATTGAAGATGAATCAAGAGAAATAGAAAATGAAGAAGCAGAGACACCATTTGAAGTACAGAATAAGATTCCAAAGGACATAACCCTACCTGGTAATATTTCAGGAAAATTAGAAAAGCCTAAAAAGAGAAATCTGGTTCCCTGGACAAGCAATCAAAAAAATTGTTATCTCTTATTTCAAAAATCATATTAAAAATAGACGTCCTCCGAAAAAAGCTGAGTGCGAGGATCTCATTTCCAAAAATGTTGAATTGTTGAAAACAAAGAACTGGTTGAAAATTAAGGTTTTTGTCCAAAATCAATATTCAAAAAAGTAGCTTTTATATAGCCCTGTAAAGTTTCCATGCAAGGATGAACTTTTCCCATACAAAAGCAATATTTGGAAGTAGTTTTTTAATATTTTACTTAGAATTCTTTGTTTTTTTTTGTTATGATATGAATAAAGATTTTATTTTAAATTCAATAGTATTTTCTTTCTCCACTGCCTATTATTTCTCTGATCTTTATTTTTATTCACATGTACTTTATCACTAAAATTTTTGGACTCAAGAACGTTCAGTTGAATAGTTTTGAAATAATTTAAAATATAATTTTCCCGATGTTACTCTCTCTTGTTATGAGTCTAAACTCTACCATTCATAATATCATCAATATTCATTACACATATAAGAAATAGCGTACACTGTTGCCGATTTGATGGAAGAATCAAAACCTGCAAGTTAGCTAGCCTATACGCTGGAAGACTTATCCACTGGGATTTCGATATAGAATATACAAGGCTGAAAATATACACGCGTGGCTCTCGTCACCTCTGCGTCAAATGCTTGAACTGAAATAACCATATAATCGAAAATCCGGTCAGAAGTCCTCCAACTCAAATTTGTATGGAAGAATCATTACTTCGTTATGTTTCATTTAACGGGCGTTGCGTTAGCTCCTCCGTATACGGAGGAGCTAACGGTGCCGGAGGACCTATTCAATGCAACTGGTCTATTAGAGGAGGATTTATCCAATGTGGTATGTATATATATATATATATATATATATATATATATATATATATATATATATATATATATATATCAACGAAATTCAAACGCAGATTAGTCGACACATTTCAGTTCCAAAGCAATGAGAAACAAAAATTGTTCCTAATTATTGACCGACTTTCCAAATGGAGAAGGTATACAATTCGACTTGTTTTATATTTTCTTGTTTGTTCGCGTCTTTCAAATAGTAAACTTGCTCCGATTGTCGTAATTCTGATTTCGTTTGTAAGAGGACTACTAAAAATCTAAAATTTGGGATTACAAAATTTAAGAAAAGACCAATCAGGCAACGTTTAAATTGGATATTTTTCAAAAACGTACTTGGTTTCCGAGTTACAGCAGTGATAAAATCTGAAATATGTGATTCCGCTATGTGGAGAGGGTACTTTTTTAGAAAACTTTGAATATGTGAACTCCAAATTAAAGAAGAGATTATATGTAGCAACATTTAAATTGGATATTTAAAAAATACGATTTCCAAGTCCAACTGTTGTAAAGTATATGTAGGTATTTCCGCGATGTTTTGAAATCTCTGAATAAGTTTAAGCGAAGTATTAAGTATCGTCTTTGGTGAACGTTGAACGATTTTCATCACTAATTATATACTGAAATTGTATTTTGTATTTTTCAGCGCACCAACTAATAAAGTCGGCCCTATTTTTTGTAACAAAAATTTAATTTTGATCTAACATGTTGCTTCGAAGAGGTTAAGGTACTTATCGCTTGAATTTGATCTCGATAGTTTTCTATTAAATTTCAGCTCTATAAATTTTAAACAACTAATTTTCAAACAGCGTAACTTTACAGAGATTCACCTTAATTAAATTGGAAAATTATTCATTTAATTTTAGACAATATAGAACATCTATATTCTAAGGTTTGAGCATTATCATTAGTGAAACACAGCGATTCACGTTTTTTGACCGACTTCCCAAACAGAGGGGACTGTGGGCTTTTTTGTAGTTGTTGCACTTAAGCATACAAAATAATATTGATTCGATTGGTGCTGGTAGTTAGATTGAAAACTTTTGGCACAAACTTCACAAGTACCTTACCTACTAGCACCAATAGAATTAAAATTATTTTGTATTTTTCAGTTCACCAACTATTGACGTCGGTCCAGCTTTTTGTAAAAAATATTTCACGCTTTTGAGTTTAACATTAGAGTCACGAAAATCTTTGAACGTTCACATATAACTTAAACTATTACCCATGTATATTCTTTGCTTGTACTTGTTCAGTAATCTAAAAACGTCGTCGCAGAAATACGCATATTTTAGACTTTAGATAATACCGCTGTAACTCGAAAACCATAACAAAAAAACATAATATAACAACAATATAAATGTTGCTACAAATAATCTGGTCTTTAATTTGTCATTCTCTGATTTTTAGTTTTCGAAAGAAATTGCTCCTTCCCCATAGCGAAAATACACATATTTCAAATTTTAACACCTCTGAAACTCGAAAACCATAGCTCTTTTGAAAAAATGTTCAATTGTAGCAGCGCATTCTGTCCGAAATTTTAACATCTAATATTGTAAATTTTATGCTAAAATCCTGCTGGATATTGGAAAATTATCAACATAGACTAACTAGACTATAAAATTAGTACCTACTTTTATCTTTGGTTTTCTTGATAAATAACAAAATAATGAATTATCAAATCGTTTACAGGTATAACCTACAACAGATTTTATTTATGTAGTATATACTATACATTGTATATACATATACGACCTACGTATCGTCGTTGTGCAGATTATTTAGCTGAATCCCTCTGTAAATCATCTTAAAAAATATTTGATGGCATTTTATTGACTTTCTTTCAGTGAAAAAGAAGAAAGTGCGGATAAATTGAACAATTTATTTCCAATTTCAAAATAAATACCTATCATGAGAATAACCTTCGCAGGCTACTGGCACCTGAAGTACGATAAATATAGTCTGCCATTTCTCCTTGTTATTTATTGTAGAAAGACAACAGTTTCGAAGGCGGTTTCGAGTTCAACGTATTCGGGTGAAGATTTAATTATAAGTTCATAAATAAAGTGGAGTGCTGATGGTTCAGTTATACAACGGAGAACTTTAACAAATTTTTATTTTAAACAGATAAGTAGATAATCGTCTTATCGCTAAACTAGCAAATATGCTATAATTGAAAGCACAAATAACACATCTACTATTTGAAATCAATAACTCTCAATGGATGACTTGATAATTCGAATCAGAAACAAGTTAGGATGAAGACTCGATCCAGCTGTACTATATACTTCCGAAACCCATTGCTATCTTTCTTTATTGTGAGATTTGTCTTAAACTGACAAAGAGGTCATAAAGTGATTATTAAATACGATATTCAATGGATCGAATACGTTTGAAGATCTTCTCCTTTGGTAAAGTTGAGCTGAATATTATTCTTAAGAGAAGTTTGTAAGGGAGACCGGGGCAAAACGAAGGGCTTGGACAGGAAATGCGCTAATGTGCACGTTACAGTACAGGCAAACGCGCCAATCTAACGAACTTCGATCGCCTGACTTCAATCAGCTAGAGACAAATTTGTTTTGGCTACATTATAAAAAACCGTATTTGATTAGCTCTGTTAAGCTAGCAGTGACAAGTTAGTAGAAACAATCGAAACTGGCATGGGAATTTGTTGCTAATTAGTTGCTAAAATCCCGATTTTGTTGCTCGAACCAGTTTTGAAAAAATTGAGTTACTGCTATCTTAACGTGTAAGATAGCAGTGAAACCACTAAAAATTATTTTTTTTCAATTCTAACACCACCTGAATTTGTTGCTAATTTGTTGCTGGAAGATAGTATAAAGAAAATTAAAAAAATATTAAAAATAAAAAAAATATGAAAAAATATAAAAAAAATTAAAAAAATATATTGAAAAAACGTACTTTACAGTACTTCTTCCTAATGCTACGCTAATCCAAAACTCAAAAAAATAGTAAATAGTTAGGATATCCACTGATTAACCTGAAATCAAGTATTGTTGTTGAAGCTATTAGAATTCCTATATTTTCTCTCTCAATTTCTAGCAGAAATTTTGTTGCTCATTGGATAAGTCTTTATTAGTGCTTGAATTACCAGCAACAAAATACAAAAAAAGAATATTACCAATAATAAACTTGTGACTGATTTTTTTTGGTGTCGCTATGACAATACCTCCATTTTCGGTTTTAATTTCTGGCAGAAATTTTGTTGCTGATTAGATAAGCCTTTATTAGTGCTTGAATTACCAGCAACAAAATACAAACAAAGAATATTACCAATAATAAACTTGTAGTTATTTTTTTTGGTGTCGCTATCAGAATACCTCCATTATCTCTCTTAATTTCTAGCAGAAATTTTGTTGCTCATTGGATAAGTCTTTATTAGTGCTTGAATTACCAGCAACAAAATACAAACAAAGACTAATACCAATAATAAACTTGTGACTGATTTTTTTTATGTCGCTATAAGAATACCTCCATTATCTCTCTTAATTTCTAGCAGAATATTTGTTGCTCATTGGCTAAGTCTTTATTAGTGCTTGAATTACCAGCAACAAAATACAAAAAAAGAATATTACCAATAATAAACTTGTGACTGATTTTTTTTGGTGTCGCTATGACAATACCTCCATTTTCGGTTTTAATTTCTGGCAGAAATTTTGTTGCTGATTAGATAAGCCTTTATTAGTGCTTGAATTACCAGCAACAAAATACAAACAAAGAATATTACCAATAATAAACTTGTAGTTATTTTTTTTGGTGTCGCTATCAGAATACCTCCATTATCTCTCTTAATTTCTAGCAGAAATTTTGTTGCTCATTGGATAAGTCTTTATTAGTGCTTGAATTACCAGCAACAAAATACAAAAAAAGAATATTACCAATAATAAACTTGTGACTGATTTTTTTTGGTGTCGCTATGACAATACCTCCATTTTCGGTTTTAATTTCTGGCAGAAATTTTGTTGCTGATTAGATAAGCCTTTATTAGTGCTTGAATTACCAGCAACAAAATACAAACAAAGAATATTACCAATAATAAACTTGTAGTTATTTTTTTTGGTGTCGCTATCAGAATACCTCCATTATCTCTCTTAATTTCTAGCAGAAATTTTGTTGCTCATTGGATAAGTCTTTATTAGTGCTTGAATTACCAGCAACAAAATACAAAAAAAGAATATTACCAATAATAAACTTGTGACTGATTTTTTTTGGTGTCGCTATGACAATACCTCCATTTTCGGTTTTAATTTCTGGCAGAAATTTTGTTGCTGATTAGATAAGCCTTTATTAGTGCTTGAATTACCAGCAACAAAATACAAACAAAGAATATTACCAATAATAAACTTGTAGTTATTTTTTTTGGTGTCGCTATCAGAATACCTCCATTATCTCTCTTAATTTCTAGCAGAAATTTTGTTGCTCATTGGATAAGTCTTTATTAGTGCTTGAATTACCAGCAACAAAATACAAAAAAAGAATATTACCAATAATAAACTTGTGACTGATTTTTTTTGGTGTCGCTATGACAATACCTCCATTTTCGGTTTTAATTTCTGGCAGAAATAAACATACAACTATTAGTGTATATAAAAGTTTAATAAAATATTAGTGATTTTTTTTATTATTTTATTAATGCGATAGCGTCTAAAACAAACCTCCATTACAAGTTTATTATTGGTATTATTCTTTGTTTGTATTTTGTTGCTGGTCATTCAAGCACTAATAAAGATTTATCTAATGAGCAACAAAATTTCTTCCAAAAATTAAAACCGAAAATGGATGTATTGTCATAGCGACACCAAAAAAAATCAGTCACAAGTTTATTAATGGTAATATTCTTTGTTTGTATTTTGTTGCTGGTTATTCAAGCATTGATAAAGACTTATCCAATGAGCAACAAAATTTCTGCTAGAAATTAAGAGAGATAATGGAGGTATTCTGATAGCGACATAAAAAAAATCAGTCACAAGTTTATTATTGGTAATATTCTTTTTTTGTATTTTGTTGCTGGTAATTCAAGCACTAATAAAGACTTATCCAATGAGCAACAAAATTTCTGCTAGAAATTAAGAGAGATAATGGAGGTATTCTGATAGCGATATCAAAAAAAATCAGTCACAAGTTTATTATTGGTATTATTCTTTGTTTGTATTTTGTTGCTGGCAATTCAAGCACTAATAAAGACTTATCTAATGAGCAACAAAATTTCTGCTAGAAATTAAGAGAGATAATGGAGGTATTCTGATAGCGACACCAAAAAAATAATTAGAAGTTTATTATTGGTAATATTCTTTGTTTGTATTTTGTTGCTGGTTATTCAAGCATTGATAAAGACTTATCCAATGAGCAACAAAATTTCTGCTAGAAATTAAGAGAGATAATGGAGGTATTTTGATAGCGACACAAAAAAAAATAATTACAAGTTTATTATTGGTAATATTCTTTGTTTGTATTTTGTTGCTGGTTATTCAAGCATTGATAAAGACTTATCCAATGAGCAACAAAATTTCTGCTAGAAATTAAGAGAGATAATGGAGGTATTTTGATAGCGACACAAAAAAAAATAATTACAAGTTTATTATTGGTAATATTCTTTGTTTGTATTTTGTTGCTGGTTATTCAAGCATTGATAAAGACTTATCCAATGAGCAACAAAATTTCTGCTAGAAATTAAGAGAGATAATGGAGGTATTCTGATAGCGATATCAAAAAAAATCAGTCACAAGTTTATTATTGGTATTATTCTTTGTTTGTATTTTGTTGCTGGCAATTCAAGCACTAATAAAGACTTATCTAATGAGCAACAAAATTTCTGCTAGAAATTAAGAGAGATAATGGAGGTATTCTGATAGCGACACCAAAAAAAATAATTACAAGTTTATTATTGGTAATATTCTTTGTTTGTATTTTGTTGCTGGTTATTCAAGCATTGATAAAGACTTATCCAATGAGCAACAAAATTTCTGCTAGAAATTAAGAGAGATAATGGAGGTATTTTGATAGCGACACAAAAAAAAATAATTACAAGTTTATTATTGGTAATATTCTTTGTTTGTATTTTGTTGCTGGTTATTCAAGCATTGATAAAGACTTATCAAATGAGCAACAAAATTTCTGCTAGAAATCAAGAGAGATAATGGAGGTATTCTGATAGCGACATCAAAAAAAAACAGTCACAAGTTTATTATTGGTATTATTCATTGTTTGTATTTTGTTGCTGGTAATTCAAGCACAAATAAAGACTTATCTAATGAGCAACAAAATTTCTGCCAGAAATTAAAACCGAAAATGGAGGTATTCTCATAGCGACACCAAAAAAAATCAGTCACAAGTTTATTATTGGTAATATTCTTTTTTGTATTTTGTTGCTGGTAATTCAAGCACTAATAAAGACTTATCCAATGAGCAACAAAATTTCTGCTAGAAATTAAGAGAGATAATGGAGGTATTCTGATAGCGACATAAAAAAAATCAGTCACAAGTTTATTATTGGTAATATTCTTTTTTTGTATTTTGTTGCTGGTAATTCAAGCACTAATAAAGACTTATCCAATGAGCAACAAAATTTCTGCTAGAAATTAAGAGAGATAATGGAGGTATTCTGATAGCGATATCAAAAAAAATCAGTCACAAGTTTATTATTGGTATTATTCTTTGTTTGTATTTTGTTGCTGGCAATTCAAGCACTAATAAAGACTTATCTAATGAGCAACAAAATTTCTGCTAGAAATTAAAACCGAAAATGGAGGTATTCTCATAGCGACACCAAAAAAAATCAGTCACAAGTTTATTATTGGTAATATTCTTTTTTTGTATTTTGTTGCTGGTAATTCAAGCACTAATAAAGACTTATCCAATGAGCAACAAAATTTCTGCTAGAAATTAAGAGAGAAAATATAGGAATTCTAACAGCTTCAACAACAATACTTGATTTCAGGTTAATCAGTGGATATCCTAACTATTTACTATTTTTTTGAGTTTTGGATTAGCGTAGCATTAGGAAGAAGTACTGTAAAGTACAATTTTTCAATATATTTTTTTAATTTTTTAAATATTTTTTCATATTTTTTTTATTTTTACTATTTTTTAATTTTCTTTATACTATCTTCCAGCAACAAATTCAGGTGGTGTTAGAATTGAAAAAGAATAATTTTCAGTGGTTTCACTGCTATCTTACACGTTAAGATAGCAGTAACTCAATTTTTTCAAAACTGGTTCGAGCAACAAAATCGGGATTTTAGCAACTAATTAGCAACTAATTAGCAACAAATTCCCATGCCGGTTTCGATTGTTTCTGCTAACTTGTCACTGCTAGCTTAAGAGAGCTTATTTGATTATAATTTTACGAAGTTTAGAGACAAATAACAAAGTTTTTTTTCTCGGTTTTATTAGTTCAGTCAGCAAATTTTAACAATATTTTCAACCAAAATCATAGTTGTAATATTGAACTTACATAATGGTTTCTGTTTACCGCTATTCCTGTTTTACGTTAGAAGTGATTAGGTTTATTTGAAAATATGTATGTTGGGGCAAAACGATTTTCGCAGAAAAATATTATGCTAATATTTGTGAACGCTGCCAGCCTTACAAAATGTGTTCGTTAAAACCAATAAAGATTTGCTTTTCAAAATGTTCCCCCGATCTGTTCGCAACGATTTTCAGCCAGGATCTACTCAACTTTGTCAAAAAACAGATAAAACAATCTTTTTAACGTTTTGCACTTTTTCTTAAAGCATTTAATGAGCCAATAACTAATTATTAGGTTTAACAACGATGCCGATCTATATACTATTTCTGACCATGATCTGCTAACGTCATCTAAAAGTTAGCAGATCCTAAATTTTCAAAATAATTAGGCGCTTTCATTTGATGTGCGCTTTTTTTGAGCATTTATTGAGCTTTAATTATTAATAAGTTTTTAAACCGGTCCCGCTCTGTTTGCTACGATTTTCAGCCATGATCTGCTATAGTCAAACTCTATCCAAAATTTTTTTTTTATAATAGCTATGTTTGACTTTTTTCAGAGCGTCTAATGAGCCTTTAATTACCAATTAGGTGTTACAACGATCCCGCCACCGTATCAGGTAAAATTTTGCAACCAGTTGCAATCGCGTTGTTGTCTCAATGTTGCCACTGTCTACATATAGCATATCAGACCCTCTCTATAAAATATTAGATAAATAAGTGAAAATAGCTGTTTTATAAAGAACATTATAAAAAATAATTCATTATTCACAAATACATGCAATCGATGGTCTATAATGCATGCAATCAACTTCGCTTTAATACTTTTATTTGAGCATCAGCTAGGTTCTACATTGAATGAGCGGCAACACTGTACATAATCGACGCTTTGACAGCGACGATCGTGCATAGTCGCGATCGCGTTGCAGTTGCTATTTACGTGATAACCCCGCGATCCGTATACTATGATTTCCGGCCTTGGTCTGGTCAAAGTTCGAACTTTGCCAAAAAAAAATGGAAAAAAATGTTTTTGAATTCCTTTTCAAAATATATTTGAGTTTTTTTCAGAGCATTTAATAAGCCTTTAATTACCAATTACGTTTTACTAAGTTCGAACTTTGTCCAAAATTTTGTTTTCTAAATATTTTACACTTTTTCTTTGAGCGTTTAATGAGCCTTTAATTAACACTTAGGTTTTACAATGATTCCGATTCGGCGATAATCTGCTAACTTTATCTAAAGTTAGCAGATCTTTAATTTCCGAAAATGTTGAAAAGCATTTAAATCGCGCTTTGCGCACTTATTTATCATAGCTTTTAATTATGATGTTATGGAACCTGTGAACTGCTGACCTTGCTCTGCCAACTTTATGGACATTCAATATGTGTATGTTCGCAGTACACCATCGAGCTATTATTGAGATTAGTGTTAACAGTTAGCGATAAGTAGCCATGGAATGATATATGATTCAACATCGAATTATTTTTGTTATGAAGAATTCAAAATATAGAGAATTTTCCGATGTTTAAAGACATTATTTTTTATACAAAATTCGTCTTTTTAATTTAACTTTGCAAGAGCGAATACTCATCGAATTCTCAAGAAAGATCTTCAAACTTATAAGTGATGCAAGAACGGACATCTTTGGAATATTTGAGAGGCCGAAAGTTATCATTTGCAAAGGAATGTCGTGTCACATCTCGTAAGGGGATCAGAACTGGCTAGCAGGATGGAGAAACTTAACGTGATTTGATTACATTTTTAAGTCCTATGTGCAAACAAACCAACTGTTTCAGAGCTAAAGAAGAAAGTTGTAAGCTTTATTAGTGAAACTGAACTGGACAAAATTTAAAGAAAATTCCCGGAAAATAATAAAATTTATAATTATTTTTATTCTAGAATTAAAAAAAACTGACCTGCTGCTACAACATTTATAAATTGCATCGAGTAGCTATTTAATAAGTAAGTTTTTCGAAAAAAAAAACTCGTAAATAATTCACTTTTTACAAAAACTAGGATCGACTATTAGTGATGCACTAATAAATACAAAATAAAATTCTATTGGTACTGGTAATTTTGAAGTGTGCTAGGGATATAGTATCGGTTATAAGTAGACCGAATAATCTTGGCACCTTCTCCAAAATTTTCAGCATCAATAAAATAAATAATATTTTACATTTTTGAGTTCTAACAAAATCATATAAAACTTCCAGTAAATATGTATTAGCAAGGTTTCACAAACTATTCGAAACATCATTTTGGGTGAGATTTCTTAATTTTCTATGGGACTATTTTTGACTAAGAATCCTCTGTCGAATAAAAGAGAAATTCTCAAAATCAGAGCACGTTCACTATGCAAACCCTCCTTTTTTCAGAATCGGACAAAATTTGGGCTAAGCCATAGGCATCTGAACACTGTTTTGATGTCTATGAACGAAACATTTTTTCGAATCTTTTAAAGAAATCTCAAGTTGTCAGTTCAGTCTTTAACTTTGATAAATTCTACAAAATAATTTGGTCGTTTCGGGAACGCCAGTCTTATGTTAGATTACCGGACTAAGAGGAGACAATCTCAAAAAAATGTGATCGCTAAGAACCTTCAAAAAACCAACGCTTCAGTACTGGAGATGTCTCAAATAAATTTATGTATATTGATAGGTATAAATCTAATACCCTTGTCAATTTACCTATCACACATAATAGTTGTTTTTACACTTTGTACACAAGCGAACATATACCTATCACGCGCGAACTTTCGCAGACGATAAAATCCCAAGGCCAATGTCATTTATTTACTGCAACTACCACAAAATAGTTGGTTTGTGCATTTTTGACAAAATTATGGTATTATGATAAGTAGGTACTGAATACGATATGCAATGTGATCAAATTCAACTGATAGTTTTTAATAGGTGTTTGTAGATTATACTACGAGTATTCAAGATAATTTGATTTATTTCAAAAGTAATATTTAATTGCGGAATTTATTAGATGATGTACCGAGAAGTACTAGATATTATTTATTCCATTATTACCAAGTGGTACTAGAGCTGGTTTTTGGAAAACGTTGATTAATTCACGTTTTTGAGAAAAAAATAATGTGTCTACCTACATTGATTGATATTTTTCGAAAACTCCCAATGGCTGCAACTCAGAAACCTTTGGAAGTTTTAATGATTATTAATTTTAAGGAAAATATTCTCAAGGTTATCAAAAAAACCCTCTACCCACTTTCGGAGAGAAGTATGTGAGATTTTTTGAGTTTTCTTATTTCAAATATTTTGTTTTGAAAATTGTATAAATATTTTTTTACAAGAACTACTTAGTTCCAAATCTTCTATGGTAAATTTAAGTATGTAACCAGTTGTATTATGTCACAGGTAAGTTGAAATGTCCAACGTTGTAAAATCGGAGAATTGACTCTGATTAGAATCAGCTGATTACCTAGTTAATAGGTTATTGGATTGGTATTGACAAGTAACGTCATAATTAAATACGAATTATAACATACAAACATGAGAATCCCCTGTGTCCAACACACATCTAGCTAAAAAAGCGCTACATCATTTTTGACAGGATTTGCTGTTAGACGTCTTGCGCTGTTAAGCTGGTTTATAAAGAAGCTTTTAAAAATAGTTGTTGGGGTATTTCTGATGCTGCAGCTTAAAAAACACAAAGGTTTCATACCAAAATCTGTCAAAAATGTTGCATCGCTTTCTTAGCTAGATGTTTGTTGGACACAGGGAATGTTCCTTGACATGCGAGTTGACATGTTTGTAGACGTCAATAATATATTTATTTGACAACTCTGTAAAACTGTAGGTACTATTTACACTAAAAAAAATCAAAACAATCTCTGTATACATTAAGTATTTATGCATCAATCAATGTCAAATGATAATGGCAGGTCAATAAAAGTCCCTAGCTGATCACATTGCTGATTTTAAAAAATACGAAATAATATAAATTTTATTGGTTCTGGTAGGTACTTTTGAGATTGGTACCAAAAGAATTTTATCTAGCAATATACAGGATGTCCCAAAATTCCGTGTACATAGAGCTACTGTATGTTGGTGAGATCAAAATAAGTCGCTTGAGCCAAAATTACCTATATCCCAAAGTGCTTCGTTTGCCTGTGAGGAAGCTTCAAAGTTGAAAGGAAATTTTAAACTTTTTTTTTAATAACTCAAAACGATTCGTTAGATTTTTATAAAATTTTATTTTAATTGAAGAGGCATTGTTCAAATCAAAAGTTACACCAAATGAAATAATGAATGGTCAAAAACTACCCTAATCCTAACATTAAAAGACATCGTATTTTTTCCCTGTTCCTTAAATTTTACGGATAGCTGTATTCATTTGCAGCATTTTTTGTCTCTTGCAAGAAACATGTATCTCTCTTGGTAATTAAGTAAAAAAATAATTTATGGACTGATTTTTAGTGAATTCCAAGTTATAAGAAAACTAAGTTGGCGGTTGTCAAATTTGATAATTTTGACAGATATGGTGTAGACAAAGATTAGAAACTAATCTTTGGTGTAGAACTGTAAAAATTATCGTTGTGTGGCTACTACACATTTTATGTATTGTAGTTTTTTTGCTTCGATTCAAAGTTCTTGTGAAGGAGTTATATTAAACATTTTGTAGCTTGTGGCTGGTATGGAGTACACATTCAATGAACAAAATGATATGTGCTAGTAGGTCCTGGTTTCTGTAATGGCAACTGCCGTGAGAGTGTTCGGGTATACCATGAAAGATCTCCAAATCGATAGATTTCGAATCACCAGATTTTGCTTGACTTTGAGAAACTGGTCAACTGAAACCGAACAGAAATAATGCTGAACCTCGTCAAGCTAGAACTCTTGCTGCAGAGGAGGGAATACTTGAAATAGTTGAAAATAATCCCGGAATTAGTACCCGACGACTAGCATGCCAAACCAGGGTTTAAAAAGGCACATCCAACAGGCGAATTAGAGAAAAACTTGTTTATCCCTTTTACATTCAAAGTGTCCAGGAACTCCTGATTATCAGTCTCGTTTGCATTTTGTACAAGTCATTCAAGAGCGCAGAGCAGTCGACCCAGTTTATCACAGTTTAAAGATAAGTCATACTTTACATGGCGTGGTATAATAAATGCAGATTACGAATATGTTTGCGCAGATGGAAATCCACATGCAATTAAAGAGAAACATTTTCAACCAGGGTTTAAAATTAATGTATGGGTGGATATTATCAAGTAGATTGGTCCATTTAGATTGCCAGATCGTCTTAACGGTGATGGTTACTTGAATTTGTTACGTCGTGATTTGCCTCAACTGTTAGAAGACATACCGGTCAGTTCACACCGTGACATGTTTATCATGCACGATGGTGCACCACCTCATTTTTCCCACATTGTGAGAGATTATTTAAATGGAAGATGGATTGGCAGAGGTCGGGATGCTCCTATTCAGTGGCCACTTCGATCACCAGACTGTAATCCTTGTGATTATTTTATCTGGGGTCACTTGAAAACCAAAGTCTATGAATTTTACTTCGACAACATTGAACAATTATGGGGTAGGATTCGAAATGTTGCCGAGGCTACCCTACTATTTCTTGGGCCGAACTGAAATATGTATATTGAACATTTATTGTAAAAAAATGTATCCTTCTCTTTGAATTGATATTTTTCAATGGATACCTATGCCTATTGATGACTGTTTCTATATTGTAATAATGTTAAAATCAAAAGTTTTCGGGTTGCAGTAGTAACCGCCAATTTCGTTTTCGTGAAAATTTTGTCACTAACCATCCGTCCATAAATTATTTTTCATTCAAATACAATTAGAGATACATGGTTCTTGCAAGAGATAAAAAATGCTGCAAATGAATACAGCTCTCCATAAAAAAAATGCAGGAACAGGGGCAGCTCTAAAAAAATACGTCATTTAAGGTTAGGATTAGGGTGTTTTTTTAACCCTTCCATTATTTCAGTTGGTGTAATATTTGCTTTGAATAATGCCCCTTCAATTAGAATAGCTACATAACAAATTTTATAAAAAATCGAAGGAAGCGTTTTTAGTCATTAAAAAAATATTCTATCAACTTTGAAGCTTCCTCACAGGCAAACGAAGCACTTTGTGATATAGGTAATTTTGGCTCAATCGACTTATTTTGATCTCACCAACATACAGAAAGTAGCTCTATGTACACAGAATTTTGGGACACACTGCATATAAACATAGGAAAGCAATTTCAAAATTATCCACGTATTTATTGAGTTAACGCAATCCTCAAAAGAACAAAACTATTGAATTAGGAATCTTTTGATCCAAGCTGGAGTATTTAGGTTGGGGATAAAGTATGGAACCAAGTAAATATCTTACAGATTATTTACACTAAACGCAGTAGGTACGCATTCGAAGGAACAACATATATTTAAATCTGCAAAGATATACAGGGTGTCCCATTTAAATATAAAAAGTTGAGGGAATTTTTGATGAAACCGGAATACCTTAATATTAAAAAAATGCCATCGGATGAACTATGCTTCACTGCAGTTGCTTGCATACCTATATATTGTCCTTTTCAATCTTTTGAAACAAAAAACTTCTCTGAAAGGCTAATATAAGTAGGTTTGTAAGTTTGCTGTGGTAAAAAAATCCTGGCGAATGATTTCCTAATTAACATTAAGTATAAGGAGATTGCCCAGTTGTGGTGTAAATTTGAGCGTAATTCTTTATTAAGATACTTCTGTAAAAGAGTATTTCTCCATAATTATTGGATATAATTTTTCGATTTTTTTTTCATTAAAAAAATGCGGTGACAAAAAATTTAACCCAGGTCAGTCGTATCAAACGCAAGTACGTAACCACTACTCACTACACCACTAGATCAATTATTTTCATGATTCGGCTGGTCACCGTTGTGAGGATACGAGGATACCCAGTTCACTTTATTGACCGACGAACCCCGGAGGAACGGAGGAGGTATACAATTCGACTGCTTTTTTTTGTTTGACCGCGCGTTTTATATAGTAATCTTACTCTGATTTTGATGCTTGTTCATTCATTTAAAAGAGGAGGCTTGAGAAATGGTCCCATATTCATAAAAACGCAAATCCGAAATCTCCGAAAACCGCCCCCAAAGCAGGTGGAGGGGCAATATTTATATGAATATTTTCCCCTTAGATTTAAGGTTTTTAAGATAAAAGAGTGGTAAATTTTATTATATGCGTATTCCCGCGACGATGTTCTTAGATTTTTGAATAATTGCCAATATAAGCGAAGCATACATGGATAATGGTGAACGTTCAACGATTTTCGTAACTAAAGTTACACTCAAAAGTGTGAAATAAATACCTATTTTTTACAAAAAAATGGACCGACGTTATTAGTAGGTGCACTGAAAAATACAAAATAATATTAAATCTATTGGTGCTAGTAGGTACTTGTGAAGATGGTGCCAAAAGTTATCAATCTAACTGCAACTGCACAACTTCTGATAATAATCACTAATTATAAATAACTAGTAAATGATTGCAACTTCGCACGCGGAAATGCCCTATAAATTAAGTCCCAAAAGACCTCAATAGCGACAGCCATATTGATTTATAATTTATAATATGCCAACGAAGGTTTGAATTGAAAAGTAAATATTTATTTATTGCATCAAAAGACATGTTTTATCGGCACTGTTTAAACATAATCTTTAAAAAGTAATAAATATTCAGAATTCCAAGAACCAAAATAAATCATTCCAAAAGAAACATATTTAAATGATATAATTATAAATTGTAAGTTTCAGGAGTTACCAAAGATGTTTGTGTATTTACCCAGGTAATAGATCAAATCAATCGCTGCTCTACATCGAGAAGTCGGTCATATTTGCTCCGTGGCGACAGACGTCTAAACAATATTCATTATCCATTATATTTTTCCACTCAGAAAATAAAAGACCATAAAATCACTATACTGTACTAATTTGTCGCATATGCCTGCGTTTACAGGACACGCATCCTTTTGGCATATAACAATAAAAAATCGAATGTAATATATATCTTGGATGGACTGTTGGTTAACACTCCCAACAGTCCTCTAATTATCCACCCGACATCGTAACTTCGATAATGAGAAAATCGGCGTCGTACCACCGATTAGTGCTAACTTGTCGGGATCATATGTCGGTCACCAAAGTGACGTCACTATCTGGCGGATTTATATTTACAACGTCAAGGAGAATGAACATTAGCGAGCAGCGAACAGTCGACAGTCGAACTATTCGCTTTCCTCGCAGACGTCGAAGCACGTGCACCACCGTGAAAATGGGCGTATTATTTAGCGAATACACACAGTGCCTATCATTGCGAATCTGCCGGCCCTGCGTCAGGGCTGCAAACTGATCAGCTGAACTGAGTGTTTGCAGGTAAAGTTGTTGAAACTGTGATAACTATTTTACTCCAGTGAAATTGAGTGTTTTGTACCAGTGCGCGCTCATTTTCAAAAATCTTACAAACAATGAGTGAAGTGACTAAGCAACCCCGTACCAGAAAAGTCAGCAGGGTAGGTTTTTCACGACTCACCACCACTGCTTAGAAATAAAACATTTCAAAAATAGCCCTGTTGTTGACCAATTTTTTGCTATTACGAAACCTATTCTGAACTTAGAACTTACCTAAAAATACAGCTTGTTCTCTCAACTCATTGAAAATTAATGATTTAAGTTTGTGTGTAACATTTGCTTGAAATGATCGAATTCCTGCTTATGTTTATGCTTTTAACCTTGCACATGTTGGAGGTATTTGCTTATGATTGTTGATCTTTTCCTAGCAAGTAGTCACGGTTAAGTAGTGTTTATAAGTACATAAAAGAAATACCCTTACATGTCATATAGGGTCCATAAAGGATTATATATAAATACATATCAGTTTCTGGCAAAAAACAAAAGCTGTAAATATCGAGAATACCTGTGTCTGCCAACAATGACAAACTAAAAATAACAACCAAACTCGCAGTTACTCTGGTCAAACCAAAATTCAATTTAGTTTTGGTAATTTGACAAAAGTCATAGTGTGATTTTTTCGACTATTTCGTTATTTTGGCTCAAATTAAACGTAGGTGTTTTGTTAGTTTTTATTTATCCATGATTTATTACTCAAATAATTGGCCCTTTGAGCGTTTATAGGTACTTATTTAAACAAAATAAAGCAAAGTCAAAAGCTGAAACTGAATCATTATTAGCCTTTATTATAGCTTCGAGCACGTAAATATGCACATTTTGTCTCTGTATTATTATCTTTTGATATTATGTTTTCTTTCATCATTCATACAACAGGAGACTAAAAATAAAACTTTTAAGGTAGATGAATAACGTTGAACCAAACAAATGAGAAATTTGCAATGACCTTTGGCCATTATCACTGCCCACAACAAAACAATTTTAGTTAGTGTATCCCGGAATATAAAGTTTTTTTTTGTTCTCTAATAAACTTCCTGGTTTATCTGTTTTGTATTCCTCGTATACCTACATTTTTTTATTTTTAAATAAAAAATGATTGGTTATAAAAAGTTGCCGTAGTTTTGGCAAATGACGCATTGTAGTTGGCATATTACCCAAACAGTTGATCCATCATTGGTTGACATTTGCTCATATATTTTTGATCCGGAATTTCTAAGGTTTTGATAATTAGATTGAAATAAACTTAACGTTTTTTTCTAAGTTGATACATACTTACTCCTTTATCTCCATTACCTACTTTAGATTTCAAATATATGTAAAATGTATATTTATTATTGCAAACGTTAACGATACAGTTCATATCGATCAAAACTAAAAGCTATGATATGATATAATCGATAGGTGCTCTCCTTAGGGCCCTTTTCCACGAGGCGCTAGTGTCCGGACAACACATACAAATAAACGCTTGTTTACCCATAGGCCCACGGCATACATTATCGGTTTCCGACACAGCAACAGGTTCAGGAAGTGCTTCTGCTCCGCCACAATATAAAAAAGATATCGTGTTGTTGTTTAGCAAGAAGAAAGACATTGATTTGAATGATGCATCGACACACAGGATATACCAGTGTTTCATCGCGAAATGGCAGTGTGTTAATATAATAAAAAAATCTGGTGTGTCCACTCACACGAATTTCCTACCGCTCGCAGGCAAATTCCACTGATTGAAAAGTTATACTCTATTACAATACTTTCCTTACATACCGACGATAATAGCGGTAGGAAAGTAAAAATCCTCTGGTCAAATCGTGCTACCACTCATTTTTTCAGCATGTCAAGACAAACAACAATGGTCATGTAACATTTTTTCTCAAGATGAAACGTTTAGCCAGAATCTGAAGAAACATGTGGAAAATATGGAATTTTATTCAAGCATTATTTTTTTTTCTGCTTTTTCTCAGATATGGCGCTGTATGTGGGTGGTAAAGGGCTCTCAGAAGAATACTTTAGGCAAGTTTAATCAAAATCCTTAGAGCCGTTTACGCGCTACAGTCTTAAGCAAATCACGTTTTTTGGCTCTAGCTCAATACCCAGTGTATACATAATTCTCATTCAGTGCCACCGCCGAGTGATATTGGTACCAAACAAAATAAAAAAAGAAAGTAAAAAAATACACCGATCCGTTTCCGAGATAATACTGTCACATACAATGGCTGAAAATATGTTTATTAGACTTAGAAAACTCTGAAACTTCAACATTTGTAAAAATCTCGATACCGAAAATTTCACACGATTACAATACTTTCCTTGTACAGCTACTATAGTAGCGTAGGAAAGTAAAAATAGTTTTTCAATAGCGGTGAAGCATTTTCTCATGTTTCTTTTCTGGCCATTTAAATCTGCTTCTAAAATTGACAACAATTCGTCGAAGGACATGACCGACATGCGAAAATATTGAAAGAATTCATCTAGATTATCTAGTAAATCCCAATATAAGGAAGCCCTTTTTGATATACCTATTTTGGCTAATAAAGGATGCCCCCAAAATCTTCGTTTCTTCATAGTTTCTCACCTTTTCTGTCGCCTCTTTTTTATTAAAAAGAGACCGAGCAAAATTAAAATATTAAAATGTCGTCGTCTAGAGTATCCATTTCGGCATCCAAAATAGAACTAGATTTTTTTTGGAATACAGTTCTACAAACGCTGTGTTCGGGATATGTGCCTATCGATTCTCCAGACACCAGCGCCTCGTGGAAAAAGGCATAAAGGATACTCCATGTTTAATTGGGTTTCGGAATGCCTTATCTTATCACTATCATGAAATAAAGCATGGACAATGTTGTCATAGCACCGTATGTGAGGAAAATGGCCTTGAAACAAACAGAGGCAAGGTAACAGTGAAATCGCGCGGCTCTTTGTTATCATCCCACTGTTATCACATATTTGGAACCACATATGGGGGATTATATAGAAACAAGATGAAGAAAATAAGAAAAATCAAATGAGATATGCTAGATGAGTAACACAAACACCACAAAAACCAGGTCTCAGATTAAATCAGTTGTAACTAAAAAAAATCATAGCTTGTCCTTGTCACTTAATAAACTTGTACAGATCATACATATTTCAATTATTTGAAAATTCATCTATCATGGCCGTAAAATCAGGACTTTGCAGGAATATTTTTAGGAAACTGTAGGTTCTTATGTAGAGTAACTCAATGCAAAGTTGAGAGTTTCATTTCATTAATTTAAATGTAATATTTCTCTGATATAAATTGATAAAACTACATAATATTGATATAGGTATACCTATGTGGATTTTTTATCTGACCACTTAACATATATTTTTAGAAATAGCAGCCTTTGTTAGATTGAAACGGATTAAACTACGTTAATATTTGTGTATTTCTTTATCAGAAATTGTCTTAAAATTTTTGAGTCAATTCAAAACTCCAGATCATTTTCAGATTTAATGCTGCTAGTTAAGGAAAAAATCTAAATCAAACATACATCATTCCAATTACTTAGTATTCAAGATTTATTGTAGAAGGTACCTATTCCATTATCTCTGTATAAATTGTTTTGAAATTTGCCTTCTTCAATCAAAAATAAGTTAATTTGATTTGAAAGAAAAGGGTTGCTACCTGAGTGACCTTGCATAATTAAATTAACGAAGATCTTGTTATCAGGGGAATTGGATATTAGACGTAATATTTTACAAAAAATCATGTATTTTGATGAAAAATTAAATTGATAGCAAGAAAAATATGGGCTTCATTATGATAATCCCCACTAAGAATAATAACTAGAGATATTTTCTTGGAATATTCAGAAACATATTTTCAATATTTCATTACGCTAATCAAAAAGGGATGTTGTTTCTCGAATCTCTTCGAAAAGTCGCCTGCTGTTAAAATGGAAACGCTGGTCATGACATTCAAGTGAAAACATGCTGGAAATACCGAAGAAAAGCGGTCGTGAGTTTTCATGTTATATATAAACGATCAAAACTAAGACCGTACATGTATAAACGAAACATTTTGTGTGGTAAGTTTAATATTTTTGTTAAAACCGCGTCAAAATATATAACGTTAAGTACATGAATCCTTGCCACCTTTGAATCGACTGTAAAATCTTTTGTGTTCACTTATAAATTAATTTTGACATAACGGCATTTTTTTAGTGTTATAGATGCGTGCTCAGCACAAATGGCTTTACTACTTTTTCTGTAATATCAGGTCAATTTTCTCTTTGTGTAACATATTATTTGATGTTTTTAATTTATACTGTTGATAATACCGATTTTCAAAAATGGGATCTTAAAACGAGTCGACAATTTCCGGCCAATTTCAACTATTCCAAAACAAAATCCTTGAAATTTTATAATTTATGCACTTTTGAACGTAGTTAAAGGCATAGTAGTGGGCCTTTAGAAAGAGGAACATATTGCCATCACTTTATGTGACCTTTACAAGGCCTTCGACTGGTTTTCTCACGTATTCTACTTGAATAGATGGAATTTTATGGTGTCAAGGGAGTTGTCCTCGAAATATTTAAAACCTATTTATGTGGAAGAACACAAAATGTTTCTAGAAAATATAAATTGTTATCAATAGTGATAGTAATATACGGTGTACCTCGAGATTCGGTACTCGGCCCTCTCCTCAACGTTATCTTTGTAAATGACCTAAACTTTTTTGTACAACCACTACAATACATACAATATAATGGACCTCTCTGATAACAAGGAACAAGTCGTTAGACAGTTGAATCGGAAATCCTCGGTATCAGAGGATAAGGTTTCCTTCTGGTTTTTAACAAACTAATTCAAAATTAATAGATACAAATATTGATATATAACCTTCTTTTCAAAAGTGTATAACACTGAAAATAACTGACATCTTTCATAGTAAAATCACATTGAAAATCTCAGAGACAAAGTATCCAACAGTTTATTTGCTTTCAGATAACTTTGTATAATGATGAGTAAAGAAGCTTTAATGAAGACATACTTTTCCCTATTTCTCTACAAACTAGAATTTGCACTCATTTTGAGGGGCTATTCCTCACGCGTCCTAAAAAATATCTTCCTCCAAAAGAAGTATTGAGAATAGATAATATGTAACGCCGGGCTTAGGGTAAATCTATTCAACAGAAATAAAGTGATGCCTCTTTCAACGCTCTATATCTACAGAAGACTTTTAGGAATTCACAAAAACGAAGATCACTTGAATCCCTATCATCAAATTCCAAATAACATCAAATTTCTTTGCCCAGAATGTTTTAAAAAAACTTGTGACTTTTTTATTGCAAAACTGTGTTTATAGCGCCAAATAATTTATGAAAACCGCCTTTTTAACATCCATAGAAACTCCTCACTTTCCTCAGGGTCTACCACATAATATAATTGTTTTGTTCAGAGGTAATGAGTGATTTTATTGCTTATTCTGATTTTACTTTTATTTTAACATCTCATTTTGTGACTATATATATTGTAGCATGTATTTTAAAAATGTTCATCACGTCAAAGGGATCTTTTTATGTTATCATATAAATCTATGTATACAGAGACAGACTAAAATTTGGAGAACTTTTGACAAACATTTTTCTAAGCCCCATTTTCAACCAGTCGATGGAACCTTTTCTTAATTTTTGAATATTTCTTTTGTCTGATCAATCAAAGTGTACTAGGTAGGTATATGACTTAATGTTTCCGCATCATTTGTATTTTTATAAGTGAGATACATACCTATGTCTCACATTATAATATTTTTATCTCTACAGTGTCAAACGTTATTTATGGTGCCGTTACTGCTCATTGTAACAGATAAACTAATCAATAGCTTAAGTACCATAAGTGAATGATCTCTTAAAAAAGGAATTTTCCCCAATTAACGCTTTTTAACAATATGTTATTGTTAATTGGTTTAGCCTTTTCTACTTGAGGTAAAATGTAATAAACACTCTTCTGAAAATATTTGTCGAGTAAATAAGTGTATTGTTCGGTGTAAAAACACTACTAATCACTATCGCAAATCATTTTATGCCGAGGTTAATTTCTTTATTGCTTTTCAAGCCTATATGTTACATACAATAAATTTAAATTATGGAAAGTAAACTCAAATTAGCAGATACGGGATGGAATATTATAGTTTAGATCAGATGGTCTAGATAGGAAATGTTTATGGAAGTTTTGGTTGAGATAATTTGGAATATTAATTCATCTTATTCGAATTTGCAATTGAAAACTTGAGTAACTGGAAATTAACTTTTCATATACCACTGGAATTTTGCAAGTAATGAATTTGATGTTCGATAACTGTCAGTTTCTCTCTGTTTATGATGACCCTAATCTTAGTAAATTAATGAAATTATAGTATCCATAAAACTGTTTTAAGAAAATGGTGGGCTTATAAGTTTAGAGCAATCGTGACGTGTGCCTGTATCTAAACCAATACATACTTACAGAGCAATAGCTGACAGCAAAAAACCTGCCCTAAAGAGTAACAAGATGAAATGCTTTGAAAATATTAGTTTTTATAGCGACCATAAGGTGCGTGGGCAAATTTTTTTGTACGTAACTTTATTAACGTAATATTTTTGGTTGAAGAACCATACCAATAAAGTACCAGCCTGAAATTACTCTTAAACAATTAATTATTTACTGAGTAGAAAAGAAACATTTTTATATTAAAAAGCAAGGGTGCTACGTATCTGCCTGTTACTAAACTTTTTATCTCACAATTCGGTGTTTAAAATTTAATTTAGTTATAGTTTGATACTGCTAAACGATAGATACAGTAGTGGATCAAAAAACCAGTTAAAGAAAAGTAGGACGCCAAGGTTTTGAAAGAAGATTTAAAGGGACCCTCGAATATATTTATTTTCTACTCAGTAAATAGGAAGGTACTTAATTTTTAAGAGCAATTTCAGGCAGTTACTTTATTGGTATGGTTGCTGAACCAAATGTGTTCCTGGAGAAGTCAAATTCTGCACAGGCACTCCAGAATTTCCCTTATGGTAGCTGTGAAAACTAAATATGTATTCTAAAGCATTTTATCCTGCTACTTGATCGCAACGATTTCAGCACCTTCATACGACAATTATGTCAGGGCGCAACAGAGTTTGTTTCAGAAGTACCTACCCTATGTTTGAATACATTTATTTATTTTTAAATTTAATTAGTTTATGACTTGAGCTATGCCTACTCAAAAGGGATGTTGACTCTAGTTGTAATTTTAAATAAATTTATGTTTAATCAATGAATAGTAATAATTGAATACCTAAAATAGTTTTTTCGGAGCATATTTAATTATAGATAATTGAATAAAACTAATTTAAAGAACAATAAATAACACAATTTATCACGTGACTGCAAACACCAATCAGAGCGCATTACGTCATGGACCGCTAAACAAACTAACCAACCAAAGTCAACAGTCATTCCATCATTTATCTTCAAGTGGTTATATGGTCTGTGATTCATTTGAAATATGTCTTACGTTTGTGTTATTAAATAATCAGTGTATTTGCAATAATGGTGGCTGGATTTACCAAAGCAGACAGCTCTAATTTGCCAACAATAGAGTATTGGATGGTGGCAAATTTCTTTACCAGAAACAGGAATTATTGTTCTGCGAAACTTAGAAACGTGAAACTATCTTTGTAAATATAATTGACCAATACCTACTAGTGGCAAAATGATATGACTTTTTGCTATTAAAAAGAAATTCTCGCCTTCTTATAGCTGCTAGTCGACACAAGTCAGAAGTGGTAATGTGTCTTTTTGATTGACAGGCAAATTTTGTAGGTATACAACCAGCTTTCATACTTATTTGTGACACTGTACCCATCGTAATATATTCCACATAATTTTCTATATCTTTTTGAGATCTTCACAAAAATAAATTGTAAATGTTCTTTTTTGGAACGTAAATAAATAATTTATCTGGTGTGCTAATCCTAATCGCTGTGGAGTTACACATTGGAACTGCACATTATTTATAAAACTTTGTATTAATTCTTCGTATGATATTCTCCATTCTCAAGCAAATTAACACTGACAAACTAACAAATACACAGAGGCTACAGAGAAAGACTAAATTTAAATCACATAACACGTATCATATATATGATAGATCGTAAGTGTTGGTGTTGTTAGCGAGCGGTGACGTAGTTTGAAGGCCGTGAATGATTTGCGTGTTTCACCGGGAAAATTCAAAATTATTTTTTTTTACAAAATTTATTATTTTGATTGATAAAATATTTTTTTCTTATCTATTAAAGTTCGATCTAAAAAATAGGAACAGTTCTAAAAAATGGTGAACATCCCTATTTTTTAAGTCAATCAACTATCGAACTATCTCTACTTTCATTGACTGTGTCGTTATATACTTAAGTATTTTGGTAAAAATTCTTATTCGAAAATTGTTGGATATACCCTAAAAATACTTACATGGTATTGCTAAATCAATTAAGTGGGTATGATAAATCTATGATATATACGCTCTGAGATTCATTTGAATTAGGCAATTTAAACCGTTTCTCGTGGAGCAAATGTACATGTGATGAATCTCCATAATAAATCATTGAAAAATCATTCAGAAGGTGACCCAGATATCGCTAATGAATATTTTTTATTACCTAGGAAAATAGCAGAACATGTTGACTCCTTGGTAGAGTCTCACACTTATTATTTTTGTATGAAAGAAACATTTTACTCTTTGGGGCACATGTAGGTACTGTCATCTAGATAATATGTATCAATACAAGATGCACAGTTTGTGCGCATGACTTAAAAAATATAAGTAGTAGTAATTTTCTTTTATTTTGTATATGGCTTCTGTTTTTATAAAAATATCATAATCGTGATGTTACGCTATGTTTGGGTGCAGGTTGCACGTACCTACTTATACCTAAATAAAAAGCGGAAATAGACAAGCTATAATTTGTATGCTTTAGTTTACGATCCGTTGAGAAAATATAAAATAGTCTTCTATTTTTTTCAAGTTCTACACAAAGTTTGAATACAAAAATATCTGTGTTTACTAAACGCCGATGATTTAAACGTAGTAGCAATTGACGAATCCAATTACCACACCACGTGGGAGGGCGCCACTGTAGACAGGTAATGTTTGTTGGAAAGAACAACTGACTATGCAAGTTGTTTGATCGGTGTTTGAGGACAATTACTGTATTTTGGCAGAGTTGAAATTCTGATTCTTGGGGATAATTTTGTTGGGTCAATAAAAATGAAAAGAAAAATTTCCAAGTGCTTCATTTAACATATGCCAAATAAGAGACTTGTAAAAAATATAATACGAGAATTAATTGATCCTCCCTTGTTATTTCGGAAACCACTTAGCCTAAAATTGAGAAAAAAACAAAGAAAGGTCTTCAGTCAATGTTTACAGGAAACTGTAGGACTGAAAACCATCCACGCGAGCCCGATTTAAGGTTGAAGGATTTCTTAAAGCAATAACTTTTTTGGCCAAAGAATTGGTAATCTCATCTACTGATTTTTATCTGAATGATAGTGAAGTTGGATTTCACAACAGGATTATAGTGAAAACACAATCCAAACTTTGTTGACTGCTCAAAATTGAATAAATGCTCTCCATTTAGCGAACAATATGATATGGGAACAATAATATTACCTAACTACTTGAATTGAATGGCAACGAAATTTTCATTTCTATTGAATGTATGTATTCTACGACTCATCGATGACAATTAAACACATTTAGCCAGATGAAATTATTCATGGCAATTTGCTTATTTTCTGCGAAATTAGTTGTCTAAACAAATAAGTGACAAACAAATTTAGTCCGTAATCAAATGGTCGCACGTATTAATATGCCAAACAGTGCCTAGTTGTGTACTTATGAAATTGGATGACAACACACAATCCATCTCTATTGTGGATGCAATTTTATTGAAGATAATTCGTTTGAGTTATTGCCGAAACAATTTGTTCATAGAATGTCGACAATGATGATTGTGTTAAATTTTATGATGACTGAGTAATACTGGTAGATATGTAGGTGATTTCATGGAAATTTGATGCACTTTTGTTACAAAGCGAGGAAGAGTATGTTTGTGAGGTTGTGAAGATTTAAATCACGATAGAAGCACACTAGCGCATTTCCCATCCTGCCCTGAACCTCGTTTTGATAATACTTTCGATTTATTTGTAAATTAAGTAAAACATTGATAATTGTTTATTGTAATACTTACTTATTATACCATAGAAGAATGTTAAGAGAATTGAAACAACAGCAATAGTTTTTTTATATCTTTGTAGCAATTTAATTCCCATAAGTCATTTATAGGTCCAAATATGTTAAATAATTCTTATTGATTATATTAATTGGATACTAGCGGTTCAATCTTCTAGACTGATTCAGACATTAAAAATTGGAATAAAGAAGAGATAATTTCAAGCAATATTTAACAAAAGTATCAGTTGGTCCTATTTTTTTTTAATATTTCTTAATCTTAATGATTGAGTCTTAAAAAACAAAACGTTTTCCCCTACACCACATGTAATTCAATAGAGCCTGGGTTAAGCCAAAATCGCTATCAAAATACATAATTTGGACGAGATTTATTGAATTTATGCTCGAAAAAACAAACAACATTTCTTGGATAGACTTTTTGTATCTTCAATTTGATAGAAAATGGTTACCTATGAATAATTGGAAAATATACATTTTGATAGAAACTAGCTCAATTGTTTTTCAAGTTTAAAATATCATGACTTTTCATAGGAGCGCCATTCTTTTAGGATTTCGAGTCACATTATAGTCACTAATTTCTAATGTCCTTAGAGCAGTAGTTTAGACTCATTTCCAACCAATTTCTGTTCTATAATTGAGAGCCTACGAATTTTAATTAGTAGAGTAGTAGAGAAAAATTGATATCTGCATGCTTCTGCTGATTGAGGTTTGGTTTGAATTACTACTCGAACGTCCTTATCGCACATGATTGTGAAGTAAAGAATTATTGGAATTATTTATTTATTCAATAATTATTTTTTACCAGCCCTGTATTCTCTTAGAACGATCTACTAAAGCTTTTATGATCACCATTACATTTTCTTGTTCATATTAAAGTTTATTGCATACTCATTCATCGATATCTATATTATATGAAATTATTTCTTGAAGAATCTCAATTTGACTTTCCAAAGAATTTCTTCAGCTCGATTTCACTGGGTAAATGTGGACATTATGATTATATTATATCGTTTGGTTGCTAAATTAAATGCTTTTTTTTGCATATTGCCCAATTTCGCTAGATGCTATATCCCTAGATATTGTGGTGATTGACTAAAATAGTTCATGTATCGCTCAATATCTACAGATGATAAATATTGTAACGTTTAACCCTGTGCTAAACGTTGTGGGGTGAGTTCACTTGCGTAATACTCAAAATTCGCAGATTGCTTCCAATGATTTATTTCGAACACACTGTACACGGCTTTCTGTTGTAGTACAACTGTCACTATTTGCCACTTTGACTATCGCGTTCCAACTACTTTCGACTTATGTCTCCAATTGACTGATACAATAAACTGACTGTCACTGTCTTCACCGACAGAACTACTATTAACCTCTGTTTCCACAGACTGACTGTTATCAACTGACTTGACTCACTGACTTCATAAGACTGACTCTGTCCCGTGATCGACACGGCTTTATATACCTGAATCATGACATGACATTCATCGAGAATGTTCTATGATTATCTAGATGCATATAATTAATGTTCTAGATCCTTGTCAAACTGACAATACTATGACAAATTTGTACCTCACATATAGTTTCTGGAAGGATCCAGAATAAATCTGCTATAATTCTAGAACTACATAAGGAATTATACATGCAATAACTACTGTAAGCAATATAGTAGCATAAATAACTAATAAACGAATATCAACCGTAAGTACATGAATACCTATCCACGTTACAATATGTTTCCGAGTTTTTCGATTTTCGCATATTATGTGACAAGTAATTCATAGATTTTGATGAAACTGATCGTAGTGATAGTTATCTTCTGAGTCACATTCTAGGATAGTTTTTATCCCGGAGAAGATAACTGTTTGTACAAAATTAAATTGAAGGAATGGTACTGGTAGCCAAACCTCTTGTTGAATAGGAGACAACAAATTATAAGCTCACACCACAGATTAGTAAATGAGTTTACACTTCACATAGATGATGCAGGCAAAATTATAGCGATGAGATTGACAAAATAACTTCCTACATAAGCAACAAGCGCTACAATAAATTTTTTTGGGGGAAGTCTCCTGACTGACTGAAGTCAGGGGATCTTCCAGACGAAGTAGTTTTTTGAAAATTATTCAAAATGTATTAATAACATCACAACTGGTTCTCTGCATAATGTGGAAGTCCAAAATATATGTATGTATTTTCTATATAATCACTTAGTAATTACTTGTTTTTATTTGAATTTGTGAATTATTTTTTTAAGGATTAGAATAAGAATAAAACAATGTTTAGGTGGATACATTTAAAAAATTTTTGAATCATTTTATCCAGTTAATGTTTATTCATGTAATTCACTGTATACATTACAGAATATCTTTAATATAATTTTTGATCTTGATATATGACGTTTCCAAGGGCTAAAAATACTTCACGCTAACAGAAAATGACTGTTGAGCAAATTTTGACCGACTTCCCTAAAGAAGGATGAAACAATTAACAATTTAATAATTCTTATTTCATTTGAAAGATTTCATAAAATTCACCGATCAGAAAAAAACCTTCGGATGCTATAAAAAATCTTTTTCAAAAATTGACACTTTATTAGATCTTGTAGCACATATGATTTCTTAAAACATTTATAACTACTCGAAAAACTCTCGATGGGGATCTAAGATTTTTGTAGTTGAGGCTCTGAGTAGGTCAAAAATGTATTTCAGAAATACTTGCTAAAAATACAAAATTCTAGATGATACCAGCGACTCCGTACGCCCGTAAGAAAATCACATATTATTATTATTATTATTATTATTATTATTATTATTGTTATACCTTAAACTTGAAACCCTATAAACAGCGCCAGATGATCCAATATTCTCTAAAAATTAACAAAGATTATAAAACATTTCTGTCCTTTTCCCTCACATCCGCAGTGACTACGAAGATCCGCAAGGAGGAGAAGTGGATACGGATACGTCCTCTAATTCATTTTTTGATAATCATAACATGATAATATTTTATCGGAATAAAAAAATCATATCCAGGTACTAAACTATCCGTGTGCCAATACATCATGTTACACATTCATATTTATTTCGAAATCTATAACATACGAATATGTGAACAATAAAAGCAGTATTTACCGATCGCAATACATTTTAACGAGAAATATGCACATTTTTTAATAAATTGAAATATCCTTAGTAACTCTTATAGACCTATCTTAAATCCTGTTCTAACCGAGCAAAGCTCGGTCTCCAGATATTTTTCTTTATGATTACATTTTGTACTTTTAGTTAGTGTCTATAGCTCGGTTTATAGTTTATCTACAAAAGACCGTGCAGGCGGCATGGGTCGGAGCGTGTAGAGCATTCAGATTCCATTTTATATGTACAGCTCCACTCTGGAGATAATGAGATCCTGACCCAAGCCGTGTGAACGGTCTTTAATGAACTCAGTGCAAGGTTTTCTTGAAATTTCAGAATAGAAGGTAATCAAATCTAGTTTTATCGTTATTTGTGTGTTATTATTGTTATCAATATTAATTTCTCTGCTTGAATAAATTGCTTAACTTTACTTCCTTACCTATTCTAGGAAAAAATGTGTTTTCTATAAGCAAATTGAATCGATCATCAATACATATTTTTTTTCTGATAAATGTTAGGTGTATTACTTAATAGATGAATAGCGACGCCTACAAAAATTCATAACAAAATATGTAGCATGTTCTTTGAAAACAAAGTTGCTATTACAATGTTTACATAGGTCATCCATCGTAGAGATAATTTACTGACCTTGTTTAACAGAGTTCGGCAATTGAAAGTTTATATAGCTTTTGTTGAATTAAAATAAATCAAGGGTGCAAATATCAAACTAAATCACCTACTTTAAAGACATGTTTATGCACCATCCATATTGCGAACAAGAAGCTCTCATATTTTACTCCTGAAAAAAAGACTTGCAGCAGGTGAATTATTTTATGGTAATGTTTCATTCAGATCTTTAAGTTATTAGGTATATCACTGTGCTTCGTCTGGTACAAGCCGAATTTGATTGTTGTACAATGGAAAATTTTGTTTCTTTTGAAAACATTTGTGAATAAATATCATTACCAATTTAGATTCAATAGTTCAGTACTAAATAACAAACAAGTCTTCATGCTTGAATCAAGTTCTCTCCTTATATAATAATTACATATACCTATGTATGTTTATTAGCATAGATGTATAAATCAATTGTCTCCTTGGAAGGTCAACGAGTCAGATAGTTAACTTGGTATATATAGATATATGTGAAGTTATATAAGGCCTTTTCATCTCGTTTCTCATCTGTGGGCACTTGATTTGAATATACAAAGCTTCATCTCAATAAATATTTTTTACAAAAAAATGGACCGACGTTATTAGTTGATGCACTGAAAAGTATAAAATAATATCAATTCTATTGGTGCTGTTACTTTTGAAGTTGTGCAGTTGCAGTTAGATTGATAACTTTTGGCACCAACTTCACAAGTACCATCACCAATAGAATTTATATTATTTTATACTTTTCAGTGAATCAACTAATAACGTCGGTCCATTTTTTTGTGAAAAATATTTATTTCACGCTTTTGAGTGTACCTAACATTCACCAAAATCGTTGAACGTTCACTAATACCAATGAAGATAGTACTTATCCTATTACCCATGTATATTCTCTGCTTGTAGTTGTTATTATTGAGATCTCAACGCATCGCTGCGGAAATACGCTTGAGTATTTTGTATGTTACCATTTTAACACTCGAAAACCGTAACTCTATGGAAAAAATGTTCATTATAAATGTTGCTACAAATAATTATATCTTTCATGTAACATCGAAAAATTTTCAATTTTCGAAAGAAATTGCCCTCTCCACATAGCAAAAGTACATATTTAACATGCGTCTATCTCGAAAACCGTAACACTTTTGAAAAAATGTTGTTTTTTAAACGTTTCCGGATATTGTCCTATCTTTAATTATACCAACTCAGATTTTCGATTTTCGAGAAAATTCGCCCCCACCACCCCTTCGGGGGCGGTTTTCGGAGGGATGGAGATTTCGGATTTGCGTTTTTATGAATATGAGACCATTTCTCAAGCCTCCCCTTTCAAATGAATCCAAAATCATCAAAATCGGAGCTCGTTTTCTATATAAAAGGCGCGCACGAACCAAAAAAAAATAAAGCAGACAGTCGAATTGTATACCTCCTCCGTTCGGGGTTCGTCGGTCAAAAATGGGGTGGTTTTATATACAGTGCGTTCATAAAGTATGGAAACGCTTCAATAACTTCTAAAATATTAACATACAGAGAAAAGGCTATGACAGGTCGATTTTTGATTTTGATTTTCTACTTTTTAATGCAAGCAGCATCATTTTATCCCCTCCACCTTCCAAATTATGATGTCGTCATATTTTTTTTTAAACGGGAAGGTCATAATTTTATATTATAATCGGCAAACTGGCAATTTTCTGAGCTCAAAAATACCAAATACATGGTTAATAACATAAAAATATTTGAAATACAGGGTGCTAAGAAATTAATATACTTATTTTCATTTGCTGCTTTCAATTTTCAATAATAACAATAATATTAATATGCAGTGGTAACTAAGAACTTTGTTGCTAAGGACTCCGATTCAAACGCATACTTGTTTATATACATAATTTGTATAAAATTGAGAGCAGCAAATAAAAATATATTAATTTTTAGCACCCTGCATTTAATATTTTCTTATGTTAATACCCATGTATTTGGTATTTTTGAACACAGAAAAAGTAGTATAAAGTAGTATAAAATTATGGCATTCCCATTAAAAAAAAAAATTATGACGACATAACTTGGAAATTGGAGGGGATAAAATGATGCTGCTTACATTTAAAATAAGAAAATCAAAATCAAAAATCGACCTGTCAAAGTTCTTTCTCTGTATGATAATATTTTAGTAGTTATTGAAGCGTTTCCATAATTTATGAACGCCCTGTACCTATAAACACAATTAATTGATTTTGAACCAAGTTTAATTTGCGTTTCATATTTGGAAGACAAATGATAGTTTCTACTTTCTGTGTCTATGATCAACACATACAGGGTCGAAGTGGGGATAGAGGCCCTATATATTTTACACTCTAACTTTTCAATAATGGACCAAAATCAGTTTTGGGACGCCATTTAAATGAAAAACGATAGCTTCCTCACGAAACATTTTCGGACCTTAGTTGATAAGAATTTTCTTTCCGTAGATATTTTTGTATGTAGAATTACCCCTTTTAATCCTTAGGGATTGTTCATGGAAATGGAAACCATGTTCAAATAATCTTCAACGCCGACCCACTAATTACCTATTCTTCTTATTCTGTTGTAAAAAATGTCGTTTGTTTTTTTAGTTTTGCGAAGATTCATGAATTCTTAAATAATTTATTTAAATATAAGAATAACATCTGCTCATGGACTAATACTAATATTTAGGAATGAAACTATCTTGCATTATTCCGGAGACTACCAGACACTGGACGTCAATCCCAACTAGTGATACATCAAGACTGTTCTAGCCATAAAATACTGATACCTTGGATAAACGTAGGTATAAAAGCAAAGCAAAATACCTGTACTAAAGCGTCTGTTTTCTAATCTAATTGACATTAAAAAAGGGATAGACACGGTATATTTATTTTCGGTTTCTTTCTATTGGGGCTATGTATCTTCGATCGACTTGCCCACATTCTATGTTATAGGTATTATATATATGATTCTTGTAGCCGGTCCAACTAATTTCTATGTCCTATGCTGCAAGCAGCCCTATTAAAATGCGTTTTCTATGAATCAATAAATGAACGAAACAACAAATATTCAGATATTTAGATGCTTGTTACTTTTCAATACAGATAGAATAATAGAATAGCTGAGACCCATTTATAATAAGTTCCAGATAAGCGCGCTCCGTGAACAGATGGCGGATTAAACTATAATAATAATTATCATTAGATGCTTTTTCCTGATGTTATATAGCTTGCCCGCGACTTAACATGTCAAACAATAATTACAAAGAAATACCTAGTCCCCATTTCAGTATTTCTATTTACCAAAATAAAAAACTCAAATTTGTTGACCAAAAATTAATACCTACTCATAATATATCTGTTGATGATATGCATGGTGTAGACTTTCTATTATTTAAAACTTGATGTTAACGGGAAAATGAAAAGAATTGGTTGTAGGTAAATTTCCCTCAAAAGTCTACACGTTGGCGGATAACTTCTTTAATATTTTATATTCCTATGTTCTCCAACCTTTTCATCTATTATGAGATAAAAAGAAATGCACGTACCAAGCTTGTTCTGATTTCATTTGTCAAAAGCATGTGAAAATCGGAGTGTTTTTTACGTATTACTGTTATAATAAACTTTGAGGCGGCAATCCATGTCCATTTGTCCATAATGCTGTTATGAATAAAAAACTGGAAGAAGCAACTATAATAGTATGTCGTTTCTGTCTTTCTCAAGCCCGATATCGTTAAATTCAAGTATCAAAACTATCAAGATTATAATTATTAAACGGAAGTGGGATAGATATTGAAATATGTTTTTGTCCTTGAATATCTTGATTGCAATGAAATAGGAGTTGCTTTCACTTCGGATTTAATTGGAGTTATTCAAAACTTGAAGAGTGTTGTGACTATGTAATAAAAACACCTGTGCGCCCCATTCGAATATTTTGACTTTGATGATGGTTACCTACTTCCAAAGTGAAATTTGCATTAAAATAATTTCGGCGGGTAAATATCCCAAAATTATTCAGCTTAGTGTAAAAAAGAGAAAATATGTAGGTATGTAGAAAATAGAAACAATGATTTCCAACAGAATGATATCAATAGATTGGCTTGAATTAAATTAACTGGATTTTTTATGTGTTACATATTGTGAAAATATATTTTTAAATTGTGTTCACCAGTTTTTTTATCATCTAACTATAACCCTTAATTAATATAATTAGTACCCTGTCTAACGTTAGTTTTAGTGTAGGCTCAATTACTATACTGTGGGATCATCTTGATGAAAAGATTAACGCAGGTAGTCTGGCCCAACTGTATATCTCCAAATATATTCATTTATGATTTTTTTGTACATACACATTAGTTATCTAATAAGTTATTTTGCTATTTTGGGGTCTATTATCGTAGTTGTGATACATGGCTGTATCAAGTTTTTTTTATTATAGCACTAACAGTATCGAATATGATAAGATAAAAAATAAAATCATATTATTAATTATATTATTATTTTCTGTCTACATTATTTAGCCGATATTTGAATCGATGTATATTGTTTCAGTAAAAAATTTAACAATTTTCATTTCGGAATTAGATGAATGCCACGATATTGCTAAACCTAGAGGTACCTACCAGTACCCATTGGTATATGTTTCAAAATATAAAAAAATATCACTGATGCAATGTTTATACTTGATAATGGATTATAATATTTGCTCTGATAAAAAAATACTTTTGCTTTTACACTTTCCTATGTATCTTCTACCGTAATAATTTATTGTTTATATTTTCTCAAAACCAAATTTAAACTGACCGTTCGTGATTCAAATGACTCGATGTTATAAATAAACTACGTATTACTGTCGTCCCTAGAGGCTAACTTTATAAACATTGATAGATAACTATCGACCTTAGCTTATTTACACTTTGGTATTTAGCACATCTTTCCAAGCGCTAGGTTTGGAAATTTATCGAAGATTCATTAGCGATATAATTGTACATGTAGAAGAGCATAGGGTGCAAAAAATAATTTCAGCTTTTTAATAGTTTGGAAAAAGTGGGAGTAGATTAGTTAATTACAAGGTATGCAAACAATTATGAGCCGATTGAAATTGGTTCGAGGTCAGTACCATCGTTTATGTTCAAAATATTTTAAATGAAAAAAAGGTGAGGAACTTTGGTAAAAATTAATTGAAATTTTGAAAATATAAATATGAATTATGTATTTGAATAGAATTGAATATGAAATAACAAACAACATACCTACCTAATTTCAAATTAAATTTACGTTTACGAATCATAAATTATTTAATATTTCTACGAAAGTGGGGAAAACATTCAGAAGTTCCGTTTTTGTTAGATATAATAATTAAAAAAATTACATATTCGCAGATTTCATGTCGCCATATTTCATGGTCATATACCTACTATTTTTACCATCTTCAGGGAAACTACAAAAGTAATACTAGAATATTATATAATTGTGAATATTCACACTTAACTGCACATATAAAATAATTGTGTTTTTTACCTCCCTCAAGAAGCAAGGAAGAGAGAGATGAACTCTGTCCAGATATTTAGCGAAAAATTCGTCTGGGTGCAATTAGACGTGCGAAACAAACCTCCCTTTTAACTTAGGCAGTAGATTATTGTGAGCACGTAAAGCTTAGGCTGTGTACTAACTACTCTGTTATATCTTGTCTACTTGAACTCCCATGTTCCGTTTATGTTTTAAATTTAGTATACGTATTCAGGTACAAAGATAAATGCATTTATCATTTATTAAAACGTTGCACAAGAAATATGTACATTGTCACGTCAAATAATGATCTTATTTATGATAAGTATTTGTATTTATCAAAGGAATGTTGGAAGAACGTTTTTGTTGTCAGCACGTGTTGGAACAAAAGTTTCTGAAACTACCTTATGTTGCCGACAAATTTTTGGAATACTCAGATGCATGTTTCTGTTTTTAGCGCTAAACATCAAAAGGAATACGCGTGTTTCGAATTTACCTATGCTAGCTCAATAATCAAGAACATCATTTGAAAGATCAAACATGTTTGTCACGTTGTCGAATGATCTAATTGAAACCCTTATCCATCGATCTGTGTGTACTATGGGACCCAAGGATTTATAAAAATGAATATCAGAATTGGAATAAAATTAAGTGACTTCCAACAGTTGCAAACACAAATATTGCTGTATAAACATACAGACAGACAGCTGCGGTAAAATGGAACCTTTAATTTAAGTTAAATCTCTAGCAATAGATCGGTGAAAATTGCAATCAATTTCTTGTAGTAGGTAGTTTTTGCGTGATGGGTGTACAAACATACAGAATGACAGACCGATGCGGTAAAATTGAGCCTACATTTTAAGTTAGACCTCTTGTAAAATATCGGTGAAACCTGCAGTGAATTCCATACAGTAGTTTTTGCGTGATGCGCTTACAAACATACAGACACACAGACAAAAATTCTAAAAACTGTTATTTTGGCTTCTGTTGCTCTTAATAAAGACCCCCATATTAGTTCTTCTTAAATATGTATAATGTACAGACATCGGCCTGTTACAGTTTTATTATATGTTAAGCCTACTAAATAATCATAAAGATGAAATACATCTGAAGATGTAGACTCGACCAAAGAATTATTTGAAACCTTTCCATGTTCATTATCATTTATGCAGCAAGCATGGTAGTTTTATGAACTATAAGCTTACTTGTTAGATAAATTCGCTTCAATTATTTATTTATGCTTTAATAGAGAGTTTAAGTGGCGATCATTTTTCAGTAGCAGAATTCTGCACTAATTTTGACTGTTGAGGATCTAAATATTTATTTCACAATAGAATAAATTATGCTTAGAGCATAGTCAATATTAATCAAATTTCAACTTTCACCTTTAAAACAATTCCAATAGTCCACTGGCAAATTATTGAATTAATGTTCAATGTCAAGTTTTGCGTGGAGGCAATGTACATGAGACTTGCATAGAAAATAAAAGTGGATTTTTACGCAACTTTTGATGCTCTTTCTTCATTATTCGAATGATATTGCCATTATCTGTAGCGGTGAACAATCATGCAGTAGATATTTTTTTACTTAAAAATACAAAATAATATTAATTCTATAGGTGCTGGTACTTTTGAAGTTGGCGCTAAAAGTCTTCTATCTAACTACAATTGCACAACTTCAAAAGTACCAACACCAACAGAATTAATATTATTTTGATTTTTTCAGTGTACCAACTAACAAAGTTAATTCAATATTTGTTAAACAATATTTATTTTACAGTTTTGAGTGTAACATTAGTCATGAAAATCGTTGAAAGTTCAGTAATACCAAAGAAACTTATCCTATTACCCTATTTGCTTGTACTTGTTATTATTCAGAGATCTGAAAACATCTCGGCGGAAATACACATATTTCAGACTTTACCACTGCTGTGACTCGAAAACCGTAAGTTTATTTGAAAACTGTCCAATTTAGTTGTTGCTACATATAATAATTTCAATTTTCGCAAAAAATTGACCCCTCCAGATAGCGGAAATACACATATTTCAGTCCTTGCCACTGCTATAACTCGAAAACCGTAACTTTATTGAAAAAATGTTCAATTTAAAGGTTTCCTGATATGCTCTTATCTTCAATACAGCCATCTCAGATTTTCGATTTTCGAAAAAAATTACCCTTTCCACCGCTTTTTGGGGCTGTTTTTAGAGGGAAGGAGATTTCGGATTTGAATTTTTCTAAATATGGGACCATTTCTCAACTCTCGTCTTTCAAATGAATCAAAAATCATCAAAATCGGATCACGTTTACTATGCAAAACACGCGAACAGCCATGTATACAAAAGAAAACATTCAACCGAATTGTATACATACATCCTCCTCATTGTATTTTTGACCGACTTTCTCAATAAGAAGGGGTATACAATTCGATTTTTTGTTTGCATCTTTCGGGTTTTCAATAGTAAACGTGCATCGATTTTAATGATTTTTCTTCCATTCTTAAGAGGGCTGCTCAGAAATAGTCCTGAAATACTCTCCAAAACGGGTAGAGGATGATTGTTCAAAAATTTGTCTTGTAAAATTGAAGAAGAAATTTCCGCAAACCTTTAAATTGAACTTTTATCAAAAACATCAACGTTTGGAGTGTTAAAGATATTGTAACGGGGTGTTTTGGAACAAAAATGGGAACCATACATAATTGTGAGTTTTATGTGATTTTGTTTGCAGCTTTAAAATGCGAAAAGTTAGGTATTCTATCGATAGTTGTAATTTTGAAGAATGTGCCAAGAATCTTCTATCTAACTATAATTAACTGCACATGTTCAAAATAATTACCACCAATGGAATACCTACCTAAATATTATTTTGTATTCCAATGCTTTAGTGCTTAGAAGGTTAACTATAAAATTCAACAAAATGAACGATAATAGTCTCGCTAACTGTTTGGGGCAACTACAACCCAAGATTAAGATTGTCATTATTGTTTGCTTGCACCTTATCATCGATATAATATTTGCATGATAAATTCATTTCAATTTTCTTCATGGCAGTTATCTCACCTCTAACAATCAGAAAATCTTTCGTTTGAAATTGAACTGTTTTATACGACTTGTTTATGAACTAGGTTGATAATGTATAAACTATCCCAATTACTCTTATATTTTCTTTCTACTTAGAAGGCTTAGAATATTGGCTACTATCCAACTCATTTAATAAACTACTGTGAAACATCTATTTATTGAAACAAAGAGGGCGTTCTGTATTTAATTTCAATAACATAACATTATTCGTTTTATTTACAAGTTCGGAAAAGGTGAATTTACTAAAGTTTAAAAAATGTCTTATTTCTTATTTTTGTTCAGAGTCATTATTTATATTAGAGTACCCCCCGCAGTGGCTAATATAAGTGAGAAAATACTTTTAAGAGGTTACTAAGTTGCGTATGTTTTCCGAATTATGTTTTGGAACAATGAACACCGTATATTTTTATCTATGTCGAAATATTCTTTTCACCAGGCTGAAACATATATCATTCAATGCAGTTGTTTTTGAAATAGTTCTATTGGAAGGCATCGCAAAATGGGACCAAATATCAGAGAATGTATCTGAACAGTGCCCTGTAAAAAGTTCTATAATCATCCTTGATTTGCATGTTGCCAGACTTGTGGTCATCTTACTGCGCCCAAGGTTCCAGTCCTAGAGAAGGAGCTTGAGCTGTTTGAACCCTGGTAAAGTGTACCAAGTAACGAATGCTGTTTCCTCTCATGTGTGTAATTTGTGTAAATTGTTTTGTGAGGGCCTGCATCCGTCTAATTTCTCTAGCGTTAGCCATATGACTCTCATTTTTTAAATTTACGCAAGCAAACGACGTTCACTTCAAGTCTTTGAAATAACGTGCCTACCATACTTCCGGGCACATCCTAGTTGCGTCATCCGCAGAAGCGCATTCGCAATCTACGCCTCAATTACTGTGTGAGAAAGTCGAATGTCGAAGGTCTTGAATAAACAGAATGCTGCTAGTGGTGCTCAATTTGCTTAATATTTCTCTTTTATTAGAGCCATCGAAGGATAAATAATGGGATTATAAGGGAATGCTCTGATCTACATGTCAGACTCTTTTCTGCAATCATTAAAAACTTTTCATTTTGAAAATAATTAGATATTATTATGAACTTGGTGCTGAAAACTGAAAAATTCGCTTGTTTTCTTCTTATTCCACATTTCCAAATCCATAGAATTCTAAATTGTTCCACGTGAAGAGAATACCTTTGGTCTATTATTACATCATGAAATAAATCTACTATTTTTATAACATTTGCTGAAATGTTTTGGCGGGAAGTGGAGAATGATAAGAATTATTGAATTACCTTTGAGACCAAATAGATTTATGAAAAGAACGCGCGAGGGCGCTATGGCGTCGAAATTCACTGGATAATTTCGAAACGGAACTGTTCGTACTTAATTGCACTTTCAGTTGGTTATTTTCGTCCTAGTCGTCCGAATTTAAAATTTGTTATGGTTATTCCCAGAAGCGTTATTCTTTCGGCAAACTTTCCGAGGTCGTTCGACCGATAGCGCATCGTAAATAGGAAAATTCCGTCAGTCATCGTCCAATATTTTATTTGTTTTTTATTCTTATGTCCTTGCCACAAACTATAGGAACAGCTGATACGATTTTGTTGGATTCATCTCGTTATAATATTGCTGGAATAATAGGGGAATTAAATGGGACTGAATTTATCGTTAGAATCTTAGACAAAAGGTTAGAATTATTTTTAATTTGTTTGATTTATAACATGAGTCAAAAGATATTCTTTTGGGCCGATGCACACAAAAATTGAGCGGAACATTTAATAAATTTGACCCGACAGCTTCATGGTATTAAACTTTTATTCTTATTTTTTATGAGATGTTTCTACTGCTTATGCAATGAAGAAATGTTATTAAACTAGTGTTCAAAATTTTGTTGCATCAAAACTATTCAATTTCAATTTACCAAAGTTTAGTAACATCATAAATTTTATTTATTATTTTCAGCTATGCATTTTATCATTGAGTCAGACCCTCATATTATGATCAAAAAGACTCGACCATTATGTTACAATGTTTGCTCATCTACAGATATTTCTGGAATACACAAAAAAAAATATTTTCACTCAAATTTCTTTTAATTATAACCGTTCATCTAATGAAAAATAATCCTTTAATAGAAATTTATTCTCCCGTTTCGCCGTTCGTTATTTAAAATTTGTTTTATAATTTTTAAAATAAGTATCGTCTCACTACTAATTTTTATTAAATTTCAAAAAGAGTCTGAACCTCTATCATTTTTCACAGTAGATATTCTTAAAAAACACCGTGCTTATTAATTTCATATTTTGAGATAGATAATAATTTTATTGTACTTATTTAATTTTCAAGCAGAATATGAGGAACTTCCATCTTGAACGGTTGATTTTTCCTAGACTAATAGCAAAGGGGTGTATTTAATCTTTACTAATAGGTAGGTATGTGAGTATGATTTCCTGTTAACTTTAAAAGAGGCCTGTTTACCTATTCTGTATTTTTTCCAAAATCTTAAATTCATCTTAATTTTGACTAATCTACTTAAAGAAAAGTTGTATCAAAATTTTAGAATTTGTTCATTCAGACTGATACAGTTTACTTAACTCTGTCGGTAAAAGTACAAAATTTGAACTTTTTGTTTCCTTAGTTTCGGAGAAAATAGGCTCTGCCTCTTAATCTTGTAAAGGTTCCGTTTTTTACATCGGATGTACACAATCCTAAACATTAACAGTTTTTGCATAACAACATGCTTTATTAATTAGGTATGCGCCACAACTGATGAATTTTCAGCCAGAAAAGTTGAAATACGTGGGTATATTTTATTTATTTTTATGTTGGAAAAGATCATTTAAAAAGAAACTGAATATAGGAAAACCAAGAACCCATTATGTACTCGTACGCCCGACTAGCATTTGACCAATATCTTTTAAGATGGGAAAATATTGAATATCCTCGATTATAACCAAAATTTCTACATTTTGAGCAATAATTTTCAAAACAGATGTCGTTCGGAAGCAACTAGACAAGGTTTATGACTAGTTAATCTAAATACCTATTACATTTATTGCTAGCTAATCCAAATAAAAAAAACATCGATAATTACACATCAGTTTCCTGGCTGGATTACTTATACGCGATCACTGTATTTCCTACAACTTTTTTCATTTCAAATTTTAACCAAAGGTATTTTTATTAGATTTATAAAACTCTTTTATTAGCTTGACTTGTATGTATCTGTAACTGAACCAACTTCAAGACGTTTGAGATTATCTTGAAAATTTACTATAAAAAAATTAAAAAAAATTAAATTAAACAAATGAAAGAAAAACTTGGATGTTCAAAGTTATCAGGGAAAAGGCCATGTAATGTGATTCATTAGGTATATGAAATGGCAAAGTTACGAGAACATGAATGAAATAATTTTAGATCTATTGTCTACACACACTATAATACCTACCTACTAAAAATCAAGTCTCTTGATTACAATCACTATTGATTCTGTTTTGAGATTAAAAATTAAGTAAAAAACGCTTTATTAGCAAACCTTACTAAAAAGTTGAAAATAATTCTTAAGTAGATTAGAGTAGACACATTTTTCTCAGAGGGACCTTGCGGTACTTAGCATTAGCCTTTGTTTCCTATTCCCTTCCATGCCTCGGAGTAGCTTTACTATGCTATTCCCAGTGCCTTGTAGTACCCTGTTGTCATTTTTGTCCATACAAGTTCTGTGGAGTGGTCGATAGGGCTGGGCATTCACACATGTGTGAATGCCCAGCCACAGTTTCCTTCTGCGCTGCCATCTGCTTAGGCTTAGTGGATCTTTACTCCATTCGTCTCCGGTGACCCCAGAAAGCCTTTGCCTCCCGCTAATATGTGCTGCAATTATGCTCATCATATCCTGAAAAAGCAGTTCCACTGGTTTATTAATGGGGATTTGTAGTTGACTTTCTAGTTTATATTTTATTGGAGGCTATTTACCTGTGAAAGTTGAGTTATTATAGTACAATAAAACACACACAACGTTTTTTCACAATAAAATTAATTATTTTGTTAATAATTAAATTTTTATCTTAAACTTAGTACAAATTATTCTTTCTTTCGAGAACAAATTTTTAATACTTAACAATTATTTTCTTTTTAGTTTGATTTGATATTGAACCATGTTTTTTTTAGTTCTTTCTTTAAACTATAGTTTATCATGTGGGTATAACAATGTCTTAGTGAGTGTTCATGATTATACAGACAACACAATATCTATACATTTTTTTGATTTATTTTTGTTTTTCTACTTACGACCAAATTGTCAAAAATAATCCCGCTTTTGGGTAATTCCATCGAAGTATTCTTTAGTTTAATTCAAAATGAGAACGAATCATATCGAGAAGGTAGTTGTCATTAATGCCTAATTTAAATTACTATACTAATTGCACCAATGATAAAATTAATTCCAGGAAACTATTTCTAATAACTTGTTCCTTGAAACTTTCAGTTTAGCCCTTAAGCTTTGATCATGGTATCTACAGCATCTGAGAGAGCTTTCGTGATCGTAAGTTTTGCGTTGTATTTACCTGGTGAAACTAGTTGCGTGGCAAGAAACTAATTTCATGCCACTAGTTTCATCAGAGTTTACAGAATAGTGTTCTGGAAACTTTGGCTCATCATGTAAATGAGCTTTAAGATTAAATGTGTAAATTGGTGCCAATTAGGGGAATGACTTGATACATAAAACTTTCTTCAAAAATAAGAAAATTTCTAAAGCGCACTTGTCTAACCAGTAACTGACTACCGTCATGCTTGCGCTAATTATTTGATAATTTACGCCAGCATAATCTCAATTTTCAACAGGAATTATCCTAATAAAACATTTGGTAAAAGCTATATTTTTTCTAATATGACCGCTGATTCAGACTGCTTTCTCCCTTTAGATGACCTTCGACGAAGCCTGTAAAATTCAAATATGGGATTAGGTAGTGCGTAGTTTATGTATAACCGAATTTACTAGTCCTCACTCAGGGTTTCTAGGTTGCCGGTTTTTTAACGAAAAGGGTGTAAGATAGTAAGATGTTATAGATTTAAGGAATTACAAATTGAACATCAATTCAAATAATTATCGCTACGACAGACTGTAAGAATACCATAAGTGGATAAAAAATAATATAAGAGCATTGATACAAATCGTGTTAAACTATTTTCTTTGGCGACTTCTTCAAAAATGTCAAAAGTAATAAGTTTAAGGACTCTGATTTATGTGTGGTTTTCTCCTAAGGATTCGGATTAGCATTCTCTATCTAAACTTTATAGTGATATATTTATTTGTAAAACTAGAGAAATTGTTAAACATTTTTATGTATGGAATTTAACACATTATTTTTAATTCCAATACTGAAATCATTCTCCATTGATCAATATTTAATTTTCTATCCATCATTCTCTGGTGGATTTATTCGTTCTACAATATATCAAAATAAATATTTTCTTAAAAAAAATTGGACCGGCTTTATTAGATGGTGCACTGAAAAATACAAAATAATATTAGTGCTGGTAGTTTTTGACTTTACCACTGCTGAAATTCGAAAACCTTCTCTGTGAAAACTCCAAATGAAAAAAGAATCATGAAAATCGGAGCACGTTTGCATAAGGCACGAATATCCATAAAAAAACAAACAGTCGAATTGTATACCTCCTCCGGTTGGGTCGTCAGTCAATAAGCGATTTTTGTAATGGTAAAATAATGTAGCTTGGTCTATTTTGTATACTTGATGGAGATTGTATCTGGCGTTAACAAAAGATTTTTTAGATGAGATCGTTTTAGTTCATTGTGTTTTTCAATGAAGTAATCTCAAAAATTATAAAATTTTGAGATAATAGAATTAGTACATACGAAAATATTTTATCACCGTTATCACCCTATACGATGAGAAATCGAGGCAGTATCATTGAAAGTATAAATAAAAATTATATTATTATCATATTGAAGAATTAAAATTCATGAAATTTACCGAAGATTATCTATCGATATAATTTAATTACCAGGTCCTAGTCTTTAAAACAATCAATTTGTCGGTGTGATATAATAAATAATATAATCTAATAAACGGAGGACAGAAAAGCTGTTTCATCAACTCAGAATGAATATTCATATTTTTATTTAGCGACAAAAGCGTATTATGCTTATAAACGGCTACAATGAATAATCGGGAAAACCGCAGATAATGACTACGTGATAGTATACTTGGGGGGTTGAAGTTAGACTCGTCAACCCCTCATCGTAAATAAATGTTTGCCGTTTGCTGTAAAATACCCTTTTCTCTTATAATCCAAAAGGAAATAAAATAAATCCACTGATTGGTGTGATTATGAGTAGTAACAACTGAAAAGTACTTATCGCAATAAAAACCGAGAAAGAATTTCCAGTCTCAATGATCTATTGTTCAGCAATCTGTATAATAATTGTTTTGCTGAAATATCAACTGAATTAGATTTAACTTTCTATAATATGATTTGTATAAAATTACTTTTCTGAAAAATACAAGGAAATTTTATGTCCTCACTGTTTCTCAATAAATGGATTAATACTTCAGTCGAATTCTCACCAAGAAAAAACATTTTAATAGAAATGCTCGGGATCAAAAGATGCTGGCAATAGGACCTTCTTCTCAATATTGTCTTAAAAAACTTTTAAATTTTGTGCGTGATGTTTTGTGCCAAATGCTCGTGAGATCGGGGAACGGTAGCTTATAAATCAAAGCAACAAAATTGGTGCATCTGTTTGCGAGGCACAGACAGACAGATCAGTAGCTAAAAATATGATTTTTAGTAATAATACAATAAACACCAAAACATGTTGGTGTTTTCTCATTAGGTTCAAAAAAGATAGGCTGTAACAGACAGACAGATACAAAAAAGAATTTTAATAGAGTTTCCTCATTTTCTTGGATTTACGCAATTCTAAAAAGCTTAATAAAGAAGCTATCAGCTAATTCCCAAGAATTATACGATCAAAATAGTTCTTATAAGAAAAATTCGTAAAATTTATTCTTGTAAAGATTGCTCAGTGGTGAGTTTTATTTATACTATTTCTCTGAAATCTTCTTCGTATAAGAAACATTTTCATCCTCCTTATGGAAACTTACAAGAAAATAAGAATATTGAATGTAAAGTTCATCTTATATTGCCTTAGCAACGCGCAGTTCAAATTTAACAGGCTTGAGAAGGGTAGGAACACTTCCCTCTGATATTATTGATGTCGCTGTTTTTTGTGCACCCACTTGGAAGGTGGCAGATTGAACGCGACATGGCGCAAAATAATGGAATCAGATTATATGTCAGTAAGGCAAAGATGGAGTGAGTTTTCCAGTTTATACGTAAATCTACAATCTCTAAAATATACAGGTGATTGTAATTCCTTTCGTATAATGATGACAAATATCGGTCTCTACAATGACATATGGGAAATTTTGGCGATAGAATTCATAGTGTATTTTTGTTGGCAATTTCAAGAATAATTGGATTAGATCGGAATTTCAGGGAACTTATCGCATTATATTGAAGTGAGAGTATTGTCGGTCTCTTGGTTTGATTGTTTATTCGCTTCTTATAATAAAGGAAGATATCGATTTCTGGTCAATACCCTGATTCAAAATTTATCTTAGAAATGTTCGCTTTTATTCTTAACAACTTCATCTCAACTTGAATATAAGATATTATGTTTTGTGTATTCCAAAATATCTTTTAAATTCAATATTTTTCAATTTATCTAAGCAGAGTAAAAAATACTTAGGGCAAAGTAGCGATGAGGACAGAATTGTAAGTTGCTACTATTTATACCATGCCTGTGATTTTTGGAAAAAAATATATATACAAAAATAACAAGATCATGTAAATTTACCATGAAACAATCTATAAAAAATAAATCAACAATCATTATCTCTCGTTTATTTGTTGATGCATGACAAAATTTGATAGCACTTCGAATACTCTAAGATCCGGCATTAAAAAAATCTGCCCTCATCTGTTAATTTATTGAAATGGTATTGGTTACTTCCTTCGCGTTTTAATAAAATGGCGAGTACCATACCATAGAATAGTAGGTATATACTACAAGCCTTATAATAACAGGCAGTAATTGTTTATTACATTACTGCTATGGTTACCAGCAGCCAGGTGTAGGCAGGTAGGCAAACTGAACTTATTTCCGTCATGTTTTGATAAAAAAATCCAATACTAATTTAAATCGTACAAAATTATGAATGTGATAATATGTATTTGGCTGACGCTTAAGAAGATGTTACATGAAATAAATAAAAACTAATTAAGGTTAATAACAGTAGGATTTCCCTGGTGGTCTAGTTTATAAGACGTTGGACTTCTACCGAGAGGTCCTAGGTTCGAGATCAACTAGGTCGAGGACTTTTTCCATAAAAACAGCGGGGGGTAGTAGGATCGCTAGAAAATGGCAAAAACTAGCGGTCCGCATCACTTGCCCTTACCAACCCCCATTGAGGCATCGTGGTAAGGTACGCCTTAAAAAAACCTCTGATCTGGTAGAATATAGGTATACCATTACATACATACATACTATTGTCTCTTAGAGACATATCGGTGGTTCGGAGTCCACCTTAAGGCCGATTCTCACATGGCGTCGCGACGCGAAATTTTCTGCTTCGAAAAGTTTGCTTTCAAATGACAATTCACACTTGCGTGGCACAAAGCAGGGGCAGACAGTGCATCGCGATCAATTTTATCGCCTCTTGAAAGCAAGTAATCTTTCTGAAGTAGAAAAATTAGAGACGCGACGTGCCGTTTCGCGTTGCCAAGTGAGAATTGTTCTTTAAGCTGTAGGTCCCCTGTCCCCTTATCAGTTGAAATACTGATAAGGCAGTGAAGGGGAGGCCTGTTCAGCAGTGGACGTACAATAAATATTTTTTACAAAAAAAATCAACGTTATTAGTTGGTTACCCGAGAAATACAAAATAATAGTAATTCTATTCAAATTCAAAAATATTTGAAGTTGCGCAGTTGCAGTTAGATTGATAACTTTTAGCGCCAACTTCACAAGTACCAGAATCAATAGAATTCATATTATTTTGTATTTTTCAATGCACCAACTAATAACGCCGGTCCATTTTTTAACATTAGTCACGAAACTCGTTGAACGTTCACTAATACCAAAGAAGATAGTACCTACTTATCCTATTATCCACATATATTCTTTGCTTGTACTTATTTTGAGATCTCAAAACATCGCGGCGGAACTACGAATAAATATTTTAGATTTTACCACCGCTGTAACTCGAAAACCGTAACTCTAAGGAACAATGTTCATTATAAATGTTGCTACAAATAATTTGTTCTTTCATTAGGTAGCCTCAGATTTTCAAAGAAAGAAATTGCTCCCTCCACATAGCGAAACTACACCTATTTGAGATTTTAACATCGCTGTATCGCAAAAACCAAACCTCTTTTGAAAAAAAGTTCAAATTAAACGTTTCCGGATACTGTCTTATCTTTAATTCTGTAACTTCAGCTTTTTGATTTTTGAGAAAAATTGCTTCTTCAGGGATGTTTCGGGAGATTTCGGATTTGAATTTTTACGAATATATATCATTTCTCAAGTATCCTCTTTCAGACAGTCCAATTGTATACCTCCTTCGTTTGGGTTCGTCGGTCAAAAAGGCTGACGATGAATAACAGCAGGCTATCCTGGCAGACAGTCTTTTCAATAAGATCAATCAATTAACAGATGAGGGTAGAATGTTTAGAATGTGGGTAATTTTACGATCTCGTTTGTCCGGACATGTTGGTATACCTGATAGACCGTTTAAGAGACTCGGGAATCCTTATAGCGTCGTACAGCTTGACAAATTTAAGTTCACCCATGGAAAGATTGCCACAGGGGCCTTTGGTGGTTTGTAGTAGCTGCGGGAAGAAACTGAACGTTGTAGAACGTTGATTGATACAATGTCTAGATTTTTGGTACTAACCCTTATCGATTTAACTTTACATTTATAATCGTTAGCGTTTATAACAAATAAAAAAATATGTTAAATATCATTCTGATAGTACCTAACTATATTACGGTCTTAGACAAATTTAAGAAAACAGGATTTATTTCCGGTTCAATGATTTGTGCATGATGTAGATGTCTGAGGTCAACCTTTGATTGCGTGTGCAGCTCATATTAAATAGGTAGGTAGGTACTATTTTGGTGAGTAAACTTCAAATAGAGCTAGACGTGATTCGCGATAAATGTTTGTTAAAATGAAATAGGTATATTATTTTACTGTGTCTGTGAATCCGTTCTATTTGAGTTAATTTTACGTAATAGGTACTCAGAAATACTATTTATATTTTCAAGAGAATATACTACAAATTCAGGTTTTCCTAAGGTTCTAACAATATAAGCAAATAAGCAAATATTGATCTTGTTAGCTATATATATATATATTTACAATGTCAATGAATCCAAAAATTATAGCACGCATAAAAACTTGATTACCTGGTTAAACATACTTACTTATAATAGCTTCTTAACAACAATTCAACTAAATTTATAGCTTTTTGTGAATTATTATGTAAAAAATAATTGGATTACAACAATTCGCAGACTAAACAAATCTTTCAGAAAGAAAGCTTCTAATGGATTAAAAAAAACAATATCATAACGAAAATATAGGTTCTTACTTGAATTTTAAACTTATAAATCGTCTTTTCTGTTGCTGAAAAGCTCCATATTATTTTTTTTTGAAAAGGCAATATTTGTTTGAAACATCATACTGTTCTTGACCTTTCTTAGTGTGAAATTGCAACTTTCGCTTTTGTATGCTTGGAACAGAAACCGTCTAATTTCAGCGAAGAGTTGAATCAAAGTCTTGGAACAAAGCCAACTAGTTAGTGTTGGCAATGTCGACCTCGTATTTGTTGTTCTAGAAATGTTCAAAATATTATTATCCATTGGAGTTTTCATACTCAAACCTCTGTTGTACTAATAGTACCTACTCAATATGCTCTAGATTTTATTCAATTAAAGTTAACAAATCTGTGTCCACTCATACGACTTTCCAACCTCGTCTCAAACGAATTCTATCCAATATAGAAATTAAAAAAAAAATAACATTGACAACCCATAAATAATGTATAAAAACTATCTTGTGAGTATTTTTGAGAGTTATCACGTTGAATATTGAATTTAGTACGACCAGCGAAAGATTGCATCAGACAAAACGGGGAAGGTTGTCATTTGCGCGATCGACTTAATCGTCGCTGTACTTAAGTTATTTCTTAAACTTATAGGTTTATATCAGAGTATTATATTTTAATAAGATACGCAATGCCTCAAAATATCGTCACTTTCCATAAACGTGAAAAAAGCTGAACAGATACGCCGTTGCTAATATGTGATTGAAGATTGGTAATAGATATGACAACACCGTACCTACTCTATCCTACATTCTTTGAGGATGCATTCTCATAATGGCCGTACGCAGTAAACTATAATCAGCGTAATGTAATTATTAAACTCGGCAAGGTTTTTGGTTACAGGCATTTGCCACCATGTTAACCCACACATGACATAATGCAATTGGTTACTTAAACAAAGTATACTATGTCTTTTCGATGTATTTTTGAATCTTTTCATGATTTATTGCATAATCCAGTTCTGTTGTCAATAAACAGTGGAAGTTGTTATTATATTATCATCATTCTATTTCTGCAACTTGAACTTCCTTTGTATTGAGTGGAGCTGGACGTCTCGTCATTTTTATCCACTACAAAACGGTGATGGTGTGTTTGCGTTTGCGTTAAGAGATTGTGTGGATGGAGGTAGGTATGTCTCTTACCATTTTCCACAAGACTCAATAATCTCATTTCAAGGAGATTTTTGCTTTACTTCGACGACAGGCTATGCGCTGAAGTCCAGGCGCTCCAGTAGATCTGTCTTTAGGAAATGGCTGGGCAGATTTATCGGAGCATGGTTTTCAGAATTCGTCAAATATTGTTTAAGCTTTATACTAGCAATATTTTCAAATTGGGCGATTTCTAGTCGTGATTTTCTTTATAATCCTTCATTTTCATTTATACTTTATGTACATAATATATCCATATCGATACTATCGATACCTTAGAAATAATGTTCAGGGTGAATTCCTTCACTATACAATCGTGCGCGCCTGACCTTGTCCTCTTTACTATATTGCTCCTTCTTCCTACATTCTTTTTATAAATTTACTGCTTTACTGGAATGTATCATGATTAATTAAAGCTAATGCATTATGAAAACACAAATATGGTCGTTTGGAATATCTACTTACCGATAAAATCGGCAATTGATACATAAATGTTTGTAATGAGGGAATATGTTTAATATGTGCAAAAGAACTATAATTTCTTATTGGAGACTTAGGTTTATTGTTTGCGTTCGGTGTTTGGAGGGCTGATTATTTCAAAAAATAATGTGGAGCTTCAGAGTTCTTCTTATTGGATTTTATCTATGGGAATTCAGAATATCAATAACTTTTTACAAAAACTACGATCTGCTTTATTAGTTAGAACACTGAAAAATAGAAAATAACGATAATTCTATTGGTGCTGGAGTGCTGGTACTTATGTGGTGCAGTTATAGATAGATAGAAGACTTAATATTTTTTCGAAAACTGCTCAACCTCTAATTCTGCAAACATTAAAATTTCTGAAAAATTTTCGATTGAAGAGTTTCCGGAAACAGTCTTAATTTTGCCATCTCAAAATTTCGAAGAAAAATTCCCCTTCTACACCTTTGGATGTGACTGTTGGAGTTAAATATAGCTGGAATATTTTTTTTTCTGTGAAACCATTTCTCAACAGACGTCTATCGAATGAAAGAAAAATCCTGAAACGTGCGGTCATCTCTAAAAAGCAAACCGTCGAATTGTAGGTATTATACTTCAACCATTTTACGAAGTCGGTCAAAAAAATTCAATACAAACTATTTGCAAACATTATTACGTGTTTACTATGCAATTATGCGAATCAAGTTGGCCTAGTGTCAATTTATTTTTTTTCTTCTCAAGATATCTGGATCAAATAACATTTAAAAACAACCTTTTAATATTTTTTATTGGAAAAATGCCTATTCAGTTTCGTATTTGAGATATCCGAAATTATTTAGTCTTTTAGACTAATAAAATAATTCAACAATAATTACTTTTCATGCAAACCTTGTCAGGTATTCATTTTATGTGCGCTCAATGAAATTGGTCTGCAGTTGATACCACTATTGATTGAAAATATTTGAGATGAAAAATATTTCACTATTTTCTAATAGTTTTTCTATTCTATTCAATAAAAGAACACGAAGTAGTTTGATGTTGCACGTTTTTTGTCTGTTTGTTTCCGATTTTCATGTCTCTTTGTTCATATGAAATATTATTTTGTATTTCTTAGTGCACCAACTAAAAAATTCAAATTCGATTCTACTTTTTATTTATTTGTTCTTGAGGTACTCTTCTTTTTTAATGTGATGAATTCTTACTTTAATTTTCAATTCGAGCAGTTGGTCCCATTATCATAACTTCTCTACTGGGAGGTTGGTTGTTTTAAATTTAATTCAAGAATATAACAACACTCTTCTTGAATTACCCGTATTAGATGAAATCTTCCTGTATTAAACGTACCTACATTTACAATAGTTTTGCAATTGTATTAGGTATAATGTTCGGTTGATGTATGATGATAAACAAGAAGTTATTCATGATTTGAAGGTGAAATTAATTAAAATCGATGTTTGAGCCGCATGTTCATGAGTAAACTGCATAATAATTATTATATTGGTCTTTGTATTTGTGCATGATACGTGGGTATCGATTGACTGTATGGGTTTTATTACAGAAAACTTGTAATTTCGATCATAGTAGAATAAAATTTAGGTATTAAATTTTGATTATTCTATTGGTCATGTACACACATATGATCAGTTTCCTGATGAAGAAATAATATACCCTTTGAACGTGTATAGAGTTTATTTGAAATCGTTAATTAATTTGTATTAGAATGTCAATATCTAATAATCTTTTAAACGAGCATTATATAATTCTCTAAACATATTTTGATAAATTCTATGAACCGTTGAGATGCAAACATATACGTGGAAATAAAACTTTTTTACAAAAACTTTATTAGTTGGTGCACTAACAAATACCAAATAATATTAACCTTTGAAGATGTACAATTATAGGTAGACAGATGTTTTTGGGACCAACTTCAAAGGTACCAGCACTAGTGGAATTAATATTATTTTGTATATTTTAGTGCACCAACTAATAAAGTCCGTCCTAATTTTTGCAAGAAAATAGTTTTATTTCACATTTTTGAATGTGTCATTAGTAGATAATCTAAATTGTTGAGCGTTCATTTATGTTCAGATATTTCAAAACAGAGATACCTAACACAAGCGGTAAAACTCCCAACACTCTTACAAATGAAAAAAAATCAAAATCGGTGTACGGTTACTATGCAAACCGCGCAAACTAACGATAAAAAAGCACACAATCACATTCTATACCTCCTCCGTTTGGGAAATCGGTCAATAATATTTTATTGAACGTTGAATCTGAATGAAAAATACTCAAATTGGTATCACGTGATCGGCACATGTATCAAATTCCTGATTCAATTGCGATCGCTGACGGAATGTTCTCTAGAGGCTTAATTGTCGTTTTAAATTAGCATAGCTAATGCTGTAATACGTTTTTTGTCTCTGCTAGCATCCACGAGGCGTAAACAAATTAACTCAGTTTGTGCTGATGCTGCATAAGAAATATTTTATTGTCTGTATTCTGTATGTAATTCGACTGCCAGAAGAAATTCAATACGCTTGTGAAAAGTGTGGCTTGCTTTAATTTTCTCGGAAAAAGACTACTCGATTGATTTATATCATAAAAATAATTAGACATAGGTGAAAAATGACAGTAGTAACAATTTATAATTAATAAAAATTGAACATTCTCTATCAAATTACAATGTCATCAAATAAGTAACTTTTTACAAAAACTAGAGCGCCGGCTTTATTGGGTGGCGCACTGAAAAATACAAAATAATAGGTATTACTTTTGAATTTATGCAAGAGAAGCATTATCAGTTGTTATAGGTAAATAGACGAACAACTCTAGACACCTACTTCAAAAGTATCAGTACCAGAATAAATAATTATATTGTATTTCTCAGTTTTTGACCGACGAACCCAAACGGAGGAGGAATACAATTCGACATTCTGCTTTTTTTTGGGTTTGTGCGCGCGCTGTATATAGTAAACGTACTCAGATTCTGATGATTTTTGATTCATTTGAAAGAGGAGACTTGGCAAATGGTCCTAAATTCATAAAAACTCAAATCCAAAATCTCCTTCCCTCCAAAAAAAGCCTCCGAAGAGGGTGGAAGGGGCAACTTTTCTCGAAAATCAAAAATCTGAGACGGCAGAATTAAAGATAGGCCAATATCCGGAGACGTTTAAAATGAACATTTTTTCAAAAGAGTTATGGTTTTCGAGCTACAGCGATGTTAAAATCTCAGATATGTGTATTTTCGGTATGTGGAGGGGACAATTTCTTTAAAAAATTAAAGACTAGATTATTTGTAGCAACATTTGTATTTAACCTTTTTCCATAGAGTTACCGTTTTCGAGTTACAGCGGTGGTAAAATCTAAAATATGCGTATTTCCGCGACAATGTTTTTAAATTTCTGAATAATAACAAGTACAAGCAAAGAATATGTACATGGGTAAATGGTATAAGTGAACGTTCAATGATTTTCTTGACTAATGTTACACTCAAAATTGTTAAATATATATATTTTACAAAAAATTGGACCGACTTTATTTGTTGGTGTACTGAAAAATACAAAATAATATCGATTCTCTTGGTGCTGGTACTTGTGAAGTTGGTGCTAAAAGTTTTCAATATAACTGCACAACTTCAAAAGTACTAGCATCAATGGAATTAATATTATTTTGTATTTTTCAGTGCACCAACTAATAACGTCGGTCCATTTTTTTGTAAAAAATATTTATTGTATAAATTTATTTATTTCGTTGTCAGCAGAGTCACATAAAACTTAATATATACCATGATTTAGACATTTTTCAAAAGCTCCCCCTTCTGAGGACTCTGTTCCAATTCAAAGGTTTTCAGATATGATATTTCCTTTAATTTTGCCAGCCCAAATATTTGATTTAAAAAAATGCTACCTCCACCCCTCATTGGAGGCGATATTTGTGGAGAAATACACTTACACTTGACTACTATATTTGCACATAACTTTCTGTGAATTTAAGGAGAACAAATGGAGTATATTCTTTTATAACTTTTTTAAAAACAGTAGGTAGGTATATAAAATTTTCAGCTTTTGGGCAAATTCCATTTTGATTAAGTGAAGATTGGTACTATCACTCAGATGTCCTCTTCAAAAAAAAAAAACTGTGAATGAGATAACATCCATAAAAATATTTCTTTTCTTTCCTTCTTGATCAAGAATATTGAAGCTACTACGCACTGCGCGTAGACAAATGAAACATAATATGGAAGAGGAAATTGATAAACGACCAGATAGGAATGTAACTCCAAGGCAATAATTCATTGTTATGTTCGCTATATGAGGTCATCGGTTTGGTAAATATAGTATGATTTGATCTGGTAGCGCAGATGAAACTGGAATGATTTCAGTATTTTTATTTGGTGATGGATTTCTCGATCGATAATAAAACTTCAGATGCACGATCCAAAAAGTTGAAAAGGTAATGGTTATTATGTTCAAGCTAAGAAGTTTTTTTGGTGGTTCGTTTTAAAATTGGCCAGTACGGCTAACGTTTTTAATTAGACAAGAAGGTTATATGTACCTATCTATATGCTTTTTTCTTGGAGATCAAGTACAGGACAAAAATTTCAAGAAACTCGTGCGAACATAGAAAATAAGCATAAAATTGTTCTCAAGAGTACAATATTAGAATATATGTACTATTTTCACAAATTCTCTTCTTTTTGACTCTTTTATAGTGTGTTTCGATATTTGCTGGTACATAGTACAGAAATTGGTGCCTTGTATATACATACGAGAAAACTTGAAACGGTACAATTAAAATTGTTCTCTTTCTCGAAAGATAAGGGAGACAATTTACAAACTAAAAATATTGATATGAGCCTATAAATTCTTAATTAGGAAATATACAAAAAATGTTTAAGTCAAGAATTTCTATATAACAATTTTGAAATATACATAGGTGTACAAGATACGTTTCAAGATCAAGTGTATGGGATTTGGACAGAATTTTATTGCAGCCAACCTTCTTTTTCTTGAAATGGACACCCTGTATTTTAGTATAAAATTACAATTTAGTACTAAATATGTAGGCGTTCTATTGAAACTTCTTTATAGAAATAGCATTCACAACATGATAGAAAAAGATTATATAACATAGATGAATATAATAGCATTTCTACAGAAAAAAAATGAGAAAAATATTTTGCTCGAGAAAGTCATTAAAAAGTATAGACATACTGAACTGAACTAGATTTGTTTCAAAGAGAATTTAAAATAAAAAAAGTATCAGAATAAAGCTTTCCATTCTGCAGTTTTATATATGTAGGCAATCTTTTCATACTAAATATACAGGGTGACCCACTTAAAAAATATTTTAGATTACAAAACTTTCTGACCAAACTCTATACAGTCATTATGAAAATGTCATAATACCTACCCAAAAATCATCATCATCATTTAATTAAGAAGTTAATAAGATCACTTCAATACTGATTGATCCCACAACTCTCAAGTGAACGAAAATTATAGTTTCACTATTTTAAATTTGCTCCCAAAAGAAACACATGATACCTTTATTACACTTCTGATAAAACTAAAACTTACGTAGAATGATATTTGAATTAACATATTTTAAATGATAACATAGAAGATGGTGCTAATGATGTTTTTCTCTTTTAGACTGATAGTGAGGTGGCTTGCGAAGAAGCCGCTCGGTTGACAGTCGAACAGCAAGAAGACGACGACGATGAGGAGTATTGCGACTACCACGACCTGCCACCACCACCTGACGGCGGCTACGGTTGGGTGGTGGTGTTCGCCTCCTTCATGTGCAACATGATAGTGGACGGTATAGCCTACACCTTCGGAGTGTTCCTTTCCGAGATGGTAACTTACTATGGTGAAACCAAAGGCAAAACAGCATGGGTGGGTTCACTACTTTCGGGGATGTACTTGAGCGCCGGACCTCTAGTGAGCGCCTTAACGAACAAATTTGGGTGCAGAGCTGTGTGCGTAGCTGGCAGCATCATATCGACTCTGGCTTTTGTATTTTCGACTTTCAGTCCCACTGTCAATTGGCTGATGCTCACCTACGGTTTTATCGGTGGTTTAGGTTTCGGTTTAATCTATCTACCGGCTGTGGTATGTGTCGGTTACTATTTCGAAACGAAAAGATCTCTAGCTACCGGCATAGCTGTTTGTGGCTCTGGGGTGGGTACTTTTGCATTCGCCCCGCTGGCAACTATACTTCTCGAAGCTTATGGTTGGAAGGGTGCGAATCTAATTCTTGCGGGCTTGATACTAAACTGTGTGCTTTTTGGTGCCCTCATGCGTCCTCTTGAGTATCCAAAAGAAAATGGAGAGAAACCATTATTACAAAGAATGGCCGAAGAGAGGAGGATTCAGATGGAGCGGGGCAGCATTGGCGGTTCTTATTTTATGGTTCAACTACCAGATGGCACAATGGAGCGTAGACAGAAACAACCGCTAAATATAGATCCCGGCGTACATTCCAGCTTGAATTTGGATCAACTAGCTCCTGGTACCCCAATAACTCCAATTCCCACAGTGCCCACCCTACCGACCATCACTGAGGTCAAGGTCACCGAACAGAGCGGTAGTTCTGGTAGCCCCAGTCCCAGAGAAAGTATTACCGAAATCAAGCCAAAGAATCCGCGTCTGGAAACGATCCAACAAGAAGGTCGCGTTCGTCGAGACTCCGATAACACAGAATACAAAGACTCCTCGAAAAATATGCCAAGAAACGCCAGTCAACCTGCCTTCACAACACATGTTCAAGGATTACCGAAAAACGGTTCAGTCCCGACGTTTGACCGTATCAGAAAGACATCTTTTGGGGAAAGATTCAAACCGACGCTTGGACCTATCAAGTCATCATCTCGAGGGACTGTGAATAATTCCAATGGGGACATGCGCAGAAGAAGAAATGATTCCACGGGATCCTTTTTAAGTAGAAACAATAACAGCGAGGTGAGAAAACTATTATATATTTATATATTTTCAACATCAACTATTGTTGAGTATTTCAGAGCTTTTGAATCTCCTGACTTAGAATTTAAATTAATATTTCTCTTCAGGTTGATGTGGAAAGTCTGGCCTATACGTCCAAATTATCGATTTCAAGCAGGAGAGAGAAGGGCCACATGGTTCGACCTCTGTCCAGAAAAGACATTTTCTACTCCGGTTCAATTGTTAATCTTCCAGAATTTCATAAGTCTCAAAAATCGCTAACTAACTACAGGCAAAGCATCATGAGTATCCCTCAGATGAGAACATTAGAAGATGAGGGTACCCGTGAGTAAAAAAATATTTAAAAAATACCTAATTGATCTCCTTCCAGCTATGGTACAATTGCTAATTATATTTTTTTACAGCTGGTGATATATGTCCTTGTTTAGTGCTGCCAGAAAGTTTCAAGTCTACTCTTGCTCAAATGTTAGATGTGAGTTTGTTGAAAGATCCCGTTTTCATGCTTATAGGATTATCTAATTTATTTGGAATGGCTGGTCTATATGTTCCATTTGTGTATCTCGTCGAATGTGCAAAAGCTGATGTAAGTATTTTTTATTTGTATTTTCTTGACCTTCGGCTATTTATTACAGATTTGTTCAAAAAAGCTTTAAGTACTTGTTTGTAAACAAAAACCACTTCAAACTCTAATTTGTACCTACTTAATTTAAGTCTACGCCCATCAATATAAAGATTAAGGGATCTTTTAACTCCATTATACAGGGTGATTCTCAATAATATGATAATATAATATAATAACATATATAAGTAATAATATAGTTATTCTTAGACCCATTTTGAGGAAGAAATTACAATGTCCTAAAGGTTTTAGTTTTTGAAGTACAGATTTTTAATTTTTGTTTCTGATAAGTTTGGTAGGTATGGCATTTCAAATTGTATTTTGATTACTTTAATATTATAAATTTACCGTTTTAAAATTATTCTCTTAAAATGATTTTTTGTTGAATGAATTTTATTGTTTTAAGCGAACACCGTACATCACCTGAAAAAAGAGAGCAGATTTATTCAGAAATGAATGAGGATTTAAAAAAAATCTCTTTAAAATGATTCAGTTCAAATCACGCACTGGCGAGATTGAAAAATTATGTTGTACATCATAAAATCCCTTTTGATCCTTAGAAGATGCGTACGTTGTTTTACAAAAATATCTAGGGTCATTCCAAAGTTATCATGAAAAATGATTTTTTTAAAAACTTTAGCACCCTAGCTGTAGTTTAAAAGTCAAGACTTTTAGGACATAATAATAATAACCTTCTCAAATGTTGAATGAGGATTTAAAAAAAATCTCTTTAAAATGATTCAGTTCAAATCACGCACTGGCGAGATTGAAAAATTATGTTGTACACCATAAAATCCCTTTTGATCCTTAGAAGATGCGTACGTTGTTTTACAAAAATATCTAGGGTCATTCCAAAGTTATCATGAAAAATGATTTTTTTGAAAACTTTAGCACCCTAGCTGTAGTTTAAAAGTCAAGACTTTTAGGACATAATAATAATAACCTTCTCAAATGTTAGCATTTTATTAAGAAACAACCTGTACATTTTTGATTGGTATATTGGTATATATATTGGACTAGTGTCACAATGAGTTATTTATGTAATAACTGTTTGGTACTAGAAAAATATAACTAATTAATATGATTTCATTTTAGGGAATTGATCCAGGGAGTGCATCGTTTCTCTTATCTATAATAGGAATAACAAATACCATTGGAAGAGTAGCGTGTGGATACTTTGCAGACTTTCCTCAAGTCAATGCATTATTAGTCAATAATGTCTGCCTAGTCATCTCCACAATCTCGGTAGCAATGACACCATTTTGTCATACATATAGCGCGTATATTGTCATGGCAATATTCTTTGGAATAGCTATTTGTAAGTATTATTTATTTATTATAAGTTCAAGCAGATTTTATTGGAAATATATTTATATATTTACATACTATTTTCCAATTTTCCATGAATGTTTATTATTTTTTTTATATAGATAATCAGAATCTAATTTACATTGTAGTTGAATGCATTAGAAAAGTACATACACCCGATTAGTAGGGGAGGTACTGAATAATTTCGTACGGAATCAAAATTATAACAATAATAATTTTCCTCTAATACATAAAAGATCGTCAACTGGTCTAGAAGGGATGGAGCGAAAAGTGACAGCTCATAATATTGTAAAATGCTTCATACGTGTTCATACCGCACCAAAATTTATAAAATCATTTTATATGAACTTCACCCAACTGAACTTTCATGGTTTTCAAATAATAAAAAAATAGTCAGCTGTATTAATAGCGGGGGTAAGACCGTCAGTCAAAATGAACAAAAGACTTATTTATGCCAAAATATGGCCAATGCCAATGGATATCAACACATACCACGTTAATCGTTTTTAGACTATGGATGGAAGATACATATTTAAATACACATTCAATTGGTTTTTTAATTCTTCAAATCATATCTTGATGACGGAATTAAAATAGTGCATATTTTAATAACTTTTACACGCCAGTCATCTTATCTTTCGTTCTTTCAAAGCAACTTTGAATTATATGTCCAATCAAAAAATTTATGATATTTTAATGTTGCATTAAAATTAATAAGAAATTAAATATGATTATGAAATCGGTCCTAAATCCTACAGTTTTTCAACTTGTATCGACATCTAGAAGCGGCAGTCAAGTGCATTGAACGCGCTGAACAGTGAATATTCGGTTCTGGGAAGTTCGTAAGCTATAAAATGACAATGTTTTGGCACGGTACGAAATACTCGAAACATTTTCTTTGAAATAATATTCTCAAGATGTCACTCTTCGCTTTTCCACTGGTGCCGCTGATTTGACCGTTTATTGTATGATAATTAACTGTTAGAACTAAAATTCATTCGGTATAAAATTCATCGTAAAAAAGCAAAGCTAATTCTCGTGCTAATATCTTAAAGTCGATAATCATTCTTTATCCTTATTTTCAGCCGGATACATCTCTCTAACTTCTATAATATTAGTAGACCTGTTGGGTCTTGACAAGCTAACAAATGCATTTGGCTTACTTATTCTTTTCCGTGGTGCTGCTGCAATTGTTGGTTCACCACTAGCAGGTGCCTTATACGATGCAACCAACTCCTACGATGTACCATTTTATGTTGCTGGAGGGTTCTTCGCCCTGGCGTCAGTCACGAGCTTCATAGCACCTTGCCTGAAGCGATTCTCCTCTCAAGATGAGCTGCCGATGGGTGACGGTGACGCTTTAACACCAATCGATGAAGATGAAGAAGAAGACGAACCCATCACGATGGGGCAAGGTGGAGGAAGGCACATCCCCAAAATAGTCGAGACGGCATCGAGTCCAGACGAGAAGGAGATACAGCAGAAGGAATCGGTTCTCTAAGAATAAAAAATGCTCTTGTGTGCATGTACATACAAACTGTACTATGTCTTAGATGGTTACACACGACTGTTGAATATTTTCTATTGATTTCTGAAATGTCATGTTTTATATGAAGGATTTCACAGTGATTATTTTTTAACTCTAAGGAATGATTTTATGATGAAGGTGTCTTGACTTATGACAGTATTTGTAAATTATAGTCAATAATAAGTGCGAAGTAGGCCATTATATGAATATTAAGAATGTACTGTTGATTAGTGGATATGTATATAAAATAACTTTCGACAATATGACTAGGACCGCTACAGTTTATTCTTAAGATGCTCTGCACAAATTATATCGTCCCACTCGATGGCTCTTTGCCTTTTGCCTGGAGTCTTTGTATAGTCTTTTTTATATATTTTTTCAAAAGTAGCTATTTTCCAAAAGTTGAATTGAGTGACTTCCAGGTAAATGGCGGGAAGCGCCTTGTTAAGCTCGTTAACTATTACTGGCATGAGACGTGTCGAAATCGCTCAGGACACTACTTGCAGTCGCAATGTTGAATACAAATAGCCTTACCTTAGATATAGTACCTGTGCACCTCAAGTTAATGTACTTTTAACTTTAAAACGTAAGTTTAAGTAAATCTTTAATGATCTCCAATACATGTTTCATTTCAGTTTACAATGACTTCTCTAATTAATAAAAATTAATTCATTATACTATAACTATTTGAAAATTATCTTATTACCCACAAAACGATATTGAAAAGTTCTCATTATTTTTAGTAAAAAAAACATTCTTTTAATTCATTATTAATATTGATTATACGTAAGTTGTGAGTTTTTCAACAAGATTCAAATGAATTAAAGCTACTGCTCAGATCTATTATTACTCATATACACCCAGAAACCTATCAAGCCAATCCATTGCAAATAGCGTCAAACAGAAAGCGGATACAGATTTAATCTAGGAGGAGGTTATGAGTGTTTTATAAATATGTCGTTTCGTTTTTCGATAGATCACTTTGCTCTCAAGTCTATGAGTATAGAAACCTACTCTCATGTTCATTTGTTATTGTGCATCCTTAATATTTAAATTTCGATAATTGTTTATATTCATGATTCCTTATTTTTTGTTTTCTTTCCTTTTGCTTTTATTCCGTTCTCATTCATTTGGTGTTTTCTTTATTAATTATTCGTCCAATTTTTCTCCTTCTTTTTCTAATTCTACGATATTTTTCTAATATATTTTACTTTGCTTTAATAACATAATCGTTAGCGTTTGCTCTTATTTGAATAGGTACTCCTTATTTTTTTAATCTAGGAACATAACGGAGATTAAATAAACTGAGTTAGCCGCGGAAACCCAGAATATCTGACCTTTCTCTGTACCGGTTGATTTCCTATAATGTCCATCCCCTTGAACTTTTTTGTTTTTCACTTTAGAAAAAAATGCTATAGTTTGAATACCCATCGAATGGGGTTTCGTCATACCTTGTCTATCTCTTTTTTTCTGTAAACTAGGTGAAATAAAATTTTGACATCATAAACACATGTCTTCGATCGGAACGGCTGATTGTTATTTTGACGTTTGTTCTTGTTCTCTCTGACGTTTAATGCCAAACATTTATTTTTGAAAGTGATTTAGCCCCTTTACAAAAATGTCAGTGTCAGTGTTTTGGGGTTAGGAATTAAAATTTAATTAAACCTATACAGAAATCGTGACGAAACCCCTCTCGATGGGTATTCAAACTATAAATATGAAAGTTATAGGATGTTTTGTAGATTATTTGCAGGGAATATATTTGTTTATACAAAATATCACCTAAAAAAATTCCAAAGCAAAGTTGCCTTTTTTAAATGGAAACCAAAACTGACACAAAGTGACAGTGGCAGTTCACATTGTCAAGTAGTCAAAAAGTATCGCTGTACCTATTGTTATGAGAAATGCCATATTAAGAGAAAAACAAATAATTTTAAGTTCATTTCGAAACAACCATAATGCCGCAGCAACATAACGAAATTTAGCTCGAGAAAATCCAAGAATGCACACTCCTTGCAAAAAAAAATTAAAAGGATATTCGAAAAATTTCAACAAACATCGTCTGAATAGGACGAATAGAGTGGAACTAAAATGCGCATCTCAATATATTACTTTATGTGCAAGAGGATCCAAATTTATCCATAAGACATATTTCAAAAAGTTTACAAGAATGATACGTCCTGTTCAAAAGTTCAGAGGACTCACAAGAAAGCTGGATACAAGCCTTTCAAGGTCAAACCAACCCCAAAATTGCCCCAGACGCACAGAGAAAATAGAGTAGAATTTTGTCGCCTTATGCCGGAAAGAAGTAATAATGATCCTAACTTTTTTAGAAACGTCCTATGGACAGACGAGTCCTCGTTTGCGACTAACAGCATGATAAATAGAAAAAATACTAGGTATTGGGCTACAGCAAACCCATTCTGTTACAGATAATTTAGATTACAAGGGCGCCAGTTCGTTAGCGTTTGGTGCGGACTAATAGATAACAAAATTAATGGACTTCATTGTTTTAATCAAATTTAAATGAGGACTCATATTTTAACTTTCTCGACAACAAACTCGAAGATTTTCAGAACGAATTGCCCTTGCAGAACTTAGGAAACATTGTATTTCAGCAGGACGGCGCCTCACCTTGAGAGTGAGAAATGACATTAAAAAATCGCATTTACCAAAATCATGTTGAGAATATAGAACTTCTACAACAACTAATTAGGAATGAAATAAATGATCTGAATTCAGATTTTATAAAAGGATCTTTTGAGAAACTCCGACGAACATTCATCAAATGCAGTTAATTTGTATTATAATTTAATTTTCTCCAAAAACAGCTATAATTAAAGTTCATCCAGATTGTCGATTTTCAATTATTAATATTTCTAAAACAGTTGAAGATAGGAATAGGACATTATACATAAAACGTATCTAGAATTCTCCGTAGAGTTCATAAAATGCAATAATATTCAGGGTGTTCTATTAAAAAAAAGAGTAACTTTTTGTTTATGTGCCACCCTGTATAAACAAATATACTCCCTGCAAATAGCCTAGAATACATCCTACAACTTTCATATTTAATTTTTTTTACGTGAAAAACAAAAAATTTAAAGGGGGTGGACAGTATAGAAAATCACAGGGTACATTCGCATTTCAGAAAATCGTTCAATTACACAATCGTTAGCGTTTGCTCTTATTTGAGTAGGTCCTCCTTATTTTTTCAATCTAGGGAACATAAAAGAAATTAAATAAACTGAGGTAGCCTCGGAATCCCAGAATATCTGACCTTTCTCTGTACATTTACATTTCAAAAAATCGTGCATTTGCATTTGATCAAAAGATGTGTATACAGAATATAGGTACGGTGATTCGATAACCCATCTCTGGACATATCAGGTTTACATTATCACATATATTTTTATTACATCAAGTTGTATTGTCTAAAAAAAAATTTGTGAACTCTGCTTAAAAAATAAGTTTCTGTGCTCAACTGTAGATATATGGTCATCAAAACGTCGTAGTTTCATGGGTGTAACATTACATTGGTTGGATGATGAATTGCAAAGGGTGTCGTTTGCTTTAGCTTGTCGAAGGTTTTGTGGAATCCATAATTATAAAAACGTTGCAGAAATGTTAGATTCAATATTTGTAACATATGGTATAGTAACTACTCAAATTGTTGCTACCGTGTCGGATAATGGAAGCAATTTTGTAAAAGCCTTTAAAGAATTCAGTGTTCGAGAATCCCCAGCCCCATGTCTACCTGAATATGCCGCAGAATCGGTTGTTAATAACAGTGATGAAGACTCAGATTCTGACAATGAATGTAACTTGTTGACTATTCCTGACGTAGATTCCGAATTTACAGAACAAGAACTTGAACATATAATAACGTTACCTAAGCATTTTCGTTGTGCCACTCATACATTAAATTTAATAGCAACATCGGACTGCACTAAAGCGATATCTTCGAATGTGACAGTGCGAAATAAATATATTAAGGTTATAGCTAAGTGCCGTAAGTTATGGACAAAGGCTGGAAGACCCGGAACCTCAGAAATTATAGTTGAACTTTTAGGGCATACACTATCAAGTCCTGGTGATACTCGTTGGAATTCCTACTTCGATGCGATTTCACAAATTCTACATGAAAAATCTAAACTGGTCTCCCTTAATCAAAAACTGGGCCTTCCGCAGCTTCAGGATACTGAAATACAATTTTTGAAAGATTATTGTAAAGTAATGAAACCTTTAGCAACGGCTATTGATATATTGCAAGGAGCAAAAAATACCTATTATGGTTTTCTACTTCCGACACTAGTTTGTCTAGCTTCGAAGTGGGCAAAACTGAAGGATGATTTTCAAAGTCCCAGACATTTCAGTTCCAACTTAATTTTAAATGCTTGTATAAATGCCCTCGAAAGAAGGTTTTGTGACATATTTCAATTGGAATCACAAGAAGCAGTATTAGCAGCAGTTACATTTCCCAAGTTTAAAACTCGTTGGTTTAGTGCTCTAAAAAACAAACCAGAGACAATAGATTCTATCAAGCAAATGGTAATTTTATCAGGAAAAAAAATGTTGGAGTCGGACGAGCTTGAAAATTCGAATAGTGGTGATAACAGTGATGGCAAAGACCAGGGGGAATCCGACTATGACGGTTATTTTGATTTTGATCTGGCTCACATATTCGAATCCTCAAAACCAAAACAATCAAAAAGTGATAAGCAAAAATCGAAAATTGAGCTGGAATTATTAAATTATCTAGATGAAAAACGAACTGATTTAGCAATACTGAAGGAATATCCTATTATACAGAGCCTATTCATACGGTACAATACATGTTTGCCTTCATCTGCACCTGTAGAGCGTTTATTTTCCTTCGCGACGATGGTGAATAGTCCACGACGACATGCACTTACTGATGAAAATTTTGAAAAATTAGTTGTATTAAAAGCTAATAAAGTAGGTCTTTAAGAAATATGCATTTTATTTGATATCTCAGTACACTAATTAGAAAAATCTCCATAAGAAAATAGCGAACATATTCCTTAAAGCATATTTGGAAAAAAATATCAAAATAACTGATTGATAGTTCATAGTAGAAATAGTAAACCTATGTACTTGGTACTCATAAAAGTACTCAAGTACAGACATTTGAATACTTGTACTCAGTACTCGAATACATTTTGTTATGAGTATTCGTACTCAGTACTCGAGTACTTTCTGCCTGTACTCGGAACAGCTCTAGGTACAGGACAGGAGAACCGTACAATAAATTAAAAAAGACTTCCTAAACATGTAACATTATTTCCTCCATTCTACTTATAGTATCCAAATTTGTAAAACTTAGTGTTGCTGAACAGATAATGAAAATCTCTTTCGGACAAATTGCCACACGACCCCCTTCTCAATTAAATTTTTTGAGAGTGTGCTCATAATGCAGAGGGTGTGTGAGAAGGGGGGAATATTTTCATACTATAAATTGTCATAATGAGAAAAGAAATCGACTGTTTCAGGCTTTTTCAAACAAATACATAATAACGCTAAAAATGAATTTATTCCATACGTACGGACCGCACTGTATGTATTAAAGACGTCCTAGCCAGACGACCAGCAGAATCTTCAAGGTTTGATTAGGTATTTTGAAGCTATATTCATTATATATTATAAGAAGCTACTGAAGGATTTAAGAGAAAAACAAGTTATGTTGAAGGATGGAATAATAACTTTTTCAAGGTGCACATCCTACATCTAGACTTGGGTTAGCGGCCTGATGTAAAAAGCCGACTAATCCCATAAACCTGCATTGCTATGAAAAATAAGCACCTAGTGAATATATTGAAACTGTAGACAACGGGAAAAGGATTGACAATAATTATGAAACCGAAAATAGATTTACTTTTCATAAAACATGAAAATGTTTATTTATTTCATTCAGTATAATATTAAATTTTCTGTATTCTATATATATAAAAAAATGTAAAATTATTTTATTCTGTCAATATATTTCATGAAAAGTGATTTTCTTGTTTCGTTTAATATAGTATATAAAAATTTGACGGATAAATATACCAATTCTTGAAATGGTTCAACTTTTAGAAATAAAAATTCTTAATAGATACTCACTTCTAAACATAATTCCCATCAAAGCCTGGATGTTGGTTTTTAGGCATTATAATATAAAAAAATCTTGTGTGTCCACTCACACGACATTCTTACCGCTCTGAAACGAATTCCATCAAGTTGTGGAACCATTTGTTTTTTTCAGAGTTTCAAGACAAACAATAAGGGTTATATTCAATTTTGACGTAGGAGTAAACACGACTAAAAAGCAAAAAAATTGAACGGTCATTTGAGCATTTTATTTGCTTTTTCTCAGAGATACGCGTTATGTAGGAGATAGAGAGCTTTAAGCGAAATGTTCAACACAAGTTTCATTAGAATAGTTAAAGCCGTTTTTGCTTCACAGTCATGAGAGACACTGGTTTTTCATCTATTGCCCAGCAACCACTGCGCGCAGGATGTCTGAACTTACTCACCGGGGAGCCTCAACGATACCCTACAAATAAATGAAAGCAACAAGATCGATCCATCCGTTACCCAGATCATCTTCGTACAGACCGAAAGACAGAGCAATGGTTGAAAATATGTATTTTGGCTTCATGACCTCTGAAACGTAAACATCTGTTGAAAATCGGACACCGAAAATTTTACACGATTACAAACAATACTTTCCTTACTAGGGTAACGGTAGGCAAGAAAAAAAAATCACTTTGCAACTACCAAAAAAATCCATCAAAAATAAAAATCATTTGATCAAGTCGCACGATCATTCAGCGTTTCAAGATAAACCACAAAAATCATAGTTAATGTTATATTATGGAACTAGAATATGAGTAGTTTGTGCTTAACGTTTTTATGTCACAAGTATCGATACGCTACAAAGCAAAAAAGAAAGCAACAAAATCGGATCATCCGCTCCCGAGATAATCCTGGCACAGATAGACCAATAGCGGATTTTTTTTCATACTTAGGGGACCCTAAAACTTATATATTTGTTGAAAACCGGACACCTAAAATTTTACACGATCACAATACCTATTTTCCTTACATAGCTACTTGGGGTAGTGGTAGGGAAGAAATATGTCATTATGTTCTGCATGCAGCAACCTACATGTGTGAAGTTGGATACCAACACAGATGAATCCATGAATTGGTTGTACACAAGGATGTAATGCAAAATAAATAATTTCATTACCTGTCCAACCTTGAAAGGGTACAGACAATGAAAGAAATAAAAGAGAAGTGTCTAGTAACTCAGAGATGAAAAAGGACACTCGGGGACTTGGTATAGGACTGGAGAAGAGGTAGTTTACCAATCTGAAAATAAATTAGGAACAGATTATGTCCGCTACCACAAAATTTATCTACATTTTGCGTCTGGTCAACCTATAATTGCTATATCGCTTTGAATCGCGTTATTTCCTTTATTCGTAGTAATAATTTGTTTTTCGGTTGTTCATTATTAATAATCTGTTTTTCAGCAATTGTTGGTCACATTGATGTGTAAATTAATTATTAGCCTTTTTGATTATTGTTAGTAATTGCGTAAAAGAAAGAAGTTCCCTCCTCCTATATTGAGTGATATGGTAACGTATGTAGTACAGTCTAAAGATAAACAAGGGAAAGCAAAGTTAACTCGCCCACTTGTGGTGCATCCTGGCTAACGCTAAAGAGTTAACATTACTGGTAGTCAATCAATCTTCGAATCTCCTGACTGTCACATGATTCCAAATATGACACAGAATCCGTCTTCCTCAGGACTTTTTGACAAGAAATCTTGGACTATGCTCAAAAACTTAATAAAGAAGGCATTAGCTGGGCCAGATACGAGGTCCTGCATAAGATACTGATGGATAACGATGTTGTCGTCGTAGTCATTCAGGAAACTCACTCTGTGAATGAAGAGAGATGAGAGAGGAAAGCTACTAGGACACGATTTGTTGGAAGCCAGATATAACCGCATTTACGGAGTCGCTAATTATGACGTTCATCTGAGGAACGTACCCATCTGGTTAGGTCATCAAAGTGGGAGAAATAACTATGGATAATGTATACAAACCCCCTGCTACCGACACCTGACACACTGCCTTGCTTATACCACCAACGGTCTGTGTTGGAATATTTAACAGCGACCACACACCATGGAAATATAAGACCAATGACAGCAACAATGAAACATTGATGAACTGGGCCGATGATAACAACATAGTATTGGGGATCATTTAAATCTGCAGCTTGAAACCAATAATATAACCGTGACTTGTGCTTTGTGTGTAAAGATAACAGCATATCATTGCAAGTCAAACGCAGAATCCTAACAAAATTTCCATATAGCCAACATCGAGCAGCTCTAATTGAAATAGGAATAAAAATCCCCCTGATCAAGTCCTTTACCCGTCCAAGATGGATCTTCAAGAAGGCAAAATGAAAAATGTCTCTAGAAAGCTTCTTGAATGTTTAGGTTGGACCCCGGCCATAATTTGAAACTATGAAAGGTTCGCAAAAGTGGTGATTGCCACAGCAAAAAAGACATTCCAAGAGGATTCCGCGAAGAGTATAACCAGGATGGACGATGATTGACCAAGAATTTCTCAAAGGAGGGGACAGATAAATAGCTGGCGACCTGCTAGTTAGACTGGACATCGCGCGACGCGAGAAATGGATAAAAACGCTGGCGAATGTAGATTTCAAAAATCCAATATAGAGGTCTGGTCGTTCCTTTCAAACACAAACTCAGAGCATTGAAAACAATGAATGAAATGTGTAAAATCTGGCAAAACACCAGGACCTGACAGGTTTCATTCTGAATTTCTTGTGACTGCAGCAAATATAACAAAAAATGGCTTTTCATAGTCATTATGCAGATAGAGAAACTTCCGAGACGACCCAAAGAGATGCCGCCGGATCGTTCTACTGAGCGTAATGTATAAACTTCTTGAAAGAATTATCTACAACAGAATTTAACAAGCTGGCTTCCTCCAGGAAGAAGATGCATAGACCAGATAATGTCACTAACGACTTACATAGAAGCAGGCTACCAAAATAAACTAAAAACATCAACTGCATTTATGGACCTCTCAGCAGCTTACGACCCCGTCGGGAGAGACGGTCTTCTCTGTAAACCTATTCAAATAATCCCATGTAGAAAAATATCCATATACTGGGTAACAGGATAAGCTCGTGAAAGTAGCCAAACGATGCACTACATCAGGGATCTGTTCTTGCCACACTGCCGTTCTATCTTTATATCTACGATATGCCCCTAACCGTATGCCGACAGTTCGGAATGCGGACTATTGGTTTCTGGCAGTATAAATCAAACTTTTGAAGAAACCGAAGCCAGTTTAACATCTGATCTAACGATAGAGGGAGCATTTTTTCAGAAATAAAGACTGAAACCAAACCCAGAACAAGACTGAAATGGCTTGCTTCGACCTGTGCAACAAACAGATGTATAGATAACTACAGGTTTACTTTGATGATAAATACAAGCAACACAATCAGCACCCAAAATACCTAGGGATCATACTGGTTCGTACTGTCTACTTCATCTGGAAAATACTGCTGCTAAGATAACAACCAGGAATATTGTTCTCCATAAGCTGTGTGGGATGCGAATTTACATTTCCAATACCAATTCAGTCACGATGGTGACTGAAATAGAGTAGTATTTGGTTGCAGAAAATTAGTTACAAATTCTAATCTATTTCAGTGCAGAAATTTACCATATTGGTATAGAATTTGCAAGTTGCATATTGTTAGAAAATCTAACCCATTTCAGTCAGGTATTGTCAACACTCGTCGTGATCGCGCAATTTGTTGTTTTGTCGCGACTGTAGCTCGAAGAAAAGATAGGAAAGGAAAGGAGATTTTTTGTTATACTTTCTTGATTTTCGTGACGGAATAATATGTATATATTATTTTTTTTAACAAACTTTTTCCAAAATTTATGTGAAATTTATGAAATATTAATAAATCCATGTAAATACTAGGTTAGTTTTTCTTTCCCAGGCAGCAGGTATAATTGCTAACTCTAATAAAGGGACTAGTCCGTATATGTTGGAGATACATCTCTAACAAGATATCAATTTTCCTTGCACTTAAATATAAACATAATAAAATGAATAATAGGATAGGTATATGAATAATTATTAAAATGTTGAATATCTACGGCAAGGGAAATCTCCATCTTAAATGCGACATAGTTAAATGTAGACATTTACTCACTATTGAACCTTAAATTCGTCTTACAAATTCTACACGAATATGGTGGATTTTTGCACTCTGATGGAATAGGTTATGTAAATAATATTAACAACGCAAACAAATACTACTCTATTTCAGTCACCGTCGTGACTGAATTGATATAGGATATGTAAATTCGCGTGTGGCGAGACATTGGGATCTACTTCTTAACTCTGCGCACTTCAGCGCTTGATCTACTCCACAGCGGACTCTTGTGCTGCTATATGAACAGAGAAAACATACCTCCAATATATGGCTTAATAGCGTGTACATAAAACTCCCATACTCAGCCATATCCCGCCCCCGAAAAACAGCTGTTTTCCGGAAGTTTAGATGCATTTGAGACAATCCTCAACTTCCCATTCCTCAGGATGCAGTTATAATAAAAAAACAGGCTACGATATAGAAAACTACCCATGAAATCTGCTGTAGAATTGCACTCATGACGTTTCAACGAGTTTGATTTATGGGAATTAGAAAATGGGAAATTTAATTTGTGCATATTTTCTCCGCTTTTTTCTCTGAGATTGAAAACAGGATACCTACAATTTTACACGATTCCTTAAAAAGTTAGTTGAGGTAGGAATGTAAGAATAAAAGTGTATGGTCGAGTTCAAAAATTGTAAGCAGCAAATTCTCAGAAATGATGGTGAAGTTGGCTTTTTCTCAAACTATTTGCCTGCTTATTGATTCTAAGGCTTTCAGATTTTCTAGCATTTTTGACCGACGAACATCGAACGGAGGAGGTATACAATTCGACTGTCTGCTTTATTTTTTTTTTTTTTTTTGGTTCGTGCGCCCCTTTTATATAGTAAACGAGCTCCGATTCTGATGATTTTGGAATCATTTGAAAGAAGGGGATTGAGAAATGGTCCCATATTCATAAAAACGCAAATCCGAAATCTCCTTCCCTCCGAAAATCGCCCCCGAAGGGGTGGTGGGGGCGAATTTTCTCGAATATCGAAAATCTGAGTTGGTATAATTAAAGATAGGACAATATCCGGAAACGTTTAAATTGAACATTTTTTCAAAAGTGTTACGGTTTTCGAGATAGACGCATGTTAAATATGTATTTTTGCAATGTGGAAAGGACAATTTCTTTCGAAAATTGAAAATTTTTCGATACTACATGAAAGATATAATTATTTGTAGCAACATTTATAATGAACATTTTTTCCTTAGAGTTACGGTTTTCGAGTTAAATCGGTGTTAAAATGGTAACAACTAAAATATTCAAGCGTATTTCCGCAGCGATGTTCTGAGATTTCTATAACAACTACAAGCAAAGAATATACGTGGGTAATAGGATAAGTACTATCTTCATTGATATGGTATAGTGAACGTTCAACGATTTTCGGGACTAATGTTACACTCAAAAGTGTGAAATAAATATTTTTTACAAAAAATTGGACCGACGTTATTAGTTGGTGCACTGAAAAGTATAAAATAATATTAATTCTATTGGTGGTGGTACTTGTGAAGTTGGTGCCAAAAGTTATCAATCTACCTGCAACTGCACAACTTCAAAAGTAACAGCACCAATAGAATTAATATTATTTTATACTTTTCCAACCAACTAATAACGTAATAACTAATAATTTTTTGTAAAAAATATTTATAAATATAAAAAATTTAAAGTCTTATCTATTCTAATTCAGAAAAATATTCTTTAATTAGAATCAGTCTGATAAATAAGGGAACATAATCCAGATCAGAAATGCAATGCTAGTAATTACTCCAATATTCAATTCGTATATTTATATTTCTTTCTTCAAATTTATTCACCTTGACCTAAATATAATACTCTTATCAAAATATAGTAGATTGACTTGAAAAAAATGTTGACGTTATTCGTTTGTGCTGTACACAACACAAGGTAGGTAATGTGTTGAATCCTCTTTTCGTTGCGTGTCATCTAGATGTTACAGGTAAGATTTTAATTAATATCCTTTTTATGGGATTTTGACCATTTTCTTCTAACATGGATCCTAATAAAATTCTAAATAAGCTCTAATTATTATTGCGTATTTGCTTCAAGTATTAATTATTTGTTATCTAGAGAGTTTAACTCATAAAAAACAAAATAAAGTCAAAAATATTGTGTTCCATTTCTAAATAAATTTCATCATTCTTATTTATTTGGATAATGAGGGAATGAAAAGGCACGTAAATGAAATAGATAATAATGAATAATCTCGAATAACTTATACTCATTAAGTTTATGAGAGCCATATCTAAATAAACGAATATTTAAGGAGTGATTTGCTTCTTTTTCAATTAGAGCTAATCTTCACAAATAGAGACACACTGCACTTGCCAAAACATTCTGGAATAATCGAAAAATACTAGCTATTGCCCGCGTCTTCGTTCGCATGGAATTGAGATTCATCTTAATATCCTCTTTTAACCATACCTCTGTCTTTCGCATTCGTTGAAGCTCTTCCGTTTTGCTTTTAATAATGACGAAATTGTGCGGAGTGCTCCCGCAGAAGCTATTGAAAATAATAAAACCGTTAAACTTTCGTTGCCATTACGATATAACTAATCACATATATGTCAATTTTAAGTAGTCGAGAATAGTTATATCGGATGTTGAAAGCTTTATATCATTAAATGCCGATAACTTTTTCCTGATATCCAATTTAAATAATATAAAAACCCTATATTCTAGTCCAAGCCAAGCTATATCTACCCGTGAAACCGCATTAAAACTCGTTCATTAATTTCGGAGATTACCGCGAACAAACACACCGGGTTCTATGTTTTATTACATGTATACATATATTGATATTACAGTTTTGTGAAGTTATTTGTACTAAGTAATCTTAACTCAACAAAATACCTATACACGATCCAAACAATTTTATTATGTTAATTATTTATACTATACCTATACTAGTTTTTTAGAAATACCCTAAAAATTTGTTTCTCTTTAACTCGATACAATTATAATAGGTGTTACAGCTAAATCGCCGCAAACTTAAATAATTTCCAACCTTTTATACCATAGTTCAACAAAATCGGAGTCAAAGCTTAAAAAATTGCCATCAGTTCAAAAGGAGTTAATTTATCAAAATATAAAAATACCTATATCCTCTCAATTGTGAGAGCGTTGTGTTGTTAATCATAAAAAGATAAGGGTACTGTCGGGGTCGGCATACTTTCTACTTATTTATTTGAAATCGAGCGCAAAGTTATCTCCGATCCCGGGTTTTCTCCAGCCACATCCGCATTCATTCATGGTTTTTATTCGGGTTAGATAGACGATAGACCAATTTCGAAACAGGAAAACAGGTTCAAGTACATATTTTCATGAGACATTTTATTCTCCTGGAAGTCTGTGGCCATTCTCTTAAGGCGCTCGGAAGTCACCAAAAAAGTTATGCGGAGGAATCACTGAACTAGCGCTAGATTTGCGTACGAGTCGAAAATGGCCGTTTTCTGGGCATTTTTTTCAGCCAGAACACGCTTACCAGTTTGATTCCAGAGGCTATCTAACGCCGTCAAAAGCTAATTTTCGTCAAACGCCTCCATTTTGACGATTGTCTTATTCTGTGGAATACGCTTGGGAGCAGTAGCAAATACGTGTAACTGGATATTTCAAACTTGATGGACTATTAGACGTTTATAGAGATCTAAAAGACATACGAATTTAAAATTTTAGTTGTAACCATAATCAACAGATCTATCGAATAATTTTTTTTAGCATTTCAGGGTTATCACATCTATCCGCACCTGTTATCAACTTCATTATTTCAAATAGCGTAGTCCATTTTCTTAAATACAACATACTGTATATTATATAAATGAGTAAGTAGATAGTAGATACTATACCTATCTCTTACCATTCTTTGACTATTTGCATCTTTTGTAAAATAATTCAAATTTACTAAGACAGATACCATTTTTGTCTAAAAATAGAAAAGATATCTTGAACTATTCCAGTTCTTTTTGTAATTTATATTAAAAAATTAGAAATTATCTCTTACAATTCATTGATATGTGTTATGTCTGAAACAGCCAAAACGAGTATGAAAACAAATTTATAGCACCAACATAAAAATCACTAGTTATAACTAGGAATACATTTTATTTTCTTCTTCTAGTGAGGTCTTCTTGAGGGATTTCAAATCAGCTTTATGCCCGTAATTTTGTATTCAACCTCTTTTATTTTACCCCAGAGATTAGCATGAAAGGGAGTGAGGTCAGGGGACCTCTGTGGTCAGTTCCAAGAATCATTTACCTTAAAAACTTATTTTTGATTTCAAGAAACAAAAAAACAAAACCGAATTTTGATTCATGAGACCAAATTATTTGAGAAAATCAAGAGCCTCATTTATTTTTATTATTAGAGCCCGTTTTTTATGTTCCTCAGGATGAACGCTTATATATATATATATATACCCTACGAAATGTAGGTTCAATTTACCAGCTAGGCGTGAAATTATTATTCATATTCTAATATGGTCATCTGGTACGGATAGCTCCTCATTTATTTATATATATATATATATATATATATATATATATATATATATATATATATATATTTGATCCTTCGATAAGATTCTCCAAATATTCATTATATTCTTAAGTGGGGATTGGCATGAACATATCCAACCTTTCATTATCCACAACTCCAATAATTCGTTGTGTTTCAATTGTTTGAGTACGAAAGCTAATAAAGTAGAGAAATACAGAAATATTCTTTAGAGTATTAATTATTCTTCATTATCTAAAGCTTATTTTCGGCAATTTCAAAGCAAGTAAGAAACTAACAATTATAAAATTTCTTTTATTCATCGAAACAATGTTGCCATGCGTCATGGTACTCGTCTAAAATAAAAATCGTGTATCTATCATAAATTCGAATATTATTTTATAAGAAAAATCAAATACTCAAAGAATGGTAAGAGAATCTTAAAAATGGGTATTGGATATTATCAACTAAAGATACCTTCAAATTTGAAGTTCTATCAAAAATTAAATAAAATAGAGAGTATGCCATTTGAAATAAGGAAGCTTTGACTACAAGCAAAAATGGAATTCGTTTGTCTTGTAGATCTCCATAAATGTCCAATGATCCATGAGTCTGAAACACCCATTGATGGTTTTAGTCCATAACATGTGCAAGAGACATGTCTTGATTATTAACATTCCCTTGTCCTTAACAGTCAGTATGCAAAACATGACATAATAACATATGGTCTACGATTTTTAAACAGTATACCATAGACATCAGATGTCTATGCAGTATACCTACGGCTAGGCCATATATAGAAGTGGACACCAGATGCTTTTTAAGACGACTGACCACAAGTAAGAATCAGGTTTTGTAAATATTCTTGCCTCAGTTTATAATTCTTTGAATAATAAATTCACTGCCTGTTATATCAAGTTAGAATTTTCTCACATCGGAACCAATACTATGCGTGCATTTGGCGGAAAATGTTATCGTGGGCATAACATAGCGCTAGACAATAAACTAGCTAGCGAATTCTGGCTAAAAATGTTTTCCTAGGACAATTATTGTTATGTTCTCGTCTGCTGGAATCTCATGATGTACAAATAGTGAGTTTAATCAGAAAAAAATATTATTTAGCCTACTGATCCAGGAGAAATAAAAACAATACTAAGAAACATGAAAGATAGACCAGGTGGAGTAGATAACATACTTGCGAAAACAAACCATAGCAAAAACAATGACAACAAAAACTCTAATGATGATATATAATGCATTTTTTCACAGTAAGATAAACTATGGCATAATAGCATGGGGCGGAGCTTATAAAAGTAGAATGAGATTATTACAAAAACTACAAAATAAATTATTAAGAATTATAAATAAAAATACATTGATAACTGAAAATTATCCGCTCAACTTGGACCAACAATTTAAATTAGAAGCACTTCATTATCATTACACGGAACTAAAAAGGACATTTGAAAACTCTGATAATATAACTAGGAAAAAAGTATACAGCTACCAAAATGCTCGAAAACTGTTAGTGATAAAAGTCGCTATATAATTGCAATAAAAATATACAATCAGTTGCCTAATTCTCAAAAGAATTTATCTAGAAAAATGATCACTGTTAAATATTGAAAAAATGGATAAAAGATAATAATACAACTTGAAAAACAGTGAATGAATATAGTGGAAATAAAACAATATTTTATTAATTTTCTGTCTTTTCACTTAAACTAATTAATGATAAATTAAATAAATGTACTTTAACTATGTAAATAGTAGGTATAGGCCTTAGGTATACGTATTTTTTGTTTTTAATACATTTTAGTAAGTATTTCCAGGCCTACGAACAGGTAATATTGTTACCTTTGTAGGAATTACATTTGTTAACTCTCTTGTAATTATTATTTGGATATAATAAATAAATAAAAATAAAATTATCTAAAGAACAGTACCAGATAGATAAAGCACAAATTCTTTTAGAAAATACAATAGATACAATGCATGTGCATTGGAATTTAGAAAAATGTTAGATAAATAGTTTAATCGAAATATTGACTAGGTTTTTAGGAGATGCTGTTAACTAATATTCCTCATCATCTTATGTAAACTTTATAATAGTTCTTGTTAAGAAGATTACGAGCAGGCAATGACTGATAGTCTGATTGCAACTCAAATAATCAATTAATAATCTGCCCTATAATAATATCTGGGTAACCAGATATCAGAAATTGATTTCAAAAAGTATCTTGAAGTATCTTGGCTTAGAAATATAATCTTTCTGCGGAGATAACGTCGTACATTGTTATTCGGTTTACGAGTGATTTAGTGTTCTATTTCACTTGGAGGAGAAATGGTAAGGATAATATATTTCTTAATATTTTGTAGTTCGAGGTAACATAAATTCTTAAAAAACTGTTTACTTTTATTTTATATAATTAATGTATTTCGGTATTTATATTAAAATTATTATTCCATAGGGTTGCTTTCTTATTTCATATAATGATATTTTATTTTGACGTCACAAGATTGAGTTACTTAACTTATTATTCAACTCAATTTTCACAAATATGAAAGAAAATATTATGCAGATAATTAATAAATTACGATTGTTCCGAAATCGAATAACAAACATTCGATAATGATATTCTTTGCAGGAGGTAAGAATTGTTATCTAATTTTGAACTTGAAATTAGGAAGGTCGATAGTTTTTAACATTTTTTTATTTTTTTAAATGTGAATGCAATGTTATTCAAGCTATTTCGAATGATACCCGGTGGCTTAACAATATTATACGTTATTATGAATTATATGAAAAGTGGTGTATTAAATAATTAAATCGTATTTGATGAAAACAAAGTCTCTTAAACACAATATCAATAATTGTCGATCGTCCGAGGCAAGCCAAATGTTATTAAATAAAATAGATTGAAAATTACATTTTTTGCCATTTTTCTGAAAAGCTTCAAACAAAAGATAGAAATCATATCTATAAATGAAAAATAATTTTATAATGCTATAAGATTTTTTTCAATTAGGATGGTTGCTATTTTCACATTTTAGCAACCATAAATATTAATGAAGTTTAAAGCCAACTTTTCACTTCTGATTTTTGATATACAAATACCTGAGGTTTGAAATAAAAAAAAATTACGATTCAGCTCCAACGCACCACTGGATTTTACTCTGAAAGCATGTATTTACTTTTATTTATATTTATTTACATTGATAAATGGTATGTACATAAATTATATTACATAAAATAAATATACTACTTATATTACATAATTACATTGTTAAAAATATTTCTTTCATTATTGATATCATCTTGAACATCAATTTCATCAATATTATCAATAATATTAAATACTGTGACAATAGGTTTGTTATAACTAACTATAACTATACGTGAACTTTGGGAGACACATGATTTATGAATCGAGAAAACATCGCATACCATACCCATAATCAATTAGACATGTGTGGAAACGTTTTTTCAAAAGATTTGAAATATACTGCTTACTTCATTCAATTCAACGTCGATTTTGGTACCCATTTTGGTACCGCGGGCTTTAAATGAAATAGATTCTTAAGGAGTGAACTCCAATAAACTCCATAAATACAAAATTCTCGTCATTGCGTTTTATGATAAATTCTGACGATTTTTTTATAATACTTACTGCACACACTACATTCCATTATTGGAAATGTTCTTACTTACCACCAATTCTCAGATTCAGAAGGCTTGAGTTGAATCGACAGTTGTCTGGGCCTTTTTTTTCGAATAGAAATAGGTAAATAACGCTTTTTGTTAACGCTTGATCTTAATATGTACTCATCAAATTCTCGTACCAACGGGGCTTAAAATTAAATCGATCTGTAAGGAGTAACTTCCTGAAATTGAATAAGCCTACGAATCATTTCATTATATTTGCTAGTTCACATTTTTGGTTTTGGCCTTATTTCACATGCATTCTATGAATAAACACCAGATAAAACAACCCTAAATGGACGGGGTTATATTCGGGATCAGTTTGAAGTATGAAACAACAAATTAAAAAATTGACGGAGTTCAAAGTTGTCTGAGATTCTGAAAATACTGGGTAATGAGGACGACCGACATGTCATCATTTTAAAAATAAATCCGGCTGCTTTTGGCTAAGAAACAATCGAGACATAATTACATTTCAGAAAATTATATTGTTAAATTACACAACTTGAGAGATCTTTGTTCGAGAATTGCAGCTGTTATTTTGATATGTTTAGGATTTTTGTATGAATACGATGAGATGGACTTGGACATTGGACCACATATTAGATCTGTGCTTATAAAACATATGACTTATTTATTGTCTTGGGCAAAGCAACATAGTTATAGATGAAGACAAAGCATAATGAATTCCTCGTTCATTGTGGAAGTTGGTGGGGCGCGATGAGCGTTATGTGTGAGACACAGCGCTAGTTATTTATTGGTTCTCGATACATGCCAACAAGGAAGATTGTTTAGTGTAGAAGTAGTATTATGCATCGTATATTGAATTTGAGGCGAGAATCAAAGCAGCTCCCGCACCCAAGCGACGGGGGCGCTAATAATCTGTATTTTGAAGCGAAAATCACCGTATACATACATACATATTATATGAGAACAGAAAGGAATGTATCACTTCTCCACTTGAAAAATATTTAGCATAGGTTGCCGTTGTCTACGTGAGATAATTATACATACCAGATCGCCTTATATTGTAATTTGCATCAAAATACAGTTTGTTGACGGTGGCGCCCCTGTCACTAGGGTGTGAAAGCTGCATTGGTTTTCGCTTCAAATTTAACACCTATGTATATTCTTTGACGGTAAGAGTGCGAAAGAGAGACATAGATTTATATTAGATTATACAATACGTTTATTGTTTAGACAATTAAACAGAAATATGTATAGTGTATATACATTTGAGAGAACTATAGTAATAGAAAGAGTAAGTAATTTTGATAAATTAATCTAAGTTACAACAAAAAAATATTGAAGAAGCAGCAGGAGCGATTGCCCACAAGGCTACAGTATAAATCGCTAGGAGCTAAACCAGGTTAGAAGGCTAATGGTTGTTGAGGGCACGATAAACAAGGGAAAGAAAGCGTCGACTCTAGCTGTTAACGGTCAGCACGGGAAATAGGAGCATCCAGAGGTAGGCCTAGGACAAAACGTACACCTCTATTGATGAGGCGGAACAGTATATTCCCTGCTCCTTGGAGCAACAAGAGGAGTTAGTGAGTATGTGGTAGAATCAATGTATTAACCAGAGTCTTCCGCAGTTGTTGATAATTGTAACATCGAAGTTGTAGAGCTGATGAATAGCAGCACTGACCTTACATAATGACATGGAGAAGATAGACCACGAAGGTCAGCCTAGGGTCCATAATCACACCGAGGTTCTCCACAGAGAAGAAATAGTAAGGTTACCGGGCAAGGAGGTGAAGTCAAGGCTATTTATAATTCGCCAAGCTACAAAGACAATAGCTTCTGTCTATATGAGGTTATGTTTGAGCTGCTTGATAGATAGTTGCCCAGTCACATATGCGAAGGATGTCTTGAATGAGATGACGCAGGCAATCCACAAGATCAATAGGGGCACAGCCATGGTAAATTTGAAGATCATCAGCGTGTTGCAAGTAGGAAGCATCGCGAATGTAAAAGCCAACATCATTTATGGAGGTGAAAAGAACAGAGGTCTAACAATTTAACCCTGAGAATTGAAAGCAGAAACAACACCAGCTGTAAGTCCATTACAAGCAAATTGACTTAGAAGCAGACAGTGAGAAACTGTGTCAAAGGCTTTGGAAAAATCAAATAGTATGTTTTCTCGTATCAATATTGGACCTTTAACTAACTTGACTAAAACAATTTGAGTACCATGTAGGTAGAAATCCGCACTGGTGAGAGTCTGACAAATTATGCTTCAGAAGATAAGATGATAGCTGATTATAAGATAGCTGTTCGATGGCATTGCTCAGGAATGGCAGTAGAGCAATGGAACGATAGTCACTTGGTGTTGTTGGACTTTTAATCTTCTTTATCGGTACAATCAGGGCTCGTTTGGAGATAGAAGGGAAAGTGCGCTTTCTGAATGATGAATTGAACAGCCGTATGATCAACTGTTGCGTCGCGGGCAACGTCAAAAGTATCATCCTGTGAAAAATCTCATCACAACCGACAGTTTCAGATTTAATAGAAAAGATGACCTCACATTCATCATATGCTATCACCTCAGCAAACTCAAACGATAATTTAGCAGCAAGTATATGAACCAACGTAGTGGTTGATGCAGCAAAATGCTCGTTCCCAACTTCTGCAGGCACAATAAGAGATGAGGAGAAAGATGTGATTAGTGCTATTCAACGCATTTCACGCCAAAGAGTAGCTCCAGGAAAGCCATGCAAGCCTGAAAGATACTAGCCAGTACCGAAACTAGATAGCTTCAATGGATAATCAGAATTAGCTCTACATTTTCGCAACTCAAGAGTGTCTAAGTTTCAGAAAGCGCCTATAACACGTTGGACCTCCCTTTCTGCCAAGCGTATATTAGGTGTGCGCCAAGGAATCAGCTAAGGAGAATTGACGGTCTGTTGGTTCAGAGGAGCATGAAGATTGAGAAAATGCGTAAATTCACAGCTAAACGTAGAAGCAAGATCATCTGTAGTTGATCTGATTCGAGGTTTGGTCTTCGATAGATATCATCACATTCATCAACGTAGAACAGATCGAGACAAGTGGCCGCGAAGTAACATGCGCGTGATCAACGAGCTTGAGTGACAGGTAAAAGGCAAGAGAGTGCATCATAACTGGTAGAAAGCTTATCCGCATTGAAGTCTCCAAGGATATGTCTATACTTGTCCACAGCACCAGAAAGAACAGCAGAAAACTCAAGAGGGGAATTGAATGCTGCTTGGGAAGGGCGATAGACTGAAGATAGGAAGGGAATTTTTCACTTTCAGCTCACAGAAAATATATGCCAGACGCCAATGTTTTTAGGACTGGCGGAGATTGAAACAGAGATAATGGTCGACGCATGTGCCTTATGTACATAAATTGTAACACCAGCACCATGGATGTTGTGGTCATTCCTGATGATGTTGCATTCAAGAGCAACAACAGTGTCAACAATACTATCACTTAGACGAGTTTGAGTTATTGCAAGTTATTGGGTGTGGTCGAGGTGATACTTGCTAATATCAAGATTGGAGCGCAATGAGTTAAAATTGAAACAATCAAAAAAACCGAGAATTTGCAGTTCGGTTCAGTCCAGTCCTAAGTATGAGAGAAACAACATCGGAATGTGAAAATAAAGGTGAATTCCACTTGCCCTGACAGCGTTGATTTATTCGAATCTTTTTGGTTTTGTGTGGGATGACACGCAGACCCACTCGACTTACTACGAGATTTAAAGTGTTTATTTTTTTACCAGAAGAGTATTCGTATAACATTGTTAATCTTGAATCTGGACGCGCGAGAATGTTCGTTTGTATGAGTCCAATATTATGTATTGAAAAATAGTAATTGTCCAAAACATGCTAGTCATAAAATAAAATATTTTTTCATATTTACTAATAAGCGGCAAACCGCGCCCTGTACTCATTTTAATTTTCTGTGCACAAATTGACTCTGATGAATTCGCACTATAAGGGAAGCAACAATAGTAATTTAAGTAAGTTGTCTTTATGAAGATATATACACCTAGTTACAAAAATAAGTTTCAAAAACGCAAAACAACATCTTTCTTCAAAATGTAAGTAAGAATTACGCATTAAGTATTTCCGGTAAATTAATTCCATAGCTCCGGCTACGGTAGTTAATTTATAAATTTGAAATTATATATTTATATATTATAATTAAGTTGAATGACAATACAAATTTTATTTATTGAATTAAAAAATTAATGAATTATTAATGATTCGAATAAGTAATTATGATTTTCGAAATTTAAACGTGACTAGTAAACAGTAACGCGCATTCGGTCATACAAAACTGAAGATTCTGTTCTGTATTCCAATTGAAATAATTTATTGATTATTGACAGACACAATAATTATTATATTGGAATTTCTAAAAAGACCTACTTTAGTAATGTGGGTTTATAATACTCCAGTATACTTTATACAATAAAAACATGTGGTATTGTATCAGAGAACAATGGACGCCGTAGGAAAAAAGATCAAGAACCTATTATCATAAACAACAGTACACAACTTGCATCAAAAATGAAAAAGAGTAAACTGAAAGAAAGCAAGTCTGCCTGATAGGACAACAGTTAATAAAAAAGGTTAAGGTTAAATGATAAAATGTAGAAACACTTGAAATGATTATAAATGGCTTACAATCCTTGAAACATTGCATAATTTACAACTTGAACAAGAATTTAAGTTATCTCATTACTTATTCGAATTGGAGAAAGCAGTATACAAAAATACGAATCAAGACCGCATGTAGACTGGAGGTTTGAATTACGAATAGGAATTTTATCCCAGCAATCGCTAAGTTATTCAATGAAGACAAATATATCCTGATATGAATCCTGTAAGCATATTTTGATACGGTAAAAAAATTCAATAAATATAATTATTTCAAAAGCCAGAACCTTGTGGGGGTAAGTACAGTAAAAATAATAGTGGTTGTGAAAAAAAGTAGTTATAGAAAATAGAAATACACGGTTAATTGAGCAATATATATTCGCCTCTCAAGTCTCTTTTATTAAATATACAAAAAGAATGCTCAGCACTGATTAGACATTCTTTAAATCACATAGACTAGTGGGAATTGTATCAACTGAACCTATGCATTCAAGTTATACGGGGGGCTTTGAATGAATTAAATTTATAATAAATTTTCATTTTCAGGCTAAGGCAAAGATCGCTCACCGAGAAGAAGCCCGCATAGCTGCAGAGCTAAAGGCCGAGGATGAAGTGCTGCCAGCACCTCCGGATGGTGGATATGGCTGGGTTGTGGTTGCTGCATCTTTCTTCTGTAACTTAGTAGTGGACGGAATATCATATTGTTTTGGAATATTTCTTGTCGAACTAGTTAAACACTATGGTGTACCCAAAGGAAAGGCGGCATGGGTGGGCTCCATCCTGACAGGAGCCACAATGTGTGCGGGACCCTTTGTGAGTGCTTTAGCCAACAAATTTGGATGTCGGGCAGCATGTATAGCTGGAAGTGTTGTTGCAACTGCCGGTTTTGCGTTGTCAATTTACTGTACCTCAATAGAACAATTGATGATCGTTTACGGGCTCATAGGTGGAATTGGTTTCGGATTTATATATCTGCCTGCGGTGGTGTGCGTGGGTTACTATTTCGAAACGAAAAGATCTCTAGCTACGGGAATCGCAGTGTGCGGCTCTGGGGTAGGCACATTTGCCGTAGCACCTTTAGCTAATATTCTGATCACAAATTACGGGTGGCAAAAGGCCAATTTGGTTTTGGCCTTAATAATTGCCTGTTGTGCCATTTGTGGCTTGCTTATGAAGCCTCTAGAATATAAGAGTAAAGAAGAAAATGAAGAAGAGCCGAACCACAATCTCAGTAATGGTCATTCCAATGGAAATATCCACAGAACAAATACCAGTGAGGTGAGCAATCATTTCTTCTTGTATGGTCTATTTTGACTATGTATAATTGCACTGAACATCGTTTCTCAAAATAGACAAATAATAATATGAATAAATCAGATGATCTTTTCAGGGTGAAATGGGAACTTCAAGACTATCCATTGCTAGTAAGAAAAGTCACGTGGTGCAGCCACTATCAAGAAAGGACGTCTTCTATTCAGGGTCTGTTCTAAATTTGAAAGAATTTCAATCCCAAAAATCACTGAACGACTACAGGCATAGTGTTCACAGCATTCCTCAAATCAAATCCAAGAAAAGTAAGTATATTTAGTAATTCAACAATCTATTGATGGCAAAATAATGCCTACACACTATTACAATTTCATATCCTGTCCTCTAGTATCCTAGAGATATGTGTTGCTGGACATTCCGGTACAGTCTGTCTTAAAGAATATCGCATTAGCTTTTGACTACTTGTAATCTAAATTTACAATGCCTTATTGCGCTTTATGATGACCATGATTTTGCAAGAAACCTCATTATGGTCATTGGGATCATAATAGTCTGTATAGCTTCGTATCATGATATTGTTATCTATATTATAATATAGATGATTAACTAGGAGTATCTTCATTCTAAGCTTCGTCCGAATCCGTAGAATGGCTTTTCGCTTGTTGTACGATAAGAAAAAAACGGAACAAAAATCAAGAAAAATTATATTTTCGCAATATACCCTCGATTTTTATTATAGGTATAATAGACACAATAATGAGCTGCTTTTCTGTGAACCAAAAAAATGAAATACAAGGTGAATTCTTTTCATAGAATCAGGACATATAACTTTTTCAAATAGTACACCCTGTATTTTCTAATCTGATTCAGTTGCACATACACTTAGCAGCAAAAATAACGCACAACCAAAAATTGTGCTCAATTTCAAAGTTGATTTTCTCGCGAACCGATTACGATATTTTTTCCTAACTGTAGCTTTTTTCTTTGTCAATTGCTCCGTGATAGAATTTTTTATTCAGATGTCTCTGTTTTAGGCTTATGCAGGGTGTGAAGATAAGAATAGTTTCTTAACTTTAAATTTGAGACACCCTGTAGGGAGCATTAGCAACAACAACGAAAACTTAATGAAATCATGATATAGCGTAATGTTTTTTAAACATTTTACTTTTTGAATTTCTCTGATATCTGTAATATCAAAGAAAATACAGTTTTATACCGAAACATGTTTTAAAAAAATACAATAACATTTTGACAACAAACTAAGAATAACATAAACAAAAATTAACTATAAATAGCAAAAAAGTACATGAGTAGCTGATGTTTCCACCTGCACTTCTAATGACTGCTTCACATCGCCTCGGCATACTCGATATTTGATTTTGGTCAAGTCGATTCCAGATAGGTTGGTTACCATTATTTGGACATTTTGCAGGGTGGCTGGAGGGGGTTGATGCTGTCTCAGTGTATTACCAATAATATGTCATAAGTGCTCTATAGGATTCAAATCGGGACTGCGTGATGGCCAATTCATAGCTCGAATATTTACTTCATGTAAATATTCATTGACGATGCGCACTACATTAGGTCTTGCATTTTCGCGTGCACTAGTAAGAAATTATATCCAATGTACGGAGTGCAAGGGACAAAATGACATTGATAAACCTTTCGCTATATAAAGAGCCCACTACACCTAAAGGTACGATATCCATCCGTGATGTTAAGGAAATTCCAGCCCAAAACATCAGAGAGCCAACATCACGTACCTATATGCATAGCGCTCACCTGGCCCGCGTATAACTCTGAGAAGTCTATCAGAGCTATGTAGACAAAATCTAGATTCGTCTGTCAATAGAACGTGTTCAAAGTCCTCATAAGTTCAGTTTAGATGCTCCCTGGCGAAATGGAGTCTAGCTCTGCGGTTACCTACATTTAATCTGGGTCCTGTAGCTGGAACTCTCAGAAAGACGTCTTCTCGCAGTATCAATACTTTGTTGAATATTATAAACTGCACTGAGTTGTGTCAAAAAAGTTTCCTTGACGTGGTAAAACGTTCTCTTGAAGCAAGCAGTCTAATATAGCCATCTTGAACAACTGCAGTTACCCGAGGTCTGCCATGTCGTGGACGTATGTTATAGTTATTAGTTTCCCTAAAGCGTTGGACAACATGAGAAATTGTATGTGCGAATCCTAATCTCAAACCAATAGCTTATTCCTTCGTTATGTAACGTCACTGCTTGAACAAATTCATCACGATTCATATCAGAAATGACAAACTTAATTATTCAATTTACAGTAATTGTCAAAAACTGGCATTTGCTGGTATTGTTGATTGATCATAGACTACACGACTACAGTATCCAACAAAAATTGTGATTTATGTAATAAAAACATGTTCTGGTATAAAAGTGTGTATTTTATTTGATATTACAGATATCAGAGAAATTTAAAAAGCAAAATTTTTAGAAAATATGATGCTATAGTATGATTGCATCATGCATCCATTGTTGTTGTTAATGCTCCCATTAACCTTAAGAAACTATACTCATCTTAGCACCCTGTATAAGCCTAAAACAAAAATCTGATTTTTTTTATACCAGAGCAATTGCCAAAGAAAAAAGCTACAGTTAAGAAAAAAGTCTCGAAATTGACTTATTAAATGTTTTGGACCCGTAATGGTGTAGAAATAAATTTGTTGACATTGAAAATATTGAAAACACAATTTTTAGGTATTTTGCCGAATATCAAACAATATCTACATGGTACGTAGGATTAGAATCAGGATTATCTAAGACATGAATTAAAAAGATTTTATGGATATAATAATTAGTAATGTAAAGTCAAGTTGTTCCGACATTATAATTATTGAAAAATGGCAAATAACCAGTATAATATTTACATATGTGTGACAATTATATTTTTTTGACACATGTAATTATTCCCTTAAGCAATCATGGTCCACTTCAAACAACTTAAAATTTATGTTTTTCTCCAAAGAAAAATATCTAATTACGTTTTTCGAAAAATGAAAATTTTCGGAAAATACACTGATATACAAAGTTTCCCTTATTTATATCGCTTATATGATAAAATTACAAAAATAGGAGGTTTCCATTTATTTTTAATCACCCTGTATTAACATCATACAAATATTACTAAAGTTAATATTTTTCTACAAGAAAACAAACCCAAATTAAATAATGGCTTCCTTTTAAGAAAAAAATTTGAGATATTTCAAAAACGGTTAGACTTATTAATGAAATGTGTCCAGAATTAAAAGAATCTAAAAATGTAATAATATATAGTGCGTTCCATTTGAAATAACAAAGATGGCATCTACTTTTGGTATAACCGGAAGTACTAATTGTTCTAGCTGAAGAAATATGCACCTGTCTACCTGAAGGTGTGAGAAAACTCCTAACTCCAGTATTGGATTTGATGGTGCTCTTCAAGGACCCTGTTTTCATGTGCATAGCTGTGTCTAATTTGTTTGGAATTGCTGCTCTATATATTCCATTTGTATATATAGTTGAATGTGCTATAAGTGACGTAAGTAAAACTGCTAGTTTTTGTAAGAATCAAAAAGAAATATCACCCGAATAGACTAATAAACGTTAAGTTCGGACTACATTGGAACCTGATGTTTATAGCGGAATTTCTCAAAAAAATCAATTGGTAGTTTATTGCCATGATAAAATACAAAAATGATGCCCAAACAAGCTAGTGTAACCTAACCTACAATAACAGAGATCATTTTAAAACTTCCCACCACGGCTTTCTCAAAATGTGATGATTTTAATAAATATTTTTTACAAAAAATTGGACCGACGTTATCAGTTGGTGCATTGAAAAAGTACAAAATAATATTAATTCTATTTTTGCTGGTACTTTTGAAGTTGTGCAGTTGCAGTTAGATTGGCAGCAACTTCACAATTAATATCACCAATAAAATTAATATTATTTTGTACTTTTCAGTGTACCAACGTCGGTCCATTTTTTTGTAAAAAAATATTTATTTCACACTTTTGAGTGTTACATTTGTCACGAAAATCGTTAAACGTTCACCATTATCCATGTATGCTTTTCTTGTATTTGGTATTATTCATAAATCTAAAGAACATCGTCGCGGAAATACGCATATTATAAACATTACCACTCTTTTAACTCGTAAACTGTAACTCTATGGAAAAAATGTTCAATATAAATGTTGCTACAAATAATCTGGTCATTAATTTTCCATTCTCAGATTTTCAATTTTCGAAAGAAATTGCCTCTTCCACATAGCGAAAATACACATATTTCAAACTTTAACATTGCAGAAAATCTAAAACCGTAGCTCTTTTGAAAAAATGTTCAACTTAAACGTTTTTGGATATTTTGGTATCTAAAAAAAGTCGAATTGTATACTTCCTCCGTTTGAAGTTCGTCGGTCAAAAATAGGGAAAAATAATATGTCCCCAGAAACAACCCTCTTAAGAATTTTATATTAAAAGAGAGGAACTTGGAACAGGTCTTTTTTCCCAAAAACAAAAAGCCCCAAGATATCAGTCGATGCCTCATGAAATTTAAGGTTTTCAAGACGGTATTTCCTGGGGACTGGGGACAGGGCGTAGTAAAGGGCGAAGCAAACTTTTGTTAAAAACTTGTGTCCCTCGATATTATTTTTTCCTGTATTTCAGTGCTTTTTCAAAATCACATTTTGAGAAATCTAGTGAGAAATTTTAAAATTGACACCGTGTGTTAATATACCCCTAAGCATGAATAATGTCATTTTTATTAAAAATTACTACTAACAATGATGACGATTCAAGTTGTTTATATTTTTTACTATTCCTAGTTTTAAAATAGCGTTTTCAGTAGGTAACATACACTGATAAATAAATCTCAAAATATAGCATTTTTGTTAAAAACTTTGAATAAAAAATTGAAGAATTTATCAAAATCCAGTGAATGTTCTCAAGGAATATCGTTAGAGGCAAGATATCGGAGCGCGGTTTTCACTAGCTTGTTTGAGCACCATTTTTCTATTCTATTACCACAATAAACTTTACCATTAGATTTATTTTTTTGAGAAATTTCGCTATTTCTGTCCTAGTATCAAAAAGGCCCTCTAGTGGCAACATACCAAATTACAAATATAACGGGAAGGATAGATTTATTCGCCTAAGAATAGCTCTTTTTAACGACACCTTGTTTTCTAAAATCCGTCCGGTCGCTTTGAAGTAACAGATATTTATTTACAAAAACTGTTGAATTTCCTCCACCATTTTATTACAAGAGGTAGGAAAAAAAATTCATCTCTGCTGTAGAAAGCATAAATTTTTCGTCATCTTAAATTGCCTGAAATTTCGAGAAACGCCACTTTTTATATAAAGATTTTGATTAGGCCCCCTAGCGGCCAGCTTAACAACTTGAAAATACTTTTCAGCATTTTCTCTTGGCTACTTATATACTTAATCCACCCACACTATATTACAAATACAAGCCTTCTTTTTTATAAATAGATATATAACTTGTCCTATTTGTATTCTTTGAGTAATATAATTCAATGAACTATAAGAATGTAAACTAGTAATAAAATGAAATGACGAGTTGTTGCTTCTTGTTTCAGGGTGTAGAGGCAGGTGCAGCATCGTTCCTTTTATCTATCATTGGAATAGTTAACACCATCAGTCGTCTTATATGCGGTTACTGTGCAGACTTTCCACAAGTCAATACGCTCCTAGTCAACAATATTTGCTTAGTTGTAGCTGCAGCATCTGTAGCTATGATGCCTTTCTCACACACCTACACTGCCTATGTTGCTGTGTTGATAGTATTTTCATTCACTACAGGTAATATATTAATTATTTATTTAGAATGGGAAAAAATAAATGTATTGGTTTGAGATTGATAGTTAGCACGTTGCTTCTAATCAATTATGCACCGAATGAAATCAGTCCGACGTCAAATAATAAGCAGATAATCTGTAAATGTTTCGTTTCTCTAACTGAAGCGCTAGAGGGCATAATCTTATAAGTAATGCATAACGCCTAAATTTTGAGTAAATTTTATCACACACTTTTCTTCTATTCTTTCAAATAAAGTGTGGAGAAGTAATTTTTTATCAAGAAACTCCTGTAACTTTAGTTTGATTCAATCGATTCCACCAAAATTACTGATATATTTATATCCTTTGATTCTGATTTATAATACAGTGTGAGCCAACAGTAGTTTCCCAAATTTATGCGTTCTCACTGGTATCTTGAGTTAGACAAAAGTTATCTACATGCGATTTGCTCTTTTTTGAAATGAATTAAATCTATTTCATAGTAGTTCACAATAATGAGGTGTTTCCATTTAATATTCAAAAACGAGTTATAGGCATTTCCCACTTTCCTATCCCTTAATTTAAAAAAGAGAAGAAAGTTATTTAATATAATTGGTTTAGAATGACCTATAACCTATTCACTTATAAGATATACTATAATTAGGCATATTGCAGATAAAAATGTTTTTTCAATTTTTCTTCAAAGATTATACCCTCTTGCGAAAAAGATAAAGACTCAAAAGTTATTCCTAGCGATTTCTCGTGGTTCCTTTTACCAAAGAAACTTTGATCAGAAAGTTGAACATTTCCTGAGAAACAGCCAGAGGTTCAGCTTATTGGGCCAGGTACATACAGCTTGTCAAGAGTATTGAATGCGTAGAGTGTAGAGGCGTTGAATGGTTTGCAGTAGTTGCGGAACGTATGCGAACGGTGTAGTATTTCTATGATGTACCTATATAATGTAAATATGTTTTCCCCTCAACCCATACGTCGCAGCTCACTTTAAATTTGTTGAACTGTACGAACACACATATATCTGCTTAAAAAGCAGTGTATCCAACTAACGAGATTGAAACAACAATTCATATGAGCTGAACTACACTGGCGTAATTTTCGGGCGATAGAAACGTTGACGGTTTTCAATAGGCGGTATATGCTCGAGCCAAAAATATCGCTTGATAAATAACTTTAAAAAACTTGGACCGACTTCATTAGATGTTACACTAAAAAGTATAAAATATCAAAACCTACATTATGTGTATGTGACAAGATAATCTATTCCTAAAAAGCACCTCTGCCAAAATTTTCCGCGAAATACTGAATCAAAGTCGGAAAATGACAAGGATGACAAGGAGGTAGGGTATCTGGCAGGACAACGTAGGATTAGGAAGCATATGAACAACATGGGCCTGGAGGAGGACGACCTATGTCTGCCAGGAAGAGGAGGAAACCGCGGTTCACATACTCTGTGTGTGTGAAGCCCTGGTAAGAGTGCGGTTTCAAATATTCGGGGAAGGGAAACCAACGGCAGAAAGCTACCTGACAGACTCTAGACTGCTAAGTTTGCTAAAAAGGATAAATTTAGATACTAAACTCTAATGCAATACAGAACCACAACAAACCAAAACTGATCGCAGTGGGTTAGGACGCGCAGCTACTCCAACTAATGTAATCTAATACAAGAATTCAAGTAGATGAATTAACTTTTTTAAAAAAGAAACATGTATATAGATTGAATTCTTAAAAATCTGGAACTGAAATAATTGAAGTAGAATAACTACTGTAGAATTGACTATTACTTTAAAAAATTGTCCAAAAACTAAACTATTAATCAATCAGTGTTGAAAGGGTGGTATATCTAGAATTTTCGCATAACATTTAAAAAATGTAACCATTTTATAGTCTTTTTGAAAAATATTTTATACAGATATTAATAGGTCTATTTCAATAATCCTTGAACAGCTATTTTTTAAATATCGAGGTAACTAATCAGATCATTATTTAATCAATCGTGTGAGAAAAAAAAAACTTGGTTATCACCTGCAATGAATCGCTAGAAACACTTAGATAACGTAACTTAATTTAATTAATAATAGAAATAAAAAGTGTACATATAATTAATCATTCAAATTTAGCTTTTATATAAACAATATTGTTGATTTGATTTTTCAGCTGGTTGGATCTCTCTGACTTCGATCATCTTGGTGGATCTACTGGGATTAGATAAATTAACGAATGCATTTGGTCTGGTGATTCTGTTCCGTGGTGTGGCCGCATTTGTGGGCTCACCTCTAGCAGGTGTCTTATACGACATGACAAAATCCTATGATCTGCCATTCTTTATGTCAAGCGGATTATTTGCTGCTTCAGCTGCTTCTAGTTTATTGGTGCCCGTTGTACAATCCATTATAGCTAAGAAAAAGAGGCCTGTCGTGGATGATGAAGCTCTCACACCGATGAATAGGCTGAACGAACAGCCATAGAACTGTTTTAAATTATTTTAGGTTATCTCTTTTACATGTGTTCCATAGTCATCGATGAAGGTCGATCAGTCGATCAAGCTTTTCGATAGCATTTCTAGTAATTGAAATGTGGGCACTTTATTAAATAGTTATCTCATGAGAGGCGTTTGATCAAATATTCAATAGTGAGAATGAAGAGTTTATCACTATGTAAATATATTTTATCATCGCTTCATCATTTGATAAACTTAAAATGTAGGTATGAAATGTGATTTTCATCTTTTTTACTTTTCAAGTGCTACCGATAAGGCATTTTTAAATAATAATTTATCTATGATTATTCAGACAGAATAATATATTCCACGAGACAAGATAATGAGAAACAAATGTTACAAAAGTTATATTTTTGTAAAATTATATTTTATATTTTAAACTTTAATATATTGTTACTTTTTTACCCTTCTAGTATTTTTTTCAGACTTACTTTATTAAAAAACTTATATGGATGTTCTTGAATTAATCATTAGATCAAATAGACCCGATGATTCATGATCAACGTGTAAAAAATTATTTATTTTCGAGTATTCTCGTAAAATATACAATAACAAAATGATATTACAGTTAACCATAATTAATAGGTTCAAATGAAGTTGTAGCTTATTTATATAAATAAAATTATCAATATTATAACACTCACAATAACGTCGAGTTGTTTAAAATCTCTGTTGGAAATTCTGTTGTTGTTGAGAACTGTTATTATACATCATTTGCTGTTGATGGAATTCTTGCTGTTGAGATATAGGAATCGCCTGTAAATATAGAAATATATCAATAAACAACACCTGTTTGATTTATATCTGTAACAAATTTGGACTCAATATTTCTGATAGAGAGATATCCAAGATGAGAATTACGAAAACATATTCCTTTGGATTATTGTTTTTAATCATTTTGGAAAAAAGCCAATTTCAAAGGCCAAAATACCTAAATTCTACCGGCAATAAGTGTTCACTGTTCATTAATTTCCTAACATATAAATAACTGCCAAATAAGACTATATCCTAAATAACACACGAATATTCATATCTCAAATAACATAAAAGAAACGAAATCGGTCGTCTATGAAAACAATTCATTTTATTGAAGAAAACTGATAACTTTTATTAATTATTTAAATTCAATACAACATCGTTTTTGAGAAAATATTCGAAGTAAAATAATATTTCAAGTTTCATTTTAAGTTTCTGCATTTATAAAAATTAGGTAAGAGGAAAGTTTAAAACACGTAGCCAGTTTTAGTTCTACGTAAGTAATGAGATTTTGCAAATCAATTGTGAAGATTCCTTGACATCTCCTAGAATTTACGTAATAAAATAATTCTCTAGTTCTTTATGAAATTAGTTATTTATTACTTCTCATGGATCAAATATTGAGTTTAATAAAAATCTATTCAAATACCAGTTGCTTTACGTCACAAGTGGGTTTGTTGTTGGAAATTGAAGGAAATCCAGATTTTTTAACTTATCATTGATTGAATTAGCTGGCTTAATTATAACTGTCACATTCATTTTTTAAAATATGTATAAACCTTGAAAGTTCTTAATTAGCTGGTAGTTTTGCGTTCAATTTATTAAATTTCTCGTCAACCAAAGATCATTATATCGTTGAGAATGCAATCAAGTTGACTTTTATGAGACCTCAAAAATTCCATATATTATTCAATCAACTCCATTGTAAAATGTATGTTATACGATAGATGAGAAATCAATACAAATGTCAACAGTTTAATTTGTTTATAAAAGGAACAATAGTGGCAAACTATTTCTAGAAATAAATTTGTTATGGATATGGACCTTTTTTAAGTTAAAAATATTTTCAGTAAAGTTTATTTTTTGATTTTTGATACAGTAAACTAAGACACTGATATATGTTCTAAATAATCAAATCTTAGGTTCAACATATTATTCAATTATTTAGAGAGACTTATATTTTCAATGATAATCCATGAATATCAACTAATTTTCAGCTTTTAAATAAGGAACCTTCATATATTATTTTTTGACATCCTAAAATTGTTTGAATTATGAAAATCCGTCTCGAAAGAGATCATATGAAATTCTACGGGCTGCTTCTCAATATAACCACGTACAGTAAAAATAACTTGCTTCATAATCTATAGGATGTGTGAAATTACATCTCAACCATTTATTTTGATAAAGTATTAAGGAAGTTAGTGCGCACCGACAAAAAAACACGTTTGAGAAATAGTATATATGCTGATTATATCATATATTTTGACAGATGAATAACAACTAATCAACTGACTTTTAGTCAATTCCTAAATTTGATCCAGTGCACTGGCTGACCGATATGTCACGTCATACCGATCTGCATATGGAATGGAGTTTAGGAACACACGCCAAATCAGATTTGGCTACTACGCAATCTTCATTTGTTTTGATGACAACTCATCTATAATTTGTTCAAGCAGCAGCAGTAGGTAAACGAACTAATAATGACACCGAAAACTATGGCGCCGCGGATATGGAAACAAATTACTTCCCGAAAACACTGTAGCACAAGCGAATGAAAAGACAATGAACAAAGCACAAGTTTTCATAATAGGATCTAGTATACTATCGGATATAAGACATGTAGATGCAGAAGGTATATTCAATCATGGAATGTTTGAGAGAAATCAATAGGAGGGCCATGTTATGATAGAGGCGGCACTGGCGGCCCTAAAAAGTCAGGTGGTCACATCTCAACTGGTATGTGATCATATAAAATAGATTTGAAAACTCAAGAATACCTGAATTATGTAAGTCTGATCTAGATGCCATGCCCTCAAGGTATAGAAGGCAAAAGGCAAGGCTTAGGTATATTGCTAATAAAGGAAGCTATTGATGTTTAACGGAAACGAGCTAAAAATTATGGATAACTGGTTAAGAAGAACACCTCAAAGAAATGGGAATGTACCATTGTAAAAGGTACAATATTGCTAGGAACTCTAATTATCGCAGTCCAGGTGCAGCAAAGGAGATAAGCAAGTAGTTAATTGATGAATTAGTAGTGTGAAAGAGAGTGTTAGGTAAGAAGTGGTACAAGTGTCAAGAGGGGGTTATTTTTGTCAGGCACACCATCACACCAACTAAGTAGTCCATGGATATTGGCGGACAATGTCCGCTCGATATCCATAAGGAGGCAACAACAAACTACAACTGATTCATAAGCAATTTACCAATGAAAATCGGAAATTAAATTATTTTAAATCATGTGTACCAACCTGTTGATTAACTTGCCCAGGATGACCTTGTGGTCCAGACAGCCTCACTCTTTTAGCTGGATTATGACTGTCTTGCTGGTTAGATTGCTGTTGTTGCTGCTGTTGTTGTTGCTGGGATTGCTGCTGTTGCTGCTGCTGCTGCTGTTGTTGTTGTTGTTGGTTTTGTCTTTTATTATCAGACTTCTCTTCTTGGTCATCGTCGGTTAAGAATTCTCGCTTTGGATATGGTATGGGGCAACCTATGTTATGAAATTTATCAAAATCAATTCTAAATTATTCTATACCAGTCATATTATGATATTTATGAATATTAATTCAAATTGCTATATAATCAAGACGATTATATATCAGCCGTTTTCTGGTAAATAACCACATTACGCTAGGACGTCTAACTTCACCCACAACTACTTCCCAGAGATCAAATAGGTACAGTAAATATGCATCCAGTTTTTGATATAGGATTAGTAGAGCGCTGTTTACAGCGCTCTAGGATTAGGTCTGCTTGGTATAGAATATATAAGCGTCATATGTATAAGTATAATTCCCAACAGAGATGTAAAACAGTGCAAACAGAATAATATGAAATCCATATCTAAACTTTAAATCACAGATACTAAATACTGTTAAAAAATTGATCAAGAGAATGGAAGGTCCCTGTTACTAAAAAAAATCAAGTTCCCTTTTGAAAGAAACTACACTCCCCGGCAAAAAAATGGCCACTGAAAACTGACCCCCATTTCAAAGTTGGTTTCCTGGCGAACCGCTCATTTGATTTTGATTTTTTTTTTTGATATATTGTAGATTGATTTCTCAGTAACGATGTTATGTCATAAATCTTCATTCTTATTTGAATTTAAGCGGGGTGCAACAATAAGACGAAGTTTATTTCGCTAAATTTGTAACACCCTGTGGAGTGCAACAGCTTTAGCAGCTATTGTCAACTGGACTCACATTGAACCGATCTTTTCCTAACATTTTGTTTTTTTGAATCACGACAGTATCTTTGTTTTTACTGGAGATACACTTTTTTAAAGAGAACGCCTCGGAAAAAGTGTTCGCAGGTACAGTTCTACGTGTAAAATAATCAAGGCAGCGTACACGGAAACGGATTTGACTTTAACATTGATTGACACCGACATTAACATCAAGAGCTTGTCAACGGTTTTACATAAAATCACAAAATGCCTTTATCTGTGACGGATGTTGCTCGTATTCTAGCCTTCAACTAAGGATGGCCGAAGTCAACGTTATGTGTCCTATACTCTTGGCTACCTCGAACAACAGTCCAATATGCCTGGAATCGGTATATGGTAAAGGGATATTTCAACAGGCGAGTGGGCTCCGGAAGGAAACCGAAGACAAGTGCAATCGATGCCCGCTTTATAGTCCTGAATGCTTTACGAAATCGTAGAATTACAGCTGTTCAGAATAAACATCTTCTACAAACCGGGCGCAGGATTGAAGTCAGTGAGAGCACAATCCGACGAAGACTCAAAAAAATGACATGTCTTCAAGAGTCAAGGATGCTTCGAAGACATCGTCGAGCACGTCTTCAATCTGCGCGTCTACATATGAATTGGGGGATCGCGATTTTGCCGGCGATCGCCTGATGGTTTGGAACGAGTTTGACGACGAAATGACAGATTGGCTGACAGTACAATTTCAGAACGCGTAAGTTTCAATGGGGATTCTGTGATAGTGTGGGCGGGAATTTCGAGGGACGCCCATACCGATTTAAACTTTGTTGAAAACGGCGCCTTAAATGGGTATCGATATACACTGTGTCCAATTAAGTCGGAACCATATGGAAAACTTTTTTATTATTGATTTTATGGAAAAAAGGTATTCTTGATAAAAAGTTCTGCATAGTCCAAAACTTAAAATGCAACTATCAGATATAAATTTTTCAAATCCATATACGAGGTGAGTCGAAAAATATGAATTTTGCTCAAGAATAAAATACCTTTATTTTTGAAAATATCGAAAGTTTTTATTAGAAAAAGTTGATCATAATTGAAAACTATTGTCAGATATCCAATATTATTCATCTACCATGAAAAAACATATTTTATTATTTTTAACTTTTTATTTTAACCGTTTATTAGCATTGATAATTTACGTAAACCGATAAACATTTAATTTAGGATGCACTCCAGCGTTAAATCGCTAGTTCGTTTTATAAAATACAAGAAATGGCGGCTCTATTAACTAGTAAGGACAAAATTTAACTAGTTTTTATTGTCGGAGATAATTATAAAACTCTTAGAGAAGCAGCAGCTATTTTTAACAACAGACATCCGAATAGAAATATTCATCATTCGACAGTTACATAAATTCTAAATAAATTCAAGACGTCTGGAAGTGTTCGCAATAATTTTAATAAATATTATTTTCAATAAAATAGCTGATATGTAATTTTAAAAAAATGCATAGTATTTTATTTATACCAAAAATTATTTTTTATAGCCGATAAAAAATAAGGATTTTTTCGCGAGTTCCCGGTGATCTGCTGTCGGTAATAGAGCGGTTATACCCCCACCTAACCCCCACCATAAATAAACTTGAAGTCTATTCTCGGGAAAATGACCCAGTTATCAAATTATCAACGACGTTAAATTTTTTGACAATTTTTTTGTAGTTTTGCTTGCATGTGGTTTTGATTGATAAGTTTTAAGTTCAACTTAGATTAAATTACCCCATATAAAAAGGAGTATTATTTCACCTCATCAGGATGAACGTTATTTAATTCAATATAATTAATTCATTATGATCATCAAAATGATGCGAAAAAATAAATGAAATATGAATAATTTTAACCCAAAACTCATCAAATACAAACAGACAGGCAGCCAAATTTTATTTTTTGACAGTTTTGGCACTTTTGACATCTATAACCGCCAGTTACCATGCTCAAGAGGACGGGAACCAAATCAGTTCCCGTTTTGTAAGATAAGTGACGTCAGAAAATATTCCCCTATTACCGCTTATGTCGCGAAAACGCACCGGGAAGAATAATTCGCTTCCCGCTAGTTCACCGGGAACTCACGAAAAAATCCTAATTATTAGATATCTGACAATAGTTTGCAATTATGATCAACTTTTTTTAATTTTAATTAATTTTAATTTTTTTAAAACTGTCTATATTTTTACAAATAAAGGTTCTTTACTCTTGAGCAAAATTCATAATTTTCGATTCAACTCGTATACGGATTTCAAAAAATGATATCTGATGGTTCCATTTCAAGTTTTGGACTATGCAGAACTTTTTATCAAGGAATAACTTTTTTCATAAAACCAATAATAAAAAAGTTTTCCTGGTTCCGACTTAATTGGACACAGTGCATATAGTCGAGTTCGTAAACTATAGGCAGTGACGTCAACAGCGCAAAAAACAAAAGCATTGTTGTCGGGTTGTGATGCTAGTTACTTATTATTATATTATATTACTATTTTAATAAAATATATATATAATAAAACGTATAGTTTACAGGTTATATTTGCTGGAGTATCCTTCTGCTAATAAAATTTATTCGGTAACACCAATATTTATTTCAAAATAATAAGCTCAGCCGAAAAATCGTAGCGTATCATACACGTTATGCATGCTACTTTTTAATGAAATTTGTTGAAGGGTTTAAAATTTTTATATAATATAAAGGATTTTTATATTTGTGATAAGAGAAAACGGTGTGTAATGTGAAAAATGTATGTAATAAAAAAGATCTGGTGTGTCCACTCACACGACTTTCCTACCGCTCGCAGGCAAATTCCAGTGAATGAAAATTTTTACACTATTACAATACATTCCTTACATAGCGACGATAATAGCGGCAGGAATGTAAGAATCCTCTGGTCAAATCGTGCTACCACTCATTGTTTTCAGTATGTCAAGACAATGGTCATATATATATATATATATATATATATATATATATATATATATATATATATATATATATATATATATATATATATATATATATATTGATAAAATAGATTTTTCTTGGGGATGCAGTCATTTAATAAATACAATTCTTTGGATTATGCCAAGCTTTCGAGGAGAATGTTTATTCTCTTCGTCGGGGCAAACTAAAAATCGTTATAAATTTTCTTAACCACATAATAAATTATTAATTAAAGTACTAACATTCGTGAATTTAGATAAAATTAACCACAAACAGGAAAGATTTCATAGCCATCAATCAGAAATGTCATTAATTATTTATAAATGTCATGGTAACGGCATATCTAGAGTTCAAAGTGTCTAGATTCAAGTTTTCTTAGAAAAGATCATATAGGAGTTATCTTTGTGTTTGTAGCTCTTTTTTAACAAGTCACACATTAAACTTGAAAATATTGAGGCAGATATAAGTTTAGTAAAAAGAAAAAGTTATTTTCAATTAATAAAAAAAAACATTTATAACAGACTTAGAAACACATTATATAAATAAATATATACCCGTACACAATAATATTATTTATATATATTGTTTTTTATGTAGATTCTTGAGCTTGGATATAATTTTTTTCTTAGGGTTTCTTGGGATACAGGCTCAGTGTTTTGATTAATTTATCTTTATTAATTCTATACCATTATAATTAATTTTTATAAAAACAAAACGTTTCGACCATATGTGATCTTTTTCAATTGTTAAAAATTAAGATTAGCTGTAATATAAAACAAAAATTAATGTAATTTCTTTATGATTTGAAATAAACTTACCTAAAATGCATAGTTCGTAGAAACCAGATATATAATAAAAATAAAATATAATTCTGTTTGGATCGACCATTTAAAAATTGAAAATTAAAAATGTACTCTTTATAATTGTTGAAAGTTATATCATTTCAGCATCTTCTTTCAGTTTCTATTTTATTTTTTTTATTTTTCTTGTTCATTATTTTGGAAAAAACTTTTTATATTTACTTTTATACTGTTGTCTTTCAGTGTGTAAATAGATGTTTAGTTTGGAGCACGTTGCGAAAATAAAATGATGTTGCCGGAAATATGTGGCAGGAAATTAAAGTTAATATTTATTTTTGACTTTTGACATTTGAGTAGAAAATTTTGCGGATTCATCTCGTTTTAGGTTTTGTGATTTAAAGAATATTGTTATATATGGCACTTAAATTTTTAATATCGGTTTTTGAATTTATTGTGTTTGAATTATTTTTTATATATATAATTTCTAGAATTTTTCGTTTAAATGTGTGTTGTTCAGTGGTTAATATTTTAGGGTGGAATTCATAGACGTCACTCAAACTCAATATCTACTACACTCAATTTGAGGACAATTTAAGTGTGAGTGATGACCTAGCCTCAAGTTGGGATTCAGAGATATGAAAATCGTTGTTCCTCAATCATAACTCAATTTAAGGGTTGGATCATGTGGAAACACTGTTTTTAATGAGTGCATCCATCACAGAGCATTGAAGTATCTCTTTGTTCTTTGGTATGTGTAGATAACCATTATCTATAATTTATAATTACCCTTCCATTCTGTCATTGTCAAATTGAATTTGAATAAAAATAACAACTTTATATTTGATATGGCGCAAAACCAGAAAAAAGATATGTCAGCAAATGAGACATGCTTATTTAAAGAAGCTATGCGTCCGCTATTCAGCAAATATAGCATAAATTAAATAACTTTATTCTGTGGTTATAAATTGTAGAAAACAGATGAGCCACTCTATCAAAAAAAGGGATAATATTTCCATCGAATCTATATCTCATAAAACGTTCAATATTACTAAATTTCTCAAGAGGATTGTTGTAATCTCTCAAAATTGTCTAAAATTCTCATTGATGATTTCAAAATATAACTCACAAATACTGTCTTACCTTGGAATAGCTAATTAAATATTATCTTCCATATGAAATGAATGAAATCTATAAATTCCTTGAAATTATTCATTTTTAATAACTGAATATACTATACACATTTATTTATTTTAAATATATAAATTAATATTAAACGCAATGAACAAAACCAGAATATTTTACGAAATTATGACAAGCTCAAAAAGTGACGTTAAATTCAATTGAGTGCCAAAATTCGACACCTTAATTTATACTCAATATTGAGAATCATTTGAGGGGCCTTTTGAATGTAGTTTCTTTCTTGAATTCCAAATTTGAGTGTAGGGTTGATTTGAGTGGAATTTGAGGGTGAGTGGAGAAAGAGTGACGACTATGAATTTGGCCCTTTAGTCTCGTTGAAATTGAATATATGTTTCTCTTGTTCTTCGTGATTTGTGAGGGCGGTTTTATTTTTCTTGTCATATCTATGTCCTTTGATTTGATTTTCGATATATTGGCATGATTCTTCTATATATGTGCTATTGCAATCGTTACATGGTATCTCATAGACAGAATGTGTAATTTTGTTTTTGTCTGTTTTGGTTTTCAATTTGATGTATATTTTTTTCAATAGGTTGTGAGGTTTGTGACTGACGGGTATGTTGTGGTTTTTGAATAATTTTTGAATGTTTTCTGATAGTTTGTCTGTTAATATTCAAGGTGTTAAGAGTTGGAATGATTTGAAACTTATTTTATCTAGCAATTTCTCTGATCAAAGAGACGAGGCTTGCCTTAATAGAGATTTGGTTATGATGAGACAATCTCATAACGAGAATGCTCACTCATTTTATGATAGATGTTTAAACGTTTTGAATTTGCTATGCAGCCATGTAGATGTTCATGAGAGAACAGAAAATTCAAAAGCCCTTAAACGAGAATTATATCAGAATTTAGCCCTTAGAACATTTCTCTCCGGGCTACGTGAACCTTTAAGTACAACCCTACGTTGTATGAAACCCTTTTCACTCAGTGAAGCTCTTCAATTTGTAATTCAAGAAGAAAACGTCCATTATTTCCAGAATCTTTCCCAAAAGAATACATCGAAACCTCCAACTATAGACCATTTTTGCAAACAAAGCCCACTAACACTTTCCAGAACACATCAATCAACCCAAATACTAGTTTTAACGTAGGTACTCCCAATGATTTCTTTAGAAGACAACCATATTTTCCAAATCAACCAATTAATATCCAACAAAGATTAAGACCCCAACAACGTTTCTTTACCAATGAACAAATTTTTGGAAAACCAAACACAGAAGTTTTTAAACCTCAAAATAGACCCCAACAATTTCAGGCTAAACCCATTCCTATGAGTACTTCTACTAGACTCACTTATCCAAATAAGACAACCCCAATGAGTATTTCCACGAGAAATACTAATCTTCCAAATCAATCAACATCGTTTTTCTCCAATAGAAACCAACCCAGAAACTTTATAAGCGAAGAATTGTTTAATACGGAAATAGATCAGATAGATCAGACCAATCAATATTGTGATACTGATCACAATATCGAAAACCAAGACGAATTTATTGAAGGAAACGAGCCCGATTATAATCCTGCTTCACAAGATGATGATTTATTGGAAAATTCGAACGAAAATTTTCAGTAAAAGCCTCGGAAAACCTTTCTTCTAACAGTCAAATAATTTCTCTCAATTCTTCTAATTCTAGTGAATTTCCATATATTATCTATCCTGAATATAATCTTAAACTCCTTATTGACTCTGGTTCCACCAAGTCATTTATAGATCCTGATATTGCTTTCAAATATTTCCCGAAACTTATAAGAAATAATCCATTTGTAGTCTCAACGGTCTTCCAGAAATCCTCTCATAAATACAGTGCTCAAATTCCATCTTCAAAAATTTTCCAATTGCCCAAACCAATCAAAATGAAATTCTTCTTGTTCAAATTCCACAACGTTTTTGATGGACTTATTGGCCTTGATAATTTGAAACTACTACAAGCTAGCATCAACTTTGGTAAAGGTTATCTTATAACTCCGTTTAATAGAATCCAACTTTTATACCATAAAACAAGTAATGAACTAAATTTGATTAATATTGCTCCCAGATCCGAACAAGTTATCAAAATTAAAACTTCTATTCAAGATGGAGAGATAATCATACCACATTGCAAAATACACAATTGTGAAATTCCAGAGAGTCTTACTGAAGCTAGTAATGGATATGCTTTAACGACTATTTTGAATAATACTACAAATCCTGTTACTTTAGATTTTTCAAAACCCTTTTTAGTTGAAAGATTTGATAGAGTACATATTCAGAAAATCGAACTCAACAATTACAATTTTTCATCTCACAAAAGCCTTGATATTTCCAACCTTGATATTTAGAACCGAATATATGAATAGCGAAAAAAAACAGAAGATCCTTGAAATTTGTAAAGAATTTCCGGACATATTTTACACCGAAGATTCAGCACTTACATTCACAAGCAAAATTAAACATAACATTAGAACAACAGACGACATACCCGTTTACACTAAATCATATCGTTACCCATTCGTTCATAGACAAGAAGTTGAGAACCAAATTAAAAAAATGTTAGATTCCAAAATTATCCGACATAGCAACTCACCATGGTCATCACCTATATGGGTTGTGCCTAAGAAAGCTGACGCTTCTGGTAAACAGAAGTGGCGAGTTGTTATCGACTACAGAAAATTAAACGAGAAGACAATTGACGATAAGTATCCCCTGCCTAACATACACGACTTACTCGACAAACTAGGGAAATGCCAATATTTTACGACTTTAGATTTAGCCAGCGGCTTCCATCAAATAGAAATGGAAGAAAAAGACATCGAGAAGACCGCATTTAATACTGAGAACGGACATTATGAATTCCTCAGAATGCCGTTCGGGTTGAAAAATGCTCCGGCTACTTTCGAAAGAGTAATTGACAATATTCTGCGAGGTATTCAAAATGAAAAATGCCTTGCTTATTTAGACGATATTATAGTATTCTCAACTTCATTACAGGAACATTTAGAAAGACATAGATGCGTTTTCCAAAGACTACGGGATTCCAATTTTAAAATACAATTAGGTAAGTCAGAATTTCTTAGCAAAGAGGTGGCTTATTTAGGTCACATTGTCACTCCTGAGGGTGTGAAACCTAACCCGGACAAAATAAAAGCCATCAGAAATTTCCCTCCTCCTAAAACTACCAAACAAATCAAAGGTTTTCTTGGATTACTAGGATATTACCGTAGATTCATTCCGAACTTTGCAAAAATTACGAAACCATTCACTAAGTGCCTTAGAAAGGGAGCCAAAATTGAACACAACGATGAATTTTTAACTTGCTTTGAAACCTGTAAAAATCTTCTTATTAACGAACCCATTTTGCAATACCCTGATTTTTCTAAAACCTTTAACTTAACAACCGACGCATCAAATGTTGCATTAGGCGCCGTTTTATCCCAAGGGACTATAGGTAAAGACCTGCCTATAGCGTATGCTTCTAGAACGCTTAACGATTCTGAACAAAATTATTCTGCAATAGAGAAGGAACTCCTAGCCATCGTATGGGCAACAAAATATTTCAGACCCTACTTATATGGACGAAAATTTAACATCATAACAGACCATAAGCCTTTACAATGGTTGTTTTCTTTAAAAAACCCTAACTCTAAGTTAATGCGCTGGAAAATCAAATTAGAAGAATATCAATTCAATATTATTTATAAAAAAGGTAAGCTTAACACCAATGCTGACGCTTTATCTCGCATCGAACTACATACCAAAGATACCAGAAGTTTTTGGGAAGAATTAGAAGATATACTAGATGAATCACAACGTCTAGCGGGACCATCTGTTACTTTTGTAAACCCGTCAAATTCATCTCTTACAACACCAGACTATCAACCGTCCAATGATATTCTAACAATTGGAGAACAACCACCAAACTTTGATGACATTTCAATAATAGTTAACCCCGACGAAAATGATATCAACTCACAAACTGACCATCCGATAAATAATTCAAATAACAACGAACAAAACCGGAATAATGAAACAATACAAGAACATTATCAACAGAACGAAAATTCAAATAACCAAACTATTCATTCAAACGCTGACGAACACCCCATCATCAATATTCCTATAACAGACTACGCAGTAAATTACGGTCAAAACCAAATTATAATCTCATCTGTCCTACATTCACCAGCTAAGCCAAGAATTACTATTTTGTTTGAGAAAAAGAAAAGAATTAAAACTCAACTTTCCAAAAATAACTTTGAAAATGATGTTATCAATTTTATCAAAGAGTATGTTTCACCAGATACTCAATTCCATCTCTATTTCGAAGATCCAAATATTTACGAACCTTTTTCACTCTTCATTTGGAACGATTAAACCTTGATGAGCTGAATAAAGTAAAGACAAGAATTATGGATAACCAATTGCTTCTTGAAATGGATCCAATGTCATACACTCCCAGTGTTTGGACCATCACTTTTTATGGATTCCTGATAGCAGTCCTAATCTATATTATATACAAGAAGGTCCTACAGCCTAAGTTTAGAACCACTAGAGCCAACAACCCTCCGATAGATCTTCATACTATTCAACTTCCTCAGTAAACCTCCGAAGTCGAATCAGCGAAGGGAGGAATTATGTCCCCATCCTCTGGACCATCCACAGAAGAAGAAATGCTGATTCTGCTTTTATCATTTTAATATAAATATATGCCTTCAGCATGCCTTTAGTTAGTCAGTTGTTAATATTCATGTAGTAAACATCATATTTTTGTAGAAATAATAATTTTATGTTAATAAATACTTTTTAAAAAGGCAACTTCGAGTATCGAATATATAATTCATGCAACGATTGCAATAGCACATCTATAGGAGAATCATACCAATATATCGAAAATCGAATCAAAGGACATCGATATGACAAGAAAAATAAAACCGCCCTCACAAATCACGAAGAACAAGAGAAACATAAATTCAATTTCAACGAGACTAAAATATTAACCACTGAAAAACACACATTTAAACAAAAAATTCTAGAAATGATATATATATATATATATATATATATATATATATATATATATATATATATATATATATATATATATATATATATAAATAATTCAAACACAATAAATTCAAAAACCGATATTAAAAATTTAAGTGCCATATATAACAATATTCTTTAAATCACAAAACCTAAAACGAGATGAATCCACAAAATGTTCTCGTCTACTCAAATGTCAAAAATAAATATTAACTTTAATTTCCTGCCACATATTTCCGGTAACACCATTTTATTTTCGCAACGTGCTCCAAACTAAACGTCTATTCACACGTTGAAAGACAATAGTATAAAAGTAAATATAAAAAGTTTTTTCCAAAAAAATTAACAAGTAAAATAAAAAAAATAAAAAACTGAAAGAAGATGCTCAAATGATATAACTTTCAACAATTATAAAGAATACAATTTTAATTTTCAATTTTTAAATGGTCGACCCAAAAATAATTATATTCTATTTTTATTATATATCTACAAACTATGCATTTTAGGTAAGATTATTTCAAATCATAAAGAAATTACATTAATTTTTGTTTTATTTTACAGCTAATCTTAATTTTTAACAATTGAAAAAGACCACATATGGTCGAAACGTTTTGTTTTTATAAAAATTAATTATAATGGTATAGAATAAATAAAAATAAATTAATCAAAACACTGAGCCTGTATCCCAAGAAACCCTAAGAAAAAAAAAAATATATATATACAGGGTGATTCACGGTCGATGGTACCTTAACGTTTAAGGAAAACTATTCGTAGGATCGTTCTAAAAATTTTATTATGTAGATTATGCCTAGAGATCTATCGACTGAAAATATTTTCAGCCTTGCGACGTTGCCACTTATATCAAAAAGTATTAACAACTTTGATTTTTTGAATGAAACACCCTATATATTATCAATTTATTAGATTCTCTATCGCCTTCTGATTATTCTTTCATAAGATACTCATACCTATATTTTACAGTTTCCAGTGACTCAATTTTCTTTTGTTTTGTTCAAAACATAGCCCCAATCAATAGCCCATTACTGTGAATTTTAGAACTGTGAAACGATGAAATTCCAGTAATAGCTTTAGAAAGACTTCTTTCTTAGTTATTATTGAATATTTTCTTTTTATGTTATACAGGGTCGCTCAAAACTCTTGATCTTTCCATCAGATCTATAAAGACCCAAAAATGCGTTTTTTCAAATGGAACACCCTATATTTTATTATTTCTTCAAAATACCTTTGAAATGATATATCATGTTCCTATACCTAAATGGTCAGGTTTTCAAATTACAAGCAACTATCTATGAAGGTGAATTATACCTAGCATTTTTATAGTAGGTATTTGCTGGTTACCATGGTGATAAAACACAATTATTATTTAACAAACATTATTTGAGGTATTCCTTAAAGTAATTTATCTGAAACACAGATTTGTAGAAAAAAGTGTATTCAACACCAGTACAAAGTAAAGATGAACTACGTCAAGATGACGGTTGTCATTTTGAGAATGTATTATAAATGTTTAATTATTTATATTTCTTCTCTAATTATTATTATTAAAATCTCTTTCCTTATCACTTGGTTATTGATTATTGATTAGATATACTGTTTTATAAAGTCTTTTGCGTGAATAATCTAACAAAAGATCACAAAATACATATGTATATCGTTGAACTGGATTCATTTTCTCAATATCAGGTAATGCATAGTTATTGCTAATTTTATCTTGAGATTGAGTTCAGGTTCTGATGAATCTACTTACTTATTATTGTTTTGCCAAGACTGAAAGTTTATTATTATTTTTAAATAAATTTACAGAGCACGGTAAACGAATCGTCTCGGCAGTCTACTTACCATCCCAAAGATGAGTAACGAAACTGTTTCGTAAATCAACATTTTGAATTAGCTTCAAAGAATCAGAAAATTACTTATTTGTTCTGTGAATAGGTTTATTCTTGTTGCCTTTTTTGTACTTTGTGGTATCTTGCATTAAACTTTCTGGATGTTTTTGCAATAATTTGATCACATTATCTAAGAAGAATGAACAACTCAACAAACACTTATTCTTCCTAACGATAATTACTTGTCAAACTTTCCATCACCATGGTAACCTGCAAATACCTACTATAAAAATACTAGAAATAATTCACCTTAATAGATAGTTGCTTGTATTTTGAAAACCTGACCATTTAGGTATAGGAATATGATATATCATTTCAAAGGTATTTTGATTCTCTTTCTGAAGAAATAATATAATATACGGTGTTCCATTTGAAAAAACGCATTTTTGGGTCTTTATAGATCTGATGGAAAGATCAAGAGTTTTGAGTGACCCTGTATAACATAAAAAGAAAATCTTCAGTAATAACTAAGAAAGAAGTCTTTCTAAAGCTATTACCGGAATTTCATCGTTTCACAATTCTAAAATTCAGAGTAATGGGCTATTGATTGGGGCTCTGTTTTGAACAAAAAATCACTGGAAACTGTTAGAGATAGGTATGAATATCTTATGAAAAAATAACCAGAAGGCGATAGAGAATCTAATAAATTGATAATATATAGGTTGTCTCATTTGAAAAATCAAAGTTGTTAATACTTTTTAATATAAGTGGCAACGTCGCAAGGCCGAAAATATTTTCAGTCTATAGATCTCTAGGTATAATCTACATAATACAATTTTCAGAACGATCCTACGAATAGTTTTCCTTAAACTTCTAAGGTACCATCGACCGTGAATCACCCTGTATATATATATAAATATTTATACATTTTTAGTTTTACAGACTTAACATATGGTATGGATTATATTTGAAAACGTGACAATAAAACCACATTTACTTACAATCACGTGCCCAGTGTCCGGCAAGCAATGATTATTTCAAAAACGAGTGGTACTGTCATTGACATCTATTAGTGGATAGTGAATTTACCAGCTGAAGTATGGGTTCAAACGCATGGTGGAGAAAACTGATAGCACTGAGAAATGAGAAACACCTTCATAATCAAGCGAAACGTACTCCAAAGAGTATTATTCGTGGATGTGTACTGATGATGTTTTCTACCTTTTGCTTTTATTGACCGACGAACCCCGAACGGAGGAGGTATACAATTCGACTGTGTGCTTCTTTTTTTTGGTTTGTGCGCGCCTTTTATATAGTAATCGTACTTTGATTTTGATTATTTTTGATTCATTTGAAAGAGGAGGCTTGAGAAATGGTCCCATAGTCATAAAAACGGGAATCCGACATCTCGTTCCCTCTGAAAACCGCTCCCGGGTGGAGGGGGTGGAGGAGGCAAATTTTCTCGAAAATTGAAAATCTGCGTTGGTATAATTATAAAGATAGGACAATATCCGGAAACGTTTAAATTGAACATTTTTTCAAAAGAGTAACGGTTTTCGAGATGGAGGCATGTTAAATTCTCAAATATACCTATTTTTGCTACGTGGAGAGGGCGAAAAGTATAAAATAATATTAATTCTATTGGGGCTGGTACTTGTGAAGTTGGTGCCAAAAGATAACAATATACCTGCAACTGCACAACTTCAAAAGTAACAGACAGCACAAATATAATTAATATTATTTTATACTTTTCAGTGATAACGTCGGTCCAACTTTTTGAATTTATTTCATACCGGTTGAAAGCATAATTATTTTTGTAGTTTTATATAGATGAATTATTTCACAGTAGATGTCTAGTTATATAAATAGAGTAAAGTGCACGATCCACATCCCCAGTAAACCTTTCACAAGAGGAACGTGTGTTTGCCTAACACAGGTTGATGTTTCAGTCCTTATGCAATTTCAGATAATTCAAGGAAAGTCATGCCCTCACTTTCAGAAACCTACTCAGGACGAATCTTGTTATTGACCGCTCAATATAATATATATACAGGGTGGCGCATCGAAAACAGTTCAGGAAGGTTTACGGCTTTGTATGTAACAATTAAAAAAAAACCTCGGACCCGACAACTTTTGTTTTTAGGGGGACACGTTTTACCAATAATTTCATCCCTGTAACCTGACACCCCCCGCGGGGTGGCTAATACCCTTATTTTTTCAAATGGGAAGGGGTATGTTGTCATACATGTTTTTAAAGGTAATTAAATTCTCTTTAAAATGGCATGTCGTTTTTTTAATTTGAGCCACGCACCGCCGCCAACATTTAATAACATGTAGGTACTAATCAATAAAATCACATTTTTTAAAACGCAATTTCTCGGCGGCACATGGCTCAAATTTAACAAACGACACACCATTTTAAAGAGAATTTAATTTCCTTCAAAAAGATGTATGACAATATACACTTCCCATCTGTAAAAATTAGGGCCTTTGCCACCCCCGCTGGAGGTTTGAGGTTACAGGGATGAAATTATTGGTAAAACATGTGACAAGTTGACGGGTCCGAGGTTTTTTTTAATTGTTGCGTACAAAGCTGTAAACCTTGCTGAACTGTTTTCGATATGCCACCCTGTATATAAAGAAAACGTTATATGAGGATATATATATGTATATTTCTTCATCCTCATATAACGTTTTCTTTATGTCACTGGAAGTGCCAGATGCTCACTGAATCGTCATCACCATTTCCAAGAATTTGGTGCCTACAATTTACGAACTCGACTATAAAAGAAATTCTCCAAAACGCTGTTGTTCCCTACGCTTATTTGATCGGAGACGGTTTCGTATTAATGCACGATCGCACGTGTCACAAGTAATTAACGAAGATTTGGACAAAGTGTGTATTGAACGAATGCCTTGGCCAGCTTGTAGTCCTGATCTGAATCCAATTAAGCATCTCTGGGACCAACTTCAAAGACACATTCATCGCCGACCTGCTTTAACCGACAACCTTCTTGATCTGCGAATTACACTTCAGGAAGAATTTGATGCAATTCCACAAGAATTTCTTACAAATATTATTAATTCGAAGCAACATCGACTAAATGCAGTGATTTTAGAGCGGGGAGGTCACACTAGATATTAGCCCCTTAAAATTTGTTAATATTTTTTTTCTTTCATGTTTTTTTAGTTTTCTAATTAAACTGACGTTTTAATGTTTATTTGTTGTGTTCTCATATCTTCGTGCGTTCTCTTTAAAAAAGTGTATCTCCAGTCTCCAGTAAAAACAGAGATAATGTTGTGATACAAAAAACAAAATGTTAAGAAATGATCAGGGTTCAATGTGATTCCAGTTGAAAACAGCTGCTATAGCTGTTGCACTTCACAGGGTGTTACAAATTTCGGGAAATAAATTTCGTTTCATTGTTGTACCCCGTATATGCTCAAATTCAAATCTGAATAAACATTTCTGACATAGCATAGTTACTGAGAAATCAATCTACAATTTAACAAAAAAATCAAAATCAAATGAACGGTTTGCAAGGATGCCAACTTTGAAATTGAGGTTAATTTTTAGTGGCCGGTTTGTTTGCCGGGGAGTGTATATTATTCAATTGTTTTATACAGTGCGTTCATAAAGTATGGAAACGCTTTAATATTTTCTAAAATATTAACATATAGAGAAAAAGCTCTGACAGGTCGATTTTTGATTTTCTACATTTTAATGTGAACAGCATTATTTTATCCCCTCCACCTTTCAAATTATGACGTTATCATTGATTTTTTCAAATGAGAAGGCCATAATTTTACATCATAAATACCAAACACATGGGCATTATCTTGAAAAAATATGAAATACAGGGTGATAGAAAATTAATATTCTTATTCAAATTCATTTATTCATTCAACTCACCGGCACTGACGCTGGAGACCTATATGAGCGATATACATTGAACACATATCGTGAATATAAACATCATGCAAGTGCAACTGATTAATTCTATATTATCCTATTCTATTCAAAATGCTATAAAATCAAGGCATCCTAGTTTAGTCTAGTTATTTGCCAGGAAAAAACGGCTGATATATAATCATCGCTTTGCAGTTTCATTTCTTGGTTTTGCATTTATGTATACCATAGCACTGTTTGCACCCTTGTTATCCAAATCTTGATTTCAAAGAAAAAAAATTCGTTTTGAGGAAGTATCAGTTATTTTAATAAAATTATTCTTGCAAATGGAAAACTGATTTATAATAGGTATTCATCTTTGATGACGTCCCATAGTTTGTAGCCAATTGAGAGGAGATTGCATGTCATACTGAAGTATAAGGTTCACAGATGTTTCTTTCAAATGCCTATTTTCTGTTGTATAGTTAACATTCAGATTCTGATAAATTTACAAAGCACACTGAAAGAACTTGGATCAACTCTGAAATTTGTATGGTATTTGTAATTATTATAAAAATAATTTGTATCTTAGTTCCTTTTTTGTTTCTATATCGCTTTTCAACAAACACTGGCATATGTAATAGTTCTTGGGCACAGACCTAAAATTATTCATCTTCCCTTTCTTCTACGACTTTCTATTTGAAAAAAATCTGCGAAATGGCGCGTTTTCAAAACTTTTCCTTAAATGTAGGGCTTCGCACTGCATCTATGCCCCGAAAAATGTATCAGACAATGATATCGATAAAAATATTTTTATTTTCTCAACCAATTCTCAAAATATATGCCTGGCGGTACTAAATAACTATAATGTCATAACTTTGCAATGTTATGAAGTCATACTTGTCTAGTACTCCCATCTCATCTTTTGAGAATTGGATCAGAAAATAATTATAATAATAATAATAAAAACATATTTTCTAAAGGCTTTAACTAGAATATAATCAAAATGTTCAAATTATTATTTTTTTCACTGCTCAAAAAAATCATCATAGAAACTATATTTTGAATTATTGTGCGACAGACGCGAAGGAATAAATAAAAAAATAAGAAAAGACAAACCAACACAGCAAGAAATAAAAAGAACAACTAATACACTCACCGGCAAACACATCTTGGGTTGGTAAAGGATCCTCTTGGAAGTAAGGGTCCTGCATGGCCTGTTCTGATGTGATACGTTTATTGGGATCCATCAATAAAAGTTTCTGTAGTAGATGAAAAGCCTTACTATCAGGTTTAATTTTGTGTCGGTCCATGTATTTAACCAAAGAACAGTTGACATAACTGAGAATTACCATTTAAGTCGATATAATTATTAGTTTCTTGTATAATCTCAATTATAACTCACTTGTTTTTCTTAAAATCCTTTAAAAGCGTTGGGTGTTCAGGCATTTTTTTAATGTCTTCCCAATCCTTCTCATGTGGAAAACCCATCACATTGAAGATTCTATCTAGCTGATCGTGATGGTATGGATTGCTTGTTTTGATATCTTCTTGTCGACAATGGAAAATTGGCTCGGACGTTAATAATTCAGCAAATATACATCCAATAGCCCAAATATCTATGAAAAGATAATTGAAGATCAACATAAAATAATTTCTTATTTTAAATTACCAATAGCTTTTGTGTAATGCCTTGCACCCAACAAGAGCTCTGGCGCTCTGTACCAGAAAGTTACCACAACCGGATCCAAGTCTGCGAGTGGTTTTAACGGCGCATTGAATAAACGAGCAAACCCCATATCAGCAATTTTTACTCTTCCCCTTTCAGGTCCCTCTCCCATCACAAGTATATTCGCAGGCTTCAAGTCTCTATGTAACACCCAATTTGAATGCAAATAATGAATTCCATCTAATATCTGGTACAGCAAAGACTTGACCATGCCTTTGGGTACCATTACGGGTTTCTTGTTAGCTTTAGCAGCACGATGAAATTTTATAATATGCCATAAATCGTGTTCAGCAAAATCGAATAGCAACCATACTTTGCGATCGTTATGGGATAGAAATACTCGGATAAGATTTATCACATTAGGATGTTTCAATTCACGAAGTAGCTAAAAATATCCAGTTTTACAAATAGTAAGATCATGAAATGAAGTGTCTACATACTGCTATTTCTCTACATGCGGACATGGATAAGCCAGTTCCCTCAATTTGTTTCAGAGCATAATCTTTGGTATCCGATCCATCTTTTCTTCGACCTTTATAGACGTGTCCATAAGTTCCACGGCCTACTTTACAACCCTCATAATCAAACAAATCTTCAACTTTGACCCTCTCATTTTGGGTTTTCATTTTAAATTCGTAATCCATCATGAGAGATGTCATAGTACGATTCTAAACTTTATACGAGCACTTCAAGAAAGTGCAGGCTACTTTATCAATGGCTAAAATGCTAAAATATTCTTGTAAAGTAAACCTGTCTAATATTGTTTGTAAATATAAATATAACCTATAACACGTCGGTTTTCTTCAAATGTCATTTGAACAGAGGCAGAGAACTCAGAGAACACTACCTCTAAAACCAGAGAGAACATTTATTGTATGTTCTCTCTTTCCAAAACAGAGAACACTAAACACTACTTCCATGAACTGTAGTTTTCAAAACAAGAACGTAAGAACTACGACGCTCATAGTTGGTTATCTGTTAGGTTATGTTTTCTGTTGTGGTTTTGTTTTTGAGTATGTACATTTGTTCATGTCTAATATTTTATACTAAAAAAAATATATTAAAACTTCTTTGAACAAATTAATATACAAATAGAATGTCGGCTACATTCAAAAATGCAAAGAAGAAATTAACTCAAAGTGAACTGAGAAAGTATATGAATGAACATAAAGGCAAAGATCCTAAAGATATTAAGAAGATTCAGTCTCCTTTGGCAAAATATCCTTTTTTTACAATTATAGATGATTTGGTATCGTTATGTTTACGGGATTTTTTACAAAATTTATATCAATGAGTCTAATTTCAAAAGGTACTAATAAATAATCTAAGGTATTATCATAGTATAAGTAAAGGTATTATTCTGGACAGAAAACTCAAAAAAATCATCTCTAAAGATGTCTCCTATCTGTATGACCTTTCCTTAAACTGTATTTCTTAATTGTTGAAATTAGCTTCGTCATTCAGTAATATCAACTTAAATTTAATCATATCCGATTCAATTCCGATGAAAAGTAAATAGAAATGCAAGGAATTCGAAGTACGTTAACTAATATCTTTCTCTATATAGTATAGAATAAAGTCGCTATCTGTTTCTGTCTGTCCTTTCCCCGGCTGCTTCTTCTAAACGACGCAATGGATTTCAATACGGTATTCACATAGAGATCTCTACAGATGTTTATTCCCTGTGTATCCAACTGATATGCGCAGGCGTAGTAGCGGGCAATAACTAATTAATATCAATTCAGTTTGGGAAAACGTCATTGAAAAGTGGAGATAAATATTTTTGGGCGGATCTCTTATTGGTCTTGATATATGTTCTATTTGAGAACAATTGTGTATATAATATTTTGAAGTTTAGATCGACATTTGTAGACACTAAAGTCTCGCAAGGAATGGTGACAATGTGTCTTCCACCGAAAATCATATTTTTTTGATAATCGAACAATATTTCATATAATACTATATCTATAGTGCGTATCAAACCGAGAATTCAATTCAAATTCATTTATTGTTTTCGTGTAAATTTTATAATTGTATGTGTATATTTATTTATTTTATGTTCAGCAGTGTGGCGTCTTATGGAGATCATCCTTGCTGGCGCGTTTTATGTCGGGAAAAACAGTTTCATTTGTTTAAATTATACTAATACTGGGAGATTGTATAAATATAATGTTTGCAGGTGTATATTTATGTGATAGGGATATTCTCTGTTATGTTATACAAAATATTTTTTTTAAAATACAGTTTATCTCCTATCTAATATGAATCAGATGGACGGATGATTGTTAATTTTTAAATTTATTAAATAAGAATAAATATTACTTATATTATTTATATCTGCTCTATGATTCATAGTGTCATTATTTTTTGATATATGGAACATCTCTAGGAATGATCTTTTTCGAAGATTAGGTTCAATTTCTAGAATTTTAGGATTATCATAGTTAGCTAAATGAGTTGTTTGACGACAATGCTCGGCACATTTTTTGTTAGGGTTTTTAAAATCACTTTTGTGTTGCAGTGTTACTTCTTATATATATATATATATATATATATATATATATATATATATATATATTTTATATATATATATATATATATATATATATATATATAATATATTTATACCAATATTCAGTTTTTGTTCCATTTCAAAATTCATATTCCTTAACACATTGTACGTACAACGAAAATGGACAACTCACCTGTATTCTGTGCCAGTCTATAGTTAGATCAGAATCTGTTTGGAATGTACATATAAATGCCAAACAACATAAACACAATGTTGAACAAGCGAAGAAGCTCAAAGAGAGAACTAACAATTTCACCACACCTCTCAAGAGACCATTAACACCGCCACTAGCAGAGGTTCCGGAAAAGAAGATAAAAAGCATTTTGAAAAATGGAACGAAAAGTGCTGCGAGTGTCACCAAAGATCATGTTTCAGCCGCCAAAACCAATGATTTACCAGAGGATTTCGTTGATTCCAAGAAGAGAACTGATCTTTCTTCTATGAATTCTGAAACGGACGTTCCGGGGCAAAAGATGGAAATTGGAGATGTACCAGAGAGCGAAAGTGCTCTACCAGAAGGTTTTTTCGATGATCCAAAGCAAGATGCGAAGGTAAAGCCCATATTTTTGAAACATGAAACTAAAATTAGTATAATAGCATCTAGTAATAATTGGAAAATTTCAGGCCAGGAATCAGGAGTATAAAGATCCTGTAGAGGAAGAATGGGAAAAATTTGTTAAAGCAATCAAAGAAGCAGACAATGAAAGTAATGCGATAATTGCCGAAGACCAAGAAGAAGCAACCACCGAAAGGCAGATTGATGAAATTGATGAACAAATGAAAAAATTATCGAGGTAATGATCAATGAACATTATTGTATGAAGTCATCTAAAAAATGTATCCATCAAAATATGTAACTTTTTCATGATTCTCTACTACTTTAATTCTATATTTTCTAGAGTACTCGATCTTGAGAAAAAGAAAGTTAAAGTTATATCCACGTTATCGGAGTCGAAGAATTTGGATACAAATAATGATGAAGATGAACTCAATTTAGATGAGTTCGATGAGTTCCTCGATTGGAGAGCTAAGAAATCATTTAAATAGTTTTTAAGATTTGTATTTGTAAAAATATGTTATTTGTATATTCGTAGAAATAAACATTTTGTTAAAATATTTTTCTGATATTCTTATAAAAAAACTGTATCTTCTAAGCATATAGAGGGTTTATAATAATTTACAAATATATTATTTCTTATTTAAAATATCCTTTTGTCAATGTACTTAAAAGGTCCTGTCATTGAGGAAATAGGTGTTAAAAATGACTATGTTTGAGAAACTGTAGACTGGCGCTTCTGCCTGCCATTTTAATCAAACTTTGTGAGGATTTAAAGGCATAACTGAGCCAAGAGAACACATTCCTGCACTTTAATTTGTTCTACATTTACACAATAGTACAGTGGAAACAACACGAACAGTGTTTCCCTTCTTTAACCATTTACAGATACGTCGCAGCTGAGCTTAAATTTGTTGAGCAATATGTACCTACTAATTGTGTCTGAAACAAATACTTCCTAACATTAAGAAATCAGAATCAATCATTGCGGCATGTTCTTTAGTACATCTATCTAATTTCATCAAAACCTATTTGTTTTCAATGGTGCCAGATAATTTTCTAAACCCTTAATAAATCTTATCTTTTACTTATATTAAAATAATCAAAATCGTAGTCCATATTTGGTGATTTGCTTCTAACCAATAATATTTTTGACCGATAAACCAAACGGAGGAGGTATACAATTCGTTTGTTTGCATGTTTTTTGATGGATGTTCGCGCCTTATTAATAGCAAACGTAAACGTGCTCCGATTTTCATGATTCTTTTCTCATTTGATAGAGGACAATTGAGAATTGGTCCCATTAAAAAAATCTACATTCAACCATGTTGTCTCTGATAACAAACGCATAGCACACTGTGGAGATTTTCCTGGTGATAGTGAATTTGTGGTAGTTGACGCCAGATCTCATACACACTCATTGCTTTTATAGTTAAAACAATAGAATAAGGATGTCGTTTCCACAACAGTATGTGGACACGGGCATTTATTCTAGTGCATGCCATGCATGGATAATTATGATACTATGTTCTTTCATAGCATCGTGATGGATAATAACCTTCATGGTGTCAAAGCAGCTGACAAACAAGTATCACAGACTAATAACAGCTAATAGAAAGAGGCATTTCTACCCCGAGGCGCTATCAACCTGCTGGCTTACACTCCATCACTATGTTTCCTTAATCCGTGTCATCTACATTTCCATTTATTGTTGCGCCTATAACATTCATATTTCTATGATTACACATCGATCCGTATAGAAGATTTTCGCCTAATATAGCCTCTGACGTTGATATGTAAAAGACGGGTCATATACTCTCAAACCGCTATGCGAAAGTTAACAGCTTTTCAGAGAGGAATGTCTTCAGAGACTGCGCTTATTACAATTTCTCTTCTAGAAGGCCACATAAGAGTATGAATCTTTCCAGTCGGAAAATTCGTTGATGAGGGGCTGCCAAAGATGCGGCAAGAGATATGAGTTTCTCAGCTCGTAAACATTTGCCATTTGTTTGATAACCGGACGCTCGCAGCACAAAGGGTATCGTTTTTGTGCTGACCATTTGGGCTACTGGCGATGAGTGATTTGATGCCGTTGTCTATGTCAGTTTTTATTATTATTCCAGAAACACTGAATCACTAAACTTTCAATAGCATTTGAAACCTACACTAGCGAACCCAGTGGCAAATTTAAGCGCATAAGCCGCCATTAGATGCATGGTGATGTCAGACTGCTCACAGGAAGATGTTTCAACGCTTGTAGTGAATGTAGTGCTGACCAAGCTGCTGGAGGAAATAAAACAATAAGACTGTAAAAGTTGTACCATGCAGACGACCTAATAATAATCGTCAGAGAGCCTTTCACAGATACCTTATTGGTTCAAAAGAAATGGGCTATACCCAGGACTGGCCAAGACTGATGTTGGGGTCTCAACAAAACTCACCACGCAAACGCAAAGGATGACCAGGGAATAATGTTATTGAAAAAGGCGTCTCGGCAAACAACGGCTCGGACATAGTGCGGCGGTGGTCCGGTAATTTAACTTGTTGTCTCTATAAAATGAGTGCTTTTCATTTTTTATATCTCTATGAACAAAACCACTCTATCAAACTTACAAAATTACGTCTTCTAAGTAAAGATGATCGTGAACTAGGCCAGAGACAAACTATAGGCAGAGTTATACCGCTGGGAACCCATACCGCGTTTCACACTGAAAAGCAGAGAACACTTCCTCCAACTGAGAATGCAGTGTGGCCCGTTATAGGCAATGTATTTTAAATGGAAAAAATGGACACAGTGTGGTTGTTCTTTAAATTTACCAGTAGTTATTAAATTCACTGATTATTATTATTCATTACTGAACATAAAAATGTTGAGATAAAATTAAAACCCAAGCGCCTGAGACAGGAATTGATGTTTGGTCGAGCGCGCCAAAACAACGCGCTAGGTTCGTCTGATGTTGGTCATATCCGGCCATTTCAGTCCTAGGATGGCCTTACGAACGTCGGATAGAGCGGGGCATTCTGTGAAGATATGCTCCACTGTTTCTTCCTTCTCCATGCATGCCCGACATGTCGGGTCGTCGATGACACCTATTCTATGTAGGTGTTTTCTTAGCGCAGCATGTCCGGTCCAGATGCTTACAAGTGAGCGTAGTTTGGCCCAGGGCAAAGCAAGGAAGTCTTCGGCTCGTTTCTGGCATGGTTCCGTGATGATGTTCTTGCTCTGTCGACAGCCCAGAATTCCACCTCTGACAGTGTCTGAGGTGTGTGTCTTCTTTGATGTGCGGTGTGATGGGTACTGAAGCTTCGGGTCCACACAATGTTCCCGACGAAGCAGCCCCCGCCAGCTTAACCGCGTTGTAATTCCTACGAGGAATTACTTTCGACGGTGGGCAGAAGAAAACTGAAGGAAAGCATTTATAGAGGAAGAAGGCTGAAAACAAGCCAAAAATTACAGAGAAAAGCTGATTGTCCACTATTTAGTTACCAAGTCAAGGATTTATTCGACTATGGAAGAACTAGGATAAAACCATTATACAAGGTGAATCCAAAGGGTCATGCATGTTACTAGGCCGGTTTACCATAAATCTAAAGATTGAGCTGCTAGGCAAAGCCTGCTCAAACTGACGAAAATTCCTACAAGGAATTACTTTCGACAGTAGGAACCAAAAAATATCAGGAAAGTATTTATAGAGGTAGAAGCCTACAGACAAGCTTACAACTTCAGAGATTCGCTGAAGGCTCACTAATATATGTGCCAAACTCTAAAGCAGAGACTGCCTAGACTCTGCAATAAGTCAATAGAAATATAATGCCTTAGTAGGGTCACTATGTGTTCTGAAATTCGTTGTAACTAGGATTAGGAAGAAACATTATTTACTTGCGTAGAGTAGGTATCACTTCCAACTTAGATTTTTCACTATGTAAAATCTACCTAATCATTGATAAATTTCATAAGAAACTGATACTAATAGGTTATTGGTGTATGTTGTGTATATTAAAAAACAATATTTAATATTTTTATTACATTTAGGATATGTTAGACTTGATGTTACATTTTATTGTTAATGAGTTATCTCTTTGAAAAAAACATTGAGAATCAAAGAATAATATAAACAAGGAAAGAAACTCTAAATCTAAAAATCTTTTCAAAAATAACAAGAAATATATAACTATCTAGAACTTCAACTCTCGCAACAAATTATAAATATATATATATACATATGTCAACTACATTTACTTTTGGGGGAAATATTACGTTAATGGTATAAAAATTGGTGTGACAGGTAACTTAAGATATGAATGTGTTGTAATTATTGTACTGATTTTTCGACTAGCTAAACTTTGTCCAGGAGAAATTGTTAAAAATGACATTTGGATAGTTTTAATGTGATTTTTGTGATAACACGAATGGAATGTTCTTGATAATGTTTTTGAATGAATAGCAAAATATAGTAACTCAACGACAATAATTATTATCATGATAATCAATTCATCCTGACATCGAATCATTGTTTTGATCCTATATGGACAGACCTGCTGCTTATATGAATACATTGGGATTACATTTCAAAACTGACTAAACTGATATAATACATATCACATAGGAGTATTTCAACAATTTCAGACTTGTTTTACATTTACTTACATGTATATTGCGCACATTTATTTTATTTGGTCATTTATCTATATCGGTCGAGCTTAATGAACTAAAAAAAATCTAATAAATGACTAGAAAACAAAAAAGGTACAGAAAAAATATATAAAATATTTTGTTCAATAATGTTATTCATTTGGGAAATCAAAATATGAATTGTTCTAAGAACTAAGTACAAATATTTAAAGTAATCAGTTCCCAAATAAATAAATTAGGTATAGTGTGAGGCAATGCTCAAATGTCACGGGCCAATGAATTTACTGTTTCAGAGGCTTCCCAAAATGAAGTACTTTTATTTATGTTCATATGTAATCGGCCAGTTCTTTCATAATTTAGTGAATCTTCAATTATCCAAATCGGGAGTTTTATCCAGCTAAATTATATATTTTAATAGCTGATTTTGGATAAGCAAATCAATTTGCATTCTACTTGATAATTGAATCATTTATATTTAACATCATTATTTGCAAGGCTAAATAAATTCCGATTACAGAAATCGACTATCTACAATATTTTAAATTTGTTTTTATTTTTTATGTAAGCCAGATTAAACGAAAATTCTATTTATTTAAAGATGATTTAATAAGCTTTGTTATGAGTTCAGACTTTCAGTAAGAATTTTAGGTAGCTTTAAATCATCCTTAAATTTATAGGTATAAATATTTTTTTATCTTAAAAAAAAAATTTAAAATTGTAGGTCGATCTCTCTATGAACGCAGGAATATTATTCATAATTATTATATTGAAATTTCAATTAAATTTGAAAAAGAACTCTCATGGTAAATTACTTTTCCGAAAAAAGGTAATCAAAATACATTGAGAACATTTTGAAGTTCCATTTCGTGGTGGTAGATGCAGTATCAGATAGTGTACTTTTATTGATAATAAGGCTGCATCGTCAAAGAGATAATACAATAGAGTAGGAATGCTATGTGAAACATTGAAGTATCTTCAAAATGAAATAGAATATAAAGAGGTGCTTTGACCTTTTTCATTCGAACATACGCTTATTTACAGATGCGTCACTTATGACGATCCTTCTCTGTAGCATTATCTCTATGTTCATAATAAGTTAATATGAGAATCAAATATTCTTATATCTTTGCACTCCTCCAAAACACCATAGTTAAAGCTACAACCAATATTCGCAGGTTTTTCATGGAAAAAATATCCAGTGCAGATAATGCCTAAGGAGAAAAAACTCTCAAGCTTCTCAATAAAGTTGCCAATACATTAGCTAAAATCTCTGCTTGTGCTGCCAAATGATCTTCTATAGTTTTTTGTGAAGTTCTGTCTATATTTGCTGTGACAAGATGTCGGAAAGCGGCCGTAACATCATGAACCTTTAGTATGAGATTTCTGGTCTGCAATGGCGCTGTCGTGTGATTAGTGAGGTCTTGACAAAGTTCCGTTAGTCTTCTTAAGATAGTAAGGCAGATTGCGAGATTCTCAGGAAGATCAGGAAGGCTTGGGTCAGACATTGCAATCACCAACATCTTGCTAGACGTTACAAGTTGTAGTGATTGAGATGTTAACTCTTCTTTGGCGACCTAGAAAATATTTAATTATGAGCTTTATCATGCATTAGCCTGTCCCGAGAAATAAACGAGTTTTCCAGTATTGCTGAGTATGTCATGAAAATCATTGCTAGGCATACAGGCGAAGACAACCGACCTTGGTACAGCGAATCAGCTCAAGGGGCACCTTTCGATCGATCAAGAATGTCGATAGTTGTGAATAAAGTATTTCAAAATTAGACAAATCTCAACCCGGGTACCTAAAAACAAACTGCTGAAAAATAACATTGCAATGGAGATCATCATCACCCAATAGACAAGCAAAATCAGGTGCAGATTGAAATCTTTACCAAAAAATTGCTATTTAACTATAAGGGTACAAGATAACATCTCTGAAATTTCTATACGAATGGTCCGATCCCAATTAGCTACAGTTAAGAAACGAATAATTTAACAGAGCACAGAAAACTGACGACAAATTAAAAAAACTTGTACACAATGGATGACATAAAAAACTAACATGTCCATACTGTAAGAACTATGTATTATTAATCATAAAATATAGTCAATACATCGTGAGGTACTTTTGTCAAATTTTAAAACAGGATACTTGGAAAGGCTAATCAATGAAGGAAAGGTTGAGAAGAGGAAATCACCAAAGTATGATTAGATCTAGTTAAGGAGATGGTTTACCAGATGCCGTACACCTGGCTCAAGATAAAAATACCCGGAAAAAGACCAAACAGCATCGATGTTTCCTAGATGGTAAATTAGTAATGAGAAGGTTGATATACCAACCTGGAATTTCTCTTCACTTAAAAATTTTCCTCCGCCGTGTATTTGGGCTGCATTACACTGAGCAGCAACTTGGTCCAATCTGACCAACAAACTTGCCATTGCAGCATCAGTTTTAGCTAACAAATCTTCTCTTTTTGACAGACAACCATTTACTGGTCCTCCATTTTCATACTTCCGTATCTTATCAGAAACAGAAGACTCATGTGGATGACTGGTCGGTAATTTTGGACTCACTGGTGGATCTATGTTAACTGGTACAGCTGATAAATGAGCACCTCTACCTGAATATAAAATAGTTTTAGCTTATGTTAACAAAGTTGCTAAATAACTACCTAGATGTGGTGATGTAGGAGTACTAACGGCAGTTGTAGGATGCTTCAAAGGTAATCTACATTCACCAGTTTCTGTATTAACATCTAAATCATTTGAAACGTTACGGTTCCTTTGTAAATGAGGCGATCCGATACTAGCTGTTCTTACTTCATTATTTGGCTTGAGCTGTTGAACGTTCTTTTTCTGTCTCAGAACCTCTAAAGAAGGAACTGGTGGTAAAGGAGGCTTTTTTGGTGGCAGAAACAAATGAGGTGGCGCTTGATGGTTGTTGTCACCTCTGGGTGGAAGCTTCGGAGGGAAATCGGAGTTTTTGACTGCGTGGGACGATAACGACTGCGAGCGTTGCCTTTCAGAAGACATCACTTTCGGTGGCCTATCTGGAGGTTTGTCATCGGATTTGCGTCTCGGTAGAGGTGGTATAGCTGCGAATATTTCATATATCATCTTAAAAATTCATTTGAAATTTATGGTTTTGCTTGTAATAAAAATATGCTCTAGTTTGCACTAGCTTACCTTCATCATTTTTAGCAGTTTTATCAGTCTTAGTCTTTGCACAACAAGAGAAAGCACCTTTTCTGTCAACAGTAGCATACTCAATTACATTTGGTCTAGCACTACCGTTACTATTTGTTCTCTTCAATTGACTATCATTTACGTTTTCTAGAGAATTTTCGGATTGCTCCTCTCTTTCGGTTATTGTCAAATTTTCCAAACTGGCTTGTGATGGAGGTGGAGGTATAATATATGCCATAATTTCTTCTGGTGTTAACTCAACGGCAGGTGTTACTCTTTGAGTAGGAGGTGGAACCGAGACACTAGCTAAGAATTCTTCTAAATCTTGATCATTATCAAAAGCACCTAATAATTGAAATATGGTTAAATTTTTAATTTATCCATTTAAGTAAAATTGCATTTACCTAATTTATTTAATTTGTCTATCGAATCAGCAAAAGATCTAGGTGGCACATTAATGGGAGTTGGTAAGGCACAATCTAGTTCATCTGGAGTGCTTGGAGGAGGTATTAGTGTCAAATCGATAATATCTGGATCAAACACGTAAATATCATTTATTGAATCCACATCGTTTGGCAAATTATCTCCGTTATTCTTTATCTCTCGCAAATGTTGCAGGTAACTTTGGAAATCCTGTTCTTTATCAGTATTATTGTCTGGACTTCTTAAACCGAAACTAATTCTATTAATTTTGTTATCCTCCACAGTACTGAGTTGATGCTTTGGCGAGCTATGAGGTGTATAAATTGAGTCATTATCACTCTCAGAACAAGTCGTCTCTTGTCGTAACAACTCGATGGCTGCATTTGTTAGGGATTGCCTGCGTTCAGATATGTTATGTCCTTTTGTAAGTAACAATAGTGAATCGCTATGTTTCAATTGACCCGGTTCATCCGAGTCACTTTCAACATCAACACTGGTTTCTTGCCATTCCGATAAAGCATTCAGCCTTTCCAAGTTCTCCTGTTCTGTCAGGTACTTTTCAGAATTTTCGACCAATTGATGCATCTCGTGAACTCGTCGCAAAACCTAAAGGAAAACATATATTTTTATGAGGAATGAATACAACAGCGTATAATTACCTCTTCGTTTTTCGATTCTGACATTCCATTTTCCATAATTTCCATGGATACAACATTCTGGAAATCAAATGTGTTGTTATCCAAGCTGTGATGGTTGTGATGATTCTGATGGTTCCTGTTAGACATCGAGCTATTCATATTACTATCTAAACTATATCCGAGTAGAGGAGGCTTAGATTGTCTTCCCATGGTATTGTACAGCCCGTTGGTTTTTTTATTAATACCTCTATAGATAGGTTGCATTGCAAAACAAACAGTTTTCAGAGAGCTTTGATTTATATAGCTCCACTTTTCTGGAATAACTTTGTGTTGTGATAAATATGGGGGAGCCAGATCTTCCATAGGAGTCGCTTCTTCTCGGTCTACTGGTAAATTTTGACCTGAGGCCAACCTAAAGTAACCTTTTAGAACCAATACTATCTCATATGCATCGCGTTCTTCCAAGCAAATGTTTACAATCTTATCATTTTGTAATCTTATCAGAACTGTTCGACTTATTTCATCTTCATTTCGGACTTCTACTCTTCGCATATCCTCTATATTTGCTATAGGTACAGGCTGAAACTAATATTAATGTATCCAGACTCGAAAAACCAATAAACATAGGTACTAATTTATTGTCTGATGACAATTTAGACTTACCACTGAGTTTCTCGATCCCATTATTTGGCTGATTCCAAATTTAGGGCTGACAAGAATCACTCTTTCCATAACATCACCTCGTGGACCAGCCGAAAAACATTTAGCTCCATAACTGGGTAGCTGACTTACGATATCTAGATAATGCAGTTTAGCTTGCAAGGAAGTCAGTTGCTTTCCAGGACCTGCCATACTAGCATGCAGTTTAAGAAAGTGGCCCACCAACTTTCGCACCTCTTTTCTTTTCATATTCTCTAATAGTGAAGCAGGAACAAACCTTTCCAAGCCGAATTCTCGCCTATAGATATAGAATATAATAAGTGCACATGCATTTCAATAAACATCTTATATACATACTCTACTATCTTTACAGTCAATTTACTAGCTTGCATATTATTCGCAAGGGCATGTTGAAATACATGTAATGCAGCTAATCGCAGAGCAGTATCGTACTGCAACTCGGGTGCAAACCTCTCCTGGATGACGTCATTGCAACACTGAGTATAAAGGTAATCTAGAGCATTGAGATCTTTCTGAGCAAGAGCTGCTGGGGATGCTGGAACAAAAGCAACCCTAAAAAGACACCTCAGTTTGTGTGCTCCAGGACGAGATGCTATCTAAAATAAAAATGATATTAAAGTGAATTTATGCCAAGATAGATGTGTATTTACCCTTGCAAGTGTATCTAGTGGATCAAGTAATGTAAGTTTGTTCCTCTTGAGCGATTTAATATGTTCAACAACAAGACTGAAGTGTTCTGAAGCTTGTAAACATAATTTACTCTCCAGCGAAGTTACAACATCCTGGACAGTGGTCCAGGCGTCATATTTGAAAGATTTTGTCTGACCGTTTTCTAAAAACACTTTCAATACATTGGCCATGGGAGGTACGCAAAGGTCACCCAGTGAAAATGCGGATGGCTGAAATATCAATATTTCTTCTCAGAAATATGTTGTGGTAGTGTTTCTTATAATTACCGGAAATAGAGGTGCTCCATTGACGCAAACGCTCTCTGCAAATCTAACTCTAGAAGGCTTGCTTCTAAGTCGGGCTCGTTTACTAGCTGATAAAAGTGTGGATTTTCGAGCGCCTTGGCGTTCCGATGGTTGGCACACAACAAGATTAACAGTTTTGGTGCAAGCTCGTACCAGTGAAATGACGTGTTCTCGAGGAGCCGATTTAACATCTTCTCCATTTACGGACAGTATTTGATCACCAGGAAGAAGCTTGAAATATATAATGGAAAAGTTTTTGATTTTTCTAACAAACATAGTTCATTTCTTAGTTTAATATAATATAAATCGACATAGTATCATTGAGAGAAAAAACACGTTCAACAGAAAAATATATTACAATCAGGGTATCCCAGTCAGGATTGTTTGAGAAATATAAATGTATTAGAAATATAAAGAAACATGCATTTTGAAAATAATGTTACACTTTTAATAGGAAAACAAGTGTCAATCTAATTATATTAAACGAGCAATCCTTGTATATATATATATATATATATATATATATATATATATATATATATATATATATATATATATTTGATAAAATAGATTTTTGTTGGGGATGCAGTCATTTAATAAATAACTAATGACATTTCTGATTGCTGACTATGAAATCTTTCCTGTTTGTGGTTAATTTTATGTAAATTCACGAATTTTGCCCCGACGAAGAGAATAAACATTCTCGAAAGCTTGGCATAATCCAAAGAATTTTATTTATTAAATGACTGCATCCCCAACAAAAATCTATTTTATCAAATAATAAACCAGTCAAGAATTCAGAATCAAATATATATATATATATATATATATATATATATATATATATATATATATATATATATATATATATAGTTTGATTCTGAATTCTTGATTTTTGTTGGGGATGCAGTCATTTAATAAACAAAATTCTTTGGATTATGCCAAGCTTTCGAGAATGTTTATTCTCTTCGTCAGGGCAAACTAAAAATCGTTACAAATTTTCTTAACCACATAATAAATTATTAATAAGTACATAGATTCGTGAATTTAGATAAAATTAACCACAAACAGGAAAGATTTCATAGCCATCAATCATAAATGTCATTAATTATTTAAAAATGTCATGCTAACGGCATATCTAGAGTTGAACGTGTCTAGATTCAAGTTTTCTTAGAAAAGATCTTATAGGAGTTATCTTTGTGTTTGTAGCTCTTTTTTAACAAGTCATTCATTAAACTTGAAAATATTGAGGCAGATATAAGTTTAGTAAAAAGAAAAAGTTATTATTCAATTAATAAAAAAAACATTTATAACAGACTTAGAAACACATTATATAAATAAATATATACCCGTACACAGACTAGACTATCTGAATTAGTAGGTATTGCAGTATAAATTGAAGTTTATTATGTCAATAATATTATTTACTATTTTGTTAGGCATTCAGATTATTTGTTAATTATATATAATCATATTCTCTCACAATACGCCATACATAATTTTAAAATGAAATAATGGAAAGCGTCAATTACTTTAAAAAAACAAGTCAATTTCTCTCACAAATTAACCTGAGAAATTTATTAAAATAGCAGATTTATCTAATAGAGAAATATTAACATATATCATCTTCATCGTATTCTCTCACAATACGATAGATACACAATATGAAATATCCTGAAAAGCATCAATTCATTCAAATGAAGCTAATAATAATAAAATATGATAAGCTGATTTCTCTCACAAATCAACATGTAAGAATATTGTAAACATTGTCCATGTTATTTAATAATATTATAAATAGTGATATCAAAATAGCAACTGGCGAAACACAAGGAAAAAAAAATTCATCGTATTATATCTCACTATAGGTTAAACATGAAATGAAAATCTTTTTGAATCAACAAAATTTCTCTTACCAATCAGTTGACCTAGAGATCTCAAAGCTCTTAATATTAGTTGTTATAAATTTTTATTTTTTTTGAATTATCCTTCTTTAGTATAAACTGTATACGCATATATACCCATCTATTATAATATACTAAAACAGAAAAAAAAGACAAATATAACTAAATGATATGAGAAGATAATAAATAGCCTATACCTACATATAGAACAAGGTACATATTATATTCACACATATAATTCAATTTTGAGAAATATTTTGAGAAAAATTATTAAATTTATTATTATAGAGATGTAATATATATAATTTTTCTAGAGCATAGAGCAATAGTATTATCAAAATCAATACTATGTTTTTTATTGATGGCATGTTCAGCCAAGGTACAATATTTCTTATAACATCCTATATCACTTTTATGGGATGTTATTTTCCCTAAAATACTTCTAGAAATTTGACCAATATATGATAATTCACAATCAAGGCAATTTATTTTATATACTACCCCAGACATTTCTGTCATTTCTAAAGGGGTCTTTATTTTCTAGATATTAATGGACTTAGTTCTATTTATTCTTATATATTAAATCTCTATAATAATAAATTTAATAATTTTTTTAAAAATATTTATCAAAATTGAAATATATGTGTGAATATAGTATGTACCTAGTTCTATATGTAGGTATAGGCTATTATATTCTCATATCATTTAGTTATATTTGTCATTTTTTTTCTGTTTTAGTATATTATAATAGATGGGTATATATGCGTATACAGATTATACTAAAGAAGGATAATTAAAAAAAATATATTTATAACAACTAATATTAAGAGTTTTGAGATCTCTAGATCAACTGATTGGTGAGAGAAATTTAGTTTATTCAAAAAGATTTTCATTTCATGTTTAACCTATAGTGAGATATAATACGATGAATTTTTTTCTTTCCTTGTGTTTCGCCATTTGCTATTTTGATATCACTATTTATAATATATTAAATAACATGGACAATGTTTACAATATTCTTACATGTTGATTTGTGAGAGAAATCAGCTTATCATATTTTATTATTATTATTAGCTTCATTTGAATGAATTGATGCTTTTCAGGATATTTCATATTGTGTATCTATCGTATTGTGAGAGAATACAATGAAGATGATATATGTTTATATTTCTCTATTAGATACATCTGCTATTTTAATAAATTTCTGAGGTTAATTTGTGAGAGAAATTGACTTGTTTTGTTTAAGTAATTGACGCTTTACATTATTTCATTTTAAAGTTATGTATGTCGTATTGTGAGAGAATATGATTATATATAATTATCAAATAATCTGAATGCCTAACAAAATAGTAAATAATATGATTGACAAAATAAACTTCAATTTATACTGCAATACCTACTAATTCAGATAGTCTAGTCTGTGTACGAGTATATATTTATATATATAATGTGTTTCTAAGTCTGTTATAATTTTTTTTTTATTAATTGAAAATAACTTTTTCTTTTTACTAAACTTATATCTGCCTCAATATTTTCAAGTTTAATGTGTGACTTGTTAAAAAAGAGCTACAAACACAAAGATAACTCCTATATAATCTTTTCTAAGAAAACTTGAATCTAGACACTTTGAACTCTAGATATGCCGTTACCATGACATTTATAAATAATTAATGACATTTCTGATTGATGGCTATGAAATCTTTCCTGTTTGTGGTTAATTTTTCTAAATTCACGAATCTATGTACTTTTATTAATAATTTATTATGTGGTTAAGAAAATTTGTAACGATTTTTAGTTTGCCCTGACGAAGAGAATAAACATTCTCGAAAGCTTGACATAATCCAAAGAATTTTATTTATTAAATGACTGCATCCCCAACAAAAATCTATATATATATATATATATATATATATATATATATATATATATATATATATATATATATATATATATTGATTTTGTATTCTTGACTGGTTTTATAATAAATAAAAAGATGTTCTTGGGGATGCAGTCATATAATCAATAAAATTCTTTGATTAAAGCCGAGCTTTCGAGAATGTTTATTCTCTTCTTCAGGGCAAACTACAAATCGTTACAAAATTATTTCAACAACAACTTCAAGTATTATAAAAAAACTTACAATCGTGAATTTAGAATAAATTAGCCAAAAACTGGAAAGATTTCATAGCCATCAATTACAAATGTCATTATTTATATTTGTCATGGTAACACAATAAGTAAGAAAGTATCTAGATTTTGTTGATAAAAAAGAATATTACTGAATGATCTTTATATGTTTGTGGCTATTTGAACAAGGAGTACAATTAAATTAAAATTATTATTAAGGCAGGTTCAGTTAAAAAAATAATAATAAATAATGTAATTTAAGAATATTGCATAAATACTTACATATGTACCTATACATAGACTAAATTACTTTTATTCTGGGCTTGAACTGACAGTTAAAAGAAAAAGGTACATAATATTATGTAAAATTTCTATGTGTAATCATATTCTCTCACAATACGAAACATATAAACATGATTATTCTCAAATTGCACTGATACTTATTCCATCAAAAAGGCCGATTTCTCTCACTAATCAACCTCTAAATTTTTGGGTGAAATAGATGTTTTGAAATCCTAAAATACTCTTTAATGTTCTTTCAAATATTCATAAATATTCAAAATAATATATAAAATCATATTCTCTCACAATACGACATGAGAATGAAACATTTTGAAAATCATTCACTTTTCCAGAAACAAGCTGATATCTCTCACTAATCAGCATGCATATTTTCGAAAACAGTAAATGTTATGAAAACCTTTCATAAATAGATTATACATTTAATCTCAAATAAACATATAATGAATTTTAAGAGAATAATTCCCTTTGATCAACCAAATTTCTCTCACTAATAAGTTGATCTAAATTTTTCTATTGTTTATGGAAAACTAAAATTTTAAAGTTAATTACTATAAAATCATAAATGAATATCAAATTCCAGTGGATTATATAATTGTCAGTTTTGATGTTGTATCCCTCTTTACAAATTTACCTTTCCCTGTTATTTTGGATTGTCTCACCCGTAAATGGAACCAAATTAAACATTTTTGCTCATTGAATTTTGAAACCTTTGAATTGATCCTTAAATTCATTTTTGATTCATTTTTTTTTATTTTCAATGACTAATATTATAAACAAATATTTGGCACTCCAATGGGTTCAACCATATCACCTATTTTAGTAAATTATGTCCTAGATGAATTGATACAAGTTTCAAAAACAAAAATTTCTTTCCCAATTCCATTTATCAAACGATATGTTGATGATCTAATATTAGCTTTACCCTCAAATAAAGTAGATGAAACATTAAATATTTTTAATACTTATAATGAACATCTTCAATTTACAGTTGAACTAGAAAGTGAACAATGTCTTCCTTTTTTAGATATGATGGTATGTAGAGATAATGCAGGTATATTACGTACAAAATGGTACAGGAAGCCTATATGCAGTAATAGATACATAATTTTTTTCTCCTATCGTCCACAAAAAATGAAAATTAATTTAATTATGGCATTAAAAAGTAGAGCTATTAAACTTTCACATAATTTATATAGAAATGAAAGTTTAACTAAATTAAAACAAATGCTACTAGAAAATTCTTTTCCTCTAAAATTGATAAACAAATGTTTGATGCATCCTCAACTTAATCTTGAAATAAATGAAATAGTTCCCAATAACGCACCAAATCCTAATAATATTTCTAATGCAAATAATATTTTACCTATCTATAGATCTTTACATTACATCAATGAACTCACTAGTAAACTTGTTAATATTTTTAAGGGGTATAATGTTATAATATCGAGAAAGAATGTAAAAACAGTATCTAGTTTATTTTCTAAATTAAAGTCTCCTTTAAAAATAACAGAAAAATCTGGAGTAGTATATAAAGTAAATTGCCTAGACTGTGAATTATCATATATTGGTCAAACTTCCAGAAATATTTCGGGAAGGATTACATCTCATAAAAGTGATATTAGACGAAATAAAAAATCTTGTGCCTTGACAGAACATGCTATCAGTAAGAAACAGTATTGATTTTGATAATACTATTGCACTATGTTCTGAGAAAAATTATTTTAAACGTGGTTTCTTAGAAATGGTGAATATTAAGAAACATAATAACACTATGAATAAACGCTCAGATATAAAAGGACTTAGTTCCATTTATTCTTATTTTCTAAAATTATATAATGATAATTATAATAATTTTTCTCCAGATGTATCTCAAAATTAATATGTATAGATATTTATGTATAGTTAGGTATGTAATATGTACCTATACTTGACATGTAATATTTATTTTATGTTTATATATGTATTTATGTATGTATGTATGTGTGTGTATGTATATATGTGTATGTATGTATATGTGTGTATATATATGTGTATATATGTATATGTATATGTATATATGTATATTGGTTATAAATGGATTAATGTGTATGGATATATGTACCTATATATGATGAAGGACTGGTCTTAACTGATTTTATAGTAATTAACTTTAAAATTTTAGTTTTCCATAAACAATAGAAAAATTTAGATCAACTTATTAGTGAGAGAAATTTAGTTGATCAAAGGGAATTATTCTCTTAAAATTCATTATATGTTTATTTGAGATGTATAATCTATTTATGAAAGGTTTTCATAACATTTACTGTTTTCGAAAATATGCATGCTGATTAGTGAGATATATCAGCTTGTTTCTGGAAAAGTGAATGATTTTCAAAATGTTTCATTCTCATGTCGTATTGTGAGAGAATATGATTTTATATATTATTTTGAATATTTATGAATATTTGAAAGAACATTAAAGAGTACTTTAGGATTTCAAAACATCTATTTCACCCAAAAATTTAGAGGTTGATTAGTGAGAGAAATCGGCCTTTTTGATGGAATAAGTATCAGTGCAATTTGAGAATAATCATGTTTATATGTATCGTATTGTGAGAGAATATGATTACACATAGAAATTTTACATAATATTATGTACCTTTTTCTTTTAACTGTCAGTTCAAGCCCAGAATAAAAGTAATGTAGTCTATGTATAGGTATATATGTAAGTATTTATGCAATATTCTTAAATTACATTATTTATTATTATTTTTTTAACTGAACCTGTATCTGCCTTAATAATAATTTTAATTGTGCTCCTTGTTCAAATAGCCACAAACATATAAAGATCATTCAGTAATATTCTTTTTTATCAACAAAATCTAGATACTTTCTTACTTATTGTGTTACCATGACAAATATAAATAATGACATTTGTAATTGATGGCTATGAAATCTTTCCAGTTTTTGGCTAATTTATTCTAAATTCACGATTGTAAGTATTTTTATAATACTTTAAGTTGTTGTTGAAATAATTTTGTAACGATTTGTAGTTTGCCCTGAAGAAGAGAATAAACATTCTCGAAAGCTCGGCTTTAATCAAAGAATTTTATTGATTGTATGACTGCATCCCTAAGAACATCTTTTTATTTATATATATATATATATATATATATATATATATATATATATATATATATATATATATATATATATATATATATATATATATATATATATAATCTTGGAATCTGGTCTATCGATTTCGATGAAAATTCATATGTATGGCTTTTGGAGTGTATTGAATCGATTGCGATTGGTTGTATTCACATTCACAAGAATAATCGTTTTCAGCAATTAATATTTTCATTTTAGAAGTCCTACAGATTCTATTTAGGATAGCAATATGAACCCAATAAAATCATAGAAAAAATAGTCCTATGGTTAAGGTTCTGGGTGTCGATCTAGAGTTCCTCGGTTCGAATTCTGATCACCTTAGAGTTTTTTTTAATAAATTTCTAATAATTTAATCAGAAATTTTCAATGAAAATTTGTACATATCTAATATATTGCGACCCTTAAGGTACATTAGCTATTTCAAGGAAGGGTTAGCAGATTTTGGTAAAAATTAGCAAAAAGGGGTTTTCGTAGTCGAGAGATCGATTGACGACACTTTCATATTGAATCAGTGTGACCCTCGAGGTCCACACTAGCTATTTCAAGAATGGCTCCGCAGATAAAAGTTTCAGTGTTTGGGGGTTGAGAAGTCGATTGGTGATACAGCTGAGTTCTGGTATGTTTCACATTCATATTTATTTTGAAATCCTTAAATTCTGAGCCATGGGAATGATAAAAGCAATATTTACCGATCGCAATATATTTTAACTATAAATATGAACATTTTTGAACTTTTGAAGTAACTCTTATAGACCCACTCTAAATTCTGTGTTACCCGAGCAATGCTCGGTCGCCCAGATATTGTACATTACATAACGATCTCAAGATATAAATATTGACGTCCCTAAAGCCAGTAGAGCAAAGTGAGCAGAATCCAAAATACATACTTGTTGCGCACATTAGTTGCTAATTAAGTGCTGTCTTTAGAAAAACCAAAAGATGCTTTTTTATGTAAATTTTCTAAATAATGTTCTCATGATGTTATAACAAGGATTTACAATTAATTTTATTGCAAAATTTCCGGAGATAAATCCGATTTTTTTTAACTACAAGGGTATATATGACTTGTCACCAATTGTAGTAAATATATGAGAGTGCTTTTTTAATTTTAACATTTAATATAGACTATGGAAAAATTGCAACCGTACCTAATGACTTAACCTGAACTAAGCTGAAGATAAGAGTTTTTCTCGGCACAATTCGTAGAAAGTATGCAATTCGATTGTAAGTTTGCAATATTTTTCATCAAGTATATGCGCGTTATAGATTATACTAATTACATTCAAAAGAGGACTGCTGAGAGGAGGGCTCATTTTCTTTAAATCCCAGAATTAAAACGTTTTTCTTTCCTTTAATCCTGCTAGAATTTTTTTTCATTACCAGCCCAATCCGTTCCTTGATAATTTTTTGAGAATAAAAATCATCACATACCTACGTGTAAAAATTGTACACCTCCTCCGTTTAGGAACTTGGTAAAGAACAACGTTCCTGTTTAGTGACTTTAGTTTCTATACCTTTGATTTGTTGATTCTAGTATCGTTGTAAAGATTGAGACCTTGTAAGATTTGAAATTATGTTTTTAAGTACGTACATGCACAGTGAGATCCAGAATGCTGGCACACTCTCAATAAGTCATTCATACATAGGCGTATCATGGGGTTATAGAAAACAATTGAATTTTTGAAATAACAACCTATCATTCAGCAAATTATTATAGATCACATCTTTTCAGATACTCCAGCATCAAAACATTTTATGGTTGCGAAACAACAAACTCGACATTTTTTATCTTTTCGTCTTTGCATAATTCTCATTTACCGCGTATGGATAACTTTTGTTTTGCATTTTTTTATACTGTTAAACTGGCAGAGAAAACATTAAATGAGTACAAAAAGTAATAATATTTTTTTACAAAAAACTGAGATCGACTTTATTAGTTGGTGCACTGAAAAATATATTACTTAATTCCACTGGTGCTGATACTTTTAGAGTTGTGCAGTTATATGTAGAAAAACACTTTTGGCACCAGGTGAATTACTATATTTTCTATTTCTCAGTGCATCAACTAAAAAAGTCGGTCCTAGTTTTTTAAAAGTTTTATTTCACAATTTTGAGTGTACCTATCATTAGTCATCAAAATCGTTGAACATTCACTTATACCAAAAATGATAGTACCTCATCATCACTCATCTCAAAGATAATGGAACTCCATTATCTTTGCCCATGTATACCTATTCCTTCTTATAATTTTATTATTCGGATATATTATATATATATATATATATATATATATATATATATATATATATATATATATATATATATATAACTGCTATAACTCAGAAACCGTAATCTATTTTGAAAATTTTTCAATTTAAATGTTGCTGAATATGGTCTTTTGTTGGCGCCCCAAATTTTAGAATAAAAAAAATGTCATCGCCGCTCCCTTTCTTGGACAGAATTTTGGGGGAAGGAGATGCTGGATTTTGACATGGGACCATTTTTCAACTCTTTTCCTTCAAATAAAAAAAAATCGACGTACGTTTACGATAAGAATCGCGTAAGAATATAAAAAAGCACCCAGTCCTTCGTTGGGAAGTCGGTCAAAAATGAGTCCTTTTTATGGACTCAATTCCTAAAATGCTTTGATAGAGTATCAGAAAAAAAAGATCTTTCAAAATTTGCTAAAAGAATGGCCAATTGTCTTTAAAAATAATTCTTTAACGTTATGATACATACATACAAATGTTACTGACGTTCCAGAATTTACAACCTCACTGTATATAAATTATATGGTAACTATGAGCCGCGATAACAAACATCACCGAGGGATACTATTTCCTTTGCTGATTGGTAATATTGCACCGCTGACGTTTGAAATGATAAAAGGAGCCTATATTTTCTCAGAAAGGTATTTTACATATCAATGAAAGCCCAGTCAAACTCGGTTCGGCCGTTTTGGAGATTTGCCTGCACAAACAGACAAACAAATTTAAAAAATCTGGTATGTCCACTTACACGACTTTCCTACCCCTCGTAGGCAAATTCCAGTGAATAATAATAGCGGTAGTAAAGTAAAAATCCTCAGGTCAAATCGTGCTACCACTCATTTTTTCAGCATGTCAAGACAAACAATAATAGTCATGTAACATTTTCTTGCAAGATGGAACGTTTAGCCAGAATCTGAAGAAACATGTGGAAAATATGGAATTTCATTAAAGCATAACTATTTTTTGTGCTTTTTCTCAGAGATGGCGCTATATGTGGGTGGTAAAGGGTAGTGATGCTGCGAGACTGGTCTTGGACTTGCAGTCTTGGTCTTGCAAAATTGCAAGACCAAGACCGAGACCAGAACCGTCTATGCAAGACCAAGACCCAAGACCAAGACCAATACTGGGATGCAAGACCAATACCAAGACTAACCTGGTCTTGGTCTTGGTCTTGCTGCAAGACTTGCGAGACTTGCAAGACTCTTGCAGTTCCGTAACCAAACACCAAATTGGTAGGAAACATATTAATTTACTCAATGATTAAATAAGAAACGCTAATAAATAACCTAATTAATTTAATCTTTGAACTCTCTTATTGAATTAAAAGTTGTTGGGTGAAAAGCGAGTTCATTTTACCCTTCTAGGATTTCCGGATTTCAAAAAATTCTCAAATACCCTATACCTATACCGTAAGTTCAACCCTTCTAGGGTTTCCCTTACCGAGCTGTTTTCAAAGAATCCCGACAGTTCGTAGCCAGGGGAAGGTAAACTACACGGTTTTTTATTTTTATTATTTTTTCTATCGCGCAGAATGTTTTAAGCAAACGTTAAGAATCATCTATAAATCTGAATTTTGTTGATGACATTTATCCAGTTGCCACTTTTGGAGATATTTGAAATTTTATATTGCCCTTATTTTGAAACTATTTTTTCGATCATGCTGATTAACTAACTCAACTAAGATATTCACACGACTGACTTTTTAAATAGATACCTAGTTTTATAAATGCGCGTATTAAATCTCTAACTGTTTTTAATTTTCATTTTTTGGAAAAAGCTTTCTGCAAAAATTGAAGTTAGTTTTATCAGAAATACTTTTGATCGCTTTCAGAGATTCTTTCTATTTTATTAAAGAAAATGGTACATAACCATTGTAGAATGAGCAAGAGAATGAATTATGAAATAGAAGTATGAAGTAGAAGTATGTAGTAAAATGAGTGCTCAGTTGGGACGGATGATACCAAGAAAACACAAGCAAAGTCGCGCTAGTAAGATACGATTCTCATATGTGAATGGTGATTATTAATTTATAAACTTTTACGCATCTCACTTGCCCTAACTTAATTCTAGGCACCCAGTTTTATTCTCATTACTTATTCTACATTGCCAGGCGTGTTTGTTCTGGATAATGACAATTTTTTATACGGTCGATATTTATCCATTTCGAATGATAATATAATTATAGGCAATCTTATAAGATTATGAATTACATACTTCCCATACAGGGTTCTTCTTCATTTGGATTAAGCAATTACGGTTTAAAATCGCAACAACTTTTCACACTTATAAAAAGATCAAAACTTTTGCAAGAGTCTTGCAAAGTCTTGCAAGTCTTGCAGCAAGACCAAGACCAATACCAAGACCGTATATGCAAGACCAAGACCCAAGACCAAGACTAAGGATTTGATGCAAGACCAACACCAATACCAAGGGTGCAAGACCAATATCAAGACCACATCGGTCTTGGTCTTGATCTTGCTTTGCGCATCACTAGTAAAGGGCTCTCAGAAGAATACTTTAGGCAAGTTTAATCAAAATCCTTAGAGCCGCTTTTGCGCTACAGTCATGAGCAAATCAAGTTTTTTGGCTATAGCTCAGCACCCAGTGTAAGATGCTCATTCAGTGCCACCGGCGAGTGGTATTGGTACCAAACAAAATAAAAAAGAAAGCAACAAAATACACCGATTCGTTTCCAAGATAATGCTGTCACAGACAGGCAGACGGACAGACAGACAGGCCGACAGACCAATGGCTGAAAATATGTTTATTAGTCTTAAAAATCTCTGAAACGTCAACATTTGTAAAATGTAAAATACTTTCCTTATACAGCTACTATAGTGGCATAGGAAAGTAGTTGTAGTTGTAATTTGTGAACTTTTGAAAACAAATACTTTTTAAAAAGGCAATTTTGGGTCTCGAGAACATTATTGGCGCAGTTAGTACGGAGTTTTGGAGATTGTCAAATCGATTGGCAATTGTTCGTTTTAACGATTTACCAAATATCGAACCAGTTGAACTTTCTGTGACGGCATTATCCGGAGTGGAACGACCAATCGCGGGATTCCCATCTATCGCAGACCGGCAGTGAAACCCAACCTATCAGTTCATCGGAATTTGGGACAAAATCGCCCAAATTCGCAAGGCCCTTTGGATTTGGAGAGGACAGGCATCACCGAACCAACCGAACCCTTATATATAGGAAGAGATGCTCAGAGTTGCCATCATATTCATGTAAGTCGAACTAATTTTTGAAAAATATATGTTTTTGGAGAACCTTGATGATCTTTACAATAGTTTAGAAGAAGCATCGACTACATTAGATACATCAATGAACTTTGTAGAAAACATTATAATTAATAGTACATATTTCAAACCAATTATAAGACCACCAGTTCTAAACACCATAACTGAATTTCGAAAAATGTCCAAATTTAAGCCCGAATATTTGCATTTTTTGACTGAGTTTAACGGTGATTCGAATGATTTGAACAGATTTATCTCTGTAAGCGAATCTCTCATTAAACAATTTTATAATAGAACAGACCCCAATAATTTCTCAAACATATTTATTTTAAATTCTATAATATCGAAGTTGAGAGATAACGCTAAGGCATTAGTTAATATAAAAGGAGTTAATACTTGGGATGATTTGAAAAAAATTACTTATTCAAAATTTATCTGATCAGAGGGATCAAAGCTGTCTGAATAGAGATTTAGTGATGTTAAGATAACAGGGAAACGAATCTGCACATAAATTTCATGATAGAGTATTGCATATTTTAAATTTATTGTGTAATCATGTAAGCGTTAACGAAGTCGCTGAAGCAGTGAGGATAGTTAAGCGATGTATGTATGAAAATTTAGCTCTAAAAAAGTATTTAGCTGGACTTCGCGAACCGTTTGGTACGACCATTCGCTGCATGAAACCTGAGTCATTAAATCAAGCCCTACAATTTGTGGTGGCAGAAGAAAATGTGCATTACTTAGAAACTTTCTCAAATAAAACGCCTTTGAAACCTCAAATCCATCGCTCACAAATTCCACACGTGCCACAAAGGCCTCAGGTTTATCAAAACCCATTTAATATTCAACCTCAAAATCATTTTAGATTCAATCCGAGACCATACAACTTCTTCACACAAAATAGTGCTCCACAATCTTCACAGACCCATTTCAGGCCACCGCTTCAAAGACCAAATTTCCAACTATTCTCCAGACCTAACTTCCATAGACCCAATTTCCAACAACAACCATCACAACAATTTCATAAGCCGCAATCAAATGTATTTAAATCAAATCCGAATGTAAAATTGTCTGACCCTACACCCATGAGCATAAGTACATAAAATTCATACAAGCCACGATCCAACTTCTTCAAACCATCAGGTCAACCCCAGAATTATACTGTCGAAGAACTATTTAATACAGAGGTAAATCCGTACCATGAAAGTGTCGGCTATTATGAAGGCTATAATAACTATATTGGAGACTCCTTCTACACCGAAAACCATGTAGATTATCAAAACGAAATATACACGGATAGCAGCTCAGCCACTAAAGAGAACGATCTGGAACCAGAAAATTTTCATACGGACCCTCCGAACCCGGAAGAAATATAGCCCCAGAAATATTCTCTCTAATTCTTTCTGAATCAAACGAGCTACCTTACATCATTGTCCCTGAATATAACTTGAAAATCCTTATTGATTCGGGTTCCACAAAATCATTTATTGACCCCAATTTGGCATATAACATTATTCCAAACAACATAAAAAACCCATTCATCGTTTCCACAGTTCATCAGAAATCAGCCCACAAGTATAGTACCGAAATCCCAACACCTAGAATATTCAATCAAAAAGGAACCATAGAATTCTATTTGTTTAAATTTCACGATAATTTCAACGCTTTGTTTGGCATCAATAATTTAAAACGTTTACAAGCAACTCTAGATTTTCAAATAAACTTTCTAGTAACACCATTCGCGAATATTAAACTCTCTATCTCTCTATCACAAAGTTAAAAGCTCAGCATGTAACAATATATCGGTTGCAGCACGCGTACAACAAGTAATAAAGATTAAAACATCTGTAAAAGACGGCGATATTATAATACCGAATACTAAAATTCACAATTGCGAAGTTCCTGAATGCTTATCAGTTACACGAAATGGCGAAGTATTAACAACAACAATATTAAATAACAGTGAACAAGATCTTACACTTGACCTGTCTCAGCCGTTCGCTGTTGAGAATTTCCAAGAATCAGATATATTGAATTGCGAATTGAATAACCTATCACACGAGGTCGCAAAACAGCTGGATTTGAACAAAATTAGAACAGATCACCTCAACAACGAAGAATCATCAAAATTATTGGATTTATGCCAAAGGTATGCATACATCTTTTATCAAGAGGACATGCCACATACATTCATAAATAGGATTAAACATCAAATTCGAAGTACAGATGAGACACCAGTTTATGGAAAGACTTACCGATACCCATACGCTTTCATAGAGAAGGTTAAGAATCAAATAGACAAGATGCTCGATTCAAATATAATTCAACCTAGTAATTCACCATATTCTTCACCTATTTGGATCGTCCCGAAGAAAATGGACGCATCAGGAAAGAAAAAATGGCGTATAGTTATTGATTACCGAAACCTTAATTCAAAGACCCTGAATGACCGTTACCCCCTTCCATGTATTACGGATTTGCTCGACAAACTTGGTAAGTATCAATATTTCACGACACTGGACCTTGCGAATGGGTTCCATCAAATAGAGATAGATGAAAAGGATAGAGAGAAGACTGCATTTAGTACAGAAAACGGGCATTACGAATTTCTTCGAATGCCCTTTGGCCTGAAGAACGCACCTGCTACTTTTAGGCGTGTAATGGACAACATATTGAGAGGGATACAAAATGAACTGTCTGGTATACCTGGTTGATATTATCGTCTATTCGACATCCCTTCAAGAGCACTTAGAACGATTAGAACGCGTATTCTCTTAGAGAAGCTAACTTCAAGGTGCAACTTGATAAATCGATTTTTATGAAGAAAGAAGTTGCTTATCTAGGGCACGTAGTTACAAACCAAACCCGGATAAAATCAGAGCAATTAGCAATTATCCTATTCTAAAAATCACTAAACAGATTAAAGGTTTTCTGATACTCCTAGGTTACTACAGAAGATTTATTAAAAATTTCGCCAAATTAACTAAACCATTAACAAAATACCTCAAAAAGGAGCTACCTGTTGGAATACGACCTATGTACGGACCGTTCACTGATCAAATTGAACAGACTAATAAATATCAAGATAACGTTTATAGAATAAACTAAAGAATCATTCAGTGTACTGATATATATTGACATGAAAAAGTTGTTTTGTTTAAGTTGAATGTTGTTGATAGTAACAGAATAGAATTATAGTTGACTACAGTTTTACACACATTTTGCAGTTTCGCTAATTTTATTTTCTGTTTGTTTTACGTTGATTCTGCTGCATTTGTAAATCTCAACACTACCATCTTACACGACAATGAATTTGTAAATTGTTTTGAAACATGCAAAAACATATTGATGAATGAACCAATTTTACAGTACCTGGACTTCTCAAAGCCTTTTAATTTGACAGTGGACGCAAGCTCGGTTGCTCTGGGCGACGGACAGACGATACACTCGAACGCTGGACAACACCCTACAACGGAGATACCCGTTACAGATCATGCCGTGAACTATGGACCAAACCAAATTTTTTTTGAACTAGTTCTTCCTTAACCAACAAAACCAAAATTAACCCATAGATTCGAAAACAAACAAATAATTTATGTTCAATTCAGTAAAATCAACTTTGAAAACGACGTTGTCGCCTTTATTAAAGAATTTGTGGTCCCCAGAGTACAATATCATCTATATTTTTCGAGGATGCCGAAGCATACGAACCATTTTCGGTAGCCGTCCAACAAGATTTCAAATGGCCAGACATAAAACTTAAACGATGTACCAAAAAGTTGATAGATGTCACGGACAAAGAGGAAATCCAAAATACCATTCGCTGCTATCATGAAGGCAAATCGAACCATCGTGGTATTGTCGCAACGCTAGAGAAGATAAAGTTAAAATATTACTGGCCCCTCATGAAGAGCTCAATACAGTAATTTATTAATGAATGCGAAGTATGTCAGTTAGGTAAATACGAACGTAATCCTGTAAAAATGCAGATGAACTCAAACAGCCTCGAAACCGTTCGACATCCTACCCTGTGATACATTCACATTTGAACAAACTAAGTTTCTCATCCTTATATCGATAAGTTTCTCTCGGTTCGCTCAAGCTTACCCCATTTACTCCTTATCCGGTACAGAAATAGCTGAAAATTTGATTAAATTTTTCTCACAACATGGTATTCCGAAATTAGTCATTGTTGATAACGGTACCGAATTCAAAAACACTGTCATCACGGATCTTCTAACGCTACATAAAATAAAAATTTATTTTTGCCCTCCAAACCACCCTCAATCAAATGGGGTTATCGAAAGATTCCATTCGACAATTATAGAGCACTTGGCCTACAACAACTTCGTCCATTCGGTCACCAAATGGAAACCCATTGATAACATAAGTGGTCAAACATCTGACAACGACCCATTTGATATAGATAAAGATAGAATCCTCCTCAACGACTACGTCAAGCAGCACAAGAAAATAACTAAATTACTATATGCGAAAATTAATTCAGATCTAGTTCAGAAGAATCATTCAATTTGGATCTTTCAAAGCAACGATACGACATCCCAATCAATGTTACAGACAACGAGGTAAATGAGATTAATGTCTCAAACCTTTATTTACCGTGCAGTATTATTTATTCATGAATTGAATTAAGCCCTGTGGAAGCATACATAACTTTCTTTCACTACAAAGATTGCGTCCTGAAGAAACTGGATATTGAACTTAGTTTTACAAAACAGTTTCAGTATGCAAAACTTTTAAACAAAAAGTAGGACCGACTGTATTAGTTAGTTGGTGCACTGAGAACTACAAAATAATATTAATAACACTGGTGCTGATACTTTTGGAGTTTTGCAGTTATAGGTAGATAAAATACTTTTGGCACTAACTTCAGAAGTATCAGCACCAGTGTAATTAATATTATTTTGTATTCTAGTGCAACAACTAATAAAGTCGGTTTTAGTTTTTGTAAAAAAAAAAATTCACAATTTTGAGTGTACCATTAAGAATACATAGTTGAACGTTCATTTATACCAAAGAAGATAGTACTTATCCTATTACCCAGGTATATTCTTTGCTGATCCTTATTATTATTCAGAGATCTCAATACATCGCGTCGGAAATACACATATTTCAGACATTACCACTGCTTTAACTCGGAAACCATACATTTAGGAAAATGTCGAATTTAAATCTTGTACGATATGATATATTCTTTAATTTAGCCGTCTCAAATTTCGAAAAACATGCCCCCTTCCCATAGCGGAAAGACACATATTCATTCCATACTTTACCATTGCTGTAACTTTCTTTTTTTGGGGGAAGGTTTTTAAATTTATTTAACATGGGAGCATTTCTCAATTCTCCTTCTAAATAAAAAAGCATCAAAGTACGTTTACCACATGCCGCGTGCGTACGGCCATAAAAAAGCACGCAGTCAAATTGTATACCTTTTCCGTTTGGGTCGCCGGTGATGCAATGCAATGTTGTTGTTTGGCGTAACTTTCACAACTTTTTGTATATTTGATCAAGTTTTTATCAGGTCTAAAAATAATAGGTACTTATAGTTCGTGTTGATACCTGAACTTCTTCAGCTAATTTTATTATTACCTATTATGTCTGCCTGTTTTCGCACATTATAAAATAAAGTCAAAATATCTCAAAAAGTACCTAGGATTTTTAAGATACGGAGTCGTGATAAAAATTCTATCAATAAAAATGAATGTACAATAAGAATTTGAAATAAATTAATAATAAAATGTTTTTATTTTATCTGGCGAGAATTTAGCCGATCCAACCTATGCAGTTACCGTAACTAAAACTAAATATCTAAATCCTTACAAGAACATATATATGTCCATATAAAAAGGCAATGAGACAAATGTTTAAATCGGAAAGTTAGTTACTACTTCGAGTAAAACTTGCTATCTGGCTAGAGTTACTCTAAACGAAACTGGCTCCTATACTACAGGGACAATTAGGAGAAGACGATAATGACTTTGCCACTTCCGTAATTAGTAGTTGTCAGAAAGTAACATTAACTAAGTTTCTAGCACAGCGGTAGCCGATTTAGCAACTGGGTTCACATAGCTGACTGCATGGTAAATTGCCGTTTACCAATAAAAGACACAACTACAGCTTCATTATTAATCGTTATAATAATGTTTATAGCTATCTTAGGTATTAGCAGCTCTCATATGATGAAGCATTCAATAAACTTTAAATATGTGCTTTTGTTCTGGTAAAGTAATTTTGTCCATTAAGTGTTTCCATATTCCTATAATATACAAAAGTTTCGAATAATCGATACTAAAAATATGAATGTGAACGTAACTATGTTTATCTGACTGATACTCTTTTTTACGTCTAAACCGTCGAATTAATTTAGACAAAAATTTACAAAGACCTTTAAAATGGACATAGTTTTGTTTTAATAAAAAATCAACTCCTATCTTGGCTAAAGCCTCCAGACGGAAGATGCAGGATGAATATTTGTATCAGTAGACTCTTGTCATTTCATTATATTAATAATAAGAATAATAAGACCAGGCTTTAGCAACAAATTACATGAAAGCAAAAATCATGAAAACTGGCTAAGGTGTAAAATGTAAAATTTGCGGTCGTTTAGTGAGACAACACATCACCTAGTATCTGACTGCCCTGTCATATCCTGGATAAAACAGCATACTTGGACCGACGCAACATCGTGGCAAAGCAATTACATTGAATGGTACGAACATGAATCTGACTCGGTAATCTACACCCCAGACGTAACAATTTTAAGGGATGAAAAGATGCAGACAGGAAGATGAACGCGATCTGGTAGTGAAGAACAAGAAAGAGAAACAATGCCTGATAATAGATGTCGCAGATGCAGTTATTACATCCAAGCCTCCTTGTATCTCCCAATTTAGAACCTTGAGGACCATCTGAAGTAGCAACATAAGGTGCAGATCTGCAACCTCCATATTCAATTATTTGTAACCTATGGGATAAATGAGATATCTACATCAATAATTGCTCGGAAAAACCAATGGCTTGAAGTTTTACCAATAAGATATGATGATCTAGTTTGTCAAATGCCTATTGAAGATCAGTATAAATGAAATCAATTTGACCCCTCAATGTTCGTTCCCTGATTCTTCTGCGACTTCTCAAATATTTGGAATTTATCCATTTTATCTAACTGTTCATCGTGTCCTTTATTTCTCCGGCTTTCTTTCGACAATATTTTAAACGTAGATAGAAGTAGTTCTTGTAAATATGCAATTCCTTCTTCAGAGTAGTAATTCACTTTCAAACGTCGTTCCCTTCTGTCTATCTAGTAATAATTATTTTGCGCCATCGGTTTCGCTCTTCTACTGGGTGCAAAATATTTCCTGCTGGAATGTCCGTCAGTGCTTTAATTTGGTCAATAAACTTAGTAGGCGATATCCCCCGGTTCATTTTGCCATCTGCTTTTTCTTAAATCACCATCTTCTACATGCCGTCCGCCTAATAATATGAAGATTGGGCTGATCTGGTTTTATATACCGGTCATTGAGAACGGACTGATATTCTTCACCAGTCAATCCATGGAAGGCTTTATCATCCCTCCGTAGCATATTATCCAGAAATCTTCAATGCGATTTTTGCTGGTTGCACTTAATGCTTGCCAGTTGATTCTGAAACGTGTCGGTCTTTTCATATTGGTGTCAATAGATAATATTATATATTCATATTCATGAGGAAGTCTTTACAAAGGATGAACATGTCAGCAAAATTCAAATACAATTTGTACTGATAAAAAAATCAATTTATACTGTTCTACATAAGAAGCTAAGCTTCTACGAATGTTTTGGTGGAAGATTATAAAAAAAAATTGATTTGGTTTTTATTTAGATTACATAAGAATTAGTAGATATTTATTTCTGGATATCAAGAAACGTCGAGAGTTTTAGTACAAATACTGTACCTATATCATGTCCCCTACTCTTTGATAAGCATAGAAGGATATATATAGATAGGTATAATATAGTGAAATATGTTGTTTAGATTTTCAAACAAAAAATACAGAATAGTTACGGAAGTGGGAAAGTCTCAAATATGTGTATTTCCACGATGTTTTGAAAACTCTGATTAATTTTAGTCTTTGGTGATCGTTGAATTATTTTGATGGCTAATGTGTGAAATAAATATTTTTGAAGTTAATTCTTTGGGCTCGTTGGGATGGGGTGTTGGTCGAGAAACCGTGTCTCGCTAAAAAAAATCGTCGATTATTCGTTTTCGTATACTTTTTTTGTACGTTCTGGCTGTTAGAGAAATTTTTAATAATTGAATTATATATTAAACTAGCAGTACCCGGCGCGTTGCTGCCGTAGCAGTAATAATAAAATAACTTCCTGCTTTTGTACACTTCAGTAATAATATAATATTTTTATTGTAATGCTTTATGGTACACGATATTTTGTTACTTGCTTGATTATTTTAAATAATTTACTTTTATCACCTATATTTCCACAGTGTTAGATGGAGTAGGTTCAATATTTGTCCCTGTCCCTACCAGAAGTGCTGCCCTACTGCCCTTTCGTAGCAAAAGGCCACACACTTCTCAGAAAAAAGGCTCATTGTTCCAGATAATATAGGTGTTCTTTGGATAATGGTTCTTGACGTGTATGACATATCTGACACCACACTAAGAAAGCATATGGGAAAAGTGGTGTTTTCACTATTTTTCTCGCATTTTTTACGATTTTTCTCTCCATAAGAACCTTCCTTATGCCTTAACGAAGATATTAAAACAAAAATTATCCGAATTGGTCGAGGCGTTCTCGAGTTTTTGCGCTTAGCAAAGCATTTCGCGATTCATTTTTATTTATATAGATTTCCTTATTAACCACATTTTTTTTGAGGTAGTTTTTGATCATCCTGTCTATCTGTATGTCAACACTATAACTCGGAAAATACTTAACCGATTAACACTAAACTTGGTACATAAATACGTAAGGGTAATACCTCCTATGTGTGATTACAAGATTGTTTTCGGTAGTTTTCCTCTCTATGCTTGCATAACTAGTTCATCATACTTTAGGAGGTGCATTAAAATTTTATTAGAATTTTGTGCGAATAGCCAAAGAAATATAACTTCCACCGTCTGGTCCGACGCAGACCCAGTTTTTTTTTAAATAAAAATATTTTTTTACAAAAAAGTGGACCGACGTTATTAGTTGATGCACTGAAAAGTATAAAATAATATAAATTCTATTGATGCTGTTACTTTTGAAGTTGTGCAGTTGCAATTAGATTGATAACTTTTGGCACCAACTTCACAAGTACCATCTCCAATAGAATTAATATTATTTTATACTTTTCAGTGCATCAACCAACAACATCGGTTCAATTTTTTGTAAAAAATATTTATTTCACACTTTTGAGTGTACCTAATATTAGTTATGAAAATCGTTGAACGTTCACTAATACCAATGAAGATAGTACTTATCTGATTACCTACATATATTCTTTGCTTGTAGTTGTTATTATTGAGATCTCAAAGCATCGCTGCGGAAATACGCCTAAGTATTTTATATGTCACCATTTTAACATCGATTTAACACGAAAACCGTAACTCTAAGGAAAAATGTTCAATTTAAACGTTTCCGGATATTGTCCTATCTTTTATTATACCATCTCAGATTTTCGATTTTCGAGAAAATTCGGCCGGCGGTTTTCGGAGGGAAGGGGATTTCGGATTAACGTTTTATGAATATGGGACTATTTTTCAAGCCTCCTCTTTCAAACGAATCAAAAATCATCAAAATCGAAGCTCGTTTACTATATAAAAGGCAGGCACGAACCAAAAAAAATAATAAACCACAGTCGAAATACCTCCTCCGTTCGAGGTTCGTCGGTCAAAAATGGGCCGGCTTTATTAGTTGGTGCAATGAAAAATACAAAATAATATTAATTCTATTGGTTCTGGTACTTTTGAAGTTGATGCCAAAAGTTTTCCATCTAACTACAACTGCTGCAAAATCATATCAAAATCCTTTGCGGGGTTTACAAGAAGTCAAGGAAAAAAATAAGATAAACAGGAACAGATAGCAATTTTATTTTATACCTACTATGCAGAGATAGGTAATATCATCTAATATCTTAATATATAAAATTCTTCTGTATGTCATCAAACTCCTTTTAAAAAGCTAGACCGATTGGGATGAAAATTTTTGTGTGTATTCGAGGGTATCGAGAATGGTTTAGATTCACAATTGGACCTGAAAGATGGCGCCGTTGTCGGTATGTCAAACGGCTGGACCGACTGGGATGACATTTTCTATTTATATTCCAATGGGTCCCTGGATGATTTAAAAACACAATTGAGCCCGGTGGGTGGCGCTGCTGTCGGCATTTCGCTTAAAGCTTTTCCGGACAGGACGACATCTGGGTTTAATCTTGTTAATAAAACGTTTTCATGAACTTTCTCTCATACTTGGCGAATAGTTCTATATTGACTTCGATAAATAAGAAAGGTGATTTTTTAAATCGGAGCTTAATTTAGATTTTGGTACAACCATTGTTGCGATTTTTTCACGATTCGTAAATTATGTACCTTCCGTTACGCTCATGTATCGTGTTCTAGTTACCATAAATCCATTGTCACAATTTTTAATATTGACGATAGCATGGATGAAATTAATGTTCAAGATACTATCAATAGGGAGGAAATCAATCTTAAAAATGAATTTATGGAATAAATGTAGGTAATACATTTTTATCATAATTTACGTATAATATTTCATCAAATCAAACAAATACGAATGATAGAACGATAGACATGCTTTCAGCATTATAAGAGATGCGTTCATTTACCCCCTTAGCCTTAGCATGATATTGTAACGTGAAAACTTACCTGAATAATAAAATACACCAACACACACGAGAACTTCAGAAGCACCGAGAATATGGGGACCTGGATTATTCTCGAAATAATATATTTGGAAATAACATTCAGCAGTAGGAGACGGATAACAACCCGAAGCATCGAGAATAGGAGGTTAGGTATAAATACCAGCGTCGATCAGAGAAGAGTTAGTTAGTCAGCTGAGCGTAAGTCTACACTAGTGCAAAGAACACTGAATATAAATAGAGCACTAAGCGCTAAGTAATGCTGTGAATATAAATGTGTATATAGTTGTGTAATTATTAGTGTAAATAAATAAATGAAAATAAATCGAACCCAGTTCAATTATAATTCCCGTTACAATATTCAATGACAATGGCATTTAAGAATTACTCGTCACGCGTCGGAGCTGAAACGTACATTTTTTTTCTCAAAACAATGTTTCCTCATGAATTAACATTTTCGATAATTATTTGGCTGTTGGTTGAACTGAATAATTTTTTTAATATTGATTTTAGCTAGACAATTTTTATAGCAATAAACTGAAGCTCTATCGTGATTCCAAAACCACCCAAACATCAAAGTATCCACAATGGCTTTTGAAGTGCGATTGATTTAGCTGTGGGACAAATGTAAAGCTTTTGGCGGTTTGAATGGTAGGTACAATGCAAACACCAAATGAGAATAAATAATCCGGTTGAACATTTGCATACACTATTACTAATACATTGATTCAATGATTCCAACATTTATTTTTGGGTGGTTGAAACTCTGCGATACCTGATTCTTAAATAAAAGTTCTAAAAAAGTAATGACACATTTATTTTTATATTTACGCAGCACATAACAACTTTTATGTATTTTCCAACGTGTAATGTTACTTATAAAATATTTTATAGGTACTTAATAGGAACAATTTTATATTCATTAATGTATATCGATATTTCTTTTGAGAACAAAAAATAAAGAGTTGAATGAAATTCATTCTGCCGGAGCATCTGTAATTATTAAAGCGGAAAAATATAAAAAGCTCTTAATACTTTTAAACAGTTCCGATTTCGACAGAATTAATGAATAATTCAATTATCAGAGAATCTCTCTTTAATATTTAAATATTTATAGCAATGAAAATCCTTTACATGAAAAAAAGACCCTACTACTGCTAAAATATCTTCTAAAATCTCAAATGTTATATTTCAAATCTTTTTATTTAAGTTATTGGATGGGTTCAATTTTTTGAATAGAGTAATACCAAGGATTTGCATTAAATGAAGGACTAGGGAGTATTTTCAGTTAAACATCTAACAATGAGGTAGAATAATTTAAAAATAAATTAAATGAAAGATTCAATTCGACTTTTAGCTTCAATTATTTTGATATTTTCAGTGCATCAATTAATAAAGTCGGTCCAATATCTTTATAAAAAATTATTTTCATATCTTTGACTGTTCCATTAGTCAAGGAAATTCAGTTCACGTTCACTTATAGTTTGAATACCCATCGAGTGGGGTTTCGTCACGATTCCTGACGTCATCTGCCATTTTACGCATGTCGTAAATAATTTAAATTAAATTTTAATTCCTAACCCCAAAACACTGACACTGACATATTTGTAAAGGGGCTAAATCACTTTCAAAAAGAAATGTTTGACATTAAACGTCAAAGAGAACCAGAACAAACGTCAAAATAACAATCAGCCGATCTGATCGAAGAAATATGTTTATGACTTTAACATTTTATTTCACCTAGTTTACAAACGAAAAAGAGAGATAGACAAGGTATGACGAAACCCCATTCGATGGGTATTCAAACTTTAAATTTACTGATTTCACAATGTGACCGAAAGTCAAAGTCAAAAAGCATATTTATTCATCTAAAGTTAAAGAGAGAATATTATTTAAAGGATAGAACTATAAAATTAAAGCAATCTAAATACAGTTTGGAATGCCATCTCGAAGTTATCAGAAAAAAAAATAAAAACATCTTTAACACCCTGTAATTAGTGAAAACTTTATTATGTTCATATGAAGTTTTTTTGTCATAAAAGACTCAAGAATAACCTTTTGAAATATTAGCATGGCAGGTAGAGAAAGACTTAGATGCTGTGTATCAATTTATCAGGAGTTTAGGAACTCTTCTACTGTGTAAAAGGCATTGTCCAGTAGGTAGTTTTTTTTAACAGTTTTCAATTTTTCTTTATTTTATATTTCTAAAAATGTTTTGTACTTTATTATATAATTTTACTCCGACTGGTGAGTCTTGACAGGTGCTTAGTATGGAATATGGCAGACGTACCGTATATACACTCTTCGTTTCATAATAATGAATCCTGTTGTTTCTTCTGAATTCTGTTTCTTTGTTCTTTATAAGTATAAAAGTTGGAACATCTAGAGACTTGGCAGACTGAGTATTTCGTATTTTTTTAATAGTATGGAACAGTTTGTACACTGAGATAGGTACCTACTTAATAAATAAAAAAGGTAATTGATAATAAAAAAAATCGAAAACAAATAAAACATTTTTTTTACTATGAAAATAAAAATAGGTACTAATAATAATTTGATTATTTCAAATTAAATTGAATTCCATAATAAACTTTTTAATTTAAGTAAAATACTTCATTTAAGCTATTTCACTGACTGTGTCTTTAATCATTCTGTTTTGGTAAAATATAGAGCTTAATTTTGAAAAGACATGGTTAATGTGTGATTCCCATTGTTTGTTGTCGATATAAAGGCCCAGAAATTTAAAAGACACGACGTTTTCTATGTCTTTATTCAAGAATTCATTGGCAAGAATTTTTTGTAGCGAGATTTTTCACTATTTATGATTATTTATGACCACTTTTTGCATTCAACAATTTTAAAAACATTTGATTCAGTCGTACGCAACTCCTCTATTTTCTATTTTATACTAAAGTATAGCTTAAAGTTACTGATCGTGGTTAATAGTATCAAAAGCGTTACCGAGGCCATAGAAAATTCCTGCATTTTTTTTGCTTTTTATTCAAAGCCTGATATACATATAAACTTTACACAGTCAAAAATAGCCGTTGTTGTAGATTTCTCCTTTTAAGAGCCGTTCTGAAAGTTTTTTTTTATAATTTTCATGATTTCAAGAATGTTGGTTTATCTTTTTGTGAAACATTATTCAGCGTGAGCAATCTTGCACTTAGTATTGTTGTAACTCGGAAAGTCTAGATTTTTTGAAAAATGTTCATTTTAAACTCTGCTGGAAATTATCTCTTCTTCAATACTGCCATATATTTTATTTTATTTTCGAGAAAGATCATCTTCTCAACTCCCTGTGGGGGTAACAATAAAGTACCTAATAAATGAGATCAAATTTTTATTACATCTTAAACATAATCCCATCGTCAAACAAACATTTCGAAAATAAATTATTTGAATCGGAAATGTTTTCGAGATAAAAAAATAACTGACAGAGATCAAATCTTGAATTTACCTACCTTTTTGACCGACTTTCCAAAAATGGAGGAGGTATACAATTCGACTGAGTGTTTTATTATGTTCTTTTACGCGGTTTGCATAGTAAACGTGCTCCGATTTTGATGATTTTTTTTCATTCGAAAGAGCAAAGTTGAGAAATGCTTCCATATTAAAAAATAACATTTTCTTCTCCCCAAAAACTGCCTACAAAATAAATTCACAAATATGTTTTGAAATCTCTGAATATATGACTATTCAACGATTTTGATTACCAATAATATACTCAATAATGCACAAAAACTAGGACCGACTCTATTAGTTTATTATTATTAATTCTGGTGCTGGTACTTTTGAAGCTGGTGCCAAAATTCTTCTATTTACTTAAAACTGCACTACTTCCAAATTACCAGCAACGAATATATATAACTTTGTATTTATGAGTGCACCAAGTAGGTAGTAAAGTCAGCACTAGTTTTTGTAAAAAAAATCATATAAATATAGTAAAGGAAAACTAACCTTATCGACGCTTGGACCTCCTTCTGTGACAAATCTCACAATGACAGGCTTCTCAGAGCCTGCAACAAATCCAAAACCAAGATTTGGGGATCTTTCCAATGTGACTGCTCTTGGTTCAGGTTTTGGTAGTGGTTCCAAACTTTTAACAACGGGTGTTTCATACGTTGAAGTCTTGTTGAGATGACTGGAACAAATACGTCCAATAATAATATATACTGTTATTTGGTTTAAGGATTGTATTAAATCTAGTTGAATCAATTTATTCGGGAATTTATCCCACATCCAGCTTTACTCTAGTAATATTTGAAGCTGCTCTATATATCTCGATAGATTTAATTTAATCCGCTTGGTCGAATTAAGTAGTAGACTGGAATATTTGTCCATCTATATTTCTCACAATATTTGAAATATCCATCTTTCTGTCTATCTATTAAAATTGGCGTGTTCCTTTTAATGACTTTACGACCCTACATGTCTTGCATTTATCTAATTTTCCATAGGAATTGAAATATTCCCGAAGTAATGACAATTCTTAATTGTGCTTAAATACTTCCTCTCTAAAATAATTGACATAATTAAATTGTGCTGCGTCTGCTATAATAAAATTTAACAGATATCATTATTCTTTATAATACCTACACTCTATAAACTCTTTTACAGTATATCTTAATTGAGGCATGGAAATAATCATCACTATTTTATCCAGAATGTAGAAAGTGGTGATGATTAAAGAACAAAAAAATTACAATATGGAATATCCGTATCCAACTTTTTCGTACATTTGATAAACTAGGACAACAACATTTCAATTTCTCTGGGAAGATTCACAGTGCCAAACTATAAGTGCTATTTAGATGTCGAAAACTAAGTTCTAGAAATAGTTGAAGATATTCAAATTCATTTGTGTTGTGGTAATTTTTGTGAACTATATTTTCCAGAAATTGTTGATTCAGTTTTCGGAATCATCAATTTGAACATAAGGACGACGATATATTACACATATATTCAATATATACCAGTGAAAATCCTCTACTTAGCACTTAATTATGTTGTGTTGACGAATCTAGCATATCATTTGACTACATCAAATATCTCAATATTTTTTTATTACACATCTCATTAGCACCCTTAGAGCATGGATTAATCAATGGCCGCCTATGAACGTAACACCATATTCTTTTTTTCAACAGCGGCTCTTGAAACCAAGAGCCTCGCATTTCACCATTATGTTAAGACGAAAAAAATGGTCGTTTTCTTAAAAATATAGCATGAAAAATGAAAATCAAAAATAAGCTGTACAACAAGGTGTACAAGGTGAGGCCTAAACTAATGGCGGCCGACGGAAAATTGGCTTCACTTTCCTTCCACGGTGGGTATATAGAGCAGCTTCTCCTGTCGTGTACGCACGACTTTTCCCTACCATAGCAGCTAAAGTCAGGCATACTGGGTTTTTAGTATTTCTACTTTTTCAAATTTCAAACGTCCCTCAATTATTAATTTATAAAAACTTACAGGAGACCACATATTACATCCCATCAGTAGGTTTTTAATTTATCTCTTAAATATCATCTAGGTGACGATAATTTTATCATTCCTTGAAAATGTCGTGCTGGCTTCATGCAAAGCTAGAAGGTACAACTCATCACATGGACATGGAATACCTTTGTGAGTTTATTAGCACATAATGTTATTATTTCGATCCTTACTAGCACCTAAATAGCTCTTAACTGTGGTATACCTATTCCAAACTCAAATTCCCGACTTGATGGTGCTGGCTCACAAACCTAATATAGTTTCTTTGCGGTGCTGGCTTCACAAAGTTTATGTAGTTTCTATGTATTCGTTTAAGTATCTGAAATACCTATACATAAACACGGTGTCTCAATTGTACTGTTCCAAAGCAATATCTAAATTGTTTAGAAAAATTATATTGAATTAAATTATTCACGTTGTTTCTTCCCAAACCGCTTTAGATGGATAAATTATCACGCTTCAGATATTGAGTCACGATTGATTGTCTATCTCACTACATTAATACCAAAGCTACTTATTTGGATATCATATCATGCATACCTATTATTTCTCAAAGGTGTTTTTTTGTTGGTACGTCATTTCTTCATTAATACAAATTATCGATTGAGACGTGATTTTGAAGATTACGCTACCCGCTTATGAACGAGAACTAATAAAAAATGTCAAAAAAGATCTGAACAAAATGTTTTGAACACTTTTGAAGCAAATAAAACATTCGCCATGTGAGGAATCTTAATAAAATACAGGCAGAGTTCTAGGTATTGAATGGAATGGGTTCTAACAACTCAAGCTCAGAGATGGCGCTTTCGGAGTTCGACTTTTGAAGGCGTTTGAAATATAATTAACATAACATAAAATTTGTTTAGTTGTTTAGTCGTTGTAGAGGCGAAAGTGTAACATGCAAATAAACTGAATTAACCGACGTATTCGCATATATTGATCATATCATCATCATAATATATTTTATTTCTCAAAGGTGTTTTTGTCGGTCATAACTCCCTTAAAATTTTATCAAAATTATTCATTGAGATGTCATTTTGAAGGTTACCTTCCCCTTTAATGATGAAAAATAATAAAAATGGTTTAAGAAATTTTCTTTGAAAAATAAATGTTTTCAACATTATTGAGACAACTAAAACTTAAAAAATGTCGCCATCTATTAAAAAATGTCTAAATATAATGCATTTGAGGAATCTTATAATAGGTACCTGCATAGAACACTATAAGACATGGCACTTTCTGAGCTTGATTTTTTGCAGATGTTTGAATTTTAAGCAAGATATTAAATTTTATAGAGAAGCAAGAAGCTATTTTCAGATGGTTGGCCAATTGTTTTATTGGAAATTTGTTTAGTTGTTTAATCATTTTAAACAACTCCAGACGGCAGAGGACCGCTGATTACGTTGATGCCAGATTTAAACTCGACGGATGAACTTGCAAGCCTTATTAGTTGATCTTGAAAAACAATTACTAAGAGCAGTCATTGGCTATGTTTTGGTTGTTGAATTTCAAAAGAGAGGTCTCCCTCATGCACTCATTCCATTCATGTCAAATAAAACTAAATTACATTCAGAAGGAGTAGACTTCTTAATTTGTTCAGAAATTCTTTTGAAATTATTCAGTACCAAATGCCTGTTAGACATATCATCTTACGGTACTATCGATCCAATAAATCCATACACGCAAGAACAAAAATTATACCCGTGTTTTTCTCAAGACTGCGGCTCTAACAATTATGATGAACATTCACCACTTGGCAAGCTAAAAAATGAATGGTCCTACAGTCCTACACTTCATCAGATAATTTTACCGTTCTTAGCTAGTCTTTTTATAGCGCATTTGCAATAGTAGCAAAATAAGCACGCCACAACATAGACTGCTGTATTAGTTTCTGATATCAGGGACCCCGTACGATAGGAGGGTAAGATGGTCACAGTACCCTAACAGGAAACTGACCTCTAGAGAAGCCTCTCAACAAGGTTTAGAGAATAGTTTTCTTATTCTGTATTAAAAAACATAGACATTATGGAAAAACGAAGAGACAGAAAAAATATAATTAAAACATACGATATGTTAGAATTTTTTTATTACGAAATGTCAAATTTCAACATAATTTATATATACAGGTTAATTTAATAATAAAGGGAAATATTTTAACTGATATATATGAAGGATACAGTTCTACTTAAACATTCAAACATCTCGAAACATACAGAATATTTCCCAATGACCTATTAACAGAGATAGACAGAACACTTCATTGATAAAATACGTTTTGTTTCTTGACAACATCTTTGTGGGACAAGGCGGTGAGCTGTGGAAGCGTTTACAAGGGGGGATAGAACGGTTTTAACTAAACCCCGCCTCACTGTACTCGTCATTTCGCATAGAAAATATGACACCAGTGGCGTCTCGTTCTTTTAGGTTTAATTTGCTATACGTCGAAATAATACCACTAAATAAATCTGAACCTTGGTAAAAAAAGTCAATATCCGAAAGTTGTGTGTTTCAGCAAATAAACTTGCTAAATTTCTTGTGTTCATATAATAATCGCAAGGAAGATTTATATCCATGCTCCGCACGTGTTATAGTTTTTGACATATATACCTATTATATACATACTGGCTTAATCTTCTTATCAATTTCATTTGACCCTTAAATGGACATTGATTTTTGTTCCTATCCCATACAAATATTATTGAATAACTGTGTAGGTATAATTCTTTTTTAAAGTCTAGGATTTGAAAAGGGCAAACAATATAAAAATCTCTTTAATGAAATAACAATGATTATGTAATAATTTCTTGACTACGCCCATGACAGACGTTTATATGTCAATAATTTTATTTCAAAATTCAAATATATATGTTACCAAATTTTAATTTTTTTCATCTACTTCGATGAAAAGTTACTTCTGGGTTCGTGGATTCTATTTTATTGCACAGTTTGCAACGTCTACTCATTTTTTCAAGTTTTGAAACCAGAGAATATAATAGAATATTCAAGAACAACCAAAACACCAATTATTTAAATAATCGGGGGGAGAAACTGATATGCGATGAGGCGTGGCCGAACAAGGGATGATGTCAACACAATATATTTTTTACAGTTCCGTCAATCTCTGTTAATAGGTCATTGATATTTCCATTAGTAGAATGGGTAGGTTATTTATATAGAAAGTTCTAGAGAATTGAAAATTCATAATCAAATGAAAATTGTACCAGAGCCGTAGAGTTTAGGACGGATCAGCCCTTCAGATACAGCTGTGTCGATATAAAATAAAGTACCTAGATAATGAATAGGTATATAAAGGTATTGTATTTTTCTTGTTTTTATAAAAAAATGAATTGTGTACCTACTGCACAAACACTTGCCAAGAAGAACGACAAATATTTAGTTTAAACATTTTAATGAAATCAAATGGTATGGTTATGGTGATGATTAATTACTTGACATTTATGGTAGGTACTGTTAACAGCTTATTAATTGAAAAGTTTCGTGAATGATCGAAGTTATTCAATTAAAAGTGAAAAAAAACTCTGTTTAAACAGTGTAGGTATGATCATTTACAACTTCAATTATTAATAAGTATTCAGATTTGTTATTGATTATTGGATTTATAATATACCATTGTGAAACTATCTAACTAGATTTGATTTTCAGTAATACCTGCGTATATAAATGAGTCGTCATCTAGAAACAATTTGTATTCTGATTTAGCAGAACTTGAATCCAGAGTACTTACTTACTATAAGTTCTTTAATGTTATTGTTTGATATAAGAACATACCTAGATACTACTTAGTGTATAATTTTGTAGCACATGCTAGTTTCTATAAACAAGATGCATCATATGAAGAAATTGATTATTTTTGAATAAAATTCTATGTATTTAATCATGAAAAGCTATACACACAGATTTTAAACATTGTCACGACCCACACCTTCTGGCCGTGTTGATGACACAGCCAAACCCTTTTAAGAATATGTACTATGATTGGGAATAGAAACTCAAACTTAACATGAAATCTCAATACCTACCCTTTTTGGAAATGTTAATTATACGTTTATATGTAGATACGTATAATAAATGTTTATTCATTTAGGAAGCCAGACTTAATATAGTCTTCTACCGAATCACGTTCAGATCCAATTTTAGTATTATCGAAAAACATCGACAACAGGTTGACGTCGTATTGCGGCAAATCAAAGTCGAAAAAGAGACACGGAAAAGCCGCGTAACGAAGAAGAAGATTTAATTAATTTCGAACGGAGATAGAAAGGGAGGAGACGTGAAAATCTCGTTGCTACTAGCGGAAACAGATGGCGGTTAAACAGAAGACTTAATCTTATAATTATTTCAACATTAAAGGCAAGGGATTATGTACTGGTTGGCCCATTAATAAAGGACGGCGGCTATATCTCAGTATCCGTTAAACGGACGACACTGAGAAAAAAAATATTACAGGTAAATCGGGCAAAAGAAAAAGCTAGAAAATATTTATAAGTTCCTAAGTCTACCACTAGAGGGCGTAACTTACACCGCGAGGTAGGAAACACTGTCACACTGTTTTAATGAAAATTATCCCAAGTTAACCTATATTGAAAACATTATTTTTATTAAAGTTTTTTCTCTATCATGTAAAGTAAAGGGTGGGGGTAGGGGCATTATTTTTAAACTTAGAATCCGCTGGTAAAGTTTGGCAGGCTTATTTTGGGACATCATGTATATAGCTAGTTATCCATATCAAGAAGCGATTTTTATACATTGGTCAAATATAAATAATAATATATAATACATCACCATATGAACAATCCACAATGTATTGGCCGCTTCATGATATGGGTAATTTTGCGATCGGACCACGACAGATACACTATTTTGAGATATATACATTATCTTGAGAACAAATAACAATATCGACTCCAGGTCACCTCCATTCGATGAATGAGATAGCAGTGAAATCAATTTCGTAATAATTTTACTCCCAAATTCGGATGATAGCTTGTGCTATTATGATTAACAGTTCATATATTATTTCAATTTGATGAAAAGCTTTTGCTTCTATTATACGTCCATGATTTTTTTCAATGACAATTTAACCTTGTATGATACAGTAAGCGAGGGAGGAAGTACTTTCAGTGAATCTTCACAAAACCACACTGATTTCTTTTACAAAAAAACAGAACCTACAAGGACTACAAAAGCCTCAGATTAACGGGGTGGATATTCAATTAGCTGAGGAAGTTAAATACCTAGGGGTAACTTTTGACCGGAAGCTAACACGCAACTCACATATTGGGAAAACCATACACAAGTCCGGGTCGCCCTAGGAAGATGCAGACAGATGTGTGGCGAGAACTGGGGGCTAAGCCCCTGGATGACCAAATGGTTATACATACAGGTCGGGGCCAATGATAACCTATGGGTCAATAGTGTTGTGGCCTAGGACACGGCAAAAAGGAGCCCAGAGGCAGCTCAGTAGTATTCAGAGGCAGACCTGCCTAAGTATTACAGGGGCCATTGGACCGAAGCCAACTGCCGCCATGGAGGTAATACTAACCCTACCTCCACTACATATTATAGTCCAAGGGAATGCCAGATTACAACAAGGACCTACACCGATAAGTCAAAAACACGGTAAGGTCTACGAAGCGTTATATAAAGAAATAAAGGCCGATCCAATATTGGGAATGCCAACGGATAAAATGGGCCCACAATATAACTTAAAAAAAGAATATGCAGTAGTCGTACCAGATAGGAAAGACTGGAAGTAGGACCACCCTTGAAGGCAAGTCTCAACTGGTACACTGATAGCTCTAAAACCAATTCAGGAACAGAAGCCGGCATACACGGGGTACAAGGGAGGTATATAATCTCTCTGAGCCTAGGGCTCTAGGCCACGGTCTTTCAGACAGAGGTCACGTCGATACAATGGTGTGCGGAAGAACTGTTAAGACGGAAGGTGAATAACCAAAGTATCGCCATTAACTCAGACAGCCAACCAGCACTAAAAGCGCTGAACTCATACCAAACAACATCAAGATTGATATGTGAATACCACAAGGCCCTGAACAGCGTAGGTCACAATAGCTCGCTGGGTAGCAGGGCGCCAGGGAATTGATGGCAACCCAAAGGCAAGCCAACTAGCCAAGCAGGGAGCGGAACATGCCATGGTTGGACCAGAGCCCTCCTGCGGAATTGCCAAATGCCTTATTAAAGGACATATCCATCAATGTTTCAAGAACCAGGACAGATACAAGCCAAATTATTCCTAAAAAGCCCCTCAGCCAAAATGTCCGGCGAAATACTAAATCAAAGTTTTTTTTATTATTATATATTTTTTTTTTACTTTACCTGTTATAAACATTTATGTTTCTTGGGAAATAAACCGTTATTATTATTATTAAAGCTGGAAAACGACAAGGATATTGGTAGGCTTAGGAAGCACATGAAAAATATGCGCTTGGACGAGGACGACCTATGTAGGTTCTGCCAGGAAGAGGAGGAAACCGCAGTTTATATACACTGCGAATGTGAACCCCTGGGAAGAGAAACTGAAGGCAGAGAGCTACGTGAAGGACTCGGTATCTAAACTGCTAAGTCTGCTAAAAATGATAAATCTAGATACTGAACTATAAGGTTTTGCAGAACCACAATAGACCAAAACAGATCGTGGTGGGCTAGGACGCGCTGCCACTCCAACTAATCTAATATACTATAATATAATCTAATCTAACCTTGTATAATAAGATAAAATGACCTTAAATTAAATAACCACAGTCCAGATATGACTATAGCTGTTAATTTCATAAAATTTGTGTTATTGTATTGAAAAATTGAGGTTATTATTTCCTGTCAAATATGTAAAGAACGAATCATTTTGACCTCGAAGGCCTAAAACTAAAACTAAATTCAGCACATTTTTCAGAGCAAATCATTCAACTAATGTAAATAATTTTATTTTTCCATTACGATGTGCGATATATTATTTATTGGCACTGGGAGTTATAAGAAACTTTTGCGAAAGCTCCGAATTTTTTGATATTTTATTCAATGATGTTACATTGCTTTGGTTACTATTGAAGTCATTCGACGTCTATCTCCAGATGATTTATATTCATAGATATCCAACAACTACTCGATAAAGATTAGTTCCAGTGGCCGATATTTCTAGATATGACACACATAAATGAAGAAAAAGAATGTATTGATCATAAAACTGATGTAAAACAATTAAATGTAATTTATTCTTATTTACATACAAAATGAATGAACTCTCTCATGTAATATGGTTCCAAGGAAACACTCACATTCTAAGACATACCAAAATTAGTCTTTATGTTTGATAATTATTACTGTGGAATAGCAATGTAAACATCAAATCAATAACTTCAATTTTATATTTTAATCATAATTTTCAATTCTATTACCTGCTAAGTTACACAATGTATTATTATTACCGTACCGTAACACCTATGTTACCCATGGTCTATAAACTGATAGACCTTGTATGTAACCAACTGTCCTTTGAGAATGAAACTGTATACATTTTCGATTTTGTAGTCCTGACTCCTGACTGGTTTAGTATTCAATAAAAAAAATGATTCATGAGAATGCAGTTATTTAATACATAAAATTCTTTAATTTCACTCGAACTTTCGAGAATGTTTATTGTCTTCTTCTAACAACAACATTGCCTACCTGGTAAATTATACCCACATTTCGTAGGGTACCGCAATTTTATGTGGATGATTTTTGGGGATATATCTAGTTATTTATTAATGAAATAAAACAGGAAAGATTTCATAGCTATCAATAACAAATGAAACCTTTCCTATTTTTTGACCGACGAACCCCGAACGGAGGAGGTATACAATTCGACTGTCTGCTTTATTTTTTTTTTGGTTCGTGTGCGCCTTTTATATAGTAAACGAGCCCCGATTCTGATGATTTTGGACTCATTTGAAAGAAGGGGATTGAGAAATGGTCCCATATTCATAAAAACGCAAATCCGAAATTTTCTTCCCTCCGAAAACCGCCCCCGAAGGGGTGGTGGGCCGAATTTTCTCAAAAATCGAAAATCTGAGTTGGTATAATTAAAGATAGGACAATATCCGGAAACGTTTAAATTGGACATTTTTTCAAAAGTGTTACGGTTTTCGAGATAGGCGCATGTTAAATATGTATTTTTGCAATGTGGAGAGGACAATTTCTTTCGAAAATTGAAAATCGAAACTACATGAAAGATATAATTATTTGTAGCAACATTTATAATGAACAGTTTTTCCTTAGAGTTACGGTTTTCGAGTTAAATCGGTGTTAAAATGGTAACAACTAAAATATTCAAGCGTATTTTCGCAGCGATGTTCTGAGATCTCTATAATAACAACTACAAGCAAGGAATATACGTGGGTAATAGGATAAGTACTATCTTCATTGATATGGTATAGTGAACGTTCAACGATTTTCGGGACTAATGTTACACTCAAAAGTGTGAAATAAATATTTTTTACAAAAAATTGGACCGACGTTATTAGTTGGTGCACTGAAAAGTATAAAATAATGTTAATTCTATTGGTGGTGGTACTTGTAAAGTTGGTGCCAAAAGTTATCAATCTACCTGCAACTGCACAACTTCAAAAGTAACAGCACCAATAGAATTAATATTATTTTATACTTTTCAGTGCACCAACTAATAACGTCGGTCCAATTTTTTGTAAAAAACATTTTGGCTGATTTATTCTCGAAAGCTTGTATTAATTCAAAGAAGTTTAAATGACTGCATCCCCAAAAATCATCATTTCACTGCATGTTAAATCAGTCAAGAATACAAAAACAAAGTACCCCACGGTTTTCAAGTTTCATCTATGTTAAAATTTGAAATCTGTGTATTTTCGCTATGTGGAAAAGGCAATTTCTCTCGAAAATTGAAAATCTGGGAATAACTAATTAAAGACCAAATTATTCCTAACAACATTTACTTTGAATATTTTTTCCATAGAGTTACGGTTTTCGAGTTATAGCAGTGGTAAAGTGTGCAATATGTGTACATAAGTATATTCGCCGCGATGTTTTGAGATCTCCAAATAATACTCGTAACAAGTAAAAGCAAAGATTATAAATGGGAAATGGTGTAAGTGAACGTTCAACGATTTTCGTGAGTAATATTATACTAAAAAGTGTGAAATAAATATTTTTCATAAAAAATTGTACCGACATTATTAGTTGCTGCACTGAAAAATACGACATAATATTAAGTCTATTGGTGCTGGTTACTTGTGAAGATTGTGGCAAAAGTTTTCAATCTAACTACAACTGCACAACTTCAAAAGTATCAGCACCAATAGAATTAATATTATTGACCGACCTCAAAAAAGGACAAGGTATACAATTCGGTTGTATGTTTGCTTTTTCTTTTTCTATTTTTTTTATGTTCGCCCGTTTTGAATAGTAAGCGTGCTCCGATTTTGATGATTTTTGTTTCATTTGAAAGAAGACCATTGAGAAATGGTTCCATTTTTAGAAAAACTCACATACGAAATCTCCTTCCCTCCAATAACCACTCCCAATGGGGGTAGAGGTGGCAATTTTTAGAGAAAATCGAAAATCTGACAACTCAAAAGTAAAGATGGGTCCATATCCGGAAATGTTGAACATTTTTTCAAAGGAGTTACCGTTTTCGCGTTAGAGTAGTGGTAAGTCCGAAATATGTGAATTTCCAATGCGATGTTTTGAGATGTCTGAGTAACAAGACAAGCTAAGAATAATACATGGGTAATAGAATAAGTACTATCTTTTCGGGTATTAGTAAACGATTTTCATGACTAATAAAATAAATATTTTTCACAAAAAACTGGAACGACTTTATTAGTTGATGCACTGAAAAATACAATTTGATAATGCAATTGTAGATATATAAAATACTTTCTGCACTAACTTCAAAATTTCGAAGTTTTGTAGTTGTAGTTAGTTGTTGTAGGCACCAACTCCAAAAGTATAAGCACCTATAAAATTAATATAATTTTGTATTTTTCAGTGCAGCGACTAATTACGTCCGTCCAATTTTTTGTAAAAAATATTTATTCTATTTTACGTTGACTGATATGAGGGTGTTCTATAACAAATCCAATGATAGAAAACTAATTTTCTTCATGAACTACAATAGGTTATACCGTAGTTTCTTTTGATAAGGTACAGTCCAGATTTCCGCGATTTCTTCAGTAACCTTTCAAACACTATTTACATGACTTAAGGCTGGATATCTTTCAGCATATACTCTTGAAGCTAACAGGCAATTTTAATGACATTCACCAATAATCAGAAGCGTATTTATTCGCTCTTCGATAGGATAAGTCTTCATTTGGTTTATTTGAATGTTGCACTGTTGGAAATTGTATTTATAAATTAGAAGCTTTAAAAATATCAGTTGAAAAACATATCGCATGACAGCAGTGTCAAAGCTGCCCAGATTTATAGGCGAATGTTCCTGTTGCATATAAAGTAGATACCTGAATTCGAGAAATGTATTCAGTTTAGGTACAGGGAACCCTAATACAGTTTGAAATAGAATACAATTCTGCATTCGAATATTTAATTAAATACAGGGTGTTACATTTAAGATCACGAAGCTTTTCAACTTTTTAAATTGAAATTTTCCAACCATATTTTTTCAACACCCTTTATCATTTTTGAACTGAAACATGATTGAGGGTATAACTTTAACCTTCATCAGTATAATAAAAACTACCTATAGTACAAGTTCAAAATCAGTTACTTTGGAAATAAAAAAATACTTCATACCTTACATTTTAATAAATCTTCAGATATTTTCAAAACGGTAAGGTATAGAGAAAGTAAATCACTTTTATTTTGGCTCCTATATCCGAAAATAATGAAAAACGCAGGATGTTTAAAAAAATCATTTTGGTCTTGTTTATTGACATATAACACCAAGCTGTTGAATGATCTTTGAAATCCGAAAGTGCGAACGATCGTAATAGGTACATTTCTATAGGAAATTGACCCAATATAGAGAATTCTACATGTGTCATTGAAAACGAAGATTAGATGTAACAAAATTGTATTGGCTGATACTTGATGGAAATCCATGATAAATTGAAACAAAATATTAGATGTTAATTTTAGTAGGTACTGATTTCTCCTGCTTTCATATAACGTCTGTAAATGATATCGGATTTATTTGGCTCTGTTTTGAAGTTGTTATCTAAGATAATTCATAATTTTTTTTTTAAAGTTATTAAACTTTATAAGCCTTCCTCTTTAACTACTTAATCAAAATATAATTGAATTTTATGGATAAAACCATGAACATTAATAGAAGTGGATATTTTTTGTTCAGCCTCCAACCGGATTATTCACTTCCAACTTTGTTAATGGATTCATGGAAGGTTCATTTCAATGTAAACTATTCTGTAAATGTCCTATATGGATACCACGACTTAAGGGATGATAACCGACCGGTCTGTATATGTGGGCATAGAGGGTATTTTGCCACTCAGACCGACGAAATATATTGATAATTAGTCCAAGTGGAATTTAGCGGAATGGTTGGGAAATTAATTACAAGGGAACAAAGACTATATATAGTGGGAATGTTTTCGAAGATTAGGCAGTAATAGAGTTTATGCTATAAGCATACGATATTCAATATACGTTTGTATTCTTTCATTCTAACATAAGTATTCAGTAAGCGTATTTCACAGGTATTTTTTTAGGTATTTACGAAAAAACAAATATTCCAAACAAGTAACTTTACTTTGTTAAATAAAACTAATAGCTATCATCCTGCCATCATATGAAATTCAATTGATTAATGACAATTTTGTCATATACCTATCAGCTTGCGCGCACCCCACAGAACGCCAAGAGTAAAAAAATAGAAATCCGTAGAATGAGTTCCTCAAAGGGCCTCGCTACCCAAAAGTAGGTTTTAATTTTGTTTTCCTTTTAACCTCTCACCGATGAAGTTACAGTGATATTTAGCTAAAGAATGTTGAATGTAGTTCCACTACAACTCTTTTGTTTTTTTTTGTTTTTAAAAAGAGGGAGATTTTGAACAAATATATCTGGACTTAACATTAGAGAAGCGAGTCATATTTTTTTTTCAATAAAAAAATATTAACAAAGTTTTTAACTGAAAGTTTGGAATTTTTATGTTTCAGAGATTTTCCCTAACTAATCATATAACATTTTACCAGGATAGGATAATTTAAGATAGGGTGACTTCGAGAATCATCTGGGCGTCTTTTTAGATAAATTTAAATATGGCAACGAGAGCGCGGCAAGTCAGTCTGTTGTATTGTAATAATTGTGATTGTAATAAATAGACTTTATTAAACAGTGTGAATTTCCATCCACATAAGAACAAAGAACATTACAATACAGGGTGGTTCTCCGGGAAAGACATTGATCGATTGGGGGTATAAACTGTAACTACAAAAAATATGGTGACATGCGTCTAAACTATTTTCATATTTGTCGCATTTCCGTTTATACCGGAAATAGATGCCAACTTTGTTATTTTAAATGGAATACCCTGTAGATTACCACAATTTTAGATTTCCTGTATAATTTTGAAAATATTTTATGTATAATTTCCTATACTTAAGTCTAACCGTTTTTGACATATTTCAAATTTTATGTCCAAAATTAAGTTTGCAGTCCAAAACATAATTATCAATCTTTCCCATAAGAAAGCCTTTAATATTTATTTTGAGTTGATTTTCTTGTAGAAAAAGATCTACTTTATCAGTATTTTTATATTTTGATAAAAATTTGTACAGATTAATCAAAAAAGAAGCTTGAAAACGTTAAAAGTTATTTTTTAGAAATAGAATTCCCTATTTTTTATTATTTTATTGTATTAAGCAGCAAAAATAAGGGGAACTTTGTATAAGGTTGTCTATACCAAAAATTAATAGTTTTTAAAATATTTGGCAAATTTTTCATTCTTCTATGTAAAAATGCTACAGATATGAGAAGTTTTGTTAGAAGTGGGCCATGATTGCATTAGAAAATAATAACAAATGTCAATAAAATTAAAACAAGAGTCAAAAAATCAACATAATACTTTTATTTGCAAATTTTGAGTGATTATCATGCTGAGAAAAACTCAATTCTTCGTAGGAAATCAGTCTCCTTACTCTTTCATATGCTGAACTACCGAAAATGCGTATGGATGAATATCGTGTTTCCATAAAATCCTTAGAACTAGATATTCCCAATTCGCATGCTACTTACTTGCAGAAATTGTTGAATATGCGACAAAAAGTCCCAAAATTGCGATTTCAATACTTTCATTGTTAACAATTGGTTTATTTCTACGTCCTTTAGGCTTAATAGTTCCAAAGTTCTTGAAGTCTTATTTTTTGTAACAGATTTTGTTGTTGGTTTGTGTTTTTATGGATATAGCGTTGCGAATGTATTACATGTTCTTGAAATAACTATCACACTCTCCATAAATGATAAATAAATTGAAATAAACTTCATTTGTATAATTAAGTTTTCTGGGCATGATAAACTCAAAATTTGCGAATGAAAGGTATTATTTTGACTTGTTTGACGCATGTTTGACTTTTAATGACATTTGTTATTATTGTCTAATGCAATCATGGCCCACTTCTAACACAAATTTAAAGATGTGTAGCATTTTTTACATAGAATAATGGAAAATTGCCAATTATTTTAAAAACCACTAATTTTTGGTATAGACAACCTTATATAAAGTTCCCCTTATTTTCGCAGCTCAATACAATAAAATAATAAAAAATGGGGGTTTCCATTTGATAAAAATGACTTGACGTTTTTTTGAATCTAGTTTTCAAGCTTCTTTTTGATCACTGTATGAATTATTATCAAAATATCGTAAGAATACTGATAAAGTAGATCTTCTTTTACAAGAAAATCAACCAAAATTAAATATTAAATGCTTCCTCATAGGAAATATTATTAATTATGTTTTGAATTGTAAAGTAAATTTTTGACATAAAATTTGAAATATGTCAAAAAACGTTTAGACCTAGGTATAGGATATTATACATAAAATGTTTTCAAAATTGTACAGCAAATCTAAAAATGTATTAATATACAGGGTATTCCATTGAAAATAACAAGGTTGGCATCTACTTCCGGTATAAACGGAAATGCGACTAACATGAAAACATTTTAGACGTATGTCCCCCCGTGACTGTTTGTAGTTATCGTTTGCTTACAATCGATCGATGTCTTTCTCGGAGAACCTCCCTGTATAATAAAATTGTAATATTCCGATGTTGACATTATGGATATTTAATAAAAACTAATCCGGGGCCCTTTATTACAGCAACAGAAGCCAAAACAACAGCTTTTAGAATTATGGTCTGTCTGTATGTTTGTACGCGCATCACGCAAAAACTACTGCATGAAATAGAATGCAGTTTTCACTGATGTATTACTTGAGGTGTAACTTAGAATACAGGTTCCATATTACCACGTCTGTCTGTCTGTCTGTCTGTATGTTTGTACATGCAAAAACTACCGCATGTAAATGAATGCAGTTTTCCACGCGTACGAAGTAGCGAGCAAAAGCTAGTATATAATAAAATTGTAAAAGGCCGATGTCCGTACATTATAAATATTTAAGAAAAACCAATATGGGAGGTCTTTATAGGAGCAACAGAAGCCAAAACAACAGTTTTTAGAATTTTTGTCTGCCTGTCTGTATGTTTGTACGCGCATCACGCAAAAACTACAGCATGAAATAGAATGCAGTTTTCATCGCTATATTACTAGAGATCTAACTTAAAATATAGGCTCCATTTTATCGCATCTGTCTGTCTTTCGGTATGTTTGTACACGCGTCACGCAAAGACTACAACATGGAATTGAATGAAATTTTCACTGATGTATTTCTAGAGGTCTAAATTAGAATATGGGTTACATTTTACCAAATCTGTCTGTCTGTATGTTTGTACACGAAAAAACGACAGCATGGAATTAAATGCGGTTTTCCATGCCGTACAAAGTATCGAGAAAAAGTTAGTCATATAATAAATGTGAAAATGTTTGTTACTCATTCACGCATAAATGGGTCAATTGATTTGGATGAAATTTGGCGCACAGTTGGTTAATTAGCTATATTAACACGTAGGATACTTTTTATCCCGAAAATACTTTTTGAAACTTTTGCAAGTTTGGTCGGCCACCATTTTCAAACTACTAATTCGATCACCGTGGTATCGTGTTTTGAGCGTCCGAGTCCGAGGCGTGATCATTTTCACGGTGGCCATCTCTATTTGTGAAATGGACCGTTTCACAGATATATGCGAGGGGTTGCCAACGCTCTTTAGAGAGTAGGGCACTTCAAAAGAGAAGTCCGATCATGCCCCTTAACTAACTCGACCGAGATATTTGTACGATCGATTCTTACAGCAAATTTTAACATGATATCTTTATAAATGCGATCGATTTATCGTTTTACAAATTTATATAAGTATATAAATATATAGATAAACTTAAAAAAATCATTTTGGTCTTCTTTGTTAACCTTAATTTGAAAGTGCGAACTATCGCAAAGGTACATTTCTATACGAAATTCACTTAAAAGAGACTTATTTTGTCATTCGACAAAAATTTTAATAATTAAAAAGCTGTATGACACTTACTTTACAGAAGAAATACACGTTCACTAGATTAATAACTTTAATAGTTATATGTATATTGTACGGGTGAGACTTCTGTGCCTTTCACTGAGAAAATCCCATTAAGCAAACGTTTCATTATAATGAGAGGAAAATTCTATTTCCTTTACGTCGCAACGGCTAATAAACATCTCGTCAGGTTTTCGTTTATTGAAGAAAATTATTAAATTTTCCCGACAGCAGCTGAAAAAAACAGAGGCAGTGCGGTAGGTCCCCCAGAAAAATGATCTTTTTATAGCTAATTGAACGTTTCTCCTCACGTGGAAGATACAAGTTGAAAAAGTGGATTCTTCAAATTGTTATCAATTTTGGAGCGAATTTTTAAAGTAACTTTAAACTGAATTAATAATTTGGGGTATTCGAGCTTGAACAGAATATATTTTGATGTCTTTCCTTTGTTCTATATAGGATTGATTATAATTATTATATAAAAGAACAATGAATTTCTTAAAATCTAGTTATATCAAATTTGACTAACAAGTCAATGATAGTGTTTCTTCTGAAGTAAGAAAAATTAATATTTTTTTATAAATATAGGACCAACTTTATACATTGGCACACAGAAAAATACAACATATTAATTCTATTTATTTATTTCACACTTTTGAGTGTAATATTAGTCATGAAAATTGTTATACCAAAGAAGATAGTACTTAACCTATTAGCCATGTATAGGCTTAGCTTGTACGTGGTATTATTCAGAGATCTCAAAACATCGCGGCGCAGATATACATATTTCAGACTTTTCCGCTGTGACCGTAAAAATGTTCAATTTAAATGCTGCTACCTACATATAATCTCTTCTTTAATTTGGCTGTCTCATATTTTTAATTTTCGAAAAAAAATTGCCCTTCCACATTGCTGAAACACAATATTTGGGACTGTAACGAGGAAACCTATGATTATTTTTAAAAATGTCCAAATTAAATGTTTCCGGATATGGAATTTTCTTTAATTCTGTCGTTTTATATTTTCGGGAAAAAATGCCCTACCATCCCCTTTGGGGAATGATTTTAAGGGGAAGGGCATGTCTAATATTATTTTTTTTAACAAAATTGTATTGGCTGATACTTGATGGAAAGCCACGATAAATTGAAACAAAATATTAATAAATTTCCACTTATATATTAAATACATGAATACATGACAACTGTTTCGCCGCACTGTGTCTTTATCAAATGTGATTCTAAACTAAATCTAGGGGCTCCTAAGGCACCTTATTCATTTAGATTTAGTTTGGAATCACATTTGATAAAGACACAGTGTGTCGAAACAATTGTCATGTATTCATGTATTTAATATATAAGTGAAAATTTATTAATATTTTGTTTCAAATTATTTTTTTTAAATGGACCAATACAATACAAAAAATCATCAAAACTGGAGCACGTTTATTATGCAAAAGGAGCGAACATCCATAACAAAACATGCAGACATACAGTCGAATTGTATACCTTCTCTGTTTGGGTTCGTCGGTCAAAAATAACAACTCAAAATGTAGGAATCACTTTAGTGCGAACACCGCTCTAACGATTTTGAAGAAAGTTTCCTAAAACACTCTGCTTAAAGCCGTTTGCCAATTACTATAAGCGAATCCCTGAGAAAAACAGGAAAAAAGTTATGGTCGAATGACCTTTCCCTAAAACTACTAGTCAGAATGTATTAATTTGTTGGGATATCTAGCATACGACCACGGCTATTAAAAATATATTGTAAGTTGTTTATTTGATCAATTTCAAATGAGACAAATTGTTTGATTCATTATTTTTAGAGTGGGTGATTCATTTGATTGATTCATATTTTTTATTATCGTAAATTTAGTGTCGTAATGTAGTCTATTCAAGTGGTGTACATCCTGCACAATGTTTGACGACACTGAAATATGACAGGGTACTTTTCCAACTATCATTCGTGCAAACTGGGCGATTACTGAAGTTCAAAATTAATCACTGTGTCGATTACAAAACGTTTCTTCATACAATACAATTTAACTAGTATTCAAATATTTAGAAAACGCAAAAAATATAACTTTGATATGTATCTTTTTTTGGAAATATTCTTCATAGCTCAACACAATTTTAGATTGAGAATATGGAGACTCTTTATCGAACAAGTTGAAAACAATTACATAATATTTAATGGATTTCCATACAAACACGGTGCCGTATACTGGCCCCACTCTGTATATGTACATTAACATTCTTATAGAAAAAAATTGGAAAAACAAATTAACTAACGCAAATTATTTCAGGAACTACCAACTGTTTTTGTCCAGAGGATTCGGAGAAAATAAACTGTAACACAGATGGATGGACAGGTCTAAACTAGAAAAAACTTGTGTGAACGGAAATTTAATTATATCAAACCTAAGATCAGAAGAGGAGAAAAGTTGTTTTTATTTTGCTCAACATTGTAAATTGGACATGTCTTCCAATTGTTTATATCCACTGAGGATAACTTCTAAAAGTTAATACCTACATTGAGTTTAATAAGATCTCCTTATTCTAAACATTAAAACCAATATTCAACCTTTCTCAAGTTTCTGCTAAAGAGAAGCATTTAGGAAGTTTGAGGTAATTTTGTCGCATTTTTCTCTTCCTGCTCTTCCAATAGCTTATTAGCTCACAAGTCACATAATATCCATTTCAACTGTCTATCGCGTCAGTCTACCATAATAGATAATAGCCATTAAATACAATTTCAGATTTTCGAAGTCCAATTTTCTACAAATTTTATAGTATGTATCCAGACTTGCACTTGAGTTCTCTTTGTTTCTAAATCCTCAAAGAGAAAACCATATACAAAAAAGATAACAGAAAAAATCCATCCAAAAAGACATTGAACTTTTCACCATATAAATCATAGTCGAACAGGACACGGACTTTTCTATGCCTTTCAGGCGGCGTAAGAGTGTTTGATGTTCTTTGTGTGTCAGGAGATGTGAGAGCCGTTCGATATATGATAAAAAAACAACTTTACAAAATTCGATCATCCCATGCATTTTTGAATATCAAAGAGACAATTAACAAATAATATATAGAAAAATATATATATATTTTTGAGTAAGCGCTAAGGAATAATTTTCGGCTAGATGATTGTACTATGTGGCAACGCCTAAGACTCAGTTGTTTCTTTCTTTGATATATATTTTCAAACAAAAGCACCCAATGTTATTTCAGGTATTTAATTCAAAGTTTCAGAGCAAACCAGCAGTTTAAATTATTTGAACAGGAAAAAAATCTGCTATTTACCAGTGAAAAGGTAGATAATCACATCACACACACATGTTCAGAACTTTCAATACATATTAATTAGTGTTTGCCCAGTGGTCGAAATTCGACCATAATCTTCATTTGAGGAAAATATATATGAATGGTTTGGCTTCGACTCTATGCCGAATGAGTCAAAAACTGGTTCCGTATTGTTTTATTAGTTACACTAAGCCTCCGTCAAAATTAGGAAAAACAACTATTTCCAAATTATTTTTTTTGATGACACTAAAGCTTGTCAATAGCTAATCAACAAAATTGGGAATCGTTTGAAAAAAAAAATAGAAAAAATCTGGTGTGTCCACTCACACGACTTTCCTACCGCTCGCAGGCAAATTCCAGTGAAAACAAATTTTTACACTATTACAATACTTACCTTACATAGCGACGATAATAGCGGTAGTAAAATAAAATTCCTCTAGTCAAATCGTGTTATAATAATAATAATAATAATCTTTATTTGGAAGAAAAGCTACATACATAATATATGTAAGCAACAGTTAAACAAAATAACGTCAGAAGTGCCTATAAATATTATATTAGTGATTTAAATAATCATCTATTTTGTATGGTTTCATCCTCAGAAGTAGCTCAAAAATATTTTTTTTTAATTCATTGACATTTTTGATTTGCTTTATTCTAGTTGGCAGTTTATTGAACATTTTTATGCAAATATAAAAAGGACCTTTTTCTGTCATAGTTAACCTATGTGTCGGATAATTATAATCAAAATTACGAGTATTGTAATTGTTGTGCAGTTGCAGTTGGATTGATAACTTTTGGCACCAACTTCACAAGCACCAGCACCAATAGAATTAATATTATTTCGTACTTTTCAGTGCACCAACTAATAACGTCGGTCCAATTTTTTGTAAAAAATATTTATTTGAAACTTTTGAGTTTAATATTAGTCACGAAAATCGTTGAACGTCGCTAAAACCACTAATATCCTATAACCCACATAGGTATATTATTTGCTTGTCCTTGTTATTACTCTATGTAGAGATCTATATTTTTATATAATATTTTAGTTGTTACCATTTTAACACCAATTTTACTCGAAAACCATAACTCTAAGAAAAAATGTTCATTATAAATGTTGTTAGAAATACTATTATCTTTCATGTAGTGTCAAGAAATTTTCAATTTTTGAAAGAAATCGTTCTCTCCACGTACCAAAAATGCACTTATTTGAGAATTTAACATGCATCTTACTCGAAAACCGTAACTCTTTTGAAAAAATGTTCAGTTTAAACGTTTCCGGATATTGTCCTATCTTTAATTATACCAACTCGTATTTTCGTTTTTCCGGAAAATTTTCCCCCTACACCCCCTTCGGTGGCGGTTTTCAGAGGGAAGGGGATTTCGGATTTGCGTTTTTATAAATATGGGACCATTTCTCAACCTCCTCTTTCAAATGAATCAAAAATCCCCAAAATCAGAGTACGATTACTATATAAAACACGCGAACGAACCAAAAAAAAAGCAGACAGTCGAATTGTATACCTCCTCCGTTCGGGCTTCGTCGGTCAAAAAGTAAAAAGTAATGAACTGTTTTGTCTTCATATTTATTTATATGAAGGTATATAGATTAATTAATACAAAGTGAATGATCCAGCATGGATCTAAAGAATAGTTTTTTCAATAAAACTTATTCGCGTTACTGTTTATTTTTTGGATGTGCTTTTTTCACCCCAAATCAATAAAAATTAAATTACTATGAACTGCACTTGCACTACTATATATAGCAGATAGAATGGTTGAATGTTTAGAATCCTTAGGTAAATAGTTATATATACAGTTAATAAATGCACTCAACAGATGAATAAACATCAAAATCGTTCATAATTATACTTTAATTAATTACAACTCCCAGCCTCATAGCTACATATTATTAATTAGAGACTTATTAAATTGTATATATGGCTGATATTTACAAAGTAGCATTGCCAAATGTGCTTGGTTTGAAGTTAGAAAGAAGTAGGATAAAATTATGATGGAGAATAAATATTGTTGAATTATTATAAAAGCGAAAATTCAACATATTTTATTGAATGTGAAAGTATAAATATAAATAATTAAAAAAGGGTAAAAATATGAAAATATATTTTTACACAAAACAAAAATGGGCTTATTGTATTAAAATTAGGGGTTGTAGCTAAATTCAAAAATTTAATGTCGATAAACTAATATTTTTATTATTAAGATTTTTATTATTTAGAATTAATGTACCCACCTACTGCCAGCTTCAAGTGAGGCTATTCTGTTGAATGACGTTTCAATAATTATAAGATATTAGGATATTTTTTAATATATTTGATAACTAGCAAATCTATTTTAAAAGACATATAAAATATATATATAGAAAATGACTGTTATCTGTTATAGCGTTTTTACTTTCCTACGCTACTATAGTAGCTGTATAAGGAAAGTATTGTAGTCGTATGAAATTCTCGGTATCGAGATTTTTTACAAATGTTGACGTTTCAGAGTTTTCTAAGCCTAATGAACATATTTTCAGCCACTGGTCTGTCTGTCTGTCTGTGACAGCATTATCTCGGGAATGGATCGGTGTATTTTGTTGCTTTCTTTTTTATTTTGTTTGGTACCAATATCACTCGCCGGTGGCACTGAATGAGAATCCTGTATAAACTGGGTGTTGAGCTATAGCCAAAAAACGTGATTTGCTCAAGACTATAGCGCGAGAACGGCTCTAACGATTTTGATTAAACTTGCCTAAAGTATTCTTCGGAGTGCCCTTTACCACCCACAAATAGCGCCATATCTGAGAAAAAGCACAAAAAAGTTATGCTTGAATAAAATTCCGTATTTTCCACATGTTTCTTCAGATTCTGGCTAAACGTTTCATCTTGCGAAAAAATGTTACATGACCATTTTTGTACGAGCATGTCTTGACATGCTGAAAAAAATGAGTGGTTGCACGTTTTGACCAGAGCATTTTTACTTTCCTACCGCTATTATCGTCGCTATGTAAGGAGAGTATTGTAATAGTGTACAATTTTTCATTCGCTGGAATTTGCCTGCGAGCGGTAGGAAAGTCGTGTGAGTGGACACACCAGATTTTTTAAGTTTGAAGATGTCACTTTTATTGACGTAACACTTCACAGGTTCTAAATTTCTACTTGTGAAAGGTGATACCATAATGCTTGAGTTAATCATCATAATTTGTTAAACTTTAGGATGATGGAGAATAATATGTACCGAAAAGTTTATCAACTAACTACTTTTAGCCTTATCTAGTGGAGACTAGAACAAATGTTTGTTAATCAATATTTATCAAAACATTTGGCAAAGGGTAGTGCTTAAAAGGATCGGCTAGATAAACAGAAATAAATGCGAATAAAGAGTAGTCCTTTTTCACAGCCTCAGAAGTCGATAAAGCTTTCAGTTATTCCAATAAAAGGAATGGCTCGTCTGTGCTACACTTACCGTATTTTTCGTATTGTCTTGATTGCCTTGGCGATTGCAAGAAACATATTTTTATGGTGCATTTGGGAATAGACAGGGCAAGAAAAATCTTGTACCCATTAATTTCCAGTGCTGGAAGCTGACGTCGAAAGCTGTTGGGCCTCCTGAGAGGATTTTATATTTTAAGACTTCAAACGAAGTTGCTATTGTAGTTCTGATTAACTAGCATTTTATTTTTCTTTAAATGCTTTATTTATAGTATTTTTAGATATTTGAACCTAATGACACACTATCCGGATCTTATGCCATCGACACTGTAACGTATTTATAAATATCATTGAAATAAACTGGTTAATTAAAACAATACTCATATCAAAAGGGTTGTTCAACGTCATTTTGGTTTTTCAAACCTGTTTGTTTAAAAATAATCTAATTTTTATGTGAATTAGCGGCATAATAAGTATGGGACCTGAAAATTGTGGTAAATAGTAATAATAGTAATACTCATAGCTTGAGGGTTAAGTACATTAATTTTAAAATAATAGGTTTAATTTATATTCATACAAAGGTTTTAACTAACATTCCATTCGTGATAAAGTGATTTTGTTGATGATTCATATATTATTTATTTTTTATTCTGTTACTAGTGGAAATCAATTGAATTTTATTCTGTATAGATGTTAACTGAGCTTTGAATATAATCAAGCAGTATTCGCACAGGATGCATATGACTTGGTATTCATGCTATGAGAAGATTAAACAGCGAGTAGGTATCCTATAAGAAAGGATTGGAAATTAGCCTTGAAAAAATCCGAATACCTTTTATTTATAGATTCGGACACCGAATTTGATATACTCGTAGACGAGAATCCAATAGTTAAACAAGTTAGCGAATTTAAATACTTGGGTAGGTACCATTGTTGACATACATGGCAAAGATTAAATACATCTTTGGACATGGTATAAGCAGAGCAGAAGTTCGATGGGCATCCAAAAAGCAAGGCAAGTGATCCGAGCACTAAACTGAATATGGTGAGATAAAAACATCAATATAACAAATGAGAAAAGAATTGGACAGACTATTGTTGAATTAATATTCACATATGGTAGCGAGCTCTGGCACTGAGGGAGGAAGACAAGCGAAAGTTACTCACCATAGAAATGGACCAGAGTGTCACGGCAGCAAATAATTAGAAATGAGTAAATTCTTAACAGAACAACCGCATAAGAAATTGTGGTCCAAAGAGTTGAAAAGAAATTACTGAAATGGTTTGGACACCTCCTGCATATGAATGACACCAGGTGGCCTAAGAATGTTTTCAGATTTTCTCTGTCCGGTCCAAATAGAAAAGGACGACCATGGTGTTTATTTGAAATGAAAAAATACTGACCTTTTTCTCGAAAACGGATCACTTTAGAGCAATAGAGTACCTTTTTGCATAGAAAACATTGGCGGTTCTGAAAAATCAAACAAAACCTTATTTTGTCCATTGGCGTAGAAGTTAGTGGGGTTTAAATTAAAAATATACCGCCGCTATCTTTTTCAAACAAATTGTCTGCACCTTAAAATAAGGGTATCTATGATTTTAAAGTGTGGGTAATAGATAAGCGCTGTAACATTTCTAAAAATATTCACAAAAAAATGATTATTGTTTCTCAACATTGACCCCCCGTATCTCGAAAATGGTGCGTATGCGATCCCATGATTTTAGAAAAGAAATTATATTTTTGGACAAAATATCTTCTGATAAAGTCCTGCACACCTTTTATAAATCACCCTCTAATACACACAACTGATATTTAATGCTCATATTTCAACAGAAAAGTGTTTTTCGAGAGCATTATCAAGCTGAGTTGATTAATTTTACAACAATTCTAAGATGAGCTCAACTATTTTTCAATGTGTTTTAAGAGATTAGAAAATATCAAGTCAAAACTACTTACTTGATATAATACGTTCTCCCGGAGTCATCCAGTGCTCTTTCCCAACCATAAGGTAGCGCATCCTCTCCACTTCTCCATGCCTCTGCTGGTGGAAGCCATCCTGCCGTTCTAGTGACATGACTGAAAACATAGGATAACGTTTAGATTTGAAGGCATGAATAAAAATATGTATGGCTTAAATAAACATATCTGATATCAGTTTAGTTAGTTTCTATGATAACGATAACGTAGCAGTTTTAGTATCAAACTAAACTAGTACCTCAGTAAAATTTAATTACGAATACGGCTGTCACGATAACTTTAGGATCAGCAATAGTTGCTGCATTGATAGGTTAATATCAAAACTTTTACGTAATCTTTATCAATATTTCTTTCGATTAACGGAATGTAAACAGTAAGCATATAGTCCGTTGCACTTTCAAAACTTTGAATTGTACTTTAATTAGAAACATTAATTTTAGAATAGAACCTAGTTAGACATTGTTGGCTAGCCACGAAAAATAACAAGTTATATTTTTGAACTTCTTTATATCTTAATATATTAAAGGACCATTTTTTCGGAATACCTTTAAAACAAACTGACAGGACAATTTTTAAATCAAATTTCCGAATGATTAACACAAATGCGTATCATAGGTTTATAGAGAAAAATAAATATTTTTTTTAGATAACAACCTGTCAATTTCTTAGCAAATTATGAAAGATCACCTATTTTTTGATACACTCTCATCAAAAAAATTTATTCAGCAAAAATATTTTGACTTCACATTTTTGTCCACGGGTAATGATTTATCAAATTAGAAATATATTATCGCAGCCTAGAGCTATAGGGCCACACTGTACCTACCTATATCTATCTAAATACCTTTAAGTATATGCTCAATAATTTTTCTGAATCGGCCCTGAAGATTTCAATAAAAATTTGTTAATGATTTGGTAATATCTACATACTCCCATTATCCTGGAATACTAGTTTTTGTCAATTTTGTTATTATTTTATTTATTCACAACAAAGACGTTGTTCCCAACGTTGTAAGTAATAAAAATAATAAAGGGTTTATCATTTCCGTAAGATCTTCCGATCATCATACAAGAATTTATAACTATTCAAGATTACAACTGATGGAAAATATTGAGAATGGGCAACATGCAATATTCTTATTTTCGTTTCATTTAAAAAAAAATCCATGTAGAATAGACCAAAAGTATATTAAAAAAATTAATACTCAAACTTATTGCACAAAAAGGGCTGTTTCAAATTTCACGCGAAAACGGAGCTACAGTTCCGATGACGTCACTCATGTCCGTCACTGTTACTCATATTTGTTCGTCGCTGGCATTCATAAGTATCGCATTGCAGTTTTTTGTTTAAGTACATAGTACATAAAGAAACTGTAAAGTATTTAAAATGAATCCATTTTACAGTCATCCATCAACATCAGGTAGTCATAATAATGCTACTAATGTTCTTTCTTATAAAAAGCCATGTTTATTCATGTTTTGTGCTATTGCGTCCATCTACTTCAGCAAAGTTTCCAAATAAGATGTTTTTAACTGGACTTTCTGATCCCAAACTGAGAAAAAAGTGCTTTCAAGCTGCAAAAAAGGACGATGATGATTCTCCAAAGACTGTTATTCAATGCTATGAAGATCACTTTGATTAAAGTTGGCAAATATACTTGTCATGCTTGTACGCTTAGGCTACATAATCTAAGCTTTGTACGCAAACAGTTACCTACCTATTTATTACTTATTGAACTTGTTTGAGGCAATATACATAACAGAGTTCTTATTCGTATTTTATAATTGGAGAACGACGTCGAAAATTGGATAAGTTTCAAATTTTTTGGAGGGAAAATGTTTCTGAAAAAAGATGTAGTACCTCACATTTTTGATTTTCAAAATATAATTAAGGCAATTGAGCCTCACCAATAATGAAAATACAATTAATTTCGTAACGAAATTATGTTTACCGTCTCACAAGTATAACCTCAAACAAGTTGTCATCATAAGTTATATGGAAGAAATATGTGACAGACATGAGTGACGTTATCGGAACTGTAGGTAAAAACCGCATTTTTTGCATTAAATTACAGTTCTTAGATTTTTTGATAAACTTGTGGTCTATTCTACAACGGGAATCTTTGACATGAAATCAAAAGACATCAAAAATAATTATATTGCATGTTGTCTATTAAATGCATTCAATTCTATTTCAGTAATACCATTTTGTTAAACTGAAAGAACTCGCGAGTAAACAGTTATCGTAACTTCAACTTTTATCCAACCCCAACAAATTACGACCCAAAAAACCTCAATAACTACCCTATGTTGATTTTTACATACCACGATAAAAGACAGTTATGTAAGTAGTTAACCACAATGATAAAGATAATAGATACACAAATGTATGAAATAAATATTTACCTACAATTACAATTTAACATTCTACTTTTGAATTGTATTCAGTTTCGTGGGTTGGAATTCAACTTTATTTTTATTTACTTCAAAGTTGACAGAATGCAATAAACAAGATCAAGGGGACGAGGCATACGTTTTGCGCTATATGATCGCAAATGGTTCAATGAAACAAATGAATACCACGATGAACTTTTGCATTAGAATTCAATAAAAAATATCCTCATGAAACTCTCAAATATTTTGTAGAACAATACGAGCACTGACATAACTGAGACGATTTAAATTTAATTCACACTTTAGACTTAAGTCATAAAATAAACTCATACTTAAATGTATCTGTCATTTGACAGCACGTTCCAAAATGGCGGACAAGAATTACTCATATCTATTTTTTAGTGCTTACTTTGCCTAAAATTCATAAACCTACTTTATTGAGTAGTACCGATAGTATAATATAGGAGCTCCTACAGAAAAAATGCTTCCTTTGTATCAGTTATATGGACCAAAGCATATAATTTTGAGAACAAATGCTTTATAAATGATTCCGCTGAAGTATTCAAAATATTCAATAATACCGTGGTACCGAGAGATTATATTTAGGTGAGTTTGAGTGTAGTCTCCCTGCTTATAACGTTGACTTAGAAGTTTGTCAAATATCAGTTTATAATAACTGTTGAATCGGTAACTGTTGGAACATTCGTGAAAAATCTTTCATGAATATATTGATCATTATTTTTAAAAGCTCATATCCCTCTTTTGCAGCAAGAGATATTCCTTGTCAATTGTTTTATGTGTTTTACTTATATGAAAAAATTTTATCCAATATTCAATTTCATGTTTGTCATTATTTTATTTTAATTTTAATTTGTATGATTTCAATTTTATTTTCTTTATAAGGCCCGAAGAAGGGGAAATCATCCCCGAAACGTTGCTGAAATAAAGATATCAAGAAACCGGTCCAAATCGACAATTATTGAATCTCCCTAATAGAAACTATGTTGAAAAAAAAAAAGAAAAAAATACATATAACGAAAGAACCACTAGGTAAACTATACCTAGTACAAAACGAAAAATTAAAGTGTTAAATGTGCTATATGTCCTCCATTCTGGGCAATACAAGTTGTGTAGATGACTTCTAGTTTTCTTAAGGCGTCTCTTACTGCAGCACCTTCATTGGTATTTTGAATTTCTTCCCTTATTCGATTCATGAGATCATCATTATCTTGAGGTTTATTTTTAGAGAATTTATCATTTAATGATCCCCCAGAGAATAGTCCGGGGGGTCAAATCTGGACTCCGCGGAGGCCAACGAATATTTAGATTTGCTTCAACGACCTCTGCCAATATTTGTAACGTATTTCCTCATTAAATTTAAGCTAAAGGTATTTTGATTGCATAAAAAATATTTAATAGCGAATATTTTCTAAACGGCTAGAGATGGGTATAGGCTAGTTTATACAAAGTTACCTTGATTTTTTGTGAAAAATCGAAATCGATAATGATATAGCCTGTATATTCCATATATGTTCCATTTAAAATTATCGATTTATAGGTGATCTTATATATCCCTATCGGATAAATTTCTGTCACCCTGTATAATTCGTAGCCAAAGGAAACAACTAGAGTTATATACTAACATAAAACTGGCAGAACTAGCAAATATGATATATGTACTTATATTTTCCCACAACCTTAACTAAATATGTTTTTAGCAAAAAATAAATAAACCGGCTATTAAATCCTAAACCACGAGAGATTATTGAAAGTTACTCTTATTTTTTTTATTTGAAACCCATTTCCAAAATAATATATAGAGTGTCCCAATTAATTTTTAAGAGTTGATTCCTGATCCTGACCATGGCAAACTGAACACCCTGTATACGTGAAAGGTATATTTAGAAAAAGTTTCCTTAAAAACAATAACACTTTGTATATTTAATTTTTTTCTATATAGAATATATATGTAAAGAATGCAGATTTGCCATTTCTTTCATGTTTAAGCGAGGAACAATAAAGTAATATTTTCATTTAAGTAGGTACATATTTATGACAATACATCCATCAAAAAATGAAGCTGGGACAGTTAGGTAGTAGAGAATGAAATCAAATTTAATTTTGTTACAGCATTTATTTCAAATGTAGGGTAGCGTGTATGTAGTATGTAGCCATCTTCAGTGCTATCGGGAGATTCAATATTATTGTTCCTCAATGACGGTTGATGGTCGATAAATTGCGATGTGTTTCATTTATTTAGTACGATACGTGCGATAGAACAATTGTTGATTTTAATTTTATCTCTGAATCCATAGGATGCGGGCTGTTTTGCTGAATAAATCTGCAGGAATAACAAACATTGTTTCATTTTACGTAGACAATCATCATTGTAGATGATTTCGGAAGTTTTAAATGTAATAACGAATTATGATTTATATGAAAGCATGACAATTATATCAGTGTTGTTTTTATTGTTTTTAATATGATCAACCAAATAGCATTAACTATACGATATATATGATAGATTTTAAATTAATATTTTATAATATTCAACAGAATATACACTTTCCTTGTTTCAATGATAATTTTTGATGCTAAAGCCCTCGGATTTGATTGTGATAGGCCCAGCTCAGGTAGTGAAGCCCGATTTTCAGTGGCAAAGCCGAGCTGGAGAATCCTCAAGAACAATTATAACTTGAAGACAGAAATTTCCATTTTGATAAGTGTCACTTTAGGGTTCACATAACTAGCTAAACATATTCAGAATCTCAATACATCGCTCTAGTTGTTCATCACTTTGATTAATTTAATTAACAAAAAGTGGTTGATTCTGATTATAAGAACTATACAGGTGTTCCATTTTCGAAACTTCTATTTGGTATAACATCGAAAAAGTCATACAGGTGCTCTTTGGGTGCCAAACTTTAAATGATAAAACAAAAGGTTGAAATTTTCAACTCGCTTGAGAGATAGGTACATGGGGAAATAGAAAAAAAGTCTTATATAATGGAATATTTTTTCTATGACAATATTAGCATATTATGACGTTCATAGAAGCACTGTATGTACCTACATATAGTATCAGTTCAATTAGTTATCCCACCCAAATGGTACGCCTGTATATTTTCGTCTAAAAAAGTAGCATTTTATACTTCTCATGTTTAAACCGAGCATGGTTCTGAGTTCTGACAGCAGTTTTATTCCAAATTCTCCCGTTTGAACCGCAGTAGTCTATGAAACAACATACCTAATGCGAATTCTGAATTAGAAGTTCAATTTGAGCGAGAGATAAAAACATTCATATTACGGATTCCAAAATAATGAAATTTGCTATGTTATCATCAACAGTTATTTTCAACCACTGTCATTCTTCATGTCATTTTTACTGACGTCCTAGAATATGAAATGTAATAATTATATAATTTAATAATACCGTAATTATATTAATTAGTTTTTGAATATTTTGATATGAAAGCATATTTGAGAAAAAGTAATGACGTAAAATCTATATTACCTAATTCTATTTTTGACTGAAACTTTAGTGACTGCGTACGTAAACTTTCTCTTTTCGAGCTAGTGCGTAAAATAATTCAGTATTATAAGTTATCGTCAATGTTGTGTATATCGAGTACTTTTGCCGGGACCATAAGTGCAATAGATTATGCTATTGGTTCTTTATGTTATGAGAACATGAAACGAAAATTTTCAATTATCGTTCCTTATTTTTATAAAAGCTTGAGTATAGCGGGTTCTTTTCGACTTGAGCACCAACTAGGTGTTCCACCAGTCCAAGGAGTGGTAATTCAGTTATGGCCGACGACCACAATTTCGGCTGGTCTAACACGGTACAATGAATAAATACTTTCTCAACTCTAATGTATAGTGTATGTGTTTCGTTTATTTGCTCAATATTATATTAGATTATTCAATCAAAAAATATTAAAGAGGTTAGGTTAGTTAGGTTAGGTTTCATCACTCAGTGTCTATTCCATATATTTATACAGTTTAAGCTGAATCTTCTTTAAAAATATAATTATTATTAATAACTAGATAAAATGAGTAGAAATGAAATATTCACTTCTTGCTCCATTTAAAGATAAGGTTCTCGGAAAATGGAACATAAAAAGGCAATATCCTCAAATATCAAATAGCAACTGTGGCTTATGATACCAGTCATTGTAGAGTTCACCAAGAGAATCACAATATGTTCAACACCTACAAAAAGATTTGAAAAATGACCTAGCGACAGTACAGGAAAGATAGCAGAATCGATATTAAATAGCCAGTCAGATCGTTTCAACAGAGCCACTTCAGGGTGAATTGCAAAGCTTTCTCAATAAGGTTAAATATAGTTTAAGGCTCTTGGAAGGCTCAGTTAGGTTAAGTTATATATTTGTGATGTTGACGATTATTGGAGTCGACGAATTTTGTTTTTTGGAGTTTAGTCTTTCAGAATCGATTTAACTTAAAGCCCTCTCTACGAGAATTTAATAGGTAGCAAAAATCAAGCCTTAACAAAAAGCGTTTTGTGTTCATTTGAAGAAGAAAGCCCTCCTAAATAGACAACTGCCAACGCTACTCTGCTTAGTTAATTCGCAGATTCTCGGAAACTTTATGCAGTCGCATTATTTACTTATAAACTTTTTCTCATTGAAACGCATCACATCTCGCTCAAATTTTATAATCTGAAAATTGGTGGTAACTCAAAAAATGTCCAATAATCGCATTGACGAATTTTGTATTTTTGGCGTTTACGCCATAAAAATGGATTTCATTTGAAGCCCCGGTACGAAAGTTTGATGGGTATTAAAATCAAGCATTATCAAAAAGCGTTATGTTTTTTATAATCCAGCAGAATGTTTCAATATTAAATAACTTTTCGTAACATAGTAATATTACGTAACTGGCATCAGAAGAATATCAGTAGTTATTCAGTCTGCTATATAAATATCAATTTGTGGAGCTTTCGAATTAAAGTTAAATTTCTATTTATATCTATTATATTTATATCGAGTGTAGTGAATGAAGGAATAACATATTGTAAAATGAAGAAGAAATCAGTCTAAGTGATGATGAAAAAATCTATTATGGTCACAGTTTAATTAAGTGAAATCAGAAAGTTACTGACATAATAGATTTTCTTCTTCTGAAATAACGTGTGCATGAACTTCCACCTATATTTGGCGGCTATTTCAGTATTGAAGATGAAAGATTATTCTTAAATCCTACAATTTCTTGAAATAAGAGCTTAATTTGACATAAGAAATAACGCGTTACGTGAGACCGACTCACACTTTCAATGACCGAAGTTCGCTTTTCTGATTTGTTAGCGTGGTCAGTACGAAAATATACGACCACCGATTTTGATGATTATTTATTGAAGAGTACATGAGAGGTCAAAATCTAATATCTTTTTTCCATAAATGGGGTGGTGGGAGGATTTTTAGTCAAGAACTGATTATTCTATCTGGCAGGATGATAGAAAAGATACTTTTCGGCAGTATTTATTCAATTTCCAAATTTTACAGAAGCATTTAGATTTTCCGAGTTATAGCATTAGGTAGGTATGTGCAAAATGTTGTCGCTATATTTTGAACTCACTGAATATAAATATCTAAATGTTCAACAATAACTTATTAACCAGTACTTAATAAATGTAAATTTTCTTAAAAGAATCATGACCGACATTACTCGATGGATCACTGAAAAATACTTTGAGATCATGGACTTTTACTTACAGTAATAATACTGTTGGTATTGTACCCACATTTGAAGTTGTCAAAAGCCTTACTTACACTGTCCTATATCTTGTACAACTTTAGAATTACCAGTACCCATAGAATTAATGTATCTCTTTTTATTTCTCAGGGTACCATCTAATAGACGGTCGTCGTTTTTGTAAAAAGCTAATTATCTTGGCAGTATTTTGCTTATGTGTGGGCCTTCCTTTTCTTTCAATAGATTTTATAAGTGATAAGGCGTGATAATTTTCTACCAAGAAAAACATTCATTCTGTCCAAGATTGATAGCTCCCATTTTCTTCGCTTTTATTTGAACAGACAATGAAAAATCGCATGAAATAGTTGCGTTCCCTTGGTGTATTTGAAGAACAATACGTCAGTGAAAAAAAATCTAAGCTGATAATAGTTGCGACTGATATATTGAGGGCGCTCTTGTTGGATGCAGCATTCACGAGAACTATTATTTTCATTATTAACTATTACAGAACGCAATTTTCGAGTTGCACAAGTGAATCAATATGGATACCAAGTGAATAATTCTGCTTTGTTGGTTTTGTTAAACTTATAGGGGATCAATCAGTGATCAGTGATCAATGATTTATTTTTTCCAAATTTAACCTACTTAAAACCTTTACCCATTTCAACTGTAAAATAGGTATGTACTTGAGAAGAAGCTATTCATTCATGACCCAAGATATTTAGAAGATCGATGAATTTATAATAGATATAAAATAGTTACATATAAATGAACACATTAGTTATATATTTTTTTAAGAAATTATACAAACTGTAAAACCAGTGATTCATTTGTACACACATCTTAAAAGAAATTGAATCTCAATGAAAAACAATAAACCAGAAGATTCAAATGAATTTATAACCCTCAATATATCAGGTAGTACATTTTCGTAAAATTCTCTTGTTTTCCAATTGATATTAGATAAGACTCACGATAATATAAACAATTTTATGGTCGTTCTCAATCAGGTCCTCTAAACTCAAATGCTTAAGTCTAACCTCAATTACCTGTCTTTCTTTTCATCAATGTTCGAATACGATTCGACTCTATCCGATTTCAATAACCCACCAAAATCTTTACTTCCGAAAACGTCGAGATGCGTTCTGTGAAATGAATTGCTTTTTATTTGATTTGCCGATCCAAGTTAGTTCCTAATGGATCACCGACTGTCAATTAATTGTTCCCGATTCTAATTCCATTTATTCAGAATTCGATGCGTTCGAGAGTACGTCCCGTATGATTAATCTATTCTTTTTTCGAAAGACTTCGCCAGAACGAAAGAGCAGCACAATAGTATCTTTGCTTTTTTGTATATATATGCGCCTGCGCAGATTTCGATGATTCTATATTCCCGCTGAAAGGAGATAAATGTTTTCTAAAATTAAAAAAAATTAGTGACAGGATTAAAGAAAACATCATTTCCAGCAACGTTTAAATCTGGCATTAACAAGGGTGTCTGGGTTACAGCATTAGAAAAGTTCAATTTTCTTAAAGTTATATTCTCAAATCAATGTATTTTTCAGTGTACCAACTAATAAAAGTCGTCCTATTTTTTTATATTTATTTCAGGCTAATTTTAGGCTAATAAGCAAAGTAACAATCACTCGTACTTTTCTCCAATTCCGAGACGCATTAATCCTGGATTGTGCTGGCAGCTGGCACATAGAAGACGCTATCACTCACTATTACCGCATTAATCAAATAGGCGGAGCATTTCAGCCGATCAGAACTAGATCACGCTCCAGTGGGCACTCAACACTTAACAATAATTTAGAAATTATCGAGCAACGATAGCCATTCACTTTGAAGAGTAGGTATTAGTACCATCGCTGCCAGTTTCTCGATATTTCTCTAGAGACTGCTTTCAGAACACCGAAGTCGTTTATTTTGAGAGAAAATGTAATAATAACCTTGGCAAAGGACCCGCTTTGGCGATGCGGCTTACGCCAGTAATTACTACTGGAGTCGGAAAAACAAACTAACGGATACTATTTTGAACGATTTTCACCTTATTGCCGGAAAATTACTTTGCCAAGGCGGTCGGTTGGTCTTCCGGTTCTTATTTTGTCTTTCAAGCAGGTGAAATTCAGTAATATGAAGATTGTATGTTTTAGTACACTGAATCTCAGCATTCATTTAATTCTGAAAAAAATCCGTGGATTTCCCCAATAACGGAAATCAACCTTCCCATTATCATGAAGTTGGCACACACGATTAGAGAGGACGAGTACATATTAATAATAGACTTGTATATTTATATTTCCTAATGAAACAATAATAAACTCATTGCTGATTTTGATAACGATCCAAACGGTATTAAACACCAGCTCAATTACCATACTTGAATGTAATTGAAATATTGGGCATGACTTCAAAGAAGTCCTAATACTAGAGAAAATCTACTGACTGAAAGTAGAAATTCGGAAGCATGGAATAGAGTTATTTACCTATGCAAGAATATACCAAAAAGGTGATCAAACCAGTACCTAGACGTTAAAAGAAGTTGTAATTCTCATAACGAAGACAGACCGACAAATTATTAGCAGAAGCATTTCAATTTATGGAGTTCGACTTCCTCATTGCTTTTGGTATTTAGAGTTTTGCATCATTCAAGATCTCTCATAAATAAATTGAGTAGGGTACATTAAAAAAAATAAATAAGTAAATAAATTATGGCATATTTGGAACAAACACATTATAATTTACTTGCATTATCTACGTTGTTTTTGTAAAAATAATAATTGAAATCCTAGAGACAAGTTAATTTTAATTAATACCGATAACATGATTCAAATTGGGTTTGACCGGTTAATTAGGCAACGTTTTGACATCCATGATGCAGGTTTACTTATATATCATCTGACATATACTTTATAATTAACTAATCAAAGCCAATAATTTTACACTTTTAAATAAAATACAAATTGTATGATTAAGAAAAAAATAATCTCAATTGTGAATTTCCAGAAGAGTAATATTGTGTATCTGTACTTTGAGGTATATTAGAAAGATTAAGATTACTGAAATAAAAGTGGAACTCGATTCTTTTATTAACATTTATATTTTGTTTTAGAATTTTTCCTATGTACAGTCTCGATAAAACTTGGGGGGGTATTCTTGAAGCTTTAACTTTATGTGATGAACATTTGAGATGAGTCGATTATCATTAATTTTTGCAAACAAGACATGCTCTATTTGGTAAAAGACTATAATGAAATTCTTTCCAGGAGTACAAAGATATTTATTTATTTTTTGATAAAAGAACCTACGCTACGATCGTTTTCAAAAACAGCATATAGAAAGTAGAAAAGCCAAAGTTTTTTACATAACAAAACTTTGATTTTCTGATGCATTATTTACACGTCAAATTGCGGTAACTACACACTTATTACGAAATACCAGATAAATTCGACATTTTTGTTTTTGCCTGGTGACGCGCATGCGATAATACTGACCGATAAAACGCATCTGTTTGAGGAAACATTTTTTTATCAAATTTTAGTTTAAGTCCAATTTCGATTTATTTTACATTCGACTTTATCAGTCACCGATGAGCTACCTAATAAAATAAGTAAAACATTTTTATATTGAATTGTTTTATTGTAAAGAAACATAATAATGATACATATAATGTACTAGAAGTTAAAAAGTAGTTATGTATGGGTACCAGTTATCACACTACTCTCCTCATCAATATAGCAATGCACTATCAGACTAAAACAACATCGTTGGGCGTAGCGTAATCTGAGTTGGTAAATATGTAAATGATTGTTCTGTGATGTCTCACGATGATAGTGACGGATTTACTTTTACACACATTTTGCTTAAGTTGTCTATTCAGAAGATGCATTCAAAGCATAGGAGCGGTAGAATGTAAATAATAGAAATTTGACGCAACTCACAATTTTATTTTACTCTGATCAATGCCCTATATTGATGAGGAGAGCGGTGTGATGAATGTGGCACCTGGAACCTACCTAATTATTTTTATGTTACTTTAAAATAAAATTATTTTTTTGTTCAAGTTTTTAGCATTTTTATTTAGTTAAGTAAGTACTTAATATTTATCCACCATTTTGTTTCGGAAGCCGTCTTATATTTGGATTGTTTCATGATGTACTGTATACTACTAGTCAAACCCTTTCATTTGATATCAATAATGAAGGGGTTGTAAGATAAAATGTAATCCGCCATTTTATGGTATAGGCTATCTTGGATTTACAATGATACTGAATACACAGGAAGGGAGTAAAATTTCAATTACTACATTTGACCCATACTAGACACAAACAATATATAGGTATAACTTTGGGTTTAATTGAATAAGTTTCACGTCGCCTATGAATCTACATACAAATATTTCTAATTATACAGCTTGTAACTATCTACCGATTCCCAAGCGCCATAGTCACCTGTCCATTGCCATTTCATCGTCTAGTTCTCGATTCCTCATTGCGTGTCTTATGCCCTCATTCCAAGATCTCCCAGAATAGCCCTTTTTCTACTTCCCTGGTGGTGCTCTTCTGAATATACGTTTAGGCCATCTATCATCGTTCATCCGCAGTAGGTGGCCAAACCATTTTAGACCACTAACTTCTAACCTCTCAATGATTGTATTGGATGCCTTCATTATGTCTCTGACTTCTTAATTTCTTCTCCTCTTTCTTCTCGACATCTGCGCACTCCGTCTTCAGTAATACATTTCAATAGCCATATTTTTTTTCTTTCTTCTTCTCTCAACACCCATATGTCGCAACCGAACTTTAAAACAGTGTCTACCAACGTCTGTCCAATTCTCTTCTTAGTCTCTTTCCTTATATTTTTATCCCATCAAACCGAGTTTAAGGTACCTATCACCTTTCTTCCCTTGAGTGATCGTTCTTTTATATCTTGCCTCCCTATGCCATCCTTATTACGCCAAGATACTTAAATTTTTCAACTTGGTTAAGCTCAGTACTGTCATCGATTAGTATCTGGATCTTTGCTTTTGAATTTACCACTAAGTATTCAACCTTTAGATGTTGATTGTTAATCCCCACATTTTATATTCCTCATATAATTTTCTTACAATAAATTCTAAATCAAAAGCATCTTAAGCTGTCACCGTTTGATCATCTGCGAAGTTGAGGGTAAATAAGTGTACATTCCTGTACATCTACGCTTCCATTTTCTTGTCAGTTTCATAGGCTATTTCTACATAGATGTTTAATAATAGTGGTGAGAGACTGCAGCCCTGTCGCAGGCCTTTAGATATATGTATTGGCTCTGATAGATATAGATCACGTTTTACCAGAGCAGTATTATCTGAATACAGTTCTTGGATAATATATATTATTATATATAAGCTTTTTGTAGGTCTATGAATGCTATGTGAAGTTCATCTCCTTTAGATATTTTCTTGTCTGTTATTTGTTGCATAACAAATTAATTGTCCACACATGAACGCCCTGGTTTAAATCTACTCTGATCCTTGAGATATCGTATTTCCAGTTTCCTTTCTTAATCGTTTTTGTAGAATCTTACCCCACAATCTACTAATCGAGGTAGTAACACTTAATCCTCGATAATTATTCGGATTTGTGACACCTCTTCCACTCACTTGGGGTTTTTCTTCAAGGCACAAACAAGACAAGCTAAATAAAACCGCTTAAAAAGGAGACTACTGAAAGACGGTTCCAAATGATTTTTTCCTAAATTGATATTGTTCTTGATCTCTGACATATCAAATAGATATTACATTATTTTTCGAAAATTTATAATTTAAAAATAAGAATTTGATTCGTGCCAAGTCTTCTATCTACCTATATAACTTAGTAAATCGGTCCAATTGAAAAAATATCCGATGGCCAAGTGCCAACAGAAAGGTGAAGTTCATAATAAATTAAATTCAGAGGCTTATTTTTTGTTCTGCTTACTTTGAATATCAAATTTGAATAAAGAAATTTGTTCGAGATCTTTGTATGGCAAATAAAGTCTTGATACATTCATAACAGCGAAAGTGTTGTTCACAAATGTTAATTCACATTTATACAGGGTGTTCATTTCAAGACTTCCGAATTTGAACATTAAAAGAGAAATCGCTGAAATGCCATTCAGACGATCTATCACTCGATTGTTCTTACCATATAAGATTTTTAAAGGGGTAGCTCTTGGAGGCAATTGTTTCAAAGGGACGACGCAAGTTTTGGTCAAAAAGCTGTTCCCATCGATCTTATATATTTATTTATTAATATTCATATATCTAGAAATCAGAAGTGGGACATTTTGAAATGAGCTCCTTGAATGTATTAAAAAGCGAGTGATGAAGAATTCAATATCATGTCCATAATTAATTCAGCTGAAATTAAATAATATTGAAACATTGCTTGTCACTTTAAGAAGTCGAAATATTTAATTAACGTTGAGAGAAATGAACAGACATGTCTGATCCATTAATTATTGCTTGGGTCTCGCCGAGACAAGACACTGATGTCTCGGTCTCGCCAAGTCTCGACTTTTCGAGCCTCATCTCGGTCTCGCCGAGACGATATATCTTGCAGACTTGGTCTCGTCTAGAGTCTCGCCGAGACTCTCGTCTTGGCTATGCCAGCCAATAATCGACACTGCCGATCGGATCGGAGTCGCCATAGCCAGGGTGCCGCGCAGTTGAATAGGGAAAAATAAGCATTATCAAATTAGTTCTTCCATAATTCGGCGATGGCGCTCTCCACGCTGTGGAGATGCAAAGCGTCATTATTATATCAATGTTGTCACTCTACGCTTCAACATTACATAAATTAACTTAAACTGACATTGATAAAGACAAAAAATACGATCTAATGAATAAATATGTTTCAATGTAAAATTGATGGATACGTATGTTGTAAGAGGGCCAATAAACATGAAGACGTATTGGAATAGTGGAAAAATCATGAAGGTTTTCCCAAATTTGGCCAAAATCGCTAGAGATTTTCTGGCCATTCAAGCCACATCAATGACTGGCGAAAGTTTATTTTCCAGGACTAGCTTAACCATCAGGCAGTACAGAAATTCTTTGAAAAATGAATTGATCTTTGCTATATCTAAATTCTCGGATGAATTTGAAATTGTGTACATTATATCTTTCTTTCTTGCGTCAATCTTCCAAAATGTAACACAAGAAGAAATGTTTCCGTTAGAATTTTAATTTTGTTTTGTGTAGAATTAGTTTTATTTTATTTCTAGTTTAATCCGATGGGGTAATTATGTAATGGGAGGGTAATTTGGGATTTATTTTATTTTATAATTTTGACTTGTTACACTTTATTGGATTCCTATGATGTTTCTACTACCATAACCTTATCAGACTGAAAGTGGGATTTACCAATTCCGAAACATGTCTCATATAAGAATTTACATGAATTATAATACTGTGGTGATGACCCATTGTTTTGTTTAAATATCAATATTCTGTTGCATGTAGTGTGAGTGAAATTACTTACGTATATTATAATTCTGGTGAGAATGTGTGAGGTATATTTCTATAAGAAAATTACCAAAAATACTAAGGTCATTTCGCCGGTTAGCCGGCCAGTCCCTGTTTTCGGCCAGTTTTATGTATAAACATGAAAAATAACCCACAAATCTCACAATTGTACTCACTGTCGTTTGCCCGATTTTCGGCCACTATTCCCTTAGTGAATGGTAAAGTGGTTCTCTCTTATGGTGTAATATCGAACTAACAGAAAACTTAAAAGATGGCCATGTCCGTGTGAATAGCAGATCGCTGCAGCAAATACCAAATTTTTAGTGTCTGGGTACAGCGCAAATAGTAAATAATATTTTACATCTCAACCATTAATCTGTTTTTTGCGAATGTTGTCGCTTATTACATATTAATCTATCGATTTGTGCAAGAAAACGGCCTAAAATCAATTTTGGATTTGAAAAAAAAAGTGGCCGGTAACGGGTATAACAAAAATTTGTCATAGCCCTTTCCGGCATACACTATTGTTCCTTCTGTTGTCTTTTTTCAATGTATGCGGAATTATATGGGTCTGTCCTTTTACCGCTTGTGCCAGCAAGGATATTTAAATCTTTTGGCCGGTTTCCGGCCACTGTTTATTCGCCCACAAAATTTGAAAATGTACTGAAAACTTGTGGCCGAGAAAGGGTTGACCTGCTCCCCATTAGTTCGGCCAACTCTATATTTATGCATTGAAGCCTTTTGCTAGGTACTAAAAGTCACTAATAACTATTCTAGATGACACCGAAATTAGAAAAAAAAGCAAAGGCGTATTGAAATTGATGAAGGCCAAACAAAGACAGCTTCTTAAATATTCCCATGAAAATCTTCTGACAACTTTAAAAGAAATTCGAGAAAACAAAATGGGCATTTGGGCAGCAAGCAATTTTGGAGTTCCAAAATCTACCATTCAAGATTGGTTAAATGGAAAAAGTTTGGTAAATCCCGGCAAAAATACTGGGAATTGTTCAGGACACTAGTAATAACAATCTAACAATTACCATTGAAAATTTAGATAATAGTGTAAATTCTGGAGCAATTCCTGTGTTGGAACCTGAAGATGACCCTCTACCAAGCGCCAGCAAAACGAACGTTTTACCAACTTGTGTGGATATTCTGGGAGAGATTAATAACAGCACTAGCAACCTACTTACATTTTAAGACCCTTTTGCTAAACACCTGAATTATCCAGAGCTCATAAGAAACCCAACAATGTAAAAGCAAAACTCAAACGGCCCAGCGCTATATCATCAAGCGCATGGAGACAATTCTATAAGGAAAAAGGTGATTTGAAATAAAGCAAAACCTTGAAGAGAAAGGACAACAAGACAACAGAAGCAGAAAACTGCAGTGAAGAAGAGACGCTACATCAGGAAAAAATTAAAAGAAGCTGAAGAAACTGACATGCTGAAGATGAAGACGAGAAAAACATAGGATGAGATCATTGAATCATTGTTCGCAGTAGTAACACATAAGGTGTGCATAATTTTTTGGAACGCCTTACGAACAATATACCTAAGTGCGAGTGTTGTTCATGAAATGTAGGGGTACCTACCAACTTGTTTCAAGAATAATCGTTTTCTTTATTGTTTTGTTTGAGTTTCTATATTTTGTGATAACGAGTGACTAAACTATCTCCATGTTTTAGACTTTACCAAAGTATATCTACCATAGTTTTGTACCTATACAAGATTTTGTATTTTCCGTGGTGAATTCATTGAGTAATATGTAGTAGTTATGTCATGGCCGGTCGTCCAGCAAATCAAATTCCTATTTTCTGGCCGCCGGCCGAGAAGTGGTATCGTACTGGCCGGAATTGAGAAACTAGTGGCCGAAAACCGGGAAAATGAGGAAATTTTCGTTTTTATCAGTTTTGAAGGTGAAAGCAATTAGTTATCCAACTCACACTGATTCATTATAATAGACTAAGGGTTTCTAAGAATTATATTCAAAATTTGAGTACCATATTTGTAAAAATAAATATTTTATAATTGATTACTGCTCCTCAGTTCACTAACTGGCCGAAAACAGACACATTGACCATAATTGACGCTTTCTTTTTACTTTCTGTTTCATTGTTCAATAAAATTTATAACCTAAGATATCATTCGTTTTTTTACGTTCGAAGTTTTTTACTGTCAGTGAGATAAAATGAAGGTTCTCGGTGCTCTGTCTATAATAAATTACTGTTCCATTTTATTATGCAACAGTGAAACAGCACTAAAGCTGCTCTGAAACAAAATTCGCGAGCTTGAAAACTCGCTCGTTTTTAATAAACACGTACAGATGTAACCCGGTTGATAAACTTACCGACATTAAGAGTATATAGAAGAAATTGGGAGGTGAATTTGGAATTGAATATAATTAATTAAATCAAGGATTCGCTCATTCAGGTCGTTCAAGATGTAGTTTAAAACGTGCGATGCAATCGAATTATTTCGATGTGTTGCAGATAAATAATCAGTTCCGTTTAAAAGGTTGGTCAGTATTCAGGTGCGGACGGTATAGCTTGGAAAGTGGATTTAGAGGCACTATAGCTCTAGTTGATTTGTTTTTGAGAGCCTATATCGGAGAAAAGGTTCAATGCCAACTGGGAAAACGAGTATACAGCATTAGATGTTGTTATTTCTCGAAAAATCTCTACATAATAAATAGTAGGTATAGGTAGCTGGCTTTCTTCATCTGATAATAATTTCACCATAGTGAGGAGTAGATAGCACAATAAAAACTCATCGAATTCTCAGATGCTAATTATGGTTTTTTTTAAAACTGACTGGGATTTATTTCTGATTATTTATTTATTATTATTATTATTTATTTAGAAATATATATTTTTTAAGAAGACTTAATTATAACTCTCCTAGAGGTATGAAAGTCTATATATATATTATTATTATATTATAAAAAACAATACAAATCAATATTCCAACTACCTTATGCATAATTATTTATAGTTCATGATAAGTTATTCATAAATAGGTATAAGTCCCCTTCTATATACGGTGAATCAAAAGTCTGTCACGTGGTAAGAAAAAGACAATTAACACTAAAATCCTTGGCATCAGGTACTTATTTATATCTCTCCTCCTTCCCTCAGCCATATTTCACAATACTGATAGCTCTACACAATATAGAGGCCGACCGAGCCAATCAAGCTTATCTTATCTGTCGCCAGAGCACAGAAGTGCCACCTTCAGATCGGCCATTTGCGGCACAGTTGACCCGCCTCCGGCAGCCAAAACGTTATAGGAGCTGTGAAAAATGACAGCAACTTTTGATATACCTACTGCGATGATAACAGCAACAACAGCTGATGTCTGGCACGTGACAAGTCATTTGTATACCTTTGACCCACTTTCAGGCAAAATCAGAGAAGATATTGGCTTCATTTAAATGGTAATTAATCTTGGAAATGGAAAATGGTGATAAGTAAAGTACGACAATACTCAAAAACAAGATCTCTAAAATGGTCAATTTTATGAATTTGCTTGAGTTAGTAACAAAAACGCCAAATCAAAGTTAGTAAAGCGATATTTTGATAGAAGCAGATCTGTAACCTAACCAGTTAAAAAAGGTTAATATTGGGCGGAAAAATTGTCAGATGTCATTCAGTTGCAGTTGAGTTGTTACACAATAATGGAAAAAATACTTTCTCATATTTTTTGACGACATATTGATCATACGCTAACAAAGGTACTTGTATTGCAAATATAAAAGAAAATAAGCTATAAATTCCATTTATTAATACTGTAGTCAGAATTTAGATATAGGTACCTAATTATTTCAAGGGGTTCCGGACCAACGCTGTATATTATTTCCCAAATGTGTTTCTTAAAAGTTATCGAGTCCTATCTCACTGTCCGTTGTGGTGGAGGGTTATTAAGGACTAGAAATTATATTTACCCGCGGTCATTCGGTCATTGAAGATATGTTGTCGGTATGGAATAATGGCAGCAAACACGGGTAATTCATAATAGGTCATAAAAGACAGGTCCTGTCAGTATAGAGGTGGTCGCTATCAGAGGTTTCAATGTATAACGTTAAAATTTAAAATATTAATGATGCCGAAACATCTGAAATATATAAATATGGTAGATTTATATAAACTTTAGCTTCAAAATTAGCTACCCCCCATAAAAAACTGAGAAACCTTTATAAATTACATTTATAGTTTAATTGTGTAAAAAGCTAAGCCATAGCAAACAAATAGAAGACTATACAGATTTGTCAGAACGTGATTTAATATTTTACACAAAGTTGGCCAAAGCAACCCGCATTTATCTGGTATCTATTTTAAAAATAAGTAGGTATTTACTCTTTAAAAGTTTCACAATTCAAAATTGTACCTATAATGTTAAAGAGACTTTCCACCAAAAGACTTGAGTACAACTTCTTTTCAAAATAAAATATCATTCATGGACGAATACTTGCATAGACATACTTATTTTCAACATTACTATATTCCCATACAGTGACCATGTTATTGTGAGAAATATTCGCAGGGGTCGGTAATTTTGTAAAAATTAAAAAGTAAAAAATACCACTAATCGCAGCATAATCATTTTTCCTGCGTTTTCACAGAGGTACGCATTAAGGTAGTTTATAAAGGGCTTTTTGAATGTTTCATTGAAATCGTTAAAACTGTTTTCGCGCCACAGTCGTGAGAAAATTACGTTTTTCAGCTATTGCCTAGCACCTGGTGTTAGCAGAATGCTGAGTCATTGGTGAACCTCATGGATGCCCCCCGTTCATCCGTTCTAGATATAATCTTGGCATAGACAGACATACCGAGCGACAGACAGACATTTTTGAAAACAGGAATCTAGATATCTAACCATGTCCCCAAAGAAACATTATCTTTTTTTTAACTGCCCGTGTATAGTTAAATGACTAAGGGCCGATTTCATAATCAATTTTAATCTCTTATTAATTTTAATCCTAGATTAAAAATTTCATAATTTTTTTGGTTGGACATATAATTCAAAGTTACTTTAGAAAAACGAAAGCGATGGTAAGTAACGTTGTAGAAGTTATTGAAAAATGCAAAATTTTTATTCCGTTATCGAGATATGACTTAAAACAAATTGGAGAATTAACTAATCTCCCATTAAGGATTCATTATGAAATCGGCCCTAAGAATATAAGGATTCTTCAATGGAATAAGGCATTTGCATGAGAGGTTGGTTTCCTTTGTTGCTTCATGGATGCAGTCGCAGCCGCCAAAACCTATTAATGGCTTTACAGGAAGGTTATCCGGGAAAGACATCGATTGTGGGCAAACTAAACTACAAAAAATCTGAAAATATAGTGAAAACTAAAGTCACTGGGGAAGTAGATGCCAACTTTGTTATTTTAAATGGAATACCCTATATATCCGCATTTTTGGAGTTCTTGTGTAATTTGAAAAATATTTTATGTATAATGAATGTCCTATATCTAAGTCTAACCGTTTTTGACATATTTAAAATTTTATGTCAAAAACTAAGTTTGCAGTCCAAAACATAATTACCAATGTTTCCTATGAAGAAGTCATTAATATTTATTTTGGCTTGGTTTTCTTCTACTTTGTCAGTATTCTTATGATATTTTAATAATTATTTGTACAGAGAGTACAGAGTGATAAAAAAATGAACATGAAAACTAGATCCAAAAAAACGTCAAAAGTCCATTTTTTCAAACAGAAACACCTATTTTTTGTCATTCTACTGTATTAAGCATTAAAAATATGGGGTACTTTTAATAAGGGTGTTTATACCGAAAATTAGTAGTTTTTTTTTAAATAATTGACAATTTTTAATTTTTCTATGTGAAAATGCTACACATATTTAAAGTTGTGTTAGAAGTGGGTCACAAAAAATCAATGCAATACCTGTCATTCTCAAATTTTGATCTTTATTCAGGCCGAGATGACATTGTTATACACATAAATATTATTATATTATGAAGAAAAAGAAAATTATAGAAAACTTCAAGAACTTTGGAACTATAAAGGCTGAAGTACGTAGAAATAAACCAATCGCAATTCTGGCATATTTCGCTGAATATCCAAGACAAGTAGCATTCGAATCAGCATCACTTCAAAGGATTTTATGGAAACACAAGTATCATACATATACGCATTTTCCATAGTCCAGCAATTGAAAAAGACTGATTTCCCACGAATAATGGAGTGCTGTGAATTTATTCAACTTTGTTCGCAAGAGAATCCTCTCTTTTTTGAAAAATACAAAATAATATTAATTCTATTGGTACTGGTAGGTACTTTTGAAGTTGTGCAGTTGCAGTTAGATTGAAAATTTTTGGCACCAATTTCACAAATACCAACACCAATAGAATTAATATTATTTTGTATTTTTCAGTCCACCAACTAATAACGTCGGTCCGATTTTTTAAAATATTTATTTCACCCTTTTGAGTGTATCATTACTCATGAAAGATTTCAAAACATCGCGAAAATTCACATAGGTACCTATTTGAGTTTATCACTGCTGTAAGTCGGAAACCTAAGATTTTTTTGAAAAAGTTTAGATCAAAAGTTGCTGGATATTATCTCTTTTTTAATTTGGATATCTCGAATTTTTGATTTTCGAAAAAAAGTTCCCCCTCTACACAGCTTAAACACATATTTGAGAATGTAACGCAGAAACGAATGATTATTTTGAAAAATGACCAATTTAAACGTTTCGGGATATCGAATTTTCTCTCTGTCTCTCGGATTTTAAATTTTTGGGAAAAATTGACACCCCCCCTTTTAGGGAAGTTTTGGAGGCGAGGGGCATGTCTAATATTATTCTCAATTCTCCTCTCTCAAACGAAAAAAATTTATAAAAATCGGAGCACGTTTACTATGCAAAAGGCGCGAATATCTATAAAAAAAACATGCAGACATACAGTCGAATTGTATACCTTCTCCGTTTGATTCGTCGGTCAAAAATAAGAGTCCTTGCGCCTTACCTCAATCAACACAATGCCCAATTTTCCAACTGTCTCGATCCTGGAAAAGAAATACACCCTTTTACACCCACAGCCGAGGCCTATTGTGATTTAACAGCACTTATTAGTATCTCCTCAAATGGGGTATTATATAACCGCTCTCTCCTTAGAACAGCAGGCGAACAAAAATACTCTCTTTCTAGATAGAGCTTTGTGGAACAAGGATGGCAGGAAATGAAACTTTCTATGGAGAATCGCGGAATAAAGGAAGGCTTTTTGGAGAAAGAGCGCTTCAAAATATACCAAGAGATTATTTGATTGCCTATGGCTATCTATAAGGGTCGACTCACTGAAAATGCAAAATGGTTCATGAAAACTTTTTTCAACAACAAATAGCATCTACGTCCTTGTTCTTGTTGAATGTTGAGAGAGCTTTGAACAATCATGGATCATCAAAAATTATATAACCCGTGTGTTTATTTGAGTTTGTTTCTCTCAAAATTCTCAATGCTTCTTTTACTCACCGAATTCCCAAAAGAAGGAGGTATACAGTTGCATTGTATATATGTTTTTCTAAGGTGCCGAATATCCGATGAAAAATCGGAACTCGTATAAAAATCACTCTAGTGTCAGTCAGTATGTCTGTCCGTCTGTAATAACCTATTTTCTTCGAATCTAGAGAACGAAGAAAGTTTAAATTAGGTACTTAAATAGAGTTAGCTGACCGTATCACTGAAGTATAGCGTAAATAAATAAATTCTGATTCGAGGTTAAACATAAGTAACCAGTTGTGTTACAAGCTAGTTGGTACGCTTGAAATTTCCAACGTGTTAAAATCGTAAAATTAACACTGATTATAATCAGCTGATTGCCTATTTAATAGTTTATGACAATCCTTTCTCACATTTGACTTTTATAAATATTTTTTAAAAAAAATAGGACCGATTTTATTTGCTGGTGCACTGAAAAATATGAAAATAATACCTATTAATTCTATTGGTGTTGGTACTTTTGGAGTTGTTACCTACAAAATAAACTAAAGCGGCACAATTTGAAAATTACCAGCACCAATATAATTAATATTATTTTGTATTTTTCAGTGCACCAACTAATAAACTCGGTCCAATTTTAAAAAAAATATTTATTTCATACTTTTGAATGATGAAAATTGTTGAACGTTCACTAATATCAAAGAAGATAGTACTTATCCTATTATACCCATGTATAAGCTTATCTTGTAATTGTTATTATTCGAGGTCTCAAAACATTGCGGAGCAGATAAACATACTTCAGACTTTATTGCTGTAACTCGAAAACCGTGACTATTTTGAAAAAATGTTCAATTTAAATGTTGCTACAATAATTGACATAAATAAACGAACTTGTAATGTGATTGGTTTGGTAATGACACGTCATAATTAAATTCGAATTACAATCTATAATAATACAATTAAGAAATGATTTGGCAACTCTGCAAAACTGATAAATTTCAAAAACATTCTTTGTATATATTATCTATGCATTTTCATTGCTAAATAGTGTTTAATTATATTGTGAAAGTTAAGTTGTTGGAATTATGTGCTTCACAGATGAAATGAACAAAAATTAGCATATTGTTGCAAACAAATGAACACGAGAAAACCACGACCTCAAGTTTTGATTGTTATATCTAATCACCAACCCTTGTTGCACCAACTCAATGATCCTCCAAACACCCTGACATGTTTCACTAGCAAGGAACATCCCCATTATATTATTAATGAGGCATCACTGTCGCCACCATTATTAAGCCTATAGATAGATCAAATCCAGCCTCAAAGAAGCCTTCATTAACGTTCCTCTTCGTTCGGCCCATGTGTACATATCACACGACAAGCATAGTTCCGCAAATTGACCTTTCTATCCCCACCGATTCCCAAGAGAGTCCCCAACGATTACCGCAAAACAAAGTCACTACCGTGCCATCCTAATTACCTGCTACTCAGAGCAAGCTGAATGTAAACTAATAAAACGAGAGGAGACACTAAAAACAACAATGAGCCTCGAACATGGAAGTAAAATAAGATTCTTTGGTTATACGATCAAGATAAACTGCCACTAGAAATATAATCTGAGATAAGAGCTAATCTCTTATATCTTAGATGTGGTGAACGATTGGAGATTTGATGAATGACTGGCTGCTGAAAAAAATAAAGGTATTAATGAAGATAATAATGCCATATCATTTGAGGTGAAACTTCTTCAGCAAGGGGAGTAAAAAATAAAATCAGGGAAATTGTGGTCTAATACTATATATGACAAGCTGTAGCGCTCGTTAATGCATGCTCATCCATTTTTCGTCCGAACATCGATTTTCTTACTGTAAAAGTAAACCGTTCTATTACATGCAAATTTCAACTATAAAGTCTTTTATGTGTGCAGCTTTTTTCATACATTCATTACCTTTTCCCTGACGAAGGGAATAAACATTCTTGAAAACGTCTTCTTTTCTTCTTGTAGAAGGCAAATCACATATTTAGTTCCAGTTTATTTGTATTAATTCTTACGAAGTTGATTGTCAGCTGCCACACCATTGTTTTGGAGCTTTGCCAATCGAGGGTCGTTATCTCTCACTATCTTGGCAATTCTATCAGGAAACATTTTACTTACATGATGACACTACTCTCTTCAACGTTTTTATTCACCGAACTTTATCGTCAGTTTGGCACTTTAGCTTACTCTATATTTTTTTGCATATAGTTACCGCTCATGAGGTTTTCATTTCGCATTTTTTGGAGATCATTTTGCCACTTCGCGATTAGCATAACGTCATCAAATCAGCGAAGCACAAGATGTTTATTTTGTGTGTTCCCATGCGATAACCTAACCCTGTATTTTCTTTGCGGTAATTATTAGTTAATCCATTAATGTGTTGAAAATGAGTGGACTAAAGCTGTTATCTTTTTGTATTTTTGTTAGGGTTTAACTTGTTTGTATTTGTGTTGTCGTATTGGCGCTTTTTTTATTGGGTAAAGTAGTGTCTTAAATTTTTTTATGTATATTTTGGGAACATTCTTGTTTTCCAATTGCATGATTATATCCATCAGTTGCACCCTGTCAAAAGCTTTGTTAAAAGCAAAGATAAGCATGGGTAACGTATGTAAGGAATTTCCCTTCTACCTGCTTCATTATAAATATGGCATCGGTTGTGGATCTATTTTTCTATTCTCATGTTTCCTTGGGGCTCATAAACTTGCTGTTTCGTAACTTTTAAAACGAAATATTTTTTTTATCAGATTGTAGGTCTTCTTCAGTTGATTCCTCTTGGTTCTTTGTTTTTTATATAGATATCTTCAAAGGGTATTCTGTAATTGTTCTTAACGAAATAATTTCATTTGTCTTTTTAGGGTTGTGTACATCCGACGAAAAAACGGAAACATTATTAATTGATTCTGGTGTCTGTCCGTTCGTCTGACAGAGCCTATTTTCTCCGAATCAGTAAAACGGGAAAAGTTATAACTTGGTACTGAAAAAGACTTGACCACAACACGGAAGTATAGTTAAAATGAATGAATTCTTTTACTGAGGGTGAGTTTTGTGAAGCAAGATAGAAAAAGAAGAGAATAAAGCACATCATATGACATATCAAATAGAAGAGTTCGTTATAAGTAATTCAAATTGTTTTTGCATTATCCTCAAATGTACGGCTTTTATACGAAAATTAATCGTTTCCCCCTTATCTCTGAACCTACTGATCACTGAATTTTGACAATACTTGTAAATACTAAACCAGTCACAGTATAAGCTCGTTTATTTATGTCAAATATGTGAACGTTGAATGTAACAGAAAATTTTTATAACCTATTTAACAAGAAATCGGCTGATTCTAATCAGTCTGGATTTTGCTATTTGACAAGGTGGGAAATTTACGTTTGATACCTATACCAATTCACCTGTGACGTAATACAACTTTTTATTTAACTGGACTTAAGTATTCATAACCGTCATTGAATTAGGTACTAAGGTTGCGCAAGAACTTACCACCAATAATGATGCATAAAAAAATGGAAGCACATTTTTGTAGAACATTAAAACTATTCACGATCACAGTCTTGTTACAACTGAATATATATTCTATTTTTTTTTTCTTGACGAACATATCATGTATCATCACCATTCAGTATAAATAAAGAATCCCTACCTGAGGGAATAAGAACGATTAATGTGGTAAGTAAATACGGATAATAGGGATAATAACCCTTACAGAAATTCACCACTGAGAATCCCTTTTTACCTAAGCTTATTGGAAAACATAAAATCGTTGGTCTAAAATATCAAACATTATAAGTTAAAATATACCTATCCTATAACCGGGACCGAATGTTTCCTCAACTATAAAATTATTTTAATATAAATTTGATTGTAAAGAAAATGATATTTATTGCAGCTACAATATCTAAGAGACCTAAGAGCGTTTTCTGGGCGAAATTAGGATTTAAAAACTTTATTTTTGAATAATTACTTGTGATTTTGGGTTTTGCTTCAAGATTGTTTATTTATGTATCTTGACAAAAACTTGAAGAGTAAATTAGTAGCCAAGTAAGAGTACACCAGTAGCTGTCGATAGTGACTCTTGATACTGAAATATAAAATTAAATGTATATGTGTTTCCATTTTGAGGTCATGGAGGAAAAAAATATTGTTTAGATCACGTTGCGAAAGCGTTTTTCCTGCTTTCAAGCCCGCAGAACATCCACTTTCGTACCTAGGGGAAAACATATTAATATCAGTTCACTTATAGCATAAACTACCATGTATTGCTATTTGAACTAATCATTAATACATTTATCTGATATGCATGTGCTAATATCGCTAGACAAAATCATTTAATGTGTAGCTAATCAACTAATTAATAGATAATTCCATATGCCAAAATGGTAAATATACAATCAATATCCTATATGTTTTATTGAAACCAAACTGAGTTGGGTTGTCGAACTCATAGCAGCGTAATAAACAGACAGTCCGGAACGTTGCACCAAAATTTTCACGCTTGCACGAAATATAATCCCGCAATAAAATAACGCTCACATGACAGTCGCCCGATGAATTCCCTTCCAAAATGAAACACACGTAAATCACACAAAATCCGTAGAAGCGTAAATAATATCTCGCCAATTTTCAAAATAAACAAGTGAAATAATTCTAAAAAATATACCAGACCTTGTTCAATATGATTTACTTACATAATAATTTCAAATTATTGAGTTAGTATCACAGGGAGAGGCTGTCGCGTCTCAAAAGTGGCATCGTTTCCACTATATTGAGAGGTCTATTAATAACTCATAGTTTGAAATTGATAAATTTGACAGGGTTCTATCACAGCTCATAATACTAGGAATAGAAGATATGACTCCGCATATATCCAACGACAACGACGAGAGTCCGTGACAAAACGTCAGACGTCAGGGACAACCAAAAAAATCCCGATGGCCTGTAGTCAGCGGAAAGGTAAATTTTTCAAAATTCATTGAATTGAAATTTTAACAACCTTTTCATTGGTATACCTACATGTTATTAAATAAAATTGTCATAGCCTTGCGGTTAGAGTTTTTTGTTTTGGCTTTTATATTGAGTGTTCATGTTTTATCAATATTTGTTATTTTTCTTTATTAATTTTTATTTTTTTACCTGTGTATTTTATGAAAAATTGCTATGAACAAAAGTTGTAGGTACTGATTATATCTATAACCTAAAATTATTTTTAATAATATTTACACTACTGCTCTTTTTTGATAATTTTTTTAAATGTTTGAATGGTCGCCATTTTGAAACTACTTACCCGATATTGCCCAATAACGAACTCGACCGAGATATTTAAGAGATTGATTTTTGTAGCAAATTTGAACTTGATACCTTCAAAACTGCGACCTCTATCATGTTAACAAATTTCGTAATATCCCATATATATATATATATATATAAACTTTTGAACCAAATGTTTTTTTGGACTAACTTATAGACATATAACAACATGCCGTTGAAATTTCTTCTAAATTCAAAAGTGTGAACGATCGCAATAGGTATATTTCTATAAGAAATTTACCTAAAAATCCCGATGGCCTATAGTCAGCGGAAAGGTAAATTTTTCAAAATTCGTTGAATTGAAATTTGAACAACCTTTTCATTGGTATACCTACATGTTATTACATAAAATTGTCATATGTGTCATAGCCTTGCGGTTAGAGGTTTTTGTTTTGGCTGTTGAATATAAAGCAGACAGGGTTCGAGTTCCACTTCAAGGCAGAATTTTGTTTCGCCTATTTCTTTTCAATAAATATACTATATATTTTTTTAAAATTATTTTTGATGATATTCAAACTACGGATCTTTTTTGATATTTTTTTAAATGTTTGAATGGTCGCCATTTTGAAACTACTTACCCGATATTGCCCAATAACGAACTCGACCGAGATATTTGAGAGATTGATTTTTGTAGCAAATTTGAACTTGAAACCTTCAAAACTGCGACCTCTATCGTGTTAACAAATTTCGTAATATCCCATATATATATAAACTTTTGAACCAAATGTTTTTTTGGACTAACTTATAGACATATAACAAAAATTTTTTCGAAATTCAAAAGTGTGAACGATCGCAATAGGTACATTTCTATAAGAAATTTACCTAAAACGCATGTGTCAAACGATAATCTCATATTTTGTGCTTGCTTGCACCTAATACAATTAGTTTATGATATTTGTGACTTTTGCCTACATCATGAGGGAATAATGAAAAAAGATCTAGTGAAATAATAATTTACACAATATGTTGATATTTTTTATGTTCGATTATCTCGTTGTGTCACGGACTGACGACATACGCGTATGGATCTTAAATGCGTCCACCAACTGAGCAAATCTTGTTTGTCCTAGTACACAGCATATATAGAGAAACCAAATGTCAAAAACTGTATCAGATAAGATACCATAACTTGGATTAATTCAAGTCAGAATTAGAATTAAACCGTCATTCAAAACAAGTGGTAGAAATACAGGTGTTTGTTAATAAGATAATTAACTTCTTTCTAATTATTGTTGATATCAACTTTTGGAATAGCTCTATAACAACATACCGAATTTAGATTTCAATCCGACTGTAAGTTGAGAAACTACGACCTATGTAAATCACCTACTATTCCTAAAACACTCGTTTATTTGTCAATAAGTAAAAGCAGATGTATTGAACTTCAATAGAATTAAAATTACATAGGTAAATACAGGTGCTATTTCAATTAAAATACGTAAACTAGGCCAATATTAGGTACTGAATGTTTTGACTGACGAACCCAAACGGAGGAGGTATACAATTCGACTGTCTGTTTTTTTTTTTTGGTTTGTGCGCGCGTTGTCATTTTTATGATTTTTAATTCATTTGACAAAGGATATTTGAGAAATGGTCCCATATTCGTAAAAACTTAACTCCGAAGTCTTCTTCCCTCCGACAACCTTCGCCGAAAAGGGTGGAAGTGGCAAATTTTCTCGAAAATCGGAAATTCGAGATGGCAGAATTAAAGATAAGACTATATCCGGAAACGTTTAATTTGAATTTTTTTCTAAAGTTATGGTTTTCTAGTTGCATTGATATTAAAATCTTATGTGTATTTTTCCTATGTGGAGGGGGCGATTTCTTTCGAAAACGAAATATCTGAGGGTACCACTTGAAAAAGAAGAATATTTGTAGCAGCATTACGATTACGAGTTACGATTTTTGAGTTACAGAAGTGGTAAAATGTTTAAATCTAATATACTTATGCGTATTTCCGCCGCGATGTTCTGAGATCTCTTCATAATAACAAGTAAAAGTAAAGAATATGCGTGTTTATTAGGATAAGTACTATCTTCTTTGGTATTAGTGAACGTTCAACGATTTTCGTGACTAATGTTACACTGACTTCTTAAAAAAATTGGACCAACGTTATTAGTTGGTGCACTGAAAAATACGAAATAATATTAATTCTATTGGTGCTGGTACTTCTGAAGTTGGTGCCAACAGTGATCAATCTAACTGTAACTGCACAACTTCAAAAGTAACAGCACCAATAGAATTAATATTATTTCGTATTTTTCAGTGTATTAACTAATAACGTCGGTCTATTTTTTTGTATAAAAATGTTTATTCTATGGTCTGAAAACTACATATAATATGAATTGATTAAAAGTAATATCTTACTTTCACAATATTGATATCCTTATGTGTATTACCAGAACTACATTAATGAATCTTTAAAATTTATGATTTCTTTTTTAATAATCCATGAATTTCCTGTAAATTATAATTTTTATCAGAAGTAATACAATTTTATAGATAATAAAGCAAACAGTGTCAATTCATGAACTACCAAACAAATCCCTTTCCAGAGATAAAGCTTTTCCATTGTTGATATAAATAATGTCCCGCAATTTCTCCGATCGAATAAGCTTCCGAGAACGCGTCGTAAGCTTTCGCCAGAATTAAATCAACAACAAAATGATCCAGCGGCCTCGGGGCCAGTTCACAACAACGAAAAAGGCCATCATCATATTTCAGAAGCCTCTTCTCTTTTTCCATGATAAGCGCCCCCCGTAATAAACTGAAAGAGCGGAAAAAATCGTTATTACGTAAACGGGTACGCATAAAGCTTTATGAAGAGCTGCGATAAAGGTAAGTGAATGGTCATTCCATAATATGTTGCCAGGATCAGATGTACACCTACGGCCAAGATTTACGGCTATTGTATATTATAGTCTGGTGGAACTGATGCTTTTCCATGCAACAATGAGCTGAAAAAGTATTTCATAAAGCAGTAGGGGTCCGTTACTCGTAAATAATGGAATATCCAAAGTTACAGTATCAAAGTAACATTTGCTACAATTCTATAAGCCTACATCTAATCTTCTTTCCTAAAATCCTTCCCTTTTTATGTACTTACATACAAAATCTTACCCAGTTCCCACTGGATCACAATGCGTCACGCAAACACAAACCAAATGAGCATAACATGAAAACGGAATAGGGCATTTAGCGAGATAAATTTTTGATATGTTGCTTTTGAAGTTGATGCAAAACGTCTTCTATGCTTTTCCTGTGCATCTAATAAAGTCGGTCATAGCTTCCGTGAAAAGTTATTATAATTTGCGTTATATATGGTGGCCAATCGAAAATGAAACAGAACCATTTTCAGGAAGTGTGTCATTATTTTAGGAAAAAGCAGAGACCCGTCGCTTTTTGATTCAAGGGGGACACTTTTGGTATTTTTGACTCCACCACTTTTACCAGCTAGTGAGGGTATGAATCACCACAAAATATTTAAATAGCATTGGGAGTCGAGTAAGATGTCTTTTAACAGCTCTCGTAATTCCCTTAACAGTAGTCTTTAAATTTGGATATTACCCATAATACTTTACATTTTAAAGTTTAAATGATGGTTTGCTGCTTACTTAATACATAGTTGATTAAATCAAACTGATAACCATCTACCTCCATACAATAATAGAGATTGCGTTCGAAACGTGCGCGTACATTCCGAAGCATTTACGGCGAGATTCGACGGCATTCGTCATTAATTCTTTGACGCAAATCTTCTAACTACGCTGGTTCAGCTCTGTAGATTTTAATTTTTAGGTATCTCCACAAAAAGAAATCGAGTGGTGTTAAATCTGGGGATCGTGGAGACCATTCAATGCTGCCTTTTCTCCCCATCCAATGCCTTGGATAATGGATAAAGCAAATGATCTTCATCATACTGCTGATCATTTTCAATAATATCAGTCAAGGCAGGATCTATAGCGTCTTCCAGTAATTGCAAATACATTTTGCCAGTTAAACAGTTAAAGTACCAGGTATAAAAAAGGACCCACCATTCGGTAACCGAAAATGCTAGCCCATACATTTAATTTCGCTGGCTGCTGTGTATGCACCTCATGGTAAACTCTTGGATTCGAATCAGACCAATAGCGGCAATTGTGACGATTTACCGTCCCGATAAAAAAAAATGCATTCATCGGAAAAGTAAATATTAAAAAGGAACTGTGGATCGTTCATTGAGCACTCCTGCATCACTTCGAAAAATAGTAAACAGCGGTCAAAATCATCCTCATGAAGTTCCTGCACTAAATGTATTTTATATTGATGAAATTCATTCTTTTTTAAAATGGTTTGGACGTTAGTTCGATTGATCCAAGACACATATATGCCAGTTGCCTCGTACTTAAGGAGGGATCAAGATGAACATGTCCCAAAACTGCAACTTCATTAGCTTCAATAACTACATGCTTTTCAATTTCTCGTTTCTTATTAGCTACATTCCCTGTATCTTGAAATTTTTGTATTAACTTTACAACAAACTTCCTAATGACATGTTTCTCTTGATGTTCATTAAATAGCTGAGCTGTTATATTCGCTCATTTATTGTTCATGAAGTAAAGTGTAATTATATCTTCCCTTTCCGCAATGAAATAAACTATGATATTCAATTTTCAAAAAGAATGTACACGTAGATAAACTAACAACCAGTACTTCGAAATCCGATAACAATAAAAATTTCACGTTCTTTGTGTGTTTGTATTGAATCCACTCCTGTTCTTTCCACAAATGATAACAAACTGCCACAAAACATAGCAGAGCAAGAACTAAAAGTTTACACCAGTGGCGTAGTAAATGAATACTGCTGTATAGGGAATTACACGAGCTGTTAAAATCACTAGAGTATCCGAATAGGAATCCGGAGTAGACAAGCGCAAAGCAAGAAGAAAGCCACCATAAAAAATGAAGGACAGGAGAATGCGCAGGTGACGCAACGAGGGATACCAAACTTCCAAGCTTCCATGAGTAAGCGAAGTAGAAACGGAGGGGAAAAGATTTTAGTTGGTAAAAATCCGACACTGTTCCGATCAATGATTCCGATTGGTTCGTCCTATCGAAGATTTCCTCACCCCGCCACTTGTTAAAAGACATCTTAGTCGACCCCCAATACTATTTAAATATTTTGGGGTGATTCTTACCCTCACTAGGGAGTAAATGAGGGGGAGTCAAAAATACCGAAAAAAAGTGTCCCCTTGAATAAAAAGCGACGGGTCCCTATTTTTTCCTAAATTAATGACACACTTCCTGAAAATGACTTTGCTCCGTTTTCGATTGGCCACCCTGTATATTGAAATATGAATTGCAGCTGGTTATTTGTATGGAGCAAATGTATTTAAGTTTCAAAACCTAATTTCCATTCATGCAAGAAGAGTGATTGTATTACTGGTATTATAATATATTATACACTTCAACTATCTTGTCGGTTATTCAAGGCGATTCTCAATCATCTGCTCACATCCCTTTATGATCCACTTGGGTCAGTTTGCTTTTCTCCTCCATAATAGCTGATATGCTTTCTGGTGCGCGCCGGATGATGCAGTGCTGCTGACGAGAGAATCGATTATCTTCCACGCAGCAACGAATTCCCAGCACCCCATTTATGTCGAAAACACACTAGCCAACTATTAAAGTTCAATCGTTTCTAAAACACACACACATGCCGCGGAATTTATGGAACGCCGAGAATTATCTCTGCAGATTATTAGGAAACACCATATTTGACAAATGTGCTCGTGTAGCGGTCGATAGAATCGTTCGTAGTTAATTGTCGATTAGAGTTGGAGTAATAAAGATCTGGTAAACAATATATTTTCCGATATGCACAATATGATGAACTTCAAATATTCAAATACCCCACGCTTACGAGCTTTAACAAATTATACACATTAAAAATAAAATTTTAGGAAAATATTTTATACACTGAGCTAGATGGAGATGGGCCAGTTAGCTACACATATCTATGGATTAAGGGAAAAAAATCTAATTGTGTGCCAAAATACGCATACATCAGATAAGCTTTTACTCCCAGATATTGCAATTGTTTGGCACAACAAGGTGTTTCATTTGAACCTTTATTTTATTAGATTTGTATCTAATGTTTATTGTTTCTCAGTTATAATCTGATAAGTTAGAATACATCCTCCCATAATAAACATATTAATACTGAGAGTCCGACAGTTTGGGGCTTAAAGAATGCTTTATATGTTGTACTGTTCTACTGGCCCATCACCTCTCTTACGAGATAAATAAAAAAAAACATTTTTCAATCAAAGTATTCTCAATCTGCACTATTGTAGAATTGGTTCAAATTTTACCATCTAAAGATAGATAGTAGGTATAGCGTTTGTACAATACTTTTTTATTTGTCATAGCGATATATGTGTTCATTAAATTAGATTCTTTCAAACAATAATGAATTCAATTATATCTTGGATTCCAGATTTTTTATAATTCATATCATTTATGGAATAGCATGTTTGCAAGAAAATACAAAGAACGGAAATCAATGCAAGTCCGACTCGTAAGTGGACGAGTTTTGTATGGTAAATAAACAATAAAAACGCGGCATTGAGGTGGCGAGTGCGAACCAAATCTTACGGTGGCTCGTCATCGTTGCTGCTGGTCGCCGGGCGAACCTACAGTCTAGTCACATTATAAAGAGCTATACAGTATTCCTACTCATGGTACAATAAGGTCTTATTGTACCATGTTCCAACTCTCATGGAAGGGTTAAAACTGCGCATGTGGCAGCCATATTTTAATCTTAAAACCTTGAGAATTCAGATGCGTACGAGCAGTATCTTCGCTACGCTACCTTCTAGTACATTGACGTCCGTGAACTCTCTTTTGAATACTGATTGACCACATTATGATATCGACTGTATTTTATAATAAATACAATTTGTTTTTACAAAATGTCGAAAGGTGGAAAAGTATGTGTTGCGAAGAATTGTAACAACAAAAGCTACATGTGTGACTACAGTGTTTTTGATTTCCTAAAAGATGTATGTAACAACTTAAATTTACAATTATTTGTTGGTACTATCGTGTCTATTAAAATATAAACGTTTCTGAACTAATAATAAACAATTAGTTTCTTTATCAAGGTTCACCAGTTGCTTTGGAGGTTTAATGATGCCTGATGATAACTTTATAACACTGATTAGTAAATTCGAACATTTTTGACCGACGAACCCAAACGGACGCAGTTTACATTTAGTTACAAGTTTGCATAGTAAACGTGCTCCGATTTTGATGTTTCTTTTTTCATTTGAGGGAAGAGACTTGAGAAATGGTCCCATATTCATTACGAGGTGATGCAGCAGACATCCTAAGGTCTATTCCGGCTGGCCAGGCAAACTACCAAGTCTTGCTTTCTAAATTGGAGAATCGGTATGGAGACAGTCATCTCCAGCAAGTATACAAAGCACAACTGCGATCTCGGGTGCAACGTGCAAATGAGAGTCTTCAAGAGTTTGAAGGAGAGGTAGCTCGTATTGTGCGGCTAGCATATCCTACAGCTGTCGATAGCTTCCTTGATGAAATTGCGGTGGACACATTTGTAAATGGATTGAGGGAGAGCGAGCTGCAGAAGGCGTTGAAGCTAGCCAGACCAAAATTGCTAGAAGAAGCACTAGCTATTGCTTTAGAGCATGAAGCCGCTAGCCAAACTTCCCGAGGGCACCGTGTTAGAGCAATCGAGGAAGAAGACCAATCCAACAGAGAGTCCCTGTTAGATATGATAAGGAAGCTAGTTACGGAGGCACAATCAAAGAAGAGAGAGCCAAGGTGTTGGAACTGTGGTGAGCTAGGACACGTACGCCGCAGTTGTAAGAAGAAGGCAGCACAGTCGGAAAACTAGAACGTGTCGAGATGGAAGACAAGGTTTGTCCTATACGACGAACAACTGCATAAAATGAGGAATGGCATCCCGGACAAATGAAAGTGGCCCAAGAGAACGACCCATGTTTGAGAGTTGTCTTGGAGTGGATGCGCCGTAAGGAGAGGCCGTCTTGGCAGGATATAAGTTTGCGAAGCCCGGAAGTGAAAGCATACTGAAGCCAATGGGACTGTCTTGTGTTAAGAGATGATCTGCTGTATAGAACCTTTGAGTCTGAAGATGGCACTGAATCCAGATTACAACTAGTTGTGCCAAGAAGCAAAGTGCCGGAGGTACTACGTCAGCTACATGAACGAGCCTCGGGTGGACATTTTGGAATCACCAAGACTCTGCAGAAGGTTCGGGAGCGATTCTATTGGATGAATTGCAAAGAAGATGTGAGACAGTGGTGCCGTAAGTGTGAAGTGTGTGCAGCCAGCAATGGACCACTTGACAGAAAGCGGGCACCTATGAGGCAGTATAATATTGGGAGTCCCAAGGAGCGAGTTGCTGTGGATATTGCGGGGCCATTTCCTGAAACGGACAATGGGAATATATATATATATCCTAGTAGCCATTGATTACTTCACAAAGTGGACAGAGTGAAATCCATTCGGACCAAGAAAGAAACTTCGAGTCAGCCCTGTTCCAAGACGTGTGCAGACTAATAGGTGCGAACAAGACCAGAACGACCTCTTTGCATCCTCAATCGGACGGAATGGTAGAGAGCATGAACCGAACCATGGGCAAGCATCTTTCTAAGGTTGTTTCAGAACATCAGCGAGATTGGGACCAGTACATCCATTTTTTCCTGATGGCCTATCGGGCGGCTGTGAATGAAACAACTGGTCAGACTCCTGCTAGTTTAATGTTGGAGCGCGAGTTACGCTTACCCTGTGACCTGGAATTCGGCCGCACACCTACAGAGGACAGTGTCGCAGGAGGATACGTCGACCATTTGAGAGCCAGAATTAAAGTCCATGAGTTAGCCAGACAGAACATACAGCTTGCCAGTGATCGAATGAAACACCACTACAATATTCGATCAGCTGATGGAGTCTTCAACGTGGGGGACCTGGTTTGGCTGTATAATCCCCAACGACGTCGAGGCCTTTGTCCCAAACTCCAAAGGCAATGGGAAGGTCCATATGAAATTATGAAGAGGATAAATGACGTCATCTATCGTATCCGAAAGTTACCAAGGGGAAAACCTAGAGTGGTGCATATAAACCGATTCGCACCATACGCTGGATCGAACAACCAGGAGGAAGCACGAGTGGCTCTTCAAGAAAAGAACGTTGAGGAGCGAAATGTCAGTTTCAACGACCTCATGTCCAACTACGTGGATCGGAAGAAGATCAGACTCAGTGTGACAGTTGAGGTTCAACAAGACCTTTTCAAACTACGAGCCGACGTTTCTATTGCCCATTGTGTAGCGGAGGATCTACGTATGAGCCGAGAAATTGCTCTGGTGTTTAAAAGGCAGTTTGGAAGACTGGATGAATTGTCAGCCCAACGACCAAGAGTAGGAAAAGTTCTGCGACTAGCAGATGGTAATCGGAACCTCTTCTATTTGGTTACGAAGAAGATGTCTAGAGGAAAACCCGCTTACAAGGACATCTGGCATGCACTGAAGAGCCTAAGGAATGAAGTCTGGAATTATGAAATCAAGAAGTTGGGTTTTCTGAAAATAGGCTGCGGGTTGGACGGGCTAGATTGGAAGATTGTAAGGAGCATGATTGAATACATCTTCCAGGACGCTGGTGTGCAAATTACAGTGTGTTGCTTCAATCCAAAAGGAGTGTACTCGGGAAAGACGATAGACTGTTACTTTTTCAACAAGGGTGTTTGCCTGGCAGGAACCAAGTGCAGATTCCGTCATGGAACGGAAATCCAGCAAGGTACTACCAAGGATGATTCTGATTGGGACGATCAGATGCTAAGGAAGGGGCAGCGTAACGTGAAGACTTACCCGAATAAAGACACCCACACACACACAAATATCTGGAAGAACACTCTGGAGCCCTGGAAGCACCTCGATTACTCTCGAAGGGATATATTGGGAAATACATCCAGAACAATATATTATTAAGGGCGAGAAGCTTAGAGATATGAGGTTATAAACGAAGTCGATCACGGACGTTGACAGTTGGTGATAGTTAGTCAGTCATAGATCACAATCGGTCATAGATCATAGACAGTATAAAGTCGTATATAGTTAGAGAAATAAGTGTGAATATAAATGTGTATATAGTCGTGTAGTTATTGTTGTAAATAAATAAGTGAAAATAAATTGAACCCAGTTTTAATATAAATTCCCGTTACAATACATTGAGAACTATAAACAAGAATTTCACATTAAAAACAAATAGAGGAAAAATGATGGAACAATTTGCGATAGGTATTCATATTTCTTCAATAAATAATTGTTTTTGTATTAAAGAAGATCTAATTACTGACCTGTTACTACCCTTGTAATTTTTCAGTAATGCTCTGACTATAACTTGTAATTTTAAACATCCACAAAAACTTATTATTTTTATACAGAAATACAACTTGAGATTTTATAAATCCTCGTGATTTTTATTATTTTCTTCTGTTAACTGAAATTAATTTTCTGGGTTTCATTGTATTATACGCTGAAAACTATAAACAGAAATTTCAAATTAAAAACAAATAGTGACGACATTATTATTATGGCCCAATTTATAATATCTATTGTATCAGTTCAATGAGTTAGTTTTGTTTCGATAAGTTGTAATTACGGCCCTGGAACAGTTCATGTTAATTTCCATTACCGATCTGACTTATTAATTTTAAAGTTCCGCCAGCTCTTGACCTTGAATAAAAAAAGTCAAAGGTTTCGTCGAGAGTTGGACTACTGTATAGTTTTTTATACTGTGGTCTAGTCTTGAACGTCGGTGAGTGAGGAAACAGACGTGAAATATAAAAATATAGGTGTAATTTCTAACAACTGATTGTATCCCTCCGATTTCTTATTTTTATTTCTATAATCTTTCAGTGTAGTATTCCATAGACAAGGATTGTCTCGATAACGATAAATTAATTCTAAAATAATATAGGTATTTCCGATTATAATATCGAAAATTCATCTCGAAGATATATTTTTCTTTTAATATGTTGTATATTAATTGGAAGTTGGTCTTATTTTTACCGCTGTCCTAGAGAGTCTGAACGATTCGGCCCCCGTATCATGTAAAATTTAGTAACTAGTTGCAATCGCGTTGTTGTCTCAGTGTTGCCAAAGTCTATTAGACACTATCTATAAAATATTGGATTCAAAAGAGAAAATAACAATTTCATTGAGAACATGATTTTAAGTAATTTATTATTCAAAAATACATGCAACCAACCTCACTTTGTTACTTTTCACTCCAGTATCAGCTTAGGCTCAAGACCAACACAGCGACAACACTGTACCAAATTGATGTTTTGAAATGGACGATTGTGCGATCGTCGCGGTCTCGTTGCAGTTGCTATTTACATGATAACCCCCCGGCCCTCGTATCATGTAAAATTTAGCAGCCAGTTGCAATTGAGTTGTTGTATCAGTGTTGCCACTTTCTACATGTAGTCAATAAGACCTTCTCTATTAAATATAGGATAAATAAGTGAAAATAGCTATTTTATAAAGAACATGTTAAAAAAATCCTTAATTATTCACAAATACATACAATCAACTTCCCTTTGATAATTTTATTCTATCATCAATTTAGGATCTACATTGAATGAGCGGCAACACTGTACAAAATCGACGTTTTGACAGCGACAATTGTGCAATAGTCGCGGTCGCATTGCAGTTGCTGGTTACATGATAACACCCCGGCCCCCATATCATGTAAAATTTAGCAACTAGTTGCAATCGCGTTGTTGTATCAGTGTTGCCACAGTCTAGTATACGCTGTATATAAAATATTATATATAAAAGAGAGAATAGCAATTTCATTAGGAACATGTTAAAAGTAAATTATTATTCACAAATACATGTAATCAACCTCACTTTGATAATTTTTACTCAAGTATCAGTTTAGGCTCAAGACTGACAGAGCGACAACACTGTACCAAATCGACGTTTTGACAGCGACGATTGTGCGATAGTCGCGGTCGCGTTGCAATTGCTATTTACGTGATAACCCCGCCGGTCGCCGTCGTTGATCGCCGTATTGTATCGTATCTGGCTCGCCTACAAAATATCAAACATTACGAGCCACGAGCCTACTCGCGGCGCCATGTTTTCAGTCTCATTGGCGGACCTCACCGGGATTTACGCGTTCGTCGATCAGGGCCTTTTTAGATGGCATCTTTGATACTTTCACTGACAGAAATTCAACAAGAATCTAGTGACTTTCTAACGAACGCTAAGAGAAACAAAATCTCTTGCCACTATCTATAAAGTTGATAAGGACTTATTTAATGGTAACTTTTCTGCAAGGACTATGGATATTGAAGAAATTAAATATTAACCCAACTTCACCTCTCTTTGAACTGAAACACATATTTGAGTTTCATTCACAATAAATTCAATGGGACTGAATTCATAGTAAGCTAAACTAGATGTAGGTATGCTATTAAGATCTGATATGTTTCGCTCCAAGTGTCATGTTATGCATCTCATGATTTACTTGCGCATTTAACGTCGAGTTGGTTAAATATTTACTTCTCGTATTAGTCTAAAATTTCTTCTCACATATCAGGGACTAAAATTACACTTGAGTGCATCCATCGAAGCATTCATTGTTGCAACAAGTTTTAACAATCAAATTTAACAGAAATGATACGTATGGATGTGGAACAAACAGAAGGCAAAATTGGATAAATCAGAATAACGTGTTTATTCTTACTTGAGTGTATTCAACTCAAGATAAATCCCGACGAAACCATCCAAGCAGAAACATATAACAACACTCGCAACTCCCCCTGAATATTCTAGAGAGCTCTAGAGAAGAGAATATGACAAACATCATTTTTGACCGACTTCGGAAGAGGTATTGATATGGTAATCTCGTTTGCAAACATTTTCCTTAAAAAATAGCTGCTATTTTGAAAACAAAATTGTCTATTCTCACATTCAACCGATGTAATTTTAGAGATACGACATCTACCATATGCATTCTCCATATATACTAATTTAATGAAATTGCACTACATTTCCATATAGGCCTTTCCTACCCAATTTTCAGTACGTAATGTTGTGAATTCTTAAAAATCTTATTTGTACAACGCACGTCTTAACTATGGAAAACCATGAAACTATCCGCCAAACTTTTAGAGGAAGTGTGTCCTGGTTTTTTTTTATTAACCGGAGTAGAGAAGCGTTAACTTGCGAGCTCAAGAATCGAGAGCCGTAAACCTTGTCGGAGCACCTCCGGGAATATGGACCGCTCCTTTTTCGCCAACGAGTTCAACTTCAACCGCATTAGGAACTAATACAACTTATAAATTAGGAAGCGAGACATCGCTTGCAAGTTCTTTTACGGGTAGTAAACCAGAGCCGCACAGGATTTATTTATGGCACTAAATTGCATTGCCTTTTAGAATTAACATTAGAAAAAACGTGAATTTGGTGATTGTCTATTTTTTTAAAGAAATAACGCGTTGCTCGGGTAGCATCCAATTGGCACTGTTAATTCGTTAAATATACTTCTGAGTAGGGGAACTTGTAGAAGCTATCAATGCAAACTGTAGTTTGCAGAGGTGAGAGCGGTATCTCTCACTTCTGGCTACAGATGCATTATTTACAGAAAAATGTTGGATTCTCAAGGTCACGTAATGGTTTTTCCCGATTAATTTAAAAATTTGGCTTGAAATTGATGAGATATTGTATATAATACAATCTAAGAATGATAAGTAATCATTTGAGACCGTTTTCAACTCGTAAAAGGCTGTAATATTTATATTATCAATATATGTAAAACCAAGTAGACGGATTTCACAATTTATTATTTTCAAGACTCTACGGTGTTGCCGGTGCTAAAATTTCACCTGTTTTTAAATACCTCAGTAATATAGATATCGGATAAATACCTAAGTGAAACTAACAAATTAATTATGATCATAAAATCATAAAATCATTTATTATTTGAAAAGCATGCAAACTACTTCGCTCTTATTCGAAAGTGGTACATTTTTAACGCATTAATAATATTTGTCAAGCGTATACTCCAACTAAATGGCAACAATCAGGTAGAGGTAGCAGTAGCAGAGAACAGAGACGTATACATATATCACATTTAATACATCTATTGACTAAGAGATGGCAGAGCGATCGTACGCTGTGCCTTAATAATTATCATTAATATTTCTCATATAGCTAGGTATATTTCTTCTAACATTGTCTACTCGTGCATAATTTTTTTTGGTTTTTAATTGTGGTTCAGATCACACGATATAGCTTTTTTATAATTAGACGCGGACCGCTGTTGATAAATATCTAGGTAAATTTCAGTAAATATTGAAATACAAGGTGGGAGATCAGTAGTGCGTAGGTATTCGGACGATTATGGGGTTACTGTAAAGATTATGAGAAAATGTTTATAACTAACCCAATCGTATTTTAAACATTCTACAACATAAAAATATTTTCAATTATACCGGGTGTTTCTAAATAGTTGGAACTCTACACAACTTTGTTTTTTCTTATGGAATGTTTATAGATAATTTTAATTATTTCTCAGATCAAAATGGAAAAATAATGTCAGTTTATTAATATGACTTTATGTTTATAGCTAATATTTTATGAGATATTAATTATTATCAATCCAAAGGATGAGAGAGTCAGTATGTAGTTATTCTCGATTTCACATTTTTTTTTAGTATATCTATATTCATGTCCCCAACAATAATGGTAATGTTGGTACCATTATCAATGTTCCGCAAATATGCTTCAAAATCTGTAACATTGCATTTCATTTCTTGGCAAGTCCACTAAAGAAAGTTCGTTACGCTAGATACAAAAATGTTTAAAAATGAGTTTTTCTAAATGGAAAACCCTGTACCTATATTATAAAATATCCTGAAAGATGCTTAAATTTCCTTCGATTTTATTATCATGTTCCTATACCTAAGTAGCCAGAATTCCGAGATAAGATCAATTTTCAAAAAATCTAATTATATTTCTCATATTCATCTAGGTTGATAATAAATCTCATCATAGTACATAACATAATGAAAATTTGACAATTAGTGCATTATTAATAATACCTTTGCGTATTTCTCAACGTAAGTGACTTGAAATGAATGAAATAACAATACAAACGAAGTTCTAATAAAATTGTTTATTCTTCATGGAAAATGTGTAGAAACTATGGCAACAACGTGCAGAAAATTAAATGAAACGTACTCTGATTTACATCCAATGAACAACTGACCTTAGAATTTCCAGATATTTCTCAGAATTCAACGGTTCATCGTAAATAAGAAAACTTGAAACTAAACTTCTCCTGAAATCCCATTTCCTTGACAATATTTGGATTTGATCAGCCCAGAAATGCTCGTTCCTTCTATTAAAAATTCCTTCTCTGGAAAATTTTGATTCGTTTGTCTAGATATTTTTTTTTGAATTCAGGATCTTCTTGGATGCGAAATAGGATTCTTTTGCAAAAGTGAACCCTACTTTGATGATATTCTGGTTTAAGAGCTTAAACTTTAGTAAACTTGTACGGGCGCATGTAATGATTATGGTTGATCCTTCCAACAGACCCACGATCCAAGCCTAAATCATATTCGGCACTTCTAGTGGAAGCTTGGGGATCAGCACGGAAATAGGCCAAAACATTTATTATGTTGTCTTCATCTGAGGTTATAGGTTTCGGTAGATGTCGTTCCGCTTTTAATTTTGATCCATTATTAATGAAATTATTTTGTAATCGTACAAACTTCCTCTTGTTCATTGGATGTAAATCAGGGTACGTTTCATTGAATTTTCTGCACGTTCTTGCTATAATTCCCTCTCATTTTCCATGAAGAATAAAAAACAATCATTAGTACCTCAAGTCACTTACGTTAAAAAACACTCAAAGGTATTATTAATAACGCACGAATTGTCAAATTTTCATTATGTCATGTACTATAATGACATTTAATAGCAACCTAGATGAATATGAGAAATATAATTTGATTTTTTTAGACAATTGCTCTTATCTCGGAATTCTGGCTACTTTGGTATAGGAACATAATACATCAAATCGAAGGAAATTTGGGCATCTTTCAGGATATTTCATAATATACAGGGTGTTCCAACTAAAAAACACATTTTGAATGATCCTGTATAACACAGGACAAATTTCTCTATTCAGAATCCATAAACATTATCTAGATGACCTACTAACAAAGTTACAGCTTCCTAGGAATTGCAATAACGCAGGCAGAAATAAACATTTAATTCGAGCTATGTTTTTGATCCAAAATATGGAAAATAATTAATATCTCGGGAACCGTTAGAGATAGGTGTAGGTAAGTGGGACGGAAATATCAGAAAGTGAGGACAGATGCAAAAACGCAGTAATACTTATATAAGCGGCAACGCTGCATCGCTGAAAATATATTAAATAGATTATTATTATTATATTATTATATAAAATAGATTAAGAGCAATTACTTAACCAAACTTTCAGAACGATCCTATGTCCCGTTCTCCGTAAACGTCTAAGGTACCATATATATATATATATATATATATATATATATATATATATATATATATATATATATGTATTTAAAATTAATATGATTATTGAAAATTAAAGTTAGTTCGTGACAGCCACAGTATATATATGCTGTAGTCCAACTCAACGGCGGCCGCCTTCGATGATAGTTTCGGAGCATCAGCTTAAACTACGGGCACAGTATAGATAAACACAGACCCGCCTTTGCCGCCGTGTCTCCCTTACTTACAAACGGGAGACACGAAATCGCGGTGTCCTTTGACGAAATCGCGGTGGCCTTTGACAAACAGACGACCGCAAAAAATGATGCTCCGAAACTATCATTTAAGGCGGCCGCCGTTGATTTGGACTACTGGGTATATTTATACTGTGGGTACGGGAGACACGGCGGCAAAGGCGGGCCACATCAAGGAATGGCTTGCGTTGGACTACTGTGTTTATCTACACTGTGGTGACAGCTAACCGACTTCCAAAAAAAATCCATATCCCCAAAAAACATTCCCAATGTAAGACTTTTGGAGGTGAGAGCTATATTCTGCAAAACTCGACAAAAAAATCTCAAATCTTTCGCATACGCTCAGTAAGAGCTCCACACCCATACCATTTCTTATGTTTCTTTGTATACGCATTTTGCTTTAATGGTACATTTTCATCAAGTGATTCTATCGCTTCTCACCGCCCCCAAAATTCCTTCCATGACGTTGAAACATAAGTTGTTCAATTTCTTTTTCAACTCATAATAGGTTTTATAGATACTCCACGCCTTTCTAAGTCTCCTTAATACGGTGTTCATTAGGTTTAAATATACAGGATGTTTTATAATATATGCGCAGGACTTGAGGATGTGATAGCTCGTTCAAAAAAATGAAAAAAAAATATATTAACTTATCCTCAGAATACACCATTTTCGAGATACAGGGTGTTGAAATTGAAAGAAAAAAATTGTTTTTTGTGAATATCTTGGAATCGTTTATCTTGCAGTAAACAGCTTTTGTAAGCATTTTCCACTCATAATAGGCGAAGTTTTGGGTCAGATTTTTTTTGTGTTAAGTCATAATTAGTGAAGATTTTGTAGGAGTAGTGCGTGTTTTTCTACCCAATTCCTACGCCAATGGAAAAATTACAGTTTTGATATGCCCATTTGAACTGCCAATGTTTTCTACACAAAAAAAACACCATTGGTCGTGAGCGTTTTCGAGAAAAATCATTTTTATGTTTAGAGGTTACGACCAACATTACCTTTTTTGTGTAGAAAACATTGGCGCTTCAAATGGGCGTTCCAAAACCGTACTTTTTCCATTAGCATAGAAATTGTGGAGAAAAACCCCCACTACTCCTTCAAAATCTTCACCAATCATGACTTAACAACAATGTTTTTCTGACTCAAAACTTGTACGATAAACGGTTCAGGAGATCGTCGTAAAAACGTTTTTTTTTTAAATTTCAACGCCCTATATCTCGAAAATGGCGCATTTTAGAGGGTAAGTTAATGTAAACTTTTTTTCATATTTTTGGACGAGCTAGCACATCCTCAAGTCCTGCGAATATATTTGAAACACCCTGTATATTGAGAAATAGATCGTATTGCACTTTTGTATGTTTGGTGTGTGTAAAAATATTGTAGATCACTAACAAAGTTGATTTTTTCTCCCATATAGAACCCTTAGAACTTGACCATATAGTTAAATATACACATGTAGTTCGTAAAAACGAATCAAAGTTCAAATGAAATATTATTTCTGTTTTATTTCATCTTCTTTTCCAAGACGGAATATAGTGCATTCATTTCAAGTATGTATGTAAGGCAGTGACAATTTTATCACTTAAAGTGAGCAGGTGAGTGACTGGAAATGCTAGTCCATATTTAGTGGAACTATGGGTTATGAATATAATACGTCAAGTAGTAATTTCATGGACGGAATTTTGGGGGCGGTGAGAAGCGATAGAATCACTTGATGAAAATGTACCATTAAAGCAAAATGCGTATACAAAGAAACATAAGAAATGGTATGGGTGTGGAGCTCTTACTGAGCGTATGCGAAAGATTTGAGATTTTTTTGTCGAGTTTTGCAGAATATAGCTCTCATATAGTCTTACATTGGGAATGTTTTTTGGGGATATACATTATAATAAAACATTTAGATTGAAGTAAGTTTGACATGAATCTGTTACAATAACTTGGGATAAATGTTCTATTTGAGGATTGTTATTATTGAGAATATTATTCATATGTTCTGCCAACAAGCAACTTCTCTAGCAATTTAGAAAGCAAACTTGGTAACTTCAATGCCATCTCGGAAAATTTGCATCTAGATAAACTCGCATAATTTTAAGCAGAAGCGCCGACCAAAGTAATTTATTCAATGTCAGTCTTCCTACATTCAAAATTTACATAACGCTAATGAGTTTCTTGGGAAACATTCATTGTAACACTTACGTTAAGATTATGTAGCATTGATAAAATCGACTATAAATAGAAGATTCAATAGAATACGAGAAGTCAGTCTGGATGTGATTAAGGGCCAGTTTTATAAAGGTCAATTCAACCGCCAGTTGAAGCCTAGCTGCCGGATGAAATGTTGGAGCAAACTGTCAATCCAACCTTCGCTTGTGGGTTTATAGAGAGCGTAAGAACATACCGATATACGAGTATATGAATATTTTTTACAGAAAATTGGACCGACTTTAGCAGTTGTTGCACTGAAAAATACAAAATAATATTAATCCTATTGGTGCTGGTTCTTTTGGAGTTGGTGCCTACAACAGTAAACTACAACGGCACAACTTCAAAATTACCAGCACCAATAGAATTAATATTATTTTGTATTTTTCAGTGCAACAACTGATAAAGTCGGTCCAATTTTTTGTAAAAAATATTTATTTCACATTTTTGAGTGTAACATTAGCCAGGAAAATTGTTGAACGTTCACTAATACCCAAAAAGTTATAGGTAGGTTTAGCTTGTACTCTCAAAAAATCGCGGCGCAAATATACATATTTCAGACTTTACTGCTGTAACTCGAAAACCGTAACTCAATTTAAATGTTGCTTCATATAATCTTTTCTTTAATTTGGCCGTGTCATATTTTCAATTTTCGAAATAAATTGTTCTTCCACGGAAATGCGGAAATACGCATATCACATACTTCAGACTTTACCATTGCGAAACACGGAAACTGTAACTCTTTTGAAAAAAATTCAAATTAAACCTTTCCGGATATGGTCCCCTTTCTAATTTTCAAATCTCAAATTTTCGATTTTCGGAAAAATTTGCCCCTTCCTCCTGAACAACATATTTCAGACTGTAGCGCGGAAACGTATGATTATTTTTAAAAATGTCCAATTTAAACATTTCCGGATATGGAATTTTCATTAATTCTGTCGTCTCGGATTTTAAATTTTCTAGAAAAATTGCCCCTCCACCCCCTTCGGGAGCGGTTTTTGGAGGGAAGGAGATTTTGGATTTGATTTTTCTCAATATGAGACCATTTCTTAACTCTCCTCTTTCAAATGAAACAAAAATCGTCTAAATCGGAGTACGTTTACTATGCAAAACGCGCGAACAGCCATAAAAAAAATTAAAAAAAGCAATCTTACAACAGAATTGTATACCTTCTCCTTTTTTTGAAGTTGGTCAAAAATGATTCTCAAACAAGTTGATGGCGTGGCTTTTTTAAAAAGCTGTGGTATTTCACACAGAAAAAGTTAAGAGAAAAAGTACCTATGTAGTGTCGAAACGCCTACTTCACTTGGTGTTTCTAGAACCAGAATAGTTATTGATAAATCTAATCCGGTACATATTATGAGAACAAATAATATTGACTAAGTATTTACAGGTTTGGTATTTTTATTATATACCTACCTACTATTATTATATCAAGAAATTTCGCAGTATATTTATTGCAGGCCGTTAAATGGTTCTGCCACTGATAATACTCAGACGACTTTCAGGTTGTTCTGATGACGTAGACGCCAAGAAAGGTGAAATGAACAATATTTCCGATTCATCCTATATAATAATATTTTATCAAACCTAGACGATATAGCCGCTTAATGATAGATATTTTTTATATACAGTAAAGACCCGTTTTTGCGGAGTAATAATTATCGATAATCAAAATCCGCATATCATAGTAAAAGGAGAAAACTGATTTTTGACCAATGAACCCCGAACGGAGTAGTTATACAATTAGACTGCCTGTTTTTTTGTTCCTGCGCGCGTTTTATATATTAAACGTACTCCGATTTTGATGATTTTTTATTCATATGAAAGACGAGACTTGAGAAATGGTCCCATATTCATAAAAATCCGAAATCTCCTTCTCTCCGAAAATCGCCCCCAAAGGGGGTGAGGGGTGAATTTTCTCGAATATCGAAAATCCGAGATGGCAGAATTGAAGATTCCAAAATATCCGGAAATGTTTAAATTGAACATTTTTTCAAAAGAGCTAGGTTTTCGAGTTTCTGCGGTATTAAAATTTGAAATATTTGTATTTTCGCAATGTGTAAGAGGAAATTTCATTCGAAAATTGAAAATCTGAGAATATATAATAAATGACCAGATTATTTGTAGCAAAATAAATATAAAATAAATAAAAATATAAAATAAAAATAAAAAAATTAAAAAAATAATAAAAATAAAATAAATATTTATATTGAACATTTTTTCCATAGTGTTACGGCTTTCGTTTTAAAAGAGTGGTGCGTATTTCCGCGACGATGTTCTTTAGATTTCTGAATAATAGCAAATACAAGTAAAGCATACATAGATAATGGTGAACGTTTAACGATTTTCCTGACAACTGTAACACTCAACAATGTGAAATAAATATTTGTTACAAAAAATTAGACCGACGTTATCAGTTACCTAGTGCACTGAAAAGTACAAAATAAAATTAATTCTATTGGTGCTGGTACTTGCGAAGTTGGTGCCAAAAGTTTTCAATCTAACTGCAACTGCACGAATTGAAAAGTACCAGCACCAATAGAATTAATTTTATTTTGTACTTTTCAGTGCACCAACTAATAAAGTCTGTCCAATTTGTTGTAAAAAATATTTTTGTATTATTAACTCCAAAAATGACTTCGCTTACGTATCTTTCAGGTACCTTGTCATATGGATATCTTTCTAGGGTTACTTAATGTTAGATTTTTATTCAAATCATCAAAAACAATAAACCTATTAGAATAATCGAAAATTAGTATTTATTGAGAGATTAGAGATATACTTTCATAAGTACATATTAACGTAAGCATACATTTTTTTAAAGCAGCGGCGTACTACTAACTAATGTAAAGTTTTCAGATTAAAATAAAGTTGCTTCACTCTCAAGAAACCGTTACATGTCCTACAACTTGTCTAGCACTGCACTCAAAGGTTGAAAGAAAGATGCTACTGTACAGGGTGGGCAAATTTAGATGCTTTTATAGGGCATCTTGGTAGGTAAGTGTACCAAATAGAAAAAAAGTCAATGACACAGTTGCAGTTTAGATAAACTAAATGGTGAAAACAAAACTTAGCTATCGTTTTTTGTTTTAGAGTTATCTAACCTAACCTAAAATTCAATTTTGGGAGTATTTGATTCATGACTATATCTTATTCATTCGTGAAGTAATCGGAAATTTATTGTGACATTCTTCAGACACATTTTAGAATAGAATCCAATGGCGTAGCTGGATTTTAAATGTGCTTCTTACATTGGAAGTTATGATAGAAAATTACCTTATACAAGCATCGAAATTTGCCTAGCCTGTATAGTCTTAAAGCAATAATGAAGCGCATGGTGTTTGGTAATCCGGAAAATCGCGAATGCGTTCAACTGCGGTCAGGAATGGTCAAGAATGGTCATTTTATTTTTTTCGTAAGGCGAACTGTTTAGCTAGAATATGAATACACGGTACGAAATATGAACACAAAGTTATTTTTATTAGAATAATTATAACACAAATATTTAACTCACAGTTTGAGTTTGAATTGTAGACCAGGAAACTGCACAAATTATTCGAGGCAATCTATGATCGAATGAGCCTTGCACTACTACTAAAGCTAAAAAGTGACAATATTTGTTATTTCTGTTAACGCTTATCTAAAAATAAGAAAACATTTTGTGAAGTAACTACGAGAACGATGGTATAGGTTAATCTAACCAATCTTCTGGATGCAATAATACATGGCACATTTTATGAAACCGACACTAATTTGTGGAGATATACATTATACATAACTAACAATAGATATTTTTTCATGGAGCCTACGATAACTTTCCTGGTCGCATAAGGAAGCTGTGGGTTGTTTTTTATTGCGTAAAATAAATGAATGTGATATGCAGTCTCAAGCTTCAACTAGCCAAGTTCACTTGAATGATAAATGAGACGCTAGTAGTTAGAAATTATCAACCGGTAAATTTATTTAGACAAAATATGAACATAGCTTAAATAAGCAGAAAAAGATTATACTGAGATTTCAAAACATGGCGGAAAAATACATATTTCAGACATAACCATGACTGTAACTTGGAAACTGTAAGTACATTTTTTTAAATGTCCAATTTAAATGTTGTTATATATAATATCTTCTTTAATTTGGCCGTCTCATATTTTCAATTTTTCACAAAAAATGTCCCCACCACAAAGCGCACACACATATTTCAAACTTTATCACTGCTGTAACTCGTACACCTACATTTTTTTTAAATGAAATGAAATGAAAAAATAATCATGAATAAAGGCCGCCAAAGAAAATAGATAATATAAATCTGTGAACTGGAAATGTACCTAGGTACCTAAATGGGTCTAGTTATTCAGTAATATCTATACGGGCCAAGGTCTTATTCTGGTGATCTGTTATGTACATATTTTCAGCATTTTTTTATCAACTTGCTTAATTCTCTGTCTGTTTGTCTATTCGGGAAAAGTTTTTCCATCGATTTTGAACGTACTTCACGATGACCTGTATACTTGAGACTTCAAACAAACCTCTGAATCGGATACAATCTTCAAAGTGTATAAAAGCCTTGAAATCATTATTTGGGTTTATTCAATACAACGATTTTAAAATGAACAAAAGCATAAAATAATGGATATTACAAAAGGAAAAAGTGGTATTGTACGTTTAATATTGGGCGGTTAGCATTGCCACAAAAGTTAGCAGCAGATTCACTTATGGAAGAGATTTTATCTATTATTAATGAATATTTCAAAACTTTTGATTGTTATTGTTGCTGTAGTTTATTTCCGCTGATCAAGGCAATTTCATTGACCAATATCTTAATATTTCTTCTTTCGTGAATGGTATCAGTAAACGGAAAGTTGCATTTACACACGATTTTTGAAAATATCAAATAGATACAATAATGTTAATCTATCCTTCTGGATGTAATCGAACAGATTCCAATCTAAAGGCTCGCTTTTTAATTATACTTTGAGAAAATTTGGTTGAATTAATTAATAATGTTATTCATGATACAAATTTTGATATGGTCTAAAACCCAAAAGGAAATAGATAGGTATAATTTTTTGCATTCGTATACGAGGTTTGTTGAAAAATTTAAATTTTGCTCAAAAGTAAAGTAGGTATCTTCAGTTTTTACCATATGACCAATCTTTTCTATTTTTATAAATTAACAGGATATATCATTCTAAAAATAATCATAATTGGGTGTTAACTATTAACAATGAGTATTGTGATTATAAATATAATTTGAGCCTAGCCTTTATTAATTGCCTAAATATGAGTAAGAAAATTTCAAATATGCTAGATGATCTAGGTAACAGCATCTCATGGTGTAAATGTATTGGGATAAGGTAATTGCTGTAGTTTGGTTGTTATTTGGTTCGTTCTATTGAAAACACAAGTTAGTTGCTCCGCGGTGAATAGAACGTGAGATATGTAGATATTTCAATAATATCAAATATGTAAATATCTTACACTCGTTCGTTAAATTACATATAAACATGTGTCAGCGAAAAATTACCCATACGTCATCATTATTCCTCAGTAAAATTTACCTGAAGTAAGTGTGGATTTATGCAACATCAAGTAAGAATTATCAAGTAAAAAGTATCTAATAACAATTAACAATTAATAAATCAAAAGTAAGCATGCGTATCGGCAGTATTCAGTTTTCAAAATAACCTCCGTCCCCTGGATAACTGAGAAGAAATGTTTAGAATTCCAGATTTTCAATAATATGGAAGATACCGAATCATTTTTCATGATACCCAAAGAAATACACAAATATTTCAATAAGTGAGGTTATTAACATACGATTTACATCCATCGGCCCATAGAAATATTGCGTACAAGTACAAAATATCGTTCAATTAAAGTAAGAAAGTTGCCAACTTCTTATTCGCTAATTGATAACTGTTAGGTACTTGTCTTTTACTTGCTATTTGTAATTGTTAATTGTTACTTGTTACTCGTTAATTTGGACAGCATGAATGTATTTAAGAATTCAAAATAATTATATTCTTTTGATACTGGTAATTTTTAAGTTGTGCAAGATATAAACAGCCTGTCCATAAATTCAAACCATTAGCCTAGCCAGGCTTAAATTAGGTATTCCTGCCATTCTACCCTGGTCAGGCTAATGGTTTATATTTCGGAACCAGCTGAAAGTATCAGTTAACGGTGGTTAGAAGGTTTTTGTTGACCATATTCGACAGTTTTGATGACCCTACCACAGAGACATGGTTCACATGTTTTCATAAAATATGGTGTAACCATTCGGGTCCAATTATATAGGGATACATTTTCTAGGATTTAAAAATTTCCAAACCGTGATGTCGGATGTTTCAATAGAATTCAGTCTACTAATTACTGGTGTCAGCTAAGATTTGATTTTTCTGAAGAACTTCTGTAAGATAAACATGACTAATCTTTGTTCCTGATCTAAGTAGGTCAGTTACAGTACCCTGTTCTTTCAAATTTGCTAAAGTACGATAAGATTTCATCTGTCAAATCAATTCTTGTTTATACATTCATGCTATTAAAATTTAAATCGTTTCAATGCAAGTCCCTTTAACAGAGTTTAATTTTGAGAACAATTGGCTAAGTTGCGATGACTATGTTTGACACTTGTCAAGTGTTGAAGCAACTCTTTTGTTTTCCATAGGTACAGTTAGACCAATTACATATTATGAGATTTGATTTAAACATAGCTTCAATGTTATTCCCAAAAAAAATATATTTTTCGACTCTTGAGAGATTGAAAAACGAGATAAAATATTGTATTTAGGATAAACAAGTGAAATTTTTGAAAAAAATTAAAAATAGTTTTTATTGGGCATTTAAGATTTAAACCGTACCGATGAGTACCTACTATTGCTATCCTTTTCTCGATTTTAACTATACTTATGTATATGTGTTTGCCAGCAACAGCAATTCCATAACAAATTACTGTTTGTCTACCACAACACAAAATTAAACTTTAAATTAACAACGTCTGACGTCTGACTATTGCGACATAACCATAGACGATCTTCCAGAAAGTACCTATATACCAGAGAACGAGACGTATATATACGCTCCATGCTCGTGCGTAATTCCAGTGACGGATCCCATTTTCGTTCCATGTCGACATTATAATGATCTTGGTTGAATGAGATTGAATGAGATAATTTTAATTACCAATATTGGATCACACTTAACAGGCGGCGAGATGTCTGCGATCTAAGTACGAATTCGAAATTTCAAGTCTCTAGACCGTATGGGGCCTGAGAAATCGCTGCGGAGTCCATTGATACAAGAACCGAAAGTAATAAAAACTATTTAAAAATAGAACCACAATCATTTAATAGAGTTTTCTTGAAAAATATTTATTTCTTCTGGTTAGGGTGCAATTTTGGCATTTCAATAGACCCATTTTGATGTAATTAGGTATCTAGAATTCTGGAAAAGGACATGGATATTTTATTATTGATGAAAATAGATATGCAATTTGTACTAATAGTCTATGTTTGTAGAAAGGTGGAATAGATTTCCTAATTAATTATTTTCGTAATGTTAACAATTTGCTAACAAAGTCGCGGGTTACAGCTTAATAAAGGAGAAAATACCAAAGGTATGAATAGTTGCTTCATCAAGCTAGAGCGTATATTTATCTACTCTAGTTTTATTGTGAGAATTTTATGGAGGCTATAATAGTCTTGCATAAATATTCAGAACACTTATTTCAACAACTTAAAAAAACACTCCATATGTGCAAACGATCAAAAACTGGACGGTACGAGGTTAAATAAACAGCGTCTGGATAGTCAGAGGCGAACGCAGAAAAGAATCATTAAAATGCAAAATGCTTATTGTATGCGTAAGCATTTCAGATTCTGGAGAGTTAATTTTCTGTCTAAGACGTGATCTCTCGAAAAAAAATCAAACAAATTAATGTCGTCTTCATGAAAGTTACCGCCTTGCGACCTGGCTGTTAGTATATCTACTTCAATCTTGAGGACTCAACGAGAAGATAAAAGTTTAAGATTTGTGATAATTTGTGAACTATGAATAGTCCTGAGCTATTGTTTCTATTATATTCCGAAAATGTCAATGTCAATTCTATTGACATTCCTGACCTTTCTACATGCGAAAGTTTGTTTGTCACGCTTTCACGCCTATGCCACTGAACTGATTTTTGATGAAATTTAGTACAGATATAGACTAGACCTTGGGAAAGGACAAAGGCTACCATTTATTGCCCGTGAGACCTTAAAGTTGTATATTTCCGAACTCTATGGCTGGATTTTGATGGTTATTTTTACAATGTACGTTTGTAGAATTTATTGGAATGATCTGGTAGTGACTCTAAGTGTAACTAGGCCTCCTAGATGGAGGGTTCTATACGTGTAATACCCAAAGAAATATCTCTGAGCTCTATGGCTCAATTTTCGTAGATTTTTCGCTACATTTGAGTGTAGTGTGTCACTGGATTGTTTTGGGAGTGTCTGTCAGTACGACTGGGACTTAAAGGTGGAGGGTTGCATATCGGCAAATCCCTAAGACGTATATAGGAGAAATTCTCTTGCTGTTCTCTTTTGGTGCATGTCTGTGGGTGGATCTGGGTTGGTTTTCGGACTGTTTCTACGTGCGGGTAGGACTCTGAGGTAGAAGGGTTCCATACTCAAGACTTTTTATGACTTTATGTGTTTACTACAATATACCAAAGTGTTTGACCAAGAAACTCAGGGTAAAACAGCTAGTTATAAATAAAAATCAACAATAATATTCTTTGGCAAGAAAGCAAAACTATATCTACAAAATGGAAACTAAATGCCTGTATTTCATTTGGGAAAATCATTCTAGTACAGCACCAAAATTTAAATCTATGTCTATGAATACGGAGCAATGCTAATGCCACATTTCGTGGCTCATTGTTGCTCTAACCCATGTTTTCAACCTTCAAGACGGTGGTAAACTTATTTTTGAGCTTGCTACAGTCACAAGCATAACAGAAATTAAATATAGAATTTGATAAACGTTTGGATAAGTATGCTTATCGCAAACCTTAAAAGAAGATATTGTCAAATTGGGCAGATTTTCATCAGTAGCACTATCTCATTTTTGAAACCAAAACTCCAACTCGTCATTTAAAATAAACAATAGGATGTCCGAGAGTTCTGTTTTATTCAAGGATAATCTATCCTATTTATGTTGAGAATTTTGTATAACTTAGTTTGACAATCTTCAAATACGTTGTCTAAAAGAAGAATAAAATACTTGTTCAATAAAACATCATGGAGTATTAACTCAATGTGTTTGCTTTTGGGTAATTCGATGCATCATCAAGTTTAGCTTTATTTTTTTATGAAGATTTTCTAAACCTTGAAATATTGATAAAAAGCAAAAATTCAACGTTTTTTCTTTTTGTCATTAAGTAAAGAAATAATATCGTTGACTAGGGTCTGTGCTTTATTTTTGTCCAGTGATACATTATAACAGGTGTAATGTAGTGTTTGATAATAAAAGATTATATTTCGACTTTTATTTATTTCTACATAACAATAAACTCTAATTCTGATTCCTCGTTTCTATGACATATATGACATGACGTATGACATGACATTCACGCTTAAGGCGTGTATGCAGCGTGGTGTAAAGCCCACGTTACATCCCCTATACTTTATTGAAATTGTAATATATATATATTATTTATAAATCAAGCCTATCTATAGGTTTTACAAATCTTCCTGATTTTGTTCTATAAACATTTTCTGGGATTACTTGTTTATCTTGAGACTTAGACGATTCTGGAATGTAGCTCTGAGGTCTTGATTCTTGGGATTGGGAAGTATTTTGTTCATGTACTTCTACTGGTGGAGGAAGTATTTTGATTGGCTGTTGGGAGATATGACAATTTCTTTTTCGGCAGGGATCCTGGTGTTGGATTTCTGGATAATACCTGATTTTCTTCTTATCTGTTTACCATTGTCTGTTTGTATTGTAATTGATCTTGGGTTTTCATTTTTTTTTATTATTTCTCCTCCTTTCCAGTTTCGATGATCAACTCTGTATCTTATTCCCTCTCCCTCTTGTAACTCTTCTTTGTTCTTTCTATGTTGATCTCCATATTGTTTTTGTTTCAACCTTAGTTCTTGCAGTTCTTCTTTAACATTTTCGACTATTTTTGGTTTTAGGTTTTCTGTAGCTGTTGGTACAGTGGATCGTGTTATTCGACTAAAAAGTCTTTGATTTGGTGTTCCAAGGATTTGGTTTCTAGGTGTATTTCTGTAGTTTAGTAGTGCTAGTTTAACATCAGACTTATCCATGGAGCACTTTCGTATAATGTTTTTTGCTATCTGTACGCCTCTTTCGGCTAGTCCATTTCCTTGAGAGTGGTACGGGCTACTTGTTTGGTGTTCAAAATCCCACTCTTTTGCAAATTGTTTGAATTGTCTGCTCGAGTATTGTGGTCCATTATCTGATTCGACTACTTCGGCTATACCATATGTGGAAAACCAGTCTTTCATAATCTCTATGATTTCATTTGAGGTAGTTGTTCTTAATTGTTTAAAATCGACATACCCTGAATAGCTGTCAATGATGGATATATAACATTTTCCTTTATGTGTAAACAGATCTGTGGCTACTCTCTGCCAAGGCCTGTTAGGAATTTCTTTCATCTGTATAGGTTCTTTGGGATTGTTTCTTTGGGTTGACTCACAAATTACACATTTTTTTACAAATTCGACAATATCGTCGTACTTTCCTTTCCAATATAACAATTGCCTTGCTCGTTTCAAGCAACTTTGTATTCCGAGATGTCCTGTGTGTATTTGAGTTAACATCTCTTTAATTTTAGATTTAGGTACTATCACTTTTTCTTTTGAATGCTAATCCTTCATAGGTGGAAAGTTCTTCTCTAAAATTATGGTAATGTCTCACTATTTCTGGTAAACTGAGTCTATCATTTGGGAAACCGTTATTTATGTAGGTTATGAGAATTTGAAGTTCTCTATCTTCTTCTGTAGCCTTTACGAGAGATTTCCTAGCATTTTCAGACATAGCTAAGATTATTTGTACTACCAATTCTTCTTCATCTGTTTCTTCATGATTGTTGTCTGATTTTATGTCTCGGCTTAACAGATCAGCGATTGGTATTTCGTTTCCTTTTTTGTATATAATTTTTGGAGAATACACCAACACATCTAGTAGTATTCTTTGAAGTCTAGCTGGTGCGGATTGAATTGGTTTTTTGAATATAGTTTCCAGTGGTTTGTGGTCAGTTTCAATGGTTAGTTTTTTTCCAAATACATAGTCATGGAATTTATGACAACCAAATTTGATGGCAAATGCTTCTTTTTCAATTTGTGGCCAATTTTGTTGTGAAGTTGTTAATGCTTTGGTTGCATATGCTATGGGTTGATTTTCTTGGAGTATAGTTGCTCCTAGGCTTTTTGAACTGGCGTCCACCGAGAGTGTGATGTCTTTGTTCACGTCATAATACCTGAGAACTGGTGGAGTTGTCAGTATTTTCTTTATTTTCTGAAACGCTTCTTCTTGTTCAAAATTCCACTGATATATGACGTTCTTTTGTAAAAGCTTTCTTAATGGTTCTGTAAGTTCAGACATATTTGGTATGAATTTGTTTAGATAAGTAACCATACCCAAAAGTCTTTGAATTTCTGTCACATTTCTGGGTGTCAGATTTTGAATTGCCTCCAATTTTGATGGATCTAATGAAATGCCATTAGCTGTGAATATGTGACCCATGAACTTGACTGATTTTGCAGTGAAAATGCATTTTTCATAGTTTAACTTTAAGCCAGCTTCTTTTAATTTTCTTATGACTTTTTCTGTTAACTTTTCTATTTTTTCTACACTGTCTGCATATATCAATATGTCATCCATGTAGCATTGAACATTTGGAATGTCTCCTAGTACAAAATTTATGGCTTCCTGGAACACCTCTGGCGCTGCTGATATCCCGAATGGTAATCTAGTGCAACAGTATCGACTCCATGGAGTGGAAAAATTAAGGAATTTCTGTGTACGATCAGTTACTTTGATTTGCCAGAATCCTCGTTTACAGTCCAATAATGTGAAGTATTTTGCTCCATTGATTTCCGCTGTCAATTCTTCAATTGTTTTTAATGGATAGTGCCTTCTTAAAATATTTTTGTTTACATCGGTGGGGTCGAGACAGATTCTCAACTTGTCTTTCTGTTTTACAACTACCATAGGGCTGACTACTGGAGTAGGTTCCTTTATAGGTTTTATTACACCCAAGTTAACCATTTTATCAAGTTCTTTGCGTACTTGGTTTTTAATGTAGTATGGAATTCTTCTTGTGGGTTGTATTCTAAACTGTGGATTTTCAACTAAATCAATATCATATTCATAGTTTTTTAGACATCCCAATCCTTTGAAGATATCCTCATCTTTATTAGTGAATTTCAGCTCATGAACTCTTACTACCAGGCCTAAGTTTTCACATGACTTTCTTCCTAGAATGGGGGGAACATCTTTTTCAACGATTTTGAAGGTTATTTTTGTTGCAGTCCTTTCAGTTTGCAGTTTAGCTTAGCCTCACCTAGCACTGTTATTTTATCATCTGTGAAACTTAATAGTCTTTTTGTTTTTGATTGTATTACTTTGGACTCGAGTTTATCACTTATCCATTTTGGTAGAACGTTACACTGTGCACCTGTGTCTAATTTAACTTTTACTTTCTTTTTACCAATCTGAATGATTTCATGCCAGTCTTCTTCTTCATTCTGGATCAACCTTCTTATGTAAAGAATTTCTTGTTCAGCTTCTGACCCGTCCATTAGATTTTCACTTTCTCCAACGGAATGCATTTTTGTACCTTTAGTTACTTTCTTTTTGTTTTTAGACCAACACTGGCTTTCAAAATGTCCAATTTTGTTACAGCTATTGCATTTGTTTTGATATGCTGGACAACTTTGTTTTTTGTGTCTTGTGCCACATCTTTTGCACATGAAAGTGTCTTTGCTGTATTCTTTATTCTTGCCTTTCACTAAGTGTACTCGACTATTTTCTGAAACATTGATTTCTTTCAGTTGTTTTGTTGCTTGTTCGCTAGCTCGGCATATAGAGATTGCTTTGTTCAGGTCTAGATTTTCTTCAGTGAGTAGTTTTTCTCTAACCGCATCAGATTGTACTCCAAAAACGATTTTGTCCTTCAAAAGGCTATCTGTTAAGTTATCGAATTCGCATGTTTTTGCCTGTGTTTTGATTGTATTCAAAAATTCTTCGAAGGGCTCGTCTTCTTTCTGCACGATTTTGAAGAAGTTGTATCTTTCAAATGATACGTTAATTTTTGGTATGAAATATTCTTCAAACTTGTTCATTATCTGATCCATGTCTTTCTGCTGGGCTTCAGTTAGGTTGAAGTTGTTGAATATCTGTATTGCTTCAGATCCAATCGTGGCCATGAATGTTGCTGCCTGCACTTCAGGTGTTTTTTGCTGAGTTGTGATGCAGTAGCATACCAATTGAATTGTTGTTTCCATCCTTTCCAACTAGCTGACATGTTTTCAGTGAAAGTTAGAGGTTTTGGCGGTCTTATGCCGGCCACGCCACTTTCATCTCCCATGTTTAGGTTTTTATTTATTATAACCTTATCTGGCAGATTTCTTCACTTTTTATGAATTCGTCACACGACTTCTGACACCATGTAATGTAGTGTTTGATAATAAAAGATTATATTTCGACTTTTATTTATTTCTACATAACAATAAACTCTAATTCTGATTCCTCGTTTCTATGACATATATGACATGACATTCACGCTTAAGGCGTGTATGCAGCGTGGTGTAAAGCCCACGTTACAACAGGTACATCAAATGAAGCACAAGCACGAAGGATTGGCATAAGCCTTAGTTCATTTTGAATAAATCTATATTTGCTCACTTTCTGCAAACTGGTCAATTACTACTGACTCTACATTAATCCACACATTCCAGTTTCTATCGTTCCACATCCACGTTGCAATTCACCCCATCCTTCCAGAATATTATCTGTACATATATCTTTTACCCTTATTCAAGATTATTCTGAATCAATCTAGGCCATTTTCTCGGTTTCATTTTGACGGCTGTACATCACGACCGGTTTTCGTAGATTACAATGCTTACGATAAGGGCGGATTCAATCAAATTATAGTAAATAATACAAAAGCCCCTGTTAACTGTATCACAAAACACATTTGGCCACATATTATATAAGATTTATGTCAGCTAATTCTGAAAAATACCTAACATAACTTTTTTACATGACATGAATAAAACAAACAATTACTTATTTGAATATAACAACGTCTTGGATTATTAATATGAAGAATTTTATGATGTGTAATGATAATGTTTAAAAGCACGTTACATATTAATTTCAGACAATCTTCTTTAGGACTTGATGCTGAACTTTCTGAAGCTCACTTCTTATTAGATTTAGGTTTAATAAGATTAAATGAAAGCTCAACATACCTGAGTATATTATTTATGTTCCTAATTCTAGAGAGTCTAGAATACAGCTGGGGATCATAAATATTTGAGAGATTCCAACCTGCCAGAATGTTCGAAAAGTCAAGTTTTGATATATTAAGCTGTTTGAATCTTTTTTTTTGTTACAGATGAAGACTTTATTGCCATAAGATTTTCTTGTTTCTTTCAATAATTATAATGAAAAGATATTTAGTCAAGAGCTAGAAGGTTGCACCCATACTCCCATACTAATAGTTTCGCAATTAATATTCCAGACAGATTCCTGTCCTAGTTGTTTCAATTCAACAAGACATAAGTAAGTAGACTAGGGCAGTTAGGTACGTGAAAATAGTAGTTTGTGCCTACTATTTGTACTTACAAAAAGTGAGTCTTTAAAAGCCGTTCCTTTTTAGTAGATAAAACCGTTGTCTGAAAGATATAAAGTGGATGCGCATTCTTTCTCACTGAGACACCAACCACTCTCTATTACTTCTGCCGTTATGGATTCGTTGCGGTTGTTCTCTGTTGTCGCATCATTATCATAATGTCTTTGTCATGTTCAAAGAAACGGTGTTGTGGTGCGTCCGGCAGGCGAAGGAAATTGCTGGGCAACGACTCTACACGTCTACTCTACTATAGTGACTATACATAACAATGTCATACCTAATCATGTATTTCATGTAAATTTCTCAAATAATTTCCTTAACCACTCTTGAGAAACATTCGTAAATATCTAATATTCCTAAAAACTTTATTTTTCAATAGAAACCAGCAGTATGGGTGCGACCCTCTAAGTCTACAACAGGTTCATTGGATACATTTTTCCTACAATCTATAAGTAAAAGTTGCAAGGAAAAACTTTTAAGACAAGAAGTCAATATTTCCGATGAAGCTATGTGCCATTAAATTATTCTTGTGAATGTGTTTTATTCACACAAAACTTCCTATATGAAATTGTTGCATAGGTAGATTTAAAAAAAAGTTCATAAACTATTTCTTCAAATTATTATTGGAAACCGAATCCGCTCTATGGAATCTATAATTTATGGAAACAGGATTTTCATACATACGCATTTCCATTGTCCATCAGCATTGACGCATCTCCCATTATTGGAGGAACTCAAATGTACATCCATTTAAAGAACAAAGTGTTTGTAAATCCTGTCAATTTAACGCTTATTGTGAACGGGTCATGGCCTTACAATTCTACCAAAATAATATAAACACTGATTTAGCCATCTAGATATACCTAAAATATATTTTTTCAATTTATAGCTCAGGTTTATTTCAATATCTTGAGACTTTGAAGATCACCACTTGCTGCTTGCTGATCATAGTAATAGTAAATAATTTTACGCCGGAAAAATGCATTGTCACAGGAACAGAAAGCAAAAAAAGAAAATACATCTGAAAAAGGAAAGCTATGTAACTAAGAAAGGGATGTCAACTGGGCCAGGAAATATGGATAAAAAAATACAATTACAAGTATGGGGTAAAACGCCTGGAAAAAGAGAAGATCGGTGTGAAATGACGATAAAGTCCACATTATAAATATGTTTAGCGGGTAAAATGCTACTTTACCGCCCATGGACGAAAATCACATGAAGTTAAATAAACTTTATCTATTACCATGACAATATTTGGTACAATAAACAAAATATTAATTTAATAAAGAAATTATATCATTAAGTTTTTTATACTTATAATTTTATATTAACAACGCAATTTGAACAATTATTAGGTATCGAAATGTTAGGATTTGCTAGATAGCTCTGTTGAAAGTTGCTTGCTTTCACCAACTCCAACACCAAAAAATGTATAGTATATTTTTTGATAAGAAATAGGCGAAAAAAAAAATTCAGCCTTGAAGTGGAACGCGAACCCTGTCTGCTTTATATTCAACAGCCAAAACAAAAACCTCTAACCGCAAGGCATTTTAAATGTAATGACATGTAGGTATACCAATGAAAAGGTTGTTCAAATTTCAATTCAATGAATTTTGAGAAATTAACCTTTCCGCTGGCTACAGGCCATCGGGATTTTTTTAAGTTGTTCCGCTGTAGTTTGATGTTGTAGGCACAAACTCGAAAAGTCGCAGCACCAATAGCATTCACATTTTGTATTTTTCAGTGTAACAACAACTAATAAAGTCGGTGCAATATTTTTGAAAAAAATATTTATTTTATATCACTTCGCGCGTTTTGCTCAGTAAACGTGCTCCGAGTTTAATGAATCTTTTTTCATTTGAAAGAGGACAGTTGAGAGTTGGTCTCATCGAAAATTTAAACCACACAAGTCCTTCCTCAAAAGGGAGAGGAAGGCACAATTTTTTTTCGAAAATAAAAAAATGAGACGGCAAAATTAAAGAACAGACCATATCTGACAATGTTTAATTTGGACATTTTTCAAAAACTATTGCGAAATCGCTGTTTATAAGTGGATGTAATGAAACACTCAAGAATGTAAAAAAATATTTTTTATCGGTCAATGACTAACTGATAAATGTTGGTCCGATTTTTATAAAAATATGAGCTAACCTTGGGCCACCGAACCACAGCCTAGAAACAACGTTTATTTTTAAATAATTTTGTTTATAACTTTTGAACCAAGGGTTCAAATTAAAAGAAAAGTTGGTCTATCCTAGGTAATTTTTATAAAAAAACGCATTTAGAGGTGTCAACTTCACATAGCCAGTCGCTGTAGAGTAGGTAAGTAATTTATAAAAGAGGCCACATGCTATATTAAGTAAATCATGGACTGTCGAATTTTAAAATGTTTCAACTAAGATTGGTAGTTATAAAAGGTTTTTTGTTTGTAATCAAACAAAATTAAAGTAGGTAAAGGTCCATTATCTCAAAGTGGAGTGAAGTAAAATGTAGAAAAAGAAACTCAAAGTCTTCTCCACAATATATTATGGAGAAGACTTTGAGTTTCTTTTTCTACAAAATTAAATAAAAATATTTTTGTTATATACTTATTAGTGTCCCCTAGATTATTTGAATATAAGTAGGTATAACATGGGGACCATTATCAAGAAAATAATAAATAATACATGTCGTCACGCTCGCTCGCGAATCTATTCGCAATCAAATAGTTGGATCAATTTATATGCGCTCATACACTTTATGATCGATTATTTATATGGCAGTTCATCGTTAGCGGAAGTACCTTAATAATACGATAGTCATGGTATCTCTTTCCGGTTGACGGAAAAACATCGTTGTGAAATTTGAATTGTATCGAGTAGTTTGCAAGTAGAACGAATAAAGATCCATCATTATATTGAAGAAAAAGTGTCGAGAACTACGAATTGGACAAATCAAAATTGGTGGAAGTAATATCTAAGAATAAAAAAACGTGAAAGGAAACACTGAGATAATTCATATAACGAGTATTACGACATGAGAATCATGAATTTTGGAAGTAATTTCCATTGTCTCAGAGATAGGATCATATTGTAACGTTTGTGCTCGAAATAATAGCATTAAATTTTACTTATCTCCATCGTTGATTTTGATGGAATAATTCTATAACAGTACAGTCTCTTCCAGCTGTTTAATTAATCATTAACGCTTTTCTGATGAACATTGACAAATAATAAATATGCAAAAATTTCTTTAAAAATATTATTACTTATGTATTATGAATTTAAGTTTAGTTTTCGACAATCGAAAGTTTGAGACCAAAAAGATAAAGAAGGAACCATTTCCGGCAACGTTTGAATTGGACATTAAGAAAAATACGTTTTCCGATTTACAGCAGTGGTAAAGTCTGAAATAAAAGTATTATCTTCTTTGGTGAATGTTGAACGATTTTGCTGAGTAATGATACACCCAAAAGTATGAAATATGCTTTCTCACAAAAAAATTCACCGGTTTTATTAGTTGGTGTACTGAAAAATACAAAATAATATTAATGCATGTACTATTACATAAAATTAATTGTTAAATTAACCTACCTATTAATCTATGGCAAGATAATACTGTCTACGGCTTCAACATTCTAAAGTTAACAATATAGATTTTAGATCTTCAATTAAAATAAATAAGAGGTTTTGCTGATTTTTACTAGTTTATTATATTGAGGTAGTTAGTCGATAGACTAATGTTAAGTAGAATTAACAGCGATAAAAGACAGTACATCTCTTTAAATGGTTGACTTATCTTGTTTTCGTAGTAGATTCAATATTTCACTTCTAATGGATGTTTTACGGTTGAGTTTCTTTGCTTTCCCAGTATACTGAAGTGACGTCATAAAATAGAGGACTCACAAAATGTAGTTGTTTATATCAACGCATAATACATAATATTAGAGGAGGGTCTTTTATATCCACACATTTCTATAATTTATAATGGCGTTAAATTATTTAACAAATAAAGAATATGTACACAGTGGTTATTATGAATGTCACTATTAGATTCTATGAATGTTAAGAGCAACTTTAGTATGCAATTTGCGGTAATTTTGTCTTTTGATTTGATCAAGCTGAAATCTGAAATATAAAACTAACACAAAAATATGAGATCAATTGTTTCTCTCACCATTACATGAATAAAAATATGAATTTGTTTGTGATGTGATGATGTGTGTGGTTGTATTCATGTTGTCTTTGCATGTCATTTTTGTCAGAATTTAATCAGCTATGAACTTCCAAGGGAAGGACTATACGAATACCGAACACTAAGTATCTTTAGAACGGAGCTTGTTGACGATATCAAGGGAGATTGCACGGATATAATTTGGTGAGAAAATTGGATCCTTTGAACAAATTAATTGCCCATGGCCTCAATTCAATTTATCCAAAAGTTAATGAGCACATGCCAGAGGCGAATGAGTAATATGAATTTAGATAACATTACTTTATGTTTATTTATCGTGATATTCAAGTATGTACCTACATTTCGCTATTGAATTTTGAGCAGTTCTAAAAATTCAACCTAAACTTCTCAAATATCCTTTTAAAATTGACGCTGTTTTCAGAATTGTGAGAAAAGAATAATTTTAAATTGATAATAAGGTTTTTTGGGGTATTCGGTTTGACTTAGAAAGGCGGGTCAAGCAAAAAGGATGGGGGTTCAATACAGGTGATTGGTATGGTCCTTATTGATTCATTGTAATCCATAAAATGATTGCCACTTACGTTGTTTTAATATTCGTATCATCTCCCTTTTAGTTTATATACCTAGTAAACGTTAGCCATAGATAGAGCATCCATAACTTGAATTAAAGGGAAGCGCTTGAGAAACAACATACAATATTTGTATGCCTCCAAACATGATTGTTGGTCGATTATCTATAATTTTTTTTCTTGTCTGTCCCCATTGTTTAAAAATCTGTATACTGACTATACAGAAAAAGAAAATAATCTAAAAAATATTAAAATTGATATAACAAGTCAACCAGGTTCGCCGTCTTACAAATATGCAATTACCCAGATTCCAAAAATGAATTCCTCCAACAGTTGTTTTTCCTACCTAGCCCATTAATGAATTCCTCTGTCGGAATACGAATTCCAACACGTCTGTCTGAGTGCTACACTGTATTTCGCTCGACAAAAATTACGTTAGGCATAAACAATTAAATAATACTGTTAAAAGTTCTCCTTTGTACGAAGGATTTGATCACCGAGCCATTTTCAATGTATAACGAACGATACGAACTGCTGTCGGTATTCAGAACGTATGGCGCGCAATGATAGAGCACAATTCAATTGGGTGCCATTACCAAAAATAAAATCCAATAAAGATGTTTTATCCTTTGTGAACATGCAGTTGGCGCGAATATTTTGGGAATTCGCAGAAAATTTAATTTTTATGTAGTGCGAAGGTTGAATGTTCTTCGTCATCCTCAATTTCAATCTCAGTCATTCGAGATTATAAATTTGAGCTAACAGTAGTCAGTCAAAACTATAGTCATTGATTCGATTAAATTGAAAAAATATAGACAAAACAACATGTCATTTGAATTCCACTGTTGTTCTAACGTTGCGAATCTATGAAACAACTGAACGAATAAAAAAAGAGTGTTATCAAGTCCCATATTATCCTTTCTAGTTAAGGATAATTATGAATACATAGTTTATACGATATTTTTATTGAAGTGAATGACTGAAAAAAATACTTACAAAAGTCTAAGTACGGTAAGGGAGATTTTAGACAAAGAATAGAAATTACTTTTTGAATAAATTCTCAAATGAAACAATTCCATTGTGTCAACTTTCATTTATATCTGTTCTGTTCTGTACTTTTGACGGTTTTTTTATTCGAAAGATCCATACAAAATTTAAAGAAAAATGTTACTCAGATGAGAAGACAATTGTTTCTAAAATATTATCCGGCAGGTTTAAAAAATAGACTATTTCTGGGAACATTTAAACATTTTTTTAATCAACGCTTCCCGAGTTACAACACCAGGAATGAGCCAAATTGCTGTCACTATATTTTGAAATCAGTGAATATCTATAAGCAAACTTTTAACGATTTGGATAACTGACGCTTACGAATCTACTACTCAGAAATATAAAATAAATATATTATTTTACAAAAACCCGGACCAACTTTATCACACTGTGCACTATAGACTAATACAAAGTATTTTTTACAAACAAGTGCACCAACTAATAACGTCGGTGCAATTTTTTGTAAAAAAATATTTATTTCACACTTTTGAGTGTAACATTAGTCACGAAAATTGAACGTTCACTTATGACTTATACCATTCATTACCCATGTATATTCTTTGCTTGTACCTGTTACGAGTACTATTTGGAGATTTCAAAACAACGCAGCGGAAATACTTGTATACCTAAAAATATTTCAGACTTTACCACTGCTGTAACTCGAAAACCGTAACTCTATGTAAAAAATGTTCGGAGTAAATGTTGTTAGAAATAATTAGGTCTTTAATCAGTCATTCTCAGATTTTCAATTTTCGAAAGAAATTACCCTTTCCAAATACACAGATTTCAAATTTTAACATTGCTGAAACTTGAAATCCGTAGGTCTTTTGAAAAAATGTTTAATTCAGCGATCTCGGATTTTCCATTTTCGAGAAAAAATGCCCTCTCCACACCCTTCAGAGGCGGTTTTCGGAAGGAAGGAGATTTTGGATTTGAGTTTTTATCAATATGGGACCATTTCTCAAGTCTCCCCTTTCGAATGAATCAAAAATCATCAAAATCGGAGTACGTTTACTATATACAGCGCGCACAAACAAAAAAAAAATAGCACACAGTAGAATTGTATATACCTCCTCCGTTTGGGTTCGTCGGTCAAAAATAATATTAAATCTATTGGTAACGGTACTCCCTAAGTTGGTGTCAAGAGTCTTCTATCTAGCACTAATTTTTGTAAAACATTTTTTATATTTTATTGTAATATAGGAAGAAACATAAGATAATAAATAAAAACGAGTGGAATATTTTGAGGCAATTAGAGAAGTAATAAGCGAGGGAAATCTTGATGAAGTAATCCTTGGAAGAATACTATTGAAAAACGCTCTTTATTTTTTTTATTCTTATAATCGTCTTTCCTGAAAATATAAGAAATCAAGATTTATATCATAAACCCCCTTACTGTCTTGGGATACCTAAAACACACGTACAAGTAAAGTAGAACATGTTTTATTTCAAATGAAGAATGGTTAGGTCAGGTTCTGCATTTACTTCATCTATTTTTCATCTCCAAGTGTCTGTGCTTCTACTACTAGCTCGTGGAACGGTCCAGAGACCACCTACCTCCAAGAACGTTCCATATTATGTGTACTAGTAGTCGATCCAACTGGAAGGTGAGTGTACTCTTGTATTGTTACTAAATTATCAGTCTCTCCATGGTACAAAAAGACCAGGTATGTTCCATTGATGGGCGCGTTTTCGTTCAGTTGGCGCACCTCGTCCGAACTCCGCCATCTTAGATTTATCCCGCGGGGTTATCATGTAACTAGCAACTGCAATGCGACCGCGACTATCGCACAACCGACGCTGTCAAAACGTCGATTTTGTACAGTGTTGCCGCGCATTCTATTTGGAGCCAAAATTGATGCTTGAATAAATGTATCAAACCGAATTTGATTGCTTGTATTTGTGAATAATTAATAACGTTCTATCATGTTCTTTATAAAATTGCTATTCTCACTTATTTATCCAATATTTTATAAAGATGGTCTAATAGACTACATGTAGACAGTGGCAACACTGAGACAACAACGCGATTGCAATTGGTTGCTAAATTTTACGTGATACGAGGGCCGATTTCCTATTCAAATTTGAATATAATTTTGCTACGATTTTTGTGTACCTACATCATCAACTAATTTTTCATATTCATCTTTTTCATTTACTCTCACATATCACATATTACGAATGAGAAATGATTAAATTTATGTTTTTGATTAAAATTGACAGTATTTTCGATGATACAGTGTAAATCACTTATGTTAATAACTATAATGTTATAGATATGAAATCTTCTTGAGGAGAACCTTACTGATATATTTTTGAAACCATAAAATGAGAAATTGTTTATAAACTTTTATTTTCATGAGACTTCGATTCAATTGTTTACTTATTGAGATCTTTTCAACAGGGCCACTTTTACCCGGGGTTGTGTAAAATGAATTTCTAAATTGGTAATATAATATCAGAACACATTCTTCTATCTAAAAGTTCTCAGCCTCGGATGCCCATTTTTAATACTTACTAATAAACGGTAAGCAAATCTTTACGCATATTTATATTAGACACTTTTTGTAACATTATCATTAGGTGAACTATCTTTTTCAAAATTGAAAATATTAAAAACTTTACTATCAATCATGTGTCAAGGTTGACAAATTAGGGTATAATATGTATCGAGGCGAAATTAGATTTCAAAATATTATATCAATAAAAATGAAAAATAAAATCAAAGGTATAGATGTCATAGAAAATTTAATTTATGGATGTACAATTTATAAGAATCAAGAAATAAATGATTACTATACTAAAGCTAAATATTTCATTAAATTCGTTTAAAATTTTATTATAAATAATATAACATAAATTGAATTGTAGCAATTATTTTCCGGGTTTTTTATTTTGTTTCCGAATATAGCTCTCCTGCTTAGTATTTAGCTAATAGTTTTTGCAATTCTGCACTACACATTCCGACATCGTTCACAAAAAAAACAAATCCACACTTTAATAAAAGAAAAAATAAAACAAAGCGAAGAAAACACAAATACCACAGGTAAAAATGTAAATAAAGAAACACACACACAGAGTTGTCTCTGACACAATAACACAAGACCATGGTCAACGAAATTAACATGGGAGTTACCATTCTCTTGGAGGTAGTGTTCTCGTTCTCTGCACAAGACACAATATGACAATAAATATGGCGGCACTGGGATGAGTGTTCGGAAGACGAGGAATACCCCCACCAGACTCTCATCTGCGTACCTGGTCTTTTTGTACCATGAGTCTCTCTATACTTTAATATCTTCTCATACCATGACCAAAGAATTTAAGGGTGTTATGCATAATAGTGGCTGATAGTCTTTGTGTAATAATAATATATTAATATTCTTAGAGTATGTATACATTAGTTCTGTGTGGTATCCATGACATTCTAAGCATTCTGCCCAAGCACAACATTTCCATAGTGTCTATTTTCTTGCTGGTCCAAGATTCTGAGGCATTGGTTAAAACTGGAAACATCAAGCGACGTATCAGCGTTGGTATAAATACGGTATACCAATTCTTGGTATAGCTTATACAGCGGTTTTTATCAAGATATACTCGGTATAGCTTGTTAGGTAGGTATACAAACGGTATATTCTAACGAGCCGGAGGTAACATTCATGGAAAAAAATCCGAGAGAAGAGGTCTTCCAACAGATTATAAGGAATATTATAAATGATCATTGTCCAACAATTCGCAGTGAAAATGAAATGATATACTTAACTACTTTGTAAGAATATATATAATTGAATTGATAGGATGCTCTTAGCAGTTTAAATTGAATCTATATACAATTAAGTGCATTTCGTCGTTTCTACCAATGGCTTTGTCTCACGTCAATTTCTCTTGCTCTCTTGGACACACTGATAATGGGAATGAGAATGAAAGTATAGTCCTGGAATTCTCCAATATTCCACGAACACAATTTCCCATGCGTAATAATATTTTTAATTTGAATTTGTTTATATTAAGCATATTATTTTTAATGTTTGAATTGAACAAAATGTTTTGGAATAAAATTTATATGTATATGATTTTTTTCTCCACAGATCTATGTTACTCAAACCTATATCTGTTATGTAATGTATTCCTGATCATGTTACGCAGAAATGAATAGGCATGAGGGCTGAATTTTCAATAAAAAAATGACAATTTTAAATGACGATTGGCACATATCCATGAAGCGGGACTCATAAATTGTGAATATACAAAAGATAAAAATAATGAAAAATAAAGTGATTGAGAATGATTGATTATTGAATAGTGTGCCCACGGCACACCAAGACAGAACAATGTAATAAAATATATAATTGATTATAAAATGTTACACTCGATGAATGAAACGAATATGAAGTAGCAGATAGTAGTGGTAGTGTCTACTTAGAATTTGGTTAATACTCACATTTGTGAAAGACACGTGTATCGAAACAATTGTCATGTTTAAACAATTTATTATTGGAAATTTATAGTGTTTTAATTTTAATATAAATCTAGTATTAAGGTCATACAAATGGCTGTGCACATTGCTTGTCTATTAGAATCTATATACTCGCACGCAAAAACTCGTAAACCTATAACACAGAGAGAGAGAGAAATAGAGAGACAGCCGACGAAAGAGTCGCACGGAGGGAGCGTAACTCTTTTCTACGGGACGATTTTTGACAGTTCATTTCTACGGCGTTAATCAACTTCGTCCCAGAAAACTTTTTTTCGACAACTTTGTTAAGAACCTAGATATTTTTGTCAAATGCATCTTCAATGTATCAAAAAGGCGTTCTATGCTGTACAACATATTTTTTATTAATTTCAACTGAATCATTTTAAAGAAATAAGTGATAAGTCATTGCTTCATCTTAAAGTAAAAATTATTTTAGAAATCCTTACAAAAATGAATTCATTCATTTTTAACTTGCAACAGTAAAAACAATTTATATTGTAAAATTAAACAAAAGCTTATTCAAGAGAATAACTTTAAATCGAGAAATTATAAAATTAAAGTAATTCTCATAGGTACATTTCCGAATGCCATGTCAAAGCTATCAACAAAAACTCAAATTTAACACCCTGTAGTTCAAAAGTTAGGATATTCAGAACAAATGAAGTTTTTATCTCACAATAAATCCATGAATAACCACCTTAGATATAATCATGTTATTAAGAATTACTATGTGGATATAGATCTAAATTCATTAACAAAGTGTTTTTTAGGATATCCAGGCCTGATTTCTCTTTCTTAAGTTAGCTCTAGATAGACATAATTTCTCGATAGATTAGAATTGTGTTTGTTCTTCACTTTGGTTGATAACAATATTTGACAGATGTATAGAAGAAAACTAGGCTTGCTCTATATAAATTACTTCGCTTGCGGATATGTCTTCTATAAAATAAAACGAAATTTTAATTCATGCAAACCTTCTAAATATATCAGGCGTATTTATAGTCCAATTTTAGTTCGGTACTAGCTAATACCGTATTAAAATAAAAACAAAACACTATCCTTCCATAATACTGACATAGGAGTCATAAACTTAATTTACGGTTAGGTTAGTTATATTGCAGCACAGTCCTTTATTTTATTTACGACTGTGGATTGAAGGTTCTGTCAGCTGTGTATTCTGGTAGCTATAAACCTCCACACATAATTTAGTAGCGTACTAAGTTTCGATTATGAATACGGCTGTTTCATTTTAATGGATAAAACAGACAAAATTGATTTTAAAGCCTTATTCATAAACAACTTTAAGTTCGACACTACCTTTGTTTGTGAGTTACTATAGTAACGATAATATCATACCTGACAGTATAGTATCATACTAAGTTAGTGCCGAACTTCAAGTTGTTTATGAGTACGGCTGTATATATTTTTTATTATTTTCACATATGAACAATTTTTTTACAAAACTAGGACGCACGCTCAGTAAACTACGTAAAATATAATTGGTTTATTCATAGTCAAGGTAGTATTTCCAAGTACTTTCGGATTTTTGTGTATAGAAAAATAGATGGAATATGGAAAACATCAAATAGTTTAAACATATTTTTGTGAACGTTTTCGCAATTACCCATGTATTTTATTAGTCCTATTTGTTACGAAAAGTAAGTATTACTTTGGTATACGAACTTCAGTATTCAATTTACATGCGAGGCTGACAAGTTGTGAAGATTCGGTCCATTCATTCTGTGTGAAATGAGATTCCGTAAAGCCACAAAGAAAGCAATTCGTTGAGACCGGCTAATGTTGCTTGGTTAGGAAATTGGCTTCCCAAACATCTGCTTTCAAGTTTGCAGAAGTTCTGAGAGATCCGGTCGACCTTTACAGCTCAGGAAATCATTGGGCGGAATAACTCTTTCACAAGTAATCCAATTAGTATATCTGACTAGATATAAGAGAAATGGAACCATATGTGGAGCACCTGAAGTATATTCAAGTATTTTTATCTTCGTGTAAGAGAATATTTATTATCTGAGTGAATTTTTTAACGTTAAGTTCTGAGTTCATAATTATTAGAATATTAGAAGATCCTAGTGACTTAGTTCACACATACATATAGCGCGTGTCGCTTGTGTAAGAATTTAAAGCATCAATTTCCTCGCTATCATTTTGCCCCTATCATATAGTTAATAATCTATCCCATCTAAAACATAAATGTGAACTGAGAGTGAGAGCCAAGTGCAAAATTATGATATATGCCTTGGTTGTTGAGTCTGGTAGAAATTAGCCATCGAACTTAGGGCTCTTCCATGACTGCTTTAGTAGGAACAATATATATAACATGTGTAAAGCCATGCTTGTGTGGCGCCCTATTGATTTATGAGCTTGTGGTTTTAGTATTAAGTAACAAATGTCACCACCAGTACCATTTATTCAAATCAATTTTGGGAATTGTTTTTATTTTTTAGTTTTGTGGAAACGTTTATCTAAAATGCGACTTAGGTATAACCAATTTCATCAAAATCAATGTATAGATTACTAATCAAGCAATCATTCGTTTAACTTTTTTTTGTAGCTTTACCTCCTTTAGTTTAAAATTATCCTAATCAGGTATGAAATTAAAAAACTGAGCTGTTATAAAAGCCTCATTTCATGTTTTCACGAAGTGTGGAACACCCTCGAAAACTCTGAAAATAACTCTTTCTGTAAAAAAGACAAGACAGGGCGATTTTTTACTTTTAAGGGATATGCGATTCTTTGAAAATTTTCTAAAAAATTCGCAACTGAGAAAAAAATTACGATGCATAATTCAAGCACGCGGGAAATTCAGTATGAAAATTTTATACCAAAAAAGTAAATACAACTTTTATAAATATCTAAATATTTGTCCAAAATAATCTACGCTTGTTATTCTAGCATCTGCACGTGATAGCTGTCAAGCCAGGGAAATTATCACTATTACTTATTAATTTTGCGACCGGATTTTTTTTTTAAATTCAGGTTGTCTTAATAGCAACTTATCAAAATCAAAGCATTTCATTGGCTTAAAGCAACAGGTATAAAATTTTCACTTATAATCTCCCTAGAGCTTGAATAATTTCCGAAAATTTTGTCGAGGTGCAATTTCCTTAAAAAAAATTCTGGCATCTGCACGTGACAGCTGTCAAGACAGGAAAGTTATTACTTATTATGCACATTTACTAGGCAAAAGGCGAGTAGATACATAATAAACCAAACATAGGTACTGATGAATTTTATACCTCCTCCGTTTTCGAAATCGCTCAAAAATATACAGCTTCTTTTATCAATACTTTTTCAGGTTACCAATATCATCCCATATAAATATTAAAAAATAACCACCTATTGTCTAGAATACATGTATACTACACAAAAAAACTTTTGATTTTGATATATTGATATAACGATAAATTATTATCAACGATTATGCGGTATTCTTGTGACAGGAATTATTATATCGATAGCAGTAACGTGGGATATGTCCACCAAGTGGAAAGCACATCAAAATTCCGGGCTATATAATGCATTGAAGTTTAATTAAATTTCAGATACGGATCCACTCATAAGCCTCGAATGTATTTGCTTTCAAATTATCAACCTGTCAGAGAATACATTCAGGATTTTATTTGGTGTGGAAATGAAGAGGGACCCATTGTCCTAGCTGACAGTTTGGGTTACGATGATTTAATTTGTTTTGAAAAACCATTCAAAAAGTTTTAGTGATTTCTGTCTTGGCTAATAGAGGAAATATGTTTCATCTGCTTTTCTGTAAAGGAAAGAATAAACTTTTTGTTATTCATGGCAGATTATAGATACTGATGGAATTTTATTAAGCAATATAACAAGCTATCAATTTTCTTGAGAAGATTAATCTGAAGTTGTAGGTCAACCACCTCTCCAAAACATTTACGTCTAAGAGAAGAAAAGGAGAAAGACAGACAAAGAGTTCCTACTCTTGATCTCAATTCAACTAACAAGTTCTGTCAATTTACAGAGATATCTTCAATTTTGGTTATACATTATATTACGCTATCACTCTTTAATTTTTTTTAGGGAAATCGAAATTTTCTAAACTAAAATAAACTGGAACAAAAATTAATGTTTTTTTCTCTATTCATCCAGATAAGCATTCGTAGATAGAAAATAAAAACAAATCTCGTGTTTAACAGAGCAATAGCGTTGTCTTAGCTATTTCAAATGAAGCATTCGATATTTCATTAATGATTGCGCCAAGCTGTTCATTCTTTTCCACTATGGAAATATCCAAAGTTTTCCACTTAAATTTGATTCAATTTGTCTACATTATTTATTTTATTTTATTTTCATTGGCTTAGTTCAGAAACATTCTGGAAAATTGGTTTTAATGTTCAATATCTCCAGGATGTAAATCTCACACAGTTGTATATTCTATGCTTCCACATGATTCATTCAGTTCAATGAATGAATGAGAAAATATTAACGGTTCTGTATATACAGGACAGTCGGCTTCTAAAAATGTTAAATATAAGATTAGTTACCTCATTGCCAATAACATTTATTTCCGTTACTATAAAAGTTCCAAAATAGAAACTGAAAAATTATTCTAAATTTTATTTCATTAATTGGTGAGTAACTAGTATTCAAGTCAGCAGACCGTCTAATTTGGTTTGTGTTAATTCCCATAAATAACCAACATATATCCGTAAAAGTAACGTTAATGTGGATCGATAGAGAAAAAAACGGGCAAGTGCGAGTAGAGCACGCTCCGTACCATCATACAAGAAATGTGTAGGTACCTAACTAATATGGTTCAAAAGATCGAGCAAAAACCAGTTTATTATGTGGGAGCCTCCTTTAATTTTATTTTTATTTCATTTATTTTATTTGCTTGATTTGTTATTACAGCATCTATATTACTTTCTTGAAAATGTCATGTTTCTACATATTATTACGGATCATAAGATACAGCCCGAGGCTCAGTAATAGGGTCCCGTCTGGCACCTCCTTGGATACGGAACCCTAAAAATTGTCTGAAATAAACACATTTTTTCATGTTGCAGATGAGGTAGTTCTCCTGTATTTTCAACCGTATACCTAATATCTACAGAGGATCGGAATCTAAATAATAGTGCTGAATAACTTAAAATTCTAAGAGAACAAAGAATTAGGTATCTAAATACACTGGAGATAACAATTTATTTCTTTTTTTTTCTGCGAGAAATCCAATGAATGCCTCATCTTTTCAATAAGACAATTTTGTGATACCAACATAACTACAAGTTGTTCAAATAAAACCTCTCTCAGTTTTGTAATTTCTATACATTGCTCTAAGAATAGTTGCATCGTCACACATCAAATATCCTAAGGATAGGACGTCTAACCCAAGACGGCGCCGTTATGACTGGAGTATGGTCTTCGCGTCTGTTTTCTTCTTTTAACAAACGGTACCTACATTCATTGGTTATTTCTGCAGACAAAACATGCAAAATTTAATGTATTTTAATTGTTTCATATTTCATGATCTAAGATTTTCCTGCGTTTATTTTCAATTATTATCCTAAACCTTCTTAAGGATTCGGCTAGGTTATATTGGTTACAACAATTATTATTAGTCATGACCCATTTTCTGGAGGGTTTCTTGTTTGTCACGATCGGGAAGCGTTGAGCCTTGCTACGTCTTAACTGTACTTGTACAGTTTTCCATATTGGAAGCTATTTCTTTCAGTGAATTAAATATTGAAAAATGAAATTCAATTATTTCTTGATATAACTATAATAAGTTTTATGTTAATCATCATATCGATATTATCAAAAAATGACATTCTTCCTAATGTTTTTTTAATATTCTTTCAACAATTTGTTATATAGTCTCAGATTAAAATAATATACTTTATAAAATTATTGAAATTAATGACAAATATTATTTATTTGAACTAAAATTTAAAGAGTGTGTTACATTTCAAGCGGTTATTTTTATTTATAAAAATGCAATTAGATTGTACGTCAGGCAAAAACTACCAAGAAGTTCACCACACCGCATATTGCAGGTCTGTACGAAAGTGGTTGTTTTACACCTAAATCGACTCAGACAATTATAAGGATAAATGCGATAATCTGGTTAAGATCTTTGCGTAAGTTTGAAATTGTATTTCTTCCCTCAATCCATGGTCTCGTAAGTAGATATGCTATAATGCGTTTCACAATGAGAATGCAGTGTGGCCGCGCATAGGCAATGTATGTATTTTAAATATGAAAACGGCACACCGTGTTGTCGCTCTTTAATTTTACCTCTAATATTTTCATCTGTATTTTGTAATTCATTGTTATTATTAAACATAAAATCGCTGAGATAAAATTTAAACCGAAGCCGCGAAATTTACCTGCGGTAGGACTTGATGGTTGAGCGAGCCCGGCATAACAACGCGCTGGCAACAATGGGTTCCATAAGACGCCACAATGCATTCTTAGTTTGAAACGCACTATAGTAGGTATATTTTAATATGGTATGAACAAAATTTATATTATTTTAATATCGTTGAAATGCTCTACATGGTGATACATGCCTGTTTGTATTTCTATTTATCGCTGAATGGTTGAAAGGAAATCTATGAAAGATTCATCTACAAGAATATAAGTTGTTTCTTTATCTACAACGGATTTTATTGTATTTCTTTTCCATAAGGCAATGATCATGACAGTCACAAATTATCTGAAGCATAAAAAAAATTCTTGCAACACCCGAGTCGAAGCTGCCTAGATTGATTAGAATAAGGTAAGTTGATTAATTTTTCCGTTTTGAAAAAAAAAAAATTAAAAAAATTAGATATCTAATAGGTTTTTCTGTAGGGAACCTAAATACAGGTCGAAAGGGCATAAAATTGTTGGTTCGAATATGTGAATTAATACAGGTTGTGTCATGTGAAATAAAAAAAAATCAACATTTTAATTCTAGATTTTCGCACCATATTTTTTCAACATCCTGTAATTTTCTTACACTGAAGTATGATTAACGGTATTTTTCCAACCTTCATCCGATCAACTGAAGCAGTTACTGAAGTTAAAATTATCAAATTGTTGAGTTGATTACAAAAATTTAATTCATACCATAAAATTTAACAAATATCTCTAAAAAGGTCAAAGATAGGTATAGGGAATATTGAAGTAACTCACTCTCAATTGGCGTCTAGAATCGGAAAATATGAAAATATGGAAGGTATTTTTTTTTTAATTATAACTTTGATATGTATCATTTTATGGAAACGCCATGTATAGCTCAAAACTTATTTCATTTTTTATTTTCAGAAAAAGTTTTAACAATTGTGTGTGTCTTATTTATTACTTTATTCTCTTCTTGTCTGATAGGGGGCTTTCCCCCCTTGTTAGACTGTTTCCTATACAAAGCGTGTCGTATACGGTGCTCTACAATGTATATTTAACAGAGAGAGTACCTATACTATTTCCATAATTTTAATTCATCTTACCTTCTCGACCTCAAAATGAAGTGGCACTTGGAAACTTACCTGTAACAAATATAATAAATAGTAAATAAGAATTATTTGATAAATTTGAGATAAAAAATAAGACTCTATTTAGTATTTATTCTTATTCAAGTTGTATACCCAAATTAGGGACACTACAGACGTTTGTAAGCTTGTACGTAGAGCACATTTGTGCTTTCGCATTCCTTCCGCATCTGTCTGTAATAATGGCCGAAGTCAAAGTAGGATGTTTTTTTTCGAAACAGAGAGTTTTCGTAAAGTTCAGAGCACTGAATAATATTTTTAACATCATAATTCCATAAGTTAATATATAGTTTGCCCCAAGATAATGTCCGCTATGAAATTTTATGAAAACGATCCTTTTCTTTTCTTAGCCCGATAAAATGTTGGAAAATTGTTTGGTACACTCCGTATGCGAGATATCATTGCTCATGACACTTGAAAAAAATATGTCCATGTCGATTTAGCACGTCATGGAAATTTTCTTTTCTTTATTTTCGTTTTATTCTACCGAGATGTACGTATTAGAATCAGCGGACAATCCTAGCGCCACCGATACCGTACTTTCCTCGATATTGGTGATTTAACTAGATCATAAGAAAATATTAATATGAAAACCCAATTAACTACCTATACCTAATTCATACTTCTAAAAGTTACAGATATATCTAAACTAAGCAAAAGAAACATTCATGCACAAAATTGTGTTCCAAATTGGGACGTGAACCACGCAACCTAAACGGAAAAAGGTAAATGTATCTAAGTAGGTACGTTTATGGCGGATTCGTCAAAGCCTAATCAGCCAGCTGAGCTGGTATTCATTTGATTCGGATGATATTCACGAAAAATATCGCTTCATGTAACATTTACATCGATTATATGTGTATTTTCAGTTATAAATCCATACCATGCATATTAATTAACAAATTTCATCAAAATTACCACGTTATATAGTTACAGAGTCTAAAGCTTTCAGACCATCATATTCTATCCTACTGTCGATATGATTCCTCTAATTTGTCAAACGGGTCACATTAATTATTCAACGGCTTGAAACATCTAAGCAGCTTCATTACGTAAATTCAATTTCGAAGTTAAAACTCACCAACCCCTGCCTCTCACGTAGAGGACCATTAAAAACCAATTATCTGTGGAGCTCGTCACGAAATTTCAAAATATTCTCGGGATCTATATAATAAATTCAGATATCCGTTATGGCCTATTTGAGCATTACAGATGAATGGTTACCATCAGAATGGTTTAATAAAAAACGTTCGAGTACTGTCGGTAAATTAGTAGGTTAGGAGATTTATCTTTTTTCCTTTATTCCTTTATTGATAATAAATTGAAAATACCTGGTGTGCCCATTCACTCGATTTTTCTACCGCAAAATTCCAGTCAAATTATTCACCCACTTATAGACTGAGAGTCAGGGCCATAAATCCCTCTGAATTTACTGAGACTAGCTTTTTGATAGTTGATTGCAGTGGTTGGGTTTACAAATGTTCTGCGACTAGTCAAGCGAAACTAAAAACAGGTGTCTCATCATGGGGACTATCAAAGTTGTTGTACCTACAAAGGTAATAAAATGAATTTGCTACTTCTGACTGATTGACATAACTTTTATTTATTTGCAATATAAAATTATATTACGATCTTCAGCTTCAGTAAATTAATTTTAGTACCTTTGTATGTACGACAACGTTGATAGTGTACCTGAGACACCTGTTCCAAGAGAAGATAAAAAGATACGCTTGATTTTTGGAAACCAAAAAATTATACAAAGCAATAACTCTTGACAAAAAAGAATTTTACTTAGAACGGTGTATTCCCAGTTTGGAACGGCCCATTTCGGAACTTGGAGCACAGGTAGGCAATGGACCTTACCCAGTTGGGAACCCCAAAAATAATACTCCATAATACTCCACAATATACATCATAACCAGGGGATTATAACAAAATTAGGCCTAAGTCATTCATCCAGAAATCTAATCTGGAAAACCAATTCTATTATGGATTGGAATTAACTAGTCAAGAATATCTATGATTCAATAGAAGTCTAAGAGTACACTACTTTCCGAAAAGTGAAGATAGTTCCAAAGGTAACGTACTTTTCTTTCTTTTTTGACTGACTCCAATCGGACGAGATATACAATTGGACTTTTTTCAATATATAGGCCACTTTATATCTTACATATCAATATTATAAGTGTCTGTCATTGGTTTTGGAATATGTTTTTAATTGTTGATTTCATATGGTTATTTGTAAGTGAACAAAACTCACGCAATCATTTTAAAGTGGACTTTCATTGTAATATAGAAGGCATCTCAGAGAAAATTAAAGCTGCTTTTTCAGCAGATACATATCTTTTTTCTGATCAAGTTGACATCGTCAGCGGTGACATATTCTTATGATTCTAGCATGTAACACATGTTGGTTTGTAAAGCTCTATTCCTAATTCTACGCCAAGGATACCGGTATTCAAAGATAATTGTTTCTAGAAGTTTATAGTAATGTTTAAGACTACAAAAATATATGTATGTACATGACTAGCGTAAATAAATAATTCGTTGTAACTTAATTTTTTTCTTCAATTACATATGCGACAGTTCAAGTGTGGCGCTGACGAAAGCAACTAAGCTTGAAATCACGTGATCCGCTTCTAGTGAATGACTGTATCCGATGAAATAAAAGCATAAAGGTGAATAGCATTCTCATTTTGATAGTATATCTTCAATTTCAGTAATACTGAATTATAGTTTTCTTTATATATATACTTAGATTGGAAGTAAAATACAATCTATACCTGCTAAATAATGAATACTGTGGAGGTTCAGAAGTGGGAATTTGTATCAATAGCAAAGTCTGTTACTCACTTAGGATAATTAAAAACTATACCTACCTTCAGTGTCTGAAAATTGTTTATAATAACAATTTTGAGCCAAGAATATTTTTTCAGTAGTCGAGATATTGAATAGGTTAAGACCATTGAGAATTGTATTAAATTTGAAGTAGTAAGAGTCATGTACGGTTAGTTCAAACAAAACAGGCTTCTAACAGTACCAGCTTTATACATTCAAGAATGTATCTTATTTTTGTTCAGGAATAAGCATTCCATAACGCAATTAGAGACAAGACAAGACATAAATCTCGAAAATCAAAAATCTGAGGTGGAATAATTAGAGATAGGACAATATCCAGAAATTGAACATTTTTTCAAAAGAGTCACGGTTTTCGATCTACAGAGATGTAAAAATGGTTAAATCTAAAACATTTACGCGTATTTCCGCCACGATGTTCTGAGATCTCTACATAATGACACGAACAAAGAATATATGTGGTTAATCGAATAAGCACTATCTTCTTTGGTATTAGTGAACGTTCAACGATTTTCGTGACTAATGTCACACTCAAAAGTGTGAAATAAATTTTTTTTCAATAAATTGGACCGACATTATAAGTTGGTGCTCTGAAAAATACAAAATAATATTAATTCTATTAGTGCTGGTACTTGTGAAATTGGAGCCAAAAGTTATCAATCTAACTGCAACTGCACAACTTCAAAAGTAACAGCACTAATAGAATTAATATTATGTTGTAGTTTTCAATGCACCAACTAACTGATAACGTCGGTCCAATCTTTTGTTAAAATACCTCCATAAAATACTTCAACAAATTGCCAGAACACATCATAGTAATCAATAATCTTACTGTAAATAAAAGGGCAATCTATAATTTATTAGTCAATTTGGAATCCTATTCCTACAATGGAAAAATATTTTAAATTGTAGATGATTCTTGAGGTGACACCATTTTGTGTACTCTACATCTAATGCAGTGATTATTTCTCAAAATAAAGATTATTTTATGATCTGCACCCCAGTTCGGATCTGGGAATTTCAGCAATGGGAGTGAGCCCTGCCTTAGAGCATTAGGTTACTTCGAGTATGTACCTAAAGTCTAGAGATTGTAGACATTTTCGTAAGGGAAGTTATGTACTTCATAGATGCCTATAATATTAAAATGATTTCCAAATTCACTTTTGAATACTAAATTGTATTTGTCGATGCGCCTAGTTCATCAATGGATTCATTAATTTTGTCATTCACAGTTGAAAAATGAAATTGAAAATCAAGTATACAGTATGTTAACCCCGATAATTGGTAGCATAGTTGAAAGAAATTCGAAAATATACAAATGTATAAGTATTTTATTGTATATTGAAATAGAAATAAAATACAAGAACTCAATATCTTGATAATAAGGTCTAGCTCTGCTTCCATCAAGAGAATATGTGCAAAGACGTTCAGTCTTGTAGTGTCATTTAGCGGTCCTAGAGGTTTTCTATATGCCTACGCAGTCAATTCCCCTAATATATCGTAAAATATCTTCAGCGACCTTAATAAATAGTGAGTATTCATATCCATGGATGAGGTTCATATAAAAAGTTGGGAAGGCATTGAAAGGATACGTAAAGTGAGAGAGACCAGGGACGTTCAAGATTTTTCAAAGCGCACGATTAAATCAATAAATGTGGTCCTGATTTAGAAACGATTTGCATGAACCGCTGACCTTGCGGAGGGGGAAACTGAAAACGATAGCTCTGGGAATAACGGATGGGGGAGAGCAATGTCGACGCTGTTCGATCGTTCGGTGCTCACAGGTGGAAATAATATAGTTCAGAGTGATGCTGGTGTCAAAGTGTTCTGATCGGCCGCTTTGCTTATATCTACACTATGAGTCGAGAGTACCTATAAAAACGTGGACAGGTTTTTTATAAATACCTAGGTACCAGATTGGATTATTTACCCACCATATAATTGGAAGCAACAAAGATGTTTCTTACTTGACCAAATTTATTTTAAGGACGAAGTAGGAATAGTTATGTTCACAAACAAGGTAAATAAGGGTGATAAATAGAAACCTTCCTTCTTTTTCGAATTCAAAGCAGACATGACCCCATAGGTTTTGGATATGGAATAAAAAGACGGAAAGGGCAATTCTAAATTACATATTTTCCCTATAGAACGTCTGCCATGAATTTTGAGTTTGGCAGTTGGAACAGGGTTACAGTGAAGAGATGTGCAGTTTGAAAAAATGCTGATTCAGAAATGGTCCCATAAAATTACCTTATAAAAACAACAGTTTTACAAAAAGGAAAGAACTTGAACTTTTATATACCAGCAATACTGAATATTTTGAATTTTTTGTAGTTAATGCATACAAATCACTCAAAAAATAGTTATAGGTATGTTTGTAGATTTTCTTCTGTATAATTCATATTCAACTATAAAATCACGGTATTTTTTCATCTCATATCTATAATATAGTCAATTTAACTAACTAGTTGTATTACGACATGTCATTTAGTACGCCTGAAATTTCGAATGTTGTCAAATTTTAAAATTACTGCTGATTAGAATCAGCTGATTACCTGTTTAATAGGTTTTGATGATCAATTGTAACATTCGACGTTCAAAATATTTGATATACTTAAAGATAAGATAAGATAAACGAACTTGTATTGGTGATTGGTTTGGTATTGACAAGTAACGTCTGATTTGTGATATTTGTGTTTGTTGTTCAGACAAGTAACTACCTATGTATTTCTTCAAATCACCACTGAGTTGAACCTGTGTTTGGCTAATAACGTACTCTGTCATGAACAGCTATTGTGAAACGTTAAATGATGAGTTATGATCCAAATTCTTGCATATGAATCACAAGCAGTTATAATCAGCAATTCTTCAATTTTTTTTGAAAACCACATTTTTTATTCATTGTCTCTCGTGTGTTATTGATAATAAGGTTCTTGATCTTTTTTTTTATTTGGACTTTTCAATATATTATGTCAATAAATTACGTCATGTTGAATCATAGATTTTTATATTCCTCAGTATTTCAAATTCACCCTGTATGATCCCAAAATTTCTTCAGCTACCCATTCAATACCAACCAACTTTACAATGTCTATTTGTGAGAGTTACGATCATACTTATCTGGTTTTCATACTGAATGACCTATAAATTGAATGTCGTCTCAAGTTCTCGAACTTTGGTAGTTTTGGTTGGAGTTAAACATGTTGGAATTAGATTTAGAGGCGTGGCAGACAAGGGCTAAGTTCAGTCCAAGATTTGTGGATCTCGAAATCACACTACGAAATAAACAGACCGATGTCGCAGTGGATAGAATTCGATCCATATTATTCCCTCATAATTGATATAATCTATTGAAACTGAAATATGAAGACTTAGATGAATATAAAAAAAACTGAGATATTCATTTGAAAAAATAAGTTTCCATAACTTATTTTGACTATCAACGGATTTTTTATTCAAAGAAAATTATATGTATATTTATAGTAAATTTGGGAGAGTTGCCGCACTTTTATAAAATGTATTACAGTATTGTTGTAAACATTTATTATGAATATTTTACAGTCAGCCCACAAACTCAACAATATATACTATATGAAAATATAAAATGATAACAAAAAATAATCTCTTTAATAACATAAAATTAACATTTTATTATAAGAACGATAGGTTGTCTCTCCTCACCCATATGGGAGAGATGCCACGCAAAAGAGGAGAGATGCCGCGGTATCAAAATCATTCAAATATACGTTTATATGCTTCAAAATTTTCCCTGGCGCAAGTATTGGACTTATTTTTAGTTGGCATATAAGTTTCATGAAGCCATTCCAAGCATTTCACGCGCTGCAGCCAATCATCCATCCTTCTTAGTAGTTTTTCTGTAAGTACTCCTCTGCACATTCAGCACAATACAACTTTTTCTTTGGTCCAACTGATTTTGCCAATGGTTCTTCATCGCTTTCGTCCCATTCGTTATTTTCAGATTTCTTTTTCCTTAGATTATTATTTATCCAAGTGATCTTGGCTTGTCTGTGTTTGGTTTTCTTAGCACCTTAACTTATTTTGTCACATTTTCTGGTGAATTAAGCACTTCGGCTGACTGTTTTCTCTTCTTCGTAATGTTCTTGGTGGAATGTTGTATCTTCTTTCTGCTTCTCGTTTGGATATTTCCTCATTTTGAACTTTTTCAACGGCAGTCATTAACTCTTCTTCTGTCCAACGCACCTTAGGCATTGCGTTCACTTTACGCTTTGATGTTTGCGAAACAGATCCTAAGACAATTTTTGTGCTATTTGTTTATGTTACTAATAAGTTTAGCGTTAAGTACTGAAAAAAAAGTTAAAATCTGTCCCCTCCAAAATGTGCGTAGTCTATCCTTTTAGCTAGGGAGAGACGCCGCACAAGATTTTTTGTCTCCCGTCAATCAGTCTAACCTTAAATTACCCAACCCTGTATTCTCACAACACGCCTCAATAAGCAAATACGCACACACAATAAACATCAACCCGCTTTGAACAACGAACGTTTACTTAGTACCTAATAAATTTTACGAACATTTGCATCACTTACCTTGTATAAGTTTCTAAGTAACGACGGCGGCAACCATTTTTCGCACGAATCTGTCACCCACAAAACACACAATTGGCTAGGTCTACAGATTTCTTGTAGTGAAAACGACATCCTCTAACGCGTAGCAAAATTAGATGAAATGCGGCATCTCTACTCACGCAGCAACTCTCCCACAATGACCCTAGTATCTAATATTACAATCCTCTGTTGAATTTCATGAAACTCATCCATTATTATCAGATTTGTTGAGTTAAAAACATAATTAAAATTTCGTCCTAGCCATCAAATAAAGTTTTATTTGTTTGTAGATGTATTTCGAAATGTCATTAGTACCTGATCAATTTGCTCATGAATTATTTAGGACTTAGATGATTTACACTATCAAAAAACATTAGAAGATGATAACGCAAAAATAATAGAAAGAAAACTTTTAGGCTCATAAACTTTTCTTTCCCCAAATCCATTTAGAGTTTGATTTCGCCGAACGCAAAGATCGAAGAATATCAAACTCACACACAGAATGTACCTAGGCTTATTGAGAAATTTATAACCGTCTTAGCGAGAAGCAGAGTTGTCACACGGTGAAACGTGATTCGTATCCCTGGGGGATTTATTTGTTTTCAAGAGCTTATTGTCCCAAAAACGAGACCCGGCATTGCCACCATCAAGTTTTCTTGACGTTGAGAGGGACTTGAGGAAAGATAATTAAGTTATCGAATTTACAAGTTAACTGATCAAGATTGCCAAGGTTCTCGAAGAAATCATAATCATAAAACTCACTTATTACTGCTATATTCCAAAAATGTTGCACATGTATTTTAAATCAAATAATCTGTAGGGATTGCAGACTTAAACCTTTAATAGAAGCTAGGACTCCATTCAATAAATCGCTAAAATATTTTTATACAACTACTAGTATTAGTATTGTAAACCGAAATGTATTTGGCTAAGGATCTTGGCAATAGGTCCCTACTGACGATGTCAATTTCGTTGGCGAAACACATGTCAGATGTAAAAAACAGCCTATATCTTTCTCGGAAATGCGGGAAATGCTTTTCACATGCTACTGAAACTACCGTCAAAATCAGTTTAGCCTGGACAAACAAAAAGAAAAAAAAATGGATGTTTCAATTTTGTTGACTTGAATATACCTGAAAAAAAATTTAGTCCAAAATCACAGGCAGACAATTCAATTTTATTTATATGTATAGATATAATAAAAGGGTACGTAAGAAACGGAAACAACCCATCATCGTCATTAAATTGTCATCGCGGATGACAGAAATCGATATTGTGAAAAATGAAGGTACTTTACTATTGAGCAATGTTTACATTTTTCGACAAACCTCGTACACGAATGTTAGAAATTGATCTACATAGCCTAAAACACAAAATGAAATAATTGTATATCAATCAAGAATACATCAAGTTTTCCATATGATGCCAACGTGATTGAACACACTGTATATTGAGGGTCACTTATCGGGATAAAAACTATCCTATCTCTCAAATTGGACCAAACAATATATATTTACAAAATTTCATTGAAATCGGATGAGCGGTTTCGGAAATAAGCGTGAACGAAGATCTAGACAAGGGATTTGTATATGAAGATGTTCAAACAAACTACTTTGAGATGTAGGGGCAACGATACGTTATCATAAATATAACAGCCAAGATAGGGCTATAGCAAGGATCTAAAGATGAATATTCCGATATTCCAGAAAGACGGGAGATGTACGAGTGTAAGAAACTTTTAAACTCAAATAACACACGTAAATATATTCAATTTGAATTCAATGTAGGTGCCTATGTCCCAGGATTAGAATATGTATACATATAGTTTTTCACTACTTAGCAATTATTCAAGTCAATTTTGCTTTTTGAGCACCTGGAGATCCGAGACAGATCAATATGAGGAATGGACCTGAATAGTCCCAGGGCTGATATAACTGCTTGAGAGGCAACTTCAAAAACTGTCTGGAGATCGAAATCAACTTAACGTCTCAATGAAATCCATAGACCGACATGTTGGCGTTCCGCGCTCAAACTTGTCAGGTTAACAAAAATAAGCAGCTTTCTGGAGTAGAGAGAGATGTTTTTTACTTTCTGAAAATCTCCGAGTTTACTAAAACAAGGCGCGCAAAATGCAGAATATAGTAGAATAGATATTTTATATAATGTAGCTTCGTACGTGCCTAGAATCTAGATAGGATAGGTACAAATCCAGGCGCTTTTCTCAGTAGAATATCATTTCGTACGTTTGGTGAAAAACAGTTATCGTCAGCGCGAAATAGCTATAATCGTCACTAGAAAACGGGCTAGATAAGTCTTGGATGCTGCTACACTAGATCTTAATGTCGAAAAAAGCGATGACAATAGCTATCTAGTTTCAACGATAGCTATTTTTCGCCAAAATCACCTATCAATAAAAATGCAACGTCATCAAATAAAGCGCAAAATTATGTTTGGGTTATGTATTATCATTTTTTTTATATCTTACAGAGTTTATTCTTATGGATAATTGTATAAAAAAGAAATGACGTACCTAACTCACTTGAAAAAATCCCGATGGCCTGTAGTCAGCGGAAAGGTAAATTTTTCAAAATTCATTGAATTGAAATTTTAACAACCTTTTCATTGGTATACCTACATGTTATTACATAAAATTGTCATAGCCTTGCGGTTAGAGGTTTTTGTTTTGGCTGTTTGTGGGTTCGAATCCACTTCAAGGCAGATTTTTTTTTTCGCCTATTTCTTTTCAATAAATATACTATATATTTTTTTAATCAGGGTCTATACTAAGATCTCCAGAAAATGTACAATTACATCAAATTTATATTGAGTATTCATGTTTTATCAATATTTGTTATTTTTCTTTATTAATTTTTATTTTTTTACCTGTGTATTTTATGAAAAATTGCTTTGAACAAAAGTTGTAGGTACTGATTATATCTATAACCTAAAATTATTTTTAATAATATTTTCACTACGGCTCTTTTTTGATAATTTTTTTAAATGTTTGAATGGTCGCCATTTTGAAACTACTTACCCGATATAGCCCAATAACGAACTCGACCGAGATATTTGAGAGATTGATTTTTGTGGCAAATTTGAACTTGATACCTTCAAAACTGCGACCTCTATCGTGTTAGCAAATTTCGTAATATCCCATATATATATATATATATATATATATATATATATATATAAAATGAATTGTAAATTCTTGACTGTCTAATTAATGATGAATTTTTAATGATTGGGGTTGCAGTCAAAATGCCAATAAAATTAAAACTCTTTAATCAATGTCGAGCTTTCGGTAACGCATAATAACAAATGTTTGTAGCTGGTAAATTTCATTAATCTCACGATTTTTGTCCCGATGAAGGTAACAAGCGTTACCGAAAGCTCGACATTGATTAAAGAGTTTTAATTTTATTGGCATTTTGACTGCAACCCCAATCATTAAAAATTCATTATATATATATATATATATATATATATATATATATATATATATATATATATATATATATATATATATATATATATATATTAAACTTTTGAACCAAATGTTTTTTTGGACTAACTTATTATAGACATATAACAATATGCCGTTGAAATTTTTTCGAAATTCAAAAGTGTGAACGATCGCAATAGGTATATTTCTATAAGAAATTTACCTAAAAATATTTTAAAGGAATAAATAACAAGAGGAATAGCACGCAACTAAACAGGTGATAAAGACAGTATTTTAAAAGACCGAAATATATCTTCATATTAACAAGGTAATACTCCATATTTATTTATATTGTGATATAAATGGGTACATTTGACGGAAAATAGCTCTTATTAGCGCTTTGAAAACATGTTTGACCAGAAGGACTCAGCTAGCTTAGCGCTAGCCAGTTTGTTTTATGGCGCTATGTAGCGCCTATGATAGTTTTTTCCGTCAAACACATTAATTTTTTCTTGAGAAGCTGGTTGAAAATAGGTTTTATTCATTTTTACTGAGCTGTAAGAAAAAGTAGAATTTCTGGGTTAGTTTACTGGATATTTAATTCAGTTAGCATGACTAGATACAACAATAGAGGTATTTTTGTGGTTTAAGCACTGTTCAGGGTGGTAGACTATGATAGCCAATTTTCATTTTCATAGGTTACACTAAAAATGCGCTATTTGACAAGGTTACGCTCTCAATACTGGAGCATGTTTTTGAATATTAAAATTTTTCATCAAAATTTGAAGCGACTTGGAAAACGATAATGATATCGGGGGATAGAGTAAATAAATAAAGATAGTTGACACTTGACAATCACAATAAAACAATAAATAAATGTCTATACATGTAATAAAACAGTAGAACCCGTTGTGTTTATTCGCGGTAATCTCTGAGATTAATGTGTGCAAAATAAATAAAATATGTAATTTTAAAGCCATTATCACTGGTAGATAGTCGTATGCCAGGAAAAGATGTTATCCTCATTTAAATACATTAGGTAAGCTTTCAACTTCCAACTTATTCTCGATTACTTAAAATGGGCATATCGGTATTCTGCTAACTTGACGTTTATTGAAGAGTGATTATATCACAATGGGACCGAAGGTTGAACAATTTATTATTTTTAATGGCATATGAGGGGGCATACCTCCTATTTTGACAGTATCGGGTTTTACTGATCATAGATGAAGCGTCGCAGTATGACGATAGTCAAGTGTCAGTGGCTGCTTTAGCAAAACGGAAGAGATTTAACGAATACGCAAGACTAAAAGGTATGGTCAAAAGACTTCCATGCGGACGAAAACGCGGGCAACAGCTAGTCATATACATATATTATTTCTCAAAATTGTTCCTTGCCGGTACGTCATATCTCTCATAATTCTTTATACAAATTATTCATAGTGACGTCATTTAGATTACCTTCCCCTCTAATGACGAAAAACAATAAACATAGTTTTTTCAAAATTTCTTTGATTAATATGTCTATCTGTAATGCATGTAAGGGCACTTATATGCGGATATTTTAAGCTGTATTGGAATCGTTTCTAACAACTCAAGCTCTTTGAGCTTGATTTTTACAGTCTTTAAAATAAATAGTTTTTACAAAAAATTGGACCGACGTTATCATTTAGTGCACTGAAAAGTATAAAATAATATTAATTCTATTGGGGCTGTTACTTTTGAAGTTGTGCAGTTGCAGGTAGATTGATAACTTTTGGCACCAACTTCACCAGTACCAGCCCCAATAGAATTAATATTATTTTATACTTTTCAGTGCACTAACTGATAACGTTGGTCCAATTTTTTGTAAAAAATATTTATATATTGAGTGTAACATTAGTCACGAAAATCGTTAAACATTCACTAATACCAATGAAGATAGTACTTATCCTATTACCCACGTATATTTTTTGCTTGTAGTTGTTATTATTGAGATCTCAGAACATTGCTGCGGAAATACGCTTGAATATTTTAGTTGTAACCATTTGAACATCGATTTAACTCGAAACCGTAACTCTAAGGATAAAATGTTCATTATAAATGTTGCTACAAATAATTATGTCTTTCATGCACTGCAAACAGATTTTCAATTTTCGACAGAAATCACCCTCTCCACTCTCCACATAGCGAAAATAGGTGTACTTGAAGCCCCTATCTCGAAAACCGTTACTCTTTTGAAAAAATGATCAATTTAAACGCTTCCGGATGTTGTCCTATCTTTAATAATACCACCGCAGATTTTCAATTTTCGAGAAAATTTGTCCCCTCCATCCCTTTCGGGGGCGGTTTTAGGAGGGAACGAGATGTCGGATTCCCGTTTTTATAAGTATGGGACCATTTCTCAAGCCTCCTCTTTCAAATGAATCAAAAATCATCAAAATCGGAGTGACTACTATATGAAAGGCGCGTACAAACAAAAAAAAAACCGATGGCCTGTAGTCAGCGGAAAGGTAAATTTTTCAAAATTCATTGAATTGAAATTTTAACAACCTTTTCATTGGTATACCTACTTGTTATTAAATAAAATTGTCATAGCCTTGCGGTTAGAGGTTTTTGTTTTGGCTGTTGAATATAAAGCAGACAGGGTTCGAGTCCACTTCAAGGCAGATTTTTTTTTCGTCTATTTCTTTTCAATAAATATACTATATATTTTTTTAATCAGGGTCTATATTAAGATCTCCAGAAAATGTACAATTACATCAAATTTATATTGAGTGTTCATGTTTTATCAATATTTGTTATTTCTCTTTATTAATTTTTATTTTTTTACCTGTGTATTTTATGAAAAATTGCTTTGAACAAAAGTTGTAGGTACTGATTATATCTATAATCTAAAATTATTTTTAATAATAGTTACACTACTGCTCTTTTTTGATAATTTTTTTAAATGTTTGAATGGTCGCCATTTTGAAACTACTTACCCGATATTGCCCAATAACGAACTCGACCGAGATATTTGAGAGATTGATTTTTTTAGCAAATTTGAACTTGATACCTTCAAAACTGCGACCTCTATCGTGTTAACAAATTTCATAATATCCCATATATATATATATATATAAACTTTTGAACCAAATGTTTTTTTGGACTAACTTATAGACATATAATAACATGCCGTTGAAATTTTTTCGAAATTCAAAAGTGTGAACGATCGCAATAAGTATATTTCTATAAGAAATTTACCTAAAAATGCACACTGTCGAATTGTATACCTCCTCCGTTTGGGGTTCGTCGGTGAAATATAAGCAATATATTAAATATCATAGAGAAAAAGAAGATTTTCAGGACTTTGGCCATTCAAAATGCCAACTTTTGCAAACTTTTGGCAAGTTTGTTTAGTTGTTTAATCATTATAGACAATGTAAGACGATAGAGGGCAGCTGATGAAGTTGAAGCCAGAATTCAAATCGAGTTGGAAGTATTACCTATTATGTAAATAGATAGTATTTGATGTCAGCTTTAAGATTTAGTTAATTACATTCTTTGCGAAAGTATAATTTATCACTCAAATGAGATGAATTAACTAGACATATTTTAAATCGCATTCAATAATTTATAATTAACTTTTCTTCAAGAACTCTCTATAAAAATCGTATTTACTTGAAGATTGTAGAAGGCGTCATCTAATGACAATCTGTATTACTAACAAGAAGCATCTAATGAGATTAGGTCTAGCAGAGGATGACGAGTGCAGATACTGCGGGGAAGAGGAGGAAACTCCGGATCACCTGGTGACGGAATGCCTCGCCATTGCTAGCCAACGCAAACAGTGCCTTGGACTAGCAACCTGCAGTAGTGAGGAAGTATCCTCCTTGAAGCCAACCCAGATACTGGAGTTCATTAGAACTCTGGAACCGGAAGGCGAGTTGTAGACCTCGTATAGGCGAGTGCAACTCAGGTGGGGGGCACAATAGACCTTATGGTTGCAGTGCAATGTAACCCCCTCTTAAATCTAAATCTAAATTACTAACAAGAGTTGGAGTTGATTCAACGGAATTGTAAACGTTTCATATAGTAGATATATCCTGCAAATATACCGCATAGGGTGATTCTGGCATAGCGAATCTCAGATGTCGCTTCTGAAACTGGCACTGGTGTTACTCTTAGGGTGTTACTTTTAGGGGGTTAGGGTGCATTCGCATTCAAGACGCGATGGACATTGTTGTCCACTCCTTACAATGAAATGCAACGCCAAGTGGATTGAAATTACCTCTCTAATGAAAAAAATATATGAAAGTGTGCAAGCCTTACTTATTAATTGATCTTAAAAAAAACTTTCTAGGTATAGTGGTGTATGATAGTTTTTTTTGTGTAAAAAAGATAAAACATTGCTTAAAAATAGAGAAATACACTTTATCGGGACGTGATCTAGAATTTTACAAAAAAGCCAGAGCCATCCGCATTGATCCGGTATCTATTTTTGTAATATTTACTTACTAAAAGTTTGACAATTGAACATTGTACCAATAATGCAATAAAGACTTTCTCCAAAAAATTTGGTACTGAATAAATCTGCAACCGATTTTTTTCGTCAGAATTTTATGCAGGAGCAAGCTACATATGTAGCAAATTCGCTCACTCACCTCAACAAAGTAATCCCGTTAATCTTTTTCTTATAGGTAATAGGTACGCATAAAATCGAAGAGTCCCATATTTTGCAAATTTTATTCGTACGAGTTCCTAATATTTCCCAAATTTGATAAGTCACAGCTCCTGCCATGGCCATTCTACAGTAATTAAGGAATAATTCCATCATTTTAAGCTTCTTTTTTAAGGAGGTCATGCTCTAATATTAAAAGATCAAGAGATCCAATAGGACGCGCTCAGTGGGCAAATGGAATCGATATCCATTCAAATAAAATAAAAAATATTGTTCAATTCTCAGATTCTTTTCGTGACATTGAGAATTTAATTAGGGACGATTGCAACGATTTGGTTTCAAGTTATAAGAGGATAGAAGGCCAGTCTATAAGCGCAATATTGAATGCATTTCAATTATAAGTGTTAGCAGAAATACAACTATGCAGTAATTTATAGTGAAATAACTAGTCTCAAATTCTCATCTTGGTGCAACCATCTATTTTATGTTAAAAAACTTTTTCTGAATTTAATTTCTCCATTTATTGGAAAACTATATTTCACAGTAGGTGGGACACGAAAAACTTCGGAAAATAATAACCCTTCAGAATGGTATATTCTTAGATACATTCATTTAAATATAAAAAAGCATACATACCTACAATTGAATTGTATACCTCTGTGACTTCCGCGAAGTCGATCAAAAAGTAACATTTTTGATTCAGTTATACTTCTAAGATCAATAACTCAATATTTATACTTCGATTAAAAATGTAACGGACATTTAGAAATGACTAGGAATTATTTATCTTCAAGTTTACTTATTTACACACTAAAATTCACAGATTATTTATATACAGTATTTATATATCTACAATACAATATCGAATTCTATATACAATTTATATTTATTATTTACAACAGTATTCGAACTTAGCGTTTATTATTTATATTTTTGGTGGCCTCCTACTAGGGACCAAACTACACCGTACTCCCGATTTCGACGGACTGCACCATACTGCTCTTTGCCCGTCTCCATCGTACCACTGGTCTCCACCATACCGCCGTTTTCACTGCACTACCGGTCTTCACCGTACCCACTCAACTACTGTACCGGACTTACTGCACTATCTTACTGAGGTCCGCAGCAAATCATCTCCAATATTACATAGGCAACCCCTCCATCTAGAAAGCTTCCACCGGCATATTCCAACACCCCGAACATTCCACTAATAGCACGAACTCACTAGATGTTTCTAGATATAAATTTGACCTTGGTATGTATGCCTACAATCATACTCCGCCGGCTCGAAGCTATCGATGGATATATCCATGGCTCCGCCCAAGCCCCGCTAACGACCTTACTTGTCAAGATGCTCCGACCTCGTTACAATAATAAATTTTTTTTCAAAAATTGGACCGACGTTATTAGTTGGTGCACTAAAAAATACGAGATAATATCAATTCCATTGGTGAGTGCAGTTGCAGTTAGATTGATAACTTTTGGCACCAACTTCACAAGTATCAGCACCAATAGAATTAATATTATTTCGTATTTTTCATTGCATCAACTAAAATCGTTGAACGTTCATTTATACCAAAGAAGATAGTAGTTATCCTATTCCAACGCATATTCTTTGTTTATACTTACTTATACTATTTAGAGATCTCGCGGCGGACATACGCATAAGTATTTTAGATTTAACCATTTTACCACCGCTGTAACTCGAAAACCATAACTCTTAGGAAAAGAATGTTCATTATAAATGTTGCAACAAATATTCTTATCTCAAAATATCGAAAATAAACATATGTGAGATTTTAACATCAATGTAACTCGAAAACCGTAACTCTTTTGAAAAAATGTTCAATATAAACGTTTCCGGATATTGTCCTATCTTTAATTGTGCCATCTCGAATTTTCGATTTTCGAGAAAATGTGCGGGTTTCGGAGAGAAGGCGATTTCGAATTAGAGTTTTTACGAAGATGGGACCATTTCCCAAATTTAGCCTTTCAGATGAATCAGAAATCATCAAAATCGGAGTACGTTTAAAATATACAACGCACGCACAAACCAAAACAAAAGCAGACTGTCGAATTGTATACTTCCTCCGTTTGGGTTCGTCGGTCAAATACAGAACAGACACAATTTGCTCTATTAAATAGTTTTGGATATGGTTTACTGAAAAAAAAAACAAATAAATCATAAATAGATTAACCTAAATCTCAAAGTTATTTTAAGTAGGGGACCAAATCGGTTTTCACCTTATCACAAAAAATAATGTTTGGGGAATCTAATTCTCGGATGTACTATTGTCGTTAACTAAAACAGAAGATACAGTAACATGGTTTTCAAGTTTTTCTATGATATTATTTCTGTTTCAGTTATTTTTAAGTCTACAAATGATAATTTTGTAATAATTAACAATCTTTGTGCCTATCAGTCATGAAAGTTAATTTATATTCACCTATTTCTCCGCAATTCCTCAAAGAGAATATCCGCATACAGCATCGTACATAGTTTCGTAGCAAGGAATTTGGCTAAAGACTATGAAAGATGTGAGTTATGTCCTTCTGCCCAAGAGCTCTGTTGTCTCAGAGACAAATACCATCGCTAAAAGAAAATTCTCTTTTGATATGTCAGAACAAGCAAGTTTAGAAATGATTTATTTATCTGCCTTGCGTTTATTCTTACAAAATATTATCATTCAAAAATGGGTATTGATTCAATATTGTTTCAAAACACAAACAAGTGCTTTCAGTTCTATATCAATTTATCAAGAATGGAATGCTCAAATATAAAAATCCTTCCAACGTTACTTTACAAAAAACAAAATACTAATGATATTACCCATTTCTGTAGAAAGAAGCATTCCTATTTCGATAAAATTATGCCGGAAATCCTCTCTGTTCGTATACAAGAAGTCTACGAAATCAGGAAGCGAATGGAATCATTCTCAATTCAAGTAAACTTCACTGCGCTTGTTTAACAGGATTAACAAGGATTTCATAAGGAAAGCACATTATGATATTCCCCTAAGAGCTAATCTTAGAAGAATTATAACGAAACTCTGACTTTTGTTAAAATATATAGCACACTTAAATTGAATATCAAGCTTATTCCGATACGATAAATTCCAGGGTCTTTTTCGGAACAATGAATAATTTGAAGGGCAAAATTGATTGCTTCCTCATTTATTTATCAACAATGGAAAGAACAAAAGAGAAGTTGTTTTCTGTAATATAAAGAAGTAAATATAGAAATAACAAACACATCAGTAAATTCAAGGAAAATTATTGAACAATGACATGTATTTTAGTGTTCCCATCTCGCGAGAAGTTAACTTCTACCTATCTGGGAAAATAAACAAAATATTGGCGTTTGACTTCTTTATACTCGAAAAAAACATACAGTCGAATTATATACATGCTTCTTTTGAGAAGAAAATGCGCATTAATATAAATTAAATATTTATCGAAAATTAATGATAATGATTCCTTTCAATTTTTTCTCTATAAATTATCCTATTATCGCTCTCATTTGGGACAGCACTGATTTTGATGATTCTTTTTTTCATTAGAAAGAGAAAGATTTAGAGATGATCCCATTTTTAACTTTTCAAGGTTTCATTAAGCTAATCTCTTCGAATGCTAGGAAAAACTAATATTCAAAAATCGAAACTTTTTTATTAGATCTTCTAGAACATAATGTAACGTGAAAACTTACCTGAATACACCAACACACTAACAAATGTCACAAACATCCAGAAACATGGAGAATATACTGATTGGGTCTATTCTTGAAGGAATATATTGGGAAATACATACAGAACAACATATTAGAAAGGACGAGAAGCTTTGAGATAGGAGGTTAAATGGATATAAAAAGACACGGGCCACGGAATTAGTTAGTTAGTCATTAGATCACAGTCAGTTAGTCAGTCATAGATCACAATCGGTCATAGATCATAGACAGTAGAAAGTCGTATATAGTCAGAGAAATAAGTGTGAATATAAATCTGTATATAGTCGTGTAGTTATTGGTGTAAATAAATAAGTAGAAATAAATCGAACCCAGTTTTAATATAAATTTCCGTTACAATAATATGATTTCTTGAAAAAATGTAGGTACTTGAAAACTTCTCGATATATCTAAGAGTTTTATAGTTTTTCAAAAACAGTTGCTAATAATTCAAAATATATTTCCTATAATAAAGTTGTTTATCAATATAATAGCTATGAATATGAAGTAATAGATTTTAATCGAATTTCTTAGATGAGGGAACTTTTATAAAACGATAAGTTATATATTTATTTATATTGAAGTAAATAATTAATTCTTATAAAATTTATAGGAAATATAGTGTAAAGCTTAGAGTATGCGATTTGTATTCGCAATGATACTGTTTTTCTCACATCACTTTTTATCATGTTCTTTACTAAATACTAATAACATTGCATAATGTCGTTTCTACACTACCAAGAGGCGTGAGTTAGTTACAAATATCAGTCAAAATTGTGAAACTTATTAAAGGATAAACTAGAACTGACTTTATTAAACGATGCACTAAAAAAAATAAAGTAACAACAAATAATGTAAGAATTATAAAAAAATAATTTGGTGTCAAGATTCATCTCCTGGTACCTACTAATTTCAGAATTTTTATGAATCCCACATTATTTATTGTAATTTTATTCTTTTTGTTGGATCATCTAATGAAGTCCGTGCTATTTTTTCTTTAAGTTATTAATATACTTTGTTGTCGGTTTTGAAAAAGTGGTATATCAAAATAAATATCCCAATAATTATGTTAGCCTTCATGCCTTGGTCCTACTGCTTTGTCATCCAATTCTAAGCTATGCTGAAAGTAAGTACCTATGTAATTCGTTAAAATGTTTGAAATCTATTGCAACATTTCGACCAAACATATATGTATATGAAATATGAAAAAACGTAATGAAACAAATAAAATTGATAAGGTATCAAATTAAATATTTAAAGATTGTGATTTCAAATTGAAGTAAAATAATGAAATGGATTATTCTCGACAATATTTGGTGACAAAAAGTTCAAATGAATGTTAACTGTATTTTGCGATTTTGTTAAAAATGCAAGGTAAATTCAAATGTTCTTTCATATCTCAGAGAACTTTGTAGGTATAAATATAAAATTTGGCATAATCTGTTTACAATTTTTAATATTCTGGTACTAACTCTGCATTTTATGGACAGGGTGTTTTCACTTTATGAACTAATTTACCCCAAACCCTCTAATTAAAATTTATGATACATCTATGCGTTTCATGATTCGTTTTCCTAAGTGGGTACTCATTCATAATTATATCTGTTCTATCTTCCACAACTTTTTGATGACATTCGCCCTTCATGCGTTATGTGCCAACAGAAATTAGAAACACACAATGCAAATGTAAATAATGTAAATGAGTGCAAGTTCCGTTTGGACACGTTTTAAATGAAATAAGAAACAGTCAATCGAAGACGTTTTTTAAAAACTTTTTAAGACAAACTTATCCACAATCATTATTTTCCTGTATCTCTGACTACGTAGCGTAAGCCACGAAATGATAGCTTTCGATTTTTTTTGACTAACTCACAATCATCTTACAGGTAACTTATTTTCGAAAAATGTTCATGAAGTATAGCCTATAATCTTACAAGATAATTGTATAACAGTCGCTACTGTAATTTCTGGGATTAGCACAAATGAAGATAAACCCAGCGCGGCGGTGGATAATATGTGTTTAGAAGATATAGATTATTGCGAAAGTTTGTTATTCTCTCACATTTTGTAATATTGATGAATAAAATTGTGCATTATTTGCAATCATGACTGAACAACAACCAACGAAAATATTGCATCCGTTGGTGATATTTTTTTATGAAATCTATCGATTAGGTACATAATTTTAAGTTGTCATCAATTAAGGCACAACAACTCATGAACGGTAAATAGTACCCCAAAGTCTGAAGAGATAAAAAAGCAATGAATGAGCATTTGAGGAAACAAAATGCGTAATTAAAAAAATAATTAAATTTTCGAAATAAATCGCCCTCTCCACATAGCAAAATACAACATTTGAGAATTTAAGATGCCTCTTACTCAAAAACCGTAACTCTTTTGAAAAAATGTTCACTTTAAACGTTTCCTTATATTGTCACATCTCTAATTCTGCCATCTCAGATTTTAGATTTTTGTGAAAAATTGCCCCCTTCACCTACTTTGAGAGCGGTTTTTGGAGGGAAGGAGATTTCGGATTTCTTTCAAATGAATGAAAAATCATAAAAAAAAGATTACTCTTACTATATACGGCGCGCAAAAAAGCAAACTGTCAAATAATATACCTCCTCCATTTGGGTTCGTTGTTCAAAAATAGCATATATTGTTTTTTAAATCATTATTAAGGCATAAATTCATGTATTTCAATTTTCTATCAAGTGAAATTAAAAAGTGAATTAAAAAAATTTCGAGAATAAAAGTTTAATTTGATTCACAATAAGCAAGAGAACGTCCTTTCAAACGAGATATTGTTGCGTCAACAGTATTTGAAAGAATTAATAATATCGTAAGATTATAGATTATGTCGGCTATTTCTAAACAGTGGATGGCGTTGAAAGGTGAAAAAATACCGGATGCGGGTGGGCAGCAATTTCTTTGAATAATTCTGTTATCTATCTGAAAGAGATCGGTTCGTCGCTTCGCTATAGAAGACCACTCTCACTGTTAATGTTTATTTTGCTTTCAAGAGAACAAGAGAAAATGTTTGCTGTTAGTAAAACAGGTTTCTAGTTTCTATATATTTGAAATGAATGATGAAAAGACCTTGGCCAAAGCTCAGAGATATTTTGGGTATGGGTGTATGTTTTTATTTTAGCAGGAACCTTCTTATGATTAAATCAAAATATTAATTAGACGGCTATAGGTGAAGTTTTAATTTCCTGAGGGTGAAAAAATACCATTGACAAAGTTCTGAGTGATGAGTTCAATATTATCAATCATTTATGAGACTGAATGCTAATAAAAGCATAAGCACAAGTATGATATAGAGAAAAACAATTGTAAAAAATATGAGAGATAAAATTAATAGAGATATAGGTACCTCAACAGAGACTACTTGGAGTTAGAGCCATTTATACATTTAATAGAACACCTAAAATTGAGAAGAAAAATCATACAAAACTGTTATGATGAAGAAGAAGTGCAAGTGAAGCATCAGATCATACATCTATTTTTTAGGTCATCGTACTACTCAAAGTCACAAGAAAAACAGTTAAAGCTAAATGTATCTTTATTTCTAAGATCCTTGCAACTGTTTCCCTTCATCCTCTTCCGTTACTCTTCATCTCTTTCCAGTTTGTGGCATCTATGGTTTTTAAGTTGTCTGCTAAGGGTAAGCAGGGGCTTATCCACCTTTTCAGGGTCTACTCTCTCTTTTTTAACCAAATGGGTTCTTATGTAGTACGATCTTTGGCATTCTTTCCCTGCTAGTTGTTCAACATATCCCAGCAATCGTAATCTCTGTGCTTTCACAAACCTTTTTCCTTTTCAACCCTTCCGGTGTTAGGGATCCATACCAAATTGATGAAAACGGGAACCTATTACCGCTCTCCATCCGCCCGTTTATTACTGTTGCCGCTACAACAAAAAATACAAAGTCTCATCCATCCATTCGTCTGTCAACCGTCATTATCTCATAAACAGTAATTTTCTGATACGATGATACGAAACTAACCCTTTTTGTGAGTTTTCAAGAATATGAAAGTTATAATTTTTATTTGAAAATCACCTTGTACATCATCCTCAGTTTTACGTAGTGTAGTTCTCAAGTATATATTGTTAAGGATAAAACATGAATATTGTCATAACCCAAACGAACTATACTTTTATTATTACTTTGTGAGTCTTGGAGTAGCTGTGGTGAATCATGAACATATCTAATTTATTATTGATGTAATATTTATGTAATCGCGTGACTAGAAGCATGCCAGCTTGAGCGAATGAATGCCAATTTTTTATTTTACTTCGGCTTGTATTTCTTTCGATGACAAAAGGGTAAAAAACTAATCCCAGACGTCAACATGGAAGCTAATGATTTACTTTCCTCATACACCCTTAACAGGTCTACTGAATGATTAATGTTAGCATCGCGGAGACTCTATTATAAATTATGATTCTCCGGAACGACAAATTTTCAGTAGGGAATTTGCAATTGCTCTAGTGCTAGGAATGTTGTTATGCAAGAGTCATAGTGCCGTTGTTAGAAACACGATTAATGTTATCGCACTTATACCAATAATATATAGGAGGAGGACCTTATTTACAGGGTTGAGCGAATGTGTGGCAACACTTGGTATTGACTGTAAGTCCACCAAAAAAATTACCTTAACAAAAGTATTTGAGGCTTTGTAATTCTCGGTGTGTTTTCAAATGACTATCCTGTATACTTTTGCGTTTCTAGACTTTTGGTTTTTCAAATGTTTAACAAAATAATATGTGATAAAAAAATCCTATTACAAATAGTTTGCCACTTTTATATTTTATTTAGTATTTTCAGCCACACCATATATCATTAAAATTGTTGAAAAATAACTGTCTGGGTATTCAAAAATAGATATACAAATTTATCGATTTGAAAAACAAATAAGCGGAACTGTTGCAATTCAAATAATGTTACAGGAGAAAAATTATTTTTTCAACATTTTTTGTTGGGTATATTTTTAATAAAGCACATTGATGTACGGGTCAGAAACATGGAGAATCAAAGAACACATAAAAGAAAAATAGAAGCAACATAAATAGACACTACGAACATCAAGAATATCAAAACTAGAGAGAATTAGAAATTTTGAAATAAAAGAACGAATCCGTTACAGAATGTATTGAAGAAAAACAGCTAACCTGGTATGGGCATGTACAAAGAATAAGCTATAGAGATTACCCAAAAAAATTATGAAGCGGATACCAAGGGAGAACCGAAAAATAGGAAGAACCAAAGCATCGTGGAATATAATATCGAAGACAGAAGTCAGTCAGAACACATTTGCCCAACCCTGTATCTCATGATTAAGATCTGCCTTGTCATATCTTTCTATATATCATTGCTGCATACTTTGATTGCTCTACAGTAAAATATTTTATATTGATTTCTAAAATGAATTCATTCATTTATGAAACTATTTCAAAGCACTTTTTTCTGAAAGACCACATAGGGGGTTATTTGCTTTATTTGAAACCGATAACTGTTAGACAAACTAATTAGTGCTTTGGTTTCGCCGAGACGAGACGAGACTACTGATGTCTCGGTCTCGCCAAGTCTCGGCTTTTCAAGTCCTGTCTCGGTCTCGCCGAGACGATATATCTTGCGATCTTGGTCTCGCCGAGAGTCTTGGCGAGAGTCTCGTCTAGGCCTTGCCAGCCAATAATCGACTCCGCCGATCGGATCGGAATCGCCGGAGCCAAGGGGCAGCAGTTGAATAGCGAAAAATAAGCATTATCAAAATAGTTCCATAATTCGGCGGTGGCGCTCTCCATTCTGTGGATGTGCATAGCGTCATTTTTACATCAATGTTGCCACTCTACGCTTCAACATTACATAAATTAACTTAAACTTACATTGATAATGACAAAAATGACGCTTTGGTAAATTGTGTGTCAAGGCGAATTTAATGAATACGCATGTTGTAAAAGGGCCAATAAACATGAAGACGTATTGGAATGGTGGAAAAATCATTAAAGTTATTTCCCAAATTTGGCCAAAATGGCTAAAGATTTTCTGGCCATTCAAGCCATATCAGTACCTGCCGAAAGGTTATTTTCCAGGGCTAGCTTAACCATCAGGTAGTACAGAAATTCTTTTAACGATGAATCTGCGCGATCACTATGTCTAAATTCTTGGATGAATTTGAAATTGTGTAGGTACACTATAAAATCTATTTTTCAAATACGTATTTTTATTTATTTACTTACATGTTGGAATGTTACTAGTAAATACTTAATACGTACCTACCTATTTCTATTTGTTGAATTACATATGTTGAGCTATAAATAAACGTACCTATCATTATTTTCGTACTTGTGGCTATAGGTAATTATTTTTACCTCAAATCTCGAGACCCGAGACTATCGAGACTACTGTAGCGAGACTCTTGGTCTCGAGTCATATTCCTGGTCTCGTCTCGTTATCGGTCTCGAATTTCGAGACGGGACGAGACCGAGACTAGTTTCGTTCGAGACCGAAGCACTACAAACTAAATACATACATACATTAATTTAATTAAACTTTACGTAAGTAAAGAATACAAAGAAAAATTAGTTACATCGCATTAGTTTATTCCATTTTAGGAGCTCTTAGAACAGAAATATCCAAATGATTGAAACGATCGAAAAATGTGAACAAAATAACAGTCAGGTTGATAAGCCACTTCAATTATTTACTACATGATTTTAAGATATGCAAAGTGAATAATATTTGGATGGACATTTCCATATTTCTATAATTATTTAATTAATTCAGGTTTTCTTTTCTATGTTGCTCAATAAAATATTTCTGCTCCTAAAAGTGACAAGTAGGTATTGTTTGAATATTATGCAATTTCAGATTATTCAGACATCTTCCCTGTCCGGCGAATTATTTTTGTTTCATCGCTCGATACTTATTATTCACATATAACATTTTTTGTCAATCAACTAAAACTTTTAGAGGAATTAAATGATGCAGATTCCATCAGGTAAAATGTTTTTTCAGAATTTTGACTCAGATAAAAAAATAACCCGAATAGTTGTGTTGTACCTACCGTATTTTATGGACAGATGAGAACAAAATGGTCAACAGAGAATTTATAGAGCCAACCAAACAAATGGAATAAATTCATTATTTCAATTATAGTACGGCCATTAAGAGAATGCATCCTCAAAGAATGTATGGGAGTAGGTACGGTGTTGTCAAATCTATAACCAATCTTCAAACGCATATTTATCAACGGCGTATCTGTTCAGCTTTTTTTATTTACTTATTTTATTTATTTATTTATTTTACAACATCCAACAGATATCCAATTATAGGATGAGAAAAAGGAAACATAAGTTTTGTGTAACATACATGGGTATTTTAAAGAACAAATAATCAAATAGACATAATAATAAAAATACTTATGTTATAATGACAGAGGAAACGTTTATGGAACGTGGCGATATTTTGAGGCATTTCGTATATATTAAAATATAATCCTCTGATATAAACCTCTAAGTTTAACAAATAACTCAAGTACAGCGACGATTAAGTCGATCGCGCAACAGCGCAAATGGCAAACTTCCCCCTTTCGTCTCATGCAATCTTTAACTGGTTGTACTATATTTTGCATATTTATAAGAAATCCTGAGAAACGTCGATTTTTATTTCTAACCGACCATCTTATCGAATATTATGTCAGTTTGTGACATTGTCATCGTTTGTCATATGACTTCATTTGTTTATTTTTTAAATGGAACACATTATATATTTTTTCATTGTTGCATTCTACATTTAAAGGCAATTTCGCAAATATATACTTATCTTAGATAATTGACAGTTTTAATTATCATTCTAAAAAGAACCCAATTATTAGAAATAACCTGAAATTAGCTTTGAAAACAAGTAATGAAAACTTTAACTTTAATTTATTTTGAGGCAATTTAGCATCTTGCTGTATTTTTCTATAAATATGCATTATAATTGAAATAATTAGTTTATTCCATTTGGTTGTTCCACACTGTATGAAATAGTTCAGTTGATTTTATCAATGGACTAATCTTTTTGAGGACATAGGTACAGAATGATCTTTAATTAGGTATCACTGGTGAACGATATCTGCAGATTTTATTAGATTATACCATTCCACAGATACCTACAAAACGAGCACGAATAAACTGAAAATATTATTTTTATACGGTATGAGACACCTCTGGTTCTTCAAGTATCGGGAACAACTGGTTTGCAATTCATGATCTCCGTCTCCAGCTGATTACTGGCTGTGGAGTCATTCGAGAAAAATTGCTTTCGAACTGGACCAACAACGCTGTAAGAATTAAAAACCAGGAACTAAATTGCAGTAATTCAATAAGAAGTACGACAGATCGAACATTTTCATTATTGGACTCAAGAAATCCCCTTATATCTCTCATATCTGGTTTTTAACATTATTCATAAAATGATAACCTTGATCTTCAATCAAAGATGGTATTATAGATCTATAGTTTTTTTTTTCAATTTTGTTCATTATTATACCAATATTCTACAGAATCATAATTCCCCTGTTTTCTATCGAAATGATTACTATTAATTTTAGGATAAGAATGTAGGTTTCTTATAATTATACAAATTCCTACTTGCAAAAGATGTTTCGTCTTTACTGTATGGAATGGGATTGGGTAGGTACTTCTCACACATAGTGAGTTTTTAAAATTTAAAGTGATGAAGTGTTTTGAGAAGTATTTCATACAGTTGTTCAAAATACTTTGTGAACTTAATAATGTGAGGCAGCATTGTCAATCAATAACTAACTCATTAATTAAAACTTTACATAGCTATCACATGTCATTTAGATTGATAGTAATAGTGTACATCTCAGTGACCAACAAAAGTATATTTGTTCTGGTTAAACCTAACTCAGCCAAGACTTTTCAGGGCAGTTAATTAATGGCTCGACGTCTAGCCGCCACCTGCAGAAACAAAAGCTCACGTATTTCCAGTAAGCCCTGTCATTGAAGAGAAAAACGGGTCGCATTGTTTCTGGAATACCGTAGAGTCGTAGTGAGTATATTTGCTCTAATCCACAAAACGAACACAGAGGCATATTCGCGCAAAATGAGCATACTACAAGCGGCTTTAATGCTACATTATTTCAGTGATGCGAGGGTGACGACGATAAGCATACACTTGACTGAAGCGGAACAGAGCGTCATTATGTTTCTTTCAAATGAGTTTCAACTATGGAAGAGAAATTTTTTCCTACAACTAAGCTATTTATTAAGTACAGGAAAATATGTAGTTCTTATTTCAATATTTTTTCTCACATTTGCTTTCGCGTTGAATATTTTTTTCATATTGTATACCCGGAAAGAATAGAGGCAATTGAGTAGATTTGCAGATTTTTCTGAAATGATTTCGAGGTTATGACAGGTTTGTTAAGTATTGAGGTGTATTTGTTCTTTGACAAAACAATACTAAGTCAGCATGTCCTTTATCTTGCAGTTAAAGATAAACCTGAAACAGGCCAGTAGCAGTATTTCCTAAATCCCACATTGCCGTAATTCGCTTAGAACATTAGCCTTATGTTGGCCTTAGCCTCCTTTTAGTCGAATCTCTTTGAAGTTTGTTTTTCTATTCCGGCCTGTTTCTTGCTAGCTCTCTCCCGTTTGTTAAGCCAGCCAATTTTTTCGTATCTATTTTTATGTTAACCTATCGTAATTTTGGAATTACATATTTCTGAAATTTGGTTTACAGCCAGACGTTCAACATACCCATCCACACAATACCGGATGAATGGCGAAACAGCACAGCAATCCTTATGTTCAAAAAGGGAGATAAAAAAGTACCCAGCAACTACAGGGGGATAAATCTTCTAAATACGACATTGAAATTAATGACGAAGATTACTGCCAATAAAATCAATGGCTATTATTTCCCTAGAAGACGCGTAGCAGGGATTCAGATCGGGAAGATCATGCACGGATGCTGTTTTTGTGATAAGATAAATCGTCGAAAAATTAGCGGAATACAACAAACCAGCTTTCATGTGCTTTATAAATATTGAGAAGGCATTTGACCGCGTCCAACTAAAAGATGTAACGTACCTCCTTTATTATAGAACAGTACCCTATAAACTAATCAAACTAATTGAAAACATATACAAAATGAATGAATGAAAACAAAATGTATGATGACATCTAAAATACCCATCAGGTGCAAACTAGCTGTGGAAAACAACATCATACAGCAAGAAATGAAATTCAAATACTTGAGAATAGACATTTCAAGCTAAGGGGACGTAGAAACAGAAGTCAGGAACCAAACAATGAAAGCGACAAGAACTGCAGCATGTTTAAACAGCACAATATGGAAGAACAAATATTTAGGAATCGACGCCAAAGCCAGAATATATAAGGCTGCAATAAGACCGATAATGACATAGACCGCAGAAACCCGACCCGACACAGCCAAAACAAAAATAATTTTGGGAACGGAAGAAATGAAGATACTGCGGAGAATAGCTGGGAAAACACTGATGGACAGGGAACATTAGAGGAGAATGCAGAGTGGAGTGTATTAATGAGTGGGTGCTAGGGAGAAAACGAGAGTGGAATGCACACATTAGCCGAATGGACGGGGGAAGACTGGTAATAATAGCAAGGGACAAATCTCCACTGGGAAGGAGAAGCACAGGGAGACCAAGGGAAAGGTGGAGCGACATCACCATTGGTGTAGATTAGGCATGGAGACGATGAAGGAACAGGCATCATGCCAAGATAAGAAGAAAGAAGAAGAAGAAGAAGATTATGACTGCAGATACTAGATCAAAACCGTCAACAAACAAATATCTCCATAATATTAGTATTAATGATCTCTCCCAACATGCCATCATATCAAATAGATTTGTTCCATGAAATTTGTCCGCCACAAAACAGCATGGGTTAATAAGTATATGACACTCGTAACCAATGATTTCCTGTATTGGCTGGTGAGATTTATAAACCCGTAGGACAGCTTCTTAATAACAAACCGATATCTTTGTGTCTGTATATCAGAGAGATATAGTATTGTAACAGTGCTTCCTGTATTATTGCAGGTACACGCCAAAAATGATGAAATGATCCAACCTTAGAAGATATTTAAGGATATATAAAGAATGCAGGGCTTCAGTCAAAGTTTACAGGAAAACCTAAACGAAAATCATATGTACGGAATCCCCTGTACGACCCACTAAAACCCTACTTCTTTTAACAAACCTTAACAGTGAAGGTGCTAATCTTGACCCTCTTTAGCATTACAAAGGCAAATATTAGAAACACCTAATCTTTGACAAAGGGTTGCATATGTGCTGACTAGGCATTGGTTGGGTTCTGTTATTCGTCCTTTCTTCACGTCAGTCTTTTGGATTATGTGATTCATTTCATTTTGATCTTTGCCTCTTGTTGGCGCGTCGTTCTATATTTCCGGGAAAGAGGAAAACAAAAAGCTCATCCGTCCTGCCTTAGGTATCCTCTCTTCGTTCCTTTCACCTTTTATGTGTCGATTCTTCTTCTTTGGGAATGCCGTGAAACCCTGGTATTCCTATTACGTATCCCTGATATCGTCCACCAAACTTTCACTTGTTCAGTTACATCCAATTTGACAGACGATTTGTTTTAAGTTGGATATGTGCATTTCATCGTGAAATAAATTGGCCTCTGTTTTGAAAATTTTCCAAGAAAATTTTGATTATTTTTGTGGATATTATCAAGCTTTATTTTTAAGAATAGTTCATAGTTTATAGTTTATTTTATTTAACCAGGAAATAAATACATATAAAGATAACATAGTGTGTGTATCTACAAGTTATTCGGGTAATCATGGTCAGGATTCAACTAAGTTGATCTTCACCCCGCTATTCGAAAAATTACAACACAAATGACTTACTTATAATTAGGTAAATAAGTATAAAAATAATGATAAAACTGAGAATTACGACAATAAATGTCTACGAAAAAATGTTTTATTCAAATTTCTGACGTTTGATTCAATATTAGATATTCTTTTTTTTTTTCTAAACACAAATGTTGTGTTTTTCAAACCAGCTGGTAAATCATTTCACAGTCGGGCTGTTACAAAGGAAAACGAGTTATGATATGCCGTTGTATTATGTTTTGGTATTCTAAAATTATCGTGATATCTAGTACCAACGGTTATGGAACTCCTAGTACTATATATATGAGCATGAGGGTGTAAACGAGTAAACAAATATTTTGGCTCTTTATTCTACAAGATATTGAAAACAAATATATAGAAATGTTCTATAGGTACATCTATTACTCATACAAAGTATTCGCTTCGTGTTTAGATGAGGCGTTATATGTTCCCTAAAAAGTACATGAAATGAAATCCTAACGCAAACATTTTGCAGTTGTTGAATTTTGAATGTTAGAGGTAAGCCGATAATTATAATAGACTATCTCCGTAATCAAGTAGTGATAGGACTAATGTATTGCATAGTTGAAATTTTATGGTTTCATTTATTGGGTACTTAACGGGACCAGCGCTTTCAATAGCATGAAAGCAAGCTTTCGCCTTTTTGTCACGTGTTCCTCGAAAGTTAATCCAACATCAAAATCCATGCCTAAATTACGAGCGGGCGTCTCTTATGGAATATTGCTATCACCCAATTTGACTGAAAAATTCACAGATTCCTACTCATTACGAGAGTTGAGAGAACCGAATATCAAAGCTTTCGAAGAATGACCATATTGTCCATAGAAATAAGTAATTCGAATAGCTGTGGATCACTTCTGGATGGGTCTCTAAAGAGATTGGGCAGTGCTTAATAAAAAAGTAGAGCTTGAAATTGATGTAGAAACCCTTTTTTTTATTAATCATCTTGAGTACAGACAAAAGTATTGATACTTAAGGGGTGTGAGTCCAACAAGACGGTGCAACATGCCACTCAAATAAACCAGAGATGATGCACGTTTATAAATACAACATTACAGCTAATTACCCATACAGGGCCCTAGCTGGTTTAAACATTACTTTAAGTTAGTTTTATGAATTATGCTTTCGTTCTTTTAACTAGCAGGGGCACCTACCCATATGATCAAAATAGTTTACAAACATAAATGCTTCTTGAATTTCCTCAATAACGAAAATACTATGACCATAAAAGATTTTCCAATATTTCACTTCAGTTTGAAAATCGATACCCGAAAAATATTCTTTATTAGTTTATTGGGCAATTTCGAAAATCTTCTTGAATGGACTTCAACGCCAAGAAATAAGAATTTTTTAACAAAATTTATGGAAATATGTGTGCAAAACTCCTTACACACGTAATACGGGAAAAGCATGGTTTGAATTGGCTATTTAAAAGGATATGCCAGACATTCTTGTCTAGCCGCCCGTAAAGCCCAAACCCCTGCGGACACACGAAGCAAATATAACGGTTCACGTAATTGGGCAACTTCTGGATGGATGTTGAAGGAATTTCTCGTCATTACCACCGGCCATGATTTCAGACGCAAGGACGCCTCCTGCGGTTCAATTTAGAGCACGAGGATAGCGTGACTACGTTATTATAAACGATTTCATGGGTAATTTGAAAACAGTAAGCAGCAATTTTGCTCTTTGTGTTAGCAATATGAAGCATAGAGATATTGGGCTATTCAAGAAAGCATCATTGTTGATTTTTTTATAGAAAATTTGATAACACTCATATAGCTTTTCAATGTATTATTTTCATAGGCGTGATTCGTGATTCCATTCTAGACAATTGAGATTATCCAATCTCATCAAAAAATCGGTACCTTGACCAACTAAAATTAACAGAAGTTTCATCCAAATCTAAATTCACAAGTCTTAGATCCGATAATTATCGTATTGGACGTACTTCAATTCTATCAAAGAAGAAAGTTGAACGTTACCTAAGTATATTCAAATTTAATTTCCTCAAAGTCGACGCCTCAAGAAGTCTTCCGATGACAAACAATCGAGCCGACAGTCAAGAATAAGAGCAGAGCGTAATGCAATCTACTAAGCAGGAACTTTCGTAATTTTCCCAGCACGAAATGGAAATGTTTCCATTTCCATTTCAAGAACTTATAACTGTCGCTTTATGCTCTAATCTTGTAGACATAGATTTTAAAAGTTTCCAACTGTTCCAACGATTTGGCATATTAAAATCATAAAAAATATATTTATGGTTTTTGACTCATTTATTTCAAGTTTTGGAGCGTTGTAATATATTTGTTTTTATATGTTCACACATTTTTATCACAAAGATTTGCTACTAAAATTGTTACCCGTTGATTGAGAAACATGCTTTATGCAAAGATTAAAGTTTCTAATATTTGCTTTATGAATATAAATATTAGGGTCTACGTTTGTACTCGAACAATGAATTACTAGAAATACTAGAATTATTATTACTTTGAAGAATAATAATGAACACACCAAAAAATATTGAGAAAACTGAATTTAGTTTTAGATGAAAATGGATTATTTAAAATAATTTTGATTGTAAGATTCTGGGAAAAGCCTCATCTACGTCATCGGTCTCGAAACTAACACACTAATATCAGTATTTATTAGTACGAGATCATCCAATGGGCGAAATGCGACCATAATTCATTAAATTGAAGTTTGAACACTATTAAGGTCAAAGAGTATTCATCCTTTCTGAAAATAATTTTTGAATATTATTCATCAAAAAAATGCTGTACTATAAAAGGCAAATACGTTACCACTACACCACCAGCGCATTAATTTTCTGGATCCTATACATCGATAAATATAAACGGATGGTCAACATAATTTTACTTCATGTAATTTAATTAAGTTGTAGTACATATTATTATTTAATTTCAGCTTGGTGCATTCCTTTAGTATATGAGCTTAAACTATGACAAATCTCATATTCCTCTTTGACCACATTATTCTTAATATGGGATTCAAATAATTCTCATAATGTATCAATATCTAAATATGGGCCGTATTTGTGCAATGAATATGTGTTTGCTTACATAACCAAAAATATTAAATGCCCAAAAATCATGGCAATCCCAATCATATTAGAAAGGGTATCTAACTCTAACTAGCTTTCTTGAACTGATTCTATTTTAAACCACCTTATTCCTAATATAATTCACAAAACAACGAATTATTGTCAAATATCCAATTATGTTTTAAAATTCTATTGAGGTGTATTTGGAATTTATTTATTGTTCTCAAAATAAGTATCTATATAGGTGCAAATTTATTATAAATAATCCAATCATCATCAAACACTATCGGATTAAGCCATTTTCACATATATATGCTTTGTCATAATAATCAGGGAGAATTTTAGATAAATTCACTGGTAGGTAAATAATCGACATAATTTATATGTAAAACTTAATGATATTATTTATTAACAATAAATAGAGATAATATTGGTATGAATATAAATTATTTTGATTATTTGAAAATGTATACCGGATAAACATTTTGAGAAATGGGTATTTTATATTAAGGTAGCTCAGTCAGTCAAGCAGTAAGCCCATCAGTCTTCGATAAAACTTCCCTAGACTTTTCTGGAAGCTTTGTAGAAAGTTCATTAAAAATTTGAGACCAGCTTATCGACCTAAATTTTGAAAACAAGCCATCTAACAAATGGTCTGTTTATGAAAGGCTCTTATTTATATCTTGACAGAACTACAATGATTTCTCTTTATATATTTTGCAAGAATCTACGGTTTTTCTCAAAAAAGCCTACGGAACGTCTTTGACTGATGTAAAAAATAGGGCTAGAGATGCTTTATTCGATTGTGAAAGTGGCGTATTATGGAAGATCAGATGAATTTAGAGCGCCAAATTCAATTCAAATGCAAAAGCATTGAAATTATTTAGCGTTATCAAGCAACTTTACGGAAGGCAAACTTTTATTATAACCAAAGTCAAATGAGCTTGTTAGCATATTCAAAACTAACTGATAAATAATATCTGATATAAATATAAGTTAATTTTGTATAATCGTTTCACAACAGAAAAATCATGATTTCTAAAGCACTCTTTCAGATGCGCATTTGATTCAATCAGTTACAGCTGCTACTTTAGCATTCAGAGATCTTCCAACACTGTATACACCTAATCGTATTCAACCTGTCATTGATAATGATGTCACGTTCTTTTTCCCTTATACGAAAAGGATATTAATACCTACAACGTGGCTTCATTCTGTAAAGCACGGTCAACATGAACGTGAATTAATCTTAGGTAAAGTTCTATAAGCTAATACAAACTGTTATGTAAATGCACCTTTATAATATTTTTATTTACTATAACCTCATTTGTAAATATTGAACATTAGATTTATAATATTTTTGCTATTCTAAATGTATTTAATCTATTCATTATTGCAGAGATCGAGATAGAGATTGCTAGCTTTAAATAAAGCTAGCGAAGCAACCTTCGGAATCAACATTTTTGAGAAATTATTTTTTAGTGCTTGGAAGGCAAATTAAGTGATAATTAAGTGATGTATTCAGAAATTAATTAGTCTTATATTTTTTTGAAAATGGCTGCATTGCTAGCTTTGAATAAAGCTCAGTAACTCAATTTATTTGAGAAAATGTTTTTTGTGCTGGTAGGGCTAATTAAGTAGATACTAATTATGTGATGCATTGCGAAATTATTCTATATTTTTTTAATGGCTGCTCCGCAAGCTTTTGATAAAGCTGGCATAGCACGACTTAATAGAGCAATTTTTGTGAAACAGTTGAATTCCAAAACAATTTTATGCTTAAAGAAGTGCTGATAGTGGCATTGAGGCTTAAATGCTTTGCTGATTGAAAATAAAAATATTTTCATCTGATATAACTTTATGGTCTTTGTATGTAGATTAACTGTACCTAGATTGATGGCGTACGTGAGGTGTAGGACACACTAAACGAAATTAATGTACATAGTCGAAAATGTTTGTACACTATGAAAAAAAAACAATATATTTCTTGTGTAACGGTTCAGTTTTTTGTTGCTCTCAGAAGTCCTTTGGTTATGATTTTACAAAAATTAAACATAACTGTCGATAACGCAACATTTTCACGTAGGGATTATTCTAATATGTATGAAAATTTGTATAAAATATTCGTTGAAAAATATTTCTTGCGTTGAATCTGTGTTACTAATTAGTTTTTTTAATCAATAAAATGGGCCACATTAAAAGGTTTCTTTCATTCTGCGTTATCTCTTTTTTGTGTCGGAAAAGTTTTATCTAAAAATCTAAAGCTAGAAAAGCAACCGTTCAAGAAAAAATATAAAAAAATAAGAGCAAATAATCTCGGAATACAGCACCTAATTAGCCCTACAAGCACTGAAAAAGATTTTCAAAGCCTGATGTATAAAATTATCACAGCTCTCATTTAAAAAAATAAGAGCATTTAATTTCGGAATTCAGCATCAAATTAGCACAAAAGTGTGCTACAAGCAACAAATATTTATATATAATGCTGCTCAATTTGCTGTGCTAGCTTTAGGGACGTAAGATACACGGGTGGCCTGTCAAGGTAATTAATCTATATGTAATAATTTGTTATTTTAAACTACCCCACACACGATACCTACCAGTCAATGAAATGTGTATTATATAAGATATATATTTAAATGTTTTTGATAAAGATCTCTTCAAATACTGATGTTCATTTATAAAATGTTTACAAGAATCCATCGCGAAGGTCTGTTTATTCTATGTACCAAAAACAATATGAAGTTGCGAATTGCTCATCTGATTTCCTTACAGAAGATGATTAGCTTGCATCATAAAAGTATAGTGAGGTTACATAATCTTACAATTTTTAGTCTTCATAACTCCGTTCTGTAGCTAGATATCTTAATGTTGGTGGCAATGCCCTTTCTCATCATCGTGTCTTGTTTATCAATTTTTTAACCATACGTACCTAAATAATTTTGGTAATCGTCTACTCCAAACTGCAATTCACTAATAAATTAGTAGAATCAAAATTTACAGAATACTATTCTATAAACTTTAGTAGAATACTGTTTTCGCTTCTTCAGCCAATTTTTTAGGCATTTTCAAATTTATTTATATGCAATTGCAACTGCAGCATCAATCAGTTGGATAATACTCATTTTGACAAAATAATTGGCAATATAACTACTTTTGCTTAATTTTCACTTCAAATTTGAAGAATTGAATCAACAACAATTATTTGGTAGCCACACTTAAGAGAATACTTTAGATTAGAATGTACTACCTGAACTGTGTTAATCTTATAATTTTCCAATTCTGTATTCTATAAATATTTTTTACAAAAAATTGGATCTACTTTATTAGTTGTTGCACTGAAAAATACAAAAAAATATTAGTTCTATTGGTTCTGGTTATTTTGAAGTTGTGCCGTTGTAGTTTGTTGTTGTAGGCACCAACTAATAAAGTCGGTCCAATTTTTTAAAAAAATATTTATTTCACATTTTGGAGTGTAACATTAGTTATGAAAATTGTTGAACGTTCACTCATACCCATTAAGTTATAGGCTTAGCTTGTACTTGTTATTTATTATTCAGAGATCTCAAAACATCGCGGCGCAAATAAACATATTTCAGACTTTACAGCTGTAACTCGAAAACCGTAACTCAATTTAAAGGGTGCTACATATAATCTTTTTTTTTAATTGGGCCGTCTTCTAAAAAAATTGCTCTTCCACATAGCGGAAATACGCATATCACATATTTCAGACTTTACCATTGCGAAACTCGGAAACCGTAACTCTTTTGAAAAAATGTCCACTTTAAATGTTTCGGGATATGGTCCCCTTTCTACTTTTCAAATCTCAAATTTTCGATCTTCGGAAAAATTTGCTGAAACACGTATTTCAAACTGTAGCGCGGAAATCTATGATTATTTTAAAAAATGTCCAATTTAAACATTTCCGGATGGAGTTTTCATTAATTCTGCCGTCTCGGATTTTCAATTTTCGAGAAAAATTGCCACCTCCCAACCTTTAGGGGCGGTTTTTGGAGGGAAGGAGATTTTGGATTTGATTTTCTTCAATATGGGACCATTTCTCAACTCTCCTCTCAAAAATGAAACAAAAATCGTCTAAATCGGAGTACGTTTACTATGCAAAACGCGCGAACAGCCATAAAAAGAATAAATAAAAAAAGCAAACATACAACCGAATTGTATACCTTCTCCTTTTTTGAAGTCGGTCAAAAATATATCCAAGTTCAAATGCTATAATTTGGAATAAAAGTTTTATCAACATTTTTAGTCAATAAAAGAAGGAAAAAATAGTTCACGGATCTTTCAATTTTAAGTAACCTTCTTCCTGAAGAGTCTTATCTTATCAAATAATTTCCAAATATTTAAAGGTTCAAATGATAGCCGAAACCATTGAAGCTAGAAACATGAAAATTAGGCATTATTTAATTGCTGTAGCGTGAAGACTAAAATTGATTTTTCGAAATTGAAAACTGAACCCCTATTATATAGTGGACTATCAATGAAACGTAACTCAAAAACTTTAGAGATATGATGTAACCATTTTTTTTAAAGAGTCAAATTCTTATTGCAGTATTAGAAAGAGAATATTTTTTACGTACAAGATATTTACAGAAGACTGTTACCTACATATGAGAATATGATCATTATAAAATTATATCTAATGAAGCTGCAAACATGTCATTTGGACAGTAACTATCAAGTTTTTTTTTTGGCGCGGACTGGTCATTTGTGGTTAGCTCACTAGTTCTCCGAGTTCGAAGTTGCAAGCACCAGTTATTTTAAAATAAAGTTACATGTTTCGCCATTAGGGGCATCATCAGTCCATGCATTACAAATAAAAACTAACAAACTAATTATTTTTTTAGCTTGTTATTTTTTATATATAACTTCTGGAACGTACCTACTGAAGTCTTATTCTATCGATTATTACTAGTATTTTGGTGAAAATGAATGTCGTTTTTGAATAAGATTTGTAGATGAAAATAGAGAACATAATTCAAAGGCTTTTAATACCAATGTCCTCAGAACCAGCTAAATTATGAGAAGTCATTGCGTTGAATTAATTTTAGAAAACCTAACTTAATGGGTCGAAATTGTATCTTTGCTAATTACCATGAAATGATACGTACCTCCTACCTGATAAAGTAATAATCGGATATTACAATAAGCTAATTGTACCTACAAAAGTGCAGATGAGATACGAGCCATCTACCCTCGGGAACGTCTTACATAAGACGCTTAAAATAAAAGCTATCATAAATCTACAGCAGCCATGGTGTCGGAAATACCGAGAGACCAAATTATGAAAATATTATTTCAAGCTAAAGTAGATGATTTAATAATAGAGCCGCCTGCACATCTTCTTCTTATACCTCAAACACGTACGGATGTCCTCACAAAAACACAAACAACTCCAGATGTCTAGAGTTGAAAATGAAGAAAAAGGATGTCCTTATGAGTATTTATACACATATGTTTCCACTCATATGGATAAAGTCAAATAATATATATGCTAATACGAAAAGGAAGCTTGTTTTGCAAATAATCAAGACAAATGTAGTGGTTGTGAGCTTGTAACACAGTGGGTGGTTATGTTTACTACATAAGTACATATTTCAGACAGACATATCCATGTTCATTGATGTTTAAGGGATTTATTTTTATAGAATACTCTTTGATATAGTTAAAGTTGAACTGAATTTTTATGCAGAAATCTTTCAATTCACCCTAATTTTGAATTCCACTATTACCACTATCAGAGAATTTCTGATATTTTCCAACACAAATAAGAAACATCATATATTTTTATCATACGTTGCTTATAAATATTTTGTTCAAAGTATATTACATAATATTTTGGCCTTAGTTTTCCTACTCTTGGTAATAGTAGTATGATACACATTCAGGTTAGTCATATAATGAAGAAATACATATATGGATACTGGATATTAATAAAATAAATATCCCAACAAAAAACATAAATGTTAAACAAAGTAGTTTGTAGCAAATAAAACTTATAAGATTGAATTGGATACAAAGATCTTTCGAAGTTCCTTAAATCATACTCATGATATGTACCTATGCATCGTTCTTCACTTGCTTTAAGTTTGTTTATGTTCTTTGCTAATCATCATTGCGAATAATTTTATTGACAAAGATCTAGTCAATAAGTATTGTAAGTGTGGCCATGTTAAGCTATATGATTAACTCTTTAGATAATAATCTTTTTCAAATAGTTACCACCATCATATTATTAGATGAAGTTTGTACGTAATCATTTGAGTATTTGAAGCTGGTAAGAAGTACAGTCAACGGCATATCACGGAATAAAATATGCGGAGCATTCCCATTTGATCTTGAACTTTGTTTATCAGGTGTTTAGTTCAAGTTCAATTTAAAAAAATGACTAAGAGGAAACTTGCCAAGTGGCAATATTAAATAGCATAACATATTTTCTTTTAATAAAGCAAATGCAGAACGTTATACATATCAGGAGTATGATTTAAAGAACTTTTCCAATTTAGATCTCACTTTTTTTATTGACGAAGCTGTTACCCAAGTATGCATCTTGCAGTTTTTTGCTGCAAACTGGGCTTCTCTAACATTTATATTTACTATTTTTTGTCAAGTATTTCCCTTGTGTTTATTTGAATTAAAAATTATTACTTAAGTTATTTTTCTTTTTCACTTTTCACGCAGGAAAACTTAAAAGCAAAATGACCATTCACTGTCCGGGATTTGTTTATTGTTAATTATCTAATTCAGCAGCTGCATTCATAATGTTCGAAAGTACCCGCATTAATAACTTCGTCTTTTATACCAACTACCAACCCTCACAGTGATAATTTCTGATTTTTCCCTATATATTCGACCCATACCCTAACTCCACAACATTTTTAACCTAACTAACCTGTAAATCATCGAGGTAGGTAAATACAGATTCGTATGCTATGGATTTATATAAATTGCTAGAATTATCTAACAAAGAGCTAAATCTAGGATTATTATTTTATATCTCTGGTATTATCACCATGCAAAACAGATTTTTCAATATTCACTTTACAAACATGCACAATACAAAAATTATTGATCCAAAATTCTTTCGGCGAGACGAATACAGCTGTGTTGTTGTTTTGCATCATTTAAATTGAATTTCTTTATTACTATTGTACGAAAAAGTAGCTGAGCCCTCATAAAACTATTAAAGCGTTGTGTAACCGTGACACTTATATTTTCACTGAATGTGGTTCTCTCTCTCCGCCCACACATTTAGTCGCCTCGACCATAATAACAATAATTATTATAGTCGCATTCATTCGCAGAGACGATGAAATAGCCGGTGTTTCAACAAATTATTAAAGTAAGCGATGAAAGTTTGAATAGCTTCGTTGGTAGTCGGATGTGGTGCAGCGCATCAGATAAACCGATAAGATGTTGTTGCCATTGTAACAACTATACATGCACCGTCGAATCTTACCAGAACAAAAGTATAACTACAACAACTATATTATTCTGCACGAGCTAAAATTACACCAGATGGGAAATCAGAGGGCTGCTGCTACTTATACTACCCACTCCTAAACTGTCAAGATCGCTAGTGCGAAAGTTGCAGAATTGAACCAAGTTTCTGGTGTCTTGTCTTTGAAAGTTCTCAATGTTCTCATTTCAGATATTAAATCGATATGTTTTTAGCTTTGAGAATTCACAGCAGCGATAATAGTCATTGTAATAATATTCAGAATGATATCGTATAGCAGTTTGGAATTTGTTTCAAATCACTTCAAATAATCCATGAAGTATCAACCTTGAAACAAAAATGTAACTATTTTCACATTGAAAGATAAAGATAAGGTAAGTTTAAGTAGAATTTGAACAGCGAATATTGCAACTCCTATCAAGAACTAGCTAAATTTATCTTTATATCAGAAGTTTTGGTAGAGATTTAAATCAGATTAAATAACATAATTACTCGTCTTTCCTCCAACTATCAAACAAATTCAATTCAAATTAGGTATTCCTTTTCCTATAATTCTGTTAAAATCGTTCGAACGAATCGTGCATTCGTACGACAACTGATTTTATTTTAGCGTGCCAAGACTAATAATGATCATATTCGTAGGACTAACTGTTCAGTCAAGAATATAAAATAACAGGTAGAAATTATGAAAATATGTTTGGAACAAAGGCGGCTTGTGGTAGTAGTAGTAACATTTATTTATTTATTTATAATATTTATTCATATACATGTTTACATAGTATTAGTTACAATAATAATAATGTATCTACAATATGAATAAATACAGAGATTTATTAAATTTTAAACTAAGTAAGAAAATTATTAATGGAAGTCTAGGATACACTAAGTTCCAAGGAACTTGTTCTGTAGTTCCTAATTTCCCTCACATGATTTGTTTTGGTTTTTCATTTACATACAATTAATAAAATTAAATTGTATATTCTATCAGAATAGATATTAAAAACGTGGTTCTTCTAAGAAATCAAATTTTACAAGGTAAGTACTAGATATTTAGAGGAAACATTTGCTATAGTTAGATTTAATTTTATTAACTATTATTGAGGTGGGTACCCATTTTCATTTAATGATTAAATTGTTTTGGATAATCCCAAGTTTTTTTTAATATTTTTCTATGTGTCATTTTTTAGTTCTATTTGAAGCTCATTGTATACTTTCAAGCCTATATATATATAGATATATATATATATATATATATATATATATATATATATATATATATATATAAAGGAACATTGACCTTTTGTTTTAGACATTCTTGGGGGAACTACCTGATTTCTTGCAATGAATCTGGTTTGATATTCGTGCTGTGGTGTTTGTGTAATGTTGTTTTTTTATTATATAGTTTATCGCACTTTTATAATGAAGTTGTTTGATATATAGAACTTGCATGTAAGTAAATAGTTTTATGGAGTTGTATTGTACCGGAAATTTGCAGATTATCTTTAAAATTCTTTTTTCGGCTACCTGTAATGGTTTTATTATTGACCGACGAACCCCGAACGGAGGAGGTATACAATTCGACTGTCTGCTTTATTTTTTTTTTTTTTGGTTCGTGCGCGCCTTTTATATAGTAGACGATCTCCGATTTTGATGATTTTGGATTCATTTGAAAGAAGGGGATTGAGAAATGGTCCCATATTCATAAAAACGCAAATCCGAAATCTCCTTCCCTCCGAAAACCGCCCCCGAAGGGGTGGTGGGGGCGAATTTTCTCGAAAACCGAAAATCTGAGTTGGTATAATTAAAGATAGGACAATATCCGGAAACGTTTAAATTGAACATTTTTTCAAAAGTGTTACGATTTTCGAGATAGACGTATGTTAAATATGTATTTTTGCTATGTGGAGGGGGCAATTTCTTTCGAAAATTGAAAATTTTTCGATACTACATGAAAGATATAATTATTTGTAGCAACATTTATAATGAACATTTTTTCCTTAGAATTACGGTTTTCGAGTTAAATCGGTGTTAAATGGTAACAACTAAAATATTCAAGCGTATTTCCGCCGCGATGTTCTGAGATCTCAATAATAACCACTACAAGCAAGGAATATACGTGGGTAATAGGATAAGTATTATCTTCATTGATATGGTATAGTGAACGTTCATCGATTTTCGGGACTAATGTTACACTCAAAAGTGTGAAATAAATATTTTTTACAAAAAATTGGACCGACGTTATAGCTGATGCACTGAAAAGTATAAAATAATATTACTTCTATTGGTGATGGTACTTGTGAAGTTGGTGCCAAAAGCTATCAATCTAACTGCAACTGCACAACTTCAAAAGTACCATCACCAATAGAAGTAATATTATTTTATACTTTTCAGTGCATCAACTATAACGTCGGTCCAATTTTTTGTAAAAAATATTTTGTTATCGTAAGCCCCTCCTCGAGCTATGATTCCGTATATAGAATGGATTGCACCAATCCGTAGTATACCGTTTTTACAGTTTCAAGATTTACTATTTTTATGATTTGTTTGAATAAGTACAGTAGTGATTTAAGTTTTTTTGTACAACTCTGAATCTGAGTGTCCCATTTCAAGTGTGAGTCAATTTGTATACCTAGATAGTTAGCAGAGGTTACGATTTTAAGCGTTATTGGTTCATCTCTAAATTCTAGAGAAATGATAATCTGGGTGTATTTTGGTAATCCTGTAGCATAGCTGGAAAATGGTACATAAACTGTTTTTTCTGGGTTGATTGATAAAAAATTTGTGTCGAACCAGTGTATTTTCTTTATGAAGTTTGTTTTTATATTATTTTCAACTTCTTCCCATGTACCTATTCCCCTTTGTATGGTAAACACTGTCATCCGCGAAAGCCCCAATAGTTCCATTTACATCAAGTTTGAGTAAATCGTCTATGTAAAGGATAAACAGTATCGGACATATGATTGTTCCTTGGGGAACGCCAAAAGTTATAGTTTTTTCTTCGCTTAGTTCGTCTTGTATTTGAACTACCTGAGTTCTTTGATCTAAGTAACTATTCCTCTAATGCCGATCTTTTCAAGTTTTCAAAGAAGCTTTCCAAGGCCACGCAGTGTCGAAAGCTTTCGCTAAATCTATAAAAACAGCAGCATTTTTTTTAAATTGAATGGTATATTTCGCAAGTCAGATAGGCAATTGCATGGTCGGTGGAGGTGTTTTTGCGAAATCCGAATTGTTGGGGTGACAAGATATCATTTTTAGTAATGAAGTTGACTATTCTATTTTTTAAAGCTTTCTCGGAAACTTTTGCGAGATTTGAGATTAAGGTAATCGGTCCGCAGTTTTCTACTAGAGCTGGATTATCTTTTTTAAAGATTGGTCTGACAATTGCAGTTTTGAATAGTCTAAGACAGTGACCGGTGGAGAAGGATAAATTTATAATGTTTTAATAGATCTGATAGCTCGACTTCTGCTTCTTTTAAAAGTTTCACAGTTATTTTGTCTTTTCCTGGCGCTGCTCCGTTTTAAAGGGATCTGACTAGGTCGATGATTTCGGAGGTTGTCGTGGGACTAAGGTAAATCGAGTCTGGTTGGTATAAGTCCTGAGTATTTTTGGTGGCGGTACTTTTATCCATTATAGTTTTGGGCATTTTTTCTCCAACAGTAGCGTAATGCGAGTTAAATATTTCTGCAATTTATTTATTTCATATTCGATATGTTACTAAAATCTATCTACAAATAATTGTTTTTCATGAAGGGGTACAATTATTTAATTATTTGCCTGATAAAAAAAACACCTAGTTTAAGAATTTTTAATTAGAGGATATTTGAGTATTTGAAAGTTTGAAAGATCTAACTATAATATTCATTGTAATTATTATACTATTTTCTGGTAATAAGTAGCCAAGTGCTGAATAAAATTATTATTATTATGTAGTAGTTAACTATTAGCAGAAATCGTCATGCCTTATGTCCCTTTATGCTCCGTCCACACAAGCATCGTGTGTAGCTGGTTTTGTAACCTTAATCTAGATCTCTAAATTAGAATTTAAACACTATAATATTTTTTTTGTAATTATATTGTTTACACATGACTATTGATTCAACCTGTTTTGCCTTTCTCAAATGTGAGTATTAACTAAATTCCAAGAGGCTAACTGCCAACTTGACTGATAAGGATAGTTAATAATATAAATCTTAATGACTAATATTATAAACTAATTGGATAAAAATTATATATATAGTAAGGGGCAGTAAATAGTAAATAGAAAATAAACTTTTAATGAAAGATTTTGAAATTATCGTTATATAAATTAGCTCTTATGTTCATTGATACGGGTAAATTTCTTCCAGTTGGATTAAGTAAACTTTCCAGCAATTACCGTAAGTGAGATCTTAAACACCTGATTTACAACTATCGTAAAATGATTAAGCCAGAACATCTTTTTTGATGTCACGGACTGCAGCCGATTTCAATAGAATTTCAGGACTATCTAGGGAGCAAAATGTATGGCATGTCATTTTAAAAAATTATCAACATGCCCTCACAGAGTTAATAAATAATTGTAATTTCGGATTATTTAATGACAAACAACTTGAATTTCGCGTGGCAAATTAACTTATCTTCCTTTGTACACAAATTAGGCAAAGCATACTAAAAATCAAAGGGATTCCATCTCTGCCTATATAAATTTTCCATCTTCACAAAAACTTCATTTCATAGAGTGAAATCTAAATATACCGCATTAAAAAATTAAAGAGATGAAAGCGAAAGAAAAGCAAGATCTGCTGTATTGAATGAAGGAAAAATCTTCTTCTCCACGTTCTTTTTTATCTACTGTAACAAGAATACAAGAGGTCAGAAGAAAATAAATTCTCTAAAATATAAAAAATACTCTCAAATGCAATCTTTAGTAATAGTAGGTATTAAGATATCGATATTAGTGTACGTTTTTTTAGTTTCTGCAACAATCAAATGGATTGTTACTTTTTATATGGAGTTTCCTAAAGTTGCAGTATTTCTCGGTGTCTTGGTTAAAGAATAGGTTAAATTTCTTCAGAATTAACTCAGAAGCTTCGTCCATCTTTCAAATCAATCATCTGGTTTTTGAGAAAATTTTAAAGAAGTAAAAAGCAACTTTTTCCCATTGTGGTTGCTAATCTACAGGTATTTATGAATATTAATTCTCACATGACAGTTTTTCTAGAAGTTTAAAAATATACAGTAATACCTATATTTTCCAAATTTGTTATTTCTTAGAACTGCCATAATGTATTTTTAACTTAGCAGGCTTTCAAGACTGGTTAACGAAAAATTACAAAGCTAGAAACAATGCTAATAATTAAGAATGAATAATAATTAGCAGTGAAGAATCCTTTGAAAACAAAAACAAATATGACGTTGAAACTGCTCACCATTGTGTTCGATACAATTTTTACTCAAAACAAATACTTACAAATTTTGAATCTTGGTTGTTAATTATTCAACAACAAGAATAATTATTCTTTCTATACTGTTTTAAAAGCGATAATTCTCGATTTATTAATCATTATTACCAAGCATTCAAGTAACAGCATTTAAATAACTGCGGTGTTAGATAGGTGCCAGAAGTATGGCAACAAAGAGCAGTTTAATCAAATAATTCAACTATCCATTCTGAAAATTATTAATAATGTTACGATTTTAAATATTATTTATTCTTAAATTATTATAAAATCTTAATTACATAAAGAAATTGAAACGTTATCCATGATAAATGACGCAATTCTGGCTTATTCAGCTCAACATATAATGTGAAGAATTTAAATTGGACAAATAGGTAACTAAGGTCTTCTTTTAGTTTTATTTTGTAATTTAATATCAGTATACCTTAGCTCCACCCCAAACCACGGCGCTACCTATTTATTATACAGCACACTGGATCAACCTGGGGCTTATATATATATACATATATATCTCTCTTTATCTATGCACATACGTTACGTGGAATACTTTTCACCATGTTAAATGTAATAATATATGCTAACAGCGTGCCGTTGGAATGCAATTCGACTATCCGTCCCATTTACAGCTGCTGTACTGCATATCCGGAATATATTAATGTAAAACCACTCTGACTGACGGACTGCCAGGATACGGGTAGACGTCGAGGCTGGGGATGCGAAGAGGCAGTATGGATAAATGGAGGACGTCTCTCCGGGGTATGAAAATGAGACATTGGATTTGAAATATTAGTTGTTCCAGTACGCCCTTGGTGTTAATGAGAGAAGTATTAGGTGGACTGTATATTGCATATATATCAGTTACTTATCATGTTTTACTTCGAAAGAGATGGAGTAATCAATGATGGATAATTATGTTGGTTAAGGACGTTGCGACGTTGTATAGCTGTTTGCCTCAAATTCAACATACTTTTGGTCTGAGCACAACGGGTTTCTGGGTTGAACTGTGTCTACCGGATATCTACACTGTGTCGGAACCATATGGAAAACGTTTTTGTTATTGGATTTATGAAAAAAGATATTCTCGATAAAAAGTTCTGTATAGTCGAAAACTTAAAATGCAAATATCATCAGATATCATTTTTTTAAATCTGTTTAGGAAGTGAGCCGAAAAATATGAATTTTGATCAAGAGTAAAGTATTGGTTTTATAATAGCAGATCTATTAACTAGTGAAGAGAAAATTGAGCTAGTTTAGATTGTTGATAATTATAAAACTTATAGAGAAGTAGCAGCTATTTTTAACAAAAGACATCCGAATAGAAATATTTAGCATTCGACAAAAAATTTAAATAAATTCAAGACGTCTAGAAGTTTCCACAATAATTTTAATAAAAAAACCGCTTCCCAATGAGGACAAGGAATTACAAGTGATGCTATCTGTAGTACAACAAACTACAATGTCATTGAGAAAAAGAATGTTTTTTTTCCAAAATGGAGTAAGTAGAGGTACAATAGCAAATATTTAAAAAAATAACAAATATCATCCACACAAACCCCCACTTTCTTCATACATTAAAAGAAACAGATTATGACAGACGGTTTGGATTTATTTATAATTTTTCTAACTATCGAATGCTGAATATTTCTATTCGGATGTCTGTTGTTAAAAATAGCTGTTACTTCTCTATGAGTTATATAAAAATCTCCGACAATCAAAACTAGTTCAATTTTCTCCTCACTAGTTGAGCAGCCATTTCTTGTATTTTATAAAACGAACTAGCGATTTGACGTTTGCAGTCAGTGCATCCTAGATTAAATGTTTATCGGTAGACGTAAATTATTAATGCTAATACACTGATATTGGAATTCTGACCATAGTTTCCAATTAAAATCACCTCTTTTTAATAAAAACTTTCGATATTTTCAAAAATAAAGGTACTTTTGAACAAAATTCATATTTTTCGACTCACCTCGTATACGGATTAAAAAACTATATTTGATGGTTGCATTTTAAGTTTTCGACTATGCAGAACTTTTTATCAAGAATAACTTTTCTTCATAAAACCAATAATAAAAAATCCCGATGGCCTGTAGCCAGCGGAAAGGTAAATTTCTCTAAATTCATTGAATTGAAATTTGAACAACTTTTTTCGTTGGTATACCTACATATTATTACATAAAACTGCCGTATGTGTCATAGCCTTGCGGTCAGAGGTTTTTCTTTTTGCTATTGAATATAAAGCAGACAGGGTTCGGTTCCACTTCAAGGCTGATTTTTTTTCGCCTATTTCTTTTCAATAAATATACTATATATTTTTTTAATCAGGGTCTATATTAAGATCTCCATAAAATGTACAATTACATCAAATGTATATTGACTGTTCATATTTTATCAATATTTCTTATTTTTTCTTCTGTGCATTTTATGGAAAACTGCCTTGAACAAAAGTTGCAGGTACTGATTATATCTATAACCTAAAATTATTTTTGATGATAATTACACTACGGCTCTTTTTTGATAATTTCTTAAATGTTTGAACGGTCGCCATTTTGAAACTGCTTACCCGATATTGCCCAATAAAGAACTCGGCCGAGATATTTAAGAGATTGATTTTTGTAGCAAATTTGAGCTTGATACCTCTAAAACTGCGACCTCTATCGTGTTAACAAATTTCGTAATATCCCATATATATATATATATATATATATATATATATATATATATATATATATATATATATATATATATATATATATATATATATATATATATATATATATATATATATATATATATATATAAACTTTTGAACCAAATATTTCTTTGGGATATCTTATAGACATATAACAACATGCCGTTGAAATTTTTTCTAAATTCAAAAGTGTGAAAGATCGCAATATGTACATTTCTATAAGAAATTTACCTAAAAGTTTTCCATATGGTTCCGACTTAATTGGACACAGTGTATATTTCTACTTAGTAAACAAAATAAAGTACTGCTTTTACAAGACAGCTAACATAAAATAAATATTAAAAAAATGGGCCAACGTTATTAGTTGGTGCACTGAAAAATACGAAATAATATTAATTATATTGGTGCTAGTACCTTTGAAGTTGTGCAGTTGCAGTTAGATTGATAACTTTTGGCACCAGCTTCACAAGTACCAGCACCACAAGAATTATCATTATTTTGTATTTTTCAGTGCACCAAATAATAACGTCGGTCCAATTTTTTGTAAAAAATATTTATTTCACACTTTTGAGTGTAATATTAGTCACGAAAATCGTTGAACGTTCACTTATATTTTTGCCATTACCCATATAGTCTTTGCTTGTAATTGTTACTAGTATTATTTGGAGATCTCAAAACATCGCGGAATCGCAGCGGAAATACTTATTATGTAGGTAGGTACACATATTTCAGACTTTATAACTGCTTTAACTCGAAAACCGTAACTTTATGGAAAAAATGTCTTTAATATGTCATTCTCAGATTTTCAATTTTCGAAAGAAATTGCCCTTTCCACACAGCGAAAATACACATATTTCAAATTTTAACATATAAACGTTTCCGGATATTTTCTCTTTTTAATCCTGCCATCTTGTATTTTCGAGAAAAATCGACCCCACCCCCCCTCGGGGGCGGTTTTCGGAGGGAAGGAGATTTCGACTTTGAGTTTTTATGAATATTTCTCTTTTTTTCTTCTCTATTTCTCAAGCCTTCTCTTTCAAATGAACAAAAATCATCAAAATCGGAGTACGTTTACTATCGGTATACAGAGCGCACAAAACACAGTCGAATTGTATATTGGGTTCGTCAGTCCAAAATTATATGGTGTTTGTTGGTGCGCACATCACGGGAGAAAGGTCAGATTGACTTGGTTATTTTTTTGACCGACTACCCAAACGGAGGAGGTATACAATTCGATTATGTGCTTTTTCATGTTTTTTTTATTTGAAGGAGGCCGAGAAATCGTCCAACATAAAAAATAAGTCCGAACATTTAACGGTTTTGGAGTTATAGCAATAGTAAAGTCTGAAATATGTGTATTACCGCTGGGTTTTGAAATCTCCGAATATAAATGATTACTCAACGATTTTGAAGACTTTACAATAAACTGAAAGATGTGAAATATTTTGTTTTTACAAAATTTAGGACCGAATTTTGCAAAACCTCTTCTATCTACTTATAACATGTGCTACTTCAAAATTACTAGCACCAATAAAATAAATATTACATAGTTTGTATTTTTTGGTGAATGTAAAATTTGCCCGGACAATTGTTTGGAATTATTGTTGAGTTCAATACCATATAATGCACGATTCAAACATTGCATTCCTATTCGAAAGCCTCTTCTGTTTTGATGTTTGAAAAGTTTTCATTAAAAAGAAGCGGGAAAATTAGAAAGGACGTTCGAACAATCTTCAAAAAGCATATTTTTTGCTCATTGGTAATGCTCCCGGGATGGAATGTTTTGAAGTAAGAAAATATCTGGAGAAACATCTGATCCAGCCTATGTTAGTAAAATTACTATTTTTTTTATTTTTCAACAAGTTATTTCTCATGTTTACTTCTCAGACGTTACAATACATTCTCAAAAATTTTCAAAAGTTTATTGAAGTTTGGTCAGGTCAAAGCTGTCGGGTCTGTTAGCAACCGCGAATCCAATCAATACATTGTTTTAGGAATCTATACCTATATATTAATATGAGAAGAGCATTCTTTGGACCCCATTTTAAGAATTGCGGCCACAGAGGAATATGAGATTAGGCATAGTTAAAACTTAAGGGAAGGGGGCCTAAGGTGGGCGAAAGAGTGAATCAAGCTAAAATTAATAAATAACTACAAAAAGGTAAATTTACGTTGACCAGCCTTCATATTCATCGATGGATAGGATCATGAAAAATAATTAATGAAAAAAATGTTCTAGAGGTATAGTGGTAAAGTTTATACTCTTTGACAGTTGAACCTAATCAGTGTTCATATTAAATTTAATGAATTACGGTCGAATTCCAACCATAGGGCAATCTCGTATGCTTTAAGAGACAAATGCAAAAAATTAAATTTGACTGGAAGAAATAAGACTATAAATAAGACCAAGACTAAAAATAGCACAATAAAAACATAAGAAATAGACGTACCAAGAAAGTGTGTTTGAATTTAACTCGCATAGGTATATTTTTCTTGGTTCATGTTTTTCAATGTAACGCCACAGATTAAATACACCCTAATCTTTGGTAATGCTCTTAGCCATTGTTGTCTGACGGAAATCGAAACAATTTCTTACCTTTGGGCAATATTTGGTGATTCCTCTGCATCCAGGACTCATACAAATTTACCAAACACTATTCGCTGTTCACATGGAGTACCTATAATACTTAAATACTCTTCGTCTTTCATTTAATATGAATATGACAACATTATAAACAAAAATATATTATTATTAACCCAATTATTTGATTCGATACTGTTTGCTCCTGACGACAATAATCTCTAATAGCAGCACTTAGACACTTTTTAATTTTAACGAAAATTTAACAGTTCATTTGAGCATATTTTTTTTCCTGCACCAGCAACCAGTAAAATCATGATGCCCGGCGAGCCGTATTAATACACTACAAAACAAAAAATAAATCATCAAAATCGGTCCATCCGTTCCCGATATAATCTTGGCACGATCAAACCGACAGACAGACAGACGAATGGCCGAAAATATGTTTTTTGGAATATTTTACACAATTATTACAATACTTTCCTTACCAGGCTACTTAGAGTAGCGGTAGGAAAGTAAGAAGGGATTATCTGAGAAGCCAGTAAGATAAACTGAAATTTATGTGCTTTTCCAGTGTTATTTTAGAAACAGGAAATCTAAGATCAGAGACAAATAATATTCAGAGCAATTTCCAATATACCTACAGATAACAAAGAAACATTCATTAAGTAAAGAAGAATAATCAGGAAAGGTAGTAATTAGCAATGTAATACTGAAAACATGTCATTATTCTGAACGTGAAGATGAACATCAAAGGAAATAAGACTTTACGAACCAACCAACAAAAGATTCGTTTCACCTGCTATCCAAGATAATGAATATATCTGTAAATAGTTTCAAAGGTATTGGTACATGCAAAACAAAGCAAACAAGTTCATTAAAGAGGTAATAAAAAGGCATTGCAAATAATAAAACCGGATTTTCTACGCTTGATGAAAACATGACTATTCAAATATGTATACATAATATGTATTAAATATGTATATGAAACAAATATTGAACTTGATATACCTACTCTCAAAACGAGATGGTCAAATCAATTTTAAATTTTCATAAAAATTCAGTTCATAACTATTTCAGAGAATAAGCCAATGTTAGCCAATGTTATTATAGAAGATAATTGTGGGTATGAAATTGATGCGACGTTCTTTAATTAAAAAAAAAACAATGATAGTTTTTTTATAATTCTAGAGTTCCTGATAAAAAATAGAAAGAGTGTCATTGGAATACAGTTTTCTACTTTTCAGGTGTTTCCAGACATTTTGGTCACTCTGTAAAGAATATATTTGCTGAACATCAGAACCAGTCCTATTGATATTTTTTCGAATCCATTAATTAAACCCTCAGCTTCATTTAAAATCATGCTCGTCATTTATCATTTAGGAACTCATAGAGGGCTGTAATTGCACATGTGTCCATTTTGAGGACGACAAATATAATTTGATATTGTAAGTTTTTAGTGATGAAAGGGTCACTTCCAAATAAAATTTAGTACGAACATGATATTCCGTATAGGCAACAATGAATGTGACATTAGAGATTTTCTTTGTGAAATGCACTAGAATTCGAAGTGAAAGTCTGTGCTGCAAGTTGAAACGGACGTAATGTAATGTCTATAGTCAAACTGAGTCAAAGAGGGTAACGTTATCGCCAAAGAAATCTATAGGTATTCTTTGACAAATTAAAGGAATCAACCAATGCAACTTCCTCATTCAAGTGAAATGGGTGTCGTTGTAAAATAACTATTTTGTAGAAAATAATGATATTTTATGGCTTATAGGCGAACAGAAACGGGCATCTAGGGCTGCCAGCATCGATCGAAGACTGAATGTAAGCCATCTCTAGCCACTTCAATACTAAAATATGCGTCGATAATGTGACAAAGTGGTGGTTAGTTAGCTATCTTAAATAATTTTACCTTTAAAATACAGTTAGTCGGTTTATCTCAAATGATGATGTAAATTCTGTACTACGTATATATATATATATATATATATATATATATATATATATATATATATATATCCTCAATGGATTTACCAAAAACAGTCATCAATTATGATAGTATTGTAATTGTTGTACAATGGTCCTAGAAAAACCAGAAATGCATATTATGAAGAAGTCACTTTCCGTCAATAGTAGTTATTATCTACTATCCATATAGTCCAAGAGCCTGCTGTAGGTAAATCCTATGTATAAGATACATGGAGTGAGAGTGGAAAGTGCTATCACAGAACTTCGCGGCGCGAAAATGAACTATTTTGCCAGCATAATAAAGTATGACGTCACTTCCGATTCATTTTAACATTTACATAACACAAAGGATATCGTGTACTGAAAAAGAGTAAAGAGGGCGCCCCATATAATTGATTCTAATTTTTTTCATCAAGTTCTCCTAATGAGCCTGATATCTTAATTATTTTGTGAATTAACATCGGAGTTTTGCTTTCAACAGCTTTATTAGGATACCGATATTTTATTGCCAGTTGACTTCTAACAACAGAAATCTCATATACAAAATTGAACATTTTCAAAGGTGTAGGTCTTGAATAGTACTATTCACTCCCACAAAGTGATAAATGTATCTTATCCACAGGATTTACCTACAGCGAGCTTTTGGATTTTCTAAAGTACATATTATACATATTTTGTCGATGTATGAATTACCAAATAACTTTTTTTTAATCTCGGAAAAAACTACATATTACGAAAAAGATGGATTGTGAGTATGGCATCGTCCGACTGACTCGTGTGATCGTTAATTTTTCTTCAGCATACCAAGACCAACAACCATAGCCATTACCCATTACACATATTTTCGTTAGACGAACTAGCCAAAAAATGATGATGAAATTTAATTTCTGCATAACTTTTATATTACTTCTTTCCAAAAATGCGCATTGAGAGGATGACCAAGGCCTTCTAGAAGAATACTTTAGGCAAGTCTACAAAATCCTTCAAGAGTATGTTTTTTGAACTCAGAACTCATTAGTACTCTCCTAACTCAGCTACTTGGGGGTAACAAAAGAGAAATAGAAAAAAATATTTTATAATATTATTTATGTAGATTAAAATAGAAAATACTGTGTATACAGACAAATTTAAGCTCATATCATTAGGCAACAATAACTTATGCTACAAAATGTAACATTTTTATGAGATTTTTAGTTCTCTTTGAAAAAATATAAAGAAACAACAATTGAGCTTTAGTCATACCTTCAACAAAAGGTAGCAACTGAATTGATGTTCTGATGGATTTCTAACATCTATCTGACTATTATCTTCTTTACAAGGGAATCATTGGTATCGTTTAAAAATTGTTATACTTGTTGATATGGTTAATGGAATAGGGTTTCCATAAACAAATCTTGATTCGATACTAGGTATAGCTCAACCAACCATCAGCTCTTGTCTTAAGCAAATTTTACCACTTTGATTTAAATTTAATCTCACAATGTTCAATAATAAGATAATAATAATCAACAATGAATTTCAAAATTACGAAAAAAATATAACAGGTAATGTTCAAGAACGGCTACACCGTGTGCTGCTTTTTTAATTTAAAATAGATTGCCTATCCCCGGCCACACTGCATTCTCAGTGTGAAATGCATTATAGTTTATCTTTTTTGTTAATTACTATGGCAATGATTACCGTAGGTGACGGTTTAAGTATCCAATTAGTTGAGTACCGAGCTAAGATTGTTTTGTGAATACAGTTTACTTGTAACTTTTCGTAAGAATGAAGAGTTTGAAAAGTATAATTATGCAAGAATGTACATTAGAACTCATAGGATGGTCACTCAACAAATAGTGTGATATAGTTCAAAATCGTCATTAGCACAAATATTTTTGAAGAACATTAGCGAAGACTATATGGACTTCTGTCGCCTTACTTGATTAAAAATCTGATACTTTCTGAGAAAGAATGAATGTGGTACTTGCATGACAGATATTCATTGTACCATATGGCAGTAATCTATGCGTATTTGAACAAAGTCTTATTAGATGGATGGGTTAGAGTGAATCACCTCGATATAGATACTTTTTTTTTGAATACTTGCCCCGACAAAAAAAGAATATATGAATAGCAAAATAACCTTTTTTCTCTTAAAGTATTTATAAGGAACTAGCAAATTATTTTAAGAAGATATATAGAGATGCAGAAGTATCAAAGGTGGTCATACTGAGCGTTTTTTTTTATTTAGGTGTCATAGTGGGAGTCTATAATTTTCCCTGTGCAAATATCCATATCCACTAACCGTTGACGATTATGATTACCTACCAATTCTATCAGTACTCACCGTCAATCAGCGCCGTGGTAACCATCGACCACTATGCGCTGATTGGCAGAGACAACGATCAGTGGGATACAGATAGATGGTGGCCAGCTGCCAGGTTTTCGAATTGCATGGTAAAAAACTTTCAAGTTTATAAAATTGGTTCTGCATAACAAATGTGAATATTAAATCAACACCATCAAATGAAGTGTCAACAAATAAAAACAATGAAAAAAGTCCGATACTTCACGCATATATCTCTAATAAAGCAAAGATTGACGGCTTAACATGGATATTCGTATCTGAATAATTGAAATTATTCGATGTCGACTTTGGTGGAGCTATGCTGTCATCAGCACACAGAACAGCTAATGAAATTTGACAATCTCGAGGGTATATAAATCACATAATATGTCCTAGCTTAATAGCTTTGAGTAATGGAGGGCAAGATTACGAGCCAAATTAACACATATTAAAAATGTTCAATATTGAGTGCTCAAGAAATTTTTTATTATCAGATGTTAACATCGCAATAAAGGAATCTCCGCATTTTCATGTTTGCATAAAAATGCTTGTTAAAATGATAAAAGTCGAGATTCCGTGATGTCAAAGGAAACAAAAAATTATAGGATACTAAAAAAAATTAACTAGGTACTCATCATATATAATCAGATTGAAGAAAATGTTTCTTTTAATTTTTTAAATCGGACCACAAAATCAACTCTTTGAATCAGAATTCGTTTGTTTACGCTATACATCCATACAGTGAATAGGGCAGAGAAGGAATGCCATGGAAAAATTGATGAGTTTTGGAAACAGAAGATTGAACTCCTTCCTCGATTATATTTGTCTATTAGAACGCTACGGCATTTCCACATTGCCGTTTTTTCATGCTTAAAAATTATTACTTGGTGAAATCTATATCCTGATGTAACTGTGTTATTAGTCCGATTGTTTCAATTTTCAAGCAACCTCGCAAAACAATAGCAAGCCATTATTGTAAAATAGAGCTGATTTATATTATTATATTATATTTACTGAAGAATATATCGCAATGCAATTCGGTAGCAAAATCAGTCAAAAAGAAGTCTGTCTTCTTCTTTCATGACGAATATTGTATCTAATCACAATTTGATTATCTAAAATCCTTCTTTTGTGCAGTGAATCAAAAATTGATGGATGGCTGTTTCCTGGAAAGCCACTGCTAAGGTTTCACCTTTGTTTTAACGCAAACTTAAATCATCCTAATTTATCAAAAATTCGCGAACATTGAATTACTGTGGTAGGTACCCATACTCCCTGTTGTTATTTATATAGCATTTAGATCCGATGTTGAAAGCATTCTGCATATTTGGAATATTCCTGGTAAAAATTCTAATTTATAGAGGTCCCTGTAGATAAGCAAGTGCAAAAAAAACAAATATTTGTTTGTTCGTCGCTCATTCATTTCGTTTGGGTTCCTTGGTCAAAAATAGATTTCATTCAGATGTATGAAATTCTATCTAATTTTAAAATAATGATTATGAAGGAAAAATTTCATTGTTTTCATCCAGTAGAGTCAGAGGAAAAGAGCTGCGACAGACGAACAGATATGAGAGAGACATTTTAAGGGTTCAATTTTTTATTGGTAGTATGGAATGCTAAAGAAGAAGAAAAACATAAATATTCATGGAACTTAGACATCCTTATACATTTCAACTAAAATATACAATAGTCTATTTTTTTATCAGAGCAACAATTTTTACAAAATTTTGCGTAGAAAGTATAATCATCCCTATTGAATTGTAGACGAATAATTATTACAACAAAGTACTGACACAGTCAAGTGAATATTAAATATGTACATCTAATGTCGAATCATGTCGTTTTTCTCTCTCAAATCGATCTAGCGTATTGACAATGTACAAAGCTCTCTCTATAAACCCAATAATCCATGGACGAAACCACCATCATTAAGCACATCGTAGAAAATTTATGGTTTTCAGGCGATGTCCTCCCATATCACGTCTGACCGACATATCGATCTTGTAACGGGTACTCCTTGTCCACGAGAAAATCAAATACATGAACTGAATGGCTAAAGAGGATTCCTAGCAAGAGACAAATACATGCGGCCGTCAGATTTCAACTATTCTGAAACGTTTACAAATCAGCTCTATATAGGTAATATTTTTTAATAAATGAAAAAGAACACTTTGAATTTCACAGAATCTATCAATTTGTTATTTCTTATATGATACCATTTGCTCAAAGCCTATTCCAAATCAAATGGAAATCAATTATAATGAGTTATAAGAATCTTTACGACTAACGTTATTCAAGGTTTTATTTTTTTACAATCGATCGAAAATAATTCTGGTAAGAGATTTATTCGATTGTTCACAAAGGCTTGATTTACGCGATGCACCTATTGAATAAATTTTATTTTATGACCAACTTCAAACAGGAGAAATCAGGGCTCATACAATTCTATAGTTTTTGTTATTTGTCTGTATGGATGTAAGCGCGTTTTGGATGTATGGGGGCCAAATTTAATATTTTCAGAATCGTTTAAATTGATTTTTCTTAACTTCAACGGTTTATTTTTTAGTCCTTGTAACTACCACATATTTATTGAACGTTTTTTGTGTTTTTTTAACAAATTCGAAATTCTCATAGAAGAAAGTTACCCGGGATTTTTGTGAAATGACTTACATCTCTTGCCAAATTTATCTAATACCAATAATTCTACTCCACCAAATAACAATATCTGGTCTTAACAAGATGATGCATCCACGCATTGTGCATGTACTGTTTGCCAGTTTGTTCACAAATGCTTTCCCGGAAAGTGGATTAATAGAGGAGGCTGAAAGAGTGGCCCCAAGGTCCCCAGATCGAACACCCCTTGATTTTTTCCTTTGAGGTTATATGAAGTACATAGAAAATGTTTTCCAGAAATATTCCATAATTGCTTGGAGAATGTGTAAGGAAACCCGGTGTACGACATATCAACCATTTGATTTGAATAAATTTATTATTTTGGTGTTTTGCACCAAACAAAATTTTAACTTGTAAATATAATTTTAGAAACGCAATGTTTATCTACTTCAAACGGTTATTAAGTAAATCACTTTTATCAACTACACATATTATTGGATTGTCAAATGTTAAATGTAAACTTGTTATGCGAAATAGATTCGCCTGAATCGAGCATTTCTAAATATTTACTGTGCTACGTAAATAAGTAAATAATTAGGCAATTGCAGTTTAATTCTTGTAGGTAATCTGAATAAATTTTATAAGGAATATCCCATCATATTGTAACTTGTAACGTCGCTGGTCGCTGTACGAATTAAAATAATGCGTCGCTATTGCAATTTTCTTACAATTTCCCCTATCGACAGAATGCCTTTCTAGGGCTCATACCCGCTAATACGGGAATACTTTCCCGGCATCAGCACCATGTTATTTATCAGGATAGGTTTCGTGCAACGAAGCGATCTAGACTGGTGCCGGAGGCTTGCATGCATTCCGGAGATTAAAGAAAACGGATCCAGTGGCGCAGAAAGTCATAGTACCCTTGAGCTAAAACGGTGAATAAGTAGACAAAGTAAATGTAAAAAGAAGAATAAAAGTAGAAAAAGCACCAAATTTTTGGATTAAATGATATTTCCGCCGAAATGAACTAAACAACAACCCTTCGTTCACATTATTTACAAGGTACGTACATTCTAGATTGAGAAAACAGATACATTGACTCAAAATGGACTTCCAAGGATGGTTTGATGTAAAAATTACGTGTTAACGACAAGAAAACGGGGACGTAGCTAATTTTTGATTGTTAAGCATTCATAGGGTACCTACCTACTTCTATTAGGTATATATATTCATAAAAATTGAAATAATTTATATTTTTTAATATAATCATACCAACTATTTGCTCAGCCGACCCTTTTTGACCGACTTCAAAAAAAGGAGAAGGTATACAATTCGGTTGTAAGATTGCTTTTTTTATTTTTTTTGTAAACGTACTCCGATTTAGACGATTTTTGTTTCATTTGAAAGAAGATAGTTGAGAAATGGTCCTATATTGAGGAAAATCAAATCCAAAATCTCCTTCTCTCCAAAAACCGCCCCCAAAGGGGTTGGAGGGGGCAAATTTTCTCGAAAATCGAAAATCCGAGACGACAGAATTAACAAAAATTCGATATCCGGAAATGTTTAAATTGGACATTTTTGAAAATAATCATACGTTTCCGCGCTACAGTCTGAAATATGTATTTCAGCTATGTGGAAGGAGCAAATTTTTCTGAAAATTGAAAATTCGAGATTTGAAAATTAGAAAGGGGACCATATCCGGAAACATTTAAATTGAACATTTTTTCAAAAGAGTTACGGTTTCCGAGTTTCGCAATGGTAAAGTCTGAAATATGTGATATGCGTATTTTCGCTAGTACAAGCTAAACCTACCTATAACTTTTTGGGTATTAGTGAACGTTCAACAATTTTCATGACTAGTTTTACACTCAAAAATGTGAAATAAATATTTTTTACAAAAAATTGGACCGACTTTATCAGTTGTTGCACTGAAAAATACAAAATAATATTAAATCTATTGGTGCTAGTTCTTTTGGAGTGGGTGCCTACAACAACAAACTACAACGGCACAACTTCAAAATTACCAGCACCAATAGAATTAATATTATTTTGTATTTTTCAGTGCAACAACTGATAAAGTCGGTCCAATTTTTTGTAAAAAATATTTATAGTCCCCAACGTTGGAAACTCACTCCAAATTTGCGAAAAGTAATTCATAAACAGATGCATTACTTCCGATGCAATATAAAAATACTTGAGACTTCCAGATAATGAATTAATTCACTGTTGTTAAAAGTTATAAGATAGTTACTGATGATAATTATGGAATTATTGATAAGTATTAAAATCACATAAACATTAAAGAAGAACTATTCCAATAATACCTACCAGAGCGTAGAAATCGTAATTGAATAGCTATTTTAGCTTTAATGATTTTTATTATTTTCTTAGAAACTGCTAAAGAAACCAAGTTTAAATTTGGAACTTATTAGGAAATCGCATCACGGTTGTATTGAGTAAATAAGAAAATTCTGATAATGAGTAAATTTTGGGGAATAAATTAGAACATAGAAAAATGTTTGTTTAACTATCGTATGACATATCAAATGAAAGGGCTCGTTAGGTGTAAATCAAATACATTTCTTTAAAAAAAATGATTGAACGAAATATATTAAGAGAAAAAGATGAGCTCCAAAAGTACCTACTTCCCTTTCGTTTCGTAGATTTTTATAAAATAGAATGGGGCGATATTTCATAACGTAAACATTTTCAACTAGCTAATTTGATCGATAAATGGATGCTTATCTAATGAAGTCGGTTCAAACATCATTATTTTATCAATAAATCTTGTACGTAAGTATTTTTCTTATTAGCAATTCTGGACCAAGAAAAAATTAATGTATAAAGAGACTTAATTATTAATATTTCTTGTATCAAATGATCTTTACATTTGTAGTTATATTTATAGTTCTGTTGTATTTTCATTTTATTATTTGTTTATTAGTATTGTATTAGTATGTATATTCAGATGTTGTTGAGGTTGTAGATTCTGAATCATTATTGAGTTCAGGTCTACACACAGATACTCTTTGCATCTCGGTAGGGGTTTGTGAGGCTCATAATAAGTCAGACAACCTATTAGCATATAATCTAGATTTGTATATTAGCCTGAATAAAGTAATTATTATTATTACTACTATTTCTAGTGGGAGAAAGTAATCGAACCGGCACGATAGTGGATCAAAAAGGAACTGGGATAACTAAATCGGAAAATGCAAAGAAAATTTATTTTAGAGAATGTCTCAATTTTATTTTCGATCCAGTTGTTCGAGAGTAGTATTATATATTTTGGTGGATCAAGTTCTGGATGGAATAGAGAATCGAATCCTGACCTTTGAAGCCACAACAGCAATGTCCTTTCTATTACGATTGCTGTAATATAAGCAATAGATTTCAATAGAAATTCACAAAGGAGTTGTCCTTAACTCAGAAATTCTGTCGAGCTATTTCCTAGATATCTTCTACTGAAGGGAACTTAAAAAAAATAAAAACAGTATATTGGCCATCTAAACGACGTTTTCGAAGGAATAACTAAACTTGATCAATCCTAGAAAGACGAATGATCAAGATCGGTGCAAGTTTATTATACGGAACGAGAATATGTACATCCATCAAAAACACAGTGCTTTTGGGAAGTCGGTTAATAATGTCAATAAATATTACACTTTCATCTGGAAATCAATCACTGAGTAAAACTATATAAAAGTCGGACGAGAGCTCCTACTAATTCCTCCAGTACCTATGTGGCCAACCGAGTTTATATATGTTTAACTCCCTCAATCACCCCCCGATGAATCCTTGCTACGTTTTCTTTTTAACTGAGGTAACGGAAGGACAATCCCAGTGAGGCAATACGAAGACGTGCTGAAATAATGTCAACAATCATCTTTCTCTCGACTGCATGACAGTCGACTTTTTATTATCCTCTTGCGGCAATCCTCCATTTTAGGTATTTTCGTACGTGACCAGCATCTTCGTCATCCAGGCAAAAAACCTGAAAAACCCTCGAAGGATATCATGCACGTTTGATATGTTGGCATCCATCATACAGTTTTTATCTGCTGTATTCCGCTCAAAAAAACAACAATGTGTTTAAAATGATATACAATGCATTAAATTGGTCGTTATTCTTATTTTTTTTATTTGAAGCTTCAAAAGGCTCATATTGTTCAAAATAAATAAAAAATATATTCCGCTATGCCCCTATGCTCAGGTCTCTAACTTGAAGTAATGTTAGAAGATGGAAATAACATAATCATTATGGTGATGCAGCAGCAGTTGTTGCGGCAAAAATCAGTGAACGAGTACGTACAATTGCGAAAGCTTCTAATGATACGTCTAAACAGATTTTATATGAAGCTTTACGCCACTGCAGTCAAGCTTTTACCTTCAACCTCCCAATGTTCGATTTCATGAAAAGAACAATTCGCAATATATGGCAGCAACATTTGAAAGGTCCAAATTTCCCAAACAACCGATCAGAAATTCAGTTTGATATGTTGGCATCCATCATACAGTTTTTATCTGCTGTATTCCGCTCAAAAAAACAACAATGTGTTTAAAATGATATACAATGCATTAAATTGGTCGTTATTCTTATTTTTTTTATTTGAAGCTTCAAAAGGCTCATATTGTTCAAAATAAATAAAAAATATATTCCGCTATGCCCCTATGCTCAGGTCTCTAACTTGAAGTAATGTTAGAAGATGGAAATAACATAATCATTATGGTGATGCAGCAGCAGTTGTTGCGGCAAAAATCAGTGAACGAGTACGTACAATTGCGAAAGCTTCTAATGATACGTCTAAACAGATTTTATATGAAGCTTTACGCCACTGCAGTCAAGCTTTTACCTTCAACCTCCCAATGTTCGATTTCATGAAAAGAACAATTCGCAATATATGGCAGCAACATTTGAAAGGTCCAAATTTCCCAAACAACCGATCAGAAATTCAGTTTGATATGTTGGCATCCATCATACAGTTTTTATCTGCTGTATTCCGCTCAAAAAAACAACAATGTGTTTAAAATGATATACAATGCATTAAATTGGTCGTTATTCTTATTTTTTTTATTTGAAGCTTCAAAAGGCTCATATTGTTCAAAATAAATAAAAAATATATTCCGCTATGCCCCTATGCTCAGGTCTCTAACTTGAAGTAATGAAGATAATATGTTTCCCATCTAAACAACATGGGCTTTTTTGTCATTGAATAATCCCGAAGAATATAACTGTTTAGAAAAAAAATATATTTGGCAGACTTAAATCTTCCAACTATGGTTGAGATTTTTTACATATAATTTTTTAGAGTTTTATCTAATAAATTATTTCAGGTATCATTGTGCTGCGGTTAGTATGAGGAAAGCACAATCCGAAAATCAAATTTTACAGTCATTTACGGATCTGTTAGTATTGGCAATCCAAACACCCTTTGCGATCAATAGGCCGCAAATTTATTAGTACGATAAAATAATGGAAAATCTTTTAACGTGAGCAGAATTTGATTTTAGAAAAGACTCGTTACTCTCAACATCTGGAAATGGTGAGCACGGTACTGGAACTTTTGGGTATCCGAAATATTCATCACCAACAATTAGTCGTAAAAAATTCTTCGTTGGCAATTCATACCTCCAACATTTTTATTCTTATTGACATTTTTTCGTCTAGGTCATTACTGATAAATTGTATCTCTTTGAAATCTATTAATATAGAGAATTAAAATATAATTATTAATGACACGGATACTTGTTGAACTCTACCTGCTTGCTCAGTATTATTTAGAAAAAACTTTTTGGGGTAAGTATTAAATGTGGATTAGATAATTAAAATTTATTAATATGCAGTTCCTAGTTCTATTGTAATCTGACCGTTTGAGCTATAAATAAGTAAATAGATTGATAAGCGTGATCAGTCCATTTCGTGCATTCGAGAAGTGTTATTTGACAGTACATTATAGTGATCACTATGGCTCTTGAATTCATGAATTCCGAAAATGGGAAGGCGAGATTGTATGGAAATGGTTACATTTTTTATGAAGATAAAGAATATGAACATAAAATATTGTGAGTAAATTTACAAAAGTTGAAGTATCCTGTTAGAAGATGGAAATAACATAATCATTATGGTGATGCAGCAGCAGTTGTTGCGGCAAAAATCAGTGAACGAGTACGTACAATTGCGAAAGCTTCTAATGATACGTCTAAACAGATTTTATATGAAGCTTTACGCCACTGCAGTCAAGCTTTTACCTTCAACCTCCCAATGTTCGATTTCATGAAAAGAACAATTCGCAATATATGGCAGCAACATTTGAAAGGTCCAAATTTCCCAAACAACCGATCAGAAATTCAGTTTCCTGAAAACATACACAAATTTCCTTCAAAATCTGAAAAATTGCAACCGTTATTATCACCACACTAATGATTTTGAAAAAGTAATGATCAAATCCGTTGAATGTGAATTTTCTGGAGTTTGATTTAGAGGATGCTTATTCCTTTTAGCGCTTTCTACGTGTTTAATTAGTTTATCTGTAATTACAATCAAATTATTATCCATTTTTTTATTCTCAAATAATAACCTGATGAAGAAATGTCGTTGAGAATAATTGATATGGGTATGAATTGTTGGTGAAAAATTGTCGGCGAAGAATTGTTGGGGATGAATTTACCTAGACCCAAACTTTTGAAATACGATACATATATTGAATCAGGACTGGGCCCTGCCCTGGAGTAGGTACTCGACTAGGATTTTGACAGGAAAGTGGGCGATAGCGGCTGACTTAATCTGTGTGCATTTAGATGTTATAAATAGGACCGATGGCTTTAATATTTGTTGTAATAGCTGTGATATTCAGTCTTGGTTCTTATACAAGAAAACTATGAAAACCTCATTCAAACTACCCGTTTTAGCAACAATTAGTAGCTACTGTTAGTTGTAGAATCCTTAAAATTTACGTGACAATACGAATCAGAGTAGAAAGTAGCCTATATTTTTCTCTGGAGTAATTTTTACATGTCAATGAGAGTTTCGTCAATATCTGTTAAACAGTTTCAGAGATTAGCACTGACAAACAAATAGACAAACACAAATCTTAAGAGCGTTTGTTAAGGTTTTGTTAACTTACAAATAACAATATGAAATCAACAAAATAATTCTATTCCGAAATCACAGATACTCCAATTTTATTTATTTTAAGTTTGGATAATTACTATTTTTGACTGGTAAATTTTAAGATCTCTGAATATAAGTGAACGTTCAACGATTTCGATAATCTCAAAACTTTGAAATAATTTTTTTGATGATAAACTGGGACGGACAAAATAATATAAATTCCACAGGTGCTGGTACTTTTGAAGTTGGTGCACTTCTTCTTACAGTGTCATGCTTTCTCAAGCGTAGACGACTCCCATGTTGACTACTTCTTTGTATCTATCTCTATCTTGAGCTGCGTGGAGAAGTTCTTTAGCAGTTAACCCTGTCCATTGTCGGAGATTTCGAAGCCAGGATAGCTTTTTGCGGCCTATCCATCTTTCCCCTCGATCTTGCCATACAGAATAAGCCGAAGCAGACTATAACTTGGTCCACGCATCACATGTCCCAAGTATTCCAGTTTGCGGCGCTTGATGGTAGTGAAGAGCTCTCTATCGTACCCTATTCTGATGATTACATTCTTGTTGGTAGTTCGGCTTGTCCACGGAATTTTTAGCACCCTTCTGTATAACCACATCTCGAATGCATTGATGCGGTCAATAATTTTTTGGTGAAGCGTCCAAGTTTCGCAAGAGTACAACGAAATAGACCATACATAGCACCTGGTGAACATTTCCCGCAGATGAATGTTAAGTTGCTTGGCACAAAGTAGCGGCTTAAGTTTTAGAAATGCCCTTCTAGCTATTTATATTCTAGCCTTGATTTCTTCATCTGGATCCATCGACTGACTGATCCAGCTTCTACCTACCTACTTCAAAATTACCAGCACCAGAACAATTAATATTATTTCGTATTGTTTAACGACTAATAAAATTGGTCCTTGTTTCTGAATAAATGAAAAAAAAATGTTCATTTCAAAGTTGCTATCTGCTGCATATTTTCTTCATAAATATAATAATAACCACCCGAGGCCTTTCCCAGCTACCGGGCGCGTCCACAGGTTACGGATAGTGGAAAGTTCCAGAGGAAATTTGATGACAGTAATGTCGTCAAGAACCTCTGGACCGTCGCAAATAGGCCGTTAATGGGGGGAGAGGCAAGCGCAAAGGCTTAAATATCTTCCTTCAAAGGCTGAATACACGATCGCGGACAAGGGAACCCCATCAAAACTAACAGAGTAATGAGGTAAAAAAAATTACCCCAGGTAATAGGCCTGATCAGGCTAATTCATCCGCTTCTTCAGAAGCGGTCGCGCCCCAGTCGAATTCTTGGGGGGCCCAGCAGCATTACTTATAAATTTCGAAAATATGGACCTTGATCCTCAGGGAAGCAAAGACGGCCCCAAGAGCATTTCATCCGTCATGGGAGACCTGGAGCTCGGTGCAGAGACCGAAGACAATTTGTTGTCAAAAGGGAATCTGATGCCGAGGGGATGCTCTTGGATGGGGTCGCCATAGCGGAACTGAGGAACAAAAAAAAGAAGGAGGCTACGCCAAAGTAAAAAACCAAAAAAGGCTTTAAGAACGCCCTGGCGTACCTCAGGAAAATTAATAGGAAGAAGGAGGACGACCTTATCAAAAAGGACAAGCTCTTCATCCTAAAAAATAAAAGAATGGTCTCCAAGAACGAGAGCAACTCTCGGAAAACGGAGACGAACTCGAGTATAACACCGGAGCCGGTGAGTTAACAGCAAGGAAGATAAGATCGAACGTTGTGATGAGCTGTCGTGAATCCCTGTCATAGATCCACGCAAACAAGGTTCGTGATTCCACGAAACCCTCGATCCGAAGGATCACGGGAGCAATCACAGGGCACTGCACGGTTGGGACAAGGCTCCGAAAAATAGTCGTAACCAACGACTATTGCAGAGAATGCGACGAGGAAGAAGAAACTATAGAGCACCTAATGTCACCTAATGTGTTTCTGCCCCGCGCTGGCTTACAGACGCCAGCGATTCTTGGGACAAGAAACACTAGAGTGTCTAGAGGAAGCAGCTGAGATCGACATCAGAAATGTCAAAAATTTCATCTCTGGGTGGAAATGTCTGAGAGGAAGAGAGAAAAAAGATGGCGAAACACAGAGGGATGGGTAGGGAATTTACAAAAAGGTAACACAATGGGCCTAAGGCCACCGAGTGGACTACATCTGAAAGAGATGGAGTCGCCCTAGTAACCTAACCTAATAATAAAAACTGACAGTTTCTACATTATTATATAAAATATTATTATATTCAATAGGACTCTTGAAAAAAGAAACGGGCCCGAAAACAAAATATATTTAATTGGTCCACGTCCTCAAAAGTAACTATTAAAACCACGCTATTAAGGCATGGCTGGAAGCTGAATTTGGACCTTAGAAAGTGATCGAAGACATTAACAGACTAATGACATCTGTTTCAGACTCACGGTGAGAAACTTGCCGAAATTTCTTGACAACATGAAAACATGTTCATACGCTCTCAAATAATTACATAATATATTTAGAGCTGCTATATACCATGCCTCACCTTTAACCTAACTTGAACATTGTTCACGCGTTTTTGTGGTTTATCCGTTACGAGGCTGACCAAAGGTAAATTTTAAAATTTTTAAAGTTTTCTGAAACCTTTGCCTTTAGTAGAACGCTTCCATCTTAGCAAAAATCGATTATATTAATCATAAATATGTAGGTATACGCTTTTATATATGGATCAATATTCTCTTCTAAAAATGAACTTTTCTGACATCTATTCTCTGGTGCAAACAGACAATTAAATAAACACAGTTATCCATAAAACAACTACAAGAAGAAATGGTAGAACGTGATCACTTGGAGAGCAATGGTAACAAAGCAGCTATCTAGAAACAATTTAGGGACTTTTTCACGGAAAATAGAGACTTTCAAATTACATATTGCAAAATAGTTTTCTAGAAAAACTGATGCTATATTTACCAAATTCCATTAAAAATCTGTTTAGTCTCATAGAGGTGACACCGTAAGAAATAGACAGACAAAAAGATAGGGAGATATAATTATGTGGTTTCATATTCATGATAATCGTTTGGAAGTTATAGAATTATGATGACGGTCACGAGTAACAAAAGGGGCTTTGAGTCATGCCATTTCTTGTGAGTTATTGCGTTAAATTTAGTTCCCGAACAAAAATAAGTCTTTTTAACATAACGAAGGTAAACATATTGATGTAACATGTACGCTATACCACATTTATTTCAACAATTTTTACGAGTGTTGGGAATGTTTGCATAAGTTTTTTATACTCGAAATTTATCAAACAAGACACAGAAGATCTTAATTAAGATTAGGTATATGTAGGTATATTATGTATGTATGACTTCTGTCACTGACAGAAATTATTACCCAGAATGCGTTGTGGACAAACACGTTTTCTCAATCACTGATTTAACTATTACAGTGTGGGATGTAAATTGCATAGAGCGTGCCATATTGTTAAAAAGCTGGAATATGTTGCAAAAAAGTACTTAAAAATTATTTCCGTTACATATTTCCACCTGATTAAACTTTTATTTCAACAAATATCATGCATAATCACAGGAATACGAAGTTATTTTTGACCGACAAACCCAAACCTACTCGAATTTTGATTCATTGAAAAGAGAAAACTTGAGAAATGGTCCCATAGACGCCCCCAAAAGTGGTGGAGAGGGCAATTTTTCACGAAAATAAAATCTGAGACGGCAGAATTGAAGATAGGACAATGTACGGAAACGTTTATTTTTTCAAAAGAGTTACGGTTTTCGAGTTAGAGCGAACTTAAAATCTCAAATATGTGTATTTTCACTATATGGATGGGGCAATTTCTTTTGAAAATTGAAAATCTGAGGCAATCAAGTTAAAGACCAGATTATTTGTAGCAACATTTATATTGAACAGGCGACTAATGTTACACTCAATAGTGTGAAATAAATATTTTTTACGAAAAATTGGACCGACGTTATTATATAAAACTAAAACTAAATATAAAACAGAATGCTAGCGAGTGTTAAATTAGCCGTAAAACCTGACAGATATATGGACACACCACTGGAGAATGAAATTGGACTCCTTTAGCACTGTTCAGCGTTTATATTAAAGAACATGCAGAGTAAGTGCCCAAGGCGCCAAACATGGACAATAACCTCCATAGTGCCAAAAGTGCCAAAGCAGTTGTCAAATTGACTTGAAGGTGGTTCAGCTTAACTATCAGAAGGCGTTTCATTACCCTGCCTCTCTCCCCTAGGAGTAGCAACCCATCTCCCACATTCGGTCACTATAGGTATTTTCTTAGTCCGTGGTTATAATTCGTATTTTTTATGACGTTACTTGTCAATACGAAACCAATCACAATACAAGTTTGTTTATTTATGTCAAATATTTTAAAAACGTGACAAATGATTATTATAACCTATTAAATAGGTAATCAGCTGATCAGTGTCAGTGTCAGTGTCAGTTACAACGTTGGATATTTTAGGGGTACCAATTTACCTATCACCATATAAGTCCTGAATAACTCGATGACTCATCAACTCCCAGCCTAAACCCATGGACCTATAAAGCTGCAATCTTCCACAGAAGTTCTCTTCATGAGCTATATAAGGAAATAGCTTTTGCCCGCCACTTCGTGCACATGGGAAACTGCAATTAGTTCCATTCCTTGTAGTAGTTTTTGCGTGTACGAACATACAGACATACGAAAGCACTGAAGGGCCACAGTAGCGTCGAATTATTAGAATTATTAAGACGACTGTTAGACGTGTTGTATCACGGCTAACAGACGCACGACTGTTAGGCGTGTTGTATCACGGCTAACAGTCGTCTTAATGATTCGAAGTTACTGTGGCCTAATATCCATGTTATATCGTGCATTTAAGAAGTAAAATACTGTAAACAACCATTTCAGAAGTATTTGGGAACAAAAAATACGAAATTAATCTTATTTTTCAATTTAAAAGTTTTTTTGATTTTTTCTTTTATATGTGAGGATTGAACATATTATACCTTACTCAGACATAAAATTCTGAAAACAGCCATTTAAAAATCGATTGGGAGCAAAAAATATTAAATAATATTATTGTTCAATTTAAAGTGTTTATTTTTTATTTTTTGCGTTTTTCTGTGTAGATTGAACATACCATATCTCATTCAGACATAAAATAAGTTTTTTCAGGATTTTTTTGTATTTTTATGTGTGAATTGAACACATTATACCTTATTTAGACCCAAAATGCTGAAAACATCCATTTAAGAAGTATCTGGGAGCAAAAATATGAAATAATCTTATATTCCAATATAAAGTTTATTTTTTATTTTTGGTATTTTTATATGTGGATTGGACATACTGTACCTTATTTAAACATAAAATGCTGAAAACAGGTATTTAGGAAGGGTTTAGGAGCAAAAATATGAAATAATCTTATATTTCAATTTCCGTATTTAAAAGCCCAAGAAATCAACAAAAACTTTAAACTTAAGATTATTTCATATTTTTTGCTCCCAAATACTCCTTAAATGCACTATACAACACGATTATTAGGCCACAGTAACGTCGAATTATTAAGACGACTGTTAGCAGTGATACAACACGCCTAACAGTTGTGCGTCAGTTGGACGTGATACAACACGTCTAACAGTCGTCTTAATAATTTGACGCTACTGTGGCCCTTCAGCGCTTCCGTACAGACGTGATAAAATGTAGCCTATATTTTAAGTTAGACCTCTAGTAAGTAATACATCGGTGAAAACAGCATTCAATTCCAAGCCGTAATTTTTGGCGTGATGCGCGTACAAACATACAGACAGACAAACATTCTAAGAAACTGTAGTTTTGGCTTCTCTTACTCAAATGAAGGCCTCCCATATTATTTTTCCTTATATATCTTTAATGTACAATCAAAACCCTACTATTAAAACAATAGAAATTTCATAGAAACATCCTTTTTACCCCCTTAGGGGTTGAATTTTGCAAAATCCCGTCTTAGTGAGCACCTATAAAAAAAATTCGACTAGCGCTTATAGTTTCATTACTTTAGATTTCGTGATGAGTGAGTGACCTTTCGGCTTTCATATACAGGGCGTTACAGAATAAACTACCGTAAATTGGGGACTGTATGGATCTTGACAGAAATTAAGAAAAGCTAATAACATTTTACGGTAAACCTTCCCGTTAACGTTCTACAGGGTGATGAAGAGAAAGTGTTAAGTATATGTTTTTTAAATATTTTCATTTAGATTAGAGATATTAACTTGAAAATCGACATGTATTAGTTGTTTATCAGTACGAATCAGCACATGTCATTTCGAAAAATTCGGATTATCTATTGGCGTATTACAGCGGGATTACCAAATAATTTTAATCTATACTATTTGCGCACCCTGTCTTATTATAAAAATGTATACTCATATTTAATCCCCATACGGTTTTTCATCGAAAAGGTATTCTTAGTTCATGTTTCTAGAGTCTTCCGTTTTTGAGATATTTCAAATTTAATCCTACAAGTACATGACCGCAAATTATTATTCAAATTCCTAAATAGCATAACCTTTGGTATTCAACACTTTCACTTCATCACCCTGTAGAACGTTAACGGGAAGGTTTAGCGAAAAATGTTATTTAGCTTTTCTTAATCTCTCGTCAAGATCGTCAAGATCTATACATTGAATCCCCATAAAGGCATGAATTAAGTTTTCGCTGATATCCACGTGCGAATTCGCTGGCATTTGGTAGTATGTATTTCCATAAAATATAATAGAATGGAATAAAATAGAATTATGCAAAAGAATACATCAAGTAAATGGCTGGGAATATCTGTACAAACTAAACAACAGGCAAAACTGACAGAGGCTTACGCCTGTTGGTGAGGGTAACAGATACATTCTTTAGACTAACTTTAAACTATTGCTACATTAAATCTCATATAAACCTATCACATATTAGAATAAAGGAGCAGTTAATTATGTAAAAATAAATAAATGTGTTCAAAATAAATGAATGTTATAGGTATGTCTATAAATTAGTCCAAAAAAACATTTGGTTCAAAAGTTTATATATATATATATATATATATATATATATATATATATATATATATATATATATAGCCGTCAATCAGAAATGTCATTAATTAATTAATTAAAATAGATTTTTGTTGGGGATTGCGATCGTTCACACTTTTAAATTTCAAATTCATTCATTTTATCATATATATATATATATATATATATATATATATATATATATATATATATATATATATATATATATATATTGTAACGTTTAACCCTGTGCTAAACGTTGTGGGGTGAGTTCACTTGCGTAATACTTAAAGTTCGCAGATTGCTTCCAATGGTTTATTTCCAAACACTCAGTACACCAGCTTCTATTATGGTACAACTGTCACCACTTGTCACCTTGACAATCTATACTGTCCCTGTCTTCACCGACAGAACTACTATTAACATCTGATTCCACAGACAGACGGTTTCAACTGCCTTTATAAGACTCACTGACTTCATAAGACTGATACAATAAACTGACTCTGTCTGTCATGACATGACATTCATCGAGAATGTTCTATGAATATCTAGATGCACATAATAATGTTCTAGAGCCTTGTCAAACTGACAATAGTATGACAAATTGTACCTCACATATAGTTTCTTGGAAGGATCGAGAATAACTCTATCAACTCTAGAAGTGAATAATGAACTATAACATGAAACAAGTATAGCAAACAAGGTATTAGAAATAAATAACTAATAAACGAATAACAACCGTAAGTACATGACTACCTATCCACGTTACAATATATATATATATATATATATATATATATATATATATATATATATATATATATATATATATATATATATATATATAATTGAAGATTTCTATATTTCATAAATGAAAGAGCATATAATATATAATAATGGAGATGCTCTACACCTTTGTGCTTTTATTTAGTTGGACACAACCACCACTAGAAGCAGATCACGTGATTTCAAGCTTGTTAGCTTTCATCAGCGCCACATAAGTTTAGTTTTAGTTGGATACAGCTTCCACTTATGTGGCGCTGATGAAAGCTAACAAGCTTGAAATCACGTGATCCGCTTCTAGTGGTGGTTGTGTTCAACTAAATAAAAGCACAAAGGTGTAGAGCATCTCCATTTATATATATATATATATATATATATATATATATATATATATATATATATTTAATAAAAAATAAATATTAATTTGTTAAGTATAAAGTAAAGTAAAATCAAAACTCATTCATATGTAAGAGATGTTCTCATAACAAGGAGAACATGATCATCTAAATAAAAAATAACTTACTTGCAGTAGTAGAGACGGCCATCCTTGGCGACATGGACTGTCCATCCTGGCGCAGGAGCATAGTCAAGTACGTGAGTCTGGGTACCATCACCATATTCGGAGGCCAAAGGAGTTTTGGCAGCAGTTACTAGCTTGCCGCCGCCGCTTTCGGCATCCGCCTTAGTGGCAGACGAATCGGCAGGCTGGCCGGCTTGCAGGAGCATCACTAACGTTGACACTAGAGCAGAAAGAAATTCCGCTATTAAATATGAAATACACATCTTTACAAAAAGGACTCATTCAAAGAACAACAACCTTAAGCTTGTAAATTTTCGTGGACTGTTTTTTGCTGCTAATTTTTCCACTATCAATATCTTTGACTGTAGAATATAGTGAAAAATATTGAACAAGTCATACATACAACACATAAAACAGATATAGGTTCATATTGATAATTTATTTTTCATTAAAATGATAGTTCACAGAATTACGCCTTGTTGCTATTGGGTTTTAGTAAAAGATTACCGAAAGAAAGAAACTTGAACTGAAGTTCAACTATAAAAGATTTTTTTTGGAAAGCTATGAAGTATTTTTAAAATGCATCTGAACATACTATAAAAGGGGATTGCTCCAAGAGCAGCAGCAGGGAAAATAACTCACAGCGCCACCATAGCCCGAACCATAATACAGATTCTCTGTTTGTACTATGGATGGAAAAGACAAAACCAAGAATACTATCATGCGTGCTATAAGTGCGATAATAATTTCCTTTTGCTGCTTTTTCTAGTCGTAGTTAATATTGTCCACTTTTTTGTTGATATAAGGGTTGTCTATTTTTTTAATTTTATTTTATTGAAGTATTTTGATATCCTCCCTTGAAGACTTGAGATACAAGTAATAATCAGATACACAAATTAAAAGTAAAACGAGAAGGCAAGCATAAATATATGAATAAAACATAGAATAAAATACATTTTTTTGTCGTTCTAGATACAAATTGTCACATTCTTGATATAGGAAATTTAAAGGTAGATCTTGTTTTCCAAATATCCGCAAAGAAGTACATTGGTCCTCGAATATGTTTTAAAATTTCACCTATTAATTACCATATCAGCTGGTGAACCAACGCGCTTGAATAACATTTCAAGTCATAAAAAAACGTTACCAGGAACTTATTACATAACAAATATGAAGCTTTCAAGCTTTTCAGCTTTGAGATGGGCATCTCTTTTGGAAGTATTAGAAATAATACAGTAAAATTCATGTTTTTTTTATTTGTTAGGAAGGTAAGCAAACATACTGCTGAGGAAACCAGTAATTTTTAGGGTTCCATACCAAATTGCTGAAAACGGAACCCTATTACTGAGACTCAGCTGGTCAACCGTCCGTCTCTCAGCGGGCCCTATCTCATGAACTACTGTAATAGGTAGAGAGCTGAAATTTCTGTTGACGCTATAACAACAAACACTAACTCCGTCCGTCCGTCCGTTTGTCTGTCAGCGGGCTGTATCTCATGAGCCGTAGTAGGTAGACAGTTGAAATTTTCAGATAATGTGTATTTCTATTTTCGCTAGCTAATTCTGAGTCCGCCCGTTCGTCCGTCTGTGATTGGGCTGTACCGCATGAACTGTAATAAATATACAAATGAAATTTTAATAGAATTTGTATTTCTATTTCCGCTATAACAAGAAATACTAGTTCCGTCTGTCAATGGCCTACATCTCAATAACCGTAATAGGTAATAAGTTGAAATTTTTAGAGAATGTGTTCTTCTATTACCGCTACAATAAAAAATACTCAGTTTATCCACTCATCCGTCCGTCACAATGTGACGGAACCCTTCTTGAGTGAGTTTGACTCACACTTGGCCATTTTTTCTTAATAACCGATGCAATTATCGTTGAATTTTAAATTTCTCATTAAAAGTTAAATCTTCATTTTTTTACACAATATTGCTCTACCGGTTAAACGTAATAATATCATAAAAAGTAAAGGCAAGGACGTATTTCACGTCTACATTGTACAAACGGTGACAAATGACATATAATGATGATTTCATTCCATGGTCCCACAAAATTAAACCAATTTTATATTTTGATATTGCACTGGCGTCGGGTTGTTAAATTATTCGGTCTGTTATGGAAGAAATTTGAATACATTTCTATGACTTGTTTCAGCAATATACTGCTAAAACGCAATGATAACAAATAATTAACGATTAAAACAAGGTAGCTGTAATAATACTAATTACATTGACAGAAAACTATGATTTTTTATGTTTCTGGGGTTGGTAAAATGAACTTATGGTCAATAAATATTTTTCCAAATAAATTGACCGATTTTATTAGTTGGAGTACTGAAAAATAGTTGTGAGTAAATATAAAAGATCCAGCACCAATAGAATTAACCTTCCAGTCCAACAACTTATAAAGTCGGTTCTATTTTTTCATTTGTTGAAGGTATATTCAGTGATTGTAAAATAGAGCGGTAAGAATCTTGCACTTTCCTAGTGCTGTAACTCGGAAACACTTGATTTTTTTTAAAACTGTCCAATTTAAACCTTAATGCAAATGATCTTTTCTTTAATCGTTTCATTAAAAATATTCAATTTTCAAAATAAATTTGCCCCGTCCACCCGCTCTAGGATATAAATGGAAAGGAGAATATTAGTTTGCTATGAGATTTCACTCTCCGACCGAACCTTTTTCAAACATTTGATTTGTTCTCTTGTTTCTATAGCTAGAGTAACTATAGCAAGAATGTTATAGTAGATACTTAATTATGAAAGATTAATTTTGATTCAGACACACAATTTAGCTTCTTCGCCACAAAAATCCATCATTTCTTTAAAAAAGTCGATGGACTGTAAAACGCGCGAAATGTAGAACTGATATAAAGGAACTCGGCCATATTGCTGACATTATCGAATGTGGTGTTGAAATTGTGTGCATGCTTTCTTTATTATTTTCTTTTGAAATTGTTTCTGATATATATGCGTCGTTCCAACTACCATCAGAGACTTTTTCTTACAGTCAGGATTCTGCAAATTGTCCCAAACGCCGTCCAATCCAAGCGGCTGATAATTAAAAACCTGCTAATTTAATGTTCCACCTAAGCTATTTGAAAGTTTACAAACTAGCAGATGGGTTGGAGGATTTTCTTCTGATTATTCGTTCATAAGTTTCCGAATTACCGGAGTGGTAATTGGTAATACCTGATATATGTGCGTGGGGCAAATATTTTCGAAAATCAAATTTATGAGACGGACAAATTGAAGAAGAGAACATAGCAACATTAAAACTGGACAAAAAATCAGTTTCCGAGTTACAGCAGTGGTACATTCAGAAATATATGTTTCCGCGATGTATTGAAATCGGTGAACTTTAAACGATTTTGATAAGTAATTAAAGATTCAGCAGTAAAAAAATTTCTTTTACAAAAAATAGCACCGACTTTATTGGTGCACTGAAACATACAAAATAATATTAATTGAACTTTTGAAATTGATACCAAAAGTCGTCTATCTATCTATACATAAACAACTTCAAAATTACCAGCAACAGTGGAATTGATTGATTTTAGTGCACCAACTAATAAAGTCGGTCCTATTTTTTGTAAAAAAATATATTCAGCAGACTATCGTCGCCTCAACTATACCTATCTATATCCAGCAGTCTTTCCTTTCGACCAATGGTAAATGCGTTCACCTCTACCGATTCCACCACCACGTTCTTAAGAATTCCCCTCATGCACTTTCGTAACCTTCGAGTAGCCCTCTTTACACTTCAAAATAATTATATGATCACGAAATCGTATTTTGCAATATAACTACTCAATTCGTAGTTAGATGCCGTTCAATTCTCACAGTGACATTCCTAAGTTAGAAAAGTGCCATTCTTGTAATATTAGATTGAGTATAATAAATCTAGAAATTATTTAAGCTTAAGTTCTTAAACAAAACAAAATTCGTTTTGCTATCTCAAGAACTAACGAAGAGTGTTGAATAATATGTTAAGATTACAAAATCGAGAGTCTATCTTTCGTCTACCATCAAAAGTGAAATCGTGTATTCATCGTTTTAAAAAGAGAAACTGTTGAACTGTTGTATATTTTACTTAGAATCTCAAGCAACAAAAACAAAAAAAGAAATATTTACTTCCTATTCGTGGTTATCAAATAGAATTGATAGGTTAAATCGATATTCTTGTTTTTTTCGTTAGCATCAATGAAAATTCCTACATTTAATTTGAGACTAACATAAATATAAAGACAACGCCAAAAGATAAATGACCTACATTAGAATCTTACCGAGTGTTCATTGACCTCCATCGATTCGTAATTATATACGGCAACGATACAACAATAAAGCAATTATGGATTACAAGAAACATCACAATTGAAATTGAAAAGGCTTCCGATCCCTTTGAATAAAAAGAATATTTACAATAACTTTCGTGAACGAGCTCTGTTAGATCAGTTGAACTAGCCAAAAATACGAAATGAAGACTACACTAAAAATAATATTTCTAAATTATAGGAAATGAGTGACCAAAAGTAAGTTTCATAATAAAATTAAGTCTGATTCCGTTGGGTATAAGTAACCTCAAATATTTTCAGTTCAGGTTCCAAAAGGAGTATTCCAAAATTTCATTGAAATTTTTACAAATTAAGGGATTCTAATTTCGGCGTTGATATGTTTGAAGGTAAAACTTGCAACCCTTGATAACATAAATATATAGGGTGATTCATAAAAGGAGCGCGAAGGACTTTAAGGAAACGAATTACTTTAGAGCAATAGAGCAAGAGTACCTTTTTTGCTTAGAAAACATTGGCGGTTTTGAAAAAACCAAATATTTTGACCTGTAGCGCAGAAGTTAGTGAGGTTTAAATACAGAATATACCCAAAATCTACGCCACTGCCTCTTTCACGAAACATTGTCTGCACCTTAAAATAAGGGTATTTATGAGTTTAAAATGTGTGCTGTACCTCTAACAGTTCTTAAGATATTCACAAAAAACGTTTTTTTTCAACTTTGGACCCCGTATCTCGAAAACGGTGCGTTTACGAACCCATGATAATAAAAAAAACATGTTTTTGGACAAACTAGCTTGTCCAAAAGTCCTGCGCACCTTTTTCGAATCACCCTGTATATCCATACTAGCCCATAGGCATACTAATATTATAAATGTGAAACTATGTCTGTATGCCCGTTTGTCTATCTGTTTTCACGTCGAAACCCATGAAATCTGGTATGGAAGGAGAAATGCTATTCTTCTTTTCATAAATAAAATTCTGAAATGTTAATATGAAAGTCGAAATGTTGTACGCAATTGAATTCGGCTAAGGCTTACATGTTCCTTTGAAAACGCCCTTCGAATAAACAGAAACAAATTCTTAGTTCTATCTTTCAGAAAATATGATTTTCTGAGAATCTGTCATTAGGGCTCTGAGAAGATCGAAAATTTGCTTAACTTATTTCGGGAGCATCAACAAATAATAATATTTATATCAAACATCATTAAGAAAGTTCGGGGAGCTAGGACTAATTTCTGAACCACAATGTGAGTTTGGTTTAAAATGCTGCTAAAACTTGCTTTAAAATTTGTAGCTATTTTTCTTAGGTTTGGTAGATATTTATTTTATCAATATTCTTTATTCAATAATTATTGTGGAGACTACAGTGAATTTCTTCTACTAGTAGGATTTGTGCCACTAAGTCATGCGAACTTTCGACAGAACTGTTTGGTTTGGTTTAGATAAGTTTTTCATGCGAACCTAGAGAGTTTCTTACTTAAAGCAAAGAAAACAAAGATTGCATGGCCATACAAAATCAACATGAAATTCAAAAATAATAATTCTTGGAATACCCCGGTTCAAAAAATTATTCTAATCCATATATACCATTTTTATATTTCCAATGCGACCGTTGTCAATGTTGTTAATAACTTAAAGCTTGTTAGTTATGATTTACTGTTGTTACAGACTTGTAACGAAAATTCTATGAATCTATAGACAAATTTTAGTATATGTTGGTTGTCTGTCTATAGTTGGTCGCCAAAAGATCCGCTTCAGTAGAAAATGATTCATGTCAAGATAATGATTTCAGATACGATCACCAAGCTCCCGGAGGAACATATTACGGATGAAAGCGGTGAAGAGAAATTGGAAGCTGCACATAATCGATTTTATTTATATACATATATGCAGCATTCATCACCACTCTAGAAGTATAATTTTGTTCTATCCTAAATCAGGCTATTGTAGAAAGTATTCTAGTAAAAGAATGCAGCATTTATTTAATCAAATGAACAAAACATGAAGACGTGATTTGATTTAAGCAATTTTTAATACAAATAAAATCAAAATTTCACTTTTGTGAATAGCCATACCACATGACACGAATGATAATGATACTACAGGAACTAGTTCCTTCTTAATGGCAGAAAAATATCTCAAAAAAATCTTCTACATATATCAATGTTAAAAAAAATGAGCAACTCATCAAAAAATGGACAAAACTAATTTCGATAACCCATTTAAATAAATAAGAGATAAACGAAGTAGGAAAATCCATTTTCTTACATGTAGTAGCCCTACTAAAAAAAATTCAAACAACGGTCATTGAGCAAAAGTGGGGGAGAAAAAACTATTCCAATTGGAGAAGTGACCAAAGCATCTTTCAATATAACATGATTTCCCTTTTTCCGGGGTATAGATACGTTGAGTTGGTTGTGGTTTATTGTTACCAAAATTTTCTTCCTTACTTTTCCTAGATTTTTTTGAATGTTATTTCAATTATCATTGGTATGGTACTTAATTTTCTCATTGGTACTGTTTCGATTGCTAACATTATTTTTTCAGTTTTTACTCATAAACGTGACTACTGCAAGTCGCACTTCCGTAGACTTTCACTTATTAGTCTCGTAGTTCGGTAAGTCTATCATAGCTTCGAAGTTCTTTGAATTTTCAGCCCTTGACTACTTGTCGGTTATTAAGGCACTTATACATTGAACGAACGATCATCGAATGGCAAACGAAGAAAACGAATTCGCACAATGTGTATAGAAAACCAAACGAGAAGCAAACGATCAGTTCGCCTCTGATCTTGTTCGCTCCAAGAGCGGTACATCAAAGAGATGTGCTGTTCGGTGTGGACGAGGTAAAATGATTCGGTTTGTATTTATTGATGATGATGACCGATGGAAGTAGTTGTATCATTGTTTCTTTTGACGAAATTTTTGGGCCTATTTTATTTATTAATAATTCGAAGTCAGTACCAGAAATTCTGCAAAAAAATTTTAACTGCCCTAAATCTTCATTGACTAAATCAACCAACAAATCAGTTCCTCTATAACGATTTCGACTATTATAGATTGGTGTCATCCACCAATGGCGTTTTCCTCTCTTTTTGACCGACTTCAAAAAAGGAGGAGGTATACAATTCGGTTGTATGATTGTTTTTTATTTCTTTATTTTTTATGGCTGTTCGCGCTTTGCATAGTCAACGTACTACGATTTAGTCGATTTTTGTTTCGTTTGAAAGAGGAGAGGAGTTGAGAAATGGTCCCATATTGAGAAAATCAATTCCAAAATCTCCTTCCCTATAAAAACCGGCCCCAAAGGGGATGGAGGGGTCAATTTTTTTAGAAAATTGAAAACCCGAGACGACAGAATTAATGAAAATTTCATATCCGGAAATGTTTAAATTGGACATTTTAAAAAATAATCATAGGTTTCCGCGCTACAGTCTGAAATAAGTGTTTCAGCTATGTGGAAGCGGCAAATTTTTCCGAAAATCAAAAATTCGAGATTAGAAAGGGGACCATATCCGGAAACGTTTAAATTGAACATTTTTTCAAAAGAGTTACGGTTTCCGAGTTTCGTTATAGTTAAGTCTGAAATATGTGATATGCGTATTTCCGCTATGTGGAAGAGCATTTTTTTTTCGAAAATTGAAAATATGAGACAGCCAAATTAAAAAAAAGATTATGTGTAGCTACATCTAGATTGAGTTAACGGTTTTCGGGTTAGAGCAGTAAAGTCTAAAATATGTATATTTGCGCCGCGATGTTTTGAGATCTCTGAATAATAAATAACAAGTACAAGCTAAGCCTATATCTTTTTGGATATTAGTAAAAGTTCAACAATTTTTATGACTATTGTAAAAATAAATCTTTTTTACAACAAACTGAACTGACTTTATTAGTTGTTGCACTGAAAAATACAAAATAATATTAATTCTATTGGTGTTGGAATTTTGAAGTGCCGTTGTAGTTTTTGTTGTAGGTATTAAAGTTTGAGGAAATCTCAACCAAAATCCTAAGACTTACACTTTTACTATTTTTTATTGATAAAAAGTTGCAAATGACGGTGATGTGGTTTCATGATCAGATTAAAAATAAAGTTATTCCGCTGATCAGCACACAACAGTGTACTCCTACTTTATTACTAATTCAATCAATGTATTAATAGTTGATCGAATAACAACTTCTTAAAGATAATTGTTTCTGTGGTTACCTTATTCGCATTTCTCTAGTTACTGTCACCGTTAATATGATATGCCTATGACAGCTATTTTTAATTAATGCGCATATATAGAAGTATGACTAATGATGCGGTTTTTATACGCTCGCCAAAGCGTGCAATAAAAGCTACGACATGATTATTAGGTAAGTTCTTTTATTTCCAGGCGGTAAATAGTAAACAAGGAAAACCGGTACCTATACTGAGATTTTTCAAGAATTTCAAAACCAAAAAAATATCCTTGTTCTCAATATTATAGATTATGGGCGATTTTTTATAAGCGAAATGTCGCACTGTGTTCCTCTGGGGACTGGATCGATAGATATTTAGAAAACTATAAATAAACAGAATTTCAAAATTGAGAACTGTAGGTACTAAAGTTATTGGGGTCTATTCTGCTAAAATATTTTCATGATTATGTCACTTCCGATTATACTGGATATAGATTCCAACTTTGTTATTTCAAATGAGACGCCCTATATATTCTTACATTCTTCGATAAATTCCAAACACATTTCATGAATAATGTTCTTATACCTAATACCTTTTCTAAATTTCAAATTTTATCTGAAAAACTACGTTTGCAGACTAATACATACATAATTAAATTTGTTTTCCAAAAAGGAAGCCCCTATTATTTAATTTGTGTTTGTTTTCTTGCAGAAGAAGATTGACTTTAGTAATATTTTTGCATGATATTTTGATAATTATTAGTACTCAGACATTTTCTAATATTAGAAACAATTAAGATGATTTACTACGCTCTGGGTGAATATGTCGTAGTTTGGAGTAATGCAGGAACCATAATCATATCAAAAATAAACGTTGTGCAGAAATGGATAAAATAGATTATAATTTATAAATAAAACAATGTGTCGTCTCCTTATTATTATTAAAAATTTCATTTATTAAACGAGACATGTTTCGGGATTGTTAAATCCCATTATCAATCGATAAGGTTATGGTAGTAGATACATGTTATAGATCCAATTGAAACACGTCAAATTATAAAATAAATAAAATAAAATAATTCACAAAACCCTCACATTATATAATTAAACTTCACAAATAATAATCCTTTCTCACATCGACTTCAAATGTAACACATGAAAGTAAAATAATTTTTCCGTTAGAATTTAATTTTAGTTTTCGTTTTGTAAGAATTATGTTTTAATTTAGTTTCGGGTATTATTTTTTGTGGGGTTTAATTATATAATGTGAGGGTTTTGTGAATTATTTTATTTTATTTATTTTATAATTTGACGTGTTGTAATTGGATTCATAAGATGTATCTACTACCATAAACTTATCGATTGATAATGGGATTTACCAATCCCGAAACATGTCTCGTTTAATAAATTTATTTTTTTAATAATATGGTGGAGACGACACATTGTTTTATTGAAATTCATCAATACTCCACTTTGAGAATGGATTTCTTCTTGAAATAGAGATTATAATCTTTAAAGGCAAAATATATCCCACCGAATTTGTAAATATAGATAGTAAATTATCAAGTCCTTATCAACTCTTCATTAAAGCAATCATTAGATTCATTTTAACAAACTCATACATATTGTGTAGAACATAAGCGCTATAATTGCTTACCTAATAATGCAAATATTTAAAAAAAAAATCCGATGGCCTGTAGTCAGCGGAAAGGTAAATTTTTCAAAATTCATTGAATTGAAATTTGAACAACCTTTTCATTGGTATACCTACATGTTATTACATAAAATTGTCGTATGTGTCATAGCCTTGCGGTTAGAGGTTTCTGTTTTGGCTGTTGAATATAAAGCAGACAGGGTTCGAGTCCACTTCAAGGCAGATTTTTTTTTCGTCTATTTCTTTTCAATAAATATACTATATATTTTTTTAATCAGGGTCTATATTAATATCTCCAGAAAATTGTACATCAAATTTATATTGAGTGTTCATGTTTTATCACTATTTGAAATTTGAACTTGATACCTTCAAAACTGCGACCTCTATCGTGTTAACAAATTTCGTAATATCCCATATATATATATATATATATATATATATATATATATATATATATATATATATAAACTTTTGAACCAAATGTTTTTTTGACTAACTTATAGGCATATAACAACATGCCGTTGATTTTTTTTCGAAATTCAAAAGTGTGAACGATCGCAATAGGTATATTTCTATAAGAAATTTACCTAAAAATGGATCGACATTATTAGTTGGTGCACTGCAAAATACGAAAATAGGTATTAATTCTATTGGTGCTGGTACTTTTAAAGCTGTGCAGTTGCAGTTAGTTTGAAAACTTTCGGCAACACCTTCACAAGTATCGGCACCAATAGAATTAATTTTATTTTTTATTATCAGTGCACCAACCACCAACTAATAACGTCGGTCCATTTTTTTGTAAAAAATTATTTCACCCTTTTGAGTGTAACATTAATCACGATAATTGAACGTTCTCTTATACAATTACCCATGAATATTTTTTGCTTGTACTTGTTATTATTCAGAAATCCAAAAACGTCGTCTCGGAAATACGCATATTTTTGACTTTACCACCGCTGTAACTCGAAGATCGTTATATGGAAACAATGTTCAATATAAATATTACTACAAATAATCTCGTCCTTAATTTGGTTGTCTCAGATTTTCAATTTTCGAAATAAATTGCCCTCTCTACATAGCGAAAATACACATATTTGAGATTTTAATATCGTTGTAACCGAAACCGTAAGTGACTCTTTTGAAAAAATGTTCAATTTAAACTTTTCCAGGTATCTTTAATTCTGCTGTCTCAGATTTTCAATTTTCGAGAAGAATTGTCTCGTTCACCCCCTTCGGAGGCGTTTTTTGGAGGGAAGGAGATTTTGGATTTGAGTTTTTATGAATATAGGACCATTTGTCAAGTCTCCTCTTTCAAATGAATCAGACAGTCACTCGAATTGTACACCTACTCCGTTTGGGTTCGTCGGTCAAAAAAGATGATACAGAAAGAAGGAAAGGGTGTTTATCATTGGCTTGCGAGATGAAGATTATACGACGCATGTTCAGTAAATTGGAATACTAGATTTTAATATTTTTTGAAAAAGTATATTTGATGGAACAACTTGATACACTGGCTATTATTTCAAGTAACTGTCATCGTTCATGGTATATGGTCAGCCGTGGTACAAGCTCATTTATGCCCTCCTCCCACACGATGATTTTTTTGTCCGACATTGTGATTCTCAATTTATTGACAGATAAGGAATTATAGTTACGCCACAACTGATTTTTTTGTCTCAGAAGGCTCTTTGTGACGTATTGTTTGTAACTTATTCACCTTTAATAAATGCCGTCATAGTTATGAACTAAAGGATAGACGCGACTAAGTAAGAGTTTATACCAGAGATTATTAAATAAGTTTACACTTCTCATGGATGATGGAGGAAAAATGATAGCGATGCGATTAACAGATTAACTTCGCAGACATGCACTATAAACAGTGCTCGTTGACAAAGTTATGGCCATCTTCTTAATAGATTTTATAAGATTAAATTATTTGAATAAGGTAAATCACGGATAATCTGATACAAAAATAGGTAATGTACAGTTTATCCATTCACAGATAAACGTTAATTACCAACCAAAAGTGTTAGTAAGTAGCTCATTAACCTTTCCAAAACATATTCAACGCCCCTGCGACTCCACTATATGGGGGCCGGTTCTCGTGAGGTGCGATTATATATAGACCGGGAAAATGTTTACGTTGCGACGCCACTTTCCAGCCATATTGACATGAACCGACGACAAATATATAGTTCCTGTCATCATCAAACGGTAGTTAATCTCAAGAAGCAGAGCCACCACAGCCCAGCAGCCTGTGTCGATGCTACGTCGGAGGGCTTCGATGGTATTTATAAATAGCAGCAAATGACAGTATCACAATAGGGACTTCGCATTATGCTACGTCGAACATATAATTTAAAGCCGCTACGAATAGTGGTTGATGATGACCACGAGGTCGGAAAATTTATAGATTTCGAAGGAGATAAGAATTCATTTTAGATACCTACACAATCACTTGAAAGGTCAACGAATTTAAGTAGAACCGCATTTCTTATTTTATTTTTATTTTATTTATTTACAGCATCCAACAGGTAACCAATTATAGGATGAGGAAAAGAATACATAGATTTTGTGTAACATACATAAATAGATCTTAGTATAAAAAACAAATAATCAAATACTAAACTAAAAATACTAAAGAGATAATGACAAAGAAAAAGAAAATAGTCGTAGCTTAACAATAAATTACCGAACCAATATCCTTTTGATTTGAGAAATATTACTACATAATATATCGACATCGGCCTCAATTTTTTCATAATTCTTAAACATCTGGTAAAATGGGGATGTTTAAAGAATGTTTGTTCATAGGATAGATGGTAAATGTAATTTTATCATATTTCTTCATATCAAACAAACTCTAATTATACCTAGATCATGAACTAACCAATACGCATAAGATTCAATCATTCAAAGGTAGTTTTAAGTCTAAAAAACAGAAGGATCTGAAAAAAGTAAAGATGTAATTAGAAAAATCTGAGAATATATAGGGAGTTTCAATAACGCTATAAATTAAACGTTCGGTATTTAAATACCCCGCCCAGTATCTTTGTTCGGTTAATAATTGCTTTTGCACTATAACATATTGAATGCTCAGTATATTATTTAATTTTCGATATAAAAATCTGAGCTTCCGGTAAAATATAGAATCGCTCGGTAAATATACAAAATGCTTGATAAAAATAATAAATGCTCGCTAAATAAAATAAACGCTTAGTCAAACATCTAAGCCCTCAGTAAAAAAACTAAAGCTAACTAAATAAAATAAACGCACATTTGAACGGCTAAACGCTTATTAAAAGAAGTAAACGGTCAGTAAATTGGTAAAAAACCTGCTCAGTAAAAACACTAAATGCATGGTAAAAAAATAATCGCTCGATAAATAAGCTACATGCTTGGTAAAAAGGATAAATAAATATTCGGTAAAATAATAAACGCTCATTCAAAATAAAACGGAATAAAAATAATACAGGTTTTCTCAAAAGGACCAACCAACAATCGATAAACCGCTTAATAAAAAGAATAAATAATATAATAAATAAAGAATAAAGTGTCAACAATGTGACTTGAAATATAACCTATTGGTAAGCCGTCAATCAAATTATGAATAAAACTTATAGTATACACTTAACCTGTAGGTATTATTTTATTTTATCCTCGTTATCCTGGTCAGGACACTAGGTTAAGGATATTAAATTATTGTATTGTCATCGGTCTTTGATATAAAATTTTCATGACGATGAAGATTCCATCACATAGATAGATAGATAAGTGTGAAGGTAATAAAAGCTTGTGAAAATCTACGTGTCTGAGCAAAAATATAATCTATTTTTAAAAGTATTTTTTCCATTCAATTACACCTCATAACTCATAACAATAATTGATCGGTCCAACAATTAACAACTCATTGACAGGACAATGATATAATTATTGGAAAATAAACTGAAACCATGCTACATATATTTAATTATACCAAGACCGCACCGTGCCCGTCAAAATGTAAACTGAACTTTTATCACACGGTCACGGTGCGGGCACGATAAATTGGTGACGGTGCGGAGATGTGTCGACCTTATTTTTCTCTCGAAATACTAACGTATAACAGTACACGAAGCAGTGGTGTAATCAGACCTTTAAAGTGACAATGTCGCCAAGGCATAACATTCAGGAAGGGTCAATTTCTCCTTGCCCCAGTCGTACGAATCTGGTAGAAGTAAAACAATATTATTGGAACAAATCATTTTTAAATAGAACACACTGTAACTCAGCAATAAGAGATATTTTTTCAATAAGATGTGGGTTAAATATATTTATTTTGAGCTGAAGATTTTGAAGTTAAAATATATCCAATTATTAACGAAACACCATGAACTGAACTTGGCAATTTTTGTCCAAAGTATTGATTTATACAGGTGTATAGGAAAGATAATCTTGATGGTCACACTAGATTTTTCAAGTTGCTAGAACAAGAACTCTGTAGGTATGTATACATAATTAATATATTGATTCATTTGAATACCCAACAAGTGTTCTCATGTGTAAGGGACTTTTTAATATATAACGACCTTGTTAACTATGGGGTTACTGGTTATAAATAGAAAGAAAAAAATCATTAAGAACAGAATTCATGCAGAGCTGGAGTCGCAAACAAGCTTTTCAGCAGATTGGTCTGAGCAATATTAAAATGGTAATTAAATCAACAAGGATAATGTTTTTCGATTTCTGTAATTAGGAGCACTTTCGCAAGTAGGTGAGTATGTATCAAGTGTTTACGTTGGATACGGTTTACGTACATGTACCTAGCATACAGATATACATAGGAGATTTTGAATTGGATATTCTTGATTGCTGCAACCAAAGTTCTCATGAATAAAAGTTTCAAAATCCGAAATAACATATTCAAAAAGGGAATTCTAAGAATATTGTAAATAAATAATATGGGCCATTTTAAATCTATTTTTTCCATCTTCCCATTTCCGAGCTGAATCCAAGAATTTACTGAAAGAAAAGGTGAATTTCATAGGAATGAATTAATTGCAATTAAACAGATTTTGATTATATAAAAAAATGTGTGACTACTATTTTCAAACCACCTGTTCGAAACTCTTGAAAATAATAATAAAATAAAATATACTCGTAAACTACAAAAGAACTAGATCATTCTAAATAAATTTAATTGTTTGTAGGTTTTCAAAAAAACCGTGAAAACAAAAAAAAACAGTTCACTTTTTTAATATTTCTATAGCATTTTCCCGGAAATAGTTTGTAGCTCTTTGGAGTGACAATAATTTTTGTATCAAATTTCATCATATCTGAAAAAATGCCATAAAAATTTAAAAAATGTAGAAGTAAAACCCTCATTTGATTTTCAGTTAAAAAAAACTACAAACAGATAAATAATCGTGTACGATGTTTCTAGTTTACAACCATATTTTTGAATTACTATTATTTTCGGTCGGGTTCCAAGTTCACGGAGCTCCTGCTTGATCATGCCCACTGCAAATATTTGACTGAGATCTTCACGTTTATAGCAAATTTCAACAAAATTCTATGTATTTCCCAAATTTACATTTTGGATTGTGATGTATGCTGTGTTTTCGAATTTCGAAAGTACGACCAGTCGTAACCGGTACATTTCTATGAGAAATTTAACTGAAATATTTTCTACAAAAATACGAACGACTTTATTAGTTGGTGCACCAATAAATCAAATAAAGTTAATTCTGTTGATGCTGTGTGTTTTATTAGCAGTGAAATTAATGTTTAGAAGAGTGAGAGTTCTTTGTGGTAGAATGCCACTTTAATAATTGATTATGAATTTACTAAAACAGCACATTATTAGACAAAATGCGAAAAACATATTTTTATAAATATTTTAAGGAGGTAGAATGTGTTACTTTGTATGAAGGGGTAATCTCCGAAACTAGACTCCTTGGAAATCCTTGTGACGTCATAACGACATTTTTTAAAATGACAACATGCACTTGCTTCATTAAATCTAAGTAGAAAAAGCATTCCTTAAAATGGCAATATGTAACATTAGAACCTTTGAGATGATAACTTTCGACATAAAAGGCTTTCAAATTTGAAAGAATTAAACTAGTCCTTTTTGTTCTGTGTCACGATCTTATCTTGACAATTTACCATTGACAATAATTTATCCAACTAACGGTTACCATTTGTACCTAGATAAATCTGATCATATAATGGAAGAAAGTCTAGTTACAAACAATGATGAAAGGGCTCAATAAAAATGAATATCACGAAAACACGAATGAAAATTAGTGCGACTGTAGGATCGCTATCACAAAATCTAAAAAACATATTTTTTGTCTCCAGCTGGCCATTTCTCAACGCTTCTTCTCGATTAAAACTCTTGATTAAAACATCATCAAAAAAGCAGCGAACGACCTCCACTCATTTACAATGCGAATAACAGTAGTTCTTTGAAATCGAAAGTTGGCGTTATGAATTAAATATTTAGGTTGTAAAAAAGCGAAAAGTAACGGAAACGAGAAAACCAGCGAGGCAGCTTACTTATTTCATACTTTCGCACGCATGCATGCAATTCAAGGTGACGTTCTGGTGATTGTTGGTTATTTTACGTTTTAGATGTGAACAACAATAGAAAAAAGAATAATATGCATCTTGCCTTTTTCTGTCAATCAATAGATTACTCCTATTCTGACTTTCTACTTGACTATTAGGCAAATAAGTAATATATTCGGAGGTTGAGAATATATATCACAAATGTTCAATTTGATTTCACTGAAGAAATGTAACATACTGGCTATATGTAGAATTTATATTTCCTCTAAATAGAATATTGCTCATAAATATAGGTAAGTGTACAATGTGCGTACCGCTAAGACTTAAAAACCAGTCGTGGAACGATCAAAGGAGTTAGTTATATGTGTCTATCCCCCGTCCATGAAAGGCGTGTTGTTGGAGATATAAGAGCTGAAAGTTTCGCTGTCTATAAATTTCTAGAACAGTCCAGAACATTACATTCGAGAGTATTCGAGAGAATTCCAGAATGTTCTGAAGAGTTCGGGAACTTCCCAGATCATTGTGGAACATTCCAGAACACTCATATGTTGTGGAATGTTCTGGAACATTGTGGACCATTCGACGCCTTTTTTGTATGAGCGAGACTATATCTGAAATCGTAAAATTCATAATCAAAGCTAAGTTGCATTTCGAGCGCCATTTGTTACATCGTACCTTCATAAACACCTAAATATGGAGAAAGGGAATAATTTTCCTTGCTTCGTCCTAATCGCTGCTCTTATCGTTTATCGCAGCTCCAATATAAACGCACTCTTTATCAATATTTGTTGCGATCGCTAAAAATCACGATTGCCGTGCATTTGGCTCATAAGTTATAGATTGCAAAAAAAATACTAGAACTTAACTGTAATGAGAATGTTCCTCAATGTCCACAAATATTACTTTTCCGGTAGAAATAGAAATAAACGTTGGTGAAATTTGAATACGAATTTAACAATGATAGTAAACTATGACAAATGTTAAAATCGAAATCACGAAAGCTTTTATATAGCCTTCGTATAGTAATTGATTATAAATACGTTAAACTACCTACCCTGTTTAGTAGTAATTAAGGGTAAGACTCTTGTTGAATCACGAGTTCTTTGAAATAAGTTTTAAATACAATGGTAGTCCCTAAGAATAGCTTAAGGGTTTTGACAAATAATTGCAAAAAACGTTCGAGGGAACACAGGTCCAATGTAAGTGCAGCGAAGGAACACCGGGTTCATGATATCGAACATACATTACGTTTTACAATGGATGCAGTAAGGTCGCAAGGAGGAGATTGGATATCTGGTATATCGGTATCATTTTTAACCATACGCCTCACCCAAAAATCCAATAACATTTTGTCATAAAAACTGAGTATCTTCATAAAATGCAGCTTCATTCAGTTTATACGATGCAGAGTAGGTGATGTAAAGCATATTATACCGGAAATAAGTTACCATTAAATGATGTTTTAGATTAAAAGGGTAGGTATATATATGCCAACTTAGAGTGAATAACAACAAATAACACTTTTAGATTGAAAATTATCGAATGTTGTAAAGATAATAAAAATTGAAAATTAAAATTCTGCAGGATAGATAGATTGAATATGTTAATCATCATTAAAATCAATGCATTGATAAATGCAAAGAAATGCTAGGTCTATTAGTAGCAATAAGCTAATAAATAGCAATTCATGCACAAATGATTTGATGAAAAGTAATTTGTACAAGATACAAAAAAAAATAAATAATATTAATTCTATTGGTTATGATAATTTCAATGTACCAACAGAAATAACACCTATTATCTTATATTTTTCAGTGGTCCATCTAACAATGTCAGTCGTAGTTTTTGTAAAATATTATTTGTTTCAAATTTCTGCGTCATCAAAATCGACGGATGTTTACTTATATTTTAATTGATTTCAAAATATAGTTGCAACAACTTCGGGCATTTCTAGTGATTGAAGTTTTTTGAAACAAAATCCGATTTAATTTTTTTCGGGAATGATTTTTTTCTGGACTGCTGTTACATTTAATTTTTGGTTTTCGACTAAAAATTCCCTTTTCAATTTTTTTTTACTTTTCTACCGCTTCTCTAAGTTGCCCTAGTAAGGAAAGTATTTTAATTGTGTAAAGTTTTCGGTGTCCAGCATTTAACATATGTTCAAGTCCCTGAGTCCTAAAAACATATTTTCATATAAGGCGAAAAACGACACATATAAGCATGTGTATGGAACCCTACATGCATCATCATAAGATGGCAGCTGTGAAAAAATTGGACACCAAGAGGGCCACAAGCTATGGCAAAGAAATAGAATGATATTGCGCCGGTGGTCGGAGCTTAACCATGGCATGATGAAGTGTTAAGGTGACCCGGTTACCATTCGTTTGTATGTGTCCTCTATATTAGTGTGGATTTATGCAGCCTAAAATAACAAATAGCAAATAACAATTATGACGTAACAAATAACAAGTAACACGTATAGAAAAATTTACCATTTATGCAGATCAAATTAACAATTAGCAATAAGAGGTACGCATGCGCATAAGTCAGTTTCGAACCATTGTAGATTTAAATGAATCTAGCTCTACCTACTTCATAATAAACAACTTTTAAAATGTTCAGTGAAATGGATGAGGTTGCGGCATTTTTTTCTCTGTTAATTTTGCTGACAGCAAGTTTTTTTTATATAATAATATAAATAAGAATACGGACTGAAAAGAAAATGTTTTTTTGACAACCTCCTAAAATCACCGATTTTACAAGATTATGAGGGAGTTTTTTCATAAACTAGGATGACTCCATAGCAGTTTGACGTATTGTTATGTCAAACCAACGTTCACAGATTGCTAATTACTCCACAGTGTGTTCACATATTTTGTTTTCAGCAGTTGATTATTTTTTGAATTATCTTCCTCAATGCAAGAAATTGCTCGTGAAAATCTCTAACAAGGTCCAGAAGAACAGCATCATCGATTATTAATTTATGGTCTTCAATATCCATTTTGAAATAATACCTATATTTCAACTAAAACCTCTGATAAACAACAAATGCACAAAACGTAACCTAACCACATGAATTTGTTTTGGGTTTTGACAGGAATTATATTAAATTTCGTCATCGGATGGGCCAATAGGCGATCATCTGCGTATTAGTTGCGCACAATAAGAAAATCTCGTTCAATTAACGTAGAAAGTTAAAAGTTGGTTAACTTCTTATTTGTTATTTGTTAATTGATAATTGTTACGTGGCTGCATAAACACTGTCATTGAAAAATAAGAACGTCAACTCATACTTGTTATTTGTTAATTGATAATTGTTATTTGCTATTTTAGGCTGCATAAATCCACACTTATTTTTTATTAGTTTACAGGTTCTCTGAAGTATTGTGTGGTTTTGTTGTTTTGTTTTACAAAATGAAGTCCTCAGTTACTATTAATAAAACAAAAGGGAATTATTTGATGTTCTTTCGACTTTCCCAAGAAAGCTAGATTAAATGCTTGCAAACGCCAGGATTATATCAATGTAAGATATGATAGAGTGTGTTCTAAACATTTTTATGTGGACTCCTATAAGAGGAATTGTGAGCTAATGGAATGTTCTGCAAACTACAATTCCATGATAAAGAGAAACGAATGCCTGGCAAGAAAAAAACAGACAAAATTAGTCAAAGATATAATTTTTCACTCACAAATGTAAGTTATTTATAATTTCTTATAAGAATTAATAAATAATAATTTATGTACAAATTTACTGTTTATAGTGAATGCTCAACTAATGATATTGTACCTACATACAGATGTTTCAATGAGATTTATACTTCGATTTATATTTAATTCTATTTCAGTATTAATACCGACCCTAATGGCAAGAATAATATGTACTATATTTGAACGTCTTTAGAACTAGAACAGAGCGTTCCAAAATTTAGAAATTCGCCAAAACTGGACAGTTCGAGTATTATCTAGAGCGATAGACATTCACTTTGCAAGTCCTCGAATGTAATAACTTCTCTTATAAAGAAATGCTACCCTCTTTCAGCAATATCTACACTGAATAATATTAATTATATTGGTGCTGTTACTTTTGAAGTTGTGCAGTTGAAGTTAGATTGATAACTTTTGGCACCAACTTCACAAGTACCAACAATCAATGCACCAACTAATAACGTCGGTCCAATTTTTTGTAAAAAATATTTATTTCACACTTTTGAGTAAAATGTTCAATTTAAACGATTGCGGATATTGTCCTATCATTAATTCCGCGACCTCAGATTTTCTATTTTCAAAAAATTCAGTATTCACCTCCTTCAAGGGTGTTTTTTGAAAAAGCAGACAGTCAGTTGAATTGTATACCTCCTCCGTCGGTCAAAAATAAGAATAAATTCTTTCAGAAATGTTTTGACCAAGAGAGAAATAACCGAAAATAGATTTTAGATTTCTTATTAAACATTTAATAGCCAAGTTGATGTTTTTTTTATGTATATAGACGATCGGTATGCATAGTTATATCAAACTCCATGTGTTAATAAAACTCTCTTTATTTATTTAGAGCAATGTTTTAAGTTTATTTAAAATATATTTATATACATACTTACCAATTTATTTCATATAATACCTCAGATTATTGCATGATTTGGTTCCCTTAATCTGTAACACACTCTATTATAAGAATTATAATAAATAAATACATATGTACTGTAATATACCAGGTTAAGAAAAAACATTAAATCAATTTTTACTCTCTACCAACAAAACTAGAAATCCCTTTTCCAGAAAATATTACCATCGTTTTACCCAAATAAGGCATTTTTGATAGATAAACTCAATACAATCTGAATAAAACCGCGATCAAATCATCTAAGTATTATCATTTAAAATGCATTATCCCGGGTCACCATGCGACGTCACTGCGCAGAGCGAAATTGGAATCGTTATCAATCATATCTTGTTTTTATTATATCGAGCGATCCAAAACAAAAGTCATTCGAAGTATGCCAATTGCCACTTTTTGGAGATGAAATATTTAATTGATCAATATAATACAAGAAATACATAAACCTGAACTAATGTAATTATTAGAACCAAAGTTATTGTTTATATGCCAAAGAAATATATTGCAACTTCACTTTGCAGAACTTAACAACATGTGGCAATGACACACAAATCTACTAGAAATAAATAAATTACAGCAGATGTAACAAAACTTGTATGAATATGAATTTTATTTGAAGAATTTGCGAATGTATTTAAATCCTTTTTAGTTTATTGTCTAAGAGCTCCAGTCAAAGCAGGGAATTTATTATTTGGACTTTTAGACGGATGTTCTTTGAAATATTTACAAAATCGTTTAAAAAATTAATAGATTCAACTTGGAATTTAATCTACATTCACCATCTTCCGACATATTCACGCCCTTATGAATAATATCACATAACATGTATGTAAGTATATTTTGAGGCAATGACTCGGACATCACAGAACGGATATTGACAATATCTGGCAGAGACATACCAAGGAATCGTTCATGTCTGCAACAGTCTACTTAGAATGACTTTTTTATCGATTGATATTATCAACTATAGGATATGACTGTCGCTTCAAGATCTGTACGAATAGCCGTAGCTTGTACTATCGAGTAATTTAAAAAAAAACACTCATCCGAACTGTGCCATGTAAGTACAGGAACATATCTTCGCATATCATTTGAAATTGCATAATATTGAAGCAGAAATATTTCATTGAAATAAATACACAAACCTGAACTAGTGTAAAGTGTAATATATAAATACTTATTCGAAATTTCAGGTGAAGAGAGCCACACCCCGCACTTTCGAAATTGCAGAAACCAAATATGTAACATTATGTACTTTTTATGTGCTATTTACGTCCCAACATGATTAATTTTGTGCTCGAAAATTTACATATTTGTTAAAAAAATCAAAATGCGGAGTGCAGCTCGATATCAATCTGCACCCCGCATTGTTATCTAACAATGGATCAGGAATTAAGTGCTGTTTATATGCTCGAAGATAGGATGAGGCAGGAATTTCATGCTCCGTTATTTTTTAAGTTAGGTATACGCACCATGGAGTGACGTACGACCACGGTTCACTCCCCGGATCCAGTATTAGTCATTCAAAGCTAATAATGGGCAAGCATATTCCTAAATTATGTACTTTTTATGTGCTATTTACGTCCCAACATGATAAACTTTGTGCTCGAAAATTTACACACAAAAAACAAAATGCGGGGTGCAGCTCGAATTTGATATGCACCCCGCATTGTTATTCAACAGTTTCCAACTTTCCCGGCCGAAATTTTTTTCCTGGTAGGGATTTCTCCACTTAAAGTACATCCTGGCTTGATGGTTTTCTGACCAAAATGTTATCCTTGTCCGGGACTCTCTATTCGGTAGGGGTGCAATAGTAAACCAAATAGTAAAATAAAATGAATAGAAAATACGGTCAGTTTTGCTGAATGTAACTCGATGGCAAAATTAGCAGTTAAAAATTTTTAGTTAACAAATAAATTATTTTGAGGAATGTTAACGATATGGAGGACAATTTATTTTTGAAGGTAAATGATTATCTTTTTATTTTCATTCAAATTGCGCTCAATGTAGAGCGCCCTCTACCGCAAAATGCAGTAAGTCTCTGATCTATGTCTAATTCATATAAGTGTGCGAAGTTATAGTCAAATTTTTTGACGAGAAAAGCAAGTTTCAAAATTCAACCAAATATGAAAAGAGATTTATTTCATTGAATTAAAAAAATCACGTGGTGAAGTCAGAAAATTCTCTCTACGGTCATGTTACATGCAGAAAAATATTTACAAAACAAGTGGAATTTTTGAAAAAAAAAATAGTTTTTATTCGGAATCTAAGATTTGAACCGTACCGATGAGTACCTACTATTGCTCTCTTTCTCTCGATTTCAACTATATACTTATGTATATCTGTTTGCCAGCAACAGCAATTCCATAATCCATAACAAATTACTGTTTGTCTACCACAACACATAACCATAGAGTAATATATACGACGATCTGCCAGAGAGGACCTATATACCAGAGAACAGAGACGTATATATACGCTCCATAGTCCATGCTCGTGCGTAATTCCAGTGACGGATCCCATTGTCTGACATTTTTGTTCCATGTCGAAGAAAAAGTGATCTTGCTTGAATGAGATAATTGTAATTAATAAATATTGGGTCACACTTGGAGCTTAACAGGCGGCGAGATGTCTGCGATATAAGTTCGAATTCGAAATTTCAAGTCTCTAGACCGTATGGGGATTGAGAAATCGCTGCGGAGTCCATTGATACAAATACCGAAAGTAATAAAAACGATTTAAAAAGAAAAGGAACAAGAGAAATTTTTGAAAAAAAATTAAAAATAGTTTTTATTGGGCATTTAAGATTTAAACCGTACCGATGAGTACCTACTATTGCTATCCTTTTCTCGATTTTAACTATACTTATGTATATGTGTTTGCCAGCAACAGCAATTCCATAACAAATTACTGATTGTCTACCACAACACAAAAATAAACTTTAAATTAACACTAACGTCTGACAATTGCGACATAACAATAGACGATCTTCCAGAAAGTACCTATATAATTAATAATTAAAAAAAAATGAGCACGAAATTCCTGCATCATCCTATCTTCGAGCATATAAAGAGCACTTAATTCCTGATCCATAGGAAAGCAATTTTTCCTATAGGAAATTGTTTATTAACAATGCGGGTACAGATCAATATCGAGCTGCAGCCCGCATTTTGATTTTTTTTTAAATTTAAGTAAATTTTCGAGCACAAAATTAATCATTTTGCGGCGTACATAGCACATAAAAAGCACATAATTTTACCATCTTTGGTTTCTGCAATTTCCCAAGTGCGGGGTGTAGCTCAATTCACCTCAAAATTTCAAAAAATCAATATTAATATTTTTGAACTTCACCTTGGATACCTTGAGCATAACTGCAGTAATTTGGTAATTTCCGTAATATTGATGAATAATGAATACTCAGTTCCAGTTCATTTGGAATAGATACCTACTTAATTCTAGTTTAAAAAAAAGAGATAGATTGCTGCATACGTAAGCAAAGCTTTTCTAAATATTCCTGTACCGTACGTAAATTTTAATTGAATTGGTGTATTTGAATCCAGTTTCAATTGGAGCAGGTAATCTATTATTTGGTCTTTCATACTTTGAAATATTTACAAAATAGCTTTAAACATGAATATGTAGATTCAGATTGGAATTGAATTTAGAATAAATTCCGACACCTCAGAACGATATGTAGATATGACCGACATATGACATGGACAGAACAGATCAGAAATAATCATAATTATTGCCAATATACACATTTACATATATAGTGCAGTTATCTTTTTTATTGCGATTTTGTTAGGAAAATAATCTCAACATAAGAGGCAGATAGTTTAATTTATTACTAGCTGTTACTCGCGGCTTCATCTGCACTACCTACAAGTGAAAATCCTGTCGGAATCGGTTTAGCCGTTACGGAGATTCACCGGAACAAAAAATATAAAATTGCTTTTTTAAATAGTTTCTATAACTTTTGGTTCTTTCTATAGATGGTCTCCGCAGCGATATCTCAAGCCCCATATGGTCTAGAGACTTGAATTTTAGAATTCTCACTTAGATCTCGCCACTTGTTAAGCTTAATACTGATCCAATGAAGATTAATTAATTATCTGATTCAGGCAAGACCAAATTATTTCTTCCAAACGGAACGACAATGCCCATAGATCAAAGACAATGTAGGACAATGGCATCAGTCACTGGAAATACGCACGGACATGGAACATCTAACCTTTGTCTACACGATCAAGATGCAAAGAGAGTTTATATACTCTCTGGCAGATCATTTTGTCGAAAATGTCAGACGTCTATAATATATACATTAATAGTTCACTTCAAAAAAAGGGCAGATGGTAGTTGTACTCATCGGTACGGTTCAAATATTAAACGCCTAACTATTTTTATTTGTCTTTCAAAAATTCTACTTGTTGTCATTAGTGACACATAAACTTACATATGGAATTGGTTAAAACCTATTATTTTAAAATTACAAACATACAATTCGATTTTATTTGTTTGTAGGTATACCTACATTTTTTCTGAAATAAAAACAGCATAAGTTAATCCATATAATAAAAGCTACCTGTCAGTGAAAGTCCCATCGGAATCGGTTCAGCCGTTATGGAGATTAGCAGGAACAAACAGATAGGCAAAAATTATAAAAATTGTTGCTTTATCATTAGTGACACATGTACTTTCATATGCAATTAGTTAAAATCTGTTATTTTCATATTACAAACAGACACTTCGATTTTATTTATTAGTCAGATAGTATAGATGTGTAGTTAATATTGCTGCCGTTGAACTTTCGGAGATTTATCCCAAACGCACTCATTATGACAAGACAATTGATGATATTTAATGTTTAATTGTCACTTGACTCAAGCAAAGACATGCTGAAAAATGTATCTCATTTGCAAAAGCCTACTACGAATGACATTTTTTTGATCGCTCGATACATGCATAAAGATAAAAATAACATAACCCTTCTGTATTCCACTTGTCTATTAAAGGCCGAATGCATAATCGATTTGCTAAAACTAAGGCGCAATATAGATATATACCGAGCTCCACTTAAACCACAGAAACAAGAACCGCTGACAAGAAGACGCCGCGCCGGAAAATCTATGAGTGACTAAGAGGTAAGAATAATTCAGCAAACTAATCCAACTGATGTTATTTCTTGAACAGGTAAGGAGTAGAGAGACGAGTACAAAAAAACTAAAACAAAAAATGTAATCCAAGTAGGCATGTCGAAATACATATTAGCAATAATATTTTTGAAATATCTTGAAGGGATTTATGACAGAAACAAAAATCATATAGAGTAAAATTTAATACCATTTGATATTCATCATTCATAAGATTTTTTGGGTCCGCTCATGTTACTCTCAATTCAGGTTCATCTATTTTTGAACAAACTCGGCAACATCATCATCTGGATCGTAATTTCTTCGTGATAATACTTTTTAACACGGAATAAAAACAACGACACTTAAAAATATTTAATCCCGTAACTATTTTTAAGCGACCTATAAATCTCAATAGAGAACAGGTGATCCACTTGGAAGGATGGTACTAAAAAATGCAGTGTAGTAAAAACGAATATTCTAAATCGAATATTGGAAACATAAGTAATACCTAATAACATTTTATAATTCGAATTCATGATTCTTTTCGCCGATATTTCGATTAAACATTAAAAAATCCGACGGTCTATACTCAGCGTTTAGGTAAATTTCACGGTATTTAATTTTTTTTAAGGAAAAATATTTCAAACAAAAATTGAAGGTACATATTGTATCTATAATCGGGAGATATTTTTTGAGTTTTGTTTTGATTCAATATTATCTTGTACCAGTCATATATTCCTGAATATGAACTCAATTGCTACATAATCAAGATGATTATATAACATCAGCCGTTTCTGGCAGATATCTAGATTAGGTACGCTAGGACGTCTAATGCGAGGGCATTTTCATTTTGGTCTTCTTTATTGAAATTCGAACGTGCGAACGATTGTAACAGGTATATTTCTATAAAAAATGCTAAAATTGGGATTAAGAAAAGGGAATAAGTACGAAAAGGTCTCAGAATATGCGGATTCCGTGCAATAACATTTATCTTCTGAATAGCCAACCGGTATTCGAATAGCGCTATGGACCATCTCTAATAAAAAAACTTAGAAAGTTAGTTAAGTAAGTTTTGGGTAGGTAACTTAAAAAAATAGAGCTAATTTCATTTGATGATTTTTCTCAGAATTACAAAGAAAATATTACACTGTCACTAGAAGTATCAAAATATTCATATTTTTCATTTTTAATAAAAAAAAAAATCAACTTAACCCAATTTAGATTAGTGTTTCAATTTGTACTTATTCCAGCTTTCTTGAGAATGCCAATATAAGAGCCATCTTCGCTATTTTGTACATCAACTCAAGTTTATCCCAAGTATTGACGCCGGTTTTAGTCCATATTGAAAGACATTTATCTTCAATAAGTAGTATTTCTTAGACAAGTGAGTCTATTATTAGACATAAAATAAGTCAATTTTCTCAACTCAATATTTAGTGCGCCTTAACCTCTATGTGACAATACCTCCGCCTAATTTGACAATTACATGATGAAGATTTTTAATAAAATTCAATGAATACAATTTCCTATTCGATAAATGATGAATTCGTGACACATTTTTACATAAAGCTTACTGCGTGATATGCGACAGCGATGTTGCTGGTGGTTTATAAAATGATCTAAGAACTCCGCCTGGCTGTTAGTTGCCAAGACGATCGGGAATATATTTGAGAAGAATGCTGGTGTAGAATTATTGATGGGATTTTTATCTGGGGTTGACACAAAAAAATCTTCTAATCGATCGATCGATTACTAACATATATTGAGGACAATGTATTATTATAACAGCTGTATAGAACCAAATGTTTACATCTATATCTAATTTTATTAAACGAGCAATGCTTGTATATAAATATATATGCAAATTTTATATCGGAAGCTGGTCTACCGATTTCGATGAAATTTCACAAGAAAAAATGTTTTCAGCAATTAATATTCCCATTTTACGAGTTCTAAAGATTATATGAGAGATATGAGTATGAACCCTATAACATCATAGGGCAAAAATAGTCCTATGATTAGGGTTCCGGCTATTAACCTAGAGTTCCTCGGTTCGCATTCTGATCAGCTCTGAGTTCTTTTAACAAAACCCATTTTTTCAAATAGGTAAAAGATATGAGTTTATAATAATTTAATCGGAAATTTTCAATGAAAATTTGTACATATCTAATATATTGCGACCCTTAAGGTACACATTAGCTATTTCAAGAATGGCTCCGCAGATATGTGTTTGTATAGTGTTTGGGGGTCGAAAATTCGATTGGTGATACTTCTGAGTTCTGGTATATATTTCTCATTCATATTACACATTCATATTTATTTCGAAATCAATAACTTACGAATATGTGAACAATAAAAGCAGTATATACCGATCGCACTACATTTTAACCAGGAATATGCACATTTATTAATAAGTTTAAATATCCTTAACAGAGTGTTTTTGGTCAGTCACTTTAAACGTCAATTTCGTTATAGTTGTGGTTAACTTTGTGGTTAATAACCATAACTTTCTTCGTAAAGTTTTTGGTCGCACAAATCTAAGTAACTGTTACAATTGTAAAAGAGTTTTTTTTTATTTGATCTTAACAAGCTTCAAATAGTTCACATAATGCGGTTTATACGGAAAATACTCCACTAACCTGTAAGAAAAGCACTTAAAACTTACCGAAAAGTTCAAAAAATTGATCACAAAAGAAAAACATATACAGAAATGTCAATGTCAAAATTGTCAAATAACGATGAGCACTCTATATAAGGATACCGGATACCGCTAATCCTCCGTAATTAACCACGTCCGTTATGCTTTAATAAATATAACAGCGTGACAGTTCGCTTCTGCGCCGACTCCGTATAACGATAACCACGATTTCAGTGACAAATGTGCTGACCGAAAACACTCTAATTACTCTTATAGACCCATCTTAAATCCTGTTTTATCCGAGCAAAGCTCGGTCTCCAGATATTGTACTTATATATAAAAGTGATAGTAAGGGGGTGAAAAGAGGTGTCAATATTTGTATGAAATTTCTATAGTTTTTGACCGACGAACCCCGAACGGATGGGTTATACAATTCGACTGTGTGCTTTTTTTTAGAATTTTTGTCTGTCTGTCTGTATGTTTGTACTCGCATCACGCAAAAACTACTAAATGGAATTGAATGATGTTTTCACCGACATATTAATAGCGGTGCAATTTAAGAGGAGAAGGAGATTTCGAATTTGCGTTTTTATGAATATGGGACCATTTCTCAAGCCTCCCGTTTCAAATGAATCCAAAATCATCAAAATCGGAGCTCGTTTACCATACAAAAGGCGCGCACAAACCAAAAAAATAAAATAAAGCAGACAGTCGAATTGTATACCTCCTCCGTTCGGGGTTCGTCGGTCAAAAAGAGTCAAAAATGTGACTTAAAATATAACCTCTTCCCAAGCCGTCAATTAAAATATGTGAGTCTAATTGTAGATACTTAACCTGCAATAAAGATAAAATTATTTCATTTAATCCTGGTGATTCTGCTCAGGATACTAGGATAAAGATGTTAAATTATTTTACTGTCATCGGTCCTTCATAAGAATTGAAATTTTAAAGTCAATTGCATATCTACAAGATGTGAAAATAACGTTGAAAGTTTCCGTAACATATACATGCTTTTAGTTTCGAACATAATAATAATAATAATAATAATAATAATAATAATAATAATAATAATAATAATAATAATATATAATAATAATAATAATAATAATATATAATAATAATATTTATTGCATAAAATAAAGTATTACAAATAGTATTAGTAGCAAGGTAATAGCAATAAATGAAGAATTCCTCAAAGTACTTGGTACTTGTTTAGGATATAAAACAAACAATTCAAATTTCTATAGTCATGATAACTTAATAATAATAATTTTATAATAATAATATGTTCTTTTACATAATAATAGGATCTTTGATTTATGATATAGATATGGTAAATAAAATAATTGTGTACACAGACAAGTATAGTACCATGTTTTATTTCGAGTATCAGTTATATTAATAGAAAAGCAAGTCAAGGAGGCTATGTTTTTATAGAATGAAAGCATTAAAAGAAATCATAGATTTGAACATAAAGTCCATCTCTATTTTGTACTCATCTCCTTTAACCATTTCTTTTATACAAAGAATACACTCATATATCTATATACCCACACCTATATACACATACACAAATATACATCTAAACATAACTTATCAATTTAAGTTTGATTTATGGATTTTGCTCTATTTTGATTTTTCTATAATTTCTTATACATGCCTACAGTAAAAATAATAGAAGAAATGACAGTATAGCCCTTTCATTATTAATATTTTTAGTGAAATGGTGTCGATCTATAGTTGTGTTAAGTAATAAGAATTTCTTGTATCAATGAAACTGTGTAATTTTTCTCGCGGTATATTAGAGATCCAATTTTTAGTTCTGTTTTTAAACATCGCAGGTGATTTGATGTTTTTCATATCTACATCTAGTAGATTGTAAAGTTTGGGGCCTATGTATGAATGACATCTAAGTGCTGTAGTTTTTTTTGGTTTTGGGACTTCGAATGCTTTCTCTTTCTGTCTAGTGTTGTATTCGTGAGAAATTTTGTTCAAGCTTTTTCTATTTTATGCTGATACAACAGGAGACTATGACAAAATAACTGGCTTAAATCGAATACTTTGGTTTCACTATATAAAGTGTTGGATGAGTATCGTATTGGTTTATTGAAAATAATTTTGAGTATAAGTTTTTGTATTGTATTAAGATTTTTAATCAGAGTTTTATTTGCCCCTCCCCATGCTATTATTCCATATAATAGGTGGGATTCAGCTAGGGAGTGATAAATAATCTTTAATTGATCCTTTTGTAGAATTCTCGATAGATGTTTGAATTTGTACAAGAGATATCTTAATTTTTTTATGATTTTATTTATATGTGATTCCCACTTCAAGTGCCTATCTATGAATACTCCTAGATATTTAATTTTTGCAGTTGACGATATTTCAACAGGGCTATTATTGTGTATGAAGGTAATTTTATTGTAGTTCGGTAAGTATTTTTCGTACGATGTGTACGGCATAAAAAATGTTTTGTTAAAGTTTATAGTTAGCAGTTTTGTGTCAAACCAACGCATGATTATAGGAAAATCTCTTTCTACTTTATTTTTGAGTCCAATCCATGAAGAGTCGCTATAAAATATTGATGTGTCATCAGCAAAAGTAAGAATTTCTCCTTCTTATTCGATGTGAAATAAATCATTCAGATATATAATAAACAGGATTGGTCCTAGGACGGTTCCCTGTGGTACTCCATATTTCACGGTGAGGTTGTCACTTTCCGTTGTCCCGATTTTCACGCTTTGCTGTCTTTCCGTTAGATAGCTCTTCATCATGTTGTATGGAACCCCACGAAAACCAATATTTCCTAAATTTCGGAGGAGTTGTTCATGACTTACAGTATCGAAGGCTTTTGTTAAGTCAACGAATATGCTAAGCGACGGTTGTTTGTTGTCAATGGTTTCATTAATTTTCGACACTAGTTGGGCTATTGCATCATTCGTGGATATTTGTTCGCGAAAACCAAATTTTTTATCAGATATTATGTTATATTTATCAACATACTTCATTATTCTTTTCTTTATAAGTTTTTCGAAGGTTTTCGAGAAGTTTGTATTTAACGATAATGGTCTGTAGTTGGATATTTCCATTTTATCCCCTTGTTTGAAGATCGGTTTAATTATAGCTTTTTTGAAAACTGTAGGAAATGCGCCTTCTCTAAATGACTTGTTGACAACACTAGCGAAAGGATCAGCAATGAAACTTGAAATTTCTTTCAGAGTTTCTGCTCGTAACCCATCACATCCAGGAGCTTTGTTATTTTTCAAACTATGTATTACTTCCTTTACTTCGTTTTCATCTGTATCTTCGAGAAAGAATGAGTTTTCCATTTTATATTCAGTATGAGAGAATTTCTCAATATCATCTTCATCAACACTGATTTTTTCAGCCAGTTGTTCTCCTACTTTTGTAAAGAAGTCACAGAATGTGTCAGCTATGTTTTTCTCACCTTCTATTTCGATTCCATCTTCGTTCTTGATTCGTATGATATCTTTTTTTTAACTACGTCTTGTGTGATCTCCTTAATACATTTCCAGAGATTCTGTGAGTGTGTTTTATTTTTATAAATTTGTTCCTGATAATAGTTAGTTTTAGTTTTTCTTAGAAGTTCATTTAGTTTATTCCTGAAAGTCTTAAATTCTTTTATGTTTGTATCGGTAGGTGTTTGTTTCATTTTTTTATAAAGTATATTTTTGTGGTTTACTGAATTGAGTAATACATATGTTATCCATGACTTATTTTTCCGTTCGTTTTTTTTTATTTTCACATATTTTGTTGACGCGGCTACGTTTGTGAATATTTTATTCACAAAGTTCTCTGCAGATTTTTTAGCATTTACTTCTGGAGAGTAAACGTTTTCCCATTTTTCATGTGACAGTTTTTCGATAAGTTCTTTTGAATTTAGTATTTTCTTATATTTTTCTATGACATTTACTTTCAGTTTATCTTGTAATACAATGTGATTTGCTGTCGTGAAATGGTCGGCAAAATATGTTTGTATGACCGCTGCTACGATATTTTTATATGAGTTTGATTTAACAAATATATGATCGAGACACGATTTTGAATCACCTTGTACTCGTGTGTATTTATTTATTGTTGATATATAACCCTCTTTTCCTAATATATTGAGGTATTCGTGAACAATCCTGATTGTCCAGAATATTTATATTAATGTCACCTGTGAAAACATAGAGAAATGCACCGCGCTTTCCCAATCTCGCTAATGAGTGGAAATTGGCTAAAATTTGTGAAAGAAATTCCACGGCCAGTGTTTCTAATTTAGTGAATTTCTGATTTGCTCAAATTAAATATGTATTTCAAATTTCAAGGGATATAGAAAGATATTTGCCGTAAACTGACTTTGTCATTTCCATGGAACAGTCAATTTTATGGATAGATTTCGTAGTTCATCCTCTATGTCTATGGTTTCCAAATTAAATGAAATTTCAAAATATCTGATAATATACAAGATGTTCCATTAAAAAAAATACATTTGCTTATGAGTTAGTAACGTGCAGAAGAATCAGTAAAATAAAATGAAAAGGGTGTAACGGATGACGCAAAATTGAATGACTATCACTTCTGGTTCTCCTGATTTCGATAAATGTATTATTGTGGCGATTTAAATCGTTCATACTGCACCAATAATTGTTGATTGATATAATTCAACCAACTTAAGGATATTTGACTTGGCAGTAGTTGTTATCAACAGTATTAGATATCGCTTTACCTATCATAAGTCACTGACTATATAATCAATTAGATTATACCTACAGCTTTTTCAAATGTAAAAAATCTTCACTTTAATTTTCAAAAATCTATTGTTCATAAACATTAGGTATCAAGGGGAAAGATAAGCTAGAACATTTTACAGAAAACTAGGACCGGCTTTAGAAGTTGGTGCACTGAAAAATACCAACACCAATACAATTAATATTATTTATTATTTTTCAGTGCATCAACTTATAAAGCCGGACCTAGTTTTTTGTAAAAACTTATTTAATTCACATTATTCAGTGTCAACAGAAAATAAATGAAATATCTATAAGATTTTTAATAAACATGAATAATAATTTACCATTTTTTTCGAAAACTTCTAACTAACTGTTAAAGTTTTTGAAAAATGTTGCATTTAAGTAAACTTTTCCGGAAGTGGTTGAAAATTTCGGAAAAATTGTTCCCTCCACACTCCACCCATTTTGGAGGGGATTTATGGGGAGAGAAACTTACAGTTTTTATATTGGCCATTTCTTATTAAAAAGGATAATCGAAATAGGAGAACTATGCGAAACGCGCGTTCATCTAATCTAAACATTAAAATTAAAAAGTATACCTACCTAGGTACATAATAGTCGAGTTTCCGTCTGCACGAAGCTGATCAAAAATGGTGAAAGAACTTAAAACAACTTTCTATGCTCGTGCAATTTTCTTGCAATAGAAGACAATAATAGAACTCGTGAAAATCGGTTTGTCGATTCCAAAATCTAGTTGCGCGATTTCGGTCATTCCACCGATCTCGTCACTCCACAAGTAATTAACATCGAACAATTAACAAGAAGAGTTATATTAGCTTCCGCCTGACCCATAAATTTCGAAACCGCATCAAAACAGAGTGACATCTCTTGCCTCGAGTGTCAACGACCCCGAAAACAACGTATTTTTGAGTGCATTTCCATGAGATGAACATTTTTAGATTTTTTCTTCTAGCCTCTAGCCTAGCTGTGGAAAGACCCATTAGAATAATGAAAACAGAAAGAGGAAAAAGACTTCGTATTTTTTAAAAATAAGCACTAAACTAAAATATCTGGATGGATATTATATTCCATGCAAATAGTATCAATTGGCTTTTAAAAATACTTGAAATATAAAATGCACTTTATCGTTTTTTATTGCAGCATGTTCTGTATATGTATATAATAACGAAAATGAAAGGAAGTAGGTATTACAAATTCTCTCTGGCATCTTTCACATAATTAAAACAGAAACACTTTGTGACTTTTGGATAATCCAAAACTTATAATAAGACGAGGTGTAGCGAGGTAGAGGCTGAGAACAAGACTAGACGCAGTACAGTGGGGATGATTTTTTTTATAATCGTCGTTATATTATTTCCACGATTAATTGAGTAGAATTTTGAAATAAATAGTAGATTCTGAGGAATAAAACATGCCATATTTTTCATGATTTGATAATATTTTTTGATATAGGTACTAATTATAATTATTTTATTGTTAGGTACACCTATTCATGTATGTATTTTGAATCAACAGGAAGCTGATAGTTTCCTAATAATAAATAGATTATCCATTGTGGATTATCCGTACATCAATATCAATACATAAAAATATCGATACATAAAGTTGATTGACTTTGACATGGAGGTTTTTTTCTTGATCTCTTATATCCAAATATCATTTATTAATCTAATCCAAAAATAATTTTGAAAATGCAAATGTAGGTATCTCCTTTGTATTAGTATCTGAATATGCTAAAAAAAGTTTACCCAAAAGAACTTACCAAACGAAGAAAATTCCACATGTCAGTCATATGGTAGAAAAAGACTAGACAAGAAAAAAAGTTAATGAACAATAATGTTTAATTTCACCAATCTAATTCACCGTTAAACAACACTTGCTTACGATATGTCAAATTGAAATTCGCGCCCTTAAACTGACGGTTCAAGGATTGTTTACTAAAATCAAAGTTTTCTCAAAGGTGAACGACACTTTCCCGTGCAGCGTCGAGCGGCAACTGAATAAATAAAATGTTAAATACATTCAGCAAAACATTGAGCTCGAAGGTAGCCAGAACTTGAAGAACGTGTGAACTAATGCAGTATATTGGAAATATACTATCGCCTATTGCTCAATAGATGGCGCCTCATTAAGCATAAAAATAAACAAGCAGATTACCATGAATATAAAAAATCTCAAAGCAAGGATATTTTAGAGACGTCCTCATTAGGGCTCCTTTCTTAGAGAGGATGATTTTTTTGATAAGAATTCATAATCCATAGAATATAATCTACAGAATATCGAAAATACTATGAAATACTATAAACCTTATAATACGTACAACGCCGTCTATTTTCAATAAGCATGACTCATTTGACTATTCAAGCTCGCTAAGAGGTGGCACTCCCTGAGCTTGAGTTGCTGCGGGTTTTTCAAACATAAACAATATATTAAATTTTATAAATAAGACATTTCTGGATGTCGGTGAAACTTTGCGCCAAGTACACATTTTAAGTTACTCTGTAATTGAAGAAAAACATTTTTGAAATCAAATGAAATGCCAAGATATTCATAAAATATGAGTAACCATTACCATTCTCTGTGATAATTTAAGACAAATTCTATAACCAATTTCAATTTATCTAAAATATCTGTTTTCATAAGAATAAAAATGAAATAAATAATTCCTTTTGAACCAATAAATAAAAAAAATATTTATTCAGATAAAAAAAATCAGACGGCCCAATATTTAATTTTCTACCATAGTATTTAGTATGTAAGGTGAGTATTGTAATCGTGAAATTATCGGTTTTGAGATTTCAACTAATGTTGACGTTTCTGAGTTTCTTGAGGGAGAAACGACAAAGCACCACATTCAAATTTTTCACGTAGCATTCTTATCATATTGTACTATTTTTAGGAATTGAGCAAGCTTGAAATGAATTATTTTTTTAAGTCAGACGTTAATTAAAATTGGGCCAAGTCTGATCAATTTTTTTTCTGAATAAATATTTTTTATTTATTTATTTATTTATTTATTGAAAATTGGTTCAAAAGGAGTTATTTATTTCATTTTTATTCTTATGAAAATAGATATTTTAGATAAATTGAAATTGGTTTAGAAATTATCACAGAGAATGGTAATGGTTACTAATATTTTATGAATATCTTGGCATTTCATTTGATTTAATTTTTTTTTGTCAATTCCAGAGTAACTTAAAATGTGTACTTGACACAAAGTTTCACCGACATCCAGAAATGTCGGTTTTGATGGTATTTCAATTATTTTTGTGGTTTAAATTTAAAAATATTCTATTTTTTAGAATAGGTATATTCTTGTTATGTGTATACATTATAAGTATTATCTTTCGATATAGTATTATTGCCATGACTATCAAAACATTAAACCAAAACACTGCGAATCATGAATAACGGAGGAAACAGAAGGTACCTATTTGTGAGCACTTTTGCTTAAAATATAACAGTTTTGTATCGACATTGTGGCCTCCTCCACCCCTTCAAGCCCAACAATTCCAAAAAAGTAATTAATAATTTATTAGAAATTCGGTATTTTTCGGGTAATGAATTTGTTTCATGTATAAACAATCGAAATAGTTATAAAAGTATCATTTTCCAGTTTATTTGGTAATAAATATGCATTTTTAATATCGAGGCAGCGGTACTGATCTAGGACAATACGTCATCAACCAATAATTTCATTAAATAATAATACTTAACAATAACAATAATTATTTCCATAGTTCTTTATTTCATTCTCTACATGCAAGTTATGTCTTAAAATCCTATTTAATCAAAACCAACAAAATATAATTACATCTATTTTAATTCTGTGAATTTCAATTGATTTCGAGATTCTTCTATTTCAAAGATGAGAAAGAGCTGTATAATATATGCCATCAATCAATGTCATATTGCTGTATTGAGTCCGTATATCTGTGAATTTCCTAGGGCCAATTTAATCGTTTGTATTTGGGAACAGGCTGCTGATTTAGTATTCCTTTACACATATATTCCTACAGATGTTGACTTTAAGTAATGAAGAATTCTATCAAAGAACCTATGGTTGCACCATGGGTTCGTCCATCTCAAGCTGCATCGCAAAACTAGTCCTCTAAGACCTAGAGAACGAAATTTTACCGAAAACAGGTTTCCCAATACCATTTTTCTTTAGATATGTTGACAATTGTTTATCAAACACTCCCAAAGGTAAAGAAAACTTTATACTAGATCTTTTCCACACATATCACAATAAGATAAAATTTATAATATAAACTGAACTAAATAATTCAATTAATTTTCTAGACTTAACATTGATACACAATCAAAAAATCGTACACTAAATATACTTGGCCTGAGGGATATTCGCATTTTAACTCGGAACACCCATTATCCCAAAAGAGATCAGTAATCAATAATTTTGCAGAAAGATCAATCAATTTCACAGATTCAGAATATCGCAAAGAAAATAATAAAGCCTATAACCTTCTGAAAAAACATGTATGTACTTGGTAATTAAAATCCAAAAACGAAAAGAATATGATTACCCACAGCGTGAAATACCATGGAATAACTGCAATAGCGCATATATCGGGAAAACCCGAAAATACCGCATAAATCATATCAGATATCATAAATATGAGAAAAAATAAAACCGCATTAACAAATTATGAAGAGAAAAAAAACATACTTTAAATTATGATGAAGCCAATATATTAAGTACTGAACAAAATACATATTAACTGGTAATTCTGGAAACGATCTATATAAAGAAGAAACAAAACAGAGTAAACTATAGACTATTATGTTCAACAATATTTCTTAAGTAAGTAATATAAAACAAAATATCATAAATCAGTTTTGTAAAAAAAATCTCCTAGCCTAATTATTGAAAAACCTTCCTGTAACTAATATCCTCCATCCATTGTAAAAGACACGAAGAAAATCATCTTAATAATTTTATTTTAAAAAGAACAATATGAAAACCATGAAAAAGAAGAAACAAGTTACCAAAACTAATGACACAATAAGAACCATGTGTTTTATCAAGAATTATTATTTAATTTCAATTATTCGATTTCAATGTTTTAGGTCAGTGGTTAATTTTATTATTGTTCCAATATTTGTAAAATATAATTAATTATCCCGTTTTCATCTCTATAGTTTATTCAATAAGAAATGTCGAAACGTTTTGATGTAAACCCGAAAACTTTGTGCCAGTGGAATAGATTTATTTTATTTATGATGGAATAAATGAGTTTTTCAAAACGAATCATCAATAAACGGCAGAGCCTAAAGTCCAAGAAACTCCCAAAGGTATAATATTGTATATATGAGATTTATTAGAATACAAACCACTTTGTTGAAATCTGAGTATGCATGTTGGCTTTATTCATTCTTCCTTCGTGGGAAAAGGGGACTCTGATGAATATCAGTTTGATTTCTTCTAACGTTAGCCGCTTCTGAAATCTCGAAACATAAGCTGAAACCGAATAATAATTAATGGTCGATTTTAGTATTATAATAAATTTAAAAAAATGAACACTCTATTTCTAATAATTAGAAAATTCGGAATAACATTTACTGAGTTTAGATGAGAGAGTTTTGTTTTATAATGTATTATAAGAAATTGAATTCAGCAATTGATAATTGAATATATTTTGATGCAGTTACCATATAACAAAATTAAGTTTCTGTATATAAAATTTGCTGAATATCTGTATCTTGATTGGTACCTTTCTCAGATTTTAATTCTGGATTAGGTATGGTGGCTTATTAGACTCTTTCATGACTGCAGAATATCAGAACCATATCTATGTCTATTCTTTGGCAGAATATATCAATCTGGGACTGATTGCACCAACGAAAGTATAACTTCCACAAAAAATATCAAATTCTAGTATTAAATCTGTATGTGGGTACTCACATGGCATTTTCAACACTCCTAAATTTAACGGTAATGTAGCTCAAGGGATATCTTCCTTCTGTAGAGTATAATCCTTCTCCTGTTGAACTATTTCGAAACTGTTATTCTTGAAAAGTAATTTCCAATGGCCCACCTGCAAAGTACATATATAGTTATTCAAAATTACCACAACATTACAAAGCTCACCTGTAACATAGTTTACATATCTTCATAATATAGTTAGGCAGAATTTCAGTCGTAGAAAACAGAAATCGGCTGAAATAATACCTATTTCAATTTAAAATTTCGATATCACTTGTCACACCTCATATTTTTTGTACCCGGTCGTACAAACAGGTCCCGAATGGAAGGTCGAATTACATAGAGTGGAAAGATGCATAGAGATAATTTATAAATATTGTATCTCTATGGAAAAATATTCACGGAGACAGTGAGAATCTTCTTCCGACTGCAAATCACGTGGCAAAAATTGGTAGCTGAATGACTGGACGCTAACCACTTTTTTACGTTCGTTTCAAGACCTTGCTATATGACCGTGGTACTCTTTGGAGTTCTCTAATGAAATCGAAAGGTAGTGTTTCTCTGATCGAGTATGTCGGCATGTCAAATATTTTTTTAAAAAGTTCTGAAAGTAAAACTACTTTTGCTAATAACTTTATTGTTATAAGATAAAAAAATCATTTGTACTTCAAATGAAATCTTTTGTACAACTTCAGGGGTGATCCGAAGCATTTGTTATTATATATGCTGCAGTTTTCTCTAATTAGAGCATTTTAACTTATTTCCCCTCACGCCTCACCCAATAATTTCTGTAATACTTACTATCGTTTATCAAGTCTCATACAGATCATCATATTCAGGGCGGTCTAAACGAAAAAGGAGACTTTGCGCAAGTTAACGATCGTAACTATTGATAATGAATATTTTCAGAAGCTTGGGAAGTCAAAATGACAATTCAAGTAGTTAAAATTTATTATATTATGAAGACATAACAAAGGATTTCTTACAGTAGCGTCCCTAAAGGTTTTCGGAACGCCTTCAAAATGCCAACAAATGATTTAGTTAAGGCTGCAGGTTCGTGTATAGGTGAAAAGTGTCCTTTAATATCATTGACCGACTTCCCAAACGGAAGAGGTGTACAATTCAACTGTCTCCTTTTTTTGTTTTTTTTGTATGTGCGCGCGCTGTAGGTATATAGTAAACGTGCTCAGATTTTGATTTTTGATTAATTTGAAAGAAGAGAGTTAAGAAATGGTCCCATATTTATAAAAACTCAAATCCGAAATCTCCTTCCCTCTAAAAACCGCATCCGAAAGGGGTGAGGGGGGCAATTTTTATGGAAAATCGAAAATCTAAGACAACAGAATTGAAGACAAGACCATATCTTACACAAGAGCTGTGACAAGACTACATGCGGAAACGTTTTAATTTTTTTTCATTAGCGCTACGGCTTTCGAGTTACGTTACAGCAATGGTAAAGACTGGAATACGTGTATCTTCGATATGTGGTGGAGGGGGATTTTTTTTATAAATTGGAAATATGAGAATGAGAAATTGAAGAAGGAACATTTAAATTGGACATTTTTCAAAAAAGCTACGGTTCTCTTGTTACAGCAGTGGTAAAGTCTGAAATACGAGTATGTGTATTTCCGCCGCGATGTTCTGAGATCTCTGAATTATAACAAGTATATACAAGCAAAGCACATAATACATATGGGTAATAGGATAAGTAAAAGAAACTATATATGCAGACACAATTACAAGAGCTAGAAGAACTTCGGTCGTAGTAGTAGAAAATTTGACAGAAAGCTGAATAATAGCAGGAAAAAGTTTAAACCCGGAATTAATATGTGCAGAAATAAAGATTGTGAATACAGAGGAGGTACTTCTGGAAAGATGGGCCGAGAAATTCGAAGAATACCTGAATATAGGAGGAGGCATAGACAACCGAGAAAGGTATCTAGATCCGGACACAGAAGACAGAAGAGAGAAAGACAACCACCTACAGTTGAAGAGGTACGAAAGGTGGTCAAGAGACGCAAAAACAATAGGGCCCCGGGTAGTGATAAGATACCAGCAGAATGACTAAAAAGCGGTCTAGGAGCATTGGAAAATCACCTTCAACGCTTAACCAACTCATCTGGGAACAAGTACAACATACATATTCTAATCTATTACAGTGCAGAAATTTACCATATTGGTATAGAATTTGTAAGTTATATATTATTAGAAAATTTAACCCATTTCAGTCAGTTATTGTCAACGCTCGTCGTGATTGCGCAATTTGTTATTCTGTCGCGACTGCAACTCAAAGAAAAGATAGGAGACTTAAAGGTAATAATCACATACAATCTGAAAGACCATCCAAACTCGAAGAAAAGAAGAAAAAATAAACCTCACATCATCAGCCTTAGTATAGAAAGAAAAGAATCCAGTGCAAAAAATCATCAATTTAACAATGTTTAATGATATTAAAAAAGGATATTTTTTGTTATACTTACTTGGTTTTCGTAACGAAATAATGTGTCTAGTTTGTTTCACGAATCATAGCCATTGTGTAATCATTCACGAGCTACGTACATATCGCATCTCATTATCATGAAATTTTCCATTACATCAGTATGTCAACCTTATTTCCCTTCATACAATGATAGGGCGGTTATGTCCGAAGGCAACGCAATCTTTATTTGATAGGCGTCACAAAGTCATTGTGACATTTCAGACAATTCAGGTGCATAAATTTATATTTCATAACTCAAGCAATAAATGTGTATTTTGTGTTTCTGCATTATTGTTGATAATAGATCTTTCATATTATGTTTGCTTATTTAATCAATCGCTATTTTTTCCTCCAATTATATGAACTTCCTTGAATGCCATATCTTAGCTCGAAATCGTTACGCCACTGATTTACTCCCGTCAGTTGGATTGATCCATTTTTCGTGTTTTTAAGGCAGACGCCAACATTCATTATACAAAGTATATATTATTTCTTTAACAAACTTTGACCAAAATGCAGGTGAACTTTATGAAATATTATTAAATCTATGTAAATACTAGGTTAGTTTTTCTTTCCCAGACAGTATTACTGAAAAGATAAAATAAAGGGGCTAGGCTACAAGATATCAATTTTCCTTAAAAATAAACATAATAAAATAAATAATAGGATATGTATATGAATCATTTTAACATTATTGAATATTTTTGGACAAGGGAAATCTCCATCTTAAATGAGACATACTTAAATGACTGAAACAATGTAGACATTTACTCACTATTGAACCTTCAATTCGTCTTACAAATTCTACAGTAACATGGTGCATTTTTGCTCTCTGATAGAAAAGGTTATGTAACTAATAAGAATATTAGTTACATAACCTATTCTATTCTAATCTATTGCAGAAGCAAACAAATACTACTCGATTTCAGTCACCATCGTGACTGAATTGGTATAGGAACTGTAAATTTGCATATAATCCGAATAATAAAGATAACCAGACTTAGATGGATGGGCCATGTGGAGAGAAAAACAGATAACGAACCTACCAAACACATCTACAATCAAGTACCTGCAGGAACACGACCCAGAGGCAGACCAAGGAGCTAATATAAAGACCAAATAGACGAAGACATTAGAAGACTGTACATAAATCAACCCGGAGAGAAATTCAACAATTAAATATAAGAATAAGATCTCAAATGAATTTTCAGAAAATGAATTAAACGACTTTTTTTGCTCCATAGCTGAAAAGACTATAAAATCTCTTCGCAATTAGGTGCTGAAGATGAAAATAATTTTAAAAAATTCCCCTCTCCTGCCGAGACCTTCTTCCTTGAACCTATTTGTCTTTATGAAGTTCACAGTGCTATAAAAAAATTGAAAAATTCTAGCTCTCGAGATATTCAAGACATGAACAGCCACTTGATAAAAGAAATAGCAGAACAAAATATTACTCCACTGACTAATTTGATAAATGAGATTTTCAGCAAAGCAAATTTCCCAAATATTCTCAAAATCTCCAGAGTTGTACCTACCTTCAAAAATGGCGACAAATCATCCTTAGACAGTTACCGCCCTATCAGTATAATCTCGATTATACGAAAAATTTTGGAAATAATAAAGGATCGCCTTTATTCTTATTTTGAAAATAGGTTAGAACCTAGAGCCATATTGTGATTTGCTGAAGTAGCTTCAGCAAATCACAATATGGCTTTCCTAAGAATAAATCCACCAGTCAGGCAGCTTTCAGCATAGTGGCTTTTGATTGTGTATCAAATACCATACTCATTGATAAATTGGCTCATTACGGACTGAGAGGTACAGTTTTAGACCTCATCAGTTCCTACCTGAACAACAGGTATCAATTTGTTGACCCTAACAATAAGAAATCAGATCTCAAACAAATTAAACATGGTGTACCTCAAGGATCCGTACTCGGACCGTTTCTTTTCCTAGTGTACATAAACGACTTGTCAGTCTATTGAACCTATTTGCTGATGACACTACCCTCATAAGCTCAGGTAAGCAGCACGACATCCTACAAGAAGCTGCCGAACACAACAAGAATGTTGCAAAAAGCTGGTTTATGCGAAATGAACTCAAATTAAATGACAACAAAACTCATAATTTGACCGTCTCCTCGAACCCTCTGTAACAATAAGGGCAGAATATTTCACTACTGGGCATCAAAATCGATGATAGATTAAATTTGTTCAGCCACGTAGAACAAGTGCTTAGTAAGCTATACAGTGTTCTATTTATACTGAGGCAACTTAAACCTGTCACTAACATGGATGAACTGAAAATCACATATTTTAGAATCGGGTAATGGTTATGTTACACTATATTTTACTGCTTACCTGACAACTTTCTAATTACTAATCGATTGGTAATCAGTCACTGCTGTGGACCCGACTAATAGAATATTGATTATATAGTACCTGCTTATCAACTAAATTGTCATTAGATTTATTATCGGCAACATTATTTTTTTTCAGAAGTTTTTGGTCGAGCTGTCTTTTCTATTTTAATATTTTTCTTTGAGCCAACTCAGGACGTTAGACGGCCTCTAAGAATGTAGTTGATTCTAGATTTCAACTCGAGTTGAACATAGTTTAATAGTATTTGCTATACCTACTCGAGTTCGGAAATTGCAGATACAAAATTTCATGATATATGAAGGCGTTAAAAGGATGGTGCGATGATGCTAGATATTTTATAATTTGTTACTTTAATAATATGCAGCCAAACAGAGTCAGAGAAAGATCCAGAAGAAAACTGTAATGTCACCATCAATTCTGAGAGTTTAGTGCCTACAATTTTCGAATTCGACAATACTATGTTACAGTTATTGCTTTGTCTTGTAAGTGGTCTGAATGAATTTTATTTCTTATGCGAAAACCGTAGGTTCGTCAAACCAAAGAAAACAGATTTGCTCCCGAAAACAATCTCAAAAATATTTTCTACTTTAAGAAAAAGCTGTGGCGTATTCATAGAAGATGCGATAGAATATATGTAATTTTATTCTAAAAATGGACCCAAGAATAACCCATAAAAATTAGCATTTTATTAGGAAACACCCTGTATATTAGACGATTTTAAATACTCTTTTAAGAGCTTAGAACTTACATATTTTGTGAAATTAATTAAAAACAATTCAATAAACAGAGCATATATTTTGAAATTATATTGTTCCATTGAATTTAAGGAGGAAGTTCCAATTAACAACTGGATGCATCTGTGTTTATTAATATTTCATATCATTAACACACTCGAATTAGCAAAATCGTGGCTAGAACAAGTTGTGATGTTTGTGAATATATTTATATATTTTCTTCTTCTAAACCACCATTCTTTGGCGGTTTTAAAAATTGGTAAGTTTTTTTTCAATGTTGTCACTTATCATCAATATGAATATGCAATCAATACTGAGTCTTGTGATATTCGTTGTCAAAAGAATAACAATAACACACTGAAACCCAGTATTAAAAATGAGAAGAAGCTAGTTCCAAACGAAATATCTAGTAATTTTCTATAAAATCCAAATTAAATAAATATTTTTTATCAAAAACTGGACTACCTTTATTAGTTGGTGCACTGAAAAATACAAAATAATATTAATTCTATTGATGCTGGCACTTTTGAAGTTCCTCATAGGAAACATTGATAATTATATGTTTTGGACCGCAAAATTAGTTTTTGATATAAAATTTAAAATATGTCCAAAACGGTTAGACTTAAGTATAGGACATTATACATAAAATATGTTGAAAATTGTACATGAAATAAAAATATGCGTTAATGTATAGGGTATTCTATTTGTAACAATAAATTTGGCATCTACTTCCGGTATAACCCGAAATGCGACCAACAAGGAAATAATTTAGATGTTTGTCCTCCAGTAACTTTAGTATGTCACCAAATTTTCAGATTATAGTTATAGTTTGCCCATAACCGATCAATGTCTTATATTTAAAAAGGTTATTTATTCTTCGGTCCATCACAAAAAAAATATGCTTTTTTTTCCGATAACTTTGGTATGCCATTCCAAATTGTATACAGATTACTTTTATTCATTTTGACCATTGAAAATAATTCCCTTAAATTATTTTCTGTTTAAAATTAACTGACGAGTTGCAAACGAATGAATTTTATTTTTTATGCGAGAGCCATAATTTACCCGAAAAAAATTGGGATGAAAGATTTGCTCAAAAAAAAAGAATTCCAAAATGATTTTTACCTTAAGAAAAAGCAGTGGAGTATCACTTTCCTCCTTAAAATGATTCACTGCAAATGCCACACGGATGCCTCTAGAGAGATTAAAAATTTATGTAGTAAGTACATCAGAAAATGCCTTTTGATGCAAAGAAGATGTGTACTACGTTTCACAAAAATATCTACCGTCATACCAAAGCTATCATAAAAAAAGATTTTTTTGTTAAAACTCTAATAGCCCGTAGATAAAAAATTAAGACCTTTGGGATATATTTTCATATGAAGTTTTTTTCACAAAATGTACCCAAGAATAACCTCCTTATATATTAGCATGTTATTAAGAAACACCCTGTATATAAACATTTGAAAAAAATGTTTTGATTTAATTATACTGACCTATATCACCATGCCGTTGAATTTTTTTCAAAAATCACAAGTTTGAACGATTGCACATTTACATTTCTATAAGAAATATGCCTAAAAAGTAAGTTTGGTTATTAAAATACGTGATCTTGTATACTCAAAAAAAATAGCTCATAGCTTTCAACTGTCTCTACAATATTTGTAGAAAACATTTCTCTATTAGCTCCTATTATTACCGAGCTATTTTACACACAGTTGTACCACCTTGTTTGTTCATAAATGACTAGCCAAACGACGAAAAGTTTGAATAGCTTATGAAGGGGTGCATTGCTTTTTAGTCAACTATCCTTAGTATAAGTTTATTTAAAAAGATGAATGACTTTTGTCACTGAGAATGCTGTTTGGCCGGGAATAGGAAATATATTTCAAGTTGGAAAACGCTACACAGTGTTGCAATTCTTTAAATTCACCTGTAATATTTCCTTCTGTAATTTTGAAATTATTATTATTAATCATTGAATATAAAAATGTTGAGATAAAATTTAAATCCCAGCGGCGAAATTTGCCTGAGACAGAACCTGATGGTTGGTCGAGCTCAACTTCACGACGCGCTGACAACGATGCGCTCCATAAAACGCCACACTGCATTCTCAGTTTGCAACGCACTATATCATTCTAGTTTGGGTTCTATTGAATCAAAATTATCTCAAGATTACAACTAAACTTGAATTTCAGTGCACTACACTGTTCCTAGAATTAAGTCTATAGAAAACGATATAGCTACTCTGATGTCAATTTATTTCCATTATTAGTTATATCAAAAGTGCTGACAGGACCATAAGTTTAACGAGCATTACTAGGTTGATACAGGCCCAGTCTGAGCTTCTTTTCGTCAAAATTTCAGACTTACCAAACTCTTATTTTTTGTACCTGTTTATTAGGCAATCCAAACCACGTGACTTCTCCGCTGTCAAGATGGCGTCTGGTTGGCAAGCAAGGTTGTAAATTCCTATTGTTATGTATTGATCAGTACCGCGTTCAGGTAGTTTTCTCGTTTTTGTTCTACCTCTCGACGTTTTTGCAAATATTATTTAGTGTTTAAATAAATCTTAAGTAATAAGTGAAGTGATTGAACATGCAAAGTTTTCATTTGAAAAAAATTCCGACGGCCTGTAGTCAGCGGAAAGGTAAATTTTTCAAAATTCATTGAATTGAAATTTTAACAACCTTTTCATTGGTATACCTACATGTTATTACAAAATATTGTCGTATGTGTCATAGCCTTGCGGGTAGAGGATTTTGTTTTGGCTGTTGAATATAAAGCAGACAGGGTTCGAGTCCACTTCAAGGCAGATTCTTTTTTTCGCCTATTTCTTTTCAATAAATATGCTATATTAAGATCTCCAGAAAATGTACAATTACATCAAATTTATATCGAGTGTTCATGTTTTATCAATATTTGTTATTTTATTTTATTAATTTTTATTTTTTTTCTGTGTATTTTATGAAAAATTTCTCTGAACAAAAGTTGTAGGTACTGATTATATCTATAACCTAAAATTATTTTTAATAATATTTACACTACGGCTTTTTTGATAATTTCTTTAAATGTTTGGTCGCCATTTTGAAACTACTTACCCGATATTGCCCAATAACGAACTCGACCGAGATATTTGGGAGATTGATTTTTGTAGCAAATTTGAACTTGATACCTTGAAAACTGCGACCTCTATCGTGTTAACACATTTCGTAATATCCCATATATATATATATATATAAACTTTGGAACCAAATGTTTTTTTGGACTAACTTATAGACATATAACAACATGCCGTTGAAATTTTTTCGAAATTCAAAAGTGTGAACGATCGCAATAGGTATATTTCTATAAGAAATTTACCTAAAAATTATGGCATGAAAACACAGACGTTATATGTTAATCTCGTCGAGTATCACTATAAAATAGTTACTTACATGTTTTAATTTGTACATTATTGGAATCCTTGTTATAGACCCTGAATAACAATAATGTGGAATGAAACAATTATTAATTTGTCATACATTTTATTTATTAGATACATAATATACTGAACATTCAATGTCCTATACAATACATATGAATATTTCCTGTGATTTTCTAAGACCATCAATAAATAAATATTTATTATTTTTACTTTTACTACACACAAAAATATATCCAATACAAAAGAGAAAATCTTCAAAATAACATAATATATCATAATAAAAGTATTTCAACCTGATGGTAAAGTACTTTCCTGATCTTATAGGGCTGTTTGTGAAGCACAGTCCGTCTTTTCCATGTCTTGCTGCAGCCCTCCGTCTTCCAGAACACATTCCTCGTTACACTATAAATAGTAAATTTAAATATTATACAAATAACTTCATCTTGATTAACAATAACAACTATACTTGGCAGGCAATACAAAAAAATATTATGTTATAATGTGTAAGTGGTACAGTTTTGAGTTTACTTAGTTGGTTTATTGTTATTATCATAATCGATTTATAAAAAGATAAATATTCAAATTTCCAGCTCTTTTGTCACTTCGACCAAAGTTTTCGCTGTTCGTACAATTCACTACAGCTAAGTTATGCTATAACTATCAAATAATGGACACAGAAGTTCCCTAGTTCTTAAAAAATGTTTCTAGGTACATACCAGTTCTCTTTGTTAGCATGCCTCTGTACTTCAATTAATGTTGTTGATCTCAACATTCATTCATCAGACTTTGGCTTCAGATGCGCTTGAGATGTATGGCCCATGTGCTGGTGCTGTGCTGGGGGATGATTCACATTGTTCAAAGCGCGAGGTTTTCCTACAACAGTGTCAAAATATAGGATATGTTTATATTAACAACATAATGTGTTTTAAACTGAGCAGAAACATGTCTGCAGATTTGTTTACCTGTAATGAAATGTCTTCTACATACTATCTTTGATTTCTTAAAGTCGATTCCGTTAAATGTTCCTTCTTGATCGCAGCGATCTACATGTCTCTTCTTTTTCTCGATAAAACTTCAATATGTGGATAATGCACCGAGTTCTAACAGCAGGGATGCGAAAATGGTGAACTGAACGGGCCCGATCCGCCCACAACCAACCACCAAGCATGTTAACGGTATTATTCTTTCAGAATGAAAGCACTGTATTTATTATAAGAAAATCTCAACGAAATTACGCCCGCACACTTTCAAAACTGTTAACAAAGCTTTAGAATCCAGGAAAAACACAAGTAAACAAATGGTTGTTTGCCAACCAGACGCCATATTGATTTTCTTTGACAGGTCGTTGGATTGCCTAATTGTTATATAACTGTTGGTTATATTTCTTCTAGGAGGAATATTTGAGAAGTCTGAGATGCTTGGCAAAATATTTTCTAAAATGAAAGAGTTACAATTACCCACCACACAGTTATACGAGAAAACCAGATTAGATTTAATTATAAGTAACGACGTACGTCCAGAAGAACCTTTTTCGGCTCTAAATGGTACATGCGATCTCATCAATCAAACAGTTGTTGGAATATTTGGTCCAGAATCAGGTCCAAATATTGAGATTGTCAAATCAGTGTGTGAAGATAAGGGAATCCCTCAATTGATATTAAACAACAATGTGCTACCACCTTCCATGGGTGAATTAAGCCTGAACTTCTATCCACATACTCAAAGATTGAATGAGGCATATTATGATATAATCAAGTTCTTGGAGTGGGAGGAGATCACTATTATTTACTCGGAGCCGGATAGTTTGAAGCGGGTGAGAACCAAAACATGTTTTTTTTCACTTTTTATATTCCGATTGATACCCTAAGCAGCTAACGCTTCCTTTTGGAAATCCTTGACCTTTCTCTCTCAATGCGTTCATCTGAGAGGAGAGCAGGAAAAAAATATGAGCAAAGGATTAGTTGAAAAAAAATTACTCAATTGGAATTTGCATGCTAAAAAAGTTAGAAAAGGGTTCTGTTTGAAGACACTAGATATTTTCAGATTTACTTATGATTTGTTTGATAAATTTTGATTAACATTAATAACATTTATCGCTGGTTGACTAACATCCATAGAAATTTTTCGAGGCCATTTAGAGGTTCTTTCAATTTTCACTTTCTTTCCAGTTATTGCATTTAATCGAGTGGTCAAAAGATTCAGAGATAACTCTGCAAGTCTACAACATAGATCCTAACCGTAACAAAGATTATAGGGAATCGTTAAGAGTGCTACGAGATAGTGACCAAAAGAACTTTTTTTTGGATTGTCCAAGGCATGAGATCACCGACATTCTTTTGCAAATCCAACAAATTGGTATGATGACAAGCGAATATAGCTATTTTTTGGGAAATTTGGATGCCCACACCGAAGATTTTTCAGCCTTCATGTACAGCGATGTATCAATAATAGGAGTAAGTAAACTTGACAAGTGAATTGCTTTACCAGTAATGAATTTTAGAATTTTCTACCGCTTTTTAGGTCAATATTATTAGTACGGAAAACAACCAACAGAACTTAGTGATGAAAGATTTATGTCGTGTGCTGAAAGAGGATTTTTGTCCTGATGACGGATCCTATAATGTGACGAAGCTTGATGTGGAAACTGCATTGCTTATAGATGCTTTCAACGTATTTAACTCAGCTATATGGAGAGAAAATATAACCGAACTGTCTAAAATGAATTGTTTTGATAGGAAGCGATGGAAAAATGGAATAAACATTGTACAGAATATTAAAAATGTAAGTGTTTTCTAAGCACACACTGAAATAGTTTATTTTAAACAAGGTTTAATGAATTTAGATTAGTAAAATCTGTTATCTGTTGTAGTACACTTTCACAGGTCTCACTGGGATGATTTCATTTGATCAAAGTGGCTATAGAGATTTTTTTCAACTGACCATATTTGAGGTAAGGCAAGAATTTGTTGAAATTGGTACATGGATGCCAACAAGAGAGATAATTTCCATTAAAAATGAAGCACCTCAAGAAATAAGCGAAGATAATTTCAAAGATAAACAACTAATTGTTGAAATACTTTTGGTAAGAGCTAATTTGATTAATAGACATTGAACGTAAAATATGCGTTCTTCAGAATCCACCATATGCTATGTTAGTAGAGAGTTTTCAAGATTTGGAAGGAAATGCAAGATTTGAAGGATTTACTGTTGATTTAATTGAAGAAATATCGAAGCTAGAAGATTTTGATTACAAATTAATTGCGGCTGAGGGCGCAAATCGTGGCTCATTTGATCCTCAAACTGGGATATGGAGCGGTATGATTGGAGATGTTCTAAATAAGGTACAACTGCAAAATAGCTAAAAACGTCATCGTTATATAAATTCACACATATTTACAACTGGGCAACTTTAATGAAGAGAACTAAAACAGAAAAACTTTATATAGGTAGTTATAGCTTCAATATCATCTATCAAATCAAAACACACGAACTCATTTCGCAGGATAAGATAAATAAAATTATTCGACGATGCTTGTCTTTCCCTAGTCCCTAGCTTCTCCATAACTTAATTTCTTAGGTACTAAAAGTATCAAGCTATTATCGTTATGGCTTTTTTCCATATCGTTTCACACATTTTTTATCGGTTATTCTCCTTTTCCGGTCATATACAGTCGAATATGCTTTTAAGCCCTGATGTTCGCACCACACAAAATGTTAGATCTAGGTGATGCCTCATTTTCAGTTTTTATGAGTTTCAATTATTAACGAATATAAAATTCTTGCAGCGCCTTTTATTCTTCTCTTCCCTCTACTCATTTATATTCCATAACTTATCTCAACAAAACAATATTTCAACAATGCTCTTATGTACCTAATCTTTTATTATCTCTTCATCCTAATACGTTTTGAGCTGCATTTGTTATCTATTTCTTTGTATATTGAATGCTAGGCTACATTTAGAACGATGAACATACTATAAAAAATATTTTTCTTTATAATTCAAAAACTTTGGCTCACTTATAACCACAATGCAGAAGTTATATTACATTTTCTAAATATATTTATGTAGAATAGTAACATGGGAGTTGAATAATTTCAATAATTCCAAACTATTTTTTTTAAGCTGGTATTTCTCTAGCTCTACTATTTTCAAAATAAAATTGACTTTTATCTTTTTTATTCACAGAAAGCTGATATGGCAATCGCTGACCTAACAATTACTCAGAATAGATTAGACGCAGTTGATTTCACTATTCCTTTCATGACTGTAGGTGAGTCGATCTTAAAAATTTTTGTTGAAAATAGAAAAACATATTTTAAACTTCAGTTACAGAATATAAGCAATATATCCATTTAATTAGAAAGAGAGTTGTTGATAAACCATCTGCCTTATTCTTCCTTCAATCTTCTTTTGCATGTTTGATGGTTTTTACCTGACACAGTTTCGTTCCTCTCCTCCATTATTTTCTATAGTATATTTAATTTTGCGGTTTATTCCAAATACTACGATATTAAATTTAAATTTAATTTTTGCTTCTAATCTTCGGCGTTTTTTTTGCTCTTGCACACACTGAGTTTCATTCTGTAATTATTCTCAATGAACTTCAACTTCAACTTATGTTGGCGTTTTACAGTATCCCTCTAAAATCTCAAACACAAAATACATTTGATATTCCAACAAGCCCAGAAACAGAATAAGGAACGTTTTTAGACGACACTGTGATTCGGTGTCAGCAGAATATATGGATAGCCACTATAAAATTAGAAGTACACTTAATAAATACACTATACTTATGATTGGTTGGGAATGTGGAAAATAAAATTCAATGAGACAACATTCAATTAAGTCACTTGCATATTAAAACGTTCGGAGTATCCTACATTACTTTTAAATAATTTTGAAATTCCCAGACCAACTGAAGCTTCGGACCACATACAGACCGAATATAAATGGACCTTGAAAATATATTTTGGTTATTTGGCTAAAGATTCTCCTTGAAGAATAAAATTTTACAATATCTATTATCATATCCATCATATGAAATAGAATTATGAGGATGTTCCATCAAATCGAGAATAAATATTTTTCAACAATTTCAATCAAAGTCATCAAGAATTAATTACGAACGCCCACTGGCATACCACACATATGTCCAACTACAACTACACACAGATCTCAACATTCCCTTTGTTGAAGAAGAATGCAGAAAGAGAGCTCAAAAACATTTAGAGGCAATTAATCTCAGTCATCTCAATGGGCTGACATCAAATTTTGTCAATATCCTGAAACCTACTTAAACGAAATTGACCGTATACCTTTCTCGATAAGAATCCAACCATTTAGCTCAATGATGTTATATTGTTGTATATCTCTTGTTACAAGAAAGTAAAAAAAAACGACAAAAAATCCTAGCTCTTCCTCTTCATTACAATGAACTTTTTTCATATTTTTATCAAGTTTCATAGTTTCCCAGCCATAAGTTACATCTGGTAAAATACCCCATATTTCTCTTCTGTATCCTTCCTTTTAAATCTTGGGTCTTATTTTTTTCTATTCATTAGTCTTTCAAAGTCCAAAGTAACGATATTTCACTACCTTAGTATGTATCTATGTTATTTCGAAAATATATTTATCTTTTATTTGTTACATATCTAAGAATATAAATATTTTCTTATAAAAAATTGGACCGACGTTATTAGTTGGTGCACTGAAAAATACGAAATAATTTTAATTCTATTGGTGCTGTTACTTTTGAAGTTTTGCAGTTGCAGTTTGATTGATAACTTTTGGCACCAACTTCACATGTACCAGCACCAATAGAATTAATATTATTTCGTATTTTTCAGTGCACCAACTAATAACGTCGGTCCAATTTTTTGTAAAATATATTTATTTCATACTTTTGAGTGTAACATTAGTCACGGAAATAGTTGAAACATCACTAATACCAAAGAAGATAGTACTTATACTATAACCCACGTATATTCTTTGCTTGAACTTGTTATGATATATAGGTATATCCTGCATGAATGATGCGGGCATTATATAATTGTTGGGACGGATTAAAAACAGTTTTTTTTTTAATTACGTGACTCTAGCTCTGTTTGGCCCTGTAGTACTGGGATGCATGTATTGATGATTTAAACATTTGTTTTATTCTTATTTTTGGTAGTAATAAGTAATAATGTTGTATATTTGGGGTCAATAAAGAGATTTTCTATTCTATTCTATTATGTAGAGATATCAGAACATCGCTGCGGAAATACGCCTTAGTATTTTATATTTAACCATTTTACCACCGCTTAACTCGAAAACTGTAACTCTAAAGAAAAAATCTCAGGATAAATGTTGTTACAAATATTATTGTCTTTCATGTGGTACCCAGAGATTTTAACGAAAATACACATATGTGAGATTTTAACATGAATGTAACTTGATAAACTTAACTGAATGTTCAATATAAGCTTTTCCGGTTATTGCCATATTTTTAAATCTGGCATTTTGAACTTTCGATTTTCGGGAAAATTTGCCCCCTTCACCTCCTTTGGGGCCGGTTTTCGGAGGGAAGGAGATATCCGATTTGAGTTTTTACGAATATTGGACCATTTCTCCTCTTTCAAATGAATCAAAAATTATCAAAATTAGAGTGCGTTTACTATATACAACTGGCAAAAAAACAGACTGTCGAGTTGTATACCTCCTCCGTTCGGAGTTCGTCGGTCAAAAAGAGAGATTTAAATGATTTGCTGATGATCTGTTTGCCTGTTGATTGGTAAGCCAGTATACGGACGCGCATCAACACCACGTGTTTTCAGAACTCTGTGATTGTTCATGTATCCCAAATATATATTAAGGCACATGTATTTAGGTTATTAGTTATAAGTGACTAAAGAGATATTCATGATGTATTTTAGTATTCCTTAACAAATAGGAACGAAGTTTTTGATGATATTCTAGTCGTTTTTTTATTTCTCATACAAGTTTTGAAAATGTATCAGAGCATGTGACATAAAATAGAGTGCATGGTTTCTCTTTATCGTTAATAAAATATCAATTTGTTTTTCAATATTTAACTCTACTTTCACTCCTTTACAAATCAAATTTAATAATAAATTATATATCACAATTGTTTTTTCGTCTTGTTTCAAAATCAGGAATCTCCATTCTATACCGAAAACCTTCAATGATACCTCCACAATTTTTTGCTTTTGCTGAACCTTTCAATATTAATTTCTGGATTAATTTCGGAGAAGCTTTCGGTGCTACGGTTATTTCTCTGTTTATTATTGGTCGAATATCTTCTAAGGAATGGCAGAGATCGAAAACTTGCAATGGTGAGAGCTGTTTGGAAAATCAATTAACTTTGGTGAACTGCCTCTGGTTTGTCAGTGGTAGTCTATTCCGACAAAATACTAGGGTGAAAATCAGGTTGGTATGGCTGAATAAAAAAATAAAACTAACAACAAATTATTTATTCATATTTTTTTCAAGTTCTGTACCTGCCAGAATTGTTTCTACTGCGTGGTGGATCTTTTGCTTTGTAGTTGTCGCTACGTATATTGGTCGTTTGATTTCCTTAAATACGTCCGATGAATTGCAGCCCATTTTCAACAACATTGAAGAATTAATAGAAAAAGCTGAATCCATGGGAATTCAATATGGCACATTGAGTGGTGGTTCTACTGAAGCGTTCTTCAAAGTAAATATCTAACATAATCGAATAGATAGATACCTTTATTCTCAGCTGTATCACTTTTTTCTTAGAACTCTCACAGACCAATCTACCAAAAAATATGGCAGCATATAATGGATAACCCAGAAGAAGCAGTGGCATCATCAATCAATGGCATAAATAAGGCGGAAAATGAGAACTATGCATTTTTCATGGAATCTGCTACAATTGAGTACACAGTTCAGAAGCATTGTTCGTTGGGCATGTACGGAGGCCTTTTGGATACTAAGGGGTTTGGAATTGCTGTCAGAAAAGGTAAGAAATTTGTGATATTTGCTTTACAAAAAAGCATTTTTTTTTAGAGATATTCAGCTTTCTTGTTTTCTTCAGATTCTCCAACACTCCTGAAAACGCTAAGTCAGGCCATATTGAAATTGCAGTCTTCTGGAAAAATCAACGAATTGAAACATAAATGGTGGTATGAAAAAACTGAACATTATTGTCAGGTAAATCATTTTCTGAGCTATATTATTATATTTAGTAAACTCCTGACCTAAACTGTTAGATACTTATGTATTTATATAAGACATATTTAAGAAAGTATTTGAAATAAAAAAAATATGTATATTATATTAGGACGATACTGAGACAACCATCAATCCAATGGACCTGTTTCAATTCGAAGGTCTTATGGTGATTACATTGTGTGGAGCAGTTTTGGCGACTTTGTTTGCATTCATTGAATTTTGCAGCAATTTGAGAAGATTGAGTATTCGCACAAAAACTTCTGTTTGTGATAACCTGTCACATGAACTAGGTGGCTGTTTCCGAAGAAAGAAGAAGTGCATTGTCAAGAAAGCTGAAGAAGGTCCAAATAATCCTCCAGAAATTATCGAACTCAAATAGACTGTCGTTTATCTGTCTATTAATATTGATATGATGACTTAAAGCGTATACTTTATGTATTTTGTGTTTAATAGCAAATCATAGAAAAATATTTTTTGTCTCACAAAATTGATATTCATTTATAATTGTTTTTCATTCTATTTATTATTCATAAGCTCTTCTATTTTACATTCTGATTTATCCCCATTCCCTAATTTAACCATGCGTAGCCGCGTCTCAGGGTGACAAACCACGGAAACCATTTCTATATAATTATTCTAATCATAGAATAAGAAATCATCGGGAGCGGTTAGAGTTAGTAGGTACATTATAATATTTGCGTAGATGTAGCTATAAAAAACTATGAAATATTAGACGACCAAAAAAACTAAGCTGAACTGTCAAACATAACAATCTAATTCGATTCATCCATTTGGGAACTATGTTGTCTCAAACACAGAGACAAATACACACATCGAACAAAATCAATAATCAAAGAAAACCTAGGTAAGGCCACTCACGATCAAGTCACCTTTCAAATGTGTCTAGGAAACTTCGCCCAAAATATATCGATCACTTCGCTCAGAAATTTCGTGATGAAAAAAGTTTCCAGAACTACTTCACCCAATGTAATTAAAATTCCACAAAGCCCAAAATGGACACTTCGCCCAAAACTTGTTGGAAGACACTTCGCCCAAAGTAAATGAAATGCCATAAAGCCCAAAATAGCCACTTCGGCCCAAATTATTTATTTTGATCGAACTCTGTTCGGGACGTTTAAGTATAATAAATTAATATTATAACTGTTTAAATTTTAAAATTCAAGGAAGTGGAATGTATTTTTTAAAACGTTACAATTCCGTTTGGTAACAGAGTTAAGGCCGTTTTCTATTTTATTTCATAACTGAGAAACTATTAAAAAAAATTGCTTTTAATCTATAAATTTATATATTGATTATTTGCTGCTCATATATTACTGAAAAAAAAACAGTAATATAATGAACTTAGCATTCCACTACCTTGAGTTTTTTATGTTTAGTATGTTTTTATATTAACTATATTTTTTATCAAATTAAGTCATAACTGTATTATGTATTAAATAATATATTTTTTTGAATAAAGTGAACTCTCTGCTTATTTTATATAATAATATATTTATTGGATGAATTTGTATATTAATTTCTCGGTGACTTTGGTATACTTTTCTAATAAAATTTAATCAACTTATTACTAAGGTCCCGAATAGAGTTGATCAAAATAAATAATTTGTGCGAAGTGGCCATTTTGGGATTAGTGGACTATCAGTTAGTTTGGGCGAAGTGTCCACCGACGAGTTTTTGGCGAAGTGGACATTTTGGGCACGTGTCCACCAACGAGTTTTGGGCGAAGTGGACATTTTGGGCAAAGTGTCCACCAGCGAGTTGGGCTCTGTGGACTTTTGATTATATTGGGTGAAGTGGCTCTGGCAATTGTTTTCAGTACGAAATATTTGGGCGAAGTGGTAGATATATCATTTTGGGCAAAATGTCCATTAGGCAAAGTGTCCAGGTCCCTTTCAAATAAAATAAAAACGAAATCAAAATCGGTTTGTCCGTTTGGGAGCTACGATGCTACAGATATACAAGTTAAACTTATAGAATACCTCTGTTTGCGTCGGGGGTTGAAAAGTATAAAATAATATTTTTCCGGGAAATAATCAAGATATCGCAATTTACCTATTTCTACAGTAGAAAAGGTTTCATAGAAATCTGATAAATGGTATTTGCTTGAAGTCTTTTTCATTCCTGAATGTAATGCAAATTTGATTATTCCCAATCTATACTAATATATATACGAGTAAGGACTTTTCGTATGACCACGAAAATCTCGAAAATTACTTAATGATTTTTTTACATTTGCGTGGGCGACATAGGCTATATTTTATGTGTGTCTGGGCCTCCTATGCCAAGGGTTCTATATCTGTAATCCCAAAAAAGTATCTCTGAGCTCTATGGATGAATTTTCGTGGATTTTTCGGTATATATTTGTGTGTAGTATGTCACTGGACTGTTTTGTGAGAGTCTGTCAGTGCGACTGAAATTAAAGGTGGAGGGTTCCGTACCGAACGACATATGTAGGTAGAAAATAATATCATGTTGTTCCCTTTTGGTGCATATCTGTAGATTGATCTGGTTCTACGTGCGAGTAGGTCTCATTGAAGGGCTCCATACTCAAGACTTTTAATGACTTTATATTTCCGTAGCACAATCTACGAAAGTGTTTGCTAGGAGGTGCCGGGTGAAACAGCTAGTATCACTTATAAAGCATTTAGTTCTTAACGATTTTATTTTACGTATATATAGAAAAAAATACAATTGATAAGAACATCGGCAATGATTAAAACAATTTAGGATCAACCCCATAGAGTCTATCTATAACACGAATTTTATTTTGTCCATAAAGTTGCTTTTTTACTTCATCTATGGTTTCACCACTCAATACAATTTTTGATTCAACTTCAAAATCATATTTGGGCCACATGTTCGGTTTCAATGTGTACTTTCCCAATGCTAAATCAAAAAATATGTTGGGAGAAATCCACTTTAAAAGAAATTTATCGGAACTAGCTATTGTGGCAAGAGATAATTTATAATTATCAGTTATCCTGATAGAGAGCTCGTTGAGATTGATGAAATCCTTAATATCTTCCAAACGCCTGAACATAACAATGTTACATTTTGGCTTCAATTTTTCTGGATTCTTTGTTTTTATCAAAAATTTTTTGTTTACTCCATAATATTTCATGAGACATATGACTTCCAAGATGTAATTCAGATTATCCTCGTCGTCTTCCACTGAGAGCAGAAGGGGAATGTGCTCACTTTTCCAAAATGCCTTGTAGATTTTCTTGAGTGGAATATCATCTTCTATATTATCAATTTCCTCAAACAGATAGGCTTTAAGTAGTGCATCTGTGAAACTATCAATTCTATGTTTGATGTTTACCGTCCTAGATGCTACGTCTATCTTGACACCTAAGGCATCTTCAATGAATCTGTTAATAGGTTGGCATACTTTGCTAATAATAAATGGTTCCCAAGACACAACAGTCAACTCCACATGGCTCATAACTTCGTTCCAAATAGTGAACGAGTCATATTTCAAATGTATCATCTTGGGTGAGGAAATGTAGGGTTTAAGCAAGATTTCACCCAGTTTCAATATGATATCGTGTTTTGTCAGCTTATAGAAGCCTCCAAGCTTCCCATCGCTCCAGCTTCTTATATATTTCAAAAAATCAGCCTGGAATGTACCCTTGAAGTCTATTTTCTTACTAATAAGCTCGCACACATTCCAAATGTGTACTAATTGTTTGGTGTATACGTACACGTTTGGTAAGATGTAATCTTTATCTTCTATAAAGAATGTGAATATATTCTCAGAATCTCCTGTTGTATTGATTACATCATTTTTCTTCGTTAACGCCACAACAGGAATGTTTATTTTTTCATTACTAATTTCTTTTATCGGATTTATTCTAAATCGATTCAAAACATCCTTACTCACAGATACAGGGGCTACATTTGTGAGGGTACAAGGAATGAATATTCCAAATTTTACCTGGTCATGGGTTACTCTAAGTCCTGAAATACTTCTATATTCCTTTTCTAATATTATCTTAGCTTCATTCAAATTCTGGATTTGCTTATCAATGCTGGAAACCTGGAATGTATGTAGAGATAATATTTCAATTAGTTTATTTTTTCACTATGGTATTGAGCTATAATGTGAAGAGAAATTTCATTTATCATATTTCACACTGAATAGATAAATAATATTTTTACGGAGATATTGAAAAAGAAATCAGTTTTCTTTTCCTTTTTACTTAGAAAAACTAGAGTAAACCAGGCAGTTTAAATTCTGATAACACGGACCCTAATTTAATATATGATCTACTAAACTTATCAATCTAGATGTACTTAGATTAAAAAATGTCAATGAATTAATAGGTGGAGTTATCAAATAACTAACAGTTTTTAAAATTATGTAGTTTTAATATCTCATTCATTCGTACCTGTTTGCATTTGATCGCATAGGTCGTTATTTTGTCTTTGTAATTAATGTTTATGACAATATCACCGAAAGCTTTCCATGTCTTGTCATTGACGGATATCCGGAATTCCTGGACATTTGAATCTAAAGCCAACTTTACACTCAAGTATGCAACCATATCATTCACATAATTTTTTAGTTGATCGTAGTATTCGTCATCTGTTGTTATATTTCTTGTTTTGTATTTCTAATGAAAAAAGTAATTATTTAATTTTTCATCTTATCACTTATCTGAAATATTACCTTTCTAATAAATTTTGGACTGCTAGGAACAGCTGAACCTTAAAATGACAAAGAAATTAATATTTATCTCAGACTTGCAAGGCTCTTGCAGTTCCGTAACCAAACAACAAATTGGTAGGAAACATATTTTTTTGCTCGATGATTAGATAAGAAACGCTAGTAAATAATAACCTAACCTAATTGATTTAATCTTTGAACTCCCTTATTATCGATCTTTATTTTACAGATACTAAAAATATTGAATTGAAAGTTTATTTTAGTCTTCTAGGATTTCCGGATTTCAAAAAATTCTGAAATACCCTATACAGTAATTTCAACCCTTCTAGAATTTCCCTTAACGAGCTGTTTATAAAGAATGCCGACAGTTCGTAACCAGGGGAAGGTAAACTACACGGTTTTTTATTTTTATTATTTTTTCTATCATTCTATCATCACATTTGGACATTTTTGAAATTTTAGGTTGCCCATATTTTGAAACTATTTTTTTGATCATGTTTATTAACTAACTCAGCTGACATTCACAAGACTGATTTTTGAAATAGATACCTAGTTTTATAAATGCGCGTATTAACAAATCTCTACCTGTTTTTAATTATCTTTTTTTGGAAAAAGCTTTATACAAAAGTTGAAGTTAGTTTTATAAACAAGAAATACTTTTAATCGCTTTCACTCAATATCCACTCTGAGAGATTATTTCTATTTTATCAATGAAAATGGTACAAAACCATTGTAAAATGAGCGAAGAGAATGAGTTATGAAATAGAAGTATGTATGCATGTATTCAACTTATGTTGGCGTTTTACAGTATCCCTCTAAAATCTCAAACACAAAATACATTTGATATTCCAACAAGCCCAGAAACAGAATAAGGAACGTTTTTAGACGACACTGTGATTCGGTGTCAGCAGAATATATGGATAGCCACTATAAAATTAGAAGTACACTTAATAAATACACTATACTTATGATTGGTTGGGAATGTGGAAAATAAAATTCAATGAGACAACATTCAATTAAGTCACTTGCATATTAAAACGTTCGGAGTATCCTACATTACTTTTAAATAATTTTGAAATTCCCAGACCAACTGAAGCTTCGGACCACATACAGACCGAATATAAATGGACCTTGAAAATATATTTTGGTTATTTGGCTAAAGATTCTCCTTGAAGAATAAAATTTTACAATATCTATTATCATATCCATCATATGAAATAGAATTATGAGGATGTTCCATCAAATCGAGAATAAATATTTTTCAACAATTTCAATCAAAGTCATCAAGAATTAATTACGAACGCCCACTGGCATACCACACATATGTCCAACTACAACTACACACAGATCTCAACATTCCCTTTGTTGAAGAAGAATGCAGAAAGAGAGCTCAAAAACATTTAGAGGCAATTAATCTCAGTCATCTCAATGGGCTGACATCAAATTTTGTCAATATCCTGAAACCTACTTAAACGAAATTGACCGTATACCTTTCTCGATAAGAATCCAACCATTTAGCTCAATGATGTTATATTGTTGTATACCTCTTGTTACAAGAAAGTAAAAAAAAACGACAAAAAATCCTAGCTCTTCCTCTTCATTACAATGAACTTTTTTCATATTTTTATCAAGTTTCATAGTTTCCCAGCCATAAGTTACATCTGGTAAAATACCCCATATTTCTCTTCTGTATCCTTCCTTTTAAATCTTGGGTCTTATTTTTTTCTATTCATTAGTCTTTCAAAGTCCAAAGTAACGATATTTCACTACCTTAGTATGTATCTATGTTATTTCGAAAATATATTTATCTTTTATTTGTTACATATCTAAGAATATAAATATTTTCTTATAAAAAATTGGACCGACGTTATTAGTTGGTGCACTGAAAAATACGAAATAATTTTAATTCTATTGGTGCTGTTACTTTTGAAGTTTTGCAGTTGCAGTTTGATTGATAACTTTTGGCACCAACTTCACATGTACCAGCACCAATAGAATTAATATTATTTCGTATTTTTCAGTGCACCAACTAATAACGTCGGTCCAATTTTTTGTAAAATATATTTATTTCATACTTTTGAGTGTAACATTAGTCACGGAAATAGTTGAAACATCACTAATACCAAAGAAGATAGTACTTATACTATAACCCACGTATATTCTTTGCTTGAACTTGTTATGATATATAGGTATATCCTGCATGGATGATGCGGGCATTATATAATTGTTGGGACGGATTAAAAACAGTTTTTTTTTTAATTACGTGACTCTAGCTCTGTTTGGCCCTGTAGTACTGGGATGCATGTATTGATGATTTAAACATTTGTTTTATTCTTATTTTTGGTAGTAATAAGTAATAATGTTGTATATTTGGGGTCAATAAAGAGATTTTCTATTCTATTCTATTATGTAGAGATATCAGAACATCGCTGCGGAAATACGCCTTAGTATTTTATATTTAACCATTTTACCACCGCTTAACTCGAAAACTGTAACTCTAAAGAAAAAATCTCAGGATAAATGTTGTTACAAATATTATTGTCTTTCATGTGGTACCCAGAGATTTTAACGAAAATACACATATGTGAGATTTTAACATGAATGTAACTTGATAAACTTAACTGAATGTTCAATATAAGCTTTTCCGGTTATTGCCATATTTTTAAATCTGGCATTTTGAACTTTCGATTTTCGGGAAAATTTGCCCCCTTCACCTCCTTTGGGGCCGGTTTTCGGAGGGAAGGAGATATCCGATTTGAGTTTTTACGAATATTGGACCATTTCTCCTCTTTCAAATGAATCAAAAATTATCAAAATTAGAGTGCGTTTACTATATACAACTGGCAAAAAAACAGACTGTCGAGTTGTATACCTCCTCCGTTCGGAGTTCGTCGGTCAAAAAGAGAGATTTAAATGATTTGCTGATGATCTGTTTGCCTGTTGATTGGTAAGCCAGTATACGGACGCGCATCAACACCACGTGTTTTCAGAACTCTGTGATTGTTCATGTATCCCAAATATATATTAAGGCACATGTATTTAGGTTATTAGTTATAAGTGACTAAAGAGATATTCATGATGTATTTTAGTATTCCTTAACAAATAGGAACGAAGTTTTTGATGATATTCTAGTCGTTTTTTTATTTCTCATACAAGTTTTGAAAATGTATCAGAGCATGTGACATAAAATAGAGTGCATGGTTTCTCTTTATCGTTAATAAAATATCAATTTGTTTTTCAATATTTAACTCTACTTTCACTCCTTTACAAATCAAATTTAATAATAAATTATATATCACAATTGTTTTTTCGTCTTGTTTCAAAATCAGGAATCTCCATTCTATACCGAAAACCTTCAATGATACCTCCACAATTTTTTGCTTTTGCTGAACCTTTCAATATTAATTTCTGGATTAATTTCGGAGAAGCTTTCGGTGCTACGGTTATTTCTCTGTTTATTATTGGTCGAATATCTTCTAAGGAATGGCAGAGATCGAAAACTTGCAATGGTGAGAGCTGTTTGGAAAATCAATTAACTTTGGTGAACTGCCTCTGGTTTGTCAGTGGTAGTCTATTCCGACAAAATACTAGGGTGAAAATCAGGTTGGTATGGCTGAATAAAAAAATAAAACTAACAACAAATTATTTATTCATATTTTTTTCAAGTTCTGTACCTGCCAGAATTGTTTCTACTGCGTGGTGGATCTTTTGCTTTGTAGTTGTCGCTACGTATATTGGTCGTTTGATTTCCTTAAATACGTCCGATGAATTGCAGCCCATTTTCAACAACATTGAAGAATTAATAGAAAAAGCTGAATCCATGGGAATTCAATATGGCACATTGAGTGGTGGTTCTACTGAAGCGTTCTTCAAAGTAAATATCTAACATAATCGAATAGATAGATACCTTTATTCTCAGCTGTATCACTTTTTTCTTAGAACTCTCACAGACCAATCTACCAAAAAATATGGCAGCATATAATGGATAACCCAGAAGAAGCAGTGGCATCATCAATCAATGGCATAAATAAGGCGGAAAATGAGAACTATGCATTTTTCATGGAATCTGCTACAATTGAGTACACAGTTCAGAAGCATTGTTCGTTGGGCATGTACGGAGGCCTTTTGGATACTAAGGGGTTTGGAATTGCTGTCAGAAAAGGTAAGAAATTTGTGATATTTGCTTTACAAAAAAGCATTTTTTTTTAGAGATATTCAGCTTTCTTGTTTTCTTCAGATTCTCCAACACTCCTGAAAACGCTAAGTCAGGCCATATTGAAATTGCAGTCTTCTGGAAAAATCAACGAATTGAAACATAAATGGTGGTATGAAAAAACTGAACATTATTGTCAGGTAAATCATTTTCTGAGCTATATTATTATATTTAGTAAACTCCTGACCTAAACTGTTAGATACTTATGTATTTATATAAGACATATTTAAGAAAGTATTTGAAATAAAAAAAATATGTATATTATATTAGGACGATACTGAGACAACCATCAATCCAATGGACCTGTTTCAATTCGAAGGTCTTATGGTGATTACATTGTGTGGAGCAGTTTTGGCGACTTTGTTTGCATTCATTGAATTTTGCAGCAATTTGAGAAGATTGAGTATTCGCACAAAAACTTCTGTTTGTGATAACCTGTCACATGAACTAGGTGGCTGTTTCCGAAGAAAGAAGAAGTGCATTGTCAAGAAAGCTGAAGAAGGTCCAAATAATCCTCCAGAAATTATCGAACTCAAATAGACTGTCGTTTATCTGTCTATTAATATTGATATGATGACTTAAAGCGTATACTTTATGTATTTTGTGTTTAATAGCAAATCATAGAAAAATATTTTTTGTCTCACAAAATTGGTATTCATTTATAATTGTTTTTCATTCTATTTATTATTCATAAGCTCTTCTATTTTACATTCTGATTTATCCCCATTCCCTAATTTAACCATGCGTAGCCGCGTCTCAGGGTGACAAACCACGGAAACCATTTCTATATAATTATTCTAATCATAGAATAAGAAATCATCGGGAGCGGTTAGAGTTAGTAGGTACATTATAATATTTGCGTAGATGTAGCTATAAAAAACTATGAAATATTAGACGACCAAAAAAACTAAGCTGAACTGTCAAACATAACAATCTAATTCGATTCATCCATTTGGGAACTATGTTGTCTCAAACACAGAGACAAATACACACATCGAACAAAATCAATAATCAAAGAAAACCTAGGTAAGGCCACTCACGATCAAGTCACCTTTCAAATGTGTCTAGGAAACTTCGCCCAAAATATATCGATCACTTCGCTCAGAAATTTCGTGATGAAAAAAGTTTCCAGAACTACTTCACCCAATGTAATTAAAATTCCACAAAGCCCAAAATGGACACTTCGCCCAAAACTTGTTGGAAGACACTTCGCCCAAAGTAAATGAAATGCCATAAAGCCCAAAATAGCCACTTCGGCCCAAATTATTTATTTTGATCGAACTCTGTTCGGGACGTTTAAGTATAATAAATTAATATTATAACTGTTTAAATTTTAAAATTCAAGGAAGTGGAATGTATTTTTTAAAACGTTACAATTCCGTTTGGTAACAGAGTTAAGGCCGTTTTCTATTTTATTTCATAACTGAGAAACTATTAAAAAAAATTGCTTTTAATCTATAAATTTATATATTGATTATTTGCTGCTCATATATTACTGAAAAAAAAACAGTAATATAATGAACTTAGCATTCCACTACCTTGAGTTTTTTATGTTTAGTATGTTTTTATATTAACTATATTTTTTATCAAATTAAGTCATAACTGTATTATGTATTAAATAATATATTTTTTTGAATAAAGTGAACTCTCTGCTTATTTTATATAATAATATATTTATTGGATGAATTTGTATATTAATTTCTCGGTGACTTTGGTATACTTTTCTAATAAAATTTAATCAACTTATTACTAAGGTCCCGAATAGAGTTGATCAAAATAAATAATTTGTGCGAAGTGGCCATTTTGGGATTAGTGGACTATCAGTTAGTTTGGGCGAAGTGTCCACCAACGAGTTTTTGGCGAAGTGGACATTTTGGGCACGTGTCCACCAACGAGTTTTGGGCGAAGTGGACATTTTGGGCAAAGTGTCCACCAGCGAGTTGGGCTCTGTGGACTTTTGATTATATTGGGTGAAGTGGCTCTGGCAATTGTTTTCAGTACGAAATATTTGGGCGAAGTGGTAGATATATCATTTTGGGCAAAATGTCCATTAGGCAAAGTGTCCAGGTCCCTTTCAAATAAAATAAAAACGAAATCAAAATCGGTTTGTCCGTTTGGGAGCTACGATGCTACAGATATACAAGTTAAACTTATAGAATACCTCTGTTTGCGTCGGGGGTTGAAAAGTATAAAATAATATTTTTCCGGGAAATAATCAAGATATCGCAATTTACCTATTTCTACAGTAGAAAAGGTTTCATAGAAATCTGATAAATGGTATTTGCTTGAAGTCTTTTTCATTCCTGAATGTAATGCAAATTTGATTATTCCCAATCTATACTAATATATATACGAGTAAGGACTTTTCGTATGACCACGAAAATCTCGAAAATTACTTAATGATTTTTTTACATTTGCGTGGGCGACATAGGCTATATTTTATGTGTGTCTGGGCCTCCTATGCCAAGGGTTCTATATCTGTAATCCCAAAAAAGTATCTCTGAGCTCTATGGATGAATTTTCGTGGATTTTTCGGTATATATTTGTGTGTAGTATGTCACTGGACTGTTTTGTGAGAGTCTGTCAGTGCGACTGAAATTAAAGGTGGAGGGTTCCGTACCGAACGACATATGTAGGTAGAAAATAATATCATGTTGTTCCCTTTTGGTGCATATCTGTAGATTGATCTGGTTCTACGTGCGAGTAGGTCTCATTGAAGGGCTCCATACTCAAGACTTTTAATGACTTTATATTTCCGTAGCACAATCTACGAAAGTGTTTGCTAGGAGGTGCCGGGTGAAACAGCTAGTATCACTTATAAAGCATTTAGTTCTTAACGATTTTATTTTACGTATATATAGAAAAAAATACAATTGATAAGAACATCGGCAATGATTAAAACAATTTAGGATCAACCCCATAGAGTCTATCTATAACACGAATTTTATTTTGTCCATAAAGTTGCTTTTTTACTTCATCTATGGTTTCACCACTCAATACAATTTTTGATTCAACTTCAAAATCATATTTGGGCCACATGTTCGGTTTCAATGTGTACTTTCCCAATGCTAAATCAAAAAATATGTTGGGAGAAATCCACTTTAAAAGAAATTTATCGGAACTAGCTATTGTGGCAAGAGATAATTTATAATTATCAGTTATCCTGATAGAGAGCTCGTTGAGATTGATGAAATCCTTAATATCTTCCAAACGCCTGAACATAACAATGTTACATTTTGGCTTCAATTTTTCTGGATTCTTTGTTTTTATCAAAAATTTTTTGTTTACTCCATAATATTTCATGAGACATATGACTTCCAAGATGTAATTCAGATTATCCTCGTCGTCTTCCACTGAGAGCAGAAGGGGAATGTGCTCACTTTTCCAAAATGCCTTGTAGATTTTCTTGAGTGGAATATCATCTTCTATATTATCAATTTCCTCAAACAGATAGGCTTTAAGTAGTGCATCTGTGAAACTATCAATTCTATGTTTGATGTTTACCGTCCTAGATGCTACGTCTATCTTGACACCTAAGGCATCTTCAATGAATCTGTTAATAGGTTGGCATACTTTGCTAATAATAAATGGTTCCCAAGACACAACAGTCAACTCCACATGGCTCATAACTTCGTTCCAAATAGTGAACGAGTCATATTTCAAATGTATCATCTTGGGTGAGGAAATGTAGGGTTTAAGCAAGATTTCACCCAGTTTCAATATGATATCGTGTTTTGTCAGCTTATAGAAGCCTCCAAGCTTCCCATCGCTCCAGCTTCTTATATATTTCAAAAAATCAGCCTGGAATGTACCCTTGAAGTCTATTTTCTTACTAATAAGCTCGCACACATTCCAAATGTGTACTAATTGTTTGGTGTATACGTACACGTTTGGTAAGATGTAATCTTTATCTTCTATAAAGAATGTGAATATATTCTCAGAATCTCCTGTTGTATTGATTACATCATTTTTCTTCGTTAACGCCACAACAGGAATGTTTATTTTTTCATTACTAATTTCTTTTATCGGATTTATTCTAAATCGATTCAAAACATCCTTACTCACAGATACAGGGGCTACATTTGTGAGGGTACAAGGAATGAATATTCCAAATTTTACCTGGTCATGGGTTACTCTAAGTCCTGAAATACTTCTATATTCCTTTTCTAATATTATCTTAGCTTCATTCAAATTCTGGATTTGCTTATCAATGCTGGAAACCTGGAATGTATGTAGAGATAATATTTCAATTAGTTTATTTTTTCACTATGGTATTGAGCTATAATGTGAAGAGAAATTTCATTTATCATATTTCACACTGAATAGATAAATAATATTTTTACGGAGATATTGAAAAAGAAATCAGTTTTCTTTTCCTTTTTACTTAGAAAAACTAGAGTAAACCAGGCAGTTTAAATTCTGATAACACGGACCCTAATTTAATATATGATCTACTAAACTTATCAATCTAGATGTACTTAGATTAAAAAATGTCAATGAATTAATAGGTGGAGTTATCAAATAACTAACAGTTTTTAAAATTATGTAGTTTTAATATCTCATTCATTCGTACCTGTTTGCATTTGATCGCATAGGTCGTTATTTTGTCTTTGTAATTAATGTTTATGACAATATCACCGAAAGCTTTCCATGTCTTGTCATTGACGGATATCCGGAATTCCTGGACATTTGAATCTAAAGCCAACTTTACACTCAAGTATGCAACCATATCATTCACATAATTTTTTAGTTGATCGTAGTATTCGTCATCTGTTGTTATATTTCTTGTTTTGTATTTCTAATGAAAAAAGTAATTATTTAATTTTTCATCTTATCACTTATCTGAAATATTACCTTTCTAATAAATTTTGGACTGCTAGGAACAGCTGAACCTTAAAATGACAAAGAAATTAATATTTATCTCAGACTTGCAAGGCTCTTGCAGTTCCGTAACCAAACAACAAATTGGTAGGAAACATATTTTTTTGCTCGATGATTAGATAAGAAACGCTAGTAAATAATAACCTAACCTAATTGATTTAATCTTTGAACTCCCTTATTATCGATCTTTATTTTACAGATACTAAAAATATTGAATTGAAAGTTTATTTTAGTCTTCTAGGATTTCCGGATTTCAAAAAATTCTGAAATACCCTATACAGTAATTTCAACCCTTCTAGAATTTCCCTTAACGAGCTGTTTATAAAGAATGCCGACAGTTCGTAACCAGGGGAAGGTAAACTACACGGTTTTTTATTTTTATTATTTTTTCTATCATTCTATCATCACATTTGGACATTTTTGAAATTTTAGGTTGCCCATATTTTGAAACTATTTTTTTGATCATGTTTATTAACTAACTCAGCTGACATTCACAAGACTGATTTTTGAAATAGATACCTAGTTTTATAAATGCGCGTATTAACAAATCTCTACCTGTTTTTAATTATCTTTTTTTGGAAAAAGCTTTATACAAAAGTTGAAGTTAGTTTTATAAACAAGAAATACTTTTAATCGCTTTCACTCAATATCCACTCTGAGAGATTATTTCTATTTTATCAATGAAAATGGTACAAAACCATTGTAAAATGAGCGAAGAGAATGAGTTATGAAATAGAAGTATGTATGCATGTACTAAAATGAGTGCTCAGTTGCGACGGAAGATACCAAGAAAGCACAAGCTGACTAAGTCGCGCTAGTAAGATACGATTCTCATATGTGAATGGTGATTATTAATTTATAAACTTAATTTATTAATTATGCATCTCACTTGCCCTAACTTAATTCTACGCACCTAGTTTTATTCTCATTACTTATTCTAAATTGGTTTGGTACCATTACAATACCAGGCTTGTTTGTTCTGGACAATGACAATTTTTTTTATACGGTCGATATTTATCCATTTCGAATGATAATATAATTAGGTACAGGCAATCTTATATATTATGAATTACATACTTCCCATCTTGCAAGTCTTGCAGCAAGACCAAGACCAATACCAAGGGTGCAAGATCAATACTAAGACCATATCGGTCTTGGTCTTGCTTTGCGCATCACTAGTTGTTCGTATGTCGGAAGGCAATGCAGTTGAGATAGTGTTGAGAAAAATCAAAGAATTGTTTAAAAATAATAAACTTGTCTAGATTTGAATTTAAATTCAGTTGGTAGAAATGAAATCACTAAGAATAAAAATGTAAACAGAGTTGGCAGTAAATCCGATTATTTCCTAGTAATACATAACCTCAAAACAGAGAATACACAAATGTCAGAAAGGCGACGAGGAAGAGTGCTCAAAATTACATCTGCGAATTGTTTAAATATTATTGTTAATCGAGAACGAAATTGAATTGAGTTTTGATTGTCAAAACTAGTAATATCCAAAGAACTAAAAAGGTACCTTTTTTGTACTCGGATTCGAAGAAACTGTTTTGTAATTTTGCAAAATAAATCCTTGTTTACACTGAAAGCTTGGCTATTTCTGGAGATACCTCGGACCGAATCCCAACAGGTTATGGGCCCAGGAGTGGTGTAACATCATCTCCAAGAAAAAGTCTGTAAAACGACTCAAATTGAAAGGCAGATCGGAGCAGGAACGTCGCACATCAGAATTCAAATTGAAAAGAAGGTAAAAGTCTAGTTAAACGGCCAAAATGGATACCGTAAAATCACAACTTGTGATGTTGAGCCAAAACTCGCAAGGAGTTGTAAACTATGTGCCATGGAGGTTAAAACTAGATGCTGTCCTAAAAATGAAGAAATTGTACGATGTTGCAACCGGAGTAAAGGTCAAGCCGCAAGGAGCTGAAAATGTTGCTGCAGTAGTGGAATGGAATGAAAAGGACATGGAGGCTCTGCAACTGATAGTATTGAATGTCAGTAATCAAATCGCATACAAAATTGCAAACTGAAAGAAAGCACGAGCAATGTTGGACAGACTGGTTTGCTTGTATCGCACGAAGACAGAGATAAACATGGAGATCTTGAGACAAAAACTCTTCACTTGTACATTTGATGAAAGCTAGTCAGTGGCCGAAAACTGTATGGTGATTTTGTCCACAGGTGACGAACTCTCAAAGGGTGATGAAGCTGTGCCAGAATCGTGGATGATGACCAGAATCCTGAAAATGTTGCCGACGAGACTTGCTCATTTTCGAACAACGTGGGATAACGTACCAGCAGCACCATACAGTACCACAATGATCAAAAGACTGAGACTCGAAGATGATCGTCAACATGATGAGAACGGTGAGCTGGAAGTGAGTTCGAGCAATGCACTTCTCGTGAAGAAAAACAAAAAGCAGCCAGGAAAGCCACCTATCAAGACTGAAAAGGGACAAACGAACTGTTACAAGTGTGGGCAGCGAGGACATTTCAAGAAGGACTGCACGAACAAACTTTGTGCCAACTACTTGGCATATTGCAAGCAAAAGTACGCATGCCACTCGTGCGGATAGAAAGGCCATTTTGCAAAAGATTGCACTCAACGAGGAGATAACAGCTCAAATGCGCAAAGCTCACGACAACCTCCTCTCGCATGGGTGACTGTCAGTCTGAAGGTGTCCGACTTGAAGACCTCGAAGGTATCAAGACAGCGGCGCAACACAACACATGGCCTCGCGTCGAGAATGGTTCAGCGTTTATACTGAACTGAAAAGCCCTGTGACTGTTCTTTTGGGAGATTCAACTGAAATAGATGGCGTTGGAGTCTGGACAGTGGAGCTGTTGAACTGAAAAATGTTCTGCATCTACCTGATTTGAAATTCAACTTGTTTTCTGTGAGTCACATGCTCGATCGAAGATACAAGATGCAGTCTGATAAAGAAAAATCACAGTTTGTGACGGCTGATCATGGAATCACTGTTGGCCAAACGAGAAGGAAATTTGTTCAAGATGATGCTGAGAAAGAAAGAGGAGAAACTGAGTCAATGTCAATTCGAACTTGGCATGAAAGATTAGCTCACCAAAATGTGAAGTACGTACGAGAAGCATTGGACAAGAAAGAGATCAAGTACGGGGACAACTGGAATGGCTACCTATGTACAAGTTTTACGTACGGTAAACAGCACCGTGGTTCTCATCCGGTCAACGAGAAAACTGCAAGTCAACCCATGGAGGTGGTCCACGTGGACATGGGCGAGATGGACGTACGCTCGCTAGGTGGCGCTAAATATTTCCATCTGTTCAAGGATGATTTCTCGCACTTCCGAACCGTTTTCTTTATGAAAACAAAAGACGAGGCACCGGATAAACTGTAGATATTCGTGAAGCTGGCCGAGAATCAACTGGGAAGAAAATTGAAGGTTCTGAAATCCGACCATGGAAAAGAAATTAAAAATGAAAGGACGAGAAAATATCTTGAGGACAGAGGCGTGTTTACACACTCAAATGTGTATACACCGCAGCAAAACGGGCGAATTGAACGAGAAATGAGGACCATCGACGAAGCAGCACGGCAGCCCTACTTGCAGTGAACCTGGACTCAAAGCTCTGGACCGAGGCAGTCAACTATTCAGTATTTACCTACGATAAATCAAACTGGAACCAGTACAGTGAAAGGAAAGTCACCGGCAGAATTGTGGCATGGAAGACAGATTGACCTGAACAAATTGAAAACCTTTGGATGTGAGTGCTACGTTTTGATTCAAGACCACAAGAGAGGTAAACAGGATCCAAAGTCGGAGAAAGGACAATTTGTAGACTACGACGTGGAGTCACCAAGTTATCGTGTGTATCTTCCACGCACAAACGATGTCATCAGCTCTGGAAATGTGATATTCAACGAAGAAGACGAGAAAAGTCGAACTGAGGTTGGGTCAATGGCAACGAAGGAGCAGATTGAAGTCAAGATTGAAAAACAAGAAGAAAGTGAAAATAAAGAAGAAGGGCCGCACTCAGACGAGGACAAAGAAGATGAAGAAAGAAGAAAAGAAGAACGAGTCGAAGCAACACCGAAGAGATCACCTGAGAAAAGACAGCTACGAGACCGGAGCAGGTTGAAAGCTCCCATGAAGTATGGCTATGATGTGGCTGGCTACCTGAGAGGAGGCAGCATCGAAGATTCAGCCATCATATGCGACACCGAGGACATCTCAGTCGAGATGGCACTGAAGGACGAACTGGAAGCGAGCCATGCAAGATGAGTATGGTTCTTTGGTTATGAGGCAAAAGTGGAAGCTGGTCAAGTGCCCTGAAGGAGTTAAACCTTTGTCCTGTAGATGGGTTCTTCGCGAAAAGGCGGATGGCAAATTGAAGGCGAGGCTTGTAGCTCGAGGCTTTGAACAAAAAGAAGGCATTGATTACAAGAAGACATTCAGCCCTGTTGCTCGCTACGCCTCAATTCGACTTATCTTGAGTCATGCAGCATCCGAGAAGTGGAAACTGATATCCTTCGACGTGAAGACAGCCTTTTTTGTACGGGAAATTGGACAAAGAATTATTTTGTGTAGAAATGTGCTCATATATTTCTTGATACTCACCTGATGACAAAACATTCATGGAACGTCCCACCTAAAAAACATATTTGTAGAATTGAACAGATAATATTGTGTACCGACCTTAGTATTCGTGGGGGTGTCACCTATTAAATTTTCGATGTCTAAAAGAAAATATGGTTTACATTTGACTGTAATAAAAGTATCTCATAGCACTACTTACTATTCAATGATCTGTTTTTCCTCACTTTTCTTTTGTGAATTTTGCTACCAATATGGATATTGTAGAAAGTCAAATTTGATAGTTTTGTTCCACATATTTTACATTCGTATGGTAGATTTTCTGAAATACAATTATCCTTCTAAAATGTGGAGCGACTCTGTGATCATTTTTCTTCTGCTATTGCTATTTTAATAATGCAAAGAAGCGATATGATATTAAATTCTGTAGTTTTTAGATTAAGGGATCTGAAATTATTTGTTCTTATTATTGAACTTGAGTGATAGCAAATATGTAATTTGGTTCCAAGAAACAAGTTTTCTACAAAATTTCTACTCAGAAGTTTATTTGGGCAAATCGGCTTCAGTAATATCTTCGTAGTTAGACCTCCATTAACACTTAATGAAGGTCAAAGTTCAACCACTCAGTCGGTCTCGGATAAAAGGGATAAGGATACTGTTAAATCTAAGCCACCCTCACACTTTGATGGAAAGATAATAATTTAAGAATTGAAATTATATTTCACGAATTGGCAAGATAGTCTTTTAAGTAAAACAGGAATATCTTTGTACCTAATAGTATCTCTGTAAAATTAAAAAATATTATGGACACTAATATACACTCCCCGGCAAAAAAAATCGGCACTAAAAACTGAACTCAATTTCAAAGTTGGCTTCCTCGCGAACCGCTCATTTGATTTTGATGTTTTTTCTTTAAATTGTAGATTTCTTTCTCAGTAACGATGTTATGTCAGTAATTTTTATTCAGATTTGAATTTGAGCATATACGGGGTGCAACAATAAGACGAAGTTTATTTCCCGGAAATTTGTAACATCCTGTGGAGTGCAACAGTTATAGCAGCTGTTGTCATGAACTCTGATCTTTTCTTAACATTTTGATTTTTTTAACCACGACATTATCCCTGTTTTTACAGGAGATACACTTGTTTAAGCCTCGGACGAAGATGTGAAATTACAAAAAATAATTAGAAAACTAACAAAACAGGAACGTTTTAAAAAATAACAAATTTTTGGAGGCTAATATCTAGTAGGCCTCCCCGCGCCTAAATCTGCATTTAGTCGAATCAATAAGGTTTGTAAGAAATTCTTGTGGAATGTCATCAAATTCTTCCTGAAGAGCGTAATTCGCATTTCATGAAGGCTGTCGGGTGAAGCAGGTCTGCGACGAATGCGTCTTTTAAGTTGGCCTCAGAGATGCTCAATTGAATTTAGATCAGGACTGCAAGCTGGCCAAACCATTTGTTCAATACCAACTTCGCCCAAATATTCGATAACTACTCGTGCCACGTGCGGTTGCACATTATCGTGCATTATTACGAAGCCGCCTCCGATAAAATAAGAGTAGGGAACAACAGCGTTCTGTAGAATTTTTTCGATATATTGATGCCCATTTAAGGTGCCGTTTTCAACAAAGATTGAATATTTATGGGCGTTCCTCGAAATTCCCGCCCAAAACAGGACCCTCATTGAAACTTAGCGTTCTGAAATTGTACAGTACTCAAAGCTTCCATTTCGACGTCTCCAAACTCGCTCCCAACGGTCAGGCGATCGCAAGCAAAATCATCCGTGAAAAGGACGCTATTGCGCATTCCCCCAATTCATATGTAGACCTGCAAATTGAAGACCTGCTCGACGAAGTCTTCGAAGCAGCTGGGGTCCTGTGCCAGGCCTTCTTGAAAACAGGTAATTATCATAAGTCTTCCTCGGATTGTGCCCTCACAGACTTAAATCCTACGCACAGTTTGTAGAAGATGTTGTTAATTCTGTACAGCTATAGTTTTCCGTTTTCTTTCGGAACTCCGGAACCAACTGAAATTTTCCATTACCATATACCGATTCCAGGCTTTTTGGACTGTTGTTCGAGGTATACCAAGAGTATCGGACACATAACGTTGATCTCGGCGATCCTTAATTAAGGCCACAATACGACCAACATCCGTCACAGATAAAGGCATTTGGTGATTTTATGTAAAACCGTTGACAAGCTCTTGATGTTAATGTCAGTGTCAATCAATGTTATACCTCAATCCGTTTCCTCGTATGCCGCCTTGAGTACACGTAGAAATTTCTGCCTGTGAACACGTTTCCGTGGTGTCCTCTTTAAAAAGTGTATCTCCAGTAAAGACAATGTTGTGATTAAAAAAACAAAATGTCAAGAAAAGATCAAGTTTCAATGTGATTCCAGTTGACAACAGCTGCTATAGCGGTTGCACTCCACGTTGTGTTACGAATTTCGGGAAATAAACTTTGTCTCATTGTTGCACCCCGTATATGCTCAAATTCAAATCTGAATAAAAATTTCTGACATAGCATCGTTACTGAAAATGAGCGGTTTGCGAGGAATCCAACTTTGAAATTGGGGTCAGTATTTAGTGGCCGTTTTTTTGCCGGATGTAGATGAAAGCTATTGGCTCTTGTCACAGTTTGTCTTGCAAATTTCTCATAAGGAAAGTGCATTTTGTTAGTAGATTTCATTAGCATGTGACGAAGCCTGTTGCTGGCCAAACCATAGTATGGTATTACCGGAATAATGTAATAGGAGTGATAACAACTTCTGACCTTAAACTGGACTCTACTTCTGTGAACATCGTCGATTTTATTATTCATATAGCTATGACAGTCCACAATAAGTGAATCACAAGGGCGAAAGGGAGACTGGCTCCAAGGACATACAATAAAGCTTATATAAAGTGACCATAATTAGACCACAAAAAAAGGAATTACAATCGATGACTTCACGGGTATCATTATTGAATATTGTTGTATAAAGATATATATTTTGGGGTAGAATGGTTTGGAAAAGAAGACAATGAAAGAGTTCAGGTTATGGCCTTGCATAAACTTGAATACACCGTACCAATAGCAGTAAAATGAGTAATCGGAAGAAAATCTGGAAGATTTAAACCAATATGAAGTAAATTGATCACAATACTTCCTATTTCAGTTGTTTTGTGTGTGATATAAGAAACGAGATGTAAATGGCAGTATGTATTTTCCTATCATTACAATTTGTGATAGATAGTGGTAGCTGGTGCTGATATTTTGCATTGCAGTCTAGATGGTCTTACCTTTTAATTGTGACTCCTGACTAGATACTTTCAGTTGGCTTTTTTCTTTGGCTTTGTGTGATCTGCCCGATCTGTGTTTCTGATAATCATTTTTATGGCAGGTTATATCGCAAATTTCGCATTGTAACCATTTTTCTCCTACAAAAGAAATTAGTTTGCGTTATTATTTCACCAATGCTCCCTATTAATTAAAACATGGAAGTCACACTTGAATTATTTGCTAGACCTATTTCCAAGAAAATTTGGATTCCAATAGCTACCTAAGAATATAACTAGAGAATATTAAACAGCTTTTGGAAAGTACGACCAAGTCCCAATCGTTGAACCGTCATCTCACAAACCAATAGTTTTGTAAGATTCCTCAAGTAATTCGGACAACAATATAATCTTAAAGTATGAAAATGCAAATTGGACACCCTGATCACCGGATCTGACAATTATTGATTTTTCTCACGCTGCTTTAGATACAAGATTTACCAATAAGGATTAGCAATGTACATTTACAAAATGCCACTCGTGGTGTAGGAAGAAGATGCGCAATTTGATTTTTTTGTTAAATTAGTTATTGTTGGTTTTCCTGCAAACAATAAATAAAAAATAAATAAACATGTTCAGGTAATTATCCACACAAAAAATGTATGTCAATAGCTTTCAGTTCTTGAATTACCTACTGAATAAGTATTCCACGAGCAAAATTATAAACTTCGGGTGGTGATTCAAAATGGAAAAAATTTGTAATAACCCAGTTATTTTGGTAAGATTTTAATGTTGCTACATATGGCCTCTTCTTTAATTTGTCCGTCTCATATTTTCGATTTCCGAGAGAAATTGCGCTCTCTACATGACAGAAACAAACATATTTCAGAATTTACCACTGCAGTAAATCGGAAACCTATGATTTTGAAAAATGACCAATTCAAACGTTGCCGCATATGGCCTTTTCATTAATTTTGTCGTATCACATGTTCGAACAAAATTGCCCCCCTCCACCCTCTTTGGAAAAGTTTTTGGGGGAAAGACATGGTGAATGTCCATTTTTTCAATGGGGCTAACTCTCAATAGTCTTCTTTCAAGTGAATAAAGAAAATCATATTGGGGCACATTTACTATGCAAAAGATGCGAAAAAACATAAAAAGTAGACAAACAACATATAGGGAGATAAATATGGCTTTGATAGATCTGGAAAAAGCATATGACACTATGTCACAGTCTAAGCTTTGGTAAGAGATAAAGATTTTCGGAATATAAAACAAGCTAAAAATGGCTATTGAGAATTTATATACAATAACCAGAATAAAAAATGGGAAGTCATATACATATGAATTTAAAATTACATAAATATTTTATACAAAAAACTGGACCGACTTTATTAGTTGGTGCACTGAAAAATACAAAATAATAATAATATGAGACGGCAAAATTAAACACCAGATTATTTGTGGCAACATTAAAATTGAATATTTTTTTCCATAAAGTTACAGTTTTCGAATTACAGTAGTGATAAAATCTGAAATATGCGTATTTCAAAATGATATTAATTCTATTGGTGCTGGTACTTGTGAAGTTGGTGCCTAGAGTATTCTATTTAATTAGAATTGCACAACTTCAAAATAACCAGTACCAATAGAATTATTATTATTTTGTATTTTTCAGTGCATATTTATTTCACACTTTTGAGTGCAACATTAGAAATCAATAACATTTAACGTTCACCAAAGAAGATAATATGTTGCATATACTTATTCAGAGATCTCAAAACATCGATGAAATGCACATATTTCACACTTTGCCAGTGCTATAACTCGGAAACCTGAGATTTTTTTTTAAATGTCTTTTTATACCTTTTTATTTATTTTTTATTTATTACCCTTTTTATACCTGACTTTATATTTTATAATTATTGTTTGTGCTGTTTAACTTTGTATCTGTAAAATCACTGACGTGAATATACTCTATATGTAATATCTATGTACGTATATATGTAGTACTTTTATCTAGTAGTGACGTGTATATAATATTTCTATTTTCTTTTAAGATTTTGTATGAAAAATCAGCTGACGTTTTCTCCAGTTACGGAATTTGTATTTGCATATCTGTTTTACTGGTGAAATTAATTATATTATTATTATTATTAAGCGCTGCCGGATATGGTCTCTTCTTTAATTTTGTTGTCTCAAGTTTTCAATTTTCGTAAAAAATGCCCCCAACATCCCTTTGGGAGAAGTACATGTTGAATGTCGATTTTTTTATGAGACCAATTTTCAACATTCCTCTATGAAATGAAAAAATAATCATGAAAATCGGAGGACGTTTACTATGTATAACGCTCGAACATCCATAAAAAAACATGCAGATAAACCGTCGAATTGTATACCTCTTCCGTTTGGTCGGTCAAAAATGTAAGATAAGCCTAAGAGATACTAAACTGCAAAAGAGACTTACAAAACTATATATAAACCATTAAGATGAAAATATTGTTGAAAACCGAAGAAACTTCGAATGAAAAAATAAAAAAGATAGAACAGGATAATATTAATCACAGAAATCAAGTTGAAGGGCTGGAAAGAAATAGTGAAAAGAACAATACATTCATAATTGGGTAGGTACCCTGCAGAACATGCTGAAATTTCCATAGACAGTGTTTGCCTTAAACTGAATAGTTCACTAGGTTTGAAAATTCATTATTACAAAACAACAACATATAGAAGATCGGAAAATCGAATACAAGTCCCCTGAAAACAGAATTTACCTAAACATGTGTAAAAGATCTAGGAAATAAAAAACTCAACGGAACTGAAATAAATACATCTCAGTCTAACCAATAAGAAGAGAGCGAAATTCTTAGAAATTATCTAAAAGATATAAGAATCACCCCTAAAGAAAATTGCTAAATCAAAGGCGATAAACTATATCGAAATAATATATCTTACAGCGTGGAAGATTTTAGTTTTTGTTCTTGGCGAGGAAAAGGGCTACGTATAATTATAAACAAAAAGCGTCTAGTGAACCTCAAACTCCACTGAAAGAAAACCTTGTGAAAATACTGTAAATACACAAAAAGAAATTCAAACGGACTCCAACGACGCATACGAAAAGGAAGAAAGTAAGAAAAAAAAAACAAAAAAATGAAAATAACGCTGTGGTTATATCTCGTGAGAAAAAACCTAAGATCACAAAATAATCGGATGTAACTGCCATAAAAAGAATATGGATAAATTTGTAGAAAACCAAGTTATTCAGGATCTCGCAAGTTATTCCACTTTTCATGAAATTTGTTGTCAAGATGCAGTTGGACTCTATTTTCAGCTAGCTGAAAAACATAGCTTAGCATTAATTCATTTCAATATTCAAAGTTTGGATATACATTATGAAGAACTTGTATTGCTCAAAACTGTAATTAATAAACCCCAGGTTATTGTTGGTAATACAAATGGTAATTGGCAATGCAAAATAGATGGGTATCAGAGAGAACAATTGTATGGTTCTCTCTGACTGCTACCTATAATGCAAACTACATCAATGCTTAATTAACCACAGCTGATGGTGTTATAGATTAAGTATCCGATACCGTCAGATTAGCTTCAAAATTTTTTGATTGATTGGTGCTCTTACAACGCTACAAGTTTATGTCGCTGACAATTAGGCTACAATTATCACTACATTTTATAGAAATCTTGCAGTTCTATTACAAAATTTAATAAGCAGTTCAGAAAACTATTTAAATAACTGGGCAAATTTCCACGAACATATCCTTCTTTGTGATTTGACTTTTAATATTACGATTGATAATGAAATTACTCAACTATCGTAATCTAATTTGGTTTTGTCCCTTATATCAATGGTATCACCAGATCTCCAAGTAGAGAAGATGAAATCAACGGAATGGGATCGACACACGCCATTTTTGTGAAGACACTGAAGTCAATCCTTGGCTCCTCTTTTATGGAAATTCTTATCACTGATCATTTTCTAGTTTTGGTAAATATAAGTAGTAATGTAAATATTAAGAGGCATAATAATAAATTTATAAAAGAAATATCTCTTATTTTTAGAAGAAACAGGTACTACAGTATTTTTTTAAATATCCAATTCAAATGTTGCTAGATATAATAGCTTTTTTGGGGAAGGAGTTGTTGACTTTCGATTTTTTTTAATGGGATCAACTCTCAATAGTCTTCTATCAAATGAAAAAATAATCATGAAAATCGGAGCACGTTTACTATTGAAGAGGCGCGAACAGACATAAAAAACATGCAGACAAACAGTCGAATTGTATACCTCCTCTGTTTAGGAAGTCGGTCGAAAATAGGGTTATATAACATTTTATTTCCTCCTGTATAATAACTAACATGATTATGAGACTCCAAATTTTACCAAGTAATGATTATTATTATTATGTACCTAAGAGAATAATAAGTATTGCAGTTGTTTAATGGAAATTTTCGCAGTTTCTAAATATCCTGTATCCGGATGAATCTCGGTTCACTATCGTGGATGCGGCCGAATACTAAATTTGGGCCGGGCAGACTGCCGGATATCGGATAGTTATTGGATATCCTTTAGTCTTATGTTAATGTGACGGGGATTGTTTGTTGTTGGATGAACATAGGATTGAATAAATTATAGTTTAGACTTCCAACAAAATAGTTATTAGCCACTTAAAAACATTTAAAAAACGAGAAAATGATAAATATATATAAAGCCTATCAGATGAAACATCCCGATTTTAAGGGAAAAGATAATGGCAATTTGCCGTGCTTGCCACCTAATCTTCGCAAATTGATATGGGCCAAATGAAACGTGAGTTTGCAAAATAAACACGTTCAAAATGGCTGACTTAAGAATCTTATTCTTATCAAGAATCTGTTGCAGAAGCCACCCTTGAGAACTGGAGAAAATTTATTTCTATGATGTGTTATATCCTCAACAATGATTCCTGATCCCAAATATTACCTTTACCTTTCTTAACTAGTTGTATGGGTGCGGCCCTCGAGATTCACAATAGCTATTTCCAGAGTGACTAAACTGATTTCGACAAAAATAGCAATAGGACATCGGGAAAATTAGTTTTTTGCAATTACTTTTTAAATACTTAATTTATTCGTAGGAATCAGTGTGTTTAAAACTCATGATTTAAGAAGAATATTGCACTCACTTAGGTACTATATTTGGGGTAAGTATGTATTCATCCTTAATTCATAATCGATAGCTATATAAAAGCTTTCAAAATTCTGATTTAAACAAATAGACATAACTTGTTTACTAGCTTGATGTACCAAATTTCAAATTTCCATTCTCTATTCTTACCAGAAATGCTATACCTACATATTTGTGGACTTTGACTTCTCATCACAGTTAAGTTCAGTTAAGTTTTTGTTCCACATTACAAATTCATATATATATTTCTAAATCTATAACTTATGAGCTAAGTGCACGACATAATCGAAATTTTCCTGATTTACAATATCTGGAGATGATTTCTGGAAAGTTTACGTAGGTCAAACGGACAAACCGAAAAGAAAAGATTAAAATTAAATTTATTTGAGTCATTTGAAATTATTAAACGGAAACAATCGGATAATCTCCTCAATGACCAGATCGAAGATATGTCCAGTCCCTTAATGTATCTATCATTATACTGTATATATAATTATTAACCTATAAGTCATTAAGATTTATATTATCCATCCTCATCATTTAGGTAGACCCTTGTCCCCTTAAAATTGAACTAATACTCAAATTTGTGAAAGGCACAGTGTGCCGAAATGATTGTCATGTTTAAATTTATAATAGTGTTTCAACTTTAATTCATTTTTTCCATTAAGTAATAGTTATATCGAATCAACATATGGAATTGGAGAAAAGGTGTAAGGAATTACGTTCTTGACAACTTTTTCTTACTATTAACTAAGTCGCTAGGTAACTTCATTGAGTAATGAAACTCTCAGGACCTGGTCATAATTTGCGCATAAAACCCTGCGTAAAAATCCCGTCAACTCCTCGTCTATTCGTTTATAGTAGTAGGAATAGGTATACATTATTTCTTTTTTTCTATTCAACTAATTTTATATATTTTAAAATATTGTCGCAAAGTACCTACCTACTGACTTTTTTTATTTTTATCTAATTCATCCAGATGTGATGTCCTGAATCCAAAGAATGATATATACCAGTTATAAAATAATTGTATTGGATCTTATTATCTGGTTATCTATGTGAACTTAATCAATACAGAATTTATTAGTTTAAATCACCAAAGCAATTTTGTATGTTTTTCTGATAACACAAGTATTCATAATTCGATTTTCCATAGAATAGATGAGAGTTATAAATTTGTATTAAACAATAATTCTAATAATATGTTCTTGTATCTGGCAACAGAAATATTACCGAAATTAGTTATGCTAAATATATTTGATTAGAACCAGGTCTTGAGGAACGCTGTCAAAAATGATTCGATATTAGATTTTTAATTAAAGCGATACCTACATCTGGTTTCGATTGGTTAATAATGAATGAATCGACTCGTTTCTTATTACATGATTTTAATAATACTGAGAACTGAGTGAGACATCGATAAGAAACCATAGATAGGCACCACCGCTGTTTGCAGTATGAACTCGAAGGTTATCTATTCATTGAATAATTTTTTATTTTGTTTCATGTAATAGGTACCTACCTATCGTTGAGATTAAATGCGCAAGAAAATATGTTTCTCATGAATCGAGATATGTCAGATATGAAGAATTATGTGTTATCAGATTGAGGGTATATGATTACAGATACCTATGTGAAGTGAACATGCTGGATATGTTTCTGAAGTACCGTTGAGAAACGAAACATACACTACAAGTGAGTACCTATTCCTTGGTAGCTGTTACATTGCTTTATAAATAAGTAGATTTAGGCATAAAATTGTATTTTTAAAATTATAAGGCAAATTATTAAATAAACAAATACTAATAAATTAACCTTTAACTTACCGGTCTTATCATTAACAGGCATATTGTTAACACAGTACTACATAAATATATTGAATTGAATAAAAAAGTGAAAAGTGATAGTAACTGGTAACTTTATCTTATCACAGCTGTCTGAGTTTCAATTAATGTTACGTTGATTTCGTTGGTTGTTTTTGTGTTCATTGTTCATTGCGGTATGAAATCATCCGAAATGTCCTTGATTTTATGTTATGTTAAGTAAATCGAGATTTGATCGAGCAGTGGGGACTTTCACTGAGAAACATAACACATAGTATGTATGCACATACTACGTACGTAGTACTTAATAGCTATTCACACGCACCGAGTACCAGGTGATGTACCCATGACAATTTAATTTTACCCGGATGCACAGATGAAATACCCAATACAGCTCATTTTTGACCGACTTAAAAAAAGGAGAAGGTATACAATTTGGTTGTAAGCTTGCTTTTTTATTTTTTATGGCTGTTCGCGCATATTGCATTGTATCCGGAAACGTTTAAATTGAACATTTTTTCAAAAGAGTTACGGTTTTCGAGTTTCAGCAATGGTAAAGTCTGAAATATGTAATATGCGTATTTCCGCAATGTGGAAGCGCAATTTTTTTTCGAAAATTGAAAATATGAGACGGACACATAAAAGAACAGATTATATGTAGCAACATTTAAATTGAGTTACAGCAGTAAAGTCTAAAATATGTATATCTGCGCCGCGATGTTTTGAGATGAATAATAAATAACTTCTTTGGTATTAGTGAATGTTCAACAATTTTCATGACTAATGTTACTCTCAAAAATGTGAAATAAATATAAAAAAAAATAGACTGACTTTATTAGTTGCTGCACAGAAAAATACAAAATAATATTAATTCTATTGGTGCTGGTATTTAACAATGATTCATTGATTATTATCAAAATTATTTAATTTAACGTTTACTATGAACAATTCTTAATTTCTCTGGTATAAAAAATATAATAAAATTCTTATTCTAATAATATATTAATAATAATTTAAAACAAAATATATCTACTCTTTTTTCTATTTGATAAAGAATGGTTTCAAATTATTGTGACAAAATTCTTGAACTTAACTTTAACTCTGGAACATTTTCTTTCAACAAAGAAATCATCGAATTCGGTGCACGTTTATACTGTGCAAAAAGTGTGAATCTAAAAAAGCCAACATAAAAACAAATTGTTGATCGAACAAAAAATTGAAGAATAGACCACCTCTGGAAAGCTTTAAAATTTATGTTTTTCACAAACATCAATGATTTCCGAGTTAGAGCCGTTGGGACTCTTTTGACACTCAAAATAGTAAAATAAATAACTTTTACCAAAACTAGGACCAACTTTACTATGCGTAAATGCAATGTGAAAATTTGTCAATATTGAGCAATTTATATGCATACAAAGATCCATACGACGAAGGAAATTTTTAGGGACTCGTGATTATTTCTTCATTACCACTAAGGCCAATCACATATTACTACCTTATTACAAGGTCAAATATGAAATTAAATTTTATACCTCCTACTTATACGAAGTGGGCCTAAGCCAGTTTAAAAAATGTTTTTGTAGCTAATTATTATTTTCACAAAAATCATAAGTGTGTGGTCCAGCCTTTGAAAGTACATTTCTTCTAACAAGGCACCACGTAGTATATATATATATATATATATATATATATATATATATATATATATATATATATATATATATATAAATCCTTATTTTCTACTGGTGCATATTTAAAATAACCTATTATATCTTATATTTGCCCTATCTTGCAGATAGATACTTTCGGGTAATGTCAATAGAAATTATAAAAGATTTACTGTAGAGTTTGAAAGATCATCAAATGAAATATTAAGTTTTAGATTTGGAGACTATGGATGAACATAATCGAGAAGATCAGGAACTTCTTGAAGTAAAAGCCGACATTCCAGTTGGTAGTGAAATCGATAGGAAAATTAGTTCTCAAGATTCAATTGTTTTTGTGCGAGAAAATTCAGAAAGACTTTTAGATGCCGTCTTGAACAATGATAGTCAATCTCTCGTAGATATAGTCAACAGTGCAGCTAAAGAAATACTTTACCATAGATTCAGTCAATTTGAAAATAAAACAATATTTGTAATAGCCTGTACTGATACTAGAGTGAGCCCTAAGACTTTGCTGGCACTCCATCTTTCTATAAAAGTGAAATATGGAAATCTGGTTATCTCTGACAATGAATGGTTTGAATGGGAGCCCATCCATTATGCTGCCAAGGCGGCCGATCCAAGGAAATTAGGGGCCTTAGTTGAAAACATGAACGACATTAATAATTTGACGGCATTTTCAGAGAACGCTCTCCACATCTTGTTAAGTCAAGCGGTGCAACCATTTCAAGTGGTCCTCTGTAATGGCAAAGAATCAAGGCCTTTTTCGATCATAAGTGAAGAAAAGGATAATATGGTGGAATGTGTCAAGATTCTGTTAGAAAAAGATATAGACCTGAATCATTCAAATTTTTGGAATGAAGCTCCTATTTGTTTGGCAGCCAGGTATATAGTATACACTTTTGTTTCTTCTTGTCGTTCTTAATGAGCCATCTCCATCAGTGGAGAGTGGATATCACAACAGCAAATTCATCTCTATTCCCAGCAGTTCCTATAATTTCCTCAAAATTAGATCCAGTCCATTGTTGTATATTCCTCAGCCACGAGAGTTGCCTCCTTCATCGTCTGCCATTAATCTGGGAATATGGGATAGAACAGTTGCTCAAAATTAATTTTAATTAGGATTGAATGCATGAATCATTTTTAAAGCTTGCTAATATTGTACTCCATATATTAACCAATGTTACACATGTGAAGTTGCCTTCTTGTGCTTGTTTGAAATATTATACATGAACGTTATGTCTCTGTGCACCCTTGGCCTAATATATGGCTTCTTGCAATATTAATAAACAAAGTTTTGCCCAACAGTTTTGTTATTAATACTCATTCTACAATGGTCTAATACCATTTTCGGCTAAATATTTAATGGATATCTAACTAGAAGTCCAGTACTGTTTTTTACATGACAAAGTGTCAGTATTGACAATAGACAATAACAGCTGTATTTATCAGTTAGCTAAACAGTGCTTCTCTGTTGACCAATCAACTTCTGATCCTAAACGCTCATCTCCGATATTTACCTCATATTTACCTGAAATGCGGTTATGAATTATTCTCAGCAGGACCTTTACGACTTTTTTTGGTAAGACAAAGAAATCAGGTTGTAGCAGTAAATTTTTGACTTAGAGCATATTTCCTTTCTGTCTTTCGGTCCTTGGACTTTTTAATTTTCACACAGATTGTTCAGTTATACCTAGTTGTCGTGGTTGTTAATATATTTAGCATTTCTTCGTTCAACCATCAAATACAAGTTTTGTTCCGTTATCAAATCCAGCTTACTCTCCTTAAATCTCTTTCATTGATCGCTTTAAAGCTTTTTCTTACAGTTTTTCAAGTTCCTCAACGGTGGTGACGGATAATATAGGTTGCGAGGTAACTTTGATAGATGTTCGTTTAAATCTTTACTCAGTTTTTCTCTTATGGTAGCATATTTTAATAGTCGAATATCATGTCTTTTTGGAGGTGTGAATTTTTTTTCTTCATTTCTAGCTCCAAGCCCAACTCTCTAATAGAATGAGTAGTCACTTTTGTCTATTTTGGCGTCGAAATCTTATATAATCATGATAAGATCCTATTGCTTGATCATTTTTACTCTTCTAACTCGGCGAACCAAGCCTCAAGTTCTGCTATGGGCTTATCGGGAGCGAAAGTCGAAGTAATGTTTATATTCATAGGGCTTCCCGATAATTGTATTGAAAGGATTCCGTGGGAGACTGCTGGAAATTTTTAACTGCTTGGCTAAGCTCTTTATCTAAAATCACTCCGACTTTTGTTCATCAATTTACTTATTCCTTTATGAGCCTGGCCATCTCACTTTGTCTTTGCCCAAGATTCTAATGCCTAGGTGTTTCATTTCGTAAAATACCCCTACATTTGCAAGACTTCCTCCTTCAAACATTATTCTTACATTCCTTGTTGCAATGTTGATTTCATTATGTAAGGTTTTCTACCCAGGAAATTTTAACCCCCCTTGGACACTTATGTCCTGCCGGGGACTACCAGGACATTACACTTCCTACCTTTTCTGGTTTTATATCAGCAGCTTCTAACATGAAAAACAGCCGCCAACTTTGGGTCAGATGCTATATGGGAATTGTCTTTGCTTCGCCTCACACTCTTTTTGCATTTGCAAACAGAATAAACAGGATCAGGATCATACAATATCTCTAACACAGCTGAATAAATAGTCTGTAAATATGAGAAAAACACGCATCTTCAGTGCTTCTTATTTATAAAAACGTATCAACATTAGAAATATTAAATCTAAATTTTCATTAATAAGTACATAGATACATTTTACATTTTATTTTCTACCTCATAACATAACCATACCATGACCATAAAATAAAACAATGATTATTGTTTAAAACAAAATGACGTAACGACTTTTTTCATATTCCTCTAGTGTGTTCCAGCTTTAACAATTTCTTTTAAAATCTTATATAAAGGAATCGTAACATTAGATTCAGGTGAAACTTGTATTATCAATGAGCTCATGTTACAATTTCTAAAACATCACCTTCGATGAAGTTCCAGAGGAGTTACTGTTGCCAGATTCCTCAAAGGATTCCTGCGGAGAATCCTTCACATAGCTGAATAAAAAGGAATCAACTTCTCAAAGCCCTCCAATTGAAGATAATATTTTATTTAATGGGGTTTCTAACCAGTTATTACCAATATCTTTTTTGACCACTAATCTCCTTCCCACTGTGGGATTCAGGTTTTTGTTAAAATTGTCTCCTTTCAGTCCAGGTAGCCAAGTCTCATAATTGCCTTGTCCAAGGAGTCAGTAAAGTAGCAGGTTTGCGAATGGCCACGAAATTAAAAAAATAATAATAAAACCTATAATGAATAGAAACAAACACTAAAAAACGGCAATCAATATTCCTTTAAGATTGACTAAGTTCATTGAGATAATCTGATATATAATATAACATAATCAATGGATTTTTTAAGACTATCGAGTTTTACTCTTTTTTTTTGGTATAGGTACAGATTTTCGAGAACTATTGAATTGCTACTACGGAACCCCTTTATATATATAGAAACCATCATGGAATCCGGCAAAAATATTGCTGAATACTGGAAGCACAACAACATGTGGCATCATTCTCTGTCAGACATCCAAAACTTTTATCATGATGATCAAGTGAAGCTGTTGTTTGATTTTCTCAAATCTGGTGATGAGGAATCCTTCCTGAACTTCAACAACGAGAACATTAGAGATTATGCAAATGTTTTTGATAACAGTGGAGGTAATGGAACATGCGGCACCATGCTACATTTCTGCTTCAAAAAAGGTTTTATGGAATACCTGAAATGCGAGTCGTATATTGATCCACTTACCAAGTATAGCATAAACGACACTCCAATGTTGAAGGTATTCATGGAAAAAGGAATGAAGAGGTATGTAATTATTTAATACTCTATCTGCTTGTCAGTCTTTTCGTATTTGTATCTATCTTTGATATATGAATATGAAGTTTCTCCGTACTGCGTACGTAATTGTATGGTAAAGATTTATACTGATCTGAAAGTCTATGACATATTTACCTATAACTCACATTCAAACATTCTGGTTTTATATATATTTCTAGATTCATCATTCACCTTCTTTATAATGGTGCTGATCAGAAACTTGTCGACAATAAATGTAGGGAGCCCATTTTGGAAGCTGCTGCAATTCGAGGTTACTATCCCTTGGTTGCAGTTCTTCTAGCAAGGAAACATACAGACGAAGGCATCCTTGAAATTTTAGGCAAGATGTTCAAACAGCCTTTTCACTTAAACAATCATCAAATCTACAGAAACTATACTATATATCTATTTTTGAACAAACTTATCGAAATCCACGCCGACGAAAGAGTGACTGGAAAGAGATTGAAGGCTTTGAACAAACTATTATGTCACTTCAACTTAGAGATGGATGAGAGCAAATTAGATGACACTGCTATTATATGTCAGATACTAAGCTTGGGTGCCTCATTGACGTACAAAGATGAAACTAATGGCAACAAGATGATAATAGAACGATTACACCCCACAATATTGAGAGACCATTTTGATGAGTGCATTGATAAAGACATCTACCATTACAATAGTATAATAGAAGACACAAACAATACCTATTCCGAAACTAGAACGCTACGTTTCTTATTGAATGACAGACATAAAAAAGAACTATTAAATCATCCATTAATATCTCATTTTATCCATAACAAATGGCTGAGGATAGCTTGGTTTTTCTATGTTGATTTGCTATTCTACACGACCTATCTTCTCTCTATTTGTGTTTATATGGTTTGTCTCAATGATAATATTTCCATTCTACCCTTAAACTATATTCTATATATTGTCTTAGGATTCCATATCGTAAAAGAAGCAATACAATTAGCTATTCTGTATCATTTCAAATATTTTGCTGATATTTCCAATTATTCTGAGTTGGCCACGATTTCGTTGTGTCTTTTTACAATCTGTAATCCAAACATATATACGATGGTTGCTTTGATTCTCCTAAGTTCAGTCGTATTTTTCCTTATGCTTGGCCAGTTACCAATCTTCACTAAATATACCATTATATTGGGTTCAACAAAGTATTTCTTACAATATGTAGGCTTCTACTTTTTCCAGTTTGTTGCGTTCGCTATATGTTTCTATATGGTATTTCCTTTTGAACCTACAGAAGGACAAGAGCAAACCATGGTGGGAGATCTATTCAAAAGTTTATTTTATAGCATGATTATTTTCACAGGCGAATTCAACGACAGAGTTTTAACACCAACGAAATATCCCATCTTTGGACGAATTCTGACTACTCTTTTCTGTTTTTCGATGACGATAATTCTGAACAATTTACTCGTAGGTCTGATAGTTTCCGATATCAATGAAATACAGAGCGAATCCAAATTTCAGAAGCAAGTTAAGGCTGCTCAATTTGTTGTTCGAACAAATTCTTTAGTGAAGAGATTAAGTAAATTCAAAAGTTATGGCTTAATTGAGCGTGTTATCAATCACATACACCTTTTCAGAAAAGGAACAGCAAAGATAATTAACCGAAAGCTGTGTCATCATAGACATGCTATCAACGAAGAAGATGCTAAGTATTTGAAAGAATTAAAAGCCAGACGTCAATTTATATTTGACAGAGATGCATTATGTAATTTGATCTTCCATATAGAGAAATATGACGATTAGATAATAATTCAAATATTACCTCATTCTCAATACATTTCTTAAACATTGTATATTATTTTATCTTTTATAGACCTTCAAATGGGAAAACTTGATCTAAAAAATGCCACACAAGCATAGATACACGAAAAATAAGCTCGAAATGAAACACAAAAATTATTTTTAATTAAATCAAACAGCATTTGAAAAGAATGGTCGTGTCCACAGAAGTGATTGATTACCAATCGATTAGTAGGTATGTTATCAGAAAGTTGACAGTTTGTTATTACTCTATGTTTGACAGGTATTTTTTACTCTTTGTTTCTCCTATTACCACATTCTATTATGGATATCTATCGTTTCGTTTACTACATAATCGCTTTCACTATAAATATATTGAACAGAAAATTATGTTTCTTCTTCCATTCAATTTTTTTCAAATATGTGTTATTTTTTATTTGATTTATTTCAATTCTTTTGACAAACGTCAGTTTCAAGCTATTAGTAATTAGTCACATCTATGGAGACGGCCAATATAAATGTAGGTGTTGTAAATATTGATGAAATTTGGATAATATTACAAATTTATACTCTGGAATGACAGCTTAGTATTTACCGGAAGATCATATATATATTATAATATATTAGGGTTTTCAATTTCTTGGGTATTCTGGTTCTTCTAATTTATTATGACAAAAAAAAAACAACTCTGGTTAGAGGAAAAAATATATATCACATTCAACATTTCGACGGGACACCCTCGTCTTCTTCAGGAATATAAAAATATTAATTCTGGAAGTATAAATAAAAATATAAAAACATTTCACAATACAGTAATTAATTTAAAAACATTTTTTTATGTGAATGCCATACCTTCATACAATAATTTCGTCAAGACGTACTCGTCGGTATATCAATATTTATAATTATAAAAATAGGTTGACTAATAAATTAGAAGAGCCAGAATACCCAAGAAATTGCAAACCCAAATACATTCCCAGGTTCAAGAATATTTCAAATCTCTATTACTTATAATGTATATAATTCACAACTTAGACGTAGGTAGGTACACTCGACCGCCTTTTTGGAGCGAACTGTCATCTTGGTACTTACTTACTTACTTCGTTACCTGTTACCTCACATGATATTCTTGCTGGTAATAAATCATAATAAATGTCAACTCATAGCTGTCATTGCCTTAAATTAAGAAAAATATCTGGGGATCGAGCTTTGCTCGGGTAACTAAGAATTTAGAGTGGGTCTATAAGAGTTAGATACTAAGAATTTTTAATCTTAGTTCAAAAATGTGCATATTTATAGTTAAAATGTAATGCGATCGGTAAATATTGCCTTTATCATTCACGTAGCTCAGAATTGACCAGAACTCAGCTATATCACCAATCGCGTTCTCGATCCCCCAAATCCCATATTGAAATTTGTTTCGCAATCTGCAGAGCCATTCCTGAAATAACTAGTGTGGACCTTGAAGGTCACACCCATTAAAAAATTAAAGTATCACCAATCGATTTCTCGGCTCTTAAAACCCCTTTTTGTAAATTTTTATCCAAATCTGCCTAACTATTCAAGAAAAAGTTTATGGACCTCGAGGGTGACACCCTCGCTTTTTGTAGGAAAGCCACATATATAGATAATCATAAAAATCAGAACCTTGTTTATAAACCAAATTTGATCGAAATCGTTAGAGCAGTTTCCGAGACAAAATTTATATATGTATAGGTACCTATATACAAAAATTGCTCTTGTTAGTATATTAGATATGTACAAATTTTCATTAAAAAATTCTAGTTATATTATACGAACCTTATATAAACATCTTCTATTTACAAAATGGAAAATTACCATTGAGCTATTTATGCCCTATGATGCAATTAGGCTTATACTATCAGACAAGAAGAAATAAAATAAATATATACACTCAAACCATTGTAAAATTACAGAAACAAAATAAATGCTTTTTGAATTGAATTGAATTATACTGAGTTATTACATATTGTAACGAACTTAGCTTCGCTGATCGGTGCCATAATGGTGGGCGTGTGCGATTCGTCGGAAGGCGGAGCACCATAGCGAGTGCGGACGTTGGTGGGACCCGGGTGTTGTGTTGCATACCGCTATTGGTATTGGTCAGCCATGCATGCCTGGGTCAAGACATATTCCCGAAGCTTCTAGTAACTTTGCGCAAGTTCGGGAGAGCTCGCTTGGCATCGGAAGATGGGTGTAGAAAATACGAGAGCCAATCTGCTTGCCTATATATTGGAGTGCTGCGGAGTCAGTCAGGGGCAATCGCCCGGTGCAGACGAGTAAGTCTGGGGCAGTGAATATAAATTGTAAATAGTTGAATATAAATTGTACATAGTTGTAAATAGTGAAGTATAAATATAAATAGTGTTAAGTTGGATAAATAGTAAATATAAATTGTATATAGTTATGGATATTTAGTCTGTGGTATAAATACTTAGTGTAGAAATAAATAAACTGTTGTAAATAAATAAAACCTAGTCATTTTTATATGTCCGTTGCAATATAATCTGAAAAAGTCTTGAAATATGAATATTAATTGCTGAAAACTATTTTTTTGCGAATGTGAATACTCGATTCAATACACTCTTAAACCCATACTTATTAATTTTCATCGAAATCGAAAGACCAGTTTCCGAAATAAAATTTGCATATACCTAATCTAATATATTGTAACGTGGATGGGTATTCGTGTACTTACGGTTAATATTTGTTTATTAGCTGTTTATTTCTACTACCTTGTTTGCTATAGTTGTTGTTTGTATGTTTCCTTATGTAGTTCTAGAATCAGAAACTATATGTGAGGTACAATTTGTCATACTATTGTCAGTTTGACAAGGATCTAGAACATTAATTATGTGCATCTAGATAATCATAGAACATTCTCGATGAATGTCATGTCATGATTCAGGTATATAAAGCCGTGTCGATCACGGGACAGGGTCAGTCAGTCTTATGAAGGCAGTGAGTCTTATAAAGACAGTTGATAACAGTCAGTCTGTGCAATCAGAGGTTAATAGTAGTTCTGTCGGTGAAGACAGTGACAGTATAGATTGTCAAGGTGACAAGTGGTGACAGTTGTACCATAATAGAAGCTCGTGTACTGAGTGTTTGGAAATAAACCATTGGAAGCAATCTGCGAATTTTGAGTGCTACGCTAGTGAACTCACCCCACAACGTTTAGCACAGGGTTAAACGTTACAATATTAATACGAGCAATTCTTGTATATGTGTGTCCAAGATAAGGATGTCTATCATTGGGATCTCGGAAACCATAAAAGATACGAAGATGGTTAAATAAGTTAAAAGTTGCGTTACTTGAGCGTTAATAACATGATGTTGAGAAAACCGACAAATTCCTCTTATTTCCGAAGAAACTACAAAAAAACCTAAATTTGCCGATTTCGTTTTTTTTTTTCTTATGTTATTTACCGAGATATAAAGAAACAAAAAAATTTTCTTATTGCCACTTTTTGATCTCTACAAGATAACGTTGAGAGAATTTCAGTGCGATGTTTCGTTTCGGAGAAATCATCATGAACATTATTTTTTTATATGGTCCGTAAAAAAAGTACACCCTGTATTAAATAGCATTTCTTATTATGAATACAACGATGTTATGTACAATATCATTCTACATTATTCAAATTAGAGAAAAAGGTTTTTTATTAAATTTCGAACGTTTTTGGTGTAGTAGGCGCTGAAATGATGGCCCTGAGAAAATGTCAAAATAATTCTATTGACATATAAGTATAAATCGTCATTGAATTTTGTTGTTGCATCTTGTTGCTACTGATTTTTCTTCTTATAAAATGGCACATGGTTTTTCACCTGAGGAAAAGTTTGATATGATTAAATGTTATTTATATCTAATGCTATAGTAAATTTTTTGGACGATTAACTACAAATCTAAAGCAGTATAGTGCATTTGTGGAACCAGATTTATCCAGAAATAAGCCCTGCAAATGAAGAAAGAGAAAATAACGTAATGTTAGCTGTAACTGAAAATCCGGAAATATGACAAATTAACCATACAACTGGTATAGCGAAATCTCCTGTTCATGTTATTTTTCGAAAACAGAGATTTCACCCGTACAAATTTAGAATTTGTCAAGGGCTCAGACCTGGTGATGACGAAAGAAAAAGAACATTTTATGAGTGGTACACTAGGAAGTGTCAGAATGATGAAAACTTTCCCCATATGATTATCTGGTCGGAAGAGAGTATTGTAACAAATAATGGAAAATGGAATCTTTAACACGCGAAATACTCATTATTGGTCAAGAGACAATTCCCGAGTACACTGAACAGATAGACATCAACATCGTTTTGGTTTTAATATGTGGATCGGGATTCTTAGAGCACGTTTAATAGGCCCTTTTTACATGATACATGTCTGTTCAAGTCACAGCAACATAATATTATACAGTTTGGTGTTGGCAGGTCCTTGAGAATCACAAATAATATAATAATGTCTGATGTGGATAAATATTGTAACGTTTAACCCTGTGCTAAACGTTGTGGTGTGAGTTCACTTGTTTAAGACTCAAAAGTTCTCAAATTGCTTCCAATGGTTTATTTCGAACACTCTGTACACGACCTTCTGTTGTAGTACAACTGTCACCACTCCATTATTCTTCAAGGCATTTGCTCGGCCACAAAAGAGTTGATAAATATTTTTGTTGGCTTTCCCGGATATGCAAATGACAAATGGGTAAGTAGATATATATAGTGTAGGGACGCCCAACTTACTGTCTTATTCCCCTTGTTGTCCCTACAACCCTTTCACAGGTTCGCACTATCCAAGGGGTTGCACATGGACTTACCATATAAGAGCTTTTGAATTAATTTTCTTATAGGTATTATTTTTAATCAGACATGTAATTTTTTGATTCACCATATCAAGTTTAACGGCTTCTTCGCTAAATCTAAATATAAAATTTGTAAGGGCAATTGAAAAAAAAATGATGAGGATCACTTACCTCGACTAGCGCGAAGAAAAATTGCCCGCCGAGCCAGCAAGCCAACTCAGACGAGAGATGGGTGTAGGTCATTTTAATTGAAAGGAAAAGAAAATTAAACAAAACAAATTTATTGATCGATTATCAACGACTGATCAATGAGCGCCACCGGATTTGCGATAGAAAAGCCGGAAACTATTACGGTGACAGTTACCGTCTAGAAATGTGAATAGATAAAAAAATGTCAAATATAATAAAATAAGAATGAATTAAAATGTAACATCTGCTAAATATAAGCATTCTCCAAGGAGTGGAACTCCAACATTATTATAAAATAAATGCACATAATTAGGTAGAGGTATCAAACAAGTAATAAATAATCGTCAACCATTTATTAAAATAAGGATATATTGTTAACCATAAGCATAGTGCAATATAATTATATATAAATAGGTCCCTGTAGAACGGTGAACATCATTTATTTGACTCTCTCTAATAATCTGTTTTCATTTAATAAAGTTATTTCGAAGATTAAATCAAGGAAAGGTGTTTCACTGTAAACTTATATCTGTATCTAATGACCATAGGTAATAAACTTTTGTATCACAAAATGACATGTATACCTATGTTTGAATTTTTGTTCAGCAATTATTGCATATATAATTTGTTTTAAATGGAATTCAATAAATATATATGTATTAATAATTTCTTTTTATTTTTCCGGTAGGTATTCATCAATATTGTTAATTCTTATATCATATTATTAATTATTCTCATAGATCTCTTTATAAAGCTAAACAATACAATTGTACTTTATGAGAAACCTACGAAATTAATGGAGAATATGATTTATGAAATAACGTAAGATGATTTCAAATTACGAGATATTACATTTCAAATTTGCCGTCGGCCAAAAATTTCTCATTTAGTTCTTCGTGCAATGCAGAGATGGCAGTCAATTTTTACATCTATTCATTACTCTATGCGCGTCTGTATGACATTTTCACTTAATTTGATCCCCAAAAAACATTCCCAACGTAAGACTTTTGGAGGTGAGAGCTATATTCTGCAAAACTCGACAAAAAAATCTCAAGTCATTCGCATACGCAATACGCTCAGAAAGAGCTCCACACCCATACAATTTCTTATGTTTCTTTGTATACGCATTTTGCTTTAATGGTACATTTTCATCAAGTGATTCTATCGCTTCTCACCGCCCCCAAAATTCCGTCCATGAAATTACTACTTGACGTATTATATTCATAACCCATAGTTCCACTAAATATGGACTAGCATTTCCAGTCACTCACCTGCTCACCTTAAGTGATAAAATTGTCACTACCTTACATACATACTTGAAATGAATGCACTATATTCCGTCTTGGAAAAGAAGATGAAATAAAACAGAAATAATATTGCATTTGAACTTTTATTCGTTTTTACGAACTACATGTGTATATTTAACAATATGGTCAAGTTCTAAGGGTTCTATATGGGAGAAGAAATCAACTTTGTTAGTGATCTACAATATTTTTACACACACCAAACATACAAAAATGCAATACGATCTATTTCTTAATATACAGGGTGTTTCAAATATATTTGCAGGACTTGAGGATGTGCTAGCTCGTCCAAAAATATGAAAATGTTTACATTAACTTACCCTCTGAAATGCGTAATTTTCGAGATACAGGGCGTTGAAATTTAAAAAAAATCTGATCTCCTGAACCGTTTATCGTACAAGTTTTGAGTCAGAAAAACATTGTTGTTAAGTCATGGTTGGTGAAGATTTTGAAGGAGTAGTGGGGGTTTTTCTCCACAATTTCTACGCTAATGGAAAAAGTACGGTTTCGGAACGCCCATTTGAAGCGCCAATGTTTTCTACATCAAAAAGGTACTGTTGGTCGTAACCTCTAAACATAAAAACATAAAAATGATTTTTCTCGAAAACGGTCGACTTCAAAGCTCACGACCAATAGTGTTTTTTTTGTGAATAGAACATTGGCGGTTCAAATGGGTATATCAAAACTGTAATTTTACCATTGGCGTAGGAATTGGGGAAAAAAACACGCACTACTCCTACAAAATCTTCACCAATTATGACTTAACACAAAAAATTTCTGGCCCAAAACTTAGCCTATTATGAGTGGAAAATGCTTACAAAAGCTGTTTACTGCAAGATAAACGATTCCAAGATATTCACAAAAAAACATTTTTTTTCTTTCAATTTCAACACCCTGTATCTCGAAAATGGTGCATTCTAGAGGATAAGTTAATATATTTTTTTTTCATTTTTTGGGACGAGCTATCACATCCTCAAGTCCTGCGCATATATTATAAAACATCCTGTATATTTAAACCTAATGAAAATAATTGCTAACACCGTATTAAGGAGACTTAGAAAGGCGTGGAGTATCTATAAAACCTATTATGAGTTGAAAAAGAAATTGAACAACTTATGTTTCAACGTCATGGAAGGAATTTTGGGGGCGGTGAGAAGCGATAGAATCACTTGATGAAAATGTACCATTAAAGCAAAATGCGTATACAAAGAAACATAAGAAATTGTATGGGTGTGGAGCTCTTACTGAGCGTATGTGAAAGACTTGAGATTTTTTTGTCGAGTTTTGCAGAATATAGCTCTCACCTCCAAAAGTCTTACATTGGGAATGTTTTTTGGGGATATGGATTTTTTTTGGAAGTCGGTTAGCTGTCACCACAGTGTAGATAAACACAGTAGTCCAACTCAAGCCATTCCTTGATGTGGCCCGCCTTTGCCGCCGTGTCTCCCGTACCCACAGTATAAATATACCCAGTAGTCCAAATCAACGGCGGCCGCCTTAGATGATAGTTTCGGAGAATCATTTTTTGCGGTCGTCTGTTTGTCAAAGGCCACCGCGATTTCGTCGCTTATAAAAGTATTACTGCGTTTTTGCATCTGTCCTCACTTTCTTGATATTTCCGCCCCACTTACCTACACCTATCTCTAACGGTTCCCGAGATATTAATTATTTTCCATATTTTGGATCAAAGACATAGCTCGAATTAAATGTTTATTTCTGCGTTATTGCAATTCCTAGGAAGCTGTAACTTTTTAATAGGTCATCGAGATAATGTTTATGGATTCTGAATAGAGAAATTTGTCCTGCGTTATACAGTGATTTTACTGCTAGATACAAAAAGGTTTAAGAATGCGTTTTTTAGTTGGAACACCCTGTATATTATGAAATATCCTGAAAGATGCCTAACTTTCCTTCGATTTGAGTAGCCAGAATTCCGAGATAAGAGCAATTGTCTAAAAAAATCAAATTATATTTCTCATATTCATCTAGGTTGCTATTAAATGTCATCATAGTATATGACATAATGAAAATTTTACAATTAGTGCATTATTAATAATACCTTTGAGTGTTTCTTAACGTAAGTGACTTGAGGTACTAATAATTGTTTTTTATTCTTCATGAAAAATGTGAGGGAATTATAGTAAGAACGTGCAGAAAATTCAATGAAACGTACCCTGATTTACATCCAATGAACAAGAGGAAGTTTGTTTTATTACAAAATAATTTCATTAATAATGGATCAAAAATTAAAAGCGGAACGACATCTACCGAAACCTATAACCTCAGATGAAGACAACATAATAAATGTTTTGGCCTATTTCCGTGCTGATCCCCAAGCTTCCACTAGAAGTGCAGAATATGATTTAGGCTTGGATCGTGGGTCTGTTGGAAGGATCATCCATAATCATTACATGCGCCCGTACAAGTTTACTAAAGTTCAAGCTCTTAAACCAGAATATCATCAAAGTAGGGTTCACGTTTGCGAAAGAATCCTATTTCGCATCCAAGAAGAAAAAAAATATCTAGACAGACGAATCAAAATTTTCCAGAGAAGGAATTTTTAATAGAACGAGCATTTCTGTCTGATCAAAATCCAAATATTTTCAAGGAAATGGGATTTCAGGAGAAGTTTAGTTGCAACGTATTTTGCAAAAGGATCACCGAATAAGTTTTCTTATTTACGATGAACCGTTGAATTCTGAGAAATATCTGGAAATTCTAAGGTCAGTTGTGAACGACTTCTTGGACAATCTGTCATTGGAAGAGTATCGTAGCAGTTGGTTTCAGCTGGATGGAGCACCGGCTCATTGCACTGGGGAAGTAACAACGGAGTTATTTGAAATGTTCGACGATCGCTGGTTCAGACGTTTGGGTCCGTGGCATTGGCCTGCGAGATCAACCGATCTCGCGTCACTTGATTTTTTCTTGTGGGGTCATTTGAAGGGAAAAGTATACATGACACCAGTACACAGTAAACAAGATCTACGCCAACGAGAAATCAACTGCATTGAAGAACTAGATGCCAGTAAAATAAGGAGGCCTACAACTATATCTACAAATAAAAGGACATTGAAATGTTTGAAAGCCAGTGGTCGGCATTTTGAAAACTTATTGTGAACGTTTTCTAAATTTTAACAGATAATTAATGAAATTATTTTGTGATCGTACAAACTTTCTCTTGTTCATTGGATGTAAATCAGATAAATGAAACGTCATTTAATTTTCTGCACGTTGTTGCGATAGTTTCTACACATTTTCCATGAAGAATAAATTAGAACTTCGTTTGTATTGTTATTTCATTCATTTCAAGTCACTTACGTTGAGAAATACTCAAAGGTATTATTAATAATGCACTAATTGTCAAATGTTCATTATGTCATGTACTATGATGACATTTAATATCAACCTAGATGAATATGAGAAATATTATTAGATTTTTTTGAAAATTGATCTTATCTCGGAATTCTGGCTAAGTATAGGAACATGATAATCAAATCGAAGGAAATTTAGTCATCTTTCAGGATATTTTATAATATAGGTACAGGGTTTTCCATTTAGAAAAACTCATTTTTAAACATTTTTGTATCTAGCGTAACGATCTTTCTTTTCAGCGCTTGCCAAGAAATGAAATGCAATGTTACAGATTTTGGAGCATATTTGCGGAACATTGATAATGACATGACATTACCATTATTGTTGGGACATGAATATAGATATACTAAAAAAATGTGAAATCGCGAATAACTACATACTGATTCTCTCATCCTTTGGATTAATAATAATTTATATCTCATGAAATATTAGCTATAAACATAAAGTCATATTAATAAACTGACATTATTTTTCCATTTTGATCTGAGAAAAAGTTGTGTAAAGTTCCACCTATTTAGAAACACCCGGTATAATTGAAAATATTTTTATGTTGTAGAATGTTTAAAATACGATTGGGTTAGTTATAAACATTTTCTCATAATCTTTACAATAACCCCGTAATCGTCCGAATACCTACGCACTATTAATCTCCCACCTTGTATTTCATAACCTGAAATGTACCTAGATATTTATCAACAGCGGTCCGGGTCTAATTATAAAAAAGCTATATTGTGTGATCTGAACCAAAATTAAAAACCAAAAAAATTTATGCACGAGTAGGCAATGTTAGAAGAAATATACCTAGGTATATGGCAAATATTAATAATAATTATTAAGGCACAGCGTACGAACGCTCTGACATCTCTTAGTCAATAGATGTATTAAATGTGATATATATATATACGTCTCTGTTCTCTGCTACTGCTACCTATACCTGATTGTTGCTATTTATTTGGAGTATACGTTTGACAAATATTATTAATGCGTTAAAAATGTACCACTTTCGAATAAGAGCGAAGTAGTTTGCATGCTTTTTAAATAATAAATGATTTTACAATTATGATCATAGTTAATTTGTTAGTTTCACTTAGGTATTTATACGATATCTATATTACTGAGGTATTTAAAAACAGGTGAAATTTTAGCACCGGCAACACCGTAGAGTCTTGAAAATAATAAATTGTGAAATCCGTCTACTTGGTTTTACATATATTGATATTATAATTATTACAGCCTTTTACGAGTTGAAAACATTTTCAAATGATTACTTATCATTGTAGGATTGTATTAAATACAATATCTCGTTAATTTCAAGCCATATGTTTAAATTAATCGGGAAAAACCATTACGTGACCTTGAGAATCCAACATTTTTCTGTAAATAATGCTTCTGTAGCCAGAAGTAAGAGATACCGCTCTCACCTCTGCAAACTACAGTTTGCATTGATTAGATTTGCAGTCTGAATAAAAAAAGACATTGACAACTTAAAACTCTATCCGGTAGAGGACAGTGGATTCCATATTTTATATCAAGTTGGACGTATATATTGTGGTTAATAGTAGGTATTTGGTAGAAATTAATATAATCAGAAATTGAGTAGAATGTTCATTAAATATTCAGGGGAATATAATATGCAAATTGATTGTGATAGATATTATATTAATTTGTAATTTATTGATTCAAATAGGAAATCCAAAGTTTACATAGTATTCGAATATCTAAAACAATCTTTATATTTAAAAAAATATTAGACCCATAAAATATTGAATATATAAAATAATAATTCATTGCTTTTTCTCAATGGCAACTAGAACTTAATATATGCTTTTATAAAATTTTATGGATAATTTTGATGTCAATAAATATATTTGTTTTAGTAGAAACCAAACTCATTTCATTGATCATTTTAATTGAACATCGAAAAAATAAATAAGCATCAACCAATGGAATATGGGAACTCTAAAACTTTATCTACAATAATGTTCAGGGAGCAGAAGCATGCGGACAATGTAAGTTATTTTTAAACTTGAATAGTGATACCGATTATGAAATTCCAGTATTCCGAAGTAACGGTAAGACTTTCTGAGTACAAATGACCTAAACATTTAATAAATATTTTTCACAAAAAATTGGACCAACCTTATCAGTTGGTGCACTGAAAAGTACAAAGTAATATTAATTGTATTTGTGCTGGTACTTGTGATTTTTATGTTTGCTATGGAAAGACAGAGAAATTTTGGATAAGAATGTACAAAAAAAATATTGATGTCATAACAAAATTCTTGAGTTTTCTTGCTTTTACACTTTTGAGCCCTATAACTGTTGATATGCTCTAAATGACTTTAGTCTCCTTCAATAAATAGTTATTAGTTCTTATTATCCATAATTTTATTGTTTATTATATGACCTTTGTTCCTGTCATTTTTCCTACATAAGTCTGTGAGAAACTTGTAGCCTATGCAAGATGTAAATAATTATTTATTTATAGTAAAACAAAGACAGTAAAATTTTAAATTATTTTTATTTATAAACGCTATTTGAATTGCTGACCATTTTCATTAATACATAAATTTATGCTCTATTGAAAAGATATATCGACATTTTCAATCATTTCTGGTTTGATAGATCTAAATGCCTCCCGAATCATCTGTATCATATCCTCTTTTGTTTTAGCAGCAGCTTCATAAACTTTTGATATAACGTCTTGCAACAAGAAGAAATCAAGTTTATTTTGATCAGGTGATCTAGCCGGCTACGGAACTGTTCCTCCTAAACCAGTCCACTAGTCTCCAAAAAATGCAAACAAGAAGTTTCTCTCTAATCTAGCTGTAGGTATGTGCACGTGCACCATCTTGATGATACCACATTTGATCCAAATTAACCTCCTCTCTGGCATAATCTATTAAAACAGACAGATAATTTTGTAAAAAAATTAAATATCCCTACCACAGCATTTAACCTTTCTTCAAAGAAACATGTCCCTAATATATTTATCCGTATTATTCTTCCCCAAACATTGACTGACCATTGTTTCTGGTGATCTACTTACGTGTAAAGTATGGATTTTCTTGAGCATACATATGCATTTTTTTCTGTTAATATTTTCACAGTTTTTAAACGTACATTCGTCTGTGAAAAATACATTCATTAAAACATTTTGATCATCTTCTATTTTTTCTTGTGTCCAAACGCAAAACATCAGCCTATTTATAAAATATTCTTCAGTCAAGGATTGGTAAATATTAATTTTATAATCTTGATATTTTTCTTCCTCCAAAACTCTCTGCACACTCGTTTTTGAAATATTTTGTTCAACAGCAATCTGTCTCTGGCTAATGTACAGGATTTCTATAACTTTCAGAAAACTTTTTTCTTTTTCATCATTTGTAAGGACCCTTTTATCAATTTCTTCTCTTTTTTCATATGCTACAGACCCTGTTCTTTCAAATGTTTCTCAACAAGTCGAAGATTTTAGACCAATTACTTTGCTGAGTGTCAGCTAAAAGCTGCTCGAGAGGGTCATTCTTAATAGAATACAGCCCGCAGAATAATTCACACCTATTGAGCAGGCTGGTTTTAGGCCTGGAAGAAGCTGTAATGACCAGGTGCTGTCGGTAGCCACTCATATTGAGAGTGGAGTCACATTCGACTGCTCACTCACTTACAAAACTAAGATAAAGAAGACAGTGGGGAAAATAAAAACTGGAAATAATATCCTCCACAAATTGACAGGAAGTGGATGGGGAGCTGGTGCTACGGTTCTTAGAACATCGGCCCTTGCGCTCGTTTACTCAACAGCAGAGTATTGTCCAATATTCCCCTCCACATCCACGACAAGACTCCAGGCCCTGAAGAGGGAATGGCAGAAATGCGCAAATAACAACCAGCTTCCCATACACCGGGACTGCGTTAATCAATCCAGACTAAAATCCCGTAAACCAACATGGAGATTCGGAGAACAGCTTGTAAGAGACAACTTCAATATCGGAGATGCATGGCGCGGGGAATGGACTACATCCAACCCAGACGTATATGGACTAATACCATACCCAACTGAATGACCCGGCGGTTTTGACCGGCCTAGAAGATCCTAGACATCCCTCAATCGGTTCAGAACTGGCCATGGCCTCCATTTGCTCAAAGAAGGCGCAACTGAATGGCTGAATGGAATGGATATCTACCCATAGCTGGCTGAGACCACCTTACAATTTTTTTAATTGTGTTCTCATGAATTTCATGTTTTGCTATGTCCGTTCCAATTACTTGCTTTGTTTGTATTATATATAACTTGTTTATACACTGTATGTATACCTAACCAGATACCTACCGTTTATAACGTTCATACATGTATATACGTTTTTTAACTTCCCTCAATAAGGGAAGTATTGTATTCACGTAAAAAATCGACCTCGAGATTTTTGCTGATATTTACGTTTTGGGATTCCTAGATCTCGAAAATCATGGTATCTCAAGTCCGTCTGTCTGCCTGTCTGTCTGTAGTCTGTATGGCCGTGTAGCTCAATAACGGCTTGACCTAGGACAACGAATTTTGGTATGCATATTGAAGGACTACCGGCGACGCAATGTAAGGGTTTTAGTTAATCATGTATACAGGGTGTCCAAAATATTAAGTGTCAATATAAGAACGGTAGAATCGACGAGTTTGTTTCCATCTCGAAGCGGGGTGGTTTGTCGAGGGAGTCATAGGTAAAGGCTTTTACCATTTTTTTTCTTTTCTTTATACGACTGTATTCCTGCCATACGAAATAAATAAATAAAACCTAACTAACCTAACCTAACCTAAAAAATGTACGCTCCTTCAGACCTATCTGAAAACTGCCAGTGGCGTAAAAACGTAATGTTATCAAAAGTCCTATTAACGGTGGTATAGGGTACAGGTAACCCCATTCAATTAATAAGTTCCTGATATATTATTATCGGCATTAAGTTATCACGTATGAACATCTTACAAAAGCGAAGTCGTTTCGTGAATTTCACTTCGTTATAAATGTCCATGGGATTGTCCGTGTCTCGTATATAACTAGAACAATAATATGTTTTTATAGAGATAATTAAAATTGCGATCCATATTAGCATTAAACAGATTCAGATTATTAGTGCATCGTGAAATCCACAGATAAAGGAGGTTAGGTTAGGGAGAAATCGCTGGAGATACTGCCTACTGCCTCCAGCGTTCCGCAAACATATATGTCAAACAGCAGTGTTGACGAGTAACTATTGCATAGCAAATGTCTGGCGAATGGCGAAACCCCAGCGATTCGCTGGCCTTCGACTATGAATACCCGTGTAACTGTTTTCATCTGGGGATGTCGTAATTGTGAGTACCTTTGGGCATAAATTCTCCTGGCCTGCAAGTAGTTTCGGTAATTTTCCGAAAGAACAGATAACATAGCAATACGTTCTCCTTGAGAAAACATCATTGTCGTAATTATCAACAGAACGGAAAAAAGAAACAAAAATCAAATAATAAACAACGAAATAATGGATAATAAGAACAAGAATAAATTATTAAGCACTTGACAAATTTTGAAATGGTTGAAATAGACAAATGTCAAAATGACAAGTCAATCTAACAATTACGGCTTCTAGATCATATCAACAGTTATGAGATTCGAAATTGTAAAAGCAAAAAAAACTCAAGAATTTTGTTATATAAACAGGGTGTTTCATAATATATGCGCAGGACTTGAGGATTTGATAGGTCGTCTGAAAATTCTAAAAAAATTTATATTAACTTACTCACTAGAATGTACCATTTTCGAAATACAGGGTGTTGAAATTAAAAAAAAGGTTTTTCGTGAATATCTCCGGAACCGTTTATCGTACAGAAATCAGCTTTTCTAAGCATTTTCCACTCATAATATGCTAAGTTTTGAATCAGAAAGAAGAACATGCGGTTTTGAGACGTCCATTTGAACCACCAATGTTTTCTACACAGAAAAGGTACTTCTGATCGTGAGTTCTAAAGTCGATCGTTTTCGAAAAAAATCAACTTTTATATTTAAAAAAAACCGGATTTTTTTTAAATTCAATGTGTTATTTACTAATGAAACAAAATTTATGTAAATGTTATAACAAGTAACAAAAACTAGAATTGACCATGACCAACAGTACCTTTTTGTGTAGAAAACATTGGCGGTTCAAATAGGCGCCTCAAAACCGTACTTTTTCTATTGGCGCAAAAATTGGGGAGTAAAACAACCACTACTCCTTCAAAATCTTCACCAATTATGACAACAAAAATTTTCTGGCTCAAAACTTTATTATTATGAGTGGAAAATGTTTACAAAAGCCGTTTTCTGTACGATAAGCGGTTCCGGAGATATTTACAAGAAACGAATATTTTTTTTCAATTTCAACACCCTGTATCTCGAAAATGGTGCGTTTTAGAGGGTAAGTTAATATAAACTTTTTTATAATTTTGGACGAGCTATCACATCCTCATGTCCTGCGCATATATTATGAAACACCCTGTATATCCAATATCTTTTTTTGTACATTCTTATCCAAAATTTCCCTGTCTTTCCATAGTAAACATGAAAAACATACCATTCCATTTAAAAAATACCTTATTTTCCAACTTTCATGAAAATTAAACACTAATTATTATTAGAAGGACCCTGTATAACTTTCACTTGGTTTTAGTAAAACAGTACAAACTAGAACATTATGAGACCCCACCATGCAATTTTTGATAATTTCTCTCCTACAGTTTAAAGCATATTGATTTTTAAATTGGTATACTTATCTGTCATAAAAACGGGAAAATATTTTTTTCTCCTAAACTATAAGAACTAGTTACTATGTACAATTAACAAAGTCTATTTTGAATTTTGCGAGAATTCAGAAAAAAATATTCATTTATATCCATTCCATAAGAAAAACAAGAGTTATATACAATTACCGGGCATCGGAAAATCTTTCGTTTCAATAATCTATGAATTTTTTTATAATACTAAATAGGGTCATCACTTGTGTTTTTTTTTAATTATGAGGATATTTTGATATCAACACAACGAATATCATTCTTATGGCACATCGTGTTCGCCATCTCGATTCTTCGTTCTAACATCTCTTTCCGGTACTTTACCGGTGTGTTCTGGCTGCAAAAGGACATTGGTAGCTTAATCAAAATATTTATTTCACAATCAATAACAGGTTACAACTTCGTGTAAAAACAAGACACCAACATGCCTACTCTTGGTTCGGACACACTAAAGCCTGGTAGGGAGGCGACAAGGTTTCCAGATCTCACTGGTCGATGTCTGCATATACATATACTAGCAGTTTTACCCGGCACTTCCCGGGCAAACAATTTCGTAGATTGTGGTACGAAAACATAAAATCATCAAAAGTCTTGAATATGGAATGCTTCTATGAGACCTACTCGCACGTCGAATCAGTCCGAACACCAACCCAGACCCATCCACAGACATGCACCAAGAGAGAACAGCATGATAATTTTCCCTACATGTGTCTTTGGGATTTTCCGGTATGGAACCCTTTACCTTTAAATTCCATTTGCACTGATAGACTCTCACATATGGAACCTTCAGCCTAGGAGGCCCAGACACACAGCTATTACCAGATCATTCTAATAACATTCAACATACACACATGGTAAAAACACCATCAAAATCCAGCCATAGAGTTCGGAAATATACACAATATATTTTCAGATAAGGAACCCACCACATAGAGTCCCACGGGCACTGATAGTTTAACGGTACTTTTACTAAGGTATAGAATACTATCTGTAAACTTTGGTATTATAAACACGTGTGAAAAATTTGTAAAATTATTGAATTTTTAACACAGTATTCAAAATTAAAGGCTTGCTGCAGCAATCGGTATAGTGACTCGTACATATCACATTATAAAAAAACGAAAAAAAAATATTTTAGTGCAAAAATGATGGTTCAAGTAGTTAATTTTTGGTTTCAACTTTGGTACATTAAATAAACAAAGTAACATATAAAGAAAGAAAAAATAACAATAACAGTCATTATTTGCTATAGCCATCACGATTTTTATCAACTGTCGATAGACGCTGTCGCTGTAGTAGTCCCAATCTTTTATTTATTTTAGAGAAGCTTTAAGAACATAAAATATAGCCTATGTCACCCGAGCAAATATAGAAAATTCAATAAAAAAAAATTGAAATCGGATAAGTGGTTTTCGAGATTTTTGTGGTCATACGAAAAGTCCTTACTCGTATATATATTAGTATAGATTTTTAGTTTTAGTTTGGAAAAAACATATTTCTGATCATTTTGATTCCATATAATTAAAGCTAATACAAAAAAAGTTCTATCTTCAGAACGGTAAATAATTCTTTTTGTCCATATTATAAAAAATACGAGAAACAAACGTAAATTTAAAATTCAGTAAATAATTAATAATATTATTTGAAAAAGTTTTATAATTAAAACAAAATACAAAGAATTTCAAATTATTCATCCAGGTTAATCAATTTATACTTGAACGTTGGATACGTTCTCAATCTTAATAACTCAAGTTCAGTCTGCAAAACTAAAATTTCATTATGATTTTGCTGAATTTGTTGGACCAAACTACTTCTCCGAAGGAGGTCATCCATTCTGAAATATAATTTGAAGTCATTAATTTATTTATTGATAATATTAGGTAATGATACTCACCGAGCTTTCATAATATCATTTTCTTTTTCATATATCTCAGCGTCTGACTGCAATTTCAAGTGACATACATCAATATTCATATTCTCAATCTTTTTATCCAATGTTTTATTGTGCTCTTTATAAGCACGCGTTTGTTTCATGAGCTTCAACCATTTCTCCTTTCTATCTTTAATAAGATTCTCGTAGGCTGCACCCATCACTTCAATTTCCTGTTCAAATGAATCATTGTCTGTTTTTCGACCTAGATGCTTTCCTTTTAAGTACATTTGCATTTCCCTGGTGAACTATGAAATGAAAAAAAATAATTCAACTATGGTTGATATTTACTTTTTTTACCTTTATATCTTCAATATCTTTAATTTGCTCTATAAGATCATTAATTTCCATTCTCATTTTCTGATGTTCCCATTCCTTTGCCATTATATTTCTTCTGAAAGCCATATTTTGCATAATAGTGTGCAGCTTTTTATTTCCTGCTTCCTTAAAATAATCATCAGAAACAACGTAGCTAGATAATGAAATTTAAGGCTAGATCTATTACCTTAATTTTTCTGTTTATGTCCTCAATTTCTGTTTTTTGAACAAAAATAACATCTTGAAAGTCTTTTACATCTCCACTTAAAGGAATTTCCACCAAGCCCCGTCTCAATACTATTTGTACCTGAACATTGTGCATTAGATACTGATATTCTGAACGCACCTTGTTGATCTCCTGCAGCAATTTTGCATTTTTCTCTTTTTTTATCCCAATTCGTCGTTGAAATGTTGCTATAGACGCTTCGCCATCACTTATTTGAGTTTGTATGGCCCTAAGCTAGCAAAAAATAAGAAAATATCACATGATGACAAAACGTAACTTACGTAACTTACCTTGATTTCAAATTCCAAGCGTAATCTCCTGTGCTTACAAATGAGATTGTAGGTATTTTCATCGACTGTTGGTGGTAAACCGGCATACTGATCAAGAATGTCTAATGCTTTCATGTACTCAATACAATCATTGGTAAGAATCAATGATCTTTCCTGTGTGATAACACATTTAGCTAACTCAAATAGCACGGTCACAATATTGATTTGACGAAAGTTAGCTTTTGGTCTTCTCCTGAAATAAGAATGTTTCCGGTAAATTGAAAGTTTAACAAAAGTTACAATAAAGCTAATGCCCAGTATTCTGTCGCGAAGCCATTGCTATCAGTTTATGCCGAAAAAAAAAACACTGATGGTCAAAATACCTTCTAGAAATACCCTTCTGAAAGTTTGTTCGACTTGATTGCTAATATATGCCCAATTTAAAAATTTATCAAATTTACAGCCGATAATAGTAGTTTTGAATGAAAAACCCACCAGCGAGACTTATGTCCAAAGAAATACAGTTTCATTTAGATATATTAGTAATAGAAGATATCTACTGTTACAATTAGAAAAGTTCTAAGAATTATGCAGATATAATAGAACCGAGGGAAATCTCGGAGTAATTAGCCATTAGCTCTGTGCATGGCGTACTGCAAAGCTAGACAATAACACTTACAAAATATTACATTTCATTTGAGTATATTTTTTTCAGCTTTTTCTCAGATATACGCGTTATAGCAGGTGGTAGATGGCGTTGAGCAGAATGTTTGAAACAAGTTTCATCAAATCTTTAGAAATGATTCCGCAGTCTTGAGTAAAACACATTTTTAGCAACCACCGGCGAGCCATATCGATACCCTACAAATCAAATAGGAGGCAAGAAAATCGGTCCATCTGTTCCCGAGATAATCTTGTCACAATATACCGACCAATGGCTGAAAATCTCCTGGCCATCGAGGAGTCCAGATTTGACATCGGTGGACTTTTTTGTGGGGCACATTGAAAGATACGGTTTACAGAGGTAAACCGTCAACAGTATTGGAAGTGCAGCAACGAGTTCGCGCGGCAATAAACTATCTGGATGAAACGAATTACCCCTCAAATGCTATACACCATTTAGAAATGGCATATACTATTTGTATTCTTCAAAACGACGGACATACTGAACATCTAGTTTAATTAATTTTACTTGTAAGTAATATGCATTAGTAGTTAGTGTTAGTTAGTTGGTGGTAATTTTTTGTTGTCCTTTCACGTAGGCGTAGAAATAAAATTGTGCCCTAAAACGTTTGTGAACAAGTCGATAAGGAGCTAATTCCCAATTTCATATCTTAATAACTTAAATCTCTTATATACTGATTTTTTAAATTTATCTGTCAATTGAGCCAAAACGGTAAGTTAGAGACCGGTACTATGCTACATAATTGAAATTGTTATTTAAGTGGCTATATGAAAATCCAATAATATACAGGGTGTCTCATTTAACAAAATTGACAAAGGTATCATTTTGCGAATCGTGGCAACAAGGCGTATTTTAAGAAAATATTTTAAATTTGATCATTGCCTAAAGAAAAGCATTATTTTCTTAAAAAATAATACTGGATAAAAGTTTAGAATGTTAATGAGCAACCCAACAATGATAGTTTAAACATAAGCTGAATTCTGAAGATGATCGCTAATAAGTTCGAAATGGTGCATCACAGATCCATACTCATATATATTGTTGAATAATTTGTCTTTAAAAGGACTATCTAAAGATATACGGTGTTCCATTTACAAAAATATAACTTTGTTTCACCAACCTGTATATAACGAAGTGACGACTAGAAAAATTAGAAAAAACAAAGATCATTTTAGTGTAAACAACTTTCGTATTTAATTTTTTTGTAATTCCCGTAGGTTTCGAGATAAGGTATAGGCCCCTTTTAAACGGGCCACCCTGTACTTACGGCAATATCGTTTGAGGTTTTTGAATGTCGGTTATTGACAGATGCCACTAGAACCAAAATCAGGTGGATTCTGTACAAAAAAAAGAAGGGTCCTACTCAGATATACAATATGTAGCAGACATACGTTCACTATGTTCTACAAAAGGTTTTTCAGCGTGATAACTGTTATCGGGGAGTGTAAAGATGAGAGGGACAGAATAGAGTCTAGTGATTCAGAGGCATAATCAAAATACTGGGGAGGGAGTGGATATGACGATTATCCGGTGAGCGAGCTGGCCACTCTGTTGGACCTCGACGTTCAATCCACCTGCCCGGATACCTTTCGTATAAGATTTTTTTCTCCTCCCGAAAATAGTGAGGTGTTGCTCCATCTTGCTGGAATGTTACATCAAAGTTAAACTCATGTGGATTTAGAGCAACTATTTCAATGATAGTGGGTGTGATTGTGTATTGCAGCAGATGGAGGTATCTGGGACCATTCAAATATTCTTCTAGGAATATGGGACCTATAATGTGGTCACCTAAAATACCAGCCCAAATGTTATTTTTTTCAGGAAATTGAGTGTACCCATCGCGTTACTCATGTGGATTCTCATCACTCCAATATCTACAATTCAGGGTATTTACAGTTCCATTTAGATAAAAAGTGCTTTCATCACTAAAACAGATATGTTGCAAATAAAAAGGATTTGAAATAATTATTTCTGCCATGCTCTCACAAAATTCAAGACGCCTCTCCGGATCATCTTCAGCTAACTGGTACAAGGTTTCAATTTTGTAAGGATGGAACTTATTTGTTTTTGAAATCCTCTCTAATGTCTTAGAAACATCGCCCGTCTCAGTTACTCTTTTAGTTGATTGTTTCGGGTTATTTGCCATTTCAGCTAGAACTTGAATTTTACAATCTTCCGTAATTATTTTCGTCCTTCCAGATCTTGGAGCATCTTTTACCGTTCCTGTATTGTGAAATTTTGCCTCCAATTGCCGGAGATATTTTTGACACATTGGACGTTTGGGAAATCTTTCATAGAAAATGCGAATAGCAGCGTGGAAATTCCGATTAGCTTCACCAAAGATGATAACGGCTTCAACTTTGTCAATGAACAAGCCATATTAATCAACGAGAAAAATTATGAAAAAAGTAATCAAGGAGATCACAAAATATTGATAACTCTAATTTGAAAATTGTTGACAACAGAGTTAAGATTTATTTACTTGTTGCTATGGTTACTAAGGCACTTACAATATAAACAGCCGACTGAACGTAAGGGATCGAAAATCAGATCAGTTTGGATTAAGTTTTTTTTATCATTTCAACTTAGGTATAGTAAATGCTGCATGAAATCTGCTTAGAATTTCACTTAAAATTCGAATATCTAATAAAATACAGGGGGCCTATTTGAAAAAATAAACTAATAAGTCAGTGGGCTTTTTTGAAACACACTGTATAAATTGAAATTTTGTTTTTGAAAAGGTCGAATGTAACCCTACAGCTTATGTATTCAATATTTTTTTGTAATATTGAAAATAATGAAGTTCCGGTGGGGGAGGGGGTGGAACTTTTGGTCCTCACTGTATAATATTCTCATTCAAATTCATTAATTCATTTAACAATATAAACATCTTTGAATAACAAAATATCCCAACAAAAGCCTATGGAACAAATAATAAGCGATTAGGTAAATGCGAAGTTCACAATAAATGTTCAAATTGTGCCCCTTGAGTAGATTGACAGTATCCGATGCGAGCATAGAATTCCTGAATTACATTTGACAACATTTCTACTGTAATTGGTTGCATTTCCGCTCGAATTATTTCCTTAAGTTCGCCCCTATTAATTGGTCGGCTCACATAAACTTTACTTTTCATGTAACCCCTAAGAAGAAAGTCAAGAGGGGTTAGGTCTGGAGATCCAGGAGATCATTCAATAGATCCGTTTTCCTATTCAGCGATTGGGTAAAACCTCATTCAGGAAATCAACAGACCATAATGAGGAATCGCTCCATCTTGTTGTAACAAAATATTGGGATCTATTGAATGGCCTCTTGGATCTCCAGACCTAACTGGATACTGTCAATCTACACAAGGGGCACAATTTGAACATTTATTGTGATAAATCTCTTCGCATTTACCTAACTGTTTATTAATTGTTCCATATGTTTCTGTTGATATATTTTGTTATTCAAAGATGTTTTTAGTATTAAATGAATACATGAATTTGAATGAGAATATTAATATTCTGGCACCTTGTATTTCAAATTTCTTTATTTTAATACCCGTATATTTGGTATTTTAAACTCAAAAAATTTGCCAGTACTCGGCTTATGATATAAAATTAAGGGCTTCCCATTTAAAAAAATAACGATGACGTCATAATTTGGAAGGTGGAGGGGATAAAAAGATTCTATTTGCATAAAAAAGTAAGAAATTAAAATCAAAAATCGACCTATCAGAGCTTTTTCTCTATATGATAATGTTTTGGAAGATATTGAAGCTTTCCATACTTTATGAACGCACTGTATAAACATTTTAAATAACCCGACAAAAACCAATCACTACCTAATACAGAAATATTGTACGAAGAGTTCACTACTACGTTACTACCAATATATTTTTTTCGAGAAAACTTGAAGAGAGACACTTCTGATACTTACTTGTATAATTTTATCGCCTGTTCTTGTATTAGAGGTGATGCCTCCTGAAAATCTCTTTTAAATGATTTTTCCAAGAGTTTTTCTTTACTTGTTAAATTCTCCAAATTAGTTTTGCAGCTGTTCAACTCTTCTTTCATATCATCTACTGATTGTTGGAGTTGATCTATTACCCCTTCATTCTCTCTTATAGCTTTGCTATGAAAAAAACATATTTTCTATATTGATGACATTATGACACATTTTAATAGAAATCATGTCTCAAATATATTCAGATCAATAATTTTCCATAATGATTATAAAGAAACTACATTCAAGAGACACAGTTGTTGATAATACAGTAGGTTCTTTCAGAAACAGTCGTAACCCACGTGACCATCTTTTGAATTTGCTGTGTTAAATTTTTCATTATATGATGGCATATTTGCCAGGACCTGGTTTTTTGTCGAGCCCGTCATAACAACACGCTGACAACGATGCGCTCCATAAGACGCCATACTGCATTCTCAGTTTGAGACTGCGTCGTTCGACATCACGTGGGTTATGATCATTTATGAAACTGCACTATAACTTACAGTAATTCCTTTTCTTTTACATATAATCGCACTCTCTCGCTCTCACAGACCCTAGCCCTATTTACTTTCAAATGTTCGTGGCATAAACCGGAACTGATCAGCATTCTGAATTCAATATTATCCTTCAGCTTTTGATTGAATCTTCTTATTGTATCCCTAACGGCGGTGGCAGTCTTGGTAAAATCTACGTCTAAAATATTCTTATAGCGTTCTCGTTCGCTGTTTAGAAACGCTACTTTCTCCTCATAATCTCTAATGCTACGCAAGTCTTCTTCATTATACTGAGCTGGATCTTTTTCAACCTAAAGCAATCAACAGTCGAAAATAACTTACACTGAATTTTAATGAGGGTAAATGAGTACTTTCACTTTGCTGATACTCACCATACATTTGGGGAGAGGTACATCTTTTTTCAATTCATCCTCCCACCTGATCTCTAATACGCCATTCATCATAGCCATGAGCGCCCTCTCTCGAAAATCGTCAGCGAGTAACGCCAATCTAATCCTTTCCTCTTCTGCCGCCTTAGCATCTAGGATGGCTTGTTCAGCAGGACTTATGTAAGGAGTTGTGGTCAGCTCTGTATCACTAACCTAAGTAAATGAATAATTTTGAAGTGATGACTTAAAATTATAAAAAAACATAATATAAGAATTAATTTCCATCCATCGTAAGTTTAGTGCATCATCTCGTGAAGTTGGTCCTTGTTTTTTTTAAGTCAACTACACCCACAGACTTATTTTGTGATTGATTTTATTACTAGGAATAAAACTATTGTACAGTCAAACTCTCCATTGAGTATATTACTTAAGAGGAGTTTTTTGGCCTTCGAAGGTCTGAAAACGACCGAAGTCAATAAAACCTCTCCTAACGGACATCTCTCTCCAAAGGAGACTCCTCCCTACGGATAATTTTCAAATTTCACGGCATAAGAGGAAAAGAATTAGACGCTTTTGCAAGGGACACCCCTCTTAAAGACGCGGGCGCCAAATTTTCGTTACCGAGAATAGGATTATATTATTCATACTTTTTCACGAAGCTATTAAATTTAAGTTACAAGTTACAATGCGTTATAACAATGTTCTTGGAAATCCATTACAATCTACTAATGTCTAACAAAATCGTATTATGCCTCGTTTTTGTTCTTTCAATATAGAAAATTCATAATGGCATCCTGTAAATTTCTTACCATACAAGAAAAAGTCGAAATAGTGAATTTCAAGAAAAAATGCTCTATGCGGAAGCAGCTGAGAAATTAAAAGTCCACGGATGTCCGTTGTAGAGAGGTTTTACCGTAGTAATATCAATTCTAGTAATATTTTTTTGAGAAAAATATCTCTAGCTCTTGTATTATAAATCTCCATAATATGATATTTCTCAGAATTGTAGATAACCTGAGATGATAGTCTTCCAGGAGAATGCTTTTGGGAAAGTTTCATCAAATTATGTTTATACCATACGTTGTCATAGTACGGAACCCGCAGATTAGAAATATCATCCCTACATCTTTCTCTTTTCATGTAGGTATGATTATCTAATGTGAAATTTAGATCTGGTGGGAAGTTACTTACCTTTGTAATGAGCGATGGTTGTTCTTCCTGCGTCCAAATTGGATCAACAATATCCAATTGTATTTTTTCTTGAGAAAAATAATTAAATTCAGATATAATATGACGCAGTCTTGCATTTTTCTCCTTTATGGAATCCATCTCTCTATACTTTTGCTCCATAATTCCATCGAATGTAGTATTATATTTCAGCTTAAGCTTGTAGGTATCTTGCTATAGAGAATTCATATTTGATTTCATTGAATGCAGAGTTTCATACTCTTAGTTATAAGTTATAAGCACCTGTGCAATACTATCCTGTGATTGACATTGATAGAAAGTAGTCAGCTGCCATTGTTTGTAATGGCCAAGACTCTTTTCTATGAACAATTGGCCAACTGATCCTTTCAACGCCACTTGACTCTCGATGTTGTCTTGACTGATCATACTTTCTTCCAAGAATGTTTTTGCATCTATTCTCGTATAGTCAGTGGTCGCTAGTTTCAATGGCTGCTGTAATTGTTTTACTAAAGTTCTGAAAGAAATATCAGGATATGACTGAAGTAGGTACATGTTTAACGTATTTTGAGATTAGATGCCTTCCAGTTATACCGAAAGCAGATCCCAACTTTGTTATTTCAAATGCCCTGTATTCAATTATGAGAGTTTGTTTTTATTGATTACCTTTTATTTATTACTAATGGCAACACTGCTGCCAAAGATTTGTAAAAGTAGCAGACGACAGCCAATAAGACAGATGTACCAAAAATAACCATACAAGATGTACTAGCAATTGTCAGATAATAATTTTATTACACAATCAAACAAAAAAGTCTATTTTTTATTGCCATCAACTAGCAACTTTTGGGTGAAACAAATTCCTACCGTCTCTGCTCCAGCTATCTACAGTCGGAAATCAAAACACTCTGCATATAAATATATTTTCAAATTCTATTTTTAAATAGTTTTTAAATAGTTTTTATTACTTTCGGTTCTTGTATCAATGGACTCCGCAGCGATTTCTCAGGCCCCATACGGTCTAGAGACTTGAAATTTCGAATTCGTACTTAGATCGCAGACATCTCGCCGCCTGTTAAGCTCCAAGTGTGATCCAATATTGGTAATTAAAATTATCTTATTCAATCTCATTCAACCAAGATCATTATAATGTCGACATGGAACGACAATGGGATCCGTCAATGGAATTACGCACGAGCATGGAGCGTATATATACGTCTCGTTCTCTGGTATATAGGTACTTTCTGGAAGATCGTCTATGGTTATGTCGCAATTGTCAGACGTTATTGTTAATTTAAAGTTTAATTTTGTGTAATGGTAGACAAACAGTAATTTGTTATGGAATTGCTGTTGCTGGCAAACACATATACATAAGTATAGTTAAAATCGAGAAAAGGATAGCAATAGTAGGTACTCATCGGTACGGTTTAAATCTTAAATGCCCAATAAAAACTATTTTTAATTTTTTTCAAAAATTTCACTTGTTATTACTTTCGGTTCTTGTATCAATGGACTCCGCAGCGATTTCTCAGGCCCCATACGGTCTAGAGACTTGAAATTTCGAATTCGTACTTAGATCGCACACATCTCGCCGCCTGTTAGGCTCCAAGTGTGATCCAATATTGGTAATTATAATTATCTCATTCAATCTCATTCAACCTAGATCATTATTTTGTCGACATGGAACGACAATGGGACCCGTCACTGGAATTACGCACGAACATATAGCGTATATATACGTCTCGTTCTCTGGTATATAGGTACTTTCTGGAAGAGCGTCTATGGTTATGTCGCAATTGTCAGACGTCAGACGTTATTTTTAATTTAAAGTTTAATTTTGTGTTGTGGTAGACAAACAGTAATTTGTTATGGAATTGCTGTTGCTGGCAAACACATATACATAAGTATTGTTAAAATCGAGAAAAGGATAGCAATAGTAGGTACTCATCGATACGGTTTAAATCTTAAATGCCCAATAAAAACTCTTTTTATTTTTTTTTAAAAATTTCACTTGTTGATTCTAAAAACATTTCATGTATAAAGTCCTTTACCTTAAGCTCAAACATATTTCAAGTTTTGTGTGAAAAATGACATTTGACATCGTCTGCCAGGTTCTTCTAGTATCAAATGAAAACCCAGTTACATTTAAATCAAATAAGAGCTACTTACTCTTTGGGAAGAACATTCCATGGTTCAAAACAGTCATTGAGGGACAGAATCTGTTCAATTTTCCGTCGTTCTTCCACCCTCGCGTTAAACGACAAGTTGTACTCTTCAGGTGTTAAAAGAGTAAATCTTTGTGTTACAGTATTCACGAAAAATCCACGGATAAGTTGACCAGGAAGAGCCATAGATTCAATATAGTTTTTCATCAGATAACTGGATACTCTATCTTGGGCCTGTATTAGTGCTTTTAGATATATCTCGGTGTTTTTGCAATCTTCTTTATTCTGGAGCTTCTTTTGATTGTAAGCACCAGTGTCTAAGTAGAATTCAAGCAGATCGATTTTCTCATTATCTGGTCCTTCCAAATTTTGCGTTACCAAATCATTTAGCACGGTTTTTATTTCAGCTAATTCTTCCAATATTATCTGTTTTTCCTCTTGGCATTCCTCTTGTTCTTTTTCTTTCTGCAAAATCGCCTCCATTTCCACCCATGTCATGCCCTCAAAGCGCCCTATGAATTCCACTTAGTAAGAATCAATATTATCTATATAATCATCTATTTAGGCCGCAAACGCACTGACGGGTGCCGGGTGCATCGCTTAGAGCATAGCGAGTTGCCTGGCGTCTAGCGAAGTTTAAAACCTAGAGTCTAGAGAGTCGTCTGGCGTCTAGTATAGTATAGTCTAAGAGTAATTAAGATGTAGTAGTTCTTTTGTATTTTATTTGCTTTAGAGGTGATCAAAAAATTATTCAAAAAGTAGGTACCTATTTGCTAGTTTAGTTATATGAAATCTATGTATATAAATGATACACATTTGAACCATTTTCTTCTTTTTTCTCGGCTTAGTAACCCTATAACCGGGGTACTTTATTGAATCGTCAAAAAACTACAAAATATTTTTTTCAAAAGCCATAACTGGCTTGACTATAAGAAATAAATATTTTTTTACAAAAAATTGAACCGACTTTATTAGTGGTTGCACTGCAAAATACAAAAAAATGTTAATTCTTTTGATGCTGGTACTTTTGAAGTTGTGTCGTTGGAGCCTACAACAACAAACTACAACGGCACAACTTCAAAAGTACCAGCACCAATTAATATTATTTTGTATTTTTCAATGCAACAACTAATAAAGTCGGTCCAATTTTTTGTAAAAAATACGTATCTCACATTTTATTGAGTGTAGGTAGCATTAGTCATAAAAATTGTTGATCATTAACTATTACCAAAGAAGATAGAACTTATCCTATTACCCATGCATAGGCTTAGCTTATACTTGTTATTTATTATTCAGAGATCTCAAAGATATACATATTTCAGACTTTACTACTGTAACTCGAAAACCGTAACTCTTTTAAAAATGTGTAAATTAAACCTTTCCGGCTATGGTCCCATTTTTAATTCTGCATTCTCAGATTTTGGATTCTCGAGAAAAATTGCCCCTTCCCCCCATTCTGTGGCGGTTTTTGAAGAAAAGAAGATTTTGGACTTGAGTTTTTCTAAATATGAGACCATTTCTCAACTCTCTTCTTTCAAATGAAACAAAAATCGTCTAAATCGGAGTACGTTTACTATGTAAAACGCGCGAACGGATATAAAAAAGCAAACATACAACCTAATTGTATACCTTCTTTTTTGAAGTCGGTCAAAAATATACAGGGCTATTCAAATTCGTTTCTGTACATGGGGATCTCGTAAACGATAAGAGATAGAGTGTCGGTTAAATTGTGGCAAAGTTGCGTATTTTAGAGACCTCTTCAATGATGTAAAAAATCGAATTTAGATCTTCTGGTTCTGGAGATATACAGGAAAAACAAAAAATCACAAAATTATTGTTTTGCCTGTATCTTTTTTATTCGCAGACATATTGAAAATCTGTCCACATTTTGCTATTGGCACTTGATGTGGGCTATCAGAATGTCCATGACTTAGGCCACCCACATCTTAAAATTTTTAAATAAGGACCTGTATTTTTTGTTATAGTTTTTGGATCGTCAACGTTCAATTCATACTGAGAAATTAAATTAAATTTTATATTTCGGTAATATTTTATTATAATTGGGTGAATTATTCCATTTTAAATTACGGCCCTGGAAATTGGTTGACTGAGTTAAATATAAACACAATAGCGTTTTCTACAATGAACTTCGAATATGAAAACCTTTTATGATTATCTGAAACATATCTACAACAAAAATAGATTATACATATGTATTTTCATAAGCTGAAAAAGAAATGATAGCAATAATTACATCCGAAACACTATAATTGCAATGAAAATTGAAATGAAGTAATTTATAAACACAAAAAATCAATGGCGCAATAAATATTCGAATTGGAGTCCTTCCATTTGAGACATTTTTGAACTCGTTTTTTTATATTATTTATTGCCCTTTATACACTTCTTTGCCGCATTGTTGCGAAAGCATTCAAAATCCTCAATCTCAAGTCTGCGAATAAAGAAGATACATGCAAAAAATAATTTGGAATTTTTTCGTTTTTCCTGTATATCTCCAGAACAAAAAGATCGATTTTTTTACATCATTGAAGAGGTCTCTAAAATACGCAACTTTGCTACAATTTAACCGACACTCTATCTCTTATGGTTTACGAGATCCCCATGTAACCGAATTTGAATAGGCCTTTATATGTAGTACACATATACACTTTGGGATGTGCATCAAGTTAGCGAAACAACTTTGGAAAATGAAAACGCCATTAGGTCAGGAATTTGCCGTTAATCAGTTGTGGAAAAAATAATTTTGCCGCACTTTTCCCTCTACTACAAAATGGGTATCTCGCTAAGTTGACGTCAAGTTAGCGAAACAACTTTGGAAAATAGAAATACCATTAGGCCAGAAATTTGCCACTCTTTTGCCGGTTATTAGTTGTAAAAAAATTAATTTTGCCGCTGTTTTCCTTATACCAGAAAATGGGTGTCTCGCTAAGTTGACGTCGAGTCAATTATGTTAATAGTAAAAATATCAAAAATCCAATTGGCGGATAATTTTGTAACTGTGCTTTTGAATATAAATTACATGTTCATTTTCTCATATGCTATAGAAGGATCCAGAAAGTAATTTATTATGATAATGATAGGGGAACATTAGTCTTTGAATGAACGCGACTATTAGTTTATAACTGATTAACTATGGGGTGAGTTCAGGTAAGTAAAAACTTTTTATTTTCTTGAATTTTTGTATTTTCTATAAGTATATGAAATGTTCACATATTAATGGAAAGTAAACAGGTGAAAATGAAATTATTAATAAAATCTAAAGGTGATAGTTTATAAAGAAAGAGGTAATGTTGAGCACCTAAAAGAAATCGAATATGCAACAGAGGTAAATACGCGTGAAGAATTAATCGAAAGGATAAGGAATAGAGCTGAGATATTGCGACAGAACTTTTCGAATCGAGTTACCAGTTCAGAAATAAGAAAAAAGGCTCGTGCTCGCATAAGGAAAATTTTGAAAATGAATGAGTCATAAATTAAAATTATATAATATAAAAAAGTTTTTCCATTACATTTTGAGAATGTTGTTTCTTTTATTATAAGGTAGGGAATATTTTTTTGTAATTAGTATCCCCAAAAAACATTCCCAATGTAAGACTTTTGGAGGTGAGAGCTATATTCTGCAAAACTCGACAAAAAAATCTCAAATCTTTCGCATACGCTCAGTAAGAGCTCCACACCCATAAAATTTTTCATGTTTCTTTGTATATGAGTTTTGCTTTAATGGTACATTTTCATCAAGTGATTCTATCGCTTCTCACCGCCCCCAAAATTCCGTCCATGCAATTACTACTTGACGTATTATATTCATAACCCATAGTTCCACTAAATATGGACTAGCATTTCCAGTCTCTCACCTGCTCACTTTAAGTGATAAAAATTGTCACTACTACATACTTGAAATGAATGCACTATATTCCGTCTTGAAAAAGAAGATGAAATAAAACAGAAATAATATTGCATTTGAACTTTTATTCAACGGCGGCCGCCTTAGATGATAGTTTCGGAGCATCATTCTTTGCGGTCGTCTGTTTGTCAAAGGCCACCGCGATTTCGTCAAAGGACACCGCGATTTCTTGTTTCCCGTTTATAAGTAGGGAAGACACAGTGGCAAAGGCGGGTCACATCAAGGAATGGCTTGATGGACTACTGTGTTTATCTATATTGTGCCCGTACCTTAAACGGGAGACACGAAATCGTGGTGTCGCCTTTGACAAATAAACGATCGCAAAAAAATTATGCGCCGAAACTATCATCTAAGGCGGCCGCCGTTGAGTTGGACTACTGCGTATATTTATACTGTGGCTATCACGAACTAACTTTAATTTTCAATAATCATATTAATTTTAAAATAAATACAAATATATATATATATATATATATATATATATATATATATTAAATTATTAAATATTAAATTTCCTTCGATTTGATGGGGTCATTTGAAGACAAAAGTATACATGACACCAGTACACAGTATACAAGATCTACGCCAACGAGTAATCAACTGCATTGAAGAACTAGATGCCTGTGAAATAAGGAGGGCTACAACTATATCTACAAATAAACGGACATTGAAATGTTTGAAAGCCAATGGTCGACATTTTGAAAACTTATTGTGAACGTTTTCTAAATTTTAACAGATAATTAATAATATTATTTTGTGATTGTACAAACTTTCTCTTGTTCATTGGATGTAAATCAGAGTAAGTTTCATTTAATTTTCTGCACGTTGTTGCGATAGTTTCCACACATTTTTCATGAAGAATAAACAATTTTATTAAAACCTCGTTTGAATTGTTATTTCATTCATTTCAAGTCACTTACGTTGAGAAATACCCAAAGGTATTATTAATAATTCGCTAATTGTCAAATTTTCATTATGTCATGTACTATGATGACATTTAATAGCAACCTAGATGAATATGAGAAATATAATTTGATTTTTTTGAAAATTGATCTAATCTCGGAATTCTGGCTACTTAGGTATAGGAACATGATAATCAAATCGAAGGAAATTTAGGCATCTTTCAAGATATTTTATAATATAGGTACAGGGTTTTCCATTTAGAAAAACTCATTTTTAAACATTTTTGTATCTAGCAATACAATCTTTCTTTTCAGCGCTTGCCAAGAAATAAAATGCAATGTTACAGATTTTGAAGCATATTTGCAGAACATTGATAATGGTACCAACATTACCATTTTTGTTGGGGATATGAATATACATATAATAAAAAAAAATGTGAAATCGCGAATAACTACATACTGACTCTCTCATCCTTTGCATTAATAATAATTAATATCTCATAAAATATTAGAGTCATATTAATAAACTGACATTATTTTTCCATTTTGAAAAACAAAATTGTGTAGAGTTCCAACCATTTAGAAACACCCGGTATAATTGAAAATATTTTATGTTGTAGAATGTTTAAAATACGATTGGGTTAGTTATAAACATTTTCTCATAATCTTTACAATAACCCCGTAATCGTCCGAATACCTACGCACTACTAATCTCCCACCTTGTATTTCATAACCTGAAATGTACCTAGATATTTATCAACAGCGGGCCGCGTCTAATTATAAAAAAGCTATATCCTGTGATCTGAACCAAAATCAAAAACCAAAAAAATGTATGCACGAGTAGGCAATGTTAGAAGAAATATACCTAACTATATGGCAAATATTAATAATAATTAATAAGCCGCAGCGTACGATCGCTCTGCCATCTCTTAGTAAATAGATGTATTAAATGTGATATATATATATATATATATATACGTCTCTGTTCTCTGCTACTGCTTTCTCTACCTGATTGTTGCCATTTAGTTGGAGTATACGTTTGACAAAGATTATTAATGCGTTAAAAATGTACCACTTTCGAATAAGAGCGAAGTAGTTCGCATGCTTTTTAAATAATAAATGATTTTACAATCATGATCATAATTATTTTTTTTAGTTTTACTTAGGTATTTATCCGATATCTATATTACTTAGGTATTTAAAAGCAGGTAAAATTTTAGCACCGGCAACACCGTAGTGTCTTGAAAATAATAAATTGTGAAATCCGACTATTTGGTTTGACATATATTGATACTATAATTATTACCGCCTTTTACGCGTTGAAAACATTTTCAAATGATTTCTTATCATTGTAGGATTGTATTAAATACAATATCTCGTTAATTTCAAGCCATATTTCTAAATTAATCGAGAAAAACCATTACGTGACCTTGAAAATTCAACATTTTTCTGTAAATAATGCTTCTGTAGGCAGAAGTGAGAGATAACGCTTTCACCTCTGCAAACTACAGTTTGCATTGATTATTATATAAGTGGCCTTCTTGACAAAACGCCAGGGTGTCACCTTCGAGGTCCATAAACTTTTTCTTGAATGGTTCGGAAAACTAAAAATTTGCAAAACGGAGTTTTATGAGCCGATAACTCGATTGGGGGTACTTGCATTTTTAATGGTTGTGACCCTCGAGTTCCACAATAGCTATTTCCAGAATGGTTTTGCAGATATATATAGAAATTTCAATATGTTGTGGAGAATTCGATTGGTGATACAGCTGAATTCTGGTATGTTTCATATTCATATTTATTTGGAAATCTGTAAATTATGAGCTATGTGAACGAAAATAGCAATATTTAACGATTTACCGATCGCAACACATTTAAACTAGAAATATGCACATTTTTTAACTAATATTAAACATCCTTAGTAACTCTTATAGACCCTCTCTAAATCCTGATATTTAACAATTTAACAATAATTATAGATTTAACCAAAGTGAAAATCATTTCACATGAATCACCGCACCAGATTTATCTATTTAATTTAATTTCTTTTAATTTGATTTTACTGACCCGGCTGATTCCAAATGAAACAACTCATCAGTTAACATGTTGAACAGTCTAGGTATAGACACTGTTATATTGGGTCTCTTCTTATCTCGCGCTTATGCTTATGGCAAAGATACTTTGCTTAGGGTCAAATTAAATGAGCTTAAGAACGGAAAATCGATGCAGGCGAATTGCGGTTAAACAATCGTAGGTTTTAAAAATATTGGTCAGTGAGGGTCGTTTTTTCCAATAATATTAAGCATAGCTCTTTGATTTTCTTCAATTCTAATGAATTAATTGAGGGAAGCCGATCCCCAAGTTACCATACCATGGTCTAGGACGTTTTGGCGCCGGTATGTTTAGTTGGGAATATCCCTTCATTTTTTACGAAACGCAAAGTAAATTGTCGGAAATGTTGCTTATTCTCAATAGTTTAAAGTTATAATATGAACATATATGATTTTTTTCCTGATTGATTTTCTCTAATTATTTTTCTCAGAAATCTAGAAACTCAATATGGTGAAGTAACTCTATTTTTGATCAATGAAAAAATCTAATGCTGTGTTCTTATTCAACTACTTAAAAAAACCTTGTGTATCAAATATCACCCCACTAATCAAATGTAAAGGAAACTAAATGTTTTGTCCATTAAAGTTCTATTTTATTGTCACAAAAATGTTTTAATTTTAAATGAATTAGATGTAAAAGCATATTAATATGCAGGGTGTTTCTAAATCATTGCCAAACTTGAAAATATAAATAATTTTATTTTTGATCGATGAAAGAACTAATGTTATATTATTTTCAGCGATTAAAATGCAATTGTATCTATATGTATATTAATAAATACAATTGAAGGGACTATATGTTGTATCAAAACAACAGGTTCTAAAAAATTGCATATGGAAGTATATGAGTCACTGATAACAAAGCGTCATCAATTTTTATAACTCTTGTCTGTCTGTCCATCTCTCTGTTTGTTCTGGCTAATCTCCGCAACAGCTGAACCGATTCCGACGGAATTTTCACTGGCAGGTAGCTTATGTTATAAAGAATAACTTAGGCTGATTTATTTCTAAAAAATCTATACAAATAGATAAAACCGAGTTGTCTGTTTGTTATATCAAAATAACAGGTTTTGACTAATTGTATTTGGAAGTATATGTTTCACTAATAAGAAAAGAACAATTTTTATAATTTTTCTCTATATATATATATATATATATGTCTGTCTGTCCGTCCCGGCGAATCTGCGTACTGGCTAAACCGATGCCGTCACGATTTTCACTGCGAAGTAGCGCGGACAAAGACGAAGCGAGTAACGATTTGTATTGAATATAAGAATAAGATATAGTCTTTTTGAACAATTATAATTGCTTTACATATTGGCGCGCTGCCAACACGTCCCATCATCCCAACCATACCATACCTCCGAATTGAGTGCTATTTTTATGACTCGTGAGGGGTCGCTAGTCCCCCATCGGGCGCCTCCCCAGGTGGCGGATAGGGGAACACCTCCCAGATATGGGTGGTACCGGTGAAATCAAATAGCCGGGGCGGACCAAAACTAGTGCTGCGGCGTCTGACCCAGGATGGACGGCGGCAAACAGCATCTGACCCAGATTGAGCGGCTGAAATACATGCTCACCAAGACGTTTAGCCAGCGTGGTGTTCTATGGCGAAATAACCCTTATAAAAATGCCAGGTATAAATACTCAAGTACCCCAGGCGAGTAGAAGACTATCTTCAGAATCTCGCACTGATGCTAAATCAGTCTGTCTCATGGATTCTGGGGGTGACAGTCATCTGGCGAAGAAACCTAAGAGATGTAAAAAGAATAAAATCATATACATCGCAACATACAATACACTGTCATTACTGTCGGAAGAACGGCTAACTGAACTTGAGTGCGAATTGGAAAATACCAAATGGGATATCGTGGCGAAGTTAGAAGGCGTGAGGAACAGCTTATTACTTTAAAATCTGGTCACAGTTTCTATTACTTAGGAGATAACGTAAGCTCAGTGGGAAGAGCTGGCTTTCTGATCCATAAGCGCCACGGAACAAATATTCTGTCTCTGAAGAAAACCTCTACAAGAGTAATATGTCTTGTCCTCAAACTCAACACCAGATATAATATCAAAATTATACAAGTTTACGCACCTACCACAAATCATACTGACGAAGAAGTAGATTTGTTCTGCGACGACATCAGAGATGCTCTCAAAGATCACAAGCATATTATACTATCTTATGTGGTGATATCAATGCCAAGGTGGGAACAAGATCGGACGCTGCTGAGTTTTCACTGAGAAACCATGGACTGGAAGGAAGAAATGATAGGGGTGAAACATTGCTTGGTTTCTTGCTGCAAAATAACTTATTCCAGATGAATAGCATCTTTCCTAAGAGACCAAATAGGAGATGGACATGGAGAAACCCGGATGGACGAACGAAAATGAAATAGATTTCATAATTACCGACAAAAGATACATAATTAAAGACGTGTCGGTACTGAACAAGGTAACCACCAGAAGTAACCACAAGATTATATGAGCCAAACTGATGATTGACATCGGCAAAGAACGACATCAGCTGATCAGGAAGAACGACAGCAACAGACTATGGAAGAGCCCATCGGACATGATTGGCTTCCAGCAATGTATCACAAATAGCATGAAGGTCTTACGTAGACAACTGGAAAGCGGAAAAAAGCAAATGACGAAAGTAAAAGACAAACAGGGGCATGTTACAACAAACAGGGAAGGCATTCTAAAAATAGTTGAGGACTTTTACCACCTACTTTATACAAGCCACAATGAAGTTAATATGGACTCAGAAGCAGAACAGAGATATTGACAAGAAAAAAAGGCATCGTTAATCAAGGTTCAGAATCACTGCCTGATATTACGAAATAAAGCTGGCACTGAGGAAAACAAAAAACAACAAGGCCCCTGGAGAGGACTGCGTAGCTGCCGATGCAGTTAAGATAGGTAGTAACTGTCTACTCAAGAAAATATCAAAACTTTTAAATCTCTGCCTCTTTAATAGCACCATACCAGATAAGTGGTACAACACCATCGTGATCTTGATTCACAAGAAAGGAGATACAGCCGAACTGGAAAACTATCGGCCAATAAGCTTACTCAATCACCTCTATAAACTCTTCATGAGAATTATTACTACACGACTGGAAAATAAATTAGATTTTTACCAATCAATAGAACAAGCCGAGTTTCGCAGAGGATTTGGAACCAATGACCATCTTCAAGGCATCAAAACCTTGATCGAAAAATCAATCGAATACAATAGACCGCTTGTCATTGCTTTTGTGGACTGCCACAAAGCCTTTGACACTGTTGAGCTGGGTGCAGGTTTAGACTCCTTACAAAAATGTCGTGTCGACTATCGCTACACTAAACTAATATATAACATTTATAAAATGCTACCATGATGATAAAACTAAACGAAAACATCAATCCCATAAGAATCGGCAGAGGAGTACGACAGGGTAATACTATGTCACCCGAACTGTTTATTACCGTTCTGCAATATGCTTTCGGAATGCTTGAATGGAGTGGAAAGGGTTTGAATATAGATGGCTTACACCTAACAGATCTGCGCTTTGCGAATGATAGAGCTTTGTTTTCTGACAACCTACAAGATATCAGGAAAATGCTGGAATCTCCAGGAAGTATGTGCTCAGGTCAGGCTAAAAATTAATATATCGAAAACGAAGTTTATAACGAATTTAGTCCCGAGTGGAAATATTGCTGTCGGTGACGGCGAGGTGGAGCTGGTGGTTAGGTACATATATCTTGGTCATGAAATAAGAATCTCGAGAGACAATCAAACATGCGAATTAAAAAGAAGAATTACGCTCTCTTAACTTTAACTCTGACAGTCACATCTGCTAGGAAGCTTACAATAGCACAACGCAAGATCGAAAGATCGATGCTCGGTGTGGCACTTTGTGACCACATTAGAAATGAGGACCTAAGGGCGAGAACAGAAGACACGGATGTTATCTACCAGGTTGCAAAGCTCAAGTGGAACTGAGCTGGACATGTGGCCCGCATGACAGATGGACGGTGGACAAAAAAGCTGCCCGAGTGGAGACCAAGGGCTGACAAAAGAAACAGAGTAAGACCTCCCATGCGATGGACGGACGATATCAAGAGAATAACCACAAACTGGATGCAGAGCGCTCAAAATTGAGGACAGTGGGCAGAAATGGGGAGGCCTATATCCAGCAGTGGATGCAAAGGGCTGATTGATGATGATGATGATTTTTTGATTCTTTTTTCATTTGATAGAGGACTATTGAGGATTGGTCCCATTGAAAATCGACATTCAACATGCCCTTCCTCTTAGAAACATCTCCCGAAAGGGGCAAAGGGGCATTTTTTTCGAAAATAGAAAATTTGAGGCGACAAATCTAAGGAAGAGCCCATATACGGAAACTTTTGAATTAGAAATTCTTCAGAAAGATCACAGGTTTCCGAGTCACAGCAGTGATAAAGTCTGAAATATGTGTATTTCCGTTATGTGGGCGGGCATTTTTTTTCGAAAATTGAAAATATGGCACGGCCAAATTGAAGAGGATATGTAGCAACATTTAAATTCGAAATTTAAAAAAATATACCTACGGTTTCGGAGTTACATCAGTGGAAAGTATGAATTATGTCTATTTCCGTGATGTTTTGAAATTTATGAATAAGTATACGCAACGCAAAATTACGCTCAAAAGAGTGAAATAAATATTTTTTATACAAAAATTGGGCCAACTTATTAGTTGGTGGACTGAAAAATACAAAATAATATTAATCCTATTGGTTCGGGTACTTTTGAAGTTGGTGCCAAAAGTTTTCAATCCAACTACAAATGCACAACTTCAAAATTACCAATACTAACAGAATTAGTATTATTTTGTATTTTTCCGTGCACCAACTAATAAAGTCGGTCCAGTTTTTTGTTAAAATATTTATCACTTTCCTGGCGCTACTACTTTAAGTAGCTTCGTGTAAAATTTTCGGTTCCCGGATTTCAACTGGTGTATACGGTTCAGAGGTCCCTGGCTCCAAAAAACATATTTTCAGCTATTAGGTTTAGGTACAAAGAACCATTGAATTACCTCATTATAATGATTACAAGAAAAGATGCAATTGGTTATTTCATCTACAGTTAAAATTATAAAAATTGGATGTGAAAAGTAATACGGTCAAATGAAGCAAATAGAACAAGGGCTGGTATTTTGAATAAGCATAATATCAAACACTGATATTTAAATAGTTTCTATTACTTTCGGTTCTTAATATAGATGGACTCCGCAGCCATTTCTCAGGTCCCATACGGTTTAGAGACTTGAAATTTCGAATTCTTACTTAGGTCGGAGGCATCTCACCGCCTGTTAAGCTTAACACTGATCCAAGTGTGATCCAATAATGATTAATTATATTATCTGATTCAAGCAAGATTAAATTATGTCTTCAACATAGAACCACAATGTCAGACGTCACTGGAATCACGCACGGACATGGAACACCTAACCTTTGTTTACACTTTCCACGATTAACTTTGTATTGTGGTAGATAAACAGTAATTTGTTATGGAATAGCTGCCAAACAGATATAGGCACATAAGTATAGTTCAAATCAAGAAAAGAGGAGATAGCATTTGTACTCATCGCTACGGTTCAAATCTCAAATGCCTAATAAAAACTGTTATTTTATTTCACTTGTTACATAATCAGCACCTAATATTTCTTTATAGTCTGTAAAATAAATACGTGGAGTAATAAATCCTTATTTAGTATGCAGAATCCATACAGAGAGGCTCGTGCAAATTTGGTACGGTACGGATATCTATTTGTCTCATTAGACCATTTTTAAGGGATTAAAAATCTGATCAGACACGTTCAGTGGTGTATCTTGTGGTATAATTTCTGTAAAAAAATATAATGGTGAATATGATATGAAAATATTTAGGTTCACGTCGAAATGATTTGTATGAAGTCACACTATATTATATCGTCGGAAGAAGATGAATCATCTTTATTGATGTCAATTACAACTGGATCAATCATCTCTTCAGAAATGTTGTCAATTATCCACATATCATATTCTACGGTAATAACATGGTCAATATATTTTTTCCAATTATCGCTGGTCACTTCACTAATAGCACATTCAAACAATAACTGAACATCCTTCATTTTAAAAGTCTTTTTTTACGGGCTACTTTATCTTTCACTTGAGCCCATATTAGTTCTATGGGATTCAGCTCGCAGTGATACGGGGGAAGAAATGTACTGATATTCCACTTGAAGCGGCTAGTCTGTCAACGATGTACTTTTTATAGTGGTTCTTGTGGATTTGAGCAATACTATAGAGTTCCCTTTTTAGTGGATCATTGGGAAAAGCATTTTTTTTTCGAACTAATCCAATCCAACAATGTACACCAATTGCTTGTGGCTAAATGTTCTTGTAATCTAGAATGGTAACTTGCATTGTCCATAACAATAGTAGATCCCTTTGGAATGAAATCGATCATTTGTTTAAACCATTCTTCAAAAGCATCACCATTCATATCTTCGTGATAGTCACCGGTTCTCTTTCCACAAAATCAAACAGTTTGAAATTAATGTATTTTCATTTAAATATAATGAACCCAGTTTTGGTCGTTTTGATGGTCCTTGTTTAGCATCAATACTTGATCTTTTTTATGTACACAAATTAAACACGGCATCACACAAACAATTTCCAGAAAGAAACACCACTGCTTGAAACCCATTCTTATACCCTTCTCAAAGTAATTACAATGATAAAAAGGGCTTGTCTTTAGAAGATTATCGACTTTTATTAGCAGTTTGTACTTATACCAAATCGGATTTAATACAACAAACTTCCCAGAAATTATGGTAGGTACGTCCATGTAATCGAAGCATCTGAGCAATTTATTACTCCGCGTCTTTATTTTTATGACAGCATCTAATCAGATTTTGTCCTCTTCAAATAAGATAATAATCTGAGGCCTATTCAAATGAGCAAGGGCCAAAAACAATAGGAGGAAGAAGTTTATTTTGAAAACAATTGTATCCGACTTTGAATACCTTGACATTCCGACAGGCAAATAATAAATAAACGTAATAAATAGACTTCAAAAATAGATCTCTTACCATCTGGTTTGAACCCTAAAGTTGGTCTCTTGAACATGAGAGCATACTTGGTCGAATCCACCAGCATGTTCAACTCTGCTTTCAAGAGCTCATCTTCCTCTCTTTCAGCTATCTTCGTGCAAACCAGTACGTTTTCTCTACCTAATGATATGATATATTTACCCAAAGGATGGAGGTATGCCTTTTGAACGCCACCAAGGTACCTATGGTGGGATAACGCCAAAGCAACATTGTCCGAAAAGTCGGCGCTCCTTACGATGACAAAACCATCGTAGCCCCAAGTTGTGGCATAGTTTGTTGTAATACGTAGTTCATATTTGAGCAGTTGATGACCAGATCGAATTTGGTTTGTTATCCTTGCCAGGCGATCCTAAAGAATGCAATTATGAATACTTTTTAATCTTATCTTTCATTTTTTTTTTGTTTTATCATGCTATGTGCAAGAATCAGCTCTATTGTTGAGCAAATAGGTAGGTATATTCGATCTAGTGTCGCGTCATTGCGTATTCTAAAAGTAAACTTTAAGCTAATCAGATGAGTTCTGGATATGAGGAGTACTTACCCCTCTTCTCGTTTCAAGAAGATGGATAGATTTGGAAGCAAAGGGCAGAGCATAAAATACTCTATCCCTAACTGAATGGACATTGGGCATCAATCTGTGATAGTAGACATCTTTCGCTTCCAACACGTATTCTCTGACATTGATGTTATCCTTGCTAATGATGCAGTAACGTAGTATTTTATTTCCAGCAAGATATGTTGTTGTAACGGGTATAACGAAAAGTCGATAGCAATTAGGAGAAGCTACCATCATGTAATCGACGATCTGGCACTTTGTACTCACATGAGCCACAACTTTCATTTGAGTCCCAGGAATTCCCTGTGAAGTAGATCCATAGTAAAACATTAATCCCTTATAAGAAATCAAAAGGTAACAGTTCAAATGTAAAGAACGACTAAGAGATAAATAAGAAATTCAATTTAATTATTCATATCGGAAAATAAATAACAATAAAAATAAAAGGTTCAAAAAAGGAGCTAAAACAAAAACTGGTATAAGAAAATAATAAAAATATTCCTTGAAGCCGAGAAGTTGACCTACAAAATAACGTAAACATATGTAAAACGCTCTGTAAAGTAGAAATCTAAGATTACATGTAGAGAAAACAAAAATAATGGTAATAAGCCACAAAGACAAAAACGTAAATGTACAGCTAAACCATGAAAAGATACAAGTACATACATGTAAATACTTGGGGGGTAAATTTTCATTATGATGGAAAACATGATGCAGAAATGAATGGAAGGGTTGAATGTGCCCTCAAAATGTATCATTCACTGAATAAAACTTTTATCCGAAAGGAGGACAAAGTCGACAAAGATGACGGTGTTCAGAACTATTTTGAGACCTATTTTGACATATGGAAGTGAGAGTTGGGTCCTGACGAATGATTTAAAGAAAAACTTAAAATAATAAAATAACGCCATAAGAACGGAGCTACAAATAGAACCCCTAACAAAAACTCTGGAACGGAACCAACTAAAATGGTTTGGCCATTTAACAAGAATGCAATCCAGACAGCAAGTAAACTGTATGGCAGACAAACTCGTCAGAAAAACGTTCCAGAGGTAGACCGAGAAAAACATGGTAGGAAGCAAGGATGAAGGCTAGAAGTAAGACAGTTAATGAAATGTAACACCTTAACACCTTCGGGTATACTAAGGTTTTTTGTTTATATGATAGATTCCGGGTAAGTCGTGAATTTTTTTCACGTCGGTACCTATAATATGGTGAGCTTGTGGAAAGCAGTCTCAATCTATCAGGATTGTTATGTGGGTACCTAAAACCCTCTCAACTAGTGCCATTCGGAACCGTGTACATTTGTGAAAAAATTGCGTTTCACAAATATACGTTAGAGATCGCCAACAATCTTAGAAAGTCAGGCACTTGAAGAAGAATGTACCTAACTCTGATCCAGTCAGAAAACGATGGTCCGATAGTAGATGGGTTATATAATAAATTTAAACAATAATCATAATAAGCATTGGATTCACAGGTAACTTTATAACGTAAGCTATAAATACAACCAGACACAATAGTAGGTCTAATAGAATGTCAGCTAACGTATAAAAAGAGACCAGTACGCCATTAAGAGTACCTACCTATAAGCAAGCCGTTCGTCATAATTGTACTTGAAATGTCAAAAAGAATTGTGCAAAAAATATATATATAACAGACGAAAGTTTTCGGCATATGTGTAGATACTACGGGCCGATTTCATAATTTAATCTCCTATTAATTTTAATCCAACATTAAAAATTTAAAAATTTTGTTGATTGGACATATATTTCAAAGTTACTTTAAAGGAAAGAAAGATAACGTTACTGGCGTTGTAATGGTTATTAAAAAATGGACTATTCTCCCATTAGGTATTCATTATGAAATCGGGCCTAAATGTATGTTCTATAGCCTGAAGTATTTGATCCTTCAAAAAATGAGCTTTACCATATTGTATGGAATGTTATACTGTAACTCACCTCTATAACAAAAAATGATCCTTTGTCCAAGTACGCCGCAACTAAAATTCTTCCTTGTTCAAAAAATTTCAATGAATGCATCGGTTCCGAGCATAAATGGAAAGAAGTCATAAGAGCCGGTTTTTCTGGATGGTATATTGATATCAAGTCAACTAAACCCGTATCATAACCTAAAGCTATGTAACAAAATTCGGGATTCTCAGCCATTGCCCGAATACTCATGCTAGCTTCATACTCCCCCACCTGCATAATTCGATAATTTATAAATGAATAAAAGATGGATATACATGGATATATAACTTTAGGTATCAAAGCAGATTATAATTTACCTTTTTTCCTGTTTCTGTTTCGTATACAGATAAGAACCTGTTACTTCTCAGCGCAACGATATGTGTACCTAATGGATAAACGAGGCCAAAGTCTGTAAAATGATTCTCGTTTCTCTTTAAATATGTTACACCATCAATATTGCTGATCTTAACCAATTCATCATCAGATGTAATAGCCATCAAAAAATCCGATTTATTGCTAATCATCTCCTTTAAACCGAAATCCAAGTTTATGCTCCAGTCACAGATCCAAGCTCCAGATTTTTTGTAATGCTGAAATTTTTTGCCAGAATTTTCTTATTACTTTAGTTAGATATTATAAAAACGGTCCATTAAATAGGGTTGGAATGTGATATAAAAAATCAGAGTAAAAACTCTCCTATTAAGACGATTATGCATTAGAAACAATAATTCCGTTGATAAAAATATTTTCGTCATCAATTTTTCGTTAAAAATCACTTAGAAAATCGGAGAATTCTTAGACCACGTTAATTAGTCTGCAGCCAGCATTTTAGAGAGACATACAGACAGACGTAAGTATTACATTTTCGTGACTCTATGGGTTCGTTCTACTTATAAAAGTTTTATTTCCAAAATAGCAAATGAAATTCAGCTAGTATTGTTAAAACTGACTCTTGGAATTTAAATAAAATAGATATATTTATAGTGTTAGACGCGAAACGTCCCGTTTAAAATTTAAAAAATTCTAGTTGGTTCAATTTATATGTTTGAAGCTTGCAGATGTGTCCCACTCGCATGCAAGGACCCTTGCTTACAATTCCCAATCTAAATTTGCGCATAGTTACTCTCATTCGTTCGCAGAAATATTTGCGCAGCACTTGGTGTGATTCTAGTGGTTTATTTGTTGTTTTCTGTCCATACCAGAAAAAAAACTGAGTGGATCGGTAAGTAGTATAATTTTCACCGTTCGTGAACTTCTGATTTCGTCGGTCGTTGATAAATTTGGTATCATGGGATAAATGTGTAAAAACACTAGTCGGACACATATTACCCAGTCGCCTTGTATTTTTAATTTCAGAAAACGGGCATTGAGTGAAAAAGAACTGCAAGAAATAGCTGAGCATTTTTGGGACAAATATGAAGATGATGAGACATTTCAAGACAGTGGTTCTGAATATAATCCATCTTTAGCAGAAACCTCCAAAGAGTTTTCTAACGCTGACGAACATGAAGACAATCTCCCAGTGAATGTACAAATCGAATGGCAACTTGTAGACATGACTTACACACCTCGAAAAAAACTCAACACTGACAAAATTACAAGCGTTCCTTTGATATAACTAGACCGTTCCTGTCGCGAATTGGACGTGTTTTTGAAACTTTTTCCTGGAAGTTTACTGATATTCACATAAATATTATGAGGGAAGAAAAGAAAGCGAAAACGGAACGTTTGAAATCATGATTATCTTGGGCTGTTTGCTTGTTATGGATTACAACAGAGTTCCTAACATGCAGCTTTGCTCGTCAACTAAGAAGTCAATGGGCAATGAAGCATTGAGATCGGACATTTCGAGGGATTGTTTTTTATTGCTATTGTTCAAACTTTACTTCAACACTCTGTCAAAACCAACAGACGCTACTAAGACATACCATATTGACGAAGCTAAATCATATTTTTAAAAAACCTTCATGGGTGGACGGTCAGATAGTGTTTACCAATTAATTGACGAATCTATGGCAAAATTCAAAGTTAGATTTGAAACAGTATTTGCCTCCAAAGCTAATCAAAAGAGGTAGGTATAAAGGTCTGGCAAAGATGTGACCCGTTGACTGGATATGTATACGATCTGAATGTTTACGTTGGAAAAGAAGTGAGCAAGTAGAAGGAACGCTAGCTGGAGAGAGTAGTTATAAATCTTTGCAAGACTATTAGTAATCCGAAATTTTCATTGTGCTTTGATATCATTTTTACGTCGGTGAATCTCATGAATAATTTGGAGTATGCCGCTGTGGGTGCATGTATTAGCAACAGTTACCAACATTCAGCAGGAAACAATAGAAGAGAGGTGATACGGAAATGTAGTAATACTGATTTACTAGCTCTGAAATAGAAGGATATGTTTTAGTCAGTAACTGTTACTTCACACTTCAATTGGTAAGGTGAAAGGAAGAATAAAGACGGTTCTAAAATAAGTGTTTCATGGCCCGAAGCAGTGCTGTTTTATAACAAATAATAAATAAGGTTTATAAACCTGCTAACTGATCCGTATACGACAGGTAGACAAGATCGAACAAATGGTGGAAATAGGTATTCTACAAATTGTTTCTAACAAGTGTTGTGAATACTTGGATACAGTACCAGGAAAATCATCATAAGAAACTTCCACTTTTCAATTTCATGGTTCCACTGGCAGGACAGCTTATCAGCACTGGACGACAAAACGCCTCCGTCGAAAGGCGTAAGCTATATAGAAGGCCATCGAAAGCTTCTATGTCACTACAAAATGTGGATGAAAACATTCCTGTCTTCCTGTAGAATGCGCAACATGACGAATATGTCACAACTGTCATAAAAAGATTGATAATTTTTTCTAGAGTTCAAAGTTGAATACCCATATGGAAAATCCAGATATTTTGAAAATTTTACAAATTCAGAAACCAATTTGAAACATTTACTTATAAGCCTTAGAAGACATTTAACACTAAAAAAATCAGGTTCCTTGAAAACAAAAAAGTCGACGTTAAAGGGTTAAACTATTACGTATTATACCTAAATATTAACATTACCATAATAACTAGCAAACTAAACTAGTACCAAAGAAGATATTTATCTTCTTTGCTAGTACCTATCGAACTTCGGCTGTTTATACTTCTTTCTTTCTTAATCATAAAACGAGACTCGGCTTTTATATAAATCTTATAAATTGCCACAATTTAATATCGGCAAATTATAGGTTGTAAATTACAATATAACTTTCAAAGTGTTTTTTTATTGGGCTTCTTGAAATGTTGACATCAAGCGTTTTTTCTAATGTCATCGAAGCTTTTTGAAATTCTGGAAAAAAATTCAATAACGAAATCATACTCTTATATTCCAAATGTGTGTGTTATAATTTATTGTCATAAGAAATTGCTTATTCCATATTTTACCTAAGAGTTCAAATATTTTTTTATAAACATTTATGTTTCTTCTGGGATACATCTTTATCATTTTTATTATTTATCTTCATTTGTCATTTTTACGTAATACTCATCGAATGAAATTGGACCGGAAAGAATATAACTATTCGTTCTCAATATATTAAGGACAAATACATATTTTAAAATATTTTTTTAAAAGTTCTTTTTGTTATTAAACAAACACAAATTATTTTTTTCAAGCTTTACCAGAGAAAAAAACGTTCAATAAATTTTATAGAAAAGCACAGGGTTTGCAAGTCATATTTATGTTATTACTCGTCCAATCAAAATGGTACAGACTGGACAGATGCTATCAATTTGTTCTCCAGAGGCAAATAAAAATAAACGCACACACACGCCAACATCTTGAAAACGACTCCAGGGACCTCAAAACGTGGACTATTCTCGATTCAAGAAACAGAGCCCATCACAATGCGTCATACTATATCTTAAATAGTTCGGAAAGGAGGAAATCTATATTAATATCCACTGACCAGTGGCATACGATCAGGGTACGTTTTCCCAAAACTTGAATAGAGATAAATTTCTAGTTTTTAGTGGTGGTAATGATGCCTAAAGTTATTTTGTGAATACCCTTGATCAAATTAGAAATAATGCCATTCTGTTTTGTTTATTGGGGGTGTCAATACACTGCAACCGGGAATGATTATTGTATCCCCTTCTATTGCCCAACTCTGGAGGTTATATCAAAGGCTGAAAAGTTCATCCCGTCCTAGGGCTTTGAAAAGGATGGATTCAGGTTAGGTATATCTCCCTCTTCTATTCGATATTCTCAGAGGTGTCGTACCCTCGAATTTTGCAGGTTTGTGCATTTTGATAGATAAAGGATAAGGGTTTCCTTCCTCTTCCCAACAAAATTTCCATTATCTCCCTCTACTACGAGTTTCTTAAGGTGCCCTCTTAATGGGGAGTGTCCCGTTAGGACTACCGTTAGTATTCTGAGCTTAATTATACTCTTACTGATGCATTTCTTTGATCCCTTTTACTTGACCACCGCTACTACAATTCTCGAAGACGCCTAGTAATCACTCTGTAATCGTGTGCAGTTTTCAGTGTCTGGTTCAACAGATGCTTACGTGTTATGTGTTCTATGTGTTTTGTTCAAGAAAACGGCTCAAAGGTTTTGATAAAACTTATTAAAATTGTTCTCCTAGAAGTCCTTTATCATCTGCTGTAACGCGTAAAGGTGCGGATATAGTGCGGAAACAGTGTGGCCGCTTCCGCGACTAGCTCAAAATTACTGTCAAATTTTCTAACATTTATTCATAGTCTGGCAAAACAGTTCCTTCTACGTACATCTAGTACTGCCTTCATGTTTATCAAGTATTATACTAATACTTTTTTGGCAGATGTGTTCAGCTCTCTAAAATGGTGCTTCATCCCCTTTTTTTGAGTACTGCCATTTCATTGCCCTCCGCTCCAATATGTCACGAAAACCATAGTTCATTTAATGCATTCCCAAACCATCAATGATAGCTTGGCTGTCTGACATGATAATAATCTCTTGTCAGTGAGAATTTCTTTAGACACATTTGCCGATGGAGTACATTTCTGCTTTTAACATGCTCGTGGATTTGCTTAGACTTTAGGAATATTTGGTTCCAAGCCCATATATTCCTATTCCAATTCAGAAGTAATCATAAGATCAGATAATCTTTCTGTTGATAAATTACCTAACAATACAAAAATAGGTAAACTTAATCCATCAAAACTACGCTGCTGCCCTCTTGTAAACATTTGAATGAAACATAGGATTTCGAATATTTATTTGCTTCTGCTGGAGATATAGCCTTGTTGTCGAATTTATCAGTTTATCACCATTCACCACTTTGTTGTAGCCCCCAAATGATGAAGTTGTTTAGAGCGAAGCTCTTTTAGTGAGGACACGCGGCTAAAGTTAACTGGCCAAAAGTCTAAACAAGACGCTTGATCGTCATCAGACGCGTGTAAAAATTCTATACCTTTACTGTGTTATATAAAGGAGATAGAGCTTAAAAGATAGTGAAATTTATTGTTTAGATGTTTAGTGTGATCCACGAGGTCCACAATAACTTTTTCGAGAATAGCTCGGTCGAAAATTTTGCAGGAAGCGACAAATCGTTTGACGATAGTCACATAATATTTTATGTGTGCCAAATGATGATGTATCCGCTATAGAAGACTCAGCAGCTTTTTATGAATCTCAAATTATGTGTTATTATTTTATACTTTTTAGGGCAATAGTACAGCTCTCTGGAAGGGTGTGCCTTAAGATTTATCTTGAGATGTATCGGTGGTTCGGAGTCCACGTTAAACTGTAGGTCCCCTTGTCTGTGGTAACACTTTCAAGGCAAAGAAGCCGCTAACGCTCAAATATGAGTACGGCACTCAACGAAGAAGAAGTGCAATATCTATTGAAATAGTTTCTAATTTGTGGAACGAAGTTCTTTTACGCCAATTGCGGTACTTGTCAACCCGAAAACCATATTATACAAACATCGTGCGTAGCTGGTTGTACAATTTTAATATTAGATCTAGATGGTGTGAGGCGTATAGTTCCTGACGGGGTCCCCCCGACCGCACACATTTTTTCAAGTTATTTATTAATGGAACCAGCCCCAATGAAAACACAATCATCAAAAGTGGAGCAAATTTAATATATGGAACGCGTGTTCGACGATACTCAAAAAAGATACTATACTGGATGGAATTCAAGAACATAAGCATCAACTTGAATTATAATGAGCTGCTGAATTAGATTCGAGATATGACTATAGGGATTATTGAAGGACATAAATTCATGTATTAAAAAGTTCACTGTTGTTGATAAGGGCTTTGTCCAGGCAAATCTAACTTTTTCCATGTAACTCGAAATCAAGTTGAAGCTCTTAAAATATAATATAAAAATATTTCAACGAACCCTTATTTCACTGTTAGGCCCAGAAACAACGATTCCATTCTTAAACCAATCTATATTCGTAACATTATCGCCTTCCAAATCCATTTCTATAACCCTCTCCAAAAGAAATTCCTGATCAATCTGAAAGAGGTCAACTTTATATTATTGCTATATTGAGTATGCTGAGTCGTAGGTACAATATATATGCTCCCTTTGAGGTCCACAATCATGGCTGTACCTTCGGTTGTCCATACCGCCTTGGAAAATGGGGCCAAAGTTGGCATTTTGGGAATCCTAACAACGTGTTTAGCAAGGACTGTTTTCTTGCAACAGCTAAAGACATCCCACACAAATAATTTATTAGTACCCTTGCCCATTTGAATCATATATACTGGTTTGCTCCAACTGCATCTGTTCAAAACAAATTGAATAGTCAGGCCATCAAAATTAATTTTCAATTAAACAAAATGAGATGCTAATAGAATGAATATAGTAAACTGTTAATGAAAGCCATAGAATAATTTATCGATGTAAGAAATTATTTGTGATTCGACGAAATAAGAAGCCAATTTTTGTCATAAATTTTACCTAATCAATTGATTTTCCAGTAGTAGAGGACTTCTAGGAAGGTAAACATATTGTTCTTTTTCTCTCCAATTCCAAACAGTCACAGAAAAGTTGGGTAAGTCTCCAAGTGCAACTAATAAAGAGGTTTCAGAAAATTCTAATGCACTATAGCCATCGACAGGTCCCTCTAAAAATATAAAATGGATCAGTTCATTACAAAAGAATTATTATAAACTAAACTGGAGGAATTTTGTAGTCAGGGGTTTGACTATATAGATAGATAGATAGATAGATAGATAGATAGATAGATAGATAGATAGAAATTTATTTCCCAAGTAGGTACATAGATTATGTAAATTAGTACATTCTTAGATAAAATACCTTGAATTATTACCTATTGCCAAGCTTAGGGAAAATGCTGACTAATAACCATAACGATTTTTAAAATAACCTAGTAAGCCCCATATGGGAGAAGTGAATACAGTCAGTAAAAAATGTATAAAAAACTTATAATAACAATATTCAAAACTAATATAACAAAAATAAAAAATGTTACATCGTATAACAGTTTACAAAACTAAAAAAAGCCAGTGGAAAAGAAACGAAAACGAATTTCAAGATTATAGGAATCATAAATCAGGAATCATGCTTGTTAATCAGTGGAAGTTGATTAAAAAATATTCATCAAGGTCATAGCAAACATGAAGATGTAGTAATTTTATAAGGTCCTTTTTGAACTTATTCAACGATAACAGTTTCATAGTGTTCGGAAGATGGTTATAAATTTTTATTCCCATATACAGAGGACCATTGCGCGTTCGGTTGAATTTGTAGTTTGGTAGGATTAACAGTTGATTTCTCGTTAGATAATGGTATCTGTCTGCGGGTCGTTCTAGAGAGTTTTTATTTTTGTGGATCAGGAGGGATATTTTGTATATAAAAAGATCGGTGAGGGTAAATATTTGGTGGTTTTTATAGTAAGTTAAACTCAATTGGCTTCGATAAAATAGTAAATTCTTCACCTTTGAATTTGCAAATGGTTTCCAGTGCGGGATAGCTTTTCACATACAGCGTGGGCCTTATACAGTTTTCAGCGTAAGCAAACACCTGGACAGTCTTGTGTCCAATAAGTGTTCTTACCCCATCTCCAGTGATACTATGAGCATTAGCAGTGTATACAGCTTCTTCGCCGCTGTTTAAATTTATGAAAACTATAAAGCAACCACTGGCATAAGCTATGGCCTCCTTGGCTATAAAGGTTATTTCGTTGATTTTGCCAAATTTCACCCATCTGCAATAACAAATTCAGGCATCGTATATAGACGATCTATCATTTAGAAATGTTTATATCTTGAAAACAGCTTTTTATTTTGAAAGAAAACTTACTGTGTCGTATTTGAAGATGGTTTCATTCTTTCAGAATGTTCTTTCAAACTTGACAACAATATTATACTGGTATCTTAGTAACTGGAGTTTATTGATTATACAAGCTTTTAGGGCAAGTAAGGGTATGCTTACATTTATATTCGAATTAACTTTTTTTTTATTTTTCTTCTGAAACAAACCCGATTTTCATTTTTTTTTTATCGTTTTATAAATATATTGTAATATCAGAAATATTGTTCTGGGCGACTGAATAAGAATTATTTTTAAGAGGCGATGGTCAAGAACGAATCTGGGTCAAGATTAAAGCTTTCTAAAGAAGGGCGACTACACTAACCACTAGATACATCAAATTATTTACATAAATATCTGATATATCGATAACAATAAACAGCTAGTCGACTTAATTTTACTGTCATTCTAACACATCTTTTATACTTGTTCATTTTAGCTTTTTGCACTCCTTCTTCATATAAACTTAACAATGCCAAATCACATATTCGTCCGTGAACACAATATGCTCAAAAAGTTAGGTTCAAAGCATTATTTTCACGTATTAACATATAGAATTATAACATATAATATGGCTCTGGGCTATTTTGGACATTTTGAGAGCATACTATAACCGTTGATTGTTGTTTTTAATCTGCTGAAATGATTGAGGGGATATTGCGATAAAGCATGAAACATAAATATCTTTAAAACGGAACAAACGATATCAATGAAACTTTTAGGTGAATGCTATGATACCCAATACATTTAATGTCGTTTTTTGTAATTTTAAGGTTCCTTCATCCAGTTTAAGGGGACATACTCTCAACTTTCTATATTTAAATAGGACACCCTGAATATTTCTGCAGATTTCGATAAACTAGTACGTACGGATTCAAAAGAAATAGATCTGTCGAAATCTCCAAAAATATACAGGTTGTCCTATTTAAATATGAAAATTTGAGGGTATTTCCACTTAAACCAGAAATACCCTAATAATACAAGAAACCGCATCAGATGCATTGAGCGTCATGGCACTTGCCTGAAAAGTTTCATAGATATCACCCTTTTCGTTTCAAAGATATTTACCTAATAATAATAATAATAATAAGACAATATCAGTTACCATAAAAAACAAAAAATATACCTACAACTCTATAAAGAATATAAAAACAACAAATGTTTAAAAAAAACTTAATTAAGGTAACTAAGAGTCTGGTTTTCAGATTTTCAGGGAGATCATTCTCTGAATTCTGTTGAGGACAATACTATTCTAAAGCCTAACAAAAATTTGATATAAAGATAATAAACTTAAGTAATTCTAAATAACTCGGTAATAAATATAGTAAAATAATTAGATAATAGCACATAGTTGCAGGACAAGTTATTTTAAGGTTAAGAAAGAATAGGGAGAGCTATAAAATACAGTTGAAGCAGAATCAAACAGTTAGTTAATATTACTTTTCGTATAAAAAAACAAGAAAAAAACACACTTGATAATAACCTGGCTAACAAAAGCAGACATTTTGAAATTGGCAAAAATTTATGTTGGTTTAGAAGAAGCAGTTTGGTTTTTATTTTAAAAATCTTTATTGAGATACTAAGATCAATTATTACAAATTTGTAAATTAAATGTGCGATCGAATAAGAAAATTACCTTTTAAGAAATTCTTTGTTATGTTTTGGTATAGTTAATAGATTTTTTCTTCTTATATTAAGATTGTGCACATCAGTATGATAAGTTACTTTTTTATGTAAATATAGTGGAGTCTTTAGCTTAAGAATTTTATAAAAAACATAAGAAAATGTAAGATTCGCCTATTATGCATATTTAGCCAACTTGTTACTTTCAGATTACAGGAGTTTTGGAGATTTTATATTCTATTCGCGTCGAAATTATCAAAACACGGAGTGTAGATGATGTCACAAAAGTTCAATGGCGATAACACTAGTGTTCACAAAGAGTTTTCTTAACACTAGAACTTATTAAGTGTCTTTGCAAGAAGATTGTTTTTTAAGACGGAGTATCCAGTTCTTAGCTTAAACGTAAAATGTTCCTTAAATCTGAGTTTAAAATCCAAATACCATTTTCTTTTTTTGCAGAGTTGAGCTTTTGTATTCAAATTTAGATACTTTATATTAAAATCACCCAGTAATAAAATAGAATCATACGCAGCATAAAAGTCTTTCAGAATGTTGTCAAGACGAGAGTAGAATAAGTTTAGACCACCCTTCGGAGGACGACATATGTTTCCTACCGAAAATCTTTATATTTGTTTACTTTAAGATCAATCCAAATATGTTCAAGGAAGGGACATGTTTCTTTGAGCACATCACGAGAAACAACGCTATTTTTTAAGTACACAGCAACACCATCACCCCTATCTGGTCTATCTTGCCTTATAAGAGTATAGTTCTGAAGCGCTATGACCTGATTAGTGATATTTGCATGTAACCATGACTCGGAAACATCGAAAACATTTTTTTTCTTCTTATTAATAACTTATCACTGCTAAAACAAAAAGAAAAATGACAAAATAAAATTACCAAAAGGTTTCATACTTTATCCCAACCCTGTATAGTGTATACTGTAACACTGAATATATTTTACAGGTCGTCCCATTTTATACACTTTTATTAGCGTGAACACTTTCATTAGGTGGTCTGCAAACAAGTCTGCTTTTTCTTTTCTTGTTGCCCTAGGTCCTTTGATTGTGATCTCGAAAGAGGAATAGTGGTTGTAGGTTTTTTTATCGGTCGCCATTAAGATATTGTTCAATCGATAGAATTCGGATTTATTATCTGCTGGTATAATGAATAACCTCTACGCCTCTTCACAAAAAATGGTTTTTCAGTTTCTAGTAAAATATCTGTTGAGTTTGGATGGTTGGAGTAGCTTGTTTTACTGTTTGTTGTAATATGGTTGGTAATTCTTTAACGACGTCCTCTATTTTTTTACATATTGTCTTTAGTCTAGTTTTTACGTTTGTTTGATTACGATATTTTTATACCAGTGATTCAATTTTTATTTAAAGAAAAAAGTGTAGTGAAAAAGTTATTTCTCCTTGAAAAACACAGCCATTAAATTATCTCCACTATGACTTATAAAATAGTCTTTTTTTTCAAATGACTCGCTACATATCTTGTTCTATTTTCATCTTTAAACTATCTTCAGCAATTTGAAAATAGTGTGCCTACACCTTTTCGATTACAAAATAAGGAAATAACTTTACAAAAACTATGATCAACTTTAGTAGTGGCACTGCATAGAAGGATACAAAATAGATTAATTCTATTTGTGCTGGTAATTTCGATGTTTTGTATTTATAAGAAGATAGAAGGCTCTAGAAACCAACTTCAAAATTACCAGCACCAATAGAATTAATAATACGAATTTTTCAGTGCACTATCCTGAAAAATCAGTCCTCGTTTTTGTAACAACTTATATATTTCATTTTCTACAGAAACTATATTTGATATAACACTTTTATTAAATACCCATGTAAGGATCCACCGGCTGTATCTCAGAAAATATTCGTCGTACAACTTTGAGAAAAATGGTCAGTCGTAAATAAATTGTGAAAGGCCTGGCTCTTGGAAAAATGCTGTTAAATAATTTTCTTCTATTGTTAAAATAAAGGGTGGGAAGAGTAGGGAATTGTTTATGCAGAAAAGTCTACAAGACGCAAGTTTGGTTTGATTGAACCGATCTCAATTAAATAAGTTTTATCTGGTTTCGAAACGCTGTTCCATTTGTCGTAGATAAGCGGCACCTTCGGATAAAAATAAATAAAATCTTTTTTGTTAGAAATGTCAAATAAACAGGATATGCCAGAACAAGTGCTTTTTTAATTTCTGGTTAACAAAGACCACCCAGGAACGCTTGAATCCCTATTCGTTCGATTACGGCCTCAGGTGTTGCAGGATAAGTCAAGCAAACGAGGCGAGCTACATTACATCCGAATTCTTGGAGGGCAACGAATATACTTAAAAAAAGAAGAAGCGACATTGCCATGGAAGCATTCTATCTCGAATTAGCGCGCCCTCTTGAAACGCCTGGAAGTACTATTTAATTAACGGGTGACGTGTACTCTTGTCGATTTAAATTCAAATCTTTCAATTAGTTGAAATGAAACTCGAAAGTGAATTAAAACTTTTCAAGATTTATTCAATAAATAAAAGATAATAATGATACATATTAATTTGCTTCCACTTATTAACTTTTAGAAGGTTAAAATTAAAAATAGAACACAATAAAAGAGCAGAATTTTTTTAACAAATATTTCATAAATGTGAGTTATAATATGATTGAACAAAACATACCCAAATTAAGACAGCAGCAATATTTTTAATTAAATTATTAAATTCTTTTGACATACAAGGTATTATTATTAGAATGGATTTCATATTTTTTTTTAAAAGAAACCAATACATTATTACTAATGACAATATACGTACAAAACAAATTATTAAACGAGGAGAACGTCAAGGATCAATATTATCACTGACACTATTTATTTTAATTATAAATGACATAAAAATCTAAATTTAAAAAGAAAAAAAATAACAGTACGTATTATACTCAGAAAAATATGAAACAGATTTATAAAATAATATTCTTTAAATGTAAAAATTTATATTTAAATCCTAGTACATATATCCAATGTAATTCAATAATAGGAATAAATATATACCAAAAATTAAATATGATAATGAAGATATAAAAGAAATCCAAACTACAAATAACAATTTAGACTGTACTGACCGTATAAATACAATTACAAAAAAAACTTGTGTTTAACTGGCATTTCAAGATTTCAATCATATATTCACACTTTTCTGTAAGGGTAGAGAGGAATTTATGTCACAAATAGTACCTTCTGTGTATATTTGACATATATACAAGGATAATACAAACATTTTGAAAATTATCTACAAAATAAAATATGACAATAAAATCAGTATAACAACTAGACGAAAGACGATTTATACAAAAATAGAAAATTATTGACATTACAAGAAATGCTTAAATTAGAAACATCAAAGTACACTCATACTTGAACTAATAAAGAGACGAACTTGATAAAACATTCAACCCAAAATACATAAAATTGAACACAGGGATAAAAAAATGGTACTAAAGAACATACTAACAAAAGGAATTACTGTACTTTTTTTAAGTATATTCGTTGTACAGTACACTAGATTACAAATTAAAAAAAGTTAAAGAAAATTAGAAAAGTAATATATTACATTTAAGTTTAAGACAGTTATATGATTAGATTAATTATTTCTTTCAGTCAACTCGAGAGAGAAATTAATTCTCTTATGACTGTATATATGCTTTAAATAAATAAACAAAAGGAAAACCTAAAAAAGTAAGATTTACTATAAAAATTATAATATAATGGACACAACATAAACATATTGGAACTAAAAAAATATGTTATTTTTTATGATACATTTTCGGACCATGAATTTTTAAATAATTATCAACAGCTAAATTGAATCTATTATCTGTTCCTTTCAATTTTCTATTTATTACAGTTAAAATATATTTAACCATAATATATACTACACTAAACTTAATGATTTTATTATTTTCTGCGTCATGCAACTCACAACATATAAATTCATGACGGACAAGCTCTATTAAATTTGTAATAATGTTTGTGTCATTAATCAGATTAAAAAAATTGGAAAATATATCACATTTCAGTCTATCAATAAAATCGATAAACATTTGTCGAGGATATAATAAGTTTCCATAATCTTTGATTTTTATAAATGCATGGCTGTCTGTACATTCTTCTGACAAGAAAAAGTCATTACAATTACGGCAATTGTTTTTGCTTAAAAATCGTCTACAAATGAAGCCTGCAACATAGGAAGATGTCTGATACCGCATATTAGAACAATCCTTCCTCAAGGGCGTTTCAATGCAGTACTCATAATTTTTATCTCCCTCTAATTTTTCTATGTCCAGTGTACTGCCAGACTGAAATATGGAAAATAAAAAATCTGCTCCATCATTTTCGCAATTTGTTCCTTGTGCATTAGCCATAGCTTCATTGATTAGGGTGGTTTTAAAAGCAGCACAAAACTGGGAACAAGTTGGCTTGTTATTGCTTCCACACAAACCCCGAATCATGCCAAAGAAATTCTCTAATGGATCTTGATTCAATGAGCGAGTTAACAAAAAATTACATCCTTTCTTCAGCAAATCCCTCCATAAACTTTCAACGTTCCTTATAGTAATAAGAAAATTCTTAATACTAGGAGGTGATGTTACCACTACACCATTTTTCAAAAATTTCATAGACCGGAGAGTTTGTTTAGCTTCTTGCCAGAACTCCAAATGAGCTGATGTTAGTCTGAGAGGTCTATTTAATGGTTTTTTCAAATTTCTGACAGAATTTAATGTATCGAAGAGTTGGTCGAAAAATAGAATAAAATTTGCTGTCCCTAAGTCTGGAAACACGTTACATTTGTGCGCAAAAATAAGTGCTGCATACACGCTTCTGCTGAACAACTGAGTCGCATATTTGACACGCATTTTTTGACGTCCCTCAGGTCAAATATGGTTTTCTGTCAATTTTGTGCAAACTTTTCCTTCTGGTATGGAACCATCTATTTCATATAATTTGACAATATCAGTCCATTTTGCCAACTGCCCATTAAATTCAACATCTTTATTAAGAAAATGGTTTCTAATGCATTTTATTAAATGTGGTGGATCAAAGATGTGGTAAATTTTTACACCATCTACCATGTAAATGCAGTTTTTGCCAAATCCACTTTCTGCACTTAAAGAATTTATTGCCGCACAATTCGCAGAACCTTGGTCACTTATTGTTGCAACAATTTTTAGCCCTGTTTTTCCATGTATGGCTTTTATTGTTTCTTTTATGAGGCGTTTTAACTGCTGAGTTTTTGTTGCCGATTTCACAAAATAATAGGAGATTGGCTGCTTCCATTTTTGATTAACACCCCGTACCATAAAAACGAGGGCATGGTCAGCGATATTTCGAGATTGTCCCTCTCCGAAATCTTCAAGGCCAAAAATATTTCTCTCTCTCATATTTAAGTTTAAATTGGGTTTCAGATAAACTTCGTCAAACATCAATACGCATAGTTTATGTTCTTCTGTCATATTATCTGATTTCAGTTTCAAATTTTCAATAATAATATTATTTAATCCACATTTAATATGAATGTTCGAAAGAGTTCTTTGCAGAGTCCGTACAGATGGAAGGCGAAATATTTTTTGTAAAAATCGATAACCTTTAGGAGCACACTTGAACATTGCCACAAACAAAGATTTTTCTTCAGTTGTCCATTTCAGTTTCTTGGCAGGTTTCTTGAACTGTGACGTTATAAATATTTTGGCTTTGTCTGTTAAATTCTCGAGTAATTTAAAAGTTGGATTGCAGAGCATCTTCTGAGAATCCTTGAACAATGCCTTTCTGCACTTCAGCGATTTTTCCAAAAATTTCTTTACTTTCAATGTGTTTTTATATTCATTATATAAACGTTGCTTTCTTGGTGTTAGTTGACTAATTCTAGAAGCCCCTAAGGTCTTCAATGAAACTGAGTTCTGAGCTGAAATGTTAAACAAATATTTCAAAAACAAGTATTTTGAGAAATTATTGTATGGTATAATGTTTATCAGTTTCATTGGTCCGAAAATGTTATAGCAGACTAAATATTATTTTATCAGTATTAGAACCAAAACATAATTAATGGATTTATTTATTAACAGACGATGTGCTAGAAAATCTAATGTTGGCATATCTACTCGTGGCAACACCTTCACAAAAATTTACTACTTCCTTTCGATCTGAAGAACTATGAGGCTATTATTTAAAATAATGTTGCCACGAGAGAGTTGCCAATGATTTGAAGATGAATTTTAAAGAAAGCTAGATACCTCTTCTTGGAGTAAACGTGATCGTCTGCAGTTTCCTCTTATTCCCTGACAGAGTGAACCCAGGAGTACCAAGAACGTGTGACACATCTAAACAAATAAAACATTATCATATTTAATATATTGGAATTATATATCACGTAAATTCTAAGTAAACAATGTAGAATTAATAACTTTGGCGATCTATTAAAAAAACAACTGAATTGTTTCCTTTCTTCACATAATAAGGGCAGTTTTCCATGCATCTAACGAATTCCTGCGTTGTCATAAAGTAGAGATAAATCTTTAGAATGAAAGCTGAGCACAGAAAATACAATGTATACCAAACGACAGTACAGAATTTTTTCACATGCAAAAGTATGTTTTACCAACTTTCAAAAACACCAGCATCTCCTTTCTCGTGTATTCCTGAAGTGGAAGGTTGACATAATTGTTCCACAATATCCACAGCTTGATTCTGAACACCTGAAGTCGAGGGCTGGGATAATTCTATCTGAATGCTGCTTCCTGAGGAGACAGGTGACAATACTTGTAAATCTAAAAGAAAAATATTTTGATTGTAGAAAATAATTTACAGCAATATTATTTATTTTTACCCAATGCATCTCCAAACAAAGTAGGTACAGCACCTCTGTTTAATTTCTTCCTCTCCGCAGTTTGAAATTGATTCATTTCAAAATGTTTAGAACACACAATATAAATATTTTTTAGATTATTATAGGACATATTAATTAAATCTACGTTGTTAATCCTATCCAACCATTGTTGACGAACAGCTTCAGTTCTTGGGAAGGTGAAGAATTTCACTTCCGTTGTATTAGAAACGGAATTGCAGTTGGGCACAGCACACTTTTTATTGTATTTCATTATAGCAATAAATAAACTAAACAATAATACAATTTTAAATTGTTTATAACCGTCCCGTCAACTTAGTAGCAGAGCAACGCTCAGAAGTCAGAGAGACTTGTGAGAGTAAATAGTTTTTCAAGTGTCACTCGAAGCACTAATAGAACAATAGAAACTATAAAACGTTTTCTAGAAACTGTTAGAATCTACGAGATTAACACTAAGGTAAAAAACTACGAAAACTACACAAACAAAAGCCAAAGATCTAATAACAAAAGCCGAAGCCGAATGCAAACTGCCAACGCTCAAGTTGACAATGACAAGATGACAGGACATATGACAGGACAGTTGACACTGTTGGCGACTGTGGCGCTAACTATGAACGCCTGGACTAAGTTTTATAGTGGCTTTGAAATTCCGATTGGAATGTCGGGCGCCTGTTGGAGGGTCTCATTATGTTTCTGGCACCGCATTTTTAGTTGGGAGTCCTAAACTTTTTCTAGGTGTTTGGAGTATTTCGAGATTTTATTATTCAAGTCCCGATAGTTTTCAGCAGAGAGAACATACAATAAAGAGAGTGTCCGATAGATAGAAAAAGCTGGAGACATCGATTAGTTCAGTGCGACGAAGTCGGATCGCCACCGTCGCCGATGCATGATTAAGCTAGGACATTGAGACTACTTCTGTCCTTGTCAGTTGACGCTACGTTTTTGGGAAAAAGTCTTGAAAGTATGTTCCCTGCCTTTCTGTCAAATACTTAGACACAATAACGGTCAAGTACCATATAAACATAAACATAAAAATATATAGCGCAAACAGCAAGCCAGGGTCATTGACTTTAATCTAAATTCAATAATAAAAGAGACAAAAAGCCGTGAATTTGCTAGAATGCAGTAAATTTATCTTAAAATAAATAAAGGTAAGTCGCACTCACTCTGGAAAATTATTGTTCTTCGTATAATTTCTTTATGATTTTCAGGCTTTTAAGTCCAAAATCCAATCTATGGGTATAGGTATCTTTTTACAAGATATGAAAATAAGCTATGTATTGACTATCCCTGGAAGGAAGTCTATCCGCAAATGAAAAAATACTTAAATAATGAATAACTAACTACCATCTTATAGTATAAACAAGGATATTGGTAAGTACCCTGTTATTCTCTTGTATAGATAGATAGATAGATTTATTCATCCTTTTTGCTACATTGTGTAGATGGGACAGGTCATATTTACAGATATTGATATTTATAGTATAAAATAATCAACCTAAATAACATGAAACACATTAAATCAGGAGCACTTTGAAAGACTATAATCGTTCATACGTCTTGTAGGTAGCACTAGGTAAATTTAATCATGGTTAGGCAGTTACATCTTGCGATAATCGTTTTTCTGTTATCTATTCTATTATAAAGACTATAATTTTTTTTTCAGTTCTTCTGAGAATGACATCATCCGGAGACAGTAATGGCCTAGGATTGTGGACAGTGGGCTTAGAATTCACTTTGAAATTGATTTATGGATTTATATCTGTGAAGATCATTTTGATGTTTAAAAATGGATATAACTCTACGAATACTACACCTGATAACCTTCACACGTAACAGGTACATATCATAATAATAAATGACCTTTGTGATTTGTGACTCACTGGATTACCCAAGAAGCCAATGTTTGCTGATGATATTAAGCTATACGCTTCCATTACCAGTTTAAATAATTGTGATATTTTACAAGATACAATATTGGTGTATTAAAAATGAACTTAAATATCTCAAATTGCAATGTTCTAACCTTTACTCGAAAAATGAATACATTTCATTATCAATTTAGAATAAATAACGAGATTCTAAGAAATACTGTTACAATTATAGATTTGGGCGTCAGTTTTAATCATTGGCTTACATCCAAACAACATATTAATTAAATTAAATTATTGTGCATATGGCTTTATTATCAAAATTTGTAAAAACTTTAATACTATAGCAACATTATCAATGTTATATTACAGTCTAGTCATGTCAGGTTGGAATGTAAATCAATAATTTGGAATCCTTTTTACAAACAGTTACATTGATATTATTGATAACATTCAGAGGAGATTTTTAGAATATTTGTGCTTTAAGTTTGTGCGTTAAGGTTAGTTTTTATCTCCGTGCTTTAGGAATTAGGTTTTCATAATGATAATTATTTATGTATTATATTCGTTTATCTTTGTTAGAACACTTATATGATTATATTATATTATTTTTTGTATTATATTAATTTTGCTCTCTAAATGATTTTTTGTACTTTTGGGCAACAAACGCTCTAATAAGAAAATTTAAGTAGATCTTAATATTCAATGATTTACTTGTTTGGAACTTTGATATCTTTGATTGAATATTCTTTTAAATGTATATATAGAATTTATTATTAAAAAGTAATATGTGTACATATAGGTCTTCGATTATTATTATATTATATTTTTTATATTTTCAGAGATAATATTTATTTGTCTTTAATGTAATCAAGAATTTTATTTCTGTTTCCTGCTATTTAATTTTAGTTTTGATATATTTTGAGGCATTTATTTGTTTTTGATATATTTAAGATTGCTTTTATCTTCTTCCTTTGGTTTATTTGTTGTTTTTGTTATATTTTCAGAGTTAATATATATTTGTTCTATACTACTGTATATACTTCTTCTTATTTAATAGTTGCTTTTTATGTATTCAGTGTTATTATTCATTTGTTTTTGATATATTTTTGAAATTCTAACTATTTTTCATCTGTTATACCTATCTGTACCCCAATATACCGTGCAACTTCTCTTCCATCCTGGCAAGATATAACTGTAGTATAGATTTTGTTTTTTTTCATTAGGGGAGGTTCTGCGCTGAATAATAAAATAATCTAATTAATTTCATGCATGAACATAATTTTAGTCAATCATTAACTTTAAATATTTAATTTATTGACCAAGTAGAGCTCCATTAGTATCATTTTCCTTCAATCCCCAATTAGTATTAATTAATAAGGAATCTTGTCTTATACTTTTTTAATAAATTAGTTCCCTATATAAGAGTAGAATTTTGAAACTTGATAAATTTATTATTGTTTGCACACTTTTTCTGCCTTTTAATTTATTTGTATACAATTATTGTATTATTCTTATATATTTTCTAATAAATCATTGCAAAGGTTTCATTAGTTTCATTTCATATAAACCATTCATTACACTACACAAAATATACATTTTTGCGAGTGAAATCGTAGATTTGAAATTCAAAATCTCGCGCCGTTTTCGTAGTTTATGTGAGACCAAGTCGGTGGCGCTGGCTCCACAAGGTCTCAACTATTGACATGGAATGTGACACTCTCTTTATTGTATGTTCTCTCTGGTTTTCAGCCATTTTTACTACCAGATCTCGATAATTTTCTGATTTCATATTTGAAATTTCATTTTTTGATCATTTTCTTCGATTCTGTACCCCACAGCCCGTGCATTTTATACTAGTTCTGCTTTAATTTTCGATATATTTGCTTTTATTATTAATTCTCTAGTTCATTTCTGTTTTCAGAGCTGTTTTCTGTCTTCTCTTATCTCATTACTGGAGAATTTTCTTTCATTAACTTAATGATTGGATCTCACTCGAACTCACAGGAATCGATGACCTTACCGTTACGTTCCATCAATTCTCGCAACAGCTTCTGAAGTGCAAAGTTATTACCAAGAGGATCTCCTCCTCTTTTCTCGATCACACGTCGTAGATTGGCCACATTTAGTTCGTTAATTTCCACCAATTTTCCATAGTGCTTGCTCCCACTTCATAAATCCCCCTTCTGACAACACTTATCGCTGGTTTGTCAGTTGAGAAGGAAAAAAATCGGTGACTTGAATAAAACTGATTTAAACAATTAAATAACAACACACACCAATTAAAATTTAACAAACTAACTTGTAGGTTATAAATTGCTGAACATCAGCATGTATATTGAATACTCCTCTCCATACCCAGCTCGCTATATATATATCCCAGCCCACTGCTACTGCTAGAGACCAAACGAGAGAAGATATCCGTTTTGCCGAAGTTCGAGATGATGGCCGATCGTATCGATAGAATATAAAATTATGGCCTTTCTATAAAGAAAATAATGACGATTTCATAGGTTGAAAGGTGGAGGGAGTAAAATAACGTTTGCATAAAAAACTAGAAAAACAAAATAAGAAATTTATTTGTCGGAGCTTTTCCTCCACATGTTAGTTTAGAAGATATAGGAGCACTTTCATAGTTTATGAAGGCACTAAATACAGGGAGTGTGGGGAGGAATGGACCAAACTACAGGAAAATGTAAAAAACTAATATGTTCTTATTCGACTGTTTGTTTTCAAGTTATTTAAAGGGTAAGACAAAATTACAATAACTATTTTTTTTAATCGTAGCGTTCTTCTAATAAACTACAGGAATGTGTTATACACATGAAAATATTGTGAAAAGAACTTAGGTATACGCTCTTATCAGATGTTCACTTGTTTTCAAGTTACCTATATCGTATTTAAAAAATTGTATCTAGTGTTTTACTTTGGATCCGCATTTTCGCATAGGGTATACCCATCACAGGAGACTAGTAATTATTTTTTTTACAAAACGAATTACAAGGACTAGTAGGGGATGTTTACTGCTTATCGTGCTGATAGTACATATGTACTATCAGCACGATGGTGCTCCTGCACATTCCGCTCGTCAGGTTAAGCAACATTCGGAGGAAAGGTTTACAGGGCGTTTGATTGGTCAAGGTGATCATAATAATTGGCCTCCAAGATCCCAAGACCTTACACTTCTAGATTATTATTTATGGGGCTGGTTCAAAAATGAGGTGTACAATGTACAAGTGGAATCAATTTGCAGGAAAAAATACAAAAATTAGAATGCGCACAAACCTATGCAAATATTGCATCCACTACCACCTCAAACTCACAGACACTAAAAACTTCAGCCAAAAATATCCCCCCCCCAAGATGCAGAAATCACAAAAAAGTATCTACAATCGAAAATTAATCCAACCCAATTAAAAATGAGTATTAACTCCGTAAGAACTGCAAAAAATGGAGTTGCTGTGATAAAATGTAATAGTGAACAAGAAAGCCAATAACTAATAAAAAGCATACAAGAACAAGACATAGAGGATAACTACACGGTACAACAACCCCAAATGTTAAAGCCTAGGCACAAATGATATTGCGCACTGTCTTAGAAAACAAAACCAATTTATTCAGGATGAAGACTACTTGAGTATAACGTATGTCCAACATATAAATTTTATTTGCAAAGATATAAGAACTCAATAGACTACTACTCTAAGGAGTAGTTTTTTTCATTTCCTCTTCTTTTTCTCAATTGCAGCATTTGAAACTACTTGTTTGTTTATTTCAATGGATATGACCGATACCTTAAATTTATTAGAATGTGAAAATAGTAACACTGAACAGTTGCAAAATCCTATTGAACTAAATCTTACATTTTCATATATGTAGTGCTCCCCGACATTTTGACGAAATTTTAATACTCTTACAGTCATGTAACTTACAAAATATAGAGATACTAATTTTGGAAGAAACTAGAAACAACTTTACAGATCATTTTAATATTCCTGGTCTTACAATTTTTTTTAATAACAGCAAACTCACTCAAAATGACGGACTTCTTATTTTTGTAAACAACAAAATTAGTTTTAACGTTAAGCATACAGTTTTACCAGAATCGTTAGTTACTTTATCTCAAATTATATTAAACTTATTCTCGTTGCCTCTGATGTCTCCCGTGTTTTCCGGAATGTGCATTGTGTGTGTAGTTCATTATTCGGGTAAGTCTTCACGTTACAATACAATCCCCAATAAAATATAAAAATAATCATGGCCTAGGTGTAAAAGAAAGCATGCTACTTAAACCTGTTACTCCCCATGAACTTATAATCCAAATTGCATCTCTAAAAAGTAAAAGCTCCCCAGGATATGATAATATTAATGCTGAATTAATAAAAGATAACCATCTGTACCTAACCGCCTCCTATTATAAATTTAATTTTTTTGCAAGGAGAAGTACCAGAAGACTTTAAAAAATCCATTCTAATTCCGATATACAAATCGGGTGACAAAACTGATGTATAAGTAAGTAAGTATATTTTCAAAAATATTTGAAAACTGTCTAAAGGACAGGCTGTTAGAATTTTGCAAAAAAAACAAGACTTTAAATGAAAACCAGTTCGGGTTTCGCGAAGGGATTAGTACCAATCACACCATTTATACGCTTGTAGATAATATAAAATTAAATTTGGATAGAAGTAAGAAGTGCATAGGAGCCTTTTTGGATCTTGCGAAGGCTTTCAATACAGTGCCACATAAAAATCTGCTAGATATCCTTAGGCACGTTGGAGTGAGGGACACTGTGTTGAAAATCTACAGGATAGAGTACAACAAGTAAGGATAAATTCAGGTAGGAATTCCGCAAGGCACGGTTCTCGGTCCGCTGCTCTTTATCATATACATTAACTCATTACTGAAATTAAATATACATGGTAACATTATATCGTATGCTAACGACACAGTTCTTATTGTTGAAGATGACACTTGGCAGGGGGTGAAATCTAAGGCTTTGATGGGTATTGGAGTTGTGAAAGATTGGCTTGACTTTAATGAGCTAGCGCTTAATGTAGACAAGTCAAAATATATTTCATTCTCTCTTACTGACACTAACAGACCGAGCTTCACATTCTAACAACTGCCTAGAACAACCTGCAAAACAAACGAAGTTAACAGCATTAAATATCTAGGAATCATAGTTGACAAACACCTAAAGTGGTCCATCCATGTCAACAACTTATTTACTAAAATCAGGCGACTTGTTTATAAATTCTATGAAATACGTAAATTCATGAGCATACAACTAATCCGAATAATTTATAAATCACTAGTAGATTCAATATTGCAATATCCTATTATCGTATGGGGTGGTCTGTACACTGAAACTGTAAATGCATTAGAACCTCTAAATGTTATACAAAACTACATATTAAAAATCATGCTGCGAAAACAAAAACGATATCACACGGATCTACTATATAGTGAGGAAATACTTAATGTTCGAATGTTGTACTTCTACAACAGCTGTCTGTATTTAAAAAATAAAAATCCCGATGGCCTATAGTCAGGGGAAAGGTACATTTTTCAAAATTCATTGAATTGAAATTTGAACGACCTTTTCATTGGTATACGTACCTGTTATTACATGAAATTGCCGTATGTGTCATAGCCTTGCGGTTAGAGGTTTTTGTTTTGGATGTTGAATATAAAGCAGACAGGGTTCGCGTTCCACTTCAAGGCAGATTTTTTTTTCGCCTATTTCTTTTCAATAAATATACTATATATATTTTTTAATCAGGGTCTATATTAAGATTTCCAGAAAATGTACAATTACATCAAATTAATATTGAGTGTTCATGTTTTATCAATATTTCTTATTTTTCTTTATTAATATTTATTTTTTTATCTGTGCATTTTATGAAAAATTTCTTCGAACAAAAGTTGTAGGCACTGATTATATCTATAACCTAAAATTATTTTTGATGATATTTACACTACGGCTCTTTTTTGATAATTTTTTTAAATGTTTGAACGGTCGCCATTTTGAAACTACTTACCCGATATTGCCCAATAACGAACTCGGCCGAGATATTTGAGAGATTGATTTTTGTAGCAAATTTGAACTTGATACCTCCAAAACTGCGAACTCTATCGTGTTAACAAATTTCGTAATATCCCATATATATAAACTTTTGAACCAAATGTTTTTTTGGACTAACTTATAGACATATAACAACATGCCGTTGAAATTTTTTCCAAATTCAAAAGTGTGAACGATCGCAATTTCTATAAGAAATTTATCTAAAAGTATGCAGCAAAACCTTCAGCATCCTTATCAAAAACAACAGACAACAAACCAAAACCTAGCTGTTCCTTTTTATAGAAGGGATAACAATCAAAGATTCACAAAGAGCCTTGCTCCAACAATTTTTAATTATCTCCCGGTACATCTAAAAAAATATAGCAAACTACAAACGATTTGCTACACTGTGTAGACCACTTATTTAAAAAAAATATAAAACCTACCTTAGCTTACTATGAGCAGTTAAAGTATTTTGATAGAAAGAAAGAACGATATAATTGAACAAATGTTAATATATGAAATTTTTTTCTACCCTGTAACTTGAAAACAAATAATAATAATAATAATCGAAAAAATCGAATAAGAACATAAGAGTTTTTTTACATTAAGTTCAAGTGTATAATACACTCCTGTAGTTTGGTCCGTTCCCCCGACTCAACCTGTATAGTATACTTATAATCGTCTTAGTGGTTGCGTAACTAATGAGCAACTTGACCGATTGAGGTTTTCATTATAATAGAAAGCTCAGTCTGGGCTTTGTGTAAGAATCAAATATTGATTTGGGTGATATCCTCCAGATGCATATTTAAAATAAATGAACATTGACCTTGAGCAAATTTGGTGCCAAATTCTCTAAATAGGTGCCAATAAATTAACAATGATGTTTGATATTTAATTTCGTTTGTCTCTCTAATTTCAACCCCTGATGGAAAACAGGGATGTTATTAGTTTGAGATGTGTAACTCTGTGAGTATCTATGGCACCGTAGTTCACAAACGGATGACCAATTTTGATATAGTTTTTTTTTGTTTGATGGATGAGTTGGTCGGGAGAGTTCTTAGCTAGTTTTTCTGTTTTAATCTATATCTGTTTGAGCAAACGTAGCTTCGAAACGGATAAACCAATTTTGATTTAGATTTTTTTTGACAGGTGACATGATCTAGAGTGTTCCTAACTTATTTTTTTAATTAAGTTTAACGTGAGTATCTGTCTAGCTGTCTTAGTATCGAAGCTCTCAAACGAATTAACCGGTTAACCGACTTAATTAAATTCAGTTGTTTTGTATGAAAGGTGCTTGATTGAGAGTGTTCTTAGCTAGTTTTTTTGTCGGGGGCTTTTTAGTCCATATATGATTTAAGGATGAGAAACAAAATTATTTTTATATAAAATGGTCAATGGTCAAAGAGCGAGTTGGGTGTCACATGAAAAGAGTTCTATACTTCCACATAGGTTTTCCAGTAAACTTAGTGTAAAGTCCTACATTGTTTATTCTGTTCACAATTTTAGGCTCAGTAATTTCGGAAATAAGGTGGATGGTGGTCAATTTTTGTATATGTTTCTTAATATCATTTTATGATATTAAAAAAATATTTTGAATTACTTATAACGAGCCCTTTCATTTAATATGTCATAGGTATGATGAATGATGAGTTCCAACTTTCTCGGCTTAGTATATTCGGGGAAAACAGGCTCCGGCAGACGAACAAGACATACAGCTAGTTTTTTGTCGGGGTATTAGGTACCAGTGCACCAGAAAACACAACAGTTCTGTATTGTGAGTTGTCTAACTCTAATAATTTCGAATTTAATTGTAGTTTCTCAAACAACAATGAGACACAGACGATTTGATTATCATATTTGAAATAATTAAATGGGTTCGATTGAATATCAATTGGTACCTAATAATTTACAATATAATTATTCATTTAAAAAGCAAATGTGCATTCAAGGCAACTGCGTGATATAAAAAAAATCACGGTCAACAGTAAGTAGTTAAGCTTCTAGTTACTAGATGCCACTGCCTTTCCATAAATAAATAATTTTCCTTCTGGTCGAGTGTCAATACTAGAGCCAGAGCGATTTGCGATTTGTATAATGTAAATTTACCAACCAGCAGAAGTAAGAAAATTTTTAAACAGTACTGTCCTGTTAAGTAATAATCATATGTGAATAATATTTATCAAATATTACATGTTCTAGATAGAAGTAATAGTACCATTTTCATTGATAAACAATGAGTACAACTGAAGATAGTGGATTAGTGGTTAAAAATTATTGTGACGAAGGCAATGGAAAAACTTTCATTAATAAATTATTAGGTGAGATGAAATGCCAGTTCAATAAAGCCGATAATAACTTAATTGGCATAACTGAAAACGATGTTAAAGTGTCAGATGATTCAGCCAAGATAAATAAAACTGAAGAGATAAGAGAAAAAATGGAACTGAATGTTGTTGATAAAGAGTCTAATAACTCTTCCGAAAAAGTTTTATTGTTTAAAAAGCCAAATAATGAATCTACTCCTCGCAACAAGGATTGTTCCCCTGGAAGAAGATCTCTACGCCACAAAAACAATTCTGTAGATCCTCAAATGGTACCGAAAAGATCGTCAAGCCGTCGAAGTAAAGATTATAATGCATCTATTTTACAAAGTGCTATAGCTAGAAAAGAAAAATCGTATAATGAATCCAACAAACCCCAACGGTTAACAAGGCAATTGAAACCGACACAAAAGATTCTTGAGAATCTAGCCATTGCTAAGCAAGAAAAAACCAAGCTTAGATCTCCTAGAACTAGTGACAGCGATTTCCAACAGAGTGATGATACAAGTTGTTCAGATACCCCAAAGAAAACAAAGCCGACTAAAATAAACAAGAGAAAGGTAAAGAGACTGAGAATGAGTTGTGAGAGTATCAAAGGTTCTGAATCAGATGAAAGTGCTTCTGCGGATAGTGAGAATAATGTCGACCATATAAGAAAAACTAGAAGGTCCCAGAGGCTGCTAAGGTAATATAAATATAGTGTTTATAAATATGAGCTCTACTAATATCTTTCTTAATCTTATTCAGGAATAAAGATGGCTCAGAGATACCTGCGAATCCTAGTCCAAATATCGCTGATCAGCCCAGCAATTACCCCGATGATCCTGAATGCTCTTCTGTTGGTACAGATATTATGGCATCGCGATTATGCCTGTGCGTGCGTAATGCAAAATTCTACGAAACCCACGAAAATAGTGGTAAAATTTTTCCATCTAATATAGGTACTTATTATACTAATTTATATTCATCGTTACAGAAACGAAGTATTGCAGTGCTGTAGATAGTATTAATGAGAAGCTAATAGGTTGCAGTAGGATGATAACAGTAGGCGATATACCATTTTTAAGACCTTCGCAACGTATCCCATACATGACTCTTTGCGATATGCATAGAAACAGACTGATAAGGCATAATTGCTGCCCTACGTGTGGAATATTTTGCACTGAGGTGAGTTGATTGGAAATAGCTGCCTAGTATTAAATTCACTTTTATTCTTCAAGGGATTCTTCTTAGAATGTGAAGCTAATCATCAACACCATCACAAGTGTCAAATACCTATAGGGGGAGTCGATTGCTGTCCTCATTGCGGTGTACCATCTGGTACTAGTCATAATGTATACATTGAAATGCATTCATCATCAAAGCCGATATTTATGCCTGTACAGCGGTCAAAGTAGGTGTAATGAATAACAAAATGTAAATTTTCTTTTCTTTAATGTCGTCAATATATTCTCGTAGCTCCCATGCAAAGATGACATTCACAAAACAAGAGAATGTCAGAGAGTTACCATCACCGCCTTTGGTGCCTCTAGAAACATTTGATGCTCAATTAGATCATGACTTGGTGAATCATCATTTCACTGTTGATGATTTGATCGATGCTGTTAAGAATGAAAATATTAAAAATCTTACAGCAATTATTGGTATGTTTTTATCAAAATTTTCTTTCAGCTTGAAATTATCTTTAGTTTGTTTTTGGACGATTTTCTCACAAGGTATGAAAAAGTTATGCTCGAGGTAAAACTAGAGTGTTCTTTCTTTTCTCTTCTGGAAAAAAAATTATAGACATTCTCTATTGACATAATACGAGGTATTATCATAGTTATTTGTTTAAAAAGGTAATAGTTGAAGAAACATCGACTCTTAGTTCAATTTTATTTCGAAGAATACGCTAAAGCTTACTATTCGCACATAGACAAATATCACTGAGTACATCTAACAATCCAACATATTTCATATGAAACCACTTCATCTCGCATTCTTCATTTCCACAACATATAATCGGTTGCCCACCGTCAGGCTCATTAAAAATGCACCATGTTGAAAGAGAAGGAATGGATCTTGTAAAATACCTTCCCAATAATTCTGGCATTACTACTTTTTTTATGAAAAATCAAAGCTTTGCCAAACAGAACCTACAGTCGCCTGCAAAACGTTGAAGTCCTTAACTTTAGCTACTCCACATTTTTTAACAAAATTGGCTTCAAAAAACTTATAAGCATTCAAACTTTTGAAAGCCTTTATCTGCTCTTTCGTATAAAAGCTTGTATTTATATCAAATAGCTGACTAAATCCATATTTGTCATGGTGGGAGAATGTTTTGGAGCATAGCTAATATCACTTTCATGAATACTCAATGGATCTACAGTTCTTAGGGCACTGATTTTTTCTTTATACCAGTTAGGAGCATCAGGGTGTTCAACTTCTAATTTACAATAGCATTCACTTCTTGCATTCATTGTGTTTGCTTTCAATACACACTCACATATGGAAACGATCGACAAGGTTCCTTCCTGAAACACACATTCAATCCAAAACACGTCTATTTTACGCCTGCACCTCTATGACAGGGCAAAATCACGTCTCTCTATAGTTAAATAACAGTTCTTTACGTTCTCTACACTCACATACACTGTAAAGTTCTTCAAATATGTCTATTACCAAACTACCAGATATCACTAGTTCCTGATAATTATTCTTTGTCATTCCGAAGGATGAATATGACAGTAAAAATAGCAACTATGAAAAATTACCGTCTGATTCTAATAACGATAACTTATATTTGAATATTGCCTCATGTATTTGAATTAAAATTTTGTCTATTAAGGTATAAGTTCACTGTATGTACTGCAAGCCTAGAGCAATATTATTTGACATCATCATAGGGAATTAGCTTATGGTTTATGATAAGGTCACACATTTCTGCCGTAGCGGGCGTGGCATAAATGAATCCGAATATCTGCACTCTTCACATACTTTTTTTACCTTCACTTTAACAATGTGACTTATGGTGATGGGGGGAAATCGGTGTGCACTGTTCGAAGATGTGTGACCTTACCTGTGGTACCAATAGACCTATTCTATTTTTATCTCACCATGATTTATTATGAATGTCAATTGCAAAGGTTTTGATTTTTTAAGCAACAAATTCGGTCAATCTACAATTCAAAATTCCCGATTTCAACGAAGGCACTCTTCTACACTATGCTGCACACAAAGGACGCCTTAAAGTGTGTCACCTTCTTGTCACAGCCGGATTGGAGATCGACCAATTTGATAGAGAGCAAGCTACACCCCTCATGTTGGCCATCAATGAGATTCAGAATGACGTTGTACGTTATTTGATAAGCGTTGGAGCCAGGGTTGACATTAAGGTGATAAAAACAGCTGTATTTATTATTAATTTTTATTACTCAAACACATTTGCGATTTTTTTTAACTTAAACTTGGCAATTATTTAGAAAATTTATATTATTTTTAGATGACTCATAAAAGATAAAATTATTAGCTTGAAATTATTATCTATCTATCTTTTACATTACATAATAGAACAAATTCTCCCCGATCTTTTCTGACAATTTTATCGATAGCGTAGGCAACATACCAAACACGTTATTTATTAAGTAAGGTATTCCATAGGTGTAACCTGATATACCTACTGACATCCCTCAAGAACACTTTGAAATGGGTTGTTTTGAAATCATTCAGGAAAGAATAAATTATAGACGGATAAATTAAATATTTTTGTAAATTGAAAAAAAAACATATTTGAACCACTTCTGAAATATAAAAATACGGACAGTGCTGATATATAGCTATCTTCATATATAAATAATTTTAGCGGTAAAAAGGTAATAGAGTTGTTAAACCAATGGAAGTATGATAAAGAATACATGAAAGTAAGAAAATATTTTTTTACAAAAACTACGACCGACTTTTCAGTTGGTAGGTGTACACTAAAAAATACAAATAGTATTAATTATTCTACTGGTGCTAAAATGTATAAAAAGGTAGCTATTCAATTGATATTGTAAGAGAATGCTGAGTCAGCACCGTAAAACGTCTTTATGAATAGAAATAAATTTTTGTTTCTGTTTCATTCTCTCGAAAATAAAGAATTAATAAAATTACTAATGTTGTGAAATAAAATATTATTGGATAACTAATATTCAAATATGATTGAATCTTTATAAATTCAAGAATTTGTTTGAGTAAGCATAATCTTCGAAAAGACATAAACACTTGGACCACGTTAATAGCACTACTACCAAAATTTAATCTTTGACCAAAGTCTATCTATAGGAGAAATCCGGTTGTTTTTTGATCTCGAAAGGCTGACGTTTTTTACGGTTCAGTCGCAAATCATTTTCACCAGCAGCTTACGAGTGATACAAGGGTTATTTCAAGTAAAATTTTGTAACTGGCGGTGATATTTGGAGAGGCTCTTACGAGGGGAGATCAAATGTATTTTATACGTTAGTGTAGATTTTGACAAATTTTACCAAATACAATTCTGTATACTTTGTATAATATATTCTATTTGGCATTTATGTCGGTTGTAATCAAACGATAAAACTATGTACTATTATTGTAGTTTAGGTACAGTACATATTTTTATGTAATATGAATGAATGAAGAGCCCATAAATAGTACTAAATTTTATCTAGAGCCCTTGGAATTGTTAACGTGATAGAGCTAATTTAAAATGTATCTTTCTCTAGGCCACTGATGGGATGACACCCCTACATCATGCTGCAAAAGCAGGTAATCTGCCTGCTTGTCGTCTCCTAATGTCTGCAGTCAAATCTCGGCACACTTACATAGATCAAAGAGATGATGGCGGTTGGACGGCACTGGTCTGGGCAGCAGAACATAGCAGAGCAGATGTTGTTCGATATCTGCTAAACGAAGGGGCAGATTCGGGAGCTAGGGATGTGGAACAAAACCAAGCATTACATTGGGCTGCTTTTGGTGGAGGCTCAGAAGCTGCTCAAGCGCTACTTGATGGTGGAGCTGGAGTCGATCCAAGAAACGCACATGGAGAAACACCATTGTGAGTTTGATTTTGTACTACTTGCAATATCAGCTTAGACTGGCAAAAACACCTACCTCAGACCAAATTTCTGATCCAGTTTAATATATTCACCAGTCCTTGAACATTTATGTCAATGTTGTGTGCACAATTACAATAAAACTCCTAAGTTTCGCCGTTCAACCGATCGCTATGAATATTGATATACTTATGTATTTGAGCATTAAAAATAATTTATTGCTATTTACTTTGTTGTAAATCGCCGCTAGATAGCACTATAGTTCTTCAGTTTCTACACTCTTCAAATATTGTCATGAAAATTAGTATTCGTTGACCATTGCGAATATTTTCAAGTATTTTACTTACGATTTTACAAATTTGTTGAAATGCTACATCACTAATTGGAACATTCCATGAGTAGGTGCATACCCATGGATGTTTAGTTAATATTCGATTTTCCCCTTGAAGAATATTTAGATTTTCCTTGTTTTTTAGACATATTGCAGCACGAGAAGATCAATATAACTGTGCTATAATTCTTCTGGCCAGAGGAGCCGATGTGACAGTGGTCAATAAAAATAAAGAGACCCCATTGGATTGCGTACCCGAAGAGGGGAACTGCTATAAAGCCATAGCACTGAATGTTAAATTGCTAAACAGCCTTAAATCTGGACGCAGAAAATATCAAACTATAATATCGAAGTGAGTGTAAATCAAAATAGTCCAAACTAATATTACCATCTTTGGCGAAACGCTAGAGAGAAAAAAACGGAATAGGTTGATTAAAACATTAAATCATCTATTGTTTCAAAAAACATTCATTAGAAAATGTATTTGTTTTTAGTTTCTTTTTACAATAGTTGTTTTTTGTATGATATGGCAACGTTACAGTTAGCGTGTTAATGAAAAGTAGCATCAAGGACGTGTGAAGAGAATTTCTTGAATAGCATGCTGATCAGTGTCCAGTGTTAATTAATAACAGTAATGACACTGTTTTGACGTCCAATTTAACAGTGGTCACCATACTATGGCCAAGAAATCTTATCTTCCAATTTCCAAGTTTTTTTGTTTAAATTTATTTGTAAATTGACCTTAACATTATACCTTATTTAGACGTAAAATGCAGAAACATTTATCCATTTAGGAACAGTGAAATAGTAAATCACGAATGTGTGCAATTTGAAATATCTCGCAGACAAAATTACTACTAAGGGTTTTTTTTTACAAAATTTGGCTATAAAAACAAAAACTATCTTTGAAGACCGTAAACATTATACTGCAACGTCGTTAACGGTGCGGTCTTACTTTTCATCAAGGTTAGGCTGCATTAGAAGTGGAATTACTTATTAAGTACTTGTTATAATTGAATTTGTATTTAGTAATATATTGTAACGTTTAACCCTGTGCTAAACGTTGTGGGGTGAGTTCACTTGCGTAAGACTCAAAGTTCGCAGATTGCTTCCAATGGTTTATTTTCAAACACTCAGTACACGAGCTTCTATTATGGTACAACTGTCACCACTTGTCACCTTGACAATCTACACTGTCACTGTCTTCACCGACAGAACTACTATTAACCTCTGTTTCCACAGACTGGCTGTTATCAACTGACTTGACTCTATGACTTCACAAGACTGACTCTGTCCCGTGATCGACACGGCTTTATATACCTGAATCATGACATGACATTCATCGAGAATGTTCTATGATTATCTAGATGCGCATAATTCATGTTCTAGATCTTTGTCAAACTGACAATAGTATGACAAATTTGTACCTCACATATAGTTTCTGGAAGGATCCAGAATAAATATTCTATAATTCTAGAACTACATAAAGAAATATACATGCAATAACTACTATAAGCAATATAGTAGCATAAATAACTAATAAACGAATATCAACCGTAAGTACTTGAATACCTATCCACGTTACACTGCCCTCTTCTTAGATTTGATCGTCCCGATCAAACATCATCCCAATACATTCTAAAATCTCATCTGGGGGAGCTCCTTGCATCCTCTGGTCCCAATGCTGGCTCTCGCTACCAGAGGAAGACAGGTTACTCGGTGGTACTTTTGATCCTCTTTTTCGGTCATCTAAATGACTCACCGGAGTATGACTACTTCCTCCTGTAGGTGAAAATCTTCGAACAGGTGGTCTGCAACTACACAAGCTAATACGATCCTTGGTGGCCATACAACCTTCACCACTCAATTTACGACGGAATATTTCATCACATCCAGTATTGCGTCGACGGCAGAGACTGTGCCTGCAGATTCGTCTGCGGCGATTACACTTGCTCCTTTCTCGCAAACTGCTGCGCCTCGTGCCTCGGTCCTTGCGTAGGCTCATGCGGCTTCTTCTATTGCGGCCGTAGCACCTTCTACTTCCTGGACCTCTGAGTGGAGTACCGCAAGGTAAAATGTATTTCATACGACCGCTGCTGCCTACACATTGCCTGATGCGTCTTCGAGTTCTGGATGTACTGCATCTTTTAAAAGGACTTTTTCTTCTACTGTTCGAACTCTCTCCATAGATATTTCTCTCCTTCGACTTGGGGACGGCATCTTCCCTCTTAACATCAGGTTCGCTATTTAAGCTGTCTTTGTTGGAGCAATAATGATGTTTCTGTTGGTCGCTGTTTACTATCTCATATTGTTGTCTAATTCTAGCCTGATCTTCTTTATATTCTCGTTTAATTCTTGTCAGGTCTTCTTTATATTTTTGTCTAATTCTTGCGTGTTCGTCTTTATATTCTTGTGTAATTCTTGTCTGTTCTTCTTTATATTCTTGTCTAATTCTATCCTGCTCTTCTTCATCTTGTCTAATTTTGATCCGTTCTTCTTTATATTGTAGCATAATTCTTGCATGGTTTTCCTTACTTTCTAGTCTTATTCTTGTCCATTCTTCTTTTTCTTGTTGTATTTTTCTTGCATATTCTTCATTTTCTTGTTTTCTTTTTCATGCCCATTCTTTTTTCTCTTGTTGTCTTTTTCTTGCATCTTTTTTTTTTCTTGTTGTCTTTTTCTTTCCAGTTCTACGAGGAACTTCAACACATCTGAAGCAGTTACCATTTCTTTGTAATCTTTCGATCTGGTCTTTACCATATTTTCTCAGCAAAATGCGAAGATCCCTTTTTCTGACACCAATTGTAACGTTTAACCCTGTGCTAAACGTTGTGGGGTGAGTTCACTTGCGTAAGACTCAAAGTTCGCAGATTGCTTCCAATGGTTTATTTTCAAACACTCAGTACACCAGCTTCTATTATGGTACAACTGTCACCACTTGTCACCTTGACAATCTACACTGTCACTGTCTTCACCGACAGAACTACTATTAACCTCTGTTTCCACAGACTGTCTGTTATCAACTGACTTGACTCAATGACTTCACAAGACTGACTCTGTCCCGTGATCGACACGGCTTTATATACCTGAATCATGACATGACATTCATCGAGAATGTTCTATGATTATCTAGATGCGCATAATTCATGTTCTAGATCTTTGTCAAACTGACAATAGTATGACAAATTTGTACCTCACATATAGTTTCTGGAAGGATCCAGAATAAATATTCTATAATTCTAGAACTACATAAAGAAATATACATGCAATAACTACTATAAGCAATATAGTAGCATAAATAACTAATAAACGAATATCAACCGTAAGTACATGAATACCTATCCACGTTACAATATTTAATAATAGTTTCTAAATTTATTTATCTTCACAAGACTCTAATGTTTTTACTCAGATGAATAAACTTCAAGTCACATTTGATATTTTTTTCTGTTGACGACAAACGTTGATATAAAAATTTGGAATTCTCTTTACTGTTCTTGGTTATAGTACAGCCTTAAATTTAATTTCTTTTCAAGTGACATATCAAAGGGCAAAGAACTGAATCCCATTCAGTGTGTGAATACAGTTGATGATGAACCTGTACCTAGCGATTATATATACGTTACTAAGTATCAGCTGACATCGGACAATCTGAAAATAGAATCCAAAATATCCACTCTACATTGCTGTAAATGTCAGGAAAGATGTATTCGAGAAGACTGTGAATGTGCTATACAGTCGATGAAATGCTGGTACGATGAAGAGGGCAAACTATCATCAGATTTCAGTTTCGCTGGTAAATTTTCAAGTTAACCAATTCCTTCAGTATTTTGTGATCAGTTGTTTTCCAGATTCTCCCTCAATCTATGAATGCAATGATGCCTGCGAATGCAATGCGATAACATGTAGGAACCGTGTGGTGCAGAAAGGCCTGCAACAGAGATTCCAGCTATTCAAAACGATAAGTAAAGGATGGGGTATAAGGACTTTGAGAAATATACCAAAGGGTAGTTTTGTCTGTGAATACATCGGAGAGATATTAACAAATGATGATGCAGATATGAGAGAAGATGATAGCTATACGTTTGATCTTGGCAATAAGGTAACTAGAAATGGCACAAATTTTTTAATCGTTTTGAGAGAAATTTCTAACTCAGTGGTTTTGCTAAATTTCACAACAAACGCTAATTCAAAATTTCAAACGAAATAAGTGAGCATTTGATAATGCCTCCACCTTTCACTCTAGGAAAATGCTGCAAGTCCTCATAGCTGTTCAGTAATAACCATTTCTACGTCAGTTTTGTTTGGGTCTGTGAAGGCAATACAATTTTAGTTCAGAAGCGTCAATAGTAACATTTCCGTGTTTATTCCATTTGTTTAATATGTTACACAGGATCAGAACTCCAGCAGAACAAATACAAATATACAAATCAATATTCCTTGAGTTATTTAACACAATATTAAAGTCATATGGAGGAAAGCGTCGCTTATAACGACATCCAGTTGAAAAGCCAGAATGGATGTCCACGATCTGGCTTGATCGAGCGAGCAAAAAATCATTACAATGTTCAATCAGCCAATTGTTCCCTTGACGGCAGTAACTTTTGGTTTGGCTCAATAACTGACAACGGCATCGATGGCTTTGTCCAAAACTTCAGAAACAATGGTTGAAGTTCGGAAGCTACCACTAGGAAAACCGAGAAACTTGCCGATAAATCGCCTCGCACCATATTCAGTGTGAATATCTAGGTTCAGCAGCATCGTCTGAAACTTCCAATGAATAAAGAAGAGAAAGAAAGGAGCTGGTGCGCATGTTGACATCTAAAACGTGCGACCAAGTCGGCCATATTGAGTAACTAAATATGAGTCATGTCGTTGTTAGGGTTGTAGTGATTTGTATGTCTTGATAGTATTTCTTGTGTTTCAAGGTGTTTACCTGCGAATTTGGAACAATATTTACTTGCATAGTTATCTTATTGTGAATATTGCGTTGGTTCATAGTGTTTATTTAGAGTGTTAATTTAGTGGCATAAGTGTTTATTTTGGACTAGAAGCAAATATGGTCATTCTGCAGGCCGTTCTGAAACTTAAAAATACAAAAGTTAGAATAACATTTCAACGGAAAGTACTTCTCCATTATTTTTTATCTGTTTTTCACTATTTTATGACAAAAAATCAAAGATTTCATTTCCAATAAAATTTTAAACAAACAGTGACATTAGCATAACATGGGCGTAGGCATAAAAAATATAGCATCAACATTTTTTCACTTGTACACCATATGTTTTATTTGAAAAATTTCAGTTTCTCTTATAAGCACAATAAAAATCAATAAATATGACATTCCTTAGGTAGATGAAATTTTAAAGTAGATATACCACGTATATAATTCCTAACTTAAGACGCCATATGCAAGAAGCATCACAGTCAACTGTCAAAATGCATTATGCTCCTTCCTCGTCCTTCCTTTCTTTTCTTTATTCATTGGAAACTTCCAACCTACGTTTACCTCTCCAATTGAATAGTGAGGGACCTTCGTATGGATCGATAAATTGCTCTGCTTGTCTTAGAAGAAAGTTTGTAAGAATAAACGAAATTCGCATCAGTCACCACAAATAGAAAAAGTCCGGCATCACGCTGGATTTCTCTTCTACCTGTTTCGAAGATATCTGTGTAACTTGGCCTTTATCCTGGCATTCGTTGGAAAGCCTGAATTATGAGAGAAATAAGTTGGGTATACCTACCACTGAACTATATACCACAGCATAAAAAAAATACCTATGCTGTATACCTATATGGAATAGACACTACCATGCCAAGCCCATGCACTGAAAAAGTGCCAAAGATAGAGAGTAGTTGTATGGAGAGTAGTGTCTCCCGTTCCCCTGCAAAAAATCACGTGTTCTTATACATCATCTTCATGTCTTTAGTAATAATAATGATTATTTCCTAAAAAATGTATGTAACAGGGAAAGGAAAGCAAAAAAGTAATAAAAAACATAAGTATTGTAATAAGCATTGAAATCAGATATTTAATTAAAGGGGCTATGTAAAAATGTATTATTATATAACATTAATATTTAACTATTTTTGAATCTTGTTGCAATAAAAAAAACGGTAAATTATTATATACTTTTATTGTGAATTATTAGTACCACAATGACTGACTTTCTATAAATCTTCATCTCGACTCGATTTTCATCGCTGAGTGATTCCATATATTATATCGAGCGATCCAAAAAAAATTAATTCGCAGTAGGCATTTGAAATGGGGGCGTGTCTTTACTACATTCAAGTAATAAGTATTTGTCATTTCATTACCAGATGCATGTATCCAGCCAACATTTGGTACGTTTGAACACTTCAATAATAAATTAATAACTATATTTTTATGTTGATACTTTTTCTATTTTCGTAAATATAGCTTCTATAAAGAGAATTGCACTACGTAAATTGTGCCAATAATAGTATTTTTATACGTTTCGTTAGCTGTACTAGTTAGTTTCGCATCCTACTCTTCTATCCGTCTTGTCATTTGCCAGTTGCCTGACAGCAGTGACAGCCTGTAATGAATAATGCAATCACAAATACTTATTACTTGAATCTAGTGAAGGCACACACCCCATTTCAAATGCCTATTGCGAATTAATTCTTTTTTTTGGATCGCTCCCTCTAAGACCGCTCCTCGATACATATAGTTCAATGGTAAGATGTGGGTTGGAGAGATTGGACTGAAATCTTGTAAGAACTATTGATGAATACATCTTCAAAGACAGTAATGTGCGTTAATTCAAGCCAAACGAGGCATACTCAGAGAAGACTGCTACTTCTTTAGCAAGAGTGTTTGCTAGGCAAACATCAGCTGTCGATTTTTCCATAGTTCGGATACGCTGCGAAGTTCTACCCAGAATGCTACCGATGCAGATGATCTAAGCTTATATATAGAAGAGATATTTATCTATACATATAATAAAGAACTTTTTTATAAAAACTAGGAACGACTTTAAGTTGATGCTAAAGTATTTTAGTCTCATAGGTTTTAATATTGTTGTTTGTTGACAAAAATGTGAATTTTAAAATTGTCTATAAACGTTATTTATTTATTTAATTGCACAGCTTCAAAATTACCAGCACCAGTGGAATTCATACTATTTTGTATTTTTCAGTGGACCAACTAATAAAGTCGGTCTTAGTTTTTGTAAAAATGTTCTATTTCACATTTTTTAATGTATCATTAGTCATCGAAATCGTTCAACATTCACTTATATTCACAGATTTCAAAACATCGCGGAAACAAACATATTTTAGACTTTATCACTGCTGTAACTCGGAAACCGTAAATACCTAATTTAATTATTACTTGATATGGTATCTTCTCTAATTTGGTCGTCTTATATTTTCAATTTTCGAAAAAAATTGCCCCCTCCTCCCTCTTTGGGTGGGGGATTTTCTAGAATATTTTCATCGAAGCATTAAAGTTTAATTTGTTTCGCTGGTATCATTATAATGATTCTTAGATTTTTTTTAATGATTGTTGCTCAAACGGATCTTTTTACATATTATTTGAATCTAGAGATGATCAAATGGGTATTTGTGAATCCGTCGAATTAGAATAAAAATTGGTTGAACATTGCCGAAACAATGGTGAATCGAATAGGAATAGAAACTAACTAGAATCGAGAAATCAGATACAAAGAACATTTTTTAATTGAACGTGACCATTTTGTTGTTTCGATCGACTTGTTCGGGTGTAGAGAATTTGGTGGATCGTGTTAAGTCAAATGAAGAATCGAGTTTCGGGAATAAGCTCTTGCAACATACTTTCTTCAAACATAAAAATCGCACTGATGAAAGAGGATCGATATTTATATAGTTTATTCTTATTTTGCCGCTTAAGATTATCTTAGGCATTGAAAATATGACAAAACGTGAGTAGATATTTAAGAAAGGCATTACCATATCTTATTATCTCTCAAGTTATTCAATAACTCACAGATTTTTCAGATTACATTCACGTTTTTGTGTTTGGCTTAATTTTTTAAAAAATATAGTCCAATATTTGAAGTCCTTTGGACTTTGATATAATTACTAATAATCATAATTCCCCTAATACTTATTTTACCTTTCAGGGGATCAGCTCCTATTATGTGGATGCTCGACGGTACGGAAACTTGGCTCGTTTTATTAATCACTCATGTAATCCGAACCTACATCCTGTCAAGACTTTTACCGATCAGCAAGATTCTAGATTGCCGCGGATAGCGATGTTTGCTTCAAGAGACATACTTTCCGATGAAGAGTTGAGGTAACTTGAATTTCGTATTACTATGATTTTTGATGTATCTAATGCTAAAAAATTCTAGTTTCGACTATGGCCACAAGTTTTGGTTGATAAAGTACAAATTTTTCGCATGCCAATGCTTATCTAACGTATGCAAATACTCTGAAGATACCATTGAGCAGACTTTATTGGATTTAGAGTTAATTCTTCAGTAGTTTAAGTAAAACGTAAATTGCAATTCGCTTAATATTTGCAATATTTTTAAGGTTTATGTTAAAGATATGTTTTATTAGTATTATTTTCGACTGACTAGGTTAATCAACATATTGTTATTGTTATTTATTCATTTGACTATTGTGTAGTTTTGCTATTGTTATTGTCTTTTCAATTCGAATATTGTTGCTATATTTAATTCTTGAAAATAAATATTTTTTCTTCAGTCCTTTTGTGTTTTATTATATATGAACAGCAATTGTGTATATAGTACCAATTTTCAATCCTAAAGAGTTTCGTTTCGCTTTGTGCGATTTCTACACTTAAACTCTAGCACTGTTATCATATAATTCCAATCATGACATTATGACATGATAAAAACTTTATAGTGTTATTCAATACCGATATTTAAAAAGGGAATGCATAAAATTTTCAAATTTATATTCCTTAGAAGTTATTTCACTTTAACAGTTTTCCATTGTATCGGAAGGTTAAGGCACATACAATCTTGGAATAGATTGTCTGTGGTTAAGGCAAAGAGAAAATAGAGTATCTGCATCTCAGTAATGTGAAAGCTTGGAGTGAATAATTGTCAATTCCAGTACGGTGAATCACAATAAAATTTGGATTGGTCAAATTGTTTAACACTAAAATCTAAGAGAAATATATGAATATCTAATTCACGCAATAACTATATCTCAAACATACCTGTTTTAAACGATTTAGATCAGACAAAAGAATACCGCAATCGAAAATCAATTAGTTGACAATCCTCGGATATTCGAGGTCGTTCATTTGTTTGATAAATACAAACTCCAGTCTTTTTAACCCTCGAGTAGTCGCGCCGGGTCTATTTGACCCAGACCGTTTAGTTTGTACGGTAGTTTAGATGTGGCAAAATTGTCGAGCGTGCCCCTCCCTTTACCTTCCTAACTTGAGACGTACACCTGATGTACGTAATCAGTCTCCGTTTAATCGCTAATTTGGGAGTGTGACCGGCAAATATTTGATGTCTGACCCAACGCGATTAATTAATTTTATTTATTTTATATCTTCAATTGTAGAATGTATTGGTTCAGATAACAAAACTAAACTGTACTGTAAGCAATGTTATAAATATCTATGCATGGACCACACTTGTATTTTATGTAAAGACCGTAGTGAAAAGGAGAATGGAGATGAATCTGACTAGGAGAACAGTGATTTCTTAGACTGTCCCTTGATATTCTTTTGTTTTTCATGATATTTTCCGTTTCCTGTGTTGAATGTGGTTTGTTGTTTTTTATTTTTTATTTTTATGTGATTTATATTTTAGATATCTAACCGCAATGTGTGTTTTATCTACCAATACATTTTGAAATTGATTTTTATTAAAAATTACTGAAAAACACTATGACGCAGCGCGACCATATTTGGCAAAAATCAGGGCGCGACTACTCCAGTTAAGGATGTTCGATGGTTTCACCTTTATGCACAGAAATCCACGAAAATAATAAGTTTGATAAATTGGTGCACGGCGAACATGTTCGAATTTTTCCAAATTTTTTATTGCAGGATTTTCAAGAAAAACTTTTTTGAAAAAGCATGGTGTCTTATGGAAAAATCGCACATTACCTATTTTAATTTTTTTTTCATTATTTCCCATGTATGGAAATTGAATAAAAATATTTCATATGAAAGTTTGCAATTTTATTAACAAATTTCTTTATTCTTATTTGAATCCTATCACACAATTTACAGTTAAATGTTCAAAAAACTATTTATCTAAGGACAATTTTTGAACGAACGCTTAGAGAAAATGAGAGATTTGGCCACATCACGATCTAATTCACAAAATACGAAAGTCAGATACATCGACAAGGTTAAAGGTTAGTTTGTTCCATGTCATGTCTATGCAAATTATTAAAAGGTTAGGTCACTTTTGTTTGAAGTTTGAGTGTTTTCATAGATAATATATATATACGGGGTGTGTTATGTACTATGTGGGCTGTTGGACTTCAACATTAGTCTACTTCACGAAAATTGTTATTTTTTAAATCAACAAATGACCATGATATGGCCATAGCGTTGACGAATCTTTTTCTAATATTATGAAAATGTTTCCTGTCACAATTTCACACGTACGTATTTTGTATCAGGAAATGTAAATAAAAAATATATAGCTAGCTCAAATTTGCTTGACTCGGTCCTCAAATTAGAAAAGGAAATTTTGGTAAAATTGGACCACGAGATTTATGCAGGCAACTATACATATAGATAAATATCCGTCGTAGCTCTTTCATTCTGCTTCTCTTGTAAGACAAATTACTTGAAATTATCTACACATCGTCCTCTCTGATCAAAGATTCATTTATTTATAACTGAAACCCGATTTATAATAACCGTTTGCAAATCGAAGATTCTAATGTAGATATAAAAAAACAGAAAATCTCCTGTGTATTTCGTCAAACATTTGAAGTATTTTATCTATTATATTATTATTATACATTTATTTGAAGTTTGGAGCCTTGTCAACAGAGAACACTCAAAAAGATTTTTTATCTTTGCACCATAAAGTATATTTATTCATTACGTTTTATGTTTCGATTTAATAATTTCAAAGTACTTTGATACAGGAAAAATCCTATTATCATCATAAATTCTATAATTCCATCTAGTCAATTCTGTTAAAAAAGATGTTCTGTGTTATACGCTATTCGACCTAACAAATGTTCATTTATACCAGAGACAACCATTTTATACCTAAAAGCAATGACAATTATTTTAAGTATTTAATTTAAAGTAAAACTGTTTACTTGGCAACCGCACTTGGACTTACTGGTATATTTTGTCTGTGGCTGGGGGAAGATCAGATTAGGACGTTGATTCTGCCGGATTACCAATATAACCCCAGTATCATACATTTATAAAGATTCCGTTATTTCTACGGATGTATGGAACTCAAAAAGCTAATGTCCATATTTTCTGTTATCGATAAGATAGCTTGTCAATAGCTACTAAACAAAAAATCTGTTGAAGAGAAAAAGGTATTGAACCGTTTTGCTTTTGTCTAGTTAGGTACCTATATATAAATTTTAAGATTCTTCCAATAACGTTTTTAATGATTCGATATTTTATTGTTAAAGCTTCTGAACAGCTTTATTTTGCTACTAGTTCAATAGAAGGGCCAATAATTTTCTCATGTTTTGAAAAGTTGAGCATTGAATGTTGGCAAATCTAGTAAGGTAAATATTTTATTCAGATGCATTTGTCCAACGCTAGCATGCAAAATTCAAAAGTGCATTTAGTTATAGTAGCTCTTATTAAATGTAACTTTGGAGTTAGCAGCAAAGACTTTACCGCGGTATAAACTATTAAAATATTGTTCTCTAGATTTAACTTTCTTTATAGTGAGACAGTTGCGACAACAATTATTGAATACCGATGCAACGCCAATATTAATTTCTCCTTCAATATGCTGAATAAGCAAAGCTTTATTGCAAAACATTGCTGAGATACATTTTCTAATTAATTAGCCTATTCCCTCTTACTGCATATGTTTAAGCGGTACTGTTAGTTTCTAATGGTTTTTTTCTCTCCAGCATCTGCTTTGCCATAAACGATCGTTGGATGTACATATCACGGACATTTCTTTTTACAAATTTTCCACATTTCCACCTACACGAAGCCATCATAACATACAGTATACAGTTTTTAAATTTGAAATACTTTTTTCTAAATTTGAAGGTTAGGACAGAGAAACTGACACGCAGGCTGGTAAACACAAATTAATTTATGTGCTGTGGCCAGAGTTCCCTGCTGTGTGTTTATATTTTGATTTCTTTACTTCCAGCCAGTCTTTACTAATGAAACTGGCCCGTATAATTAAAATAGATTCAAATTTGTCAAATATGAATAAGATCATGGATCACAAAAATGGCTTATAACTTATAATCACAGCTCAAATGGTGAGCTGTGTTATAATTTTCTGTTGTATTCATCAAACTAGACGCATTAAAATATGTCTATATTTCTAAGTTGGTGCTGAGCTAAAGTAGTATGATAGAAAAAGATTGAGGTACGTGAGAGAGAGTGGGAAGTTAGGCCACACCCACCTCGTCGACTCTAGAGAGCATATTTTCTAACACAGGGATACACTGAGTAGCTTATCCTCCTTATAACATCTTTGGACCGCCCCTTTCCCCGCACACCCGATACTGGAGTCATCGAACATCCTTAACAATGCCGATGCAACTCGCAAATAAAATCTTATTGCAAAATCTATTTTCCTCGAACCATTCAAGGTTTATGGAATTTGGCTTGCATACGACAAAAATGAAATATTCTAATTGTTGCTGTGAAACGAACAATTTAGAATACCTATAGAGCATCTTAAGAAACGGTTCACAGGATTATGATCAAATTCAGCTCAATAGTTGATGAGTCATTGTTTTTTTATTAGTGGATACCAATTTACCATAATGATTAAGGGACCACAAGAATACCTACTATAGATATCTATAGTACTCAATAGATCAAACATAGTTTTTGATTATTCTGTTGAAGAAAATCTAGAGATACCTATCTTAGAATAATTTCAGTAAATAGAGTATCAGTATCTTATTTCAAAATTATAACAAGTTAAAAAAACAGAAATATTTGACCGACGCAGCCCGAACGGAGGAGGTATACAATTCGCCTTTCTGCTTTTTTGTTCGCGCATCTTATATAGTAAACGTACCCCGATTTTGATTAATTTGAAAGGAAACTTGAGAAATGGTCCCATATTCGTAAAAACTCCGAAACCGAAATCTCCTTCCCTCCAAAAAACACCCCCGAAGTGGGTGGATGTGACAAATTTCCTCGAAAATCGAAAATTCGAGTTGCCAGATAGGACGATATCCGAAAACGTTTAAATTGAACATTTTTTCCTTAGAGGTTTTCAAGGCGATGGTAAAATGGTTAAATCTAAAATATTTAAGCGTATTTCCGCAGCGATGTTCTGAGATCTCTACATAACAACAGAGATAACTACTCCGATAATAACAAGGACAAGCAAAGAATATACGTGGGCACATGGGTAATAGGATATTAATGGTATTTATTAGTGAACGTTCAACGATTTTCGTGACCAATGTTACACTCAAAAGTGAGAAATAAATATTTTTTGAAAAAAAAAATTGGACCGACGTTATTAATAGATGCACTGAAGACGGTCCAATTTTGTTTTAGTATTTTTGTTAATTTAAGCTACATCTTTTAACATATGCCCGATCGAAATGGCTAATTACTCAGAAGTTTTGAAATATAAGTAAATGAAGTCTACCATTTATTGAACATTTCAATTGACATTTTATCTTAGAATTATAGAATCTACTACAACAAATATTTAATCTACATCAATACTTTTTATATATTGTCAACTGCAACAATATAATTATATATTTATATCATATCTATTTTAATATACATCACATTACATAGTGAAAATTTGGTATAGGATAAAGCATACAAATTCAGATACAGAGGAAAATAGCACAAAATTGTGGAATGTTACCATTGAAAGAATGCAAATTCGCCGCTTCCCTGTATCAGATAATAGAAAAAATATTAATACTATCTTATTTTTAAATGTATATATAACATTCAGCCGTTGTCACGATACACAATATAAAGAGATTTTTTACAACAAAATTCCATTCTGTTACTTCTACTTTACTATGAGATGAGATTTACACACAATTCAAAAAATTGTTGTAAATAATCCACCAAATAATTAATAAACGATTATGCTATAATATTATCGTCGATAAACTATCAAATGCAGTGCTTTATTTAAACGGGACTAGATTTATGGATTATTTATATAAGAGAAATATTTAATTATATAAGCTTTCGCAGTGTCAACTTTAGAACAATGCGGTTCATAATTTAGGGATGGCAACCATATTGATACATTTTATATCTATCAGCTAATATATCTATATATAATTATAGATCTATTTATTGCAGTAACTGTATAAATAATGAATGCAACTTTATATCTCTATTTAAACTTTAGGGATCATTATTCTTCAGTTCTCTTATTACAACAGAAAGCATATTTCAGATGTACTACAAATATACCGGTTTATCAACAATTTTCGAATTGTTCTTTTACCAAGTCCCTAGCGGACTAGCGGCGCTATTAAGAACCACAACAATAGCCATCATGATCGTTTTAATTAAATCCGTTTGCAATTCCAAAACCTATAAAAATGCACCCAATATTTATAAAGAAATCAATATAACATCTTATATGATAATTTTACTTTAGGAATCAATTTTTGACGACTCGTGATCTTTAATAAAAATAATAACAAAATTATAAAAAAAATATATACAGTTGTATTCATAATAAAATCTTAGTTTACTACTTTAGTTAGTTTGATACCAAAACCACAGCATTAAAACTGTCACTTAAGCAATAATAACATAATAAGTAACCAACAAACTAAACCAGTACGTAACTAAGATTTGTTTAGGAATACGCCTGATAGATTTTGATATATCTAATGATAGATAAAGATATGTTTATATTTTGCCATCCCTATTTATAGTAATAAGAGCAAAGGGAAGACAACTCCAAGATGTTTTAATTTATATATGAAAAAATGTGAAAACAAAACAACAATGCAATGATATTATTACACACATAACAATATAGGTAAATAAAATACACTTTAAAAACTTAATTATAAATGATCACAATTAATTCTTGTCAACAGAAATTATTATTATAAAGGTTCGAAAATCTCATGTTCATGACCGATGGCCGATCAAATAATAAGAGGCGTAGTGCAAATTAAAACATTCAAAGCTTTTATATTTTAAATATAAATGATTAGCTAAAGAATGTGGGATAAGTAAATAGGGTTTTAGTCTGCAGGAATATATTCGAAATGGGTTTCACTCTACCTCATTGGGTGTAGCCGCATTGCCATCAAGCGGTACCCTGAAAGTTACCCTTCTTCTTGTATTCTAGCCTGAAGCTAGGGTTGCCAAGTCGCTGAGAAAGCCCTCTGGCGTGAGGATGTGTGACGATCCCACAATTACTTCCCAATTCTTTTGAGCTGCTGTCACTTCATATGCGCAGCGAATTTCCGAGAAACTCACCCCCCCGACAACGAAAACAATCAATCTCGGAACATTTTTCACTGTTTGCTGACCACGATCTTTGTGCCACTGACCATACCGAGCGCTAAAAAAAACAAAGAATATGTTTTATTCAAGGCAGAGATCAAGTGATAAAAAAAGTTATCAATATAACAGACTTTCCGTCTGTATATTAAAAACTACAAGAACAAATGAAGAATAAAATGTTCAATTATTATTTCCCCTGATTTCCATTTTCAGAACGACTGTCTCAGGTATCCGTCTCCTTTATTATCTACTTGAACACTAGTATGTGCTTTTATCGTCGGAAGTTATCATAATCATTATTTACAAAGATAATGATTCTTGTAAATGTGGATAAGATCAATATTTGAGAGCACAATTTGGATGAAAACAACAAGTATAAGTATAATTTTATGTTCACCTGGAAGGCGCTGCATGGTAACCGGTGGATTGCGCTCTTCCGGCTAAGTATGGAAAATGTTTTTGATCCAACTTATCTTCAATACAATCTTCCATGATATCCTTAATTACGGGAGTCCATCTAGACATCTGGTAAGTTTGTTCTGTAATCCTCTCCTTCCGGGGTACTGTATAAGTTTTCTTTTTCGGACCTCCCTAAAAAAATTATATTAATCATCAAGTCCCTATGAACCATAGTCCAGAAATGGTTCTTACATCATTAATAACATTAACTCCCAACAATTGCAGGTTAGCGATAGTTTTCTTATCTTTGATTTGGGCATGAGTGGCAAGTTTTGACAAGTTCTCATCTGTGATGCCGTTTTTGGTCATGGCATATAATGCAATTATGCGCATTTTATCATATTCGTTTGTTATTTTCGGATCCAAAAGAATCGGTACAATATTTCTCATGTGATCTTTGATCTTCTCACCTTCCGCATCAGTACCCATAGCTAGATCCTATAGAATTTTAATTACGAATTATGAAAATTGACTATACTCGGAAATTGGGGCAGAAAGGAACAGTTACATTACTACATTCCAATCAATGAATCAAGTGACTATCATCGAATAATCAGGACTTCAGGACTAACCGCGCACTCATTATCAAATTCAGATTATCTATCAATGTTCTGTGTTGAGATTTGATTTCAAAACATTTTTCTTTTTCTACTATTGTATTTTTCATATTAGTGGCTTAAAACGAGTATTTTGTCGAACAACCTTTATTAAAGCTCGTGTAGCTGTATTCTAGTCAATTTTTATATGAAATTTGTTTAATAAGTGTTAATGAAAATTTTGATCACACATGTCCTATTATTAAAGTTCTTGGAGCGGAGAACTTAAAACATGCACGAATGTAAAAAAACAATGCTTCAAAAAATTGTAGAGAACCTGAAAAAAGAATTTCAATTCATTTATCAGAAGGTGTATTTAATTAGAATTGTTTTTCGGCAAGTCTTAGTTAAATTCTCAAAAAATTACGAAATTTGAAGCATATCGGCAAACATAAATAAACGTAACTTTTTTATCAATACGCCAAAACGCTAGCGCGAACATTTCTGCAGGTTTGCATACGATAAAGCGAGTGCTAAAGCAAATTCTATTTAATTTGCTTAACAGGCCATGAAAGTCACGGGCACAACACACTATACAAAAAAAAATGTTTGAATATAAAAAAATAGCACTTAAATTCTGTTCGCAGACCAATTATTAAAATTTCTTTGATATGTAATGCGCTACTACAAGTCGTAATTCAGTAGCTTACTGCATGACGCAGATTTTCAATGGATGAATATGATAACTATTAGTCTCATAATTGGCATTGCCACTGCATAAAAGATATATAATTAAATTGAGGTTTACGGCGCGGACGCAAACAGTGCTAATTCAATTCTTATTCTCCGATGTTTGATTGGTTGTTGAATGAAATGAATTAACAAGCAAACCTAACGAACTTAACTGCCCCATTGCAAAATATATAGAGAGTAACCTAATAAATGTTTCAATTTAAATGCTTAAACATGTAACTATAATGACACGTTATCTAATACAAAGCTTACCTGTTCGACCTTACATAGTTTGTCAACATAACCTTGATATGCTTTCATACAATCTTCGGCCAAATGCAAGTGAGTGGCGTATTTACTCAATTCTTTTTGATATTGAGGCATTTTCTTTATCATAGTTGACAGGTCTTTCATAGACTGCTTGTCGCCTTGTGTCATTCTCTTGGAATCGGTGAACTTTTTCAGATTCTTTGTAACACTTTGAGATACGACAGCAATATGTTGATGACGCAGTTCAACCCAGAGTTCGTCATTTTCGTCAAGAAGAACTTCTTTGAATACCCCAGCAGAAGCCTCATATCTAGAATGGGTCCGAATAAAGTTTCGTGTTCTTTGCTACCCTTCATTATAATAATTATTTTAACGTATCAAAATAACAACCTATAGACATCGTTTTCGATGGGCAGTAAATCATAGGCCATGGCTTGAAAAGTGAGTTCATGAAGAAGTGGTGAGACACAATCAAAACCTCGATCGATGATCAGTAGTTGTGATCGGGCCTTTTCCGGTCCTTCACCCATAGTTGGCTCATCGGCTTTATAGGCATCCAATTTTTGCTGGATCAACTGAGCCAATTCGACATTTCTTTCCCAATCACTATAAAACGATAAGTTTATGTCAATCAATCAATACATTTTTCGAAAACAGAAATAGGAAAACCTATCTACCATGCATAATATTCCTTGAGCACAGACCTAAAATTATTCATCCAAACCCGCTCTTTTGAGACTTCACATATCGCTTTGACTTTTTTATTTGCCCGGAAATTCTGAGAAATCGAGCAAAAGAGCGGTTTCAGATGACTAATTTTAGGTCTGGTCCTAAAACCTATAAATAAATATGAAACATTAGAAATCCTAATAAAGTTATAATATATATCTCAGTAAAAAAACTTGCAAATACTTTTACGATATAGGCGGGAACGTTAAAAAAACTGTAAAAAATGCAGTCGATAGATCGGCAAGTATAATTTGAGTAACAAAGTAAAAATATTTTACAGAACATCATATGGCCCGTTTTCCTTAAAGGTCAAAAAACAAAAATTGGGGGCATAGTAAAATGGTTGCAAAGAAATATCTCTAAATCGTTAAAATAGCAAACACTCAACTTTCAGGAAAACGATCAAAAACTTACAGTCTATATCGTACATGTGGATATTCCCCCAAAGTAGCACACAGCGTAGCAATCTGTTCAGCCATTCTTTCCATATTTGCATTACGGGCTGCTGCAAATGTTGGATCGTAACTGCACTGGAATGTATCGGGGGAATCCAAAGAAAACACCTAAAACCCACAAAATCTTGGATATTACACAAAAGGTTATAATAAGGAAACATATTTGAATTATACTAATCAATTAGTAAAAGATGTAAAATCAACCCAAAACAAAAAAGCATACATCATATTTTTAAGGCATAGAAAGAACCATGCATAAACATCTGATATGAGAAACTAAGCTTTGATAATGTACAAAAATTGGGGGTGTTTGGCGGAAAATAGCTTTTGCCGTCGCTACGAAAGAAATAATATAGCGCGTTTTGGTCGAAAAAGTGCTAAGTAATATAGCTGTTAATTTTCGGATAATTCACGTGTACGGTTCTACGCTTGTGCAACGTTCACGTTCGCCAATGAGCTAGCGTTTGATTAGAAAATTAGCCGCTAGACTAAAAAGCACTTTTTCGGCCAAAACGCGCTAGAATATTTCATTCCTAGCGGCTAACTAGCGCCGGCAAAAGCTATTTTCTGCCAAACACCCCCTAAGGCACTACTGACATGTACAACACACCTGAGACTCATAGGGCAAGAAGGCAATGTTGATCTCCTTCAGCGTTTTAATTTTTTTAGCGGCGCAAGATTTGCACAACTCATTGAACAGTTCTTCTGGGCAGACTGGCACACAAAACACAATTAGATATTTAGACGAAATAATTTTGAACGATTTAAAACAGATAAAAAAAGTCCTCTACCAACATTCAAATCACAATCACAACACTGTTATAAGAAAAGAAAGTCCATGTTAATAGCTGATTCAAGCAAAAATTTTCTTAGTTCACGAATTTGAAGCACAACAATACCTGAGATTCTGTTGGTATAAATGCAATGTAGATTTCTTTAAGTGTTTTTATGTATTTAGCAACTGGATGCCTTGTGATTTCTTTAAACAAGTGGTCTGGACATGCTGTAGAGAACGAAAATGTGAGAAAACACTTTTTTGCCTACATTTATCTGATCTTATAGGCTAGTAAGGCATTTCTTGGCTATTTTGTCTCCATTTTATAAAAATGCGATGATGATTAATTTAGATGCATTACAAGAAAACACAAGATAATTACCATGCAATAATTCCCGATGCTGCTTTAATTTTTACACTGGCATAGAATTTACGCATTCACACCTTTCGAAGAACTAAATTAGTATTAAATTCACTGCTCTTCTTCCTAATACATTAATAAGGAATTACATCAGATCACGCCACCTATTCGATTAATTCTTCATGTGAAAAACCAACGCAGATAGGTGTAGATTGCAGAATACCAGTGCCAGTAGGCACCACATAAATTTAATATTTCTGTGCGATAAACCTGTCCACACTCTGATTGTATCCTGTGCGTTAATTTTTAATGTAACTAATAGTTGGAAAAACGATTCTGGGATACATTACTAGCCTATAAAACATTTTTATTATTTTTCTCGGGATTCAAATATATACAATATGTGACACATTTAAATATTGAATGATCCTTATCTTCTACATCTTAATGGTAATTTGGGAAAAGTGAGAGATAATCGAAATACTGATAATACAATATAAATATTTCTTTAAACTTAATTTTTGTCAAAAAATGAGATGAAACTTACAATTTCCAGTCGGTTTAAAAGTTTTTTGCATTACCTTCAGTGAAAAAAACGTGAGCTGCTCGGTACATGCATCTGGGTGACTCGAAGTCATTCATCAAAGAATGAACCGATTTCTCCGAAGGTGTAATTAGATAAACAGCTTCCATCGTTGACAGTGGTTCCCTTTTCTTGTTGATATCCTCCACAACTGAGAAATAGATAATTTTGCAATTATTCATTCATAATTAATGAAATTTTATACAATGATATTCATTTTACTTACGTGTTATGCCTTCTGCAGATATATCATGCATCTTACAACAAGCAGATACCATTCGCATAGCTAGCTGATCCACTACCAAGATTCTCCATTCTACGCCATGTGCTTGTTGGGCAGCAGGGCCATTCTTTTTCTGGGGTTTATGTTTGATGACCTCATTCATAATTTCTAGAGAAAAAAAAATAAAAAATATACTTTGGTTTGATTCATCATGTGCGAGCTTCCGAAGCCAAATTTGATAGTTTCATTAAAAAAATTGTATATCAGCAGACAAAAATTAACAAACTTGGATATCTTTCAATGATGGTCAAATTTATTTCAAGTCAAGAAATTGTAAAAAAATATACATACGCCACTGGTAAATTATTGATATATCTGATGTCATCAAATATTCAATAAGTTTATATTTGTTAATAAATGATTTTAGATAAAATTTTGGTCGATATAAATGTAAATATTACTCGAAATTTCGAACCTGAATATTTGTTAGCTCTATGTTGATGTCATTGAGGATGATAAAATCTTTAGTAACCTACTTAACATCTCCCTTGTTAAAAAAAATCATCTACACTTACTCTGTCCAACTTGAGCCTTCAAAGCCATTTTCAGGTATTATTTATTCCTATCAATAATTATCAATTTAGAGTTCAGCAGCTAAAAATTTAATTCAATGCACCACTTAAATGAATTGATGGAAGATGAAATTGAAGACCTGCGGACCTGCGTGTTAGGCCTAATGATTCATCTTTTAAAGGTAGGTATTCCTTTTATTTTATTTTGAATCTGTCACACCTTGACTTGAACACCCACTCAAAATAAAATTACGATTCCGGTAAACATACAAAACAATAATTATCTAGAAATACGATTATAAGTATATAAAATATTAAATAATTAATTCACTGTTCACTGTCAACAATTTTTTTATTTCGTCCGCAGAGTCGCAGAACGAACCAGAAAACACTACCTTCCGCAGAACAAAGTATATTGCACGATCAGAGAACACTATCTCCATAGAGTAATAATGACTATCTCCATTTGCACGATACACATACAAATCATGCGATACATTTTACCACATAATTCTATGATCCTTGAATTTTTATTTGAAGCTCAGTATGGGGATTGCGAGCTTAGTGCGCATGCGCGAAAGGGGAAGTGGCTAGGAGTCACATCATATGGTATCCATGGTCACGGTGATCCATGGTAACATCACAAATTACCAATAGTACAGCTTACCAAATAAGCTGTGCCAATGGCATGACATGTCCCGCCTCTAAGCCAAAAAAGGTCATGACGCAGGCGCATATCCCCAGGTCTTTAGCTTCATTTTTGTTTATTTTTTTCCTCAATGCTAGCGGTATAGAAGTTTAAGTATATGCATTTTACATCATGTTCATGTCCAGAGAACAGAGACGTATAATGATCTCTGTCCATGTCAGTCCACTGGTCCAGTGTGCAGTCAGTCACAGTTCACAGTAAAACGTCAAAAGTCAAAGGGCAATTTGTAATTTGTGTTCTGTGCCAGACTAATATTTTTGAAAAATATAAAGATGAATTCTTTATTGAAAACGAAAAAGTTATCACAGCTGAGCCTTCGAAATCACCCTATTCTTGTGAATGCAATACGAAACCGTAAGAAAATCACCTTTTTATTAATATTGAGGTTATGTTACATAATTTCGTAGATTGGAATAAGGATTACAAACCAGGCCCATATCCAGTGACAGAGGCTGAGAGAAAAGCTGCAGCCGAGAAATATAATTTACATCCGAGTGAATACAAACCTTGTCCTGATGATGGCAATGGTAAAGGCGACTATCCTGATTTGCCATTAATCTCTGCTGATAGCAAAGACCCCTTCTATCCTTGGGACAATCCAGAGCTGAAGAGGAACTTTAATGAGCCAGTAAGTAATAATGCATATTATTCAAAATTTTAGATGAAAAAGTTTTATTTTTAGATGCATGTAGATTTTGATCTGGTGCGGGAAGACCGTTATGATGTGACCACCAGACTTCGTTATCCCTTATGGGTCTACTGGGCTCAATTTCTTGGTACTATGAGCGTTCTGTATGTTATTTACTGGCTCTTTGAGAAAATAAAAATGTTCCATCCCGTTGCTCCAAGGCAATATCCTGGTCCCGGAAAAAAACATTACACGTTCGAGAGGGAATAATTAGATGTGTCTATTAAAAGTGTTGAACCTATTTTGTTTAAATAATATTATTCTTAATCAATTTATGAACTGTTCTTATTTGTAGAATTTAGATAGTCTCGTATTTGGTAGATAGAGGAACATTAACATTTCATTTTCAAATTTTCACTGCAATCCTGAATAAAAAAATTATTTGGTTACTGTAAAAAATGTAAGAGTTTTAATTCTAAGTATAAAAATGAGTGACCTTCTCATTTCTGCACTTTAGAAAAATGAATTTTGTTAAATAGAAGCAGTATAGTAGGTCTTTTTCTTTCGTAAAGTTTGGTATGCAGGGTGATTTATTTAGGCCGTTCATTAGAAGGGTTTCAACTTGCGGTCGGATTAGAGTCTTGAAATTTGGTGTGCGGTCTCATAATCGACCTTATTCGTTCTACTTAAAATATTTTTAGTCCTGTAACTATACAGGGTGATTGATTTTCCATTAATTGTTTCTTAAGCATTCCCTAAACCTAAATTCAACATTTATCGAGATATTCAATGAAAATCAAGTAGTCTTGCCAAAATGTTTTTTTAAGTTGACATGGAAACAAGGGATCATTGTAATTTAAAAACTGATATATTGTAAAAGTGAAAACAATTTGAGTTTGTAATCCCTAGAATTTTAGAACTACATTTCTATAGTAGTACCTACTAGTAAAATATTTGGTAATTCTCTATAGACCTGGATTTTTTGGCGACTTGATCGTATTGTCTTCGAAAAAAAACTCATTTAGAATCTAGTGTACACATAGGGTGAATGCGCCAGTAAGCCGGCCCCATCTAGTGGTCGGCCACATACCCCTTTAATTATATATATTTTCCTTATGGGCGTATTCAAAATCTCCAGTTTATGAACTGTACGGATACCAACTTCGCTTTAGGTCAGATCTAACTGAATTCCCGCGAAAATCGTTCAAAAAGTTGTTGTTCGTCAAACAGTGCCAAACATCTTGGGCAGAACATCGACTGGGTGAACTTTAAAACTAAGTACCAATTTCTGTGCAACATCGAGAGCTTTTAAAAGGGATTTTTCTAACAGATGTTTAGTCAAATAACCTTAATTCGATGGGAAACAATGCATTTCTATAAATTTAGTGTAAAAAACAAGGTGGCCGGCCACCTAACTAGTAGTCGCCCTCCCCGGCCGACTACTGGCTCACGAGGGACAATTTTATTGTTTCTCTATCACATTGAATAACAACACTATTCGAATTATCTTTGTCTTATTGCATAGTTTGGTATAAGCTTATGGCCTATGCCGCAGTAGACGGCCGTGCGTACGACACTTGGAAAAAATCTTACAAGCCATCAAATCTGGTGGCCGACTACTAGAACTTACATCTTTTCGTAATTCTACCAGTAATCGGCCACAAGATTTCTGAGGCTATTTCAAGCAAATTTTGTACGGAGAAGTTGATTTTAACAATCCTTAGGTCATGTCAGGCCGTGTGAAAACAAAGATTAATCAATAAAAACACAATGATGAAAACTTAGCAAGCGCTCATGAATCTTTGAGAAATCATCCTTTGATAAGGGAAGTATGCCGAAACTATGGAAAACTCAGGTCAACCCTACAGGACCGTATTATTACAATTTTTGCATTAGAATTTTTTTACCGCACAAATAGCATTCAACCCTTTCAAACGAAAGTCGAAAAGTATTTGGCAGCAAAGTCAATGTGTGATGTCATTAAAAATTACTAAATTACGATGAAACTACCTACATTTTATATGTGGGCCCGAAATACCTAGTTCAGGCCTGGTACGAAATGACCAATTTTAGGGCGGCCGACTACTAGCAAAACGGTCCTATCAGAAATAAAAATTATGTAAAAATTCACATTCGAAAATCGGTTGTCTTTATCTATACTATGCGATAACCCAATCTGCGAGCTACAAATGCGAACCAAAGTTTGTCCACTCAGTCTACATATGCCCAAGTCATTGTCAGTTAAAGTGAGATTATTTAAAAAAAGGCCGACTGCTAGCACATTCACCCTACAAGCCATTTATAAAAAAAATCTCAATGACAGTGAAAACCGTATCAATAAAATCCGTTGCGGAGTTTAGAAAGAAGCCAGAAAACCAAAAATGTCGATAGACAGTTATGGTAAAGAGGAGATAGCAGCAATCAAGAAAAAATAGAATTTGAGGAAGAATATTGTAACGAACTTGGGTTGACGCTATTATTGTAGGCGTGTGTGATTCGTCAGAGGACGGATCATCTTGGCGAGTATAAGGACGTTAGTGGGGCCCGGGTGGTATGAATGTCAAGGCATACTGCTATTGGTCACCGATACATGCCAAGGTCAAGATATTGGAGGACCATAGTAGGGATCCACCAGCAACATAAATAAATAACGCTCGTTTGTAAGTAGTGGAAATAGTAAATATAAATTGTACATAGTAGTCGATAGTGTGGTGTAAGATGTATAAATAGTGTATATAAATAGACTGTGATAGGTGGTAGGTACTTGAGAATGTCTCGTCATACATTCGATTAGGTAATCAAAATCCTGCATGGTCATCGAGGTGTTTCCTGAACAGTGAGCAAGAGAGCGTCGTATCGTGCAGTGGCTTGGGTCTGGGTAACATTACTCTGCAATCTCCTTAAGATCGTCTCGAAACGTTCTCTTTCAGACCATATCTCAAGCGGCAACGGATACCCTTCTTGCACTGGGAATGGCGATAAAAAACAGTCTACGGTCTTGTGTCGCGTTGCACCCGCTGGATTCCAACAGCATACTAAAATCTCTATCCTTAGTAACATGAAGAGAACTTCCAGCATGTTCCTGATGCTTCTCCAGTCCCAACCGTCTAGTCCACAAACCAGTTTTGGAATGGCCAATTTCAAAATGTTGTCAGTCAACAGTTTTTCCATGAGAATCAGCGGCGTTTCCCAGACAGTACTATAGGATGTTTTTTGGTACGACGACTCCTTGGATATCAGATAGAAGATTCGCCTCTGGACCTTTTTCAACTCTAATACTTGTCCGATCTGACCATTCTGCCTTTTGAAGCTCTTCTACACGACCGAACGAAGCCTTGAACGCTATGGCGATTCCTTGGGACATTTGCTGATCTCTTACAACACAGTGTGCCAGCGAGTAAGTCCTCGCTGGTACCTTGAAGGTGTCGCCTGCTCCTCTTGCGTCAATCCAAACTTGAGATTACGGGGAAGTCGTAAATCTCGCCCAAAGACAATACTATCTGGAGTCTGTCTAGTAGTGCCGTGGACTGCAGAGCGGTAAGCAAATAGGAGTAGGTGAAGTCAGCTATCCCAGTCCCTTTGGTGTTCAGAGACAACTTTGGAGAGATATCGGTTTACAGTCCTATTCATTCTGGAATAGGGCAGACTCAAAGTTTTTTCCTTGGTCAGAGTGTAGCACCCGCGGTACCCCGAAGCGGCATATCCAAACCTTGACCGAAGCATCAGCTACAGTTATGGCTTCCTGCTTTGGCAATGCGTATGCTTCTTCCCACCAGCTGAAGTAGTCCATTACCACCACGATGTATTTGTTCCCGGCTTCACTCTCAAGAAAGGGTTCTGCTACATCTATCGCGATTCTCTCGAATGGACTTACAACATGGTACTGGCGCATAAGCGCTTTTGAACGTCTTTGTTTTCCATTGTTAGCTGCGCAGACCGCACATTTCCTGCACCATTTGTGCACTTCTTCCTTGACCGAATAAAATCGCTGACGGAGTTTCTCCAAGGTCTTAGCTACGCCTAAATGACCTCCATTGGTCCCACCGTGAATCTCTTCCAAAATTTCATTCCTCTGCACTTCGGTACTACCAAATGCTTTCTGTACTCAGTATCATCTGGTTCCTCGAGTACTCGTTTCAAAATGCCGTTCTCTAAAACAAGAGAATTCCACTGGGCCTAATATGACTCATGCTGCTGAATAGGGTGAAACATCTTTCCAAATCGGGCGTTAATCTTCCTTTTTTCATTCAATCAGTAACTCTAGGATGGGATCTTCCTCCTTTTCTTGAAGGACGCATGGTCGGTTCTTAACAAGAATTTTATGCCATACAAATATTTTTGAAATGCTCCACGGATTTCACAATGACCAACATTTCTCTTCTGGGGACGCAGTAGTTTCTCTCTGGAATAGGCAAACCAAGTGAAATAAATAGCGTGATGTAATTTGTAAATAGCTAGTTAGTTAGTACTGAACAGTAGTGTATATAAATTGTAGTACGTGTGCCTACATTGGGAATCTTCATTATATTAAATAAATAGACTTCATTAATCAGTGTGTATGTGAATTTCTATCCACATAAGATCGAAGAACATTAGAATTCATGTCAAGTTTGGGGTGGATAGAAATTGTTCGGCATTAAAAGAAATAAATAAAAGACATTTCGAGAAAATGCCGAGATTAATGGTGAAGGTCTCGGACCTTAAAAGAGAATTGGAAGAGCTTTGCGAGGAGAGTACTGGAAGGAAACAGGACTTACAAAAGTCTTGTTAAGGAAGGTAAAGACCCAGAATTTTTTCAATTTGAACTTTCCGACTTCGAAATAATGGAACAGAATATGAGACAAGAGAATGTAAAACATGGGCAAGTAAATATAGAACAAAATATAAAACAAGTCCAAGTAAATATATAATAACAATAACAGTTTATTTCCCAAGAAACATAAATGTTTATAACAGGGAAAGTAAAAAAATATATAATAATAAAAAAACACAAGTATTAGAATAAAAAATGAAATCAGAAATTGTAATTAAAAAAGCTATATGAAACTTATTTATTATAATAAATATTTTTTCAAACTATTTTTGTATCTTGTTTTGCCGAATTTTTTAAGAAAATCCGGTAAGTCATTATATAATTTTATGCCGTTATAAAGAATTGATTGTTTGCCAATTGTTGTTTTAATTTTTATTAATTTAGAAGAAGTGCAATAAAATTTGGCACAAAAACTGGAACAACAAGAAGTAAACAAGAAAAAGAATTAGAAAGGAAATTTGAAGAACGATAAGAAGGAAATTCCAGAAGTTTGGAAGAGAAGCTGAGGTAAATGAATTGAGAAGAAAGTTGGAGACATCATATGTGTATGAGGCTGGTGTATCGACGGAGACCCCTGAAATAAAATTTGTACAAGGGGGAAAATTACACTGAAACCTCCTCAGATTGACGGGAAAATATCCTGGGCGAATTGTATAGTGAGAGAGCCACAGCATTGACACTTTCTTTACGAGGAGATGCGACAGACATCTTGCAAACATTGTCACCGGCGGAACAAGGTAGTTATGAGCAACTTGTCAGGCGCTTAAAAATGAGGTATGGCCAGGCTCACCTTGAACACGTCTTCCATTTTCAATTGAGGGGTCGCTGCCAGCTTTACAAGATTTCGAAGCAGATATAGCCAAATAATGTTATGGAGATGTTGGCAGTCCAAGCATTCTTGGACGGGCTTCGTGACGGTGAAACGAGGCAAGCCTTAATACTGGTACGCCCGGATCGTTTGGTGGATGCACTGGCTTGTGCACTAGAATACGAGGCCGTGAAGAAGAGCTACAAGAACCAAGCTCGCTTACGGATAGAGAAGGGCCAATTCCAGGAGCTATTCGAAGAAACAATGAGGTGATTAGAGAATGAATCTTTGGCGAAGAGGAAAAAGATTAGATGTTGGAATTGTGGTCAGCCTGGTCATGTCTGAAGAAGAAGGACATGAAACCGCAATCTGAGGCGGGCCGAAGAGAAGAGGTAATCATCAACCTGTGTCCAGAAGGCTTCAACAAAGGTTGCTCGAGTGGCATCCATGAAGCATCAGGTGAAAAGTTTGTTTGTGAATGGTTTCGTAAATGGTGAACAAAAGTTGTTGCTTCTGGATACGAGAGCGACGAAAACCATTGTTAGACCTGATGCGGTAACAAGGAAAATTTATGTGAAACCATCTAGGTGGAGGCTGCGTACTGCTATTGGTTATTGCGAAAATCCAAGGTGAAATTGAAATAAATATAATGTAACGGGGATTTATATTAAAGCTGGATTCGATTTATTTCTACTTATTTATTTTCACTAATAACTACACCACTATAAACACATTTATATTCACACTCCTTTCTCTGACTATATACGACTTTCTACTGTCTATGATCTATGACCGACCGACTATCTATCATTAACTGTGCCATGTCATTGCCATCGACATTATGTGTCTAACCTAAAAAGCTCTAGATGATTCCAGTGTTGTTTTCGTTGTTTTTGGAGTTTATTTCTCAGTATATGGCTTCGAGAGTAGACCAGGATTTATTCTCGTTGCCTCTGATGTTTCCGGTGTTTTCTGGAATGTGCATTGTGTGTAGTTCATTATTCGGGTAAGTCTTCACGTTGCAATAAAGATCCGTAACACGTATATTGGACATTAAGCTTTGGGAGCAGACATAGAGGACGAGGTGATAGATGGAATGGACATCATGGGCTCGAATGGATTCCAACCGGACTTGAAACGTTTCGTTATCCAAGTCAATGATGAGGAGGTTGGTCTTCACCGGAGACAAGAAAAAGCTGTCAGAGTAATACTATCCGAAGAGGCTGAGATACCAGAAAAAAGTGAGATGGTTGTAGAAGCTCGAGCGAAAGATGGCTCTAATCAAGGAAGCATTATGATGTTTGAACCACAGATGGATGATTGGTTTGAGCTGATGTGATTCCAGTAAGGTTGATGAACGTGAATGGCTTTCCTTGACAGCTCAAGGAAGGAACACAACTAGGACGGTGTTCTTTGGTTTCTTCAATAGTAAGGAGCTCAGATGTTGCTGCTGAAATCCCTGCTCGGTTATCTGATAAGCTTTCGGAATTACTGGCCACATCATCAAAGGGATTTAAGAGCGAACATCGAGCAAGATTGAGGATGCTTATAGCCAAATTCCAGGACATATTTGATATTGGTGTTGTTGGAAAAGGGAGAACAAATATCGTACGGCATAAAATTAACACAGGTAAAAAACGCCCTATTCGACAACCAGTGAGAAAGCTACCATTAGCTAAGCGGGTAGAAGCCAACAAAATTATAAAAGAAATGGAACAAGAAGGAGTGATCGAACTATCGATATGGTCATCACCAGTGGTACTGGTTAAGAAGAAGGATGGCTCGACATGTTCTGTGTGAATTATCGAAAACTCAACAACGTTACCAAAAATGACAGTTATCTATTGCTAAGGATTGACGATATATTGGACACTGTGGCCGGATCCCAGATATTCTGAATGCTTGACTTGAAGAGTGGCTATTGGCAAGTCGAGATGGATCCCGAGGACCGTGAGAAAATGCATTCACTGTGGGCTCCGGCCTGTGGCAGTTTATAGATATGCCGATTGTGTAAAGCACCAGCTACATTTAAGAGGCTGATGGTTACTGTTTTCAAAGGGCTGTCTTGGGAAACCTGCTTAGTCTACCTAGATGAGATCATCGTTGTAGGAAAGACATTCTAAGAAAACCTTAAGAACAACTTGGAACAAGTATTCCTGCGACTACGTCAGTAAGGTCTCAAGTTGAGCCCCAAGAAGTGCCAATTGTTCCAAAAGGAGGTCCGGTACTTAGGCCATGTGGTGTCCAAAAACGGAATAGCAATCGATCCTCAGAAGATACAGGCAGTGAAGAAATGGCCTTCACCCAAGTCTAAGCAAGAAGTAAGAAGCTTTCTTGGTCTGTCTACTTACTATCGACGGTACGTATCATGATTTGTAAATATCGCCACGCCGCCATTTAGGTTTAGGGAGGACGGTTGCAAGTTTCAGTGGGGTGATGACTGCCAGCAAGGCTTCGAAAAACTGAAAGATGTTCTACTAACAGCTCCAATACTAAGCTATCCCCTGCCAACGGGAAAATTTATACAAAATTTATACAAATATTTATATGGTAGAAAATTCTTGTTAAGAACCGATCATGCATCCCTTCAGTTGCTACTGCGATTTAAGATTCCAGAGGGTCATGTAGCCAGATGGATCGAAAGGCTCCAAGAATTCGACTTCGACATCGAACATTGCGCTGGTGAATCCCAATTCGAGGAGACGCTGGTGACTGTGTCCACTGTAACCGAGCTGAGGAGAAGGACGCCGCTTCTAGGAGAACCACCATTATAGATTATAGATGACTGCTGGCAACCAGCTGAACATCAAAAAGGTCAGGAGGAAAATCCCATCCTTAGGGTACTGATTCAATGGAAAAAGGAAGATCAACGACCGACTTGGCAAGAGGTTTAAAGCTATTCACCTGCCGCTCCTGTCTTATTGGGCCCAGTGGAACTCTCTTGGTTTATAGTATGGCATTTTGAAACGAGTACTCGAGAACCCGGATGGTACTGAGGACAGAAAGCACTTTTTAGTACCGAAGTGCAGGAGGGCTGAAATTTTGGAAAAGATCCATGGTCGGACCAATGGAGGTCTTTTAGGCGTAGATAAGACCTTGGAAAAATTCCGTGAGCGGTTTTATTGGGTCAACTGCATGGAGGACGTGCACAACTGGTGCAGGAAATGTGCGGTCTGTGCAGATGGCAATGGACCACAAAGACGTCCAAAATCGCCTTTGTGCCAGTACAATGTTGGAAGTCCATTCGAAAGAATCACTATTGATGTAGCTAATGTAGCAGGACATTTTCTTGAGAGTGAAGCCGGGAACAAATACATCGTGGTGATAAGCGACTACTTCAGCAAACGGGTAGAAGCATACGTAGTGCCAAACCAGGAATCCATAACTGTAGCTAATGCTTTGGTCAAGGATTAGATATGCCGCTTCGGGGTACCGCTTCAGCTACACTCTGACCAAGGGAAAAACTTTGAGTTTGCCCTATTCCTGAACCTCTGCAACACCCTAGGGATACGAAAGACAAGGACCACGGCGTTGTATCCTACGGTATGGTTGATAGAATGAATAGGACTCTAAATTGATATCTTTCCAAAGTTGTCTCTGAACACCAAAGAGACTGGGATGGCTGGCTTCATCTATTCCTGTTTGCTTACCGCTCTGTCGACCACGAAACTACTGGACAGACTCCAACTTGTATTGTCTTTGGGCGAGAATTGCGATCTCAAGTTCGGCTGTAAACCTGGGGATGATGTCGCAGGTGAAGATTACGTTTCTAAACTACGCAAGAAAATGGATGAAGTCCATGAGAAGGTCCGACACAACATCCAGACTGCAAGTGATCGCATGAAGACGACATATGACATCGGAGCTTGAGATTCGGGATACGAAGCTGGTAATCTGGTCTGGCTATATAATCCTCATAAGCGTCGAGGATTATTACTCTTAAAATTTCTCTACCCCATGATTGCACATTTTTTATTTTATTTGTAATATGATCTTTGATTATTGAGTTCTTGTAATTAAACCTGACGAGTAAATGATGATGACTATTTATTAGTCGAAAGCGCTTTGCCACGATTTAAGAAATAAAATTTAAGAGATAAGATTTTGTACGAAATATAAAAAAAAGTTTCATTTGGTTATCTGGATTTACACGTACATACAGCTGATATATCTACATATCTCATTTAATGATGGTACTACCATGATTGAACAACATATAATTTTTGGAAAGGCTATATTATTGAAGTCTCAAAGGAATTATTCGAGTAATCAAGATGCGAACAAGATTATTAAAGGTACTCAATTTGAAGAGAGACATAAAAGTAATGACGATATTTCAGATGAGATTAATAAAATTAAATGATAATGGAAATAAATAATTATGATAATAATTTATTGTCCTACAGAAAACACTCAATAAAAGAAGACATAGCCGATGACAGATTTAGAAAGTGCAGGACAACTACAGAGAGTATTCAGCATGTTATATTTGGGTGTAGCACCCTGAATTCCACAGAATACCTACCGAAATGGGTAAAGTCAAGTCACGCAATAGCACTTCATAAAAATTTGTTAAAACAGAAAATAGAACTCTATAAATACTTCCCCAAGCCTAGGCTGTAAAATCCGCGTTACAAACTCTCCTCGGATACACCTATGATAACAGACAGGCACGTCACTAATAATCGTCCAGATATAGTCTTGTCCGATAAAGAATATAAATCAGTATGACAATCATCGATTTTACATTCCCATGGTGGAACCCACAAGAGGGTCCAAGTGTACTTAGACAAAATCACATAATCTTCTCTAACCGCATCCATAACGCAATTCCCAATAACAGGCATCCAATAATTCCTAGTCGTACTTAAACATAACCATAACATCGACCCAAAACCATCCCCAACGCACCTATGACTTGCACAAAAAACATCTAACTAAAGCATATATAAGAGTGCCAGATATAGTACCCAGCCGTCCATTCTGAATCAGACGCTGTTTGCTGCCGCCCATTTTGGGTCAGACGCTGCTGTGCTAGTTTTGGTCCGCCCCGAGTATTTGATTTCCTCGGTACCACCCATATCTGAGAGGCATTCCTCTTCCGCCACCTGAGGAGGCATTCCGTAGGGGACTAGCAACCCCATATGGTCGATATTCGCCATATCTGGCTATCATCGCTTAGTTACAATTAATTAAAAATTAATTGAATCAAAAGCCCCTTGGTGACAGATTTCTGTTTAGTAAACAAGTAGAGAGAACTGTGTTGTTAGTGATGTCGTTTCGTCAGATGAAGAATTAGATGATAAAGACATCAAAATAATCAAAAAATGGCCATAGTGATAAAAGTGCTGTTGATCAAGATGAAGACTGAAGATGTACGTGATCTCGATGATCAAAATCGGGACTCTAATCCATCATTGGCATTCCCTGCCATGTTGGGCGTCCGCTACACATAAATAAGTCGGGTTTTAATTGTTAAGTTTATGGTTTAACATTTTAATGAGAAATGGGACATCAAATGAAATACATTGTCGTTTATCGTATTTTATTGAATGTTTATAATAACTTCAATCAGTCGCATGATTAAAATTCATTAGAAATTTGATAAAGGAAAAATTAATTACGCCTTTTGAATCTCTAAATAAGTGCTTAAAATAGGTATTCAATTCCACAAAACATTTAAAACTAGCTTTTCATTATGTAATTAGCATTATAATTTAATTGAGAGATATTAAAAGTAGGTATGTTTGATTGGGATTTAAGCAAAAAAGTCAAATTTTCGAAACATCGATCAATACTTTTGACGGAATTTTGAGGAGTTACAAGTTTTTTTAACGGTAGAATTGAGTGTTAGATTCATTGATTAGTCTTAAAGTAAGTATTGCTATCATGTCTCTGATGAAAATAAAGACTTACCTGTAAATGAAGAGAATGTTATCTGGCTTAATTTCCAAGTGAACAATGTCCTTTGAATGGATATAATGTATGGCCATCGGCTATTTGTTTACTCCAATATATTATTCGATCGGCCTTTCGCCACACCTTCGATATCCTTCTTTGACACAGATCATCTAGTGTACCATTCATCAATTCATTGATCATAATTACAGAGCAATTCAACAAACTCATGCATTGTTACTATGTTTGGGTGATTTAGTTCAAGCGAGACATCTGTTTCGATGTTCATGTGTTCCTTGAGGTCACCGATTCTTAACAAAGCCGTTAGTTTGTGTACAAAATAATTATATATCCAAGTATCCGTCCACCAAAAGCACACTTCTTGGGAGCCAAAATGTATCAACAGGAGAGGATGGAATCTATCCAGCGCTATTGCAGATGGGTAGAGAGGTACTAGTACCACACCTAAACAAAATCTTCAGGCACACCCCGCCTATATGGAGGAAGGTGAAAGTTTGGCAAAATTTTAGACCATACACCAAAATCATACAAATTGCCCAGCCTTATATAAATAAATAAAGGCCGATCCAATATTGGGAATGCCAACGGATAAAATGGTCCCACGCCACGGTTTTTCAGGTCACGGCGATACCAATAAAATTAATATTATTTTGTACTTTTCAGTGCACCAACTGATAACGTCGGTCCAATTTTTTCTAAAAAATATTTAAATAGTTAATAATCATGGTAAACTAACCTGACAAATTTCATTGCCCGTTCAACTTGACCTTTCTCACAATTTGCAATAATTCGATACACAACACCATATGTTCCAGAACCAAGATTATTTATTATTTCGATATTTTGGTACATCTTTGTTGGCCAATTTCATTTCTTCGCTAGAAATACCTGGACATTCAGTTTCGTCCTCAAAATCAATGTCACCATCAGTTCTTTTTCTCTTCATCCCTCGGTTTTAACACTATTTTTCCACTGATCATTTGTTTCATCGTGTTGATACAAAATTTGTGAGCCATTTATCTGAATATGAAATAGGTTTATTAATGAGTTGTTGCCTATCAAAGATCACACTGAACTGAACTAGGCCAAGTTTTGACGCCTCGTTTTTGGTTTTCAAAAAAAAATATAGTTGTCGAATTAATTTTGGAGGAGTATCAAAATAACTGAAAATTGAATTTTATAAAAAAAATTAGGGCGTAAGCTTTTGTTTCTAGTTCATAATCATAAATGGCAACCCCTACTTCCAAAACATTTTTTGAAAACTAAATTCTCAGTTTTTCTGATAATCCCCTAAAATTAATTCGACACCTATTTTCTATTTTTTTAAATCCAAAATAGATAACACCACCTCAAAAATTACACAGAAAACTGAACAGAAGCATGGGTCAAGGTAACATTGAAAAGTTCAAGCTTGAACGCGACATAATTAATTGGAATCATGTGACTACTGCTGAATCAGCAGAACTGGCGTTTGACGAATTCTGGGAAAAACTTATAGCAGCTTTCAATAAAGCCTGCCCAGAAAAAGAAACAGTCATTCATAATAGAAGGAGAAAAAACAGAGCCAACACAAACAAAGAGGTCATAGAGATGAAGGAAAAATTAGATATATGGCCACGATCTGTGAAGTGAGGAGAGTTGATGTCAGTAGGACATACAATTCATATAAGATAAGGTACAGAGGGAAGCTGGCAAGAGATTAACCGAAGTTTGAACCTAGAGAGGATAGGGAAAATAAAATGAAGATGATATGGACGGCGATAAAAGAAGGAACAGGGTCCAATTTGAAGATGATCAAACCGATGAATCCAGTCGATGAAGTTAATAACTTTTTCATCGACATCGAGAAACAAACTGAGAAGACCTGTAACAGTTCCAGCCCAACACCAGAAGATCTCTTAATAAAGTGTAATAAACAACCAACTGATTCCAATTACATGAAAGAAATTTCGCCGGAGGAAATTGAAAAACTTACAAAAACAATGAAAAGTAAGATTTCAAGAGATATAGGGATGTCAACGAACGTTTTGAAGCAGATTATTCCTAAATATCATACCTTTGAGTGCCGTGTCTTAGATATATGCCAGAAAGACACTTTCCCGACAAACTTAAGAGGAGCCGAGTAATTCCTACTCACAAAATTGGAGACCCAGTAGATCTGTGCAATGAAAAGTAGGTTCACCAGCTTCTTCGGAAAGCAAAATATCTGGAGCGACAACAGCAACAACAACAGCATTTACAGAAGTCCTCAGAAAGATCATTGATCACCCGTTGCTGTTGAAAAAACTGAAATATTATGGGATATGAAGCGTTACTCTGAAGGTAATCACTAGCTACCTTGGAAAACGATACCAGAGTGTACAAATCGGTGAAGAATGCTCGAAATGGGAACTGGTTACAAGCAGAGTCCCACAAGGATCCATATTGATGCCAATACTTTTCCTGTTGTATGTGAATGATCTTTCCGCAAATATGGAGCAGGTAGGTCTACACAGTCATGTTTGTGGATGATACAAACTACCTTAATGTAGCCCGTAACCAAAAAAAACTATAGAGCAATACTAGAACAACGTTAGGAAAGGCTCAACAATGGTTTGATGCAAACATGATTAGGATGAAACATGGAAAAACCCATTAATTATGTTTTTCACAGGGAGATTATGAAACTAACTACATAAAATTCCTGGGCATACAACTCTATAGGCTAGGGAAGAGTACTTCGAAAGGAATCTTCGTAGTAAGGAGAAAGAAACAGTTAGTTGGCCAGCAAGCTACAAAAGTGGCATATTTTGGTTTTGTTCACTCAGGAATTGTATATGGTATATTAGTATGGCGAAATATGCTTGGAAAAGAGAGCATATTCATAAAACAGAAAATGGTTGTTCGGATAATAAGCGATGCTGATCGTTCAACTAGCTTTAAGCAATTGTTCAGACAGGAGAACATCCCCACTTTGACTTCCTTGTTTATACTTGCCTAATGCGACCAAGTTCATCAACATCAACTCAACTGTAAATCACAGCGGTGAAGATATACAGGGTGATTCACGGTCGATGGTACCTTAGACGTTTAAGGAAAACTATTCGTAGGATCGTTCTGAAAATTGTATTATGTAGATTACACTTAGAGATCTATCGACTGAAAATATTTTCAGCCTTGCGACGTTGCCACTTACATCAAAAAGTATTAACAACTTTGATTTTTCCAATGAGGCACCCTATATATTATCAATTTATTAGTTCTCTATCGCCTATCTATCTATCTATAAGATACCCATACCTTTCTCTAACAGTTTCCAGTAAATTAATTAATTTTCTTTTGTTTTGTTCAACACAGAGCCTCAATCAATAGCCCATTACTCTGAATTTTAGAATTGTGAAACGATGAAATTCCGGTAATAGCTTCAGAAAGACTTCTTTCTTAGTTATTATTGAAGGTTTTCTTTTTATCTTATACAGGGTCGCTCAAAATTCCTGATATCTCCGTCAGATCTATAAAGATCCAAAAATGCATTTTTTTTAAATCGAACACCCTATATTTTATTATTTCGTCAGATAGAGAATCAAAATACCTTTGAAATGATATATCTTCTTCCTATACCAAAATGGTCGGGTTTTCAAAATATAAGCAACTATCTATTAAAGTGAATTATTTCTAACATTTTTATATTAGGTATTTGCTGGTTACCATGGTGATGGAAAGTTTGACAAGTAATTATCGTAAGGAAGAATAAGTTTTTGTTGAGTTGTTCATTCTTCGTAGATAATTAGGATTTTTTCGAGAGTTCCCGGTGATCTGCTGTCGGTAATAGAGCGGTTATACCCCCACCTTAAAATAAACTTGAAGGTAATTCTCGGTTGTTTATCGCGAAAATGGCCTGGTTATCAAATTATCAATGAGGTTTAGTTTTTTGACAAATATTTTGTTTTGTAGTTTTATTTACGTGTGGTATTGATTGATAAGTTTTAATTTCCACTCAGACTAAATTACCAGATATAAAAATGAGTATTCTTTCAACTTATCAGGGTGAACGTTATTTAATTCAATTTCAATTATTTCTTCTTTCATTATGATCAACAAAAATGAAATATGAATAATTTTAACCCAAAACTCATCAAATACAAAAAGATAGGCAGCCAAATTTAATTTTGTGACAGTTTTGGAACTTTTGACATCTATAACCGCCAGTTACCATGCTCAAGAGAACGGGAACCAAATCAGTTCCCGTTTTATAAGATTAGTGACGTCAGAAAATATTCCCCTATTACCGTTTATGTCGCGGAAACGCACCGGGAAGTACAATTCCGTTCCCGCTAGTTCACCGGGAACTCGCGAAAAAATCCTAAATGTGATAAAATTATTGCAAAAACATCCAGAAAGTTTAACGTAAGATACCCACAAAGTATACAAAAGGCAACAAGAATAAATCTATTCACAGAACAAATAAGTAATTTTCTGATTCCTAGAAGCTAATTCAAAATGTTGATTAACGAAACAGTTTCAGTTTCAGTTTCACCTATCGGATGATAGTAGACTGCAGAGACGATTCGTTTACCGTGCTCGGTAAATTTATTTAAAAATAATAATAAACTTTCATAGATATCATACTCAGTCTTGGCAATACAATAATCAGTAAGTAGATTCATTAGAACCTGAACTCAATTTCAAGAAAAAATTAGCAATAACTATGCATTGACTGATATTGTGAAAATGAATCCAGTTCAACAATATACATATGTATTTTGTGATCTTTTATTAGATTATTTACGCAAAAGACTTTATATATCTGATCAATAATCAATAACCAAGTGATAAGGACAGAGCTTTTAATAATAATAATTAGTGAAGAAATATAAATAATTAAACATTTATAATACATTCTCAAAATGACAACAGTTTCTTTCCAAACATCTAAGAATACGTTTCTCCATCAATAAAATAGCTTTTCTTATTTCAGATGCATCTATCTCATCAATGCATTTAATTACGCCGTTCATTTTTACTTTGTACTGGTGTTGAATTCACTTTTTTCTTCAAATCTTTGCGTTTCAGATAGGAATACCTCAAATAATGTTTGTTAAATAATAATTGTATTTTATCACCATGATAACCAGCAAATACCTACTATAAAAATGATAGAATCAATTCACCTTAATAGATAATTGCTTATATTTTGAAAACCTGACCATTTAGGTATAGGAGCATAATATATCATTTCAAAGGTATTGTGATTCTCTTTCTGAAGAAATAATAAAATATAGGGTGTTCCATATGAAAAAACGCATTTTTGGGTCTTTATAGATCTGATGGAAAAATCAAGAATTTTGAGCGACCCTATATAACATAAAAAGAAAATCTTCAATAATAACTAAGAATAAAGTCTTTCTAAAGCTATTAATGGAATTTCATCGTTTCACAATTTTAAAATTCAGAGTAATGGGCTATTGGGCTCTGTTTTGAACAAAACAAAAGAAAATTAATTAATTCACTGGAAACTGTTAAATATAGGTATGGGTATCTTACGATAGAATAACCAGAAGTCGATAGAGAATTTAATAGAGAGAAAATTTATTATTGGCCAAATCAGAAAAAGAACATAACCGAATTTATTAATAACTGCGATATTTGTCAACAAGCCAAGTACGATAGACATCCCCCGAAAATCAAATTCGAACTCACTGCAACTCCAACTCAATCACTAGATTCGATCCATATGGACAGTTTCCAAATCGCTAACACGAAATTTCTAACCATAATCGATGTATTTTCTAGATATGCACAAGCTTATATCCTAGAGCCTACCTGCAATGCCCTCGTAGTCTTTGAAAATTTATTAAACTTTGTATCACATTTCGGTATTCCAAAACTCATAACCTGTGACAACGGAACAGAATTCAAAACATCAATTCTACTAGATTTCTGTAAATTACATCGTATACAGTTACATTTTACCACTCCAGGAAATTCCAACAGCAATAGCCCTATTGAGAGAGCACACTCACACTCTTCAGAGTTCTCAAATTGAAAGATCCAAACGCATTTATAAAACAATTGATGCATTTCGCTGTCATCGGTTATAATTCATCTGTTCATAGCGTAACGAAACAAAAACCTTTTGACGTAATAAACGCCAGAATTAATTCACTCGATCCATTCGATATGACTGATGAGATCATTTTAAACCAATTTATGGCCGACCGGCGACAACGACTAAAATTTATTTACGAAAAAATATACAACACATCATTACAAACCAAATCTAAACTAATTGAAAAACAAAATATCAAAAGAGAAGACCCTCCGGAATTTCTACCCAATACTAAGTTATTTATTAAAAACAAGAGTGTCCTTAGAAGCAAGACCAAACCACATCTTATTATTACAACTGTTAGAGATATTGGAAATAAAATCCAAACCAGTAAAGACAAATTCATACACAAATCACAGATTCAAAAGCCTAAAGCTTTTCATTCTTATTCGCAGGGCAATGAAGTGGACAATGATACTCTTTCTCATAGCTATACATCGAGTACAAGCAGCCATCCCTGACGTCAAAATAAATCCCATAGATAGTCAATTACTTCCCTTCCACATTGGACAAACTCGAGTGATAAGCTCAAAACATACTTTTATTCACCACTTCGAACTTAAACCTTTACAAGATCAATTGATAAACTTAGACAATTTCTTCTCCAATATAGAAAAATCCCTAAACCTTACGCACAATCACCCTGGTTTATTCTTAGGCCTTTATACTAGTATATTAAACCATGCAAAATATCTAATAACTGAAGCAAATACCAAATTGAATAATTTAACACCGCATATGAGGTCTAAGCGAGGTCTAGTCGATCTAGTTGGAAAAACCTCCAAATGGCTATTCGGCACTCTCGACTCAGAAGATGGATTAAAATATGACAAAGCAATTGTAGATTTCCAAACATATGAAAACACAATGGTAAAAGAACTCTCGTTACAAATATCTCTCTCAAGAAAACTTATTGATAATTATAATTCAACAATAACTATTTTGAGCGAAAACCAAAAACTGATCAAGATGCGCTTAGAATATCTCCAAGGCTATGTTGATAAAACTATTATTGACGATATTGTACTTTATTTAAAAACTCAAAACATTCTAGGCCAGATTATTCTTAATTCTCATAAATTTTCTCGATAAGTTAGAAAACGCAATATCATTTGCCAAAATTAACACACTTCATAGCTCCGTAATTTCAGCACAAGAATTAAATAACGTAATAGATCATTTAGTAAAAATATATGGACAATTCAGATTCCTTATTTTTAAGAATACTATGGATTATTACTCCCTAGCTAGCCTTCAAATTTCGTTCTCTGGAAGTAAAATAATTTTCGCTATACATTTACCAATTTTCTCACCAGAAACCTTTGAAAGCTTCCATCTTTTTCCAATCCCGATAAAACAGTCAATAATCATACCTAAACTACCCTACCTTACACTTGGTAAAACTGAAGAACAATACTCAGAAGAATCCTGTCCTACGATCAACAATATCCAAATATATCCTAATCATCTCGAGCCATTAACTGAAAGCTGCATAGCCACCTGATCAAAGAAGCAGAAGCTCGAAACTGCCAAACTGTTACTGCCCATGTACAAGAACCCATTCTGGAATCAATAACTGACGAGTATTTAATAGCCATTCCAGCAAGCAGTCCTCTGAAACTCCAGAACGAGTGTAATTTCAAGGAATTCAACCTCATAGACAAACCAAGCTTAATCCAAATCCCTTTAATTGCGGCATTAAAATCAATAACTTGGAGTTTTGGAACAAACAAGAATTATCCAAAATGAAACGACTACGATTACCAAAGATTGACATTGGGAACTTGTCTGGGTCTGGTGTTGACCAACCAATAACACTACAGTCACTAGATCTAAATAAAATTCAAAATCTCAAATAAGAAATTCAGACACCAATGAATTTCCCACAAGATACTTTTCATCCAGCTATCTGGAGTTTAGCAACAATTCTTACGTTACTTGCAATGGCCTGATTGGTAGCATTTTTCCTAAGAAAATGGTACAGAAAACCAGCAGCAACAACCAACGAAACGGCAAACCAAAGCTCACCGTTTTCGTTTCCTCTTCAGATGGGAGGAGTTATGGGAGCCACAAAGCTGACGGTATGAAAATCATCGTCCGTTCTCACACTAGAAGTCCTGACTCCGTGAGACCGTCCGAAGAACCTTTTCACATGCGTTTACCCATAATACGTCATTTTATCCTATTATAAATATATGTAAATTAGATCTAAGATTCATTCTTTTCTTTGCTTTCTTGCTTGTAATAAAACTTTTTAAATTATTACGTATTATTCCGATCCAATGAATAGTTTTGATGAAATTCACAGATTTTTGGTCTCTCGAAAAAAATTAAAGCGTTTTTTATAATAAAAGTTATTTTTATGAATGAATTCCTAATTCAATGCAAATGTATGTCAGAGTCGAACAGAATATTATTCCGATTCTAATTAATGCTTTGGAATTTCATGTTTTTTACAATTTAATTATTTTTTTGGAAAATTAATCTGAATAATTCATTTTTGACCTCATTTTATAGTGCAATGAATGTAATCTATACATATACCGGGTGGTCCTTTTAAAGTGTTACAAGGTAAGATGTGAAAAACTGCTGATTCAAAAAGAATGAAATTTGGAGTGATGCAACGGGACGTTGGGGGCACAATTTGGAAGCATCAGATATTTTTTAACTTTCACCTCTTTTTAGTGGTGGGGGGTAACTTTGAAAAATTAAATAGAAAGGTGTAGTTTTATTTTCAGATTCGTAATCTCCAGAAAAAAACTACGTTTGAATCCAAACATAATTTGATTTCAATGTCAAATATGTTATTAAAAAAAATAAAAAGTTATGTAATCGCATAACAGTAAGCAGTGGTACGAACCGTTGTCATGGTAATGCTCTGCTGACATATTTTGACATCTGCAACAGTTTTCGTAAATTGTCTCCGAATTTCGAGAGTTATTTTAGTGTGTCCTTGCTAATTAGTGTTCATATTCATATTAAATTTGATATTAACATATTGACCTTGACATTAAATTATGTTTCAATCTAAACGTAGTTTTTTTCTGGAGATTACGAATCTAAAAAGAAAATTACACCGATCTATTTAATTTTTAAAATTTATCACTACCCCTAGAAAGTGGTGAGAGTTACAAAAAACTGATGGTTTCAAATAGTGCCCCCAACGTCCCGTTGCATCACTCCAAATTTTATTGCTTTTAAACCAGCAGTTTTCTAGATATTACATTGTAACACTCAAAAAGGACCACCTTAACAACCTATAATAAAATTTTAATAGGCCGATTTCTGTAAATTTGACATATTTGAGAAAAAATAATATGTAGAGTCTTTATTAGAGGGACAGAAGCCAAAACAACATTTTTTCTATAATTTTTGTCTATCCGTATGTATGTTTAAACGCGCACCACGCAAAAACTACTGCATAAAATTGAATGCAGCTTTCACCGATGTATTATTAGAAGTCTAACTTAAAATATATGCTACAATTTATCGAATCTGTATGTCCTTCTGTATGTTTGTATAGGTATTACGCAAACACTACTACATAGAATTGGATGCAATTTTCATCGATGTATTGCTCGAGGTCTAACTTAGAATATAGGTTCCATTTTACCACGTATGTCTGCCTGTCTGTAAGCTTGTACAAGCAGAAGCTACTGCATGGAAACGAATGCAGTTTTCCACGCGCACGAAGTAGCGGGCTAAAGCCTAAATAAATATTTAAACCACGACAGAAATAATAAATTTAAAATTTCAGGTTACCAAGATAGTTTGGTTAGAGTTGAATTCAAATTGAGATTTTGTAAAAAATGATTTTTATTTCCATGAGAATTGCAAAATCGTTTATTTTTATTCGCGAGAATTGAACAAAATTAAGAATTCTCTTCCTATGAAGACATCAATACTTTTTCCGGTAAGTCATCGCAGGGTAATTAATTATTGTGAAACTGATCAGATTCACTGCTGTTACTAATCAAAGACAATGAGTCTCTTTCGAACACCTTATTGTGTGATCCGCTCGTGAAAGATAGGGATGACAGAGAGGGTGATGAAGGTATAGAGGTCAGTGATGTGAATACGAATTGTTGCACTCTTTGAGCGCATTCAGTGAATCCACAGATGAAGTAATTGAATGAGTTATCGTTCAAATTAAGTTGTGTGAGTCGATTCTGACGTATTTAACAGTCATCTCAAGAATGCGTGCCGTTTCTTAATAGGATTTTGGATTCTGTCAAAATAAAATTCAAAAAGACATTTAATCGATTTATACCAAGTCTTAACAGTGAACTCGTAAGACATCTTTAAAGAGACTGAATGTGCGCTCACTTCGAGACAGACTTTTATAGCTCTCAGGCTTTGGTTCTGTTCCCATATTTATCGATGTGTTTGAGCGGCGATCCCTCTCAACCTGTCCTTCCCTCAGGTCTTTAAGCGTGCTGTCCAGTTCTAGTTTTCAACCACTCATCTGTTCTCAGGTTTTGTACAGAATTCCTTCAGTCAGTACTGAATGAAAAGCCATTCCTAAAGAACTCATTATAATATTCTTATAGTTCTCTATATTTAGACAAATATTCTTCTCTTTATATTTCATTTCAGTCACACGATAGCTGTGGTTTGAAGTTCTGGCGCTCACACGAAATTTGGGAGAATATCGAAAGATTTGTCTGAAATTAAAATTTCCAATTTAATTGAAAAAAACTTGATTTAATTTTTTTTAGATATAACACAGATGAAGGTCATTATCATTATTGACCAACACCCGAATTGTGAGCCAATTTTGAACGGAATTTGATCACTGATTGAGGCGCGAATTAACGCGTATATTCTTTTTTTTTAGTTTAACCTCAAACGAAATAAATTTCATAATTCAATTTAGCGAGATAGTTTCAATTCAATTAAACTCAAATATTTTATTTCAGTTTCTTTACTGAAACCTTTGAAAATACTTCAGAATAAAATTATAAAGTGTATATTCCAAATTAATGACAGAGAACCCACACTTAATTCATATAGACCCATAGGACATTATGTGATATTTATTCATTATATAAAATTATTTTTTTATATTCATTCACCTTGTAAATAATTTAAAAGATGAAATTTTTTTTTTCGATTTAATAGTGATTAATGCAATCATTTAACTAGATGTTCCAATGATCTTTTATCAATAAAAATTAAAACAATAATTGGCAAACAATCAATTCTCTACAACGGCATAAAAGTATATAATGATTTACCGAATTAAAAAAATGACAAAACTAGATTCAAAACTAGTTTTAAAAAATACTTATTATTAATGTAATATACTAAATAATTTTATATAGCTTTTTTAATTAAATTTATGATTTTATTTCTTATTCCAAAACATTTCTCTTACTTTCCCTTTTATAAACATATGTTATGTTTCTTGAAAAATAAATCATTATTATTATTAAATTGAGATTTTGTAAAAAAAAATTAAAAAGATCTTAATGTATAATGTTTGTTTGTCCGCAGTAATTGTTAAATTGAAATTTTCGAACCTAAATCTTTAGAAAAAAATTGTTAAAAGTTTCAAACATCAAGGTAAAAAATTAAAACCAGTTTTTTCCCTTGCAGTGCTATATAGTTTGTTTCACGAATGTTGACGTCTGCCTTGAAAACACGAAAAATGGATCAATTCAACTAACAGGAGTAAATTAGTGGTGTAAGGATATTGAGATACGATATAGTTTTTCAATTTTTTTAAACGCTTCAAGGAAGTTCATATAATCAAGGAGACAAAAATATCGATTGATTAAATAAGCAAATAATATGAAAGATTTGTTATCAACAATAATGCAGAAACATAAAATACAAATTTATTGCTTGAGCTATAAAATAAAAATTAATGCATCTGAATTTATTCTGAATTATTTGATATACCACATTGACTTTGTGACGCCTATGAAATAAAGATTGCGTTGCTTCCCGATATACGGGCAGTGCCCTATCATTGTATTGAAGGAGATAAGCTTGAAATACTGATTTCGTAGCTTAGATCGACAAACGTAGTAGAGAATTATTTCATGATGAGACGTATAGCGTGATGTTAGTAGCTCGTGAATGATTACACACAATAGACACCATATAACAAACAATACAACTCATTACAGCGTTACAGAGTTCTCTAGTTTCTCATAGTTCTCTACAGTTCTTTGGAGTGTTCTACGATTCCTTTTACAGTTAAAAATCACGGGCAAACAGTGTTTTGAAAATTGATACACATTAACAAAACTCTGCCAATGAAGACATTAATTTGTGTCTGGTCTTTACGGCGATCACATCGGAGTGATTCTGCTTGAGGTAAGGAAGGTGTTGATCAGCGACGGTCCATTCAAATAAGATCTGACAACACATACTGGACAAATGATGCTCTTCCAAGAACACTTTGGACATTATGGGACTCCTAGTCTGGTGCCGAAGAAAGGATGGACTAAAGTGTACGGTCTAATCAGGCTCTACTTGAACGAAGGAACAGGTCTTGGTCAGATATCGACGCACATAGATAAGTGGATAAGTGAAAATGAACGTACAGGCTTATTATCGTCCCGAGTTTGTGGCCAAAGGTATAGAAAGGGTGACCGGTACTCCTCATGTTGTCGGTGACTATTAAGGATGAAATAGGAGTAGAGTGTGACGGATAACAGCGTTGGGGGTCTTATTCTTGTTAAATATACTCCAAACCCTTTCTCTCCCTGTCAATCATCCCTATCTTTCACCATCAGTTGCTCGTAACCAATACAGTGGAATAACAGACCATAATTGTGTGACGCACTTCTGAAAGGAACGGTCTCGCTCTTAGCAGTGCATCAAATAGTAATGCTTTCACTGCTATTTCAATACATGTGTGCCTTTCATGCATTGAGTGGCGCTTAAGACAGTTCCTTTCAGAACGGCGTCACTCAATCACATTGTATATTTATTAAACGTCATCATCCATATCAAGATAACCTATATCTTTTCTCTACCTTTGGCCTTGTGCTCGGGGTGGTTTTACTCAATTTGTTCACAAACAAGCTAAATCTCACATTATCCAGGTGGATCTATAATTCCATCATTACTAGATAAATCATTTTCAATTGAACCCATTACGTGTTCCTATGTTTTATGAAACCGTCAGTGAAACCATATAAACACATTATTTACTCAATTTGTTTACTTACATTCTATGAATTACATTTTGTCCTCAAAACTCTTAAAATTACTTTCACTCAAAATCAATGTTTGCTTTCCATAAAAGAATACTCTTTAACGCAAATCTCACTTTTCATCCCCTGTTATTATGTTTTCTAGTCAATTAAAGGTTATTTTCAAATAAAATACGAGATAACGAAAAAAGTGTTAGTAATCCAAAAACGAGCTCCATCAACGGGGCGCATCTGTTCATATAATTGGATCTACTGGTCACTTCCATCCTTAAGAAGTCCCACATTAAATTATTGTCGAAGTGATCATCACTGATGAGCTGACCGGGAGGTGTGAACTCCAACACATTCTGGGCTTTCAATAGCGAGGCACTGAAATTGACTTGCAGCTGTCTGAAAATACCATGCGCAGCTTGTCTGAACAATGCCGAATCAGCTGGTCCATAAGAATCTAAATAAGCTATCTTGAATATTTCGTGACTATTTATGACTACACGAAGGCCAGCCTTCACATCGGCAGCCAGTCCCAGTGTCAATGTAGCATCGCCTTTGCCATTACCTTCATAATCGAATCGAACTTTCCAGTTAGTAGCAGTAGTGTTCGGTTCAATCCCGACCAGTTTAAGCTGTGCAGGATAGCCTGGTGTCTTGATCATTGGCATGAAATAGCACCAGTCCTTTGCTGGGTTACTCTTGCCTACTGTGAAGTCGATGTCGTTGGGAAAGACCTTGGAGTAAGATAACCAGGTGCCGAACTTACGGTATTCTAGAGAATAATTTATGATGAAAAATTAGTCCATATGATAAAGATCGTAATGTTTTTTGTTTGCGTGCATGTCTGCAGTGATTGCTGAATTGAAATTTTCAAAGTGAAAAAGATCGAGAAAGAAAATCCAGTGTTTTCTATTTTCAAACTTTCAAATTGGAAGTTTAATCGTTTTCAAATCCCATTGTAGTAATTTTTAAACTTCCAAGATGAAAATTACACAATTTGAAACCCCATTGTTGTGAAATAGTTAAAGCGGGTCATTTAAAAAGCTTGAAAATTCATTACAACAATGGTACCTACAACAATCGCGGGAGCCCTCGTTAAGTAAAGTATCACATTCTTCCAAAATGAGATCATAGAAAATATGTTAACTAGAAGAGTATTTTTGAAAATTAAACAAAATTGAAATTCAATAGATTATTAGGCCGTTAGCTCAAGCTCAGTTCTATAGACCAATGCTTTCATAAAAAGGTGGATGTCAATAAACTACTAAGCCTGGTCTTAATTTTACCAAGTTAGTTTCAATAGATCTCCGGTTAATCTATCAATTTCAGAAATATGTGTTTCGAAAAATGTTGTTTACAATAGCAATGTTGTTAATTGATCAAATCATTATAATAATGACGGTCCGTTTGTGGCGCTCAATGTATGAAAGGCAGTGCTGTTTTATTGGAGCGTTGTATAGATGAGTATTATCGCCGCCCGCCATTGTTTGTCCTAACTGTGACCTCAGTGGTATTAGGCCAGTCATTGGGGATTTTTACCTGGAAATAACTCGGGAAGTTTTGAAATTTGGCAGGTTTGTTGGTTTGGGTTAGTAGAACTGAAATTCACAATATGCACAATTCGAGACTTGCCGCCGGCGCCACCATCTTGCCAAGATGGCCGCCAAAAACGGTTTTTCACAATTATCTCCAAAATTATGCTTTTTTGAAAAAATATGCTAAATGAAAGAGAAAAAAATTTCATACAAAAAAATGTTCTGAGCATATTTTTGCTAAAGTGAACCGTTTAGGCAGAAATGTCGTCGTAAAGTTTAACATTTTGCGTAAGAGGCGATTTTTTGAAATCAAATTTGTAGTGGGTTCCCCAAAACTACTTCTTTAGGGTTTTATACAATTTTGCCATTAAACAGTGGCATATCGTTTATCCAATTAATTGAATAATGCATTAATTAATTAACTTTTTCCACACCACCCATGGGGTAAAGTACACGGCGTGTTTTTTTAACGTGGTTTCTCCTGTGGGCCTAATTCAATTAATAAGAAGAAATACGTTTTCGATATGCAAAGGCCCGACGGACCTGGTTCTTTAACATCATTGCTTTCAACGGTGAACATGTTTGTCTCTATTTCGGGATCAACGTCGGTTTCTTTTAATTTGTCGAATTCTTCTTTAGTCTACAAACCAATATCAAGCGGCAGCGCAAATCATGGAGCATTTTAATCCTGCTTTTCTGCATCCGCAGGCTCTACCACAATTGGTATTGTTCTTACATGATAAAAATACGAGTAGTGCTCTGGGAGCAGGATCCTTTAAAGTGGTTACTGGGATGATGCCAGTTTGCATTTTCTTCCAACCCCAATCTTCAGCTTGTTTTGGACATCCATACCATTGTTGTACTTGATGGTAGGTTCGTTAGGAATGCTGTCGTGCTGCTGCGCTTGTCGGTGGTAATGATGCCAAATTATTTTTTTTTTACAGAATTGACAAAACACTGGTATCGATATTTATCAAGATCAATATCCTCTTCGTTTTTGGATCCATAGAGTGCAAAGAGAAATTTCTCACCTACATTAGCAACTTCGTCAGTGGTGGCATGTTCGTTATAAAATACTTGAATGCTAGCTTGCAACTCTCTATATTTTTCTATAGATCTTAAAAAATTCCTTGACTAAACACGGCCCACGTCGTATCATATCGACTTATTGTGTGGAGGAACAAGATGTTATCTTTCACCGCTTCGACGTCTTTAAAACTGTGCGACGTATAAATGTTTGGGACTCTTTTTGCTCTCCCAGGCTTAAGGAGGTATACATTATCATGCAACTTGCACAGTGCTGTCATCAGAATAATGAGGTCGACATCTTCTCCAACAACAATAGCGTATTCATATGAGGATGATATCTCGATGGCTGTATTTATTATTAAGGTGTCTGCATCGTCTGTAGCCTGGATTACTGTTAACTGCGCTTCTTCAAATTTCCGTCTCAAGGTAGATATAAAGCGACCTTTGTTTGCATCGTTTGACAAGATATTTGTCTGTGCATTTGTGAGGGTCATAGACGCGTCAAACAACATGATATAAAAACAATGTGTATCGTGTCAAACAAGACATCTGCTGTTGTTATTTTCTTTGATCTTCGCTGTCGCTCTGCACTTTTCGTGCCATTTCTTCTGTGCTTATGGGATAGCCGTCAAAAACAACAACTACATTTGACTGATAGTGCCTTTGTACATAATTTATGTATGTGGTACAAATTGATGCAAAAGTTGCATTTCGGCTCCAAACACCTCGATGCAACAACCTCAATTATATACACTTTGTTTGTTCCAAAGTTTATGTCTATAACTGGCAAAAAAGCTTTGTACAGTAGGGACTTCGCAGTTTTTCGCATTCCGACTTCAGAAAACAAGGATAATGGATACGGAGCCAACTCATACTGCAGATGATGTTCGAGTTCTTCGTTGTTCTACTTTGCAACACAAACAGGCGTATTCATAATCCAATCTATCCCAATTTGCTCCGCCTCAAAACAATTTATTGTTTGATCTTCAACAACGCCTGAAGAAATAGACATTATTAGCAATTTAGGGAAGTCAGCGGAATGTGTGGTAATTTAATCAGCTCTTGAGCCTAAGCCGTTAGCTTTAGCGAAAATATGCTCGCTATATTTTGTATAAAATTTCCTCCTCTTTCATTTTGCTCTCTACATATTTTTCCAAAAACGCATAGTTTTGGAGATCATTGAGAAAAACCGTTTTTTGCTGCCATCTTGGTAAGATGGTGGCGCCGGCGGCAAGTTTCGAATTGTGCATTTTGTGAATTTTAGTATAATAATACTTTCATATTTTATGGGTGTGACCCTCGATGTCCACACTAGCTATTTCGGGAATGGCTTCGCAGATTGCGATAAAACTTCAATATGGTGTTTGGGGTCGAGAAGTCTGTTGGTGATACAAATATAGCTGAGTTCTGGTGTGTTTCACATTCATATTCATTTTGAAATCTCTAAATTATGAGCTACGTGAACGCTATAAGCAATATTTACGGATCTACCGATCGCAATATATTTTAACTCGAAATATGCACATTTTTAACTAAGATTAAACATCCTTAGTAACTCTCAAATCCTGTGTTACCCGAGCAAATCTGGGTCACCCAAATATTTATAATAATTTGATCAATAGAAAAAATAATTTAGAGAATGCCTTGAGTAGAGGACTCTCCATTTATGAAAGGTATAGTACTAACTGTTTGGTTTATAAAGCAGTGCCTTTCATTTGTAGTGATGGGTTAAGCGAAGATTTTTTTGTATAATAAATAGAACGTGATTGTCTCAATTAGATTTATTTACCTTCTAGGTTAGGAATAGGTGATGGAAAGCCAGGCGGAACTCGAAACTCGGATGAACTTCTATCGGGAACACCGATTTGCCATAACACTTGACCATAGGACTGTTGCTGCCAGTTAATAGTACCAAGGTCGGTGTTGTTATTGGCATCTACATGAATATTATTTTGTACATATTTGCCTGACACACCTTTGGCTATTACTTGTAACTTATATGTGCCTGGTCTTACAGCCGGTATTATGAACTCGCCTGAAAAGATAAAGGTGAAATGAAAATAAATCGATTTAAAAAAAATTTAGTACAAAATCATTGATGGATTTTGTACTAGAAATTGTACCCCCAAAACAATTTTTGAATATTATTTTTTGAGTTTATTTTATACTCCTCTAAAATTGGTTAGACACCTATTTTTTATTTTTCAGAAACTAAAACAGAAGGCGTCACAACCACCTAGTTTAAGTTCAGTAGTTCCCGGTAAAAGTTAAGCTACTACGACCCCTGTTGACATTTGCGAAAAATAAAAAATAATATGACCAATCAGTTTTAAAGGGGTATATATAATTAACTAAAATAATAATTGACAAAAATAGTTTTCGGGGTCTGGGTTGGTTTTTATCACACACTGTGTCTAATTAAGTTGGAACCATATGGAAAACTTTTTTATTATAGGTTTTATGAAAAAAAGTTAATCTTGATAAAAAGTACTGCATAGTCCAAAATTTAAAATTCAACCATGATATCAATTCCTTTAATCCGTATACGAGGTGAGTCGGAAAATATGAATTTTGCTCAAGAGTAAAGTACCTTTATTTTTGAAAATATCGAAAGTTTTTATTGAAAAAAGTTGATCAATTGAAAACTATTGTAAGATATAAAATATTATTTATCAGCTATACAAAATAATTTTTGGTATAAAAAAAACACACATGCAGATTTTTGTTAGTTACACAGCAGCTATTTTATTGACAAAAAAATATTTATATTATCGTGAACACTTCCAAACGTCTTGAATTTATTTAGAATTTTTGCAACTGTCGAATGCTGAATATTTCTATTCGGATTTCTGTTGTTAAAAATAGATGCTGCTTCTCTATGATTTTTATAATAATCTCCCACAATAAAAACTAGTTCAATTTTCTCGTTACTAGTTAATAGAGTCGCCATTTCTTATATTTTCTAAAACGAACTAGCGATTTGGACGTTTGTGCATCCTACATTAAATGTTTATCGGTAGACGTAAATTTTCAATGCTAATACACAGAAGTTATTAAAAATAATAAAATATATGTTTTCAAGGCGGATGAATAATATTGGATATCTGACAATAATTTTCAATTATGATCAACATTTTTTAATAAAAAGTTTCAATATTTTCAAAAATAAAGGTAATTACTCTTGAGCAAAACTCATATTTTTCGACTTACCTCGTGTACGGATGAGAACAATTGGTATCTGATGATTGCTTTTGAAGTTTTGGATTATGCAGTACTTTTTATCAAGAATAACTTTTTTTCATAAAACCAATAATAAAAAAGTTTTCCATATGGTTCCGACTTAATTGGACACAGTGTATATTCCTAAAAATGGAACCTCCCACCCCAAAACAATTTTTGTAAATTAACTTTTTTGGTTCACTAAAAACCTCGTTGAAATTGATAGGCCCTATTTTTTTTCGAATATCTTGAAAGGGCGACGTACCAGATTGATTTTAAGCAATTAGATTCACAACTTCACGTTCAGTATTTCCCCAATAATACTTCTGATCACCACAAATAAATTTTAGCTTCAACATCAAACTAGATTAAAATTACTGTCTGTAACCATGGTACCAATTATACCATGTCTGTAACTTACCATCTTCAGCCGCATTGGCCCAATACATGTATGTCAGTGTCTCGTATTGCGGGTCATCAACATGTGGTTCGGTCAATATGAGATACGACCACTCCTTATTGGCCACACCATCCACATGAAGTATACCGGATACACTTCCCCTGCCATTGGCCGCATATTCGGGAGCGGTCACGAACCTATACGGCCACTTTGATTCTTCCTCCTTCAGCTGTCTCTGAGCATCGGCATACAAGTCACCAAGATCTGTGCCTTCGTTCAGGTAGAACCCAGCAGGTCCGTACACTTTGGTCCATCCCTTCCTCGGCACCAGAGCGGGAGTGCCATAATGTCGAGAGTGTTCGTGGAAGAGCAGCATTTGTCCAGTATGTGTCGTTAGGTCCTGTTTGAATGGACCACCACTGAGCCACTCATTCCTCGTCTGAAGCAGAGAGAGTCCGATGTGATCGCCGTAAATACCGAACACAGAATTGATGTTTTCGTTGGTAGAGATTTGCTGGTATTTAGAGTAGACTGTCCTAAAAGAACACCCAATGGTCAGTTACAATGCTGTGATTAGGGATGCACGATGACACACACACCCTTTCACATTTTCAACCCTAGCTATTATCTACGTGTTCCTAAATACAAACCATTAGCCACCAGCTTAAATTATGTCATCTGCCAATGTCATATTCCTATACTGAGTTCGTATATCAGTCAATTTTCGATGGCCATTGTAACCCTGGCCAGGTCGTATTCAAAATCTCAGACCGCCATCATTTAACTCAGGTCTTGCATCTGTAGCTTTATACATGGACCTGTTGACGTGTTGACTCGCCGGTATTGCCAGGATCGCTGCTATCGAAGGATCAGTATTACGAATGGCGACGAGTTACGAAGATGCCACAGGTTACTCGAACGAAATTACTCAATGACACGAACTATGAACCACAGCCTTCTTTATATCAAGCCTGGAAATAAGAAACAACGGCAACACTGTGATAGGCCTGTTTCTTATTTGATCGACTTATTTGCTAAGCTAATACGCTAATCCAGTAGTCTCATTTTTCATGTAGATTGACACGTTGTTAAAATAGGTTAACTATATTTTGTGTATAATAAGTACGTAATAAAAAGTATTCGTAACGTAACGTGAAACGTGAGAGAAGTGACAGTGTTCTGTGATAACAATGCGTAGACTTTGCTGCGTACCTGAATGTTATTATAATCCAACTTTTTCAAGAAAGAGAAGAGGCCGCTAGAGTAAGATAAGTGGTACAGATTCGGGTGGGCGATTCTCATTCATTGATTGATATCAAAGCAAAATTCAAAATTTCGGGACTGACTCTCCAAATTTCGAAATTAACGAGAAACCTACGTTGGTTGTTTTTTTTGGAAGAATATCTGAAGTTTTTTATTATCAGTATTTGGTCGAATGTGAAGTGGACGAGGCAGTTAAAATTTATATTTGAGGATATGAAGCCCATTCAATATAAAAAACTATCCTGTTCTGAGTGTCCTTTTAACATAAGAAGTGCTCGAAGTCAATGTTACTTCTCTGGTCCTCGGTCACGAAAACCTGAAAGATTTGCTTATTGGTCTTACAATAAGAAGCAATCTCCTCTGATCATCTTTATTTAGAATTTCTAGAACCCTGCGTATGTAATATCGTAGTTAAATTTTGAGAAATATATGTTCAATATTCGCTAACACGCTCTTGCATAATTATGTCAAAACACAAAATAATCATGTTGTGGAGCAGATTAGAACAAAAGACCAAAAATCCAAAAATCGCGAGCAGAATAGTGACAAAATGAAAATAAAGAAACTTGATACTTTCAAAATAATTGATGTTTATTCACTTAAAGAAAGCAAAACTACTCTTCTATTATTTACCGAATTATAACTTTCGTTTTTATTTAGTTTTAAATAGAGTGATTTTTTTTGTTTATTTTTATTTTTATATGCTTTTTATTGAGAATATTTCTATTTTGTTTGGCATTAAGAGCTTATATTGTTTATTTATTTTGTATTTGTTATATTTATATGTTTCTCCCCAACTGATTCCCAACTCCAACCACCAACTACCAATAACCATCTCCATTCAAACTCCCCCCAAACCACATTCCATACATATGACATGACAAAAAGCGTGGACTAATTCAATTTCTGGAAGTTCCATGTTATTAGTAGATACTGTTATTACCTACTTAATTGGATAGGTAACTTCCAAATAAGCATATGAAATATATATAACATATTTACTTAATTGGGATGGTGGCTCAGATGGAAATAGATAAATATCTAATATGTAACATTGACTTTTATGATACTGAATTAGTGTGGCGTTATCTCTGCACCTTTCCGCTGGTTTTGCTGAACATTCCGAATATCCGATTTTAATGTTCAGATTAAATTAATATTCAATTATCATTTTATCTTCGCATCATTTTTAGGTATTTAGATGACAAAGCAGAATATCCTTTTTAATATGTAACTTATGAGACGTAATATCATCAAAACAAAAATTCGTCAATAAATCTGCAATATATCGTATGAAAGTAGTTGGTAGACGACAGCGATAGGGCTACGAGATTCTGCGGAGTTGTGATTTTTAGTTCCAAGCTTGATATAAAGAAGGCTGTAACCTTCGAGCAGTCATACGAGACGGTTGTGTTTTTTGTCTCGTTTGGAGCTTCTCGGTACTGAATGTTTTGTTTTGCTTTGGTTTGAACTGTTTTGTTTTGATTTGATTTGTTGTGTTACCCGGTGCGTGTATACTATTTTGTGTTATTGACTTCGAACCAGCGTGTGATTTATCATTGTACGTGTGTTTTACTGACTGTAAAAATTTTGACCTGGTGTGCGTTAACATTGAACCCGTATTTAACTTGACCTACCGTGTGTGTGCAAACTTTTACTGTGTCATTGACTTTTATTTTTATTTACAAAAATTGAACTTTAACTTTAAAATGTCTGAATTTAAGTGTGATTCCTGCCAAACAATCGTCTCGGAAAAGGACAAATACAAACTTCGCTGCAGTGGAGAGCGTCGCCGGATTTTTTGTATAACCTGTACTGGGCTGGATAAGTCAACAACAAAAGTGCTCTACCACCAAAAGTTCCATAACATTCGATTTTTTTGTAATGTTTGTGACTCTCCTACCTTAAAATATCTTCACGACAAAATATCACAGGTACATAAATCGCAGATTTCTATAGAAAATGTTGAAGCTCTAGGAACATGCTTAAAGAAAAATAATGACCTGCTTCCAATATTTTCTGAAATGTACCACATTTTAAATACTCATGATGCCAAATGGAAAACGTTATACAAAAAGATAGATGAGATTCATAGTCAACAGACACGATTAGCGGAAATTACACCAGAATCTCTGTTCCATTCTATCAAGGAAATGAAACAGGATATTTTTAATCTGTCATCTATTTTAACGGACAATCAAGACGAATCTATTAAAGTTCAGATTCATGACTCATCAAAGGATGAGTTATTGAAGGAAATGGCCGATATGAAAAAAAGTATAAACCAAATAGCACACACGGTTGAAAAGTTGGCTGCCAATGATAAGCCAATTACTAGAATTAACCCACCAATAGTGAAAAAGTACGTTTCGACTCAAACCAACCATACGGATAACCAAAACACAGAGGTTTTGACTTCTCCAAAAGACATTACGCCCAGACCTCCCAAATCCTCCAATAAAGAAGAATGGGATTATGTGGTAGTGTCCAAAATCCCATCGACATATAGCGCTACCCTTCTTGCACACTATGCGAAGGAAAAACTTGGAACTACTGACTTTATTCGATGCTTTTCAATGCTGAAGAATAAGGACAGTTCGCACTCCGACTTCAAAGTTGGTGTGCAGAATAAAAGTCACCTAAAGCAGCTAAAAGACCCAAGGATGTGGCCGCTAGGCACTGAAATCGCAAAATCATCTTTAACACCCTTAAAGATTTCACCACCAGCGTCAAGTTTTTCGACCACAGGCTGTCATTTTATTCCAACCTCTGTAGACAGCCGTAGCCCAACACCACGCCCTGACTTAACACCTGTAAAAGCTAGGGAGATCAAATCTGTTAAGATTGGATCTGACAGGGAGGCTTTAGCTGCCTGTAAGTCTCTTGCGCAGGAAAATGTAGACTTTGTCATGGAAAAAAGTACAAGGAAAGATAGTTTGCTAAATATTGACCCGATGACTCCACCTATAGTGCGGCTGTCCCGTAATTCGGATACGGCTGATGGTCGTTATTTGTTGGCTAGACTGAGGGACTCTTCCTTATTAAAAGCTCTTCGGCTATTTCTAGCCTATCTCCATGACCAACCATCCAGTGTATGTTTTGAAGGGCACACCACCACCAGCATCAAATTAACTCTAGCTTCAGAGGGACTTCCTAGCGACGTGGACACCTTGCGTAAGTTGTATTATCGCTACCACAACGCATATGGTATTGGCTCAGCCGAAGTGGAAGCTGATCTTGCTGCCTTCAGGTCTTTCTTTTCATCCGAGAAACTTCAACAGCTTCAGAAAATTAGGGAGAGTCATGGCAAATATTTTTCTACTGGCTCTCCAAAAAGGAATCAAAATTTTTAACTAAATTGACGCGAACAGAGGATCAAGCACCCTCTGTAAAATTGGACGATGGCAAGCTTAGTGTTTTTCTTAAGACACAAAACAGATGAATTATTTCTCTTATTAGAAGAACTTAATTTTCCAGAAATTATTGCCATAACTGAGCATTGGTTAAATGTTGATGAGCCTGTGTTTATCAAAAATTACGCTACAGTAACTAGATTTAATAGAAGTAATTTATCTCATGGAGGTACTATGATAATGTCTACAAATAGCGACTTTTCGGCTGTAACTAAATTCGATAAACTATTGTCTGAAAAAGTATTTGAATTTTCCATTGTCTATCATAATGCTTATAATCTTTATATAGTTTGTATTTACAGAACACCTGACGCTGACTTGCATATATTCAGTCAAAAATTACTGAGCTTGCTTGAATCCCTGCCTTTAAAAAGCAAGTTAATTTTATGTGGAGACCTTAATATTGACTTTTCCAATGTGTGTACTGCTCAAGAATCTCTTCAGTCCATTTTCGACTCTTTTGGCATAATCATGCATGTTAACTCACCAACCAGAATAACTAAAACTAGTTCTAGTACTATAGACTATGTCGTATCATCCTTCGATCCAAAATTCGTTGACTGTACTGTCCTTAATTCAGGTTTCTCGGATCATGAAGCAATACTAACAAAATTTTCGGCTAAATATAAGTGCAAAAATGCTTCGCGCAAATTATGCCGTATTTTTTCTGATAAAAATTTTCGTAATTTCAAGCACCTATGTCTAACAACAGACTGGTTTGTCCTATCTGACGATGTCAATATCGAATTTCCGAGATTTATAAAAACATTATCTAACTTGGCATTCAAATCCTTTCCTCTTAGGCCTCTAAAAATCAAACAACATAAACCCTGGTCTACTAAAGGCTTACGTACATCTGCAAAGAACATGCGCTCACTATCCTACATAAAAAAATCATCGGACAGCGTCTTCTACCATGATTACGTAAAACGTTACAGAAAAATCTATCATAAGACTATAAAAGCTGCCAAGGACATTTATTATAATAGGAGGCTGGCCAATTCCGGTAATATTGCTAAAGAAATGTGGTCTATTGTGAATGACTTAAGAAATAAGACCTCACCATCTAACACAATCTCTATTTCACCCGAGAACCTAAATAATTACTTTGTAGATGTAGCAAAACATTTAAAGAACACCATAACTCCTTCCGATGACCCCCTCTCATTTCTCCCTAAGGCTAATATGAATTTACACAGTTTCTTCCTTACACCCGTAGTATTAGCAGAGCTTAACAGTACAATTAATGACATTAAAAACAAATCTTCATCTGGGGCTGATGGGCTTACTCTAAAAATGTGCTCGAACCTGCCGGAATGCACATTGAATCATTTTATTACTTTAATTAACAAATCATTCCAAAATGGAGTTTTTCCAAACTGTCTTAAGACGGCAATAATTGTTCCTCTGCATAAAGGAGGAGATAAAGATCAAGCTTCGAACTATCGCCCAATTGCACTCCTTCCCACATTATCAAAGATCATCGAAAGATTGGTTAAAAAAAGGCTTCTATCTTTTCTTTTTAAATATAATATACTCTCTACCTATCAATTTGGATTTTTAAGTAACAAATGCACAAATGATGCCATGTTTTCCCTCTTTAATAATGTATACTCAAACCTGATCAACCATCACTCTATAGCAACAATTTTCTGTGATTTCTCTAAGGCTTTTGATTGCGTAGATCATAATATATTAACTAATAAATTGGAGTACTACGGTTTCAGAGGAGTGTCCCTCGAATGGTTTAAGTCGTATCTCAACAGCAGGACTCAGATTGTGAGGGTTGATACGTCGATGTCTTCTTGCAAACCAATTGAATATGGAGTGCCTCAAGGTTCAGTACTGGGCCCTATTTTGTTTCTGCTTTTTATCAACGACATTGCTAGTCTTAACATTAGCGGTGAAATCTGCCTCTTTGCGGATGATACTAGTTTCACGTGGAGCAACCCGGATATTACGACACTTCATAGGACTGTATCTAGAGACTTAGTCACGATTAAATCTTGGTGCGATTCAAATCTCCTATGCCTCAATGTTTCTAAAACAAAAGTTTTGTCATATAAAAGTACATTGCAATCTTTTGTACTTAATAACACCACTATTGAGGCCGTTGAATCTGTGAAATTCTTGGGGCTTATTGTAGACAACCGCTTAAAATGGGACTTGCACATCGATGCTTTATCTAAAAGGTTAAGTTCTGCCTGCATTGCGCTGAGATCAGTTTCCAAGGAGCTCAATTTGTCTACTTCTAGAACAGTCTATTATGCCATTTTTGAGTCGCATCTCCGATACGCCCTTCCATTCTGGGGTACGTGTTGTGCAACTCAATTTGAACGTATTTTTAAACTGCAGAAGAGAGCTGTTCGGTATTCACTGAGACTTAGCAGTAGGACTCACTGCCAGGATTACTTTAAAAAATTTAAAATATTAACTCTTCCGTCCCTATTCATATTTGAATCTGTATCCTTAATCCGCAAGCACGTATCTTCTATTCCAGAGAGGCCATCTCACAACTATCCGCTTAGAAACACGGAGCATGATCTTTATCTGCCAACCCCTCGCTCAGAGTTGGTTAAAAGCTCTATACTGTACAATGCAAAAAAAATGCACAATCATCTACCATTTGAAATCAAATCCATAAGATCTTTTCCTGAATTTCGAAAGGTTTTGAAATCATACTTACTGGAGAGAGCCTTTTATGCAGTAAGCGAATTTTTTATTAAAAATTGTTAATACTTAATATTAAGCTTCTTACACCCACTGGTTTAGTGAATATTATTTGATGTTTGATATCCTAAGGGTCTTTTGTAATGTAAAATCATCTGTCACACAAAATTAAATCTATAACGGCTTATCCCAGATTCAATTAAATACCTACTACCTAGGATAATGCCTTTTATGCAGTTAACGACTTCTTTCACTAAGGCACGTTTCTGCTCAGCTCACGCACTGGTTTATTGTTTGTACAAAATTTGTTTTTGTTTTGTGATTTAGTTAGTGTTTACCTTCTGACTGAATTTACAGCTGTATGTTAACTTACTTTCTAACCGAATATACAGCTGTAGGTTTCATTCTGATACTTACTATCTTATATTTTTACATCTTTATATTTTTATATTTTTGTTTTATATTATATAAATTTATTTAATTTCAATTTAATTTTTAGTTTTGACTTTGTTTTGTTTGTGTATTGTTTGATTTTGATTTTGATATTTTTATTTTGCTTTGTCTACAAAATTTATATTTTTTCGACAATAAAGCATTTCTCTCTCTCTCTCTCTCTAGCATAGCACTCACTCTTTGCTCCACACAGTAATGCCTCTAATGCTAGAGTGCCACCACGCACGCCTCTTTTGAAATGATCAAGTTAATTGAGCTGAATGACTTTGCTAATCTGACAACAATATATAGAGATAAACTCGGAGATAAATATGACCACCCCCCCCGAAAAAAATCTAGCATGCTACTTTTTAACAATCACATTTATAATGATTTTATTTTTGAGTTAATAGCCATCGAGGAAATGACTTTCGGAAAAATGATAGCCCCAATCTTACCCATCCTTCAACTTATAAGTCCAGTCCTGCACTCTTTGAGCCTCATCAATGTCCTTTTGTGCTGGCATCGGTCCCATTCTCTTGCCGTCAACACTGTAGTACTTGAACGGCCAATTATTGGCCCGAATAGCCCACCGAAGGTTATCCGCGGAATAGCCGTCGGGATTGTCGTTAAAATATTTGTGAATGGAGTAGTAGTAGAATAGGGAAGAGTTCTTCTCCAGAACCAAATGGAATTCAAAATGTATTGGCCAATAGGCATTCTTCTTGTTGATGAACGCCAGGTCTATGATATTAGCCTGATTGAGTAACGGAATTAACTAATTTTAAGAGCAAGTTTAGATAATTGATTCATTGATTACCAATGATTACTAAAGAGGCGCTACGTTTGCGGCGCTCTAGCATGAAAGCAAAGCACTCACTTTTTGCTCTACATAGCAGTGTTTTTCATGCGCCCCCAACGGCGCGTCTCTTTTGCGATCATTATGTCAATTGAAGAATGATAACAGGATAATTAATTAATAAGGAGCTTAGTGCTATCCTCAATAAATATCAATAATGCGCGTTCCATCTGAGAAACTTGAAGCATTTCAATTTTAATATACTAGGTAAATACTGTAAACTAATAATTAATATTATTTTTATTTATCTTTCATCATTATCATATTTTTTAGCTCATGAGTAAAATAAACTGGTCGATTATTCTGTAAGAGTGGTAATGTTGCAGTTAATAAATGGCTCTGAAGCCCTTTTTAATTTCACAATTAATTTTCTAGAAGGTCCATACCTGTAAATCATATTTTCAATTTTTTTAAATTAGAAGGGAGGCTCAAGTACCTTCTCTAGCCCAGCTTGAGTTGTCATGTGACCTATCAGAATAACCTGAGCGACCTCAAAAAAATTAAACAGTGTAAATAAAGGTGATATTTTTTGAGCTTTAGATTTCGAGAATATGTGAATATCGAGTAAATGTTATCCACTCCTCAATTTTATCTTGATAGAAAGAAAGAAAAACTCTAAAAATTTTATTTTATCTATTTGATTATTTCATTTTTTCAAAATTTATAAGAGAGAAAATGCCAACATATATATTTGCTCAAGTTTTCCAATGAATTTAGGAACGTTTTACTTTTATTGAAGACATTGACGCCTTTCTTCATTTCCATTCATGACCAAGGTAATTAATTCAACAATGTTATATAACTCACATTCTGGATGACGTCCATAGTGTCTACTTCAGGCTCGATCTTTAATGCCTCGTCTTTGAGACTTGCACGACCAAGATAATAGCCTTTACCAGCTTCCAACAAGTTAGCCTGCTTTATATCCTCATCAGTTTTACTATTGTAATAGAGACTAGTGATCTGTCCAATTGACTTGTTTATGGTCATCGATAGCATTTCATTTTCGAGTACCACTATATCGTCGTCGGTGACACACAAACGCTCGAACGATAGGTGTTTGCATTGTTCACCTGGTAATTAATAATAAAGTTACCATATTATCTCATATTTTCTTGCAAAATAATGACAATCTTAGGGCAATGTTGTAGAATATGCATGATTATTTGATTCAAGGATGGGGGACTAGGGGAAGTTTTCCAGAATGTTTTCCACAGTGGGGTTCCAGCAGGCTTGTTAATTTAAAATGAAATTCTGTTTTTGACCCGTAATTTACCGTAAATCACCATTGCCACTAATTGCAAATAAAAACTTCTTGCCTATGGTTTTAGGTTAATCCTTCCCCTCTTGGTCAGCACTTCAGGTGATTATATTTCGAATGCTGAGCAAATTATAAAAGTTATAAAGTATGTTAATTTATCTATATTAATTTACCTGAAACAATCCCGAAAATTGAAAGAGCAAGATAAAATAAAAATTTCTTATGAATATTTGGACACATATTGACCAACAATGTGAATTTCTGACCGAAATTCTGTTATCGACTGACAAACACATAGGTACTGAAACAATTTTACTCTACTATGAATTTTTTTGTAATCGTTTGCATTAACGGCTGATAAATTATATCTTTGATACATCTTTTAGAACATTTTAACAATAAAATAACCTTTCTTAAGCAAAAACAAAACACTCGAAAGGTAAATATTGATTAGCATTAATTGAATTGAAACAGATAATAGATAAAAGGTACTTGTTTCACAATAATATTTGAATAAATAAATATGAATAACAACTGCATGATGTTACGGTTGAATTTGATTAAATGTCGTTACTAGGGAATGCAATCTCGCGAGATCTCACGAGTGTATGAATAACAATACCGCGTGATTTAGAAATTGGCAAAATCAGAATTATTAGATATTATGAAATTTTGACGTAACCATCTATCATTTTTTTAAAATAAACTTGCAAGTAGTAAATTTTGACCTTTGACGTATCTATTCAAATAAGAAATAAAATAAACAACCAGTCTTCTCTTCTAATGTCAATAATATTAATAATAGAACAGTTCTTATATAATAAAACAACAAGATGTCAAAAGCTAAAATGCAACTAATTAACTAAGTTAAGTTGACTATTAAACTGTGATATTATCAATTGAAGAAAATTATATCTACTATATGGAAATATTGGAAATTAGAAATTAGCTAAAAAATATACCAATCAAATGAAAGACAGTTCAGTTCACATCACACGCCATTATTACGAATTATTTTGAAAGTAGCTCCTTATGAAGCACAAGATGTCCAAAGAATCGTCTGCTAAACGGCTTCTTATTTTGCTCGCCAGATATCCAGCAGCTGAGAAGGCCCTTTCGGATTCTATGCTAGTTGGAACCACAGATCTCAGGCAGTCATCCGCGAACTCTAAAAGTTCGCCTTTTGCCCTCCCGGAATCGTATGAATTCATTTCCTTTTTGATTAATGACTCCAGCGAATTCGTAGTTAGTTTTCTGTCTGTAGGTTCTTTGAACGCAGTCGCAGTCAAAGTTTTCTGAAGTTCTTCTTGCACTGAAGAGCATTTCATTTCATTGCGTGTATCGGAATGAGTGTTACAGTCATCATCAAATTCAGCAATATCATTAGCGGTGGCAGCTGATGTTGATGCGATCAACCAAGATGGATCTGAATTTGTCTGTGTCTGTGTGTGTGTCTTTGTTGCGAATGCAAGCGCTCTATAAGTGATTTCGACAATCTTGCCGTTTAGGTGGTCTAATTTGGAACTCCCCATTGCGCATGTCCAAATTTCAAAAAAGGAGGTCAACGTGGCCGGATGTTTTGCTGTTAATTGACTAATGATACTTTTAGAAGTAGTTCATTTTTACTGAATCTAACTTACATTTTAAAGGTTACGTGGGAGATTTATCATTTATTTAATTTTGCTAAAGCTTTATAAACTACCTTGTGAGCTCTGATAAATCTGTGCAACTACATAGTCTGTTCTGGTTCTGATTCAAATACTTAAAAGTAAATACTAGTTTTCCAGCTTCTTGGTTACCAAGACGATTTGTGGAAAAATATCTTTCCAATCCTGCGGTTGCCTCTATAGCTGTAAGTAGTTGCTTGTATAGACTTTCGAAATTATTCTTATTTGGCCATTCTGAATCCTGTATAGTTAAGATTTTCCACCATACCTATCAAAGGAGCGGTGTTCTTGAAATGGGCATCAAACATACATTTGGTAAATGGCTTTGATTTTGTTGTTAAGGCAATAACGAATGGGACAAATTTTGGGTTAATATCGTTCAGAAATGAATAAGCTTGTTCTTTCTGCAAATTGTTTAGTCTATCGCCTAAAAATCTGTGGTCTAGCATATTTGTCAAATAATATGAAAAGCTTCCAACCTATTTAACATATTAAATAAATATCAACCAATAAATATCAGAATATATATCAATGATATTTATCTGATATATATCGAGTGATATATGTATATCGGCGAACCCTGCTTTATAGTAAACAATATGCAGGTCTCCTTCAAGCAAGAAGCAAATACGTCTTTGTTGAATTTGCAAGCTTGAGAAAAAACATTACAGGTTACATTCAAGTTGTGCCTATTTGAGTATTTGTATATATTTTCAATATAAGTTAACCTCTAGTAATAATTGTTACAAGGCAGGGCAGAAGATCCGGCAACGTTGACGTCCTTTTATAAAATTTGCGCCTGCGCAATGGAAGCTCCAAATTAGGCCACCTAAAGTGCAAGATTGTCGTGATTTCATTTCAGTCCTAACCACATTTTTCGGAAGAAATTTAAAGCTTTCAACTTTCACAAACTCTTCTTTATCTGCTGGGTATTTAGCTGGAACTCTAATATATAACAAGTATACTCGAGTGCAATCTCGTTAAACCGTGGTTTTCATAAGTAAACAATAATGTATATAATGTACTCTATAAATCTTATTAAAAATGAATGAATGTATACTACTCATAGATTCATCTCATCTCATCAGCCATTTTCGGTCCATTTTTGAACATAGGCCTCCCTCATATTCTTCCAGTCAGTTCGGTTTTGTGCTATACTTCTTCTTTTTATGTCGTCCATCCAGCGCATTGGTGGGCGACCTCTTGATCTATTCCCCAAGTAGCGTCTCCACTTTAGAACTATTGATGTCCATCTTTCATCTTTATATCTGGTGACGTGGCCTGCATAATTCCACTTCAATCCTGCTACTGCTTCGGCAACATTTTTCACCTTAGTTTTGTTTCGTACCCTTCGCACCTCGTATGATATGCCCAACATCTGGCGCTCCATGGCTCTTTGAGTTGTTCTGAGTTTGTGCATCGATTGCTTAGTTAATGTCCAAGTTTGTGCTCCATATGTTAAAACCGGCAAAAGCACTCTAGAGCGGAGATATAATGGTATTTTTTTGTTCTTCAGCGTATTACTCAACTTGCTGAATGCAGCTCATGCCAATCTTCTTCTTCTTTCAATTCCAGCCGTTTGATTGTTTCTGCCTAAGGTTATCTTATGTCCCAGGGGATGCAGTCATGTAATGAATAAAATTGTTTGAATTAAGCCGAGCTTTCGAGAATGCTTATTCTCTTCTCAAACACAGGCCACTAGATATTTCATACTATACTGAGCCAGTGAGCCACCCATTAAATATTAAAGAAAAATATTTCTAACAATTTTGAGTTAATTTATATGCTCAAGTATAACCATTTATCATAATATACATGCGCTAAAACATTTTTTTCATTATTTTAGCTATTCTTATATATAGACTCAATTTTGTGCAGTCCTGAACCACTAGATATTTATATCCAATCTGAGCCAAATATACAACTTGAGTTGACAAACCTGATTCGTGCGTTGTTGCCAAACTTCATACTGCTCATAATTTGGCAAAGTTTGCATATATGTATGCATCATTTTATATTGATTTAATATTTTAGTACTAAAAACAGTAAATATATTGAGTTCGCATGTATGGGTTTGTATGTGCCGTTTGAGCTCTTACTCTATTCAAGACATCCCAACCCAATTTTGCACACGTATTTACCATACCTCAGTCAAATTAATGTCAAAGTTTCAGTGCCCGTGGGACTCTTTTTGATGGGTTCCGTATCTGAAAGTCTATTGTATATAACTCTTTGGCTGGATTTTGATGGTCTTTTTACCTTGTATTTAGAATGATATTGGAATTCGTATAAACTTGTAGCGGCTGTAAGTGTGACTCGGCCTCATATTCTATTCTCTCTTGGTGTCTGTGATTGGATCTGGGTTGGGTGTTCGGATTTGTTCTACATACGAGTAGGACTCTGAGGTAGAAGAGTTCCAAACTCAAGGCTTTTATGACTTTATGGTTTCATACCACAACCTAACAAAGCATATGCCCGAGATGCCGGGTAGAACAGCTGGTAATAATAATAAAACAGTAACGAAAAACGTTATTCACAGGGTATTAGGTAGGTGCAATGAGTTTTCCTGTTAAAAGTCCTAATCAACTAATTTTATGGAAGTCATTCTATTGTTAAATAAGCCGAAATTTTCTTTTAAAATACATTTACTGCACTCTCCTTAGGACTTAAAACAGTTTTTGTGGTCACAAAAATATTGCAATAAATTTCCCAGTGCAAGCGTCCGTGGTTGTTTCATAGATTTTAATATGAAAAAAACACGGACGCTTGTACTTGGAAAAATTATGTTTATGTATTATATATGTTTTAAGTCCTAAGGAGAGTGAAGTAAATGTATTTTAGAAGGATATTTCGGCTAATTTAACAATAGAATGACTTCCATAAAACCAGTTGATTAGGACTTTTATACAGGATTTGTTTTATTAGAATTTATCATTATGCCATCGTTGATGGTCTGTACCGCCTCATCCGATAATCGTTCATCTAGAATATAATCTATTTGAATGTTTTCGGAAATAGGAGCTAAATCAATGTTTATATATATATATATATATAATGTTTTTAAGTCTAAGCCCTTATATTTTTCTAATCCTCCTCCTGAGATGCAAGAAGCAACAATTTGGATAGTTTTGCTGTCTGGTAGGAAAGTCTATAAAGATTACAATGTGTCTGAAGGGCCCCATGAAGCTAGATAGTTGTTCTAAGTCACTCTCTGAAAACTGAAATAACTGAGTTACAGATGCCAAATGTTTGCGTAATCTAGTAGCGCTTATGGATTTTGGATTTTCAGTACCACTCTTACTAGTATGTTTATACAAAACTTCGGCACCGTCTATAAAATTATTGCCTATTGTATGAAATAGATAGTCATTATTATTATTATTCACAAAATTGCCCCTTATAAACAGGGTGATTTCTTTAACGTACCCATTAGAAGATTTTCACTTATGAATCGAGACAAAAATATGAAAATTTGATCCTGACTATAATCAATAATATTTAAAAGATGATAGAACTTCCGGATTTACCGGAAATTATAGTAAATTTGTTTTTTCAAATGGAAAACCCTGTTTATTATTAGATATTTTAATTCCGTGCATTTATTTTTGTATGAAAAGCCCCAGTTGTTATAAGTTATATGTCATAGTTTTTGACGTAAGTCAATTTTACTGCCAAAAGTTCTCATGACAGATGTCTATTCAAAAAATCATAACTCTTTTATTGTCAACCAGATCCGGTCCGGATGTTGTCAATCAGCATCTGGGAGGAGTGAAGTGCCAACCCGGCGCGTCTCCAGGTGGCGGATAGGAGGGGGCCTCTGACGATGACTTTTATATGAGAAGGGGGCCTGCGGGGAAATAAGGCTCATTGAGACTAAAAACTCAATTGGCAGCCACGAATACCATGCCGCGGACCAACTTCTCTGTCCCAGCTGTAGTTTCGTGGCTAAGGGAATTGCACTCAGGTACAACGATGCCAGGTGTGCTTTCGAGCTAACCTCAAAACCACCCTGTCAAACCAACGCATCCTGGTCGTCTGTGGTCATGTCTCGTGGGCCAGTGATGCGGGGGGGTCTTGGCTTAACCGCCCGGACCAAGAGGAAATAACCTCATCAAAAATTCTAAATCCAAGGCGGGAAACCAGGCCGAGGGATGCATGGCCAGATAGAGGACTGTTCTCTACTGGTTTCGATCTTGGAGCACAAGGGGGAACTCCATTGTATCAACCCCTTACTCCTGCATGCGGGGCTCTGCAGGAGTGGACCGATTTGTCCCCAGCTACTCGTGGGAACTTTATGGAAAAATCACATAAACCCAAACTCACCGGAGGAGAGATGGAGAAAGCCTCCACCTCTTCATCCGGGCTCCCTGTAAAAAAGGGAAATGCCAAACGGCAAAGGAATCGTCTGCCGTTCGACCTGCCGAAACTCGGACAGCCGGGCGGCAGAGAAGATCCACTGAGACTACTGTCCTGACCCCGAAGGTAACACCGACGGTAAAAGGGACAGGAAAGAGAGGCGCGGAGCATATCACTCATCCGGAATGGCCTCAGCCTAAAAAGCCGAAGACAACTGCAGCAAAAACCGGGTATGCCACTGGATACGCTGCAGCTGCCTATGCCGTAAAGGCTATTCGTGTGGGTTTACCCTAGAGTAATCCTTGAACCACAGCGGCTCTCAACACTGGAGGATACTCTAGTGGAAGAGATGTGCAGTGGAGAGGTGAAGGGAATACACTTCACCGGTATACATTTCCGCTGTGGAATGATGCTGGTGGACTGCGGTTCTCAGGATTCGGCGGACTGGCTCATTGGAGTAGTGCCGGCCTTGAGGTCTGGGGAAGGATCCGAGTTAGTAGCGGTGGAGGAGAAAAACATCCCCAAACCCGTCACTCTAACGGTGTACTTCCCAAGAAGCTTCGAAATGGAGACGGAGAAGATCCTCCGACTCGTCGAAGTACAGAACACCTGGCTCAGTACCGGAGCCTGGAAAGTTCTCAACTCCAAAAAGGAGGGAACCGGTACTGTCCTCACGATTGGGATCGATCACCAATCAGGAGAGACCCTGAAGGCAGAAGGATGCGTCTTAAACTTTAGGTTTGGACGTGTGTCTGGTCGAGGCCTCTGCTGGCTCTGCCAAAGAAGCCGGGGCGGCAGAGAAATTCTCTGCAGTCCTGGGGGAAGGGCGAACCCATGCGGGGGTTGAGGCCATAACCCGAGACCCAGATACCCGCTCGAGCTCCAAGGAGACTACCATCCCGATGGATCTTGATGAGGGACAGGAGGAAAGAGAGGAGGGGGAAACTAGAGGCTGGACTACCCAGCCCCTACACCCCAGACTACAGCACTTTCACCCTTTCTCCAAGGTGGCGCAAGTGAAATTGCATCACGCGAAGGGAGCTTCAGCAGTGATTGCAAGGCTATTTGCGAAATCCCAACTGGATTTTGTACTGATCCAGGAACCCTGGACAGGCAAAGCAGGCCAAATTAAAGGTTTGGCATCTAAAGACTCAGAATTGATCTATGACCAGAGGCAGGAGTCCCCTCCTACCTGTGTGATCATAAAAAACAACATTAATTACACATGTGTTTCAGAATTCATGACTCGGAACCTAGTTCCAATTCTAGTACACCTCAACACTGGGGGCATCAACCGAGACATAGTTATTGCATCTGCTTATTTCGCTGGAGACAATCCTGCAATACCTCCAGTCGAAGCTCAAGAGCTAGTGCAATACTGCAATAGCAGACAACTGCCAGTCATCATAGGCTGTGATGTCAATGCGCACAATGTTATTTGGGAAAGCACGAACAACAACCCTAGAGGTTGCTTACTTGAATATCTGTTAGCTAATAATCTAGAAACCCTTAATGTGGGAACAACCCCCACTTTTGTCACGGGAGCAAGAGAAGAGGTCCTGGACGTAACAATTGCCAGCCTTACTGCCAGGAATAACGTATTTGATTGGAGAGTGATGGAGGAACCTTCTCTCTCCGATCATAGGATTATAGAGTTTAGGATTGCGGGGGAAGTAACCTCACTGTCTCCAACTCGTAACCCTAGAAATACAGATTGGTCTAAATATAAGACCTTTCTGAAGCAAAACTTGGAACAGATCGAAAGTAATGGGGTCAAACACCCACACTGCGATCTGGATCAAGAGGTCGAACTGGCTAGTGTGGCGTTAACGGAGGCATTCCAATCAAGTTGCCCACTCTCAAAAGCTCGACTAAGCAAGGAAGCACCTTGGTGGAACAAAAACCTGTCAAACCTCAGATTAGAGGTCCGTCGGCTCTTCAACAGGGCCAAAAGAGACGATAATTGGCAGGGCTACGCCGAGAAGCTCACACAATACAATAAGGAGATCAGGAAGGCCAAGAGGCTTCACTTTCAAGCTTTTTGTGAAAAGATCACTTCGACTCCTACTGCAGCCAGATTGCAAAAAGTCATGGCAAAAGGGGCAATCAGCCCCTTTATGTCGCTCAAGAAGCCAGACGGGTCATACACTGAGGGAGAAGAGGAGCGATCTGCTCTACTTCTCACACACTTCCCAGGAAGTGAACCCCTCAGTAGTATTAACGTAGCAATCCAAACCAAGAATCCTCGCAAGGAAGATTGGAGTATTGCTAAGAAGATATTCACAAAACAAAGGTTGGAATCGGCAGTCAACACCTTTCAACCTTATAAATCGCCGGGATTAGATGGCATATTCCCAATACTCCTACATCTCCTGAAGATTACAAGAAGCTGCCTAGCACGGAGCTTTATACCTAGCATATGGCAAAGAGCCAAAGTAATCTTCATACCTAAAATAGGGAAAAAAAATGGGACTGATCCCTGTTCTTTCCGACCTATCTGTTTAATATCGTTTCTACTGAAAACGATGGAGAAAGTAGTGGATAACTACATAAGAATAGAGATTCTGAAGGACAAACCACTTCATAAATGTCAGCATGCATAAAGGATGGGGCCTTCAACAGAAACCGCGCTGTATCAGCTAACTGAGGTCATTCAGAGTTCTCTGAGCAATAAAGAAATCGCAATGTGTGCCTTCCTGGACATATCTGGGGCTTTTGACAACACCACACATGTCAATCAGGGAGGCACTCACACGGCGAGGAGTGAACAAGACCGTTATCAAATGGATGTACGAGATGTTGAAGACGAGAATAGCTGAGGCCCAAGTAGGTGATCATACCATCTCTGTTAAAGCTACTCGTGGAACACCTCAAGGAGGAGTATTATCTCCCCTCCTATGGAGCTTAGTAGTAGACGAGTTACTCCATAAACTCACGGAGCTTGGCTTCACATGTATAGGCTATGCCGACGACATAGTCCTAATAGTCCGAGGAAAATTCGCGAACACCCTATGCGAATTATTGGAGGAGGGCCTCAGAACTATTGAGCAATGGTGCTTGTCAGTGGGGCTTAGCATAAGCCCATCCAAGACCACAATTATTCCATTTAGTAGGAAAAGGAAACTTCCAGCTATGAAACCTCTCACTTTGAGTGGATACATAATAAGCTGGAAGGCTGAAGTCAAATATCTGGGATTAACACTAGATAGCAAGCTTCTGTGGAACAAGCATATTGAGGCTACTGCTAGCAAAGCAATAAAGGCCTTAATGGCGTGCAGAAATCTGACTGGTAAGACTTGGGGATGTAACCCTAAAATACTGTGATGGATGTACGTCATGATTGTAAGACCGATAATATCATATGGGTCAATAGCCTGGCATGGCAAGGCAAGTCAGAGCAATACGAGGAAAACCCTCGATAGAATACAAAGACTAGCCTGTGTCTGTATCACTGGAGCCATGAGAACTTGCCCGACCAGGGCACTAGAGATCATCACAGATCTCACACCTCTCCATCTAGTGATAGATAGATTGGCCCAAGAGGCCATTCTAAGACTATCTAGGAAAGGTTCAGACATTGTGGGAATTCGGAATCAGAGAGCTTGGTCCTCTCTGTCCAAACACATCCCATCAGCAAACCTTCCCAGTGATGTAATGACAAAGAAAATTAGCATCGAGAGAACTTTCACCACGGTGCCAAGTAGCAGAGAAGATTGGGACGGGGGGCTCACAACCCAAGCTCTCAAAAAGAATACCATTAAATGGTACACTGATGGTTCTAAGACCACGACGGGGACAGGCGCTGGAGTGTTTGGGAATCGCACCAAATGCCCACTTGCGCTAGGCCGCTGCCCAAGCGTCTTTCAAGCAGAATTGCTTGCAATTGAGAGATGCGTGGAGGTGAACCTTGAAAGAAACTATCAGAAATGTGACATTGCAATACATTCTGATAGTCAAGCTGCAATTAAAGCACTGAACTCTCATACCATTGACTCTAAAATGGTATGGGAGTGCCGAAGGAAGCTCAATGAGCTAGGCAAGAACAACAGGGTCTACTTAGTCTGGGTTCCTGGCCACTCGGGAATCACAGGCAACGAGGAGGCCAACACACTTGCCAGGAAAGGAGCACAAACTCCATTTACTGGCCCAGAACCCTTCTGTGGCACAGATAAAAGCACCTACAAGAAGGAGTTTCTGGAGAAGGAAAAAACCGTAAGAGAAACACTCTTGCGGGATACCCCTGGATTGGATCATTCCAAAAAGTTTCTAAAAAACTTTGATACTGCAAGATCCAAAAGGTATTTGGATCTCAGCAAGAACAAGCTACACCTACTCACTGGATTTCTTACAGGACACTGTCGCCTCAAGAAGCATCTAATGAGATTAGGTCTAGCAGATGATGACGAGTGCAGATTCTGCGGGGAAGAGGAGGAAACTCCGGATCACCTGGTGACGGAATGCCTCGCCATTGCTAGCCAACGCAAACAGTGCCTTGGACTAGCAACCTGCAGTAGTGAGGAAGTATCCTCCTTGAAGGCCAACCCAGATACTGGAGTTCATTAGAACTCTGGAACTGAAAGGCGAGTTGTTGACCGCGTATAGGCGAGTGCAACTCAGGTAGGGGGCACAATAGACCTTATGGTCGCAGTGCAATGTAACCCCCACTTAAATCTAAATCTAAAATCTAAATTGTCAACCAGATAAGCTAAAAGTTGTTTTTGATCGGTAGCCCAATGTTGGGATCTCCTTCAGTAGGCCCATCATTTTGAAAATTGTCTTGTTAAGCATTCAAAAAAATACTTCAATGACTAAAGTTGAAAAAACAAAACTTTTCTTTTTCTTAACACATACCTATTTTTCAATCGTCATTAGGTATAAAATTGAGTTTTAGGGGAATTAAGCGTTTTCAAATCATAAATAAGATGTTTGCGAATTTTCTATGCGAATATCTTGTTTACGACTTTCAAAAGCATAAAACAATAGCTGTTACTGATATCACGTTTTAGCTGTCATAATGATAGTTTTGAAAGTTGAAGTACAGAACTTCTCTTACAAAAAATCAAATGAATTAGTGTTTGTTTCGAGATAGGAGGTGGGGAAATAGAGGTCCGCGACTTTCTCTGCCACGTTCGCCGGATTTGACACTGCTTGATTTCTTCTTGTGGGGGTGAGTCAAGGAAGAGTAATATAATCCACAACCTAGATCTCTATAGGATTTAATAGACAAGATGAAATAAGAAGAGCCTCAAATTATGCCGTCTAGGAACGTTTTGTTGAATGCTGAAACCAAAACGTTGGACACACAGAGCAAGTTTTGTTTTTATAATTTGTTTTTCGTGTTCTTACGTTTTATGGATAAGTGATTTGTAAGGTAAGGTAATAAACGTGTCCTTAATGCTAAACTTGATGCTATATATCAAAACATTCACTTAATTCTTTTGTTCAACTTGGGTTATCATTTGATTCCTACTATTGAGTGGATTTTTGTTCCAGAAAGAATAAACCTTGGGTTAAGAATGAAAATTTATTCCTATTCATTGGAGGTAGATACCTAACACAAAATATTTGGCAATACATTCACGACAGGTTCTTTCCACTTTTCTGTCACTACTTCCGTACATAGCAAACAGATCAAAAATGACACCTTTTGGATACTGATTCATTTGGGTTTTTAAAACAGACGTTTTTCTTCAACTTTCAAAACTATGAATTTGACAGATAAAACGTGGTATCAGTAACAGCGATTATTTTACGTCCAAAGTCATTCGTAGAAAAGGCGTTCGCGATAGAATTTTTTTAAAAATCTCGAATATCTTTTTATTACCTGAAAAACATATGAGCGTGAAATAAACATTCCCCGAAAATTCAATTTTCTACTTAATGACGATAGCAAAATAGGTAGGTATGTGCTATTATGAAAATTAGAGTTTTTTTAACTTTTGTTATTGACGTTTTTAATATTGTAACGTTTAACCCGATGCTAAACGTTGTGGGGTGAGTTCACTTGCGTACTTAATCAAAAGTTCGCGAATTGCTTCCAATGGTTTATTTTTGACACTCTGTACACGACCTTCGGTAGTAGTACAACTGTCACAACTTGTCACTTTGACTATTGCGTTTCAACTACTATCTATTTCTTTGTCTCTGCTACTATCGGCTTATATCTCCAATTGACTGATACAACAAAACTGATTGTTATAAACTCACTGTGACCCGTGATCGACACGGCTTCATATATTTGGAGCTTGACTAACATTCATCGAGAATATTCTATAATTATCTTGACGCACATAATAATGTAAGCAAGCAAGTAAGTAAATAAGTAAGTATTTATTTCCATCAATTATTTACATGGATTGTCAACATTCAAGTATTTTATCTAAACAAATTATGACTTAAGAAATAAGCATTTTTATTCAATTGATATTTAACAGTTTTCATAAATTGTTTTTCGGGTAGCTTCCCCGATTCTAGAGGCTCGTCAAACTGACATTACTGTGATAAACTGTACCTCACATATAGTTTCTGGAAGGATCGAGAATAGATGTACTAACTCTAGAACTAATTAATGAACTAAAGAACCGACAACTATAATAAACAAGGTAGTAGAAATAAATAGAGACTAAACAAATAATAACCGTAAGCACATGACTACCTATCCACGTTACGATATGTTTTTGGAGTGTTAAAACGACAATTTTCAGAATGATACAGAAGGAAATTCCAAAATCAGGCTACCGACCAAAAACAACTTTTTGCTCTTCAGGTTGACAATGAGAGAGATATGAATTTTTGAATAAATATTTGTTATGAGAACTTTTTGCAGTAAAATTGATATACGTCAAAAACTACGACAGATAACGTATAACAACTGGGGTTTTCATACTTAATTAAATGTGCGGAATTCAAATATCTAATAAAAAACAAAGGTTTCTATTCGAAAAAACAAAGTTAGTACCTTTTCCGGTTTAACCGGAAGTGCCACCACCTTGTGAATATTTTCACTAAATTGGCCAACGTTGATTATAGCCAGGTTCAAATTTTCATATTTCTATCTCAATTTATAAGTAAACCAATCAATTGAGTAAGGGAATGTCAGAACTCAAAAGCAATACTTTCTCAATAGCTTTAAATGAAACACATTTTAGTTACATTTTTCTTAGATAATCCCTATACCTAAAATAACTAGTTTTGGAGATCTAAAATCTCAGGAATGCCTACCATTATTTGTAGTTCGTGTGAAGGAAAATAAAACACAATTGGAAATTATAATAAAAGAACTAATAATAATCAATAAAAAGTCATTTACAACTATCCAATATCAATTTTTCGTATCTCTAGCAATGCAAGGTAATATTATGTCAATTGAATAATTTATAAAGTAAAATAATTTCAATGATGGTAATGTTCGAGCAAGAGACTAGAATATTTGGCAGGCTGTGAAAAGAATACATACAAAATATAATTTACTGCAGATAATTATTTAATAATTTAGCCATAAAACAATCATAAAACAAATATTTAAAAAGTCACTGCTATAAATATTTTTTACAAAAAATGGACTTGGAATTGGTGCACTGAAAAATACAAAATAATGTTAATTCTATTGGTGCTGTTACTTTTGAAGTTTTGCAGTTGCAATTATATTGATACCTTTCGGCACCAACTTCACAAGTACCAGCACCAATAGAATTAATATTATTTTGTATATTTCAGTGCACCAACTAATAAATTCGGTCCATTTTTTGTGAAAAATATTCATTTCACACTTTTGAGTGTAACATTAGTCACGAAAATAGTTGTACGTTCACCAATACCAATGATGATGGATGGTACTTATCCTATTATCCACTTATATTCTTTGCTTGTAGTTGTTATTATTAAGATCTCAAAACATCGCTGCGGAAATACGCGTAAGTATTTTAGATGTTACCATTTTACCACCGCTGTAACTCGAAAACAGTTACTAAGGAAAAATGTTATAAATGTTGCTAAAAATAATTAGGTCTTTTATGAAGTACCCACAGACTTCAATTTTCGAAAGAAATCGCCCTCTCCACATAGCAAAAATACACATACCTATTTGAGAATTTAACTGCCTCTATCTCGAAAACCATAGCTCTTTTGAAAAAATGTTCGGAATAAACTTTTCCGGATATTGTCCTATCTTTAATTATACCACCTCAAATTTTCGATTTTCGAGAAAATTCGGCCCCTCCACCCCTTCGGGGTGGTTTTCGGAGGGAGATTTCGGATTTGCGTTTTGATGAATATGGGACCTTTCCTCAAGTCTCCTCTATTAAATGAATTAGAAATCATCAAAATCAGAGTAGGATTGCTATTTAAAACACGCGTTCAAACAAAAAAAGCATACAGTCAAATTGTATACCTCCTCCTTTCGGGGTTCGTCGGTCAAAAATGCAGTTAATTGAAAATCTACTAAGAGTTTTTGATATTATTCAAAATGCAAGATACTGATATTAACACGTAACAAGTAAATTATATTTTTATGCTATTTTTTTCACAACCTACTTAATATGACTCTTGTTCGAGCATTTTCAACAATAATATTAAAATTAACTATTTTATTTTATCAAGTATTCAGTTGATATAGCAGTGACTTGGACTCCTATTGATACTGAAAATGGATATAATGTAGTATTGTATATTGTAAGTAGTACTGATTTCTTAATGATTTTTATTAGTTTTATATTCTTTTTTCCAATATCTTATTTTTATTTAAACAAACTAAAGGTTGTAACAACATTTTAAGAAATATATATGGTATAAAATACAAGGTGTTCCATTTAAAAATATTGTGAAAATATGTCAGTTGAGTTTTTACCTACGCTGTACATAATATACGCAATAATGTTAAAATGGGTCATTATTACAATACTAAATAAATAATAATAATAATAATATTGATGTGTCACCTTGTTAGAGAACATGCATTTCTAATTAATTTCAAAATACGAATTGAATGTGGACCCACTTAAAACTCACCCTGTATATAATTATATTGCACGGAAAATGTTGATAAAAATATTCAATAGATCTATTTTTATTTCGATCCATTGGATCCGTTGATTTCTAATTTTGATACACTGTTTTTGATAAAAAAGTATTCGTTAGCTCATATGTTCTAGCTAATGAATAGTTTCTTATAAAAAAAAACTGCTATGACCATTCACTACTTTTGAGTACGCCAAGATGAACAAGAATGGTGAATTTCAATTTTAAAGTTGAAGGAACGGTTTAGCCAGAATATGAGAAAATATTTAGAAAATTTGACAGTTCATAGTAGTTAAGTTAGAAAGTAAATATAATAGCAGATACAATTTTCTAGAATTATTTAGTTTCCATAAAAAGGTGTAAGTATAAAGATCGATTTCGATTCAAGAAAATATATTTCTTATTATTAGATATTATCAAATTTGTTCCAGTTGCTCTTTTATGTATATATCGAATACAATTTTCCCTGAAGTATCTGTTAGTTGAATTTCAATTGCGTTTAAAAAAGTTTAGTGTGTAACGAAGGCGTATCTCGAATAAAATGTATCTTTTATTTATTTTTGAGATGTTTATATAAAGCAACAAACAGACATTCATATATTATGATCAGCGCCATAAATTCAACAATTTTTTAGTAAACAACACAACTGGACATTTTCAAAAAATAGATACCATGATATATCGTTTTTATTTCGAATTTCTTACCTTCGCTAGTATTATTTATAGAGAGAATATATAAATGCATTGATATAATGATGTAGGAACAGAATCACAACGTTGCCAAATCTGGACGACTCAGGTTTGATGGTAGAAACATACATTTACATATATACATTTGTATATGTGACTGGCTACCACAGAGACACGGTAGGCTTTGTGCTGAACTAAAAGTTAGATATTTCAAACAAACCTGAGCCAAATTTCGGAGGGAATATTTGGCGCGTAAGAATTTGTCGGTTATATTATCAGGTGACAGGAGCGAACGTTTCGTATTGGATACGACTGGGTACCACTGGAAACTAAAGCCAATAGTTTTTTGTGAGATACGAGTCTTCTAAAAGGCAAAAACAATCCTGAGCCGAATATACGGCTCAGGATTGTTCCTCAGGCTCAGGACTGCATGTACGATTTGCTATCACTGGCTCAGGTATGATAGAATATATATATATATATATATATATATATATATACAGGGTCCTGCAGCTCTTCTGTAGCTCAGTTGTTAGTTAAGTTGAGATTTTGATACTCTGTAAACCTCATCTGTAACATATGGCCTATTTCGGGAAATTATTTTGCATTATACAGAGTGTCCCAAAAATTCGGTGACATCATCTTGATACTTTTTTCAAATTACATCATATACATTTCTAGGCTTATTTTGTTACCTCGTATGATTGACTTTATGATGTCAAAATTTTGTTGAAATCGGTGCAGTAATTTTTTATTAAAAAAAATAAAACTAAAAAAAGATGGTCTTGCATCACTGGAAGAAAAACCTTACAAAAACATAAATAGTACCTTCCTGATAAAATCAAGCATAATACTAATTAAAGAAGCTCTAACACTGTCATTAACCAAGTTGGATTTATATTATTATTTACAGGGTGTTTGAAATTTAATGACAAACGTATAAAATTTCGAAGTAATTTATTTTTCTTATTTCAAATTGGACCCCCTATATATTTTTATGTCATTCGATGCGGAATTGAATCAAAAACATTTTTGTAATTACAACCTTATTACAATTCCTAATGTAGGCAAAGTTATATGAAAAAAACTAATTTTGCCTACTATTCTATTCACCATTTCAAGAAATAAACGCGTAGGCTGCTTCTAATTTAATGACATTTCTATTTATCAAACTGTCAAGATCTTATTTGTCCTTAGAAGTTGTTAATAGTTTAATTTATCTAGCAAATACTATTTATACCCAAGTATTTTGTTACCATGAATTACAATCAAGAAGAACTAGTAGATATGATTTTCACATTAGAAGAATGTCAGAAGAACGCTTTCTTAGCAAGTCGAGTTTATGCAGAGCGTTATCCGAAACGGCGTCATCCAGACAAAAGGAGCCTGCAAAATTTATGTGATAGATTTGTACAAACCGCAAATGTGAGATATATGAAACCAGTTAGAAATAGATCAGCCCGAAATGAGGAAAATCAATTGGCTGTGCTATTATCTGTTACAGAGAATCCGTCCGTAAGTCAAAAGGTAATCGCAGATACCGTAGATATAAGCGAAAGAAGTGTTCAGAGAATTTTGAAGGGTAACCGTTTTCATCCGTATCATATACAGTTTCGTCAAGAATTATTTAAACAAGATTATGAAAAACGTATTGAATTTTTCAACTGGGCTCAAACTAACATAAGAACCAATTTCAACTTTTTTGATAAGGTTTTATTCACGCATGAAGCCACGTTTCATAAAACTGGATTTGTGAATCATCATAACTTCCATTATTATGCCAGCCATAATCCAAGGGTTTATAGGAAGATTGATCGATAACACAGATGGTCAAGTAATGTATGGGGGGAATAATTTGTGACCATATTGTTGGTCCCCATTTTTTTAACGAAACTTTAAATGGCTCAACTTATCTAGATTTTTTACAAAACGATCTAGCAAATTTATTGGAAAATTTAACAATAGCTATAACAAATACAATGTGGCTACAACATGATGGAGCCCCAGCTTATTATTCATTCGGAGTGAGAGAATATCTAAACAGAAACTTCCCTAACCGGTGGATTGGAAGAGGTGGGCCAATTAATTGGCCACCCCGATCACCGGACTTGACAAAATCAGATTTTTTTCTATGGGGTTATGTTAAGGAAATCGTTTACAGAGAACCTCCAACCACAATAGAAAACATGCAGCTTAGAATTTCAAGTGCATTTCAAACAATAACACCTGAAATATTACGAAAGGTGGCAGAATCATTCCATACTCATGTTCGTTTGTGCCTCCAAGAACATGGAAGACAAATTGAACATATCTTATAGAATGTAGCTACTTTATGCTATGTTTGTAAGAAACATTGCGAATAAAACTCTTTCAATTTGCATCTGTATTTTCACAACGAGTAATAAAATTAATTTAGTAAAATGTAAATAGAATTTTGACAGTTTGATTAGAAGCAGCCTACGCGTTTATTTCTTGAAATGGTGAATAGAATAGTAAGCAAAATTAGTTTTTTTCATATAACTTTGCATACATTAGGAATTGTAATAAGGTTGTAACTAGAAAAATGTTTGTGATTCAATTCCGCATCGAAAGACATAAAAATATACACGGGGTCCAATTTGAAATAAGAAAAATAAATTACTTCGAAATTTTATAAGTTTGTTATTAAATTTCAAATACCCTGTAAATAATCATATAAATCCAACTTGGTTAATGACAGTGTTAGAGCTTCTTTAATTAGTATTATGCACGATTTTATCAGGAAGGTACTACTTATGTTTTTGTAAGGTTTTTCTTCCAGTGATGCAAGACCATCTTTTTTTAGTTTGATGAGGTTTACAGAGTATCAAAATCTATATATATACATATATATATATATATATATATATATATATATATATATATATATATATATATATATATATATATATATATATATATATATATATTAACCTAAAGCACGTTGAGGCACCTCTGTGGTCAAATGTACTTGAGGCACCAGCAGTTTAATCAATGACAAAGTGACACCATCTGATTAAACTCGTTATGGCTCCAGTGTATATAGTTTTAGGTGTCAATAAGGCACTATACAGCGTTGCCAAGTTTTAGGCATCTGGTGCAGAATGTTTCGATGGAAGATATAGTTTCGCAGCTCAGGATTATTTTCAATCAGCGTGGCTCATCATTAAAGCTGACAGCATATGTTTTAAGTAAACTTATGTTCTCTTGAAGTATTCATGCCGGACTGAACTCAAATGTAATATGTAGAATGTAGGCACATAGTGCGATTATTACCTATCTGATAAATAAATCTACCATAAAATAAAATTTTCGCAATATACGTCTCAATAAACTAATTATCTAATACTTATTAGTCCCTGATTAAATTTTCCATTGATATTTTCTCAATTTCCCCTAAACACAAAGACTTTATTACATACAGGGTGAGATTTTAGTGTATCCACGGTCGATAATTGCGTTATTGCAGGAACAGTTTATCACAAGAAAATGTAGGTCCTCTCAATTTCCATATTTTGAAATTATTTAGAAATGCACCGGATGTCCTTGAACATGGTGACAGATCATTTTTATGCTTTTTCTTAAATGGAACACCCTATATTTTATTTAAAATTCATAATTTACTCTTATTTCATTAATTAAATTATTATAAACTTATTCTTGGTTATATTGTGGGGTCCAAAGATATGATTGCAATGATTTCAACTTCCGGTATGTTACTTGAATGATAAAATTATGTAGATTTTATGCATGCCTCGATTATTTTTACTCTTGTTGTAATAATGATTTATTTTTACAGTAGGCATTGCGGAAGTTGTGTCTAAACTCAAATACAATATTTTCTCAACATTTTTAAATAGAACAACTTTTATTTTATTTCATAAACAGAAGGAACAGTCATTCAGTTTTCATTTTTATTAAATATTCTAAAGGGGATCAGAATTCGAACCGAGGAACTCTAGATTATTACCCCAAAGCTTAACCATAGGACTATTTTGTCCTATGACATTATCGGGTTCATATTGATATCTGAAATATAATCTGTAAAACTTCTAAAATGGGAATATTAATTGCTGAAAACGATTTTTCTTGTGAATGTGAATACAACCAATCGATTCAATACTCTTAACAGTATTATAAAAATACTTACAATCGTGAATTTAGAATAAATTTGCCAAAAACAGGAAAGATTTCATAGCCATCAATTACAAATGTCATTATTTATATTTGTCATGGTAACACAATAAGTAAGAAAGTATCTAGATTTAGTTAATAAAAATGAATATCACTGAATGATCTTTATATGTTTGTAACTATTTGAACAAGGAGCACAATTAAATTAAAATAATTATAAAGGCAGATACAGGTTCAGTTTTTAAAAAATGTTATTTAAGAATATTGCATAAATACTTACATATATACCCATACATAGACTAAATTACTTTTATTCTGGGCTTGAACTGACAGTTAAAAGAAAAAGATATATAATGTAACGTGAAGACTTACCCGAATAATAAACTAACTACACACACAATGCACATTCCGGAAAACACGGTAGACATCAGAGGCAACGAGTCCTGGTCTATTCCTGAAGCCATATATTGAGAAATAACCTCCAGAAACAACGAAAACAACACTGGAATCTTCTAGATCTTTTTAGGTTAGATATATAAGGTTGATGGCAATGACAAGTTAGTGAGTTAGTGATAGATAGACAGTCAGTCACGGATCACAATTGGTCATAGATCAGACAATAGTAAGAAGTATATAGTCTGAGAAATAAGTGTGAATATAAATGTGTATATAGACGAGTAGTTATTGGTGTAAATAAATAAGTGAAAATAAACCGATCCCAGTTTTAATATAAATTCCCGTTACATTGGTATCAGTGTGGAATCAGTCAGTGAGTGACTGTAAAATTGAACAGACTTTAAGAGACTGCGGTTTCGTGCAGATTTGAGTGTTTTTGAGACTTTTGTTAGATTTAAGTTTAAGTTTAAGACTCTTTTGTTCGTTTTCCTGTTGGTGTAAAGACTTTTTGTTCGTTTTTGTGTTAGTGTGAAGACTCTTTAGTTCGTTTTTCGTGTGAAGACTTTTTGTTCGTTTTCGCTTGAATGTGAAGACTTTTGCTCGTTCTCAAACAATTCAAAATGAAATTAGTGCAGTTAACCGTGAAACAACTCAAAGAACAGTTGGTGGAGCGGAATTGTGATGATTCCGGTAATAAAACGACACTCCAGAAACGGCTAAGGGATACTTTGATGGAACATGGAGAAGATCCTAATATGTTCGAGTTCCACTCTCCGGAAGAGCTGTTACTGGAAAAAAAATCTAGAAATAATAATGAAAAATTCGAAGAAATTTCTAGAAATAATAACGAAAAATTAGAAGAAATTTCTAGAAATAATAATGAAAAATTTGATTAAATTTCTAGAAATAATAACGAAAGATTCGAGGAAGTAACCAGGACATTTGGAGTGAAATTCGATGAAGTCTCGAACAAGTTTGAAGAAATTTCTAGAAATAATAATGAGAAATTCGATGAAGTCTCGAAAAAGTTTGATGAAGTTTCTGGAACTCTTCAAGATGAAACTAAAGATGTTTCCAGTAAAACTGACAAAAGACTTGAAGAAATTTCAAGAGCAGTTGACGAAAAATTTGTCACTACAGAAAAGAACATGGAGCTACTGCAACATAAAATCAAGACATTGGAAATGGCAGTTGAGAATGGTCACTGCAGTGTACAAAAAGATTTAAATGTGAGCCAGACCTTCAAAGGCGAAGAGGACTTAGCCACAGGTAGTATGAGAGTTAAGCTGCCAAACTTTGATGGAAAGTGCTCCTGGTCAACCTATCGAAGGCAATTTGAAGCAGTGGCAAAGGCTAATCAGTGGACCGAAAAACAGAAAGCTGTTTCCTTAACTGCTGCTTTACGAGGTGATGCAGCAGACATCCTAAGGTCTATTCCAGCTGGTCAAGCAAACTACCATGTCTTGCTTTCTAAATTGGAGAATCGGTATGGAGACAGTCATCTTCAGCAAGATTACAAAGCACAGTTGCAAACTCTGGTGCAACTTGCAAATGAGAGTCTGCAAGAATTTGAGGCAGAGGTAGCTCGTATTGTGCGACTAGCATATCCTACAGTTGCCGATAGCTTCCTAGATGAAATTGCGGTGGACAATAGAGAGTCCCTGTTAGACATGATAAGGAAACTAGTGACGGGAGCGCAGTCAAAGAAGAGAGAGCCAAGGTGTTGGAACCGTGGTGAGCTAGGACACGTACGTGGCAGCCCAAACAAATGAAACTGGCCCAAGAGAATGACCCATGATTGAGAGTGGTCTTGGAGTAGATGCGTCGTAAGGAGAGGTCCTCTTGGCAGGGTATAAGCTTACGAAGCCCTGAAGTGAAAGCATATTGGAGCCAATGGGACTCTTTTGTGCTCAGAGATGATCTGCTGTATAGAACCTTTGAGTCTGAAGATGGCACTGAATTCAGATTACAACTAGTTCTGCCAAAAAGCAAAGTGCCGGAGGTACTACGTCAGCTACATGATGGAGCCTCGGGTGGGCATTTTGGAATCACCAAGACTCTGCAGAAGGTTCGGGAGCGATTCTATTGGGTGAATTGCAAAGAAGATGTGAGACAGTGGTGCCGTAAGTGTGAAGAGTGTGCAGCCAGCAATGGACCACTTGGCAGAAAGCGGGCACCTATGAGGCAGTATAATGTTGGGAGTCCCATGGAGCGAGTTGCTGTGGATATTGCGGGGCCATTTCCGGAAACGGACAATGGGAATAAGTATATCCTAGTAGCCATGGATTATTTCACAAAGTGGACAGAGGCTTACGCAATCCCTAACAAAGAAGCATTGACCGTCGCCGAGGTGTTGGTGAAAGAATTCTTTTCACGTTTTGGCGTTCCTGCCAGCCCTCTTCCAAGATGTGTACAGACTAATAGGTGCGAACAAGACCAGAACGACCCCTTTGCATCCTCAATCGGACGGAATGGTAGAGAGGGTGAACCGAACCATGGGCAAGGATCTTTCTAAGGTTGTTTCAGAATATCAGCGAGATTGGGACCAGTACATCCATTTGTTCCTGATGGCCTATCGGGCGGCTGTGAATGAAACAACTGGTCAGACTCCTGCTAGTTTAATGTTGGGGCGTGAGTTACGCCTACCCTGTGACCTGGAATTTGGCCGTAGACCTACGGTGGACAGTGTCGCAGGAGAAGGATATGTCGATCAATTGAGAGCCAGAATTGATAAAGTCCATAAGTTAGCCAGACAGAACATCCAGCTTGCCAGTGATCGAATGAAGCACCACTACAATATTCGATCGACGACGAGGTCTTTGTCCCAAACTCCAAAGGCAATGGGAAGGGCCATATGAAATTATGAAGAGGATAAATGACGTCATCTATCGTATCCGAAAGTTACCAAGGGGAAAACCCAGAGTGGTGCACATAAACCGACTCGCACCATATGCTGGATCGAACAACCAGGAGGAAGCACGAGTGGATCTTCAAGAAAAGAACGTTGAGGAGCGAAATGTCAGTTTCAACGACTTCATGTCCAACTACGCGGATCGGAAGAAGGTCAGACTCGGTGTGGCAGTTGAGGTTCAACAAGACCTTTTCAAACTACCAGCCGACATTTCTATTGCCCATTGTGTAGCGGAGGATCTACGTATGGGCCGAGGAATTGCTGTGGTGTTTAAAAGGAAGTTTGGAAGACTGTATAAATTATCAGCCCAACGACCAAGAGTAGGAAAAGTTCTGCGACTAGCAGATGGTAATCGGAACCTCTTCTATTTGGTTACGAAGAAGATGTCTAGAGGAAAACCCACTTACAAGGACCTCTGGTATGCACTGAAGAGCTTAAGGAATGAAGTCAGGAATTATGACATCAAGAAGTTGGGTCTTCCGAAAATAGGCTGCGGGTTGGACGGGCTAGATTGGAAGATTGTAAGGAGCATGATCGAATAAATCTTCCAGGACGCTGGTGTGCAAATTACCGTGTGTTGCTTCAATCCAAAAGGAGTGTACTCGGGAAAGACGATAGACTGTTACTTCTTCAACAAGGGTGTTTGTCTGGCAGGAACCAAGTGCAGATTCCGCCATGGAACGGAAATCCAGCAAGGTACTACCAAGGATGATTCTGATCGGGACGATCAGATGCTAAGGAGGTGGCAGTGTAACGTGAAGACCGAATAATAAATATAAATGTGTATATAGACGGGTAGTTATTGGTGTAAATAAATAAGTGAAAATAAATCGAACCCACTTTTAATATAAATTCCCGTTACAATAATATTATTTAAAATTTCTATATAAGTGTGAGCATATTCTCTCACAATACGAAACATATAAACATGATTATTCTGAAAAGTGCACATACTTATTCACTCAAAAAAGGCCGATTTCTCTCACTAATCAACCTCTAAATTTTTGGGTGAAATAGATGTTTTGAAATCCTAAAATACTCTTTAATGTTCTTGCAAATATTCATAAATATTCAAAATAATATATAAAATCATATTCTCTCACAATACGACATGAGAATGATACATTTTGAAAATCATTTACTTTTCTAGAAACAAGCTGATAGCTCTCACTAATCAGCATGCATATTTTCGAAAACAGTAAATGTTATGAAAATCTTTCATAAATAGATTATACATTTAATCTCAAATAAACATATAATGAATTTTAAGAGAATAATTCTCTTTGATCAACTAAATTTCTCTCGCTAATAAGTTGATCCAAATATTTCTATTGTTTATGGAAACCTAAGATTCTAAAGTTAATTACTATAAAATCAGTTAAGACCAGTCCTTCATCTATATATAGGTACATATATCGACCAGCGGCTGCTTAGCATAGGTTGTTTCTCCGAATAGTATTTCATCTGACTTTTGTTCCTTAATCTTAATTATAATCACTCAATTGTCATATATTCTATAATTCAATTTATGCAAAATGGAATTGTAGATGCTAATGATTTTAAAATGTAAACTCATTTTCATCTTTGTCATTATTTCTGTTTCCAACATCAAATAGAAATATTTATTTCATGTAAACAATTAGATATGTATGCATTTGTCCTGGATAGTGATATAGATCATATCAAATAAAATAAATTAAAATACGCTTCAGATGAAGTCATAATAAACATACAACTGACAAAGTACATATAACTTAATTCAAGACAAGGATTATGAACATGTTAAAAAAAAGAAAATAATAGTAATAACAATGTTGAAAAAAGGATAAAAAAGGATTACCTACATACATGTACAACATGTTCCAGATAATCATCTATGAAGTTAAAACGGTGTTGTGTTAAATATTTACGGATCTCAATTTTGAGTGATGCACAAGACATATTATTATCTTTGAATTGTTTGGCAAATCATTATACAATTTTATGCCCAGAAATCTATACGAATTATGTGTCTAGGTCTGAATAATGGAGGACAGATATAGTTTGAACATAACTGTGCTGGATGTTTTTTATATGAACCAGGCATTCCAAAATGCAGCAACATGGTAATTGTAGGATGTTCATTTTTTTTTTAATATTTTTTACAAAAAATTGGACCGACTTTATTAGTTGGTGCACTGAAAAGTATAAAATAGTATTAATTCTATTGGTGCTGTTACTTTTGAAGTTGTGCAGTTGCAGGTAGATTGGTAACTTTTGGCACCAACTTCACAAGTACCAGCCCCAATAGAATTAATATTATTTTATACTTTTCAGTGCACCAACTAATAAAGTCGGTCCAATTTTTTGTAAAAAATATTTATTTCACACTTTTGAGTGTAACATTAGTCACGAAAATCGTTGAACGTTCACTAATACCAATGAAGATAGTACTTATTCTATTACCCACGTATATTCCTTGCTTGTAGTTGTTATTATTGAGATCTCAGTACATCGCTGCGGAAATACGCTTGAATATTTTAGTTGTTACCATTTTAACACCGATTTTACTCGAAAACCGTAACTCTAAGGGGAAAATGTTCTCTATGTCGAAAACCGTTACTCCTTTGAAAAAATGTTCCGTTTAAACGTTTCCGGATATTGTCCTATCTGTAATTATATCAACGCAGATTTTCAATTTTCGACAAAATTTGCCCCCTCCACCCCCTTCCCCCTCCACTTTTTTCGATTTCTTAATTTTAAGTAATTCGAAGCTTTCGAGCGTCCTGGTCACTTCGGCAATAGTATGAACCTGGGTTAGTTGTGACTTTAGATTTTTAATATCAGGAGAATTGTCCCGTCCTTGAAGCTAGCAGAGCAAAGTGAGCAGAATCAAAATTACATATTTGATGCTTGCAGAGCTAATTAAGTGATAATTAACTGCTGTGTACCAAAATGAATTGCTCATATTTTTTTTCTTAAATGGCTGCTTTGCTAGCTGTAAATCTAAAGCTAGCAGAGCAACATTTAAAAATATTTTTTAGTTTATGTAGGGCTAATTAAGTTCTAATTAAGCGCTTTATTCAGAAATTAATTCCTCATATGGTTTTTGGAAAATGGCTGCTTTTCTTTAGTCAACTTTTCCGAGAAAATCTTATTTGGTGCTTGTAGAGCGAGTTAAGTACTAATTAATTGATGTATTCCGAAATTAATTGCTCTTATATATTTTTTTAAATGGCTGCTTTGCTAGCTTTAGATCTAAAGCTAGCTGAGCAACCTTTAAAAATATTTACTGAGAACTTCTTTTTTAGTGCTTAAGGTCTAATTAAGTGCTGTATTCCGTAATTAATTGCTCTTATGGTTTTTAGGAACATGACTGCTTTGCTTTTAAAAATTATTTTTTTCTAGAAAATCGTAGTTGATGCTTGTAGAGCTAATTAAGTGCTAATTATTTGCTTTATTCCGAAATTAATTGCTCTTATAGTTTTTTTTCTAAATAGCTGCTTTGCTAGCTTTAGATCTAAGTCTAACAGAGCAGCCTTCAAAAATCAACTTTTTGAGAACCTCTCTTAGTGGTTTTAGGGCTAATTAAGTGCTGTATTCCAAACTCAATTGTTCTTAAAGTTGTCAATGTACGGACGCTCTGTTGATAGGGATATATATATATATATATATATATATATATATATATATATAATGAATTTTTAATGATTGGGGTTGCAGTCAAAATGCCAATAAAATTAAAACTCTTTAATCAATGTCGAGCTTTCGGTAACGCTTGTTACCTTCATCGGGACAAACTAAAATAACGAACAAATTAATTATAACAAAAAATATTAATAATATGAACTACTTACAATCGTGAGAATAATGAAATTTACCAGCTACAAACATTTGTTATTATGCATTTAACTTTATGATTGAACTTTTATGTTTCATAATTAAAAGTTACTATGGAATTACGCATACTAAGATCAATCTATGTATGTAGCTAATAAAAATGGAACACACTTCAGAAGTTAATCACAGGATATATCATTTAAAAAATTGGATATAATATAAAAATATGGCATTATCTTGTATAATATGAAACTATATATTAATTTAGAGAAACATCAGATGGCACACTATGATAATTATCATTATATAATTTTAAAATATATGAGTATATGGAACTAAGTCCATTTATATCCGAACGTTTATTCATAACATTTGTTTCTTTTTGAATATGAATCATTTCTAAGAAACTTCGTTTAAAAATGTTCTTTTCAGAACATAGAACAATTGAGTTTTCAAAATCTATAGTGTGCTTTTTGTTTATGGCATGTTCGGTCAAGGCACATGACGGCTTTTTACATCTTATATCACTTTTATGAGACGTAATTCTTCCTGATAAACTCCTAGAAGTTTAACCTATATATGATAAATCACAATCATTACATTTGATCTCATATACTATTCCAGATTTTTCTGTTGTTTTTAAAGGTGTTTTTACTTTTGAAAATAACTTAGAAACTACTTTTATATTCTTTTTTGCAAATAAAATATTATATCCTTTAAAAACATTCATAAGTTTATAGGTTAATTCATCAATAAAATAGAGAGAACAGTATATAGGAAGAGTATTTGAGCGAGGTTGTGATTGATCAATATTATTTTCATTTAAAGACATTTCCAAAATTCTATCAACATTATTTAAATTAGGTTGGGTATGACTCAAAAGAGCTTATTTATCAATTTAATAGGATATGAATTTTCGATTAATATACTTTTTAATTTTGATAAACTTTCATTAACAAAAGTTTTGTGGGATAGTTTTATGGCTCTGTTTTTTAAAGCATTAATAAGGTTAGTTTTCATTTTATTTGGATGATACGAGTGGTAGTTAATATACCTATTGCTACAGTATGGTTTTCTATACCACTTTGTTCGTAGTAAGCCTGTATTATCCCTACAAACTTTCATATCTAAGAAAGGAAGACTTTGCTCCTGTTCTACTTCAACAGTGAATTGAAGATGTTCATTATAATTGTTAAAGATACCTAAAGTTTCATCAATTTTATCTGATGGTAAGGCAAGTATTAAATCATCCACATATCTTTTGATAAATGGTATCGGAAAAGATATTTTATCTATTGAAGTCTGTATGAGTTCATCTAAAACATAATTAACAAGAATAGGTGATATTGTAGATCCCATTGGTGTAACAAATATTTGCTTATAATATGTTTCATTAAAAATAAGGACATTAGAATCAAAAATAAATTCAAGAACTATATTGAATATTTCAAAGTTTAGTGAACAATTGTTTTTTATATCATGCCATTTTCTTCTAAGACAATCTAAAATTACTGGAAAAGGTAAATTTGTGAATAGGGATACCACATCAAAACTAACAAGGATGTAATTAAGTGGAATCTTATATCCATTATGAATTCACTAAAATGAAAAGAATCTTTTATATAGAAATCATTATTAGTGTTATAGGCTCTTGTTAATATGTCTGTAATAAAAGAAGCTAGATTGTCGTTTGGAGCATCAATTGATGAAACGATAGGTCTCATTGCTAGATTTTGTTTATGAATTTTAGGTAAAGCATAAAATCTAGGTGTTTTTGAGTTGTAGCAATTTAGTTTTTTACTCATAACTTGATCGATCATGCCATCATTCTTTAATTTTGATACAATTTTATTTGCCTTAAGCTGCAATGTATACGTAGGATTATTATTTAGTTTTTTATAATATTTTGCATTATTTAATAATTCTTGACTTTTCTGAATATAATCGTCTTTATACATTACAACTGTAACATTACCTTTATCACTTCGTATAACTATTAATTCAGGATGTTGTTTAAGAAAAGAATGACATTTATCAAATTTATTTGTCATAATATGTGAATTTTTATGATACTTATGGTTGAAATTTGTTATAATATTTGTATATCTAGCTCTAATTAAATCTTTGTCATCTGTATTAATTTTCTGAAGAATAAATTCAAGGTCTGACAGCATATATGGGATATTTATATCTTTAATAGAAGGTGGAATTGAAAATTTTGGACCTAATGACAGAATTAGTTTAGTCTCATATGGCAATGCAATATTTGTTAAATTTTTTAACCATTTAGGATTGGTTTTAATTTTAGAAATTGTCTGATCCTTCAAATTATTCAATTTTCTAACGTTCTTATCTTTAATTTTCTTAAACTTTTGATTATATTTAACAGAAAGTCTTCGACTATATTCGCTAATGATATTTAAAGGCAATGTTAATCTGGTTTTCTTTATAACTGAGTCTAATTCTTTTTCAAATAAATTAATGTTACTAAAAGTTACTTTAATTTCTATATTCAAAATGTCTTTCTTCAGTTTGACGTTGAAATTTTGAATTTTCTGACCTGTTCTACCTCTTGTGTGTCCAATCATCGTGTCAATAGCTTTAATTCCATTTCCAATGTGATTGGGGAAGAGATTAAGAGATCTGCATTTCAGTAGAAAAACTTTTCTGAATTGTAAATTCTTGACTGTCTAATTAATGATGAATTTTTAATGATTGGGGTTGCAGTCAAAATGCCAATAAAATTAAAACTCTTTAATCAATGTCGAGCTTTCGGTAACGCTTGTTACCTTCATCGGGACAAACTAAAATAACGAACAAATTAATTATAACAAAAAATATTAATAATATGAACTACTTACAATCGTGAGAATAATGAAATTTACCAGCTACAAACATTTGTTATTATGCATTTAACTTTATGATTGAACTTTTATGTTTCATAATTAAAAGTTACTATGGAATTACGCATACTAAGATCAATCTATGTATGTAGCTAATAAAAATGGAACACACTTCAGAAGTTCATCACAGGATATATCATTTAAAAAATGGATATAATATAAAAATATGGCATTATCTTGTATAATATGAAACTATATATTAATTTAGAGAAACATCAGATGGCACACTATGATAATTATCATTATATAATTTTAATTATGAAACATAAAAGTTCAATCATAAAGTTAAATGCATAATAACAAATGTTTGTAGCTGGTAAATTTCATTATTCTCACGATTGTAAGTAGTTCATATTATTAATATTTTTTGTTATAATTAATTTGTTCGTTATTTTAGTTTGTCCCGATGAAGGTAACAAGCGTTACCGAAAGCTCGACATTGATTAAAGAGTATAAAATAAATATTAGATTATTAGGTACCTATCTCTTTTCAAAATAATAAATTGTTACATGTCAACTATAGGTACCATATTACGTACCTAACTATACATAAATATCTATATATATTAATTTTGAGATACATCTGGAGAAAAATTATTATAATTATCATTATATAATTTTAGAATATAAGAATAAATGGAACTAAGTCCTTTTATATCTGAGCGTTTATTCATAGTGTTATTAGTGTTAGCACTCCAATGGGTTCAACCATATCACCTATTTTAGTAAATTATGTCCTAGATCAATTGATACAAGTTTCAAAAAGGAACATTTCTTTCCCAATACCATTTATCAAACGATATGTTGATGATCTAATATTGGCTTTACCCTCAAATAAGGTTGATGAAACATTAAATATTTTTAATACTTATAATGAGCATCTTCAATTTACAGTTGAAGTAGAAAGTGAACAATGTCTTCCTTTTTTAGATATGATGGTATGTAGAGATAATGCAGGTATATTACGTACAAAATGGTACAGAAAGCCTATATGCAGTAACAGACACAAAAATTTTTTCTTCTATCATCCACAAAGTGCTTTATTCAGAAATTAATTACTCATATGGTTTTTGGAAAATGGCTGCTTTTCTTTAGTCAACTTTTCCGAGAAAATCTTATTTGGTGCTTGTAGAGCGAGTTAAGTACTAATTAATTGATGTATTCCGAAATTAATTGCTCTTATATATTTTTTTAAATGGCTGCTTTGCTAGCTTTAGATCTAAAGCTAGCTGAGCAACCTTTAAAAATATTTACTGAGAACTTCTTTTTTAGTGCTTAAGGTCTAATTAAGTGCTGTATTCCGTAATTAATTGCTCTTATGGTTTTTAGGAACATGACTGCTTTGCTTTTAAAAATTATTTTTTTCTAGAAAATCGTAGTTGATGCTTGTAGAGCTAATTAAGTGCTAATTATTTGCTTTATTCCGAAATTAATTGCTCTTATAGTTTTTTTTTCTAAATAGCTGCTTTGCTAGCTTTAGATCTAAGTCTAACAGAGCAGCCTTCAAAAATCAACTTTTTGAGAACCTCTCTTAGTGGTTATAGGGCTAATTAAGTGCTGTATTCCAAACTCAATTGTTCTTAAAGTTGTCAATGTACGGACGCTCTGTTGATAGGGATATATATATATATATATATATATATATATATATATATTATATAAACATAAAATAAATATTAGATTATTAGGTACCTATCTCTTTTCAAAATAATAAATTGTTACATGTCAACTATAGGTACCATATTACATACCTAACTATACATAAATATCTATATATATATATTAATTTTGAGATACATCTGGAGAAAAATTATTATAATTATCATTATATAATTTTAGAATATAAGAATAAATGGAACTAAGTCCTTTTATATCTGAGCGTTTATTCATAGTGTTATTAGTGTTAGCACTCCAATGGGTTCAACCATATCACCTATTTTAGTAAATTATGTCCTAGATCAATTGATACAAGTTTCAAAAAGGAACATTTCTTTCCCAATACCATTTATCAAACGATATGTTGATGATCTAATATTGGCTTTACCCTCAAATAAGGTTGATGAAACATTAAATATTTTTAATACTTATAATGAGCATCTTCAATTTACAGTTGAAGTAGAAAGTGAACAATGTCTTCCTTTTTTAGATATGATGGTATGTAGAGATAATGCAGGTATATTACGTACAAAATGGTACAGAAAGCCTATATGCAGTAACAGACACAAAAATTTTTTCTCCTATCATCCACAAAAAATGAAAATTAACTTAATTATGGCATTAAAAAGTAGAGCTATCAAACTTTCACATAATTTATATAGAAATGAAAGTTTAACTAAATTAAAACAAATGTTACTAGAAAATTCTTTTTCTCTAAAATTGATAAACAAATGTTTGATGCATCCTACACTTAATCTTGAAATTAATGAAATAGTTCCCAATAACGCACCAAATCCTAATAATATTTCTAATGCAAATAATATTTTACCTATCTATAGATCTCTACATTACATCAATGAACTCACTAGTAAACTTGTTAATATTTTTAAGGGGTATAATGTTATAATTTCGAGAAAGAATGTAAAAACAGTATCTAGTTTATTTTCTAAATTAAAGACTCCTTTAAAAATAACAGAAAAATCTGGAGTAGTATATAAAGTAAATTGCCTAGACTGTGAATTATCATATATTGGTCAAACTTCCAGAAATATTTCGGGAAGGATTACATCTCATAAAAGTGATATTAGACGAAATAAAAAATCTTGTGCCTTGACAGAACATGCTATCAGTAAGAAACATAGTATTGATTTTGATAATACTATTGCACTATGTTCTGAGAAAAATTATTTTAAACGTGGTTTCTTAGAAATGGTGAATATTAAGAAACATAATAACACTATGAATAAACGCTCAGATATAAAGGGACTTAGTTCCATTTATTCTTATATTCTAAAATTATATAATGATAATTATAATAATTTTTCTCCAGATGTATCTCAAAATTAATATATATAGATATTTATGTATAGTTAGGTATGTAATATGTACCTATACTTGACATGTAATATTTATTTTTTGTTTATATATGTATTTATGTACTGATTTTATAGTAATTAACTTTAGAATCTTAGTTTTCAATAAACAATAGAAATATTTAGATCAACTTATTAGTGAGAGAAATTTAGTTGATCAAAGAGAATTATTCTCTTAAAATCATTATATGTTTATTTGAGATTAAATTTATAATCTATTTATGAAAGATTTTCATAACATTTACTGTTTTCGAAAATATGCATGCTGATTAGTGAGAGATATCAGCTTGTTTTCTGGAAAAGTGAATGATTTTCAAAATGTTTAATTCTTATGTCGTATTGTGAGAGAATATGATTTTATATATTATTTTGAATATTTATGAATATTTGAAAGAACATTAAAAAGTGTTTTAGGATTTCAAAACATCTATTTCACCCAAAAAATTTAGAGGTTGATTAGTCAGAGAAATCGGCCTTTTTTGAGTGAATAAGTATCAGTGCACTTTCAGAATAATCATGTTTATATGTTTCGTATTGTGAGAGAATATGATTACACTTATATAGAAGTTGTAAATAATATTATGTATCTTTTTCTTTTAACTGTCAGTTCAAGCCCAGATTAAACGTAATTTAGTCTATGTATGGGTATATATATATATATATATATATATATATATATATATATATAAGAATTTATGCAATATTCTTAAATTAAATTTTTTTTTAAATGAACCTGTATCTGCCTTAATAATAATTTTATTTAATTGTGCTCCTTGTTCAAATAGCCACAAACATATAAAGATCATTCAGTAATATTCATTTGTATCAACAAAATCTAGATACTTTCTTACTTATTGTGTTACCATGACAAATATAAATAATGACATTTGTAATTGATGGCTATGAAATCTTTCCTGTTTTTGGTTAATTTATTCTAAATTCACGATTGTAAGTATTTTTATAATACTATTAAGTTGTTGTTGAAATAATTTTGTAACGATTTGTAGTTTGCCCTGAAGAAGAGAATAAACATTCTCGAAAGCTCGGCTTCAGTCAAAGAATTTTATTGAATATATGACTGCATCCCCAAGAACATCTTTTTTATATATATATATATATATATATATATATAGTAAAATAGATTTTTGTTGGGGATGCAGTCATTAAATAAATAAAATTCTTTGGATTATGCCAAGCTTTCCAGAATGTTTATTCACTTCGTCGGGGCAAAATTCGTGAATTTAGATGAAATTAACCACAAACATTTTATTATATATATATATATATATATATATATATATATATATATATATATATATATATATATATATATATATATATAAAAGCATTTCTCGTTTAATATAATTAGATATTTCAATTTAGCGAGATAGTTTCTATTCAATTAAATTCAAATATTTTATTTCGGGCAAAACTCGATTCAAAAATAGTTTTAAAAAAATATTTTTATTATTAATGTAATATAATAAATAATTTTAAACAACTTTTTCAATTAAATTTCTGATTTCCTTGCTTATTCCAATACTATTTTTTTATTAATATCATATTTTTTTACTTATAGATTTTTTTTATGTTTCTTGGAAATAGATCATTATTATTATTAATTGAGATTTTGTAAAAAAATTGCAAAGAACGTAATGTTTAATGTTTGTTTGTCCGCAGTATTTGTTAAATTGAAATTTTCGAACCTAAATCTTTAGAAGACATTCAAGTTCAAACATCAAGGTAAAAAATTAAAACCAGTTATTTCCCTTGCAGTGCTATATAGTTTGTTTCACGAATGTTGGCGTCTGTCTTAACACGAAAAATGGATCAATTCAACTGACGGGAGTAAATCATTGGCGTAAGGATATCGAGATACGATATGGTATTTCAATTTTTTATACGCTTCAAGGAAGTTGATATAATTAAGGAGAAAAAAAAATCGATTGATTAAATAAGCAAATAATATGAAAGATTTATTATCAACAATAATGTAGAAACATAAAGTACAAATTTATTACTTGAGCTATAAAATAAAAATGTATGCATCTGAATTCATTCTGAATTATCTGATATGTCACATTAACTTTGTGGCGCCTATGAAATAAAGATTGCGTTGCCTTCGGATATACGTGCAGCGTCCTATCATTGTGTTGAAGGAGATAAGCTTAAAATACTGATGTCGTAGCTTAGATCGACAAACGTAGTAGAGAATTTCATGATGAGACGTATAGCGTGATGTACATAGCTCGTGAATGATTACAGACAATAGCCATCATTCGTGAAACAAACTATACAACTCATTACAGCGTTATACAGTTCTCGACAGTTTCTTATAGTATTCTACAGTTCTTTAGAGTTTTCCACGATTCCTTTTACAGTTAAAAATCACGAGTAAACAGTGTTTTGAAAATAGTAATGCTTTCACTGCTCTTTCAATACATGTGTGCCTTTCATGCATTGAGTAGCGCTTAAGACAGTTCCTTTCAGAACGGCGTCACTCAATCATATTGGATATTTATTAAACGCCATCAACCATATCAAGATAGCCGATATCTCTTCTCTACCTTTGGCCTTGTGCTCGGGGTGGTTTTACTCAATTTGTTCACGAACAAGCTAAATCTCACATTATCGAGGAAGGTTTATAATTCCATCATTTATTACCAGGTAAATCATTTTCAATTGAACCCATTATGTATTCCTTTGTTTTATGAAACCGTCACTGAAACCATTGAAACACATTGTTTATTCAATTTGTTTACTTACATTCTATATGAATTACATTTTGTCCTCAAAACTCTTCAAATTACTTACACTCAAAATCAATGTTTGCTTTCCATAAAAGAATACACTTTTATCAAATCTCACTTTTCATCCCCTGTTATTAGGTTTTCTATTTAATTAAAGGTTATTTTCAAATAAAATACGAGATAACGAAAAAAGTGTTGATAATCCAAAAACGAGCGCCATCAACGGGACGCCTCTGTTCATATAATTGGATCGACTGGCCACTTCCATCCTCAAGAAGTCCCACATCAAATTATTGTCGAAGTGATCATCACTGATGAGCTGACCGGGAGGCGTGAACTCTAACACATTCTGGACTTTCAATAGCGAGGCACTGAAATTGACTTGCAGCTGTCTGAAAATACCATGCGCAGCTTGTCTGAACAATGCCGAATCAGCTGGTCCATAAGAATCTAAATAAGCTATCTTGAATATTTCGTGACTATTTATGACTACACGAAGGCCAGCCCTCACATCGGCAGCCAGTCCCAGTGTCAATGTAGCATTGCCTTTGCCATTACCATCATAATCGAATCGAACTTTCCAGTTAGTACCAGTAGTGTTCGGTTCAATCCCGACAAGTTTAAGCTGTGCAGGGTAGCCTGGTGTCTTTATCATTGGCATGAAATAGCACCAGTCCTTTGCAGGATTACTCTTGCCTACTGTGAAGTCGATATCGTTGGGAAAGACCTTGGAGTAAGACAGCCAGGTGCCAAACTTACGGTATTCTAGGAAATAATTTATGATGAAAAATTAGTCCATATAATAAAAATCGTAATGTTTTTTGCTTGCGTGTTTGTCCGCAGTGATTGTTGAACTGAAATTTTCAAAGAGATCGAGAAAGAAAATTCAATGTTCTCTATTTTCAAACTTTCAAATCGGAAATTTAATCATTTTCAAATCCCATTTTTGTTATTTTTAATTTTCCAAGATGAAAATTACACAATTTGAAACCCCATTGTTGTGAAATAGTTAAAGCGGGTTATTTAGAAAGCTTGAAAATTCATTACAACAATGGTACCTACAACAATCGCGGGAGCCCTAGTTAAGTAAAGTATAACATTTTTTCAAGACGAGATCATAGTAAAGATGTTCTTTAGAAGAATTATATTGTTGAGAATTAACTAAATTGAATCAATAGATTATTAGGCCGTTAGCTCAAGATCAGTTCTATAGACCAATGCTTTCATAAAAAGGTGAATGTCCATAAATTACTAAGCCTGGTCTCAATTTTACCAAGTTAATTTCAATAGATCTCCGGTTAATCTATCAATTTCAGAAATATGTGTTTCGAGAAATGTTGTTTACAATACCAATGTTGTTAATTGATCCAATCATTATAATAATGACGGTACGTTTGTGGCGCTCTATGTATGAAAAGCAGTGCTGTTATATTAGAGCGCTGTATACATGAGTATTATCGCCGCCCGCATTGTGTGTTCTGACTGTCACGTCAGTGGTATAGGTTATACACGTAAAGATCTGAAAACAAGCCTAGAATATGGATATACTTGTCTAAGAAGCAAGCGCTCCACCTCCTCGGAAACAGTTCTAACGATGGTTTTGATCAAATTTGGTATATAGATAAGGTTTTAATTCTTGAAATTATCTATATAGGTGGAATTCCTGACAAAACGCGAGGGAGCCACCTTTGAGATCCATGAACCTTTTCTTGAATGGTTCGGCAGATTTAGATAAAAATTTGCAAAAAGAGGTTTTTGGGGCCGAGAAATCGTTATACTCACATTTTCATGGGTGTGACCCTCGAGGTCCACACTAGCTATTTCGGGAATGGCTCCGCAGATTGCGATAAAATTTCATATGGAGTTTGGGGGTCGAGAAGTCGGTTGATGATACAGATACAGCTGAGTTTTGATATGTTTCACATTCATATTTATTTTGAAATCTGTAAATTATGAGCTAGGTGAACGATAAAAGCAATATTTACGGATCTACCGACCGCAATACATTTTAACGAGTAATATGCACATTCTTTAACTAAGATTAAAGATTCTTAGTAACTCTCATAGACCCACTCTAAATCCTGTGTTACCCGAGCAAAATTGGGTCACCCAGATATTTAATGATAATTAGAGGACTCTCCATTTATGAAAGACATAGCACTACTGTTTGCTTCATAAAGCAGTGCCTTTCATTTGTAGACCGCCCTCAACTAGCGTCATTCTTAAATTATTTTCTCTATTGTTATGATGATTATTTTTGTTATTGGATATATTTTATGTTTCATATCTTCATATTAAAGTAGCGGTTAAGCGAAGATTTTTTTGTGAAAAATTAAAAAATTATAATAAATAGAACTTGATTGTGTCAATTAGATTTATTTACCTTCTAGGTTAGGAATAGGTGATGGAAAGCCATGCGGCACTCGAAACTCGGATGAACTTCTATCGGGAACACCGATTTGCCATAACAGTTGACCATGGGACTCTTGCTGCCAGTTAATAGTACCAAGGTCGGTGTTGTTATTGGCATCTACATGAATATTATTTTGTACATATTTGCCTGACACACCTTTGGCTATTACTTGTAACTTATATGTGCCTGGTCTTACAGCCGGTATTATGAACTCGCCTGAAAAGATAAAGGTGAAATGAAAATTAATTGATTAAAAAAATGTACAAAATCGATACAATTGATGGAGTTTGTACTAGAAATAGGGGTTTATTTTATACTCCTCTTAAATTGTTAGACACTAGACACCTATTTTTTATTTTTCAAAAACTAAAAGAGGAGGCGTCACAACCCACTAGATCACCTAGATCACGTTCAGTAGTTCTCGGTAGAAGTAAAGTTAAGCTACTACGCTCCCTTTCGACATTTTCGAAAAATAAAAATTAAGGTGTCCAATCAATTTTAAAGAGCTATTTAATTAACGAAAATAATAATTTAAAAAAATTGTTTTGGGGTCTGGGTTGGTTTCTATCACATATTTATTCCTAAAAATTAAATCCCGCACCCACAACAAAAATGTCAATTAAGTTTGTTGGTTCATTCAAAATCTCTTTGAAATTGATAGGACATCAATTTTTTTGGAAAATCTGGACAGGGCGACGTACCAGATTGATTTTATGCAATTAAATTCACAACTTTACGTTCAGTATTTCTCCAATAATACTTCTGATCACCCCTAATAATTTCTAGCTTGTACAATCCTTGGCAAATTTCTACATAAAACTAAATTAAAACTACTGTCTGTAACTTTCCAAGTAACTTACCATCTTCAGCCGCATTGGCAGAATACATGTATGTCAGTGTCTCGTATTGCGGGTCATCAACATGTGGTTCGGTCAATATGAGGTACGACCACTCCTTATTGGCCACACCATCCACATGAAGTATACCGGATACACTTCCCCTGCCATTGGCCGCATACTCGGGAGCAGTCACGAACCAATACGGCCACTTTGACTCCTCCTCCTTCAGTTGTCTATGAGCATCGGCATACAAGTCACCAAGACCTGTGCCTTCGTTCAGGTAGAACCCAACCGGACCATACACTTTGGTCCATCCCTTCCACGGTACCAGAGCGGGAGTGCCATAATGTCTAGAGTGTTCATGGAAGAGCAGCATTTGTCCAGTATGTGTCGTTAGATCCTGTTTGAATGGACCTCCACTGAGCCACTCCTTACTCGTCTGAAGCAGAGAGAATCCGATGTGATCGCCGTAAAGACCGAACACACTATTGATGTTTTCGTTAGCAGAGATTTGCTGGTATTTAGAGTAGACTGTCCTAAAAGAATGGTCAGTTTCAGTTATAATGATGTGATTAGGGATGCACGGTGACACGGTTTTTTCAATTTCACCTGACATGACATACACCACATATCCTGGCTATTCCAAAATTAAAAACATTAGCCTGGCCAGGGTTAAAATGGCCGTCGAAAATTTACAGATATATGAACTCAATAGAGGAATATGACATTGACTGATGACATAATTTAAGCCTGGCCAGGCTATTTTTTTGTATTTAGGAATACACTAAAAATGTTCGACCCTGGCTATAATCAGCGTGTTCCTAAATACAAACCATTAGCCTGGCACCTAAATTATGTCATCAGTCAATGTCATCTTCCTTTATTGAGTCCATATATCTGTCAGTTTTCGACGGCCATTTTAACCCCGGCCAGGCTAATGGTTTGTATTTCGGAACAGCCAGTATATGTCCGTATTCAATATCCCAGACCACCATCATTTAACTCAGGTCTTGCATCTGGAGCTTTGTACATGGGCCTGTAAACGTGTTGAATCGCCACGATCGTTGCTATCGAAGTAGAGCGCTGTATACAGCGCTCTAATCGAAGTATCAGTGTTACGAAGATGCCACGAAGGTTACGAATTTACTCGATGACACGAACTATAAACTGTAATTTAAAAAAACCTTCATTTTATTCTCTATGATGCAGAGTATTAATCTGACTTACAAAAAAGGCAAATACGATAATAATCTTAGTCAATGGTTGATACTCAAACATTTCCCTAATATTCTTGCGGCTTTTTTTGACCCTAGGTAAGTACAGTCGTACAGTGTATTTTAACAGAGAATCAAGCTTAATAAACATGTTTTTTTAGATTCCGTTCAATGTGAATTCTCAGTTACAATGTTACAATATATTTTTCTTCGAAATGTTTTAGCTCACATATTTTTAAGAGGTCAGTTGCCATTTTTTCAGTCGCTCACTGTTTGATGGTACTCTAAAAACAAAACGTTTGATTTAAGGTACCCTGTAACTTCAGTAACGCTTATTACATGCAATGTTTTTTTATTTTTTAATAATTTCACAATCACTTCACCACAGTAGAATAATATTTTGAGAAAAACTGCAATAATAATGATATATAATGATTATTAAATAAATAGTTTATGTTTATTGTTTATGTTTATATTCCTAATTTCTCATTATGATATTTTTTGGCTCATTCGCAGTCTCACTTTCATAGCATTAAGCAGACAGGAATATGCAAGACCTAAGTAAGTAAGTAATCATGTCCCAGACACTCAAAATAAAAATATTCCCGATAAGTTCAAAGTTAATTTGAATAGGCAGGGATGGGCAATAGGGGGCAGCCAAAAACTCTTTGGTAAAAAATTTGAACCCCCTACACCTCTAGGTGAATTCTGCCGATCCCTGCAAACAGTTATCATGCTAAATTTTCATAACCATAATAAGGAGCAGGCGAGACTTCCTGTAATTATTACCGGGTTATCTACTGTTCCTTACTATTAGACTTTTTAAATTTGAAAGCACGTGCAAACAATAAAAGTGAGTATATTCTTGCACTGCGTTAATTTGATTTAAGACCAGATCCTTAAAGGAACTAGTTGATATTGCAGGAGAAGCGGGTGCTTTTGATCTAATTGTTAATCAATTCCAAATTTGAATAAAAGCCGAATACAGTCTAAGCTTTTTATCGTTAATTCGATAGCCCAATACGAGCGGCAGATTGAACAGCTTTGAACATACAATGCTGAGACTGTATCGGCATTCAGGCCTTCATCTGCTCCTGTGGTCAATTGTAAAGGATTTTGTGCTTTAGTCAGTCAGCTAACGGATATCATAATGAATCTCATGGAACACACGACATTGTTTGCAAATTGACTTAATAATTTCAAAAGAGGTGCGTCGTTGGTAACGCTATTGCATGAAAGGCATAAGACTCACTCTTCGCTCCACATAGTAATGTCTCTAATACTAGAGTGCCACCAACGGCGCGCTTCTTTTGAAATAATCAAGTTAATTGAGCTAAATGACTTTGCTAATCTGACAACAATATATAGAGTTAAATACGCACACCCCCCCCCCCCCCCGGAGAAAATTCTAGCATGCTACTGGTTAACAATCACATTTATCATTATTTTCGAGTTAATAGCCATCGAAGAAATTACGGCAAAATGATAGCCACAGTCTTACCCATCCTTCAACTTATAAGTCCAGTCCTGCACTCTTTGAGCCTCATCAATGTCCTTTTGTGTTGGCATCGCTCCCATTCTGTTGCCGTCAACACTGTAGTACTTGAACGGCCACTTATTGGCCCGAATAGCCCACCGAAGCTCATCCGCAGAATAGCCGTCGGGATTGTCGTCAAGGTATTTATGAATGGAATAGTAGTAAAATAGGGAAGAGTTCTTCTCAAGAACCAAATGGAATTCAAAATGTATTGGCCAATAGGCATTCTTCTTGTTTATGAACGCCAGGTCTATGATTTCAGCCTGATTGAGTAATGGAATTAACTAATTTTAACAGCAAGTTTAGATAACTGATTCAGTGATTACAAAAGAGGCGCTACGTCAACTGAAGAATGATAACTAAGGATAAATAATTATTAAGGAGCTTAGTGCTGTTCTCAATAAATATCAATAAAGCCCGTTCAATGTGAGAAACTTAAAGTATTTTAATTTCAAGATGTACTGTAAACTAATAATTAATATTCTTTTTATTTATCTGTCAAATCTAAGCTAAGACATAGTCTGAGGCCACGTCATCATATTTTTTTAGCTCTTGATAAAAATAAAGTGGTCGTTCACTGAAATATTCTATAAAAGTGAAGAAGGGCTTAATGTTGCACTTAATAAATGGCTCTGAAGCTCTTCTCAATTTCAAAATTAATTTTGGGTGCGTACTAGATCCTAGCAATCAATATATACTTTTTAAATTCAGTTCGAATGTCCCCACCTATAATTCATATGTTCGAAATTTTTAAATTGGAAGGGACGCTTGAGTAACTCCTCTAGCCCAGCTTAAGTTGTTATGTGACCTATCAGTATCACATGGCCAACCTCAAAAAAAATTAATTAATATAAATGAAGGTGATATGTTTTGGAGCTTTCGATTTCGAGAATATGAATATCGAGTAATTGATATCTACTCCTCAATTTTAGCATGATAGAAAGTTGGAACAACTGTAATCATTTTATTTTATCTAACTGATTATTTCAGAGTATTTTGTCCAAATTTATTAGAGAGAAAAATGCCAACAAATATTTTTGCTTAAGTTTTCAATGAATTTTAGAAACGATTTACTTTCAAGACACTGAAGCCTTTCTTCATTTATATTCTTCACCAATGTAATTAATTCAACAATGTTATATAACTCACTTTCTGTGTGATAATCATATTGTCCACATCAGGCGCCATCTTTAATGCCGTGTCATTGAGACTTGCATGACCAAGATAATAGCCTTGACCAGATTTCAACAAGTTAGTCTGCTTTATATCCTCATCAATTTGACTGTTGTAGTAAAGACTAGTGATCTGTCCCATTGACTTGTTTATGGTCATCGATAGCATTTCATTTTCGAGTACCACTATATCGTCGTCGGTGACACACAAACGCTCGAACGATAGGTGTTTGCATTGTTGACCTGGTAATAAATAATAAAGTTACCGTATTATCTCGTATTTTCTTGCAAAATAATGAGAATCTTAGGGCAATGATGGAGTATATGCATTATTATTTGATTCAAGTTTCCATTCAAATCCAGGGCTGACCAGATCTTTCAAAGGAGTGTTTTCCAGAATGTTTTCTACAGTGGGGTTTCAGCAGGCTTGTTAATTTAAAATGAAATCCTATTTTTGACCCGTAAGTAATTTACTGTAAATCACCATTGCCACTAAGGGTGAATAAAAAAACCTTGCCTATGGTCATATTTGCAATGCAGGGCAAATTATACAAGGTTGAAAGTATGTTAATTTATCTATATTCATTTACCTGTAACAATCCCGAAAATTGAAAAAACAAGACAAAATAAAATTTTCTCATGAATATTTGGACACATATTGATCAACAAAGTGAATTTCTGACCGAAATTCAGTTATCGACTGTTTGGTGAACGAACAATCTTTCACTCATGACAAACACATACTGAAATAATTTTACTCTAATGAAAGTTTTTTAATCGATTAGATTAATGGCCGATAAATTATATCTTTAGTACATCTTTTAGTAAATTTTGACATTAAAATAACCTTTCTTTATCAAAAACAGAACACTCGAAAGGTAAATATTGATTAGCATTGATTGAATTGAAACAGATAATTGATAAAAGGTAATTGTTTCACAAGAATATTTGAACAAATAAACATGAATAATAGGTGCATATTGTTTCGGTTGAACTTGTTTAAAATGTCGTTATTAGGAAATGCAATCTCGCGAAATTTTGGCTCAGGCCTCAGGCTAGATCTCGCGAGTTTATGAATAACAATACCGCGAGATCTCGCCAATTTCGAGCTCTCGCGAGATTGGCTGTTTTGTGTTTGTATTTTTGCAAATAATGAAAATATTTGAATAAATTGGGAAAAAAGAATTATAGGTATTATGAAATAAAGATTTATTTTTACAATAAACTTGTATTCTATTTAACATTGTTTGAAGTAACTATCTATCTAAATTTTGACCGTTGACGTATCTAATCAAATAAGAAATGAAATGATAAGACATGAGATAAACAACCAGTCCTCTCTTCTAATTATCAATAATAATAATAAAACAGTTCTTTTATAATGAAACCACAAGATGTCAAAAACTAAAATGAAACTCATTAACTAATTTAAGTTGACTGTTAAACTGAGATATTATTATCAATTAAAGAAAACTATACCTACTACATAGATCTATTAGAAACTATAGATTAATTAACAAAAGGCTTCTTCAGTTCACATCACAAGCCATTATTACGAATTATTTTGAAAGTAGCTCCTTATTTTGCTGGCTAGATAACTAGTCGCTGAGAAGGCCCTTTCGGATTCAATGTTAGTTGGAACCACAAATCTAAGGCAATCATCCGAGAACTGTAAAAGTTCGCCTTTTGACTCTCCGAACTCGTATAAATTCATTTCCTTTTTGATTAATGACTCCAGCGAATTCATAGTTAGTTTTCTGTCTCTAGGTTCTTTGAACGCAGTCAATGAAGTTCTCCTTGCAGTGAAATACTCTTGCGTGTATCAGAAAGAGATGATAGCGATTTATTATCGTTACAGTCATCATCAAATTCAGCAATATCATTAGCGGTGGCAGCTGATGTTGATACGATCAACCAAGATGGATCTGAATTTGTCTGTATCTGTGAATTAGTCAGACTGTGTTGCGAATGTATAAATGATTTAATTTCAGTTCGAACCACATTTTTCGGAGGCTCTTTCAAGGTTTCGTCTTTCGCAAACTCTCTTTTATCTGCTTGGCATTTAGCTGAATCTCTAATATACTTATAACAAGCATGCTCGAGTGCAGTCTCGTTAAACCGTGGTTATTATCAAATAAACAATAATGTATATAATATACTCTATAAATATTATGGAAAATGGATGAATGTATATTACTCACAGATTATATAACATTATTGTTTCTTAGTATTTATTATTCTATTGAACAAAATCTTCGAAGATGAAATTAAAAGAACAAGATTTATTTATAAGATATTATAGTTTGTTTCTTTTTTTTGCTTCTAAATCCTTCCTCAATGTGTGTTTTCAGCATTTAATATCCATCATTGGCTCAGCCGTGCGGTCGCAGCGTTGCCAGTTTGCAAGCATATTACGCATAGGAATAAATCCCCACTCTCTTCTCTCACGGTCGAGAATACGGCTTTGTAGCGGTGTAGGAGAAAGACGTGTGATGTGAGTTAGCGTTCTCGTATAGGAACTGGCTCACATCGTCTGAGTTCGAGAATAAGGCCCCAGATATTAAGGTATAATTTGTTCAATATACGCCAAAAAACAAAAAATCTAAAAAAAATCTGTTTTCAGCATCTTTTGTCTAGATAAGGTATAATATGTTCAATCCACACATAAAAAAGTCAAAAAAATCAACAAAAACCTTAAATTGGAAAATAAAATTTCTCTAGATAAGATAGAACATAGTCAGTTTATGACAGTCAGCTTATAGAGTCTATGAAATTATTTCAGACGGTGAAGTCTGTGGCAGTTTAGATTGTCAAAGTGACAAGTAGTGACATTTGTACCACGACGGAAGGTGGTGTACAGAGTGTTGAAAATAAACGTTTTTGGAAGCAATCTGCGAACTTTTGAGTATTACTCAAAACTGTCCACTTTGCAATATGTTCAATCCACACATAAAATTGCCTATTTAGTTGCCATAAAATCTTAAAAAATAGAATAACAAAACATATACGATAACATGATCCTGCAGAGATAAATAATAGTACCAATATGCAGATAAGGCTCTAAAAAATTGATGCTAATAATAATAATTTACCTAAATGTAGAGACAGTTACAAAGATATGAATAAAATAGTGTAAATAAACAAAATATCACAGAAGCAAGATATGCTTGTTTATAATTTAATGATAAATACCTATAGGTAATATAAGTGTGTACATTCTAGAGAAAGAGTCCAATTTGATAAAAAGAAAAATACACAAGATGATAGAAATTACCAATGATCCGAGGGCTATGAATACATGTACCGATGAAGGTGGACTCAGCTCAGTTTATACCCACTTGATTTCAAAAATTTTGCACCAACATAAACATAGGTTAGGATTGTATTGAAGCTTGCATTTGCATACATTTTGATATGAATATGAATACAAACTTATGTTTTTAGTTCCGTGTCATCTAGAATATCAATCGTCTTATGCCAAATATACCACATATATGTTCTGAGTAATCTTGAACTCCCACCCAGTTTTCGAAAAATTAAATTAAAAAAAAATATTTTCTTGTACATTCCTTTCTCTGCTTGCAACCTCCGTTCTAGAAATGTGATAGTGTCATCAAGAATTATATAACATTGTATCTCCATCTTTTAAATATTTTTTTAAACTACTGTTTTTAATGTGTAATTTTAATTTTGTATTATAATACATAGTTTTAATACCACTATGACGTATTTTCCAACTGCAATATTCGGTTTGCGAAATCACTCCAAAACACAGTATAGATAAAAAAACGGGTCTGCGTCGGACCAGACGGTGGAAGTTATACTTCTTTGGCTATTCGCACACACCCACTCACATACACACACACAGACAGGATATATAAATGAAATATAAGGCATATTCTCTGATATTCAATATATTTCTCTTCAATATATTATTATGAATGACTTCATTATTATACAATAAACCTATATATTATTTTCGTTATCAGTAATTTCTTCTCAATCCTGTAATCACACACAGACAGACAGGCAGCTGAAAATCAATCCCATACGAGGTATTACCCTTACGTATTTTTGTACCAAGTTTGGTGTCGATCGGTCAAGTATTTTTCGAGATATAGTGTTGATTGACAGACAGTCAGACAGCTGAAAATCAATCTTATAGGAGGTATTACCCTTACGTATTTGTGTACCAAGTTTGGTGTTAATCGTTTCCGTTTAGTGTTGACAGACAGAGAGACAGACAGAACGCACAAAAAAGACGAAAACGTATAATCGACGATTTTTCTCACTTTTAACGTGACGCGCTTTCTCGACCAACGCACCATGCTAACGAGCCCAAAGAACTTCAAAAATATCTATACAGCAGTGCTCCAAAATAATATTTGTTCCTTGATTTTTAGCCTTGATAATGGAAATAAATATTTCCAAAAGCTTGGACAGCAAAAAGAGTTTTCTTATTTAAGCCAGATTTAACTAGGGCAGAATTCCCATTTAACACTTTAATATATTATAATATGTAATTTAATAATTGTAAACATCTTCAGGGAAAAATTTAAAAAGGGTACAATACAATCAATAAAATTGAAAAAATTGGTAACCTCAGTATACCTACATTTATGTGAGATTGATAAAAACAGTTATGAAACTAAAAGATATTATAAAAACATTGCACAGATAGGAACAGGACAGGCATAAATATATTTAAATTATACACTGTATATATATATATATATATATATATATATATATATATATATACAGGGTGTCATTAATAATAGGAAATAATTTAACTGGAGAATCTTTGGTCCAAAATAATAAGATTTAAACCAATTCACTTAGATAAAATGTGTCTCCTGTCTGAGTTACAGGGTGTTTTATTTAATTATTTCAAAATGATTTTGCCCCATTACTTTTAAACCGTTTGACTAATATTTATCACGTTTGGTAGGAAGTGTAGACACTGCAAACCTTACTAAATTGTGCTGAAAACACGTTTCTAGCTTCTACCAGAGGCGTACGACAGGGGTAAGTGAAAGGTTAACCCTTCTTAAATTCTACGCCACTGGCGGAATTTCCATTTTAGTACAATTTTTCTATTCTCCAATACTTTCTGTTTAAATAACGTACTCTTTCTTCGTGGCGATAAAGTCATCATTTTTCGAGATATTTAATGTTGAACATAACTCTGCACAATTTTAATGTGTATCTATCATGGCGGTGTTTTTGGGTCATAGGTTTGTATTTATTAGGCAAATGAAACTTTACAGTTGATTTTAAGGTTAAATAAGAAGATTAACATACAATTTCACTTATATGTAATTATAAAAAAGTATTTTTCACATTTTTGCTACATTAAATAATATGAACAAAATTTAAAAATACTTAACAACTCAAATGATTTTTTATTTACAATATCACAATGAAATAATGGCACTTGAATCATTTCTATTTATAATTTAGATAGAATAGGTAATATCTTTCGAAGCGTGTATGACATATTCAAAATAAGTTCAGGTTTTGTGAAGTTGCATCCGATCTGAATTAATCGTTAGTAGTAGGCGGCTGTCATTGTTGTTAGTTGTTGATTTTTAATGTCAAGAAAATTTTGATTGTTATAAAATTTAAAAAGCTCATCAAGTAAAATTGCCCCGCCGTAACAATTTTACTAATCGTGAAATACGTGACATGATTTGTATTTATGTACAATAAAATTATTCTTGTCTTGCTGCTACTCGAAGATATAGGGAAATGTATCCAAACAGAGTTCCACCTGGTCGCGAAACCTTCAGTAATATTTTGAATACATTAGGAGATAATGGACAATTCAAGCCCAAAAGCGATGTGGGACGACCTAAAAATTTAACTGTTAACGAGGAAGATGACATTTTAGTGCGAATTGCTGATAATCCCGAACTAAGCACTCGGCGTATAACAGCAATGACAGGAGTAAGTCATTCTTCAGTTTTTCGCTTACTAAAAAAAGAAAAACTGAGACCTTACTACTTTACACCTGTACAAAACTTATTACATACAGATTATCCTTTAAGATCAAATTTTGCTCAGTGGATGTTAAGGAGGAAAAATGAAAATCCTCATTTTATTAAAAACATTATTTTTACTAACGAGGTCACTTTTACACGTCGAGGAGTTTTCAACTGGAGAAATAGCCATAGTTGGAATATTGAAAATCCGCATCTATTCCGACAATCACATTTCCAATATGAATTTAATATTAATGTATGGTGCGGTATATTTGGAGATAGCTTGTTGGGTCCTTATGAATTACCAGAAAATTTGAATGGTAACTCATATTTGGAGTTTTTACAAACTAGACACTTTTCGACGATCTAGAGGAATTGCCACTTGACCGAAGAAGAGACATGTGATTCATGCAGGATGGAGCACCACCTCATTATCCTTTAATTGTACAGAACTATCTAGATCAGAAATTTTCTCATCGTTGGATTGGCAGAGGTAGTGAATTCCCGTGGCCGCCTAGAACTCCTGAAGGAAATCCCTTAGATTTCTATTTCTGGGGGCATATGAAAACATTAGTATACTCACAAGACATAAATAATCGTCAAGACCTATGGCACCAAATTGTGAATTCCGCTAATTTTATTGCTAATCCACCAAACATAGTTTTTAAAATTAGAAGATCGTTTAATGAAAGAATAGGTAAACTTATTGAGCTAAATGGGGGTTACATTGAACATTTGTCAAGTTAAGTATTTCTCAGACAGGAGACACATTTTATCTAAGTGAATTGGGTTAAATCTTATTATTTTGGACCAAAGATTCTCCAGTTAAATTATTTCCCATTATTAATGATACACTCATATATATATATATATATATATATATATATATATATATATATATATATATATATATATATATATATATATATATATATATATATATATATATATATATATATATATATATATATATATATATATATATAAATCAATTACTGTTCGTTAGTCTCGCTAAAACTCAAAAACGGCTTGACCCATTTAAATAATTTTTGTTTTGTTTTGTTCGCTCTAATACAGGGGAGGTTTAGGAGAGAAAAAAATTGGAAAACAGTTGAAAAACGATAAAATTCAAAAATGGCAATTTTGTATGGAAATCGCCTGTTGTATTACCTCCCAAGAGTTGCATACGGGTCATTTGACTCATTTTCGCGACAAACATAACCGAGAATAACCTTCAAGTTTATTTTAAAGTGGGGGTATAACCGCTCTATTACCGACAGTAGATCACCGGTAACTCGCGAAAAAATCCTCTGTGACGGTACCAAATCAGTTCCCGTTTTATAAGATTAGTGACGTCAGAAAATATTCCCCTATTACCGTTTATGTCGTGAAAACGCACCGGGAAGTATAATTCACTTCCTGCTAGTTCACCGGGAACTCGCGAAAAAATCCTAATTGTTGTGCACCTATCGTCTTTTGTCTAACAGATGCCAGAATAATAGTTACTATCAATCTTTTCGTGCAGTTGTGTTATTTTATTAATTTATTCGTTATTTTCTTAAAATGAAAATACTATTAGTTTTGATAATGATAATAGTCGTATTTGAATGTCCGAATCGCGTTCTAGAGTTAGTGAAAACGATTGAGAAGTGAATAGATTAGGAATTCAACGTATTCGTGAACATCAAACAAAACAACATCGAGCACAACACAATGAACTTGAACCTTGCGGATCTTTCAAGAATACCTCACCCTGTATGATCGACGGTAAGTATTCCAAGTGATATCCGAAAGACCTAATCAGACTTAATTGATGACACCATCATAGGCAATGACGGATACCCATTATATCGTCGCCAATCAGTTGCGGACAATGGACGATCTATAGTTATGAAGGTCCAAAGACAAGACGTTATTGTGGATAATCGTTGGATTGTGGCATACTCGTCAATATTGTCCAAAATTTTTGAACCTCACATCAGTGTGGAATACTGTAACTCGGCGGAAACAAGGAACACCAGTTGAGTTGAGAGTTGTAACTATCAAATCACCATGTTTCCCTTCGAATCCGAACGATTATGGGTCAAAAATAAGGACGATATGTCTGAAGATATTCTGCATAATGTGCGCTCTCAATCTTTAACTCCAATCCTACAAATGATGGCAGAAATTTACAATAAACATTGTTTATGATAGAAGACATGTGTTTGTTGATGGCGAATAAATTGTTGTCATGTTTGGGTATGATATTACCCAATCGTCCAATGCACAATGCATTTAACCAAGAGTTTCAAAGAGAACAACAATACGACACCGAAGCATTAGCCGAAGCAGTTTGTACAAATGTTCCAATTATTACTAATTAACTATTAACTCACAAACAAAAAGAAAAATGTTACAAAAACATACAAACGATTGCCATCAATAGAAATTGAAATATATATTTTTGTTAAATTCGTGTTGGCTATCTGGTAGTCGCTACCTCTTTCATCTATAAATCTTGCTCACAAATTTTCTACTACCAAATTACCAAATTCTAATAATATCACTAATTTAACAATATATATATATATATATATATATATATATATATATATATATATATATATATATCCTTTTCATATTTCATTACATTTTCTAATTTTCTTACAGAACTTTGTAATCAATGATTGAAAATGAGATTCTTGAAATCTCGAAACATGTCCCAAAGCTTACATAACCAAACTTTCTAATAAATTGTGGAGAAGACTTTGTGTTTCTTTCATCATACCACTTCACTCCACTCTGAATATGGACTTCTTCATACATTACAATGTATAAGGTTGACGGAGAGTTTTGGCGTTGTATGTGGCGCCATCTCTAGTTCGTGCTACCAACTTTTTGAAGGCGCCATCTATTGCATAACTACTGTACAGAAGTTTTATTCAGGAACTATACAAAGGACTCAGCACGTAATTTTTTTGACCGACGAACCCCAAACGGAGGAAGTGTACAATTCAACTGTGTGCATTTTTTGTTTTTGTTGGTGCGCGCCTTTCATACAGTAATCGTACTCCGATTTTGATGATTTTTGATTCATTTGAAACAGGAGGCTTGAGAAAGGGTCCCATATTCATAAAAACGGGAATCCGACATCTCGTTCCCTCCGAAAGGGGCAAATTTTCTCGAAAATTGAAAATCTGCGGTGGTATAATTAAAGATAGGACAATATCCGGAAGCGTTTAAATTGAACATTTTTTCAAAAGAGTAACCGGTTTTCGAGATGGGGCATTTTAAATTCTCAAATATACCTATTTTCGCTATGTGGAGAGGGCGATTTCTGTCGAAAATTGAAAATCTGTTTGCAGTACATGAAAGACATAATTAATTGTAGCAACATTTGTAATCAACGTTTTATCCTTAGAGTTACGGTTTTCGAGTTAAAGCGATGTTAAAATGGTAACAACTAAAATATTCAAGCGTATTTCCGCAGCGATGTTCTGAGATCTCAATAATAACAACTACAAGCAAAGAATATACCTACTTGGGTAATGAGATAAGTACTATCTTCATTGGTATTAGTGAATGTTTAACGATTTTCGTGACTAATGTTACACTCAAAAGTGTGAAATAAATATTTTTTACAAAAAATTGGACCGACGTTATCAGTTAGTGCACTGAAAAGTATAAAATAATATTAATTCTATTGGGGCTGGTACTTATGAAGTTGGTGCCAAAAGTTATCAATCGGTCCAAATTTTTGTAAGAAATATTTTTATTTCTTGAATTAATAAACGGTAAACAATTTCTTATTAGGTATGTAATTGAAATACGCTTTCAGTAAGTCCATTGATTGGATATCTATTATGGTCCCCAGATCTGGGATATTTCTGGAAGCATCTGAAAAGTTAAGAATTGTTTGTGTGCTTTTGTTACATAGGTATTCCTACTAACAGTGGCATAAAACAAAAAGGTACAAATGTGAAGAAACAGGAAATTTGTAGGTAATGAGAGTGTTTGGGTATAAATACTTACATTTTTGTGCTGATCTTGAAGAACATTCATTCAACATGTCATCTAATTTCAACTTCATGTATTTTGCAAATGAATGTTCAGCACCGTGTATCTCATCCCTGGTATCTAAAAGCATTATTATTTCAGTTAAGTTCTCTGCACTTGTGACAATTTTGAAACATTATTTATTTTAAGCTTCTTTTTAATTGTGACCGCCAGCATAAACTCTTAGGAATAATGATAGTATTTATATACCCGATTCCTGTACAGAAGAGCTTGAGGCAGAAGCAGATTCGGGTAAGCAGTTCCTCGCAAACCTCTTATCCTTCCTAGCAGCTTATCGGACTCCTGAAAATGTAATTAGCACACCACAACGATTGCGATTTTTTTGTTGATGGGTTTTCTCATTTAGAACCGGGCTTTGCATTTGGTTCAGCGATTTTTCCAATAGCGCAACATCATTCGCCGGAAATGTCTTTTAGTCACTATGTCTTCACAACCAGGCACTGCACACTTCCTAATTAGAAATTTACGATAACAATATATTATTAACCGCAACGCAAGAATAAAACTTTGAAGATTTGAACATAAACGTCTCAATCTGAGCGTCCCTCTAAAAAGCTAACCGTAGTCCTGAGCGCCATCACGCCTTCGTGTTTTTAAACTTAGGAATAAGTGTTGTTAGATGCCTAGAAAACTCAAATAAAAGTGACAATATAAGTTTCCCTTATATGTGTGTGTGTTATCAAAGAATATACTACACTGTAGTATATTCTTTGGTGTTATGCATATACTTAAACTTCTATACCACTAGAATTGTAGAAAAAATACGCAAAAATGAAGCCAAAGACCTGGGGATAGCTGGCGATATGCGCATGCGTCATGAACTTGTCTGGCTAAGAGGAGGGACATGTCATTGTGTTACCAAGCTTATCATTGGCACAGCTTATTGGGTAAGCTGTGCCATTGGTCAGCTGTGATGTTGCTATGGATACCATATGATGTGACTCCAAGCCACTTCCCCTTTCGCGCATGCGTATTAAACCTGCAATCCCATACTGAGCTTCACAAAAAATTCAAGGATGAAATTATAGGTATAAAGAATTATGTGGTATTAGGGAATTACTGGAAGCCTTATTACGGTCGTTCTTAAAATGACAGCTAAGCATGCGCACCTTAAAAAAAATAATAAGGGAACCATAATAAAATTTTTGAGTAACCAGTTAATTTACTTTACTATATAATATTAAGGTTTAGCTATTTTATTTAGAACTAGATGACCCGATGAACTTCGTAGCACCTAAAATCTATTTTATTATAAGGTTTATGCGATTATTAAGCCTAATCAATCTGTTTCGGGTACGGTTTGAATTTGAATTGGTGATTATATTATAAAAATTGCATGTATTTAAAGATAATTCAAAATATTTTATTTATATGAAATATTATTTATGTTACAAAATATTCAATGCAGTTTTTTTGATAAACTACATTTTTTTGCCCGTGTAATTATGTAACAAAGATGGCTTTCCGACCCGCGAACATGCGACATATAGTTATACATGCGCAAAACAGACGATTTATCGTATGATTTGTTTATTGTCATTGCAAAGGCCAGACGCACGGGAAAATGCAGCCGCTTAAAATCGAATGGCAAGTCTGTTGGAATCATCGGCATACGTGGAATCAAGACATTCTTATTGCATAGTCGAGGTTGATTATTGTTACGCAACATGATGAAGACTGAGCCTATATTTTATGGCAAATTGTAAGGTGGTAGTCCAGGAGTTCCAGCGAATTCAAAAATTCTGCGTGATAGTTAACTACCTCATCCAGGGGGCTTATTCTTGACCACTCGTATAGTAAGGACCATGCGCAACTTTACGAATGAAGCGAACTTTTCAATTCTTGAGCCATCGTTTCTAAAAATATTTGCAAATTTTCAGACTTTTAAATATGGGCGGAGAAATAGTCGTGCAGATGAACGATGATGTATTATTTGTGGTTTGGATTGATGATTTCAAAAAATATTATTTAAAATACTGTACGTGATCTGACGAATTAAGAATAAGTTGCTTCTAGAGGGTTACATTCATTGTTATTTTGAATAAATTGAATCTATTTGGATCACCAGTAAGTAGTGAATATGCATAGGTATATATTTGAAAATAACTAATTGTTGTTATTATTATTTGATGATTCAATCGACGTAGGTACAATGTACTGACATCAAGAAGTAGAGTAATTTTACACCAGAGAGAATCACCAGACGTAGATCTTTGCATCTCGACATGTATTTCGTCAAGGTAGGTAATACATAATACCCTAATTTCTTAACTTATGGTCCTCGTCTTTAAAATTGTATTTTGCAGATTCAACTAGAATATTAAAGTATAGACTGGCAGCACGAAGCAACATTACTTTTATAACCTGAAATGAAGGTATAACACTACTGCTAGCTAATTAACAATGACAGGAATGCGAAATCCCAAAAACACGATGCATACCTATATTCTTTAACCGATGTATTATTTCATTGATAAATTCATTCATATATTAACTGTAACCAATAAATGTAAGTATTTAACTCAAATGACTATTTATTGAATAACCATAACCATATCAGAGGCCATACCTAATAATTGCATATGATTACACATAGCATAATGCAAAATAGAATAGGTAGGTAACTAACAATGATGTAAGGAATTTGGTGGAACACTTGTTTGCGTTTTGTTATATTATATAGATACATTTCTACAGAATTGGAATATTTATTGATAGACAGATTATGGAATCATACTCGCTATAAAGAACCAGTAACTGTTGTCAGAGAAATCATTCACATAAACCTGAGACCTCACAATTCTCTAATTTGAGATTTGAATAAATTCAAAGTTACGTTCATAAGGTTATGTTGTTATGTCAAATTATGTGAAATATCCACCAATGAGCAAAGAGTATTTATATAAATGCGATGTTGCCAAATGATTTGATCGTTCTTTTGCGATGATTGCAAGTGAACTTCCGAATGGGTGTCAAGAATTGACATTTTAGAAACTATTCGTAACTGGCTACTCGCTAAGTTACACATTCGCAAATATACGATGATTCTCAAGAATAGGCCTCCTGGTCTATAACAGTATCGAATGATTTGAAGGAAAACATCTTTTCCGGAATGATATTTTGGATGGTTGCGTTGAGGTCATCGACATCTTTGTTTTTAACCACTAACATAGAACAATATAAACCTTACCACTAATATGGCTCGTTCGCTCAGCCAAAGATGGTTTTTGAATTATTGTGCTACGTCTGGAAAACACACTGTATGAGCTCCTTCTTCGATATGGCCAAATTCCATTACCAATGTAAAGCAATTGCTTCGAAAATATCTATGCACTTTCGTCTTACTACAAAAACACTCACATGTTTGTCGTTAAATATACTGTCTCCACATGCCGGTACAATTTGATGATTTTGAACGTTTAGTTCGTCAGCAACAGTTGATCGAGGAATAATTGGAAGAGTCTGGTGAAAATCACCAGACAACAGAATCGTGGAGTAGCGTTGTGGTAGATGTTGGCGTGTTCTATGGGAAGATTTGGTTGTCAAATTTAAAATCTCCTTCTGGCTCTCAGAATCTGTAGAAGTTGGATCTCTGTATGGACTATTTGAGTTATCATCGATAACGTGTTTACTCATATTTTGAAGAATTGTTTGGACACAAAACACAACAGATGATGTGCCAGTTTCTTTTGTCAGAATAATTTTTTTTTCAAATGTTAAATAAACACAGTCTCGGTGTCTGAAGAACGGGGATAGTTATAGATTCTATTCTTTGCCAGCCGTGGAGGCATTGGTGTGGACTTTTTTCGAATCCAACTCATTGTTACGCCTTTCATTTCCACAAATAATAGGTGTTGTAATTCTTTAAAGGGTGTAATTATACCGGGTTTCAAAATCGCAAACTGCTAACTCGAAAACATAAAAGACATATATGAGTATTGTTGGTTAAAGACTGAAGCAGTTTTGAACCATTAGAAATCATATATAAATTTTCAGTGGAAATGCATACAGTAGTAATAGCTACTCAAATTCCAAAACTGAATTTAGTGGTACTTTCAGTATATCGCGCTCCAGGGAGAGATATTGACATATTTACAGCTCAGGCGGACTTAAAGTTGCACTGGAAGATCAAAGAATACAATTGTAACATACTACTATAGCTGGGGACTTCAACGTTAACCTGCAAAAAATATCAAGTGAAAGTAAAAAAATGACTGAAATTGTCCAATCCTACACCTTACGGTTTACACAATGCCTTCGACGAGCATTCCAGAATGACTTCGACATCGGTCACCTGCATAGACAATGTTTACACAAATATATGTAAAGACTTCTGTCAAATGAGTACTTTTAATCCTTAATCTGATCATATATGGTCCAGAAATTACAAAAACCAATTACCACTTCTGAAAAACAAGAATACAAATATATTCGGAAAATAAATGGGGTAAATACCTACTGCTTTATCGAGAAATTGAAGAAGGTTGAATGGGAAAGAGTTTAACATCCAGATGCCGAGACTGCCTTAGCAAAATTTCATGAAATACTAACATAAGTTTCCCTTTGGAAAGAATAAAAGTATGTTATAGAAACAAATTCAATTCGGTAAGAAACGAATACATAAAGACATTGAAAAACTGAGTGGATACGGCTAGAACGATAGCACTGGTTAGGAAGGATCAACTCTTCATAAAAGCCTATAACAGTATGAAAAAGATGTACAAGACTACGACTGACAGCACAGTGAGAAGTAGAAATCTAAATGAAATAGTCAAATCTCAGCACAAAAATAATAAAATCTGAGAAATAATAAAATCGAATACAAAAGGTCCACCAGCACATGACGACGCTACTTGCCTTATACCTGATGACATGAATAAATTCTTCTCTACCACGGCTAAGTTACTTGTACCTACAGGAACGGGCAGTACAAATAAATGTATACAAGTAAAATTAAGTCTAAAAATTATGTCTCCATGGTTTTATACGATATTTCAACAAACGAATTTTCACAAGTAGTGATTCAGATGAAGTCGTCGGTGGATATTTATGAATTTAGTGTTATTTTAATGAAGCGAATAATTGACATTGTAGCTGAACCACTAAGCTACGTATTTAACAAGTGTCTTGAACAAGGCAGATTCCCAAGTTGCTTAAAACTTGCGAAGATTGTTCCACATTTGAGAAAGGTGATTGAAACGACTATAACAATTATAGGCCTATATCTATCTTGCCTACCAATTCAAAAATTCTTGAAGCACTATTGAAGAAAAAGATAACAAACTACGTTGAAACAGAATCACTACTGAGTCCACTTCAACACAGTTTCAGAAAATCTAAATCAACTGTTATAGCAATGAAGAAGCAGTTGTTGTGACTTAAGCAAGGCTTTTAACACCGTGAATAGGGTAATATTACTACAAAACCTAGAGTATTATATACAAGATACTAAAATCATACTTAGATTTCATAATGAATCCCTAATGGGAGATTAGGTAATTCTTTAATTTGTTGCACAATTCCATAGCATTGCCACATATGGAATTGTTGTATGGGGCTTGTATGGCTCCGGAAGCAAAACGAATCCTTCTGCAACAAAAAGAAGGCGGTGCGAACAATTGCTTGAAGCTTGAAGTACTTACTTACCATTCCATCATGTTTCATTCTCTCCTGCTTATGTCACGTCCGCGACAACTGATGACTACATAGATAAATACATTCAAAATACATTCGATACTCAAGTGACCATAGCCACTGAGCCACTTCACCCGCGGAAAAGGTGACTTGATCTTGCCCAACCACAAATTGTGTGTGACGCAAAATAACTACAATTTTATATCCATTTAAATTGTAATGTTCTACCAGCTACTTAGAGTTTGAGCGACTACAAAGCTTTTTAAAAAATGAACGCCTTCCTACGAGAAAATGTATGATACAGTGTAGAAGAGTTCTTAAATTTATTCTAACTACTCGTGTATTCTTGATTATTATTTCGATGATTCTTATATCCCTCTAATTAAGTACTTCTTTGTAACTTTCTTTTATTTTAATACAGCCTTGAAAAAGATAACCACCGCTATCGAAACGTTGGTAATTGAAAAAGAGTTTTCATTATCCTACAGTCGCAACCCTATGAATGTTTGTCACTTTGGTTATATATATATATATATATACCTATATATATATATATATATATATATATATATATATATCTTCCTATCAATAGAGCGTCCGTACATTGACGAATTGCATTCAATAGAGCGTCCGTGGTAATTGAGCGTCCGTATACGGACGCTCTATTACACATCAGTGTAATTCTGGTCAAGATGATCATCTTAACCGATGGAACAAAAATTGGAAGGACGCTCCATGCACGTCCCAAGAGATTTTTGATTGATATTCGAATATAATTAGTTCGATATATCTGGCGCAGCGCGGCGCTAAAATATTCATTTTGAATACGTTAACTTTCATTCCATCGCGTATTGGGCGTCCGGCAATCTGGCAACAACGAAACACATGAATTTCATTTCAACGACTTTTACACTCATATAGGGTCTTCTGATATATATTCGAAGCACTTATAAATTATTCGTTTGTGATCATGTGGATAAACCTGGTGCCATTCGAATCAATAGAAGAAAAAATCGCTCTAGATAAAAGCCATTCTTTGAATTTTTTTTATTTATAGTATATATTTAAATTTATTTTTTTTAAATCATTATTCAATGTATTGGGAACAAAGTGAACTAACAATACGAACAATATTGACGTACTACTACTGACAGACGTTTCATTTAAAATGGAGGACATAAACTCTATCGTATCGTATTCCAAGACCAATTTAGATTTCCATAACATTTGTGTAAAAGATCTTTGCGCGAAGATAGATGCAGAATTAACACAGCTTAAAAATATGAAAATTAGTTTTTGTTGTGCCTACAGATCACCGGATGGTGATAGTAATTTTTTTTAATATTATCTGCACAGAATATTATCAGAAAAAAACTCCAATAATAAGGTACAGGCTGTCGGTGACTTTCAATTATAGCTTTAAGACTTAAAACCAGTGACAATAAATTAACTGAATGCAAACATATTTTTTATCACATGATATGCTAGAAAAAGTTTTTGTTGACACCAGCGGATAACTAAATCTAGAGAAACTAGAGTCGATAATCTGTTCACAAATTTAGATGATAACATTTTCATTCTTGAAGTCATAGAGCCGCACTTGTCCGACCATAAAGGAATTTTAGCATGTGTCGACCAATGTCAAAAAATCTATCTCAGGTTTCACAGCTGCATTAGATGAAATGATCTGAAATATATGCCATTTAGATTCAGAAACAAAAGCTGCTCATTTAGTTTACTCTGTCAGATCTTTAAACATCTCGTTTTCCATAAAAAAAGTTATGTATCCCTGAAAATAACTTTAAAATGTTGAGATTTCGACGTACCTAAAGCTGGCAGAGCAAAGTGAGTAGAATCAAAAATACAAATCTGTTGTAGAGCTAATTAAATGCTGTGTTCCGAAATTAATTGCTCTTATAGTTTTTATTTTTGGAAAATGGCTGCTTTGCTAGCTTTAGACTAAAGCTTGCACAGCAACCTTTGAAAACTTATTTTTTAGAATTTCTTTGATAGTGCTGTTAAGGTTAATTAATTGTTAATTAAGTGCTGTATTCCGAAATTATTTATTCTTATTTATAGTTTTTCGGAAAATGGATACTTTAAAAAATCTATTATTTCGGGATAATCTTATTTGGTCCTTGTAGAGCTAATTAAGTGCTAATTAACTGCTGTATTCCGAAATTAATTGCTCTGATATTTAAAAAATTGCTGCTTTGTTAGCTTTAGATCTAAAGCTAGCAGAGCAACCTTTGAAAATCATATTTTTTCAGAACTTTTGTTTTAGCGATTGTAGGGCTTATTAAGTGCGGTACTCCGAAATTAATTGCTCTAATAATTTTTTGAGAGAGAACGTTCTTTTAAGACAAATAAAAATGTCAATTTATCTATTGGGGGGATATTTATAGCTTTAAAGGTACACCGGGCAATTTGAAACTACTTAATTTTATGTAATCCATATTTAATTCCATTTAAAAATTGAGATTTTAATGTTTTTGAATTTATTATCTCTCCCAATGAAGAAATGTACAATTCTGATACTAAAAAGCTAAGGGATAAAACTTAATTTTTGTAGGACCGGACGGTTTTCGATTGCTAACCGTATATGTTCCTATGACTGTAAGATAGGTTTACCGGTGGATAAGTTCATTACTTACCACGTCGGTAAGTACTTTTCTTACGGATATAATTGTATTGGCCGAAATATTATAGAAATTATAGAAATTAATTTCGGGAAACAGCACTTGATTAAATAACATAGGAAATATGTAAATTTTATTGATTTTTTATAAAAAATACCTCAAATAATGGTTACCGATATAGTTTATATATCGGGTGTATAGATTATATGTTTTTGCTCTGATAGCGACAATCTCTGCCATTTTCTAAAAACTATAAGAGCCGATAATTTCGGAATGCAGCATTTAATTAGCAATTAATTAGCTCTACAAGCACGAAAAAAGTATTTCTCGAAAAAGTGTTTCTTGAAGCAAAGCAGTCATTTTCCGAAAACTTTAATAAAATTTGAGTTTGGAATACAGCACTTAATTAGCCCTATAAACACTAAAAGAAGTTCTCGAAAAGTTGATTTTTAAAAGCTGCTCTGTTAGACTTAGATCTAAAGCTAGCAAAGCAGCTATTTAGAAAAAAACTATAAGAGCAATTAATTTCGGAATAAAGCAAATAATTAGCACTTAATTATCTCTACAAGCATCAACTACGATTTTATAGAAAAAAATAATTTTTAAAAACAAAGCATACATTTTCCTAAGAACCATAAAACAACAATTAATGTCGGAATACAGCACTTAATTAGACCTTAAGCACTAAAAAAGAAGTTCTCAATGAATATTTTTAAAGGTTGCTCAGCTATCTTTAGATCTAAAGCTAGCAAAGCAGCCATTAAAAAAATGTAAGACCAATTAATTTCGGAATACAGCAATTAATTAATTAACTTTATTCGGTCTACAAGCACCAAATAAAATTTTCTCGGAAAAGTTGATTTTTAAAGCAAAGCAGCCATTTTCCAAAAACCATATGAGTAATTAATTTCTGAATAAAGCACTTAATTAGAACTTAATTAGCCCTATAAACACAAAAAAGTACTCAAAAAATATTTTTAAATGTTGCTCTGTAAGCTTTAGATTTACAGCTAGCAAAGCAGCCATTAAAAAAAAACTATAAGAGCAATTCATTTCGGTATACAGCAGTTAATTAGCAATTAATTAGCTCTGCAAGCACCAAATTTGTAATTTTGATTCTGCTCACTTTGCTCTGCTAGCTTCAAGGGCGAGACAATTCTCCTGATATCAAAAATCTTAAGTCACAACTAACCCAGGTTCATACTATTGCCGAAGTGACCAGGACGCTCGATAGCTTCGAATTACTTAACATTAACAAATCGAAAAAAGTGGAGTTTAATAATAAGATAATATCTGAATCAAAAATAAGCAAAAGTCAGTCTGGGGAATATTAAATACAAATTTAGTTAAAACTACTAACCTAAGGAATGAGAGCAATTTATCCGCTGAGGACTTTGCCAACTCTTTTGAACATTGCATAAACAATTTAATGCAATATTCTGCGAACTATATTGCAAATCCCTTCGATTCTTGCATGCAAAAAATAGCAATAAACCATTTGACTTCTTACCTACATTCAACAAGTTAATCAGAAATATTGAACATTGTTCATAAACTGAAAAATTCTAGAGCCGCAGATAAATAAAAATGTAGCGATTTCTTTACCGAATCTATTTAATCTTCGTATGAGTACATGTATTTTTCCAGATATTCTCAAGGTTTCCAAAGTTACACCTATCTATAAAAAGGGAAATACTCTCAGGTAACTGAAGCTGAATGTAGATAAAGATTATCTAAGAATGGCATATTTTGTTATGTTTCATAGCATAATAGTGACCGTATGCCTTGATAATCTGGAGAAACACATGTCACAGCCCCAAAATATGCATTGCACAAAAAAAGTCATTCGAATAATAACATCCAGCAAATATGATGATCACTGTAAGCCACTTGTATGTTTATTATGTCTTCATCTGAAGCGTATTTTAATTAATTTTATTTGGTGTGATCTATATCACTATCCAGGACAAAAGTATACATGCCTAATTGTTTACATGAAATAAATATTTCTATTTCTATTTGATGTTGGAGACAGAAATAATGACAAAAATGAAAATGAGTTTACATTTTAAAATCATTAGCATCTACAATTCCATTTTGTATAAATTGAATTATAGAATATATGACAATTGAGTAATTATAATAAAGTTTAAGGAACAAAAAGTCAGATGAAATACTATTCGGAGAAACAACCAATGCTAGGCAGTCGCTGGTAGTTTCAAAATACGAGAAATATATTTAAATCACATTTCATCATCCCATTCCACTGCACATTTGGCAATAGCGCCGGACGCTGTATTTACGGTAAATGAAATAAATATACACCGTATGGACGCTCTATTGTTTGTAAGATTGAAATTATTATATACATTGGACGCCCAAACGGCTATAGAATGAACGGAGCTCACATTGATGGCGAAGTGAAATATATACGGCAAGGACGCTTCATTACTGTTTTTTGAAAGGACGCCAGAATGATACCGAGATGTATATATATATATATATATATATATATATATATCTATATATATATATATATATACATATTTTGATTCTGAATTCTTGACTGGTTTATTATTTGATAAAATAGATTTTTGTTGGGGATGCAGTCATTTAATAAATAAAATTCTTTGGATTATGCCAAGCTTTCGAGAATGTTTATTCTCTTCGTCGGGGCAAACTAAAAATCTTTACAAATTTTCTTAACCACATAATAGATTATTAATTAAAGTACTTACATTCGTGAATTTACATAAAATTAACCATAAACAGGAAAGATTTCATAGTCATCAATCAGAAATGTCATTAGTTATTTATAAATGTCATGGTAACGGCATATCTAGAGTTGAAAGTGTCTAGATTCAAGTTTTCTTAGAAAAGGTCAAATAGGAGTTATCTTTGTGTTTGTAGCTCTTTTTTAACAAGTCACACATTAAACTTGAAAATATTGAGGCAGATATAAGTTTAGTAAAAAGAAAAAGTTATTATTCAATTATTAAAATAAAAAATTATAACAGACTTAGAAACACATAATATAAATAAATATATACCCGTACACAGACTAGACTATCTGAATTCGTAGGTATTGCAGTGTAAATTCAAGTTTATTATGTCAATAATATTATTTACTATTTTGTTAGGCATTCTGATGACAGACAAGATGAAATCTCAAATTAAAATACATGATAAATGGATTAAGAATTTGATAAATGTAGATCTTCCATTAGAAGTGAAACAAATCCTCGCATTAGGTCCGAAATTTTCTTTACCACCAAGTCTTGAAGATATTAATATTCCTTATATTTTGTCTGATCTTGAATTTATTTTGAAAAGTATTGATATAGAAGATAAAAATTGCGTGAGAGCTATATACACTAATATATTGACAAATTTTACTTACAAGAATTATAAAAGCTCTCACATATTGTCAAAATAATTTAGTAAATGTCGTTCTTTTCTAAAAGAACATCCGGAACTTATCGTCGTACGAAGTGATAAAGGCAATGTTACAGTTTTAATGTTTAAAGAGGATTATATTAATAAAAGTCAGGAATTATTGAATGATAATAAATATTATAAGAGATTAAGAAATAATCCAACTTACACAATACAACTTAAAGCCAATCAAATTATTTCTAAACTTAAAGATGATGGTATTATTGATCAAGTCACAAGTAAAAAATTGAAGTGCTATCACGCAAAAGCACCGAGATTTTATACGTTACCAAAAATACATAAGCCAACACTATCAATGAGACCTATTGTATCTTCAATTGATTCACCTAATAATAATTTGGCATCTTATATCACAGATATTCTAACGAAAGCTTATGATACCAATAATGATTTCTATATAAAGGATTCTTTTCAATTTAGTAATTTTATAAATGAATACCAGATTCCAAATGACTATGTAATTGTCAGTTTTGACGTAGTTTCCCTTTTTACAAATTCACCTTTCCCAGTTTTAGATTGTCTAACCCGTAAATGGAATCATATTAAACAGTTTTGTTCATTAAATCTCGAAATCCATTCTTCAATTTATTTTCGATTCAAATTTTTTGATTTTTAATGACCAATATTATAAACAATTATTTGGCACTCCCATGGGTTCAACCATATCACCTATTCTTGTAAATAACGTTTTAGATGAATTAATACATGTTTCAAAAACTAAAGTTTCATTTCCAATACCATTCATTAAAAGATATGTAGATGATTTAATCTTAGCTCTACCCACTAATAGAGTTGATGAAACATTGAATATTTTTAATGCCTATAACGAGCATCTTCAATTTACAGTTGAGAAAGAAAATGAACAATGTCTTCCTTTCTTAGATATGATGGTATGTAGAGATAACACAGGTTTATTAAGAACAAAATGGTATAGAAAACCTATATGTAGTAATAGATACATAAACTTCCATTCATATCATCCACAGAAAATAAAAATTAACTTGATTATGGCATTAAAAAACAGAGTGATCAAACTTTCGCATCCTATATATAGAAATGAAAGTTTATCAAAATTGAAAAAAATATTAATTGAGAATTCTTTTCCTATGAAATTGATTAATAAATGTTTAATGCAACCTCAAGTCAATATAGAAAACCCTGAAATAATTCATGAGAACTCTTTAAATGATAATAACAATAATGCCTCTACTACAAATATCCTCCCTATTTATAGATCTTTACCTTATATAGATGAGCTTACTAATAAGTTAGTTAATGTTTTTAGAGGGTATAATGTTATTATTGCAAGAAAAAATATTAAAACCGTATCTAATTTATTTTCCAAAATAAAGACACCTTTAGAAATGACAGAAATGTCTGGGGTAGTATATAAAATAAATTGCCTTGATTGTGAATTATCATATATTGGTCAAACTTCTAGAAGTATTTTAGGAAGAATAACATCCCATAAAAGTGATATAAGATGTAATAAGAAATCTTGTGCCTTGGCTGAACATGCCATCAATAAAAAACATAGTATTGATTTTGATAATACTATTGCTCTTTGTTCTGAGAAAAATTATTTTAAACGTGGTTTCTTAGAAATGATAAATATTAAAAAGCATAATAATACTATGAATAAACGTTCAGATATTAATGGACTTAGTTCTATTTATAATTATATATTGAATGTCTATAATAATAAATTTAATAATTTTTCTCAAAATATTTCTCAAAATTGAAATATATGTGTGAATATAATATGTACCTAGCTCTATATGTATGTATAGGTTAATTATATTCTCATATCATTTAGTTATATTTGTCCTTTTTTTTCTGTTTTAGTATATTATAATAGATGGGTATATATGCGTATACAGATTATACTAAAGAAGGATGATCTTACATGTTGATTTGTGAGAGAAATCAGCATATCATATTTTATTATTATTATCCCCAAAAAACATTCCCAATGTAAGACTTTTGGAGGTGAGAGCTATATTCTGCAAAACTCGACAAAAAAATCTCAAATCTTTCGCATACGCTCAGTAAGAGCTCCACACCCATACCATTTCTTATGTTTCTTTGTATACGCATTTTGCTTTAATGGTACATTTTCATCAAGTAATTCTATCGCTTCTCACCGCCCCCAAAATTCCGTCCATGAAATTACGTATTATATTCATAACCCATAGTTCCACCTAATATGGACTAGCATTTCCAGTCACTCACCTGCTCACTTTAAGTGATAAAATTGTCACTACCTTACCACCTTACATACATACTTGAAATGAATGCACTATATTCCGTCTTGGAAAAGAAGATGAAATAAAATAGAAATAATATTTCATTTGAACTTTTATTCGTTTTTACGAACTACATGTGTATTTAACTATATGGTCAAGTTTTAAGGGTTCTATATGGGAGAAAAAATCAACTATGTTAGTGATCTGCAATATTTTTACACACACCAAACATACAAAAGTGCAATACGATCTATTTCTTAATATACAGGGTGTTTCAAATATATTCGCAGGACTTGAGGATGTGCTAGCTCGTCCAAAAATATGAAAAAAAGTTTACATTAACTTACCCACTAAAATGCGCCATTTTAGAGATACAGGGCGTTGAAATAAAAAAAAACGTTTTTGCGACGATCTCCTGAACCGTTCATCGTACAAGTTTTGAGTCAGAAAAACATTGTTGTTAAGTCATGATTGGTGAAGATTTTGAAGGAGTAGTGGGGGTTTTTCTCCACAATTTCTACGATAATGGGAAAAGTACGGTTTTGGAACGCCCATTTGAAGCGCCAATGTATTCTACACAATCTGACACAAAACTTAGCCTATTATGAGTGGAAAATGCTTACAAAAGCTGTTTACTGCAAGATAAACGATTCCAAGATATTCACAAAAAACATTTTTTTTCTTTCAATTTCAACACCCTGTATCTCGAAAATGGTATATTCTGAGGATAAGTTAATATATTTTTTTTTCATTTTTTTGGACGAGCTATCACATCCTCAAGTCCTGCGCATATATTATAAAACATATAACTGCTAACACCGTATTAAGGAGACTTAGAAAGGCGTGAAGTATCTATAAAACCTATTATGAGTTGAAAAAGAAATTGAACAACTTATGTTTCAACGTCATGGAAGGAATTTTGGGGGCGGTGAGAAGCGATAGAATTACTTGATGAAAATGTACCATTAAAGCAAAATGCGTATACAAAGAAACATAAGAAATGGTATGGGTTTGGAGCTCTTACTGAGCGTATGCGAAAGATTTGAGATTTTTTTGTCGAGTTTTGCAGAATATAGCTCTCACCTCCAAAAGTCTTACATTGGGAATGTTTTTTGGGGATATGATTTTTTTTTGGAAGTCGGTTAGCTGTCACCACAGTGTAGATAAACACAGTAGTCCAACGCAAGCCATTCCTTGATGTGGCCCGCCTTTGCCGCCGTGTCTCCCGTACCCACAGTATAAAAATATACCCAGTAGTCCAAATCAACGGCGGCCGCCTTAAATGATAGTTTCGGAGCATCATTTTTTGCGGTCGTCTGTTTGTCAAAGGCCACCGCGATTTCGTCAAAGGACACCGCGATTTCGTGTCTCCCGTTTGTAATTAAGGGAGACACGGCGGCAAAGGCGGGTCTGTGTTTACCTATACTGTGCCCGTACCTTAAGCTGATGATCCGAAACTATCATCAAAGGCGGCCGCCGTTGAGTTGGACTACAGCATATATATATACTGTGGCTGTCACGAACTAACTTTAATTTTCAATAATCATATTAATTTTAAATACAAATATATACAGGGTGGGGCACCGTATACGACACGGTCTCTCAAGGGGAATCCATACAATATAATGTTTTTGTGATAAACGAAATAGATGCAGAATTTTTCTGGCCACAATCTAAAATTATTTTTATACATACAGGGTGATTCAAAAAAAAGATACATATCAAAGTTATGTTTTTTTAAATTGAATGTCCTATATTTTTTATTATTTTCGGATATAAGAGTCAAAATAAAAGTGAGTTTCTTCAGTATTCCCTATACCTATCTCTTTCCATTTTGAAAATATCCAAAGATTTGTTGAAATGTAAGGTATGAACTATTTTTCTATAATTTCCAAAGTTGCTCATTTTGAACTTGAGCTAAAGGTTTTATCATATTGATAAAGGTCAAGGTTATAGCCTGTATCATATTTCAATATCAAAAATCATACAGGGTGTTGGAAAAATATGGTTGTAAAATTTCAATATAAGATATTGAAAAACTTCGTTATCTTAAATGGAACACCCTCTATATTATTACATATTTTAATGCAGAATTGAATCCTCTTTCGAATTGTATAAGGGTTCCCTATAACTAAACTCAAGGCATTTCTTGAATTTTGCTTCTTTATCACAGTAGGAACATTACCCAATTAATCTGGACAGCTTTGAGGCTGTTACCATGGAAATGTTTTATAACTGACAGTTTTGAAGCGTTTAATTTATAAATACAATTTAAATCAGTGTACTATTCAAATAAAGCAAAATGAAGACTTATCCTATCGAAGAGAGAATAAATATGCTTCTAATAATTGGTGAGTGTCATGAAAATTGCCTATTGGCTTCAAGAGTATATGCTGAAAGATATCCAACCGTATCACATCCAAATAGAGCTGTGTTTGAACGGTTACTGAGAGAATTTCGGAATTCTGGTACTGTATCCTACAAACAAAAAACTACGCTAAAACCTATTGTAGATGATGAAGAAAATGAGTTTGTGGTCATAGGATCTGTTATAGAACACCCTCATACCAGTCAACGCAAAATAGAAAGAGAAACAGGTATTAGTAGGAGAAGCATTTCAAGAATATTGAAAAAATATCGGTTTCATCCTTACCATATTCAGATACACCAAGAACTTTATGAAATGGATTTTAATCACAGACTTGAATTTTGTGTTTGGACTCTAGACAGATTAGGCGATAATGAACTCTTTCTAGATTCAATTCTGTTTTCTGATGAATCCACTTTCCATAATAACGGCCTGGTGAACAGACATAATTTCCATTATTATAGTGATGAGAATCCTCGAATTTTTCGAAATACTAATTACCAACATAGATGGTCAGTTAATGTATGGGGGGGTGTTCTAGGGTCCCAATTAATAGGTCCTTACTTTTTTGATGGCATTTTAAATGGACAAAAATTTCTAAGATTCTTACGTGATAAACTACCCGAACTTTTAGAAAATGTGCATTTGAATATCAGACAGCAGATGTGGCTGCAGTTGGATGGTGCTCCAGCCCATTTTCAAAGGAATGTTAGAGAATTTCTTGATAGGCGTTTCCCAAACAGATGGATAGGAAGAAGCGGCTCGCAAAATTGGCCACCAAGATCTCCAGATCTAACATGTGTGGACTTTTTTTTATGGGGATACATTAAAAACATTGTATATGACACCCAGCCCACAACAGCTGAAAATATGAAAGAGAGAATAAGAGCCGCTTTTCGATCCGTGACACCACAGATGTTGAGGAAAGTTAAAAGATCTTTTGAAGAGAGAGTTCAATTATGTATTCAAGAAAATGGACGACATTTTGAACATTTACTCTAGTGTTTCTTATTTTATTATATTTTTATACTGTTATTATTTTTATATCATTCAATAAATGTCTTGTTCTTAATACTTTTATACCGCTACGCCTAGTAGCTGTGTAAGGGAAGTATTGTATTCGTGTAAAATTTTCGGTACTCTGTTTCTACGTTCCAGGGCTTTTTGAGTCCAACAAACATATGTTTTGCTATTGGTCTGTCTGTCTGTATGTTTCTCATATTCGTCAGTATTTGTTTGAGAGAGGTAGAAAAGAAGTGTGAGTGGACTTACCACATTTTTCCTTGGGCTTTCATAATAATACGTTATCAATAAATACTTATAGGTATTTCTTTACGTTTCACAGTATCTATGTAAATGTAAAACGCTGATATTCCAAAAAAAAATATATTAATGGAGTAGTTGTCTTTTAAGGGTAAAACCGACAGCAATAGAATAGTATAGTATCATTACCCGTCAGTTAATTATTTCATATGAGTTTTGAAATTCTAGGAGATTGGATAATAATCGTGAATCAATTAGTACTGTAATAATAATAATGGAATTTAACTATAATAATGATTATTTTAAAACGTCATCCCAATCATAATGGCATTGGGAATATAAGACAGAATTATTAGAGAAGTGCGAAATTGAAGAAATTCGTTGAGTTTAGTTATAGGGAACCCTTATACAATTCGAAAGAGGATTCAATTCTGCATTAAAATATGTAATAATATAGAGGGTGTTCCATTTAAGATAACGAAGTTTTTCAATATCTTATATTGAAATTTTACAACCATATTTTTCCAACACCCTGTATGATTTTTGACATTAAAATATGATACAGGCTATAACCTTGACCTTCATCAATATGATAGAAGGTATAGCTCAAGTTCAAAATGAGCAACTTTGGAAATTATAGAAAAATAGTTCATACCTTACATTTCAACAAATCTTTGGATATTTTCAAAATGGAAAGAGATAGGTATAGGGAATACTGAAGAAACTCACTTTTATTTTGACTCTTATATCCGAAAATAATAAAAAATATAGGACATTCAATTTAAGAAAACATAACTTTGATATGTATCTTTTTTTTGAATCACCCTGTATGTATAAAAATAATTTTAGATTGTGGCCAGAAAAATTCTGCATCTATTTCGTTTATCATAAAAACATTATATTGTATGGATTCCCCTTGAGAGACCGTGTCGTATACGGTGCCCCACCCTGTATATATATATATATATATATATATATATATATATATATATATATATATATATATATATATATATATATATGGTCGATGGTACCTTAGACGTTTACGGAGAACGGGACATAAGATCGTTCTGAAAGTTTGGTTAAGTAATTGCTCTTAATCTATTTTATATAATAATATGATAATAATATGCATCTGTCCTCACTTTCTTGATATTTCCGCCCCACTTACCTACACCTATCTCTAACGGTTCCCGAGATATTAATTATTTTCCATATTTTGGATCAAAAACATAGCTCGAATTAAATGTTTATTTCTGCGTTATTGCAATTCCTAGGAAGCTGTAACTTTGTTAGTAGGTCATCGAGATAATGTTTATGCATTCTGAATAGAGAAATTTGTCCAGTGGATCATTCAAAATGTGTTTTTTAGTTGGAACACCCTGTATATTATGAAATATCCTGAAAGATGCCTAAATTTCCTTCGATTTAATGTATTATGTTCCTATACCAAAGTAGCCAGAATTCCGAGATAAGAGCAATTGTCTAAAAAAATCAAATTATATTTCTCATATTCATCTAGGTTGCTATTAAATGTCATTATAGTACATGACATAATGAAAATTTGACAATTAGTGCGTTAATAATAATACCTTTGAGTGTTTTTTAACGTAAGTGACTTGAGGTACTAATGATTGTTTTTTATTCTTCATGGAAAATGAGAGGGAATTATAGCAAGAACGTGCAGAAAATTCAATGAAACGTACCCTGATTTACATCCAATGAACAAGAGGAAGTTTGTACGATTACAAAATAATTTCATTAATAATGGATCAAAATTAAAAGCGGAACGACATCTACCGAAACCTATAACCTCAGATGAAGACAACATAATAAATGTTTTGGCCTATTTCCGTGCTGATCCCCAAGCTTCCACTAGATGTGCCGAATATGATTTAGGCTTGGATCGTGGGTCTGTTGGAAGGATCAACCATAATCATTACATGCGCCCGTACAAGTTTACTAAAGTTTGAAGTCTTAAACCAGAATATCATCAAAGTAGGGTTCACTTTTGCGAAAGAATCCTATTTCGCATCCAAGAAGATCCTGAACTCAAAAAAAATATCTAGACAGACGAATCAAAATTTTTCAGAGAAGGAATTTTTAATAGAAGGAACGAGCATTTCTGGGCTGATCAAATCCAAATATTGTCAAGGAAATGGGATTTCAGGAGAAGTTTAGTTTCAAGTTTTCTTATTTACGATGAACCGTTGAATTCTGAGAAATATCTGGAAATTCTAAGGTCATTTGTGAACGACTTGGACTTGGACAATCTGTCATTGGAAGAGTATCGTAGCAGTTGGTTTCAGCTGGATGGAGCACCGGCTCACTGCACTCGGGAAGTAACAACGGAGTTGTTTGAAATGTTCGACGATCGCTGGTTCAGACGTTTGGGTCCGTGGCATTGGCCTGCGAGATCAACCGATCTCGCGTCACTTTATTTTTCTTGTGGGGTCAAAAGTATACATGACACCAGTACACAGTAAACAAGATCTACGCCAACGAGTAATCAACTGCATTGAAGAACTAGATGCCAGTAAAATAAGGAGGCCTAAAACTATATCTACAAATAAACGGACATTGAAATGTTTGAAAGCCATTGGTCGGCATTCTGAAAACTTATTGTGAAGGTTTTCTAAATTTTAACAGATAATTAATGAAATTATTTTGTGATCGTACAAACTTTCGCTTGTTCATTGGATGTAAATCAGAGTACGTTTCATTTAATTTTCTGCACGTTGTTGCGATAGTTTCTACACATTTTCCATGAAGAATAAACAATTTTATTAGAACTTCGTTTGTATTGTTATTTCATTCATTTCAAGTCACTTACGTTGAGAAATACTCAAAGGTATTATTAATAATGCACTAATTGTCAAATTTTCATTATGTTATGTATGTACTATGATGACTTTTAATATCAACCTAGATGAATATGAGAAATATAATTCGATTTTTTGAAAATTGATCTTATCTCGGAATTCTGGCTACTTAGGTATAGGAACATGATAATCAAATCGAAGGAAATTTAGGGATCTTTCAGGATATTTTATAATATAGGTACAGGGTTTTCCATTTAGAAAAACTCATTTTTAAACATTTTTTTATCGAGCGTAACGATCTTTCTTTTCAGGGCTTGCTAAGAAATGAAATGCAATGTTACAGATTTTGAAGCATATTTGCGGAACATTGATAATGGTACCAACATTACCATTATTGTTGGGGACATGAATATAGATATACTAAAAAAAAATGTGAAATCGCGAATAACTACATACTGACTCTCTCATCCTTTGGATTGATAATAATTAATATCTCATAAAATATTAGCTATAATCATAAAGTCATATTAATAAACTTATATTATTTTTCCATTTTGATCTGAGAAATAATTAAAATTACCTATAAACATTCCATAAGAAAAAACAAAGTTGTGTAGAGTTCCAACTATTTAGAAACACCCGGTATAATTGAAAATATTTTTATGTTGTAGAATGTTTAAAATACGATTGGGTTAGTTATAAACATTTTCTCATAATCTTTACAATAACCCCATAATCGTCCGAATACCTACGCACTACTGATCTCCCACCTTGTATTTCAATACCTGAAATGTACCTAGATATTTACCAACAGCGGTCCGCGTCTAATTATAAAAAAGCTATATCGTGTGATCTGAACCAAAATTAAAAACCAAAAAAAATTATGCACGAGTAGACAATGTTAGAAGAAATATACCTAGGTATATGGGAAATATTAATAATAATTATTAATAATAATTATTAAGGCACAGCGTACGATCGCTCTGCCATCTCTTAGTCAATAGATGTATGAAATGTGATATATGTATACGTCTCTGTAGCAGTAGCAGAGAACTGCTACCTCTACCTGATTGTTGCCATTTAGTTGGAGTATACGCTTGACAAATATTATTAATGCGTTAAAAATGTACCACTTTCGAATAAGAGCGAAGTAGTTTGCATGCTTTTCAAATAATAAATGATTTTATGATCATAATTAATTTGTTAGTTTCACTTAGGTATTTATCCGATATCTATATTACTGAGGTATTTAAAAGCAGGTAAAATTTTAGCACCGACAACACCGTAGAGTCTTGAAAATAATAAATTGTGAAATCCGTCTATTTGGTTTTACATTTATTGATAATATAAATATTACAGCCTTTTACGAGTTGAAAACGGTCTCAAATGATCACTTATCATTCTTAGATTGTATTATATACAATATCTCATCAATTTCAAGCCATATTTTTAAATTAATCGGGAAAAACCATTACGTGACCTTGAGAATCCAACATTTTTCTGTAAATAATGCATCTGTAGCCAGAAGTGAGAGATACCGCTCTCACCTCTGCAAACTACAGTTTGCATTGATTAGCTTCATTGAATGAATGGATGCTTTTCAGGATATTTCATATTGTGTATCTATCGTATTGTGAGAGAATACGATGAAGATGATATATGTTAATATTTCTCTATTAGATATATCTGCTATTTTGATAAATTTTTCAGGTTAATTTGTGAGAGAGATTGACTTTTTTTATGTAATTGACGCTTTCCATTATTTCATTTTAATTTATACATTTATAAATAACTAATGACATTTCTAATTGATGACCATGAAATCTTTCCTGTTTGGGGTTAATTTTATGTAAATTCACGAATGTAAGTACTTGAGAAGAAAATTTGTAACTATTTTTAGTTTGCCCCGACGAAGAGAATAAACATTCTCGAAAGCTTGGCATAATCCAAACAATTTTATTTATTAAATGACTGTATCCCCAACCAAAAATCTATTTTATCAAATATATACAGGGTCCTGACGATTTAATAGGGATAGTATTACTATTTCTTAAACGGTGAGAGATAGAAGGATGGTTAAATTGAAGAAAAGTTGCGTCAATTACACCTCTTCAATATTCCGGTCTGCAAATTAAAAAAGAATCAAAGGTTCCTGAAATATTTTGAAAAAACTGAAAATCATCGATTAGGTTTTCATTAAATTTCTCAATTACTATTTGGAGAAGAAAGCTGGAATTTTGCGTATTTAAGTAATGCACTAAGACGAAGGTGATGGAATTGTTAGAAATATTTTATCTTTTTTATTTTCAGAGATATGCTATACAAGTTTTGTTTTTCTAAAGGGCGCCATATTTGTTTTCTATACCATTAAATGGAACAAAAAATCTCCTTTACAACAATGTATAACATTCGACATTTAAAGCCAGAGGGGCAAAGAGAAACGGTAAAAAAATTTTCGAATGCGGTAGGCCATGGTAAGAAAACCAAATATCTCAATCACCATGGCAACAATATCAATATGCCCTTCTTTGACATTTAAATGTTAATACATTCTGAAGTTCCGTTTTAATATAAAGATTATAGAAAATGGTGCGTTATAGTAACAGTGAAAAAATGGATATGTATGACGTTTACATTAGATTCTATTGAAATGTTGATATAGCAGTGCAAGAATATGCTAGATTCTATCCAGAAAGAAATGCGCCAACAAGGAAAACACTTTACTCAATTTCAAGAAACATGTCAGAATTTGGATGTGTTTCGAAAAAGCGAACAAAATATCGTGTCACAAATTTACAACATGAAATTAACGTATTGGCACAAGTGAGTATCAATCCCGAACTTTCTTCAAAATCCATTGGCAACGAGTGTGGTATTAGCGCATCGTGGGTTCAGAAAATCCTTAAGAAGCACAAGTACATGATTATAAATTTAAAATTGTCAACATGTTACATCCTGGAGATTCCGAGCGTCGACTTGAATTTTGTAATTGGTACCAAACCATGTTAGAGCAATTATCATTTCAAGATACTATTTTATGGACAGATGAAACATCATTTACTAATAGTGGGGTTTTCAATAGAAGAAACAAACATTTTTATGCAATAGATAATCCTCATTTAACACTGCAGACGAGACCTCAAATTCGCTATAGCATCAATGTGTGGTGCGGAATTATTAAAAATCAAATAATAGGACCAAAAATTATTGAGGGAAATTTGAATGGAGTCGCCTACGTCAATTTATGAACAGAAGTTATGGAAGAAATACCTCTTGCGACCTTGCGAAAAATTAAATGGTTTATGCAAGATGGTTGTGCAGCTCACAACTCTGCAGTGGCACGAGAATTCTTAAATACAAGTTTTCCTGACAGATGGATCGGAACACATGGTCCTGTGAGATGGCCTGCCAGATCGCCTTGTCTTATGAATTGGATTATTTTTAATGGGGATTCCTGAAAAATAAAGTTTATCACAATGAAGCGAATAGTGTTGAAGAATTGCGTCGAAGAATTACTTCAGCTTTTAGAGACATCACACCTGAAATTGTATTGAATGCAGTGGGGCAGTTGCGTCTCAGAACCCAAAAATGTATAGAAAATAATGGCGGGCACTTTGAGCAGCACTTAAGTTGACTTCTTAACTATTCTTTTTAGTTGGTTATTTCTTTAGTTTATTTAAAGTTGTTAATTTCTTTGTTTTTTTAAATAAATTTGTTATTTTTCAACAAAAAATTAGATTTATACATTGCTGCAGAGAGAATAATTTTTACTGTTGAGATTACAATTTGTATTTTGTTTCCTTATCATCATGGCCTACCGCATTCGAAAATATTTTTACCGTTTCTCTTTGTCCCTCTGGCTTTGAATGTCGAATGTTATACATTGTTGTAAAGGAGATTTTTAGTTCCATTTAATGGTATAAAAAACAAATATAATAATAATAATAATAACGGTTTATTTCCCAAGAAACATAAATGTTTATAACAGGGAAAGTAAAAAATATATATATAATAATAAAAAAACACAAGTATTAGAATAAACAATGAAATCAGAAATGTAATTAAAAAAAAAAGTTGAAACTTATTTATTATAATAAATATTTTTTCAAACTATTTTTGAATCTTGCTTTGCCGAATTTTTTAAGAAAATCCGGTAACTCATTATATAATTTTATGCCGTTATAAAGAATTGATTGTTTGCCAATTGTTGTTTTAATTTTTATTAATACAAGATTATTGGAACACCTAGTTAAATAATTGTGTTGATCACAATTAAACCGAAAAACTAAATTTGAATGTTTTAAATTATTTATGACCAGATGAATGAATATACAAATTTTAATTTTATATAATGAATAAATGTCAAATAATTTCCTGGGTTTATATAAATTAACTGTGGGTTCTCTGTAATTCAATTTGAATATGCACTTTATAATTTTATTCAGTAATGATTTTATTGCTGAACCCCAAACTGAAATTAAATATTGAAGCTTTGAATATACTAATGAAAAGTATATTAATTTCAGGTATTTTAGAGGTAAATAATTTCTAATTTTATACAGAATTCCAATTATTGGAGCTATATGTTTTCTCAATTTTTCAATGTGTTTGGACCATGTTAGATTTTCATCTATGAAAAACAAAACTTGTATAGCATATCTCTGAAAATAAAAAAGATAAAATATTTCTAACAATTCCATCACCATCGTCTAAGTGCATTACTTAAATACGCAAAATTCCAGCTTTCTTCTCCAAATAGTAATTGAGAAATTTAATGAAAACCTAATCGATGATTTTCAGTTTTTTCAAAATATTTCATTCATATTGGAATCGGAATCGGAATATTGAAGAGGTGTAATTCACGCAATTTTTTTTCAATTTAACCATCCTTCTATTTCTCACCGTTTAAGGTTTAAGAAATAGTAATACTGTCCCTATTAAATCGTCTGGTCATATATGACTGAGTTACGGGACTAACAAATGAACTATAATGCATATCGTGCAGCTTTAAAGCTGAGTCAGTACATTTTATATTATAAATATAGCTAAGGTAAATGTTGTAAACCAGTTGGTAGAAAATTATTCTTGTGTTTATTTGTAACGTTATTCCGTAAATAAAATTGTTAAAAAGTCTTAGTGATTTTTTAAAAAGTGAAAAATCAAAGGAGAAACTTTAACTACTGCATCCCCAAGAACATCTTTTTATATATATATGTATATATATATATATATATATATATATATATATATATATATATATATATGTTATATAACATTCCATATGAACAATGTAAAGTTCAAGGACATCATCCCATTTTTCCATAATACTTGGTAGCAGGCCTAACACGGTTCCCATGGTCCAATTTCGGTGCCATATTTCCTAGACGCTGATAAAGCATCACGCCACCATTTCCAAGGATAATACAGTGAACCGAAGTTCCGATGTGCTCAAATGGCCTACGCGACTTTACCACATATATCAGCACTATTTTTTATATAAATAAGTAAAATTGTAATTATAGAATCAGTTATTAACTCACTTTAGTAAGGAGAAGACTATGTCCAAATTTGTAATCATTTTTATAAAATATTATATTATAATTAAATAAATTGTTTTTAAAAACTTAAAAGTCAAAAAGCTATATATATATATATATATATATATATATATATATATATATATATATATATATGTTATATAAAGTTATAATTGAATTATTTTTTAAAGTCAAATAATAATAACAATAACAAAGTATTATTTTAAATATTATTTCATAATATTATATTACATCCGCAAGACGCAGTATTGCACCATATCATATTACATCTCCAAGACGCAGTTTAAGAAGATAACAAAAGTGATAAGGATATTTACGTGCCAGAGATGCAGACCAGTAGTCAGCAAGTTACCATAAAGACCATTGTTAATTGTTTATCCAGTTCGGCCTCCAAAAAGACATTACTATTTATTTTAATTATAATATTTCTAGAAGCTTCTATTCAACCTTAGGAGAAAAGATCCATTGTATTAATTTACGTTTCATTTTGTATTTCTGATGATTAAACATTTTTGATTGTATAAATACTAGATCTCCAGCTAACAGCATCATTCACAATTCACTTGTTCACTTACTTACTTGTGAGTCAATATTCATACAGTCATGTAAAGTTATTTGTATTTTAATATTTTTTGTGTTAATAAATAATTGTTTTTTAAAAAGTTAACTTGGAGTTATGTGATTTAACAAATTGGCGCAGTCGGTAGGATAACTCAATGTGGTAAAACAAGGCCTACTTCAACAACAAGTTTCCCCTCATTATCACGGTGGTTTCCAAACCTTCAAGTGAAGAATCAACAGCTCCAAAAGAAGAAGAAGAATTATTAGAATTTGAAGAGTAGGATTCTTCAACGTTGGTAAAACAAGGCTTACTTCAACAACAAGTTCCCCCTCATTATCAACGGTGGTTTCCAACCTTCAACTGAAGAATAAATAGCTCCTAACGAAGAAGAAGTATTATTAGAATCTGAAGAAAAGGATACTTCAACGTTGGTAAAACAAGGCTTACTTCAACAACAAGTTCCCCCTCATTATCAACGGTGGTTTCCTAACTTTTGAAGAAAAGAACCGAACAGACAAATGTACATCTTACTGTAAGTGAATTATCACGTATATTAATTTTTAAATTTTTTATACTGTTCGATTTTCTTTTATCATATTTTTTTTATATATTTGATATTTTATATTTAAAAATCAAAATGGCAAATGAAAGAAATCTAGCTCAAGAGGTTGAGTTTGAACCATATAGAATTTCGGAAATATTTTGTATCGTACCTGAATTTGAAGGTGATCAGATATTTCTCGGAACATTTTTAAATGCATGTGATTGTGCTTATAATATGTCTACCAGAGACCAAAAGGCTTTGTTAGTGATTCACATTAAAAATAAATTAAAGTGAAAAGCGGCTCAACTAATCAGCTCGCGAAATCCTCAGACTTACGCAGAGATAAGACAACTTTTAAATCTTCATTTTGGTGATTCAAGAGACCTTACTTCTCTTATTCATGATTTACAAAGTTTAAAACAATTATCGAATGAATCAGCTCTAACATTTTTCAATAGAGTGCAAGTCTTAAATGCTAAAATGCATGCAAATATACAAAAAACATCAAATTTATCAAATGAACAAAAGGTTGCACAAGAAATTCTTATTGATACTATGGCTCTTAATACTTTATTAACTGGACTTGAACCCCGTCTAGGACAACTTATTCGTGCTAGTCAGCCTGAAAACTTGTTAGAAGCACAAATTCGCATACGAAGAGAATTGCAATTATCATATTTTGAGAACCCAAAAATTTAATAAGCCAGCTTCTAATATTGTAAGTAAACCTCAAAATATATTAAATGTTAGAAAACCCCAAATACAAACTGTAAAATGCTTTTCATGTGGTAAAAATGGTCATACTTCTAATCAATGTCGTTTTCAACAGCAAAGAGCTTTTACTCCAAGCTCCAATCAGAATTTTACCAAAATTTTCAAAGACCATTAAATTTCCAAAATCAACCACAAAATAATTTACAAAATAGACCAAATAGTAATGTTCCCCAGCAAAGACCTTTTCAACCGCAGGGACAATCCCAGATAAGACCATCAGTAATTCAAAAGAATCCAAATTTTCAACAAAGAGCTCATTTAGTCGGCTTCAATGGTGAAAACGATTCAGATTAGTATTTCGAAAATAATCAAGATATTTTTGAAAATGAAATCCAAGAAAATTATAGTATCTAACTATTCCCAATCATCAGACTATTCTCCGGATTTTGAAAATTATCCACAAGATATTGAATCCCCTGAAAACTCCAATTTCCAGGATTTTCCCATTTCTCAAATCAAAGACCATCCCCCAGATTCTCCGACAACAGAGAATTTAATTTCAGAAACAGTTCCCAGAATCCAAACATTAAATTTCGAAGAGATGAACCCGAATGTAAATTTTCCCGAACAAAATTTTCTTTAAATCCATTTTTGACGGTTAATTCCAAAAATCTTTATTATATTGAAGATGCTTCTAAAGAGTTTAAGTTGCTTATTGATACAGGTACAGGAGTTTCTAATTTTAAAGAAAATACTGTTAAGAAATTATCTCAAAGATTTACTGAATATGTAACTATTCAAGGGATAACTGATCAAAAAATTTTACTAAAAGAATCTGTACTTATTCCATTTTCTGCAAAAGATCCACATAAAGTTTTTATTTATAATCTTAATATTGATTTTGATGGAATTTTGGGTTCAGATTTCCTAGAACATTATAATTGTATAATTGATTTGAATTCAAAACAATTGATAACTAATTTCAAAACTATACCTCTGTTTAAAGTTACCGAAACATCACACTTGTCTCAAAATAAACAAATTTGTGAACATGATTCTGAATTCTTACAATTTGAACAAAATATTGAAAATTGTTATAAAAAAATAGCTGAGAAAAACATTGATATTTTTGACATGCCTCATGATTATTCATTAGCTCATTGCGTGGCGGAAGATATGCAAATGCAAAAAGGCATTGCCGCGGAATTTAAGAAACGATTTGGAAATATAGAAAAATTATTAAGTCAAAATCAAAAACAAGGTGGTTTAGCAGGTTTGAAAATTAAGAATGCAAATACAACTAGATATATTTATTATCTTGTAACAAAAGAAACTTCAACCGGAAAACCCACTTATCAGACTTTATGGTCATCTTTAAAGAAATTGAGAGATCATGTTGGTAAAAATAATGTTCAAAAATTAGCTATGCCAAAAATAGGGTGTGGATTGGACAAGTTAGATTGGACGTATGTTAAAAAAATGATATCTTATCTTTTTAGAAATTTAGGTGTTGAAATTGTTATTTGTTTGCCAAAGATACAAAATCGAATTTTTATTGAGCCAAGAATTGAAAAAATTTTCAAATTGAAATGTAATTTAACAAACACAGATGCACTACTTTTCGGACAAGCAATAGAAAATGTTAGAATTCCAAACGCTTTGGTACATGTAAATGAAGAAGGTGAATTATTTACTTCAATTATTAATTCGAATGCTATTCCAAAAATTGTTGAATTTCCAAATTTGAATCTAGATCCCATTCCGAATTCTGAATGTTTTTTAAATTTTAATTGCGTTAATGAAAATAAAACTAAATTTAATCAACCTGTTGATAGAAACACTATAATTTTGGATCAGTTGCGTACAGATCATCTCAACGAAGAAGAAAAAGAAATTATCACAAATTTATGTTTAGAATTTTCTGATATTTTTTATTTGGAAGGAGACCAACTAACATTTACTAATGAAATTAAACATTCAATTGAAACTGATACATTTACTAAATCATATAGATACCCCCAAATTCATAAAGAAGAGGTAAAAACTCAGGTGAACAAAATGTTGGAACAGGGTATTATACGTCATTCTATTTCACCATGGTCATCCCCAGTTTGGGTTGTGCCAAAGAAGCTTGATGCTTCAGGAAAACAAAAATGGCGTGTGGTTGTTGATTATCGTAAATTAAATGAAATTACGGTAGATGATAAATATCCATTACCCAACATTTCTGATCTCCTTGATCAACTAGGAAGATGTCAATATTTTACCACTCTTGACTTAGCCTCAGGTTTCCATTAAATCGAAATTGAACCAAAAGATATCTCCAAAACAGCTTTTTCAGTTGATAACGGTCACTATGAATTCGTTCGAATGCCGTTTGGACTCAAAAATGCCCCGTCCACTTTCCAACGCGTCATGGACAACATTTTACTTGGCATTCAAAATCAAACATGTCTTGTTTATATGGATGACATAATAATTTATTCGTCTACTATTCATGAACATGTTTCTCGTCTGACTGAAGTTTTCAACAGACTTCGGAAAGCCAACTTGAAAATTCAACCAGATAAATGCGAATTTCTTAGAAAAGAAGTCGCTTATCTTGGACATATCATTACCCAAGATGGTGTTAAAACAAATCCAGCCAAAATAGAATGTCTCAAAAATTTCCCGGAACCTAAAAATCCTAAAGATGTAAAATCTTTCCTTGGTTTAGCAGGATATTATCGTCGCTTTATACCAAATTTTGCCAAAATTTCTAAACCCCTTACAAGACTTTTACAAAAAGATGTTTCTTTTATTTTTAATGATGAATGTAAAAATTATTTCAATGATCTAAAAGCTGCACTTACTTCAGATCCTATTTTGAGATATCCAAATTTTGAAGAACCATTTATTCTCACAACTGATGCTAGTGCATTTGCCATTGGCGCTGTTCTATCACAAGGTCCCATTGGTAAAGATCTACCAGTAAGTTATGCTTCGAGAATATTATGTAGTGCAGAAACAAGGTATTCAACAATAGAACGAGAACTCCTTGCTATTGTATGGGCAGTAAAACATTTTCGTCCTTATTTATTTGGAAGAAAATTTACACTAGTCACTGATCATCGTCCATTAACATGGCTTTTTTCCATTAAAGATCCCGGAAGCAGACTAGCTAGATGGCGACTCAAATTGGAAGAATATGATTACAAAATTGAGTACAAGCCAGGAAAAATTAATAAAAATGCAGATGCACTTTCAAGAATTAAAATTAATCATTTTAAAGAATGTGCAAATTTACAATCTAAAATTACAATTTTGGCAAATAATGAAACTAATGAGGTTATACCATCAACAAGTAAAGACCCTAATGATCCTATAGAACCACAAAAAAATGAAGCACTTATAGAGGAACAGGATGAATTAATGACAGACGAATTTAATAGATTTGTTGACCTTTACAAAACAAAATCAATAATCGATTAATCAAAAATTGAAACAGCAAATGACCAGTTACTGGATAAGACTCATAAGAATATTGTCACTTTATTTTGGCAAAATAGACTTGAAGATTTACATTATAAAATTATTGAAGATATTTTTGAAGAAAATTTTGATTTTCAAATGAATTTAGTAAATATTGTTTCTAGTAAAACTGTGAAAGATCGCAAGTATTTTATAATACCTCTTATTTACGATCCAGAGTTTGTAGTTCAACAATTATTTTATTTATTTATTTATTATTTAAAGAACAAAGTAAATTTGATCCTTCAAAAACTTATTATATAGAAAATAATCTTGAGTTACCTATTTTAGAAGTATTCTCTTTAATTTTTGCTAATGTTGATTTAAAATTTGTGGTCTGTCAAAATATTGCTAAAACACCTGACAGAGATGAAATACCTATCATATTGGACCAATATCATAAAGGCAAAAGTAATTTACATCGCGGAATAAATGAAACTATACGACGGATAAAATCTAAGTATAACTGGACAGGACTAACAAAAGATGTAGAACAATTTATTAAAAACTGTGAAACTTGTCAAAAAGTAAAAATCTGTCGTAAGAATTTAAGCACTCCTCTGGTAATAACAGAAACACCAAAAACTCCGTTTGAAAGAATTAATATTGATATTTTTGAGTATCCAACAAGAAATTACGCTTTAACGATTCGAGATGAGTTAACTAAATTTACTCAAGCTTATCCTATTTCAAATAAAAAAGCTTCAACAGTTGTAAATACACTATTAATATTCTTTCAACATTTTGGAACACCTTTGAGAATTCATTGCGATTATGGTCGAGAATTTGATAATTCATTAATAAAAGATTTGTGTACGCTTTATGACATAAAGCTCACTTTTTCTAGCGTTGGCCATCCACAATCGAATGGTCCTTTAGAAAGATTTCACGGAACTCTTGTGGAAATGATCCGTGCACATAAGACAGAAAATCCAGACGAACATCCGTTTAATATTTTGCCATATGCGGTTATATGTTATAATAATACTAAAAACAAAACAACTGGTTTTACTCCATATGAACTGATTTTTGGTCATACGTCTAGTAGACCACCTGAAACTCTATATAATGAGAAAGCCCTTATTACTAAATACATACGTGATTTGAACAACAGAATGCAACATTATTATAAAATTGCACGAGCAAAAACAGCAAGTCAGAAAGAAAAAGCAAAAATTAGATTTGATAAAAAAATTTCAGGAAAGCTTCCAGAGTATAAAATAGGAGATAAAGTTTATCTTAAAGAATCTCAAATTAAAGATAAAAGTCAAAATTTGTTCAATGGTCCTTTTGAAATTGTGCAATTATTTGATAATTCTGCAATAGTTTTAAATCCACAAACTAATCAAAAATCAAAAATTAATTTCGATAGACTGAAACCCTACTATGAGTAGTTTCTTTGGTTTCAGATTCTTCGTGCTGATAAATATTATATCAGCTCAATACACACTTAATCCTGTTAATAACACCGTTGGAATATTTTTTCATGAAGAATGTACTATCAAAATTACGAATGAAAAATGGACACTTTTAGTTTACAAAGATCTGGCCCCAATTAAGAAAACAATGGAAAATAATGATAAAATACTTATAGGAATTTTGGATACTTTAGAAGATCCGTCTCCAAGGTTTATAGCTTTTAAGTCTGAAGTTCAAAAACACATAAGTTTATTATCACAAATTTCGAATTCAATAGGTCAAAAATATAAAGAAATTATAGGAGAAACTAAATCATATAACTCCAGGGCAAAGCGAGGTATATTTAATGGGATCGGAACTGTTTGGAAAACTATTACTGGTAATTTAGATGCATCAGATGGAGAATATTATAATGATTGTATTAACAAATTATCTCATGATGAATTTGAGTTGGAAAATCTTCTTAAAAAACAAATTTCAGTTACAACTTCTGTTATTAAAAATTTTAATAATACTATACAAAAATTACAAATTGATGAGAAGACTTTTAATGAAGATATAAAAGAAATTCAAAATACTTTGATGGATATTGCTGATGATGTCGCATTTTATGAAGCACAAATAAGGATATTGAATATTTGTGAATCACTAATGGAAAGCTATATTTTCTTAGAAGATTCCCTTAATACTATTTTAAATTCTATCACTTTTGCTCGCATAAGATTATTACATAGCTCAATAATAGCACCTTCAGATTTAATCAATTCTTTACAAGATATAGCAAAATCTCTTGTAAGAAATAATTTACCTTTACAACCGTATACGTCAAATATAGCTAATTATCTTAATATTATTGAATTAGAGGCATATCAATCAGAAAGTAAAATAATATTTGTTCTCAAAATTCCTCTCATTGATCCAGAAGCTTATATACTATATCGACTCTATCCAATACCAATATTAGATGATCGAACAGGTATCTATCATATTTTACCAACTACACAAAAATATATTGCGCGGGATGATGATTCACTGCTGTATTTGTCATTGCGAAATCTGGATAATTGTAAGACTCTTGAAAGAAGCATAAAAATCTGTTCTAATCTCCTCCCATATCCAATTGACAACGATGCAATTTGCGAAGCACAACTATTAAGAAGATTAACTCAGATGCCCAAGACATGTCAAACATCTCTTCTTTTTGTTAAAGATTATAATGTCTACCAAATTGATTTAAATCTATGGTTAATCACTGTTTCGGACCCTTTGTCAATCACGATTAAATGTGGAAATAGGGAAATTAAATCAGAAATTATTAAAACTAATAGTTTACTGAAATTACACCTGAGTGTAGTGCCTTTATTGGAAGTACAAGAGTTCATGCTCAATACCCAATTGACACATACCAAGAAATCAAGTATCGAAGTCATCCAGTCACAATTCCATTTGACTGTTGCAAAGATATTCCTGAAAAATTACAAATTCCTGAACTAGAACCTCTTAAGTTGAACAAAATTGATTCCGAAGATTTGAATATTGCACAACACAAACTAAATCAGTATTCAGAAGAATTAGAAAAAATGATGAAACAATCTCCGATCAGTAAACACATTGGTTCACCATTTTAACCATTGTAGTAATAATTTTATTGGTAATACTTAATGTGACCTGTAAATGTAGAAGAAAGCATCATCGAATTGGAATAGCTTTAACCAACGATTACCCACCATCACCACCAGGACCAGGTTCCAGTATTTCATTCCAGCAAAGTATAAGAAGAATTCTTCCGAAAAGAAAAGCAAGTATCCATGTCGGAGAACCCATAGAAGAGAATATCGAATTAAATCCAAATAAATCATTAACTTAAAAAGTTGTTGCAAACTCCACCAACTTTTCTTAAATGGGGGAGTTGTTATATAAAGTTATAATTGAATTATTTTTTAAAGTCAAATAATAATAACAATAACAAAGTATTATTTTAAATATTATTTCATAATATTATATTACATCCGCAAGAGGCAGTATTGCACCATATCATATTACATCTCCAAGACGCAGTTTAAGAAGATAACAAAAGTGATAAGGATATTTACGTGCCAGAGATGCAGACCAGTAGTCAGCAAGTTACCATAAAGACCATTGTTAATTGTTTATCCAGTTCGGCCTCCAAAAAGACATTACTATGTATTTTAATTATAATATTTCTAGAAGCTTCGATTGAACCTTAGGAGAAAAGATCCATTGTATTAATTTACGTTTCATTTTGTATTTCTGATGATTAAACATTTTTGATTGTATAAATACTAGATCTCCAGCTAACAGCGTCATTCACAATTCACTTACTTACTTGTGAGTCAATATTCATACAGTCATGTAAAGTTATTTGTATTTTAATATTTTTTGTGTTAATAAATAATTGTTTTTTAAAAAGTTAACTTGGAGTTATGTGATTTAACATATATATATATATATATATATGAAAGGGTAGTCACAGCCGACACAGTAACTACGTTGGTTAGAATAATTCAGGTTTAACGGCCTAAATGGGCATTCAATGAAAGATCTTGTAAAATCGTATATTTCGGCTTAGTTTAAATTTCAGCCTTCATCAGCAAAACTAAAAAATATTACAAAACCACAATGTATATGATATTTCTACCAATAAATATTGTTGCGTATGCGGGTTCGCAGATAAGTGAGACTAATTTAGAGTTATTAAATTAACTTTATTTACACTCGAAATAATATAAATTACAGCTTAACTTTACTATATTCTTTCTAACTTACTCGGACTATTCTATTTATTCACACTGTCTTTTTCATTCTGTCCCTCATGCCGACAATTCTCCCATATATATATCCGACAAAGGATCGAGATCATTCGAGCGGCTACTGTCTTTGATTCGAAAGCCGCCACTAAACGCTTCTCGAAATTCCTTTGTCGGCATTTTAGGAGTAGATGCCGACCTGCTGCCGTCGCTCTCTTTGTCAACACCGCTTTCGATATTTCCAACCACAGCATATATATCGCGCTTACTTCAAACGGATGCCGCCACTTTGTAGCCAATACCGATGGCTGTTCCCCTTACACGTTACAATATTAAGTACTTACAACATAGATCTATTTATATATAGTAAAGTTCAAAATTTCCATATTCATAGGAAAATAATATTATCTATACAATCTAATATTATACAGATGTAATCTCAAACATTAATATTTTTGATACTTTCAATTTGACTTATAAAACAAAATAAATAGACATTTCTAAATTTTAATATTTTTATTGTTATAGAAACAAAAATTGTCAAGTAATTTGAGGAATTTGAAAATTTTGTTCGTGAGATCTATTATAATAAAATTATTATTTTCTATTTGTATAGAAAAATGTGTATTATGTTATCAAAATAAGAAACAGAAACCTACGATGAACAATAAAACAGATATCAATGGTCTTAGCAACATTTACTGCTATTTGATAGAAAAAGACAAAAGAAATTGAAATAGATATTGCTCTATGTTTTCGGTTTTTCTTGTATATGTTTCATCCCTTATTCAGAGTCAAAATTATCTTGATAACATAATACATATTTTTCTATACAAATAGAAAATAATAATTTTATTATAATAGATCTCAAGAACAAAATTTTCAAATTCCTCAAATTACTTGACAATTTTGGTTTCTATAACAATAAAAAATTAAAATTTAGAAATGTCTATTTTGTTTTATAAGTCAAATTGAATGTATCAAAAATATAAATGTTTGAGATTGCATCTGTATAATATTAGATTGTATAGATAATATTATTTTCCTGTGAATATGGAATTTTTTAACTTTACCATATTATAATATTATATAAATAGATCCATGTTGTAAGTACTTAATATTTATTGATAGAAATATCATATACATTGTGGTTTTGTAATATTTTTTAGTTTCGCTGATGAAGGCTGAAATTTAAACTGAATGACATTTTAGGCCGTATAACCTGAATTATTCTAACCTATATATATATATATATAAAGAAATCTATTAGTTCATTAATGAATGAGATATAAAATATATAAATAGGATGAAGCTCTACATTTTTATGCTTTTATTCAGTCGGATACAACCACCCAGTAGAAGCGGATCACGTGATTTCAAGCTTGTTAGCTTTCATCAGCGCCACTAGAAGCGGATCACGTGATTTCAAGCTTGTTAGCTTTCATCAGCGCCACATAAGTTATACAAAAGCAACTGGAAGTAGGCAAAAACTTTGAGACATTATCTACCAGTGGGACACAATTCGCGCCACCTAGGTATTGAGAGCAAAATTACGTTTAACGTAAGTATGTATAATAATTAAAGAAATCTATTAGTTCATTAATGAATGAGATATAAAATATATAAATAGGATGAAGCTCTACACCTTTATGCTTTTATTCAGTCGGATACAACCACCCACTAGAAGCGGATCACGTGTTTTTGACTACTTCCAGTTGCTTTTGTATAGTTGGATACAGCTTCCACTTATGTGGAGCTGATGAAAGCTTGAAATCACGTGATCCGCTTCTAGTGGGTGTTGTATCCGACTGAATAAAAGCATAAAGGTGTAGAGCTTCATCCTATTTATATATTTTATATATATATATATATATATATATATATATATATATATAATGACATCCCTTCATTACTGAATTTATAGTATTAGCATATAGGATGAAGAGAATAGGACCCAGTATTGAGCCTTTTGGAACTCCCATACTTACATTACAGATCTCTGATTTGAGTCTATAAATCTCACTTATTCTTTATTTACTTGTAGAGATACGAATTGTTTTCAATTACTGAAAAATGCCATTAACCAATTTAAAGAAGTTCTTCTAATACCATAATTTTCTAATTTTGATATAAGTTTTTGATGACATACGCAGCCAAAAGCTCTGCTTAAATCACAAAGAACCACTCATGGACATTCACCTGTTTCATTATATTTTATAGTTTTATTTATTTATGAAAATATAGCTGTATTCGTGGATTTTTCAGAACGAAATCGATATTGCATATCACTATAGATTATTTATTCAAAAAAAATATTTGAATATTATTATACTAGTAGTACTAGACAGTTTATTGCATGTTTATGGCCAACCTCTGGCAAAACGTCCCAGGTAAAAGAAATGTAGTCAACCATTTATTCTGAAAAGAGCTATACACTTCTATATAGACAGGTATAGTCGCCTTCCACAGGTTCCAAGCAATTATGTAATAAATATACTGGCTGTTCCAAAATTCAAAACATTAGCCTGGCCAGGGTTAAAATGGCCGTCGAAAATTGACAGATATATGGACTCGATATAGGAATATAACATATAATTCAAGGCTGGCCAGGCTAATGTTTTCTATTTAGTAACACACTGCTGATTTTCTGTAAGGTTTAATAAAATAGGTTAAAGGTTCAAACTGACAAGCACCTAATGACAGATTGGCAACGAATAACCATATTTTTAACATTAGCTGACAGATCTGTCAAAATATGTATGAAATTATTTCAAGATGACTGTGACATATTAAAAAATAGTTATTTATTATACAAGAGAAAAAAGTACTAGATTTTACCTCTAAACCGAAAGCTGAAATCTAATATTTTTCCGTGTATAATACAGTATTTTTTTCTGTGACCGAAAAAATGATGATTTTATATTGAAAAAATATTACAATATATTAAAGTCAGAAGATTATCGAAGTAAAGTTTTAAAGTGGTATGCGATAATTAGACATTCGTTGCTACGGAAATCTTTAAAGTAATCAAATATCTCTTAGTTTAACTCTGTGTTTTGTTTGATATTTATGTGTATATATATCTACCCGGGAAAAAGTACTCACTTATTTCCTGTGGGAAGAAAGTGATACTTTGTCACCTGTCAACAGAGATAAAATGTCAAACTTTTTTCCCGTCACAGAAAAAACATTTTTTTTGCAACTAGCAACATTTTTGTAGCATCTGAAATTTTTATGTTTGTCTCTCTCTTATTCATCAAACCCAGATGTTCTATCGTTTTTAATATACTTTTTATGACGATATTTTTCCAGGATCCGAGTAACATAGCACAGATAAGTTTGTCGTAGATAAATTCATTTTCCGCCTCGTTAAGTGGAAGGAGACTATACTTATCGTAATATCGTTGTAAACGTCCTGAAGCAAGCTATACAAATATCTTATGTATTTTTCGTATAAAAATAAAACATTCAGAAACATCTTCTCTTCGCTTGTGGTATGGCATTATAACGCCTTCAGATATTGTTCAGCCGATCTTACGATTAAGGTATTGGCTGGTGAAAAACTTTGTAAGTGAAGACATGTAGATTGAATAGCCAGCGGGTTGCAATAAGAGCCCTGTCTGAGCACCCATACCTCAGTGAGATGTGCGAGGTTACAGCCTGATCTGATTATAAACAATCGATCTAGTGCTTAGTTGGTAGTGTACGGCTTTGATAAATCTTATTTATATAAAGTATCCATGCAAAAATATCAAATATTAAAAACTATTTTAATATAAATAAACATTTTTTTACAATAGATACAATACAGACCCAGCTGTTTGTTCTTATATATGGACGACATTGATATATAATTGAACTAAATGTGAGTAATACTATATTTACAGACGTAAAAGACTAGACTGTTTCATGTCTACTGTACCCAACTGATAAAAAGTGGAATCTGACGAGTATCTTTATATTTCAATAATTCCAATAATTATGAAAATCATAGATCATCTCATGATTGTGATAATAATTCGTTTAAAAAATACCAAAAATTACCTGAATCTCTAGATTCTACTTAATACTAACAGCATTTAACTAAAAACAGTCTTCTTCTGTTCAGTATTTGTACACCAAACAATAAAAGAATCACAGTTTTTAACACTTGATGATGAGCTTATTCGGTTATAAATCATCTTTTATTCCTTATCCTGTCACCTTTTAACTGTCTTTCATTGAAACATAATTTTAATTCATTTGGTCCCTAGGAAGCGAGCGAACATTTCGACTGACTAGATTCCTGTGTTGTGCAATTAGTTGGGTCTTCCTGTTTGTGGCCTATCTGGTAATCTTGGCGGGACATTTGGTAATGGCCTACTGAAATTTCCAAATCCGCTATTAATGAGATTAATAATATGGTCAACCAATACACAAGACATTTTAAAGATAAATAATATATTTTTAAAATAGGAAAGACTTTATTTAAGTCAACAGTAGACATAAGGTAATACAATTACCGTGCCTACCAACGATGACAACAACTACTCGGTGAGCTAGAGCTCCAGCCCGCATTGCATTACATCATCGTTGATAGGTGCAATCGATATCGAACAAAATATATTTTTATGTCCGAAATTGATTATTGTTTGTAGCAATTGAAGAGGCATTAAATTATTTTCTATTTGAAGAATATATATATATATATATATATATATATATATATATATATATATATATTCACTTAATCTTTTGCATGGATAAATACGGGAATAATTTGTTTAAAGTGTAAAAGTACTACTAAAGAAGTCAGAAATAACTAAGAAGCCAACATGAAAGCTTGAGTTATAAAATGTTAGTAAAAGCCAAATCAATTTAAGAGCAATCCATCACCATCAAATAGGAACAAATGGTTGAAGTACTATATTAGTTATTAGGTAGGGGTTATTAAGATGAAATAAAAATCCAAGTACGATACGACTATATTTACACATTCAAAGAGTAAACTACAATAAACGATGCGTCGGCCTGTTTCGTATGCCGAATATTGTATCCCAAACCGAAACGACAACGTTTATCAGCAGCTACTGAACGGATAAACTCGAAAGTTATTTTATGTACAGCAGTATTTCATAAATTAACGAACAAAAAGCGGAATTTGTTGAGCATCATCAAGCAACGCTGACATTTCGGTTAGAGATGTTTCATATAATTAATATATATGAAATTATCTACAGAACTTGATATATAATAATAAATACAACAAAGTGGTGTATGCTTATGATTATAATCTTTTTGTTAACTTCAGCCCCCACTTATATAACTTTAAATATTCAACAACAATTATATTTATATATAATGTCACAATTGGAGTATTTTATTTTTCGTAAGCTTAAATAAAAATATATATTCATCTTACAATAAGTGACCGCCTAGTCAAACATATTCGCCAGAACCAAAGAGAGGCTCAGACTTGATATTTTTTTTCTATTAAAATAATTCGATTACTATAAATCCAACAGAACCTTGATATTGGATTGTATTTGGTTTAAATAAATGCGTTTTTTAATTACCGTATTGAAAACAAAATGATCAGAATCGCAGATGTAAAAAAATTATCAAGTGTTTAATTAAATTCAACAGTTTTTCAATGTATCTTTATAACACGTCATAATTGACCATCCCTAAACTCTAAGCAACTTCATTTGTTTGTGAAGCTATCACTAAATTCAACTTCTATTACATATGAAATTCGCGTATTGTTAGGATTGAGGATGAATCTTACATATCAAAGATTCTTTTTCATAATGAATTCTATGAAAACACTTGAGAATATTATATTTTTATATTAATACCGATACTATTAATATACCTACAATCTTTCCAAAAACCACCACATAGAATGGAAGTGTGATTCTTCATAAAGTTACGTTGTAATTTCAGTCTCAACATCATGGAAACCTTTGAAATATTCGATTCTTTTGCACAATCCCGCTACCTTGTAGTTGGATGATATGCTAATAAAATATTGTTCAAATGGAATACAGCGTGAAATAGTCTAAATATATAAGAGCTACTTTTGCAAACGTCTACGTTGGTGCGAATAATCTCTAGAAACATCTGGATTCAAATCAAAGCTAGTTTATATATAGACATTCATTTATATGGGCTATTAGGAAGAACAGTATTTTCACTCTTCTTTCAACAAAGAAAATGTGCGTATAACAATGAATAATGCACATTTTTATTATCAAGTACTGATGTATATATAGCGTTAATAATTTCAACTATTCTACGTAGCATAGTTTTTCTCAAGAATTTGGAATGTTTCGTATGGATATTACATTTCTTACTAAGGCAATATTATAATATATACAATTGAAATTTTCTCAACCTAATTTCCAAAGTCATGGGATATTGTGGAATATTTGTGAAGATTGTATCTACATAACCATAGAAATAGATATATATTTTGTTTCAATGATATTTGTCATTAATTACAAAGAACGATTATAAATTAAAATCACGAATAAAATCAATGCCCAAATGAAGTATTGATACTACTGAATTTTTCTCAATAACCGCTAAGTTTCTAAAGTGGTGAACAAATGTGAGATATGTAAATGTTAGTAATCGAAATTTTGCAACATTCGCAATGTTAACAATCAAACAATGAGCAAAAACACAAGTTTTAGAATGAAAGCAAGTTTACTTGTGAAACTTCGTGAAGGCATTGGACAGTTCATTGATAGCTGCATTAGTCACCGCCTTCCCTACAGCCATCTGCACCTGCGCTGGCACCTGGTAACCTCCCTGTTGCTGAGATCCTGCCACTCTACTGAACAACACGAAGACAATAATACTTAGCTTTCAAATACAATAATAATTAAGGTGAACGTACAATATCGGTTGAAGTATACCAAAATTCATGTACCAAAGTTTCTTCTCGTCTACTGTTCCCTCGTCAATCTAACATGTTACATTACAATTGATATTTACAAAACGAATGTTTAACGGGAACTGTTCAACTATTAACAAAGTATATGTTCAGGGTGCTTATTAAGCATTGGACAGAGACTCAATTTGTTATTCCATTATCCCTTGAATTAATCTAAGAATATCTTAAACTCTGAGGATGTTCTGAAAAAATGCAAAATAATAATGTTGCTAGATTGACCAGTGAGGTATATTAATATCTGCTAAATTTTATCGGGCTTACAGAAGAGGCCACAATCATGCCATAACTTCCGTCGCATCAACTATTCTGGAACTAAGAATGTGGGAAAAGAGGCATTGTTATTTTGTTTATTTACGGATATTTCAATTGTTGATCGTCCCTCTAGCCGAATATCCTGCTAGATATATTTTCATGAGTGGTATGATTTTTCTTTGTTTCACTGTCAAAAATTAGGCAACTCTGCACACAACTTATATATAAGAAAAAAATTAAAATGATATTTTGTTCAGCCCGCGGTAGATGTATGGAAATGAAAAACAACACTGCCAGTTTATACAGAACGAGTTGACATCTTTTAAAGATGACATTTGAAAAACCTAGCAAATATCTCTACACTCGACTACCTCTTTTTTAATATCAACAACATTATTCTTACATTAGTAGTTTCAACCAGATCTCAATCTGTTTTTTTAACGGCTTAGCGATATACGTTAGAGTACAACATATTAGAATAATACTGGGAATAACCACTAGAATATCTGCAATACTACTAACCACCCTGTGTTCTTTCTATTTATTCTTATAAATAAAATTTGTAGTCTAGGAACGTAGACTTCGAAGCAAATCTAAAACAAGAGCACCACAGCAAAACTGAGATTTGTACCAGGTTTACCCCCAGAAGATGCCAACATTTTCGAAGGTATCAGTATTGGTTTGCAAAACTCAAGTGCCGGTGTATTGTGTTTATTTTATTAGCGTCAAGTTTCAAATAAGTTTAAAAATACTAAAATTAAATTGGAACAAAACTTTGGAACATAGATTTCACAATGGTATGTTTATAACATAGATTTCAAATGCAATATGAGTAATGATAATTGAATGATATAATGGAATGTTTTCAATCTTTCTATATTTACATATAAAATACAAAGGTTGGTATTATACAAAAAAATATAGGTTCTTAATATGTGAGGTAAGACAATATAAAAAAAATCACAAACATATAATATACATACATACAGAACTCTATTCGCATAGAAAAATTATATAGAACACAAAGTAAGGTGCAACACGAGATTCCAATTATACTTCGTTCTAAATATCTGCTTCCTGCTTTTAATTTTGATTGATAACTTTAAAAAAAGCTATTTTGACCAACTTCCTAAGTGGAAAAAGTATACAATTAGACTGTATGCTTAGGTTTTAAGTTGTAACTTCGTTTCGCATAGGACACGTGTTGAGGTGTATTCAACCGAAATCACTCAAAATGATAAACAATTCAAAAAATAGGACCGATTTTATTAGATGAAAAGGGAGAAATAATACATAAAGATTTTTATGTTAGGAGTCAAGAGTATTTTGCATCTTCTGCAAAACGTCAAAATCTTTAAGATTCTTACATTGTCTGTTATTTCATTGTTTTCAGCTTGCCATCTAAATTCGGTTCTACTTTTTTATTTTTAATGAGTATGGTCTTACAATCATTTATAATTTTAATGCTAAAAGAATTTTCTTATAATCAAAGCTACTTCTGCGAAGAATAACATAAATATTTATGAGAAAAGGTAAATAAATTATGGAATTTTATATTTGATAAAAGTGCAATGGCGGATTTTTTATTCCATGTGGTTGGTTCCAATACAAGTTATAAGTTTATTGAATGTGATCCCTGAAAGTTTATGTTTAAAACTGTGTCTTGCCTACGTTTTTTATTTTTTAATGGAATTCGATATTCTTGCCACCTGCCTTGTGAAATGTACAATTCTAATAGATTTCTATATGTATCAAATAATTTTTGTTTATACCATAAAAATAATAAGTGAATTTATAGAAATGTTTTCTTTTGTGTTTTAATGTTGTGTGAAGAAATGAATAAGAATTCTTCATCTATTTAAGTGTGGATGTTAGAAGCCAAAGTAAATTAGTGAAAATGATAATCAAAATGGCATCGAATAAGAAACCTTTGAGAAAGAACTTAAGAAATACAATTTTCCATGATGATATTTCACATACCCCTACAAAAGATTCAAACTGAAAGGGAAAATTGTAATTTCAAGTGTGACTTTCTTGAATTGAACACTATGATTTAACAGCAGTGTATTTAACGAGGAGGTACCTGTCTCTATAACTTTAAATACATAACTTATTTAATTTACATTTCATAAATATCGATCAATGAAGCGGCTTTTCTACATTTCTAACTTTTGTGTTTGCTACTGTACACAGTACAAGTTTTCATATAGGTATAGATATACCGACAAATCAAAAATGTGAGTATTCCTTTGTTCGTAGGACATTATTTAAGCGAAAATTAGATGATAACAAACACGTATAGCACCCTATTCAAAAACAATTTGCACTTTAAAAGCTCACAACTGATTCTATGTCCACAAGAGTACACAATATTACATATAGATACATAAGCACAAAGGAACAGAACATCTTTCCCACAACATTAAATCAGTTGTGCTCTTCGTTGTTTCATTAATACCTTAATATAATTAATGCAAGTTACTAAGATTATTATGCTAATATCTGTTAATGGTGTAAGTGGAGATTAATTGTGTTCTACGATCTTAACGCCTCCTGAAAAACAAACCACAAGCTCAAACCAAAAAATAGCTGTGGCGAATTTGAATTGTTGGATTTTTTTTACAACTGTATGGAATGGGAATGGGTCAATGCGATCAAATTGGAGAAACTCCCAAACATCTCAATAAATATTACAAGTTTTGTTATTTCTTATAGTAGCTAGGAGTCAGGGGAAAAGTTGAAACGAGTACTTTTGATCTAAAATCTAAAGTAATGACATTAAAAAGTAAAAAAACATTCATGATGTTTAAAAATAAATCTTTTTTTGTTGAATCTTATGCATGTGGTATAAGAAAAAAAATCAAATAAAAATAATGTTAAGTAAATAGATGAAATAATATTGGAAGTAAAAAATTCAAAAGAAAAGAATTGCATTGGTTTATAAGATCCACAAAAAGCATAGGGGACAAATTAAAGACCAGAAGATTGGGTGAAAAAACTTGTACACATGTTGAAAAACTCTGCGGCAAAAATATAGCCATGAAGGTTGTTATCAATACCATACCAAACATACAAAATATTAGATAGGATATTAAAAGCACGCAGAAGATAACCTAGAAGACGAACAAATAACAATTCATTCTATACCTATGAGTTACCAAACATAAAAGATCCGAACACGATGCGGAAAGGAAAAAGATCTGGTTTGTCCAACGACAAGACTTTCCTATAACTCAATAAGCCTAGCTTTTTCACTGAGAGATGAGCATCGTATGGCCTGGAAGAATAGTCAAGGCAAGTTTCATTGTAATCCTTATAACCGCTTTCAGTGTACAGTATTGCACAAAACACGTTTTTCAGCTTTAGTACAAAAGGAAGGCAAAAAAATGGTCCATCGCTTCTCGAGATAATCTTGGCACAGACAAATGGATGATATATTTTTTTGAATCAGGAAACGAAACGTTAACATCTGCTCGAAACACGAGAACAATTCTCTTCTTTCATAGCATTTGGCCTAGCGGTGGGAAAGTAAAGAAAAAACCTTTTGACGTGATTGAGGGAGTCAGCTTTAGACCTCTCCTGATTGACAAGGAAGTGATACTAAAAATTATCATAATGAATAAGGGATAAATGTAGGATATAAGAATTAAATACCGATTCAGAAAATAATATACAGCGAATATCATCCAGAAATTATGATTTCTGGACACACTGATAGACCAGATACAAAAAGTACAGATCCAATAGTCAAGAGAACAATAATAATATTAAATAAACAACAAGAAAACATTGGAAGAAGTATAGACATTCAGTCAAGAATGCAAACAATATCCAGTAGAAACTGAAAAAATGCATAATGAATAACAGACTACATATAACTCCTACACGAATAAAAAATGCTTCAGTTGAAGTAACAATCTGAGAAGAAAATAGACGATTGAAAAAAGCACCATACAATAATTAAAGAAAGTAAAATGATGGAGAATATGTTGGTGAACAACATGAAAATATCACTAGAATGGATAGTGCCAGGTGATTAGTGGCAAGAACAAAAAAGTATCAGATGCAGTGCAAAAATATCATAAATGTGGCAAATGGGATAATTAAATACAGGCATGACGAAGTGGATGAAATGTGTGATGGGTGGTAGACAGTTTCTCGAAACTCGATAACGCTGAATATACCATCAGAAACCAACGTCGATAGTATACAGGTATTAAAAAGCGAAAAATCAATATTGCAAAAGTTGATCGACCAATTTGAGCTCATGACCATTTCTGAGCTCAAAAGTTTCTAAATTTAACGTAAATTATAATGAAATTCCGAATAATTTTAGTTATACTCACGTGGGTATCAGAGGGGCTGGAAGAGCCTGACCCTGTGGTCTTCCTGGAGGCATTGGAGGTGCCCCACCGCCTGGTCTATTTGGTATAGCAGGAGCCGGTCTACCGGAACTCGGTGGAGGTGGCGGAACTCTGGATCCCAGAGATCCTGAAAAGAATATAAATAGTGAGATATTTTACATCAGCATCCCTCCTTCGATCAACTCACCGCTCGATCCTACAGTACCCATATTGGGAGTGGGTTTCCTTGGTCCTCCGGGACTTGGTGGTGATAATCTCGGATTTTCTAAACCACTTGCAAGCCAATCGTTCTTCACCGGCGGAGGCACTGGGGTGGATACTGTGGCCATCGACACATCTCCGATAATGTGTAAGGCCTCTTTGCAAGCATGATACATGCGCAGCATCTCTTCACGTTTCTGGGCTTCTTCAGGAGCCTCTTCCATCATTTGAGACTAGATGGAAACATTTCAGAATATTTTTTTACAACTTGTCCGAAGGCAATGCAATATTTATTTCATAGGCGTCTCAAAGTCAAATTGGCATTTCAGAAAACTCGGATGAATAAATTTATATTTTATTACTCAAGCAAACGCTTTGTATTTTGTTTCTGCATTATTGTTAATAATTTTTTATTTTTTTCTCCCTAATTATATGAACTTCTTTGAGGTGTATAAAAAATTTGAAATACCATATTTTATCTCGAAATCGTTATGCCATTGATCTACTCCTGCCAGTTGAATTGTTTTCATAACTGATTTATAAATTTCAACAAACATGGTTTGTCTTCACGTGAAGAAACTTCGGCCAGTTTGATGAATGCGTAGTCCATTCCATGTATAATATTGTAGTCAATATATATTTTATTTCTGATCCATTAGCTTAAATTTAAGAGAGAACAAAAGGCCGATGCCAGAATGTTGATTGGATATTTCGATGTAGCGATTCATTAGAATATTTTTGACAAGATACAAGTCAATTCCAGACAAATTAGTTAAAATCGTTGTTTTATTATTTTATTTATTATTATTATTATATTATTTATTTTGTATATCACATGTATTGTTGTTTTTTTTATTATTATTTTATAAGCATTTACTGTGACACACTGCATGACGTTTAAAATAATTATATAAGAGCATCAATAAATAAATATATCGTGAATAAAATTAGATTAAAAAAGAAGGAAAGATGTTTTTAATTATACGTCACTAACTTATTTCTTCACATTATCGTGTATGCATAAATAATTTATAATGATAATAACATAAGTTACTATACCTGATCTCCACTGGCATAGATATGGGCCAATAGTTCTCCGTTGATGAAATCTTTGGTATGGTTGATGATCATGTACATAATCGTTTTTGGTACCAAGTCTCTCGTTGTCTTCGTTACTATCCTCATGTAGCTATCTACCAAGTTCCGGATCGTTTCAACCTGTCGTTCCAATTGCGGATCCATGGAACTAGTGACATTCTCACCCGAAGACTATCGTGAATGCAAAGGAAATGATTTATATTATCTAACAGAAGAATCATTATGAAGAAATGGAACAATATAGATACGTTTGTCAAAGTTTTACACACCTGGGAATCTCCCTGCAGCAAAAACACACAAGCACACAATGTTAGAAGAATCAAGCTCCAACAAAAAGTATATTCTTATTCATAATAAAAAAATATGCTTACATGCTTCTTAAATCAACAATCAACTAATCTGACAAGTTCAATGTTGAAAATGTATCAAAACTCGAAATCAAATACCTCGACCAAAACGACTCTCGCCCATGATGCATCTAACTCCTCCCACTTTTTAACCACTGACGTCACGACCACTGTCAAATTACAAATATAATATAGTAATTTAAGCTAAATCTAAGGCAGGTGACAGATCCGAAGGAGCCCGAATACACGAGCACCACTTGAACATGTTCAACCTTCTCTTTTCGACGCAGTGGTAACGTCAGTGGTTGAAAATGGGCGAACTTTACCGAATTGAGTATTGAGTCCAAAACGTAGCATACCGTTGTATGTATGTCGTGCTCTCGCCGTTATCGTTCCGGTCCTTCCATTCTAATTTGAAGTTAACTCTCTGTGAATTTTCTATTCGCTATATTGACTCATCATTGGTTGTCTCTAACAGAATAATTTAAGCTACTATTTTTTACATATATTCAACATACACTGCGATTTATAACCAATTTTGAATATCCATCACATGAAATGACCGAGAAACTGTTTTCTCTTGTTGTATTGTTTTTTTATGAAATTGGATATTCAAGGAAACTTAGGAAAATCAGTGCTTAAACAATAATCATCCTCGAAGAAGCCACTCTATGAATCAAACCGGCAACGCTGTTGGAGTATCGTACACATTTTTCATTCATTTTCGGAAGCCTTGTTGCCGAGTCAATAATTGTCGTTTCTGCTTGATTTTGGATAGTAATGACACTGCTTATAAAGACGCTCCAAAGCGGTGTTGCCAATATAAGATAAATGGTTTTCCTAAGATCTGGTTACTGATCGTTTGTGGAGTAGTTTTATGAATGACTTGTGGGGTCTATCCTATGGTTAGAGGTCAATGGTTGCAAGATATGTGTGGACGATCATGATTGGGTACTGACTAATATTTGACCTTGCAAATTGAGTAAGTGATTTAGAATCATGTTAGCCTTGAGATGATCCTAAATTAAGAATGTTTTATTATGAATAAGATAGATTGTGAGTTAGGTAATTAATGAGTTATTAACGTAAACAGGCAATTTTCTATTCAAGTGTCAGTAATAGGAGGTTTATTAGCCAATGGAAATGATTTCAATAAAAATAATGTCAAGCCTATAATCTGTATCACACATAACATACTCTGTATAGATACTTGCCCGTCTCTTCTGCAAAAACAAATCTACATTACTACATGTTCATTGTGTGTGAGGATTTATTTTCCTTGTGAGTAACTCAAGACTAGATAACTAAAACTTATGGTGTGTTTGTGTGTTTTTTTTGTTAGTCGAATCATTGAAATCGAAAAATCAATAAAATATCTTATTCCTCACAACCACCTTGATTTTGATAATTTAGAATAATAATAATACTATGGTTTTATATTATTTGAAGTTCATATAGGGTAGTACCTTCTATGCATCCGTCACCGTTAACGAAAGATAAAGGTTGTTCTAGCGATAGCTCCGACTAATTTATAATGCTTACAGTTAAGAGAATGAGTGTTCCATTATTTGCTATCTTTTGAGGGTTACAAAGCAAATCAGCCGAACGATTAAAGTCATGAAATTTGACGCTTCCTAGAGAGCATTATCGGAGGGTAATCGGGCTATTTTAGCTCAGAAAATGCACTAATTCTGGAGTTATAAACCATGAAATATGTTTCTTAATATTCGAATATGTTCTTAAATACTACGGTCATATCAGACCTCTTATTGTAAACTTGCGACAAAGGAATTTTAACCAATAAGCATGGGTTTATATGTTATACAAAAAACCACAGAGTTATAGCGTAAATAAACAAATCCTGATTCTGGGAGTTAATTTTAGGATTGAATTATGAACATTAGAAGAAAAAACTTTTTCAAATGCACCATGTGAATTATCAAATGAAAGATGAGTGATGTCAGTATTTTAAACTTAAAACGTAAGTACAACCTCATATCCCCTGATTCGCAAGTTAGTTTTTTTATTAAATTATTATGAATATGAGCTAAATTCACAATTAGATAATCAAAATCAAAGATGTTTTTGAGTAGTGAGAGATACAAGCATTCATTGATTCAACTATGTATTTGTGCTACTAGATAAATACAGTAAATAAATGTATGAATTATCAAGCAATATAAGTTTAAATAATGATTTCAGATCTCTATAGTGAGTAATACTAGATCTGCTCATTTAAAAGTCAGATTAGCAGTAAACCCAAAATTACTTGAATACAATAAAACTTAAGGCGATAATTACTACATCTTTAAGAATATTAGTATCGATTATAGAATTACATTTTGTGAACAAAACAACGAATAATTTTTATAATGATCCAGAATGAAATTGATTGAGCTTTTTTGGATTCACTGCGTATATCTCATAATTATTAAATAATGTATTGAGTATTTATATGATCTACTGTAATGTAATATTCGATATGTTGAAAGGTCATTGCTTGAATAGTTGCTTTCAATCTACAGTTTTATTAAAGTCTATAGATTTGTCAACGTACCTCTTCGCCATTCATTGTATCAGTTTGTTTTTCAGGATAAACTCCAGCTCTTAAAAATGACGCCTTCCACGAATCTACTTCATCCAACGTCTCACAGCTCAATTCAAGTTGCTTGTAATCCTATAGAAATACCAAGAAATGATAAGGTGATACTTATACGGATGTACTTGAATGTATGGAGGAACATTAATTTTAAGTTACCTTGTAAACATTTCTTCCATCAGGATTGAATAACGCAAACATATGCCTCCTTGACATGAATCCTTGTTCAATATCCCTTAGTTTCAGACCATCCAATGGTAGCATATATTTCTTCTCTCTTTCTTCTTCATCCTTATACCAAGATATATTCTCAGAAGTAAGAACGAACCAATAATCTCTTGAACCGCCTTTCATTATACCGAGATTGTGGATGCACATGTAACCTTTTCTAATAACTTGATTACCCAACGTCCCCCGAGTACCCTTTGCTGTCGCATTCTCTGACTGATTCTGTGCACTGCAAACGCCAAATATTGCTAATACTGCTAATATAGAATATTTAATATCAAAATGTAAATGTGACGGGAAATAAATATAATAAAATTAGTTTTTGCAACTATTCGTATTTTTTGCATATCGGCTACAGCTTACTCGGCTGGTAGAATTTGGACTGTTTGGAATCATTTAACTATGTAAAAAAGTCGAGCTGTATACCTCCTTCTTTTGGAAAGTCGGTCGAAAAGAAGTTCATTCTTTCTAAATTGTCCGAGAATTCTACTTCATTAATTATTGGTTAAAGTTACAAGCAGAAAATAATGAGTCTCTGATAATAGGCAACATGCAATATAATTATTTTTGATGCCTTTTGATATGATGTTAAGGAATTTCGTTGTAGAATAGACCACAAACGTATTAAATAATCAAAAGTACAATAATTTATTGCAAAAATCGGTTTTAAACTTACTTTTTCAATTCTCGCACAAAAAAGAACCTGAAGTTCCGATGCTGTCACTCATGTCCATCACATATTTCCTCCTTATAACTTCTGATAACAAGTTTTTGAGGTTAGTTAATTAGTCAGTTACAAAATTAATTGTATTTTATGCTAAAATGAAAGCTGGTTTGATAAGAGCAGACTCCAGGAATTTACCAAAAGTTAGTGATGACATGATTGAACGTTTTTTTTTTGTTGAAAGTGCAGAATTTTCAGGTGTAGAAATGAAAGGGACTAAATTATTACGGTATGTACAAATCAAAGTTAAATTTTATGTTTCATTCAGCAGTGCACAGCATTCAATAACAGTCTTTGGAGAATAATTGTCATCCCTTTTTGCAGCTTGGAATCACTTTTTTCTCAGTTTTGGATCAGAAAGTCCAGTTAAAAACAATTTATTCGGAAACTCTGCTGAGTAGACGGACACAGTGGCACAAAACATGAATCAACACTGCTTTTTATAAGAAAGAATATTAGTAGCATTATGACTACCCGATGTTTCTTTATGTAGGAAGTACTCATACAAAAATTGCAATGCAATACTTATGAAAGCCAGCGGCAAACCAATATGAGCGACAGTGACAGACATGAGTGAAGTCATCGGAACTGTAGCTCCGTTTTCGCGAGAAATTTGAAACAGTAAGCTTAAAACTGCATTTTCTGCAATAAGTTTAAATATTTGCGAACAAAAGCTAGTATTTATTAAGTGGCGACATGTCTAAAGAAAATGGTTCACATCAACAACTTACTTTGCGAATCCAATGAAATCTTCATGGTTAGTATTCATGTATGCTAGTTCGCAATCAATCAATAGGCATAACTGTTCTTTGCAGTATTGTTCTCTTTGTCTGATGTGCGATGTAATGATTCTTTCAGCTTCTTCTCTCAATCTGGGGTAACGTGACATCTTCAAACAGATTATCATTTATAATAATTTAGACTTAAGTCAAAATCTCAAAAAAATTACCTTATCTGTGCAAAGTCTAACAACATTGGATAATTCAGTTACAACCAGGTCAACACATTTCAATGAAGGTTCCTTCAAACGCTGAATCTGTTTCTTGACAATAGCTTCGAACGCCATATCAGGAGTGAAAAGACCCACCTAACGTAAGTATTGTGTCAGTTAATAAAACGGATATGAAGACAATCGGTGCAATCTTTTTAGGAAATTTACTTAAGTTATTTAGTTCTACATAATTTGAATATGAAGGAACAGATAAGAGTTACTGAGAGAGCTGTCTAACACAAGTATGAGGATTTTGCAGACTACTTATCAACAATAAACACCAAATGCACGAGTAGGGAAATGTTTGTTTATTATATAGACAGGGTTTTGGGTAAATACAAGTCTAAGATATTTCTTACCCTGATACCATGGATATTTCTGATAGCAAAAGCAATTTCTCTTCGCAATTCCTTCTCATCAAACTCCATCTTAACAATTTCAAATGGAAATCGCTCATGAAAAAGTCTGTTGATTTTAGCACCACCAGACAACTCATTTGTGTTGATTTGTGCCGAACCAGAGCCTTCAATCGTTCTGTCAAAATCCGTTTGGAGTTGCTGTATCATCCTATAAAATAAAATGGACACAAAACGTTTTTTCATGAAAAATACATACACATACTGCAACATTGCCTTAGTTTTGATGGCTGGATCATCTGGTCGAAAATGTTTAAATTGATCGACATCTCTCTCTAACTGTAAGAGTTGCTTTTGCAATTTATCTCTCAGACTTGGTAAGGTGTCTCTTATATGATTAGTTAGCTGTTGGTTGAGCACTCGCTGAAGGTAAGGTGTACCCAAACGATCAGCTATATGGCGGTATGATGGGTGGCTGTTATATTGAAAATAAAGCAGCTATAAAATCTAGATAGAAACATGTGTACAGTCTACTTCACCTCAAGAAGAATTTTCTCTCAGCTGCTAGTGCAGCGTTTATGTCTTTACGTCCTTCAATGTCTTTTTGCGAGCGGTTCACAACACCAATGTACCCTCGTCTAAGAGGCAACAATTTATTCTCCAAAATGTCTCTGGCATCAGTGCCTTCATCCATGAGATCCAGTTTTGTGATCACACCGATTGTTCGAATACCTATGATACATTATTCAAAACAAGATACATCAAAAAAACTACCACTTTTTATTGTTTAGTGTTATGGTAATTTGGAATACACTATAGTTTTAGTTTTTCTCCCTAGCGGAAATTTATTTAGAAGCAGAAAATGAAATAATAATCTACATACATGTCTTGAATGAATGATTGACGCAGCAACTAATGAAATTAATAACTTTTATATGAGAGTTTGTGGAATGAAAAGAAATATGAATTTCCAAATATATGAATAAAAATATTTTTACCTTGTGGATCAACTTCTTTAGCCAGTTTCAATGCATCTGAATTAGCTAAATCTGTATTTGCTGGTGTCACAGCTAAAATAAGACAGGACTCTCTCTTGATAAACTGCATTATCATAGATCGAATTTGTTGTTCAATATCGACAGGCTGATCCCCAATGGGGACTTTTGTTAAACCAGGCAGATCAATCAGTGTCAAATTCAGTACTGGAAAAATATATCAGATATTATTTCGGTAAAACCTAAATGGTAATATTTACCATTTGGAGAGTAAACTCTCAAATTAATAGGTATATTGGATATTCCCTTATTGCCACCCGTAACTCTATCCGTTTCCGCTTCAATTTCTTGACGGACCTCATTAAAATCCACAAATTTCTTGCCCTTGCAGTGTAAGAATTCAGCATATTCTGAAAAGCAAATAGGTTTGTTTCCCATTGATATTGATATTTGAGTTTTCTTATTGTTTTTTTTAATTTCAAGAATCTCAATAATAATGTATTATCCAATTGAATATATTTGCTCCTGTACTACTCTTTGCTAATTCTCTTACCGGAAATTGCGTTTATCAATTGTAGAATGAGAGGTCTTCGTGTAACGATGCCTGATCCTCTAGGCAGGAAGTCTCTGTAAAATTGAGATAATGAATGTCATTGAACCAAATATTCTAGTAAAAATCCATAGTAGTAACCCATTTAATCTTTCTTTCCACCCTAATCCTAAGATAGATATTAGGCATATTATTCTATTAATTATTAATTTCAGAAGATATTAAGAAAGAGTTGAGTAAGAGTACTTCAGACTAAAAATTTCAAGAAAAATTTATTAACAATTTTATTATACGTCATACGTTTTGTAAGTTAATATTGTAAGAGAACATCGCCAATTTATGCAACCTAATTAAAAAATGTAAGGAACTGAATCTCGAATGGTAAATCAATACCCAATATTATAAATTGAGGAAATAAAGTTAGCACAAAAATTGAAACCTAGTTTGGCAGAAAATAACAAATCAAGAATTTGATATTATTTTCATTTACTTAATATTACTTTTGGAATTATTGTCCCTATCAAAGTATGGGTAATATGCCAGTGCAAGATTTGGAATTAAACATTTTTTTCTGGGGTTGCATGTTCCAAGAATCTTGAGCCCAAATGTCACCCTGGTTCAATAAGTGTGTCAAACGTCAACTGTAAATTGATTGGTCCCTCATCTAAATCAATAAATAAACTATATAAACATATATAGAATATTACTGGAGAATTTCGGGATGAAATACTTACTTGCCAACGAAATTCTCTAATACTGAACTCTTTCCAGCCGATTGTCCGCCCACAACTGCAATCTGAGGTAGATCCAAAGTCATATGAACACCCAGCTGGGTGAATGCATCTTGTAATTTGTTCACAATAGGAATGAGTTGTTCCATTCCCATATTCCCTGCCATTTTTAGGCCGGTATTTCCTTAGATTTTCACCAGAAATCCAGGAAAAACAACAATCAAACCGCACCAAATCACAATGTATCAACGAACATGGCCGTGGCTACACTGTTGTCGGCTTGTCGGGGTCGGGTCTATTACTTCAATTTAATCAAAACCCGATTCAAGTGTTTGTATTCCGCGCAACTATCCTTATTTGCCAATCAGTATTTTTCTATTGCATGATTGATTGATCATCAATAGCTCGATTTGGTATTGTATGATTTTAATATTAGGAATTTTAATAAATTTGTGATTTATAAAAAAGTCTACAAATGAGAATAATCATTTTTCCTTCTCTCAATTTAAAATATTTATATGCTTGATGCTTTCAAGAGTAAACATTTTTGAAATAAAATTTCAATTCAAATAGTTTCAGAATGTGTGTAGTGTATGCGTATATCACCGTATATAAATAAAAGTTTATTTACACAATCTGACAACGTCGGTTACGATCTGAATTATAAGGGCGCATGACTCATAGAATTTTGTGTTTTTATTTTATTGTAGAGGAAATGCAATCAATCTACTAGAAGTATATTCATTCCATCGGAAATAAATAAATAATTTTTATCTCATAATATAATAGTTATTATATGATCGCGTAATTCAGGTCATATCTTATAATTTTTCAAAAGTTGTTTGTCAATATATTCGCGCAAGCGCCATCTAACATTTAACTCCAAATACGTGGACAGTACCGGATCGATTTTTTTCTCGGATTTATAGAGCGACTACCAGATAGCCAACAATTTCTATTGATGGCAATCGTTTGTAGGTATGTCCTTTGTAAAGGTTTGTAACACTCTTCTTTTTTTTGTGAGTCAATAGTTAATGCGTAATTAAATAGTTAATTATTTAATACCAGCCAAAACGTTTTAAAAATAGATCGTAACAAACATATTATACACTCAAACGATTAGATATCGTTTGTAAGTCTCAAATATAATAATGAAATCGTTTGTGACTATCTGCTTTTTCCAAAAAGTCAAAATTGATTTCAAAATTTGTAGATTTACACAACTAGATTAGATTAGATTTAAGAGGGGGTTACATTGCACTGCTACCATAAGGTCTATTGTGCCCCCCACCTGAGTTGCACTCGCTTATATGCGGTCTACAACTCGCCTTCCAGTTCCAGAGTTCTAATGAACTCCATTATCTGGGTTGGCTTCAAGGAGGATACTTCCTCACTACTGCAGGTTGCTAGTCCAAGGCACTGTTTGCGTTGGCTAGCAATGGCGAGGCATTCCGTCACCAGGTGATCCGGAGTTTCCTCCTCTTCCCCGCAGAATCTGCACTCGTCCTCCTCTGCTAGACCTAATCTCATTAGATGCTTCTTGAGGCGACAGTGTCCTGTAAGAAATCTAGTGAGTAGGTGTAGCTAGATCCAAATACCTTTTGGATCTTGCAGTATCAAAGTTTTTTAGAAACTTTTTGGAATGATCCAATCCAGGGGTATCCCGCAAGAGTGTTTCTCTTACGGTTTTTTCCTTCTCCAGAAACTCCTTCTTGTAGGTGCTTGCTGTGTTGGCCTCCTCGTTGCCTTTGATTCCCGAGTGGCCGGGAACCCAGACTAAGTAGACCCTTTTGTTCTTGCCTAGCTCATTGAGCTTCCTTCGGCACTCCCATACCATTTTTGAGTCAATGGTATGAGAGTTCAGTGCTTTAATTGCAGCTTGACTATCAGAATGTATTGCAATGTCACATTTCTGATAGTTTCTTTCAAGGTTCACCTCCACGCATCACTCAATTGCAAGCAATTCTGCTTGAAAGACGCTTGGGCAGCGGCCTAGCGCAAGTGAGCATTTGGTGCGATTCCCAAACACTCCAGCGCCTGTCCCCGTCGTGGTCTTAGAACCATCAGTGTACCATTTAATGGTATTCTTTTTGAGAGCTTGGATTGTGAGCCCCCTGTCCCAATCTTCTCTGCTATTTAGCACCGTGGTGAAAGTTCTCTCGATGCTAGCTTTCTTTGTCATTACATCACTGGGAAGGTTTGCTGATGGGATGTGTTTGGACAGAGAGGACCAAGCTCTCTGATTCCGAATTCCCACAATGTCTGAACCTTCCCTAGATAGTCTTTGAATGGCCTCATGGGCCAATCTATCTATCACTAGATGGAGAGGTGTGAGATCTGTGATGATCTCTAGTGCCCTGGTCGGGCAAGTTCTCATGGCTCCAGTGATACAGACACAGGCTAGTCTTTGTATTCTATCGAGGGTTTTCCTCGTATTGCTCTGAATTGCCTTGCCATGCCAGGCTATTGACCCATATGATATTATCGGTCTTACAATCATGACGTACATCCATCGCAGTATTTTTGGGTTACATCCCCAAGTCTTACCAGTCAGATTTCAGCACGCCATTAAGGCCTTTATTGCTTTGCTAGCAGTAGCCTCAATATGCTTGTTCCACAGAAGCTTGCTATCTAGTGTTAATCCCAGATATTTGACTTCAGCCTTCCAGCTTATTATGTCTCCACTTAAAGTGAGAGGATTCATAGCTGGAAGTTTCCTTTTCCTAGTAAATGGAATAATTGTGGTCTTGGATGGGTTTATGCTAAGCCCCACTGACAAGCACCATTGCTCAATAGTTCTGAGGCCCTCCTGCAATAATTCGCATAGGGTGTTCGCGAATTTTCCTCGGACTATTAGGACTATGTCGTCGGCATAGCCTATACATGTGAAGCCAAGCTCCGTGAGTTTGTGGAGTAACTCGTCTACTACTAAGCTCCATAGGAGGGGAGATATTACTCCTCCTTGAGGTGTTCCACGAGTAGCTTTAACAGAGGTGGTATGATCACCTACTTGGGCCTCAGCTATTCTCGTCTTCAACATCTCATACATCCATTTGATAATGGTCTTGTTCACTCCTCGCCGTGTGAGTGCCTCCCTGATTGACACATGTGTGGTGTTGTCAAAAGCCCCAGATATGTCCAGGAAGGCACACATTGCGATTTCTTTATTGTTCAGAGAACTCTGAATGACCTCAGTTAGCTGATACAGCGCGATTTCTGTTGAACGCCCCACCCTGTATGCATGCTGACATTTATGAAGTGGTTTGTCCTTCAGAATCTCTGTTCTTATGTAGTTACACAACTAACTTTACACTACTGTTAAAGTGTAAATTCGTTCAATTCTTCATTTTAACAGTGGTGTAAAGTTAGTTGTCTAAATCTACAAATTTTGAAATCAATTTGGATTTTTTGGAAAAAGTAGAGAGTCACAAACGATTTCATTATTATATTTGAGACTTACAAACGATATCTGATCGCTTAAGTGTATAATATATTTGTTACTACCTATCTATTTTTAAAACGTGTTGGCTATCTGGTATCAAATAATTAACAATCTAATTATTCATTAACTATTGACTCACAAACAGAAAAGAAAAAAGTGTTACAAACACCTACAAATGACTTACAAACGATTGCCATCAATAGAAATTAAAAAATATATTTAAAAAAAATCGTGTTGGCTATCTGATAGTCGCTAATTTATAGACCACATACCAATAAATAACCAACACAAATTAGTAAAATTTTATACTTTTAAATTTCTGTTGATACAGATCGTTTGTGAATTTTGTGACGCATTTTTTTGTTATTCAATATTTATTTAGTTATTAGATTGTTAAATAGTTAATACCGATTAGCCAACACATCTTGAAAATAGACCTAACATTCTCTATTTTTCACTCAATTTAAAATAAATCATTTGTGAAACACAAATATAATTATGATAACGTTTGTGACTCTCTATTGTTTTAGAAAAATCTAAATTGATTTGCAACTAACTATACATCACTGTTAAATCGTCAATGAATGTAATTTGTGTATGGAAAGTCACAATACAAAATAATAATAATTCTATTGGTGCCAAAACTCTTATATCGAACTACAATTATTACATAACTTCAAAAGTAACAGCACCAATAGCAAGAATATAGATATAAAAGGTAGGATGACTAACTGTGTATCCTGTTCTATAAGCCGAAGTGGCAGAAATAATGTCCCGTGATAAGTTGTCAATGTGGTATGTTGTGCAGTATTTCACTGAGTGTCTATTGTTGTATTCAAGCTTCCTTCGGCTGTACTACATAAGGATGCACTACGTGATTTTGCGCAACACACCGAGATGACATACGATAACCCAATGTTTTTTGTGCTAATCCCACTACTCGTGTTACTCGTCCTCCCTATATTTGTTCATGACCAATAAAATTAATATTATGTTGTATTGTTATGTTCCATACAAACATTATGTATATTTATGATTTAACACTGATGTATTGTTAGTTGCCTGAACCTACAAATTTTGAAATCAATTTAGATTTTTTTAAACAATAGAGTCACAAATGATTTCATTATATTATATTTGTGTTTCACAGTTGATTTCTGATAAATTGAGTAGAAAATTGACAATGTAAGGTCTATTTTCAAGACGTGTTGGCTAATCTGTGTTAACTATCTAGCAATCTAACTCATCAAGTGTCACAAAAAAAACAACGCATCACAAGCGATCTGTATCAACAAAAATTTTAAAATATATTTTTTTCAAATTCGTGTTGGCTAATCGGCTCATGGTTATTTATTGACGATTTAATAGTGATATAGTTATAGTTGGTTGCCTCAACTTAAAACTTTTGAAATCAATTTAGATTTTTTTTAAACAATAGAGAGTCACAGACGATTTCATTATTATATTTATGTTTCACAAACGATTTATGATAAAATGAGTAAAAAAATAGAAAATGTAAGGTCTATTTTCAAGACTTGTTCGCTAATCGGTGTTAATTATTTAACAATCTAATAACTCATTAAATATAGAGTAAAAAAATTGCAAACGTGTCACAAACGTTCACAAACGATCTGTAACAACAGAAATTTAAAAATATATTTTTTTTCAAATTCGCGTTGGCTAATCGGTTCATGGAGATTTATAGATAAAGATTCGTTTCTTGACAAAATTCAAGTACTATAATTGTCTTCTTTTTCCGTTTTTAAACGCCAAAACAAGCATTTCAAAAAATATTCTATGCAGGGTGTTTTCTTAATAAGCATAGCATAAATGCTAAAGTATTTTTTTCTATTAACTTAGGTATGATATATGAAATTGTATTTAATACATTAATTTTAAAAAATTATTCCCTTCAATGAATGTTTGTTTAAGATTAGATAAATATTTTTTTTTATTTTTTGATGCGAAAACCGGCACATGAAATAAAAATCAAGAAATCAGATTTGCTCAGAAATAAGGAAATAGGATTTCAAAAAATATTTTAACTTTAAGAAAAGCCACTGGCGTATCACTTTAAAACTTTGTTCATCAGAATATGCATTTTAATGCAAAGAAAAGGCGTACTACGTTTTTAGTCTATGACTAAAACACTCGGCTATTGGGTATTGTTGTATTGTTGCTAAGGCATGTTAGAAAAAAGATTATAGATACTTCATCTAATCTGTATATGAATAGCATACATTGTGATTGTAGGGAATGAAACATGCCTGCCTTTCCACTCCTTAAAAAGAGATAGAGAGTGACAGATAGGCGCTAGTCACAAAACGGGAAGGGCCGTATTATAATTAGATAAGCCACTATTTGTCAATATGTCTATGGGTCCCGCACATCAGATGAAAAATGGAACCCTTATAAAACCACACTGTTGTATATCTGTTCGGTAACCAATTTTTTTCCAAATCCCGATCTATCAAACAAAAAAGTTCTAATTCATTACTCACTCAGAGTCAAGTAAGCACATCACGATTGTAACGCGTTAATAAAAGATTACTTATACTAAGGGTAGATTTTTGGGATAAACTGAAGGATTGTAAAAAACTCTTCTAAATGCATCATAATCATGTATCATGTGCCGCATCAAAAAAAGGACTCATAATGTGAAATGTGAATACATATATGTATTTATTTATAATGTAAAAATCTAATATATTAACATGAGCAATTTTTTCTCGGAAACGGCTCAAACTATTAGGTATACAGATAAGGTTCTAATTTTTAGGATTATCTACCTATATAAGTGGCTTCCCTGACAAAAAGCGAGGGTTTCACCCTCGAGTTCCATAAACTTTTTCTTGAATGGTTCGGCAGATTACTAGATAAAAATTTGCAAAAAGGGGTTTTAAGAGCCAAGAAATCGATTGGTATTTTTAAACGGTTGTGACACTCGAGGTCCACACTAGCTATTTCGTGAATGGCCAATATAGGGTTTGGGGGTCGAGAAGTCGATTGGTGATACAGCTGAGTTCTGGTATGTTTACACATTCATATTTATTTTGAAGTTCGTAAATTATGAATTAATGTGAAAATTGAAAGCAGTATTTACCGATCTACCGATAGCGATTCATTTAAACTAGAAATATGCATTTTTTAACTAAGATTAAACATCTTATAGACCCCTCTAAATACTGTATTACCCGAGCAAAGCTCGGTCACCCCAATATTAATATACAATATGTCCAAGATAAGGATGGGATAGCATTAGGATTTCTATACATGTTCGTCATTTTGATGGTCTTATATATCGTGTTGACAAAAATTGATTAGCTATTTGGCTTTTCGAGGTATTATAGAGAAAAATCTATTTTCTCAGTTAATGATTCTTTTTCTGAATTTCCATGAAGAGCTAGCAAAAAACAACAAATCTTTTAGCTCTTTCATATGGCATTCCGAAACAAAAGAGTACCTTTATTGGATAAATCTTCATACTACTAAATCATGTATCACATAATATGCCTATTACAAGTCCATTTATGAAACCAGTGAATTGGTATACCTGAAATTCCCGACGTTGTCAAATCGAAACAGAATGTTGAAAAGAATTATCAAAATTAATTACGAAAAATAACCTACAAACATGACACGGGACCAAGGAGGAAAGAAGGTCCCTTCCACGGTAAAAATACACTTGTACCATGGTCCCTTCTATCCTCCTTGCAAATGACATACCTAGACCACAGCTTACCTAATTAGGTAAGCTGTGCCTAGACGTCAATGATGAATCGATTTGACGTACGACTTTGTAAATCGGTACTATTCAAAATAGTAAATTTCAAAACAAACTTTGTATCTATGTATTCTCAATGTCAAACGATGTTTCAATAAAAGAGGCCCTAGATGATAACGTAATCACATGGCTCATTTAAATAGACTATAAATAGTGTGACCCAGGGGTATGGGAAACTCTATAGCTTTTTTTATATCCAAGCTATCGATTTGATTTTCATTAAAAACGATAAGTCCGACATTATGGCACTTTCTTGAAGTATTTTTATTCATATACAGGATGTCCTATCGTAAAATAAGAAATTAAATTCTGTATTTTTAAGAGACGTTTGGAAATAAGGTATGGTCAGGCCAACGAACACTACCTCTAGGCCAAGCTCACCTTGAACATGTCTTCCATTCTCAATTGAGGGGTCGCTGCCAGCTGTCAACGAATCTTTACAAGAGTTTGAAGCAGATATAGCTCGCCTTGCTCATCTGGCATATCCAACGGTGCCAGAGAATGTTATGGAGAGATTGGCAGTCCAAGCATTCTTGGATGGGCTTCGTGATGGGGAAACGTGGCAAGCCCTAAGTCTATGTATTACTGGCAACATCATCCAAGGAACTGAAAAGCGAACAACGAGCAAGATTGAGGATGCTTATAGCCCAATTCCAGAACGCATTTGATATTAGCGTTGATGGAAAAGAGAGAACAAATATCGTACGACAGAAAATTAACACAGGTGAAGAATGCCCTATCCGACAACCAGTGAGAATGCTACCACTGGCTAAGCGGGAAGAAACCGCAAAAATATTAAATAAATTGAGCAAGAAGGAGTGATCATGATGGCTCGACACGATTCTGTGTGGTTTACGGCAACTCAACAACGTTACCAAAAAGGACAGTTACCCATTGCCAAGGATTGACGACACATTGGCATTTTGGCACTTTGTCCGGATCCGGACGCTTGACTTGAAGATGGGTATTGGCAAGTCGAAATGGATTCCGAGGACCGAGAGAAAACTGCATTTATCGTTGGCTCCGGCCTGTGGTAGTTAACAGTTATGCCGTTTAAATTGTATAAGCTATATTCGAGAGGCTAATGGAAAGTGTTTTGAAAGTGCTGTCTTGGGAAGCCTGTTTGGTCTACCTAGATGACATCATCGTTGTAGGAAAGACATTCAATGACAACTTTAAGAACTTGGAACGAGTATTCCTGCAGCTACGTCAGTCACGTCTCAAGTTGAGCCCCAAGAAATGCCAATTGTTCCAAAAGGAGTTTCGGTACTTAAGCCATGAGGTGTCCAAAGAAAGAATAACAGCCGATCCTCAGAAGATACAAGTAGTGAAAGAATGGCCTTTACCCAAGTCTAAGCACGAATTAAGAAGCTTCCTCGGTCTGTGCACTTATATCGACGATACGTATCAAGATTTGCAAATATCGCCAAGCCGCTAACTAGGCTTACGGAGGACGGTTGCAAGTTTCAGTGGTGTAATGACTTCGAACAAGACTTCGAAACATTGAAGGATACTCTTCTACCAGCTCCAATACTGAGGTATCCCCTCCCAACGGGAAAATTTATATAACACAAGCAACCTGAGGGTCGGTTCAGTTTTATCGCAGATACAGAAAAGCCAGAAGATGGTTATCGGCTATTTTAGTAAGTCGGAGATAAAATTCTGCGTCACAAGAGGAGAATTGTTGGCCATTGTGAAATCCGTGGACTATTTCTACAAATACTTATATGTTAGAAAATTCTTGTTAGGAACCCACCATGCATCCCTTTAGTGTTAGTGGTTACTGCGATTCAAGAACCTGGAGGGTCAGGTAGCCAGATGGATCGAGCGCCTCCAAGAATTCGACTTCGAACATCGCTCTCGTAGATTCCATGGCAACACCAATGCACTTTTGAGGAGACCCTGTCCTGATGACTGCGCCCACTGTAACCCAGCTGAGAAGCAGGACGCCGCTTCTAGGAAAAGCACCGTTATAAAAGACCTTTGGTAACCGGAGGAACTTCTAAAAGATCGGGAGGAATAAGGAAGATCAGCTACCGACTTGGCAAAAGGTTTCCCGCTGCTAAGTCCTATTGGGCCCAGTGGAATTCTCTTGTTCTAGAGAACGGCATTTTGAAATAAGTACTTGAGAACCCGGATGGTACCGAGGATAGAAAGCAGTTGGTAGTACCAACGTGCAGGAGGCCTAAAATGTTGGAAAAGATCCGCAGTAGGGCTGAAATTTCGGAAGAGATCTACGGTGGGACCAGCAGCATTTAGGCGTAGCTAAGATCTTAGAGAAACTCTGTGAGCGATTTTATTGGGTCAAGTGCAAGAAAGACGTGCACAACCGGTGCAGGAAATGTGCTATCTGCGCAGGAAACAATCGACCACAAAGACGTCCAAAAGCGCCTATGCACCAGTACAATGTTGGAAGTCCATTCGAGAGAATCGCGATAGACCCTTTCCTGAGAGTGAAGCTGGGAACAAATACATCGTGGGTTTATAGACTATTTCAGCAAGTGGGTACAAACTTACGCCAAACCAGGAAGCTACAGCTGTAGGTGATGCTTTGGTCAAGAATTGTATATGCCGCTTCGGGGTACCGCTTGAGTTACACTCTGACCAAGGGAGAAACTTTGAGTCTGCCTTTTCCAAAACTTTTGCAATATCCTGAGGATTTCTACAAGAAAAACAGCGTTGCATCCTCAGTCAGACGGCATAGCTGAGATAATGAAGAGGACTGTAAGCCGATATCTCCCCAAAGTTTTCTCTGAACACCGAAGAGACTGGGATAGCAGGCTTCATCTATTCCTATTTGCTTACCGCTATGCAGTCCACGACACTACTGGACAGAGTCCGGCTAGTATTGTCTTTGGTGAGATTTGCGACTTCCTTGCGATCTCAAGTTCGGCTGTAAGCCAGGGGATGATATCGGTGATGAAGATTACGTTTCTAGACTACGCATGAAAATGGATGAAGCACATGAGAAGGTCGGACACAACATCCTACCGCAAGTGATCGCATGAAGATGACGTATGACGTCGGTGCTTGTGATTCGAGATACGAACCTGGCAATCTTATCTGGCTATATAATCCTCATAAACGTCGACGATTGTTACCGAAATGGCAGACCTCTTTGGAAGGACCCTATGAAGTAATCAAGAAGATCAATGATGTAGTATACAGGATCAGAAAGGCTATTGGAGGGAGAACCAGAGTTGTGCGTTATAACAGACTGAATCCATTTGCCGGTGATAATGATGAGGGACAGGCAAGAGAATATAAACTGTTATACGTTTGTGTGAAATGTGACTTTTCGTCATATTAAATAAATAGACTTTATTAATCATAGTGTGTCTGTGAATATCTATCTATCGAAACAAAATTTGATACAAGAATCTGTTGTTATAGAACTACACTTTTTTGAAAATCTTATTACGAAAAAGTATCAAATAAAAGTTAAAAGTGAAAACTATGAATGTAGTTCCTGGAATTCGTAGTAGCACCCTGCCCAGAACCAACAAGGCAGCTTAAAGCGAACACATTTTGGTGGAATAATTGAATTGAAAGACTAAGATCAGAGGGGAGACAGCTATAAAATAAAGCCAAATTCAATGATGTAATACAATTAACAGTTCCGAGAAGCCAAAATCAACTCGTGGAGAAGAGACTACAGTGTTTGCCGAATCAATAAAGTCCTGGCCAAGGAAGGCTCTAAAGACAAGGTTACTGTTCTGCAGAAAACTGAAGGAAACTAAACAGAAACAGTGGAGGAAAGATTGGAGATACTCTCTGAATCAAACTCCCCGGAAGTTACAATATGGGTCGGTCGAAGGTAGATTGCCAAATTACCATCGCCATTGCAAGAGCAGAAAAAATAAAATGGGTCAAAGACAAATTCCATCCTATCAATTCACTGGTGGGTCAATGTCATTTACGTTCCAGAGATTAGGCAAATTTCAGACCATTCGTCCAAATTATATAGACCGATAGCGTTAAGTTCTTTGCGCTTAAGGCTCTCTAAATAAATAGACAGGTTCATAAGAGTTCTTTGAAAGCTCGCTACTATCTAAGGTAATTAACGACAAGAACATATCAGTGGACACTTTCCTGGATAGAGGGAACATTCAATAATGCCACCACCACACCAATAACAAGGTGTATGGAAATATGGAAAGAAGTATAGAGCACACCATCTGCTGGTAGATTGCAGAAAATCTAGGAAGTAGGATAATTACATCCACCCTGTCGACTGTCTGACAAAGGTATATACTGCCTTTGGTATACGAACGATCTATCTATTCTCCCAAAAGGACTTAAAAATTCGCTGCCAGAAGCATAATGAGTCTTACCCAGAATTCGGATCCGACGTAGCTCACCTTGTTCGCTTGGCATCTCTAGCAACTCTTGAGGTTGTATTAAAAACAATTCAAGGTTTATTCTCCTGGTACATATCCAGGCAACCTGATAGGCAGAATAACACGTGCCATGGAACTGGAAGCCGCAAGGCTTAGCTAAAAAATCTAAGCTCGTGTTTAGAGTAGAAGTTTAGAGCAGTAGCCATGAGACGGATGGGTACAACTGTCCGCTGTATAACTAAGCATTCAATGGCTAAGAGGAGAAATATTCGCTAATAGAAGTATGGACAGTTGGGCCATGTGAGGACTAGCTGCCGGAAGAGTAAAGACGAAAAGGAATGTCCATCCCGTCAGAAGATACCGAGGGCTGAGGAGGATTCCTAATCAGAATATAAGAAACTAGGATATATTGATGGCAGTAACTGAGGAAGACAGCGAATCATCTCCATTGAACGATTTTGGAGGCCATATAGGGTTTTTCCAAACGAAAATCAAAAAGCAGCCATATCATTCCGACTCTTGAACAGAAATAGCTATCCTATCTCCTCCCTTCGACGCTTGCATGCTGCTTGCGAGACAGCAGATACACTGAATATCCGTCAGGATCCAAATTATTTTCTATTCTGCGTTTAACGTAATGCCGTTCGGGTTATGCATGATAAGACTGTCATGGGAGACTTGCCCTGTTTACTTGGATGACATATTTGTGGATCGCAAGAATTTCGAAGACCAATTGCGGAATATGGCGAAGAATTCTTAAGATTGTAACAGTCGCGTCTGAGACTGAGTTCCAGAAGAAGGTTCATTATTTGGGCCATGTAGTTTCTGAAAAGAGCGTAGCTATAGATCCCACCAATGTAGAGTCAAGGAGTTTTCTCGGTGTTTGCAAATATTACTAGCGCTACGTACCTGGGTTTGCCAACAACGCCAAACCACTGACTCAACTCAATAGAAGTGATCGCAAGTTCGAATGGAAGGAAGATTACCAACAAGCCTTCGTTGCATTAAAAGAAGTTTGGATGATCGCACCTATGTTGAGCTACCCGTTACGAAGTGGAATGTATATCCTGAACAGACATCACAACATCGGCTTTGTCTTGTCTCAAGTGCAAGATGGTCAAGAAAAGGTGGTAGGCTACTTCGTCGTTTTCGAAACCTAAAAGGAACTATTGCGTCAGCAGGCGACAGCTGCTACAGTTCTAGAACGTTCGATTTGTAGATGCATTGTCCCGACCAAGCTCGGACACTGCCACCAGGAGAACTGCGACAATCGATGAACGCTGGAGCTTTGGAGCTCTTCATGTAGATCAAGAGACCGATCCAGTCTTGAAAATAATCACGGAATGGAAGGAAGATGGTACTAGACCAACTGGGCAACTCTCCAAGTTTCAAAATGTATTGGATACAAAGAAAGACGGCACAAATTGGTGCAGAGAATGCGTCGCCTGTGCTGCCAATAATGGACTCTATAGTCCATTTGAACGAATATCCATCGATGTGACGAGGTATTTTCCAGAATTTGATGCTGGAACTAAGTATAACGTTGTTATCATGGAATATTTCAGCAAGTTATATCGGATCACTGGCCCTTACGAATTTGAAAGAATAAATTTTAAATTTTTATAGTTATCGTTCTAATGCAGAAGAATATTTTTTTATTGAAAAACTGAAAACGGTAGGGTGAGATAGAAATCAATTAAAAAACTCATTTTCTATTTGATTTATTTGTGTGTCGATCTAATACATTATAAAATAATATTAATAAATAATACTGCTCATCTTATACAATATTAAAATATAGTATTACAACATATTAGCTAAATTGATATATGTACTGAGGAATGCTGTAAAAATTAAATAAATTTAAAAAATGCTGCTTAAAAACATCGATACCATATTCACATTATCTCGCATCGTCTGCGCATAATAACAATTCTCGAGATACTCCTAGTCTTCAAATATAAAGATTTATCACTTGCATCTGGAAATTGATCAATTCAGTATTGAATGAAGATAAGCATTTGAATCGCAACATCGCTAGCTTCCAGATCATAATTGTAAAAAACATGAGTTCATAGTTCATCATATAAGCAATTTATGATTTGTAAGACATAAACTAATATGTGGGATGCCGTACACGGGCGTCGTATTGCAGTCGATGTCTTGAGGGAATCACCAGAATAAGAACTTAGTCCATATTATAGAGATTAAGAAATATAACCGTGTCCTACTAACATGTTCCGGACACGCGTGCATCGTGTTCCGATTTGTGGCGAGCATTACCCCCACTGAGTTAAACTCGACTTTTATGAAGCTATGAACCTATTTGGGTGATACGCATACATTCGTATACAAGTTATTATGTTGTTGACATCTGCAGCTGATCAAGTTAATAATAATAATAACAATAATGATTTATTTCCCAATATACATGTTTATAACAGTTAATAAAAAAGCTATATAAAAATTATTTATTATATTGTATTATTAATAAATATTTTTTTAACTATTTTTGAATCTTGTTTTGCCATTTTTTTAATTTGGTAAATCATTTTATATACTTTTTTGTCGTTATATGATTGCTTGCTCGAAAAACAAAATTTGAATGTTTTAAATTATTTACAACATGAATGAATATACAAATTTTAATTTTATATAATGAAGAAATATCAAATAATTTCCTGGATTTAAATAAATTAACTGTGGGTTCTCTGTAATGAATATAATTTTTCAGTAAAGATTTTGTTGTTGAGCCCCAAACTGAAATTAAATATTGAACCTTTGAATACGCTAAAGTATATTAATTTCAGAATTTAAAGGTAAACAATTTCTAATTTTAAATAGAATACCAATTATAGGAGTTATCTGTTTTCTCAATTTTTTAATGTGTTTGGGCCATGTTAGTTTTCATCGATCAATAATCCAAGAAACTTTGCAGTGGAAGAGATTATCATTAAAGAATTTAATTTGATTTTTTAGTTCAGGAGATATATTTCTCCTGATTATAAAACTGAAACATGATTTTTCATAATTTAGTGTTAGCTTGTGACGTTTTAACCAATTGGAGATCTTTCTGATATATATGTACTATAGTAGTATCATCAGCAAACAATTTTATTTTTCCATTCAATTTCAAACTTACCAACGAATTTATATACATGAGAAAAAAAAACTGGTCCCAGGATAGACCCTTGTGGAACACCACATAATACGGTTTTTTCTGAACCAGATACTTCTCCCATGCATATAAACTGTTTTCTATTAAATAAATAATTTCGAAACCATTTGCAAACTATTCAGTAAATCCCGAAATTTTACTTTGTGACTCCAGTAGGAGCTACTTCCGACTTTCTTATAACATTCAACAGTTATTGAATCATTAACGCTCGCACTTGGCTGTTTTTTATAATCAAGTAAGAACAGTGCTGTTTCTTTAAGATATTGCCGTTGGTTCAACCACAAAAAGCAACTTGTGGACGATATATAATCAATTCATTATTGGATGAGGCAGTTACCGGGCGAGTTCAATTTCTATAGATTTCAGTATTGAACCATTTATACGACCGTGATTTAAACAAACATCAAGATATACAAGTTTAACTGTAATTTTTTTTCAGTCTTCAGTTTTACTTTAGTTAAGTGTAGCCAATGTCTCTACATTTAAGATTTTATTGCTTAAACCTTTTGATAGATTTCAATGAAAACCTGCAATATAGAGAAATTAAATGTTAGTGATATTCATCAGAAAATTGCATGTATTGATAGTACCGTTTTATAAGTAAATATTTGTATTTGAATATCGGTGATAATGAACTGTCGCTGAAGTATGGAAATCATACCAGATTAGCCAATAAACGAATTTCTGATGAGTGAATTTTGCTGAAATATTTCGACATTATAAATCGGTTCATGAGAAATTCCATTTCTGGTTCAGCATTCTTCTGATAATGTAGAAATATTTTAAATCCGTATTCAAAATCGGTAATGACAATTCGTGAATGCAAGAGACAACTGAACGACGTTACCAAAAGCTGCCTTCAATGTAATGAATGTAAGTGTGGATTCCACTTCCGTGTCAACCTCGGTAGAGTCCACTTCGCGTCTGAAGGAAATCAAAAATTTCCGTACGGGAAGTACACGCTGGTAGAGGACGTGAGTGCTGGGCCCCCGAGGTGGACAGGGAAGTCTCGGCCGTGACAATCGAGCGTAGTTCGGGGTGTGCACGCGAAAAGAGGTCGATTCCTATTTAACTTTTGAGGTTAGAAGCACGTGGCAGCGTGGTCTGGAGGAGACAAGAGGGAAAACCTCGCTGATAACCTCAGGAGCGTGACAGAGAAGGTTATACTCGGATCGATGCACATTGCTGGACTCACCTTGACACGTGCATTGAAGAATAATCATTTTAGAATAAGTAATTAGAAAAGCACAAGTTCGTGGTTTCCGGTATGGTCTAGAGCCAGTCAACACCGAGACCACACCCCAAATTGAGCTGGCAATTGCCTAGTAGCAGCGCCATAAACAAGCAAGCAAGCAAGCAAGTGTGGATTCATGCAGCATCATGTAAGAATTATCGAGTAAAAAGTATCAAATAACAATTATCAATTAACAAGTATAAACATGTAACATTCATGCACTCAAATTAAGAATTAAGAAGTAAAAAGTAAGCATGCGCATAAGTCTGACATCCGCAGTATTCATTTTTCAAAATAACCTCTGTCCCCGCTGGATAACTGAAAACAAGTGTTTAGAATTCCAAATTTTCAATAAAAATGGAAGATACCGAATCATTTTTCAAAGTACCCAAACAAATACACAAATATTTCAAAAAGAGGGGTTATTTACATCATCGGCCTGACCAATCCGCGTTCACCTCGTTAAATTAAAGTAAGAAAGTTAAAAGTTGGCCAACTTCTACTTCTTATTCGTTAATTGATAATTGTTACTTGGCTACATGAACACTCCCATTGAAAAATTAGAAGTTCAACTTTTACCTGCTATTTGTAATTGTTAATTGTTACTTGTTACTCGTTAATTTGGGCTGCATGAATCCACACTATATATGGAACCTATCATAGTATAACCCAGATGTGGATTCATCTCTAGTGTCAAAGTTGAAATGTAGTCACGAAATAGTTTTTGACAGATGATATCTCACACAAAGGAATATTTGTAGCTCATACTATCTATTCTTAAATTATGCGAATGCAGATAGATGCTCGTGTACGGCCGTATTGGATACGATATAGATGACACTACTACACTACACTAAAGCAATATACTTATCCATTTCGCAAAAATATTATAACTCTAATTAAGCAACTAAATGGCACCGAAACGCATCACAGACATATAATATAAATATGATCAACATTATTGTTAATTCGAACTTACATACTTTAAGGCGTTAGGGTATTGACATGACATAGAACCGCGGAACCAAATTTTTTTCACTGTTATATCTTCTCATACCTAAAACAAAATTCAGTTCTGAAAGGATTTATTAAATTGTATAATAAAAAATATATTTTTTAAATATTATCTACAGTATAAGTTGGAGTACAAAAATAGAAAATGAAGTAGCTGATTCGGTATATCATACATATTATTTATCTATTGTATAATTTGAAGATTTAATATATTATTTAAAGATTTTTAGTGCGGCCTTTCTGGCAGAGGAGGTGGCGTACCTGAAGGGGGTGGCGGGGGAGCAGGTCTTGTGAACGTCGGGCTTGCAGTGGAAACTCTATAACCTAGAAATATTCAATATTTTTACAATTTCAGGAATTTTCATTTACTAAGTTTACATGCAGGATTGAATTCGATTTCAGTCGAAATCCACTCCATGTAAACAGGCACGGTTTTGGATTCAAATCGAATCTAGCTCCAAACTCGATCCATAATGCGGACTGGGATCGGATTGAGACATGCGCAGTGCACTGACAGCTGAGAGCCTTTGTCTACGTTGTAACTCGATAAAGAAAGCACAGATTGAAAATAAGTACAAACTGACAATATGGTAACGATTTACCATCCATTGCTTGCTCGTTTTCAGGTTTATTTGACAGATCACGATAAACAAACGTGATTCTGATAACTGTCAAATCTCATCTGTGGTGCCATTACGCATGTCGGATCGAAGGTGGTTTGAGATCGAATTGAGATCGCAACATGTAAACAGTACGTTTATTTGTGTTGAAACCGAATCGGATTCAAAATGAATTCAATCCTGCATGTAAACGTAGTAACACAGCAAATATAATATGTCTTACCTCCAGTATAACTAAGTAATTTGAACAAAAGTTAAAAATACTACCTGTCATTCACGTAACATCCATCTCCTAATTATATTTAAAGTAAGGGGATAATTCACATGATAAAATAAACAAAAATGTAAATAATTGTCATCAGATTTGTTAATTTTTAAGATTTAATAGAATGCTTAGGTTTATTTATGTTTTCATTTAGTTTTTGGGTCATGTAAGACCTTATGATGCCTCTTATATACTATTAAAACAAATTGGCAAGATGGATATCTCGTGAATGAATGAAAGAAGATGTTGATTTATTAAAATGTTTTCCTTAAAAAGAAAAATGACGGGTTTGAGCGTTTTCCACCATTGTTTTATACCTATAACGTATTTTTTAAGGTGTGAAACTTGATATACATACTGTATAATCAAAGAGAGTGCAAAATAAAAAGCAAATAATTGGAAATCATATTTCATTCAACCTTTCGCTGGCTACGGCCGCTCGGATTTTTGTATTTCTAATATTTTCAAACATTTTATTACCAATTTCTCCGAGGATTTTTGTATACAAATATTATTTAGATTGAAATTCAGTTTTAGTTGATAATAAATATAGTGCAGGACACTGTTATTCCTACTCATATTCTGCACAACTTAGTTAATAATGGAATTTGTGTTTATATTGTGTGATATATTGACTTGTGTGATAATTTAATTTCGCGTGGCCGGTTTGACTGAATGTATTAGTGAAATACACTGAATGTCACCTTAAAGGTACGGATTCATATTAGAGCCGTGTCTACTTTTTATTAATAAAATATAATTCCATGGTTATACAATCTGCTTTATGATTTATACAACTACAAAATTTCCTTTATGAATGAAGTTCAATATCTGCAGACAATCTTTAGTGATAATTTAACTGAGAGTAAAACGGGATATAAAAATATGAAATAAAAAATAAGAAAAATGGGTATTTTTAAAATCTCAGCAGTCCAACTTACTCTTTTTTGTCGCAACGGATGGCTTGTTTGCTGGTGGAGGTGGTGGAATGTTCGTTGAATAAATCTTCTCATTCTGTTTTTGATTTGTTGACTTTGTTGCAATTGACAGCGTGCAATCACCAATAATATCGAGAGCTGATTTGCAAGCTTTGTACATGGCCATTTTTTCTTCGCGTCTTTTGACTTCTTCAGGAGATTCCTCTAATAAACCCATCTGAAATATTTGTTTTTTCAAATTGACAATGACATCGTTTATAAACTTACCTGATCCTCATTGGCATAAACATGAACTAATAACTCCTCAAAGATATATTTCTTTGTATTATTTAAAATAATAAATGTTATCATCTTTGGTATCAAGTCCTTAATGGATTTGGTAACTATTTGCATGTAGCTTTCTACTAAATTTCTAATTATTTCTACTTGTCGCTTCATTTGAGGTTCCACAGTTTCTTCAACGAACTGAAATACAAGCGCAATTGATATTACTACCAATGCAGTTCCAAGCATTTTATGATTCAGATGAGCATCACTTCGTTTTTATGGAACGAATATCCGAACTTACTGTCTCAAATTCACCATCTTCAGATGTCTGCTTTTCAGGATAGACTCCAGCACGTAGGAAGGAAGCTTTCCACAAGTCTAAGTCATCCGTAGATTCACAAGACAATTCTAGTTGCTTATGATCCTACAAATATAGGATATCAAATTGAACACATTGACAACAGAATATCACAACGTACCTTGTAGACGTTAGCACCGTTCGGATAGAAAAGAGCAAAAATTGGTTTCCTAGACATCATCTTGGATTCAACATCCCTCAACTTTAATTTGTTCAAGGGTAGAATATAATGGACCTCCCTTTCCGTGTCGTCCTTGAACCATGCTAAACTATCGGAGGACAATACGAACCAGAAACTTTTCCCTTTAATGATACTATGATTGTAGAGACTGAGATAGCCTTTCCGTATTACTTGATTTCCTGGAGCGTTGCTGCTCCCAGATCGTAGCACCTGGTTTTCTGCACTGAAAAAATTAAAAATAAATATATAGTCGATAACACTTTTATACTTATCGCACAAGTATGGTATGTAGAGATTCTCGCATGGATGCATTGATTCGCGTTGCAAAGCCAAACTTGCAACAAAACTTGCGAAAAGGATGAAGATAACTTAGAACATATTCTAATGCATTCTTAATATAAAAATTATTGTGCAGAAATGTAATTTTCCTCGGACCAGCTGCGGCTTCTGCCCGTCTGTCTGATTCCCACTAACCGTTGTCATTACCTATCACCGATTCAAGTGATGCTTTCTACCAATCAGCGCACAGGAATCAACGGTTACAGTGGTATAATATAATCATAATCGTAATATAAAAATAAATATAAAACCGTTATCTCGAGACTTTGTATATCGCTTCATTTTGTTTAGTAGGATAAGTTACCAGGATGTAAGAAGAAATTTTTTCGAAATTCAAAAGTGTGAACGATCGCAATAGGTACATTTCTATAAGAAATTTACCTATGAATTTCACGAAGTATTGATCCAGTATAACAATCTACCCACTCCCCCCAGAAACGACAATGTGAATGGAGAGTTACCTATAAATATATCCAAACCTAAAACTTTTGACAACAATAGTGACAGTATCTTATTTACCTGTTGTGTCATCTGGTGAGCAAGAAAACGATAACCACCAGTATTAAGTACAGCGAAACCTAAATTACCGCAACCCTAATTGTAAGCGAGCACAAGCTATTCAAACATGCGTTTTATGGCATGGTTGTCCCTGACGTTTTGTCACGGACTGACGTGATGGCAGATGCACATATATGATGCATATATATATATATATATATATATATATATATATATATATATATATATATATATATAGGAATTATATGCATCATGATACTACGAAAGGAGATATGGCTACGTGCATCTGCCATCACGTCAGTCCGTGACAAAACGTCAGGGACAACCATGCCATAAAACGCATGTTTGAATAGCTTGTGCTCGCTTACAATTAGGGTTGCGGTAATTTAGGTTTCGCTGTACTTAATACTGGTGGTTATCGTTTTCTTGCTCACCAGATGACACAACAGGTAAATAAGATACTGTCACTATTGTTGTCAAAAGTTTTAGGTTTGGATATATTTATAGGTAACTCTCCATTCACATTGTCGTTTCTGGGGGGAGTGGGTAGATTGTTATACTGGATCAATACTTCGTGAAATTCATAGGTAAATTTCTTATAGAAATGTACCTATTGCGATCGTTCACACTTTTGAATTTCGAAAAAATTTCAACGGCATGTTGTTATATGTCTATAAGTTAGTCCAAAAAACCATTTGGTTCAAAAGTATGTATATATATGGGATATTACGAAATTTGTTAACACGATAGAGGTCACAGTTTTGAAGGTATCAAACAATCTCTCAAATATCTCGGTCGAGTTCGTTATTGGGCAATATCGGTTAAGTAGTTTCAAAATGATAAAACATGAACACTCAATATAAATTTGATGTAATTGTACATTTTCTGGAGATATTAATATAGACCCTGATTAAAAAAATATATGGTATATTTATTGAAAAGAAATAGGCGAAAAAAAATTCTAGCTTGAAGAGTTACTCGAACCCTGTCTGCTTTATATTCAACAGCCAAAACAAAAACCTCTAACTGCAAGGCTATGACACATACGACAATTTGATGTAATAACATGTAGGTATACCAATGAAAAGGTTGTTCAAATTTCAATTCAATGAATTTTGAAAAATTTACCTTTCCGCTGACTACAGGCCATCGGGATTTTTTTTAATTGGTTCTATTTACCTACATGAAACTTCAAATTTCATGGAGTCAGATAATTGAAATCACTTTTAAAAGACGAGATATTTTATTTCTTGCAGTATTTCAATGTTTTCGTTATATATCTACTTAGGCATTTATATATTATTTATACGTTGATTTGACTATATTTGTCTTTTGAAGTTATTATCACGGCGTTGGTGTTGATAGTATTCAATTTAGGCTTATTAATATTCAAGAATTCAGTGGTAGTTTCCCAAAAATTTGTTCACTTATCTATAGCCTCACCCAGGTTCAAATTGCTGATAGTTGTCAGAGTATCGTCTACAAACAAATGTATGAACTCAACAGTATTTAACAAAATTGATATCATTTAAATAAAGAATGAATAACAAGGGTACTACGACACTGCCCTGTGGAGCGCCTGTGGTTATATTTTTTCATCTTGAGAAAATTTTTAACTAACAGTATATCTATATCAATTATTTCGAAAGCTCGTTTAAAGTCCAAAACACTGTGACTATACATTTATTTTCGTCCATCAGTAACTTTCACTATGATATTCTGAGTTGCTGTTGCTGAATTATTATCATTAATAGATTTTTTCAAATGTTCATAAATGGCGAATTTTAATATTTTGGGGTGATAATGTATTGGATGGACGTTACTTACTAGGATCATGAATAATATTGTTTTTTGGTACTGGGACAATAGTACTTTTTTAACTGAAGTGGTGTTCTCAGTTGTTGAAGACGTTCTTATGAAATTTACTATATGACATGTACCATTACCTACCTCAAAATGCTTTTCAGCATTTTGTTGTGATAACATCAGAGTTGCATTCGATATCTAGACCACTGATAATCAGTTTCAATTCTGTGAAATTTATTTTTTAAAATTTTTGTATGATGAGAAAATTTGTGTTTTTACGGTGGAATATTTGATTTTATTTTCAGAATACTTTCAACAAAATATGAGTTTAATATTTTAGCTTTTTCAAGGTCGTTACATGCAATTATCAAAGTATCGTTAATCAAAAACTTGTCATTTTTAACCTTGCTGATTCTAGGTTTCAAGAGAAGCTTTGGTGTTTGCCAAATTTTTATGGGATTCTTTATTGAATTGTCAATTTTGTTGGTGTAGGTAGTACCTACTCTTTCTTTTTACTCTTTAAACTATTAACAGCTTGATTCCTAAAGTTTTTATACTCTCCACACCATATTTATTTCAAACCTTCGAAAGTTCAATTCCTGAAAGTTTTATAAGCTCTATCTCGGTTTTTTGTTAAAGTTGATATAATCTAATCATACCATGGAAGTTGAGATGAATTCACAAAATATTTCAAAGGCGAAATTATTTCAACATTTGATGTGGAATTATCAATAATGTGGACAGTAATTTTTGTAGTAATCAGTAATCACTCATATTGAGGACACTTGTGTTTAGCGAGCGAAACCAATCGAAACCTGCCGAACTTTCAAACGCACCAATCAGGTATCAGAACTTTAACCTTCGGTCATCAAAACGCGTCGTGTGTCTCCATCTCGAAAAAACCATTATTCATCGCTTAGCTCGTATATTAATCTGACATTTGTCAAGATAACAAGTGAAATTTTTGAAAAAAAATTAAAAATAGTTTTTATTGGGCATTTAAGATTTAAACCGTACCGACGAGTACCTACTATTGCTATCCTTTTCTCGATTTTAACTATACTTATGTATATGTGTTCGCCAGCAACAGCAAATACATAACAAATTACTGTTTGTCTACCACAACACAAAATTAAACTTTAAATTAACAATAATATCTGACGTCTGACAATTGCGACATAACCATAGACGATCTTCCAGAAAGTACCTATATACCAGAGAACAGAGACGTATATATACGCTCCATGCTCGTGCGTAATTCCAGTGACGGATCCCATTGTCGTTCCATGTCGACAAAATAATGATCTTGGTTGAATGAGATTGAATGAGATAATTATAATTACCAATATTGGATCACACTTGGAGCTTAACAGGCGGCGAGATGTCTGCGATCTAAGTACGAATTCGAAATTTCAAGTCTCTAGCCCGTATGGGGCCTGAGAAATCGCTGCGGTGTCCATTGATACAAGAACCGAAAGTAATAAAAACTATTTAAAAACTATTTAATAATTGAAATAGTTTAAATTCAAAAATTACACATATTGAGAAATGTGAAATGGATCTGATAACGCAATTACATTACTCATATGGTTGAGATAAGTTCAAGAAGGATAACACTCGATAATAGAAACAATAGCACTCACTTTGCAAAGCCAATAAAATCTTCATGGTTCGTGTTCATATACGATAACTGACAGGCAATGTAAGTGGATAATTGCTCTTTGCAGAAAGCTTCCCGCCTATTGATATGCAACGATATCATCCTTTCTACTATTTCTCTCAGTCTTGGAAATCTGGACATCTATAAAATTCATATTACAATCATGCAATTATAAATCATGAATATAAATGTATTATTTACCGTCTCCGTGCAAGTGTGGACAATATTGCATAGCTCTGAGACTACCAGATCCACAGTCTTTATACATGGTTCTTTCAGGCGGGCTATTTGTTTTTTAACAATCGCATCAAAGGCCAGATCAGGAGTGAAGAGTCCAATCTGGAAAAACATATATCAAAGTGCAAGTTAATGATCTTCAAAAGTTTCATTGCTATATATATAAACATATTTTCATTAATAAATAAGTCAACTTCAGGAATCTCTGACATTTTAAAACAATATACATTATCAAAATTATTTTCAACCAGATTTATTATACAGATAATTTTATTTTCCCTGTAACCTAAACATCGAACTATATCACCGCATTTTTTCATGGGTTTTACTTTGCTCTCTGCGGTGATAGGGGGGTTGATCGGACGGACAAAAACTATACTATAAAACTTCCTATAGGTACAGAACCCAAGAAAGATAGAAATTACGAAATTTCATTTGCATATAATAATAATTATTATTTTTCCTGTTTTTATTCGATAGATGCATCTTGAGAGGTTTGGTCAACTACTTCGAAAAAAATATTTTAGACAAGTTTTATCAAAATCCTTCGAAAGCCGTTTTTGAGCTACAGTCTCAGCAAAAGACATTATTCATCTAGCAATCTAGCAGCTATTGCGATATGTGGAAAGAAGCAACAATTTCAAAGGGCTGGTTTCCTTGTGTGTTTTTCTATCTTGTCATACAATACACTATTCTTGCTGCTGAAATTGCTATTAAACTGATAGTGACAAGAAAATATATCTAAGAAATACTCACCCGAATACCGTGAATATTGGCAATAGCTATGGCAATCTCCCTACGCAATTCCACCTCATCAAACTCCATCTTAACTATTTCATAAGGAAACCTCTCGTGGAAAATGCAATTTATCTTAGCACCACCTGTCAATTCAGCAGTATTAACATCGTCTGATCGGGATCCCTCAACCACTCTTTCAAAATATATAGCAAACTGTTGAATCATTCTGAAAAGAAATATATAACACAATAAACCTCTTCCTCAATGTACTATTGAGACAACGTGTTATGATTCATTTGCAGTTAAAGAAAATATATTTGTTTCATTACAAACCGCTTGCCTAATACTTTCACGTAAACGTTCATCACTCATTTTGAATATTGCTTAGGTATATTTTCAATGCCAGTATCCACCAATGAACTCATTGGTTTTAATTGTGTTTTCATTTTTTGTATTTTGACTGTCATTTTGTCAAGATATTAAAATGAAATAATATTTTAGTGTCAAAGCTAATTAATTATATTTACAAGGTCCTCATTCTCATCATATACAATAAGGCCTTGTTTTCTAGGTTTTTCATTGAATATGAAATAATATGCAACAGTTTACGAGTCATTATTTCTCAAATCTAATCAATTTTGTAGAATTACATGAAAAATTCGATATGAAAATGCCAATTACCGGGAATTAATTATCTATATCAAAACGTGTCTCTATCAGTAGAAATGATGATAATATTTTCTTTATGGGTCTTTACTTTGATATCCATTAAGATAGAATATTCTGTTTCTTCCTTTTTTTGAAGTTTCTTTAGGTTTAGGACTTATTACTTATTAAAAAAATACATTATATAGAAGAGAAGATATTCTTCATTTTAATATATTGAATTGTTGCTGGCCTATCTATATAAATAGAAATGCTGTTCACTGGTAAACTAATTTAGAGAACGAATTGAACGATTTGTTTTTTTAAAGTTCATTTTAGTCATTGTTTTGTTCACATTTTCAATAGCAGTTTACTAATTCAAAAAATTATAAAAAACAAATTTATCGAAGTTTGGACAAGACAACGTCTGTCCAAATTTGTCTGTCTGTCGAATTTGAGTTTTCGCGTGCAATTATTGAATTCCATTGTAATCTAGCAACACCGTGAAGATTTAAGATGTGTTTTTTGCTGGTGTCAACATTAGGATTTTTGATCAAATCATTGTCATAATTTAGTTACTTACTTTCAATTAAAGGAATAAGAGATTCTGAGAAGCTTTATGGAAAGAGCGTATGATTATTTACTTTATACTATATACCTATTCAGATTTCATTATTTCACCTTATACTCCTCCAATTTTATAAGTTTGATAAGAAAGAAGAAATAATTATATTGAAACCATCGTCATCGCTATATCCTAAATTATAATTAGCAACTATTATAATTATATATATGATTTTTACTTACTGTAACATAGCTTTGGCTTTAACGCTGGGATCATCTGGGCTGAAGCTTTTAAAGTCTCCCAAATCTTTTTCCAGTTCAAAAAGCTGCTTCTGAAGTTTATCTCGTAAAGAAGGTAATGTGTTCTGAATATGATTGGTGAGCTGCTGATTCAAGGTTTTCTGTAGAAAAGGAGTTCCTAAGCGATCAGCGATATGTCTATAAGCTGGATGACTGTAGGATGAAATGAATCATGTTTGTTTTTTAAATATCGTATGGCAAAACTTTGGAAATATTACCTTAGAAAAAACTTTCTTTCTGCTGCTAGAGCATCTCTTATATCTTTATTTTTCTCTATATCCATCTGGGATCTATTTACAATACCTATATATCCCCTTCGTAAGGGAAGTAGTCGGTTTTCTAAAATATCTCGTGCATCAGTACCTTCATCCATTAGATCTAATTTTGTGATGACACCAATTGTCCGGAAACCTGAAAAGCAATTTCAGTCACAATTAGCTATTCATCTACTTGATTACACTCAAATTGATATGTGATATTTATTGTACCGGATTAGACAAACTTTCCAGTTATTTACATGCTGTGAATATAGTTTTTCTTCATATTGATTTTTTCTGGCTGGAAATTTTGCATCGATTCACGAAAACAAAACTGGCATATTGTAAAATGGATCATAATAGATATATATTTTGAGATAAAGAGCAAGTCATCGCCCTATTTGTCAATTATTAGTTTTATAAGTTTAGTATCTTTCAAAATTATGCATCGTAGATAGTGGCAATTCGAGATAAGTGACAAAAGAGGTGAAATTGAAACCTACAAAATCCGACCAACAAACGGAATTCTTCGGAATGGATTTTGGTGGAATTTAATCATTGTTAGCTAAGTCTTCTATTTTTAAACATAGTATACAAGATTGGCAGATCAAGAGAGACGTTGCCGAGATTTGTCTTCAATAAAATGTTTGAGAATTGAACTTCACGCATGCAAACGTTTGTGATCCTGTGAAATCTTAAAATATGGAATGAAAAAAGTAATGCCTCTGAAACAAGATTCCTGATATGCTAACAAAAAAAAAGTTTAAATTAAAAGTTTTACGAAGTAAATCCATAGAAATATAATAATACATTTCTATGAGTAAATCAAGCTATTGCAATGAATAATTTTTAAATAGATATACCTATTTATTTTAAAGAGCACACCCTGTATATTTTATCGGTTTCTTGTACTCCACTAATTAAAAAATAACTACTAAATCCGCATAATGATAACTTTCTCAATTCAAAAGTTACAGCCTCTCTAAAAAAGAATTAAATTTTTTCCAAAAAACAAGTAGGTACTTTTTTTATTGCTTCTTTCACTTCGTAAGACTTTTAATTGAACCATTTTTCTGTTAATGAGGAATCCAAATATAAGCAAGTTATGTTACTTTTTGAATACACTGTTTATGAAAGAAGAACTGAGGGTCAGATCAAAGTTCCACAATTATTGTTGATTACTGCCTATTGCAACTATTTCATTAATTTTTAGATTGAATTCAACAATACACTCTTCATCATCACCGGTTCCGAAATTAACTATTTCAGAGGATTTACCAGGCATACCTAATTAGTTTGCCATTATTTTCCATGAGGAATCGGTGAACCACAATTGTTTGACTTTATTTTCCTACTCACCTCTAGGATCCACTTCCCTCGCAATTTGTAGAGCATCTGAGTTAGCAAGATCACTATTGGCCGGTGTTACGGCTAAAATCAGACATGTTTCCTTTTTTATGAATTGTAGAATCATATTTCTGATTTGCTGCTCAATATCAGGAGGTTGATCTCCTATGGGTACTTTCGTCATACCGGGTAGATCAATAAGCGTTATATTGAGCACTGTAACAAAACGTGGAATACAATTAGGTATAAGATGCATAAAATTCTTATTTTATTTTTTTAATGTTACCATTCGGGGAATAGATTTTGAGGTTGATGGGTAAATTGGATAAACCTTTGTTAGTGCCTGTGACACGATCAGTGTCGGCCTCGATTTCTTTTCTGACTTCATCGAAGTCCGTGAATTTCTTGTTTTTACAATGTATAAACTCGGCATATTCTGAAAACAAAAATAATATTGGTGAATACCTATCGTATACGATCAAAATCAAGAACTTGCAGCACTTGCCCTGCAATTCCAGTTATCAAGTATTGTTTGTATTTACAGCCCCGGAAATCTAATTTTACTGAAATATGATTTACTTTACCAGGCTAACAGGCTAGTGCGTTAAAGTACAAGCTTTTCTGACATTTTCTCCTCACTTGTATGTCGGACGTCGAATCTGTTAATTTGAACGTAAAAGGAATCCAATTGATATTTCCCTTGAATTATCCTTTTTCAGCTAATGATTTTGTATAGGCAAATGATTTTCTAAAAGTCGACAAAATAGCAAATCTAACAATAACAAGTTACAAAAACTTTCGTGAACTTGAAACCACTCAAATAAAAAATAATATTTCTAAGAAAAGTTTGATAATCATTAGTAATTTTTGTATTGACGTGGAAAAGTGCATACAATTCCTTTCCTTGTAGTAGTTTTATAATGATACGTGTTCAAACATACAGAAAGACAGACAGACGCGATAAAATGTAGCCTATATTTTAAGTTAGACCTCTAGTAATACATCGGTGAAAACAGCAATTCCATGCAGTAGTTTTTGCGTCATGCGCGTACGAACATATAGACAGACAGACAAAAATATATATTGGTCCCATCGATAGGGCTTACTCTTCCCAACTAAACAAAAGGGAGCTTTCCTGAAAATTTTAACTACATAGCTCCAGACGTTTGGCCGTGGGAATGATTCTCGGTCATAGTCAGTGAGTGAGTGGTTTTCGCTTTTATATATATAGATAGATTTCGTAGAACCTGCTGACATATGTTTGAAGTTATTCAGATACGATGAATTTTCTTTCAAATTTTATTAACATGATCATAATGAGAAATAATTAACTGAAATAAATCTATGTATCTATGTATATGTTTATCCTTTCATAAAATACACAACCTCAAATAACTTAGTTGCCTGTAGTCAAGCTTATTTCCTTCTAAATAAATCCTTGAAAATCAAGAAAAATTTGTTAAAATATAAATGACTTTGATCATCAATGATGACACCTACTCGGTGAGCGAATACTCCATCCCGCATTGAATTACATCGTTGGTAGGCACTGTAATAGTATTACCTATTTTTTTTGAAAGATGAAAGTCATTTATATTTTATAATATTTCATAATAGAACTCTGTGAATCTTTCAAAAATAAAATGTGAGCAATATTTAATGTTTTTATAAGATTTTTCCAGAAGACTATGAATAAAAAAATCTAATTGACATTATTAAACATTAAAAAAATTATCTTGAAATAAATATAATAAAAAAAATATTTGATGAACTGAAAAAATTTACTGTCAATCTCCAGGAAAACAAATTATGGAAACATCAAATATTTTATGATTATCACATGTTTTTCCATTTACGGGAGGTTTTTATTAGAACTTGAATTCTTGAAAGTTTCAATCTTATTATTTCAGTATAAAACCTTCCATTATCGAACATTTTTCTCGATATCCAGAATACTTTGCAGGCCAAACTTATTCTTTACAGCAGTGACAACTCGGGTTCTGAGTGAATTATAAATTGTTTCTTTTTGTTATGTAAGTTTTTCTTTTTTTAATTTGCTATCTCTACTCAACGTATTGATAATATACAGCTCAGTGCCTTTTTCGGTCTGTCTGCCGTTCTGTGTCACGTTTATAAATATCGCGTAATGAATCGACAAGATAACTGGCTTGATTCAATTCAGAATTAGGAAACCAATCAAACAATGTAGGAAAGAGTAGGTACATGAAAGCTAAAATATTCTATTTCTAAAGGACAGCACACGCCGTTTATCACCCGACTGCAAGTTGAAAATATTATAATGCAGGGCCTACTTGAATCACTCTGTTTGCGAACTATTGCAGTAAATTCATTTTTATGAGAAAATTATCAAAAATAGACTTATCAGTCACGATAAAAGCAATAATTTGCTTTCTGCTTTACCTATAAAAATATCGAAATGCGATTCAATCTAATCTATGAATTATCTCAAGGTAGATACTGTTGATTGAGAATTATTTTTGTGATTAGATGATCGCATTATAAGTAATTACATTTTTTGTAGGTATTTATCAATACTTAGTAATAAATGTAATTATACCTACCTACTCGTATGTCCTCTCCAATTATATTTTATTTAGAAAAACTAGCTATTACAACTCATTTTCCTAAGCTCATGCAATTATAAATCAATGCAAACTGTAGTTTGCAGAGGTGAGAGCGGTATCTCTCACTTCTGCCTACAGAAGCATTATTTACAGAAAAATTTTGAATTTTCAAGGTCACGTAATGGCTTTTCCCGATTAATTTAAAAACATGGCTTGAAATTAACGAGATATTGTATTAAATACAATCCTACAATGATAAGAAATCATTTGAAAATGTTTTCAACTCGTAAAAGGCGGTAATAATTATAATATCAATATATGTAAAACCAAATAGTCGGATTTCACAATTTATTATTTTCAAGACTCTACGGTGTTGCCGGTGCTAAAATTTTACCTGTTTTTAAATACCTAAGTAATATAGATATCGGATAAATACTGAAACTAACAAATTAATTATGATCATTATTGTAAAATCATTTATTATTTAAAAAGCATGCAAACTACTTCGTTCTTATTCGAAAGTGGTACATTTTTAACGCATTAATAATATTTGTCAAACGCTAAATGGCAACAATCAGACAGAGGTAGCAGTAGCAGAGAACAGAGACGTATATATATCACATTTAATACATCTATTTACTAAGAGATGGCAGAGCGATCGTACGCTGTGGCTTATTAATTATTATTAATATTTGCCATATACCTAGGTATATTTCTTCTAACATTGCCTACTCGTGCATACATTTTTTTGGTTTTTGATTTTGGTTCAGATCACACGATATAGCTTTTTTATAATTAGACGTGGCCCGCTGTTGATAAATATCTAGGTACATTTCAGGTTATGAAATACAAGGTGGGAGATTAGCAGTGCGTAGGTATTCAAACGATTACGGGGTTATTGTAAAGATTATGAGAAAATATTTATAACTAACCCAATCGTATTTTAAACATTCTACAACATAAAATATTTTCAATTATACCGGGTGCTTCTAAATAGTTGGAACTCTACAAAATTTTGTTTTTTCTTATGGAATGCTTATAGGTAATTTAATTATTTTTCAGATCAAAATGGAAAAATAATGTCAGTTTATTAATGTGACTCTATGTTTATAGCTAATATTTTATGAGATATTAATTATTATTAATCCAAAGGATGAGAGAGTCAGTATGTAGTTATTCGCGATTTCACATTTTTTTTTTAGTATATCTATATTCATGTCCCCAACAATAATGGTAATGTTGGTACCATTATCAATGTTCTGCAAATATGCTTCAAAATCTGTAAAATTGCATTTCATTTCTTGGCAAGTGCTGAAAAGAAAGATCATTCTGCTAGATACAAAAATGTTTAAAAATGAGTTTTTCTAAATGGAAAACCTTGTACCTATATAATAAAATATCCTGAAAGATGCCAAAATTTCCTTCGATTTGATTATAATGTTCCTACACCTAAGTAGCCAGAATTCCGAGATAAGATCAATTTCAATTCAACTAGGTTGCTATTAAATGTCATCATAGTACATGACATAATGAAAATTTGACAATTAGTGCAGTATTAATAATACCTTTGGGTATTTCTCAACGTAAGTGACTTGAAATTAATGAAATAACAATTCAAACTAAGTTCTAATAAAATTGTTTATTCTTCATGAAAAATGTGTGGAAACTATCGCAACAACGTGCAGAAAATTAAATGAAACTTACTCTGATTTACATCCAATGAACAAGAGAAAGTTTGTATAATCACAAAATAATATTATTAATTATCTGTTAAAATTTAGAAAACGTTCACAATAAGTATTCAAAATGCCGACCATTGGTTTTCAAACATTTCAATGTCCGTTTATTTGTAGATATAGTTGTAGCCCTCCTTATTTCACTAGCATCTAGTTCTTCAATGCAGTTGATTACTCGTTGGCGAAGATCTTGTATACTGTGTACTGGTGTCATGTATACTTTTGTCTTCAAATGACCCCACAAGAAAAAATCAAGTGACGTGAGATCGTTTGATCTCGCAGGCCAATGCCACGGACCCAAACGTCTGAACCAGCGATCATCGAACATTTCAAACAACTCCGTTGTTACTTCCCCAGTGCAATGAGCCGGTGCTCCATCCAGCTGAAACCAACTGTTACGATAGTCTTCCAATGACAGATTGTCCAAGAAGTCGTTCACAACTGACCTTAGAATTTCCAGATATTTCTCAGAATTCAACGGTTCTTCGTAAATAAGAAAACTTATTCGGTGATCCTTTTGCAAAATTCGTTGAAACGTTGACAATATTTGGATTTTGATCAGCCCAGAAATGCTCGTTCCTTCTATTAAAAATTCCTTCTCTGGAAAATTTTGATTCGTTTGTCTAAATATTTTTTTTTAGAATTCAGGATCTTCTTGGATGCGAAATACTTTGATGATCTTATGGTTGTAGAGCTTGAACTTTAGTGAACTTGTACGGGCGCATGTAATGATTATGGTTAATCCTTCCAATAGACCCACGATCCAAGCCTAAATCATATTCGGTACTTCTAGTGGAAGCTTGGGTATCAGCACGGAAATAGGCCAAAACATTTATTATGTTGTCTTCATCTGAAGCTATAGGTTTCGGTAGATGTCGTTCCGCTTTTAATTTTTAACCATTATTAATGAAATTATTTTTTAATCGTACAAACTTCCTCTTGTTCATTGGATATCAGGGTACGTTTCATTGAATTTTCTGCACGTTCTTGCTATAATTCCCTCACATTTTCCATGAAGAATAAAAACAATCATTAGTAGCTCAAGTCACTTACGTTAAGAAACACTCAAAGGTATTATTAATAATGCACTAATTGTCAAATTTTCATTATGTCATGTACTATGATGACATTTAATAGCAACCTAGATGAATATGAGAAATATAATTTGATTTTTTTAGACAATTGCTCTTATCTCGGAATTCTGGCTACTTAGGTATAGGAACTTAATACATCAAATCGAAGGAAATTTAGGCATCTTTCAGGATATTTCATAATATACAGGGTGTTCCATCTAAAAAAACGCATTTTTAAACCTTTTTGTATCTAGCAGTAAAATCACTCATTTTGAATGATCCTGTCTAACGCAGGACAAATTTCTCTATTCAGAATCCATAAACATTATCTCGATCACCTACTAAGAAAGTTACAGCTTCCTAGGAATTGCAATAACCCAGAAATAAACATTTAATTCGAGCTATGTTTTGGATAGAAAATATGGAAAATAATTAATATCTCGGGAACCGTTAGAGATAGGTGTAGGTAAGTGGAGCGAAAATATCAAGAAAGTGAGGACAAATGCAAAAACGCAGTAATATATAAGTTGTTCTATTTGAAATAACAATATATATATATATATATATATATATGTATATATATATATATATATATATATATGTATATATATATATATATATATATATATATATATATTTATTTTAAAATTAATATGATTATTGAAAATTAAAGTTAGTTCGTGACAGCCACAGTATAAATATACGCAGTAGTCCAACTCAACGGCGGCCGCCTTAGATGATAGTTTCGGCGTATAATTTTTTTGCGATCGTTTGTTTGTCAAAGGCGACACCGCGATTTCGTGTCTCCCGTTTAAGGTACGGGCACAGTATAGATAAACACAGTAGTCCATCAAGCCATTCCTTGATGTGACCCGCCTTTGCCGCTGTGTCTCCCATACTTATAAACGGGAAACAAGAAATCGCGGTGTCCTTTGACGAAATCGCGGTGGCCTTTGACAAACAGACGACCGCAAAAAATGATGCTCCGAAACTATCATCTAAGGCGGCCGCCGTTGAGTTGGACTACTGGGTATATTTATACTGTGGGAACGGGAGACACGACAGCAAAGGCGGGCCACATCAAGGAATGGCTTGAGTTGGACTACGGTGTTTATCTACACTGTGGTGACAGCTAACCGACTTCCGAAAAAAATCCATATCCCCAAAAAACATGCCCAATGTAAGACTTTTGGAGGTGAGAGCTATATTCTGCAAAACTCGACAAAAAAATCTCAAATCTTTCGCATACGCTCAGTAAGAGCTCCACACCCATACCATTTCTTATGTTTCTTTGTATACGCATTTTGCTTTAATGGTACATTTTCATCAAGTAATTCTATCGCTTCTCACCGCCCCCAAAATTCCTTCCATGACGTTGAAACATAAGTTGTTCAATTTCTTTTTCAACTCATAATAGGATTTATAGATACTCCACGCCTTTCTAAGTCTCCTTAATACGGTGTAGTGCGTGTTTTTCTCCCCAATTCCTACGCCAATGGAAAAATTACAGTTTTGATATACCCATTTGAAACGCCAATGTTTTCTACACAAAAAAACACTATTGGTCGTGAGCTTTGAAGTCGACCGTTTTCGAGAAAAATCATTTTTATGTTTAGAGGTCACGACCAACAGTACCTTTTTGGTGTAGAAAACATTGGCGGTTTAAATGGGCGTTCCAAAACCGTACTTTTTCCAGTAGCGTAGAAATTGTGGAGAAAAACCCCCACTACTCCTTCAAAATCTTCACCAATTATGACTTAACAACAATGTTTTTTTAACTCAAAACTTGTACGATAAACGCCCTGTATCTCGAATATGACGCATTTTAGAGGGTAAGTTAATACAAACTTTTTTTCATATTTTTGGAAGAGCTAGCACATCCTCAAGTCCTGCGAATATATTTGAAACACCCTGTATATCAAGAAATAGATCGTATTGCACTTTTGAAAGTTTGGTATGTGTAAAAATATTGTAGATTACTAACAAAGTTGATTTTTTCTCCCATATAGAACCCTTAGAACTTGACCATATAGTTAAATATACACATGTAGTTCGTAAAAACGAATAAAAGTTCAAATGCAATATTATTTCTGTTTTATTTCATCTTATTTTCCAAGACGGAATATAGTGCATTCATTTCAAGTATGTATGTAAGGTAGTGACAATTTAATCACTTAAAGTGAGCAGGTGAGAGACTGGAAATGCTAGTCCATATTTAGTGGAACAATGGGTTATGAATATAATACGTCAAGTAGTAATTTCATGGACGGAATTTTGGGGGCGGTGAGAAGCGATAGAATCACTTGATGAAAATGTACCATTAAAGCAAAACTCATATACAAAGAAACATAAAAAATTGTATCGGTGTGGAGCTCTTACTGAGTGTATGCAAAAGATTTGAGATTTTTTTGTCGACTTTTGCAGAATATAGCTCTCACCTCCAAAAGTCTTACATTGGGAATGTTTTTTGGGGATATTTTTTTACAAAAAATTGGACCGACGTTATTTTTTGGTGCACTGAAAAGTATAAAATAATATTAATTCTATTGGTGCTGTTACTTTTGAAGTTGTGTAGTTGCAGGTAGATTGATAACTTTTGGCACCAACTTCACAATTACCAGCACCAATAGAATTAATATTATTTTATACTTTTCAGTGCACCAACTAATAACGTCGGTTCGATTTTTGTAAAAAATATTTATTCCACACTTTTGAGTGTAACATTAGTCACGAAAATCGTTGAACGTTCACTAATACCAATGAAGATAGTACTTATCCTATTACCCACGTATATTGCTTGTAGTTGATATTATTGAGATCTCAGAACATCGCTGCGGAAAAACGCTTAAATATTTTAGTTATTACCATTTTAACACCGATTTTACTCGAAAACCGTAACTCTAAAGGAAAAATGTTCATTATAAATGTTGCTACAAATAATTATGTCCTTCATGTACTGCCCACAGATTTTAAATTTTCGACAGAAATCGCCCTCTCCACATTGCACATTTGAAAATTTAACATGCGTCTATCTCGAAAACCGTTACTCTTTTGAAAAAATGTTCAATTTAAACGTGTCCGGATATTGTCCTATCTTTAATTATACAATTCAATTTTCGAGAAAATTTGCCCACTCCACACCTTTCGCGAGCGGTTTTCGGAGAGACGGAGATGTCGGATTCCCGTTTTTAAGAATATGGGACCATTTCTCAAGACTCCTCTTTCAAATGAATCAAAAATCATCAAAATAGGAGTACGATTACTATATGAAAGGCGCGCATAAACAAAAAAAAGCACACAGTCGAATTGTATACCTCCTCCGTTTGAGGTTCGTCGGTCAAAAATATGTAGGTACTTCTACTATTTATGTCAATCTATCTATGATATTTTTTTTGGGCAGGTTCAGTTGGTTTGGTATCATAATCAAATTCTGAAGTTGGTGTCAAGAGATGATGTATCAGCTATAAAACAATATTTGCACAAACTTATTTTTGGTCGCACAAATTTAAGTAAGTGTCACACTTGTAAAATTAGACAGATCATATCTGACAACGTTTAAATTGGACATTTTTAAAAAGTTAAAGAGTATTATGAATGTGCAAGATGCACGTTCAACAAATTTTATAACAACTAATGAAACATTCAAAAATATACGTCCCTAAAGCTAGCAGAGCAAAGTGAGCAGAATCCAAAATACATATTTGGTGCTTGTAGAGCTAATTAAGTGCTGTATTCCGAAATTAATTGCTCTTATAGTTTTTCGGAAAATGTCTGCTTTTCTTTGAAAAATCAGCTTTTTTGAGAAAATCTAATTTGGTGCTAGTAGATCTAATTAAGTGCTAAATAATTGTTGTATTCCGAAATTAATTGCTCTTATAATTTTATGAAAAATGGCTGCTCTGCTAGCTTTAGATCTAAAGCTAGCAGAGCAAACATTAAAAATCAACTTTTTGGGGAACTTCTTCAATAGTTCTTGTAGGGCTAGTTAAGTGCCAATTAAGTGCTGTATTCCGAAAATAATTGCTCTTATAGTTTTCCGGAAAATGTCTACTTTTCTTTAAAAACTCAACTTTTTTGAGAAAATTTTATTTGGCGCTTGTAGAGCTAATTAAGTGCTAAAGATTTGTTATATTCCGAAATTAATTGTTCTTGTAGTTTTTTTCAAAATGGCTGCTTTGCTAGCTTTAGATCTAAAGCCAAACATTAAAAATCAACTTTTTGGGGAACTTCTTTATTAGTTCTTGTAGGGCTAAGTAAGTGCTAATTAAGTGCTGTATTAATTGCTCTTATAGTTTAATAGACAGAAAAAAAATATAAAAATAGCTTTTGGTAATAATGACACACACTTAGTCAAAACCTTTTATTTTGAAAGTACAAACATACACTTCCAGTTTATTTATTTGTATAGTTTCTTATTAAAAACAGCCAAAGTTATTCCTTGTAAAGTTAGCTACCTGCCATCAAAAATCCCGTCGGAATCGGTTCAGCCATTACCGAGATTAATTAGCCCGAACAGACTGACTGACAGAACAAATATAAGAAATGTTTTTTTGTTATTAGTGGCACATATTCTTCCTTATGCAACTAGTTAAAACCTGTTATTTTGATATTACAAACTGACGCTTCGATTTTATTTATTAGAAGATATAGATTCTGTAATTTCAGTGCATCAACTAATAAACACGGTAATATTGTTTGTAAGAAATATTCATATTTAAATGAATGCAAAAAACAAATACATAGGTACGTAATAAGAATTTTTTTTAATCAAAATGTTTTTTTTATAATGTCATAGGTATTAAAATTATATGTGATAATGCTTCTGAAGAACCCGGCCGTGTGCCCACTCACATAACTTTCATACTGCTCTCATACAAAAAACTCCATCGCATTCTCAAGACAGATCCTTTAGCCAGAATAATAGTAATCAAGCCCCCTAATGAGCTGGCCAAATGCACCAGATGGAATCAAGGGCCATTAACCATTAAGAAGAAGACTAGTAAATAAGTAGAAAATATGAAAATTAATTTGAGTATAACGTTTTTCCGGCTTACTGCGCCTCATAGTAGATGGTTAAGGACTTGAAAAATAATACTCTAGGAAGAGCCTTTCGTGCTACAGTCTTGAGCAATTCAAGTTTTTCGGCTAATGCCTAGCAACTAATGTGAGCAGAATACACATTATGAGTCACAGGTGAGCGGTATCGATAGTCTACAAAACAAAAAGGAAAGCAACAAAATCGGCACAGATAATCTTGGCGTAGAACGATAGACATACCAATGACATAAACCGGACAATTTTCACACGATTACAATACTTTCCTTATAAGGTAGTCCTTGTAATATTATGTTGATAGTTCTATAAGAGGGCAAATATTTTTATATATGTGCATACATTCACATACTGTATATGAAATAAATATATTATAGAATTATAGTTAATGTCCAATATAAAAACAACATAATAGCTGCTGTGTCATGTTCTTGCGAATATCTAAAAACATCCAGAATACCTATCTAATACTAAAATAACTTTATAAGGGGCTTGGGGTAGCGGTAGGAATGTGGCCTCGGTATTATTCGGATTAGATAGATTGATCGATGCTATTATCTATTATTCAGTACATAAAATGTTTTAAGATGGGTCCATATATGTCTATGATAATATTATTATTTACTCACAAAAAGTCATGTTATGTATTTATTTACTCATGCGATTTTTATAACGCGAGCACTTGGACTGAATTTATTTTAGAGCAGTCACAGTGAAAATAAAATTAGTAGATGGTAGGATATTGAGAATCAATGATCATAACAATGGTTATAACTTGATAAGATTGCATAATTACTTTCATTCCAAAAATATAAGTAAACTCCCTTAAAATTTTATTGTGAGTGGTAATTTCTTTGAATTGTAATTTTATGTGATTAAAGATAAGCATAACGAATGAGAATAATCAAGTTACTTTGATCTTACCTAATTTGGAGTTTATTAGTTGTAATATAAGCGGTCTCCTGGTAACTATTCCTGAGCCTCTTGGTAGAAAGTCTCTAGAAAAAATTAAAATATTGTTCTAATTTATAATGTCAGTGAAAATATAAGCATGATCCAGTAGATACATGTATTATGTAGTCATTACCATCTTATTTGGAATTTTTATGGCTGGTAAAAGTAAACTAAAATATTAGATCACCTTTATTATGCTAGTTTTATGTCGAAAAATTTGAAGCCATGTATTTAAAATGCGCAATAGCATCCACATACTGCGTCAACATTTACACAATATTTTTAATATAAGTAAGTTATTTTTGTTAATTACAGTATAAAATCTAATTGGTGGCTTCATTTCTAAGTCAATATTTTTTTGAAGTTAGACAAGTTTCATATTTTACTCTGCTCTCAATTTTGGGTAAACTATTAAATATATCTATAAAAATAAACTTTCGATTTATGAGAAAATTTAACTGCATAGTATACGGGAAGAACGAATCAAACCCCAGAAGTTATATATTTGAAAATAAGGCAAAACACTAATTTGTATCGGATTTGTATTTGTGTTCAAGTTATAATAATAATCATAATCTGAGACATTAAATTTGACCGATCTAAAGAAAATTTAGATGCAAGTAAAAGACTAGAGAAATATTTTTAATTATGCCATAATTTGAAAACAAATGAATATCGTACCTATAATAACATGATTTTTTACAATATTTTATATAAACCTTGAGTTTGGTCAGTTCTACCCGACTTACCTTCTATAAAAGTCCAAATGATATTTCCGATTTGTGGTCAAACTTTTGCTTAAAATCTATATTAAATAATATAACAAAAAATGTAAAGATGAGAAACTGGAAAATGTACATTTCCGGCTACAGGCAGTATTACTTTTATTTAATTCAGTTATTTTGTTATTAGTTTTCAAATTCGCACTATTGAAGAAGCAAGAACAAAAATATTAGATTTCTGTTGTTATAGTAAGCAAGACTCATTTCTCATTCATATTGGCACATTAATAGAAAGTATAACGGTGTATTGAGTAATTTCTATTGCGATACATATTCTTTTTTATATAGGTATTATTGGTAGGAGCATTAACCATACGATAGGTAACTAATTAGAAAAGAAAATGTAAATGGCTTTGGAAGCCTACAAGAAGAACATTTAACATATTATATGTATATCAGGCATATTGTTAATCATAAACGGCTGGTAGAAGTAAATTAATTCATTTAATTTAATGTATTTGTAACATATATTATATTGTAAGGTTTAACAGTGTGCTAAACGTTATGGGGTGAGCTCATTTGCGTAATACTCCATAGTTCGCAGATTGCTTTTAGAACGTTTCATTTTCAACACCTTGTACACGACCTTCTGTAGTAGTACAACTGTCAAAACTTCTTACTTTGACTATGGCGTTTCAGAACTACTCTTGACTTATGACTTGAATTGACTGATTCAATAAACTGACTGTGACCCGTGATCGACAGATATCTGAATCTTGACATTACATTAATCGAGAATGTTCTATGATAATTATAGACACTTGTCAAACTGACAATACTGTGACAAAGTGTACCTCACATATAGTCACATATAGTTTCTGGAAGGTTCGAGAATAAATCTACTAATTCTAGAACCACTTCCTATCCTCCTTAGCTCTTATTCGATCCACCATCGTGATGGGTGTTGATTGTCATTTGTTTTGAGATCGAATTCGATTGATTCAGTACCTACTCGATGCGGTCGGGAGTAAGCTCCATGTATTTACCGATCGCAACACATTTTAACTAAAATATGCACATTTTTTAACTTTTATCGACCCATTCTGAATCTTGTGTTACCAGAGCACAGCTTGGTCGATATTACATTATTGATGACTCATGGAATATTGCTCAAATTTGATATGATAAATGAGTCAAATAAACTCATATTGATATTTTAAGAAATTTAGCTCAACTGCAAAATAAGCTCTTACAATTTTTATTCAAACCTTTCTCATGGAAGACTTTGACCACATTCTCAAGGAACGTCTCTAAGAGAAATTAGGAAAAAATATGCTTACATGATACTTCATATTTTCTTCCTGATTACTGATGTGGCTAAACGGTTCCTCTTAGGACAAAATGGATGAGCATCAAGTTAGCTAAGCACCTGTCAAGAATCGACTCAAGAGTAGGTGGATAATTTGCCGCTAATTAGTCGTGAATTAGTTGTGAAAATACCGATTTTGTCGTTTATTGTTTTTTTCGGATGCTTTGTTAACTTGATATAAAGTTAGCAAAGCACGGATCCATAAATGACTTTAAAACGTGCGTAGAAGAATGGAAATAGGATCAGTTTTTGCCGCTAATTAGTCGCTAATTAGTTGTGAAGAAACAAATTTCCTAAAATATTTTTTTTGGTTTTTTTGGGTGCTTTGCTAACTTGATATAAAGTTAGCAAAGCACACCGCCAAAAATAACTTTAGTGCGTTCGTAGAGTAATAGGAATAAAACAATAATTTGCCGCTAATTAGTCGCTAATTAGTTGTGAAGAAATAAATTTCCTAAAATTTTTTTTGTTTTTTTTTGGGTGCTTTGCTAACTTGATATAGAGTTAGCAAAGCACGCCTACAAAAAATGACTTTAGAGCGTTCGTAGAAGAATTGTTTTTTCATATAGATACCATACTGGATTTGATCGAAAATAAGAAGTTTTTCATTGGAGGCAATAGTATGGCACATATTAACAATTTCAAATAATCTCTGACATGGGGGAAATTCGATAGGATTATTCTTGGCGTTTTATAACAAAATATCTTGTTAACAATGGTATTGGGATAAGTTTTCGCCGCTAATTAGTCGCTAATTAGTTGTACAGAAATTAATTCGAGCACGAGATTTTATTTCTTTCCGTGATTTCAAAATGTCCTGCAAAGTGAATTAGAAATGCCAATTCATAGAATCTGAGAATTTTGTACGTTTTGAAAAATACTTTTGCTTTTTATTTTATGAATACATTAAGTGCTATGTTTATTTTATAAACTACTATAAATATCTGAATTATCATTATCTTTAAATGATTTTGTTTGGTAATAATACCGTTTTTGGTAAAAGAGAAATCGTCTCAGCATTAAAGATATATTTCTCTCAGTATATCAGTTTCTGAATTTTTCAACCAATCTTAACAAATTTCCTTAAAATACTAAAATACTAAAACAAGTACTAAAATCGAGAAAAATACATCAAGGAATTAGGTACTTGGTGGAATTTCTTCCTGGATTTGTCGAACTGGGGCTATTATAATAATCACTTCCTATCACAATTCTTATTTCAAAATTCTCAATTTGATATAATGGCAGAGCTATATGAGGTTACTAAAAAAGATAATTTCTTCAATATTTATTCAAGATTCAACTTTGTGGTTGCAACACTGCAAGATTGACTTCTATTTTTTGCTGACAAAGTTTGCCTTCATTTTTTTAGGTTGCAATATTTTGGATACTACTCTAAAAGAATAATCATGCCTAGAGGGCGCCCACCTTCTGTCGAAAATAGTACTGTAAATCAGGCTATTTTGAATCACAAAATCGATATCATTTGTGATGATAAACACAATGATATTGCCATAGAATCTGATCCCGTGTGGAGCTAAATTTCTGAAGAGTTTCTCAGTACAGTGAAATCAAGGTCCCTATATTCTACGTTGTGAATAGTCGGTTCCGCTTGAAAAACTTTGGCACGAATGAAAAAATAATAATTTTGAAACTTAATTTCTTCACAACTAATTAGCGAGTAATTAGCGGCAAATTCTTATTCTATTCCCATTATTCTACGAACGCTGTAAAGTCATTTTTCCAGGCGTGCTTTGCTAACTTTATATCAAGTTAGCAAAGCTCCCAAAAAAACCAAAACAAATAGTTTTGGAAATTAATTTCTTCACAACTAATTATCGGCAAAAGCTTATTCCATTCCCGTTCTTCTACGAACGCTTTAAAGTTATTTTTTAAGGCGTGCGTTGCTAACTTTATATCATTTTAGCAAAGCACCCAAAAAAATAAACAAAAAAAATTATTTGGAAAATTAATTTCTGTACAACTAATTAGCGACTAATTAGCGGCAAAAACTTATCCCAATACCATTCTTCTACGAACGCTCTAAAGTCATTTTTTGTAGGCGTGCGTTGCTAACTCTATATCAAGTTAGCAAAGCAAACAAAAAAACCAAAAAAATTATTTTAGGAAATTTGTTTCTTCACAACTAATTAGCGACTAATTAGCGGCAAATTCTTGTTTTATTCCCATTACTCTACGAACGTTCTAAAGTTATTTTTGGAGGTGTGCTTTGCTAACTTTATATCAAGTTAGCAAAGCACCCAAAAAAAAAAAAAAATTTTTAGGAAATTTATTTCTTCACAACTAATTAACGACTAATTAGCGGCAAAAACTGATCCTATTCCTATTCTTCTACGAACGCTTTAAAGTCATTTTTGGAGCCGTGCTTTGCTAACTTTATATCAAGTTAGCAAAGCATCCGAAAAAAACAAAAAAACAATAAACGACAAAATCGGTATTTTCACAACTAATTCACGACTAATTAGCGGCAAATTATCCACCTACTCTCGAGTCGATTGGTGACAGCTGCTTGATGCTCATACAAAATGGAATGTATTCTTTTTCTTGAATGGAATTATTTTTCTAAGTATAATCGATTAAATTCAAAATTTTGTACAAAGATACATGCATATAACACCGCTACGCCAGTCCCATGCCTGGGGCTTCACCACGCAAGAGGTGAGGAAATGTGGAGGGATCGAGGAGGAACACCTCGCAAAAAAAAAGGGTTCAGCTGGCCCGGCTGATAGCACCCTGTAAGGGTCCAGGGTACGGATGAAGACCACAACGGCGGTGATGGCGGAGAAGGTGGACTTCAGAAACGGGTAGATAGGACTCCACAGCTATAGAGAAAGCAACCAATCTAAAGGAAGGACACCTTAAAAATAAACCTGGTCCCCCGGAATGGGGACAGAAACCAAACGAAAAGGACGAGGATCGGAAAACATAGGTCATTACGACCACTTCTAAAGTTGAGTTCCTAAGGACAAAAGGGCCCAACAGGGTGTAGCTATTTTGGTATCCAAGCGCCTTAGAAATTGCATAACATCATGGGAACCGGTAGATGAAAGAATTATCAAAATGAACCTAAATGTCCATGGACATAAGCTCACAGTGTTAGGAGTATACGCAGTAAATGACGACACGGCGGTAAATAAGAAAGAGGAGTTCTTTGAAAAATTGCATATGGAAATCTCGAATATAGGCCAATCAAGAGAGATTATAATTCTGGGCGATCTGAACTCAAAAACGGGACAAAAGATGCAAGACCAAACTGTTGGCAGATATGGAGAAATGATGGTAAATGATAATGGACAGAGATTAATACACGGAATCTCAGCTCAATTATTGATTACCTAATATTACGCCGAAAGACAACTTGCGGAAGTGACCACCACCTACTAAACTCCAAAATCTTCCTTCTTCCAAGACGAGAACAAAAAGAACCCAAAGTGGAAGATAAACAGGAAGAACTCAAACAACCAAAATATAACTTGGACAGCTTCGACCAAGAAAGCATGAAAGAATTATACAAACGAAGACTAAACGAAAAGCTGGAAGCGCAAAAATTTGAAAGCTCGACCGATCATTATAACCATATAAAGAAGTTTCTAGAGGAAGCAGCGATGGAAGCTCTGGAATACTGTGAAAATAAAAAAATAGAAAAACCCTAATGGTGGGATACGGAAATTGAAGAAAATATAAAAGACAAAATACCTACGTTACCTAAACAGTAAGACAGAAAGAGATAAACTGGACTATAAGGAATCACACGCAATCGTTATGAGAAAGATAGTCCAGAAAAAGAACGAATCTTGCGAAAGAGGGCGTGTTAAAGTAAACTGTTATATAGGAGGAACGAAAAGCTCAGAAAGTTGGAAGTTTTTAAAGTCACTTCGGCAAGAACGAAAGTACTAGTATCACCGATATCACTGTGCCAATATTTTATTTGAAATGGTTGATTTTATGGAATTATGCTTTATCAGTCTTGCTGGTATATGATCGAAATTATCAAGAGAGGCAAAGACAATCATGACGTTCGTGGATGACACCAAGAGATCGGTCAAAAGATCGTGATAGTTATTTTGTTGGTAGTTTTAAAAAAATGAAAGATATGGACCCTGAAGAATTTTTTAAGCATACCAGGATGGCTCGTCCATTATATGATATATTACTCTTGTTTTTTAATAATATTCTTGTACTCCCTTTGCTTCTTGTCATAAAGAAATGAGTAGGTAAAATTTACATTTTTCAATTAGCAGTTCATTGAAACCTGTTGAAGACATCATTATTAAACACACTCCCTCGACACTGGAATCTCAAAACAGAGAAGTATTTTGTTTGAAATTGAACTGAGATAACTTTTATATACCTTCCTATACTGTATGTCATTTAGTAAATGAGAATGAAAACGATAACCAATTCCCCTCTCAGTAATTACAATTTTAGGTAATACGAAGGATCTTTGAATTCTGCATTTTGGTATTATTGAAATGAGCTCATTAACTAATTTACTAATACTTTTATAATATATATTGGAATGTGGCTAAGGTCTAAGTTGACAACATTGGGGACTTGCCAGGTGTTAAGAATGAACTAATTACCTATATTACCAATTGATTTTTCGGCTAAAAAAATTCCAGTAATTAGTTGTTATCAAATTTATTAGAGCCATTTTCGAAATACCTGCGCATGCGTGCATAAAATAATTGCTCGTACTTTTATACATTTCTAGATTCCCCGAACCATTACTTCGTGCTGGTATATTTTGGGAAAGCTTTATTACCTTCAAGTGTGGAACATTTTCATTCAAGTTCAAAGGTACCCGCCATTCAATTTCCCCGTATACAGAATTGAGAGGTTATAAGTAGCCGTTCAGCGCGTAAAAGTTGGATTTTGCCCAACTTTCAAGGTCAAGACGTCTAGAGAACGTTTAATTGTGGCCAGCACCATAGGCCAGCACGAGAACGTGTATCGAGCGAACATTTGCTATGTTCGAACACTTCTAAAAAGAGAATTAGGTACACGAAGATGTTATGAATAATGATGAATAATTTATATTACTCTTAAGCCAATTCGGGATTTCAATTTCTGTTTTCCGGACTTGATTAGGCTTACTTTGTTCTATTAAATGCCCATGTGTCTATGTGACTGAACTCTAATATTCTTCATTTTACAATACTAAAACTTTGTTATTTCAAATGAAACACCCTATATATTTTCCAAAAAACTGTGGCCTTTCCTATGCACCATCGAACACTACTAGGTTTCCCTATATCCTCTTCTGTAAGTAATATATAAAATTTCAATTATCTGATTATCATTAATATTTACTAAAGTTTCAATTATCTGATTATCGTTATTGTTTATTAAAAAAATATAATAACTGCTTTATGCTGACCTTCCTCTATAAAATATTGTAATTCTCTCTTATCTCTTATATACCACCTCAAAAAGAAATCTAGGCATGTCAAATCGGGTGACCTGGGGGGGCAATGCCACAGATCTTGTCTTCCAATCCCTTTATCTCGAAACTTTCGCTTTAAATATCTTCTAACAGCTAACAGCTACGTGAAAATGTGTAGGAGTCCCATCTAATTGCAGCCACATTTTGCTTCTTTTCAATAAAGGAACATTTTCAAGAAGAGTCCAGAGATTTAAAAAATTGTTCCCAAGTTCCCAATTAATTTTTGTTAAAAAATATAAGGTCCAATTACATTATCTCCGACAATACCCCAATAGACATTTATAATCCAGCGGTTTTGGTGATAGGAGTATGACATATATGTGGGTTTTCAATATCGTAATAATGGAAATTATGTCTAGTCACGATTCCATTATTATGAAAGGTAATATTGGTCAGCTAATAGAACGTACGCAAAAGTCCAGTCGTTGCTCAAAATCTCGCTCGTACAAATATTGAATTTGGACCCAATATGAATGGTATTTAGGTTTTTTGAGAATCCTCTGCACGCTACCTCTACTTATGGTGATTTGTTGACAAATTTCCTTTGAACTTGTACTTGGTTTCTCAACAGTACATGCTAATACCAAAAAATCATTTTCTTCTTTGTCAATTACTGCCTTAGATCGGCTCAGTTTGGAGTAGCAAGTATTACTTGTCTCTGAAACCTAGTTAAAAGCCTCTAAAAACTTCGTTTATCGTGATGTCTTCGCACTGGATATTTTTAGGCTTAGACTCGAGACGTCAAAAATTACATTGACATTCTCCGACGGTCATATTCACTCTCGACAAATCCGCCATTAAAGTATTATTTCACAATCAAACAAATAATACATCTAGTTAACGAAACACAAATTTAAAGATGTATCACACATCCCACACAAGCAAGGCTATGTCTTGAGTACTTTTGACAGAAGTGTCTCTAATATTATTTATTGTCTTCAAAAACTATGACAACCGCATACTAGATAGTTATTAGTTTTTTATAATAAAATATTTTTTTACAATTTTTCAGATTTCTCTGTTACTACAAGAGGTATGTATATTTTGTTGGAAAATATACAGGGTCTTCCTTTTAAAATAACAAAGTTATAGTATTGTGAAATGAAGAATATTAGAGCTCATCCACAGAAACACCCTGTTACATTCTCGTTGAATTCTATCATAAGCATTCAATGGAACAACGTAAGCCAAATCAAGTCCGCAAAACAAAAACTGAAATCTCTAATTGGCTTAATGGTAATATCAATTTTTCGGACGTCTTAAATTTTCGAAAACTCTCAATTATCCCAAAAACCATAGATGCTAGGTATAGTAATACTAAAGTGACCTTTAAATTTTGAGAGGAACTCAAATTTCCAATAAAAGATAGGGTGTTCCATTCAAAAAACGATAACTTTGATACCTAGCGATTTTCTAGGACAGCCTGTATATATTAAAATAATTTCAAAGTAGCCATTATAGTCGCACATCTTCCTTTAAAGAAAAAATCGCAAGAAAATAATTAATTTGACACCTACAGACCGACGCGCTAATCGCTATTCGTTGGCCACCCTGTATAATTCCAAATGAGAAATTAGTTGTCATCAATCGTCATGTCATGAGTATGTTCGGGTAGGACACTAGAATAAACGAAAATAGTCCGAAAATTTTGAGGTTTCTTGGCCCTCCCCAAGTTAGCACAGGGTCCTCCAGTCCAGTTGGAAAACAACATCATCCCAGAATAACCTGTAGAAGATCCATTAAATTCGGATTTTTTTCCAGATACAATGTACATATCTACTGTACTATAGTTTGAATACCCATCGAATGGGGTTTCGTCATACCTTGTCTATCTCTCTTTTTTGTTTTTAAATTAGGGCTGTGTTCGGGGAGTCGCTATCTGCACTATCAATGCAAACACTACCGATGCTGTTCATGTAGTAGTGCACGGTCCCCGTTAAATCGTTTAAAAATTAATTATGTGGGGGCGTCGAGGTTACAATCTGAAATTTGGCACAATCGTTACTTATTACCTACTTTGCTTAAATCCAAAAGCTGGAAAAAATCGGACAGTGCAGAAGGGCACAAGAAAAAAAAATCGAATTAATCGCACCGTTGTAAAGAAGAAAACGTTATTGATTTTTTGTATATAAATACAATACAGATTTTTGTGGAAATTATATATTTTTTCAATTTTTGAAAGTCGCGAAATATACGTGCCTTTATGGAGCTACGCTAATCAAATAGTTGATTATCTCGGAATAATACCAGGCATTTTCTAATTCTAATTCATTTTCAGAGTTTTCTCCGTTTAACCCGTGATATCTCTATTTCTTGGATTGTCCAATTCCTACGATGAATCTGATATTTCGTGCTACAAACAAAAAACATAGGGTATATAAAATCTCCACATTTTCTATAGGTATTTTACTATTACCAAGGTTTTATTAGGTGACCTATATCGATTTTGCAAAAGAATGGTCATTCAGCACGGTACTTGAGTCATATAAATGCTATTACTCAGCGCTCTTCCTTCTAAGCTACCTTCCTGATAGATATCGCCGATACGCTTAGGTATTAAGTTTTGAGGAGGTAGGTAATTTATATATATGTATTGACCGATGAACCCAAAGGGAGGATTTTTTTCTCAAAATTCGAAAATCGGAGATGGCAGAATTAAATATAGGACAATATCCGGAAACGTTTAAATTGAACATTTTTTCAAAAGAGCTACGATTTTTGAGTTACAACAATGTTAAAATCTGAAATACGTGTATTTTCGCTTTGTGGAGGGGGCAAGTTCTTTCCAAAATTTAAAATCTAAGACGGTCATATTAATGAAGGGATTATATGTAGCAACATTCAAGACTGGACCAAATTTCGTTTAGATGAAATGAGCTATATGAGAAATGTCTTGTTTTTAGGAAGCCTCCCTGATAACCGAAACGCATCATTTCTATTTTCCGGACTGTAGAATACCTGGAATCGTTTATATTAAAAAATCTTTTTTCTAATTATAAAAACGCCATTTTCATTTACTGATAAAATATTGTTGAATTAGACCTTTCGTAAATCTCGATCATGCGGGATGCGCGTACTAAAATGGTTGACAGGCTTTTACTTGTTATTATCAGAGACAACTTATTGTGAAAATAAATCTAGTAACAGACGTAGTAAAACATATAGTGTAGAGTAGAAGTAGTCGAATTATGTCTTATTTTATTATATCTGAGCAGTCTCCCTAAAAGCAAAGTCTATCTAAGGAGTAGACTTTGCTAAAAGTAGGCATGGCATGCAGCTTGCAGCTTACGAATTTGGTAAAAAATGAAGGTTTATTTTTATTACCTCGACCACCTTACTATAGGACAAAATCTAAAGGATATTCAAGTAATTCGGATATATTTTTGCATTATTATATTTCTGAGACGGATTTGGGGATGTGAAGGTGTTCTAAAAAACAAGAATGCCGACCTACGTTTATGTGGCAAAAGAGACCTGGTTTTCTTTTACCAGAAAAAAGTTACGGTAAGATTTTTAACCTCATTTATTTTTTTAATATTTTATAGATAGGTTACTTTTTGGATTTGCTCACGGATGGACGAAGTTCAGAAGAGACTGTATCAACGGCAACAATAGGAGTTGCCATAATGAAGTATTGTAGATAAATGGTTAGGTTAGGTTTTCAAGAGCAAAATTGGTGCTGTATTTGTATTTTCTTCATTTATTAAATACAGGTATGTGTGTTAGATTCTGTCTTAGAGTTAACGTTTTTTTAGGTTTTTACCGAGGGGGAAACCACTGCATGAAATGTGTACAATAAAACACCCTTTTTTATAAAAAATACCGAAAAATGCCTTCTGTGTTAAAAAAATCTTTAAAAATACCCTTAAATACGCCATTATGACATGGAAAATCGGTTGCAACGCGTTGCCGTCTAAACGATACTTTGTCTGTTTTTTCAATTTATCAAAAAGCGAGGCAAAAACCCACCATTGCCTTAATGATATATACAATTACTCTAACTTTTTTCTGTGTTCTGTGTTTTTCGTTTTCTTTCTTTTTCACCCATTTTCCTTTAACCAATTTGTCTAAAAACAATCCTGTCGCAGGTAGACCCTAACTGTCCAAAATTTAAACTCAATATATTTCCTAGAAATGTATCCGAAGAACATCCATCCACACATGTGTGAATCAGAGACAAAATACCCGTGAAATTAATATTCAGAATTGTTATGTTAATAAATGACAAAATTCGTTGATAGGATTGTCACCCATAGCGTTTTTAACTTCTAAATTCTAAATAGAACCGAATTCATCTTATAGAATACAGTATGACACTAAAATAATGAAAATATCTATTTCACCGATCATGCGCAATCGCCAGTAAATTTAAAAAATGGGCGGGAAACCATTACTTTTTAAAAGGTCATGTTCCTAAAAATACCCAAAAATACCCAAAAAATACCCAAAAATTCCTACAAAATACCCGAAAATACTAAAAAAATACCCTAAAAATACCCAAAAGTACCTAAAAAAACCCAAAAATACCAAAAATACCCGGAGCTTGTACAATAAAATACCCCAGTGGTTTCCCCCTCGGTTTTTACGTAGGTAATTTAAAAAATTTAATAAAGCAAGATTATGTATTTCCGCAAGAAGTTTTTTGTATGTTTATGTTTAGAAAATATCTAGAACAGAGAAAAATGTTTTCATAACTGATTTCAGTTATTTTAAAGTCGGGAGTAATGCATTTTTGCGGAAATATTTGTGTGTGTGTTAAATTACATATTTCTGCATGTTTTTATTCTGTGGATATGTTTAGAAAAAGGACTAGAATGTAAATCAGGAACATGTTTTCATATGACTGATTTCAGCTATTCTAAAGTTTACAATATTATATAAAAAAATCTAAATGCCAAATTTCCGCAAAAAGCTTTTTATCTCCTACGTTTATGTTCAGAAAAATGTCTAAAATGTAAAGCAGAAACATATTTTCATATACCTAGGTACCTACCTAACTGATTTCAGTTATTCTAAAGATGTTTTTCTCTGTGGTTATGTTTAGAAAAATATCTAAAATGTAAAGCAGAAACATATTTTCCTCCATATTTTCATATAGGTACCTACCTAACTGATTTTAGTTATTCTAAAGTTGGGAAAATCTAAATAATTTTCGCAGATTTTTTAGTGATTTTGTGTCGAATTTTTAGGTAAATTTCTTATAGAAATGTACCTATTGCGATCGTTCACACTTTTGAATTTCGAAAAAAATTCAATAGCCTGTTGTTATATGTCTATAAGTAAGTCCAAATCGGCTAAAATAAATTCAGCTAAAATATTTTCAAGTTTCTAAAACTAGCCGCTAGGTGGCGTAATTATCATTGTATAAATTAAAATTCATTTTTTTCTAAAAAAATCGATACATTAACTTTGTTATTGCCGGAAATGGAAAGTTCATGAAATTTTGGTCTTCATACTTTTTCCGTATTTTTGTTTATAAGGGTGGCGGGAGCTGGGAAACAGTACTTTCTTAAACCGCTGTAATCTCCTAGAAGGGTTATCCAAATTTAACGAATTTAGTCTTGTTAGATATTTCCACGCTTATTTCAAAAATAATGTCGGATGTGTTCGCAAATTCAAACTTTTACTCCTAGAGGGCGCTGAATAACTAATATTCAGTTTTCATCGTTTATTGTAAAAAAATAAATGGCACGATTAACTTGTTTATTATTAGTATTGAAAGCTATATAAATAGCTACATATTGGCGAAAACCGCGACTCGATATCTTTACTCGTTTTTGAATTATTGTAAAACGTAATCTCAAACGAAGCAAAAATACTGATAGACTGATTAGAAAGAAAATAAATCAAAAGTTTTTCAGTTTTTGTTGGAAAATAGCACATATCTGTTATCATTGCTTGTTGTTATGAGCATTGGCGTGCGGTGGAATCTTAAGTAAGATAAGTATACATTCAGTATACATTCACAAAAACTCTTTTTACTTAATTGTCCAACATTTTCAATGCTATCCCCGACAGCCGAAGCTGACGGTAGTTTCATGTCCATGTCCGTATTATTAAAATTATTAGTTCACTCAAATAATTATTTTTAAATTGTTTTTATTACTTTCGGTTCTTGTATAGATGGACTCCGCAGCGATTTCTCAGGCCCTATGTGGTCTAGAGACTTGAAATTTCAAATTCGAACTTAGATCGCAGACATCTTGCTGCCTGTTAAGCTCCAAGTGTGATCCAATATTGATTAATTATAATTACATATCTCATTCAAGCAAGATCACTATTTCTTCGACATGGAACGACAATGTCGGACAATGGAAGCCGTCACTGGAATGCACGAGCATGGAGTAGTATATATACGTCTCTTTTCTCTGCTGTTATCTAGTATATAGGTACTCTCTGGCAGATCGTCGTATACATTACTCTATGATTATGTCGCGCTTTTCACTGTCAGCTGTCGCAATTGTCCGACGTTGATAATAGTAATTCAAAATTTAATTTTGTGTTGTAGACGAACAGTAATTTGTTATGGAATTGCTGTTGCTGGCAGACAGATATACATCGTATAGTTCAAATCAAGAAAAGGAGAGATAGCAATAGTATCTACCCATCGGTGCGGTTCAACCGAGGGTTCAAGTCTTAAATGCCTAATAAAAACTATTTTTAATTTTTTTCAAAAATTCCAATTATGTTTTATTTTTCGTTGTTATTAATCGACTAATTTTGCTTAAATAAATATTTATGTTTTTTTCTCGTTTTTTTCCTCCATCAAAAAACCATTTATTTCTATGGCCCCAATTATTTTTTATCAAGAATTAATTTTACGCTAACTTAAGGACGAATAAAAATAATCCAATGGTCTATCGCTATGTCTATCGGCAAAGTAAAATTGCGCAGCTATCAGTTTTTTAGGGATATTATGATTAAAGTACCTAAAGGAATATATATAATATTATTTTTTTTACTCATTGCACTCTAACTGAATAAGCAATAAGTAACTGATATCTTTAAATAGGTAGTGATAATAATTATTACTTTCTTGACAAAAGAAAAATATCAATTTTACAATAACTCAAAAATGAGTTTTCGCGGTTTTCGGAAAAATGTAGCTAATTATGTGGTTTTTAATACCAATAATAAAAAAATCATCATGCCATTTAATTTTATTACAAAAAAGATGAAAACTGAATATTGGCTATCAACGCCCTCTAGGAGTAAAGTTGTGAACTTGCGAACACATCTGACATTATTATTGAAATAAGCGTCGAGTTACCTTTCTAACAAGACTAAACTCATTAGATTTGGATAACGCGTCTAGGAGATTACAGCGGTTTAAGAAAGGGCTGTTTCCCAGCTCCCGCCACACTTTCAAAAAAGGGGAAAAAGTGTCAAGACCAAAATTACGCAGAATTTCATGAACTTGCCATTTCCGGTACTAAAACAATACGTTAATATATCGAATTTTCGTAAAAAAGAAATATTTTTAATTTATACCATGGTAGGGTCCATTTAATTAGAGAACAGGCCACCTACGTCACGAAGATCCGCAAAGTGCTGACGTCACGTCAGTGTCGTACGGTGTACATTTCCAACAGGTAAACAAACATCTGGCGTGTGTGACGATATGTCAGGGTAAGGTAGGAAACACACAAAATAAAACGTTTCTTTACATCAGTGCACGTTACCAGATTGTTCTACATATTATGTTTCAGCGGGATCTGAAATCCCCGTTCAGTTTCGTCTTGCATAAAAGTAGCAACGTTATTTATGACTTCACGGACTTGGCTCTGAATTACCAGCTTCCTCGGTGGCATGTTCTAAAACAATGTGTGGAACATATAAAGTGTGGAAACTCACCTTCCAGAAAATATAATAAATCGCCATACACAAAAAGCGCATTCTCAAACCAATACTCTCTACAGAACAGGAATGTGGGGAATGTGGAGGACGAATTCAGTTCGTACGCGCACAACGGAACGTAAACAAACAGAAAAGTGACCATAGGTACCATGCACCACTCACCGTTTAAAACTTGTGACCGTCCAAGCACCTGCGTGTGAGAACAGGCCATATCTTCAGACGCGGGAAATTCACATGCAATCTTTCTTTGTCATGCAAACTTAAAAACGGACAGATTACGAAAAGACTTTTGTTGTTTTCTTGATTCATGTAAACAGTCAAAATTACGCTTCCCGTGCTACGCCACTGAAATGTGTCGGCAGCTGATCGTTGCTAGGCTACGAGACAAAGTGACCAAAACTGGTTTCTGTGCTGATGACGCGGTGGCCTTTTCTCTAAGTGAATGGACCCTAGTTACGCCACCTAGCGGACATTTTAGAAACTTGAAAATATTTTAGCTGAATTTCTTTTAGTCAATTTACTTATGATTTTTTTCCCGAAGTCGTAGGGTTCACGGTTTCCCTATTATCCTACCTCGCTGACCTTAGTGGCACACCTGGTATATATGGGATATTACGAAATGTGTTAACACGATAGAGGTCGCAGTTTTGGAGGTATCAAGTTCAAATTTGCTACAAAAATCAATCTCTTAAATATCTCGGCCGAGTTCGTTATTGGGCATTAAGTTAGTAGTTTCAAATTGGCGACCGTTCAAACATTTAATAAAATTATCAAAAAGGGGCCGTGGTGTAAATAGTATATAATAAGTAATTTTAGGTTAGACATATTTTGGCATTTTTATGTGAAAAGATCTTTCAATTTTTCCATTTATGTATCATGTTCAGCTCAAACTGGATAATTTCATAAATCCAGAAATAGCAATGAAATAAAAGGTAGGTACTTATTGTCAGTCCTGGATTAAGTGCCTGTGAAATGATGGGTAATAAATTTCGTGATATATAAACAAAGAATGAAGTATTTATTTGAGAATAATTACTGAAAGCACCTTTTGTTTTTCATTCAATTTAGAAAAATATACAAAACAATTTAAATATAACCGATGTATTCATCTAGGTGAATGTATAGATCAGGTTCCAAAGGATTTTTGGCATTTCTTTGCTTAGTTATGTAGGCCTGTACTTACTTATTGTAAAAACTTATTCCAATGAAAATTTTAAGGCGCCAAGCCCCAACAGGTTAAGGGACGGTGGAGTGAATAGGGGTGCTGGGTAGGGAAAATAGGTGTTTAGTGATATACTTTTAGTAGTAATTTGGCTAATATAATACCAACAGGATAAGTAAAAAAAGTACTAGAATTAGCGAAAACGAAGCCATACAAAATATATGGTGAAGTCGTGTTTATTTGGTAGATACAGCCATTGTGCGATATTGCCAAAATGACACGTTTGTAGGGACATCCAATACATGAAGTCGAATTTGTAGGAATAAAGTAATACATAACTAAATAACCAATGAAATACTGATACTACGCCATCAAAGTAAACAGTGCAGCAGTGTAGTTTAGCACAGGCCTGTCATATGAGTCATGAATTGAAATTAAGGGAAATTCGAGGTGAAAATAGCAAACTTTAGAATTTTTTCCTTCGCTGCAATGAAGTTTCCTCCTAATAATTTTTAGTGGAAACAAATCCAAAATATGCCCTAAGAACGCTGTTAAAGTGAAATTATCGAGAACCTGATCTACATACGTACATTCACCTTCATCTCCAATCTATCGGAAAAAAGATCTGTTGTTTGATTGATTCTAATATCTCTAAATGAATCGAAATTTTATTAGCAAAAATTAAAATATATAATTTTCCTTTATTTTTCACTGTTGAAAAGTACCCATGTAGGTAGATATCTACCACAAATTCATCATTTAGGTATTGTACCTACCTAGGTATGTCTTATTAATTTCATTTTAGTTTATTAATATCACAACTACAACTAAGGCAGAAATAAATGTACTGACGTACTGATAGGAATGATTGAGGCATCAATAATTGGTTCTAATATAATGATGAATTATCTCTTTTAAGAAGTAGTGCTCGATGTTTGTTTACAAACTTACAATAGACTATTCATAAAACCATAGCCTTTTCGTATTTTATGTTTGCGACATTGAACGGAAACAAGATATTACATAAATTCAAAATTTATAATTATTTCGTTTGCAGTTTGATAATATCATATAAATAATAAACGAACAAGTAAACAGAAGGGATTATCTTGTTTTCATTTTAATAAGACCTAATATCTGATTATGAATGATTTAATTTATAAACAAAAACATTCGGCTGTTTCTAACACTTGTTGATGTTACCTACATATTTATAGCGTATTTGGTAGTCTTATTGCCTTTTTTGTTATTCAAATTAAACGAGACAAGGGCACAAGATCTCACCTGCCTACGAAATTCTCCAATACGGAACTCTTGCCGGCCGACTGTCCACCCACAACCGCTATTTGAGGCAAGTCCAGTGATAGATGCACCCCCAACTGCGTAAACGCATCCTGCAACTTGTTCACTATGGGAATCAGCTGTTCCATACCCGAATTGCCAGACATGTTTTCAAGTATTCGCAACAGTCGCCCCTAAACATCAACCCAACCCAACAAGACCCTATCAAGATAAGACCAAGCAAGACTGAAATCTAACAGCACATTCACTATCTCGATTCCCGTTGAAAACTATTTTTCTGCTAACACAGTGACTCAGATGATTTTAATTGTTCAATAAAACGCGAAATGAGTTGTTCGTCAGCAAACGTTTCTCGTAAAACTGACAACGGTTCTCGAACTGAAACATATTATCTCCGTGCTGACTCCTCATCGCTGAGCAGTTTGATATAGGTTATACGAATTGTGATTGTTAGATAACGTAAATAACAAATATTTGTAACAATTATATTTTTGTTGATTAAATGTCAATAGCGTAGTGTTGGTTGCCAGTAAGTTGAGTCAGTGAGTAAGAAAGTAAGAACATTAAGTACTTAAGTACAGTGAAGTGTTAATTGGATTAACATCATTTTGAAACTACCCTCGTAGAAGAGGAAGATGAGCGTTGTAAATTCAATTGCAGACTATAATTTGAATACAGTATACTGTCAGTTTTCGGTGACGATCTTGAGAGGAATAACAAGTGTTTTATTTATATAGTTTGAATAACCATCGAGTGGAGTTTCGTCACGATTCCTGACGTCATCTGCCATTTTACGCATGTCGTAAATAATTTAAATTAAATTTTAATTCCTAACCCCAAAACACTGACATATTTGTAAAGGGACTAAATCACTTTCAAAAAGAAATGTTTGACATTAAACGTCAAAGAGAAGAAGAAGACATATGTTTATGACGTTAAAATTTTATTTCACCAAGTATACAAACGAAAAAAAAAGAGATAGACAAGGTATGACGAAACCCTATTCGATGGGTATTCAAAGTATAGTTCTTGTTTTATCGTCTATGTGGAAATTTTATGGAATATTAGATGACCCGGTGAACTTCGTAGCACCCACAGACATATTAACAAGGGAGACAGAACTTTCCATTCATAAATTTCGTTTGTTAACAATCAGACATCTTTTCCAAACTTGAACGAGTTAGAAAGAGATCGCTTTAAAAACGACAACTCTGTAACCCTAGCGTCTACTGTTGAAATCATCTTTGCCAATGGCGTGCAGTTTTTAAGGGTTAATAAAAAATAGAAAAAACATTTAGCATTTTATTCATAAATCTACGTACATTTGTAGAGAAACTAATTCAACATGTTATGTATATTTCTATAAAACAAGGAATCAATAAATATGCATATCTTTAGCCTGTTCTTAAGCTACTTCAAACTATAGATTATCATATTATTAAACAGTTTAGTTGAAACAATGAATCACAATCTACATAAATGTATGGATGTTAGACATATACATGATAGTAGATTTAGGTACCCAAACATATTTTATACAGGCTTCATTCTTAGAACTTGCTGAGGATAGATAGATAGATAATATTTTATTGTTCCAGATATAATCTCCTGAATAAGGTAGAATATGCCAAAAAAATATACGTACAACAACATTTGTTTGCATTAAACTAGGATAATTGTAATATCTAGAAAGAAAAACATTTTACTGCCTAACTCTAGGAACTCTTGCGTTCGGTAATATGCTTTGTGTAGAAGAAATTTCTTTAATTTTGCTTTTAATTGTTCCAATGGCAGTTTTGATTGCAAGAAAGTTTATTTCAAAATTTTCTTGATGGAAAAATCAGCATTTTTTATGTAGCTAAATTATATAGTATATTAAATCTTGTTTTTAACCATGTATACCTGTGCTATTTTCAAACAAATCAGGGTTTTTCTTAACAAAATTAATAGATTCTAGGATATAGAGACTATAAATTATTGTTGGTACTTTATGTTTTGTGAACAGTCACATTAGTCAGAAAATGCTTACAGTTCAATGCTGGCATAATTGTAAATTCTTTGACATTTGATGGACAACCTACAGATTTGAACTTGGTAAAGACATTGGCAGCAGATTTTACAAATCTAGTGGAATTAAGAACAAATTTTAAGTATTCGATCACGAACGATGGTGTATATATCATATATACCTATATAATATATAACTCGTTTGATCAAGTGGAACTTAACAAAGTAAGTGAAAACAAAATATAGAAGTAGGTACTACACGCTGCAAATAAAATTCGGATAGGCAATTTCAGTAGAAGCTATAAAAATTCAAGGTTCGTTTAGTAACCTAAATACTTACCAAAAATGTTAGCTATACTATAAGCTTCCTTTGGGAAAAATTCGATAATACCTGATTTTAAGGACACGGCAATATCGGTTTGACGCAAAATTCTGTAGATGTTTTGATCAACTGTATTGCTTGTAAGAATAAAATATCTTTATACTTACAAATTTGAGGGTCCAGCAGTATTCTGTTCAACGGGGATTTTAGGCGGATCAGAAAATTTCGGATCGACATCTAAAGACCTGTCAGATATGAAAACGTCTATAAGAACAAAACATACAAGGATAAAATCTAATCAAATTTAATTGCACCTGGTTGTAGTAATGAGCCGTTACTAAAATTGGACCAGTATGTTAATACTTTATATAGTTTTCCTACAAATGTATTCAATATCTTGCAAAAATAATTGTTTATTTTAAATTCTTGAGTTAACCATATACAAAAATGTAAAATTAACTTACCCAAGAGATTTTATATATTATAACTCACTGACGGTTGAGTCGGAACTAAAAAAATAAATACTTTCATTAAAATATACAACAGGTAAGGAGTGTTTTTACCTGAAAGACAAGGGCTGAGTAAAAACGGTGGTATTAAATTGGGGCTCAGCAGTTGGTCTTATTTGTCTTGGCCCGGTTCTCTCAGTAGTAATTATATCACTTTGATCAAAGTGATCTGAGCAAATTTGGGCAGACTTTATTACATGCTGGTTACCCAACTCTAAGATCGAAATCCACCTCGCTCTGCGTTCTGCATTTACAGGAATGCTACAATAATTAACAAAAAGTATTATATTATTTTAACTCACCCCTAATTACACAAGGTCGTTTAATAATAATTTGAAGGCCCCCTAAACGTGCAGTAATGCAATATTAGCATTACCCAACTATATTGAGCTTTTAGGACTGACGTTGATGAAATAACGCAATAATTATATTATTGCAGAAAGTTTCTGCAGGTTTGAATTTATTTGATGCAATGATTGCGAATCTGGGTATTTATAAGTTTTTAAGTACATATTCAGATTCAGCAAGATAATAAAGCTACTATGACTTGCTTGACTAACAATATAAATATTGTGCAAAATTTATTAAACGTCTTGGAGGCCCTTTAACTTATTTGTAACTACATCATGTATATGATCTGACTTCCGCGGTTGGAATATCCATTTTTCTTGCACACCACGCACTGGAGAACCATAGTGTAGAGCAAATATAGATAAATAAAAGTTTTATTTCTATAAATATACTCAAAATCGAAGAGAATCACAAGATGGCACAAAGACCGCAAGTCAACACTGTAAATCTAACGATGAATGAATTTAAAACAATGACGTCTGTCATAGTAAATTATGAGTAAATACAACCGTCCAGCGTGGCCACAAATATTTACCCAGTATCTTACAATTTAATTTGATTATGAAAATATACATAATTTTGGGGATACAAGAAACGTATTTTAATAAAGAAACGTCAACATTTATTTAATATAATAGTTTTACTTGAGTATCACTTAAACGCGCTTATTTTAAAACAATAATTTTGCTTTCGTTCCGAACTCAATCGGCAAATCTAGGGCAGACCGCGTAAGTCCGCCAACACTGCTTTTTGTTGAAAAAGATGTGTGATCGCAGCAAAATGTAAACAGTTCTGTCTCCCTTGTTTATATGTCTGTGGTAGCACCTCAAATCTATTTTATTTTAAGTTTTCAGCGATTATAAAGCCTAATCAATTTGCTTCATGTACGGTTTGAATTTCAATAGGTTATTAAATAAAATTTGCATGTATTTAAAGTTGATTCAAAATATCTCAATAACATGAAAGATTATGTTACAAAATATTCAATCAAAGCCTTTTGATAAACTATTTTTTTTGTTTTTTACTTTCCTACGCTACTAAAGTAGCTGTATAAGGAAAGTATTGTAATCGTGTGAAATTTTCGGTATCGAGATTTTTACAAATGTTGAAGTTTCAGAGTTTTGTAGTCTAATAAACATATTTTCAGCCATTGGTCAGTCTGTCTGTCTGTCTGCCTGTGACAGCATTATCTCGGGAACGGATTGGTGTATTTTGTTGTTTTCTTTTTTATTTTGTTTGGTACCAGTATCACTCGCCGGTGGCACTGAATGAGAATCCTGTATACACTGGGTGTTGAGCTATAGCCAAAAAACGTGATTTGCTCAAGACTATAGCATGAAAACGGCTCTAAGGATTTTAATTAAACTTGCCTAAAGTATTCTTCTGATAGCCCTTTACCACCCACATATAGCGCCATCTCTGAGAAAAAGCACAAAAAAGTTATGCTTAGATAAAATTCCGTATTTTCCACATGTTTATTCAGATTCTGACTAAACGTTTCATCTTGCGAAAAAGTGTTACATGACCATTGTTATGATTTTTGCCATGCTACAAAAAATTAATGGTAGCACTATTTGACCAGATTTTTACTTTGCTACCGCTATTATCGTCGCTATGCAAGGAAGTATTGTAATAGTGTAAAATTATTCATTCACTGGAATTTGCCTGCGAGCGGTAGGAAAGTCGTGTGAGTGGAGATACCAGATTTTGTTTTCTTTGTGTAAATATGTTACAACGATGGCTTTCTGTATTCTGTACATTTACGTGAGTCTCAGAACTAAAAGTTGAAGGTCAAAATACATCAAAACTCAACAAGTTCAGTTGTATTCTGACTTTCAACTTTTAGTTCTGAGACATACGCAAATATACAGAATACACGCCTACAGGCGCAGGCGAAATTGCAGCTGCTTAAAATCGAATGGCAAGTCGGTTGGAATCATCGGAAAACGTTGAATCAAGTCATCCTCTTCTTTATATTTTCCCTTAATGATCGTTGCCTCGATGACGTTGTTCATCAGTTTTTTGACAGCCAGTCTCTTTCCATTGCATAGTCAAGGTTGATTAATGTTACGCAACATGATGATGACCTATTTTAAATCGCAAATTGTGAGGAGGTAGTCCAGGCAGTACCAGCGAATTCAAAAATTCTGTGGGATAGTTGACTATATCATTCAGACCTATGACTCTGTCGACTGATTTGAAGGAAAACAACTTTTCCGGAATGAAATTTTTGATAGTTGCGTTCAGATCATCAACATCTTTGTTTTAGCCACTAATATTGCTTGTTTGCTGAGCTATTGGTTTTTGAATTATTGAGCTACGTCTGGAAAAACACGCTGTATGAGCTCCTCTTTCGATATGGCCATCTCATAGGAACTTGGGGGTAATGTGATTAAACCGGTCGGTGTGTCAACTGCGACTTTCCCATTACCAATGTCCGGCAATTGCTTCGAAAACATATCTTCACTTTCATCTTGCTGCAAAAACACTCGCATGTTTGTCGTTAATTGGACTGTTTTCACATGCCGCTATAAATTTGAAAATTTTAAGCACGTGTTTAGTTTGTCAGCTACAAGTGAACGGGGAATAGTTTGAAAAGGTGAAAATCAGCAGACAACAAACAGAATCATGGCTCCACCAAAAATGTTTTGGTTGTCGCGAATATCTTTCAAAGTTCAATCGCATACCTTTAGAATCTTTGCCATTGCGCTGTTTTGACGTTGATGTTGCAAGCTGTTGTCTCATTTATTTCCATGTTCGGCCTTCTAATAAAGTTGATGCTCTTCCCGATGAAACCAATGATAGAACAACTTCATTCAGTGATCGGCTTTTTGCCAAAAGCAGTTATTGGCGAGTATGTTATAATCTAACGATTGTCCATATGAACATAACTTCATAACTACAGATCGTCTATTTTTCGCAACTGATCGCCGACGATATAATGAAATTGTGGGAATTTCTCTTTTCATCCTGCACGACCGCTGCATTTCAAAGTTTTACAATACGGACAAAGGACGGACATCTCTCTAATTGTTCCGCATCGCAATCTACTTCTGGATCGTAGTAGAATGCCGCTCGTTCCAGGTTCACAGGAGCACTGCGGCGGTGTGCGGCGAAATCACTCATGTTCATTGTATCGTGTCCGCTGTTGATTGACAGTAACAGTTATTCTGACATCTGTTAGACAAAATACAAAAGATCCACCTATTGAAAATAATACAATCAGGAAATTCCCATACGAAATTAGCAATTTTGAGTTTTTTAATTTTTCAACTGTTCTAATGGGTTTTCCCGAAAAAAAATCCTCTTAAACCACCGCTGAATTAAGGCGAACAAAACAAAAAAAATTCAAATCAGTCAAACCGTTTTTGACTTTTAACGAGACTACGAAAAGCAGTTGATTTATATAAGTACATGGGAAGATTGTCCACATGAACAAACCTTGATAACTACAGATCGTCTATTGTCCGCAACGGATCGCGGACTCTCGAATATCACTTGGAACCTTAAGACTAGGAAAAAGAGCTTGGAACACTTACCGTCGATCATACAGGGTGAGATGTTTTTGAAAGCTCCGCAAGGTCCCTGTTCATTGTGTGCTCGCTGTTGGTTTGCTTGATTTTCACAAACTCGTTAAATTCTAAATCTATATATCTCTGTTTCGTTTTCAGTAACTCTCGAAATCGATTCAGACTTTCAGGCATACCAATACGACTATTATCATTATCAAACTGTTATTCTGGCATCTGTCAGACAAAAGTAGGTCCACCTATTGAAAGTAATACAAACAGGCAATTCCCATACAAAATTACCAATTTTGCATTTCTCAACTGTTTTATGGGTTTTCCCAAAAAAATTTATGCCACCCCTGTTATAGGGTGAAGAAAACAAAACAAAAATTATTTAAATCGGTCAAGCCGTTTTTGAGTTTTAACAAGACAGCAATTGATTTTTATATAATATAGATTTGTATAGGTTTTAAAATTGTCGACAATAATTACAATACAGCCATTGTACGATGTTGCCAAAATGACATGTTTGTATCGACATTCAATACATGAAGTCGAATTTGTAGGAATAAAGTAATAAATATATAAATAACCAATGAAATATTGATAAATACGCCATCATGGTAAACAGTGCAGCAGCGTAGTGGCGCACAGCCCTGTCATATGAGTCAACATTAGGAGAAGTTTGAGCTGAAAATAGTAAATTTTAGATTTTTTTTCCTCGCCAAAATTAAGTGACCACCTAATAATTTTTTGTGGAAGCATATCCGGAATATGCCCTAAGGGCGCTATTAAAGTGAAATTATCGAGATCCTTTCGAACCTGATCTACACATTCACCCCAAAAACTTTTGGTTTTTGAGATATACATTAAAGTTTGAAATCTTTGATTTACATTTTAGGAATCGGATTCAGCGTCAACAGTTCTTTAGATTTTTTAATGTTTCTATGTTTACTCAGTCCACGAGCCCACGCTATGCCAAGAATAAGAAATTTAGAGGGGCGCCAGATATAATAATTAAACATTGATTCAAGGGCTACCTCAATTTAATTTAATTTTTGTTACGATCTCTTAATAAGCCTAATTATATTTTTCATTGTTTTTTTCTTTATTTCTAATATTAACATTTAAGTTTTCTCACCACCAACTGAATTATGTTACCGTGACAGATTTGTGTTAAATCTATGTATCTTGTTCATAGGATATCAAATATGATAACAATAAATATATCTGTAATTACTTAATTGTCATTAGTTGTTTTTTCTTGTAATATAACATAGAACATTTTTTTAGTTGCCTACATACGATTAAATAATTTAGAGATTTAGCTAGCATTTATTAGAAATAAGTATAAAAAAGTTTTACTAGAAATTAATACTAAGTAACGTCAGTCGAGACGGTATGGTTTTGGAAGCTATCAAAGATTCGATTTAGTTGTTTTGGATAACAAGTCTACGTTCTCCGACATCACACGGTAAGCTTCATCCATCAATTTTGGGATATCTGCAGCAGTACATCCGTTCGTCGAAATGGGTGGTAATATTCTAATCTTGACCTCACCTAGAAAGAAATATCATTTGAAAATTATGAAGTTGGAATCTTATATACATTTACCATTCTCAAATCTGTGTTTTCCTAGAAACGTGTATCGAGAAACAGCGATCGGTTGAATAGGACATTGAGAATCCACGGCTAAATGGAATGCCCCTTTCCTAAAGGGTAATAATTTTTCTTTTTGGTTTCTAGTTCCCTCAGGAAACATCAGTATTCGAGACTGAAAAAGGGATGAAACTCAATTAAAGAATATATGTTATTGTCCTATATTCCATCAATCAGAATGTATTAAGCACCTGCTGTTATTTTTGATATCTACCTACCTGTCGATCTCTTATAATTTGCGCGGTGCTATTGATGGTACCTATTGCTGTTTTTGAATCAGATCTATCAATAAAAATGGTTCCAACTAGCCAAAAGGCTTGTCCAAATGGTGGAATGTATAGTATCTCTTTTTTTGATATCACAGTACAATTTGGTAGTAGCGGCCATAAATGAGCTAAAACTGTTAAACACAAGTATTTATATTCATTTTTTTATTTACCCTAAACAGCATAGAGAGATTATTGCAATCAAGTAAAATTTTCAGTGTGCCGGTTTTCAACAGACGTGTACGTTTATCTGTCTATCTATCTGTGCCAAGATTATCTCGGGAACACGACTTGATTAGACGATTTTTATATTTAATTTTTTTGAGGGTGGTAGGAAAGCTGACAATACATATCGTAACGCGACATTTCGTAACTCCATAAATGGTAACGGACAATTCGTAACGGCCACACTTCGTAACATCGACAGTTAGTAACTACAACTATTCTTAATGATAAAATTTGTAACGCCCAGACTTACTTGTTACTTACAAACATCAAAATTGGTTAGCCGATGGAACTTTCAAAGTTGTAATTGAAATATTTTTTCATCCTTATACTATCCACGTTCCACAGAACTTATCGAAGATTGGTACGTACCTATGTTAAAAACACGACTACCAACTTTAAATCCCGATTCTTACCTACTTGATTTAAAAAGGCAGCATCGATGCTTTTCAAGCTAAATTTGCTGGAATTGAAACAAAAGGATTTTTTTTCATTTAATTCAATCAGTGATCCGAAAGATAGGGGAAATTAGTTTAAAATGTGAATTTAATTGTAAAGTAGAAAATTTTGCAGTATACGTTAAGATGGAAACTTCAAAATAATTACTCCCTATTGAAGAAACAACTGATGCATATTTAAAAGTCGCAGGATTTTTCATGAATTTGATGACAGAACTGAAGAGTTTTTGAAGTACATTGAGAATATGTGTATCAGAGGTCGTGAATTAAGAAATGGCCATTGGCGAGATCCAGCATTTCCTCCAAACATTTGCAATCATCGTCAAAATGCAGCAGATGGTTTGGCCAGGACTACCAACTGCGTAGAAGGTTTTCACTATTCACTTCAATCTTTATTTCAATGTGCCCATCCCACAATGTGAAAATTTCTTGATGGAATTTTTGCAGAAGTTACCACTATTTTTAGTGTAGGAAAGTATACAAAGCATGCAAAATGTAATTTTGTCTCAATCCAGTAATGCTAAACTTACGAAGAAAAAATGGTGGCGTTAGGAATTGTACAGTTACAGAGAGCTGTGGTTACGAACTGTCGATGTTACGAAGTGTCGCCGTTACGGTTTATCGGCGTTTCAAATTGTCCATTACCGTTCGTGGGGTTACAAACTGTCGCGTTACGATATTTCATGGAACCGGTAGGAAAGTCAAGTGAGTTGACTCACTAGATTGTTTATTTTGATATTGTTCTAAGACGAAAATTGACCAAGATGTCAGATTTAGAAGTTTTCTTACCTTTTATTAACAATAAGTTTAGTTGACAAATAGCTCGTGTATTTTTTTATTGATTAGATAGCTTTATAATAAAGAAAAAGTAAAGTTGGCTGGCGTAAGTTAATATTGCATATTTGATAGAAATCATTACCGATTCAGTAGCATTTTTTCACTTTTAATAAAGACTGTAGGGCATATTGGAGTGAATATACTCAACAATATGTCTATCATTTAAGATTGATTCACAATAAACATTTTAGTGCTAACCGTGCGAAGCAGGAGCGGATCTCTAGTTATAAAATATAGTGTGCCTGAAATTGATATGGAGATCTTAGAACTTAGTTGAAAAAGTGGCCACCAGATTTTTTTCTATAGTACTGGGTGGCCCATTAATAAAGGACGCTGACTATATTTCAGGATCCGTTAAAGGGACGACTAGGAGATTTTTTTAGGGTAAATCAGCTTAAAGATAAAGCTGGAAAAAAATTATAACTTGCTAAGTCTACCGCTAGAGGGCGTAACTCACACCGCAAAGTAAAAATCACTGTTTTATTCAAAATTATCCCAAGTTAACATATATTGGAAATATTATATGTAACCTACTAAAAATAAGACAACTTTTTTGTATTAGAGTTTTTTCTCTATCTTTTCAAATAACGGGTGGGGGGAGGAACAAATGTTGGTTTGAAAAAAACTGGATAATTTTTTTTTGGTATTACCTATTTTGAATAACTTTATTTCATTTTAAAATGCTTTTCAAGGAGCTTCTACTGGAATAATAACATTTTGAATTTAAGTATTTTCCGAGTCGTTAAATGGCGTTGTATGACAATGTCGCAGATTTCTATGAATTTTTCGAAAATTTCAAATGCAATGGTATTTTTATTTTTCAACAGGCAGAAAGAAAGTGAAAAATTATAGTTACTGGTGAAAACCGCAACTCGATATGATTATTCCCTATAGACTTATTTAAAAATATATTTAAACCTTCATTTTTACGTAACAAAGTTAGAGAACACTCTGAGTATCAGTAATTTTTCTTAAAATTACCCATAGTTTATATAATCTGCTTTAAAAATAACAAAAATTGTCTATTAACTACGTCGCTCTAGATGGGGTAATTTAAATTTAGTGTAATTAAATGAGAATTAATCTCAAATAACTGTAACAACAACCTAATAATTTATACAATAGAATTATAAGTAGGACTCTCGGTAGGCCTTGACATGACAGAAACAAAACAAAAGAAGCGAAAATAAAATATATATTTCTTTACAATAATATTATATTGTAACGGGAATTTATATTAAAACTGGGTTCGATTTATTTCTACTTATTTATTTTCACGAATAACTAGACGACTATATACTCATTTATATTCACACTCATTTCTCTGACTATATACGACTTTCTACTGTCTATGATCTATGACCGTTCGATTATCTATCACTAACCAACTATTTCCGTGGTCCGTGTGTTTATATCCACTTAACCTCCTATCTCGAAGCTTCTCGTCCTTTCTAATATGTTGTTCTGGATGTATTTCCCAATATATTCCTTCGAGAATAGACCAAATCAGTATATTCTCCATGTTTCTGGATTCCCAGAATATTTGTGATATTTGTGAGTGTGTGTTGTTGTATTCAGGTAAGTTTTCACGTTACAATATGATTTTACTCTCGACAATCTCGGTTGTCCATAAGAGAACCGAATTTAGAAAAAGCCTAGGCACCTAGAGCTAAATAACTTAGAATCTAGAAGTAAAATAAAATAAATATTAATGACGCCTAAAGTAATCAAAGTGTCGTCCGTCCTGGGAAATACAAAGCTGTAACCTGCTGTAGGCAGTTATTTTTGTTTAATACTCATTTAATAACACTTAACTTTAATTACCCCTTCTAGAGCAACACAGGTATTTTTTCTAGTTATTGTTAAAGTAGGTTATATATGATAGAGGTAACTTCAATAGAAATTACTGATACTCAGAGTATTCTTTAATTTTGTTACGCAAAAATGAAGGTTTAAATATATTTCTAAATAAGTATATAAGGACTAATCATATCGAGTTGCAGTTTTCTTCAGCAACTGTAATTTTTCACGTTCTTTCTTCCTAATAAAAAATAAAAATATCATTGCATTTGAAATTTTCGAGAAATTCATTAGAATCTGCGACTTGTCATAAAGTGTCATCTATCGACTCGGAAAATAATCAAACTTGAAATGTTATTACTAGAGTAGAAGCGCCCAAAAAGCCCTTCAAAATGATACAATGTTATTCAAAATAGGTCATACCAAAGAAAAGTTATCCAGTTTTTTGCAAACCAACATTTGCGCCTCCCCCACCCGTTATTTGAGAAGATAGAGAAGAAACTTGTCTTATTCTCAGTAGGTTATGCTCTCTAGCGTTAGACTTAACAAGTTATAAATATTTTCCAGCTTTTGTTTTTTGTCCGATTAACCTATAATTGTTTTTATCCGGGTCCTCCGATTAACGGATCCTGAGATCTAGCCGGCGTCCTTTATTAACGGGCCACCTTGTACATATAGAAGATAAAAAGTGATATTTTTGTAATGTAGCATCGTACATTGCATATTTCCTAAGGTTTATCCCATGTAGATACTTATTATTTTTGAACTCAGAAAAATGATATAAAATTATGACCTTACCTTAAAAAATAAAGATTACATCATAGATGGAGGGGGTAGAAAAATAGTGTTTACATAAAAAAGTATGAAATGAGAATTTTTTGTTGTTAATATTTTAGAAGATATTGAAACCTTTCTATACTTATGGACGCATTGTATGAATATGTATGTAGCCGTGCTGTGTGGTTTTGTCTAAAAAGTCGTAGAAAAATATCGCCCGATAATTTGATTTCTTATAAAAGTGTACCTTCAAGTTATTATTTTTTTAAATGTCTTGTTTGTTTGATATACAATTGTATTTCTTAACGTGTTATATCTTTCTAAATATTTCCAATATTTAAAGGTGGATTTTTTTAATTACTAAGTATAGATGCTTCTAAAGTAATTTTCCATAAAAATCTTAACGTTCCGTAGGTTATACGGAAGTCTTTTGTACAGTAGACTATCCTCATGTAAATTTTACATCTTCTGGTAAGTTCATAAGTGGTCCTCGACAAAGTTAATTAATTATAGATAGAATTTTTAAAATTAGGTGAATATATTAACAGTAATTACCGATAAGATCAATGATGCTCTGGTGATTGATCAGAACTACTGATCCACTGCCCTTAACTATGTTCTCGTGTCCTTCCACAGTAAATTTAAGTCCCCAGAATCGACAGGCAGCTCTCATCCATTTACATGGAAGCCTACAGAGTAAAAGAATGAGATTTTGATGAGTGAGATTTGGTGTATGGTATGAATAATTTCAACAAGGATTGAAGGAATTATAAAATATTTATGCTTTCAGATACTTACAGAGGGTTCCTGGTGTCTCTAGGTCTAAAACACCATATTGGTATTGGTAGACAAGAGCACAGACATAAGATGAGGAAAACGCCAAACTTCATCCAGCATCTGGCTACTGAACTGACTTTCCATAATATAACAAACAGAGGAAGAATAACAGATGTATATGTAAGTACAGTCATTTTCAGCTACCTAGACGGAATTGTATTGTGTACAATGTGAGCAAGTAAGTAAAAAAAAACTATATCCTAAGATATCTTATCATGGTAGGTACAGACACTGACTCAGTTTCTATATTGATGTGATCTACTTTTCTGAGATTAAGAGTACTTGAGAAATCAATTCACAATAATATTTGTACAAATATGTATAAGTATGAATAACGGTTAAAGTTTAATTTTAAAATAACATGCAATTTTAAACTATGTTGTTAATATCATGTAGGTACAGTTTGTTCCACGAATCATGTCTATTTTGTGTAATCATTCACGAGCTACGTACATAATCACTATAGGTCTCATCGCATCTCATCATGAAATTCTCTAATACGTTTGTCGATCTAAGCTAAGACATCAGTATGTCAAGCATATGAAGCTTATGTCCTTTTATACAATGATAGGGCGCTGCACGTATGTCCGAAGACAACGCAATCTTTATTTCATAGGCGTCACAAAGTCATTGTGACATTTCAGATAATTCAGGTGCATAAATTTATATTTCATAACTCAAGCAATAAATTTGTATTTTGTGTGTCTGCATTATTGTTAATAATAAATCTTTCATATTGTAACGTGGATAGGTATTCATGTACTTACGGTTGATATTCGTTTATTAATTATTTAAGCTACTACGTTGCTTACAGTAGTTATTGCATGTATATTTCCTTATGTAGTTCTAGAATTATGGTAGAGTTATTCTCGATCCTTCGAGAAACTATATGTGAGGTACAAATTTGTCATAGTATTGTAAGTTTGACAAGGATCTAGAACATTAATTATGTGTGTCTAGATAATCATAGAACATTCTCGATGAATGTCATGTCATGATTCAGGTATATAAAGCCGTGTCGATCACGGGACAGAGTCAGTCTTGTGAAGTCATTGAGTCAAGTCAGTTGATAACAGCCAGTCTGTGGAAACAGAGGTTAATAGTAGTTCTGTCGGTGAAGACAGTGACAGTATAGATTGTCAAAGTGACAAATAGTGACAGTTGTACTAAAATAGAAAGCCGTGTACAGTGTGTTCTAAATAAATCATTGGAAGCAATCTGCGAATTTTGAGTATTACGCAAGTGAACTCACCCCACAACGTTTAGCACAGGGTTAAACGTTACAATTGGTGTCAGAAAAAAAGGGATCTTCGCATTTTGCTAAGAATATATGGTGAATACCAGATCGACAGATTACGACGAAATGGCAAATTTTGCAGAAATAATGAAGTTCCTAGAGAATCAAGAAAGAAGTAGACAAGAACAAGAAGCAAAAATAACACAAATTCTAGAAAATCAAGAAAGAAATAGACAACAAGATAAAGAAGAACAAGCAAGAGTGCGACAAGAAGATAAACAGGAAGTTGACCAGAAATTAGAGAAAGTTGACCAAACTAGATGGTCAATCAACTGGACATAGTAGCCAGAGAGTGTGTTGGAATTGTGGACAAGAAGGGCACATGAAGAAGAACTGTCCAATTCTAACTGGTCTTGTACAAGAAAATTTCGAAATTCGGAAGAAAGAAAATTGCGCACAACAGAAATATCATTATTGCTCTAACAAAGACAGCTCAGATATCGAGCCTGGTGTTAAGAGGGAAGATGTCATACCTAGATCGAAGGAGAGCAGTATCTCTAGAGAGAGATCAAGCAGTAGAAAAAAAAGTCTTGTTAGAAGGCGCAGTATATCGAGATGTCGAAGATGTATCAGACAATGTGTAGGCAGTAGTGGTCGTGGGAAAAGCAATTCACGTTGCAGTAGTCCACAAAGAGGCGCAGGAGATAGAAGGTGCTTCGGCCGCAATAGAAGAAAGCGCATGAGGCGACGCAGTGACCGAGACAGTAGGCGCAATCGCAGTAGTTCACGCAATATTGAAAATAGTGAAATGTACTGTAGTAAATTGAAGTCTCCTTGCCACATACCTAGATTGCGTGATAGTAATTCAAGATCACGTAGTGGTGAAGGTTGTATGGCCACCAAGGATCATGTTAGCTTGTGTAGAAGCAGATCACCTGTTCGAGTATGTTCACCTGGAGGTAATCATAGTCCGGTGAAACATTTTGATGATCACCGAAGAGGATCACGAGTACCGCCAAGTAACCTGTCTTCCTCGTGGGTCGAGAGCGAGGATTGGGACAAGAGGATCCAAGGAGCTCCCCCAGATGAGATTGTAGAATGCATTGGGATGATGTTTGATCGGGACGATCAAATCTAAGAAGGGGGCAGTGTAACGTGGATAGGTATTCATGTACTTACGGTTGATATTCGTTTATTAATTATTTAAGCTACTACGTTGCTTACAGTAGTTATTGCATGTATATTTCCTTATGTAGTTCTAGAATTATGGTAGAGTTATTCTCGATCCTTCGAGAAACTATATGTGAGGTACAAATTTGTCATAGTATTGTAAGTTTGACAAGGATCTAGAACATTAATTATGTGTGTCTAGATAATCATAGAACATTCTCGATGAATGTCATGTCATGATTCAGGTATATAAAGCCGTGTCGATCACGGGACAGAGTCAGTCTTGTGAAGTCATTGAGTCAAGTCAGTTGATAACAGCCAGTCTGTGGAAACAGAGGTTAATAGTAGTTCTGTCGGTGAAGACAGTGACAGTATAGATTGTCAAAGTGACAAATAGTGACAGTTGTACTAAAATAGAAAGCCGTGTACAGTGTGTTCTAAATAAATCATTGGAAGCAATCTGCGAATTTTGAGTATTACGCAAGTGAACTCACCCCACAACGTTTAGCACAGGGTTAAACGTTACAATATTATGTTTGCTTATTTAATCAGTCGATATTTTTTCCTCTAATTATATGAACTTCGTTAAATGCCATATCTTAGCTCGAAATCGTTACGCCACTGATTTACTCCCGTCAGTTGGATTGATCCATTTTTAGTGTTTTCAAGGCAGACGCCAACATTCGTGAAACAAATTGTACGTATCTACTTTTGCGTTATATAACTGTAACATAGTAACGTGGTCGCTTGCGATAGCTAAATAAGCTTAGATAAGATGATATTAATATTATGTTATTATGTTATAAAATTGTACAGAATTCAGTCAGAAACTCAATGCTTGTTCTAAATAAAACCAACCATAATTTTTTTGGTTTCTGAAAAAATATATTTATCTTTACATCTATACCATATATATAATAAAACTGTAACAGGCCGATGTCTGCACATTAAAGATATTTAAGAAACAATAATATGGGGGTCCCTTATTAGAGCAACAGAAGCCAAAACAATTTTAGAATGTACGTCTGTCTGCCTGTATGTTTGTACGCGTATCACGAAAAAACTACTGCATGAATTTGCATGCAGTTTTCATCGATGTATTACTAGAGTTCTAACTTAAAATATAGGCTAAATTTTATCGCATCTGTCTGTCTTTCTGTATGTTTGTAGATTATAGACGCATCACATGCAATTTTCACCGATGTATTGCTAGAGGTCTGACTTAGAATATAGATTCTATTTCACCGCATCTGTCTGTCTGTATGTCTGTATGTAAAAGCTAGTTTTTAATACATTGAAATATTCTCATGCAAAATATTCTTGATATTCACATTTTCACACCAATACTAGAATATTTAAGTCTGTTATATATTTCATGGGTACAAAATATTGTGTCTGTGTTGAATTTTCGAAGTAATTATCTTGATAACTAATAAATGTTTCTTACAAAAAAGACCCATAATTCAATTAGTACAATGCAAAATTAAAAAAAAGATTAATTCTATTGGTGCTCGTAATTTTGGAATGGTGCAGTTGTGAGTAAATAAAAGACTTTCAGCACCAATCTCAAGATTACCAGCTTTAATAGTATTAACCTTGTTAGGCAAATCGGAGAAAAATCAAAGTCGAACTTCCACAAAAGGTTATTTAATATTAAAAAGGGGGTTAGTACATGTTTCGACCCTTCAGGTCATCATCAGCTAAAATAGAAAAAAGGAGATAGATACAAAAAACTAATACAAAATTTATACAACAATTAAAAGTAAGATGATAAAGGTTATAATCAAATTTAACGCACCACTAAAATATTATACAATTTCAAAATTAGTTTTTTCGGGAACTGCGCAATCGATTGTAATGAACTTTTTTTTTAAATTAAAGCTTGAACTTTCAGGAAAACCCAAACTATTGAATATTTTGTTTCAATTTAAGTTTTAGTTATATAAAGGGTGTTTGAAAATAAACCTGTTTGGTGCTTAATATTTGTCACACCCTGTGGAATTTGCCAGGTACACCAATAGCTATCTGTCTAACCAAAAGTTTAGCCCCATGTTCTCTTAGCATTTTGCCTTTTGGTTCACAGTTTTATGACTATTACTAAATGAAATACAGAATTTAATATCTAAGGCATCTGTTTGCTAGTTTACAAAAGGAATCATGGCCAAATTGTCCATCGCGTAGAATTAGGTAGGCTATGTAAATCAAAATACGTGACACTACTTGTCATGTAATGAGATGTCATTTTAGTTTACTTTGTAATTTATCTTTGTTATTGTTAATATTGCAAAAATGGAGCGACAAACAAGAAACTTATCCCGTGATGAATGTGTGATGTCGTCGACATTCAGGAAGGATTGAGCTTTCGAACTGTAGGCAGGAGACTGGGTGTTTCTCATTCGACAATATTACGAATGTTTCGACGTTTTCAAGAAACCAACGACCACAACAGGCGACGTGGACAAGGACAACATCGAGAAACAACTGTTATTCATGACCGATTTTTACAACTAAATGCCTTAAGGCATCTGCAGGTACAACTAAACACTGTTCAAAATATCCACGTCAGTACTTCGACTGTAAGAAGACGTCTGGCAGAAAGGAATTTAAGCTTCAGAATTCCAGCAAGAGGACCACAGTTGAGTGCAGATCATAAACGACTAACACTTCTATTTGACAGGGAGCACGTAAACTGGGCTGCTGAAGATTGGGAGCTTATTCACCAATGAGACGAGATTTTGTCTCTTCAGCAACGACCGACGTGTAAGGGTAATTCGACGACCAATTGAACGTTACTCGCAATGCAATTTTCGCCAAACCGAGTTATTTAATGGAGGCTCTGTGATGTTTTGGGGCGGAATATCTTTAACAACTAGTACAGACATTGTTTCTTTGCGCGGTGAACCTTTAAATAGTGGAAGGTACATCACAGACATTTTGACTGAGCATGTTGCCACTTTTGCTGGTTATATAGGGGATAATTTCTTACTGATGCATGACAATGCCAGACCGCATGTTGCGAGAATAGTGCCAAATTATTTGCATGAGGTGAATATCCAGACTTTGAACTGGCCACCCCGGAGTCCAGATCTCAACCCAATTGAACATTTATGGGTCCATTTGGGTAGGCAACTAAGAGATCATCAACCATTACCTGCCTCTTTGAATGATATAGAGAACATTAATAGGACTATATGGGACAATATCGATCAAGATTTAATTAGACTTCTGGTTTCAAGTATGAATTGTCGATGTCAAGCGGTTTTCAGAGGTAGGGGAGGAAACACCCGATATTGACTTCCTTCAGTCTCTTTTAGTGTTTACGATTTCAATTCAATTATCAATGTATGTTTACAATTAAGCTTCAAATGAGTTGAATAAGATAAATGTATAACTTTGATATTAAAGAATGTACTTCATTTAAAAATAGAGATTAAAACTAAAATAAAAAACAAAATACTCAGAGATGACGGGACTTTATACTTCGTTAGACATACACCTACTGGTGCACGTGGGAAATCCTACAGGGTGCGTCAAATATGAAGCATCAAACAGGTTTATTTTCAAACACCCTGTATATACCTAAAACTTAATTTGAAACAAAATATTCGATTGTTATGGCGTTCCTAAGAGTTCAAAGTTTAATTTAATAAAGTTCATTAAAATCGATGGAGCAGTTCTCGAGAAAACTAATTTTGCAATTGTATAAAATTTTAGTGGTGCGTTAAATTTGATGCGAAGTGTATAACAATAAATATATAATCTTACCTAATTAATACAGCATATTGGAAAAACCAAAATTAAATTAATTTATTAAGAGGCTAAAAAGCCTAGGTTGTACAATTAATTACATGTGGAAAATTAGCTTTTAGCTGATGATCTGAAGGTTCGAAACATGTGCTAACCCCCTTTTTAATATTAGATAAACTTTTGTGGAAGTTCGATTTTGATTTTTCTCCAATTTGTCTACTTCACACCTTCCACTTTGCGATCCATAGATAAGGAATAAATTCATCTTTAGCGTTATTATTTCTATTCTCAATTTGACAATTTATAGTATGAAAATATTTTCCACTTCTTGCACCCCCTCTGAATTATTGCCCCTCAAAAAATTTAAATGAGAAGGGGGTCGTGTGGCACCTTGTTCGAAAGGGATTTTCATTCTCTGTTTAGCAATACTAAGTGTTTCAAATTTGCTGCAATTATAATTGAGAAAATTTTATTTTCAAAATGTAAAATGTTGATACTTTAAGTAGAATGAAGGAAATAATGTCACATAATGTTAAGGAAGTATTTTTCAAATAATTTTAGAATTAAATTAAATGTTCAAAAAGACCACCATTCACATCTTGACAATAAGCAAGGCGATCTTCGAATTCCTGTACAATATTTTGTAGGACCTCAAGGGTTATGTTGTTAATTTCTTCCGTTATCCTAATTTGTAATATTGTCTGGTCTATTGAAATATAATTTTGATTTTAAATAACCCCATAAAAAGTAATCGAAAATAGTCAAATCGAGGGATCTAGGCGGCCATTCAATCGTTTCACGTCTTCCAATCCACCTATTGGGACAAACTTCGTTCAAATAATCTCTAACAATACGTATGTATTGCGGTGGAGCTCCGTCTTGTTGATGCATCTCCATTGCGTTTTTCCACTATACTATACCTACTGCCCAATCAGATTGATTACCAAAAAATAGCATGTCTCTCAGACATATATCAAGATTTCGAGGCTGTTGCCTTTCATCAGTATGTCGCAGAGTGAAGAGCCTAATTTAACTATCAATTCTAATTTGGAACTCAAAATTATATTCAGCAAGCAACTGACGGTTGATATTAGTATTAGGGATAGATTAAACATGTATTATATTGGATATGTACAATTGGCAAAGGTGTATAATTAATTAATAAAACGTTATCCATATTAGTCAACCATATTAGAATATGAATTTAAATTATTGCCAAGAGAGACCAATATCACGATTATTGTCAATATACACGTTAATATAGTGCAGTTATCTTTTGATGGCAACTAATTCTCATCTGACTCTAGCAAAGACTGAGAAATTTACCTGATTTGCAAAAGCCTACTTCGAATTATTTTTTTTTGGATCGTCCAATATAAAATATTATAAAAATGTGAGTCTCTCAAATACTGCGACATACATTTTGTTGAATATTATCTACTTTTTTGTTAAGTAATACATGCTAGTGCATAATCATTTTTGTAGAATTAAACTGTGTAGATTTTTTATAACTTATATAAAAAGCTGGTATTAAGAGCAAGAATGAAACTTCCTTCGTTTGTGACAGTATTGTACCTACTTATGTAAAGTTGTTCATAATTATTATTCACTTTCAACTGTCTAAAATAATTATCTACGCTAAACAAAACTTTTATCAAATTTATAAATTTGCTTCTGATATGAAAAGTATTTTTTAAAGACGAGTAATTGCACTACCTCGCGATAAATATACAAAATCAATTATTGCAGGCTATAAATTGTTTTTGCGATGTATTTTTCTATACTTATGTTAGAAACCAATCTAGATTGCAGCCTGATGATGAAAAATTCATTCAAGATTTAAATAAATTAAAAGAAATTGTTATATCAACTTTCTAGCCAGAAACAAACCATAAAGAGGTTACCAAAAATTTTGCTGTGAATTTAAATCAAAACAAACATATAAGTTCGGCATCAAGAAGGATCGATCCCCTCGTATATATATATTTTATCTGAGATCGATCCCATGCGTAGTTTAGACTGTGCGCTGAGTGTCGCCGAGAGCACTATCTCCAAACTGTGTGTTAGACAAGAGTTCGGTCGGAATAAAAATAATACTTACGTAATTTTTTATAAGCGTAGATCTTTCCAACAACTTGTGTATGGTGTATGGATTCACATTTCACATTCCATCGCACGGTGCACACTTTTATAGACGTAATGTGATCATGAGAGATGTTCGAAAAAATGTAATATATTTTAACTGGTAATTATATTTAACTGGTTGATATAAATATTAAGTGAAGATCCAGATATTCTGTTGATAAACACGTACGATAAAACTATGTATCTGTTTCTAGTGGTGCTCTAGTATTCATCTACTCATCTCATAGACCATACACAGAGCACAATGTATTTATTTCCAACCAATAACGCTCTAGGTATTTCGTAGTCTTGTGTAACTCGTGTTTGTATATTGGATAGCGGAAGACTTTAACACGTGGGATAAATTAATGTGTACAGGAGCGGTTCTGGACTATTTTGAATCGATTACTTTCTGTATTCGTGCGCAGAAATATAGCTATTCTAGTTTGAGGTACCTATAAGAGGATAACTGTTTACATGGAAAAAATTACTGACTGAACTTGTAATGCTCAATTAGATTCCAAATGAGCGTTTCTAATTTTATTTTGTAGAACCATTTGACCCTTTGAATATCTTTGAATGAAAATGAATAGACATCATATAGATAATGAATATTTTCGCATATTTTGTTTTATTCCCCTCCAATTTTAACATATTCCACGATAAACCTTCTGAGTTGTATGTGGAATATAGGGTGATCGTACTGGTTTTCGGACGTATAACTTATTTTCTGTAATCAAAAGCCAATAAATAGGGTACCTACCTACTTTATGTTGAAATAATGTTCTAATGGTACAAGCATATTTGATGAAGGCTTAAGAATGGATTGGGACAAAAGAAAACGACATAATGTTAACCGTTTCTCTCAAAATGTTGTAAAAAGCGAAAATGTCGATTTTACTAGTTTTCAGACACTCTTGCAAAATCTTCGGACACTTTGGAACTACCTATCTTTCGGACAACTGCTCGAAAACCAGTAGTTTTCCATTTTTAATTTTGAATAGAAGTACTACTTATAAAAATAGTTTAATTCAAATCAACAACTTTTTATGAAAATACTTCACAAAATAACCATATAATACATTAATTATCGGTTTTTAAGTATGAAAATTTATTTTAAAAATAAATATAACAATTAAAAACACTTTGGCTAAAATTTAAAAAATACTTCTTTTGTGAAATATATAGGTATTAAAATTTAAAAAAAACTTTGGCTATGGTGAACCTATAAATATCATCAACTTTTTCTTTTATATTAGTTTTTCTCGGTCTATAAATATCATCAAATTTTTCTTTTATATTAGTTTTTCTCGTTCTATTCATTTTATTTTTTGATAATTGTTTGGGTTTGTTGTTATAAAAAAAATTCTCTTCCTTCGCTTTCCTTTTCATGTTTGCTCTTTCTATTTTGTCTATTTTCTCAGTTTCTTTTCGGAAGTAATAATTTCTCCAAGCCGCAGACGATATTGGACTTGGTAGTTTTTTTTTGCTGGAACACCGCTTTTTTCTGAGGTGCGCATTTTCTGTTTTTTTATGGTTTTCTGCAATTTCTGCGAATATTTTTTTTGATTGTTGATTTGCTTTTACCATCTGCAAAGTCATTTTAGCATCACGGTTTGGTACATAAATTTGATATTTATATTGAAAAAACTTAAATTTACTCGTGGACCATAAGTATCTCTTCTCGGACATATCATTTTCAATGAAAATCACATATATGATTGAAAACGGACAAAAAAACTGCTTTTCGGACATCTCGAAAAGCAAGTGCATCAGCAATTCAAAGAGCTTGAAAAAGGCGACTGAAAACTGGTTGTAATATTCTTTGCATATGCTTGAGTAATGAAATGGAGAAGATAAGATAAAACACAATTTCTACCAATAGCAAAAGATAAATAGACTTTTTTTAGCCTATTATACCAGTTTTCGGACGCTTTGTCTGAAAAAGTGTTTTGGCTATATTTCTGGAATCAGTTCCCGTACACCAAATTTTACATGTTATAAACAAACCAAAGTCTGTTCTTTACACAAAAAAATGATAATAATTGTAAATTAATCAATAAAAACCATCATAAATGTATTATTTACTTACTTTCCAATGCGCTTCCTACTACACTTTTTGCTCACATGTTAGTTCTCTACCATAGGCTTTGAACGTCGGCCATATTTACTTTTGATACAGTATTCAGTATATAGAAAGAAACACTGCGAAGATTGGGTGGATAAAAGTTTTACTGTTTTTATGCTTTCTTGTGGAAAGTGTCCGATAAGTGGTAATGTCTGGCTAACCGGTTCGATCACCCGATATGTTAGTAGAGGAAGAACTAGTGAGAAGTTAAAGTTATAAATCTGAAGACAGGCTCATTTGTGAGAAGTGTCTAGGAAACCACAAGTAATTTATAGTTCTTATTAGAAAGATGAGTGTTGAGAGACAAGTTGAATTCCAGCAGCATTTGAATTAGGTACAGACATTTTTTCATAAATCAAAGGTTTCCTATTTACTGCACTAGGAAAGATCAAGATTGTTACCGCTATATTTTGAAAACATTGAAGATAAAGTGAAATTTTAAAGCTTAAATACGCAAAAATTGGTAAATAAATTTTTCGTACAAAAAATAGGACCGACTTTATTAGTGACGCAATGAAAAATATAAAATTATGTTAATTGGAAGAGTTGTTTCTAAATCTATTAGCAGTATGTACTTATCCCGATCGCGAGCACAGAACGACAGACGTCCCCACACGTTCCCCAAAATCTTTCATTTGTAATCATCAAACGGAAGGCATGTTTATATTCAAGTACTTAGCGCAGCTTACTTGTAATCATTTACTATCAATCTATAACAATACTATAGATTCTGAGTGTTGGCCAGCAGATCTCAAAAATGGATGAGATCAGCATGGAATTTGGTATGTAAGATGTCAAAATGAATAAATAACCTACATATCCAAAAATCCATTGCCATTTTAAGAAATTTTTATCAGACCACTCTTCTACTACAACATGAGCTAATCAATAAGAATCAATAAAGGAATTTCCACACTTCAGATGTGGCATTCGAAAACGTTTTGGTCATCCCTACATTTCAGCTAATTCTTGAAATTACGGGATATATTTTTAAGTAAGTTGAATACGTTTTTATGGTTCTGTACCAAACTGGTGAAAACGAAACCCTATTACTGTCGTGCGTTTGTCACCGTGCTCTATCTTATGAACCTTTAAAGGAAGAGAGCTGATATTGTGAAGAAACTTTCCTACTTTATATACATTCAAGCTTTCGTTCAATACAATACATTCGAAAACCTAAGCCACAACAAGTTGGTGACGAGGATAAAACATAAGCAGAGATGCATGTAAAATCGGTGAAATGAATTGCCAGAAGATTTACGTCTCAAGTCAGACACTCGCCGAATAGCATTTTCTGTTCAATAACACAATTTTGAGCCGATTCTGATTTTTTTTAATCATGGATGAGGACCAGTTCAAGTAGTTCATATCAGTTTTGACAGCTGCCCAGACAAACCTATTAACAATATTGGTTATACAGATTTGGTTGGTCATTTCACAACATTGTTCGTTCCTTTGGTCTCAATCGTTGTCTCATAGCACTAATTCCTCAAAGTTAATCAACAGCCTCATCAATCTATCTTAGATTTCGTCGCATCACTCAAGGGAAATTTGAAAGATTGTGATTTTTATGTTACCTGTACTTGCAAAAAGACAGTTTCTATAGCTAATACTTTCCTTCGTGCTCAGTTTATCAGAGGTTTAAAAGAGAGCTGGATATATGAACAGCTCCTGCGAGACAATACGCATACAAATTTCGATGATCTTGTGAAGAAGGCCACTGTTTTAGAAGTTTCACGTTATGAATCAGGCCAGCTAGGCAATAAAGGTGATAAGTCGTCAGATGGACTTGCACACATACAAGGTAGATAATTATTATAGGCTATGTCAATGTAATCATCCCAGTCCACTAACAAAAGTCGTCCAAGTCAGCTTTCTCATTTTCGTGGCCGAAAAGTTGATTGATTATAAGTCGTTGAGAATTGCGGGCGGTCGAATCACAGTTCAAATGACTAGAACTGATCGTAACTCATTAAAGTGATGTCATACCAGCACACTCCAGATGAAGATAGTTACTCCAATCAAGAATACGGTATCGTTCGAATCAAAGACATAGAAGATTTGTACATAGTTGAACCTGAATATGATAAATACATAATTAAAGTCACACTTAACGGCAAGCCGCAATTGTCTGCTCTCTGCTATCAGAGAGTGATTTCAAAAAGCTTGGCCTCAACATTTCCCTTCAGCAAACAACAGTCTCATTTCGTTCGTACTCAGACCATCTCATTAAACGCAAGGGAAAAGTCACACTCTCGGTAGACTATGGAAATAAGTCCATTGATGCCGATCTGTTCATAGTGCCCGCAGGGCATGATGCTTTGCTTGGACGGGTGTGGATTCGGAATAAATCTCAGTGATTTAGATAGTCGCCAGAACTCAGCTCTCTATCCAGTTAGTGCTCACTCATTCGCTTCATTTGAGGACATTCTTCAAAAATATTCATCCATACTTGAAGAAAGGATTGGGTGCGTACCCAATGCGGAAGTAAAATTACAACTAAGAGAAGGCGTGAAGCTCGTATTCTTCAGAAAACGTGACGTTCCATTTGCGTTGCGGGATCGAGTTGAAAGAGAGCTTGCATCAATGGAATCTCAAGTCCTGGAGCATCTGGCATGGGGTTCACCTCTTGTTGAGATCGCCAAGCCCGATGGTGGAGTGAGATTATATGTAGATTATAAGTGTGGATTCAATAAAAAATTGATAGCATCCAATCATCCGATACGTCGTATGATGAAGTCTTACACAGTCTCAGAGGGACTTTTTAATAAGATTCAGAAGTCCCCTTTGAAGGTTCAAGCAGTCTCTCAGATAACTCAACCCAGAAATATTAATCAATTGAGACATTTTCTCGGATTTGTTACATATTATTCAAAATTCATTCCTGATTTTTCCACAAAGTCATATCATTTACGCCGCTTACTTAGAGCAAGAGAAATGTTCTACTGGTCAGCTGCTCCAGAAGCCTCTTTTCTGAATCTCAAGTCGGAGTTGTGTAGTGAAAGGGTGCTCATAACTTTTGACCCAGCAAAATTAGTAATTCTCACAATCGATACTAGTCCTACAGGAATAGCTGCAGTACTTATTCTCGAAATTGAAGGCCAGGAAAAGCTTATAGCCTATGCCTCACGAGCTCTGACAAACTATAGTCAGCTAGATAGAGAAGCTCTGGCTATTGTTTATGCTACAAATAGTGTTCCATCACCGACGCAGTATCATCTTTTTTTCATTAAAATGGATCATTTGATGAAAATGTTTAAAATATAGGTATATAAAACAAAAGTAATAATAATGAAAGTTAGGGATAAACAGACCAAATGACAGATCAAAAACCTACCAAAATAATGTAAGGGGAAAGAGAATTGGCAATTATTATTCTCGAAATAATATTCAAAACAATTGCAAACACTGAAGATCAATTTGCAAACTATTTCTACATTTTTTGTTCTTATTATTGCCCACTTAGTTATTATTGTACTATTATTAATTACATAAATTTCTATTCCAAATACAAAATAACTGTTACTTTTAGTTGCCTTAAAATGAAAAAAAATGGTAAAAGCATATAACATAGAGAACTGGTACGGGTAGTTTGGGTCGAAAGGGATATCTATCAAGCAAGTTCCTTAGTGGCAGATAAGAGAGAGCTGGGCTTCTGGCAAATGCTTGATACTTGAAAGCTGGAAAGCGAATCTTGCGTAGGTGACTTCCATGGGCTCGCTTGCCTAGCATGAGCAACTGATAACTGCAAGATTATCAGGATGGCAGTCTGAAGGTCTCCTCACTGGCCACCTTCCCTTGTGGGCTTGCACCGGGGAAACGATACCGGAAGCGATCCAAGTAGCCGTTTGTCATACCGGTCCAGGTTATCAATTGTCATGTCTCGCGGATGTCAAGGAGAATCTTCGCTTAAGCACTTGGACTAAGGGAAGAAGAACCTGAATGACATTCATCGTGAGGACCAGGCCAACTTGATGCATGGTCGTGAAGAAGATAGGCTTTCACTGATTCAAACTTGTGGATCGGTTCAAAACCCTATTGTACTCTTTACATCCTCATGCGGGGCTCAGAGAGCTCTGGACAGAACTTCCCTAGCTACGCGTGGTATCTCTATGGACTACCAACGAGAACCAACCACTTTTGAAACCAACTCAAAGACAGAGAAAGCAAGTCCCTCAGGGAAAGAAAGAAAGAATTGGGAAGCCTGGGTCCGGGGAAATGTACGGGAAAATATACAGGCGACACACCTACCTTCGCCTAGAAGACAGGGTCATTTTCTTGCAGGCGAGCATACAACACAGCCTGCTAAGTCGGAGCTCGTTGAAATCTTTGGTAAATGGAAGGATTGTAGCATGACTCAATGAACAAAAATGTATATTACTGTATCATAAGCCATTAATAAGATCAAGTACATGTATTACATAGTGGAGAGGTTAACTCTGTACTAATTTCGAGGCTATGCTCCACTGACGTTGTCACTGAATCCTTTCATATCAAACAGTTGGGAGACGATAAGCTTGTATTGTACTGAAAGTCTGTATTGCCTACTTTCCAGAGGAAGGACGGAATTAAAATCTTCGGACAGCAAAGACTCATATCGACTACTACCGAGAGAGGAACCTGCAAGGCCATTAAAATATCAGCCATTGATGTATTCCATTTCTTTAAATCTTTGAGGGAAGATGGGATCTACCCAATATTATTGCGGAAGGGCAAAGAGACAGTAATTCCGTTCCTAAGCGGAGTCTTCTAAGCTCGTTTAGCATAACGATATACTCCGATAGTAGGGACTAAAGTGAAGGTCCTACCAAGTTGAGTAAAATTGTAGAATGTATTATATACACCCAAATCATACAGACCAGTTAGCCTGACGTCCTTAAGGCTTAAGACCCTACAGAACAAGTTCTGAATTATTTGAATAGGCTACTGCTCGATCGACAAAAAAAGCAGTGGCCACTTCTATAGGTATACAGGAAGAATTTAATGATGTCTCTGGAGTATAAAAAGAAGACGATTCCACCATCTGGAGTTGGATAGCAGCAAATCTTGGGTGAAGGCGTACTATAGCGGCTTCACTGGCTGTTTTTAGAATACAATCTTCTAGCTCTATTCATTGCCTGGAATATACACACGATCTAGCTATTGCTATCAATAGAACGACAAAAATCCGCTATCAAACTGTACCCATGACCACTAAATTAAGTAACTGGTGTGAGGAGGAAAAACTCTCAGAGGATCGGAAAAAACCTCACTGATAGTGATTATAAGAAAAGGAACTTGCAAGTTCCCTGAAAGCCGTCGATCAATGGTGTGGAGATTCCATTTGCTAAAGAAGTGAGAGTAACTGGGAGTAATTTTAGACCAAAAGCTAAAAAGGAAATTCCAGATGGAAAAACCCACAACTAAGACCAGAATTGTCTGTGGGGGAAGAGCTTCTTGTTAAACCCTGGGTGAATGGAGTTATCGCGAGTCTTGGCTTAAGCACCAGTAATTAGACAACCTGGAAAAACCTGAATCGCACGATGTACGACCAGGACAAAGTGATACTTATTCGAACAGAAGATCGGCAATGACTAGTTCCACCTTGACGAACCGGACAAAACCCCGAGTGGGATCTCTATGGACCAAACGAAAACTACCAGCTTTGTGTCCACCTCTATCAGCTAGATAGAGAAGCTCTGGCTATTGTTTATGCTACAAATAGTGTTCCATCACCGACGCAGTATCATCTTTTTTTCATTAAAATGGATCATTTGATGAAAATGTTTAAAATATAGGTATATAAAACAAAAGTAATAATAATGAAAGTTAGGGATAAACAGACCAAATGACAGATCAAAAACCTACCAAAATAATGTAAGGGGAAAGAGAATTGGCAATTATTATTCTCGAAATAATATTCAAAACAATTGCAAACACTGAAGATCAATTTGCAAACTATTTCTACATTTTTTGTTCTTATTATTGCCCACTTAGTTATTATTGTACTATTATTAATTACATAAATTTCTATTCCAAATACAAAATAACTGTTACTTTTAGTTGCCTTAAAATGAAAAAAAATGGTAAAAGCATATAACATAGAGAACTGGTACGGGTAGTTTGGGTCGAAAGGGATATCTATCAAGCAAGTTCCTTAGTGGCAGATAAGAGAGAGCTGGGCTTCTGGCAAATGCTTGATACTTGAAAGCTGGAAAGCGAATCTTGCGTAGGTGACTTCCATGGGCTCGCTTGCCTAGCATGAGCAACTGATAACTGCAAGATTATCAGGATGGCAGTCTGAAGGTCTCCTCACTGGCCACCTTCCCTTGTGGGCTTGCACCGGGGAAACGATACCGGAAGCGATCCAAGTAGCCGTTTGTCATACCGGTCCAGGTTATCAATTGTCATGTCTCGCGGATGTCAAGGAGAATCTTCGCTTAAGCACTTGGACTAAGGGAAGAAGAACCTGAATGACATTCATCGTGAGGACCAGGCCAACTTGATGCATGGTCGTGAAGAAGATAGGCTTTCACTGATTCAAACTTGTGGATCGGTTCAAAACCCTATTGTACTCTTTACATCCTCATGCGGGGCTCAGAGAGCTCTGGACAGAACTTCCCTAGCTACGCGTGGTATCTCTATGGACTACCAACGAGAACCAACCACTTTTGAAACCAACTCAAAGACAGAGAAAGCAAGTCCCTCAGGGAAAGAAAGAAAGAATTGGGAAGCCTGGGTCCGGGGAAATGTACGGGAAAATATACAGGCGACACACCTACCTTCGCCTAGAAGACAGGGTCATTTTCTTGCAGGCGAGCATACAACACAGCCTGCTAAGTCGGAGCTCGTTGAAATCTTTGGTAAATGGAAGGATTGTAGCATGACTCAATGAACAAAAATGTATATTACTGTATCATAAGCCATTAATAAGATCAAGTACATGTATTACATAGTGGAGAGGTTAACTCTGTACTAATTTCGAGGCTATGCTCCACTGACGTTGTCACTGAATCCTTTCATATCAAACAGTTGGGAGACGATAAGCTTGTATTGTACTGAAAGTCTGTATTGCCTACTTTCCAGAGGAAGGACGGAATTAAAATCTTCGGACAGCAAAGACTCATATCGACTACTACCGAGAGAGGAACCTGCAAGGCCATTAAAATATCAGCCATTGATGTATTCCATTTCTTTAAATCTTTGAGGGAAGATGGGATCTACCCAATATTATTGCGGAAGGGCAAAGAGACAGTAATTCCGTTCCTAAGCGGAGTCTTCTAAGCTCGTTTAGCATAACGATATACTCCGATAGTAGGGACTAAAGTGAAGGTCCTACCAAGTTGAGTAAAATTGTAGAATGTATTATATACACCCAAATCATACAGACCAGTTAGCCTGACGTCCTTAAGGCTTAAGACCCTACAGAACAAGTTCTGAATTATTTGAATAGGCTACTGCTCGATCGACAAAAAAAGCAGTGGCCACTTCTATAGGTATACAGGAAGAATTTAATGATGTCTCTGGAGTATAAAAAGAAGACGATTCCACCATCTGGAGTTGGATAGCAGCAAATCTTGGGTGAAGGCGTACTATAGCGGCTTCACTGGCTGTTTTTAGAATACAATCTTCTAGCTCTATTCATTGCCTGGAATATACACACGATCTAGCTATTGCTATCAATAGAACGACAAAAATCCGCTATCAAACTGTACCCATGACCACTAAATTAAGTAACTGGTGTGAGGAGGAAAAACTCTCAGAGGATCGGAAAAAACCTCACTGATAGTGATTATAAGAAAAGGAACTTGCAAGTTCCCTGAAAGCCGTCGATCAATGGTGTGGAGATTCCATTTGCTAAAGAAGTGAGAGTAACTGGGAGTAATTTTAGACCAAAAGCTAAAAAGGAAATTCCAGATGGAAAAACCCACAACTAAGACCAGAATTGTCTGTGGGGGAAGAGCTTCTTGTTAAACCCTGGGTGAATGGAGTTATCGCGAGTCTTGGCTTAAGCACCAGTAATTAGACAACCTGGAAAAACCTGAATCGCACGATGTACGACCAGGACAAAGTGATACTTATTCGAACAGAAGATCGGCAATGACTAGTTCCACCTTGACGAACCGGACAAAACCCCGAGTGGGATCTCTATGGACCAAACGAAAACTACCAGCTTTGTGTCCACCTCATATGAAGGGAAACCAAGTGTCTCTGAAAACAAAGAAGACAGCTTCAACAGAGCCTGGATGAAGAGAAGCTCACAAGTAAAGTGGCAAAAGAGCAGAATTAAGCTATGAAGCAGGGTGAGCCAACCACAGTGAGAAAACACAGGAACTTGCCTATCTTCATACTAGAAAACATATAGAAACCTTGGGTACATGGAAGGACCTTAGCAGGTTTTAAGCAAAAAAATTACTATATCATAAATTATCAATAAGGCCAAGAACGGTAATTTTTGAGATATTGATAAATTATATATATATATATATATATATATATATATATATATATAAAGTTATAATTGAATTATTTTTTAAAGTCAAATAATAATAACAATAACAAAGTATTATTTTAAATATTATTTCATAATATTATATTACATCCGCAAGACGCAGTATCTCACCATATCGTATTACATCTGCAAGACGCAGTAATATTGCACCACATCATATTACATCTCCAAGACGCAGTTTAAGAAGATAACAAAAGTGATAAGGATATTTACGTGCCAGAGATGCAGACCAGTAGTCAGCAAGTTACCATAAAGACCATTGTTAATTGTTTATCCAGTTCGGCCTCCAAAAAGACATTACTATGTATTTTAATTATAATATTTCTAGAAGTTTCGATTCAACCTTAGGAGAAGAGATCCATTGTATTAATTTACGTTTCTTTTTATATTTTTGATGATTAAACATTTTTGATTGTATAAATACTAGATCTCTAGCTAATGGCATCACTTGTGAGTCGACACTTGTGAGTCTAGATTCATACAGTCATGTAAAGTTAAGTTATATTTGTATTTTAATTTTTTTGTGTTAATAAATAATTGTTTTTAAAAAGTTAATTCCAAGTTAAGTGATTTAACATATATATATATATATATATATATATATATATATATATATATATATATATATATATATATATATATATATATATATATCTATATTATATCTTTTTATTTGAAATTTACTTTTTAAAAACAATTTTTAACTTTATTTATTGAAAGTTATAAGTTACAGAAAAATATTATGATTACTGGTGTGATAATAATTATATTATATCTCGAGCACGAAAGTTGCTCGTACTTTATATTATAAAAAATGCAGAGTTTGCAATTTGTGTGAAGCTGTGTGCTGTGTATCTTGCAGAGTTGAATATCAAGATTAGCAAGTACCAGATGCATTGTCATCAAATTCCGTTTATACAATATAGATCATGCAACAATGTCTGTTATAGAAGTTACGTCATCATATAATCTAATATAACAACTATCCCCATATATAAAAAATTGGTGTTATACAGCAATTTTTGATCAAGTATTGCTTAACATAAATTACAAAAAGCTTAAATCTAAAGTTAGGCTTCTTCTTCTTTTCCTTCCTCGATTTGCAGGGGTGGTCTTCTTCGTAGGATAAAGTTTGGGATTCGTGGAAGTCCTTTGTTGGATTTTTGCTCCTCGTGGGCTGAAGGTTTTATTCTAGGAAATGGGATCCATTTTTTTTGCATTTGAGGCAAATATAGAAAATTATGAGACATATTATTAAAGTTATGGTTAGATATGAAAACCAAGAAATATTTCTTTCTGCAAAAGGCTTATTGATGAGGTCGTCTAGGTCTTCGGAGTACCTTTCCAGTGTGTTTAGATACTGCTAAATCATCGAGGTTCAAATCGTTCAATTTTGGAGGTGTTAGATCTTCTAATTTGTAGTCTATCAAGACGGAATGAGGATTTCGTGAAATATCCAGGATTCTCTTCGTTCTTGCTTGGATTTTCGTCATGCCAATGAATGCATAACAATTTTGGTTTAGTTTCAATATCGAATTTTGATTAATTACAATATTTTAGTTGATGTTAGGACAGTTTCTAGTTGCATGTATATGTTCTGATAAAACTATCAGCCATACATTTTCTTCTAGTTTTTGGACATTATATCCCTGACTATAAATGATAGAAGTATGATAATTATCTGGAACATTATTATAGTTTTTGAGTAATTGCACTTCACATACTGAGTTACTGTCTATAGGATAAGCGTAAATGTTTGAACACAGTTTCTTTGTGGGGCTAATTGTTTACACGCACTAATTTCTTTAATGCTTATGTAAGTGAGAGAAACATCGTCACGCGCAATGTATTTATTTGAAAATGATAACAAATGGTAAAAACCAGTTCTATTATCATAAATTGGGATTGGATATAAATGGAATAAGGTGGAGCTTTTTTGTTCAGTTAGAGAGATCATCAGAATAAATACCAAATCAGATTTCGTTTGAAATGCTTCTAGATCTATGATTCTTAATTATTCAGCAATGCTTGAGTATTTAACTGGAAGCGGTAAGTGTTTTTTTATTAAATTTTGTGATATTTGTTTAAGAGAACCAATCAAACTATCGGGTGATATTATAGAAGAATGTATTCAATCTCGCAAATGTTATGGCATTCAAGATATCATTAAGGTTATCTTCTAGATAGATGTAACTTTCCATTAGTTTTTCGCAGATTTCAAAGAATTTCAGTTGGGCATTAATCAGTGCTAACTTATCAGACAACAGGTGGATTGCTCTTTCGATCTTGCTGAGATCTTTATTGAGAATTGATTCGTTCTTGTGTTGTGTTTAAATACCTGAAGTAGGAGTGTGATGTTTTTGTGCACTAATAAGGTCCAGTGGTTGTTCGTTATGGTAAGTTTTGTCTCATCGTGATAACAGATACCTAATGTGTTTTTGATCGGTTCGATGTTGTATTGGCAAAATGCTGATCCGAACAGCAGGATAACCCTGAAAATTAATTAAGGCTCTAAATAGGGTTTCATTCTGTTCTGTTCTGAAGTTACCTTTTGTCTTTTGGCTAGTGTTGGCGTTAATGAGAGTAGCTGAATTGTTGTGAATCTCTTGTATTGTGAAAGGTCCGTTGAATTTGTTTTGTAACTTGTCTTTAATTTGGGATTCCCTAAGTTTTAAGCATGTTATTTTGCGAATTATAATTTGTTGCATTTACAAAACTTGGTTGCATTTTTATCTCGAAAGACCTCTAAAGACAGAATAATCATTTAAAATGGCAATATAAATTCTGTTTATAATTAAAACATATTATTTTTTGTTTTATTGACAAAATACAATAAAATTATAAATAAAATGTTTCTATTTCAGATGTCTAATGGAAGTAGATACTTTGAAAGACTGGATTTTGAAGACAAAAGAAGATATGAATATTATAATAATATATTAACGCAACGTTAGTGCAAAATTTGTTCGAGCAGCAATTTTTCTCACAAATACGACTACCACCAGATTTTTTTTCTTTTCAGATGAAAATATGGAGATTGCAAAGCTAATAAAGCTCTAAAGCTAACTACCCCACCACCTTGATTATATACAAATAAAAATACAATTGCATTCGGTTTCGATGAATCCGAGCATTAATCCTAGGAAACAAAAAGGGAAGTCTTATATATTTTGTGTATAATGAAAAATAAATATAATATAAATTGAATCTTATGTTCCTTCTTTTTTTACACTTTCTTTTGCCCTAGTATACCTCTCTGTCGCTACTTTTGGGGTTATCTTTAATTTGGATCCGGAGAAACCCATATGTACGGTTGGGATGTAATCCGGACTATCCTTGTTTCCAAAATTAGCTGGCTTTTCTTGAGATATTGTTGAAAAAAAATTACATGCCTATTTATATAATTTATGGTAATAACTAACTATATTTATTTAAATTGATTGAAATACATAAAACACATTATATATGCAATGAAAAAATGCATATTAAGACAAATTTACCTGAAATAAAATGGTCACTACAAATTCTTAGCCATTTGATTTTACTTTCACCTCTATGTAAATCCAAGATTGCCGACGAGCTGCACGTTCTTGAATTAATCAACCTCTAGTGTATTTTTCCGATGGTAATAGAAATAATTTCTTAACATCGTTTGCGTTTACTGTTTGCACAACCCACAACTCCACAAAAATGTGGCAATTGAACATAAAAATAATGTTATTTAAGGGATTAAAACTTCGGTGAGTACCTACATTTAAAGTAATTACTTACAAACTCTAGTTTTCTCAAACATACAATCACTCTAAAACAATTCTAATAGTGTTAAATTACATTATTATTAACCTGAGTGTTTTGAAACTGTATAAAAATAACTAAAATAAAGTAAAAAGTACGATTTTAGAATAGAACTTTTCCACCGACGTCACAAATATGGCCGCAAACAGCTGTTCTGGAGGTCAACAAAGCCACTTTGCCATAAGACACCATTGTAAGTTTCGTTAGTTTTCATTCAAAATTTTGAAGATTTTACTGCTATATATTTACAACAAAACCATGAAATTCTTAATTCAAGTAATCCTGAAGGTAAGCATTTAAAATGTAAGTAGAAATAATTAAGATTAAGTATGTTATTTCAGGAAATATAATTTGATATATTTTTATTTTGAAAGACCTCTACAGACATAATAATCATTTAAAATGGCAATATGAATTCTATTTATAATAAAAAACAGATTATTTTTTGTTTTATTGATAAAATACAACAAAAGTAAATATATATATATAGTTAGATGAAAATGCTTCACAAAAATTTCTATTTCAGATGTCCAATGTAAGTAGATATTTTGAAGGACTGAAGGAAGAATACAGACTTATATATAAACATATGAACTTTGTAATATATTAACGAATTAGTGGATATTTTCGAGCAGCAATTTTTCTCACAAATCGACTGCCACCAGATTTTTTTTTTCAGATGAAAATATGGAGGTACTAAATTACCATTACATAGCATGTTTAAAAGCTAATTATGAAAAATAAATATAATATAAATGGAATCCTAGAACTATGTTCCTTCTTTTTTAAACGTTCTTTTGCCCTAGTATACCTCTCTCTTGCTACTTTAGGGGTTGTTTTTAATTTGGATCGGGTGAAACCCGTATGTACTGTTGGGACGTAATCCGGGATCTCCATGTTTTTAAAATTTGATGGCTTTTCTTGAGATATATTTGGTGAGAACAAATCACACGGCTATTTATATAAGTAATTGTAATAACTAACATGTTTCTTTAAATTGATTGAAATACATAAAACACATTATGTATGTAAAAAAATGCATTCCTTAAAAAAATAATAAGATAAATTTACCTGAAATAAAATGGTCACTACAAATTCTTTGCCATTTGATTTTGTTTTCTGTTAAATCGTCTCTATGTAAGGCCTGGATCCAAGATTGCCGACGAGCTGCACGGTCTTGAATTAATCTACCTCTAGTGCCTTTTTCCGATTGTAATATAAATACATTTTTATCATCGGTTGCGTTTACTGTTGTTTGCACAACCCACAACTCCACAAAAATGTGGCAATTGAACATAAAAATAATGTTATTTAAGGGATTAAAACTTCGGTGAGTACCTACTTTTTTAATAATTAATTACAAACTCTAGTTGTCTCAAACATATAATCACTCTAAAGCAATTCTATTATGGTTAAAATACCTTATTATTATCCTGAGTGTTTTGAAACTGTATAAAAACAACTAAAAAAAAGTAAAAAGTACAATCTTAAAATTCAAACTTGCGATTTGTTGCCCTCCAGAACAGCTGATTTTGACAGTAGTTCAAATAGTGCTGACGTCACGTGGAAAAGCCTTATTCATGTGTTTCCTTGTTGCCAGATTGCCGGACGCCCAATACGCGATGGAATAAAAGTTAACGTATTCAAAATGAATATTTTAGCGCCGCGCTGCGCCTAATTATATTCGAATATCAATCTAAAATCTCTTGGGATGTGCATGGAGCGTCCTTTCAAATAATAAATAATTTTGAATATTTCAAAATTATTTCGTAGCTGCTTTTGAAATGAAGATCTTTAACATATAATTTATAAACAAGCAGTCCAAATATTATTATTGATATGTATATCCTGATGTTTTTTTTCTAAATTTGTCAATTTTTAATACCCTCACAGTTTTGCATCCTGATAAAGTCATGTATTATGTCGAAACGTTGATGTGAAATATAGAGTTTACAAAATTGGCCAATTTTTGCTGTTTTTCCCGTTATATCTACTAAACTATATATATATATATATATATATATAAATGAAGAGCTATCCGTAGCAGATGACCATATTAGAATATGAATAATAATTTCATGGCAAGCTGGTAAATTGAACCTACACTTCGTAGGGTGCCGCAATAAGAACGAGGTTTGTCGTCTACATATTGCGTTTGTATGCGTTTTTTCCACTATACTGCTCAATCAGATTGATTACCAAACATAGCATCAGTCTCCCAGACATATATCATGATTTCGAGGTTGTTGCCTCTCATCAGTATGTCGCATGGCGAAGAGCCATATTTGATAATCAATCCTAATTTGGAACTCATACTTGTATCAATCTTCAGTATAGAACTGTCGGTGGAGACAAGTATGAGCGATATATTAAGCATGTATAATGGTGGATAAGAACAATCGGCAAAGGTGAATAATTAATTAAATAAATAAAGAGCTATCCGTACCAGATGACCATATTAAAATATGAATAATAATTTCATGCCTAGCTGGTAAATTGCGGCACCCTACGAATTGTAGGTTCAATTTACCAGCTAGGCATGAAATTATTATTCATATATATATATATATATATATATATATATATATATATATATATATATATATATATATATATATATATATAGATTATACATACAAGAACTGCTCCTGTATTATAATAAGATAGCTGTAGGTAACGCATCAATAAATACACTTTATTAAATTACATAAAATAAATTACAAAAAGTTCAAGAGTTGACAAATATGTTGTGGAAAAATAAACCTTAATTTAATCAGTCAAGACTATATATATACTAGACCTATTTAGCTTTAGCTGGATTTGAATTTTTCATGATTATTTGATGATAGTAGGTTAACATTTTCTGACATCACCTTATATGCTTCGTCAATAAGCTTTGGCATATCTTCAGTTGTGTAACCTTCAGTGGATATAGCAGGCAAGATCCTTATTCTTATATGCCCTGAAAAATAATTATATTATTGTGAATAATTTTTAAATTTTTAGTCCCTTCTAGGTGAAACTCTTACCGTCATCAAACCTATTTTTACCCAAAAAGGTGTACCTTGATACTGCCACAGGTTGAACAGGACATTTTGATGCAAGAGCCAAATGAAATGCACCTTTTTTGAATGGCAAAAGTTCTTTTTTATCATTCCTAGTTCCTTCTGGGAACATCAAAACACGAGCCTGAAATAATGGAATACGACATATTACCTGCATATTACAGCAAAATTAGTTAACTTGGATAAAAATCTTTCTGCGGGATTGGAGGTGCATTTTAAAATTATTCTCAATGTGTGCAGGATGTTCCAGAAACACTAAACATATCAAAATGGTATTTAAAAAAATAATTTCCCATTATTTCACTTTCGGTTTCTACAATCCAAATAAAAATTAGTTTCATCAAGGTTTATGAAATAGTTCGTATTTTAACGACTAAATTATCAACTTTATTTTTTTTAAAGGAAATTCAAACTGAATTCGCCTAACTTATGAAAATATTTTTAGAACGACTAATAAGTTCAAGATTGAAATGTCGATAGCTTGTTTAATTTCAGCGGAACACCCTGCATTTTATATCACCAGCAGATATAACCTTTATTGGTCTTGTAGAAAAAAGTAAATTTCTCAGTGGAGTGGATTAATTGGGGAAAATAAATCTCAAGGTCATCTCCACAATTTATTAAAAAAATAATTTAGGAGTTGAGACATGTTTCGAGTCTACATAGACTTATCTTCAGTCGTGATGTTACAAGGATTGTCGTGGACAGAGAGTCAAGAGTTCTCATCTCGACTCTGTGTCTAAGATGTAGTTCATCCTATTAATTTTCAGATGTAATAGAGTTATAATTTTTTCTTTCATGTGAGTGCAGTTTTTCTTCTTTTTCCTTTTATTTTTAGTCTTACAATGTTTTATTTAGTTTGATTTTATTAGAATTAATATTTTAATTTTTGGGATTTGGTGATGTATGTTTTTAATTTAAATCATCTATGATATTTTGACAGGTTGTACTAGCTAATACGAAGATGACCTTCAAAGACTACTACAAGAATTTAACAAAACTGCTGTCACTAAAATTACAGATATCACCAACGAAAATTAAATGCATGACTACGGCAAAAAAGGAAGGTGTGAAACCGAGCCACAAACGCAGCAAGAACAGTAGCTCAAATGAATACCATAATTTGGAGGAATATATATATAGAAATTGAGCTATAATCTAGAATATACAAAACTGCAATCAGACCAATACTTACAAACTAGACCTGACACATCAAAAACAAAGCACAGATCATTCTAGATTCTGGAGAGTACAGAGATGAAAATATTGCGCAGAATCACAGGGAAAGCAATGTCAGCTAGAGAGAGAGAGAAGCGAGAATATTAGAAGAAGATGCAAAATATAAAATATAAACGAAAGGGTGACCAACAGAAAAATAGAATGGAAAAAACAAATCACTAGAATGGAAAACGGTCGCATGGTTACGGCTGCCAGCGACAGGTCATCATTGAGTCGCAGAAGCATCGGCCGACATAGAAAAAGATGGAGCGTCAACATCCCAGATGGTTAAAGGCAAAATATATTTTCTATATAAAATACCTATGGAAGAAGTTCGCCAACGCACTTAGAATGAGTATATATGCCTCTTCGAGAGAACAAAATTCTTTTTCGAAAGAAAATTGATTAACAAACAGAGGAGAAAAAGGTAGCTGAGCTGTTTGTTTTTACCTAGGTATTAATAAATATATAGTCTAGCTGATTTGTCAGTGCTATTTTAAATAAGCAGTTTGATTGACGAAGCAAACTAGACGATTTATAGCCACTTGGAAGAAAAGGACTGGTATATTATTTCTTGCCTTACTTATGTTATCGATGATATAAGCTTACTTCGCATGTCCTTTATCATTTTTAAATTTTAAAGCAAACCCAGTCATGAATATAATAACAAGAAATAATGGGTTTTATATGATGATATTTAACCCACCTGTCCGTATGATTGCAAATTATATTTATTAGTTATAGGTATTTAATAGAAGCGTTAATGGAAGAAACGGTTAATCAAAAAATAAAGATCAAGATAATATTTGGATAAGCCATGTACGTCAAGCTCCAGTAGAATCGAGATTAAAGTTGATAAGTTATACTGAAATCAAAGATCAAAACAAATAACATGAGGCTCATAAAACTCCGAAAAGATTTCCAACAAAATAATTGAAGATACCAATATAATTCATAATAAAGGTAGAATAAATTCACTTTTTTCTTTTTTAGCCACTTACTTTTGACTTTTTTATAAAAAAATTCCATCTAAAATTTGTTGCACTGTTATGTGGCTCATATCAATTATAGCAAGTCCCTAAATATGATAAAAACAAGTTTTATTTTTCCCTATCATAAACGTGAATGAAATTTACCATATTTGTAGAAATAAGCCACAACACAATAATATTTTTAACGTTATTATTAGCTAGGTTCCTCCCATTTCAAATCCTCATTCCTATTTCTTTCTATTTTTTCATTTATTTTTGTGAATCTGCTATACGGAAATAAAACAATACATTAGTTCCATGACATATTATATAAAGTAAAATTAATAAAAAACAACGAGAAGACCTAACCTATCGACATCTGTGATATGACGATTGAACACAACTTAATCATATCTTTCAAATAAATGTAAATTTTATCTTTCTTTTTAAGATATAACTGTATTGGCTGAGACTTGATAGAAATCCAATTCCAACTATGCTTCACATCTCATTGCAGACAACCACACTTTTAATGATAATTTTAAAATACTACATATTGAAAAGAAAGGATTAAAATTGAATCTTGTAGAGTCATTAGAAATCAATAAACGCAAACGTTCAGGTAATCTCCTCAATGACCATATCGATGGTATGTCCAGACCACTATTCCATTTGTAATTGTTAATTAATTACCTACCTGCTATAGCTATTAAGATTTATATTATAGATAGGAACTAAACATCATTAGTTTATACTCACATTTGATAAAGGTACAGTGTGCCCAAACAATTGTTATGTGTTTTTAAAATATATAATAGTGGAAATATAATATATTGTCTCAATTTGCCTAAGGGCCAGTTTTATAAAGGAAATTTCAACTGTCGGTTGGTCAACCGCCAGTTGAAGCAAAATCTACTGTTGAAATGTTTGAGAAAACTGTCACTTGCTGTCATTTGAACCTTGGTTTAAACCTTCAGTCAACCGGACATTGTAAAATCGGCCCTAAGAATGTTTATAATTAAAAAGAGCTTATTTTTTGACACGCTTATTTTCGGTTTACCATATGCGTATAAAAGGCACGGCATATTTCTTCTTTATTAAAATATTCCATACTTATTAAGAACCGTTGACAAGACATTAGTCCCATGACTATATATTAATTAAAGCAAAATTAATAAAAAAAACACGAGAAAACGTAACCTATCGACATCTGTGATATTATAATTCAATCATTTTTCTGTTGTTGTAACAGTTACCTGGGGTAAATACTTAGCGCCGGTACGTGGTTTTTTATTTCTAATTCAAGAGTTTTGTGTAATGTTGACGCAATGGAATAAATTGCTCAATGAAAATGAATGAATCAATTGGAAAGTTACATAAAATTTTTAGACTTATTTGAATAACAATTACGTTGCTGCTTTGACGTAATTGTATTAGAATAGTCTAGTACATTATCAGACAATGTGGGTACTCACTTTTCTACTATTTATGGTTGCCCCAGTTTTGTTGACTGTCGTTTGAGCATCCTTGACTTTGGATCTATCGATAAACATAGTGCCCCATAGCCACGATGCCAGCCCAAATGGTTGAAGGTAGAAAATTTCCTTCTTAGATATCACAGTGCAATTAGGCATTACAGGCCACAGGCAGGCCAAGACTGTAATAAAATTGATTGATTTTAATAATAATTTTGTATTGCGAAAATTATCAATGATCACTGTTGATATTTTGTTCTCTTATTATTTTATACAAGGTGTATATTCACTTTATTACATAGGAACATTGATTTTATTCATTGTTTCCTGTATTCGAACAGAATCATTATGATGAGAGAGAAGGGTATAATGAATAAACGGTATTTGCTAGCACAAAGTCCACAAAATATCATATAAAGGTATTATTGTGAATTGTTTACTTTGAGTCATTGATTCTGTATAAAGACTGTTATCAAACACTATTTTCAATCATTATTATTGAATGTTTCCAGATAAGCTTACCTATGAGATCAAGCATACTTTGATGGTTTATCAAAACTACACAACCGCTGCCTTGAACAATATTTTCGATACCTTCCACAGAGTAGGTTATACCCAAAAATCTACAGCAAGCCCTTAATCCAGCAGCTGGTATCCTAGAATCGATATTGTCTGAGATTAATGTTGAATAGAAAATAAGATACCAACAACATTTCAAATATATATATATATATATATATATATATATATATATATATATATATATATATATATATATAAGATGTTCTTGGGGATGCAGTCATATATTCAATAAAATTCTTTGATTGAAGCCGAGCTTTCGAGAATGTTTATTCTCTTCTTCAGGGCAAAAATCGTGAATTTAAAATAAATTAGCCAAAAACAGGAATGATTTCATAGCATCAATTGCAAATGTCATTATTTATATTTGTCATGGTAACACAATCAATGAATTTTATTAAATATATGACTGCATCCCCAAGAACATCTTTTAATTTATTATATTTATTATAAAACCATATATATATATAAATCTTCTGTTCGTGTTTATGTGAATTTTCTGTGAATATTTAAGGGATTCGAGAATGGTTTAGATTCACAATTGAATCTGATAGATGGTGTTGTTATCGGTATGTCAAACGGCTGGACCGATTGGGATGAAATTTTCTATTTATATTCCAATAGGTGGCGCTTCTGTCAGCATATCGCTTAAAGATTTTCCGGGCGCGACGACGTCTGCTGGGACAGCTAGTATAATATATATTCATTATTTTTTGTTCTTATTCAATCAACTACATTCTACTAGTACCGGGTGGACCAATCAGCCGATCCTCAGGAAGTACTGATTATACAATGAGGAAGAAAAATCTTTGTAAAAACGGCCAATCTCTGGGAAAATCTTTCTCGTAGATTTATTGATGAAGCTGAATTTGGTAAGGGTGATACTTGTGCTTCCTTAGAACTCTATTTACTAAAGTCCTGCTAATACCACTAACATGACTTATGTTTCTAGTACTTTTTTTATATTTAGAGTAATAAACCGAATAAGCAATAAACAAAATGGAAAACAAACGCAACAAAAACTTCAGCAGGAACAATGAACTATAAGAACCAGGATTCAGAGAAAAACAGTAACAATGAAACATAAATAGGCGTATTCATAATCCAATCTTAGTTCGGTACTAGCTAGTACCGTATTAAAATAAAAACAAAACACTATCCTACCATAAAACTGACATTAGAGTCATAAACCTAATTTAAGGTTAGGTTAGTTAGATTGCAGCACAGTCCTCTGTCAGTTGTGTGTTCTGGTAGCCATAAGCCTCCGCACTTAATTTAGCAGCATACTAAGTTTCGATTATGAATACGACTGTAAATGTTTGCGACCCACGTGGCAAACTGACAATTCCAGTTTGAAATCGTATCCATGGTAACAAGCCCAAATTTCAATGTTTTAAAAAAATGCAAATAACAGGAAAACTATTAGGTTTAGATATGGGAAATCTTATATTCTCTTAAAGGGAAAAAATCTGCATTTCATAGAGTGAGAAAAAAATGGGTCGTTCCATTTGATCAATGAAATTATTGCTTTTTACATTTTACAAAGTTTAAATCAATTTCTGGTGGTGTTTCACATTTCTTTTTCAACATTTTTGATAACAAAATGATAGATCCTTACTTACTGAAGCGAGTGGCGAAAACAGCATTCTTTTAAGTGCCTTCGTTTCTAAGTTATTTAAACTGACGCACCGTACTATTTTCTCTTGTTTTCTGTTTAAACAACCGTTATCTCTAAAACGGTACATTTTACACATAATGTATGGTCAACAAAGTCACCTTAAAATTAAAAGGGGATTTAAAAAATTTAATAATATACAGGTATTCCATTCAAAAAACGAAGTTGGTGTCGGTTTAAGGTATAACCGGATGTGTGCCATGTTGGAAAATATTTTAAAATTGTGCAGGGTACAAATCGAGAGAAATTTTGTAGGAAACATTTTTCTGCAGAACCGACGGTTTAGCCAGAATCTTCCGTCTACCGCTTACTGTGACACCCAGTATATTGATTTTGTATTCTTGACTGGTTTTATATTCAATAGAAAGATGTTCTTGGAGATGCAGTCATGTAATCAATAACATTATTTGAATTAAGCCGAGCTTTCGAGAATGTTTATTCTCTTCTTCAGGGCAAAAGTCGTGAATTTAGAATAAATTAGCTAAAAACAGGAAAGATTTCATAGCCATCAATTATAAATGTCATATATAATGCTCCACCCTAAATACATACAGGATATTACGAAATTTTTCAACACGATAGAGGTCACAGTTTTTAAGGTATCAAAACGAAACTTCAATAGTTGATTCACGACATTTGATTTTGTACAATCAGAAAAATGTGATATTGCCAATAGCTTTGATTCCGTTCTAATTTGTCTTCATTTATTGTTCATAAATACTTGCCGCAAAAGTTTCTGTTATTGGTTAGATTGAGAAAAAAAGAATTGGCGTTTTTTATTGATAAGTTGTTGCTACTTGATATATACGACAAAAAGCGTATAGACGTTTTGCTGATAAGAAAAAAATAACTGGAATTTATTAAAATTTACTTTTGCAGTTGATAAGATTTATGGATGAAATGCAGAATTTGATTTATATTTTATGCAATGATGGGTACGTAGGACCTATAAAAAAGTGGAAAGTAGAAAGCTCCTATATATATATATATATATAAACTTTTCAGTTCTCCTGGGCTGGACCGGATTGAAAACCATATTTTATAATAATAACTAATGTACAACTTGCAAGAAGTATATTATTTTTTTTATAACTTCGAATATTGTGATCTATATTGATAATTATAAATAAAACTTACAGTGCATTTCTGCTATCCCTTGGCCTGAGCAGCATTATTGGTATGGGACCGCAAGCTGATATTATGCTGACAATACCAAAAACTATGAACTTTATATAGTATTTTGCTGTTTGACTCACATTCCATAATACCGCCAGTAAAGCCACAAACACAAGGAGGTACAAAAGGAGGCCCATTTCTGTGAAAAAGAATGTAACAAATATTACAAATTGCAGTTGAGAATGAACAAACCAGATACCGTTTTCAGTAGATTTGATTCTTTATCATTTGTACTTGAACTTATTTTAGATAAATCTATGATTTTTGAATATCATTGCCTCGGATTAAATCAGATAATCCAAATAATCGATCAATGTTTCAAAGGTCTCCCTTATTTATATATTAGGTACAAATTTATTTAAGGTAGTTCTTATTAATTATGTCATCTACAGCAATGTACCTATTATTAAATCAATTTTTGGAAAACAAATTTGTAACCAGAATGCAAATAGAATTTGGAAATAAATTAAAGAATCAAATTATACACATAATGGTTTATATAATTATACTTAATAATAATATTAACGAACTTGAATGGGATATTTTTTTAAGCAAATTACTTTAACAAACGGATTTATGTAATTTCATATTATCTTTGTGAATTTTCTTGCAATTTCGACAGTATTATAAATTATTTTTAATCTAGTAGGTATAATTTTTATAAAAAATATATTTTCAGCAATGGAGTTTTTGAATATTAGTCGGAACTATTTTTAACATAAATTTACATTTAAATAAAAACTGGTGGAGATAAATAAAATCATCAGAAATGTAATACGAAGTTTACAAAATTATTGAAAGTTATTTAAAAGTTATGACTTTTGAAATTGCGGGTGTGGTTTCATATACAAAAGTCCCCCCGATAGTACCTACGCGGTGAAATTTTCACCGATTACAAACTGCAATAAACCAGAATTTTTACTACAAAATTAAACTCCAAACAATTATCTAAATAATTTAGATACATAGGTATATCATTTTTTTAAATAAAAATCCAAATTCATCAATTTTTATTACATTTTAATGACGTAAGTCTTCGTTAAACCCTTAGATACCAAATGTCAATGGTTAAACTACTAGATTTAAAAAATCCCGATGGCCTGTAGTCAGCGGAAAGGTAAATTTCTCAAAATTCATTGAATTGAAATTTTAACAACTTTTTCATTGGTATACCTACATGTTATTACATACTATTGCCGTATGTGTCATAGCCTTGCGGTTAGAGGTTTCTGTTTCGGCTGTTGAATATAAAGCAGACAGGGTTCGCGTTCCACTTAAAGGCAGGAATTTTTTTTCGCCTATTTCTTTTCAATAAATATACTATATATTTTTTTAATCAGGGTCTATATTAAGATATCCAGAAAATTTACAATTACATCACATTTATATTGAGTGTTCATGTTTTATCAATATTTCTTATTTTTTCTTTATTAATTTTTATTTTTTTATCTGTGCATTTTATGCAAAATTGCTTCGAACAAAAGTTTTAGGTACTGATTATATCTATAACCTAAAATTATTTTTAATGATATTTACACTACGGCTCTTTTTTGATAATTTTTTTAAATGTTTGAACGGTCGCCATTTTGAAACTACTTACCCGATATTACCCAATAATGAACTCGACCGAGATATTTGAAAGATTGATTTTTGTAGCAAATTTGAGCTTGATATCTCCAAAACTGCGACTTCTATCGTGTTAACAAATTTATATATATATATATATATATATAAAAACTTTTGAACCAAATGTTTTTTTGGACTAACTTATAGACATATAACATCATGCCGTTGAAATTTTTTCGAAATTCATAAGTGTGAACGATCGCAATAGGTACATTTCTATAAGAAATTTACCTAATAAGCAGCATTATACCAGGAAACAGCATTTCGTATTTATTCGACATGTAGGTAATTAACACAAACGACTTTTACGGAAGCTAATTTCACCAATTTGAATATTAGAATTGCCCGATCAAATCTTAAGAATGGTGTGAGGTATATAAGATATAAATATAAAAGATGTTAATTGACTATTAGTTGGTGCACTGAAACGTTCAAAATAAGGTTATCGGATATTGGTAATTTTGAAGTGGTGCAGTCAAACGTTAAGGTGTTTCTAATCTTTGGTGCAGTTGTGAGTGAATCGAATACATTTAGCACCAACTACGAAAGTAGTAGCTAGTTGGTGGGTGTGTGTGTGGGAAAGAATAATGAAAGGTATGATAATGAGTGCGAAGAAATTTAAAAAAATAAGAACTAAAAACGTAATACATAAATAATCCAACAAATTTAAATAAGAAATAATTTAGAAATAAAGGAACAAAGACATGAAAAACACTTTGAACAAGGAAAAGACATCACCTTAAAACACAAATAAGACATAAATAGAAAATGGGCCGAATCAAAGTAACCGATGTTATAATGAGTTTAATAAAAACAGAAAAAAGCACAATTATTAAGAACAGCTCAAAACAGACAAAGGGACGGAAGATGGAAAGAACATTTACTGATGATACTGAATACTGAATGACCATAATGACAACAGTGATGATGTTTTCAATGTACCATTCAGCAGAAATTGAAATCATTCCACCAATTTTGATAGAACTTGACTTGGGAGAAGGAAGTTATGACGCAAGACTAGAGAGGAATTATTGTGATAAGTGATACGTATTCATAAAGGGTGTTGGATCAGCAGTTCATACCAAACTCAATCCGTCAGAAGCATTTCAGTTTTAACAAGAACGATATTTAAATGCACATGCTTCACAACCACTGAAAACAGTTGGAACCAGTTTAAATTAGTCCAAACTACTGCTTAAACACCCTTATAAAAAAGGTCAAACAGAATTGTGCGAGAACTTCAGAAATCTCATTAATAAATTGGGAGTTCAACCGAGATATCAATCAGATATTTTTCGATTTCTAGCAAGCCTACGACTCTATTAAACATAGTGTACTAAAATGGTTGAATTCACACAAATGTGGGTTAACAAATTTAGCAACTTATTATGTTAAAATAGCGACCCAGTTGCCATCGCATTGTGTTGGCCTTGTAGTTGTAATCTGGTTGCTAGTCGCTAAAAAAATTATTTACGTAAACCGGTCGCTTACTAAGAAGTCGCTGGTTAATAATATGCTGATTTTACTGTAAAAATAGCTCACTGGTTGTTCGGTAGAGGCAGCACTGTTTTCAGTAGCAATTTAGTAGCAGTCGTACTTACGTGAAACCAAAATTAACGTATGCCAGCGACGAGTGCACAATTCTCGTTAGTCGCATTGCGATTGCAAGTTACATGATAAGCGTGCGGCTCATAAATACTGTGTTTTGTAGAAACCTGCATGGCAAAAAATCGGTACGATGACCTTGCAAGAGATGGAAAGATGTAGTAGTGATGGAAAATCTGAAAAAATGGGCATAAGAAGGCAATGGGAAATATTGACACACTAAGAGATGTAGAGCCATTTAAGAAGAAGTAGAAGATCAAATCGTAGAACCATTTGTGTACCAGAACATGAACTAGCGTTTTCCAACTATTTCACAGCCACGATTAAAAGCAATGTACATATCTTGTACTGCCTACAAGCGTACAAGCACGTTTTCGAATAACATTCTTTTTTTTCCTAAATCGTTTCGCGAAAAAAATGTAATTCGTGGTGGATCATAGTTTGAAATTAAAACCTTCTATTCATTTCCCTATTATTTGCGTTCGTCGAGGAAAACTATAGCAACTACATTAATGGGATTTTTTTATTTTACCAAGAACAAAAAATATCATTATGGATATTAATACCTTATTTGCTCTACTAAAATGAAAAAAAAAATCAGCGCGGAATTGTATATATATATATATAGGTAAATGATAATAACAATTGAGTAATATTGTCTGAATTAGTAGGCTATAAAAATGGTTTATAAAAGTTGTAATGTAGGACGTACCAAAACTCTCTTACCTGAAAAAGTATCCCTAAACTCGTCCCCAAGAAGAGAAGGTCCTCAAAAATAGATCTTTGAATTTGTCCACGATGTTAAAAGATGTTATCGCATTATGCATCACCAATATATCCACTTATTAAAATAGATTATTAGATTATAGATAAACTCTTTTCATATAATATTTTTTTATATATTTATAACAAATGGAAAACTCAGTAAGTACCTACCATAAAAAACATTTTATTTAAAAATCGGTATACATTTATTTATTTAAGAATCTGTAAAGTAACAGAAATGTCTGCTTGTGTTTTATATAAGTACATTCAACTTATTAAAATAAGCTATACATTTTACAAAATTCAATCTTGAATTTTCCTAGCAACTCACTGCTTAAGTCTACTGAATCGCGTATTTTTGCAAATTCATCACATTTTAAGAATTTGTGTTTGGTAAATTTTACAGAGACTACAATTAGCACATAACTTCCACGTTCACTCAAACTGACAAAGCTTTCCATTTTTTCTCACACCTAAATAAAATGCAATTCTTAGCCAGGAATATCATTTCAAAATGAAATAATAATCTAATATGAATGAAAAGTAATTTACACTTTTGGTAGAATTTGTATTTAATAGGCAACTACCTTTTTATATTTCCAAGAAAGTATAAATCTCTTAATCTCTTGTCCGGGGACGAATTCTGGTAGAAGATTAAAGGACCGTAATTAGTATGGGGACGAATTATGGCTGAAGAAATTAGGTACTACCTGCTCGGGGTCGAACGCTCAAAAACCGAATACGGCCACGGATCGGAATTTTTAACCAGAACGCGACGTGGATAAATCAGAATACCCATGTCGCGTTTTCTATCTATTCGGTCACTGTCCAAAATCAAATACCTACCAAGAACGAGTTGAGGGGAAACACATTCTCTTTTTTAAACAGTACAGTGCGAGAAATCGTTCCAAAAATTATTAATTAAAGTAAAACAATATTTAAAATCAAATCAAATCAATCAAATTAAATCAATTTGGAAAGTGGAAAACATATATTTTGTCTATCCATGCCACGTGTACGAACATTAAATGTAAACAAGTTGCAGTTTGCATAGTTACCCAAATTCCTTGAATCATAATGAGTAATAATAATAATTAACTCGGTTGTGATAATGCTCTTTTGATTTTTCGAGGAATGGGCTCGTCAGTTTGTAGAAAACATTAAAGGCGAAAACCACTAGCAACACGCCACATGTTATGCCACGCCACGCCATGTCACATAGGTTCACGTGGGAGAGTCTGTGTGCATATTTGTAACACGCTACGTGATGACACGCTCATTTAATTCTAAAAATTTTATTTATATATATATGAATAACCTCAGACGTAACATCCCATAAAGGGAAATTTATGAAGGAGAATAATTTGGAGAATATTTCATTTCACCTCACGGCAGTGTAGCTTGGCAACAAGAAATGGTTCGAACGGGGCAAATTATAAAATGTAACATTTTTATAATAAATTTTATAAACTTAACTGTAGTTTTTAAATCTTTTCCATCTCTTCCCATGCTTCATGGTGCATATTTTGATCTCTATATTGTGCAGAATGTACGTATAGAGGGATTCGTACTGCCGTACCTTTTCTATCAACAATTCCTGTTGCATTTTGTCTCCTACTATTTGCGACGAGACAAAATACTAAAGAAATAAATACAGAAAAAGTATTCCACGGCGGCCGGGGAACATCAAGACGCATCGGCAGCATCTGAAGGTTTTGAAACGTCACACGTTCGATGGCATGGCATGGGATCATGTATGTCGAGTGTGTAAGGGGCGGGCGGGGTGTCAATAAATGGAAGAATATTCGCATACGTTTTCGTCTTTCGTCACATGGCGTGGCGTGGCATATCATGGCGTGGCGTGTGGCTAATGGGTTTCGGTCTAACAATTGTTTGCACCAAAAACAAAACAAATTTTAAAAGAAAGTCCTGCAAATTACGTTTTGAAGATCGAACTTTTGTTTTTGGAAACTATTTAGTGTGTTACAGAATCACAGCTATGCAAGTGTAATATCAAAATCATGCAGTTACAGATATTTATAATAAATATATGAATATGTTGATGAAACAGTATCTTCTACCTAGTGGTCTAGTGACCAACATCACAATATTATTAAAAAAATACTTGATCTGGTTCTAAAATTGAATAATAATTATTCGTATTTTATTCGTATAAAAACAATCCAGCGTCGAAATATTTTTTTTCTTCAAAATATGCGAAGCGAAAATTGACCATTGAGTTGAAAACGTGAAAATACTGGTATGTCGACATTTGGATACATAAATCCATAATCATATCTCCCTTATGGAAAATTGGAGAGGCAATATACCTTACCATGAATATAGACAAACCAAACATTTTTATAAGAAACTGGGATAGATTTATGAAAATATTTCTACAAAAAAATAGACCGACCTTGTTAATTGTCTAATGGTCAATTTAAATTTTGATAGAAATAATCTTTGCGTTACGTCTACCAGACAAAATTATAAATTTTTAAAACAAAAAACACCTCTTTCACATCATTTGAGTGTATGTTTTGGGTGAAGGAGAAAAGTGATTATGAAAATTTGATAAGTGGAAGTATTTTTCAACTTCAGCATTCCTCTATTGAATGAAAAAAATAATTATCAAAATCGGTGTATATTTTCTATACAAACCACGCAATTATTCATACATAGTAGAAGCGGGGTCAACAGTAATAATAGTAACCACATTAATGGTTTTTAATTTATCTTAAGGGCTCTCATATTCAAGTGCATTATATCGATCGATATTATTGTGATAAGGCGTTCAAAATTCTTGCTACAAAGTTGCGTTTTCATCTACCATTATTTCCAACACGTCCGGATAATACCAACCGTTATAACCACAGACCATAAACCATATTTTTACTAGATTGTTTGCACCTTTGTATGTAATTACAGAGACATTACTATTTAGAATTTAGATAAACAATTGGAGGAGAAGAATTTATAATTAATTAATTAGTTCTTATTCATATAAAATGTCCTATTTTAAAATTAGCATTCGTCAATTCACCTTCTTCATTGTGCTCTTGTAATAAATCTCTATGAACCAAGTACCTAAGTGTCAATGCAAACTAAACTTATTGCAACTATAACGATCATTGTTATTTTATAGTCTGTGCACAAAGACCTAATTACATGAATAAAATAGAGTCAGCTTATTGTTGTGTCAATTGGTCAGTAACGAATTGAGCTTAATTTCATGTAGCTTTGTTATTCAGAATATTTTTTAAAATAATTTTTGAACATTTTTCCTCACAAATTTCGAGTAATCGACTAGTAAATAATTGTTAATTATAGAAGAAAGAATACAGACAGTCACAGCGAACTTTTTAGGAAATTGGTAACTAAAATAGTTCATATACAGAAGTATTTTATGATTTAAAGCGTGTGTTTGATGAAATGGACAGTTTGATAATATCATTCTCGGAATACCTAGCAATGGCAAAGATGAACCTCTAACAATTTCAAGTGGATACAACCCACTTTTACAATTCACCGTGGAAGAAGATTAGGTATAGGTATAGGTATATATATAAATATGAAATAATATTAATTTTTATGGTGCTGGTAATTTTGACGTTGTGCAGTTGTAGTTAGTTGTTCTAGACACCAACTCCGAAAGTATCAGCACCAATAGAATAATGTTAAGTATTTTCTATTTTTCAGTGCATTTACTAATAAAGTCAGTCCTATTTTTGTAAAAAATGTATATTTCATACTTTTCAGTGTAACATTAGTCGTCAAAATCAAACGTTCACCAATGAAGATAATACGTTGCTGGTAATTATTATTTATTATTAAGAGATTTCAAAACATCGCGAAAATAGTACTTATCCTATTACCCATGTAAATTATTTGCTTGTGACATGTTATTATCCAGAGATCTAAAAACATCGCGGTGAGAATACACATATTTCATATTTTACCACTGCTGTAACTCGGAAACCATAACCGTTTTTAGAAAAATGTACCATTTAAATGTTGTTTCATATTTTCTCTACTTTAATTTGGCCGTCTCAAATGTTCAATTTTCTGAAAAACTGCCCCCACCAAATAGCGGAAACACACATATTTGAGACATTACCACTACTGTAACTCGGAAATGTCACATTTAAACATTGTCGGATATGGTCTCCTTCCTAATTTTCCAATCTCGAATTTTCGATTTTCGAAAAAAAAAATGCCCCCTCCACATAGCTCAAACACATATTTCAGACATTAGATACTACTGCAGTAACTCGGAATCATTTTTTTAAATGTCCAATTTAAACGTTTCGGAATATGGAATCTTGTTTAATTATGCGGTCTCGTATTTTAAATTTTTGGGAAAAAATACCCCCACCACTTCTTTTTGGGGGAAGTTTTGAGGGGAAGGGCATGTCTAATATTTATTTTTTTAACAGAACCAATTCTCAATACCTACCTACTGCTCTTTCAAATGAAATGAAAGAATCATGAAATCAGATCAACGAGATCTTAACAAACTAAAAAACGTATTTATCAAATGTGAATATCCGGCTCCATTAATCAACAAATTACTGTTTAAAAACTACTATAAGAGACCCATTGAGTGATAAAGTACAACCACAATACTTCTCTCTCCCAAATACCAATGAAATAACGCCCAAATTCAATATTTTCTCATCCTTTAAAAATATTTAAATAGCTTGTAGAAAAACAATCATAATTAAAAATATTTTTTCTAATCTTAAAGACAAAACTGAGACAGTAATGATGTCAGTAATAGTACATTGTATTCCATGCATGGACTGCAATCAAGTATAAGTACGAAAAACGAGTAGACATTTAACAGATCGCATAAAAGCGACATACGTAGATCTATTATTTCAAGTACTCTTGCAAAACATGTTATTGGTGGGTATATGAATATACAGAGTGGAACAATCAAATGGAATAAATTCTTTATTTCAATTATTTTGCATATTTATTAAAAATCCTGAGGCACGTCAAATTTTATTTCAAACCGACCATCTTGTCTAGTATTACGAGTATTATCGTTCTAAAAACAGAACTTGAATCTTAAAATATAATTATTAAAAAGAACTTTAAAAACAATTACATAGACTAATTTTTGAATGGTCTCTAATGAACACTTATAGTGTAATTTATAGTTGAGAGAACCAACAGGAGTTCATCTAAGAAGTTCAGGTAAGGTTCCTCTGGAGGCATGGAATGGAAACTGGAAAAAAAGACTTATGTAACCTCCTACAATAGGTATGTTCTTTGGGAACAAGACAAGGGATCAGTTGAAATCATTTTTGTTATTACGTAAGTTACTTTACTGATATCAAAGGGTATATCTAGTAACTTATAACAGTTCTTCAATCACTATAGATTGAATTCAACTGAGCTAGTTTCCAAAGCCGAGGCAATAAAATTGATATAAAATTGAGATTCCTAGTGATGGATTTGCGGGCGAAATATGCGATAGAAGAAATAGATTCTTAATCAAGAACCCAAGCGTGTTAACAGAAATTCACTATACAATGCGACTGGTAACCAAAGGATTTAGTCAAATACACGGGAGAGACTTGACATCTAGCAACTTTTATCCCAACGTGTTCTATCACCCAGCGGTAGCCTATTATTATTTTTTGGTGAGTTGTAACGCTCCAGTGTTGTGTCATAGTACAATCTTTTTCGCGTTTGCATATTCTTCGCAGTTTTCCTTAGTTTTATTATTGTCACTAATGAAATCGGGTCTTTACATAGGGTCTCATTTTACTATGGATTTCCTTCAAGTATCAGTCAATACAGTTACAGTAACTAGCAGAAAATTTATGAAATAAACCAAAAAGGTAAAAATAGAAGTATTTAATTAATTCGGAGTTTTGATTGACAGAAAAAATAGAACCAATAAATAATTGGAATAATACGATATGGATAGATTTCAAAGAAATATGATTTATTTAATGCAGGGGATTTGGTAACAGAATTTTTTTCTAAAATATCTCATACGTCCAATACATATATGCTAACGAAACGATGAAATATGAAAGGCGATAAAAAAACTCATGAGCATGGAAAGAAAGATAATAAGAAATACAATGAATAGAAAAAAACATATTGTAATATACTTACGTAAATTGCTCTTGAACTATGAACTCCAAGAAATTTTGTAAACCAAAAATAAGTAATTGTAAATAAGAATACGATGGTACTAAGTACAAGAATAATACAAACATAGAACTCAATGTATATTGGATCAAAACGAAACCAAAATGTGCATGTCTGTTAAGGTTTTTTCACCAGATTTGGATAGTAAATATGCCTCGATTTTGATTTTTTTTTCGTTAGGAAGATGAGTGTTAAGCACAGATCTGATATACAATTTTTGTAAATTTCACTCGTCCCTTCACCTTATATTGAGTAGAGGGAGAATTTTTGTGGAAAATTGAATATTTCTTCAAGATTTAAGAAAATATTGTTAAATATATACAAATATATAAATTTTTAAATATTTGCCACTACAGAAAAATAGCAAAATCACTCTATACAAGAAAACATTCAAAGTTTTTCACAACTAACGAAAATAAATTACATTTCCAAAAATTTAAACGGACTATAACGAGACACTAAAGAATTTTGAGTTCTATAAGAAAAAAATTAAGTACTATTATTCTCATTGAAGATAGGACTAATAACAGGACAATTGGCACTTAAAATGTTAGAGCTTGGTAGAGCGGTATAATATCTTCCAATGAATTTTCAATCAGTATATACGGATAAAATGATATAATGAATTATTTCATTAAGCAATTTTTCTAGTTGACCCCTAATGTAAAATGACTTAGGCATTTATCTATTAATTAGGCACGTTAAAACTGTTATAGGCCTCGATAGCTTTTTATAGATCTAATTCATGTTGCACAAGCAATGACACGTGTAGTAATTTTGCAATTTTCCGTGCAGATAACCTATGTTCAATTGTTCCATCCCACGCCCCCTCGTTATTATCATTTTTGATAAACTGAAATCACGTAAACTTCTGACGATCTGGGGTCAACGAAGAACGTATGATGTATGATCATCGGTGTTTACAAAAATAAGAATGAAATAGAGGTCAAATTTACATGGTATCGACACATGGAGTTGGGTCAAGTTTATGTAAACATACAATATTGAAAAATGCGTGTGATAGTGATAGTCGGTATAGGCCATTGGACTCGAGTTTTTTACTTTCCTAAACTACTGTAGTAGTTGTATAAGGAAAGTATTGTAAACGTGTGAAAGTTTCGATATCGAGATTTTTACAACTGATGACGTTTCATAGTTTTCTTAGTCTAATAAACACATTTTCAGCCATTGGTCTGTCTGTTTGTCTGTCTGTCCGCCTGTCTCTCTGTGGCAGCATTATCTCGGGAACGGATCGGTGTATTTTGTTGCTTTCTTTTTTATTTTGTTTGAAACCATTACCACTCGCCGGTGGACTGAATAAGAATCCTGTATACACTGGGTGCAGAGCTATAGCCAAAAAACGTAATTTGCTCAAGACTGTAGCGCGAAAAAGTTTCTAAGGATTTTGATTAAACTTGCCTAAAGTATTCTTCTGAGAGCCCTTTACCACCCACAAACAGCGCCATCTCTGAGAAAAAGCACAAAAAAAGTTATGCTTGAATAAAAAAAAAATGTTACATGACCATTATCGTTTGTCTTGACATGCTGAAAAAAATGAGTGGTAGCACGATTTGACCAGAGGATTTTCACTTTACTACCGCTATTAAGTATTGTAATAGTGTAAAAAAATATTCACTGGAATTTGCCTACGAGCGGTAGGAAAGTCGTGTTCGTGTGATTGGACACATCAGATTTTTTTGGGGTTGCGGTAAAAGAGTAGAAACCTATCGTGATTATGACAAATTTGGTTTTGAGTTCTATGATACTACTATGGAAGATCCAATTAGATAAGGTTATCTGTTTTATAATTGGATTTTTTGGACAATTTAAAATTATGTTTATAGGTAGAATTGATTTTTACATTTACACAGACTTGCAGTTAATGCAGCAAATGAAATTCATATTATGTTTAATTTTTATGCACATCAACTAAGCGAAAAAACTTTGGAAAATGACAGTGCCATTATGTTAGGAATTTGCCGCGTTTTGCCGTTAGTTAGTTGAGGAAAAAATTATTTTGCTACTCTTTTTTCTACTAGAAAAATGGTGTCTCGCTCACTTGAAGTCAATTTAATTTTCATAATAAATTTGGAATAGAATCGAGTTCTTGTTCATTATTTAGAGTTTTTGCTATTACTGAAGCTAGTATCTACAATCTGCCATATTCTGTACAAGTCCATCAATCAGGTTCTATCTAAACGACGATTAAGTAAGAAAGAGGCATAGTATTATGGTTTCCTAGCACTCCATGGGCAAACTTCTCTACTTCGCTATGATGAGATGGCATTATTATATAAAAACAGCTTGCAAAAGTAAAGGAGGATTTTTTCGTCATTTTACGAATTGTCCAGTAATAAGAAAGTAATAATAAGAAGCAAATCCCTAAGAACATTTTCTACACATTCCCCAAAGAAAAACAGAAGCAAATTCGCCATCACTTAGTCTTTCTATAACCTCAATATTAACCTGTTTTTAGTGTACCTAATGTTAAGATATTACTATTTTTAGTAAAAAACGAGCGACAAAATTTATTTATCCAATACTAACAACAGTTAACTTGCCAATTCCCCACTAATTATTTTTTTAATATTTCTATTATAGATATAATTGCTTCGTTAACTTGACGTCAAGATAGTGGGACACCCTATTTCTATCTGAAAAAAAACATTGGAAAATTATTTTTTCCACAACTAATTAACAGCGAAAAGCGGCAAATCACCCACTGATGAGTTTTTTGATCCATCCATCCATCCATTTTCTAGTAGAAAAAAAGAGCGGCAAAATTTTTTTTCCAAACTAATAAATGGCAAAAATGGCAAATTTCTGACTTAATGGCATTGTCATTTTCCAAAGTTGTTTCGCTAAGTTGATTTAATTTTTTTTGTTGCAACTATTAAAACTCATAGGCTTACATCATATTGGTAACAAGGTAGAGAAAAATCGTTTAATGAATCTATTCGTGTAGATATATTTATAGATATTACATCACAATTAGGTAGATATGGCTCCTCCTATTGCCTTGTTAACATTATCTCAATATCATTAACTTTTGCCCTCATATTAAAACATAAAACATTTGTTTGAATACATACACACTTTTAAGATCCTATGGGTGTATAAGTAGGTATATTACAAAATAATTTGAATTAGCTGTATCATAAAATTAATAATCAACAGCATAATTTTATTAAAGCAAAACTGTTAAAATGACAAGTAAATGCTAACGATGATGTCACTCTTGTAAACAACTAATAATTAGAACTAATTATTGAAAATGTTTGTGTTGTGTATTGTTCTATGAAAGGATGACATATGGTTTTTAATTGAAGATTAAGGGGTATTGAAATCCCGCTGCTCTGCATACCATTCAAAATACCGATCCATGTGTTAATCCACTGATAGAAAATTAAATGATATCGACCGTGACCAACAAATATTCGTGGCATAACAAATAAGGGAATAGATTTTCAAATGAATCAGACTGAGAGCGACTTGATTTTGGAAGCAATATAATTTCAAAAAATAAATATTACTAACATGCAGTAAAAAAATGTTATTTCGAGAAGCTCAAAAATTTTAAAATCTCAAAGTTGCAGATAATAAAAACTCAAAGAACAAAAAATGCTGCTAAAACTCATAGGTTATATGTAACTACCAATTTTGTTTTTTAGATAAACAAGGTATGGTGTTGTATGTATGTCAATAAAGAAGACTAAAATGATTTTTCTTAAAGTAGTTAATTTTAAATAGATTTGCCAAAACAGGAAAGATTTCAAATCGATCGTACAAGCAGTTTCAAAATGTTGGCCAATTAAACTTAAAAAAAATCGCAAAAAATAGCCATTGACAAAATTCCATCAAAAATATTTTATAATTAAAAACCGTTAAATTTACCTAGGACACTACGAGCCATCGGATATTTTTTATTTGACTAATATCAAACATGTTTTTATCATAAAATTATAGCTTAAAAAATAAATACTGCGTTTCTTATTGACATCGGCTTAGATTGCATTATACAATCTTATTTATTTACTATTACATCAGGAATAAAAGCAAGATCTATGTTATTTGGATCAGAAAATATTTACATTGTATCGCAGTTGTCACATAGGACTAGATCAGAATTTAATTTCGTTTCTTGATTACGTGATACATTCCTATTCGACTTACGTATCACTAATTTATTAATTATCATTATTTTTTAAATAACGTGTTATAAAATTTGTGTTATCTTATTATGTGGTGTTTTAGTACTATTGAATGTTAATACTTAAATTTGGTATATACAAGGCGGTTCTCGATTGATGGCCTATTATACTCCATTTCAGAAAAGTGTAGAGCAATAAATTATGATAATGAAGGGATCGCTGTTGTATTATGGCGCTTATATGGTAGAATACAATAGAGATACCTTCATTATCATAATTTATTACTCTACACCTTTCTGAAATGGAGACAGATGTGAATATCTAAATGAAGCTGTCAGATTCACTGCCACTTCTCATAGAAGAAGAAATTTTTCCCCTAAAGTTTTCTATTTTTTAAATCTATATTTCCTGATAAATTTTTATTTCATTACAAATTTCAAAGGAAACGGCTCAACTAGTAACTGCAACTGTTTTAGGGGATTTGTTTTATAAGTCGTTATAATCAAGGATGTAGGTATGTATAAGTCTTATCTATGTTTAGATAAGCCAGATATAAACTCCATCAAATATAAAAGGTGCCTAAAAGGTAGTCAAAACTTTTGTATAAAATTTGTCTAATGGAGTTTACTGTTTAAAATTTGTGCATTTTGTTTTGATAGAACCTTCCCAAAAAGCACCAGTGCAAATTTTTATAATTATATCTTTCTACAAAAACTAGGATCGACTTTATTAGTTGGTACAATGATTAATTCTTCTGGTGCTGGTAATTTTGAATAGGAGCAGTTGTGATTGAATAGAAGACTGTTGGCACCAACTTAAGAAAATTCAGGACAACCTAGTAGAATTAATTCGGTTCACATGTTTGAGTGTATCATTAGTCATTAAAATTTTTGAACGCTCACTTTATTCAAAAATTTCAATAAATAGTGTTAACACACATATTTCAGACTATTGCTGTAAATCGGAAACTAAGTTTTTGAAAAATGTCCAATTTAAACGTTAGCGGATACCATGGTCTATAAACTGAGCGGATACAGTGTCTCTTTAGAAAAAAAATGCCACCACCAAAGGTGATCTGTTAAGAATGAGAGTAGGTTTGACGCAACTTGAATAAATATCTAATAGCTAATTCGTTGGATAATTATAGGTACCAACATCCTATAACCAATTGAGGTAAGGGCTAAAATAATAACATTTTCTGTTCATTAACATAATAAAGTTATAGAGAAGTTAAAATACAATATATAACATTCATAGTAACAAAACTAATGACTGTAGTATTTACCTTCAAAATTTTAAGGTAATAAAGATTTGGAAGCTCCAAAAAGCGCAAATGTCTTCATATATAATAAATCCTGAGACAAATAACAAAACGCTAGCACCCTCTGCTGAACTGATCAGCGATTACCAACTTCATGCATGAGATAAGTCGACTGGATGCTGGATGACGAATCAACCATTCCACTTCACACTACTTCACACACGTCAAAGTTTAAGGTTTAAGTTGAACATAACTAGCTGTGGTTGTCTCTGGCTGTGGAGTGTGGAACGAAAACCGCGCCAACTTGAGAACTGAGACCCGTCATCAGAGGATGGCATGAAGTAAACGATTATTGCAATGTCGCCGATTTAAAAGGATAGAGATACATATACATATATCGTGTGGTTGGGCGAGTTATGCAATGGCAGAATGGGTTAAGTGTTTGTTTGATAAGCTAAGCTAAATTACCAAATAGGATTTATATTGGAATATAAGTTTTATAATCATATGCCGTATTTTTTACAGAATATTCATGTCTCATTCAAATTTTGGGATCATAAGATCATATTATACGGTACCTACTTTGTAATTGGCAGAAACCTTGAAATTTGTTAGCTAATTTTTTTGGCGGTATTTCAATTTTCTACATAAAGTACTTCCGGATTTCTGAACAGATGGTAATTAAATTTATTAGAATAATATTTGATGACAGGATTGATCAAATCAGTAAATTCAGAGCGACAATTTGAAAAATCAAAAACAGGAACGAATAAATGATTTCTATCTATTGGTAACTAGTTAGACAAAAATATTTATTAAAATGCTTGTCTCGTTCTTAGGTAATCTGCGAAAGATTGTTTAATGGTTTATTTATTGCTTAAAGATGGAAAGAGAGAATGAGAGTTAAACAATTTATCTGTAAGTAATATTTTACGAAATAATGAACTGTATTTATTTTTTATTATATATAGTTCTTTTTATAATCGATAAAATCAGATCATACATTAACATTATGTTCATCCTCTTCAATTTCCAAATATGTTACTAACGGCTTATGGTAGGTAACTAAAATTCATCCATAGGTCTCAGAGATACCTACAGGTATGGAATCTTCCACCGAAGGGTCCCAATCGCACTTACAGACATTCAAACACCAGTCCATTGACATAGGACACATACACATATCGAAACGAAAATCCATCCATACAACTCGAAGAGTCTAGTCGTATAAGTATGGAAACCTCTACCTAGGAGTTACAGTCGCAGTAATAGACCCTCAGACACCAACCCAATGACATAGGAAACACACATACACATATCGACAATTCGAAAATCTATCCATAGGTCTGAGAGATACATGTACAGGTATGGAACGCTCCACATATGAGTCCCAGTCGCATTTACAGAGGAGACGGAATCGATGGAAATTACAGTAGATATGTGTTTGGTTTCATTTTATCGCAGGTGAAATCCTTTTAAGCTATATCGTTTACCTTTTCGTTTCATCCAATCCACAATGTCCAAAACGAAGTTTCACTTAAAAAAATATTTTCCAAAATCTTTGACAAGCTATTCTATTTGTATGAATGGATAAAAGGCATCGTTAGAAGGTATTTCAAGACTTTAAGAACAGATTTAGGAAACCCAAAAAGAATAAATGTTTTTTACTAAAAATTAGACCGACCAACTAATAATAGGTACCAATTGGTGCACTGAAAAATACAAAATTATAATAATTCTATTGGTGCTGGTACTTTTGAAGTTGTGCATTTATTGTAGATAGATATAAGACTTCTGGCACTAACTTGAAAAGTACCAGCTCCAATAAATATTATTTTGTATTTTTCAGTGCATCAACTAATAAAGTCGGCTAATTTTCTTGTAAAAAATATTTATCACTTCCGACTGTAACATTAGTCATGATTCATGATCATGATAATCCTTGAACAATACCAAAGAAGATAGTACCTATCCTATTGAAAGGGGGAAAAAGGTAACGAAGTCCAGACCCATGTGTATTATTTGCTTGTATTTGTTATTATACAGATATCTGAAAACATCGCGGTGGAAATACGCATATTCCAGACTTTACCACATCGAAAGCCGTAGCTCTTATGAAACGCTGTACAATTTGAACGCTTCCGGATATGGTCTCATCTTTAATTCTGCCTTCTCCGATTTTCAATTTTCGAAAAAAAATTGCCACCCTTGCCCGATTCGGGAGCGGTTTTTGGAAGGGAAGAGACTTCAGATCTAAGGTTTTCTATGTTTGTCTACATGTTTATTATTGTTTTTGTTTTTTGTGGATGTTCGCGCCTTATAATAGTAAAACATCGACTTTCAACATATCCTTCCCCTCAAAAACTTCTACTATTGAGGGTGGAGGCGGCAATTTTGTTCGAAAATCGAAAATTTGTGACGACAAAATTAAAGAAGAAACCATATCGGGCAACGTTTAAATTGGACATTTTTCCAAAAAAAAATCATAGGTTTCCGACTTACAGCAGTGGTAATGTCTGAAATATGTTTATTTCCGCGATGTTTTGAAAGCTCTGAATAAGCAGCGTATTATCTTCTTTGGTGACCGTTGAATGATTTTGATGACTAATGTTACACTCAAAGTGTGAAATGAATATTTTTTACCAAAAATATTTATAATTGAACGTGTTGCGGTGTCATCTAATTCTGTATCAGTACCAAATTTCAACACTCGCCTTTTTGTAGATTCGAATACAATAGGCTGTGACAGACGGCCAGGTAGGTGAGGTAGGTATAGGGAACCCTAAAAGGCAGTTTACCAAAATAACGAAATTCCGAATATTTATGAATTTCATATAAAATCAACATAATCTAATAGTAGGTAGCGTTAATTTTATGATTTTGAAATTCTGAAAATATTATTAAAATTGAACACTGAACAATAATAGTCAAATTTCTAGAGTTAAGTAGATACACTTTCCTACAAAACTTTTTAAGTAATTTTTCTTTGATCATTTCATTCAAATGATAATATTATTCTTGTTGATTTAAATATGCGTCATTATAGTGCTTTTGTGATGAAATAGCGCAACCGGCAGCTACAGTTGTTATTAGTAGCACAAAAGTCGACCAACAATTTGTAAATAATAGTTTACTTATATTATGATACGTTCTCATTACGGAATTAAAATAATGATGTATTAGCATTTCAGAAAACATTCCTTATACACATACCATTATTATCATAGATGAACAACAATTTGCTGATCAAAATTACTTTCGATTATCCTCTAATTCGATCAATGTACACGAAAATGAAAATATTACCTTGGATAAGCAGTAGTGTAATTATTCCTTATTATATCGAATTTATAGCCTATTAGATCAATGCAATGAAAAACTACAGGGTTAACATCAGATAATAGAATGTTTCATATTTTTTGTTAAAATTCTTTTTTTTATTCGGCTTGGTTTCGTGTACCTACCTAGTATTCTGTTCAAACTATAAGGAAGATATTGAAAAGTACCTACTTACAAGAATATTAGGTGTATCCACTCACGTAACTTTCTTACCACTAACATAAGTTTTGATTCCTTGAAAATCATCGAATATTTTTTCACGCATACAGTGACAAACAAAAATGATTATATTCAATTTTATTGAAGGACTTGTAGTCAAAAATTGAATAAACAGGTAGAAACTATGAAATTTCATTAGCGTATGATTTTTTTACTGCTCTTTCCCAGAGATACGTCTTGAGGGAATGGTAAACGGCTTTAAGCAGAAAATTTTAGGTAATTTTCATGAAAATTCTTAGAGCCTTTGTGGCCTTACAGCCTTAAGCGAAATACACAAAAACATAAAGCACAAAATTGGTCCAACTGAGATAATATTTAAAGACAGATACATCAATGGCGGAAAGTATGTTTTTTATTACAATTTAAAAAATCCCGATGGCCTGTAGCCAGCGGAAAGGTAAATTTTTCAAAATTCATTGAATTGAAATTTGAACAACCTTTTCATTGGTATACCTACATGTCATTACGTTCTAATTACAGTATGTATCATAGCCTTGCGGTTAGAGGTTTTTGTTTTGGCTGTTAAATATAAAGCAGACAGGGTTCGCGTTCCAATTCAAGGCAATTTTTTTTCGCCTATTTCTTATCAATAAATATACTATTTTTTTTTTAATCAGGGTCTATATTAGGATCTCCAGAAAATGTACAATTACATCAAATTTATATTGAGTGTTCATATTTTATCAATATTTCTTATATTTTCTTTATTAATTTAAATTTTTTTTCTGTGCATTTTATGGAAAATTGCTTCGAACAAAAGTTGTAGGTACTGATTATATCTATAACACAAAATTATTTTTGATGATATATACACTACGCTCTTTTTTGATAATTTTTTTAAATGTTTGAACGGTCGCCATTTTGAAACTACTTACCCGATATTGCCCAATAACGAACTTCGCCGAGATATTTAAGAGATTGATTTTTGAGCAAATTTAAACTTGATACCTCCAAAACTTCGACCTCTATCGTGTTAACAAATTTCGTAATATCCCATATATATATATATATATATATATATATATATATATATATATATATATATATATATATATATATATATATATATATATGGAAGCTCTTGACCACCCAAAAAACGCGCATATCCGAAAAAAAGCAGGAAACATGTTTATGCCCAAAGAAAATGCAATGATTCTACTTGTGTATTCATATTCAGAAAATAATGAATGCTCGCACGAGCCAATCGGATGATTTTCATATTAGGAGGAATTTATTTCAGGAAAGTCGTGTGAATTGAGCACTCTAGATTTTTAGGTAAATATAGGTATATATATTTATATATATATATATATATATATATATATATATATATATATATATATAGACAGAGAAATATACTTTATTGTTTCAGAAAACAATATTTTCTTATTGACAAAGGTTGTAGACTAATCAAAATAAGAAAAAAAAATACTAATAGAATCCTGGTAAAACAATATGAAACCTAAGTTCACATATCATAAAATTATATAAAAATTCAAACTTTATATATAAGTACCTACATGTAAAAATAAGACGTGAAATTCACAACAAAGTATCATTTAATAATATTCAATATTGTAAGTACGCTCTCATTTCAAGGGCTTCTTTGACACGCTTTCTGATTTTTTATAGCTTTTCTCGTTTCTTTTTCCGTGTGTTATGTTTTTGTATAACTTTATACTGATTAGAGAATTCTGTGTCAGATTTGATTTTGGAATTGTAGACGTAACTCGCCGGGTTACGTAGTTTGTTTCAGAGATTTTATCAAATTATGTTTTTTTTTATATAAATCAGACAGAAACTTTCCAGAATGAAAATACAGTTAAAAGTGATATTTTTTCTCTTCGAAGTATGTAATAGCTTACATAACTCTGGTACTCCCACCTTGCAAAGGTACCTAGCTTCTACAAAACTGACACTGAATGATCACCAGAAGGCAACAACACCACATCTCAATTGATAGCAATGGTATAGCTTTTTTGCTGTGGATGACCATAGTTCGTTAAATATGATTGCAAGTGCATAGCATCCAGAAGCCATTTTTGTCAATGCTGCATTATGCTGAACAAATTTTAATTTATTATCAATGAGTACTCCTAGGCATTTTAATTGGTTTTTATTATCTACATGTCCATTCACGCATAAATTATCTATATCTGAACTGAAGGTGAGTAAGTTAGTTTTTTAAAATTAAGGCATAAATCATTTGACTCACACCATTTCTTTACAATTTTCAAATAACTAGTAATAGTCATCCGCAAAGATCGTAGGAGGTCCCTCAATCGGAAGAGTAGCTGGGAAATTTAAATATATCCGGGAAAGAATAGGACATACTTGTGGAACACCCCATTGGAAATCAATGGTGTGAGATAGTTTTCTGTTTGATTTTACGTGTGGTTTGAAATTATTTATGAAAGACCTAAACTAATTTTGCACGTTTCTCTAAAGCTATAGCAGTGTTTTTTGTAAAAAGAGTTCATGATTTACTAAAACAAAAGCCTTGGAGAAGTCACATACAACAGCAGCTACGGCTTCGCCTTTATTAAGATGGGTGTAAACTTGTTCAAGAAAGGAGAACATTTTATCAATACCTAACTAAAGGCAATTTCATCCAGATCCTTAGAGCCGTTTTGGCGCTTCAGTTTTAAGTATAGCATATTTTTCGGTTCATGTACAACAGCTATGGTGATTTTTGCCGCAGACAAGCGATGTCGATATAAACAAAAACAATTTTTTTATAGGAAAATAGAACCAATTTTTAGTTGCTTGTGTACGAAAAATTCAAAATAGTATTAATTCTATTGGTTATTACTACTAGAAATTTTTAAGTTGTGCAGTAACAGGTAGATCGAAGACATTTGGAACCAACTACTAGCACCAATAGAATTAATATTATTTTCAATTTTTCAGCGCACCAAATGCTACAAGTCTGTCGCATTTTTTGTAAGAAATATTTAATACTGTAACGTGCAAGGGAAACAGCCGCCGGTATTGGCTACATCCGTTTGAAGTAAGCGCGAGATATATGCTGTGGTTGGAAATACCGAAAGCGGCGTTTACAAAGAGAGCGACGGCAGCAGGTCGCATCTACTCGTAAAATGCCGACAAAGGAATTTCGAGAAGCGTCCAGTGGCGGCTTTCGCATCAAAGACCAGAAGCCGCTCGAATGGTCTGGATCCTTTGTCGGATATATATATGGGAGAATTTTCGGCATGAAGGCAGAATGTAAAAGACAGTGTGAATAAACAGAATAGTCCGAGTAAGTTAGTGAGGATATAGTAAAGTTAAGTTGTAATTTATATTATTTCGAGTGTAAATAAAGTTAATTTAATAACTCTAAATTAGTCTCACATATCTGCGAACCCGCATACGCAACAATACATATTTTTGAGTGGACGGATTTCAATGTTTTTCTTTCGATGGAGCCAACTCTCAACCGGCCTCTTATAACTGAAAAAAAATCGTTAAAATCAGAGCAGGTTGGGGTTGATTTTGGGGGGTAAAATAAAATATTTTTAAAAAATGCATGGGGCGCATCACTTGAATATAAATATATTTTTCTATAATATTAAAATGATTCAATTAGAAGATATTAATAAAAAACGAAAATTGAGCATTGTCCTTACCTCTGAAACTACTATAGGCCCAAAATTTTAGAGAAATAGAAAATATAGGCTTCTCTCATAATTCAGACGATTCAGAGTAGAAAAACGTCAGTGCGCGAGTCTGAGTAAGTATCTCTGAGGGACAAATTTTAATAAATACTTGTGGCACGGTTTTTCCTTCCCGGCTAGTCTGAACTTTAACCGGCTAAAACATCCACTTGTTTTCCTTATCCTCTACCGGACCTTTTATAAAAACCTACTCGCTGCTCTCACATAATTATATCTCTTTCTCCAGGCTGCTTAACCATTCATTTGGAGTTCTCGTCTAATTACTAGATGTTTTCCTCATATCATCCTTCCATTTCTACTTGTTCGAATAATGATTCTTATCATGGACTCCTCAATTTCTCTCCACCTGTTCCTTGAGGGTTCTATTGTGGTCATCAGATTTTCGCATGCCAGCGTCTACCTGATTTTCTATCCAGTTTGTCTCTTTCTCTTGTCCACCCTTTGCAGTAGAAAAACTAGTTCTCTGTATCATTTTTGTCATCAAGTTCTGAGTCTTCATACATACACACCTTTCTGACCCTTTTTACATACTGCATGTTACACTCGAGCCCCGTCATACACTGGGTGAGCCACCTGGTCTACTTGCGACTTTGACTTTACCATGCCATGATTTTCACCCGCCTAGTAGGACTTTTCTATTAGTATCCTCGCCACCCTAGTTATGATAACGTCCACTGTCCTTTGAGCCCTAAACACTAGGGCTAACTGGCGTTGGCAGCTGTTAATAAGCTCAGGAACCTGTCAATTCTATGTGTAATGTAGGCAGCCATATTGACGCCGTAAACATAAAAACTGAATGGACACAGGTTTTACCAGAGTAATTTACCATCCCTAGGTGTTTCCATTTTTTCCGCTCTAACGACGTGTCCATCGGACTTCATGGTTACGATTTTTTTTATTTCGTGTGATAGACAGAAGGTCACCACCGGCAAGAACTCATGAACTTGAAAGTTACGACTAACATACCTTGATTATCTATATGATTCACGGGCCAAAATCCACACAAACAAAACACCAGGTTACAGATCTCAAACCTACGACTAGAATTACTCCATTTTCCAGTTCTATTCTCATAAATAATATTTTCTCCGCTGTCCATATCTCTAGCAGCACCTCTTCGGATTTGCCTGCAGAATCTGAAGCATTTGTGGAGAGCAAAAAGTATCTACCTCAGCTCTTCTATGGCTTTATTAACTTATTTATCATTAAAATCTTTTATATTGACTGAAAATCTTTGAATTTTAGTTCACAACCAGCTAAAATACACCAACTGCTTTGAGTAGGAATGAATCTGAAACATCTACACATAGGTATTCTTATATTAAATATTATTGACATATCAAGAATTAGTTTTTTGGCAAATTCAATTTCTCCTGTCACGATATTTTCAACATGACCAGCGACCAGCTAGTCTAGAGGTTGCTGTAGGATCCACGCTTTTTCTTGTAGCAAATGGATAAGCCGATTAAGTTAATAATGACAAAAACAAGTCTATCATTATCTGGCCACTAGAATAAAAAATAATGTATTCTTTATTTTTGTTTCCGGAGTGGTATTTCGTTAGTTAATCTGATTACCACATCGATATGAATAAATGCAGTCGTTATTTGTACGTATGATACGCTTTTTAGATGAGTGACCAGTAATGAACCAGGCGCCTGGCTACCGATATATGCTCCTCCGTGAACACCTAAAGCCGGGGAAATCGACAAATCTGCACTTGACTGAGCGCAATTTCCTTGATAAAAATACACTAAGGAATCTGTGGCGCAAAGTTTTTCGACACAAGGATCTAGGTTCCAGATAACTCGACTGACGCCGTGCTGCTGTGGGCGAATTAATGAGTGAGTAAATGTGCATCGCTTTAAAAGGGCTTTGCTTGTACGAATGAAAGGGAGATCCCATAAACAGATCTTTCTCTTGAATGTGAACTCGATGCAGCGTGGGTTAGTCTCGACTTGATCACGCCAGACTCAGATTGGACATTGGTCTGAAGTGGGTACGAAGTAACAAGTTAAAAAGCTCTGAAGAAATCACTAACAAGCAGCCCCCCGATGAGTCCGCTCATCTGGGAATGGGCGATGCGTGGACTTAAAGGCTTAGGCTTAAGGCCCGCGTATCTATGTTACCGAATCAAGATAGAAAAATTACGTCGTGGACTCTGGATACCTGGCGATTTCCAGTTTCAATTAGCCTCCATACGACACAAGGGGCTCTCCTGTGAGGGACCCTTAGTTCCCTAGTTACTCGTGTGTCCGATATCAATGGAAATAAATGAATCAAAAAATAATAAAGGATGGTGACCCGAAATCACCAGAAACCACAGAGGTATCCACCTCCAAAGCAAGGAAGCTCGTAGAGCCCCAACAGGCCATGGAAGTGGAACCTTCACATGAGGTCCGAAGAGTCCTCGCCTACGGAAGCCTCTAAAAAAGGCAAGTCGAATGTAGTTAGCCGACAAGTGTCAAGAGCCCAATCGATTCCCTCGACCAGTCAAGCAGCCGCTGCCTCTGGGGGACAGCCGAGGGTTGGAAGAATCCACCTAAGGCTGGATCCTGTAGGAACGCGGCTTTAGGTGTTAGGGTTGGGATCAAGCAAGCCCAGTATCCCGACGAGGTTCTGACCAGAGACCAGCTGAAGGTCGTACAGAAGCACGTTTTGGAAAGGGTTATGCCACAAAGGAGAGTTGAGTGAGTCAAACACTTCTTTCTTGATGCCAACTTTAAACCAGGCTAGACATTATTTCTTATAAAAGTAAGGAAACTGCAAAGTGGCTCGAGAGGCAAGAGATCAAATCCTGGCGGGAAGGAGCAAATGTGGTCGCCGTGGGAAAGGAAAATCTTCCCCGACCAACGGTGCTGACTGGCTACTTTAGGGATAGCCACTCTGAAAAAAATGATGACATTATGGGATATATTGAGTCCCAAAATGATGGGCTGGACACTAGCAACTGGAGAGTCAGTGAAGAACTGAAGAAAGGACTGCAGTCCTACTCACTTTCACTGTCGATCCAGCATCAGAGCTCAAGAGGGATAGCCTAATAATCAACTTAAAGTTTGGCGAAGTGAAGCGAAACCTGAAAAAACTGCTTCCCAAGCAGCGAAACGTTCTGAAGGAGGGAAGGACATGGATCTGGAAGGGAAAATCCAGAAAGATCCTAGCCAGAAATCCATCTTATTGGTCGCTGCGGGAGCAGACAGCCATAATCCTTAGTAGCAGAATATGGTTCACACCCGTAACTCAGTTTGTCGGGAGAGAACTGGTAGCCGTATTGGTTGATCTGGGGATGGGAGCTAAGAAAATGCAGCTGATCTGCACCTCAGCTTACTTCTCGGGAGAGTAACGAGAGGCCATACCGAAGGAGGTAAGTCAATTGTTTAATTGCCCTATATTAAAAAAATTACCTTTATTGTTGCGACGCAAATGCCATCACCTGGCATGGGGTAGTTCAAACATAAATTATAGAGGGGAAAGTCTATTCGAATTTCTAAACCGAAATAATTTACAAATTGCGAACAAAGGAAATAACCCCCCTTTCGTCAGATCATAATTATATTCTGTTTGAGGTAGAGTGCGAGATATCCCAATTGGAAAAGAAGAGAGTGGCCCAAAAAACAAACTGGATCACTTTCGTTTGACATAAGGAATTGATCTATCGTAACTAATGAAGACCTGGAAAAGGCGGCAAATGACCTGACCAATATGTTAAATAGTGCTCTCGAAACCAGCAGCCCCATTAAGCAAAGGGTGCTTAAGAAAAAGGCTCCCTGGTAGAATGTGGAGCTGGAGCAATGCTGAAAGCTTGCGGGAAGACTCTTGAACAAATCTAAAAAACGAGGTGACTGGGAAACTTACCGCTCAGCCCTCACCAAATACCACAAAACTCTCAGAGAGTCTTGGGAATCAATGTGCGAAGGGATCAAAAGGCTACTAAAGAGACAACACTCTAACGACCTAGGTTGTCTGATAAAAGGAGATGATAGCTACACTCCGGGCAGGGAAGCGATACGGGAAATTCTGCTCCAAACGCACTTCCCGGATTGTAGTGTAGTAAGCAATCAAATAGAGGTAGCTCGTGTTACGATGCTATTACACAAGTCCTCCGAAAACGATGAAATGGAACCTATATAATGATTTAAAAAAGTTTGAAACATATAGATAAAAACTTACTGAAATCTTCAGAGCATGCCTCCAAGTTGGGTGCCAAAAGTGCATTTCTGGATATTCAAAGAGGCTTCGACAATACATCCTTTGAGGCCACTGAAAACGCTGCCAGCAAAAAGGAAATAAATACAGATACTATCAATGCTGACAAGCAGAGAAATTACTGCAAAAATGGGAGATGAAACCAAAACGATAAGCAGGAGTGTCAGAGGATGCCGTCAAGGAGGCGTCCTATCTCCTTTGCTATGGTCCATCTTAGTGGATGAACTCCTTAGCAAACTAACTGAGCGGGCTATGGGGTTATCGTCTATGCTGATGATATCACCCTAATAACCTCAGGAAAACATATGAAAACCCTAAGAAGTCTAATGGAAGATGCTCTTGCACTTTACTAAGCTGGTGGAGGGTTAGGGGACTGAACATCAATCCCAAAAAGACGGTTATCATACCATTTACCAAAAAATGGAAGGATGACATTGAAGTCCCAATCCATTAGGAGGTAATGAAATAATGCTTTCCAAGAAAATTAAATATCTAGGTGTATACCTGGAGCAAAAACTGAAGTGGAATAGACAAATGACACATATAAAGGAAAAAGCCCTGATGAATCTCAATGTATGTAGGCAGCTTCAGTTTTATGGGTAAGAACAGAACAGAGTTTGATTCAAAATGAACTAAAAAAATTGAAAGACTAGCTTGCATAGGAATCTCAGGGGCAATGCGTACAACTCCAACTGCAGCAATGGAAGTCATCTTGAACATGACTTTACTGCATTTGTATAAGAATTTATAGAACAAGCAAGATTTGCGAGAGTGACGGGACACTGAAGTATTCTAAACAAAATCCCATATCTAAAAGTCATACCAGTCGGTGATGTGGGAACACAACTGTGTTTTTACAGAAACTACGGAATAAAAATAGCAAAAGTGGACGAATGGATGAAGACTCTACCTGTGGAAAAGGAAAGAGGTACCTTAACCTGGTACACGGATGGTTCACTGAGGGATGGCAAAGCCGGCTTGGGGGTTTGGGGACCTTCCTCAGAAATACACATATCCATGGGCGGAAGCTGCAAAATTATTCAGGCAGAAAATATGGCTATTATAGAATGCACCCATACGATTCGTAAGAGGAATCACGTAGGGACCAGAATCTATATAGCAAGTGATAGCCAGGCCGCCATCAAAGCAGTTGCTAAGAAATCAAAACTAGTTTGGGTTTTGGAATTATGACAATTTTGACCACATGCTGGTGGAAAAAGAGTTTGAGTTCTCAATTATTCACTGTAAATCTAAGAACATGTATATTGTGCATTTATAGACCCCCATCCTCCAACTCTAATTTATTCCTACATAGGTTGGAATTGCTTCTATCACAGTTTCCACTAAATGCTTTTATCATAGCTACTGGGGACTTTAACATAAATTATTTTGACAAAATATCACTCAAACTATTGATAATATATGCGATTCATTCAATTTAACTATGCATGTTGAAGCACCCACACGAATCTCTTCTTACTCTCTACTACTTTAGACTATATTTGCACAAAAATCAATAAGGATCTTATTGACTGCACTGTTATAAATGCTGGTCTATCTGATCACGAAGCTGTTGTTTGTAAACTTCCTGTAACATCACGTTTGCCTCGGGAAGCACCTAAGAGAATGGGTAGAATATTCTCTGAACGAAACTGTAAGTTTTCATAACTTTGTGTCACGGTGCAAGGGCGCGTTTTATTAAGCAGCACTGATCCATTCCAATTTCATAGAATTTTGACCACATTATTCAATCGTTCCTTCCCTATCGTGGCGTGTAAAAAGCAGAAGCCATGAATCACATTAGGGCTGAGAATCTCAGGTAGAAACATGCGTTCACTTCACACAATAAGAAAATTTGCAATTGATAATATTCCCTTTGTTAATTATTTCAACAATTACAGAAAAAAATATAGGAAATTGATCAAAACTGCCAAATCTATGTATTAAAACTTCTGAATTATTCGTTCAAGTAACAAACAGAAAGAATGCTGGAAAATTGTCAATGACTTGAGAATTAAAAGTAAATCCGGATGATCTGAATGAATTCTACTGCTCTGTAGCGGACAAGCTTGCTGAGAAATTATCACCCTCGGTTGAACCCAGTATTTATTGAGACAATATTTTCGTACCAGATAGTTTTTATTTTGCTAGATGCCACCGAGCTCAGAGAAACCATCGCTGATATAAAAAATAAGAACTCGTCTGGATGGGATGACATTTCAGTTGACTTACTGCTCAATTTGCCTCCCTGTTTGCTACTAGTTTTGGGTGAAGCAGTCAACCACTCTTTCTCAGTTGGTATATTTCCTAGCTGTTTGAAAATAGCAAATATCATTCCTTTATATAAAGGTGGTGACCATGATTCTCCTTCAAACTTCAGACCGATTACTTTGCTACCTGCGCTAGCGAAAGTAATCGAAAGATTAGTTAAAAAAAGAATGATAACATTTTTAAGCAAACATGGTATTCTGAGTACTGATCAATATGACTTTCAAACCTCAAAAAATACTAATGATTTGATAATGATATTTGCGTTTCTTGAGCGGCGGCATCTTAGGTTAAATGATAGGGAGGTAGCTGCAGCAGTGTTCTGTGATCTCTCAAAGGCCTTTGACTGTGTAAATCACAGAGTACTGCTTCAAATATACACCTATGGCTTCAGAGGTTTTGCTTTGCTCTGGTTCGAATCATATTTGTCTGAACGCTTCCAAAGCGTCATCATCGTCAACGTGAACTCAAAGCGTTTATCTCTCAGACATGGAGTTCCGCATGGCTCTGTACTGGGACCACTGTTATTTTTATTATATGTCAATGACTTAACACGCGTCGACATAGATGGTCAATTCACAGTATTTGCAGACGATACCACCATCCTTTGGCATGGTACTGATAATGTATTTTTAGAAGATATAATCAACGAGGTTGGATAAAGTTAAAAAATGGTGCGACGCCAACTTATTGTCTTTCAATACCTCCAAGACAGGAATAATCAACATCCCTGTGTTATTAACAATGTATTTCTCGAAAGTGACTGTCTTAGTATCAAAACTACATACAATTTCTTGGGAATCATTATTGATGCCAGTCTAATATTTGAAGGGCACATTTTAAATTTAGCTAAAAAGCTACCGCCTGGCTGTTATGCCGTACGAATTACATTCTGTGGATTAGGTTTGACTGCGGCATACATACATATTTCTTACTGATACAATCTCACTTACGTTATGGTATATGCTTCTGGGGAATGTGCCCGAACTATTTATTCGATAGGGTTTTTATACTCCAAAAGAGAGCACTAAGATATATGTGCAAAGCTGAGTCGAGGGACTCATATAGACCATTATTTTTGTTTCATGGAATATTGCCCCAGGCCTGCATCTTCATTTTGGAAACAGTTTGCTTAGTCCAAAGAAAATTTAAAGAATTCAGCTATGTGTCGTCAACACATAATATCCGCAGCTCTTCCTGTAACATGAAACTGCCTATTCCCACATCAACTCTAAGTAAGAACTCTATAATTTATGAAAGCAAGAAGTTATTCAGTCATCTGCCCTTGCACCTAAAACAATTAAAAAATGAACAAAAGTTTAGAAAATTGGTAAAAAAGTTTCTATTGGAGAAAGCTTATTATAATCTCAACGAATTCTACCAGGCTACCTGATTTGTATAGTGATGCTACCGGTTTTCAAACTTACTTGCTTGTAATCAATGTGGCAAGAGGTAAGAAAGTTTGCCTCGTATGGATACCAGGGCACAAGATCATTTATGGTAACGAAAAATCTGACTCTCTGGCTATAAAAGGCTCAGAAGTGCTTCCAATAGGCCCCAAGCCATTCTGTGGACATGCAAAACAACATGTCAAAACAAAAACAAAAAATGGGAATCAATGCTGAAAACCAAATACTATCACGACCTAGAGTAATCTAGTCAGGCCAAACGCCTGCTGGACTGGCAATACAGAATGGAAAATAACCTACTTCTCCTAAAAAGAAATGATCTAAGAAACTTGGCTGGAATCACCACAGGTCATTATCCCATCCACTTGAACTTGAACCACTTGAAAAAGATGGGTTTTGTAGAAGATGATTCCTGCAAATTCTGCCCAAAAGCAGCAGAATCTGTAAATCACTTACTAACTAAATGCGAAAATTTAGCGCATAAATTTTATAAAATTATCAATATATAATTATTAAATAAATTAATAAATAATTCATTTACACAAGGTATCTTTCTAACACAATTAAAATTAGCCCTTATTAAAACTCTCTTCAAGTGTGGTGATTTGAACATATAGAGAATCATAGACCAATTAGTTTATTATCTAGTTTTTCGAAAGTGTTAGCAATGTGCTCTAGAGTAATCAAATTTTTGTATGATATGAACTTCTTTACCGAGAATCAATACGGTTATATGCGAGGTAGATCGACACAGACTGCGATTTTTCAGCTTATAAACAACATTTTAAGCTTGATTGAAAAAGTTTAATTGGACTTGGCGATCTTTCTTGATTTATCAAAAGCATATGATTCACTGAACCAAGAATATCTAGCACAAAATCTAGAAAAGTACGGAATTAGAGGAGAAGCCAACAGTTGGTTTCGATCATACTTATCAGATAGAACTAAAATTAGTTATAGAAAAAAATGGAACTAGATTTAGGTTTAATACATTAGTGAATGAGTTGTGAATTGCACAGGGCATATTAGGGCCTATCTTGTTTGTAATATTTCTAACTGATCTTTGCAACATAGTGGAAAGTGTTAATGAAAATGTAATAAATCATGCTGATGACACCAATTTAATTGTGGGGGGACAGGATAAGGAATTTCTAATAAATAATGAAAATAAACTACCTATTCTTAAAGCAAAAAAATGGTAGGGGACTTTTTAAAGGAAAACAGATTTTAACTATCTTGTATCTGTTGGATTGTCTGTTGTTTTGCATAGACATAGAGAAAAGTTTACAGGTAATAATAAGAATGTTGAAAACACACATACACGGGATATCAGTTACCTTATACACAGGTTAACTTTTACAGAGAGAAACCCGTCATATATTTACCGTCATTTTATTTAATTTAGGTATTTACATGATAGTAATGTACCTATGTATGTTATTTAAAATAAATGAATAATGAAAAAAGACTAAGAGTTCTAGGAAGGGCGTTTTCCACCTATGAGGACCTAAAAGCCTGTGGTGCAAAAGCAATTATTACTTATTTCAAGGAGCTGGATTTAAACCCAGAAATAATAAATGTGCAATAGTACGGGATGGTACAAAGGACCTTAAGGTCGAGGTACCCCATAAAGGGAAATGTCACTGTTGTCCTTCGTTTTCATAATAATAAATAATATATACTCATTCTATTGTACCTGTACAGTTTTAATGCACAGACAAATCGTAACGATTCAACGGCTCATCTATAGCTGTCTTTAAACAAAACAAATTATTAATAGACGATGAACGCCAGCTGAGCTCATATCTTTTTTAAATAATATTTTGATGAATTGGAGTGTCTATGCTTTTCTCTAAATATAAGTAACAATTAATAAGAGATTTTTTATGAAAATATTTATTATGAAATTCGAATTAACAAAAGAGCTATTTACATAAGGCTTTACAAACTATAAACTTTCTTATTGAATTCATCAGATATTCAATAAAACAATGTACAACTTCAACATTTTTAAATTGATATCACAAATTTATTACAGGATTTCCCAAATATTCGTACAAATACGAACAAAACTATGGAATCATATGCAAAAAACTACATCATACGTTGAGGTTGTCATGTCATGATAATCTAGTGATAAAAAACAAGGAAAACAAGGAATAAAAACTCAAACTCACTTACCTGATAACCACAACAATGTAGGTAAATATTATTAACAAATATTAATGTATTTATGTAAGAGAATGATGTTCTTCCTATCTGCACAATTTCCAGAAAAGTGTGAAAATGTAAAAAGTCTCTAATATAAACTTTCAATGAATCCCATGAAGGGATAATACAAAATCAATTGGCCTCAAATAAAAACATACAGCTTCCAGTTCAATCTATAATGAAAATGTAAAAAGTTCAAATCGACATCGACATCTTTTACAAATACTTTGTAGGAACAAATGTAGGTACAATGCATATATATCAACTATGATTTCTTTGTCAAGAGTTGGGATCACAAATGATTCTTTTGTTATAAAACAAGTTTCTGAAAACATTGCCAAACCTCACGTTTCTTCTACTAAGTGTTTGCCATTCACATCTACATTGTAATCCTCATGTTTTATGTGTGATGTTGCATGTTGTTGCAGTGCATCATAGCTTGAGAATGTTTCACTGCAGAGATCACACGCAAATGATTCCTTTGATGTAATGCCAGAATCATGAATCCGTGCGTGACGTAACATCTTGTCCTTACGTCCAAAACTCTTAAAGCACTTGGGGCACTTGAATGGCCTAGCCCCAGAATGAGTTGTGGAATGTCGGTCAAGCTCACGTTTTCGACAGAAGGATTTGTTGCAGACGTTGCATTGAAAAGGTCTGACTCCTGAATGTGTTAATTGGTGCGTCTAAGAGAAAGAATAAAGTTAACTTAACAGAGAACAAATATATTAATAATGTTTTTTAAAGAAAATGGATTCGGCTAGAATCTGCTGATAAGTTTATATACTTCCATTTGGCGGTTACTGCTAAGGGGCATGAGGGTATTTTCCCATTTAGATTCTTAGAGAATATGAAAAAAAATGTTTTCAGGCAAAACTTGTCTCAAACGTATACATATAACACAGACACAATTAAGTCTACGACGTATACCCATAGATAAGTAACTGTCGCATGTATACTGACGTATACCGTATACCAATATTCAAGGCGATCAGACAGTGTAAAAGATGAAGCACTATGGCGCAATCTAACAGAGAGTAGCAACAAAGTGGATACTGTTAAAACCGGAGAAAAACATTAAAACATTCCTTTGTGATCAATTTTCATGGTGATCGGTTAAAGGGTGTAGATGTTGGATCTCTACAGTGCCATTTCGTGGCGAGTGGTTGCAAGCTATGACAAAGTAGGTAGCATAGGATCCTTTTCCTTGAAGAATTAGATATACCAAAATTTATCTTTAATATATTATTTTAAAACTTTCTGATATCTACTAGGCCATTAACTTTAACAAAAAAGTATGATATTTCTATTTTCCTGATACATACAAAAGAAAATTTTAATAGAAGTTACAGAAATGGTCAAGCTTCAAATTTATAACTATTTCATAATAGAGAGGGTTTTTTTTAATGGAAAGCCTTATATTATCTTGAATTTCTATTGCACTTGAGAACTTTTCAAGATATGGATAATTTGATGAGAGAATCTTGATGAAATTGTCACTCTGTATTAATCAAAATCAAAAATTGAGGGTTATTCTCTCAAGACCAAAAGAATTTCCTAATAGTTCAGTTTTGTTGCAACTCCAAATTTTTGTTAAAAATACAAAATCAACGAAGACACTACCTTGAAACATGGAGATCGAAATTAGTATTTTTATTTTGTAAAATTGAACCTATTCTTGCTTGGAGTTATAAGTACACACTTACTCGTAGATTGTCTTTCTTCGAGAACCTTTTTGGACACTCTGGACATTTGAAAGCCTTCTCTGATGTCTTCGAAGTAGATATCTCTTTACCCTTATCGCCACCTCTGTCCACATTAAGACTTTCTTCTAAGTGAGATAATAATTTCGGATCTTCCTGGAGATCTTCTAGCTTCACACGGTCGGGTAAAGCAATATCGTGATCAATCTGAGGTTCTGTTTCGGAAACATCTCCGTGATGTGGAGTAGCCGAATAGTTATTGTGATTAAATGGATCTAGGCTTATAACCATATTCTCGGAGCCTATAAGGAATAATGTTTAAATACAAACAAAGAAAAGTTTCATGGACAATTAAAACTCCACAAATAGCGAAATACTTATTCAAATAAAATTGATCGGCATTAGAAATGCAAAAAATCAATTTTGAAATAGTCCCTATCTATATAATCATTTATTACCTTCATTCTTTATTTCTGCATCTTCATTATCTGGTCTAATATCCATTGTAGAGTAGATAGCCAATGTCTCTCTCATCTTTGCCAGCTCTCTTCGCCTTTCCTCTTCTTCAGTGCCGTTTTCTCCTTGTTCACTTCTTTGGGGGAAATGTCTTCTCTCGTGTCTGGCCAATTTGTCTTTTCTTCCAAAGCTCATACGACAATACATACATGGGAAAGGTCTTTGAGCAGAATGGACATTTTGATGTTTGGCCATCTCCGCCTTAGACGTAAAACTCTTGGGACATTTAGGACATACAAATGGTTTAGCTCCTTGATGGATCCGCATATGCTTTGAAAGGTTTGTGTTACGTGAAAACGATTTTAGACAAGATGGACAAGTGAAGGGTTTAACACCTAGAATATCAATTAAATTATAATTAATACTTATAAATCATTAAATTAAAGACTAACCAGTATGAACGATAGTATGTTTTCGCAAATCGGATCTTCTGGCAAATGTCCTATCGCATTGCGGACAGTTATACGGTTTATCGTTTTTATGGACACTCTTCAAGTGTGCAGAATACAATATTCTATCAGCAAACCCCATTATACAACTATTGCAATGATATGGTTGATCTCTATCATGGGCACTCAATTCATGTGCATGACAATCTGCTGCATCAGTGAAAGCGTGATCGCAAAATTTGCACATGGCCACACCCCTACCTTCCGGTTCGATATCATTGGTTTCTCCATTATCATTGGCTTCAACATCACTTTGAGGTGCCTCTTTTTCTGATTCGTAATCCGATTCATAGTCACCAGCATTGGGATCAACCACCATTACTACATCAGCATCATTACCTGAGATCAAATATATTAGTTTACAAGAATATATTTATTTATTGTACTGATACTCACCTCCAACTAGCTGTTCGTAGAAAGGTAGGTGAGGGGTCGTCCCTGAATCAGAACCATTCTCTTTGGATAATACTCCATTCAGTTGTCGAAGGGTGGCATCTGACATAAAGCATAGTTGTCGGAACTCGAGACAAAATTCTATCTTGTACAAACATCTATGGCAAATTACGTTCGGTAGACCATCTCCATGTGAAATCTTAATATTCATTCAATAATGAAATAAGAAAAATATGATAAACTCCATTCGAAAATAAGAGAATATATCTTTAAAATGGCATAAAAGCTGAAACGAACTGTGTACTTTTTATTTTCCCGCATATTTTTTTTCTACAAAATTTCCGAACATGAATTCAAAGTTTTGTGAATTAAGTCTAAACCGAAATATTTGGAGTTTTTCACTTTGAGTTATTACAATTTTGCGCTGTATCAACTCGTTGAAAAACCATTTAATAGTTTTCGGCATTCGTAGGCCTGTGGAACACGCTAATGTCTATTTAAATTTGTTATAGTTGTTATTATTTTCCTATAATTGATTGATTGAATTGATGCAAGTTTGTAGACGCTCAATATTAACATACGCATATTTAGGGTTTTTGTAATAAAGATGGACTGGCTCCAATAAAAGAGTCTCAAAGACGGCTTCCTGGTTGAAGATTGCCCAATAACCAGAGGTTTGGATAAGCTTTTATATAAATGCGAATAAGTGATATATATGTATCTCGATTGATTTAATCAAATCTTTTCACCGTTACCTACATAGATAATCTCATTAATTTACTTAACAGTAATATTGAAGTATGTGGAGAAACACTAACGTATTCTTCAGGCATTCGACGAATGCAGAAAATGAGAGACAATAGTATATCTAAGAACATTTTTGAAATTCAATAAAATAAAAGAAATTCTAGCTCACCAAATGCATAAAACCACACATTCAAGTTCACAAAAGGAGTACAAAAGTATTACATACATGGAAAAATGAGAAGTTCACAGTTTGTTTTAGTTAATTTAATTTTACTGTTAGAAAACTTCCATGTATTCGCCTATACAAATGATTTGTTATTGGGTAATCTTCGACTAGGAAACCGCCTTTGACTCTATTCTTGGAGTTGGTCCATTATTATCGCAAAAACCATAAATATATGTATGTCAATACAGAGCGTATAGAAACTTGATTCAAATAAATTAATAAATAATGAACAAATTTAAATAGATATTAGCATGTACAACAGGAATACGAATGCCGACAACAATTAAATGGAATTTTAACGAATGCAGAAATTTGGTAGAGAAAGAGCATGTGGGATAATAAAGAGTATACAGATCTTCCATCTGATTGAGAGCCAAGTCGTTTGGGTACAAGTTGAAGATCGTGTGAACCAAATATAAAAACATACATATACTAAGTGGCTGGTAAGTTGTGACCCCACCATGAAGGATTGTTCTTCCTTCATGAACCCCACAAAGAAATCAGCAATATTGTTAAAACACCCTATATCTCAGAATAAATATCGTTTATTCAGAACCACATTAGTGTCCTCTATATACAGAAAATAAAGATTAAGTGTAATTATAAGACTACAAATAAAGTTTTTGTGCGCGAAACATATCAAATACATTCTCTGAGACGTTCTGAAATGATTTTTTTCAAATTACGCGCGAAATTACTTGGCAGTTGCTTGTCATATAACCGACAGAATCCTTACGTCATTAAAATTATTGAAAATTCACATGAAGCAAATATTTGAGAGAACTTGTTTTGATTTGAGGATATTTTTTGTAGAATTAACAATTAAATATATTGATTTATCCTTTTTTCCATACAGAAATAATGATTACATTCTGCTGAAAGCATGCATTTAGGTTGTCGGTAAAACAGGAAACGCCGTTATGTCATTCCAGATGCTAAAATTTTGTGGTAATTTCTGATGATTTAGCAAGTAATCTTGATAAAATGTATTTTTTTGATTTATATGAGTTCATGAGAATATCAATGGTGAAGGGTATCTGGAAAAGTCGGTATAATAGCGCAATAAGGTGATAGTTTTCTTACCTGCAATGCGGTGCAATCGATAATCTTCTTGTAGATGCTTTTGTCCTTTCCTTGCAAGTGATTGAAAATGCCGAGCATGAAGCCATCCTTTTGCAAGCAAAGCCGACAAACGGTCGCGTAGGTCCTCCACGTTTCCGGGATGTTGTTGTTCATGGCGCCGTCGGTGATATTTGTCGTGTGTAAATAAGTATGTGCTTGGCAACCGTCGACGACAGTTTGGGGCACCGCCTCGGCACTGACTACTGAGGGGACTTGCGCGCGGGCCCCTTCGGCCTTCCGAGGCAGTGGACAGCTGGCTGCTCCGCTAGTGGCGGCAACGTTCGAATCGCTTACCTGACGAGGGGCCATATTTCTTGTTCTAAGCTCTTTCCTTTTTAAAAGTTTGTTTTTATCTCCTTACATTACAGTGGATAACTAGACCAGCGCCTTTGTATTTGGGTGGCGAATATCAGTTGGGCTTCAATATCACGTTATGCTTTATTGGTTCATCAGTCATAGTTACTGATATATCATTGATGATTAACTCGATTTTCATATAATTAAATTTGTTTATTAATAATCAATATTCTGAATCATAAATTATTCAAGCTTAAATCAAATGACCGATTTTGTGACTTGGCTTAAATAATTATTACAATATTTTTTCTTATTGTCTGGTGTAAATTTTTGTTTCTATTAAATAATAAGTTTTGTACCTACAATAAGAAAGAGTAATATTGTCAAGTTTACCAACATATTATTTCGAGGGTAGATTTAATCTTGAATAGACCAAGCCTTTCTGGTGTTGTCGATTACGCCAGATAAAAATATATGTTTTGGGCACATGGTTCATCCAAATTATCATTTAATATTTTAGGGACACCAACTTGAGTATTGGAAAATGGCTTCTAAAAAATCTGCTTTATGAAAATTTTAGAAACAAACTTTTTCTGCATTCGTTATGCTAATAAAATAATATTTTTTTAATAGGGTTGACTTCTTTCATATATACTTAACCCTTATACCTACTATCAATCGGTTCTGGGAGACCAATAGCAGATCCAGCTCCACTGTTATTCCATCCCTTTTGGCGATGAATATCTGACATATATTCTTCTTCTTCAAGTTGATCTCACAGACCCAGTGATAGTTATATGCTACTGTTTTTTTCAAAAATAACTGAATATCCCTAAATACCTATAAAGGTTTTTGAGTACTTATATAAAATATATTATGGTGATATCTTGTAGATTTTGTTTTCCAACTCAAGAAATTTGGAATCAAAAGTGTGATGTGTGAAAGCTTTCTTTTGCATGTAGGGGCGGTAAATAGAATCCTTCGTCAGACCTCTCTTCTAAACACAGCAGAGGAATATTATAATATATGTATTTAAATAAATGAAACTAGCAATGACTTTCAGAGTTGTAAAATAGCCTCGAAAATAGCACTGTTCAAGCTTATTGGTATTTTTTACTTCTATTAAAATCAGCTTATTGTAGAATAGGTTGAAGAATTCCCGAAAATGCATAAGGTACTATAAATAAATTTGAAAGTAACTAAATTTCTCTTGGAGAATTTAGTAGGTGACGTAAATGGAGTGATGGTCAAAAAAATAACTATTCTATTGGTGCTAAAACAAAAAATCTAATTAGGTATATCGCGTGAATAAATCTATAATCATTAAATAAGAAAGATTCTGAAGATTTGAGGACACTTTTCGAACAGTTCTCATTCGAGTAAAGAAAGAATCATATACAAAAGTCTGTTCATTCTTCCGATTTTCCTGTCGTTTCTCAAACAATTTAACTGAATATGAAAATCGTCTGATTGACGCGTGCGACCAATACGTTATTTCAGCATACCAAGAGGTCATATAACATTTATTTATTACAAGGTAAACCGTTTGCAATTCCTCGGAAATTACACATTACGCAGTAAAAACAGCGAACATGGTATACATCATTCACAACAGGCGAGCAATCTTGGTAGCCCTACAATTTTTTTTTTAAATTGGACCGACGTTATTAGTTGGTGCACTGAAAAATACGAAATAATATTAATTCTATTGGTTTTGATACTTTTGAAGTTGTGCAGTTGCAGTTAGATTCATGACTTTTGGCACCAACTTCACAAGTACCAGCACCAATAGAATTAATATTATTTTGTACTTTTCAGTGCACTAACTGATAACGTCTTTCCAAGTTTCTGTAAAAAAACGTTCAATAATACCAAAGAAGATAGTACTTATTACCGACGTATATTCTTTGCTTGTACTTGTTATTATGTAGAGATCTCAGAAAATCGCTGCGGAAATACGCATAAGTATTTTAGATTTAACCATTTTACCACCGCATAACTGAAAGACCGTAACTCTAAATATCATTGTCTTTTATGTGGTACTCAGAGATTTTTAGTTTTCAAAAGAAATCGCCCCCTCCACATAGCGAAATACAACATCTGAGATTTTAACATGAATTTAACTCGAAAACCGTAACTCTTTTAAAAAAATGTTCAATTTGAACGTTTCCGGATATTGTCCTATCTTTAATTCTGGAAACTCGAATTTTAGATTTTCGAGAAAATTTGCCCTTCCATTTTTATGAATATGGGATCATTTCTCAATTCATCTCTTTCAAATGAATCAAAAATCATCAAAATTAGAGTACGTTTACTATATAAAACGCGCGACAAATAAAAAAAAACAGACTATCGAATAATTACCTTTAAAATAAAATAAATACCTCCTCCGTTCGGGGTCGTCGGTGAAAAATGAATATGAGATATGATTTGTCTACTCACAAGATTTTCCTTCTGCTCCCAAATAAATATAGGTAAAAATCGTCTGATCAGGTCGTGTCACCATTTATTTTTTCAGATTAATAAACCGCGATGATTATATTCAATTTTGACATAGGAGGAATCATTTAAGAAAAATATGAATGAAACAGTTCGAAAGTTCATTTTAGGGATACGCGTTATAGCAGGTGCTAAAGGGCTTTAAGCAGAATGTTTCAGACAAGATTTACCGAAATCGTTATGAGCCGTTTTGGCGCTACTAGTCGTAGATTATTTAGAGGAAAAAATCGCCAGCGACAGTCAAATTTTTTTATTAGCTTCAGACATGAATAAATATGCTAATTCTAATAAATAACCCAGAAATTCCCAGTGCTTCGATTGTTTAAACAATTAAAAGTTACTTTTTATGTTTTTTTGTGAATATCTCAGTAACGACTGTTTCTTATTAAATTCTCTACAAAAATGCTCACACAACTTTCCGGTCCCGCAATAGTTTGAAAATTGCTTACGTCTAACCCTAATTACGGCTCGCTCTACGTTTCGCGCCGCTCTCCCTGCGTATCTCACCGCTCTGTCAGACGTGAATACGTTGCTATTTATGAAACGATATTTGTTTCTATTCATTTTTATGTAAAATTGGCGCTTGAGAACTTAGAGAAACAACAGTGCGTTGATGTTGTAATGTTCCTCGTTCTTATGTGGATAGAAATTCACGTACACAATAATTAATAAAGTCTATTTATTTCATATAACCAAAAGTAACAATTCACACACATATACTACAATTTATAGACACTACTGTACATTACTAATAAATTAACTATTTACAATTTATATCGAAATATTTATTTCACCAGTTAGCACGTTCCAAACTGTCTGACTGGCGGCGCTCTCTTTGGCGTATTTAAATCTATCGAATGATGCTTCTCGAAAGCTCCCGTCGTATATCGACTGCACACGATGCGGCGAAATATATTTCGGGTGCCATCTAGGTGTTTCCACAGCAGTATATCAGAGAGCGTTGCTTCGTGCAGTGGCGTGGGTCTGGGTAACATTACAATATAATGTTTGACGTGACGATGAATGCGACTGTCTCACAGGATACATTTATTTCCAACGATAGCGTATGAAGATGCAGATACTCTTATAGCTGCCAATGCTTTGGAACTATCAAACGATAATAATGCTGTTGTAATAATTGGAGAAGATATTGATCTTTTGGTGATAATGACTGGTCTAAATCGACAGAATTCCAATGTTTACTTTTTAAAACCGAGCAAAGGAAAGACAGAGCAGAAAATATATACATCCGAGAGCTTCAATTATCTATCTATACGCAAATACATTCTGTTCCTCCTTGCTTTTTGTGGTTGTGATACCACATCAGTATTCTTTTGAATGGGGAAAACAAGGTTCATTAGATTATTGAATGCTGAACAAGACCAACAAGTAATCCTCGGACCCTTTTTATGCTCTGATTCTCATCCTGATCATTTGGATTGTTCTGCACAAAAGTTCATAATCTCTCTATATGGAGCCAAGATGAAGGAATATATTTAGATGAATTCAGATTTCAATGTTTCTTGAAATCGAAGATGAAGAAGTCTTCCAATCTCGCATCATTGCCTCCAACTTGTGAAGCAGCTCGCCAACATGAATTCCGAGGTTATTATCAAGTCCAGAATTGGCTAGGTAATCATTTGTAACCAACTGATTGAGGGTGGAGACGAAAGATAAATGGCTTACTACCGATTACCACTACTAAAGCAGTCATACCAATGGAATTGTTAAAAACAGTTTGTTGCAAATGTTCGAAAGGTTGTACGGGGAATCGCAGCTGCAGGAAAGTCGGGCTACGCTGCTCCGTTATTTGTGAAAATTGCCAAGGACGAACGTGCACAAGGATGATGTAGATATCGAAACAGATGTAGATGAACCGATTGACATCGATATGAAATATTTTTTATCGGTGAGACTAGAAGTTTTCGATGATGAAAACGAAGCTGACTTGCTTACCGAATCGGAGGACTGTCACTCACCGGTTAAAAAAACGACGAATGGATAATTACATGGCAAATGATTAAAGCTTTTGTAGGTTTCGAAATAAATAAACGGATTTTTTTTTTTCGAAGCACCATTTTATTTTATACTTCCCTACTCGTACATATAACAACATCCTACTTGGTCGCGTTGTGTGGCTGTACTGTCCAAGGTATCACCCAAACAAGGAAAAGTGTAAGTAATGTTTCCGTAGAGAATTCAATAAGGAACAAGATAAAAAAAAATGAAATCGTAATTCCCATTCTCGAGATAGGTATTCACGAAAAAACACAAGTAACTTCTAATTGTTTAAACAACTGAAGCACTGAAAATTTCTGGGTTACTTTTTAGGATTAGTATATTTACTCATGTCTGAAGCCAATAAAATAAAAATTTCGATGGTTCTAATTTTTTCCACAATTGACTCTGACGCCTGGAGTATACCGTCTTTGAGCAAAACATTTTTCGGTTATTGCTTGGCGACTAATCGGTGTCACCGAAGAGCGGTAACGTTACCCTAAAAAACAGAAAAGGGAGCAAAAAACGTTAGATCCGTTCCCGAGATAGTCTTGGAACATGCCAATCGCTAAAAAATGTTTTTAGACTCAAGGTTACAGTGTTATCCTCACATAGCTACTTGGGCTTGCGGTACTGGTAAGAATGTAGGATAGTAAACATGCAACAAAACTGATTTGATATCTCCTTCGATCATGAAGTGGGTCAAAGAGCTGATGTCAAGAAACCTTTTAGTGAAGTTCGTTGATAAGATACGTAGAGATGACGGTATTGTTAATATTTATCTTAATTATCTAGTCAATTCTTTGCGGTCTCCATTTTTAAGTGAGTAAATTAAAATTAGTAAGCGCTAGAAGTTTGTTGGAAATGTATATCAAGAGCTACGAAGAAGGTTAAATTGAGATAAAGTTGCGAAATGTAATGGGGATTAATATGCCACAAAGAAATTTGAAGTATCATTTTTCGTTTTTGAGAAAAAAAAATCACATTTTATTATTTCTTTAATAACTTGGTTGTTATGCAACAAATTGAAAAGCCAAAAGCCTTTCTCCATAGCAATTTTTTCTGTTGCATGCTTTTGTGCTCACCATTTTTTGGTATAACGTTTCGTCACTTTACAAACATCATCAACACAAAAAAATTAAATACGGACCTGGATTTTAAAATTAGTTTTCTGATTGCTACTTATCTCCATAACGTACTGGATGCAAAAGAAAAAGTTGCTATGGAGAAAGGCTTTTGGTTTTTCAATTTGTTGCATAACTACCAAGTTATTGAAGAAATAACAAAATCAGAAAATTTGTTTTTTTTAAATTAGATAAAATAGTGTGGACGCAGCAATTGTAAAGAAAACTCTTGTCTTCTAATCCAAGCTTTCGGTTAATTTATTAACTGTAACCATCGTCAGGGAAAACTACAAAAAGGGTACAATACAGTCAATAATTGAAAAAAATTGGTAATTTCAGTATATTTACACTTATGTGAGATGGATTAAAACAGTTGACACTAAAAAACTATTCTAAAAACATTGCACAGATAGGAACACTAAAAAATATATCTACATTATACAATTTCACATAATTTTTACATATCTTTAAATAAAAATTCCAAATAGCTACATCATTAGGGATACACTTTTGAGTAAAACATTAGTCACGAAAATCATTGAACGTTCACTTATACCATTACCCACGTATATTCTTTGCTTGTACTTGTTATTATTCAGAAATCTAAAAACATCGTCGCGGAAATACGCATATTTTGGACTTTACCACCGCTGTAACTCGAAAACCGTAACTCTATGGAAAAATGTTCAATATAAATGGAGCTACAAATAATATTTGGTCTTTAATTTGGTTGCCTCAGATTTTCAATTTTCGAAAGAAGTCGCCCCCTCCACATAGCGAAAATACATATATTTGAGATTTTAACATCGCTGTAACTCGAACTCGTAGCTCTTTTTAAAAAAATGTTCAATTTAAATGTTTCCCGATATTTTCCTATCTTTAATTCTGTCGTCTTAGATTTTCGAGAAAAATACTCCATCGGGGGCGTTTTTGGAGGGAAGAAAATTTCGAATTTAAGTTTTTACCACTATGGGACCATTTCTCAAGTCTCCTCTTTCAAATGAATCAAAAATCTTCAAAATCGGATGGCCAAGATGCGAAAAGATACGGAATTTAATATTCAATTTTGTGAAGAATTTGAATAATATGCGTGTTTCTGAAATAATAAACTGATTATAGCTATTATATTATATTAAATTCTAGTATTAAGTCTAACTTTCCACTAGTTTTTCCCTTCTTCATCAACGATGGTTGAATACAAAATCTTTTGTTTTTTTGCACAAAAGCCAAGTTCACAATATCATCATCAGTTTCATCACTACTCGAAAAATGCTTGTCTAGTTGGTAACCAAAAGTCTACTGACTTTTTCACCCCTTCTGTGCGCACTGCACACGCCACCTCTACACCCGACGTCCTTTTTGTCTGTTGAGAGTTTTGCTGTAGAAGAGACATGTCGGCTTCCCCTAACTTGATACTTAGTCAAAATGCGAGACGACATTGAATGTAACCGTCAATTTTATGAAGAAGTTGAAAGATATCCATCTTTAGATGATTACTAGAAGATGCCCGTGACTCCGTCCACGGTTGTGTACGAATTTGTTTTGACAATTTCATTGCATCAATCCTGGTGAAGTTTGATCTTGATCCAAGTGTTCGGATCCGATGTAAATCTCCCCGTTCGCTTGGCTTATTCTACAAGTCCTGAGGCCGTATTGGAAAGACTAGCGATTTAGGCATTCCTGGATGGACTTCATGAACCAGAAATTAAACAAGCACATGTTCCGGCACATCCTGTTAACCTCATTTCAATGTAATGCCGTTTGGATTATGCAATGTTCCAGCTACATTTGAAAGGCTGATGGTCACCGTGATGATGGGACTGTCATGGGAGACTTGCCTGGTATATTTGGATGACATAATTGCGCTTAGTCCAAGTTTTTTCAAGATTACGATAGTCGCATCTAAAACTGATTCCCAAGAAGTGCCATCTCGTGCATTGGGAGGATCATTATTTTAGCTACGTAGTTTTGGAGAACGATGTAGGTGTAGACTCAATAAAAGTCAAAATCATTAAATCAATAGCAAAAAAAAGGGACAAGAAGTTTTCTCGATTTGTGCACCTATTAAGGTTGCGAATTTGTTACGAACGGGGAAGTTCGTCCTGGATACAGATTTCAGTAAAATTGGCATACATAGGCTCCGTCTTGTCTCAACAGCAAGATGGTCAGGAGAAGGTGATAGGTTATGTTAGCAAAACGATGTCAAAATCTGAAGGGAACTATTGCATCAACAGCTGCTGGCCATTCTAAAATCCATCGAACGTTTCTACAAGTACTTATATGGACGCAAGTTTCTACTAAGAATCGACCACGCTTAACTTCAATGGTTGCTTCCGTTTAAGAACCCAAAAGCAGGGGTGGATCGAGCCAATCTAAGTATTTGATTTCGATAAAGAACATCGAGCTTTTAGATCCCATATGAATTCACACACATTCTCTAGAAGACCATGCTCAAAAGACTGCAGAAATAGCAGGACAAGAAAGCCGAAGAAACTACGGTAATTGCTGAGCACTGGAGTCCTGAAACCCTTCATTTAGACTGATCCTGTCTTGAAAGTGGTACTGGAATGGAAGGAATATGTAACTAGACAACTCCAAATGTCAAGAAGTATTAGGCACAGTGGAATTCCGTGCTCCACGGGGATGGAGTTCTGAAAAGTGCGTTGGTAAACCCCGATGACAGAGAGAACCGCAGACAGCTAATAGATCAAGCAGTAGGGATCCTGAACCACCAAACGCAATCATGGGGCAGTATAATGTTGGGAGTCCCTTTGAACAAATAGCCATCAATGTGACTGGGTCGTTTCCTGCATCCGATGCTGGAAAAACTATAGGGTTGTCGTCGTGAACTACTTCAGCAAGTGGTTGCCGTATGGTCTACAAAACCAGATTTGGCGTTCCCCTAACTATCCATTCCGACCGAGCAAATAATTTCGAATTTAGCCCCTTCCAAAAGGTTTTTAAAAATATTTTGATTGATTCATTCAATTTCTAGCTATTTTGTTAGTATTTTTTTCAGAAGGACCTCAACAAACGGAAAAGATAATGGACAAACTATACAATCTAAACAATCTGATTCACAAAAGTACACAACTACTATATCGCAATAGATAGATCAGATGATCATTGATACATTTGAGCTAGACCAGAAACCTGTGAGGGAGGTCTACTAGAAAGTGATAAACAGTATGAAAGCAGCCGCTGAAGAATCCATTGATATCAAAACTAATAGCTGTAAAAAAATTGGTGGAACACTCATATCGAAGAGCTGGATTCTTGGAAAAATCAATAATACCAAAAATTAATACACGAACATCTGAAGAAAGAGACCGATACATAGAAACAAAAAGAATTACAAGACGGACTATAAATAATGCAAAAAGAGAAATGTGGGATAGAAAATGCCAGTAAATCAATACCTACCTTGGCGGAAAAAAGTGTACAGAAACATGGAATTTCATCGAACGATTAAATCAAATGGAAAGAACTCTGCCAACATTCAACTCATACCAATTACAAAATGGTTTTGCCACTATGAACAGCTTCTCAGAGGGTAGGGATGAATAGCTCACTATCTCACAGAGAGAAATATCAATAGAGAGTGATACGATCAACATTGACATTGACACAATAAACAAAACAGTGAATCAACTGAAAAATGGACGGGTTACGGGCCCAGAGGGGATTCCAGCAGAGTTGATTAAAATAGATTAGAGAGAGTTTTCAAGATACTCACATGGTGTATAAATAAATACCTAAACGGTAACCCGGTGCCAGAAGATTGGAAAGTGGCACACATAATTCAATTCATAAAAAAAGCTAGCTCAAACTACAGAGGTATATCAGTAATGAGCACTCCCGGCTATATAGCAGAGTTCTACGGTACCTAATTGAACTAGAATATAGCGAAAAAGAAGACAAATTCGGGATGACATATATTTTAAGGACAACGTCTTTTGTTTCAAAAAACTAATAGAAAAACGATCAAATACTAGTATGGCAACTCTCCTTATTTTCATGGATCTGTACAAAGCATATGATACAGTTCTTGTAAAAATGCTCTGGAGTACTCTACAAGAAACCAACATCAACTACACTCTTATAAAATCTCTATGACGGATCATCCTCTAGACTAAAAATTGGTAACAATATATCACAGAAATTTCCTGTAAACAAAGGTTTGCAACAAGGCGGCTGTATTTCTCCGACACTATTTAGAATATATTGTAACGTGGATGGGTGGTCATGTACTTACGGTTGTTATTCGTTTATTAGTTATTTATTCTACTACCTTGTTATGTAGTTCTAGAATTATAGTAGATTAATTCTCGATCCTTCCAGAAACAATGTGAGGTACAATTTGTCATACTATTGTCAGCTTGACAAGGCTCTAGAACATTATTATGTGCATCTAGAAATTTATAGAACATTTTCGATGAATGTCATGTCTTGATTCAGATATATAAAGACGTGTCGATCACGGGTCAGAGTCAGTCTTATAAAGTTAGTTGATAACAGTCAGTCTGTGGAATCAGATGTTAATAGTAGTTGAGTCGGTAAAGATAGTGACAGTTTAAATTGTCAAGGTGACAAGAGGTGACAGTTGTACTATAACAGAAGGTCGGGTACAGGGTGTTAAAAATAAACCATTGGAAGCAATCTGCGAACAAGTGAACTCACCCCACAACGTTTAGCACAGGGTAAACGTTGTAATATGTAGCAAGAGCGCTCAACCCATGGAAAAAAATTCAGTGGATTGGGGATCTATCTTGGCGAGAAATGTCTATATACACCAGATGACCAAGTTATCATAGCGAATGACAAGAAAAATATTGAATATATGGCAAGGAAACTGAATGAAGAATACAAGAAATGGGGTGGGAGTTAACATCCAGAAAACGAAATACCTTCCAACAGGAGCTGAGCCAGAAAATATGCATCTAGATACCCAACAAATAGAAACATGCAATGAACACACATATTTATGAGTTGGTTTTGATACAACAGGACAAAACGACAGCGAAATCTAAAAATTCACAGGCCAGACGAACAATAGGCGGCCTAAACGCAATATAAAATAACAAACGAAAACTTGAGGCCAAAGAGATGGATGCGTTTAGGCAATCTCTGGGAATATCTAGAAGGGACAGAATCAGAAATGACGATATCAGGCAGTGCATGGGAGTGGACGGATTATTAACACAAGATATTGAAAAAAAAACTTATATGGTACGAGATTATCCAAGTTGATTACGCAGTAGGTACCAACAAGATGCAGGAAGCAGGTAGACCACAAAAAATATGGACGGAGGGGGTAACTAAAGCTATGAGTGCGAGGGAGGACCAATGGAACGACAGAAACGAATTGAAGTTAAAAACCGATTTTATATACAGGCTGATTTTTTTTAACGTGTCCATTAGAAAATATTCACTTAAGAATCGAGATACAAATATGAAATATATAATCAACGTTGCCCAATTTAGTGAAAATATTTACAGAATGGCGGCAAATTATACTAACTTTGTTTTTTCGAATGAAAATCTCTGTTTTTTATTAGATATTAGAATTCCGCACATTTAATTAAGTATGAAAAGTCCTAGTTGTTATGACTTATTTGTCATAGTTTTTGACGTATGTCATTTTTACTGCAAAAAAATCTCATAACAGATGTCTATTTAAAAACTCATATCTCTGTTATTTTAAACCGGAAAAATAAAAAAGTTGTTTTTGATCTGTAGCCCGAAGTTCGAATTTCCTTCAGTATGTCCATCATTCTCAAAATAGTCTTGTTTAATACTCCAAAAAAAATGAAAAAGTCAATGACAAAAGTTTTCTCAATAGCACACACCTATTTTTCTATCGTCATCAGTAATCAGGTAGAAAATTGAAACTGATACTGATACCACGTTTTAGCTGTTAGAATAGTGGAAAGAACCTGTCGTAAATTTAATGCCAAATATCCTGAGTTACCTCCAATGAATAGGCAAAAATGTTCATAATTACGCCAACGTTTATTCATACTGGAACAAAAATCCACTCAACAGTAGGATTGAAATAATAACCGAAGTTGAACAAAATAATGAAGTGAATGTTTTGATATTTAGCATTAAAGACACGTTTATTAATCTTTCTTAGGTTTGTTTCCGTTTCTTAAGGAAATGTTTAGATTTTGAGAATTTGATGTCCCTAATAATATGAAAGCCTTAATTGACCATGAAACAATTGCAACTACTGTCAACTTTCTTTATGTAGATGTTTAATTTGAACAATTTTGAAATTATTGAAAAATAGGTAAGGTTCGATAAATATGTACCTACAAATCGTTTATTCATGAAACTAACTTACTGTAAGGGCTCGATACTGACTCATTTGGATTTTTGTAACAGACGTTTTGTACTTCAACTTTCAAAACTATCAATTCGACAGCTAAAACAGTAACAGCGATTGTTTCACGTATAAATAGACATTCGCGATAGAATATTTTCAAAAATCTTGAATATCTTTTTTATTATTTGAAAAAAAATATAAGCGAGTGTAATAAACATTCCCCTAAAATTCAATATTCTACCTGATAACGATAGAAAAATAGTTATGTGCTATTAAGAAATGTTGAGTGTTTTAACTTTTGTCATTGACGTCTTTAATATTTTTTTTGGAGTGTTAAACAAGACAATTTTGAGAACGATGGGCATAATGAAGGAAATTTCAACTTCAGCCTACCGATCAAGAAATACTTTTTGATTTTCCGGTTTACAATAAGAGAGATATGATTTTTTAAATAGACATCTTTCATGAGAATTTTTTGCAGTAAAAATGACATACGTCAAAAACTATGAATGTGCGGAATTCAAATATCTAATAAAAAGAGATATTCAAATCAAACTTATGGAGAACATTGGATAGGTATAATTGGATCGATACAGTGGGCGCCTAAATCACTTGATCCCCCTAGAGTTCTTCTTGTGGGGATTTTTTTTACAGAACACCATCTGTGAACTTGGAACATTTAAAAGACACAATCAGAAATGCTTGCGATGGATTATCTAGAGAAATGTAATGTTAGGCTTCAATAGAAGAAATAAGGCGGAAATTAGATAAGTGTTTAGATGTAGGAGCAGGTAGTCACATTGAAAATTTGTCTTAGTGATTGCCTATGACTACAAACTTCGTTTCTCTCTCTTGTAATAGTAGTAATATATTATGTTTTTTTTCTCAAATTTACTTATAATTTGTTACCAAAGGCGACTTGTTTAAATCGTGATGATTCTGAATATTTGATAATACTTTTTTTAGAGATACCATTTTTTTACAAATGTTGTTCAGAAAAATTAGTTCTTTTTAAATCTGCACAAACATAGGTATGAAAAATAATGTCGATGATGTCGTTACGTCAGTTTCTAAATTTGGACAAATATGCAAATTGGGCTTAAAACGGACCTTACTCAATCCTATTTAAGAACCTCTACCGCTATTATTGTCGCTATGTAAGGAAACTATTGTAATAATGTACACATTTTTATTCAATGGAATTTGCCTGCGAGCGGTAGGAAAGTTGTGTGAGTGGACACACCAGCTTTTTTTATGGCTGTTCGCTCCTTTTAAATAGTAAATCTTTCATTTGAAAGATGATTATTGATATTGGTCCCCTTGAAAAAAAAATCGTCATTCAAAATGTCCTTCCCCCAAAAAACTTCTCCCATGGGAGTGGAGGGGGCATTTTTTGGAAAATAAAAAATGAGACGACAAAATTGAACAAGAGAAAATATCCGGCAACGTTTAAATTGGACATTATTGAAATGTTTTTTTAAATCATAGGTTTCCGAGTCACAGCAGTGGTAAAGTCTGACAAATTAATGTGTATTTCCGCTATGTGGTGGGTGCAAGTTTTTTCGAAAATTGAAAATATAAGATAGCCAAGTTAAAGAAGAGATTTTATGTAGCAATATTCAAATTGAACATTTTAAAAAAATACGGTTTCCGAGCTATAGCAGTGGCAAAGTCTGAAATATGTGTATTACCGAGATGTTTTGAAATCTCTGAATAAGTATAAGCTATGTATGATCTTCTTTGGTGAATGTTAAATGATTTTGATGACTAATAATACACTCAAAAGTGTGAAATAATATGTTTTACAAGAAATTGGACCGACTTTATTAGTTGGTGTACAGAAAAATAATATTAATTCTCTTGGTGATGGTACTTTTCAAGTTGGTGCCAAAAGTGTTAATATTTTACCTTTTCCTCAAGTTCTCAAAATCGTATCAAAGACGCTACTTGATAAATTCCTTAATGAATATGTAATTCCAGCTAGTTTCCTTGACAAAAAGCCTACAACATCTCAAAGTGTACCTATTCTGTACATTCTGTCATTTTTATTCGAACTCAAGTATATGAATAACAGAGTCTGAATGAAAATGACAGTTCGAGTGCTAAATGAATTAGAGTGAAAGTACAGAATAGGTACCTACCTACTCAGTTCTTTGTCATAGGTGAAAAAACAGCTCACATGTCAGCCTCATTGGAGGCAACGATTTTTGAATCAAGTCTCGATTGCCGATTGAGCAGCAGAGGTTCTATCACAAATTTGTTCGCTGAACCAAAGCAGATGTGTCATCAGCATAAGTTTTAAACTTGGCAGCACTAAAGCTTTCTACCAAATCATGTACATACAATAAAAATAATATTGAGCCATGTAGGACCTCATGTTACCTAGTTCAAACTTTCATTCATGACTCTCTCCACATGTAGCTTATGTAACTTTCTTGTGTTATCACATAATCCTATCGAATTCCATTAACTGAAGGCTCTTTGACTGAAAGTTTTATGCCTTAAGTTGTTGTGATCTCAAGGGTTAGCAACGTATCTATTTTCAATACATTTGCGCCTCTTTAATAATATAATTGATTTGTAAACTGTTTCAATAAAAAACATTTATTTAGAAAACGTAAAAATATATACACAAAACAATGACTTTCATGTGTTTAACCCCTGTATGGGGATCGAGTTGTATGCAAACGTGTCTGGACACCTCGGTAGTTATTTTGAGTCTCGATCTGTTGTGGCCCCACGCATCCAGTTACGTTCTCAATACCATCGCACGAATTGATTAGTTCGTTGAAAGCTCTACCTTCTCCACAATTATATAGACGAGGTTTATCTTCAACGCAGATGAAATATCTCTGACAGTCTTGAGGAGAACGGAAAGAACGGTATTCACTTTGACCTAATCCAGCACTTTTTGCTACTTGAGGACAGCTAAACCCTAAATAGGCTGCAATAAATGAAGATTGTTATCAAATTGTTCATATAACGAATTGTTGCTTTTTACCTTCTGCATCGCAGGTTGATACTTGATCGGGCCAGTCGCATCTATATGAATCCCCATTGAATGCTAGACCTTCTGGACAATCGAATACGAATGCTCTTCCATCAACACAGTTCTTGAATTGACCACAGTTCTGGGCATCTCCCATGAGATAGTAACCGTACTGATGAGGGCAGTCTTCAGTTGCTTGAGCTGGCTCTATTAAACAGATAACATTTTATTGTTATGAATAAGTAAGTAGGTATATCTTTATCCCTGAAAATATTTTACGACACTGATTTATGAATTTACTTACGAGTCTGTTCCCTTCCCGTACAATCGACATCTATTGGGTACTGGCACGGAAAAGCAAAAACACCAGTTGCTGGGTTAAACAGCAAACCATCTGGACAAGTTTTTTCTTCTGGAACTCCATCCTTACATTCGATGTAGCTGTAAATTTAAAAATACAGTTTCTAGAAGTCAAAATAAATAATAACAGTAGAAAAACTAAATAACCTACAATTAGCTAACAAACTAATTATTAGATTTTATTATTACCTGTCGCAAGTTTTTGTTGGGTATCGTCCATTTTTGTCTGGGCAGCTGGCGCTACTGGTTCGTGGTACTTGAGGAGCCTCTCTAACAAAATTAGATTGATAGTTGTTTGATTGGTACTTGTTGTTATTGTATGACTGGTCAGGTCTGTATCTTTGCTGGCTGTGCACTGTAAAAGGTATGTTGCCCATTCAAAAATAGAATAATTGTAACAAGATAAAGATATATAATATTTTTTTAACATTATATACATATTGTGAACTACAAACGAAAAAGAATGTGAGCTATTGAGCGATTTGCTCAGAAGCCTACAAGTTTTTTATGTATCTATCTAATATATATGTTTAACTTTTAGAGTAACTACTATCGCTGACCCCTGTATTTATAATAAAATGGAAAAGATTACAAATCGAGCCCTTTTACGTTACAAAAATGACAACTGCAACTTTCTCTCAGAGATGGCGCTTCGTGAGGATGTTCAAGGGCTTTGGGGGGAATACTTTTGGCAAGGTAATATCAGAATTCTTAGAGCTGTTTTTACGCTACAGTCTTGATCAAAATAAGTTTTTCGGCAATTGCGCAGAAATTTTCGCAAGGATATTGAGGGACAAGTTGCAAGATCAGTTCCCCACAAAAACAAAAAAGAAACCAACAAAATACCAAATCAGTCCATACTCTAAACGGTCCCATGTCCAAAATGAATATGACAATTGTTGTTTGCTCTTATCATTTTTTTCTAGGAGTTATTTTCGTCTTTGGCGATTGTTCTTAACAATTCCAACTAGTCTAAAACTTCACTGCGGTTTCATTATTTAAAGAAATCACCGCAAAATACTTTTTATTCATTTTTGAATGGTCGCCATTCCGAAACAGCTTGAAAGAAGTACATCTCTACACACTTTACTCAGTTTGACCAGAACATTCAAATGTATATAGTAATAAATCATATAAAAAATAGCAAGGTAACAACAAAAGTTGAGTAAATACCTAAAAAATGATGTACGAGAATTTTTTTAAACAATTTCAATAAGAGAAAAATCGGTTTATCTGTATTTTTCCCATATTGTTTTTACCCTTAAAAATATGCGATACTCAGTCTACGTGTTTGTTTTTATTTCGGGTAATTATACCCATATCAAATGTGAATGGATACAATTATTAGGACGTCTTTTTTACAAGAGATGCCTGACCTTTGATAAGAATAGCTTTCACTTGTTTGTATTGTAATCATACTTTTCAATGAACGGTCATACATGAAACTGTACCGCAAACGTATTGTTCACTTGTTATCTGATATCGATGAAGCATCCATACATTATAGAATTCTTGACAGATTGTTCTCGCCCAATAGTTAGAATTGATAGTCCAACATACAATCTAATAATGATGGTATTTTGTCTATGTGACATAAGGGTGAAAAAAATAATAACACTCGACACTTCGACAATGGTCAGAATTGTTTAAAGTTTAAATTTCTAACTAACATAACAATCTTGAGAATTATTTGAGAAATTATCTTATAAAATAATGTTTAAGTAATTTTTCCAATAGCCCACCTAAAATTGGAAAATTGAAGGGGCATATAAGAATTTTCAAAGAAAAGAAAGCGTACAATCATCTAAAACGATATGGCTGTCCATTTTGACCATATTAAACTTTATAGCTTATGATATAAAAAATAATATATTTTTACAAAAAAGCTCTGAAAAATACAAAATAATATTAATTCTATTGGTACTGGAAAGTGTAAATTTGTATAATAATTATAGCTAGAAGTCTTTGAAAACTAACATAAAAAGTACCAGCTCCAATAAATTTAATATTATTTTGGTACTTTACAGTCCTATTTTTTGTAAAAAAATATTTGTTTCACCTTTTTGCTCTTTCCTAGTAGCGTAATTCGAAATTCCTTCAATTTTCCAGAACATCTGATTTGAATATTGCGGGAAATAATCTTTACCTTACAGATAAAATTTTCAATATTCGGAAAAAAGTCCCCACAATTGGGAGGGAGATGCTGTTTGGAAAGGTCAAATATAGGACCATCTGTCAGCACTCATCTTTCCAATGAAAAAAGAATCATCAACATCGATGCACGTTTTGGTACTACTATACAAAACGCGCGAACAAATATAAAAAAAACATACAACTGAATTCTATACCTCCTTCTTCTGAGACGTCTTTCAAAAAGAGTGACACAATGTAGTCGTATTATATAATGTTACTTTGTTCAGAACATCTAATAAAAGCCTATATCTACATTAACTTTCATAAGTATAAATATCAAATGTTATATAACAGTTGCAAGATTTTTCGAGGCTTATTTTTTTTACTATGATATTAGATATTATGTATGCGAAGATATTGATAAATTCCAACTAGTTTCGTTTTTCATATTCATATTGTAAAGGATCATCTCGCGACTCTTCTTCACCTATAACTTATGCATGAGGCTGGAGAAATGTCAAGGTTATTTGAACTTTTCTTAAGAATAATCGCGAACTTGCCGCGTTTCCAGAAATATCAATTTTATCAACAAAACTGGATATACAAGATTGAATAGTAATCAAATTGTGAGCTTGTTAAGGTAACTAAAATAGTAAAAATTTTTTTTACAAAAAATATAACCGATTTTATTAATTGATACAGTGAAAATTATAAAATAATATTAATTCTACTAGTGCTGGTACTTTTGAAGTGCCAAGTGTTCTGTCTACATAAAATTGCTCTACTTCAAAATTATTTTTATTTTATCTTTTTGTAGTGCACCAACTAATAAAGTCGGTAATAGATTTTTCAAAGAAATATATTTTAGGATTTCATTAAGATTTTTTAACTTTTTAGCATTTAAAACAGATACCTTTAGTACTGTACCTACTCTTTTTTAAAAGAAAATCATTTGAAATTATTACAACTACTGTCATTTTGACCAACTTTCCAATCTGAGAAGGTATACAATTCGACTGAGTGATTTTTTTGTTTGGTGCGCGCGCAGTAAATAGTAAACATACTCCAATTTTGAAGATTATTTATTCATTTGAAAGAGGAGACTTGACCAATATTCATAAAATGTTATGTCAAAAATCTCCTTCCTTTCAAAAAACACCCCCGAATGAGGCATTTTTTCTCGAAAATCGAAAATCTGAGTTGGCAGAATTAAAAATAGAACAATATCCGGAAACGTTTAAATTGATTTTTACTTTCCTACGCTACTGTAGCAGCTGTATAAGGAAAGTATTATAATCGTGTGAAATTTTCGGTATCGAGGTTTTTATAAATGTCGACGTTTAAGAGTTTTATAAGTCTAATAAACATATTTTCAGCCATTGGTCTGTCTGTCTATCCGTATGTCTGTCTGTGACAGCATTATCTCGGGAACGGATTGGTGTATTTTGTTGCTTTCTTTTTATTTTATTTGGTAGATACCAATACCACTCGCCGGTGGCTCTGAATTAGAATCCTGTATACACTGGGTGCTGAGCTATAGCCAAAAACGTGATTTGCTCAAGACTGTAGCGCGAAAAGGGCTCTAAGAATTTAAGGATCAAACTTGCCTAAAGTATTCTTCTGAGAGCCCTTTACCACCCACATACAGCGCCATCTCTGAGAAAAAGCACAAAAAAGTTTTGCTTGAAGAAAATTCCATATTTTCCACATATTTCTTCAGATACTGGCTAAGGGGTTCATCTTGCAAAAAAAATCTAATGTAACTATTGTTGTTTGTTTTGATCGAACGATTTTCTATTCACTAGAATTTGCCTGCGAACGGTAGGAAAGTCGTGTGAGAGGACACACCAGATTTTTTTCCAAAAGAGTTACAGTTTTCAATTTACAGCTATGTTAAAATCTCAAATATGTTTATTTTCGCCATGTAGAGGGGGCAATTTTTTTCAAAAATTGAAAATTTGAGGCAACCACATGAAAGACGAGGTTATTTGTAGCAATATTTGTAATGAAAATTTTTTCTTTAGAGTTACGGCTTTCGAGTAAGAGCGGTGGTAAAATGGTAAAATCTAAAATACTTATGCGTCTTTCCACCGCTATGTTTTGAGATTTTTAAATAATAACAAGTACAAGCAGAGAATATACGTGGGTAATAGGATAAGTACCTTCTTTGGTATTAGTGAACTTTCAACGATTTTCGTGACTAATTTTACATTCAAAAGTGTGAAATAAATATTTTTTACAAAAAATTGGACCGGCATTACTTGTGCAGTTCCAGTTAGATTGATAACTTTTGGCACCAACTTCAGAGGAACCAGCACCTATAGAATTAACATTATTTTGTATTTATCAGTGCACCAACTAAATAATAACGTCGGTCCAATTTATTTTAAAATATTCGTTATGTCTGTTTCTCATGCTCCTTTTGCATAGTCATCGTGCCTCGATTTTCGTGATTCTTTTTTCATTTGAAATGAAATGTCTTCCCCCCAAAAAACTTCTCCCAAAGGGGTGGAGGGGACATTTTTTTCAAAAATGAAAAATTTAGACGCAAAATTAAAGAGGAAGAGACCACATACGGCAATGTTTAAATTTGACATTTTTCAAAAAAATCGTAGGTTTCCGAGTACAGAGGTAAAGTATAAAATATATGCGTTTCTGCTATGTATTGGGGGCAATTTTTTTCAAGGGATTAAATGTAGCAACATTTGAATTGAACATTTAATAAAAATACGGTTTCCAAGTCACAGCAGTGCTAAAGTCTAAAATATGTATATTTCCGCGGTGTTTTGAAATCTCTGAATAAATGTAAGCCAGCAAAACTTCAAAATGGCCAGTACCAAAAGAAATAATTTTATTTTGTATTTTTCGATGCCCCAACTAATGAAGTCGGTCCTATTTTTTCCCAAATTTCAGTTAACTACATCAATCAAATCTAAATTATTATGAGAGACCATCTGAATTGGATTTTGAATAGATAAATAGAATTCTCATGTTGACATATTAATATTATTTCTTAATGGAAATAGTTAATGTCCCGTAGTAAATCGGCGTTAAGTTATCTACCATTAACTGATCGAAAACAATATAAGCTATATGCGTGAGAGTGATGTTATTCTCCCTAATTGTTCATTTTCATATATAAATTATTCAGATAATCACCTTCATGGCATTTTATTAGCAGTTTGTTCTCAGAATGACAATGTCGCTTTATTTCTGACCATCGTACAAATCTTCACCAGGAGTTTTAAAGCTTATCCTTTAATGTTATTGGACGCGCTGAGTAAAAACGTTCAGTAAATAATGATAAAAATGATACAATATATCTTCATATGGTTTCCATTCAATTCCTTTATTTGTTAAATTAATATTTTCTTATTCACAAGGCTATGGATAGACGTGCTGAAAATCTTGATGAAGATTTAAAAAATGTTATTTTAAAACATTTTGATGAAAGTTGTTCAGTCAACAAAAATGACTGATATGATGAAGAAAATATTCGAGTAACTGAAATGCAGGAAAGAGTTTCGGTGGATTGATATTCCCTTTGTTTATGAAAAAGTCACATCTAAGTAACTAATACATGATAAGAATGATAGAATTGCATAGAAGGTCTAAAGTAGATGTGATTTCTGATATGTTATATGGATTCAGTACTATGATACAACTTTAATTCATAATAAATAATAAGTTTTAAATTACTACATTATTCGTCAAATGAATGTCAGTTCATCAAATATTCATTAGCGAAATGTTTCATTTGAAAGTTGTCCAGGAATTTCCTTAAACATTTTGACTTTCTGTTGTAGTATCAACAAATGATTACCAATTGTAGTTTGAAATTGATGATTCTATAATATTTGATTTATTCTAGTTAAATAGTTGAGAGTTTGCCGAAACGTCATCAATTATATGCAACTGAATTAAGTTAATTGGCCATGTTCTAGATGCATTGAGTCTGCAGCAGCTCAACTCAACAAATAAATTTCTTCGGTGGAATAGATACAGTTATTATTTTGTCTTTCTTTTAAATTTATCTGTTTAAATGACGTATCGGGAAACTCTCATCGTCTCCACTATACAAAAGAAGATATTGTAGTGCAATGCTATTGTACTTAGATACTAGATTCTGATATTCAACAAGTAAATAGAATTTTCTCTGTCTCTCTGTCTAGAAAAATGAAACAAAACGCGCTTTTTGATAAACCATAAATCTGAGAAATAAAAAATGAGATTTGTAGCAAAATATTATATAGATATACAATAAATATTACTCTAATTATCTTTCCTTACAAGACAATGCGAAAAAAAACATTAACGAAAAAGAAATTATATTATTGATAGGTGAATCTTACCTTGAACGATCAGCAGTGCGATGGTGGAAAACAGAATTGCGGCCCTCATGTCTTCGATGTTTGTGGAGAACTGTTTGTGTCCTGCACCGAGTATGATTGGCACTCAAATAAAAATAAAGTCGCATCTTTGCCAGTTGGAGATATTATCGCTGCTCAAGGACTCTGGCCATCGATCAGTCTACCTAGATTCTATAGCCCATTGCATAACACATCGTATACATAAAATTCAAACTTCACAAAACCCGTCTTACGTACTTTTCGAGTGAATACATCGTAATATGTAACCGAAAAAGTCTCTAGGCTATTTAACATTTAAAGAAAGAGCTTTCGCGCTAGTCATACCACCTTGATTTATAATCATATTCTGAAATTGAAGTAGTCATTATGAAAATTAAAATGCTCAAATCCGGAACTTATAATGAAAGTAGAGAATTTTTCTTTGCTCATCGACATTGACATTTCCAAACTTGCCACAATAATTATTGTTAACTGAACCTGCCAAAAAATATTTAACATTCTATACTTCATAGTTCTTCAAGATATTTCTCTTATTTCTAATCTGAAAACAGAAATTACATTTTCTATTCGCGCTAAAAAGAAAACCTTCAGTTTAAAAATGTTGTGTGTCTGTTTCGGTTCTTGAATAGGTCAGAAGGGATATTATGGTAAGGTCCGAATCCTGGAATCTACAATTTTTATGATATAATGTTGATTTTTGGAACGTTTAAAGTTCTGCTTTAACGACAAAAGGTGATTCTTCATTTGAGGGTGTTTTAATGGAAGGGAGTCCATATGGCATAGAGGAGTTGCCAGGATGGCGAGAGGAAATCGGAAGGAATTTCACACAAATACTGCCTGTAACAAAATTTGTTTTGAGAAGGGTTGCTGCCGCGGTCTAATTTTGAATTATTGACAATAAAAAATAAAGCTTCATAATATTGATCCTCAATTTATTTCATTTCCATATTTGAATCAATATTCAAATAAGGATTTTATTTGTATATATGAGTGCAAGCACCTTTCCATACTATTTTTCAGTATAAATTGCAAAATATGTTATTTTTTTCAATATAAAAATCATAATAAATGTTACCCAACCTTTTATTATGTTAATCTAAGTATACAGTCGTTCAATATCATTGACAGTATTATTCTGGACTGTTTACTAAAAGTTGACTAAGTTCAAATCTATCTACAGGAGGATAATTTACCTAAATTAATATTATAACAGAAAGCTAGAATATTTACTGGATTATAATAAAGCATCTCCAAACAAGTGTCTTAGTATGGTCAAAGATAATGGAACTCAATTATCTTTGATGCGGCTATGTGTAGGACACTGTGGTTATAGAAAAGATATATCAAATACCTACGAGTAGAAGTCAGACCCTTATACAGGGTGGCCAATCAAGAACGAAACAGAGCCATTTTCAGGAAGTGTTTCATTATTTTAGGAAAAAGCAGGGACCTGTCGCTTTTTGATTGAAGGGGACACTTTTTTCTATACTGGACTCCACCACTTTTACCCCCTAGTGAGGATAAGAATCACCCCAAAATATTTAAATAGCATTGGGGGTCGAGTAAGATGTATTTTAAAAGCTCTTGTAATTCCCTTTACAATAGTCTTCAAATTTGAGAATTCCGCCTAATACTTTGAAGACTAAATTTTAGAGCTTAAATGATGGTTTGCTGCTTACTTACTACTAGGTTGATTAAATGTCCAAACTGATGACCATATATACCTCCATACAATAATAAAGATCGTGTTCGAAGCGTTCGCACACATTCCGAAGCATTTCTGGAGTGATTCGACGGCACTCGTCAACAATTCTTTGACGCAAATCTTCTAACGAACACCTAAGCCATTTATTTAAAACTGGATGAATACCTATCTTGGAACTGTCACATAGATTATGTTAGTCGGAGAGCGAATGCTGGATTTTACGTGATTTCTCAATTGAGTTAGTTTATTCCCATATAAGTTATAATATAGTCCTATGGGGAAATAGTTCAAATAGTCAAAGGGTTTTTTTAATACAAAAGCGGGTTACAAGACTTATATTCATAATTATTAGCGAAGACAGCTCTCGACCAGTTTTTAGACAGAAGAAAATTTTATCCATGCCTTCCTTACATATTCTCTAAAGTCTTCTATTTGTTAGACAAAATCTAAATAATTTTAGAACCAACGCCGACTTTCATTACTACAATACTACAAATGCTGGAGCATTGGTTTTAAACTATAAAACTATATAATAAACTACCATCACAGATAAGGTTACTAGTATTTAAAGTATAAATAAAGAATCTCTTGAAAATAAAATGTACTATTCAATAGGTGAGTATTTGTCAAACACATATGAGTGATTTTTTTTAGCTTTAAATCTTTCAATTTAGTATTCATGTTTTTTTAATACTTATTTATATGATAAGATCAACAAAAAAACTCGAAGTCTTCTCCACAGTTTATTATTAAGGATTAATTAATTACTGAGACATGTTTCGAGATTGTACAATCTCATTTTCAATCGAAATATAGAAATTATGGCTATGAAATTATGAAAATTAAGAGAAGATAAAATTATGTAAACGATCCCCAAAAATATTTGAAAATAAAAGAAATAACTTATACGTTATGAAAATGAAATTAAAAATTAAAAAATTAAAATTATTAAATAAAGTCACATTCTAAAAATAAAAAATAAATAAAAATAAAAATAAGAAACGAAATTCTACGTCCGGTCACATGTCCGAGTATGATTGTTCGTGCCCGGTGACTACATGGTCAGCTGATGGCTCTTTTACCATCAGCTGACCATGTAGTCACCGGGCACGAACAATCATACTCGGACATGTGACCGGACGTAGAATTTCGTTTCTTATTTTTATTTTTATTTATTTTTTATTTTTAGAATGTGACTTTATTTAATAATTTTAATTTTTTAATTTTTAATTTCATTTTCATAACGTATAAGTTATTTCTTTTATTTTCAAATATTTTTGGGGATCGTTTACATAATTTTTTCTTCTCTTAATTTTCATAATTTCATAGCCATAATTTCTATATTTCGATTGAAAATGAGATTGTACAATCTCGAAACATGTCTCAGTAATTAATTAATCCTTAATAATAAACTGTGGAGAAGACTTCGAGTTTTTTTGTTGATCTTACCATATCACTCCACTTCGAGAATGGACTTCTACAACCATTACTTATTTATATATTATGTCCGTATTTTTTGTTTCTTCTAGTCTGTATAGTAAATCCATGTATCTTGGCTTACGTATACATAAATGCTATCTATTTATCTATGATAGACCATGACTCAAAATATCATGATGAATGCAGCTAGAAACGAAATATGCATGCATGATGGACAACATTTTAGAACCGTCGACAAACTACAATCCATACACGATGATTACAGCTTACATAAGAAACTGAAATCATTGTAAACAAAAAAAGGAAGAAATTGTACATGATCTCAATGAACATATAACAATATTGAGACTAGGTATATCAACAACCTACTTTCGGACGAAACAAAAATGAACCGAGAGGTGGAAGAGGATATGTTAGAACATACAATAAGAAATTTTGAAATAGAAAATACTATCCACAATTTGAAAAGTAACAAAGCACCTGGCTCTAATAAGGTTCTACGCTGAAGTCACCAGATTTTCAGCCTCATGAGCCTTTTCTGAAAATAACTCACTAAAATCATCCACCAACGAATATTAAAAAAATGTAAGGCAAAACCAGGAGCTACTCGTAGTTCGGGTTTGGACTTAAGCCGGCTACTCATTACATGGCAAACTAAACAAACGTTTGTAATATGTGGAGTTTGACGAGTAGTGTGTAGCCAAACTAAGCAAACGTTTGCATTCGCCTGCGTTCGGATAGAAGTCGGTCTCTGCTAGTTTTTGATCGAGCTGTTCCACTACACATTAACTGAGGTGATTCGCCTAGTTTGCCATGTAGTATGTAGACAACTAACTTAGCAAACGTAATTTGACAAGTATATAGTTAATTTTTGAGAATCCTTCTGACTAGGAAAAAAGTATCACAAACTAATGAGAATTGGAAGATAAATAGATATAGACAACAAAGATATTAGTTACATGAACCCCTATTTAAATCAAACTGACGAGGAACAAAGGGTAATGTGGAACCCTGCACAATATTCCGACAAGACATGTCCTCGTCCTCTCATGTTCAATAAACATTGTGGACGTATTTTCCTTGAAGTTCTGCAAATTATTCAATAGGTCATCAAGGACAAAGTCCTTCAATATATCTCCTGAACACATTTGGAGAACACAGTATTTCTCATGTAAACGTTAAACGTAACTCATAAGGGTGCAAACTAAATTACTGTGTAAAGAATAGTGATGCTGCGAGACTGGTCTTGGTCTTGCAGTCTTGGTCTTGGTCTTGCAAAATGGCAAGACCAAGACCGAGACCAAGACCGTCTATGCAAGACCAAGACCCAAGACCAAGACCAATACTGGGATGCAAGACCAATACCAAGACTAACCTGGTCTTGGTCTTGGTCTTGCTGCAAGACTTGCGAGACTTGCAAGACTCTTGCGGTTCCGTAACCAAACACAAATCGGTAGGAAATATATTAGTTTGCTCAATGATAAGTTAAGAAACGCTAATAAATAACATAATCAAATTAATCTTTGAACTCCCTTATTATCGATCTTTATTTTAGAAATTCTAAAAATATTGAATTAAAAGTTGTTGGGTGAAAAGCGAGTTCATTTTACGCTTCTAGGATTTCCGGATTTCAAAAAATTCTGAAACACCCTATACCTATACCGTAATTTCAATCCTTCTAGGATTTCCCTTACCGAGCTGTTTTCAAAGAATCCCGACAGTTCGTAGCCAGGGGAAGGTAAACTACACGGTTTTTTATTTTTATTATTTTTTTCTATCGCGCAGAATATTTTAAGCAAACGTTAAAAATCATCTATAAATCTGATATATTTTTGATGACATTTATCCAGTGGCCACTTTTGGAGATATTTGAAATTTTAGATTGCCCTTGTTTGTTCTTTAACTAACTCAACTAAGATATTCACACGACTGACTTTTTAAATAGATACCTAGTTTTATAAATGCGCGTATTAACAAATCTCTACCTGTTTTTAATTTTCATTTTTTGGAAAAAGCTTTGTAAAAAAATTGAGGTTAGTTTTATAAACCAGAAATACTTTTGATCACTTTCAGAGATTATTTCTATTTTATTAAAGAAAATGGTACAAAACCATTGTAGAATGAGCAAGAGAATGAGTTATGAAATAGAAGTATAAAGTAGAAGTATGTAGTAAGATGAGTGCTCAGTTGGGACGGATGATACCAAGAAAACACAAGCAGACTAAGTCGCGCTAGTAAGATACAATTCTCATATGTGAATGGTGATTATTAATTTATAAACTTTATTAATTAATTACGCATCTTACTTGCCCTAACTTAATTCTACAAGCCTAGTTTTATTCTCATTACTTATTCTACAATGGTTTGGTAACATTACAATACCAGGCGTGTTTGTTCTGGACAATGACAATTTTTTATACGGTCGATATTTATCCATTTTGAATGATAATATAATTACAGGCAATCTTATAAGATTATGAATTACGTACTTCCCATACATATGCAGGGTTCCTCTTCATTTAAATTAAGCAATTACGGTTTAGAGTCGCAACAACTTTTCACACTTATAAAAAGATCAAAATTTTCGCAAGAGTCTTGCGAAGTCTTGCAAGTCTTGCAGCAAGACCAAGACCAATACCAAGACCGTATATGCAAGACCAAGACCCAAGACCAAGACTAAGGATTTGATGCAAGACCAAGACCAATACCGAGGATGCAAGACCAAGACCAATACCAAGACCATATCGGTCTTGGTATTGGTCTTGCTTTGCGCATCACTAGTAAAGAAACTCATGAATTATACAAACAACTATTTAAGTATTAGGTAAATTTCTTATAGAAATGTACCTATATATATATATATATATATATTATATATTAGTGCAACCGAACCTAAATCCCAAGATAAATCCAAAATAAAATTATATATAATGGTTCAAGAATTCCACAGAGAATAGAATATATATGCATGGGTGAAAAAATGCGAAACTATTACCAATCAATACAACAAAACTACGGCGAGAACACAGTAAAACTAATGAAGAATTACACCAAAACTTCGAAAAAACTAATCAGCCAATCAAACAGAAGAATATTTCTACTAAGATGCAGAACCCAACAGATTCTACCAAAATTTTTAGAATTAAATCTTTCCCACATAACCCTTTCAACTGTAAACCTTAAACACAGGTTCGAACAGGTAATTATGAAAAAGTTCAAACAACAAATTTTAAACCTACTTATTACTGACAATGAATCGCAAATTAAACTCAACAAGACCAACATTGAAAAAATCAAATCTTCCTTACGCTTTCAACTTCCAACCCAACTATATAACAACTTTATGATTATAGAAACACAAAAGAATGAAAAACTCTTTAATAAAATTAAAGTGAAACAAACTAGAAAATTCAATTCACTTTTAAATCAAAACAACCAAGGAAAACTAACATATAACCCTGACTGGCTAGAAAATAAAACAAACATAGTTATTCCAGAATGTGTCCAAGAAATACTCGCACTTGGTCCCAATTTTGCTTTAGAGACAGAAAAAAACAAAATTCCTATTCATGATATACTTGCAACTATAGAAACCAATACGAGACACTTACATGAACGTGAAATAACGGAACTCAGATCAAATTTATGCAACACTCTAACAAATTTCAAAACTAAAAATGATCAACCAAATATCGAACAAAAAACCTTGAAACAGAAATTGAAAAAAACCAGACAATTTATTAAGAATAATGAAAATATAATCATCCTAAGACCTGACAAAACAAACAAAACTGTTGTCATGTATAAAAGCCAATACGATGAAAAAATGCAAGAGCTTCTACATGATACAAACACATATAAAGAAATGAAAAACAACCCTACCAATATTTTTCAAACAAAAAACAACAATTTAATAAAAAATTGGGAAAAAAACAAATACATTTCTGAAAAGACTGCTTCCGCATTAAAATTAAATAATGCATTACCTCCCAAAATTTACGGTTTGCCAAAACTACATAAAGAGAATATACCACTTAGGCCTATTGTATCTTGTGTCCAATCACCTTTCGAACAGCTATCCAAATTCTTAGCAAGAATCCTAAGCAATATCACTGGCAAGAACAAATATTACATCAAAGACTCGTTTCATTTCAAATCACAAATAAAAAATATAAAAATACCAACAAACCACATACTTATATCATTAGACGTCGTATCATTATATACCAATATCCCATTAAAACTAGCACAAGACATAATAACAAAAAATTGGGAAAAAATAAAAAACTATACCACACTACCACTTAATGAATTACAAAAAGCAATTGAATATACTCTCACTTCCACATATTTTCAATACAAAGATAAATTCTATAAACAAATCGAAGGCTGCGCGATGGGAGCTGCAATTTCTAGTGTTGTTGCACAACTTGTCCTCGAAGAACTTGAATCTAGCATAATACCCAAATTAAACTTCAAATTGCCACTCTATCGCAGATATGTCGATGACTGCATATTATTAATTCCAAAGGAAAAATCAAACTATGTCCAAGAAATGTTCAACTCATTCCATCCTAAGCTAAAGTTCACAATTGAATTAGAAAATAATAATAAAATCAATTTCCTTGACATGACGATACATAGAATAAATGAAACTCTAAGAACAAGCTGGTATACAAAAGAAACCTGGTCTGGTAGATATCTTAATTATAAATCTCACCATCCATTATCCCAGAAAAAATCTGTTATCATCGGCCTTGCAGACCGTGCGATTGCACTATCCGACCCAGAATTCCGACTTTTAGCTATTAAAAAAGCCAAGAAAACATTAACTAATAATAACTATCCATCAGCCATCATAAATAAAATTTTTAAAAGCAGGATTCATAAGTTTTACAATACACCAAAAAAAACACACACAAATCATCCTGAATCTCTTCATATAGGACTACCATACATTAAAGGACTATCGGAAAAACTCTCAAATATTACGCGGCCATACAATATTCAGATTGGACACAAGGGATATAATACCCTAAACAAAATAACTTTCTCCAAATTAAAAACTGATAATCCAACCAACAAAAAAACACATGTAGTTTACCAAATCTCGTGTAATGGAGAAAATTGTAACAAGGTTTACATTGGACAAACCTCCCAACACCTCGAAGGTAGAATAAACGGACACAAATATACAAAAAATTCTGCAACAGCTCTTAATAAACATAAAAAAACAAGCAAACACGAATTTAACTACAATAATATAAAAATTTTAGCAACCGAAAGAGACACAAAGAAAAGAGAATTTCTTGAAATGATTCATATTAAGCTCAACCCCAATACAGTGAATGATAAAACTGACATTAAGAATCTCTGCAAATTATACCACAAAATTATTTAATAAAAAGAAACTCCATCTCCTCTCTTTTTTACAAAGTGTTTGTATTAATACTGTTGTTAAATAATATTCCTCTTCCATTCCACAATTTCAAATAAACCACAACCACCATAGCAAAAGAGTTCCTGATAAACCTACAACAGATGGTAGCATAGACACAACAATACACACCAAACATAATACACCAGTCTTTATATTTGACTTTCAAAACATATATAGCGTAAAAACAGACCCGTCATAAAAATCAACACATGCCATAAGAACAAACATGATAAAAAAGAAAAATGATTAATTACAATAAAGAATAAACTTGTTCCTATAGGTGTTTAAGGTACGAAAGGTAATTTTATATGTTTTCATTTTTGTCATTTATTTTATTAATATTTTTAGCAGTGATATGTTTTTTTATAACTGATGAAGCTTGGAGCCCCAAGCGAAACGTCTTAAATTAAAATATACAATGAATATCTGACCCCTTTAGTGCAACCGAACCTAAATCCCAAGATAAATCCAAAATAAAATATATATATATATATATATATATATATATATAATTATATAATATATAATTTTAGTAATTCACTGCCGAGAATGTATAACCAAAGTGCCGCAACCCTATGAATGTTTGTCACTTTGGTTATATGAATTACTAAAATTATATATTATATAATTATATATATATATATATATATATGTATATATATATATATATATATATATATATATATATATATATATATATATATATATATATATATATATATATATATATATGGGATATTACGAAATTTATTAACACGATAGAGGTCGCAGTTTTGAAGGTATCAAGTTCAAATTTGCTACAAAAACCAATCTCTCAAATATCTTGGTCGAGTTCGTTATTGGGCAATATCGGGTAAGTAGTTTCGAAATGGCAGCCATTCAAACATTTAAAAAAAATATCAAAAAAGAGCCGTAGTGTAAATATCATCCAAAACAATTTTAGGTTATAGATGTAATCAGTACCTACAACTTTTGTTCAAAGCAATTTTTCATAAAACACACAGGTAAAAAAATAAAAATTAATAAAGAAAAATAACAAATATTGATAAAACATGAACACTCAATATAAATTTGATGTAATTGTACATTTTCTGGAGATCTTAATATAGACCCTGATTAAAAAAAATATAGTATATTTATTGCAAAGAAATAGACGAAAAAAAAGTTCTGCCTTGAAGTGGAACTCGAACCCTGTCTGATATATATTCAACAGCCAAAACGAAAACCTCTAACCGCGAGGCTATGACACATAAGACAATTATATGTAATAACATGTAGGTATACCAATGAAAAGGTTGTTCAAATTTCAATTCAATGAATTTTGAAAAATTTACCTTTCCGCTGACTACAGGCCATCGGGTTTTTTTTTCTGTGATGGAAAAAAAGTTTTACATTTTATCTCTGTTGACAGGTGACAAAGTATCATTTTTTATAAAATTACTTTTTTCTGGGTATATATACACATAAAGATAGCGATTTAGCTGGCAATATTTTTTGTGATGCTACTTTCACTGCTTCTACTAACTCGGGTGAAGTCAACTCTCGAAATCAGACATTATTTTACAAACAAACAACCACTTACATCACAATTGACAGATATTTAATTAATTTAAAGGTTTCGTTAGCAACGCAGGTCTTATTGTCGCTATAAGTACCTACTAGTTTAAAAGTTCAAATTTCACTTCGATGATTTTCTAACTTTAATATATTGTATTATTTTTTCAATATTAAATCGTCGTTTTCCCATCACAGAAAAAAATAGTTTATTATTAGCTCTCGGGTCAAAATCTAATACTTTTTTACTTGTATAATAAATACCCACTATTTTGTATTAACAAATTACTTATGAAGTTGTGCAATTGCAGTTAAACTGATAACTTTTGGCACCAACTTCACAAGTACCAGCACCAATAGAATTAAAATTATTTTGTAGTTTTCAGTGCACCAACTAATAACGTCGGTCCATGTTTTTGTAAAAAATATTTATTTCACACTTTTGAGTATAACATTACTCACGAAAATCGTTCACTAATACCAAAGAAGACAGTACTTCCTATTACCCACGTATACTGTTTGCTTGTACTTATTATTATGTAGAGATCTCAGAACATCGCTACGGATATACGCATATGTATTTTAGATTTAACCATTTTACCACCGATTAACTCGAAAACCGTAACTCTAAGGAAAAAATGTTCATTATAAATAAATTTGCCCCCTCCACCTCCTTCAGGGGCAGTTTTCGGAGGTAAGAAGATATCGGATTTGAGTTTTTACGAATATGGGACAATTTCTCAAATCTTCTCTTTCAAATGAATCAAAAATCATCAAAATCAGAGTACGTTTACCATATAAAACGCACGAACAAACAAAAAAAAAGCTGACAGTCGAATTGTATACCTCCTCCGTTCGGGGTTTGTCGGTCAAAAAATAACATCAACGAGAGGAAATATGATATTGTATCACGGCTTAGAACAAACTATCTTATTGAATCAGCAGAGAGAAAATACGATAATCTTCTTCCACATAGGCGTAACAGGAGAAGTTTTTTTTAATATTGTAGGTCAAATTGACAAATGGATCTTTGATACTTTAAACGCTGATGATGGAATCAGATACGACAAAGCTATCCAAACGCTACAACAAAATCAAAATACTATAATTCAAGAGAGTAATTTACAGATATCATTATCGAAAAAATTCATTCACATTTACAACGATTCTGTCATAAAACTCATACAAAATCAAAATAAATTGCCTCAACAAATTGAATTATTCCAAACGTTTGTTCAGGGTACGATTACTAACATCTGAATTTCCAAGCAATCATTTCTCAAAGGAATCTAGATTGCCAAAGTTTAATAAATTTCGTGGATAATATAATTTCATGCTTTACATTACTCAATAATAAGCTCCGAACTTCTAGAGATGTTACGATATCTCCAGAATTTTTACGATAAAAATAAAATTTCACAGTTCAGAAATATTCTTACTATCAATTTTTGGGAACTCAAGTTAATTTCTTAAATAACAAGCTTATCTTTGCTATACACGTCCCAATACAGAACAGTATTACTTTGAACCTATACCACTTATATCCTGTCATCCAAAACCATGAACTATTTATTCCACGAATATCACCAACCAACCATTGGCATCAACAAGCAGAGTTGTCAGCATAATTATATTATTATAAAACTAGTAGAATTAATTAAGAGACAATTTTTGAATGTAGCTCGTTGTAGAAAGATCAATTAAATTGTTAAATAAATGTTTTTAAAAAGTCTCAATTGAGTCATAAATATATAATTCTCGTAATTTTTTTGTATTTTTTTGGTTTATTTGAATGTCTACCTACAAAATACAAATTGTTCAAAAAATTAGTCAAGTACCCTATTAATGGAGCTGAAGGTCTTGGACCTTATAAGAGAATTAGAAGAGTTTGGCGTAGAGACTAATGGAAGGAAACAGGACTTACAAGATCGACTTCGGAAAAGACTTGTTGAAGACCCAGAAACTTTTCAATTTGCTGGACTTCAAAAGAATGGAACTGAATATAAAACAAGGGCAAGAAAAAATTGCACAAAAATTAGATCAGAGATTAGAAAAACAAGAAGTAAATTTGGCCCAAAAATTAGAACAACAAGAAGTACATTTGGCCCAGAAATTAGATCAGAATATAAAGGAGGAGGAGAAGCAGCAGACATACTGCAAACATTGTCACCGGTGGAACAAGGTAATTATGAGCAACTTATCAGACGTTTGGAAATGAGGTATGGCCTCAATTGAGGGGTCGCTACCAGCTGTCGAACGAATCATTACAAGGTTTCGAAGCAGATCTAGCTCGCCTTGTTCATCTGGCATATCCAACGGTGCCAGATAATGTTATGTAGAGATTGGCAGTCCAAGCATTCTTGGGCGGAATTCGTGACGATGAAACGTGGCAAGCCTTAATACTTGTACGTCCGGAATACTTGGTGGATGCACAGACTCGTGCACTAGAATACGAGGCCGCGAAAAATAAGTGCAAGATCCAGGCTCAATTACGGAGGATTGAAGAGTGCCAATTCCAGGAGCCATTCGATGAAACAATAAGGCGAGTAGTGAGAGCTTCGATGTTGGAATTGTGGTCAGCCTGGTTATATCCGAAGTCGTTGTAAGAAAAGAAGGACACGAAACCGCAATCTGAGGCGGAAAATTAAGTCGGGTAGAAGAGAAGAGGCGATCATCGACCCGTGTCCAGAATGCCTCAAGCATCCGGTGAAAAGTTTGTTTTTGAATGATTTCGTAAATGGTAAATAAAAGTTGCTTCTTCTGGATACGGGAGCGACGGTCACAGGGAACAGTAATGTAAAACCATATGAGGCTGCCTAATGCTACTGGTGATCGTGCGAAAATCCATGGTGAAATTAAAATCAATATAAAAATTGGTAAAACTTATATTGGACACCCATTTTTGGTAGCAGACATAGACGAGGTGATAGTTGGGATTGATATCATGGGCTCGAATGGATTCCAACTGGACTTTAAGCGTGGCATTATCCAAGTCAATAATGAGGAGGTTGTTCTTCACCGCCGACAAGAAGAAGCTGTCAGAAGAACTTTATTTACACTCGAAAGTAGAATAATAAAAATTACAACTTCACTTTACCATTGAATAATTTTACTAGCTTACTCTGACTCTGACTATTATTGCACACTGTCTTTTTACACTCTCTCCCATGCCCACAATTATCCCCAATATATATCCGAAAAAGACTCCAGATCATTCGAGCTGCCTCTGCTCTTTGAATCACCAGCCGCCACTGGACTTTTCTGGAAATCCTAGAGAGAACATGCGTCGCACTCTTTGTCAGCGGCCGCTCTCGAGATTTCCATGGCTCGCACATAAGCATCAAAACGACGCCCCCACTTTATGGCCCAATGCCGGCGGCTGTTTCCCTTGCAAGTTACAATACTATCCGAAGAGGCAGAAAAACCAGTCCAACCAGAAAAATGTGAGGTGGCTGTAGAAGCTCTAGTGGAAGATGGCTCTAATCAGGGAAGCATTATGATTGAACCACAGGTGTATCATGAGCAAATCGGCCGTGGAATCAAGATCGGAAAATCCCTGGTTTGAGCTGATGATGTGATTTCAGTAAAATTGATAAACATTAATGGCTTTCCTCTACACCTCAAGGAAGGGACACAATTATGACGGTGTTCTTCGATTTCTTCAATAGTGAGGAGCTCCAATGTTATAGAGTAGAGTAGACTTTATTTAACTATGATTGTATAAAAAATATACATTATAGCAGGTCCAAAAACAACAATGTCTAAAATATAAAGTGAAATGACAAATGAAATATAACATATAAGGGAAAATATTACAAACTAGAATGAAATGATATATCTAGACATATAGCAAAAATTAATACATAGGTAAAACGGAAAATATTTAATACGTGATCAACGAATGGTACACACTGTCTCACAGAAGAGATATGTTTCAAGGAATTCCTGAACAGAATAAAACAATGTTTCAAGAGATATTTTTTAATCTCCATTTGAAATTTATTCCCGTCCAAGTTCTGCATCTCGCTAGGTAATTTATTATAAAGTTGGGGGTTCAGTTCTTAACAGACTTTGTTAATCTTTATTGTTTATTGTAAATTGTACACTATTACAACTATACAATTTTTAACCCATCAAAAACATACATGGGGTGTCATACACAGTACATAATAGAATTATGTCAAAAATTTAGATACTAGACACGAAAAATATTAACAAATTGAAGGCGCACATAAAGGTATATAACGGACAACTTTTTAACAATGTTAACAAACAATATATATATATATATATATATATATATATACGTACAGCAGGCACTTCGGCCCCTCATACCGTCACGTATCAGGCAGTTCGGCCCCATTTGTCCATTTCGGCGCCCGGCGCCAAACTGCCAAAACATTTAAACGTAAACTTTGGCCCCCGAAATTGGTACTGGGGGCCAAAATGCCTGATTAATATCAATTTTGTCATAAAACGCAACTTTTGGCGCCCCTTTAGAGAAAATTTCATATCGGGCAGAATTAACCGAAAAAATGTAAAATTTCCATATTAGTAATAAACATTTAGCATTATTTTATGTAACCGTTAAGTTAATGAAACAAACTAACAGTCTATATTATAATTTCTTACTCTCATTTTCAATATTTTATAAATAAAATCAGATTCCAGTAGTTGTAATGTTTTCAAGAACTCTTGTTAACTTTCACTTGTTATATATATGTGACCACTTCCAGCCCTTCGTATACCTTGAAATTTGGAAGGTGCTAATAATGTTAAAATTCTGATAACAATAAATTATGGATTTTTTGTTAGAGAAAAAATCAAAATAGCGGTTCCAAAATAGCTGATGAGATTTGTGTTTATGGTCCGATTTAATTCAAAATTGATATGTAGGGGTTTTCGTGGTCGGAAATTATGGTACTTTCGTCAAAATTTATAAATTACTGATGGCGGCTCCAAAATAGCGGACGAGTTTTTTTAATTAAAGTAAATACCTGTTTTGAACAGAATCGGGCCATGAATCATAAACTTAGTTTGAATTTTGACAAAAATTAACATAATTCCACCTTAACATACATTTGTGGGAAGAATCAGAGCATTAATCACTAAACTTGTACACAATATTCCTCCACCTAGAGACCTTTTTTTCTCGCATACCTATGCCCGAACCAAAACTATTATGTATTATTAGCCATCTAAAAAAATCATTCATGGCAGCAATGATAATCACATATAATAAATAGAACATCTTGGAAGATTCTTTCATTTTATAAAAAATCTTCATAAAACAGATAAGAACCGTCCATAAATGTGCATATTGACAATAATTGTGTTTTTTTCATAATCTGTTCTATCATTTCCATACCGTATGTCAGTCATTGACCCCTGTGAAGTTAGCCCCCTGATTTTCAAAAAATATGCTTCTTCCAACGTAAATCGTTTGTTTGTCATTTGTTATTGTTTGTTAGATGAAAAATTTTGTTTGTTAGTTGCTATTTTTTTTAATAACAATTGAAAGTTTTGACTTCCAAAATATGAAAGTTTTTTCTCGCAAATCGACAGTTTTTAATTCGCTTTTGTTTGTTAGAATGGTGTCCGCTTTGTTAGATCTTAATTACCTAAATATTTGCAGCAATTTTTATTTCTGCTTCTGATATTCGTGAGAATTTTCAGTCATCACAAGGAATACGTGCCGAACCTTGAGACTTTTCACCGATGATCAAACTTGGAACATATTGCATATAGCCTGATATAATTGGCATCGACTTGCAATAATATTTAAGTCTAAACTTCGTAGAAGGTGATAAAAGAAAGAAAAATATCTTTCATTTTTGGTTGCTGATTGTACCGAACAATTGAATACGATAATTCGCATTTCATAGCATATTGCTATAGAAAGATTAATCTTTGGGAACAATACAACTATTTGAAAACAAAAACATCAAACTGTTGGGCCAGCTCGGGAATCTGCCTTACGCGCTGATATATATAAAAATTGTCGTCAACCGTTAAAATAATCCTCAAAATAAAATTACTTGAATTCCACGAAACAATAACAAACGACAAACGAACAATTTACATTGAAATAAGTTTATTTTTCGAAAATCAGGGGGCTAACTTGACAGGCGTCAGACATTGCTCCATATCTGCATATGGCTCTGCAGGGTCGGAGTTACAGAATTTTTTTTTTGCTTGCATAGGTACCTATGCAGCTATTTATCTCCTTGTTAGTGCGTTTAAAAAAAGAATTAAGTATATAGCGATCCAAACGAATTGAACCAGAGAATTAAAGAACAATAGGAAGATTATCAATTCACTTCAATTATGTTCAAATTGTTTCAAATCTTATATGTTCAAAAATATTTGTATCAACATTCTAAGTGGTATTTTTCACCAAACACAAAATTATTTATTTAGATAATCATATTAGATGTATGGAGTAGTTTTTTAACTAAATCAGATACCTACATCTTCATTTTCTGGAAATATTGATCATATACAGAATGTGATTTTGTTCTGTAATCAGAAGGTTACGGCTTTATAGATAAAAATTTCTTCCACTTACTATATCTGATTTTTTAAGCTCTATAAAAATAGTCGGAATTGCACTACACTTCATTTTTTCTTTAGGAACATATATATTTTTATTTATTATTTAAATTCTTCCTAAAATGTTAATGCTAGTTGTATAACGAATCATATTTAATGTTAATAGATTTCGAGATATAATTGTTTCTTTAAAAATTTTGACAGAACAAAGGCACTTTAAAAAATAAATATCTTAAAACATGTAGAAGAGTAGAGAATTGAATTTTATCAGAGTCACACATAATATTGGAGATTATTATGAATTAGTTAAATTCCCTTTATATACGAGGCATGAGCAAAATAGGTTTCTGAAAGGTTAGAGAAAGTTGAAAAAGTATTTTTTTTCAAATGGATTGTATATTTTTCATTGTCCCACTGGAAAGAGGAGACAATTCTACATATGATCTACCAAAAATATTTTGAAGTTTCATACGAAAAAATTTATAATATTTTTGGATTTCCATAGAATTTTACTTATGAAACTGCAAAATATTTTTTTGTAGATCACATGTAGAATTTTCTAATCTTTCTAGTGAGATAATAAAAAAATACCAATCCATTCGAAAAAATTACTTTTTCAACTTTTTTTAACCTTTCATAAAATTACATTCTGTTCACGCCTCGTAGGATACTAAAGGAAATTTAACAAATTCATAATAATCTCCAATATTATGTGTAACTCTGATAAATATTTCATTATCTGCTTTTCTACATGTTCTGAGATATTAATTTTTTGTAAAGTGCCTTTTACTGTCAACTTTTTTTTAAAAACATTTATATCTTGAAATCTATTAACAATAATCAAAAAAATTAGTTATACAAATGGCATTAATATTATATGGAGAATATAATGAATCAATAAAAATATACATGTTCCATAAGAAAAAATTAAGTTATGTGCAATTCCGTCTATTTGGGCGCACCTGCTACAATTGAAAATATTTTTGAATTATAGAGCTCAAGAAATCAGATATAGTTAGTGAGAACATATTTTTGATATCTTTATCCATAAAGCCGTAATCTTCCGATTACAGAACAAAATCACACCCTGTATAATACATAATATTTTATGCTATTATTTCCATGACTTGTAAAACATCCAATAGCAACCAGTTTAATTCTATATTTTCGACTCGATTATGCTCAGCACAAGGAGAATCTCTAACAATAACAAATCTTTAGATATTTTTATGAATGAAATGCTAGGTATATGTGTTTTGATGATTATGGAAATATACAATCATTCAGATGAATGCGCACTTAAGCATATCGCCAAAATGCTGGAACATAAAATACTATAATATTCTTTGTTTTTATGTGGATAGAAATCCATGTACACACTGATTAATAAAGTCTATTTATTCAATATAACGAGTAATCATAATTTACACAAACAAGTACAATTTATATTCAGTATGAACTAACTATACACAATTTATATCACACTACTTATTTCACTTGGTTGGCACCTTCAAAACTGACTGAACTGAAAGATATTTCTGGTGCTATCTAGGTGTTTTCACAATGATTTAGTAGCTAGTAGCTCGTGTTCTCTGTCCCACAACAGTGCGTCAGAGAACGTCATATCGTGCAGTCTGGGTAATAATATAAGTTGTGTAAGTTATCTAGCGATTTTAATTTTTTTTGCATCGGATTATTTCGTACAGAATCGTCTTCGATTATTTAATATTAATTCCCGCAATTTTTGTGTAGATAATTTTGTGATAATTACGCGATGGAAACACAAGAAGCGTTGTGTTTACCAGATGTAAAATTTCTGATACATAATTAGTAGGTTTGAAAGTCCGGATAGTTTCCATTGGTTTCGGTAAACACAACAAATTTCGTAAACTTTTCCATCTCGAAATCATCATTTGGTTTTTTACTGAATATCATAATTTATACCAAATTTGGACAAAGATACAAATTTATAGTGATTGTAGGTATGTTACGAACTACAACTTTAGCTTGACTCTACTTCATTCTATTTCAAAATGATACTAAGCGTAGATAAGAGTGTTGCGTTTATTTTCAACAATGTCTTCGATTATAATAATATTATTGAAGCTTATGTCGGAAATGGTGATGCATTACGAACGAAGAGATTACCAACGAAATATACAAGTTTCAAATGCGGAACCCACCACATAGTGCCCCACGGGCTATTAAAGGTAGCCAATGTCATTTCTCAAGGTCTAGTTAGGGGTATCAAGGCTCATTAAAATCAGCTCAGTACAGAGACCAGTAGTTTATGCGTGAAAGCGTAACAAAGAAACTCACTTTTGCGTTTATAATATTAATTGGTATTATAAGTATATTCCTCTTGGTTAATGTTATTGTGGATTAAAAATGAATTGTAAGTCTAGGTAATGGTAAGAAAGGATTTTATGCCTGTAAAAATTCAAAATTATACCCATCTAAGATTATCGTATTCATTCGGTAAACATTCGTATAAAGTTCATTTCCTGCTCCCTTGAAATAACGTAAGGTAACGAAGTCCCCTAAATCTAAGACCCAACCAATCCCTGTGTCTAACACACATCTAGCTAAGAAAGCGCTGCAACATTTTTGACAGGATTTGCTGTTAGACGTCTTGCGCTCTTAAGCTGGTTTATAAAGAAGCTTTTAAAAATAACTGTTGGGGTATTTTTGATGCTGCAGCTTGAAAAGCGCAAGTGTTTCATACCAAAATCTGTCAAAAATGTTGCAGCGCTTTTTTAGGAAGATGTGTGTTGGACGAAGGGCATTAAAAGTAACAAATAGAGAACTGCGCATGAGTACCTGGAAATCAGGTGGCGTGCTCATGCTGAAAATAACGGCTGGGTGAGATGGTGGCTTAAAAGATATTTACGTACTACGTAGTGCCCACATATCACGTAACTACTGTCCTTTTGTGTATTTTCTAACTCATGCTATGCCAAAACCTAACCTAACCTAACCTAACTCATGCTATGCCAAAATGTGTTTGACGTTAGGTTTATCAATGTTGGCTATGTTCATGTGACAGAGTAAATATGTTCATTGATGATATCTAGATTGAAAGAAAAAAAGCGTCAAGTGTTGTATTGAAGTTTGGCTAATTTTGATAGGAACGCTTGTTTTGTTTTGTCTTACTAACAGATCTGGAATCTAAGATCGAATTACATTAAGGGTGTTCGAGCAGCGGTTCAAACTAGTCACAAACCGTCAGACGCCTGCGCACTTCAATTTACGATGAAATAATTTATTCACAACTCGAGCAGCAGTTTGACGATTTCCAAACTAGTCCCGACTCAGTTTGAGACAGGCGCAGTTGAAGCGTCTTCTTCTTCTTAGAGTATAGTGTTCTCTGTTGTTGGAGAAATCCCTTTCAGAGAACACCACCACAGTCCTAAACTAAATCCTGGTTTTGTGTTTTGTCCATCAGTCTTTCATTGATGTTCTCTCTTATCTTTGGTCATAAAACATATCTATCGGCATAGTCATTTGTTCTATGATGACGAAATTGTAAGAAAGTGGAAGGGGAAACTGCAGTTTGCAACAAAATCCCAAACCACTTGGAAACACTTTCAAACCGCACATGCGCATTTTAAACAGTTATCAAACCGTCCCAAACTACTGCTCGAACAACCTTATAGACAGCAAGTGGGTCGCGTAGCCTTGTTCAAATGTCAACATGGTTGCACAAACATATCTGAAATTGAAGGTCGATTTTAAGAAGACTGGAACAGAACAGTAAACTTCTTATGCTTCTCTGCGTAGCAACATGAGATTACAGAAGTTGCATATCTTGGCATCTTGACAATTACCATAAATATTTGTTCAATTCGTTTATCTTCGAGATCATGGTCTGCTGTCTTGTTCAAACGAGAGTCGCTAGTTGCGCAGAGCATGGTGCGCTAAGACGCATTTACAAAAGATATGCATATGCATTTTTACAAAATTATTAGGGCGAGTGTAATATCCTGTTTGCAGTCTTCTTGATCAAATTGCAAGAAACTGTATCATAGGTAGCAAGTGGGTCGCTTAGCATCTTGTTCAAATGTCAAATTCAACGATGGCACTGCAAAATTGAGAAATCGGTATGTTACTTAGAACATAAAATAACTTAAACTTATTAAAAAGTTATGAACTTATGAGCGCAGAATACTATAATGAATAATATCAAGACCTATCAAGATGGAAATATGTTAAAGGAGACAGTGTGAATTTTCTTACAACTTTTCAGCATCCTACACCCTTCCTCAACTGCGAACCAGGTAGCAGAAATTGGAAGCTGAAAAAGACTGGACGCTAAGCGAACTATTTTCTAACGCGCCTTTCATTACCTTTCTGTATGAACGTGGTTTTATAACTCGAAATCATCAGATGTCAAAAAACTTTCCTTCCCATTCATTACATTCAACATTTAACTCTTTTGACAAAACAGCCTTTATTATTCTGCAACTGTCATTGTTGAAAGAAAATGAGATGTATTTGTGGATACGCACTTCATTATGCGCATGTACGAAAATTCATGTGATGATATAAATGACCCGCACACCTTACCGTCCTTCGAAGCATTATCATCTCCACAGGAATTTATTTTTCCTGTCTAGGAGGGTATTCGAGCAGTAAGCAGTAGCTTGGACCAGTTTCAAACTTTTTCCAGCTGTGTTCCGTGATCGTGAAGCTAGCGCATTTTATTTTCTGTCTTCTTAAAACTGAAATGCACATGCTTCTGACAGTTTGAGCTTAGCTTGAACTAGATTTGAACTGCTGTCAAAAAATCCGTTATATAAAGGGTGTTTGAGCAGAGTTTGCACCAGTTTCATACTATTTCCAACTGTGTTCTATGATCGTGAAGCATGCGCATTTTGATTTCTGTCTTCCTCAAACTAAAATGCGCATGCTTCTGACGTTTTGAGTTGGCTTTGAAATGCTGCTCGAACAACTTTATAGCGTTTTGTTATAAGGTATGTCCGAGCACCAATTCAAACCAAACTCAACCGTCAGAAGCATGCGCATTACATTTTTTAGGAGATCAAAATTTAAATGTTCATATCTCCCAACCACAGATCACACTTAGAAACAATTTTAATCTGGTCCAATCTTTAGCTTAAACACTCCTATAGACGCTCGATATGAAAACGTGCGTAAAATTTTCATCACGAGAAATTATATAAGGTGTTCTGTGGTGGAGTATTGTCTCTAACTCTGGTAGTAGAACGCGCCAAGGACGCCAAGCAAGAAGACTTTGCCGCCAATTAATCTCACTCAAATGCCACCTGTGACCTTAATACATTCTGATAAAATCTAAGTTCCATATTGAAGCAACTGAATGTCAATACCTGCTTCCGATTTGACTAATTGGCGTTGAATTGCGAGAATTAATTTATATTCAAAAAAATATTCTCCGCTCTCCCCTAACCATAGTGAGAACGCTTCCAGTGTATTGATTTGGCAACAGCGCTCATAAAATCCTTCTAAATTTAAGATAATCATTTAATGGGTTCTGATAATTTAGCCCCATAATAGCGATTTTGATTACATTTTCTGTTTAATATTTGATTAGAATCATACACATATAAAAATATAAGGAATTTATATGGCATAATTCTTTAACTGCAGTAGAAAATGTTTCGTCGGTTCAACATTTCCCAAAGTAGGAAAATAAATTTGCATTGAAGGGTTCGAGATATGTTTGAGGCGTTGTTTTCCATTCATTCTTTGTCTGAAGTAAGTGGTGTAATTTTCCAGTTTATCTATAGTACGTAGTTCGTACTATAATATTTTATTAAATTATTTCTCATTTTTGTTGTTTTATAATAATCAATCAATATGAATCAAAAACGCATTTATGCGGAACTAAGTACATCTCAAAGGATAGCGACGTCGGATGTACCTTTCGGAATTGTAGATGAAGGATTATATCCACCGTTTTGTTGGTAAAAGGTATTTTTTGTGTTTCCTTCATGATTCCCCTTGCCCTGAATCATGATTCTCTCACTCTCTCTCTCTCTTTCTCTCTCTTCATATCAACGATTTAAAGAAATCTTCGAGATGTGGCAACACCTGCGAATAAATGTTTATACGTCTATTGACCTAATTCGTCGATCGAGCCCGCCTTTATAGAGGTATACAGTTATTAGTTATTAAAAGCTTCCTCAAAAATGACTAATGAAGGATGTTCCAGAAATGAAAACACCACACTTTTAATAATGATATACTGTAATAAAATAATATAACAAACAAAAAAAAATATCTTATTGTGTATATGTGTTCTTTGCTTAACACATGTAGCGAAGAGAGAAATATATTTACTGAGTGCACAGACTCAGATCAGAACACCTGTAGGTACACCTAGACATAGCATTTCATTCAAGGAATATATCCTTAGGCGGTTTGAGATAGTTTTTTTTTGGTAATTTCTATGTGCAAGACAAAGACAAAATTTGCCAATAGGAATTTTCAGCAACCGTGTAATAATTTCGAGGCGCAGCATATTCAAGTAAATTACCGTTTTAAGGCTTATAATTTCTACGCAAAATAAATACCTGCTTTCTTAGAAGAAAATATGGAACTCTCGATTAACCGGTTGCTGTCGGAAGTTTTAGAATTCATATAGAAATAGAATAAAATATTTATTGGTCAATCCTAGTAAATAATAAGGAAATGTCTATAACGGTTCTTTTTTACGCACCTATTTCATCAATTAAAATTAAACGTATAAAAATATCGAAAACATTAACTAAAACTGAAAAGATCATTGTTAGTGGATTGATATTTACAGAAAATGATGATGATTTAGTGCGAAATCCTGAACCATACTAGTCTTATTGTCTATATAAATAATCGTTCTTTTTATTGAAAAACAGAGACAATATTTTCAATAACATCAACATCAAATAATGATATATCTATATAAGAATATACCTACTTACACATAACAATTAGCAAATAATTTTCTCTGATAATACACTAACTACAATGCATCATTTCAAAAACCTCAATACCTGTTTATATACATTTCATATAGATAGATATCAAATTTATTTAATGGGGTTGCAATCAAATTGTCATTGACAATTTAAAATATACATCGGGTCTGAGTATTGAGAAGATTATAGCATGACCACCATAGCAAAAACAATAAAATCATATTTTTTTGCTAAAAATGGTATTTAAATTTTCCATGATCTTATAAATGTGATACGGATACAGGCTAAACATATTTGTGTTTTTTTAATCATAGAACACATAAATAAGATGAACATGTTTATATATCTTATGTATGGCAATACTGCAAGATAATTTTAGAAAGGGATAACAAAGCTAGGAAGTTCTGACAACTAACGAAATGTGAAGACTCGTGAATTATTATTCTCCGTTTTGTCAATTTAGCTTTAATATCGGTCGAAAACTCTTTTTTCGCAATTCTATTATGGAATTATGGATATCTATCGTTTCGTTTACCTCATAATCTTTTACATTATAAATATCTTGGATTGAGACGGTCGCAGACAGCCATTAGCATGGAATTATTTGGGCTTGGGCATTGGCATAGTACATACATACAAAAGAGTAACATTTCAAATGACAGTGGCCGTTGGAAACTTCCCGTCGCGCATACGGAAAACAATTTTCGCTTAATGTCATCGGTTTTTTGTCGAATTTCATTCCTTTGATAATCGTCAGTTTGCCAATGAGCTCAGCGATGCATCAGTCGTGTCCTCAAGAGATGATTACTGATTACTAAGCGATTGGGACTAATTAGTCACTGTTGTAGACACGACTAATGACTGATGCATCACTTAGCTCATTTGTTCACTGACAGCTGTCATATTAGAGGCATCAACTTTCTGAATACTGATAACCATAGAAATAATACTATTATTTAAATAGTATTAATTCTATGCTGATAACTAAGCGATTGGTAATCAGACTTTGGATTTTTTGACACAACCAATAATCAATTTTATGAAAGCTAGAAAAGCTCGTTGCGCCCTGATGCATGCGCATTTTTATAGCGAGTTTCATCTCCTTTTTCTTGTTTCATTCTTGAGATGTTAGATACTTAAATCGCTCTGAAGGTGGCAATGCGTGGTCTTGTTGTAGTTGTTGTTGAGATGTCTATGCTACATGCAACATACAAGAGTACTGTATGCATGGTACAAGTTTATTTGTACCATGACTTTATGGAGGAAAACAAACTAAGGAGGTGGGGGAATTATTGAGTGGGCTTAAAGATACACTCCGATGCAGAAGATTCTTTTTATTGGGATCTCAGCGCGATATTTTACTGCGCACTCATCCGATTGTTTATGTGTTAGTGTCACTCAGAGAACACTATATCTTCAAGCTAAGTTTACAGAATACTACAGTATATGTATTCCATAAACTTTGTGTCAAGTCTCACTTCTACGTGTTCTATACTAAAATCAACTTACAAAAGCAGCTCATGTAAACATGCAAGTTAGTCAATTACTCTAGGTAGGCCGTATTCAAGGTCACTTGAAATAAACGTTGAAATTATTTAAGAAAAAAGATAGTGATTGGCTGGATTTCATTAAACTTGTTTCTTTGATATATTTTGTCGAACAGAAATGGTTCATGAAATCCAGAAATTCACGACCCTGCACCAAGAAGACTGGACACAAGGATAGTAAACTTCCTATGCTTCTCTACGTAGCTACATGAGATTACAGAAGTTGCATATCATAGCGTAGCCTCGTGTAGGATGAACATTGATGAACATCTTGACAATTGCCTTAGATATTTGTTTTCTTTATTTATCTTGATCTGCTGTCTTTTGTAAGCGAGAGCTGTTTGCTGCGCACACCATAGTGCGCAAAGACACATTTACGAAAGATATGTGTATGAAATTTTACACGATTTTTAGGGCGCGTTTAATCTAGTCTTTCCAGTCGTCTTTGCAGGAGCATTGTAAAAAATTTTCTTACGTGTGTCGTTGTGTCTATGATCACGACAAAAATTAGAAACACCTACGGTGTTTTATGTTTTGTTATGCATTACGCAAATTCTGTAACACCGCGTGGAGGTCCAAGTAAAAGGGATCTTCCTACAGTGTACTCCACATTTTATCCCAACCCCTTTTCTTGGGTACATTAATATTTATTTTTTTACATGTAGTTAAATATAAAAATTGTGACTGATGTTTTACTTTTTCTGACATATAAGATCATATTCATAGCTAAGAGTATGCCATATGGAATTACTCTAGGCACGCGCCTGAGATATAAAGGGTGTTAGAGCAGCATTTCAAACTATACTCAAACCGTCAGAAGCATGCGCATTTGAGTTTTAAGAAAACAGGAATTAAAATGCACAATCACGGATCACAGTTGGAAACTGGTCCAAACTATTGCTCGATATATATATATATATATCCTACCAAAATGAACCAGCCAAAACCGATTAAAATCATCCTCTGAGTAATAAAGGTCAGATGTTCATAAAACATATACATTCAACTATGAAGTGATTAGGACGAGAAAAATCTAATAGGGGATTCTCACTTGTTCAAAACAGCTCAGTGCAGAGCCGCGATTGGCTGGATTTCATTTCAACATGTTTCTTTCATATGTTTTGTCGAACAGAAATGATTCATGAAATCCAGAAATTCACGTCCCTGCACCAAGAAGACTGGAAACATGGAGAGTTAACTTCCGATGCTTCTCTATGTAGCAACATGAGATTACAGGGGCGTGGCCTCGTGTACAATGAATATCTTGAGAATCACTTTAAACATTTTTTCTCTTTATTTATAAAAAGTGTTTGCGATTTGGAACCGTTGGCGTAGATACAATAATAAAATAAAAACAGAAAAATACCTCAACACACCCTCAAATTTATTATTATCACCCGGTAATTGTTTCACTAACAAAGTTGGCATATACAGGGGTAAACCTGTTCATGATCTGTTGTCCTTTTTTAAGCGAGAGCCGCTTGTTGCTCAAGGCATGATGCAGAAAGACGCATTTAAAAAGATATGCGTATTAAATTTTTCAAGATTTTTAGGGTGAGTTTAATCTCCTGCTTCCAGTCTTCTTGCCCTGCACTGTGCTCTGTGCACTAGGTATATATTCTCTGACTGTGCTGCTCTGATCAAAATCAAGTCAACGCATTTTTAGAACAAACTTTCCTATGGCAATTGTATCAGTCTGGAAACTTTTGCATCTATCATCTATGTAGTGTAGATGCAGGTAGAATTGCACAGATGTCATACACCATAAAGAAATTAAGACTGCCATTAGCGATAATTAGCATGAAATTTGTAGGTATTTGGTAAATTCCTGCATGAAGCGCCTGGTTCGCATGGGGTAATTGATTGATTAGTATGGTCATCCTAGAGCGCTGTATAAATTTTCTATATCGCGCCTTAGTCCTACTATTTCTGGTCATACATTATATAAAACTCGTCCACCATCTTGATTTTTTTATTTTTGCCGAAGAAACCTTGTTTGTCATCTCGAAATTTTCATTTCGACCAAAAATTCATTATCTTTGACCCAGGAATACCTAAATGTCGATTCTGGATTTAATCAGAGCATAAATGAAAAAAGGTGTCCACCTTATTGAATTTTAAAACTCTTACATATAAATATTTTTTTACAAAAAATTGGACCGACGTTATTAGTTGGTGCACTAAAAAATATAAAATAATATTAATTCTATTGGTGCTATTACTTTTGACGTTGTGTAATTGCAATAAGATTGATAACTTTGGCAACAACTTCACAAGTACCACCACCAATAGAATTAATATTATTTTATATTTTTCAGTGCTCCAACTAATAACATCGATCCAATTTTTTGTAAAAAATATTTATTTCACACTTTTGAGTATAACATTAGTCACGAAAATCGTTAAACGTTCACTAATACCAATGAAGATAGTACTTATCCTATTAACCACGTATATTTTTTGCTTGTAGTGGTTATTATTGAGATCTCAAAACATCGCTGCGGAAATACGCTTAAGTATTTTAGATGTTACCATTTTAAAACCGGTTTAACTTGATAACCGTAACTCTAAGGAAAAAATGTTCATTATAAATGTTGCTACAAATAATTATGTCTTTCATGTAGTACCCACAGATTTTCCATTTTCGAAAGAAATCGCCCTCTCCATATAGCAAAAATACCTAGGTGTATTTGAGAATTTAACATGCCTCTATCTCGATAACCGTAACTATTTTGAAAAAATTTCAATTTAAACGTTTCCTGATATTGTCCTAGCTTTAATTACACCAAAATTTTGGATTTGCGTTCTTATGAATATGGAACCATTTCTCAAGCCTCCTCTTTCAAATGAATCAAAAATTATCAAAATCGGAGTGCGTTTACTATATGAAATGCGTGGTCAAACAAAAAAAGACAGTCGAATTGTATACCTCCTCCGTTCGGTGTTCGTTGGTCAAAAATATCATAATATCCGTTTACAAAAACATCTATATACTAATTTTAAATACTTATACCTAATTTACAAATGCAAGATACTGACTAAACAGACAGATATTCCTTAATTGATTTTTCATAGAAATTATGAACACATACCAGATTCCAGTTTCATCGGACAACTAGAACTGGGTCGAAATTCACTTTAAAAATTTGAATCAAACCAACGAAGTAACAAGTGAAACTAAAACAGACCTTATGAATAGTAAACGGGCTCCGAATGAGGCCATTTTTTTCGAAAATTGTAGATCTGAGATGACGAAATTAAAGAAGAGACCATATCCATTTGTTCTGGAAATTTTTCAAAAAAATCATCGGTTTCCGATTTACAGCAGTGATAAACTCAAATATGTGTATTTCGGCGAAAACTTGGACCGACGTTATTAGTTGGTACCATACATCAAAACAACGATGTCTATGGCTGGTGCACTGAAAAATACAAAATAATATTAATTCACAAGTACCAGTGCTGGTACTTGTGAATTGGTGCCAAAATTTTTCAAACAAACTGTAACTGCACAAATTCAAAAGTACCAGAACCAATAGGATTAATATAATTTTTTATTTTTTAGTGCACCAACTAAAAACGTCGGTCTAATTTTATATAAAAAATATTTATCAGATCAGCTGTAAAATTCATTGACTATAGAAGTGTTTCTCATAGATAAAATATATGTATATGGAGGTGTTTCTCTATTTTTATAATTCTCAAAAATTTAGGAATACCACGACACTCTCTCCCCTTTCTCTTCGAAGCACATAATGTTCCTTGATCCTTGAATATCACACAAAAATTCTTTCTTGCGAACATAAAAATAATAAATATTTTTTACAAAAAAACTGGACTGACTTTATTAGTTGGTGCACTGAAAAATACAAAATAATATTAATTCTATTGATGCTGGTACTTGTGAAGTTGTAAAGTTATCACCAACTTCTTCATTAGTACCAGAACCAATAGAATCAATAATATTTTGTATTTTTCAGTTCACCCACTAATAAAGTTGGTCCAAATGTTTCCAGATATGAAATTTTCTTTAATTCTGCCGTCTAGTATTTTCAATTTTCTGGAAAAATTGCTCCCACTACCCCTTTTGGGGAGAGGGAAGGGGCATGTCTAATATCGATTTGTGTTTTAACAGTCTTCCAAATGGAAAAAGAATGATCAAAATCGAAACACATTTACTATGCAAAAGGCGCGACGTAATATACCTGGCGATATTAAGAAACATTTAAATTCTGCAGAATTGAATTTGAAAATATCTTTCAAATCATAATTATCTACTGATTAGTTGATAAAACATATGTTACAATTTTTTTCTAGAGGCGCCAAAGTGACCGTGGCATATGTTAATTTTAGATGTATATAAATGTGTATAAAAGTGTATAAAACTGTATAAATTTTATACACTGGCGCCAAACTACCCGATGTACGAATATATATATATATATATAAAATATATAAAAAATATAAAATATAAAATCAGTCTATGGGGTCTGTGAAGTATTCTTCCAATGTGTAGTAAGCTTTTTGAACCAGTTTTTCTTTAAGTATTGTCCGAATTTTCTTCCTACTTAGCATTTTGTACGTTCCTAGCAACATATTATATATCTTCACTGCTGTGTGATTTACACTTAGTTGTGTTGATGACAGTCTGTGAAAGGGAACGATGAGCTTGGTTGCATTTCTGGTGCCATAGTTGTGGTTAAAGTTATTCTTCTGTAACTCGTCTTTGTGGTCGTGGATATAAGTGACACAGGCAAGTATAAACAAGGAAGTCAAAGTGAGGATGTTCTCCTGCTTGAACAATTGCTTACAGCTAGTTGTACGATCAGCATCGCATATTATCCTGACAGCCATTTTCTGTTTTATAAATATTTTCTCTTTTCCAGGCATATTTCCCCATACTAATATACCATATGCAATTGCTGAGTGAACAAAACCAAAGTATGCCACTTTTGCAGCTTGCTGGTCAACTAACTGTTTTATTCTCCTTACTACGAAGATTCCTTTCGAGACACGTTTCCCCAGATCGTTAATGTGCTGTGTAAATTTCAGGTCTGACTGGAGTTGTATGCCCAGGAATTTTAGGTGGTTGGTTTCAGAATCTCCCGGTAAAAAACATAATGACTAGGTTTTTCCAGGGTTCATCCTCATCATGTTTGCATCGAACCATTGTTGAGCTTTTATTAACGTTGTTCTAGTATTTTTCTCTAGATCTTGTTGGTTACGGGCTACATTAAGGCAGTTCGTATTATCCACAAACATGACTGTGTCTACCTGCTCCATATTTGCAGGAAGATCATTCATATATACCAAGAAAAGTATTGGCCCCAATATGGATCCCTGTGGGACTCCTCTTGTAACCAATGCCCATTTCGAGCATTCTTCACCGATTTCTACTCTCTGGTATCTGTTTTCAAGGTAGCTGGTGATTAGCTTCAGAGTTACGCCTCTTATCCCATAATACTTCAGTTTTTTCAACAGCAGCGGGTGATCAATGGTGTCAAAGGCTTTACTTAAATCGCACGAGGATACTTTACATTTATTTCCTTCATCGATGGCTTGAGTGATCTTTCTGAGGATTTCTGCCAATGCTGTTGTTGTAGATTTGCCCTCCAGGTAGCCATACTGTTGATCACTCCAGATATTTTGCGTTTTGAAGAAGCTGGTGAACCTACTTTTCATTGCACTTTCCAAAATTTTTGATAGGGCAGGTTGTATTGTAATCTGACGGAAGTTACTCATCTCTCCTGGGTCTCCACTTTTGTGTATGGGATTTACTCGGCTCCTCTTAAGTTGGTCAGGAAAATGCCCTTCTGACATACATCTCGAAAACACGGCACTCATGGGTATGGAGACTTTAGGAATGATCTGCTTCAAAACTTTTGTTGACAGTCCATATATATCTCTTGTGTTCTTATTCTTCATTGTACTTGTAAATTTTTCAATCTCCTCCGGTGTAATTTCTTTCATGTAAATGGAATCAGTTGGTTGTTTATTACATTTTCTTAGGAGATCTTCTTAATTCTTAATCTTAATCTTGGTATCATGAGGGTATCATTTCTCAAGTTATATTTATGAATCGTACTGGATGACTGATAATTTGATTTTTTCTGGTGAATCTCCAACAAGGAATGGAAAATAAAAATGCATGGAAGCGGCATTAGTTCAAGTCTCTGAAATATGTGTTCGATAATGAGCTCCAGTGATAATTTGAAGGTCTCTTTTTTGTAATCTAAATACACTTTGGGCTGCAGAACTATATCCCCATAAGGCTACTCCATAACAAATTTGAGATTGAAATAAGGCAAAATAGCTCATCCTCAACACATCAAAATGTATGAGTGCTCTGAGTCTGCGCAACAAAAAGTTAATACCAGAAAGTTTGTTACGGACCATCTCCACGTGACACGACCAATTCAATCTATAGTCTATTTTAATACCCAACAAATTCACACTCCTGCCCTAACCTACTCCGTTTCTTGTCGAGATTTTTAATGACTGTGTTTTTTCTGTATTCAATTTAAAGTTATTAGCCCGGAATCACTCCTGGGCTTTTTCGATGCAATTAGTTGAGATTTTATCCAACGCATCTGCGCTAACATCATAAGAGATAATAGTAGTATCGTCAGAATATAGCATATATACATGTGGTTGGTCGCATAAAGTGACATAAATCGTTTTATAAACAATAAACAATAATGGGCCTAGAATGGATCCCTGGGGCACTCCGAAACCGATATTTTTTCTTTGTGACATTTCACCACCCAATAAGACATATTGGGATCTGTCCGAAAGATACGATTTCAAAAGATTAAGAGCAGTACCCCGAATACCGTAGAATTGAAGTTTAGTTAAAAGTATTTCGTAGGAGACACAGTCGAAGGCCTTAGAGAGATCACACAATGTAACGACACAGTGAACGCTCCAGACCCCCAACTATACTCTCCACCACCCTAATAACAGCCTTAGTTGTAGACAAACCCGGCCGAAATCCAAACTGGGAGTTATCAAAGAAATCGTTGTTTTCGAAATACTTTAGAATACGGTCCTTGAGTATACGTTCAATTATTTTTCCTATCAAAGGCACAATACTAATTGGTCGATAGTTGTCAGGTATATTAGGGTCGCCTGTTTTAAAAAGAGGTATTACTTTATTGATTTTTAGGCAACTAGGGAACTTGCCTTCCAAAAAACATTTATTAATGAGTATTGTTAGTGGCGACAAATACTAAATCAAAAGTACCTTCTAGAATTTTATAGTTGATATTAAAAATATCAAAAGATGAAGTATGTTTTATAGCCCTAAACGCATCAAACAAATCTTGGTCGAACACCGGAAGGAGAAACCCGAAACCCCTGCTCGTTTATCTGATAAGCTTTCGGAATTACTGGCTACATCATCAAAGGGATTGAACAGCGAACAGCGAGAAAGATTGAGGAAGCTTATAGCCAAATTCGATAACGATTGAGGAACTACCATCGGCTAACCGGGAAGAAGCAGATAAAATTATAAATGAAATGGAACAAGAAGGAGTGATCGAACCATCGATGAGCCCATGGTCATCCCCAGTGGTACGGGTTAAGAAGAAGGATGGCTCGACACGATTCTGTGTGGATTATCGACAACTCAACAACGTTACCAAAAAGGACAGTTACCCATCGCCAAGGATTGACAACACATTAGGCACTTTGGCCGGATCCAAGATATTCTCTACGCTTGACTTGAAGTGCGGTTATTGGCAAGTAGAGATTGATCCCGAGGACCGAGAGAAAACTGCATTCACTGTTGGCTCCGGCCTGTGGCAGTTTACAGTTATGCCGTTTGAATTCTGTAATTCACTAGCTACATTCGAGAGGCTGATGGAGACTGTTTTGAAAGGGCTGTCTTGGAAACCTGCTTGATCTACCTTTTGGCCATTGTGAAATTTGTAGAGCGTTTCTACAAATACTTATATAGTAGAAACCGACCACGCATCTCTTTAGTAACTACTACTATTTAAGAGCCCGGAGGGTCAGGTAGCCAGATGGATCGTATGGCTTCAAGAATTTAACTTTGACAACGAACATTCTTGCTGGTAGATCTAACTAAAATGCTGATGCACTTGCTGACTGTTCCTACTGTAACCGAGCTGAGGAGAAGGATGCCGCTTCTAGGAGAACCACCGTTATATATGACCGCTGGCCACCGATTGAACTTCAAAAAGATTAGGAGGAAGATTACATCCTAAAGGTGCTGATTGAATGGAAAAAGGAAGATCAGCGACCGACTTAGCAAGATGTTTCACGATATTCACCTGCGGCTATGTCGTAGTGGGTCCAGTGGAATTATCTTGTTTTCGAGAACGGCATTTTTAAACGAATTATCGAGTACCCGGATGGTACTGAGGACAGAAAGCAGTTGGTAGTACCAAAGTGCAAGACGGCCGAAATTTTGGAAGAGATCCACGGGGGACCCGTAGAAGTCATTTAGGCGTAGCTAAGACCTTGGAGAAACTCCGGGAGCGATTTTATTGGGTCAAATGTCAGGAAGACGTGCACAAGAGTGCAGGAGATGTGCGATCTGCACAGCTAGAATTGGACCACAAAGACGTCCAAAAGCGCCTATGCGCCAGCACAAAGTTGGAAGTCCATTCGAGAAAATCGCGACAGTTTTAGCAGGACCCTTTCCTGAGAGTGAGCCTTTGCAACACCCTGGGGATACGAAAGACAAGGACAACGGAGTTGCATCCTCAGTCAGACGGCATGGTTGAGAGAATGAATAGGACTGTAAGCCGATATCTCTGCAAAGTTGTCTCTGAACACCAAAAAGACTGGTTTATCTTCTTCTGTTTGCTCCCCGCTCTGCAGTCCACGACACTAATCGACAGATGCCAGCTTGTATTGTCTTTGGGCGAGATTTGCGACTTTCCTGCGATCTCAACCTGGGGATGATGTCATTGGTGAAGATTAAGTTTCAAAACTACGCAAGGAAATGGATGAAGCCCATGAGAGGGCCCAACACGACATCCAGACCGCAAGTGATCGCATGAGGTTGACGTATGACGTGGGAGCTTGGGCTTTGAGATACGAAGCTGACAATCTTGACTGGCTATATAATCCTCATAAATGTCGAGGTTGGTCACCGAAATAGTATAACTCTTGGAAAAGACCCTATGACCTTAGCAAGATGATCAATGATGTAGTATGCAGGAACATGAAGGCTACCGGAGGGTAACCCAGGGTTTTGCATTTCAGCAGACTGACTCCATTTGCCGGTGATAATGATGAGGCAAAAGCAAGAGATCTTACTCTGCTAAGCGCTGAGGTGAACTTCCATGCATTCATGGCTGCCTACTCTGACACGGCTAAAGCTAGGTTTGACGTGACTCAAGAGGAGCCTTGCGACATCTTCAAGGTGTCAGAGGACTACTCGCTGGCACACTGTGTTGCAAGAGATCTGCAAATGTCCCGAGGAATCACCAAAGTTTTCAAAGATTCGTTCGGTCATGTAGAAGAGCACCAAAGGCAGAATGGTCAGGTAGGACAAGTATCAGAGTTGCAAAAGGGCCAAAGGCAAATCTTCTAACTGGTATCCAAGGAGTCGTCGACCCAAAAACCATCCTATAAGACTGTCTGGGAAACGCAGCTGAGTCTCAGGGAAAAACTGTTGGCTGACAACATTTTGAAAATGGCCATTCCAAATCTGGCCCGTGGACTAGACGGGTTGGACTGGAGAATCATCAGGAACATGCTGGAAGTTCTCTTCAGGTTCACAGGGATATAGATTTTAGTAAGCTGCTGGAATCCAGCGGGTGTTACTCGACGCAAGATCGTATACTGTTTTTTTAACGCACTTCTCAGTGCCGCTTTAGATATGTTTCGGAAGAGAACGTTTCGAGGGTGAAACGATCTTAAGGAGGGGGCAATGTAATGTTACCCAGACCCACGCCACTGCTTAATGTGACTCACTGTTGTGCAACATAGACCATTTGCTCATTGTGGTGGCCTAGATGGCACCCGAAATATCGGCATCGAGTGCAGTCGTTATACGTCGGGAGCTTTCGAGAAGCATATCGGCGTCTTATTCGATAGATTAGTCAGTTTTAAGCAAACCAACCAGTAAAATAAATATTTTTATATAAACTGGAAATAGTTAGTTGCTAGTGTATATAAATTGTAGTACATGTGTGTGAATTGTGAATTGTTGCTATATTAAATAAATAGACTGTGTACGTGAATTTCTATCCACAAAAGCTCAAAGAACATTACAAAAGAAGTAGGTATTCGACTGCATAATGAAATAAGAGGAAAATTCAAAATTGAAAATATGAGATAGGTTAGAATTTCGGAATATCCTTTGTTCACCTTACATTTGTTTGCCCTAGTAGTCGTTTCTTACCCCTGTCTTACTAATGTACGTAAGTAAGTAATAGACCCCTGGGCGAGAGAAATGTTTTCCCTGTAAATTAATAAATAGATACCAAACGTAGCCTTGGAAAGGGAGTTTTGAAGAGTGAGCCTATTTTTGGATCACACATGCTATGAATTGTTGAAGAATTAGGCAGAAATGTGGTCTTAGCCTGTACTGTACTGGAGAAGCGAAACCCAACTATAGTCTCCTCCTTCAAACACAGTTATGTTAAGCTAATGAAGCGAGATAGTAAGGACAAAAAATCTGCTATCACTTCGATTGATTCATTGGTTTATCGAGGTGAGTTCTCATGGAACGAGATTAATACAAATGCGAGTATAGAAAGGCTGGGAAGTCTAGGTACTCTGAGGATTTAAGATGCCACAAACGTCAAGATTTCGATGGATTCCCTGATATTGCTTTTGAGCATATAAAAGTGACCCCTGGTCACATTTGTTGGAGATACTTCCCAGAAGAAGGCTTGTTCCTGAGTATAATAGCACTACACGTGGTAGAGAAGGTTATATGGGATAATACATAACTATAAATACAGACTGGCAGGTGGCAGTGACGTTTTTGAAATCACATTGTTGCTTGTTTACTTAAGAGGTTAAATTTTTTGGGGTAATATTTGACCAAAAGCTATCTCACGTCCAGAAAACCGCACACAATGTCAGAATTTCCATAAGAAGATGTAGGCGTATATGTTGTAAGAACTGCGGGGATTAAACCCTGAAACAACAAAATTAAGTCAAGTCGTGAGAGCAATGATAACCTACGGACCAATAGTGTAGTGACCCAGGACACAACATATATTATCTCAAAGGCAGCTGAGTGGTACTCTAAGGCCGTCTTGCCTGATAACCACAGGGACTAAGAAAACGACAAAGACAAAAAGCTGGCTTGATACATTTAAAAAAAAGTAGTTATCCTACACCTACGGGATCGGCGCTTGTATACATTTGATTTCTAAATTTTGCTATGTTGATTATAAATAATTATGTTTGATATATTATTTTGACTTGGGTCAGTATCGTCACGTTTTTAAATTTTTAAATATATGTAACTATTAATTATAATTAAATTATGAGCTTACGGCTGTGCCATAGTGAGTGTAAAATATTTCATTGCTGTTATCTTATTGTGATATCTTGAACCGTTAATGTAATATTTTTTGTGAAGTTGCTTCGTCTTTGCTTAAGAATGGTTGGCAATAAAATATATTATTATTATTAGACTGCCGCCCTGGAGATAATACTATTAAAACGAGTTTGCGATAACTTCGGCGCCATTATCGAGGTAGACGTATGCGATTCGTTAGAAGGCAGAGCGTCTTGGCGAGTACAGACGTTAGTGGGGCCCGTGTGGTATGAGTATAAGCCATACTGCTATTGGTCACCGATACGCGCCAAGGTCAATTTTATATCCCGATATATCTAGTGCGTTCGCGCTATTGGTGGAATGTTCGAGGCGTCGGAAAATGCCGACGTATATATTCGAGAGAATTTGCAGTCAGTACAGTAAATACGGTGAAGACCGTTAGTGGTGTCCATATCGAGACCGGGAGTATGGTGCAGTCCAGCAGTTCGGTGGGTACCTAGTAGGGGGCCCCCAACAACATAAATAAATAACGCTCTGTTCGATTACGGTTGTAAATAGTCAATATAACAAATATAGATGGAACATGTAGTCAATAGTTTGGTGTAATATATAAAAATTGTGTTCATAAATAGTCTGTGATATTTTAGTGTAGAAATAAATAAACTTAAAGATAAATAATTTCCATTCATTTCGATATGTCTTTTACACTATAATATTCTATACTTCTACATATATTTATTTAGATAAACGCCAGATCTATCTGTGACAGATTGCTAAAGGAACCTTCACCTGTATGTCAAGGACACGGTAAGGTCTACGAAATTTATATCTGCAATTAAAGTCAGATCCAATATTGGGCAAGCCAGTGGAATAAGTGGCCCCAAAATATAACTTTCAAAACGAATATACAGTATTGGTACCAAATAAAAATAACTGAGTATTACGACCTTCAAAAGAAACAAATTTTAACTAGTACGAAGACGTCTCTAAAGCTCAAACTGGTGTAGTTGTATAAAGGGTAGAAGAGAAGATTATGATACCTTTTAGCCTAGGGAACTATGCCGCTATCTTTCAGGTAGAGATAATGACGATACAGAGCTGCGCGAAGGAGTTGTTAAGACGAGAGGTAAATGGCCAAATATTCGTCTTCTACCTAGACAGGGGTCACTGTGGAATATTAAGAAGTCCCAAGAACGAAATACTTATTGGAGTGGATGGGAAACTAATACGATGGAAAGGAGACACCGAAAATCTTTTTGACATGAGACCACACGTACTCCCAGATCCAGACGAAACCAATGAAATTGGTCCTGAAATTACCAAAAAGGAAGTTAAATACGCAATTAAAAGAAGCTTAGCGTGGTTGGTCCTGACAATGTGTATGCGGAAAACTTTAAACTCGCAGCTGCCGAGAACGGAGTTGATCTAAATCTCATTACCGTAATATTCAACCGAATGTACAGAGTCGGAAAAATACCCTCGGACTGGCTGAGATTCACTTTTGTTAATGTGCCAAAGAAGAACAACGCATCACAATGTGACGAATATTATTATTATTAGTCTGATGTTCCACACCTTGAAGATATTCTTGCGGATCATTCATACACGTATGTACAAAAAGTGTGAACGGCTGGTTGATCGTTCGCACTTTGTCTTTAGGAATGTGCTGACTCAGAGATGCAGGGACATGAATGTTGATGTATTCGTATGCTTTTTTGACTATAAAAATGCTTTTGACTGTATCACATCAAAAAATGATCAGTATTCTAAAATACCCGTATATCGACGCACATGATCTAAAGCTCATAACCGGACTTTATTGGCACCAAACAGCAACAGTGAAAATCGAAGGATCCACATCAGAAGACATAGCAAAAAAGCGGTGGCTGTCAAGGATTGTATTATGTCCCCTACTGTTTAACCTCTACTTGGAGGCAATATTCAGCGAAACCCTCGATAATACAACTGCGGGCATAAAGATCAATGGAAACATTATAAATAATCTTCATTAAGCAGATGATACAGTGGTAATAGCCAGTAGCCTACCAGAACTTCAGTCTCTTATGGAACTTATCGTGGAATATAGTGAGCAATTCGGCCTTTGTTTAAATACATCCAAAACCCAACTATTGGTACTCTCAAAAATACAAAGACACGCCGCCCTAAGGCTCCATGTAGGGATTATTGAACAAGTGTCATCTATAAGATACCTGGGCACACTCATCATCCAACAATGCGACCCAAAGCTCGAAATCAGATCAAGAATTAAGCAAGCCCGGAAAACTCTGAACAACATGAAGACACTTCTGGCAAACCGAGACATCAGCCTGGAACTCCGGATCAGAATACTTCGCTGCTACATCTTTCATGTCTTTCTGTACGGATGCGAGAGTTGGACCATGGATGCGGCCATAAATGCGGCGAGTATCTTGGATGGAACATAAGACAAACATAGAGGTTCTGCTATATAATATATATATATATATATATATATATATATATATATATATATATATATATATATATATAAAGAAACTTGTATGACCGGCCTGACAGATGACAGCCTCTGTTAGTTATGTCAAGAAAAAGAGGAAATTGCAGTATTGCAGTACATATACTTGTGACTTGTGTACTGTGAAAGTGAAGGCCTGACAGAGATGTGGTCTTACCTTCTCGCCTGATAAAAAAGATAAATCAAGATACATTTTTTTAATTCAATGGAGAACCACAATAGGCTTGAAAAGGTCGCAGTGGGATACGGCTGAAAAAACTGCTCCGTCTACAATCTACCTGCCCAACTACAACAAGGGTTGGAAAATCCAAGAGATTTAAAATGATAATGATATTGTACAAGCGCTCAAATCATAACTACTGAAAGGTGAAGGTCACGTACAAAGACTTCACGTTGAAAGGCTACTAAGACTGGAATGGGAGGAGGTTTCAACAAAAAAAGACCACTTGGTAACTCTAAACTCTAAAAAAATATCGTGTGAGTAGACACGCAAGATAGTTATATGTTTCTTGTAGCACTGACGTATTTCAGTGCCAAAAATATTTAATCAATGTCAGGTAGTTTTTCCCAAAACACTTTTTCGCATCTTTGGAAAAAGTTGAACATAAATTAAATAAGTTATTTTAAGCTGAAAGGAAGACTCACAGTATATCAGACACCGACTAGAGAATGAGCTCCCATATGTCATATACAAAACTCGAAAAACCTTCAAAAACTATAGATGAGAAGCTTCTAAGACATTATACGACATATGAACAGTTCCTGAAGAAATCCAAAAAAGAATTTGAATCTATTCTCAGGGAAGATATGAATGTCAAAGGGGCGTTTGACGAGTTTAAAGTCTTAAGGATTCTGGGCACAGGCTCATTTGGTAAGGTACTTCTTTGTAAACATATGACAGAAGAAGATAAAATGTATGCCATGAAAGTTATGGAAAAGATAAATATCATCAAGACAAAACAACTGATTCATACTATATCAGAGATAAGGTGAGATATCAAATTTGTGTAGGGACCCGGCGATAAACTGTAGGTCCCGTATACCTATTTGTGAAATCAGGCATTTTACAAATATACCTACGCGAGAGGGTACTATACTCTTTAATCGTTATTGGACTATGAATTATGGACAATGATTAACTAAGAAAATACAGATTGTAATTTTCTTTAAATATATTAGAGTTAATTAACTCTTTTACATAAATTAGAACGTCGTTGGTGCACCACTAGCCCAATTAGCCTATATATTAAGACGGTGGGAGAAATGAACTTTGTAATATAACATATAAACATCCACATAAGAACATAGATATTCAGTTTGTAGTCCCAACTATTTGAGTTTTTGCTGTAAGCTTAAAAAAGTGTCCAAGATCAGGTTCTCAATAACATTTTCGGTTCGGATTGTGCTAGAAAATCAAAAATTACCTATAGTGTATCAAATTCTCCACAAACTTGCCCTTCTACCAACTAGAATTAAGTTCGAATTTTTTCCTTTACTCAAAATATTTTCTGAATGACAATCTTTTGCTTATCGTATCTATATATTAGTTCCAGCTTCATTTTTCAAGAGGTATAAGCTCATGACCCCGTCGTGACAAATTCCACATATACCTATAATTCCTATTTCTATTTACTTCGGTTTTGTGTAAACTGTTAGCTCTTAAAGGCAGCAGTTTTATTGTTTGTTACATAGGTAATCGCATCCGAAAATGCACTCAGTCGCTAGACCTCCCACTGTCTATAGTCCAAATCCAGAAGCGAAATTTGCTCAGGTGGTGTCTAGAAAAGGGCAAAATTTTGGAGTGCGACGAGAAATTGACTGTCTTGGGTAAAGTTTTGGTTTCTTCTAAAATTAGTAGGTAATCGTTGACAACTGAGACCGGCATGCTTATTATCTAAAATTAAGATACCCAGTTGCTAGCGTATTGTGGTTGCATTGCAGTATTAAACTATTTGCTAGTCGCAAAACAAAATCGTTTTACAAAAAGCGGTTGCTTGATTAGCAGTCTGTTTTGGGGGGCAGCACTGTTTTCAGTTGCGATTTTGTTCCAGTCGCAGTTACATGATAGCAAAATTGACGTCTGATAGCAACGACTGTACAATTCTCGGCAATAGCGTTGCGGTTGCAAGTACATGAAAAGCGTTTCAGTAGCCGCGACCAGGTCGTCACGACCCTATCTGTTTTCCTGGGATCGTACCAGTCTCTGTTAGCCATTTTATGAACAGCTATTTGCCTGTTTATAAGGTAAGGTGTATCTATGCCTATCACTAAGAGTATCCCTAAAAATTCAATTCTTCTAATGTTGCTGAATTATCAAGCGGAAGATGAATCTCATCCTCTTATTAACATTACATCGAGAGTTCCTCAGGACTTCAGTTTAGGTCCTCTACTATTTCTTGTTTTCAATAATGACCTTACAATGCTTTTAATATGCAATCAAATTCTTTTTGCCGATGATTTAAAAATATTCGCAAAAATTAAGAATGAAGAAGATTGTTCAGAACTTCAATTTAGCTTACATTCTGTTGACACCTGGTGCAGCAAAAATAATTTAGCATTAAATATAATTAAATGCAATTAGATAGGTACTGTCTTTCACTCGAAAAATAAATGTTTGCTTTTTTGACAGTCCTTGCTGAGGTGTTGACAGTTTAAAGACTTTGCCATTATATTTGACGACAAACTATCTTTTAATTAAGACATTAGGGCAAACATATCGTCTGGCTCAAGAATGTTAGGAGATTGGGTAAGGAATTGGAGTAACTTTACTGATAGTAAAACTCTTAAAACAGACAATTATTCCTAATAAGCTTGAATACGGTTCATTTCTATTGTGTGGTTTCCATCTAATGCAAATAATATTATTGAAAGTATTCAGCGCAAATCCTTAAAGTACACTGTTGTAAACTGTTATTTGTGATTAAAAATAAAGACCTTTAATTATTATTAATATTAAAAGGGTTCCAATAATTCTGATTTGCTTTCCACCATCAATTTGGAACCTTTGCAACTTTGACGAGAGTGCTTTGGTTTAACCTTTCGACTTCGAAACTTCTACGTGGCGAAATAAATTGACAGTGTGGTTCTTACTAATAATAAAATAAAATAAATTCTTATATACCAACATCGAGACATAATATTACTTTCTACACAACATGTCGCACCAAAGGAAACCAAACCTACCGTTTATCAGTACAGTACTTTGGATTTCTTAGTGAACCAGAGGGGTGGTAGCTCGAAAATAGCGAAGGAAGGGGTTCTCTTCTCGATGAGGCAGAGTGACAGTTTTTCCACACTATGTCAGAGTACCACCTTAGCAAATGATTTGAATTCTCCAAGGACGTATAGTTATAACCTAGCACGCAACGAACACCCATTTTGATAATGAAATTTGATTTGTATTCCTTGTGTTACATTCCATGACAATTTGCTGAACATTAATTATGTAATTTAGAAAAAAATGAGAGACAAAAAATGTAAAGAATTCATTATAATTTTGATCAAGCCCATTTTTTATAGGAAGTAATAAACAAAACTTGTTTTGATAAAACATATTTTGGGTGCCACTTCTCGAAATGGCGGCAAAAACTCAAATAATTATCACAAACTATGTTTCTGAAGATGTCTATATATAAACAAGTATCAACTCAGAAAAAAATACCTGCGGCATTTAAAAAATTAAAATATTGTCGTCCGTAATTTTTGGTCATACTTTTTTCTGGAAAAAAATGTTTTGAGTTTGTTGAAATTAAATTTAATTTTAAAAAGGTACTCAGTAAATATTGCGAAAGTACAACTTGTAATTACTTTTATTTCCTGTTCTTCAAATACTAAGTAGTAGGTATTCTCCACTCAGTTGTCTAACATCTGTTTTAGATTTTTGGATTCATTGAAGTTTCCTTTCATCGTTAAGCTTGAATTCTTTTTCAAGAATAACGTGTACATATTCCTGGTGATGCCATTTGTATGTGGAGGTGAAATGTTCTATCATCTCAGAACTCAAAAAAAGTTTGACGAATCGCTCTGCAAATTCTATGCAGCCCAAGTTATACTAGCTTTTGATTACATACATTTTCTTGGACTCGTTTATAGAGATTTGAAACCGGAAAATATATTGTTAGATACTGAAGGCTATCTCAAAATAACCGATCTAGGATTTTGTAAGAAGATTGATAACCAGAGGACTTATACACTATGTGGTGAGATCACACTATCAAACACAGCTAACTACCTACATACAGTGAGTCCCAGATATAATGTCTAAATTCATTTCAAACTCAGCTGTATGTTTTATGGGAAAACACTCGAGCTCTTCGGTTTCAAACTGCCAATGCGTTTTTATCGCTAAATTCATATATAGAGGGTAGCTTAAAAAATATTCAGTTACTATCACCTGATTTTTATTTAATTTTTGATTCTTGCATCGAATTACAAGTATCTTTCATGTACCATATTTAAACTCTAAATTCATCGAATTATCGAAAAAGATACGATACAAAAGATGTGATAAAGATAATTATAATATTTTTTTTAATGTCTTCAACTGCTTTACAACCCCTATCCCGGAAATAAATTTTTGTCATCCAAGTCTAATATATTTCAACGGGCATATAAAACATAACTGGGAATTATTTATTTTCACATAATTTATTTCTCCACTAAGAATATCACAGTCTATTTATATTCACTATACTACACTATTTATATATCTTACACTAACTATCGACTACTATGTACAATTTATGTTTACTATTTACAACCGAGCGTTATTTAAAGTGAAGATGGCGCTACCATCAAAAATGTGGAATAATTCAACATTCAGCTATCAGGCGACCAGAAACGGTTATAGGTGTTCCTAGCGTCTCTCAACAGCAATCACCAGCCCGCTGCCCACTAGAACACAAAGTACTTATACCCGTTTCTGGTCGAAGAATGTTGAATTAAGCCCGCTGCAGACGGAGTATGTTTTGCTGCATGATTGCTTGCTTGTTTTGCTGCACGGTCCTATAAATGTTGCCGCGCATGGTGTGTTGATGGCTCCCTTGCTTGTGTTGGCTTCACACGATGCAGGCCATAATGAATGTAAAATGACCGTACAGAGAAATATGACTGTGACAAATGATACAAAATATTGAACATTCTAATCAAGCTCTATTTCTAATCATTGTTACAACACAGAAAATGTCCCAACAATCAAAAATAACAGTTATCATGTGCAAAATAACTTTTGTGTACGACTCGACGTTCCGAGTGCTCCGACAATGCACGATGCAAGAAAACAATCACCGAAAATAGCACCGGTTCTATCATCAAATCATGCACGAGTTCAAGCAACCAACCGTGCACGCGATGTCATTTTCTTACACGGAAGCATGCACAGCACCAAGCCTAGCTCCCATCAAGGAAACATGCAGTAAAACATACTCCGTCTGCAGCGGGCTTTATTCCACAAAATACACATTTTCGACGGTAGCGCCCTCCTCACTTGGTTAACGAAGCTCACTCGGTTTTCGCCTCAAATTTACTATACGATGTACACTTCTATGTAGTATCTATCTTCTTTGACCGTGCTGCTAACTGCGCTGGACTGACTATACTTCACCAGACCGACTGTCTCGGCGTCTCGGGCTGACTGCCACGGACTGACTAACTCTGCAGTACTCCTCTCCAATATATAGGTAAGCCCCTCCTTCTTGAATTTCGACGGCCATATCATACATCAATTTCTCCATCAAAAGTAGTTTTTTAAGGGTAAGAACTGAAAATAAAAAGTGTTGGGCTGCATTAGAAGTTTCAGTAGCCGGCCGGGGAGAGTTGCTCATCAGTGCCTTGAAGAGTTGCAGTACTTTTTGGGAAAATCCCATGCATTTGAATTAATTGACATTCTCTTGATGTTAGTTTTGTCAAATTGAAGTTTTGTAAAGTGAATATGAACAAAAAGACTGAGTGAAAGTATGGATTAAAAAGAAAATTCAACCTTCAATGTTAGCAGAAGTTCAGAGGATCTTGTTGGGGACTCGGCATTTCAACTCACCCAGGTGAATTATTTTAAAAAAGAGTCTGAAGAATACTTAGTGGTTATAGAAAGTTTGAAAAGATAAATACTTTTACTTGAAGAAAGTGTTCAAGACAAGGAATGTATAATTAGTGAGAAAGAAAGAAACATAAAACTTCTATTGAAAGAAAATGAACAGCTCCAACAAAACTATGATTTATTGTTATCAAATACAGTAGATAAAGAGAGTATCATGGATAATTTAGAGAAAATTAACACAAAAATTGAACAATTAGAATCGTACCCGAGACAACATTTAAATAAAAAAATTTCCACTGAGGTTACAAAGGAATTGAAGGTTTCAATTAATAATTCTGTAAATAAGACTACGGTGGTAAAACCTAATAAACACCAAACATCAGCATAAACAAAGAAAGATGTGGAAATCAGAATTGTAGTTAACAAATTACATATAGGAATAAATTCATTGAAACAAATGCCGAATGGAAATGTCGTTATAAAATGTGGTAGCAAAGATATTGAAAAAATTCAAGAGGAAATACAACAAAAACTACCAAACAAATATAAAACAGAAGTGAAAAAGTTAACTAAACCAAGAATAAAAATACCAAATTTGAAATTAGACAGTAATATTACAAAAGAAGAAATAAAACAAATGATAACAGATCAAAATTCCTTTATTGATGAAGAAGATTTGCTTAATATTGAACATTTAAGAACCTTTCAACATAATGATTACCTGACTGCATTTGTGGAAGTCAGTGGAAGATTATTTCACAAAATTATGACAATTGTTAAAGGAAAATTATTTATTGGCTGGCAGAATCTGAATGTTTATCAGAACAACAAACTTTCACAATGTGATAAATGTTTTCGATTTGGGCATTCTGGTAAGAAGTGCAGAAAGGATATTGTATGTCCACAATGTTCTGGCTCACATGAATTATCATCCTGCAAAAATATTGGAATTTTTAAATGCAGCAATTGTCTTTATACTAAATATAAAACCAGTCACGATATCAGTCACCTTGCCACACATAGAGAGTGTCCAACATATATTCATTATCGAAATCAGCTTGAATCACAAATCGATTACAGCAACTGAAATACTACCACATTCGACTCCAACCATTTTCAAAATATCAATGGCTCCGGAAAATACTCGCATAAGTGATTTTTATGGAAAATTTGACAAAAAAAATATCAGTATTTATGAGTACACTTCAATATCAGATTATCGCACTAAAATATGTGACAGTCTTAGAATAATCTACTTTAATGCTAGATCAATGAAAAATAAAATGGAAGAAATAGAAATTATCATTAATACAATAAAAGCAAATATTGTGATCATTTCTGAAACTTGGATGAGTAAAGAAGAAGAAATTTATTATAACTTCAATAATTATAATTCATTATATTCATCAAGAGAGAAACGTGGAGGAGGCATAGGAATTTTTGTGGAGAAAAACATAGACTTTGAAATCATGGACAAGGATACTAAGAATGCTTATATTGAAGTGAAATTACCAAAGTTCAACCTTATTCTTGGTGGTGCATACCGTTCCCCAAAAGAAAAAGCTTCTACTTTTCTAAACAAAATTGATAAGAAACTTTATAGTATAAATAAAACTAAATTGGACTGTTTTATATTTGGTGATATGAACATAAATATTCTAAAGAATAACGATCAAACAAATTTTTATAGTGATATCTGCCACTCAAATAATTTCGCAATGATCAAATATCTACCAGAGACATTAAGAATATATCATCCTTAATTGATCATGTATTGACAAACTCAACTAAAGAATGTAATATTTCTATTATAAACAGTGCCCTGAGTGACCACAAACTCATAGTTACAGACATTTGTATGAAAAATACGCAATAAAAAAAATCCCGATGGCCTGTAGTCAGCGGAAAGGTAAATTTTTCAAAATTCATTGAATTGAAATTTTAACAATCTTTTCATTGGTATACCTACATGTTATTAAATAAAATTGTCATAGCCTTGCGGTTAGAGGTTTTTGTTTTGGCTGTTGAATATAAAGCAGACAGGGTTCGAGTCCACTTCAAGGCAGATTTTTTTTTCGTCTATTTCTTTTCAATAAATATACTATATATTTTTTTAATCAGGGTCTATATTAAGATCTCCAGAAAATGTACAATTACATCAAATTTATATTGAGTGTTCATGTTTTATCAATATTTGTTATTTTTCTTTATTAATTTTTATTTTTTTACCTGTGTATTTTATGAAAAATTGTTCTGAACAAAAGTTGTAGGTACTGATTATATCTATAACCTAAAATTATTTTTGATGATATTTACACTACGGCTCTTTTTTGATAATTTTTTGAAATGTTTGAACGGTCGCCATCTTGAAACCACTTACCCCATATTGCCCAATAACGAACTCGACCGAGATATTTGAGAGATTGATTTTTGTAGCAAATTTGAACTTGATACCTTCAAAACTGCGACCTCTATCGTGTTAACAAATTTCGTAATATCCCATATATATATATATATATATATATATATATATATATATATATATATATATATATATATATATATATATATATATATATATATATATATATATATATATATATATATATATATATATATATATATATAAACTTTTGAACCAAATGTTTTTTTGGACTAACTTATAGACATATAACAACATGCCGTTGAAATTTTTTCGAAATTCTATAAGAAATTTACCTAAAAACTGTTTTCTTATAAGAAATTTCATGTTTTTGATCAAGTAAAACTGAAAGAAGAACTGAACATTTTTCATCAAAACTTTCACAAATATGATGAAGTAAACAAGATGTATGATATGATATTGAAAATATTTGAGGATTGTTCCTGTGAAAAGGCAATAAAAATAAGAAAGGATTCTAAGCCATGGTTCAATGAAACGATTTCAAAATTGATAAAACAGCGAGATAAATATCATTATAAAAAAAGTGTTATCCCAATGTACAATCAATAATTGATTCTTACAATTTTTTCAATAAACTTGTAAAACAAACTGTTCGAAAATCTAAAGAAAAATATTACGGCCAAAGATTCAAAAATGTTACTCCAAAACTAGCCTGAAATGCGATAAATGAAATCCTGTATAACAAAAGTAAGGATAATACTGAAAACATAAAATTTATTTCCGTTGATGGAAATATAATACAAGATCCACATGAAATTTGTGAGAAATTCAATAATTATTTCATCAATGTTGGTCCCAGCTTAGCTGCCAAAATTCCTAGGCAAAATGAATATCCGATGGAGTCAAAGTCTACTTCCATGTACCTGAAACCTACCACCCCAGAAGAGATTGATGAAATAATCAGTTTACTGAATGCAAAAAAAGCTCCAGGGTTAGACAAAATAAGTATCAAAATTGTTAAAGTAGTGAAATCAGAACTGGCACCTTTGATGAGCAAATTAATAAATTTTTCCTTTTTGACGGGCATAGTTCCTTATAAAACAAAAATTGCCAAGGTAAAACCAATTTTCAAAACAGGTAATAAATATGAAATGACAAATTATAGACCAATCTCAATATTATCAGTACTTTCTAAAATTATTGGAAAAACTGTACATTCAAGATTATTGGAATAACTTGATAAATCAAAATTATTACATAACGCTCAATACGGATTTCGAAAATATAGTGACACAGAATCAGCTGTTTTGGATGTGATAACTCAGTTCCAACTTGATCTGGACTCCAAAAAATATGGTGAACTTCTATCACTGGATCTGAGTAAAGCATTTGATACAGTGGATCATAAAATTTTGTTGAATATTATGTATCATATGGGAATTAGGGGATTGGTTTGCAAATGGTTTCAAAATTATCTATTTAATAGAAAACAGTTTGTATGCATGGGAGAAGTATCTGGTTCAGAAAAAACCGTAATATGTGGTGTTCCACAAGGGTCTATCCTGGGACCAATTCTTTTTCTTATGTATATAAATACGTTGATAAGTTTGAAATTGAATGGAAAAATAAATTTGTTTGCTGATGATACTTCTATAGTATATAGTGGAAGTAATTTACAAGAAATCAAAACTAATATGATGCAGGATATCAGCAGAATCTCTAGTTGGTTAAAGTGTCACAAGCTAACACTAAATTATAAAAAATCATCTTTTACTTTTATAGCCAGAAAAAATATTTCTACTGATTTAAAAAGTCAAATTAAATTCAATAATGATAATATCAAATACTCTTCCACTGTAAAGTTTCTTGGATTATTTATAGATGAAAATCTAACATGGTCCAAACACATTGAAAAATTGAGAAAACATATAGCTCCAATAATTGGAATTCTGTATAAAATTTGAAATTATTTACCTCTAAAATACCTGAAATTAATATACTTTTCATTAGTATATTCAAAGCTTCAATACTTATTTAATTTTAGTTTGGGGTTCAGTAACAAAATCATTACTGAAACCTTTGAAAATATCTCAGAATAAAATTATAAAGTGCATATTCAAATTGAATTACAGAGAACCCTCAGTTAATTTATATAAACCCAGGAAATTATTTGACATTTATTCATTATATAAAATTAAAATTTGTATATTCATTCATCTGGTCATAAATAATTTAAAACATTCAAATTTAGTTTTTCGGTTTAATTGTGATCAACACAATTATTTATCTAGGTGTTCCAATAATCTTGTATTAATAAAAATTAAAACAACAATTGGCAAACAATCAATTCTTTATAACGGCATAAAATTATATAATGACTTACCGGATTTTCTTAAGAAATTAGGCAAAACAAGATTCAAAAAATAGTTTGAAAAAATATTTATTATAATAAGTTTCATATAGCTTTTTTAATTGCATTTCTGATTTCATTGTTTATTCTAATACTTGTGTTTTTTTTATTATTATATATTTTTTTTACTTTCCCTGTTATAAACATTTATGTTTCTTGGGAAATAAACCGTTATTATTATACAGAAATTTTCCAACGCTACGCGAATTAAGGCGAACTCAGTAGATGCTTCGGGATATCATCTTGACCCGGGCATGCATCGCTGACCAATAGCAGCATGCCCGACTCACTCCACCCGAGACCCACGAACGCCTGCACTCGCCAGGGTGGTCCGCCCTCTGACGAATCGCACACGCCTCGAGGCTACATCCCAAGTTCGTTACAATATTATACCTACCTATCTTCCTTTATTTCAAATTGAAGAATGATTTTGAACAATATTTTTAGGAACACCTGAATATCTGGCACCTGAAATAATCCTCAGTCAGGGATATAACAATTCAGTGGATTGGTGGTCATTGGGTATTTTGATATATGAAATGGCAGCTGGTTTTCCTCCATTCTTTGCTAAAGAGCACATGAAACTGTATGAAAAAATAGTGTCCGGAAAATTCGCATGTCCACCACATTTTAGCAAATCTCTGAAAGATTTACTTTTCAATATTCTGCAAGTGGACCGAACTAAGAGGTATATATAGGTGACAATGTGACCATAAAATATGAATAAACTGTTGTACAAGTTACACGTGAAAGAAAAATTTAAACAAACCTTATGCAAAATAGGAGCAATAGGCCAAGAACATGATGTGGGTAAATCCTAAATACAAGAAATACAACGAGGGTGTGAATAGAACTATCATAGATCTTTATAGTGCCACCTTTGAAATATCCAATTTTGCCCCGATGATAGGTGTGACAGTGACGATATAATATAACAAGCCTTATTTGCTTGGTAAAAAGAGATCTCAAATGTTGATAAAAAAATGAACAATGTCTCAGACTAAGAGAACATAATAATAAAAATAAAGTAGCCTTGGAATAACAGATCAATCAGATATGGCGCCCTTCTTTTCTCTAATTTGATATGAAACTCATTATCAGGCGGGCAAAATTGACTATTTTTTATTTCTCCTCAGGTCAACATCTATGTCAGCATATCTTACTATTTTAACGACTACATTTCGATCCACTTTCGATTTTGACATTGAAGGCGAAAGATAATCCAATGTAGGCTGTAGGGATGCACGATTCTTAAATTTGTTTCAAAATTTTCGTATTTGTAATAAGATACATTTTTTAAGGAAATGCAACAGTTGTCATGAAAGTTCATCCCGGAACGACTAAAAAATAAGTTATTATAAGTATTTGCAATACATTTCAGAGATCAAAACCATTAGAACAATATAGGTACACTCCAAGTAATCGTAACAGCTTATTCTCGAGGAAATATGATTGTTCTTTGTTCTTATGTGGATAGAAATTCACATATACACACTGTTAATAAAGTCTATTTATTTAATACTAGCCTTTGCTCGCTACTTCGTGCGCGTTAAAAACTGCATTCAATTCCATGCCGCAGTTTTTGCGTGTACAAATAAACATACGGACAGACGCGATAAAATGTAGCCTATATTTTAAGCGAGATCTCTAGTAATAAATCGGTGAAAACTAAGTACATTAAATTCCATGCAGTAGTTTTTGCGTGATGCGCGTACAAACATACAGAAAGACAGACAAAATTTCAAAAAAATGTTGTTTTGGCTTCTGTTGCTCTTATAAAGACACGCCATATCATTTTATCTAACATATCGCTAATGTACAGACATCGCCCTATAACAATTTTATTCACTAACTAACTAACTATTTACAGTTTATGTCACAATATGTATTTCACTCGGTGGGCACATTCAAAAAAAGTAAGTCAGACTTGCCGCGCTCTCGCTGCGGTGTTTAATTCGCCAAGAAGCTTCTTGAACTTCACAACTCTGGGTTTCCCTCCGGTATCCTGCCTGATCCTGTATACTACATCATTGATATTCTTGATTACTTCATAGGGTCCTTCCCAAAAGGTCTGCCATTTCGGTGACAATCCTCGACGTTTATGAGGATTATATAGCCAGACAACATTGCCAGGTTCGTATCTCGTATCTGTGTATTTTAGAAACATAATCTTCACATGTGACTTAATCCCCAGGTTTACAACCCAACTTGAGATCACAGGAAATTCACAAATCTCGCCCAAAGACGATACTAGCTATCCCAACTTTGGAGAAATATCGGCTTACATTCCTTTCCATTCTCTCAACCATGCCGTTGTCCTTATCTTTCGTTTCGACAGGGCGTTGCTAAGGTTCTGGAATTGAGAGACTCAAAGTTTCTACCCACTTGCTGATGTAGTCCATTACCACCACGATGTATTTTTCCCAGCTTGACTCTCAGGAAAGGGTCCTGCTACATCCATCGCGATTCTTCCGAATGGACTTCCAATGCGCATAGGCACTTTTGGACGTCTTTGTGGTCCATTGCTAGCTGCGCAATAAAATCGCTCATGGATTTCTTTAAGGTCTTAGCTACGCCTAAATGACTTCCACTGGTCCCACCGTGGATCTCTTTCAAAATTTCAGCCCTCCTGCACTTCGGTATTACCATTGCTTTCTGTCCTCGGGTTCTCGACTACTAGTTTCAAAATGCCGTTCTCTAAAACAAAAGAATTCTATTGGGCCCAATACGACTTAACAGTAGGTAAATGACGTGGAACCTCTTGCTAAGTCGATCGCTGATGTACTTTCTTCCATCCAATCAATACTTTTAGGTTGGGATCTTCCTCCTTTTTGAAGTTCATCTGGTAGTCAGCGGTTATCTATAACCATGGTTCTCCTAGAAGTGGCGTCCTTCTTCTCAGCTCGGTTACAGTAGGCCCAGTCACCAGGAAAGGGTCTCCTCGAAAGTGCATCGGCATTACCATGCAATTTACCAGGGCGATGTTCAATATCAAAATTGAATTCTTGGAGCCTCTAGCTCCATCTCGCTACCTGACCCTCCGGGTTCTTGAATCGCAGTAACCACTGAAGCTGAAGAAGCCATGGTCGGTTCTTAACAAGAATTTTCTACCATATAAGTATTTGTAGAAGTTCTCCACGGATTTCACAATGGCCAACAAGTCTCTTCTGGCGACGCAGTAGTTTCCCTCCGGCTGGAATAGAACGCATTTCTTTGGATTCAGCTGGAGATTAGCACTTCGGATCCTGTCGAATACTTTCTTCAGATTCGATTGATGTTCGTCGAAATCTTTGCCAATCACTATTACATCATCCAAGTACACCAGGCACGTCTCCCAAGTTAATCCTCGCAGAACTAATTCCATTAACCTGTCAAAAGTGGCAGGCGCATTACATAATCCAAACGGCATGACATTAAATTGATACAAGCCGTTTCCAGCTGTAAAGGCTGTTTTCTCTTTATCTTCTTTGTTTATCTCTACCTGCCAATATCCACTTTTTGAGAACCACCTGGATCCAGCTAAGGTGTTTAAGGTATCGTCAATTCGGGGTAATGGGTCCTGGGCTGTCCTTCTTCGTAGTATCATTTAACCTCCTGTAATCCACACAGAACCTCATCGAACCATCCTTCTTCGTCACCAGCACAACTGGTGATGACCAAGGACTGCTGGATTCTTCTATGACGCCATCCTATAGCATTTCTTGAACCATGGTGTTAACTTGCTGTTGTTTTACAAAAAGAAGTCTTCGTGGAGGTTGGCGAATAGGTACAGCATTTCCCGTGTTGATCCGATGTTCGACTAAATTCGTTCGCCCTGTAATTTTTCCTTGTACGAAAACATCAGCTTCTTGCTTTACAAACTCGATGGCCTTTTTCTTTTCCTGTTCGCTAAGATGTTTCCAGGTCTTCTTGAAACTCTCCATTAGCTTTTGGGACAAATGTACATCTTTTGAAACGGGTTTCTCTTGCTCACATCTTGTTACACGGGAGACTGGCGAACAGGTACCGATTACTTCCCCTTTCTTCAATGTCATTCTGTTTTCAGATAAATTGGCTACCTTCACTGGAATAATGTCGTTGGAATTAACTAAGCACCTAGTCAAAAGAGCCCCGTTCTCTTTGTTCTCGTTTGGTTCGAAAACCATAGTGTTAACTCCTTCCAGTTGTTTTTCTAGGTGCGCCTTCACGATCTTCTCACTATTTCCAGGTATTCGTGTATCTTCAGTGACGATTATTTTAACAGGACAACTCTTGTTCGAAGATGCTGAGAAAAATATTTCGTCGTTGCCCACTCTCAACATTCTGTTTTTAAAGTCCACTGTGATAAAATTGATGGTTTCCAAAACGTCTAAGCCTACTATAAATTCTTCCACTATGTCAGCCACGATTGCATTAATCTTTACTTGTGCCTTGCCAATTTCCAAAGTGGTGATGGTCTCTCCAAAAACATTTATCAAATCTCCTTTTGCAGTTTCCAGTATTGGCTTGATGTTGTGCTGAACGATAGATTCTTTGGAAACCATGTCGGGGCGTACCACTGATCTTGTTGCCCCCGTGTCGATGGTCAGATCGCATTTCTTGCCTTTGATAAAACCATGGACAACGAGGCTCTCACAGCTCTTCTTGATGGAGCTCAAATGTAACTTGGGGGCTTGATAATCAGTGGTCGCCAGCGTTCGCCTCCTTACACTGGCGAGGTGGAGTTTTCCTGAAGTCGGGTATTCTCTCTCTGAACATTTCGTTCTTCAGATCTGGGTCGTCGCCTGCAGTTTCTACTTATATGTCCCTCTCGGTTGCAACTGTAACACTTAATCACTTTTCTATATCCGGACTCCTTGCTTCCTCGAGAGCAGAATTTCTGGAACATCGCCTCCAGCTTCATAAAGGAATCTGCATTGTCTTGTGGTTCGTCTGACACCCTGACTTCTCTTAATTTGCTGCGACGATTCATAGAAGCGTTTTTGGCAGCTTCGTATTCCAGTGCCTGGACAACTGTTTCGGCTAAGGTGTTATGCCTACTTAGTCTCAACGCTTGCTGCATGTCGATATCTCAAACTCCATCGATGAAGTACTGGACACTAATTTGCTCGATAAATTCGTCCGGGGCCTGTGGATAAGCCAGTCGCACCATGCTCTCAATGCTACTGCTGAATTCCTGCAGTGACTCCGTTGAACCTTGAGTTCTGCTCTTCAGCTGGCTCTGATACACTTGGCTAAGATATTTGTTGCCGTATCTTAGTTCCAAGGCGCCCGCAATAGCCGAATAATCAGTTTGTTTGGCTTCAGGAATGTTTTGAAGTATTTCAAGAGCCTTTCCTCGCAAAGCCAATACCAACGCCGTTGCTTTCTGCTGATGATCCCATCCATTCGCATTGGCTGCTGCCTCAAACTGACGTTTGTACATAGCCCAGGATATTTCGCCGTCAACCGTTGGTGGTTTAAGTTTTTCATTGGCTGTTGTGATCGCCGACGTGTCCAATTTGCTACTTTCGTCTTGGTTGGTATCTCGCATTTTCTTCACTTCTTTCTCTAGTATTCGGTACTTTTCCTCAAACTCTTCTCGAACTGTCCCAATTTCTTCTCGAACTTCTTGTTTAACGGTATCGATTTCTTGATGGACATTTCGGAACAATCCTGCAATCTGCTCAAAATCTCTCTGTCGCCGTACCTCTTCTTCTTTCCTTTCTTGTTGTAGTCGTACCTCTTGTTCTTTCTTTTCTTGTTGTCGTAGCTCATCTTGTTTTCTCGAAAAATCGGAGAGTACCTTAATTAGTTGTTCCTCCATTTCCGGTCCTTTTCGCAGCCTTCGCTCCTCTTCTTCTTTCTTTTCTTGTTTTCGTCTTTCTTGTTGTCGTAATTCTTCTTGTCTTCTCGAAAAATCGGAGAATAACTTGGTTAGTTGTTCATCCATTTTTTCTGTCTGCTTTCGAGTGTTCACCATAGACAAAAGCCTCTTCACTCGCTTATACCTCTTCTAACACCAAATTGTTGCGTATGTGGGTTCGCAGATAAGTGAGACTAATTTAGAGTTATTAAATTAACTTTATTTACACTCGAAATTATAAATTACAACTTAACTTTACTATATTCGCACTAGCTTACTCGGACTATTCTATTATTCACACTATCTTTTTACATTCTGTCCTCATGCCGACAATTCTCCCATATATATATATATATATATATATATATATATATATATATATATATATATATATATATATATATATATCCGACAAAGGCTCCAGATCGTTCGAGCGGCTTCTGGTCTTTGATTCGAAAGCCGCCACTGGACTTTTCTCGAAATTCCTTTGTCGGTATTTTTAGGAGTAGATGCCGACATGCTGCCGTCGCTCTCTTTGTCAACGCCGCTTTCGATTTCCAACCACAGCATAGATCTCGCGCTTTCTTCAAAAGGATGCCGCCACTTTGTAGCCAATACCTGCGGCTGTTCCCCTTACACGTTACATTAACTTCATTATGTGCCTTGTTCGGAATTATATTTTGAACGATTTCTTCAATACTGTCCAGAAAAACCACAATGAAATGTTCACTTAATTTATTTCCACTAATTCTTTTATTATTGAATACTATTTCTATTTTAAAGTCATCGTTTTCTTTTAGAAGTATTATTTTTTTCAATGTTTGCCACATTTCTGTAGAGTTATCTTTTAATTGATCAATCTTTACATTGAAATAATTACTTTTCGTGTTCCTGATCATTGTTGCTACTAGGTTTCTTTGTTCTCTAAAATGTTTCCAATCCTCCTTTGATAATATAGCTCTTTGGTAAAGTTGATCTCTTATTTTTATTCCATTGTCTATCTTTTCTGTCCACCACATATTATCGTCCCATTTTTCCTTTCTTTTCTGAATCAAATTCATTGAGTGCGCATATTATGTTGTTTATTTAACAATGAGCTTTGTTCACATCGGTCGTATTATCCATTATAGATTTCATCTCCATGAGTTTAAGCTGGAATCCTGTTACATCCATAGACTTATAGTTTCTAAAGGCTTTCACTTCAGGTTTCTTAGTATGGTTACTTTTTATATCTACTGTAATAATTGAATGATCCGTTATTTTCGGAGTTGAATATATCTCACAGCTAAGGTTCTTTTCGTTCGTAAGAAGGAATTAAATTTTTGTTGATGATGTCTTTGTTATACGTGTACACGTATCAATCAACTGGTAGAAGGCATGCTTACTTATTAAGTTTTTAAGTTTAGTTGAATAAAAATTATTACTTGTTAAATCTATATTAATCTAATATAATGACAACTGCATCCTGATTCACATTTTTCAAAAAATCATCAAGCTTATCCAAAAACTCTGCATCACTTGCACTGGGTGCGTGATATAAGGAAAACACATAGTGTTTTTGTTTTTTTAATAGTATTTTAATTCCGGTTATCCAATTATATGTTTGTGACTCACAAGAGACTTTTTAAAAAGATTTATTTAATTATGTAAATGATCTTATAACAACGAGATGATATGACAAAAAGCATCTTAAATCTATGTACAAATGTTTTTATAATATAATTATGCTGATGGATGCACGCTGGTTGTTGATCTGCGATGTCAGCGTCTTGGTAGCGGGTTGAAGGTTCGTAACTCCTCCCTCCTTAGGACGAGAAAATAAGGGACTTATTTTTGAGTGGTTGGTCTGTATTTTCTTCCTCTTCTGTACGTCTCTGGCTAAGTATGGATTTCAGCTTCCTTCTCTTGATAATACATACTGCCATTATTACAGATACGATTAATATAGTAGATGATCCAATTATTGATGGAATTATGTATGTAGGTTCTTCGTTGATGATTGGTTTCAATTGGCTGGCTATTTCATTAATTCGGCCGATTTCTTCTAGGTTCAAATTTGTAATATTTATTGTTTTGAAAAATTGGTGGTTTTCAAAATCAGGGCTTGAAAGTTTTGGTAGAATGAGAGGTTTCCCTTTGCTAGAAGTATTACAATTTGAGAAAGTTTTCCCGTCTATATGGATTTCGCAGCTATGTGGGATCTTTAACAGTGTTGGTTTATAAATTTCAAAGTATTTATCAGAATTACATTTTGAAAAGATTATTTCTTTTTCAACTGGAGTAACTAGTAGGTCTTCATCTGTGAGATGTTCAATAGTCGTCTCGGTGAGTTTCACTTGAATGGTTCGACATTCTTGAGTAGGATTTCCATTTAGAATTTTTAGTGTACAATTATCTGCAGGCAAATGGTTTTCTTGACAGAAGTATTTGTCCTCGAGTTTAGGACATTCATGATGAATAAATTGTGTTTTTGATTCTGATCGTGCCAAATATGGGTATTTTGGAATAAATATTTGATGGTTTTGGATAACAGGATATAGGTGGTATAGGTTCAATGTAACGTTATTCAGTATTGGGACATGTAAGGCAAAGATAAGCTTATGATTCAAAAAATTAACTTGAGTTCCCAAAAACTGATAGTAAGTAAGAATATTTCTGAATTGTGGAATTTGATTTGAACTATATATTTTTTCGAGATATTTAAGCATTTCTTGAAGTTCAGAGCTGGATATTATTGAGTTGTGTAGGACATGAAGTTTGGAAAATACTATCGCATTTTCTATATTGTCCATGAAATTTATCAAACTTTGGCAATCCAAATTCATCTGAGAAATAATTGCTTGGAAATTCAAATATTCATCTATATTAGTAATCGTACCTTGAACAAATGTTTGGAATAGTTCAATTTGCTGAGATAATTTATTTTGATTTTCTATAAGTTTAAAGACACTATCATTGTAACTGTGAATCAATTTCTTCGATAATGATATCTGTAAATTACTCTCTTGAATAATACTTTTTTGATTTTGTTGAAGTGTTTGGATAGCATTTTCGTATCTGATTCCATCGTCGGCGTCTAAAGTACCGAATATCCATTTGTCAATTTTACCTACAATATTAAATAAGCCTCTCTTGCTACGTCTCTGTGGGTAAAGATTATCATATTTTCTCTCAGCTGATTTGATGAGATAATTTGTTCTGAGTAACATGCTGTCGGCTAGGCCGTGATATGATATCATATTTCTGCTCATTGTTGAATTTACATTGTCAATGCTATTTTTAATTCTTTGAAATGTATCTTTTATGTTAATTATTTGGTCAATTATAGGTTGTAGATCGATATAGTGTAAAAATGTATGTTTTGTATAAATTAATTTAGCTTTTCCTAATTGGATAGGGAGTATGGGATTGTCGACTGCTGTCATTTGTATGTCAGAGTCCAAACTATGAACTACTATTATCTGAAGAATCATGTTGAGGGTTGATATGACTTGATAACGGATCTTCATTATCTTCCTGTAACAAAGATTTTATATTGGTTGGTGGTTTTCTAGCAAGGTTTTTATGATAAGTTCCCTTGGGTGTTGTGAGTTTTAGTCTAGATTCGTCTATAATTTTCAATTTCTCGAATTTAGGTAATTTTTTATCTCTTGCTTTAGTTTTAATAAAGGCGATTTTTTGATTGTCAAAATTAGGTGGATCGTTTCTAGCTTGGTTTAGTTTAGAGATTATTTTATCTTTTGTGTGTTCGTTGATTTGTTTTATGTTTTCGTAGATTTTCTTTGCTGTTTCTTTATGATTTTGTACATACTGTGAAATCACGAGATGATCATTTAAGTCATATGGGTTAATGTTATTGATATGTCCTTTTATAACTTCAAAAGGAGTAAATTTTGTGACGCTATGAATGCTATTGTTATATCCTAATATTGCCCGTTTTATTAATTGTTGTGTAGTGAAAGATTTATTTTCTTCTCTTAAGCATCTGAAGTGTTCTATTATAGTAGAATGGAATCGTTCGACAGGTGAGTTCGAATTACTATTCTTTGCTGTGGTGTAATGTAGTTCGATGCGATGTAGTTTACAAAAATTTTCAAGATCAAAATTCTTAAATTCGGTTCCTCGATCTGTTGTTATTTTTTCTGGAATTCCATGGTGAGATATAAAATCTATCAAATTATCAACTACAGCAACTCCTGTTAAGACTTTCATCGGATATGCTTGTCCATATCGTGAGAATGTATCAATTACCGTTAAAAATGCTTCATTTGAAATTTTAAATGTGTCCATATGTATATGTTCAAAGGGTTTTGAAGTCGTAGGTGTTAGGTTAAACTTAATGATGGGTGGTGTTCTATCATATTTATTTCTTAAGCAAATTTCACAATTGTTAACGTATTGTTCTATGTCAGAGTTCATAGTCGGCCAGTAGTATAATTTACTAAGGGAAGCTTTCATTTCATTCATGCCTCTATGACATGTTTTTCCCACATGGTAATAGTTCAGTTTTTCGTTCTGTTCTTCCTGTGTTTCTACATCCGTTAGTATTTTAGTACACTGGATGAGTTTATACGTTGAATTCTTAAATGTTCTGTGTACTACGGGTGGTAAAATATGGGATAATAAGGGGTTGTGGAAATATAGTGCGTACGTTTGCTTTGGGTTGAGGGAATTTTTGATAAATTCGGCTATGTGAAATTCGGTGTTATTTTTTGGTAGAGTTATATATGTTCTCGTGTTATTGAAAATTTTCTCTCTTCTAGATTGTGTTTCCGAGATGTCACCTATCGTTAAAAACAGTTGGTTTTTATAGATATTGAATGATCTCTCAGAAATTGGAATATCTAATACGGGATTTTCATGAGAAGTATGGGCAGTTTCCGTACTACTGTCAGTAGAGTGGGCTGTTTCTGTACTACTGTCATCTTCGATTAGTCCATCATTGGGCGGTATTATATAGTGATTAATTATATTTATCTTAGGTCTTGTTGGATTCGTATTTGCGTTGTCAATGTTAGTTGAGCATTCGCCTAAAATTTCAGTTATAGTTGAGTTGTCTAGTTGTGGAAGGGGGCCTATTCTATCTAATTCTCGCTGAACAATTTCATCGATATCACCTGTATTGTTATCTAGGGATGCTGTTTCGAGACCGTTATATTCATGTTGGGGTGGGTTTCGTGATAGAGCGTCTGCAGCTTCGTTTGATTTACCTTTCATATACTTGATGGTGTAATCATATTCTTCAAGCTGTAGTCGCCATCTAACAAGTTTTGAGTTTGCTTCTTTCATTGAGAATAGCCACTGAAGGGGTTTGTGGTCTGAATTAATAATAAATTTTGTACCAAATAAGTATGGTCTGAAGTATTTGCAACTCCATACAATTGCAAGCAGTTCTTTTTCGATAGTAGAATAGTTAATTTCTGAAGGATTTAAGGTTCTAGAAGCATAACAGATGGGATGGTTATTTTGAGAGAGAACAGCGCCAATTGCGTAGTTTGAGGCGTCTGTTGTGAGTTCGAAGGGCTTTTCGAAGTCGGGGTAAGCAAGGACTGGTTCTGAAATTAGTAAATTTTTGCATGTCTCGAAGCATTCAATAAATTCTCTTGAATGTATTAACTTGTTATCTTTTTTTAGGCAATTCGTTAGAGGTTTTGTTATTTTTGAAAAATTTCTTATAAATTTTCTGTAGTATCCTAGGAGTCCAAGAAATGACTTGATTTGCTTTTGGGTTTTTGGGATTGGAAATTTTCTAATTGCTTCTATCTTTTTTGGGTTTGGCTTAATACCATTCGGAGTAACTAGGTGACCTAAGAATTCAACTTCTTTTTTTTAGAAATTCGCATTTGTCTAATTGTACTTTAAAGCCTGCATCTCGCAACTTATCAAATACTAATTTTAAATTTTGAATGTGTTCTTGTAACCCTGTACTGAATATAATTATGTCGTCCATATATACCATGCAAATTTTGTTTTGAAGATCCTTCAAAACTTCGTCCATTACGCGTTGAAATGTGGCGGGTGCGTTTTTCAGTCCAAACGGCATTCTTAAAAATTCGTAGTGACCGTGTTCGACGCTAAACGCTGTCTTTGCAATTGAGTCTTCGTTCATTTCTATCTGGTGGAATCCGCTAGCGAGGTCTAATATTGAAAAATATTGCGATCTTCCTAATTTGTCCAGTATGTCATTAATATTTGGGATGGGGTATCTGTCGTCTATTGTTTTGTTGTTTAGTTGTCTGTAGTCTACAACGAGTCTCCATTTTTGTTTGTTCGATGAATCTATTTTCTTAGGAACTATCCATATTGGTGATGAGAATGGGCTAGTAGATTTTCTAATAATTCCATTATCTAGCATATTTTTGATTTGTCTTTGTACTTCGTTCTTATGTACATGCGGATAGCGATAAGATTTCACGTGAATCGGCATTTCGTCTGTTGTGTTAATAGTATGTTTTGTTCGAGATGTAAAAGGTAATTTGTCATCAGTTTTGAAGAATACGTCGCTATACTGTTTGCAGAGTTTATGTATAGCTGTTCGTTCCTCAGAATTCATATGACACGTGTTAATGAACTTTTCTACGGATGTCTCTTTTAACAGCGATTCTCGGTTATTCTTGAAGTAATGGGATATTTGTTCGCAATTGAAAATTTCATATAGATTAGAATCAAATGATTTAACTGGTATGGGTTTATCAATTCTAACTGTTATCGATTTATCTGTCGGATTCTCGATTTCTATTGGAGCATATCCATCCTTAGCAATACTTAAAATTTGAGGAATGATTAATTCTCCTAAATTACCTTTATTTATTATTATTTCTCCTTCATATATGCTGACTGGAATATTTTTAATAGTTTTCTCATGAGCATCTAATGAAAAAGAAAAATTTACATCTGAAGGTTTCCTAAATTTAAAAGGGATTTCCAAATATTCGTTACATAGCCTTTGATTTGTTAAATCGATGTTGAAATTCATATTGATTAAATCTGTGAGTCCTATAACTCCATCAAAATAATCGTGGAAGTCGAATAAAATGAAGTCTATTTCATAATGGCAATTAAATTCTTGAAAAGCCGGTATTAATGCTTTGTATCTGATTTTCTTACTTCCTACAGCAGTTTTAATTTCGGAGGGTGATTGATAAATTGTTTCTGGATAATATTTCTCAATAATGGAAGGTCTAATGATCGATTTAGAGCTTCCTGTGTCAATTAATAATTTTAATTTTGGATTTTTTATTTCTAAGTATGGAAGGGCATTACTTGATGAAATGTTTATTTCTATCAAGGATGTTGGTTTTGAGATGGGTCTTGGTAAAAATTTTCATGAAAATCTATATTTTTGATAGAATCTGAGTTGTCGGACTGTATCTGTTGATTGGCGTAATTGTATTCTGCGTGCGTTTGTGAATGAGATTCATCTTGATGAATGTTTGGGTATTGATTATAATCTGATTCTACGTATGTATCATCATCATATTCGTTAGAATATAATTCTTCAAAAGTGTATTTCGGGGAATTATTAAATTGACGATTAGTGAAGACTTGTTTTTGAAAATTTGGGCGATTCTGGAGTTGTCGTCGACTATTTATAGTAGGTGTTCTGGAGGTGGTGGACATTGGCTCTGGTTTCGGAAGTTGTGCCGGAGGAATTGGCTTTGGTGCAAATACATTACGTGGGGGTCCGAAAACTTCTCGATTAGTGAAATATCTCTTTTCTGGCTGAGGTATGGGTTTGATATCTAGTGGTTGGTTAGGCCATATTTGATTTGTTTCGGTATATCTTTGATTGGAAAAGGGATTATTTGATGTTAAAAAATTTGTTTTAGTTGTTTGCGGGAACTGATTGAGTTGAAAATTTTGAGAGGTTTGAGGAAATATTTGTTGTCTTGGTTGGAGTGTGGGATTAAAGTGTGATGTCTGTTTATAATTAATTTGAAAATTACCGTATAATCTTTCAAAGTTTTCAAATTCATTCACATAAGCCATAGCATCTTCTAGAGATAATGGTTTTTTGATATGCATATTATTTTTCAAAATTCCGGTACATCCTGCAATAAAGGTATCTAAGGCAATTTTGTCGTAATGTTTAATATTCAATAGTTTCTCTGCTTGTGTCATATTTGTATCATTGCTTATTCTTTGAACAATCTTACTACGTAATAATTGTAAACGGCTGCCAAAATTAAGGAGATGTTCGCTTTTCTGAGGTCTAGTTCTTGTTAATTCTTGAATTAAACATTCTATGTCCCTACGATCGGAGAAACATTGTATAAGCGCTGATTTGAGACTTTCCCAATTATTAAGCTCAACACGATTTCCTACCATAGCTTCAGCTTTACCTATTAATTTATCCTGAATGCAATCTATGATATGTTTATTTAATTCACGGTCATTAAATATACCATAAGAAGTTACTAATGTGTCACAACGATTTATAAATTTGTTCAAAGTATCGCTGTTACCATCATAAGGCTTGATATTATCAATTCTGGACTTGAAAAGGTCCCAGTTGACTGTTGGTATTGGTGTGGTCATTTTTATTTCTTTCTTAATATCTAATTCTGAACTATCTCTATCTATTCTACTTTGTGTTATTTGAAAATTATTCAATTGATCTGTTAATTCGTCCAATTCAGACATATACTTAATATATAATTATTTCTTTGTTCTTTCTTGAAAAAAAAATTTGGTAACAAAGCTATCTTTTCTCAAGTCCTTAAACAGAGGGTTGGAAAAGGCAAGAAGGAATTTGGCACTTACAGTTTTTGACGACGGTTGTCCTGTAGTCTCCGCTCCTTCCTCGACTTTTTGTTGCTCGTTGATGGTCTACCAAGGGTCACAGGTTCTCCAGGAACTTCCAGGTTCTTGTGCGATGAAGAAGAAAAGGCTTCAAATCAGGAAAAAGATAATATCGACACCATGCGATACTTTTTCAGACTTCGCACATCCACTAAGACTGCGCCAATTATATGTTTGTGACTCACAAGAGACTTTTTAAAAAGATTTATTTTATTATGTAAATGATCTTATAACAACGAGATGATATGACAAAAAGCATCTTAAATCTATGTACAAATGTTTTTATAATATAATTATGCTGATGGATGCACGCTGGTTGTTGATCTGCGATGTCAGCGTCTTGGTAGCGGGTTGAAGGTTCGTAACTATCCACACGTTTTTGTTATTGTTTATGTTGAGAATTTCTTTGAATTTATATCCTTTGTTATATATTTATTGTACCTCCTGTATGAGCACTCATAGACGGGCTGGTCACCGAGTTGTATCCGGTAATGTCAATTTCTATTGGGGTATAATCTTGAGTAACATGAGTTTCTGAGAGACACATTATAATTATTTTTTTCTGATTTGCTATCCAAGTTATCTCGGTCATATATTCATCTAAGCCCTGGATATTAACGTATAAAATATATCACAACACCACCCTGATTGCTCTTTTTGTTGTTATTGGTATGTATTTCTGGATATCTAACTTTTTCAAGCAATTGCTCAACTATTCTTTTATATTCCGGACATTTTCTATCAAATGCCTTATGTTTACTGTCTATTCGTGATACTTTTAATACATCTATTGCATAACAACAGTTCGCACAGCACACTTCACTCGAGTTACACTCAGTTGCTTGTTCTTGTCTATGGTGAAGAATAACCTCCTTATCATTGACTTGGATAGCGCCACACTTCAAGTCCAGTTGGAACCCTTTCAAGCCGATGATGTCCATTCCAAATATCTCTACCTAGATGGTTTGACATTACTATTCCCTGTTACCGCATCAGGTCTAATAATGGTTTTTGTCGCTCTCGTATCCAGAAGCAGCAACTTTTATTTTCCATTTACGAAACCATTCAATAAACTGTTCACCTGATGCTTCATGGATGCCACATGAGCAATCTTTACTGGGGCTTTCTTGACACGGGTCAATGATCGCCTCTCCTCTTCAACCCAACTTAGTTTTCCTTCTTTTTCTTACCGCGACTTTGGACATGACCAGGCTAACCACAATTCCAACATCAAATCTCTTTCTTCTTTGCCAAATATTCGTTCACAACTCGCCTTATTGTTTCTTCGAATGGCTCCTGAGATTGGCCCTCCTCTATCCTCCGTCTTCAAGCTTGGATCTTACAGCTCTTCTTTGCGGCCTCGAATTGTAGTGCACGAGCCAGTGCATCCATTAAGCGATCGGACCTTCAAGTATTAGGGCTTGCCTCGTTTCCCCATTACGAAGCCCATCCAAGAATGCTTGGATTGCCAACCTCTTCATAATATTCTCTTTTACCGTTGGATATGCCAGACGAGCAAGGCGAGCTATATCTGCATCGAACTCTTGTAAAGATTCGTTCGACAGCTAGCAGCGACCCCTCAATTGAGAATGGAAGACGTACTCAAGGTGAGCCTGGCCATATCTCAATTCGAAACGTCTGATAAGTTGCTCATAATTATCTTGCTTCGCCGGTGACAATGTTTGCAAGATGTCCGTCGCTTCTCCTCGTAAAGAAAGTGTGAATGCTGTGGCTCTCTCACCCATTTACCCTGGCGCTGCTTCATACTGCAGAAGATAATTCGCCCAGGACGTTTTCCCATCTCCTTTACAATTTTTCTAATTTCTGGTCCAAGCTTACTGGTAGTTGTTTCAAGTTAACTTCTTATTATTTCTATATCTGCTCTAAGCTTACTTGTACTTGCCTCAAGCTTACTTCTTGTTTTCCTGGTTTCTTTTCTATATTTACTTGCCCTTGTTATACATTCTCTAATTTCTGTTCTATTTTTTTGAAGTTCGATATTTCGAATTGAAAAGTTTCTGGGTCTTTACCTTCTTCAACAAGTCTTTTCCGAAGTCGATCTTGCAGGTCCTGTTTCCTTTCAGTAATCTCCAAACCAAGCTCCTCCAATTCTCTTTTAAGTTCCGAGACCTTCAGCTCCATTAATTTTGGCATTTTCTCTAAATGTCCTTAATATGTTTTAAGGTCCAACAATTTATATCCACCCCACACCTGACACCAGTTGTAATGTTCTTTGTTCTTATGTGGATAGAAATTCACATAATAAAGTCTATTAATTTAATACAACGAAGCATCACAATTATATTAGCTACTTAGTAACAAAATATTTACAATTTATGTCACAATATTTATTTTACTCGATAGCACGTTCAAAACTGTTCAAAACTGACTAACTTTCCTGCGGTGTTAAATCTATCGATAAGACCAATGACCTAACAACTAGATTAGATAAGAAGAAGCTTTTGGAACCCTCCCGAGGCATACCAATCGCACTCGATGCTACTTGAAGATATTTCTTGTGCTATCGAAGTTTTTTCATAATAGAGAGCCAGAGGCATCACTTTTTTTTGGATTTGTGCGCTGCTTTTAAATAGTAATCGTACTCAGATTTTGATGATTTTTGATTCATTTGGAAAAGGAGGCTCGAGAAATGGTCCCATATTCATACAAACAGAAATCCGAAATCTCCTTCCCTCCCAAAACCGCCCCGAAGAGGGTGGAGGGGGCAAATTTTCTTGAAAATCAAAAATCTTAGGTAGTAAAATTAAAGATAGGACAATATCCGGAAACGTTTAAATTGAACATGTTTTAAAAAGAGTTACGGTTTTCGAGATAGAGGCATGTTAAATTCTTGAATATATGTATTTTTGCTATGTGGAAAGGGCGATTTCTTTCGAAAATTAAAAATCTGTGGGGACTACATGAAAGACCTAATTATTTGTACCAACATTTATAATGAACATTTTTTCCTTAGAATAACTGTTTTAGAGTTACAACGGTGGTAAAATGGTAGTATCTAAAATACTTATGCGTATTTCCGCAGCGAAGTTTTTAGATCTCAATAATAACAACTACAATTAAAGAATATACGTGGATAGTAGGATAAGTACTATCTTCACTGGTATTAGTGAACGTTCAACGATTTTCGTGACTAATGTTAAACTCAAAAGTGTGAACAAAAAATTGGACCGACGTTATTAGTTGGTGCACTGAGAAATACAAAAAAATATATATATAATATTAATTCTATTGGTGCTGATACTTGTGAAGTTGGTGCCAAAAGTTCTCAATCTAACTGCAACTGCACAACTTCAAAAGTAACTGCACCAATAGAATTAATATTATTTTGTATTCTTCAGTGCACCAACTAATACGTGGGTCCTATTTTTTGTAAAAATATTTATATTATTTAGCAGGTTTGTTAGAGTTACAATATAAATTTTCAAAACATACATTGCTAGCTCCGGTTCTATCAGAGATTATATGTTCATAATTAATTTTAAGCTACAAATTTTCATCTTTGCTTTGCTTTGTTTTTGTAGACGCACGAGCACACAACATCGACGCAGTTCGATGGCATCAACATAATGTATGAAAATACGAAATGTAAGCACGTGGTTTATACAATTCTAAATTCGTAACGGTGGTTTATTTTTGATTATTATAAATATTATCCTCTAGGAGACTAACGATATCCATACAGCATGCACGAGCTCTGGCAAAATGTTCAATACATAGTTTATAAAAAATGAGAATGTTTTTTGCGCTCATCTGTCGTAAATCACACGGAATCCTAGAATGCAAGACAATGTTTTCTAATAGGTATTTATAGGTTCAATTATTTTTATAGAAAAATAGACATAATGTGTTCAATTGTGTAATTACCTAGTGGCTTACGATTTTTTGGAATATAAAAGTCGACTAATTTTTTCCATAAATATGATAAATATTTTTCACAAAAAAATAGACCGACTTTATGTTGATGCAGTTGATGCAAAATATGAAATAATGTTAATTCAATAGGTGCTTGTACTTTTGGAGTAGGTGCAGAAAGTCTTTTATCTAACTACACAACTTCAAAATTTCGACGTTGGAACAACTTCTAGAAGAAGATTAATATACCGTTAAGCGGTTAGGCTTCCTAGAACTAGCACAAAACCGAACCATGACAGATCCCAGAAATTTACCACATTCTAGCTTAGTAGCTACAGAATGCATTCAGGTAGACGTCGCTACACATCTTTCTATCATCACCAGTTATAAAAAGTCTAGATTTATTGTGAATACCGGCCTCCAAGATTTTGTAAAAGTCTTCTAGGCCTCAGGTTTGCTTTTGTCCGTCTACTTGAAAATTTTCAAATAAATATACCTACCTATATTTTCTTTCACGAACGATGGCGTCTGCCTTGGAAACACGATAATCGGATCAATTCAACTGACGGGAGTAAATCAGTGGCGTAACGATTTCGAGATAAAATATGGTATTTAATTTTTTTAATACGCTTCAAGGAAGTTCATATAATTAGACAAAAAATAATATCGATTGATTAAATATGCAATTATATGAAAGATTTATTAATAACAATAACGCAGAAACTAAATAAAATATTTATCTTGAGTTATAAAATTTAAATTTATTCATCTGAATTCTCTGAAATGTCACTTTGACTTTGTGACGGCTATGAAATAAATACTGCGTTGCCATCGGATACGAGCCGCGACCTATCATGGTATTGAAGGAGATAAGCTTGAAATACTGATATAGCTTAGACCGACTAACGTAGTAGAAAATTTCATGATAATGAGATGCGTTGAGAAGTATAGCGTGATGTACGTAGTTCGTGAATAACTACACACAATAGCCATCATTCGTGAAACAAACTATATAGCATTATATTGACAGCAGTAATCTTATTTATTAATGTCCTTAAATGGTACCAAACTTCAAGATCAGTGATTAACTATAACAATTTTGATTGCTACATTGCGGAAGTCATATTTAATTTTTTTCAATTTATCTATTTCTTGGAGTTTTCCTGAATCGTTATTGTTATCTTGAGTTTAGTAATCTTAAAGTTGTGTTTCGGTTTACAATTATTTCGTATAATATTGTAATCTTCGATAGATTTTTGAATTTTAAAGAAAAGAAGGAATATTAGTGTTCCTAGAGTTCTGTAAACTTATTTCGTCGTAGCTCAAGATTACATTTGAAATTATGATATAATTTACAGCTTTGTCAAATTTTTAATTTTCGGGATAATGTTTTCAACTAATTTCAACACATCAATTTTTTTACCCTTGCTTATCAACAGAGTTAGTGAGCAGATTAAAAAGAAGAAATAATAAAAACAAATAACACTGATACCTAATTTAAGTTTGAAACAGATGGCATTACTATGTTTGGCAGACGCAGATATTAATATGCTTCAATTAATTTGACTTGCATCGAAGTAACATTGGTAATTTATTTCTAGATATGGAATACTGAAAGCTGGTTCCAGAGATATTAAGAGTCATGAGTGGTTTAAAGGAGTTGACTTCGATCTGATCTTCAACAGAAAATATAGGCCCTCTTTTATACCCAGTGTATCAGGAGAAGGTGACACAAAATATTTCGAAATGAGTGGTGATTTTCAACTAAGAGAATCGTCAAATTGCGAATACGAAGAAGAGTTCCGAGATTTGACATTGGTGTGAAAACATCTATAGTTGATTAATTTATAATTATAATATTTTTATTGTAAACAATGTTTTAAAAATACCTTATATTTTATACATTTCGTCTGTAATTTCTTCATTATATAACTATATGTGATTGTTTCTTATTTATTTAAAATCTTCCAGTTCATAACTAATACCTAAATTGATATTAGATATATGAAACTAAGTAACTATAGGTTATTTGAAATACTGTCATCAAATTTTACATGACAGTAACAATATATCAGCTATTGGTTATAGATCTATTTGGTCTCCCCACGTACCTATATGATCTACGTATTTCTGCATTTATAATCACATTTGGATCTCCATTCGATCACCCTGGCAGTTTAGACCAAGAACAGACGTAAAAGGTTATTTATAGCAAAAATATTGGATGGAATCCAAGACATTCTGGGAAAAATCATCTACATTCAGGTCGGGCTAACGTCTTCCACCTTTGTGTGAGCTATAATGCGCAATTGGAAAATTCGAAAATTCCCTTTATTTCATACGTAGAAACCTTGATGAGTTTGAAACAAAATTTTCTTTGTTAGGTATGACAACAAAGCGACACTGAACTGATCCACCAAAGTCAACAAATATTTTATAGCTCTTAAATGCTTTATGTTGACATATTCACGATTTTTTTTAGAAACATTTTCATTCTTCACAATTTTTTTAAGTTATACTTGATTTTTGATAGAAATATGTATACAAGTCCCTTTCTGAATCAAAGTTCCATCTTCCACTCTTTGTCTTTGACTGTTTTTGTTGTTGTTTTTCTTACTAAGTAGTACTTCAGAATAACTTACAAGGCTTTTCTCTGATCTTCATATATTATCTAAGTACTTGTATCTCACGATTCAGTAAGGAGCACGTCTTAGGTAACTATTACATTTTCTCTTTTTGTTATCACGTATTTTCAAAAACATTCATATTATAACTTTTCTCAAAAATTTCACTTGAATTTTGATAATTATCGACATATTTTCCTATTTTCTCTCATCGATTTACTTCAGCTGCATACAACTGATTATACACCAGAAAGCTCTCCTGACAAATCCTACATAAAATACTGTGCTCTCAAAATGAATGCGCTGAAATTGAAAGAAGCATCATAATAAGTTATTCGTAGATGTACTCTGAATCCAGAATGGAGAGTTACAAGTGGCGGAAATAAGAAAAACAGTAGTTTGAAGCCAGTGAGAAAGTTCATCTCTGTTTGTAGTTAGGTATTAAACTGGAATATTTTTTCCTTATCAAGCGATAGGTGATATCGTGAGGGTTTCCAGTCTATAATCATCCTTCCATACTTACTGAAAATTTCACTCCGTCTAGGTTTTTTATGACTAAAGCTAGTCTCCAATAATAGGCCATTAGAGCCATTCTAACTTATTTAGCAATACATATTTTTTACGAAAAAAATGGTCCGACTTTATTTGTTAGCGCACTGAAAAATACAAAATAATATTAATTCTATTGGTAAATATTGGTAATTTTGAAGTTGTGCCATTATAGTTAAATAGAAAACTCTTGGCACCACCTTCACAAGTACCAGCACCAATAGAATTTTAAATTATTTTGTATTTTTCAGTGCACCAACAAATAAAGTCGGTCCAATTTTTTGTCAAAAATATTTTTTATTTAACACTTTTGAGTGTAATATATTTTTTTGAGAAACCTTCAATAAGGCACCAAGCGTATCTGGTAGTGGGGGATTTTTGCCCACTAAAAAACTCCCTCAAAGCCGCGGGGACGCAACTGCACTCCACCGGTTTTCATTCCGCAGCATGTCCTCCACGATGTTTTCTGGTTCCATGCTGATAGAGGCAAGATTTCTTCTGTGTTCTGCAAACCTCGCAGCACACTTAAAGAATGTCTGCAGTGCATTGTCGTTGTATTCGAGGCAGTTCCGGCAATTGGGCATGTTTACCTTTCCCATTCTGCAGAGGTATTCCCTAAAGTAGCCCTGTAAATAGCTGGGTTAGATAAAAGTCTACTTCTCCATGCCTACACGAGATCCTCTGGTCCGAATTCCGGATCAGTTGGAATGTCTACCGGCCTTCCGGTACCCCCTCCCAGCGACTTTGCCACTCTCTCAGCGTGTCATGTCTAGCTTGCTCAATAGCAGTCTCAGCAAGTTCGGGACTTGTTTGAAATATTGTCTGCCTCTTCTTAGAAAGTTGGTCTATTGAGATGACCCTAGCGATTGCGATGAATGCTTCTCCAGAAACAGTGCGGTACTCACAAGCTATTCTTAGCGCACATCTCCGTTGTATCGTTAGCATCCGGGTGCTGTACTTTTGGACTCCCATAGCCCTTGCCCAGAATTCGGCTCCATACAATAGCACTGATTCCACTATTGCCATGATGAGTATTCGTTTACTTGACTTTGGACCCGCTAGGTTTGCCATCAGTTGGCCCAAAGAAACAGCCGTCTTTTCCGCCTTTTCACAAACCTTCCTTATGTGCTCCCAGTAGGTGAGCCGAGAGTCAAGCCGCAGGCCTAAATATTTCGCCGCAGTTTTAGTTCGGACTTCGACGTTCCCTATCGTCATCGAAATAGCAGTCGGGATCCTTCGCTTTGTCAGCATAACGACCTCTGTTTTTGAGAGTGCGAGCTCTAGTCCATGTTCACTCATCCAAGAGTTGATTTTTATCATGACGTGTTTGAGCTTGATTTGGGTCAGCTGAGGTGTCCTGGCAGTTATAACCGCAGCGACATCATCTGCGTAGCCTACCAGGAATACGACGTGAGGCATTTCCAAGCAAAGTAGGCTATTATACGAGACATTCCAGACGTCAGGTCCCAGTATCGACCCTTGCGCTGCTCCAGCGGTGATGTCCTTGGCCCTTCTACCTTCTCGTGTTTCATACAGTATGACGGTTTGTCACATAGTCTTGCAGTATTAGAAGGAGGTACTCTGGCACTCTAAAGGTCCAATGTAAAGATCCAAGTAAGTTCTCCCATCTGACCGAGTTAAATGCATTTCTGACATCCAGAGTCACAAGCAATACTACGGGCTGGGCCTGGTGGCTCTTTTGACTGCACTGACTACCTCCTTGATTGCAGTGAGTGTCGAGTGTCCTTTACGGAACCAATGCTGTTGGCTGGGCAAGTCTCCAGCAGCCTGGATCGCGGATTGCAACCTCGTTTTTAAAAGCCTTTCCAAAACTGTACTCAATACATCAAGCATGGAAAGTTGCCTATAAGAAGAATGGGAATCTGGCTCACCTTTCCCTTTGCTAATTAATACTAGCTGCGCTATTTTCCAGCTTTTTGGGAACACCCCCTTCGCTAGACAAGCCTTGTACATGTTCAGCAACAGTAGTGGGTATGTATTGCTAACCAGTTTCACAGCCTCTGCCGGAAGACCATCTGGCCCAGGAGCCTTCCGGTTTTTTAGCATCGAAACCGCGTCTACGAGCTCCTCCTCTGTAAAAGAGGGAACATTTGAGCTGGGCAAAACGACATATTCCTCTTTCCTTATTTCGTGCGTTGGGAAGAGAGTGTCCACAATATTGCTTGTAATAAGTATTGTAATTGTTATTATTCTCAGATATAATGAAATAATCGTCGCGATAATACGCATATTTTAGACTTTAACATTTAACTCGAAAACCGTAAGTAACAGTTTTGAAAAATTTTAACGTTTCCGGATATTGTCTTATCTTTAATTTTGCCGTCTCAGATTTTCGATTTTTGAGAAAAATTGCCCCTTCCTGGTTTTAGGCGGGGAGATTTCGGATTGGAGTTTTTATGAATATTGGTCATTTCTCAAGTCTCCTCTTTCAAATGAATCAAAAATCATCCAAATCGGAGTAGGTTTACTATAATACAGCGCGCGCACAAATCAAAAAAAGCAAACAGTCGAATTGTATACCTCCTCGGTTTGGGTTCGTCGGTCAAAAATAAATAGGAAACAAAGAAATTAAAAGAAGGGTCATGGTTGTGGGTTGAATCCGTCAAGAATCCATACAGATAGTTATGTATAGTAGAGGACAGGAGGTGTGAACAATTTTAATTCCAAAATCCATCTTTAAGCTCACTAACACAATGAGCTGAAATTGTTTCCAATATCCCCAGAGCAACAAAATATGGTTACAACTAACATGAAAATTCAAAAATAAATACCTACAAACATTTTAATAATAATCACTTTTTCACTTGAAGATGAGAGTCTACACTATATAGTAGGAGTAGGTAATACCTAAGCGTAGTCCTCTGAATGGCGCCGTTCAATTAACTGGCTGAATGATATGTAGCCAGAATGTTCAATACAAAATTTAAGAAAGCGGTTGGAAAATGATTAACCATTTCGAATAACCTTCGAAACCGTGTGCATATATCGCCACCATAAGGAATTCTTTTTTATCATTTGTTTTATGAAATTATGAATTAATTAGTTGGTGTACTGTGTAATTTGGGAGTTGTGCAGTTATAGATAGATAGAAGACTTTTAGCACCAACTTTAAAAGTGTATTTTTTAGTGTAGTATTTTAAATATTTTTAATACTAAAATCTAAAATGAAATAATCAGATATAATTTTTTAGCATTTAGAAGAAAATGTATTTTATGATTTTAATATGGGACCAACTCTTAGCATTCCTCTTTCAACTGATAGAAAAATCATCAAAAATGGAGAACTTTTAAAACCTATGTGAAACGCGCAAACGAACATAATTTTAATAAAGCACACAATCGAATTGTATAACTTTTCCATTTGGAAAAATAACAAAAACAAAAATAACAAAATCCATTTGTTCATGGTAGACAAATAATATTAAATATCAGACCGTAGTTTTCAATTAGGATCAAGATTTCTTAACAATGATTGTCGTCGATATTGTGAAAAATATAGGTATGTACGTTAGTCTTGAGCAAAATTTGAATTTATCGAAAAATCAACCACGTATGCGAATGCAATACATTGCTATCCGACTATGTTATTTTGGCTTTCATGTTTCATGCCGTACATAACTTTTCATAAAGATTTTTTTTTAAACAAATACCGCTGAGAAAAAGGTATAAGTAAGTAAGTTAAGGACCCGGCGCTTCCGCTCAGGCGTACAATTGAAACTTATCGCCAGAACCGGATTTGCCTAGTTTTTGCGCTGAATGGTTAAAAGTTGACTTCGACAAAAATACAAGCGATGCGTTTGAAAATTGTGATAGTTTCGATTGATTTCGATAAACACAACGCTTGTTGTGCTGTGTATTTCGAAATCAACATTACACTTATCTCTTTTTTTAAAGAAGAATTGATGCCCCCATCATATCTCCTAAATTTTTATTAAGAAAAATCTGTAAGACTCTAAATTATTCTAGGATAGGTATCAAGTTTTATATTCAAATAACTTTTAATATATTAAACATTTTGTTTTTATTGACAAAGAAGCTTTTGCAGTTCATGAACATCAGGGAAACTGCTTTGTTTATACTGTAACACGAATTTGTTGGTAATTAGTAGAATGTTTATCGTTTTCCAACACAAAGAGTTTCCTATTTTCCCAAACAACCTTGCATCTCAAAATAAACATTATTTCCGTTCTAGAGCGATTCAGTGGCGAAGTCTCGATATTTTCGCATTCACTTGTTTATTTACAAATGAGCAATAAATTTCTATCTGGACGTAGTTTTCATAGGAAAAGTCCAAAGCTACAATGACAAAGTGCTTCAAAATGAAAATACGCGGAATGTTCGACGACATTTCTAAGGTCAATAATAATCGCTATGAAACAGGAAGTTAACGATATACTCAATATTAAAAAATATTTATTCATTGTTATTGATTGATTTGAATTAAAATGAAGAAATAAAAGAAATAGCTTACATACCCGAAATGATCAACTTATCTAAAAAAGGGATCTAACTAGTTAATTAGGTATATCAAAACCATGAATTAATAGTAATATACTTTATGAACGGGATACATTTTCTTTTCGGATAATTAAGTTAAAATATCCTGGTTTAACTCAAAACCTACTATTTGGTTCAAGTATCTATGTATAAGTTTGATACGATGTTTTCTTGGATTTTGTATGTGGAAACCAATATTTTCTATAAATCATTAGTTTTACAATTACCCCAAGTTTATTTATTTCTATTTATTTTCACATTATTATAATTTTTATTAATACTATTGTAACGGGCATATAGAAACGACTGGGAATTATTTATCTTCAAGTTTATATATTTACGCACTCTAATATCACAAATTATTTTTATACACTGTTCTTAACACTTACACTACACTATCGACTACTATGTACAATTTTTATTTATTATATTATTTTTGAATCGAGTGTTATTTATTTCTGTTGTTAACTACACTAGACTCTCGGACTGCACCGTACTCCGGTCTCCAATATACTGCCGGTCTCCACCGTACTGTCAGTCTCCACCGTACAACATCATAATGCCGATCTCCACCGTCTACCGGTCTCCGCTCTCCGCCATACTACCGGTTTCCACCGTACTGCTGGTCTCCACTGTCACCGGTTTTCATCATATTGACTGCGTACTGACTGACGCCGCAGCAAATCTACTCCAATATATAGGTAAGCCCTCTCTATCAAGAAGCTTACACCAATATATTTCTACGCCGTTGTTTCGGGATATAATCTTGACATTGCCGTGTATCAGTGACCAATAGCAGAATGCCTCCAACCTCAGACGAATCGCACACGTTTCCTCAGAATAGTGTCGACACTATATCCCAAACTCTTTACACTATGGTGCAAAATTTATTTGTACCATGTCTTGTATTAAGGACCGTGAATGTTGATAGAAACATTTGAACTTAATTGTGATTGAATGATATTCTCCCGCTTGAACAGAGAGTCCCGGTCAGGTACATTCACCGGATAATTCAAAGACAGCATGGGAAAGGCTGATCCAATATAAGGAATACCAATGAATATAATGGTCCCACAAAATAAAGTTAAGAAATAACGAAAATTAATATACAGTGGTCGTACCATATAGAAAGAACTGGGTACCAGGACTGCGGGAAAAGAGGGAAGAAGCCCGAATATATGGCTTGTACAAGAGAGGATTATAATATCGCTGAGCCAAGGGAGTTGTGGCTCTGTCTTTCAGGCCGATATAATGGCGATACAATGGTGCGCCAAAGAAATGATAAAAACCTAAATAACCATAACCAAAAATCGACATATCTACGACAGCCAAGCGACTCTAAAAGCAATAAATAAACTTATATCAAAACACCAAAATTGGTACGCTTTGACACATGGCCCTTAACAGTTACAACTGACCGACCCCAGCCTATTGTCCAGAACCACTATTGTAGATAGTGACTCATATTTTCAACATAGACCTTTGCGGGTCTGAGGGGAAAGGAAATCGACGATTCATAGGCGTGCGGCTATTATTAAAAATAATTTATGTATTAATGCTTTATGAAATCCCTATCCGCGCGCCTAAATATGAGTCACTATCTACAATTTTGGTACTATGCATAGGTTCCAAAAGAGTAACGAATTGAAGGCCATGTAAATGCCGACGATCTTGGCGAAGCAGATACAAAAGATAAATAATTCCTATAGAGCATCTCGGCCAAAGTTTCACGCAAACTAATGAATCAAAAATGAAAAATGACGAGGAAGATTACTGATGGGGCTGCTGCCAGTACACTAGTAGTAGGTTAAGAGGAAACCGCAGTGTACAAAATATATGAAGGCGAATACCAGGTAATGGGTGCGGTTTCAACTATACCGAGTTAAAACTAGATAGAACCACACAAGGCGCAGTAGAATAGGACATAGAGCCACTGTATCAGATCTATGTCTATGTTTATGTCTCTACCTTGAAATGAAATCGGGAAACCAGTTTTAAACCTATTCTGGCGAGCGTGACATTCGAAATATGTAATGCAGCAGTTCAACAAGTGTTTGTTGAAAACTATATACTTTCCACTAAACTTTCTTTACTGTTTTTGGAAACGTATGGATAAAATTATAAAGATAACATTGTAATCCGGTCTATAGCACTAGATGACAATCTTGCTTGCAAGAGCAATAGCCAAAAAATGAATTTAACTAAAGATTTTAAGGCAAAAAAAGCAAGTATTTTATTGAAATTTGACTGAAATATTCTCCTGGAATTCCTTGACCACCTTCTCAAGGCCAGGGCAAAAACAGGAAAAAGCAAAAAAGTTGTACGGTCGGGGGACCACCATCAGGAAGGTTCCTTGCTCCTTTTCTCAAATGCCAAATTTCATTTGATAAAAGATCTGCATTGGCTGTTACCTAATAGAAATCCATAGTAATTTAAAATTAAAACGGCCTTTAAGGTTCAACGTAGAATGAACGTAAACTAAATAGTTTGAAAATTCATCAAAACTGAGTTGGTGTCTTACCCAGAACCCTTATACAGCTTTAACATTTTTCTTTTGCACTTTGTTTTCTGCTGGGATGGAAATGGCTAGTTAAAACTCTGCTCTATAGAGATCCCTATATTATGAGAAAAGTCGGATAGGAAAATATTTCAGATATTCTAATCCGTAGAATTTGTCCTAGTCAATGATCAAGCTTAATAAAACAAATCTACACATACTCGCAAAAAGTTCAATCCCTATGAAAGTAACCTATTAATATAAACAAGAAATGTAAAAAATTCTTAGAATTCCTCTAGGGGAGTAATAAAAAAAAATCAGGATTCAATATGATCCATAGATGACACACATTTAGAACAAAATATATTAAGGACGCTTTAGGGCTTTGAGGATGTACCAAAATATTGTTGTAGAAAAAATACGACGTTGTTGTTTCATGAAAGACAAAAACAAAAGAATTACTATTATAATTATAAGGAATTTTATGATGATAGTCTTCAAACCTGAGATTTTATATTTATTTCTACTTTAAAATTTTGTAATTATGAACACAGTAAGTATATAATAAGTTTTTACATTTAAGTTCATTTATAACTCTATGATTATATAAGAATTTATTAACATTAGCTCCCTCACGTCTTATAAATATTATTATTGATCAACAAGAATTATCTTATGTTCGTATGTAATTTAATGTGTCTGTAACACATATTATTAATTATTTTAAGCTCCAAGAGAACCAAGAATTATGTTCACCTATTATAGATTCTATTGGTTTTGGTAATTTTGAAGTTGAATTCTCTTCACGCATTAATATATAGATTTATGAGGAAAAATAAAATAACGTATAACTATTTCTTCAAGATTTGAAGTAAGAATATGTGCTTTGGAAATATTTTTAAGTTTTGTTTTTTATGGACAAAATGTTTTTTTCTACTTTTCCGTAAGGTTGACGCATTTGGCAACACTGCAGCAATGTGTGGTCAGTGGCACGCGCAACGCAGTCTCAGCGACAACAGGAGAGAGGGAACATAAACAAAGACAACGCGACGGCATAAAAGGCGGCGGGAGCGCAAAAATTCAAATAATCTGTCTGCAATCCACTCAAAAGTGACACGAAAAGTGCAACCGAGAATTATCATTTAGGACTAGTTCACGTTCGTTGGTGTAGTTTGAGTGCGAGGTGCGAAAGACATTGAAAGCCATAAGACAAAAAAAACAACACAAGATGCGCCCTCCAACGCAATATCCCCAAGAAATTGCTACAGAAGCAGAGGAAGAGCCCGACCCAAGGTATGGGGCGATGATGATCTGTACCAGGTTGGCCGGAAGGGCAGTTATCAGGGTCGTCGGTCGATGCAATGAGGCACAAGAGAATGAAAACCTTGGTGAGTAGGGTTATATCATTTGCTGTGCGAACAGAATTGTTTATAGCCCTAACTTATCCTGCACGTTGTTTAACATTAACATCATTAAAATGTACGAAAGCCTAGAATCATATTTCCTACTTAAAATAACCCTCCAAAAGATTAATCGAAAATTAAAACAATAACAAGTAAAAACATACCGGGTTTGAAAAACATTATATAAAGATAGATTCTTTCATTCATGCCATTCTTCCTAAAAATAATTGTAAGCTTCAAAACCTTCTTTTAGTCTTATGTAGATAAATTGGTACTAAGAAATATAATCATGGCCAGCAAAATTGGGATTTTTTTATAAATCCATTATATCATTATCTTGATGCAAGATCTCATACGCATTAAATTTTGATTATCGCATAAGAAACTACGTGAGAATTTATAGAATCTCAGTCACTGAACTTTTGCATCATTAATAAACTGAAATTAAATTAATTTTGCAATTGTATTTCTAGCTGGTCAGTAGAAGTGTCGATAAAACATAAAAACATTATTTGTACCGATTTATTTCATTCAAGGTTCCAATTAACAAATATATAGATATACTTTTAGGTCATATGCATATCTCACTTCCGGTGATTTCAGAACACAGGCCCGATTTTTCTTAATTTCATATTCTATAGACATCTTATTTCATTGCTACAATTAAAATATATTGGATGATTTTATCAAACTAGGTACCTGAAATGCACGTGATCTCTAATTGACAATTGATATATTTTCTCATGTACGTATTTCAGCTCAAGTTTTGGTCAGGGTCCTCTTTATGCAAATTCTTGCCGTGCGGCTACAGAGTAAATTTCCGAAAAATCTATACATTTCCGAGTCACTTTCGATATGATTTCTTGGAATACTTTTCAAAATATTTTTGTAAACATAACTTATGCTGCCCTCAAAAGTAAAATCTAGTATGTTTGCTCTGTGGTGAATTCTTAATTTCTTTCAATCGATAACAAAAGTTTGGATTTTTGTATTCTCCTGCACAAAGAAAAGTATTTTAAAATTTTATGGAATATACCAGGTTTCAGTGTTAACGCGTGCGTGAGAGTCGCACTTGACGTTTCATATTTAATTATTGCTGTATGTACACAAGCATAATTTTTCAGTTCGTTTCAAAGGTGACTTTCTAATTTTATTTCTAGTTGGCAGCTGAAAAGTCTGACATACGTTCTAGGTAGCAAAGACCGAAATAGCTTTAATTGCCATCCATGTTGAACATTACTTCCGCGCAGTGTTCAAGATTCTCTATAAATACTCTGCATGTTTTGATATTTCATCTCGTAACAGCTGATCGAACTTCTTGGGCAGAATAATAAATATTTTTTACAAAAAACAGGATCAACTTTTATCAGTTGGTGAACGGAAAAGTGGAAAATAATATTAACGAGATTGCCCATGGTCGAAATTCGACATTAAATTTAATTTTGAACACTATTGAGGTTCTTCTGTTAATGAGTATTCCTATACCTATAATATATGGATATGATTTAATATGAATTAAAAAAATCGAGCCTGGCTATACATCGATAAATATAAACGGCTGCTCAACGTAAATTTACTTTATTTAATCCAACATTTTTGTTAAACATATTATTAATTAATTTATACTCCGGCATATAAGCTTTAACTATTCCAAATCTCAAATTCTTCTGTGACCGCATGATTCTTAAAATGGACTCCAAAGAATTATCTTCACATATTATAGATTCTATTGGTGTTGCTGATTTTGTACAGTTATAGGTAGCTAGAAGACTTTTATTACCATCTAAAGTAGCAGCAGCAATAGAATTAATATTATTTTGTATTTTTCAGTAATTTGTAAAAAATAATATTTCATATTTTTGACTGACTCATTAATTATCAGATTTGTTGAACATTCACTTATATTCAGCAATTTCAAAGAATAGCGGCAGCAATCATACACATTCATAATGCTGAAACCATTGTTTCATTTTAAGTTTTTAAAAAATATCCAATTTAATTTTGCGGTCCCAATTTATTTTCGAGTTTTCGAAGAAATGTTCCCTGCACTCGCTTCGGGGGAAGATCATGTTGGATTTCAATTTATTTTTCAATAGGACCAAATCTCAGCAGTCCTCTTTCAAATTAAAAATAATCACCATAACCATAGTAGAGCACGTTTAGTATTATTCGAAACACGCGAACAGATAAAAAATATAGCAAACAATAACAAACTGAATATCTCCTCCGTCTAGAAGTCGGTAAAAAAATAAATGTGAATGATGAGATTCTTAGTAAAAACAGGCGAGTGTTAAACTATGACAATGATAATACGACATGTCATAAAACTAATCAAATAGCCCATTATTTTAAGTTGATATTCATTTGAGAAATATAGAACTTGGAAAATACAAAATTATATTAAACGCTATTATTAGCAAAACCTGAGCTCTGTATGTTGTCTTGACTCAAAATTGAACATAAAGATACATTTATATTTTTTACTCAACAACGACACATTGAAAAGAAACCATTTTTTTCGTTGAAAATATCGATCTCAGCAATTGCAAGTACGCCTATGTTAAAACTGCAAATTATTTTTTTAATAAACATAAATACAGCTAAACGATAAACTGTCACTACTCACTAAATATTAGATACTGAAATATCATTTTTGACCGACTTCAAAAAAGGACGAGGTTTACATATCGATTGTATGTTTGCAAAATTTTATATACCTTCTGCAAAATAGAACAAAACATCATTTCCAGTAATCTATAAATTGGACATACCTATTTCAAAAACCTCAATGACTTCCGGGATAGAGCACTTGGAAGGAGAGGTTTTCGAAAATGTTCTAAATGATTTCACATATTTATTGAAAGTTTAATTTGATTGAGATGACAATCATAAATGTTATAGGAACCGATTTTTACAAAAACTACGACCGACAATTTTAGATGAAAACTACAAAATGGCATTTGTTCTATTGATTCTGGTCATTTTGGAGAAGTTGTTAAGACTTTTCAATCTACTTAACTAAACTGATAAACTATATAAGTACATCATCTCTTGCTCTCGTACAACTTCAAAATTACATTACGAATAGACTAAATATCATTTTGTATTTTTCAGTGCATAATGTTATAAAATCGATCTTAGTTTTATGTAAAAAGTTAACTATTTTTTGGGACATAGTTCATAATGCAAATTATCAATAATTTCAACATCATCAATCATAATTTCAAATATTTTCATATCAGGTAGGATTAGCTATTTTATACTACCACCCAATAATACCAAGGAATATATCTACTAAATAATGCCCACAATCAAAAAATAGGATGCGCTAAAGTACATTTCTCAAATCTGCTAATTATTACTCTATAAGTATTGACAAAGATAATATATTGATAACGATTCTCATGATAGCAACCCTCATTATACCTTTTCCTTGACTAATTATATTCTCGATCTCGACTTATAACCATATGAAGACATTTTTGATTTTATGAATTCTCATCGCCAATAATAATAGTTCCCATCGAACCAACGGAAGCATTACAAGGAAAAATGAAGTAGCAAAAGTTAAGTTGCCTGCCGGGATGTTTTCCTGCTTGAACCATAAATAGTATTGAATTGTTATATTGATCGCTATACCTATAACCATACAATCGGCCTCTGATTTGCCATTTAAGGTATTGCTAAGGTTGACCGGTGAGTGTCGTTTGTGTTTCTTGTGAGATTTAATACATTTTATAGGTACGTTAAAAGCCACCAACACGTGAATGTTCTAATTCTAAGACGATGATAGCTAAAAATAATGTGATACCTTGATTTAATGCTTGAATTTGACAAATAATATATGACCATAAAGGTATTTGCTACCCGATTGATTATTGTTAAATTGTAGGTAATATAAACAATTGATCAATTACAAAATCTTTTTAGGATTTCATACATTCGATGATAAAACGGTATCCTTATAAGATCGCCTGTCTGTATGTTTAACCATCGCTCTGTCAAAATCTATTTTCTCTGAAACTACTGAACGAAAAAAAAAACAATCACACATTTGAATTGTATATCTGTCTCCTCCTTTTTTGAATTTTTGAAGTCAGTCAAAAATATAATTTAATAATAATATAGTGACCGCAGTATGGTCGTAGGTATAACTTAGATAAAACGAGTTCTGATACTGGAGATAAGATTTTGTGAGGCAGATTCACAGCTTACTCATTGTTTACAAAGAAAATCAAAATACTGAACCCTTTTCACGCAAGATCTACTCGCACTTGATCCCTTTTTTATTTATATTTATGTGTATTCCTAAAATTAGTCAATATAAGTAACAGGGGATTAACTTTTTTTTATAGAAGTTGCATATTTTTAACCGTATTACCAAGGATTAAATACACCGTATTACCTTTAACATGGTATACTGACTCAAGCGCAGATATGCGCACGAAATTCGTACAAAATGATGTGCGTGGAAATAAATTTCTGAACGAAAATATTTCATTCGTTCCAGTAGTTTTCTAAAATGTTGGTAAGAACACAAGATTAAATAACTGGCACACTGTCACTTTCCTAATATTGCATGTGACACTGTGACAGTAACAAATAAGAAAAAAACGTATACGATGGTGGATAATAAAATCAGTTATACAAAATAGATCACGTAATCACCTAATACAGTAAAATACAAAATTTGAAGATTCCTCGTTAAGTAGATTCGGAGACTAGTCCGTGGCAGAAAGACAGACAGACAGATGTCAGAGTGATATCATAAAATAACCTTGTACATTCAGATTGCCAGACGTACAAACGATATGTTCAATATTGGGAAAATTATATGAAGCAGAAAGCTGAACTACTTTTTGTTAAAGCCGGCCCTGTCAGATCCGTAGGACACTGTAAAAATAGATGATAACCTGAGAAACTTGTATGTAGACAATCCCCGAGAACCGATTGTCACCGTCACCAGTTGAAAATTCTCTGTCGTACTGGTAGCAAGTCGATTTCAAATTTCTTTATTATCTTAAATAGCACAACTTCTCAAAATAATCTGAGCATTATTAAAAGTAATGGCTTCCGCTGTCACAAGGGTTATTCATCGTTGCGAGGAGGCTCAGGATAATCAAAGTTTAGGTATCGTAACAAAAAAACTATATTAAAACTTGCGAATCAACAGTAAATCTACAAAAATATTATTAATAATGAATGCACTGCTTCACTGCCTTCGCTTACGTCATAGCTTGCTAACATAATCGTGAATTGTGCTACTTTTGTTTACGATTAGATTAAATAGCAGTAGTAATAAAGTTATTTCTTGTATCTCATAATGAGTGTTATTTTCTCCCTCATATGGAAATTAACTAATAAAAATCATTATTTCTAGTAATTTTACTGATTTGAATTGATTTCTATTCCTACCTCTTATAGTGATAGTTTAGTGCTCGAACCAGAAAAATCCCCTTCCATTATTTCCCAGTCCAATGCACGATTGGGTAAAGGTGTAGTTCCTATATCTTTAGTTATATAGTCATATAGAAAATTTGCAGGACATTGGTTTTCTTCTTCGTTTAGAAAATGCTGGTGATGTACTGTATGTATAACAATGGCGCAAGAACAGATCCTTGAGGTGGCCAATTTGGACGATTTGAATTTGCTGTCTTAAACAGATTTACAAACCGCGCATGACATAGAGTTTAAATTCTAGTCCCACTTTCTAAACTATCATAGGTTTGCCTATCAAGGCAGCAGATGCTTCAACATTTTTCTGGATATCGCTTCTGAGAAAATTGATCACAGCAGCTTCTGCCCTACATGAATATTAATTGTTGAACTGGAATGAAATTTGTATTAAAAAAATATTGGTTAATACTAGAACTACTTCTTCTTGTCAAAATAGAACTACAAGATCACTCCATTATTAATTCTTCTCAATTTCGTTGATCAAATCAATATTAGTGAACTAGATAACCTACATTCTTAATATGGCAATAAACTAGGAAACAATAACCATGCTCATCTGGCATCGACTTTCTCATCTTTACTTCGTAATATGTAGTGGTTATGTAACTTTCTGCGCTAGAGTGCCGTTAGTACCTACCAAACTTACGTTTCACGTAAAATTAAGTCATATTAATTAGGTAATTGGTTGAATGTAATAGGTGCTTTGTAGTGATTCAACAAAATACCTTTATAACAACATGAATTATTGGCGTTACCTAACTTGTTTGTAACAAGACTGAGATGTACAATGAATTAACTTGATTTTTCATTAATGGTATTCATTAAGGTCTCACTTATTTGCGTTGCACACAAAATCTAAAAATCAAAAAATTGTTATTTTGATAACTGTACGTTCAAAGTCGTTCAAAATGGAAAATTTCAATACTCAGGTAAATAAATGCATTTTCAATTCTACGACAATGATGCCATAGAAATTTGTTGAATAGTTACCCAGTCGCAATAGTTTAGGGTAGGTGCCTAGGTAAATGAAATATAGTTAAATCTTGAGTTAGACCATAGAACTTCTATTTTCCGTCTTAAAATTGCATTCAAGTAATCGTGTAGACACATTGAACTCATCATTTTTCTTTATTACAGACCTCTCAAATTGTCAGCTAATGCAAGTGCCAGATGCAGTTTACCACCTAATGCGACATACCGAGCTGAAAACGTGCGATCTCAGCGAAAACGACATCACCAAAATACCTCCGAAATTTGCAGAAAAATTCAACCTCATCACAGATCTCAATCTTTCACATAACCAGATGGCCAAGCTGCCAGATGAATGTGCAGATTTGTCTGAACTTGAAAGGCTGGACATTTCCTATAATACATTTATCTCCTTGCCAAATTGTATTTACAAGATGCCCAAATTAAGGCACATCAATGCCAGCAATAATCACATAGTCGGTAGGTAAAATAAATAATAATTAGATTTAAAAACCCCTCAATGAAGTCACCTTTAAAAAAAAATGAATTAAAATCGTTCATCCTTTTGAGACCTACGATGGCTCAGACAGATACAGACGTTAGATTTTATAAAAAAAACTATTTAAGAACCATGTCACCTGTCAAACATGAAAATCAAAATCAAAATTGATTCATCCGTTTGGGAACTACGTTGCCTCAAACAGACAGATATTTACACACATTAGACTTAATCAAAGAAAAATCGTTAAGAACACTCTCGATCAAGTCACCTTTCAAACAAAAAACTTAAAATTAAAATCGACCGTTTGGAAGCTGCGATGCCACTAACATCCTCACAGATATACAACTCAAACCTAGAGTAACATTATGACTCTCCTAAAACCATTGACATAGGGAATGAACCTCTCATTGCCTATCTAGCTAATAAATGGAAAATGGTTAAAACCAGGCTAGTTGTCTGTTTCTGTATTGGCCACACAGCCGTTTTGTCTCTATCTATGACTGAAAAAAAACTGCATGAATGATAATATGTATTTGGGCTTACACTATAAGAACAAATTATTAAAATGAAATTACTTCTTTCAGATATTGAAGTTGAAAGCCTTTTGAGAGCACCATCGTTAGAGTTTATAGATTTCACTAACAACCCCTTGGCACCTAGAATTCACGAGCAACTGTCAAATATCACCAATATCAGGATATTATTATCACCGAGAGAGAAAGAGGACTGGGAAGATCTCACCATCTGATTTTAAATGTGATATAAGAATCCTAACTGCCAGTTTATAAGAGAGATTTGTTAGAATAATGTTGACCTTATTTATTTTTGCTTTCTTACGCATTTTGTATTGATTTTTTCATTTGTTTTCATTTAGCTTGTGTCTACTATTATTTTATAAGCAAGTCGGCATTTATTACTATATTTTTTTATTTTTTTATCAATTTTATTTTACGCAAAATGGCTTTATTTTATTTTTAAATGGAACTGATTCTATGAATGAACAATTTCAACAGTCTCTCTTACCGATGGTGCTAAGAAAATGAACAGATTCTACTATAAATGAAATATATATTTGTATTTTTATAAAAGCGGGTAAAATTTACCTGTATGAATATAATTTACTAATTTAGAAGGTACTTATTTTCAAGTACTGTTCTCTTTGTGTGACAAGTTTTTGTACTGACTCATTATCTGTATTATATTACTATAATTATTAGTGTTGTTCATAGAATTTTATAAATGTTTGACATTTTGATAACTGGGCTTCCATCTAGTCATGCTGTGATAGGGATGATTCGTCTTTTTTAGTGATTAGAGGTACCATGTAATAATGTCAAATGAATAAATCTACATAGACAATAATTTTTTTTGCCGATTTCCCGAGTAGGTATACAATTCGACTGAGGGTTTTTTATGTTCGTTTGCGCGGTGTGCATATTAAACGTAGGATAGATATTTTTCTTTATTTGAAAAAGGAGTGCTGAGGAATGGTCCCATATAATTTAATCCAACATTTTCTTTTCCCAAAAGCTATCTCCAAAGGATGGCAAATTTTTTTGTGACTGTAAAATTAAAGAAGATAACATTTAAATTGAACATTTTTCAATTTCTTTACAGTATACAAGTAATATATATATACAGTAATAGTAAAGTCTAAAATGTGTCTTTTACCCAGGGTCTTTGAACTGTATTATAAGACCATCTGCTTACCACTATGTATTGAGACAGCTACATGGATTATCCCTGACTTATAAAAGAACAAGCAGCTACAGCGAATCATATGAACTTGAGGAAAACTGTATTTCGAAGTCACAGACGCACACTTCAATTTATTACCGATTTTGATATATTTTTCTTTGAAACGTGACTTGATCGAGATTATTAACATTATTAGTTTTTCATTGATTGAATTTAACGGGTGTATCTATCTGTCTGAGTGAGGCAATGTAGCTCCTAGACAGATTATATTATACACCCTTGACATAAGTGGTATCTTATTATATTGGATTGAATTATTCCTAGAAAACCGACACCTTGTGATAAAAATTAACAGCGAACTCTCAGAAAAATTCTCCGCGTCAATTGGTGTCCCTCAGGGTTCGGTCTTGGGCCCGTTGTTGTTTCTACTGTTTGTGAATGACTTACCAAACTTTATCATTGAATGTATAATTACAATGTCCTAGAAAATTTCCCTCTTTTTACTGGAGTAACTCTAAATAACTACTACTTAAAAATTCAATTTGTTATTATATTTATTGGAGTAAATTTAACCTTTGCAGATGACACAACAATAACGGTCCAAGAAAAATAGCACAAAAGAACATCAAACCTATCAGTCGATTATATACCAGAACTAAAGATAAAGTACTTACCAGCAACGTATCTCACTGTGTATATAGCATTCAATGCTCAGACTGTGAAATGAAATATATTGGACAAACCATCCAACTTCTTAAAAATCGAATAATAGGCCAGCGCAGTGATATAAACATAAAAAAGACGTTCTGTGCTCTGGCAGAGCATGCAACCTCAACCAAACATCTACCTGACCTGTATAACCCTAGAGTCCTTCACATAGAAAAGAACTGGCATAAGCGCATTTTTCTTGAAATGGTAGAAATAGACAAGGAGTGCAACAGCATGAACAAAAGAACTGGCATCCATTGTCTGAGTCAGGTTTACTCCTATTTGTTGTCTTTTCATAAAAGGCCACAACTACAAAGAATAGAAAATGCACTAGAAAGGAATGAACATGCATAAACAATTGCAATATACATTTCCAACATAGATTACTCACCAGACTTTAACTTGTTGCACCCTAGATCATACATGGCTGTTGTTGTTTTTAGTCATTTCCTACATTATTTGGTTTCGAAAGGAAACTTAACTAGAAATATTATAACTTTGTGCCATACGCAAGAATATATAAAGTGAGGATGACTAACTCTGTATCCTGTTCTATAAGCAGAAGTGGCTGAAATAACATCCCGTGATAAGTTGTCAATTTGGTTTGTTGCGCAGTATTTCACTGAGTGCCTTTTGTTGTATTTAAGCTTGGAGGTATGTTTTCTCTGATTTAAGCTTCCTTCGCCCATACTACATAAGGATGCGCAGCGTGATTTTGCGCAACACACCGAAATGAGATAAGATAACCCAATGTTTTTTGTGCTACTCGTGTTACTCGTCCTCCCTTTATTGGTTCATGGCCTTACGTTTGCTTGCTGTTTGTTTTTATTTTTAATTCTCAATTGATAGCTTAGACACTAGACGTCAGACATGCAAGCCATAGACAAAATTAACAAAGAACACACAAATCAAGGAACAAAATAAAAGACAGTAACTTTGAATTCCATGTATTCAAAAATTTTAATAAAAAGTAAAAATACAATCTTCCCCTGTTTCTTTATTCTACTTTTTTGCTATTTATGACCATAATTTTCTGTTCTACCTTAATTCTCGTACAGTTGAGTTCAGTTTTCTAATATTAGATGTAGAAATTCAATTTAGTTCTGATAACATAAGAATGAATGATGTACCTATCTATATTTAACACTCAAATCAATGTAAGTTGAAATTCGTATAACGTTTTTTTATATATAACTATTTTTCTTGATTATTATTTCGATGATTCTTATATCCCTTTAATTAAGTACTTCTTTGTAACTTTCTTTTATTTTAATACAGCCTTGAAAAAGATAGCCACCGCTATCGAAACGTTGGTAATTGAAAAAGAGTTTTCATTATCCTACAGCCCATAGTGCCGCAACCCTATGAATGTTTGTCACTTTGGTTATAAATTCTCGGCAGTGAATTACCGTATAACAGTACTAAATTTAGTCGAAGAGCGAGCATTGATTAAATGTGCAAGTACATGTGGGATGTGGTCTTTTCCCCTCAGTATGACAGACTTACGTTATTTGGCCAAAAATTATTTAGACAGCCAAGGCCGTAAAATTTCGAAGTTTAAGACAATTTACCAGGACTTGACTGGGTTATTAAACAGACACAGGGATAGTATCACACAAAGGCTTGCTGCAAACATAAAAAATCCTGAGCTGACATTTCCCCAGAAATGAACGTGCTCGATGATCCGGGGTGTCAGAAACTGTTATACCATCGAGGTGTAAAGTATCCAGAGAGAATGTGCAATTTCACTAAATCTTGACCAACTGTTAAGATGTGCGGTTCATCAAGTGGAGTACTCTTGCCACCGTACATCATTTACCGATCAGAGAAAATGTGATCGCAGTGGGCCGAAATGGGTCCAAAAGGGACACCCTGCTGCACTGATAGATGCTGTGCCGCTGGCTCACGATACAACCTAACGCACCATGGCTGTATGGATGCCCAAACATTTTCGGACTGGTTTAAGACGTTGTTTCTACCGCACGCACAGCGACTAAATGGACGTAAGGTTCTCCTCGGGGATAATCTTGCATCTCACTTTACGCAAGAAGTCATTCAACTCTGTGAAGAACACAACATCGCATTCGTTTGTTTCCCTAATTTTCCATAAATTTTTTCAAAAAATTCTTTCTTAGTAGTGTATGGTTCATCTTAGGAGATTGCATAAATGCCCAATATTTTTACTGGGGTTTGGAATATATTCATATTCATGAGTTAGTTATTAGTACCAGTACTTGTATTAGTGAGCTATCTAGGAAAGTAGATAGCTCCCTGGGCTATTTACTCGCCTGCTAGCCTTGCCCCACTCGGTAAAATCTACTATCCGCGCTACTGAACTTGTTTACTTGCCGAATGTAAACAGATGTGAGCTAGTGCCAGTTGCCAGCGATAATTGTTTCAAATACATTTTTATTTTTGTGTATATATATTTGTACAGATAGCAGACTCTCAAATTTATTAGGACTTAATCGAAGGCATCTATTTTCCTCGGGATCCTCCAGAGATAGTTCTTTCAAAAGTAGGGCAGATGCTCTTCTGATATTCCTTCTACTAATCCGTAATCCACTTTCTATCCAACATTTTTTTCTTGCAAATTATTCCTCCTCAAGTAGGTTATTAATTTCTGGCAATAGACAGTGGGAAACTTTTAATATACAGTTTTTCATTTGATTCAATTTTGAACGCGAAATTGTACGAAGGCGAAGAGCTATGTTGCTAGCTACTAGTATTGGCAAAAAATACTTTGTGTTGAAACGCCTACTATCCTGGACGTTAGGTTAGCTCACTGGTAGGCTAGTTACTTGTACTAGTAAGTGGTACAAGTAACTACACCAATGTAAACGCCACTTAAGCGGGTGGTACTTCTGATCTGGTGAAAAGTTTTAATAATGACGATGAAGATTAAAATGCGTTAATATTACTAATCATAAATGCAAGCTTGTGAGTGAATGAAAATGCTCGAGTCCAGATTTACTGTAAATGTGGGTTATGAATTGAATGAATCAATTTCATGGAAGGAATTTTGGCAGCGGTGAGATGCGATATAATTATTTATTGAAATTGTATCGATGTGGTTCAGCTCTTACTGAGCGTATGCGAAAGATTTGAGATTATTTTGTTAAGTATGCAGAATATAGCTCTCATCTCATTAGCTGTCACGGTCTAAATTTAATTTTCTATATTGATGTTATTTTTAAAATAAAGCCCTCCCCTATTTTTTAAGTTTTACCTATGAATTATTTTTTGTTAATATGGTAATTGGTAAATTAATGTCAGCTGTCACGCTATAACTTAGCATTATGTTATAATAGGTGATGATATTTTGGACCGAATTTTAAATGAATTGTTAAAATTGAAAAAAGTCAAATCATGTTATATCATAAATCAATGCAAACTGTAGTTTGCAGATGTGAGAGCGGTATCTCTCACTTCTGCATACAGAAGCATTATTTACAGAAAAATGTTGGATTTTCAAGGTCACGTAATGGTTTTTCCCGATTAATTTAAAAATATGGCTTGAAATTGATGAGATATTGTATACAGTACAATCTAAGAATGATAAGTAATCATTTGAGACCGTTTTCAACTCGTAAAAGGCTGTAATTATATTATCAATATAGGTATGTAAAACCAAGTAGACGGATTTCACAATTTATTATTTTCAATACTCTACGGTGTTACCGGTGCTAAAATTTTACCTGTTTATAAAGACCTAAGTCATATATAATGTCGGATAAATACTTAAGTGAAACCAATAATGTACTAATGAACGTGATAGTAAAATCATTTTTTACTTTAAAAGCATCGCTTTTATTCCAAAATGGTACATTGTTAACGCATTAATAATATTCGTCAAACGTATAACTAACGTATCCCTTACTAAACGGCAACACGGTAGCAGTATTTATCTCCCAACTAACAAATGTCAGTCACAATAACAATGCAAACCTTAGAGATATTTAACATAGAGTTGGCAAGTCCTATGCAGCACTGCTAGTGGATGTGGTCCATAGATAAAAAGAGATAGAGAATATCGTGCCCGTGTCTGTCTTTGTTTCATGACGCATACAGAGGGAAGAGTTTATATTTGCGCATAATTCAAATTGAAATTTATTACAATTCTTATTGTCCTCTAAAAATAGGTAATTTATTATAGTACATTCTAATTCTAAATTTAAGGTCATTTAATTTGTCACTTTCATGTTTTAGGCCTATAGGCGAATATCTATGTAGTTTTGTACTAGGTATAAGGTATATAAGCTGCTGCTGTGATCGTAAAAAGGTCTATTGGCAGAAGCAGGAACTAAATACATTCACATTATTAAGAAGTTACTTTTTAAAGGCTGATTGAAAGTGAATCGTGGTAGGATTATTATTAAATCAATGTATTCTCCTAATAAGCGCAAAAAACATTTCAACATGGTTTTGAGATAATTTATATGATAAAGAATATTTTAATATTTTTTTATGTGACAAGTTTTTCACATGAAGTAGGTATATAAATTTATTAAACAAATAATGAAAACTAAAAAGCCAGTTCGAACCGATGTTGATTTAAGAACAGGCCTGCGAATAGTTTTATAAAACTGAGGTTGATTTAAATGCTTCACATTGGATTGTTTAAATTTACTAATCTTAACTTTAACTCATCTTTCCAACTGTTTTACAAAACAGATTCTTGGTATTTAACAAATAAAAAATGTCATTGTATATGTACCTACGTTGAAGCATTTTCATTCACTATCCTTTATTTCGAATTTAAGTTAGTTTACTGTAGCTGAAGTACTTGAACTTAAAACTTGCGCTGAGATACATATTTTCCTTTTTTTCATTATTAGTATATTGTTTACCGTTTAATTATCAACTATTTCCCTATTTACAAATTGTTAAAACGTAACTGCTTCGAATTTCTATTTGAGTTTGAATGACGGCTGAGTCGGATGGGGATGACAGATAGGTACATTAATCCACCAATCACGAGTGTTCAAAATAAAAGAAATAGATAATCTTGCCTTATTTTCTGTTTCTTTCTATTGAGGGAACGCATTTTTGATCGACTTGCCTGCTGTATGTTATATGTTATCTCTATGATAGAATAGAATTGCGTTCACATTTTGCCATTTGCTGTCACAATGAGGTTAAAGAGTTAAGGCACAAATTAAAATTTACTTATTTTTTGTATATGGAGAGACTCGTCTGAGAAACATTACTAATTGAAAATGCTGGAAATGAACCAGCGTCAATACATGGCATAAATTTGGGACAAGCTGGAACATGTACATATTGAAACTACTTAGTAGTAACTTAAGTACTGACTAGCATATCTCTTTGCCATACCATGACTAATTTCAAACCTGCGCAAAGATCTCTGCCTGAATATCTGGTTTATGCTTATAATTTTCTGCACGTTTGTGCAACCCTCAATATTGAGCTTCTTGTTATCAAACGTAGACATACTGGTATAAGAGTATACTCTTGCAGAAGAATTTGGTGAACACTGCATCGATTGCACCTGAGTTTCCTCATCGCTTGAAAATATTTCAGTTAAATTATTTATTTAACTTATCCCAAAGTAGAAACTTATCCTTCTCCGCTTTAGAAAACTGTCCGGATCATAAAAGATTATCGGTTTGTTATGTCAGTGTAAGAATGAAGTATATGTCAGATATACATTATTCCTGTCATTGTGGCCTCTAATGGAGTGTGCGTTTGCAAGCCACAATCATAGAGGCCGCCTCTATGATTGTGGCTTGCAAACGCACACTCCATACACACCAGCACTGCGCCAGATGATGAACTCTCGTATATAGAAAAACTTTTGATACCAATCGATAATTATGTTATTTAATCAATATTCATTCTAATTCAGTGATTTTAATAATTCGATTAAGAGAATTGGTCCAAATGGACCAAAATATAGCAAGAACCATTAACTTTTAAAGAGAAACAGAAACCTTTCCCTTACCCTCAGATAGGTAAATCAACTTTTATTTTCGTAGAAGTGTCAATTTATAGCATGGATAATATTTAGGTGGACTAAAGTGCAAGATCGCCATTGACTGATGTGAGCCAAAGGATCGTATACAAGCTTTCGTGTCGGGATGTTTTGAAGTTAAGGCACATGCAGATTTGCACAACATTTGAAGTTCAAGTAGGTAAAACTTCACCTGGACAAGAAGGGGAGCTTATTAATAGCCGAACTATATAATTCTTACCGCTTAGCTGGCCGAAAAACAAGACTTTAGATTGTGCAAGGATATTAAATATATCAATTTCCAGGAGATCCTAGATTTTTATATCTAGTGCTGAGTAAAACTAAGTGGGTCATATTTATGAGAAAAATAATAGGAATCGGTGAATCGCCCTATGCAGTTATGTTTGGATGTACCGCCAGGTTGGGTTGGCATCAATATAAGTTTACCACAGAATGACCAGGATGGAGACCGTTTATTTGAGTAAATATTATATTATAGATAAGAGCTTGCGCATATTGAATAATTGAAAAAAACTAATTTCGAATCTTGAAGACCTATCATACTGAAATCATTCATTAATTTCCTGAAGTGTTTAAAATACCATTCATGATAGAAAACTTAGCATAATAAACTACGAGTATTTCAATACAATATACATATTACAAGAACGAAACATTAGATATTAAAATTTTAATATGTATATAAATAAATTCAACATTCTTATTTGCTGGTACTTACATCAACAAATGCCTAAAAGTATAATTCCTTGAATAATTAAAAATAGAAAATATTCTCCGTTATTGTTCAAAAGCAAGCAAGAATAAAATCGACATATACCAGAAACATTGAAGGAAATTTTGAGTGAATAATGTAACATTAACATTAATATATTTTCTTCATACTATAGGTATTTACAGTCTTATTTAATATTGTATTTACCTAATGTAATTTTAACTATTGATAAATATACCATTACCATTTCTAAATTATATATATATATATATATATATATATATATATATATATATATATATATATATATATATATATATATATATATAAATAAAACTTGTTTCTTTGTTGATAATTATAACATCACCTTAGTATTATTATTCAAGCCACACTTTACTCAAAACTCAAATTCTGATAACAGCTGTTTTGCTCAAGAGAGTTTTCGATGTCTTTGACCGATTTCGCCAGACGGAGAAGGTATACAATTCGGTTGTGTTTGTTTTTTTTAGTATTAAGATATTTGTATACCTACACGTATTTAAAAATAATATGATTATTGAAAATTAAAGTCCGTGACAGCTAACCGATTTCCAAAATAAATCCATATCCCCAAAAACCATTCCCAATGTAAAACTTTTGGAGGTGAGAGCTATATTCAGCAAAATTCAACAAAAAAAACTCAAATCTTTCGCATATGCTCAGTTAGAGCTGAACCACACCGATACAATTTTTGGTATGAATTTTGTTTGAATGGTACATTTTCATCAAGTGATTCTATCGCTTCTCACCGCCCCCAAAATTCCTTCCATGAAATTACGACCTGACGTATTATATTCATAACCCACATTTACATTAAATCTGGACTCGAGCATTTCCATTTCCTCACCAGCCTGCATTTATGATTCGCAACTGTGATTCGCAATATTAACGCATTTTGATCGTCATCGTCAATTGTAAATCTTTTCAACTTCCTTCTCTTGCCCCTGGTCAATAGTAACAAGTGAAATTTTTGAAAAAAATCAATTATGAATATAATTCATGGAAGGAATTTTGGGGGCGGTGAGAAGCGATAGAATCACTTGATGAAAATGTACCATTCAAACAAAATTCTTATACAAAATAACATACCAAAAATTGTATCGGTGTGGTTCAGCTCTAACTGAGCATATGCGAAAGATTGGAGTTTATTTTGTTGAATTTTGCTGAGTATAGCTCTCACCTCCAAAAGTTTTACATTGGGAATGTTTTTTGGGGATATTTTTTACAAAAAATTGGACCGACGTTATTAGTTGGTGCACTGAAAAGTATAGAATAATATTAATTCTATTGGTGCTGTTACTTTTGAAGTTGTGCATTTGCAGGTGGATTGATAACTTTTGGCACCAACTTCACAAGTACCACCACCAATAGACTTAATATTATTTTATACTTTTCACTGCACTAACTAATAACGTCGGTCCAATTTTTTGTAAAAAATATTTATTTCACACTTTTGAGTGTAACATTAGTCCCGAAAATCGTTGAACGTTCACTATACCATATCAATGAAGATAGTACTTATCCTATTACCCACGTATATTCCTTGCTTGTAGTTGTTATTATAAAGATCTCAGAACATCGCTGCGGAAATACGCTTGAATATTTTAGTTGTTACCATTTCAACACCGATTTAACTCGAAAACCGTAACTCTGAGGAAAAAATGTTCATTATAAATGTTGCTACAAATAATTATATGTTTCATGTAATATCGAAAAATTTTCAATTTTCAAAAGAAATTGTCCTCTCCACATAGCAAAAATACATATTTAACAGGCGTCTATCTCTAAAACCGTAACACTTTTAAAAAAATGTTCAATTTAAACGTTTCCGGATACTGTCCTATCTTTAATTATACCAACTCAGATTTTCGATTTTCGAGAAAATTTGCACCCACCACCCTTTCGGGGGCGGTTTTCGGAGGGAAGAAGATTTCGGATTTGCGTTTTTATGAATATGGGACCATTTCTCAATCCCCTTCTTTCAAATGAATCCAAAATCATCAAAATCGGAGCTCGTTTACTATATAAAAGGCGTAAAATACCGCGGATAAGTAAAGGTAAGGAGCGTTTTTAGTCGGCAAGATGTCAGCCGCGAAAACTTAAGACTATAACGATCGAGAAGAAGTTTGAAGTTTTAAAGATAGTAGAGAATGTTGTCCTAAGAAAGATTATTTGCCAAGAATATGATATTCTAAAAATTACGTTATTCACTATAATAAAAAACAAAAATACTATAGTGTAGTTTGGTACCGAAGTAGCTAACCCAGGAGCGCTATTCTGTACACGTTATCGATAGCCGTCGGTATCGGTAAGTCTTACTTACCGACAGCCCTCGGTAACTCGCGCTGTGCGGCATTCTGTTGGCTCTGTTACCGATTGATATCGCGAATCCGAGTCCACAAGAGTCGGTATCTTTACCGTGCCTTCGTGAACCCCACGGTAACCGATACCAATGTATATTGGAATTGTCATTCTTTGTTGATGTTTTCTTTAAGTTTGAATTGCGGATTATTTCAGTGAATTTGAACTATTGGACTATTTGAAGGGTGATTTCACAGAGTATGAGTATGAGTTAGATAAAAATTATTAGTCAACATATTGCAATATTTTTGTATTTATGTTTAAAGAGATTAGGAATTAGAGTCAACAAAGGTTTATCTCATTACTGTTCAAAACCCTTTCTAATTCGCACACAAATGAATATTTCTTTTAAAGAAATGTTCGAATCATTTTATAAAAGTATTTTACTCTTTATATTTATCATAAATATATAAATGTGCAAAAGTGTTCACAAAAAATCATATTCAGAATTACGGTATTGTACGATAATAATTATTTTAATGAATTCTTGACAGATGACTGCTGATCTTGGTTATCTAAACTACCTCTAAGTACTACCTGCAATTTAAAACCGCAAAAGCTGACGTTTCGGTTGCCGTTCATAGCTCGCCTCAACGCTCGTTGGCAGAACATACCGAAACGAGTGACGTTTAAGTGAAGTCATTCGTTTACCGATAGTTGACGGTTGCGATTCCGAGCGTCAGTAACAATGGAATACAGAATAGCGTCATGATCCCGTCGGCAGCGCAACCGATGTTTGTCGATAACATACCGATACCGACGGCAATCAGAAACGTGAACAGAATAGCGCTCCAGGCAAAATAAAGCGAAACGAGCTTATGAAGAAAGTAAACACTGCAAGTTGTTCAAAGCTTGAAGAAAAGCAAATTTGCCTATCTCTTGGCACATTTTGCATTAAAAGCCACTGGATTTCTCTAAAAAGTGGAAGATGAAAATAATTTTATAGCAAGCTTGGGATGGCTGGAAAAAATTAATAAAAGGTACACATAATGCGGAAGATATATTTCGGTGTTTTTTTAGTATGCTTTGGTTTATTAGGCACTGAAATCGCAAAATCATCTTTTACACCCTTAAAGATTTCACCAACAGCGTCAAGTTTTTCGACCACATGTTGTCATTTTATTCCAAACACTATAGACAGCCGTAGCCCAACACCACGCCCTGACTTAACACCTGTAAAAGCTAGGGAGATCAAATCTGTTAAAATTGGATCTGACAGGGAGGCTTTAGCTGCCTGTAAGTCTTTTCCGCAGAAAAATGTAGACTTTGTCATGGAAAAAAATGCAAGGAAAGATGATTAAATATTGACCCAATGACTCCCCCTATAGTGCGGCTGTCCCGTAATTCGGATACGGGTGATAGTCGTTATTTGTTGGCTAGACTGAGGGACTCTTCCTTATTAAAACCTCCAAATCTCCATGACCAACCATCCAGTGTATGTTTTGAAAGGCACACCACCAGCATCAAATTAACTCTAGCTTCAGAGGGACTTCCTAGTGACGTGGACACCTTGCGTAAGTTGTATTATTGATACCATAACGCATATGGTATTGGCTCAGCCGAAGTGGAAGCTGATCTTTCAGCCTTCATACGGGCAAATTATGCTGTATTTTTTCTGATAAAAATTTTCGTAATTTCAAGCACCTATGTCTCACAACAGACTGGTTTGTCCTCTCTGACGACGTCAATACCGAATTTCCTAGATTTATAAAAACTTTATCTAACTTGGCGTTCAAATCCTTTCCTCTTAAGCCTCTAAAAATCAACATAAACCCCGGTCTACTAAAGGCTTACGTACATCTGCAAAGAATATGCGCTCGTTATCTTAGCTAAAAAAGCCATCGGACAGCGTCTTCTACCATGATTACGTAAAACGTTCCAAAAAATTTATCATAAGACTATAAAAGCTGCCAAGGACACTTATTATAATAGGAGGCTGGCCAGTTCCGGTAATGTTGCTAAAGAAACGTGGTTTATTGTGAATGACCTAAGAAATAAGACATCTAACACAATCTCTATTTCATCCGAGAACCTAAATAATTACTTTGTAGATGTAGCAAAAAATTTAATGAACACCATAAATCCTTCCGATGACCCCCTCTCATTTCTCCCTAAGGCTAATATGAATTTACACAGTTTCTTCTTTACGCCCGTAGCATTAGCAGAGCTTCACAGTACATAATTAATGACAATAAAAACAAATCCTCATCTGAGGCTAATGGGCTTACTCTGAAAATGTTCTCGAACCTGCCGGAACGCACATTAAACCATCTTATTACTTTAATTAACAAATCATTCCGAAATGGAGCTTTTCCAAACTGTCTTAAGACGGCAATAATTATTCCTTTGCATAAAGGAGGAGATAAAGATCAAGCTTCGAACTATCGCTCAATTGTACTCCTTCCCACATTATCAAAGATCATCGAAAGATTGGTTAAAAAAAGGCTTCAATCTTTTCTCTTTAATTATAATATACTTAAGACCAAAAAAACACAAAGTCTTCGCCACAGTTTATTATTAAGGATTAATTACTGATGAGACATGTTTCGAGATTGTACAATCTCATTTTCAATCGAAATATAGAAAGTTCTGTAACAAATTAAAGTGAAAAATTATGTAACTACATAATTAATCCTTAATAATAAACTGTGAAGAAGACTTCGTGTTTTTTTTGGTCTTACCATTTCACTCCACTTCGAGAATGGACTTCTACAGCCATTATAATATAGTTTCTACTCATCAATTTGGATTTTTAAGTAACAAATGCACAAATGATGCCATGTTTTCCCTCTTTAATAATGTATATTCAAACCTGATCAACCATCACTCTATAGCAAAAATATTCTGTGAGTCAGTTCGTGAGGGTTGATTCGTCGATGTCTTCTTGCAAGCCAATTGAATATGGAGTGCCTCAAGGTTCAGTACTGGGCCCCATTTTGTTTTTGCTGTTTATCAACGACATTGCTAGGCTGGACATTAGCGGTGAAATCTGCCTTTTTGCGGATGATACTAGTTTTACGTGAAGCAACCCGGATATAACGATAATTCATGGAACTGTATCTAAAGTCTAAGTCACGATTAAATCTTGGTGCGATTCAAATCTCCTATGCCTCACAGTTTCTAAAACAAAAGTTTTGTAATATAAAAGTACATTGCAACCTTTTGTGCTTAATAACACCATTATTGAGTTCGTTGAATCTGTGAAATTCTTGGGGCTTATTGTAGACAACTATTTAAAATGGGACTTGCACATCGATGCTTTATCAAAAAGGTTAAGTTCTGCCTGCTTTGCGCTGAGATCAGTTTCCAAGGAGCTCAACTTGTCTACTTCTAGAACAGTCTATTATGCCATTTTTGAGTCGCACCTCCGATACGCCCTTCCATTCTGGGGTACGTGTTGTGCGACTCAATTTGAACGTATTTTTAAACTGCTGAAGATAGCTGTTCGGTATTCACGTATCTTCTATTCCATAGAGGCCATCTCACAACTATCTGCTTAGAAATACGGAGCATGATCTTTATCTGCCAACCACTCGCTCAGAGTTGGTTAAAAGATCATTTAAAATCAAGTCCATAAGATCTTTTACTGAATTTCGCAAGGTTTTGAAATCATACTTACTGGAGAGAGCCTTGTAAGCAGTAAGCGACTTTTTTGTTAGAAATTGTTAATACTTATTATTAAGCTTCTTACACCCACTGATTTAGTAAATATTATTTGATGTTTGATATCCTAAGGGTCTTTTGTAATGTAAAATCATCTGTCACACGAAATTAAATCTATAACGGCTTTTCCCAGATTTTGCCAAACTTTCAATTAAATACCTACTAAATAATGCATCTTATGCAGTTAACGACTTTTTTCACTAAGGCACGTTTCTGCTCAGCTCACGCACTGTTTTTTTGTGATTTAATTAGTTTTACCTTCTGACTGAATATACAGCTGTATATTAACTTACTTTCTAACCGAATATACAGCTGGAGGTTACATTCTTATTCTTATTATCTTATACTTTTACATCTTTATATTTTTATAATCTTGTTTTATATTTTATAAATTTATTTATTTTAATTTAATTATTAGTTTTAGTTTGACTTTGTTTTGTTTGTGTATTGTTTAATTTTGATATTTTTATTTTGTTTTGTCTACAAAACTTCTCTCAGCATTTCTCTCTCTCATTAAATGTGTTTTCTAGTCTATTTATTAAAAACTGCACTATTCACAAATTCTTTACCCAAACAAAAAATTCCACAGAAGAAAAAATATTAAGATTTGAATAATAATTGCAAAAAGACTAGTGCGTACATTTTTTTTTTCTTCAGACAGACGATTTCTTCAGTTCCTTATTTTTACATTAGATCTGTTGAGAGGAGAATTTGATGATGATTAAACTAAGGGTTGAAGCTCACCCCCGTCGGGGTTCAATTGATAGAATTCAAAATTATGCACAAAACACAAACACACATTTTTTTCCGTCGAGCAATGATATCGTTGAGAAGAGAATTTGATTACCTTTAAAATAAGCTACCTATTCCTATTTAAGATTTTGGAATTGGAGCTAACCACCACGAGGGGGTTGATGTGACAAGGCTCATGATATACGCAAAATATTTTCCCCGGAAAATAACAATCCGACGGGTCCGAGCGATTTTTCTTAAAAACGAGCGGTATATGACATATCATCAATATTTCGTTTTGTTTAGCTCACCCTGTATTATGTATCTTAGTATTTTATTACATATTATATGTAAATATCTACTTAATAAAAAAATACAATAATCACGTGGTTATTCTGTAACTCGAACTTTTTTGGCTGTCCCTTCAAGTACGACATACAGAGGTTCGACTGTATAATGACCGTTTTTTATTTCTTTTGTCATCTAATCATCTAATACATCTAATACACTAATACTAATGAAATTGAGATTATACTATACCTATCTTCTTATTTTATGTTATAGTTATATCAACGGCAGTATGAATTATAAGTAAGCTAAGGATGACACAAAAGCTTTCGTGTTGGGATGTCGTGAAGTTGCAAGGTACATGCTGGAGATTTACACATTTGAGGCTTAAGTAATACCTCATTTGGACAAGAAGGGGAGTTCTTTAATAACCGAATTACATAATGGCAAGCAAACTTATAAGAAATTCTTGCCGCTTGGATGGCCGAAAAACAAGATCTTAAATATGTCAATTTCCAGAAGATCCTAGCTTTTTCATGATGGTAATTAAGAAGAAGCGGGTCTTATAAATATTTATGAGAAAAAAAAATTGGAATTAGTGGATCGCCCCATGGTACAATAAGACCAGGTATGTTCTGCGCGCAGATATGAGTCTGGTAGGGGGATTCCTCGTCTTCCAAGAGTCATCCCAAATCCGCCATATTTATTGTCATATTGTGTCTTGTACAGAGAACACGAACACTCTTGTGCAGAGAACACTACCTCCAAGATAATGGTAACACCCAACATCTCTCCCTCTCTCTCTAAAAACATCTCAACAAGTTAACATTAGAATCGAAGACTCATGAAAAAAGTTTATAAACAATTTTCACTTTAAGTTTCTAAAAAATATCAATAAGGTTTTCGTCAAGTTTTTATATCAATAACCAGAGGACAGAGTCTGTGTTGATAATATACACAAAAATCGTAGCAAAATGATATTCTAATTTGAAATGGAAAGCGATAAAACAAATATGGCGGATTTCGGATGAAGTGCGCCAACTGAACGAAAACGCGTCCATTTATGGAACATACTAGGGTCTTATTGTACCATGGATCGCCCTATGAAGTTATGTCTGGATGTACCGCCAGAGTTGGGTTGGCATCAATATAAGTTTACCACAGACCATCTGCCGTTATATGTGTATCGTGCCACAGATTACAACACAACTATCATAGATAAAATATATATATACAGAGACAACTATCTCTCTACGGACCGTGCAACACAACTACAGACGTCAGTTTGACAAATGAGCAAGAGATGCAATTTTTACATCATAGAGTTACTATCTATAATCTATTTATTACTTTATGGTCTGGCACACGGTCGTATGACGGCGATCTGGCATTAGTCGTGTGCATAGCATACACCCAAGGATGTTATAAGAAAGATAATCGAATTAGTATATCCCACTATGTAAGGAAATAACTTAGAGTAGGGAAAAGTCGTACGTACACGACAGGAGATGCTGCTCTGTAGTCTGTATAGCCGCCGTGAAACGAAAGTGAAGCCAATTTTTCGTCAGTCGCCATTAGTTTCGTTCTCACCTTGGTGTTTTTCAGCTTGTTTTAATTTTCATTGTTTGTGCTATTTTTCAATGAGAACGAAGATTTTTTTATCTTAACACAATGGTGAATTGCGAGGCTCTTGGATACAAAAGTCGCAGGCGTAAAAATAAAGACCTGGGGACAGCTGGAGATATGCACATGCGTCATGAACTTTTTTGGTAAGAGAAGGAACATGTCCCTATTTTGTTACCATAGATACCATATGTGGCTAACAATATGTGACTCCAAGCCACCTCCCTCAACGTCCCCCTTCGCGCATGCGTACTAAACTCGCAATCCCCATAGTGAGCTTCACAAAAATATTCAAGGATCAAATTATAGGTATATAGAATTATGTGGCAAGACCTAAGTAAATGATCGTGCTCTATAATGGTATGAATGACATTTCACTGGTCACCGACACCAACTAACAGCGATTGGCTCGATTATATTTACTATCTCTCTCTAAACTCATTACTAAACCCACCCACCAACTCGACAATCTTCGGCATGCTTTATCAAACAGTAGTTGATTATCCGTTTTATATCATCCTTACATAGACCTTATAAGCCAAGGTCTAAGGTGCATAGACTAATATCAGAGACCTAATGTTGATGATGAGCTATTCTTTTTGCCGAACAGGCCTTTCCTTTAGGCTGTCATATCAGACGTCATGCTTTGACACAATAAAATTATCCAGTAAGCCACGTTCAGAGAAAACATACCTTCAAGAGAATGGTAATGTAATGTTTTGACCTTGAGTACTCCAGCGCTCAATCGGTACACTCACGAAGTTACGTGTGGCGGCAGATTTAAATCGGATATTCAAATTAACGGTGGAATATAAAAGTAGCGCAAAGTAGAGAAAGGAATAAAACATTCAGAAATTGTTGAAGAAAGTTGAAAAAAAACATTATATGAAAGCAGCATAGATTTTTTATTAAGTGTTCTCCAACAATTTCTGAAAGTTTCACTTCTTTCACTATGTCTAAGTGGAATTAATAAAGTCATAATAAATACACGAAAAGTAAGAAGTATTTTTTTTTAACTTGAAGGTCTCCAATGTGAACATCAACATACATTACTATAACAATATACTTATATAATATACTTATTATTCTAATAAATTATTACCCAGAGCACTGTCCAAATAACTGCTTTTGTAAAAACACTTATTACACCACCAGGACCCGGACGCTGGATACTTCATATGCCCTTGCATTGCTCCACTTCTTCTTCAGTCCTCTTCCGCTGCTCCTCAATTAGACAAATAAATGAAAATAAAAAATTAAACATCTGCGCCGTATGTTACAAGTAAACTGAAATAATTATAAGCAAAATTCAGCCATACTCACATTTATGCACTCATTATGCTCTCTACACCACCAGGTCTCGGACGCTGGATACTTCATCTGCCCTTGCATTGCTCCATTTCTCTTTCAACCTTCTTCTGTTGCCCCTCAATTAGACATGTAAATAAAAAACAAATTTTAAACATCTGCACCGTATATTACAATTAAACTGAAATAATTACAAGCAAAATTCACCTATACTCACATTTATGTACTCATTATACTCTCTCTATACCACCAGGACTCGGAAACTATATTCTTCAAATGTCTTTGAGGTGTTTACTTTTGCCACAGCCTTCTTCTTCCGTTGTTCATCTGCAAACATTCGATTTTGCCTTGTGCACCACCATTTCACTGCAATAAAAATACATTATTACAAATCTGGGCTGATATGAGAGAAGCATGCTCGGTAAAGAGTTCACAAGACAAACAATCTATTGAGTATTCTCTGATCTCTTTGTATAATGAGCTAGACGACAATCTTAAACAGCAATACATTATAAACTATCAATCATGCCTTACAGCATGTATTTAGTGGCATTTTCTTGCCACTGAGCCATACCAACACCGAAATAAATGAGATACGAATGATAAGAATAAGATACTAAAATAGTAATAGAGAATAAAATTCACATTCAACAACCTTTCTATATTTTTAGCTTCACTGGAGTACTAGTTGGTTCTTTCACCTACAACATGGTACCCTAATTTACCTGGTAGAAGTAAATTAACAGTTGTTTCTTATATGTTATTTGCGATCTCTTTTGTTTACTCTGATCTCTATGTAATGAGCTTGACGGAAAGCTTAAGCAACAATACGTCCGAAAATGTGAATCAAAAAACTATTCATGATACACATACCTTTGCTTAATATTCCAGTTTTAGGATGAACTTGCTTGAATACTTGGTATGTATAAATTGGGTTGCTCTCCATTTTCCTTCGTATTTTCTTCATGCCATACCTAATTACAAATGTTTTCCTGGGTTTTATCAGCTTTCTCGGCAGCCTTACAGCATGTCTTTAGTGGCATTTTCTTGCCACTGAGCCATACCAACACTGAAATAAATGAGATACGAATGATAAGAATAAAATACTAAAATAGAAATAGAGAATAAAATTCTCATTCAACAACTTTTCTATATTTTTAGCTTCACCGGAGTACTCGTTGGTTCTTTCACCTACAACATGGTACGCCTATTTAATTGGTAGAAGTAGATTAACAGTTATTTCCTACATGTTATTTGCGATCTTTTTTGTTTACTCGGATCTTTATATAATGAGCTTGACGGAAAGCTCAAGCAACAATACTTTCGAAAATGTCAATCAAAAAGCTATTCATGATACACATACCTTTGCTTAATATTCAAGTTTTAGGATGAACTTCCTTGAAAACTTTGTATATATAAATTGTGTTGCTCTTCATTTTCCTTCGTATTTTCATCATGCCATACCTAATTACAAATGTTTTCCTGGGTTCAACCAGCTTTCTCGGCAGCCTTACAGCATGTCTTTGGTGGCATTTTCTTGCCACTGAGCCTTACGAACACTGAAATGATACGAATGATAAGAATAAGATACTAAAATAGTAATAGAGAATAAAATTCACATTCAACAACAGAGAATTGCAGAAAAAACGTGCATATTCTCTCATTTATCAGAAACGTACCTTCAAAACATCCAAAAGCTACAAAACCAGAGAAAACATACCACAAATACAAATACAAACAACGCTTCAGAAAAATGAGGTTAGAGGTGTTAAACAGATAACATATTTATAATAGAACATTTACGTATTTGAATGCTACCGCCACTAATTGTCGGAAGCGATACTAGCGATCAATCGGTACACTTTGGCAACTTACGGTCGAAATTTTCCCATAAGAGTTGCCACGGGCTGGCCACGTTGTAACAACTTGTAGTTTTGCAAATCCGTATAAAATATCTATAGTAATCAAAGTGTTTCACTGTCGACAATCAAGTACTGCAAGCTCTACAGGTTTTGAGCCCAGTTCGTGGAAAATGTCGACAGACAACGTAACAAAGGTGAAACCCTTCGATAGTACTGGTTACGGAAATAAGGAATTTCGAGTTAAGTTGCTTTTGGAGCATCATGATGAAGTCTTGAATGTTATTTCCGAGGAAGGTTTTGGTGAGAATGCTACAGAAACACATATTAGTAACTGGAAGAAGAAAGATTTACGTGCGAAAAATCTTATCGTACAGTTTTTATGTGATAATATTTTGGAGATGATTAAAAGCAAACTTACTGCTAAGGAAATTCTAGACACACTAAGAAATACTCACCAGAAAAGTGGAGTTGCCTCTCAAGTTCAGTTACAGAGGAAGCTACGTAACCTGAAGTATATTGAACTGAATGTGTACATTGTTGAATTTGAAAAGACAATAGCGGAACTGAAGAATGATAGATGATATGGAGATAATTTTGCAATTGCTTGCCTCAGTATCAGAACCACAATATCCAATTGTTGTCACTGCCATTGGTGTGCTATTTTCTCAAAGTGGAAGCTCTATTACATTGGACTTGGTGAAAAGCAAACTACTTAATAATAATACTAGCATTATTGTCCAACAGTAACCCAATTATAGGACAATTTACAATAAATATTACACTCCTAAAGTAAGAATTAAAAAAACAATAATGGAACATAAATGTCATAATAATTTCCGTAATAAAATACTTGCTGAAGTACAAAGACATATGTCAATCTGTGGTGAATCAAGTGGTGAAGGTACTAGTTCTACATTCTTTACGAGTAAGAAAAATAAGAAGTTCTTTTTTAAATGATACTCTTGTGGTCAAAAAGGTTACAAGAAATTTGAATGTCCCTAAAAGAAAAAGGATAGTAAGAATGAAAAGAGAGTGAATCTATTCAAAATTAATGATGAAATAGCATTTATATTTTAAATAAGAAGATTGAGAGTGAAGATAATGTAGTGAAACTTGTTGTTGACTCTGGATGTACAAATCACTTGACATATAACAACATGCCGTTGAATTTTTTTCGAAATTCAAAAGTGTGAACGATCGCAATAGGATGGTTTTGTAGGAAGTAAATTTACAACTAGCCCATATATCATTTTATCCATTATGACAGCAATCTGTTATATGTAAAATTAGGTCATATTAAACGTCAGACTTATATAAATGTGCCTGTCACCTGTCAGTCTGGTTGTCAATGTGCAATTTAAAATGCGATTTAAAGATAGTTGCGGCTTATTTTTGTTAGGCTACCCGGGTGTGAAATATTTTTTGGCAATAATCATTTATTTAAACCAGGTTTCATGTAAAACACAGATACCTGCAGAAATTAGCAGTGGGATCTTAGACTATAAGGGCCTGTTGTTCGAAACAGTGGCTAATCATGTGCTAAGTTTAACCCGTGCTTAGCTCGCATGGAGGCTGAATTTTTTTTAGCGTTGTTCGAAGCGGGATTAACGGAGGCTAACCTTAGCAGCGGCTAAGCCATTTGTCCTTTCGTTGCAAACTTCACGCTACGTGAGCGGTTCGTCATATGTCAAAATTTTATTGATTAATAGGTTAAACTAGTTGTCATCGCTGTTTGTTTTGGTAGTGAATAATGAAATCTAAATATTTTCTGTGAAATATATTTTGAGAAAATGGAAAGAAAAAGGAAGAATTTTACTCTTGTGGACCGAGCTACCCTCCTGCGGCTTATTGAAAGGTAAGTTAATTATTTTCAAGTGTATTTTACAATGAACATAAAAAGGTATTGAAATGATAAGATGCATAAATAGTATTATTATTTATTATACCCATAAGAAACATTACAATGGAATAAACAATTATTATTTTTAATAGAAAGATATATAATTTTGTAATTACAACTGAAAATATACAGAAAAAAATATTAACAATATTTGCATATATTTATTACAATATGTATATATTGCAGTTTATAAACTACACATAAAACAACTAGCAATTATTGTATATAATATCAAGACTAATCTATATTATTAATTTTCAGGAGATATTGATGTGCCAACACCCCTGTTGTTATTATAGAGGCTCTGCCATATTCCGTTTCTTTGGAACCAGAATGCCAATTCGCAGAACCTCGAACCACCAACACTCCAGCTCCATCTCTCAAACAAAAAGATTCATCTCATCCTCGATCCAGAAAATGTCCTGTGCAGAAAAAAAATATTAGTGTGGAACAATATAAAAGAAAATATTATTAGGAAAGCATAGAAATATAAAAATTCTTTAGAAAAACTTTGAACTGAATTCATTCATTCTGTAATACTAAGCTTTTGCTCAGCTGACATTCATATTTTGTCATTTTGATTTCTAATTACAAAATTGGATGTTTCATACTAAATTTTCCAAGTATTTCAACTTTTTGAAAAATAGTTTTCAATGTGAAAGGCTATAACTTTTAAATTCAATTTGAATATTGTCAGAAATACATATCTGCTTGTTTTCATCTTTTCGATTAGCAGTAAAATTCTGGTACTGGTATTCTGGTATCTTACATTAGAACCTACATATAGGTATATAAGCATAAATACAATGATCAGCTCTACTAAATTACAATATACCTTTTTCAGGTCAGAGTGTACAAGCTCATTTGAAGGTACTTTGCATTTGGAAAATAAAAATGGCTTGAAGATAAGGTTATAAAATGTTTTTGTTTGTAAGAATTTAGCTCACAATCTGCTGTCATTGATGAAAATTGAAAGTTACTATAATGAAAAGTAACGAAGTACTAGTGCCGGGGCAATTACAACATAATCTCTATGTGACGAAGTTTCTTCTACCATCGTGTCAGGCAAATTTGACAAGAAGTTCAGAGAAAGATTTATGGCACAGAAGAATGGGCCATTCATCCCATTATCCTACAGATACACCATTCGAAGTTTGTCTTCAAGGAAAACAAACTAGAAATTATTTCAATAGTCTACCAGAAGAAATAAAAGCAAAGAACATTCTAGAATGCATATCTAGCAATGTCTGTTCACCACTGAATCCTCATAGTCATAAAGGCAAACGTTATTTTATTAGTTTTATTGACCACTACTCACATTTCACTGTTATTTATTTCATGAAAAATAAAAGTGAAGCATTTGATAATATTATGGAATATTTAGCATTCTTAGAAAATAATTTCAAGATAGATCAAACAAACTGGACCCAAGAAGTCAGAAAATGTTTCCAGTGGGATACACAGATAACAGGTATCGTCTATGGAATCCAGAAGAAATGAAGCTGATCTCAGCAAGAAATGTTGTTTTTGGCGAAACAAAATTCGAAGACAGAACAGAAACATCCCAACTCTGAGAAATAAACTGTGAAACAGAACAAGATGATTCTTCTGCAAATAGTGAGAGTGTAGAAGAATTTCACTTAGGGTGCGGTCGAAAACACACTTCGTTCACTGACAGCAAAAAATTGGTGGTCTAAAATTCACTGACGCAAGTTTTATTTGCTATTAGATACGATACTTCGCCTGCGTTAACTTTACTGCAAATTCTAAATTTTGTGTGTGTGTAAACAAGTGCATTGAGAGTAAAAGACGCCATATTGTTGTTTATGTTCAGAGAACACTACCTCCTATTTATATTAACCTATTTACTCTGTGGTTTATGTATAGACGATCCAATGAAAATATTTGTTTATTCAAAATGATAGGTATAATGGAATTAATCTTGTTGGATGAAAGTACCGGGACAAATTACAAAATAAAAGTGACACGAGAGAAATTTGATAGAGCTCATAATGGTAAAATTATACCTATTGATTTTTTACGGTTGGTTATGGCGTTGAAAATTCAATGCCAAAGGTAGTACCTTAATATAAATCATCAGTTCAGTTTCCCTGTAACTAAAAGTTTCATTGTTATTTATATCTTAAATAATTTCAGCCGTCGTTCCTTCATTCACGGATTGCGATAGACAGCTTGTCGCTCGGAAACAAATTTGCATCAAATGCTGCCAACGACTAGATTCAATAAAAAACCGCTTGCTGTGTTTACTTCACTTTTATTGCTGCAATTGTTTACAGCGTGTTGAGAATGAAGACAACAGAGTTCTAGAGCAACAAAATAATGTTGAACGAAGACCAAAAAGGGAGATCAAAACACCGAAAAGATTTATTTATTTATTATTATTTGACGCAGGGTTGCCAAAGCGGGTACTTAGGCCAATTCGGCCCATTGTGCCTCTCCCCCTTGCTCCTCAGACCTACGGTTCCCCGAGTATCCCGACAACCTGGTCCAGATATCTCAGGATTGCCGCAGGCGAGGTGCGTCTGATGTTGGTCAGATCCGGCCACTTCAGCCCTAGGATGGCCTTACGAACGTCGGATAGAGCGGGGCATTCTGTAAAAAGATGCTCCACTGTTTCTTCCTCCTCCATGCATGCCCGACATGTCGGTTCGTCGATGACACACATTGTATGTAGGTGTTTTCTTAGCGCAGCATGCCCGGTCCAGACGCTTACAAGTGAGCGTAGTTTGTCCTGGGGCAAAGCTAGGCAGTCCTCGCCCAGTTTCCGGCATGGCTCCGTGATGAAGTTCTTGCTCTGTCGACAGCCCAGAATTGAGTTCCACCTCTCACAGTGTCTGAGGTGTGTGTTCTCTTTATTGAGGTTAGCCATGATGTGCGGTGTGATGGGTACTGCCGGTTCGAGCCCACACATTGTTCCCGACGAGGCAGCACCCGCCAGCTTATCCACCTTGTCATTATCCTCATTCCCATCGTGTGCTGGCACCCAAGCTAGTTCCACCACATTTTCATTCGGTAGTTCCGACAGTTCGCGGTGGCAGTTCAGCATGGTTCTCGCGTCGTTCCTGCCCTTTTCAAGCGCTTTTATGGCGTCTTTGCTGTCTGTGAAGAAGCGTATTACTCGTCCTCGCACCTTGCTCATGCGGACCTCATTAGCCCCTCGAGCTAGTGCTATTACTTCCGTTTGTAATACGGTGGCATACTTCCCGAGTTGTTGTTGTAGAGACAATTGCAGGTCTTGGCTGAAGATTCCTATGCCTGTACTGTCCCTCTTTTTAGACCCATCAGTGTATACGTCTATTGTCGGCACAGTTTCTTCCCAACAATCGTGGTATTTGCATTTGCTGAATAGGGGTGCAATGCGGTCTGAGCTGGCCTCGAGGAGTGGTATTCTGGCGAGGCCCTCCTCCAAGATGGCTGTATGACTCTTCGCACTCTTGTGCATCCTTAATGTTCCACCATCTTTCAGACGAAGGGCGGTCAGTACTGCTGCCCACTCCAGATATAGATCTAGGGGTGGCAAGCACAACAATGCCTCTAGTGCTGCGGATGGTGTGTTCCTCATGGCACCAGTGACTGCGATGCAGACAGATCTCTGTAGTCTCGCAAGTCTGTCCTTCTCAGTTTTTAATTTGCTGCGTCGCCACCAAACTATTGAACCGTAGCATATCATGGGCCTTATCACTGCTGTGTACAACCATAGGGTGACCTTTGGCGATTGGCCCCAGCTTTTACCTACAACTCTTCGACATTGCCATAGAGCTGCACTGGCTTTGTCCAGCTTACTGTCCAGATGTTTTCCCCAGGACAGTTTTCTGTCGATAACCACCCCTAGGTATTTCACCTCGTTGGATAGCTTGAGCTGGGTTCCATTAACAGTAGGCATTTTTATGTCGCCCACCTTTCGTTTTCTGGTAAAGAGCATAGCCTCTACTTTGTGGGGATTCACAAAAAGAGACGTTGCCCTGCTCCACTTTTCTAGGGTGAGTAGTGCCCTTTGCAGTAGTTCGCATAGCACTCTTATGAACTTCCCTGTCAGCAGTATGCCTATATCATCCGCATATCCTATGGTGTACAGGCCCTCGTCGTTCAGTGTCGTTAGGAGGTCGTCTGCTACTATGTTCCATAGCAGGGGGGAGAGTACCCCTCCCGGAGGATAGCCCTTCGTAACACTCCCTGAGACAGTTGCGCCTGCGACACTAATTTCAACTATTCTGCTCTAAAGTACATTCCCTACCCACCTGCGCAAACCTGGCGGTACGGTTCTGTTCCAAAGAGCTTTGTTGATTGCTTCGAAGTTAGTTCGATCAAACGCACCTCGATGTCTATAAAGACTCCTAGGGAGTGTTCGCCATTGTCCAGATCTCTCTCTATCCTGCCCACCAGAGCGTGGAGAGCGGATTCCGTAGATTGCCCTGGTGTATAGGCGAATTGGTTGGGGTGTAAAGGTCTTTGGGTTAAGACGTTACCCCTGATCCAGCCGTCGCAAAGCCTCTCCAATGTTTTCAGTAAAAACGAGGCAAGGCAAATTGGACGGTATGATTTGGCAGATGAGTAGTCGCTCATGCTTGGTTTCCGTAGGAAGACTACCTTGGCTATGCTCCATTCCTCGGGTACGTGTGCAAATGAAAGGCACGCCCTGAGGATAACCACCAGTTCGTCCAGTACAGTTCTCAGTTCCCAATGAAGGAGACCCGGGAAAATCCCATCCATGCCTGATGACTTATATGGGGAGAATGCCTTGACCGCCTGTATTGTTCCGGTTCGAACGGAAAAGATTTGATGATTATGACATGAATGATGGCGGCATTGTTGATAGAAAGTTTGGACAACAATACACCTGAAAGCTATTCGGAAGCAGTTTCATTAGGAAATGGCTGGGATAAAGCTATTAAATGCTAATTGGATGATTTGAAAAAGAATAAGACATAGGAGATAATTAAGAGACCTCAAGGAGTAAAAGTGATAGATTCTAGATGGGTGTTTAATGAAAAAAAGAGGAGATTTGTAGCTCGTGGTTACCAGCAAGGGTAGCGTGATAGTTGGAAGTATATTCACCATTGGCACGTATGCTCTCAACTCGAATACTTTTGTCATTAAGTGTAGAAAAACGTATTTTTGTAAATCAATTAGATGTGAAATGTGCATTTTTGAAAGGCGACTTAGCAGAACCCATATACATGGAAATACCTCATGCAAGCTTTGTATTATCTACGAGAAGCTCCTAAGTGGGGGTATCCAAAATTGCATTTTCACTTGCTAAATTTGGAATTTAAAAGATCTGAGTCAGACCCATGTTTATATTTTGATAGAGATATTTACCTGATAGTACCGTAGATGACATTATTCTATATAATAGTAGTTTGGAGAAACTAGAAAATTTTAAGTAAAAGTGATTGTTAAATTTCGTGATGCGTGACCTATCACCTAAACGCCAAAATAATTTTAAAATCGAGCAATAGAAAAATCAATATATAAAGTGTTTTGTGTCAAAGGGATCTAATACATAAGGTTTTGACAAAATTCAAAATGCTCGATTGTAAAACATCAAATACTCCTGTAATACCAAATACAAATTTAAAGTTTAATGAACTAAAATCTGAGAATATAAACTTGCCTTATAGAGAGCTTGGAGGATTTTTAATGTACATCATGTTAGGAACAAAACCTGGCTTGATTGCCTGGATCAAGAAGAGACAACCTCAATAAAAACCTGTAATTGACGGTGGGGGACTGGGCCAAATGTTGCTTGGTCGAAGATCGGCTCCTACAGGTCCCACCTTGGGCACTGGTCGGAACCCCATTGTATGCAGCCTTACCTCTTCAAAAGGGGCACTGAAGAGGCTGACAGATCTTCCCTAGCTATTTGTGGGATCTGAATGGACCAAGAGAACAAAAATCTACCATTACAAACCGCCACCGAGACAACTATCATCAGCAAGGTTATAGAGGCCGCTGATGCTAGTACGTCTACTGTGGCAATAAGAAACGGTGGTCACCAAAAAGGGAGTTTCAAAGCGAACTCTCCTGAAAAGGTGAATCGATTGTCGGAAGAAGACCTCCATAGCATCAGGCTATCGGAGGCATCCAGAAGAAGGATGCCGGCTCTACTGAAGGAAGGCCTTGATTACACCAAAGCCAAAAAGGCTATGATCAACGTAAACTTCATAAGAAGTCTGCAACCTAAGGACATTAGGTCGAGCACGGCTAAAGCAGAGGCGGGAAAACGCCCAGCTGGAGCCACTGAGAAAGCAGCTATGCACCCCAGATAGCAAGGGACAACCCCTCCACAGGCAAAACCTGTGACAAAAAGGCCGAGAACGGGGGGTATACCATCCTTCAGTTATGCGGCCTCGTCAGTTAGGTTATGCTAAAGAACAGATGGAAGCGGACAAGCTGATAGCTCTCGAGCGCTCCATCATGTGAGCCTATGAGTGCCAGAAGACGGACCACAGGTAAGGTTTGTCAAATGTACCCATAAGCCTGGCTACCTTCTGGTGACTTGCGCAAATTGGCTACAAGCAACAGTCACCTCCCTGGTTCCTTGGGATAAAGCAAGTCTGAGGGTTCTGCGGTGAAATGAGCGCCAAAGCCGGTAGCTTGCTACGTCTACGTTCCAGACGAACATGGTGAGAGACTAGTGGGTAGTATGATACTGAAAAGGCGCTACCCTTCAGCCGGACGCTAAAAACTTCCCTCTGGATCATTTGGGGTAATACACCAATGGAAAAGGGCCAAAAGTGGACCTTCTGCATGGATGAAGAATCCTTGGAGGAGATCAAAAAACTAAACATGAGTCCCTACTACGGAATGGGCAGAATCAATTTCAAGCTCAAAGGGCAGGGACACAAGACCCCGCCATCTTCAACCTAAGCAATCGGGTCAGATTTCAGCAGGCCAACCTGCAACACGCCAAGGCAGCTAATGCCATACTGTGTAGGAGGTGGGAGAAAGATGGCATTGGCGTGGCCCTCGTGCAGGAGCCGTGGGTATATGGAAGGACAATAACAGGCCTCAAACAACAACAGTCTATCAGGCCAAGGGCGTGTATCATACATAGCGAAAGGGTTAACTGTATTGGAATATCAGGGCTATGCACCGATGATGTGGTAACAGGGATCCTTTCATACCAAACAGGGAGGAAAGAGGAAGCTGGTAGTCTGTTCCGCCCACTTTCCAAGGGAGGAGCTAACCTACCCCCCACAGGAGGTGAAAGCCGTCATAGACTACTGCAGAGGGAAGGACCTACAACTTATCTTGGGTTGTTACGCAAACGCCCATGATACCATCTGGGCAAGCTCAGAAGTCATTAAAACAGGTGAGTCGCTCTATGAATTCATATTAGGTGAAGGCTTCTTTATTGCAGCACAGGTAGTGAGGCTTTCTTCGTCGCTTCTACTAGGAAAGAGGTCTTAGCTATGACCTTGAGTACCAATAGAATAGGTGATAACATTGTAGACTGGCGGGTATCGCAGGAAACATCCTGTTCCGACCTCAGGCATATAAGATTTGACGTCAGAACACCAGCCCTAGTAGTTGAACACTAGAGAAACAAACTGGGAAGGGTAACTGATATCCCTCAGAGAGTCGCTCAAGGACGGGACGGTCACTATAACGGGCAAAGAAACCATTAAAATGGCAGTGAACCAGATTAACAGGCAGTAATAAGTGCCTATCAGGAAAGCTGTCCGGAAAGAACAAGGCAGCACAAAGGGATCACAGTCTGGCGGAACAATCACCTTATGTCTAAGGACCGAGGTGAGAAGGCTATTCAACAGAGCCAGATCCAACGGGACTTGGGACCTATATATGAGTAAACTAACTCACTACAATAAGGAGCACCGGAAGGTTAAAAGAGACTTGTGGAGAAGGTTCTGCGAAGAGATCCACGAGACCTCAACAAGTGCCCGAATCCACAGGGTCCTAGCCAAGGACGGCTCTAAGGACAATGTTAGTTGCCTGAAGAATGCTGACGGGAACTACGCAGAAACGGCCGAGGAAAGTTCAAAGATGCTTACAAAAGCACACTTCCCGATGGCCAAAATTTATCAAGGTCGATCGGTGGCAATTGCCAAGCGCGAGGAGGCAAGAAGAGCCAAGCGAGGGGACTGGCATGTTGCTACCGTTATTCCACGGCCAGATAGGATAAAATGGGCCATAGAGGAGTTCCAATTTTTCAAGTCACCAAGGGAGGATGGAACTTACCCAGCGCTACTACAGAAGGGTAAAGAGGTACTAGTACTACACCTAATCAAAATCTTTAAAGCTAGTTTAGCTTGGAGACACACCCCAGCTGTATGGAGGAAGGTGAAGGTCATTTACCTATCGGAGATAGGGAAATTTCTAGACCATACGATCAAATCCTACAGACCAATCAACCTCATGTCCTTTCTAGACATAGTCATCAGAGGAGGAATTCCAAATACACTCTCAGAACGTACCCAACAGGCACTAAGTAAGCGAATGGTGTAGGGTGGAGAAACTCTCAGTGAATCCTCAGAAAACCACAATGATTGAGTTTACAAAAAAATTTAATCTGCCAGGCGTACAAAAGCCGCAGATTAACGGGGTGGAGATTCTATTTGCGGAAGAAGTCAAATACCTAGGGGTAAGTTTTAACCAGAAGCTAAAATTGAGCTTACACATTGAGAAAACCATACAAAAGTTCCGAATCGCCCTAGGAAGATGCAGACAGATGTGTAGTAAAAACTGGGGGTAAACCCCCTGATGATCAAATAGTTATATAAACAGGTCGTGAGGCCAATAAAACCCATGGGTCAATAGTGTGGTGGCCTAGGACACAGCAAAAAGAAGCTCAGAGGCAGCTCAGTGGTATTCAGAGGCAGGCCTGCCTAAGTATTACAGGTGCTATGAGAGCGACACCAACTGCCGCCATGGAGGTAATTCTAAACTTACCTCCGTTACATATTATGGTCCAAGGGAACGCCAGATCTGTCAGTCACAGATTACAGCAAGGACCTATACCGATAAGCCAAAAGCAAGGTAAGGTCTACGAAGAGTTTACACACGATTCCGAATCCCTTTACTCTGCTACAATTTGCAACCATAAGTAAATAAACCATAATACGAAAGGAAATCTTACTTAATTTCAATACTTACTACATTTATGTTCCAAATGGTAGATTTAATTAGTTAAATAGATTTCTTAACTGGAAATGTTTTCAATGTATTTGTTTTAGCTTTGATAGTATATTCTTAATAATATAATAAGTTATATTTTATATATAAACATATTTGAGGTGATTTCTCGTAAATGCGTCTGGAGTATGAAGTTAACCAACAAGAAGTTTTTGACATAATTATTGCTTTCAACATTTTTTTATTTATTATTTCTATTCCTAATAGAAAATATTATATTGTGGTATATTCTCATATAAAACAGAATAAAATTTCATAAAAATCTGCAAAGTCGCCAGGTTAGTTAAATTACATATACGTTTTAGTAATATAAACAGATTTTCAAGATTATTACAACATTTAAATATCTCTTTTATGTTGTTTCAAACGTTTTGTAGTACTTATATACAAAGATAATACAGGACATTATATTTGCTGTATATAAGTGGCAAATGTTTATATATTATTGTATGATTCTACTAATTTCAACATACAAAAATTTCTTAAAATATTACTTCTCTGTTTCCGTGTTCTTATTCTATTTAATAATTTCAGAAAAAATCGAATCTTTTTGGCATGTAATATTATTTATATATATATATATATATATATATATATATATATATATATATAGGCAAATGGGGCAATTTATCGTTTCCAAGATCTTCCAAATCTTGGCTAGACATTTTGTCGGTAGTAATCTTTATTATTATTCAACTTTAGATACAATAATATGTGAAGGATGTTTAAGATATTATTAGATAAGTATAAAATGCAGCGAGATTAGTGGGGTTGTTTTCTGTTCTCTTTTCTGAACTGAACCGTCCCTTTATGGAGGGTATAGGAGGAGTGCAATCTTAGTGTTGATAAAATGGGACCAATTTTGCCCTACCTATAGGCGCTGCAGTATAGAATGTACTCAGTTAGGTAGGGGGTAGTGAGAAAATTTAAAATATTGATGTTCAAAATAATATCCATTGTATGTTGTTTTTATTTACGTTTGAGCATTTGCATACTCCCCGTGCTCTGACTTTGATTATAGAGAATGTTTTTTCCTTCAAAAATGCCTTGCAAAAAGTGTAGAAGTTTTTTCCAAAACTTGAAATACTTTTTTGCTAGAAATAAATAAAATTACGATTCCAGTATATTCTTTACTTTCAGGATTATTTCCAAGTCGGAATACTGAAATATTTGTGTGATCTCCATAAATATATTTCTTACCATAGGATCAATAGTTTTGGATTTATAATCTTATGATATAAAAAATAAAAGAGGAAAAATTATCCTTTACTCAACTTCGAAAGTTTTAATCTTGCGACTTTTAATAAACATTTTCTCATTTGTGCGATTATCTATATATATGAAAATACTTCTCAAAAATAAATAAACGAATTAGACTTTTTGTTTAGTTTAAACCGGCTTCGAAAGACTTTTTTCATTTGATAGAGGAGTGCTAGGTAAAAAAAATAATAATCACCCCTCTCTCCAGCATAGAAACATAAAACATACATAACATCCAGAGAACACTATAAAATCTATTATAAATACCATAGACATGTATCCAGTTTGCTGATCTGTACCATTTCTTTCTTTCTTCGTTCTAGTACACTATCAACAATCAGCGCTATGCGGATCTTTGAGGAACCCTTGTTAGTCCACAATTTTGGTACCCTCTTTTCAGCACATCTGTCCATTGAAGATTGCAGTCCTCTTCTACAGTCCATACGTTCCTTCTTACTTCCGCTCCCATCCTGACACACGTCTCATGATCTGTCATCACATCACAACTAAGCACACTCAAGCAATAATACAGGAACAGGAAAGTAATACAATTAAAAGGAATACACTTAGATTAGTCACAACAATTGCTTGGCATTTCATTATCTACCACCTTCAGATACAAGGCTCTGCGACATATATATATATATATATATATATATATATATATATATATATATATATATATATATATATATATATATATATATATATATATATATATATATATATATATATATGTTATATGACATTGTATGCGAAACCACAAGTAACCAAGTATTCCCTTGGAAACGATCGTAACTATTCCTATGAGGATTATCAAGAATCAGAAGAATTTCAGGATAACTATGAATCACAAGACGAACATAACTATCAAGACCTACCTGAAGTATTCGACCAAATAAATCCGGGTTTCCGCCTGCGCCAACAGACCCCCCGAATCCACAATAAGACATGGCCGAGATTCAAGCACAAATTCAGACTATGAACTTGGACGATTACAACCCCAACTCAAACTTTCCCGAGCAGAACTTCCTATAGGTTCTCTACACACTGTTAAATCAAAAAATCTCTATTACATTACAGACGCGACGAAGACTTTTAAATTTTTAGTAGATTCAGGAGCCGGTCTTTCAATTTTCAAACCGACTGCTTGTGAAAAATTTCGAAAAAGATCTCCTGAAAATGTCATCATTCAAGGAATCACTGACCAAAAAATACTTATTAACGAATCGACCTTGGTACCTTTTAACGTAAAAGATCCACACAAGGTATATATTTGCAATCTCGACATAGACTTTGACGGTTTGTTAGGTTCAGACTTCTTGGAACACTACCAGTGCATAGTGGATCTTAAGAAAAAACAGCTGGTAACAAATTTTAAGACGATACCCCTCTACAAAGTAGCCGGTGATTCAACATCCAAAACACAACAGCAAAAGAACTCCGAAATTTCCAACATAACTTCCTTCGCTCCACGGACGGAACAAAGTTTTCAATCTGAGGTGCAGTCTATTAGACACAGAGATAGAAAAGATACGCATACCCAATGCTTTGGTAAAAGTAAACGAACATGGTGAATTCATTACCACAGTCATAAATCCGAATGCAATTCCCAAAACCGTAGACTTTCCGCAACTGGAGATTGAACCAGTAGAAAACATCACCGTCAACCATCTTAGTGAATTTCAATACACCACCAACAGCGACAGAATACCAGAGATAAAACGACAGTTACGGCTAGATCACCTGAATGAAGAAGAGGCAGAACTTGTTACCGAATTATGTATAGACTATTCAGACATATTTTACTTAGAATGTGACAAACTAACCTTCACGAACGAAATTAAACACACAATAAAAACAACGACAGACAAACCGACATTTAGGCAGGTAAACAAGATGTTAGACCAGAGCATAATCAGACCTTCCAAATCCCCATTCTCTTCACCTGTTTGGGTAGTTCCCAAGAAGATGGATGCCTCAGGAAAACAGAAATGGAGATTCGTCGTCGACTACAGGAAGCTGGATGAGATCACAATAGACGACAAATATCTGCTACCGAATATCTCTGACCTTCTGGATCAACTTGGCAAATGCCAATATTTCTCCACCCTTGATCTAGCATCGGGATTCCATCAGATCGAGATCGACCCCAAGGTTATTCAGAAAACCGCATTCACAGTGGAGAACGGGCATAACGAATTTGTTCTATGTCCTTTGGTTTGAAGAATGCTCCTTCTACGTTTCAAAGGGTCACGGACAACATCCTATTGGGGATCCAAAACGAGAGATGCCTGGTATACATGGATGACATCATCATCTACTCCCCATCCATCCATGAACATATACAGAGACTGAAAGAAGTATTCAAGAGGCTCAGGCAAGCGAATATGAAAATACAGCCCGACAAATGCGAGTTCCAGCGAAAAGAAGTCGCTTACCTAGGACACTTGGTAACCAGCGAAGGAGTTACACCGAATCCTTCAAAAATCGAGTGCATAAATAGTTTTTCCTAACCGAAGAACCAAAAAGACATCAAGTCGTTCTTAGATCTTGCAGGATATTATCGATGCTTTATCGAAAACTTTGCTAAAAAATCGAAGCCTCTGAACCCGTCTTCTCAAGAAGGATATTCCCTTTGACTTTGACTCAGATTGTAAGGAAGCCTTCGAAAACCTGAAGAAAGCACTAACTACCACCCCTATCCTCATCTACCCCAATTTCGAGGAACCATTCATATTAACAACAGACGCAAGCAATTTCGCCATAGGTTCAGTATTGTCACAAGGACCTATTGGAAAGGACATTCCGATAGGTCCTTCAAGCATTTTCGACCTTTTTGGTAGAAAATTCATTCTAGTAACCGACCATCGACCCCTAACGTGACTCTTCTCCGTGAAAGACACCGGAAGCCGATTAGCCCGATGGAGACTCAAACTAGAAGAGTATGATTACGAAATCAGGTACAAACCGGGAAAGATCAACAAAAATGCGGACGCCCTGTCTAGAATTAAAATCAACCATTTTTCGGAATTTCAAAACGACGCTCAATTAACACCGTACCGAGCCCTAATGGCAACCGAAAATTCGGATGACGAAGACATTGTTAATACAGATCATTGATTATTCGAAAATAGAATTTTCTAACAATCAACTCCTCGATAACAAAAATAAAAACATCCTAAGCTGTTTCCGACAGAACGAACTAACAGACATAAACAACAAAATCATAGAAGATATCTTCGAGGAGAATGCAGACTTCGAGAATTTGAAAATCAATGTGCTTTCCAGTAAGACGGTAGAAAATAGGAAATACTTTATAATTCCATTACCATACAATCGAGATACAATTAACGAATGCCTTTTTGGATCGTTATATTTAAGTCAAGATCTATTTCTACCCGATGAAACTTATTGTATCGAAACCAACGTAGAACTGCCAATTTTAGAAATGCTGTCTTTTATAAATGCCGAAAAAGAAATTAAATTTAAGGTATTCCAAAATGTTACTCAGACCCCGGAAAAAGATCAAATTCCCATCATACTTGACCAGTTTCATAATGGAAAAACTAATTTACATAGAGGTGTGAACGAGACTATCAGAAAAATCAAAGAAAAATACCAATGGAAAGGATTGAATAAAGATGTGGAAAAGTTTATCAAGAAATGCGAAACCTGTCAGAAGGCCAAAGCATACCGGAAAAACCTAGACAGGCCGCTTATTATAACCGAAACACCAAAAGCTCCATTTGAAAGGGTCAACATCGACATCCTCGAAGTTCCTACAAAGAACTACGCTCTGACCATCAGAGATGAGCTAACCAAATTTAGTCAAGCCTATCCCATCGAAAATAAGTCTGCTAAATCCGTCGTGAACACTCTCCTTGTCTACTTTCAACATTATGGAACTCCAGTACGAATACATTGTGATTACGGGAGAGAGTTCGATAACGCCCTCCTAAGAGATTTATGTAAATTATATGACATTAAACTAAACTACTCAAGTGTAGGTCACCCCCAGAGTAATAGATCCTTGGAATGGTTCCATTCAACCCTTCTGGAAATGATCAGACTCCACCTTGCAGATCACCCCAGAGAACACCCGTTCAATATATTACCGTATGCAGTAAGTTGCTATAACAACGCTGCAAACAAGACACACGGGTTTACTCCTTACGAACTTGTTTTTGGCCACAGTTCCAGCAGACCACCAGAGAGGCAGTATAAGAAAGAATTAATTACCAAATATGTGAGAGACTTAAATAATCGATTGTCCCATTTTTACAAGATAGCACGAGAAAGGACTGAAAGACAAAAACAAAAGGCCAAGATAAGATTTGACCAACACGTTCAGGAGAATATTCAAGAATTCAACGTTGGTGACAAAGTGTTTATAAAGGAGTCCCAGCTGAAAAACAAATTGGCGAACAAATTCAACGGACCTTTCGAAATTCTAGAAATTCATCAAAATTCGGGTACCCTATTAAATCAAAAAACGAATCAGAAAACTAAAGTAAATTTCGACCTTATGAAGTTATGTGCCGGAACTGAAACTTAAAATTGGTTTCAGGTACATTATGCTGGTTAGAACGGTCCTATGCCAGTATCAACTAGAACCAATTAATAACACTGTGGGAGTCTACTACCATGACGAAACCAGAATCATCATCTCCAACGACAAGAGGACATTATTAGTACATAAAAATATTTCTGGACTACTAACGGCCTACGAAAATAACAGCAAGATATTGGACTCCATACACAACACCTTACGACCGGATCACTATTCAATGAATCTGTTTAATTCAGATGTAAAGACACACGTTAATCTCCTGACGCAGATATCCAATTCAATCAAAGAAAAGTTCAACGAAGTTATTATCGACACTAAACGAAACAAGCGAGGAATCATCAATGGACTCGGAAGTATCTTTAAGACGATTACGGGAAATTTGGACCCAGCAGATGGTCAATTTTACACTGATAGCATTAATAAATTAAATACAGACCAACACCACATAGAAAACTTATTGAAGAATTAAATATCGATCTCAACAACCCTTATTAAAACCTTCAATGAATCCATCCAAAATTTAACTATCGACAGGAAAACATTTAATCGGGATATAAGTAACATCGAGAGAGTTATTCATCAATTAAATGATAAACTTGCATTAGTCGAAGCTAAGCTAAAATTCTTCGAAATTTGTGAAAAACTTTTGGAAAGTTATCTGGTTATTGAAGACAATCTGAACGATATTCTAAATTCTAGAACATTTGCCCGCCTAAGAATTATTCACTCATCAATAATAACACCTAATGATCTGATATTTTCCCTAAAGGAAGTATCACAAAACCTTGTCAGAAGTAATCTATCTACCCTTACCAGTAAAACTTTCTAAAATCGCCCAATACCTAGAAATCACAGAACTTCAAGCCAATCAACAAGACAACAATATCGTCTTTGTTTTATGAATACCCCTTGTAGAACAAACACTCTATATATTTATCATAAATAACTAATGACATTTCTGATTGCTGACTATGAAATCTTTCCTGTTTGTGGTTAATTTTATATAAATTCACGAATTTTGCCCCGACGAAGAGAATAAACATTCTCGAAAGCTTGGCATAATCCAAAGAATTTTATTTATTAAATGACTGCATCCCCAACAAAAATCTATTTTATTATATATATATATATATATATATATATATATATATATATATATATATATATATATATATATATATATATATATATATATATATATATATATATATATGCAGTCATATATTAAATAAAATTCTTTGATTGAAGCCGAGCTTTCGAGAATGTTTATTCTCTTCTTCAGTGCAAAAATCGTGAATATAGAATAAATTAACCAAAAAGAAAATCGTGCTATTTTAAAAAGATTTTGTAATTGATGGCTATGAACCAAATGTTTTTTGGACTAACTTATAGACATATAACAACATGACAACATGCCGTTGAAATTTTTTCGAAATTAAAAAATGTGAACGATCGCAGTAGGTACATTTCTATAAGAAATTTACCTAAAATTGTAATAAAGAAATTTTTTTCGTCATGGCGTTGAAATTGCCCAGAGCATATGGATTTTTTTACTAGTACTCTTGTCAAAATCAAAATAGACAAAGCGTGTAAATGAGAGACAACTGGAATCGTTAAAGAAAAACAGAAAAAAAGAGTTTATTACTGCATCCGAAACTAAAAATTATGAAGTACATGTAAGGATTATTATTAGAACCACAGTATAAATATACCCAGTAGTCCAACTCAACGGCGGCCGCCTTAGATGATAGTTTCGGAGCATCATTTTTTGCGGTCGTTTGTTTGTCAAAGGCCACCGCGATTTAGTCAAAGGACACCGCGATTTCGTGTCTCCCGTTTAAGGTACGAGAGATACGGCGGCAAAGGCGGGTCACATCAAGGAATTGCTTGAGTTGGACTACTATGTTTATCTATAATGCGATTAGAACTAATATCACTAGAAAGCGGCATTGGCCAATACAGTAGCGTAAGTTTTTGGTTTGATTATAATCAATTTAGGTTAACTTGAGTCACCGCTTTACTTTTTCAATAGGTTTTTAGTTTTAAAATATTTTTTCTTTTTATTTTATATTATATATGTAAATACTTATTATGTAGTCAATGTTATGTAATAAATAATATGCTATTTTATTTCAAGAAACGAGAGATTCACAAGGGTAGAAATTATTGAAACATTAAATTTTAAAAGGTATGTAGGTATAAAAATTGGGAATAATAAAAATTTGTAAATAAAATGAAAATAATTTTATGATATATAATAATGAATTAGTTAACTAAAATATTTACTACTGAACTTCAATGAAGCAACACCAACCGTAGGACAAATAATATTCGTCAGAAACGTTTTAACTCGAACAGAACATGTTCTCGTGTGGGCGAATAAGGCCCGGCGCAAAATGAGATGCAGCTTGGTGAGGTGAGGTAGCGTTGGTCACGGCGAATTTTTGTGAAACTATGTAAGAATAGTTAATGCGCATATTACTTCGCAGCCGCAGCGACTCGCGCAGTCTAGTGACAATTTACCTCTGCCTCCTGCAGTCTGCAGTGTTATAATAAATCAGTGCAGTAGCAGCTGTTATTTTTCCTAACGCATAAACTCGCCGTGACCCATGCTGCCTCACCTCTCATTTAGCGCCGGGCCTAAATATTTTGCTGGCGATTGGACGCCTCGGTCCCTACTATGATGCTTTGGCAAACGCGCGCAAATTCGAGCAAGGTCAAAATAATATGTTTAATCTCCGGCAGAATCCGAGCCGCTGAAAAGAATTAACATATATAGACTTAATGCTCTCGCCATCTACGAATATTTTTTTTCGATTGGCAATAAACACCATATCGTTGTGTATCTATCAGTTCCATTATCTTTATCTATAGTAATCAAAGTGTTCACTGTCGACGATTAACTACTGCAAGTTCTACACCTAATATAAAAAAAAAATAAAGCAGACAGTCGAATTGTATACCTCCTCCGTTCGGGGTTCGTCGGTCAAAAAGTCGTGTGTCTTCTCCCACACGAAACATATCTAGACATCGAATTCTCTGTATATCGAAGTACCTCGACAGCGAAATCTCTTTGCATCGAATTCCCGTTCGACCGAAAGTTATCCTCACTCCATTGCGTAGATTTCACGTCAGAGGACCCGCTTAGAGCTAGAGTTACAGCAGCGAGCAGCTATCTGTTATCACATATCCATAGGCATAGGCCACAGACCGGCTATATCAGATAGGATTGATACTCTACTATATACAGAAGGAGAAAGTGGTATCTGATAAAGAATATCCTGAATCCATCAGAAGGCGTCAGGCAACAAATTAATAAAGTATATAACTAATTACGTAATATAATTGTTTTATTTATTAGTATAATTTATACTAACCATATGCATATGTCCGCATCTGAAAAACATATTTTTTTTCACTCGTGCATAATGTGTTGTGTAGGTATTGTGTATTTACAGTGCGTTTCAATGAAAACTATCCACACTAAATAACTTTTGATAGAATCATTTTCACGAAAAACGCAAAAACACGTCTAAAAATATATGCACATGAACATATTTTTTGCATATTTATACTTGGTGTAACTTTTACCCTCGCACCCCCAGGGTCATCACCTCATTTTTTTTAATGGAACATGCCATTTTTTGTGTTCCTTTGTATTTCAGAAATGCATAATAATACGCAGGGTTCAAGTAAATAATAGTATGTGGGCTATAGATATATTTTAAAATGGGTTTTTCACAATATTATGGGTTGAAAATCATACTTTATTGGCGTATTTACAATTCAATGATGTATAAAGACACAAATAAATGAGAGGCCTACAGATCTTACCCTTTTACTTTTTATTAAGATATCCCTAAGACGCTTTATAACTTCAATTCACCTCTGCTGAAATGTCTAAGGTTATATAATGATAATGACCTCTGTATTAATGCAGCATATTTAGGTTTGGATATATTTTATGTTAATTTTGAAGGGCCAATTGTGAGGAAGAGAATCATATTATATTATCATTATAATACATAACTTAGTCTAAGCAATACTGTTTCGTATTTTCCATATACCGTATACCTAGCCAACACGAATTTGAAACATTTCTCTTTTTAAATTTCTGTTTATACAAATCGTTTGTGATGCATTTGTTTTTTGTGACTCAATATTTAAAGGATTTTTTCGCGAGTTCCCGGTGATCTGCTTTCGGTAATAGAGCGGTTATACCCCCATCTTAAAATGAACTTGAAGGTTATTCTCGGTTGTTTGTCGCGAAAATGACCCGGTTATCAAATTATCAATGACGTTTAGTTTTTTGACAAATATTTGATTTTGTAGTTTTGCTTGCGGGTGGTTTTGATTGATAAGTTTTAAGTTCAAGTCAGACTGAATTACCAGATATAGAAAGGAGTATTTTTCACCTCATCAGGATGAACGTTACCTTATTCAATTTCAATTAATTCTTCTTTTATGATGATCAACAAAATTATGCGAAAAAATTAATGAAATATGAATAGTTTTAACCCAAAACTCAAATCAAATACAAAAAGACAGGCAGCCAAATTTTATTTCTTGACAGTTTTGGCACTTTTGACATTTATAACCGCCACTTACCTACCATGCTTAAGAGGTCGGGAACCAAATCAGTTCCCGTTTTATAAGATTAGTGACGTCAGAAAATATTCCCCTATTAACGTTTATGTCGCGAAAACGCACCGGGAAGTACAATTCGGTTCCCGCTAGTTCACCGAGAACTCGCGAAAAAATCATATTAATGAGTTATTAGATTGTTAAATAATTTTACACCGATTAGCCAACACGTCTTTCAAATAGACCTAACATTCTATATTTTTGATTCAATTTATCAGAAATCGTTTGGGAAACACAAATATAATAATGAAATCGTTTGTGCTCTCTATTGTTTCAGAAAAAAATATGGATAAATTTTAAAATTTGTAGGTTCAGGTAACTAACAATACATCACTGTTAAATCTTCAATAAATATAATTTGTGTATGAAACGTCAAAATACAAAATAATATTAATTCTATTGGTGCTAGTCCTTTTGAAGCTGGTGCCAGAAGTCTTATATCTGTTAGATACGGTCATGGTCTTGCCACAGGAGCTGTAGTCATGAAGTATTTGCTCACGAATGTCTGGATATTTATGAACTAGTGGTTGTCTCTGTATTCACAGGCACAGAATTATGTTCCTATAACCAGAGAAGAGTGACGTCTGTTCTTATTGCTATTCGTGCTCATGAAAAATGTACCTATTTTACAAATATATTTGTGTTTCACCAATGATTTTTGATAGATTGAGTACAAAATAGAGAATATAAGTTCTATTTAAAAGACGTGTTGGTTAATCGGTGTTAATTATTAAACATTCTAATAACTCATTAAATATTGAGTCACAAAAAAACAAACGCGTCACAAACGATGTTTATTAACAGAAATTTAAAAATATATTTTTTTTCAAATTCGTGTTGGCTATTCGGTTTACGGTTTCGTATTTTCCACTAGACATGTACTGTCTGTTGGAATAAACAAATTGAATACTGTTTATTTTATTTATGTAGTAATGTAATGTTAAAATACTATAATTGTGTATTAGAGTAATCGGTGTCTTCTTATTGTTTTTCTGCATTTCTATTATTGTTTTAAACGGAGACTATCGACAATTAATATCGTCTGTTGATTATAGGGTAACATGAATCAAAAATTTCGCAGCAACTATAACGGTCCACTCCTACTTGTTCAACTGACAAATTTGAAAACAAAATAAACTACAGCCACAACAGACACCACAAATTGCTGCCAGCCTTTTGAGTTCAAACTATTCCTTACTATAATAAGCATTTGTACAGCTGCTTGTTCTACGTACAACGTATTCTTTGCGATTCCCTTAAATGTTGACAACTTTCATTCAAACAACCTTTAATTGGTATCAATTTTTCTACACGGTTGGTAACCCAGTGACAAATCCTTACTTCATTCTTCATTGTGTGAAGTGAATCAGAGAACATTTACAAACTCCGCTCCAAACTGAATATAAAATATAGATACAATAAGGCTGTTCGAGCAGTATTTTGGGACGGTTTGATAACTGTTTAAAATGCGCATGTGCGGTTTTAAACAGTTTCCAAGTGGTTTGGGATTTTGTTGCTCGAACACCAAACTGCAGTTTGCAAACTACCCCTTCCACTTTCTTACAATTTCGTCGTCATAGACCAAATGACTATGCCGATAGATATGTTTTATGACCAAAGATAAGAGAGAACATCAATGAAAGACTGATGGACAAAACACAAATCAAGGTTTAGTTTAGGACTGTGGTAGTGTTCTCTGAAAAAGATTTCTCCAACAACAGAGAACACTATACCCAAAGAAGAAGACGCTTCAACTGCGCATGTCTCATACTGAGTCCTGACTAGTTTGGAAATCGTCAAACTACTGCTCGAACATCTTACTAGTAGTTGGGAATAAATTATTTCATCGTAAATTGAAGTGCGCAGGCGTCTGATGGTTTGGGACTGGTTGAACCGCTGCTCGAACACCCTTAAGATAACTAGCCTCTGCCAAAGGTATTGCTAATTGCTACGTCAAGCAGCCTGAAAGGGTGGGGATCACTTTCGGTCGTACGGGAATTCGATGCAAAAGGATTTCGCGGTCGCGGTACTTCGATGTATAGAGAATTCGATGCACAGATACGTACTCTCTCCACAAGAGTATGATAGTATGATCAGAGAGAACAAATAAAAGAGTATGATTATTGATTTCGAGATACAAAACACAACAAGCGTTTTGTTTAACGATATCAATTGGCGAAAGTAAAACGCCAATAGATGGCGTTAAATAGAGGTGAACTAAAAATAAATTGACGATGAGGAAACGCGTCAACAGCTACCCATAAATTTGAAAATCTTTCGTGGGCTAGATGCTAGTTTTGTGTTGTGAGAATAATAACATTGAAAGGTAAACCCAAAGGATCTCTTTATATACGAAATAAATATGTCTAACAAAATAACAGAAATAAACCACTTACTGAGAGAAATACTAGTAAGAAATAGTGAAACATATATGCGGAAACATTTTATTTAATAAGCGATTGGTTGTGCTTCTTTGTCATTTAGGATACCAATAGATAGAGTGGTGTGAGTGAATATGTAATGCAATTAGATTAACGGGTAAAATAGATATGATGTTTTCATAATTCTTTATACCTATAATTTGATCCTTGAATTTTTGTGTGAAGCTCACTATAAGGATTGCCAATTTAGTACGCATGCGCGAAAGGGGAAGTGGCTTGGAGTCATATAATGACAGAAATAATACTCTTAGAAGGCTAATAGAGTGAGAAGTCCCTCACGAAGAAAGAGAAACAGTAATAGGGTTTCGGGTGATATACGCTTGCGCGAAAGTCTATCTTATATATTCGTTTATGTATTTTTCTTAAGAACAGTGTTGTCAAACTTGAAGAAATTTCCCGTTTTGGAAGATTTTGAAATAGAAAAGAGAAAGTAAATACCTACCTTCAAATATTATTTTTTGATTTATACAATATCCAAAATTTGAAATTCATCATGCTTTAAATGAATATCAAAAAAAACTATATTTTTTTGAATTAAGAGTACCTATACTAAAGCATTTTGTAGTTTTTACCTTAGACTATGCAACAATGCCATGCCAGTCTGGTTGTTGGACGCCTTTGATGATTATCTTTATACCGGTGTTGTGATATAAATTCTTTCCTGTGGTAAAATAAAATTTGTGGAAGGTGGCATCGATTAAGACGTTATGTTTCATATAATATATAACATACCATGGATAAACATCAAACACGATGAAAATTAATTCATCTTTTTGGTGTTAATATTATTTTTAGGTAAATTTCTCATAGAAATATACCTGTTGTGATCGTTCGCACTTTTGCATTTCCAAAAAAATTAAACAGCATGTTGTTGTTCATTTATTTATTTATTTATTTTCACAAAGAGGAATACAAACAGGACGAGTCCAGAATCAGTATTCACATTTATCATAACTATATCATATTGTTATCAACTAAATTACACAATAGAATTATTTTACAAAAAAAAGAAGAATATTACACATATCAATATCAATAAGACGGCGGAACAAAATGTTTCTTAAGTTTGTTCACAAAGAGTCAGAAAATATATCAATCTTTATTATGTTTGAAATGGAGTTATAACTTTTCAAGCATCGATGTAAAGGGGAATTCAAATAGTAATTTGTGTTTGGTATAGATGTATGAAACTGATAAAATGGCGAGTGGAATATTGTGGAATATTGTAATAAATCAAGTTGTTAATAGATGAGGAATGAATGATACCATTTATAATCTTGAAAGAAAATTTGATGTCGGCGGATAGCTCTTCGATCAACAAGAGTAATCAGATTGAGCTTTCGATTTAAGAATTGATTTTGGGGTTGTTGTTTATATAATAAATGAATTTGTTCTGAATACTTTCTATTTGTTCTATGTATATTATATAGTGGGTGTTCCAAATGGTTGAGGCGAAGCCTAATAGACTATTTACGAATGACATAAATAGAATACGCAAGGTATTACAATCTCTAAAAGAATAAGTTTTTCTTTAAATAGAACCTAGCATTTTATTCGCTTTCTTAGATACATAAGAGAGATGTTTGTTGAAAGTCATTTTCGAATCGAAAATAATTCCCAAATCCATCACTTCGCTACAGGTGTGAAGATATAATTATAAGTTATTAAGTTAGATTTTCTACCGAAAGTCATCTGATGGCATTTATTGAGGTTCAGGAAAAGTACGTTATTTCTGCAGTACCTACTCTGAAAATCGGTGAAGGTCTTCTTGCATGAGCTTACAATCATTCAAGTGTGAAACTGTATGAAATATTTTAAGATCATCAGCATACACAAGAAAATACGAATATTTAAAACATTCTGAAATGTCATTTATATAAATGTTGAATAGTAAGGGACCTAGGTGGGAATCTTGTGGTACACCCGACGTTATGTTGACTGATCTTGAGAGATAGTTTCCAATACAAACAACCTGTTCACGATTAGTCACGTAAGATTGAAACCAATTCAATAAGGAGCTGGTCACACTAACGTCAGCCATCTTCCGTACCAACAATGCATGATCGATCTTATCGAAAGCTTTGCTGAAGTCGGTGTAAACGGCATCCACTTGGATCCGGCTATTCAAGCTCGTCAGAATATATTCCGTGTATTCGAATAAATTTGTTTCAACAGAGCGCCCGCTGACAAATCCATGTTGTTGTAAATTCAAAATGCGCTTGACATCGTGATAAAGATACTCGAAAATAATGCTTTCAAACAATTTAGATAATATACATAGTTTGGACACTGGTCTATAATTCTGAGGTAACTTTTTATTTCCCGATTTATGAATTGGAACAACAAATGATTTTTTTCCAGAGGTTTGGAAAATGCCCTCTATCTAAAGAATTGTTAAACAGAAGATAGAGAGGAAATGATAAACTTTTTGTACACATTTTAATGAAATTTGTCGGAAGGTCATCGGGGAGATTGTAATTTAGCTTTGATAACGTTTTCAGGTACGTGATAGTTACTTATGTTTTGGGAATGAGAGTGAGTGAATATGCTGTTTTTCTGGTCTTTCAAAGGTACGCTGAAAGCAGATAAGAAACGATCAGCAAATACTTCACAATTCACAAATCGTTTGACATTCCGTCACAATATCATCGTTAATAGTTATAGAAGTTATCCTACTAGATGAATTCTTTTTTGTCTTTACATATTGCCAAATTTTTTTGGGATCGGATGATATATTTTTTTCACATGAATTTATGTAATTTGCGTAGTCAAGTTGTATCAAATATTTGGAACGACCACGTAATATTTTAAAGGTGAGATAATCCATGTCATTATGGTATTTTTTCCATCTTGAGTGATATCTATTCTTCTCTTTAACCACACTGATGGTACTAAAAGAAAACCAATTAGGAATTTTTTACAAATTAATGGGTTCTTAGGAACAATTTTTTCTATCGCTACATTGATCTTGGCGTATAAGAGGTCTGTGGTCTCATCAACAGTTTTTCCCAGGAACATATTATGCCAATCAATCACCGCAAAGAATTTGTTGATCAAATTATAATTTGCCTTATTGAAATTGTAGGCATGAAATTTATTTTCAATATTTCGAACAAAGCCAATATGTGATACTTCTAGAAGGAACTCAAGGGTAATGTGAAACTTATCTTCACGAACCAGAAGCGATTGGCATGATTGTAACTTTCGTAAGTAACCACAGTTGTTGAGAACAAGATCAAGGCTATTTCCAGATGAATTAGTAAAATGATTGTTTTGAGTGAAATTTCCAAAAGAGAGTGTATCGATTAAGAAATTACTATATATATATCAGTATAATTTCTAGGATTACAAAGATTATTGACTGCATCATAATGCCCTTCAATTGAAGGAATATTGAAGTCACCACAAATCACAATGTCTATGTCTATAAGTAAGTCTAAGAAACCTTTTTGTTTATATATGTATATAGATACTTTAACGTGCAAAGGGGAACAGCCGCCGGTATTGGCTACAAAGTAGCGGCATCCGTTTGAAGTATGCGCGCGATATATGCTGTGGTTGGACATACCAAAAGCGGCGTCAACAAAGAGAGCGACGGCAGTGTCGGCATCTTCTGTTAAGCTGCCGACAAACGAATTTCGAGAAGCGTATAGTGGCGGCTTCTGGTCTTTGATACCGAATGCTCTGGATCCTTTATCGGGTATATATATGGGAGAATTTTCGGCAAGAAGACAGAATGTAAAAGGCAGTGTGAATAAACAGAATAGTCCGAGTAAGTTAGAGAGAATATAGTAAAGTTAATTTGTAATTTATATTATTTTGATTGTAAATAAAGTTGATTTGATAACTCTAAATTAGTCTCACTTATCTGCGAACCCGCATACGCAACAATTTGGTGTTAGAAGAGGGATAAGTGAGTGAAGAGGCTTTTGTCTATGGTAAACACCCGAAAGCAGACAGAAAAAATGGAAGAACAACTAACTAAGTTATTCTCCGATTTTTCGAGAAGACAAGAAGAATTACGACAACAAGAAAAGAAAGAAGAAGAGGAGCGAAGGCTGCGAGAAGAACAGAAAAAGGAAGAACAACTAATTAAGGTACTCTCCGATTTTTCGAGAAAACAAGATGAGCTACGACAACAAGAAAAGAAAGAACAAGAGGTACGACGACAACAAGAAAAGAAAGAAGAAGAGGTACGGCGACAGAGAGATTTCGAACAGATTGCAGGATTGTTCCGAAATGTCCATCAAGAAATCGATACCGTTAAACAAGAAGTTCGAGAAGAAATTGGGACAGTTCGAGAAGAGTTTGAGGAGAAGTACCGAAAACTAGAGAAAGAAGTGAAGAAAATTCGAGATACCAACCAAGAAGAAAGTAGCAAATTGGACACGTCGGCGATCACAACAGCCAATGAAAAACTTAAACCACCAACGTTTGACGGCGAAATATCCTGGGCTATGTACAAACGTCAGTTTGAGGCTGCAGCTAATGCAAATAGATGGGATCAGCAGCAGAAAGCAAAGGCGTTGGTATTGGCTTTGCGAGGAAAGGCGCTTGAAATACTTCAAAACATTCCTGAAGCCAAACAAACTGATTATTTGGATGTTGCGGGCGCCTTGGAACTAAGATACGGCAACAAATATCTTAGCCAAGTGTATCAGAGCCAGTTGAAGAGTAGAATTCAAAGTTCAACGGAGTCACTGCAGGAATTCAGCAGTAGCATTGAGAGCATGGTACGACTGGCTTATCCACAGGCCCCAGATGAATTCATTGAGCAAATTAGTGTCCAGTACTTCATTGATGGAGTTCGAGATATCGATATGCAGCAAGCGTTGAGACTAAGTAGGCATAACACCTTAGCCGAAACAGTTGTCCAGGCACTGGAATACGAAGCTGCCAAAAACGCATCTATGAATCGTCGCAGCAAATTAAGAGAAGTCAGGGTGTCAGACGAACCACAAGACAATGCAGATTTCTTTAAGAAGTTGGAGGCGATGTTCCAGAAATTTTGCTCTCGAGGAAGCAAGGAGTCTGGATATAGAAAAGTGATTAAATGTTACAATTGCAACCGAGAGGGACATATAAGTAGAAACTGCAGGCGACGACCCAGATCTGAAGGACAAAATGTTCAGAGAGAGAATACCCGACTTCAGGAAAACTCCACCTCGCCAGTGTAGGGGGGCGAACGCTGGCGACCACTGATTATCAAGCCCCCAAGTTACATTTGTGCTCCATCAAGAAGAGCTGTGAGAGCCTCGTTGTCCAAGGTTTTATCAACGGCAAGAAATGTGATTTGACCATCGACACGGGGGCAACAAGGTCAGTGGTACGCCCCGACATGGTTTCCAAAGAATCTATCGTGCAGCACAACATCAAGCCAATACTGGAAACTGCAAAAGGAGATTTGATAAATGTTTTTGGAGAGACCACCACCACTTTAGAAATTGGCAATGCACAATTAAAGATTAATGCAATCGTGGCTGACATAGTGGATGAATTTATAGTAGGCTTAGATGTTTTGGAAACCTTCAATTTTATCACAGTGGACTTTAAAAACAGAATGTTGAGAGTGGGCAACGAGGAAATATTTTTCTCAGCATCTTCGAACAAGAACTGTCATATTAAAATAATCGTCACCGAAGATACGCGAATACCTGGAAATAGTGAGAAGATCGTGAAGGCGCACCTAGAAAAACAACTGGAAGGAGTTAACACTATGGTTTTTGAACCAAACGAGAACAAAGAGAACGGGGCTCTTTTGGCTAGGTGCTTAGTTAATTCCAACGACACTATTCCAGTGAGGGTAGCCAATCTATCAGTAAACAGAATGACATTTAAGAAAGGGGAAGTAATCGGTACCTGTTCGCCAGTCTCCCGGGTAACAAGATGTGAGCAAGAGGAACCCGTCTCAAAAGATGTACATTTGTCCCAAGAGCTAATGGAGAGTTTCAAGAAGACCTGGAAACATCTTAGCGAACAGGAAAAGAAAAAGGCCATCGAGTTTGTAAAGCAAGAAACTGATGTTTTCGTGCAAGGAAAAATTACAGGGCGAACAAATTTAGTCGAACATCGGATCAACACGGGAAATGCTGTACCTATTCGCCAAGCTCCACGAAGACTTCCTTTCGTAAAACAACAGCAAGTTAACACCATGGTTCAAGAAATGCTGAAGGATGGTGTCATAGAAGAATCCAGCAGTCCTTGGTCATCACCAGTTGTGCTGGTGACGAAAAAGGATGGTTCGACGAGGTTCTGTGTGGATTACAGGAGGTTAAATGATGTTACGAAGAAGGACAGCTACCCATTACCCCGAATTGACGATACCTTAAATACCTTAGCCGGATCCAGGTGGTTCTCAACTCTTGACCTGAAAAGTGGATATTGGCAGGTAGAGCTAAACAAAGAAGATAAAGAGAAAACGGCCTTTACAGCTGGAAACGGCCTATATCAATTCAATGTCATGCCGTTTGGATTATGTAATGCGCCTGCCACTTTTGAAAGGTTAATGGAATTAGTTCTGCGAGGACTAACTTGGGAAACGTGCCTGGTGTACTTGGATGATGTAATGGTGATTGGCAAAGATTTCGACGAACATCAATCGAATCTGAAGAAAGTATTCGCTAGGATCCGAAGTGCTAATCTCCAGCTGAATCCAAAGAAATGCGTTCTATTCTAGGAAAAAGTCAACTTTCTCGGATCATCAAAAGGAATTGAGACCGATCCAGAAAAAGTTCAAGCAGTGCGAGATTGGCCCAGACCAAAGAACAAGCACGAAGTCAGAAGCTTTTTGGGACTCAGCAGTTACTACCGCCGATTTGTTAAAGATTTTGGGAAAATTGCGAAGCCACTACATCAATTAACCGAAAAGAACTCCCACTTTGACTGGTCACCAGAATGTCAACAGTCGTTTCTTGAGCTGAAAAACCGGTTGACTACTGCTCCTGTTCTTGCATATCCCTTGGACGAAGGATTGTTCGTGTTAGACACTGACGCTTCACAAAGTGGAATAGGAGCTGTTCTTTCCCAAATACAGGATGGCGAAGAAGCTGTAATTGGATATTTCAGCAAAACGTTGGGAAAGGCAGAGCGAAACTACTGTGTGACCCGGAAGGAGCTGCTAGCGGTTGTACGATCCATAGAGCATTACCACAGTTTTCTCTATGGACGGAAATTCTTAGTAAGAACAGACCACTCTGCACTACAGTGGCTGCTGAATTTCAAAAATCCGGAGGGACAGATAGCGCGTTGGCTGGAGAAACTGCAGAGTTACGACTTTCAAATTAAAGACCGAAAAGGAAGAAGTCACGCCAACGCTGACAGTTTGTCACGAAGACCTTGTGGCAGTTCTTGTAAATTCTGTCAGAGGCAGGAACAAAGAGAAATAGCCAAGGATGTTGTACATCTCCAACAAATGCAGATTAGGAATAAGGAAACGGAAAATACCGACGAAATCACCAGAGACAACTTTAGAAGAGAACAAATCGCCGACAAAGATTTGACGATAGTACGGGGCTGGCTAGACCAAAAGCGACGACCTGAGTGGCAAGAAATATCCAGATTTGATCAGACAGTCAAGGGATACTGGGCTCTGTGGGATTCGTTATGCTTACGAGATGACTTGATCACTCGTAAATGGGAAAGTCCAGATGGTAAAAGCATTGTGTATCAAACCGTTGTACCCCGAACAATGGTAGCTGAAGTACTTCGTGAACTGCATGGCAGTCGCAGTGGAGGCCATTTTGGAGTAAATAGAACATTGGCACGTGTGAAAGAGCGGTATTATTGGATCAACTGTCGAAGAGATGTGGAAGAATGGTGCAGAAGATGTGACCTCTGTGCTTCTAAGAAGGGTCCGAAGACACGATCCCGAGGGAAAATGAAGCAGTATCTGTCAGGTGAACCTTGGGAAAGAATTGCGGTGGACATTGCAGGACCATTCCCTACGACAGATTCTGGAAATAAGTACGTCATGGTTGCCATGGACTATTTCTCGAAGTGGCCAGAAGTAGTGCCGATGCCGAATCAGGAAGCAGTTACAGTGGCCGAAGCCCTTCTGGAAAACGTGATTTCCAGACACGGAGTACCCTTGGAGCTACATACCGAACAAGGTAGAAATTTTGAATCCGAAGTATGGACGCAGTTAATGAGGTTGCTGGGGATACGGAAAACACGAACAACCCCACTTCATCCACAGTCAGATGGAATGGTTGAGAGGCACAATAGGACCATCAATCAATACCTCTCACTCTTTGTGGATGAGCACCAACGTAACTGGGATAAACTGGTACCTCTCTTTCTTCTGGCCTACCGAAGTTCCCAGCAAGAATCTACTGGCTATACACCATCGATGCTCTTGTCTGGAAGAGAAATGAAGCTCCCCGTAGATCTGATGTTTGGCAGACCATCAGCCGACGATCATGAAGAAGTGTCTCTTCCACATTATGTAGCTGACCTACAGGAGCGACTTAGAGTGGTCCATGATTTTGCCAGACAAAAGCTTCAGTTGAAGAGCGACAAAATGAAGATGAGACTTGACAAAAGGCAGGCATTAAACTCTTTCAACGAAGGCGATGCAGTTTGGTTGTACCAGCCACAGCGAAGGAGAGGATTAAGTCCGAAATTGCAAAGACCTTGGGAAGGACCATATCGCATTGTCAAAAAGATTAATGACTTGGTGTACAGGATCCAACTTTCGCCAAAAGCCAAGCCAAAAGTAGTGCACGTGGAAAGACTGAGTCCGTATCGAGGAGATAATCCACCGGTCTGGCGACAAACGGAAGAAGCAGCGAGCAGCTTTAAGGGAGGGAGCAGTGTAACGTGCAAAGGGGAACAGCCGCCGGTATTGGCTACAAAGTAGCGGCATCCGTTTGAAGTATGCGCGCGATATATGCTGTGGTTGGACATACCAAAAGCGGCGTCAACAAAGAGAGTGACGGCAGTGTCGGCATCTTCTGTTAAGCTGCCGACAAACGAATTTCGAGAAGCGTATAGTGGCGGCTTCTGGTCTTTGATACCGAATGCTCTGGATCCTTTATCGGGTATATATATGGGAGAATTTTCGGCAAGAAGACAGAATGTAAAAGGCAGTGTGAATGAACAGAATAGTCCGAGTAAGTTAGATAGAATATAGTAAAGTTAATTTGTAATTTATATTATTTTGAGTGTAAATAAAGTTGATTTGATAACTCTAAATTAGTCTCACTTATCTGCGAACCCGCATACGCAACAATACATATATGAGATTTTACGAAATTTGTTAACACGATTGAGGTCGCAGTTTTGGAAGTATCAAGTTCAAATAATTTGGTACAAAAATCAATCTCTTAAAAATCCCGGCCGACTTCGTTATTGACCATACTACTCGAGTAAGTAGTTTCAAAATGACGACCGTTAAAACATTTATAAAGAACAATATGCTTTTAATTTTTTTCGAAATTTAAAAGTGTGAACGACCGCAATAAATGTTTTAAGGAATTAACTGTTTGACACCAAGAACTCACTTTCTAAAAACTAATTTATTTAATTAAGCAATACATAGACGATCCTTACTACAAGGATTATAATAACTGACTGATACAATTGGCGTGAAGCGCATATTTATATGTTAATACAAAGTTGCTGATATAGCAGATACAATATATATTCTTAGGGCTAAACGTTGATATTATTAATGTTTTATTTTATACAGTTATTATCCTCACCAGGACAAAAGTAGTTAAGTTATCATTTGATTGAAAATTTCTTATCAGTTTTAAGTACTTTAGTTCAACTCTATCTAAATTGACTTGAGAAAATTTAAATATTAGCTGATATTGAAATTAAATATATTGGAAATATCTTTATTTTCTAAACCAATAGAACAAAATAATTTAGTTTTTAATAAACTGACTTAAACCCCATAAAAACTTTCGGTATCGGTAGTAAAACGATCCAGTAAGGGTCCCTGATTTATGTATATAAATAATATATACATATATATGCATATATTTTAGTAATATTTATCTGCCAGGTAAATATACAAAAGTGGCGATTTTTTAATTATGTTCGAGCATATAACGATTATTTAACACAATGGAAATGTTTTATAGTTTAAAAAAATAATAAATAATATTTCAGTGTAAAACCAAAAATTTTTTATTGACCCCTATAGGTACACTTTGACATGCCGTCCTATAATCATTCTTTGACACATGCGCAATAATCTCTAAACCCTATCATTTCTTTCTAATACATGGATTTGTTGTCTCTCTTTCTTCGTGAGTAGATCTGCTTATATACTCTTATATATTAGCGTTCTAGAAGTATTAATTCTATGCATATAATGTATGCCACATATGGTATCCATGGTAACATAATGACATGTCCCTTTCCGCCAAAAAAGGCAGACGCATGCGCATATCACCAGCTATACCTAGGTCTTTGCTTCATTTTTGACCGACTTCAAAAAAAGGAGAAGGTATACAATTCGGTTTGTATGTTTGCTTTTTTTTATTTCCTTTTTATGGCTGTTCACGCGTTTTGCATAGTAGACGTACTCCGATTTAGACGATTTTTGTTTCATTTGAAAGAGGAGAGTTGAGAAATGATGCCATATTGAGAGAAAATCAAATCCAGAATCTCCTTTTTCCTTTTTTCTCAAAAATTTAAAATCCGAGACGACAGAATTAATGAAAATTCCATATCCGGAAATGTTTAAATTGAACCTTTAAAAAAATAATCATACGTTTCCGCGCTACAGTCTGAAATATGTGTTTCAGCTATCTGGAAGGGGCAAATTTGTCCGAAAATCGAAAATTCGAGATTTGATAATTAGAAAGGGGACCATATCCGGAAACGTTTAAATTGAACATTTTTTCAAAAGAGTTACGGTTTCCAAGTTTTGCAATGGTAAAGTCTGAAATATGTGATATGCGTATTTCCGCTATGTGGAAGAGCTATTTTTTTAGAAAATTGAAAATATGAGACGGCCCAATTAAAGAAAAGATTATATGTAGCACCATTTAAATTGAGTTACGGCTTTCGAGTTACAGCTGTAAAGTCTGAAATATGTTTATTTGTGCCACGATGTTTTGAAATCTCTGAATAATAAATAAGAAGTACAAGCTAAGCCTATAACTTTTTGGGTATTAGTGAACGTTCAACAATTTTCATAACTGATGTTACACTCAAAAATGTGAAATAAATATTTTTTACAAAAAATTGGACCGACTTTATTAGTTGTTGCACTGAAAAATACAAAATACTAGTAAGTCTATTGGTGCTGGTAATTTTGAAGTTGTGCCATTGTAGTTTGTTGTTGTAGGCACCAACTCCAAACGAACCAGCACCAATAGAATTAATTTTATTTTGTATTTTTCAGTACAACAAATAATAAAGTCGGTCCAATTTTTTGTAAAAAATATAAATTGCGTAATTTTTTCCACAATGCTAGCAGTATAGGTGAATCCAGCCAAGCGTTCCCCCTCTGCTGGTAAAAGTGCCAACTGAGAACAGATAGGTAAATACATGCGTATTTTTTAACACGTGAATGTCACTCATCATTTCGAAGAAAACTGTTTTTAATACAAATTGTGGTGTAATATAATTGTCACAGCAGAAAATTAAGTACAGGACAATCCATTTTCATTGTTTTCCCAATAAAGAATCAGGATTTGTCTATACTAAGAACAATTTCGGAGTGGTCGAGAAAGTGGATAGAAGGTTAGCTTAGGATACAGTTTTATAGTAATTAACTCATTTATATTATGTTCCTTAAGCTGCCTTTTGTGCGAGGGAGATGGTTATTTGGCTATTTGGGAATTTGGAGATTTAGAGTGGTGGGGGAAACGTCAATGTTCACGGTATTTACAGCTTCGGTTATTTTCTTACTGGTCGCTTATTTATCATTTACACGGAAATATATAAACAAAACTGCAGGTATGGCAACTCATTTAAATTTTATTTATATCACCACCTATTATAGATTTTCAGTTAAGATACCTATACTGATTTTTGAAAATTGTATTCTATTGGAGATAATTACTATTGGTGGAAATTCACGTTCACGTAAATGAAATCTCAATGTATCTCGGTGGGAAGCATCCAAATATCGAAATAAGTTACATAAACATAAAAACACTTCTTGTATCTCCGCTTCCATGATACCAGCAACGATATCTGCAAGATAAGCAAAATTTACGTTTCGATTTGTAATTTTAATGAATGATTTTACTTACTTTTCATTATTGAATCCTTATCTATCTAATATATTAATACGAGCAATTCTTATATATATATATATATATATATATATATATACGATTTTGATGAAATTTAGTATACAGTGTGTCTACATTTCGATGCTCACCAATGGCATATTAGTTATTATAGGAGATAGAGCAACGGTTAAAAGGGCAATGTTTTTCAGAATTAAATGCCGACAACTACGAATATCATTTCATATCCATTCTAACGTTTTTCGGTTTTGAGATATTTGGAAAAAACCTATTTTTGACAATATCAGTTTTGCTTTATAACTCGTTAAGGTATAATGTTACAGTTTTTAAACTTAGTCGTTGTTAGGACACTTTTTTGTGTTAATTCTTTTGGTGTAAACATAACCGAAAAATCTTCATTTGTTTTCAAGTTACCAGCGCCATCTTTTGTTTTTCTTATGGCAGCCATATTGGGTTTTTGGTCTATCAGATTGGTTATAAAAAGAGCTTTTCAAAAATGTACAAATTGCCTTATTAAAGTTTATTTTTAAAGGAGATAAGAAAGAAAAATGTCGATTTAAACAATATCAGCCAAATTCATAAACAAAGTTAGTGGCTAATTTTGACAATTATAAGTAGAATTGTTCCGAGAGTTTTAACTAGTTTTGATAAGATTTGAAGTGGTGATAATGGCCAACAAATTTTCAAAAGAAGAAAAGGTTGATATGTTGGTCAAAGCCAACAAAAACTTCGAAAATCCTTTGCTCGAGATACGCACAACGTTTCCAGAAAGACCCCAACAGCACCGCACAATTGTCAGCAGAATTATAATAAATCTCTTGAATTTTGGAAGCTTTGAACAAAAACGTGAGCATTATCAAGCAAACAATGTCGTTCGTGAAAACAACATTTTACAAAATGTTTCAACAATCCAAGTTCGTCGGTTCGTCGTTTGCCCAAGAAACAAGAACTGCAGAATCCACTGTTCATAAAATTAAAAAAAAATACCACCTTTACAAGCCAACTATTGTGTTGAGCATAAATGACTAAAATGGAATATTTCAATTTAGAAGGTGGTATCTCCAAAAATGTGAAAATGAAGGTGATTCTCCAAGGAAAATACTTTGGACGGATGAACCAAGTTTTAACAATTGTGGGGTATTTAATAGGCACAACTACCACCATTGGTCTAGAACGAAAATCCACATTTGGTCATCCAAAGAAAATTTCAGGACTATTATCATTATCATTTTCTTATCTTCGTGTCTTTTTATTTCAGATAATCACTTAATAGGTCCTTTCATCTTCGACTACAATTTAAATGCTGATAGATATTTAGATTTATTGACGAACGAAATAATGCGCGTCCTGAGACAAATTTTCGACCCAGAAACAGTCTTGTTTCAACGTGACGGCTGTCCTGCCCATAACAGTCGTAACGTGCAAAATTTCTTTAAGAAATTTTCTGTAAAATTATCAAATAATGGACCGGTACAATGGCCTGCGAGATCTCCTGACCTTGGGGTGCGGCCAAAAATGAAGTATTTAATTTGGAACCTCCAGAGAATCAGACAATTTTGGAACAACGAGTTACCGATTTTCTAAGAGCATTTAACAGAAGCACTCTGCGTAGAGTGTGTAATGTTGTTAGAACAGGATGCCAAAAGTGTGTGGAAGAAAATGGTCGCCAGATTGAACAGTTAATTTGAGCGAATTTTATTTTTCGTTCTTATCTCCTTTAAAAATAAACTTTAGTAAGGCATGTTGTATATTTTTCAAAAGCTCTTTTTATAACTTATCTAACAAACCAAAAATCCAATATGGCCGCCATAAAAAAAAAACAAAAGATGGCGCTAGTAACTTAAAAACATATTTTGGTTATGTTTACACCATAAGAATTAACGAAAAAAGTGTCTTAACAACGATAAAGTTTAAAAACTGTAACATTATTCCTTAACGAGTTATTAAGCAAAACTGAAATCGGCAAAAATGAGTTTTTTCAAAAACGTTAGAATGGATATGAAATGATATTCATTGCGAGCATTTAATTCTGAAAAACATTGCCCGTTTAACCGTTGCTCTAGCTCTTATAATAACCGATATGCCAATGGTGAGCATCGAAATGTGGACACACTGTATAGATAGCGTTCTAATTTTCAAGATTATCTATATAAGTAGCTTCCACAAAACGCGAGGGTGTCACCCTCGAGGTCCATAAGATTTTTCTTAATAGTTCGGCAGTTTTGGATACAAATTTACAAACAGTTGTTTTAAGACCCGAGAAATCGATTGACGATACTTGCATTTTTAATGGGTGTGACCCTCGAGGTCCACAATAGCTACTTCGGGAATGAGTCGGCAGATATAAATTTCAGTATGGCATTTGGGAGTCGAGAAGGCGATTGGCGATACAGCTGAGTTCTGGTATGTTTCACATTCATATTTATTTTGAAATCTGTAAATTATGAGTGATGTGAACCATAAAGCAATTTTTATCGATCTGCCGATCGCAATACATTTTAAATAGAAATATGCACATTTTTTAACTAAGATTAAACATCCTTAGTAACTCTTATAGACTAACTCTCCCTGACTATTAAACAGTTTAGAAGATATTGGTATTCGTGGAATAGGGCGCGAAGTTATCTAGAAAATAGAAATCAAATTGTCCGAATAGAAACCACACACAGCGACGACCTACCAATACAATACGGCGTCCCTCAAGGTAGTGTCCTCGGCCCAATTCTCTTCAATATATATGTAAACGATTTATTTTCCTTAGCTTCGAAAGGTACCATTGTGGGTTTTGCTGATGACACGTTAGTCCTTTATATTGCTTGGTCATAACTCAAACAAAAAGCAGAAACAGAATTTAATGTAATACACAAGTAGTTAAAATATAAATTACTGAACCTTAATATAGAAAAAACTTGCTGCTTACCATTCTGCTGCAATACTTCAAAAATTCCACCCTTCCACCAACTCTCTATCTGCGATGGTAGTCAAACATGCAATATTAAAATGGAAACCAAAATCAAATACTTGGGAATATATCTTGATGTGCATATGAAGTGGAATACACATGTTAACTACGTATGCAAGAAAATCAGATCCATGCTATCAAAGTTCAGATGTTTGAGTGAATTACTTACGATACCGCAATTAGAATTCCTGTACTCTGCTCTTATTGAAAGTCACCTAAGATACGGCTTGGTTGTTTGGGGAAGTGCCTTGAAAAGTCACTGCAAATACTGCAGAAACATCACCTCAAAATCATTTATAAAAAAAATATACATCAAATGAACTTTTTTTGCAATCCGAGGTATTGGATAGATATCACAGAACAAAACATTTTACGAATCCGAAACATACTTACAATACCAGACAGAAACAGTCACAGCAATTACCTCTAGCACATAAAGCAATTGGTCAACGATCGTATTCGTTATTGGCACCAAAACTATACAATACCATTTCCCACCATATCAAAGAAACTCATAAAATTACAAATTTAAAAAAATACTGCAGACGTTCATATTTGAACTGGGACGAGAATGTCTTATAAACTTAATGTAATGTAATTTTCCTCCAGAAATCATCTATTTTGTCCAATTAAATTAGATTAGATAAGATCAATTATGGCTTACCTTTTTTCTATAATTATGTATTTTATTATACAATTATCTTATATTAGTTAAAAATCCAACGTTACCTTAATAAATTGCTTTTATAATGACTACTAAAAGATTATTATTATATAAAACTGGAAGTTTCCAATATTTTTTAATACTTTTTTATCTTTTCAATGATTTATCAAAATATGTATTTTTTTCCTTTCCTTTTTCCCCACATGCAAGCAGCATGCTGTGGGCTTCTTAAGTTTATTTGCAAATTTACTATTATTATATGTGTTATACAGTTTTATACAAATAAACAGATTTATTATAATTTATTATATTGTCGTATTTAATAGGATCTTTTGTAATTTATTGTGTTATCGAATATTATGTATTGTAACGTGAAGACTTACCCGAATAATGAACTACACACACAATGCACATTCCAGAAAACAAGGGAAATATCAGAGGCAACGAGAACAAGTCCTGGTCTACTCTCGAAGCCATATACTGAGAAATAACCATAGACATCTGAACACCAATAACCTCCATAAACAACGAAAACAACACTGGAATCATCTAGAGCTTTTTAGTTTAGATATATAATGTCGATGGCAATGACATGACACAGTTAGTGTTATATCATTAGTGATATAAGTGTGAATAAAAATGTGTATATAGTCGTGTAGTTATTAGTAAAATTAATAAGTGAAAATAAATCGAACCCAGTTTTAATATAAATTCCCGTTACAGTATTTTATTATTTTTATTGTAGTGTCATTTCTGCATTTTTTTATTATTTTCTTAGGTAAAACAAGTGTTTGCACTTATCTCTAGACAACTTTATTCACAGCCTTTTTTAGTTATATTTATTTATTTTGAATAAAGTTATATTATTATTATTATTACTCTAAATCCTGTGTTACCCGAGTAAAGCTCGGTCGCCCAGATATTATTATAATAACTAACGACTGTTTTTATTCCAAAACACAATAATTGTCCTCAGATCAATCAACTCACAATGACTCATACTAACGTACTCTCATAAAGATTGCATAGAATCAGCTGTTCTTTCCGATAAACATTACCTATCTACAGTGGCGCCCTCCCAGTATTCGCCAATAGAAGTTTAAGTATATGGTTTGTTCACAGTAAAAACTATACATATTCCAACTCTTATGGAAGGGGTAAAACCGCGCATACCCAAGCGCGCATGTGGCGGCCATGTTTTAATCTTAAAACCACAGCTCACCTTGATAAGCTGCTACTATCCTACGTGCTAGTAGAGTGACGTTCGTGAATTCTCTTTTATATACTGATTGACCGTATTATCATCTCGATTCTATTTTATAATAAGTATTATTTGTTTTTACAAAATGTTCAAAGGTGGAAATGTGTGTGTTGCGAAGAACTGTAACAACAAAAGCTACAATTGTTTTTTTGATTTCCCGAAAGATAAAAACAGATAACTTAAATTTACATTTATTTGTTGTTTTTATCGAGTCTATTGAAATATAAACGTTTCTGATCTAATTAGATATAATTGGTTTCTTTCTCGAGATGAGAAATCTGGTTACTGGCCTGTAGTATAAATAATGATTTGCTGGACAGATTGGAACGTGATCGGTGTTTACCTGCCTCCTTCAAACTGTGTTCGGCACATCTTGAGAATAAGGCTTTTTTGAAAGACTTCAGGAATTCTGGAACAGATAATTGTGAAGGGGATACCGATGGAAAGATTTTCAAGATAATGTCAAAGACACCGTCGAAGAATCGGATATTAAAAAAATAAACATATTTCAGGTTACCTGATCAAGAAATGCCTTAAAATTCATGATTGCGAAACATTTAGCAAATATGCAAGGTCAGTTGATGAGCTTGATGATGACCGAATATTTTTTTATTTCAAAAGTTATCATCGAAATACTAGTTGCTTTGGGGTTTTAATGATACCTGATGTTAACTTTGTAGCACTGATTAGTAAACATCATTTTTATTCATAACATCTCAAGATGTTGTAATAAAATCGAATATTGTAAAATCTCTTTTAGAATGTACCATATGTGATTTTAAAGACCCTTGTGAATTTTTCCCCTATAAATATTTGTTGAAGTTATTTTTCCGTGTTTCATTATATTATACATTAAGAACTATAAACGAGAATTTTAAATTAAAAATAGAGGAAAAATGATTGTATGGAACAAATTAAAAATAGAGGAAGGAAGTTTTAATTACAGACTTGTTACTAACCTTGTAATTTTTCAGTATGGCTCTGACTTCAACTCCCAGTAGAATTTATTATTAATTTATTTTGCGAATGATAAATAAAGCAATTAAAAGAAATACAACTTGAGATTTTATAGATCCTCCTGATTTTTGATTATTTTTTTTCTGTTAACTGAAATGAATTTTCTGGGTTTTATTGTATTAAACCAACTCTGAAAACTATAACCAATAATTTCAAATTTAAAACAAATAGCGGCAACATTATTTTATGGACCAATTTATAATATCTATTATATCAGTTCAGTGAATTAATTTCTCAATAGGTTTTAATTACGGTCCTGCCACAGTTCATGTTAATTTCCAGTACAGACGTGACTTTTTAAGATTAAAACATGGCCGTCAGCTCTTGACCTTAAGTCAATAAAATCAAAGGTTCCGCCGAGAGTTGGACTACTGTATATTTCTTTATACTGTGGTTTGTTGTTCACCGCTATTTGGTGAATGGCGGGTCGCGACATTTTTGCAGAGGGGGGCAACTCTACAAAATTACTAAGACAATACAACTTGAGTTTTTCCATACGATCCCTTGAAGTAGTGCTACGGCACCTCACATTCTTTGTGGTGGGTTGTTTATAATTATTAACGTTTTGATTTGAAATGCACCTATGTTAAAAATATTAATTTTAGAGGAGGCCTTACCTCTTCTGAGGAGCCGCCACTGCTTTGAGTGATTTCTCCTGATAATAGATAAACTTCATTAACGATCGCCAGTTGAAACTAGCCGAACTTTCAAACGCACCAATGATGTATCAGAAGTTTAACAGTGTATTTTCATCTCGAATCATCATAAGTATTGGTAATCAGAGAAGGAATCAGTCACAGTCACTGCTCTGCTGTAGATATGACAATTGGTAACATATCAGGGGCTATTCTGTAAGTCAATCGTTAAAATTTATCAGACGTTAATAGTTTATGCTTTTAACGTAAATTGGTATTCTGTAAGCTCAATATTTAAGGCATCCGTTAAAATATAATATTTTAAGGCATCCGATAAATCTGCTTCTCGGAGCCACGGAACACGCCGTTCAAGTATGTATTATACAGGCTGTTCGAGCAGTAGTTTAGGACGGTTCGATAACTGTTTAAAATGCGCATGTGCGGTTGGAAACAGTTTCCAAGTGGTTTGGGATTTTGTTGCTCGAACACCAAACTGCAGTTTGCAAACTACCCCTTCCACTTTCTTACATTTTCGTTGTCATAGACCTAATGACTATGCCGATAGATATGTTTTATGACCAAAGATAAGAGAGAACATCAATGAAAGACTGATGGACAAAACACAAACCAGGGTTTAGTTTAGGACTGTGGTGTTCTCTGAAAAAGATTTCTCCAACAACAGAGAACACTATACCCTAAGAAGAAGAAGACGCTTCAACTGCGCCTGTCTCAAACTGCGTCCGCACTAGTTTGGAAATCGTCAAACTACTGCTCGAACATCTTACTAGTAGTTGGGAATAAATTATTCATCGTAAATTGAAGTGCACAGGCGTCTGACGGTTTGGGACTGGTTTGAACCGCTTCTCGAACACCCTTACAATCACATATGTGAAATAGTTCTGTTTTTGAATTATAAATATAACCTAGCTTTTTGGTATTGCTGTTATTTTAATGTGGTTAATTTCTGGAATTTCAATATATTTCGAAATGTCAAAAACAATTTTTAGTGAGTTAATTAGAGAATAATAAGATTCTCTTGGGTAATAAAATAATGCCATCAGAAATAGCTCAAGTGAAAAGTAAATGGATTGAGTTGATGTAAGGGTAATAGTCTAGTTTAGGGGCTTTTGCTATAAAAGTCCTAAAAAATCAAATGTTAGTAAAAATACATATATGGTAACATAACTTTTAATAAAATTGAGGCGGAAGACGCTATTTTTAATGATTTATTACAAAAATAGCAAAATATGGTGGTTTTGGTACTTACGACTTTTAGCAGAAATTTTCGATTTGGAATTTTATTTTCAATCCCAAATAGTATATAACCATCCTTGTATTCTATTTAATACTAAAATTGTTTAAAATAAGCAAGAATATGCGTGAAAATAGTAAATATAAGTTCACATAAAAAGGATTGACGGTTGATTTATGTAGTATGTTTGACGACACGCCTTGACGTTAACAGCATTGATATACGACTATTCCAACGTTGCCAAAACTAATATTTATGATATTGAACTATTGAACATCTTTAAAAATATTCGATAACGAAAGCATAAACTAAGTAGTAAGATTTTAAATGTCTGAAGGTTTAATTCTATGTTTAAAATTTGCTAAAAATGAATTTTTCATAAATACTTGCTTTAGAGCAAAAATACGATACATATCATGGCAACTTTTGATGCTGAAGGTGACGAGTTTTGTCTTCAGGCTTTTGAAAATATGAATTCATTGATTGCTTTACGACAAGATATTGAGAAAGAAAGAAGAGCTCAGTACTTGTCATTTTAGAAAACGTTAATATAATATACTAAATTCTGTTGTTATTGTTGTTAACTTTTCTAAAGCAAGTATTATTGGAAATGAAATTCAAATCGTAGAATACATATTTATAAAATAATTTCATAGTACAAAAGTTATACTGACAGAGTATTTCATAGTACAAAAGTTATACTGACAGAGTTGGCAACATTGATATTAATAGAACTTGGTAGTTCAGGATGTACTACATAAGACAACCGTCAATTCGTTTTACTTCACTTTTTTGTGAACTTATATTTTATATTTTCACGCATATTCTTGCTTATTTTGAACTATTTTAGTATTAAATAGAATACAAGGATGGTTATATACTATTTGGGATTGAAAAGAAAATTCCAAATCGAAAATTTCTGCTAAAAGTCGTAAGTACCAAAACCACCATATTTTGCTATTTTTGTAATAAATCATTAAAAATAGCGTCTTCCGCCTCAATTTTATTAAAAGTTATGTTACCATATATGTATTTTTACTAACATTTGATTTTTTAGGGCTTTTATAGCAAAAGCCCCTAAACTAGACTATTACCGATGTGAGCTTTAAACAATTTGAATGGGGCAAAGAAAAACGTCACACAGTGGAAAGAAGTAAGTACCTAAACTTGAATCAATTTTATTTAGATGTATCTAGGTTGTCTTATCAATCAGTCCACGAGCTGCTAGCATAATGCTAGGGTTATTTGCATTACACGTGTATTATATTGTAAAAGTAATTGCTATCTGTTCCAGGCATTGAATGATTTTAAAAGCAATGTGAGAAGGAAAGCAAGGTTGCTACATGTAGAGGCAACAGGTACAGGGGGAGGTCCAAAAACCAGAAGGAGCTAACTGATATTGAAGAAAGGCTTTAAGCTCTTTTGTCAAAAGTGACTATAGCAGGTGTACCGGAATTGCCAGAGCCAGGGATTGAAATAGTACATGAGGTACTTGAAGAAGATGATTTGAATGTAGGTTTAGTCTCCGGTGAATGTTTTCCAATGAATATTGATATAGTATTCATTTTTATATTTCGTATTTTTCAGTATGACATTACACCGGAATTATATCAAGATGTAGCAGTAGCAGGCACGTCTAGATCTAATGTAGTAAGAATGCGGATACTCACAACCATTATTATTTTTTATTGCTATTAATTATTTTTAAGGTTGTTCTCGAAAACCCGTTTCAAGACAACAATAAAGGTCCACAACCCTCAACCATTGATGTAAGTATAATTATATCTATATAAATACGATAACTTTATAATCTGAGAAATGTAAACCATGAAATGTATAAATATCATTGTATAAATATGCTAAGATGTTAAAAGAAAGTTCATAGTATAAATATGGTTAATTTATCATTTTTAAACTAGTTCTAATTGTTATAGGGTTCTTATTCTACACCCAAAGGACGCAAGAGAAAAAATGTAATGAGTCTTGAAAGTGTTGCTACAAATCACCAGAAATGTTTAACGGTTCTCGCTGAATGGAATAACAATTTAGCGAGCGCAATGCGAAAACTGGCAACTACCAAATCGAAGAAACAGTATAGGAGCTCTGTATTCTCATTCACATTTTAAGTAAATTTTTTATTTTTATTGTTATTCTGTTTATTTTTTTAATATGAACGTTTTATTTATTATTTTGGAGTCTGAATTTTACTTATGATCTCAAATGGTTATATATATATATATATATATATATATATATATATATATATATATATATATATATTAGGTTTTTTTATTTTATGAGTTATAAAAATATCTATTTGTTTTATCATATATTATTTATATTGTGTTGAAAATATAAAATAAAAATTCTTGATACCTACCTAAGTATTGATTTATTTTTTGAACTACCAATATTATCTGCAACCAAAACATTATAGGTAAGTTCTACATACATATGATTCTAATTAAAGTAAAATATACCTATTTATTAAGAAAACAACTCAAAATACATTTCTCTGTAGTATTACGCTTCTTCTTCGCCTACCCTCATTTTCTATGTCCCCATGAATATTATTAGGATTATTTGGTCTTTCATCCTGAACATTTATCTCCTCTTCTGGTAATGCGATATTATGATCACAACATACATTGTGTAGGTATGCACAGCTGTAAATAATTTTTCCTACTCTTATGGGATTATAATGTAGTGCTCGGTGATTGTGAAGGCATCTAAAACGACTTTTAAGCCGTTGAGATTTTCAATGCAAACTCTTTGTTTGGAGAGGGCAGTATTGAAACGTGTCTACTGCTGCATTGTAATAGGGAACTAATAGCCATGGTTCTATTGGATAACCATTATCTCCAATAAGATGATTATCAGCAGAAGTCTGCATGTAGTGATTTTGTAGATGATTCTTAACGTTTGAAGTCATCCACACTGCAGCATCATGTACCGAACCGGGGAACAGGGCATTAATAGCTTGAATTTTCTTGTTGGCATAACATTAATGGCATAATAATTTTTCCGGCAATAGTATGGCCGGGCAGGATAAACAGGATGTTCAGCTGGTGGAGCAACAATTTTTATATAGGTTCCATCTACAATGCCTAAATCTATCATCCATATTTCTAAAACCTGTTTTAATTATTTGTTTTTCTTCATCAGTAATTGAAAATTTTATTTTTTGATGGAGCAGATGTTCAACAATATTGTTTGAGACTTCGCATATACATCTGCTCATTTTCGCTTGACTTAAACAAAGGCTATACCCATGGCCAATTCCGCCTTGATAACTCCCCTATCCAAAAAAAATTCAAACTGGCCAAGACTTTTAGATGGATAGGCACACTGGTTGACCTCTCTCCTGCCTCCATGTGTCGACTTAATCTTTGTATCAGTTCTAGAGCTGATGTTTTATTTAGCCTAAAAAGCTTGAGAAATTTTTCATTTGAAAATTCAAATGGATTACTTGCATCTCTCAATACTCTCTGATGAATTCGATTTCTCAGCCTATAATACGAAAATCAATTGTCTAAGATATATTCAAGTATTAACTAGAACTTACATCCGTTGTCTCTCTTCGATATTATCAAAAACAATTAAGTGAAGATATCCATCTAAAGCCATTATAAACTGTGATTAATACTCAAACACTCACAAGAAGTTTTTATGGACTGCGAAAACGTAAGCCTTAAAAATATATTTCAACTTGTCAAATTTAACGATCGAAGTTGAAATTTAACGGCTGGATTTGTCATACAGAATACCAATTTAACGTTATAGATTTTGGTCATACTTAAAAATAAACACTACCGTTACAGAATAGTTTTACGGATTTAAGGCACGTAAAAATTTTAGCGTGCCTTAAAAATTAACGTTTTGCTTACAGAATAGACCCAATCTTGTGTATACTCTTTGTATCTACCTTGATCTACCTGTCCTGTCGGCGATAACCCACTAAATAAATCTGACAACTCTGCTTAACTGCGTCTACAAAATGCACCAAATCAAAAAGGGAGCAAAGCAAGGGCCCTTAACGAGAGGGAGAGAGAACCTATGCCAGTGTTCTCTGATAGGCATAGATAGATGATAACTTTTGGCACCCACTTCACAAGCACCAGCAGTCGCGAAAATCGTTGAACGTTCACTAATACCAATGAAGATAGTACTTATCTCAATACCCACTTACATTCTTTGCTTGTAGTTGTTATTATTGAGATCTCAAAGCATCGCTGCGGAAATACGCTCAAGAATTTTACATGTAACCATTTTAACACCGATTTATCTCGAAAACTGTAACTCTAAGGAAAAAATGTTCATTATAAATGTTGTTACAAATAATTATGGCTTTCATGTAGTATCCAAAGATTTTCAATTGTCGATGTTGGTTTTATTGTATTCTTATTGTTTTCTTTGTATATTCTTTAGTTTAGTTTAGTTGAAAGGATGATTAAAGATAAAATATTTACGTTCACCATAGATGTATTTTTATTGTTTTTTCTTTAGACGTATTTTATTATATATATGACAACTGACTTCTATGACAGATGACATGGAGCTGTTAAAACATAGAGATGCATATCTTGACACACTCCCTTAACAGCAAATGTCATCTATAATGAACATTTCAATTGAATTAAACTTTACAAGTTAATAAATTTTTCTTGCTTAACAAAATTACTTCTTCATAAGGATGTCTCTAAACTTCTGAAACTTAACTCGTTCTAAAGGTTTAGTAAACATGTCAGCGACTAAATCTTCGGACGGACAATGTTTGATAGTAAACCATCCTTGATTCAGTTCATCATGAATGAGATGGTATTTTAATTAGATGTGATGACTGTTGTATGACATTTGTCCCGATTTAATCATTTTTATGGCACTTTCATTATCCATGTACAGAACAACTCGAATCGTCTTTCCTAGTAGTTCTTGAATCACAGTCTTAATGTACTTCATCTGCGAACAACACTGAGCAGCAGCCACATATTCTGCTTCAGTTGATGATTTTGCAACTGTCTTTTAAACCGGTTGTACTCTTGCTGTCCTTTCTATCTCCGGCATGATCTGCATCACAGTATACATGGAGTGTAGTTATATCTTCTTCATTTCTCTAGTAGTATTTATTCCCAGATCTTTCGTTCCCTTCAGATATCTCAAAGTCCTTTTGACGTCAGAAATATTGTTAGGAGAAGGATCTTGCATAGACCTACTTTCATATCCAACTGCAAAGCTTAAATCAGGTCTTGTTTTGCAGGCGGCATACAGAAGACTTCCGATCGTTTGTCTATAGGGAAAATATTTAGCAGACTCTCCACATAAGTTAGTATTTTCTTTGGTGATAGGAGTATCCTTGGTCTTGCAATCTTTCATGTAAGAAGCATATTTTGAAATAATCTCTTCACAGTAGTTAGACTGACATAAAGAATATCCTCCATCCCTTTTCTTGATTTCCATTCCTAAATAACACTTTGGATTTTCAGTGATGGGAACTTCGAAATCCTTCTTCATTTTCACAAGCATATCTTTCATTTGTTGAATATTTTCTCCTACAACTAAACCATCATCCACATGGATAGCTATATACATCTGGTCCATGTTTTTTCGGCTTTTGAAAACACACTTATCTGACTTCAATTGGATAAAACCTTCTTTCTTCAGAAAATCAGACAGTTTCTTAAACCATTGAAGCGGGGCTTGTCTCAATCCATACAGGGCTTTACGAAGCAGACAAATCTTTCCAGGATGTTCATAGCCTTCAGGCAGTCTAAGGAAAATTTCTTCTTGAAGGTCGCCATAAAGAAAAGCAGACTTAACATCAAAAGTTAGAAACTTATAATTTTTCATAGCTGCAATAGCAAGTAATATTCTGAGAGATGACGTCTGTACAACACAGCTGTATGTTTCCTTGAAATCAAAAGAATTTTTCTTTTGCTGGCATCCTCTAGCCACTAATCTGGCTTTGTAGCGTCCATCTTCTTTGACCTTGAAAATCCAGCGGCTAGTGATAACTTGTTTTCCTTGGGCATATTTTTCATCTACAAGTTCCCATGTTTTATTTTTCTTCAGATTATTTTTCTCTTCATTAATGGCTTCTTCCCACTTTCTTTTATCATTTGACTCTAGACACTCTTGATAGGTTAGGAGTGCTTCACCATCTTCAAAATTCATAACATAATCATCGAATCTTTTGGGTCTTTTTCTTTCTCTCCCTTGTCTTTCAGGTATTTGATTCGCATCTTGTTCCTCTTGATAGTTTTCCTTTTCTTCTCCGTCGGTGAAATTGTCTTGTACTTCTTCGTTAGTGGATTCGTCTTGTTCTTCTGCATTAGATGCGTCTTGTTGATCTTCAAACTTGAAGAGACTTTCAGCTACGAGAGAACCTTCATTGGTATTCTCGAATTCTTCTTCGAAAATTTGTGAATTTCACATCTCTAGAAACGTAGATTTTCTTGGTAATTGGGTTCATTATTCTATATGCATTTGATCCATATCCAACAAAAATTCCTTTTTGGCCACGATCATCAAGTTTATTTAAGTAACCAAGATTTTTGGTGTAAACAGTTGAACCAAAATTTTGCCTATATCTGAGATTTGGCTATGCTCCTGTCCATCTTTCATAGGGAGTTTCTTCAATTGTTGAGGTTGGACTTCTGTTGAGTTGGTATGCAGCAGTTTGAATAGCAAATCCCCACATTCTATTATTCAGTCGGGCTTGTTTAAGCATTGGCCGAGCCTTGTTGAAAAGGGTAAGATTAAGTCTTTCTGCGGCACCATTCTGTTCTGGGGAATGAGGGACTGTATACTCTAACACAATACCTCTGTCCCTGCACCAGTTCTTAAGTCTTTCTGAACAGTATTCTCCTCCATTGTCACAACGTATTTTCTCAGTTTTTAACATGAAATGGGCTTCGGCTTCATTGATGTATTCTCTCAAATATTCTTCAGTTTCATCTTTAGAGTGCAAAAGATATACTTTCACATAATGTGTGTAATCATCAAGCACAGTCAAAAAATAGAGCTCACCATCGTAGGTTTCTGGAGAAACTTTGCCACACACATCTGAGTGTAGAATTTGTAAAGGCCTTGTAGCTTTTCCTCTTTTAGTGTTAAAGGGTTTTCTAACTAGCTTACCAAAAGCACATTCTTCACAAAATTGTTCAGGATTACATTTCTTTAATAATTTATCAACACCAACACACAAATCTGGAAGTTTTTTTGAGATCCTTAAAATTGATATGTCCTAATTTTGTGTGCCAGTTCATTGCAGTTTCTTTAATTGTTGTAAGAGCTTCTTTATTTTTAATATCTATGATGTATAAACCATTTTTGGACTTCACTCCCTTGAGTACAACATCTTCTTCACTATAAGTGACATTTCCGAAGATAATTTTCACTGTTTCATTGTCAAACACCACCAGCTTCAGCAGCTTTACCAATTGACATAAGATTTCTGGTTAGATTTGGTACATAAGCAACATCTTTCAAAATAACATCATCACCCTCTACTTTTCCTTCGAGAGAGGAAACTAAATTCGCACCTTCCATGGCACAAGAAATTTTACAGCTTTTGGTATATCTTACTTCACATAAGAGAGACTTCTCTTTGGTAAAATGGTCTGTACTTCCAGCATCAGCCACAAACTCTGTATCAGCTTCTTGTGGTTGCTTCCAGGTAGAATGAGATTCCATGAAAATGGCAGTCTTGGCATTGTTATTGTTTCTTCTAGAATTATTATTTTTGTTATTATTTTGATGTTGAAAGCTGTACTTACATTTATCTTCGGGATGGTTTATTTTCTTGCAGTATTTGCATGCTGGAAAAGTTTTTCCAACCCAGCATTCAGTGGTTTCATGACCATTTCTATCACATTTGGAGCAATGTTTGAATAAACGGTTATTATTGCTGTTATTATTAGAATTCTGTTGATTTTGCTTCTTTTTACAATCGTTGATGTAATGTCCAGGAGTATGACAGTAGTAGCAAACTACTCTGCTTTGATTTGGATTTTTCTGAATCTTGAATGCAACTTTTGTTTCATCTCTTGAGTTTCTTGCTTTTTTTTCTTCCTTCATTAGTCTTGACTTCAGGTTTTCAATAGTTCTTTCAGCTGACGAGGTTGAGTCCCATGCACTCGAGAAGTATTTAAAAGACTCTGGTAGACAAAGAATTATTTTAGTAATTAGCATTTCATCGTCCACTTTATGTTGGAGATTATTGAGTCTAAACGCTAAGGCTTGAAGTTTTGCTATATTTGACATGATATCCTGGGACTTGTCGAATGAGAAATTGACGAAGTCGGCCAAAAGTTGGCTCTTGGATTGTTCAGTATCTCTCTTGAAGATCTTACATAAGACATCAAACATTTCTTTGGAGTTCTTGCAGGTTAGCACATGAGTCTTGGCGTTTTGATCGATGGTCCTCAAAATCATATATTTGGCTTGGGCATCCTTGGTCAACCACTCTTCAATCTTTTTGGTATCTTCATTACAATTTTCCAGAGTAGACGTACCGTTTACATTTGCTATAAGTTTCTTGGCAGTAAAGAGAATCTGAATCTCAAATTCCCATAAAGGAAAGGAGGCGGTATCAACAAGTTTTGGAACAAGCTCCAATTCTTCTTTGGATGCTGCCATGATCTTTGGTTTTGTTTGTTATTTTTGGCGTGCTTACGCAGGTTCAGACTTTTGTATTTTCAATCACAGGAAAATCACTAACTGGGCCTATAACCTGTTGGTTTTATTGTATTCTTATTGTTTTCTTTGTATATTCTTTAGTTTCTTTTTATGATTGAAAGGATGATTAAAGATAAAATATTTACGTTCACCATAGATGTATTTTTATTGTTTTTTCTTTAGACGTATTTTATTATATATATGACAACTGACTTCTATGACAGATGACATGGAGCTGTTAAAACATAGAGATGCATATCTTGACAGTCGAAAGAAATCGCCCTCTCCACATAGCATATATATATATATATATATATATATATATATATATATATATATATATATATATATATATATATATATATATATATAATAAATGAAGAGCTATCCGTACCAGATGACCATATTAGAATATGAATAATAATTTCAGGCCTAGCTGGTAAATTGAAATTACACTTCGTAGGGTGTCGCAATAAGAACGAGGTTTGTCGTCTACATATTGCGTTTGTATGCGTTTTTTCCACTATACTGCTTAATCAGATTGATTACCAAACATAGCATCAGTCTCCCAGACATATATCATGATTTCGAGGTTGTTGTCTCTCGACAGTATGTCGCAGGGCGAAGAGCCATTGTTCTTATCCACCATTATACATGCTTAATATATCGCTCATACTTGTCTCCACCGAGAGTTTTATACTGAAGATTGATAAAAGTATGAGTTCCAAATTAGGAGTGATTATCAAATATGGCTCTTCGCCCTGTGACATACTGATGAGAGGCAACAACCTCGAAATCATGATATATGACTGATGCTATTGTTACGTGGGTAGTTTATCATGTACTTACTGTTATTATTTCTTTTAGTTTGTATTCATTCTGCTACCTCATTTTCAATAGTGTTGCTTTTGTATTTCATTATGTAGTTATAGAATTATAGTAGATTTATTCTCGATCCTTCCAGAAACTATATGTGAGGTACAATTTGTCATACTATTGTCAGTTTGACAAGGATCTAGAACATTAATTATGTTCGTCTAGATAATCATAGAACATTCTCGATGAATGTCATATCATGATTCAGATATATAAAGCCGTGACGATCACGGGACACAGTCAGTTTATTGTATCAGTCAATTGGAGACATAACTCGAAAGTAGTTGGAACGCTATAGTTAAAGTGACAAGTAGTGACAGTTGTACTACAACAGAAAGCCGTGTACAGTGTGTTTGAAAATAAATCATTGGAAGCAATCTGCGAACTTTGAGTCTTACGCAAGTGAACTCACCCCACAACGTTTAGCACAGGGTTAAACGTTACAATTGGTGTCAGAAAAAGGGATCTTCGCATTTTGCTGAGAATATATGGTGAATACCAGATCCAAAGATTACGACGAAATGGCAAATTTTGCAGAAATAATGGAGTTCCTGAAAAAGAATAAAGAAGAACAAGAAAGAATGAGACAGGAAGATCAAACAAAAATGAATCAATTCCTAGAAAATCAAGAAAAGAGTAGACAAGGACAAGAAACCAATATAAATCAAATTCTAGAAAATGAAGAAAGAAGTAGACAAGAAGAAGAAAGAATTAGACAGGAAGACCAAACAAAAATGAATCAATTCATAGAAAATCAAGAAAAGAGTAGACAAGAACAAGAAAGAATTAGGCAGGAAGATCAAGCAAAAATAAGACAAATTTTAGAAGAAGAACAAAAAAAAATAAGACAAATTTTAGAAGAACAAGAAAGAGTGCGACAAGAAGATAAACAGGAAGTTGACCAGAAATTAGAGAAAGTTGACCAAAAATTAGAGAAAGTTCAAGAAGAAGTTGAACAGAAATTAGAGAAAGTTCAAGAAAGTTTTGATCAAAAATTTCAATTAATAGAAGAAAAGATGTTGCAAACGAAAGCTGAAGTGCCTCTGAGAAGATCGTCCAATGAAATTCAAAATGGTGTAGTTAATCCAGTAAAAATTGAAGCCCCGAAATTCGATGGTAAACACTCTTGGTCTACATATAAAAAGCAATTTGATGCTGCTGCTTTGGCTAGTGGTTGGTCAGATGAAGAGAAGGCCACTGCATTGATCTTGGCTCTACGTGGTGATGCATTGGAAATCTTAAATACCCTAACTGGCGGCGAACATTCGTATGAGATTTTAGTGGATCAACTTGAAATGCGTTACGGTGACCAACATCTACAACAAGTTTACCAAGCACAGTTAACGAATAAGCAGCAAAGGTCTGGAGAAACACTACAACAATATGAAATTGATGTTGCCCGGCTCGTTCGACTGGCATATCCTACAGCATCAAAAGACTTTCTTGATAGGTTAACGGTACAAACATTCATTGATGGTATAAGAGACATTGAAATGCAACAAGCCCTTCGGTTAAGTAGTCCTACAAGAATTGAAGATGCCCTTGCACGTGCACTTGAATACGAAGCTGCTAAACAGGCGTCCAGAAGTCATCTCAGACTGCGACAGACACGATGGGTCAATTCAACCCAAAAGAAGTTGTATGGCAATGGTAACTCCATCAAGCACATTATTAAAATATTACAAAAATGGATGGGCAAACAAATGAACAAAGAACTAAGACTTTGTGTTGGAATTGTGGACAAGAAGGACATATAAAGAAGAATTGTCCACAGCCTCAAAATAGCAATGTGCAGGAAAACTCCAGTTAGCCAGTTTTGCGGAGCGAAGACTTGCTTACTCCAACCAAGCCCCAACATCATTAAAAATCAAAATTTCCCGACTGAGTCATGAAGGATCCAGCTTGGTTGTGAAAGGTAGAATATGCGGTCGGGATTGTAATATTGTTATTGATACTGGTTCATGTTCTACCATTGTGCGAGCTGATGTTATTCTTGCTTGCAAAATTGACCATCCCAATAGAAGTTATATACTTGAAACTGCAAATGGAGTGACAATACCCGTCATTGGTACTCACGAGGCAGATATTCAGCTGGGAAAATCAAAATTCAGACATAAAGTATTTGTTGCCGAGATTTTGGACGAAGTTTTATTTGGTCTAGACATCATGAATAAATTTGGCTTCAATCTGAACCTCCAAGACCGAATACTGAAAGTTAATGAAGAAGAGTTGTTTATGTCAACATCTGAATCTAGAATAAGAAAAATTAAGGTAAACTGGACCATTACGATACCTGGATGGTCTGTCAATCTCATCCATGTTAAAATAGAAGGTTCTAAGTACAAGGAGGCACTGGTACTGGAAAGTAATCCAGAATGTCTGCCAAAGGAAATGATTATAAAAAACGCATTAATAAATCCATCAAGTGAGCATCCAATTAAGGTGAGAGTTTTAAATCTGTCCGAAGAACCTAGAGTTTTAATGAAAAATGAAGTAATTGCCTGTGCGGAACCTATAGTATCTGTCAAAATCTCAAGCAGTCAAGGGAAAACCATGTGCAGGAAAGGAAGAGAGCTGAAAGAGAGAATCATTTCTCAACTTCCTAACCAACAGAAGGCGAAATTTGGTGATTTATGGGAGAAATACAAACAACTATTTTCTTTTTCGGAAACAGATCTAGGACGAACTAATATGGTACAACATCGCATTAACACAGGCAACCAACAACCAATAAAACAAATTCCTAGAAGGGTACCATTAGCAAAACAAAATGAAATGGCAATACTTATAGATAACATGAGGAAACAAAAGGTAATTGAACCTTCGAACAGTCCTTGGTTGTCACCGGTTGTCTTAGTCACAAAGAAAGATGGCTCGACTAGGTTTTGTGTTGATTATAGAAAATTAAATGAAATCACAAAAAAAGACAGTTATCCTCTTCCTAGAATAGACGATACACTGGATTAGTTGTCAGGAGCGAAATGGTTTTCTACATTGGACTTGAAAAGTGGATATTGGCAAGTCGAAATGCATCCTGAGGATAAAGAAAAGACAGCATTTTCAGCCAATACTGGTCTATGGCAATTCATTGTAATGCCATTCGGATTGTGCAACGCTCCAGCGACTTTTGAGAGATTGATGGAAAGAGTACTACGTGGACTCATTGGAAAGAAATGTTTAGTATACCTTGATGATGTAATCGTTTTCAGTGAAACATTTGAGGAACACTTGAAAAATCTAGAAGAGGTATTTCAACGATTCTCACAAGCAAATCTTAAACTTAATCCCGAGAAATGTGCTTTCCTAAGAACTGAGGTGAAGTATTTAGGACACATAATATCCGCAAATGGTGTAAGAACAGTTTCGGAAAAGACAGAAGTGGTTCATAATTGGCCTGTACCAAGGAACAAAACAGAACTGCGAAGTTTCTTAGGCCTGTGTTCATATTATAGACGGTTCGTAAAGAATTTTGCTAGTATTGCCCGTCCATTGCATCGGCTAACTGAAAAGGAAAGACCTTACTATTGGACTCCAGAATGTCAGAATGCTTTCGAATATCTGAAAGGTGCTTTGTGCTCTTCTATTGTTCTGGCTTATCCCCAGAGAAAAGGAGAATTTATCCTAGATACTGATGCCAGTAAAACAGGAATTGGGGCAATTTTGTCCCAAAGAATAGAAGGAGTGGAGTATGTACTAGCATATTACAGTAAGAGTGTATCAAAGGCTGAACAAAATTACTGTGTGACGCGGCAGGAGTTACTAGCTGTAGTTAAGGCAATAAGACATTTCCACAAATATTTATACGGTCAGATATTTATTCTACGGACCGATCACGAATCACTTAAATGGCTGTTCCAGTTCAAGAGCCCAGAAGGTCAGATAGCGCGCTGGCTCCAACAACGTCAAGAATATGACTTCAAAATTGAACATCGTCCTGGTATTAACCACAGAAACGCTGATGCACTGTCAAGACGGCCTTGTGCAGAGGACTGTAAAAACTGTTCAAGACTTGAAAATAATTTGCCAGAAATTCTTGAAGTCAAACGAACTTTGATAAATGGCGACCCAAACTGGAGTTCGGAAGTACTCAAGCAAGACCAACTGGATGATAATGATATTGGACCAGTGATGAGATGGAAAATGGATCGAGCAAGACCCACTTGGCAGGAGATATCAGATTTGTCTCCTGTCATAAAAGGATACTGGTCACTTTGGGAATCTTTAGTAATTGATGATCACGTTTTAAAAAGAAAATGGGAAAGTAATAATGGTAAGACTGTTCATTTGCAAATAATTCTTCCACGAAAAAGAATTGCACAAGTACTGCAAGAGATTCATTGTGGAGCAAGTGGTGGCCATTTAGGTATCAATAAAACTTTATCGAAGATTAGAGAGAGGTTCTACTGGTTAGGAAGCCGTGCTGACGTAGAGGACTGGTGTCGGCGATGCGATACCTGCTTCACCAGTAAAGGCCCAAATACCAGAACCCGCCATAGGATGCAGCAGTACAATGTGGGTGCCCCATTTGAGCGAATAGCCATCGATATTACGGGGCCATTTCCAATAAGCAGCTCTGGAAATAAATATCTCTTGGTCATCATGGATTATTTCAGTAAATGGCCAGAGGTAGTCGCAATTCCAAATCAGGAGGCAAAAACAGTGGCCGATGCCCTAATTGAACATTGGATAAGTCGGATTGGTGTGCCGTTAGAGATTCACTCGGACCAAGGTCGAAATTTTGAGTCGGAAATCTTTCAGAGAGTGTGTTACCTAATGGGGATTAAGAAAACTCGTAAAACTCCACTGCATCCACAATCCGATGGATTGGTAGAGAGATTTAACAGAACAGTAAAAAATTATTTGAGGTCAGCAATTAATGAACACCAAACAAACTGGGATAAGTGTATACCTACCGCTCTTCCTACTGGCCTATAGATCTTCCACTCATGAATCGACCAAAGAATCCCCAGCTGGCATTGTGCTTGGTAGAAACCTGAAACTTCCGTCTGATATATTGTTTGGTTCACCAAGCGAACCTCCCACATCCGTAGATGCCTACATTCAGAGTTTGAGGCGAAGACTTGAGGAAATACACAATCTGGTTAGAAAACAGTTGAAGATTTCTAGTGATCAAATGAAGGCCCGATATGATATTCGTACAGAAACCGGACAATTTAAAATTGGTGATAAAGTGTGGTTGTACAATCCACAAAGACGAAAAGGTCGTTCTCCAAAGTTTGACAAACAATGGGAGGGACCATATACCGTTATGAAGAAGATAAACGATGTGGTATATAGAATTCAGAAATCCCCACGCAGTAAAATGAAAGTGGTTCATATCGACAGACTTTCACTGTACAATGGGACTGAGGTGACATTTGATCGGGACGATCAAAGCTAAGAAGGGGGCAGTGTTACGTGGGTAGTTTATCATGTACTTACGGTTATTATTTATTTTAGTTTGTATTCATTCTGCTACCTCATTTTCAATAGTGTTGCTTGTGTATTTCATTATGTAGTTCTAGAATTATAGTAGATTTATTCTCGATCCTTCCAGAAACTATATGTGAGGTACAATTTGTCATACTATTGTCAGTTTGACAAGGATCTAGAATATTAATTATGTTCGTCTAGATAATCATAGAACATTCTCGATGAATGTCATGTCATGATTCAGATATATAAAGCCGTGACGATCACGGGACACAGTCAGTTTATTGTATCAGTCAATTGGAGACATAACTCGAAAGTAGTTGGAACGCTGTAGTCAAAGTGACAAGTAGTGACAGTTGTACTACAACAGAAAGCCGTGTACAGTGTGTTTGAAAATAAATCATTGGAAGCAATCTGCGAACTCTTAGTCTTACGAAAGTGAACTCACCCCACAACGTTTAGCACAGGGTTAAACGTTACACTATGTTAATGGTAATCAATCTGATTGAGCAGTATAGTGGCAAAAACGCATACAAACGCAATATGTAGACGACAAACCTCGTTCTTATTGCGGCACCCTACGAAGTGTAAGTTCAATTTATCAGCTAGGCATGAAATTATTACTCATATATATATATATATATATATATATATATATATATATATATATATATATATATGTGAGAATCTAAAATGCATCTTACTCGAAAACCGAAACTCTTTTGAAAAAATGTTCAATTAAAACGTTTCCGGCTATTGTCCTATCTTTAATTATACCAGTTCCGATTTTCGAAAAAATTTGCCCCCTACACCCCCTTTGGGTGCGGTTTTCAGATGGGAGGGGCTTTTGGATTTTCGTTTTTATGAATAAGGTACCATTTCTCAATCCTCCTCTTTCAAATGAATCAAAAATCATCAAAATCGGAGTTCGTTTACTATATAAAACGCGCGGTCAAACATAAAAAAAGCAGTCGAATTGTATACCTCCTACGTTCGGGGTTCGTCGGTCAAAAATCAGAGATAACAATAATATGTCATGATTTATTTTATGGCCACTCTGGCCCCATGTACTATGTATATATGCAACATGCATATCAAAACAGAGATAAACTAGTTGACTAGCTGCTAGCTGTCTCCCAATTAAATACCGTTAAAATATTGGTAAACAAATGTTGTATAATATGTATTATGTATTTAATAGAATAGTAGTTTGTGATATAATGAGTGTATAGTGTGTATATATATAATGGAACAATACACCAGATCAGACTGGTGTACAACGTAGAACAATTATAGGTATTTCAATTTTTGTCTAGTACTTAGTACATACTGGTACATTGTAATATTTCTTAATGGTTGGTTGGATTTACAAGTAAGCGTAGTGGACAAAAAAGTTGTTCTTATTTCATCGCGTGATACAAATAAATACCTACCAAATGATTCCTAATCAACACAATCATAGTGGCTAGTGGTGACTAAGTTCGAGTAATCAGTGCTAATACATAAGCGAGGTCAAGATCAATTTTATAGTGAAGGTATAACAATTATCTGTCTCGTTTTTATTCTATCGGCAGACAACAATAGCTACTACCATAGATAAGTGATGTTGCATTTAGCTACTACCTGTCCAGAGAATCACTTATATCCAATCTGAACGAGAAAATCACGTGTTGTCTGAATGCATGATAGTAATAGTTGTCTATTAATCAATGAGTAGCAGATAAAAAAAATATCGTAGATAGTCGCTTCGTTATCTCCTTGTATATTTAGTGGTTGTGCGGGTCTGTTTTAAACAGTGGTATTACAGTACCATAAGTATCATCGCCATGGCTCTTCGAAACATTTTAGCTACAAGATATTTCTTTGGGAGCTTAGAAACATTCAAAGTCCCTTCAAGAACCAATAAGTTCGGATTTATGTTAGTGGCAATGCAGACTAGGTACATCTCTTCTCTTCAAGTAACGAAGAATATATCATTGTTGAGTGATGGCAAAAAGTCATCAAAAGTAGTAAACCTCAAACTGGATAGACCTGAAGGCAAACCCATGGTAGTAATGCTTTCATGGCTTATGGCGAAGAAGAAGCACGTATACAAATACGCTGAAATATATTTGAAGAATGGATTCGATGTCTTGAATGTAAATATAAGCCCATGGCAACTCTTGTGGCCTACCAAAGGATCACAAGTTGTGGCGAAAGATCTTCTTAGGTTTTTAGATGTAAATACTTCATATTCCCCGCTAGTGCTACATGGGTTTTCAGTTGGAGGATACTTTTGGGGAGAAGTCCTGGTTAACATTGCTGCTGAACGGGAAAGGTAAAGAGATTTAACATTTTTTGAGTAGGTAGATATTCACACACCTTGTTGGATAGAAACGCTTGTAAAAACTTATTCTTGTAAAATCGCATAAAACCGAATGCTCTGAAGAATCGAAAATTTCCATGAAATTGTGACTAAGTATACCTATTGACATGAACTTTCTATTTCATAGTTTAGATTAGTTTAGAATATAAGCTGCGGAACATAATACATGCCAATATTATGCAGATATGAATGAATTATGAAATGAAAATAAAAGTTCGAATTTTCTATGTACCTATTTAGTAGATTGTAGATACATAAGTAGGTGCTATTTTCATTCCAAAGTTATAGATGCTTGAAATAGGATTATCTGCAAATTTATCGGGTCTCTCCTTGGGTCATTAACTAAAAAAATAGAGCTAGTCAGTGTGGAATGACTAATTGTCCATAACATCATCATCATGTAATTCTCATTGGTGTTGCATCAGACTAATATGGTATGGTAACTTCCCGTTTATTTGTAATTGGAAGTCATTGTCATTATCAAATTGCAATCTCAATACTGCGGACTAGACACCATGAATTATCGTTGAACATTACAAATTGATATGCAATGAGCTACCTCGAGAGCTACCTTATGTTTATTCAAACTTCAAATACTTAGGTGCATTACTTAGTAATACCCTAATTAAAATGCAACTTCTCTAAAAATATATTCACAGAACAATATTTAAATAAGAAAAAGTAGCAGAAGCTCCCTTCAATATCAAATATGATCAAATAATTTTTTTCTCTGAATACCTAATGGCCAAATGAATTTCAAGTTCTATTCAAACTCAATATAGGTACATACGAGGGTACATATCTATAATACCTGCTTTATGAAAATAGAAAATAGTAGAATAGGTAGTAAGATATTTATTGATCATTAATAATTGTTGCAGTAAGTACATATATAGAAATTTGGCACTTATTATTACTATTTTCGAACGAAAATTTAAACATATAGACTGTATCACCTGAAAGAATAAACAAATTGTTAGGTATTGTTGATTTCTCTTCAACAAACTATGTATATACCCTCGTATATACCTAATTCGTTTCGTTCCGTTAATACCGACAAAGAATACATAATCGAAATCATTATGTTTAATAACAGTATTCAGTTTAATATATAAAACTATCTGCATTTTTTTAATAGTGTACAAATATCGAGGTGTACATTTTGAGCAACTTTTAAGGTATATTAAGCTGGAACAGCAAAGTCATCCGAATAAAATGTTTTATAGATACCTATTCATTTTTATAATTTTTTGCTTTGAAATATTTTGAGTATTTTTTTTTCTGCATATTACCCCCCATATTACATAACGGTACGCTCTGATAGTCTGATAGCTTAATATTAAGCTATAAGAGCACATATTGAAAAAAAAATGGTAAAAGCCTTTACCTATGACTTCCCTAGACAAACCACCCCGCTTCGAGATGGAAACAACCTCGTAGCTTCTACCGTTCTTATATTGACACTTAATATTTTGGACACACCGTATATATGATTAACGAAAACCCTTACATTGCGTCGCCGGTAGTCCTTCAATATGCATACCAAAATTCGTTGAACTAGATCAAGCCGTTATTGAGCTACAACGCCAACAGACTACAGACAGACAGACCGACCGACGGATTTGAGATACCATGATTTTCGTGATCTAGGAACCCCAAAACGCAAATATCAGCAAAAATCTCGAGGTCGATTTTTTACGTGAATCCCTTATTGAGGGAAGTAAAAATGAATAAACTAACATTGTAAGAACTCATTTCAATACCGAGAAATATTTGCTAATTATCTGCTTTGAAATTCTGAAAAAAACTGCTCATAACATGTTACAGTAAGTTTACTCGTACAAATCTCTCGAATTACATGTTTTAGATTAGAAGTATAACCATGGGTATAATCGATTTTATTAAACCATTGTAATTATTTCAACTTCATGTATATTACTTAAATAAAATATGACGTGATTTTTTGCGTGTGTGGATTATTTTTATTTACGAAGTGTTTTAGTAATTAGCATTTTTAATATTGCTTGAATTTTGTATACAGAGTAAGTCAAAATTCAAATAAAATATTATCTCGATCACCCTATATTTTATATCATAGTTGAAAAGTACTGACATTTTAGTTTAATTTTCTTGAATATTCCCTATCCTCATCATCACCAAACTGCCAGTTGCGTTCACTGCTGTACATAGGTGGTCTACCGTAATCTGTTTCGCTCTGTACGATTTTGACTTGTAGGTATCCAGTTTGTTTGGATTCGCTTAATGTCGTCTGTCCATCTAGTTGGGGGGTCGTCCCCTGCTTTTGTACGCCTCTTGTCGTGGTCTCCACTCGACTATTTTCTTGGTCCACCGTACATCTGTGATTTCGGTAATGTGACCTACCCAGTTCCATTTCAAGAATATTATTCTTTCGACCTCATCAGTAACCCTTGTTCTTTGCCCTATTTCCTTGTTTGTAACTTTGTACTTTCTTCTAATCGTGTGAAATTTTGGGTATCGAGATTTTTGAAGTTATACTTCTTTGGGCTCGATGGGATGGGGTGTTGGTCGAGAAACCGCGTCACCCTCAAAGTGAGAAGAATCGTCGAATATACGTTTTCGTATACTTTTTTGTACGTTCTGGCTTTTAGAGAAATTTTTAATAATTTAATAATATATTAAATTTCCTTATTGACTACCGATTTTTTTGAGGTAGTTATTGTTTTGATCATCCGGTCCGTCTGTCTGTCAACAGTATAACTCGGAAAATACTTAACCGATTAACAACAAACTTGGTACACAAATATGTAAGGTAATACCTCCTATAAGATTGATTTTCAGCTGTCTGTCTGTGTATCGGTTAACACGATATCTCGGAAAATACTTAACCGATCGACACCAAACTTGGTACACAAATACGTAAGGGTAATACCTCCTATAAGATTGATTTTCAGCTGTCTGACTTTCTGTCTGTTTGTCAATCAACACTATATTTCTAAAAATACTTGACCGATCGACACCAAACTTGGTACACAAATATGTTAAGGTGATACCTCCTATGATATTGATTTTCAGCTGCCTGTCAGTTTGTGTGTGATTACAAGATTATTGTCAGTATTTTTCCTCTATATGCTTGCATAACTAGTTTATCATACTCTAGGAGGCAAATTAAAATTTAATTAGAATTGTGTGCGAATAGCCAAAGAAGTATAACTTCCACAGTCTGATCCGACTCAGACCCAGTTTTTTTACTGTTGACGTTTCAGAGTTTCTTAAGTCTAATAAACATATTTATAGCCATTCGTCTGTCTGTGTATTTTGTTGCCTTCTTTTTTATTTTGTTTGGCACCAACACTACTCGCCGGTGGCACTGAATGAGAATCCTGCATACACTGGGTGCTGAGCTATAGCCAAAAAACGTGATTTGCTCAAGACTGTAGCGCGGAAACGGCTCTAAGGATTTTGATTAAACTTGCCTAAAATATTCTTCTGAGAGCCCTTTACCACCCAGATACAGTGCCATCTATTAGAAAAAGCACAAAAAAAGTTATGCTTGAATAAAATTCTATATTTTCTACATGTCTTCAGACTCGGGCTAAGGCTGGCTAAAAAAATTTAATATAACCATTGTTGGTCGTTTTGATTGGACGATTTTTTTATTCACTGGAATTTGCCTGCGAGTTGCGAGCGGTAGGAAAGTCATGTGAGTGGACAAACCAGATTTTTTTGTTGTACCCTCTGCGTCTTTTAACTTGCATATGTTTCCTTTTTCTATAGCTAATTTCCTTCGTGAAACTTTTCGGCTCTTATTCTCTTCTATCACCCCTAGTTATATGAGCAGTATTGTATTTTCTGATGTATTTTCTGTTGCAGCTTCTTTTATTGCTTCATTTATTCGTGTATTCAAGTTATCAACATCAAGCTCTCTCTATAGGCTCACTAGTTTTGATGTTATCAATGCCCTTTAAATTGTGTTACTTTTGATATGGGGCCATTTCGTTGTCCGACTTTTCGCTATCATGATCGCCCTTTCTCTGTACGTATTTATCACAATTTTCGCTCTAACTATTCAATAATCGCTGCCTACAGAGAACCTGTTAAGTACGGTGACGTCTTTGATTACACTTTTTCTGCTAGAAATTATGAAATCAATTTTATTGTTTGTAACTCCGTCGGGACTTGTCCATTTACGTTGGTCGCTCTTTTTAAAGAAAAAAAATCTCTCATACAACCCATGATGCATCAAAAAAGCCCAGAAGCATATGTCCTCTGTTGTTCTTTTCTCCATATCCATAGGGACCAATGGCTTTCTCAGCTTCATCAACTTTATCGCCAAGTTTTGCCATGAAATCCGCAATTACAAAGGTGTATTGTGTTGACTCTTGTTGCATTGCTCTGTAGACGTCTTTATAGAAGATTTCTGCTTCATCATCACTATGTTCAGTAGTTGGTGCGTATACCTGGATAATTTTAATGTTATACCTCTCATTCATTTTCAGTATGACATAGATAACCCTTGGACATACGCTTGCGATTTTGAGGATTTGTTATTGATGCTTTTTGATATATATTCCCTATAAGTACTTACCTAAAATGAATAGTTTCGGAGATATTTAATGTTTTCTTAAAATTTCAGATGATCTTTCAATTTGTGAAAATGAAAATAACAAAATGTATAAAAAAATCTTATCAATTATTAAAAAAATTCAATTACATAGGTACTAATATCAATTTTCAGTATTTACAGCAAACCAAGACAGTATGATATTAACTGTTCTATAAGGTATACAATATTAGGTAATATAAATGTTGAAAATGCTCGAGTAATATCAAGCAGGCTCCGATATTTCTTCGATGCAAATTGTCAATTTTTTAACACTGTCCCAACACCCTTATCATACCTATTTCTCTTTTCATGTAACAAATGATTCGTAATTCTAGTGCAAACACGTAATTTACTTAAAACTCTGATACCAATACTTGCTTATCGGACTAATAGATTTTATTTGGATATGATAGTGTGCTAGAGTATTATCAGCGTATAGATACATGAAAATTATATTATTTTATTAAAAATGCAGTTGATATCAATCTGTCTTGGTTTGTTATCGATACTGAAAACTGATATTGGCTAGTTGTGTTTTTTTGTATTAATTGTTAATATTTTTTATACAGTGAGTAGTGTGTTATTTTCATTTTTACAAATTGAAGTTGTATATCTAATATTTTATCAAATCCAAAAATATCTCCAAAACTAATCGTTTCTGGTTTATGGAAAATTTAAGAAAACATAAACTAGAGACAGGACCTTTTGTTCATGTTAGGTATTACCTAAATATAGGGTGATCCATTTGAAAAAAAATTGAAAATATTGTATTTGAGTTTTGAGTTTTCCTGTATAATATAAAAATAGGTCATTACTACAAAAATGTATCATATCCTTAGAAATACTCTGTGTAATCCTGTATAAGTTTACATTTTTGGGATCGGGAAGTAATGTAGATTTTGAATATAAAATAAAATACAGGGTGTTCCATTTAAAAAACATGAGAATGATCTGTCACAAGGTTAGGGAAGATCGTGTACATTTCTAGTTAACTTAAAAATATGTAACAGTACCTACAATTTTTGTATACATTTTTTTATATCCTCTGTTTTTGTGACAAAAAATATCGATAATTAATATTTCAAGAATGGTCTATTATAATTATAGAACACTTCTAACAAAAGTACCATTAAATTAGATATTTTATCAAAAGAAATTATGAAAATTGATAGGTATATGCTATTTGAAATAATGTAGTGATATCAGCTAAAGGTAGATATGGCAGCACCAAAATTATAAAAATATGTTTAATGAATAGATAAACTCTTCATTAGTGTCAAATGAAAGTATATAGTATATAAAAAGCACTGAATATTATTAGCAGTAAATGCTTATCTGATGAGGAAGTTATAAATGGTCATAACATTATGCATGTCATAAATTTGAGAACGAGTTTGAGAATGACTGTCAGGTATACGTACATACAAGAGTAAAAATCTAATGAGCTTTGATGAATATCGCAATAAAATTTGGCAGTTATGAACTAAATTTGATTATGATAGAGAAACCTATATAATATTATTAACAAAAATTGAATTAATTACAAAAAACAGAAATCAAACAGGAATAAGTTATAGAATAAATTTGTTCTAGATGTATTAAAAATGTTCAAACCGAATAGTTTTCTGTATGTTTGCTCTTTTTATTAACCAGATCACATTAAGCAGGTTCAATTCCTCTTGGAATTTAAAATATAATCAATTTAAATAGTTGTAATTTCAAACCCATTATCCCGTGACTGCGAACGCCTATCAAAATCGATCAAGACAGTGCCGTAGTAATCAACAAGTCGATGAACAAATCCTCCTCAGAGAGAACATAAAATATTGCATCTCTTCTCTGGTCAGATAGTGTTCTCTGCTCTATTCCTCCTTTCTTTAATATCGTGGGACACTAACGAAGGGACATTGTGACGTTGCAGGCGTTTTTAGAATTCAAGCGGGAAATTTAAAAACAATTTTTGAATATATTTTTTTTATTTTCAAAATAGACTTTTTTCTTCAATTGAATGTCTACCTACAAAATAAAATTAGACAAGTACCCAATTCGACTGTATGCTATTTTTTGAGGTTTTTGCGCGCACTTTATATTGAAAACGTACTTTGATTTTGATGATTTTTGATTCATTCGAAAGAGGAGACATAAGAAATGGTCCCATATTCATAAAAACTCAAATCCAAAATCTCTTTCCCTCCAAAAAACGTCCTCGAAAGGGGTGGAGGGAACAATTTTTATCGAAAATAGATAAATATTTTTTGCAAAAAAATGGACCGACGTTATTAGTGGGTGCACTGAAAAATACAAAATAATATTAATTCTATTGGTGGTGTTACTTTTGAAGTTGTGCAGTTGCAGTTAAATTGATAACTTTTGGCACCAACTTCACAAGTACCAGCGCCAATAGAATTAATATTATTTCGTATTTTTCAGTGCATCAAATAATAATGTCGGTCCAATTTTTTGTAAAAAATATTCATTTCACACTTTTGAGTGTAAGATTAGTCACGAAAATCGTTGAACGTTCACTAATACCAAAGAACATAGTACTTATCCTATTACCCACGTTTTACTTGTTATTATGTAGAGATCTCAGAACATCGCTGGGGAAATACGCATATAGATATTTTAGATTTAACCATTCTACCACCGCTTAACTCGAAAACCGTAACTAAAGAAAAAATGTTTATTATAAATATTGCTGAGAATATATTATCTTTCATATGGTACCCAGAGATTTTCAGTTTTAGAAAGAAATCGCCCTCTTCACATAGCGAAAATATACATATATGTGAATGTATCTCGAAAACCGTAACTCTTTTGAAAAAATGTTCAATTTATATATTGTCCTATCTTTAATTCTGGCATCTCGAATTTTTGATTTTCGAGAAAATTTGCACCCTCTTCCGGGGGCCGTAAGAGTAAGATCGAATTATAGCGAAGTCAAAATCTCAAATACAGAGAAGGGTACTCCTTACTGAGGCCTTCAGAATTTAATTCTGTTACAACTAAGCATATCAAACTTATTAGGTAAATTTCTTATAGAAATATACCTATTGCGATCGTTCACACTTTTGAATTTTGAAAAAATTTCAACGGCATGTTGTTATATGTCTATAAGTTAGTCCAAAAAAACATTTGGTTCAAAAGTTTATATATATATATATATATATATATATATATATATATATATATATATATATATATATGGGATATTACGAAATTTGTTAACACGATAGAGGTCGCAGTTTTGAAAGTATCAAGTTCAAATTTGCTACAAAAATCAATCTCTCAAATATCTCGGTCGAGTTCGTTATTGGGCAATATCGGGTAAGTAGTTTCAAAATGGCTACCATTCAAACATTTAAAAAAATTATCAAAAAAGAGCAGTAGTGTAAATATTATTAAAAATAATTTTATGTTATAGATATAATCAGTACCTACAACTTTTGTTCAAAGCAATTTTTCATAAAATACACAGGTAAAAAAATAAAAATTAATAAAGAAAAATAACAAATATTGATAAAACATGAACACTCAATATAAATTTGATGTAATTGTACATTTTCTGGAGATCTTAATATAGACCCTGATTAAAAAAATATATAGTATATGTATTGAAAAGAAATAGACGAAAAAAAAATCTGCCTTGAAGTGGACTTGAACCCTGTCCGCTTTATATTCAACAGCCAAAACAAAAACCTCTAACCGCAAGGCTATGACAATTTTATTTAATAACATGTAGGTATACCAATGAAAAGGTTGTTAAAATTTCAATTCAATGAATTTTGAAAAATTTACCTTTCCGCTGACTACAGGCCATCGGGATTTTTTTTAATTGTCATTGTTGTCAATAAACTTTAAACAAAGCAACAACAAATTGCTTTTATTCAAGCAATCACGACAAAATCATAACATAAAGTTAGTAAACAACTCTGCTACTGCAAAACAAAACGAAAAATTTACAAATGTATAAAATAAATGCAAATTTCTGGGTGACCCTAATTTTATACTCGGCAGTGTATGTGTATTTTCGCTATCTGGAGGAGTGTAGGGGGAAATTTCTTTCGAAAATTGAAAATCTGAGGCAAACATTAAAGACCAGATTATTTGTAGCAACATTTATAATAAACATTTTTTCCATACTGTTACGGTTTTCGAGTTACGGCAGTGGTAAAGTCTAAAGAATGCGTATTTCCGCGACAATGTTTTTAGATTTCTGAATAATAACCAGTACAAGCAAAGAATATACAACATGGGTAATGGTATAAGTTTGTGAAGTGTGAAATAAGTATTTTTTACAAAAAATTGGACCTACCTTATTAGTTGGTGATTGAAAAATACAAAGTAATATCATTTCTATTGGCAAAGCTTAAATTCTTAAAATCCTTGCTATTGGTACTTGGTACTTGTGAAGATGGTGCTAAAAGTTTTCAATCTAACTGCAACTGCACAATTTCATAAGTACCAGTACCAATATAATGAATATTATTTTGTATTTTCAGTGCACCAAGTTTCTGAAAAAATATTTATTTTTGGATGAACGCGCGTATCTTATAGTAAACGTGCTCGAATTTTGATCATTCGTCTTTTATTCAAAGGGAATAATTGATCTATATGCTATGTGATTAATCTATTCCGCATGAGGCAAATTTCGAGAAATCGTTTAAACAAAACCAAAGTTATAGGCAGTTCTTCATTAATACATTAGCATGATAATATTGTAAAATGCCATTTTATGTAGCTGACCGCTGAAAAGAAAGTGGTGAAGAAGTAAGTACTTTTCTGCTAGCCTTTATTAAAAATTGGATTGAAAATGTTAAAAATCAGTTTTTCTTCAAAATCTCGAAAATCATAAGAGTTATCGATTAAAAATATTGTGGCAATGAAATGCCAACTGCAACTTTATAAAAGTTTTTTCCTGAAGGGGTACGCAAATATACCCTGTGTTCTTAAATTCGATCCAGTACACTGATCATTGCATTGTGCGGTTATGATTTGACACCATACTGGTTTCTGTTGCAAAATCCTTCCAGTACTGGATAGACTGGATATCAACTTGTAACGTGGGCGGTAGTTGTCTTTGTATTTTGTAAATCAATCAATCTCATATGAAGTCCATTGACAATATTTTATAAATGGCGCCGATACGCCAGTTCGATACCAGCACATAGTGGCGTAGGTTGGAGATTGATGTCGTCATTTTATAATGGTCCGCATGATCAATTGCGTCTCCATAATCCCAGTGACGCCAGTCCGTGACAAAGTGAAGTGAAAGTGAAATAAAAATAGAATTTGCTATAATATGTCGATATTTATGTTCGATTCTCCCGTTTTGTCACGGACTGACGACATGCGCGTAGTGGTCTTAAACGCGTCTACGAACTGAGCATATCTTGTTTGTCCTAGTATGGTGGGAACATGTATGTACTTATATACATCTTGCTAAAAACCATTTTGTCTGATTCTGGGCACCTTGAAGGCACCTTGAGGTTGTTAAATTTGTAATATATATACATATGCCTAATTTTATGCCTACATATTTGCGCTCTACTATCTTTATCATAACTTGAAAAAAATATTTTCAAGCAAAACATTTTTTATTCTTAACTTAAAATTGGTACTTATGGAATTGTACTCAATCGGCTACTCTGATATATTATTATTATAAATTTCAATAGCCTGTTGGCACGTAATTGTAATCTGTATAAAATACGTGATTTTTCAAGTATTATCTGACCATGAGCTGAAAAAGTGATTCGATCATATCATTCCAAATAACGTGTTTATCTATTTATTGATCAATTTATACCATTAAGTAGATCCATGACTAGTAGCTATTTAAGATAGGTGATAAAATATTTTTTTAATGTGTAAAGAGCCGACAATACAAAGATTAGAATATAAAATAATATATTGCGTCAATTTCAAGATAATAATTTATCTGACATCAGATGTCAACGATCTGCATTCTATTTTTTATTCGTTTATTAATTTTTCAATGTCCTTATCTACTTTGTGAAGCTCGTATAGTAATTTGAAATAATATAATATACAGGATAAGCACACAAAAATACTAGAATTGTCCAAATTTATTCCAGGTATAATCACGTGGTAGACAGAATCGCAGGTCAAATCTGGGATAGTGCCGCTGACGTAACAGAGATAGCAATTGGTTTACCAGTAGCAGTTTTCCCTAGAAACAAAGTCCTTCAAAATGCCCTAAGACAATACATACAGTACCACATGAGAACCTTTAACAAAGTTGCAACTACACATTATGTTAGATCAAGTCAAATGTTCCACACGAATTTGGTTAAGGCTCCTGCATTGTTCTTCATCAGCAAATCAGATCCTATTGGTGCTGAAGCATCCAACATGAGGGTGCGAGAATCTTGGGAAAACATGGGTATACAGGTGAGTGTCTCTAATATTTTGCTACAGCTCAGATAATTGAACAATTTTATTCAAAGCTCAGCTCGACTAAAACCAATCTTATCCAAATTATAGGCCATATCCAAAATAGTGTACAGCTAGGCGTCTAACGAACACAGACAGCCACATGAGTCGTTTTTCGCAATATAGTGATTGCATCATTGTACGCTATTGTGGAAACAGGGTATAGGCGTTTGTTAATTAAAAGAACAATACATATAGAGCAAAGGCCTCCTACGGTCCCCTTTTGATAGAGGAAGACACTGGGGGTAAACTTTTGAAAATTTATTTTACATTTTTATTCTAAAACGGAAAACCGACCAATGAAGGATTCCGTACCATCGCAACTGTCTCTACCTATTACGAATTCATTATTAAAATCAAGCAAAAACAAAATTTTATTATATAGGGACCTCCTCTAATTTTTAAATTTATTTTATTTTCATTATTTGTTATGCTACAGTTCTATATATGAAAATTCAAAAAATACAGCGATTGTTAATGTTGAGCAAAAAGGTCAAAAAAATCACGTTTTGTATGGGAGCTTCTTTTTTTCTTATTTTATTGTACTTTTATTATTTGTTGCTATAACGGCAATAGAAATACACATTATCTGAAAATTTCAACGGTCTACCTTTTACGGTTCATGAGATACGACCCACTGACAGACGGTCGAGCAGCGGAAGGCTTGGTAATAGGGTCCCGTTAGCATCCTTTGGGCAGGGAAGCCGTAAAATCGGTCTATATTATTATACATTACACAGTATAAGAACTGTGTCTATACATAGCGTGAGTTGCCTACGCTCACAACACTATATAAAGCTGATAGTGCAGATAATTTAAGCTTGAAATATAGGGTTGGGGTAGCCAAAGATTACCCATCCGCCATCAAAGCAGATAAAATAAAATACATACTTTTAATTTTTCTTAGAAGATTGACAAAATAGTAACGTATGTCTTGAAGAAAATAACTATGTAGTTGTGATGTTCATTGACTTACTCCAATTGAATATCACTGATGACGCATGGGTAATATTTCGCTATTATAGGTATAGAATTGTATATCCTATTAAATTTGGTTGGAAAATTAATGCAGTTTTCACACCACTGACAACAAACTGCATTTTGAAGCAAATTTCATAGAAGGCTACCTGACAAACGCATTTATGTGATGTTAGCGGTGTAGTACTTTTTACTTTACCACTTTGTTGGCACTCTGTGTTACTAGCTTATGAAAGTTGTATTGGTTTTTACCTCAAATCCAACATAAGATTTACACTTCTATACCAATGAATATTCTTTGATTTAAGTGGCCTGGATAAACAATGCAAATTTATTAATTAAGACTGGTTGATTGGGTTTCATTTCATAATTATTCACTTATAGGTGACTTGGAAATGCTGGGAAAAATCACCACATGTTGGTCACTTCAGAGCACACCAAAGAGAATATTTGGAACAACTCATGGACTTTTTGGACAGCCTAAAGTTGAGTAATACAGAAACACGACAAATCAGAGCAAAGCTATAACAAATGTTTATACATGTTTTAATTGCGGAAACAGTGTAAACTCAACAGTTTATCTGATATTACATATTGTAGGTATTTCTTACCTTATAGAATAATTGAATCTGTAACTCTACTGTGAAACTAGTATTAGATAGTCTGTTTACTTAATTTGCACAATTAGGTTATTCTTATTGTTTATATATTCGAATACTATCTAGATTGTTTTTTCACTCCAAAATATATGCTTATTCTGCGTGAGAAACAAAAATAATGAACGGTGAATAAAATATGATTGATTAATTTATGAAATACTGTCTTGTGCTGTTGATAAATATATTTATTTATTAGCTTCCAAGATGTTTTGAATGCTTTATTTATTTATTGATTGTCAGTAAAATCGATTACTTTAAGAATATACTATACCTGTCCATAAATTATATATTTTTACAAATAATATTGTAGTTACTTATATTTTGCCAAATAAATGGTTTTGTCACTCGAATCTTGTTGCTGTTAGCGCAAAATGTGAAACTTCAGGCTGTTGAGAAAATTGGAAGACTTCAACGATTAAAAATTAAAACAATGGAAACTTTATAAGATACTAAATAACGGTTCGATTGTGCCTTGACTGCTATGCCCTATATTTTACTCTTGACTATACGGTAGGTACACTCTATCGTTCTTTTTTGCAAACTATAGTATCATTATTCGCTCTATATATAACCCAAAGTTTTATAGTCGATTTGTCAATGAAAAAATGAATTTAATATTTTCTGGATCAATTCCTCCAAATGTAAGATTGATACTATTGAATAGACTTTTTGACTTTCCGGTAGGAATTTATTGTAATAGGTCCGTTATCAAAAAATTATAATTATAACTACAGTTTAATCAATCTCCAGAACTATAAATTATATCAACGTTTGACTGGTTTCATCTGATGCGCTGATTAAGTTCTCGTCAAATTGGGCACCTAATGGAGCCCTCAATTTTTTTTAAATTATCCCTTTTGTATATCTCATTAAAATACCTTCCATTCACACGTATAATTTCTGGCAACAATTTGCTATATTATCCGAAGGAAATAGAAACTTGAATTAATGAATTTATGTATGATTGATTTTATCTAATTTGATGTGCAGATCTACTGTGCAGTTCATATCCATATCCATGCTGGATATCGAGGGTCGCAGTCGTACTATTGGTTTTATTACCATCACTAAGTACACAACAGGTGAAGTTTCAGGAAGTTGAATAATTTTCTCGAATTCGACCATACCTGAAGTTACACAATACAAAAGCAAAGGGTGATAAACAACTTCCGTTCCAATACTCGAGTTAAAAAATAGTAGGCCCAAAAATTCTAGGAAATGATGAAGACGTATCAGTGTTCTTCTGTGATTTACGGAAATTTTCATAAGAGGACGTGGCCAGACTACTGTTGAAGATACTTAATCCGTGTCTAGATATTAAAAATTCACTGAAATATTGAAAAATAGGGATGTGCTACCATCTTCTGGAAACATCATCTATACTGAAATTTGTAAAAGCTACAACACGTGTAATACCTGTTTCACCAATAAAGCGTTAATGTTATTAAGGCCAAGCTGTGTGGTGGAGAAATTTCTCTTTCTATCTTATGGCAACTTTTATCTAATGTTCTTATCTACTTGCGAATGAAACCACAATGTACCCACCGTTGCCATGTATTAGTTTTTTATTTAGTTTCAGTGAATATGGATGTTAATGAATACATCTTATTAAAATATCTCGCGACACAACCAAGCAACAATGTCGTCTTCCTTATTTTTTCAGATTTCTTGGAAATGAGTGCCTACAATTTCTAAACTCAACTAACAATTCGATAACTTGAAAGTCCCGTCGATATATTGAAGAGAAATTTTATGACAGAAATTATCCATTTCCTATTTTTACATTTCGAAAATAGTTCTGTATGGTAGGATAATTTTTCCCACATAATCGATTTAAACGGAATAAAGCTTGTATTCTACTCCAAGCCAAGATTACCGCGAACAAACACACCGGGCACTTCTGTTTTTGACCGACGCACCCCAAACGTAGGAGGTATACAATTCGACTGTCTGCTTTTTCTTTTTTTTTATTTGTTCGCGCATTTTATACAGTAAACGTACTTCGATTTGGATGATTTTTGATTAATTTGAAAGAGGAGGTTTGAGAAATGGTCCCATATTCATAAAATCGTAAATCCGAAATCTCCTTCCCTCCGAAAACTGCCTTGAAGGGGGTGGAGGGGGCAATTTTTTTCGAAAATCTGATGTGGTATAATTAAACATATGACAATATCCGGACAAGTTTAAATTGAACATGTTTTCAAGAGTTACGGTTTTCGAGTAAGAGGCATGTTAAATTCTCAAATAAGTGTATTTTTGAAAATTGAAATCTGTTGGTACCACATGAAAGGAAATAATATTTGCAGCAATATTTATAATGAACATTTTTTCCTTACAGTTACGATTTTCAAGTAAAGCGGTGGTAAAATTATTAAATATAAAATAATTACGCGTATTTTCGCAACGATATTTTGAGATCTCAATAATATCTACAAGCAAAGAATATACGTAAATAATAGGATAAGTACTATCTTCATTGATATGATATAGTGAACGTTCAACGATTTTCGGGACTAATGTTACACTCAAAAGTGTGAAACCGTGGCGGCTCCTCAGAGGAGGCAGGGGAGGCCGGGCCTCCTCTACAATTTAAGGCAAATTCATATTTTTGATGTAGTAACAAATCAAATCTAAAACGTTTTATATAAGATATATTTTATACAATATATAAAATAGAAAATTCAAGATCGTTATATTTCTAACGAAAATAGCATAAGTCTGCATATTAACTTAAAACTTATCATTGACATCACTAAATGAGCGCCACCGCATTCCAGTATACGCAGCGTAAAAATTATACCTAGACGTCTAACGTGCGTCCAACCGACAACATTTCGAGCAGAGGAGGCTGAAAATTATTTGCCTCCGTTGAAAATGTACAGATCTTATTGCAGCGTGACCTTGGATTTGGTGGTTGTCGATTTTAGCGTATGAAATTTTACGGACTCTGGGGAGTCTGGCTTCCACTCGACACGCCCACTTTGCATCGTCGGTCGATCATTGTCGGAGTTATTCGCATATCACACGGTTAACAGTAAACTAGTCATAGTATTTCGAATTTCTGGTACCGCGTGTTTTATTTAGAATTTCGGCTTTGCTTGAATGGTAAGTGTGAGAACTAACTTAATTTATTGTCGCTAGATAGTATTTATCTATATCTATACTAATAAATAAAATCGTAGTGTCTGTAATATGAAAATAACAGGTTTTAACTAATTGCATAAACAAGTAGGTCACTAATAACAAAACAACAATTTTTATAGTTTTTGTCTGTCTGTCTGTTTGTTTCGGCTAATCTCCGTAACGGTTGAATCAATTCCGACGGGATTTTCACTGGTAGGTAGCTAATATAAGGAATAACTTTGTAATGAATGTTTCTATTTTAGAAAAAAATCCAATGGCAGGTAGCATGGACGAAGCCGCGAGTAACAAGTTAAGTGAATATGTATATCATTTGATTATTTTATTAGAATATTTAACAGGCCATCGAAAATGAGTATTCTAGATGAAAATTTCATAAATTATTGGCTTCTATTGATGATCTTTAGTAGATTAATTTTTATTGAATGCCTCCAGACCACCACAAAAAATCTAAAGCGACATAGCAATCCCTCTAGGGGTGGTGTGGAAAAATGCAAGTTGTATTCTTCTAGTAATTTTGTAGAGTTGGCCTCCTCTGCAATAAATGTCACGAGCCGCCACTGGTGTGAAATAAATATTTTTTACAAAAAATTGGACCGACGTTGTTCAACTAACAACTGCACTGAAAAATACAAAATAATATTAATTCTATTGGTGCTGGTACTTGTGAAGTTGGTGCCATAAGTTATCAATTTAACTGCAACTGCACAACTTCAAAAGTAAAAGCACCAATAGAATTAATATTATTTTGTATTTTTCAGTGCACCAACTAAAAATGTCGGTCCAATTTTTTGTTAAAAATATATATATTACATGTGTAGATATATAGGCACAGCATAAGTCTTTTACCTATACTGTGATATAGGTGTGACAGACAAGGCACAGCCTAAACCGATAAAGATGAAACTATGAATATTGCAAGCTGTTATTTTGTGGATGTAGAGCTTTACTAAGAAAGGATCTTTCAAAATTGAACGCTCATGGGATTGAATTTTTATTTATGGAAATTGAAAATAGGTAGGTATATTTTCTGTGAATCCTCTTATGTGGCTCTTCGTATAGGTCGCGGATATGTGTATGTAATAAAAAGAAAAGGAGATTTTTCCACATTTTTGATAATTTGTACGAAATTGGGTCAATTGGAGCTGACTATTTACTTTTTAGATTTATTCTATGAGGTGGCATCCAAAGTCGCGGGTATCATCTCTAATAGACAAATAAAAATCTTTGATCTAAAGGGAGAAATGTAAATGTATCATAGGCCCACTCAAATTGCAATAACAAGTGGTGACAAGTCAGGTATTATTCCGAGGCTACATACTACTACGTCATTTATGTAATTGGCAATAAATATAGAATTTCGAACTTGAACTTATCCGTGGTATGGGTTATTGCTCTCTCAACACGCTATGTTGTGTTGGCTGCATAAACCAGTTATTATTCCCTGTAACGAATAATATTTTCCTGCTTTTAACATTCATATTAATAACAAATAGCCAATTACCGGCACCAATTCATTAAAGCGGTTAATTGTTGTTTTCGTCAAATTAAGAATTGTAATAAACCTAATGTCATTCATGCATTTATGAATTAAACATTTTGGAGTTTTGCTTGGATTACTTTTTTAATTGAATTTATTATTTATGTCTGTGAGAGGATTTTCGTGAAAGGAAGGCATTATAAAATATCGCTAACTCAAAAAAGAAGAAATGTAAATCAGAAACAGTGGCGGCTCGTGACATTTATTGCAGAGGAGGCCAACTCTACAAAATTACTAGAAGAATACAACTTGCATTTTTCCACACCACCCCTAGAGGGATTGCTATGTCGCTTTAGATTTTTTGTGGTGGTCTGGAGGCATTCAATAAAAATTAATCTACTAAAGATCATCAATAGAAGCCAATAATTTATGAAATTTTCATCTAGAATACTCATTTTCGATGGCCTGTTAAATATTCTAATAAAATAATCAAATGATATACATATTCACTTAACTTGTTACTCGCGGCTTCGTCCATGCTACCTGCCATTGGATTTTTTTCTAAAATAGAAACATTTATTACAAAGTTATTCCTTATATTAGCTACCTACCAGTGAAAATCCCGTCGGAATTGATTCAACCGTTACGGAGATTAGCCGAAACAAACATACTGACAGACAAAAACTATAAAAATTGTTGTTTTGTTATTAGTGACCTACTTGTTTATGCAATTAGTTAAAACCTGTTATTTTCATATTACAGACACTACGATTTTATTTATTAGTATAGATATAGATAAATACTATCTAGCGACAATAAATTAAGTTAGTTCTCACACTTACCATTCAAGCAAAGCCGAAATTCTAAATAAAACACGCGGTACCAGAAATTCGAAATACTATGACTAGTTTACTGTTAACCGTGTGATATGCGAATAACTCCGACAATGATCGACCGACGATGCAAAGTGGGCGTGTCGAGTGGAAGCCAGACTCCCCAGAGTCCGTAAAATTTCATACGCTAAAATCGACAACCACCAAATCCAAGGTCACGCTGCAATAAGATCTGTACATTTTCAACGGAGGCAAATAAATTTCAGCCTCCTCTGCTCGAAATGTTGTCGGTTGGACGCACGTTAGACGTCTAGGTATAATTTTTACGCTGCGTATACTGGAATGCGGTGGCGCTCATTTAGTGATGTCAATGATAAGTTTTAAGTTAATATGCAGACTTATGCTATTTTCGTTAGAAATATAACGATCTTGAATTTTCTATTTTATATATTGTATAAAATATATCTTATATAAAACGTTTTAGATTTGATTTGTTACTACATCAAAAATATGAATTTGCCTTAAATTGTAGAGGAGGCCCGGCCTCCCCTGCCTCCTCTGAGGAGCCGCCACTGATCAGAAATGATAATGTAAGCAGTCTATAGTCTACATAGTACTGAGCGGCTAGCGGGGCCAATCTGTCATCGCACATGTGACGTCTGCGTGTTGCAAATGTAGAAGGTAGAGTTGTATACAATTAATTCGACGTTGTTTGTTGTTTGTAATTCTAGCTTATCTCAACTTGGTACTAATAATATTTGCTAATTTGATTTAGCGTTGAGTATTCATAGGTAGAAAGTTGTCATGGCGCTCCGACAATTTACAGGTAAATGTAAAGGACTTCTTGAAAGTGTGATCGAAACAAACGCAAGGTTTTCTGTGACATTGGTACATTTGCAAACAAGATGTATATCATCTCTGGCGGTAACGAAGAACATGTCATTAATAAGTGAACACAAGAAATCTAACAGGGTGATAAATCTGAAATTGGAGAAGCCGGAAGATAAACCTCTAGTGGTGCTATTATCTTGGCTGATGGCCAAAAGGAAACACATATATAAATACGCTGACATATATCTGAAGAATGGATTTGATGTATTGAATATCAGTTTAAGTCCATGGCAACTTTTATGGCCAACCAAGGGCTCTCAAGTGGTGGCTAAGGATTTGTTAAAATTTTTGGATTTGAATACTACCTATGCTCCTTTAGTTATCCATGGATTTTCAGTTGGTGGATATTTGTGGAGTGAAGTCCTTGTCAACATTGCGGCTGAACGAGAGAGGTATGTATGGTTCTCAGATATCGTTTAAAATGTCATATAAAAATAATAAATACCTACAAAAAATGTATGTTATTTAATGTAACTTTTTTAAAATAGCGACAATTCAATCACTTTAACTTTCCTACTCTAAATATCATAGGAAAGTGTTGTAATCGTTTAAAATTTTCGCTGTCCGGTTACATTTCAGAGGTCCCTGGATAAAAAAAAATCAGCCATTGGTCTGTCTGTCTGTGAACGGACGGACCGACGTTGTTGCTTTCTTTTTGGGTTTGTAGGGTATCGATGAGGGGTGTCGATGAGTCAGATTGGGCATCCTGCTCGCACAGGTTGCTAGGATAGCTGAAAAACGTGTTTCGCTCAACTGTGGCGCGAAAACGGATTGAACGGTTTTGATGAAACTTGTGTAAAACATTCTGCTCACAGTCCGTTATCACTTACTATAATGCGTATTTCTGAGAAAAAAAAAGTTATGCGGTTATGCTCAAATGAACTGCCAAATACTTCAATTTCTTAATCTTAATCTGGCTAAACCATTCCTCCTACGTCTAAATTGAATATGAATATTGAATATTGTTGTCTTGAGACCCTGAAAAAAAAATAATTGTCACACATCCTGATGAGACGTTTTGAAATTCGATTGAGTAGGAAAGTCGTGTAAGAGAATAAATCAGATTTTTTTATATCACAATTGTTCTTAGTTTAAAAGTAATTGCTTATGTTTTACAAGCCTTCCAATTTAAATGAATGAACGCTACTTAAAGATTCTATTATCTCTAATAAAACCAATTCATTTTAATACTGTTGGAATTATTGATTCCAGTTGAGAAATAAATCGGTTCTATTCCAAATCACAGATTTTTTTGACGATTATGAGTATACCTAGATTTAGACATGTATGCACATATTTTTTCTGATCAGGAAACGATTCCTTTATGATTTGTATTATTATAAAGAACACAGAGCTTATGAAGTGCTAATTATAACATTAAATTTATAATTATAGCAAACAAAATGTGTGATAAATTTTACTGCTTAAATTTATTTTCGGTAGATTCGCAAGAAAAAAATCTCTAGCAACTTCCAATTTAATTTCAGGTACAGCAGCGTTGTTGACAGAATTTCCGGGCAAATATGGGACAGTGCTGCCGATATAACAGAAATATCCATTGGTCTACCAATGGCGGTATTCCCTAACAGTGAAGTACTACGAAATGCTTTGCAACAGTACATTCTGTACCATTTACGAGCCTTTGACAAAGTTGCGACCAGACATTACATAAGGGCCAACCAAATGTTCTATACTAATCTGGTGAAAGCACCCGCACAGATATTCATAAGCAAGTCTGATACAATAGGAACAGAAACATCGAATTTGAGAGTTAAGGAAATCTGGGAGAATATGGGCATCCGAGTAAGTTGAAGATAAGCATTGATAACTCACATAATGTTATAAACTTTTTATCTCAAATTTAATTGCGATCTAAGTGTAATTTCAACTTCCCAACTACGTACTATAAACGCGGTTCATACATTGTTTATCTTTGGTGCGGCTGCAAACATTTATTGTCTTTTATCTGGATCAACAATACCAACTCCTCTTATCATCCCCTTACTATGTAAGCAAATGACTCAAGCAAATTCAAATTCTTTATTATTTTTTTAAGGAATATCCATTATGTTAATAACAAATTAAAATGAACACTAATTATCAAAGGACACACTAAAATAGCTCTCGAAATGCGGAGACTATTTACAAAACTTGTTACAAATGTCAAAATATGCCAGCAAAGCATTACCATGACAACGGCTCTTATATCACTGCTTAATGTTATAATGTTATTTTATTACATAACTTTTCTAATTTGTTATTAACATATTGACATTGACATTAAATTATGTTTTGATTTAAACATAGTGTTTTCTGGATATTACGAATTTGAAATGAAAACTACACCTTTCCATTTAATTTTTAAAAGTTACCCCTCATCCCTAAAAACTGGTGAGAGTTACAAACTCACTGATGCTTCCAACTGGTGCCCCCCAACGCCCCGTGGCATCACTCTAATTTTTTTTCTTTTTGAATCAGCAGTTTTCTAGATATTACTTTGTAACATTTTAAAAGAAACACCCGTATACCTATTTTGTTATCTATCAACTTGTAGATTTTATATCGAAAACGCTAATAATTTCTAGCCTGAGGTATTTTATAAAAAATCATTTTCCGCTTGCTACCTATGCATACGTAGTCAAACATTTTCCACTCCACTCAATTTTCCAGTATTGGAGTTGACAGTACGCGTTAGATACCTACCTACTTGACGTATAATTTTCTCATGATTGTCATTTTACAATTTGAAGTGTAATTCATAGTGTGGACCTTGGGGTCCATACTTTTTCATTGTTGTTAATACTGGGTTGGGTGAATAATTTCATGTACATATATCAGACTTTGGAAATGTATTTATTATGTTTGTATGATTTTTTTATTATGCCGTGTTGGAAAGTAACAATATTCTAACTAAAAATAAATATGTTTGCATGTCAAGTCCCAATCTTTGGAAATATGTTCTTAGTAGGTAGGTAAATCAGGTTTATCAAATTGATTAATCAATAACTTTGAAAATTTTGACCGAGAGTTTGACATTGAAAATCGTTGATATTTATTTATTAGATACCTACTTTAGCTTTATTAATTATCTTGATGAATCAAGTATTTTTATTTTGTTATTTTATGTTTTGTTACGTTGTTACTAACCACCTCAAAACAATTTCAAGTTCCATTTCTGATATTAATAATTATTTTATTGTTGTTTTTAGCTGTAGGTAAATATATCGGATGCTACTTTTCTTAATCTGAAGAATTTTAAATTGATACAACTGAAATATATTTATTTTTGGCCGACTTCATGAAAAATAGATATGTGTGGTCCATAAAATATTTTTACCATAGGCTATTTGCAAGGGGTGGTCGACTCCGGAAAAAAATCGACGCGCGCATTCGAGTGGCCAATATTGTAATTGCTTTACTTTTCCGTAAAGTCGTAGGTAACATTTTCGAAATGGATCAGCTGGCTGGTTGTGATATAAAATGTTTAATTGGTTTCAATTAACAGTTTTTTTCGAAATAACTGACAGCTAGCGTAAAGGACGTTTTAACAAAACTTGTCTTTACCAGACGGTAATCAGTCGTGTTCACAAGAGTATGATTAGTGATTACTGCGGTCGTGTCTTCAAAGTGTTCTTGTGGACAGGACTGATGCATCACTTAGCTCATTTGTCAAACTGACGTTTGTCAAAAGAATTGAAATGATTTTAAATTGAAAATAACACGCATAAATATTATAAAGATCTAAAATGGAAGAAGAAACATTATTCCCTATTCAAAATATTTATAGTGAAAAAGATTATTTAGTAAACGAAACGATAGATTTATGTTACTCTATTGTTTAATGATTACCTGTCAACTTTCAGATTACTAATCGACTGGTAATCAGCTACTGCTGTGGACACGACCATAACTACTATCTCTTTAAAAAACTAGAATATGCTGAAAATTAAAAAAATATAGCATCAAAATTTGGAACTATGAATTTTGTAAAAAATTTACAATTCAAATGTTTCCCACAAATGATCTTTTCTTTACTGCTGCCAGTTAAAACATTGTCCCCTCCAATGCCTTCTGGGGAATTTTTTTCGTCCGCGAGATAATCCTGACGCAAAGGCGGACGAATCATTGGCTGGAAATCAGTTATAGACCTGTTTAAAAGTGGGCATCAAAAATTTTACCCGATCCTATTTTAAGAAAGTAAAGAACAAAGGCATAATTCGTTATTAGGAAATGTTGTGCTTTTAAATTCCTAAATGCTGTTGCAAAAAATTGTAGAATCATGAAGTATTCCTTGTGTAAAATTGACCTTTGAACCATCTTATCTTATGTATAGATAAGTATGGAATACATTTCTAGAATATTGAAGATGCTATCACAACGAGATAATCGATATATATTTATATATTATTTTATTGAAAGAAGATTTAAAAATAATTATCTCCCCACCTTATAATTCAAAAGAAATTGAAAATTGTGTCAGAGTAATGCAAAAATATCACTTGACTAGATGTTACCAGCGACTTCGTACGCCCGTTGATAAAGCAAATCACATATTATATCTTATACTTAGCGCCCGAATATCGAATATTTTAAAAAAATTAAAGATTTAAAAATGTATCTTTTCTTCTCCCTCACATGCACCATGGACAAAGCGGAGAAGCCAATAAAGGCTCGGTATAAGATTTTACATTCTAATGAATAAACTTCTGAAAAAATACTTTCCTACGCTACTATATAGTAGCTGTATAAGGAAAGTATTGTAATCGTGTGAAATTTTCGGTATCGAGATTTTTAGAAATGTTGACGTTTCAGAGTTTTCTAAGTCTAATAAACATATTTTCAGCCATTGGTCTGTGTGTCCGTGACAGCATTATCTCGGGAACGGATCGGTGTATTCTGTTGCTTTCTTTTTTATTTTGTTTGGTACCAATATCACTCGCCGGTGGCACTGAATGAGAATCCTGTTTACACTGGGTGTTGAGATATAGCCAAAGAACGTGATTTGCTCAAAACTGTAGCGCGTAAACGGCTCTAAAGGTTTTGATTAAACTTGCGTAAAGTATTCTTCTGAGATCCCATTATCACCCACACACAGCGCCATCTCTGAAAAAAAGCACAAAAAAAAATTATCCTTGAATCAAATTCTATATTTTCCACATGTTTCTTCAGATTCTGGCTAATCGTTTCAACTTGCGAAAAAATATTACATGACCATTGTTGTTTGTCTTGACATGCTGAAAAAAATGAGTGGTAGCACGATTTGACCAGATGATTTTATCTTTCCTACCGCTATTATCGTCGCTATGTAAGGAAAGTATTGTAGGTAATTTTTTCATTCACTGGAATTTGCATACGAGCGGTAGGAAAGTCATGTGAGTGGACACACCAGATTTTTTATGGTTAGTATAGTTGCTTACATTCAATATGTTGGCAATTTTTCGAGTAGGTACATGTATCAGGTGATTCCGCAACTAACTCGATAACTGCTTCTTCTCGTTGCACTTTCGTACTTCCCGGGGGCGCCCGCAGTCAGCCTTTTGTTTCTTAAATGATTTTCGCGTGTACCCTACGTCCTAGATACAACTCAGCATACAATCGTCGAGCTTGCCGACCATTTAAATTACTTCAACCATAGACAATGACAATAATAAATTAATCTAAAAAATTAAAAGAAACTCTTAACATTTAGTTAAAAGATTCGTATTCAACAGATAAATGTTGACAGTTCGTATTTAACATTAGATAAATGTTGACAGTAGCCTATTAGATAATGTATTAGAGAAATTAAAAATACGCCTCAAGATGTTTTATTTTTTTGCATATAAATGGCACCCCATACGAAAAAGGCAAGAGATTCTTTGTTCAAAATTAAACAAAGATGATTTTTTATTTGAAATATCTCAGTGGCGTACCATTTTTCTTTAATAAAAAATTAGTTCATTACCTATATGCGCGGCCATGAATATAAAATTCTTAATTGCATGTCAAAACTGCACAATAACTACTGCTTAAAACCCACCAAATTTCATTTGCATATCTCGACCGGCTTCAGAGCAATAAATAAATCGTCAGTTTTTAAGAAAAACTTTAATCACCCCGTATCTCGGAAAACTATCTGCGGACATACGTTTATATAGCAAACTATCATTATTTTTTATGCAGAATCACCCCTGAAGTTTGTCTCTCTCATTTACTATCACCCTGTATATGTATATATTGATCTTGTATTCTTGACTGGTTTTAACAACTAGCTGTTAATCGCGGCTTCGTCCGCCCTACGTGCCAGTGAAAATCCTGTCGGAATCGGTTTAGCCGTAACTGAGATTCGCTGAAAAAAAACAGACAGACAATAGTTATAAAAATCTGGTGTGTTCACTCACACGACTTTCCTACCGCTCGTAGGCAAATTCCTGTGAATAAAAAAATCGTCTGATCGAAACGAACAACAAAATATGAAATATATTCTTTTTCTCAGAGATGGCGTTGTACGTGGTTGGTAAAGGGTTCTCAGAGGAATACCTTAGGCAAGTTTAATCAAAATCCTTCCTTAAAGCCGTTTTCGTGCTACAGTCTTGAGCAAATCATTTTTTTTGGCTATAGCTCAGCACCAAGCATATACAGCATTCTCAATCAGCCACCAGCGAGTGGTATTGGTACTAAACAAAATAAAAAAGAAAGCAACAAAATCATAGACTTATTAAAGTAATAAGTCGATAAACAAAATACACCGATCTGTTCCCGAGATAATGCTGCCACAGATAGACAGACCAATGGCTGAAAATATGTTTATTAGACTTAGAAAACTCTGAAACGTCAACGTTTGTGAAATTACAATTACATTTACAAGTGAAAATAATTTTTTTGTTATTAGTGACATATATCAATTTATGCAATTAGTTGATATCCTGTTATTTTGAAATTATGAACATACACTTCCATTTTATTTATTTACATAGATTTTTTTCTAAAATAAAACAGCCTAAGTTATTCCTTATAACATTAGCTGCCTGTCGGAATCGGTTCAGGCGTTACGGAGATTAGCCGGAACAAACAGACAGACGGACAAAAATTATAAAAATTGTTATTTTGTTATTATTGACAGATATACTTCCATATGCAATTAGTTAAAACATGTTATTTTGATTACAGACACTTTATCCCTTATTCAGGACAAAAGTCGTGAATTTAGAATAAATTAGCTGAATACAGAAAATAATTACAAATGTCATTATTTATATAAATGGATCTCCAAGAATAATCTTTTTATATATCCTTTCCTTTGGTTATGGAAAAGTCAAATGTACGATATTTTTCAGGTTAGCTGGAAGTGCTGGGACAAGTCACCACATGTAGGCCATTTTCGCATGCATCAGGAGGAATATTTGGCAGCTTTGATGGAATTCCTTCATAGTATCAATTTATCAAAAGCAGCGGAGGAGCAGAAAATGAAACTTCAGCTTTGATATTATGCCTAATATTAGAGTTTAGCGTTTTGATATACCTACCTACTTTTAACATTTTAATTTGTATTTTATAATTACCTATTGGTTATTTTTATTTTTTGATATTATTGACTGGTTGCAACTAGTCATGCATGACTTTTTTTGTCTTGAAAAGTATGTATTAGGTACATATCTCTGAAGGGTTTTAATGTGTAATGGTGCTCCTATTAGGCTGAAATTGTAAAACCCAGAACCTAAAATGATATAAAATAATACTCTAATAGATTTACATCTTTCAAAATAATGCTTTAAAGATAACTTCATAAAGGTAGACACTAGTAGATACATATTTCCATTGTAACTGCTATATGTGAAATGAACGTTTACTAGACAATGTTTTGAAGTATTACGATTATGAGAAATCTTTTAACCATATTTGTATTATAATACCCCTATGTCATGATGAACTGTTTCTGGTTTGGTTTTTTAAAATTATTACACCTTCTATGAAACAAGTGTTTCTATCGTATTAACTGTTAAAGATAATATAATAATTGTTTATATATGTTCATTTCATTGTATTGAATTTTGAAACAATCCTGTGATAACATCAAAGATATTTTTTCTAATAAATTTTACCGATTTTTCCTTGCATTTTTACCTTTTTTTTCAAAATTGAATTGAAATATCTTTTGCCCTTTTGAATAGCGCAGAAACTATGGTCAGCAATTGTTGTGAAGTGGTTCTTCTTGGTCAGGACAATCATCAAGTATCACGTATTCACCTGAGTGTGCTCACCTAGATCTACACCTTTTTCAATTGTATTTCAGAAGTCGTCAACTGTAATTCAGAATAGTTAAATGTATTTTAGAAAGCATCACATGTATTTCGGATTAGTCAATTGAAATCCAGAACCATACAAATGAATTTCATATGGGTCAATTGAAATTCAGAATTCGTCAAATGTATTTCATGTTGGTGAATTGTAATTCAGAACTCGTCAAATTTACTTCAGAACATATCAAATGTAAAACAGAAAGCATTAGATGTATTTCTTATCATTGTAGTTCTGCAAACTCCACAATTGTCTTTGATGTTCATTTTGGAAAATTGGTTAGTGTATAGCTGCTTTTTACAATCAAAAACAATGCACAAATATGATTGACAAAAATAATCACCACGGTTAGCTGTGATTTGACACATATGTTCCAAATTACCCATCTGATGCTTTCTGATTTTTATTTGATGTACTAGACATAGTCATCACCAAGAGACTAGAAATGGATATGGAAATCACGACCCTACATGAAGGATCGTCAGATCACAATCCGCTCCTAATAGAACTGAACAAGGATGACTTCAAAGAAACAAGGACGAACATCATAAAGAAGACCAACTGGAATAAATTCAAAAGAATACTACGAAAGAAACATGAAAACAGGAACAAAATAGAAAACCAAGAAGACATCGAAATAGAAATTAACATGATAGAAGAAGACATACATAGTGCTATAACGTCAAGTGAAAAAGTGAAAAAAGTGAGCAAAGTGCACGGAGAAATACCAGAAGAACTTAAAATATTAATAAGAAGAAAAAACAAAGCGCGAAGAGTAGCTTTCATATATTCAACGCGGGAAAACAAAGAAGAGCAAAAAAGGATAAATAAGTTAGTCAGTAATGGCTTGCACCAAAACGCAAATAATAACTGCAACAAGAATAGGAGAACTGGACCCAAGGGAAAGAGGATTCTGGAATTTACAAAAGATTTTAAGGAAAAGATACACAGATATGCCACCACTAAGAACAGAAAGCGGAAAAATGATGTACACAAAAGAAGATAAGGCTGGAGTCCTAGCGAACAGCCTTCAAAATCAATTTAAAGAAAATGTAGATGCCAGGATCGATCCGACGTTCGGGGAAATCGTAAGGGGGGCGATCAGCAACATACGCGAAAGGGGGGTTCAAACGGAGATCGAACAAACCTCCATAGAAGAAATAGGAGGCTACATAAAAGGACTCAAAAATAAAAAAGCGCCAGGAATAGACAAAATAGGAAATAAGGTCCTAAAGAAACTACCGGAGCAAACTCTGACTCATGTCACAGACAGAGTTAACGCTATGCTGAGACTGAGGTACTTTCCTGAAAAATGGAAAAAAGCAGAGATAATCGTCTTTCTCAAACAAGGAAAAAATAGCGCACAGCCAGAGAGTTACAGGCCAATCAGCCTCATGCCAGCCATCAGCAAAGTCGCGGAAAGAGTTATTCTGCGTAGGCTCAAGGAAGCAACAAAGGAGCTCAACATATTGCCAGATGAGCAATTCGGATTCCGGGAGGGGCACGCTACAGATCTACAAGCACTTAGGCTTGTAGAACACGCGACTGCGGGACTCAACTGGGGACTCATAACGGGGATGCTATTCTTGGATGTCGAAAACGCCTTCGACAGAGTGTGGCACGATGGATTAATCCATAAAATGGACATATTTGGAGTTCCAACTCCATTTCTACAACTGATCGACTCCTATTTAAGCAACAGAACGTTCCAGGTGAAAGTAGGGAATGCACTATCAAGTGCGCGACAAATGGAAGCCGGCGTACCGCAAGGCACAGTCCTGTCTCCTCTGCTATACACAATCTACGGCGCAGACCACCAAAAACAAGCGGAACAATTATCTCATTGTATGCCGACGACACAGCGATCACAACCACATCCAAAAGCCCAAAGATAATTTTCAAAAAACTCCAAACAGCAGCAGAAGCTATTGAAAATTGGAGCTATAAATGGAAAATAAAAATTAACGCGAACAAAAGCCAAGCGCTACTAGCAAGAGGCAGTAAGAGGACAGTACCAGCCGGTAACGTTAGAATTAACGGGGGGGAGGTTCAATGGAGCGACGAAGTAAAATACTTAGGAGTTACGATCGACAAAGGCTTCACATGGAAATCCCATGTGAACGCAACAGTCCAAAAAGCAATCGCAGCTAGGACCAAGCTAAACCCTCTTATTTGGAGAAATAGCAAAATGAAAGTCAAAAACAAGCTGGCACTTATCAAAGCAATCATCGCCCCAATATTGACGTATGCATGCGTAGTCTGGGGATACACATGCAAGTCGCAAAGGAAGAGAATACAAGCCCAAGAAAACAAAGCCTTGAGAATGGCTCTAAACGTACCCTACTACGTATCGAACAGAAGGATATATGAGGACCTGGGCTGGACGCCAACTCTAAACAAAATGAAAGAGATTGCCACGGGAAGGATGCAAAAAGCCGCGAATCATCCGAACGCGGAACTACGTAGGTTAGTTGACTATAACGGACGACTGATTGACAAGGAGACCAAGCCATCAAATGAGTCTATAAGGGTGAGAAGAATAGAAATCACCAAAGGAATCCACAGGAATCAGCGAAGATCAACAAAAAGCAGACATCAAAGTAAGAAGAGAGCAAGGCCGCGTAGATGTCGTGGTGAGGGACACCAAACTTCCAAGCTACCAGGAGGCAGCGAAGTAGAAACGGAGGGGAAAATGTTTTAGTCGGTAAAAATCCGACACTGTTCCGATCAAAGATCTAGATCGGTTCGTCTTTTGAAGATTTCCTAAACCCCGCCTCAAAAAAAAACGCTCTGCGGCAAACTGAAGATAGGCAACAACCTTGAAATCATGATATTTGTCTGGGTGGCGGTGCTTTGTTTGGAAATCAATCTGATTGAACATTTATAGTGGTATTATGCAATATTGTGACAATGTAATAAATTGTACGTATTGTCCTAACAGTTGTCGATGTCATTCAATGGCGGTAGAGGTGTTTGCCCTCGCAGTAGTTGTTGTCGGCACAGTTAGACGTCCTAGCGTAATCTAGTTATTCACCAGTAACGGCTTATGTTATATAATCATCTTGATTATGTATCAATTGAATTCATATTCAGAAATATCATATATATATACATACATAACATCAAACAGAATAATATAAACAAACTTGATAGATTACGAGCGGATAAAATTAGCGAACTGAAAACTAATGATAACTGGCTAAAAAACTTAACAAACATTTACATTCCAGAGGACATAAAATTATTTTTATCACTTGGTCATAAATTCGCAGTTCCACCCAATACTAGAGACATTTCAATACCTAAATTATTAGCTGACATTGAACTCCTATTGTCTAATACAGATAGTAACCAAAAGAATATTATGAGAGCACAACTAACTAATATTATCACAAATCACTTACACAAAAAGATTAATATTGATCAATTCTTGAATAACCTATACAATAAAACAAGATTATTTCTAAAGACACATAATGACTTGGTGGTTTCTAGATCAGACAAAGGGAATACAACTGTATTAATGTCTAAAAATCAATATATTGAAATGTCAAATAATTTACTGGAAGACAAAAAGTACTATAAACGAATTCCTAGAGACCCTACACTCACAATTCAAACAAAATCTAATGAACTAATTAAAAAAATTTATTCTAAAGGAGCAATAAGTAAGGATGAACAACAAAACTTAACTATTCATAACGGAGTTGCTCCTAGATACTATGGGTTACCGAAAATTCACAAACCAACACTAAGCTTAAGACCTATCGTTTCAAGTATCAATTCCCCGAATTCTGGTATTGCAAAGTTAGTTACCAGAATATTATCAACATCATTCAATTACAACAATGAATATTATATAAAAGATTCTTTTGAATTTGCGGCATTTGTGCAAGAAAAACAGTTACCAGAAGGATATGTCGTTATAAGCTTAGATGTTGTTTCATTATTCAATAACATACCACGCGTTTTAGTTAAAAAATCCATTAACAAACATTGGGATGACATTCGAAAAAACTGTCAAATTAACAAAACAACTTTTCTGGAACTGATAAATCATGTCTTCGATACCACATATCTAGTATTTGACGGAATATTTTACAAACAGATACTAGGCACACCAATGGGCTCTTACATTTCACCAATTTTAGCCTCTTATGTAATGAAAGACCTGCTTGATGAATGCATCGCTCAATTACCGTTTGCAATTCCTTGGCTTAAAATCTATGTAGATGACATAATTTGTGCAGTTCCAGAAATTGAAATTTAACAAACTCTATTAACGTTTAACAGCTATCATAGACACTTACAGTTCACTGTTGAAAGAGAGACTAATAGAAGATTACCCTTCTTGGACACTCATGTTATCAGACTAGAAGACAACAGGATAATCCTAGATTGGTACACTAAACCCACCAGCTCTGGGAGATACATCAATTATAAATCTCACCATCCTGTTAGAATTAAAATAAATTTAATTCTAGCACTGAAAAACAGAGTTTTAAAAATTTCACATCCTAGTCTGAAAAATGAGAGTCTAAGAAGAGTGTATAGAATTCTCACACAAAATGGCTATCCATCTGGGTTGTTACGCAGACTCATATACAACACAACGGTAGATCCACATACAAGACAAACCTGTGAAGAAAACCAGAATTTAGTGGTTAGATATGGTTCCTTACCTTACATTGAAGGGCTTTCTACTAGACTAATAAGTGTATTTAAACAAGAGAACTTAAAAATAGCACAAAAGAACATCAAACCTATCAGTCGATTATATACCAGAACTAAAGATAAAGTACTTACCAGCAACATATCTCACTGTGTATATAGCATTCAATGCTCCGACTGTGAAATGAAATATATTGGACAAACCATCCAACTTCTTAAAAATCGAATAATAGGCCATCGCAGTGATATTAACATAAAAAAGACGTTTTGTGCTCTGGCAGAGCATGCAACCTCAACTAAACATCTACCTGACCTGGATAACCCTAGAGTGCTTCACATAGAAAAGAACTGGCATAAGCGCATCTTTCTTGAAATGGTGGAAATAGACAAGGAGTGCAACAGCATGAATAAAAGAACTGACATCCATGGTCTGAGTCAGGTTTATTCCTATTTGTTGTCTTTTCACAGAAGACCACAACTACAAAGAAGAGAAAATGCACTAGAAGAGAATGAACATGCATAAACAATTGCAATATACAATTCTAACATAGATTACTCACCAGACTTGGACTTGTTGCACCCTAGATCATACATGACTGTTGTTGTTTTTAGTCATTTCCTACATTATTGGTTTTAGAAAGGAAACTAAACTACAAATATTATAACTTTGCGCCATACGTTTGTTGTTTGTTTTTGTTTTTATTTTTATTTTTAATTCTTAATTGACAGCTTAGACATTAGACGTCAGACATGCAACCTATAGATAAAATTAACAAAGAACACACAAATCAAAGAACAAAATAAAAGACAGTAACTTTGAATTCCATGTATTTAAAAAAAATTTTTAAATAAAAAGTAAAAACACAATCTTCCCCTGTTTCTGTATTCTAGTTTTTGCTATTTATGACCATAATATTCTGTTCTACCTTTATTCTCGTACAGTTGAGTTCAGTATTTTAATATGAGATGTAGAAATTCAATTTAGTTTTGATAACATAAGAATTAATGATGTACCTAACTATATTTAACACTCAAATCAATGTAAGTAGGAGTTCGTATAACGTGTTTTTATATATAACTATTTTTCTTGATTATTATTTCGATGATTCTTATATCCTTTTAATTAAGTACTTCTTTGTAACTTTCTTTTATTTTAATACAGCCTTGAAAAAGATAGCCACCGCTATCGAAACGTTGGTAATTGAAAAAGAGTTTTCATTATCCTACAGCCCATAGTGCCGCAACCCTATGAATGTTTGTCACTTTGGTTATACATTCTCGGCAGTGAATTACTAAAATTATATTATACATACATACATATATATATATATATATATATATATATATATATATATATATATATATATATATATATATATTGATTCTGTCAACGCAACCCCCTCTCTGAGAGTTTTATATCCTCCCTTCTATGTACCCTTGGATGTGAGGAGGCTGGTGGCTGGTGGATAACCTCTCTTATGTAGTTATTTCACTTAACACTAAACTATCACATTATTGCTCAAATTGATTCCCCTCGGGTCCATTCATATTGAATTCTTAGATGTGTCGATTTATGTGATTACGCTCCTGCAATTCATTTTGTTTTTATTCCCAGAGATATTTATGGATATTCAAATTAGATTGAGTAATACCTATGTAAAAGTAGAAATTTCTTTTATAGGTTACTAATAATTATTAATAAGTCTGAGATATTAAAATAAAATCTACAAGTATATTAGTGATTTCATCGTAGGTACCCTTTCCATCAATCCGAAAGTAGTTATGTCAGGATTTTTTGGTAATTTAGTAAATGTTGCCGTGAATTCGAGAAAATTATTTAACTTTAACCATATGTTAGTTAACCATTGGCAGTTTATAGACCATGAACCATTGGTGATCTAACCATAGGTCAGTTAATTGTCGGTTATGAATTGTTGATCGATGTTCGACCACTGGGCGACCCCTAGTCTAAATATATTGTATAATTTTGGTAATAATCCATATAAGAAAATATTTTATAAAAAAAATGAGAAATGCGGAAGTAAACAGATCACAAGGAGGTATTTCATATAGCTATATACAATATTATAGAATACATAACGTTTTAAATAATTCGCTAGTTGTTTTCTAAAAAAACAAACATTGAAATAGAGTAAGAATAAATATTGGTTGAACGCTATAGTCGGGCTCGCCTGGAGATGGTTCCCTACTTAAGATTTTTGCAAAATGTAAAATGTGAGTGAAGGCCGATATTATGTTTTTTTTTAATTTGACCCTTAGTTGCTAAGACATAAAGGAGGAAGGGCTAATTTTCTTTCATTTTCCCTTTATATCTCTTAAATCGTTCATTTTATAATAAAAGAAACACAATTGCTCATAAGGAGCCATTTTATTTGATATGTCACATAATGGACTGTATCAAAATTTTGACTCTTATTTCAGTGATTTCGCAGAAAACAAGCCATGACGAACAGTCAGACAGACACCGGAGGTGTTTCAGTTGAAATAGCGGAGAGAATAGTGAATAATCTCTCTCTCATCATTCTAGTGTTCACTCAAGTGTCACATAGCATCATCGCGAAAATAAACCCTACATTCTCTATTTTTTAAGTTACATGGTACTGTGGTACGAACTCTATAATTTGAAAAGAATTCAACTCAAGAGTGATTTTATATGGATTCTGTTTTTTGCCATGCACGGAACTCTAAAAAACTACCGAAAATGCATAATTTGAAAGTGACACCCATTTTTGACCGACTTCGCAACGCTGAAGGTATACTTACAATTCTATTGTTTGTCTGATTTTTTATATCTGTTCGGGCGTTTCGTAAACGTGCCACAATGTTTATGATTAAAATTCTAATTTGCTCTTCATCCCAAATAGAGTGGAGGGGCAATTGTTTGCAAAAATGTTAAATTTAAGACGAAAAAATTAAAGATACCTTTTCAAAATGCTTTAAATTTCATATCATTCATAAACCTCCACGGTTAGCGAGTGCAAGACTGCCGCTATATTTTTAAATTACTGAATAAAAATAGTGAACATTCAACAATTTACATAACTAATCAAACACTCAAAAATGTATTTTATTTTGAAAAGATAGGACCCACTATCATTAGATGGTGCACTGAAAAATATACAAAATAATTGTATTTCTTTTGGTGGTTGGTGCAGGTACTTTTGAAGTTGGTGCCAAAAGTTTTCTAGCTCCGCAATATTTTTTTAAACATTTTGTTATTTGTTAAAATATTTTCATGGAATTATAACAAAATTATAAAATAAGTGTTCCTAACATAAACCTCCTCAAGTTTAGCACTTGTATTTTATGTTTTTATTTAATGTCAAAGTAATTCGTACTCAATCTTTTAATCATTTACCAATATGTATAACAAAAAGCACTGGTGTCCTAATAATTATAGCGGCTAAGGTTATCTACCTATTAAAAGGCCTGAAATAAAAAAGATCTTATACAGGGCGATGCTTTATGTTGATTTAATGTCAATTATTTTATTTGAAAATTATATTGCTATTATAGCATTTGTAGGAAACAATCAAAAATAATTAATTCATAGTTCCAATAACGAAAATGTTGAATATAAGTGAAATCCAGAAATTGAAGGAGGGGCATTAAGCAAATCATACAATTTACATCACAAAATATTTCCGTTTTACAAAGTTTATGAAATAAAATAAATATTTATTGAGTAAAATTATTGGGATAATAAACAAAATATCCAGAGTACCGAGATTAAATCTGCAAAAAGGCACTTGTTTAAAAATGAATTGAGAAAACCTTTGTATATATGTACCTACTCGAATATTTATTTCTCTAAGTTCCGTAAATGTGAATAAGAATGTTAATTTAGGTACATCTTCTGATAATTGAAGGTACGATGGCTATTCAATTGTACTAGTTTTTTGAATTTTATTATTAGAATGGAATTCATTCATTGAGTTGATAACGAAGTGGCGAGTTAACTATCAGCTGGTAGTAGTTGTTATGCATAAATTATTGTTTTACGATTACTTGAATATAACTTATTTTTGGGAAGTTATATTTGTTTGAGATATTTCGGCATATGTTAATAGTATATCCTTAATAATTTTATAAATCCATAATATGTACCTACGTACACATATATACCTAAATTTAAAAGTTTGGATGGATGTTTGTTACTCAGTCATGCAAAAACGACTGAACACTGAAAGTTTATCACCTGGATTAACATATAGGATACTTTTTATCCCTGAAAAATTTTAGGTTCCTGTGAGCTTATCAAAAAAAGACCTACAGGACGTATCCACTTCAAATTTTGTATAGATGTTTCTTACATTTGATTATTTTGGTATAAAGTTGTGTTAATATGTCATGTATATCTATAAGACCACGGACTCCCGAGGGAAACGACTGTAGATATTTTGTTCCAGGGGCTTGCCTCCTGCAAGGCGGTTATGAAAGTTTAATAACAGTAGATAATAAAAAGGATTGAGAGACTCATATACCTAAATTAACTAAATATCCCACAGTAAAAAGGACAAATTTTATTATTTCTATTATTAAGATCAAATACAAGATCTTTATTTCCGACCAAAACCAGGAGAACAGTAAATCTTAGAAGATTTATTTCTAGTCATTTTCTAATACTTTTTTATATTTATATATTTCTGTGGTCATAAATGAAGCTCTGAATATATGTAGGTACATACCATTGATACCATGATACAAATAAAACATGTGTATAACCAAAATCTTTTTCTTGTCTCCTATAACCCAAAAAATATGATTACATGGACTCGTAAGCAACTTCAAACTATGCGATGCTTCTTTGCTAATGTACCTAGACTCATTTTAGATACATTTCAAAGGTTCCTTTATTAGAAGAATGGATACAGAAGAAGCTAATGTTTGGAAGACCTCTGTCTTTTCAAGATTTCTTGTCTTTTGCTATTTTCTCATGTAGGTACAATATATAAAAAAATGTCTATTGATTAATGTGTCGGTTTGGCATAAAATTTTAGGTCAACAATTTTATTTTAAATTTTTTCGCTATGATTGATCACTTAAATCAAAGTAATTAGAAAAAATTATCATCGCTTTAATCTAATCATCTAATTGACATCAATGACAGGTGAAATAATGTTTGAACCATAGAGTAATAAATAGGTTGGGTTAGGTGTTTCAACTTTGTTGGGTAGTCCCGCGATGTCGTAAATCGTATTTTGTAGATATAATTATTCCTATAATTTAAAACAAGAAGACTGGAGACAAGGAGAGTAAACTTCCTACGCTTCTCTACGTAGACGCAGCCACATGAGATTACAGAAGTTGCATATCATAGCGTGGCCTCGTGTACATCGAACATTGCCGAACATCTTGACAATTACCTAAAATATTTGTTTTCTTTATTTATCTTGCTGATCATGATCTGCTGTCTTATTTAAGCGAGAGCCGCTTGTTGCGCACGGCATGGTGCGCAAATACGCATTTACGAAAGATATGCGTATGAAATTTTACACGATTTTTAGGGCGAGTTGTCCTATTTCCAGTCTTCTTGTCTTCTCTAAAATATAATGAATTTAAAAAAGTCTCTCTCTGTCTCTCTTGTTAATGGCCATTGCTACTTTTTTGGTGCATTTGGCCATAAATAAAAGACATTCAGTATGCCATATTACATGACAGCTAACGCCTATCAGACCAGACACGGCTTGTGAAGTTTTATTCATTAATGGTCGGATTTTATGCTAAAGAATTTAAATGCAAAAGAGTCAAATTGTAGCACCGACGGAGCACTAGCAAAAGCCAATATAACGGACTATGACGTAGTGGTTATTTTCAAAATCTCACTAGGAAATTTGAAAATCATTATGAATAATATTTTTTCTAAAAATTGATTATATTTACAAAATTAACAGTTTTATTGTTTATTTAATGTCTATCCATAAACTAAAAATGGTTATGAACATTATTCAAGTATCCAATTGCATATCCATAGTAAGCCGTGCCATTCTCGCACACACCTTGTCAAGAGCATGAAGAAAGATTTTTCAAGCAAATACTTTTTGCGGTAAGTCGCTATACCATATCCCTGCCGGTTCGACGACTATCCAAAATACATACTAAGAAACAACCCAAACCCAACCCAGTAGATACTGTCGACATTTCAAATAATATGGGTGTTTCAAACGTTTTATTGGTATGCCTCATAGGTGCTCTTCCGGGTAAGTGCATTAATGCATAAACATCTTAAGCAGCAGCTTTCTAGAGGAAAGCGAAGTAGTTACATAAGAGTAGATTTCGGATGTCAACAAACTGGTCATAGTAGATGCGATTTCTATTCTTTCTAAACATTATGTTTTTTTCCAGTGCATATCTTATACACAGGTACCTATATATTTTTTGCAATCGTACATAACTTTGATTTAAAAAAAAACAATAATTTTCATAGCAACATTTCAGTGGAAAATAACTTGTAAGGGTTAGAACTTACAGGTGCCTTTTGTTTATGTAAATGTCAAGAAGAAACTTCTAAGGCAAAAGTTGTTCACATATATTTTCTTACATTTTTCAATTCCCTATTTAAATGTGTTTTAGTAAATTGGAAGATTTCTATCCCCTGACTTCAAAAATATGTGTTACAGGGTTTTCACGGTGTATAATTTGAGACAACTTTAGATCTAAAAAAATGCATTACTTGCTTCTTATCAAGACTCTATCTAAAATAATAGGTTATACGGGAAGTAGGCACTATAACTTTCTTATTTTTAAAGGAATACAATAACTATATTTTTATTTAAAATTATGATTTTACTTCTTTCTAAGTCTAACGTAAATTTCATCGGTAATCCTTATCTCATCTGCAAAAACGTTTTTTCAAACATTATAACGAAGTACACAATTCCAGTCAAAGGTACAAAGTGTTTAAAAAGTTAGACACAACTCATTACTCACTCAAATGGAGCACACTGTATCTATTTTATATTCTTATTCCATTTCTTCGATCCATATTAATATTGCCTATACCCTTATTATATTGTTTTCGATTTAGGTACCTAGGTACTTGTGATGATATACTCGTATTAGATTTAAAAAAAACCTGCGACAAAAAACTAGTTAAGAACATTCACAATCAAGTCACATTTCGAACAAGACAGAAACTCAATTAAAATTGGTTCATCCATTTGGAAGCCTAAAACAGACACACGTTAAACATAATCAAATATAAACTATAGCAAATATTGGTGTTTTATAGTCTATTTGAAAAGGATTGGGAGTAATAAATGATTTTCGACAGCTCGTTTCAGAGGCGTGCAGTAAATATTTATTCCAGAGCCGTAAAATATTTTGTAGTTCTATATAAATATGTATTAATTATTTAAGAATTTTATAAACATTTCATTATTTTGTCTTGTTACTAGCCTAACATTTCCTAGAACCTCCCTTCTTAGTAACTGGTGAATATTTTTTTTTGTATTACCTGGCTACTTACAATTTTATCAGTTTGAAAGTGATTTTAGAGTTGTCACGTCGTATCGTTTTATTATCAGCAAGTTATTTCTCAAAATTTTCAAAAATTTCTCCCCTGTTAAGAGGACGAATAAGTGCTTACTTTATAGACCATGGAGTAAGTGTGCTTTCTCCATCAACAAGAAATTTATTATACTGAACGTATACAGGGCTCTTAAATGTCTACCTAAAACATGGAAAATTTTGTGGAAATGACATGAAACATGACGGGTATTGGAAAATCTACTATGAGCTATGACCTAATTTACAAGCAATATGATGAACGATTTCCATTATTGTATTCCGCCCTTAACGAGCCCAAACAGGGTGAGCTAGAATGGTCAAATAAAAAAACCATTAAAGGTATTGTAGGCTTTTTCAAAAGTTCCAAGAATTATTAGGACCATCTTGTACAGGTTTTGCATAATTAATTAGGGTTTTTTACTCTCTATCCTTTTCAAACGGGCTATAGATAAGAACACAACAAACCTATCAAACATAAAAAACTAGATCAAAACTTGTTTATCCGTTTGGAAACTGCGTTACCACAAACAGACCGATATACACAGCGAAAGTAAACGAAATATCTTAGCGTATTAATAGCCTTCTTGCAGACCTCAATTCATAGCGCATTAAACAATATAGATATATTGTTGTCTTTTGAAAGCAAGAAAAGCAAAATTTTAGATTCACTAGTTACACTGAAAAGTTTGCCTCCTGAAGATATGGGATGTAAAACTCACTTTTATTGAATAGTACAGGATTAGGTGGAAAAAGATTCTGAAAAATATTATTGTGAACTGATGAATCTATATTAAACAGATAAAGTTTTAATTTGGGCATAGCTTGAAGCAGTGAACAAATTAATAATACCATTATTCACGATATTTGACTCATTTTACAAATTTTCGCTAATATCTACTTCGAAAACCGTACAATCCTAAATTGTAAGGTTATTGAGAATGCCGATACAAATGTTTAAAATAGAATATGTTCCATTCCAAATAATCTGTTTTATTCATAATAAAATTGCTATAGTTTGAGCTAATTTTTAGATTACTTTGTACATTTGACAGACTATGTATTTAATCTGAACATAACACTTATGTTCTGTATGAACGAAATTCATCACAGTGGGCGTTCTTAATTTAATCAGTTGTGCTCGTTTCTGCACAAAATGTTACTACAATCAAAATAGTAGAGATTTTTGAGATAGGGAAAAAAGTGGAATTACAATTTAAACAAAAAAATCTGGTGTGTCTATACGCACCTGACTTTCCTACCGCTCGAAGGAAAATTACACTGAACAAAAAATTGTCGGATTAAATCGTCCGATTAATTTTTTTCGAAAGATGATCCGTTTGGACAGAATATTCCGAAATAGACAGAAAATATTAAATTTTATTAAAGCATAACTTTTTTTTCTGCTTTTTCTCGGACATGCCACTGTGAGGGGGTTGTAAAAGGCTTTCAGAAGAATGCTTTGGTCAAGTTTTTTCAAAATCCTTAGAGCTGTTTTTGCGCTACAGTCTTGGCTATTACTCAGCAACTAGTGCTATAGGCACCGTGCGCGAAATATAGAGGCAGCACTATTGCCGAAGTAAGCGCTCTCTAGTGTTCTTTTGCCAAAGAAAGTGGGATCAAAACATTCATTAAAAACAACGTGAAATATTTCTAAAAAATGGAAAAAATAATAAAATACGGATTTCAACCAGTCGTCAATAATATCATACTTGGCCAGAATGATGAAAAGGGAAAAAAATTATTCAAGTCTAATCATGTCTATGGCGTAGTTGAAAAAATAAATAATTTAAAAAGTGTCATAACCGGTAAAGTTGTGCCACAGACCAGTGGCCAATTATAAAAATCATAAATCTTGATATGTAAATGAAAATAAGTTTAAAAATATAGTTTTTCAGCTTGACAAGAATCGAAACGTTAGTAGTGCCGAATGTACCTGTAAAGCAGGTCTTGGAGGTAAATGCAAGCACATCTGTGCGTTGATTTATTATGTTAATTCTCCTGAAAGTTCATCTTCGAAAACGAGTCACTCGCAAGAATGGGGTAAGCCAACCCAACCGCAGCTACTAGGATACGATAAAGGTCAAAGAATGTCGAAGCTCTTTACCCCACAGCCTTTGTGTCGAGAAGCATCAAATTTGGAACCTGTCAAGATTACAACTGCGAATTTACCGGATTCATTCGCTAACACACCTCTTGGTTGAAAATGATTCAAATGAAGACAAAACGAATCCTCAGGGCACAAGTGGAGAAAGTTGTGAGTGATATACTTTTGCTGCAATCTATTAATCAAACATACAGTAACGAAGTTGTCATAACTCCAGATTTATTTACGTTTTACACACAGTTTGTTTGTTGTGATTTTAAAGCTGCATTAAATTTGAGTGTTTTAACAATTCAGCAATCAAACAGTAGTGAGTGGTTTAAACAACGCACTCTACGAATAACGGCTAGCAATGGGTACAAACTGAAAGGTCATCGGTTTAATGCAGAAAAAGTAGTGACAGATTTGCTAAACCCAAAAATCACTCAAAATGCTGCGATGATATACGGAAAAAAAATGAAGATGTAGCTTTGAAAAAGTACAAACAATTAATTGATCCAAGCTGGGAGATTTGTAAAGTCGGAGTAATAATAAATCTAAAGCAACCATGGTTGAGCTGTTCTCCAGATGCTGTTGTAATATATGGGAAAGAATATTGGCAAAAGAAACTGCTTGAAATCAAATGTCCATACACCTGCCGCAAAATATCTGTGTGGGACACCGAACTTAGGAAGCCGAATGTACCATACTTGAAAAAGGATGAAAATGGGTTATATTTAAATCCAACTCATTCCATTTATATTCAAGTTCAGCTCCAAATGTATGTGACCAATATAGGATTTTGTGATTTATTTGTTTATTCACCACAAGGTAGTGTTCTACTAACAATCCAACGAGATAATCAACGATTAGCTCAGTTAATTCATCACCTGGAACAATTTTATTTTAGCACATACATCCAAAGATTACGTGCCAAATACTATACTGACTCTATAGTATAGATTTATAGTAAATTATAAAGAAAAACTTTATAAAATGTTAAGTTCGTTAAAATGTTAAAAGTTCGTTAAAAAATTTTATAATAAATGTGATAAGATAGGAATATTTAGCATTAATCATAATATTACTTAGCTTGTAATACCATGATCTCGAATAATTATAAAAAATAATTTTCAACACAAAATTTTCGTTACTTTTAAAAATAAAAACATTCCTATTAATAATATGTATAGTTTTATTTCATACAATTCCAAATTTAATAAATTATTTACAATTTTCAGAAAATATCTTACTTAATCACTTCTTTTTCTTTGAACAATGGCTTCTGAACATTAATTAAGGCGTAAATAACGAAAACTATCTCATCAACATGAGGAAATAACGAATTTGGTATTTTAGATAAAATTTTGAAGTCCTTGATTCGTTGATTAACCCGTTCAATATGTATCCTAACAGATGCAATGTTGTATGTTTCGTCTACTTCTTCCGGGGTGAATTGATCTTTGTGACCAACAGGAGGCATCACAAAAACAGCATTTTTATTCTCTACTTGGGTTTTTATCTGTGGAAAGCCTTTGTCAGCAAGAACTACATCACCAGGCTCAATTAAATCGATTAAACCACAATCATTCGTTATGAAACAATCATCAGCACGACCACCATAACATTTGGAGATAAAACTTACAAATCCACTTGGCGTACAACCCACCATGAACTTCACCGTATGATGATGCTTATATTCTGAATACATTAATACCCTTTGATTAACTTCGGGTAGTACTTCAGTATAAACTTCTGTACAGTCAATTATAACACGAGTTTCTGGGTAATGTTGTTTAAAAGATTCTGGTAGAGATGCTTGCATAGTTGATTTAGAAGGCCAAAAAATGAAATTCTTCAGTAAAATATTCAATTGTTGTATATGCTTTACAAATATCCTATGTGCTGAAGTTCGATGAATATTAAACAGTACTGAAATTGCCGTAAATGATAAACCAGTTTTCAATTTCAATAATGTAATTAATAAATTGGTTTTTTTATCAATTTTTGAAGCTTTACAGTCTGGCAGTAAAGTTAAGAGGTATGCGAAAAATGTTAATGACAGGCCCGTTAAACTGCTCATAACTTCGTCTGTTGTAATTGAAGAGAGTCCATGAAAACCTTGACAAGATTTTGTAAGATCTACATTCATTGGGTCACAAGTTGAATCTCGGACATTCTTCGAAATTTGTATATTTGCTTCACAATTCTTGTCTTCTGTTTTTATCATCGGAATATTTATCTGTACTGCTGCAGTGCTTAGGGCGTCACGACAGTCAAGATTGCAAAAAATATGCTAAATCGTCGTTTGTTTCGTCTACAATTATCTCCGTTTGACAACTTATGCTTTGTTGTACAGGTTTAAGAATAACACTTTCAACATCCACATCAGTTTGATTCATTTCAACACTATTGGCATGTATATCCTCACCTTGCTCCATTACTGTATTGATTGTTTCAGTGATAGTTAATAAATTATTAATTTCCTTACTCACAAATTTATTACCACTGGCAACTTTTATTAGTTCACGATTTTTAACTCGCTGGAAACGTCCTAAGGATTGTATATTTTTCTTTATATTATCGCGTCCAGGGAAAATCGAGGGAACATAAGACGGATGTAACGGATGTTCCGATTTTTCGTTATTGATAAAATGAGAACTACAAATTCTCGTATTTTATTTGGTGTCCAGTCTTTTGCATTTTCTCTGAAACCAAAAAAGAAAGGTTAAGTTTGTTTATAAAGTGAATATCATAATTATCAAGATCTTAGTTATCAAAATGATAGATGTCTACATGCTTCGAGTTTCATCTAAAAATTAATTTTAATTTTGTAATAATTTTTTTAATTAATATAGGACTTACACATAATTTTTTACTGCTTTTATCCACTGTTTACGTTTTGCTAGTTTCCATGCGGCTCCAAACGTACTCTCTGGGAATTTATAAAATTTTAATTGCACATCAATTCCACGTTTTTTACGTGATTTCTTATTACAGTCACGAATACAGCAATTTTTTCTTGAAGTTGACATTATTACAATAATATCTAGAAATCACGTTCTAAAAATAAACGATTCCAAATAGTTAAGATAGTTGCCACTAGTTAGCGTAAAAGTCTAGAGGCACAGTCCCTATCGGGAATCTCGTTTAGTGAGCGGTAGGTACTGGTATCCAACAAAACTAAAAAAAATCAACAAAATCTGTCGATTCGTTTCTGAGATAATCGTGTCACAGGCAAGCAGACAGACCAATGGCTGAAAATATGTTTTTTGGCCTCAGAAAACGTCAACATTCGGTAAAATCTCGACACCGAAAATTTCACACGATTACAATATTTTTCTTAACATAGCTACTGGGGCAGTGGTAGGAAAGTGAATTTGCTGTTATCACTTATCACTCATACGACTTTCCAACTGTCCAAAAGTAGTCTTATCAGGTTGTGTGACAATTTTTTTTCAGCGAGAGATACTAATACTAACAACAATGCTCAATTACTAAAATGCTAGTCGGACCGTAAGAAGAAGATGCACAATTTAATTGTTTGTTAAATTTGTTTTTTTGCTAAACTTAAAATTTGAACTTCAGTTTTTGTTTCTTTCTGAATAAAACTTTGATTACCATTGGTCAACATGATATAATTAATTGAACACACAAGTTTTCTATGTAAATAGCTATCAATGCTTAAAATATTGAAAGATGATGGCGCCTAGTAGGTATTCCACGAGAAAAATTAGTACCTTAATGTACTTACTAAAAGACAGAGAAACATAGTAATAATTCAAAATAACGTAAGTATCGTTCTAATTAAAAATAATAATTGTATGGAATTCTATGGAGTCCACAGACATATTTAATTTACTATTAAAATAATACAAATTACAAAAATATTAATTTCTTTTATGAAAACAAGGACGGACTTTATTGGTTGGTGCACTGAAAAATACAAAATAATATTAATTATACTGGTGATGATGGTAATTTTGAAGTATTCCAGTTACAGGTACTTAGACAGAAGACTTTCGGCATCGACTTCAAAAGTACAAGTACATCGAATTTTATGAATTGTTATATTATTATTTCTTAGTACCTACATCATCTAATGAAGTCTGTCCTAGTTTCTTTTAAGTTATTTATTTTACAACAACACGTGGTAAATAACGCACACACATACTGGATATTAATTTTATCACGGAAGAAAACACAAATCTACAAGATGAAAAGAGAATCATCAAAATCGGTGTACATTGACCAAGCAAACCGAGGTTACATAAAAAATACATAAGTCAAGTTGTATACGTCCTTTTTGGGATGTCGGTCGAAAAATAGCGGAAACACACATAATTCAGAGTTTACTATTGCTGTAACTTGGAAACCGTTAATTTTTTTTGAAAAAAAAATACCAATTTAAATGTCGCCAGATATGGTCTCGACCTTAATTTGTCGTCTCAAACTTTTGAATTTTGAAAAAAAATTGACCCCTCTAACCCTTTGTGGTAAGTATTTTAGGGGAAGGTGATGTCGGATCTCAGTTTTTTCAATATGGTACCATTTCTCATTACTTCTCTGCCAAAGAAAATAAAAATCATCAAAATCTGAGCACGTTTACAATGCAGAAGGCGCGAACGAAAAAGTAGACGGTCAAACTGTATAGGTATCTCCTACGTCTGGGAAATCATTCTATTATGTTTTTTTTAATAACTGATGCCGAGAGTAGCCTTTTGTTTTTCTCTTTCTATTATAATCTATGAGGTATTCGATACTGCCAAGCAATTTGATCCAATCCATCCTGTTATGCTCTAGTATTTGAGGCTAATGTTCGTATCGAGAACCAATTATCGATGTCAGACTGGTTTCACTCGATGCATAATTCGTAACAATGTGAAGAGAAATTAATTAAGCTTCCAGCAAAATCTATGGAACAATTTTTTATTGATTAAATAAATGGGGAAGGTTATATGCAGCAAACCTACTAGCTCCACAAATTGGCAATAGTAAATTTTTTTCTAGATTCTAGATCATTGCTGCACTGTTATACCGAAATTTTCAAACGGTCTAATTATACCACAGCATGATACCTATGCTGTGATTATATTTTGAGCTTGCAGTAAAAATAGGTAACTAATAAATACAATCATATAAAACTTAGTGAAAATAATTTATTTTAAGTATTTATTCCATTATATTATATCGTGAAGTAATTATAGGTTCCATAATGGAGAAAATGAAAAGTTTAACATAAAGATACATCTATGCAAGAGTATGCAAGGAACTGTTATGGGTTTGGTCAGTAAAACTACGCTTGAACATGTATAGTTTGTTTCATGAATGAGCGCTTCTGCCTTGAAAATACGAGAAACGAATCAATTCAGCCGAGGCAAAGATAATGGAAGTCATCCATTATCTTTGACCGAGGGGAGTAAATCTGTGGCGTGACGATTTCGGGGTAAGATACGGTATTGCAATTTTTTTATACGCTTTAAGGAAATTCATGTAATTAGGGAGAAATAATTTATTTTAAGTATTTATTCCATTATATTATGACGTGAAGTAATTATAGGTTCCATAATGGAGAAAATGAAAAGTTTAACATAAAGATACATCTATGCAAGTGTATGCAAGGAACTGTTATAGGTTTGGTCAGTAAAACTACGCTTGAACATGTATAGTTTGTTTCATGAATGAGGGCTTCTGCCTTGAAAATACGAGAAACGAATCAATTCAGCCGAGGCAAAGATAATGGAAGTCATCCATTATCTTTGAACGAGGGGAGTAAATCTGTGGCGTGACGATTTCGGGGTATGATACGGTATTGCAATTTTTTTATACGTTTTAAGGAAATTTATGTAATTAGGGAGAAAAAATATCGATTGATTAAATAAGCAATAATATGAAAGAATTAATATTAACAATATTGCAGAAACATAAAATACAAATTTATTGCTGGAGCTATAAAATATAAATTTATTCATCTGAATTCCCTGAAATGTCACTTTGACTTTGTGACACCTATGAATTAAAGAATGTGTTGCGTTCGGACATACGAGCAGCGCCCTATCATTCCTTTCTTGAACCAGACCTCGTTAACACAATTCCGTTAAGTCAAGCTTAAGTTATAGACACTAAAAAGTTTACCAACTCCTCTCGCCTTTATTTTACGTCCTACAATAAAAAATCATGTATCAAAAAGATGGAGCATTATGGTGGCTTTAACGTGAGGGTATTTATTTTTAAACTTATATTGGAAAATTTTGAAAAATCGCATTTTTAATACGATCGAAGCTATTACGCCCCCTAGCGGTGGACGTATAAATTTAAAAAATATTTCCAGCAATTTTCGTTGGCGATTTTCTCTGAAGGATTTTTTTCCTTAACTTCTACGACTATTAGTTCCTGAGATACAGTACCTCGTCACCCTTATTGAATCACCCAGTACGTAGTTCGTGAATGATTACAGGCAAACGCCATCATTCGTAGAACAAACTGTAACATTTAAGTTCCAAAACGTCTGAGTTCTAATCTACACAATAAAGGCAGATTCAAGAACATTTGATTTGTTCATAGGCAGATCTGTTGATTCGTCAAACTTCAGTTCTTGAGTACATCCTTGTGCGTATTTGAAACAGTACAAAATAGATAGCAAACGTAACATAAGTATTCGAAGATAAAAGATAAGTATGGTTCAAATCAAGTGGTGAAAAGAAGTTGTGCTATGTTCTTTTTGGCAGCTTTTTCTTTAAACATTTTAATACCATATGAAAACTGTTTTTAATTTTTCTTTTCCACTCGGTATTGCAATCTAAATAGATTATACAGAACTGAAATACCTACCTATCACATGGTTATTAAATTGATTAATTTCAAAATTTCCAATTTGTATTTTTATAATTGACAATTTGAACAAATCAAAGTAATTAAATATCTAATCTGATGAAAAATTAGCAAGTAGCTTTACTATGCTTACTAGAGTAATATTCATGGCTGATATATTTTGTGTAGGTATTAATGCATTGAATAGTAGTTAACAATTGTCGGTCATACTTTTACTTTCTTATATCGGGAATGCCTAAAACCATTTGAGTAATAGCAATCTCAATTATCGAGAGATAATGATAAATTGAGATAGAAACAACAATAAATCAGGATAATGAACAATTGTAGTTAAACTAGTACAGATACTTATTAAAGCTTTTTTACCAAGCGATTGCTTTTCTTGAACACAAGTAATTTTCAAAAACTGATTGGAACATGATAATGGTTAGATTGGACATTAAATAAAAAAATAACGGTTTGAAATCACTGAAAATAATAAAATATTGAATAAATATTCTTTACAAAACTAGGACCGACATTATTAAGTTCATGTACTAAAAAATACAAAATTATATTAATTCTATTGATGCTGGTAGTTTCGAAGTTGGTGCCAAAAGTATTCTATCTACCTGCAACTGCACCGATAGATAGTTTTCTGTTTCTAAGATCATCTGAATTATCAAGTTTTGTTAGTGTGATATCACCACAAATATAATCTAATGCGCCTCCTTTTCCTATGTTGTGAATTTTTTTATATACTCTTGTAATTGGCTTTTCAATTTTGCTCATGACATTTTAAATAAGTAAGGACAGAAAAGGTGCCTAATTTTTTTTGAAATAAATTCAAGATTTTATAATTTTACTTTCAAACGGTCGTAACTTTTGAATGGAGTAAGCTGATAGAATATGCAGTTTTAAATGTTCTATTTGGGTATGTCATTTGAAAAAATATATCTGCGAATTATTCTAAAATGATGATGCACCCGATATATTTTTTTTTGCGATGAGAACTTGAATGTTTTCATAGAACTTTAATTCGAAGATTTTTTTGTAAACCTATCAGGAATCGGAATATAAGCAAGTTTACTTTACGTCACCTCAGCACATTGTAGCAGGAAATAAAATTAGGGCTGACTAGGGAATAGAGGGCCCATCGCCATTTATTTTTATTGAAATATCCTGTATATTACCAAATTTTTAGATTTCTTGTACAATCTTTAAAACATTTGTTGTATAATAACCTATACCGTTTTTGCCACATTACAACTTTTATGTCAAAAATTTGTTTTGCAGTCCAAAACATAATTATCATTCTTTAATATTTAATTAGGGTTGATTTTCTTGTGGAAGAAGATCTACTTCATCAGTATTTTTATGATTTTTTTATAATAATTTGTACAGAGTAATCAAAAAATAAGCTTGAAAACTAGATCTAAAAAAGGCCAAAAGCAAAAATAAGGTGAACTTTGTATAAGAATGTGTTTACCAGAAATTAGTCATTTTTTAATAATTGGCTATTTTATTTTTCTATGTAAAAATGCTACACATCTTTAAAGTTGTGTTAAAAGTTGGCCATGATTGCATTAGAAAATTATAGCAAATGTTAATAAAATAAATAATACTTTTCATTTGCAAATTTTGAGTAATTTTCATGCCGACAGGACTTAATTATACAGATGAAGATTATTTGAATTTATTTATTATTTTTGGAGAATGTGATAAAGTTATTTCATGTTAAACATTCACTATGCGATATCCGCATAGAAACAGCAACCAACACCAAAATATGTTAAGAAAATTATAGAAAACTTCAAGAACTTTGGAACTATAAAGCCTAAGCTATGTAGAAATAAATCAATTGTTTACAACGAAAATACTGAAATCGTCATTTTTGAAATAATTGGCAAATTTCAACATGGCACCCTTGAACTTCCAGACATTTCTCGCACCTAAGCAGGTACTGCTCAGGGGTGGCTCTTCTCATTATTTGCAGATTCTATAGTGTTTAAGCATTGCTCCCCAAACAAAATATCGAGTACTGATAGGTCTGGGCATCGAGGTGGCCCATTGTTAGCTATCCGTTGATTATAAAACAACCTTTACATATGTGTTGTTGAGTGAATGATGATTATGTGGAAGCGCCTCATCATGTTGCCAGCGCCAAGTTGCCTCAAAATTTCTTAAAAATTTCTCAAAATATTTAGATAGCGTTCACCTTAAAAAACGTATTTATTATCAAGAATGTTTCAAAGATAGCTAACTTACCATCTTGATAGAATTCAAGGGCCACGAAGCCGTCGTTTCTTATGGCACAATAAACGTTAAACTGCTAGGATTCTTGAAAGTTCTGCTCTTTGTATGGATGTATATTTGAATCACAATAATGGGAATTGCGTCGATTAAACACCCCATTCTTAGTGAATTTAGCTTCGTTCGACTAAATAATATTATCCAAAAAGAAAGGATTCGCATGCTACTTGCCTTGTACAATTTGTTGGCTATGCGGCAAGATATCCCAAAATTGCAATTTCAATATTTTCATTTTCATTCATTGTTTTGTTTTGTCACGGACTGACGAAATGAGCGCAGCGGTCTTGAACTAGTTCACCAACTGAGCATATCTTGTTTCTCCTAGTATCATGCTATACATAGGATGGCACCTAAATTGTAAACTATCTAATTAAAAAAAGTGGATATAAAAATAAAATTGTGAAGAATAGAATATTTTTTTCAAGATTTGTTGTTAGGTCGCGTCAAAAAAAGCGGTTTAAAATACATGTTTGGGTACAATTTTCCACGACAGCAACGAAAATTCAAGAGGTTGAAGGTTGCAAATATAGTATCTTCCATCTTTCCTGAATTTTTTACAGATAAAACTAAACAAGTACTGTTCTGTTATAGGTCCACCTGGAGTGAGAATTGAAGATGCTTATGTACAACTATTACCAATCAGTAAGCAAAAATGCCATAATATTGATCCTATAAGAGATATTTCCTACCAACTATTCACTAGGTAAGAGATCATGAGAATAATAATTTTATTCTATACATATAGCAATTGAAGTTTAAATGTAGACTTACGTTTCAACATATAGGAATTCCTATAAAACAAAATCTTAGTACTGAATGTGCTTAGATAACGATAATAAATTCATCCACACTAAAAAACCGATGTCCGATGTCAAAAATATTGTTAAAACAAACATGTATTCTGGATAAGCTTGTGTTATCGCATTCGTCTATACTAGATTGAGAATAATGTTTATTTTTTAAGTAACAGATATGCCAGTTTAATTTTAGTAAAGTATTGCCATGGCAGACAATTGCAAAGCAATTTTTGCGACAGCAAAATGTCTACAATTCGACAACTTTAAAGTGAGCTGCGACGGATCGCTGCGAGGGAATTCAATTCAATTCATTTATTTGTTTTCAGAAATATATTAACAATTGTGTGTGTGTGTAATTTATTATTTCAAGAAGAGAGGGAAGCGACTTTACAATATAGGTTAACCATTAAACCACAGCATTTCTTATGCTGTGGTTACACTTTGACATTCATAGGCGTTCTACAACGTTCGTGTATTATACTTTTCGCAATGCCCGTAAAGTTAGCACTACCATTTCAAAAAATCAAAATTTTATATCGTGGATCAATTGTCGCTTAATTGCCGTTTACATACCGTGAAATCGAAAAAATTACCGTTTTCATATTTTTAAAAATAAGCCCTGGTAATGCTAACTTGACAGTCAAGTAAGGATTACCACATACTTAGGCACGTTTCCTTAATTCAGAAAGACAAAAGCTTTGCGGCAATAATTGCCGCTTTTTAACCGTAATCAAATAGTGAAATCGAAAAAATTAACGTTTTTTTATTTTTAAAAATAAGCCCTGGTAACGCTAACTTGACAGTCAATTTAGCATTACCACCTATATAGGCACGTTTTCTTAATTCGGAAACTTTACGGACATCTTTTCTTCTACAAACCATGATCGCCCCTTTAAATTTCTTTCATGATTCATTTTCCACTTTTCGAGCTGTAGTTACTTGAGTAGGATGTTTGATAAAAATCTGGACCGACTTTATTACTTGTTGCACTGAAAATATAAAATAATATTATTTCTATTGGTACTGGTAATTTTGAAGTTGTGCAGTTGTAATAGAATTGAAAACTTTTGGCACCAAAAGGTATCAGAACCAATAGAATTAATATTATTTTTGTAATATTTAGTGCACCAACTAATAAAGTCGGTCAAATTTTTTGTAAAAAAAATATTTCATACTTTTGAGTGTAACATTATTCATTAAAATCATTCAAAGTTCACAAAAGAAGAAAATACGTTGCATATATGTTATATATATTATATATTCAGAGATTTCAAAACATCGCGGAAATATACATATTTCAGACTTTCCCACTGCTGTAACCAGGAAACCGATTTCTTTTGGGTGGGCATTTTGGAATCACCAAGACTGCAGAAGGTTCGAGAGCGATTCTATTGGGTGAATTGCAAAGAATATGTAAGACGCTGATGCCGGATGTGTGATGCCGGAAGTGTGAAGTGTGTGCAGCGAGCAATGAGCCACTTAACAGAAAACGGGCACCTATGAGACAATATAATGTTGGGAGTCCCATGGAACGAGTTGCTGTGGATATTGCGGAGCCATTTCCTGAAATGGACAATGGGAATAAGTATATCCTGGTAGCCATGGATTACTTCACAAAGTGGACAGAGGCGTACGCAGTCCCTAACCAAGAAGCATCGACCGTCGCCGAGGTGTTGGTGAAAGAATTATTTTCACGTTTTGGCGTTCCTCTTGAAATCCATTCTGACCAAGGAAATAATTTCGAATCAGCCCTGTTCCAAGATGAGTGCAGACTAATAGGTTCGAACAAGACCAGAACGACCCATTTGAATCCTCAATCGGATGAAATATCGGGAAGAACATCCTGGAAATCCAGAAGCATGGAGAATAAACTGAACTGGATTACTCTCGAAGGAACATATAGAACATAAAGCAAATGGAAGACTGGTATTAACACGAAGAATCTAGACCTTTAGGTTAGACATATAAATAGCCGCGTCAATCACAGAGGGAAAGGACATGCAACATATTCTTTCCCTCAAAAACTTCTCCCAAAACGGGTGCAGGGGGCAAGTTTCTTCGAAAATTTGAGACGACAAAATTAAAGAAGGACCATATCCAGTAACTTTCAAATTTGACATAAATTAAAAATAAAGGACGGCCAAACTAAAGAACAGATTATATGTAGCAACATAAATTGGATATTTTTCAAAAAAATCCGGTTTCCGAGTTACAGCAGTGGGAAAGTCTGAAATATGTATATTTCCACGATGTTTTGAAATCTCTGAATATATAATATATATATAACGTATATGCAAGGTATTATCTTCTTTCGTGAACGTTAAATGAATGAATAATGTTACACTCACTCAAGTATGAAATATTTTTTTTTTACAAAAAATTTGACCGACTTTATTAGTTGGAGCACTAAAAATTACAAAATAATATTAATTCTATTGGTTCTGGTACCTTTTGGTGCCAAAAGTTTTCCATCCTATTACAACTGCACAACTTCAAAATTACCAGTACCAATAGAAATAATATTGTAACGGGAATTTATATTAAAACTGGGTTCGATTTATTTTCACTTATTTACTTATACCAATAACTACACGACTATATACACATTTATATTCACACTATATTTCTTGGACTATAACGACTTTCTACTGTCTATGTGATCTATAACTGGCTGACTATCTATCACTAACTAACTGGTCATTGCCATCAACCTTATATATCTAATCTAAAAAGCTCTAGATGGTTCCAGTGTTGTTTTCGTTGCTTTAGGTGGTTATTTCTCAATATATGGCTTCGAGAATAGACCAGGACTTATTCTAGTTGCCTCTGATGTCTCCCGTGTTTTCCGGAATGTACATTGTGTGTGTAGTTTATTATTCGGGTAAGTCTTCACGTTACAATATTATTTTATATTTTCAGTGCAACAACTAATAAAGTCCGTCCAATTTTTGGTCAATGTGTAGAACAGGTTTCCACCGATTTTTGGCTATTTTTTAGCTAGTTGTGTATTTATATATTATGGAAACACATTCCAATTAAAATTTTTAGCCCGCTTACTTCACATTGCCGAGAAAAAAATTCTAAAGTTTACTATTTTCACATCGAATTTCTAGTAATTGCGACTCATATGACAGGCCTGTGCGCCACTACGCTGCTGGACTGTTTACTTTGATGGCGTATTATTAATATTTCATTGGTTAATTATTTATTTATTACTTTATTCCTACAAACTCGACCTACATGTAACGGATGTCCGTAGAAACGTGTCATTTTGGCAACATTGCATAATTGCCGTATCTACAACATAAATAGCGGCAGACAGATTGCTATGGTTTTTTATGGATCTGTTTTCGCTAATTGCAGCACTTTTTTTATTTATGGGGCTGATTTAGTATTATGTTAGCCAAATTACTATTAAAAGTATATCATTAAACACATATTTTCCCTACCGTAGCACCCCTATTCCCTTCTCCCTCCCGCAAGCTTGTTGGAGGTTAGCGGGCTAAACGTTTCATTGGAATGTGTTCCTATAATATTTACCTAAGCAAATAGCCAGAAAATTTGCCTAGAATCGGTGGGAACCTGTTCTACACATTTACCCAATTTTTTTGTAAAAAAACATTATTTCATACTTTTGAGTGTAACATTATTCATTAAAATCATTCAACGTTCACGAAAGAAGATAATACGTTGCATATACGTTATATATATTATATATTCAGAGATTTCAAAACATCGCGGAAATATACTGTAACGTGAAGACTTACCCGAATAATGAAATACACACACACACACACACACACACAAATATCTGCAAGAACATCCTTGAAGTCCAGAAGCACCGAGAATATGGGGCCCTGATTAGTCCCGAATAATAGCACACAGCAAATCGAAGACTGGTATCAACTCGAAGCTTCGAGATCATTTTAGGTTAGATATATAAATGCCCGCGTCAATCACAGTTAATCAGTCATAGATAGCATAGTGAGTGTGTTGAACGAGAGCAAGCAGAGAACACTGAATATTAATATAGCTAGCTAAACGCTAGGTGGCGCTCTGAATATCAATGTGTATATAGTTGTGTAATTGTTAGTGTAAATAAATACGTGAAAATAAGTCGAACCCAGTTTTAATATAAATTCCCGTTGCATTGGTGTCAGTGTGGAATCAGTGAGTTACTCAAATTGGACAGACTTTAAGAGACTGCGGTTTCGTTTTGTTAGATTTAAGTTTAAGTTTAAGACTCTTTTGTTCGTTTTCGTGTTCGTGTGAAGACTTTCTGTTCATTTTCGTGTGAATGAGATGACTTTTGCTCATTCTCATGTAAGTGTGAAGAATTTTGTTCCTTTTTCTGTTGAAGACTTTGAAAACTGTATTAACTAATTGACTTTGTTAATAAAGACAAATCAAAATGAAATTAGTGCAGTTAACTGTGAAACAACTCAAAGAACAGTTGGTGGAGCGGGATTGGGATGATTTCGGTAATAAAGCCACCCTCCAGAAATGGTTAAGGGGCTCTTTGATTGAGAATGGAGAAGATCCTGATATGTTCGAGTTCTACTCTCCGGAAGAACTGTTACTGAAAGAGAAGGAAGAAGTTTCTAGAACTCTTCAAGATGAAATTAAAGAAATTTCTAGAAATAATAATGAGAAATTCGTGGAAGTGACCAGGACATTTGGGGTGCAATTCGATGAAGTCTCGAAAATGTTTGAAGAAATTGCTAGAAATAATAATGAAAAATTCGAGGAAGTAACAAGGACATTTGGGGTGAAATTCGATGAAGTTTCGAAAAAGTTTGAAGAAATTTCAAGAACAGTTGACGAAAACTTTGTCACGACAGAGAAGAACATGGAGCTACTGCAACAAAAAATCAAGACACTGGAAATGGCATTTAAGAATGGTAACTGCAGTAAGAGCCAGACACTCAAAGGCGAAGATGACTTAGCCGCAGTTAGGATGAGGGTTAAGCTGTCAAATTTTGATGGAAAGTGCTTCTGGTCAACATATCGAAAGCAACTTGAAGCTGTGGCAATGGCTAACCAGTGGACCGAAGAGCAGAAAGCTGTTTCCTTAACTGCCGCTTTACGAGGTGATGCAGCAGAAGTTCTATTCCGGCTGGCCAGGCAAACTACCAAGTCTTGCTTTCTAAATTGGAGAATCGGTATGGGGACAGTCATCTTCAGCAAGTATACAAAGCACAATTACGATCTCGGGTGCAACATGCGAATGAGAGTCTGCAAGAATTTGAGTGGGAGGTAGCTCATATTGTGCGGCTAGCATATCCTACAGCTGCCAATAGCGTCCTAGATGAAATTGCGGTGGACACGTTTGTAAATGAATCGAGAGAGAGAGCGAGTTGCAGAAGGCGTTGAAGCTGGCCAGACCAAAATTGCTAGAAGGAGCACTAGCTATCGCATTGGAGCATCAAGCCGCTAGCCAAACTTCCAGAGGACACCGTGTAAGAACAATTGATGAAGAAGAGCAGTACAACAGAGAGTCCCTGTTAGACATGATAAGGAAGCTAGTTACGGGAGCGCAATCAAAGAGAGAGCCAAGGTGTTGGAACAGTGGTGAGCTAGGACACGTATGCCGCAGTTATAAGAAGAAGTTTGCACATTCGGAAAGAGAGAAAAGAAAAGATTGGGTCGAGATGAGGGGGCAATTGTCGACCTGCAGAAATAGTGACTCTGTAATTACAGTCAACGTGTCATCTTCTGGCGGAGCCTTAAGTTTATACATCGATGGTCGAATCAATGGAGAAGACAGAACACTCCTAATAGATACCGTTGCAAAAAGTACAATAGCAAGGCCAGAGCTCATCACAGATCTGTCCCGGATATTACCAACAAATGTCCAACTCAGAACAGCGACCGGGGAGACAATAAGAACACATGGTGAAGCGAGCCTGACCATCAGCATTGGCAAGTTCACCATCAAGCACAGAGTTTTAATCGCTGACATCAAGTTGAGCAAGGGAAGTATGGTTGTAAATTGTGTTCCTGTATCAGCGATATCCTCTTCAAGAACGACTAGTAAACTATCCAGGACCAGATATTCGAAAGAGCTGGATGATATAACAAATACGAAAAGTTAGAGATATGCCTAGGGACTTCCAGGACGTATTTGCGCTGGAAGAAGAATACAAAGGTAAGACAAGTATAGTGACTCACAAGATAAACACAGGGAACGCTCAGCCAATAGGACAGCAGCCAAGAAGACTTCTATTGGCCAAAAGAGACGAAGCCGAGAAAATGATTCAAGAAATGAGCAAACAAGGAGTCATTGAGCCATCGAATAGTCCATGGACCTCGCCAGTAGTGCTCGTGAAGAAAAAGGATGGTTCTATAAGATTCTGTGTAGATTACCGACTTCTGAATTCAGTCACTAAGAAGATAGTTATCCGTTACCCAGAATAGATGACCTAGATCTGGAAAGTGGACAATGGCAAGTTGGAATGAAGCCCGCAGATCGAGAAAAGACTGCTTTCTCGATAGGATCAGGGCTCTGACAATTCACTGTGATACCGTTTGGACTATGCAATGCTCCCGCTACATTTGAGAGGCTCATGGAAGCAGTTTTGAGAGGACTGACATGGCAAACCTGCCTAGTGTATTTGGATGACGTAATCGTGGTGGGAAAATCATTTGAGGAACACTCTAAGAATTTAAGAGAAGTTTTCCAACGATTTCTTGAAGCCGACCTGAAGCTGAGTCCTAAGAAATGTCATCTGTTCCGACGTGAAGTAAGATATCTGGGTCACATCGTATCTGGGGACGGCGTCACGGCAGATCCAGAAAAGATAACAGCTATTAAAGAATGGCCTATTCCCAAGGACAAGCATGAGATTAGAAGTTTTTTGGGCTTGTGTACCTAGGTGAAAGGTTTTGCCAACATCGCTAAACCATTAACTAAGTTAACAGAAGAAGGCAAATAATATTCCTGGAATGACGAGTGTCACAGAGCTTTCGAACAACTGCAAGAAGCTCTTATCAGCGCACCAATATTGGGTTATCCTAGGCATGACGGAAAATTCGTGTTGGACACACATGCCAGTAATACAGCTATTGGTGCTGTACTCTCTCAAATTAAAGACGAGCAGGAAAAAGTAATTGCTTACTCCAGCAAGGTTTTGTCCAAATCAGAGAGGAATTATTGCGTTACCAGAAGGGAACAGTTGGAAATAGTGAAAGCCTGCGAACACTTTCATAAGTATTTGCACAGTCGCCGCTTTCTAGTTAGAACTGACCATGCAGCGTTGAAGTGGCTCCTGCAATTCACAGTGGGAATAAGTATATCCTGGTAGAAATGGATTACTTCACATAGTGGATAGAGGCGTACGCAATCTCTAACCAAGAAGCATCGACCGTCGCCGAGGTGTTGGTGAAAGAATTCTTTTCACGTTTTGGCGTTCCTCTTGAAATCCATTCTGACCAAGGAAGAAACTTCGAGTCAGCCATGTTCCAAGATGGGTGCAGACTAATAGGTGCGAACAAGACCAGTACGACCCCTTTGTATCCTCAATCGGACGGAATGGTAGAGAGGATGAATCGAACCATGGGCAAGCACCTCTCTATGATTGTCTCAGAACATCAGAGAGATTGAGATCAGTACATTTTCTTTAAATATCCAATTTATGTTGCTACTTATAATCTCTTCTTTACTTTGGTCATCCATTATTATTAATTTATGTCAAATTTGAAAGTTACTGGATATGGTCCTTCTTTAATTTTGTCGTTTCAAATTTTCGAAGAAACTTGCCCCCTGCACCCGCTTTGGGAGAAGTTTTTGAAGTTGAATGTTGATTTTTTTTCAGTGATACTAATTCTAAATAGTCCTCTATCAAGTGAAAAAATCGAATTGTATACCTCCTCCGTTTGGTTCATCGGTTAAAAAAGTGGTTGACTGTACGGCCAGGGAGACTATTTTCATCTAAAATAAAATTATTCTTTCTACTATTACAAGATAGCATTCGTTGCACATTTAGATACAAAGTATCTAGGTATGTTCTTATACCAAACAATAACGTTATAGGTAGTACTTTCTAAATAAGTAGTGTAGATTGAATTTATGCTAAATCTCAATCGAAATTATCTCTAGATTTAGGTATTACCAAAATTATAATCTGGTTACATAGTTGCACAATAAACATTCAGGATATTAGTTGCCAAGTATATATTGCAACGGGAATTTATATTTAAACTGGGTTCGATTTATTTTCACTTATTTATTTACACTAACAATTACTACATAACTATACACACATTTAAATTCACAGCATTACTCAGTGCTTAGCGCTCTATTTATATTCACTGTTCTATGCACTAGTATATGAACTCACTCAACTGTCTGACTATGACTATCTGTCTCTGTAATTGACGCGGCTATTTATATATCTAACCTAAAAGTCTAGATTCTTCGAGTTAATACCAGTCTTCCATTTGCATTATGTTATTTCGCTATATGTTCCTTCGAGAGTAATCCAGTTCAGAATATTCTCCATGCATCTGGATTTCCAGGATGTTCTTCCCGATATTTGTGTGTGTGTATGTGTATTTTATTATTCGGGTGAGTTTTCACGTTACACCGCCCCCTCCTTAGCATCTGATCGTCCCAATCAAAATCATCCTTGGTAGTACCTTGATGCATTTCTGTTCCATGGCGGAATCTGCATTTGTTTCCTGTCTGGCAAACACCCATGTTGAAGAAGTAACAGTCTATGGTCTCTCCCGCTTATACTCCTTTTGGATTGAAACAACACACGGTAATTTGCACGCCAGCGTCCTGGAAGATGTATTCGATCATGCTCCTTACGATCTTCCAATCCAGCCCGTCCAACCCGCAGCCTATTTTCGACCCAAGACCCAACTTCTTGATGTCATAATTCCTAACTTCATTCCTTAGGCTGGCTCTTCAGTGAATGTCAGATGTCCTTGTAACTGGGTTTTCCTCTAGACATCTTCTTTGTAACCAAATAAAAGAGGTTAAGATTACCATCTGCTAGTCGCAGAACTTTTCCGACTCTTGGTTGTTGGGCTGACAATTCATCCAATCTTTCAAACTTCTTTTTAAACAACAGAGCGATTCCTTGGTCCATACGTAGATCCTCCGCTGCACGGTGGGCAATAGAAACGTCGGCTGGCAGTTTGAAAAGATATTGTTGAACCTTAACTGTCACACCAAGTCTGACCTTCTTCCGATCCGCGTATTCGGACATGAACTCGTTGAAACTGACATTTTGCTCTTCAACGTTCTTTTCTTGAAGCGCCACTCGTGCTTCCTCCTGTTTGTTCGATCCAGCGTATGGTGCGAGTCGGTTTATGTGCACCACTCTAGGTTTTCCCTTTGGTAACTTTCAGATACGATAGATGACGTCATTTATCCTCTTCATGATTTCATATGGACCTTCCCATTGCCTCTGGAGTTTGGGACATAGGCCCCGACGTCGTTGGGGATTATAGAGCCAAACTAGGTCTCCCACGTTGAAGACTCCATCAGCTGATCGAGTATTGTATTGGTGTTTCATTCGATCACTGGCAAGCTGGGTGTTCTGTCTGGCTAACTCGTGAACCTTAAACAATCCGGCTCTCAATTACTCGACGTATCCTTCTCCTGCGATACTGTCCTCTGTAGGTCTGCGGTCGAATTCCAGGTTAAGGGTAGGCGTAACTCGCGCCCCAGCATTAAACTAGCAGAAGTCTGACCAGTTATCGCAATCTCTCTGATGTTCTGAGACAACCTTAAAGAGGTGCTTGCACACATCTTGGAACAGGGCTGATTCTAAGTTTCTTCCTTGGTCAGAATGGATTTCAAGAGCAACGCCAAAATGTGAAAATAATTCTTTCACCAATACTTCGGCGACGGTCGATGCTTCTTGGTTAGGGATTGCGTACGCCTCTGTCCACTTTGTAAAGTAATTCATGGCTGCCAGGATATACATATTCCCATTGTCAGGAAATCTGACAATGAAATCAGGAAATGGCCCCGCAATATCCACAGCAACTCGCTCCATGGGACTCCCAACATTATATTGTCTCACTGGTACCCGTTTTCTGCCAAGTGGTCCATTGCTGGCTGCACACACTTCACACTTCTGGCATCAGCGTCTTACATCTTCTTTGCAATTCACCCAATAGAATCGCTCTCGAACCTTCTGCAGAGTCTTGGTGATTCCAAAATGCCCACCCGAGGCTCCATCATGTAGCTGACGTAGTACCTCCGGCACTTTGCTTCTTGGGACAACTAGCTGTAATCTAGATTCAGTGCCATCTTCAGACTCAAAGGTTCTATATAGCAGATCATCTCTTAACCCAAGACAGTCCCATTGGCTCCAATATGCTTTCACTTCCGGGCTTCGTAAGCTTAAATCCTGCCAAGACGGCCTCTCCTTACGGCGCATCCACTCCAAGACTACTATCAAATATGGGTCGTTGTTCGTCGTATAGGGCAAAGCTTGTCTTCCATCTTCGAACAGTGGGGCAGTTATAGTTGCAGGGTCTTCTAGATAGGGAATCTGCGTTCCCATGATTTTTTTCTGCCCTGTGCCCGATGTCATAGTCATATTCCTGAAGACGTTCTAACAATCTTGCCACTTGTACGCCAGGATTACAGAATTGGAGGAGCCACTTCAACGCTACATGGTCATTTCTAACTAGAAAGCGGTGACCATAAAAATACTTATGAAAGTGTTCGCAGGCTTTCACTACTCCCAACAGTTCCCTTCTGGTAACGCAATTATTCTTCTCTGATTTCGACAAAACCTTGCTGAAGTAAGCAATCACTTTCCCTGCCCGTCTTGAATCTGAGAGAGGACAGCACCAATAGCTGTATTACTGGCATCTGTGTCCAACACGATATTATATAATAAAGATATTAAAAAAATAATATGGGTGCTATTTATTAGAGCAACAGAAGCCTAAACAACATTTTTTAGAATTTGCGTCTGTCTGTATGTTTATACGCGCATCACGCAAAAAATACTGCACGGAATTGAATGCAGTTTTCACCGATATATTACTAGAGGTCTATCTTAAATTAAAGGCTACATCTTATTGCGTCTGTCTGTCTTTCTGTATGTTTGTACACTTATCACGTAAATACTAAGTACTACATATAATTGAACGCAATTTTGACCGGTGTTTTGCTAGTGGTCTAACTTAGAATATGGTTTCCATTTTATCATGTCTGTCTATCTGTCTCTCTGTATGTTGGTATACGAAAAACTACCGCATGGAATTGAATGCAGTTTTTCACGAGCACAAAGTAGCAGGCAAAAGCTAGTTTTAAATAAAACAAGAATATACAAAACTAATGTATATAATATATTCTTAGTAAAAAGTATCTCGCTAATTCCAAAGCCGTACTCCAGGTGCAAGGGAGAGCTTAAACCTTCCTATGTTTTACTCCACAGGCGTATTTGTCATTTCAGTATAACTTCTAAGCTCTCTAAAACCTTCTATACTATATAACTAACCTAATCATTTTGCTTTACAATATATTCATTATTTTTCGAGATATTTACAGTTAAAAATGTAGCTGTAGGATTATTATGATGCCTTTTTATCATATCCGAGTTTCTAGTTACATGATTGCATTTACAACGTAGATTAAATTAATAGATTTTTTTAGGTACTATACCTGACTGAATATGTTAGGAGTACGACAAGTTGTTTTAAAGTACTGGACACGAATCACTTTTTAAATGCCCTTATGTCTAAATAAAATATCCAGTAACTAAGCAATGAGCAATATTTTCTCTAGGTGATTTGAGTTCAGTCTTCACACTTCCAACAGCCGTATTAATAGGCAAATCTTGGTTCGATACAAGTTTAGTTTGCTTATTAGTTAAGTGATAGTTTTAGAATCAAACAGCTGCAAGATTTACCAATTAAAATATTTTTAATCATCATTGTAACACCCTGTATTATTATTTAACATTTAGCTTGACATTATTTGTCAATAAAATTTCCCCTGAAAGTCCTTGACAGAGGTAATCTCTTTTATCTATATTTTTCTCTCTATAGATGAGGCAAATACATACATTTCTTTTAATACCTTATTTAAGCATATTCTGTCAAATATACCTATCACTTAGCTAAGGTTTCATCTGCAGTTTGTCAAATTTAAAGTAAGCTGTGACGTATCGTCGATGGGGAAGTAACCAGAGAACAGAGGTTCTCTGAAGTAACTTTTAACTTACATTATATACCCTGTCAGTCATAGGCGTGCCACACCGTTTACGTATCTGCCGCAACTTATCTACAAACCAAGAACGACCTTGCATATTCCTTCCACGGGTCAGATACAAATAAAAAACACAGAATATCTTACATACGCAGCCCTTTGCTCTCGAGCCCAACTCGGACTTGTCTTTAAAATATACAAATCAATTCTGAACACTGCAAAATTTGGAGCTATAAATATATTATTACTTATCCTACTCAAGTTACAAACTGATGTTGTTCACTCAACTCAATTAGAAAAGGAATGTGAAGAAATAAGTGACAATGGCATTTGAATTTAGACATATGTATTTATTTCATGTGTTTGCAGGCATAATCCTCTCCAGCCAAACCAACTGAGGATTGGAGATGATAGGTCTTTGCAGAATTCATACTTCAACTTCTCTGAACCAACTGTGATCTTCTTCCATGCTTTTTCCGAATCGTCTCAGGCTACACCAGCATCTCTTATTAAAACTGGTAAGAGCTAATATCCGCATTCCCAACAGCTAACAACAGCTATTATTACTACCATCTTCAAGCTTATCTACAGAGAGGAGACTACAACATCATTCTAGTGAATGCACCAAGACTGGAGGCCGGTCCATGGTATTTCACTGCTGCGAGAAATACCATGGTTGTGGGACAATACACAGCTCAGTTCATCGATTATCTGGTATCTAGAGGGCTATACTTACCAAGTCTTCATTTAACTGGACTTAGCCTTGGGGCTCAAATGGCTGGAGTTTGCGGACAAGCTGTAAAGAGTGGTAGAATCCAGCGAATCACAGGTAAAAAAAATCCGACGGCTCAGCCAGCGGATACAATACAATACAATTTATTAACATCAATCAAGATTATACATTCTATATAAATATAAAAAATGTATAAACATATCAGACTAGTCCAGACAAACTACAAAATAAAATAAAGTACATATCGGTTAAGTATGAGGTATGTGGAGATTTCAATTATTTATATGGATAGATGAGGTTTTTGAATTTTATTATTTTTTTCAACAAATTTGAACTTGATAGGTAGGGGTTATTCACGGCGAGTGGCCTATTAATTATATGTTTTGAAAGAACTACTCATATTATGGTTCTGAAAATGTGCAGTGGCGGCTTTATGACAAGACTCTATTTCACTGAAATAATGGCGAATTGCAGTCATTTCTGGTTATACCGGAAGTAGGTTTAACTTTCTTATTTTAAATTTAATACATACTATATTTTTTATTTGAAATTATGATTCCACTTCTTTTTTAAAGCAACTTTCATCAGAATGGCCATTCTCAAAAATCTATACTCTTTTGATTTGAGTAGATTTTTTTTAGAAAAACATGCAATGCTAAAAAAATAATAACTTCCCCTAAAAGAATTCTATGTGTGATCAGTTTCTTTCACGTTACAACGAAGCATATGTTCTGTTTAGGGTAGATATAAATTCATTCAAATGTACATGGTGTTAAAAAAATTGGACCAAACAACAACAATTTAAACATTAATAAATATTTCTTACAAAAAATTGGACAGACGTTATTAGTTGGTGCACTGAAAAGTATAAAATTATATTAATTCTATAACGTCGGTCCAATTTTTTTGTAAAAAATATTTATTTCACACTTTTGAGTGTAACATTATTCACGAAAGTCGTTGAACGTTCACTAATACTAATGAAGATAGTTCTTATCCTATTACCCACGTACATTATTTGCTTGTAGTTGTTATAAACATCACTGCGGAAATACGTTTAAGTATTTTAGATAGGAAAAAGGAAAAAATGTTCATTATAAATGTTGCTACACAAATAATTATGTCTTTCATGTAGTACCCACAGATATTCAATTTTTGAAAGAAATCGCCCTCTCCACATAAGAAAAAATACATATATTTGAGAATATAACATGGTTCTATCTCAAAAGCCGTAATTCTTTTGAAAAAATGTTCAATTCAAACGTTTCCGGATATTGTCCTATCTTTAATTATAGCAGCTCAGATTTTTGATTTTCGAGAAAATTTGCCCCTCCACCGCTTCGGGGGAGGTTTTCGGAGGGAAGGAAATTTCGGATTTGCGTTTTTATAAATATAAATATCGGACCATTTCTCAAGTCTCCTCTTTCAAATTAATCAAAATCGGAGCTCGTTTATTATATAAAAGGCGCGCACGAACCAAAAAAATAATAAAGCAGACAGTCGAATTGTATGCTTCCTCCGTTCGGAGTTCGTCGGTCAAAAATAGCTTCCCAAAATGATCAAAATAAAAATTCCATCTTACTGCATTTTGTTCTTTTCATTGGTATTAATTTCATGCAACAGTCGATTGTGGTTTTTGAACTGATAATTTCTTTAGTTGCACCTTGTATATACCTTTCAATGGATCTAGTCAATTGTAGCAATTAGAAATGAAAAGTTTTCCGGATGTATTTGGAAGTGATCGAGAATAGATAGTAATATTTGAAAATATTAAAATTGTCACGTCAACATCACATTACAAATATTTCATTAGATTATAATTGCTGAGTATCTTTGATCTCTATTTCAATTTTTCTGTAAAAATGGTTATTTAATGTTTTATACCTATTTCCAAGAATACTGAGTATTTCTTTCTCTAAAATGAGCTATAAGAGTTCTGGCGCAAAATCGATCAATTTTACATGTAATTTCCCATAACGAATTCTAAGGTCAAAAATAGCGAAAATTGGCGCTTTTTTCCCAAGATTCTAGGGAAAAATGCTTCGGCCCCATGTGTTTGGGATAGGAAAGTAGCAGATCTAGGGAAACCAGGAGTCTGCGGGGGGAGTGAGGTAAGGGAGATTTCCACTAGATTTTCAAACCTAAAACCCCTAGATGAAGAAAATTCTCTAGATTTTCAAACCTAAAATCCCTAGATGAAGAAGATTTCCCAACGAAAATCCCTAGATGAAGAGAATATGAATTTTTCCTACAATTCCTGCTATTTTCTCAAGTTTTTCTCGGATTTTTCATATTTTCTAGCTACTTTTCGTAGTTTTCGTTGCCTTTCCAATAATTCTTACCGTTTTCCGTAGTTTTTATTGACATTTAGTCGCTTTTTATGCAATTCCTGCCATAATTCAGCCTTTTGAAGTTGTTTTTCGCTCAATTCCTGCAATGTTCAGCTATTTTCAATAGAATTGCCGATTTTCATGCATATTTTGACATTTTTCTAACCCTTTTCCTTAGTTTTTCTAGGCTTTTTGCTACCTTTCCTATAATTTCCATCATTTACAGCCGTTTCCACCGATTTTCACCACTTTTAGTAGTTTTATCTCTTTTCCAGTGCTTTATAGCCCTTTTTTCATAATTCACACCCGTCTTAGCTACTTTCTCTTCTACAATACATCGTTTTCCATGGCATTTTAACATTGTCAGAATGAATTCATCTAATTAATGCTAGTAAAGCGCAGGTGATTAATAAAGTAGATTAGTGTAGTAGTAGTGTAGCGTCCATCTTTCATCAGACTGCGCAAGCGTCTCCAATGCTATATAAAGGAGGATCCTAACAAATATCATCATTCAATCATCGACTTTAGTAAAATTTAGTAAATTTAGTAAAATGTATCGCTGGCATATTGCAGCTCTTGTCATCTCATTATGATGATAAAGTGGCTCGTAAAGGGCTAAGTGATTGTGCAAAGACGTTAAAACGAATTAAAGATTCTATGAGATATGCCAACACGATAGGCGAGAAACAGCATTTAGAAGCATGTTTAAGAAACGTCAAAACCTTGAGGTAGCATATTAAAGCTGAATGGAAGAAAGGAGCAGGGGCATTTTCCAGACTAGAAACCGCAAGGGACCGTGTTTGCTGGAGCGATAGCGAGTCTGCATTCCAAAACCGCATACGTACTAGAATTATCTCGAACCTCAAACATAAAGATCCCATCACATTTTTCCAGGACTGTTTTAAGCTATTCAAGCCACGCATCATCAACGCTTTAAAGAATGATATAGCCATTAAGGTTAACGCTGTATTCGGAGGCGAGTTTGAAATAGTGAAAGGTGATCGACTGTTAACAGAATATAAATATTTCACTACCTCCAATTCACCCATCTATCGTGAGACAGATATCGAGGAGTGGTTCATCTCAAAGGTCATCACCCCCCTCCTCAAAGACTTGGAGGAATTTAAAGAACGTGACTCTGGATGGGCACTGAAGCGAGTTATGAATTTAGGAGTGAACATTAACAAATTTACACCTCAGCTGGGCTCATCATATATTGAGCTACCACCACAGATTAAGAAGAAGGAAGCCTGCGTTAACGTTAAAAACGATGATCAAGCCTGCTTTGCAAGGGCAGTTACTTCAGCGCTATATCCTACTGAGAATCATTCTGATCGCACATCTTCTTACCCCCACTACTCATCTGTACTAAAATTAAAAGGTATTCAGTTTCCAATGAACATTAAACAGATTCCATTATTTGAGAAGCAGAACAACATATCCATCAATGTATACATTCTCCAAGAGGAGAAAAAGTCATTACCACACTACCAACATACCTCACCAAAGAAAAGCGTGAGAAACATGTGAATCTGCTACTTATTCAGACAGATATGATGAAACTGATCAACCCATCAAATATCATTATGTATGGATCGAAAATCTATCCCGGCTTCTATCAACCCAACTATCTAAATGTAATGGCCAAAAGTACCGAATAAAAGTGTTGAAAAACAGCTGAAAAGTCCGTGAAACCAACGGAAAATGATGGAATGCTAGGAAGTGCCGGAAAATGGGTGAAAGCTTGAAAATTTCAAGGAAAGGTGATGAAAAGTTCAGAAAATGACTGAAATATTGAAAAAAATGGCTAAAAAGTGCTATAAAAATATGAAAAATCTGAGAAAAACTTGAGAAAATAGCAGGCATTGTAAGAAAAACTTAATTTTTGTTCATCTAGGGATTTTCGTTTCGAAATCTTCTTCATCTAGGGATTTTAGGTCTCAAAATCTAGGGAATTTTCTTCATCTGGGGATTTTAGGTTTGAAAATCTAGTGAAATAGTAACTTGATCATACAAATACCTACAAATGGACCCCATGGGTAGCATCCCTAGATCTGCTACTTTCCTATCTCAAACACATGGGGCCCAAGCATTTTTCCCTAGAATCTAGGGAAAAAAAAGTCAATTTTCGCTATTTTTGACCTTAGAATTCCTTATGGGAAATTACATGTAAAATTGTCGATTTTGGTCCCGAACTCTTATAGCACATTTACTCTCTAGCTTAGAATATATCTTTATCATACCGCTTTGAAATAAATACCTACTTACAATACATTAGGTATTTTCCAAAAGTGCCGATGACACTTACTGATACATAAACATAATTTCAAAACTATATTTCCTTAAGTTTTAGATATATGATCTACAAGTGGTGGATGGTAAGGCAAACGATCTCAAATATTCAATATGTCAGCGCAGCGATTTCGAAGTTCTGATGAGCCCCAAAAAGTGTACTCCCTGTGTCCGACGAAGCAAAACTAAACTTGACTAGATAATCATAATTCTACAAGTATATCTGTCAGGGTTACCGACTTCGCGCCACCTAGATACTAGGAGCTTAACTACGCCACCTAGTGTACTATAATAATTCGAAGATATCCATAAATTATCCTTTACAATGATGAACAGTTCATAAAACTAAGTATAAGATAAATAATACAATTTTAATTCTTTGGTCCTGTTTAGGGGAGGTAAAGAAAGACTTGAGAAGGGCGGGAATTACAAACACACCAGGGAAAAAGGACGATAGGAAGCATACAAGAGATTATTAAAAGAGTTTGACATCTGAGAGATGGAGATTGATCCACGCCGGCTATTCCATATGGGAATATTGAGCCAATATGAATGATGCATTATTTGTTTCAAACTTATAAGATGATCCAGTCATTATAGTTGTCATGTGGTCTATTTCCTTCAAAAAATGTATTGTCATTTATAGGTATGGATCCTGCTGGACCTCTATTCAAGAAATGGCCCAAGAGCCTCAAGTTAGATGCAAGTGATGCAGAGTTTGTGGACGTAATACACACTGATGCAGGTATATTTGGATATCCAACTCAAATAGGTCATGTGGATTTTTGGCCAAACCAAGGCATATCTCCTCAACCTGGCTGTACAATTCCAGAAATTAAGAAGCGTAATCCTGATTCAGTTGTCGAACCAAGTAAGTTATCTTTATCCAAATAATATTGTGCAATAAATCATTATTTATTGCTTGATTTCTTCCAGGACTTCCATTGCATTTCCAATGAATGTTGTCTCTAAATTTATGTTTCTTTATATTTTTGTTCCACTTTTTACTATTGCTGACAATTCTTAAAACCTTAATCGCTTTACCCGACAGTAATTTACAATTCTTGTATATCCAATAATCACATGGTATATACAGTGTGCCCAGAATTGGTGATGGATGGATGGATGCAATTATATGATATAGTCTTAGATAACTCCATAGGTAACTTAATGCCTTTTACAGAACAATTCCATCCACTTAAATCATATTTTCAAAAAAATAAACTCATGCATTTTTGAACGAGTCATAACTTTCTCAAATTGCAGTTGGATTTGAATAGGGTTTTTCTCTCACTAATCCAGTTCTGACTTATTCCTTACACAAATGTAATAGGTACTTTTGTCAAGTATTGATTTTTGACCGACTTCCCATATCGAGGAGTAAGGAGATATATAAATAAATAAAATTCGAGAATTTCATTTCCTTCTCCCAAAGTTAAAGAGGAGACTTAACCGGAAATATTTCAATTAGAAATGTTCCTAAAAATATTACGATTTCCGAGTAAAGGCTGAGATATGTGCATTAAAATCTCTAAAGATAAATTTTGATTAAAAATGTGATTTTTTACAAAAACTAGGACCGACTCTATTAGTTGGGCACTGAAAAATACAAAATAATATTAATTCTATTGTTGATAGAACTTTTTAATTTGGTGCCTGAAGTATTTTATCTACCTATACCTACAATACTTCAAAATAACCAGCATTAGTAGAATAGATATTACTTTGTACTTTTCAGTGCACAACACCTTTATAATGGAACTTGACACAGTTCTAATTGCATATATGGACGTAGTTAAGCAGAAACCTACCATCCAACATTATTAATATTCGTAGGAAATTGATATGAAATATTTAACAATCAATTTACTATTATATCGATACCAAATCAAGATTTTGTACTCAGCTTCTGGTGCATAGACAATATTCAAATGCTTTAAAAAAATTAAATATTTTCGGTGATTTATTTTTATAAATATTTAGCTACATGCTTTCAAATATCATTTGAACTTTCCGATTAGACATTGGATTGGTCACTGTGGTCCTATTAGTTGGCCTCCGGGATCTCTAGACCTCCCAACATAAGATAATATCTTATGGGGCTGGTTGAAATGAGCAGTGTAGAAGGTAAAAGTGGACACCACTCGGGATGCATGGTATTTCGCTCAAGACCGTGACGCAAAATGTTTCTAATGATTTTGATGAAACTTGTCTAAAACATTCTGCTCAACCCTTCACTGCCCGCTGTAATGCGTATCTCTTAAAAAAAATCAGGAAAAAAGCTATGCTCAAATGAACTGTTTTCTAATGATTTATTCATATTCTAGCTAAACATTTCCTCCCAAGTCAATATTGAATATGACTATTGTATTGTCTTGGCACGTTGAAAAAAAATGGTCTCATGACCTAATTAGAATAGAGTAGAATCTGTTTGAGGGCGGTAGGCAGCTCCTCTGAGTGGACATACCAGGTTTGTTTTAAAATATATTCATGTGCCTAACACACTCCTGGAGTATGTCCGTTCCTTCTGACTAACCCTGTATAAAGAAGATTTAAAATTCAATACTATTTATCTGATTTTGTTTGCCGGTCATGGAAAGTAGCGTAGTTGCACAAATCATTACCTAAAACAATTCCGATGCCTGTCAGTTATGATTAATTTTTAACTTACCAATACTTAAATTACTTGGATGGTTAATCAGTTTACTCTCTTGTTTCTAGTTTTTTGTAGTCACTGGAGGTCATACCAGTTCTACGCTGAGTCTGTTGTAAATCCATACGGCTTTGCAAATGCTGTAGCTTGTGATTCATGGAAAATATACATAAAAGGTCTATGTAGTCCGGTCAATCAACCCACTACGAGAATGGGTCTCTACGTAGACTGGGAGTAAGTTAATTTCAATAAGGTATAATACATTTTCCTACAGCTCAATTTTAGGGCGCGAGGTAATTATTTCCTAATTACGAATTCAGAATCTCCATTCTCTGTGACGTGAGAAGAAATGTTTAGGAGCAATTTTTGAAATAAATCTGGACAGCAAGTATCCAATAAAAGAAGATTTCAATCAAATATATTCAAATTTTGACATTTTATGTTTTTAATAGATCGATCAAAATAACTTGGCCTTTGTGTTTTTGTTGTTTCTTTTGTGCGCATCCTAGTTTGCGTATCTATTTATCTATCTGCAATTTTCGAATGCCACGTTATTTTGGTTGAACTGTAGATCTTGCATTGAATAATTTAAAGCTAAATCTGGAACAATGTATCATATTTATAATATATTATTGTATAATTTTAAAGAAAAAGCTTGTTTCTCCTTAATAGTGGATTATTACCCAGACCCACGACACTACGCGATGTGACGTTCTCTTTAGAGGTAGTGTTCTCTGCGTTCTCTGCACTGTATGTGTAGCAGAGAATTTTGGATATACAAAGTGTTAAGAAGAAGGATGGCTCGACACGATTCTGCATGGATTATCGGCAATTCAAAAACGTTACCAAAAATGACAGTTACCCATTGCCAAGTATTGACAACACATTGGAGACACTTTGGCCGGATCCCAGATATTCTCTAAGTGGCTGTTGGCAAGTCAGGATAGATCCCGAGGACCGAGAGAAAACTGCATTCACCGTTGGGTCCGGCCTGTAGTAGTTTCCAGGTCTACTGTTTTCAAAAGGGCTGTCTTGGAAAACCTGTTTGGTCAACCTAGATGACATCATCGTTGTAAGAAAAACATTCGAAGACCACCTTAAGAAATTTGAACATGTATTCCTGCGACTACGTCAGTCAGGTCTCAAGTTGAGCCCCAAGAAATGCCAAAGGAGGTTCGGTACTTAGGCCATGTGGTGTCCAAAGAAGGAATAGCAGTTGATTATCAGAAGATACAAACAGTGAAAGAATGGCCTTCACCCAAGTCTAAGCACGAAGTAAGAAGCTTCCTCGGCCTGTGTACTTACTATCGACGGTTCGTATGAGGATTTTCAAATATCGTCAAGCCGTTAACCAGGCTTACGAAGTTAGGTTGCAAGTTCCAGTGGGGTTATGACTGCCAGCAAGCCTTCGGAAAATTTAAGGATGCTCTGCTCCAATACTGAGCTATCCCCTGCCAATGGAAAAAAAATATATTGGACACATACTCAAGCAACGTGGGGATCGGTTTTGTTGTATCACAGACTAGCGTTTGCCCGCGATTTCGTGAGCCTAAAAAACTGCGTTCAATTCTATGCAGACAGACGCGATAGAATGAGGCCTATATTTAAAATTAGATCTCAAAAATACATCGGTGACAGTTGCATTCAATTCCATTTAGTAGTGCGGTAAAATGAAACCTATATTCTAAGTTGGACCTCTAGCAATAGATCGGTGAAAATTACATTCAATTCTATGTAGTACCGAGTCTGCGTGATGCGTGTACAAACATACAGAATGACAGACAGACGCGATAAAATATAGCCTATATTTTAAGTTAGAACTCTAGTAATACATCGGTGAAAACTGCATTCAATACTCAAAGGCTCCAAGAATTCGATATCGAACATCGCGCTGGTAAATCCGACGGCAATGCCGACGCACTTTCGAGAAGACCCTGTCCTGGTGACTGTTCCCACTGTAACTGAGCTGAGGAGAAGGACGCCGCTTCTAGGAGAACCACCGTTATAGATGACCGCTGGCAACCGGGTAATCTTCAAAAAGATCAGGAGAAAGATCCCTCCTAAAGGTACTGATTAAATGGAAAAAGGAAGATCAGCGACCGACTTGGCATGAGGTTTTACACTAGTCGTATTGGGCCCAGTGGAATTCTCTTGTTTTAGAGAACGGCATTTTGATATGAGTACTCTAGAATCCGGTTGGTACTGAGGACAGAAAGGAGTTGGTTGTACCAAAGTGCAGGAGGGCTGAAATTTTGGAAGAGATTCACGGTATGACCGTGGAGATCATTTAGGCGTAGCTAAACCTAGGAAAAACTCCGTGAGCGATTTTATTTGGTCAACTGCAAGGAAGACGTGCACAACTGATTCAGGAAATGTGTGGTTTGCGCAGCTATCAATGGACCACAAAGACGTCCAGAAGTCCCTATGCGCCAGTGCAACGTTGTAAGTCCATTCTAGAGAATCGCAATAGATATATAGCAGGACCCTTTGTTGAGAGTGAAGCTGGAAACAAATACATCGTGGTCCTAATGGACTACTTCAGCAAGTGGGTAGAAGCATACGCATTGCCAAACCAGGAAGCCATAACTATAGCTGATGTTTTGGTCAAGGATTGGATATGCTGCTTTGGGGTAACGCTTGAGCTACACTCTGACCAAGGAAGAAACTTTGAGTCTATCCTATTCCAGAACCTCTGCAACACCCTGGGGATACGAAAGACAAGGACAACGGCGTTGCATCCTCAGTCAGACGGCATGGTTGAGAGAATTAATAGAACTGTAAACCAATATCTTTCCAAAGTTGTCTCTGAACACCAAATAAACTTCATCTATTCCTGTTTGATTATCGGTCTGCTGTCCACGACACTACTCGAAAGGCTACAGCTAGTATTGTCTTTGGGCGAGAATTGCGACTTCCCTGCGATCTCAAGTTCGGCTGTAAACCTGGAGATGATGTCGCTGGTGAAGATTACGTTTCTAAACTACGTAAGAAAATGGATGAAGCCCATGAGAAGGTCAGACACAACGGCCAGACCGCAAGTGATCGTATGAAGACGACATATGACGTCGGAGCTTGTGATTCGAAATACGAACCTTGCAATCTTGTCTGGCTATATAATGGTCAGACACAACAGCCAAACCGCAAGTGATCGCATGAAGACGACGTACGACGTCGGCGCTTGTGATTCGAAATACGAACCTGGCAATCTTGTCTAGCTATATAATCCTCATAAACGTCGAGGATTATCACCGAAATGTCAGACATCTTGGGAAGCACCCTATGAAGTTATCAAGAAGATCAATGATCTAGTATACAGGACCAGGAAGGCTACCAGAGGGAAACCCAGAATTGTGCATTTTTACAGACTGGCTCCTTTTTCCGGTGACAATGATGAGACACAGGCAAGAGAACTTACTCTGCTAAACGCTGAGATGGACTTCGATGCATTCATGGCTGCCTACTCTGACACAGCTAATGCTAGATTTGGCGTGACTTAAGAGGAGCATCGCGACATCTTCAAGGTGCCAGAGGACTACTGGCTGGCCACTGTGTAGCAAGAGATCTGCAAATGTCCTGAGGAATCTTTAAAGCTTCGTTAGGTCGTGTAGATGAGCTTCAAAGGTAGAATGGTCAGGTCGGACATTAGAGTTGAAAAAGGGTCAGAGGCGACTGTCTGGGAAACGCAGCTGAGTCTCAAGAAAAAACTGGCTGACAACATTTTGAAATTGGCCATTTCAAAGCTGGCCTGTGGACTAGACAGTTTGGACTGGAGAATCATCAGGAACATCCTGGAAGTTCAGGTTCACAGGGATAGAGATTTTAGTATGCTGATCGTAGATTATTTTTTATCGCACTTCTCAATGCAAGATTGGTATCCGTTGCCGCTTTAAACATGGTCAGGAAGAGAAGGTTACGAGGGCGAAACGATTTCAAGGAGGGGGCAGTGTAATATTACACAGACCCATGCCACTGCGCGATGTGGCGTTCTCGGCACCGTTTTGAAACAGAGAATACTAGCTCATTGTGGATACACACGTATTTCGTAGATCATAGAATATAAACTTTTCCATGTCTATTCATAAGAGAATGTTTGAAATATGTATATCACAGAGAAAACACTATGCCAAGAAATGGAACTTACCACAGGTTCAACACTCGATAAAGGAACGATTTTCACTCCACTTCACAGAAAAAAGAGCACACAGAATATTTCGAGCTATTAAGGAATACAGATATTCAACAGGCTACCTGTTGAAATAAGGAACTTACCGGAAAAGGACTTCAATAGGAAAATAGATGAGATATTGGTGAAGGGTGCATTTTCTACATTAGAAGAATTTTTATGTTTCAATTTTTGATGTAATTGTTATATTGAGGAACCATGTAAAATTTGATGGTAAATATTGTTATAATTATTATTACTAGCTGACCCGACAGACTTTGTCCTGTCTTAACAAAAGCAAAAACAATATTTTGGTTTTCTAAATTTTGCCCATAACAATAGCAACTTTATCAATTGTTGCAGTATTATAGCGTCTTGCGTGTTGTCCTGCAGGCGTCTTATAGGCTTTGCTGACAATTTTGTGGTAATCAGATGGCATGCGGTTTAATGCAGTCTTGAATAATACAACCAATTTGTTGTCTGATGGAAAAACATTTGAAGAGGCTCCAAAATTGGTCTGTTCACCGATTTATTGTGTGCATAACGCTGATCGACTTGTTTTGCTGAATCGCCCATGAAATATACATTTGCAAAAATTGTACCACCATGCGACTTTCAAGATACTTTGTCAGCACTGCCATTCCCCCATCCACTCTTGACTGGCTTATTCACATGGCTACAAACGTACTGTACGCTACTTTAATTGATATGATTTGAATTGAAAATTACCAACTTATTCAGGCACGTGGTGGTAAAAGTTTATTGTTTTACAATATAGTTACCTTGAAAGTTAGCATAAAATTGTCTTGAATGAACTTGAACTTTTGTTGCACCAAATGCCTTTATTTGAAAACATTGTATTCCTGTATATGAGTTAAAAATATATAGAATCTGTGCCATTTCCGTAAACCAATGAATGCAGAGGCTCTGGTGGCAGTACCAGTGGCGTCAATTTGACTTTACCGCTCCCGCAACACAATCCAGGGGCTTCATTCTTTCAATATTAGGTGTTATCTATTTGTTAAACAATATTTGCAGCGCGAGTTCTGTCAATTGCAGGCAGTTATTTCAAACAACTGACATTTGTCAGTATGTAAAATTAATATTGTCTTTAAGTTTTCATAAATGTTTTTAAATTTTCTAATGTTCCGCTCAACTTCCTTAATTTTTTTTTCGTTCATAAGAACCTTCTTCTGATAATAATGACCACAACAAAAAAAGAATTAGCGAAATCGGTTCAGCAGCTCTCGAGATTTGAACTTAGCAACACATTCAGCGATTCATTTTTATATTATAAACAGATTTTATTAATCAGTGTGTATGTGAATTTCTATACACATAGGAACGGAGAACATTACAATACATTATATTTATTTTCATTAAAAAAAATATGTTCTTTATCTACCTATATGGTATAAAGAATGGCTAAAAATAATTCCTTTGCTTCAAAATTTAAAATTGAGAGAGACTTTTAACATTCGCGTAAGCGATTAAAATTTATTCTTTGTGGCATGCTTTCAAACACAAGACACAAAATGCCAAATTAACAGTTCATTATTTACTAATGAACTCTTAATTATTCAAAAGTCAATAGCTTCGAGACTCTCTCTCTCTATCTACCTATACGGTGAGGTATATATAGTACGTAAATATTTCCTAACTTTATTTCTTCAAAAAGTCTTTTACCTTAAATAGAAGTTTCATTTCATTTAATTAAAAAAAATCAAGGTGCTGTAAAATTTCAATGCTTATGACCTGTTGTTTCGCGCTTTTAAATACTTTCAGAGAGAAGAAATTGGTATTTTCACTCACCATTCTCGAAAATAAAAAATATTGATCGGAAGACCAGAAAATTGCGAAATAGAGAGCTATTTTTTTTATTTTATTATTATGTGTGTTTATGTATAAAAACACCCTATACCAAATATCTGCCCTTAAATCGCAGAACTTTTTCGAGCCGCCGCAGTCATGCTATTTGCCATTTGACGCATATTGCTTTTTATTCCGGTGTGATATTTGGTTTGTTTATTCGATTTTAGTTATTTTTGTTTTCTATGAAATGGAAAATATTTATTATAAGTAGGTACTGCATCGTGCCACTGCGTTCTAGTAAAACGTGAAAACTCCAAATAAAATTTTTATTCATGTACCTGAAGATAAAAATCGCCGATCAAAATGTCTAAGATTATGCAGAAGAAATGTGGGGGATATTGCTCTAAAGAACACTACTATTTAATTATGTGAAGATCATTTTAATGTAAGTATATTAATTCCAGAATTATTTAATTGAAAAATACTGTAAAATAGATTCTATACATATATTAAATCAGAACTGGAAATTATTTATACGTAAGAGATAATTTTGGCATAAGTGAGGGTAATACTTTTAAATTATTTTCTAAATCTTTACCAATTATTAGTAAATATGTAAGAAAATTTATTATAAAGCCCCAAATTTCATTTATAAAGTCAAATCTAGTTTTCGAGCTCGATATAGTAATGTCTTTTTGTATCACTGATTGCTTGCAAAAAGGGATTGAAAAACCGTCAGATGCACAGATTTCTTTAACATGATTAGAATATAAGTGTAACACAATAATAATTAATTTCTTGTACTCCGGATGGCAACATATGAATGTAGCAACCTTAAACATATTAACTATAGGTAAATTATCTGATTGTCCTTTTGTAAAACCCGCATCAACCATCTTTAATGAAAGTATTTACCACACCAAACATATAAATAAATAATATAACATCAATATATTGAGATCAAATCACTAAAATTAAATTACAATCACGTTTACCTGCTGTCCCCCGTCGTGTCGTTCGGCAAGAAAGGTCTGACGTCACAACCATTGGCAGCGCTTTTAAAGCGGATGTCAAAATAACAACATTTAACCCATATATTTCAGGTAAAGATTATTTTTAACTTTCTTGACTATGGGGTTTTTGATGATAATAACTCAAGATTTTGACTATTTTTACTAACTTTTTTTTGCCAATTTCCTTATTAATGGGTAGGGCTTGTCCATAATGTATTATTATTAGTATGTTTGTAATACTACAATCAACTCCGTGAACAGATGTTAGCGCTACATAGTGCAGATAGTGACACCCCGAAAATAGCCTTGGAGTAAGAACTTGTCAAGTCAACAAAAAAAAAACAATTAATCTACCTACTTTATTTGAAAATTGAATGAAATGTATAATAAGCGTATAATATACCTAGCAATTACATAGAATAAATTAAATTTGTATTGTTAAAATTCTAAACGTGTACCAACGATGTAGGTCCAAGTTAATTTTTTCTACCACCTCTACGCTTCATTGTAGCTGTACATTGTGGACAGTACCATTTCCCTTTTGGTGGAGCTGTAATACCCACGCAAGGATAATGGAACCATTCCGATGGACACTAGAAAAAATCATTATGGAATCAGGCTAACATGAGATTAAATTCGCTGAGAACATATCAATTGATTCACTTTGATATCCGCACCAGTGTAATTTTTTATTCCAGTTTTACAGTATGCTAGTTAGAGAGGTAGTCTGACCAGTGTCCAGTCGACCAGTACGATATTCAATATTATAGCACCACTTGACAATCAAGTAGCTACGTAGCAAACTGTAGAATCTACGAAGTATTTTTCCTTTCCACAGTCCCGCATCATGCATTTCAGACACTAGACCAAAGATTAGAATATTTGACTAGATACTCAAGGTTCAGGCCAGGTCCAGACTCAGTATCAGAATAGGCACATGTGGACGTAGGTATAATTTTTCAGAAAATAGATTTTGTTGACATTACATTGTCTGCGCTAAATTATTCACTGTTATAAACGTTAAAGATAATTTCTGTAATAAAAACACGTGCTGTAGTTCCTTCAAAATTTGTATCATCTCTTCCTTAATAAACGTTCAGAATTTGCGAGTAAGTATTTTATTTTTTTGCTTGCCAACCCTATTAAATAGTCAAAGAATTATTCCTAAAATAACATGTAAAAACTGTGTCAACTTTTTTAGCAAATGAAATGCTACATATATATGTTGTTTTATATTCTTGTAGGACTGTCTTATTTTCATACCCACGTGATGCTTTTTCCGTATATATTTTTAAATTATTGCCCTTACTCAATTAAATTATTGCTGCGATGACATGTGTCTTTTTAACATTCAGCATGTAGTAATGGACTAGTCAAGTACTGACGTCATCATTCTAAACAAAACCCAAGCAGAGATATTGATTGGTAGAAATAGACTTTTATCATATTTTAATAATCCTCTTTTAAAGTAATTTCAAACAAATGAATTTAGAATAGAAAGGCCTTCAAAAACATAGAACAGAATAAGTAGTATATTATTTGAAAAAAAGTAGACTATCGCAGTTTTGATATGTCTTAATTTGTTAACTTCATTCAAACGAGTCTGGCGAGCAATTGAAATAATGTGTTAACATTTTTGATGAAATAAAAAAAATTGTGTGCGAATATCAAACTGAATCAACTGGTATATGAGTCAATAAATAAAAAAAGACAGAAGAACACCCAACTTACATCTTCATTGTCACAGGCAACCATATCTCCATAGGAAACTTGATTGCACAAACAATATCTTGGCTCATTGGGATCATATGTCCATTCGCTATCAGTGACTTCCGCATTTTGTGCTGATAATTCGACAGCCGGTGATTCAGGAGCCGGCGTTACAACAGGAGCTGGTACAACCGGTTGAACAGCAACAATGGAACCACCCGAGTTAGAGTTGCTCGAAGACCATTTCCTATAAGAAAAATAATTTGAATTATTAGGATTAGAGATGTCAGATTCGCGATTTATCCAGGGAAAATCATTTCAAGTAGATGAAATTTCAAATTGAAAGGCATCACTTGTTACTTTCTAAAAGTGTAATGATTTCGCAAAAGCTTAGTCTAATTTTTCATTAGTAACATTTATTCTTGTTATAGAACTACCCCGTGCATGAGTACTGGATAAAAGTTGGTCATGTGCGATTCGGACTCGCGTGGAGAGGGTTCTGCAGTATATAGCAGACTCACCCCGTATATTGAATTATTAGTTATGTGTGTAACAATTCTGGCCGCGCTGAAACAGCAGATTAACTGGGCCAGGCCAATGCACTGTACTATATACTGTATACGAATGATGGACATAATAAACTGAGCTATAAGACGATAAAGTGACTTTTCATGAGAACTTCTAATTAGATGGTAGGAATTAAAAAGTATTATATGGCGATCCTGCTTAGGATATCCGCATAGATTTCAACTTTAAGGCCCTCGGAACTTTCAAAGATAAGGGGAAAAAGTAAATTTTCATATATTTTTCTTAATATCGACCAAGCCATTCATTTTATAATTTTGACAAAAAAAAATATATATATACATATTTAAATTACTAATTGGAACTGTTTATTTAGATGTTCACAAATATAAGTTTTCAAAAAACATCAGTTATTGCATTTCCTTATTCTGAAATTTCAGCTGGCCATTCCACTGAAGACAATATTTACCATAAGATTGACTAAACAAAAATAGGAATAATGAAGCAATTTATAATTGTTGCCCCTCGGCAATTTTCTCTCCTCAATTCACTATTTCTACTCTGTTTTTAGTTTGACAATGACAGATTGACGCAACATTATAAATAAGCCACACTATTTTTGTTTTATATATGGTGTTTTTTTTTTCGAAAATTGGAAGCATCCTTTGCAGCTAGCAAGGTACATGTTTCGACAATCATTCTCTCATGTTAGAACATTTTTAAGTAGATTTAATTATTACTACTCACATTATATCCACAAAGCATTGGTTCAGTAAAGGAGCATAATAGAATTACCATACACTAAATCATAGGCCCGGTAGCCAGCAGGAAGGTATATGTGTATGTGTAATAATGTGTATATTCCTACTAATTATACTCACTTCTGCTTCTTTTTATTGTTTGCGTGATCCTGTTGGATAGCTTGTATCGCTGTTTGAGCAGCTCCAGCTAACTCCCTTCCAATACCGAACTCGTGACCGTGTGCACCTGTATTAATAGCTTCATAGGAGGCCTTCAAGCTGGCCGTTCTTCTACCTTGTTGCATCTGAAAATTATTTTTTTCAATAAACAATCTTCTCTGGACATCATCATTATCATCCTGGTATTTACCTGTTGAGTGGCTGCTATAGCTTGGGAGGCCGCAGCAGCGATTGCCGGTCCGGCACCCAGTGTATGTCCCAAATTGTAACTGATTGTTGATGTAACAGCCGGAGTTATTTGGGCGGTTGTATGTCTTGCCTCTACAAGTGGGGTGGGTGTAACTGTAGCTACAGCTTGTCGTTTCTCAGCATACTGGGTCGGTAACAAGGAACTGCTACTTTCTCTTCTCTTTTCGCTTCTAGGTCTACTATACCTGAAACTATTCGTGTTCAAGCTTCAATGAGGGTTAATACACCCGTTCTAAATTAATAACAACTCACCTTTCGTAGCGATTCTCTTTTTGTTGTAAAGAAGATATATTAGGTGTGGTGTTAGGTGCATCAAGTTCCAATGACCGTTTCTCCAAAACCTCTGTAATTCCCTTATTGTCGGCTTCCAGTTCACATTTGAATTTGTGAAGCTCCGAATCCAAACGTCTCAGATACTTATCTACCAGTTCATACATCTGACTTGCTAGATGAACCTAAGAACCTCAAGAGAATGAGGGAACATGTCACAGGATACGCTCAATCAATTATCTTATCTTGAACAGAAAATCAAAGAAGAGAGAGTTATACTGATGATAGAACAGAGACAAACAGCTGAATGTTATTCTTCTGGGTGAACTAAAATCTTTATATACAGTGTCCTTCCGGACATTGCTTCGACTGATAAATAGAAAAGTACAAATGAACTGACTCTGAAAATTAGGAACTATTCTGAATGCGTGGTTCATTCCCCACCATACTTCATCTAGATTCTATATGAAGTATCTATAACATCAACATCTAACATGCATTAAACTACCAGAACGGATTATAAAAGTCTTTACATTACGTCAAAAGCTCATTAGGAAATATTCAGTTATAATATCGATATTATGAATGATAATGTAAGTTTTATGCTTCATGACATTCCTTATAAATAATAAATACATTCAAATCATATCTATACTCTAAGTATAATATTTACATTTGTGTGACGTTCAACTTTTACGACATTTATGATTATTTTCGAATACAGCATGATCCACTTCCAACAAAATTTGAAAGTTAGGTTGAGTTCTTTTTGAAATAACAATGTTGGCATCTACTTCCGGTATAACCGGAAGAGCCACATTCTTGGGAATATTGCAATCGAGTAGGCCCTATTAACGTTAGTATAGTTCCAAATTTAAATGATATCATTAATAATTTTCTATGTATGAATCGATGCAATACACGAAGGGACACGGTGAATCATACTCAAGTCGTAGTAACCATGTAGATTCATAAGTAAATACCTTCTCATCTGCATCTTCAAGAGTTTTGTAATATTCCTTTCTGATTGCTTGAAACTCTGCATCGACAGTCGTGGGAACATTATCAGCAGGATATCTCTTGCAATCGTTAAAAAATATTTTAACACGTTTTTCTAGTTCATCCATATTATCTATAAATATTTCAAATAAATATTACACAACAAATCACAATATAAATTGTTGCTTACTATGTATAGTCAAATCCATTTCTCTCATATCAGTAAAACGATCTCTCAGTTCTTGAGGGAGATGTTCAATCACTGAAAAATAAACATATTTTAAATTTCCCTCTTCAAAAACCACGCATGCGCACAAATTATACTTACTTTCAAGGTAGTCTTCTAAATACAACATTTTTAGAACCCACAAACTATCTATACAATATAACAAAATAACGTCTTCAACAACTCTTTATAGTATTTTCAAGAATTTATTCACAACAAATTACACCGAAATATCAAAAAGAATATCGCTCAACCAACGCCACAACAGACATATGCAATTTCAGCTACCAACATAAGAAATTAAAAAGCTTAAGAAAGAATTTCCTGTCATGGCTAAAAACCAAAAATACTAAATGAATAAGCTGAAATCTCAAATATCCCTAACAACCCCACAATCAGAAATTATTATGGTGCGATAGGGTTTACCTATTGAACGACCATAATTTTGAATTTTAAATAAAACATTGATTCCTCTTATAACTTTTCCAAAAACTACATTTTTGTGATCCAACTCTTCCATATTTGTGAATGTTATACAGAACTGGGAGTTGTTATCTGTTGGCCTGATCCTTTTCATAGATATCACCCCTAGAAACAAATAGTGAGATGATGATAAATATTTATTTAATCTTTGATGTAGGTATATCAAAGTGAATGTTGCATGTATACTGATGTTGTATACGATATACAAAACACAACAAGCGTTTTGTTTAGCGAAACCAATCGAAACTAGCCAAACTTTCAAACGCGCCAATCATTTATCAGAAATTTGACATTCGGTCAACAAAACGCGTGTTGTGTTTCCACCTCGAGAACACCAAGTACTTAGTTGTAAGCTGTGAATTGAGGTATATCTATTTAAATCAGCATTGTGATTACGTGATCAGCTAGAGACTTTTTATTGACCTTTCAGCACAATAAAATATATTTTGTGCTTTCAGCATCTATAATATTGAGAGTGCATAGATAATGTACACAGTTTCACAGTTTGTTTTGAAATTTATCACTTTGAATAGTACAGTCAAGAATATATAAAGGGGGGATGACTAACTCTGTATCCTGTGTGGGAGAAATAACGTCAATTGTCAACTTGGGATATTGCGCAGAATTACACTGAGTGTCTAATGTTGTATTTAAGCTTCCTTCGCCTATACTACATTTGAAGGCTGTTCGAGCAATAGTTTGGGACGGTTTGATAACTGTTTAAAATGCGCATGTGCGGTTTGAAACAGTTTCCAAGTGGTTTGGGATTTTGTTGCTTGAACACCAAACTGCAGTTTGCAAACTACCCCTTCCACTTTCTTACATTTTCGTCGTCATAGACCAAATGACTATGCCGATAGATATGTTTTATGACCAAAGATAAGAGAGAACATCAATGAAAGACTGATGGACAAAACACAAACCAGGGTTTAGTTTAGGACTGTGGTAGTATTCTCTGAAAGGGATTTCTCCAACAACAGAGAACACTATACTCTAAGAAGAAGAAGACGCTTCAACTGCGCCTGTCTCAAACTGAGTCCGGACTAGTTTGGAAATCGTCAAACTACTGCTCGAACATCTTAAGGTGAGTTTATACAGTAAATAAAACAAAATAAGAAACAAGTTAACATAAAATAAGAAAGTTGAACATGCTCATTTCTATGGGAGCGTTTATAAACGAAATAAGCTAAATTAAGAAATAAGAATAAAGGTGAGTTTATACAGTAAATAAAATAAAATAAGAAACAAATCAAGATAAAATAAGAAAGTTGAACATGCTCATTTCCATGGGAGCGTTTATACACGAAATAAGCTAAAATAAGAATAAGAACTAAAGATGAACTTTCATCTTCATTTCTTATTTTATTTTATTTTGTTTGGAAACTGGTAATGCGCATGATCAACCACCAGAGAACACTCAACTTGCATACAACACAAAAGTTTTTGTCAAAAAAGCTGTGATTTGATTGGTTCATTCTTATTTCTTATTTTATTTTCGTCATCTGTATAAACCAATCTTTTTTGAGATTATTCTTATTTCAATTTTAATTTGTTTAGGTGAGTTTATACAGTAAATAAAACAAAATAAGAAACAAGTTAAGATTAAATAAGAAAGTTGAACATGCTCATTTCCATGGGAGCGTTTATACACGAAATAAGCTAAATTAAGAAATAAGAATAAGAACTAAAGATGGCCAACTTTTATCTTTATTTCTTATTTTAAGGGTGTTCGAGCAGGATTTCAAACCAAACTCAAACCGTCAGAGGCATGCGCATTTTAATTTTAAGAAGACGGAAATTAATATGCGCATGCTCCGCAATCACGGAACACAGTTGGAAACTGGTCCAAACTACTGCTCGAACACCCTTATAATTTTGTTTGGAAACTGATAATGCGCATGATCAACCACCAGAGAAGACTTAACTTGCATACAGCACAAAAGTTTTTGACAAAAAGCTGTGATTTGATTGGTTCATTCTTAATTCTTATTTTATTTTCGTCATCTGTATAAACCAATCTTTTTTGAGGTAATTCTTATTTCAATTTTAATTTGATTCTTATTTTATTTTATTTACTGTATAAACTCACCTTTTCTTATTTTATTTTATTTACTGTATAACCTCACCTTAAGAACTAAAGATGACCAACTTTCATCTTTATTTCTTATTTTATTTTGTTTGGAAACTGATAATGCGCATGATCAAACACCAGAGAACACTTAACTTGCATACAGCACAAAAGTTTTGGTCAAAAACCTGGGATTTGATTGGTTCATTCTTATTTCTTATTTTTTGTTGGTCATCTGTATAAACCAATTTTTTTGAGGTTATTATTATTTCAATTTTAATTTGTTTCTTATTTTATTTTATTTACTGTATGAACTCACCTTAACTAGTAGTTGGGAATAAATTATTCATCGTAAATTGAAGTGCGCAGGCGTCTGACACTTTGGGACTGGTTTGAACCGCTGCTCGAACACCCCTCTATACATAAACTTAACTTTTTTCTAGTCTACGCCCAGGATCGGCACGAAACCGAAATTTATACGAGATACCAAATACTTTGAAAAGAAAGATGCGTTCTAAAATAACTGCACATGTCGAGTATATTGGCGGCTGTGTGGCAAATATCAATGCCTTAATTTCCTTGTGGGATGATTTACAAAATGAATTTAAATTTCAATTTTTATTTACAACAAGACTTACTCAAGAAATATGAGCTCTAGCCGAACGAAATGCTGAAGTTTAAGTTTTGGGTTGGGTCTGTAGCAGATTACTGCATGAAAACTGTAGAAATAGTTTATTAGATTTAAAAAATAACTACGGTTTAGAAAATACACAGACCTAAAAAATATTGTGAATCTTTAAAATTTGTTCTCAATTCAAAGGCGAAAAAAAATTCTGAGATTTTAAATGTTTATTTCAGACAAAAACTTGAAGGTTTTCCCAAAATAAGTGTGAATGGAAATAGATTTTATTCAGATATGTATATCTGATGTAGTTTTGAATGAAAATTTAAAAATAGTTTGTAATATTTGTTCAAATTTATTTTCAGAGAAATATTTTAATGTATTAATTAAAGCCTATATTAACAAATTAAATAAATATAGAAATAAGTTAATCCTAATAATAAAAATTCTGAAATTGAAAAAAATGTCTCATAAATAAATTCGCATTTTTATTTAGCCGTATTCTGGAAGAAAAAAATTCTTTTTAAAATTACATAGGTAAATGGCTTATATTTCAAACACCCGCTATAACTGAAGCTCACAGAGCGCCATCTCTGAGCTTGAATTGTTATGAAGGATTCTAATAAACCTATAGACAAGAAGCTATTTAAACAGGAGATATAACACCTGAGGAGGGGGTGACGCTGTGAACGACGGCAGGGTCGTGGCCTAAAATCGGGTATGCGCATAACGAAAGTGCGCACCTCCATGTGTCTTCTCTGTCTCCGTATCTATATATTTTATCTATGTTCTCTGTCTACTCTCTCTGTGAAGTGAAATAGTGAAATTCAAATAAGGTTAGATAATTGAGCTTTTAGAATGCGTGAAGATCAACATAAGCTTATAGAAAATTACATTCCTCATTGTCTATTGATGATTGCTTGTAAAGCATGCTATATTTGAAACTTGATACTTGAGTGTACATGAAACAGGGCGCGCTGAACTGCAATATAAAACGGGCTCCAGAAAAAAATTAAAACTATCATTAAAAAGTGGGCGATATTTTGTCTATGGAGTGACTTAAAATGTGGTAGAGCAGCGATTATGCGAAATATGAACAAATAGCAAATGACCTACTCGTATTATAATATAGGTATGAAAATCGTTTGGATAGCATAACGCATAAGACTAAAATTGTTATAGTGATAAGATCTGCTTTAATTATCTATTCTCATAAAAGTAAAATCGTTGTATAGGGTATTGAATTGGTAGTAATATTTAAGTAGTGTTTCTTGTTTTTATGGGATTCCGAATTTAAAAAACGATCCAAATGTATTTATTGTGCATTTCATAACAGGTTCTAAACTCGTATTGTCGTTCTCGCTCAATTTGCACTTAATATCTTTCTCTTCGACACCGTCTCTTAATACTGTTATAGAATTATTTGGATCAAAGCATGTGTCCTCGATATTCAGATCTCAAATAAATATTTTTTTTCATAGCTGCTCTACCTTTTTGACAGATTTGAAATTATGACCAAAGCATCAAACCTCGTAAGATATTTTTGAGAATTCTGCAGGAAACTATTTACTATTCATTACAATAAACAAAAATACTGATATGAAGAAGATTTTCTTAAACAAAATGCCATTAGTTCTACTGTTATATTTCTCCGACTTGCAAGAACATTATTCAATGCAACAAACGTGAGCCATAATATAAAGTTGAAAACTAATAAACAACGAAACGTCAAACAATAAGATTTTCCTTGACATGAATTTGAATTTAAAAATACATCAAAGGCAAATGACACGTGCGCACTAACGTAACGCGCAGACCCGATTTTAATAGGCCACGACCCTGCCGTCGTTTGCGGAGTCAGAGCGTCACATGAAACTGGTCTGATTAAATTGTACAACAAACAATAGTTCATATGGAAGTATGGAAGAGCCGTAAAGAAAGAACATGAAGATACAATCAGAAAATCTGACGATTAATTAGAGCATAACTTTTTTCCTGTCTTTGAATTATTTGATTGATGCCTAGTTCTGTTACCAAGATAAACTTGGCACACAACAGACAGACCAATGGCTGAAATTTGAAATTACATTTTAGATTCAGGGTCAGGGTACCGTGAAATCTAAAATGTAATCATCTTTTGAAAATCGGCTTTCGAAAATTTGACACGATTACAAAACATACCTACTTTCGTACTTTCCTTACATAGCTAGGTAGGTACTACGGACACAGCTAACCTAACAATAGCTGTGCTATGGATAGGGGTAAGAATGTAATAGGAACATTAATTAAGAAAATATCCGTTTTTAGAATCCCATAAATCCGAAGATACTTTTAAAAGATTGTAAATATATTTGGCCGAATCATGGAAGAAGAGCTTAGATAAACAATTTCTAATGATAATTTTCTCCAGGACAATTTAGAGCATTGTGCGAGAGAAACGTTTTCGTCTGGCGCTATCAAATAGAAGGCTTTGTCATGACAATACAAATATACCAATATATTTTTTTCAAATGCGAGAGAACTTGTATAATTTTAAAAAAAGATTGATGCAATTAATTCAAAATTGGCCGTTCCAAAATTAAAAGGCTTAAAATTTTTGAAAAATCATCGAGAAATGAAATAGGTACTCACTGAAGTACACTACCTACCAAGATTTTACTACATAAGTCCAGACTATCCCTTTGTGTCATACCTATATAGGTATGGTAGATACCTACCTAATCGTTTGCATTAGCGAATTTCAATAAATGAAATCCCCAAGTCTAAGAAAATTATTTTTTCAAAACCTTAGTAGGTATGAAATTATGAACTTTCATATAGGTAGGTAGTAAAACGGAATATTGTTATAATAATGCAAAGGTACCTGCTTTCGAATGTTTCAATACGTGATTTTCTTCTTGAAATGTTTTTCCATAAATCGATTTGCCTCCTCGACCAGTGCAATGAGTAATATCCCCCGATTCAAAATATTTCCCTTTAATTATTCTATGTATAATACAATTTTTGTATGACAGGCCACAGTCTCCTTTACATATCGCTAGGAAATTTTGAACTGTTACTGGTACTTGCTCAAAATATAATTCAAGAAAAATTTGCCCCAAATATTCTCCTTCAAGTACTTGGAAAGCCAAGAAACATCTAAAAATATTCATAATAGTCGAAAAATTATGGTTATTTCTTATCCTCACATTGCCCTTATTGGTTTATTATTTTCTAAGGATGTACATATTGAAGGTTCAGCTTGTAGTACAGCATCTTGACTTTTTGAATCTAATATTACTAACGGGAATTTGCATGAATGTTTGATTTTCTTTAGAGTTTTTCTCCAGAACTCATTGAATTCTTTCGTGCTATATCGAGGAGGCTAAATATTACTTAATTAGTTTGTGAATTATTTCAATTGACAACAATTTTCTTTCATGAATAAGCACAATAAAATATTATCTTTTCTAGTTCTAGACTTACAGCAGAAGTAATTAATCTATAGATATGTTTATTTCTTTGTTCAATATTCTTCATCTTTCTTTCATGTGATTTCCACAAATTCTGTACCTGAATGCCTATCTTATTAAAACAATCTACTTTTCCCTAGAATTACAAACGTATTTTTTTTTGTAAACATCGAAACATATATGAGTAATTACTCACGCCTTGTCTGTTAATTCTGTTAATTTTCTTGAGTAACTCTTTATTTTCCTTATCGATTTGTTCAGATCTTATCAAATCCTTACGAAGTCTTGTAGAATCAAAAATCTTGTAAGGATTCATTTTTAATGGGTGAGAATCTACTCTGGGAATAGCACTGAACACCTATTTGAGGAACATATTCATAGATTTTCCCACATTTGGATGGTACCTACTCGATATCTTACTTTATACCTATGTTGATTGAATTTTTTCAAATCAGCTCTATTCATCGGATCATTCACTTCACCTCGCAAATATCTAAATTTGACCGATGGCTTAAATGCTTTTGAATTATTGATCTTTTTAGGAGGCATTTTTCACTGTATCACTTGCAAATAAACATCAATTTTGAAATTACGAAATGTCAATCCTGTACTTGTTTCTAGGTTTCAATAATTATTTGAGATATAAGTCCTAACTATCACTTTAATATCTTATCGCTATCTACATTTGACAAAAATTTATTGGTAAGTATGGAATGCAGCTTGCTTTTTATTGATAAAGAATTAACACTGAGAGATTTCAGTGACGTAACTGCATTCTGTAGTGTTAACTGTGACTTCAACAAATGTTGTTCAGTTGTATTCAAACTTTTGCTCGCCTCCTGAATAGTATTATGACTAAACAAATCGATGTCATCCCTTAGTTTTATATTATTTTCTCCTAAAATAATAGTATGAGAATGGTATCATATGATCCGTTCAAGTTGAGTACTTAATTTTTGGTGAAATAACGATTCAAAATTTCCACTTTTTCCTTTACTATGCAGACTCGGGTCATCCAAAGTTGATATCGCACTGACTACACTCTTATCATCTTCTACAAAATATATTTTGTTTGTTGTATCGCTTCAGTTGAAAAGAGGAAAATATTTACCAATTTCCGACTCGGAATCTTCTCCATTGATAATTTCTCCCTGAATTATCTGTTATAAATCAGAAAATACAATTGTGAATTTTGTTTTATTTAATTTAGGCATCTTACATTCTTCAAAATTATTTCATCGTCACTATCAGTTTCAGATGCTTCTCCTAAAATAATTACAGGTGTGCTCATAATTACTTTTGGCAATTTATTTCGTTAATACTTTTGCAAATTACTGAAAATGAATGCGAATGCAAAACAGAATTCAGAAAATATATGCAAAATACTACACTATGAGACCAGCAGTGTTGCCAACTGAGATTCAATAGAAGTCACAAAATTGGGCTTCCAAAAACACTAGAAATCCCCAGATTCCCGATATTTGGAAAACACTATAAAATCACCATATAATTTAAGTCAATTTGAACACTTGATTTATTTCACATTCTAAATACAAAGACTAAATATAAGATATAAAGAAAAACAAAATAAAATAATTTATATTCTGAAGACAAAAATAAATTATATTCAATAAGGGCAAAAAGATAAATTAAATACTTTTCATTCTGATTACAAAAATAAAATACATAGTATACGGAAAAACAAAACTTAATAGTTCATATCTCAAATGAAAAAAATAATTAAAATGTATTAACGGCAAACAAAATAAAATAATTTATATCCTTAATACAAAAATAAATTATATTCTATACGGCTAAACAAAATAGTTTCCCGATATTAAAAATTCGTCTGAACGACATGTTATAATAACGGTTTTATTTCCTTAACCACGGATTTAGGGTGCATTCTTTAGTATATTTAGTAATTCAAATTCAAAAATATTAGAACGTCTTGCACTTCGTTGTCAGTTCCATTAAGGGCAAGCACTCTTCTATGTGTTGTGCTCTGTGCAGTCTATTTAATATATCTCCAAAGTAGTGGGTTAAGCATGTAATTTAACAAAAATTAGAAATCTCCAGAAATCTTCATCATGTCTGTTAAAAAACACCATAATTTAGACGCGTCACAAATGATGTACGAAAGGCACAGCTTTAAAAAAATACTAGATCTGGTGACAAAATCACCAAGTTGGCAACGCTGGAGATCAGAGAAAACATACCTCCACGCCTCCACCAGACCAACACAACACGGGACACAGAGCACAGAGAACACTACTTCAGACAGATGAACAATTTGAACTATGAAAACAATTCATTAGACCTACATCCCACAGATCAAATACCCAAACAATAAAGAATAAGGAAGGAAAAGGGTGTTCCACATGGTTGTCTCTGGTTCCACCAAACTCAATCGTGCTCAACTCAACCCGTCAGAAGCATGCGCATTTCTAGAGCTCTAGCCGGAACCATAGAAATAATAATACGATAGAGAAGGAATTTAATAGCAGAGAACACGTTTCTGGGTAATCCGGCAGATGAGGATTCCTAATTTGGGAGCTATTTGGCGCATGCGCAATAATACAAATATGACCGTGATTTGTCCACAGTGTTGCCGATAATATTTTTATAATATGATGGTAAATATTCTGTCATTATTTCATAAAGTAGTTCATTTATTCATTAGAATTTTCTCTCTATCTCATGAACCCATAATAGGCAGAAAGCTGAGATTTTCAGAGAATATGTATTTCTGTTGCCACTATAACAACAAATACTAAATGCTGTTCTTCTGTATGTCTGTGAGAGCAGTAAAAGTTTGCATTTACAATGTTACGGAACTCTTTGTGTGAGAGTTCGACTTGTACTTGGCCGCATTTTTTTCTATTAAAAATCCCAATGTTTGTAAATCTGGTTTCAACTGTTCAAAAAATATTGATCTGAAAAAATACCTTAGCATGCTCACTTCAAAATCGGATCGACGCGACGTTCGAAAACTCCAATGCGGAATTTGTAAACAATTATGTATGTTATTTCTCATCAGTGTTTTTTTTGTACTGTTATCAAAACAGTTGACTGAGACTTCATTTTGAAGATTATGTTCTCGCTAATGACGAAAAATAATAATAATGGTTTCAAAATAATTCCTTTGCTTCTAAACTTAAAATTGAGAGAGACATTTAGCATTCGCGTAAGCGACAAGTAAAAGTATATAAGGCGAAGTAAAACAGAAAGCTTGGCAACCGCGCTTGAACATTTCTTCGGCGGCCCGCCTACCTCAAATTAGGAATCCTCATCTGCCGGATTACCCGTTTCTGTTTTCTGGTAATAGGTTATTTGCAGTGTGTACACTGTTAACCTCAAAGAATAAAAACTTAGCCTGTTAATGTTAACCTAAAAAAATAATATATCAAATATCATGTGCAAATCTCTGGGGTAAGGTGTAAATGTAGTATTTATTTAAAATTGTATTATTTTTGAGTCAATATGGCTACAAGAAAGAGAGTTTCTAAAAAACTTAAAAGCTCATGGCGAAAGCATGTGAATATTAATGACGTTGAGGAATTCCTGGAAGAGAAACGTTTAGAAGAAAGATTAGGGTGAGTGTCTTGACTCATATTTGGACTATATGTGCTTCTACTAACATGTTATTTTATCTAGACCTGCACTGTCTACTGTTGCTAATGATGATTTGTTTGTACTTGATACAAAACCGCAGTTGGAATTGCTGTCAGCAAAGGAAAGAAAAAAGCTCAAAGCTTCAAAACCACTAAGATGTTTTTCAGCCCTTCAACCTCATACAAAAGTACCAGACCCTATTAAACTAAGGTGGGATTTAATTTTTAGATATTATCAGCTAATGATTATTACTCAATGTTTTTGATTCAGAAATCGTGTGCGGACACCAGATGAAAGAAAAAATGAGTTGGTGAAAAGGAAAGAGTTACTTAACAAATCTAGAGGTATATTGAAAGCCAAGGAGATTCAGGCTAGGATGAATCGACAGATTGCGGAAAAGGCTAGAAATAGTAGGCATAAAAGAGGAGAATTTGTTAATGATTTATGGGAAAATAATAATGGTTAGTATTGTGATTAGAACTTAACTGATGGATATATTCGAAATATTATTTTTCATTTACTAGTAAAAATTATTGAAATTGAGAGAGATGAATGGGCAACAGAGAATACTAAGAAACACAATTTGCGTGGCCTGGGAGTACCTGTGAAAAATGTTAGAAAATCAGTCCAAGAAAAGAAGAGTCCTTTGCCGGCTGTTGAAGCCCCTCATCCTGGAATGTCGTATAATCCTAGTTTTAAGGATCATCAAGATCTTCTACGCCGTGTAGCTGAGAAGGAACAGCAGCTCATCAAAACGGATGAACATTTGACTAGGTGTACAAAAGGCATGTTCCAAAAAGTCACCGAAGAACAAAGAGATGTAAGTATAAGGGTGAATGCAATAATAATACATTATAATTCGGAATTTGAATATTATTAACCTTATACATAATACAATTTTTTTAACAGAAATCCTGGATTGTTGAGATGTCTGAAGGACTTCCTAGCAAGGATGGAACAAATGTTGAAGAAAATGATGCAGATGCGGATGAGGAGTATTCGCCTATTAATCCACCTGTACAAAACCGAAAAAAAACAGCAAAACAAAGAAGGAAGCAGAAGGAACAGCTGGAATTGAAGAAAGCTAGGAGATCCTTGAAATTGGAGAAGAAAAAGATTACCGATATTCACAAACTTAAACTTCTTAACAAACAAATCGAGGTAATCGAAAAGAAGCAAAAAGTGTTCCAGGAGAAACGGAAACAAAAGTTGGAGTTGAAGAAAAAGGGCACCAAAGTTCTAAGTGCACTTAAATTCGAAGAACCCGATTTAGAATTCAATTTGGGTGAAGAGATTGCAGGGAATTTGAGGAATCTTAAATCGGAAGGAAACGCATTGGTGGATCGATTCAAAAGCATGCAGAAACGTAATATTCTTGCTCCTACTAAAAAGCAAGTTCGTAAAAAGGCTAAAGTGAAAAAATACACGAAACCTGGACATAAGGAGCACGACTGGAAAAGTACTGTTGCAAAATAAGCTATAATGTGTTGAATGTTTTAGTTTAATTGATATATGAAATAATTTTTTTCAATAAAAGATGTCATTGCTTTATATTATGTGATCAATGTTCTAATGTCACGGCCACATACATCGGACAAATGTTAGTGTTCGCGTTGTCGCGATAAACTTCGTGTTCGTTTTATGCCGAACTACTTATGTTCTAAGCATTGGCAGAAGATTCTTGTTCTCGCCGTCGTGATAGAAGTTGATTCAAAATGTAGAAAACGCTTGTTTCTCATTATATCAGTTAATTAAGGTTTCATTTTCAGAAATACAGCAGATAGAAGGAATAAGGCAATGGTGGATTTTAAAATGTTTTTGAAATATTACTATAATTCTGGCACCTTCAACTACTGAAAATGATAGAAGCTTATTTATTCAAAATTAAATGTGTTTTTTACGAGCGGGATATTGAGGGTCCTACAAAATGGATTTCTCTTCCGATTAATCTTTCACTCAATCAATTCCATGGCGACAAGAAAACACACGGGATCCCTCCGGGAACTGTATCAATTGGTAAATAGTAAACTATAAATTAACCAAATTTGAAAATTGAGAGCTATAGTGATGTAAATAGGGGCTATTTGGCTAAACTATTTTCAAGAAAGTGCCACTTTCGGTTGTACCGATTTTGATAATTATTAGTACAGGGTGATCAATAAAGAAGAATAACTGAATATCAAATTTGAAAAACATCTTATCCAAATGTAAACCCCCAATTTTTATAATTTCATCAAACAAAGTAATAACAGTAATGGTAAGTTTGTATGGGAATGTTTATTCCGAACATTTTCTAAGATTGCATTAAAAAATAATCACAAGGCTCAAACAAGTATCACACAAATATAAATATTATGTTTGTTATTTGCAAATAAATATCATGCCGGGATGATAAGGTTTTACAAAAACATAGATGCTTTTATTAAAACTGATTCTACTGCTACTTACCTTGTAGATAATGTTGGAAATGAGGCAAAATATCCCAAAATTATGTTTATTGCATTTCTCCGTTATTTGACGCAATATTGATACTTAGTTTTGATCTGCGGTACTTTTATATTTTCGCCTCAGATATTTCTTTCTATCGAAGTTCACTTTGTACCTAGGGGATAATTTTATAACCTCACTTTGAACAGCTTTTTATTGACGAAAGCTGTTTTCTAGTTTACTCAGTACTATTTTATTTAAAAGATATGGTCAAGTTTGTAACATGATACATGAATAATGATATATGTTTTTCCAGTAATAAATCCCAATGAAAGCACTGGTAGTGAGAAGCTTATGGAATAGCTGGTGATGAGCTTGCCACAGATAGTGCTGAACTTGGTGATGTTCCTGCTCGAACTCCGACAATGTATAGAGATGTCCCGCCTTCACTGCTTTCACAACATCTTGCATCAAGTATTGAAGACGCCAGAAATAATGAGGCCTTTTCTGAAAGTTCCAAGACGCACACAAACAAAAAAAAGGTCGATCACTAGAATTGTAGAGGAAAAAAAATAAAGAAATGAAGAAATTAGAAAAAGAACGGAATAGTAAAAAAGCAAGAGAAATAAAGAGAGCCTTGAGTTTATTAAATGAAGATTGTGATAAATCAACTATACCAAAAAGAAATAAAGCCAAACAGATTGAAACAATTAGTAGCGACAGTGAAGCAGATGTCAGCCTAAGAGAAAATTCTGCTTCACCTTTCGACGTGCTTGAAGAAAACGAAGAAGAGGATGATTATCAAGAGCCTGTTGACCCTGAAAATGTCAAGGACGGTGCCTATCTGCTTGTAAAATTAGAAAAAAGAAGTTTGTTATTCACTATGTCGGACAAATTATCAAACACCTCAGTTAGACAGAAGTAATGTTTCATTTTTGAGGAAGAAACCAGGAGCCTCTATAAAATTTGGATTTCCAGACGTCAAAGATGAAGGATCAGTAGATCTATTAGATATAGTTTTGATATTACCGAATCCTAAATCAGCTAAGACAGGTAGGACTGATGGTATTTTAAGTTTTAACAAAGATCTCTCTTTTTATAACATGCATTAATATAATTATTGTGAAGATAAGAAACTTACTTTTCAAGTTCCTGCAAAAAATACTTTATGCCGATGACACAAACATTTTAATGTCAAGTTATGAAATTGAAACTAGTTAAGCATAGTAACGAAGCATCCAGACAATTGAAACAATACTGTGATCAGAATGGACTGATGATGAATGTTTCAAAACCATATTTTATGAGATTTTTACCCAAAACGAAATCTCCAGATTATGATTTATATTTACATCTAGATGATAAGTCTATACAGAGCACTGACTCTCTTAAATTCCTGGGACTTACTCTTGATCCAAAACTCACATGGGAAACACATATAGACGCGATAGTATCAAAACTAAGTACAACTTGTTACATTATAAAAAAACATCAGGAAGACAGTTACTTTTGACGTCCTGAGACTAATTTATTTTGGACTAGGGCAATCAGTACTTCAATATGGACTCCTACTTTGGGGTGCTTCACCACACCTAAATTAAATAAGTCATTTGTAGCGCAAAAAAGTAATAAGAGCAATGTATACCATTGGTCCATCATCGTCTTGCCGACAACTATTCAAAGAATCTAAAATATTAACCCTGCCAAGCCTTTATCTTTTTCAAGTGATACTATACATAAAAAATAATGAAAATAAGTTCATGAAGAACATTGACATACACTCGTATAATACACGTTCAGAATCAAATTTACACCAACCTTACTCTAGATTAGCAGTTGGTCAGAACCAGAGAAAACATGTCAGAACTCACCCAATCACGACGGCAGACATGGGTAGTATTCGAATACCCGGTATTCTGAATCCTATTCAGAATACAATTGGCTGGTATTCGAATACTATTCGAATACATTTGTGTATTTGGTATTTGTTATTCGACTGAATACTTTTTTGCCCAGTACTCGGTATTCTGGATTCTGAATACCGTTTTTGAAACCCAGTATTCGAATACCCACTATTCTAATCCTAATAATCGTTACGCTTAACGCAACTGAAGCGTGTACCATAGCATTTTATGTTTTATTCATAACTTTAATATTGTTTTTCAAATCTTTTTTATTGAAACTTTAAGAAATAAAAATTAGTGCATTTTATTTAACATCTCTGGTGACACTGTGTATTCGAAAAATATATTTTAAGTTTTATTATAGATTTCTTATTTTTATTATATATTTTTCTAAACAGAACATAGATATGTTTTTTTAGTTGGAATATTCCTGAAATATTCATATGTCAACGAATCCACGTATTCAAATACAGCGGTATTCAAATACTTTTTTTTCTTTGTATTCGAATCTGGATTATTCGAATACAATTTAGAATAAAGTATTCAGGATTTGTAATCGAATACCGGATTCCAGTATTCGACCCAAGTCTGCACGACGGTATCAAATATTATAATAAAATAACAAATATTCTAAAAGCTACCACAGAAATGTCTTTCAGAAATAAATTAATGATGTTTTTAATTGAAAATGCATTTTATAGCACTGAAGAATTCTTAAATTTTTGAAATCTCCACATGCCTCATACTTAATCGATATGTACTTTATTTTATTTTGTAGTTTGTCAGGACTAGTCTGATATGTTTACACATTTTTTTATATTTATACTGAATGTATAATCTTGATTGATGTTAATAAATTGTATTGTATTGTTAATTAGTGATGAACATTGAAGATTTCTAATGTTCATGTTGATTGTGATATTTTATTTAAATTTTTGATTATTGATATTACTACTAAATAAGAATTAAGCATTATATGACTGATCAGAAAGACTGTTAGGTTAACTAAGTTCCTTCAGTGCCATAAAAAGAAAAACTACCTACATTTATGTTATTCTCTTTTTTACTTAGTATTATTTGATTATTACTGTAACGTGGATGGGTATTCATGTACTTTCGGTTAATATTTGTTTATTAGCTGTTTATTCCTACTACCTTGTTTGCTATAGTTGTTGTTTGTATGTTTCCTTATGTAGTTCTAGAATTATGGTGGATTTATTCTGGGTCCTTCCAGAAACTATATCTGAGGTACAATTTGTCATACTATTGTCAGTTTGACAAGGATCTAGAACATTAATTATGTGCATCTAGATAATCATAGAACATTCTCGATGAATGTCATGTCATGATTCAGGTATATAAAGCCGTGTCGATCACGGGACAGGGTCAGTCAGTCTTATGAAGGCAGTGAGTCTTATAAAGTCAGTTGATAACAGTCAGTCTCTGGAGTCAGAGGTTAATAGTAGTTCTGTCGGTGAAGACAGTGACAGTATAGATTGTCAAGGTGACAAGTGGTGACAGTTGTACCATAATAGAAGCTCGTGTACTGAGTGTTTGAAAATAAACCATTGGAAGCAAACTGCGAATTTTGAGTATTACCCAAGTGAACTCACCCCACAACGTTTAGCACAGGGTTAAACGTTACATTACTTAGTATTGTGTGCTCATAGAGACTAATTGCTTTCGTTTTCGAAAACATTATATTTTGATTTTGATATATAATTAAACATTTCACGCTCAATTGGTGTATTTTTCATGTATGAATCTGCCCCATAGCCTGTATGAGAGTGCCCCTCATGTGGGGCGCATTCATACATTTTTTAAAACTTTTACAGAAAGCTGCACATATGTATCTACACAAATCCTGTCACCTTTTATGCACGGGGCACAGTACACCGCAGTCCAGCTAACTGGCATCTTCTTTATTATCCAGATTGTGTGGATAATCTTCAATATCATGGTTCATCATATTTTGACAACTCAACAGTTATGTTGTCGTTTCCGAGTGCTCTGTTTTTCTTTATTTTCTTGAATAACTGTGTTTCACTGAGTGTTTCTCTTCTATTTGGAAAGTGGATTGCTGTTCGTCTTCCTTAGGTAATAAGCTTTGAAAATGCTTTGCTCATCTTTTGAGTACTGCTTCTTCACTTGTTAGAATTTTGCCATTTGTATTTCTACTTGTATTTATTCTAGGTTGACTTATTTTCTTCGTTCCATTTACGGCAGCTTACAATTTTCTTGGCTCATTTCTTTACTTAGTTCATCTATTTCATTAATTTCTCCATCAATGCGTATTTTTTCCTTCTTTTCATAATCTTTTTTGATTCTTTTCTTAGGGTATTAAGGTGTTATCACTCTGCAGAATTTCGGGTTTTATGTTCAACATTCGAGTTCTCACCATATACTTCTCTTCGCTGATCTATTTATCTATTTATCTAGAGTAACCCGCATAGCACTTGAGGGAACACCAGAAGGAAACCAACCACCCGATAGACCAACAAAGAGATGGAGAGACAGCTGGCAGTCTTCATCACAAGAGATATTACGACAGCAAGCCCGGAACCAACAGATCATGTCGATCTTAAACGAGTAGAAGAAGAAGAAGAAGCATCATTCCACATCGCATCTAAATCATCATTACAAAACATCTTACTCCTTTCGGGTATCTTATTTGTTAGTGCTCTTCGGTGTTCCGTTTGATTGTTCCTGCTTTGTTTTTTCGAAGTATTGTTGAAAGCATTTCTCTAATTTTGGTTTTCACTAAGGAATGATCTGAATCGCAGTTGGGTTAGGTTAGGTTAGTAGGTAGGTATGGTTAGGACTACCAATGTCTTTGACTGATGAGAAGTGACGCAATGTTACCAAAACATGGTCTTTTTTACTGATCTCATTAGTAAAACATCACTTCCATGTTTCAAGATTTATCTTCTTTTGTTGAAAGTACGTGCTTCTTATAAACAGTTTTTTTTCTTATTGCAAACTTTGAGAGTAGTTCTGAATTGTCATTGTTGACTAGTTGCTTTTGATTCTTAATCTTGATAATCTGGTCGTTAAAACCTCCCATATCGAATATCATGTCGTTATTGGATACTTTTTGACAGATTTTTTTTATACGGTATTAGATTTAGAGATTTAGATTTAAGAGGGGGTTACATTGCACTGCGACCATAAGGTCTATTGTGCCCCCCACCTGAGTTGCACTCGCCTATACGCGGTCTACAACTGGCCTTCCAGTTCTAGAGTTCTAATGAACTCTAGTATCTGGGTTGGCTTCAAGGAGGATACTTCCTCACTACTTTTTATACGGTATAGTCTGGTATTTTTTACATGACGGTTTGTCAATATCTCAGTTTTTTTGCCACGGGACTTCCTGTAGGGCTATGAGGTCAGTGTTGTGTTGCTTCATTTCAGCGGTGACTTCTTGCAATTTCCCGGTTGCTTCAGCATCAGTTCATTCCATGTTGCAATGTTCAGTTCATTTTTGTCTAGCTCAATCCATTTTCTGGTAATCATGTCCATATATTCAGTTCGTGTTCTTTGCCAGTTTAACGGTGTGCTCAGAGGCTCTTTGTTTGGCTTCACAGCTAAAAATGACGGAATTATTCATCTTCAAGTTTATTTATTTACACACTAAAATATCACAGTTCACACACAGTACAATTTATAATAATTATTTACACTATTTACAAAATTAGTTGAACCGACCGTTATTTATTTCTGTTGTTGATGGTCCCCTACTCGGAACCCAACAACACCAGACCGGACTGCACCGTACTCGCCGTATTCCAATCTACTCTGGTCTCCACCGTATTCACCGTACTGACTGAGCTTCGCATCAAATTCTTTCCAATATATAGGCAAGCCCCCTCCATCTTGAAGCTTCCACCGACATCCTCCAATGCCCCAAATATTCCACCAAAAGCGCGAACTCACTAGATGGTTCGAGATATAATCTTGACCTTGGCGTATATCAGTGGCCGTCCGTACTCCTCAAGATGCTCCGCCCACTCATGAATCACAGGCACCTCCTTGGAGTGGCGTCGACACTTTATCCCAAACTCATCGTTACACTGCCCCTTCCCTAATTCTGATGGTCCCGATCAGAAACATCCTCGAGGCTCTGCCATCTTGTTCATACAGGCAACACGAATTCTTGGCTACAATTGACCATTCAATAACAGCTGCATATCTCCACCAACTGTTGGCCCACCAGCACTGCCTTGATATTGCCAATAAAAATCCTGTTGGAAGCGGTTAAAACGTTACGGAGATTCGCCGGAACAAATAGACAGATAAAAATTAGAAGAATTGCTTTTTTGTTTTAAGTGACGCATATACGTCCATATGCAATTAGTTAAAACCTGTTATTTTGATATTAGAAACAGACACTTTCATTTTATTTATCTATTACTATAGATATGAGAAGCGACATTGGATATCTGTACATACTGTAATGTTACCCAGACCCACGCCACTGCGCGATGTGACGTTCTCTGACTCACTGTTATGAGTAGATATACGTCGGGAGCTTTCGATCGGCTTCTTATTCGATATATTCAAATACGGCAACGAGACCGCGGCAAGGTAGTCAGTTTTAAACGTGCCAACAAGTGAAATAAATATTGTTATATAAATTGTAAATACTTGGTAAGTTAGTTAGTAGTGTACACTAGTGAATATAAATTGTAATGCGTGTGAATTGTGACTTCTCGTTATATTAAATAAATAGACTTTATTAATCAGTGTGTATACCTAGACTGACTAAACGTAGTCGGTCTGGATCAATATGGTTCCTGGAAGGAGGACGCGGAAGACCCTCCAAAGAAGAAGAAGCTCTCGGGGGCAGCTGCAGAAGAGGAAGGCGCTGCAGCAGAAGGAGGAGGGACAGAGAATCTCTCCCACCAAAACAAAGATTAAGTCGGGCGCGACCACTAAGGGCACGAGCGGGGGTAAAAACTTGCCGGCTCAAAGTGGTGCGGCGACCGGCAAGGGCCAACGCACGTCCGCTAATACGCCCTCTCCTGGGACTCGCCCTGGAAAGAGGGTAAAGGCCGGGGAGCAAACGTGCGCCAGGCAGGCACCGAGAAAGATTGCCTCGGCGGCGCGGTCCTTCAGGGAGGCAGTGGCCAGCCACCTCAGGCTGGCCATTGTCGACCGGTCAGACCAAAGCTGCCCCCTCACCGAGGAAAAGGCAACCCTTATCAAAGAGGAGCTCAGCCACATTGTGGCTAACGCGTTGGGCACGGCTTTTTGAGCTCCCACTTTCAAGCGCGACTTCCTGGTAAAGGCGGTCGATGCCATGAAACCTCTGTGGGAGGGAGCATGACTCACGGTACTCCTAGAAAATGAGCTGCCTAAGCTGACCAAGGTGACTCTTTGGATACCCGGCCCTCCTGTCGAGAAGGTGGATCCTCTTCCATGAGGCCGTCAAGGAAGAGCCTCAGGGCAAACTCCTTGTTTTCAGACTCTTGAGAAAAGAGAGAGACGCCCTAGCCGAAAAAGCAGGCAAATTATTTTACCTTCTTGGTTAGGTCACCTGCAAGGTGACCAAGTTGAAAGAGGAAGATGAAACTGCCTCGGCTCAGGGAGCGCCCATGCAAATGGATGCACCGGTGTCAGGTGAGATCATCAACCCACCAGCACAGGCCTGATGGCCAAAATCACCGACGATTTGGCCATAGTTCAGGCAAAATTGCACTGCTCCCGGGGGGCGACTGTTCTCTTACATCGTCACCTGGAGGCTGAGCAGACAGCAATAGCTCTTATCCAAGATACTTGGAGCACATGCAACCGGGTATGAGGATGGAGCGACAGCTCCTCCCAAAGGAAAACCTTTGTTGAATCAATTAATGAAAGGACATGTTTTTCCCGTTCAGGTCATATAGAAGCCAATCTACTGACAGGGCTCTCAGAATGCGACCTCACGGCTGTGCAAGTGCACCTGGACATCGGAAAGGGCAAAGAAGAGGTGATTGTAGCCTCATCCTACCTGCCCATAGACGCCACAGAGCCACACCTCGGCAAATAGCTGGCGAAGCTGGTCGACTTCTGCGAGCAGGGGAGAAAACACCTTATAGTAGGGTGTGACGCAAATGCCCACCATTACGCTTGGGGCAGCGAAGACTGCAACAGCATAGGGCATTAATAGAATCCTGTTAGGGACAAATTTGGAAATCTTCAACCGAGGGAACGAACCCACGTTCGTAACCTCGCGGTGTCAGACGGTGATTGACATCTCAGTCGCGACATAAGAGATCTCCAAATAAATCGTGGAATGGAGGGTCAGCTCCGAAGCCACCTTCTCTGACCACAAATGGATAGTAATGAGACAATGAGCGGTCACGACATCAAAAGAGCCGTACCAGAATTCCAGGAAGACGGACAGGGAATCGTACCTAACGCACCTGAAGTCTTCCATGGGCAATGATGGGATGGCCACACAGATAACGTCTGTAAAGGACCTAGACAAGTGAATCAACAAACTCACTGGGTGGATTATGAGTACCTATGAGCATGCCTCGCCCCTGAGCAGAGGACCACTCAGACAGAGCCAAGTCAATACGTCCGACTGGGAGGTCTACAAACTAAACCAAAGGTTGTATAAGAAGGAAATTTGCTCAAAAAACAGGAATCATTGAAAAGTTTCTGTGAAGAGACAGAAAGTACACCTGCAGCATCCCGACTGCTTAAGGTGATCTCCAAAGATCTTAGACAAGTGGGCTGTGTCAGAAAGGAGAACGGTATCTATACTGACACTGCTATAGACACAGCAAAAACACATCTGTCAGCTCATTTCCCAGGGTTGATATTATAGATAGATAGATAGATGTTTATTTAACCACGTTTTGTAAATACAATTGTAGCAAGTCTTGATAAAAAAAATATAAAAACATATAAATTGACACATAAAACTGATAAAATAGTAGCTAAGAAAATAAAATACAGGTATATGGTTATAAAATGATAGCATGTATTGGAGTGTAATGCTCTCTTAAATAGAAAGATAGTCTAAATACTCTTCAATCGAGTAAAAAGCATTCTCGAGTAAAAACTTTTTAATTTTTGTTTTGAAACTATTTGAAGACAGAGTTTTGAAACACTCTGGAAGGATGTTGTATAGTTGGAAATGGGGAGAATTCTTCACAGATTTTTCTAGCCTTAATCTGGGCTTTCTAATCAACACAGCTGAACGGGTGTCGTAGTTATGATATGCCGAATTTAATTTTAAATTATATTTATTTTTGTGAATATCTAATAATTGGTAAAATATATATAAAGAAGGTAAAGTCAATATCTCTAACTGAACAAAAAGTGGTTTACAGTGCTCTCGGAAGCTGGCATCAGCAATTATTCTAATGGCTTTTTTCTGGAGTCTAAATATAGGTAACATATATGAAGACTGGCCCCATATTATGATACCATAGGATATTTGAGAATGAAATAACGAGTGGTAAACAATTTTTAGTGAATTTTGGCTTATCAGTCCACGTAATTTTCGAATAACGAATAAAGTAGATGAGAGTTTACCGTGTAAAAACGATGCATGTGTGCGCCAGTTTAACCTATCATCTAATCTCAATCCCAGAAAATTGACACAATGGCCGTGAGCAATACCTGCAGTTGTTGAGAAAATTATGTCTTGTGTCTTGTCGATGTTGAGCTTAAGACAATTTTGCGTAAACCAGTGCTCGGCCCTTTTCTTACTGACTATCATTCTATTTTCTAGTTCCTCCAGTGACTTGGCTCTGCAAATTATTGTATTGTCATCCGCATAACACACATTTTTGTGAGGTAATAAATAGGTAAATAAATCATTTATATAGACTATAAAAAGGAAGGGCCCTAAAACAGAGCCCTGAGGCACCCCACAATCTACTGGTTGAAAATTTGACATGATACCATTTAGATCTACACACTGAGTTCTTGATGTTAGATAGGATCTTATTAAGCTAAGAGGAAGTCCTCGTACACCATACCGTGACAGTTTTGTTAGTAAAAGCTCATGGGAAACGCAATCGAAAGCCTTGCTAAGATCACATAAGGTAAGACCTACATGCTCTCCATTTTCGAGGCCTTCGACTACGCCTTCCACAAGCTTGGTTACAGCTTGAATAGTGGAATGGTGTTCACGGAAACCGAATTGTGAGGAACATAGTATTTTGTATTTATCAAAATATGAGTTCAATCTGTTTTTGAGAATTATTTCGAAAACCTTCCCAAAAAGGGGAACAATGGAGATTGGACGATAGCTCTCTGTTGAATCCAAGTCTCCTTTTTTGAACAGAGGAACCACTCTAGCTATTTTGAAACAATCAGGGAACTTGCCTTGAGCAATACATATGTTAAAAATGTGAGTTAGAAGTTTAATCAGACTTGAATTTATTAGCTTGAGAATATTATTATTTAAATCATACACATCAATGCTATTGGAATTTTTTAAACTCAAAATTGCATTCTCGACATCGTTTTCTGCTACCGGTAAAAGAACAAAAGATTGTGAAACTATGGGAATGTCATGTAATAAAGCATTCTGCAAGTTTACGTCAACTGTCAGGCTCTTGACAATAGCTGATGCTACGGATACAAAATAAATATTGAAATCCTTAGCAGATAATTTTTCAGTAGTTTGTCTATTTTTATTATTATTTCTCTCAAAATTTACAATTTTCCACATATCCTTGCATTTATTTTGCGACTTATTTATATATCGATCAAAAGCCATTCGTTTATTTAAAGTGATACTTTCTTTATATTCAGAACGCAACAGGTTATAAGTGTCTTTGAGTATTGGGTGTCCCGAATGGTCAGATATGAATTTAATTGTAGAAAGATGTTCTCTTTGTTTCTTCAACTCATCATTGAACCATTTTACTGGTTCCTTATTACTAGAGACATTACGTAATGGTAAGTTTTCACAAATTAACGCTTGGCATTTAGTTAGCAAGAATCTAGACATATATTCGACACAACCAGAGTCATAAAATAAACTCCAGTCTATACATTTAAGACTATTATTTATAGATGTAACGCCTAAAGAAGTGATTTTTCTTACTTTATGTCTTTGGACTTCTAATTTTATTTCTTCTCTAATCTTAATAAACTGACCATAGTGATCGGAGAGGCAAGGTTCACAAATACCTGATACAAAGCTGCTCGGATTTATATTTGTTAGAATATTGTCAATGCAACTTCGAGAGCCACTATAAACCCTTGTATATTCTGTTATGGTAGGGAAGATACCAAAAGAGTCCCCAGTATTAATTAATTCAGAGAGAATATTCGAACTGATCTTAAAATTTATATTAAAATCACCCAATATATATATCCTATTGTAAGTATCAAATAAATACTCAAGAAGCTGTTCAAAAATCTGCAAAAACAATTCACCATTTCCAGAGCAAGACCTATACACGGTAATTATTATTTCTTTATTAGAAACAACTGCAGCACAGAGTTCTACATCAATTTCTCTACAGTAAGGTTCCAAGTTTAGAACTTTACTTTTAACATCATTTCTTGCGAAAATACATACACCTCCATGAATGTGATATTTTCTACAAAAAAATGAAATTAACTTATAATTACTTACATTGATAAGACTTAATACATCCTTATTACACCAATGTTCACTAATACAAACAAAATGATACTTTTGACTATCGAGAAACAAAGACAGTTCAGCAGTTTTATTACGCAGACCCTGAATTACTATTACTACTACTATTACTAGGGAACGTTACGAAACTTCCTCACAGTTCGAGAGGTTCCTCTGCGGAGGACTGGCAACTGGCGGAGGAAGTCGTAAATCGTACCGGAACGATACGGGCCATCAAGGCATTCTTCCCCATATAAATCATCAGGCACGGATGGGATTTTCCCGGGTCTCCTTCAGTGGGGACTGGGAACTGTACTGGACGAACTGGTGGCTATCCTCAGGGTGTGCCTTGCATTTGCACATGTATCCGAGAAATGGAGAATATCCAGGGTAGTCCTCCTACCGAAACCAGACAAGACTGACTACTCATCTGCCAAATCATACCGTCCAATTTGCCTTACCTCGTTTTTACTGAAAAGGTTGGAGTGGCTATGCGGCTGGATCAGGGGTAACGTTCCAACTCAAAAACCGTTACACCCCAACTAATTCGCCAAAACACCAGGAAAATCTACGGAATCCGCTCTCCACGTTCTGGTGGGCAGGATAGAGAGGGCCCTGGACAATGGCGAACACTCCGTAGGAGTCTTCATAGATATCGAAGGCGCGTTCGATCGAACTACCTTCGAAGCAGTTTACAAAGCTCTTCGGGACAGAACCGTACCGACAGGTTTGCACAGGTGGATAGGAAATGTACTCGAGAGCAGAATAGTTAAAATTAGTGTTGCAGGTGCAACTATATCGGGAAGTGTCACGAAGGGTTGTCCTCGGGGAGGGGTACTCTCCCCCTTGCTATGGAATATAGTAGTAGACGACCTTCTAATGCCCCTGAACGACGAGGGCTTGTACACCATAGGATATGCGGATGATATAGTCATACTGCTGACAGGGAAGCACATTGGAGTGCTATGCGAACTGATGCAAAGGGCACTCCGCATTCTAGAAAAGGGGTGTGGGACAACGTCTCTTTCTGTGAATCCCCACAAAGTAGAGGCTATGCTCTTTGCCAGAAAATGAAAGGTGGGCGACATAAAAATGCCTACAGTAAATGGAACCCAGCTCAAGCTATCCAGCGAGGTGAAATAGCTAGGGGTGGTTATCAACAGAAAACTCACCTGGGGAAAACACCTGGACAGCAGGCTGGACAAAGCCAGGGCAGCTCTATGGCAATGTCGAAGAGTTGTAGGTAAAAGCTGGGGCCTATCACCAAAGGTGAAGCTATGGTTGTACACAGCGGTGATAGGGCCCATGATATACTACGGTTCAATAGTTTGGTGGCCACGCACCAAATTAAAAACTGAGAAAGACAGACTTGCGAGACTACAGAGATCTGTCTGCATCGCAGTCACTGGTGCCATGAGGACCACACCATCTGCTGCGCTAGGCGTGCCTGCCACCCCTAGATCTCTATGTGGAGGGGACAGCACTACTGACAGCCCTTGGCGAGGAGACAAGGAAGGAAACAAGACCTACCACTAACTACCTACTAACCTACAAGATCGACCTCGGAAAAGACTTGCTGAGAACAGTTAAGAGCCAGAAACTTTTCAGTTTGTACTGTCGGACTTCCAAAAACTGGCACAGGATATAAAACAACTACAAGAGAATGTAAAACAAGGCCAAGTCAATATAGAGCAGAAACTGAAACAACAAAAAGTAACAGAAAAAGAAACTAGAACAACAATAAGCAAGCTTGTAGCAAGTACAAGTAAGCTTAAAGCAGAAATTAGAACAACATGAGGAAAAATAATTAGAAAGGAGATTAGAAGAAAATTTTAGAAGCTTGGAAGAGAAAATCGGAGTTCTAAAAGGATAATTAGAAGCCGAGGCAAATGAATTGAGAAGAATGTAGGGGTTTGTACAAGCGTGCAAAACTACACTAAAACATCCCCAATTTGATGGGAAAATATCCTGGAGGAACTACCTTCTACAGTTCGAAGCAGCAGCCAAAGTAAATGGATGGTCATCTAGTGAGAGAGCCGAAGCCCATAGTATTGACAATATCGTTACGAGGAGAAGCGACAGACATGCTTCAAACATTGTCATCGGCGAACCAAGGTATAATTATGAGCAACTTGTCAGACGTTTGGAAATGAAGTAGGTCCAGGCCCACCTTGAACACGTCTTCCATTCTCAACTGAGGCGTCGCTGCCAGCTGTCGAACGAATGATTACAAGAGCATAGCTCGCCTTGCACGTCGGGCATATCAAACGGTGCTTGAGAACATTATGGAGAGATTGGCAGTCCAAGCATGCTTGGCCGGGCTTTGTGGCGGTGAAACGAGACAAGTCTTAATAATTGCAGGTCCAGATCGCTTGCTGGATACATTGGCTCATGCACTAGAATACGAGGCCGAGAAGAAGAGCTGCAATATCCAAGCTCGCGTACGGAGGATAGAAGAGGGCCTATCCCAGGAGCCATTTGAAGAAACAATATGGCGAGTAGTGAACGAATCTTTGGCAAAGAAGAAAGAGATTTGATGTTGAAATGGTGGTCAGCCTGGTCATGTCTGAAGTAAGCCGTAAGGAATGAAAGGACATGGAACTACAATCTATTAGGATCGAAGAGATGATGCGATCATCGACACGTGTCCGGTATGTCTCAAGAAAGCTTGCTCGCGTGGCATTCCTGAAGCATCAGGTGAACAGTTTGTTTGTGAATGGTTTCGTAAATGGTAAACAAAAGTTGCTGCTTTTGGATACTGGAGCTACAAAAACTATTGTTAGACCTGATGCGGTAACAGGGATAGTTATGTGGAATGATCTAGGTGAGGCAGCGTACTGCTGCTATTGGTGAAACTGCGAAAATCCGTAGTGAAATTGAAATAAATATAAAAATTGGTAATACGTATATTAGACACACAGCTTTGAGAGCAGACATAAAGGACGAAATAATAGTGGGAATCGACATTATGGTTTCGAATGGATTCCAACTGGCGTTATCCAAGTCAATGATGAAGTTGTTCTTCACCGCCGACAAGAATAATACTATTCGAAGAGGCTGTGATACCAGAAATAAGTGAAGTAGTTGTTGAAGCTCCGGTGGAAATGGCTCTAATCAGGCAAGCATTATGATGTTTGAACTACAGATGAATAACGAGCAAATCGGAAAATGCCTGGTTCGTGCCGATGATGTGATTCCAGTAAGGTTGATGAACATTAATGGTTTTCCTGTACACCTCAAGGAAAGGTCACAACTAGGACGGTGTCTTGATATCTTCAGTAGTGAGGAGCTCAACTGTTATCGCAAACCACTGCTCGGTTATCTCTGATAAGCTTTCGGAATCACTGGCTACATTATCAAAGGGATTGAAAACCGAACAGAGCGCAAGATTAAGGATGCTCATAGCCGAATATTGGTTTTGATGGAAAAGGAAGAACATATATCGTACGGCAAAAAATTAACAGAGGTGAAGAATGCTCTATTTGACAACCAGTGGGAAAGCTACCATTGGCTAAGCGGGAAGAAGCCGACAAAATTATAAATGTAATAAGAAGGAATGATCGAGCCATCGATGATCCCGTGGTCATCATCAGTGCTACCGGTTAAGAAGAAGGATGGATCGACACGATTCTGTGTGGATTATTGGCAATTCAACAACGTTACCAAAAAGGACAGTTACCTATTGACAAGGATTGACGACACCTTGGACACTTTGGCGGTATCCAAGATATTCGCTACGCTTGACTCATGAGTGGCTATTGGCAAGTCGAAATGGATCACGAGGACCGAAAGAAAACTGCAGTTTGGATTGTGTAATGTACAAGTTACATTCGAGAGGCTGACTGAAGACAGTTTTGAAAGGGCTGGCTTGGGAAACCTGTCTGGTCTACCTAGGAAAGACATTCTAAGACCACTTTAAGAACTTAGAACAAGTATTCCTACGACTAAATCAGTCAGGTCTCAAGTTGGGCCACGAGAAATGCCAGTTTTTCAAAAGGAGGTCTTTACTTGAGCCATTTGTTGTCCAAAGAAGGAATAGCAGTGGATCCTCAGAAGATACAAGCAGTGAACGAATGGCCTTCACCCAAGTCTAAGTAAGCACGAAGTAATAAGCTTCCTCAGTCTCTGTACTTACTATCGACGGTAAGTATAAGGATTTATATGGACAAATATCGCTAAGCCGCTTTCAGCGCAAATTTATACTTTAACCAGACGCCTGCAACGTGGGGATCGGTTCTGTTTTATCACAGATACAGAAGGACTGGGAGATGGTTATCTGTTATTTTATCGAAGTCGAAGAGAAACTGCTGCGTCACCAGAAGAGAGTTGTTGGCCATTGTGAAATCTGTGGAGCAGTTCTAAAAATATTTATATGATAGAATATAGAATACATCGTGGTGGTTATGGACTACTTCAGCAATTGGGTAGAAGCATACACATTGCCAAACCAGGAAGCCATAACTGTAGCTGATGCTTTGGTCAAGGATTGGATATCCTGCTTCGGGGTACTGCTTGAGCTACACTCTGACCAAGGGAGAAACTTTGCAACACCATGGGTATACAAAAGACAAGGAAAACGGCGGCAAATCAAATCCTCATGCAGACGGCATGGTTGAGAGAATGAATAGGACTGTAAACCGATATCTCTCCAAAGTTGTCTCTGAACACCAAAGAGACTGGGATAGCTGGCTTCATCTATTCCTGTTTGCTTATCGCTCTGCAGTCCACGACACTACTGGACAGACCCCAGCTAGTATTGTCTTTGGTAGAGAATTGCGACTTCCTTGCGATCTCAAGTTTGGCTGTAAACCTGGGGATGATGTCGCTGATGAAGATTACGTTTCTAAACTACGCAAGAAAATGGATGAAGCCCATGAGAAGGTCCGGCACAACATCCAGACCGCAAGAGCTTACGATTCGCGATATGGCCTGGCAATCTTGTCTGACTATATGATTCTCATAAACGTCGATGATTATCACTGAAATGGCAGACCTCTTGGGAAAGATCCTATGAAGTAATCAAGAAGATCAATGGTGTAATATACAGGATCAGGAAGGCTACCGGAGGAAAACCCAGAGTTGTGCATTTTAACAGACTGGTTCCATTTGCTGGTGAAAATGATAAGGCACAGGCAAGAGAAATTACTCTGCTAAGCACTAAGATGGACTTTGATGCATTCATGGCTGTCTACTTGACACGGCGAAAGCAAGGTTTTGCGACACTCACTGAATCATCACGACATCTTCAATGTGCCAGAGGACTGCTCGCTGGCAACAGATCTGCAAATGTCCCGAGGAATCGCCAAAGATTTCAAGGCTTCGTTCGGTCGTGTAGAAGAGCTTTAAGGTCAGAATGGTAAGTTCGGACATTAGAGTTGAAAAAAGGCCAGAGGCGAATCTTCTATCTGGTATCCAAGGAGTCGTCGTACCTAAAGCCATCCTATAGGACAGCAGTGAAAAACTGGACTGGAGAATCATCAGGAACATACTGGAACTTCTCTTCAGGTTCACAGGGATAGAGATTTCAGTATGCTGCTGGAACACTAGCTACTAGCTCATTGTGGAAACGCCTAGATGGCTCCCGAAATATCTCGGCATTTTATTCGATAGGTTTAAATACGGCAGCGACAGCGCTGCAAGTTAGTCAGTTTTAAACGTGCCAACCAGTGAAATAAATACTATGATATATAAATTGTAATACGTGTGTGTGAATTGTGACTTTTCGCTATATTAAATAAATAGATTTTATTAAGGAGTGTGTATTTGAATTTCGATTCACATAAGAACAAAGAACATATTACAATATAATAAAATTGTAACAGGCCGATGTCTGTACATTATAGATATTTAAGAAAAATTTTATTAGAATAAGAGAAGCCAAAACGATAGTTTTAAGATTTTTTATCAGTCTGTCTGTTTGTATTTTTGTACGCATATAACGCAAAAACTACTGCATGGAATTGAATGCAGTTTTCATCGATATATTACTAGACGTCTAACTTAAAATATAGGCTCCATTTTACAGCATCTGTTAATCTTTCTGTATGTTTGTAAGCGCATCACGCATAAACTGCTATCTGAAATTGAATGCAATTTTCCACATGCACGAAATCGCGGGCGAAAGCTAGTAATCTATAAAACTGAATGTCTGAGAGTGTGTGTATGTGCCGTATTGCTATTACACTATTCGAGATATCCCAATAATATTTTGCACACATGTTTATCATACTCTACACAAATTATTTATTTATTTTGATCGAACTCTATTCGGGACCTTAGTAATAAGTTAATATTATAACTCTTTAAATTTTATTAGAAAAGTATACCAACATAAAATAGTGAAACGGGAATTTATATTAAAACTGGGTTCGATTTATTTTCACTTATTTATTTACACCAATAACTACACGGCTATATGCACATTTATATTCACACTTATTTACTATAAACGACTTTCTACTGTCTATGATCTATAACCGACTATCTATCACTAACTGTCTACTTCCGCGGTCCGTGTGTTTATATCCACTTAACCACCTATCTCGAAGCTTCTCGTCCTTTCTAATATATTGTTCTGGATGTATTTCCCAATATATTCCTTCGAGAGTAATCGAGGTGCTTCCGGGGCTCCAGAGTGCTCTTCCAGATATTTATGTGTGTGTGGGTGTCTTTATTCGGGTAAGTCTTCACGTTACACTGCCCCCTCCTTAGCATCTGATCGTCCCGATGAGAATCATCCTTGGTAGTACCTTGCTGGATTTCCGTTCCATGGCGGAATCTGCACTTGGTTCCTGCTAGGCAAACACCCTTGTTGAAGAAGTAACAGTCTATCGTCTTTCCCGAATTCACTCCTTTTGGAATGAAGCAACACACGGTAATTTGCACACCAGCGTCCTGGAAGATGTACTCGATAATGCTCCTTACAATCTTCCAATCTAGCCCGTCCAACCCGCAGCCTATTTTCGGAAGACCCAACTTCTTGATATCGTAATTCCTGACTTCATTCATTAGGCTCTTCAGTGCATGCCAAATGTCTTAGTAAGTGGATTTTCCTCTAGACATCTTCTTCGTAACCAAATAGAAGAGGTTCCGATTACCATCTGCTAGTCGCAGAACTTTTCCTACTCTTGGTCCTTGGGTTGACAATTCATCCAATCTTCCAAACTTCCTTTTAAACACCAGAGCAATTCCTCGGCCCATACTTAGATCCTCCGCTACACAATGGGCAATAGAAACATCGGCTGGTAGTTTGAAAAGGTCTTGTTGAACCTCAACTGTCACACCGAGTTTGACCTTCTTCCGATCCGCGTAGTTGGACATGAAGTCGTTGAAACTGACATTTGGCTCCTCAACATTCTTTTCTTAAAGAGCCACTCGTGCTTCCTCCTGGTTGTTCGATCCAGCGTATGGTGTGAGTCGGTTTATGTGCATCACTCTAGGTTTCCTCCTTGGTAACTTTCGGATACGATAGATGACGTCATTTATCCTCTTCATAATTTCATATGGACCTTCCCATTGCCTCTGGAGTTTGGGACAAAGGCCTCGACGTCGTTGGGGATTATTCAGCCAAACCAGGTCTCCCACGTTGAAGACTCCATCAGCTGATCGAATATTATAGTGGTGATTCATTCGATCACTGGCAAGCTGGATATTATGTCTGGCTAGCTCGTGGACTTTATCCGTTCTGGCTCTCAATTGGTCGACGTATCCTTCTCCTGCGACATTGTCTTCTGTAGGACTGCGGCCAAATTCCAGGTCACAGGGTAGGCGCAACTCGCGCCCCAACGTTAAACTGGCAGGAGTCTGACCAGTTATGTCATTCACAGCTGCCCGATAGGCCATCAGGAACAAATAGATGTACTGATCCCAATCTCTCTGATGTTCTGAGACAACCTTAGAGAGGTGCTTGCCCATGGTTCGGTTCATCCTCTCTACCATTCCATCCGATTGAGGATGCAAAGGGGTCGTTCGCACCTATTAGTCTGCACACATCTTGGAACAGGGCTGACGCGAAATTTCTTCCTTGGTCTGAAATGATTTCAAGAGGAACGTCAAAACGTGAAAAGAATTTCTTCTCTTCTTGGTTAGAGATTGCGTACGCCTCTTTGTGAAGTAATCCATGGCTACCAGGATATACTTATTCCCATTGTCCGTTACGGGAAATGGCCCCGCAATATCCACTGCAACAACTCGCTCCATGGAACTCCCAACATTATACTGTCTCATAGGTGCCCGCTTTCTGCCAAGTGGTCCATTGCTGGCTGCACACACTTCACACTTACGGCACCACTGTCTCACATCTTCTTTGCAATTCACCCAATAGAATCGCTCTCGAACCTTCTGCAGAGTCTTGGTTATTCCAAAATGCCCACCCGAGTCTCCATCATGTAGCTGACGTAGTACCTCCGGCACATTGCTTCTTTGCACAACTAGTTGTAATCTGGATTCAGTGCCATCTTCAGACTCAAATGTTCTATACAGCAGATCATCTCTTAACATAAAAGAGTCCCATTGGCTCCAATATGCTTTCACTTCAGGGCTTCGTAAGCTTATATCCTGCCAAGACGGCCTCTCCTTACGGCACATCTACTCCAAGACCACTCTCAAACATGGGTCGTTCTCTTGGGCCACTTTTATTTGTCCGGGCTGCCATTCCTCATTTTCTACAGTTGTTTGTCGTATAGGACAAACCTTGTCTTCCATCTCGATATGTTCTAGTTTTCCCTTCTTCTTACAACTGCGGCGTACGTGTCCTAGCTCAACACAGTTCCAACACCTTGGCTCTCTCTTCTTTGGCTGTGCCCCCGTAACTAGCTTCCTTATGACATCTAACAGGAACTCTCTGTTAGATTGGTCTTCTTCATCGATTTCTCTAACACGGTGCCCTCGGGAAGTTTGGCTAGCGGCTTCATGCTCTAAAGCAATAGCTAGTGCTTCTTCTAGCAATTTTCTGGCCAGCTTCAACGCCCTCTGCAGCTCGCTCTCCTTCCATTTACAAATGTGTCCATCAAAATTTCCTCAAGGAAGCTATCGGTCGCTGTAGGATATATGCTAGTCGCACAATACGAGCTACCTCTCCCTCAAACTCTTGCAGACTCTCATTTGCACGTTGCACCCGAGATCGCAGTTGTGCTTTGTATACTTGCTGGAGATGACTGTCTCCATACCGATCCTCCAATTTAGAAAGCAAGACATGGTAGTTTACCTGGCCAGCCGGAATAGACCTAAGGATGTCTGCTGCATCACCTCGTAAAGCAGCAGTTAACGAAACAGCTTTCTGCTCTTCAGTCAACTGGTTAGCCATTGCCACTGCTTCAAATTGCCTTCGATAGGTTGACCAAGAGCACTTTCCATCAAAATTTGGTAGCTCAACTCTCATACTACCTGCGGCTAAGCCCCCTACATCTTCGCCTTTGAAGGTCTGGCTCGCATTTTCATCTTTTTGTACACTGCAGTAACTATTCTCAACTACCATTTTCAATGTCTTGATTTTATGTTGCAGTAGCTCCATGTTCTTTTTGTAGTGACAAATTTTTCGTCAACTGCTCTTGAAATTTCTTCAAGTCTTTTATCAGTTTTACTGGAAACATCTTTAATTTCATCTTGAAGAGTTCTAGAAATTTTTCATTATTATTTCTAGAAATTTCTTCGAATTTTTCATTATTATTTCCACAATTTTTTTTCAGTAACATTGTATTGTCTTTATTAACAAAGTCAATTAGTCAATATAGATTTTAAGGTCTTTAACACGAAAACGAACAAAATTCTTCACACTTACACTAGAACGAGCAAAAGTCTTCACACGAAAACGAGCAAAAAGTCTTCACGCGAAAAACGAACTAAAGAGTCTTCACACTAACATAAAAACGAACAAAAAGTCTTTACACGAACACGAACAAAAGAGTCTTAAACTTACACTTAAATCTAACAAAAGTTTCGACAACACTCAGATCTGCACGAAACCGCAGTCTCTTAAAGTCTATCCAATTTTATAACCACTCACTGATTCCGCACTGACACCAGTGTAACGGGAATTTATATTAAAACTGGGTTCGATTTATTTTCACTTATTTATTTAAACCAATAACTACACGGCTATATACACATTTATATTCACACTTATTTCTCGGACTATATATGACTTTCTACTGTCTATGATCTATGACCGACTATCTATCACTAACTGTAATATATTGTTCTGGATGTATTTCCCAATATATTCCTTCGAGAGTAATCGAGGTGCTTCCGGGGCTCCAGAGTGTTCTTCCAGATATTTGTGTGTGTGTGGGTGTCTTTATTTGGGTCTTCAGGTTACAATAATATTGTAATTTAACTTCACAGTAATCAAGAAAAAGTCACCTAGAAATTAATGTAGAAGATCATTCAGTATATATATATATATAAATGATAAAATGATAGATATATTATTATGTAAAGTAAGCAGAGAGTTCACTTTATTTTTAAACAAAATTGTATTATTTAATACAAAATAGAGTTCCCAAATATGACTTAATTAATATCTATAAATTTATATATTGATTATTTGCAGCCCATACATTACTGAAGATGTTATTTAAAAAAAAACCGTAATATAATGAATTTAATATTCCCCTACCTTGAATTTGAAAATTTAAACAGTTATTCTATTAACTTATTCTTATTACTAAGGTCCCGAACAGAGTTCGATCAAAATCTATATTATTAATTCCGTCAAGGCGTACGGTAGACTCGATTGAAATCTTAACTGAATAATACCTAAAACATAAAAAATAGTGATTAAGTTAAATTCAAATGGTTTTCACAGCTCAATCAATGTCAATAGACTTTGACGTAAATCGCACATGTACTGTCAATCCTCCTGTGGTAGATTTTACACAAAAGATCGCAGGTTAACAATTCACTACATACGCATGGACAAATGCAGATACCATACGCCACATATATACCATAGGCACGGTAAAGTAAGTAAGTAAAAGATTGTGTATAATGAGTCACATTTCACTGGAGCCAAGCCGGGTTTTCATCTGGTAAATAAATAATTTGCGCAAAGTGACCATTTTCGGCTTTGTGGACTTTCAGTTAATTTGGGCGAATCTTACATTTTGAGCGAAGTGGACATTTTGGACGCAGTGTCCACCAACTAGTTTTGGGCGAAGTGTCCACCAACGAGTTTTGGGCGAAGTGTCCACCAACGAGTTTTGAGCGAAGTGTCCATCAAGTGGTTGATATATCACTTTGGGCGAGGTGTCCATTGGGCAAAGTGTCCTAGACCCCCTGGGAAGTGCCGGATAAAACAGCTAGTTATATAGGGTGTCCCACGACATGACTGCCATAGCTTGGGTGTGTGTTGCTGGTGTAATTCCAAGTGCAAAATGTCTCATGAACATATACCCGGAACTCTAGCCTGACTGAGCTAGAAGCATTTGAAATTTTTATTAAGTAGTAGTGGGAATTCCCTACTAATTTAAAGATCATTTATTGAATTAGTTGCTCGAAATGTCCCCCCAGTTGATGAATACATAGTTTAGCTCTTCTTAGAATGGATGTGGTAGCTCTGCCAGCAGTCTTAGGATCAGCACGAATAGTTTCTGCGGCATCCATGATTCTAGCTACTAGGTGTTCTCTGTTTTCAATATTTTTTGCATAAACTAAACTTTTCAGTCTTCCCCATAAAAAGTAATCTATGAGATTAAAGACTGATGACATTACTGGCCAAGGAACCGCAGAACGTCTTCCAATCCACCGGTTTGTACAATTTTGGTTAAGAAATTCTATTACTTGTCGACCAACAGCCGAACCTAATACCTACCTGCATTAGTGGACTTTTTTAAAATTTCAAATGCTTCTAGCTCAGTTAGGATAGCGTTGCGGGTTTATTTTCATAAGGCATTTTTGACTTCAAATCAGCCCAGGAACACACTCCCAAATTATGGCGGTGATGACGTGGGATAAAACTGAACATCTGTGGGTGTGTATGTGACTTATTGGTTCTTACACTGTTCGAGATTTTTCAACCAAAATTTGCACACGTGTTTATCATACCTTAAGTAAAAGATCTCATATATTCAGTGCTCGTGGGACTCTGTGTGATGAGTTCCGTACCTGTAAGTCTATTGTCTATTGTATATTTCTGAACTCTATGGCTAGATTTTGATGGTCTTTTTAGCATGTATGTATGTAGAATGTTATTAGAATAATTTGGTAGTGGCTGTGACTAGGCTATAAGCAAATCTTGTTTGCTGTTTGCTATTCAATTTCTTTGATGATGCAGTCACTAAATCCGAAAGCATATCAGGTGTAGGTAAAAGTCCATTATCTCAAAGTGGAGTGAAGTAGTATGTTGAAAGAAAGAACTCTGTTTCTTTCTCGATGTTCGCCAGTTCTCTTCGACCCGATTTAGTTTTCCACCTCATGTCGTTATTTTCCTTACAGCGACTTCGGACATGACCAGGCTGACCACCATTCCAACATTGAATCTCTTTCTTTTTTGCTTTGCCAAAGATTCGTTCACTACCCAACTTATTGTCTCTTCGAATGGCTCTAGTCTATTCTAGTGCATTCGAGCGATCCGGTCGTGCAATGCTTGTACTGCCAACTTATCCATAGCATTCTCACAGAAGAGCAAGGCGGCCATCTGCTTCGAACTCTTGTGAAGATTCTTTCAACAGCTGGCAGCGACCCCTCAATTGAGAATGGTCGAGTCGAAGTCGAGTTCAAGGTGAGCCAGGCCCTACCTCATTTCTAAATGTCTGACAAGTTGCTCATAATTACTTTGTGCCTATGTTTGCAAGATGTCTCGTAAAGAAAGTGTCAATGCTGTGACTCTCTCACTAGATGACCATCAATTTACCTTGGCTGCTGCTTCGAACTGTAGAAGGTAATTTGCCCAGGATGTTCTCCCATCGAATTGAGAAGGTTTCAGTGTAATTTTTCCCGCTCAATCCTTTGCAGTTTCGTTGATGGATTGGATTATCTCCATTTGGATAAGGTAACTATCTTACTGGTCGCCTAATGGGTCGTTCAATTCTGGTAACAATTTGGTATCAGACAATGTTATTTTTTCCTTTTTGCCCATCTTCAACATCGAAGATGTCCTGGTATGTTACGATCGAAGCCCTGAGTTTTTCCGCTGGTTTGGTTTCAGCAGGCAGCATGAAGGCCTCGTACTACGTACAAGACTGTGGAACATTGACCCAATAGCACTCCTTCATTTAATTGGGATAAATTCACTCACCATCCAATGATGGGTTTTCATTCCCTTTTTTAATTCTCATCTCATCGATATATGTATAAGGACAAGTCCTGATTTACTCACACCCTTGGACCTAGATAGCTGAGGAGGATATGGCAGAGACACTGGATTTCAGAGTTAGTAATGGGAAACGATAATAAAACAATAATAAATATACTTCTCAATTCGAACATTCGTGGGGATAATGTAAATCTAAAAATCAATATGGATTTCATTATTGAGGCTTTCTATGACCTACTTTTTTGCAAAGTACAACCAATTATATTATAATTCATATAATGAATTCCACTATCACCAGAAGTTTTAAGGGAATAACGAAAAGCCAGCAGAAAAAAAACAGCACGGATAAAGTTCAAATGTATACAACATGACAGTGATTGAGACGAATATATAATGAAGAGAAACAAATACAAGAGCACAGTCAAGGGTGCCAAAAAGAAGTCATTTATAGATTTTCGCCTGAAGCTAGAAAAAATTACAAGTACAAATTCTAAAGCCTATTCTCTTGTACGGATGCGAGAGCTGGAAGGTCACCAAAAATGATAAAAGCCGCATCAATGTATCCCAAATGAATTGAGAAGAATAGCCGGCAAAACAAGGCAATATAGAGTTCCAAACGATCATATTAGAAATAAGCTAACAGTGGAATTCATAGAAAAGCTATGGAAAACTGACAGATAGGATGGTTTAGTCACGTAAAAAGAATGAACGAACAAATGTTGAGAAGGTGGATAGCAGAGGCAGAACCGCAGGAAAGTTCCCCCAATGGAAGACCCAAGTTCACGCTTGAGAAAACTTTAGCTAAGCTAGCAAACAAAAGGGCTAAGAGCCTAGAAGAGCTGGCAGACATGGTATTCGAGGAGACCCCCTTAAGCTTCATAGGCACTACTAGACGAAAGTTAAAGAAGAAATCGATTAAAATTTAATATTTTACCTTCAGATAATAAAAATAAAAATAATGTATAATTTAGGAGTGGGACAATAGGAAATTAACTTACTTTTATTTATTCCCTAAGGGTCCATGCCAATCAATTCTTGATAGATAGATTAAGTGACCTAAAAGGCCTACCCAGCCACTACCCGTAAAGTGATGCCACCATGTTGATCCCGTGGGTGGAAATAAAACGGGGTGGTGGATTGATGAAAATCAAGCTCGTTCTTTGGTATACACGGTCTCAATCAACGCGAACTCCATGTCAGATGCTGGACACTTGGCAATAGGTTTAGGGTGAGGCAGAAAGATTTTAGTTTTCCAAATGACACTCTGTTATCTGCATCTCTACTATGGTAAGTCAGTCCTTTTATAGCTGTTGTTTTATGGATGACTCAACCTAGATAGATTCATGGATATATATTCACTGGGCGATTTTGCGAATGGTGATCTTTGGCTTTATGTTATCATCTTCTCTTATATTCAAGATAATTTAGCATATTTATTCATTTCTAGAACTCCGTACATTCGATGGAAAAGCAGAAATCTTATAGAGTCACTCCGGGCCGGAGTGAAGTGTCAACCTGGCGCATCTCCAGGTGGCGGATAGGAGGGGGCCTCCAATGATAATTTTAGATGTGGAGGAGGTCTGCAGGGAAATAGGGGGGCTAGTTGTGCCAAAAACCCCGTTTGCCAGCCCTCAATACAATACCTTGCCACGGACCAACTTCACTTGTCCCAGCTGTAGTGTTGTGGCTAAGGGATTGCACTCAGGTAAACGATGCCAGGTGAGTTCTCGAGCTAATCTCGAGATCACCTTATCATACTAACGCTACCTGGTTGTCTGTGATCATGTCTCGCGGGCCAGTGGGGTCTTGGCTTGACCACCTGGACCAAGAGGAAACAACATCATGAAAAATTGTAAATCTAAGGTGGGAAACCAGGCTGTAGGATGCATGGCTAGTTAGAGGACTTACTCCTTACTGGTTTCAACCTTGGAGCATCGGGGAGGAACTCCATTGTAATAAACCCTTTACGTCAGCATGCGAAGGTCTGCAGCAGCTGACCGTTACGACCCTAGCTACTTATGGGTCCAAACATGGATAATACAGACCTAAACACAAGACTCCCTGAAGGAGAGGGGGAGATAGCCTCTACCTCTCCATCTGGGCCCCTTGAAAAAGGGAAAAAGTCAAACGACAGAAAAATCGTCTGCCGTTCGATTTGTCCAAATCGGGACAACCAGTCAACAGAGACGATCCACTGAGGAAGGGTCTCATTGGAGCAGGAGTGCGGAAGTACCAGAGACTCTTCCATCAGGGACTTGCAACAGGCTCTTCAGCACACAACCCACCCTTCCCCGGGAGTAAGACCGACGGGAAAGGGGAAAGGAAACAGAGGACCCGGAACAAATCACACCTCCGGAACGGCCTCACAAAGAAGCTGAAGACAGCTGTGGTAGAAACTGGTCAAGCCGCTGGATATGCAAAGCGGTCGAGACAGAGACGGCAATCAGAGTGGGAATATTACCGAAGGAATACCCGAGGGTAACTCTGAAAGCCAAGCGACTCTCTTCCCTAGAGGATACTCTGGTTGTAGAGCTATGCCGCAGTAGAGATCCACTTCACCGGCATTCATTTCCGCTGTGGAATGATGCTGGTAGATTGTGGTTCTCAAGAATTGGCAGACTGGCTTATAAAGTCAGTACCGAAGCTGAGCCCATGGGAGGGATCCGAGTTGGTGGCATTGTGTGGGGATAACCATAACCGGTTTTTTTCAAGGAACCTTGACATGGAGACGGAGAAAATCCTCCAACTTGTCGAGGTTTAGAACCTCAGTATTAGGGCTTGGAAAATTCTAAGCTCAGTCCTCACGATTGGGATTGATCACCAATCGAGGGCAGCTCTAAAAGCAGGAGGGTGCGCATTGAACTTTCGGTTCGGACGCATCCCAGTGTCGGGGCTAGGAAAGAGAGGAAACCCTTCAGAGGTTTCTAGAGATGTGGAGATGCCCTCTACATCCCAGGAATCTAGGGCTTCCGCCAGCTCTGCTGAGGCGCCCGGAGTGGCAGAGAGCTCTTCTTCGTCCCTGGGGGCTGGTCAGAGCCTTGTAGAGGTTGAGGCTCTGACCCGAGACCAAGAGACCTGCTCAATTTCCAGAGAGGATACCTCCCGCATGGAATTCGAGGAGGAGCAGGGAAAGAGAAGAGATGGGGATATGTAGGTCAACCTGGATATTGTACTGATCCCTGGATTGAAAAAGTAGGCCAAATCAAAGGTTTGGCATGTAAGAACTCAAAATTGATTTATGACCAGAGGCAGGTATCTTCATGTGCCTGTGTGCTCATAAGAAACAATATTAAATATATTTGTGTTTCAGGCTACTTGACTCGGGTTTCAGTCCGCTTATTTCGCTGGAGACTGCTCAACAACACCGCAAGCGAAAGTGTAGAAGAGGAGGTTCTGGACGTTACAATTGCCAGCGTTGCTACCAGAAAAGAACAACCTGGAAAGTGATGGGCGAACCGTTACGTTCTGACCACAGGATTATCGAATTCAGGATGGTCACCTCGTCATCCTAGAATCCTAGAAATACGGATTGGTCTGTTTAAGATCTATATGAAGCAAAGTTTGGAACAGATCGATAAAAATGGAACAGAACACCCGCAATATGATCTGGAACGAAAATTAGAACCGGTTAGTGTGGCAATAACAGAGGCCTTTCACTCAAGTTGTTCACTCTCAAAAGTTCGAATAAGCAAATGAGCACCTTGATGGAACGGGAACCTGTCAAACCTTAGATTGGAAGTCTGTCGGCTCTTTAATAAGGCCAAAAGAGATGGTAATTGGCAGCGGTACACTGAAAGCTTACTCAGTATAATAAAGAGATCAGGTAGGTCAACAGGCTTCATTTTCAAGCCTTTTGTGAAAAAACCACTTCCACTCCAACAACAGCCAGACTGCAAAAGGTCATGGCAAAAGGGGGAATTAACACCACAATGTCGCTCAAGAAGTCAGACGGGTCATTTTCTGAGGGAGAAGAGGAACGATCGATTCTTCTTCTCCAAACACTCTTCCCAGATAGTGAACCCATAATTAGTATTGACACATCAACTCAAACCATGAATCCTCGCAAGGAAGACTGGGATATTGCTTAGAAATTATTTACAAGGCAACGGTTGGAATGGGCAATAAACACCATTCAACCGTATAAATCACCAGGAGTAGATGGAATTTTCCCAGTACTCCTGCAGAAAGGAATTGAGGAGATTCTCCCCCATCTCTGAAGATTACAAGAAGCTGTTCAGCACTGGGTCATATAACTAAAATACGTAGCAGGGCAAAAGTAGCCTACATATCAAAAATAGGGAAGAAAAATGGGACTGTCAGACCCATCTGCTTAATATCATTTCTGCTGAAGACAATGGAGAATGTTGTGGATAACCACTTAAGAACGGAGAATCTGGAGAATAAATCACTTCATAAATCTCAGCATGCTTACAGGGCGGTTCGATCAACAGAGACTGTTCTGTATCATCTGACCGAAGTCATCCAGAGTATTCTGAATAACAAAGAAATCGGAATTTTTTGCCATCCTAGATATATCTGGCGCTTTTGACATAACAACACATGTGTCGGTCAAGGAGTCACTCATAAGGCGAGGGGTTAGTAAAACCATTATCAAATGGATGTATGAGATGTTGAAGACGAGAACAGCTGAGACACAGGTGGGTAATCAAAACACCTTTGTTAAAGTTACTCGCGGAACACCTCCCCTTCTATGAAGCCTAGTAGTAGATGATCTACTCCATGAGCTTAAGAAGCTTGGCTTCGAATGCATAGGCTACACTGACGACATAGTCCTAATGGTTAGAGGAACATTCGAGAGTACCTTGTGCAACCTAATGCAAGGAGGCCTCGGAATTATTGAGCAATAGTGCTTGTCAGTGGGGCTATATATTAACCCAAACAAGACCACAGTGATCCCTGAATCTGAAGAAGGAAACTATGATAATCTAGATAGCCTAGATAGCAGCAAGCTTCTGTGGAAAGGCTTTGATGGCTTGCAGAATTCTAGCTGGTAAGACGTGGGGATGTAACCCAAAAATACTGCGATGAATATACTTCCTGATTGTGAGACCAATAATAACTTATGGGGTAATGGTCTGGTATGCCAAGGCAAGCCAGGACACTACGAGGAAAACCGTCGATAGAATACAAAGGTTGGCCTGTGTTTGTATCACCGGAGATATGAGAACGTGCCCAACTAGGGCATTGAAGATCATTAAAGATCTCACACCTCTCTATCTTGTGATAGATAGACTTGCACACGAGGCCATTCTAAGACTAGCCAGGGAAGGTAGCGGTAATGAGGAAATTAGGAATCGGAAAGCCTGGTCCTCTCTGACCATATACATCCCATTAGCTAACCTTCACAGTGACGATATGATAAGGAAAATCAGCATCGAGGAAGCTTTTACTACGATGCTAAGTAGAAAAGAAGATTGCGAAAGAGAGCCCACAGTCCAAGCTCTAAAAAAATGGCATCAAACGGTACACAGACGGTTCCAAAACCACTACGGGGACTGGCATTAGAGTATTTGGTCCTAGCACCAAATGCTCAATTATTCGTTAACTCACTGTCCAAGCATCTTTCAGGCAAACGAAAGAAGTGCGGAAATGAACCTAGAAAGAAACTATCAGAATTGTGATACAGCTATACATTTTAACAGTCAGGCTGCGATTAAAGTACTGAGCTCTCATATCATCGATCTAGGATGGTATGGGAGTGACAAAGAAAACTCAACGAAATAGGCAAGAAAAAAAAAGTCTGTTTAGTCTGGATTCCCAGCCACTCGGTAATCAAAGGGAATGAAGCGGCCAACACACTTGCCAGAAAAGCAGCACGAACTCCTTTCATTGGCCCTGAACCTTTTAGTGGTAGTGGTAAATGTACCTACAAGAAAAAGTTTCAGGAGAAGGAAAAAATTGCAAGAGAAACACTCTGGCGGAATCTCCCTGAGTTGGATCATTCCAAAAAGTTTCTTGGAAGCTTTAATAACAAGTATCTGGCTCTTAGCAAGAATATGCTACACCGCCTCATTGGATTTCTTACTGGGCACTGTCGTCTCAGGAAGCACCGAATGGGTCTAGCAGAGAACGACGAGTGCAGATTCTGTGGGAAACATGCAGAAATTAGGAAGAAACCTACTTGAAGCTATCCTTGATTCTGGATTTCATTAGAACACTGGAACTGGAGGGCGAGCTTTAGACTATGTAACGGCGAGAACAGCTCTGATAGGGGGCACAATAGACTTCAAGATCGCAGTGTAATGAAAACCCCTTTAATCTACACTCTACTGTGGTGTCTGTCACACTATTTAAGAAAAAAGTTTAGACGCTCAGGACCAACTACATCAACAAACAAATTGGGAGTTCATTTTATTGAATAAATTTAAATAATTAGAACAGAAACTATTTTCGATTTAGAGTTTCAGAATTTACAGAAAACCCTACGATAAACTACCCTTAGAGTATAGTAGTCTGCACAGGAACCCGCTGTTCGCACGGCTAGTTGTGATAACATACGCAACCTTGCAAATCGAATAGTTTTGATGCGGCTAAAATTACATATAGCATTCTAGAAAAATGCAACACGCTCGTACCTTCCCGAACCGTAGCAAGATGTTCGTTTTGGAATTAGCAGCTAATAAAAGCAAAGCAGCCGTAAGGTGACATCATCGTTACTTTGGTATTTGCGACCTACATTGGCCTTTTGCTATATTAAAAAAACGTATTTTCGTTTCTTTTTTTAAAGTTCCGACCAGGGTTTTCTTTTTTTTAAGATTTTAACTATATAACCACGTCAAGACATTACAAGGAAAAACTGGGGAGGGGCCTTTACGCGAGCTATTAGGAGGCAGACCTACAGGGCACTTGCGGCCATTAGAGGAAGCGACAAGTGTATCCACATGCGAACCCAAGGTCACCCAACTGTATTTACGCCCGAGGAGGAGGAGTTGTTAGTCAAGATTTTAAGAATAGTAAGTAAGTGACTGGGGCTTCCCTTTTACAAAAAGTGACATACGGTTTTACACAAATATTTGGAAATATAATCTTCTTCTTCCGTAGCTCTATAACCCTATGTGGGTTCTGGCTGACTGCACAATGCGTCTCCAACACTGTCGGTCCATCAACATCTGAGGGTCGTAGTCCAATCCCATGGTACGTAGGTCGCTAATTACGTTATCGCGCCATCTCATTCGCGGCCTTCCCAGCGGTCGTTTACCAGCGGGGTAGTTCTCCCATGCCAATTTTGCCGTTCGTTCATTCGGTAATCTTTGGACATGTCCCGCCCATCTCAATCTCATCCCTTTGATATCATATACAATATCGGGTTCCTTGTACAACTCAGTGAGTTCCCTATTTTTCCTAGTTCTATGGACAAGACGGACTGGATCCAGTATCGGCCCAAACACTCTCCGGAGTACCTTCCGCTCGAAAACTCTCAATTTTCGTTCGCTATATTTTGTTAGTGTCCACGTTTCACAACCATACATAACCACCGGTCGAATTATCAATTTTTAGATTCGTATTTTGGCTCTCCTACTAATACGTTTGGATCTCAGTGTTTTGTCCAAAACATACATACATCTGTTGCCACACTGAATTCTAGCTTTGACCTCTTCTGTTATGGCTAATCCCATTTTAAGTATTGCCTTTTCTATCTTGATGAACTGTTCTTTGACTTTAAGAACTGACCTGGCCATCACATCGATGTCATCCGCAAAGGCAAGTAGAAGTTTAGGCCCATTATTAGTGTACATCTCCACTTTAATATCTGCCGCTCTTATGGCTTTCTCCAACGCTATTTTGAAGAGCAGTGGAAATAGTGGGTCTCCTTGTTTCAGCCAGTTGTTTATCTCAAATGCGCTTGAGACAGTGTTTCCAATTCCAACTCTGCTTTTGGATCCATTTACACACATTTGGGTAAGTTTAATTAGCTTTTGCGGGATTGATAGTTCTGCCATTGCCTGCCAAAGTTCTACTCGCAAGACACTGCCGTAGGATTGTTTAAAAGTCGATAAATATACGGTGCAACCTTTAATCAAACTCCCTTTTCCAGAATTTGTCGAATAGTGAATATTTGATCAACTGTAGACCTGTTTTTTCTAAGCCCGCACTGGTAGTCCCCCACGACGCCTTCCAATATAGGTGTTAGCCGCTGCAGGATAATTATTGATAGTATTTTGTATGACATATTGATCAATGAGATTCTCCTGTAACTAGCACACTTCATTTTATCCCCCTTCTTGTGTATGGGGATTATAATACTTTCTTTCCAATTGTTCGGTATTTCTTCCTTTTTCTACATTGTGGTAATTTGTTGATATATATGCCGATGCAGATCTTCACCTCCATATTTTATGCCTTCCGTTGGTATGTTGTCTTTCCCCGGCGCTTTGCCGTTTTTCATCCTCATTATGGTATTTTTGACCTCCAGGCTGGGGTCTTCTACAAGAAAATCTACCGTGTGGAGAGCTTGTTCATGTTGGTTGTCGCCTACTTGGATATTGAGAAGTCCACTAAAGTAATTTTGCCAATCCGTTATAATTTCTTGCTCATTTGTAATTAGGGTCCATCATCCTTCTTCAGGGTGTTCTCTGTTCTTGGTCTAAATCCAGATTTTGCTTCGCCTGCCTTCCTATAGAATTCCTTTAATTGATTGTCTCTGCAATTGGTTTCCAATTCTTCCAGTATTTGTTGTTCATGTTTCCTTTTCTTTGTCCTTATTAGTGTTCTGGCGCCCCTTTTTATGTCGTTGAGATATCTTCTGTTTGTCTCATTGGGCTCTTGCATTGTTAGCATTCTGGCTTTTTCTCTCTGTTCTAATACCCTCCGACAGTCATCGTCGAACCAGTTCTTTTGCTTCTTCTTTTGTATTGGACCCAGTATTACCTTGGCAGCATTAGATATTGATCGCTCTATTGTATCCCCAATCTCATTTACGTTCTCATCATGTTTCTGGAAGGTTTTCTAATATCTGTTTTTGGAACTCGTTTTTTCGTCATTTAGTTTACATACATCCCACCTATTTGATCTTTCTGCTCTTTTATTTTTGTGGTTAGAGATGCGCATTCTCACCTTCGCTTCCAAAGGGACTAAACAGATTATTGGATCATTCTCAGATTGCCTTTTTCAATTACTTTGTTTTAAAACACTTATTTCTATTATGTCATAATGTCTACAAAAGTAAAATTATCCATTAGTTTTCCTTGTCTCTGCAGCTCTTCCTTCGATTAATATTGATATAATTTGAGACATTTTCTCAGTTGAACAATGTTTTTTCTTGGCATTTACTTTATCTATCAAGAAAAAAGAGTACCTACCAATTAATAATAATAATAATAATAATAATAATAATAATAACAATAATAATAATAATAATAATAATCATAATAATATTTATTAACAATTTAAGAATAACAAATAATAGTTTGTCAATAAACAAAAAATAACCTACGAGACTCTTAAGTCTGTATGTAGGTGGTAATACATATTACATTATTAATTATTTTCGAATTAATTATTATAAATTTAAGTATCAGAGATTATAAAAAATAATAATAATAAAAATAAATACACACCTATATACTTATATACATACATACATACATAAAGTTAGTTGTATCTAAGAAATACAAATAAGAAATGAAAATGAAAATCTGGTAGGAAAAGCGTTATTATTTTTCAATAGTTCTTGTTATAGATTTTCTTGAATTAGTTTTTAAGAAAATATCAATCTCAGCTTTGAATTTATTAATTGAATTTATATCTTTAATATTTTTAGGTAGGTAAATAGTTATAGGCTTTTGGTCCTAAATATATAGTTTTATTGACCTTATAGTTTTTATCATGTATGGTACTGAAATATTTTGTTTTTGTCTGGTACCATAACAATGAGTAACTGTATTTTGTATTCTTTTGTTTTCAAACTGATTTATTACAATAATTTTGAAATACATTTGTCTCGGATCAATAGTGTTTGTTTCTCTATAGAGTACATCACTTGGAAATCTATAATCCCTCTTTGATATTATTTTCAAACATCGCGTTTGTAAAATTTTAATAGGTTTTAAATGTGAAATTCCTCCCCATCCTATTAAACCATATTCTAGATGGGATCTAAGCAGGGTATTGTACATTTTCATATGTTGAAAAACAAAAATATTTGAAAGCAATTTAAATTTGTATACTATTCGACTTAGTTTTTTTATAAGGAAAGAAATATGTCTATCCCATCTAAGATGGCTATCTATAATAATAGCTAGATATTTGATATCAGATTCTGAATAAATAACTGTTTCTAAACTTAAAGACATTTCTTTGAATTCTGGAATACCTTTGCCATAATTATAAAAGGCAACGAAAAATATCTTTTTTAAATTGAAGGAAAGAAGACTTGTACTAAGCCAGAGTAAAATTTTCTTGCAATCATTTTCGATCTCAAGTTTCAATCGTTTCCAATTACTATTTTCATAATATACAACAGTGTCATCAGCAAAACAAATAATCTTAGGTTCTGTTTTAATTGAGAAAAAGTCATTTATATATATAATGAAAAATAATGGACCCAAAACAGTTTCTTGTGGTACACCACATGATATGATTTTTGTTTCACTTATTGATTTATTTATTTTGAGTTGTTGTTTCCGCTTTGATAAACAGGAACAGATAAGATTATTAGCCAATCCCCTTACTCCAATTCGATCCAATGTTATAAGTAATAATTTATGATTGACAGTAGTAATGGCTTTTGCCAAATCCAGAAACATACCAATTGATGGATTTTTATTGTCGATTGAACTATAAATGAGGCCAGTTAGATCCTTTATTGCATCTTTAGTTGATTTTTTATTTCTAAAACCATATTGCATATCAGATAATAATATGTGTTTTTCTAATAAATTATAGAGTCTATTTTTTATTATTTTTTCGAATATTTTGGATACATTTGAAGTTAAGGAAATTGGTCTATAATTTGACATATCTGTTTTGTCTCCATTTTTGTAAACTGGTATAACAGTGGATTCCTTCAATTCTTCAGGAAATATTCGAGTAGACAATGATTTATTAAATATATTGGTGAGTGGTCCGCTGATATATTTACATAGAATTTTCAGTGTCTCATTTTTTATTTGATCTGGTCCTGGTGATTTGATATTTCTTAATCTATGTATTAATGTCTCTGATGTATTATATTTTCATTCTCATTAGTCGGACATAACAGATATATTCCGAATATTCCGAATTTCATTTTTGGTTTTAGATTGTGGTTTTTCCATGTTTTATACTAATTTATTACTAATATTACAGAATTGAATTCTTCAAAAATTAAATTTTGGTCGTTAGTTAATTCATTTGAAGAATTTTTAATACTTCTTATTTTATTTGATGATAATTCATTTATCGTACTCCATAATTTTCTTGAGTCATTAGTGTCATTTATTATATTTTGATAATAATCTTTTTTGACTTGATATAATAATTTAGATAGAATCTTTTTATATTGTATATATTGATTTCTTAACATAAAATAGGTATTTATTAATTTCATTATAAAGTTTATTTTTTTTATTTACTGATTTGATAAGTAATTTTGTGATCCAAGGTTTTCTTCTCTGCTCTTTATTATTTATCATTATTTTATTTGTTGAATTTCTTACTGCATCTTGAATTATGCTTAAAAAAATCATAGTTGCGAAATTTACATCATTTATATTAAACAAGTTTTTTGTTGTCAATTTGAGTATAATATTTAGAATGTTTCATATCATTAATTTTATATTTATTTTTGATGGTTATTTGTAAATAAGTCATATAGTCATATATCAGACTCAATGATCGCTAACATTACTTTATTATAATTATCATCTTTAGAGCTTATAAAAATATGATCACAATACAAGTATTTGTTGTTGGTCTAGTTACAGAATTGACTAAGTAAATTTAAATAAGTTTGTGTTTCTTCACAGATTAGAAGATAACTCTTGTTTGTGTGTGATAGAAAATAACCGCATGTACCATGCACCGTGGTTTCATAAAACGACTGAACAGAAAAAGTCAGAATCGTCAAAACTTACAACAATATATAGAATCATTGTATTTGATAATGTGGCCGGTCGTTTGTTCGCATTTTATAAAAACCCTAACATTTGTAGCCAGATTAAAAAATATTTTATTTCTAACCATGATTTTAGAATATGGCCGCACTTTATAAAAGTCTAGGCATTTTATAAAAAGACGAATTTTGTAATCTGGCTACGACGTATAGAACAGGTGGCGACTGTTGCTGTTGCGATAAATTTTCGTACCTGATGGCTTGCCTTGGCTCGCGTGCTATGAAAACCAAGCTTGTGAAATAATCTTCTTATAATATGTCTCATGAATAGTGGCATGTTTCTACATGCTTTGAATTACATAGGTACTATGAGTTTCTGTTTGAATTATTTTAATTTTCAATATTTAAATTGATCAAATATTAGACAGCCCCGGTAAAACGTTTTCTTCGCATGTTGAAATATTATGTTGAATTTCAAGACAATTTTAAGATATTGGAAATGTTCTTCCTTCATTCGCTTTTGTTTTTCATAGAATTATTCCAAGATCATTTGAGACTGCAGAATAGAATAGAAAGGTGAACAGTTCATTCAAATGCAGCAAATTAATGCCTGACCCGACTAAGTGGGTTTAATATTAATCTTATTCCCTAGACTAGACCATCGGGGGATGACTAACGCATAAGCTTGTGATAAAGATAAATTAGGTCAGTTAAAATTGTATGAAATAGTCACTCAGGCTCTATTATTAATTGATTGGCTCTATTATCTAGATATTTTCAAGCAGCCTTTTAATTTTCAAAACGATGCATAAATGCACCAAGTGATTCTTAAAAATTGAAAGGAATAATCGCATCGGAACATTATATCGTGAATAGAATCATAAGCGAGCGACTTAATAAATTATGATTTTAATCCAATTAAAGGAAACCTAATATTTCACTTCTAAGTAGGGCTTCATCGACGAACTCCATAGTTTGTCTAGTTCTGTATAACAAGCGAGTCGACGTCGGTGTGGTTGTGTAATCTAAAAAGAAATCTGCGATTACGGCGGTCAGTTTGTACTACATATATATGTTATTTTCGGACAGATAGTGTGAATACAGATGGTACGTAATAGATGAATCAGCATGTCACTTTGATTTGTTTTGAAAGAAAATTCGCAAAGCTCTTAGGCCTAATGTATCTCACATTACATGAATATATAAATGATTATTGTCATTCTCTAGAATCATAACTAATCCATTTTCTAAATAGTTCGTAAATCGTATGAATAGAAACGACTGATATAGTGAATATCTGAGAAGTTTTTAGGGATATGGAAATTAAATTTGGTAGATAGATAGAACACTTAATTGAGTATAAGGCTCAAATTTCCTAGTAATTAACAAAATCCTCATAGAAAGTAATTAAAGCTGCATATTATTGTACCTAGTTCTAAGTACCTACTACGTATTCATTTTGTATAATGAGTGCAGTAATATGGGGTTTGATATATTTTATTTCAAGGCTTACTTTTGGAGGCAAGATCTATTTAATAGTGCATATTATATGAAAGAAACATAATAATCACATAATTAACTAAAATTCAATTGACATCTAATTAACTGTTCAGACTAATGAATCTCATATTCTTTACTCAGAAAGTAAGTGGGTAGGCGCTTCATAAATTGATATTTCTGTTTACGTTGAAACAATATATAATACAGTGTGTCCAAAATTGGTATCTAAGAAAAATTAAGAGATAGAAATCGGTTAAATCGAGAGTTTTAGATAATTATATTGGTAACTGAAATGCCCCTTTACAGAATAATTACAACTACTTGGGTTTATAAAATTTTCTTAAAAAAGTAAAATCATGATTTCTTAAATTTTTTCATCAACTTTGCTTTTCATATTTTTAGCTTTTTGTTGATGAATAACAATTAGTAAAAAAATAGTTGTTGATGAAGAGATATGAAAATATGATTTTTGTAGACATTTGGCTCTGTTAAATTTCAAAGCTCTAAAGCATATTCTTTTGAATTATTCTTTAGACGGCATTTTTTAACAAAATACAGGGTGATCAGTATTATAATGGAGAAACTTTAACAGCGTATTCAGCAGATAAAAATAATTAAAAAAGTTCATATAAACTTTTCTCCAAAAACGCTTCGTTTTGGAGATACGGGGTGTTGAAGTATAGCCACGTTTTTTTAAATACAAAAATCTAGATTTTGCATTCAAACTATAAGTAGGTATTATTGCCACTGAAAAAGAAATTTATAGCATGATAAACTTGTTTTTGTTTTACCAGTGGCGTTCCTGAGACCGTTTTAATTATTTGAAATAATAAACAAAATTTATATGCCAATGGTTTATTGCAATTTTGTTAATAAATTAAGATATCCTGATCAATTATAATATCTGAGGTTTGCAAATTAAATTAAGATAATTCGCGCTATTTCAATTCCTCTTTATTTACATCACATTTTTAGAAATTATAATAAGTGATTATTATTATTAGAAAAACATATTATTAACAAATTCTAAAAACTATTTTTTAATTAAGGAATAATTAAGACCAACTACTAACAACTAACAACTAAACAACTAAAAACAAATACTTATGACACTAATAAGAACATTAATAAATTACAGGAGGCATTTAATTCAAGGCTGCCCTGATTTGATGTTGATTATTTTGAAGAGTCTGACATGCACTTTGAATTCTAACAAATTCTTCCATAACCGCTCCTGTTATGTATTAATGTTTTTATTAATATCTTTTGTTTTTGATTTATTTTTAGTTCTTGGTAGTAATTAATATTAAATTCATAAGTTATTATTATAGTTTCAGTATATGTTATGTAAATAAAAACGAATTGAAATAGCGCGAATTATCTGAACTTAATTTGCAAGCCTCAGATATTAGGTGCACATGCAAACAAAAATTATTTTTTTCTCAAAAACGGTTTGTTTTAACGAAAATAATATAGAGACCATTTTTGTTTAGAATTGATCAGGATATCTAAATTTACTAACAAAATTGCGATAAACCATTGGCATATAACTTTTTTTATTATTTTAAATAACTTGAATGGTCTCACGAAAGCCAGTGGTAAAACAAAAACAAGTTTATAAATATAAATTTGTTTTTAATTGGCAACAGTACCTACTGCGTTTTAAAGCACAATCTAAAAAAGTATTTTTCAAAATAAGAAAAAAACTTTTTTTCGCATTATTTCAACGCCCCTTATCTCGAAAACGAAGCGTTTATTGAAATAAGATTATATGAACTTTTTTAATTAGTTGTATCTTCTGAATACGCTTTAAAGGTTCTCCATTTTAATTCGGACCACCCTGTACATTGCAGAGGATGTTGGATTCTAATTTAAATCATTCATTTTCCTCTTACTATTTCCATTATGCTTCAAATAATTCGGAATCAAAGACGTTAAGTTACCTAATTCTGTAAGGTTCTCGTCTACCCGGAATACTTTGTACTATTTATTGACAACCCTATAGTTATTATTTGATAGTAAATAGAATTTTTATCATGCTACACTTTTTCTTTTAAAAACTTTGTTCTATTGCACCCGAACACACTAGTAGGAGTAAACATGTACCTAATTGGTTAATAGTAGATTATGCTCAAGATTATGCTACAATTGGGAAACGGGCGAAAATCTGACAATCGCGAAAATGCAACATGAGCCTAGGTATATGTCAAATTCACTGCAGGCAAGTCGTGACAATCACACGAGTAGATACCTATGAACGATAATTTGACATATAGAAGCGAATGTTTTTAGTAACACGATTTCGGACCATTGCCCCCGTTATATTTTGCGACATCCTCTTTAGAAGTTCAATTTTGGCGAAAGATAAAACTGTTCATACTTTTTCAAGAAAAAAATATGAAATTTGTTTTCCATCATACAGCAGTTGTTTTCAGTTGATTAATTCAAGTATGGCGTTGTTCACAGGCGTGTATTATAAGTCATAAAATATGACAGGTGTTAATTATAAAATGTAATAATATTTACAATAAATATTGTGAGTGGTGTCCACAAATAGTAGTTTATGCTACAAGTGTGTAAATGGCCGGATATCTAACAATCGTGATAATGCAACATGAGTCTAGATAATGTCAAATTTTGTGTAGGACGAGTTTGTTATATGTCACGATGAGCGAAGGTGAGTCGTGAAAACTTTAAGAGTAGGAAAGTGAATTTGCCAAAAAATATTAAATTTTAACCTTATGCCATGTGAGTTTTGGAATACTTTGGTAATAAAACAAATTTTGAGAAAATGTTGTGAGGTAAAGTGTCATTGGTTCACGTCTGACTGGCAACTTAATGCAACGGTTCTTAAACTTTTGTTTTCGTGCCCCTCTGTTACAATTAAAAAAAAGTCGCACCTCCCAATCAGTAGATGTATGAATTCAGATTACTCTAGTCAACATTGTACTGTAGAGCGTCGGATATGTTGTCGGAAAGTTCGCGCCATGTATCCAAGCTGCCTGACTTTTCTGAATTGAAGAAACAGGAGTGTAAATACAGAAGCGCGCACACGATATTCTCTGTTGAGGTGTTCTAACACTAAGCAGCAAGGTTTATTATGAAAGAGGTAGATGTAGAATAGATCAATTTTTAAAATGAAAACTTGAGGATGACGTGGAGATCGTTCGAAATCTACAACAAGAAAATATGACCAATCATATCTAAATTTCGGCTTTAGTAGTGACGAAGAAAAACCTCAATGCGTTATGTATTCTTGGAATTTTTCTTAGTGATAGTTAAATAAAATTTGAAGGATTTGTTTCTGCCTATAGCATTTTATCATTTTATTTTCAGTAGTGCGCCCCTCAATAATGTAGATATATCCCTTATATATATCCCTTAGGGGTCGCTCCCTACAGTTTGAGAAACGCTGCCTTAATGTGTGAGTTAGGTTCGAGTATAAAAAAGAACAGTTAAGAAGACAATGAAAGGAACGTTCCATAAGAACATTAGAATAAAAACATAGAGACAAATAAAATAAAGTAAAATACACATTCTTGTCAACGTCTGTGAGTTCTTCTGATTCTTGAACGGATTTTTCTGCCTCACTCTGGACAAACTCCTCCTCAGGTGGCGGTATCTCCGACGTTGAGGGTGCTGGTGCTGATTCAGGTCTGGATTATATGCAGCAACGATACATCACACTGTACGATCTGCTGCCAAAACTTCCCAGTTGTTTTGAATATTGGTCTGCTTCAAATAGCCATGTAATACGTCCTTGTACCGCTTCAGCTGCCCGCCCGACTTTCTCCTTCCCCGTACCAGTTCGCCGTATAAAACACATTTTGGCAGTCGATTTTCTTGCATGCGACTGACATGCCCGGCTCATTTAAGACGTAATTGTGTGATCAAGGTCTCAATGCTTTTACAGTTGGCTCGTAGGAGGATTTCTTTATTAGAGACTTTATGAAACCATTTGACATGCATCATTCTGCGCAAGTGGCTTTGTAGGGGGTCCAAGTTTCGCAGCCTTATGTCAGCGTTGGCACGATAATTGCTCGATATACGACAATTTTCGTTTTAATAGTGAGTTCGTGGTCGTCAAAAACTCTTTCTCTAAATTTCCAGAAGGCTCTAGATGATAAATAATTAAAGTTGACATAGTCGGGGGGCTCATTTTGGACAGGTACATCATTTGGTTGAGTCATATGAGGTGTTGTCATAACTTTTGTCTTGAGGATATTTATTTATAATGGCCCAGTGCATTATATGCCCAGGAGAAGGTTTCAAGCATCAGCTGTAAACCTTCGGCTGACTCGGAGACCAGCGCGCAGTCGTCAGCATATTGTAGGGCAGTTGTATGCTTTATTTGTGTCCTAGCTCTTAGCCGTTTTAGAATAAACAGACCGCCCCCGTCAAAACGATATCTAAGAGCCAAACCTCATTCCAATAGTTTACTGTTCACGATGAATCTTTCGGTTACAGTCAGAGGGCGTATGGCGGTGTTACCCCGCATGGCGGCATTACCCCTACTTTCCCCTAAACAGACACCTGTCAAATTTTATTTAGAACAAACAATGGAAAGTAATGAACAACTTTAAGAAAACTAGGACAGATACTTTATTTTATTGTTATGAAATAAAAATGTTAAAGTTGGTGCAAAGAGGAATTTATTTCACAATGAGCCTTCCATGGGCACCACAATACCCAAATACTTATTTATTTATTATTCTTCAAGAAAGAAGTTTTACAAGTTACTTTAATATTGCACAGTACCTAGAGCATAAAAAAAGAAATAATAAAGTGATTTTGATAAAAATAAAATTAGGTACCCCCAAAAGGGAATTCAATAATTCAATCCACGGAGCTAACTTACAGCCAGATTACAAACTTGACCGGCCTCGGCAACGCAAAAATTTCGCAATTTAGGATTAAACAATATATTGAAAAGGAGTCGTGAATATACATATAAGGATCGTACCTCATAAATCAATGCATTAATGCGGAAGCAAGTAGGTACGTATAAACTGAGCTACAGATTCATGGATTTTGTATTGATACACAACCACAACATTATTATTCCAATATTTTGAATTATAGGGAAGTTTTTTACAGTTGGTACAAATTAGATATGTGATCTAAAAGATATAATATAAGAAATTTTGAAAAGAAAAAATCTAGCCTTCGAAGGGGTCTTTTTCGAAAGAATAAGCTTGAGCAAACTCTGAAAATTTGAATATGGGCCCATCACTCACATTTCCTCTTTCAAATGAAAGATGAATCATCAAAATCGGGGCTCGTTTACTATGAGAAATGATGTTACATACATACAAAGAAACACAAAGTCGAATTCTTTTGGGAAGTCGGTCAAAAAGCAACAAAATCGGTTCATCTTTTTGCAAGATATTTTTTGGGCTTAGGTAACCCTGAAACTTGAAGATCTGCTGATGACGAAAATTTGTCCCCATTAATTCTTACATCTAGGTGGGTACCTCGGGTAGCACTGGAAAACTACATACCTAATTCCATCACCTACTCTTTTAATAATTTATTGCGACTCGAGATATTTCTGAGTTTATAACTTAAATAACTAGAAGATCCTCGAGGTTCTGGATCGAAAACAGTGTTAAATTTGTGGGCTTTGTGGTAAAGAGCTATATGTATATAAAGCGAGATTATCTAGACGATGGTTTTGATCAACTAGCCTATTGTTGATGGAAACGTTGTTACAAATTAAAGGTTGTGATACCTTAATCATAGTGACTATACTGGTTTTTCCAAAAAGTATTAACAAAATGTTTCATTTATTCTTGAGATAAAAATAATAAATAAACTTACCTTAACACAAAGTTGGATATTTTGGGCGTTATACGGCCTTGACCTTATTATTTTGAAATAGTTTTTTGTGGGATAAATTTGAATCGACTCATTATTTCATTTTGAAAAAGGAAGATGCACAGGAAAATACTATTTCTCTTATAGCTCTTGCAAGATTTGTATTGCAATAATTCGCTGCGTCTTTCACTGTTCCACCAATAACCCCAATTAGCTATCGGAGTCTGATTTTCAACATATGTTTATATTTGAGTGTCTCCTGTTCTTCTAGAAGCCCTTGAACATTATTTTACCATCATCATTTTCTACCTATTTATTCATATTCTGCAGTATAACCTTTGTTGTTTATACGACGATTTTCATAAACGGTCGAATTTGTTACAGAGTGGTGGAAAAGTCGTGTGAATTATTATCAACAATTTTTTTATAGTAAATAAACTACTCAATCTAAATTTTATGCTTTAGCATATTTTTAATATTCATATATGGTATGCATCCGAGTAACTTCAGTGAAATTACATGAGTCGGCTTAAATTTATATGTTATAAAAGTTGTTAAATACTCATCTGGGACACAATTTTACAATTTTTTTAATATTTATTTCAATTTCAACGTTGCTCACACGTCCTTCAAAACCTTTAAAAATATGTTTTATTTTTGATAACATTTCAAATAAATCCCAACAATTATTGATTTATTTTTCTTAATTATCTCAATTCTATTCTTATATGTGATATATACAGTTCATCGTACCTAACCCTTATACTTTCCCATTTAAAGGCGTAAGGTTGTTCCAAACCATTCCTATATCTCAGGATTGGCCTGTAAAAGAATTTGATCATTTAATGAATTTATTTGTCTGAACAGCTTCAGGTTATGAGTAAACCCCTAAAAAATACAGTTATCAAAAGAGCATCCGATGTTATCCTTAATAAATATTTTTTACAAAAAAGATGTATAGATGTATAATAGATGTATAGATGTATAATAGATTAAATGAGTGCTTTTGAAGTTTATGTCTTTAATATCTAATTTAGCGCGTGCTGTGGTATTCACTAGTTACTGAAATGATGGCCCATAATATATTATTAGGGGACCAGCAGTCTATCAATCTTTTAAGTCTTATGTGTTAATTTCGCTCGTATCGTAGTAAAATATTTTGCCACAAGGTAGCGTATGCCCAAAAATTGAGGTGATTTGAAACTATCAATACTGAGTGTTAATACTATTAACCCTTTCACCAGGAATATTCTTGCATAAATATTAATCTTATCTCAATTAGTTATATATATTTTTTTCTTTTTGGAAATCTCTAGGATCTGCTTCAAATCATGAAACTCGGCTATACAATTGTAATAGGGACCTTCATTCTGATGATATGGGTTTCGATAATAGAATCAAGAGACGTCGACTCAGCACAATATCCGCCATGTTTTTTCAATCCTCTTTGTAGCTGTTCAAAATCAGTACCCGATCTTGGAATAGTCAAGTGTCAAAATGTTCACTTAGCCCGGATACCAGAATCAGTGAATACTTCAAAGGTATTCATGCTTCATTTGGAAGACAATGGGTTAAGAAATTTGGAGCCATTTTTCCTACAAAGCACGGGTGAGACAATTCTAATTATATCTGATATTTAATTCACAAAATATGAAGAAACTTAATGAATTATTTTTTACAGGACTTTATAAAATAATTCTAAGTAGAAATCCATTGTCGCTTATTCCGGATGAGACATTCATAGGCTTAGAGAGATCTCTATGGGAATTAGAACTAAGTTACTGTGATCTCACCCAAGTCCCTAATAGGGCTATAAGATATTTGCAGAAATTGCGGCATTTGGACTTGACAGGTAAGCAAGTTTGCATTATATATGTTATAGACCAAGTGAGTAACATTGTAATATGCATAATGTCCAGACAATTTGAAAAATGGCCAAAATTAAAGGACAATATGATGATATCAATCGAACATATTAAATTCAATTAGCATGTATTTTAAACATTGAGCAAAATAACAGAAATATGAGTTTCCTTAAATTCTTTTAATGTGTGACATTATTGTTATAGAATCAAATGTGACGTACTGACAGTACTTGTTTAGTTTTATGGATATTAACAAATAACATAGAATATACTTAAAATTACCCCAATACTAAAGGAATGTTCATAAATAACCCGTTGATGTAAGGTCACGTTCGTCATTAACATATTTCAAAAAGTGGTTGAAGGATTTTTTTAATAGAAGAATTTGTATGATTATAGATTTTATATGACGACTACAGTTGTGATAAAAACTAAATAACCGTCAGTAACATAGCAAAGTTAAGACGTTATAGTTAAAAAGGGGTATCTTTTGAGAATTGTTAGAGAAAATTAAAATATTTTTTTCGATAGGAATTTTCCTAGTCAGAAATGCTGTCCGAAGCCCTTAAGTCAAGGGTAAAAAGACGAATTAAAATGCCCAGTTTCCCAGCATTTTCGCAAATAAGAAATATTTCTAGCTCAACACGATGAAGCGATATAAGAAGTCTCAAAAAACAGTTTTTGATGAATAATTTTAGGTGTTGGCCGAAGGACTACAACTCTCCAGTAGCAATATTCAATATGACCAGATACTGTGATAAATAATGACGTTTGAGTAATTACTGATTACATGGCCCAGTTTTCTTTGTCCTTATTCATACCGCCCGGAAATTGTAAATAATGCCTTAATAAATCACTTGCTCCATTGCATTTGTAAAAACCTACCTAAATGTAATTTCTTTCATCCTAACTTACCTAACTGCTAATGGTCAATGTGTTCATAGTATCATCCCATTCAATAAACTTTAGTACCATGACGATCCTAAATCTCAGATACATTTCCTTACACGCTTTTAGATGAGCTTGGATTTATGTCGTCGTTGTGATTGAAATCTTTCTTGAATAAAATGTAGCGGAAGTTAAGAGCTTTTTGCGGATTATTAACTCAGCGAAGACAGGGTTTCTATTATTATACTTGTAAACTAGTCAACTTATGTTTTTTCTGCCCAATTAGTCTAGTATTGATTTGAATGTTGGCACTTTAATGGTTTCACTTTTAGGATAAACAATATTACAGAAACCCCCAATACATGTCAAGGCTCTGAACAGATTAACTTAATTTTCATATTCATGAATTCTATAATTGAATAAAATAGTCGTGAATTTACAGAAAGTGTGTCGTGTCTATTTTCTGTGTTGTTGCGCTTTTCTATGAAACTAATTAGTTTATCAAATCATCAACTATTTCTCATTTAGGGCTTTTTATATACCTACCCTTTCGCCATTTGATCAGATAAATGGTAGGTATTTATTATCTTACTGAAAGTACTTTTCAAAATTTAAAGATATTTTATTCAAAATTTGATTTTTATTTTTTTAATTTATTCTCAAATATAGGTTCTTGCCGCTATTTTAAGTTTAACTTGTTATTGAAACATTTGTTATTCCATTTTTCAATTTCATTCAGATCCATCAGGGGTCTTAATACAGAGTTGAATAGAAAAGAGAAGGTTCGTTCCAGAATAATGGCTTCTAAAGTTTAATGAATGTTTCACGCAATGCTTAACAAGTGAAGAGTTTGGTATGCCCGCAGGCCCGCAGTTCAAATAAATGCATAAAATTACAATTTTAAGGGATAACTAGTGCTTAGTACAACATAGGTCAAATAGACCTGTTATCATAAGTTCAGTAATGAAATAAGGATTTCTAAATCTACCAAAGTTTGGCAATCATTTCTGAGATATATATACGGATGAAATTCGACTTGTAAGAAACGGAGTAAAAAATTTATTTTGTAAATCTCACCGAAAAATAAAGAAGAAAATATACTTACATTTAATAAAATATAATTACACTTCATTAAATAAGTGTCAAGTTTGTTGGAACTATGTAATTATGCTTTTATATTAAATGGCGAATACAGTGTATATCCAGGAGCAGCACTGGATATATTTTATTTGAAACTGAATCATATTGGCTTGGTTTAATTAAGCATTAGCAGAAGTTTGTTCGGAAAACATATCATTTTCCAACCAAGCTCTGAAAACCGCTAAATAAAGATAATTAAAATAATACTTTGTTATTCACTACATTATAATCATTTGATTAGTGATGGTTCAGAGTCAGAATCATTTGCATTTACATGTAACTTCTACCGTAGGCAATGATATCAACCGAATATCACCGGAAAACTGGAGGGGTCTGGAGAACTCTTTAGAAGTTCTCATTCTTGCCGATAACTCTTTAAATTACATTCCCAGTGATTCATTCTCCGGATTACCCTACCTGGAAACCATCGATCTTAGAGGTAATAACCTCAGAGAAATTGATCCGACTGTATTTAGAGATGGCATGGGCAAGCTAGCATATCTTCTTTTGGGTGATAACCAACTGACTACCATTCCATATCAAGCTATGCAACCTTTAAGGACCTTGAAGACCCTGGATCTTAGCTATAATCGTATAAACAAAATGTCCCCTTCTGCCGAACCAGGCGTGGATATAAATTTAAATTTTCAACTCAATCTGGATACTCTGAGGTTAGACTATAACCAGCTGACGATCTTGGAACCAGTGTCTTTCCAGTATTTCAATATACTAAACAAAACTTATCTTGATGGCAATCCTCTGACAATGATTGAGGTAACATTGAAGATGTTTACCTAAAAATTGGAATTAATGTAATAAAAGTCAATTATAGGAAAACTGTTTCCGTCAAGCCAAGATGCGAGAGCTGTACCTGAGACATTGTGGTTTATCTTCTGTGGCACCGGCTGCCTTCAGTGGCTTAGAAAATTACCTGGAAATCTTGGATTTATCTGGAAACAATATATCGCTTTTGCCACAAGATATATTCCACAGGTTTGATATGCTGAGGACTTTATCCTTGAAAGATAATATGGTACAAAGACTGAATCCAACTGAGACATTTAATGGTTTTCAGTTTACGCTATATAAACTTGATCTTAGCGGAAATACAAACGCACCCACGTCACTCCAAGAACTTAGAAGGTAAGGGCTCTTAATCTTTCTTAATTAAGGAAATTCATGACTACGTCTTCTTATAGATTAAGAAGCCTACGAACTTTATCTCTTTCTCGTCTATCAGAACCCAATCTATCTTCAGATAATTTCTTGGAATATGGGATTGACTTGGAAGAACTAAGAATTACGTCTGCTTCTTTACAATCAATCAAAAATAATGCCTTCAAGCATGTCCATGGGCTAAAGAGAATAGATTTTTCAGATAACATGATAAGTTCAATTGAGAGTAATGCCTTTGCTGATGTGAGTATGAATTTTCTATTAATATTTACAATTATTATTAAGCTTGAATCAGAAAACAGAAAACTGATCCTCTGACCCACTGGAAATTGGAATAAGAATTGGTCTCTATCGCCCGAGAAAACGAAATAAGTACATATATAGCAAAGGAAAATCACTACTAGAGCATCAAATCACATAAACATGTGTTTCACCCTCGAAGATACCAACATTGATCGGGAAACAAGTATTGGGAATCAGTGTTGGTGTCTTGCGAAGCTCATTTGTTTTCTTTTGTTTTTTACGCCAGCTATTCCCTAACCCAAATAATATTCTCTTCTATAATTCATTCATTTATTAGTATAAACGTAAATGCCTTTATTTTAGATTGGACATTCACTGACTTACTTGAAATTAGCACATGCTTTTTCAAGTTCCATGTCCAGTATACCAACAGATGCTGTTAAAATGCTGGTCAATTTAGAAGAACTGGATATGAGTAACAATAAAATTAAAAACTTGCCAGACACTTCTTTCCATTTTCTGGGAAAGTTGAGACGGTTGGAGTTACAGGACAATATAATAGAAGTAATTCAAAAAGGGACTTTCCAGGTACTCGCAAATGCTTAAAATAAATAAATGAATATCCTTAAATAGTAATAATAGGTAATGGTAATAAATCATTTTTTTATTACAGGGAGATATTCATGCAAGCCTTGAAGAAATATACCTATCATTTAATAATATCAGAACAATGGGTCAACATATTTTTGTAAATCTTCAAAGCTTGGAACAACTTCATCTGGACGACAACAAAATAGAGTCATTAGACCGAAGAGTTTTTATGAATCTGGAACGAATCAAGAGATTGAATTTGAAAGGCAACAAAATTGGATCTATATCCTATGAAGCTTTTCAGAATCTACCAGAGCTAGAAGATTTAGATTTATCTTACAATCAGATGAGAAATTTTGAATTTAGTATTTTCGATCAAGTCGGTACTCTGTCCATTTTTAAAGTTAATGCAAGTCATAACAAACTGACTGATCTGATGGTTAATATTCCCTTGTCATTTGAACCTGGTTCGGGTAAGTTTTTCTTCAAACAAGTGAATGAACAGGATATCCTTTATCCCATTGTATATCCTGCTCTTCTGCTATTGTTAGCTTGTACAATATGTTCAATTATATACCTATGTTATGTCATATTGGAATAATGTACCCTAACAATATTACTTTAATAATATCTTGAAAACTATACTGATCCTCGAACTTTCAGGATAGAGTAGGAACTTTTCAGCATTGAGGTATCTCTAACACGAAAGGTACGAGCTACTTGTATGGGATACTTATTAGTGTCTTAGAACTAAAGTAAATTGCTACCTTGATAATGATAATAACAAAAAAATTATGAAGATAAGATTAAAATAATGATTTGCAAGCCTTATAATAATTATTCTAACGAATAGTATATTCTGGCTTAAAGTTCTAGGTATTGTATAGAAAATCTCATATGTGTACCTCGTATTACTGGAGCAGAGATATCTTGATATTTTGTTGAAGAACAGCCTGACTAATTTACCGAGATAAAAAAATAGTTCGAAAAAGATGTTCATTTAGTATCAAGGAGTATGATCTTAATTACTTTCTAATCTAAGATATTACTTTTAAGGATTTAATACACAAAACTCCTTGGATTAAGCAGAGGTTTCGAAAATGATTATTCTCTTCATCTAAACTGTAAACTACAAATCATTAAAAGTTATCTCATTAGTAGCTAAATATTATTTAAATTAGGTACTTAGATTCGTAAATCTAAAATAAATTGAGCATAAATGGAAAACATATTTTAACCATAAATTGGAAATATCATTACTTTATTGTTGATTTATATTAGTCATGGTAGCAGTGTATCGGCTTGAAGTATGTAGATTTATTTCATAGACAATAACTTCTATGGATGATCTTTGTGTTTGTAGCTATCTGAACAAAACTAAAGTTATTTTCTATCAACTAACTCATTCAATACTTGAAACCTTAGTTACGCCATTGCAATGACTAATACATTTCTGATTGATGGTTAATAATAAATCTTTCTTGTTCTTTAACACTGAGCTGGAAATAAAGGTATTAGTACCAGATGACTTGTAGGAAAGATGACAGGCTCACACGATAAATAATCAAGTATTTGCTTAGAGAGTTGTAGAATCTAAGAAGAGTTTTTCCTATTCCTACCGTTTCTGTTGAAGTTTGTAACAAATTTACTTCTGAAGATATCAAAGTGAACGAAATGACGAATATCTCCTCTGTTTTCTTTTTTTTTATCAGGATATTCTAAGATGATCTTACTATTCCTGTCTGATTTTCTTACTTGAAACATAGCATATTCTGATAATACTTTCTCATTGCCTCATCAACTTTGATTCTGTGCTAATTTGGTACTGTTTTTGAGTGACTATTATCCAGAAATCCGCAAAAATACGCGATAACTCGTTTAGCTTAACAAACTGCATCATATAGTAACCTAGCACCTATCTGTCCTACGCACAAATTAGATAAGTTCTTTTTTATATATATTAGCCCAGAAAAGCAATTGAAATAGTCTGTTCATACTGCACAGGTATAGGAGGGATCCATTCAAACATTAAAATTCTCGATCTATCACATAATAACATATCTACAATATCGAAAATGTTCTTCAGACCTGTAGAGATATCACTCACTCATCTCTACTTGTCCCACAATGAAATCTGGAATGCCACCAAAGATGTGTTCGGTAACTTAAGGCATTTACAATGGTTGGACATATCAAATAATGGCATGTACGAGATGGACTTTGATATGTTCAGAAATACAAAAAAGTTGCAGGTAATTTCAATACTTCAATAGATAACCAATATAATTTCCAATTTGGACATAGTATAGCTCAATCGAAAATAAGTGTCTGTAGATAACAAGTAGTGGCTTATACATATCTATATTATGTTCGTTGGTCATAATCATAATATTGTTTCAGACCCGCTATGCTTTGAATTTTTTCTTGGGACTTTCCAGTGAGCCCCTACAAATTGCTGTAATATTAAGATTCTATTAATATCTACTAAGTCAAGACTATAATCATGTTCGCTTCGCTCAATAGTAAAGACTCTGCCATATCTGTCGAAGCAACAAATACTAATTTCTTAACTCATTTCTTATAATTCATAAAACACGAAGTCTTGCCATGTCATCTGCCTTCTTGTGACGCTGATGTCCAGCTGTCGTACCAGCGTTTTGAGGGCCTACCTACTGGGCGTCTTGTGTCTGGTTTCTGTGTTTTCTCCTACTTGGCAATTTGTTCAGGACCCATGCGCAATACGTGATCTCTCCACTATTGCAGCCTTGCTCTCTTAAAGTATCTATGTTGCGAATTCTATCGTTCAGTGTGGTATTAGATACTCTCTGTGCTCATCTTTCTACACATTCTTATTAAATATTCTGATACCCTAGCTGCCTTCTTTTCCTGATTTTATACTTCATCCGTTATGTTACTGTTGCACGATTTTAGAAGCCTAAGTAACCGAAATCCATTACTTATTATTATTATGGAATAGAAGGGTATTAGGGACATTTCCCTTTATGGGACACCTCGACCTTGAGGTCTTTTGAAAATAGTTAATTAGTGCTCTTGCACCACATGCTTTTAGATCCTTATAGGTGGGAAATACCCTTCTTAGGATCCTTAGTCTTTTATGCGTTAATATTTCGCATTCAGTTAGTAGTTGATTCACAGATTCTATTGCTTCTGTGCAAAATCTGCAGGAATCATCTTCAACAAAACCTATCTTTTTTAGATGGTTTTTGATGCGATAATGACCTTTGAGTATTGCCGGTCTATCAGGCGTTTGGCTTGACTGGCTTGCTCTAGGTCGTACCAGTACTTGGTTTTCAGCCATGATTCCCATTTTTTGTTTCTGTTTTGACGTTTTTTGTCCACAGAATGGCTCAGGGCCTGTTGGAAGCCTTTCTGAGCCTTTTTGCACAAGACCTTCATGGCATTCCTTCACTAGTTTTGAAGTTTTAGCAACATTTGCCACTGCTTTGATGGCGGCCTGGCTATCACTTGCTATATAGATTCTAGCCCCCCCTGTGATTCTTTTTGCGAATCACGTGAGTGCATTCTATAATAGCCATTATTTCTGCGTGAAAGATTGTGCAACTCCCGCCTAGGGATCTGTGGCAAGGCAAGGCAAGGTCCACAGACCCCCAGGCTGGCTTTACCATCCCTCTGTGAACCATCTGTGTACCAGGTTAAGGCCCCCTTTCCTTTTCTACATGTGGAGGTGTCTTCATCTATTCGTCCACTTTTGGTATTTTTGTTTCGTAGTTTCTGTTAAAGCAGAGTTGTGTTACCATATCATCGACTGGAATGTCTTTTAGATATGGTTTTTGTTTAGAATACTGCAGTGTCCTGTCACTCTCATATATCGTGTTTTGCTTGTTCTGTGTATTCTTAGGGCTTCGTCTGATGCACACCTCTGAATATGCAAATGCAGTACAGTCAAGTTCAGAATGACTTCCATTGCTGCATTAGTGCTGTGTGCATTGCCCCTGAGATTCCTATGCAAGCTAGTCTTTGAATTGTTTTGTGTTCATTTTGAATTGAACGCTCCGTTTTCAGCCACCAGACTGAGGCTGCATATGTTATAGCCGGTCGGACTATTGTAACATAAGACCAGTAGGCCGTATTAGGACCAAGTCTCCATGATTTTCCCAGTAGCTGTTTGCATACATCGAGATTCATTTTTTTACTTTATATGTGTATTTTTTTCTATTCCAGTTCAATTTTTGATTCAAGTATAAACCTAGATATTTAACTTCCTTGGAAAGCATTATTTCTTTACCATCTAAAACTAATTGGACTTCAATGTCGACCTTCCTTTTTTTGGTAAATAGTATGATAACTGTCTTTTTGGGATTGATGTTCAGTCCCCTACCCCTGCACCACCTTAGTATAAGTGCGAGAGCATCTTTCATCAGAGTTCTCAAGGTTTTCATATCCTTTCCTGAGATTATTAGGGTGATATCATCAGCATAGCCGATAACCCCATAGACCATCTCAGTTAGTTTGGAAAGGAGTTCATCCTCCAAGATGGACCACAACAAAGGAGATAGAACCCCTCCTTGGGGGTATCCTCTGGCAGTCCTTATCGTTTTGGTTACTTCTGCCATTTTTGCAGTAATTTCCCTGCTTGTCAGCATTGATTTTAGCCATCTGACAGTAACATAATTTATTCCCTTTTTTCAGGCGGCGTTTTCAATGGCCACCATGTATTGTCGAAGGCTCCTTGAATATCCAGAAATGCACATAGTGCTAGTTCTTTTCACTCTATCGCATTTTCAATCCTTCCAGTGAGGTCATCAAGAGCATTGATTGTAGATATGCCTTTTTGGTAGGCATATTGATTTTTATGGAGTGGATACCTTCTCTGATATGAAGGTCCAGTACCTTCTCCATACTTTTTAGGAAGAAGGAAGATAGGCTTATCGGTCTAAGCGACTTATGCTGCTCGATTGCTCTCCCAGCCTTCGGTATAAAAACCATCTTTACTCCTCTCCATACTTTTGGTACCCAACCCAGAGCATGACTTGCTCTAAAGATTTCAGTGAGTTTTTGATCTGTATATTTCAAACTTTTTTGAATCATTATAGGTTCAGCTTCCAATCCCTTACTTGGTTTATAATGCTTTCGTTTACTACCATCTTGCTTACATCATATTGGGTCTTTGGATATTACCATGTTTTTCTCATGAAATTATCAAAGCATTCCACGGTAGCGGTTACTCATCTTGAAGTTGCCATTCATTTCATTTATGCTTTCATATATCTGACCTGTTATTATATTGAAAGGGCATGAGCTAAATCTGTCTTCCTGTCTAATGCCAGGATTGACTCTAATATATCTTGTTAGACCGCTTTTCGTTTTTATTTATTGTTTTGTTGTTGATACTAGGCTTAGGTCCATATTACATCTTTAAGTTTTACGCTGTCGAAAGCCTGCTTTATACCTCTTTAATATTTCAGGTCTGCTTTTAACCCCTCTTGTATACAAGCGGTTAACTTATGATCTCACGGTTTCACCATATAGAGAGAGCTTAGCGTTCACTTCGTTGCTGAATTTACCGAATATTTCCGATTGAACCGATTGATTTCGGGTGTGATTCTGGTTTATTATTCCTTCTATTAATATCTATTATTCTTTCCCCTGCCCCTAGGGTATCCTTTTCACTTTCTTTAGATTATTTTTTACTCTTCCGAACTGCATCAACGTTGACTGTTTTTGTTAAAGGATTTTGGGTTATTTTTTCGCGAAGTCTGTTTTGATAAAGGTATTAGCACTTTCGTCTTTGTGCTTCTATAGTGAATTAGGCACAATTAGATAATGTTCTTTTCTTTACTATGTGTAATATACGGTACTTTCACGATACGAGTCCCTATCTTTGTCGATATTAATAAACGTAGGTACAACTAGTATTTGGGTGGGGTGCACTTGTCGATTACTGATTTTTGCCCTCTCGTGTTAAAGATTGTTCTTTTTTATGATCAAAATATGTATTATTGATGCCTAGTTGATTAAGGTAACATATGTCTATGAGCATATCCTGTTATCGTTTCTTGCTTCTTCGTTGAAATAGTGTATTATTTCTGGAATCATCGAGTTTCCAATTCTTGCGTTGATGTCGCCCATTATAAATTGAGCCATTTGTGTAGCGTGGATTGTACGATGTCAAAAAAATCACTTACGCTTAATAGGTTGGTACGATGTTTCCTTGGCTAATTCTGTTCTTATCTGTATGATATTGTGGCTTAAATATTGTACTTCTCTGATTTCGTTTTCTAATTTGTATCGAGTAACAGGCGTACACCTCCTCGTGCTGTCAAGATTTTGCTAAAATCCATCCATCTTGGATTTAGTTGCATAGTTATAAAGATCAGCGCTCTTGCTATCTGACACTATGTATGTTTTTCCGCTCGTCTCCATGAATCAAGAGTCAGATAGGCACTGTGCAATATTGCCATCTGCTCAGCTTGGAAGTTAGTAGTGTATTGCCCATACACTTCAGCTCCTGAGCCAGTTTGACTTTTGGTCCCGTGCATGAACCAAAGTTCTCCGTGGTCGGGCACCGTAGCCCTGCCCTAATTCCAGTCAGGCTGATAATATATTTTATGTATGTTATAGGAATTTGGTTGGCATTACGTCTGTAGGCATCCCTATGACATTCCTCTTTTCTCCTTTTCAAGGGCTGTTCCAGCGCCTTAAGAACCTCTTCCTAGAGGTGCTTTTGATTCCTAGGACGACCTTGGCGGTCATCTTTCTGATAGTTCGATTCCCATCAGAACTCCTAGAGTGACAATCGAAGTTGATCTGCCTGTTCGAGTTATTTCTATGAGAGTAGTTCCCCATATTTCGTTCAGTATTTAATTGGATTTGTCCTGTCGTGCCAGACTAGAGCTGTATAGGGTAGTCCGAGTTCCTGTCTATGGCTCGTGTCATCCACTAGAGGCATGCTGTGAACTTTTTGACAACGTGTTCTAGGTGTTGTTTCCAGGACAGTTTCCTGTCTAGTATGGTGCCCAGGTATTTAACTCTATTTTTCGGTTCTGGTTTCTATCCTTCAAGGTGGGAGTGATAAGACCTATTTCTTGTGAGAAAAAATCTTTCTTGGCTGTGTTGACTGATAGGCCTGCTCTTTTGCACCAAGAATTATCAAATAGGACGAATTCCTGGGTGATTTCTTTAAGAACCTCCAGGTTCGTTTGCATAAATATTTGCAGACAATAAATTTTATGAAATCTGAAAGCGATGATGATACTAGGTAGTTTATTATTTGTAATTATGACATTTGGTTCTCTTATAATTAATATGCAGTGAAATAGTTAGAGGTAGAGCCAAATGAACCCTCAAACGTCAGCTTAACTACTAAGAATTTAACGCCTACATTTCCGAACATGACTATAGGAATTTCAAGTTTTTACGTAATTGTATGAAATCAAGCTAGCAGCAAAGAATAATTGTATTTCCACTGTATGGAAAATGAATCAGTCGTTTTGAAATTGCTTAGACAAGGTTCAAGTATTGTCTCAGCGATTAAGAGAATTGTTTTCAAAACAAACTGAAACTTCTCTTTGAATTATGGAAGGCGATTATCCTTTTACGTTTTTTTTTCTTCATTCATATCGGTCATGTAGAAATTTAACATCAATAGTTATATCGTATTTTAAGAATAGATGAGGCCCGTTTACCTTTAGGTAAATGGTGAAGTTGATGCTCAAAACAGTGGAATATGGTCAACTCATATCTACGTGGAATCCTTCAGGAATGTCGACAATCTACATGAAATCGTTCAAGAAGATATTCGTGACAAAAAAAGTTACCGTTTACTGCAGTTTAAAAGCATACTATACTTTTTTAAGAGGATAAAGTATGGAAAGGTATACCTATATGTAACTAATGTTACTGCTAAACGATACCCGATCCTTAAAAAAAAATAAGACAACTTTAATCTTTATATGTATACAGGATGGAGCTCCCCGGCATATTTCATAAATAATCTTGGATAAAATAAGTTTCTGCTGGTTGATAATTTAATTTAAAATAATACATTATTTGTCATCCATTTTTTTCCGACTATTGAATGGGGCTCCATGTCACTGCCTTGACAGTGTTACCACTGAGAGGGGGCCTACAGTTTAAGGTAGACTCCGAATGATCGATATGTATCTACACATGCTAGTCAATCAGATCAAAGGGTTTTTAAGGCGTACCTTAACACTCTATTTTAATGCGGGTTGGTAAGGGGCAAGTGATTTCGACCGCTTCGATTTACTAGCGATTCTTGTACCCCCAGAATGTTTCATGAAATGAATAAGTCCTTGACCTACTCGGTCTTACGCCCACTACCTTACGGTGAGAGGCCGAGCGCCTTGCCCATACACCATCGGGGGCCAAACGAATACGTAGTTAGGCGAATAATAGTTAATTTTTACTTTAAAATAGACTTGTATATCAACAGGTACTGAAGGTATCTCATAACCGAATAGCCGACTTACCCAATGATCTTTTCCGTTTCCTGAATAACTTGAGAATGGTAGACTTTTCGCACAATAGACTCAGAAACTTACCCGATAATCTCTTCAGAGAAGAGGGTCTAGAAACTCTAGATATATCCCACAACCTGCTGAGCAAATTGCCTCTGATGAGTATGTCGGTGGCTGCCTCTATGACACTGTGCGAACTAAATTTATCTTGGAACAGCATCTCATCCCTGTCACATGGTGGACTTCTCAATAGGTTTAAGGTTAGTTTGACTAACAATCAAGATTGGTTCTTCAGGGTAATTGATTGAATTGATTTTTAGAATTTGAATTATTTGGATCTATCCTATAATCGTTTGGCTCAAATAGATGCTGGAACATTTAAAGGTCTTCCAAGATTGGCAAGTTTGGATCTAAGTCATAATAGTCAGTTGGCTCTGGAACCACATGGTCTTAGCTTCCAGGGGATAGAGTACTCCTTACTGCATTTGGAGCTAGATAATGTTTCTTTAACATTTGTAAGTATGATATTAAACTAGACATGGCATAGCCCCATATAATTTTACTTTACATTCTACAGGTCCCGGTCTTACCTACACCTCATCTGGTTTCACTATCACTAGCTTATAATTCACTGCCGACAGTGCCACCAGAAATGGCCACAAATATGACGCACTTACGAAGGCTGAATTTAAATTACAACGACTTGACTGCAGTGCCAATAGTAACACATTCTCTAACTGAGCTCAGATACCTTTACATGGTTGCCAACCCCATAACTTTCTTGAGTAATACGAGTCTCTTGGGAGTAGCGGATCATTTGGTTGAATTAGATATGAAAGGAATCAATTTGAATATGTTGGAGGTAATTATGCTATGTTCTTTGTAAATCTTTGAAATTATTATTAACGCTTTATTTAAGGCTGGAATTTTTTGCAAAATGTATGCTCTAAGGACCCTCAAGTTGAACTATTATACCGAGTTGAAAAACTTCAATTTCCCAACGATTTTACAGTTTAGCGCAGGGCTTCGAAATCTCGAGATACACGTAAGATCTTGGAAAATTGTGTCAATCTCAACATGTTTTTATTTGCATTCTGTTTATTTTGTATTAATATTAGCATTTAATCTAACATTTTATCGTTATAAATATTTTAGGTGGATCGGTCTACTGAGAATAACTTAGAAAAAGAGACATATGGCGATTTTCCACCCAAATTAAGAAATATAACATTCAGTGGTAAGGGTCTCAAAAAACTGGGTAACAACGTTCTTCAGGTATGAAGGAGGATATTAGAAATATATAGCATTAAGGATTTTGATGTTTCAGGGAATTAGAAGTCCGTACCTACATTTCTGTTTGAGAAATACTAGTATTATAAAAATACCATCAACAATATTCGAAAACACAGGTTTCGCCAGAAATCTCACTGTTGACATGAGGAATAACAATGCATTGCAAAATCTACTTAATCCTTCAACGGGAAGCAAGCCCAATTTGTTTAGGAAAACTTTCCTTCTGGACTTGAAACTTTCTGGCAACAAGTGGTCTTGTGATTGTGATTTGGGGTAATATTTCTACTAGCCTTTTATAGATATTTGCTTCCATTAATGGCAACAATTTGGAGAAACTAGTGTACTGTAGAAATTACCACGTTGGCCAAGATAAATCCAAATTAAACAGTAAAATTACCGAATTATGCACCATTATTGAACGCTCTAGATATGATAGTAAAAAATCTGTCCTTCATTATTTACAACAGAAGAAATTATTTTTACACGTGATGGTTAGCTAGACAGGAAGTCTGCTACCCGACCTATAAATAAATAAGATATGTAGGCGTTATGCCCTAATTATGAGCTTAAAATATGGTTAATTTTATTTTTGTGGTACAAATTTTAAATAGTAGATTTCTCTTGGAGCAAACGTTCACGTAGCTACAAACCTTTCGGGGTTCCATAACAAATTGATGGGAATAAGATCCTATTACTAAGACTCTACTTTTAGTCCATCAGCAGGCCGTATAATAGGTAAAAATTCATCCCTCTGTCTATTTTCAGCCGTCTGTATCATATGAACAGTGGTAGGTTGACAGTGCAATTTTTCTTTTACAGTGGTACGGAACCATTTGTTTGCGAGTTTGGCCCGCACTTGGCTGCATTTTTATTCAATATTTTGTAAGTAATCAGAGCTTACATGCTGCTGACCACAGGCTACTTTGTTGGCTATTTTAGGACGAGTTGTCAATGCCAATAATTGATTCTTCATCTGTTACGTTGGTTTAAAAGTAAGCGTTGCACTAGTTTAACCGCTGATCAAGATTGCTTTAATATTTATTGTCTTATATAGAAGGATTCTGTCCTTCAATGGCAGTGGTGATCTTTGAAATTTAGATAATTTGTTTTCTTTCTTTCATTATATGTTACGTCCAGCATTTTCTACTATCTAAGTGTACTCTCAAATATTTGTCAATTTTGGAGTCGGGTATTTGATTAATATTATCTAAGCTGTAATCAGCTTTTCATAAGTTGAAGGTGGCGGATTTTCCATACATGAAGCTACTATTGGGTTAATTTCTCCTCCATCATCCGTGTAAAGATACTAAGTATCTCCTTATAATTTTGTGACTTCATGTATTGACTATTGAACAACAGATGTCACTACACTTACCATTCCTTCAATTTTATTTAATACTTTTTTCTAATTTGTAGAAGCGCTACCCTCCTTGGGATGTAAATTATCCTAGAACATAACTGAGGAAATATGTTATCGCTATGATCAGTTTCATCAAAATACATTTAGTATTTTCATTCAGTACGCGAACATAAAGAAAAGCCTCAACGAATTTATTATATATAAAAAGATTAGGTATCTGTAAAGTCTCTGTTACAGTGTTGGCAGTTTTTTTAAAATCTTATGTAAAAATAGCAAATATGGGAAGGGACCGAGAACATTCCCCTGGGGAACTATTTATCTGGAAAACCTTGGGCTCAAAATATCAAGACCGAATCCAAATTAAGTAACTATGTTTTAGTTGGAAATGTATGATCTGTGTACAGTACTTCAAAACCATTAATTGTAGATATCTCTTACATACTTGGCAGGGAGTGTAGGTACTTTAAACCATACTAAATTATGTTTAATGTTTCTGGCTACTACCAGAGGCTGAAAATAATATGGGAAAGTTAAAATTTTCAATGCATACTTATTTATTATTTTCTTGAGATATTTTATTAAGGCTGCAAAATTATTTTGATTTGAATGTGTATTTATCATGTCAATATTTTTGGTTAGATTACTGCATTTCTCAAGAGAATTAAACTAATTGGTTTCTTTAGGGTCTATTATAACGATTAACATACAATTTTCTGATCTTGCAGTCCTGTAACAGAAGATAGAGACATGATAAGACCACATTCAAATCAATCTAATTGCGCAGCTTCTGAAAAAATAATAAATTAATCGTTGCGTAGAAAGCTAAGCTATTTACGCATAAAGTACTAGTGAATTGAAACTTTAAAATTCAATGACAATTGTTTTAGTGACATACAACTGAGGAAGGATCAAGCCCACACATCATGCGCCTATACTAGTTGCCCGACACTTTTATTCAACATAATTATTTAGTATGGTAAACAGTACCTAAATACACCTTCTGATACGTATGAAATGGATACAACTATCTATAATTTTAAAGTATTGGACAGAAAGCAATTTTCAAGTAAAATTAACTCAGCTATGAGACAAATTTCGGAATGTGATTTGGGTTAAATCTTCATATTATTGATATACTTACCAACATAATATTGAAACCCCACTTGTTACTTTATTTGAGAAAAAGTATTTTATCAAGCAACATTGAAAGAAACCTAACTATATCATAGCAAATAATTTCTAATATATGTCCAAAATATTTTTGAATTTCACTTCATAGGTAGATATAGTTACTTTAATTTGTACTTTAACAAACCTTTGGTAATAATTGAAGTGAATTATTGTTTTGTTGTTTGTAGTTTTCGATTCTGAAGTTTAGTTCGTTTGAAAGATTTGGTACCTACTTGAAAGCTCTTAAAAATATAAATAATATATAATAAATAATAATAAATAAATAACTGCAGTTGTATGTCCAAATATTCTGTAACTTGAATTTCAATTCAATTGGTGTATTTGAATCTTTTTTAGATCATTGTCTTACAGTTTCATTTCAAGTAGGTTATCTTTTATTTGGAATATTTAAAAAAATCTTTCACCAAATGTCTAGATTCAGCTTGGTGCTAAATTTAAAACATTTTTAATACAGATAAATCAGATGCAGAATATCACACAATATGTAGTAATGCCATAATAACATATATTGAATATTGATTTCGAAAAAAAACATATTTACTCAATAAAATATTGTGCAGTTATCTTTTTATAATGATTTTTTAAGACATTAAACAATCACATGCATAGGTAAAGATTTATTTATTAATAGCTGAACGGTCCTTTAACTGGTCATCTGCATACACCCACTGTTTATGACTTGACTACTAATTCCCATATGACCCGTTTTCTCATTTTCAATAACTTACTGGCAATGATTTTTTTTTTAAATCAGTCAAGATAATACCAATTCATGCTACTTTGATAATATCACTCATTCTTTAAGAAAACGTAGACAACTTCAATTAGAAGCGTCATTAGTTACTTAAAAAAATTTATATATAACTGACATACGTATACAAATTGTTGAGTGATTTTTATGAATATCAAAGAGAAAAGCCTCTTCTTTGATAAAATTTGTCATATATGCATACATTTGACCAATTTATAGATATAGATAGATATTTGCATATTTTTAAGGACACACTTAACTTTTTGATAACAGTACAAAAGACAGGTGAATATACAAGTTTTTCAATTTTTGAAAATTGTCTCACACTTGCTTTGATGAATGTTTTAAGAATGAAGGACATTCCGCGTTCATTGAAAAATAATTAATTGTAAATATCTCTCCAGGAAATCAACAACAAAAAAACGTTCAAGATATATTTATACATATTTTTATAATTGAAGATATTTTGTTTTCTTCTAAAATAATTATTTTTTTCATATAATTTATTCAGTTTAAAATAATTAACATTTGCTAAAAAAATACACCCTAAATCCCTAAATATCCAAGTATGTTCTCATACCACACAATAAAGTTGAAGTACCTACCTTAAAAATAAGAAGTTCGGGTTGAAATTCTGCAAAATCCTAATCCAAATTGTTGCTGACATTTAAATACCTTAATAGAATCTGCCAAGTATTATAATATGTTGATGAGATAAATACGATTGAATTGAAAAATGGAAACGCAACATCTAGGTACCTATAGGATTTTAACGAACAATAATAATTGACAAGTAAAAATTATTTATCTTCTTCAAAACCATAAAATGCATTTTTATGGAATATCTTTTTTAGATAATATATAATATAATAATATTATACATAATAAAAAAATTTCATGTATCACTTATAGCTTAAAAAAAGAAAAAGAGGATGAGAGATAAGTTGTTCTTACCTAATCCTTTTCGGTACCTAAAAATGCTTTCTTGATTTGCTGTTGGTTTAATTCAATTTAGAACATATCGGTTCTTTGAACAACTCTACTAGGTACATTTTGAGTTGAAATTTAAGTAATTATTCAAATAAGGGGACCGCACAAATTGACACATTAAAAAAATGCATATGTTATTGTGAAATTATATAAAGATAATTAACATATTTGATTGCAGCGATACTTATGTAATAAAATAAGTGTTATTTCATTTTCTAGATGGGTTGAAGTCTGGTTGAGGAAACGTCGCCAGTACATTTGTGATGATCATCCATCACTTCGGATGGATGACAATTGTCGACATGCCGATGATGATTTAAGAGAAAGTGTTTGTCAGAACAAGAATAACCAATCTCTAATAGATGTTCTGAAAACAGACATTGAATGCGGATGGAGCTCTACAAATACGATAAGGAGCTTCGGAATTGGCATTATGGCGGCCATAATTGTCTTTCTATGTTATCTGATATAGATATGAAATGATTTGGAACCCATCCAATTTGAATTTCATGAAAATTGTATCTAATAAGATTTTCATTTTAGCTATGTAATATTTCACATCAAATTGATGGAAGTAGATTATTTCCATGTTAATATCTCGAACCTCACAGGCATAAACTTGATTAAAGTTCGGCCTTAGTTTATAAGTAGATACCTACCTAAATGTGAATGAATGTTTAATGCGGAAGATTATATTTGTATAATTTGGTAAGATTGAAACTTCATTATTATGTTTATATCTATATATATTAAGTACATACACAGTCCCTGAGTCCTCTTACAACTAAATGTTAGGATAATATTTATGTAATATGTACATATTTAACATATTTATACACCTACACGTAGTTGAATGCCCCAAAAAAAACTCGATCGTGTAATCCTTGACTTTTGAAAACGCGCCAGTTTTTGTCACAATCTAAAGGTGCCTTGATATTTCAAATTAATTATTTAAATATTTTTCACCAGTCCGTCTGACTGACATATGAGTATCGATCGAGTTAAGACATTCAATTTTTAGTTCACAGGTTCGATTAGCAAAAATCACATATTAGGCATAATTCAATTATTTACAGTTATCGTCTACACTATAGGATCCTATTATATCTAAGTTTTTCAAGTGAACATTTCTTTAGAAGATATAATTCTTACAAAATATGGACATTAATGTACAATTGAATTGAGAATAAATAAATAAACTTTTACCAATCACATACAATGATCTCGTAACCCCTAATGCTAATAAATATAACTAAAAATAAATGACTTCGTACTAAAGCTCAGCATTCTTCTTTGGCAATGGACTCACCTTTAACGAGAGATGTGGGAATCGCAATTTGATTTAATTTGAAATATGTAAAAGTTAGGTAAACAACAACAGGAATTTCAAATTTACACTGCAATTTTGGAATAGTTATTCCTTCAGAGTATATTAGGGTAGGTATACATTCACTATAATCTGGGTGACAAACTTTATGTTTTACGGTAATAACCTGGGAATAAATTCCCACTAAATTATAACATAATATTAGTTTATAAACATGAGCTTGGGTAGGTATATGTCAAATTCACACAAAAACATGTTTTCATAGCGATTATCAGTTTTGCCCCTGGTATATGTAATTTTCAGCCAGGAGTCCAGGAGCGATTACCAACAACATAAAGTGCAAGAATGAATTTGGAATATAGAAAGTTTACAGCCAAGAGCGAATGTTATATTACGATTGTCAATTTCGCCCCTTTACTCACATGTAAGATACATTGTCTTTGCTCAATTTTTCTATCAAGATTAACGTTTGTCACAACCATAATTACCGTCGCGTATAAAACTTATGGGATATGACACGTTGGATCTACATAATATACAAATATAATAATTCTAGTGTATGGTTTGAATAACAAATGTCAAATTTAATCTGTTGTATACGAGGATTTTTGGATATTGAAATATACGAACATTAACTGTCTGTAGGTATTGATTCTCTGTCTGACTGAAACCTGTATCACAGTATGTATCAAGTCGTTCACTTTCCGCACCAGTGTGGTAAAGTAAATCGTGTTTCGGAAACATTATCTAGTCTGAACACCATCTTGAAAAAATGAGAATGCGACTTCAAGGCTGCTAGTATTGAGCACTTTCCTAACAACATCCGGTGCTTGTCAATTAAAAAATAATTTCATAGGAATAACCTTTCCTATTAGATAGATATTATGTAAATAACACTGAAAATAACATATTTCTAATGAAATCGAATTACGATCTAAGTATTGAGGAATTGCAATTCAGTGAATTAGCAATTTATATCAGTTTGAGTCCCTGCTACTATCATTGCTTGTAACAGACTCATTCTGCATTAGGTTGGTGGAAGTTGGTGAGTTACTGTCACTTCTTCCATTCCCTATTGGCTCTGGGGGTATGAGACCTTCTTTCATTCTCTTCTTCTGTTTCATTCTCCTATTTTGGAACCATATTTTGACCTGAGTCTCATTCAGTTGTAGAGCCGAAGCTATTTCTATTCTTCTGGCTCGTGTGAGGTACTTGTTGAAATGAAATTCCTTTTCTAGCTCGGTGAGCTGCTTGTTGGTAAAGTTGGTTCGCCCCGTATTAAGGCAGTTCAAACTGAGAAGGTTGGATGCGTTGGAACCTAAGCACGGGTTCCTGGAAGCAGGATTGTGGGCTTCCATGAGAACACTATTCGGGGACGATGTGTTATAGTCAGCAACAGAGGGGGGAGGAATCTTGGGTCCTAGAAGAAAATAAAATTATTAATTTATACGAATTCATGATTTTTGTAAAATTGGTTGAAATATCCCTCTTCAGTGTATATCTTACAAGTTCAAATAAAAATGAAATTGACGATGATTGTTGTTGTTTTTCAGAATGTCTGAAGCTTTATATTTGAATATTTATTAAATTGACATTCGTACGACTGGAGTATTTTCCTTTGCTGACCACATCTGTTTCCATGATAGTAATTTAGGTTTACCGGTAGCTACCTGGTTGCTAATCGAACATGTCCGTAAGTATTACTTATCATGCAGTTAACAAACAGATACAGGTTAGGAATTTATTCAATTTTTTTTGTTCCAATATTATTGAAGAATTTTGATTTATATGAATTCATTTATTCATATATATATATATATATATATATATATATATATATATATATATATATATATATATATATATATATATATATCTTTGGAAGTTTCTTGGGTTTTAGGCTCTTCTGTTAAAAATACTCTATATGTTGATTTGTTTCTTTATTCCATTATAAAAAATAAAAATAAAAAACCATTTCAGTGGTACATCAAAACCGTTTCGACTTTACATAACATAAGTCTTCTTCAGTTGATTAAAAACTATGGATATGAGAAAAAGGTAATTAGTATACTATATATATATATATATATATATATATATATATATATATATATATATATATATATATATAATGAATTTACAATTCATTTTATATATATATATATATATATATATATATATATATATTGTATAACTCTGAAATCTATGGCTAGATGATCCTTTTACCATGTATCTATGTAGAATGATATTAGAATGACCGTGTACTGGCTGTAAGTGGGACTGGGCCTCCTAGGTGAAGGGTTCTATTCGGTTCCACGTGCGAATAGGACTGAGGTAGAAGGGTTCCATATTCAAGACTTTTTATGATTGTTTATTTTCGTACCACAATCTACCAAAGCCTTTACCCGGGAAGAGTCGGATAAAACAGATAGTAATAGGTACTATAACGTTATGTTTTATATTGAACAAAAAAATATGCTTAAGAGAGTTCCTTTAAATTGATTTTCACGACTAGGATTACTTGTCTCTACAATTATTCTCAAAGCCCTTAACTACCCTCCCAATGCGCATGTATGAGAAAAGGCAGGGAAAAAGACAATTGAATTTCAAACTTTCAACTTTTTAGGGTTTTGTAGATCCGATGAAAACATGGAACCCTTGTGAGATCACTGCAATGCCTATTTGTTTGAATATCCCTCTGTCTTAATATCTAATGAACAAAAAAATGTCAAATTGTTATCTTTACAGAGCAAAGTGACACCACGAATGTAGAGTGTACATAATCCAATTCTTATTTTGAGGGTTATTTTTCGGGGGAATTAGGCAATAAAAAGTATAGTCATCTTCAAGTGTATCATGTGACCTATTAAATGAAAGGAATGAGAAAGTAGTTTAAATGATGTAGGTAAGAGAAATATTCAAAAGCTGACAGTTCCCTCCTTATCTCTGAAACAAGTGAAAAACTATAGGGATTTACCAGAAATTAACAGGCAAACCCATGTACGAAATCGTCTCCGCATAAGCACTACTTAAACTTGAACAATTTTTCAAAAGAAGTTCTTTAACGCTGCTTGCGGTAAGAGTTGCCTAGAAGAAATCGTCACGCGTTACGCTCTGTCGAAGATTTATGTTTACCATCTTAATTATTTAAGTAGGTACTTGTACTCTTAGAATTTAGTTAATAATCACATTTGAGAAAAGTACCATGTGCTAGAAAATTAGGTATCATATTTAAAGAATATATAGCTGTAAATTTTTTATAGTGTTTTAATTTAATATGGATTTTCATCAAGTTATAGCCTAGATCTCTATATCAAATAAAATTCACAATTTGTGAAATGGTCAACCGACGGCAAAACTTTTTTAATCAAATTCCGGCTATGACGTAATAAATAATTGAATAATATGCTGTTTGTATCGGCCATATGAAGTGCCATGGATTGATTTTTATATTCAGCTAGCCAGAAATTTAGATTAATTTATTACTTAACCACATGATGGCATCATTTTATTAAGAAAATAATCAATACAGAAGAAATGAAAAATCTGCCAATGTCCACAAAAATGATAGACAATTTCAACACTCGCTTCATCTTCGGTAATAATAGCATCCTATATAGCGTCGTTGTATAATAGACTATTATCATAGAAGTAGATAAACATAAATGACGATAATTCTATTTTCTATACCTAAGAGAAAAAATGTATTACTTAAAGTTGTTAGTAAAGAACATCTCAGCTTTACTCTAGTGCCTAGACATTGTAAGAACATTAATTCTCAGTATAATGAAATATATGACTCATCATTTCATAGAAGTGCCCTTATATTCGATTATTTATGGCTTTTATTTCAGATTTATAGCTTTTATATTGATAAACAAATTTATTATATTTATATTTATATTTATTATACATATTTTCAATTAGAGGCAGCTATTTCTGAAATGAGTGAAATGAATTGTCGAACTTCTCAGATGCCCTAACCATAAAACCCTTAGGTTTATTGAGAAGTTTCCCAGTACAAAGTTGTTAAGAAATTATATGTTCAACAAGATCTAAGAAAGAAAGCTTCATATTTTGAAAAAAATATCATTTGTAGGGCTTTTTCAAAGGGGTGAGCTTTATGAAACACTAAAATTTTAATTTAGTACCATCGTTCAATCTTCCCGGTGCACGTTTACTATGCTACATACATAAAAAAAACAATCGAATTATACACCTTCTTCTTTTGGGAAGTTGGTCAAAAATAGATTCGACTGCATTTGTGGCTATGTTGATTTAAAATATCATCAATTTAATTACTGCAAGATTTCACAATGGTCGCGAAAACTTGTGGCGTCTGCTGATTAGTCAGGAGCGACACATGTTGGAAAAGCTTTCGCGCCCAGAGTCTCGGCAAATTTTAATGTAGAGAGGTCGGCGGAAAAATGTCGCAAACGAAGACGGATTGGGTGCTTATTAACGCAATGTATTCGGCCTCACATCTCAACTAATTCAATCTTTCCAGCAATTCATCTTGTTCGCTGACTTCTGCCGAGGGTGGCTGACGATGTTTTCTTTCGTTGCGTTGTCAAATTTCAGAAAAATGTGCGAGCCAGCAACTCAAATTATACAATAGCTATACAATATTCATTGAGATAACAGCACTGCCTTATTATTGTATAAAGGAATAAGATGCGGAGATGAGATGAAAGCGAATAGTCCTTCCAGACGTGTCCAACTTTCGATATCAATTTAAAAATATTTTTTAGTTAAAGTCTACTACAATAGACTTGAAGGGAAAACGGAAAAGTTAAATGCCAATTGGTAAAGATGACAATTTTTATTAATCTCTATGTAAAAAAATGGCCGTTATACTCATATATAAAAAATATTATTGACTTTCTATTCTTAACCCTAAGATGTTGAAATAGCATCAAAATAATGACATACCCCACAGGGTAGAGAACTTATAATCCATCAAGAAAATTGAAGTGAAGAAATTTAAAACCGTCTGTTCGCCCTTATACACATTAAGTTGATTATATTAAATGTTCAGACAATTCTCATTGTATTCAATTTCAGTTTATTTATCTAGCCATTTTCAGTTTTATAAATTTGTCTATATTATGAAGAAATAATGAAATACTTGACCATGAATTGAGAGATTTAACAAGCAGTGGCAAACAGCTTAATCATATTGAACATGTTACATATAGAGAGATAGGGCATAATAACCCTTATTTACAAAAGAGCTACAATAACGTACCAGCTGGTCAAACTTGAGTGCTTAAAGCAGCAAGGGTTACGTCACAGCGTCCAGTTCAGATGTTCTTGACACCCCCAGCTCCAAATGTCACGTCAAGAGATCTTTCTAATAGCTTATCGTCTAATATCTACAGCAAATTCTTTGTTATGTGAAGCAGAAATATTTTAGTGTGACTTTGGTGTATCGAAATTAAGAGTAAATCTAAGAAATTACTGAATAATTATTGAAATATAATGTGAAAGTGAACAATAAAAAGTGCAAAAAAAATTGAATTGGATAAGGGGTTCTGGTACATACGAATTAAATTTTAGATGAATTTGGAATATATAAGACTGCGTTAAACCTTAGCGACCGTAAAATTGTAGAATAGAATAAATTTATAGCATTTCAATCTTTACAATGTCAGCAATGAATATATCTTTTTCCCGTGAACAAATCATCTATATAATTATCCTAATGAACATTTGTCGATTACGATTACCGATTCCATTGTCATGACCCTGCTAATAGGCACCACGAAGACCGCTGAACGGTGTGTGCTGATTAAGGGAGAGAAATAATGGAATTGGTAATTTTATCAACGGTTAGTACCTATAGGTAACAATTGTGGATGTGACCACCTATCCCACGTAGCCGTTCGCAAATTCGGTCTCCTTGTTGACTCGTTGTACAACATTGTACGTTGTATAACATAAGGCAAGAGGTGACTACCTCAACGATAACCTCAATCATACCGTAGGGCACCAGATCGAGCAATCAGCATTAACTCGTTTCTCCTTTGGCAAACTTGCATGGGTGCTTCAGAAGCATAAAATCCGTTGGAGAAAACTATAATTACTAGGTCCGGATTTCGAAGACCCTGACGATTGTAGCAACAGAAGAAGCTCAGGCTGAAAGTTGATTTTTGACGTTAGGTAACATAATAGCAGTGACGCTGCCAGACCTTGAAGAGCTGAAACTTTTGGATGCCCAAGGCACGTGTAGAGCATAATACGCCTATTGGTGTACTCGATGTAGGAACGTTGTCTCTGAGCTTACGAATCTTGGTACTGTCTATCTAGGTATACCTAGTAAACTAAAAACATACATATTTCTATATTAAGCAGACGTTTCGATTGAGTTTGATATAAATTTATCCAGTTTGATTACTCAGGTTTCTCCGGTATTGGAAAGTATTCATTGTAGTTTCTCTCGAATGATGCTGCGAATGCTGCATCCTGTCACAAGATATTATTGTAATGTGAATCAGAGATAGTTAGGTACCTATGTTCAGCATTATCTCTAAAAAGACGAATGAAAATCTTCTAGCACATTCTTTCTTAGGTTATTCTTAATTGCTCGTTAATTGACCGTTGTTATAGCGACCATGTCATATCTCAATGACATGTACGAGTGTAAGATGATAAACAAACGTCAGTGTCTCTTTATTATTTTATATTATCAGAGCTTCCATCGTTGGATGGGGACGTTCAGGTATCTTTTGTCTCAGGGTAATTTTAATAGCTCGCTTTCGAGTGGGCGTCCGAGCGCGTCGAGGTGCAAGTCTGGGGAGACATTCATTAATCTGTTGTGACAGGCCGGTGTTAACTACACGCTAGATCGGTAATTATCGGCGACATGGTCGGGCTACGACGGATCAAATTAATAAGGCCACTAATTGTTGGGCTGTGAGCTGGAGTGGCTCTGCGTCATGGATGTTTTGATGTTTAATAGGACGCTGATTTTGAGGAAATTTATACCTACTACGTGACTGGTTGGGTGATTGTAAGAAATGAAGGTTATTCAAATAAATACAGATATTATCAACTACTCAAATTGATGCAAATTGTGGAGAAACAGAACAGATTTATACCTATTCCTTAACTAATGTCTGTCTTGGGTTTATTCGTTAATCGTGTTCTTTTCCTATTAGGACATATATTAAAAATAACGATCGATACCTACTCTCTCTGGCAAATAAGCTTATTTTATGGTTTGATCAAAGATAATGGAAGTCCACTATCTTTAGTATGGTATACCAACCATCTTGAAATATGTATTCTAGCAAAATGGAAAGCCAGTATTTTGAATTAAAAATATGGGTACCTTATGGGTTCTTTCACAATATTTCTAGATCTAGATCACTTGAAAAAGTAGGTAGTGTCGAATCTATCTTTATTTATGTTGAATTGTTTTTGTAACGGTCTGGCAAACAGATAAACGGGTTGTTTGGGTAAAAAATAACAGTGTTATTACGCAATTACTATTGTTTTAAAAATAAATATTTTTTATTTATATTTTTTTATATTTTAATTATTTATTGTCTAACAGGATATCCCAATTATTGCATAAATGTAAAACAACTCAATTATAGAGGCTAATCTTACAATATTCTAAGACTACAGAACTAACAATATTACAAATGGTTTGACTAACAATGTAAATTGACTGTCACATAGCTTAAAACCTAGTAAATCAAAATGAACAATTAATGAGCACATGATAACTATAGTTAAAAATATCTCTGAAACTGAAAAAAATTAATACTTTATGAAGTACCTGATATTTATGAAACAGAAGATGAGATCATATCTTCTGTTATGATAAAACACTGGAAAACGCAAAAAGTTTGTTTAAAAGCTGTATTATTTGTAACAATATTTTATAATGTTTTATTAGTAGTTGGTCCTGGTTACATCATAAATGAATACAGCTAATATGGAGCGATCAAAAAAAAAGTCATCCCCAGTAGGACAAGGAACAAGTGATACTTCATTCAATATAACCCATTTATGCCTATTGTCCTTAAAAAAGGACAAAATGCAAAAACCTGTAACTGCACCTCGAAATCATAGATGGCACTTCTAGACCATCTCAACGAAACATCAAGTTACTGAGTAAACATGTTGGTCCACGTTTGGGATCGTTGTGTTTGTGACTGCAGCGATTTTTATAAAAAAAAATATCTCGTATTGATTCGTCACACTCTGCCACTGTACGGTTTGCACGGTAATTTCTACTTAGTCAAGGTAATATTTCCGTTATATTATTTCGATTTCTTGCAAGTAAAGCTTTATATTTGCGGTATCTGTCAGTACTGTTTATATATTTTCGCTGATATTTATACTGGAGCTTCTCAAAGTTGTCTGTTCCAAAAAAAGGGCACTAGGCAAATAGGTTACCACTTTTGAGTGGTTTCAATCTGGATGATCGTCAGATTCTGGAAGATGAAGAGGATTATAAAAATGAAGAAAATTAAGATGATTTACCAGTATCCTCGTAGAAAAAGGCTATAAACAAAAAGTATAAGTGGGAAGAGAAATATTTGCGTGCGTATACCCGTGGCTGGCTTGCTTTGTTTGAAGTAAAATCCAATTATTTCCCCACGGAATTGTTCCCGCATTTTTTTGATTCTGAGGTTTTTGTTATATTTGCCAAATTCAGTAATTTATATGCGGCGAAGAAGAATAAAGTGCTAGTATCTTAATATCTGAAATGGAAGCATTTTTTGGTATTTTACTCTTGAGAGGATATGTGCAGCTTCTGTGTCGACGTATATTTTGGGAGATAAGCAGAGACGTCCACAACCATGTCAAGGAACAGATTTGATTTCATTATGCTCAACATACAATGTTGTGATAATGACAATCTCGCACAAAGTGATCGCTTTGCAAAAATGCACCTGCTTTTTCAAATGATGAAGACAAATTTTCAAAACTTTTGTCCCGTTTCCGAAATGCATGCTGTAGACTAGTTAATGGTGCCTTATTTTGGAAGGCATGTTTGCAAACGATTTATAACGGGGAAACCAATTCGTTATGGCTTCAAAGTAGATGATGGGAGCAACATCTATCCCGCAATGCATTGGATACTTTGTATGGTATGGGAATAGTAATGACTGGAAACTAGTAGTTCATCTAGAAAAAGAGATCGGTCTTCAGCACAAGAAAATACGGAATTTCGGTTTGATGGCAATGGACATTGTATTGTTAGGCAAAGATAAACAAACCCACTGTCATCAATGCCACAAAAAAGTCCAAAAGAGAAGTATGAGCGGTGATGTTGCCCTTCATATAAATTGTTGTGTACCTTACCATTCAAAACTGTACAGTATTTTATGTTATGCTCATTTTCCGAATGTCTTTGGAAAAGGACTTTTTGTTTTGGATATATGAATAAATGTTTTGTTCACTATTTTAAACTCTATTTTCATCCTAAGAAATTGTGCTTGCATGCAGAATAAAGAAAAATAATAATTCAGGCATAAATGGCATAAATGCAATTACAGATGATTCAAGTAAAGACACGCTACCTACCCATTTCAAATGCCTACTGGGAGATGTTTTCTAGATCGCAAATCTGAGTGAAGAAAAATTCAATTTGACAAATAAGTTACAGATAGTCAAATCGTCGATCACGAGGCTGTTACAAAATTTCAAAATTGATAAATAAATTCAACAAATGTTATCAAGGTTAAAAAAGTCCTAATATTATCATTCTTTGTAACTTATAGGTATTGTGATTTTTTTATTCAGTGCTGCTGTAGAGATGAAGCTGATTTATTTCTGAGATAATCTGTCTCCAAGAAACGGTATCAAACATTGAAAATTCATAATAATGTAATATATAGAGACTAATCAAACGATTATATAAGGCTATTTTTATGTAACCAACAACTTTTTTCCCTGATTCAAAAAAGTATGTAGATAAAAAAACGTTAATCTCTTTTGAATCTCTGTTTTAATATTTCTCAATGGTTTGTGTTAGCGATTTATGATAATAAACCTTGGTTCTATTATTTTTTCATATATTTCGAACATTTCTATATTTAGGTAGTTAACGTGGATCATAAATGCCAAATTTGAGAATAATGTTTATTTTGTACAGATTTCATGGAAGTTTCACTCGGTAGCTTAATAAAAATGTTCACATATCACTGGATTTTAATAATCAGAATATGTAGCATGTGTTTATTATGAAAGTATCAAAGTATATGCACGGTTCGATATATCCGAAAAATCGTTTATAGCTATATAGGCGCACGACGTACCTTACATACGAGTTCTGCGGGGAATCCTTATCAAGGTTTGGCACGCAAACATAACTCACGCACCTCGTGTACTCACGCGTCCACGTCCTAAGGAATACATGTTAAGAGTTTAGTGACTACTCACGATAACAGTCAACATTCACTTTTTATTCTTAATTATTCATCTGTTACACATAATCTTTCAGGAAAGTATATGTAACGGAATGAGGTTCATAACTGAAAATTTATTGTGATGCGTAAATACGTAGTTACCTACTAGTAAAAGTACCTAGAAGTAGTAATAATAGTAATTTATCTAGCCTTTCGCTATACATCTAACATTATTTGATATATATGAAATACAATTATATTAAAATAATATTATGTTCTCATCTGATAAAATCTTTGAAATCATTTTTAAACTTAACTGCCCTTCAGTTCATTTCCTAGATTATTATTTTCCACCACATGTTTTAGAATACTGAGCGCTGGGTATTAGATTTAGTTGATTGCTTCACCACAAAATTATCTTTACCTCAAGTATTTACCATAGTTGTGAACAGTATTGAATTTTACTGGCATATTTTTTTTTATATTCAGGACAAGCTTATGTTGATCTTGTGGATATTGTACTTAATAAATGATTTCACTTCCAAGCAATTCAAGGTACGGATCTATAACCTATAATCACATCATGAAATAACTATATTGATTTTATTTTGTAATATCTGTAGACTTTCTATTTCACTCTAATTTATCTTGTATACAATTATGTGACAATAATTCAAATATGGCAGAATAATTGTGTTATAAATCAAATTCCTAGAATACAATGACAAATATTGACTTACTCATACTTCATAACAATTTTTCCACAAGCGTAATCTAGATATATGACTAAAGAATTTCAGTTACCTTCAGTATACAATTTCATCCATAAGTTCAATTTCTTCACATTAAATTTCAAAATTTCAATTATTTTCTTCAAATTGTATGTGGACATTGCCGTTTGCCCTCAGATTTTTTCACACACAATTTCAATTTATTTACCTCTAACCAATCTTTCAAATTCTTCAAATTCCCATCTATGCTAATTACAAGAGTGTCCGATTGTTACCTTTCCGTATACATAACTGTATCATCTGCAAACGAACGATTTTTGTATTTCTGAAATATATGCTGCGTATCATTTGTATACAGTGCGTTCATAAAGTATAGAAACGCTTCAATAACTTCTAAAATATTTACATATAGAGAAAAAGCTCTGACAGGTCGATTTTTGAATTTGATTTTCAACTTTTCTATGCAAACATCATCATTTTATCATTAATTTTTGTTAAATGGGAGTGCCATAATTTTATATTATAAACGGCAAACTGGAAATTTTCTGAGCTCAAAAATACCGAAGGGTGCTAAGAAATTAATATATTTTCATTTGCTGCTTTCAGTTTTCAATAATAACAATAATATTAATATGCAGTGATAACTGAGAACTTATTAATTGTTGCTAAGGACTCCAATACAAACGCATACTTTTTTTGTGCATAATTTATATAAAATTCAAAGCAGCAAATAAAAATATATTAATTCTTAGCACCCTGTATTTAATATTTTTTATGTTAATACCCATGTATTTGGTATTTTTGAACACAGACAATTACCAGTTTTCCGTTTACAATATAAAATTATGGCATTCCCATTTAAAAAAAATAACGATGACGTCATAACTTGGAAAGTGGAGGGAAAAAATGATGCTGTTTGCACATAAAATAAGAAAATCAAAATCAGAAATCGACCTGTCAAAGCTTTTCCTCTATATGATAATATTTTAGTAGTTATTGAAGCTTTTCCATACTTTATGAACGCACTGTATAATATAAATGATAGTGGGTCTCGCATTCAACCTTGCGGCACTCCCACATTAACACCTAATTCATTTGACTCTGTATCTCCCAGTTTAACTTTTTGTCTTCTTTCACTCAGATACTCTTTTGTCCTCTTATATACACTGTAATTGTAATACTATAATAATGTGCCTTGAATTTGTCAAGTAATTTTATTCTGTTAATGGATTTAGACGCTCTTTTCAGGTCAACTAATAAAATAACTCTTATTATTTTACTTAGATCTTTGCTTTTATTCCGCTTATTAATAATATATTGTAATTGTAGAGCTGTTTCACAATTATAATCGTCCGTGAAGCCTGACATATAGTATTTTATTCTTCAATTACCTACGTATTTTTGTAGTTGAACATACATAGTATTTTCTTGATAGCAGTTAAAGTATTTATTGGTCTATTATCTATATTCGACATTAATGCCCTTACAATTTTCTTGATAGGAATTATAATTGAGACTTTGAGATTGTGGGGGAAAATTCTCTGTTTCTATCAAATTTAGTAAGGGATCTCCTATGTTTGCAAAATGATTTTTAATCATAAATGCACCATTTCGATCTGGAATATTATTATTCGCTAATGTATCGATAATTTTTTGCAATTCAATTTTATAATAGTTTGAATTCAGCAAATAATGTTGTTTTTACGGGGTATATTGAAATAAGTTACTTTATTAATTTGGAAGACAACTGTCAATATCCTGTAACTTTTTATATAACATTGATTCAGTCTTTCAAATTTTATTTTCGTTACATGATTTTTATTTTTGGATGATATTGCCCCTACACATGTCAACTTTCTGGTTATAATAAGCATATCTTTCTATTCTTGGTATATTTAAATCTCTATTTTTTTATTTCAGAAAAAAATCCAGTCAACCAGATCCCCAGTGAATTTAAATCTTCAGATACTATCAATTTTTATCATTATATATTATTACTATCAAATGCTCTCAATTTCCCATGCGGAAATCAGCGGAATCTCAAAAGGAATGACTTGATTTATGCTAGAAACTTCTAACTGAGAATTTGTTTATTTGATCACATTCTTTTTCCATATTTTGCAAGTTCCAAGTCCATATCATTATATTTCATGGCGAGCATATAAATGCGAAATAATAGTAGATACTGCCCCCAATTGACGGTACATACTCACAGGCATCCCCCTAAGAATAATTGAATAGTCACAACTCTGGGAGATATATGTATAAGAAGAATTTTAGAAAATAGCATTACAATGAATTTCCATTGGAAAGAAGAGAATGGCGAGTGGCGAGTCTAATTTTCTTCCTAAGGGTACCAGTACTTCGTTAATATGAATGAGAAAGTAATCTGAATAGTAGAAAGTTAAGTATTATCTGATATTCTGAATTCATAAAACTTTTTTCTTCTGTTTATCTAAAACGTGAAGCCTACTGCAGTATGTCGATAAGTCGGGTCCGCAGTGATTTCTCAGGGCCCATATGGGCTAGAAATTTTAAATTTCGTATTCATTCCTAGATGGGGTGGTTGAAATCTGTAATGGACATCGAGGAGTTGCCCTGATGTCAAGTAGGGGTAATTCATTAAGTCTCGAGTAATGTTCATTGTGTATTAAGCTCTGCTAGTAAAATCAGAATTCCAGCAGACAGGAATAGAGCAATGGCAACTTCAGCGCCATAGCATTGGAACCTTTCAGTTAAAGATGTACATTCCAACCGAAAGGCCATTAGTCTTCCAGGATAGGAGTTCGGAATTAAGCATGAGCATGGAACAGTTAACCCCTAACTATATCTACATGATAATGACAGATCTGTTGATTCTTTAAGTCAACTCACCTAATATGTCAAACGAACCTAATTACTTAATATTGTTTGGTACTGGTACTGGTGCGTCTTTTGCGGTTTTCTGTCTAATGTAAGTATTCGGAGATAAGTATAGTGGGTATGGTTCAAATCATGTGGTAACTTTTTAAAAGCTTTTATTTCCCTTGTTTCTTAGGATCAAATCTTATAACTGAATTTCAAAGTAGCTTGAGAGTAGATTGAGCTGAAATGTTGTATACGCGTTTAGTTCGAATAACAATGGATGGTTAGCTAAGCGACGTAGTTTCAATCAAATATGGCGGACTCCAAAAGATGGCGAACTAGTTATTTTCTAAGCACTCCCATGATATGGGTATCAAATGAAAGGGTTTGGTGAGATGAGCACGAAAAATAAAATGATGTAATTTGTGTGATTTGTGTTATTTCATGAAATACATAGCAACATTTTTTCTTTGGATCACTTGTGTCAATTTCAAGTTAGAAGTCGTTTATTTACACAGGTGAATCTCGCGACAAGCTTTTGTCATAAAAATTGTATAATGTGGTAAACTTCTAAACGGAGGAGGTATAGAATTCGACTGTATGTCTCCATGTTTTTTTTATGAATGTTCGCGCCTTTTGCATAATAAAAGTGCTCCGATTTTGATGATTATTTTTTCATTTGAGAGAGGAGCATTGAGAATTGGTCAATTGAAAAAAAATTTGAACATGCCCTTTCCATCACATACTTCCCCCAAAGGGGTGATAGGGTAATTTTTCCCGGAAATTTAAAATCGGAGACGGCAGAATTAAAGAAATTTCCATATCCGGAAACGTTTCAATTGAACATTTGAAAAATACCTAATCATAGATCTCCGCATTACAGTCAGAATTAAGTGTTTCAGCAATGTGGAAGGATAAAATTTTTCCGAGAATCGAAAATTCGAGATTGGAAAATTAGAAAGGGGAGCCTATCCGGAAACGTTTAAATAGAAATGTTTTTCAAAACAGTCACTTACGGTTTTCGAGTAACAACAAGGTTAAAGTCTGAAAAATGTTATATGTGTATTTCCGCTATGAGGAAAGAGTATTTTTTTCGAAAATTGAAAATATGCTACGGCGAAATTAAAGAAGAGATTATATGTAGGTAGCCATATTTAAATTGAAAATATTTTCAAGAGAACTGCGGTTTTTGGTATTAGTGAACGTTCAATAATTTTCATAACTAATGTTAACTCAAAGGTGTAGAATAAATATTTTGTACAAAAAAATTACCAACTTTATTGGTACATCGAAAAATACAAAATAATATTAATTATATTGGTGCTGGTAGATACTTTTAGAGTTGGTGCCTACAACAACAAACTACAACGGCAAAACTTTAAAAGTGCCAGCACCAACAGAATTGATATTATTTTGTATTTTTCCGTGCACCAATAAAGTCTATCCAATTTATTGTAAAAATATTTAGGTATCTTATTCTTAGAGTATCTATTTAGATAATAGATTGTTTATAAGAAATTTTTTTCTGTTTTAGTTCGTATTTTTCTCAGCAAACCCTTTCATTTGATTCCCATGTCATGGGGAAAATAGCTAGTCCGCCATCCTTGGGATTTCGCCATATTGGATTTACAGTGAGGTCAATTACACACAAACCATGCATTGTTATCCGAACTAAACGTGTATGCAAAATTTGAGCTCAATCGGTTGGGCTCTAACATACGTTCAAGATTTGACCCGAGAAACATATACTTATTGCAAGTTGAATAAAAGGTTTCATAAAGCAGATGCATTCTTTGGTAGCCTTTTCTTTAAAAAATTGAATGCCGAATAAAAACCATTTCTCTTTTTTTTATTCCACATTTTTCTTGTTTGTATTAATGAAAACTTGTTCAAAATCTAATCAGCTTACTTCTGTATAAGTGGGTATAAGACGATTAAAGGTAGTAGGTACCATATCGTTATAATTTAAGTTCCTGAGACAATTGATCAGAAAATGGAATACCTTAGAATAACTTGGTTAATAAATATTTAAAATTTACATAAAATTTTAACCATCATTATACAACGGATTCTATTAAACTTAAATAAATTAAAGGGTAGTTCTGCTTAGGCAAAAATGGAATTCTCCAAGTGAATTCGAATAAGCATAGGTATATACCATCATATTTATCATATGTACCTGCATTTACAATTTTTTTTTGTCAAAATGCTCTTTTGGGAAAAAAAATTATCTCAAAGAATGAATTTGTTAGCAAACTCTGATACCAAAAGAAAAAACAATTCGTGGTAAAGAAGATAGGTACTCGGCTATGGTCCATTCACAAATCGTTCTTTTTTCCGGTAATCAACACCGTAGCGACTACAAAAAATCTTCGCTGCTCAATGAACCAATTTACACGATTCAGAAAGCTGTCAGTTAGTAACCAGTTTCGATATCGATATACCCTTAATTTTCTAGATCAGATTACCAACAACACGAATTTGGTCTTTGCTGTGACTGTTGTAGGATGTCTGGGAACCGGGACCAAATTGTGAATTAACATGTTAATCTGAGGATTATTTTGGTCGCGTGTTTATTCAAATTATTTTTCTAGCCTATCAATTCACAATATACATATTTTGAATGATTGGATGTGGTATTTAATAAAAAAAATAAGTTAGGAGAGTGATAGTATGCACAAATCATCGTCTTAGTTTTACTAGAAACATCAAATTCCTTAAAACTTTAATTAAAAGGCGACTTTCAAATCAAGTATATGTTACGTAAGTGAATAGCAATTACATAAGTTAATTCTCACTTGCTGTACAGCCACCAGTCAATCTAGATTGTTGTTATCTGTGAAGTTTTAGTACCTACATAAATATTTTTAGGCACCAACTTCACAAGTACCAGAAACAAAAGAATTTATTATTTTGTACTTTTCAGTGCACCAACTGATAACGTCGGTCCAATTTTTTGTATAAAAAATATTTATTTCCCACTTTTGAGTGCTACATTTGTCACGAAAATCGTTGAACGTTCACCATTATCCATGTATGCTTTGCTTGTATTTGCTATTATTCAGAAATCTAAGGACATCGTTGTGGAAATATTGAAAAATGTTCAATATAAATGTTGGTACAAATAATCTGACTAATAATTTTCCATTCTCAGATTTTCAATTTTTGAAAGAAATTGCCTCTTCCACAAAGCGAAAATACACATATTTAAAATTTCATCCCAGAATCTCGAGAACCGTAGCTCTTTTGTTTGTGTTTGTGTGTGTTTGTGTTTGTGAAATTGTTTGCATTCAGTTTTAAGGCATAGAAATAACTGAAAAACCTGCTTGTTAACAGAAATGAAATATATATATATATATATATATATATATATATATATATATATAATTGAAGATTTGTATATTTCATAAATGAAAGAGTATATAATATATAATAATGGAGATGCTCTACACCTTTGTGCTTTTATTTAGTTGGACACAACCACCACTAGAAGCGGATCACGTGATTTCAAGCTTGTTAGTTTTCATCAGCGCCACATAAGTGGAAGCTGTATCCAACTAAACAAGAGCAACTGGAAGATAGTCGGAATTTACCAGACCTGATCTACCAGTGGGACTCACTTCGCGCCACCTAGGTATCGAGAGCCTAATTACGTTTAACGTAAGGATATATGTAATTGAAGATTTCTATATTTCATAAATGAAAGATCTTCTTTCATTCCGACTATCTTCCAGTTGCTTTTGTTTAGTTAGTTGGATACAGCTTCCACTTATGTCGCGCTGATGAAAGCTAACAAGCTTGAAATCACGTGATCCGCTTCTAGTGGTGGTTGTGTCCAACTAAATAAAAGCACAAAAGCACAAACGTGTAGAGCATCTCCATTATTATTATATATATATATATATATATATATATATATATATATATATATATATATATATATATATATATATATATATATGAATTCAATAAAATTCTTTGACTGAAGCCGAGCTTTCGAGAATGTTTATTCTCTTCTTCAGGGCAAAAATCGTGAATTTAGAATAAATTAACCAAAAACAGGAAAGATTTCATATCCATCAATTACAAATGTCATTCATTGTAATTGATGGATATGAAATCTTTCCTGTTTTTGGTTAATTTATTCTAAATTCACGATTTTTGCCCTGAAGAAGAGAATAAACATTCTCGAAAGCTCGGCTTCAGTCAAAGAATTTTATTGAATATATGACTGCATCCCCAAGAACATCTTTTTATTTATTATAAATCCAGTCAAGAATACAAAATCTATATATATATATATATATATATATATATATAATATAATATATTCTTTCATTTCTGTTAACAAGCAGGTTTTTCAGTTATTTCTATGCCTTAAAACTGAATGCAAACAATTTCACAAACTTTTATTTTTAGGCTTCGTAAATAAAATGAAAAAGAAATTTTGCAATGAATGAATTTAATTAATTGAGGAAAACAAATATCAAGGTCATCTCCACAATTTATTAAAAAAAATAATTTAGGGACATGTTTCGAGTCTACATAGACTCATCTTCAGTCGTGATGATACAAGGATTGATTGTGTGGAGAGAAAAAAAAAATAAAATAAACATCACCGAATCCCGAAGAATTAAAACATTAATTCTAATAAAATCAAAATAAATAAAACAATCTAAAACAAAAATAAAAAGAGAAAAGAAAAAAGAGAATCTCGTCTCGACTCTCTTTCTAAGATGTAGTTTATCCTAATAATTTTCAGATGTAATAGGGCTATAATTTGTTTCCTTCATGTGAAGGTAGTGCTAATAATGAATGAATTAGACATGAGCACAGAACCTGTTGGTAGGTATTGGACAGAGGGCAAGACCAATGCTATGGTAGTGTTGGCAAAACACGATGTTGCTGCTTGGTTTTTAGTTTCAAGTAGCCTCAGTTTTGATGTAAATATTTATCTTAATTATTGAAATTGCACAATTGCATTCCTGAAAGCCACAATTTCTTTTACTTGTCGCATTTACCTGAACATTTTAAAAGCAATCTTTATTATACGTAAAGCATTATGAGTTAAACGTTAGAATACTTGAGGCATATTTATATTTTCGTTTTACCCCAAAAAAGTGATATTCATTCTAGACTAAAATAAAGAAGACGTTGTAAATGCGATCGCTTAGAGTTATAGTACAAAGTGTTTTCTTAACTTATTGGATTGCTGTTTCAACTTCTGTTTGTCATAATTCTCGCAGGTATGAAAAGTATGCATCCAGTATGATTTGTTTCAAAACCCGTATTTTTGTACGATAGTCTATTTTTTTATGTTCGCGCATTTGGCATTTCATAATACATGGATCTTTTGAAGGCACTTGTATATATCAGAGATTAGAGATATTTATTTACTTTTGAAAATGAAGGATATTTTATGATGAGCGTTGCAGAGTAATCTTGCTCCGATTTTGATGATTCTTCGTTTATCCGAAAGAGGAGTAGGTAGAGGAAGGTGGGGTAACTAATTCAATTTATTTAGCACTCACGTTTCGTGAGCAAATGTCATCTGGCACGCCATCTGTCTATCAGATGCCCATTTAAAATTGAAGATATGAAGAAATCTCATTGTTGTCTTACGCTGTAAAAACGACATTTTGTTTTGTGGCCAAGTTACTGTAATTTTTCGGAGGAACGCAACAAGGAATTTTTCTGAAACGCAGGTGAGTATCTTCCAAATAATCGCATAGGTATGTAGAGTAATGAATGGGAATTCCTCTAGATTAGTTGCTTTTTGAAAACTCTATTTAATTTCCTTGAGTCCGTCATTTTTTAAAAAACATAACCTCGAGGGGTAAGATGGTCGGGGTAAGATGACGAATTCGTCTCAGCCTGTTGAGAAGGTTAAGCGGAACTTGCTACAAGCCATGACTTCAGATTCAACAAGAAAAGTTTCACCGTCGATAATAAGACAACTTCCAAAAGCTGAGAGATCGGAATAAACTACTGCAGAGGTCGTGAAAAAATGTGTATATTTTTTCGGTTTTATGTATTTTATATCTTAACTAGTTTTTGTCCGCGACTCCGTGCGCGTGGAAAAGTGCGTTGAATTCCATTCCTTGTAGTAGTTTCATCGTGACGCGTGTACAAACATACAGAAAGACCGACAGATGCGATAAAATGTAGGCTATATTTCAAGTAAGACCTCTAGTAATACATCGGTGAAAACTGCATTCAACTCCATGTAGTAGTTTTTGCATGATGCGCGTACAAACATACAGACAGACAGACAAAAATTATATCTGGTCCCATCGATAGGGCTTACTCTTCCCAACTAAACAAAACGGAGCTTCCCTGAAAATTTCAACTTCGTAGCTCCAGCCGTTTGGCTGTGGGAATGATTCTCGGTCAGTCAGTGAGTGGTTTCCGGTTTTATATAGGTATATAGATAAAGGTTTATAGAGTTTTGTATAATTTTTACATGCCCTTCTGAGTTTATGTATTAAAACCGTTACGATATCTGCTTAACGTCGCCAACCTACCTCACCTTCCCCTACTGATAAATGGTCTCATTTTTAAAGCTATAAGTAAAACAAATTTTACAATACTAGTTAGGTAAGGTAGGTATATTATTATATTATTATATTATTTTATCTATTTGTAAAATTAAAATATTACAGAATTACTTTTAGAGACTAAACTTCTGGTTTTTGACCGACGAACCCCAAACGGAGGAGGTATACAATTCCACTGTGTGCTTTTTTTTTTTTGGTTTGTGCGCTCGTTTCATATAGTAATCGTACTCCGAATTTGATGATTTTAATTCATTTGAAAGAGGAGGCTTGAGAAATGGTCCCATATTCATAAAAACGTGAATCCGACATCTCGTTCCCTCCGAAAACCGCCCCCGAAGGGGGTGGAGGGGACACATTTTCTCGAAAATTGAAAATCTGCGTTGGTATAATTAAAGATAGGACAATATCCGGAAACGTTTAAATTGAACATTTTTTCAAAAGAGTAACGGTCTTCGATATAGAGACATTTTAAATTGTCAAATATACCTATTTTCGCTATGTGGAGAGGGCGATTTCTGTCGAAAATTGAAAATCTGTTTGCAGTACATGAAAGACATAATTAATTGTAGCAACATTTATAATGAACATTTTTCCCTTAGAGTTACGGTTTTCGAGTAAAATCGGTGTTAAAATGGTAACAACTAAAATATTCAAGCGTATTTCCGCACCGATGTTCTGAGATCTCAATAATAACAACTACAAGCAAGGAATATACGTGGGTAATAGAATAAGTACTATCTTGATTGGTATTTGTGAACGTTCAACGATTTTCGTGACTAATGTTACACTCAGAAGTGTGAAATAAATATTTTTTACAAAAAATTGGACCGACGTTATTAGTTGGTGCACTGAAAAGTATAAAATAATATTAATTCTATTGGGGCTGGTACTTGTGAAGTTGGTGCCAAAAGTTATCAATCTACCTGCAACTGCACAACTTCAAAAGTAACAGCCGCAATAGAATTAATATTATTTTATACTTTTCAGTGCACCAACTAATAACGTCGGTCCAATTTTTTGTAAAAAATATTTATTGTTTTAACAAATCATTAAATAATGAGACAGACCAAATTTTATCGCCTGTGTTCGCTATATATTATTATTTTCAAAGTTATACTGGTTCGAAAATGAAAGTTTCAAAGATATGCACTTCTTGTTAAAAAATCTAGGTATTGTCGTACCATTTGACTGAACAATTGAAAAAATCTATAACAGAATAAAATATAAATATTCTTATAGATTTCAATGAGCGTTGAAGTTTTCATTCCATTCATTCCAAGAGAACTTTGTTGACCTCATTTTAATAATAATGCGATCAGGAATATGACATTTGGCGTAATTAAAGCTTATATGTATGGCGCAGAAGTGCATCAAGCTAAAATTAATTATTAATATGTGTTACAAATACATCAAATAAAATATATTAAATATAAATGACCTGTTGGTGCAGAGGTAATGTACTTGCCTTTCGTACAGATGACCCGGGTACGTTTATTTTGACGACGGATTTTCTTGTGAACAAAATTAAAAAAATTATATCCAATTAATAGAGAGGAATACTCTTTGATATAAAAATCTCAATTTAATGAGTTTTCGACCTTTGGGCAATCTCATATAATTTTAAATTGTGAAAACATTTACTTTTATTGTATAAGAACCAAATTTCAATTCATTCGTTCTGTAGATTCGGAGAAAATATGTTGTTACAGACCGTTTTAGCGCCTCAAAAATTGTTAACCTATTGGTAAAAATCATAAAATGTTATTATAACTAAATATTCGTGATATGATTTTTATATATTTTTATTCAACATTCTCTTGTCATAGGCTCTTGATAAAATAATGATAAGCAAAGACTCGGGTAAATATAGGATTCCTAAAGCTATGGCGATAAATAAATCATTATCGAAATTCCAATAATACTCATACCTTTGGATATAATATTCAATAGAAGATTTGACGTTTATCGTACATTTACAATTGTAGACTTCATATGAATTTGCTACCGGTAATCCTTTTTATCTAATCATATAATCCATGTAGACTTATCGACGTGTTTTGAAGAAATCTGTTTTTATTACCGCGTATGTGTATTTGTATTTTTCTCGAATTGTATTATTGAAGACCAATAATAATTATCGAGATTCTGATAGCATGATCATGTATGCTTTGAGATTCATTATAATTGTGTTGCAAGAAATGAGGATTATTGGGCCGATAGAAATCCCCTAAAAGTTTCTCAATTAATCCGAATGGATAAGATTCAAAGTAGGTCAAATATATAGAAAAAATTCTGTATCTGCCTGATATATTATATCTTTTGCAGAATTAATTATCATGTTTATCACTTATTGAGTTTCACTTGATTCATATTACTTAGCTTTGGTCGTATGTAACGCAAGTTTGTAGTTTAATATTCAATAATTTTAGACATTTAATCAAATGAAATTTTCAAGATTTCTCAAAAAACAATGATACTTTGAAAATTGATTATTTTTAACTTATTAGCGAAAATATAGAATACCTAATGTAACTTCCGTTTGCAAATAAAGCAGGATGTATACAATTCTAGTTTATGTTTTGTTTGTTTTTTTGACCAACTTCTAAACGGAGGACGTATACAATTCGGCTGTGTGCGTTTTTTATGTATGAGGATGACGCGAAGACTTTGGCGATTCTTTCTTTTTTATTGACCGACGAACCCCGAACGGAGGAGGTATACAATTCGACTGTCTGCTATTTTTTTTTTTGGTTTGTTCGCGCCTTATATATAGTAAACGTGCTCCGATTTTGATGATTTTTGATTCATTTGAAAGTGGAGACTTGGAAATTGGTTCCATTTTCGTAAAAACTCAAACCGAAATCTCCTTCCCTCCGAAAACTTTCCCCGAAGGGGGTGGAGGGGGCAAATTTTCTCGGAAATCGGAAATTTCAGATGCCAGATTAAAGATAGGACAATATCCGGATACGTTACGGTTTTTGAGCTACATTCATTTCTTTCGAAAACTGAAAATTTTTTGATGCCACATGAAAGACAATAATATGTGTATCAACATTTATATAGAACATTTTCTCCTTAGAGTTACGGTTTTCGAGATAAGCGGTGGTAGAATGTTTAAATCTTAAATATTTGAGCGTATTTCCGCAGCGATGTTCTGGGATCTCTACATAATAACAAGGACAAGCAAAGTATATACGTGGGTAATAAGATATTAGTGGTGAACGTTCAACGATTTTTGTGACCAATGTTACACTCAAAAGTTTGAAATAAATACTTTTTTACAAAAAACTGGGCCGACGTTATTAGTTGGTGCACTAAAAATTACGAAATAATATTAATTCTATTGGTGCTCGTACTTGTGAAGTTGGTGCCAAAAGTTATCAATCTAACTGAAACTGCACAACTTCAAAAGTAACAGCACCAATGGAATTAATATTATTTCGTAATTTTTAGTGCAACAACTAATAACGTCGGTCCAGTTTTTTGTAAAAAAGTATTTATTCAAAACAAGGCTACAGCATCCATAGAGAGCAACGGGTGTTTTTATTCGAAAATCAAAAACATGATATATTTGTATTTTTCTATGTGACGTCTAATTAATTGGCTAATAATTTTTATAATAAATATTTTTTACAAAAAATTGGACCGACTCTACTAGCTGTTGCACTGAAAAATACAAAATAATATTAATTCTGTTGGTGCTGGTTCTTTTGGAGTTGGTACCTACAACAACAAACTACAACTTCAAAATTACCAGCTCCAGTAGAATTCATATTCTTTTCTATTTTTTCAGTGCAACAACTAATAAAGTCGATCCACTTTTTTAATATTTATTTCACATTTTTCAGTGTAACATTGGTCATGAAAATTGTTGAACGTTTAATAATACCCAAAAAGATATAGGCTTAGCTTGTCAGTACTTGTTATTTATTATTCTGAGATCTCTAAACATCGCGGCGCAAATATACATATTTCAGACTTTACTGCTGTACTTCGAAAACCGTAACTCAATTTAAATATTGCTAGATAAAATCTTTTTTTAATTTGTCCGTCTTATATTTTCAATTTTCAAAAACAAATTGCTCTTCCACACAGCGGAAATAAGCATATCACATATTTCAGACTTTACCATTGCGAAACTCTTTTGAAAAAATGTTCAATTTAAGCATTTTAGAAAATGGTCCCCTATCTAAATTTCAAATTTCGAATTTTCGATTATCCGAAAAATGTGCTCCTTACCTGAAAGCTGAAACACATATTTCAGAGTGTAACGCGGAAACCTATGATTATTTTTAAAAATGTCCAATTCAAACGTTGCCGGATATGGAATTTTATTTAATTCTGCCGCCTCGGATTTTCAATTTTCGAGAAAAATTATCCCCTCCACTCCCTTTGAGGGCGGGTTTTGGAGGGAAGAAGATTTCGGATTTCAGATTTGGAACCATTTTTTCTCAACTCTCCTCTTTCAACTGAAATAAAAATCGTCTAAATTCAGAGTATGGTTAATATGCAAAACTTTCGAACAGACATAAAAAAGCAAACATACAACCAAATTGTATACTTTCTCCTTTTTTTTGAAGTCGGTCAAAAACTGACTTATATATATATATATATATATATATATATATATATATATATATATATATATATATATATATATATATATATATATATAACTTATATCACTTATATGTGCCTATATTGTTCCAGATTGGGTAGAATAGGAACTGCACTTGGTATTTAATAAAAAAAAATGTTTATTTTTTATTGATTAAACAAATACATTCATCGATTCCACGGGTCTGTGGCACTGGTTGAACAGCATGTTTGCAGAAGCTACTGGATTTTGCGAGGGATTTTGATGAAACTTGCCTAAAGTATTCTTTCTTATGGCCCTGAGATCATGCTTTAAAAGTGCCATCAATCACTCTGTATGCCCTTTGAGTGAAGTCAAATATGCTAGTTTTGCAGTTTTTTCTCATAGCACATCATAGTTGCCTTTGTTTCGATGATTAAAATATTTTGAATAACGAAAATTACAATTTCTACTCGAATTTTAAAAACTCCATAAAAATAGAGAATGGTTGACAAATGTCGTTGTTTTGCAGAAAAAATAGAGGAAATAAATGATACTCGTCTTAAAATGTCAATCAGGTATCTTGCGATTAGGCCAACACCAACAGGAAGCAAAATTATTTCCCTGTATTACTTCACATCAATTATTAGATATATTTGTATAATTTTTAAGTTAAAGTTGAAGCGAGTTAGTTTCAAACTTTTGCATGTCTTGAACGAGTTCCAATATACCGAGACGCACGCAACAACACCCGCTATTCTCACCCATGAGGCCCTTTGTCGCACGACTTGCTTATATTAACACAAGCACAGAATTCTATTGATAAAAGACTTGATACAATACTTTTAGTGTGTTATTTTTGGCAGAATTTGTCTATGACTATGTTACAATAAAATTACTCGGTAGTATTATCCACTGTATTACTAGGATTGCCTAGATTTAATGATAGTTTGTCAGATGCGTCTGAGGGGCTTTAGAAATCATGATTTTTCTGTTTTGAAACCTATGTCATTTAGATTAACCTATTTTAATTGTGATAACAAATGTATTTGACTTCTGTTGTGACAAGCTCAGCCTTTCGGTAATGCTGCTTTACCTCGATGACCTTGAGTTAATTTACTAGCCGCTTGATGGCTTTTTAATAGCTGCATGTAAACTTGCCAAAGCTAACATGATGACATGTTATTTTTAGGATACTGGAGCATTTCCACTTATAGTAGTAGTACATATTCTTCTCTATTGTATTATATATAATCTCTATGAATATTAAACCCAACTTAACCTCACTAAACTGGATAGGCAGTTGGCTACTGAACGAGTAGCTCAATTTCATCGAGGCTTTAGCAACAGAGTATCATTTTGATGCGTTCAAGTTTAAATCATTCATCTGGTATGAGAAATCCTTTAGATTCCGATTCTGACCGACTTCCAAAAAGTAGGAGGTATACAATTTGGTTGTTTGTTTGCTTTTTTTATATATGCCATAGTAATCGTGCTCCGAGAGTTACAGTTTTCGAGTTACAGCAATGCTAAGAACTGAAATATGTGTATTTTCGCTATAGGGGAGAATTTTTATCGAAAATTGAAAATATCAGACGGCCCCTTTTAAAAAAGCGATTATATTATGTAGCAACATTTAAATTGGCCTTTTTTTAAAAGAGATAGGTACTATTTTCTGAAATATTTGGATTGGAATAATAGCAAGTACAAGCAAAGAAAATACATAGGTAATAGGTTAAGTACCTACTATCTTTTTTGGTATTAGTGACTGTTCAATGATTTTTATGACTAATGTTACATTCAAAAGTGTGAAATAGTTTTTTTAGCAAAAATTAGAGCGACTTTATTAGTTGGTGCACTGAAAAATACAAAATAACATTAATTCTATTGGTGCTCTTACTTTTGAAGTTGTGCAATTGTAGTTAGAAAAGTACCAGCACCAATAGAATTATTATTATTTTGTTTTTTTCAGTGCACCAACTAATAATGTCAGTCCAATTTTTGATAAAAGGAAATATTTATCTTACATTATTCTAAAACCAGTATGTATCTTATACTTTCTCAATGCTGTTTTTGAAAACGGCATTAGATTCTTGCACAAATCTATTAAGATATATCTTTGTAGTTCTGGTAAGGTTTTTATAAGAGAATAATGGGACATTTTCTGGTTCTATTCCTTAAAAAATACAAGTGATAAGATTGTTTCAAATTTTTAAGGCACTGTCTATCGAGTTTCAAGAACAGCCTCCAAAATAGTATATTGTTGGGTCTTCTGCTGAGCTATCTTAAATAAACATATAATTTAATTTTAGAAAAAAAGTAAATAATAGGTTGAGCCTCTATCTAAGTTTCAACAATAATTTCAATTTTCTATCAAAAGGCTTTCTAATATGGAATGCAAGTTCTACTTGAGTGCAAAACTTAAGGTAAAATATAGTAAACCAATTTACTGGTCAGAACTAGTATAAAACTAGCTATGTCAAATCAAATTAAAAAAAATGTAGGTATTCCAAGACAACATGTAAATAAAATAAATGTGGTGTGTCTGTTCACACGAATTTCTTACCACTCTCAAACAAATTGTATCGAATATAAAAATCGTCTGATCAGGTCACTATTCCCTCATGATGTATGTTATTATGTATTAGGGGAAAACCAAAACTGCAAGCAAGCACAAAATATGACACTATCGTTTGAAACGTGCGTTTTATGGTTGTCGTTTACGTTTTTATCTTATTTTCTTAATAGGTACCAAGTATCAAATCTGACACCAGAGACATACTCGTATATAATGACATCGAATGTAATTAACTGAATTTTACATTCCTTGATAACTTTCACCACATAGAGAGAGAATAGGGCCTTGCACTATCATCTGTGGTACACCTTTATAGCTGCTTGTTTTTTGTATAGGAAACATTTAAATTGAACATTTTTTCAAAACAGTTACGGTTTTCGAGATAGGTACAGCAATGGTAAAGTCTGAAATATGTGATATGTGTATTTCGGCTATTTGGACGGGGCAAAATTAAAAATATTAGATATGGCCAAATTAAAGAATAGATTATATGTCGGAAGCAACATTTAAAATGAACACATTTTTAAAAGAGTTACGGTTTTCGAGTTACAGCATTAAAGTCTGAAATATGTATATCTGCGCCACGATGTTTTGAGATCTCTGAATAATAAGTAACAAGTACAAGCTGAGCCTATATACATGGGTACTAGGATAAGTACTAACTTCTTTGGTATTAGTGAACGTTCAACCATCTTCATGACTAATGTTGCACTCAAATGTGCGAAATAAATATTTTTTTACAAAAAATTGGACCGACTTTATTAGTTGGTTCACTGAAAAATATAAAATACTTCTATTGGTGCTGGTACTTTTGAAGTTGTGCCGTTGCAGTTTGTTGTTCTAGACAACGGTCCAATTTTTTGCAAAAAATATTTTCCTTTTTTCACTTCAAGAAAGAATTCAAACAAAAAGATCAATAGTATTATCTTGTGTCAGATGTGAACACTTGTCATGCTCAATTCCTTATAGGTACTCAACTTCGAATTGAATTGGTGGTTGCGTTACAGGTTTAACTTTGTGATTTCAAAAAGGCTGTATAAAATGAAAAATACCAAAATACTATCTATAGATATACTGAATTTTAAATAATAATGAGATGAATAATTAATATCTAATGGGGATGATACTCAGGTACCTATGTACAAATTGGCAGTATAGCCCAAAATTTGTCTAGCGCGGATATTATTAGGCATTTTTTATTACATAAAAATTATTATAAATTGCTCAATCAAAGCCATATTTCTATGGTTATTTCTTAATCTAAAAGACAAATTATATATCAGCTAAAAATAAATTTATTGATTTATGGCCAATTGATATATTTGATTTCTATTGCATCCAATCCTTATTTTATTGGAACAATCCTAATAAGGGACTTACACGTACAAGATTGATATCTAATGAACAAATATTAAAAAATATTTTGGAAAAACCTAGATTTTGGTGATGACAAGTCAGCATGTTCAGTAGGATCATTCACTATAGTCTGTAATTGTTGTGTTAAATCCTTTATTCTCTCCTCTTTTACTTCTAACAAATGTTCTAAATGTTCGACTTTACTTTTAAGCTCTTGAATAGTATTGTCTTTGTCGGTCAAATCCTGCTCCATTTTATCGAATATCTCAGTATTAACCATTTTCTTTTCGACAGTCTTCGTACCATTTCTAATTTTGATTGGGATTATCCCATCTTTGGATGAAAAATTGGAGTCGTTGTCGAAGTAATACACTCTACTGGAGTCACTTTGATCACCTGACGCTTTACTTTCAATTTTGGTTTTGATTGAGAAAATAAGTTTCTCTATACTTCCCGGCACTCCTTTGGCAAGCTGTTCTATTTCATTCTGAGATAATTTTATTCGCAATTTACTGAGCACTTTCTTATTCAAAACTTCCCAGTTTATGATCTTTTGTGAGAAAGAATTCTTCGGACTGTAGTTGTGCAATTCAACTAACTTTGGATAATGTTGCTTTAGGATTTCGGCCAGAGGAACTGCATCTGAAAAGTCGCGATTTAAATTTCTTTTTTGGCGTGTCAACATATGGCTGTCGATCCATTTGAACAGCTCATCAGGATCATACTCCATAGTGATTTTGGGTGGGATTTACTTTATCAGCAACAAAAATGTTAAATATGTCATATATGACTGAGTTGTCGAACTGTCATTTTTTGACATAAGAATGCCAAACGTTAACGCTGAACAATACAGGGTAAGATACTCAGCCAAACTGGATAAAATGGTTTATATTTAATTACATTAGGTAATCCAGTGTATCAGGATTTTTTCATGGTAATCTATGTACTTTTTATTCACCTCTTTAAAAATATTTGAATGTTAGTGCAAAGATGACAATAATCGCTCAACTAGCTACGAAATTGGCTGTGAAATGAAATACTTTTGCCTTAACGTCATTATTTATTTACCAAAGTTACTTCATTGCGGTAAAGTGATTTAGTTTATTGAATTTCAAAATAAACGAGTGTTTTCAATAATAATGGCTTGCTCCTTTTGATCTAAGCAATAAAGAAAAACATGAGAATATAACATTGTATTTTCAAAGAGATATCCAGATGAACCCAAACCATCTTGTGACATTTTCAGAAGAATATTTAATAATTGTCCGGTGAATGGAATGAATATTTTTTGAAGCAAGCTACTTTTGGGTTGAGAAGAAAATAAAATAGATATTGTGTTTACCACTTTTCTACTTCGAATCATCCATTCAGATCGAAACTGCATAATTACAGAAATATGAAAAATTATGACTGAAAAGTATTTTCTTCTGCCTTGAATTATTATTCATAACGCCTACCAATTTGTGGTTAGAAGTATAATAACTATTTGAAATAGTATTGTATTGCTCGAGAATTATTGATTGGTATGATAAAAGCATGATATTTTGAAAACTGTTAAGATTTAACGTGTTGTAAAAAACATAAATAAAAACAAATGAACAACTCTACGTAATAAAAAACAATTATTATCTTTCTATAGTTAAATGTTAGAAATTATTTTCATTTAATTCACTTACTTCTAACTATTCAATAAATACTTTACTTTATTTTTACTGTGGTATTGAGTAAATTTAAGTTACGACGTTCGGAATCGAACAAGGACTAGAGAGAGATTGAGTAAATAAGCCGAAACAAGCTATTATTATTAAAAATACTTGCTTCAGATATTCCACTTCACAGCCAATCGCGTAACTAGCTGAGCGATTATTGGCATCTGAGCAGTATTCAAATATCTTTAAATAGGTGAAATTTAGGTATAGGGAATGCTGAAAACAAACGAAAGGGAAATTAAAAGTACATAGATTACCATAAAAAATACTGGGCGTTCTAGTTAAAATAAGCGAGATAAAGGGTTTTGATTTAGTCAGAATTAGTTAGCCGATTTTGAACACCCTTAAAATCTTCAGGAGTTCTCTCAAACTCGAAATATTAGTATAAATTTTGGACTTTCTCCTTTAAAATTTCAATCAGTTATATGATGAAGTAAGACCTGTGTTATCTAAATATATGTTAATATCTCGAAATCTATCAAAAAAATGATGCAGTATGTATCTTCAGGAGTTCTCTCAAACTCGAAATATTAGTATAAATTTTGGACTTTCTCCTTTAAAATTTCAATCAGTTATATGATGAAGTAAGACCTATGTTATCTAAATATATGTTAATATCTCGAAAACTATCAAAAATAATGATGAAGTTTATGATACTAATTTATAGTTTCAAAGTAGAACTGAAAAATGAAATAAAAAGTAGCGTGTTCCATTTGAAATAAGTGACTTCCTGTAGCACTAGAAGTCCTGTCACAATGTCAATATTTTTGATCCTTGGGAAATTCTGAAAAACCTTCGCATTTGTATTTTTAAAATAATAACAGATAAAAATAGAAACTTCTAATTTGAACTCTTCGTGGTACACACTGTATTGAATTATAGTGTAGTTATTGTGATCTTCTAGAAATTCAATCAATAGGGAATTATTAGAAACGCTATAAGGTAAAGGCCTTATTATGGTCGTCCTTAAAATGACAGCTAAGCATGCGCACTAAAAAACAATAAGGGAACCATAATAAAATACTTCCTTCTTCTTTTTAGGACTAGTTACCGTTAGTATTTAAGGTTTCCTTATTTCCCTTGTTCAACGAATCTCACCTCACAAAAAACATGATTTCATTATAACCTTTAAGTATTTGATTTGTTTGTGTTAAAATTAGCCAAATCACTTTTTAAACAACAAAGCAAAGACACAGACAAAAGTGTTAGCTGTTGCTGGTGCTTATCCAGACAAACTGTCAATTTAGAGAGTGCGTGCCAATAAGTCTTTATTTTTTCCAGAAATAAGGTTAAGATGTTATTAAAATATGGCAACCCCTGTAAAAAATATATTTTCAATAACTCCCTAATTTCTGAGAACTGTCCCTCTTTCAAGTTATTTACAAGAGAGAAAGCTGTACACGTAGTTTTTATGCTTAATGATATAAAAAATACAAGTTAGGTATATGTGTTACCTATAGAAGGAACTCATATAAAGGGGGAGGTATAGATCCGTATGTACAGTCAACTTTGTAAGCTCTATTGGTTTCCTCTTTATTGCAGTAAGCTAAGATAGATAATTATTTCTTCTCAAATGTGAGAATTTGTTTATTTCAATAGAAAAATTGAATTAGTTGCTACACTGAGAAATTTTCATCTCAACATTCTTATGTTCAATAATTAATAATAATAAATAATGAATTCCAAAATGTCACAAAAAACTATTACATGGGTATAAGCTAAAGAGCGGCAACACTGTGTGCCGTTTTCCCGTTTAAACTACGTTGCCTATACCCAGTCATGCTGCATTCTCAGTGTGAAACACAGTAATGATCGAACTTATAAGATGAAGAACTTTGATATCTTTGAGATCTAAGAATGTTCTTTCTCATCTTCTATGGTTAGATGTTTCTTTCGAATAACAGAATATTTATTACCTTTATAATTCCCCATGATTGGTTGGGGTATCTGTCATTATTGCATAATAGAAGGTATGGATGGTTTATTGTAAACCTACACCGAAGCAGTAATAAAGCTCCTCTGTCAACATATTTCAACTTTGTTGACTTTTTCATCAGCTGTGTTTGTTCTAGTCACTCTCGAACTCATCATATGGACCACTGCATTTTATCGCAGGCCAGTGCGGTGGTATGCCTCTATTAAATTTATCTTATGAAAATAAAAAATACTGATATAATTATTTATAGAAAATAGAAAAAAATTATTAACAATACTTATTCCATTTTAGTAGTTATATGGTGAGACTTTTTTTTTAGAAAAATTTATTAACTAAATTTTCTCTTATAGTTTAGAGTAGGTATTTATTTTCATTAAATCAAGTTACTGAACTGAAAAAGATATGTTTTTATAGAATTTGCTTTAGAACTTTAGACAATCAATGGTTTTCTCTAGAATTGCAATGATTACCTAGAGAAACTTATCGAAATTATGTTTTACTCTGTCAATCAGTAGTTGCCTACGTGAACATGAAACGAAATCTACGAGGAATTCGGTTTTTGAATATACCACAACTTGGGAGGTTATTATATGTCAAACTAAAAAATTATATGCTTATATAACAACAAAGATAAATGGTTTGTTGGAGTAGTTCACGTGACATAACATAATAAAGGAATAATAAAGTTTCTAATCTTTAATTAGGTTTTAATTCGAGGCTTTACGGTGGTATACCTAGAGATACAAATTTACAACTTTAAGGGGCTAATTTGGGTCCAAAAATAAAAGCCAAAATATACTTTGAGCTAATATTTACAATCGGGGCCTTTTATACAAATAAGGTGTTATAGGTATCATTTTTTGAACTACATTCAATATTATCTATACCTACATATAATAAAATTATAACAGGCCGATGTCTGTACATTAAAGATACTTAAGAAAAAATATATGGAGGTTCTTTATTACAGCAACAGAAGCCAAAACAACAGTTTTTAGAATTTTTGTTGTCTGTATGTTTGTTCGCGCATCATGCAAAAACTACTGCATGGAATTGAATGGAATTTTCATAGATGTATTGCTAGAGGTCTAACTTAAAATATAAGTTCCATTTTACCGCGTGTGTCTGCCTGTCTTTATTTTTGTACACGCATCCCGCAAAAACGACCGCATGGAATTATTGAATGCATTTTTCCACGCGCACGAACTTGCGGGCAAAAGCTAGTTATTTGTATTTCCAATTGCAGTATGCCTGAAGTAGAAATGCTGGAAGATTCTATAAAATCTGCTCATCAGGTGGTCGGGTAGTTCGAGATGATACCTACTGTATTGATCAATTATTATGGCCACAGCACACAACTTCTAGCTAGCGGATAACTAAAATGTCAAACAAAGAAGAAGCAAAGATAATCTGAGCAAATCTTAGCATAAGCATTACCTTGATATTCCAAAGCGAAAATCAAACATGTATCTCTGAATTCTAAATGTCTGGTAAAGGTGGGTTATGTTGAAATGTACTTTATGCTAGCTGTCAGACAAAATTTCCTGCTGACTAGGTCGCTAGCAGGTGTCTGCTGTAAAAACTCATTTGGATATGATATAGGTATATATCTAGGTATATAGAAAGGATATTATTGAAAAACATGTTTTGCTTGGACATTAAAGCTTGCCAAAACATAGAAGCAACAATTTTTACAATGTTTGTCTGTCTGTCACTCGAATTGCCATCTTATACCTTCGGCATCAATCAATAAAATAAGTAAGTATTATTATGCTTATATTTTGACTAGCTTCCGGGTAAAATGTTTCTTACGATTTGCAAAGTCCTAATTAGCCAGAAGACGTAGCAAAACTATATTTACAATTGTTATTAATATGCATACCTACTATTATATTATATTATATATTATTATAAATTCACGAAGATACCTAACAGTTAAACATTTTAGAAAGTGTATGAAACACATATGCAAAGCAGTACGTACAGTTTCTTACATTCTAGAAAATCGAGTTCCTAAGTAACTTGTGAGAGTTTGAATGGTAGATAAAAAAATCTATCAATTTGGAGGTTGGGCTCGCATAAAGACGGTTACGTTCTTAAGATTTTCGTACAGGTTTGAGAAGAGAAACTTCAGTCAAGAGAGACGTCAGTTATTTTTTCAAAGTTTAGGCTCAGTTGTTTCGGAAATGAGGGGAGAATTATTTGTACCTATATTTTCCTTAACTTCTTGTAAATAAAACTCTTTAGAAAAAACTCTCTATTTTTTAAGTTGCGAAACAAATCAACACTCAGGATCAGAATTCGTTCATTTACTTTATTTGTCCGTTATTGGGTCAACTAACTCTTTACGTACTATTACAAAATTTCAACTCTTGCCGATCAGTAGATTAGGAGAAAATAAGATGTGACAGATGGACAGACAAACAGACAACACAGTGATCTTATGTATTCCATACATCCGATGCAAAGAAACGGAACCCTAAAAATATAATCTGAATTCAAATTTAAGAATTAATACAGTAGGTAGTTTATAAAAATACAAAATTGTGTATTTGCCGTTTCTGTTATCTACCTATTAATTATTAAGAGGGTGCTTATTTATATACGTCTGGCTCTATTTTCACAAAAGGGTAATGAAAATTTTTGTTATTGAAATTTATTCTGAAAAATCTGGTCTGTCCACTCAGACGACTTTTCTACCGTTCCCAAACAAATTCCATCCAATATAGAAATCGTCGGATCAGGTCGTGTGATAATACATTTTTTTAATGTCAAGACAAACAGCAATGGTCATATTCAATTTAGACAAAAGAGGAACCGTTTAGCCAAAATATGAGTAAACATTAAAAAAAATTACCCTTCATTTGAGCATCATTGTTTCCTGCTTTTTTATAAGAGATATAAACAGGTGTTATAGGGTTTTAAGCATAATGATCAATAAGAGTTTCATCAAAATCATCAGAGCTGTTTGCGCTCGACAGGATTGAGCGAAACTTAGCCTAACTATCAGTGGGAACATGATGACCAATCTGTGTCACCTGCGAGTCATATCGATGCCATACAAAACAAAAAAGAAAGCAATAAAACCTGACAATCTGCTCCTGAGTTCATCTTGGTAAAGGCAGACAGACCAATTCTCAAAATATGTTTTTTTGGACTCCGGGATCTCTGAAACGTAAACATCTGTTCAAAACTGGACATCGGAAATTTTACACGATTGGGTACAATTTACAATACTTTCCTTATTTATCTAATTAGAGTAACGGAAGGAAAGTATAAATAGACACTTATTTCGGAAATTAATTAGAAAATCACGAAAAGCGCTACAGTTATTCTCAAGTCCCATTTGACAATGCCAAGAATTATCAGAAGTAGGTATATTTAAGTGATTTTCGAAGATGAACCATAAATGAGAAGAAATATAAGCGAGAAATTTTAATCATTTACCGCTTTCTAAGTTTGAATAATGTAGTTCAATAACATCAAAGAAAATAAGTAGGTATCCCATCAATCTAACCAAGCACGTTTGGTTAGACAGCCATTAAAATGCAACTGACCATGTACCTACGCCTATGACTAAGGGGGGTGAATATCAATGTAACTGAACAAACAGCCAACGCCAAATCCATTAAATCTTTATTTATAAAAGGTTATCCAGTTCAACGTTGCCCAATAGCGTATAACTTATTGACTTTCATCGGTAACCTTAGCCAGTCGAAAAAGGGTCTGGTATGATTACCACATTTTCTATCTATACGTGGTGAGAAGAAGGGAGGGCAAAAATCAGAATAAATCAACAAGAACAGTATCTAATTGTGGCAAGTACGAGCTGAACTCGTACCCCGAGGGTTCAATGCACTATATTACGGTAAACACGTATTGGTGTGAAAGTAGATGAAAACAACTTACTTATTTGAACTTGATGAGATCTGTCAGTTGGAGATGGTGGTCGATTTTTCAACTAATGCGCGTTCAGTATAACATCTGCCACAAATAATTTGACTTGTTGACTGGAATTGTTCGAAACTTCAAGTGGGACCTAGGTTTTTCTTTGGCTGAGACTGATTATTAATATAAAATAGGTATATGAATTGTCAAAACAATCAACAAAATAATAAAACAATTTGACCCACCTTTCTCTTGATTTCCAGGAAAGGGAATAAGTTGAATGATATACTCCAGTCAGAACAGTTGTGCTTTTATCTTTACGACATCCATAAATGAACTAGATAAAGATGTCAAGCTATGAGGTAACAGCACAACTGTTCTGACTGGACCATATTGATCAAATTTATCGACACCTCTCATGTTCCTACCTACATATCATAAACGGCAGTAGCTTTCGCACAGTTTGAGTTCGCTAACTCCTAATTTATTGTTCTCTTCAGGATTATGCATTGAGCTCACTAAATTTACGGATTGTATTTTTCCTTATTTCGAATGCTTCAAAGTGCATTTTTATATATAAAAAAGAATTTACCTACCTAAATTTGGAGGTATCAGGATTAAGCTAATTTCAAAGATCAGCCGTGAAAAGTCGAGGGTCATGTGCAATTTCATGTGAGTTGAAAAAAATAAAAATTCGGTATCTAGTATAATAGTTATATGAACATGTAGCTAATTATAATTGTATCTTTGACATCGCACAGTGAAGTCATCCCATTTAATAAGGTCCTTTTATGTTCGATGTCGCAGACGTGTATAAAAATATACCTATATTTTATTAAGCGCACGTAAGCCGTATACACACTACTATACAATATATAGGGGCCGATGTCAAATTTGAAGGCCACTTGATGGGGTCTAAAAAGTTGGCAGATCCACGCAAGCTGATAGCGGCCTAGAGGCCTGCTAAAAGCTTTCCATATATAGGAAAAAATGTAATATCGGAAAAGTGTCACAATCGTGCAGGTCGCTACCCTAGCGACATTTCTAAACGGCAAGTCATTTTTGTAATTTTATAATAGTCGATATGATCGCATGAGTTAATAAGCTGCATAGTAATGCTAGTACATACACACAATATAGGTAGGAGAACTCGTTGTAGCGCCCAGGAAATTCGTGTTCCAAGTTGAGACTGTAACGGCAGGTTCCTGACTCTTGAAAGTGATACGTAACAAAGATTTCATTCCACAAAAATATTTGTTATACTTTGAATAATATTTCCGACAGAAAATAAATCAAAATTACACTTTTAAATATACAGATCTATTGAGATTAGGATAGTAGAGAACTATAAGATCAGGATACTGTGTCGAGACGGTGTCACTTGCCAGAAGTCGGCGCTACGAAATTCAAAATATAGACAGACCTAAAATTAATTTAGATAATGCTTTCAAATAATTTTGCTGGTATCTACCAAATAAAAGTTTTGAGAGATAACAAGTTAGTGGATATGTTGCAAGTAGCAACAACAAGTTTGAAAATTGCGCTGACCCAAATATTTGAGAAAAAGTCTTCTGAAAGTACAGGCAAATGATACATAGAAGTTAATTCTTTGATTGAGCAAGAAAGAATGACAAACAAAAAAGTTGTGTTGAGGAACAAAATACATATTCTCAGAATCAGATCCTTAAGAAATGTGAAAAATAAGAAAATTTAACTGGTCAATGATACTGAGCTACACAGTATATTGCTAGTGAACATTAACGCTCTCTGATATTGCCTTGATATTTAAAAAAATCTAAACAAAATTAATATACACTTGTGATCTTCTATGAATTTTCATTTTTCATTTTCATCTCTTATAATGTTATATTTCAACAGACAAGTTTCCAAACCAATTATATTTCTATACATATCGGTACAGGGATCACTGATTCCTTAATCCACCCCTTCAATTCATACAAAACATAAAACGATTCATTTTAATGGGGAAACAGCTCAATTGTTTATTTTTTTTATTTGAAGCATTGTCTCAATCTTTCACGTTGCAAAGTCACCTTTTCTTGGGTCTTGGACTGACGAAAGATTCAGCTCTCAATAATTTAAAGATTATCTTTACAATTTGTGTGTGAGTTCAATGAATATCACCCGACAAGTTAAATGTCCATTTCGAGTCGCGACCAAGTTTCTTTTAATAAAATAAATATTAGTGCATCGGAGGTTAACCCTTCTTATGGGTTGTGAGTACGCCTCTGTTAGTGTGTATAATAAAATAGTTTGGGTTAGGGGAAATTTAGTTTTTCACAACATGAATAAAAAAAAGAGAAAAAAAGAGAAACAATGTTGTTGTGTTTGAAATTTCAGCATGAACACAATTATCGATTGAACCTGCCTATATCTTCTATTCGATAAGAATCAAAATAATACAATTTTACTGTGACATATCAATTATACGATTCTGACCTTTGTACCAATATGTTTTTTTTAAGTTAAACTAATAGGGCGTTTCCTGTCGCATTTGAAACAGTTTTATATGTAGCTGGTTAGATATATTCACAAGGTAAAAATGGCTACTCTTGTATTGAATTTGAGAGCACTTTTTTAACTCTCTAAGAACATTATTTGCTTAAGTCAATGCAACAACAAATTTGGAGCGATTTTGTATGTCAGAGGTGCGATCAAAACTTTACTTATATACGGCATTTTTCTTCAGCTGAATTAATTTACTTATAAATAAATATAAGAGATAATCTTTTTACCTACTGCATTTTAATTGAGAAACACACCTCACAATATTTGGATAGGATAAATACCTATGTGCTTGAAACACGAAATAAATTTAACATGAAAGCAATATCCAAAAGACTAGTTAATTAAAGAGGGATGATCGGGGGTCAAGTACAATTGACCGTTTATCAACGACCGAGATCTCACGTGGTAGTAAAATGTAATCGATTTTACGTAGTAGAACCATTAGAATGAACTAGAGTAAAGATATGGTATACAAAAGAAAAGACACGCACGTATAAAAAAATATAAAAGTTATGTCTCATCAAATATTCAACAATCTTTATAAAGACAGATAGATATATTTCGTATCCATCCATTTGAAGTTAAAAATAGGTAATTTTAAATTTGAATATCTCTAATAGATATAATGAATTTAATAAACTAAAGTATCTATCTATACGCCACATTTGATCCTATCTCCTATTTGAGTGGGTATATATTAGTTATATTTACTGTAGACTCTGAGGGTCACACACATACGACGTATTAATGTTATCATCTATAAATCGTAGATGCTTCTGAAATAATAACACTAGAATTTTTACGGTATTTGTGAAATTTTGATAACCGAAACGAAGGCAACTTTGAGGAGTGTAAACTCGATCTTATAATTTAATGTGTTGCATGCAACTCCGGTAGTAGGAGTGTCATAGGTACTTCTTGAAGCCGATTTTTGTTATTCAGAGTCTGGCCGTACAGGGCGCTGTAACAGAGTGTGAATCATAATATTTAATTGCTAATAATTATTTGCTAAATTCCCAATTAAAATGCTCTTGCCATTTTGCTTAAATTACGGTTGATGCCACTTTCACATGCATCAACAAATGCAAACATAATATATCATGCAAATATCGAGTAACAATAGATATTATGTATTATTCATATTCTCTATGTTGAATAGATTGGTAGTCTTTATTTCTGCAGCTCAATTTTAAATTGGAGGGATTTGATTTTATACTTGTGCGTAAATTAAGTTATTGAAGTTTTTCGGAACGTATTTTTTTGGGGATATCACTAACGAAGTCGCGGGCATTTGCTAGTAGGTATTTTATAAATCTAATAAGCAATAACCATCTTAGAGTACAAGCCCAAAATAACAACAGAATACTAATAAATTATAACATAGGTAACGTTAACAAAGAGCCATTTTTTGAAAAGTGTTTGAATAACTTAATCAATAATAAAGCAAATAATTAGCATAAAAAAAATTAAGTGACTATCTTAAAAAAAACTAATTCTGCTCATTTTCATATAATTATGCTAGCTGTAAAGGTGGTATCAACCGCGATTTTAAATTATGAATACAGCAAATAATTAGCAAATAATTATTATGTTTGTACGAATCCCTCCAATCCAGGAATGATTACGAAATTTCAAGATCTTGGCGTGTATGGGGCCTGAGAAATTGCTGCAGATCCACCTATCGACTAATTTGAAAGTAATAAATACCTGCCAACTACTACTAATTAAAAAATCACTCGTCCGCATGTGAAAAGACAGAATAATAGTTATTTTTGTTTCTAGCGCGCGAAATGCTACTTCAGTAACCGAGAACTGACTTTTTATACGAGGCGTAGCCGAGTTGAAGGAAAGTATTAAAAATAATAGTTTAAGTAACTAAAAATAACGCTTCAATAGCAAACCAAACTGAAAATTAGAAAATATATAAAACATCATTTCAATGTAAAAAAGCATGGGGTGCTCGATGTCCATTGATATAAATATTTTATGTTGATAGATACTTAGATACTGATATACTTACCTAAGTAGAGTCATTATAAAATTAACCTCAGGCTTTTTACATTAAAATTGAATTTTATTTATTTTCTAATGTTTAGTTTGGTTTGCTATTAAAGCGTGTTTTTTAGTTTCTTAAACAATTATTTATTTTATAATTTTTAGTACGGTTTGCTATAAAAGCGATGCACGAATGTAGGGACAGAGATATAAACAATCATAGTCATACAGATATACGAGGACGCTAGGGAACCCTCCACCACATAGTCCCACTCTTAAACTCCATCGCAAATCCTCCAACACACAGTCATCTCGATTCGATTCCACAAAAATCCATCCATAAAGCTCCGAGGGGTATAGGTATGAAACCCTTCATCAAAAGCCCTACTCACACGTACACAACTATAAGTAAGTATAAAACCTTTTATCGAAAAATCGCACTAGCACGTACACAGCATCACATCCCAACCCACATACAGATAGAAAGTTGCACGAAAATTCATCCAGAAATCAGAAACACCCATACGTATGGAACCCTCCACCAATGAGTCTCACTCGCACATACACACCATCACATATCCTACAACTCACATGCATATCGAAAATTCCACGAGAATCCATCCATAGAGCTCAGAGATATAGGTTTGGTACCCCCCATCAAGGTGTCACACTATACTAATTTTCAAGTCGATCCGATGTTTTTAAGTGGGTTAAAATCATGTCCAAATATTCCGTTACTTACATACATATATACCAAGCTAAATCAAGCGTTTTAAAAAGGTAAATAGATGCCTTAATAGCTAGAAATAGTCACAAATTCTCCATGGTATGTTTCAGGCATGGGAGGTAGAAAATTGTTGGTTTCGTTTTTGAGGAGACGACTCGATATTGTAATATGGAAAACTGAAAATATGTCTACGGCTCGGGACGCTGCAAGGTCGAGAGAGGTTATACAAAAGGATTTTGATGAACTAGACAATATTTTAACGGAAAACTCGTTGTTTTTTAAAGCTGCTCATGTCTTTAATTGCGATGACACAGGGTTCCAATTACATAAATAAAAGGACTGGCAAAGTACTTACCCAAAGAGAATCTAAATGCGTTGGAAGCATCAGTGGTGTAGAGTAGGGGGATATTTATCATCTTACTGTATATTCAAAGGCAACAACAAAAAGGATGAATGGGCCGATGGAATGGCTTCAGGGTCACGTATTAAAATGGAAAAATCCGCGCACGTCAATTCAAACAGGCTGGCTGAAGAGCCATTTTTTCGTTAGGGAGCCACTGGAAAAGTTTTTTTAATTTTAGATGGTCATTCCTCTCACACTATAAACCTCGAAACCCTCCAGTTCGCTGAAGAACATGAAGTGATACTTTTTTGTTTGCCTGCTCACACAACCCATTTTCTACAGCCTCTAGATCTTTGTTTTTTCAAATCTTTAAGGGAAGACTATTATGATGCCTCTAGAAGCTTCATAAAGAATCGAGCTGATCGGAAGTTGAGTACATTACATTTTGGAAAGTTATTGGGTGATGCGTGGAGTAAGTCTACAACCGTCCAAAATGCTGTATCAGGCTTTTGATCTACTGGAATATTGCCCTTCAATCCAAGTGCATTACCTGAACATGCATTTTTGGTGCAATGTGCAAAACAAAATTTCGAAGTAGGCACTGAAGAACAACGGCCACAATCTCCGCAACCGGACCCTAGTTGCATTCAATATATTGATAATAAGACACTTGAAAAGTCTGCCTTCGTGGACAACATAACACCAGGAAAAGCTTTAGAATTGTATTCTCCGGTTCCTGTCGTCTGTCATCAAATAGAGGGCCTGTTGTCTTCAGCTAGTTGTAGCCTGAAGATGACGAAATACAGGAAAATCAAGAAACTATCAGCCGTAAAAACATCGTCAAGGCGTACCTACTAAAAAGGCAGCGTGAAATTTCCTTCTCATCAGAATCTGAATAAATCTTTATAAACGATTCTGATGACGTGGAAGAAATATGAAGCTACTATGAGAATGAGTGCGTTGGTTGTGGCGAGGGGATTATCGCAAAATGAAGAAAACAACTGAATGTGTAAGCTGTGAACGGTGGCTCCACGAAACTCTTACGAACCGTGAACTGACCTGTAAGAACTGTGACGGCATCATCTCGCAGAAGAAATAGAAATTTCTTGGCAGTCTCCTTTACATTAGTATGAATAGTAGTATGACTAGTTTTGTAAAGAAAATGTTTTTAATAAAATTAGGAATTGTAAAATTTCATAATTTGAAAAGTGTTAAAAAGTGTTGTATTATTTGTAAACGCTTAGAAATAAATATTTATTTAGCCTACTTTTTTGCGCACGTCAAGGTAACGTAGGAAAACGAAATAAATATTTTTAGAGAAGTTGCAGTTAGATTGCTAAGTTTTGGCACAAACTTCACAAGTACCAGCACCAATAGAATTACCTAATATTATTTTGTATTTTTCAGTGCACCAACTAATAAAGTCGGTCCAATTTTTGGTAAAAAAATATTTATTTCACACTTTTGAGAGTAACATTAGTCACGAAAATCGTTGAACGTTCACTAATACCAAAGAAGATAGTACTTATCCTATTACCCACGTATAATGTTAGAACGGGTCTCAGAACATAAATATTCTAGATTTAACCATTTCACCATCGCTGTAACTAGAAAACCGTAACTCTAAGGAGAACAAATTCATTATAAATGTCGTTACAAACAATTAGGTTTTTCATGTAGTGCTCTTAGATTTTCATTTTCGAAAGAAATTGTCCACATCGCGAAAATACACATGTTCGTGATTTTAACATCGCCGTAACTCGAAAACTTAATTTACTTAAACTCCGTTCATTTGTTCTGAACGAATAATATGTTCATTGTTTGTGAAATTGATTTAGGTAATATTGGAAGTAGATAACTGTGTGCAAGCTCAGATAAATAGAATGTTCTGTTTTTTATTTATCTCACTGAGGAGTGAATATTTCTCTTATTTTTATCTCTCTTTCTTTTTTTATATAATACTCTAATAATTTACAAACCGAAGCTCTTGCTATATGATATGTAATCATTAGAAGCAATAAAGATATTGAATTGAATTGAATAACTCGAAAACCGTAACTGTTTTGAAAAAAATTTCAATCTAAACTTTTGCGGATATTGTCCTGTCTTTAATCATACAACCTCAAATTTTCGATATTGCCACCTTTACCACCTTCGGGAGTGTTTTTTGAAAGGAAGAAGATTTCGGATTTGAGTTTTTACGAATACCGAGTTACCATGTCTCAAGACTCGTATTTCAACTGAATCAAAAATCATTAAAATCGGAGAACGTTTACTATATATATACAACGTGCGCACAAATTTAAAAAAAGAGACAGTCGAAAGTATACCTCCTCCGTTTGGGTTCTTCTGTCAAAAAGATATTACAGCACCTAATTAAGTTAGGTTAAAAATTGTATTTGCTGATCAACATTCTACTTTCAAAATGATGGCCTTTGAAAAAGATAAAAAATGTTCACATACCATAGAAAATAGTCTATTTGAATAATACAAACCTGTAGCATGCTTAATTTTTTAAATAAACTGATAAACCTAAAAAAAATATTAAAAATACAACTATGGCTACTATATATAAACTTTTGAATATCTTTTCTAACTCAACAAAATGTAATTACATACCTACAACATGTATTCATTGTATAAACCAAAAATATTTCTAATTTGTGCGAGTGAAAAAGTAACCGTTATAAACAAATATAAAGAAGACTTGTGGCACCAACTTCACATAATTCATATATAATGTCATTAATTACATTCTCTTTAATTCACTGGATATTGTTAATGTAACACGAACAGAATAATTATTATTTTGTATTTTCACTACATCATCTGACAGAGTGAGTTGCTTGTTTTTGACCGACGAACCCCGAACGGACTGTCTGCTTTTTTGTTCGTTCGCGCGTTGTATATACTATGTAATCGTACTCTGATTTTGATGATTTTTGATTAATTTGTAAGAGGAGGCATGAGAAATGGTTCCATGTTCATAAAAACGCAAATCTGAAATCTCCTTCCTTCCGAAAACCACCACAGAAGAGGGTGGAGGGGGCAAATTTTCTCGAAAATCCAAAATCTGAGGTGGTATATATATAAAGATAAGATAATATCCGGAAACATTTAAATTGAACATTTTTTCAAAAGAGTTATGGTTTTCGAGTTAGAGGTATGTTAAATCTCAAATATGTGTATTTTTGCTATGTGGAGAGGGCGATTTCTTTCGAAAATTGAAAGTCTGTGGGTACTACATGAAAGACCCAATTATTTGTAGCAACATTTATAATGAGCATTTTTTCCTTAGAGTTACGGTTTTCGAGTTACAGCGATGATAAAATGGTCACATCTAAAATACTTATACCTATGGACTGTAGAAGAGGACTGCAATCTTCCATGGGCAAATGTGCTGAAAAGAGGGTACCAAAATTGTGGACTAACAAGGGTTCCTAAAAGATCCGCATAGCGCTGATTGTTGATAGTGTACTAGAACAACGAAAGGAAGAAATGGTACAGATCAGCAAATTGGATACATGTCTATGGTATTTATAATAGATTTTATAGTGTTCTCTGGATGTTATGTATGTTTTATGTTTCTATGCTTGAGAGAGAAGTGATTATTATTAATTTGTTTACTTAGCACTCCTCTATCGAATGAAAAACGTCTTTCGAAGCCGGTTTAAACTACACAAAAAGTCTAATTCGTTTATTAATTTTTGAGAAGGATTTTCATATACCTACATAGTATATGGCACAAATGAGAAAATGTTTATTAAAATTCGCAAGATTAAAACTTTCGAAGTTGTGTAAAGGATAATTTTTCCTCTTTTATTTTTTATATCATAAGATTCTAAATCCAAAACTATTGATCCTATGGTAAGAAATATATTTATCGAGATTACACAAATATTTCAGAGTATTCCGACTTGGAAATAATCCTGAAAGTAAAGAATATACTGGAATCGTAATCTAATTTATTTCTAGCAAAAAAAGTATTTCAAGTTTTGGAAAAATCTTCTACACTTTTTGCAAGGCATTTTTGAAGGAAAGAACATTCTCAATAATCAAAGTCAGAGCACGGTGAGTATACAAATGCTCAGACGTAAATAAAAATAACAAACAATGAATATTACTTTGAACATCAATATTTTAAATTTTCCCGCTACCCCTCAACTAACTGAGTACCTACATTCTATACTGCAGCGCCTATAAGTACAGCAAAATTGGTCCCATTTTATCAACACTGCAAGACTGCACTCCTCCTATACCCTCCATACTTATACCAATTTCTGAAGCGATGTTTTGAGATCTTAATAATAACGACTACAAGCAAAGAATATACGTTGATAATAGGATAAGAACTGTCATCATTGGTATTGGTTCACCGATTTTCGACTAATGTTACACTCAAAAGTGTGAAATAGATATTTTTTTCAAAAAAATGAACCGACGCTATTAGTTGGTGCACTGAAAAATACAAAATAATATTAATTCTATTGGTGCTGGTAATTGTGAAGTTGGTGCCAAAAGTTGCAACTGCAACTGCATAAACTCAAAATTAACAGCACCGATAGAATTAATATTATTTTGTATTTTTCAGTGCACCAACTAATAGCGTCGGTCAAATTTTTTGTAAAAAATATTTATTTTATCACTTTTTGAAGAGGCAACAGCATCACATAAAATGTACAATTATTCACAATTTTGCCATATCAAACTTATTATTTACCAACCTAATCGGTAGCACAAATTATAAGTAGGTATGTAGACAATCTATAATTTCCAATTTAAATCATATAATATGCTATAAATATTTAGGTACTGCTTTTCTGGAAGAATTAACTTGAAAGTCATACAGATTTCCAAGAAATGTTATTTTTTCAAAGTTGATTCAGTTATTTAGATAAACCAAATCATTACCAAGAAAGTGGCTAATCCCGGGATTACATATACTGTATTATTGATTACGTATGGACCATGCATCAGATTGATTGTTCATTGAGAACGTGCCTTTTCTCTTAGTTATAAATTATATTCAATGATTTATTATGGGAAAAAAGATATTGTTCTATGGACAATTTTATTTCAATGGGTAAGCAAGATGAAGAAAACACAAATTTGTGTCAGGAAATTAAAGTAAGTCCTAATTGAGCAGGTTAGTTAGTTAGATTTTTGACTAGTAGGTATATCTCATTTGGAAGAAAGTAAGCATCATTGGATTTCATCTAGCTTATTATGGTATTGCTGAATGCCTAGGTTCAAGGCAAATATTTTAAATACCTACATTTTCAAGTCTAAATGGACATTGTGATGCCCAAAGCTGATCGCAACTGCCTAATTAGCTAACACTGCAAAATAGCGAGATAAAAAACAACACTGATGATTAACTATGAAGGCCTAAATTACCAAAATAAGCGAGTGAGAACTACAAAATTGACAGGTTAGTAGCCCGATTGCGACAACCACCGAACATAACTACCAAGTTCGTGCACGGAAAACGCGCCAGAGCCAGATGGTGGAGAATATGTCTCTCTTTCTCCTGCAGAAGGTAGGTGGGTAAGCACGTAGGTGATTTTGTGTACCCACATATCATCTCCATGGCTTACTTTTTAGCACGGCAAAGGCATACCCTACTCTCCACAAATATCCATCTGTCTCAGTTGGCTTTGCATCGCTCAGTGCTTATTCCACATACCTAGTTATATAGTTCAATGGCCGCACGACGGACGAGTTACCAGTCTGACTTTCTTAAATTGCCAAAGGCTTTGCTCAGACATGATGTTCTTATGCCACTGAAAGTTGTCGATGACAATAATTATTAAAGATTCCATTGAAACATTCCGCGAATGCCGCAACTGACAAAGATTAGTAGGGTACGGACATATGATCTATGAGCGAAACCAGCGTATCTTGACACTCTGGACAAAGAGAAGACTCGAATTTGGTACCTATTCTAAAAGGAGACAACCTCAACAAAAAGGTGAATTCCATAGTGGGTGAAGCCTTATTATGCTGTGAAATAATTTCTCTTCAAGTGCTTGATACGAGCCCCAAGGACAGGAAGAGACCCTTATGGGAGTTTAAAATATTTAAGAGTATGTTTCTGTCAAGTGAATTATCCTGAAACCCTAACTTTTATAACAAAATTGTTTATTATACCAAGGTTTCTAACAATTTTATATGAATACCTATACAAAAATTTTTCGTTGAAAAATGAAAAATCCAGTTATACCTACAGGATTGTTTTTTAGTTGGACAATCTACAATATTACTGGAATATCTAAAATTGTTCCGGATTCTAGTTATACAAGCTATTAGGTATACATGTCGACCTATTGCCAAAGATTAGTTTAATCCTTGCTATTGTTATGGAAGTCAGAGATTTGAACACAAATATGAACCTATGTTGAACTGCTTTTCTACCAAGTCACTAATGACAAAGATAGCTATCTAGCGATCTATAGGTATAACTATATCGTAACATTTGCCTACAAGTATTTCATTTTATTATTTGCTCATCTGCATTCTTTATGCTAGGCCCCCTATATAAAAAATATATCTTCAGCTTGTGATACAACAATATTATTAATTTTCTATGCAAATCTCATATTGACCAGTATAATAAATATAAAGGTACCAACAGAAAGTGATAAGTGCGTCCCAAAGTAAATAACTGAGTTTGTTTACGAGTAAGAGCATGATAAATGGTTTAACATATGTAAGTAAATAATGTTGTCAAACAGACATACAGATAAGAATGTCATGTCTTTGAAAAAAGGTTGATATTCTGGGATGTCTTTGACTTGGAACTTATACCGATTATTAAGAAGTTAAAGGAGCTTGAAATAAATCCTTGTCCAAAGACTTATGATTCTAAATATCTCAGTACCTAAGTATTACACTAGTAAGCTCCGGGGTTCATTCTACAAGATGGTGACCTATTTGACCATTCATGATCTGGTTGATTCTTCTAATTTTTCGAAATACATGTTATGCAAAAAATCTCTGTAATGTCTCAAAGTAGATCCCACAAACCCTGTATGGGCAGAAAGCTCATAACAATGCCATGCAATAAAATATTGTGTAAATAGGTGTTGCATTTGAGAAAGTTGAATTATTACCAGTAGTATTTAATCATTAGAAAAAATCGTAGTACGTAACTGTATGAATTTCTTATGGGTCTATGCGCTTAACATTTTTGGCACAAAACTCATATAAGTAGTAAATATCAAAGATAAGTAAATGAAACCTGCGTGCTTTATATTAAGTGACGAATCTAAAAATGTACCAAAAATGGGAGACTGTCATTTATTAATACATAAATTAATTCCTATTTCAGGATACCTTGTAGATACCTATAAATATGAAAATATTTTAAGAACGTGCCTCGTTATCATAATTATCGCTTAAGGATCGTTAGTATTGATAGAAAAAAAGTTATAGAGATTGCAAGCACTCCTGGTTCAACCTGTATGTGTATAGATTCCTGATTTATTTTTTCCACATTTATTATGATCATTTATCGATAGAATAGGTAGATATATAAATAGATAGATAGATATACCTATGTGTAGAATTTTATAAGCACCTACCTATAAGTATAAATCTATATATACACTGTGTACAATTAAGTCGGAACCATATGCAGAACTTTTTTATTATTGGTTTTATTAAAAAAAATAATTCTTGATAAAAACTTCTTCATAGTCCAAAACTTCAAAAGCAATCATCAGATATCAATTTGTTTCATCCGTATACGAGGAAAGTCGAAAAATATGAATTTTGCTCAAGAGTAAATTACCTTTATTTTTGAAAATATTGAAAGTTCTTATATAAAATAGTTGATCATAATAGAAAATTATTGTCAGATTCAGATTATTCATCCGCCTTGAAAAAACATATTTTATTATTTTTATTAACTTATGTGTATTAGCATTGAAAAGTTACGTTTTAACAACAGACATCCGAATAGAATTATTCAGCATTCGACAGTTGCAAAAATGCTAAATAAATCTAAGACTTCTGGAAGTGTTCACAATAATTTTAATAAATATTTTTTTCGATAAAATAGCTGATGTGTAATTTACAAAATCTGTATGTGTATTTTATTTAGGTATACCAAAAATTATTTTTTATTGCCGATGGATAATATTGGATGTCTGACAATAGTTTTAAATTATGATGAACTTTTTTCAATAAAAAATATCGATATTTTCCAAAATAAAGGTACTTTACTTTCAAACAAAATTCATATTTTTTGACTCACCTCGTATACGGATTAGAAGAATTGATATCCGATGGTTGAATTTCAAGTATTGGACTATGCTGAACTTTTTATCGAGAATAACTTTTTTTCATAAAACCTATAATAAAAAAGTTTTCCATATGGTTCCGACTTAATTGGACACAGTGTATAAAAGTGAAAGGTCACTCACTCACTCATCACGAAATCTAAGAAATTTCTCTCTAAAATTTTGCAGGGGGTTCCTTTTAGAACATAGGTGCTCACCAAGACGGCATTTTGCAAAATTGAAACCCTAAGTGGGTAAAAAGGGGTAGGTATCAATGTTTGAATGAAATTTCTATAGTTTTAATAGTGGGGTTTTGCCTGTAACTTAAAATATAGGCTACATTTTTATCGCGTATGTTTGTACACGCATCACGCAAAAACTACTACAAGGAACGGAATGGAATTGAATGCATATTTCACGCGCACGTAGTCGCGGGCAAAAGCTAGTATATTTATAGGAGCAATATTTATTCGAATAAAAAAATACCTACATTATAAAATTGATGTGATACAGGTAACTGTACTTTAGTTATCAGGTCAACATAACATCAATTTGTTTATGCGAAATTAAATTTATTTTTCAGTAGAATAACGCTTAGGCTATCCGCATATTCGATACAAATATGTATCGAACCTACGTAAACGTAAGTACGTTATTGGACGTACGAATGGAACACGTAGGTAGGTACTCTCATTGCGTCTTTGGACGTTGACAAACAGTAAACGTGCTCTGATTTGATGATTATTTTTTCATTATGAGAAATGGTCACAATGAATAAAAATATTTTTCTCCCCAGAAACCTCTCCAAAGCGGTTGGAGGATCCATTTTTTTTGAAATTCGAAAATTTGTGTCGGCTGTAATCACTTAAATTATTGTACAGGGTGGCCAAATAAGCGTGCAAAGTGCCGTATATCAGGAACCAGTTGATTACTTGCGGTAAAAAAAATTAAAGTCTATACTAGCCATAAGAAAATGTTTGAAATTATTTTCAGATTTTCAAGATGACTGCTAGGGGGGGTAATGGCTATCGTGAATCTAAAAAGTTATATTTCTCGAAATTTTACCAAATGAAGTCAACAACTGTGATAAATTGAGATAAATTCGTGTCTTTTTTGTAAACATTTTTCCTTATCCTTAAACATAAAGTGGTAGGAGGAGTTTTTCTAAATAAATATCTGTGACTTCAATGCGGCTGGACGGAATTTGGCAAACCTGGTGTACCTAGTTGTAAAGAGCGAAAAAATGTATTAAAAGTCTGTTGTTTCCTCTATTTTCTGTTGACACGGCTTATTTAATTAGTTTATAGATAAATAAGAAATAATATTAATTGTATTGGTGCTGCGGTAGGTACCTACCTACTTTTGTAGCTGGTGCCAATAGTCTTCTGCCTACCTATAACCACATCACTTACCAGTACCAAAATTACCGGTACGTATCTACCAATACAAAATTAATATTATTTCTTAATTTTCAGAGCTCCGGCTAAAAAGCCAGTCCTAACTTATAGCGCTGATTATTTATATGCTAAGTCGCGGGCATCATCTAGTAGATATGTTACTAAATGACTTGCAGTTGATTTGATAGATATTTAATGAAAGTTTAGAATACATACTCTCTCATTCAGAAGGTAGGTAGGTACACCTATAGTTCATTGGATCAATAAGAACCATACAATTAAGAGATTATATGACAAATCGTTGACTCTAGATATAGATTACTAATTTCTAATAAAAAAGTATTATCTATCTACACTCGACTGATCAGATATTGTTTATGTTACGTTATTCCAGATAAGTTAGATTTTGGGTTCTAGAAGTAGTTTATTTACCGAAGTAAGTGTAGGAAAACTGCACACATTATTTGAAGATGATATAGAATGGTAGGTACAGTGGTCATAGAAAAACTCACTCACTAATTGTTTATAATATTATATTAGGTATTAGTATACCTACTTATTATCTTACAAAATTCTCATACCAACTGTTACCACTTGAAACAGAATTTCGATATTCGAATCTAGAAGCAAATACCTATTTATTTAAAAAAAATGGAAATTCTGAGTATTTCCATATCATGATTATAATGTGTCTTGCTATACCTATAATCTATTTACATATAGGTAATAAATCAGTAGATCCTGGATTGTTCTTTCGCGGATTTGGGGGCAATCTCCCAAATTATTGAACTAATTCTAATGCAGTTTTCACATGTAAAAAGCTTGCCTTGGAGTAGAAAATTGGTCATATTTCACTTAAATCGGATGTCAGGAAAAAAAGTTATCGTACTATATAAAACTATTTTTTACAAGCTGTTACTCGCGGCTTCGTCGAAAAATACAAAATAATATCAATTCTATAGGTGCGGATACTTTGGAAGTTGTACAGTTGCAGCGGAAATACGCGTAGGTAAGTAGGTAGGTATTTTAGAGTTTACCATTTTACCACCGCTGTAACTTGAAAACCGTAACTCGGAGGAAAAAATGTTCATTATAAATGATGCTACCAATAATCTGGTCATTCATGTAATTACCCCAGATTTTCAATTTTCGAAAGAAATTGCCCCCTCCACATAGCAAAAATTCACATATTTGAGATTTTAACATCGCAGTACTTTACTCGAAAATCGTAGCTCTTTTGAAAAAATGTCCAATTTAAACGTTTCCGAACGTTTTTGAAGGCAAGGAGATTTCGGATTTGAGTTTTTACGAATATGGGACCATTTCTCAAGTCCCCTACTTCAAATGAATCAAAAATCATTAAAATCGGAATGAGTTTACTGCATGAAAAAGCAGACAGTCGAATTGTAGATAAGTATACTTCCTCTGTTTGGGTTCGTCGGTCAAAAATAGGAAACAGACAAATTGGTGTTATAAAATATCTCTTCAATACACCGAGAGAGCTATCAAGTTATTGAATTGTTGTGCGAACAGTGCGGGTTTCCCTGGTGCAACTAGTAGGTACCTAGATATTTTATAGCCGTTTGCTCTCCTGTGAAGACTTTTTAGATAACCTATCTAATAAAATTGAACTATAATTATTTTGTAGGTATTTTCACCTTGTAAAGTGATTTATTAGTACCCAATCAAAATCGTAGATCATTTACTGAGTGACTTTAGGTATATTAAAGCGGCAACAATCTTAAATTCTCTTAGTGCTTTAATTTGGTAGCCTTTGGACCTTTAAGAAAATGTCAAAGTTAAAAGTTGCTAGAAATTATATTCTCTTCATTATTACCAGATAAAATTTTCGATTTCCGGTTCCGATTAGGGGGAAGAAGATGCTTCATTTTGCTAAGTTCAATATGGGAGTAGGTACCTACCTCTCTCTCATTGGGTACCCATCATTCAAATGAAAAAAGATCATCAGCATTAGAGCACGTTTATTATGCAAAACGCGCGAAGAGATATAAAAAACTGACCAAGTGCGAATCGGACTAGCATTCGAAGGGTTTCCTATCATCATACAATAGCTGCATGTATACCGTTCAAAATAATTTACAGACAGTATTAGGATCGAGCAAAAACTAGTTTACTAACAATTATCGCATTATTAGTAAAATAGGGACATTAAACAGGTTATACAATGTTTTCTCGTGGATAACTGAAAGTTTAATAAAAAATGGAACATCAATGAATCCTTCCAAACTATTGGTATCATACCTAGGTAAGTTTATAGGTATACCTAGGTACCTACGTATTTATTATCTAACAATTTGCTGTCCGGAGCATCTCGTGTTCCACAAAACTGAAATTACCTAATCGAAAATATCCTACAAAATACTAATTTCACAGAAAGGTTGATAACCTTAGCAATTTTATCTTTAGAAAGTAAAGTACCTAACAAGTAGATACATAGTAGGTACCTACCTACCTATACCTACCTACCTAGTAGGTAGTAAAATTGAGTCCGTCTTGGGCCTCCGTAAGAGTTAGGACGTCTCTGTCTCTTTTTGAGAAAATTATTTAGTGATAGATACAATAGATAATTTAAAAACACATTCTTTAATTAATAAATATACCTATTGTTTCACTTCTAATCTGATATGGATTTCCATCAAGTAGCCAATATAGTTTAATCGTAATTCAATTCTCAAATATTTTAAAGTTTGGACTATTCTTATTTATGTACCCCACTATTATACCTATAGGTAGACACAAATTATGGATAGCAATAAAATTGGGCTTTATTAGTTTTGAATATAGGTATACTAAGGTAAAGTTTATTCTGATAGGTAGGTGAGGATGTAGGTATCTACATGCAAAAAGCAAAAAAAAACATTTCCGATCTAGGTATTTTGAATTATAATAATAGGTAGATAGGTACCTAAATTTGTACTTTCTATAGGTATAGGTAGGGACCTACCTACCTAAAATATAATTTTTTAAGGCGCCTCCCTACCCAGTGATATCGTAGGTAGGTATTTCCATTATAGGTACAATAGAACTTTTGTTTTGTTGAATATTTGTTTCAAGTGTCAAATAACAAAATGTGCAACGTTTATTATTTTTTTCTTTATCATTATTATAGGTATAAACATGTATGTCTATAGGTATCTAGTGCAAGTTATACCTATGTAGGTAGGTATACCTAGGTATATCCACGTCTTGAAAATAACGTCATGATTTTTCAGAATTGTAGACAAGCTGCTGGCAGGTATCCCAAACTTCTCGTAAGTACTCTTTTTTCTTCAAACCGCGGTAGATTTGATTGATAATTTTATATCATCTAACCTTAAACACTTCCTTGTAGACATTTTTGCAAGACAACTTTTCACGCTCATGCTCATGTAGGTACCTATCTAATGGTTCAAATGAAACTAAACAATCCGGGTAGTAAGAGGTAGCTGCAATTACAACTCTTCCAATACAAATCCTCCGTCCACCGTAATGGTTGGGATTTATTAGGTAACCTACGTCCGGCATAACGACGGAAAAACCCTTTTTATACCTAGCTAAATACCCGTTTAAACAGTGTTGTTCCATGAACAACCAGTGATGGATATTCGAAAAACATTCGTTATACCTAGAGGGTAATATAATGGTAATTGGATTCAAGGTGCAAGATCTTACAGACAATTCGTTATACTGAGAAATTCGTTACAGGGACTTTTGTTATAAGGAAGTTCCAATGTATCTCCTAAACTAATTATCCTACTTGAGTAAAACTTTGTATGTTACCAACTGAGAACGCTAGGAAGAATCGCGAATCATATAGGAAAAATAAAAATGTCAAATGTTAAGATAAAAACACTTAACACCTTAAATTTATAGGTACCCCAAGCTATCAGCTTGGAGAAACATTCTAAAGTTAGATGTAGGTATTTAAAAATAACTTACCAGTTGATTTAGGGACATTTCTTTTGACTTGCATCCATTTGTAAGTTGGCAGTACAGGCTGTTGTGTTTGCGCTACACCATTCAAACTGTGCATTGAGTGATGGTGCTTGATTCTGTTATGTTCATGGCCAGATATTTCGTCTTTGTAACGCAGATGCTGGAACTCAGCACATGAGCTAGTCAAGGTCGATACAACTGGACCAGAGTGATAACCCAGACCGGTTGCATGCTCAACAGGGTATTTATGTTCACTTGAAGGATAATGATTGGTATCCGACGACTCTTCCGTTACAATGTCTGACCTGTAATTTTCGTTGTAGGCGTGTTGATATACGGAATTGCTGTTTGTATTGGCATAATCCAAATTGGTATAGCTGAGTCCGGAATCGGTGTTAATGATGGATGTCTCTGGAAGGTGCTGGGAGTGATAGTAGTTGACATCCTGCGACGAAGATGCACTCGCATTGTCCACAGAAGATGGTGCATACATATACGCATCCTCGTAATGATAATTTGCGAAATAAGGACTTTGAAACTGCTGCGTATTGCTGATGTCATTCGGATAGTTGTAACAGTTGGCTTCGCTGGTGTTATATGCAGCGTTGCCGTGTTGGTTATGGTGACCGTACATACTTATGTCCATCATCATCATTGTCAGTCAAACGATGCGTGTCAGAGACAAGCTACTCGCGACACCACATGAGTATCAAGCTGGCAGCATAACGCGAACGGATAGTAACAAAGCGACGGCTCAGACGCGACTACTGGCGAGCCCGGCATATCCAGTCACACGGTGCTCCCTGCCTTCAGAGGGCGTGGCCACGCTCACACGTGTACCGTGATAGGGGATAGCTGACCAATAGGTGTCGAGCGAGGAGTTGGAGATGTGATGCTGAACGCCGGATTGGGCAGCATCCAGCCATCATTGTGCTTTTGTAGCATCAACATTTCAATCGAAGCGAATGTTACAAGTGTCAGGCTACCGTATGTGACATGACAGCTCTACTACTTGTTTAGGTCCCCATAATATAATATCCATGTGTGTTTCTAATGGGGTCTTTCGCGCTGCTCTATAGATAGATACTAGTTATCTGTATCTTGTGCATTTAACTTATTTATTAGGTTTATTTTCGAGCAAGTTTAATGATTCAAATCATCAGGTGGTTATCAGGAATAGTTGATAGGTTGTTTGAATGAGGAGTTTTTTCAGTTTTTCTCTTATTCTGATGATGGTGATAGCAAAAAGTAGTCAATAGGTACTTTGACGTTTTACTTAATTAATTATTATAAATTATACCTATTAAGAGTAGGTCGGTAGGTATAGCTCCTTCCTATACGGCTTAGGCTAGGTAGTTAGGTACTTACTTATAGGGGGTAGATACTTATGAATTAGAAATCTGATTCTTCAGTCGTAGGTAGGTACCTACCAAAGACATTTATTATGGAATAAATAACTGAAACTTCATTTTAAAAGTATTGACATAGGTACCTATAACTAGTGATGCGCAAAGCAAGACCAAGACCGATATGGTCCGTATACATATTGAAATATTTTCCAAAAATGTTGACGCATTATAGAACCTCATACTTTTGTTTATGTTTCTCTCACGATAAATATAAAATTTTGGCGATTTAGAAAATGAGTGTGTTGGCTGTAGCTGTACGTAACGAAGATTATCTATCATTTAAACAATAAATATTTTGTCCAAAAAATCGCATCGACTTTATTGGTGTAATGAAAAATACAAAATAATATCTATTAATTTTATTGGTAGGTAGGCAGGTACCTACTGGTAACTTTAAATTTGTGCAATTGTAATTAAATAGAAGACTTGGCAACAACTATCAAGTACCAGCACCAACAGAATTAATATTATTTTGTATACCTATTTCAGTGCACCAACTAATAAAGTCGGTCCAATTTTTTGTAAAAAAGTATTTATCTATTTCACACTTTTGAGTGTAACATCAGCCACGAAAATCGTTGAACGTTCATTCATAGATACCATTACCCATGTATAGGTAGGTACCTACCTATGCTTTGCTTGTAGGTACTTGTTATTATTTTGAACATCATTATTTGAAAAAACAAAATAAGTAGATAAGTAGTGAATTTAATTTTGAGTTGTTTATTCATCTAGAATAGGTAGGTACACAACTGCTACTTTATCTATCTACGTATCTCGAGTAAAAGACTCATCTCAACTTGGTTGGGCCATTATGTTGCAGCCAGAGTCACTTTTTAAATTGTTTATCGTGACCACTCAAACGATTTTAGGTAGGTACCTATACCTATAACTACTTACATCTTTTGTATTATTCAGTGCTTCGTCCAATGACATTGGTCATTATTTTTTTAAGAATAGAGAATGTAGGTAGTCGGAATGATACCTACCTAACATAAATAGGTATATACTTACTATACCTACCTATATAAGTACCTACCTAGTATATATATATATATATATATATATATATATATATATATATATATATATATATATATATATATATATATATACCTATATATATATATATAAGGTTTTATTTTTCAAAAGCATGGTTTCCATTTTATGTTGAGGAGAGTTTTTTTTAGTTATTCAAATTGATAAAGACCACAAAGTTGGTCGAAGCGTATTTAGATTCTTCATGTTTATTTCAATAACAAGAAATAAACATGATTTACACCAACAATCTCTACCTACTTCATACCTATTAGGTGTATGTTGTATTATCATCTAGAGGGTTAATCAAAATGTTATTATCAAAACACTTGAGCAATGCGTGCTTGATCTAGCTACATTATAACGCCAGCATCAGTTCGCAACAGGGTACAGTAAAATGTGGTAATCTATGGATTTGTTTTGACTTATTAAACAAAAATCGGTTTTCGATCCACGAAAAATTATTTGGGTGTGACTTACTAAGTGAGTTTTTGAAGTTCAGGTAAGTTTCAGGGACTATTTTAGATGTTTTATCGACGCGCACGTGTGTTGATGTAATCCTAACCTAAAAAAAGAATATGTTTGAATATTCCGGTGTGAAGTAATTCCCAGGTCCATCTGTCCTCTCAAGTGGAGGATAGATGGACCTGCAGTGTGGAGGAGAGATGGACCTATTCTTTTATTGTTGCAGAAAATGCCAAACAAGTAGGTACACTCGGAAAAGAAACGCCCCAGTAAGGGACTCTCCACCCAAGAAAGTTCCAACTTCGCCAGTATTTTCTCGAAAAAATTCATCTTGGTTGGAGTCGCAGAATCTTCCAGATCAACGGGAAGGCACTGAAGATGCTTTAACACCAGGAACAGTACCTGATATTATGTCACCACCTGTTATAATAAAACAGGCCGCAAGAAAAGTTCGTGCCAATCTCACGGGCATTCTAACTTCCCTGGAACATATGGAGATGAGGCGTCAGAAATTGTCAAAGAAAAAACTTACGAAATCTAAAACAAGGACTACAAAACTGACCAAAGCTGATCCAAGGACTAGAAAACGACCAAAGAAACTTAAGCGAGACTCTTCCTCGTCAGACTCTTTTGATATAATTTTGGATGATTCCTCAAGCGGTGATGAAGATATTCTTGATTACGAAAACCAGTGTGATGGATGTGGTGAAAATTATTATGAAACGACGAAGAAGGACGACTGGATAAAGTGTCCAATATGTAACCGCTGGCTACATGAGAGTTGTACGACCTACAAAGATACGTGCCAGAGTTGCAAAGCTCAAGACACTAAAAAGAATAGGAGGCAGAAATGAGGTCCATCTCTCCTGACCTAGGAGGTCCATCTATCCTGCAATGAGCAGGAGAGACGGACCAATTTAAAGTTTTTGTTTATAATTTTTTTCTAAACCAGAGTTTCACAATTGGTTTCATCTACTGTCTCAGAAGGAACTATTCAGTTTAAGTTATCATTTGCCGTTTAGAATGATTTTTTATTTATGTTAATAAAAAAGATATACCTATATAGTTTTTCAAAAGGTGGTCCAACTCTCCCCACTTTACCCTATATTTTTATAATATTTAATTTATCAAATGTACCTATTACCTACATTTGTATTTTCCCTGATGACGGTTAAATGTAATAATATTACCGAAATCTTGGAGTGAACTTCAAAAAGTTTTGCTGCGTCCCCGCTATTAACACAGACTCTGGTATCTATACCTAGGTACATTCCGACAGGTAACATATTCTTTCATTAAAATCTGGAAGGCACTTCCGAGATAAATATACCTACGGTATTTATTTCATCTGATATTTTTTAAAGCAACCAACTTTAAATAATTAGCGGTTAAATATTCCTAAGACTCCCAGCAAAACTCGTGTCGGTTTATAAAGCTTCATTGTTGACCTAGTTATATTCGTGGGTATTGCATAGCGAACGTGCTACATGTTGTATTGGTAATTTTGGAGAAGGAGCCAAACGTCTTCAGTCTGTGGAACTAAACTTAGGAATACCTTATTCATCTCTTAAACAACTCCAAAACTAGAGTTATCAAAATAATACTTAAACATTATTTTGATTCTTTCAGTTCATCATCCGATTATTGAATTATTGGATAATATAGAATAATTTGTCAATTTACATTTTTGGAGAAAGTAACATTTTTGTTTCAATAGAGAAGACCACCTAAGTAGTTAAGTAGGTATCTATTTGCGAATATACTGTTTATGGAATATAAATATTTTTCACAAAAAATTGGACCGACGTATAAACGTATAAAATAATATTAATTCTATTGGGGCTGTTACTTTTGAAGTTGTGCAGTTGCAAGTAGATTGATAACTTTTGGTACCAACTTCACAAGTACCAGCCCTAATAGAATTAATATTATTTTGAACTTTTTAAAATTTTGAACTGATAACGTCTGTCCAATTTTTTGTAAAAAATATTTATTTCACTCGTTTGAGTAAAACATTAGTCACGAAAATCGTTGAACGTTCACTAATACCAATGAAGATCTTGAAGAGTACTTATCCTATTACCCACGTATATTCTTTGCTTGTAGTTGTTATTATTGAGATCTTAAATCATCGCTGCCGAAATACGCTTAAGCATTTTAGTTGTTACCATTTTAACACCAATTTAACTCAAAAACCATAACTCTAAGGATAAAATGTTCATTATAAATGTTGTTACAAATAATTATGTCTTTCATGTACTGCAAACAGATTTTCAATTTTCGACAGAAATCGCTCTCTCCAGATAGCGAAAATATGTATATTTGAGAATTTAACATACCTTTTTCTCGAAAACCGTTACTCTTTTGAAAATATGTTCAATTTAAACGTTTCCGGATATTGTCCTATCTTTAATTATACCACCACAGATTTTCAATTTTCGAGAAAATTTTCCTCCTCCACCTCTTTCGGGGGCGGTTTTCGGAGGGAACGAGATGTCGGATTCCCGTTTTTATGAATATGGAGATAAAAAGCGCCCAAAATCTAAAAAAATCACACATTCGAATTGTAAGTATACCTCCTCCGTTCGAGGTTCGTCGGTCAAAAATAGAAAAGGAGTACCTGTAGGTTTATAAAACTCTTTTATTGATGGTATTTCTATTTATGAGTACTTAGCACTGTTTTAGGTATTTTTTGAGAATATAAAGAACTGAGTGACTAACTATTTTTGAGATTATCAATCATAACAGTGTATATTGAAAACGTAAAAATGAAGTAATTATTGGATGTAACAACTTCCCTATAGGTATGTAGAAACAGCAAAATATGATCTCAATCATTCCAGTGTTTTTGCGTTGCTATTTGGTATGACACACTGTAAATATTATCCCGATCATATCAGTGTTTGCTTATTAAATAAATAGTTATAATAGACTTCTTTTCATAAAATTAATCTACTTTAAAAGTACATACGTAGGTAAAACAATGATATCTCCAGCTAAAAAATAAGCCTTACTTGGCTGCGACTTGAATAACTAACAAATAGAAACTTACAAATGAATATTAATGCCCTTCCTCTTCAACTCAACTTCTCGCATACCAACCTACCTACTACCTATAGCTTGTAGGATGGCAGCCCGATTCGGCGATAGCGCATGGTGGACGCCGCGAGGTGTCTGGAGACGTTCTGTGACTGTGCATAGATATACTCTCAAAGTATACAAAAATGGCCTTTATCCATTGTTGAGCTAGAGAATAAATAAGAACGGAAGATGATCCCCGGGTTGTCCACGATCGAGTAGTCGAAATCTCCAAAGTACATGTCGGCTAGACGGGTGTCGGGATCGTATCATCCAGGACATGACACTTCTGTCAGATCCGCTACGGTTCCGATAAAAAAGTCGACTACCATTTCTCATCGTACCTGGTTGCCCCTGTTAATTGAGCGGAAGCCCGGCTGGATTGGATCACTTCTCTCAGGTTCTTCATAAAAATCAACTTTGAATAAGAAATAAGCACCATGTAGGTATTAATAAATATTAAGATATTATGTAGCTACATATTTCGAAGCGCAAATTTTGAAGGACCTTTTATTATTTTCATTATTTATTGCCTATTTATTTCACAACTGAAATAAACAATAGGTACCGACTCGTATACAAAAAAGATATCTACCTAGGCAGAATTATAACATTTCATTGGGGAACTTCAAAAATGTCTAATTGAGTGAAAAAATGATCCTTATTTGATAAGAAATTAGAGATCTATTGAGAAATGAGAAGAAAACGTGTTACCATTAAAAAATATTATCTTGGGTAAATCTGGCAACACCCGAATATATTTTATATTTTCTTCTTAGTTAAAAAATCTTCTAAAACTTCAGAAATAGAGTCTATCTATCTTCTATAAATTATATGTATTGGCATATGTCAGATTTTAAAATAATAGCACCATATAGTAGGTACTTAGGTACACAGGTATCGCTAAAAAATATCCCTGGACATTCATCTAGGTAGGGGGTATACCTACCTATGGTCCAGTTAGAACAGTTGTGTTCTAGTTCATTAATGGATGTCGTAAAGACTGGACTATATACCTACCTATATACCTTTTTTAAAATTTTCTTCGTTATAAATCTACATAGGTATCAAAATTATGTACTTATTCGTAAAATGTACGAACTGCATGATGGATGTCTGCCCATTTGGAAGGTACCTACCTACAGGCTAAGATACCTAATGGAGTTCCATTATCTTTGGTATAGGCTATTGTATAATAAAGTACCAACTGGTACTGGAAAAAATGAATTCGATAATAATGATATGTATAATATGATAACACAATTGCGTTGATGAAGAATCGTAAATTGAAGGATGATTGGACCTCGTCAGATCATTAATTCACTATTTTCTATATGTCTTCGTATGCATTTTATTCTCACCAATTTCTTAAAAAATAATGAAATATAGGATAGAAATGGAATAACGCTATGTCGGCGATTACAATTTTTTTTATTAATTACGATATTCTATGTGTGTATTTGTGTATAGGTACAATATGTTGTATTTTATTTGTTTCTAAGTCAGAATGTTCGGTTTTACTGTTTACTATGCTCGTTGCTACCCAGACTAGTTCAGAGAACGGTAAGTGAATTGTTATTTTTTGATTTTTGAGTGACGAACCCAAATTGAGGAGGTATACAATTCGACTGTCTGCTTTTTTTGGTTTGTGCACGCATTGTTTATATTAAACGCACTCCGATCTTGATGATTTTTGATTCATTTGAAAGAAGAGACTTGATTTGTAAAAACTCAAACCTGATATCTACTTCCCTCCAAAATACACCCCGGAAGAGGTGAAGTGGGCAATTTTTCTCGAGAATCGAAAATCTCAGGTGACAAAACTAAAGATAGGATTAAATTGAACATATTATCAAAAGAGTTACGGTTTTCGAGTTACATACAGCTATGTTAAAATCTCAAATATGTGTATTTTCGCAATGTGAAGGGAAATACCAGATTTTTTGTAACAACATTTATAATGAACATTGTTTCCTTAGAGTTGTGGTTTGCGAGTTACAGCGGTGGTAATATGGTAAAATACTTACGCGTATTTCCGTCGCGATGTTTTCAGATCTCTAAATAATAACAAGTACAAGAAAATAATATACGTGGGTAATAGGATACCTTATCTTCTTTGGTATTACTGAATGTTCAACTATCTTCGTAACTAATATTAGGTAGGTACACTCAAAAGTGGAAATAAATATTTTTTACAAAAAATTGGACTGACGTTATTGTTATTAGTTGGGGCATAGAAAAATACAAAATAATATTAATTCTATTGGTGCTGGTATTTTCGAAGTTGGTGCCAAAAGAGCCAACTGCACAACTCCAAAAGTAACAGCGCCAATAGAATGAATATCAAAGTCTAATATAATTTTTTATTTTTTAGTTCACCAACTAATAAGGTGGATCGATTTTTTGTGAAAAATATATAAGGATATAAACAATTGAATAGAGTAAAAGCCGGATAGAAGCCCCAGTTTTCAGAAAAGCTCTGTATATTATTAAACAATATGCACTTTCTAAAAATAATCCACCAACATAGGTCTTTGATCTTTAATAGTGGGCTATTTTTGACCGACGAACCCCAAACGGAGGAGGTATACATTTTTTTTTTGGTTTGTGCGCGCCTTTCATATAGTAATCGTACTACGATTTTGATGATTTTTGATTCATTTGAAAGAGGAGGCTTGAGAAATGGTCCCATATTCATAAAAACGGGAATCCGACATCTCGTTCCCTCCGAAAACCGCCAATTTTCTCGAAAATTGAAAATCTGCGTTGGTATAATTACAGATAGGACAATATCCGGAAACGTTTAAAATAAACATTTTTTCAAAAGAGTAACGGTTTTCGAGATAGAGACATTTTAAATTCTCAAATATACCTACCTATTTTCGCTATATGGAGAGGGCGATTCCTGTCGAAAATTTAAAATCTGTTTGCAGTAGGTACATGAAAGACATAATTATTTGTAGCAACATTTATAATGAACATTTTTCCCTTAGAGTTACGATTTTCGAGTAAAATCGGTGTTAAAATGGTAACAACTAAAATATTCAAGCGTATTTCCGCAATGATGTTCTGAGATCTCAATAATAACTACAACCAAGGAATATACGTGGGTAATAGGATAAGTACTATCTTGATTGGTATTAGTGAGCGTTCAACGATTTTCGTGACTAATGTTACACTCAAAAGTGTGAAATAAATATTTTTTACAAAAAATTGGACCGACGTTATTAGTTGGTGCACTGAAAAGTCTAATATAATATTAATTCTATTGGGGCTGGTACTTGTGAAGTTGGTGCCAAAAGTTATCAATCTACCTGAAACTGCACAACTTCAAAAGTAACAGCTCCAATAGAATTAATATTATTTTAGACTTTTCAGTGCACCAACTAATAACGTCGGTCCAATTTTTTGTAAAAAATATTGATTGTAAACATAATTAATTATTTTTGAGTATATCCTGTTTTCTTTGACCTGTCAAAAAAGGATAGTTGCCTAATGTAGCAGGTAGTAGCCTGTTAAAAATACGTCAGGGATTCTTGCGCCTTGCGGGGATAGACGCCTCGCTTTGATTTCTTAGATGGAAAAAATAATATTAAATAAGTCAGTCTTTATTATTTACTGACGTCTGTTATTAAGTAGATATCTACCTACTAATTAAAATATTAATCAACCTTTTAAAATAGTAGATTATTTTAATGTTAAACTCTAAGTTAGGTAAGTTATTAGTAAAATATTATTATTTATCTTGAAGATAGAACAATATGGCAATCAATTTTGGCATTAAAATTAACACCAGAAGCTACGGTTTACAACGTTCCACATGTCATGAAATGGTTTTCTAATGTTGTTCAACAAGTTTCATGAGCAATTACCAAAAACTGAAACTTTTTTATTATTATTATCTATTTTTGCATTAGCGTGTGTCACTGTTAATATATTTTCAGTGTCTCGTGATTTTTTGTCATTTTTTACTTTGACTGGTAGTCCTTCGGTGACTTTTCCTTTAGATGTTTTTGAGCTGATAACAATTTATACAATTTTATTATCACAACTGTAAATTCTCATTTTTCTGTTCCTTAAGGCCTTTTTTCAATAAAATCTGTTTTGTCGGACTCAGTTTCACTACTGGTAATATAGATATAATTTGGGATTCTTATTAGTCTGCGGTTGCTGTCTTCTCTACATAATCCGTTGTGATGATAAAAGAATGAAATAGTTAAGTATTTGTTTTATTTAAATCACGTTGGCAGAATAAAAAACACATAAAAAAATCTTGTGCATTAAAACATGTTTAGTCGCGAATAGTTACCACTATAGAGCGATTATCCGCAAAAATAAATAGGCATAAAGGATAAATAGATAAACTTTTTCATCAACCAGTAAACCATCCTTACCTTTCTGGTTACTTAAAATATGTACCATATATTAGATAAAATACCAGTAGAAATTACTTGGAAGATGCTCTTGCTTTTGCATTTTCGATTTGTAAACACTTTTATAATAAACTATAACATTGACTAGGTACTTGCCTACTACTTACTACACTTTATTTACAATGGTTCTGACTATAGATACTGAATTGATATTTGCCTGGCAGCTTTACATTGTAAATTTCGAATAGTAGGTACCTACGTCATTTTCGGAAGCGTGAAAATATTCAAAAAGAAGAAAATAATGCCATGGGGACACATAGTCTCCTTCGCGTTATGAAATAAGACAGATGTCAGGGAAGCGAAATAGAGCCATAGACATTTACATTTTACTGATTGTGCCCATTGAGCTTTCGACAGGCCAATGACTGAGTGGCTGCTTTGTGATGCCAAAATTCTTTATCCGGACCAAATTCTGGAATATTCTGAATAAGTTACTCGCGAGGGAGTGGATTCGATAAAGATGGAAAAGGTTGACAGAAATCAGATTTATCTATTATTATTCGACAGCAAAAGCCAGACAACGATCGTGTGTAAAGGGGAGTTTTTTTTTTATTTTAATATAATGCTTTTCTTATTAGAATAACTGATTTTCATCAAATTTAAGAAATGTTTATGAAATATTTCCAGCAGTTCATCCACTTGTGAATCTAAACCATTCACGAATCCCCTTGAATATTCACAAAAAAATTCATTAAAATTGGTTCAACGTTTCGGAGGAGTTTAGTCACATACACACGAACAGAAGATTTATATATAGGTATAAAGAATAATTCTAACAAAAATTATAAATTTGAAAGAAAGCCATGTTCGAAACAAATCTTGCATAATAAGTAAATACCTACTTATAAAATGCCTTGTCTAATAAAAAAAGTGCTACCTAACTGGTGATCCTTAAATCACAGCCTCATGACATGCAGAACGTTATTTAGTTCCATCATAAGAAAGTTTTATACCTATTATGTTCTTTGCTACTCACTAGTGCTTGGAGTTTTTTCCTATGCCTACTCCATATCAAAAAGAGAGAGAGTAATAAATTATACGGCATAATATGATGATTTCGAGATGAAAATACTGCCGAATGTCTGATACATGACTCGTGTACTTAAAAGTTCGGTAAGTTTCGATTGGTTTCTCTAAACACAACGCTTATTGTGCTTTTTATCTCGAAATCAACATAGAATAGAGATCCATTCATTATAATAATATGATACTCTCTCTCTTTTTGTAATGGAGCATATTTCTCTAATAGAACTTGATCTAAACACCTAATAAACAAAGTTCAAGATCAAACGGAAATTTTTTATAGACCGCTTTATATACTCAAAATATTACCTGATAAGTTAAACTAGACTAATACCTAACCTTATAAGGTAATAGTCTAGTTTAGCGGCTTTTGCTATAAAAGCCCTAAAAAGTCAAATGATTGCAAAAGTAGATGTACCTATGTTAACACAACTTTTAATAAAATTGAGGCGGAAGACGCTATTTTTAATGATTTGGTATTAAAAAAAGGGAGAAATGGATCTCTTAGTATCTACATACTTACCTACTTAGAACTTACTTTTCACAAATACTTGCTTTAGAGCAAAAACACTATATTATGGCAACTTTTCATGACGACAGTGACGAACTTTATCTTCAGGCTTTAGAAGATATGAATTCAGTGATTGCTTTACTAGAAAATATTTTCATTATTTTTTTCTAAAGTAAATTTCCTTAAAATGGGATTCATAAAATAATCTAATACTACGAAGGTTATACTGGCAGATTTGGCAACTCTGATATTAATAGCACTTTAAAGTTCAATATACTATATAAATCAATCATCAATTCATTTAACTTTACTTTTTCGCGAACTTTTATTTAGATACTATTTTACGCATATTTTGACTTATTTTTACTTATTTTGAAGAATGAATTTAATAGAATATAAATATGATTATATACTCTTTGGGATTGAAATAAAACACAGAAAATCCAAAATTCCAGCTAAAAGTTGTAACTAAGTACTAAGAATACCATTTTTTTCTTTTTTCTAATAACAAATCATTAAAGATAGCATCTTCCGCCTCAATTTTATTAATAGTTATGCTAACTTACACCTATTTTTACAGACCAATGATTTTTTAGAGCTTTTATAGCAAAAGCCGCGAAACCATACTATTACCCCTTATTATTAGATATAGTAGGTACCTACTTAATATATCTAAAGCCAAATTCGTCAGTATTTTTGTCTCTCATCATGCTGGCAATATTCGTTCTATTCTACTTTTCACCACACTCATTATTTTTTCCATTCATAGGGTTATTGTTGTAGCCCCGAATTTATGATATCACTCGCGTATTTGACGTGGTCAGATCGTAAACATCACCACTCGCTGTCTCTGACCACTCCAAAGATTTTGTCTGGGGCGGATGATTTTTTTATGATGACGAATACCAGATTAAACACACATCTATTTGACTAAGTATTGTATGTTTATGGAGATGTCTTCATCGTTTTTTAAAGAGACTGAAATTTTCCACAATCAATAATTTTCCTCAAATTTATGTAGGTATTTAATGGTATTCCTCTTTCCAATTTGTAAGTAATATTCAATTTATATTTTCGATATACCAACAAATTCGTAACATTCAGCAAATATCTAGAACATCCGGCATCCCGCTGCTTCCAACAATATTCCAAATTGAAATACAGTCCGATGCCTTGATTAAGATATTAGGCGAGCCTTATCTATCCCGCATCGGGTCTTAAGACCCAGCATTATTAACGGAGCCATTAATCAAATACAAAGACAACCGACAACTCGAACGTGACCGGGTACTCATGTCGGCTGCGTGCCGAACAGAAGGGTAAAGACAGCTTGACACCCAACTCTGGCAATATCCAGACGGATTTCTAGCGTTGATGTCGATCTTCGATATATTTATTCCTCAGAGAGAGCTCCCGGAGCGATTCATATGTAACGAGAGCAACATCGGCATAGTAAAGGGTGTAGTTATATAGGTACATACCATGGTATAATACTGTACCTACCATATATGGTAGGTACAGAGATATTTTCAAAAGTTACGCTTAAATGAACTCTATCATACGTCTTATATGTACTATCGTCAAATTAAACAAACTTACATACCTACCCTATTTAGATAATTGTTCACTTTAATTCAGCAAGGGGAAGTAGGTAGGCAGGTAGGTACTGCATTTTATATTATCTAGAAACTCTTCGTATTTTACCTACATAAATTGGTCTACCTAATAATATCACACATTTCAATTCGAATTACAATTTTTTGCCATAAAGATATACCTATTTATCATCTTTGCAAAATGTTTGCGATAAAAATGACTTTTATACATTTTGATATACTTACGTAAGGTATGGATTTTTTATTAATTTCTTTCTTTCTTTGATGGCAATAGGAAATATACCTAAATATAATATCTGATCTGGAAAAAGAAAATTGAGATGAGATTCACCATGAAATTGTGTGAATTTAAGTACTTACGCTCTTTTCAGTTATTTATTGTCAGAAAGGAACGCCTGAAATCTCATGTGATTAAATAGAAAATCATGGGTAGACGATATCCTCCAGTGATATCTAGTCTTCTAGATATGGGATAAGCATTTATTTCATTCAATATTCTACCTTAGAATTAAGAATTCCCTATAATAATGACTCAACTATAAGTGGGCCTTAGTTATAAAAGACTAATATGTTTTTAGAAACCTTAAGTACAAAAGTTGGGACCTGGACACTTCGCCCAAGGGACACTTCGCTCAAAATGATATATCGACCACTTCACCCAAAAAATGCGTACTAAAAACAGAGCCACTTCACCCAATGTAATTAAAAGTCCACAAAGCCCAAAATGGACATTTTGCCCAAAACTCGTTGGTGGACACTTCGCCCAAACTAAGTGAAAGTCCACAAAGCCCAAAATGGTCACTTCGCTTAAATTATTTATTTTGATCGAACTCAATTCGGTACCTTACTAATAAGTTAATGTTATAACTGCATAATTTTATTTAGAAAAGTAGACCAGGATAAAATAGTATCGTAACTCAACTTCACATTAATTAAGAAAACGTCACCGAGAAATTAATAATGAAATTCATTTAATAAACATAACTTATAAATATAGTAGCCGTCGCCCGCGTGCTTCGCCCACGTAGATCGTTGTTTGCAAATTTTTGACCGACGAACCCCGAACAGAGGAGGTATACAATTCTGCTTTATTATTTTTTTTTTGGTTCGTGCGTGCCTTTTGTGTAGTAAACGAGCTTCGATTTTGATCATTTTGGATTCATTTGAAAAAAGGGGATTGAGAAATGGTCCCATATTCATAAAAACGCAAATCCGAAATCTCCTTCCCTCCAAAAACCGCCCCCGAAGGGGTGGTGGGGGCGAATTTTCTCGAAAATTGAAAATCTGAGTTGGTATAATTAAAGATAGGACAATATCCGGAAACGTTTAAATTGAACATTTTTTCAAAAGTGTTACGGTTTTCGAGATAGACGCATGTTAAATATGTATTTTTGCTATGTGGAGAGGACAATTTCTTTCGAAAATTGAAAATTTTTCGATAGTACATGAAAGATATAATTATTTGTAGCAACAAAAATATTTATGGAGCTTTTTCTTGGCTCCACAAATCCTGTCTATCTATCTTGCACCGTTTTTTCTATGATAGTGTATTTCACTCATAAACATAACAAAAATCAGAACAAAAAAGTATTAATATAATGAGTAATTCATGATTATTTTTTTACAATATGATTCATCTTATGTAAATTAAAGTATTCGCTTACAAAGTAATCATTCGTATGAACCTAAAAACTACCTGATATGAACAAAATGTTTACCATAACAAAGTACCTGATTCTTAAAATTACAAATCATTGTAACTTCTCAAAGAAACGTAGCCTTTTAAAATGAAACTTTGACAGGAACAGAATATTATAGTCGCAAAATCAATAACTCATAATACTTATTATACTGTGTCAACAAACATATGAAATCAATATGTCTCGGAGTAAATATATGATAAAAGTTTGTTAATTATGATTTATCATTAAAAACGTGATTACAAACATTCATTTAATATAAGAGCCATCATCTTTAAATACGTAGTATATAATAATAATTGTAAATTTGCACAAATGATGATGATGTTTCATTCTGATTGCGTAGTTATATTAGCAGACTGTTAAAGGTTTTCTTTTAATTTTCTAAAACATTGGGGTAAACTATGTTCCGTGTTTCATTGTTAAGAGTATGTATATATAAAGATTGTGCCGTACCAATTCGAGAACAGGCAACATAAAATTGGCCATGAGAAAAGCAGGGGTTCGAAAGGTAAAGACCAACTATTTTTGAAGATTGTCTTTGCGATTTATTGATGGTCATTGCAAAATCCAACCTCACTGGAAATTGCAATCTTTTGAAATCGAAGAGCAGATCTGAAGGTATCATGGGAATTTTCGGAAGAAATGTCTTTACTCCTTTAGCAGTGCCCGTCAATATTGTACCTTCTATGACGTTTGGTAGCAGATTTTCAATTACCAATCTTGTTCCATTGCAAAGTTGAGGTGGATCCAAGTTCCTAAGTAATATGATGACAGAATCTTTTTTTAAGCGAAGCTCAAGTGGTGGGAAGCCAGGAAGCTCTAATGAATTCAAAAATTCTGTTGGATAGTGGACTGCTTGGTTTTGATCTGGCACTGAATCTATCGATTTGTACGTTATTGTCGTCCCTGGAAAAAAGTCTTGGATAAGGTAATTGATGTTGATGACGTCATCGTTCCGCGGTGCAAGAATTGCTCTTTCGCAAAGCCACTGATAATTGCTGAAATTACTCATTATTTCAGGAAATACTTTTTCTATAAGTTGATCGACTTGTGGAACAATGTTGCAAAAGTCTGCTGTGAGTGAGTGAGATATTATGACTTCATGTTATAGTTGGAAGTTTTCCTTCGCCAATCTGTTTTTCCGCGAAGGGCCCTGCTGACTCATCTCCACTTAAAAGAACTCTCATATTAGTTGAAAGAGTCAGTTGCTTAACGTGCCTCCAAAAGTAAGATGCTTTAAGGCAATCATTAAGTTCATCCACTGAAGTTCCTCGTTTGATCACAGGTAAGGTCTGGCGGAAGTCTCCTGATAGTAAAACTAAAGTACCACTCATAAGTTGATCAGTGCCTTGAATGTCTCGCAAAGATCAATCGAGCGCTTCCAAAGCTTTTTTGTGGGCCATTGTACATTCGCCCCAAATAATTATCTTGCAACTTTTGAATAGTTTTCCCTTTCCTGAGTTTTTGGCGAATCTGAAGTTGCAAGATCCAACGGTAACTTGTGAGCTGAATTGGCTGTTCTGCCACCTGGTAAAAGCGTTGCTGCTATTCCAGAGGATGCGATTGCAAGGCCGATACTGTTGTCTTTTCTTATTTCGGCCAAAAGTAGATTGATTAGAAAAGTTTTTCCAGCCCCTCCTGGCACATCAAGAAATAATAGGCCATCAAATCCCTTGACGACGTGTTGCATTACAGTATCAAAAGCAAATTTTTGATCAGGAATCAGTCGTGGCTTATTAATCTCCATAAATGCTTGCAAGGCATTTGAGTCGTATGTAGTTTCTCTCAAGATGTATCTGTCGAGAACGTCGATGGCTTCGCGCATTGGTGACGGTAATCCTAAGTCCTTCAGAGATTTGTTGTTTATGGAAATACATTTATCTTCAAGTACAATCAGAGCGAGGTTATGTATTTGGTGAGAGTACGTTAATTCCGGATCATTACTTACATAACGTGCTCGATGAAGGAAATCTGCACTCAAACTATCTTTGTATTTTTCCCGACGACCATTAGGATTGGAAGGTGCACATGTTGTAAGTATTATTGCAAAGGGACTTCGCAGTTGCGAAGGTGAACTTGTCAAAGCGGCATCAGAAAAGGTACTCTTCCAATGTTTATCGTCTTCAAGAAGGCCATATTTTCGACATGCTTCTCTGTAAGTCTGACAGATTTCATTATTAACCGTACGAAGATCTTCGAAAGATGTAGGTCCCTTCACTGTGTGAAGTAACATTCCGCCTTGCTTGTATGGATAGACGTGGCCCAATGCATCGCTCTCCTTTATATCTGTGCCTGGTACAGGAATCCCCTGTTTTCTTCTAGAAAATGTTTTACTCGACGGATTCCATGTATAAAAACGGGGGACTTCTGGATACAGTAGTGTCTTCGCAAATGGATCATTTTTGCATGTTTCAAAAAACGCTGTCAATGTTGTGTTTGATGGATTGTCTGCCATTTGCCGGGCGTTTTCTTCCGTAAAGTAAACTCTCTGACAATTTTCGAGATGTATAGCCCAATGCACCACCGTTGGATGCTTATCGTGAATAGGAAAGCCAAATATTCTCCAACATGTTTCATTGCTACTAATGTAGCGTCCCATTTGAAATTGAGCGATTTCGTCGTTTCCGTTGGTAACTTCGAAAATGGCCATGTCGCTTCCCTTGTTCACGTACTTACAAATGTATTTTATCGATTTTACCGAATTGCAAAATTCAACATTGATGTGGGCTTGGAACATCTTAGAAAGTAACGGCGTGTAAGGGACTACTCATCTATTGTCAACTTCAACATCCATGTTCTTAACTTTGATAGTAGTTACGCTACCTCCGTGTTCTGGTGATCTTCGTCTATACTTCGGGTAACCTGTTTGAGTTTCATTAATTCTCGAGAATATTCTTTAGAACATTTACCTTCTTTCATGCATGGAGATGAAGGGTTTAGCTCCCCACATGGGCCGTGGATCATGTTAGAGCTGATTGTTTCATACAGGAGTGGATCTAATTCTTGGTTTGGCAATTCTGCTGAAATTATGTCGTTGATTCTGTCTGCATGAATTTTTTCCTTGAGCCACACTAAAAGATGTGCATGAGGAAGACCTCTTTTTTGCCACTCAATGGTATACATTTAGCAGCGGGCAGCTCCATAAATGCGGTGTTTGACTATGACATCCATCATCATGTAGGGTTTTTGTTTGAAAATTCTTGCTGTTAAATCGTGTCTGTGAGATGCTACCTGTCCTTGTAGAATAAGGCGTTGTATGTCCGGCTATTTCGGGCTACATGTAAAGGTTATGAAAAGATGTGTACGTATGTCAAAGCATTTTGAGTGTGTTCCTGCATATGCCTGGGACTTCCTTGAAATGATGGTGGCAATATTACCATCCGACCAAGTTGTGATACATTCTGATCTTGTGCAATTGCATCTCTGAGATGAACATAATCTTCTGCACGAAGCTTTTTTTGATTCAGCCTGAGAAAAAGTAATCTTTCACTTTCAATTTTGGCGTACATATCAACTACATACTGCTGAAGTAGTCTACCACAATGGAGTAGGTAGTTAGAGTCATTCCGGATCATTAGATGGTAGGCATAAAAATTCACTGCCGAAACTTTCTTATTTGATGGAGTTTTGGTCGTGGGGTTCAACTGAAGTACTCCAAAATGATACCCATGTTCATCTTCCCAAAATAGAAGAGGGTATTGCAATGCATCGTATGATCTATGCGTTTCAGCGATTCGCTGCAGGTTACTTCCACGCTTTTTCAGTATAATATCACGCCGATCAAATTGCTGCCCAACAATGACAACAGCAACCTCATTGATTGTTGGAACGTTAGAACGTCCTCCATGTTCACGGCATGGTTATCAGAGGGCATATTTTCTAATGCTGTTTCAAAAACTTTGATCAAAGCATTATTTTCATGAAATAGTTGTTGCAATTTGAGAACGATGTCGCAATGAACGCCAGGGATAGTTTTGCATCGTCGATCTGTTTCTATGTCAGCATCCCCCATAAAATATATCTGAAGAAATTTCTCATTTTCATCCGAAAGGGGTAGCAGAGACCCAGCTTTGTGATATATTTGTCCTTGGATCTTGAACGTTGGCATAAAACCACCTTCTCTGATTTCCTTCGCTCCAAACGACGTCATTTGGAAGCAGCTGTTGTATTTTCGAATGTTTTGTAGAAATAGTTTTGATTCTGGAGTTGTGCCTGATGTGAGCGACAACAACGGTTCTGGTGGATTTTTGCCATTAGAGCAACACATTGAAGGAGTTTCTGATTTGAATTTCAGCGCAGAACAAAATGGACAAACAATGGTCATATCTCCAATCAAAACCTTAGAGTGTAAGTGATAATCGACATATGGTTCATAATGTAGAGCTACTAATTCCAGATTGATTGCCACTCGTTGGCATCGCTGCAAATTTTCTTCATTGGATTTATTTTGACGATGTCTTTTTTGTCTTCTTGAATCATTTGTGTCACGGCCAATAGTTGGCCTTTTTTTGGGTAGCATGTTGATATAATCAAAAGGAGGAGATCGTCGTACTCACATGAATGCGAATTAGAAAAATATAGTAGGACGACCAACAATTATGCAAAACCTGCAAACAATAATTTTCATAGACTATAGATATCTTATTGCTGATCCATAACTATAACATAATAATTGCAAAAAACTAATCTTCGATCGAGGAGAAATTTGTTTTATTGCATGTGTACTTACTTTGATTCGAATCAATCAAAGCTTGATAAAACTTTGCAGTTTGTGTTTAAGGGAGTAGAAAAATCGTGGAAACTGACACGAAATGTCCAAAATGACACTTGGTTAGTAAGTATTAGATATGTAGAATAGATAGTTAGATATATTACAAATATAGATATACCTAAATAATAAGATAATAATAGATATTTAATAAAATAAAATCTGTCTACGACACGTCCGAGAGCTCGTGGAGTACGTGTGCAAAATTTGGTGAGAATACGTTGAACGATGTGGATTTGTATGCGTGACAAAAAATCGGGACTTGCTTTTATAGTATAGATTATTAGGTATAGAAATAAGCAGAGAGTTCACTTTATTTTTAAATAGTTTTTATTACTTTCGGTTCTTGTATCAATGGACTCCGCAGCGATTTCTCAGGCCCCATACGGTCTAGAGACTTGAAATTTCGAATTCGTACTTAGATCGCAGACATCTCGCCGCCTGTTAAGCTCCAAGTGTGATCCAATATTGGTAATTATAATTATCTCATTCAATCTCATTCAACCAAGATTATTATTTTGTCGACATGGAACGACAATGGGTTCCGTCACTGGAATTACGCACGAGCATGGAGCGTATATATACCCCTCGTTCTCTGGTATATAGATACTTTCTGGAAGATCGTCTATGGTTATGTCGCAATTGTCAGACGTCAGACGTTATTGTTAATTTAAAGTTTAATTTTGTGCTGTGGTAGACAAACAGTAATTTGTTATGGAATTGCTGTTGCTGGCAAACACATATACATAAGTATAGTTAAAATCGAGAAAAGGATAGCAATAGTAGGTACTCATCGGTACGGTTTAAATCTTAAATGCCCAATAAAAACTATTTTTAATTTTATTCAAAAATTTCACTTGTTAAACATAATTATATTATTTAATACATAATACAGTTTCTAAACATGACTTACTCTTCTTTAAATAACATCTTCAGTACTGTATAGGCTGCAAATCAATTTATAAATTTATAGATCTTCAATTCAAATATATGGTAATCCCTCTAAAGCAACTTCTTTTTCTCAGATTTGAAATAAAATAGCAAATATTTTAAACGGCCTTATCTCTGTTACCAAACGAAATTTTAACATTTAAAAAAATGCAGATGCAAAAGCTTTAAAAAAGCCCTCTTTATAAATACTAAATAGAAATAAAATTAACTTAACATTCCACTATTATTATTATTACTAAGGTCCTGAACAGATGAGTTCGATCAAAATAAATAAATAATTTGTGGACTTTCAAGTACTTACATTGGGTAGAGTGGCTCTGGAAACTGTTTTCAGTACGAAATTTTTGGGCGATGTGGTCGATATATCATTTTGGGCGAAGTGATCATTGGGCGATGTGTCCTAGACCCCAAAAGTTGCTGTACCTACTTATTTTTTATTTTCGGTCTTATTTTATTATATTTATAATTAAAAACAATGTTCTTAGCCAATTATTATGTTTGAGGAGAACGCTTAACAAAATTTACGATATATTTTTTATCACATTGCGCGAAGAGAAGCAACTTACATGTTATTTAGGAACTCTCTTGCCCCCGTTCTCACCAAAAGCAAATAAAGCCTACAATTAAATATGTAGGTATATGCGTTTTTGACGTTTCATAATTGATCAACTATTTTTAATATAGTTGCTTTTAAATATTTCTAATAAATTTCAATGATCATGAATCATGATAATATCGAAATACCAAAACGTCAATGTTTGTACGGGAGCGACTGTTCCTTGTATGAATGTAAAAGTGAGTAGTTTTTTAAATTTTACCAAAAAAATATCATGGTATAAAAACTGAGTAGGTACATCAAAAATTATTCTTTAAAAAAAGATGTAAGATTGTAATGAGATATCACATGGCTTCAAATGAATTCGGTACCGTCCAGAGGTTAGTACCTACCTATTAGATATTTATTTTAAAATTCAACCAATTCTAGCGTCCTTTATATCGTCAAATTTATTTATTCACTGAGTTATATCATTTATAATGTTTTTCAAGATACTTGAATCTGACCTATTCTTCTTGTTCCACGTATTAAATGCCTTATGCCTATGTTTCCAGCTGATCACTTCTTTTCCATGATTCTCTCCATCTCCTTGGTGGTGTCCCTAAAGGTCGTCGTTGTCCGTGGACAATTATCTTTTGTGGTTTTTGCTAGTCTTTCTGTTGACATTCTGTCCACGTGATCACTCCAGGCTCTTATACGTTTACGTCTAAATATGATTATGTCTTCCACCTCTCGTTCATGTTTTATATTTGTGTTTCTTTTTTTGTGTACCTACCCAGAAAGGATGCCTACTTTTAGTTCTTTTGTTGTCTGCTCTTGTTTCTATAGCGTATGCTAATGTGGATCTATCACAAGTTTTGTATATTTCATCGTTTGCCCTTTTATTCATGTCGGTGTTATTCCAGATGATGTCCCGAAGAGCATCTGACATTCTTTGTTTGCTTGGTCCCTTACTGCTTTTATTCTATTTTGGCATGATATGATTTGTATGCCAGAGTAATTAAGTCGCGAAGTTTGCATCTGCACTGGTTCTTTAAAGACGACAAGGGTTTTGGCTTAACTGCAAAAAAATGCGGTCCGACTTAAGATAAACATAAAACTAAAAAATGCAGCATTCTCATATCGTGCCTGTCCAAAGTCAATACGTCATTTTAAGTAATTAAATAAGTTAATAAGGAAATTGATAAATTCGTTAACGTTGCGTTAACGTGTTTAGCAGAAACCAATTATTTGATTTGTTGTCCATTTTGCTGGTTTACAATCACCAATTTGTACACATCATTAGTGAGCATTTCTGTTTTTTTTTGCTGCAATTGGCTTTCTAACAATCTTTTAACACTTTTCAGCATTTTCTTTCAATATCCTGTTTATTTTGGATGAATAACAAATGATTACTATCTGACACAAATATATTTTTCCCTCAAATGGAGCATTACTTACTCATATGAGTCCTTCTTGGAGCGTATCGCCGTCTCTCCCTAAATACAGTTACTTGATACAATGCCGCGGGTGAAAAGTAAATGTTACTCTTACTACAGTGTACACCACGTGACGGCGCCACCGTCGCGTCTTTTGGAGCGTAGGTGAGCGCGCTAATGGGTAGTGACGGTTGGGTGATGGATCGGTCCTGGGATACGCGCGTAAACAGCCTCCTCAATGCCCCTCAACTTGGTACTGGGCTTCAGAGTTGACGCTTGCCAGCAGGAGTCGAGTGGGATGTGGCTAAACATATCTTGTTGTTCGTTAGCTTGGAATAGAATCGACGTATCTAATATGGCTATGCGGTTTTATTTTATCCAGAGTATATAAGGTTCTAATTAATTAAGCAAAATCAATAAGACATAATAATTCCCAACCGCATTCATTTGATGATGCACTAGAAATTATAAAATATTATTTATTTACTAGGTGTTTGACTTACTTAAATATTACTATAAAAGTTCACGATGTTGTTCAAGATATAAAATTTTTGTTGTAAATGGATGGATAGGAGAAACTTCAAATTCCTTATGATTTTTTCGTTATGTGTCTTTTCTTAAAACCGACCATCCGATTTTATTAAGTTTTCGGACAGGACGTACATATACAGGGAGGCCAAATAAGAGGGTAATGTGCTCATTCCAGATACTTCCGGTGATAAACTTAATGACCAAAGTTGTCAGAGAAAATGCGGGGACGTACCTACGTATTCGCTACCTTGAGTTAAAAAAATATATTTCTAAAAATTTCACGCAATTAAGATAACATACAAATTTATGATTTTAAAACATAAATTCTAGCCTTTTTTTGTTCTTATCTTTTTCCCCTATCTCTATGAATAAACTGGCGGGGGAGTTCAAATGTTTTTGCAAATAAACATATGTAGATTACTGTAGATTTATCAAAAAATAATATATATATATATATATATATATATATATATATTAAAATATTTGGTGTAAATTGATCGATATTGTTGTTTTTTGTGATTTCGATTTCAAAACTTTAAAAATCTATACAGCTTGAATCATCATCAATAATAGGTTGTAACTTTTGATAAAAAGGACATAACTTGCTTGAGGGCATAGAGATAGATTTATTTAAACATCAGCTACACAGGGTGTTCATTTGAAAGTTGTCAACTCAGATTTCTAGAAATTTATGATTTATAAGAAAATCTGAAACAATAATACCGACGAGCCCAACGTTTTAACCAAAATTTACTTTCCCTGTTTCATCACTATCAAGTGAAAGCTTATCTAATTTAAAAGCTTCTTTCAATTCTTTTCTTTGTGCATTTGATTTTTTTAAAAGAGGATATTCGTTTTCAAGAAAAAAGACAAATATCAGTCACAATTTTTCAATAGGTAATATTTGGCATAATATAATAATCGTCAGCGCTAGATAACTATCGGCGCTAAAGATTAAACTGGCTAGCGCTAAGTGCTGAGCGTAGTTTTAGAAGACAAGTTAAAGCGTTCCGTTCGTCTCAGCTTCGGAGACGGCTATCTATCGTCGACGATAGCTGTTTTTGGCAGGCACCTATTGGGAATTTGGGCAGGAAACTGTCTTAAGAAAAACAAACAGCCCTATTATAAAACCAAATCCTGAAACAAAAGACATGCAAGGACTTTCTGAATGAGACAGGTATCACTCGATACCTCCAAAAAATTTCTAAAGGGTTGTTCCTGGGAGCAGGGGTAAGAAAGGGCGAAACATATTTTGGTTCGAATGTTGTATTCCTCGATAGGTAGGTATTACTGTTTTCCGTACCTATTCCGGAGATTTTTTTTAATTTTCCCATTTCGAGAAATCCGAGGTAGGAACTTTTAAAATAATCACCCTGTATAGTTAATTTGCGCCTAAGAATGAATTGCGCCTTACTTTAAGTTATCCCCTAACTATCATGACAATTAAAGTTGTTTATATTTCTTATACTGCTGATTCTCATTTTAATATATAAAAATATAGCTCCGTATTGAAAAATTAGAAAAAAAATCAAAAATGATCGAAATTCATTCAATTTTCTCATTAAATTTTTGTTTTCTGGGTTTTGATAGCTTGTTTGATTTAAAAAACTAATAACAATGGATTTGATCTTATATGAAATGTCACAATTTATTTCTTATTAGGTACTCATGCCTTCTAGTATACAAAACTACAATGACAACGAGTAAGATAGATTTTATTGATAAAGAGAAGCTCTTTTAAGCGATACCAAGTTTGCTTAAATCCATTCAGCCACTTTGAAGTTACATATTTATGTTTATTTACAAAAACACTTGAACTCCCTCTATCACTATATTTTTAGAAATAGATAAGAAAGCTTTAAAAAGCTAATTTTTTTATCTTCATTGTGTGAAATTTGGAGAAACACTACTTTTTTCAAATCAAGATAGCGATTACTTTGGTCAATATAAGTTTTTTACCGCAAGTCTCTTCAATCAGTTTCCAAGACATACCTAGCACTTTGTACGCTTATTTTGCCACCTTATGCTAGGAAGAGGCGAGGATATTGCTTGAATTATTTTGTATTATCAAATACAGATAACGAAAACTTGGGGTCCGTTAAGTTGGTCCCCCCATATTAATATTTTGCTTTATAAACTACTGTGCAAGCTTCCACACACCTAGCACACTCTAGCACAACAAACAATAGAGCACAACTTTCGCTTAGAATATAATAATAAAAGAAGGCCGGGGGGGGGCATCTTAACAGTTGCCCCCCATATCAAATTTTAAGATTTTATATACATATATATATATATATATATATATATACATATATATATATATATATATATATATATATATATATATATATATATATATTGATTTTGTATTCTTGACTGGATTTATAATAAATAAAAAGATGTTCTTGGGGATGCAGTCATATATTCAATAAAATTCTTTGACTGAAGCCGAGCTTTCGAGAATGTTTATTCTCTTCTTCAGGGCAAACTACAAATCGTTACAAAATTATTTCAACAACAAATTAATAGTATTATAAAAATACTTACAATCGTGAATTTATAATAAATTAACCAAAAACAGGAAAGATTTCATATTCATCAATTACAAATGTCATTATTTATATTTGTCATGGTAACACAATAAGTAAAAAAGTATCTAGATTTTGTTGATACAAATGAATATTACTGAATGATCTTTATATGTTTGTGGCTATTTGAACAAGGAGCACAATTAAATTAAAATTATTATTAAGGCAGATACAGGTTCAGTTTAAAAAAAAAAATGTAATTTAAGAATATTGCATAAATACTTATATATATATACCCATACATAGACTAAATTACGTTTAATCTAGGCTTGAACTGACAGTTAAAAGAAAAAGATACATAATATTATTTAAAACTTCTATATAAGTGTAATCATATTCTCTCACAATACGAAACATATAAACATGATTATTCTGAAAGTGCACTGATACTTATTCACTCAAAAAAGGCCGATTTCTCTCACTAATCAACCTCTAAATTTTTGGGTGAAATAGATGTTTTGAAATCCTAAAACACTTTTTAATGTTCTTTCAAATATTCATAAATATTCAAAATAATATATAAAATCTTATTCTCTCACAATACGACATAAGAATGAAACATTTTGAAAATCATTCACTTTTCCAGAAAACAAGCTGATATCTCTCACTAATCAGCATGCATATTTTCGAAAACATTAAATGTTATGAAAATCTTTCATAAATAGATTATACATTTAATCTCAAATAAACATATAATGAATTTTAAGAGAATAATTATCTTTGATCAACTAAATTTCTCTCACTAATAAGTTGATCTAAATATTTCTATTGTTTATTGAAAACTAAGATTCTAAAGTTAATTACTATAAAATCAGTTAAGACCAGTCCTTCGTCTATATATAAGTACATATATCCCATAGACATTAATCAATTTATAACCAATATACATATATACACATACATACATAAATACATATATAAACAAAAAATAAATATTACATGTCAAGTATAGGTACATATTACATACCTAACTATACATAAATATTTATATATATTAATTTTGAGATACATCTGGAGAAAAATTATTATAATTATCATTATATAATTTCAGAATATAAGAATAAATGGAACTAAGTCCCTTTATATCTGATCGTTTATTCATAGTGTTATTATGTTTCTTAATATTCACCATTTCTAAGAAACCACGTTTAAAATAATTTTTCTCAGAACATAGTGCAATAGTATTATCAAAATCAATACTATGTTTCTTACTGATAGCATGTTCTGTCAAGGCACAAGATTTTTTATTTCGTCTAATATCACTTTTATGAGATGTAATCCTTCCCGAAATATTTCTGGAAGTTTGACCAATATATGATAATTCACAGTCTAGGCAATTTACTTTATATACTACTCCAGATTTTTCTGTTATTTTTAAAGGAGTCTTTAATTTAGAAAATAAACTAGATACTGTTTTTACATTCTTTCTCGAAATTATAACATTATACCCCTTAAAAATATTAACAAGTTTACTAGTGAGTTCATTGATGTAATGTAGAGATCTATAGATAGGTAAAATATTATTTGCATTAGAAATATTATTAGGATTTGGTGCGTTATTGGGAACTATTTCATTAATTTCAAGATTAAGTGTAGGATGCATCAAACATTTGTTTATCAATTTTAGAGGAAAAGAATTATCTAGTAACATTTGTTTTAATTTATTTAAACTTTCATTTCTATATAAATTATGTGAAAGTTTGATAGCTCTACTTTTTAATGCCATAATTAAGTTAATTTTCATTTTTTGTAGATGATAGGAGAAAAAATTTATGTATCTATTACTGCATATAGGCTTTCTGTACCATTTTGTACGTAATATACCGGCATTATCTCTACATACCATCATATCTAAAAAAGGAAGACATTGTTCACTTTCTAGTTCAACTGTAAACTGAAGATGTTCATTATAAGTATTAAAAATATTTAATGTTTCATCAACTTTATTTGAGGGTAAAGCCAATATTAGATCATCAACATATCGTTTGATAAATGGAATTGGGAAAGAAATTTTCGTTTTTGAAACTTGTATCAATTCATCTAGGACATAATTTACTAAAATAGGTGATATGGTTGAACCCATTGGAGTGCCAAAAATTTGTTTATAATATTCGTCATTGAAAATAAAAAAATTTGAATCAAAAATGAATTTAAGGATCAATTCAAAGGTTTCAAAATTCAATGAGCAAAAATGTTTAATTTGGTTCCATTTACGACTGAGACAATCCAAAATAACAGGGAAAGGTAAATTTGTAAAGAGGGAAACAACATCAAAACTGACAATTATATAATCTACTGGAATTTGATATTCATTTATGAAATTACTAAATTGAAAAGAATCTTTTATGTAGTAATCATTATTGGTATCATAGGCTTTTGTTAAAATATCAGTGATAAAAGATGCCAACTTATTATTAGGAGCTTCGATTGAAGATACAATAGGTCTCATTGAAAGTGTTGGTTTATGTATTTTTGGTAATGTGTAAAATACATAAACCAACACTTTCAATGAGACCTATTGTATCTTCAATCGAAGCTCCTAATAATAAGTTGGCATCTTTTATCACTGATATTTTAACAAAAGCCTATGATACCAATAATGATTACTACATAAAAGATTCTTTTCAATTTAGTAATTTCATAAATGAATATCAAATTCCAGTAGATTATATAATTGTCAGTTTTGATGTTGTTTCCCTCTTTACAAATTTACCTTTCCCTGTTATTTTGGATTGTCTCAGTCGTGAATGGAACCAAATTAAACATTTTTGCTCATTGAATTTTGAAACCTTTGAATTGATCCTTAAATTCATTTTTGATTCAAATTTTTTTATTTTCAATGACGAATATTATAAACAAATTTTTGACACTCCAATGGGTTCAACCATATCACCTATTTTAGTAAATTATGTCCTAGATGAATTGATACAAGTTTCAAAAACGAAAATTTCTTTCCCAATTCCATTTATCAAACGATATGTTGATGATCTAATATTGGCTTTACCCTCAAATAAAGTTGATGAAACATTAAATATTTTTAATACTTATAATGAACATCTTCAGTTTACAGTTGAACTAGAAAGTGAACAATGTCTTCCTTTTTTAGATATGATGGTATGTAGAGATAATGCCGGTATATTACGTACAAAATGGTACAGAAAGCCTATATGCAGTAATAGATACATAAATTTTTTCTCCTATCATCCACAAAAAATGAAAATTAACTTAATTATGGCATTAAAAAGTAGAGCTATCAAACTTTCACATAATTTATATAGAAATGAAAGTTTAAATAAATTAAAACAAATGTTACTAGAAAATTCTTTTCCTCTAAAATTGATAAACAAATGTTTGATGCATCCTACACTTAATCTTGAAATTAATGAAATAGTTCCCAATAACGCACCAAATCCTAATAATATTTCTAATGCAAATAATATTTTACCTATCTATAGATCTCTACATTACATCAATGAACTCACTAGTAAACTTGTTAATATTTTTAAGGGGTATAATGTTATAATTTCGAGAAAGAATGTAAAAACAGTATCTAGTTTATTTTCTAAATTAAAGACTCCTTTAAAAATAACAGAAAAATCTGGAGTAGTATATAAAGTAAATTGCCTAGACTGTGAATTATCATATATTGGTTAAACTTCCAGAAATATTTCGGGAAGGATTACATCTCATAAAAGTGATATTAGACGAAATAAAAAATCTTGTGCCTTGACAGAACATGCTATCAGTAAGAAACATAGTATTGATTTTGATAATACTATTGCACTATGTTCTGAGAAAAATTATTTTAAACGTGGTTTCTTAGAAATGGTGAATATTAAGAAACATAATAACACTATGAATAAACGATCAGATATAAAGGGACTTAGTTCCATTTATTCTTATATTCTAAAATTATATAATGATAATTATAATAATTTTTCTCCAGATGTATCTCAAAATTAATATATATAAATATTTATGTATAGTTAGGTATGTAATATGTACCTATACTTGACATGTAATATTTATTTTTTGTTTATATATGTATTTATGTATGTATGTGTATATATGTATATTGGTTATAAATTGATTAATGTGTATGGGATATATGTACTTATATATAGACGAAGGACTGGTCTTAACTGATTTTATAGTAATTAACTTTAGAATCTTAGTTTTCAATAAACAATAGAAATATTTAGATCAACTTATTAGTGAGAGAAATTTAGTTGATCAAAGATAATTATTCTCTTAAAATTCATTATATGTTTATTTGAGATTAAATGTATAATCTATTTATGAAAGATTTTCATAACATTTAATGTTTTCGAAAATATGCATGCTGATTAGTGAGAGATATCAGCTTGTTTTCTGGAAAAGTGAATGATTTTCAAAATGTTTCATTCTTATGTCGTATTGTGAGAGAATAAGATTTTATATATTATTTTGAATATTTATGAATATTTGAAAGAACATTAAAAAGTGTTTTAGGATTTCAAAACATCTATTTCACCCAAAAATTTAGAGGTTGATTAGTGAGAGAAATCGGCCTTTTTTGAGTGAATAAGTATCAGTGCACTTTCAGAATAATCATGTTTATATGTTTCGTATTGTGAGAGAATATGATTACACTTATATAGAAGTTTTAAATAATATTATGTATCTTTTTCTTTTAACTGTCAGTTCAAGCCTAGATTAAACGTAATTTAGTCTATGTATGGGTATATATATATAAGTATTTATGCAATATTCTTAAATTACATTTTTTTTTTTTTAAACTGAACCTGTATCTGCCTTAATAATAATTTTAATTTAATTGTGCTCCTTGTTCAAATAGCCACAAACATATAAAGATCATTCAGTAATATTCATTTGTATCAACAAAATCTAGATACTTTTTTACTTATTGTGTTACCATGACAAATATAAATAATGACATTTGTAATTGATGAATATGAAATCTTTCCTGTTTTTGGTTAATTTATTATAAATTCACGATTGTAAGTATTTTTATAATACTATTAATTTGTTGTTGAAATAATTTTGTAACGATTTGTAGTTTGCCCTGAAGAAGAGAATAAACATTCTCGAAAGCTCGGCTTCAGTCAAAGAATTTTATTGAATATATGACTGCATCCCCAAGAACATCTTTTTATTTATATATATATATATATATATATATATATATATATATATATATATATATATATATATATATATATATATATATGTATATACATATTAATTATTAAAATGATACTCAGCCCGTGAGCGATAACTTCTTTTAGACACTCCACATTTTACAACATTTACAAAAAGTTTTGATATTAACGAATTCTTAAAGTTTAAATCTATAAGCATTTGAAAAGAATAGCTGTCACAATAACAGCATGCCAAACGTTGGAAAACTGAATCAAACCCACATGTATTCGAAAGAGTCACAGGTATATTTTTGACCGACTTCAAAAAAAGGAGAAGGTATACAATTCGGTTGTAAGATTGCTTTTTTTATTTTTTTATGGCTCATCGCGCGTTTCGCAAAATCTCCTTCCCTCCAAAAACCGCCCACAAAGGGGTGGAGGGGGCAATTTTTCTTAAAAATTGAAAATCCGAGACGACAGAATTAACGAAAATTCCATATCCGGAAATGTTTAAATTGGACATTTTTGAAAATAATCATACGTTTCCGCGCTACAGTCTGAAATATGTGTTTCAGCTATGTGGAAGGGGCAAATTTTTCTGAAAATCGAAAATTCGAGATTTGAAAATTAGAAAGGGCAATTTTTCTTAAAAATTGAAAATCCGAGACGACAGAATTAACGAAAATTCCATATCCGGAAACATTTAAATTGAACATTTTTTCAAAAGAGTTACGGTTTCCGAGTTTCGCAATGGTAAAGTCTGAAATATGTGATATGCGTATTTTCGCTAGTACAAGCTAAACCTACCCATAACTTTTTGGGTATTAGTGAATGTTCAACAATTTTCATGACTAATTTTACACTCAAAAATGTGAAATAAATAATTTTTACAAAAAATTGGACTGACTTTATCAGTTGTTGTACTGAAAAATACACAATAATATTAATTCTATTGGTGCTGGTTCTTTTGGAGTTGGTGCCTACAACTACAAACTACAACGGCACAACTTCAAAATTACCAGCACCAATAGAATTAATATTATTGTGTATTTTTCAGTGCAACAACTGATAAAGTCGGTCCAATTTTCTGAAAAAAATATTTTTGATTTTTATAGGTTCCAGAACATCTTGGTTCCCATTTTTAATACTCCAATAGGTACTACTTGTACAATTTATTTGAAACCAAAATATTAATATGGAGGGCTGATATTTTTTCTTTACTATTTTTTCATAAGTCACTGGGTGCTGTGCAAGTTTTGATTTTGGTTGTGCAAGGTTGTGCTAGGTGTGTAGAAGCTTGCACAATTTATTTGAAACCAAAATATTAATATGGGGGCTGCTATTTTTTAATATTCTTTCTTAAGTTATTGGGTGCTGTGCAAGCTTTGATTTTTGTTGTGCAAGGTTGTTCTAGGTGTGTAGAAGCTTGCACAATTTATTTGAAACCAAAATATTAATGTGGGTGGGCAATTTTTTTTCTTTGAAATTTTTTCCTCAAGTAAAGCCCGCTGCAGACGGAGTATGTTTTGCTGCATGATTGCTTGCTTGTTTTGCTGCACGGTCCGATAAATGCTGCCGCGCATGGTGTGTTGATGGCTCCCTTGCTTGTGTTGGCTTCACACGATGCAGGCCATCATGCATGTAAAATGACTACAGAGAAATATGACTGTGACAAATGATACAAAATATTGATCATTCTAATCAAGCTCTATTTTTAATCACTGTTACTACAGAGAAAAGGTCCCAACAACTAAAATAACATGTTATTTTGTGCAAAGTAACTTTTGAGTTCGACTCGACTAGTTCCGAGTGCTCCGACAAGGCACGATGCATGAAAACAATCACCAAAAATAGCACCGGTTCTATCATCAAATCATGCACGATTTCAAGCAACCAACCGTGCACGCGATGTCATTTTCTTACACGGAAGCATGCACAGCACCATGCCTAGCTCCCATCAAGGAAACATGCAGCAAAACATACTCCGTCTGCAGCGGGCTTTATATGAGGTGTGCTAGCTTCAAATTTGCTTGTGCTAGGTTGTGCAAGCTATGATGCATATTTTGACAGCATAAAAAATCTTAAAATTTGATATGGGGGGCAACTGTTAAGATGGCCCCCCGGCCTTCTTTTCTTATTATATTCTAAACGAAAGTTGTGCTAGCTCTAATTTTTGTTGTGCTAGAGTGTGCTAGGTGCGTGCAAGCTTGCACAGTATTTTTTAAAGCAAAATTTTAATATGGGGGGCCAACTTAACGGACCCGAAAACTTGTCTTGTATAGGCGTTTTTAAGAGGAAAATAAATACATTTAGTGTGAGAATCGCTGTAAGATATTCGTGTTTCAATATTATATACTATTGGTCAATTTTTGAATTAGGTTTTTATTTATTTCTTGGCAATATAAATATCCCTTGTGTACTCATAATTGTGTAGGATAGACAAAGTTTCTTCCTATTGAAAGCGTATCATCCGATTAGTGAGAGTTATAATTTGTGGTTTCAGTAGTGGTTTTGAATTATTCAAGCTATAAATATTACCATATCATGTCAAAAGTTCTACTAAATGAATTTATGTCTTGATAGAATTCTTTTTTTAGTAAATCAACTGCGGTTGTCTAGTGGCATTTTGTAAATGTGAAAACTGTACTTGTTAAACAACAACTGCCACAGTAGAGATTATCCGTCATCTTGGAGAGTGCATAGATAGCGTAAGTTGTATATACTCTTCTTGCGTGCCATACCCTTTCAGAATGTTGGCGACCTTTCGAATATATTTTTGAAATGCGCCATTTTACAAATTTAAGGGACCTACAGTTTATCGCCGTTTTAGAACGGTAGATATCAGTTGAGAAGCCTGACTATAAATAACTATTCGCAGTGCTTTCCTCGAGGTGGCCAACGTCTAGCTCACTGAAAAATTTTTGTAGCTTAGCAGAATTTCATGTGTTGCCTACCACACCATCCCTACCACAAGGTGTGGGTTATACGATCCATAATTATTTAGATTTCTCTGCAAGCTATTTATGAAAATTGCTTTCTTCCTGCCAACTGGCTTGGCGTATCTAGGAGCAAAATAATATACAAACAATAGGTACAGGTGATCAAAATTAAGTAGGTACTCTTAGCTCGATATAGTAGTACTTATCTGCCTATCTACCTATATATAAATAATTATTTTTTCAGACTGGTTCTAGGATAAGGTACTTTCTCGGAGGTAACTATTTAGTTAGGTTATGCCATGCGTTTCTGTATCATAAAATAATTGATGAATTGCTATTTAGCAATAATTATCTTACACAGACACCTAATCTCTTCAGCTCACTATTTATTTTTTTTATACATCAAAGTATTCTGTCTCGAATAAGTTAACTCTACTTCCACTGATAACAAAAAGTAAGTAGGTACCTTCTAACAGATGAGATATACTCCGTCCAAAACGTTTTCTAATAAAAATCTGGATTGATTTGATTTTATCGTTAGTAAATATCTATGTAGAAAACACTAATTTTCATATTATTAAATGCCCAAAACATATAGCAGTGAAAATTTATAAGAAAGATAATAATAAGAATTACCTACTGACTTCAGCGACCGTTCATTTTTCCAGCGTGCCATGATAAACAATTATGGTCATATAAAATTTTAACTTAGGAAGAATCTTATAGCCACGATATGGATAAACATTTAGAAAATTTCTTTTGATTATAACATTAAGAGAACTGTTACAGATAAGTGTCACGAAAATTTTTAGAGCTGTTTTAGCGAAACAGTATTTAGCAAAGCAAGTTTTTCGATAGAATACACATTCTGTATTACAGACGAGTGGTATGAATACCCAAGAAAAAAATAAAATTAAAGCAACAAAATCAATATATCCATTCGCGATTTAATCTTGTCATAGAACTATAGAAAGACCTATGGCTAAAAATGTGTTTCTTAGTCTCAGGGGACGTAACTATACAACGAAAATTCTGTATTAGCTGGTCCTTTCTGGCTTCGCATATATAGACAAATCCAAATTAAATATACGTACTCACATCAAAGTCTATCTAAAGGAGAAGTCCAGTCACTCGCATTCGGGCGACAAGAATCCCCTTCCTGCCGTCGCCGCGTCCTCTGCCTATATGTTTCCCAGCTCGAGCTGGCGATTCAACCAGATATATATTGGGTGTGCCAAATAAAAAAGTGGTGTGTCTAATGGTTCAAAGTTTTTTTTTAGATCTTTGTAATTGTTATTTTTTTATGATGCCTTCTCATGCGAATTATTGTTACGTAGATTTATGCAAAATATATTGTGTGCATATCAAAATCTATAATAGTTGTTTACTGTATAATTGGGATAAGAGCTTTATTAACGTACATATGCATGCGAAATATTGATGAGTACGTAATACGAGTTGTGAAATGTGAAAAATAATCGGTAAACGATAAATATTGCAAAGATTGTGAATTATAACATAAATGTAATATGTAAGTACCTACCTATAGTAACTTCTTAGATTATGACTGTAATTTTTTATTAGTTTTAGATAAATTTTGACATATTAATGTATCTAATGCTCCTTTTTTATTTGATAGGCCGAAAAACAGTAAGATATGAAAAACGCGTGCGGTAATAAAGTTGTCTCAAGCAAAATGAGTGGGATAAAAAGTTTTTACCTCACGGGCGTAGATAAAATGGATATATAGTATTTTTAAGGTGCCAGCAGTGGCAAGACGATTTAGGCTTTATTGGAGATCATAAATATGCAAGTTTAACAGCTGAAGAGGCCTATAAAAGTGTAAAGATATGTATCACACATTTTATTGAAGATTATTTTTTTACGTAAGACAATTAAAGAAAACTGCTGTTCCCTCAAAGTTTATTCCAGACTTATTTATGTTTCTTATACAAAATTAAGTACAAAACAAAAGTGGTCTTTTATTAAAGGGGTCCAAATTTAAAATTAAAATATTTATTTTAAAAGTTAAATAGTAATAAATAATAATAAATTAAAATTTTGTTTATATTAATTTTTTCCTATACGTTTTTGATTAAGGAAATGTTTCTAGATAATATAGATTACATGGATTACATTATATAAGTGGGTGAGGATTTATTATGCAATTTCCAAAAACAAAATAAAGAAAACCCGAAATTAACTATTTAAAAACATTTGTCATCTTGTTTCATGTAGTTTTATTTAACTATTAGTAAGTGATTTTAGATTTTTTTTTGTCTTGTTGCCTGTTGCTCATTACTTTGGAATCAAATGTATTACATGAAAATAATACTCGCATTTATTTTTTCTACTTTCTTTCAATCACAAGTAATAATCAAATTAGACAAATATGTATTGTTTTGATTTAACTCGTTTGATTTCATATTATTGCTGTTATTGCTATACCTATCTACCTATTGCTTAAAAAATATACTGGATTGGTATAGGTATGTTAATAAAAATATTTCCAATTAAATTATTTTTTTCTACGTACTATGTCTACCTTAAATACAAAATACAATAAGAGAACTCACCTACAAAAGTTTTATCATTTGATTAGGTACAACCGACATAAATTCCAAATAGATATAGTATACAAACTATACAGAATAATATTATACAAAAAGGCTGTTCGAGCAGTAGTTTGGGACGGTTTGATAACTGTTTAAAATGCGCATGTGCGGTTTGAGATAGTTTCCAAGTGGTTTGGGATTTTGCTGCTCGAACACCAAAGTGCAGTTTGCAAACTACTCCTTCCACTTTCTTACAATTTTGTCGTCATAGAACAAATGACTATACCGATAGATATGTTTTATGACCAAAGATAAGAGAGAACATCAATGATAGACTGATGGACAAAACACAAAACCAGGGTTTAGTTTAGGACTGAGGTAGTGTTCTCTGAAAGGGATTTCTCCAACAACAGAGAACACTATACTCTAAGAAGAAGAAGACGCTTCAACTGCGCCTGTCTCAAACTGAGTCCGGACTAGTTTGGAAATCGTCATACTACTGCTCGAACATCTAACTACTAGTTGGGAATAAATTATTTCATCGCAAATTGAAGTGCGCAGGCGTCTGTCGGTTTGGGACTGGTTTGAACCGCTGCTCGAACACCCTTATAGTATACAGAATCTACACTATCGTATAAAATAAATTAGTTCTCCCCTCATAAGAGCATCTTCAAATAATATCACCGCCAGTTACAAAATTTTACTTGAAATAACCCTCGTATCACTTGTAATCTGCTAGTAAAAATGATTTACGACCGCTTCGCAAAAAACGTCGGCGTTTTCGAGAAGATCAAACAAGTGACCGGACTTCTCCTTTAGATAGACTTTGCTTACATCATAACGATAAAGGTATTAGGAAGCGAAATAAGAGAAAATTGAGGGTGTGCTAAAAACTTCTTTGGTTTACTTTTTTATTTTGGTACAAAATTGAAAAAATATACAAAAAAGAGTGTGTGCAACTCATTCCGCGTATTAGAAGTAAAACTTCTTCACCGATTCCATTCATATTCATTTATTTAATTGTAGGTATCACCACTTGATTTTTTAACGAGCCATGTGTTCAGTATTACTATCTACTTGTACTTTAATATTTAACTCTTATTTATTTATTTTATTTATTTCTCATTGTACTTTATTTTACTTAGGTTATGTCCAGTTTGTAAACTAGGCACCTGTGGTATTGCGGCGTTCACATGCATTGTACTTTATTATGTATTGGCCCAGGCCAAATAGGACTTTAAGTCCTTGGACTGTTCAATAAATCATACTCATACTCATACTCGTTCGATAAGAAATAGTTTTAGTCATAAGTCATAAGAATAAGGTGTGGAATAAAAATTTAATTTTTATTTATTTTATTTCTTAATTCTCTACATTATCTTCTATTGCTTCAGCTATAGCTGAACCAGAATACTATGGCTTTATGGTAACTAAGAGACCGAATTTCACTTCTATATTTAGAAAGAAGAAAGTTAAGCAGCGGATAGGAATCATTGAATACAAAATCCCCATTGAAGTCACCATCGAGAATCAACATCAGTTTGTCTTTACCATTGCAAAGAGTATCATTACCTTCTTAACTGTAAGCAGTTTCGGAATAAAATCTTAGCGAAATTCAGGTAAGTACAGTAAACAGATTTGAGACATGGATGAGAAGCATTTAAACAGGAACAACTGTAGAATCATTTCCGTCCTTACTACAAACGACAGATTCACCAGGCCTAACGCACACTCACCCGCTAGCCTCATTGCTCATTTTGAAAATATTAACCAACACATGTACCTCTAACTTATTAGGACAGAGAATCTACTATCCTCGATCCATAAGATGTGATAAATTATTGTTTGGACAGGAATACTGCATAACTTTTTCATCTTTTGAGTAGCTATGGATGTTGTACTCGAACATCCAAACAATTCTACATTTATTTTTACAGACTCTCTAATTGATTTTGAGAACATGCAGTCGCTGAAATTTAGTAGCAAATCCAATCCATTCATTATGGACACACCAGCAAGTACAACAGACCTAAGCAAACAACGTCACGAAACTGTCTTATTAAGTTTCATTGGATACCAACACATATTGGGATCAACGGTAATGAAGAAGTCGATTTCCTAGCTAAATATGACTCAAATTCTACCAACACGAAAGAGAGCGAGCGCCCTGCAGAGTACAAGTCATACGAATGCTGAGCAAGGTCATATTTAAGGCGAAAAAATCTTCGATTACTTCTGAACTTCCTCAAATAAGTCCTGGTTCACTGGGACAAATCTAGCATGGCACGTTTATCATGTAACTTACAATCGCAAATCGCATCGCGATTGCCGACATCGCTGACAGACGTCATTTTTGGTATCACGTGCCAGACCTCAGAAGATGCCAAATGTTTCATCGGTTCTTCTCACAATGATCCTTATTTATTTAATTCGTTGTCTATACTACTAGCTGTGAGAATAATACGTACGTATAAACTTTGTATAACTGTAATAAACCTCACAAGAGATTTATCGGCTCAATAATTTTTTTTTTCATTATGTCCATTCTTTACCGTTAGCAGGTACCTAACCTAAGCGCTAAGCGCTATAGAATATTTTCAAATTCTCCAAAACCAATTTATTTCAACAGTTCAGCAATTTTCTCTTAATTTTGAGGACAGTTGGCTTAAAAAATTACTGCTTAACGACAACAGACTTACAGATACCTATCTTGATGAATTACGGGAGAAAATTATGCGATTGTGTGCCTAAATTCCGCCAAATCTAACAACAAGTTTGACATAATAAGGTGTTTCTTATTTTCAGAAGAGATTTATTTGTTATATTTATTACAGCCAATAATTTATCTTATGTAGTGAAAAGAAGTAAACAGTATCACTTTTCTCATATTTTTTTATTAATTTTGCAGACTCTATCGCTTGAAAGAAAAGGAAGGGGAACGACTCTTAAACTGTTTCAGTTAAATACTTGTTATCCTCTCCGGGAATATGTTTCTCTTTCTAACATTCTAACTCAATTAAACCCATTTGGCGAAAATTTTATTCCGAATCTATGTCACAGCACAAACACACCGACGTGAATAGCGATATATTATTACATAAAAAGTAAGTTTTTTTCAGCGAAATAGGATTATCACAAAGCCAACTTCACTTTCAAGATTGACTACCATCAATGAATAAGCCTTACCTTTTCTGGGAGCCACCCTTCGTGATGCAGACCCTGTTTGCATGCGCGCATTAATGTAACCTCATATATACGGTGCCAGCCAGCCGAAGCAGGGAACTAATTTAATAAAAATGGCAAATTACAGATGTGTGCTGACAGGCGTTCCTATATTCATTATCCTGTTGGAAAAATAAACACACCCATGATGAATATGTATTGGATATTACCTCGGTAGAAGAGCTTCTCATATAGATAGGTAGGTATACCTAAGTATACATATACTTCGTAGAAGTTATCGTAGACAATAAGGAACAAAAAGAGATGGAATTTAAAATATAAATAAAAATGAGGCCGAAGGTCACCTTTTTAGTAAAATGAAGTTTTTAAACTGCCAGAGAATAATGAATACTGAGTAATTTTAAAACCATGAGCGGCTGAGAGTTTTCTTCACTATCGAGATGGGTTAGCGCCGATATCCATGCTAGCCTATCAAGTTGAGGTTAGATCAAGCTGACCATCTGATAAAACCTTTTCTTCCACTCATTTATTTGGAAAAATGTTGAAAAATCTAGTTACTGTTTTTGAACCGGAACCATATCGAAATTTCAGACTTTTCTTTGCAAACTTTGTCTTTATAATTGACAATTATTTCTCTTAAGAAAAATTGTCCTACAGTTTGCGACTTAATAGTAAAAGGTCAATAATCAAAAATAATTATGTAAGTGCTTCTGATATGTTTGGTGTTTCTATTTAGAAAATAAAGTTGCTGGTCATAACTTATTTTTGGATTGCCCTGTATGCATAAAGTCACCGTCAGAAAAATTAAAATCGATTTGTTCAAGCGTTTTTCCGACAATAAATTCCTGAATTAGAACTGAATTGGATCCAAATCAAGAACCCTCATTGTATAAGTCTGGGAGTGAAAACGATTGAATTGGTATTGTTATCAACTCCATGTTGTATCCGTTGACTTCGTGAACACCTACATGGCAATTTTTCGGGTTTTCCTATTAGCCAATCCATAGGATAAATAACTTCTACAAACCACATTTTAATAGACCAATTAGAAGCTAATATAAACTGCATTCTTTTACTTATCAATTTATACCTAATAAGTAAGCAATATAATTTAGAAATTCCTTGTATTTATATTTACGTAATTGTAAATTTTCTTGATTGAAGATTTGTTGTCGGAACGTCTCAAGTCATTATTTGACACACGTCATTTTAATCTGCACATGGCACAGTGGATTAATATCATTCAAAAAATATTACCTAATTAAAGTTTTTTTGCCAAGAGAATGATTGTTATCAGAGAAAAAATATTCGTTGAAATGTGCATACAAATTTGTTATCAATGTATCAATAGTAGTAAATAAGGGGTTGAAGTGGAAGGTGTGTCAATCAAAATAACAATGTAAGATTTCTACTCGTGGGAATGGTCAAGGGGAGAATTTGTTACTCCCTTCTCTACTCTCTAGACTCTAGGTAATCATCCAATAAGCACAAAAGGAACATAACAGATGTTTAGGTATAAGTTTTGTTTCTTGTCGAGAATGCGTCTTAAATATGGCTTGGGTAAGTTAGCTTGAATTTATAATATAAAAAATGTAGCACACTTAAAATACTCAAACATGACAGAGTTAAGTCGCTTAATACTTAATATTATCTATCATGAACAGTTTATATAGGCACATTTTGTCAATCTTCTTTAGAATAGATACTTCATACATAATCTCATTATTGACGAATGTTTCATTGTTCCTAAACAACAACGTTTGATATTACAAAGAATTGACACTAGTAAATAATCAGATACTATAATCAAAATAGTGAAATCTGTAAGTATAACAGAAATGCTGAAACTAATTGATTTTTATAAATATATAGAAGGAAAAGCATATGAAACTAGCAGATGAATAATTAGAAGGTATAGGTAAAGTCTCAAGAGTATGTCTGTCTTTGGAATCGTAACGGATCGATTACAAATCGTATTCTATTAATTGAAATGATACCATCTGGGCAATAGTTTTGTACAAAAATTAGTTGCATATATAGCTCGGTCCAGCTTGATAGAGAACCAAAATCTTAAAATTGACTCGAAATGGCGGCTGTGCAAACAAAATGAAACAGTACCCATTAAGTTAATGTATTTAAAAATATTTACACATGAGTATTTATGATTTATAGCTAACTCTCGTCTTAAACTTTTATCAAAAAACCGACAGACAATGAAACGTAAGTTAAAAATTTAAAGCATATAAATAATAAATTGCACCGGCAATGTTCCATGTGATTTTTTATAGTCCATTCAAGTAACGAATTAACGAATTGTATTACGTCACAGGTGGGTTGGTATGCCTGAAATTTCCGACGTTGTCAAATCGTAAAATTGCATCTGATTTGAATTAGCTGATTACCTACCTATTTAATAGTAAATAATAAATAATAAAAATTCTACTGTGAAATTCAACTTTGCAAGTATTTGACATAAGTAATTATTTGTATCATTGGTTTGGTATTGAAAAAAAACATCAAAATTAAATACGAATTATAACATAACATCAGACGTTAACAATGAATGAATTTAACAACTCTGTAAAACTGTTGGTACTATTCAAAATGATAAATTTCAAAACAAACTTGGTATGAATTATCTATCTGCATTCTCGTTATTAAATGATGTTGGAAAGTCGATAAAAAAGTTACTTAAGAGTCTATCTGATGACGTAATCACATTGCTCGTTTAAATAGACTATTGTTTTAGAAACTGCGTATCGAAGATCATAGCCATATTACGGCAAAATTCGCCATATCCGCTCCACCAGTTCGAGAATGGTTGGAATGCAGCATACCTCAAACGATTTCAACGAACGTTGTGTCAAAAAATCAACCAGCCAACTTGACAGATTATAAGAGAAATTAAAATTGAAGAATAAAAACCTCGCAAATGAAGAAGGAAGAGAAAGTTTCACAACCAGGAAAATCGTATATTGAAACAACTATTTGAGATAGTCCACCACTTGATATGAAAGCTATAATATGTAGGTATTGAAAGAGATCACTTTCAACATGAATAAAAATATGTAGGTATCCATGTATCAGTATCCCTAAATACATCAAACATCATCTACAGGTGACATCTGAATGAACTGAGAATTTCTTGGAAATGTTGTAGGTATCATTGAATAACAGAGGTTGAAGAAGTTGTTCGTGACATTTTGTTCTCGGTAGGTAGTATCTAGATAAGTTTGTGTTGTGTGTTTGTGTCTGTCATGGTTATTCCCAGGAGTAATTCCGTCTACGTTTGGGACCTGCGAGCCACTTTACCTATATATCTAAATTTGCTGGAATGTTTTTGCAAGTTTCTTGAAACTGAAAGGATAGTTACCTTGTAAGAATGCGAATTCGCTTTACACTGTTTTGCTCTGTTTTACTGAGAATCATCTTTATAACAAACTGATTATATACTGGGTGTCCCAGTATATATCGATAATGCTGATGTATATGGAGAAAGTATTTTATAGAAGTATTTTTTATAAAAAATTGCAAGACATTATCTGTTGGTGCTGGTACTTTTGAATTTGTGCAGATTAGATTGAAAACTTTTGATAGGTACCAACTTCACAAGTACCATCACCAATAGAATTAATATTATTTTGAACTTTTCAGTGCACCAACTGTTAACGTCGGTCCAATTTTTTGTAAAAAATATTTATTCGCTTGTATTTGCTATTATTCAGAAATCTAAGAACTTCGTCTTGGAAATAAGAAATAAGCATACTATAAACTTTACCACTGCTGTAACGCGAAAGCCGTAACTCTATGGAAAAAATGTTCAATGTAAATATTGTTGCAGATAATCTGTTCATTAAGATTTTCAGTTTTCGAAAGAAATTGCCTCTACTACATAGCGAAAATATACATATTTCAAATTTTAACATCGCAGAAACTCGAAAACCGTAGCTCTTTTGAAAAAATGTTCAATTTGTACGTTTCCGGATATTTTGTTATCTTTAATTCTGCCATCTCGTCTCGATTTTTCGAGAAAATTTTCCCCCTCCACCCCCATCGGAGGCGGTTTTCGGAAGGAAGGAGATTTCGGATTTGCGTTTTTATGAATATAGGACCATTTCTCAAGTCTCCTCTTTCAAATTAATCAAAAATCAAAATCTGAGTACCTTTACTATTTAAAACGCAAGCACGAACCAAAAAAAAGCAAACAGTCGAATTGTATACCTCCTGCGTTCGGGGATCGTCGGTCAAAAATTTATATGGCACCGGAAGTGCCACGTTCTGAAAATACACATGCACTGAGAGGGTTCGCGTTCCACTTCAAGGCTGATTTTTTTGGCGCCTATTTCTTATCAATAAATATACTATATATTTTTTTATTCAGGGTCAATATCAAGATCTCCAGAAAATGTACAATTACATCAAATTTGTATTGAGTGTTCATATTTTATCAATATTTCTTATTTTTTCTTTGTTAATTTTTTTTTCTGTGCATTTTATGGAAAATTGTTTCTAACAAAAGTTGTAGATATTGATCTATAACCCGAAATTATTTTTGATGATATTTACACTACGGCTATTTTTTGATATTTTTTTAAATGTTTGAAACTACTTACCCGATATTGCCCAATAACGAACTCAGCTGAGATATTTAAGAGATTGATTCTTGTAGCAAATTTGAACTTGATACCTCCAAAACTTGCGACCTCTATCAGGTCAACAAATTGCGTAATATCCCATATATATATATATATATATATATATATATATATATATATATATATATATATATATATATATATATATAAACTTTTGAACCAAATGTTTTTAGGACTAACTTATAGACATATAACCAACATTCTGTTGAATTTTTTTCGAAATTCAAAAGTGTGAACGATCGCAATAGGTACCTACATATCTATAAGAAATTTACCTTAAATCTATTATATTAGACTTTTATTGTTTATTGAAAAAAACATCGTTCACTAGAGAATCGCAAATTAAGCAATACAATATTTATCTTAATTTTCTGAAAAAACACCTATTGCTCTTACTTAAGATCTCTTTAGATTTTATAAATCCAAGCTATATCCCTTTTCTAATATATTAAGCGCTCTACATTTGAGTTTTTGTTTTATACTTCATCATTATCAAGTTGCTCAATCGTTTAAGCAAGACTGCTCTCGAGAATGTCGTTTCAAACAACCTCATAACTCGTTAAGCTGGAAGTTCTTCAATCAATTAAATTAACACGTCATTAACTTCTAAATACCTCGCGGCCTGTCATCATTGACTAAACGTTTAATTTCGGCTTTGCACGATATGACTGATTAATCTATCAGCTTTAGAGGAACACACCAGCACAGCTATATAGCTGCTCCCCGTCGACTAGCACCGTGTCAGTTTACACTTTGCTTTACACAACGATTTTGTTTGTAGCCATGTTGAGGTTACGCACTAATTTGCTATTCGTCAGATTGCGGTAGATGAATGTCAACCCGAAAATAAATGGCTGTCTACCAAGGAAAGGATTATCTACGGCTAGAGGGAATTAACGAGACTGCATTAGTGAATGTGAAAGTGATTTAGAAAGAAAAGATTTTAAAGAAAGTGATTAAGATGCTTACTAATTAAGGTAGTAGTTGATTTTTGAATACCAATTCAAAAAAGTTTTTGTTATTGTTAGCCGGCTGAAGGATTTAATTATGAGAAACCAGTAACAGATTCATCGATAAAAATTGATAGATATATTTCTAATTTAGAGTTATTTATGTCAAAGAACTTAAAGATAACCGGGTGTTCACCACCACTTAGTATCGTTAAGCATTTTTGAAAAAAAATAACAGACTTATATGAGGAAATGAAGAAAATTTAACTAATAAACAAAAAAAAAATCGATCAATACGCTTAGGAGCTACGATCCCACAGACATCTTCAAAGATACACACCTCAAACTTATAATACACTTTTGTTTGAGTCGGTGGTTAAAACATGTCAAAATATACTTATATAAATAATTTTTAGAGTAGAATGTAAGATAAATTTTTCTTGATTACAAATAACTACGAAATTAATATTGGTCGCTTACTTATACAGGGTGTTTCATTAATAATGAGAAATTATTAAACTGGAGAATCATTGGTTCAAAATAATAAGATTCAACCCAATTCACATAGATAAATTGTGTCTCCTGTCTGAGTTACAGGGTGTTTTATTTAATTATTTAAAAATGATTTTCCCATTACTCACACTGTTTGACTGATATTTATCATGTTTGGCAGGAAGTGTAAGCACTGCAAACCTTACTAAATTATGGTAAATAAACGTTTCTGGCTACTACCATAGGCGTACGACACGGGTAAGTGAAAAGTTAAACTTCAATTCTACGCCATTGGCGGAATTGTCATTTTAGCACAATTTTTTTATTCTCCAATATTTTCTGTCTAAATAACATACTCTACCTTCGTAACGAAAAAGTCACTATTTTTCGAGATATTTAAAGTTGAACATACCGCTGCACTGCTTGACAATTTTAAGTGTATTTATCATGGCGGGAATTTGGATCCTAGGTTTGAATTTATTACGCAAATGAAACTTACAATTGATTTTATAGGTTTAATAAGAAGATTGTCATATAATTTTACTAATAATCTGATAGTAATTATCTTTTCCACATTTTTGCTACAATAAATAATATTAACAAAATTTAAAAATGTTCAATGTAACTCCCCTTTAACTCAATAAGTTTATCTTTTCTTTCACTAAGCGATCTTCTTACTTTAAGAAATACGTTTCGCGCTTTAGCAATAAAATTGTCGGAATAGGTAGATGCGAATTTTTTCTATGTAAGATCCATTGAAAAAACATATTATTAAAGTATAATCTGTAGGTAATAAGTTTAGTACAGGTGTAAAGTGGTAAGGTCTAAGTTTTTCTTTTTTCTGTTATTGAAAAACTGAAAAATGGCTTGCTAACTCCAGTCATTGTATCTATTCCGACAATCACATTTCCACATGAATTAAAGGTATATTTGCAGATAGTTTTTTTTCGACGAACTAGAGGGATTACCGCTTGACCGAAGAAGAGACATGTGGTTCATACAGGATAAACTCATTATGCTTCAATAGTACTTCATGTTATAATTTTACAAACAGACACCCAACAAATTGTAATATTAACCGCTAACAATAAACTCTTTTCACATCTTTTCACTGTCTACGGCAGCTGTTGACACGAAAGCCCCAACTCGGACCAACTGAATCCTTGCTCAAAAATCATTTGAGGAGCATTGAAAGTGTAATAAGCTGACAAAGATATTAAATAAAATAACATAATATTGTAAAGGAATGAAAATGCATAACTTTATATGATTCTTTCGTAACAAACTAAGTGTGAACTTAAATTTCAACACTTACCTAATAATTTCTTAAATCAAGAAATATAATTTCTCCTGATTTTTATTTAACTCTCTCTGTACAATGATCTTCATACAAAACATGTAAGTACTTGACACAGTTGTTTTTTTTAGTTTGACCCTTGATCATTTTGCTTTGTAATTTACATTGTTATAGGGGACGCTGTTGCTCGACTTGTTAAGAAGCTTTAGATTTAGATGTACAGTGCATCCCATTTTAGTTGAGACAGCCAGGTATCTCGGTTGTTGTTGCGGTTTTCGCGGACCTGTGTCACATTTTTGTAAAACTCAGGCCTAAACAGATTTTGCCTCACTTCTTTTGTTCATAAGATACAGGGTGTTTTTGAAAATTCACACTTTTTGGACTCCCCATAGATCTACGAAGTTTCTCAGCGATAATGTCAAATTGAAAACTTATCCCATAGAGAATTTTATGCGGAATCCAGTGGCGCACGCAATTTTTATTTTCGGGGTATGGTAATGGATATACGACTCAAATTATAATTTCTTAAATGGAACACTCTGTATTTTATTATCTCATTAAATTCCTTATTTTTTTTTCCTTCAAATTAATATATAATATATGAACATAAAGTTTTTAAAAATGTTCCAAAATCACTGAAATATTGAATTTCAATAGTGGGCTATGGTTTCTTCATACAAAAAGGTTCCAATTGACGGAATATTACTTGTGAATTTTCCACGAAAGAAACAAAAACAATACTAATGCTAATTCACTAACAAAACACAAAACTTAGTTATTGAATTGTTCAATTTGATGTCCATTTTCCCTAACACATAATTGACTCACTTTCTAAATACGTATTAATGCATTTAAAATATTAAGAGCCGTCTCTGTTGTTGCTCATAATAATATATTCACATAAAGTTTTCAAGAATGCTGTAAAATTACTAACTCATTGAATTTTAAAAGTAACTACCATGGATTTCAAAGTCTTACTTCAGGGATTATTATTTGAGATTTTTTTATAGTAGGTCACAGAGGATACAAATATTGTTGTTGCCTTTTGGTGCATTGTTTTATCAAGTGATTGTGGAGGAGTCAACAAATCTGCTGTCATGATAATCAATTTTGATGTGTTTTATTGGGTTTGTGCTTGGCGATTTTGTAAATTTGAGAAATTTTATAATAGCTGTAAGATTTTTTCATAAAATGTTTCAATCAGTGCAATGAAAATGTCGACGAAGCATTAGAATCTCGTTTTTAAATATCCTACCTGTTTAAATATGATTCTAAAGCTTCGTCGACCTATTCATGGCACTGATTGAAACATTTCATGATATCACACTTATTTATTACTCTATGCCAATAAAACACATCAAAATTGATTATCGACAGCAGATTTGTTGATTCTTACACAATCACTTGATAAAACAATGCTCCAAAAGGCAACAACAATATTTGTATCCTCTGTGACCTACTATAACAAAATCACAAATAATAATCCCTGTAGTAAGACTTTGAAATCCATGGTACTATTAAAATTCAATGTGTTAGTAATTTTACAGCATTTTTGAAAACTTTATGTTTATGAGCAATAACAGAGGATGCTTTCTAGAATTTACAAAGACGGCTTTTAATATTTTAAATGCATTAAGACGTATTGAGAAAGTCAATTATGTGTTAGGGAAAATGGACATCAAATTGAACAATAATTCAATAAATAAGTTTTGTGTTTTGTTAGTGATTTAGCGTTAGTATTGTTTTTGTTTCTTTCGTGGAAAATTCAGTAATATTCCGTCAATTGGAACATTTTTTAATGAAGAAATCATAGCCCACTATTAAAATTCAAAGTTTTAGTGCATTTTTTAAAACTATATGTTCATATATTATATATTATTTTGAAGGAAAAAAATAATTTAATGAGATTATAAAATACTGGGTGTTCCATTGAGAAAATCATAAGTTTGAGTCGTATATCCGTTACCATACCCGAAAATAAAAATTGCGTGCGCCACTGGATTCTGCATAAAATTCCCTATGGGATGAGTTTTCAATTTGACATTATCGCTGAGAAACTTCGTAGATCTGTGGGGAATCCAAAAAGTGGGAATTTTCAAAAACACCCTGTAACTTATGAACAAAAGAAGTTAGGCAAAATCTGTTCAGGTCATTTTGAATTTCACAAAAAAGTGACACAGGAACGCCAAAACCGCAAGGTTCTATCTTCAACAACAACCGAGATGCCTGCCTGGTTGTCTCAACCAAAATGGGATGCACTGTACATATGCACCCAAATGGGCGAATCATAAAATAGATTGTGACAGATAGACGGGCTGTCAGATAGACGGAAAACTGACTTATCCTGTAAGGGTTCCATAGACACGATGAGAAACAGTATTTAATTAGAGCTTAAAGAAACGATCTGGTTAGGTAAGGTTTGTCAGAAAATCACTTGTAATCAAGCGATCACTTCCGTGTGAATTGTTTTATACTTACCAACGATAATTTTAAGAGCTAATAGATAGCCAAAAGAGAAATCTCAGGAAACATATACATTTATAATTCAATATTTTTGCGATTATGTATCTATTTGTGATAAAAAAATATGTCTAACTTTTGTCAATGTCAATTTTCTAAGGATTAATCAAAAATATTGATCAGTCGTCATTTTTAAAATGTGATTATATCACGCTAAAAACTTGACTGTCATCATCGTTTCATCTTTATTCTCAATGGTAAATTACGTTTGTTATAATCATTCACAGCATTACCTACTTCCTTTTTCATCCAATTATCATAACAATTTTCTTACCGAGAAGTTAAATCTCCCAGTTTCGACATCCATTCAAGAGTTGTAATCTTTTCATAAAATGTTTCTACCTATGCAAAATAGGCAAAACAAACGTCAGGGGGTCTCTCATTCTTGGACAAATATTCTAGACAGGCAGATAATGTTATTCCAACAACTTAAGGAATGTCCGTATAAACAAAATAAGTATGTGTCAGTTGTTAAAGAGATACGTACAGGTATAAAAGTATTATCTATCTAGAGAGATAATGACGCTGGGACGATGAATGACAGGAGTCAGGATGCATCTGACAAGACCTGCTAGCTACCTACAGTTCCGAATGCTTCAAATCATATCATTGTATTGGACCGATTGTGTTTATATTTGCAAAGAATCTTACAACTGATGTCATTGCCAATAGTAATAAAAATAATATTCAACAAATCAACAGTTACTAGGGTTTATAATCAAAAAATAAGTTATACATGCTGCAGATCTTTAGTAAAAAGTCATGGTGAAATTATAATAAAAGATTTTGATATTCATAAAATTATTGAAATCTGATGATATCATTCAAGAATTTTTAAGAATACTTTAAATTCAATCTTCATTCTACTAATTTCATTTTCAATTTGGATTATATTTATGAAATGCATAAACCCAAATTTTGCCTTACAAGTTTTTGGAAAATATTCACTTTTTTAGTTACTGAGAATGATCTCTTCTTTCATTCCCCCATAAAAAGTTTTCAATAACGAAATAACCACTGAATAACTTTGGTGCATATTTTGAAGGAAAAGGATTTGTTGAATCGTGAAAGTTGTGCTTAGATTTTTGCACTATATTTCAACAGTCCTCTATAAAATGACAAAAGTATACAGGGTGATCCATCTCTAACGACTTGCTCCAGAGCAGCTCAACTGTGGAAGAAAGAAGAGGTATCAAAATTCCGTTTTTTCTAATGGAAACATACCTACTATTACCTTTTTGAATTGGTTATCAAAATACGATCAATGTATACCTACAACTTTTTGTTTTGGAGCTAATACAGGACTTATTTAAATTGTAGAGCTGTAAAAATTTATCCAGGAGCTATGCGATATTAAAAATATATAGGAGTAGTCTCGGAGTATTTCGATGTTTTACAACCTAATTTTGTACAGAATGTCTTCAACCGTAGTGATCATATCGATCAACTTCGGACATCATTAACTATGTAGCCTACTTCAAATGGAACATCTTGTATATTTGAATATCAAGTTAAACAATATTCAAATACCCGAAAAATTTTAGTGGGGTTTTCTTTACCTAACTATATTATTTCTAGAAACAGAACAAAATTTACAATACCTAATCTTTATTAAAGAGAATTCTTTGGAGCCCATTTTAAGAATAATGCGGTTACAAAGGAATATGAGATTTGGCATCGTTAAGGCTTATATGACGAAGGAGGGCACCGAGTTAAAATTAATTAATAATATGTGTTACAAGTACCTACCTTAAATTGAATAAAGTCAATTAACTTTGACTAGCCGTTTATATTTATCGGTGTACATAGGATTATGAAAATAAATGTTCTGGTGGTGTAGTGGTAACCTATAGTTCGAAATATAGATAAGCAATAAAACTGTGTGTTCCTTGAAATAGTCCCAGGTTCGGATTAAGATATCTCATGAAATAGTATAATTTTTGGCATAATCGCATTCATTATCGTGATGTTTATAAATGTTTTTGTCTTATATATCATAATATATTGTATATACATAAACAATTCTCAATTGTAATCAAGCGATTTTTCTTGATAATTATCTTAACCCATTATACCTACCTATAAAAACAAATTTAATGACTAGGACAGGTACAACTCTGCGTAGACTGCCTGCTGATAACTCAAGTGTTTGGTGATTTAGAATCTTCTTAGATTTCTGGTCGTACTGGTACTGTTAGACAAAACTCCTGCTACGTATAAGCGATAAGTAAGGAATTATTTAAATAGAAAATGCACTCCACCTTTTACAGTTGATACACACAACACCAACAGAAATTATATTATATTACTCCAGAAATGTTGAGGAATTTGAGGAAATCGCTTGAGGAGAGTATACTTTTTGTTTAATATTACTTTTTGCGTAAATAGATTAAATGAAATACTGTAACACTCAAGATTATTTATCAAAAAAATATTTCAAGAGCTGTCTGTCATTTCTCAAAAAACTGTGATAGGTAATAACATACCCTATTATTGTATAGAAGATATTTAAATTATCTTTCTCCTGTTGTCAAAATACATAGGGTTTTCCATTTGAAATAACACAATTATAAATGCCTAAAACTGATCGATATTTTAAAAACATCCGCTACAACTTCAAATGAAAATCAAATTGAGCATACACACACCAAGATATTCTTCTCTTATTATTTTGTCTCTCTAATTACTGACTAAGTCCTGGGAAATTTACATTTTTCGACATCTCAATAATTTCAGTAAATCTTCATAAAGGTTAGATTAAGTTAGGTTAGGTTTGATTGGGTTAGGCTATCATATAAATGTGTATTCTTGAGGTTGTTATCATAAGTAATTTAATAACTTACATGATATTTAGCGTTACATCTCTTCTATACTAAAATGAAAGAATCCCAATTCAATTTATTGTGATGTCTTCAAGGACACAAACGAGGATCGCACGCACAAAGGTTATCAATCTTTTTGTAACTCCTTCTTTACTTACTTACTGTAAATGCATATTCTCATTGGATTAGTACCTACCTACAATTATTTGTTATTGTTTTTTTATGCTAATTGTAGATATATTACAAATAAAATATTTGTTCGTATAAATATTAGCAAATATGTATACAATCCGATACCTAAGGCAAAGTGAAAAAATGATTTAAAAACTTTCAACTTATTTTGAAAGGTGTTATGTTTCAATTATTTATTTTAGAAAAAAATCTTTTATATTAATAGTTGATAACAACCGAGTGCTATGCGGTACTAGCGTTACCGTAATAGAAATATCCGGAGCCCTCGAGCTATGAGCAGATATTACTCGTACTTGTAAATTTCAACTAGGTAATCTTATAACTACGAACGTTTCAACACATAAATTAATATAGAATTAATAAAGATTGTAGTATAGGCAGGTACTAGGTATCTACCTACTACAAGAAAATTATGTAGTTCGATTTTTGCATGCATGCATATTGGAATTACGTAAATGAGGACGATAAATATTTATACACGTTAATTTATTTCCTCATCTTCTATACATCAATGTCATGTGGATGAAAGTAAACAAAGCATATTTTAATATGACATGAATTTCTCACCAGTTAGGTACTTTCGGGAGTGGCGTTTTCAATTATATCTTATACTATACCTACCTTAGTATTATTTAATTATCGTTTTTCCCTTTAATTTACAAAAATATTTGAACACTATTTCTTCCATAGCTATTGTATCTATGATTTTTGCTTTATTGTTTGGAATAAAATCAACTGAAAAGTCCCTTTGTTCAGAAATCCTTCCCAATCATGTCTACTATACATCATGTTCGGAAAATGAGATCACTAAATTCTAAGAAGTAAATAGTAAAGTTTCAGTGTCCTTTCTCTTCCTCTGACTATTTGGTTGCATATTAATTATCTATTTGAGTACCAAATAATAGAATAGATTAGACATTTTCTTGACAAAAACTAGGACTTTTAGAACTTTATTTGTTGGTGAAGTAAGAAATACAAAATGATATTAATTCTACTAAATCTAAGAAGGTTGTAAATCATCAAACATTTGACCTATCAGCAGGCAGTCTATGTAGAGTTGTCCCTGCCATAGCCATTACATTTTGTTTTTAAGGTAGGTACAATGGGTTAAAATTATTAAGAAAAATCACTTGAATATAATTAAGAATTGTTTTTGTATATACAATATATTATGATATATAACCCAAAACATTTATAAACATCATGATAATGAATGCTATTATGCCAAATGCCAAACTATTTCATGAGATATGTTAATCTGGACTCTGGACCTTCGAATGTTTCAAGGGATACAGTTTTATTGCTTATCTATATTTCATCAAACAATAGTTAATAATGAGGATCGTCGGCTAATATGGATTTACGACCTTCTTAGATTTCTGGTTCTAAGCTAATATTATTTTATATTTCTTAGTGCTCCAACTAATAAAGTAGATCCTAGATCTTATACAAAATATTGTATTATTAATCATCTAAATCGTCGAATATACATTTATATTCAGAGATTTCAAAAGATAGCGTTAATACACATTTTTCAGATTTGACTACTGCTGTAGCTCCGAAAGCGTTGAATTTTTTTTTTAAATGTCCAATTCAAACATTGCCAGTTTGGTCCCTTCTTTAATGTTGCCGTCGTCAATTTTCGAAGTTTGTAAAAAATTGTTGCCTCCACTGCCTTTGAGGGGCGGTTATTGGGTGGAAGGAAATGAACGACTATATTTTTTTTATACAAGACTATTTCTCAGCTCTCCTCTTTCAAATGAAAGAAAAATCTTCACGTTTGCGATGCAAACCGAGCAAAATAACATAAAAAATCAAATTGTACGTATAACGAATTTATCCAAGAGTATCTATGACTTATAATTTATAAAAGTTTCTGGGCTGTTGCGTTTGAGATCATCAGCCGTATCCATAACCAAAACGTGAATAAGATACTCATCTTACCATATCTGCCATTGCCGAAAATTACCGTATTATTTTAACCTGATGTCGAACATATATTTACTATCCATAAAGTATACGTCTGATAAAATTGTCAAAGTTACCTTAATTAGGGTTCTGTACAAACAGATGAAGAAACGGAACTATTATAAGAAAACTCTGTTGACTTTCTATCCGTCTATCTCAGCCTATTTTCTTCGAATCTACAAAGCCGAAAAAGTTGAAATCTGGTAGGTAGGTAGGTACCTACTGGTACAGAGTTAGGGGACCGCAACACGGACTCATAGTTTAAATAAACGAGTTCCAATAATGAATATTAACTTTGTGGAGCTTATTGGTAGATTGGTATAGATACCTATATATGAAAATTGACCACCCTCTATTATCACCGGAATTGCTGAGCACAAAATTTCGAGAAAAATAAAGTCTAAGTGTAGGACCCTCTTCAGTCGAGCCAGACTCGCACATGACCCATTTTTTTAATTTTAAATAGGTATAATGACAGTGTTTCACTTATAAAGTATGTTTTTATCCAAAAGTGCCTATACCTAATATGTTCTTATTTGCACCAATAAGATGGTACTAGCATAAGTTGAAAATAAAGGAACGGAACTATATATAATTTCATATAATTTTAGGCAGATAAGGTCCTGTAACTCAGTTACCGTTTTTGACCGACATCAAAAAAAGGAGAAGGTATACAATTCGGTTGTAAGATTGCTTTTTTTATGGCTGTTCGAGCGTTTTGCATAGTAAACGTACTCCGATTTTTTTGTTTCATTCGAAAGAGGAGAGTTGGAAATTGTTCCATATTGAGAAAAATCAAATACAAAATATCCTTCCCTCCAAAAACGGCCTCCAAAGGGGGTGGAGGGGGCAATTTTTCAAAAATCCGAGACGACAGAATTAATGAAAATTCCATATCCGGAAATGTTTAAATTGGACATTTTAAAAAATAATCATACGTTTCCGCGCTACAGTCTGAAATATGTGTTTCAGCTATGTGGGGCAAATTTTTCCGAAAATCGAAAATTCGAGATTTGAAAATTAGAAAGGGGACCATATCCGGAAACGTTTAAATTGAACATTTTTTGAAAAGAGTCACGGCTTCCGAGTTTCGCAATGGTAAAGCCTGAAATATGTGATATGCGCATTTCCGCTATGTACAAGCTAAACCTACCTATATCTTTTTGGGTATTAGTGAATGTTCAACATTTTTCATGACTAATTTACACTCAAAAATGTGAAATAAATATTTTTTACAAAAAATTGGACCGACTTTATCAGTTGTTGCACTGAAAAATACAAAATAATATTAATTCTATTGGTGCTGGTAATTTTGAAGTTGTGCCGTTGTAGTTTGTTGATGTGGGCACCAACTCCAAAAGAACCAGCACCAATAGAATTGATATTATTTTGTATTTTTCAGTGCAACAACTAATAAAGTCGGTCCAAGTTTTTGTAAAAAATATTTTCTATTTCTCAGTTGTGAGTGCGGTTATGAGTTTGTAATTTGCCAATCTTCATTAGATATATTTTTTAAATTGCCTACCTACATGCCACTGATTTTATTGCTCATTTTAGTAACTCTTATGGTTACCTAAAATTTGATTGAAATCGGTTCAGTAATAATCGCTAAAAAATAAACAATGGAAAATTGGCTTTGTACCATTGATTTAAAAAAAATAGAATACCTACCTATAAATAGTACCTCGGTGATAAATGGTACTTATTGCAAAAAGGTCTAAGAGTATCTTTTATGTTATATTGCCATTAATAATTATTTCTCTTTTAGCTTAGCATCTATAACAAATGCGCTTTTGTTTATTGTTTTAAAATATCTGCTAAGCTAACATGTAATCAGTGGTGAATCTACAAAAAAGATCAATATGAAAATTTGCTAGTCCTAATACCACTTTGATTTTTCTAACAAACTTTGAGAACTGAAATTGAGAATTGCAGAAAACAGCCAAAAAATTATCATTCCATTTCAATTATTACTATGTATATTTTGACGAAATTATAAAATATTTGGATGAATATGAATATTTTCAATTCTAAACAATTCAATTCTTACATTCTAACAGGCTTATGTATTTATTTCAGTCTTGTCAAATAAGAGACTTCCGATGCTAAAGGTGATAGGTAGGTAAGCGATGTTTGAATATTACTGTAATTTAAGGTGATTCCAAGGCATAGATCGAATGGATTTTTTTTGGGATCACTTGATTTATCTGGTAGGTATACTTTAACCTGACCTGAAACATATTTATTAGGATGAATTTGTACGTACCCTAGGATGCACAAAGCATACAACGGATTTAAAAAATAGATAAAATTATTAAATCTGTAGGACCAACAATGTCAGATTCACTTTTGAAAACTTTCTCCTTTTATTTACATGCGTATTTCCATATTTGAGTAGGCAAGAAAGTTAATCTTGAAATTTACTAAGAACTAGAAATTCCTTTAATATAAAAGATGACACGAACGGAACATATCATTGCCAATGCCATTAGGTCAGGAATTTTCCGCACTTTTGCCTATAATTAGTTGTGGAAAAAATTATTTTGCCGCTCTTTTTTTCTACTAGAAAATGTACCTATGACTCGCTAACTTGACGTCAAGTTAGCGAAGCAACTTTGTTAATAATAATAATATCAAAAAACTAATTATCTGGGAATTTCCAGATTTTTTGCCGTTCATTATTTATGGAAGAAAGAATTTTGCCGCTTTTTTCACTAGAAATTGTATGTCTCGCTAATTGGACGTCAAGCAACTTTGTTAGTAATGAAAATATCAAAAATCTAATTAGTGAGGAATTTGCCGCTTCTTTGCCATTCATTAGTTGTGGAAGAGATAATTTTGCTGCTCTTTTTTTATTTTCTATTGGAAAAATGGTGTCTCGCTCACTTGAAATCAATTTAACGTTCATAATAAAATTTGGAATAGAATCGAGTTCTAGTTCATTATTTTCTATCAAATTTTATTTTTATTACTTTGAAAAATATAGGTAGGTATATTTCTTACAAAAAATTGGACCGACTTTATTGGTTGGAGCACCGAAGAATAGAAAATAATATTAATTCTATTATTACCAGTAATTTTGAAGTTGTGCAATTTTAATTAGATAGAAGGCTTTTGGCACCAAATTCATAAGTACAAGCACCAATAGAATTAATATTATTATATTATATTATTATATACTAAGTACTATCTTCATTGGTATTAGTGAACGTTCAACGATTTTCGTGACTAATGTTAAGTACACTCAAAAGTGTGAAATAAATATTTTTTACAAAAAATTGGACCGGCGTTATTAGTTGATGCACTGAAAAGTATAAAATAATATTAATTCTATTGGTGCTGGTACTTGTGAAGTTGGTGCCAAAAAAGTTATCAATCTACCTGCAACTGCACAACTTCAAAAGTAACAGCACCAATAGAATTAATATTATTTTATACTTTTCAGTGCACCAACTAATAAAGTCGGTCCAATTATTTGTAAAAAATATTTAATTTATACTTTTGAGTGTAACATTAGTTATGAAAATCGTTGAACGTTCAATAACACCAAAGAAGATATCACTTATCCTATTACTCATGTGTATTATTTGCTTGTAACTACTTGTTATTATTCAGAGATCGCGGTGGAAATACATGTATATTTATAGTTTAGGTACCACTATTGTAACTCGAAAATCTACTCTATGGAAAACAATTTCAGATTAAATGTTGCTACATATATTAATATAGCAGTTCAAGATTTTAAATTTTCAAAAGAAACTTCCCCCTCCACATAGCCGAATCTCACATATTTCAGATTTTAACATTGTTGTATCTAGAAAACCATAGCTCTTTTGAAAAAATGTTCAATTTAAACGGTTCTGGATATTGTCCTATTTTTAAGTCTACAGTCTCAGATTTTCGAATTTCGAGAAAAATCGCCCCCAGCACCCCATTGGGTGTGGTTTTTGGAGAGAAGGGGAATTCGAATTTGAGTTGTTCTAAATATGGGACCATTTCTTAACTCTCTTCTTTGAAATTAATTAAAAATCAACAAAATCGGAGTAAGTTTACTATATACAGCACGCACACAAACAAAAAAAGCAATCTCTGTTTGGGTTCTTCGGTCAATAAGACAGTAAGTAATACATTGCTTAGTAAGTTATGGTTTTACGTCATGATAATCATGCGAGAAACTTCCTCTTTGAATCAAACCGGCTATTTATGGTTTTTTATTCGTGGTTGAATTCACTTTCTAGGGGCAACATTACCTAATATTTTTAAGAAAGCTGTTATTAATAAGTAATAATATAACGTATAGGTAAATTATTTTATTTATTTAACCATTATGGGCCGTTGTATATTTTCAGGCAATTAAACTCATGTCAGCAGCTATTAAAATAAGTTTATATTTTTTAGTTTATAAAATATAGGTAAAAATAAAAACTGAAGAAAACAGTACCTACTAAACATAACCAAAACAAACGCGATAACTTATAAATAAATTGACATCATTTTCTGTGGGTAAGAATCAAACAAAGGTTATAAAATAAATATAAAATAATCTAGAATATACCTACTAATAACTAAGGTCGCAGTTTTCCATTTATTTTTCTCATGAGAACGGCCTTTGGTTTGCAGTCGTTATAAACAACCCAATTATTAATCCTGTTTACATCAGCAGTGTAATGACTAATTGAATTCGGTCTTCCAGTTATTGCAGTGCCACCTATATAATTACCGACCTCTAAAATTTTAAATTCTCGTCCGGATATCGGATATGGGACATTCGAAAAGTTGCTTCGATAACTTGACGTCAAGTTAGCGAGACATTCACCTTCTAGTAGAAAAAAAGAGCGGCATTTTTTCCACAACTAATTAACGGTAAAAAAGCGGCAAATTTCCTACTAATTAGTTTCTTGATATTTTCATTATTAACAAAGTTGCTTTACGTCAAGTTAGCGAAACAACCATTCTCTAGTGGAAAAAAACAGCCGCAAAATGATTTTTTCCACAACTAATGAACGGCAAAAAGCGGCAGTAGAGTAGGTACAATTACCTACCTTCTTGGCGAAGAAAAGCTTTATTTATTTGAAATTTGCAATCAAAACTCTACAACAAAGTCTCCGAGGACTTGGGAAAATTATCTGATGATATTTTAATTCTGTTTAACAACGTTTGACAAAATAACTCTTTAAAAGACGTGTGGTTTGGCTGCAGCATAACAAGATTATAAATCCTTAACTGAGACCTGATATGAGTAGCAAAACTTTCCTAAGGATACTGAATTTTTTGACAGCCACAACAAATAACACATCTCTAATAGTTCAGGAATATCAAAACTAGTGAGAATTGATACGTAGAAGATTGATTTTCTCTCTAATATTATGAATAGTGATAAATACGCTTTTAATCCTATTCTATCCTCACATAAGACATAAAAATTATATAGTTATAACCTTACGAGCTTAACAATTAATTGAATTTGAAGCAGTTGCTGTGAAAATTTCATTTATACTACAAACCTTCTTTTCACACCTAACAAAAATTACTTTACCGAGTACGTGGATGGTCGAATAGATCCCTTAATCTGTAAGCTTGTATGTTTTTGGATTTCCTCGCATGGCACGTTGTTACAGCCTAAGTGAAAAGGTTTTAGCAAGCCGTCGGGCCCCAGTCCGATCCATCATGGCTTGTCAGAGCTGGCTACTCTCGTAACATCCCCTGCGTCCCTGCCACCCCCTTCAACTCTTGGCAGCCGGGCCTGCGCCCCATATACCCCGCATTCCATACAATACCAATTATTACCAATATATATATATATATATATATATATATATATATATATATATATATATATATATATATATATATATATGTATATATATATGGCTCCGTTTTACAGTGAAGAGACTGCTTTTTTGTCCCGAGAAAGTTAAAAGCTGTCACCCCCTTGATGGAAATGTCATGGCTGGTCCCAGACGTGCTGGGATGTTGTCAATTGATCACACCAATCGTAGGGACCTTATCGAAGGGAAAGTGTCCGAGAGTGAAAATGGAATTCATAACAGCTATGGAACTATGAGTCGATATATGTATTATAATTTATAATATAATAAAATAATATATACGACGATTTATGTTCATTAGATCATTTTATTCTACCTTCATACCTATGACCAATTATTACTAACGAACATGTATAATGTTGACAGAACTCTAATGTAAATATATTCAATATGATCGACAATGTCAAAAGTCTTCAATTAATACTCAAAATTCCATCGTGCATAATAAAATAGCTTACATATTTTTAATTTAAAAAAATGCACCTTCCACACGGAAATACATACACATATTTCAGACTAACATTGCTGTAACTCCAAAACCGTAACTGTTTTGAAGAAATGTTCAATTTAAACGTTTCCGGATATGGTCTCATGTTTAATTTTTACCATCTCAAATTTTGGAATTTCCCCCTCCACTCCCTTCAGTGACGGTTTTTGGAGGGAATGAGATTTTGGATTCGAGTTTTCTAAATATTTTTCTAAACGCTTCAAAAGCCATAAAAAGAGAAGAAAAGCAAACATACAACCGAATTGTACACCGAATTATTTTTTAAAGTCGGTCAAAAAATGTAGATTATGATGCTTTTAAATCATTTCTCTTTGTGGACTATGACAATCTTAATTCAAATGATGCCGTTTGTATTGATGATTGAGGATATGTTTGAGAATATCCGAGAATGGTAATTCGATTATCTTCATTACTAGTTAGTGATTGCACTCTTGTAATGGATCCAGCAACTTTCCTAAATTTGATGAAATTATTTCTCAACCGCGAAAACTTTCCTTGCGAAATTCTAGGTATTTTAAATATTTTTACACTAGTCTAACTTTATTTTCTTATATTATTTAAGAATGAACACACATGTTTCAACTTTTGCAAGAAACCCTCTTTGTGAGTCCGTTTGTCCGTCCGTCTGTGATTGGGCTATATATAATTTACCGTACCTAATAGCTAATAAAAATTAACTTAAAATTTAATTTTGTTTTCAATTGTGTCCAAAAAAGTACTAAGTAGTTGTAATTTGTAAGTTTTTGACAATTTTGGAAAGCAGCATTGGGAAGATTCCTGCGCCTGGTACAAAATAGGATCATCAATGGAGAAACGAATGTTAGCTTGGACCTAACCTAACCTAACCTAATAGCAAATTTGCATTTCCAACTTTGAACAGTTTGCGAAATACAAACTTTTTAATATAGCAGCAATTAAAAAAAAATATTTGAGTCTAAAACTGTAATAGATGAGTTATTAAAACTATAGGGTTGATTCAATTCACAATTAGAAGGCCAATCAATCCATGTAGAAAAAAGTTAAGGTTTTTATTTCAAATAACAAAGTCGGTACCGACTTTTGGTACAACCTATATAAGTATAATTTTAAGAAAAAAGTTTAAAAATAATGGATACTGATTATATTGGACCAAAAATATAGAAATATTGTGTGAAACAAAATAAAATTAAAAAGTTTAAATCATAAGGGTTTTGGAGCTGTACAGAAGACATAGGTAACCAATATATTTTCTCAATGATTTGTACACTTAGAAGATATTATTTACAATATCCTTAATTCGATTGATTATAATTTTTTTCATAATTTTCAAAGTAACTTATTTCATATTATGATTCTGATTAATAAACATCCAGTTTTATGATATACCTAACATCTATAAAATCATATAAAACATTGATCTAAATATAATGAAAATTCACTCTTACAAGATAGAGGAAACTGTTGAAGTATATTCAAGAGATTCCCCAGGACCTCGATTGGGAATTTCTTTGCATTTATAAGATTTTCTATGTTACTCTATCATGTCGCAGCAGTCCTCATTCATCAAAATCGTTTAAACGCGGAAACGAAATTTCATAATAAATTGTAGTTTAAAAATAAACTAAAAAATACTCATCATTTACAATCCGAACTAAAAAGAAAAAAATAACCTTGAAATAGGTATAAATAGTTTAATGTTATTGTAACAATGGGTGGAATGCTTGAAATCAAATGTTATCAATAGCTCATTGGTCGCTATTTATACCAATGTCTATACTTACCTTCTGTTATTAGAAATATAGATAGGAAGGTATAGTAAAAACCACCCCAAGCTTTTTACAATGAAACTAAAACGATGATATTTCACAAATACTCTTTTACTTTTTTTAAACAATTTATTTTCTTTTGTTTTACTCTCGTAAAGTTCAGGTATTTATAATTAACAGGCATAATCAATTCCTTAATGTATCGTATGTGTTTTGATAGTTCCAAATTCCTTTAATCGAATTCCTCGTAACCTTACCATTGCATCCAATTCATCTCCATTACATGGAACTCTCCCTGTATCAAAAAGTGTCAACAACGTGACTACAAAATATACCTAACCTCTTGATCAGCCGTCAGACTAACCTTTAATGAAGATAAAATTATTCCATCTTATCCTGGTCAGAATATAAAGTTATTATATATATTGTCACCTATTTTATACCTACTTTAGTTCCAAAAATTTGCAGAAGGGACTTCGACTCTCTCGAAATCACTTACGGTTTAAAGCAAGCCGCAAGTAGACATACTAAACTTCTTATTTCGAATGGAATTTTGAATGGGTACCTACTGTAATTTTTATTTAAAATTGTGATTTTACACCTTCTCTTTATCGTAATTTTGAGATATTTTAATTTTTCCATTAATTTATACAAATAAAATAAATGACTTTTATTGGGATGGATTGCAGATGATAAGGTTAACTCATATTTACAAGGTCTCCAAAATATTGATCCAAATTAGGGTTTGATTTTGTTTCAACTCATCAAGTTTTTGATAGCTTTTATTCTGTATACGAGATACAAAATACGCTCTCATGATTGTCTAGCTTACTTTAAACAACCTGTATCTTACAACATTTTTAAACACCACTTACAAAACTGTTTAGTTAATAATTTCCTACACCTATCTAAATATTACTTTATGGGTTATTTCGATGTTTAACAATAAAAAACATATTTTTAGCAAAGAGCTAGATACTTCAATCTATCAATTCTTAGAGTTTTATACCATTCATCCAATTCAGATGGATCAAAAATAATTAGGATTCAAAAACAATGTATGCCTCTCCATTTTCTCTGCGTGTCTCTAGCATGGGTTCGATATCGATGAAACTTTTAAAGAGTTCTGCGACCCTCACGATGATTTTCAAAGTTAATTAGGTACCTAATTGCACTATTTTTTTTTCATATTATCTATTTGATGCATGTTATATGTAGGTACCTATATAAATATTTAACTAAGTACTTGGCACTTGGGAACAAAACGAAGCATTAGGTTCACCGTATAAAAATCATAAATCATAATATGTAGGGTACCTATATATACTTATGAATTCAAATCAAATCAAATATTTTTCTATGTTTCCTTAATATGTAACAAGCCTAAGCAAAATCCTATCACCAAATCCTATTATCAGAAAATGCAAACCGATTTAAGTAAAATTAGCTTAATACAAAGTTGCCATTGGAATTTGGTAGATATATATATATATATATATATATATATATATATATATATATATATATATAGTAGGTGGAAGAACGACAGTGCTTGTTAATCACAACAATTACAAAAATGGATTGGGGATACTGTCGGAGGACTGGGACTTAAAAAAGCATACTCTGTTTGCTCACCGAGCTTTCGAGAAAATTTATTCTCTTCATCAGGGCTAAAATTAATACAAAACGATGTATAAATTCAAAAAAATTCGATAAATATATATTAGACTTACTGTGCAACTTGAGGTTTAAAATATGTTAGTTAAACTACAGTATGGAAAGAGCATCCTCATTACATATAATTACAATATTGGTATTGAAACATCTAATAAAATAGTGGAATAAAAGCGAGAGAAATTAATAATACACTCTAAGGTAATAAACACATTGATAAAACTAAGAATTGTCATTACAGAATGAGAGGGAATTAAAATATTTCTTTTTTTTTAAACCTATGTATAGTAGAGGGAAGAAATATGAAGAAAAAAGTAATTGTTTTGAATTTGCAAATTGTATTTTGCGGGTAAAATGTGACAATTATGACAGTTGATTTTATACCTGTCACCTTTCATTCAAACTATCTTGAGACATCACAGGACGAGAAAATTGTTATAAGACGAACCAAAAACAAAATAAACACAAGGTTGCTTAACCACAAAATTTTCCTTTTAATTTTGAACGCAATATTTTGCAATTAGATATGCGTAAATCGAGCTGAGACCGCGTAAGTCAGAGCATTTGTTCATTGCTTGGGGTTCCTTGCTAATCTCTATCATTTCGTGTATCAGTCTTTTTTTGTAACAGGACTCGGTTTTTAAGATGCAAGCCCCATCATAGTTAGGAGTGTGCTGTTTTATATTGGAATGTTGGGCTAGGGCACAATATAGTTTTTTATTCTTACAGTCACTTTTGTGTGAGGTGATACGGTTTCCAAGTTGTCGTTTGGTTTCTCCAATATATACAGAATCGCAATCATTGCATGGGATCTTATAGACCACATTTCTCATTTTTCTTGTGGGAATCTTGTCTTTTATGGTAGAGAAATGATAACCAAGTAAGTTTACATTCCTTTTGGCAACCTTCTTGGTAACCACCACTTCCCTTATGATACTGACCAATTTAGGTGTGAGATCCCTTATCCAAGGAATTGTGAAAAAACCCTGATGCTGCTGAGATACGGGATTGTTTAAGATGTTCTGGTTGTTGTCAATGGAAGGATTGCTGTATAGAAGCTTACGTAGAAGTTTGTTGGGGTAAGAGTTATCCAATAGGATGTGGTATAATTTGTCAATGTTCTGATTAATTAGTGATGGATGGCAAATCTTTTGTATTTGTAAGAGTGATAATTGAGGTATCTTCCACTGTTGGAAGGTTTCTGATACCAATCTAGGACTATGGTTTGGTTCTCAGTACGTATGCATCTGGTATCCAGAAAGGGTAAGGAATTATTGGATTCTTGTTCAATTGTGAATTTCAAGTTGATGTTATATGAGTTGAAAATTTCAAGAATTATATCAGATGTATCCGTAGGAATTGAGCAAATAATGTCATCAACGTATCGCTTGAGAAAGGGAACTTGAAACGGCAATTTTGGCAAACTGTCATCCAACAAATCATCCATAACAAAAGCAGATATGATGGGTGAGAGTGTGGAACCCATCGGAGTACCGAAAATTTGCAAGTATATTTCTCCTTGGAATGTGAAAATTGTGCTTTCGAAAATAAACTTAAGGACTGAGAGGAAAGAATCCAAATCTAATTGACTGTGTGAGCTAATTTCATTCCAATGTTTCCTAATGCTCGATTCAGCCAGTTCAAAAGAAATGTTGGTAAATAACGAAGAAACATCAAGACTGATCATTATATAGTCCGGAGGTAATTGAAAATTATTGATAAAAGTTGCAAACTGGAATGAATCTTGAATAAAATAGTTGTTATTTTTGTTATAGGCATTGGTTAGGATTTTGGTTGCAAATTTGCATAAGCCAGAATTGGGGGTGCCGATGGACGCGATGATAGGTCGAAGACACAGAGGCTCCTTGTGGATCTTCGGTAAGGCGTAGAATCTGGCAGGGACGGAATCATATGTGGTGTATTGTTTTTTTGTTATTTTATCTATTAAATTGTTATTGAACAGCACAGCGAGAATCTTATTTGCTTTGCCTTGTAACGTGATAGATGGATCTCTGGTTAGTTTCTTATAGTATTTACCGTCATTTAACAATAAATTAGACAGATCTCTATACTGATGTTGAGATATTAAGACCGTCACGTCACCTTTGTCAGCTCTAACAACTAGTAATTCTGAGTGTTCTTTTAGAAATCTCTTAGTCTTAGAGATTAGTTTGTGATAATGTCCCCCACTATTGTTTGGAGAATTGACATAATTTGTGATAAAATTAGTGGCCCTAGCAGTCATAATGCTTCTAATTTTATTATCTGTTAAGCTGTCAAAAACCGTTTCAAGGTCTGCTAAAACATTTTGAACTAGATTATTATCTATTGTAGGTGGTAGACTGAATTTAGGCCCTAAAGCAAGAAAGTTAAGTATATCAGCAGGAACTGTCACATCAGTTAAGTTCTTGATCCAACTAGGTTTAGTTTTGATTGGTATTATTTGTGAAGCTATCAAATCATTTAATTTTGCTTTTGTTCTAACATTGTAACTGTGGAACACCTTATTGTAGCTGATTTGTTGACGTCTCTTAAATTCAGATATCAAGTGATATGGTACGTGTCCTGTGATATATCTAACTAATTTATCTAGTTCTATCTTTAATTTGTTGATGTTGACAAATGTAATATCTATCTCAAAGGAGAGCGTTTTAGATTCCAACCTTTTCCACATTCCAAGGAGAAATATACTTGCAAATTTCCGGTACTCCGATGGGTTCCACACTCTCACCCATCATATCTGCTTTTGTTATGGATGATTTGTTGGATGACAGTTTGCCAAAATTGCCGTTTCAAGTTCCCTTTCTCAAGCGATACGTTGATGACATTATTTGCTCAATTCCTACGGATACATCTGATATAATTCTTGAAATTTTCAACTCATATAACATCAACTTGAAATTCACAATTGAACAAGAATCCAATAATTCCTTACCCTTTCTGGATACCAGATGCATACGTACTGAGAACCAAACCATAGTCCTAGATTGGTATCAGAAACCTTCCAACAGTGGAAGATACCTCAATTATCACTCTTACCATGATGCAAGAGTCAAGATTAATTTGGTTTTGGGCTTGAAGAATAGGATACAAAAGATTTGCCATCCATCACTAATTAATCAGAACATTGACAAATTATACCACATCCTATTGGATAACTCTTACCCCAACAAACTTCTACGTAAGCTTCTATACAGCAATCCTTCCATTGACAACAACCAGAACATCTTAAACAATCCCGTATCTCAGCAGCATCAGGGTTTTTTCACAATTCCTTGGATAAGGGATCTCACACCTAAATTGGTCAGTATCATAAGGGAAGTGGTGGTTACCAGGAAGGTTGCCAAAAGGAATGTAAACTCACTTGGTTATCATTTCTCTACCATAAAAGACAAGATTCCCACAAGAAAAATGAGAAATGTGGTCTATAAGATCCCATGCAATGATTGCGATTCTGTATATATTGGAGAAACCAAACGACAACTTGGAAACCGTATCACCTCACACAAAAGTGACTGTAAGAATAAAAAACTATATTGTGCCCTAGCCCAACATTCCAATATAAAACAGCACACTCCTAACTATGATGGGGCCTGCATCTTAAAAACCGAGTCCTGTTACAAAAAAAGACTGATACACGAAATGATAGAGATTAGCAAGGAACCCCAAGCAATGAACAAATGCTCTGACTTACGCGGTCTCAGCTCGATTTACGCATATCTAATTGCAAAATATTGCGTTCAAAATTAAAAGGAAAATTTTGTGGTTAAGCAACCTTGTGTTTATTTTGTTTTTGGTTCGTCTTATAACAATTTTCTCGTCCTGTGATGTCTCAAGATAGTTTGAATGAAAGGTGACAGGTATAAAATCAACTGTCATAATTGTCACATTTTACCCGCAAAATACAATTTGCAAATTCAAAACAATTACTTTTTTCTTCATATTTCTTCCCTCTACTATACATAGGTTTAAAAAAAAATAAATATTTCAATTCCCTCTCATTCTGTAATGACAATTCTTAGTTTTATCAATGTGTTTATTACCTTAGAGTGTATTATTAATTTCTCTCGCTTTTATTCCACTATTTTGTTAGATGTTTCAATACCAATATTGTAATTATATGTAATGAGGATGCTCTTTCCATACTGTAGTTTAACTAACATATTTTAAACCTCAAGTTGCACAGTAAGTCTAATATATATTTATCGAATTTTTTTGAATTTATACATCGTTTTGTATTAATTTTAGCCCTGATGAAGAGAATAAATTTTCTCGAAAGCTCGGTGAGCAAACAGAGTATGCTTTTTTAAGTCCCAGTCCTCCGACAGTATCCCCAATCCATTTTTATATATATATATATATAGGTATTAACGTGAAAGAAATACGAGAAATGAATGTTCTCTCCATCTATGTGTTATTCTTCAATATTTAATTTTCTATTAAGCTTATGCAACCAACCCTACATCTCAGAGTGAACAAACAGCACATCTTGATATTACCCATAATGTTTTAACCTTTTATTAATCTCATGCGACAATTGTTTTGCGAACAGGTTTACCCCTGAAGATGCCAACTAGCCTCATATTAAATTTCACAAAATACTTGAATTCATCGATATCAATTTTAATTTTTCAGTGAGTTTTGTAGGTTTAATGTCACTAGAAGGTATAAATCAATCAAATATTATTCATCAAATATCAAATTCAAATAAAAGAGGTTTCTCTAGAATTTTCTTGCAAAGAACTCTCGAACACGAGATACCGACTCAAGAAGAACCTGTTGTAGATAGCCATTGATAGCCAAATGATAAATACTATTCATTAGAAAATTGAGACCTAAAATCTTATTTTATTATTCTGCTGATCGCTACCAGTATCTTCGTGAACCTGGAAAAGCCTTTTGAATAGGTAGTATTTATTACCTGATACCTAATCTAAATTAATAATGTTATTTTATTCTAAATAATATTCTTAAGAACTGTCGTGGACTTTCATATTCCTACTTTAATCGATTTATAGGCTTTCATGAATTTGTGAGTAGTTTTTAGTTGATGCACTTCACTGTAAAAGTTGTTTGTAAGAAATCCTGCTAAACTAAATGCGAGCTACGTGCTGGGATCTGGTTCCTACTCACGGAGGTAATAACACCTACCGAAATGTTTCTAAGCTGTAGTGTGATTGGATATGAAGCGTGGGTAGCACATTGCATATGTGTGACAAAAGACAGTGATCTTAGAGGAATTACACTAAGTCCCGCCCATCTACAAATATACTAAAAACACAATTTTGGACAAAAAACTCATGACCCCAATGTTTTGAGACTGGAAAATCATAACTTTGTTAAAATTTCTGCTCAAACAAGAGACTATCAAACCAATACGATATTATTTAAAGTTAAAAAAACTTACACGGAGTGTTCAAAAGAAATCGATGGGAGTCCTGACGAGAGAAGTGTGAGACAACTCCCGAACCGAAACAGCCTTGGCCACCAAGGCACTTTTGGACTCATTTGTTTGAGAAGTTTTGAGCCTTAAGATAATCATCTTCTCACTTCCCTGGAGCCAAGAATACTACTACTAATACTCTATAGTACTACAACCCCATGGTGCTTGGCTGCCATGTCTATGTGCCTCCACCATTGAGGTCGTGGGCCAGCTCCCTCCATTCCTGCATGTTCACTTCAAAGGTAGTTAGATCCTTATCAATAACGTAATCTCTCCACATTAGTCTAGGCCTTCCGTGTGATATATTCCCTTGTGGGGCTTCCTTCATCATTCTATTGTATTGTTGAATTCTTTGTATATATGTATGTATGGATGTGGGATATTAATCTTTGTCGTAGGTAACACAGTAACATCGATACTTCCTGCGTAGTTCTATTTAAGTGTTCCTCAAAGTAGGATTTCCACCTGTCTAGCCCTTCTACTTTGGATGCGGTAGCTGTACCATCTTTACATTTCAGCATTATGACACTTCTTGGACAAAATCCATTCTTAGATCTTCCTACTAGCTCATAGAGAAGCCTTGCATTACCGTTCTCAAAGTCAGCCTGTAAGTTGAGTACCTTTTCAGTATCACGTTTTTTCCTCTGAAGAGTTCTTAACGTTTTTGTTTGCTTCTGCGATGCTTTTCTCTATGTGCTTCAAGCTAGATTTTATAGGTACTGTTCGATTCAGCTGTTCTGCAGAGGCTTTCTGATATTCTTTCCTTGTAAGCTAGACCTATCTGTGGGTTTCGTAATTTTGTTGTTTTATATTATACCTTTATTTCGGATTTCTTGTTTTTATTTAAGATATGCGTGTTCTCAATTCCTTTTTTACTACCACTTAATCTGTTATATTGCTGCCATATTTCGCGTTTACTAGAACATGATCCTTAGTAGCTCCGCCATTTGAGATCTACGTTTCTTTGTGTATGCGTTTGTTTGAATATGGCTGACAAACAAGCAACAAGCTATTAAAATCTGCAGAAGGGTATATGCTGGCTCCTTTCCAATTTTTGCGATGTAATCATCCAAGCACATATTATTGTTTGGGTACTTGATTGATAGTGACTTGTAGGACATCATGAAAACTATTCTTGATATTGTCTTGTACCTCTTCTAATGATGCCTATATTGATATCAGACTGGCTGTGCAGCAAATTCTTTCGTTGACGTGAGAATAATCTTATTGACTAGAAGCTCTTTAACCGCGAAACCTGTTCTTCCACTTTTATGTCTGATTGATGACTGCTGTTGAAAATAGTATTGCTTCTAACTTTGATATTACCTGAACCAGTCCACCTGATCTCGAGGAGTGCGGTTAGAATCATGTCATTTTAGGTTAGATTGGATCATCATTGTTGATGAACCAAGTCTATACAGCAGTATGTTCCATCTTCCAATATTCATGTCCTTATTTAGTAGATGGTGTTGTTCTCGTATTTCTGTTCGGTTCCGATGCAAAATTTCGGTTTTAAAGGGTTAGCTTATTAGCCTAACGCCCAACCTTCCCCCTTTATCCGAGCGTGAAAATTAAATTTTCAGGGCATAAATAAGCTTGTGCCACAGCTCAACACATACAATGAACGGGATGAAAATTGCTTGGAAAAATAACCAAATATCTTGGACTGCTACTTTAAATATGCATAAAAAAGTTATATATATATATATATATATATATATATATATATATATATATATATATATATATATATATATATATATATATATCATATATATATATATATATAAATTATTTACTCTACTTGCTAACTACTTTCTGAACATGCCTCGTAAAAATTCGGAATTTACAACGTGACCCTATAGCAAGAAAATCGATACAGAGGGGAGAGTAATATGTCGCCATCTGTTGATGAATAGTTCATTTAAATTTATTGAAAGGGAAAATAATAAAAATTCCAAATAATCCTAAAATTTAATGCAATCAGATGCGTGACGACTACAAATCATTAAATTCCAAATGAGGGTAGTTTGTAGAATACTCAATATGATATCACTTCAGTAAAATTTTACTATCGTTGATTGTCAAATTTCCTACAAGAACGCATGCGCTCGTAAAGAGCTTCATGCAGAAATAATATTTTTAAAAGCTGTGCAACTTAATCAAAATAAACACAAACTTTGACTAGAAAGACAATCAAGAAAGCATTAAAATAATTGCAAGATGTAAGTTGTTTGTGAAACATATCGTTTGGTGTTATTTTCTTTGATGTTAGATTCGAACGTGTTAGTATTGATTTCTTTTGTTCTCCCAACTGCCGAATAATTAGTGCTAGTGCTATGCCGATTGCTTAATTTATGTACTTTCAGAAGCAATGGAAGACGATCCAGTGACACTTAATGAGAAGACTGACAAGGATGAATGTTCTGATGACAAATTATCCGCCTCATCTGTTGATAGCCTTGCCAATGATTTTGATGAAGATATAAGACTGGAAGAGGAAGAAGACTCGTCAACATCTAGTGACGAATTCACATTGACACAGATGAAGAAGCGAAAAAATTCATATTATTCAGATGAAAACCAAGAGAATGAGATTCCAGGTGAATCAACAGGAAGGAACAATACATCAAAACACGCTAAGCTAAGACCCTATTATGAACCCTCAGATAAGTATCAAGATGCCTCCAGATTACTTCGTTCCAAAGTCAATGAAGATGATGAATATTTCTATAATCCTGATGCTGAGCCAAATAGAATGATTCTCAAAACTATAATGGTGGGAAGCGATTTTCAAGCACAAGTACCAGATGGCTTGTGCCATTATGACGATGCCAGGCCATATGAGAACGAAGACAAACTGATTTGGGACCCAAACGTTATAGAACCGGATTGCGTTGAAATCTACCTCAAATCAGCAGCAATCATGCACCGACCAATGCTTCCGGCTGGTAAACATCTCAAAGATAACGAGCAGGCACTGTATCTACTCCAGCAGTGTGGTCACAGTGTTGACGAAGCATTGAGACGACTGAGAATGAATATCAGTCTCTATAATGAGAGCATTACACCATGGTCAGAAGAAGAATGCAGAAACTTTGAGGCAGGCGTAAGAATTTTTGGAAAAAACTTCTATCTGACACAGCAGAATAAGGTGCGTACCCGTTCAGTAGGAGAGCTGGTGCAATTCTATTATCTGTGGAAGAAGTCCGAAAGGCATGATGTTTTTGCGAACAAGGTGAGGTTAGAGAAGAAAAAATATACTTTGCATCCAGGTGTCACGGATTTCATGGATCGCTTTCTGGAAGATCATGATGTAAGGGATCGAAGTTCATCTCCGAGCGTGGAAGACAAGAAACCGCTCGAGAATCAGTCAATGAGACTCAAGAATGAGAAAGTCTAATTTTTTATGTTAACATATTATACATAAATACATGTCTTCTATAGTTATTAGATAATATATATTTTATTATGTGAAGAAATATATTTAATTCCTTGAAAAGAAAGACATGATGATAATTGCATTTCATGTATATAACATCATTGGCCAATTATACCGATTTTGGTGCAACCCTATTTTAATTGGTTATTCTCATTTCTTTTGTTCAAGTATATATTTTAAATTGTCACAGAATCAAATCACATGTGCTTTTTGGAACTTGTTATCAACGAAGTAAATTTAAGGCTCATATTGGTTACCGTAAATGCAATCTTCAAGCTGACATTTTTTACCAAAAAAAATATGGTTTGTATCAGACATTTTTTGAATATGCCTTTTGAATATAACTTTTATATTTGTGCTTTAGAATTCATCAATACCACGAAACTATGAAGATTTACCCTAGGAAACTCCATAATCAACAAAGTTCTGATGAAAGTTGCCAATTTTTTATAAATATGTGTATTACGTATAAATTTAAATTTTTGATAATTATCAGAAGTAGGACATCTAACTGTGAAAATATGCAAGGCGATTCCATTTCATATAATAGGTATCGATAACATGTGGATTTCTTCTTGTGAAAGATGTTAGTTTGGCTTGCCGCTAACAGGTGGAAGCAGCAGGCTCTTTGGAATGATTTATTCAATTTCCAAGTATCACTGATGGTAGAAGAATCCAGGTAAAGACTGCACTGTATAGCAGAAGAATTTTTTGATATTTGCTTAGAAATATTTTGCATTATGTGGTGGTATACCCATGGACAAGATATTTGAGACGAGATCTGAAGGGTATTTCCCCTTTAATAATCGTTTTACGACCCCATTGCGGGTGGATTCCAGGTACCTACGAACTCGCTAAATATTATGGTATTGGTTGGGAAGATAAAGGAGAAAGTATAAAATTACCTCAAGGGTTTTTACAAGAAAATAATCAAATAATTTCATATATCTTGTCCACTATAATAATATTCACAGATTGTTCAATAGTAAAAGAGAGAATATGTTGGTTTGGCTGTTTGCATCCTATGCTAATACCTACATTAATTTTTCATAGAACTACCAGTATGAATCGGTCATTTTTTTTCCAATTCGTTATCTGTATTGAAAACTTTCTAATCCAGCTGGCTTGTAGGTAAAATGAACGCTTTGATTATTGGAATCAAGTATTTACTCTACAAGTTACACGATTCTACAAATGAAATTATTTTTTCCTGGATTCGTGTTCATGTTTTATGTAGGTATTTCCTTCAATGAAAAAGTAGATTAAGTGCCCATTTATAAAGAGCGTAAGACGTAGGGCTACATAACGCATAAGATAGACATAACATTTTTCTATTTATAATGAACGTAAAAACTTGCTACGCATGCGTGAAATAATTTGACGGCTATAGTTCATCTGGGGGGTTTTCTCTGATGTAGGTAACCCCATGGAGTTGGAAATGCAGTTATTGCTTTTGTTATCAGCAATGCGTAGAGTACAAGGAATATAGTGTAACGTGTAAGGGGAACAGCCGCCGGTATTGGCTACAAAGTGGCGGCATCCTTTTGAAGAAAGCGCGAGATCTATGCTGTGGTTGGAAATATCGAAAGCGGCGTTGAGAAAGAGAGCGACGGCAGCAGGTCGGCATCTACTCCTACAATGCCGACAAAGGGATTTCGAGAAACGTCTAGTAGCGGCTTTTGAATAAAGACCAGAAGCCGCTCGAATGATCGGGAGCCTTTGTCGGATATATATATGGGAGAATTGTCGGCATGGAGAGAGAATGTAAAAAGACAGTGTGAATAATAGAATAGTCCGAGTAAGCTGGTGCGAATATAGTAAAGTTAAGTTGTAATTTATATTATTTAGAGTGTAAATAAAGTTAATTTAATAACTCTAAATTAGTCTCACTTATCTGCGAACCCACATACTCAACAATATTTTGTAAAGAGGGATCAAGAAAAGTTGAATACCGACGTTTAATACTAGAACTAAAACTTCATGATGAAGAATGATTCTTTAAATATACAAGAACGCGAACTGACACTTACCAACCAAGAAATCCAAATACCCTAAAAATGTTCCTAAATTTCCCCAAAGCCGCACGTAAAGTTGAACATTGTCCAACTTTATGTTCGCCTAACGTTCGGCCGTAAGATCTTACGGTCTACCGTAACACATAAGTGTAACGTTCGCTTTTTGTGAACGATCCCACTTATTTTCCATTGTTCAACTTTATCCATTACGCATATCTTACGCCTTACGTCCATTATAAATGAGCACTTAGCTGCAAAAAATAGCATAACAAAAAGTCGGGACTAACCAATTATTGCTACTAGGCTTTGATTTTAAATTGTTTTCGAAAGAAAATATGTTAAAAGAATTCAACGAATGGTGTATGCAGGAAGTATTGGAAAGAGGAAAATATTATTTCGAGAATTAGATAGGTACTTTTTAAAAAGTGGATTCTGTTTAAATAAGAAAACCTTTCGTTTCTATAAATATATTAACAAGTAATCATAATATTCTTAAATATAGCCTAATGAGAATGAACATAACTCGTCTGTTTGTGATTGCGAAGAAGCTGTTCAATCAAAAACCATGTTTTCTTCCATTGTTAATTCAGTAAAGATGAACGTATATTGCTCTTAAAAAGAGTCTTTTCTTCGTTATAATCAGTAATTTTGTATAAAAGTGAAAATATTCCCAAAACGTAGCCCCAAAATTCAGTAAAGAAAAAGCTTATCTTGTCATTATTTAAATTTCTTTAACATTTGTTATATGGTGATCAGGCAATGTCATTATTGGAAAAAAAACATTGAAGGACTTTTGTTAAGAACGTCTGTAATACGTTCTTGGGTTTTGTTACTCAATACCTACCTACCTACATTTAGCTTTAACTACGGATCGTTCTATGTCACAAAAGCAATGGGTATTTACAAACTTCTTAAATATTATTCAAAATATCAACGATTATCAAGTTCTTACCTAGTGTCTCTATTTTCAGTTGATTGGCATTATTAATATTTTTTGTTAGAGAACACTTCAAAGAAAGTTTTTTGTTCCGTATTGATTGGAGTTTATTTAGCAAAAGCGTAAACATTAACCCCTATAATATGGAAATATCTAATCAAAATTTACAGGGGTCAAGTGAGAACCTATATTTTTAATCATTGCCTTTGAGGCTTTTGTAGAATTTCTTTTCACTCTCAATCTACCACATTTATTTGAAAATATAAAGAAAACCTATTAGTTTGTGAAAAATTTGGGAATTAAAAAGTATTACCAAAAAAGCGTAATAGGGTTTTATCAGATAATAAATTAACAGATACCTATTTTTCAATAACTTTACAAGAATTTATTGTATGATCTTCCTGATTATCTACAATAGCTTGATGTCTTCGACGCCATAGTTCAATTAACTAATCTATAATGCTTGATTATACTCTTTCCAACAGAAAACTATTTTCTCTTTTAGTTGACTGATTATATTGAGCTAAGTATTCTTTGTTTTGTTCCTTTAATTTTCCCCAAATATAATTTGGAGGTAACATGTTTGGTTCAATAAAGTCAGAACAAATTTCTTGGAGGTATCTTAAACTAGGTAGGTACTTCTTGACGTAGATATGGCTAGGTGCGACATGTTGCTGGAATATATAGTTGTAATTAATTTTTTCTAGATCGATACAGCCAAAAAATCCATAAACGTAGTATTTATATATCTATATATTCTAGAAGATAGCTAGTCGTTCTGAGGATCTTTTAGATGGAGCGAGGAAATATTTTTTCATCTAAGATACATTTTTTTCATACCTTTCCGTTGTCAGAATCTGCTTAAGAATGTTTGACGTATTTCTACTCTTGTATTCTTAACATCAAAAAATGGGAAAGATGGTGTTTTTAGGACTTACGACTTTTATCTGGAATTTTCTATTTGGAAGTACCTACCTACCAACTACCTACTTATCAATCCCAAATAGTATATAATCTTCCTTGCATTCTATTAAAGGTAACATTCTTCAAAATTAGCAAGAAATACGCGATAATACTAATCGCAAGTTCGCCAAAAAGTGAGGTTGAACGAATTGATGATTGACTTGTGCAGTATATTCAACATTCTAGTGCTGTTTTAATATCGGTGTTGCCAACGCTTCCAGTTCGTATAACTTTCGCAGCATTAGATTATTTTCTGAATTTCATTTGCAAAAATAATTGCTTTAGAGAAAAATAACAACTGTGTCTTCTACTAAAGGAACCATCGAATTCATATTTTCGAAAGCCTGAAGACAAAGTTCGTCATCAGAAGTTGCCATACATACCTATTATCGTATTTTTGCTCTAAAGCAAGTATCTATTTGTAAGAAATATTTTTTAGTAGGTAAATTTTAAACATGAAACTATACCTTTAGATACTTAAAATCTGACAACTTGGTTTATGTTTTCGTTATCGAATATTTATAAATATTTTTTACAAAAAATTGAACCGACTTTATCAGTTATTGTACTGAAAAATACAAAATAATATTAATTCTATTGGTGCTGGTAATTTTGATGTTGTGCCGTTGTAGTTTGTTGTTGTAGGCACCAACTATAAAAGAACCAGCACCAATAGAATTAATATTATTTTGTATTTTTCAGTACAACAACTGATAAAGTCGGTCCAATTTTTTGTAAGAAATATTTATTTCACATTTTTGAGTGTAACATTAGTCATGAAAATTGTTGAACGTTCACTAATACCCAAAAAGTTATAGGTAGGTTTAGCTTGTACTAGCGAAAATACGCATATCACATATTTCAGACTTTACCATTGCGAAACTCGGAAACCGTAACTCTATTGAAAATATGTTCAATTTAAATGTTTCCGGATATGGTCCCCTTTCTAATTTTAAAATCTCGAATTTTCGATTTTCAGAAAAATTTGCCGCTTCCACATAGCTGAAACACATATTTCAGACTGTAGCGCGGAAACGTATGATTATTTTTTAAAATGTCCAATTTAAACATTTCTGGATATGGAATTTTCGTTAATTCTGTCGTCTCGGTTTTTGGAGGGAAGGAGATATGGGAGCATTTCTCAACTCTCCTCTTTCAAATGAAACAAAAATCGTCTAAATCGGAGAACCTTTACTATGCAAAACGCGCGAACAGCCATAAAAAAAATAAAAAGCAATCTTACAACCGAATTGTATACCTTCTCCTTTTTTGAAGTCGGTCAAAAAAGGTTCAATATCGCCATTGACAGTTTTTTCGTTTAACCTTACTCTTTCGCGAACATATATTTACTATTTTTATGCTCATTTTGAAGGATGTTAATGTTTAATAGAATGTAAGGATTATTATATACAATTTGGGATTGAAAAGATAATTCCAAATCGAAAATTCCAGCTAAAAGTCGTAAGTTCTAAGAACACCATTTTTCCATTTTTTTATTACCAAATCATTAAAAATTGCGTCTTCGGCCTTAATTTTATTAAAAGTTATGCTAACATACATCTATTTTTGCATCTATTTTATGGCTTTTATAGCAAAAGCTGCTAAACTATTAACAATTATGATAGATACTTATTCTTACCTATGATCTTTTATTACTTGTATTTTTTGCTATTTTTCTGGAATTTACTGTATTGCCGGGTTCGACAGATTTCTTTTTTCCTTCTCCAGAATTCATTTGGCCTGGATCATTGATTTCAGGTTAATCATGTAAAAAATTTGATTAAATAACAAATAGGAGTAGATACACCATTTTTAAAAATTAATTCAATAATAATATTGACATACTGTGTCAAGGGATCCAACAGGATGTAACTCGATATTACCCTGTATGTAAATATTAAAATATATCCAGGACTCAAGTCAAGCTTCAAGTGCCTGAATGGTTGAAGTATTTGTCAATTTTGATCACCACAATAGATCGGTCACAAAAAGTGAGCATTCGGCTTTGAAAGAACTAGAAATGACAACGAATAATTATAGGTATTACCTACAGTGCTCTTCAAACAGAATGCAATGTGGCGTCTTATGGAGTCCACGTTGGCAGCACGTTCTTATGCCAGGTTTGACATCAGATTCTGTCTCAGGCAAACTTTGCCGCTTGGGTTTAAATTTTATCTCGGTAATTTATGTTCAGTAACTAGCAATAATAAACAACGAATCTCAAAATTGCAAATGGTAAAGTTAAAGAACGGCAACACTGTGTTCCGTTTTCCCATTTAAAATACATTGCCTATACTCGGCCACACTGCATTCTCAATTTGGAATGCAATATAGTACAGTCACAGGAGCATACTTACACCCAGTTGTTTTATACAGTGAGGTCAAAAAAGTCGAAATAAATTTATTGAAAATTTCACCATTGATTTTTAGAAGAAATGCTAGATTTAAATTCCTTGGTTAATTTTTTAAAATTATTTTTAAGTATATTGGGCGACTCAAAAAAATTTTGTGAAACGTTTGTAAATTGAAATCCCGATTTTTTCATTTTATTATTGAATTTTACGAAACATTCTTATCACATTGCATGTAGGTATCAATACCTTTGTCTGAGTTAATTCAATTTTAAATAAACTTTCAATTTTACCTAAGAAAAAACTATTTAAATTTTGAAGCATGAGATATTATGGGTCGACTACTATTCAACGTGTAGACTAAATTAATTTTCTCAAAACTTACTTTCCAGTTGAATTTGCTGAAGTAAAAATGACAAATGAGAAATCATGTTGTTCGAGAAAATTAAAAAATATAAATATATCACGAGACATAGATAGGTACAATAATTAAAACAACTGAAATTGTATAGGTACCTATGTTTTTAAGTTTATTTCACTTGTTCAAGCGTTGATGTTATTAGTAAATTAAAAGTGTTTTGGTTGGGAGCTGATTGAATTGATGAGGAATATACATAGTGCAAATCATAGACGGGCAATATTGGAAATAAGGTGGCTGACATTGATGGATTACCAGGAGGGCTGAGTGAGTCATCCGACTCTGAGAAACGTATCTCTGCGTTCGATCCCAGCTTGGTAGGGCCCTTTTAGTCATTCATTGATAAGCGGCATGTCGCAAATATGAGAATCTTTCGCAGTCGATGTTCGTTCGCTTCTACCCTCGCGAGAATAAATTAGAACATTTTTTTAAAAAGATGCCATCTCGAGAAGAGTACGCCGGATTTTTCAACTTTTTTTTTTAATCTAAAACTTTTATACAGATTCGCGATTATTTCTGCAATATCGAAATACCATCAATTGCATCTTTGTTATAGCAAAATTTCTTTGTAACTTAATAATTACGAAAAGGAAAATGAAACTACTTTAAAGCTAAAGACGTATATTTCTTGAGTCAAAATGCTAAATAGTACCAACGTGTAACTGTACATTCTCAAGTAATACATTAATTGCAAATATGTACATACAACAACTACCTATCTAATCAACCACCAAAGAGTTTTTGATGATGTAATTTTTGCCTATAATTTTATACATTGCGAAAGAAATAAAACATTTATATAATCTTATAAATTTGTACACTACAGATTGCAATTTGAAAAAGAGGTTTTTCGATTCATTTTATGGTGGATAAAGTGAAAAACTCACGAAAATATACTGGTTTGAGAAAGAAATCAGTTATACATATTTCTAAATAGAAGATTATAGAAAATTTCCGTGAGTTGGTACATTTAGTTTTCAATGAAGATTTCTTTTAATTTACAGAACGTCTCTGATTCTTATTATATTTCTCTACAAATAAGTAGTTATTTATATAGGTACGTATTAAAGATTGTCTATAATACAAGTGAGCTAAGCTCAGAACATTTTGCCCTTAAATTTATAACCAGAACGAAACCAAAATCAACATGCCACATATTTCCATATATTCTTTACATAAACATATAAAAAAATAAGTTTTGAATAAAATCTGGAACCATGTTCCCGTAAAAGTCGTAAAATTTAAACCGTTCTACTTAATAGAGTAGAGCATATTTTGTGCCATGGATATTAAGAAGATGAACTGATTTACAGGTAATATCTAATACCAACAACAAACATTTCTGTTTTCAGTACGTAATGATTGAAAATATTTGTTTAGACGAAGGTCAATTTCTTATCAATCTCCTCAAATGGCACTATGATATTGATTAATTCACATTCTTATCGGGAATACAAAACAGAAATGCGGCACCAAACAAACCTTCCAAATACATGGAATAACAAACAATCCAACTTAAACAAATCTCATAATGAATTTTATCTAACAACATCAAACATATCAACTGAAAATCTCATCACCAATTGCACCAAATCAAATTTGATAGTACTCGGGGGTGTAATCATTTGCCAGATTACTCAAAAAATTAAAGTCTGAAGAACTATTGCTGCTTTCGGCTGGCGGAGCTACCTGCGTCTGCTGCGACTCCGTATTATTGTAGAACTGATGGTAATTATTATAGCTGTCCGTACTATCTGGGGGTATCGTTGCTGGCGGTGTCATTATGGCCGCCGTATTGCCCGGAAACATCTCCCCACTCATGCCATATGAAGAATCACCGTTGGAAGCAACATGGTTGGCATTGTATGCGTTGCTATCATAGTATCCCATTTTGCTGTGATGATACTCAGCTTGGTTCTGTGCCTTTGAAATTGTGTGTATAGACTCGTTGGAATAGTAGTTCGTTTGATCATGATTCATGTGTACGGAATTAGGCATATGAGCAGTCATTGCGTCATTGCCATCGCTCGGATACATATTGTTGCTTGCATAGTTGTAGTGATTGTAGGCGGGATCATTATGGTACCCCTGAACATAGCTATGACCACCGTATCCATCAGTGTTCTGATTCTTCTGGTAATAGTACTGGTGTCCGTAAGTCTGACCGTAAGTTTGTCTACTTCTTGCAGTTACTCTGCTATTCACCTGAACTGAGCCCGTTTGAGCTTGAGCTCTGTGATAGCCTTGGTTGTCGTTGATAGTGGGATGATCTGGATTGTACATATCACCACTACTGGAATACATTTGCGTCATAGGATAGTGTTTTTGTCGATTATCCATGCGATAATCAGTCTGTGTATTGATCTGGTATTGGTTGGGAAAGTGGGCGGTAGATGATATCCGAGATGCACAAGCTGGAGTTGTGTTGTTCGGCACATTTTGGATGGTCACAGTTGCTGAAGCTATTGCTGTAGCTGTAGTTGGCGAGGAGCGCTGTCGGTACATCATACTTGATGGCAATGCTGGAAATAAATAATAATGAGTTATTATCTTATATTTAAACATATATAAAAGCAAACTACTATGCTCATATGTAATTTTTAATTTATCGATAGAATCTTTACCAATTGAAATTGATCTGATTCTAATGAAACATAATAAAGCTATTCATGGGTGGTAGTACACTCTGTAACTCGTAATTACACCTTTGCATCGTCTTAGGCCTAATTTTTATTATTATTATGGTAATTATGGCAAGTAAAATGGCAAAAAAAGAGAATAGAGTACAAATCAAACAGTATTTAATTATTAAGCATTATGATGAAACCAAACTAATCCCGAAAATGATGTATATGCTCGAAAATATCACCATTTAAACAGAACAGAGAAGATTCTGCAGTGAAATTTTACAAACAGATAAGATTGGAAATATACCTATTAATGACTAAACATTACAATCAAGATAGTTTCTATTCCCAAAACAAAATAAATGAAATATTTGTGAGCATAAATAATAAGAAGCGAATATCATGTTAATAATAAGCATCAAAAACACTCCTTCATCAATAATTGAGGACAGAAATCAGCTAGCATAGCATCAAAAAATATTGCTAAGCGAGTTAGATAATCTGGTACAATGTCAACTTGGTCGTTGAAACGCGTATCGCATTAAAAAACTTTAGAGTCTGTACGTGGTTGTAACATCGATATTTCTAATTTAGCATAAAGTTTAGGTATTTAGTAGAAAATTTTATATCTTTTGTTTTAAGCCAATCAGATGCTTTGATTTCGATAGGTTGCTATGACGACAACCTGAATTTTTCGAGAAAAAAAATTGTTTGCGAAATTAATATCTGATAATTTCCCTGACTTGACAGCTGTCTTGTGCAGATGATGCGAAGATTATTTTTGACAAATATTTATTTATAAACTATCAAAAATTGTATTTGCTTTTAAATATACCTAATTTTTGGTATAAAACTTTAGTACCGAATCTCCCGCGAGCTTGAATTAGTCTCCGTATATTTATTTTAAGTTACAAATTTTTCAAAGAAAAGTACACCTCCAAAAAATTCTCGGCAATTATTCAAGCTCTAAGGAGATTATTTTTTGGATTTTTGGATTATATCGAAGAAACTTTTTTATTTTCATAGATAATGAAAGACCGGTTCAAATCACTACAGCCGTCTAGAATTTCAATGACATTGAGCGCGATTACTTGTCGCTTAGTCGCTTGTTGGCGAATCAGCTACTGCGTTAGTGATAAGTCACAAAACTTCCCACTCACTTAGTAGTTATCGGGACTGGTGTGGTTAGGTCAGTCTTGGTATGACGTGTTGTGAAAAGGTTATTGTGTTCGTGTTAATAGTATCTTCGAATTTGTTAATGTCTATCGAGATCTTTTACTAATGGGTCTATCATAATAGAAGAACGTAATTTTTATGCCCGTTAAAAATTAGTACGTATCTATCGGCGGTATACCGTGCTAACTTACTCTGTAACATGTGAATAGACACATTATTTTAACGAGCTTTAAACTTTATGGTTTCGATTTACAGAATAAACAAAGTATGAGCTAACTTGTAGCGAGTAGAGTAGCCCAGCTTTCAACTTTTTCCCAGATGCTTGTTGGCTAGCGAACATGATGACCTTGAGCGGGGTTTACTAGTAGCTAGTGAAAACGCCATTTAGTAGCCTTGAAACTCTATGTCTTCGAGGCTTTAGAGATTTAAGGTCGACAAAAAGAAAAACCAAAAAATCCATTTTCAGGTTTTGATATAGAGACAAATAATTATATAAAATGTTGGAGGTGTAACTTCTAAATTACTGAAAGGCACTCAAACAGATATACGTCACTTCTAAATCCAAATTTGTTTTAGGTAGAGCTCAGTAGCTACATAGGTACTACAGATAGCGCCTACCTGTCAGGACTACTTATTTCTTTATTCTGGTTTTGGTTTTCAAGTTTTTATTATCTCCCGCTATAAAACATACTTCTGATTGTACAAGTACAAGATTGGACAAGTACATGTTATTGAACGCATGTTTCGGAGGCCATTTAAATCAAGAGGGGATTTGTTGCTTCTATGAATCTACTTAAAAATCAATTAAGTATCGAATATTTGATACATTTCTTCTCTTAATTTATTATAAACCAGTTTAAAGACTTAGTTTCTTCAAATTCTTTGCTTTGCTACGTACCAATAGGACTAGGATGTGCTGCTGGCGTTCCAGGCATTGACGAGGTCTTTGGAGATATCGTTATAGGCATAGTCTCGTGTGCGTTTATAATGGAAGGATTATCCTTCGTCTGATTGGATACTGGAGAGATTTTGCTCATACTAATTTTTTTATCACAGGAATTCGGCGAACTTCTCCTATTCTCCACTTTAATTATTGTATTAATGGGCATTGCAGCGTTCTTCTTGCCTATCCTGGGTGAGGTATGAGCTCCGCTTCCCTCATTCGACCTTGAGTCTTCTTCGTTCATTAGTTTATCAAATGAACCCGTGCTCCCAACGCTGCTGGCGCCATTGCTATTGTTGCTGAAACTTGTATTGTTGTTGTTGGTAGCACTGGGTGTGTTGTTATTATTGCCTCTGGTAGAGGCTACGTCGGGTAGTTCTTCGTGTGTACCACAAAGGCCAGCTGAAGGCATCTCACAACCTTGACAGCTCTTCTTGGACATTTCGTCGTCCAGAAATTTGTCGGAGAGTTTCGCACTTTTGCTGCCCTCACTGGTCACCGAGTCCTTGTCATCACCGTCCTCGCCTTGCTTTCCTAAGGTCTGTCTTTTGTGTTTCATCCGCCTGTTCTGAAACCAGACCTTTACCTGCAAATACAAGTATAATGAGTATCGATAATAGACAATTCGCTTATTAAACATATCATTTTATCTAAACGAATTTATTTCTCATATTCTATCTTTTCTTGAAAATGTATCCTTATAGAATTTTGACAGGCTTCCTATAGTCACGAGAGGACTTGTAGCATCTTACAAAAATGTAATAGTTATTTTGACTGTAGAAATTTTAGAGAATAACTAGTTTTCACATTATTCAAAGTTTATTTCTTGCGGAGATCGCAGAAGAGTTACTAAAAATAGAATAGAATTCTTCACGACAACTATCATAGCTCTTTACATTTTTTTGAAACCATCATCAATTTTTTTATATGAAACGAAACAAAAGCGCAACCTGCATTAGATAACACTTTATATTACCAAATCAACAAAGTAGATGATATATCAATTCTATTTCATTTATTGAATTCATACTGTTCTTTAGTAGTAGTTATACCTACGATCAAAATGTGTCTGTAGGCTATGCATTATAATAATATTCATTAGTACTAGGTAAAAGTTGAATGTTTTTGAGTAGTTACTTTTGAATATGTACCTACATGTTGCAGAGGCAAACAAGTTTGATATGTTATGCTATATTATGTTGTTATTTTTGTTGGTAGTAGTAAGTATTTTTAATTAGGTATGGTGCTCAAAAAAATTTGCAATATTTTTCAAGCATCGAGAAATCGAGAACTTTGTTACCTTCATCTATCTAATCGCATGCAAAGTACTAAAAACAAAGTTGTTGATGGTTTCAAGAAAACGGAACATCGTAAAGCTGAAAAAGTTGTTGCAAAGAAGTTTCTCCTGTTTCTTGCCGGCTCTTCTATTAACTAAAAATAAAATTAAACATTTTAAAGTTTTTCTCAAAGATATCAAAAATGCAAAAAGCTATAACATTTAAGGGGCAATTGATAGTAGGTACCTACCTACTTGTTGGTTTCAATTATTATAGGGCCGCGTAATAAATGAAAACTTATGGAGAATTAAGTTCAATGAGAACTGAGAAGGGCTATTTCAAATATTTGAAAACAATCATCTAAAAGGTTAACGAATTCTATAGACATAAGGATATTCATATAGTAAGATGTCTTAAAAGGTGAAGAGCTAGACTAGAAGGTACTAACGAACACAAAGTTGTTGGTCGTAGTTTAGCTAAGAAAAAAATTTGTTAAAAAATATTCCCATATTGTCAGATTTTTAAATAGGCCCTAAAATAATATATTTGTAAAAGTGTCATCATGTTTATACTCTATTAGCCAATCTTAAGTAATCAGTGGAATATTTGGAGTAATATATTTGGTTACCGATAGATGCTTATGAAAATCTCCAACAGTTTCTCATATTTCTAATTCATGTTCCTGTTATTGCAAAATTAACTTTAAAGCTATATGTTTCTAATATTCAATTCAATTAATAGTTATCACCACACTAAGAAAAATATCTTTAAGGGCAATTTGTTTCAAAAACATTCTTTAGTACCTAAACATAACAAATTATTTGAAAACCTGGAATCAAAAATATCAGTAAAATGATCTTGATGTTTGAATGAAACTGATGCAATTTCGTTGAATTTTTCTAATGTCCGCAAATTGTCGGTTAGGATGTTCGGTATTCTCTTTTGGTATCTCGTGATTGATGATGTTGTTAATAATGCATAAAAAGGATCATGTATTCTTATAGGTAGTAGGTAAATATGCTGTAAAATAACAGGTCGAAGCCGATGTTTTACCTGTCTTTCTGTTAAATCTAATGAAGCCGCTATCTCGATTCGCCTTGGTCGGCACAGATATTTGTTGAAATGGAATTCTTTTTCTAGCTCCAGTAATTGAGTGTTCGTGTAGGCAGTTCTAAGTCTTCTTGGAAGTCCGTTTTCTGCAAAGAAATACTGTCTTAAGAGATACTCGTAAATAGGTATTCATAGGTATACATTTACAATAGTTGGTTATTTCTAAATATGTTTGGAAAACACATTGGCCTTCAAGAGATATTTATTAAACACAGTTTAATCTTATGCAAATATGGAAAAAACCAACGAGTCTATAGGTATTCAAAATGGTTCAAAATATGAAAAAAATAAGTTTTAATTTGAACATTCGCTGTATTCAATATTGCGGACTTTAATTTGTAAAGTAATCATCTTGCTTATTTTTGCGGCAACAAACGAACCCCTATTTACACAAATAAGTATATCTGTTGGTGGGTGCACCTGCTCTAAAATATCTTGGAAACACATTGAGGTAGCTCAAAACTGATTTCTGATGACTTTTTAATAACTGCCAACAGTAGGTAGGTACATACACAAAAAACTGACATTTTGCTCTTATGGTATCATACAAGAACCTCTATAACATGTTGAAGGTAGTTATATTTATCAGCAAATATTTTTATTTAGTTTCAGTCACTTCCGGGGGTGTTATTTCTGTTTATGTTCAAATCAGTAAATTAGACTCTTTGGAAATTCTTTCTTTAGTGTAGGTCTGTTTGATTTATTGAATACCTATTCTGATAAATCTCATGTTGCATGAATAAAGATAATCATGACTTGAGTTTGAAACATTTTAAAAAGTTTTCCTTTACGTATTGCTAGAGTAACCCAATTTTGGAGGTACCTACCTATCCGTTATTGACATTACACCATAACTACACCAATGCATTTTTTCTGTAAGTTCTCTGGTTACTTTTGAGTCTTTTTTTCAATAGAAATGTATCAGTTGCGATATCTAGCGCTTAGAACTCTGTACCAAAGAACATACAATACTGTTCTTTGTCTATACTTAAGATGTTCGAACATATATTTTTTTCAATTGATGAGTTCGATAGTGTTTGTATTTATTATTGTATAATATTGTGGTCAAATGTATATAAAGGTCTCGTCAATGTGTATGAGCTATGTAAGTGAATTGCTGCAGATGTAAGCCAAGCATGTTTAATATTCCATTGTTTACTCGAATTTTACCAGAATTCACTTCATTATCTAGCAGTTTCAATTATATCAGGTATTTGAACTCTCAGACGAATAATATATAAAATATTAACAAAATCGATCTAAAAACTAATAGATTCTGCTAGGACTTGAATCCAAAACATCTTCCAACAACTTCACTACATATCAATTACAGAAGGTAGGCACAATGTCACCAACGAGATAATGCTATGGACATGACAGAATATAGGTAGGTACACTGACCGGCCACCGAAAACTTACATGATTTTTTTTTAGTATAAAGGATGATTCATGTAGAATGCTATAGAGTTACTGCTTTTTACATTTATTTTAGTTATTAACCATATACGGGGTTTTACAATTAATTTGGATTTTTACGAAAACTTTGTGACACCCTGTACCAATTTTAATCTACAATAATAAGGAAATTTTGGGATATATAGGGATATACATATATGTATATATATATATATATATATATACATATATGTATATATATATATATATATCTTCCTATCAATAGAGCGTCCGTACATTGACGAATTGCATTTAATAGAGCGTCCGTGGTAATTGAGCGTCCGTATACGGACGCTCTATTACACATCAGTGTAATTCTGGTCAAGATGATCATCTTAACCGATTGAACAAAAATTGGAAGGACGCTCTATGCACGTCCCAAGAGATTTTTGATTGATATTCGAATATAATTAGTTCGATATATCTGGCGCAGCGCGGCGCTAAAATATTCATTTTGAATACGTTAACTTTCATTCCATCGCGTATTGGGCGTCCGGCAATCTGGCAACAACGAAACACATGAATTTCATTTCAACGACTTTTACACTCATATATGGTCTTCTGATATATATTCGAAGCACTTATAAATTATTCGTTTGTGATCATGTGGATAAACCGGGTGCCATTCGAATCAATAGAAGAAAAAATCGCTCTAGATAAAAAAAATTCTTTGAATTTTTTTTATTTATAGTATATATTTAATTTTTTTTTTAATCATTATTCAATGTATTGGGAACAAAGTGAACTAACAATACGAACAATATTGACGTACTACTACTGACAGACGTTTCATTTAAAATGGAGGACATAAACTCTATCGTATCGTATTCCGCGAGGATATAGACTAATAAATCATATTCGACAGATTTGTATTCATGGTGGCATTTATACTGAGACCAATTTAGATTTCCATAACATTTGTGTAAAAGATCTTTGCGCGAAGATAGATGCAGAATTAACACAGCTTAAAAATATGAAAATTAGTTTTTTTTGTGCCTACAGATCACCGGATGGTGATAGTAATTTTTTTTAATATTATCTGCACAGAATATTATCAGAAAAAAACTCCAATAATAAGGTACAGGCTGTCGGTGACTTTCAATTATAGTTTTAAGACTTAAAACCAGTGACAATAAATTAACTGAATGCAAACATATTTTTTATAACATGATATGCTAGAAAAAGTTTTTGTTGACACCAGCGGATAACTAAATCTAGAGAAACTAGAGTCGATAATCTGTTCACAAATTTAGATGATAACATTTTCATTCTTGAAGTCATAGAGCCGCACTTGTCCGACCATAAAGGAATTTTATCATGTGTCGACCAATGTCAAAAAAATCTATCTCAGGTTTCACAGCTGCATTAGATGAAATGATCTGAAATATATGCCATTTAGATCCAGAAACAAAAGCTGCTCACTTAGTTTACTCTGTCAGATCTTTAAACATCTCGTTTTCCATAAAAAAAGTTATGTATCCCTGAAAATAACTTTAAAATGTTGAGATTTCTACGTCCCTAAAGCTGGCAGAGCAAAGTTAGTAGAATAAAAAATACAAATCTGTTGTAGAGCTAATTAAATGCTGTGTTCCGAAATTAATTGCTCTTATAGTTTTTATTTTTGGAAAATGGCTGCTTTGCTAGCTTTAGACTAAAGCTAGCACAGCAACCTTTGAAAACTTACTTTTTTAGAACTTCTTTAATAGTGCTGTTAAGGTTAATTAATTATTAATTAAGTGCTGTATTCCGAAATTATTTATTCTTATTTATAGTTTTTCGGAAAATGGATACTTTAAAAAATCTATTATTTCGGGATAATCTTATTTGGTCCTTGTAGAGCTAATTAAGTGCTAATTAACTGCTGTATTCCGAAATTAATTGCTCTGATATTAAAAAAATTGCTGCTTTGTTAGCTTTAGATCTAAAGCTAGCAGAGCAACCTTTGAAAATCATAATTTTTCAGAACTTTTGTTTTAGCGATTGTAGGGCTTATTAAGTGCGGTACTCCGAAATTAATTGCTCTAGTAATTTTTTGAGAGAGAACGTTCTTTTAAGACAAATAAAAATGTCAATTTATCTATTGTGGGGATATTTATAGCTTTAAAGGTACACCGGGCAACTTGAAACTACTTAATTTTATGTAATCCATTTTTAATTCCCTTTTAAAATTGAGATTTTAATGTTTTTGAATTTATTATCTCTCCCAATGAAGAAATGTACAATTCTGATACTAAAAAGCTAAGGGATAAAACTTAATTTTTGTAGGACCGGACGGTTTTCGATTGCTAACCGTATATGTTCCTATGACTGTAAGATAGGTTTACCGGTGGATAAGTTCATTACTAACCACGTCGATAAGTACTTTTCTTACGGATATAATTGTATTGGCCGAAATATTATAGAAATTAATTTCGGGGAACAGCACTTGATTAAATAACATAGGAAATATGTAAATTTTATTGATTTTTTATAAAAAATACCTCAAATAATGGTTACCGATATAGTTTATATATCGGGTGTATAGATTATATGTTTTTGCTCTGATAGCGACAATCTCTGCCATTTTCTAAAAACTATAAGAGCCGATAATTTCGGAATGCAGCATTTAATTAGCAATTAATTAGCTCTACAAGCACGAAAAAAGTATTTCTCGAAAAAGTGTTTCTTGAAGCAAAGCAGTCATTTTCCGAAAACTTTAAGAACAATTGAGTTTGGAATACAGCACTTAATTAGCCCTATAAACACTAAAAGGAGTTCTAGAAAAGTTGATTTTTAAAAGCTGCTCTGTTAGACTTAGATCTAAAGCTAGCAAAGCAGCTATTTAGAAAAAACTATAAGAGCAATTAATTTCGGAATAAAGCAAATAATTAGCACTTAATTATCTCTACAAGCATCAACTACGATTTTCTAGAAAAAAATAATTTTTAAAAACAAAGCATACATTTTCCTAAGAACCATAAAACAACAATTAATGTCGGAATACAGCACTTAATTAGACCTTAAGCACTAAAAAAGAAGTTCTCAATGAATATTTTTAAAGGTTGCTCAGCTATCTTTAGATCTAAAGCTAGCAAAGCAGCCATTAAAAAAATGTAAGACCAATTAATTTCGGAATACAGCAATTAATTAGCACTTTATTCGGTCTACAAGCACCAAATAAAATTTTCTCGGAAAAGTTGATTTTTTAAAGCAAAGCAGCCATTTTCCAAAAACCATATGAGTAATTAATTTCTGAATAAAGCAAAACTTAATTAGAACTTAATTAGCCCTATAAACACAAAAAAAGTACTAAAAAAATATTTTTAAATGTTGCTCTGTAAGCTTTAGATTTAGCTAGCAAAGCAGCCATTAAAAAAAAAACTATAAGAGCAATTCATTTCGGTATACAGCAGTTAATTAGCAATTAATTAGCTCTGCAAGCACCAAATTTGTAATTTTGATTCTGCTCACTTTGCTCTGCTAGCTTCAAGGACGAGACAATTCTCCTGATATTAAAAATCTTAAGTCACAACTAACCCAGGTTCATACTATTGCCGAAGTGACCAGGACGCTCGATAGCTTCGAATTACTTAACATTAACAAATCGAAAAAAGTGGAGTTTAATAATAAGATAATATCTGAATCAAAAATAAGCAAAAGTCAGTCTGGGGAATATTAAATACAAATTTAGGTAAAACTAATAACCTAAGGAATGAGAGCAATTTATCCGCTGTGGACTTTGCCAACTCTTTTGAACATTGCATAAACAATTTAATGCAAAATTCTGCGAACTATATTGCAAATCCCTTCGATTCTTGCATGCAAAAAATAGCAATAAACCATTTGACTTCTTACCTACATCCAACAAGTTAATCAGAAATATTGAACATTGTTCATAAACTGAAAAATTCTAGAGCCGCAGATAAATAAAAATGTAGCGATTTCTTTACCGAATCTATTTAATCTTCGTATGAGTACATGTATTTTTCCAGATATTCTCAAGGTTTCCAAAGTTACACCTATCTATAAAAAGGGAAATAATCTCAGGTAACTGAAGCTGAATGTAGATAAAGATTATCCAAGAATGGCATATTTTGTTATGTTTCATAGCATAATAGTGACCGTATGCCTTGATAATCTGGAGAAACACATGTCACAGCCCCAAAATATGCATTGCACAAAAAAAGTCATTCGAATAATAACATCCAGCAAATATGATGATCACTGTAAGCCATTGTTAAAAAAATTGAGCATCCTGCAATTACCATGTTGCTGCATTTTGCAGTGCCTGCTTTATATAAAAAACATGCCAAAGAATCCAGCACAATTATGTTTACTCTTATAATACAAGAGAAAAAAAACTAAATCTGTCCTCCATTATTCAGACATAGACCCATAATTCCTATAAATTTCTGGGCATAAAATTGAATAATGCTTTGCCAAACAATTCCAAGATAATAATATGTCTTGTGCATCACTCAAAATTAAGATCCGTAAATATTTAACATAACACCGTTTTAACTTCTTAGATGATTATCTGGAACATGTTGTAAGTACATTTATGTAGGTAATCCTTTTTTACCCTTTTTTCTAGATTGTTATTACTATTATTTTCTTTTTTTAACATGTTCATAATCCTTGTCTTGAATTAAGTTATATGTACTTTGTCACTTGTATGTTTATTATGTCTTCATCTGAAGCGTATTTTAATTTATTTTATTTGGTGTGATCTATATCACTATCCAGGACGAAAGTATACATGCCTAATTGTTTACATGAAATAAATATTTCTATTTCTATTTGATGTTGGAGACAGAAATAATGACAAAAATGAAAATGAGTTTACATTTTTGACCGACGAACCCCGAACGGAGGAGGTATACAATTCGACTGTCTGCTTTTTTTTTTTTTTTTTTTGGTTCGTGCGCCCCTTTTATATAGTAAACGTGCTCCGATTTTGATGATTTTGGGTTCATTTGAAAGAAGGGGATTGAGAAATGGTCCCATATTCATAAAAACGCAAATCCGAAATCTCCTTCCCTCCGAAAACCGCCCCCGAAGGGGTGGTGGGGGCGAATTTTCTCGAAAATCGAAAATCTGAGTTGGTATAATTAAAGATACGATAATATCCGGAAACGTTTAAATTGAACATTTTTTCAAAAGTGCTACGGTTTTCGAGATAGACGCATGTTAAATATGTATTTTTGCTATGTGGAGAGGACAATTTCTTTCGAAAATTGAAAATTTTTCGATACTACATAAAAGATATAATTATTTGTAGCAACATTTATATATAACATTTTTTCCTTACAGTTACGGTTTTCGAGTTAAATCGGTGTTAAAATGGTAACAACTAAAATATTCAAGCGTATTTCCGCAGCCATGTTCTGAGATCTCTATAATAACAACTACAAGCAAGGAATATACGTGGGTAATAGGATAAGTACTATCTTCATTGGTATGGTATAGTGAACGTTCAACGATTTTCGGGACTAATGTTACACTCAAAAGTGTGAAATAAATATTTTTTACAAAAAATTGGACCGACGTTATTAGTTGGTGCACTGAAAAGTATAAAATAATATTAATTCTGTTGGTGGTGGTACTTGTGAAGTTGGTGCCAAAAGTTATCAATCTACCTGCAACTGCACAACTTCAAAAGTACCACCACCAACAGAATTAATATTATTTTATACTTTTCAGTGCACCAACTAATAACGTCGGTCCAATTTTTTGTAAAAAATATTTATAAAATCATTAGCATCTACAATTCCATTCTGTATAATTGAATTATAGAATATATGACAATTGAGTAGTTATAATAAAGTTTAAGGAACAAAAAGTCAGATGAAATACTATTCGGAGAAACAACCAATGCTAGGCAGTCGCTGGTAGTTTCAAAATACGAGAAATATATTTAAAATCACATTTCATCATCCCATTCCACTACACATTTGGCAATAGCGCCGGACGCTGTATTTACGGTAAATGAAATAAATATACACCGTATGGACGCTCTATTGTTTGTAAGATTGAAATTATTATATACATTGGACGCCCAAACGGCTATAGAATGAACGGAGCTCACATTGATGGCGAAGTGAAATATATACGGCAAGGACGCTTCATTACTGTTTTTTGAAAGGACGCCAGAATGATACCGAGATGTATATATATATATATATATATATATATATATATATATATATATATATATATATATATATATATATATATAAGCGGGTAGTCGTTGCTGCTATATATACCTATACCTATATACAGAAATTAAAGAGAATTATCTAATAACGTGTTATTCTAACCCGAAATTAATTTTAAAATAATGCACTGCATTTATTAAAATAACGATTTCTTTGATTTGAAGGTTAACTCGTCAGAAATGCTGCTTTTATTAAATTTATGTTTTTATCATTATACAGGGGGTAACAGTTACTTTGGAATTTTACACTCAGTAGCAGATCGAAATAGTCACTTTAAAGAGTACCAACTTTAAATTCACTTTGTCATTATTATTACCTAATTTTTATTAATTAGGGAAATCATATTCAATTTAGAAAAATCTTATCGGGTTCAGATCTGGGCTACAAGCAGGCCAATCTAATGTTTGAATCTCTATCTCATTCAAATATCCCGTTACAATGCGACCAGCATGTGGTCTTGCTTTATCATGCATTGAGATGGAGCCATCTCCAATGAAATGGGAAAATGGGATGAGAGCTTCTTGAAGAATGTTCACCACTACAACACATACCGATGACCACTTAGTGCACCAATTTCAACAAATATTAAGTCAGTACGTGCATTTCTCGAAACGTCTGCCAATACCATAACGGATCCTCCATTAAATGACAGTTCAAAAATAGTGCAGTCAATTTACGTTTTGTTTGGTCTTTCTCGGTAGTCAGTTCGTTAGGAGATCGTAGACAAAATGCAATTCAAATTTTGGTATTCGAAAGCAAATCGAAGCCGTGCTCTTCGAGATCTGTGTAGGCATTGGGATGCTGTAGCAGGCCTCCTTGAGATCAAACCTTCTTCTGTAAGTCTTCGCCTGATCGTTCTTTCACTGGCATGGACGCTTCTTGTTATTTGCAAGCGGTTTTGAAGTTGAATCGCTGTTGTTCTACGATCCTTTAGAGTGTTGAGTACCAATAAATTATTGTCTCTTGTGTTTGTCGCCCGCTTTCTTTCTGACCCTGGCCGTCTGGTATATGTACCAGTCCCCAAATATCGATTCCAGGCATCTTGACTGGTAGTACGAGGAATTCCCAAACTCTGAGACACATAACGTATGCTACGACCATCCATCCATATAAGGACTACAACTAGCTACGTGTTCACTACTTAAGGGCACTCAAAATAATAGTCCAAATACTAATGACAAGTTTTATTGACACAAGCCAACTCGCATTTTATTCTGCATTTAAAGTAGACTTAGGATTGAAGTAACACAATATTAGATACTTAATTCCCTATATCTTCTGTATAAATAGAGATATTGACATAAACGAAAAAGATAATGTTAAGAAAGTTAATTCCACATTTCTATTCCAAAATGTCTTTATTATTGTTGCTTACAACTGGTACAGGGTGTTACAAAGTTTTCGTAAAAATCCGATGTAATTGCAACACCCATGCAATAACTAAATTAAATGCAAAGAGCAATATCTCTACAACATTCTTTATGAAACATCTTTTAAATCAAAAAAGAATCATTTAAATTAAACCTCTACTAATCGGTTAGTGTATATTGACAAGATTATGAAAATATAATAATCATAGATTTCTGTAAAGGTAATTTCTATGCCGACGACACGCAGATGTATATGAGTTTTAATATTTCAAATTTAGAAAATGCGAAAAAGTTTAATAAAGACATAAAAAAATTAGTTAATACCGCCAAAGATCACAGTTTGTCTATCAACGCATAGAAGTTATACTGGATAGAGACCTCATCTTCAAAAATTACATAAGCAATGTAATTAAAAATGCCTTCGATAGCCTTATATTACTGTATAGTAGTAGACATATATTAAAAAAAAAACTCAAGAGATTGTGCATTGCGAAAGTCTAGTTCTTTCAAAATTTAATGTTTGTGACAGTTTGTATCATTTTTACATATCGGTACAAGGAAGATTCACAACGAATACAAAAAGTTCAAAATGCCTGTGTGCGCCTTTATGATATACGTAAATATGAACATATCTCCACTAAATACATAGAACTTGGTTGGCTCAAAATGTCATCTAGGAGGGTATATCATTCGATGAATCTATAAAATAATCAGTCTAAGAACGCCGCAATATTTGTCTAATAAAATTACATTCCGTACGGATGCTCATAATATTGATCATAGGCACAGAAAGACTTTAAGTGTTCCAAAACATAGAACAGCACTTTCTAGAAGCTTATTGTCTTATAATATCGTCAATTATTATAATAAACTTCCCGATAAATTTAAAATAGTGTCTTTAGGCTTTTTCTCAAATAAACTCAAAACATTTCTATACTCTAAAGACTTTCAAATAATTTTTTCTTTCCGTGACTTCCCTCAGACTGTTTTCTTTATCATTTGATTTGTTTCTCAATACACATATCTAAAAATTTAGTTTATTTTTTCAATTAAATATATGTATTTTGGTTGCGCGGAAGACTAGATGTTGCTTAAACTTAAAAAATAAAAATAAAGTTATTTATTATTATTATTTTTATAAATACACATATTTATACAGGTGCAGTTGTGTTTCTTAATAGAATTTATACGAAATTAAACAATCTTTCAATATAAGGGGGCATACTCATCAATTTATAATATGTGATTATTATGGCTAACGTTGGCCGTACGATCACTTAACTGGTCATAAGAACACACCCACTGCTTTTGACATGTCAACCAATTCCCATCTGACTGTAGCATAAACATGTTCACATTTTCAGTAGGCTACTTTGAATGATTCCCTATACCCTATATACAAATAACGTACCTACTCTTATTATATTAATATACGTGCATGTAGTATATTTTAATTGTATACTTAACGTGAAAAAAATAATCATTTGAAAAATTACTAATAGCACCATCTAAAAAATATTTTACTTGATTATGAATAGTTTTCCAAAATGTATTCCTGTTACAATAATAGGATATACTGTAAGGTAACTATTATTAAAGTGAACATAAGTACCAAGCAATGAAATTTTATTGTCTCATTGTTTGGATATAATATAGAGAGTATTATCGACATAATCTTCTTTCTAGTCTAACCTATATAAAAATACGTTTGTAAAAAGCCATTTCATATTGTTGGCTATACAGCCAACATCCTATTCATTCATGAGTGGATGGTATAATAATATACTCATTCTGAATATGGTGTTGACATTTCAAGTTGGAAATAGAGCAATTATATTTTTGTATTATTTATAAAGGCAAAAAAGGATGTACTTTGTGAGCAATTGTTGAATTTTTGTAATAATTATATTGGTTTTGTATATTGTAAATATGATACTTATCAATGTGAACTGTGCTGAAACTATGAAAGCTAGGTATATTTTATATATTATTTCCACCATTGTTAAGTAGGTACCTGAGAGATACTGATTTATGATATAGGTAGGTACTTAAAAATAACTGCAAATCGGAAATTTTGTCTGATGTCAAATTACAGCATATTTATTATTTTTGAAGACTTTTATTTATTTTATACATAGATGATCTGCTTGAAGAAATCTGTAATGATCATATTATATCTTATGGGCTCGACAATGCACCTATATCTTCTAATAATACTACAAGTTTCCATTAAGTTAGAGAAGATCGCTACATGGCTAAATTTGAACAAATTGTCATTAATGTTGATAAAACAGTCTCTATGACTTTTGGCAATTGCAGTGATAGTGTTTCAGACCATATGGAAATACAGGTTAAAAATAAGCAACATAATATTTTTAGAGAATATAACCTCAAGTGGAATAAACACATCGAACAAATTATTTAAAAAACTATTTTTCTTGATTATATTTATCATAAGCTAAAACAACTATGGCGATTGAAACCTTAAAAATAATTAATTATGCTTTATTTCATAGCACCGGTAATCAGTTATGGAATTATAGCATTGGAAGGAGCTTATAACAATCTAAATCTTAGACATTACAGAACGGAATACTTAAAATTGTGAATAAACACATTTGAAATTGACAAGGAACTCCTCAACCTAAGACACATTTTATAGCAAATCAGTATTATTTCACTATAATTTTCTGTATGGATTAATAATTATTATTACCTTTAACTTTCTCTCATTGTTGGGAACAAATCTTTTTAGTTGTTTAGTTTAAATTTTAAGTAGTTCGGTCACCAGTCCATGTGCAGGTAAATATTACCCCCTATGGTTTAATAAATCTAAATTTATACTGGCTCAATAAATAAATAAATGTATCTATCTATCTATGAAACTTATTCAAACTATGCTCTACATCTCAATGAAAATAATCAAACGTTAAACGATAATTTAAAAATCTTACATGACGAAAACAAAGGATTAAAATAAAATTTACTTGAATCGTTAGAGATTAACAAACATGAACATTCGGGTAATCTCCTCAATCAGATCGGTGGCATGTCCAGCCCCTCACTGTAGGTATAAATAATTGTAACGTTATTAGTTTATAATATTAGTCAATACGATTTTTGTCAAACATCCTTATTATTTAAGTTTGGCACTTATCCTCTTAGAATAGAAATAGAAAGAAACAGACGGCGAATGAAACCATTATCTATGCAGCGTAACGCGTGACGATTGCCTCTAGTTAACTCCTACTGCAAGCAACCTTGAGGAACTTCTTTCCAGAAAACATGTTATGGTGTTATAAGGCTGTTCGAGCAGCGGTTCAAACCAGTCCCAAACCGTCAGACGCCTGCGCACTTCAATTTACGATGAAATAATTTATACCCATCTTCGAGCAGCAGTTTAACAATTTCCAAAATAGTTTGAGACTAGTTTGAGACAGGCGCAGTTGAAGCTTCGTCTTCTTCTTAGAGAATAGTGTTCAATAAACACTACCACAGTCCTAAACTAAACACTGATTTGGTGTTTCGTCCCTCAATCTCAATAGATGCTCTCTTTTATCCTTGGTAATAACATATCTATTAGCATAATAATTTGTACTATGACGACAAAATTGTAAGAAAGCGGAAGGGATAGTTTGCAAACTGCAGTTTGGCATTCGAGCAGAGCAAAATCCCAAACCACTTGGAAACTGTTTCAAACCGCACATGCGCATTTTAAACAGTTATCAATCCGTCCCAACCTACTGCTCTAACAGCCTTTGTTTAACCGTATGTAGGTTCCTAGATATATACCTACATTCTATAAAGGTACCCAAGTATTATAGTAAATCACATGGATCTATGTAACCCGTAAATTTGTCAGTCAAAGTTTCTCAATTTGTTGCTGTCCCTTAGCAGGATGTCTTTAATTATCACTCGAACCTTAATATCAGCTTTGAAATAAAATACAGGTGACTTTTTTCTGACGACTCATAAATAACCGTGACAACTCAATGAAACTATATTATTCATATTCTTACCTTCAAAGGCTACCTGTCTATAATTCTGACGGGATTTCGAGCGCTATTTGTCTTCTATTATCTTGGCACACAATAAATCCCACCACTGTTATATATCGAGGTATAAAATTATGTATTTAAGTCATGACACATCTATTTTTGATTCCGTATAGTGAAAAGTTATAATCCAAGAAAACATTTGTAATGGAAATATTTGAGAAGTCTTATTTCATTCAATATATTTCAATCATATAGACATTTAAAATATAATGTCTTCGGTTCAACGGCTTTTAACAAATATAGTCTGCAGTGGAATTCATTAGTTTAAGCTACACCGAAAAAAAAAACAAAATAATATGATCAATCGGCAATGAATAACACAGAATTTAATTTAAAAATTGTTTAATGCCTGTTGTTACAATTCTAACGGGGTCGGGTTTGTACCATGAAAATAATATTTTCCAGCACTGAGTGCCTTGACTGTCTGCTTTTTTTTGGTTCGTTCGCGCGTTTTACATAGTAATCGTACTCTGATTTTGATGATTTTTTGATTCGCTTGAAATAGTAGGCTTGACGAAGCGTCCATATTCATAAAAACAAATTTTCTCAAAAATTTAAAATCTAAGGTGGTATAATTAAAGATAGAACAATATCTGGAAACGTTTAAATGGAACATTTTTTCAAAAGAGTTACGGTTTTCGAGTAAGAGGAATGTCAAATTCTCAAATATATGTATTTTTGCTATGTGGACAGGGCGATTTCATTCGAATATTGATCGATTTTCGTGGCTAATGTTACACTCAAAAGAGTGAATTGAATATTTTTGACCGACGAACCCCGAACGGAGGAGGTATACAATTCGACTGTTTTTTTTTTTTGGTTCGTGCGCGCCTTTTATATAGTAAACGAGCCCCGATTCTAATGATTTTGGACTCATTTGAAAGAAGGGGAACTAGAAATGGTACCATATTCATAAAAACGCAAATCCGAAATCTCCTTCCCTCCGAAAACCGCCCCCGAAGAGGTGGTGGGGGCGAATTTTCTCGAAAATCGAAAATCTGAGTTGGTATAATTAAAGATAAGACAATATCCGGAAACGTTTAAATTGAACATTTTTTCAAAAGTGTTACGGTTTTCGAGATAGACGCATGTTATATATGTATTTTTGCAATGTGGAGAGGACAATTTCTTTTGAAAATTGAAAATTTTTCGATACTACATGAAAGATATAATTATTTGTAGCAACATTTATAATGAACACTTTTTCCTTAGAGTTACGGTTTTCGAGTTAAATCGGTGTTAAAATGGTAACAACTAAAATATTCAAGCGTATTTCCGCAGCGATGTTTTGAGATCTCTATAATAACAACTACAAGCAAGGAATATACGTGGGTAATAGGATAAGTACTATCTTCATTGATATGGTATAGTGAACGTTCAATGATTTTCGGGACTAATGTTACACTCAAAAGTGTGAAATAAATATTTTTTACAAAAAATTGGACCGACGTTATTAGTTGGTGCACTGAAAAGTATAAAATAATATTAATTCTATTGGTGGTGGTACTTGTGAAGTTGGTGCCAAAAGTTATCAATCTATTTGCAACAGCACAACTTCAAAAGTAACAGCACCAATAGAATTTATATTATTTTATACTTTTCAGTGCACCAACTAATAACGTCGGTCCAATTTTTTGTAAAAAATATTTATTTACAAAAAAATGGACCGAAGTTATTAGTTGGTGCACGGAAAAATACAAAATAATATTAAATCTATCGGTCAGACGTCAATTTTGGTATCACGTAACTGCGACTAAATTGCAACTGAAAACAGTGCTGCCTCTAAAGAGCAACCAGTGAGTTATAAATACATTGAATATTGAAGCATATTATCAACCAGTGACTGCATAGTAAGCAACGGCTTTACGTAATAGGATATTTTTTTGCTATTACCAACCACTTTAGAACCGCAAAGCGGCCACATTGCGATAGCAACTGGGTTGCTATTTATATATAATAACCATCCGAGAGTACCGATGAACCAGTCAGAGATCGGTGATTGGAATATAGCCATTGATTCATCATATTTCTACGTTTTGGCAGTATCAATGGAATTTAATGAGGAATATTCTGTAGAATGGAATGGAAAAAGTAATTTTATGTAAAATTCAAATAGCAAAAAGCACAAAATGGCCACAGTTTTTACAAAAATTAGTAAATAAATGAATATTACTGCAAACATAATATGAGAAGAGGGTATTATATTTGATTATAATAATATTTCAAGCATATTTTTATTTTTATGTTAATATATAAATATTTAGATACTAACGCTTCATAACAGAATAGTTTTATGGAAGACCTTTACTTAAAAATTAAAGAATGGTAAACATTCATTTTATATTACAAACGTGTAGTCATAACTTGATAAGATGACTACAGAAATAACATATATAGGTACCTACAGGATTAGATAAAGTCTATTAAACTGTCATAATTATGATTTCATGAATTATACAGTCATTGTCATGCATAATTTATGTTACACTACGCTTTACTGAGTAAATATAATAATCTATTTCAAATAAATTTAGCATTAAATGACATGAGCGAGTATGATCTTTGCTGTACCAATTATGTAGGTACTACCTATAGAGTAGGTACTACCTGTTTATATTGTTGTTTTGAAGGAAATAAGAAAAGGAAGATTCAGTTAATTGATGTCATCTACCACTAAACAAAAAAATCAGGTCATAGTCATCTAGGAATGCCAATCAGCAATAATTAGTGCTAACATGGCTTCCAATGCCAATATCACAAATACTGCAATTTATCTTCCAGTATCTAAAATAATATTTAAATACCTACCTATTTAAAATACCTGGAGATATGCAGAAATTTATTAGACTGATCAGTTTATCTTCTATAACGGATTTGAGTTTGATTCTGTTTAACCGAAATTTTTGATATTTCATCATTTGATATAGCCACCCTGTAAGATATCGATAAAAATTCCGCTTAAAAACTCGTCCCGAAGGCAGTTTCAACGGAAAATATGTTCGGTTCGATTCGTATATTCTCAGACGAGAGGCATCAGCCGGGTTGTGTGCGTGATTGACGTATTTCTCATCAGTATTCCGGCGTTGCCATTGGACAGACTCAGCTGTCAATCAAAAAGTTTCACCCCGTGCGCCACCCTGAAATGCTTGCCTCTTCACCGCCCCTCTCCAACCCTCACACTAACATCCCCGCGATGTATTGGAATATTTTTATTCCCCGCGCTGAGCTCCAATACTTTCCTGCAAATATTAAATGAAAATGCTAACTTAACTTAGGGAAGGAGGGGGCGCGAATTCAATTCAAATTTAAACGATTTTTAAATCACTTTCGGGATAGCCGGCATACTTTCCATTCGGCTCCATAATTAATTTTGTTTCTGTCGTGGGAGTGAGTCGTTCATTCCGCTATTTCCAGTTATGTCATTTTATGGATTGTTGTTTGATAGAGAGTATTATTTTCAAATGCTATTACTGCAATATTTAATTTAATAGATGCTACCATTTTATGTAAGTAGGTATATTATAGCAATTATAAACGTACTTGTATGTAGGTGTAGGTATTCAACTATCTATCTTATGCTACAGCTTACCTAATAGCTTCTTATGTTACTGGGTTGGCAAATATTTCAAATAGTGTCTGTAGTGATAGCAATCTATATAAATTAATGTAGGTGAATATGGAGTGTGTTTAGGAAAGTTCTGAGGAAACGATAATCTGAATTATACAAATTGTATTATGTCACAATACAAAAACTAGAATCATTTCGTGATTATACAACTTTAATAATTATAAAGGTAGGTGAAAGACGAAACTGTCAAATCATATTTGTATGATGAACATACCTACTCATTTTGAAGTATACATATATCATAAATTGATTGAAGTCGGTACCTTATATCCCTATGAAGTTTATTTTCTGAACGAGTTGTTTAAGTTAATCTTTAGTGGCGCGGAAAGCTCTACAGATAGGTAATCAAGACAATATTTTTCATGTAATGATAATATTGAATCAGCTGTAGGAAATCTAGAAAGAAGCTCACATTAGAACTAGAAAGGGAGTTTCTGCACAAAATTGTGTTCAACTAATGAAAGCTGCAAGCATTCAATCTAGTGTCTTCTTTAGAACATTCTTTTACTGTAGGTATCTTCATGCCATGTCTTAGGTATTATTTCTTCTTAGTCCATTGTGGTTTGTAGATCAATTAAATTGGATTATATTTGGAAAGTAAAAGTATATATATTATTTGCAGTGAAGAAACATGTAACCGGGATGATCTAAGTTACTAAGTTTAAAACGTTCGGTGTTCATGGAGTGCATCTTTTTGTTAGGGAACCATACCTACGGAACTCGAAACAATTATGCTTTATTATTAATGATTATGTAACATTACCTAATGCAGATAATATGAAAATGTGAAATCGTTCACAAATCAAAAACATATAAAGTGTCTTCGCCAATGTAACGTTGAAGAAACGATAATTACGGAGGAAAAAATTATATCTTATTCTGTATTTCGCAAAGAGATTTATAACATTTGAAAACTGATTCTTTTTTAAAAATATTTCCTTGTTTGTGTTTGACAGACTGCAATGTATTCTAGGTGTAAAATATATCTACCTATATCTTAGGAATATGTAGGCACAGACATCTTCGATTGCTTCATTCGCTTATAGTCATACCTTTGTATTTTTGCCGTTTATAATGATATTGTATTAGACAGTTGCGAATATGATCCCAATCATTCGATATGTCATAACTTTACACAGTGGATACAGGGTTCAACAGGTCCAGTCTGCGAAGCCGCGGTGCGTAAATCCGAAACGTTGTTAAGACCGCCATAAATACGGTTAGGGTCGTAAAACAAATATGGAGGAGATATCTGGATAATCCGGTACCTGGTATTACGTTGTCGGGTGTCAGCAGGCACGCGTTGCCTCCACACGGCTTCGAGAGTTGAGGAGTTGCCCAGCCATAAATTCCCACCGAATCGCTGTCGTCGACACTGTAACTCTCTGCTGCTAACAACTCCCAAATTGCCACTTGCATATCGCAACGAGATCCGTGTAATCTCTGCTAGCTGCGAGAGAAGACACAAGCTGATTTTATTGATAATTTTAATTTGAAAAGTTACATCATCTGTCCATTAATTCCAACGTTGCGTTGAGAGAATAATTTCCTTGTCACGTGGACTTTTGGAAATTAAAATGGAACTGAAATATTTTAATCTTTTTTAAACTTGCTTACTTATTTTTTGAAATACCGTTTTTATTTCGTAGCTAAAAATATGATGGTAAGATAAGAATAAGATTAGTATAGGTATGTTAGATTTCAAATTACAATATACGTATCTGCCTTAAACGAAAGCAGTGCTCTCTTGTGTTGGGTATTGAGGTTATGATATTAGAACTTTCTTTCAATTTATATTTTATTTGTGATTCTTTTATCTAGATTATAATTTCCACTGCCTTACAAAATTTACTCAATTCTTAAAAACATATTTACACTTAAGTGATTCATGGTGAGGTATTCTTTTATATTATTTTTAACATGGCAAATTTTAAGTCAAAACAGCCTCACCCAATTATAGCCCTATTACGAAACTTAGCGCTCGGTGGAACAAAATTTTCGTTCACTCAGAACAATTTATGGTGTGATGATAATAGACCATTTATGACTTGAAGTTTAAGCATGTGATATCGATGATATCGCACTCCAACAAAACAAAGCTACTTTCCAAACATCACGTAAAACAAAGTAACTATTAAAAGATTTTGTTGGGAAGATTATGTATTTTGTACTTACCTACCTACCGGTCACCGACGAGAATGTACCTAAGACATCACACCTCAAGATTTTTTCTTTAGGGTTACTTGCAGTCTACGCGAGTAAACAACCCTGCCGATTGTGGTCTTGGAAGAAAAAAAATGTCCAAGTAGTAGAAATACATCGTAAGGCTAATGTCGTATATCATCGACCACTTTCACTCCTATTAGATGTTCAGATGTTCGAACCGAAATTTCAAAAATTGAATAAGCTTTGCTTGTAGGATGTTTTGTAGGACGATATTCATCGAAACTTGTAAGATATTTGGAATCTTGTAGGATGATCGGGACCAGCAGTATCCAATGCTCCCCAGAACCCGTTCACGATCCGACGGTTGGCCGATGCCTTAACATTTGTCTACTAGTCTTTAATGTTGAACCAGAAATGGCTCTCATGCCGCTCTAATTGAAATCGGAGCCTGAGACTAGACAATCAACTAAATGGTATCGATTACTGTTTCAGTTAATTTTGAATTAATCATGATTACATTAAACTTTATAGGTAAGTATATCTATTATTTATTATTTAAACTTTAACTGAAGTGATCACATACCTATAATATTAATAAACCAACTCTATGTTCGTTTCATCAATTTTACAGACAAAAGGTATTACCCTAACGTTATGAGCAATATCATATCCGGCTCTTTTCTACCCTCGTAACATCCTGAAGTTATACTATCATTTCCTGCCTGGCTAGAGTATTTCGAAATGGCAGCAAGCAATGGAGCTGCAAAATCTAGCTTTCGACGAATTTGTTTTAGTTTAATAAATTCCATGCAACATTTGGTAGAGCATTGAGAAAACTTATTCCCTATAGTATCTCCAGATACTATGATATTAAATTTCACCTGGTGACAGCTGGTGATGTGCTTTATCACTCTCAAATAGGAAACACGTCAAACTTTCGCGGCGATAACCAAAGTTGATATGAAATTTATCTTTGCTATTTGTAGAGGAATTTGAACTGCTTGCTTCAGTCAAATCACACAAGTCCAGACAATGGAAATATCTATACCTAATAAAAACATGAATTCTCAATTCGGTTAAAATTTTGATTCAAATATTACTGAATTCTTTCAATCCTAAACAAACCTAAAATATTTTTAGTATTAGTACTTGAAGTTAATGAGCTTATTGGAGTTCATATTTTATTTTATTAATAATCAAGATATAATTGCATAATTATACTCTAACCATAATATTAACTGAATGACTCAATTAATCTATAAGCCGTGAAACGTGTAGATAAATATAAATATCTTGATAATGACATAACTTCTGAGCAACAGAGATCAAGATCATAGAATAAAAATTACAATTTAAACTTCTGCTGCTTAACCTAAGATTGAGGTTCATTGAGAGTTACGTGTGGAAATGATTGTTGTATGGGATGGAAACTTGGACCCTCAAGGCTGATAAGACTATCAAAAATAGGTATTGTAACCTCTGAAATGTGGGTATACCCTAGAACACTAAAGATACAACCAAAATTACCAACGAAGAAAAAACAACAGTCAAACGAATAGACATAATTCACCTTGACTCTATTCTTGAAATAGCAAAAACGAACTTACTACAGAGGAGAGTCGGTGTAAGAAAGGATATAGGATGAGAAAAAAAGTTCTGGCTAAAAATATCTATGAATTAACTGATGAGGGTAGGAGAACTGTTTCATGTATTTACATATATGGTATATACATATACATTATACATGCATTAAGGATGTGTGGTTGTCAACCTCCTTCAGAAGAAGGCACGACAAGAAAAATAATTATTTTTCTCTGTTTATAATGATTGAGGCTAATTATTCAATGGTGTTGTCCAGATTTTCGATCTTTAATTTGTTTTTCTTCGATCAGATAATGTAATTGACCGTTCAACAAAACATACAGAAGTATAGTTTTTGGACGGCCCATGGGTAGAGTTCTTTTCACAAAAAATAGTTTTGTTTTTATGACTCCAATAAAACCATCGGGTTTATTCCCATTATGTACACAATCCACGAGCAAATACACAAAATGATCGGATTTTATATATTTAGTTTGGTATATAATATAGGTAATTTAATGAAAATTAAAATTACTTTATTAGTATTTACGAATCAAGTAATCTTACACATATTGTGTGTTTATATATTTAATGACATAAATATCCTAAATAAATAATACATATCCTGCGAAACCTAGTAGATAAATTTATATACCACTTATATATGTTTGATATACGATGCTATTTTATACTTAGTATGTTTTGCTATCGCTATCATCATTAAAATTTATTATAATAGGCTTAATTGTTTCTAGAGTAGCATATGAATTTTCAACAGTTGTAACAAGATGAACTGAAATTTTTGCAACTCTCGGGGGAATATCATGAATACAGTTTCTTATTAATTCTTACACACTACTACTTCAAGTTGGAGATCTATTTTCTGACCGAACCATTGATTTTAAATGGTGTCACATTTGCTCTATGGAATATAAAATGCAGTAATAGGGAGGGAGCCGTAGCACTGCATATCCCATATTCACTGCATAAACATATGTATTCTTGATATAAAATGCATTTAAAAGTTCATTTTTTATAGTTTTCATTCGCCGCTATAAAGTTTTCGATCCCTAATTTTGAGCCTGAAATCTTCTGTAATAGTCGATTGTGATAGCTTGCGTTGTTCATTACTATTACGCAATTTGGAGGAATGTTTTCAGAACTGTATTTTCTAATGGATATTATATAGCTATTCGTAACGCTATTTTTTGATTCCACCAGTACTTGCCATTTATCAATTTTGCGATATGTAAAGCCCATTTTAGACAAAAACCTCCAAAGACTAGTGATGCTGCAGTTTATTTGGGTTTCGTCATTAGTAGTCGTTGTTTTAAACTTTTGAATGTTGGGACAAGATGCTCTTCGTACATGGTGTAGATTTTTCATCTTATTAGGTCCTTGTCGCCTCATCGATACTTCTCATGAAACCGGTATATTTATCTACCTTCTTTCTTGATTTGACGGGATTTTGCAATTCGTCTTACTGTATTTAGTAAGAGGCACATTCGCCATATCACTTTTTACACTTGCGGCAGCACTCGCGTCAAGTCCTTGGTCATGTAAAGAACAGTAGGTAGGTAAACATTTTTTGCAATATTCTTAGTATCAACCGATAGGTGTTTTTTCTTCAACGGAACACTAGAAGAACCACTATTAATGTTTACCCTCGGACGCCACATAATATCTTTTGTTATACGTATAGATGTTTGGTATAAATAACCGTAGAACAACTGAACACTTCTTTTGAACTACAAAGCAAAGATTAGTTATTTGTTAATTAAACTGATTTGGTAGGTGAATCCCAAACTCCTCCGATGTCATATCTTTAACTCTTACAAAAGCATTTTGTTGTCAGTAGAGATTGGAAATAATGCGAAGATCGTTATCATCTAGATATGCCTGGTGATGGGTCTCTATTATTTTATTGCGATTCAACCTGTCAAATGTCTTCCCAAAGTCAATGAAACAGGCAAAGACATCACAGCTTACGGCGTGCCCTCTGAATTGGGAGATTTAAACTAAATAGCGCTTCTCTAATACCAAGGTCATTTCTAAAACCGAATTGATTCGCTTATATCTTGTTAAAGTTTTGGATAAATCCTTGTATGTATGAGTTTAAGCATAAGATAGATCCATTTTCTTCGCACTTTTTAGATGTTTGTTTCTTTGAGATACAAATAAACGTCCAAAATATTCAGATAATCTTCCTGAATTAGCTTTAGTAGGTCGTCGCAGACCATAGTTTCAGTTTATAGACCATGGTCGCAAACTTCATCCGGTCCTAGAGCCACTATTGGAAGGATACAGTTGTATTTATAATTGTTGCCGTCGATCGTTCGGTGATTTAACCCGAACCACAGACAATATAGAAATAGATTGTCTGTGCCCGAACACACTCATTATAACATGACAGTTTATGACAACTAATTGTCTTCTGACTCTAGCAAAGATACGCTGAGAAATTTATCTTATTTGCAATAGCCCCTACTTCGAATGACTTTTTCGTGCATCGCTCCATATATCAAAGTATCAACAAATGATTAACAATTTCGACATTCATAAGGTAGTCGATTGAAGTTATTATAAAATTGACATCTCACATTAAGAAGGACATAACTCACACTGGTATGGCGGTGAGCATTCAGGTTGGCAAGTTATATGGAGCAAGAATTTAGTTAAATATTATCGCGGCGGAGTGTTGGGACCTGCCGGAGATTTATATGCGAAGGCGGGGGAGGGAGCTGCGGCGATATTTAACTTGGTGCCTCGTTGCGGCGGATTTTAATCTGCATGCACAGGGTTTTTACCCTCGTTTCTCCCTCGCGGAACTCGAGAAAAGACTCCGACGATAAAAACATCTTGTAGCTTAAGATTTACTTCTTCGGGCACATATTCAAATTATCAAGAAATTTGTTTTTCGTATTTTAAAAGTTTAATGTTTAAAAGTCCCTGTGTTTTCCAGACTTTCCGAAGTAATGGAAGAAATGTTCAACCAGTGGCGGCTGCCATTTGCAGCTGGAAGTTGTTTCTTATGACTTTTCTCATGAACGACTCGTTTTTCAATTTTCTCAGCAAGGAAATTCTGATGCATTACATAGGTGATCTTGTAGATTGTAGATTTTTCTCTGAATATGCGCTCTCTTTGAAAGTAACTGAAATGACAACAATTTCGCGATGTGAAAATTTGGACGCATGTCAAAGTGTAGGTATCTAGAAATGCAATTAGCGATTGCTTTCTTGTAAGAACAAATTTAATTAATTTAAATCAAAAGCAAGGATACTATATACTATTAAAAATGATTAAAAGTTAACACCAATCCAAGTCTTATAATATTCTCCTAATATGACTGCGATATTGTTAATTTATTTTTTGTTTAATATTTGAGTTTTTTACCACGAGACATCATGCTTAGTCCAGCAACCGGACAAAATTGTACACTTTCAAAGATGTAGCCCTGAAAGTCTATGAAAGTACTATTCACTGCCACAAGTCATCCATGTATCTTATTCCATTATTATTATTATTTATCAATCAGGTATGAGAACAAATTATAACATGAAGTATATCAAAAAGTTGAATTTCATAGAATACCTAAGCTCATAACTTTTGCCAAAGGCTTAATAAATAACGGAATCAATAAACAAATTGTAAACACAGTTTGTGGTCACCGTGGAGTGGTGATTAGCGCGTAGGTCTGCCATAAATACATCCTGTCTCGATTCCAGGTAAGGCGTGATGATTTATCACAAAGCTTTGCTGTGTTCATCTCTTGGAAAGACCTGAAAACCTACCACGAGTTTCTACTCAAACAGTAGTGCCGTTCGGAACCAGCGATAAACAGTAGGTCCAGTATATTGGTGAAATAACGCGTTTCACAGATAAAGGTACACGAGAGTTCGCCAACGCTCTACACTTAACTACCTAAGTTTATAAAATCAGATTTTTGTAAAATATTGGTGAGCATGATTATAAAAAAATACTCTGTTCTTTGGAAGATTGAATCTTGACAAAGTTTATTAGGGATACCTAGTAAGGTAATGTGAATCAAATTTGCAGCGATTTAGAATTAGCGGCTTATAACAACGAACTAAAAAAAACATTACGTCTGAACGTTGCAGCGTGCATAAATCTCTTCAGAACAAATGGTTTTTACTTTCGTATCGCTGATTGAAGTAACTTTGTAAGGAAATTATGCTTAGTTATCGATTATAGTGTTCGATATTTGGATTTCAAAAGTCTTCTAGGTTTCAGTACCTTCCGAGACCAAAAGTCGTAATTTCATTGTGGGTTCGGTGTCAAGGCTATTTCGGGAACGGATTGGACGATTTCTTTTTGCCGTTATGTAGGGTACCGAGTTCGTTCACATGTGATTAAATATGGGCTAGCTACTGTGCAATAATGCCGAAAAACGTATTTTGCTCAAGACAGTGATCTCCAATAACCTCTAAAGATTTTGAAGCTTGCTTAAAGAATTCTTCTGGGCACTTGATCAGTCAAAAGCTACAGACAAGTGAAAGTTCATATTATACTCTACTGGTTTATTCATATTCTGACTATAAAACAAAATTGAATATGATCTTTGTTGTTTGTCTCAGTAAGCGGAAAAATATTAATGATCGGAGAATTTGTACTAAATTAGGTGATGAGTAGAGTTTGCTTGCGAATGGTAGATACGTTATGTGAGTGGAGATCCCAGTCCCAGTTTCTGTGAATATTATGCTAAGAAATTGTATGTATCTAAGCCACCAATCGTCCACCAGATCACATTCAATATGATATTAGCTGTAGCAATCCAATTAATTCATCTGGAAAAAAATGCTGTAGCAGTCTATTCTAGCAAATTGAAATCGAATAAGTAAATGCCTGTGCGTATTCACGCAATGTTTATCCTAGAAAATCCAATAGCAATTGCGAAATAATCCGATGTCGAAATACATTCGTTTTTTATAATTGAAAGTAAATTCTTTCATGGCTGTCGGCTGGCTGTCCGAATGACTGATGGATGAGTTGCGGACGCAGCCACAATGCCTTACATGGCTTTTGTTGTCCGCTATTTCGCTCCAGCTTCTAGTCTTGCCCGGCCAAGGGGATGTCGACATTCGACTCTCCCTTTTGTTAGTATTTCTCACGACGATCTCGACTTTGAGTCATTAGATCTGCTGCTAGGTACTTGTTCTTGTGCCCTTTCCATTCGATGGATGAAGAACGGATCTTAATTTTTTAGGAAAGTAAATGAACAGAAGTATGATTGATTTAGTCCATCACAACATGTAGGTATACTACATATAAATCTGATATAACCCAATATGTATGTATATTTTATTTTCCTTATGAAGAGCACCAGCATTTACCAGGCAAACAACTGACGTAAATTGTGGTGAGATAATTGACTATCTATACAAAGAGAACAGTAAATATGTTCAATAAAAATAAATTTATTATAGTATATTTAAATGAGGAATGCTTTTTGGTTACTTAATCACAAAAACTTTATGTTTCCTTAGTATCGGGCCTAGCTTGATAACACAGAAAAATATTCACTCATTATTTATCAATGTCATTGGACGCTTTGTCATTTTGACGTCCAAGTGAATCTAATTATATTAAACGAGCAATGCTTGTGTATATAGCTTTAGAGTGTATTGAATCGATTGGTTATATTCACATTCAAAAGAAAAATCGTTTTCAGCAATTAATATTTCTATTTTAGGAGTTTTACAAATATATATGTCAGATATCAATATGAACTCGATAATATCATAGGAAAAAATAGTCCTATGGTTAAGATTCCGGGTATTAATCTAGTGTTCCTCGGTTCGAATTCCGATCATCTTTAAGTTTTTTTTAACAAAACCCATTTTTTTAAATAAAAGATGTTAATATGAGTTTCTAATAATTTAATCGGAAATTTTCAATGAAAATTTTTACATATCTAATATATTATTGCCACCCTTAATGGTTAGCAGATTTTGGTAAAAAATAGCAAAAAGAGGATTTCGGAGTCGAGAAATCGATTGACGATACTTTGATATTTAATTGGCGTGACCCTCGATGTCCACACTAGCTACTTCAAGAGTTTTGGTATATTTATCATTCATATTACCAGAAATATGCACATTTTTTAATAAGTTTAAATATCCTTAGTAACTCTTATAGACCCATCTTGAATCCTGTTTTACCCGAGCAAAGCTCGGTATCCAGATATTATACACTTAATAACTGATGAATTTCCATCATTTGGATGGAAGCTCATCAGTCGCGAGCACTGCCAATGTTACCTACAGAGATTGTTTTGAAATATAAAATTTTTACAGAGTTGTCAAATCAATGTATTATTGACGTCTACAAATATGTCAAGGGGCATTCTCATGTTTGTCGTTTATAATTCGTATGTAATTAAGACGTGAATTAGAAAATTTTGAATTCAGTTTCTTCTAGTATTAAGTGCTTTTATTTTTTTCTAATATACCTAGTAGAATAGTTAACTATCTTATAAAATTCTAATATAATAAGGGTAGGAATATTATAATTTCTGTTGTCATATGTATGTAGGTACCTACTTGTATAATAATATTTTGACAAATATCTAAGCCTTTAGTTTTAAAAACACAATTGCTTTATTACAAACAAGAAACTTAATGCCTATTAACTTCCATGGAGGGAGTCCAATTTTTCGAAATTTTAATGTTGATAAATCTCCACGTTTCAAGGTACCTACCTACCTGAAATGATAAAATGTTTTTTATGAAATTATCTGTGTATGCATTTTTGTGTGTACGTATGTACCTACCGGGTACAGGTACAGTAGTAATATCTACTTTGGTAACGTGAACGTAGTGATTTTTTTGGTTACATACCTCGTAAACAGAAATTGATTGCGTCAATCGATACTTACTTAGTTACATAGCAATAAGCTAATTAGTTTTTGGCCAATATCTCAAGAGCAGTTCTCGTAAATACAAAAAAGGGTCAAATTAAAATAAAATGTTTTGTACTGTCGTAATCGAACTTGGTACAAAAATCAGTCGATAACGACAAATTGGGAAAATTAATGTAGGTAGGTACTTGGCTTTGTAGTTTTGGGCTGACTACCTTTAAAAATTAAAAAAATACAAAAAAAAATCCAAGATTCAAATGATATTGAAATTATTTTTGATTTACAAAAAAAAACATAAAAATCAAAATTAATGAAAACAATATAATCAATAGGTACGTAATATCCAACTTTCTGTTGTTCCTCCAGATTATATTTATAATATAAAGTTTTGTATTTGTAGTGCGTGTACCCTTATTAGGGTAGAATTTACAGGCTTTACTAAAATTATACTGTGACCCATCAAAGAATTTCACTGACGCTCTTGCACAAATTCAACTTGACCAATCGATTTTTGATCTATACCTAGTTTTGTAAGTTTCTGCAAAAAATATATAATCAGTGTTGAAAATGAATCTTATCTTACTTTTTTCTAGAGATATACCTTGAGAGAATAGTAAAGTGCTTCCAGAAGAATACTTTGAAAAGGTTGGTCAATCCGTAAGCGAAATAAGTTGACCCAAACAGACAGACAGATAAGAAACACACAAACCAATCGTTAAAAATATGATTTTTTTGGTTGGACGAAAATTTGACTGATTACAAATCATTCCTGGTCACAAAATTAACTTTTGTCTGTCTGTTTGTTCGTTTTTATTTTAAACGTGTCGCCGAAGGTTTTTTGTAAAAATTAATATGTTATTATGTGATTGTTTTTTCGTATTCTATGCGTTCCATTAACATTTATACCATTTTTATGAAACTTTGGTGAGATGTGCAAACTTCTACGAGTACTTGTTTTGTATACGGGTACATACATAGATAAATATTTTCACCAAAGAAAGTAAAATACAATGCTTATACTTATTCAGAGATTTCAAAACATCGCGGAAATACACATATTTCAAATTTTAACTCGGAAACCGTAACTTAATTTGAAAAATGTCCAATTTACATGTTACTAAAAACGATCTCTTTTTTAATTTAGCAGTATCATCTTACCAATTTTCGCTTTATCATTGCTGTAACTCGAAAACGGTAACTCTTTTGAAAAAATCTTCAATTTAAACGTTTCCGGATATTGTCTCATCGTCAATTATGCCGTCTCAGATTTTCGATTTTCAGGCAAAATTGGTGGGAAGAAGTTTTCGGATTTTTAGATATAGGACCATTTTACAATCTTCTTCTTTCAAATAAATCAAAAATTATCAAATTCAAATATACCTACTATATACGGCGCGCGCACAAACCAAAAAAAGCAGACAGTCGAATTATATACATCTTCCGTTTGGGAAGTCGGTCACAAAACAAGAGCCATTGCTACGTATGTAATTATATTTAAATCATTTAAGTACATATCTTATGTTCTCTTAAATCTCTTAGATCTTCGGATCAAATTTTCTCCCTGATAATCTTAAAGATTAAAGATTAAAGACAGTTAAGTAAATAATTATTTGAGTCAAAAAGAGGGCTGATATCATCACCGTTTGGAAAGATAAATTTCTTAGTTTTTCACGTTTTAGAATTTTTTGTCTTATGTAAGTTAACTTTCGAAAAATTTCACACGAAACTCTACAATATGGTATGTTTATCTGAAATTAACTCAAAAATCCAATATATAAAGGAACTCGGTACCTAAAAGTATTTTAAGATATTGTTTTGTTTTTAGAAATGTTATAAACACTTACAAACGTAGGTGTTCAGTACGCTAATAAATTAAGTGCGGAGGTTTATGTTTACCAGAACACACAACTGACAAAACCTTCAATCTACGGTCTTAAATGAGGACTGTGCTGCAATCTAACTAACCTAACTTAAATTAGGTTTATGACTCTCATGTCAGTATTATGATAGGATAGTGTTTGTTTTTTTATTTTAATACGGTACTAGCTAGTACCAAACTAAGATTCGATTATGAATATGGCTGTTAACAATAATCATTTTTATTCGTTCTGTCTCTTTTTATAGAATCTTCAATTTACTTGTTCCCTATATTTTATCTTTAAGTATGCTTTATGGAACACTCAGGTTACAAAGTTTACTCGTATTTGCACCCCTCTCAAAGCTTTCATTAAGCTTATGATATCCAAGAAATTAATTTTGAAATCGTTATCTGTTGGATTACATGTCCACTCAAATAAACTGATTGTTTTCTTTTTATCGTGATACCTACTGCATGTACTAAACAGTTACCTATAAAATACAAAAGTAGTAATAAATTTCATGCGACATCAATACAAACTCGCCACTTACCTACAGATACCTAACATCTACTTCATATCATCTCTTTTATTTGAACTAGGTATCCCCATCTGGATATCAATATATCGATTTTGACATTAGCCTTATTTTTAGAATGCTCGGTCATTATAAACACGCAAATGGTAATAGATATTATATACCCGATAAGGCCAAATTTTTATGATTGTACATCCATATCGAATGTTGGAATCTCGAGTGAATCTATATTGTGTGATTTGAATAAAAGCCGGACACTTACACATTGTACACGTCACCATTGGTTGATGTGAGTGAAAGATTAAATAATAGAAAAAATGGATGATGATATTTCAGTCGATGCGGGAGTGTTTATGCTAATAAACAGATTTCAAACAAATGAGATAGTCATGTGTTTAATAAATGTTGAAAAAATATAATGAATACTTCAAAATGAATTTTGATTGTGGTAGACAAAGAGTTTTTTTCATTGGAATTATGCTGGGATTTGAATGATTCTCCTGTCATTCGAAATAGGTCTGTTGGAAATTGTTCCATTGAGAAAATCTATTAACCCTATGTGTCACAGATCCTACAAAAAGGGTAGAGCGGGAGTTTTTTTTCAAACATGATATTCATGAAACAGATAGGTAGGTACTCTGTCAATAAAAGTTCTATAAGAATTTTGAATGAACCAATATTCTCATTTTTTAAAATCTAGTAGGTACTCATAATATAACAAACATTACTTGGCATCGTCAGATGAAATCGGTTCTATTAAAAAAGTGATATAATTAATCTGAGTTCCATTTATTTTCAATAGCAATTCACAAATATTCAGTAGTTTTCTGAAGTTGAAATAGAAGTAGCTTATGAAAGTAATTCAGGCAGCTATTATTTTCACTTTAATTAGGTACTTTTTCAATATAACAATCACTGTTAACACATCTAGAGCTATATTTGCTACCTTCCAACTCCTCTACTAATCGATAATTGGCATAAATTAATTCAATAAACTCATAATTATTGCTTTTCTTGATTTGGCAGAAGCCTTCGATGCCATTGCTCACAGAGTATTTCTTGATGAGGTACATAGGCAAAGAATATAAGGTAAAGCTAATGTTTTTAGTAAGTTCACAAAAGACAGTCAAAGTTAATAATATACAATCCATGAAAAACCGATTTCTACTGGAGAACCACAAAGGAGTCTATTAGGACCAGTATTATTTATAATATATGTGAATGATCTATTAAAGGAAATGTCAAAAGAAATCCTTATATTACATGCTGAGGATAGAGTAATCATGACTGATGAAAACAATTGGACTAGAACCCAAGATAAAATCAATAGATATTAAAAAAAAATTGGATCGGCTACCGGCTTTATTAGTTGATGCACTGAAAAATAAAAACTAATGTTAATTCTATTGGTACTGGTAATTTTTAAGTTGTGCAGTTGTAGTTAGATTGAAAACTTTTGGTACCAACTTAAAAAGTACTAGAACCAATAGGAAAATCTAATACTATTTTGTATTTTTCAGAGCACCAACTAATAAAGTCGGTGTAATTTTTTGTAAATAATATTTATTTCACACTTTTGAGTGTAACATTAGTCATCAAAACATTCAACGTTCAGTAAAGAAGATAATACGTTGCTTATATTTATTCAGATATTTCAAAACATCGCGGAAAAACCGCATTTTTGATTAACTATTTAATTTAAAGGTTGCTACATATAATCCCTTCTTCAGTTTTGCCGTCTAATATTTTCAATTTTCGAAAAAAATTGCCTCTACCACATAGCGGAGACACAAATATTTCAGACTAAACCACTCCTGTAACTCGGATACCGTATTTTTTTTTATTGTCCAGTGTAAATGTAGCTACATATAATATCTTCTTTAATTTGGTAGTCTCATATTTTCAATTTTTGTAAAAAAACCCAGTCAAAAATGCTGTAATTTTTTGAAAAATGTCCAACGTTGCCGGATTTGGTCTCTTTAATTTTGAAGTCCTTAATTTTCTATTTTCGAAAAAAATACCCCCTCCACACCCTATTGAAGAAGCTTTTAAGGGGAAGCATAAGTAGAATGTCATTTTTTTTAATGGAACCAACTCTCAATAGTCCTCAAATGAAAAAAGGATCATGTAAATCGGATAACGTCTACTGTTTAAAATGCGCTAACATCAATAAAAAAACATGCAGACAAAAAGTCGAATTGTATACCTACCGCCTTCGTTGGGTTCATGGGAGCGTGAGAGCATTGGTAAATTTTGAGTTCATACAAGTAAATAAAAGAGAATATAGTATAGAATTCATTGGTGAAAACGTATGAAGATTGCAGATATGGCAAGGCGGTTAAGAACCGTCAAAAAAATTTAATTCCCCCACTGGAAGTTGAAAACTCGATTTTTTATTCACATCTCCACTAAATCAAAGCATTACATATGTAAACGTGGATTTGAGAAATTCAGATGAGATTTAAATCCCATAAACTTATAGGTAGGTAGGTATACCTAGTATATATTTCATACCTACCTAACCAACACAAAGCAATTAGTTGTCCAATATCATCAAAAACACTCTATGGTTGATGTAAAGCAAGGTGTACCACAAGGCTGATTAGTTGTTCCCCTTTTGTTTGTGCTATATATGAACGATCTACCTAGCAATGTAAATCGCTACGCAGTACTGTATGCTGACGACACAAAATTTGCAGTAATAGGGACTAATTTGAACAACTTACAAATGGAAATAAGTGAGATTGAACAAACTACACTTGACTTGTTTAATGCTAATAAGCTCTATTTGAATAAGGAGAAATCACAATCACAATACCGTGTAGTAAAAGCAGCAGTCAGAGCCTTGGAAGGAGCTGACACATTGCAAACCGCTGTTCATAATGAACAGAATAGTTATCATAACAGCAGAACTAATCATTAAGCTGGTAATCGATTCAGTGAACCACCTGGAATTGTACACAACAAGATCCGAAAGCTAGCCATAAAATATTAGAACCAATGACAATTTGAACATCTTGAAAACTAGGCTGGAAGTAAGCTTCAGAAGAACACTAGGAGCCGCATTCTACAATAGATTGTAGTGCCCTCAGATTTCCAATTTTCGAATGAAATCGCCCTCTCCACATAGCAAAAATACATACATATTTGAGAATTTAACATGCCTCCATCTCGAAAACCGTAACACTTTTGAAAAAAATTTCAATTTATACGTTTCCAGATATTGTACTATCTTTAATTATACCACCTCAGATTTTCGATTTTCGGAGGGAAGGAGATTTCGATTTGAGTTTTTACGAATATGGGACCAATTTCCAAGTCTCCTCTTTCAAATGAATCAAAAGTCATCAAAATCGGAGTACGTTCAGGGTTCGTCGGTCAAAAATAACTGTCATGAAATTATGAATTTGCATCTATTATTACCATAGTTGGTATCCTACTCGTAAGAGAAGCATTAAAATATTTGGGCGGACATTTACATTTGATTTGATCATTTAGTTTATGTGTCTGTATTCCAATCAATTTTGCTCACAAAATTTGTGCTGCTGTAGATACAAGTAACGTTTCAGTATGTAATACTTCAGTTAATTAGAGTAGTAAAGACATGATCTCAATTTTCATGAGCACAAGAGACGTTTTTTGGACCCAAGAAATGAATATTTTAAATGAATCAACATCTCTAACTCAGTTGCTTTTGACGAGCAAACATTTTCTGACAAATGCATGGTAATTTATGATGATAATGACATATGTTAGGCATTGAAGAATAACAACTTTCCAGATTTTAGGTATAACAATGAATCCAAAAATACCTCTAGGCCTATATTCCTATCGATATCGGTACACGCCGAATCCCCCAAGTGAAATTAATCATCGGTTGTTTTATCTACGCCGAAAGGAGTGAGTGCGAATTAAAGTTTTCACAGCTAATTGTCCGATTCAATTCTCAGCTCTCAATTAGTTGGCGATATCAGCGCGCGACTATCTGGCGGCAGCAATATATAAGTTCTGGGGAGCTGAACAAAAAGGAAATATATCCATTTTGCTTGTTTTTGCTTCCGGTCGGACCTGGTGAGAGTGTATGTGTGTGAGGGTCGCCGGTCATTCTATTAGCATCTACAATCTAGATGGCCGTTCTTGCGGTCGCCCTTACTTCACGTTTTACATTATCATGGCGGTCTTATCTGACCGCGCCGTTGAAATAGTTAATGGTCGAAATATACTGGACCCCAGAAAAGGTTTTAATAATGCTTCTCGAGATATGTGTGAGTAGGTACTATATGTGTATGTGGTTTTCCAGAGGCACTCTGCGGCTACTCGGGTTGTTGTTTCTTTGATTTATTCTCATCAGCATTATGTGCCACAACCCTGAATTGTTGAAGGGTATTTGCAGATCTTATTCTGAAGTATCTGGTAGCATACATTTTAGTATCTATTATATAGGGTGAGTTGTTGGGCTGTTCACTAGGAAAATTGAACAAATATTTACAAAAATTAAAGTAATTCTTAAACTTCATATTTTAAATTATGTAGAAATGTACCTACATACGTACAGGATGTTTCTCACGATAATTAAAGATCAATCTTACAATTTTGTGAATGGAGTATTGACTTATACTGAGTTATACGAGAGTTCTCAAAAGATATAATTTTTCGAGTGTCATTTTTATGTACCTACCTATTGTCGTAATTCGTATAAATCAATTTCCACATTATAGCCCAAAATGTATAAAGGAAAGAGTAAAGCTCAAATCCTATATCTCCTTTGTCTTATGATTAACCCTTCATTTTATATCATGGGCAAAATGTGCCGTCATTTAAATATTATTTCTTTTAAATATTTTTTATACATAAGAGGATTTGCTTCGGATGTAGGTATTTTAAATTTTAGAAATACTTCTAATTGGTGTTGATTAAAAAGTATCGACGATTGGAAAATATAATATAGAAAGCTATATCTAATCAATTACAACTTAATAAACTAAAATGAAATAAAGGTTGTTCGATTTAAAAATAACTAAACTTGAGATTGATCGTTGAATATTTTGGGCAAAATCCTGTAGGTACATTTCCCATAAGAGTGCTAAGAATTTATGTCAATACTTTTTTCTCAATAATAGGCATTATACCCACATATATTTGCAGTATCAATAAACCGAATTAAGAAATAATCAATTAATATAGATTACATACCCATATTTTACCATAGATTGTCTTAGGATTATCTATAAAGGACAATTTAGGAAGAGAGTATTAAAGGAACCCTTTATTGTATATCGCGATCTACTTACTTTATTTATTAGGCCTTTAAAAATGTCATGACGTGGAAGCGTTTGAAAGTTTCAATAATATTAACTCATCTCTCAAGTCTATTAAGTTAAGTAATTTCTCCTTATATTACTTTTCCTGTGATAAAATAATATACATATTTTTATTGGTAGATAGTACCTTCATATTATGCTCTGAGGTAATGTATAGTCAATATTATTAAAGTATTATAAATAAATATAGAATTCTAACTATTAAAACATTGTTTATGCCTTTGACGTAGGTATTAAGAATGCAATAAGTAATTGCTTTATTTGTTATGTACATATAATCAAATAAGGAGTCTTTTAATAAGTGCACAAATAAATAAATGAGCAATTATAATTAAAAAAATTATAATTTCTGAGTTGCTCTGATTCTATTTTAGTCAAGTCATTGGAGTTTATAGTAATGAAGCTTAAGCATCTTACATTAGGTATAGTTAATGTAGGTAAGATAGTTAATTCCAGTTGTTCAGTACCATAAGACCTCTTTATTTAGTATTTAATATTTTTTCTGTTTCACCGACCCGATTAAAAAAAGATGTATAGTTTCAATTTCAATCATTCAAGTTATTCTTACAAACTGAGTGACGGTTCTTTCTTTAAAAAATAGTAAATTTGATATGTCATTATTAGTGATGCGCAAAGCAAGACCAAGACCAAGACCGATATGGTCTTGGTATTGGTCTTGGTCTTGCACCCTTAGTCTTGGTCTTGCATATACGGTCTTGGTATTGGTCTTGGTCTTGCTGCAATACTTCGCAAGACTATTGCAAAAATTTTCATCTTCTTATAAGTATGAAAATTTGTTGCAATTCTAAACCGTAATTAATTAATTCAGATGAAGAAGAACCCTGCAATATGTGTGAGAAGTATGTAATTCATAATCTATAAGATTGCCTGTACCTAATTATATTATCATTCGAAATGGATAAATATCGATCGTATAAAAAAATTGTCATTGTCCAGAACAAAAAGGCTTGGTATTGTAATGGTACCAAACCAATTTAGAATAAGTAATGAGAATAAAACTAGGTGCGTAGAATTAAGTTAGGGCAAGTGAGGTGCGTAATTAATTAATAAAGTTTATAAATTAATAATCAATTCACATATGAGAATCGTATCTTACTAGCGCGACTTCTTGTGCTGCTTGTGCTTTCTTGGTATCATCCGTCGCCACTGAGCACTCATTTTACTACATGCATACATACTTCTATTACATAACTCATTCTCTCGCTCATTCTACAATGGTTTTGTACCATTTTCTTTGATAAAATAGAAATAATCTCTTAGAGTGGATATTGAGTGAAAGCGATTAAAAGTATTTCTGGTTTATAAAATTAATTTAATTTTTTGAATAAAGCTTTTTCCAAAAAAAAAAGAAAATTAAAAACAGGTAGAGATTTCTTAATACGCGCATTTATGAAACTAGGTATCTATTTCAAAAATTAGTCTTGTGAATATGTCAGCTAAGTTAGTTAATAAGCATGATCGAAAAAAAAGTATCAAAATAAGGGCAACCTAAAATTTCAAAAATCTCCAAATGTAACTACTGGATAAATGTCATCAAAAAGATATCAGATTTATAGATGATTTGTAACGTTTGCTTAAAACATTCTGAGCGGTAGAAAAAATAATAAAAATAAAAAACCGTGTAGTTTACCTTCCCCTGGCTACGAACTGTCGGGATTCTTTGAAAACAGCTCGTTAAGGGAAATCCTAGAAGGGTTGAAATTACTGTATTGGGTATTTCAGAATTTTTTGAAATCTGGAAATGAACTTTTAATTCAATATTTTTAGTATCAGTAAAATAAAGAACGATAATAAGGGAGTTCAAAGATTAAAACAATTCGGTTATTTACTAGCGTTTCTTATCTAATCATCGAGCAAAAAATATGTTTCCTACCAATTTGTTGTTTGGTTACGGAACTGCAAGAGTCTTGCAAGTCTCGCAAGTCTTGCAGCAAGACCAAGACCAAGACCAGGTTAGTCTTGGTATTGGTCTTGCATCCCAGTATTGGTCTTGGTCTTGGGTCTTGGTCTTGCATAGGCGGTCTTGGTCTCGGTCTTGGTCTTGCAATTATGTAAGGCCAAGACCAAGACCAGTCTCGCAGCATCACTAGTCATTATTGGAAGATAATAATTATCTATTGAGAAGAGAGCCTTTTCTATGTTATTTATCAAGAGCATTCGAAATGAACTAGTTATTATCTTTAGTTACAAATAGGTAAACTGGTTACCCAGAAAGACAGCAAAAAGGGACAGACCTCGTTGTTTTATAGGTGATTGACATATAATATGACTGAATCGTACAAAATAATATACATTAACAGATAATACATAAGATGGGAGGTATAAAAATGGTGCAAAGAGCCTTCAAGAGTACTTTTACTTCATTTGCAGAAAAATTTCCAGTTCCTACATCTTATACCTACGTAGGTACCTATATTTTATCTTTTAATACAGTTTGTTTTATTTATCCAATATACCTACCCTACGTATCTTGGCTGGCCTTAATAGTTTTATATGTTAACAAAATTATTTCACGCATATTGTATGTTTGATACCCTGCCATATAAATTGGTAATAACAGGAAATTGTCGAGATTAATTATTTCTGACATATGCATTTATTCTCTATAATTGCGCTCAAGAAATAAGTCCCGTTAATTAATTGCCAGTTACTATACACGTCTTCAGTGTGAAACGTATGGCGAATCAGATTATGCAATCTGTAAGAATATTAATGATTATTCACATGAAGTTGGAAAATTGTGGAGAATCAACTCAATAGAGGTCAATTTGACAATTAAGCGGTTCTTTTTCTTATTCCTGTATTGATTTGTTGTTTTCAAGAACAGGTATTTCTAAAATGCGTTTCCAGGATTGGTAATAAACTAGCTTTCATTTGTAAATATTAATTATTTGCTCTGATGTACAAAATATTAGATTTTTCAAGAGAATCGTTTCTTCCTATTCATTTCTATGTTCTCAAAACATCCTTCCATTTGTCGTATTTATTTTATTATATAAATATTTTTTACAAAAAATTGGACCGACGTTATTAGTTGATGCACTGAAAAGTATAAAATAATATTACTTCTATTGGTGATAGTACTTTTGAAGTTGTGCAGTTGCAGTTAGATTGATAACTTTTGGCACCAACTTCACAAGTACCATCACCAATAGAAGTAATATTATTTTATACTTTTCAGTGCATCAACTAATAACGTCGGTCCAATTTTTTGTAAAAAACATTTATTTCACACTTTTGAGTGTAACATTAGTCCCGAAAATCGTTGAACGTTCACTATACCATATCAATGAAGAAAGTACTTATCCTATTACCCACGTATATTCCTTGCTTGTAGTTGTTATTATTGAGATCTCAGAACATCGCTGCGGAAATACGCTTGAATATTTTAGTTGTTACCATGTTAACACCGATTTAACTCGAAAACCGTAACTCTAAGGAAAAAATGTTCATTATAAATGTTGCTACAAATAATTATATCTTTCATGTAGTATCGAAAAATTTTCAATTTTTGAAAGAAATTGTCCTCTCTACATAGCAAAAATACATATTTAACATGCGCCTATCTCGAAAACCGTAACACTTTTGAAAAAATGTTCAATTTGAACGTTTCCGGATCTTGTCCTATCTTTAATTATATCAACTCAGATTTTCGATTTTCGAGAAAATTCGCCCCCTCCACCCCTTCGGGGGCGGTTTTCGAAGGGAAGGAGATTTCGGATATACGTTTTTATGAATATGGGACCATTTCTCAATCCCCTTCTTCCAAATGAATCCAAAATCATCAAAATCGGAGCTCGTTTACTATATAAAAGGCGCGCACGAACCAAAAAAAAAAATAAAGCAGACAGTCGAATTGTATACCTCCTCCGTTCGGGGTTCGTCGGTCAAAAATAACCTGCGTGACTAAATTTAATTCAATTTGTTGCTCTTTGAGAATTAAAATTATTTACTGGCAATATATTATTTATATTTAAGTATCTTCTCAATATTTGAAATTGAATCAATATTTATCTACCAAGGATTGATTAATTATTTTTTTTCACGTGGATTCATCCAGCTGACATTTAATAAAACGTAAATGCTCACCATCGTTCTCGTCATTGTTCAATAGCATTGAAGAAACTTTTTTATTTTTTCTCATTCCCGAATCTGGAACCAAAGAAAAAAACTGAATTAATTTTAGTCGGAGATTAATTGATATTATATTTAAAGTTTAAGTGTTCCTATCAGTCTTTTAAATACTAATATGTTCAGATCTTTTTCACGAATAAATCAAATATTAAAAATACTATAAGTCTTCGTATGCAATGTTTAAGACTTCTGCAAAATACCGAGTCAGTAATGTGGTAATATGTATTCTATCGTTTTTTATAACGATAATGGGTATAATATTTGTTGTATTCTGTAGAATTATCTACCAATAATATTTTGATTGTTGATTCGAATAAACAAAATTCCTTCAAAATACGTATTATGTTGTTGAAAAACAATTTATTACAGATATTTGAGTTGGTAGAGTAGTAAAGACAATCATCTCTCATTTGTCTTTCGCGCTGCTTCCGTGGCAAGATTGTTCGATCAACAAATTCTCCACCTATCATGAGATTCTGTGAGGCATTCCGCCAAGGTGGCCATGGCGTTATGATCAAATTAAGATTATTTTGTTGAAAAATTTGACAGTCATGCGGGAGCAAGATCAAAGACACACCGGATGCCAGTCATCCACGTATGTGGTAGGTGGCCGAAGACATAAAAAAGAGCTAATATGCGTGATAGTCTTCTACATATTTAATGAATGAGGTTTTATTAAACAGAGTTATGAGAAGATCACAAGCAGATCTTGTTGTCGTTCGATTGTAATTCTTTTTGCATGTCAATCAATACAAAAAAGACATTTTTGGGATGTTAATTGAATAACCTGACATTATTTTTAACATGATATCGCCTGGATATTGCATATAAAAAATAAGATTCGTTGCTGATTAGGTAGGTATACACCTATCGAATCAGATGAAGAAAATTCCATAGTTCGAAATAAATAATATTTAATCACTCGTTAATCCAATTTAATACTTATATTATTCAGCTAGAAGAGATTTTACCTCCAGTTTCATTGAGTTACCTATCTATCATATTCACTAACATTTTTTAGATCTATCATGTTTTCAGGCTGTTTGGACGGTAATCATTTGTAGATTTGCTACTCGTCCTGTATGGTTTTGGTATTTAGTACCACTTTTCAGCTTCTGCTGTTATAACTTAGTTAGGTATGTGAATGGTTGATCCTGTCTCTCTTGTCACATCCTATATCATCACTCTTCTGACGTTATACAAGAGGGTAAGAATTATACCATCTGGACAGGGTGACTTGAATGTGCTGAAGGGAATTACGATTTCCATCACCATCCTCTTGCGCCAATTCCTGTGATCAGCTGATACTTGCTCTTCTGTTTTTACAGTTTTGGTTCTGTCGAAATTCTTAGAATGGGTTCGAACGAAAGCTAATATTATAGTTCGCTGAGCTGCTCCCCATTGGATTTCTTTGAAACAATTTCTTTAGCTTTATTCGCTCGCCCGTAGTTCTCCAGTTTTCCTCTAGTTATTATTTCAACGCTTATGTGTAGCAATTCTGCAGCTACTTCTAGTTCCATTTTGTCATATATTGTTTTTGATATACCTACGAGATGAGATAAGTCACGGCTTCTCTGTCCGTGTAGTAATCTTGAACTCTGGTATGATAATGGTCAGAAATGAGTTTTCTCATGAAAACTCCCCAGCTTTTCGTACAGCTTACTAATACTGAATTATTGACAATAGTAAGTTTTACTTACATACAATGTAAAAAACCGAGCTCTGTAAGATAACTCTTGTTTTTGTCTAGCACTGGCCGATCAACGAAGTCAAGCAGCCCAGATTTTTTTAATCATCGCGATTTATCTTTTTATTCATGATTGTTCTATAAAACAGATATGATATTTCGCTGTTAGTATTCATTTATAGTTACATACATCTTAGGCAAATATAGGTACCTATAGAGTGATCTCGTACACATTCCATATTTCCATCCTACCCAGACGACAGCCTATGTTCGAAGGTTGCTGCAAAAGTGTCGGTAAATAGATACGGTGGTGAAATTTACATTTTATAGGTCGGCGTCGAAGTCTTGAGCTGATACATAAGCATAAGGGGACGGGATATATGATGGCGAAAGAGAGAGTGACTGCTTCGTGGATGACACGAGATATGTTGGCGGAGGGTATCGATCTCACAACGAAAACAACGAGTCAAAGAGGAGAGAAGTGACGTAGAATGACTTGCACGTAACCGAAAAGCAGACACCAACTATTAATAATACCATCATCATCTTGGTGCTAAACATCTATGTTCGTCTTCAGTCTTCCAGTAGACTTCTACAACGTCGTGAGATAGGAGTTTTGCGACGTTTTGGGGATGTTTGGTGGATGTATAAGCTTCATCTATCAATCATACTGAAACCACTGGATTGGAAGTGTTACAACAAGGAAGATATTTTATTGAAAAACAATTTTATTACACGACTGACTTGTTATTGCTGGAACAAGTTTTTTTTTTATCTGTCGTCTCAGTTTCTGATAGTGGCAAGGGATGGTCAAAATAAAATCCGTGAACATAAAATAGTATTTGCTAAATCGTAACTATCATTTCTCTTTTGACTGACCAGACCCAATAAGGTGTACAATTCGATTGGGTAGGTACTTTTTATGTTAGTACGCATCGTAAACGTGATCTGATTTTTTTCGTGCTAAGCGGACGGGCTGGGCATTTGTCCCGAAGAATTCAAAATCCAATTTTACCTTCCCATAACAGGCTCTCCCCAAAAGGGGGTGAAGACCATATCCAGCAACATTTAAATTGTATTTTTTATTAATTTAATGTTTTCCCAGTTACAGTGATAGTGAAGTCGGGAATATGTGTTTTACCACTATATTTTGAAGTATCAGTGAACGTTCAACGATTTAGATGACTAGTGATAAAGTTAAATCCTTATGAAAAATAATATTTCTTACAGAAATTACAATTAGTAGTTGGTGAACAGAAAATTACAAAATAATATTAATTCTACTGGTGCTAATACACTTGAAGTTGGTACCTACTTATAACTGCAATACTTCAAAAGTACCACCACCAGAAGAATTAATATTATTAAGTACTATGTAATTTTCTAATATATAACTAATAAAGTAATCTCGGAAAAGTTCTTCAGAATAAGTACGAGAGTAAGTGATTCTTTAATTTAAATCTAGATGTTTTAGAGATTCGTCATTTGTTTCATACAGTAACTTAATGCTTAGATCAACACTATTATATCAAAGATGTTTCTAATATTTGATTATATTTTACATGGGATAAAAAAGACTTTTCAAAAATTTAAATATCTATTAGGTACATATTATCATTTCTTACACAATTTAAAATAAAGCTGTTGTTAATTCAACAGGATCTGATAATTACCCACCACAAAAATAACAGGGCGTAGTTTGAATGAAAACTTGATAATATTTGATAATTTCAAATAAATGCAAGCCCTAGTTCAGGAACAACCAAGGAAAGTAAATAAATATGATCTTAGAATTTCTTTTCTAAAGAAAACGAAAAAATTAAATGTGTAAATTGAGATTGAATTACTAATGTAATTCTATCATTTTTCTCATTTTACCTCCTGTGTAGGTAAAGATATCATCAATATACCAATATATCCCTTTTAGGTTTTGGGTCAAATTGCATTTTTACGGCAACATAATTGTATGTATATGGCAATTCTGAGTGTAACATAAAACTACTATATTCCACGAGAATAAATCTTAAAATAAAAAAACTATATAAAATGCCTGTCGGCAATATTTCAGCAAGGAGTTAGAAGGTGGATAAATTGTTACCAACCTAGAACACAAAGGATTGCGGGAATCAAAAAATCGGAGTCGTGATTATATCTAGAAATGATGGCTGATGACCTCTGGTAAGGGATCAATCTGTTTTTTCTTCCATAGTTACACATCTGACCTGGAAGAGGAGAATATCAAAAGGATATTATTCATCTTAGCTAGTAAGATATATGCGGAAAGCCGGGGTGAGCCACGTCAGAGATTGGAGAGGTGAGAGTTCGAGAGCTCTGGTCAGTGTAGGGCAACGGCAGATCAATTCATTATACTCTGGAGAGGGTCCGAACCTGCACCGTCATCTTCGGGGCTTTCCACACACGAACACCCCAACAAATGCCGATTACCGTTTTGAAAAATGATGCTACCGACTGGCGTCGTGATGTTTCAGTTTTATATCCGATCTGATGTATGTATATCCGAAGGGGGAGTGAAGGGAGGATGATGTAGAGGTGATGAAAAAAAATACAGCGTTGTGATTGAGGCAACGCTGAGGGAATATTAATTTGTAGATGTGAGTTTGGAATATTTAGGAGAAATGGAGATTCTGCGATATCATGCTGTATTAAGGTTGGGTTAAATCAATACTGTATCAAATATTAACATCATTTTACAAGAAATTGAAACTACAATTCTAAAATTACTAGAGATAAAATAAAAATAAAACTCTAAGGCACTTATGTTAGAAGATTCTTTAATTTCATAAAAAATCATCATAAAGAAGTTAACAGTACTGTAGAAATAATTGATAACAATTGTGATTTTTTTCAAAATATGTCCTGGTATGTCTATGTCATACGTCCTGCTCTGCAGTGATGTTTTAGATATATAGGATGTTAGGTAAATTTGCGTCAAAAATTCAAGGGGTTATTCCATGGCCTATTCTAAAAACATTTTGTCCTATGATGATTTATTAAAAATCACTTGGTTTCGAAGATATAGTGCGAATATAATTTGTTCAAAATGACTATCTCCAGCTTGAATACAAGTATTCAATCTTCCCTTCGTTGACTGTCGAATTCTTTTGAACAAACCGGGGTCGTTTCTAATTGAGTTAATCGATTTCGCAAGTCGTCCAAATTCTCCACTGGAGGAGCGTATAAGCTAATGACTTCAGATATCCCCATAAGTAATAATCCATGTGGCTTAAGTTCGGGGGATCGAGTGGGCCATGCGTTTCAAGTGATCGGGATCGAAAGAATAACAATAAATTGTAAACAAACTTTTGTACGTAGTTGATAAACTCCTTGGCGTACGCCGCACTTTTATCTACATTAAAGATTTCAACAAATTATCAAATGTGGTTGTCGCAAATTTTATTCACCCTGTATCTTCGAAAAAAGGGGTTTTTGAAAAATCATCATAGGACAAAATATTATTAGCCTAGGCCAAGGAATAATCCCTCGAATTTCTGCCTCATGTTTACCTAACAGCTTGTATAATTCCAAGCGAATCAACTCCCACTCAAAGGAACTGAAAATAAGAATTAGTGAAAAGTCCAGAAATTATCAATACACTTCAGTTATTTCAAAATATAATAAGGTAGGTAAGTGAAAATTGAAAAATAAAAATGAAAGTGAGAAATATTTTGTAGAAACATATATAGACATTTTAAATATTTGATATACCTAATCATTACAATAGTTCAGGTATGTTGATCAGCAAAATATCTTTGCTAGAAAAAATTACAAGTGATCATGCAATATTATGTGATTTCAGATAAGTTAAATAAATATCTGCGAATATATGTTCCCATATTTAAAAGGCACAAATTGTATGTTTTTTTGGATCGCTCGATATTAAATGAACCAAGTTTTGTACTTGGTAATAAAATAATATTCATGATAAAAGTTAAATTGAAAGTATTCTAAAACATCAACCCGATACATTGATATCTAGTATAAAAGTTATCATGTTTATAAAAAGGGTCAAGTGCGATACAGACTCTAGTGAAAATGGTTCACTACTTTGGATTTTCGCTATTAGTTTTACATGTAAAGTGGATATAATGTAAGCCCTATTGTTTTGTGTTTAGCTTAGGATTAATAGTTTGATGATGAAGCTCAATTTCTGTCAATTTTATTCAATATAGATAGATAAGATGATTTTTCATTCAATTTTTATATTTACACCACCAAATCTATCCCTGATATGAGAAATCGTCAATTTAAGCTATAAAATCGTGATGTGATCACCCAACTCTATATAAGTCATATTTAACCTATTTCTTGATCCGTAGTTTTGGAGAAAATAGGCTGTGGTATTTGGAGAAACATATAAGGATTCCGTTTTCTCATTGGATGTACGCAACCCTAAGGTGTCAGAGACTGAGAAAGAGACAGAGAAACAGAGAAAAGACCGAACATGTATCGAGGTTTAGGTTTGTTTTGATACAGCAATGAAGGAAGAAACTCAATTAACACATTAACCTACTTCATTTGCTGTAACAGGACTTTGTTTAAAAAATTTCACCTTTCATAGAGACAAGAAAGCATTCGATCACGTCACACTTCAAGATGTAAAAACACTCAACCTGTAAATGACCCACATCCCAATGAACCGAGATATTCGACAGGGTTATTATTTAAGCCCACAACGATTAAAATACTCAGGCACGAAATGATAAAACAAGTAAATCATGGAAGATGGTATGGGCGATGACGAAACCCGAATTAGATACGATTCTACGCAGTTTGTAGCTCCTTTTGGAGAAAATAAAATTGACCTTGGCGGACTTCAACACAACATGAATGAAATATATAATAAATATATGTGCAGATAAACCGCGCTATCGGTTACTGATCGAACGCATTCAAAACAATACCAAACCATGAAATAGCGAATGTCTTTCAATTGTTCCTGTTACAAACTTCCTATGATTTAAATAACCCTAAAAATAAAAGCTGTTAATTCTCAAATATTTCAGATAATCGATATTTAGTCTAATCTAATACTCTATTCAAATAATCGGAAAATCTTATTTAATAAATTGATGCAGAGATACCTCATTTTTCATTTGCTTAGAGTATTTTCAGGTTACCAAATTATTTGCTTATCTATTATTATTTTCCATCTCATGTAACATTTCAAATGGATTTCATCTACCAAACGTATTCTGAACTATTTGAACCCTCTCATAACCGCTCTAACCTTAAACTTTCCTTTGCCCACCATAGATCACATATTTCTTACATGAGCTATTAATTTTCTTATGTTAATTTTTATGAGCCTCCAAAGACCGTTTGACAATTCAACGACGACACGAGATACGGTTTTTTCTCGGTCGATGTGCCTTGCCTTTTTATTGGCTATGTGACATTTTCGTTTCGAAAAATGCTGCAGCTAATTACCCATCGCTGGGTTGAGCTTCTCTAGCGCGTATCCTACGCGGCTAGGATGTGCACTTTGCTGCCTCGGGAGGAAGTGTCGCTTTTAGAAAAGGGAGTGTATGTAAATCGCAGTAGTGACGACTCTGGGGGGAGAGCCAGAAAGCGATGATTACGATTATCAAGATCCATCCAGGCTTTTAATCGTGAGACGCTCCTCACTATTTGAAATATTAACTTCTCAAGATTTATTTCTCAAAGCTATGACAAAGAATTGCATTCGTGTAATATACACATTCGCTAAATTTGACTTCAAGATGAAATAATTATCATTAGCTGAATTTTCGTTGTGTGTTGTATATCGACTCATGAACCGAAATTTCAATTTCTGTTATCGTATATTCTTTATGGTAAAAACAAGGTATATATTGGTTTAATTTATTAGCGTGTTGACACGATAAATTTTTACTCAAACATACTTCATTTGTTTGATACTTATTTATTGGTTCCAGATTTGTTAGATAAATATGAGATATCAACATTTGTTATCAAACAATTATAATATTTAATAAAGTATTTGATAGAAATAAATAAATACAAGCGGACAACCCGTGAATTCACGGGTTTCACCATATGGGATGGCTTAACATTTTAATAATATAATAGACATAATAGATGCGTCAGTTGCTCAACGCGCTGAATATTTCCGATCGTACACTATAAAATATCAACTATATACAGAATCCTATTTGAAATGTGTTGCCTGCCATCCATAAGAAACTAGAATAGAAATAAAAATAATTGTTTGGCTTGTTGATTTGATATTCTATAGGTACAAAAAACTTTATGTCATCGGTTTTCTTCCAAATTGATCAACCTATATATTTTTGCGGCTTAACATTAATACATAACCACTTTTCCCACAAATTTAAATAGTAAGTGTCTGACTTGTCGTTGTTTTAAATATTTAATTAATATTTATTATTGATCAAATACGTAGTTTTTTGTAATTAGATGCTCCCCTTCATGAACTAATACCTCAGTATTTATTACCTACTACTCCGATGTTATTATTTTATTTGATATTTAAAAAACGAATTTTTGAGAAAACGTCATATGTCGAAAGTTAGCATAGTTGATGAAAAACAAAGTTCTTCACTAAAGAGAATTAAATTATCTAGGTACTTACTTCATTTTTCAATATGACTTTAAGTTTATCCAGAAACCTAATGTTTTCTCATTTTTTCCCAACCCGGTATATAATGATAGATACATTTGTCCTGCCCTTTGAGGGCCTTTTTAAGCTAAGCACCCACTAACAGATCTATGAGTCGACTTAAGATATGTACCTACTATTTTGTTAGATAGCTTGTTTTTTGCGACACAACTTTCTTATGGAAGCTATTGTTGACATCCCTTAAAATCTTCCACAGTTTCCAGAAATGTTTAGTATTTTATACAGATTTTTCTCTTCGCTAAATTTCTTAAACAAATCTTGGGTTTTGAAGCTGTTCGTTACTGTATTAATAATTTCATGTGGTTTTCTTCAAACGTCTTATGGGCATATATTAGGTACCTATCTACCTACCTATAATGATCATTCACGCCTTGAAAGATGATAAATATAAAACTTTGAAACAATCTTTTTCGGTAAATTGATGAACACCTTCGTGTTCATTAAGAAAGAAGTCTAAAATTAATTCCTTTTAATTTTTCAGAGATCCATCTCTCGAAAGTTGCCATCGTACACCTACTCCACGGATGATCCAGCATACACACCTACCCACCCATCTACTATATTCTTTTTTATGGGAGAGATAGATCTTTAGAGGGCAACATCGGTGATTGATGATTCAAATCGTTCCGTACAAGAAACAATTATAAGCGCTCTGCGACAGCCGACACCAGTCTCTGGATGTTCGGGAGGGCGAGATGGTGGGGCCACAGGATTTGTCCCTTCCGACGGCGACGCCGTTAATTAATCCGAGCTCACTGTGGCCATAAATCAATCTGTAGCCGCAAGGTGACGCGTCATCATATCGACATCATTGACCCCCTCTAACCGATTCTCGCTACCCATCCACGATTATTTTTTACTCGCCCCAAAAGCATATGTTCCCGAATTCGAGAAATACTGCACCGGCTTAACCACATGATAAAAAACCATCAATTCCAAAAAGACAAAGAAAGCATCAACTACACGACTCATGCATATCTCCTGTATTAGCCTCTATAATATTTTTTCAGGAATATATTAATTGAAGGGACCTGTCACATTGAATCTAGAGGTTTATCATATTAAAATTTATTGTTTTCAAGTTCACATTTATATGTATAGTTTTTTATTGCTTTTGTAGGAGTACAGAATATCCGCTATCCATTTTGATGTAAATCTCTATGTTATCACGATATTGTGGCAACATTTTCCGAGCCGATTCGTGTCTATACTTGCCACGCCGCGAATTTAGACTATATTTTCCAAACAAGTGTACTGCGCTTCTATCCGCTAACCATATCTTTAAATGATTTGATTACAATATTATTCATTCTCTGGCTAAATAGTTAATCCTACGTCAAAATTGATGAAGACTATTGTTCTTCGTCTTGGCACAATGCAGAGAATGACTGGTCGTATGAGTTTATCATACGATGGAATTCGTTTGAGAAACGTAGGAATGTCGTGTGAGTGGACACTCGATTTTTTTAGTTTTTGTCATATTTCTCAAAGTATAAATATTTTTCATATCTGGCACTTTTGAACATAATTATTTATGCTGGGTTTTGTACAAATTTTTACCAGGATTCAATGAAAGTTTGTACACTATTATTCGAGTTCTAGAATAGTAGTCAGTAAGTTCCAAAAAATCTGAAAAAGATAAAAGGACGATAAGAATGCGAGATATTTTATTAATGCTTTGTTTTATTATTTGCTAATTTAATGATTAATGTTCAGCCAAATTTTCATAGCACGACCCACAAGAATACACGATCATTTCTGAGAATTTAGTGAATACATTTTCAGAACTGGACTTAGAGTATTTTCTTGAATGGACAACAGAGTAGTTTTATGGCCAGCATCAGCATTCCTTAACTTTTATGCTACAATCTGAGTTTATTTTACAAGAGTGTAAAGGGGCGAATATTTGATAATAATTGAGAATCGTGAAAATGTAACATGAGCATAGATGTCACATTCACTCATGGGCGAGGGTTGTAATTATCTCTCTTTCGGCTCTCTTAGTGTGAAAAACACGGGTCCCATAGCAAATTAACTTACCCAGAACCGATTGTTGCATCACGATTATCATTTTTAAGTTTCGCCCCTTCGCTCATCTTTAGGATTAATTATTTTTTGTGACACCTGCATTTAAAGTTCAATTTGAGAGAAAAAGAACTGTTCATGTTACTTGTTCCATGTCAATAATATATCTAACATTTTTATTGTTATATGAAACGGCAGTTGTTATTTTTGACCGACGAACCCCGAACGGAGGAGGTATACAATGCGACTGTCTGCTTCTTTTTTTTTGTTTGACCGCGCGTTTTATATAGTAAACGAACTCCGATTTTGATGATTTTTGATTCATTTGAAAGAGGATGATTGAGAAATGGTCCCATATTCACAAAAACGCAGATCCAAAATATCCTTTGCAGTTTTTCAAAAGAGTTACGGTTTTCGAGATAGAGGCATGTTAGTTTCTCATTTTTGCTATGTAGAGAGGGCGATTTCTTTCGAAAATTGAAAATCTTTCGATACTACATGAAAGACATTTATTTGTAGCAACATTTATAATGAACATTTTTTCCTTAGAGTTACATTTTTCGAGTTAAATCGGTGTTAAAATGGTAACATAAAATTCTTAAGCGTATTTCCGCAGCGATGCATTGAGATCTCAATAAAAACAACTATAAGTAAAGAATATACGTATGTAATAGGATAAGTACATTGCTATTAGTGAACGTTCAACGATTTTCGTGACTAATGTTACACTCAAAAGTGTGAAATAAATATTTTTTACAAAAAATTGGACCGACGTTATTAGTTGGTGCACTGAAAAGTATAAAATAATATTAATTCTATTGGTGCTGGTACTCGTGAAGTTGGTGTAAAAAGTTATCAATCTATCTGCAACTCCACAACTTCAAAAGTAACAGCACCAATAGAATTAATATTATTTTATACTTTTCAGTGCACCAACGAATAGCGTCGGTACAATTTTTTCAAAAAAATATTTATTAATCGATTTCGTCTGAATGTTGTTGTTGTCATCAAAATTATTAAATTCCATCCGTATTGCAAGTTTGTTTTTGAATACATTGGTTTGGAAGCATAATATTAGAAAAAGTAATTATGAGTAGCAACTGCATTGGTCCTAACTGACACCTGAATCAGAGCGTGCATAAATCTATTTACATTCTGCACAAGTGCGGTAGACTAACTAATGTTTCTGAAGAATTAGCCTTTAATTATTAATGTAGTAAAATGAGGAGATTTCGTCAAGGCTGTAGATATTGAAAGACCCATTCATCATGAAACTCAGCGTTTCAAAATTAAACATTTCAATTTGATACTTAGGTGTTGCAAACAAAAATATAAAAAGATATCATTTAGTTTTTTGAAAAACCCATCAGTTATAGATAAGGGCTTTTTAGCTAAAAAAGTTTAAATTGCAGATGATTTTATATATTCAAAAACTTATGCACATCTATAAAATTGGTAGTTTTGTGAGGTTCAGAATAATATCTGGATATCAAACCAAAAAAAAAAATGTGAAGTGATTGTGAAAACTTAAGTATGAATCAAAATAAAAATCGATACCATTTATGTGAAATGCCCTGCTCCCAAAATGATGTATTTTTAAGCCCACTATTTTCCTTTGTTGTAGGATTGCCGAGTAGCTTAACTTTGTTACAGTTGTCATCAATATCTCTTGAGTATGAACTTACAACAGCACATGTTTTTTATTATTTCTCTTCAGTGCTTGAAGATATTCAACATTTGAATAGTACTAATGCTGAGTCAATCTGAAAGTACCTACGGCTCGACACAACTCATGTGGGATTTGTTAAAAAAATAAATGGAAATAGTAGATACCTCCTACATGTGAAATGTAAACATTAAACATCCTATTGCCATCGAAATTCAAGTGTCAGATATTAGTGGTGGACCTGTGGATTCGCATTTGTTAACTGTATTAATTCGGTAGCATGGCTGCACGACTGCCTATTATGTCGAACATTGTTACTTAATTAAAGTGGATTACCCCCCGCTATGGCCGCTCGTATCATTAACGTTATGTTTATGACAGCCAACAAGCACCATTAGGTCGCATCCGTTCGATTCGTTTTCACCTCGGCTCGCGCTTCAGCGGAAAAATGCCATTTCAAACGCTATTAAAAAGAATACCATTTTTTAGCTATGAAGTAATTGTTCAAGAGATAATATTTTAGTTTGCGCTTTATTTTACTTTCGTTGTAGGCACCACTACGTTGATAAGACTCAAAGAACATCATTTGATGATTAAAAAAAACAAATAAGAAAATCCATCATATTGGCAGCATGTTGAATGATTGTAACTTTGTTGCGAAGACAGTTTGACAGCAACACTGCTAGGAATTTCAAGCATGTAATCTGTAAATTTCAATTCAAACTGTATTGGTAAGCTTTGTACAGAGAGCTCTAATCTACCTCTGCGCTTCATGAATAACTACGTAAATGTTGAATTACATCCAGATTATGCATATTTATTGAAAGCGGATCCACATCCGCTCTCACGCCGCCGATATCAATGGTGGAACAAGACTAGCTGTGGTTTAAGGTTCACGTTTGCAAGGTAATGAAGAAGGATAGATGGAGATATGGGAGCAACGACAGCCAATGAGTAGTGGAGGCAGGGATTACCGGGGAGTTATCTCTAATTTGAGATGGATTTAGTGTTCGGGGAATCCTTTAAATTGGATCTCTCTCGTTCCAAGTGAAGACAGCTGGAGTTTCAGGGGATTCTCAATGGTCTTTTTCTCTCCACGTTGTGCGCCTTTTAAGTTTTCTATCTGCTCACTGGATTGAAAAATGTTTTGCCCCCTAGTAGGGCTATGGCAATGAATGTAAAGTATGGAATCTGATTTCATGTGTTTATAGCTTAGCTACAATGTATTAAATTTAAATTTTATAACCTATGACCAATACCTACTGCTTCCTGTAAAAAATATTTTTATAGATTCAGAACGCATCTCGTGATAGAAAAATCATCGCTATGGAATTTATTTTCATGTTTTTACTTACGCAAAATAACAAGTAGTAATCTTTTTCGAGATACACACACACAAAATCCGGGATAGAAGCTGTTAGACAATGAGCTGAATAGATTTCAGTTATTCGAACTACTTTAATTATGGTACATGTCACAGGTTATTGATTTATTTATTCCAAAGAGTGTCTAGAACACGAGATTACAAATAATCCTAACGAATTGAAAATGAAAAGAGAAGAACGTTGTAGAGGAAATTATTATTTCACATTAATTATTAAGTACTACCTACATACTAAAAATCTCTGAGATATGCAGATAGTTCAAAAATATTTGATTGAATATTCAGATCTAGAAATAATCAACATGTCATAATCATTTTTTTTCTTTGTGTTTGTTTTGCTCATTCAATTATTAGGACTCCTAAAGGTTGTGTTTAAATAATAATGTCAGACGATTCAATAAATGACGTCCTCTCATATTCCATGGCTCACTGAGGATGACTTTTTCGGATCTTTCAATTCAAGGTGAAACATTGAATGGACAACTGATAGAATGATAACGTGATAAAATTGATAGAAAAAAAGCTTTTATTAGTATTTTGATTGCGATGTTGAGGAAAAAACGCGTAGCAAGCTTTGGGTAACAGACTATAATGAAAAAAAAATCATCTAAAGTTACTTGCATATATAAACTGAAAGTGTTATGTTAGCATGAAAGAAGCATATTTTGAATTAAAAAAAATGTAAATTGATGTGGGTCTAGACTTCAATACAAAGACTCTTACGTATTATCAAATAAATGATTCCTTCATAAAATATGTAAGTAGGTACCTACCTAAGTAGTAAGTAGGTACACGGAAAAATTACATTGCGCTTTGCAAAAGTTGGCAGCATTGCTGTGAAGATTAACGGAAGTAAAGAAATAAGAGAAAAAATAAACGTTTGTTCGTAGTAGATATACCTACACATGAATCGTGTTGCAGCCAACTTTGTCCGCATGTGTGAGTGTTGATTGACGTTCCGAAACAAAGTCGTCGTACATGTCACTCAAGCGCCTGCCAATCGTGAGAATGATGAATGGATGGAGCATTTGGAAAAAATAGGTGGGAAAACAAGAGCCGCCAACCATAGGAAATAGAGATAAAGTTCTAGTTCAGGATGTAATTGTGCCAGTCTGGTACTGAAATGGGCAATAAATAAACTTTGTATTTAAATAAATATTTGAAAAATTAATACTTTTGGTGGTATAGTTACACACAACCTTAAAATTTGTCCATATACGCTATTTGTTTTCATTAGTATGGTATTATTATACCAAACCACCGCATTACCAACTGTGCAGAATGAAACTGAATGTAGAATATATACCTAGGTACTATTAATTTTTGATGGTGTACATTTACAATATAAATTAGTACTCGAGAGGTAAAATTTCACATATCCGCAAAGAAACGTTAAGTATTGAGTTATCAGAATATTTAACTGTTTTCTTGATGACTGTCTTAAAAAAGAACTTCGTAAATAAGGTTTATTTTTAGTATGAATGATTTATTTGTGATCTTGATAAGGAAATAACTCAGTGTTAAATAATTCAAACTTTATTTATTGATCTTAGGAGTTTTTGTTTTATATGAACAGTTTTCTATATACCTACATGTTGGTTTATTATATTTATGTTTTATTGCCGTTGTACCAAAAATTAAAAGTATCTATATTTTTGACATAGTCGGTATATTTTGTTCAATTGTAAACGTTATTTTCTATTTTGGAACAAATAAATAGGTACTTATCTATCAATCTAGCTATCAAATACATACATAATTATTTTTGATTTCTTTTGATTTTACGTTAAAGAATTCCATTGTAGAATAGACCACAAACGTATTTAGAAATGAAAGTAGGTACTATAGTTTATTTCAAAAGAATGCGGTTTTAAAATAACTATTTCAGTTCTTGCGCAAAAACGACCTACATTCCGATGACGTCACTTTTATCTGTCATTAATATTTCCTTCTGAAGACATACGATAACAACTTGTTTGAGGTTATTCTTGTGAGACGGTAAACATCATTTCGTTACGAAATTAATTGTATTTTATAATAAAATTGAAGCAGGATTCATAAGAGCAGACTTCAATTTTTTATCAGAAGGCCCAGTTAAAAACAATCTATTTGGAAACTTTGCTGAAGTAGATGGTCACAATGGCACAAAACATGAATCGACACGAATTTCTATAAGAACACTAGTAGCATTATTATTGATGAATGACTGTAAAATGAATTAATTTTAAATACAGTTTCTTTATGTACGTACACAAAAAAATACAATGCAATACCTATGAAAACCAGCGACGAACCAGAGAACACTACCTCTGAGGGACGAACAAGTATGAGTGACGACATGAGTGACGTCATCGGAACTGCAGCTCCGTTTTCGCGCGAACTTTGAAACAGTTGAAAACCGCATTTTCTGCAATAAGTTTAAAAATTTAAATTATTTAATATATTTGTGGTCTGTTCTACATGAAATTTTTTGAAATGAAATCGAAAATAAAAATAAGATGAAAGAAACACAAAGTCTTCTCCACAATTTATTAGAAAGGGTTATGTAAGCTTTGAGACATGTTTCGAGATTTTAAGAATCTCATTTCCAATCATTGATTACAAAGTTCTGTAAGAAAATTAGATAATGTAATGAAATATGAAAAGGATAAATTTGTGATTATATAATATCATTTCCAAACAATAAATTTTCAAAAATGAAGAAAAAATAAAAAATAATAAAAGGATCTAAATTACATTGATAGTATCAAATCAAAATGGTGGATGGAGTACTCGCGTGGAGATGATAATTCTTAAGTTTTCTCCTTAACTAAATAACCATAAAAAACTATAAAATAGATCCCAACCCGGAAGAAATAATATAAATTTAAATTTAAAAGAAATTAACCCATTGTAGAAAAATTATAAATTAAAGAAAATTCTAAAAACATATTATTTAATTATCTTACAGAACTTTGTAATCAATGATTGAAAATAAGATTCTTAAAATCTCGAAACATGTCTCAAAGCTTACATAACCTTTTCTAATAAATTGTCGAGAAGACTTTGTTTCTTTCATCTTACCACTTCACTCCACTTTGAGAATGGACTTCTTCATACATTATGAAAATAAAAATATTGCATGTTGCCCATTGCAGCTCAAGAATATGTTGAATCTAAAGTTACAAATTTTAGTACTTCAATAAGCATTTCAGATTGAAAGATCAATTTATGCATATCTCTGAATAATAAATACCTACTTTATTTTTACAGATTCGGTATCAGTCAGTCGGTAGATACCTACATTAATCAGTTATCAATTCTATCTTATTAGATATGATAATACTATTTCTATAATAAGCTATTTTTCATAGAAACAGATCAATTAGCAAAAGCAAGGTATGATTATCTCTTTTAGGGTTTATCTGTGCTCAATCATATGGTACTATTTTATAGGACGCATATGCACTTATTTTTGTAGACTGTGCATGCAAACACTTTTCATTCTAATACAGAAATATTGCCAGATAACAAATTAATTCCTTTCGCATTTTAACTTGCTCATTTATTGAGGATCGCCCTTAAATGTTGAAAATTTTGAAATAATTGACCTACCTAAAATCAGGTTCTTGTCGATTTATCTTCACTAGAACCATATTAGTCTGGTTCTCAAGTTTTCAAGATACATGTCTCTATAGGAGTTTATTTTTCATTATTGAAGGGCAACCTTCCGAATGGTTTCAACCGTTTGTACAAAATTTAGAGCTCTGTAAAATACATTCCCAATCTTGAGTTATACATATAAAATGGTAAGTTTGGATATGAACTTGAGAACATATTGAAAAACTATAAAGTGTCTGATACTAACATTATTAACATTATATAAATTTAACAGGAGATTATGATAGACTTTATTCCTATAAAAAACTGAACTGAATTCATTTGATACCTGATCTACTCATATACCTAATAAAATCGTTAAAAAAATAAATGCTATACTTGCTTCAGTACATAGAATTTATTTTGTTAGGTAGTTGAGACTGATTTTATCCAATAAATTGAAGGGATTGATAAAAGAAAAACTGTCTAGCAGAAGTTAGTTATACTCCTTTTTAACTGAAGGTGATAACTAACACAGATAAGTTAAGCATATTTACAAATTGATCTTAATTATTACAACCTGCTTCCATGGGAGTTATTTGCAACATAATTTAATGATACTTACAAGAAGGTAATAGAATTCTATAACTTTAGTCCGTCTATGTGAATGTACCTAGGTGCTGTAACAACACGAATTAGGCGAAAAATGCTCGTAGGTAAATATATTTATTACAACGAATGGCGGCAAGAATGTATATGCGATGGAAATACAAAATTTATTATTTTATTGCAATAGCTTCTTATCTTTTAATCTAAAAATACGAGAGTAGGTAGATATATTAATTCAGCAAAAAAGCATATTTTTTTTAAATCGATATCATTAAGCATCTGGGTGTGATATCGACTGTTTGATGTTAGTTTGTAACATCATATTTTATAATATCAACCGAATTATTGGCAATCGAAAAGATAAAGATCTAAGGTTCAATCAAGTTCTTTGAAAATTAAAGTTGACAACAATATAGAAGACGATAATTTTGTATCAGAATATTGTGATCATAATCATATTATGATCAGAGCAGTTACCTAGGTATTATATATTACATAGGTAGTAGTTTTTTCATATATCTACCCACTACTTGATGGCAATGTTTCAAAAGTCAGAAAGAAGAAGAATTCGAAAACGTGAGGGGTGTTCTGATATACATACTACAACACACTCATATATTTTAAAAAAGGTTCTCAAGTTTGTGTGAATAGTCGTAAGTTATGGAGAGCAAGTCGGGTTTCGAGCACAGTCCCGACACGAGAGCACATTGCTAAACATCGCAGCGGGACCAAAGGGCCCAGCAGGGGTGCCTCTATATACCAACAGGGGCGCCGGTTAACACGACTCAGCACACGAGCGTCGAGACGCTACGCGAGAGAATGAATTATGGCCGGCCTCGACGTCCGACACTCCATTTACAGATCATTCTGGTGAGCCGCTGCCCGACCGACCACTCCATCTTCCGCAGCATTGTGAGCACGTCGTTAATGCCTCGTCAATTGCCCTCTTGCTAAACGTCTTGATAACACACCATTTGTTAACTTTATTGGTTTATTTATATCGGCCCTCCTTACGAGTCCGATACCTTCCTTATATTAATGATTTCAACTATTACTCGAGAGAACAAGAGATGCTACTAATTGCAGTGCGGTTGTCTCGAAGATGTTTACTTCTAGACAAATTACTCGATATGTTGAGAGGGAAGGAATATTATCAATTATCCCATCTATAGGCTGATGTTCTGTGTTTCATTGAGATTGATTCTATTCTTCCAAAGTATAGAATTGTTGAACTAAGACAAAGTTGAGAGCCTGAACCAGTGCAGATGAAACCAATTTAACTAGTAAATTCACACGGACGCACTCGAACTTCGTTATGGGAAGATGATAAAATATACCAGGTAGAAAAGTACCCTTAATCTCATTCGGAATTTCGTTACAAATATGCTCCTTCGAGTTAAAGAAATTATCTATGTAAATTACACTCCATAATAAACGAGATATTAATGAGATTATTTCAAGTCAGTATTTTATAAATATAAAAAAAGAAAGTCATAATGTGCAGAAACCGACAACATCACTGAATGAAAAATTTGCTCATATGACATTCCACGAGAGATTGTTATATTCTCTTGTGAATCTAACATGGAATTTGTGTGTATGGAACAAGATCAAGTTTATATGGATGGAACATTTGAGTTCTGCACAAAGTAATTTCATTCAGGTCTTCATCATACATGTCGGTCTACAAGAATAACATTTACGTAGGTACCTGTCCTCTTCTGATTATTAAATCGAGAATGTGAAAACTGCTACTCCTACTTATCACACTCCTTAAAGGCAAATAATATAATTTTGATCCCAATTCATCAATGTGTTCAAGAATTGTTTCCGGGAGCAATGGTAGTCGGCTGTAGGTTCCTTTTGTCTCAGGTGTGGTGGAGAAAAATATAGCAACATGGACTTACTAGTGAATATAAGAAGAGAAATTCCGAAGTTGGTATATGGTTGCATCATAATAAATTCGGATTAATGTTTTACACACGCATGAATTTGGAATTGCATTTTTAGAAGATTTCATCAGGTTGCAGGAAAACACAATTTGCAAACTATTTGATCAAGACTTACATAGGTAAGTGAAAAATCACCCTTCCCACCTCAAATTTGGGCAGCATTATTGGAGTGCTCGTCTCCAACTACAAATACGTGCGAATCGTTTCAAGCCAAATTCCGAGGATACTGCGATACAAATCATTCAAATGTTCACAAATTTCCCATTGCACTTACTGGTAGATACTTATGCAAACGGATACATATAAAAATCAATACTTGTAAAACAAATGAGATGCCTGCTATAAGGAATAGTGTAGGTACTAAGAAGAAAATACTTCATTGCAAAAAGATTCAACAATATAAAAGTTATCAGATACTCAGGATGGATTCTATCAAGTGTTTGTCTTACAAACATATTAAAATGAAAATTTTATATATTAATTTACAATTAGATTAGTTTTTTTGAAATCAAGAGCAATCTTTCTATTTCAAGTTTATAAACAAATTATTTGTCTTTATTATTAAAAGTAAGGTAAAAAATGTCATGAGTTTCGGGTAAGAAGATGATTAATACTGATTCATTCATAAAGCTTGTCAAAAAAAATGAGTGAGATATATAGATAGGTACACTACATCAATCGATCGAGTTCAACCAAAATTCATTGAAGAAATTAAATGTTATAAAACGGCCAATTTTAATATAACTTTGCAGATGGTTAACTTTTTGATGATTGTGATGGATGCAACTGATTGACGAAATTATATTTCATTGCTGAAAAGATATGAGCATCCAATATTTTATGTTGGGACTTCAGCTTTGAATTTGATTTTATTCTTAGATGAAAATTGATAATGTTAATCTATTTAATAGGTTAGGTTAGGTATATACACCATTTTCTAATTTAACTGATTGAAATAAATACGAAAGATGTGAGATGAAGAATTCAGAATATTTGATCACCAGAAGGAAATATCTAGAATTAATTTTACATTATGTTAGTGAATGGTAGCAATATATTAGGTACAGAAATTTCGAATAACGTGCTTATGTGATCGCTTGAGCCTATGCTTCTATACTTAACAGTTTATTAACTTGTACCTACAATCAATTATCCATGATTTCAGTCAATATATCCTTAAAATTAGAATCAAGATAGCGACTGACCATTATGTTTTAGTAACACTAAATAGGTACTTAGGTATTCATACATAATAGTTGACGGATATTGAACATGTGAAGAAACAAATTGAAGCAAATTATTCTCAAAAGTTACCGAACGGTGATAAGAATGAAGTGAGTAGGTGTACCTACCTACCATATTTACACGTTTTACTTTCGTACGCTACTATAGTAGCTGTAGAAGGAAAGTATAGTAATCGTGTGAAATTTTTGATATCGAGATTTTTACAGATGTTGACGTTTCAGAGTTTTCTAAGTCTAATATACATATTTTCAGCCATTAGTCTGTCTGTCTATCTGTCTGTCTGTCTGTGACAGCATTATCTCGGGAACGGATCGGTGTATTTTGTTGCTTTCTTTTTCATTTTAGTTGGTACCAATATCACTCGCCGGTGGCACTGAATGAGAATCCTGTATACACGGGTTGTTGAGCTATAGCCAAAAACGTGATTTGCTCAAGACTATAGCGCGAAAACGGCTCTAAGGATTTTGATAAAACTGGCCTAAAGTATTCTTCTGAGAGACCTTTACCACCCACATACAGCGCCATCTCTGAGAAAAAGCACAAAAAATGTTATGCTTGAATAAAATTCCATATTTTCCACATGTTTCTTCAGATTCTGGCTAAACGTTTCATCTTGCGAAAAAATGTTACATGACCATTGTTGTTTGGCTTGATATGCTGAAAAAAATGAGTGGTAGCACAATTTGATCAGAGGATTTTTAGTTTACTATCGCTATTATCGTCGCTATGTAAGGAAAATATTGTAATACTGTAAACATTCTTATTCACTGGAATTTTTCTGCGAGCGGTAGGAAAGTCGTATGAGTGGACACACCAGATTTTTTGTTTTTATAAATTTTAGGGGTTGGTTTCGAGTTTATAAAAAGTTCATTCCAACCAGATGTTTTTTGATCGTCACGATACCATAGTGGAGCTGTATTGATCATTTCATGCGCATGTGCAGCATTCGCACCATTATTGAAAGATTCATGGATGGAATGATTTTTCTACTCATGGCCATTTAATGAAATGACGAATACAAATGATTACAAAAATGGTTAGAACGTCGGCGGAATCGTTCTTGAACGGTAACATTTCGATTGGAATACGTTTTAACGTTCTTGAACGGTTCGCACAAGGGATTGAACAAACTTATTTACTCATCTTCATTCGGGGGTAACAAGGTACAAATGTGGAGGGAAATAAAGTGTTCACATCAACATCACCAAAATATGAAATGAAAATATTGATTAAACATTAAGTCATAAGTAACACTTTTATCCATTACAGTAAATGAGTGCCTAGAAGTGGAGACAGAAAAAATCAAGTAAATTATTTTCAAAAATTACCAAAAGGTTGTAAGAATAAAGAAGGTGTACCATTTTTACAATTGAATCCTGTTTTTCGGATGCCTGAGACCGATTAACTCTCGTTTTAAGCATTTACCCTGTTTAAATAGACATTTTGAGTTTTTCCCATTATTAACAACACTTATAAGATGTCATCATCGTCACACGTCTATAAACTAAATAAAAGTTGTTCAGCTAGACTGAGCGCAAGTCGAAATAATGTTCCTGCTTCTAATCGTGCGAAAAAATCCATCGAACGGGTCGCACTATGAACAATTGGAAGAAAAAAAAACTGTTCACAGTCGGGAATAACTGTTATTGTTTGTATACGTCTTAAGAATTACCGGCTTAATGTCTATAAAAAGCGTTCGTGACGTTTCCGTCAGTTGCGTTCGTATCATGTTGCTGAAGAACATTAAAATATTATTGCCTCGAAACATGCAACGTTGCTTGTGTAGGCGTTGACATTTCTGCACGGAACCACCACAGCGTTCGCGTCGCTCTCTCTTTTCCATTCTTCCAATATTTCATTTCTAGGAATTACTTTTTCAAATTCGGCATATTGCATGTTCTTATGTCTTTAATTAATTAAACAGTACATCGTCCATGTTCGAACAAAACAAAACAGACCCGAAGGTATACCTATGCTTGGAAATATGTAAAAATTAATAAAATAGTGACATGAATAAGCAGAAAGTTCATCATATTAACACATAGAGAAAAGCTTATTGTTTCACCATCCATAAAATTTCTATCAGTTATAACAAATAGGTACCTATAGGTACTAAGTAGAATCCTTTACTATTATATTTTGTTAATTTCAAAAACAATGTGTTTAAATAACAAATTTATAACGCTCAAGCTATTATTCTAAAGTATTATGAAGAGAAGGTATATTATCGACTTGTTTATCTATTAATACTAATTACCAGAGTACTAGACTTATTCAAGCCAAGTTTTACGAGCAGCTTGAGCGTATGTACTGGCTGGTGTACTGGGCTTTACATTCTTTCAAAAATAAGCTATCATAGCTAATACAACTGTGGGTTGATAGGTACTTGACTAGAATATATATTAAAAATAACTTATTCTTTTTATTTAGACCTAAACAAAGGCGCAACCACACAAATAATAAGCCATTTTACCTTTACCAGTCTTTACTTAAAAACGTATTTGTGTTTTCTAGCATTAAGCAACTTTGTTAATAGGCGATGTACTAAAATGATGAAAAAAAGAAATTTCATAAGCTAACGTGCTGAATATTTGATGTTGTAGGTACAGATAATATTGATGATTCATAAGTAATCAAAGTATATTAAACTGATCTTTTCATTATCTCTAAAGCTTTTCTGTTATTATTAAAGATATATTCTTAACGATATCCACGGATATACTCTGAGTGTAGTATTTTTTAAATTTAACAATAAAATGGTGGAGAGTAGCACAAAAATATGAAAATGGTCTCAGCAAACATTTTACTTAGGGCCAGTTTCATAATCAATTTAAAGGAGCCTTTAATTTTAAAGTTTCCATTAAAACGAATAGTTCGTTTCATAAGCACCTTTTAGGCTAAATGACCATTTAAATCGGCCTTTAAACTAGAGTGACGATTTCGGGACTTTAAAACTATAAAAGAGCATTTTAGAAACGTCAAATATCAAATTTGACATTCTAACTTGATGTTTGCAGGTTAAGATGTATTTATTTGTATTCAATTCAAAGTGTGCAACGGTTATCTTGTTTGTACCTAGCATACATTGAACATTTGGAAATTATGCTCATTAATTCCACATAAAGTAAACGGCTAAATTTTGAAACTGCCAGGATTATAATTGTGGATACAGCAGTCTTCCATAACATGGCGATCGATATGAAAGAAGCTGTTCCTGAAGATTGGATAATTAGAAATAATAATATGGATGATGAGAATGAAAACCACGATGAAATTAATAGAAATGTAAGAGGTCAGTTATTTAGTTAGTCAATTATTGATTAATGTACATTTCGCTATTTTATAAATGATATAAATAAACAATTCCTAATATTTTTCTTGCTATCTGACAAACGGCTGGTCACATTGGTTCACAGACCTTTGCTCACCGGTGATCTCAACTTTTGAGGTGTATATCTACTTCACTGATCAAAATGATTATGTTTAAACTGTTCAACTAGAGTAAATGAAACATTATTTAATTTCGGAATCCAAATTTTGGGTGGTTTGTGGTTTTATTGAACGACTCCAAAAAAAATACGAGGTACACAATTTGGTTATATGTTTGCTTTACTTGTATTTGATATAAATAACAATGTAAAAGACATTCGTTGTATCTGATAATAAGCAGAATATTTATTTGTATGTTATATACAAAGCAGCGGGAAAAACAAGACAAACAAGATTCGAAATTCGAATTTTCACATTCAACATACGTCAATGCATATATATAATACTAATAGTATTATATATATGCGTCAATGTGAAATTCTGGAAATTCATAGAATACGAACAATTTTATAATCCTGTGCTCAGACCCGCCTGAAGGTAGGCGCCGACTACATTAGATTCTTATCTCAAGATTGCCAATACAAGAAAAAAATCCTTAAAGGAGTTTTTACGTACGAAGACCTTGAGAAGTGTTTATGAAACGAGTCATTTTCAAAGGAGTATTTAAATGGAGCTTTAAACTAAAGGTGCCTTTAAGCAAAGGAGCATTTAAGCTTTTATTATGAAACCGGCTCTTTAACACCATATAGATTTTTTAATAATTGCACATTTTTTCTATTGAATGAGAATACAAATAATTGTCAATAAAGGGTAGATGTGTATAGATAAAATTGAACAAAATTTATTTTTGGATAGAATCACAGACGCAATAAGATAATTTCATATCATTGATAATTTTTCATTCTAAAGCACAGGTGAATTTAATCTATTTTCACATTACTTTTTTATAAATATGATATAAAATAATCAATCTCATTCGACTTTTCTAACATATTATATATTAGTATTATATTTTACTCGTACTTTTTACGTCATAGCAAACTAAACAATATATAATCAAATAAAAAAATCCCGATGGCCTGTAGTCAGCGGAAAGGTAAATTTTTCAAAATTCATTGAATTGAAATTTGAACAACCTTTTCATTGGTATACCTACATGTTATTACATAAAATTGTTCTATGTGTCATAGCCTTGCGGTTAGAGATTTTTGTTTTGGCTGTTGAATATAAAGCAGACAGGGTTCGAGTTCCACTTCAAGGCAGAATTTTTTTTTCGCCTATTTCTTTTCAATAAATATACTATATATTTTTTTAATCAGGGTCTATATTAAGATCTCCAGAAAATGTACAACTTCATCAAATTTATATTGAGTCTTCATGTTTTATCAATATTTGTTATTTTTCTTTATTAATTTTTATTTTTTTACCTGTGTATTTTATGAAAAATTGCTTTGAACAAAAGTTGTAGGTACTGATTATATCTATAACCTAAAATTATTTTTGATGATATTTACACTACGGCTCTTTTTTGATAATTTTTTTAAATGTTTGAATGGTCGCCATTTTGAAACTACTTACCCGATATTGCCCAATAACGAACTCGACCGAGATATTTGAGAGATTGATTTTTGTAGCAAATTTGAACTTGATATCTTCAAAACTGCGACCTCTATCGTGTTAACAAATTTCGTAATATCCCATATATATATATATATATATATATATATATATATATATATATATATATATATATATATATATATATATATATAAACTTTTGAACCAAATGTTTTTTTTGGACTAACTTATAGACATATAACAACATGCCGTTGAAATTTTTTCGAAATTTAAAAGTGTGAACGATCGCAATAGGTATATTTCTATAAGAAATTTACCTAAAAATCAACTTTATTACAAAATATAGCATAGTACTTACGAAAATGATAATAATAGATACCTTTCAGTCATTTTATGAACTGTCTTTAGAATAGTCGCTTATTTATACAAAAGTGATAGGTTTCTCATAAAAAAGGTTTTAAACTTACATAAATCAATTTATCAATAATTTTATTAAATTTTAGATCGTGTGATCCGAAAAAAGTCATTCGAAGTACCTATAGGCTATTGCAAATAAGACAGGTGAATTTCTCAGCATGTCTTTGATAGAGTCAGAAGAAAATTAGTTGTCATCAATTGTCATGTCAAAATGAGAGTGTTCGGGTTCGAAATTTGTTTAATGTCATGAAAAATCATCATAACAAAATTGCCACTCCTATTTCAACAATTGTGATTTTTTTCATATTTTATCTATGATGTTCATGTCATGTCGGTCATATTTGCATATTGCTCTGCAGGGTCGGAAGATGTTTTAGATTGAATTCGAAGCTGAATCTACGTATTAATTTTTCTAGCCCTTTTCTAAATATTTCAAGCATGCATAATGCTAAAATACAAATAATAGATAACCTGCTTCAATTTAAACTGTTAAGAAAATTAAATTTAAAAGATTCAAATGAAATTTTCGTAAGATACAGAATATTAAGAGAAGCTTAAACTACTTAAATAGGTAGGTATGCAGCATTTGGAATTAAGTACTCAGAGATCCAAAAGAACTGAAACAGAATTTTAGTAGGTATTTACTGGAACTATCAAATTCACTTAGGTCTAAATGTTATGAGGTATCCAAAGTAAAGTTGAAAAATATTTGTATGGACATATGTATAGGTAAACATTTAAAATATTTATTATGATCATTACCTACACTAGTTTAGGTTTCCGTTTTTCTTTCTATGCTGATCGATATAAGATTTCTGCTTCTAAAAAGCCAATCGCTGTTTTAATATTCGGTATACAACCTCAGATTATATACCTAAGTAAAGATATGCGAAGATATTTCCCATATTTACGTGGCACACAGCAAATGAGTTTCTTTTTTGCACAACTCGATATAAAAAACAGAAATAAAATATTTACGAGTTATAAAGGCTTGAAAAAACATTAGAAAGAAATATCACTCTCAATATTTGTAATTGTACTTCCATATAAAATATTTATTTATTTGAGCAAGCACCAGTAGCATGACGACGACTGACGCATTTCATTTTAGGTAAATTTCTTATAGAAATATACCTATTGCGATCGTTCACACTTTTGAATTTCGAAAAAATTTCAACGGCATGTTGTTATATGTCTATAAGTTAGTCCAAAAAAACATTTGGTTCAAAAGTTTATATATATATATATAGTGTAAATATTATTAAAAATAATTTTAGGTTATAGATATAATCAGTACCTACAACTTTTGTTCAAAGCAATTTTTCATAAAATACACAGGTAAAAAAATAAAAATTAATAAAGAAAAATAACAAATATTGATAAAACATGAACACTGAATATAAATTTGATGTAATTGTACATTTTCTGGAGATCTTAATATAGACCCTGATTAAAAAAATATATAGTATATTTATTGAAAAGAAATAGACGAAAAAAAAATCTGCCTTGAAGTGGACTCGAACCCTGTCTGCTTTATATTCAACAGCCAAAACAAAAACCTCTAACCGCAAGGCTATGACAATTTTATTTAATAACATGTAGGTATACCAATGAAAAGGTTGTTAAAATTTCAATTCAATGAATTTTGAAAAATTTACCTTTCCGCTGACTACAGGCCATCGGGATTTTTTGATTTGTAACAAACAGCACGTTTAAAAAAATGATTTTTGGTCGGCTTACACCAACATTTTTGTGAATCCTGCACGGCCAAACATCGATTCTGTGGAAACTATTTAACAAGAAAATAGATATCTACTGTTCGAAGGTGCAGATATAAATTCGTTACCTCGCTCAATGCAATTTAGATTCTGGAAAACCAAATATCTAGATACATAACTAATTGAAGTACCTGCTTATATGATAATCATCTCTCTGTTTATCTAAGATTGCACCTAAGACATTTTTTTGAATCTAGAGAGCCACGACCTACTGAAATTGCAGTTGTTTCGTATTTTTGTATTTACAATGGCTTCAAGAGGTACTTACGTATAAAGTAGCACAATAATAATCACAGAGTATAAAAATTGCAGGGTAGTAAAACGTATACCTACGTATACCTATACCGCGTGTACTACCTAGGTAGGAACCGCCCTTTCATAAATCTATCTCTCATAAGCTATAGTAGTACCATTTTGACAGAACCAATTCATATTTAGTACCTACTTATTTTGTACCACCAATAAATTGTACCATGGACCACATTGAACGAAAAAAAATATTAAAACAAAACCAAAGATAGATTTGAACGAATTTGTACCAATTTGTACCACCAATATTTTTTTACTATGTGCTGTTTTGGACAAGAAAGGATGCTGCTAGCTCAATACGCCACAGTGAATTTTTTTTCAAAAAACAAAGATGGAATTGAATAAAAATGAATTTGTATCAATCCGCTTAACAAGAACAGATACATATTAATTGGGATATTGGAATAGTTTCCTACAGAGGTCCTGCGATAAAGAATATGCAAAATCTGAAAGTGATTTGGCACTATGCAGGAATATGTTTCAGATCACGTAGGTATATGGATCGAGAAAAGAAACAAGATTTAAAGAAAATGCAGTCATAAGCACCATTAGGTACTATAAGTCACGCCAAACAGATATTGTTGTCAATATTTTTATTGTTATTTTTGATTATGTTTTGTGGTTTTGTATAACGTAAATTGGGCATATTTGTTAGGTATTAAGAATTATACTTTCAGGTTCTTATTATTTTTATTCTCAATAGAAACTAGCTATCCCCTGCTGAACGTTGCTGTGGCTGAGTCTGGATAAATAAGCAATTTCAACGCAACAGCAGACGAAATAATAAACTTAAGAAACAATATATCAGGATCTATGAAAACTTAATTAAACAATCTGATCAGAAGTATTGAAGAAAGTGAAAATACCCACAATATTTTATAGTCTAACGTGTGTTGCATAGTCGAACATACAACATCTCAAACATTTTTTTTACCTATCACAGGTGAGGTGTGACAAGTAAATTATAAAACAACATTTTCATTAAGTCTCAATACTTATACCATAAGCAATTCATTTCCACAGTCCATAATCTCAAATTCTAATAATACTTACTTAACTATCAAGACAACATGTTAACCAATAACTTTGGATTAGTGATTAGATATTAAAGAATCAACCATTTGATTATTTTAACGCAGTTTACGTTTGTCAAGTTTTTATAATAATTATTTCGTATGGATTGCTAATTTTAAAATAATGATGTCATTAAAACGCTTTTTTTTGTTTGACCGCGCGTTTTATATAGTAAACGAACTCCGATTTTGATGATTTTTGATTCATTTGAAAGAGGAGGATTGAGAAATGGTCCCATATTCACAAAAACGCAGATCCGAAATCCCTTTCTCTTCGAAAACCGCCCCCGAAGGGGGGGGGGGTGGAGGGAGCAAATTTTGTCGAAAATCGAAAATCTGAGTTGGTATAATTAAAGATAGGACAATATCCGGAAACGTTTAAATTGAACATTTTTTCAAAAGAGTTACGGTTTTCGAGATACAGGCATGTTAGTTTCTCATTTTTGCTATGTAGAGAAAACTGAAAATCTTCCGATACAACATGAAAGACATAATTATTTGTAGCACCATTTATTTTGAACATTTTTTCCTTACAGTTACAGTTTTCGAGTTAAATCGATGTTAAAATGATAATTCTTAAGCGTATTTCCGCAGCGATGCTTTGAGATTAGTGATGCGCAAAGCAAGACCAAGACCGATATGGTCTTGGTATTGGTCTTGGTCTTGCACCCTTGGTATTGGTCTTAGTCCTGCATAAAATCCTTAGTCTTGGTCTTGGGTCTTGGTCTTGCATATACGGTCTTGGTATTGGTCTTGGTCTTGCTGCAAGACTTCGCAAGACTCTTGCAAAAATTTTCATCTTCTTATAAGTGTGAAAATTTTAAACCGTAATTAATTAATTCAAATGAAGAAGAACCCTGCAATATGTATGGGAAGTATGTAATTCATAATCTATAAGATTGCCTGTACCTAATTATATTATCATTCGAAATGGAGATATAAAGTTTATAAATTAATAATCACCATTCACATAGTCTGCTTGTGCTTTCTTGGTATCATCCGTCGCAACTGAGCACTCATTTTACTAAATGCATACATACTTCTATTTCATGACTCATTCTCTCGCTCATTCTACAATGGTTTTGTACCATTTTCCTTGATACAATAGAAATAATCTCTCAGAGTGGATATTGAGTGAAAGCAATTAAAATTATATCTGGTTTATAAAACTAACTTCAACTTTTGTATAAAGCTTTTTCCAAAAAAAAGAAAATTAAAAACAGGTAGTGATTTGTTAATACGCGCATTTATAAAACTAGGTATCTATTTCAAAAATCAGTCTTGTGAATATGTCAGCTGAGTTAGTTAATAAGCATGATCGAAAAAATAGTTTCAAAATAAAGGCAACCTAAAATTTTAAAAATATCCAAATGTGGCTACTGGATAAATGTCATCAAAAAGATATCAGATTTATAGATGATTTGTAACGTTTGCTTAAAACATTCTACGCGATAGAAAAAATAATAAAAATAAAAAACCGTGTAGTTTACCTTCCCCTGGCTACGAACTGTCGGGATTCTTTGAAAACAGCTCGTTAAGGGAAATCCTAGAAGGGTTGAAATGACTGTATAGGGTATTTCAGAATTTTTTGAAATCCGGAAATCCTAGAAGACTAAAATGAACTTTTAATTCAATATTTTTAGTATATGTAAAATTAAGATCGATAATAAGGGAGTTCAGAGATTAAATCAATTAGGTTACTTACTAGCATTTCTTATCTAATCATCGAGCAAAAAAATTTGTTTCCTAGCAATTTGTTGTTTGGTTACGGAACTGCAAGAGTCTTGCAAGTCTCGCAAGTCTTGCAGCAAGACCAAGACCAAGACCAGGTTAGTCTTGGTATTGATCTTGCATCCCAGTATTGGTATTGGTCTTGGGTCTTGGTCTTGCATAGACGGTCTTGGTCTCGGTCTTGGTCTTACAATTTTGCAAGACCAAGACCAAGACTGAAAGACCAAGACCAGTCTCGCAGCATCACTATTTGAGATCTCAATAAAAACAACTACAAGCAGAGTATACGTGGGTAATAGGATAAGTACATTGCTATAAGTTAACGTTCAACGATTTTAGTGACTATTTTTTACAAAAAATTGGACCGATGTTATTAGTTGGTGCACTGAAAAGTATAAAATAATAATAATTCTATTGGTGCTGGTACTTGTGAAGTTGGTGCCAAAAGTTATCAATCTATCTGCAACTGCACAACTTCAAAAGTAACAGCACCAATAGAATTAATATTATTTTATACTTTACAGTGCACCAACTAATAACGTCGGTCCGATTTTTTGTAAAAAATATTTATTTTCAATCGCTTTTGAAGGTGCAGTTCTGAAAAATATATAGGTTGGTATGTGGAGTTCTATTTAAAATTAAATCGATGATGTCATGTGACAAACAAAAAATTGACTCTTCTGACCATTTTTTCAAAATATCATTCAATTTATGATAGTATAATAATAAGTATAATGAAACCATCAATTACTTATTTCTACACATTTTCCTGTACCTAGTAGGTAGTGATGCGCAAAGCAAGACCAAGACCAAGACCGATATGGTCTTGGTATTGGTCTTGGTCTTGCACCCTTGGTATTGGTCTTGGTCTTGCATCAAATCCTTAGTCTTGGTCTTGGGTCTTGGTCTTGCATATACGGTCTTGGTATTGGTCTTGGTCTTGCAGCAAGACTTGCAAGACTTTGCAAGACTCTTGCAAAAATTTTGATCTTTTTATAAGTGTGAAAAGTTGATGCGATTCTAAACCGTAATTGCTTAATCCAAATGAAGAAGAGCCCTGCATATGTATGGGAAGTATGTAATTCATAATCTTATAAGATTGCCTATAATTATATTATCATTCGAAATGGTTAAATATCGACCGTATAAAAAAATTGTCATTGTCCAGAACTAACACGCCTGGTAATGTAGAATAAGTAATGAGAATAAAACTAGGTGCCTAGAATTAAGTTAGGGCCAGTGAGATGCGTAAAAGTTTATAAATTAATAATCACCATTCACATATGAGAATCGTACCTTAATAGCGCGACTTAATCTGCTTGTGTTTTCTTGGTATCATCCGTCCCAACTGAGCACGCATTTTACTACATACTTCTACTTCGTACTTCTATTTCATAACTCATTCTCTTGCTCATTCTACAATAGTTCTGTACCATTGTCTTTAATAAAATAGAAAGAATCTCTGAAAGCGATCAAAAGTATTTCTGATAAAACTAACTTCAATTTTTGTAGAAAGCTTTTCCAAAAAATGAAAATTAAAAACAGTTAGAGATTTAATACGCACATTTATAAAACGTGTATCTATTTAAAAAGTCAGTCGTGTGAATATCTCAGTTGAGTTAGTTAATGAGCATGATCGAATAGTTTCAAAATAAGGGCAATATAAAAATAAAAATTTCAAATGTCTCCAAAAGTGGCCAGCGGATAAATGTCATCAAAAAAAATCAGATTTATAGATGATTTTTAACGTTTGCTTAAAACATTCTGCGCGATAGAAAAAATAATAAAAATAAAAAACCGTGTACTTAGTTTACCTTCCCCTGGATACGAACTGTCGGGATTCTTTGAAAACAGCTCGGTAAGGGAAACCTAGAAGGATTGAAATTACGGTATAGGTATAGGGTATTTAAGAATTATTTGAAATCCGGAAATCCTAGAAGGGTGAAATAAACTCGCTTTTCACCCAACAACTTTTAATTCAATATTTTTAGAATATGTAAAATAAAGATCGATCATAAGCGTTTCTTATCTAATCATTGAGTAAAATAATATGTTTCCTACCAATTTGGTGTTTGGTTACGGAACTGCAAGAGTCTTGCTAGTCTCGCAAGTCTTGCAGCAAGACCAAGACCAGGTTAGTCTTGGTATTGGTCTTGCATCCCAGTATTGGTCTTGGTCTTGGGTCTTGGTCTTGCATAGAAGGTCTCGGTCTTGGTCTTGCAAAATTGCAAGACCAAGACCAAGACTGCAAGACCAAGACCAGTCTCGCAGCATCACTACTAGTAGGTACAAGATTTTTATTTCAATGTGATCCCGCTACCTTAATATTAGGCTAGCAGCGCTACGTTTTTTTCAAAAACGGCACATAGTAATTTTTTTTATTGGAGGTACAAATTAGATCAAATTCAGCTTTTTTATTCCAGCTTTGTTTTTTAAGTATTTTTTTCAATCTGGCCCTGCTAGCTTAATATTGAGATAGCTGCACCAAGTTTTTCTCAAAAAATGGCACATTGGTAAAAAAACTTGTCGGTCTAAATGAGTACCAAGTACAAATAGTGTTACCGCAGTATGAATCGATTCTGCCAAGTTGGTCCTGCAGTCCTGCCAGCTTGAGAGGTAATAAAACAACTGAAATGAACCAGTCAGAGTATAAAGCGATATATAAAATTATTGTATTTGATAATTTGACTGGTTGCATGTTAGTATTTTATAAAAATATTTAAATTTGTGGCCAGATTATAAAATATTTACTTTCTAACCATAATTTTTGAATATTGCCATTCCGTGGCAGTCCTTGAACCTTGAAATGGCTTGTAGCAGAACCTAAGACACTTCTAAGAAAAATACATAATACACAAGTAGCACACCATATATGGTTTTATTGAAGTAATTAAAACGTCTTACCTTATTTTACTTTTGAACATTAATGATAGGTAATAATTCACGAATTGACTGAATACATCAATAAACATTTATTATATCTACCATTTTGGAATCTGCTTTAACCAGCTTGTTTAGTCACATACATTTCCATAGATTCCAGAGTTATTTAAAATTAAAATAAGAATTAAGGTATTATTTCAAATATTTATTTAACAAAATGTGCAGTACCTAGCTATTCAATATTCTCATAAGTTTTTACTCTGTCTCTTTTTGAAAATGAGTAGGTATAGACTTACTAGATATACGGTCATAGTATACCCACCAGAATTGAAAAAAGGAAAAAAAATCATATTTCAAGTACGATGGGATTTATTGGAATATTTTAGAGCGGTCATAGCTGCTCATACAAGCCATTTCGAGTTTATCGATTAATTCAGGGACACCCTGTATATGTCAATACTCTTATATAATTTATACTTTTGATTTGCAACTAACATGCTCGAAAACAGTCACAGTAATATTGTTTGGTAGCAAACATTCATATTAATGAAGTGACTACAATAACTTAGATTTGATGCAATCCAGTTTTTGGAAATTTATTCGGAAATTATAGGGAATAATCTCTATTTTATTTAAGCTGGAATTTTGACAAATTTTGTGTTATATGAGCACATCTCTGTGACTGTGACTAGTTCCGCTATTCTCACCAGCTATGAGTTTTCTCAAGTGATACCCAAAATTAGAAGATTTCTTGCTGTTAATAACACATGTTTTCTATTCAAGGTTTATTCACTTTACCATTTTAAAATGAAATTATGCCGCAATCATTAGTTTATCGATAAATGAAAGTTCATTGTAAAAGCATTTTACCATAATGTGTAGGTAGCTAGGTATTTGCCAAGCACAAGAATACAATGCTGTCTGGAAAAGTAACATGTTTTCTTCAAAGAAGACAATCCTATCATGATTTGAACCTTGGTTAGCAAGTTCATACAAATGAAACAATAATTAATTCATTAATTTCTGATCTTTATATGTCATGTCCTAATTATCTTGAACAGATACTGCCAGATATGATTCTTTAGATTAAAAATAAATTGAAAAAGCATAGGTATCATATTTAGGTAGTTACAATGAATTATTTATCTAATTTAAATCGGAAAAAATGTGAAACCTTAAAGCATGAACATCTAAGCCAATATTAATTTAAATATTAGGAAGAACTGATTCCGGATACACAGTGAATAATTTTTATATCTTCATTGTCTTATTTCATCTTAGGTATATTTGTATTAAATATCTAAAAGCACAACGAATATTATTAATTTTGTTTTTTCGTAGGTACCTTAATTATCAACAACATCCAACTCAGCTGACAGGTATTTATACTATGATTTAAATTCGGAAATAAATCTATAACTTAGGTAACTATTCATAATTGTTAGCACAATATATAGGCACAGTAAGTGTAAGAAATCAAATATTTGATACAAATGCTGAGAACATGAAAATATCTTACGATTGATCTATCAAAAATTAGATTTTAATTATATCCAATATTATGTTTTAGTTAGTTCAGTAATTATTATCACATTGGATAATTCTCAATATGACGTGCTCATATGATGTGAAATATCACAATCAAGGATCTGGTGAGATTCTATAAAAATTTAGAAAACATGAAGCTAGATAACGTTTGAAATATACCACAGTAAGTATATTAATATCAGGTCTATGATTATTAATATTATTATTTGTTTTTGAAAATTGTTCTATTGATTTATCTATCAAGTACCTATCTACCTACCAATCTAAATAAGTAAATCCAAGCATATTAAATTCTGAAGTTACTTGTTCTTGCAGTGAGTACCTATATTCGGTTTCGGTAGTGGCATGATTTCTAAATATAGCAATATTAGTTTCTACAGTAGGTATACAGTGTGTCCCAGATAGGGATAGGATAGCAATACCAAAGATTGTATTTAATCTTTGGCAATACTAATACCGAGAACGGTAATAGACACAAAGTCGGTTGAATAGGGGCAAAAGCTGAACGATTTGGTCTTTTATATCGTGTTTACAAAAAATTAAAAGCTATTGAATCCTTAATAAAATAAAATCTTCATAGCAAGTAATTAAAAAATTCAAATCGCTAGCAGAATTGAGGCTTTTTGTATTTTCGTATTTTTTTTTAATTTGAAGTAAGTCAGTTTCTTATGACTCTTCCAAATAATAGTTCCAGTAAGACTTAAAAGTTTGCTGATAGTAAGAGGTTTTGAATTAAAAATGTTTGGTTACCCTCAAGATTTGTCATTACTTAGGTATAATCATAATAGGTAAGTATATGAAAAAAAAAATGGTAAAAACAGTTACAAATCATAATTAGTAATTCCAAACAAACCCTATATTATGAAATTTTGTTCTTTGGCTTACAAAAACAAAAATGGAAAGCACGATTAAGTATATGGATATTGTTCGTGACATTCTGAGCTGTTTCGGTAAAAAGCGATTTATCAAATCCAATGAAGAAAATCAAGTTTTTTTACATTGTTTGATTATCTACTACTAACTCGATGTCGATATCATTATTTCCAGGATCGAGAAAAGTTTTCGTACGTGTCATGTTGATATCTTTCAAAAAATAAAATAAAAGGGTAGCATCAATAGAAAAAATACGCCCATCTATGAAGGTAATCTCCATCATGAAATTTAAACAATTTTTCATTTTTAATGGGTAGACACTTATTTCTTTTATAAAAATTTGGTTAAGTAGATAGATATATCAGAAATTATTCGTTAGCACCAACTCTAATTTTTTTAAAAATTTAATCTTGAAGTTGTTTCAGGTGTCGCATAGACGATTTTTGAATTATTATTTATATAGCTGACTTCTTCAATTAAATAATTGAGAATATTCAACTGTTTCATTTGTGTTATCAACACCCCAGATAGCCATTTCTGATTTTGAGACTTCCCCTCATCCACACAAATTTCTAACTTCTTTGCAATAAGGATTTCGGCATGTAATTATAGAAAGTAAATACCTTGCTGGTTATTTTTTCGAGTGGTTTTCTTCTCTTTCATCCAGGGGTATTCGGGCACATTGACACCTGGGGAGCCCATTCCGTGAGGTACCTCTATAGGAAAGCCACCGCCAGGCGGTGTATGTTGAGGACTTATGGGAGGCCCATGGGGCAGCTCTCCAGGCAGGTGCGGCAATGCCGTCATGAACTCCGCCATGGAGGGTTGACTGCTGATGAAACCCGTTTCATTGCAGCCCTCCAGAGGATGGGGATTGGCAGAGGCGGCGGCAGCGGACACCGCAGTCAACCAGAAGGGTCCACCGCTGCCACCGCCGCCAGCAGCGGCACTCTCTGGCGTGTTGGACCTCGTCTTCGCAGCCACGAAGTTCTCCTCGTCCAAGTGACCCGTCGGCATCCGGACGTGGTGCTTGATCCTCATTGACCGACAGCAGTCCTAGCGCGACCTTCGCACAACATCACAAAAATCACTGTCATTCGTAGGTATGCAAGAAGAAATAATCGCAATATATAATAGTATAAAGAACAAACAACAACACCACGTCGCGCTACAATATTCCGGATCGGAACCGCGCGCCAACGTAGCCGCGAAAATAGGCGATCCGCCACGAGGAATAGGAAACGATTGTTACGTGTACGCTCGTAGTTACTGTTAGTGACGGTTGTTTTTGTTTCTTTCTCATTGAGGAGGACGATGGCTGATCACGTGGCCAGAATCTAGACCAATAGCAGCGAAGCGCAATCGGCTCGGTGGGACGGCCTCGGCCGTTCGGGGCGGGCCTTTACGTTCGCGTGACGACCTGTCGGGCAATTACCAGGTAGAAATTGTATAAAAAACTCTCGATTCCATACGAATGCATTCCAATTTTTAAATCACCACTGAGCCCGGCCGACGGAATTACGATATTATGCTAATTTTACATTGTGTATGATAATTCTGGGGCACGAAAAGATGTTGTCTTATCACGAAACCTCGCAGCTAACATGAATTATTCACCAGCGCTATTAATTTAATAACATAAGAATCAACCGTCAATGTTGCTTGAAGCATCGAAGGCTGTCGTGGATGCAATGTAGAATGTAACCGCGTGCCTACTCGATCTCTGTTAAATGCAAGAGGGATGATGATTCGTGGTGTAGGACTCCGACGCGCCTGTCCCCGACAGCTTTTTGGAGGGGCGTAAGTATCTCTTATCTTCTTTGATTCCCTTCTTTATAGTATTCTTTCAAATTTCGAGTCTTATTAACTTTCAAATGCAATCTCGGCAGTTGCATGCGATGATCGCGAATTAATGTAAGTAGGTACCTATCTCACTTCATTCTAGTTAGATTGATTTTTATCATGAAAAGCTATGAATAATAGGTATATAAATTATTCAAAGAACCCATATATGTTCAAACGTGTATACCCAGTATTTTTTATTAAAAAATTCCCAAAGTTTTCTGTGAAAAATACAAAAATATAAAACAATATTAATTCTACTGGTAGGTAGCTAGGTAGGTATATATAGTACCTACGACCAGAAATCTATGAAGGTTGTAAATCAATATAAGCCAAAGATCCTCATTAGGTATCACCTATTGTTCGAAATCTACCTAGATAAACAATAAAAGTGTTTGTCCCTTGAAGTATTTCTAGGTCCGGATTGAGATTAAGAGAATTTAGAGAATATGGTAGAACAGTAGTGTATTTGGATGAAACTTGGTTCGATTCACATGATACCTATTCCAAACAAAAGTTGGGTAGACTTATCGCATTACGATACCTATTCCACCCCACAGTATTATCGTCATGGATAATGCTAGAGACCACAGTCGAAGACTTGATAAAGCATGTTCAAATGACACCAAAGCCACTATACAAGAATATAGGTAATGTTTATTAATGATATGTACTATGAGGAAAATTACACAAGAAAACAATTACTTGAAGTTTTACACAGTTGTTCGATACAAAAGAAATATTATTGTGATTCTTTGGCTGAAAGCTTGGGGCATATTACGGTGCTCAGACTTCCTCTTTATCACTGTATTTTTAACCCAATTGAACATATATGGCATCAGCTCAAAGATATAATACTTCTCCAACATTAAGTTCATCTGTAGTAGGTAGTACCTATTTAAAAAGAAACTGCAAACATTCCTGATAGCAGCTTGGCCAAGTGTATTTCCAATATTAAAAAGGTGGAAAAGTCATAACATATATCGATATAGAAAAAAAATCCAAAGAAAAGTTTTTTATCAATTTGAATGACCAAAGTGAAAGTGAAACTGATCATCGTGACTAATATTGTTTATTATGAAAAAAACGGCAACTTCACAAGTACCTATGTGTAGGTATATTAAATATTATTCTAAACACCTTATCTTATTATACATATATCATAATATATTGTATATACATAAACAATTCTCATTTATATTCAAACAATTTTTTTTAATAATTATCTTGATCCATTATAGTTACCTAGGTAACTTTCTATAGGTAAAACAAAATGAAATGGCTAGAGCAAGTACAACTCTGCGTAGACCGCCTGCTGATAACTCAAGTGTTTGGTGATTTACAACCTTCTTAGATTTCTGGTCGTACTTACAAGGTACTGATTCTTTTCAAGTTTTTGACGAAAGCACCTAGTCTATCTATCTAGGTACCTACGTTTATTAAATTACCAACATCAGGAGAATTAATATTATTTTGTATTTTTCAGTTCAACAAATAAGAAAGTAATCTTCATTTTTGTAAAAAAGATATAAGATTTTCATTAGGAAGTTGGGGCTAAAAAAACACCTACAGCCGTGCTAGTATCAACTTGTGATCTAAGTACAAATTTATTATTACCTACTATTTTTAGGTACCTATTAAAAATGTGAGAATGGACTGAGGAACCTATAGGGCCCATTTAGGTATACATAAAATAAGTAGAATAATTAATTACCTATGCAATACATGAAATTTGGAGAGAGAAAAAGTAGGTAGGTAGGTAAGTAGGTACCTACATAGGTATAATTCGAGAGGTAAACCGCAGAGGAGATCTGGTGAACGAGAATGTGGAAATCATAAGGTAATCACGGGATGTCAAGAGGCAATCGAGGGAACTCTGAGGTCAGACAAAATCAGGGAAAATCAGCAGGAAATAAGAGGCAATCGCGATGATATCAAGGGAAATATTTGACGATTTCGCATGTGTTATCAGAGTAGAGTGAGGTTTTGTCAAGAGACGCCAACCCGAAGTTCTAATGAAACATGAACGACAGTGAACGCAGTTCGGTACTTAAGAGTAGGTAACAAAACTAAACTGCAAAATGTATTATCCGACAGACCATTAGAAAATCACTCTTGTTTACCTAGTGGACCAAAAAAAGCCTTCGATATAGTTCGACTAAATGACGTTCTACAAATACCTACTTACGCCACGAACGCTGCGTTAATCATAACTACATCAAAGTAATTGAAGAACTAAAGAGAAATAATATGACCCGCCTAAAATTACAAGGAATAACAGAAGTGATGCCTATCAGGACCGGAATACGACAAGGCCATAGAATATGTCCATTTTTTTTACCTTGGTTGGTTTAGTACGACATATAAGATCAAGGCGCAGATATTGACGGGACCACTTGAACAGAATGGACGACATCCGATGGGCAGAAGACCTATCGGTCGGCCATCAGAAATAGGATAGGTATGAATCTTATGGACATCAACATCACAGTTTGTAGTACTGGACCCGTGAATAGGTAGGTATCTCTATTCCTCCTTCGGGAATATGTATTCCAGTTAGGCATTAGAAAAAATAATAAATATAAAATAAATATTTCTTGTAACCTCCTGTCACATCAGGTCAGCTTACCTACCTATATCTAAATTATAAAAAAATCGATTGTTTATATTTCATCTCCGGTTTATTGTCGTAAACTTTTATTTTTAATTGTATGGGATTAGGTAAATAAAAAATATTCAAGCTTTTTTAGATTTAGTGATCTTGCTGCCAACTCTCATGATTCTCTTCTACCGATCCAATATAAGGAACACCTCATAGTGTTAGGCACGAATAGAATTTGTATTACTAAAGACTTCCATATTCTTTTTGTAAAACAGTTGGATACTTGGAGAAGCTCTGGTTCTTCTGTCACATGTATGGGATGGCAGTAAATCAAATTGTAGTAATTCAAATTATCAGAAACATTTTTAATGTGTTTTATATGCAATACATTGATTCAATCAATAGGTAGGTATACCTAGCGATAAATTTGCTCTTGTCTGACTGACCGCTAAGCTCTCTTGAAAACATGAGATTTACCTTTAGAATATGTTCTCAAAATATTTTTTTTATCATCACTCTGGCGCTTTAAGCTGTCACAATTTTTAGTCTTATCTTTTCTTCAACAGCGTAGGTATCTACCAACTCTGATTATTTCCAATCTTTTAAATTTATGCTATGTACGTACTACTTCTCACAAAGTTTGTCTTCGTCTACCCCTTTCGTCATTTGTATTCCCTATTTTCCTTGCTACAGTTTGTGAAATTTTCGGCATATTCTTGTCATAATTCTGACACTTTCTGAATACCTACAAAGTATTAGGTACTATAGTGCTGTTATTTTATTTGCAAGCAAATCCTTTTTTAAAGAAAAAAAGTACTTACAGAGTTACCTACCTAAACTTCTTGTGTTTCAATGAAATGAGATTAGACAATGCTAGATATTTATATGAAATTTATTGGTACGTACTGGCAGAATTTTATTTTACGTGAGCGAAACGGAAAAAGTGCATAACTTATACCTAATTAAAACTTATAGGTAGTCTATCAAGGAAAGAAGTAAGGCAGTATCACAAGTGCATGAGTATGACATCATCCGCTGAAATCGTCCTTGAAGTGTCACTCCTTATATCTTCTATATTACCTGTAGGTATTTCTTTTATTTTACATTTTCTAAATGGACATTAATCTTCTATATTATACCTTATACCTTAGGTAGAAGTTATTAGTTTCTTCTCTATATAGGCATCACATTTTTCATACTGTATGATATTGACATTTTCTACCTATTTGAAGTGAATAAGTTGGTACATCCTGTTTCATTGTAAGAAACAACTATATCTACCTACCAGTCTACCTACTATAGTTATTTTCAATCTCAGAATTGAATTATTGCGGGAGAATCCATAAGGCAATATTGTAAAAGTATCATATTATTTGCATAATGAAATATAAAAGCAACTACGATGTCGGTATTGTGTTTATGTGCACATCAAAATAAAAAAGATGGTCAGACTGTTTGCTTTTCTTGGTAGATGATTGATTATATTTTATTAGAAAGACGACACCACCAAATGTGGAAAGCCTGAGATATCTAATTCAGAATATGAGTTGATTAAAAATTTGGCCGTCTGGAAGCTATGGGAATATCTAATACCAGAAGACGAAAGAAATGGGTACCAGACAGGCACCAAAGTCTGGAAACATGTGCTTGTTCATTCAGTATACTAAAGTAGAGGCACTACTGTTTCACTATATAACATAACAATCGAGCAAACAAGGAAGATTTTACGCGTCTCCCACAAAAGTCAAATCCCATAGAAAACAATCAATCACCGCATTATATCACTCAACCCTATACCACACAATAACCACCCAGAAGCAAGAGTCATCAGCGACAATACGCGCGTCTGGTCGAGCTCCTCTTACATCTTTAACACATTAAATAGCTGAAAAGATGCAGAGGAGCATAACCATGTGTCTTAAGAAGACCGCAACGTCCAGACTTTGTATGTAAAGTTCCGTATTCTCTGACCGAAAGGACCGAAGGGTTGACTCATTTCCTGACCAACACTTTGATTAATGATGCCTAATAACCATGCCGAGAACTCAGACTGTTTCATATTAGTTTCGTGAGGATTGTGTTTTTGACTCGACCGCATTTTTGTACCGATGTGTCGAAAGACTCTCTCTCTCAGTTAATGATACGAATGTTTCAGATATGTTACTAGGGCTTAAGGGCGTTTTTACCATGCTCATTGTTATTTTTCTCTGATGCAATATAATTCTTATGTATTTCTCAATGAGAATTTCGAAAAGAAAATGAACCTAACTTCCATATTCATCATTGATCATTATTTGACCGGAATCTTTGTATTGCAGATCAATCCCCTATTATTTGTTTTTTTTTTCTTACGTGACTATACCTACTCCTGTAACTAAAAATTCCATCTAAAATATTAGAATATTCAATAGTAAAATAGCTCTAAATAATAATGTAGGTACTTACTATAAATTAAAGAAGTAGTCTTGAATCAATCTCCATCGAACTTTTTGATTTTTAAGTATTCCTTCTCACCTATCTGTTTTGTTTCATTATTTGAAATCAATCTATGCAAAGGTACCTAATATCAATATTAACTAATTTCCGAATTTTAAAGTCTGTCAGCCGTATTTATACCTAATAAAATCTGAGTTTCCTGTCAGTTTAGTTTGTAAGTTAGATGATATCAAACCTGATAGTTTTAGTATAAAAAGAAAAAAAGTATTTAATTAACAATCAACTTCTAAGACTGAGATATGAGAAGAAATTTTGTATTTAAGTAAGTTATTCCGGCAAAATATAACAAATATAGAAATCTTCTGATCAAGTCTAGCGTGTCTAGACAAACAAAAATTGGTAAAAGCGTGTACCTATGACTTCCCTCGACAAACCACCCCGCTTCGAGATGGAAACAACTTCGTCGCTTCTACCGTTATTATATTGACACTTAATATTTTGTATATATAATTAACGAAAACCCTTACATTGCGTCGCCGGTAGTCCTTCAATATGCATACCAAAATTCGTTGTCATAGGTCAAGCCGTTATTGAATTACAATGCCAACAGACTACAGACCCACAGACAGACAGACCGACGGACTTGAGATACCATGATTTTCGTGATCTAGGAACACATACAAAACGTAAATATCAGCAAAAATCTCGAGGTCGATTTTTTACGTGAATACAATACATCCTTTTTGAGGAAAGTAAAAATTGTCATATTCAATTTTGACTTATGTCGAACCTTCTAACCAGAATATAAATAAGTAAAAGGAAGATTTTTCCTGCTTTTTCTCAGGGATCAGACATGCGACAGTTGATAAAAATGTTTTAAGGTTTCATCAAATTTGCTACAGCTATTCTCAAACTAAGGTATCTGAGCCAAATAAGGCCACGCTAATTTTCGGCTGCTATGAACTCAGGAACAGTTAGCAAAAGAAATATGAAATTTTCCCTGGAGTGTCGTTGGTTTATAATTGCTTATCTGGTCTAGGTGAACTTCTAAAGATTCTAGTTGTTTTATAGTTTTTTTCTAAATAAATAATAAGGCCATGGTAGAAACATAGAAGAAGAGTCTTGAAAACGAGAGAAAAATTATATCTTTGCAATTTAAAACTAACATAACAACAAAATAAATAAAATTTCTGAAAAAGGCGAAAACAAAAATAAATCCTAAATATGAAATAAATTCTTAAAAAATGGTAACGTTTGAAAACTGCCTACTTTTCACAGTCGGGGCACACAAATGATACCCGATCACCTTTCCTCAAAATCGGATCATCTGATCCCGAGATATTCTCGTTGAAGATAGACAGATAGAACAATGACTGAGAATATTTAGACTAAGCAAATGCGGTCCGCGTTTATATTGTAGATTGTACCTAAAGTACACACCAGTGATAAATAACATTTTAGACAATAATCTCATGCGTTAATAAAATAATAAAAAGTGGCCAAGAATCAAATATCTTTGAGGAACAGAGTAGATAGGTAGGTACTGATTTGTCTCTAAAAAGTAGGCAGCGAGATAATTTGAAAGAAGATAGGTGAAAAATGGTAAAAAAATAATTCTATTGGTGCTGGTACCTACTTTTAAAGCACAACTTGAAAAGTACCAGCACCAATAGAATTAAAATTATTTCGTATTAGGTAAAAATTTATTTCTTATAGAAATGTACCTATTGTGATCGTTCACACTTTTGAATTTCGAAAAAATGTCAACGGCACGTTGTTATATGTCTGTAAGTTAGTCCACAAAAACATTTGGTTCAAAAGTTTATATATATATATATATATAAAAAGATGTTCTTGGGGATGCAGTCATATATTCAATAAAATTCTTTGATTAAAGCCGAGCTTTCGAGAATGTTTATTTAGTATATTTATTGAATATATGACTGCATCCCCAAGAACATCTTTTTATTTATTATAAAACCAGTCAAGAATACAAAATCAATATATATATATATATATATATATATATATATATATATATATATATATATATATATATATATATAATGAATTTTTAATGATTGGGGTTGCAGTCAAAATGCCAATAAAATTAAAACTCTTTGATCAATGTCGACCCCAATCATTAAAATTTCATCATTAATTAGACAGTCAAGAATCCACAATTCATATATATATATATATATCAATATCTCGGCCAAGTTCGTTATTGGGCAATATCGGGTAAGTAGTTTCAAAATGGCGAGCCGTCAAACATTTAAAAAAATATCAAAAAAGAGCCTTAGTGTAAATATCATCAAAAATAATTTTGGGTTATAGATATAATCTGTACCTACAACATTTTGGTCGAAGCAATTTTCCATGAAATTCACAGAAAAAAATTAAAAATTAATAAAGGAAAAATTCGAAATATTGATAAAATATGAACAATCAATATAAATTTGATGTAATTGTACATTTTCTGGAGATCTTAGTATAGACCCTGATTTAAAAAATATATAGTATATTTTTTGATAATGAATATGCTTTATATTCAACAGCCAAAACAAAAACCTTTAACCGCAAGGCTTTGATACATACAGTAATATTTATGTCATGACATATGGGTATACCAATGAAATTGAGAAATTTACCTTTCCGCTGGCTACAGGCCATCGGGATTTTTTTTCATTGCCACAACTAATAAAATCGGTCCAATATCTGGTGAGAAATATTTATTATTTTACTACGTCATTGCTTTTTTACCGACTTCAAAAAAGGAGAAGGTATACAATTCGGTTGTAAGATTACTTTTTTATGGCTGTTCGCGTGTTTTGCGTAGTAAACGTACTCCGATTTAGACGATTTTTGTTTCATTTGAAAGAGGAAAGTTGAGAAATAGTCCCATATTGAGAAAAATCAAATCGAAAATCTCCTTCCTTCCAAAAATCGCCCCCAAAGGGGGTGGAGGGGGCAATTTTTCTCTAAAATTGAAAATCCGAGACGACAGAATTATCGAAAATTCCATATCCGGAAATGTTTGAATTGGACATTTTTTAAAATAATCATACGTTTCCGCGCTACAGTCTGAAATATGTGTTTCAGCCATGTGGAAGGGGCAAATTTTTCCGAAAATCGAAAATTCGTGATTTGAAAATTAGAAAGAGGACCATATCCAGAAATATTTAAATAGAACATTTTTTTCAAAAGAGTTACGATTTCCGAGTTTCGCAATGGTAAAGTGTGAAATATGTGATATGCGTATTTCCGCAAGTACAAGCTAAACCTCCTATAACTTTTGGGACATTAGTGAACGTTCAACAATTTTCATGACTAATATTACACTAAAAAATGTGAAATAAATATTTTTTACATAAAATTGGACTGACTTTATCAGTTGTTGCACTGAAAAATACAAAATAATATTAATTCTATTGGTGCTGGTTCTTTTGGAGTTGGTGCCTACAACAACAAACTACAATTACACAACTTCAAAATTACCAGCACCAATAGAATTAATATTATTTTGTAGTTTTCAGTGTAACAACTGATAAAGTTGGTCCAATTTTTTGTAAAAAATATTTATTGGAACACCTATCCTGAAACTTGACCTTTCGAGCACTGATTGTCGTAGCGAGAATACTCGATATCCACAGCCTTGAGGATAACTACCATTTTTACTATTTCTCAAACCAAAAATATTGGAATATAAATATTTCTTTATAAGTCATAATTAACAAGCTAGTTTCTCTTGAATGATTATTTTTTACAAAAAGACATCTAAGTCCATGTTACACTTATTTTCTCAATTTGGAAAATAGTATATCTAAAGTTGCATCAATTCAAATTTATAGTAGTATTCCTTTGGTATATCGAGTTTGACCGCTATCACAATTAATATCTCATTAAGCGTCTTTCTCCCAAAAAATCTACCATTGATGGTTGTTATAACATGTGTTCTCCAAACATATCTCTGTTGTGAATAGTAAAGGTACTATTAACAGAAGACCACATTAATGTTCCAGAGGATGTGTAATTCGTTTTAGAAGGGTTTCTAAATTAGCAGTTTATAATAGCAGTAACATTAGTGGGATTCAGTCATTCTTCATCATCCTCACGGTTAGGTACCTTTACCATGGAAATGGTAGTAACTTTGAATACAAGGAGTTGTGATGTGTTGTGTACCATGTGGATATACCTTGTTTTGGTGACAGTAGTTTGAAATTAGTTGTGAGACTTTCCAAGACTTATGAATGTGAATACATTCAATAATATTTGAAATGATGAACTTTGTAAAATAAAAGGAATTAAACAATGTGTTGTCAATATTTGTGAAGTAAAGGGATAAATACTGTATTCCTAACTTTATAACCATAGAAAAGTGAGTATGAGTAGGCTTCGTAATCTTGCATTTCAATAGGTATAAGCTAACAAAGCTCTAAGGCTCTAATATATCTTCATATGTTTCTGAATGTTGTTAGAACATCTAATTTTGTACCCGTTTACCCATGGAAAATACAAGTACTTGGCCAAGTAATACTTGTATAAAGTATATACTACGCTGCATTTGGAAAGTATTTGCCAAGTACTTGGCAAGGAGCGCGTAATGTGTAGCCTGCTTTATACGATTGCATTAATGCACGGCGCACGGTATTGTGGGCATACCAATTGCTCAATCCAACATATCACATGATCCAAGAAGAATCGTCCTTAGTCTACTTTGGAATTTGAAATCATGACATTACTTAAATCACCTCAAAACTGAGTAATAACGAAATCATATTTATGAGCAGAATTTATTTATTTTGCAATATTGAAAATATTATGGGTACACACATGAGCTTTACCCAGACATATTTGATATTATCTTTCTTTGTTTTGAGACTACTTCGTGATAATTGATGGTGGATTGTTGATTTATTTTCTGTCTTATGTCTGAAGCTCCTAAAGTTAATAAGTTATGGCATGAGAAATAAATGTGGATTACTTAACATAAATTCTAATTGATTTATTTGAAATTTAGCCAGAACAATATTTAATAGTTAAATCAAAGTTTCTCTCAATTGGCAAATGCTTTTTAAAATTTCTTTATTCATTTTCTACTAAACCGTGAATCGCAGAATAGCAACGACTTTAATGACATCACATTCTTATCATTGTATACATTTATCTATTGCAATGTCTTTTCTATGTGAAATTTATACTAAAATCTTCAACATTAAGTACATATAACAACAAAAACATATATATTTATCATCTGTGATTGTCATTAATGTTACTTAATATCGTATCGTAATAGGTACTCGTACTATACGTACGATCGTATGTTTTGAATAAAACCCTATGGGATACATTAGTTATACACTACGTAAATATTATATATAATTACTAAGTCCCAATTGTTGTTTTGAGGTAAAATACATCAATTTTATAACTAGAGTTTTTCTAGATACATAATTATCTTCTTTAATAACCATTAGAGATTTACAACAGTTTATCGCTTTTACGGCTGTTCTTTAGGTAAATATAGAATTTTACAATTGACAGTCTAATAAACAACTTTAAATATATATTTTTTAAGAAAAAATGCACCAACTTGTCGTTGCACTGAAAAATACAAAATAATATTGGTAATTCTATAGGTACCAATAGAAGCTACTCGCAATTTTGAATTTGTGCAATCGTAGTTAAATAGAAGACTTGGCACTTACCAGCACCAATAGAATTAATATTATTTGGTATTTCAGTTCACCAACAAATAAAGTCGGTTGATTTTTTTGTAAAATATATTTATTTCACACATTTGAGTGTAACATTTGTCATGAAAGCCAGCATGAAAGTCGTTGAACGTTCACGAGTACCAAAAAAGAAGTACTTACTTATCCTGTTACCAACGTATATTCTTTGCTTGTACTTGTATTATTCAGAGATCTCAAAACATCGTGACAAAAATAAGGATATTTCAGATTTTACCAATGCTCTAACCGTAACTCTATGGAAAAAATGTTCAATTGAAATGTTGCTACAAATAATCTGGTCTTTAATTGGGCCGTCTCTGTTATCCAATTTTCGAAGGATATTGCCCCCTCCACCTCCTTCGGAAGCGGTTTTTGGGGGGAAAGAGATTTCGGATTTCAGTTTTTATGAAAATGGAACCATTTCTCAAGTCTCCTCTTTCAAATGAATCAATTATCATCAGAATCGGAGTACGTTTACTAAATACAGCGCGCGCACAAACCAAAAAAAGCGGACAGTCGAATTGTATACCTCCTCCATTAGGGTTCTTCTGTCAAAAAAACTAGGATCGTACAACACCTAATGTAGGAATCATAAATAATTTGAAGTTGTACATTAAGTATATATTTTTTCTTCATACTTTTTAGAGAAACATCTAATTAAGTCGGCTCTAGTTTTTTTTAAGTTACTCATTAAACTATTTTTAGTGATGGACTCAAATCCAAGTTATTTTTAAGCCTTTCATCAGTAAACTCAAATACCTAATTACTATCTTCTCAATTATTCTACAAGAAAGAATATTTCACAAGTTACGTTATTATTACAATAACATATCTAAAAAAGAAATAAAAATGTTATTACGATGAAAAAAGAGAATATTCCCCAATGGGAATTAAGTCCACAGATCCTAGTAAGTAACAGCGAAATCACTATCCCAATTCTCCATGGGCCGTTAAAATTTCGCTAAATGCTTTTGGACTTGAATAAAAGGTTACAAATGCCTAGCGGTTAAACACAAGGGTCGTTAATTCTTAAATCAGTGCATTACTGCGAAAGAAATTTACTTCAAATTCGTGGCTTTTATATTGATAGAAAAACATTATAGTGTCAATATTTCAAATTATAATGCAATAAGTGCTTATGAAATATGTGACCATTTTTCCATTCTCAAAATTGTGAAATTTATCCAAAAAGCTCTAATATTTCGAGAAATTATGTGATCTATAGAATTAAAACAAAAAGTATTTTTAGAAAATGAACAAAGAATTATCAAAATTGTTGCACGTTTACTGTGCAAACCGACGATACATACAAAAAAATATATTCAGTCGAATTGTAACCTCCTTCTTTTGAGATGGCGTCGTTCAATAAGAAGTGACGCGATTCTACGAGAACTCCTTAAGATCCAGTGTTTTTCTTTTAAATGGGCGAGTTTGATTCTATTGCACCTAGCCAGTAATCTTGCGATGTTTTCCAGAATTGACCAACATCTATTGGCTTAGAAATATAATCATAATATTCAGTAGCATGCGGTTAAATAATTATTAATAAAATTAGTAGCTCTATGACATTAACACTATTTATTTGATTCAAAATTATAACTAAAAGAATTTTGATCTTTTGTGTAACGCTTAGGGTTAGGTATAATGGAATAATATCAAGGAGAGATTTGTGTCTTCAACTAATAATATAATTTATTTGAATATGCCCTTATTTGCATCAGCTGTTACACAACCTTCACAGCTGAACTGTATAGTAGACAAAAAAATCTACCTCTCATTTCTGCCTACATTTCCCATAATCGATCAGACATATTCGACGCAAATGTCATGTGTTACATACATACAGCGAGTAAAATAAAAAAATAATGCACAATACAATAACCCAATAAATCTTTTGTGTGGTAACTTATGTAGGTGCATTTTTAATATTACAAGCGAAGACACATACATGATGGATCATTTAACGGGCTTGCGTCAAAGATATTACGTGCGTTGTGAGACTGCAAGAGGGGATCCTGTGGGATTCTATTCTCTTGTTATCCATATCGACTATACTTAGTTATTTGTCAGTAAGTCAGTAACATTATTTAAGAACGAGTAGGATTCTATCTGTAGACTGTATTTAATAGATAGACAAGTATTCTAGAGGTACTTAATCCATTTCAAAGTACAAGGTTATCATAGAATATCTGGATAACTTCGGGAGTTGATAGAACTTGTAAAAATAACGTTAGTTCTCAATATAATTTTTTTAGCTAAAACCTCTTAGGGCCGATTTCATAATCAAATTTAATCTCTTATTAATTTTAATCCTAAATAATTCAAACTAACTTTAGAAAAACGAAAGAGAAGGTAACTAACGTTATAAAAGTTAATGAAAAATGCACTATTTTTATTCCATCATTGAGATATGACTTAAACAAATTGGAGAATTAACTAATCTCCCATTAAGGATTCATTATGAAATCGGCCCTTAGTTTCGGAAATACACGGCATTGAATTTGCGTATTTTTTAAACATTTTTATTCATAACTTTTGATTTAGTTTTCCGATTTATTTCAAATTTAACACAGCAACACTTCTTATGGTTTTGCATAAGCCTTAGAAATAACAATCAATCTGCCCACTCTTTATTAAGTGAGTTTTTATGGGTTACCCCACAAAAATGTTTTCAAAACTTTTACAAATAATAATTTTGAATTGTAATAATTATTTCGGTGTATACCTTGATTTATTTTATCTTGTATTTTTTTGATATTTTGCTTTACTCTTGAGATATTTTATAAAATTCGAGGCATAGTAGTATGCCATGAAAAATCAAAATGACAAGTCTTATGTGAACTGTAGTTAATTGTCATAAGTGTTGTTAAAGTGTTATTAAAAAGGTTGTTATAAGTGTAAAAGTGTTTATAAATATGCCTAGAATTTTTACAAATGCAGAATATGCAGATATTTATTATGTTTATGGATTTTGTGATGGTAATTATAATGCAGCAGTTGGAGAGTACCGAAGACGCTTTCCCAACAGAAGACTTCCCAATCCACAAGTCTTTGTAGAAGTACATCGTCGTTTTGCAGAAAAAGCTTTGCGCCATCGCAATGAACCTATAGCACCCCTAAGAAATAATGATCAAATTATTCAGCTGTTTGATGTAAACAGAGAATTAAGTACTCGTAGAGCGGCCCGGCAACTCAGTGCATCACAATCACGAGTTTTGAGAACACTTAAACGAAATCGATTTCGAAAGGCTTTTCATTTTCAACCTGTTCAAGGTTTGCTTCCTGAAGACGCCGAAAAACGTATACATTTTTGTAGATGGGTTTTGGACACAAAAGAAATCAGTCCACGTTTTTTACACAAGGTCTTATAGACATACGAATCAAATTTTACAAGAGCAGGCATTGTGAATTATCACAATCTAAATGTTTGGAGCAAAGAAAATCCTCATTGCATAAGGGAAGCTCATTTTCAACATCAATTTAGTGTTAATATTTGGGAAGGTATTTTAAGCAATCAGCTGTGGGCCACATATTTTGCCGCCTCGTCTAAATTCAAACTTATTTCGCCAATTCCTAGATAATAATCTTCACGATATACTTGAAGATGTTCCCTTAAATTTACGAGAAGAAGGCTGGACATAGGTGGATGGAGCTCCTGCTCATTATGGGCAACAACTGAATAGTGATGCTGCGAGACTGGTCTTGGTCTTGCAGTCTTGCAGACCAAGACCGTCTATGCAAGACCAAGACCCAAGACCAAGACCAATACTGGGATGCAAGACCAATACCAAGACTAACCTGGTCTTGGTCTTGGTCTTGCTGCAAGACTTGCGAGACTTGCAAGACTCTTGCAGTTCCGTAACCAAACACCAAATGATAAGTTAAAAAACGCTAATAAATAACCTAACCAATTTAATCTTTGAATTCCCTTATTATCGATCTTTATTTTAGAAATTCTAAAAATATTGAATTAAAAGTTGTTGGCTGAAAAGCGAGTTCATTTTACGCTTCTAGGATTTCCGGATTTCAAAAAACTCTGAAACACCCTATACCTATACCGTACTTTCTATCCTTCTAGGATTTCCCTTACCGAGCTGTTTTCAAAGAATCCCGATAGTTCGTAGCCAGGGGAAGGTAAACTACACGGTTTTTTATTTTTATTATTTTTTGTATCGTGCAGAATGTTTTAAGCAAACGTTAAAAATCATCTATAAATCTGATATCTTTTTGATGTCATTTATCCAGTGGCCACTTTTGGAGATATTTGAAATTTTAGATTGCCCTTATTTTGAAACTATTTTTTCGATCATGCTCATTAACTAACTCAACTAAGATATTCACCCGACTGACTTTTTAAATAGATATCTAGTTTTATAAATGCGCGTATTAACAAATCTCTACCTGTTTTTAATTTTCATTTTTTGGAAAAAGCTTTCTAAAAAATTGAAGTTAGTTTTATAAACCAGAAATACTTTTGATCGCTTTCAGAGATTCTTTCTATTTTATTAAAGAAAATGGTACAAAACCATTGTAGAATGAGCAAGAGAATGAGTTATGAAATAGAAGTATAAAGTAGAAGTATGTAGTAAAATGAGTGCTCAGTTGGGACGGATGATACCAAGAAAACACAAGCAGACTAAGTCGCGTAAGTAAGATACGACTCTCATATGTGAATGGTGATTATTAATTTATAAACTTTATTAATTAATTGCGCATCTCACTTGCCCTAACTTAATTGTACAAGCCTAGTTTTATTCTCATTACTTATTCTACAATGGTTTGGTACCATAACAATACCAGGCGTGTTTGTTCTGGACAATGACAATTTTTTATACGGTCGATATTTATCCATTTCGAATGATAATATAATTACAGGCAATCTTATAAGATTATGAATTACATACTTCCCATACATATGCAGGGTTCTTCTTCATTTAAATTAAGCAATTACGGTTTGGAATCGCACAACTTTTCACAATTATAAAAAGATCAAAATTTTTGCAAGAGTCTTGCGAAGTCTTGCAAGTCTTGCAGCAAGACCAAGACCAATACCAAGACCGTATATGCAAGACCAAGACCCAAGACTAAGGATTTGATGCAAGACCAAGACCAATACCAAGGGTGCAAGACCAAGACCAATACCAAGACCATGTCGGTTTGGTCTTGGTCTTGCTTTGCGCATCACTAAAACTGAAGCAGTGGTTAGATTTAAATTATGAACGCCGTTGGATTGGACGTCTACCCAACAATCAACCAAATATTAATATTGCTGGTATGGGTCCTGTGGCACGGCCACCACGCTCCCCAGATTTAAATCCATTGGATTATTTTCTTTGGGGTCAACTTAAAGCTATTGTGTATCGTACACCCGTTAATAATCATGAAGAATTGATTGAAAAAATACGATATGCTTGCGACCAATTAAGAAACAATCCTGTTCAAATAACAGCGGCGGTCAATATTCTGATTCGTCGATGCAGGAAGTGCATTGAGGTTGGAGGAACGCACTTTGAGCATTTATTGTAATTAATAGTTTTTAACTTATTAAAATTGAACGTTATTGAACATTTTTGAATTATTTGTTAATGAAAACAAAAGAATCATGTTATTTTGATTTTAATTATATTAACAACACTGGTGACAATAGTTATGACAATTAACGTCAGTTTATATACCTGTCATTTTGATTTTTCATGGCATACTACGAAATGATAATTAATGCTTGCAATTGGGTAGTACCTACTATGCCTCGAATTTTATAAAATATCTCAGGAAAAAAGCAAAATATCAAAAAATACAAAAATTAAAATAGTTTGAAAATAAATCAAGGTATAGACTTAATAGTTATTACAATTAAAAATTATTATTTATAAAAGTTTTTGAAACATTTAGGTGGGGTTAGCCCCTAAAAACCCACTTAATAAAGAGTGGGCAGTTTGTTACTTCTAAGGCTTATGCAAAACCATAAAAAGTGTTTCTGTGTTAAATTTGAAATAAATCGAAAAACTAAATCAAAAGTTATGAGTTATGAATAAAAATGTTTAAATAATACGCAACTCTAATGCCCTGTATTTCCGAAACTAAGAGGTTTTAGCTAAAAAATTGTATTGAGAACTAACATTATTTTTACAAGTTCTATCAACTCCCGAAGTTATCCAGATAAAATCTGAATCACCTTGTATATGACTATGTAGGGATTTTGAAAAAATAACAGAATATGAAGAAAATTTGATTGCGTAAATAATGGGACTACATACCTACATGATTATTATAAGACCTATTCAAAATAATTAGCACCTTTTACTCAGATTGCAGTTTCATTTTAGGTACCTATATACTGTTTGTAAAATTTTGTTAAATTTTTCCAAACCGGATATACCCATGGTACTTGCAACTGTTTTTAATCCTTCCTGATCACAGTAGGTCAGTTACAGACTTTATTCTCTCAACAATTACCTCCCTTCGCTTTTTTTTGAAAAAACTCTAGAACCCATTAATCTACGAAATCTTCGTAATCCAGCAGTGTGATTTTTACTGAATTCATACAATAGCATTTTACTGAACCAATTCTTGTGTGTATGTCTAAAACGCGATGATTAGATTTTCCACTAGCGTTAACAGTTAACAACTATTTTGTTTCTACAGATTAACTTTAATTCATTTACTTTTGGCGCAAATTATAATTTGATCTCTTGAAAGTATAATAGACTTAGTTCAACCCCTACTTTATAATGAACCCTTTAGAGATTCCTCATAGGATTTAACGAATTATTTTTAGAAATTAGTTTCAAATTTAATACAGAATCAAAGAATTGTTTTCAAAAAGATTAGGTAGGTACGATGTTAATTAAACATTCCCAAAATATAAGTAAGCTTTAAAGTGTTTCATATGTACAGTATGACTTAAATTTTCTCCTAGAGATATCTGAAATTCAAAAGAAATTGACAGAGCAATTAAGGAAAAATGAATGAAAAGTTTCTTACTAGGTATATACTTATGAGAAAGAGTGGAACAATACGGTAAACTTGTTAGCCACAATCAACTTTTTCCAAAGTATTTTGACCAAAAAATACAAAAAACATCAATATAGAAAACATCATCCATCAAGACATGATGTGATGATTTTAATTATTTTTTATAACTGTAGCTTACTTTATACTAAAATATTTTCGAATAAGAAGAAAAAACAGGGCATAGATAATTTATCAGTCATACAATTTCTCAGCAATATACTGATTGTATCTCCAAGTCTTTCAGTTGTTATTTCAAATCGTATTAGAATATAGATTTATAACTTTTTCTGCTTGGAATGGGAATATATGCTATAAATTTGTATCTCGTAATCTTTTTTTATTTGCCATAATTTAAGTTCTCCGGGTGAAACGGATATAGATTTTTATTATCGTGTTATGCCTCACAGCGAATCAGGTAGATGTATATTATATTTGGGCTATTTTTGAAGGTCATATTAATCAAATGGAATACATTTAAATAAATATATTGAGCTCCATTGTGTTGGTTTTATTGGCGATATCACACTATACCTACTTTTTGTTTTGAATATTATGTCGGTCAATGCGAAGATCTACTTTATAAATAGTTTTTGGTTACATTTAGTAGAGTAAGATGTTATATATCGTTCCCTGGAGATTCTCTCGTGTAAAATAATCCAAAAGTTTTGAATAACACAGTCTCAGAAGCCAATTCTCAGGTATATTACCTGAAACTATGTATCCACTGAATGTTTTTTTTAAAATTATTTTGGCGCAAGCTTAGTGGCATGTTGCTCCGTCTTGGTAATATAATATTATGTCGGTCAATGCGAAGATCTACTTTATAAACACTTTTTGGTTACATTTAGTAGAGAAAGATGTTATATATCGTTCCCTGGAGATACTCTCGTGTAAAATAATCCACAACTTTTGAATAACACAGTCTCAGAAGTCAATTCTCAGGTCTATTGCCTGAAATTATGTACCCACTGAATGTTTTTTTTTCCGGTTAAATTATTTTCGCGCAAGCTTAGTGGCATGTTGCTCCGTCATGGTAACATCACAGTAACATTTGAGTGATATTGGGTTTTTCTTAATACTACTCTTTGAAGAATCAATATTTCATCTGTAAGCAATGTCAAATGTTTTTTGCATGTATTTTGCTAATGTCAGCATGGATGTGAAAACGACGCACGTTTATTCAAATGACCTGTTCGGCTAAGTGATTATGACAAGTGCCATAATAAAATTTTCCTTTTTTAAATAATACTCAGCAGATTTAAGCTTAATCAAGGTCTTGCTGTACAAAGCGGATAAAAAAGTCCTATGTATTAAACACCCTTTATTAGCCTGATTTGTACCATGTTTTTGAAAGAATCTGGAGACATAAGTTGCAAAATTATTAAAATAATTCCAAGACTTCTGTCTATTTAAAAATGATAACTAGCTAATTTTGAGATTGATGCAACTTATTTGAAAAATATCTTTATTAAATTGATAACAAAAGGAACCCTTAGTCTCCTAAGCTAGCGAAGTAAACGCTCTGAAAAAAATTGGGAAGCTATATTTTGATATTTATTAAGCAGGCAAAATAGAACGACCTTCCTTATAAATGTGGTTGAAAAGAATTTGAAATCAGAGAATCTATATTTTTCGTATATTATCCTCGTGAAAAAACGATCATTTTGTCACTATAATAAACAAAACAGGCTCATATAAAGTTGTTCTTTGGAAAGACAATATATTAAACATAGATAGCTGAACGCACCGAATATAATATAACTATTTTATGCTATTTAAATGCACTCTATTGGGGGCTAAGGCTAATAGAAATGAAATAAGTATTACGGTTTTGAACATAATCAATTAAGATTTAGGTAATATTGATAGTTTTCGGCCAATCTACATACTGTCGCTTTAATTTGGTGAAGGATATGTAGCATTTTAAAAATATAATAATAGATGTACGGAATCCTCGGTGTACGAGATCTATTCGTAGGTATTGTTTTATTTGTATGGACGAACGCACGGTTCAAGGAGTAGATCTTAATGATTTTTTATTAAAAAGCTGTACTGAGGAATAGTCCCATTACTTATTTAAAAAAGAAATTCAAAATGTATTTCTCTCGAGAAAGCCTCTGCAAAGGGGGTAGTGGGGGCAACTGCTTTCGAAAATCATTAATTTTGGACGGCAAATCTCAAGAATAGATAATTCTCGCAAAAACTTGGAATTAAACATTTCTTAAAAACTAAACGGTTTCAGTGTTAAAGCTCTTAGAAAGGTGAGTTCTTTAAAAAAAAATGTTGATACATAGGTAGTTACTACTTAAGAATTAGGTATATGTGATTCTGTATGTAGGTTCAATATACGTCATGACATACATAAATAAATAAGTTTTAAATACAATCATATAAATGCAGGACATATTTGTACGAAATAATATTTTGTTCAAAATAATCGCAGCGAGCTTGAAAAAATATGAAGCATTTTTGTGTATTTTGATATATACTAACCTCTTTTGGCTTCATTATTTCTTTGTATAATTTAAAGTAACTATACTCCACTTCAAAAAGAGAGACATTAAACAATTATGATAATGAAGGGATCTCTATTGTATTCTGCCGTTATACGGGTGATAGAGATCCTAATTTATTAATGTCTCTCATTTTGAAATGTAGTATAGTATAGGTTACGATGTTGACATTTCATGTGAGAGTTTCATAGCAAGAACTGCAACAAAATTAATCTAAACTGTATAAAAATATCATTAGTTTGAAGTAAATTTACAATTCGATTGTGTTATTCTTGGGTCCTGGTTCGTGAGTCAAGTCAAAGTATTTGCCATGGCTGCCATCAAAGAAATGAATCTGAAAGACAGTAAAATCAAATCTTAGATGAAAAATATGCAATGGGCGGCAGATGGCTGACGGCACAGCGTAGCAGAAGGGCACAAGCCGACGGAGACTGCAACGAGAAATGTTTTTATTAGCTGAAATCTTGTGATTGATTATATTCATGAAGTCTCCTACCTAAATATTGCGGGGAATGATTTATTCTTTCTGTGTATTTGTTTCTTTTTGCTCTTGCAATGATGAAATGTATTGGTTGGTAGGTTCAGTATAGATGAATTGGTAGGCGCGCTTACTATTAAAGTAATTGTGTGGTTATCGATTTTGTATATGTATACATCATAGTTTCATCAGTTTTAGGTTTTAGGATATTAATAAAACAAGAAATATGTTAGAGAAATGGAAGAACCATTTTTGCTTCGAATCTTCAAAACGGTGAAAGCTGAAATTTTCTCCTGATACAAGTGAGGTGATAGGATCACGGACGTAGGTAGGTATAGTTTGAATAATCGAGTTTTGATTAGTGGATGTTGATTTTGTGGATCGAATTAGAAAATGAAATAAAAATATTAAGAAAAATTTACGAAGATTCCCCTCCCCTTATCTCCGAAACAACTGAGTGAAGTTAAAAAGTAGAATGTAGGTATGCACATAAAGTCTACAGGAAAACCTGTACGACATTCCTAAGTTCGGAACTCTATCCACGCGAGTTGAGTCGCTCTTGACCAATTTTTGAAATTCAAAATAGACTTGTGAATAATGCGGATTAGAATAATGAAAATTATATTTGGAATAAGTTTCGCGCTCTAAGAGATAATACCGATATTATTCTATAATTCTCAGAAATATAGTTAACCTATATCTTCTGTTTGATCGGCAATACCAACTTCATTGTACTATTTCATACAGGTGGTATCATTTATAATATGAAATATTTCAATTGCAGCAAATAATGCGAGCAGAATGCCCATTCTGTGCCATAGACGAGTGGTATTGATATCTTACTAAACAAACAAGTGAAATTTTCAAAAAAAGTGAAAATAGTTTTTATTAGGCATTTAAGATTTAAACCGTACCGATGAGTACATACTATGTCTATCCTTTTCTCGATTTTAACTATACTTATGTATATGTGTTTGCCAGCAACAGCAATTCCATAACAAATTACTGTTTTTGTACCACAACACAAAATTAAACTTTAAATTAACAACAACGTCTGACAATTGCGACATAACCATAGACGATCTTCCAGAGTACCTATATACCAGAGAACGAGACGTATATATACGTTCCATGCTTGTGCGTAATTCCAGTGACGGATCCCATTGTCCGACATTGTCGTTCCATGTCGAAAAAATTATGATCTTGGTTGAATGAGATAATTATAATTACCAATAATGGATCACACTTGGAGCTTAACAGGCGGCGAGATGTCTGCGATATAAGTACGAATTCGAAATTTCAAGTCTCTAGACCGTATGGGGCCTGAGAAATAGCTGCGGAGTCCATTGATACAAGAACCGAAAGTAATGAAAACTATTTAAAAAAGGAAAAAAAAAGATCTAATCGTTCCCAATATAATTTTCACACAAAGCCACACTGATAGACAGTTCAACACACAGACAGACAGATCAACACATAAACTGACAGACAGTCCTAAAGAAAGACAGAACATTGATTGAAATGATGTTTTAAACGTAAAAATCAGATTAAAACCGGAGCTAGGAAAGTAAAAGCACTGACAGCCTTGTGTTTGGCTTTGAATATCATGAAACATAATGAATATATCGTTACTTAGAATTGGAAAGGAGTACCTATAGAGATTTTAAGATGATGAAATGATAATCACGCCAGTATTTTAAAATTTACAGAGGATCAACTTCTCCCTTGCTCTTGCCATTCTCCGTCAGTAGTAGCCAGAAACATTTTTATTTAACATAATTTAGTGTGGTGTACAGTCCGCTATTAAACTTTCTTATTAGTTTGAAAGGGCTCTAACTGATTGTTTTAAAGTTCTGGACGCAAATCCTTTTAAATAAAACTTCCTGTTACTTATAGTGAGCTATGCTTTCTCTTGATTTGGGTTAAATCATCATATTTTCAGCCTAAGATATTCTAATTAAAATTTTTCTTATTATTAACGATACGCCCTTTATATTCGATCAATTTATTTTCTTTAAACCTGACATTTGTAGGACTGATTCCATTAGATGATGCCCTAAAAAAATAAAATAAGGATCTAAGGATTTTGAAATTGGTTCCATGAGATGATTATATATATGGTTATATATTTGACAATTTTGAGTGATCATGGCAAATAGATGACACGCCTCCGCGCCTTGTCGAAACTTGTATTAGACTTTTTCTTGATGTTAGTTTCATTATATAAAAAGCAAAAGATTATTAAAAAAGTACATATTGTCGTTAATGTTAATTTTGTTCATCTTTTTACCTCGTCAATAATCTCAATAATTCAAATAAGAAATTATTATTTTCTTAATAATTCTATTTCCTCAAAAAAAAAACTTGTGTATATTATTGATATAAGTTAGTAAAGAAGATTAAAAATTAAGAATTAATAATTTGTGTAAAACAATAATTGTAGTTGGAATCGAACTTAAGACTGCGTTGCAGGTGAGTTTTAGTTTCTATATAAAGAAATAATTTTTCCTCATTTGTCTGAGAATGATCAATCTCACAAAAACGTATATTAGTGAGAATAATGATATAAATAGGTATTATTATACAAATAGTTTATGTTATAAGCAGCTGTTTCTGAAATGAGTTGAATACTTTTTTTGATCTCTCAGAGCCCTATCTACAAAACCCTTAGATTTCCTTGGAAGTTTTTAAGTACAAATATTTCATTCGAAGGGTAAAGCTTTATGAAACCCTGAAAGCTTAAGTATCAAAATCGGTACGTGTACTAAACGTGTTTAGTATATACAAACCGAGGCTATATACATGAGAGGAAAATAAACATACAGACGAATTGTATACCTCCATATTCTCGGGAAGTCGGTTATAAAGACAGACTAAAGCTTTCGGAAGCAAAGCTGTAGGAGCAAAAATAGGGGAAATTTTACTTTAAAATCCAGTATGGTTTATTCGGCGTGACTCAAGAAAATACATTACCAGTAACATTTAAATTCAACATTTAAAAAAACAAGGTTTTTCGAGCTAGAGCTCTAAACAGCGTGCCGCCTATACAGTGCGGCTCATTGGTATGGAATAAATTAATTTTTAGCGTTATTATGTATTTGTTTTAAAACCCGAATCTGGTTGTTTTCTAATCTCAATTTGAGAATTTATATTATGAAAATATTATCCCTTTCTTGCGCCCCCCCAAAAAAGGGGGTCGTGTGGCAACTTGTTGGAAAAGGATTTTCAGTCTCTGTTGAGCAATACTGAGTTTTTCATTTTTTTGTAATCATAAGTACCTAAGCCGGGGTAATAAGCCGCGCTGGATAATAAGCCGCAGTTCGTTATTTCCCTTCTACGTCGCACTTGGCAGTAGTGCTCGTTTCTAAATGTTCTTGAGAGTTAGGAAGCACCTGTAAATCATTGCTGATTCGCATTATTATTTTTTTATGGTTCAAATCAGCCTTTAGGGTAAGTAACTTTAAAAAATAAGTTCAAAGCTTAGTTATATGTATAATAACGACAGATCTAAGTATTTTCTGACCATTTTCAATAGAAATATGGCAACCTATCTTTTCTTTTAGACCTATGATAAGTGTGTTGTGATTTTTTAAAGTAATAAGATACAATGTGGGGTAATATGCTTCAATATTATTAACTGCGTCATAAAACCCTGCAGTGCGGCATATTTCCCGGTCCAGAAATCTCACTTGTTTTTGCTTTATTTCAGTGGTTATTGAGATGCCACGAAGGTATGTTCGAAAAAACTTAAGGGCTCTATGGTCCGAAGAAGATCTACAAAATGCCATAGCAGATCTTAGAAATGGAAGGTCAGTCCGACTAATCAGATGTACATATAAAGTTCCTGTCCGCACTTTAATGAGAAGGCTACAATCGAGGAATTTAAAGAAAGGAAAGTTACGACGCAAGAGTTGTCTGGGTTCTGATTATGAAGCTAGTTTGGTGAAATACATTCAAAAGATGGAAGAACAATGTACCTAAATAATAATAAATAAATAAAAATAAGAAATAATGTAACTAAGTATTAATGACTGTATTAACCCTTAGTATTTTTTAAGCTAAACTTAGAAAATTGACATTTTTTTAATGCAGTTAAATTTAGTTTAATATGGAAATCATACATCATTGGATATCTTGTTTTGGTTTTATCTGTAGCAACGGAAATACGGCAACGAGAGATTCACGACCAAATCCCTATCTGCAAGCTCTAAGGTGCAACCTTCAGGTTGCCACTGAGACCATTGGTTGTTAGAATGTAAGCCTTTGAAATTAAATTGCCATATTACAGAAAATGTATTTTGAAAATAAATAATTTTGATACTTTAAGTAAATAGAATGAAGGAAATAATGTCACATAATGTCTAGGAAATATTTGGCGATTTATTTTACAATTAAATGAAATGTTCAAAATGTCACCACCATTCACTTCTTGACAATAAGCAAGGCAATCTTATAATTCTCGTAGGTACAACATGTTGTCAATCTAGTAGGCTACTGTTATTTTGATATTTGTATGTTGCGTACAGACGTCGGGATATTGAAAAATATTTGTGTGTGTATTTGAAACTATGGCACATTTATCCAAAACTCAATAGACATTTTAATTATAATTGGATGCGGTAATAAAACAAGAACTTAAAATGAAGTTTGTGGCATATTCAATAATAAATACCCTGGTCAACACATCTCACAACCTACAGTCACCAAAATAGAAACAAAATTTCGTGAAACTGGACATGTGAAAACTATTCATAAACCAGGTTGAAATGTTAAATTGGATGAGGAAAAAATTAGATGTACTGTTAGTTATTAAGGAAAATCCGCATATGACAGGTAGACAACTTGCCGCCGACAATGTTTTATGTAAATCATCGACATTGAGAGCTTTGCATAAAGAAAAATAACATCCTTATAAAGTTCAGTTGATTCAGCAGTTAAAAGAGGATGATCCTAATAGTAGACAACAATCTGTGAACTGACGATGGAACTGGAAGCAGGCCCAATTATTGGTCAGGTTTATCTAGATTTTTTGATGAACTTTTTACTGCCTACATTAAATACTTTTTTTTCCTAATTTTAATGATCCAAATGCAAAAGATATATCAATTTGGTACCAACAAGTTGGAGTTCCACAGCATTACACACGTATTGTTAGAGATTATTTGGACAAACTTTCTCCCAATAGGTGGATTGAAAGACGTGGAACGATTGAATGGCTACCTAAATCCACCGATTTGATTACTCTCTATCACTTTTTATGGAGCTATTTAAAATCAAAAGTATATTTCAAATGAGGTCCTAGAAAATGTCATACAAGTATTCCAAGATCGCCTTGCTTATAGTCGAGAAGTGAATTGTGGTCATTTTGAACATTTAGTTTAACTGTAAAATAAATTAAAAAATACTTCCTAAAAATTATGTGACCATATCTCCTTCTTTCTACTTAAAGTATCCAAATTTTACATTTTCAAAATAATTTTTCTCACTTATGATTGCACCAAATTTGAAAAACTTGTATTGCTGAACAGAGATTAAAAATCCCTTTTGAACAAGATGCCTCACGAACCCACTTGTCATTTTTTTGAGTCGGTGTTCATAATTCAGTGTGGGTGCAAGAAGGAGATCATAGTACCATTGTCAAATTCAGAATAGAAATCGATCAGATTCAGGTTTTTCCAACGAAATACATAATAACGCTAACCTATTGACCGCACAGTATATATCAGTGAATACAAGTAAATGTTCAACAGTTAAAAAATTTTGATGACTAGTGAAAATTTAAAAACGTGGATTAAAGAAGTTGTTTTTCGAAACTGAGAAAATGATGAAAATACAAAGCTATTTTTAGAGGATTTTTTTATCTTTGTTAATTCTCGCTGTTTTGATTTCATTTTTCAAAATATATATTTTACATTTTATCTCTTCATAAATTCCGTAAGATTCAAGAATTTTTTGAATGTTTTTGAGAATAAACATAGAAGAAATAAAAACAAAAAAAATATTATGAAATTAATAGGAGTTTTTCAGATGAAATTCAGATCAACCAGTTGGGGAATAGATTTTTTATGGGCGTATATAGTTCGACAAGTTTTATATTAAAATATGTATTTATGTTTGCTACAAATTAAATTAAGAACTTCATATTTTTAATTTTAAAAATCATTTTTAAATCATATCACAAATTTTATGAGATTATATTCCTTAAGGTAGGTATTACTGTGTCTTATTATTACTTTCTCATGGCAATAAGTTGTTATCGATATTTATTTGTCAGGTTTCTTCTTTTTCTGCTTTATTGTTTGCTTGCACCTATTACACTATTTTCTTTTTGTGAATATCCTGCACAATCATTTCAAAATTAAGTATACACATTTCATGAAAAATCATCAATTCCTACTTTAGGATGTTCATATTTATGGATATTCCAGGAATTTGTGAATTATGTTTTCGTACTGGAAAGTTCAGTCCATTCACGATATTCGCTTTTTGGATAGTGCTTCGTTTCAAGATATTTTTTTGAATTTGTTTATTTTTATTTTACTGGGTCCCTTTTGCGAGACAAATTTTTTCTGTTAATTTGTGGATAATCCAGGAATTTTTGAATTATAAATTGAAATTTTCTAATACTTAGCTATGAAAGTGAAAGTTTAGGTTGTAATTCGATAGCCTTTGCTTTTCAAGCACCCAAAGAGCTATTACCTTTTCATTTCATTTAGTTGATTGATCCAGAATTAATATTATTGCTACCCTTAAAAATAATTTGTATATCAAATTGAATAATATAAAAATATTCATATAAAGTAAAATCTGATAATAGGTACTGAGACTCAATTGCATTCGTAAATTGGGCATTCAGTGAGTGAGCTCCGTCAATTTTCAGTCTAATAGTCTTCGATACTTTATCTTTATCAGTAATCTCAAAAAAGTTATACCTCCAGGGATTATATTTTCTTTATTCTCAATCGGTTGGATTCAGCACCTGCAAGTTTACCCAAATAAGCTGGATTCATCAGAAGACAACGTGATGGATATGATCAATGCACTGAAGAAGTTTCCATTTAAAAAATGTATAATAAACTCAGTGGTCGATGTTCAACCACTGGGGCGATGTCTAGATTCAACAAAAGTTCACTTCAATATACCTGTTATTGTCAGAGCAATATCAGCAGCTCATAACATTGGACAGGATGGTAGTGTTTTCAAACGTTGCTACAGTGGAATATCTCTTGCAAAGTAATGTGTACAATCACATGTATGAGCTGGACTATTTTTGACCATGGGGGAGGAAAGGGTCACACGAGTGGTTTGGGGAATCTTTCGGCGGGGCAATTAAGGGGATTTTTTAGAGTATGCAGCGCGTCGACTGCTGCTGGACTGGCGTCGTATTTTCCAGCGGCTTTGGGATAATTGCGAAACTATAGTGCAACATGTGGGGACATTTATAAGTCTCGGGTGCCAGGTAGGATACGTACCCGCGACCACGTGATATTATTTCCGAGCATCTGCTAATGTTCCTATGGCCTTTAATTAAATGAAATGCGTTTTTATAATACTATGTTCTCCATATGCCCGAGAAGATGGGGGTGCGCCCAACTGTGTCACAAAAACGATTCGTACCTAGGTAACAAAAAAAATGTTTAGAACTATATTGGCTGATACTTCATTTTGATCCATAACGAAAATAGAAGCATAAACCCAAGATAAAGTTTTCACGCTGTACAGAAGTATACTCAAATAGTTAAGAATTCCAAAAAAAAAACCTTATTTAGACTAAGATGAACATATAAGAAAAATAGCCAAAGCGGTCCAGCCGTTGTTAAGTGCACTTACCAACAAACACCCTGTCATTCTTAATTAATTCTTGAATTTTCCCATATCGTTGTATTATAATCTTATGAGAAAAAATATATTTTAATATTTATTTATTATTTAACAATTTATTTCCCAAGAAACATAAATGTTTATAACAAAAAAGTAAGTCCAAACTAGTAACTGAAAGCGGGACTATTTAAACTGATTGGATTGCGTTCTATGTTCAACGCTTCAGCTGTCCAATGTGATGTCGAAAAAAGGGATATTTTTATTTAAATTATTTTCCATACACTTATTAGATAATATTTTATTTTTCTACAACCTTGACATCAAACTATAGCGGTTCCATTTTTTTCAGTGGTATTAGACACTATAGGTACTATCTTCGGACATTAGAGAGCTGAGATCGGACCAAAGAAAAATGACACTGTAAGAGTTTCCCGTGTCACCTTTTAGGTTTGGTGTCAGTGAGTTAACTAAATTATCAACATACGACATAAGAGAATCATAATCATAGAAAAGAATATATAATAGATGTAGAATAAATATTCTTTACAAAAAATTGGAACGACTTTATTAAGTAGTTGTTGCACTGAAAAATACAAAATCACCAGCACCAATAGAATTAATATTATTTTATATTTTTCAGTGCAACAACTAATAAAGCCTGTCATTTTTTTTGGAAAAAATATTTATTTCACATTTTTGAGTGCAAAAAGATATAGGTTTAGCTTGTACCTACTTGTTATTTATATACATATACATATTTCACTTATTTCAGACATTACTGCTGTAACTCGAATGATATTTTCTTTAATTTGGCCGTCTCATATTTTCAATTTTCGAAAAAATTTCTCTTCCACATAGCGGAAATACGCATATCACATATTTCAGACTTTACCATCGCGAAATCGTAACTGTTTTGAAAAAAATGTTCAATTCAAATGTTTTCGGATATGGAGATTTGAGTTTTTCTAAATATGGGACCATTTCTCAACTCTCCTCTTTTAAATGAAATAAAAATCGTCTAAATCGGAGTACGTTTACTATGCAAAACGCGAGAACAGGCATAAAAAAAGCAAACATAGAACCGAATTGTATACCTTCTCCTTTTTTTGATGTCGGTCAAAAACATAGAAGAAACTCTTATAATTTCAAATACATGCTTAGATTTATAATTTTTTATATTGTTTTATTTGGAGAGATTAAGCAGATATTCTAAATTTGGAATGCAGAATCATGACGTTATGGATTTCTCAGAGATACCATCCATCCATTATTCTTAATTCCGTTCAAGGAGAAGTGGATTCTTTCTTTTGAGCAAAAACTCCAAACCGTAACGGAGGAGCTACGAAGGCATCTCGGAGAAAGTAGTTATTTAAAACACACGGAAATAAAGAGGCAAAATAAAATAAAGAGGGAAGAGAGCCGTCGTCACCGCAAAATTATGTAGTGATTTATACATTCGGTTGCAGCGTCCAAAATAAAAGTCACCCAAATCGCTTTTTATTCCTCGTAACGCTAAACTCCCTTAATTCTTAATTGCTTACTGAAGCAGTAGTTAATTTAATTTATATTTGGCTGAGCAATAAAATCGGGCGGCAGAGAGCAACTTAGAGGGCCGAATGGGGTGAATGGATGATCTATGCGAATGGTCAGAGCCTGTGGAAGGGTGGTAAGAACGCGGTACTCCAAGACATTAATATTCTACTGTACTTGCTGCATGTGTTGGACATGCTTTGACCACCAGCGGCGACTCGTTCATGAGATAAGTCAATTCTTGTTTTTCTTGATTAGACTCTAATTGCCATATTCAACATCCTCTTTTAGTAGAGAAAGTTTTATTTAAACCTATTTAATAGCGATTTTTGGCCCACTAATCAATCGGATGAGACATAAAATTAATACTCGTTCACGCGTCATAGTATACGTGCTTCGATTTAGATAATTTTTTTTACGAAACATATTTGATATCCAACATTTTCAATCCCCTTTCGAAAATCGAAAATATGATAAAGCAATATTGAAGTAGAGACCATACCTGGCAACAATTAACTCTGTCATATTTCAAACAAGTTAACTGTTTCCAATCACAGCAATAGTAAGGCCTAAAATATCTGTGTTACCGCAATGTTTGAATATAAGTTAACGTTCAAGGATTTTGATGACTTGGTATTCAATGATACACTCAAAAATAGGAAATATTTTACTCTTAAAAGTACCTAGTTCTCCCACTTTTTTAGTTGGTGCACTAAAAAATACAAATTAATATAACCTAACTTTACTGGTGCTGCTCTTTTGGAGTTGGTTCCAAAAGTCTTCTATCTACCCATAACTGTATTGCCAGCACCATCAGAAATAATATTATTCGGTATTTTTCAGTGCACCAAATAATAAAGTTGGTCCCAGTTTCTGTTTTTTCATAAATACTACTTTAAATATTAAATTAATATATGCCTTTCATTTCTAAGAGAAACGCCTGTTTTTTTTTCAAGCATCGCTCTTAATTATTGTATTCTTTTTCAATTTGTAAGAGCTCCTTTAGCCAAAAGATGATGTTGAATACGTCAATTAATTGGCACTGAAAAAATTCTAAGCTGCCTAATATTATTTGATTCCAAAAATATTCAAAAAAGACAAATCGTTTAAAATAATATAAGACCGAAAGTTGGATCATAGAAGTAAATATTGATTTCGCATTTCTGTTTCATTTTATTATTTGAATTTCTTAGTGAAGAGGCTTTCACTCTATATACTTCTTAATGAATTATTATTATGTCATAAAGTTTCATTTAATATCGATATTTTCCTCTCGTAATATAATTATTACCGTCACATCACCATCAATCAGCACTGTCCATTAATTACTGGATTTATCTGATATTTTTATCTTTGGTGAGTTTTTCGAAAGATTCCGGGAAGTGCCGCTTTATTATCGCTCCAACAGATCAAATAAACATTGTAAGTGAGAGAACAAATTGACATGATCGTTTTTTCCGGGCGCCACTGGTGGTCCTGAGTGACCGGAAGGCACGGCCAGGAAGTGCGGTTGCTCAGAGCAGAGCACTCCAGGCTTGTGTAGTTAGCAGCAGCAACTTGTACCAACTTGTTAACCCTTTCCGCTCTCGCTACTCATACGACGGCATTTTTCTCAAATGGCCGACAGAGTGGTCAAGCTTCTAGGGACTCCTTGTCGCTTGGTTACCGTTTAAGTGCACGTGCTACACATGTGTATAGAATCTACACAATTGTGAACCTACGATAGCTACAATAATCAAGGTGAAAAGTGGAAAACTTTTCAGTCGCTAATAAATGTGAATTAGAAATTATTTAGCCACAAAATATTGTTACGTGGGTAGTTGAGTTATTTTGAGTAAGAAAAAAAATCATATTTCTGAGTGTTTCATTATTGATGAAGAATTGTTGAATATAAACTTATATTCAGTGATTTCAAATATGTCCCTAAGATTCTTGCACTTTCCTAATGCTACAATAACTCATATACCTACCATTGTTTTTTTAATTGAATTAATTTAAACCATGCCGGGAATTTTATTTCATCCTGTCACATAGAATTTTCAATTTCCCAATAATTGATCCTTCCTCTTCCCTTGGGGGAGATTTCAGGGGGGAGGGAGGTGATAGATTTTTTTTAATGAGGGAACATCTCTTGGTACTTTCCCTCTTCAACGAAAAACACAACAACTAAATCGATGCGCGTACATAGTACATACATAGGAGAAAAGAGCAAATTACGGACGAATTATATAAAAAAAATATTGCAGACTCTGTAATATCAGTTATATAAAACTTAAGTTTCAGATGAGTCCAACTGATTCCAAACATCAGCATAATTATTGGGAAGAATTATAGTACCAATGTGTGATAAGGTGAACGAAATTAAGAACATTGTATTATCTCCTCGGCATAATTAGGCTAGTCAATGGATTGTATCTATTTCTTTCTCATGACTCAAATCTTAAATCATTTTAGAAAACAACATTCTATTGATACCGAGCCCTTCCTGGCGAAGGCCTCTTTCAACGAGAAGGTAGAGCAAATAAACTACCTGCTCTGATCGTAGTATCCCTCTCTGTTCTTTGAACAGATGAAGTTTACTAATTAATTGGAGTTTTATTGTAGTATATAGTTATATTAATACCCGTTTTAGAAATGTTGATGTCATAGAAGAAATGTGGCGTGCATTTAGATCATTTTGTTAATATAACCAATATTATAGGTATTACATTGCAAATTTATCAGGCTTTGAAAATATGAGTGGAGTATTTGCTTAAGCTACTAATTGGAGAAAGTTATTTGACAGCCAAATATGATATCGAGGTGGGGCTGGTTTCAGTGGATTAAATAGCAATTATCTCATAAAGTTTTCTCCGAAATCTGTGATTTTTTCTGTTGAATAAAAAGATTATCAAATTTATATAGGGATATTATTATTCCGCACAATCATAATCAAAGTTGTATCCTTTTGTTCATTATAAATGTTGCTACAAATAATTATGTCTTTCATGTACTGCAAACAGATTTTAAATTTTCGACAGAAATCGCCCTCTCCACATAGCAAAAATAGTTATATTTGAGAATTTAAGATGCCTCTATCTCCAAAACCGTTTTGAAAAAATATTCAATTTTAACGTTTCCGGATATTGTCCTATCTTTAATTATAGATTTTCAATTTGTCGAAGAAAATTGCCCTCTCCACATAGCAGAAATACACATCGAAATCCGTAATTCTTTTGAGAAAAAATTCAATTTCAACGTTTCCGGATATGGTCTCATCTTTAATTCTGATTTTAGATTTTCGAGAAAAATTGCTCCTTCCATCCATTTCGGGGCGGTTCTTAGAGGGAATGAGATTTCGGATTTGAGTTTTTCTATATTTTTCTAAATATGGGACCATTTCTCCACGCTCTTCTAAAAAAGTTAATCGAATTGTAGATATTATATGTACCTCCTGATTTTTTAGAAGTCGGTCAAAAATATAAATGAGAAATGGGTAACAAACCAGGATCCGGTCGGATAGAGTAGATAGGAAAGAGTACTACAAATTACTGCAAGACAGTTTCTTCTAATGTAAATAAGAAAAAAGTAGTGACGACTTTTGTTAAAAACTGAAAAGGTAAAAAAATAGTTACAACCAGCCTTTCATACAGCTAAAAAACCTTCTGAAATATAGTTGATAATTCGTGATAAAAAAAGTAAATACCTAACCAGTTTGTCAAAGTTAAATTAAATTACTGACATAAATAAGTAATCTTATGACCATTATAGTGAACTTGAGAAAAAATCGTTCTTTTGACCTCGCAGTTCACTGGATATCGGTTAGGTATACAGTATCCAACCAATAAACTATCCGTCTCATCTCTAATATAAATACATTAATTTGCCTCGCAATCGAGGATTAATAATAGAAAATTTAAGTTTCATAAAAGTTTCTCCCTACCTCATCTTATTAATTTGTAGGTTAAGTCATTTCTTGCAGCCTCTTTGTACCTACATGTGACAGTACCTATTCAAACTGAACGACTCATCTTGAGTAGATATTTCAATCAAACTTTCCAAATTCTATGAAGAGGAAGCTTGAAGGCTGGCATCGGAAAGGGTCCCTAAAGATTTAATTAAGCAGCCAAAGCAGGAAGAAGGCATGAAGTCTCTGAGAGTTGGAAGTTGCTCTTTATACTTCATAGTGGCCAGCTGTTGTGTTTTGGAAATGTGGAACAACTTCTTGGAAGATATTTGCATGGCAAATGAGGTACTCCACACTGCCTCTTAATGCGTCACATGTACATAAGGAGAATCGTAAGATAAGCTTCGAATGCCACGGAAGTTCTCGGTTCGATCTTCACTGAATTTATTGGTGTTACGTTGGTAAACTTATTATGCGCTCGACCAAAGTTACTTTTCAGTTTGAAAGTGTGGAGTGTGAAAATCCGAAATGGCGCATTTTGAATATGTTATATTATGTCGTTTACGTTTGCCGTGCTCCTTTATCATTTCTAGCTCAAAAGACCACACACTTTTTATCAATTTCAATAAAAATTATTGTAGATTTGCGCTAGAAATTAGTAGTGTATATTCGGCATCCAAACGATTTCAAATATTATTCCTTGTACATGTGGAACTTCTACCTCTACTTCTATCTAAATCGTGGAATCAATAAATATTCAAAGCTATCGTATATGGTAACACAACATTCAAATAAAACCGTTCAGGAACGCATTAATGACAAGAAAATCACGCTTTGGTGCGGATTTACAGCTAATTTTATCACTAGATCATTTTAATTTCAGAAGACACCCATTAGCGTATCTGTAATTGTTATTGATGAAAAAACATGCAAACGAGATTATGCAGATACCTATATGTACAATAGAAGTTTATTCAATCTTGAATACACTGTTTTATAGAATAACTGTAATACTTAGGTATTATAATAATATGAGAAATGTAGGTAATGCTAGATTATGGCAAAAATTAAAGATTCCTGAGCTTGACTTGAATTTGTAACTCATGATTTCTCGTCTACCTAAAGTCCTTATATCTTATATTTTTTCCCGTAATTTAAATGTACCGATTCCTGGAGCCATGACTTCTGCTAGTGCCTATTTGCCACATTATTTTAATTCCTTTTTCGAATAATAGTTTTCACTTCGTAAATTGAATTTTAATAGAAGTTGACACCTTAGTTATTTAATTTAATTAAAATCGAGTGTTTCTGATATACATTATTGCATATTTAAACGTGAACCTTTCAAGGTTACTTTAATTAGCGGGAATCCTATGGTTTGATTTTCTTCTAAATGAAAATTCAGCCTTGTCTGTTGAACATATCCGGAAGTCCCTACTCAGTTTCTTACGTGCGTGTTATTTTTTTTATGACACTGTGTAGCTCACTTCCGATGTCTTAAAATGCAGAATCATATGATCTCATTAGCAAATAGGCTTTCCGAGTTGTATCTACACCATATTAATTTCCTTAGAAGGAATTAAGTATATTGAACCTCTTAGGCAAATCAAATAGCAGCGCCTTACATCCCGCTTGGCTTTCATTAATAAATTTAACCTTTGGGTAGGGCGCGATATCTAACGACGATTATAATAATTTCACTGATCTAATCAATAATGGGTGAAGCTCTGGTAAATTAAGGAAAATAAAATGTTTCTACAGATTATTCTTTTTTTAAAAAAAAGGAACTACGTCATTTATAAGGTTTCCACGGAAAATGTAATCTTATGAGTATTTTGAGACAAAACAGATTCTGAATCTGATGGTGACATATTAGTTTCGGAGGTGAGGTGATATTTTTGGCTTCTTCTTTTAATGGTGAAAAACCCACACAAAAATATTTTCGATTATTATAGAATTTTATAATGTACCAAAAAATACTTCACTTACTGTTTCCTCATTTCAATTTAACTAAAATCTATATCAGAAATCAGACTTCAGACTTTGGGAAGGGCTAAAATTTAACTAAGCCAGGCTTCAGGCAAATTATGTCGGTGATTTTGGAAAAAGTGGACTGACATAGACTACTATACAATAGACATTTAACAAAGGTAGGTAACTACGACATTTTATGAAATTATCATGTGCTAAAACGTTTTCTAGCCTTACAATGGTTGAATATTCTTGTTGATGTTTTTGTACTAGTAGGTATATTAAGATTTTAAATAATAGTTTTAACTTAATAATATCAAATTTTCTTTTGCACATTTTAACAGCAAATTTGAATAATTATAATCAATTAAATATGTAGTATCTTGGGGATAACTGAATGAAGTTGATCCTAGTTTTTTAAATGTATTTCTTAGCAGTTCCAATGAAACGAAGGAACTTCTCACTCAATTATCTGTAATGTCAGAAATAAGTTAATTTGCTGTAATAGGTAGGAACGTATATTCATGTTTTCGAGCAAGAGTGCAACAAACCTTAACCTGAGCTAGAAAAACCTTGAAAATTTTGCGAGACCTCAATTCTAAATTAGCTGGTAATTACTCCTTCTTCACCTATTCACCTTCAATTTATAAAATTATCTATATTTGAAAACACGCATTCGTGCCTTATAGTGTTTTTTGACCGACGAACCCCGAACGGAGGAGGTATACAATTCGACTGTCTGCTTTATTTTTTATTTTTTTTGGTTCGTGCGCGCCTTTTATATAGTAGACGACCTCCGATTTTGATGATTTTGGATTCATTTGAAAGAAGGGGATTGAGAAATGGTCCCATATTCATAAAAACGCAAATCCGAAATCTCCTTCCCTCCGAAAACCGCCCCCGAAGGGGTGGTGGAGGCGAATTTTCTCGAAAATCGAAAATCTGAGTTGGTATAATTAAAGATAGGACAATATCCGGAAACGTTTAAATTGAAAATTTTTTCAAAAGTGTTACGGTTTTCGAGATAGACGCATGTTAAATATGTATTATTGCTATGTGGAGAGGACAATTTCTTTCGAAAATTGAAAATTTTTCGATACTACATGAAAGATATAATTATTTGTAGCAACATTTATAATGAACATTTTTTCCTTAGAATTACGGTTTTCGAGTTAAATTGGTGTTAAATGGTAACAACTAAAATATTCAAGCGTATTTCCGCCGCGATGTTCTGAGATCTCAATAATAACCACTACAAGCAAGGAATATACGTGGGTAATAGGATAAGTATTATTCATTGATATGGTATAGTGAACGTTCAACGATTTTCGGGACTAATGTTACACTCAAAAGTGTGAAATAAATATTTTTTACAAAAAATTGGACCGACGTTATAGTTGATGCACTGAAAAGTATAAAATAATATTACTTCTACTGGTGATGGTACTTGTGAAGTTGGTGCCAAAAGCTATCAATCTAACTGCAACTGCACAACTTCAAAAGTACTATCACCAATAGAAGTAATATTATTTTATACTTTTCAGTGCATCAACTATAACGTCGGTCCAATTTTTTGTAAAAAATATTTATTGTTGGAATGGGATGCTTGATTGGTTTGTTTCTATTGTGAAATAATTTCTTAAATAGACATAAAATGTTTCTTCTTTTCTATAGTTCTAGTTCTATTCTCTATAATTATCTACAATATAATTAAAATATTTATGAAAGTTTCAGCTAAGTTTTTCCAGAATATTTACAATAACAAATAATTTTTCCTTATTTTAGATTTGATGAAATCGCTTCTTTCGGCCACAGCTTTTTACATAGCAAACCAATATTATTATTAACCGATAAGTTCTAGTCTTTACAAGTGTGGTTGGGGTTTATATTTTTAAAATCAGTGTTTTTACATATCAACATAGAACTATGTTACAATCTAACCGGACTTCATATTAGAGATGGACACGTGAGTGACTTTTCATGCCCGTTCACGATCTATCCGACACGGGTCACGCACGCTACTCACCTAAATATCTAACATAATTCACGTGATTCACGTTTGATCACGTGATTCACGCATGAATCATTTGATTCGCACATAAATCACTTAATGAATCGTGATAAGTAGTGCAGTATGAAATGGAGAAATGCGTCAATATGTGGGTTAGAAGTGGGGAGGGGTTGTGACGGTGTGTCGAACGAAAATCGAGACACGCAACGCTCACGCACAGTCACGTGAGTGGTATGGAAATTGATGCTCGTTCACGATGGGTTACGCTTGACCCATCGTTACACGACGTGATTCACATGAATTGCCCATCACTACTTCATATGCATACAATACGAAAAATAAGGAACTACTGCTTCCAATTTCCCATAAGTCATCTTTTTTTCAGAAAAACATACCTACATTACAATACAATGCCTGCAGATTTTTAAATAGTTTTTATTACTTTCGGTTCCTTCGAATTCGTACTTAGACCGCAGACATCTCGCCGCCTGTTAAGCTCCAAGTGTGATCCAATATTGGTAATTATAATTATCTCATTCAATCTCATTCAACCAAGATCATTATTTTGTCGACATGGAACAATAATGGTATCCGTCACTGGAATTACGCACGAGCATGGAGCGTATATATACGTCTCGTTCTCTGGTATATAGGTACTTTCTGGAAGATCGTCTATGGTTATGTCGCAATTGTCAGACGTCAGACGTTATTGTTAATTTAAAGTTTAATTTTGTGTTGTGGTAGACAAACAGTAATTTGTTATGGAATTGCTGTTGCTGGCAAACACATATACATAAGTATAGTTAAAATCGAGAAAAGTATAGCAATAGTAGGTAGGTACTCATCGGTACGGTTTAAATCTTAAATGCCCAATAAAAACTATTTTTAATTTTTTTTCAAAAATTTCACTTGTTTAACCATCTTAACGGTGAAATTAAAAACTCGGCAACTTTGGTTGTTTCAAAGAGCAAGTTCAAACCACTTTTATAGGAAAAAAGTTTTTATACTATTGAAGATTTCTTGAAGCTGAACAATAATTTTATACCTGATTTTATGTTTTATAATTTTTTGTGATTGTACTTGTAAAATTATCACTGACGTGAATATACTGTGTATTTTAATAATTCATCCCTTTAGATTTTAAGACAATCATCTGACGTTCTCTTGAGAACCGAATTTGGAATTTTTACATGGATTTTATTGGTTCATGGATTTATCATGTAAGTTTCCTGTACTATCTAACATAGTGTTTAGTTACCTACTTTTGAAGTGTATATTTATATCTTCTTTCAAGATTTTGTCTGAACAATTATCTGACGTTTTCGCCAGTTATAGAATTTGTATTTGCATGTATGTTTTACTGCTGAAATAAAATTATATTATTATTATTTTTATTATTACTAGGTATTCATTCAGTAACTGAGGCTGTTCACAAACCTAGATAATCATTGGCATATAATTATAATATAATCCCAATTTGTCATACAATTTTGTTAGAATCTTGTAATCGACGCTTCTAGTAATCAATTGCATTGTACTTATTCAATGATTGTGCCATGCTAAAACTATCTGTTAGATCATTGTATAAATAATAGAATCAAATCAAATTCAACCAAACTTCAGCACATTGTTAACAGTAGGAAACATGCAATACATACATATATGACGTTGACTGTAAAATAATTGATAATAGTTTATCGTAAATAGAAACATGCCATCTTCCATTAAAATAGTATCTTTGTGCAACAAAAATTATGTATCAATTATTCAAAAAGAGATTGATAGTTTTATGCGTTGAAACACGTAAAACTCATATTATACGTGCATAGAAGATGAGGCAGACTGCCAGGGGATGTCCCTGATGTCCACTTCAATATGTAAAGAGGGTGTGGGAATGGCGGATGAACTTATACGGGGGTGCTTCTCTAAATTATAGTCACTTTCATATATTTTCAAATATGTCAGTCGTAATCACGATGGATCAATAATAGGAATTCAGCAAAGTTGAGTTTCTTAAGGTTATTCCATAAATAAAATATTAATACTCACTTTTAAATACGTACAAAAGAAATCTATCGAATTCTTAATTTTTTATCATAATAATGGAAAAATAAAGAAATCTGGACTCTTGGTTATACCTATATGACATTGGTTATTTTATACCAAGAATTTCTATTTCGTATTTTGTACAGCTTATTGGTATAAAAATTTAATTCAGAAAATATGTTTATCAATCGAAACTACATAATGCATGTTTTTGAGAATTTCTTAAACGATCCGACTGCTGACATTTTATGTCCAATTTTTAGTAGCTACACTTGGTCATGACAGTAAAGTATCGATTTTGAAGGTCGGCTGTTTTTTATGCAAGAAATGATCCACAGATTTTGATGCAAACCTATCTATCTTTTTCATAATAATTCATCGCATGAAACCATGTGAGACCATTGTGTCAGGGAACTCGAAACGTGGAGATAACTGGAACTAGGAAAATGTGAAATAAATATTTTTTACAAAAAAATGTACCGACTTTATGAGTTGTTGCACTGAAAAATACAATACAATATTAATTCTATTGGTGCTGATACTTTTGAATTTGGTGCTAACAACAACAAACTACAACGGCACAACTTCAAAATTACCAGCGCCAATAGAATTAATATTATTTTGTATTTTTCAGTGCAACAAATAATAAAGTCGATCCTTTTTTTTGTAAGTAACATTTATTTCACCCAAGAACATATAGGCTTATTTATTATTCAGAGATTTCAAAATATCGCGGCGCAAATATGCATATTTCAGACTTTACTGCTGTAACTCAAAAACCATACTTAAGTCAATTTAAATGTTGCTTCATAGAATCATTTCTTTAATTTGGCAGTCTCATATTTTCAATTTTCGAAAAAGAATATTACTTTATGCACTAGTACGATTAAATGAAAAGTTATCAGCAAGGTATATATTTATTTCGTGGTATATAATGCTTCTTTACATATGTTTGACAACTTTTCCTTCACACTCGTAAGGGATCCCCCAAAATAATACTATTATTAAGATTTATCACAGCTATATGAGAAGTTATAAGAAACGTCGGACTATCTTTCGTCTTGGCGCTCGTCCACAAGATTGATGGCATCGCTTTAGGTCGGCATGTATATTGAAATAATATTGTATAGTGTGTGTGCCATTTGTGACAGATTTTTCTGAATATATATATGAAATGTGTAACCACCAACGTCGCCAAATGGAACTTACGCTCGTGCCAAACTCCAGCACTTGTTTGCTTTGAAATCTCACATAATGTGAGTTTTAGCAAAGAAACACGATGAGGACAAGTTACTCAATATTGATACCGGTAGTTACTTCATGGGCAATACTCAAAGAAGAATTAGCTCTTATTATTTTGAAATAGTTCCAATTTTGAGGAAATCATAACATTATCAATATTTGGCGAAATCTTATTCTGTGAATCCAGATAGTCTTGGATGATTTACCTTACCCGTTCGGCCGTAGTGATTCTCTTTGTCAACAGTGTCGACGTCTCTGGTTAATATTTCTACCTCAAATTCGAGGGTTCAGTTCTAGTCATGTTAAAAGAAAAAAATGTGTGTGTGAAAAAGTGGAAACAAAAAAAATAATCACAGACGGTGAGTGAATTATTCATGACGTAAATAATGTCCAGATAAAAGGACATTGTGCTGAAAAGGTTGCTATAGCATTGAAATTTAGGAAAATATTTTGCTCAAATCCTTGATCTGCTTCGTTTTAGGGCAAGTGTGGCGGAAGTACTCACACAAATAGACAGGCCAGTTATCAGAAAAGGGGGTGTCTCACTAGTGAGAACCCAATGCTATAATCAAAAACATCAAGAAGAACTAACGTGGATCATCAGCTGATATCTGTTTGTGTGACAACGTTGATCATCTTCCATTGGTCAGTGACAAATTTTCATTCGAAAAGTGTAAGAAACCATGTTGTAAGACGAAAACCAAATTTATGTGTGCAATATGTAACATCCATCTGTGCCACGCTATATATAAAACTGTAGGTATATCTATTTCGTTGAAATTGATCAAAAAGACTATCTAAGAGTTTATTAAATTACTATCAAAACTTTTATAATGTAGACATTTAGAATTTTTTTAATACATACTTTATTGTATGCGATTCATTTTCAGCTTATACTGCAATCTCTCGAGCACAATGTCCTTAATTGGCGAAGGGTCACCCCCACCTTAGGGTTGATCGGGAGGATTTTGATAAAGCTTAAGAATCATAATTTCATTCAAGCTTTTAACAAAATCATGATTTTTTTTGGAGGAAAAAAGTCAAGACCGAAAGGGTTAAGAAGAGTAAAAAAATCTACACCAAGAAAATACAGTCTTCCATGTCGATTTTCACCATATAATGACGAAATCCTACATCGACTTAATATTTTCAAGATAGGTCTAGCTGACAAAAGAGAAGTTAATGTACCTGGCACGAGACAATTTTCTCAGATTACAATACTATCATCATGCTAATTAACGTTTCGTTTAAAGTCTGGAAAAACTGATTGGATTTGGTTTTTAGAATATCTTGAGAGTAAATACTCAGATATCTTTGGCAAGGACTATTGACAAATGGAAATACACCTAAGTATAACCCAACTGACTTATTAAACTTCAAGAAAATTTTTGAAGTAACCATTAAAACATTCAAGGATAAGAATATAGAATTCGCAACTCTTATCAATTATCGTTCAAACTCTAAATATATGTGGAATGAGTGTTAGACTAAATGGACAAACATCATTCCAATACCACCTCAAGGAACCATTAAAGAAAGAAACCGTAATTTACGATTGCTTTGGAGTCCATTTTGAGCCCCAAGAAGTCCAACTAGCCAAAATAATCATATTTTCGATACCTACTTTGATTTTATCGAGTTCAATATAGCCCTATACTCTAAAACCACCAACCATCTCCACCTATTGATGGAACCGATTACGAAATTTTTAAATGCATGGCAATCAAGTAAATAGTATTATTAGATATACCAATAAAATGTATGCAATAAAACTATTATCCACATGTCTGGAGACATTCATTTCATTGATAAAAGCAATGCACATGTGAGACCTATAGAATTGTCTTTCTGTTTATGTAAAATCTTTGAGAGTCTTTTAAAAAAGTAATGTAGATTGCAATGGTATATATATAGAATTATATCTCATAGTAAAAAAGTGTTTCGAAAAGGAATGTCCTGTAAATCCGCAAATTTGACATCGTTTATTGAAGATGCTGTTGTGGATAAGCGAATTGTAACAACTGCTTTTCTGGATGAAAGTGGATTATTTGTTAATGTCAGTTGTGACAAAGAAACTACTGCTAAAGCTATATTCGACAGGATGCACCGAGAGAATTATTATAAATGTATAACCCATGAGCGCTATATTTCCACAGACCTTATAGGACAATCAAGAACAGTAAATACAGGTGTGCCCCACAGAGGGGTTCGAAGCTGATAGATGTAGAAGTAGCACTACCAACAACATTATCATTGGCGAATCTCAATTATTTCATCTGCATCATCACCATCACCAAGTTGAATGGACAAAATATCTATGCAAATCGTAACTGTGCAAGATCATGTCTCTCTCCAATTCCATATTATATAATACTATTCAACTATTCCAGTCCAAGAGAAAGAAAATAAAATGTAACATCGATTTTATTTAATTTTTAACTAGGAATAAATCTAAAAACAACACCAAATGCAAACAATCACATATAAAAAAAAATAACTGACATTCATAGACTTACGCAATATGCAAACACTCACTTAGGAAAACAATTAACTGACATTTATAGACTTACGCAATATACACGGACGGGAGTAAGTCCAAAGGATGGATCTCGGTAGGAATAGCGTGTTACTGTCCTGAGCTAGACATCATACAAAAGGCCAGTATGCCAACTCAGACCTCAGTGTATACTACTTTGGAGATAGCGGTAGATATAGTATAACAAATCGGACACCGCGATACATGCATATTTTCGGAATCTTTAAGTGCACTTTAAAGGCTACAAAGTGTCAAAATTTGTATTAAGATCAATAGTTACATAGCAATAATTAAGAAAAATACAACCAACTCACTGCACATGGCAGTATTTTCACCCCCTGTGGAATCCAAGGAAACAAAAATACCGATCAGCTGGCAAACGAGGCTTGCCAAGATCCACCATCAGTCAAGTTCCATTCACATATTTTTGTGAAAATTTGGGGAAACAGGCTAGAAAATCGGTGCAATGATAGTATGGAGCCACCAAAGGCAAAAGGTACTTTGATGAGTTTTTCAAAGAAACTTCAACCCTTTGGTATTCCAAAAAAGGTCTTATGACATCATCAATAGAATCCGTGACAACTTTATAACCTGGCTGCATCACTTGCAAGGATTTGGTACATAAGCGAGCACAACTGTGGTTGTAATGAATGTCTACAGGATACAGGCCAATAAAAGAGAGGAGCTAGTTAGGCACAAGCTAGTGGTAAACCAAGACGTGCATTTAAATATATTATTGTTGGTCAGTATAACCATTTCTATTATACTATATTATTACCTCCAGGGCGGTGGATAGTTGAAGAGGTTTTCATGGCCCCTGTAATACATAGGTATGCTGCATTTGAATAACACTCAGCTGTCTTTGAGTATATAACCAATTGGTAATTTGAGGGTCTAATCCCCAATCCTAACCACACATTTGCCTAAACTTTCATATGTGTATTTTTTCCACGTGTGATTTTCCTGTTATCTTTTGGTCAAAAATTACGTCAAGGTGTTCTTCTTTGGCAAATGGATAATTGATCCTCGGATTTCGTAGACATTTGTAAACACTCCCTGTGTAGTTTGATATTCACTGAGAGTTCTTCCTTCCAAGGGCTCTGGTTACTAAACTAATTGAATCTTACTGAATTCATCATACATTTGATATATGTGAATCTACATTAGATACTCACCAACTGTAATTTTTCTCACATGTTTGTTCGCAGCTTCTAACTATTCAAGGTCATTGGATAGTAGGTTACATTACCCTCAATAAAATAAATAAACTGTTATGAGAAAATCATTACATTTTAATAATCTGTGAGTTTTATGACCTTCCTTGGTATAGAGTATAGATCATAAAGGCACATATTTCAGAGGTGGTAGGTACTCTGTAACTCGCTATTATCCCATTCTTTCGTATGTGTTGGGTGCGTCCGACTACCCTCTAATTACAATAAAGAAAAGGTTACTCACGAGCTATTAAGAAGCCTTTACTTCTCATATTTGTTGCATTTTGCCTAAATTGTTAATAGAAAATCTCCGTTGGATAAAAACAGGAGGTGTCTACCTGTTTTTAAAATGTACGACATTTCTACCTTCTCTTAAAAATTATTCCATTATAATAATGTAGCATAATACAAATTTACTCAGATCAAAGAACAATAGAGACGAATGAAAACCTAAAAAGAACGTCAGACACAAAGCCTTTACAATAATCAAGTTAAAAGCATTTTAAATAACCAAACAAACGATTAATTCGAATGAATGTTCAATTTGAAACATAAAGCGAGGCGTGGATTTGCAATTATGAATCTGCTCCAGTAACTTCGTAAAAACGATTCTGAACGAGTCATGATGAACTTGCCGTTTTCTTTTGTAGATGTTGTCAGAATGTAGCTTGGAACTTCGAACAATCTAAAACAAGCATAAATCCTAAAATATTTTATACTTATTTTATTGAATGTTATTTTTATACACTTAGATAAGTGATAATATTTGTTCTCCTATCCTTTAGTCGTATATATTTCTTCCTAGAGTCCATGTGAAAGATCATATATGTTATGTGTTCATCTTTAATCAAATTTAATCTATCTATATAACAAATATTTTCCAGGAAATGTATCTGTATTTCAGACAACTTCTTTCCCAACATCGAAACACATCTTTCAAATCCTAATCCGTTTTTGTTTCTTTCTAGATTATCGAAGGATGTAGTGGAATAGAATCTCGGTGAAATAACAGCAGGACACTTTGGCGATTTCTTCGAGTCCCGCGCTGGGTCCTTCGGGATCGCTCAATCTTCCTAGGCACGCCCTTTCCGGCAATCCTCCGGACACTCTGGTCCACGGTTAAAAAGGTAATTTCTGTCCGGCGAGGTCAGCCGTTGGGGACTGTGACGTCACCTGTCCACTTAAACGCTCAACTCTAACCCCTCTGACGAGGATGGAACCAAAAGAGAGTGTTCAAGAGAGACCAGATCTACAATACTTCATCTTTATCGAAAGGGATATTTCAAAAAAGTAAACTCTTCATTCTGCTTGTTAGTATCTACTTCTTCAATTCAATTCAATATTGGATCTAACAAATACCTAATATATATGAAGCCTGATTTAAATAAGCAAAAAAAGATTGTTTGTGTTGCCTTATCAAACTATCCACACAAATAAATAGGGAAGATTCGAAATAGAATTCGTATCTGGTCCACACAATAAAGTTAGTGGCCATAGTTCATTGATTGAAAAATCGATCAAGTGAGAGTTGGGCTCACATGGGGATGTATTCGTATTTACAATTTTTGCGTTGGTCTTGATAGAAAAATTGAGTGAATCTCTACCGATATTCTGTATTTTTTGAAAGCTTTGTGAACAGTATTTTTGAAGATTAGAAGGAAAAGGTAAATTTTGATCCTAAAATTTTCTAATTCGCACGACAAATTGTATCCAAAAATTTATTTATTTAAGCTAAATGATATTTAGGCGGACGCCCAACTCTGTATAAGTAGGTAGTAGTTTCAGAGTAAATAGGCTGAAGGCTGAAGAACAGACAAACGAACACAAGATTTATCTAGTTGGGGTTCTTTTTATAGCATAAACGGAACCCTAAGAAATTATTATGAAACTGGTGTAGAAATTTTCAAAAAAATATCATAGATTTTATATTTTAGTACCTATAGCCACCTATCTCTCAATCTGAGCCATTAAGACATATGTTAACCATCCTTATATTTTAAGTATGTACGTATCCTCTTAAAATTTAGTTAATATTCACATTTGAGAAACCAATACTTATCATATTTAAGCAAGTATTTGTGAAAATTAATTATAGTATTTTAATTTTAATTAACTATGAATTCCCATAAAGTAACTGCTAATGCAAAAAGGCGTAAGGAACTTTGTTCCAGGTGGGGGTGCCCCAAGCAGAAAACTTGTTTAAAATTTTTTATATATTTTTGGCATATTCTGTCTTTCAAGTATTTCCATTACTAGGCAGCTCTAATATATTCAACAAATAACTAGTGACCCTCAAACAAGAAGATATACATGGCACTATATATTATTAGAAAAGTGAAAGCTAAAAACGTATTTTCGTTGTTTACCTTCTATTGGAGCGGCACTTTGATTTGAGCCGACGGGTCAACGGGGGGTAGATTGTTCCAGTCTGAGCAATACATCAAATTGGCGGTCCCTCCAATGTATACACCGACATAATAAGCATTTAAAGAGGGCAGTTTTCGATGATGAACTTTCGCTTGTTCGCTTTTAAAGATACCCCAGAGAATTACGCAACGCTTTCGTTCCAGTGCCACTGTGGGGGTGTGTTGGTAGAGAAGCAGGTATATTTTCTCGCTTTGTTCTGTATTTGAGTGACATATTTTTTGCAAGCAATTGCGAGTGTACTTAGGTACATGTAAAATATTAGCAAGTAAAACAAGTCGGAGGAAATGCTCTTGAACTAATTTGATCCAATTGTAGTTAATAATGTAAATCGGTCAAACCATTGGCGTTATAAATGGAATGAGTCCACACGGGTGTTGCAATAAGAACGATTGTTTGTCGTCGAAATATTGCGTTTTATGAGTTTTCTCCATTATACTGAACAATCAGATTGATTACCAAACATAGATACTATTTGGAATCTGGAACCGTTGGCGTAAATATAATCAAAAATAATAAACACAGAATTAAAGCATATATCATGATTTCGAGCTAGTTGTCTCTCGTCAGTATACCGCAGGGTGAATAGCTATATTTGATAATCAATCCTGATCTGGAACTCTTACTTCTATCAATCTTCAGCATAGAGCTGGCGGTGGAGACTACTAAGTAGTATGAGCGATAGATTAAGCATGTATAGATAATGGTGAATATAAACAATCGGTAAAGGTGTATAATAAATTAATTGGATCCACAATACTGCTCATTCAGATGGATTACCAAACATAGCATCATTCTCCCAGACATATACCTATCATGATTTCGAGGTTGTTGCCTGTTGAAAAAACGTATAAAACGTAATGTTTCGACGACAAACAATCGTTCGTATTGCTGCACCCTACGAAATGTAGGTTAAATTCACCAGATAGGTATTAATTTAGATTCATATTCCATGATGATTGACAGGTAGTTATGGTCAATTTCCAATCTAATTGTATATTACTAATTATAGACAGTTAGGTTCATTTGATAAAAATAGATTTCTCTTACCGTTTTTCTCAAAATACGTATTCTAAGAGTAGATTGCTTAGAAATTAGAATTAGGTACGAAATTAACTACAAAAAATCTGGTGTATCCACTCGCTTGCCATACCTACCACTCTAATATGAAATTGTTTCACCGGACTACCTAACCCTTTAGGAAGAATATCAGTAAACAAGTAGAAAATACGCAGTTTTATTTCGGCAAAGCCTGTTTTTGTGCTTTTTCTCTACAGGCAAGTTTCATCAATATCCTTAGAGCCGCTTTTGCGCTACGTTCTTGAGTAAAACTCGTCATTCTGCTCTAGGCTTAGGTATTTAGACTGTTTCATGCATATCCTTTGATGTATTTAAAAATCCTATGTTCAGCCCAAAATATTAGAGCTTTTAGTGCTGGTTTTATCGAGGGCAAGAAAATCTAAGCTATATTTCCAGAATATTTTCTGACCAAGTAAGGGTTGAAGTTGAAAATAGTAAGTTGGTTATAATAAATAATGGAAATCTAATTACTATTATTGAAAATACTTTAGATACTTATTTTTGTCTCCAGGTTTCTTGGAAATAGAGAGCGTCATGGATCAGGAAGTTGATCCAATAATTTGTAATAGAAACAGAAGATATGGCTTTTAATCGTGTCCTGATTTTGATAAGCAAAGATAATACGAGTATATGATTTTTTGATTTGCTGGAGTAGTAATAACGAAGTATCGTAACAAACAAGAAGAGAATCAAATTAGTATGTACTTAGTACTTATATAGTTGATTTAAATATTGTATAGCTGTGACAGATGTTATGAAAGTAACATGTTTAACTGGAAAAACAAAGAACAGAGATACTGAAACGGACTTTCGAGATCTAGTCTATATTAAAGATTCAATAACAGAAAATATAATACCTAACTGTAAAATCAAATGTGAAAACATTAAACGAAATAATTTTCTGCTGTTAAATATAACAAAGAATTAATTTTAATTTTCTGAGCAAACAAGATAAAGTAAAAGTTTTAAATTTTTGATAAAACTTCGAACAGGAATGCTTTTTATTTCTATCACAACGTGATTCGTATACATGAAAGACATTAACCCACTACACAACATTTCCTTCAGAATTACCATATTTTCGGATAAGAGATAGGACCACGATAGATTAATTCTTTTTGCACTAATATTGAAATGAATGGGAAAAGTGGATGACATCCGATATCAAGCAAATGTCAAAATGGCTTTGAACGAATTCTGAGTTACAGCGATGGCATAAATACTTCAGGTCATGCATCGAATCAGACTATAACCGAGCAGCCTACAGGGGTAAGTGAAAATGTTCTACCCGAAGATGAAGCGAGCGATGATTTTGTTGAACAAAAAAACAAACGTCGTAATAGAAAGAGAGAGGTGAAGGTCAGTGCAGCGACAGAGGATCTCTCTAATGGAATACTAGCGGGAGATGCCAAACTCAAACAAGTCTGGTACTATATAGGAAAAATAAAGAATAAAGATGCCACGGTTGACAATATGCTTGACTATCTAAAGAAAAAAGATAGTAAAGTCAGTTATCACGTCGAGAAATTGAATACGATAGGGCGTTATGCAGCGTTCAAAGTTGGTGCCCCCTTTCATTTACTGGAAAAAATGAATGATGAATCATTTTGGCCACCCAGAGTTGAAATCAGACGGTTCAATTTTTGGCCGAGAAGAAATTCATTGAAAGAAGAAAGAGTGAAACCTGCCACCAGCAACGAAGACAGCGATTTTTTAGAAACCGAGAATTGAAAACCGGAAATATCTCGGTTTACTACCAGAATGTGAGAGGCCTCCGCACGAAGCATAAGGAGTTTTTTCATAGCATTGTTTCTGATAATTGGGATGTGATATGTATATCAGAAACCTGGCTGAAAAATAGTTTTTTTGATAATGAACTGACTGATCCACGCTACCTGGTATTTAGAAATGACAAAAACTACAGTATTACGAGTGTGAACCGCGGTGGTGGTGTCTTATGTTGTATTAAAGCCAAATTCAAACCAGTACTAATCTCTAAAAGTATACATACCGATTTTCAGTGGTTAGTTATCAAAATTTCTATAAAAGATCTTGACATCACGATCTGTTGTGTATATATAACATCTGGAGCGAATTTAACAGTATATGAACAGTTTTTTGAATCGCTAGAAAATTGTAATGAGCTCAATGCCACCGAAAGGTTGTTGATAGTGGGTGATTTCAACGTCTCTGACATAACTAACTCAAAGTATGACTTGAGAAACGGGTCATCGAAGGCGAAATTAATACATTCCATCATGTGTGAGTATGATCTTTATTCCATAAATGATATCTCTAATGGCTCAAATACTTTGGACCTAATGTTGACAAATATCACGGTGAGAGAATCTGAAACGCCTTTAGTACGGTTGGATAACTACCATCCAGCTCTTGAAATAATGTTCACTATCAAATTTGGACAAGTAACTGAATCCTCTGAAAGTAAGCGTGTTATTGCATTTGATTTCAGGAGGGGAAACTTTGTGGAGCTCTATAGAATGCTTTCGGAGTGTTCTTGGTCAGATATTCTATGTATGGATAATGTAAACGATTGTCTAGATAGCTTCTACGATCAACTGAAAAAAATTTTTGAGAAATGCTTGGAAAGAAAAACCAGTTTCATGAAAAATCGATTTCCCGCGTGGTTCTCCAAAGAACTTATACATAAAATAAAATTGAGAGAACACTATTTTAAAATGGTGAAAAAAAAACAAAAAAAGCGAATTTTTATAAGGATAAATATAAGCAACTCAGGATGGATGTGAAACGTTTGCATAAATTGTGCTATGAAATCTATATGAAAAAAATAGAGGATGACTTACAAAGTGATTCCAAAAATTTCTGGACATATATCAAGGAACGCCGAAAAAACTGTACTATTGCTAACAAATTCACTTATGATAATGATGAATTGATCAATGACAGAGATATTGCAGACGGTTTCGCTACTTTCTTCAAATCAGCTTTCACAAATAGCAATGCGCCGGTAAATCCCAGAAATTTTCCTGAATATGGCTTAGATACCATTGAAATTGGCGATATTAGTGAACAAGAAGTTGAAACTGCTATCAAAACACTGAAACCCAAAGCGGCTATTGGAACTGATGGCATTCCAGCCTACTTTTTCAAAGCCTATTCTGACTTGTTAAAACAACCGTTGACCTTGATTTTCAATCTTTCGCTAAGAGAAAATCGTTTCCCAAACTTTCTCAAAATCGGTAGAGTCACCCCCATACACAAATGCGGCAATAAGAACGATGTCAGAAACTACAGACCCATAACAGTCTTACCAGCTCTGTCGAAAATATTTGAACGGGTAATATATAATCGAGTATACAATCATGTGGACTCAGTTATAATCGACCAACAGCATGGTTTTATTCGTAATAGATCCACCACTACCAATTTGTGCGCATTTAGTAACTTCGTTACGGATGGTATTAAAAATGGCTCCCAAATAGATGTTATATACACTGACTTGGCCAAGGCATTCGATCGAGTCAACCACGAGGTTCTGATCCTGAAATTGAAAGCTTTCGATTTCACAAACAACACTCTTAATTTCTTTCACTGCTATCTGTCAAATAGAATACAATTTGTACAGTTCAGCAACGTAACTTCGTTCGAATTCACTGCTACCTCAGGGGTTCCACAGGGATCGATTTTGGGACCTCTCCTCTTCGTGTTATTTGTAAATGACGTTTCTCAGTATATTAAGCATTCCCAATTTCTCCTATACGCCGATGATCTCAAGCTATTCAGAAGAATCGAAAGCGAAGAAGACTCTGGTATGCTCCAAGAGGATCTCGATAATCTTTCGAATTACTTTTTAGTATCTGACTTGTCTATCAATGAAGCTAAATGCAAAATAATGAGTTTTACACGAAAGAAATCACCCACTATCGATTACTATTTCATTAATGGCACCAATCTGCAGAGAATTCATGAGATTAAAGATCTCGGTATCATATTCTCTGGTATGTTCCATTTTTCTGGGCATATTGAATACTTAGTATCTGAATGTTCTAGAAAATTAAGCTTTGTTTTGAGATCTAGCCGTGAATTCAATCATGATACTTGTTTGATACTCTTTAACTCAATTGTTCGTTCTAAACTTGAATATGGATATGTCATTTGGAATCCAAAGACTTTTTTATATTCCGATATAATAGAAAAAATCCAAAAACGATTATTAAGAACCCTTTTTTATAGAAAACACAAGGTCTGGCCCTTATTTTTATCCTATTCCAGCCAATTACTAGAATTTAATATACAATCATTGAAAAACCGCCGTGAGACCTCGGAAGTTATTTTTGTTTTTAACATTCTTGGAAAATTTAATGTACCCGAAATTCTTCAAACCATTGATTTTATTGTACCTGATGTAAGACTGAGAAGAAGAGACAATCTATTTCGTGTTTCCAACAGATTATCTCCTCTCCAACAATGTCTCGAGAGCGTTAACCAAATGGTGAAAACCTGTGATTTAGACATATTTACTGTTACAGAGAAAGAACTCCTTCGAATGCTCAAATGTTAATTTTTTCTGGTCATTACATACGTCAACGTTTTTAAGTGTATTAGTCTATTTTTAATTGTATTATTGTATATTTTACTATATATTTGTATTTAAAAATGTATTATTTTACAATTTTATTTGTATATAACAACTGTGCAATATGTAAGTGGGAATCATTCTGTTTATTGTTCAGTATAAATAAATTTCTATATTATAAATACTGTAAGTAATAGTAGCAAGTAGATTCTACATTATTAGTCTATTGTACAATCAGTGTTTAAAGCATGGTAGTCATCTTGTGCCATAGTCGAAAGGTTGAAAATATATTTTTTGGCTCTCCGAGCATTGAAACGTCAATATCTGATGACAATTGGATCCCGAATATTTCATTCTCCTTAGATAGCTTCTTGGACTAGCGGTAGTAAAAAAGTTCTAAGCCTATGAATCCATATTTTTCATATACTTTGTACCAAGGTAAATTAGCTTGAATCAACTTTTGCGGCTTCAAAATCGATTATTCTGATTTTTGATTACCCTCATTAGTCTCTTATTAAATAAATAACTGAAAATTATGGACAATTATTCATCAAACTGATTAACGTTCTAATAAATTAACTTTAAATCCTTTGCCGCAATAATTATAACTTACTCTCTCAAAAGAATTTGTTGATAAATATTCTGTCATTCTCGTTGATTTACTAGCACCTACTCATCTACTCTCATAATTATAGAAAAAGATTTCGAAAGTATAGGATTCAAAAATTATTTTTAAAGATAAGGACATTTCTTAATAACATTTTTTCCATAGATTAAATGGAAATGTTATGAAATCAAAATATTATGTACCTATACCTAACTAAAAGAATAAAATTCATTGAAGTACTAGAATACTGTTAGCAAGGAAACGAGGTTAAAATAACAATTATTCCAGGTAAGGTAGTGTAATTCCACTTCCACAATGGATTGATTAATTCTCTAATTCCTCTTCGTTTTTAAAATGATTTCTCCCACTCTTCTCTGCGAAAAAGGTTCAAAATTACTATCTCCCTAACGTTTTCCAAAACCATAACTGAGAGAAAATTCATTAAACCAGGAATAATTGCTAGAAGTGAACAAGATTACCTGTAAAAATTACCTTCGATCCCTGGGTAACTGTTATTTCCCATAATCTATATTGAGTTTGTGAGACCTTCCTGAAGATAATAAAGTCGGTCCAATTTTTGGTAAAAAATATTTATTTCACACTTTTGAGTGCAACATTAGTCATGAAAATCATTGAACGTTTACTAATACCAAAGAAGCACTTTTCCTTTTACCCATGTAGGTATATTCTTTGATTTTACGTGTTATTATTCAGAGATATCAAATCATCACGGTGGAAATATTTCAGACTCTACCATTGCTGTTGCTCGAAAACCGCAGCTTCTTTTGAAAAATGGTTAATTTAAACGTTTCCGGATATATTATTATCTCTAATTCCGCTGTCTCAGTTAGCGAAATATTGCCCTGTCCATTTCGGATTCGAGATTCTATAGGTCACATGCTTTTTGGTCGGTCAAAAAGAACTATAGTTTTGACCGACTCAGTCTTCGCGCAGTCGACGGATTTTTACGTACAATTTTCAACTGTAGGTAGGTAACCTATCTATGCTTTTCTATGTCTAGATGAATTCACGTTTCTCATAGTAAACTTGATCCGAATTTGACAATATTGTTTTCATTGGAAAATGGAGTTATGAGAAAAGGGCCCATTAAAAATAATCGAAATTCAAAAAATATTTTCTTCCCAAAAATGCCCTCCAAAGGGGGAAGGTGGGACTATTATTCCTCAATCGAAAATCTGAGACAGCAGAATTAGAAAAAAGACCATTTCCGTTTTCAGAGTTAGGAAGTGGGATGTTTTCAAAAAAGGTAAATCATTTTACGTATAATCTATTTTCAGTTGACTCTCGAAATGTGCAATAAATTAGATTTTACAAAAACTACGACCGACATTATTAGTTGTCAAAAGTCTTCTATTTATCTATAACTGCACCACTTTGAAAGTACTAGCAACAGTAGAATTGATATTATTGTATTTTTCAGTGCACCATCTAATAAACTCGGCTCTAGTTTTTGATAAACTTATTTATTATCATTTCATTGTACCAGTCTACATATTCCTATATTTTATCAGGTTTGTTGCTGCTACATTAAAGCTCGAGACATTTCAACGTGAACATACTTCTATATGTAACCTAGACGGAATAAAAAAGAGAACATCTCAGTAACAATGCTAATCATTGGTTTTGGGGTTTGAATTCTATCGCACCAGCCTATTCCGACGTCGTGATGCTACCTACTCCTCTGTGAACATATTCAAAAGGTAAAAAGTAGCGGATCCTTTCGTCTTGTGTAGTATCTATCTGCACATACAAATGATGTATTTTGCTAGTCTCCAGTCGAAGAAAAGATAAGTTTATTGTTGGCGAACACACACTTCATTTCCCTGTGCTGCCGCCGAGCTCTCTTTATCTCACCGCCGAGTTTATCCATTTCCTCTCGGTCCCGCCGCGCGAACTCCCCCACGAATCAACCACCATCCCCGAAGTCGGCCCCTACCCTGCTTCGCCGGAGCTACTACGAATAAGCGGAACGAACGGTGAGACAACACTTTGTGCCATTATATTTGCAATTCGAATGTTCGAAGATGCTGTCTTTTTGCGGTTATTTTACAGAGAACTAACCGCATGAAATTTAACTTTAACTTATTGGGAGAGAGCATTTATAGCGTAGAGGTGGAGTTATTTACATACGTTTATGTATTCTCGAATGAAGACAACGCCTAGACCATCTAGCCCAGAAAATCGGTTAATTCTTTTAGACTAGACTTTTTTTGCTCGTGAAAATATATTCCATAAATTACCAAAATAGTTAACATTGTATTTTCGGGAAGTTGAATCAGTTTCGTTCCAAGAAATTATGTGAATAATTACATTTACAAATTAAAAAATGCTGAAAGTATGTGAAGGGTAAATGTAACTGGTAATTTTTGTATAAACTGTGGGACAGAAATATTCCTTAATTCTTCCACATTACTATAACTTACCACTACCTCCTGACGGGACTGTTAAATTCTCGAACCAAATAGATAGTACCTAGATAGTGCACAAATTTAATACATACAAAACCGAAAATAAAATGACATCTGCTCAACTGCAACCTATACTCAGTATAGGTAATAAATAGGTAGATATGGTTACCTACTACTGAAAAGTCTATCGACAGAGAACTATTTGCAATCACGAAAAAGTAAATGATGCCGGGATAGCCGACACATACCTATACAAGTAAACATAACCAATCTTTATCCGAGAAAATTTAAAAATTTTAATTCTAAATTTGATTTCGTCACCTTTATGTCGAATTTGTATCCTTTTTTAAATAGTTTTTATTACTTTCGGTTCTTGTATCAATGGACTCCGCAGCGATTTCTCAGGCCCCATACGGTCTAGAGACTTGAAATTTCGAATTCGTACTTAGATCGCAGACATCTCGCCGCCTGTTAAGCTCCAAGTGTGATCCAATATTGGTAATTATAATTATCTCATTCAATCTCATTGAACCAAGATCATTATTTTGTCGACATGGAACGACAATGGGATCCGTCACTGGAATTACTCACGAGCATGGAGCGTATATATACGTCTCGTTCTCTGGTATATAGGTACTTTCTGAAGATCGTCTATGGTTATGTCGCAATTGTCAGACGTCAGACGTTATTGTTAATTTAAAGTTTAATTTTGTGTTGTGGTAGACAAACAGTAATTTGTTATGGAATTGCTGTTGCTGGCAAACACATATATATAATTATAGTTAAAATCGAGAAAAGGATAGCAATAGTAGATACTCATCGGTACGGTTTAAATCTTAAATGCCCAATAATATATTATTTTAATTTTTGTTCAAAAATTTCACTTGTTTAATAGTTACCTAATTGAAATCAAATTTTGTTACATAATTTCAATATTGCTAATTTTTTTTAATTTTCAACATAAACGTTTAGCAATTTGTGTCCAAAAAAGCAGACATACAATCGAATTGTTCTTATTCATCAATATTGTATGAGGTCAATCAAAAATACCAATAAAAACATGATCCTGAAGATTATGTAAAGGTTTCCGTGGCGAAATTACGAACACAAGTGACAAGTTACACAATACCTTCTTTAGATAAGAACTACATTATGTAATATAGGTAAATGCATTGGATGTACGAAATAAACTGATAAATATTGCCGAAATTCTCTCTGAATGTAATAGTCAGCGAAGATCACCAATGAAGCATTCCTAGCGCGCTCAATCAGGGAATAGCACACGGGCGCTCTCTGGAAGACTTAGTATTTTTTTAAGTGAAGATCATTAGGTGAAATATTACTAGCGGAATCTATTTAAACTCTGTAATGTATATATGGGTCAGATTTTTTTAATTCTATCTTCGGCATACTTAAAAGTTGCAAGGTATCCCATGTTGCATGTAATGTTTTTCAGGAGCAGTAGACTGTATGTACCCACTCTCAAATATCTTCAGATCCAATGATCATAATAAAGTCGGAAATACTTTAACCAATTACTAGAAACTGGTTAAGTTTTCATCTGTAAATCACTAATACAAAAGAATGTTATAAAATTTATTAGTACATATTTTTAATAGCAACTAGATGTTGTTGATAACATACGCATCTAAAGGTATCAATACTCATACAATTTTCTCATCGTAGTAGGTATTATATATATATATTTTATATTATATTATATATATATTTGAAGGGCTGCCTCCTCGATAAAGTAGTAAAGGTTCTAGGACACTTCGCCCAATGGACACTTCGCCCAAAATGATATATCGACCAATACGCCCAAAAATTTCGAACTGAAGACAGTTTCTAGAGTCACTACAACCATAATTGAAAGTCCACAAAGCCCAAAATGGACACTTCGCCCAAAACCTTAGTAATAAGTTAATATTATCACTATTTAAATTTTCACATTCAAGTTAGTGTAATGTTAAGTTCATTATATTACTATTTAGTATTTATAAAGAGCTTCTGAGCTTTTTGCGAAAGCTTTTGTATCTGTACTTATTTTAAATGTTAAAATTCTGTTTGGTAACATTGATGATAAGGCCATTTAAATTATTTTATATTTTTTTCATATCTGAGAAACTATATATAAAAAGAAGTTGTTTTAGAGGGATTAAAATATTTGAATTGAAGATCTATAAATTTATATATTGATTATTTGCAGCCCATACGTTACTGAAGATGTTATTAAAAAACAGTAGTATAATGAACTTAAAATTTAACTACCGTGGTTTTTTTATATTTAGTATGTTTTATATTAGGTATATCTTATATCGAATTAAGTCATGTACATAGGATGGTCCCGAAAAAAAAATAATTAAAGAAATAAAATTAAATTAATTATCTTAAGAGTTACTTCATCCTCCATATGTAAATAATACTAATAATAATGTACAATAACAAATTCCCCTCAAAGTAATAATGTTTAATAATATATATCATATCATCATAACATATATATCAACTAAATTAATAAATTAGAGAAAAAAAAAGAACCAAAAATAATTCTGATTTTCCAATTTTAACTAATCAATGATAATATCTTTAATTGTCTCTTTTATCATTCTTTTGAGCACATTTCTATTTACACTTAAAGTTTTCAAGTCATTTGGTAGTATTTAAAATACCTTTTAGCATAATATTCGAAACTTCTCTGCCCAATGGTTAAAGAATGTAGTGGTAATGCAAGACTTCTAAATCTGGTGTTACCTGGTTTATTTATAGATTCACTTTTTAAATCATTATACTGATGAATAACAGCTTTAACAACAAAAACTTGCCTAATATTTAAGGGTTTGTCCGGATCATCTTCAGTTATACCAATAATTTTGAAAATACGTTTCTGCAGTCTATCCAATGGATCAAAAGATGCATCATAAAGACCACCCCATCCTATAACAGCATATGAAGCCACACTATGAAACAATCCGTAATATATTTGTAACAATTGACTTTTGCTTAACAGATGCCTAAGCCTGAAAAAGACGTAAACTAAATATTTGCTTTTTTACTATGTTGGCTACATGAATGTCCCATTTCATATTACAGTCATAAGTTATTCCTATATATTTAGTGCAAGTAACTCTTTTTAATTTTTGACCATTCATATAAATTACAAGGTCTTTAGGGAACGAGTCACTATAATTACCAAACGTAATGAAAGCAGACTTGTTTCTGTTAAGCACCAGATTATTATTAAAAGCCAAGAATAAATGAAATCTAATATTGTTGTCATTACTTTAGCAAGTCCTGGCCATGTAAAATTTTTCATTGCAACTGCCGTGTCATCCGCTTATGCAACTAATTCGTTTCTTAAGACAAGGAAAACATTGATATAAAGTATAAACAGCAAGGGCTCCAGAATAGAGCCTTGAGGCACACCAATATTAGTTTTTACAGGCCGACATTTGATTCCGTTAACCTTAAAAACTTGTATTCTGTCATGCAAATAGCTCCTAAATAGGGATAAACATACTCCTCTTACTCCCATTTTTTGTAACTTGTCTAGAAGAATTTCATGATCTATCGTATCAAATGCTTTGGAGTAGTCCAAAAAAGCGACAACCGTTGGTTTGATAAGACTTAAATTTTCATATATAAATTTACTTATGCAATAGCATCTTCAGTGCCTTATATCTTAAGGAAGCCAAACTGTTTGGCACTAATCAAATTATACTTAATTGAAAACTTATATAATCTCGCAAAAAATATTTTTTTCAAAAACTTTTGCAATATTAGATATTTAATAATATATATTTTTTTAAATAAAGTGAACTCTCTGCCTGTTTTATATAATAATGTACCTATTTATCATTTATATTTATTGAATGAATTTCTATGTTAGTTTCTTAATTAATGTGAAGTTGAATTATAATACTATTTTATGAAGGTCTACTTTCCTAATAAAATTTAAACAGTTATAAAATTAACTTATAACTATGGTCGCGAATAGAGTTCGGTGAAAATAAATAAATAATTTGTGCAGAAGTGGCCATTTCGGGCTTTGTGAACTTTCAGTTAGTTTGGCATTTTGGGTGAAGTGGCCACCTACGAGTTTTGGGCGAAGTGGAAATTTGGGGCGAAGTGGAAATTTTGGGCGAAGTGTCCACCAATGAGTTTTGGTCGAGTTGGACATTTTGGGCGAAGTGTTCACCACCGAGTTTTTCGCAAAGTGGACATTTTGGGAAAAGTTTCCACCAACGAGTTTTGAGCGAAGTGCCCATTTTGGGATTTATGGAATTTTAATTACATTGGGTGAAGTGGCTCTGGAAACTGTTTTCAGTACGAAATTTTTGGACAAAGTGGTCGAAATATGATTTTGGGCGAAGTATCCATTGGGCGAAGTGTCCAGGTACCGTAGTAAATTATTCTCTTACTGTTGGACAATCAAATAAAAAAGTTTTTTATTGTCTGCCATGACTGTGTTTAGTGAGTCAAGCTATAAAAAAATAAGGGAAATAATTATTTTCACATAACATTTCACAAGGCCTAAAATGTAATATGAAGCATTCTAATTTTCTAGGAATAATCACTTATAAAGGTTACCTTTTTTGGTTATGGTACGAAAAAAAAAACAATTTTTCTTCAACGTACAAAGAAACACTGTTCGACGCATGTAACAAGGTCGAAGCCTCAAATCAACTAATAGGACAACGTTTATAAAATTTTACGTAATATAATTATAGGTATGAGCAGCCAGTCGTCTGGAAATAACCCAGATAGGATACACACCATGGCCGTATTACCTCCAATAGCACTTAATAGCCCTTAATAATAGTGCGTGCTGCGTTCCCAGACTTCCACCATTGGTCGTCCAGCGCGATCATATCAATTCCTCTATTTATAGTATGATGGTGAAAAATTATTATTGGCGGTTCAGTCGAAGAAAATGAGCGGTTCGAATGCGGATGCCTTCTCTGTCAGAGGCACTTACGACTTTGAAAATCATAGCTACGGCAACCGCAACTGGTCCGACAAAATTATTGTCAGATGTGACTTTGATGATTGGTTACTTCACTAAAGAAAAAAATAACGAGAGAAAGAGATGCGGCCATGTCGTTTTAGCTTGCCCATAGCAGCGGTTCATTTACATAACCAATATACTTTTTACTTCAGACTGTCAAAACATAAGTATATATATTTAGCAATTATTTTCTTTGAGGGATCTGAATGAAGGCTGTAATATAAAAAGACATGGAGAAAGATTTCACCTGCTCTGTTGGATCAATCTTAGCAGTTGCCATGTGAATCAACTGTAGCAACAGCAAAACTGATTTTCACTTTGAAATAATGATTAATAGTACCTACCTACTTATATATTTTGCAAAGCGTAGATATGATTATAACCATACAAAAAAAACTGTAGAGATCAAATAGATTACAAAAGGATGAATCTAGTACAACAATTTGCCAAAGTTTATTCACAGATAAGTATACAGAATATGCAGATATTGAGAGTAGGTTTCTACATAAGAAATTATAGAAGATTCTACGAAAATGTTCCGGTTTCAAAATACATTGTATTTATTAGAATTATTCACGTTTAAGAAACAGTAATAAGAAATTAGAAATGGAAAAAATAATTGACAGTGAGCAGATTTGCTTACTCGCAAGTATAATGCGAGTGACAAAGTGACAAAGGTATTCAGGCCGACTAGATATAATGCTATGATTTATTTTCCAATTTTTTGCTTTTTATTTTTCTACTCAAGTCAGAATAGTACCTACTTTCAACTCATATTCAACGAGGAATTCAATTTTCTTAGAAATATAGAAGGCAATAGTAGAACGCTAGCCAATCTTGCAGCTGTAGGTACCTATAATAATTGTAAAGAAACATATGCACCATAATGCAAATTCACTGCATACTAAATATGACTTGAATCTTTCGAGTGGATTCAAACAAATTACTTAATATCTGATCATATTTTGCAACCTCTTATCTTCGTAATTTTTTAACCAGTATTTGTTGAACAATGTATAAAAAATCTTAGGGTTTCATACTTATAATTTTTGTATGTCAATAGGTATATGTTTTAATCTTTGTCTTTTACAGCCAATTTCCTTCAAAACCATTAACTGAAAAAATATCAAATTTAGGTAGAAACTTATAGGTAGTACCTACAGCGTTAGGTGAGCGAATCATGGTCATATAGCGACAATTGAAACAAGTTTTCTCTTCAAGTGTAGGTACCATGTGAGTTATCAAATGCAATATGTTAATAATAATGCAATATATTAATATGTAATTTAAAAATATTTTTTTAACACCAAGATGAATGCTTTTGAAGGTAATAAGGGAATAAAACGAAAATTCAGCGTTTCCCCCCTTAAATCTGAAAGTACAGATTATGAAACATTGAAAGATCACAGGAAAATATATGCGACAAACCTTTTGGTACGGAGCACACACAGCATGAGCCTGACTCCATTTTTACGTAGAATTACACCTTTTAATACTTGCATATCTTCAAAGAACACAAAATTACTCAAATGAAATCAAATAAGTCATTTCTGGTAAATTAGTTAGGTATTGTTTCTCACCGACGAACCAAACGGAGGAGGTACACAATTCGACTGTTTGTCTAAATTTCTTTTTATGGATGTTCGTGCTTAATAAACAATAAACATGCTCCGATTTTCATGATTCTTTTTTCATTTGATAGAGAACTATTGAGAGTTGGTCCCATTGAAAACAAATTGAAATTCAACATGTCCTTCCCCACAAAAACTTATCCCGAAGGGGGTGGAGGGGGCAACTTTTTTCGGAAATCACACAAATCAACACAATATCCAGCAATGTTTATTATAATGGATATTTTTCAAAGAAATCATAGAGTTACAGCAGTGGTAAAGTCTGAAATATGTGTGTCTCCGTTATGTGGTGGTGGCATTTTTTTGAAAATTGAAAATATGAGACGGCCAAACCAAAGAAAAGATTATACCTATACAGCAACATTTAAATTGAACATTTTCCAAAAAATTACGGTTTCCGAGTTACAGCAATGAGAAAGAATTTGTATTTCCGCGATGTTTTGAAATCTCTGAATAAATATAAGCAACATATTATCTTCTTTGGTGAACGTTGAACGATTTTGATGACTAATGTTACACTCAAGTGTGAAATAAATATTTCTTACAAAAAATTGTATCAACCTTTTTCAGTGTACTAACTAATAAAGTCGGTCTAATTTTTTGTAAAAGGTATTTATTATCAACCAGTTGGGTCAGATTCTCTGTCAAAATTATTCTTTCCTTATAAAAATAAGACCAGTTGATGAAAGGGATTGAATGATATTGGAAAAAAGGATAAAACAGATACCGAAATACTTACATATACCTACTTGTTGTTGATCATATTTTGTATATCAAATAAAAACTTCTAAGGTTATGTTGGCTATAAAAAACAAAGATGGTGGCTCAATTCCATAACTTTTTCAGCACGAAACACAGCAACATTTCAATTTTTTATCATAATTTCGCATCGACAGTCGCAACATACATTAGCACACCAATGACGATTATCAGATATATAAAACGCGCGTGAGGTTAAAACGCTAATTTAAAAAATGCAAATAGGATCTCGCACGCGATTGTTTTAGATCGGGGCACAAGATTTTCGTTCTTTTTGCAACCTTCAGGTGAGAATATGCGGCCAAATATAGAGCTAGACTTATAATTAGGTACAACAAGGCCTATCATGCGATGTTGCTATTTTTTTACCGTAATTTTAACATTGATACACGGCATGGTGTTTTTATAGAGGAATAAAGATCACGGTGTTAAAGTGAAATGAATAAATAGTGTATTCTACAAAAAATGCTCTGAAATATAAAATAATATGTAGGTATAAGATTGGTTATATACCTAATTGCAATCTTTACATTTAGTCCACGCGTAGGTTCCAAAAATGTAATATGTAGATAAGAGAATATTCGTAGGATTATAGAACTATTTGCCGATTGAATCACCTGAATAGAGAAAGTCCAGTTCCATTTACTACTTGTCCCGACTCCACTTTCATTCATTCACCAAATTGAGGTGATGGTAATATGTAGTCTATTATTTCTTTAAATTTGTTTAACAACGTTTGTGTTTTACAAGAATATATGTACGTATGAATTAAAATCGCTACAATACACCACTTTTTGAAAATCTAGCTTCTTTAAATTTGTTTAACAATGTTTGTGTTTTACAAGAATTTATGTACGAATGAATTAAAATCGATACAATACACCACTTTTTGAAAAACTAACAGAGACTCGTTGACCTTCAGATATTTAGGTAAGGGCTCCTTCCTTTTCGATTGCATATAAAAAAATACAACTAAGGCAATAATGTATAATATTTCTTAACATTTCTTATAGAATAACTGTATTGAACTTGAATATACCTAATAATCATTTAGATTGGAAATCCTGTTCGCACTTGTTAATAATACGTATATAATAGCTGAAAAACGTGTTTAGCTTAAAGCCCTCTACTACGTGCTATAACGCATAACTCTGAAAAAAGCAAGTTATGCTGAAATGAGCTGTCAAATGTTCTGTTTATTTTGACTTAACCGTTCATCCTACGTCAGAACTGAGGGCCATAGGAAAGTTAATGTGAGAGGCAGCATATTATTAATTAAATATTAGATTTTTCTATTATTTAATCTTCAGTATTTAATATGTCAATGGAAACATACCAGAAAGTTCTCTTTTATAAAAAAAATATTAAAATATCTTAGCAATTGAATTCAAATCAAATTATGTTTTGACTTGACCTCTATCTAGATGAGTTTATCGTGGGTATCTGTATATCTGTCTGTGGCATCGCAGCTCCCAATCATATTAACCGCTTTTGATTTACTTTTTTGTTTCAAAGGTGAGTTGGCCGAGAGTGTACTCAGCTAGTTTATTTATCTTTCTGTCAGTTTGAGGCACAGTAACATCCAACTTGATGAGCTAATTTTGGTTTAGATTTCTATGTTTGACAGGTGATGTGATCGAGAGTGTTATTAACTATTTTGTTTCTAATTAAGTAGGTATAACGTTTATATCTGTCCATCTGCATGACTTATCACAGCTCTCAAATTGATGAACCATTTCTTATTAAGGTTTTTTCCCTTAGAAGGAGACTTGAGTGAGAGTGTTCTTAGCTTCTTAGCAGTTTTTCTGTCGGTCTTGTCTAACTGCCTTAAAATCCGCTCAGTAATTTCGAAGATATGCAGCAACAAACAGACAGACAGACAAAAGAAATATCTGTTAAGTACCTATATATATATATATATATATATATATATATATATATATATATATATATATATATATATAATGAATTTTTAATGATTGGGGTTGCAGTCAAAATGCCAATAAAATTAATACTCTTTAAACAAACATTTGTTTGTAGCTGGTAAATTTCATTAATCTCACGATTTTTGTCCCGATGAAGGTAACAAGCGTTACCGAAAGCTCGACATTGATTAGAGAGTTTTAATTTTATTGGCATTTTGACTGCAACCCCAATCATTAAAAATTCATCATTAATTAGACAGTCAAGAATTTACAATTCATTTATATATATATATATATATATATATATATATATATATATATATTAGATCTGACTCTGCCATGAGGAGTCGATATTTAATTTTTCTCATATTATTTGGCACTAAAAACACGAACTAAACTTCATCGTTTAGCTAAAAGAGCTATTTCAAAGTTTTTCTAAAAGAGATGCTTGACGCCTTACATCAAGATGTCAAGATACGTAGGTATGTATTTTATTTCTAAATAATAGATATTCAAAGGTAAGAGAATCGCTTTTAAGTAGATTTTGAAGGAGCTCTTTCAACTAATTAATAGAGGATGGTTTGATTAATTAAATTGTTGGATACCTACAACCGTATTCATAACATAAAAACTTGGCAGCTATTAAAATGTGTTAGATAATTGTTACGGTGTATGTTATCATTACTATAGTAACTAACACGATATGTATCTATAGTCCTTTTCACAATAAATGGTTGACTACGTTTTTTTTACCCGGGACTGGCCGGGACGTTTTGACAGAGGTCGGTCGTAAACATGTAATAAACTGTCGGTTAAGGACGGATCATAATATAGCAGTATATATATTATGTATATTAACTTAACTACTAGTTTTTGCAGCATATGTATTATTTATTTAGGATATCTCATATCATTAAATATACAATGTGTGAAAGATTACTTGTTTCCTAAATACCTCCATAATTTTAATTTGAATTAAATTACCTACCTATATTATATGCCGACTTAAATAGGTAGGTATATAAAGTCCGATCCTGTAGTAGGTATATTTGCTTTTGGATTGGGTACATAATGGTAATAAGCCGGGCAGTTTTATTGCAGTAAATAAGTCAATACCTACCATTTATTATGGAGAATACTTTACCTACTAGTTTAGTAGCCACTACGTTATGATTATGAATACGGCTGAAGATTTAAAAAGCTATTAAAATTTTATAGGTAGGTATATTGGGTAAAAAAAACTCGCTTGAATGTAATTGAGAATTGTTTATGTATAAATAATATATTTTGATATATAACACAAAAACATATAGGTATAAACATCACGATAATGAATGCGATTATAATAATGAATAATGAGGATCGTCGGCTAATATAGATTTACGACTTTCTTAGATCTCTGGTTCTACATACCGCTATTTTCCTATGAATTATTGTTTGGTTCCCAAAAAGTTTGATGTTAATTTAATTTTCTTATGGACAGCACTATGGTTGTATGGTTGGTTTGCTTAACATTATATTTGATCCCGATTATTGTTCCTCCTTCAACATATTCACTAGCTGAATTATTTACAATTTTATCAAAAATGGCCAAAAAATAATTAATCCGATATGATTATTTACGCAAAAAATAGCAGTCAGTTTGTAGGCAGTTAAAACTCAGAATGTTCAATAATTGTTGGATCATCCATCATAAAAACACCTGTGCCCTCGGCACTCGTGCCGCACTTTATTTATTACAGGCGCAAAATCTAGTGACCGTCCGACATGTTGACTATTGAGATGATCTATCGTTTGATTTCTGCCACTCACCGCTAAGCGATAGACAAATATTGTTGGGAGAAGAATTATGTATCGATAAATCTTGATAATAGCAGTCTTACACGAATTAGTGTCAATATCGGTGCGGATCATAAATTTTTTCGTGGGACAAGAAATGTGCTCGCTTCTAAACACACCAAGGCATCGAGAGAGGAACCTGCGAACAGAGTCGGTTTGATTTACGACCGTCCCAGGGAGCCATTCAAATGGCCCTAAATCAAAGCACCTCAAAGCTTTTCCTCAGCTTGCCGGATTAACTGCGATGACGGGATGGGTTTATTATGGCAAACGTTGTGGCTCGTTTATTGGGCCATCATCGAGAAAATTGAATCAGATCGATGTTGAATATATCCCACGATAATTTTATTAAGTACGAATAAGAATAGGTATAAGTACTCATTTTTTTATTATATTAGAGAGTCACGGCTATTTATATTATGGGGTCTTACTAGAAGCCAGGTTATGTCATTATAAAAGACACTTGAAAGTATAATTATCTAAAACGGCTATTGATCTAGTAGGTAGATACTTTTTAGCAGTTTTGTGGGTACTGCTAATGACTTAAGATTCTAAGTAGGTATATGTGCTGGTATATTATTGCCATATTAATAATCTTAAGTTTGAATTTGTGTAGATTTAATGAGAGTATAATATAACGTAAACCTATTATGATTTATATACCTGTATAATGTTTACTTTTCTCGTTTGAAAGTACAAGTTCTCTCACGGGAATACTTTAGGTATATATTATAATTTTTTTAAAATCTAGTCTGATATCTGATCAGATTTTGTAACTTTGACTCATTTCTATATTCCATTTTAATAAAAGGGAGAGTAATACCTACATTATGACAATGAACGAATATCTAGAGTATTATGATGCTTATATGGTTGAATACAATAGATATCACATCATTATCCTAATAAACAAGTCAGTTTTTGAAATGGACTATAACAGTCAGGATATTGTGCAGTAGTCAAAACGCCTTCCAACCCATGCGTCTTATGATCAGAAGTCTGTTACATTTTTGTTTCATCTAAGATTTGTGACAGCGTGGAAACTGTCGAAACGATTTCAGGATTTGCTTCTGATTATTCGTTAGAGAAAGGCGTAGTTTGGTCAGAGTAAACTTCTATGTCTTCGATGCATCTATTTATAAGACAAATAATTAATTATTTAAATCTAACATCAAACGATTCCATTTAAAATAGAAATTTGATACGTTTTAAACGAATAAGTTCACCTGTTTATGTGTGATTGTTGGCCAATAGTAGATTCGCCTTATGAAAATAATTGTAGATGAGTAGTAGGTATATTGACGTTAGAAAATTGTAGGTATTTTTATTCTGATATAAAGTTATCAATAACTGAATGATAAAATCTAATTCGAAGGTAGGTAGGCATCTATGCAAAGCTTTAATTATACCTAACTCAATAAACTAGCCATACGACTATTTCTAAGTTACTTTTGCTGAAGTTCAATTGAATAAAATTCGTCAGATTGTAAATTAACTGATAGACTATTGTAAATCAGTTCCAGATTTAGGTATCGTTGGAACGAAGCGCTTTGTTTGAATCTATGTTGACCACTTTGGTATGTAGATCCCTACCTACCTATGTAGGACTTTGGAGCCAAGTGAGGGAAAAATATTCATGTATTCTCCATGCAAAAAAGAGAGATAATCTCTACAATAGACACCCCTTCACTGTCATAATTTATTACCCTCTCTCTCTTTTTGAAATGGAGTGTAGGTACCTAAGTACCTACCTAGTAGTATATTACGTTGCAATATTCTTGCCTACCATTTTTTTCAAGACACATTTTATTTTTTATCAGCTCAGGAAGTTATTTTAATTGATCCGATTTCCAAACAATAAAATTTTTAAAATATCTCGACTTTTCAATGTTCCTATAGGAATAGAATCGTTTTGAGGAGAATGTCTGTGAATTTACGTAGGTAGGTAGGTAGTTACCTGTATTTTGTGACTTTTTGTGAATTTTCGAGTTAAACAGAGAATTGATGTTATACCTATAACTCAGTTTTAGTTGATATAGGTAGGTACCTACCTACTTACAATTAAGTACCTAATGAAACTGGTTGCGTTTATTAAATTGTGATACTTACTTTTCTAATAATTAAAAAAATCAATAAAATTTTAATTGAAACCTAGTCGATAATATTGTGAGTAGATTTGGTACTGTCGACCTGTCGAGTTTACTTAATGGCCATGATTACATAACATAGTTATAGAACTTACTCCGTCGATATTTCCCTTATTTGAATGTAAAAGTAAGTAAGTTGTGTAATTTTACTTACTCACCACTAACCAAAGTACGGGGTCCTTATCTATTTCTCATAAAATACCTAGGTCCTAGGTAGGTAAGTACCTACCTACTTACTGTATTTTTTTCTGATATTGATTTTTCACATTACTGAAATGTGGATGTAAAAGGAAAGTTAATAGTCGCACATATTGTTAGTTTTTGAATTGCCTATAACTAGGTACCTAATTTGAAGCCATTCCCTTAGTGCCTATATATAGAAAACAAAAGGTAATATTGACACCAATGAATAGAGAGAACTAGGTACTACATGAATAGGAAATTTTCAAATCTGGTAACGCTTTTTCGAAATAGGTACTTAATAGTTATGATTTATGATTTCACAAGCTCAAAGATAGACAGATAAAGATAAATACTTAAATCTGTTCTATTTTTATATAAGAACCAAGAACCAAGCAACAGAACTCTTCGTTATATAAGATGTGCGCCGATAAATTTAATTATTAGATAATTGAAATACTTATCGACTTTTGAGACTCAACTGCGTCATTCAGGCTTCACGATTGATATGAATTGCAAATATATATTGTATTAAATGTTTCTTTCTCAAAAATGTAATGCCAATCTCTTAAATATTAGATGCTAGTATCTACCTACAAGTAAAGAAGCACAATTTATGAAATTGGAAATAGAATTATCTCCTAGGTCAATATCGGATGTATATATACCTAAGTACCTAAGCACCATAGTGTACAATTACAAAGTTTTTATGCGAAGAAAAAAAACAAAATGTTCCTATAGTTACCTATTTTATATACCTACATATCAAAGGAAACAGAGAAGAACCATTGTAGGCGTCGTATGGCAAATCGTGGAATACACGACAGTAGGTATATGACATAAAGGATGCACGATGCCACGATAGCGTCGTCCTCTGGGCCCGCCCCAAGTCACGCATCCACGCTCTCGTTCAACAACACTAACCAACCAACAACATGCCGAAGACCTAACCTGTAATTATCGGAAACCATCGACCGCACTAGCCAAGCCATGCCGTGCAAGAACAACATTCACTCTATACGTTATACAGGTTGTATGAGTGTGCTTGGCATTTCTCTGTCTCTTTCTAAATATTTTTATTTCTCATTTTTAATGTAATGTTGTTGTTATCCACCAGTATGTCGGTGAAATTGCAGAGTCCATTCATAACCGGCATGTATATACCTACGTACATACCTATAGATATGTAATTTGCTTTATCTTGAAATACTTTGTAAGTTGTAATTTTCCTGTCTCTTTTTTTCAATTAAGTAGGTACCTCGTCGATATTTCAAACGATCTTCCTCCATAGCTTGATCATGTATCAGACCATTTATTAAATTACGTATAAAAACTTAACAACCTCATTAATCAAGATAATTTTTAACTTAAATTTTAATGGAAAAAGAGGGCTTCGAGGATGTAAGGTTTATCATCAACAACATTTATGAATCGTAGGTATGTATGATTCTCATAGATATAATAGAAAGCAGCATATCCTATACCTAATTTTTTGCCAAGATTATTAATTTTGAACGAAATAACAGGCAAACCATTAATATCTATCAAACGATAAATATTATTAAGCTGTAATAGGTACTTAAGAGCGGCGGGTCCCCGATCCATAAAAAATATTGTCGGTTTATTTTTTTATCAGAGTCTCTCATCCCTGGCAAGCCTTTTAATTCATATCGAACTGAGGGTGGTCTAGTCTGGAGAAGAAAATTCGGATTGTCTTAATCCTTACAATCCTTAGTCCTTAGATATCAACTGATGGGGGAGTGAACAAAGCTCCCTGAAGAAAAGAGAGGAATTGATTTTGCATAATGTCTTCAGGTGGAAGCTTTTATTGTGTTCCATATATCTCGTGAAAGAACTCGGCAGCCGCCATATCTCCGCGGAATAGCCTGCAAACAAACCAGCTGTCATCTGGGGGGACTATTTTGGGGGGCTCTAACGCGTCTTTAATGCGGAAATACTGATATAGCGCCACAGAGCTCCCGGATATCTCCAAATGTGGGGCATTATGCAGCTACCGTGTATCACTCCTGAAAATTATTAGTTTCCAGTAAAAAACCACCAAGAAATCACATAAATATACCTACCTACCTCTTATGTGACATCCAATATCCAGATGATATCAAATTCAATTCAGAACATGGATCTGGTCAAAGTATATTTACTTATCTAACGCTCCGAGACAAGTGATTGATTAAAGTTATATTTCTAAATTATTTACCTATATATTGTGTAGCTTATTTCTCGACGTCTAAATATTCAATCTCATTAGGAAAATAACTATATAGAAAATTTTTGAACTTTCTATTTATACAAGGTACGAGTGCGTTAAGTAAATTAATTCATTTACATTTTAATTACAAAGTTGGTAATATAGTTAAAGTTGAAACACAAAACCAATTTCGTAAATGCTTCCATAAAGTATAAAAGTGGCACCTTCGGAACCGTCGTGAGCGACAGCCTGTCACACTGAATAGAAAGACGAAAGAGTTTTAAGTAGTTGCCAGAAGTTTGAGAGCGGAGTCTGTATCCTGCGGATAAATATTTTGACTGGCAACAGTATTATGAGGCACTGTCACTGTCTTCTCTCGATCTTTATTGATTTTGTTTTTTGTTTCCATCGCCAAGTTTATACTCCTGAGAGATGGGGGAGTTCGCTGTGTGTTTCAATTTATTTACGGTAAATCCTTTGATATTATCAGGAACCTTAGAAAATGTACGCTTACTTTCAAATATAACAACAACAATAACAATAATAACAAGTATCTACCTACATGCAATAATATTTTAAATGACAAATAACTAGTTTTGCAATGGTGGATGTGATGAAGATAATATGAGAGAAAAGTTTATTTATAATTTTTATTTAGGTTCACATGTTATAGTCAAGCTGTAGATATTTACCTTGAAATAGGTCTGTGATCGTGGAGATAATGCGAAAAATCGAATTCTCGTTTGATAATATTAACAAATATTCAATAATGTCTTGAAGCAAGTTGTGGCTAATTATTGTCATTATATAAATTAAAAACGGGATAGAGTGAATGTGCTAGTAGTCGGCCTTTTTTGAAGTAATCTCACTTTAACTGACAATAACATGGGCATATGTCGACTGAGAGGACAATTTTTGGTTAGCATTTGTAGCTCGCAGATTAGGCTATCGCATAGTATAGAGAACGACAACCGATTTTCGAATGTGAATTTTCAATTAATTTTTATTTCTAATTGGAACCGTTTTGCTAGTAATCGGCCGTTTATATGTGAGTAGTCGGCCAAACCTATACCTACTAGTAGTCGGCCGCCTAGGTCATTTCTTACCTGGCCTGAACTAGGTATTTTGGGCCCACATACAAAATGATTTTTCGACTTTGGTTCGTGTAACTTAGGTACTTACCTTGAAAAGGTTGAATACTATTTTTGCGGTAAAAATTTGGCCAGTGCGAAAATTGTAATTGTATGGTCCTGTAGGGTTGACCTGAGTATTCCATAGTTTCGGCATATTTCTCTTATAGGAGCACGATTCCTCACTGCTTCAAAAGCTTTTGGTAAGTTTTCATCGTTGTGTTGATGAGTCTTTCTTTTCGCACGGCCTGAAATGACCTAAGGATTGTTAAAATCATCTATTCCGCGCAAAATTTGCTTGAAGTAGCCTCAGAAATCTTGTGGCCGATGACCGGTAAAACTAAGAAAAGACGTAAGTTCTAATAGTCGGCCACCAGATTTGTTGGCTTGTAAGATTTTTTCCAAGCATCAAGCATCGTATGCACGGCACTCTACTGGTACAGGCAATAAGCTTATACTAAACTTGCAATAAGACAAAGATAATGTGAATATTATTCTTACTGAATGTGATAGAGAAATAATAAAATTGTCTATCGTGATCCAGTAGTCGGCCACCCTGGCTAGGGGGGCCGACTATCAAAAATTCCGAAACTATTAGCCAGGCACCTTTTTTACACTAAGGCCTTGTTTCCCATCGAATTAAGGTTATTTGACTAAACATCCATTAGCAATATCACTTATGAAAGCTCTCGATTGGTACTTAGTGTTAAAGTTCACCGACTCGATGTTCTGCCCAATATGTTTGGCACTGCTTGACGAACAACAACTGTTTGAACGGTTATCGCGAATTCAGTTAGATCTGACCTTAAACGAAATTGGTATCCTTACAGTTCATAAGCTGGAGATTTCGAATATGCACATAAGGAACTTGAAGAGCGCTTGTGATTCAAATTATATATAATTAAAGGGGTATGTGGCCGACCGCAGCCGACCAATAGATGGTGCCGTCTTACTAGCGCATTCATCCTTAGATGAGTATATTCATATTTATTTCTTATACTTCAAATAACACCCCTTCAAATTAAATATAAACTTATGTGAACATTCTTTGATGTTGATATGAGATTTTTTGTTGATAATTTTAGTTTTTTTTTGTAGGAACAATGATTTTATTTCATATACTGGCTCAACATATCTATGTGCGTCAAAATTGAACCCGACCATTTTTGTTTGTCGCACGACTTGATCTGACTATTCAATCACGTGCGTGGACACACCTGATTTTTTACTAAAAAAATATGAATTTTGAGTAAAATTTATCTCAAGCTAGTTTTGTATATAGGTAAACTTGAATAAAATATTTATTATTATTACAAATTACTGCCACTTAAAAAGCATTGCTCTTTGATTCTTGGATTTTTTCAAAAATAAAAAAAATAAGAAAATAGATCGTCGCTTCTTTATATAGGTATACCCGACAGTTTAAAACAACAACAATTATTGGATAAATCTGGAGAGAGGTTTGCATGAATGTTTCCAAGATCAAGCATCATAAGTAAAGATATAAAATGAATTTTTACTATCCGAATAAAGCATTTTTTATTTGACTATTCTCAATTTATTGTCTCTATTTTGTGCAGGTATTCATCTGCTGATTACAACTCAAAGTAACGATATGGAGCATTTCCTTGACGTATCATTGCAAACACAAAGCCTTCAGCCACAACATGCATGATTCAGATGTTGAAAATGTATATTTGAGCACAAAAGCTTCGACCATTTATAATCCGGGTTTTTAAATCGGTGGAACGTCATCGAACAAAGTGAACAACAACGGAATGTCTCAGTCAGTCACTGGCGCGTTTGTCGCACAACATGCAAAGACGTGCTTTTATCATCTTTATAAAGACGATTTTTCTCTGGAGTTTTTGTTCGGCGACCCTGTTTCCACTTTTGGAGCTTGTTCCGGTGAAGGGACAAAACCACTCGCTGCGCTATCCTTATCTTTTCCCCAGCCCTGCCATGAAGGCGCTCCTCCTCTAGACGTTTCTCTTGTCTGAGCAGTTGCGGACCCGCATCAAAACATCTCAGCCGGGCCGCGAGCGATTTGAAAAATGATCCATCTCACGTCACACAAGAACTGAGTTTTTTATGTGTTCAGTGCCTAGCAGCGATTCTTGCGATAGACGATCCCGTGTACGCAACTCAAGGATTATATTATATCGAATTAAATATATGTGAACGCGATCCTTGTTCCCAACAAACGGTCAATTTTTAATTTTACCGTCTATGTTTTGTTTTCTTCTGGCTAAGCACAAAAAATGCAGGTGCCAAGATGTAGGTAATAATGTAGGGTGAAGAGTTGAGGAAGGGGAGTTCCTACTCACGGGAGAACTTTAGAAAACACCTCATCATCTTTTTCATTGGCATGAGCACGGACAGTGAATGTTCACACTTTTGATATTACCTACATGAATAGTTGTACTATACTTTTTATCGCATGATGATTACCAGGAACAAGGCAAAAATTTTAAGGGACTTTCGGTTTGTCTATAGCTAGTATCACTTTACCATTTCCACTAAAATGAGAAGACATTCGAGTGTTACTCAAATAGAATCAATTAGATTAGAATAAATAACTCTTTACAAAAAAATAGGACATACCTACACTATTAGATGAGACACTGAAAAATGCAGAATAATATTTACTAGAGGTCGCCCAGTGGTCGAAATTCATCCGTAAATCACTATTTATTTAAATTCAAACATATATTGAGATTTTTTTGTCAAAGATATAATAATTGCACATAATTTTTGGGAATTTTGTTCTATAACGTCCGTTGCAACACTATTCACAACATTTAAATTTGCGTTTGACATTTGACAAGGGTTGTCATTCAGGAATAAAACAATCTGACTTCACATTGCAGTTGGGTTCGTTATGCGACACACAATATACTTCTACTAAGAACACCACATTTTTTTAAGTTCAATTATTTATAATATTAATGCATCGTGCATCAAAATTTTAAAAAGTTTTTGATAGAAGTTATTTAACATTTTTTATTTTTAACAGATCTCATAAAACTTCTAATATGCATTTCTTGTAATTAATAAATGTTTCGAAAGTTCCCCATTCCAAGAGTTCAATACTGAAACCATTGAAGAATATATTTAACTTAAAGGGTATTTTTGGGGAGATCGTTTTTTTTTCGTTTACATAGGTAACCATGACTCAGCAGGCCTCTTTGGAATAAAAAATATTTCCTACAAAAAATTGGACCGACGTTTTAAGTAGCTCCACTGAAAAATAAAAAATAATATCAATTATATTGGTGCTGTTTCTTTGAAGTTGTGAAGTTGCAGTTAAATTGATAACTTCTGGCACCAACTTCACAAGTACCAGCATCAATAGAATTAATATTATTTTGTATTTTTCAGTGCCCCAACTAAAAATGTCCGTCCAAATTTTTGTACAAAATATTTATTTCACACTTTTGAGTGTAACATTAGTTATGAAAATCGTTGAACTAATATCAATGAAGATAGTAAATACTTATCCTATTATCCACGTATACTCTTTGCTTGTAGTTGTTATTATTAAGATCTCAAAACAACGCTGCGGAAATACACATAAGTATTTTAGATGTTATCATTTTACCACCGCTGTAACTCGAAAACCGTAACTATAAGGAAAAAATGTTCAGTATAAATGTTGCTTCAAATAATTAGGTCTTTTATTTAGTACCCACAGATTTTCAATTTTAGAAAGAAATCACCGTCTCCACATAGCAAAACTACACATAATTGAGAATTTAACATGTCTCTTATTCAAAAGTCTTAAAAAAAATGTTTAATTTAAAAGTTGGTGCCAAAAATTATCAGTTTAACTGCAACTGCACAACTTCATAAGCACCAATAGAATTCATAATAGTTTGTACTTTTCAGTTCACCAACTAATAACGTCGGTCCAATATTTTGTAAGTATCGTATACATCTAGCATTAAATTCAATACATACGTAGCGAAAATAATTTAGAATATTCTTTGGCATCTTGTACACTATTATCTTTTAAGAATGTCATCGCATCGCAGTTTGAAAATAGCCTACCTACATGCCTCGGGACGGTATTCTTAGGGGCTAATTTTTCTTTGCTCTATACAAAAACTCGATAAATGTTAGAAAATTCTTAGATTCTCGATAGCCTAACATTATAGAATACTTAGGTGATCTATTGCAGAGAAAGAGAGAGAAAGAGACTACGTTTGTGTAAGTACATTTTCTTTATATCAATTACAAACATATCTCGTGTCATTGACTGCTAAATGTGATTTTGATAACAATATATTATATCTTCATTGCAGCGAGGACAGCAGTTCCATTCCACCTGTTAAATGCATCCATCACCTCTCAGAATCTACAATTTGAGAAGTATGTAGAGCGTGAAAGCACATAGCTATAAGCAATAAATAAAAAATGCCCCTCTTACCAGCAATAAAATGCAGCCGCATTACAAACAGCCGACGACCGTCGACTTGTGTTTCAGCTATTCGGTCCAATTAAATGAGCGGAAAAACTTTGGAATCGCTAATTTTTTTGTTCTTCTCCATTGCAAGAGCAAAGCTAACAATACATTTTTGAGTCAAAAACACATAGTGGGTAAGTATAATTTATGAAGACAGTGTATTTACCTACTACGAGATCTATGGAGAGGGCAAATACAGTGCCTTAGAAAGGATGTTTGAGGTTTTCTTAAAAAAATAGGATATTTAATGTTGGCTTAGAATAGGTACATCTAATAATATTTTTTAACTTTCAATGATAGTCATGAAGAAATGATATTTATTTAATTGATTAGGTACCTATGACTTTATAGTATTACACCTACTGTTGGGCAAACACAAAATTAGCATTATTATTAACAACAAATTTCAGTGAAGCTAGCAAAATTAAATTTGCTTTATCGAGTACAATTTAGAAATGAATAAAATCAATGTGGTGGGTTTCGTAAATGAAAGTTTATTGCCTGTTGTATATTTCTGAACTGAAATTTTGATGGTGTTTTTACCAAGTTTGTATGTAAAAAGTTATATGAATGAGCTGGTAGTGGCTGTAAGTGTGACTGGGCTTCCTAGGTAGAAGGTTCCATACCGGTAATAACCAAAGATGTATTCCTGAGCTCTATGGCTGAATTTTCGTGAATTTTTTGCTATATTTAAGTGTAGTATGTCACTGGACAGTATTGTGAGTCTGTCTGTCTGTCAGTGCCACTGGGACTTATAGGTCGAGGGTCCCATACCCGAAAATCCCTAAGACATAAGTAGGAGAAAATCTCATGATGTTCTCTCTCATGGGTTGGTGTTCGGACTGTTTTTACGTGTGAGTAGGACTCTGAGGTAGAGGGTTTCCATACTCAAGTTTTCTTATGACTTGTTTTTTTCGCACCATCTACCTGTGTTTGCCTGGGATGTGCCGGGTACAACAGCTAGTAATAGATACATAATGTCACCACAGAAAACAAAATCATACGGATGATTTCAAAGAGACAGATTGCTATTTCTTGAACGGTAAAAGATAGGTGGATAGTTAAATTGGAGAGAACTTGTGCAACATAGGTAGACCTCTTCAATTTTCCTGTTGCAAATAAAAACGAGGACTAGCAACCCCGTGTGGGGTTGCTAGTCCTCCATCGGGCGCCTCCCCAGGTGGCGGATAGGGGGAAGCCTCCCAGATATGGGTGGTACCGGCGAACTGAAATAGCTGGGGCGGACCAAAACTAGCATGGCGGAGGGCAGCAGCGATCGCCATTACCACCTCCGAGCGTAAAGAATTGATTCCGGACTGGTTGGAAAGTGGACTTCCATGGGCAAGACTGAAACAGTGCAAAGGCTATGGTACTGCGATGCGGAAGGCAAGAGGGAAACCACCGCATTAATTCTACCCAGGATATCCATCCGACTTTATTCTTATCATGTTGGAAGAACAGAAACAAACGGCCTCCAGTCCCGGGCAGACCTTAAGTGGTCAGGAGGTGCGAAGAATCCCCCGGTTCCGACTAGATAAGAAGATCAAGATAGCAACCTGGAATGTGCGGACATTGTTTGCGGCTGGGAAGCTTAACAACTTAATGCAGGAAATGGAAAGAATGAGGGTTAGTATACTGGGAGTCAGCGAGGTACGGTGGCCAAATAGTGGAGTGACGCGTTCAAACGGCAGGGTGTTTTACTATAGTGGCTCTGACGACGCAAATCGAAGTCATCGTCATGGTGTAGGCATCCTAATAGAAGAGAGCCTACAAAAATCGGTAAAGGATTTTGTCCCTATTTCTGAGAGGGTTGCTCTTTTGCGACTTTGCGGAGGACCGATAGACATTAATATTATTCAAGTATATGCTCCCACTTCAGAAAAACCCGACGATGAAGTTGAACAATTTTACGGACACGTGGAGCAGGCCGTCAAGCTAACGAAATCCAATAAAATAAACATAATACTTGGAGACTTGAACGCGAAGGTCGGCAGAGGCAGAGTGGAAGATATTGTAGGTGACTGGGGGCTCGGAGAGAGGAACAACAGGGGCGGGAGACTCATTCAATTCTGCGATGAGGATAACCTGGTTATCACAAACACTTGGTACAAACTCCCACCTAGAAGATTATATACCTGGAAATCACCACAGGACAATGAACAGCATCTCGTTCGAAACCAGATAGATTATATCATGATAAACCGCAGATTTAGAAACACCATAACTAGAGTCGTTGCGTTGCCGGGTGCAGATATTGAGTCCGATCATAACCCCCGATGTGCAAACATCAGGCTAAGATTAGCCAAGGCTAAAAGGAAGGAACAACAAAAGAATCGACCCCAAATTACTTAGAGACAGCGACATAAGATCTGAATATTATCAACATCTTAATAGACAATTATCAAACATCAATGTCGCAGACGACATCGAGAAATGCTGGAATGACGTCAAAAATGCTTTTGACAACACCAATAACACCTACCTACTAAAAGAGAGCACCGTAGTAAGAAATGAGTGGATGAATGCGGAGATACTGGAGCTAATGGAGAGACGCAGACAATGTAAGATTCATAAAGACATAACTGGATACCGACACTATCAGGGAAGAATCCGCAGTCAAATCAGGGCTGTTAAGGAGAAATGGCTTGAAGACCGATGTGCGGAAGCCGAACACCTTACCCGAATAGGCGATGGCTTTCATCTCCATAAGAAGATAAAAGAAATCGCAGGCCTGTACAAGAAAACACCAATAACCCACATCCGAAACGAAGAAGGGGAAATAGTACTGGAACCCGAGAAGTTGCTGGAAGCGTGGGGAACTTATGCTGCTAACCTTTTTGATGACCAGAGATCGCAAAGCCCACCAATCCCAGATGACAATATACCAGACGGCCCATATATATTAGAGAGTGAAACTCTTAATGCCATAAAACTATCAAGAAGCGATAAAGCTCCCGGAGCAGACAACATGCTATCAGAAACCTCCCACCTCATAAGTGATCAAAACATAAAAATGATAACAAGATTTTTTAATAGGATATACGACACTGGAAACATCCCCACAGACTGGCTTCGTTCCACATTTATAGCCCTACCAAAATCGAATGACGTGCAAAGATGTAAAGACTATCGGCTCATTAGCTTAATGAGCCACTTTTTAAAACTGTTTCTTCGAGTCATGCACACTCGACTTTACAGAAAATGCGAGGAGGCAAGCGGGTTCAGTCAGTTTGGCTTTAAGAAAGGGTTTGGAACCAGGGAGGCCATTTTCAGCCTGCAAGCGTTGGTGCAAAACTGCCTTGACCAAAGAAAGAACGTCTTTATATGTTTCATCGACTATGAAAAGGCCTTTGATAATGTGAGACACGAACTCCTGGTAACATATCTTCAAGAAATTGGACTTGACGACAAAGATGTAAGATTGATTGCGAATCTATATTGGCACCAGACAATCTCTCTCTCTCTCTCAATCTCTATGTAGAAAGGGTTTTTGCTGAAATAGTGTCTGAGAAACCCATGGGTATGATAGTCAATGGTACTTCAATTGATAATATACGCTACGCGGATGACACCGCAATAATAGTCGATAATGCCAACGATTTGCAAATCCTACTAAATACTGTAAATGAGACAAGTCAACAGAGGGGCCTAAAGATTAACACCGTTAAAACAAAGTTTATGGTCGTATCTAGGGATGTTTTACGAAACGTAAACTTACACTCAATGGAGAGCAAATAGAGCGGGTCAATAAGTTTAAACACTTGGGGTGTGTGGTGGACAACCAGTGGAACCCAGAACTTGAAATTAGATGCAGGATAGAACAAGCAAGAACAACTTTTCTAAAGCTAAAAAAAATCCTAACCAACCGGAATTTAAACTTCCAACTCAGGTACAGAATGGTTAAATGTTATGTCTGGTCGGTACTTCTATACGGAGCGGAAGCGTGGACGCTTAAAGCTGCATCTATGAACCGAATTGACGGATGCTGAAAATACCGTGGACAGAGCATGTTAGAAATGATGATGTGCTCAGGATGGCTGGATTGGAAGACCGAGAACTCTTAGAATACATTAAGAGGCGTAAGATCTCGTACCTGGGACACATTATACGGGGAGAGCGGTACAAATTCCAGCGTCTGATACTACAGGGAAAGATCGAAGGAGGAAGACGAGGCATTGGAAGGAAGAAACTATCCTGGCTCAGGAATATACGCCAGTGGACGGGAATAAGCGACTTTCAGTCGCTCCAAAAATCCGCAATGAATAGAATCATATGATGAGAAGAACGGAGGACGCCGTACGCAGGAATCTGCAGGGCACTGAAAGAAGAAGAAGAAATAAAAAATCAAATGTTCCGGAAGTATTTAGAAAAAAAAAACATCTAAGTATTTTGTTTTTATCTATTTTTTCAATTGATATTATCGGAGAGAAATGCTGAAATTTTGCATATATAAGTAATTCGCCAAGATGAAGATGATAGAATTCTTATAAATATTTCATCACTTTCATTTTCATGGGTACTCTATACGAAATTTGTTTTTCTTATGGGCGCCATATCTGTTTTTCATACCGTTAAATGATGCCTGACATCTCCTTTGCAACAATGTGTAACATATCGACTTATCAGAAAGACAGACTGAAAATCTGAAAATATTTTCAAATGTGGTAGGCCATGACAATGAGGGAAAAAAAACAAGGGATTGTGCCTAATATAAAAAATGCGGAATACTGTAGGTTATGCAATACGACAAGAAAAAAATTGTTATTTCGACCTTAAATCCAACGCTCATGGCTATGATGGTATATCAGCGCAGATGCTAAAATTAAGCATAAACTATGTATTACCACATATTACAAACATAGTAAATTGTTGTTGGGAGATAGGATACTTTCCGAATGCGTAGAAAATCTCGATAGTAAAACCATTACCTAAAGTAAATCAACCCCAGTCATATTCTGATCTGAGACCTATTTCATTAGTACCGATATTGTCTAAAATCTTAGAAAAACATATTCAACCGCAAATGTATGATTTTTTTATACTCAACGATATAATTCCACCAACTCAATCAAGTTTCAGAAAAGGCCATAGCAAAACATCTACTCTTGCGAAACTTACTGATGATATATTTAGTGCCCTAGATAAGGTATTATCTGCTGCTTTGAAAATGCTCGATTTTTGTAAGGCATTTGATAACCTTGATTTTGATCTTCTTTGTGCCAAACTAAGTTACAAGATGGATGTGATGATGTAGTCGTCAATTTCTTCAGGAGTTATTTGAAAAAAACCCAAGCAGCAGGTGCTTCTTCCTTCAGTTCTGGAAGATATAACCTCGGGGGTACCACAAGGATCCGTTTTAGGACCCATTTTCTTTTTAATTTATACATTAGACATGTTCAAAATAGTTGAAAACTGTCAAATTGGTGGATTTGCTGATTATACAGAGCTCTCCTATGTTTTTGATATCAGTATAGTTGATCGAGCATCTATACTAATAAATAATGACCTTTCAAAAATTCTAGACTATGCTGAAAGAAATAATTTAAAACTAAATGCCTCTAAATGTTGTGTTATGGCTTTCTCACAAAAAAAGAAAATAGACCATCTTAAATCAAATCTACGCATTTATGTAGGCACTAAACAACTAGAAATAGTTGATAATGCAAAATACCTTGGAATTACTCTTGAAACAAACCTGCGATTCTTCGCATATATATCTAGTGTACTTATTAAAAAAGCTTATTTAGTTCTTAAACAGATCAATTATCAACTTTAAGCTAAAGAAAAAACTCTGCGAATCACTAGTTCTTCCGATTTTAAACTATTGCAATGTAATAGTATTTCCATGTTTAAATGGATTAACTGAAAGTAGATTACAGAAATTTCAAAATACTTGCTGCAGATTTATCTATCATCCAAAGAAATTTGACAGGAATATCATCAAAAATAAACCAGCGGGGTTGGCTACGGATGGATAACTTATTCATTTGCAATATGTGCGTTTTTGTTCATAGAATAATTTCAACTTCTTCTCCCAGCTACCTTGAACAATAACTGATTCAAAGAAAAAAAATTCATAGTGTAAATTTACGATTCGTAAATAAGTTCACCATGTCTGAGCATCATTCTACCGGTTTTCTTCGTAGTTTTACTTATAATGCTGTTAAAAATTATAAAAAGTATTCACCTATTCGTGATAATAAGAAATGTTCTGTTGGAAATTTTCCCAAAACTGTGAAAAACTATTTACTATTAAAACAAAAAAAAACGTAATTAATAATCACTGCTATCATTTTTCTCTTGAACTCAAAAATGTTTTTTTACTCTTTGAAAATTTATTTTGCCCTCTTTTGTATATACATATTATTTTTAGCTATAAATTAGTTTATATGTATGTTATATGTACCTACGACCCTCTATTCTTAGTTTATTTGGTTTATTTTTCTACAATATAGGTTAAGTAGAGTAACCTTGAGCTAAACTTCGCCATTTGTAATGAGAAAATTTTGTTGCAATAAAGACGCTTTATTATTATTATTATTAAATTTTAATTTCTATGACAGCAGTATAAATTATTCTCCCTGCAGCATTGAATAGATCAAATTCCGTGTTGATAAATAAAAAAAAATATTAACAACCCAATGAAATTTAGAACAATTAAATAAACATAAATAAATATCCATTTAAGAACACAATTAAGTGTTGCTCAAAGTGAACGACATTATTTTCAATATATTTTTGGGTTTTTAGACGCAACTGCCCAGCAGCACTCGATAAAATTACAGGTGTGATGTCTCTAAAAGCTGAAGTTATAATTTGTCGCAATTCTTCAACAATATTCACTTCATTGTGATAAACTTTATTTTTCATAAAGCCTCACATAAAATAATCTAATGGATTAACACAAGGCTATCTGCCAGGCCACCTCAAAGGACCATGAGTTCCGATCCATTTCTCAGTAAAACTTGTGTTTAAAAAATCTCATACCACTGCAGATTTCTGAGCTGCACAACCATCTTGTATAAATCGTTTAATATTTCTCAAGGTTTTAAGATGTTTTTCATCCTTATGTCCTGTTAGTAAATTGACGTAGGCAACTTCAATCAAATTCCCCTCAATAATTTTAGGTCCTATTATCTATTAATAATTCCACACGATAGGTACATACGTCTGCTGCCTTAAATGAGAATTATCTATTACATAAAAATGTTTGTTTCTTCTACTGAAAACCCCACTATTTGTAAATGTTGTTTCATGTGTCCATAAAATAGTGTCTTGATAGAATAATTGCTTTATCATGGTTTGGTTGCTACCAATTTCGAAATTTAAATCGTCGCTCGGAATCTCCAGGATGTAAGTAATTTGTTAACATATTTAAACTTATAATCATGGTACCTGTGCTTCTTAAGGATTTTCCGAACTCACTGTGAGCTAATCCCATATTTGTTGCCAATGGATTTTGAAGAAAGTTCTGGATTGATACTCACTGGTGTCAATACGTTTAATTCGCCGTGTTAATTTATGACGCAATAATATCTTCTTGTTTTTGAAACTCATCCAAATTATGTCAAGTTTCTTGAAATTGATTAAAGTGTTCTCCTTGTTGGCGAGTTTTTGTCTGGATACAATCTAGCATATTCTCGCACTCCTATATCAATATTTCTATATAATCTAATATAAGCATCATACATATCCGTTTTTTCACTATCACTATAAAGCACCATTTTCTAAAATTTATAAATTAAGAACATTTTTTGGAAATCGAGACTTCAGGGAAGTACCTACATAATGATACCATTGTCATGGTGATTGAAGTATTTGGTTTCCTTATCATGGCCTAGCACATTCAAAAATATGTTTACCGTTTTCCTATGTCTTTCTGGCTTTAAATGTCGACATGTTATACATTGTTGCAAATGAGATTTTCGTCTTCATCTAATAGTATAAGAAAAACAAGTAGAGCTTTCCTCTCCGAGTATCAATGTAAAAATAAATAAAAACAAAATATGTGATTTGCAGTTTTTTTCAAAATATTTCAGGAAACTTTGTTTTTTTTTAAATTTACAAACCAGAATATTGAACATGTCTAAATTACGCATTTTTTCCAATTTAAACTGATATTTAAGAAATAGCAATACTACTACTACCTTTGGCCTATCCCAGCTTTGTAGTGTTTGTTGTAAGACCTCTTTTTACAACGATGGACCAACATGACATCAACATAGTACGTAAATTAAATATCAAAATGACATTGAACGAACTTCTAGGTAACATTCCATGATATTACAAATAGAAGGTATGACCACACGCATGTCTAATGACGTCAGTCAGTGACAAAACATCAGAGACAACAATAAAACGCATATTTGAAACGATATTTTGTGCCCGGCTTGCAATTTGAATTGCGGCAATTTCGACTTTCTGTACCAAGTACATAATTAATTAATTTGTGATATTAATGACTTTTGTAATATAATGCCATACAGCACGAGGGAATAATTTCTGTGAAATATAAATCTAATTTCCCAGAATATGGTCGACATTTATGTTCAATTGTCCCATTTTGTCATGGACTGACGACATGCGGGCAGCGGTCTTATACGCGTTCTCCAACTGAGCATCTTGTTTGTCCTTATATCATGAAGTAGTTACTTTACTAGCCTAAACGGAAAGATAGAGGAAAACCATTTTTTTAAATAGGGTCTGTAAAACGGTATGGGGTAGGTATCATTGAAATATAAAAAAATGGCAATAGCAAAACCATTAATAAAAATGGTCACGAATATTGCAAACCTCACAAAACGATAAGCGGGTGAGAATCTTCAAAAACACTCACTTACACAACTCATCTTAGATTTTTTTGGTTGAAAAAGAGAAATCCTGTTGGACTCTAGACACACGATTAAGGTGATCTTAACTATTTAAACAGACTCGATCTGACGGGCCAGTCAAGAGATGAAAATATGGATGCACATAGGCTTTTCATGATATCTAATCTAGAACAACAGGTGGCTCTTGGCTTCTGATAATACCTTCTTAATTATTCTATAATAAAGTTCAAATCACACCATGTTCCTCTAAGAAATAAATAGATACGTGAATCTGAAACATCATTTGTGAATTTTGAAAAAAATCAGAATTTATTAGGTAGAACAGCCGTATTTATAATTAAATCTCAGTTCAGTACTAGTTTAGCTTGACATTAAATTTGTCACTTTTGATGTTATTGTAACTACCTAACGAAATAAACTACTAGGTACAGGACAAAAATTTAGTTATGAATACGACTGTTAGAAACTAAATTATCCAATAACCAAACATCAAAGAAAAACTGGGAGATATGTCATGCTGTTTTTTACAATATCAGATAGCAACAAAAATTACGAAACAAAATATTATTAATGAACACAGATTTTTAACCATTCTGGTGGCTGAAAGGAATTCCAAAAAAAGATTCTGAAAATGAACTGAATGGCTTCGATATAGCTCGCTTGACATGGAGCAATAGAACATGCAACGCCATGCAAGACGCATTATGTCTTGCACATAGTCATGCATGCACACCTGATGCCCAGCTGATCGACTTGTGCAAGAGCTTGTCGTTGCAGCATTATCGGTTTGGTGCCATTTTTATTGCATGAAAAGTTGCAATTCTAGGGAGAAATGTAGTTAATTTTGGATTACCAACACACCAGATGTCACCTTGTCTGTCAGAATTCAGGATTATCATTTGAAACATTTGGGCTAGCTTGAGCACTTTCGTTTATTTCCACTGTGGTTCATCGGTTTTCTGTGTCAAACGGTCCAACAAAAATAATGGTAATCAACACAAAATACAAACGGGTAATGAACAAAAAGGCAAATAAAGATATTTGAGGTTAGAAAAATTGCTATTGAACCGCCGCATAGGTCCTTTTAGAATAATTTAGATCATCGCGCTGCGGCTGGCGGTTCATTATTCTTTTGGGGGTTGGCGTACATGTTGCAATAGCAAGAGACTTGCAGAATGTCAAACTACATGCAAGATCAGCATCGGCAATACTTTGACCTTGCAAGAAATTGCATGCAACTTCTTGCAGGTTGCATTGCTCCATGTCAAGCGAGCTTATGAAAGAGCTATGGTTGCAACAACACGAAGTGACAAGAATCTTTTGACATGATTTAACAACGTAAGGGGCCTCGCTACCCAATAGTAGATGTTATGAATTTTTCATACAAAAACACAAAATTTTATATAGATATGATAGCGAGTCCACTTAGTATATGTTGAGTATATATTTCGTGATAATGCTTCTAATTCTCGCGTTTTCTAACAATTTCCAGTAGCTTGAAAGAAGCTCTAATGTCGGGCCAAGAGTAACAGGAAATCGCTGTTACTTTTTTCTATGTAAACACCGTCTATATAGTAATTTTGTTGCCAAATTAAATTTATCTTTCATCGGGGCGAAAATAAATCGTTTAACTGTTTCGTGAAGGCTGTCAAGTAGCGCGGTGACGTTAATTACTCGGATAAGTATATTTAGAGCCGGCTGCTCACATTCCCGATAAGATTGCAGCGGATGGTGCGCTCTGCCTTTGTTGTCACACTTGTCAGTTTTCGCGCTTTCCGCTTTGCTACCTGATGCCCCATTTCATCGACAATAAAGACTTAGCCTATTAACAATTTTGCCGGTTATAATTGTAACTACCCAGTGCTAGATTTATCGAACAAATCACCAAATAAAGACGGTTTTATCAAGTAAGCTATCTCTCTTTTTCAATTGAGATTTAGCCAAGGTGATACACCCAAAAGAAATCCTTAGATATCTCAATTCAGAATTAAAAACTCAGATCATATGATTGATGAAATTTGCTGCAAAACATTTATGAATTAATAAGTTGGTACTTACATAATAGTTTAGCTTAAGGCGAGCATTGTGCACATCTCGTACGTTAAGACGATCGTCTTTTACATATTTAAGAATTAAAAGCCAGATATCAGATAAATACATTTTGAGTGTCAGCAATTTCGTCAGATAGATTATTTTATTTTTTATTTTAATTTCTGCAATATCTAACAGTACCCATCTACATTTCTTTCTTACCGCTAGTCTCAGTACCTTGCCTAGTAAGGAAAGTATTTTACCTACCTAATCGAGTAAAATTTTCGATGTCCGGTTTTCACAGCAGGTGTTTATGTTTAAGAGGTCCCTGAGTCCAAAAAACATATTTTCAGCTTTAAATCTGTCTGTATGGTATCGATAACGCTCGCTGGTTACACAGATTGGGCATCCTGCTCGCACTTGTTGCTAGGCAATAGTGGCTCTAACGATTTTGATGAATCTTATTAAATTTGTTTTTTAGAAGTCCTTCACGATTTGCTATAAAAAATGAATGGTCACATGATCTGATCACACGATCTTTATATTTGATTGCATTAGTTTTGAGTAGTAGATACGATAGTCGTATGAGTGGACAAACCAGATTTTTTTATAGAGAATAAATATAATTTTCAATTAATGCTCAGTAATGCTCTGAGAGCCAGCAATTCCGTTCTATTTTGGGATTATACGATCACTAGAAAAGAGATGACATTTAAGTAACAGGATATCAATTTATTCTGTAAAATTGCCGTGATGTGAGATTTCCTATAAATAAGCACATTAATATAATATATAATGCATTTATTCCATCTGGCTAATCCACACTGTTTGGATAATATTTCAGATCAGAAATCAGATCTTGAATACCCTAATTATTGAATAAAGATATTAATAACTAATATACCATTTTAAACATAAGCAACAGGAATAATAGAATAATCATTCAGAAATGGAAGATCTAAAACAAAGAAGTGAAAAATGGAATTTTTAAAAATATCGTAAAAGTTTAATAAAATCGGTAAATAGCTTTCTCCATATCTCTTTTTCATGGAGGTTTCTGAATGCTGTAATAATTTAAGAAAAGTAGTCTAGTGTTAGTCGGTCTTGCATGGTAAATGATTTTTGTTTACGAGTTAGGATCTAGTCTTATTTATTATTTAGATTTACGTCTGGTTTTTTCGAAGCCTTAGTGCAAATTTCAGAATTGCAAATAATATTTCCAGTAAGAAGCCATTCATTACTTCCAGCTGACCGTGTATTTGGACTGGTGGAAATAAGTTACAATTTGTTCAAGAAATGGGTATGAAGAAATTTATAAAAAGGTGGGAATAGTGAAAAGAAAAGGTATCGACTTTTTGACAAAAAATGCCTTAGGTAGGTTAGAAAAATCAATAAAATATCAAAAGTAAAAAGAATAGTCTTAAAAAAGTTTGATGGATGAGCTGCGGTAAATAATGTACTTTAGAACATATTATTTCTTCACTACAGGACAAGAACCATATAAGATATTGCTGAAACCTAAATTTTGCAACAGAGATTTGGGCCATAGAAGAAAAAGATACGAAACAGGGTATTCCAGAAAAACACTTCAACATTTACTTGATCATCGGTTTGGTCAGAAATGGGAGGAGTCTTTGGATCTTCAATGGTACCGGTATTACTAATGGAACAACCTTGACCACTATTGAAGAAGATTTCGACGTGAAGCATGTGACTGCCTCGAAGAGGAACAGGCTATCCACATTTAGATCTTTTGCAGTTTTATGATAATATATATGAAATAAAAAATGTATTTTTACATGCTTTATTCATTTCAATCGTCTAATGAAAATATAAAATTACATAAAACAATTTCAAAATAATATTTTGTGTGAAAATAGAAATATAATTTAATATAATAAAAATGTAATCAATGAACACATAATAAAATGATTTAAGAACAATAATTTAAATCCTTATCAATGTATATATAGCATTCAAAACTTAATTAAAAATCGGACTTCATGCAAAGGCCGATAAATCCAAATAAAAATCTGAAAATAAAAAAGATAACATTGAGCTCAAAATTTGGGGTTCTCATTAATAAACTACAAAGATACTAACATAGCCTTAAAACGTTTTTCCTCGAATTATCTCTAAACGTTTTTTGACATTATCTCAGAACTATTTAAAGTGGAATTATCGGCCTCAATTGATCGTGTCTACAGCAGTGTCTGATTGCCAATCGCTTTGTAATCAAAAATCAGTATCTAGTGGACACAACTGATTATTGATGCATGGATTAGCACATTTTTCAAACAGAGCTTTTTTCAAAAAAATTGAAATAATTTAATTGGACAATTTGTGTATCGGAGAAATTTAGAATGGAAAAAGAAACTCTATTTTCAGTTGAATAAATTTAAAATGAAAAATATTAGGTATGTGGTAAACGGAACGATAGATATCCATAATAAAATTGGGAAATAGCTTAAAGGTGTCATATTAAAGACATCAATTTTTTGATTACTGATTACTAAGCGATTGGTAATCAGGCACAGTTGCATAAAATACACTGTGTCATACAGAAAGGAAAACACGTTGACAGACAAACAGGTGGTAAACAGAGATACTTAGTGACAGGCATAAGAAATTATAGAATTATAGAAAGAGTTTGAATATGCAACGAAGTCCCTTTCGGTTGAAGGCAAATTCTGCAGCGAAAAAGAAATGTTCAGGCAAATTGAATATATCCGAGATATTTTTTTGTGAGAAACTATTTTGTTTATTATATATAAAATATTTAGATTTTAGCTTTTACTAATTGAAATTTAATTGATTCAATTTCCACAGGAGCAATATTAAATGCTAATACCTTCCCCGATGCCAAAACTTAATATCTTTTGAAGCCCATCAAAAAGTTCAATTCTCTAATCTTTCAATGTGCATCTGAAAGGCCTTACCTACCTACCTCGTTTGAGGAGTTATACATCAAACTAATAGCACAAAATTAATAATCGAATATATTCATGCAGTTGCCAAATTAAAATCCGCCCCCAGCCTTCTTCGATCAGCCTGTTCTGTAACAGGAGAGTAAAGAGAACGGAAAAAAAGATGTAAGAAAAAAAGAATGAGAGAGCGAGTGAGAGAGAGAGAGAGACCATCGACCCTTGGTCCGGTGCAATCGCTCAGAGTGGCCAACGACAAGACAAATCGAATGTCAGCCGCTAATAAGTATCCAGCAATAGTTGGACAAATGTATTTCCTTGCCGACACACAGAAAAAAACCCATCCAGCAAGATGTAATTTGTATCGCTGAAGCCTAATTATAAGATGTTAACATGGATCGGGATAAATAAGTTTGATGAGAGGTTTCTCTATTCAGGAATTTCTTTTTCAATAAATAAATGTCATCTCGTGAATGGTTCTAGGGTTTGTGTCTCCTCACTTTCTTTAATTTTTTGGTCGACATAATCATAATACTACAATATAAATAGGTAGGTGAGTAACTTTCAGCAAAATTTATATTTGACCGAGTTCCAAACGGAAGATGTCTCAAAATTTAACTTTTTCAAATATATTTATTTTCCGCTTAGTAAATGATATCTGTGACGTTTTCAATTTTATATCTTTGATTTAGATATCGAAACCAATTTTACTTACTTTAATAATTTTATTCAGTTTTTTATGATCTTTTTTACCCACGTTAAACGTTTTCGTATACTTTCTTGTACGTTCTGGCTTTTAGAGAATCTTGTAATAATTAAATTATGTATTACATTTCCTTATTAAATACTGATTTTTTTTGAGGTACTTATTGCTTTGATCATCCTGTCTGTCTGTCTGTCAACACTATAACTAGAAAAAAACTTAACCGATTAACACCAAAGTTGGTACACAAATACGTAAGGGTAATACCTCCTATGGGATTGATTTTCAGCTGCCTGTCTGTGTGTCATTACAAAATTGATACCTGTCTGTGTGTGTGAGTGGGTGTGTACGAATAGCCAAAGAAGTATAACTTCCACCGTCTGGTCCGACGCAGACATGTTTTTTTTTTGTTTTACATTGGATTTTTGCTGCTTTATACCTACCCTTAATAGAAAAAGATATTCGACCTAAATAAAGACCATAAAAAAAATTTCAAAACTTTCTAAGAATAGCAGAAACCTGGATAACGAACAATTACCCTTAAAAATAAGTGAAAGAATAAAATTTGTGTGACAAAATATTTATAAGAAACTCTAAACATTGAGACCCCACATCAAGGAAAATTATTATTTAATGAAGCAAATTGCTTTTTGGGGCACTTGCTGTTCTACTTATACCTATCCAGACACAAGGAACTTTTTATTTGTAAACTGTGCTTGCGCGTTATCATTAGGTAATACTATACTAAATCTAAAAGTAGGTTGTAAAATTTTTGCTGTTGTGTTTCTTTTGGTCTTCTTTCGAAAACGTGGAGGCAAATCTTGTAGAGGGAGGGAAGATTTTTTTTAAATTGAAAATTGTATCTGGCAGGATTAAAGAGAAGATCAGTTCCAAAAAAAGTCGTATTTTTTAAATCAACACTTTCTTAGTTACAGAACATAGAAAATTTGCAAGGTTATTACCGAATTTTTTTGAACCACTTAATATAATTGAACGTTCAACAATTTTGATAAAATTGGCGGACCTGTACGTTCTGACATGCATTCTACTTAGTTACTATGTCTCGTTGTTAGTAACCTAACCTAACATCACCTTTCTAATAAATCAACCTAATGTGTGGATATTTTGTACACTAGCAAAAAACACTGGTTAATTTATGTAGTTTTTCGGATACATTCAGAATAATCAAAAACTTCTCCCACATCTGTAGAAAAGAACCTCGTAGGAAGAAAGGAATAATGAGGCAATGGATCATGCACATGTCAAATATGACCAAGTATATCCAATCTTCCAACAAACACCATATCCATTTGCAGAAATATGAAACTCTTTATACTTCCTCCCATTTGGCAAAGAATTAGGTACTGCAATCAAAGAGTCCCTCAACCCCAACTCAGTGATAAAACAAAAACAATATGTCTCGCAACATAATGCACTCTCCATTTACACTGATGGTAGTAAATGTGAAAATTCGAGAAGTGTGGCTGCAGCAATAGTCTCTCCAGAACTGCACTATAAATCTTTCAAATCCTATGACCAAAAGGCTTTAATATTCACAGCAGAATGATCAACACTTTATCTGGCACTGGAACTCGCTATGGAATACCCTGACCGCAATGGCTTCATATTCACTCTCTGAGTGCTCTCTCCTGTCTACATAACTCCAACTTTGGAATCAGGACCAATCCAATAATTTATGATATAACCAGTAAATACATTAGTGCCACCAAAGCAACGACTGCAAGTGGCAACATCAAACTTCATTGGATTCCTGGTCATACTGGAATCGATGTCAATGAGGAAGCTGACTTTTTAGCCAAGACCATCACCAAAACAACCGCAGCCAATTGTCTAATGCCGCCTTACACTGATCTTTACGGGACTATAAGGATCAATGCAATTCAAGACACTCTCTCTGAATTGCTAAACGATGGCCAAGTCAAAGGAAAAATATACTTCCAAAATTACTTCACACCGTCTAGAAGACCCTGTTTTTTGGGAAAAAACTACCTCTGTAATCTGACCGCCTCCCTTCATAGGATAGGCATAATTTACAGCCCTAGATGCAAATGCGATCTGGCAGACGCGGACATAATCTACGTTTTATGGCAGTGCCCACTTTATACAGAACTGTCAATCTCGCTTTTGTATTGAAATGTTTATTGTTGGACCAGAAGTAAAGATATGTCTGATGATCTACCGCTTCATCAAGGAATGTTCCCTCCTAGTGTGACGAAAAACAAGAAACATAGTGATTGTTAAACATATGGATATTCCCGACCAGCATCAAGGAAATATTACAATTCTATACATTTGAAAAGCTGTACCTAATAAGCCTAAAATGAGGTTTCTTAGCTCAATAAAAACAAAAAAAAAATTGTGTAGTTTTCTTGTGGTTGCATCAAAATAGACAGCCGCTAGATCATAAGCCAGCCAAATAAACACTTCAATCGTAACATATATACAAGGTAGTTATCCGGGAAAGACATCGATCGAATGTGGGCAAACGATAAGTACAAATAGTCTAAAAATTTGGTGACAAACTAAAGTCACTAAAATATTTTTATGTTAGTCGCATTTCCGGATATACCAGAAGTGGATGCCACTTTATTATTCTTAACGGAATACCCTGTATATTACCACTTTTTTACATTTTATGTACAATTATAAAAACATTTAATGTCCTAAACCTAAGTCTAACCATTTTTGACATATTTCAAATTTTATGTCAAAAATTAAGTTTGGAGTCCAAAACATAATTATCATCCTTTCCAATGAGGAACTCGTTAATATTTAATTTGGGTTGATTTTCTTGTAAAAGAGGATCTACTTTATCAGTATTTTTATGATATTTTGATAAAAAATTGTACTGAATGATCAAAAAAGAAGCTTGAATACTAGATCCAAAAGAACGACAAAAATATTTTTTTCAAATGGAAACACCCGTTTTTTTATTACATTGTATTAAGCAGCAAAATAAGAAGTTTGTAGAAGGTTACCTATATCCAAAATTAGTAGCTTTTTCAAATAATTGTCAATTTTTCATTTTTCTGTGTAAAATTGCTATACATCTTTAGAGATGTGTTAGAAGTAGGCAGTATTTACATTAGAAAATAATAATAATAGTAATGATACAAATGAAGATTATTTGAGTTTATTTATTATTATGGAGAATGAGATGCAGTTATTTCAAAAAAATGTAATACAATCGCTATGCGATATGATATCCATCATCAAACTCTGTTAAGAAAATTACATAAAGCCTTAAGAACTTTTGAAATATAAAGCCTTAAGTACGTAGAAATAAACCAATTATTGTTAACACTGAAAATACTTTACTAACAAAGTTGGTCATATTTTTGTAAAAAATTATCTATGCTGTAGAGCTTTCCATTTCCGAAACAGTAGTTTTTTTATATTTGCAATATTTTCTTGACTGTTTATTTTTGGATTTTGAAAATAATTTATAAGATACCTAATCATAACGATACCCTTATAGAAATGTTTCTTTCAATTTTCGATTTTGCCCTCAAGACTTTGCCTCTGAGTCAGAATTCCCTAATTTATGCTATACCTACCTAAATGTGTCCAAGATGCGGTCACCTTACTGTATAAGATTCAAAATTGAATTTTCTTAGCTTTGTAAATTAGGAAGCAACAGGCTGTGATAGACGAACAGACAGATAGACAGGAAGACAGATAGATAAATAGATATACAGACAGAGGGTTTTCTTTTGAGTTGCGATGCATAGAACCTTTAAACTGGAAATTCGAGAGGTTGTCGGTTCAATTTGGGAGACTACTGCTTATCGATTTTGAATAGTTAGATAGTTTTTATCATATTAGTCGAAATGTAATTATGTACTTATATGACGAAATATCTGCAGTGGTAATGAGATTTTGTGCTTTTTCTCCTTACTTACTTCAGAGAATTTTAACTATTTATTATGCAAAATATTCAAAGTTTCAAATTCATCCTGTTTATTTATGTGATTTTTCATTAGAACGCTGTAAGAAAAGGATTGTTCTAGAAGGTCGTGGGAAAGAGACTAAATTTACCTCTAATTCTGTTCTAAATGTAAAAGTTGTAAATATTATAGAAATGTAACATACAGAATGCAAGTACATTCTATTAAACAAGTTTTTTCAGACCAACATTTTATGGAATTCTTATGAAGAGAGGAGACCTATCATTGATTGGCATTCCGCACGGTATCTAAAAACAAAATTGCAAAAATCAAGCGCGCACGATGCTGCATTTTTTACATTGGCCGCATATGAATGAGATTTTTTCAATTAAATTCCAATTTGGTATCCTGGCAGGACGAGAGACGAAACGACGACAGCTGCCAGAGCCGCTGCTGTTGCTCTATCATGTTGGATCATCCTCGGAGCGTTTCGCTACCGCAGAGGACCGAGATGGGAATAAATCTGCATGCTATATTCTACCACAATGATGGCTGGTGTGCGTCGTCTCATCGTTTGGGAACGATTTCACTAGAAGATAACACAAAAAGTGGTGCGTATACTGTGGCATAACGTTGCGTGTAGAATGATTTTTTTTACTATCGAGGGAAAATCTAAATCTAAATTTGATAGATATGGAATATTGCCTACATGACGAATAGCGAGGAATGTATCTATCATTCGATAGTAGGAAGAATAGCTTTACCTTGACTGTTGAAGACTTTTTAATTCTTGTTGATAATACCTAAATATACAGATGGAAATTTGAGGAATTTTTAACTTCTTAGGGCTAATCGGATCTCTTTGATCCTCAAGGTATATTTTTGCATTAATTAAATAAAAAAATTATAGTGGTCATATCACATTAAGGCTTCTTCCAAGTCCCATCAGATACAGTTTCTTACAGTCAGGACGTGTCCAACCCATGCGTCTGACGGTTAGTAAACGCTACATTTCTGTTCCAACTCAATTTTCTAACAGTTTACAAATTATGAGAATTTATTTGAATTTAACTCAATATAGTGGTTGAATATATGTCTATTTGAATATTTGACTATTCCGTTTAAAATAAGAGCTTGAAAAGTTTTGTTTGTGGTTATTTATTAAAAGTTTAATCATGTTCTGAATCAATATCAATAACTGAGTGACAAAATCTAATGGTTCTTCTTTTGTTAGTTATGAGTTGTTCCAACTACTGTCAAGGTTCGTCATATGGACAATTATCTGACAGACATGCTCCTGGTTGGCGTTTTACAAATTATTGGAAATCGGCTCCAGATTTGTTGTTGGAGCAAACCCTAAGTATTATACTATATATAGAAAATCTAAGTGACCGGTTGTATTACCTCACAGGCGATTTAGTACTGAAATTTTGAGATTGACAAAGAACGAATCAATTAAATTCAAAATATACCTAATCTATAAACATGACCATGGTCAAAGATATGAGTTCCATTATCTTTGCCTTGATCATGACCACTGTCATGTTTGTAAAGTCGATCATTATCGATTCATTAATCGATTTGACAACTTTGTAGAAATGTACCATTCAAACAATGATATTAGCAGATATCATGTAAACCATGATACTAGTACCCATCATGAATTCAAACTGTTGAATTTCGAAACAACATCAGTATACATTATCTATATGCATTCTCCAAGTCAAATGATTTTGTAAGGTCAATGAAAAAGTCCCCAAAAAGCCCCTAGCTGAGGACGTAATTACAGTGCCCATTTACACTATTTACTATAATTTGAGTTATCATTGTAAATACAACAGTCATGGTATGCGCTGACCTGAGGAGTCTGGTCTAAATTTAAAAGCGGTGGGGTAAGTAAGTAATCTTAAGTAAAAGTAGGAGAAACACAGGTTATAATATATATTCTGCCTTTGTATACCATTTCACATATGGGAAGGCAAAGTTGTTTTCCTCCATATAAATGAACTAAGTCTCACCAACAACAAAATCCAAACTCACACCTGTTAGTCTTAGAGTTTACTACTTGACAGCAGTTGTCAGCAAAAAATCACATGTCAAAGGAGCCCAGTAGCCCTCGAATAGGTAGTTGAGATACTCATGCATCAATACTTGCCGAATATTGCATATTGTTTTCATGTATACTGAGATGTTTACTTGTGATCGGCACATACCAAATGGCGCGTAATGTGTATCCAGCTTTTCTACGTTCCATGATGGATGAAATATTACATTACATACCAACTGTCAGTAGACTACCTTTACATTTATATATATATATATGCTCGTAAAATTGCATGGTATAAAAAACATTGTTAAGTTCACGTTGGAAAAGCGGTTTTCCGAGCTTCACAAAGTTTTCAACTTTGCATGCGGCTCGGCGAACAACTCTTTTTTTCAGCACAGAGAAGATCCACTTAGGACTTATGGTAAAACAATACTATTTCTACGACGTTCAGAATTAACTTCTAGTTGATAATTTGTGAAGACTGTTCTGGTAAAATTTATAATAGGGAAATTATGACATACCTACTTCGACTTCGACATAATACCGAAACCTCGCCAAAATCTCATAATCAAACTCATATCAAGGGGCTCGCTACCCAGTGACATTGTAGTTCCATTGTTTCTCTTAAACTAATTATGCTATCTGGGTACAATTTTGTATGCTTACTGCGAAGAGTATGGAGAATCGCGGATCTTATAGGAAAAGAACTTTTTTTGTTATTTTTTATTGAAAATATAAAATATGACCCGCGATTTAACACTGAAGTCCTGGCATATTTGTTCTCACAAATAAAATATCTTTCTAAAACCAAAATAGTGGAATTAAATTGTTCAGATAACTATGGCTGTACCCGCTACTGTTCATTACCACTATCTGTAATAAACGTACTAAGGGTTGTCGGGTATTATATCATATGGATCAACCTTCATAATTCACCTCGGGGACGTTAAACAGAAAAATTCATCAAATCTACACCTGGTAGCGAGGTCCCTTGAGTAGTCCATTTTTACTTTCCTATTGCTACCCTATGTTGCTATGCAAGGAAAGTATTGCCTAAAACATATTTTCAGACAGCTATTTATAACTTAAAAGATTCATACCACAATTCTTCGAGAAAACGCCATTTTTCTTAATCATGATTTTAAAAGTTTTTCATCAGGTGAAGTTTTGATATTTAATGGTAAGCTATTATATAATCTCAAGCATTCTATAGATAAAGATAATAATGTAATGATGATTGACCGAAGATAATAATATAAATATACAATTATAATATAAATATTAAATTAAATCTTTCAGATTGGTAGTTCTCTTTGATTTTTAAATTATAATTCGTGTTCGGAGATCTTCTATTTAAATATTTTGCAAAATTCAAAGGAGATTTTGAAAATGAATAATAAATTTGACCCACGTTTTAGCTGTGACACATACATTTCGAAATACAGAAAATTATACGATTCCAGCATTCTGTCAATACAATAATTAAATATTAAATTATAAATTATATTAAAACTGGGTTCGATTTATTTTCACTTATTTATTTACAACAATAACTACATGACTATATACACATTTATATTCACACTTATTTCTCTGACTATATACGACTACTACTGTCTATGATCTATCACCGACTGTGATCTATGACTGACTATCTATGACTAACTGTCAACGTCCGTGATCGACTCCGTTTATATCCTCTTAACCTCCTATCTCGAGACTTCTCGTTTGTTCTAATATATTGTTCTGGATGTATTTCCCAATATATTCCTTCAAGAGTAATCGAGGTGCTTCCGGGCCTCCAGAGTGTTCTTCCAGATATTTGTGTGTGTGCGGGTGTCTTTATGCTTGTAAGTCTTCACGTTACACTGCCCCCTCCTTAGCATCTGATCGTCCCGATCAGAATCATCCATGGTAGTACCTTGCTGGATTTCCGTACCATGGCGGAATCTGCACTTGGTTCCTACCCTGCAAAGACCCTTGTTAAAGAAGTAACAGTCTATCGACTTTTCCGAGTACACTCCTTTTAGATTGAAGCAACACACGGTAATTTGCACACCAGCGTCCTGGAAGATGTATTCGATCATGCTCCTTACAATCTTTCAATCTAGCCCGTCCAACCCGCAGCCTATTTTCGAAAGAACCAACTTTTTGATGTTATAATTCCAGACTTCATTCCTTAGGCTCTTCAGTGCATGCCAGATGTACTTGTAAGTGGGTTTTCCTCTAGACATCTTCTTCGTAACCAAACAAAAGAGGTTACGATTACCATCTGCTAGTCGCAGAACTTTTCCTACTCTTGGTCGTTGGGCTGACAATTCATCCAGTCTTCCAAACTTCCTTTTAAACACCAGAGCAATTCCTCGGCCCATACGTAGATCCTCCGCTACACATTGGGCAATAGAAACGTCGGCTGGTAGTTTGAAAAGGTCTTGTTGAACCTGAACTGTCACACCGAGTCTTCTTCCGATCCGCATAGTTGGACATGAAGTCGTTGAAACTAACATTTTGCTCCTCAGCGTTCTTTTCTTGAAGAGATACTCGTGCTTCCTCCTGGTTGTTCGATCCAGCGTATGGTGCGAGTCGGTTTATGTGCACCACTCTAGGTTTTCCCCTTGGTAACTTTCGGATACGATAGATGACGTCATTTATCCTTTTCATAATTTCATATAGACCTTCCCATTGCCCTGGGAGTTTGGGACAAAGGCCTCGACGTCGTTGGGGATTATACAGCCAAACCAGGTCTCTCACGCTGAAGACTCCATCAGCTTATCGAATATTGTAGTGGTGCTTCATTCGATCACTGGCAAGCTGGATGTTTTGTCTGGCTAGCTCGGGGACTTTATCCATTCTGGCTCTCAATTGGCCGACGTATCCTTCTCCTGCGACATTGTCCTCTGTAGGTCAGCGGCCAAATTCCAGGTCCCAGGGTATGCGCAACTCGCGCCCCAATATTAAACTAGCAGGAGGCTGACCAGTTTTTTCATTTACAGCCGCCCGATAAGCCATCAGGAACAAATGGATGTACTGATCCCAATCTCTCTGATGTTCTGAGACGACCTTAGAGAGGTGCTTGCCCATGGTTCGGTTCATCGTCTCTACCATTCCGTCCGATTGAGGATGCACCTATTAGTCTTCACACATCTTGGAACAGAGCTGACTCGAAGTTTCTTCCTTGGTCTGAATGGATTTCAAGAGGAACGCCAAAACGTGAAAAGAATTCCTTCACAAACACCTCGGCGACGGTCGATGCTTCTGTCCACTTTGTGAAGTAATCCATGGCTACCAGGATTTACTTATTCCCATTGTCCGTTTCAGGAAATGGCCCCGCAATATCCACAGCAACTCGCTCCATGGGACTCCCAACATTATACTGCCTCATAGGTGCCCGTTTTCTGCCAAGTGGTCCATTGCTGGCTGCACACTCTTCACACTTACGGCACCACTGTCTCACATCTTCTTTGCAATTCACCCAATAGAATCGCTCCCGAACCTTCTGCAGAGTCTTGGTGATTCCAAAATGCCCACCCGAGGCTCCATCATGTAGCTGACGTAGTACCTCCGGCACTTTGCTTTTTGGCACAACTAGTTGTAATCTGAATTCAGTGCCATCTTCAGACTCAAAGGTTCTATACAGCAGATCTTCTCTTAGCACAAGACAGTCGCATTGGCTCCAATATGATCTCACTTCCGGGCTTCGTAAACTTATATCCTGCCAAGACGGCCTCTCCTTACGGAGCATCCACTCCAAGACCACTCTCAAACATGGGTCGTTCTCTTGGGCCACTTTCATTTGTCCGGGCTGCCATTCCTCATTTTCTACGGTTGTTCGTCGTATAGGACAAACCTTGTCTTCCATCTCGACACTTTCTAGTTTTTCCGACTGTGCCGCCTTCTTCTTGCAACGGCGTACGTGTCCTAGCTCACCACGGTTCCAACACCTTGGCTCTCTCTTTTTTGACTGCGCTCCCGTCACTAGCTTCCTTATCATGTCTAACAGGGACTCTCTATTGGATTGGTCTTCTTCTTCGATTGCTTTTACACGGCGCCCTCGGGAAGTTTGGCTAGCAGCTTCATGCTCCATAGTAATAGCTAGTGCTTCTTCTAGCAATTTAGGTCTGGCCAGCTTCAACGCCTTCTGCAGCTCGCTCTCTTTCAATCCATTTACAAAAGTGTCCACCGCAATTTCATCAAGGAAGCTATCGGCAGCTGTAGGATATGCTAGCCGCACAATACGAGCTACTTCCTCCTCAAATTCTTGCAGACTCTCATTTGCATGTTGCACCCGAGATCGTAATTGCGCTTTGTATACTTGCTGAAGATGACTGTCTCCATACCGATTCTCCAATTTAGAAAGCAAGACATGGTAGTTTGCTTGGCCAGCTGGAATAGACCTAAGGATGTCTGCTGCATCACCTCGTAAAGCAGCAGTTAAGGAAACAGCTTTCTGTTCTTCGGTCCACTGGTTATCCATTGCCACTGCTTTAAATTGCCTTCGATAGGTTGACCAAGAGCACTTTCCATCAAAGTTTGGTAGCTTAACTCTCCTACTACCTGCGGCTAAGTCATCTTCGCCTTTGAATGTCTGGCTCCCACTGCAGTTACCATTCTTATCTGGCATTTCCAATGTCTTGATTTTTTGTTGCTGTAGCTCCATGTTCTTCTCTGTCGTGACAAAGTTTTCGTCAACTATTCATGAAATTTCTTCGAATTTCTTGTCACTATATCTACCAGCTTCCTCGATAGTTCTGGACACCTCCTCAAACCTCGCATCACTTTTTCTGGAAACATCTTTAATTTCATCTTGAAGAGTACTAGAAACTGCTTAAAACTTTTTCGAGACTTCATCGAATTTAACCCCAATTGTCCTGGTTACGTCCTCGAATCTTTCGTTATTATTTCTAGAAATTTCTTCAAATTTCTTATTATTATTTCTAGAAATTTCTTCTAATTTTGTCGAGACTTCACCCTTTACCTCTTTCAGTAACAACTCTTCCGGAGAATGGAACTCGAACGTATCAGGATTTTCTCCATTATTAATCAAAGTGTCCCTTAACCGTTTCTGGAGGGTCGCCTTATTACCGGAATCATCACAATCCCGCTCCACCAACTGTTCTTGGAGTTGTTTCAAGGTTAACTGCACTAATTTCATTTAGAAATGTCTTTATCAACAAAGTCAATTAATCAATACAGTTTTCAAAGTCTTCAACACGAAAACGAACAAAATTCTTCACACTTACACGAGAACGAGCAAAAGTCTTCACATTCACACGAAAAAGAACAAAAAGTCTTCACACGAAAAACGAACTAAAGAGTCTTCACACTAACACAAAAACGAACAAAAAGTCTTTACACCAACACGAAAACGAACAAAAGAGTCTTAAACTTAAACTTAAATCTAACAAAAGTCTTAAAAACACTCAAATCTGGACGAAACCACAGACTCTTAAAGTCTGTCCAATTTTATAATCACTCACTGATTCCACACTGACCCCAATGTAACGGGTATTTATATTAAAACTGGGTTCGATTTATTTTCACTTATTTATTATACTAATAACCAGACGACTATATTACACTTATTTCTCTGACTATATACGACTTTCTACTGTCTATGATCTATGACCGACTGTGATCTATGACTGACTATCTATAACTAACTGTCAACGTCCGTAATCGACTCCGTTTATATCCACTTAACCTCCTATATCGAAACTTCTTGTTCATTCTAATATACTTATTGTTCTGGTTGTATTTCCCAATATATTCCTTCGAGAGTAATCGAGGTGCTTCCGGGGCTCCAGAGTTTTCTTCCAGATATTTGTGTGTGTGTGGGTGTCTTTATTCGGGTAAGTCTTCACGTTAAAATATGTTATTCGCATTGCCTTATTTTGAAGCGTTTGTAATCCCTGGATATTCTCATTTGTACAATACAGTAAAATAGACATACAGTAACTGAAATATCGATAAATTAGGGTACTGTATATCAGATGGACCAAAGCTTATTTTTTTATGTAGGGTACCGATACCTCTTGCCACTGACACAGAATGGGCATCCTACTTGTATTTGTTGTTACGCAATAGTTAAAAACTTGTTAGGCTCAAGAGAAGAGAAGAATTTAACCACCGTATATTGTAAATGTTAAAAACTGTTCTTATGCCAAAAGATTTGCCGACGATACTGTGTTGCTAGCCGATAGCCCACAGTCTCTACAAAGCATGATGAACCTTGTCGTGAATGATAGCGAGAGATAGGTGTATCAAGACAAAACTCGTACTGTTTTCTAAAAGGGTCACATTATTAATTAATGGCACACAGTATAACAAGTGCCGGCTATTAAATACTCTGGAATAATGGTCAATGAAAATAACGACCCAAATATGGAAGTGCGTTCCCGAATCGAACAAGCTAGAAGAATTTTCCTACAAATGAATAAATATTCTCTTCACCAGCCGATACATCAGCTTGGAGTTCCGAGTGCGGTTAATGCGTTGCCACATCTTTCCGGTGCTACTGTAAGGTGCTGAAGGGCTAAGAGTCCATAGCCCATCACTCCATAAAAGGATTGAAGCTTTCGAAATGTACGTACCTATAACGTCGCAAGTTGAAAATATCCTAGGTGCAGAGAGAAACCAACACGGAGGTGGTAAGTCAGATGAACAAAGAACAAGAAATATTAAAAACGATCAAAGAACGGAAGCTCCTATATACAGGTCATATAAAAAGGGGCGGGCGTTACCAAGTCCTAGGTCTTATTATAGAGAGCAGAATTAATGAGAAAAGATCCTTGGGACGAAGACAGAACTCATGGACAAAGGACCTCAGGCGATGGTATGGAAAGAATACAGCATTAGATATTTTTAGAGCCGCAGCATCAAAAGTTGTAACGGCATGTTGGATCGCCAACTTCCGATAGGGGAAGGCGCAACAAGAAGAAGAATGTCAAAATTGGATATTACTGTTTGTCTTGGGGTACTGAAAAAATGGTCGGATGACTTAATCTTACTACTTTTATATTTGGAAGAATCCGCTTGAGCTACAGAAAAGCCATGTGTGCAGGCACACCAGATTTTTCTGTGCTGATATGGATTGATAGGTACTTATTGTTTTTGTCTTTGCCAGGTTGTAAAATTAACCACATCATGAAGTCACCAATTATTTCATAAAATAGTGAAATGTTACAATTTCTACTGGCCACATCATGATGTATGTACCTACCTTGGTCAGATTAATGAATAGAAAACGTTCGACCATATGGACAACTAGACGTACGGCATATTCATTGATACGGCTAAAAATAAATAATCATATCATAAAATGGTTAAGTATACTATCCATATTTAGTCCATGTCATAAAAATATTAAAAATAAGCTGTATTTCGACAGGCAAAAAGTTTGTTCTGTATCTACAAACAACCGAGAGCGCCTGAGTTTGCTTTTCATTTAGATAATTTAGGTACCTATACCTACTTTATTTATTTAATTATACCACATGTCATGTAAAATTCACATGATCTTTTATAGTTTTTATTAGTTTCGGTCTAAAGACTTGAAATTTCGAAATCTTACTTAGATTGCTGACATCTCGCCGCCTGTTAAGCTCCAAGTGTGTTCCAATATCGATTAATTATATTATCTCATTCAAGTATTCAAGCAAGATCAAAACTATATTTTCGACATGGAACGACAATGTCGGACAATGGGATCCGTCACTGGAATTACGCACGAGCATGGAGCGTATATATACGTCTCTGTTCTCTGGTATACAGGTGCTCTTCACCTATATACAGAGAACACCTATTTGGACCTTGATAATATTCTGCATTCTTTTTTCTGGATCTCTCTTTATCATTGTCATATTGTTTCATTTTAGTTCGGTACACGATTTTTATATGTAAACTCCTAAGAAGTACCTAATTTTTGTTGTCGGTATAAGTACAATAAATGTGTTACTGTTCGAACTCTTATTACATCTTTAGTGTTTAAACTATATTGATTATATGGCCTGAACTAGTTGGTCGAACGTAACTTTTTTATTGACCGACGAACCCCGAACGGAGGAGGTATACAATTCGACTGTCTGCTTTTTTTTTGGTTCGTGCGCGCCTTTTATGTAGTAAACGAGCTCCGATTTTGATGATTTTTGATTCATTTGAAAGAGGAGGCTTAAGAAATGGTCCCATATTCATAAAAACGCAAATCTGAAATCTCCTTGGAGGGGGCGAATTTTCTCGAAAATCGAAAATATGAGTTGATATAATTAAAGATAGGACAATATCCGGAAACGTTTAAATTGAACATTTTTTCAAAAGTGTTACGGTTTTCGAGATAGAGGCATGTTAATTATGTAATTTTGCTATGTGGAGAGGGCGATTTCATTCGAAAATTGAAAATCTTTCGATACTACATAAAAGATATAATTATGTGTAGCAACATTTATAATGAACATTTTTTCCTTAGAGTTACGGTTTTCAAGTTAAATCGGTGTTAAAATGGTGACATATAATACGCGTATTTCCGCAACGATGGTTTGAGATCTCAATAATAACAACTACAAGCAAAGAATATACATGGGTAATAGGATAAGTACTATGTTCATTGGTATAAGAGAACGTTCAACGATTTTGGTGACTACACACTCTCAAAAGTGTGAAATAAATATTTTTTACAAAAAATTGGACCAACGTTATAGTTGATGCACTGAAAAGTATAAAATAATATTAATTCTATTGGTGATGATACTTGTGAAGTTGGTGCCAAAAGTTATCAATCTAACTGCAACTGCACAACTTCAAAGTAACAGCACCAATATAATTAATATTATTTTATACTTTTTAGTGCATCAACTAATAACGTTGGTCCAATTTTTTGTAAGAAATATTTATGATAGGTATGTGTTGGCCACATCGAAATATATTCAATTTTATGATCAGGACACGATATATGCAATTCATTAGAAAAATTAGATCTTATTCAATTGGATATTGGTGCTATCTCCGGTGCTAACTTAAGTATTTAGCATACCTACCTTTGAGGTCGAATTTCTAAAATATATAGAGGGAGTTTTTAAAAACGAGTATACTTTAAATTATTTGTTTCCATGAGTTGTTAAGAATAGCTAAAATGGGCATTACATAACAAATGTTTAATACAAAAGTCGAAAATATGAAGGGGCTATTGGAATAACAGTTACAGAGCTTATCGTAAAGTAAAAGTGGCTAGGTATATCGTCGATAGTTTTCAGAATCATTTGAGCGAATTCTATAAAATAGCTTAATCGAGCTTAATCGAATGGAAATGCTGTTTTGTTCAAGCTCGAAAGATATGATTCTTTTGTGTCTATTGTCTATGGAAGCATTAGATCAATGCTATTCTCGACTTAAATGCGTTTAGGCTTGAACTTCTTATTTGATGAAATTGGTTCAAATATATTGATAGGTACATATAAAGAATTTGAAATTTCCTAAATGCATAGCAGGTGTGCCGAATATTATCCAAACACTCTGTACCAACAGTTAGTTATCTTTATCTTGTAGCAAAGAGCGGGGTAGCTAAAATTCCGCACAAATATAATTTTATGAGCAAAAAGAGATAGCAATCGGAAAGAGCCGACGAACCGACATAAAACGTAAGATGAAAATTTCGGGCAGATAATTTCCTGGTGTGTGCCGGCATCCTCATTGATCATACATTTTCCGTTTCCACTATATTTACCAGTGCCTTTATCGCACTGCCGTTATCACAAACACCTATTAACCGCTCTCTTCGCTTGCACTTGTCATTGATCCCGATTCGAGGCACTCTAGATAGAGGCTTGCTCATTACTCACACCCTGGAACTCTCATTTCCCTGTTCTCGCCCACTATTTAACGCGCCCTCCGAATACGATGGCAGCGCCGTCTCTCGGAACGCTTATCTCCTCTGATTATATTGCACCTAACCTCAATAACTAAACACCTTATCGCTCTTCCTGTTATCGATGGCGCTTTCGGTACTCAGATTTACTCACGACAACCTCTCTTTATGCTCTAATGTCAACTGAATTTAATGACGAATACTGCCAATATTTAATATAACTGAAGCACAAACAACAGAACTTGGGCATTGACTGTAGGAACATTCTTATCTTTCATAACAGTTTAAATGTATTAACATATCTTATTCATATTACTGTTTTTCAACACACCTTATCCACAAGAAGAAGGTTTAGTAAGATATCTTTTTATTTTCAAGCTACAAAAAGACTTACTCAGGTAACAAAATTACTCCTCTATTCTCTTAATAAAAATATCGATTCTAAAAAACTACATCATATAGAACAAAAAAATAAATATATAGGTAGATTTAACATTCTAGCTTTAATTTGGTGGCGATGGATTATTATGGAAGATAAGTTTGACAATATAAATTAACTCCTCTTTACGGGTGAGAAACACAAGATTTATGCTATAAACAATCCAGAAGAATTACAATCAAATAAGATGAAAACAATAATTACTGATACTACTATTGTAGGCATACTTAGATGCTCGACTTTTTTCATAAATTAGGTATATTCTTGATAAGAATTATGCTTAATATCAAAATATAAAACTGAGATAATTTTAACGATATTTAGATTTTTCTTGTTTTGACTGGTTCCATTTTCATCACTCTTATCAATTTGACCTTGATCAGTAACCGACCAAACCAAATTTGGGTCAAGATACAACTGAATTTGAACCTTAAAAACAGAAAACTGCTAAGATTATTGAAATGAATTAGGCGTCGAATCCTAATTAATATTATAAATGTGAAAGTAAGTTTGTTTGTTACGCTTTCACGCCTAAGCCACTGAACTGATTTTGATGAAATTTGGTATAGAGATAGACTAGCCCTTGGGGAAAGATCGTAGGCTATCTTTTATTGCCCGTGGGACTCCATGTGGTGGGTTCCGTACCTGAATGTTGTATATTTCTGAACACTATGGCTGCAAAGCAATATCTCTGTGCTTTATGGCTGAATTTTCGTGGATTTTTCGCTATGTTCGTATGTAGTATGTCACTGGATTGTTTTGTGAGAGTCTGCCAGTGCAACCGAGACTTAAAGGTGGAGGGTTCCATTCCGGATAATCCCTAAGACATATGTAAGAGACATTCTCATGCTGTTCTTTCTTGGCGGATGGATCTGGGTTGGTGCTCGGACTGGTTCTATGTGCGATTAGGACTCTGAGGTATAAGGGTTCCATACTCAATACTTTTTATGACTTTATGTTTTCGTACCACAATCTACTAAAGTGTCTGCCCGGAAGAGCCGTGGAAAACTGCTAGTAAATTATTAAATAGACATGTCGAATTGAAACTTCGTAGGTGGGGTAGGTATTATGTATATGTCAAATAAAAGTTTGAAAATGGGATAAGTGCGAGTAGAACTCAACCTCGATGGTTCCGTGCCTATATATATATATATATCTATATTTATGTTACGTTAAAGCTTAAAGCATAGTGAATGTATGGACTTTGTAAGAGAAATTATGAGGAATAAACAAATAAATATATACGTACATACAAGAAAAATTTCGTTGGTTTGGTAGATACAGAGAACTGCTATTTATTGAATTAAAAATCGGTGATGGTGACAAAGATATCGGTGTGCCATGGTATCCTATAGGCAATACAAGACAAGAAAATGAAAAAAACTGCTTTGACTGGCATTACAATACCTGACTTATTAAAAAAATATATTTGACTGCACTGTGGTAGCTACACCTCACTCTTTATTTTCAAATGGCACCCTCTGTAGGTATATTGTTACTGAAAATTGCTTGTCATTTTATTTTGACTACCACGTTATAACATTTAACAATAAAAAGAATAACATTTTGTGGTTATCTTGTCAAATAAGCGAGATATTTCCTGTATACGATAATTTGGGACACACCGTATTTCAACTAATTCCAGCTCCGTCTTAAAGGGATTTTACGAAGGCCCTGACAAAAGATCACCCTGTAGTTTATTTATGATTTATAACGACATTTTGACAATTCTAAATACGAATCCTTGGAGAGTCATTTTTATTGAATCAAAAATACCTATCTACTCTAATAATCTCGATATTTCTACTCGTTTCTCCTATATTCGTTATATAATACAGTACTATATGCATCAAAACCATGAAAAATTATGACGTATTCTGGAAACTTTGTTTGTCGTTAGGGTGTCTGAGAACAATAATAGTTATAATTATAGTTTTCTAACAGCTGACTACCATTTAAAATAGTTATTCATCATTAACATCCTGTATCCCTTGAACGAGCGATATTTTTGGTTAACCAAATATTTACATAGTTATAGGATACCCTGTATATCTCCGAAACTAAAAGTAATAAATTGGTATATTTTTTTGAGATTCATAAGACAGTATTACGCAAAGAGAATACATCAAATCTTTAATATTAACGAAGAAGCCCACAAATGATTGAACTTTGGACATTCTATAAAATAAATATTTCACGGTAAACTTAACAATTTCCCTCCATTGTTTTCCAACAGTCAATAGGTAGTTACTTTCACCATTATTTCTTATTTATTGGGAGTACCTATGGTAGTAGCTGACAAACAGCCACTGAATAAAGCAAAAGAAGGAACAATATATTTAAGACAAAAATAATTAAATAATATATTCTCATTTCTCATTCTCAATAATCAACGATGTCAATGACACATATTTGATGTATGTATAGAAGGAAAATTCTCTTTGTGTGAAGTTTATCATTCGAAAACATATCCTCATTTCCTTATGTGGAAATGTCTGGACGGTATCCTTGTTAGAGAGATAAGATTAAGAAGCAATCAGTAGCTTGTCAGGATGTGTTATACTATCCGCGGGTAACTGGTGATGGATTGCTGCTACTTCTTCGCCCCCAACCCTCGTCGCAATGTTTGTTTAGATGTTTTAAGATGTGTGTTCTCAGAAGTGTTTAGAGAACAGCTCCATTCGTCGGTTTATTGATTTGCAATAATTGAGCCAATGATGTTTTGGCAAATGATACCTAGGTACGTTAACTTCATCAGAAGTCGATATATTCGCTATAATTTGATATGATATACCTAATAAATAATATTACTTCATCCCTCTATTTTATTCGAGCGATATGCTGTGAAATAGAACAAATTTTGTTAGGGGTATATTTCCATATTATTTGTCGTAGCATATTTAGGCCGTACTCAGTCAATCAGGAGTTCTTTCTAGACAATTTTATTTATTAGACATAATATAATAAGATGTTAAACTTTATGAGTGATCCCCAAATCAACATGTAATGCTCACAACTCTCTTTGAAATGATTACGATACATTTTCATTTTAACCTATTTCCTGAGGGAAACGAGAATAGGTATTTGGCTCTTGTCGATTTTTCCATGACAAGCGCATAGCTAGCACATCAACCTTTAAAAATAAACTTCTCAAAGAAAACATATTTTAGTTCTTGTGGGGCTAATTAAGTACTAATTAAGTGCTATATTCCGAAATTAATTGCTCTTATAGTTGTTTGGAAAATGGTTGCTCTGCTTGTTTTAGACAGAGCTTGCAAAACAATCTTTAAAAACCAAATTTTTAGAAATTATTTTTTTGATCCTGTTGGGCTCACTAAGTGAGGTATTCCGAAATTAATTGCTGCTTTGCAAGCTTTTGATAAAGCTAGCACAGTAACATTTATAAATGAACTTTTTTGGAAATGGCTACTTGAATTAGTATGACAATAGTTTATATGCATCTCTGGTATAAATGATGTTATTATGCCCTTAGGCAACCTACAAACCCTCGAACCAGAGGCCCTCGGTTTTGTGAGATTGTCGCTCTAAGGGCATGAAGATCTAATTTATATCTTGTTACAAATACTATTATAACATCTAATATGTAAAAGATAAAAGATTCAATAAAATGAACATATCTTTTTTTTTTCAAATATTAAATAATGTAATTGGTAAATTAATAAAGTTGATTAACATAAAAAATGTTTCTTTCCATCTGACCTTCATTTTTTTTGTCGTCGTTCTCAACCTAGTCATAACTTCTCAGGCAAAGCGTAGTAAAATGGCCAACTTAATGGAATATCTATTCAGAGGAGTACCCTTTTCATTGCTCTTTATGGTCCCTAAAAATGTATTATTCCAGTCAGGTTGTAGGCTAGTTGAAGCTTTATCTAAAGCTAGCTAAGCAGTCATTTTCCAAAAAACTATAAGAGCAATTAATTTTGAACCACAGCACTTAATGTGCGCTATAAAAATTCGTATGAATAAAAGCATACTATCTGAAGCAAAATTAAAACTATAAGAGGAACATTCATAGTCATTGTAAGGAAAATCATAAATTCATTACAAGATATTTTTTTATAAATAACTTCTATGAAATAATCAAATAGAGTATCCTTTCCGTTATATTTTAGAAAATCACGTTGCCAAATTTATACTAAAACCATATTTTTTTAATTTTTTCATCCACATCTAATTTTTTCACGTATAGGTAGTGTTACATCATCAAAAAGTTAATAAAATAGCTTTTTCATTTCTGTTCAAATTCAGTATGGTGTCAAATGGATAGAACAAAGTTAATTTTGGTTCCGGACAACTACTTAGAACTTGGACGATTTGGAGGCTTTTCAAAACTGAGGGAGGTATAAGACTTTTTCGAAAATGATATTTGAACTGTAAACTTTTGGAAATATTCAGTAAACCCAAGAATTTACAAATATTTTGTAGTGGGCATTGAGTTTTTCTATTACTTATATTTCTGATATACATATATCCACCACCAATTTTGGGGAACAACTAGCAATCTGCTTTGACTATATGACTTTCGGTTTAACTAATAATAAAAGCAAGTTAATGAAGAAGAGAGTAGAATGATTAAGATGGAATATGTATATATTACATGTATAAGCAAGTGTCTTATTTTCCAGAATGTTGAAAAATCTTTGAGGTTAGATGTTGCTACTCAATAGGACTCAAAAATACCGGATCTTGTTTCAGGTCCCGAATCCGGCTCTCTCTCTGTACCAAAAAAATATGTCTGCTAATCTAGCCCCCCTCCATAATATGAAGTTGACAGTCTCCATAAAACAACAAATATGGCGATAGTGTCTAAGGAGATCTTCCAGAAGATATGATATGGGTTTAGTGGTAGAAGAAGCAGCGAAAATTACTAACAGAGTCAGTAGTGTCGATTTTGATCATCTCAGACACAAAGCCAGCTAGTCTCCACATATTTATGTCCTCAAATATGTCGTTGAGTGAGGACATATTAAAATAAAGTATGGAAATATAGAATATAGAATATTTTTTATTTAAAAACAGTCCATTTAAAGTTGCCTGATGTTGAAATTTTGAATACGTTAGTAGAATAAATGAAGGACTTCTGAGCTAAGCACTCCCAATAATTTAGTAATATATAACAAATGTTTATTTTCAGAGGTTTGTATTACATCTTCAGTAGGTACATGAACCATACTTTGCAATATAGTTAACCACGACCTTTTAGCATTATATTTCTTATTATGTCATGAATAAATAGCAGCAAACAATAATAAAGTTAAGTAACATGCACAATTTCAGTACAAAGTTAAATTGAGTAGATAGCATTGAAAGAAAATATGTCATTGTTATTTTTTTAGATCTTATATCCTCAGCTAACCTTAATAGAGATAGCGCCTTACCGGAATATCATACCTGTGCAACCAGGTATAGCATACCTTGCACATTGAGTTGCATAACTTCAAAGTACTACCTTAGTATGAGTATTGAGTATCTACGGGAAGTACTATTACAGTGAGTTATAAGAAGTAATGTTTAAAGCTAGCGATGTGTTTTATTATAAAAATGGTCATATCCGTCTATTATAAATTTTGAATGCGTTTTTTTTGATAGTTAACTCAGTGTACATGATACCCCAAGTTATAATAACCAACTTATTTTTTTCAAATGAAAATATCCACGTATTTTTTATTCCATTTTTAAACCCTGAATAAAATTTAAGTAGGAATATACTTATAATACATATAGGTACCATATCCTATACCAAAACTCAATAGTTATAGAAAAAATTACGAGCAGAATAACAAATGAAACTGAATGTTGAAAATGCGTGCCCACGACGACTATGCACGTTTTCAATCATTTTTGGAATCATGGCACTCATTTGTCTTATGAGTGTATTATTATCCAATACCAATGATTTTCTTTCGACAACTTTGTCTGTCTGGGAAAAATATTTCTTTAATAAATTAGGATTATCTAGAATACACATACATACTTTCTTTACTAGGCTACTTAGAGCAGCTTTAGGAAAGTAATAGGTAATTTTATTTGAATAAAATAAGCTTATAATATGGTCCTAGCTCATTAATACAAATAACAATAAACTTTTAGTTATTTCTACCATTTTAATAAATAGTACATGGTGGAAGTGTAAATAATGATAATAATAAATAAATAATAAATATTGAAAAGCACCATCTAGTGTGAGTCTAATGTGGGTTTTCTAATAGTGACTGTTAATAAAGTGTTGCCTTAGTCATTTTTTTATGATTCGTTGTATTTCGAATGGCAAAACAGTAATACCTATACAAAACCAAATAACGAAGTAATAGATGTTTGGCGTACCTATATGCTATGACGTTTTGTGTTAATAAGAATTGGTATAAGATCTGTATGTTACCACAACCAGCCTTATGGGTGTAACCTTCGAGGTCCACACTATGAACTTCCAAGTAAATTAGCACATAAAATTATTTGGCGAAAATCAATCATATATAAGGATTTTCTTCTATGTAACTAAAAGTAGTTATTTTTTTTAAATATTTCTGTAAAAAAATTATTAAGTACCTACACAATTTCTTATTGTCAATTGCAACATTCAGTAAAATACCAAAAAAATGTTGTAATCACAGAAATCTGTTTGAATTTCATCAATATTTATACCTACTATTATAATATTCTCTCATATTTCTATTATATTATTTTTTCTATGAAAAATGAAAAAAATACGTACCTACGGGACTTGAACTTGGTGATAGAAGTCTTCAAGTTACCTATAAACTGTATTTAAAATATTTGACAGGTAAATTTATAATATCTTATCTCGTTTAATTTCTGCTTGGTTGTTAGTCGATTATTTCTCCTGTCTTCATAAAAAAATGATTTGTGAATAATTCCGTTTCGTTTTTTATTCTGACTTACATCCAATTCCCCTAAAAGTAACGATGCGTAGTCTCACGAACACAGATCAAACTATGTTCTGCGATAATATCAATATTGTCTATTCGCATAACGCCGATTTCTAGGCATATCGTGAAGAGATTATTATTTCAAAATGTGTATACTAAAGGTGTTTCATGAAAAGCTGCGGCAGGTAGCATTATATTTCTTTCAACTAAACGCAGGCATTTTATGATATGTATGGGCTTTTCACAAAAAGACAGATCTTTCTGGAAGACTACGACATAAATATCTATCTATAATGTAATACCACAGAGTAAATGGTATTCATTTATTCTATCTTACATAATGGAGTAGGTGTATTTCTGTGAAATAGAAGAACAATATCATCGTTGTTTGAAATGTCTAAGACAAAATGTTATATCTAACTCAAAGACTGTCTATCCCGGAATATTCATACTGAAGAATTATGTGTCACGTATTATTTGGAGTTTTATATTCTGTGGAAAGCACCCCTCTTCATTCAGCTCGAGAATTTTAATATGTCACCGATTTTACAAACTCTTAAAACAAGCGGCAGCTGTTTTTGATGTCGAAAGATGAATTTTATTTCAATATTTGATAGTTTTCGTGCCGAAGCTCACCCTCCTCTCCATTTCCGATATCTAAAGAGCCCACTCTCTCTATATGCAAAGCATTCCAAAGCTATAACTTTACTAAAACATTGAAAACACTTCGAAGTTTTCACAGAAACCCTCCGGATTGGGAAAGGCGAAAGACGAAAAAAGAAAGGGATATATATAGCCAGCTGCCGAAAATTATTGTGATTATGCTAATTCTTTTTCTTTAACATCGTCGGGTTTATGCTATATGTCTGCACCACATTTTATGGAGGATTTATATTCTTCCGCAATTTTTGCTCCTTTATTTGTTATAGTATGAAAACAAATATTTCAATTCAACACTCAGTTGAAGACAAAATTATCTAGAAGTCATCATGATATTTATAAGGGTTGCTATTCTCCGATAGTTTTATGGCCTGTCTGGAAATCTTGGCCTATTTAATCGACTTCATATACCTGGGCATACAATTTAAAATAAAGATAGTCATGTGGTCTAGATCTCCCGAAGAAAAGGACAATGTTATTCAGCTGTAGGTGAATTCAGATCACATAGTAGATATAGTAACAAATCTGAAACAAAAGATCTATGAGTCATACATGCTCCCATGTGTTGAAAATAACAATACAGTTGAAATAGCGATAGGCTAATCCTGCATCCTAGTAAAAGAGACGTGTTGAAAGACCTCAGAAATGATGGAGAGATGATATCCAAAAAAGTAAATGAGAGAAGAAATAATTGCGGAAAACAGAAAATTGTCTTAATATTTGTCTTACATACAATAATGGATGAACCCGGGTTGAAACGAAAAAGAAGAATAGAAAAAATAAGAACAGAAAATAATTTGATACATATAGAAAAGAGTTATAAATAAAACTCAGTTTTCATATTGATAATTTAGGAAATATTATTATTCATTTAGAAAATAATATAATAACTGATGTTATTAACAAAAAACAATACCAAAGCATGGTATCAGATACTTCAATTGATTTCATCAATTTTTAGATACACTGGAACTGGTTTTCTAAATTTTATGGAATGGAGACTCCTTTATCTTTAAATCAGATAAAGGCAATTTTTATTACTAACCTCATTTCTTTTGAAGAGTGTTTTGAGGGTAGAAGAGATATTTCATTTCAAAAACATTGAGAACGGGATCACCCCCCAAGAATATTCTTTTAATAGAAGAAATAATCCTGGTAACATCCATAAAAAATGTGATCAATAAGTTCTTCTTATTCCAAAATCGACCATTTAATTGTTTATATAATTATCATTCAAAACAAAGTGAATGTATTTCTCTATTTCTGCATACATATTATAAGTATATCGGGAGACTGTCAGTACGCACATATGCGTAGATAAAGGTGATGGAATTTCCTGCTTAGCAGTCAGGCAATCTATCTTATTTGGAACGATACGTTCTCCGAGGGCCTGGCCCAGGTGTAGTAGTCTGTAATTCGAAAAATAGAGATTGTCTTCCTTTTTCTATCATCTTCATATGATTTCACGAAGGTACGTCCAACCGTTATCCGATTGACATAACGATGTTTGAAAACCGAACTCTCTTGCACGAGTCAGAAAAATGTATATCTATCTCCGTCATCTTCATCATCTCTAATTCGGCTATCGCGAAATCCTTAATAGAGAATCTTGGAGTGTGCATACATACCGTAGGACATAAGTAGAGATTAGCTATAGAGCTAGAGTCGATGGAAGAACAAACTAAAAATTTCAATATTGCTGTATGAGACGCTTACAGATCATCACCCCGCGGTTATGAAACACGGAAATATTTCCGAGTCCACACCAAGTCTTAGGTCTTGAGTACGATTTTAAGGTCTATCTGTGGTATTGGAATTGGCGGCATAGAAAGAAAATTATAGCTGTCATTTATACGAAAAATATCATCTTCTTTGATTTTTTTAAAAAGGTAGAATTCTAACCTAACATATACATTACTTAACAAAGGAAGAGGGTTCTATTTATTTTATCCTGAGGAAACCTACCTAAATTTTGTCGGTGTTTGCAATAAAAATGTAACTGTGGTTTAAAATTAGAAAGTAAGTGAAGTGTGCATTTATTCAGTTTTTGAAAAACCATTAGTATTCTTTCTATATCTCGGTTGTGAGTGTTTTTGATTTCACAGTACCTAGCATGGATTATTACACAATTAGATAGATATATGATTGAGGATCAATTATGAGATTGTTAGGGAGTTTCGACTATCGATATATTTACTTTGACTAGCAAGTGACGTGTTTTCTTTCATTTTTGTATCTTCTCTGAATAAGTAGAAGGTATCTGAAAAATGTAGTTTTCTTGTTACACCTTAAATATAATATACCTATAAAATAAATCCAATCTTTAGTAGCCGTAAGATTTGTTAAAATGTTCTTTATCATTTCACTTGACAATGTATCTTAGATTGATATATGCTCATTTCTTCGTCTGTTTCTCATTTTCATTGGTAAATATTGTTAAATGTCAATAATTACCGACTAGATGAATAATGTTAAAGGTATATGGGATGAACCCACCAGTCAATTTAATTTGCGCGCCTATAAGGTTCTAACTATACAGTCATAGATGTACTGAGCTCTCTTTGATCGGACGACAAAGTATCTTCGGGCATTGCGGCCTCATAATTTTCTTCGATTTTCTTGCAGGTTGTTTGATATTTGGAATCATTATTAGAATTACTTAATTTGGTAAGGCGGGGAGCATTGTTTCCCTTAAGAAAACTTTCCATTGTAGCATCCTCGGTACCATCCATCCATCTAACGGATATTTTCAACTTAGATATTTCTTAAGATAAATAAACAAAATACCTATAGGAATTAATACAACCGAACCATTATCCTTTATCAATAAAAATTTTGATCTAATAACATCGCATTAATAATATAACAAAATAAGACTAATTGCTTATTCATCTGAATTTTATTCAAAATAAATCGGATTTATCATAAATAGTCATAAATCACTTGTTAAGTTAGAAATACAAGATGGAAAATAACTTAATTTGTAGATTCTACATCAAATTTCGAGAGGAGTTCCGAAGAAGGAAAAAAATTGAAGTGGAAATTTCGAAATAAAATATCGCCTCCGACATTGGCGCGCCTCCAACTCTGTCGTAGTATAAGTAGCGGAATAGATATGTGCCATGTCATCGGGATAGAACCACTCTCAGATCTTGCTGTCTGTCACTTTAAACCATCTCAAACAAGATGGATGGCCACCGAATGGAAATCAAGCGGCGGAAGTTCTCCCCAACGAAAGGGTGCACCCGGCAGACAACCCCGACAGCCACCCCTCGACTCTTAAATAACATCACGTGTATACAAACCCCAATCTCGATACAGCTCGATATAAAAACCTTTCCAAGATACTTGGGATATATATATATATTACTTTTTATTCTTTCGAAATTATTTCATTATAGTTTTTGTTCAGCTACTGTGCTTTGATGAATCTGAAAATCATAGAGGTAATATTACAAGCATCTATTAGGCCTGTATTAGAAAAAAATATATGATTATGGATTATTTCTTTGACAAAGAGAATAAATGTCATTTATTCCAACAAAATGACTTACTAAATCGTTCAACCCAAATTCCATGAAAATTTATAAAGAATAATCTAGAATCTAGATGAATAATCGTTAGAAAATAAATTAAAAGTTTAAATAGCCATTCAACAGATAATTATTGCACAAAATTTGTATTGTGCTTACATGGGATATGACCCAGACCGGATATCGCCCCTTGTCGATATAGCCGTGCGTGCTAATAATACCCATGGCAATGCTTTTGATATGATTTTGAAAAGAGAAGTTACTAGATTTCTTCATTAAGACAATAACGATAGCAAATAATGAATAATAATACTCATATCATGAATAAGGGGATGGTGCGGTTATTCTCTCCTCTAATTTTGAGTTTCCAAAAATACCCTTTCGACCCCTAGGGTCTAAGTTTTTGGAGGATGGAGATATCAGATTGTTTTAATACCCTTAGAAAAATTAAAACGTAAATCCTGATTCTTTCCAACTACTTTTATAAAAACTAATGCAGCACTTCATATTTGCTTCATATTAAAAGTCTCAATTTAGAAATTCACAGCTGCGTCGCTAAATCGAATCAGTAGGTAATACGTATTTTGGTAACGTCGTTATAAGCAGGTGTATGATAGTGTCTGTTTGCAAGCTGTGTAAGAAGACATAAATTAAGCTAGTTATTTTCACTCAATCATTTGCCAGCCTTTTATATTTGACTCATTATTTGACTGATGGAACTTAAACCAAAGAAAACAACGAATCTTGAGTACTTGCCCCGTATCATCATGTTGGCTATCGAACTAGCAGCTTGTAAACTACCTAGGAGGAAAGTCGAAAGCGGGGCTACTTTAAGATGCCTTCGGATAGTGTGCCTGCTTCCAAAACCAGTGGCAAACGAGCGGGGAAACGTAGGCAGGATCCAACTGCTCTAATAGGTAGGTATCCCTAAATTTTGTTGCCACATCGTAAAACTAACCACATTAAGTGACCAATCATTTCTTGAAATGGTGATATTTCATGAAATATTACACGGTCTATTGGCGGCATCATGATCTGTGCCTTGAACAAATCAGTCACAAACGTTTGACTAAATGGATAACTAGACAAACAACGATTTCATGATATGGCCAACCAAAAATAATCATAAATAGTAATATTATCTATTGTTCGATTTGGTCAAGGCCATACAAATAGACGTTTCAGAAGTCATTCCCTTTGTACTTCAATGCACCATCAAAGTTTGTGATGCATCAACAACTGAAAGGGTCTAAGATTGCTTTTCATTTATTGTTTCTTTTTTTGTACTTTTAATGGAAAATTCACATGATCCTTTTTTATATCTGCACAATTAATTTTTATTATAACTTGTACTCTTTCCAAAAAACAATTCTTTAATATTCACAAATTTATGCTACTTATAATAATTTATGTATATTTTATGACATGTGTCTGTTGTTATAAAAATATGTATAGGTAAACTCTGAAACTCTAAGATTATTTTCACTAATTCTACAAATACTTAGTTTTTCTTATATATTCATTTTTCTTGACATCAGATTTTTTTGATAATCTCTCATATTTGAACAAAGTACCAAACGGATAAGGTTAAAATTCGATTCTTTTAAGAAAATCAACATTTTACATGTCTTTCGCCTCAAAAACTTCTCCCAAAGGGGGTGGAGAGGGCATTTTTTTCGAATGTCAAAAAATTGAGACGACAAAATTAAAGAAGAGACCATATCCGGCAACATTTAAATTGGTTATTTTGAATAAAACCATAGGTTTCTGAGTTACAGCATTTGTAAAATGCTATATGTGTGTCTCCGTGGAGAGCGAATTTTTTGAAAATTGGAAATTTGTGGAAGCCAAATTAAAGAAGAAATTATATGTAGCAATATTGAAACTGGACATTTTTCAAAAAAATATAAAATAATATTAATTTTATTGGTTCTGGTACTTTTGAAGTTGGTGCTGAAAGTTTTCAATTTAACTACAGCTGCAGAACTTCAAAATTACCAGTTCCAATAGAATTAATATTATTTTGTATTTTTCAATTTACCAACTTATGAAGTCGGTCCATTTTTTTGAAAAAAATATTTATACTCTTATTACATCTTATGTGGATAATCTTCATTAATGATATTGCCAATCGTTGATGCGTTGAAGCGACAAGCATTCAAGATTTAATGATATGGACAGAGCTAGTTGGTCATATCATGAAATGTCAGTATTTCAAGATTTGATCGGCCACATTATGATATGTAGTCAGTTTTATGATAGACCATGAAAACTGATCACACAAATTTTTTTTCAGCTCGCGCGTTTGAGCTGTTCGTGTAAGCGAGAGCACCGCCCCCCGCGTTGCCTTGTTCAAAACTATTTTGGACACGAGCTATAGCGGGTGATATTATTGGATTGTCCTGTGTCATCTTGATGGCGAACTTGCGGCTAGTAAACCTGCTTAAAGATATTTAGTCAATACCAAAAGGGTGCTGTTCATAGACATGAAATAATTCCACTATATTATTGACGTTCCAGTTACACAAACACAATAAGGCTTTTCGACGTGACGTCAGCGCCATTTGATCTACTGTCAAAATCAGCTGTTCTGGAGGGCAACAAATCGCAAGATTGAATTCTAAAATCGTACTTTTTACTTTATTTTAGTTATTTTTGTACAGTTTCAAAACACTCAGGTTAATAATAAGGTATTTTAACACCAATATAATTGTTTTAGAGTGATTGTATGTTTGAGAAAACTAGAGTTTGTAAGTAATTACTTTAAATGTAGGTACTCACCGAAGTTTCAATCCCTTAAATAACATTATTTCTATGTTCAATTGCCACATTTTCGTGGAGTTGTGCAAACAGTAAACGCAAAATTAGAAATTATTTCTATTGCCATCGGAAAAATAAGCTAGAGGTAGATTAATTCAAGAACGTGCAGAACGTCGGCAATCTTGGATTGACATAGAGGTGATTTAACAGAAAGTAAAATCAAATGGCTAAGAATTTGTAGTGACCATTTTATTACAGGTAAATTAGTCTTAATATGCATTTTTTCATTGCATATATAATGTGTTTTATGTATTACAATCAATTTAAATAAATATAGTTGTTACCATTACTTATATAAAGTAGCCGGAGAGAGAGGTATACTAAGGCAAAAGAAAGTGTAAAAAAGAAGGAACATAGTTCTAGGATTCAATTTATATTATATTTATTTTTCATTATACACAAAATATATGAGAATTCACTTTTTGTTTCCTAGAATTAAAGCACGGATTCATCGAAACTGAATGCAATATGCAATTGTATTTTTATTTTTATATAATCAAGGTGGTGGGGTAGTTAGCTTTAGAACTTAATTAGCTTTGTAATCTCCATATTTTCATTTGAAAAGAATAGAAATCTGGTGGCAGTCGTATTTGTGAGGAAAATTGCTGCTCGAACAAATTTTGCTCTAACGTTGCGTTAATATATTATTATTATATTCATATTTTCTGAAGATATCTTCTTTTGTCTTCAAAATTCAGTCTTTCAAAGTATCTACTTTCATTAGACATCTGAAATAGAAACATTTTTTAAAAGTATTCTCATCTTACTGTAGGTATATAATTTTATTGTATTTTGTCAATAAAACAAAAAATAATCTGTTTTTAATTATAAACAGAATCTATATGACCATTTAAATGATTATTCTGTCTTTAGAGGTGTTTCAAGATAGAAATGCAACCAAGTTTTGTAAATGCAACAAATTATAATTCGCAAAATAAAATGCTTAATCTTAATTATTTCTACTCAAATTTTAAATGCTTACCTTCAGGATTACTTTAATTAACAATTTTAAGGTTTTGTTGTAAATATACAGCAGTAAAATCTTCAAAATTTTCTTGAAAACTAACAAAACTCACAATGGAGTTTTATGGCAAAGTGGCTTTGTTGACCTCCAGAACAGCTGTTTGCGGCCATATTTGTGACGTCGGTGGAAAAGCTCTATACCTTATTCACAACACGTCAAAATAAATCTGACATATAGACATCGACTGTGCAAAAATTAACTGTTCTCAATGTTCTTTGAGAGAAACCGAGCTAGTGTGTAGAGAATACAAAAAAATTGAAAATATTTTATGTATATTTCGGATTTGGACGCTATCCACGCATATAACCTAACCTCACTTGTAGGCTACTGAACGAGTGAGAAGTAGTTTTGTATGTTATCAACACTATCTCGCTAGCTGACTGGCCGCCTTTTGAACTGGCCAACAAGCGTGTAGTAAACTTAAAATTTAACTAGATGGAGTAAGTTTTCCGATTTAGGTAGTAACTACACTGAAATGTGACGCAATCTGCAATATATATTTTTCATTTGAAATGCTACTCATTAAATTGTCGAATTTATTTGGCTGGTTGATTTTGAGACTGATGAAGGAAATATACATAATTGTAAAGGAATCGCTCGACTTTCAATAAATGTCAGATTAAGCATGAACTAAATTTCTGGAACACATAAATTAAGAAGTAATTATTCGTCAACAATAACTACCTACCTTGTTTCTCCCGCAGTGTGATATGTTGCACTATTTTATTGAGAGAATATGTTTTCCAAGGCTATAGTGTTTTATCCATTCCAAAAAATATTCTATTACCTACTTGTTTATTTGCTGAGAACAGTGGTGAATCGAAATGGAAGGACAACACTTCCTCTCAGTGCGGCTATGTTTTCATTCGACAGAGCGGCCCCATAATATGCTTTAGAAGCTTTCAGTTTTTGACCCACTTCAAAAAAAGGATATGGTTGTAACTTTGCTTATTTATATATTTTTTATGGCTGTTTGCGTTTTGCATAGTAATCGTAGGTACTCCGATTTAGACAATTTTTTGTTTCATTTGAAAGATGAGAGTTGAGAAATTGTCCCATATTTAAAACGGAACTCCGAAATCTCCTTCCCTCTCAAAAGCACACCCGAAGGAAGTGGAAAATCTGATAAGGCAAAATTAAAAATGGGACCATATCCGGAAACGCTTAAATTGAACATTTTTTCAGAAGAGTTACGGTTTTCGAGTAAAGTCTGAAATATGTATATCTGCGCCACGATGTTTTGAGACCTCTGAATAATAAATAGCAAGTACAATCTAAGCCTATACATGGGTAATAGGTAATAGTACTATCCTCTTTGGTATCAGTGAACGTTCAAAAATGTTTATTACTAATATTACACTCAAAAATGCGAGTCAAACATTTTTTGCGAAAAATTGGAACGACTTTATTAGGTGAAAAATTCAAGAATATATTAATTCTATTGGTGCTGGTAATTTTGAAGTTGTGCCGTTGTAGTTTGTTGTTGTAGGCACCATCTCCAAAAGTACCCGCACCAATAGAATAATATTATTGTGTATTTTCCAGTGCACCAACTAATAAAGCCGATCCAATTTTTGGTGAGAAATATTTATTCAATTAAATTCACCACAATTTTGCATGATGGTACTTTATGATAAGCAAAAGACGAATCGTCTCTGTAAAATTTTCACCATTTTTGTAGTGGTCTTCCATGATTTTTATGCATTTCTCGATTATGCAATTATCTTTTTCTAAATGCCAATAAAATGAAGCTACAGATGTCAATAATTAATCGGTACTTGCCACAAAATATTAAAGGCAATTTAAATGCCAGGACATTTCAAGATACGTTTTAAAAGACGTCAAATTTATTTTCAAGCATACTTTAATATATTGATGATACTCAAAATAATCTTCTTTTCACTCTGTCTAAGAACAATTGAAAGTATGCAGTTTTTTTATGAACAGTGTTTACTGGCTATATGGAAAGCATGTGTCTTCTGTAAACTCTGTTTTATCAACCAATATTCTGGAAGATCATTTCAATAATCTGGCGATTTATCCGTACGCTTTATTTAGGGGTATACAGAATAATCAAACATTTATATGTAGAAAGGAAGTGATGGCGCGTATTCCATTGATCAAGTGCTTTTAAATTTCAAAGCGACTCCATTGTGAACGCCACAACTACATCCTCGCAGGATCAGTCAATAAGGGAAGGAAAAAATTTAGGGTGGCATCGACAAGATAGGAGACTTATGAATAAAACAAAAGTTTCTAAAGATCCAGGCTTTAGATGCCCGCTACGATGTTCGCTGTCAATACCGCGGATTATGTCGATGAAATACAATATTTCAATTTTATATTGCAAAATCTGGTTGTTATAATTCATATTTCATCAAAATAGTACGTTCAGTTAACTTATTAACACTATAGGTATTCAAGTTTTGTGACATTTTTTGCCATCCAGTTATATAAGGTGTCCCTAGAATAAGTGAATTTATTATTTTAAAATCGTTTTTTGTAATAAATGCCTAAAGGTTCTTGGGATTATACTGAAATTTACTTCATAAGGTAAATAAGACTATTTCAAAATTATGAAAAATATCTACCAATAGGCGTAGATCCTTTTGTTTAAGCTTTTGCTTAATGTCGTAAGTTGTGGAATAAAAATCTGATGGAGCAACTTATTTTTTTTTCAGAAAAGGTATTTTCGATAACTAATATTCCAATACTTGTACGTGAATTTCTTGTAAAATTTGAATACTATTATTTTGCTATTGATAATAAAATAAAATGAACAACTGAAAAATTAATCGAAATAGGGAAACATGTTATAAAAATGGTTCAAAATACCTTCCTTCTAGATACATATGACGAAGGAAATTGATAAATACCTTTTTATACTTATTTGATCGCTCGTAGGTAAGTCGTTTTCTCTATTATTAAAACAAGAAAAAAAATGTATGAAAGGTGGCTGCACATATAAAAATCATTAGTTAATCATTATAATCTAAATAACTTAAGCTAATCTCTAATCATTCGCGAAAAAACTATAAATATGAAATTATTTAAAGAAGGGCCCAAAAGCATTAATGTAAATTTCAGCAAAATATCATAAGCATAATCAAGAAATTAGTACATTATCTAATGAAGTCGGTCCTATTTATTAGTTTCACAAGTTTAAATGACCATGGTAAATAACTTGGATGCCTTTTGGGTAGTGTAAAGTACGACCAACGAAATATTGCATGAGACGAAAGGGGGAAGTTTGCCATATTATATGTTTATGGTTAATAAGATACTCAATGCCTCAAAATATCGTCACGTTCCATAGCTGAACAGATACGCCGTTGATAAATATGTGTTTGAAGATTGGTAATAGATATGACAACACCGTACCTACTCCCCGACATTCTTTGAGGATGCATTCTCTTAATGGCCGTACAATATAAACGAGTTGTAGGTACTAGACAATAATAACACAAGAAAACGCAAATCAATACTGTAACGTGGAGGCTTTGTCATGTACTTACACTATTATTATTTCTTTTAATATGTATTTGTTCTAATTTTTCTTTCTTTCTTTTCTTTTATTTCTTATTTGCTATAATTGTTTCATATATAGTTCATTAATTAGTTCTAGAATTAGTGGATTTATTCGCGAACCTTCCAGAAACTATATGTGAGGTGTACTTTGTCACAGTTTGTCAGTTTGACATTCAGATTTACCGGGTGGTCATTTTAAAGTGTTACAAGGTAATATCTAGAAAAATACTCATTTGGAGTGATGCAACGGGACGTTGGAGGCACCATTTGGACGAATAAGTGATTTTGTAACTCTCATCACATTTTAGAAAAGGGGGTAACTTTTAAAAATTGAATGGAATGGTGTACTTTGAAACTATGTTTAAATCCAAATATAAATTAATGTCAATGTAAATATGTTGATAACAAATTAAGATGAACACTAATTATCAAAGGAAACACTAAAATAACTCACAAAATGCGGAGATATTTTACGAAAATTGTTACATATGTCAAAATATCTCAGCAGCGCATTATAACGACAACGGCTCTTATACCACTGCTTACTGTTATACTATTACATTACTTTTTTAATTTGCTATTAATATATTGACATTGACCTTAAATTATGTTTGGATTTAAACGTACTTTTTTCTGGAGATTACGAATCTGAAAAGAAAACTACACCCTTCCATTTAATTTTTAAAAGGTACCTACCTCCACCCCTAAAAAGTGATGAGATCAAACTGTTTCTTCGTCATGGAACGACAATGTCGGACAGTGGGATCAGGGGGGTTACTGCTGAAACTCGATTCGATTCTCAACTCTATTCTCTATTCGACTTAGAACTCGATCCACCAAAATATCAAAATGTTCACTCGATCGAGAATACAATCGAGTTATGTGAAATTCGCGTTCTCTGAAATAAATCGTTAAGTGTCACGTCATATACTTCAGGCGCAGTGGCAGTGAGTGATTGAATTCTTTTAATAAAAATCAAAATATTCAAGGTCTTGATTAGTAAACGGTTTACAAAAAAGTTTTAATTAATCCTAATATTTTTGAGAAAACATGATTAAGTGCCTACAATTTTTACTCGAAGTATTTTTTGAAATTAATGAATATAGTGTTGCCTACATTTGAATTTGTGAATAACGTTATAATACATATTTTTAGTGCTTCTAAAACCTCTTATCAGTACAACAAACAGATGCAAATATAATTGAAATTCTAAAGATTCAAAGATCTTGAAATTGTTCAAGGCAATTGCAGTCGATTTAAACTGAAATGGCTTGAAATAACAATTTTATTGAATTCCTTGTAAGGCACAACAGAAGTCGCAAATTAATGAGCTAAAAAGGTAAGAACATCACAGTAAACTTTTTGATTTTATATATATTATTTCTTAAAATGTATACCTTTTCAGATTTGGACAGATAAGAAATACTCACTCTGAAAATGGTGAGGATGGGCAAGCTTTGAGTCGCGGTTATTAAATTTATAAACTATAGATATTGTGTGTGTGTAAATTGTTAAAATAAAATTCATGCAGTCTTGTTGAGTCGAACTTTATTCATAATAGATTAAATTTTATAGTGTGTACATAAGACAAGACACTTTTTTATCACATGTATGGGCTTCACTGTCATTATCAGATATTTTGTGTTGATCATATTTGTTGTGCAACAAGTCTTGATTATTTGGGCTGCATTCAGTACGTAGATTGTAGTACAATACCCAGTGAAACAATCGCCACCATCTAGCTTTACACATCTTCTATTTACCTTTATAAACAACATTTCATTCTTCAGTCTGAATGCTTTTTGAATCCGAATCATGTCATTTAATAGTGCCAATGCTTCATCCTTTAAGTATGTGGCTGCCAGAACCATAAGAAGATAATGCCATTAAAATCTGAAAAGATTTTTTTATGATATACTCATTATGTTTAAAGTAATTTATTTTTGTGTACCTACCCACAGTTGAAGGTTTGTAAACTAGTTCATGTTCTAATTTATAAACACTTCAACCAATTATAAGTACATCATAGTATATAAAATAAAATTATTGTAGTTAATAACATAGTTGAGGTAATGAGAACGAAACTCACCTTGCATTTAAGTGAAATATGATTTCGTCTGTTAGACATGGATAATTTCCCTACAATTCTTCTACAAAACAAGTAACTGACACAAAGTCATAGAATGGGAATCCGAGAAAAGGCTCCGCATCTCGATCCTACTTAGTTCCTATTCGATCCACCATCGTGATAGGTAGCGATTGTCATTTGTTTTGAGATCGAATTCGATTGATTCAGTACTCGATCCAGTCGGGAGTAAGCTCCCTATCACTGGAATTACTCACGAGCATGGAGCGTTTATATACGTCTCTGCTCTCTGGTATACAGGCAGAGGCTGTCGCAATTGTCAGTCATCAGACGATAATAATACTCATTTAAAATTTAAGTTTGTGTTGTGGTAGACTAACAGTAATTTGTTATGGGAGTGATGTTGCTGGCAAACAGATATTCATAAGTAAAGTTCAAATCAAGAAAAGGAGAGATAGCAATAGTAAGGTTCAAATGTTAAAAGCCTAATAAAAACTATTTTATTTTTTTTTCAAAAATTCCACTTGTTTTAAAATCGGCAGTTTTCTATATATTACCTTGTAACACTTTAAAAGGAGCACCCGGTATAAAGCCGTGACAGGTGTCACGGCTCAGAGTCAGCTTAAGTCAGTCGATGAAAGTCTTCGAAATTAGTTTAGACGGTGAAGTCTGTGGCAGTTTCGATTGTCAAAGTGACAAGTAGTGACAGTTGTACTATAACAGAAGGTCGTGTGCAAGTTATTGAAAATAAACGTTTTGGAAGCAATCTGCGAACTTTGGAGTGTTACGCTGGTGAACTCACCCTACAACGTTTAGTACAGGGTTAAGTATTGCAATACTAATAACATATATTTACAATATCTCTCACCACCAATGGTTTCAATAATTCAAATAGGAAATTATTATATATTTAATAATTATATTTTCTAGAAGAAATATATCTTTTATGTAACATGTAAAAAACAGTCTCGTTGCGATCGAACCAACTTCGTTGCGAATACAAATCGTAAAATTCGTATATTCTTCACCACACAAGAATTCATTCTTTAGTTCAATATAAAGACATATCGACCTTGATTTAAAAGTTCCCTTATCTCAGAAATTCGATTCTTAATGGGATGTCAATTAATAACTACTACCACTTTATAGTTTGTATATTGATAAACACGTTTTTTTTTAACGTAGGGGGAATACTTTTGTGCACCAAGTGTGAGAGTCGCCCAGCTTAAGGCTGGGAATACTCACTGAACCCCCTACGGCCAGGGAGATCAAAGGCCGGAACTTTTCCGACTGACTTCATGCCTGGCCGTGTGTACCCTAAGGGCTTCAGCATCTATTTTGAATGTTACATAAATTGAGCAGCCTAAGGATGATTCAGGTATCCCACCTCTCTCTTCTCATGGAGGTCGGTATGGACATAGTTAAAGATCGCTCTCCTCGTGACTTCACTCTGTAGCTTGGCCTACACTATGGTAATAGCGGAAGCAGTACCAAGCTAAAGAATTTTACTATAAATATATTTTGACTTATTATCAGCTATTTATGAAGTGAATGAAATACATAAGCCCTTAGATTTATTGAGAACTTTTCTAGTACAAATGTTTTAAGAAATCAAATATTCTATAAGATGTAGGATTAAAGAAAGTTTCAGTTTTTTTAAAATATTTTTTTATTATTAGAAGGCTCTTTTTTGAAGGGAAAAGCTTTATGAAACCCTAAGAATTTGAATATGGGACATAATCTTCCTCTTTCAAATGAAAAAAATATATCAAAATCGGAGAATGTTTACTAAGCACATACATAAAAAAATATAAAATCGAAATAAATAACTTCTTCTTTTCGCAAGTCGCATAGTCTCAAGAGATTTTCCGCCCTACGTTCACTCCTAGCTGCCCTAAGGCCCAGTCAGCGAATACTCGACTATGTCTATGATCGTGTACGTTCATTTACTGAATCAATTAAGTTTTGAATGGGTGCAGATCCACATCTCAGAACACATTTTATGTTAGGTAGATAGTGAAGTTGAGTAAATTCCTGGGTGTAGCGAGAAAGATCATGTAGATTCTAGTTCGCTACCTCAATGCTTCTACATACCTCCAATTCCGAGAGTTTACAGGAGTCAGATTACGTTTTAAATGAGTTAAACAGAGCGTAGGCAGAACTGAGCGCCCATTTTAACAATAAAAATGATTATTATTAAAACTTTTCATGATAGTTTCTTCAACATCATCATAATTTATTTATTATATACTCAGTAGGTACAACAACTTGACTGCTTTCGTTCCTCAAACATCTTCACTATAGACTGCCACAGCTTGAACGTTCGTAATGGAAAACCCTTAATAATAGAAAAATATTTAATAGTGCATTGAACATCGAATGCCACCAACTTATTTGGAAAAAATGGAAAAAAATATAGATAATTCTGTGCAATATAACACTAACGACATTTCTAGGACTAGGTTTTTAGGTGCATTTTCCACTATAGGCACGAAAGCTCACAGAGGTGGACGTCGCATAATAAGGATCTCCATGTATCGAGTGATCCTCAAAAAAGCATACGAACTATGCAATGTAAATACGGGAACATATTTTCGCATGTCATTACTTAAATCATTTGACATTGCATAATACTGAGAAATCACTTGTCACTTTTGGAGCAGAAATATTTTATTGATTAACACCGAAATAAATTCACATATGTAATGATCATAACAAATATTAGAATGTCTAAATGTTCATACAAATATTTTTGATGTTTACTTCGGAAACCTTATTGATAATTTCTGGAATTATCATCAATTCTCAGTTTCAGTTCGTTTGAATCATTATGTATGTACTTAGTTTGTGTTCTAAATAAAAATATCTAGCATCATCATCGTCTTCTTGAGGCTTTCAGATTTCACGGAATTTAGTTCCTACAGTTCTGGAATTCCACTATAGATAATTCCTTGACTTACTAACTTTGTCGCCTGTTGTCCACTAAATAGCTCTTTTCTATGACATTATAACCTCTATAATCCGGACAATTATTATTGAGGGGGTTGTCGAGATAAATGATATATCCGGATTACTGTATATTTTAATTTGAAAGGTATAAGTCAAACTCATAATAATTAATAAAACGTTTATTATTTAACATAAAAGTAACAATTTTTCACACAAAAGACAATAAAAAATATATCAAAAACTTTAAACAGAAAAACTTAAAACCGGTTGGCTCCATAATCCTACTACACAAACATAATTGAAAAATTAAAAACCTGAACAAAAAAAGAAAACTTACTCTCGATTTACTTTACAAAATCAGTAATATTTTTTTTTATTATTATCTTTTACATTTTTCAGTTCAAAAAGTAACTCCATTTGATTGTCCGGTATATTATTTTCTGATGCCCATTGGATGCAATTGTTAAAGGAATTTTTGGCATCTTGGTGTTTAAATTTCGCAACAATTTGAATCTCGTCTTCGCTAGAAGAGGAATCGTTATTTACATCATTTGCTTCAGCAACAATATCCAGGTCTATTAGTAACTTATCAGTCTCCGACCCACTCCCCGTTATCCATGCATTTATATCATCCACTGAAATATCTGCGTTTAATTTTTTTGAACTTATACCTCATTTAATTTATTTTGAAGTTCATGCGAGTTCTTAATGCACTTGGTACCATGCTTGTTGTAACGAATAAACGACGTTTTTAGAATTACTGGTCTTTAAGGTTGTTGGAATGTCAAACTAAGATGCTACAATTTTTTTGCAGATCCTTTCTTTAAAACAGTTTCACTGCTTGGTTTGTCACATATTCTTTAAGCAATAACTTTTAAACGAATGAAGATATCGACAAGCACTGTGGAAAGATATTGTTGCATATTTGATTTATTTTCCGAATCTAATAAAATATGCTTACGGTTTCATTTGCGATTTTGGAGCAAAATTCAAAAAAGACAACTTTATAAAACCCGCCCCCTAGCGAGGGCGGCAAGAACCAGATGGTTTTATATTATGTTCACCAAACCATCCTTTCTTGAACTAGACCTTGTAATCAAAATTCCGTTAAGTCAGACTTAAGTTATAGAAACTTACAGTGCAGAAAGCTTAGCATCCCCTCCCGCCTTTATTTTCATCATATAATAAAAAAACATATATCAAAAAGATGGACCATTATGGTGACATTAGCGTGAGAGTATTCGTTTATAAACTTATATTGAATTTTTTTTATATAAAATCGCATTTTCCATAAGATGGAGGCTATTACGCTCCCTAACGGTGGACGTGTGAATTTAAAAAAAAATATTTTGAGCAATTTTCCTGGGTCTATTTCCTCTGAAGGATTTTTTTTCTAAACTTCTACGACTACTAATTCCTGAGATACAGTACCTACCTCGTCACCCTTATTGAATCACCCGGTACAGTTTGGTGGTAAGTACATAACCCAAATTTGTTTGTCATCACTTTCTAGATCTACAGGGTGCCTGGGCGATTGTCTTTTGATAACAGAGCTCTTTGTAGTCAATTTAATTCTTTTAATTTTTTACGTACTGCTGGTACTAATTCTGTATGGAACCATTCAAGAAATATTTCCTTTTCATTCAACCTTTTTTGCCCGTTGTAAGATTCAGGAATAAAGCAATTCCCGAAAGCTCTTGGTTTTACTGATTTTTCAACAACCGGCAATCGTAACTTATGGGACTCAGATACATTAGCATTAGCATTACGTTAGTTCAGATTTATAATGCCAAAGACACCCTGACAGGCTTACAAAAATTCCGGATTAAAGAGATGCGAACGGATTATGACTTTTTGAAATCACTGTCCGGAGTAATGGATGTCCGGATTTACGAGTGTCCAGATTATAGATGTTACACTGTATAGCCAAACTCTGGTTTGGTTTATGAACAAGTTAAAAACTTATCGCTTACTGTTCACTAAGTTGAAAAGCTTGAAAAAATTATATATGTGAGCCCGTTCGTAATATAGTGCCATTCAATTCAATCTTAATGAATAGCTGAATATTTAAAATTAGTTTAATTGAGTTTTCCGAATGATACCATTAGTGATATTGACGAAAACTTATCTCATACTCTCTCATAATACATTATGATCTAAGCTTTTCATTTTAATCAAATGGTCTTTCACCCGAATGCTAGAGTTTTTTATGAACGTACCTACATTTTTCAGGAACGGAAAATATAAGATGCTGACAAATCTGAATGGCTTTTCAATAATAATATGTTTTATTATAGAACCAAAAGCCACCACTGAAATATACAACTTATGAAAAATTAAGAGAAAAGCATCTGATCTGCCAATTGACCACAATTATTATTCCATGAAATACTTAATACTTCAAAATAAATATTTTCAACCGTTAAATCGAACAGGTGAAGTCAAATTTGTTACTATTTGGATAACGTTCAGTAAATTTCTAAGTCCAATGTCGCTAGGGGAAGAACTACACATATTGCTGTGATGAAATTAAATTTAATCATTGTCTTCCATGGAGCCGCATTTTATAGTCGACTTAAAACGCAATCTCGCGAGAAACCCAGAGACCGCAGTCGGCTCGGAGAGAGCACCGCCAAACTTCAAAGTGAAAACGTTAAGGTTCCCAAGAGATTAAGGCAGCAACAATCTTGTAATGCCTCCGCCATCGTGCGTCTCTGGAGGCCTTGGAGACGTGAGAATATGGAACCAAGAGAACGGAGACACAGGACTACCAACTAGCCGCCTGTTGAATCGGCCTCGTACAGGCTTATCGTCGCATAAGTTCCTCTATATATACACAAATTCACTCCCTTTCGCGTAAATATTTTATGGGGTCGTGAATTATTCTGGACGATCTAGTTTAGTGTCGCCAGCTTACGTGGCAGATATTTTATGGTTGTGTGATCGGTATAGTTGCTGCATTAGCTTCACACATGAATTTGTTGATGCGCATCTTATCGTATTCGCAAGATCATTTCGAGATTTATTAACTGTAGTAGAAACAACCTGTTCGGCACATTCTATAGATAAGAGCAACAGCACCTTATTAAAAAAATAGGCTCACAATTTACAGAATTGGATTGCGTTGGAAGTGGGATTATTCATTTTATTCTTACTGAATTTGCTTTGAGAATATTCTATTCTATTCTTGTTTTGTATATCAAAAATTAAAAAAAAAAATTAAAATATTCCGCATAGTAGTAATTATAATTATTATAGGAAGATTCTAAGAAGTGGGTCTTACAAGAAAAAAATAACCTTCCGGGGATGGCGCCCGGACAGTCATTCCGAAGAAGTTTTCATTTGCAATTGTTTACAACTAAGCCCCCATTCCCAAATAGGTGTTTCATACAAAATTCATTATCCTTCAATATACTAGCATTAGGTTAGGTTAGGTTAGGTTACCAAAAAGTAGTCAGCTGTGCTAGTAGCAAAGATTAAATACACCTAATCTTTCTAATATTTGCTAGTAGTATACAACAGTGTTTAAAGTGTATTTTTGACCGACTTCAAAAAGAAGGAGATAGACAATTCGCTTGTATGTTTGTTCTTTTTTTATTGTGTTTATGTATATTCGCGCGTTCTGCATAGTAAAAGTGCTCCGATTTTGATGATTTCTCGTTCCTTTGAAAAAGAAAATTGAGAAATTACCCCATAATATCTGTGTGACCGGGTAACATAAGATTTAGAGTGGGTCTATAAGAGTTACTAAGGATGTTTAATCTCAGATCAAAAATGTGCATATTTCTAGTGATAATTTATTGCAATCGGTAAATATTGCTGTTATCGTTCACATAGCTCATAATTTACAGATTTCAAAATAAATATGCATGTGAAACATGCCAGAATTCATCTGTATTCCTAATCGATTTTTCGACCACCAACCTCATATTGAAATTTGTATCACAATCTGCGAAGCCATTCCCGAAATAGCTAGTGTGGATCTCGAGGGTCGCATCCATTAAATATGAAAATATCGCCAATCATTTTCTCGGCTCTTAAAATCAATTTTGAAAATTTTTATCCAAATCTGACGGACCATTCACGAAAAAGTTTATGGACCTCGAGGGTGACACCCTCGCGTGTTTTCAGGGAAGCCGCTTATATAGATGACCTTAAAAATTAGAACCTTATCTATATAACAAATTTGATTAATATTATTAGAATCGAGAATTGCTCGTATTATTATATTAGATAGATTGGATTTAGAAAAACTCAAATCCAAAATCTCCTTCCCTCTAAAAACTCCCCACGGGAGCATTTTTTCCAAAATTGAAAATATGATACTGCCAAACTAAAGAGGAAATCATATGTAGCAACATTTAAACTTGACATTTTTCAAAAGAAGCTACAGTGGTAAAGTCTGAAATATGTTTATTTCCCTGGGTATTTCCGCTGCGATGTTTTGAGATCTCCGAATAACAAAAGAATATACATAGTTAGCATAAGTACTATCATCATTGGTATTAGTGAACGTTCAATGATTTTCATGACTAATGCTCGAGCTATTGTTGCACTAAGAAGTGTGAAATAAGTAAATATTTTTTACAAAAAATTGCACCAACTAATAGAGTGCTCTGAAAAATACAAAATGAAATTGATTCTATTGGTGCCTTGGTGCTGGTACTTTTGAAGTTGTGCAATTGTAGTTAGATAGAAGAATTTTGGCACTAACTTCAAAAGTACCAGCTCCAATAGAATTAATATTATCTTCTGTTTTTCAGTGCACCAATTTATACAGTCGGTTCAAGTTTTGGTAAAAAATATTTTTTCTATTGATGTTACATACGATTGGGGAGTGAGAGTCCGGTGCCTGCCCTCAATCCCATTTTGACCAGTACATTAATATTTTAAATTATTATTTTTCCTTAGTAGCATTTGAAGATGGCTAATGATTATCATTTATTCAATGCTTAATTTAACTGACGACAATTCCATGGTTAGGTATAAACGATAGAATTTGGATATAAATCGGATACGCTGAATTTTGCATTTTCTATCTTCTGAGTTGGAACTATAAAGTAAGGAATGCTGCTGAAGTCAGTGCTAATGAGTCATGCAAGAGGTAGCTGCTATCTCTATTTTATCTAGTTTTATCTATAAGTTTAAAATATATTTTTATGTAAATATGTTGATTTTACATACCAGTTTTTTTAGTAGCTAGTTTTCAGGAAGTTAAGACTTGCGCCCATATTTCTGATATCTAAAAATAATGCCAAGGAATGGTTCTGTTCTGTTTTAGGATGCAAAATAAAGTTGTCTTGCTATTATTTATGATGAATTATGTATTAAAAATCAAGAACCCAAACCTTTTTATAGTTGAACTTAATCTAGAATGCGGACTCACATTTCCACGCCTTTCCCCGAAGAAAATAATTTTTATTCAACTTTTTAGAGAAAAAAGTGCCAAAGAGTACAAATGCCTTTCACTACTTCACTTGATTTGAACCATACTTATCTTCGAATACTTACGTTTACAATTTATTACTGTTTATAGAACATAGATACAGAACCACATATTTATCATACACGTAGATGAAGATATTTTTTTTCATACATACGATATTCTCAGCGTACCTATATCTTATTTCATGGTAGAATTAACAGATTGACCGTGAAACAAAAAAAAACTACATTAACTTCGACTTCGAATACCAAATACTGTTTATACTGGATAGAAAATCACAGATTTATGTCAAAGAATATTACTGACATCTGACATATTCGTTGACTTGACGTACCGAATCAACAAATCCGCCTCTATCGCGTAAATTTTAGTAAGAAATTATGGCAATCTGTGTTATAGAATTTAATTATTATATAAATTATAAACTTCCAGTATTATATTTCCTGTATACAAATTTTCAATATCAAACAACACCGATTCTCTCAAATATATGAAAAGTTCAAAAATTTTGGACCAACTACATCATTTACAGAATGAGAGAAATGAATAATTATTGCCAGGTCCTAAATTGGAATGTTCTATTTAATACTTATTTCATGTACTGATGGATGAGTTGTATCATAGAAATACGTTGAGCCAATAATTTTCATCCAGCCTACTCTTAAACCTCTATTTACAGTGAAGTAAAAACTATTCTCGAATTATAAAACCAAATGCAAGTCAAAAACTTTCAATTTGGTTGTAGGAAATGTTTGGGTCACGATCATATATACACTAGGTTTGAAGACTTCCATGATGAGGGTAGGTAACCTAACCTAGAAATCATCGCGCGATAATTTCCATTCTCATAGATGTTAATCTGAGAGCATTTTTTACATGAACAAACATAAACCATATTCTACATGATATCGCCAAAGTCAGTTTTTCCTTCCATGAGAATGCAGGCATTCCTATGTCGAAACCATATCACAGCGTTACCTGGTTTTATTTTTAATAAATAGTTTACACAAAAAATTTTTAATGATCATGTTAATCGTCGGTGCTAAGGTTGGTGCACTGCAAAACAAGAACTAATATTAATTCTATTGGTGCTTTTAGCTTTAAAGTTGTGCAGTTGCAGTTGATAACATTTGGTACCAACTTCACAAGTACCAATACCAATAGAAATAAATCATTCCGTATTTGTCAGTGCACCAACTAATTAACATCGGTCCTTTTTTTCATAAAAAAATATTTATTTCACACTTTTGAGTGTAAAATTAGGGTGGAATTCATAGACGTCACTCAATCTCAATATCTACTACACTCAATTTGAGGACAATTTGAGTGTGAGTGATGACCTAGCCTCAAATCAAATCAAATCAAATCAAATCTTTATTGAGTCCTTTTCCTATTCACAAAAACAGATTGGTGGGGTCATAAAGAATTTAAAAATACATATCTCTTTCAGTGAGAATGATGTTCAAAAGTCTGCATAAAAAACAATATGAACGCAATGAAACTCGTTGTTTCCCAATCATAAATCAATTTAAGGGTTGGATCAGGTGGCAACCCTGTTTTTAATGAGTGTATCCATCACAGAGCATTGACGTATCTCTCTTTTCTTTGGTATGTGTAGATAACCATGAACTATAATTACCCTGCCATTCTGTCATTGTCAGTTGCAAAAGTTTTAATTTGAATAAAAATAAGAACTTTATACTTGATATGGCGCAAAACCAGAAAAAATATATGTCAGCAAATGAGAATTGCTTATTTAAAGGAGCTATGCGTCCGCTATTCAGCAGTTATAGCACAAATTAAATAACTTTATTCTGTGGTTATAAATAAAAAAAATAGATGAGCCACTCCATCAAAAAAGGAATAATATTTCCATTGAATATATCTCGTATAAATTTTATTATTACTAAATTTCTCAAGAGGATTGTTGTAATCTCTGAAAATTTGTCCAAAATTTTCATTGATGATTTTAAAATATACCTAACTCACAAATACTGGCTTACATTCGAATAGCTAAATAAAGATTATCTTCCACATAATCAATGATATCAATAAATTCGTTGAAGTTATTCATTTTTAATGAATGAATATACTCTATATATATATAGGTATTATTTTAATATATAAATTAATATTAAACGCAATGAACAAAACCAGAATATTTTACGTAATTATGACAAGCTCAAAAAGTGACGTTAAATTTAATTGAGTGGCAACATTTGACACCTTAATTTATACTCAATATTGAGAATCAATTGAGGGGCCTTTTGAGAGTAGTTTCTTTCTTGAATCTCAAATTTGAGTGTAGGATTGATTTGAGTGGAATTTGAGGGTGAGTGGAGATAGAGTGGCGATTATGAATTTGGCCCTTAGTCTCTAAAATCGATAAACGTTCATTAATACCAAAGAAGATAGTAGGTACTTATCCTCTTACCCACGTCTATTATTTGCTTGTACTTGTTATTAGGTAGATATCTCAGAACATCGCGGCGGAAATACGCTTAAGTATTTTAGATTAAACCATTTGACCACCGCTGTAACTCGGAAACCCGTAGTAACTCTAAGGAAAAAATGGTCATTATTAATGTGGCTACAAATATTTTTGTCTTTTATGTGGTACCCTCAGATTCTCAGTATTCGAAAGAAATTGCTCCCTCCACATAGCGAAAATACACATATAAGAGATTTTAATATCAATGTAACCGTAACTCTTTTGAAAAAATGTTCAATTTAAACGTTTCCGGATATCGTCCTATCTTTAATTCTGCCATCTCGAATTTGCCCCCTCTACCCCTTTCGATCCTTTCGTGGTCAATTTTCGGAGGGAAGGAGATTTTGGATTTGAGTTTTTACAAATATGGGACCATTTCTCAAGTCTCCTCTTTCAAATTAATAAAAAATCATCAAAATCGGAGTACTCAACTATATACAACGCGCGCACAAACGAAAAGAAAAGCAGACAGTGGAATTTTATACCTCCACCGTTTGGGTTCGTCGGCTAAAATTTTTGTAAGTGTGATGCTTGAATTTAGTACACTAATTTTATTGATGTGTGTTACTTTTGTTGTGGTAGCTTAATGGACCTCATTTTCCGAAGTAGGTATATGGTGTATAAGAGAGAATAACTTTCTTTGAAAACCCATATATTATTTGATAATCAAATAGACAAGGCTTAGGCTCCCAATTAAAAGTTTCACTTATTTGTAACAAATATGAATTTTATCAACACTTCTCCTTAATTGGATCCAATTTCCCTTGATGCTCTAATTGTATACCATTTTCGGTGGCTGGTTAGACTTACGAAAAATTAAAATATGTATTTTTGTTTGTTTTGGCCCTTGGGCGGTTTTCGTATAAATTCGTGTAATGCTTCATTGAAAAAGGCTCTTAAACGCAATAGAAATAATGTTTTATGCCATTGACTGTGTTGAATAAAAAATGAATGATCGCGCCGTTTTCCATGTTTGTTTTATATAACGTAAGTATAAGTCTTAATATTCACACATTAGGAATAATTTATAAACTTTAGTGGCTCATGACCTAGTTGTTAGTATGACTTAAAATAAGGTTAAATAAAAATATGTTACAGCATACTCAGAATAATTATAAAAGCACCTGAGTGGCATCAGACATTCTCTATTATTACAAAGTTTTTATGGTATATTAAAAAAACATGGAACAAAGGCTTATCATCGCGATCATCACCACCACGAAATTTAGGTAAATGGAAGTGGCAGGATTATAAATAGATGATTTTAGATAATATCTTTCTCTGCGTGACTGCATACCAGTCTCGTGTCAAATGTAATATGGCGGATTGTCAACCATTATAACAAAAACTATTAACTCAGCAGAAATTTTCACTTCTCTCAACAAAATTTGCAAATAATGATATGTTGTTCTGTTGTACCTAAAAACATACGAAAATTGGGATATATTAAGATAATTCGAACTCCAGGGACCTAGAATGCATAAAAATTTAATCACAATCAACACGACATTTAATATATAGTAGAATTGGCGACTAATTCTATTTGTGAAGTAAACAGTGAGACGTAGTGCGCCATTTTGTACCCATTCTCAACGTTTTAACCATTAATATATATTTCGGTAAATTATTTCATTGCTTGCTTTTTTTTTCTACGTTCATATTGATTTATGTTAGTTAATAGTCAATTGAAGGCGAGAAAATAAAAATGCAAAGAAAACCAGGTGATGACAGCTTTGAACATCCAATATAAAATTCATGTTTATATAGGTTTCTACAACGTAAAAAGTGAGTTTGTTATATCTTAAAATGAAACTGCCACTATCTATCAAACCAAAAGCTATTTGAACGTTTTAAATCAGTGAATTTCAATAGTTTCACAATCGCCGGTGGCTCTTGATTGTTCTAACTCTAAATCTGATATTGAAACTGTTTTATTTTATAGAAACGTACTAATGAGAATATGTATAACAATCTTTGAAAACAATACTCACAGAATCACAAGGTCCTTTCTGCCATTTACTGGCGTGCTGCTTATTTACCTATTTACCCTTTTCATTTCGTATTAGCATTCTCGATACCTAAATTTCACTGATTTATAGATATTTGAATACTACTGCTCTGATGACAATGTTCGCTTAACTAACGGTTGGCTTTGAAATGAAATGTTTGAATGTCACCTAATGTCATTATATAATTAGGTAGAAACGGTATTGTCATTGCTGTGACCTTATTCTAAGGCGATATACAGCTGAGTATTATCTTTCGCCATCTTGTGTCCAGCCAGAGGTAGATACCTGTGGTCGCCATTCATGTCACATGTCAGTCGTCGAGGTACTAATGACTATATATCAAATTTATACTTACGCTTATACTCTTGGTGTTACGCATTTCGCATCTGTATATTATTTTTAATGATCTTACACTTTAGACATCCAAAAAGTAGGATCCTATTGCGCAAGCACCGAATTAAAATACTTAACTCTTTCTTTGAAAATAAATGAAGAGTTGATTATTGAAGTTATTTGAGCCGGTTTTCCAAATTTGCCTTGCCCTCAAATATACTTTTATTTTCAAAAATAGAATTACTTACTAACGACGACAACTGGCTAATGACATTGATTGACATGACTTAATTTATTTTCTTGTTGTTTTTTTTGTTGGTTTGAAGCTGAAATATGATATCTGTATGATAGAGGATCTTCCCGATTTATCAATGTTTATAGAGATATACATTTTTTTATTCCAATGTGTAGAGATAAGGTCTGAGAACTGTTGTAATAAACGTAACCATATAGATCACTTTAGTTACCTATCACTTATACATGAAATACACGAATCGTTGGGAGTAGGTATTATTAAAAGGCTTATCAAGTATCTATTTACTTTTTCTGAAACATACGGCATTTTCCCACTATATCCTACGCCCCCCAAGTCGTTATGTTAATGATCGTCATCGATACTCTCGAACATTTCCAATGTGCCTCGTTTCTCAAAGGTGGGGAATTTGATGCTTCCTAGTGCCTTTGATAGTCCGTGTATAATCAACGATTCTGTAATATTGAACTCAATTGTTTATAAAATGAGAAATATTATTTTTAAGTTTATAAAACTTAATTTTCAATTATTGATGGGCGAGGTATAATAATATTTTTTTCAAGTCGGTCGAAAAGCCTGCTTATAAAATGTACTATCTTGAACTATCTAAGTGTTGTGAAATTCTTAAAATTACCCAATTTAAATGTTGTTGGAAATTAACTCTTCCTCAACACTACCGGATAAGATTTAATATTTTGCAAATAATATTTCTCTCCATCTTCAGTCATGTTGACGACCGAGTTATTCAAAATAAAAAAATGTTTTCATTCTCAGAATGTATTTTGTTATAGTGATTGATTGTACTGAAAATAATTTTGTTTGTACCTCCATCAAAGAAGTAATATATTTTTTTTATTCAGCATCCCATTTTTTACCTAGCATAGTATTTCGTTTGTACCTAATTGTACCGAAAATAATTTCGTTTGTACCCAAAAAGTTACACAATTTTCTCGAAAATTCAGCACTATTTCTAAGGTCTTTAAAAATCTTCTTATATATGGATACTGTTTTGTTTGTACCTCACTGAAAGAAAAATATTTTTTTATCTCCTCCAAAAATAGTTCGACTATTTATGTTTATGAATAGTAGTAATTTGTCTGTACCTTATTGTGCCGAATATAATTTCGTATCTACTTTCTTTATTTGATGGTACTAATGAAATATGTCATTATCGGTACAATCAAGTACACTACGCAGAATTTGTAGAATTTTTAAGTATACCTAAGTGTAAAATAAATATTTTTTACAAAAAATTGGACCGAAGTTATTTGTTGGTGCACTGAAAAATACAAAATAATATTAATTCTATTGGTGCTGATACTTTTGAAGTTAAGCAATTGCAGTTAGATTGAAAACTTTTGGCACCAACTTCACAAGTACCAGTACCAATGAATAAATATTATTTTGTATTTTTCAATGCACCAACTAATAACGTCGGTCCAATTTTTTGTACAAAATATTTGTTTATTAGAAGCACAAACTAAACTATGTTTAGTACATTTAGGTACAAACAAAAGACTACTCAGGAGTAAAAAAAAACTTATTTTTGGAGAAGGATTTCTGGGAATATATTCCAGCGAACGGAACAGATATAGTTTTTGTAATGCAACAAACATCCTAAGAATTAGAAGATTTGAAGTGCGTTTTCCAGAGGTATAAATTTTAGCACTCGTATTAAAGAACATAAAAGATCTTTAATCCTCAATAAAGCAGATTCCAATCATGTACTTCATTGAATAAAAAATAATCACACGTTAAATGATAATCTCGTTACTTACATTTCTAGAATAAAGGATTCAATGTGAACTTGCTATGATCATTAGAAATCAGTAAGTTTAAATTGAAAGTTGCTCACGATAATATCTTTTTATTATTATGTTAATTATTTGTCAAACATAGTATTTAAGCTTATTTTATTCATTTTGATTGTGAATTTGATATCATATTATAAAGACAAAGTGTGTATTGAGACTTACAGCAAGATAGCCCAATCAAAAAGAAACGAGTGCATTCCAATCTCTAGGCACAACAAATTTGTATTAGTGAGCATGGCAATGACATGGGAGGAACTACTATTAAGCTCAAGTAACATTTGCTGCTACGCCATTTACTTTCCTAACGGGCCGAGTAGGTACTTTTATATTCTGATCGTCACCGGATGAGTGGTATTGACAAGTTTCAATAATAGTCATTGTATTGCGAGTCCGTCCCTGTCATACTGCTTCTTGTGCCCCACCTCACCTAATCTTATATCATTTTCGTCAACTAAACAAATCAATTATTGTTGGTACAACCAAAAAATAATTTGAAAAGAGAAAACATTTGCAACCTCTATATTCGGTTACAGAATTTCTCGAAAAAAAAAATGTCGACTATTTTTTGTTGGATCTACATTTTATACAACCTGGATGCCAACTTGACAGAGCAAAAATGGGACTTTTCAGCAATCTTCTTTCCTATGAAGAAAGGTTGATCAAAATCAGTCAATGATTTAGGTACCAAGGTAATGCAGCAGCGAATATAAAAGGCAATAAATATTAATTTTTCGCATCAAAATCGTCAGTATAATTTGCATATAAAATAATATGTGTACCAACAAGGGGACATCCAGTTTATTGAAATATTAGGTGGTTTCAACATTATCTATTATAAGTCGCCATAGGTCTTATTTGAAGAAGGCACCGATCAGGAGAAAAAATAATATACTTCACTATAGAAGTTACAGAAGCAAGAGAAGTAGAATGTATCCATTTGCAATATAGTAGGCACAAATATAAATACTTAGCTACAAATACCGATGTTACAAAAGTAAAGCAAATAAAATAAACTTGCTATATTTATACACCAAGTAACATAATATAAAATATTAGCTCGTGCTAGTGCAAATTCAGCAAAGATCATTTTTGAATATAATAATTACTTTCTGTCAAAAGGACAGCGTTTTGTGTTTGCAAGAGCTATCTCACAATCCTACCGATGTTTGACTGAGTATTTGATATTATTGGTACTGAAACAAATACATGAGTATCATTTCGAGGACTACAACATTTTAAACTATTAGCAATATAAATACAGAAGTAAATGCTCAGTCATATTAAAAAGTATAAGTAGGTACAATAGTTGAATGCTTTGAAATAGGATAACTCATCTATGCAAAGTTTCCAAGGCATTGGAGTGGGTATCCTTTGTAATTATCTTGTGGTTTTAAGAGTTTATTGTACCATGGTTTAGGTACAGTGTGTCTCTGTAAAAAAATAGAGCCTCCTCCTTGGAGTGTGTTAATTACGTTGTAGTATCTAAGTATCTAATGATATTCTTTCATGAGCAAAATATTAATTGTACCAAAAAGAGCGCATGTAGTGTAGGTACATCTCAAATTAAATCTTGCAGGTCTATTTTTAAGAAATAAAAAGTTCTGCTTCTCGCATGCATTTTCCATACACACTTCCTTAATAGCTATTTATAACACCGTACTGTCTTTTAAGCTTAACCACGAAATCAAGTTATCTTATGAGCCTATAGAATGTCAAGATTTTCTCTGAACACATCTAAAAGAATTCACCATGCTTAAACGTTTTTTACAACCATGTAGGTACAATCTATCATTCGACAAATTTAAACAAGTAATAAGAAACCATTTGAAGAAAGAATGCTTTTACATTACCTATTGAAGAATATTTTAACAGTACCCACATTTAATTTATTTGATCTTAAAGTAGGTATCAACTTTAACTTTTTTAATTTTACATCTCCAAGCATTCAAAACCTACATGACCTGAACATTCGTAGAGTATTTTACACGATTACAAAACTTTCCTTATTAGACTACTTAGAGTACCTATCTAGCGATAGGAAAGTAAGAAAGGTTGTAATTTCAGGTCAATCGGACGGACGTCTACAAGTTCTGAAAATTATACTGCTAATAGAGAAAATACAGAAAAAAAACCTTCTGCAGCAATCATATCTAATTTTTACAAAAGTCTAAGATCAAACTGCAATGGATAAATAGAATAAAAATGTGATAAACATGAAACTAAAATGGAGTAGGTAGTACAGCCATGGCTACGGAGAACTTACATGTAATACGATACCCTGAGAATATTGAGATAAACATGTGATTGTTGAACACGTCAATCAACGCATAAACAGAGCGGTGGTCGGCCATGTTTCTCGTAGCCCTTGACAATTGAAGAGCTGTGATAGACAGCCACCCGAAGCGCCCCTCGTCATCTGTCATATCAAGCTTATGGATTTCTTGATCCCAAAGTTTCTAAGCTCCCATTTTATGTTAACCATAGTCAATGATACAAGGATGTAGCATAACACAAACCCGTCTTATTCAATGAAATTCGAGGCAAGTTCTCGTTAGATATCTCGTTAGAACATTCTATAAACAGAGTTTTTACCGTCAACGCCAACATTAATTGGTTATACTTATTTATTGTTGATGGCAAAAACTTTTGAAACGGAAGAAGATGCGGATACTCGACTTCCTTATTTTCAGCTTGGATTTTATCTCCACTTAAAGACTAACGGAAATGAAAATACTACAATCTAATTTAGATTATATCTTTCTAAATTAAGAATTTTCAGAGTAAAATAATTCCCACATCTTGTTTATCGACTTTTAAAGTTCTCCCTTGTTTATCACTCGTTTAAATGAACTGATGGAGTTTAAAATGAGAATTTCTCTATTTTCAAATGAATTCTAAATTCGAAATAAATTTTATTTTCGACACATAAATATGTAGAAGGAAACATGGGAACCTATTTCCTAAAAGTCCCCCCTAATCTAGATAATGAGTAGCTCTGATACAAAAATGGATGCACTATCGTTTCTGCATTAAGATAAAAAAAACGGTAGTAGTAAGTAGTTATCTACAGTCGGAAGTAAATTAATCTGAGGACCTTAGATGATGTCAGAAAATTATGATAGATAAAAATAAGACAAATGGGCACAATTACATTTCCGTGACAAACTATTATTTTTCAAATGGAGACGACATTTTTGTCAAGTACTTTTCGATAGAAGTGTTTTGACGAATCTACTTATATATTTGCGGCTGGATTAAAAATAAGAGCACAAGTTAAATATTTCTATGGAAAATACTGGATAATAATTTGATCTTAAAATGTTGTTAAGTGTTATAATGTATAATTATTTATTTACTTTCATTGTATTGAATTTTCAAAGGACATTCCTCTCTCCTCAAAACATATTTCAGATCGTTTAATTGGTTCGCTTGTTTTCCCATAAATCTTACCTCCTTTCCACATGAATTCTATCCAAACCAATATGTCCACAAGCCTCAATGATCTACTTAAAAAAACAACCAGTCCAATGCCAAAGATTAAATACAAACCTTTGCCAATGCTGTCCAAAAACAACATTGAAACCCTAATAGAGACTCACATAGACTTTACTTTACTCTACGCTTATGATTCTAAAAACTCAGAAGAAACTGGAGTAAGTAGTAGGCCCTGATAATTGTCTTCAGTTTCGATAACATTTGCCCACTACCTTACACACAAATAGGACTGCCAAATTGAACGCTATTTACTGTGAGACCATCTTAATCAATTTATGTTACAGATATAAATTCTCAATTCTAACCAACTAGCTTAGTTCGCTGGAATGTTTGCAAGAAATATACCCTTCCCAACCGCTCACAGTTCTAACAAAAAAACAGCTGTAACCTTACAACACACAAGAAGAAAGTCATAAAAAATTTAATTAAGTGTTTTTATCTTTTTTGTAAGCTTTAGATATCCTGGTTATAGGAATAAGTATGTAATTCCTTATGAACAAATATTGATTGATTGATCATACTATTAATTGGGATCCCATCATATATTGGTATAATGAGTAGCTAATGAAGAAGCGGACAGAAAAGCAAAAGAAGGCATAATCGACTATGGGGAGTTATTGGATACATATTCTTAAGTCATGCACTATTAAGGGGTGTTGCCTTATTTTAATAAGGTTTTGACCTTATTTCTCGAAAAAATAAAGACTTGTTGGGAACGCACTCTTTAAATTGACAGTTTGTCTGGATAATCAGTATTCAGCAGCAGTAACAGCTAACCTAATACTTTTATCTGTGTTTTTGCTTTGTTGTTTAAAAGTGATTTACCTAACAGCAACAAACCAAATATTTGAAAGATGTAATGAAATCTTTTTTTGTGAGGTTAGATTCGTTGAATAAAGGAAATAAGGAAACCTTAAATACTTACGGTAACTAGTCGTAAATAGAGGAAGGCAGTATTTTATTATGTTTCCCTTATTATTATTTTTAGTGCGCATGCTTAGCTGTCATTTTAAGGACGACCATAATAAGTGTGTTTACAGTGTGCGTGGCGGGAATCCACCACGAAACCTCGCGAATGAAACCGTGGCAAAACCTACCTAAATATCGTAGAGACCAAGTGCTCTTTATCCGCTTACGCCTTGGTCACAACCGGCACACCCACGACTAACTCCTGTGTATCTAAAATGAAAAATTGTCTAACAAAAATATGCTAGTTGATTGCTCAATCTTGACTCAACAGAGGGATACCCACAAGATACAGGGAAATCTAGAGACAATCTTAGGTCAATTTGTATATTCCACAATATGGCTACATTTCTTAACAGAAGGTAGAGACATTAAAAATGAACAGTAAAGTACTACTTGTCAAGGTTGATGCGATAAGAAATAGTTTCTCTCAACACGTGCCGTAACATTTGGCCACCTAGATGTAATTTTAAAAGTGAAAACAGTATTTTTTTGTAAATGTCACATTATGATCCTATTTAGAAATTCAAAAAAGGAAGTGGCCGGAAAGTAAAAAATATGCAAAAATGTTCCCCTTCACATACCTTCACCCCTTCACATTTATCTATACCAAATCTAATTTTGATATGCCCGATATACAAGAAGTCATGATGTGTCTAATGGATTCGTTGAGACTCAGTTTATATAAACTAAATTTAAAAGTACGAACAATCGCAATAGGTACATTTCTACATTAAATTTACCTGAAAATTACTCAAAATTTGTTCATTATGGTTATTGGTTCGATCGAGTAAATATTTATATACCTACCTAATTGAATAAAAAATAATTTAAAAATTAATTCCGTAAAATAGATAAGAAATAATGGAAGTACCTATAATATATACAATAAATTAACATCTTAGGAAATAATGAAGAGGGATTAATAGTTATTAGTCCCTCTTGCACGACAATCATAATATTTGAAATTAAAAAATAGCATGAAAATAATATAAACAAACTCAAAAGTGTCAACGTCAGCCGCATAGTGTTTGTGCATAGATATGTGAAGAGGAGTTTATACAGCAAGTGAAACAAAATAAGTAACAAATTAAAATAAAATACACGAATTAAGTTAAAATAAGAAATAATAATTAGAACTAAAGATAGCCACCCTTCATCAATATCACTTACTTTATTTTATTTGGAAACTGCTAATGGGCATGACCGAAATATTCTTTGGAGGTTATATATTGAAAAAGTAAAAATACACAGAACTTGAACGCAATACAAAAGTCTTTGTCAAAAAAGCTGCGATTTGGTTGATTCATTCTTATTTCTTATTTTATTTTAGTCATCTGTATAAATCTTTTTTTTTGCCCTTATTCTTATTTTTATTTTAATTTATTCCTTATTTTATTTTATGTCCCGTATAAAGTATAAACTGATTGTTTGTATTGAGATGGATAACATGAAGAATTTTTTAGTTGTACGTACACCTTTAGAAAGTATATGTTAGTCTTAAATAAAGTAGAATAAATTGGTTATTCCAAAATAATTGATGTAGAGTGTAACTGGGAATCTACGAAGGTTGTGAATAACCAAACACTTGAGTTATCAGCAGGCAGTCTACGCAGAGTTATATCTGCCCTAGCGATTACATTTTGTTTTATAGGTAGGTATAATAGGTTAAGATAATCACTAGAAAAAATCGCTTGAATATAATTGAGAATTGTTTATGTATATACAATATATTATGATATATAACACAAAAAAATTTATAAACATCACGATAATGAATGCGCTTATGCCAAATGCCCAACTATTTCAAGAGATATGTTAACCCGGACGTGGGAATATTTCAAGGGACACACATTTTTATTGCTTATCTATATTTCGAACAATAGGTAATAATGAGGATCGTCGGCTAATATGGATTTACGACCTTTTTAGATTTCTGGTTGTAGTATACCTATTAATATAATATACTATAATGATCTATGACTGTAAATTTAATCGAATCATTAATTTGCTACCTTTCTTCATATCTATAGAGAAATAGATATTAATCCTGCAAATGGATGTATAAATTGTAGGTATTACATTAATCCATTTATCCTTAAGTAGGTTCTTACCTATGAACTGCCCATTGTCATTTGAAAGGATTTGGAATTGTTGAGTATCAAAATTAAAATCCATAATTTCTGATGTATTTGCCAATAAAAATTGTGAGGATTAGCATGTACAAATCTTGTTAAAAATATTTTATTTATAATGTAATGACTTGACTATAATAAGCTTTAGGATAGTTCGCAAAGGATTTTTCCAGCCCTAATCCTTTGACATTTTTCTAATCTGTGGTCTTAGGTAGTGTATTGTATAATACAATAATAATAAAAGACGTATTACAGGCATATTTGTACTTATCAAAAATTCAGCTGATTAACTAATGATGTAGTTAAATTCTTTTAAATTATCACGAAGAAGACATTTTTCGCAATACAAAACCAATATTATAGAAATTAACGAAATATTTATTAACAAGATTAGTTTTTGATTACAGGATCATGCATCTCAGCTCCCGTCATCTATAGTTCAATTGATTGTGAAGTTATCAGTTTGATAACTTATAAAATTTATCTGTTATGTAAGGAACATCTTATTTTGGAATATTGTGACGGCATATTGTTTTTTTTATTACATGCCATACATGTTACTTATTTTGATATCTCTTCTGGTTAGATATATGATCCAATTTTTTTTTGAAATCGGTACGGTGATAATCATTATTAAAAAAATAAATCTAAAAAAATCAGTTTTGTACCACTAGCTTAAAAAAGCATTGAAAATTTCAATAGAACCTCGGTGATAAAAGCATGTATGGTACTCATTGGAGAAGGTCTAATTGTGAAGACAATCAAGTTGGATTAACATGACTACTCAGAGAGTGTTCAAAATTAAGAGCTAAACATCATAAAGCTCAAAGCACTTTATTTTACTCAATTTAAATTGGACCTTTCTTTGAAATGCTGTTCCTCGCCGCTTCGCCCGCGCTACCGACCAGTGAAAATCCTGCGGGACGACTAAATTATACAAAAACCTACGTAGTAAATGATTTACATTTATTTATTACTAGCAAATTCCCAAGACTTCATATGCGGAAATCCCCTACAAATTAAGTCCCAAGAAACTTCAACGACGACAGACATATGAATTCTTATACACTGAAAAAAATATTGTTCATAGTATTAATGAACGGTCGTTATCAACTTATTTTCATTGGCTTAATGATTATTTGAATTGTATCAATTAACAATTGTTTATCGACTGAAAAACTCATTCATTGATATTACGAAAGCTTATTCTTTAGCACAATGAAGCCTTCTTCATTGGCTTAATGATAATTTTCATCTTCTCAATCAACAATTGTTTTTGGGCTGATGAACTTGTTTATTGATATAATGAAAGTATAGTTATTAGCACAAAGAAGTGTTTTCATAGGATAAATGAACTCAATACATTGGTTCAAAGAAATTCTTCATTATAAGAATGATTTTGTTGCGTTACCTTTCTAGATTTTGTTTTGCCTATATTACATAATATTAATGAAAAGGTTTCATTAATCCTATGCATATCTTCATGAAGTCATGAAGTTTTACATTATAACAAAGACAACGATTCATCTATGCAATGAATTCGTTCATCAATAACAGCTCCAGACGCAAATCTGCAACGGTCAAAATCTAAAAATAGCATTATTGGCCCGATTTTCACTTTTCACTCAGTCTTCGTCTACCGTCTAATATCATTTTATGTTTACGAGTGGCGGGTGTACTGTGTAACTACCTTATATGCAAATTGCGTCTATATTGGGAGTGTCTCAAAAAGTTTTAGGAAGATTCACAAGAACACAGGTAAGAGATTCATTCATTATTATTATACCTAGGTACTTGGAGTTAAAATGTTTCGTTTGTAGCACTTATAGGTACCTATTCTGTTGAATTACCTACATATATAAACTATACATTTTGAAGTTGAAACCAGCAAGCATGTTATGCTTTATTTGTAAAGATAGCTTTCCAAACTTTCCGACATTAACAAACCATTTCAAACGTTTTCATAATCTTAATTCCAATTGCACATTTCGATGTCTAGAGTGCAGTCAAAGCTTTCAAAATTTGGCTTCATTTAAAAGACATGTCAATCGTATTCATTCTACTAATAGAAATGATTTTTCGTAAGTATCGTGTTCTAACCACAGCAGCTTTAATGAAGCACAAAACTTAACGAATGTACCAACAGTTAAGTCATTCCCAAATGACCAAGTTCAAGTAGACTCTGCTGACTCCACAGATAGACCCATACCCATGCAATCCGAAGAATTCCAATTTAATACTTTTTGGAAACTAATGACTCAAGGTGCAAGATGCAGAAACTTGTTTAAGGGCCCTCAAATTTGACAACCTTACATCAGAACAATTTGATGCCGTTTGGAAAGCATGTTGGGGATATCGGCATCAATTCATTAAGAACGCAAAAACTTCTGAGATTATTGCGAAATGGTCCTTCTACAAAACCCCGGCTCGATATAGGCTGGTAAGACTTTGAATTTTCTGTAAACCTATATAGGTTATCACATATACAACCTATTAACTTTTATTCTAGATTGATATGGATTTCAAGTTAGCGTTTAGCAGTTGTAATATGGATGGCTTACTGGAAGATTTTGATAAAGTTTTGAGAAAAATTTATACTTTTTTGACGTCTGAAAATCATGTTAAAGACAAGTCAGTAAAAACTTTGATTGAAAAATTAGAAGACGCTACAATATCAGAGGGTATGTCAAATTTTATCAGTCTAATAAGTAATAATACATTATCCTATATTAAATCTCTTTTAATATTCATGTACCTACCTACCTTCCCTCCTTATATTACTACTTTTACATATATACCTACTAATAATACTCAAACAATAATGATTACCTATTTCTATTATTGCTTTTCTAGATGGAAGAAATGCTGCTTGTATTTGGGCACTACATGGCTACCTTGTTCCAACGAAAAAAATTATCAAAAAGGATGTGACGGGGAAAAAAACCACCACCAAATTCACCATCAAGGATTCCCAGGAGTCAGTGATTTTTGTCGGCGATAATTTGATTGAAGTCGAGGATAGAATCAATCACCTCAAACGCACCAAGTCATCACTTCAACCATCAATATATGGCATTGGTAGAAACATTTTTGAAATCGATGAAATTTTCATACATTTTGACGATATTCGTTTTAAATTTACCAATATAATCCGCGCTCTCGATATTTGTTTTAAATTAATATACCTTTTTGACTTGGAGTTCCCTCTCGAAAGCGAAATGTTCTTTAGCTTTCTAGAATCATATTTTTACAAAATTAAGCCTACTTGTAAATATCCAAAGGTACAAATCCTATGTAGCTATCTAGATACTATAGAATAAAAATGTCGAAAGTTCATTTTAGTGTTTTTTTTTTACCTTAATTTATATTACTGAAATTATAATAACAGTGAGAGCTTGAATTCTTGCGAGAATGAATAGGCTCAATGACTGAATTAAACCTAATACATTCTTAGAAGGAATACATTAATTTTATCAATGATTCATTTCATAAGATCTACATAAAAAACTTGTATTTGACGAATAAAGTTTATTAATACAATGAAATAATTTCGTCAAATTGATGAATTCATTCATAATATTCATGAAATCTTCTTCTTTGGGACAATGAAATAAATTCATTATAGGAATTAACAGGTTCATTGTCTGAATGAAAGGCAATACATTAATAGAAGGAATACATTCATTGTCTCAACGATTCGTTTCATTAGATCGAAAAAAGCATTATTTTATTTGAAGCATAAAGTTCATTGATACTAAGAATATATTTCATAAGCTTGATGCAGGAATTCTTTAATATGAAGAATTGAGATTCATTGAAACAAAGAATCACTTACATTAGATTAATGAAAATCTTCACTAGCTTAAGAAATTTTGTTCTTCAACGAAAGAAGATTATTTTCATCGAGTCAATGAAGCACTCTTCATTGTAACAATGAGTTTCTTCATCGGCTGAAAATCTATAATCAAATTTATTGTCTTGATGAAGTTTTTCATTGTATTTAGGCACATTTTTCGTTCAGTGTATTTATAACTATTTATAGTTGATACACCTTAATAATAATAATAAATAAAAATAAATATATTAATAATAATAATAAATAAATTGAAAAGTCTGTTTATTATTATTTACCATTATAGACTCTGAAACCTCATTTTCCACTACCTATAGGCTTTCTCGTTTTATATCATGTCGACGGTGCAGAACTTGAACATAAATGTCATTCTCGCGCCCCAACGTTCCAAAAAACCTTAATAAAGACACCCATACCGAATTTTAGATCTATTTATTTCATTACAGCTCCTCGGGGACTCCTCAGGGATGATTATCGGAAAATCTCGAAGTAAATTGCTTTGCTTATTTGTTAGTTGGAGTAATCATACGAACTTTCTAGTCAATATTTCTATTTACTATTATTTCCCTATTTACCCCTACTTTACCCCTGTAAGCTGGGAATTTCTGGATGTAAGGTACCTATGTCCTTTTCTGTAGGTACTACCGACAACGTGTATGAATTACTATTTCACGATGGTCGGTTGAGCCGTTAAGGCGTGAAAGCATGAAAAACAAACAAACAAACTCACATTCTTATTTATAATAATCTACCTATGGAGGGGAGGAGAACAATCTCATATGGCTGTTTCGCTTGAAAAGTGTCCACAAAAAAGCATTAAATAACGTTTCAGAAAATGGCCAGAATGGCGCTAGTGTAGTAGAAGGTGTAAGATATTTTTTTATCTGTTCTTAAACTTAACCTAAAATCTTATCTTGATACTTGACATTAGTATTTCGTTATTTTCTAATCTTGATTGTGGAAAGCTCTTAAAAGTGAAAAGTGGTTAATAATAATGGTAAAAGTTTGTGCTATAAATATAGAGTGTGTATTATGTTTTTTTTGCATTGACATATGGGTTAATATGTCAATGTTTTTTTGATATATTTTGTGTCTTTATTATCCATCTTGAAAATGGCGCGTTTAGCAAGTAACTTTTCTTTTTCAATGTTACTGTCTACTCTCACAACTTTCGGCGCTGTCTTTGAAAAATGGTACTCTGGTACACCCGCGCTCTCTCAATTTAATACTTTTTCGGGGCCATTTTTTTAACACAGATATGGTGCTCATCCCCTCTACACTCCATAAATCTACCTTACGATTATTTTCATAAAGCCCGTTGAACACATATATCTTAGATATAGGCCATATTCAATATCCTAATTTATTACTCTCTTTTTTTTAAATGGATTTTAATAATTAAAGTTTGTTTCACGAATCATGGCTATTGTGTGTAATCATTCACGAGCTACGTACATCACGCTATACTCATTATCATGAAATTCTCTACTATGTTTGTCGATCTAAGCTACGACATCAGTATGTCAAGCTTATCTCTTTTCATACAATGATAGGGCGCTGCACGTATGTCCGAAGGCAAAGCAATCTTTATTTCATAGGAGTCAGAAAGTCATTCTTAGGTGCATAAATTCAAATTTCATAACTCAAGCAATAAATTTGTATTTTGTTATGTTTGCTTATTTAACCAATCGATATTTTTTCGTTAAATGCTATATCTTAGCTCGAAATCGTCACGCCACTGATTTACTCCCTTCAGTTGGATTGATCCATTATTCGTGTTGTCAAGGCAGACGCCATCATTCGTGAAACAAACTATACATACCGTTGCCGTTCCGAAAGGATTGGATTTTTATGTGCCATAATATTGTCGAACAAGATACATGCTCTTAATTATGCTTTCAAACCTAAATATAAAAAAACTAACACGTCATACAGATGGAAATTATTAATTTTGATATACAACATTGTCTATGATGTAAATATGAGTAGATTTTTGACCGACTAACCCAAACGGAGGAGGTATACAATTCGACTGTGTTTTTGTATTTTTTTGTTCGTGCGCGCTATTTATACAGTAAACTTAATCCGATTTTAGTGATTTTTGATTCATATAAAAGAGGAGACTTAAGAAACGGTCCCATATTCGTGAAAACTCATCCGAAATCTCTTGCAAAAACACCCCAAAGGGGTTGACAGGGGCAATTTTTCCTCGAAAATCTGAGGTGGCAGAGTTAAAGATAGGACAAAAGGAATACAAGAGAAAATAGTTTACATTCGGCAAATAAACATTTGGAAACCACAGAAGCAACATAATATGGCTATTTGAACGTAGTAAAAATAAGTAATTTTTTTCAGTATTGGAAACATTGAAATGGAACATATATTCAATACAGACTGGTCAAATGCACTAAAAAGTAGCAAAGGCCATTAACAAGACAGAGCATATTTGTGCTACACGAAAATAAAAAAAAATAGGTAAACACATACATATTTGTACGGAAAATATAGGTATAACTACATGTTTGCTATTGACTGAACCATTGCAGGGGTGTATTGATAAAATCACATGGAAAAGGAATTATACAGGCTGATTTTTTTTAACGTGCCCATTAGAAAATTTTCACATAAGAATCGAGATAGAAATATGAAAATTTGAACCTAGCTATAATGAACGATGCCCAATTTAGTGAACATAATTATAAAATGGTAGCACTTCCGGTTAAACCGGAAATTGTACTAACTTTGTATTTTCAATTGGAAACCCCTGTTTTATATTAGATATTTGAATTCCGCACATTTAACTAATTATGAAAAGTCATTTTTATTGCAAAAAATTCTCATAACAGATGTCTATTTAAAGATTCATATCTCTCGTATTGTAAACCGGAAAAACAGAAAGTTGTTTTTGATCAGTAGCCCGAAGTTGGAATTTCCTTCAATATGCCCATCATGCTCAAAATTAATAATCTTGTTTAATACTCAAAAAAATATATACCTAATAGAAAAAAAATATCTTCTTTATTATTTGAAAAAACATAAGAGAGTCTAATAAAAAAATCTCCTAAAATTCAATTTTCTACCTGATGACGATGGAAAAATAGGTATGTGCTATTAAGAAAAGTTGAGTTTTTTAACTTTTGTTACGACGTCATTAATATTTTTTTGGAGTAAGTATTAAACAAAAAATTTTTGAGAATAATGGGCACACTGAAGGAAGTTTCAACTTCGGGCTACGGATCAAAAACAACTTTTTGCTTTTCCGGTTTACAATAAGATAGATATGAATTTTTAAATTAACATCTATCATCACAATTTTTTGCAGTAAAAATGACATACGTCAAAAACTATGACAGATAAGTTATAACAACTAGGGCTTATCATACTTAATGGAATGTGCGTAATTCAAATATCTAATAAAAAATAGAGGTGTCCATTTGAAAAACAAAATTAGTACTAAAAATATACGGTATAAACGGAAGAGCCACCATTTTGTAAATATTCTCACTAAATTGGGCAAGTTTAATTATAACCAGGTTCAATTTTTTATATTTTCGTCGCAATTTTGAAGTGAAAATCTTCTAATGGGCAAAGTAAAAAAGTCACCCTGTATATTTTAAAGAAAAAAAACATTCGATGTAATTGGTTAATTGAATGATATAATCACGATAATAAAAATCAGATCGAGTTAAACCAGGATACATAATTAGAGGTAGAATATGTAGGTATTACTAATCTAATGAACATTGTAAATCTCGATAATTTAAAATCATGGAATAAAATGTTTGGGGTATAATGATATGTACTTAGATAGTTTTCTTGTGTTCATGTTTAATTATTTTGGTCGAATATTCTCCCAATTTTTCTACGAGGAAACTTTGTAATACATTTTCCGAGTGCCTTTTTAGGTTTTTAAGAGACTCAGATATTTTGATTTTGATATTTGGTGACTTTTGTCGTTTCTTTATATTGATGCAATTCAAGAGATTTTGAAAAATAGTTGTTTTATATCGAATATTTCTGATTCTCAATACAGTTTGTCGCTGATGTATTTTCATGGGTTAATTTTATTATTATATAAAAATACTCTTTGACAGAAGAACCTCAATAGTCAATAGTAATTACCGTTGATTTTCAACCATTGGCAATCTCGTATTTCTTAATTTTTCTATATTTTTTCTTCAATGGTAGTAATAATGTCGGCATCTAGTTGTTCTAAACTACGCATCTGGTTTTGATTCGGTTTTAACTAGCAGTTAGAGAATATTTTGATCATGGTTTCGTATGTAACTACAAATATATGCATATTATATATTTAGTAAGTAGAACTTGATGTTTCATAATCAATTCGTAAATACTTACATATAAAGGAAGGAAAATGCCTCATCTCGAGGAAATTCAGTATAACCTGGTAGGTAGGTACCTATATAGTTTTTTTTATTATTGAATTTTTATGATTTCTCAGGTTTTTGATTTATTTCACAATAGAAATGAAAATATAACATTTAAAATCACTGACAGTGGCGTTGTAAAGGCGGTTGTTTACACACTATTGGGATATTTAAGAAAATGATCTCGTGAAAGATACGATGATGAAAATCATGGAAGCAGCGGTTTTGGTATATTTTCAAAAACCATAAAGCTTCTGTATCAAATATAGATAGTATAGGAATTGTAGGTACCTACCTATTGTTGAAATTCTCGTTGATTTTCTGCGGGCAAAGCTGAGGGCAAAAGCTTGTATGTAAGTAAGAATTTGAAAGCTAGAAGTTTTTTATTATTTAATTATTTATAATTAAAATTTTGAAAGTAAGAAAAATTTTACTCATCGTTTCGAAAGAACATACCTACCTATCATTTGGCCATATCTCATTTTTATTCTCGAGCATATTACAAATTAAAATAGATTCCATAGATAAGAATCATTTACGACAAAAATATGTATGCAAAGTTTAACACTCAAATTATGAAAAAATGTCTATACTATATAAAGTACCTAACTGTTAATATTTGGAAACATTCTTTATGGAACTAAACGTCTGTGAGACCTCTGTTAAGCTACGATGTATCTAACTACCAAAAATTATTTTACCTATAATGTACCTAGTAGACCTCTATGGTGCAATAATTTTTTGTGCTCTCTCTGTTTTGGAGGAAATCGAAAATTGAAAGTGCTCTTCTAGCTTTTCATAAAGCCCACAAAGCATCGGTTATTTTTTGAACAATCTTATTTGAATTACCATAGTATTTTTGTGATTTGTATGTGCTACGTGTATTAACGAAATCTATTGTGCTCCTTATGTGACGGCGAAAATTTTGATGATTGGTAGGTAAACTTAGATAATGATTTCTCCATCTGTTGAGGAAATTACATAATTACTTAAACAAAATACGAGAACCATATAAAGGACACTCGAATAATGCGGATAGGTATCCTAAGCCATAGAAAACGTTGGGGGCAGCTCTAGTTATTCGGAAGAAGAGGAATCGCTTAAATCCCGAATCTACCAGAAGCTTACTTTGTTTAAATTCCTGTTTGGATGGTTTGTAGAAGTCAAGAAGGAGAAGAAGAAGAAGCTTGTAGAATAAGTCAGTTTATGAATAATGTAGATACTTTTAGTTATCTTCAAGCAAGTTTGTTGTTTCCTGTTGCGTCTACGTATAATTCGCACCCTATTACCTATTGTCTCAAAAAGATACTTATAGGGTAAAGTGGTGAAATATGCCTGAAGTTTTGAAAAAAAATCGTAACATCAGTATTTTGGGAAAAAAATATATAAAAATGGCACAAAATCAATAAAACTATAAATTGCTATGGAAAAAATATATGGAAAAAATGAAACCTTACACAACTTCTAAAATATTGAAGAGTACAGAACAACCTCTGCGGCGTATTTCGCCGATAGATGGGAGAAACGTCCTGGTTTTCATTTTGCTTGTGTTTTTCGGCACATTTATCACACACTTCGTAATGTAAATTACAGAACTCCTGTAACCAGCCATTACAGATCATACAATTCAATCCTGCTTAGATTTGGTGGTATAATAGTTGTCACCTAACGCAAATGTCATCCGCGCAGTCAGACAGTTTGAGAGCAACGATAACTCCAGACTCTGATAATGAATTTGAGTCCCTTTTACCTTTTCTTCCTTTCTGCTTCCCAAAGTCAATTCGCCGCTCTGCTCTCTCTGGTTCACAGCTGAGGTCAGTTCCACAGCATGTTGCTTTCTTTTGGAAACGCCAGTTGAAATGGTTGGTATTGGTTTATTTTCTGTAAGATATTTCAACGGAATTTTTTCATCTTCATCCGGCGAATCTGGGGATTGTATTTTTCTTGGGCATGAAGCAATAGGCGTGGAAGCAGCCTGCGGTTCTTTAGGAAGTGTTGTAGATGCAGCCAAACTAGCACCCGAAATAGATAAGACGTGATCTGGGATAATGTGCGGATTGAACAGATAAATTCCACAAGCTCGAAATGCAGCAACCCCATTGGCAACAGTGGCAGCTTTTCCCCATTCATTTCCCATCAATCTGGAAACATTAGTCGTAGAAATGTTTCTATTTTTGTTATGTAACATTCAACTTTTTGCTTCGTGATTACAGTAAGTTTTAAGTGGTTTAAAAAGGGCAGTGCCCAATGGCTGTAACACACCTGTGTAGTGTGGCTTGGAAGGCAGTCTTAAACCAGATCATTTTCAGCGGCAATGAGATGTGTTTCTAGTACTAACAGAGCCTATCCAATACCTTTTTTCGGTAAAAAACATTCATTGAATCATTTTAAAAACAAGTCGGCATTAATGTACGCTGATTTGGGATTCATGAAAATGGCGGAGCCCGATGGAATACCATCCATAAGCTCGTCTATCTGATTTTTGCCTTTAAAGATCAGAACGGAAGGTAAAAAGTGCCCCTCTGTATTGCAGCAAGAAATAACCGATACATTCTCTCCCTTTTACGTCGATGTAAAATACCTAATAAACGTCCTTCGCGCTTTTTGATGCCCTAAAATTTCTTGTCTTATTGTTAACCTGAACCCTAGTCTCGTCAATGTTATATAGTTTAACAGGTTTATCCAGTAAATCATTGTCTGTTAAAACTTGCAACAAAAGGTAAAAAAAACTTCCGACTGCTTATTCATGCCCGTTGCTCTAGCTACTGATAGTCCTTCTGACTTCTGAATACTAAGTTCCGAATTACGAAGCAAAAATGCACGAAACCATTCGTTACCGGCAGATTTTGATTCTCGAAATAACCTATGCAGCATACTCTCTATCTGTACTTACGAACAGTGTGAACTGTGTCCATCAAGGATTAAAAAGGCAGTTCCTTAAAATTTTCGCGGAAAAAATTGTTTTTGTAACCACACACAAAATATCTTATTGGTGACATAAGCCGATTTCTGGGACACTACAACCATAGCACCGAGTGGCATGCCGTCTTGGTATTCCGCCTTATATTCTTACCTTCCATTAAGCACGTGGGTGAAAGAAAAGTGCCCTCCGCGATTAACCAAACTATGACAGAAACAGTTTCGCCCTTCTCTGCAGCTGTTAGACGAAAATTTTTGAATATTTTGCTGCATTTACATTATTGGGACGATTTCAACATGCAGTCCAGTCTCATCTATATTGTTGACATGTCCAGGTTTGTAACTCTATCCCGAGCCAAAGAGACTGATTCTGCTTTTTAAATAGACTCATCAGTGTGACGCCGAAGAAACATTTGTAAGTATAACTATTCTTCTCCTGCCATTTCCGAGTCGCCATTGATGATGTGTTTATGCCCTTATTTCGTTGCAAGTTTGAATGCCATCGTACGCACCTATTTTTTTTGTTGGTGCAAATCTGGGATGCTGTTAATTCTCTATGTGCGTAACAAGTTTTTTCTCCTTTACCGATCTAAGTTGGACGTTTGGCCCATAGCTGTTTTCAAAAAAATATTTCTTTTTTATTCGTCTTTGAATTATACTCGCCGGTAGGTACATAAAATTGTTTGGAAGCTTCACTTATACTTTGGTGACCTTCCCTTATAGAAGTAACTGCCATATTTAGGTCTTCTGCTGTCCATACCTCTAGTACTCCCTAATTTTCGCTTGTAGAACATTGGCATCTGGAGAACGAAAAAAAGAAAACACCGGGAGAGATGGCGAACCTTACTGCATCTATAATTTACACATAACCTTACTTATCATGCTTTGAGAACAAATTGAAGGATATTGAGAGATGGCACTCAGAATATAATTTTTACCTCAGAACCGCATAGTCTATAAAAAAATTGACCGTGCCAGAACAATGAACATACCGTGTATTTTGTATCTTATTCATTCCGAGTGAAATTAAAATGAAAGGGTTAGAAAATTGCAATACACTGTATGCAGGATGGAGTATTAGCTCACCGAGTAGTTGTCATCGGTGGTAGGCACGGTACCTAATAGTATTACCTATTCTCTACTGTTGACTTAGAAGTCATTCATATATTCATTTAGTAGGTATTGTTGCCACTTAAAAACAAATTTCATGATAAATTTGTTTTTGTTCTACCAGTGGCGTGCGTGAGACGATTTTAATTAAATTAAATAATAAACCAATGGTTTATCGTAATTTTGTTAATAAATTTAGATATACTGATCACTTCAAAACAAAAATGGTCTCTAATATAAATATCTGAGATTTGCAAATTACCTTAATAATAATTCGCGCTATTCCAATTCGTTTTTATTTACCTACATAACATAACAGAAATTGTAATAATAACTTGTTAATTTAATATTAATTAATAACAAAAACAAAAAATAAATGCAATATAAAAGATATTAATAAAAACGTTAGGTACCTATTAAACACATAACATTTAAATGTTAGCCATGATTTACACTTTGTTTTAAAATTTTGACGTTTGTGTCAAAGTTATTAAAAATAATGCTTATTCATTGGTTGGTTGGTTTTACAAATACTGAGTAGGTATGCCGATATTCACTTGATCCACGGTTTTTGCAACGGAAACGCTGCAGAAGCTTCTAGAGAATATGGAACAAGGTTTCCCAATAGAAGATGTCCAACTACCCAAGTTTTTGTACAGGTTCATCGCCATTCTAGGGAATGCGGATTGAATCGGAATGCAATAAACGAATATAACAGAAATGTGAGGCAACGGAACGAAATTTTGAAACTTTCTGATTGAAATAATGGCTCAAGTTCCCATAATGCTTTTAGACAGTTACGTACGCGAAACGTGTTTGTGTCCAAAACAAAAAGTTTTGCGTATACCTACCTACATCCTAGAGATGTGAGATTTGCAGCCAGTCAATTGCCAGAAAATGGTCCAAGAAGACGAATAAATTCTTGCAACTGGATTCTAAGGTCAGTTGATGCAGACAATAGATTTTTTAAATTGAATTATATGCACCGATGGAGCCACGATTACCAGTAGAGGTTTGGTAAATTCTCTACTATTTTTTTGTTAATATTTCAACACCCCGTATCTCCGAAATTAAGTATTTTTGGAGATAAGTTTATATGAACTTTTTAATTATTTTATCTACTGAATAAGCTGTTAAAGTTTCACCATTATAATTCGAACAACTCTGTTCATATAATGAATAGGTATTCATGAAATTAGTAGTTTTATACAAATTTAGCTGCTGTAATTAATTCTATATACCTACTTAGCCATACGCTGTTCCTTGGCTCTTGGCTACCTACCCTTCTCCCATTCAATCTCAGCGACATCAAAATAGCGAATAGGCGATAGCAGCGAGCGACGCGAGAATTGATTTGAGTGATGGCCGCCATGAGATCTCCTAACCACCGCCATATATCAACGGCGCGCGCGACGGAGCAAGTGTGACGTCACCTACCAGACACTGTCATCACAAACTCTCGCTGCCATCTCCATTGTTCTAATTATCATTCTGTTGAGTGTATTATCATTTTTAATGAATGAAGAAGCACAGGAGCAATTCAGCTGATGATTATTTTGAATCTGTTCGATAGAATACCTACCTACTAAATCATACTATTCTTAATTATTATGCAGATACTTACATTTTATGTGGATAGGATTTTTGTCCTAATGATGATGTTTTAGAAGCTGTAGCAAAGATGATATAGGGCCATGTCTAATACACTATATTATCAAAAAATGCTCTTATTTTTTTAAACATCAGAATAACTCAATAACTGTAACTTAGGTAAATAGGGAATTCATACCTAATAAAATTAAAGGTAATAACTGTATTGGCAGATACGTGATAGAAATTCATAGTACCTACCTACATTGAAATTAAAACACTATCATATCATAATCGAATCTTAGTACGCTACTAAATTAAGTGCGTAGGTCAAACCTTAAATTAGGTTTATGACTCTTATGTCAGTGTTATGGTAGGATAGTGTTTTGGTTTTTATTTTAATTCGATACTAGCTAGTACCGAACTAGGATGGGATTATGAATATACCTGTATGTATTTCGTAATTCGTTAATTATACGAATTTTGTCCAAATCCAAGATCTAATAATTGGAAAATTCAATTTCTATCATAAATATAAATATTAAAAAAATAAGAAGGGAACTAAATAATTATAATCAGCTCTAATTCATATTCATATTTCAATCTTAGTTCCGCAATAGTTTAGTTTGCTAGTTAGATACGTACGTACCTACTATGATAAAGTAAATAATATCAACGATGATATGATAGTTTTCGTATCAAAATAAACTAGATTAAGATTAGATTATGTATACGGCAACAGGTACCTACATTGTAAGGTTATTTTCACAATAAATGGTATTGTCTTTATGACTGCAATAAAACTACCGGGTGTATTCTCATTATGTACACAATCCACAAGCATATACACAACAGGACTTTATATATTTAATTCGGTATATAATATAGGCAGGTAATTTGATTAATATTATAATTATGGAGGTATATTTAGGAAACCAGTAATCTTACACACATTGAATGTTTATACCATATATTTAATAATAATAATTTAAATATTATTATACAGCCATATTATGATCCGACCCTGACCGACAGTTTATTGCATGTTTATGACCGACCTCTGGTGAAACGTGCCAGGTAAAGAAACTTAGTCAACCAATTATTCTGAAGAGAACTATACCTACATGACAAAAACGAATACGAAATTATGTTAGACGTCTTGAAAATAATAGGTATGCAGTGATCCAAAAGAAACTAATTCCATGTGTGTAGGTACGGGAACAATATATTCTTTACTTGAATCATCTGAAATTGCATAATATTGAAACATCACTTGACACTTTTTGAAGCAGAACATTTTGAGTATTTGCTTTAGTTACCATTGTTAATAACCTGTCAATATTGACTGTGTTTAAATCTTTATTAAAATAATTTGTTTTCATGGCTCACATGATTTAATATAGCCACCTATACCCAATAATTTTGAAATACGCGGAAATTTCTTGCCTGAAACCTAGATTGTCGCACATCATTAAAAGCAAAAACAAGCTTTTTCATGGTAAATCAAAAATGGCGCCAATTAAAAAAATAATGTTACCTACTATCACTATCTCTAAAAACACAGAAGTTTTTTTTTAATTATAATGAGTTCAATGAATCAAGCTACTTTTGTACTTTTTTTCATTACTTTTCCGCAAACGTAGTTAATTTTTTTTCCCGAATATCTTCGGAACTTAGTAGATTTCTCATTGCTCATTTAACCCAAATTGTATCTTTATTAATAACAAAGATAGCCATGCTATCCCACTCAAATTGTGACACACTGTATACTTATGAAAATCTTTCAAGAGACACCTACTATACCTACCTACAAACATGCAGAAATTGAAATGTTGCTTGCATTATTTTGGTTATTCATTAAAGCATACCGTTCATTCATTTGTACTTATATAAAGTTTTAGTTGGCTTTCAGTTATAAACTAACTAAAGGATTTCGGACTCAGTTACAAAATAACATTTCACCGTTGAAACGTCCCTTGACTACTTCTTCAAGGGGTGACAGCATTTCAGACCTACCAGGGTAATAGAATTTTTTCGCGATTTTCTTTTCAATAATCGCATCCGAGATTATTCTTGTATACCTACTTGTTATTGTAAATTACTCATTCAAACAATATCTATGAATGATTTGTGATAGCAATTAAGATATAATATACCTAATTATTATGCATTTAGGTATAAATTACATTCATATAAAATAAAACTTAATCAGGTTAAGATAATGACTTCCAGGACTTGGAATACAATATATAATTCATAATATGATAACTGGATTATAAACGTTAATCCGGCACTAATATCCTAGGTACATGGGGTAAAACACTCAAGAAATCTATAATTCTTTTTGCCTAATTAGGTACAAAAGCCATAAGCCCACCATCAGGATGTCAATTGCATCTTTGAGCTGCAGGAGGTAATAAATCATTAGTTATAGGAAGGATTAGGGATTGTGGATATACGTAATCACTCTACAATACCATGTATGGAATACCTACCTACTTACATGAAGAAGGATATTGAGATAAATCGTAATAAGGAGTATTTTGACAATTATAAAATGACTAATAGCATAAAATTTTACTCTACTTTAGGAACGTTAAGAATATCATCAAATATTTTTAGCTCCTCCCTAGGTGTGTCAAAACAGCGATAGCCAACTTTTCTTCAATCTTTGTATTTTGCTCTAGATTTTATTAGGATTTTATAATTTATATTCATCTGAAAATAGTATCTAGGTATGGGTAATATTTATTTAAAAAATATCAAAACTAAAACAAATATTGATGTTGTTGCAGCCAATTGAAATAATAATTTTGTATAGAATTGTTGTAAGGTGTAAGTGAAATTATCTATATTATTTAACTTTTTTTTAAATATTGGATTGCTTTCACATAGTTGAATAAAGAGTCTCCATATTATGCACAACCTAGAATTAACATCAGATATACGGGGCATTCCAAAAAAATACATATCAAGGTTATAATTTATCAAATGTAACACTTTATATATACCAAATTGAATCTAAACTTCATAATTAATCATGATTTTAACGTCAAAGAAGTAGTTATTGATTCACTGATCATAGCCATTAAAAGATTTTGTGCTCTTATTATCACATTCGAAAAAAAAATTCTTATGTTTTTTTGACCTAAATGTTGACATGTTACAGACAGTTACTACAGGAGAAAATAGATAAAAAAATCAGGATTTTCTGTTAATTTAACAGTTGGAAAGTCTTCAGTTTGCAAGTCGGAATATTTAAGAGGTTTAAATTATAAAAATATAACTCGATCCCCCTGTATTCTCGGCCAACAGGGAAGTTGTATGTGTGTGTGTAAGTATAGTGAACCGTAGCGGAACCCCGAGAGTCAAGGGTGGCCGGGGCCCCGCAGCCGGCTAGGATCATCAATCATGCCGAGACAATCGCGCGGCACACAGCTGTCGCCCGGCCGACACGACGCCGTCATCCGCGCGCTGCCTACCGGCTTACATTTGAAGCTCGCTCCTTTCCAAACCGTAGAATCGGGATGGAATTGGGCTTTATTAGGAGGAGGGGATGCTCTCTGGCAATTATTGCCTGATATGGTTAATAAACACACCGAAAACTAATCGCGAGAGTTATCATCTCAGTAATCAGACGAATTGAAAGTTTCTAGAATGGCGGCATGACTAGAAGTATTTTTTCTCGAAATGCTTAGTTAATAATATAATTTTATGATCACATTGAAGTTCCAGTGAAACTTTTCTGAAAAAAACAGATTCTATTTTATCGGTACTAAAATGTCTTAATGCAACAAAATCTATATACAGACAATATAACTATACTCCATTTCAAAGAGGTAGAGAGTTATAAATTATGCTAATGAAGAGATTTATATTCTGTCTCTCTACCTTTTTGAAATGGAGTATAAGTAAACACGAAAGGAAATTCTACATGAATTCACCGCTCATCAGTCCTCTATAATTTTCTGCTAGTGTTCCGTTGAATTGTAAACAAGTGTAAAACATCTGATCCGCCGACCTGTCCTGTCGAAACTCAAAATATTTTAAGAATAAATAACCTAGTTGTTTCGATCTATTGATAGGAAATACGTAGGCACGACGAGATATCTATGTTATTGGCTGATGACGAATTTGTTCCGTGACAAATGAAATCCGAAAGTTGAAATCCTGGATTGCAGGATAGATGTTCGAAACGTCCTCTCATGTGTGCCAGCTAATAGATACATGAAGGGGAATTAATAAAATTTAGAAATTGTGTTAAAAATTATATTACCTATTTTAAGCTTCCTAACAAAATTCTATTCAGCAGTACCAATAATGAAAAGACTATCTCATAATTAGAAGAAGTTGCTATGAAAGAAACTACTGAAAATCCGCCTGGAAATTGGTTGTAATACGACTTCAACTTTCCATGATTGGTCCATCAAGATACAAATGCTGGTTATTTCTTTCTCTTGGATTTTTTTCAATCTTCATTCATGAAATTTGTAGTGAAATCATTGGCAAAAAATGCAACAAGTCCTTTTGCATTTTTTTTCTTTGATCGCATTTCTCATTTCGAACGTTCCTAATTTTAGCAACTGATGCTAGTCTCTCACAAGGAACATTGCATGAGCAATTATTGTATTCAACTCCACCTAGACAGATAACTCGATACCCTGCTGATATTCTGACTCCCAGGCCATCAAAAAAATTGATCAATACATTGATGAAAAAATTAAACATATGTTTGCTTATTATAGTTGTTTTGAATAGTGAGTCTGCAATGAATTTTGATGATTATTTTTTCATTTGGAATGAAACTGCTAAGAGATCGTCCCACATCAATGTTTCCTGTCTCTTCCGCCTAGTCTGTTCACAGAGGGAGGGGGTGACGAAAGGATATTTTCTTCTAAAATCGAGTTTCTAATAAGTAACAAAATAAACAAAATTTAATAGATCACATCCAGTGTCTTTTGAACTGAAAATGGATATCCCATAATCTTGAAGTTTTTCTATGTTACTATTGTTTATTGGAGAATTTATGTGATTTTTCTAGCTATAAAGTCTGTCCATATTGAAAATGTCATGGAGTGTTCTGAAAAAAATACTCAACAAAGGTCTTGTATCTCATATCTTCTAAGATATATCTATCTAATTTGCAAGAGATAACAGAATTTGAAAGAAAATTATTAATTAATTAACGAGAAGCGGATAGTGATGAAAATTCCACCTACCACCATAATATGCAATATTTGTATCTATCTACCTAGAAGGAAAGTTTAAATACAATCTTCTACTAATACCTAAAGCTTTTAAACCGGACGAAATATCGTGAATTAATATTAAATCGGTTTCTAGAATTCGATATAGGTGATGAGAAATATATTTTTATTTAAATAAATAATTATGTCAGCTTTTCAGTAAGCTTTTTGTTTTTTTATGTTCATTATTAATTTGTTCGAATAAATGGACATTAATTCAAGTCAATAAAAACACACACTAAAAAAATCCTCACTGTTAAACGTGAACATCAATAGAAACAAAAAGCGATTTTCATAAGCCTCTTGAAAATTATAGGTACCTACCTACCTAATTGAAATAAAAATAATAGAGACAAAGTTCATTTCAACTTGAACTATAACTGGAAATATTCTCTTATTATTTCTATTATCTTGAATTGTAATTCTTATTTAGGCATTTACGATGAAAGATCCGTTATTCTGTAAATGCTTCAGTATCCTTATTCAAAATTATATCATAATTATTGTAACCCATTCTCATCATTATTGTACTTGTACTGTCATCTGTTCTATAAAATACAGAAACCGCTGCTTAGGATATTACTCCAAAGATGTCTCGCCGTGTTCCTTGTTTGGAAATGTATTTATTCTGTGTTCATGGAAAGTAGAGTTCTATATATTTAACAGACAAGAATAATTCATAGATAATTTAGAATATGTGAAATAAAATAAAATTGGTGAAAGAAATCGAATAATACTTACTTACTGTTAATTTCCTTCCAAGTTTAGACTGCGGAGAAAATAAATGTAACTGAATTCGCAGATATTATTTGAACTACTCGTAATTCTGCAATATGCATTATGCATAAAGCAAGTAAGTAACTTTATATTTGTAGTTATAAAGGTTTTTCAAAATATAATGAACTGTGTAACTAAATATTTATTTATCGTTTATAGCGAAATAAACTGAGTAGAAAAGATTAATTGCCTTGGGGAGTATTTTAGCTATTAGCTGAGAATCAGAAAACTTGGAAGAACTAGGTATCATCTCCTACTATTGAGTTTTTGAAAATGAGGATTAAAGGAAGGTTGCTCATTACTCTTAAATTTATAACTCAATTATTGTTCAGAATCAGATAAAAGAGCAGGACTACTTATTTGAACTAGTTGAGTATATTTTTTGTTAATATGTCGTCAAATATTCTTTTCTAGAAAATTAGCAAATGACAAACTCGAGAATAGGTATATGTAACAATTCGCAATTTCAAATTTGTTTCCAATTTCCAAATTCAATTAGAATCCGGTCCAAATGTACTATCCGAATAGTGACACAATATTCAGCCGGATGCCGGTTATTCGAAAAACTACGACCATTCCCCAAAGTCAATTGCATAACAAAACTTTTTCTTAGTAAGTAAAAATAAAATATTTCATATTTGTGACGACTTTCAATAAAAGCTGGAAAAGTACTAAGAAATAAGTCACAAAGAACTTTCCATAGAGCTAGATTACCTTTTGAGTTATTATATTCGATGATAAATAGCAAATAACTGAACTAAATACCGCGTAGAGAATATAAAACGTAAATCAGTGACATGAATAAGTCAATGAATAACTAATCTAATGTTAGAATGGTTAATGGTGAAAAAATGAAAGCAAACAAATGAAGGAAGGCTGATTCTTGGGATACAGCCACCAAGGTTTAACGTAGACTTCCATGATGCAAATGTATAGAAAAACTCTAACTTTGATTCCGTGTGGTTCCTAGACTCCTTTTTTCATTTCATATTAATTATTGTTTTCGGAAATTGAAAATTTTAGACAACATTTAAATTTAACATATTTGAAAAATAAATGGTTTGCGGTTACCTATTGCGATCGTTCACACTTTTGAATTTCGAAAACATTTATCATGTACTCAAATGAATATGATGCGAAAATTTGTGAATTGATACAAGACCAAAATACATACAAAGAAATAAAAAATAACCCTAACAACATCCTTCAGACTAAAAATAACAATTTAATAAAACAGTGGGAGGAACAAAACTACATAACAAAAAACATAGATTCATCTTTAAAAATAAAAAAATCCCGATGGCCTGTAGTCAGTGGAAAGGTAAATTTTTCAAAATTCATTGAATTGAAATTTTAACAACCAAAATTTGTCGTATGTTTCATAGCCTTGCGGTTAGAGGTTTTTGTTTTGGCTGTTGAATATAAAGCAGACAGGGTTCGAGTCCACTTCAAGGCAGATTTTTTTTTCGCCTATTTCTTTTCAATAAATATGCTATATTTTTTTTAATCAGGGTCTATATTAAGATCTCCAGAAAATGTACAATTACATCAAATTTATATTGAGTGTTCATGTTTTATCAATATTTGTTATTTTCCTTTATTAATTTTTATTTTTTTTCTGTGTATTTTATGAAAAAATTCTTTAAACAAAAGTTGTAGGTACTGATTATATCTATAACCTAAAATTATTTTTAATAATATTTACACTACGGCTCTTTTTTGATGATTTTTTTAAATGTTTGAAAGGTCGCCATTTTGAAACTACTTACCCGATATTGCCCAATAACGAACTCGACCGAGATATTTGAGAGATTGATTTTTATAGCAAATTTGAACTTGATACCTTCAAAACTGCGACCTCTATCGTGTTAACAAATTTCGTAATATCCCATATATATATATATATATATATATATATATATAAACTTTTGAACCAAATGTTTTTTTGGACTAACTTATAGACATATAACAACATGCCGTTGAAATTTTTTCGAAATTCAAAAGTGTGAACGATCGCAATAGGTATATTTCTATAAGTAATTTACCTAAAATGCTCTTCCACCAAAAATATACGGGCTGCCAAAATTACATAAAGAAAACGTTCCCCTCAGACCAATTAGGTATATCATGTATTCAGTCACCATTCGAAAAATTATCCAAATTTCTCGCAAATATCCTCAGTAATTGTGTAGGAAAAAATCTTATTTTGTGAAAGATTCTTTCCATTTTAAATCCGAATTAAAAGAAGTTACAATTCCAGAGGACCATATCCTTATGTCATTAGATGTTGTCTCACTGTATGTACACTAATATACCAATACAGTTAGAGCAAAATATAATCAAAAAGAAGTGTCATTGCTCAACTAGTATTAGAAGATCTTGAATTCACTACCATTCCAAAACTAAAATTTGCACTACCACTATATCGGAGATACGTTGACGATTGTATTCTAATCGTACCGAAAGGACAAACTGAATACATCAAAACATGTTTAACGCGTACCATCCCAAGTTAAAATTTACAATAGAGCTAGAGAATGATAATAGCATAAACTTTTTAGATATAACATTACACAGAACACTCGGCACGATAAAAACAGAATGGTATACAAAGAAAACATGGTCGGGCAGATATTTAAACTATAAATCCCATCATCCTCTCTGCCAAAAGAAATCAGTGTTAATTAGACTGGCTGATAGATCTATTACTCTCTCAGATCCAGAATATAGACCAATGGCAATAAAGAAAGCTAAGCAAGCATTACTAGATAACAACTATCCAAAAAGACTCATAAAAAGTATTTTTACAGAAAGAAAAATGTATTACAACCACACTACACCTAAAAATAAAAATCAGAAATTTCAACGCATTGGACTTCCCTACTTTGAAGGACTGTCAGAAAAAATAGAAAGATCGATGAGACCCTACATGATTAGTATAGGACATAAAGGTTTTAATACTCTAAGAAAAAATATATTTTCCAAATTAAAAACGTTCAACCCTAAAGAGAAAACAACCCACGTTGTATACGAAATCCCTTGCAATGAAGTAAACTGTAACAAAGTATATATAGGTGAAACATTCCAATACTTAGAAAACAGAATAAAAAGTCACAAATACACAAAAGACTGTGCCACCGCTTTGACTAAGCACAAAAAAGCCACTAATCACGAGTTCAATTACAATGAAACAAAAATTCTAGCCACAGAAACAGATAGTAAAAAAGGAAGTTCTTAGAAATGATTCATATTAAAAAAAACGTTAACGCTCTCAACGATAAGGCAGACATAAAACAGCTGAGTAAAATATATCACATTATATAAACTGACCAACAATAATTACGTATTTATGTTTTGATCTCTTAGAAACATTTTTTTTTTTCAAATTTATATCTATCATTAATTTTTCAAATTTACAATATATTTTCATTTGCTTGTAGTTGGTATCACCAACTGTCCAATATTCAACAAAATAAACAAAATTCCTAGTAATATCTGACATACAAACGATATTGGAAAATAGTAATCAAAATTATGATTTTGCATTTTAAACATTTTATTATCATGTAACCAACTGGTTTTAAGCTTATTTGTGTTTGTTGGTATGTTTGTTTCTTTTGTTCATATATGTCTCATGTTTTTTTTACAATTTTATCTCTTAAATATATATTATGTACTTTTAGCTAACTTAAAGATCTGATGAAGTAACCTCCAAACGAAACGGTATCAAAATATAATTATTATGGCAAATATGTTTCTATTTCCAAAATATTATATATATATATATATATATATATATATATATATATATATATATATATATATATATATACAGGGTGGGGCACCGTATACGACACGGTCTCTCAAGGGGAATCCATACAATATAATGTTTTTGTGATAAACGAAATAGATGCAGAATTTTTCTGGCCACAATCTAAAATTATTTTTATACATACAGGGTGATTCAAAAAAAAGATACATATCAAAGTTATGTTTTTTTAAATTGAATGTCCTATATTTTTTATTATTTTCGGATATAAGAGTCAAAATAAAAGTGAGTTTCTTCAGTATTCCCTATACCTATCTCTTTCCATTTTGAAAATATCCAAAGATTTGTTGAAATGTAAGGTATGAACTATTTTTCTATAATTTCCAAAGTTGCTCATTTTGAACTTGAGCTAAAGGTTTTATCATATTGATAAAGGTCAAGGTTATAGCCTGTATCATATTTCAATATCAAAAATCATACAGGGTGTTGGAAAAATATGGTTGTAAAATTTCAATATAAGATATTGAAAAACTTCGTTATCTTAAATGGAACACCCTCTATATTATTACATATTTTAATGCAGAATTGAATCCTCTTTCGAATTGTATAAGGGTTCCCTATAACTAAACTCAAGGCATTTCTTGAATTTTGCTTCTTTATCACAGTAGGAACATTACCCAATTAATCTGGACAGCTTTGAGGCTGTTACCATGGAAATGTTTTATAACTGACAGTTTTGAAGCGTTTAATTTATAAATACAATTTAAATCAGTGTACTATTCAAATAAAGCAAAATGAAGACTTATCCTATCGAAGAGATAATAAATATGCTTCTAATAATTGGTGAGTGTCATGAAAATTGCCTATTGGCTTCAAGAGTATATGCTGAAAGATATCCAACCGTATCACATCCAAATAGAGCTGTGTTTGAACGGTTACTGAGAGAATTTCGGAATTCTGGTACTGTATCCTACAAACAAAAAACTACGCTAAAACCTATTGTAGATGATGAAGAAAATGAGTTTGTGGTCATAGGATCTGTTATAGAACACCCTCATACCAGTCAACGCAAAATAGAAAGAGAAACAGGTATTAGTAGGAGAAGCATTTCAAGAATATTGAAAAAATATCGGTTTCATCCTTACCATATTCAGATACACCAAGAACTTTATGAAATGGATTTTAATCACAGACTTGAATTTTGTGTTTGGACTCTAGACAGATTAGGCGATAATGAACTCTTTCTAGATTCAATTCTGTTTTCTGATGAATCCACTTTCCATAATAACGGCCTGGTGAACAGACATAATTTCCATTATTATAGTGATGAGAATCCTCGAATTTTTCGAAATACTAATTACCAACATAGATGGTCAGTTAATGTATGGGGGGGTGTTCTAGGGTCCCAATTAATAGGTCCTTACTTTTTTGATGGCATTTTAAATGGACAAAAATTTCTAAGATTCTTACGTGATAAACTACCCGAACTTTTAGAAAATGTGCATTTGAATATCAGACAGCAGATGTGGTTGCAGTTGGATGGTGCTCCAGCCCATTTTCAAAGGAATGTTAGAGAATTTCTTGATAGGCGTTTCCCAAACAGATGGATAGGAAGAAGCGGCTCGCAAAATTGGCCACCAAGATCTCCAGATCTAACATGTGTGGACTTTTTTTTATGGGGATACATTAAAAACATTGTATATGACACCCAGCCCACAACAGCTGAGAATATGAAAGAGAGAATAAGAGCCGCTTTTCGATCCGTGACACCACAGATGTTGAGGAAAGTTAAAAGATCTTTTGAAGAGAGAGTTCAATTATGTATTCAAGAAAATGGACGACATTTTGAACATTTACTCTAGTGTTTCTTATTTTATTATATTTTTATACTGTTATTATTTTTATATCATTCAATAAATGTCTTGTTCTTAATACTTTTATACCGCTACGCCTAGTAGCTGTGTAAGGGAAGTATTGTATTCGTGTAAAATTTTCGGTACTCTGTTTCTACGTTCCAGGGCTTTTTGAGTCCAACAAACATATGTTTTGCTATTGGTCTGTCTGTCTGTATGTTTCTCATATTCGTCAGTATTTGTTTGAGAGAGGTAGAAAAGAAGTGTGAGTGGACTTACCACATTTTTCCTTGGGCTTTCATAATAATACGTTATCAATAAATACTTATAGGTATTTCTTTACGTTTCACAGTATCTATGTAAATGTAAAACGCTGATATTCCAAAAAAAAATATATTAATGGAGTAGTTGTCTTTTAAGGGTAAAACCGACAGCAATAGAATAGTATAGTATCATTACCCGTCAGTTAATTATTTCATATGAGTTTTGAAATTCTAGGAGATTGGATAATAATCGTGAATCAATTAGTACTGTAATAATAATAATGGAATTTAACTATAATAATGATTATTTTAAAACGTCATCCCAATCATAATGGCATTGGGAATATAAGACAGAATTATTAGAGAAGTGCGAAATTGAAGAAATTCGTTGAGTTTAGTTATAGGGAACCCTTATACAATTCGAAAGAGGATTCAATTCTGCATTAAAATATGTAATAATATAGAGGGTGTTTCATTTAAGATAACGAAGTTTTTCAATATCTTATATTGAAATTTTACAACCATATTTTTCCAACACCCTGTATGATTTTTGATATTGAAATATGATACAGGCTATAACCTTGACCTTTATCAATATGATAAAACCTTTAGCTCAAGTTCAAAATGAGCAACTTTGGAAATTATAGAAAAATAGTTCATACCTTACATTTCAACAAATCTTTGGATATTTTCAAAATGGAAAGAGATAGGTATAGGGAATACTGAAGAAACTCACTTTTATTTTGACTCTTATATCCGAAAATAATAAAAAATATAGGACATTCAATTTAAAAAAACATAACTTTGATATGTATCTTTTTTTTGAATCACCCTGTATGTATAAAAATAATTTTAGATTGTGGCCAGAAAAATTCTGCATCTATTTCGTTTATCATAAAAACATTATATTGTATGGATTCCCCTTGAGAGACCGTGTCGTATACGGTGCCCCACCCTGTATATATATATATATATATGGGATATTACGAAATTTGTTAACACGATAGAGATCGCAGTAGTTCAAATTTGATACAAAAATCAATCTCTCAAATATCTCGGTCGAGTTCGTTATTGGGCAATATCGGGTAAGTAGTTTCAAAATGGCGACCATTCAAACATTTAAAAAATTATCAAAAAAGAGCCGTAGTGTAAATATCATCAAAAATAATTTAAGGTTATAGATATAATCAGTACCTACAACTTTTGTTCAAAGCAATTTTTCATAAAATACACAGGTAAAAAAATAAAAATTAATAAAGAAAAATAACAAATATTGATAAAACATGAACACTCAATATAAATTTGATGTAGTTGTACATTTTTTGGAGATCTTAATATAGACCATGATTAAAAAAATATATAGTATATTTATTGAAAAGAAATAGGAGAAAAAAAAATTCTGCCTTGAAGTGGAACTCGAACCCTGTCTGCTTTATATTCAACAGCCAAAACAAAAATCTCTAACCGCAAGGCTATGACACATAGAACAATTTTATGTAATAACATGTAGGTATACCAATGAAAAGGTTGTTCAAATTTCAATTCAATGAATTTTGAAAAATTTACCTTTCCGCTGACTACAGGCCATCAGGATTTTTTTAGTTTGCAACATGGTTGCTTTTTAGAGAGCGCCCGTTTCTATAACAGCCATGAGGTCACTAGCGATAGTGCCATATAACTATCCAACAGGTCAACACCATTCATGTGGCGATTATATTCAGTTATATTGTATGGACAGTCTTTTTCTCTTTCCGATTATATCCTTTCACTTTTGTTGAATGAAGTTTCTCGGCAAATGGTGAGGCTATGGATACATATTTATTACCTTTCCATATAGTAGTAGAAATATCTACACCGTCATTCCTTGCAACAAACTCATGACTTATACCACCATTAGCGTTACTTAGAGAACATTCTGTTGGCAATTTGCAGTTAGGTATACAGTTTCTGGCAATGATAAGTAATAATTGTCGTGGTACAATCTGTAATTTTGCTTTCTTGGAATAATATTTGCCAATCGTAGACCGAATTGAATGTTATTCCAAGTTCTGGTTCATTACCCATTATGTTCAGTTTATCTTGACCAGCGTATATTTCAAATTTATACGCAAAGCCAGAAATGCCTGAATTGACAAAAAGTTTGAAGCGCCATTTATGGTCATCATTTAGTTCCAAGGACTTAGATTTCCATTCAACGTTTTTAAAACTAAGCTTTTTTTCGTCTTCGAGCTCGTCGATGTTATCCTACGATATACCAGATTAATTACAACCTAAATTATCTTAATTATTGGCATTGGGTCGAGAAGGAGAAGCATCACAGCTGCCTGCATGAGTATCGTATCATCATCGCTTAGATCCGTAAACTTCTCCCAATATTCAGTCAGTTCTTTTTCAGTTAGAATTTATCTATTAGTAGAAATTGAACAAAAAATTTGTGGAGGGCATCTGGGGCAAACGATCACAAACAAGTATAACTAGCTATACTCTATTAAATACATAATATATGCAAACATCCACGTACTGAATACTGAACAGAATTTTTTAAATTAAACTATAGGTATGATTAGATTTAGCGTGGCTCATCCAGGAAGACATTCTTAGCACGCTCTGTTGGTGAGTGGAGCAGGCGCGCTATGTGAGTTGGTTGGTTGTAATATCCTAAATGCATGGTGTTGCCGTCGAGCTACAAAACTGAATGTATTTGAAAAAAAAGTAATTTCTTAAAAGTAATATCCTGAATGGATGTAACATACCTTATGGACTAAGAAACACAACTTATGTGGAACACTATAACTTTTTATAAGAAAATGCATGTTGAAAACTATCAACATAAACAGCTTTAACGGTTGGTGGTCAACGGATAAATTAATTCATAACAAGAAAAAGAGACATCTGTCTGTTTATAGATATAGCTTGTTTTAAGTTAGTATGTAGAAAACCGAGCTCCGTGAACTTAGAACCCTACTTGAAAATAAAATTAATTAAAAATTATACTCGCAAACTAAATTTATTTGTTTTTTGTTTTTCAAAAAACCTTGAAAATAAAAAAAATATTCACTACTACAAATTTTGATGTTTTAATGGAACTTTTCCGGGAATATGTTAACAATCGTTTGTAGTATTTTTAGTGATAATAGTTTTTTTTGTATTTTTTAACATTATTTATCGTTTAAACACATTTACGTAAAATTAATTTAATACAATTTTTGTGCTTCTAGTAACTACAACCGACGTAGATGTTTGTAGTGAAATTTATTTGTTTCTAGTTTTTCAAAAATCATTGAAAATAAAAAAATATTTACTCCTAGAATTTTTGATGTTTTTATGGATTTTTTTCCGGGAATGACAATCGTTTGTAGAGTTTTGTAGTTATAATAGTTGTTTTGATATTTTTTTCAAAATTATTAATCGTTTAAACAAAATTACAAGAAAAAACTATTGTTACTATAGAAAACTACAAACAATTGTTAACACATTCCCGGAAAAATGTCGTAAAAACATCAAAAATTGTAGGAGTAAATATATTTTTTTTGATTTTCACGGTTTTTTCAAATACATTTCATTACAAACATCTACGTCGTTTGTAGTTTACGAATATAATTTTTAATTAATTTTATTTTCAAGTCGGGTTCTAAGTTTACGGAGCTGACAAACCGCTACATTGAGCAATAACGTGATAGTCTTTCAGGCATTAGTTCCAGATGTAAGAATAAGGTAATGATGCTCAAAAGCAACAATATGCATTTAAGGGTTTTAAGAAGTTTTCTCAAATAGTGAATTTCCTTTATCTCTTACCTCTATCAATTTTCATCCTCATTCGCTTATACGTCCATACCTTTATTAAGCTGTTTAGCATTTTATTGAATAGCCTGTATAACTCTAGCCCAATAAGTTCGAGATCACCAGTTCTTGTAGGTATGTATATTTTTTTTATTTATTTGGAAGGATAGAAATTTCCGTCAGCCACATAGAATATAAATATTCATCTCGATCAATGATTCTCACAACTTGCTACCAACTTAAGCCCTTAGACTTCCATAATAGAGGTATTAGATTAATTCAAGTTATTATTTGCCAGCTACCAGAAAACTCAATTGATAAGTAATTATTGTTATCGAATAAATTTTTCGGCATTCAGCTTTCAACAGATCTTTACGCTCCAGACCATCTTGAGTATAAAAACCGTATTTTCAGACAATATTATCTTGTGATAAATCGATTTTATAGCATAAAATAGCGCGAAAACTACTCTTACAATTTTGATAAGACTTTCCCATTTTATTATTTTAGAGGCTCTTGTCCATCTTTCAAGGCACCTCTCTGTTGAAAAAGAAGCCGAAGAACGGCTATGCGCAAATCATATTTTATAGTTTCTACCTGTTTAACATACAGAAAAGAGGAAGTAACCTCCTTGAAGCCATCCCAGATTCTGGGTTTCATTAGAACCCTGGAACTGGTGGGAGAGCTGTAAACTACTTAATGGCGAGAACAGCTCCGTAGGGGGGCACAATAGACCTCAAGGTCACAGTGACAACCCCTTAAATCTACAATGTACAACCTTCTACCTGTTTATTAATATTTTGGCTAAACATTTAGTTGTTCTACGACAAAGTTAAATAAACCATTGTTGTTTGTCTTGGCACGCAATAGTTGATCGAAAAATTATTTTAATATTAGTTGTTTTTTGAAAAACTAGCTGCCGTGCTGTTAAAAAATTAGGAAAATTTGCATGAAAGTACTATGAAAGTCATGCAAGGGATTACACCAGATACTTTTATTTTGCTATCTACATTTAACATATATCAGAAAACAGACAAGAATAATCGATAAAATTTGGTAAACTCACCATAAAATAATAGAATTTGATATTGTTAATCCATAATTAACAATATAAAATATACAAGACACTACAAACAGTGCGAATATATTTCAATTAATTATTATACCTATATTAAAGGTAATGGGAAGCATCCTTTGAAGGCAAGCTAAAATTTAGTGGAACATCTGTTTTCACCCATCTGTGCCCAAAAAACTTTTGGAAAAATGTGATCGCTGATCATGCAACTTATTGCTAATGTAATCGCTACGAACATGATTTTAATTCCTGTTCAATCAGCTCTAATACTAATTTGAGTTAGCTCGACTAATAATAAATTGAGTTGGCTGTTGATGATGTGATTGAGATAAGCTGTGAGAAGGACCTGGCCCCTGCGGAAACTGATTAGACGAGCTACCCGAGGTTGAAGCCCTGCTTTGTACTTCATTGATGTTTGCAGTTGAGGAAGAATTAGAAGAAGCATTACCTGTAAAATAAGGGATTATCAAACTGATAGCAAGCCATCGACTCTAAACTTACTTTTTTGTGAAAATTGAGTGTTGTTTTTATATTGGGGCTCTTCCAAAGATATATTGGAAAGGAATCCTGCCAGATACTAAAAATGTTTTTTTTTGTCATTATTATTAACTCAATCCAATCTGTCTGAGCACCCACCTTATTATAGTATTCCTCAATATTATTGTTTTCTGTCGACACATTATCAGTACCTGCGACAAGAAATATTTTTTTTAAGAAAGGATCATTTAGGTATACTAATAAACGGGTTGTCGACTTACCAGAACATTCAAAGTCGTTGCTGGTTATAACTAATTTTGGCAACTCATCTTCATGAACATTCTCCTTTCCATCTTGATTATTTTCTTTCTGGCGCTACAGATAATATGATAAAATACAATAAATATCTAAAAATTGAAACTGTAGGCATATTGCGACCAGAAATCTAAGAAGGTTGTAGTTCACCAAACACTTGAGTTATCAGCAGGCAGTCTACGCAGAGTTGTACCTGCCCTAGCGATTACATTTTGTTTTATAGGTAGGTATAATGGGTTAGAATAATTATTAAGAATAATCGCTGGAGTATAATTGAGATTTGTTTATCTATTTACAATATATGTATTATACAAAAACATTTATAAAATCACGATAATGAATGCGATTATGCCAAAAGCCAAACTATTTCATGAGATATCTTAATCCGGACCTGGGAATATTTTAAGGGACACACACTTTGATTACTTTTCTATATTTCGAACAATAGGTAATAATGAGGATCGTCGGATAATATGGATTTACAACCGTCTTAGATTTCTGGTTCTACTATATAAGACTTTTAATTCAAATACGAGTGAGAGGATTCGCAATTACTTGCATTCAGTACCTAATCTCTATGTTATATAATGTAATGAGTTTAGGAGGTTAAATTTTAATCCTTTATTTTTGGAAATGCAAGATACCTATCGAGATTATCATTTAACATGTGATTATTATTTATTAAATTTGTATCCGTTGAAACTTCACTTCGATCCTGCAAATTTTTAGAATATTTATGACCATACACAAATTATACCATTGGCTGGAATATAGTCCGAGAAATGTAAAAAAATATTATCATTAAAGTTGTTATTGACAGATGAACCAAACGGAGGAAGTATCTACCTATACAATTCGACTGTTTGTCTACATGTTTTTTTCATGTATGTTCGCGCCATATAAATTGTGGGTAAACGTGCTCCGATTTTCATGACTCTTTTTTCATTTGATAGAGGAGTATTCGATGTTGTTCCCAAAAACACACTCAACTTGTCCTTCCTCTCAAAAACTTCAGTTAAAGGGAGTGGAGGGGACCTTTTTCTCTAAAATCGAATATTTGAAATGAAAAAAAAAGAAGCGGCCATATCCGGCAACATTTAAATTGGACATTTTTCAAATAAAATCAAAAGTTTCCGAGATACAGCAGTAGTTAATTCTGAAATAAGGTCAAATTGAAGAAGATATTATATGTAGCAATATTTAAATTGGAATTATTTTCAAAGAAATGTACCTACTGTTTCCGAGTTACTGCAGTTGGAAAGTCTGAAATATTTGTTCCGCGATGCTTTGAAATCTCTGGATAATAATAAGCAACTTATTATCTTCTTTAGTGAACGTTGAATGATTTTGATGAATAATGTTACACTCAAAAGTGCGAAATAAATATCTTTTACCACAAATTGGACCAACTTTATTAGTTGGTACAGTGAAAAATACATAATAAAATTAGTTGTTTTAGTTCTGGTACTTTTGAATATAACAACTGAACAATCTTAAAATTTCCAGTACCAACAGAATTAATAGGTATTATTTGTATTTTTCAGTGCAACTAATAGAGTCGATCCAATTTTTTGTAAAAAATATTTATTTCCTTTTTATTATAAAAATATCTAATAAATAAACTTTTATTCTCATATGTGATTTATCTAAACTAATTTGAATATTAAATTCGATGTTTTTGTTGTCGATTTTTATAGATTATTATAGGTAGATAGGACAAAGTGTACACAGAATCACCTGGACTATAACCAGAACCTTCATCCCACTTCGACCGGACCTTATGCCGTTTTCGTCAACTAAAAATAAATAGGGTGTTTCCAAATAAGTCCGAAAGTTTTTAGGGGATGAATCCTTATTGAAAATTGAAGAGTGTTTCTCATGTAAATAATATCTCTTAGACCTTTCCCTGAAAAGTTACACGTTTCCAAAAATGATACATAAACATTTTTTTTTCTTTCTGGAAATTGCGGAAGAGATGAAGGTATTATTAAAACAAATCATGGTACAGCCACATTAAAAGATAAAACAAGCGGAATCATTTTGAAATACTACGATTGAAGTCAGAAATTGTGCAAAATATGACAGCCACCTACTAGATTTCTTTGATTCCATTTACAGAAGATTGTATTTTAATTTTTTATTAAGAAGCTATTGCTACAACAAAAAAGTTTAAGAAGTTTTGCAATAAATTGTCCTTTTCAAGACATTTTTGTGTTGATATATTTTATTTCTTCAAAAAGTAAAAAATGGTATAGGGGTTGCATGTTTCACCCATTTAGAAAATCACAACAAACTTGAAAAATTATTAACATGTCATCATTTTTATTGGTAGAACATGCCCACAAAATGTCATTTCTTCATCTCTTCAGCAATATCTAGAAAAATATTTTTTCCCATTTTTGAAAGCGTTTAACTTTTTTGTTCACATGAAAGACCCCCTTTAGTTTTCGACAACGATTCATCCTTTAAAAACTTTCGCTCTTATTTGGAATTGATTAGTGGCGCAGCTTACCAGTGTAATTACACTTTATACCTGATCTGTACCGTAACTTACCAACCCAGAGCCTGGAAAATTAATTCTGAGTTAAAGTACCTATACCTAAAAAAATAGAAACTATAACTTTTTATAGAAGATGCTGTGTTTGATTCTCGGTCATCTGAAGAAGGCTGAGAAAGTGTTTTAGAATGATTATAAGAGAAAAAACGGATAATTTTTTGCAAAAATGTTTACTCTCTATAATAGTGATTAGATAAGTTATTTGTCACTAAGTTAAGATTTTGATACTCTGAGAAATATTTCGATTAGGTATTTGTCGCTCTGTGTAAGACTCTCTGTATATAAGTACATATTTAGTAAAATTGGAAGAGTTATAATTTTTCTATTTTTATTCCAATTTTCATATTTTTCTTGTTAACTGTAAACGGAATCACTAATTTGTGCTAGCATATACACTTGGTCAGATGCCATCGCTTTAGCTATTATACAACCCTAATTTTGAAACCTGTGAAGTAATTTCTTGAATTTCCTTGACATAAGAACCATCCCTTTTTATATTGTGTCCTTTAGTTCAAGTATTTAGTAGCATTGGATACCTAATATCTATTTGGATCAAAATTAAATTTATTTACATTATGACTCGACGTATGCCTAATTTTTTGAGAGCCAGAAGTGCTAATAGAAAATATTTAAGTAAATACGTAAGATAGTATGTTACTTCCAGGTTAGTTAAGCTAGAGTGGTAATGGTTTCCATAAATAAATGTTTCTAGTTTTCCTATTTAGTTACTTAAGATGATTATTATACTCAAACAATATATTGTTGCCTCAACATTGATGGAATCACAAGCTAAACTGTAAAACTGACATTAGGACAACAACGAGGAAAGCCATCCTCTCAAATAAGAACAATAAAATTTCGTAAAGTATATGGCTCGAATTAATTTTTCTCTAAAAAATAATCAAGATAATACAAAATGAAGGAAAGGAATGCTTTTTTAAATAGATTTAGGTAGCAAACTTTTATTTTTCCCAGTATAATAACTAAAACGATAGCATCTAAGCAAATACTGTGTAAGATAAAATTCGTCATTTAGTTTACAGTTTGCTACAAAAATATGAAAGTTGGAATAAAAATAGAAGAATCATAAGATTTCAGACTCCGGTATCTGGCTGAATATTGAGATAATTTATCTTTAATATGAATTCCTTAATATTTCAGGGTTCATGTATTTTCGATCGTCGATCGTCCCAACGGAGGAGGTATATAATTCGATTGTGTCCTTTTTATGTACGTACGCGCATGGCTATAGTAAATGTACTCCGATGAAGATGATTCTTTTTATTTGAAAAAAGAGAGAGGAACATTAAAAAAAATAGAGATAGGGCTCTGAAATATTAGTATTTCCTCAGGGATGTTTTGAGATCTTTGAATAATAACAAGTACTTACAAGCAAAGAATATAATGGTTAATAAGATAAGTAATGTTTGGTATAAGTGAACGTTCAACGATTGACTAGTGAAATATATTTTTTTTACAAAAAACTAGTACCAACATTATTATATAATAAAATAATATTAATTCCACTGATGTTGATACTTTTGAAGATGGTGGTTATTTCTAGGTACCTATAACAGCACAACTCCACATGTATCAGCAGCAGTGGAATAAATATTTGAATTTTTATAAAAAGAGTATTATAATATAAAAATATTAGACTCACCCAAGTTGAGCATTCGGGCTTATCAATATTTAGATCTGAAAGAAATTACTATAAAATAGATATTTACTCTAATTCAGCTAGAGGACTTACCAATACCGGCTTCAATCTTTATTCGAACCGGTTGAACAATAATTTCATGGGCTTTTCTATCTTTCAAGGGTGGACAAATTATTAGATTATTATCTGGTGGCACGCCGTTATAATTTCTAGCCTCATTAGCCAAAACTCTATTTTGTGATCTTGCAACCTTGTGAGATGCTAGAGGACAGCCGCAACTTTTGCATAGTACCTTCTGTGGTTGCTGTACTTCTTCCTCTTCATCTTGCAAGTAAATTACTTCAAAGTTCCCATCTTTTATAGGTGTCTGGGAGAAAATAATCTTATAATAAGAATATTTTTTTTATTGAGAAAATACTCACTGCTGGTCGAATTCCCTGTTCCTGGAGGGCATTAAAGTCATCTTCATATAAATAGAGTGGTCCTACAAGAATATCATGATCCATCTCTGTCTCACTATCACCACTGACATCCTCAGATTCAAAACCTTCATCGTCGGAAGGATACATGACGATGTTATTACAAAGATTAATAAACGAAATAAAATAATTTTCAGATTTTCAACTCTTTTTACTTGTATTCTAATAAATCATTTAAAAGCTATTTCTAGCTAGAATAGGTTGACAAAACTATTTGTTGGTGAAGTATCAGTAAGACAGCTGATGTATTCGTTTGTTTCTGGAATGCGAACAGCATATGGATCTGAGATACGGTATAAAATATTATTAATCCGTAAAGATTATATACACTGTTGCACATAAAGTCCGTATCGAATAAACTATTTCTAAGGTAATTTCGAAAGAAATCTCCAGGCATATCGAGTATTGGTCCTAATTGAACATCGTAATAAGTATCTCTAGATAATAAATATTTTTGAGATACAATAAAATAAAGCAAACAATAATACTTATTTGCCGATGGTGGAAATTTTACCATAATTTAGTAAATTTAAATTTGAACACTATTGAGGCTATTTATTATTCGAAATGTTTTTGAATTTTGTATATAAAACAAAAAAAATGCGGTGGGCAGAAATCGAACTCGGGTCAACTGTACGAAAGGCAAGTAATTTACCACTATATATCAATAAATCTACTTTTTTCAATTGAATGTGTTTGTAACACATATTATTCATTAATTTCAGTTTGGTTCACTTCTTTGCCATATAGGTATGCTGTAGGTATCTATCTATCGACACTATTTTTTCTAGTTCTTCAAAAATTCCGAAAAAAGAAGAAGCCAGAAACATGTAAGGATTGTCATGATAATGATTTGTAGTATTTTTATAGTCACTACATTTTTTTTATTTTATTATGATTTCTAGAGAATAAAACAAATTTACAATCAATGAATATAATATTTTTTTTCTTGTTCCATAAATTACAAACGAAGCTGCTGAATGTAGAGTAGTAGTAAAAAATAGAAGGTTTGATTTTTTTTAATTACAGGATTTCATAAAAAACACAAACAAATAAATTTCACTAGGTATAATCATTTAGGTCATTGGTTGTTTCAGGAACATGAAAAAGAACAAGAGAAATTGTATTTAATTTGCTTATGTGTTTTCATAGGTATTTAAAAATCTTATTAGGATTCGATAAAAAAAATGTTGTCACTACAAAAAACTACAAGCGATTGTTAACACATTCTTGAGAAAATGCCAAAAAAATATCGAAAGAGTAAAATATTTCATCTGATTTCCAGGGTTTTTAGAAAAATTATAACCATATTAATTTCATCAAAACCGTCTAAGACGTTTGTAGTTTATGAAGTAAGAAACAAATATTAAACCTGTTTTACATAAATGTGTTTTAATGTTTGAAATCTTAATAAATTTCGATAAAAAAACTGTTGTCACTATAAAAAAGACTAAAATAGATTGATAACACATTCCTGGAAAAATGCCATGAGAATATATAAAATGTAAGATTAAGACATTTTTCTGATTTCCAGTTTTTTTAACTTAAAACAAATAAATTTCACTACAATCATCTAGGTCGTTTGTAGTTTGCGACCATATTTTTCTATTATTACCTATTATTTTTAAGTTGCGTTCCAAGTTCTCTATGCCAAATCTCATATTCCTCTGTGACCGTATTAGTATTAGATTGTTATTTCAAGAACAAATCCAAGATATGTAAAACTGTCACAGCGTCACAGTCACAGATAAAACCTGCTCGCTATGATGTGCATTTGGAAATATAATGCAAATGTTTTAGATAATTAGGTATCATATTTTGAAATCTTGCATTTTTCAAGAGTTTCATAACTTATTTTTTTTATTTCTCAAATCTAATACTTTTTACGAAGAATACATTTATGGATATAACATTTAATTTCGTTTTATTCAAATCATCAACTTTGTTTTTTTGTGAGAATACCAGATGTTCAAATTAGGTATTATTAAATATATAGGAATAGATAAAGAAATAATATATATATATATATATATATATATATGAGGGTAATCGTTGCTGACTCTTTAAAGTTTGTTCCAAGCTTTCGCTAAATTGTTACTCATTACCAGCTTCAGGGATAACTTAACTGAGATTGTTCATAACAAAGATGTTAAAAAGTTAAAAAACATTACAAAATGACGAAATGTTAAAATCATTACACACAATTAACAATAATCAAAAAATAAAAATATTCAACAATTACATTTGTGTAGTGGCCATCGATGGAAATGATTTCCACAATTGAATTGAAGTACTGATGGAAATGATAAATATCTTTTAAATTTGATTTTTCTAATAAAATCCGGTTTTTGTTTTAACTTGTTTGCACAAGGAAGCATGTCATCTATAACATGTTTGAAGGGTTAGTGATTTGATTAACATCAATAAAAATGCAGACAGTCGATTTGTACTTGTACAGCCTCCCTCTGGGAAGTCGGTCGAAAATGGAACAAAGCCGTTTATAATTATTTCGAGAAACATCAGAATGGACGACTACCAAATGTATTTTACTAAACATCATAACTTTGCTACTTAAATAATTGAGGAACAAGAAAACAAATGAATACTTAAATGAGAACTCTACATCCTCAAAATAATATTGTGTTATCAATTTTTCCCTATAAAATAAATTAAATAAATTTCGGTACTAGAGTTTTGGATACCAAAATCATATAAGTAGGTGGGTATTCTTATTTATCTCATCCACAACATTAGTTTCTTTTTAACTGTTATACATATCTACTATATTGAAGAGTTACAATGTTACGAATGTACATAATGAAAAAATAACTGACTATGATTCTGCGGCAACTCAATTCAATATATATTTTATAGATTCCATCAGCAACATTCCTAATAAGTAATACTGATTAGTCTAACAGCACTGGTAAGTGCAATGACTTTGAGGGTGCAAGCATGTATCATTTGCCTACTGATGAAGTAGAGGTAGGGGAGACCCATGTCAATTGTAACAGGGTGTCAAATGTAACATAACTCTTTTCCGCACCATCTATGGGCCAAATTCGAAGTGACTTTCAGAGTAGGTTCCATTGGTTCCATTCTAAAATACGACAGAAGTTCAGCGCGATCGGTTGGCTATTTACAAAGTTATCATCTAAAGTGTAGATTCTACTGTCTCAGGTGAGTTTCAACAGTTATATTAAATATGTAATAACTCAATTGATGCTGAATATTTTTCTGCTTAGTTGATATTGTGTGAGAGAGCATCTTTTAAGCTTCCAACCGTGATATAAATCGGTCTCAAAATGTGGGGTTATGTCGTTTCATTCGCGGTGAACGGCTAATTTCTGAGGGTGGTCACGTTTGTAACACTCAATATGGGTCTGAATTGTAACGTGTTACAATTGATACCCACCACGTCTTTAAATTATTTTAAGCATTTTAATCAAATTTTTTGCGACAATTTAGTTCAAGTCTTTGCAGAAATGGTCAAACCAAGAATTCGGAAAACAGCAAGATATTACAATGCCACTTGTGACCAATGGATAAAAAACAACCCAGGAAAGCGCGTGGTTATTTATAATATACCGCACATTGTTAGACAGGCACTTCCTTCAGCAATAACTCCGAAAAATATTATGGCAGGATTCTCATGCACTGAGGTGTGGACATTAAACAAGAATATATTTTTGGACGGCGAATTCTTACCTGCTCAGGTCGCAGACCGTCCTCTGACCACTGAAACAGTAGCTAATACAGATCCAAATGTCACAGAAGAAGAAAATGCGTCGGGAAATGATCCTGAAGAAGACAGACTAAAATCTCTTTCAAGGACACCAGCAATTTCCGTTCAAATTAATCATTTTCCACCTTTACCGCAGCAGATGAGTGCAATTACATCTCCGGCAGACATCAGGCCCTTTCCTCGAGCAGATTTTTCTAAGCCAAAGACAAATCGAAATAAAGGAAGAACTGCCATCTTTACCGACACTCCTGAGAAAGAAGAGATCGCTGAAAAATATAACAAAAAGCAGATCTTACTGGCAAAGATACAAATAGCTACTAAAGATAGGGTTCAAAGGAGCAAGCAAACTAAGAAGCGGAGGAAGACAAACGAAACTGCAAACGATTCTTCATCGGATGAAGAGGAAACAATTTGTCTCAAATGTTGCGGATCCTACAGGAACTGTAAGGAGGACTGGCTACAGTGCCGCCTATGCAAGAAATGGGCACATTCCCCTTTGTTGGTTTGCAACAATTGTGAATCAGACTAAGCAGATTAATATAATATTTTGTTATTTCTTATTATTCTAAGACCAAAATACTTTAATGTTTTGTTTTTAAGGAATACATATTTATTTTTGTATTCTCAAATGAATATTTACTTATGTTGTTATATTTATCAGAAATAAAACTTTCCTTTTGTTTGTATTTGATTGTTGTTACAATTGACACCGTCTACTGTAACAATTGAAACCTACCTGGTCTCAATTGTTACATATGTCATGCTTGAATATTTCTTTTTTTCTACTCCGACTGAACGCAATTTTTCCAATATTAATATAAAACTGTCATTCACCACAGTCGAAACAAATTAAAAATAAATAAACGAGCATTCTGATGCCTCCACGTTACGGCGTATTAAATAAAAACGAAAAAATGTTACAATTGACATGGGTCTCCCCTACGTACTTTCTTGAAGTCCATGTCTACAACTAAATCTTGTGGTGATGATGGTATTCCAAGCTCTCTTTTATCCAGGGTGAGTGAGATATTATATATTATCTCCTCTTTTAACATATTTAATAGATGAATCTTCAAAAATGGTACCTTTTCCGATAGGTTAAAGTCTTCTCTTGTGTGTCCCATTTTTAAAAAGGAAGCCCTGACAGAATTGACAGTGATCGTGCAATATCTCTTCTCTCTCCATTCTCCAAGGTATATCAAAAAGTGTTTAATAAAAGGCTCATTTATTTTCTCAATTATAAGAAAGTGTTGCCTAAAGAACAGTGTGGATTTCTCAGTGGCTGTTCCACTCAAGATGCCATTACATTACTGCAATCAATTCAGTTTATCCAGCTCTTGATGCAAGACAATCTGCGCTGGGCCTATTCTTTGACTATAGCAGAGCTTTCGATCTTGTAGATCATTGCATTCTGATTAATAAGCTATCAAGCTAAGGAATTAGGGGCGTCGTGCTCGAATGGATCGTCTCGTATTTGGATCATACCTCAGCGAGTGATCAATAGGGCTGATGAAAATGAATACATCTCTGACTATCGTAGAAAGGGGCGTGCCACAGAAAGTGTTCTGGGGCCCTCCTTGTTTATTGCTTGTATTGCTGATACTCTTAGGGTTAGTTTGCAGATGACATGTCAACTATGCTGTCTGCGAATAGTTTTAATGAATTAAGACCCCTGGTTGTAGAATGTGTTCGCCAAGCCTTTAACTACTATAGTAACCAAAATAACTTAGTTTCAAACTTATCAAAAACAGTAATGTTGCATTTTACTTTAAGGGAATTCGACCAATCTTTATATGTGACGGAGAACGGTTGTAATATTCAGCAAGTTAATACCACTAAATTTATAGTTGTTTACATTGACAGCCAAATGAGCTGAGGTCTTCAGTGGAAAGAAGAATTCTGGTATCTTACTACGATGCTCATGTTTACTCATTGCATAAGAATGCTATAGTAGTTTGGGTAAACAGTAGGAGAATGGGTGAAGTGCTGATCGCTCAGAAAAAAATCATTAGAACTATTCTATTTAAATCTTCTCGACATTCATGTCATAACCTTTTCAAACATCTGGATCTGCTAACTGTTACATCTGTTTATATTTTTCAATCAGCTGTATATGTTAAAAATTTTCTTAAAGATTACGCTACAGTTGATGACATGCCTCATAATTATCCATTATAAAATACCAACATGCTTAAACTTCAACCCTACAGATTATCTTTCAAATAGCTCCCTAATTATAATGCCTCTTAGAATCTTCAATCAGTTACCCAATGAATTAAAAAAACAAGAATCAATCACTCATTTTAAAAGACAGTTAATGAAATTGCTACAAGATCGATCCATATATAATATTGAGGAAATTTTCTCGCAACATTTGTAATGCTATTTTTTTTGTCTTACTGACTTCTATTTAATGTATGTATTTTATTTTACCCCAGATAGATTAGTTGTTTCTAGATTATCATTACATTTTTTGTTTAATGGATTGACGAAACTCGTATTGTGTCCTTATGGAGTATTATAAATAAATAAATAAACAAAATACACTTTTGAAACTTAACATGGCAGGCACATAAAAAATAAATTAAATTCTTTTTTATGTGCCTGTCACACATCAACGTATCCAGGCAAATGGAGTACTGGAATGAAAATTATTTCACACAAATGTGTTTTTTGTAACATTTTGCTAAAATTCAATCGAGCTCCAATATTTATAAAATAAGAAATTCAAAGACCTTTTGAAAAATGTACAGTTTTTATTTTTATATCTATTAATAAATTTCGAAAAGTGATGAAAATTGTGAATTCATTGGAAAATATTTTTGATTACTAAACGCAAAAAATGTGAATATAATTTATTTTGTAGAATCTTTTGGTTGTGTTAGGGTAGTACGGAACCATAATGAAATCCTGCAACTGTTACCACAACAAAAACTTTGAGATTGAGAAACATTGGGTATTATTGTAGCTCAAAAATACTTTTATGGGGATTGCAGTAGGAGCACAATCTATTACAATTGAGAAATGATATCTACCCCGTATCCTCCTCATATCTATAACACGAAAGAAAAAACATATTTATCATCCTGACATTAAATTTATTTATTAAATAAACTAGGTACATATGGATTATTAAAAGTGGCTAACATTTTCATGCCTCTTTAATAGATAATAGATGGGTCCATTCATAAATTAACACCTATATTCATAAAATTACAATAGTGTACAAAGTTTGAACAGATATGAGCATCATACCACAAAAATTAAGTTTCTAATCGAATTTAGGAGTTACAATAAATTAAATACTTGTAAAGTAGAAATAGTACACTCAACCCTTGGTTAAGTTTTGCATAATTGCATAATCAAAATTACCACATTATTTATATTTAAAACAAATCCAGATCACTATTGGTCGCTTCAGAATTATCAGTTATAGACTTGGTTCGCATCAATTGGATATTAGGTATATTTCCCGTTCCACGCTTATAGGCAAATAGGGTTGTGGAAAAAAGGAATTCCTGTCAGAATGACTCACATCTTGCGGAAGGTACTCATAGAATGAGAAAGCATCACCAGGTGTATGCTCAGGGTAATGAGTAATTTCACTGAAAGTGAGCGGATCTGCTTGTTCCATTTGTGCTGTATAAGATTGGCGAGCGAATGTTGAGTTCAGAGATGAAGCATCTAGTCTATTTGCGTATCTTTGTCTTCTTGTCGTTGAATTGTCCGTACTTCCATGTAAAGATCGTTGCTCTTCTTTTTTAGCCTTAATTCGTTGGTTTTGGAACCAATCTCTTATAGTTCTCTCAGCTAGCTGAAGGGATTCAGCAAGCTGTGCCTGTTTTAATCTGTCTATAAACTGATTCTTCTTAAATACATCTTCTAGTACTCTTATCTGTTCTGAATTTAATGATGTCCGCATACTCTTCGTTCTGTCACCAAATTCTGGAATTCAAAAAGCTTTGCTATTATATTTAAATCAACCATTTGATATTATTACTTACGATTCAACTTGGGCGAATTGGAAGATTCATCAGTAGGTTCTAGCGGTGGTAAAACAATTTCAGGGTAAACTAACAGCTTGTGATCCCGAGCAGTTGCATGTTTTTCTTCTGTCTCAATACGTAATTTCATCTCTGGAGCCTATATGACAAGAATTTATACAAATAAATACTATAATTAAATTTATCCTACATATATAAAATATATGCTTTGTCTCTAGGTATTATTGATGGAATACTTACTATGTTAAAATTCTGTTGATTATCTGGTACAAAAAGTGGAAAATTATGGTCCAAATTTTCAGTATGTATAATGAAATCTGACGGTGGTGACACGGTAGTGCCGGAACATGAATATATTGGTTCAATCACTGACGACTTTATATATTTGTTGTCGCTATTTTTAGAGGTAGCTTGTTCTTCTTGACAAGCCATATCGTTGTATCTAGACTTTATCTTAAGCGATCTTAACAACCTATAATAATGCTCATGATATTTGACGTCAATTTATATACTTGCTGTGAACGTAAGTTATTAACTAAGTACCTTCTCCCGTTAACATTTCACTGCCAATCAGGTCAAGCCTGTTACCGCCCAGGTACCGCCCACATACTGCTAAAATGATTAAAATCCATTTTATTACCTGTTATCTAATATTGATGCATGTTAGATGCTTATATATAGATGTGACACAGAGAACATTTCAAAAGAAGGGAAATAAAGTTGCATTATTTATTCTGTCAACAATAGAATTGTAATTATATTGAAAAGAAAACAATTGAAACATAATTTATATGCAGACTCTATCTAGGTAGAGCTCGTAAAATTCAAATATTGAATATTTCCAAGTTATCTACCTACATTATCTATTAGACATTTAATTTAAAAAAGTTCTGTATTATTTTTGTCTTTTCTGAATTTCTTCTTTTCTGTTCATCTCTACTCTCAAAATTTCGCTAACTCTTTCATTTAGTACCTACTCTTTCCAACCTCTCTCAGCCGGCTTCACTACCTCACAAAACTATTTCAGTGGAGAGCAGTCATCGCTACAGGATCGTCAGAATTGCCAGACTTCCTTCCATCTCATACATAGCTATGATTTTTCCTGATCTCAGATTATTTTGGACCGACTTCCCAAACGGAGGAGCTACACAATTCGATTGTATGTCTGCATGTATTTTTATGTTTGTTCACGCCTTTTGCATATTAGATAAACGTGCTCCGATTTTGATGATTTTTTTTCATTTGATGAAAGGAGAATTGAGAATTGATCGCATTGGGGGAAAATTCAATATTAGACATGCCCCTCCCCTCCAAAACTTCTCCCAAAGGGGGTGGTGAAGGCAATTTTTCCAGAAAATTGAAAATCCGAGACGACAGAATTAAAGAAAATCCCATATCCGGAAATCTTTAAACTGAAAATTTTTAGAAATAATCATACGTTTTCGAGTTACAGTCTGAAATATGTGTTTCAGCTATGTAGAAGGGGCATTTTTTTAATCAAAAATTTGAGATGTCCAAATTAAAGAAGAAATAATATCCAGCAACTTTTGATCTCGAAGTTTTTCAAAAAGATCGTAGATTTTCGAGTTACAGAAGTGGGAAACTCTGATATCTCTGAATAAGTAAGAGTAACGCATTATCTTCTTTGGAGTACGTTAAATGATTTTGATGACTAATGATACACTCAAAAATGTGAAATAAATATTTTTTACAAAAAATTGGACGGACTTTATTAGTTGGCGCACTCAAAAATACAAAATAATATTAATTCTATTGGTTCTGGTACTTTTGAAGTTGAAAATTTTTCAATCTAACTACAACTGCACAGCTATAAAATTACCAGAACCAATAGAATTCATATTATTTTGTATTTTTCAGTGGTCCAACAAATAAAGTCGTCCCAATTTTTTGTAAAAACTATTTATTGATACTTTAGATTTTCTACTTTATTATATAAGCTCCTTGGTAGTACCTACCTATAATTTTTGTTTTATAGTACTTTCTTATAGTTATAAAAGTTCCTATATAAGTTCTCTTATTACATCTAAATTAAATCGACAAAGTTGACAATTAGTGTTACTATGTCCAGAACGCAGATGTAAACCTCTGAGAAATTTTGGTGTACAACCTTCGGAAACTTATTTGGATTTTATGTAATTTGTGGTAATTTATGGGAATTTTCGGGAATTTCATAGGAACTTGTATTAATTTTTGGGTGATTGTAAGAAAAACAAACAATAAAGTGTTGATTTTTTTTAACTTGTAATTGCTAAAGAAACATTGAAATGAATGCACACATATTAGTAAAATTGATAACTTTGAAAAAAATACCAATGAAAATTTAAAACCGCATATGTTAGGCCCATTTTATTTTAGCAGCTAGACTTGAGAATCATTGTTTCCAGCAGCACGTTCTCTAACGTCGACGCAATCGACAGTAATTAATTTTAGTATGAAACATTTAATGAATCGCATTGATCGAATAAAACAAGTTTATGATATTAATAATGATCTTAAAGACGTAATTGTTTTTCCAAGTGAAATAAAAAGAAATCAGAAAAATTCTGGAATTTCTGTTAGAGAGAAGGAAGTTCGAGTTTTAAATATCGAAAATATTGATGACAGAGCGCGGTTGAAACTAATAGAAGAAGTTAAAAAATTAAGTATGATTGTTTAAAGTGATTCCGACTGGCAACTTATAAACAGTGCGTATAAGAAATTGAAGTTCCGAAAGATAATGACGAAGACATAGATATTGATGACCAGCAAATTTCTAAGAACCCTCCTAAGTGAATTAGAATTGTTTGAAGACCCCGAAGATGCTGAAGAAAACAAATTACACATAAAAGATTAGTATAAGAAATTGAAAAACGAAAAAAATTACCGAAAACTCACCGTATCTTCAAATACAATTTAATAATTAAACACAGATTACCAAAAAATCATCTGATTGCTGGCTAATGGACGAGGAAAACTGAAAAGTAAGTGGTCGCACAGAGAGGTTACACAATTTTTTTTTAACAATTTAAAGGCTCGCAAATGTAAAATAGCGACTGATTTTAAAAGAAAATGGACCTGACCTATCATAAGTTCTTGTAAGCACTACACTAAGGTTAAGCACTCAAATTTATCGGTTAGCAAACCAACGGGAACCTCGATAGAAACGGATGCTCCTGGTTTAACTTTGGAAAAATACTACGCAGTCAATATACTGCGACGAAATTTTCTATATAGGACGCATTCTTGAAATAATGATGACAGTACCTACCCAGGTACCTACTGTTACAATGAAATTTTTACAGTCGAGATATACTCGGCTAAATCGTAACAATGTTCTGTTGAAACAGAATATGTATTTTATGGACCAATGGACCTAATTGGAACTGAACCATTTCTTTAAAATAAAGATGATTTAAATAATATAAATTAAATTTATAAATTTACGGATTAAAAACGGAAGTGGCTTTTAATATGTAATAATATCACTCGTTGCTTTAGTTTTTGTTATTATTCCAAAGAGTTGTGAGTTTTCGTTGTTTTTATTTGCTGAATTTTATTTTTGTTTACTGAGTTTTGTTTTTGTTAGAAAATAATGTTGTTTTATTTGTTCTATGAAAATAAACATGTACAAAATTACTTAAGAATATTCATTTGTATGTAAAATATCTTAAAATACCTAGGCTCAAAATGTAAATATACAAAACAGTCAAGTATTAATTGCCGATTCCAATGCATTCATGATATACTAATCAGCATAAATTCAAATTTTTATTATCTTAATTTTGGTTTTCTACATTTTTTGGGGGAATATTGACGTGTTTTTCAACGATTTCTATGGTTTTCATAAACATTTATAGAAATTCTACATAGGACTTTTTGGGAATTAATGGGAGCTATTGATTTTTTTGTGAATTTATGTTAATTTGTGGGAATTTATGGGAATTTAGTGTATAAAATTTTGCCATCGGCTTGCCCCTCGGCCAGAACTATAAATGCCTGTGTAGTTCCCCGGGTACGACGCCACCCGCGTTTCGGGCCAGGGCCTCGCTGCACGCTGCTGTGGGCGAAGAGTAAATTATGAAATGTCAGCATTTCATGATATGGTCGGCCATATTGTCAATTTTATAGTCGTGAAACGATATCCACTTAAGATGTAATAAGAGAAACTTATGAGTGTAATATTAATATTTTACAAAAAAAAATTATCGACTATCAGTTGGTGCACTGCAAAATAGAAAATAATATTAATTCTATTAGTGCTGGTAATTTTGAAGTTGTGCCGTGGTAGGTAACATTAGTCATGAAAATTATTGAACCTCAGCCTGGACCTCACCATAAGACAAAATACCTATGCTGTGGTTGAACGTTCACTATTACCACAGAAGATAGTATTTACTTATCCTATTACCTACCCATGCATAGGCTTAGCTAGCACATGTTATTATTCAGATTTACTGCTGTAACTCGATGACCGTAACACTTTTGAAAAAAAAATCTTTAATTTGGCCGTCTCATATTTTCAATTCTCAAACAAAAAAAATGTTTCCGGATGTGGTCTCATCTTTAATCTGCCGTCTCAGATTTTCGAATTTCAAGAAAAATTGCGGTTTTTGGAGGAAAGGTGATTTCGGATTTGAGTTTTTCTAAATATGAGATCAACTTTCTTCTTTCAGATGAATCAATCTAAATCGGAGAACGTCTACTATGCAAAATACGGGTACAGACAAACTTTAAAAAAATTCCGACGGCCTGTAGCCAGCGGAAAGGTAGATTTCTCAAAATTCATTGTTTTGTAATTTGAACATCCATAGATTTTATCTCTAGGTAATAATTTTTAGTTCTTTATTCATTTTTGATTTTTTCTGTGCATTTATAAAAAATTGCTTGGAAGAGTTGTAGGTATTGATTATTTTTGATGATATTTACACTACGGCCCTTTTTACTTTCCTACGCTACTATAGTAGCTATATAAGGAAAGTATTGTAATCGTGTGAAATTTTCGGTATCGAGATTTTTACAAATGTTTACGTTTCAGAGTCTAATAAACATATTTTCAGCCATTGGTCTGTCTCTCTGCCTATCTGGCTGTCTGTCCGTCAGTCTGTGATAGCATTATTTCGGGAAAGGATCGGTGTATTTTGTTGCTTTCTTTTTTATTTTGTTTGGTACCAATACTACTCGCCGGTGGCACTGAATGAGTATCCAGTATACACTGGGTGCTGAGCTATAGCCAAAAAAAGTAATTTGCTCAAGACTGTAGCGCGAAAACGGCTCTAAGGATTTTGATTAAATTTGCCTGAAATATTCTTCTGAGAGCCCTTTACCACCCACATGCAGCGCCATCTCTGAGAAAAAGCACAAAAAACATTATGCTTCAATAAATTTCCATATTTACCACATGTTTCTTCAGATTCTGGCCAAACGCAAACGTCTCATCTTGCAAAAAAATTTTACATGACCATTGTTGTTTGTCTTGACATGCTGAAAAAATGAGCACGATTTGACCAGAGGATTCTTACTTTACTACCGCTAGTATTATTTACAGGAATTTGCCTTAGGAAAGTCGTCTGAGTCGACACACCAGATTTTTTTGATAATTTTTTATTGAAATGTTTGAATGGTCGCCATTTTGAAACTACTTACCCGGTAATGCCCCATAACAAACTTGGCCGAGATATTTAAGAGATTGATTTTCGTAACAAATTTGAACTTAATTCTTCCAAAACTGCGAACTCTGTCTTAACAAATTTCCTAATATCCCATAGATATATAGGTATATATATATAAACTTTTGAAAGTCTTTTTGGACCTACTTATAGACATATAACAATATGCCTTTGACATTTTTTCGAAACTCAAAAGTGTGAATGATCTCAATAGGTACATTTCTATAAGAAATACAGTATAATCTCAGAGTTATACACGTTTTTTAGGACAGCAGAAGCGCTGTCACATAGTCTCTTTAGTAAGAAGATTATATACCAATATAATTAACAATAAATTATTACAAGTAGCATAAAATAGTGATGGTTTAAGTTATCAAAAAATGAATTAAGTAGATATAACATTTTAAGAAGCAAAGGCTCCCTCGGTTATTTGTGTATGCATGACAAATAGTAGATTTTGATCGAAAAATATTATATCTATGAGTTTTAATTTCATCAAATTATCATATTATAACTAGTTTGAATGATTAAATAACATATTTATTATTATTTCGTAACAGATGACAAGAAAAACCATTATAGTTTCGGTTGTCTTTCGTCCTGATCTCAGACAGGAAAGTGAAAAAATTGGGTTGGTATACTTTGATGTGAAGGTTGCAGAAAGAATAAAAACTTTGAAGATAATATAAATTCAGAAAATTTACGAATATGCCGAAAACAGAATGCATATTGTAAAGATTCATAATGGAATGCTTGTCCATTTATATTTTATTGATCGACTTCCCAAACGTAGGAGATAACAATTCAACTGCCCGTTTTTTTTTAAAAAACCCATTTTGATGATTTTTGATTTATTCGAAAGGGAATAATTAAAAAATGGTACTATAGGTATCTAAAAGAATTCCAGTGAAGGGGTCAATTTTTCTCGAAAGAAGAAAGATTTGTAGCAATTTATAATGAGTTACGATTTTTGGATTGGAAATGTCTATCTGATAGTTTCTCTCAGACATCAGAATATTAATATATTTTTCTAAATTAAAATTGTGATAGTTATAATATGGCGAAACAAATAGGTATATAAATACTTCTCTTTATGAAAATGAAGTTTACAGTTAGAAGATATAATATTCGCGTAATTAATATGCATAGCTATAAAAACAGAACCCCTGAGGAAAAGAGAAAGCATCTAGTTATATAATTATCATCATTTATTCAAAAAAAAAAAAACAAATCAAAGATACATATAAAATAACAAGTCTAAAAAATAAAGCTGATTAAAGTTTTCACACGTCCTATGATCATCGCTATTGACAAACTGATAAAATGAGGTACAGTTTTTATTAATATAACATAAGTGTACATAAAATTACAAGTTAGTACGAATGCTAAATAACAAAACTGTTTGAATTAAAGGTAATTACAAATATTCCTAAAATTACGAAGTACAAAAAACATATGTAAATATTTCAATTTAGAAGGAGTTGTAGTCAAGTATTATGATAGCTTGAAAAAATAATCTTAATTTAAATTATATTAATATATTCATTTTCAAAACTATCAATCGCTTCATAATTACATGGCTGGGTTTGCATAAATGGAATTATATTTTCCAAGGATATTGCTTCTTCTACGTTTATAGATAAATAAAACTGAGGAAAGAAAGAATTGGTATTAGAAAGGCTCACATCCTGCGGAGGATAGTATGAGGAAGCAGCAGTCAAGTTTATAGGTGTATGTCCTATATGATTAGCAGTTTCGGAACTAACAGGTATCGGATCTGCTTGCTTCATTTGTACTGGATCAGATACATGAGCGGGTGGTGTTATCGAAGCTGGAGCGTCTGCTTTTGGATATCCACGTCCTTTTGTTGATGACCTGTTCAGACTTCCCTGTAAGGATTTTTTAGCCTTCATTCGTCTGTTTTGGAACCAGACTTTAACGGTCTTCTCAGCTAGCTGAAGGGAGTGAGCAAGCTCTACTCGTTTTACTCTGTCGATGAACTGGTTTTGTTGAAACGCCTCTTCCAATAATCGTATCTGTTCCGAACTGAATGATGTCCGAAATCTCTTCGTTGTTTCACCAGATTCTGAAATTTGAGTAGCTTTGTGGAAACATTGTTTATGAACCATTTGGTATTTATACGTACGATTCTTGGTCTCGGACAAGTTATCAGTACTTTCTGGCGTTGGTAGAACAAGTTCAAAGTCTGGTATTTCAGGGCAACTTATTCTCATGTTACCTAGAGCAGTTGCATTGGTGCTTCCTGTCTGCACGAGCAAATTTAGGTAGTTGCAGTCTACATTTTGAGAAATAATATTAACTACTGGCGAAGCCATTTAGGTGTTGACTTTATCTTGCGAGGTCTCAACGAAACACAATGATGGTTAAGGTATTTGATCAATATTTATATGCTTGTTGTGTACTTAGGAGGTACTTAAGATAATGACATATTTACCTCTTGGTAAATTCGTTCCCGAGCAGGTAGTACCTAATTTCTACAATCATAATTCGTTCCCATACTAATTGCTGTCCTTTAATCTCTTTTTAGAATTTATACCCGGACAAGAGATTAAGATAAATAATTAACATGTATTCATGTCATTAAACATACAATGTGTGTAAGATTACTTGTTTCCTAAATACCTCAATTTAATTAAATTACCTACCTATTTTTTTTTCAAAATTCATGTACCATAAAGCCACTGTAGCCAGGTCACCTTTAGATGAAGAAAATGAAGATAATGTACAGATTGAAGAAATAAATTAAAAAGGCAACAAATTTGCATTCAACACCTTTTTTTATGACTTTAAAAATACTTTGTCTCTCTTATTATAGAATCACTAAAGAAGTTTCGAGTGATTCTGCTTTAGGAAATATACCTCCTCTACAACCTATCTACTTGAAATCCTTTTTACTTCTCTCAATAAGGAAAGTATTGTATTCACGTAAAAAATCGACCTCGAGATTTTTGCTGATATTTACGTTTTGGGGTTCCTAGATCACGAAACTCATGGTATCTCAAGTCCGTCGGTCTGTCTGTCTGTATTCTGTTGGCGTTGTAGCTCAATAACGGCTTGACCTAGGACAATGGTATGCATATTGAAGGACTACCGGCGACGCAATGTAAGGGTTTTCGTTAATCATATATACATGGTGTCCAAAATATTAAGTGTCAATATAAGAACGGTAGAAGCGACGAGGTAAAGGCTCTTACCATTTTTTTTGATTGGTAACATAAGTCTTATGATATTTCATTGGCTTAGAAAGCAGATTTAAGAAATTTATCAATCAAATGTAACAAATATTTAGACTAAAAATTCGGGTGTTGTACAGAACATTGAGGGGTAAAAGGGGAGATAAAATTATATTTCATTAAGTGTCTTGATTAATATTGAAACTCATGGCTCCAAGCGTTTGCATCAAATTATTAGGTATTATTAGGTATGTAGGTACCTAGTATACAATAATAGTAGGTAGGATGTAATGTCCCACAGCACATAAATGCATATATTGTTTGATTATAAAATTATTGATTGACTAGATGACCCGATGAACTTCGTAGGTCCATTAAGCTAGCACAACAAAAATGTCACACATCAATAAAATTAGTGTATTAAATTAAAGTATATTTAGTGCTGATTTAGTATGCAAAAATAAAATTTATTGCTCTTCAATTTTTTAAGTTACGGGCAAAACTGCTAGCTTAATATTAAGTGAGCAAACTTAAACTGAATATGATCGAATTTGAGAAAATCTGATTTAAATAATTTAGTGTTGATTGATTACACTTTAAAAAAAATTATAACTCTTCATTTTTGAAATTTATAGGCAAGTGTGCTAGCTTAATATTAAGTCAGCACACTCAAATGAAATATGGAGAAATTCCAAAACCATCCGATAGGAATAATTTTGTGCTAATTTAGTACACAAGAATAACAATTATTACTCTCATTTTAAAGAAATTATGAACAAGTTTGTTGGTCATTTAGCTAATCTGTTGTCTTGACATACACCATACATCGCCTGTGACCATTTCAGTATGGAGTGGGAATTCCATAGCCAAGAAAGAGTCTTTTCTCATTAGGTTGCGTCAACAACATTTTATTTATAATAAAACATAAAACTTTTTTTTGTATTACTAAAATCAAGTTAATTTTGAAGAAAAAAACAAAATGGTTTTTTTACGGCTCATGATTATTAGTGTTTATAGAGATAAAGTCTTTAAAGTAAAATTTATAGAGATTCATATAGAGAGGCCTTGAGCTTCTAGTTTTTTTTAGTTAGACATATATTTATGTACTTCACAGCAAAGTCTATCTAACTTTGCTTTACAGTTGATAATTGTAAAAGATTTGCTTTATTTATTTTATATTGGTTTTGAAAATTAATATTGTATTTAAATAATTAATAAATTTATCCAGTTTATTGAATATGATAATATCATTCAAAAAGCAGAGATTATCTAGAAAATCAAATTCACTGCTGGTTCTCCACCTTTCGTTATATCTAAATGTATGACTGCCATTCTCCACTCTTCTGGTAAGAAAATATCATTGTCATTATATGGCTTTCAAATCTAGATTTTGCACAATATTTTTATATGTACCACACAGATGTTTACTTAATGTAAAAGTGTAGAGTCAACTTTTTTACATTTCATAGGTGATATTCTTAAATTATTGACGCTCAGATATTAAATATATGGTACTATATATTATCTATTTGATTTTTATTCAAATATCAAATATATGTAACTATTTAGCAAAAACTTTAAAATATCTCTATTACTACACATAAGCGTTCTTATTATGACTTGTATTGACCCCCCCATATTATTAATATAGCAATTAACAAAATAAACCTTAAGTATAAATAAAATTAAAAAACTTGAAAGCCAATTGTACCGATTATTCCTTCCAAAGAAAAATTTAAATCTCTGAGGTATCAACCGTTGTTTAGAAATTACAATTAACCTAGATAACCTGTTAGAAGTTTAGCAGTATGTGAAGTAAGTGAAATGGACTATACCTGCCACACTTACTTTCATTAGAAGGTTAGCGAAATTTTCAGTTCTGACAATAAGGAAAATTTAAATAAATCATACTTAGGGGTTTAATAGACCATATAATATTACGACTCATAACTAATAACACTAAATTTTATATTTTATAAGTGTCCTTGTTGAACTCTTTCTATGATGCTGCTGATATATTTTCTTTTATAATATCAGTAAGTATGACAAAATGTTGTTTACGCAACCTAATGAGAAGAGATACCTCTATCTATTTCTCACTAGCTACATCTTTTTTCCATGGCAACAAAATTCCCAGGTCACAGGCGATGTATAGTGTCCGTCAAGACCTAACAGAATAGCTAAATAACAAACAAACTTGCTCATAATTTCTTTAAAATAAGAGTTATAATTGTTATTTTTGTGAACTAAATTAACATTAAATTATTCCTATCGGATAGTTTTGGATTTTCTCCATATTTCATCTAAGTGTGCTGACTTAATATTAAGCTAGCGCACTTGCCTATAAATTTCAAAAATGAAGAGTTATAATTTTTTTAAGAGTATTAAATTACCACTAAATTTTTAAAGCAGATTTTTTCAAATTCGATCATATTCTGTTTAAGTGTGCTCACTTAATATGAAGCTAGCAGTATTGCCCGTAACTTAAAAAATTGAAGAGTTAACATTTTTTTTGCGTACTAAATTAAAATATACTTGAATTTAGTACACTAATTTTATTGATGTGTGTCAATTTTGTTGTGCTAGCTTAATGGACCAGAACTTCGTACCACCTAAAATCTATTTTATTATAAGGTTTATGCGATTATTAAACCTAATCAATCTGTTTCGGGTACGGTTTGAATTTCAATAGGTGATTATATAAAAATTGCATGTATTTAAAGTTAATTCAATATATTTTATTTATATGAAATATAACATTTAGGTTACAAAATATTCAATGCAAAGCTTTTTGATAACCGATTTTTTTTGCCTGTGTAATTATATATCAACGATGGCTTTCTGACACGCAAACCTGCGACATATAGTTGTACATGCGCGAAAAACACGATTTATCGTATGATTTGTTTATTGTCATTGCAAAAGCCAGACGCACGGGAAAATGCAGCCGCTTAAAATCGAATGGCAAGTCTGTATCATCGGCATACGTGGAATCAAGACATTCTCATTGTATAGTCGAGGTTGATTATTGTTACGCAACATGATGATGACTAAACCTATATTTAATGGCAAATTGTAAGGTGGTAGTCCAGGCAGTTCCAGCGAATTCGAAAATTCTGCGTGATAGTTAACTACCTCATCCTGGTCTATAACAGTATCGAATGATTTGAAGGAAAACAACTTTCCCGGAATTATATTTTGGATGGTTGCGTTGAGATCATCGACATCTTTGTTTTTAACCACTAATATTGTTCGTTCGCTCAGCCAAATATGGTTTTTGAATTATTGTGCTACGTCTGGAAAACACACTGTATATGAGGTCCTTCTTCGATATGGCCAAATTCCATTACCAATGTTCAGCAATTGCTTCGAAAACACCTATGCACTTTCGTCTTACTGCAAAAACACTGGCATGTTTATCGTTAATTGTACTGTTTCCACATGCCGCCACAATTTGATGATTTTAAGCAAGCGTTTAGTTCGCCAGCAACAGTTGATCAAGGAATAACTGGAAGAGTCTGGTGAAAATCACCAGACAATAGAATCGTTGATCCACTAAAAAATGTTTTGGTTGTCTGCAATATCTTTCAAAGTTCTCTTCAGCGCCTCCAACGACCTCTTGTGGGCCATCGTACATTCTTCCCAAACGATCAATTTGCATACCTTTGGAATCATCGTCATTGCGCTGTTTTTTCGTTGTTGTATGCAGCTGTCTCCTGTGTTCACTAGCAATTTCAAGGCAGAATGTGCATTTCTTCCGCCTTCTAGTAACGTTGCTGCTATTCCCGATGAAGCCAATGCTAGGCAACTTCATTCTGGAATCGGATTTTTGCCAAAGGAAATGAAATTAAGAAAGTTTTACCGGTCCCTCCTGGAGCATCCAGAAAATAAATTCCACCAATTCCATTGTTCGCAGCTTCTGTCAGTGAGTCATAAACAAATTTTGGTTGTTGATTCAATTGTGGAACATTTGTACAAACTGCTTCGGCTAATGGTTCGGTGTCGTATTGTTTTTCTCGTTGTAACTCTTGGTTAAATGCATTGTGCATTGGACGATTGGGTGATATCATACCCAAACATGACAACAACTTATTGGCCATCAATAAACACGTCTTCTATCATAAACAATATTTATTGTAAACTTCTGCCATCATTTGTAGGGTTGGAGTTAAAGGTTGACAGCGCACATTATGCAAAATATCTTCAGACATATCATCCTTATTTTTGACCCACAAATCGTTCGGATTTGATAGTAACAGAAAAATGTGCGAATTTGATGTGCTGATGACGATATGACGAAATCCTTTAGTGTAGGTACCTATTACCCTAATGCGAATCGTTCTCGAGTGAGAGTTGACACGGTTCCCGGTAAGTTGCACACGTATTTCCATATTCACTGCTCTCAGCAATTGATACGAAATCGGACAAAAAACATTCACCAAGATAGATAATAGATAGATAATAACAATTGTTGTTATTTGGATGCACAGTGTAGATGCGGCCCAAAGCGTCTGAAGCATATACATGTGGATGTTCCTCAACTGGTGTTCCTTGTTTCCGCCGAGTTACAGTATTCTGATGTGAGCTTCAAAAGTTTTGGACAATATTGGCGAGTATGGCACAATCCAACGATTATCCACAATAACGTCTTGTCCTTGGACCTTCATAACTATAGATCGTCCATTGTCCACAACTGATTGGCGACGATATATTGGGTATCCTACATTGCCTATGATGGTTTCATCAATTAAGTCAGATTAGGTCTTTCGGATATATATATGGAATACTTACCGTCGCAAGGTCCATGTTCATTGTGTTGTGCTCGATGTTGTTTTTTTTTATGTTAACGAACAAGTTGAGTTCCTAATCTATCCACTTCTCAATAGTTTTCACTAACTCTAGAACGCGATTCGGACATTCAAATACGACTATTATCATTATCAAAACTAATAGTATTTTCATTTAAAAAAAAAACAATTTCAAACCAAAAGATTGACAGTAAATATTATTCTGGCATCTGTTAGACAAAAGAAGATAGGTCCACCACTATGCAGCTTATTGAAAGTAATACAAAGAGGCGATTTCCATACAATATTACCAATTTTGAATTTTATAATTTTTGAATTGTTATGGATTTTCCAATTTTTTCTCTCTTTTAAACATCCCCTGTATTAGTGAGAATAAAACAAAACAAAAATTATAAAATCGGTCAAGCCGTTTTTGAGTTTTAGCGAGACTAACGAACAGCAATTGATTTATATATATATATATATATATATATATATATATATATATATATATATATATAGAGAGAGAACTCTGCTGTCCATGTAAGCAAGACTGGCTTGTTTCACAAGCTTAACTACGCAAACAAGTTTTTTTCCGAAGGATATGCTTACGGTCCCTTATTATTATTATAGCAAGATTCATCTTCCTTTTTGAGCGACGAACCTAAACGAAAGAGGCATACAATTCGGCGACATGCGTTTTTTATGATTTTTGATTCATATGAAAGAAGAGACTTGAGAATAGGTCCCATATTCTTAAAAACTCAAATACGAAATCTCCTTTCGTTCAAAAAACACCTGCGAAGGGGGTGAATGGGGCAAGTTACCTCAAAAAATCTAAAATCTGAGGCGGCAGAATTAAAGATAGGACATTATCCGGAAACGTTTAAATTTAAAATTTTATAAAGGAGTTGCGGTTTTCGAGTTACAGCGACGTTAAAATTTGTGTATTTTCTCTATGTGGACGGGGCAATTTCTTTTGAAAATTGAAAATTTGAGGGAACCACATGAAGGACCAGATTATTTGTGGCAAAATTTAAAACTAAACATTTTTTCCTTAGAGTTACGGTTTTCGAGTTCTGGGGTGGTAAGATGGTAACATCTAACATATAGATTTGTCGAAAAGATACCAACACTGTTGCTTCTAATTTATTGGTGGTTATGTTTAAATCGTTATTCATTTCTAAACTGAATCTCTCTTTCTCAACTTTATTCAGCGGCACTCTTAAACGAAGCTTAAGCTGACAATTGGCTATTTTTGACCGACTTCAAAAAAGGAGAAGGTATACAATTCGGTTGTAAGATTGCTTTTTTTATTTTTCTTTTTTATGGCTGTTCGCGCGTTTCGCATAGTAAACGTACTCCGATTTAGACGATTTTTGTTTCATTTGAAAGAGGAGAGTTGAGAAATGGTCCCATATTGAGGAAAATCAAATCCAAAATCTCCTTCCCTCCAAAACCGCCCCCAAAGGGGGTGGAGGGGGCAATTTTTTTCGAAAATCTAAAATCCGAGACGACAGAATTAACGAAAATTCCATATCCGGGAACATTTAAATTAAATATTTTTTCAAAAGAGTTACGGTTTCCGAGTTTCGCTATGGTAAAGTCTGAAATATGTGAAATGCGTATTTTCGCTAGTCAAGCTAAACCTACCTATAACTTTTTGGGTATTAGAGAACGTTCAACAATTTTCATGACTAATTTTTCACAAAAAAATGTGAAATAAATATTAAAAAAAAAAAATTGGACCGACTTTATCAGTTGTTGCACTGAAAAATACAAAATAATATTAATTCTATTGGTGCTGGTTCTTTTGGAGTGGGTGCCTACAACAACAAACTACAACGGCACAACATCAAAATTACCAGCACCAATAGAATTAATATTATTTTGTATTTTTCAGTGCAACAACTGACAAAGTCGGTCCAATTATTTGTAAAAAATATTTGTGTTTTTATTTTTTTATTTTCTTATTTATTACTTGAAGGGGAGAGTTGAAATTCTGCAAAGGCAAGTAATGCACAATGTCGAAGATGATGGGGATGGAGCTGTTGCACCTTTGGCTGTTCATTGTTTTAAAATAACTTAAATGCGATGACAAAAAATCATTTGATAATTTGCATTCAGAATTACAAACCCACGTTGACATGCATTAACCTCATATCAAAATATTCGATTTTTATATAAGTCAAGTCTTGTATTATTTTTATGCAAATACTGCAAATTATGATAAGCAATAGTGTCTATAGTCAAAATTTATTAACAAATTCATTACCAAACTTCGAATCAGTTATCTGTTAAATAATTAGAAAAACGTTAAATATCTCTTATACCGTACCAATATAAACGTTAGTTTTACGGTTTTATAGTACCGGGGTGGTAAAATGGTAACATATAAAATATTTAGGCGTATTTTGGCCGCGATGCTTTGAGATCTCTAAATACAAAAAGTACAAGCAAAGAATATACGTGGGTAATAGGTTGAGTACTCTCAACTTTGGCATTACGTTCAAAGGTTTTAGTGACTAATGTTACACTCAAAAGTTCGTGTGCTTTTACAGTAAACTGGACCGACGTTATTAGTTGGTGCAATGAAAATTGCAAAATGATATTAATTCTATTGGTGCTGGTAATCGTGAAGTTGGTGCCCATAGTTATCAATCTAACTGCAACTGCACCCCTTAATGTTTTGTACAACACCCGAATTTTTAGTCTAAATATTTGTTTCATTTGATTGATATTATATTTTTCTAAATTCTGCTTTCTAAGCCAATGAAATATCATAAGACATAAATATGTTACCATTAAAAAATGAATTTTAATTAGGCAGGTTGTGGAGGAGGTATATTCCTTAAAGCAGAATCCCTCGAAACTTCCTTAGCGATTCTATAAATAGAGAGAAAGAAAGAGAGACAAAGTATTTTAAAGTCATAAGAAAAAGGTGTAGAATGCAAATTTGTTGCCTTTTTAATTTATTTCTTCAATCTGTATGAATGTACATGAATTATGAAACATCTTTTTGATTTTAAATGGAGTATAGATTTGTCGAAAAGATAGGAACACTGTTGCTTCTAATTTATTGGAGGTTATGTTTAAATCGTTATTCATTTCCAAACGGAATCTCTCTTTCTCAAGTTCTTTCAGCGGCACTCTTAAACGAAGCTTAAACTGACAATTGGCTATTTTATTTTTATTTTTTTTCAGCGGAAACTTGAAATTCTGCAAAGGCAAGTAATGCACAATGTCGAAGATGATGGGGATAGAGCTGCAGCACCTTTGACTATTCATTGTTTTAAGATAAGAGCTTTAATCCCTGCGATGACAAAAATTATTTTTTCATTTGATAATTTGCATTCAGTATTACAATCCCACGTTGACATTTCACGAGTTGCATTAACAGGTCCATTAAGCTAGCACAACAAAAGTGGCACACATCAATAAAATTTGTGTAGTAAATTCAAGTATATCTAGTGCTAATTTAGTATGCAAAAATAAAATTTATAACTCTTCAATTTTTTAAATTACGGGCAATACTGCTAGCTTAATATTAAGTGAGCACACTTAAACAGAATATGATCGAATTTGAGAAAATCTTTTTCAAATAATTTAGTGCTAATTTAATACACTTGAAAAAAAAATTATAACTCCTCATTTTTGAAATTTATAGGGAAGTGTGCTAGCTTAATATTAAGTCAGCACACTTAAATGAAATATGGAGAAAATCCAGAACTATTCGATAGGAATCATTTAGTGCTAATTTAGTACAAAAGAATAACAATTAAATTATGAGCAAGTTAGTTTGTCATATAGCTATTCTGTTATGTCTTCACAGACACTATACTAGTATACATCGCCTGTGACGATTTCATCATGAAGTGGGAATTTTATAGCCAAGGACGTGTCTTTACTCATTAGGTTGCGCAAGAAAAATGTTATTTATGATAAAACATAAAACTTCTGTTTTGTGTTACTAAAAGTAAGTGAATTTAGAAAAAAAAACAAAATGAAAACGTAATATTTTTTGCGGCTCACGGTTATTTCTGTTAATAGAAATAAAAGTCTTTAAGTGGCCTCGTTACCACCTGATCGTCTCGAAGTGTATGTAGCTCTTCACCATCCCGAGGGGAGGTAAGAAGGCTGACCCTGCTGTAAAGCACATGAAATAACACTAGACAATGATTATTGTTGTGTATTACGTTAAATACCAAATAATGACGGCCAGCCATTGGGAACGTATTTCTTATGCCTTGACCAATCAGGATGAGTTATGGATCTAATCCAGTGGTGTGTCTCATACAGTTGAAAGTATTTGATACCTGTATTGTGATGAACCCGAAAGGGACAATGAGAATATATAATATTATGATCATACCTAATATTTATTATATTCGCTAGAGATTCTTCAGGGCTCATTTATTTTCTCAATTATAAGAAAGTGTTGCCTAAAGAACAGTGTGGATTTCTCAGTGGCTGTTCCACTCAAGATGCCATTACATTACTGCAATCAATTCAGTTTATCCAGCTCTTGATGCAAGACAATCTGCGCTGGGCCTATTCTTTGACTATAGCAGAGCTTTCGATCTTGTAGATCATTGCATTCTGATTAATAAGCTATCAAGCTAAGGAATTAGGGGCGTCGTGCTCGAATGGATCGTCTCGTATTTGGATCATACCTCAGCGAGTGATCAATAGGGCTGATGAAAATGAATACATCTCTGACTATCGTAGAAAGGGGCGTGCCACAGAAAGTGTTCTGGGGCCCTCCTTGTTTATTGCTTGTATTGCTGATACTCTTAGGGTTAGTTTGCAAATGACATGTCAACTATGCTGTCTGCGAATAGTTTTAATGAATTAAGACCCCTGGTTGTAGAATGTGTTCGCCAAGCCTTTAACTACTATAGTAACCAAAATAACTTAGTTTCAAACTTATCAAAAACAGTAATGTTGCATTTTACTTTAAGGGAATTCGACCAATCTTTATATGTGACGGAGAACGGTTGTAATATTCAGCAAGTTAATACCACTAAATTTATAGTTGTTTACATTGACAGCCAAATGAGCTGAGGTCTTCAGTGGAAAGAAGAATTCTGGTATCTTACTACGATGCTCATGTTTACTCATTGCATAAGAATGCTATAGTAGTTTGGGTAAACAGTAGGAGAATGGGTGAAGTGCTGATCGCTCAGAAAAAAATCATTAGAACTATTCTATTTAAATCTTCTCGACATTCATGTCATAACCTTTTCAAACATCTGGATCTGCTAACTGTTACATCTGTTTATATTTTTCAATCAGCTGTATATGTTAAAAATTTTCTTAAAGATTACGCTACAGTTGATGACATGCCTCATAATTATCCATTATAAAATACCAACATGCTTAAACTTCAACCCTACAGATTATCTTTCAAATAGTTCCCTAATTATAATGCCTCTTAGAATCTTCAATCAGTTACCCAATGAATTAAAAAAACAAGAATCAATCACTCATTTTAAAAGACAGTTAATGAAATTGCTACAAGATCGATCCATATATAATATTGAGGAAATTTTCTCGCAACATTTGTAATGCTATTTTTTTTGTCTTACTGACTTCTATTTAATGTATGTATTTTATTTTACCCCAGATAGATTAGTTGTTTCTAGATTATCATTACATTTTTTGTTTAATGGATTGACGAAACTCGTATTGTGTCCTTATGGAGTATTATAAATAAATAAATAAACAAAATACACTTTTGAAACTTAACATGGCAGGCACATAAAAAATAAATTAAATTCTTTTTTATGTGCCTGTCACACATCAACGTATCCAGGCAAATGGAGTACTGGAATGAAAATTATTTCACACAAATGTGTTTTTTGTAACATTTTGCTAAAATTCAATCGAGCTCCAATATTTATAAAATAAGAAATTCAAAGACCTTTTGAAAAATGTACAGTTTTTATTTTTATATCTATTAATAAATTTCGAAAAGTGATGAAAATTGTGAATTCATTGGAAAATATTTTTGATTACTAAACGCAAAAAATGTGAATATAATTTATTTTGTAGAATCTTTTGTTTGTGTTAGGGTAGTACGGAACCATAATGAAATCCTGCAACTGTTACCACAACAAAAACTTTGAGATTGAGAAACATTGGGTATTATTGTAGCTCAAAAATACTTTTATGGGGATTGCAGTAGGAGCACAATCTATTACAATTGAGAAATGATATCTACCCCGTATCCTCCTCATATCTATAACACGAAAGAAAAAACATATTTATCATCCTGACATTAAATTTATTTATTAAATAAACTAGGTACATATGGATTATTAAAAGTGGATAACATTTTCATGCCTCTTTAATAGATAATAGATGGGTCCATTCATAAATTAACACCTATATTCATAAAATTACAATAGTGTACAAAGTTTGAACAGATATGAGCATCATACCACAAAAATTAAGTTTCTAATCGAATTTAGGAGTTACAATAAATTAAATACTTGTAAAGTAGAAATAGTACACTCAACCCTTGGTTAAGTTTTGCATAATTGCATAATCAAAATTACCACATTATTTATATTTAAAACAAATCCAGATCACTATTGGTCGCTTCAGAATTATCAGTTATAGACTTGGTTCGCATCAATTGGATATTAGGTATATTTCCCGTTCCACGCTTATAGGCAAATAGGGTTGTGGAAAAAAGGAATTCCTGTCAGAATGACTCACATCTTGCGGAAGGTACTCATAGAATGAGAAAGCATCACCAGGTGTATGCTCAGGGTAATGAGTAATTTCACTGAAAGTGAGCGGATCTGCTTGTTCCATTTGTGCTGTATAAGATTGGCGAGCGAATGTTGAGTTCAGAGATGGAGCATCTAGTCTATTTGCGTATCTTTGTCTTCTTGTCGTTGAATTGTCCGTACTTCCATGTAAAGATCGTTGCTCTTCTTTTTTAGCCTTAATTCGTTGGTTTTGGAACCAATCTCTTATAGTTCTCTCAGCTAGCTGAAGGGATTCAGCAAGCTGTGCCTGTTTTAATCTGTCTATAAACTGATTCTTCTTAAATACATCTTCTAGTACTCTTATCTGTTCTGAATTTAATGATGTCCGCATACTCTTCGTTCTGTCACCAAATTCTGGAATTCAAAAAGCTTTGCTATTATATTTAAATCAACCATTTGATATTATTACTTACGATTCAACTTGGGCGAATTGGAAGATTCATCAGTAGGTTCTAGCGGTGGTAAAACAATTTCAGGGTAAACTAACAGCTTGTGATCCCGAGCAGTTGCATGTTTTTCTTCTGTCTCAATACGTAATTTCATCTCTGGAGCCTATATGACAAGAATTTATACAAATAAATACTATAATTAAATTTATCCTACATATATAAAATATATGCTTTGTCTCTAGGTATTATTGATGGAATACTTACTATGTTAAAATTCTGTTGATTATCTGGTACAAAAAGTGGAAAATTATGGTCCAAATTTTCAGTATGTATAATGAAATCTGACGGTGGTGACACGGTAGTGCCGGAACATGAATATATTGGTTCAATCACTGACGACTTTATATATTTGTTGTCGCTATTTTTAGAGGTAGCTTGTTCTTCTTGACAAGCCATATCGTTGTATCTAGACTTTATCTTAAGCGATCTTAACAACCTATAATAATGCTCATGATATTTGACGTCAATTTATATACTTGCTGTGAACGTAAGTTATTAACTAAGTACCTTCTCCCGTTAACATTTCACTGCCAATCAGGTCAAGCCTGTTACCGCCCAGGTACCGCCCACATACTGCTAAAATGATTAAAATCCATTTTATTACCTGTTATCTAATATTGATGCATGTTAGATGCTTATATATAGATGTGACACAGAGAACATTTCAAAAGAAGGGAAATAAAGTTGCATTATTTATTCTGTCAACAATAGAATTGTAATTATATTGAAAAGAAAACAATTGAAACATAATTTATATGCAGACTCTATCTAGGTAGAGCTCGTAAAATTCAAATATTGAATATTTCCAAGTTATCTACCTACATTATCTATTAGACATTTAATTTAAAAAAGTTCTCTATTATTTTTGTCTTTTCTGAATTTCTTCTTATCTGTTCATCTCTACTCTCAAAATTTCGCTAACTCTTTCATTTAGTACCTACTCTTTCCAACCTCTCTCAGCCGGCTTCACTACCTCACAAAACTATTTCAGTGGAGAGCAGTCATCGCTACAGGATCGTCAGAATTGCCAGACTTCCTTCCATCTCATACATAGCTATGATTTTTCCTGATCTCAGATTATTTTGGACCGACTTCCCAAACGGAGGAGCTACACAATTCGATTGTATGTCTGCATGTATTTTTATGTTTGTTCACGCCTTTTGCATATTAGATAAACGTGCTCCGATTTTGATGATTTTTTTTCATTTGATGAAAGGAGAATTGAGAATTGATCGCATTGGGGGAAAATTCAATATTAGACATGCCCCTCCCCTCCAAAACTTCTCCCAAAGGGGGTGGTGAAGGCAATTTTTCCAGAAAATTGAAAATCCGAGACGACAGAATTAAAGAAAATCCCATATCCGGAAATCTTTAAACTGAAAATTTTTAGAAATAATCATACGTTTTCGAGTTACAGTCTGAAATATGTGTTTCAGCTATGTAGAAGGGGCATTTTTTTAATCAAAAATTTGAGATGTCCAAATTAAAGAAGAAATAATATCCAGCAACATTTGATCTCGAAGTTTTTCAAAAAGATCGTAGATTTTCGAGTTACAGAAGTGGGAAACTCTGATATCTCTGAATAAGTAAGAGTAACGCATTATCTTCTTTGGAGTACGTTAAATGATTTTGATGACTAATGATACACTCAAAAATGTGAAATAAATATTTTTTACAAAAAATTGGACGGACTTTATTAGTTGGCGCACTCAAAAATACAAAATAATATTAATTCTATTGGTTCTGGTACTTTTGAAGTTGAAAATTTTTCAATCTAACTACAACTGCACAGCTATAAAATTACCAGAACCAATAGAATTCATATTATTTTGTATTTTTCAGTGGTCCAACAAATAAAGTCGTCCCAATTTTTTGTAAAAACTATTTATTGATACTTTAGATTTTCTACTTTATTATATAAGCTCCTTGGTAGTACCTACCTATAATTTTTGTTTTATAGTACTTTCTTATAGTTATAAAAGTTCCTATATAAGTTCTCTTATTACATCTAAATTAAATCGACAAAGTTGACAATTAGTGTTACTATGTCCAGAACGCAGATGTAAACCTCTGAGAAATTTTGGTGTACAACCTTCGGAAACTTATTTGGATTTTATGTAATTTGTGGTAATTTATGGGAATTTTCGGGAATTTCATAGGAACTTGTATTAATTTTTGGGTGATTGTAAGAAAAACAAACAATAAAGTGTTGATTTTTTTTAACTTGTAATTGCTAAAGAAACATTGAAATGAATGCACACATATTAGTAAAATTGATAACTTTGAAAAAAATACCAATGAAAATTTAAAACCGCATATGTTAGGCCCATTTTATTTTAGCAGCTAGACTTGAGAATCATTGTTTCCAGCAGCACGTTCTCTAACGTCGACGCAATCGACAGTAATTAATTTTAGTATGAAACATTTAATGAATCGCATTGATCGAATAAAACAAGTTTATGATATTAATAATGATCTTAAAGACGTAATTGTTTTTCCAAGTGAAATAAAAAGAAATCAGAAAAATTCTGGAATTTCTGTTAGAGAGAAGGAAGTTCGAGTTTTAAATATCGAAAATATTGATGACAGAGCGCGGTTGAAACTAATAGAAGAAGTTAAAAAATTGAGTATGATTGTTTAAAGTGATTCCGACTGGCAACTTATAAACAGTGCGTATAAGAAATTGAAGTTCCGAAAGATAATGACGAAGACATAGATATTGATGACCAGCAAATTTCTAAGAACCCTCCTAAGTGAATTAGAATTGTTTGAAGACCCCGAAGATGCTGAAGAAAACAAATTACACATAAAAGATTAGTATAAGAAATTGAAAAACGAAAAAAATTACCGAAAACTCACCGTATCTTCAAATACAATTTAATAATTAAACACAGATTACCAAAAAATCATCTGATTGCTGGCTAATGGACGAGGAAAACTGAAAAGTAAGTGGTCGCACAGAGAGGTTACACAATTTTTTTTTAACAATTTAAAGGCTCGCAAATGTAAAATAGCGACTGATTTTAAAAGAAAATGGACCTGACCTATCATAAGTTCTTGTAAGCACTACACTAAGGTTAAGCACTCAAATTTATCGGTTAGCAAACCAACGGGAACCTCGATAGAAACGGATGCTCCTGGTTTAACTTTGGAAAAATACTACGCAGTCAATATACTGCGACGAAATTTTCTATATAGGACGCATTCTTGAAATAATGATGACAGTACCTACCCAGGTACCTACTGTTACAATGAAATTTTTACAGTCGAGATATACTCGGCTAAATCGTAACAATGTTCTGTTGAAACAGAATATGTATTTTATGGACCAATGGACCTAATTGGAACTGAACCATTTCTTTAAAATAAAGATGATTTAAATAATATAAATTAAATTTATAAATTTACGGATTAAAAACGGAAGTGGCTTTTAATATGTAATAATATCACTCGTTGCTTTAGTTTTTGTTATTATTCCAAAGAGTTGTGAGTTTTCGTTGTTTTTATTTGCTGAATTTTATTTTTGTTTACTGAGTTTTGTTTTTGTTAGAAAATAATGTTGTTTTATTTGTTCTATGAAAATAAACATGTACAAAATTACTTAAGAATATTCATTTGTATGTAAAATATCTTAAAATACCTAGGCTCAAAATGTAAATATACAAAACAGTCAAGTATTAATTGCCGATTCCAATGCATTCATGATATACTAATCAGCATAGATTCAAATTTTTATTATCTTAATTTTGGTTTTCTACATTTTTTGGGGGAATATTGACGTGTTTTTCAACGATTTCTATGGTTTTCATAAACATTTATAGAAATTCTACATAGGACTTTTTGGGAATTAATGGGAGCTATTGATTTTTTTGTGAATTTATGTTAATTTGTGGGAATTTATGGGAATTTAGTGTATAAAATTTTGCCATCGGCTTGCCCCTCGGCCAGAACTATAAATGCCTGTGTAGTTCCCCGGGTACGACGCCACCCGCGTTTCGGGCCAGGGCCTCGCTGCACGCTGCTGTGGGCGAAGAGTAAATTATGAAATGTCAGCATTTCATGATATGGTCGGCCATATTGTCAATTTTATAGTCGTGAAACGATATCCACTTAAGATGTAATAAGAGAAACTTATGAGTGTAATATTAATATTTTACAAAAAAAAAATTATCGACTATCAGTTGGTGCACTGCAAAATAGAAAATAATATTAATTCTATTAGTGCTGGTAATTTTGAAGTTGTGCCGTGGTAGGTAACATTAGTCATGAAAATTATTGAACCTCAGCCTGGACCTCACCATAAGACAAAATACCTATGCTGTGGTTGAACGTTCACTATTACCACAGAAGATAGTATTTACTTATCCTATTACCTACCCATGCATAGGCTTAGCTAGCACATGTTATTATTCAGATTTACTGCTGTAACTCGATGACCGTAACACTTTTGAAAAAAAAATCTTTAATTTGGCCGTCTCATATTTTCAATTCTCAAACAAAAAAAATGTTTCCGGATGTGGTCTCATCTTTAATCTGCCGTCTCAGATTTTCGAATTTCAAGAAAAATTGCGGTTTTTGGAGGAAAGGTGATTTCGGATTTGAGTTTTTCTAAATATGAGATCAACTTTCTTCTTTCAGATGAATCAATCTAAATCGGAGAACGTCTACTATGCAAAATACGGGTACAGACAAACTTTAAAAAAATTCCGACGGCCTGTAGCCAGCGGAAAGGTAGATTTCTCAAAATTCATTGTTTTGTAATTTGAACATCCATAGATTTTATCTCTAGGTAATAATTTTTAGTTCTTTATTCATTTTTGATTTTTTCTGTGCATTTATAAAAAATTGCTTGGAAGAGTTGTAGGTATTGATTATTTTTGATGATATTTACACTACGGCCCTTTTTACTTTCCTACGCTACTATAGTAGCTATATAAGGAAAGTATTGTAATCGTGTGAAATTTTCGGTATCGAGATTTTTACAAATGTTTACGTTTCAGAGTCTAATAAACATATTTTCAGCCATTGGTCTGTCTCTCTGCCTATCTGGCTGTCTGTCCGTCAGTCTGTGATAGCATTATTTCGGGAAAGGATCGGTGTATTTTGTTGCTTTCTTTTTTATTTTGTTTGGTACCAATACTACTCGCCGGTGGCACTGAATGAGTATCCAGTATACACTGGGTGCTGAGCTATAGCCAAAAAAAGTAATTTGCTCAAGACTGTAGCGCGAAAACGGCTCTAAGGATTTTGATTAAATTTGCCTGAAATATTCTTCTGAGAGCCCTTTACCACCCACATGCAGCGCCATCTCTGAGAAAAAGCACAAAAAACATTATGCTTCAATAAATTTCCATATTTACCACATGTTTCTTCAGATTCTGGCCAAACGCAAACGTCTCATCTTGCAAAAAAATTTTACATGACCATTGTTGTTTGTCTTGACATGCTGAAAAAATGAGCACGATTTGACCAGAGGATTCTTACTTTACTACCGCTAGTATTATTTACAGGAATTTGCCTTAGGAAAGTCGTCTGAGTCGACACACCAGATTTTTTTGATAATTTTTTATTGAAATGTTTGAATGGTCGCCATTTTGAAACTACTTACCCGGTAATGCCCCATAACAAACTTGGCCGAGATATTTAAGAGATTGATTTTCGTAACAAATTTGAACTTAATTCTTCCAAAACTGCGAACTCTGTCTTAACAAATTTCCTAATATCCCATAGATATATAGGTATATATATATAAACTTTTGAAAGTCTTTTTGGACCTACTTATAGACATATAACAATATGCCTTTGACATTTTTTCGAAACTCAAAAGTGTGAATGATCTCAATAGGTACATTTCTATAAGAAATACAGTATAATCTCAGAGTTATACACGTTTTTTAGGACAGCAGAAGCGCTGTCACATAGTCTCTTTAGTAAGAAGATTATATACCAATATAATTAACAATAAATTATTACAAGTAGCATAAAATAGTGATGGTTTAAGTTATCAAAAAATGAATTAAGTAGATATAACATTTTAAGAAGCAAAGGCTCCCTCGGTTATTTGTGTATGCATGACAAATAGTAGATTTTGATCGAAAAATATTATATCTATGAGTTTTAATTTCATCAAATTATCATATTATAACTAGTTTGAATGATTAAATAACATATTTATTATTATTTCGTAACAGATGACAAGAAAAACCATTATAGTTTCGGTTGTCTTTCGTCCTGATCTCAGACAGGAAAGTGAAAAAATTGGGTTGGTATACTTTGATGTGAAGGTTGCAGAAAGAATAAAAACTTTGAAGATAATATAAATTCAGAAAATTTACGAATATGCCGAAAACAGAATGCATATTGTAAAGATTCATAATGGAATGCTTGTCCATTTATATTTTATTGATCGACTTCCCAAACGTAGGAGATAACAATTCAACTGCCCGTTTTTTTTTAAAAAACCCATTTTGATGATTTTTGATTTATTCGAAAGGGAATAATTAAAAAATGGTACTATAGGTATCTAAAAGAATTCCAGTGAAGGGGTCAATTTTTCTCGAAAGAAGAAAGATTTGTAGCAATTTATAATGAGTTACGATTTTTGGATTGGAAATGTCTATCTGATAGTTTCTCTCAGACATCAGAATATTAATATATTTTTCTAAATTAAAATTGTGATAGTTATAATATGGCGAAACAAATAGGTATATAAATACTTCTCTTTATGAAAATGAAGTTTACAGTTAGAAGATATAATATTCGCGTAATTAATATGCATAGCTATAAAAACAGAACCCCTGAGGAAAAGAGAAAGCATCTAGTTATATAATTATCATCATTTATTCAAAAAAAAAAAAACAAATCAAAGATACATATAAAATAACAAGTCTAAAAAATAAAGCTGATTAAAGTTTTCACACGTCCTATGATCATCGCTATTGACAAACTGATAAAATGAGGTACAGTTTTTATTAATATAACATAAGTGTACATAAAATTACAAGTTAGTACGAATGCTAAATAACAAAACTGTTTGAATTAAAGGTAATTACAAATATTCCTAAAATTACGAAGTACAAAAAACATATGTAAATATTTCAATTTAGAAGGAGTTGTAGTCAAGTATTATGATAGCTTGAAAAAATAATCTTAATTTAAATTATATTAATATATTCATTTTCAAAACTATCAATCGCTTCATAATTACATGGCTGGGTTTGCATAAATGGAATTATATTTTCCAAGGATATTGCTTCTTCTACGTTTATAGATAAATAAAACTGAGGAAAGAAAGAATTGGTATTAGAAAGGCTCACATCCTGCGGAGGATAGTATGAGGAAGCAGCAGTCAAGTTTATAGGTGTATGTCCTATATGATTAGCAGTTTCGGAACTAACAGGTATCGGATCTGCTTGCTTCATTTGTACTGGATCAGATACATGAGCGGGTGGTGTTATCGAAGCTGGAGCGTCTGCTTTTGGATATCCACGTCCTTTTGTTGATGACCTGTTCAGACTTCCCTGTAAGGATTTTTTAGCCTTCATTCGTCTGTTTTGGAACCAGACTTTAACGGTCTTCTCAGCTAGCTGAAGGGAGTGAGCAAGCTCTACTCGTTTTACTCTGTCGATGAACTGGTTTTGTTGAAACGCCTCTTCCAATAATCGTATCTGTTCCGAACTGAATGATGTCCGAAATCTCTTCGTTGTTTCACCAGATTCTGAAATTTGAGTAGCTTTGTGGAAACATTGTTTATGAACCATTTGGTATTTATACGTACGATTCTTGGTCTCGGACAAGTTATCAGTACTTTCTGGCGTTGGTAGAACAAGTTCAAAGTCTGGTATTTCAGGGCAACTTATTCTCATGTTACCTAGAGCAGTTGCATTGGTGCTTCCTGTCTGCACGAGCAAATTTAGGTAGTTGCAGTCTACATTTTGAGAAATAATATTAACTACTGGCGAAGCCATTTAGGTGTTGACTTTATCTTGCGAGGTCTCAACGAAACACAATGATGGTTAAGGTATTTGATCAATATTTATATGCTTGTTGTGTACTTAGGAGGTACTTAAGATAATGACATATTTACCTCTTGGTAAATTCGTTCCCGAGCAGGTAGTACCTAATTTCTACAATCATAATTCGTTCCCATACTAATTGCTGTCCTTTAATCTCTTTTTAGAATTTATACCCGGACAAGAGATTAAGATAAATAATTAACATGTATTCATGTCATTAAACATACAATGTGTGTAAGATTACTTGTTTCCTAAATACCTCAATTTAATTAAATTACCTACCTATTTTTTTTTCAAAATTCATGTACCATAAAGCCACTGTAGCCAGGTCACCTTTAGATGAAGAAAATGAAGATAATGTACAGATTGAAGAAATAAATTAAAAAGGCAACAAATTTGCATTCAACACCTTTTTTTATGACTTTAAAAATACTTTGTCTCTCTTATTATAGAATCACTAAAGAAGTTTCGAGTGATTCTGCTTTAGGAAATATACCTCCTCTACAACCTATCTACTTGAAATCCTTTTTACTTCTCTCAATAAGGAAAGTATTGTATTCACGTAAAAAATCGACCTCGAGATTTTTGCTGATATTTACGTTTTGGGGTTCCTAGATCACGAAACTCATGGTATCTCAAGTCCGTCGGTCTGTCTGTCTGTATTCTGTTGGCGTTGTAGCTCAATAACGGCTTGACCTAGGACAATGGTATGCATATTGAAGGACTACCGGCGACGCAATGTAAGGGTTTTCGTTAATCATATATACATGGTGTCCAAAATATTAAGTGTCAATATAAGAACGGTAGAAGCGACGAGGTAAAGGCTCTTACCATTTTTTTTGATTGGTAACATAAGTCTTATGATATTTCATTGGCTTAGAAAGCAGATTTAAGAAATTTATCAATCAAATGTAACAAATATTTAGACTAAAAATTCGGGTGTTGTACAGAACATTGAGGGGTAAAAGGGGAGATAAAATTATATTTCATTAAGTGTCTTGATTAATATTGAAACTCATGGCTCCAAGCGTTTGCATCAAATTATTAGGTATTATTAGGTATGTAGGTACCTAGTATACAATAATAGTAGGTAGGATGTAATGTCCCACAGCACATAAATGCATATATTGTTTGATTATAAAATTATTGATTGACTAGATGACCCGATGAACTTCGTAGGTCCATTAAGCTAGCACAACAAAAATGTCACACATCAATAAAATTAGTGTATTAAATTAAAGTATATTTAGTGCTGATTTAGTATGCAAAAATAAAATTTATTGCTCTTCAATTTTTTAAGTTACGGGCAAAACTGCTAGCTTAATATTAAGTGAGCAAACTTAAACTGAATATGATCGAATTTGAGAAAATCTGATTTAAATAATTTAGTGTTGATTGATTACACTTTAAAAAAAATTATAACTCTTCATTTTTGAAATTTATAGGCAAGTGTGCTAGCTTAATATTAAGTCAGCACACTCAAATGAAATATGGAGAAATTCCAAAACCATCCGATAGGAATAATTTTGTGCTAATTTAGTACACAAGAATAACAATTATTACTCTCATTTTAAAGAAATTATGAACAAGTTTGTTGGTCATTTAGCTAATCTGTTGTCTTGACATACACCATACATCGCCTGTGACCATTTCAGTATGGAGTGGGAATTCCATAGCCAAGAAAGAGTCTTTTCTCATTAGGTTGCGTCAACAACATTTTATTTATAATAAAACATAAAACTTTTTTTTGTATTACTAAAATCAAGTTAATTTTGAAGAAAAAAACAAAATGGTTTTTTTACGGCTCATGATTATTAGTGTTTATAGAGATAAAGTCTTTAAAGTAAAATTTATAGAGATTCATATAGAGAGGCCTTGAGCTTCTAGTTTTTTTTAGTTAGACATATATTTATGTACTTCACAGCAAAGTCTATCTAACTTTGCTTTACAGTTGATAATTGTAAAAGATTTGCTTTATTTATTTTATATTGGTTTTGAAAATTAATATTGTATTTAAATAATTAATAAATTTATCCAGTTTATTGAATATGATAATATCATTCAAAAAGCAGAGATTATCTAGAAAATCAAATTCACTGCTGGTTCTCCACCTTTCGTTATATCTAAATGTATGACTGCCATTCTCCACTCTTCTGGTAAGAAAATATCATTGTCATTATATGGCTTTCAAATCTAGATTTTGCACAATATTTTTATATGTACCACACAGATGTTTACTTAATGTAAAAGTGTAGAGTCAACTTTTTTACATTTCATAGGTGATATTCTTAAATTATTGACGCTCAGATATTAAATATATGGTACTATATATTATCTATTTGATTTTTATTCAAATATCAAATATATGTAACTATTTAGCAAAAACTTTAAAATATCTCTATTACTACACATAAGCGTTCTTATTATGACTTGTATTGACCCCCCCATATTATTAATATAGCAATTAACAAAATAAACCTTAAGTATAAATAAAATTAAAAAACTTGAAAGCCAATTGTACCGATTATTCCTTCCAAAGAAAAATTTAAATCTCTGAGGTATCAACCGTTGTTTAGAAATTACAATTAACCTAGATAACCTGTTAGAAGTTTAGCAGTATGTGAAGTAAGTGAAATGGACTATACCTGCCACACTTACTTTCATTAGAAGGTTAGCGAAATTTTCAGTTCTGACAATAAGGAAAATTTAAATAAATCATACTTAGGGGTTTAATAGACCATATAATATTACGACTCATAACTAATAACACTAAATTTTATATTTTATAAGTGTCCTTGTTGAACTCTTTCTATGATGCTGCTGATATATTTTCTTTTATAATATCAGTAAGTATGACAAAATGTTGTTTACGCAACCTAATGAGAAGAGATACCTCTATCTATTTCTCACTAGCTACATCTTTTTTCCATGGCAACAAAATTCCCAGGTCACAGGCGATGTATAGTGTCCGTCAAGACCTAACAGAATAGCTAAATAACAAACAAACTTGCTCATAATTTCTTTAAAATAAGAGTTATAATTGTTATTTTTGTGAACTAAATTAACATTAAATTATTCCTATCGGATAGTTTTGGATTTTCTCCATATTTCATCTAAGTGTGCTGACTTAATATTAAGCTAGCGCACTTGCCTATAAATTTCAAAAATGAAGAGTTATAATTTTTTTAAGAGTATTAAATTACCACTAAATTTTTAAAGCAGATTTTTTCAAATTCGATCATATTCTGTTTAAGTGTGCTCACTTAATATGAAGCTAGCAGTATTGCCCGTAACTTAAAAAATTGAAGAGTTAACATTTTTTTTGCGTACTAAATTAAAATATACTTGAATTTAGTACACTAATTTTATTGATGTGTGTCAATTTTGTTGTGCTATCTTAATGGACCAGAACTTCGTACCACCTAAAATCTATTTTATTATAAGGTTTATGCGATTATTAAACCTAATCAATCTGTTTCGGGTACGGTTTGAATTTCAATAGGTGATTATATAAAAATTGCATGTATTTAAAGTTAATTCAATATATTTTATTTATATGAAATATAACATTTAGGTTACAAAATATTCAATGCAAAGCTTTTTGATAACCGATTTTTTTTGCCTGTGTAATTATATATCAACGATGGCTTTCTGACACGCAAACCTGCGACATATAGTTGTACATGCGCGAAAAACACGATTTATCGTATGATTTGTTTATTGTCATTGCAAAAGCCAGACGCACGGGAAAATGCAGCCGCTTAAAATCGAATGGCAAGTCTGTATCATCGGCATACGTGGAATCAAGACATTCTCATTGTATAGTCGAGGTTGATTATTGTTACGCAACATGATGATGACTAAACCTATATTTAATGGCAAATTGTAAGGTGGTAGTCCAGGCAGTTCCAGCGAATTCGAAAATTCTGCGTGATAGTTAACTACCTCATCCTGGTCTATAACAGTATCGAATGATTTGAAGGAAAACAACTTTCCCGGAATTATATTTTGGATGGTTGCGTTGAGATCATCGACATCTTTGTTTTTAACCACTAATATTGTTCGTTCGCTCAGCCAAATATGGTTTTTGAATTATTGTGCTACGTCTGGAAAACACACTGTATATGAGGTCCTTCTTCGATATGGCCAAATTCCATTACCAATGTTCAGCAATTGCTTCGAAAACACCTATGCACTTTCGTCTTACTGCAAAAACACTGGCATGTTTATCGTTAATTGTACTGTTTCCACATGCCGCCACAATTTGATGATTTTAAGCAAGCGTTTAGTTCGCCAGCAACAGTTGATCAAGGAATAACTGGAAGAGTCTGGTGAAAATCACCAGACAATAGAATCGTTGATCCACTAAAAAATGTTTTGGTTGTCTGCAATATCTTTCAAAGTTCTCTTCAGCGCCTCCAACGACCTCTTGTGGGCCATCGTACATTCTTCCCAAACGATCAATTTGCATACCTTTGGAATCATCGTCATTGCGCTGTTTTTTCGTTGTTGTATGCAGCTGTCTCCTGTGTTCACTAGCAATTTCAAGGCAGAATGTGCATTTCTTCCGCCTTCTAGTAACGTTGCTGCTATTCCCGATGAAGCCAATGCTAGGCAACTTCATTCTGGAATCGGATTTTTGCCAAAGGAAATGAAATTAAGAAAGTTTTACCGGTCCCTCCTGGAGCATCCAGAAAATAAATTCCACCAATTCCATTGTTCGCAGCTTCTGTCAGTGAGTCATAAACAAATTTTGGTTGTTGATTCAATTGTGGAACATTTGTACAAACTGCTTCGGCTAATGGTTCGGTGTCGTATTGTTTTTCTCGTTGTAACTCTTGGTTAAATGCATTGTGCATTGGACGATTGGGTGATATCATACCCAAACATGACAACAACTTATTGGCCATCAATAAACACGTCTTCTATCATAAACAATATTTATTGTAAACTTCTGCCATCATTTGTAGGGTTGGAGTTAAAGGTTGACAGCGCACATTATGCAAAATATCTTCAGACATATCATCCTTATTTTTGACCCACAAATCGTTCGGATTTGATAGTAACAGAAAAATGTGCGAATTTGATGTGCTGATGACGATATGACGAAATCCTTTAGTGTAGGTACCTATTACCCTAATGCGAATCGTTCTCGAGTGAGAGTTGACACGGTTCCCGGTAAGTTGCACACGTATTTCCATATTCACTGCTCTCAGCAATTGATACGAAATCGGACAAAAAACATTCACCAAGATAGATAATAGATAGATAATAACAATTGTTGTTATTTGGATGCACAGTGTAGATGCGGCCCAAAGCGTCTGAAGCATATACATGTGGATGTTCCTCAACTGGTGTTCCTTGTTTCCGCCGAGTTACAGTATTCTGATGTGAGCTTCAAAAGTTTTGGACAATATTGGCGAGTATGGCACAATCCAACGATTATCCACAATAACGTCTTGTCCTTGGACCTTCATAACTATAGATCGTCCATTGTCCACAACTGATTGGCGACGATATATTGGGTATCCTACATTGCCTATGATGGTTTCATCAATTAAGTCAGATTAGGTCTTTCGGATATATATATATGGAATACTTACCGTCGCAAGGTCCATGTTCATTGTGTTGTGCTCGATGTTGTTTTTTTTTATGTTAACGAACAAGTTGAGTTCCTAATCTATCCACTTCTCAATAGTTTTCACTAACTCTAGAACGCGATTCGGACATTCAAATACGACTATTATCATTATCAAAACTAATAGTATTTTCATTTAAAAAAAAAACAATTTCAAACCAAAAGATTGACAGTAAATATTATTCTGGCATCTGTTAGACAAAAGAAGATAGGTCCACCACTATGCAGCTTATTGAAAGTAATACAAAGAGGCGATTTCCATACAATATTACCAATTTTGAATTTTATAATTTTTGAATTGTTATGGATTTTCCAATTTTTTCTCTCTTTTAAACATCCCCTGTATTAGTGAGAATAAAACAAAACAAAAATTATAAAATCGGTCAAGCCGTTTTTGAGTTTTAGCGAGACTAACGAACAGCAATTGATTTATATATATATATAGAGAGAACTCTGCTGTCCATGTAAGCAAGACTGGCTTGTTTCACAAGCTTAACTACGCAAACAAGTTTTTTTCCGAAGGATATGCTTACGGTCCCTTATTATTATTATAGCAAGATTCATCTTCCTTTTTGAGCGACGAACCTAAACGAAAGAGGCATACAATTCGGCGACATGCGTTTTTTATGATTTTTGATTCATATGAAAGAAGAGACTTGAGAATAGGTCCCATATTCTTAAAAACTCAAATACGAAATCTCCTTTCGTTCAAAAAACACCTGCGAAGGGGGTGAATGGGGCAAGTTACCTCAAAAAATCTAAAATCTGAGGCGGCAGAATTAAAGATAGGACATTATCCGGAAACGTTTAAATTTAAAATTTTATAAAGGAGTTGCGGTTTTCGAGTTACAGCGACGTTAAAATTTGTGTATTTTCTCTATGTGGACGGGGCAATTTCTTTTGAAAATTGAAAATTTGAGGGAACCACATGAAGGACCAGATTATTTGTGGCAAAATTTAAAACTAAACATTTTTTCCTTAGAGTTACGGTTTTCGAGTTCTGGGGTGGTAAGATGGTAACATCTAACATATAGATTTGTCGAAAAGATACCAACACTGTTGCTTCTAATTTATTGGTGGTTATGTTTAAATCGTTATTCATTTCTAAACTGAATCTCTCTTTCTCAACTTTATTCAGCGGCACTCTTAAACGAAGCTTAAGCTGACAATTGGCTATTTTTGACCGACTTCAAAAAAGGAGAAGGTATACAATTCGGTTGTAAGATTGCTTTTTTTATTTTTCTTTTTTATGGCTGTTCGCGCGTTTCGCATAGTAAACGTACTCCGATTTAGACGATTTTTGTTTCATTTGAAAGAGGAGAGTTGAGAAATGGTCCCATATTGAGGAAAATCAAATCCAAAATCTCCTTCCCTCCAAAACCGCCCCCAAAGGGGGTGGAGGGGCCAATTTTTTTCGAAAATCTAAAATCCGAGACGACAGAATTAACGAAAATTCCATATCCGGGAACATTTAAATTAAATATTTTTTCAAAAGAGTTACGGTTTCCGAGTTTCGCTATGGTAAAGTCTGAAATATGTGAAATGCGTATTTTCGCTAGTCAAGCTAAACCTACCTATAACTTTTTGGGTATTAGAGAACGTTCAACAATTTTCATGACTAATTTTTCACAAAAAAATGTGAAATAAATATTAAAAAAAAAAAATTGGACCGACTTTATCAGTTGTTGCACTGAAAAATACAAAATAATATTAATTCTATTGGTGCTGGTTCTTTTGGAGTGGGTGCCTACAACAACAAACTACAACGGCACAACATCAAAATTACCAGCACCAATAGAATTAATATTATTTTGTATTTTTCAGTGCAACAACTGACAAAGTCGGTCCAATTATTTGTAAAAAATATTTGTGTTTTTATTTTTTTATTTTCTTATTTATTACTTGAAGGGGAGAGTTGAAATTCTGCAAAGGCAAGTAATGCACAATGTCGAAGATGATGGGGATGGAGCTGTTGCACCTTTGGCTGTTCATTGTTTTAAAATAACTTAAATGCGATGACAAAAAATCATTTGATAATTTGCATTCAGAATTACAAACCCACGTTGACATGCATTAACCTCATATCAAAATATTCGATTTTTATATAAGTCAAGTCTTGTATTATTTTTATGCAAATACTGCAAATTATGATAAGCAATAGTGTCTATAGTCAAAATTTATTAACAAATTCATTACCAAACTTCGAATCAGTTATCTGTTAAATAATTAGAAAAACGTTAAATATCTCTTATACCGTACCAATATAAACGTTAGTTTTACGGTTTTATAGTACCGGGGTGGTAAAATGGTAACATATAAAATATTTAGGCGTATTTTGGCCGCGATGCTTTGAGATCTCTAAATACAAAAAGTACAAGCAAAGAATATACGTGGGTAATAGGTTGAGTACTCTCAACTTTGGCATTACGTTCAAAGGTTTTAGTGACTAATGTTACACTCAAAAGTTCGTGTGCTTTTACAGTAAACTGGACCGACGTTATTAGTTGGTGCAATGAAAATTGCAAAATGATATTAATTCTATTGGTGCTGGTAATCGTGAAGTTGGTGCCCATAGTTATCAATCTAACTGCAACTGCACCCCTTAATGTTTTGTACAACACCCGAATTTTTAGTCTAAATATTTGTTTCATTTGATTGATATTATATTTTTCTAAATTCTGCTTTCTAAGCCAATGAAATATCATAAGACATAAATATGTTACCATTAAAAAATGAATTTTAATTAGGCAGGTTGTGGAGGAGGTATATTCCTTAAAGCAGAATCCCTCGAAACTTCCTTAGCGATTCTATAAATAGAGAGAAAGAAAGAGAGACAAAGTATTTTAAAGTCATAAGAAAAAGGTGTAGAATGCAAATTTGTTGCCTTTTTAATTTATTTCTTCAATCTGTATGAATGTACATGAATTATGAAACATCTTTTTGATTTTAAATGGAGTATAGATTTGTCGAAAAGATAGCAACACTGTTGCTTCTAATTTATTGGTGGTTATGTTTAAATCGTTATTCATTTCCAAACGGAATCTCTCTTTCTCAAGTTCTTTCAGCGGCACTCTTAAACGAAGCTTAAACTGACAATTGGCTATTTTATTTTTATTTTTTTTCAGCGGAAACTTGAAATTCTGCAAAGGCAAGTAATGCACAATGTCGAAGATGATGGGGATAGAGCTGCAGCACCTTTGACTATTCATTGTTTTAAGATAAGAGCTTTAATCCCTGCGATGACAAAAATTATTTTTTCATTTGATAATTTGCATTCAGTATTACAATCCCACGTTGACATTTCACGAGTTGCATTAACAGGTCCATTAAGCTAGCACAACAAAAGTGGCACACATCAATAAAATTTGTGTAGTAAATTCAAGTATATTTAGTGCTAATTTAGTATGCAAAAATAAAATTTATAACTCTTCAATTTTTTAAATTACGGGCAATACTGCTAGCTTAATATTAAGTGAGCACACTTAAACAGAATATGATCGAATTTGAGAAAATCTTTTTCAAATAATTTAGTGCTAATTTAATACACTTGAAAAAAAAATTATAACTCCTCATTTTTGAAATTTATAGGGAAGTGTGCTAGCTTAATATTAAGTCAGCACACTTAAATGAAATATGGAGAAAATCCAGAACTATTCGATAGGAATCATTTAGTGCTAATTTAGTACAAAAGAATAACAATTAAATTATGAGCAAGTTTGTTTGTCATATAGCTATTCTGTTATGTCTTCACAGACACTATACTAGTATACATCGCCTGTGACGATTTCATCATGAAGTGGGAATTTTATAGCCAAGGACGTGTCTTTACTCATTAGGTTGCGCAAGAAAAATGTTATTTATGATAAAACATAAAACTTCTGTTTTGTGTTACTAAAAGTAAGTGAATTTAGAAAAAAAAAACAAAATGAAAACGTAATATTTTTTGCGGCTCACGGTTATTTCTGTTAATAGAAATAAAAGTCTTTAAGTGGCCTCGTTACCACCTGATCGTCTCGAAGTGTATGTAGCTCTTCACCATCCCGAGGGGAGGTAAGAAGGCTGACCCTGCTGTAAAGCACATGAAATAACACTAGACAATGATTATTGTTGTGTATTACGTTAAATACCAAATAATGACGGCCAGCCATTGGGAACGTATTTCTTATGCCTTGACCAATCAGGATGAGTTATGGATCTAATCCAGTGGTGTGTCTCATACAGTTGAAAGTATTTGATACCTGTATTGTGATGAACCCGAAAGGGACAATGAGAATATATAATATTATGATCATACCTAATATTTATTATATTCGCTAGAGATTCTTCCAATGTATTTTGGATACTTTTATACCTAGATACAAAGTGAGAGGGGTTAGATATCTGGAAATCATTCAAATTAAATAAAGTTATTGACATTAGATTTGTATGCATTTCGATAATTGAAATTTGTATTAAAAGCATGAATTATTATATACAAAATTGTAGAATAAGATGATTTTGATAATTTTTTTAAATGTTTGAACGGTCGCCACTTTCAAACTACTCACCCGATAATGCCCAATAACGAACTCGGCCGAGATATTTAAAACATTGATTTTTGTAGCAAATTTGAACCTGATACTTTCAAAACTGCGACCTTTATCGTATTAACAAATTTCGTAATACCCCATATAAATATATAGGTATACTTTTGACTTACTTATAGACATATAACAAATGCCGTTAATTTTGTTTCGAAATTCAAAAGTGTGAACGATCGCAATAGGTAGGTGCCTACGTTTCTATAAGAAATTTACCTAAAAAACAGCAGACCCTTGAGGTGCACACTGCGTACGTCCCAGTACCTATATTATATATTTTATCGCAAAGACATAACTTGAAATCGTACAAATGTATGAAAGTTGTTTTCAATAGCATTTCAAACTTGGACATTTTTTAGTTCTTTTCTCTCTCGAAGGCGGCCATTTTGAAACTAAAATTCAATCATACTAATTATCTAGGTTTTTCTTAGTCAGTCAACGACTAACTTTTGTACTGAGTTTGGTTACGCTACTACAAAAAATAATTTTTGAAATTTTACAAAAAAATATTTTACTTGACTGAGTGACATAAAACGTGGAGGTTTTTCAAAGTTACAATTTCCGAAAATCGGACCCATTACAATAATTTTCTTCTGGGATGTTAATTCTAATTATTAGAAAAGTAAGCTAATACAAATTGCAATAAATTATATTTTTTATCGCAAAATTTATACTTATGATGAGGATTACAATTTTCAGAATTCAGAATTCTAATTATTCAACTGTCTCTACTTCAAGAAAGAAGCACTACTTTCGTCAAATTTTATGGCTTAGTTCTCTAAATATAAAACATTTTCGAGCTCAAATATCGTTATAATCAAAATAGTTACTTATTTCTATAAATCGACAATATTTATTGTTTTACAAAAAATTGGACCGACTTTATTAGTTGTTGCACTGAAAAATTCAAAATAAAAATTTTTTTTGGGGGCTGGCACTTTTGGATTTGGTGCATACAACAATAAACGGCACAACTTCAAAATTAACAGCACCAATAGAATTAATATTATTTTCAATTTTTCATAGCAAAAATAAAACAGTTCAAAGTATTCGAGTTTCGTAGAAGTCAAGTCTTATATTATTTTTATGCAAATACTTCAAATTATGATATGCAATATTGTCTAGAAAATCGTTAAATATCTCTTATACTCACTGATATAAGCCTTAGAGTTACGGTTTTCGAGTACCGGGGGTGGTAATATGGTACATCTAAAATATTTATGCGTATCTTCGCCGCGATGCTCTGAGATCTCTAACTAATAACCAGTACAAGCAAATAATATATGTGGGTAATAGGATAAGTACTGTCTACTTTGGTTTTACATTTAACGGTTTTTATGACTAACGTTACACTCAAAAGTGTGTATGTCTTTACAGTAAACTGGACCGACATTAGTAGTTGGTCCACTAAAAATTACAAAATAATATTAATTTCATTGGTGCTGGTACTCCTGAAGTTGGTGCCAATACTTATCAATCTAACCGCAACCGCACCCTTAATGTTCTGTACAACACCCGAATTTTTAGTCTAAATATTTGTAACATTTGATTCATAAATTTCTGCTTTCTAAACCAATGAAATATCATAAGACATATGTTAACATTAAAAAAATGGATTTCAAATAGGTATAGGTTGTAGAGGAGGTATATTTCTAATCCCTCGAAACTTCTCTAGCGATTCTATAATAATGAGAGACAAAGTATTTTTCACAAGAAAAAGTTGTGTTTCTTGGTGCTGGTACTCGTGACGTTGGTGGAACAGTTATCAATCTAACTACAACACCAAATATTATTTTGTAGTTTTCAATGCACCAACTAATAACTATTTTTTGTGCTCCGGCATGTTATGAGTATATCTTCAAATAAAAAAATCTCCTTTCATAACGTATCAATTTCATACTAGAGTTATAAGACTCTACAAATATTTTTAAATACGACAGACATCATCATCATTTATTTATGTCAAAAACAAAATTGTTTAAATCCAGATACAATAAAGCACAATTTATTTTAACATAGGTTTACACAAAATTACAAGTTCACAAACTTAGTACGAATGTTAAAAATTGTTCGGAATGCTCATGCAAATTACAATGATCCATATTGGTACAGGTGCATAAAAATATTCTTATAATTAAGTTTAAGGAATTAAAAAAACATGTAGATATTTGAATTTAGAAAATTAATAATAATGAAGTATTGCTATAGATGGAAATATACTCTTATACTAATTGAATAATTCATTTAAAAGATTATTAAGATCATCCATCGGTTTAGAATTACACGGTCTAGGTTTGGTTTGCATCAATGGGAATATATCTTCCCATGATATTGGCTCTTCCATGTTCATAGGTAAATGAGACTGGGAAAAGAAGGCATTGGCATGACTCACATTCGGCGAAGGACACTCATAATAGCAGAAAGAATCAGTCGTGTTTCCCTGTGTGTGTTCGCTGTGATTAGCCACTTCATATGCAACAGGTAGCGGATCTGCTTGCTTCCCTTGTACCAGATCAAATAGGTGAGCGGGCGGTGAGTTCGGAGTTGTATCATCTAGTCGTTTTGGATATCGTGCTTTAGTCGATGAGTTGTTCCTACTTTTCTGCATGGATCTTCTAGCCTTCATTCGTCTGTTTTGGAACCAGACTTTAATGGTCTTCTCAGTTAGCTGAAGGGAGTTAGCAAGTTGTACTCGTTTTAGTCTATCAATGAACTGATTTTGTTTAAATTCTTGTTCTAATATTCGTATTTGTTTTGAATTGAATGATGTCCGCAATCTCTTTGTCTTTTCATCAGATTCTGGAATTTGAGAAGCATTGTTAATATATGATATATGATCCATTTGATATTTATTCTCACCATGCTCGGTATTGGGCGAGTTTTCTGTACATTCTGGAATTGGTAGAACAAGTTCAAAGCCTGGTATTTCAGGGCAACTTATCCTCATATTGCCCAGATCAGTTGGATTGTTATTTTCTGTCTCAGTACGTTGTTTCATCTCTGGAACCTGTGTGAAATTGTTCAAATTAATATTTCAATAGTTACATTATTGAAAGATTAATTATATAGAGTATACTTACAATATTCAGGTGATTATCCGGTACAAAAGGAGAAAAATTATTATACAGATTTTCATGATGCTGAATGAAATAAGGCGGCGGTGAAATAGTATCCGAAGAACTTGGAGATATTGGTTCAAGCAAGAGCAAATTTAGGTAGTTGCAGTCAACATTTTGAGATATAACATTAACTACTTGCGAAGCCATTTTGGTGTTGACTTTATCTTGCCAGATCTCAACGAACTCTGATAATTGTTAAAGAATTTGAATGGTATTTATAAATTTATAAGCTTCTGATGAGCAAAAATCCTTACCTTAATTACCCCCTACCCCTGGCCCTTATACAGATGCCAGGTACCGCCCACATTCCACTATACTAGATAAATTTCCGTTTTATTAGTCTAACTTTGATCTAAATAGTTTCGATGTATATATTGAAAATTTATTTACATAGAAAATATAATAATTTATTTTTAATCTATAAGTAGGTATACTTTTATTGCATTATTGTTTTGAAAAAGCTTAGATGTAGGTCTTGAACCACTATAATTAAATATTATGGGAACATTTTATTTGGCATCTACATAAATCTGTAATGTTTGGTATAATTAACTCCTGTTCATATTTTTCCATATTTCAAATTTCTATGTTCAAGATAGGTATCTACTAATATATCATAATCTAATATATTAATACGAGCAACTCTTGTATAAAATATATAAATTTTATCTCGGAAAAGACCTAAGCGATTTTGATCAAATTTGGTAAATAGACAAGGTTCTAATTCTTAAGAGTATCTATATAAGTGGCTTTTCTGTAAGAGAGCGAGGGTGCTAACCTCAAATCTTTTATCGGCGTGACCCTTAAGGTCCACATTAGCTATTTCAAGGAAGGATTCTCAGATTTTGATGAAAAAATACAAAATGGGGTTTTGGGAGTCTAGAAATCGATTGACAATACTTTCATATTCAAATTTCAGTGTGGGGTTTGGGGATCGAGAACTCGATTGGTAATAAAGCTTATTTCTGGTTTCTATAACTATATATTTTAGTGAGACAATCTTTGAATTCTAATCATTAAACAATTCATTTGCCATGCAAGATATTACGTCGAATCAATTAAAAAGATAAGAAAATTAATGGATTTACTGAATAGTGTAGCAATCCTGCAGGAAGCAATAAGATCCTTGTGCGCAGTAAAACTGATATATGAAAACTGATAATCTTGATATATGAACATGTAAAGGTAGTATTTCTAATACTTACGTAAATGAAAATCATATATAATATCGTTAACTTGGATAAACAAAATTTTAATATATTTTATTGGAATTTGATACCGCTTGATTTAAAGTGTCTATCTACAGAAAAGTTCATAGCCTGGAGATCGAATGTAGCAATATTACAATTATAATGTGGATTGGACATATTAAATAAATATATCACTCTATACCTTTTCGTATTTTGTGACTCACTGGGTTAACAATTATTAAATATCACATTTATTCGCAAATATGCCAGAAAATAAATTTATTAATTTCATTGAAGTATGTTAAGACCAATGGCCAAAACAAAATTGTTCAATCTCGTTATGCATCCATAATGATCATTTTGATATTGACAAGCAGGTAGGTAAAGTTCTTTTCACAATAAATGGTTGACCACGTGTTTTTACCTGGGATGTTCTGCTAGAGGTCGGCCGTAAATAGTATAATAATGTTCAAATATATATTTCTTTCTACGAAATAATTAACATGTATTCATGTCATTAAATATATGTTATAAATATACAATGTTCCTTAATACCTCAAATATTTTAATTTTAATTAAATTATCGACCTATATTATATACCGAATTAAATATATTAAGTCCGATCCTGTAGTGCATTTGCTTGTGGATTGTGGATATAATGGGAATACACCCAGTAGTTTTATTGCAGTCATAAAGACAATACCATTTATTGTGAAAAGAACTATACTATATAGCTTATTTCATGAATGCTGGTTTCTGCAATGAAAACACGACATAAAGATCAATTCAACCGAGGGGAGTCAATCAGTAATGTGCCGATTCTGAAATAAGATATGCTATTTAAATTTTTTATACGCTTTAAGGAAACTCGTCTTATTACGTAGAAAAAAATTTCGTTTGATTAAATTAGCAATTATATGAAATATTTATTATTATTTAAATAATGCAGAAATATAAAATACAAATCTATTGCTTGTGTTATTTATTAATCTGAATTATCTGAAAAATCAATTTGACTTTATCACGACTACGAAATAAAGAATGCGTTGCCTTCGGAAATTCGAGCAGCACCCTATCATGATATTAAGATTGAAATACTAATGTCGTAGTTTAGATCGACAAACGTAGTAGAGAATTTTTTGATAATGAGACGCGATGAGAGGTAGGTATAGCGTGATGTATACGTAGCTCGTGAACGATTACAGGCAATAGCCATCATTCGTGAAACAAACTATAGGTACATATATTCGCAATATTTACGGGTCTACATACTTTTAAACGCTTTATCACAAAAACTCAATCTCTATTCAAATTTAGGAAGTATTTCTTTCTAATCTAGTGAAACATTTTTATAATAGGCTAGATACAATTACCATGTACCATCTATATTGAAGTAGAATATCTTTAATAACTATCGGATCAAAACTCCCAGTTCTAGAAGTTTTGCGTCAATGGGATAAAATCTTTCAAATATCATGACCGTTCTACGCTTCAGGCAAATAACAATGTGGAAAGAATGTATCTGTGTTATGATAACTCAAGTCCTGCGGAAACAACTCATAGAATGAAGAAGCATTAGTCGAAGCTCTTGGTAATTGCTCGGGGTAATGAGCAATTTCAGAACACAAATATAATGCTTTTCCATTTAAGTTGGATCAGACAGATGAGCAAACAAGGAGTTGAAAGCTGAAGCATCTACTCCTTTTGCGTATACATGTCTCACTCTCGAGTTGCTCGTACTTTTATGTTATGGCCCTGCTCTTCTATCACTATTTCGTCGGTACTTGGACAAAACCCTAACAGTTATCGCAGATAACTGCAGGAAATCAGCAAGCTTGGACCGTTTTACTCTGTCGAAGAACTTATATTTTTTAAAACAAATCTTCCAACACCTGTTCCAGTTCATAATTCAATGGAATTTGAAAAGTTCGTTTAAATCATTTACATTTTCCAATCATAATTTATAGAATATATCGTCCACATATCTGAACCAAACTCTTGGAAAGTAAGCGAATTTTTCGTGACAAGCCACTTCAAATTTACTCATGAATAAATTTGCAAGAAATGGTGAAAAATAATTACCCAACGCGGTGCCTTCTCTCTGTTTGTAGAAATTCCCATTGTAACTAAAATAACTATGATCCATGCAAAGTTTAGTAATCATATCGTATTCTTTTACCATGTCCATGTCGACATGGTTTAGAATAAGGAACACTTCAAGATAGGAAATGTTTTTACTAATAGGAATACTGGGAAACAAAGAGCAGACATCGAACGATACCATGATTTCTGAATCTTTTAATGTTACATTTTGTAACTTATTCATTAAGAGAACTTATAGATGAGACAATGGGTCTCATTGATCCACCTAGCTTGTGAATTTTGGGCAGACAATATAATCTAGGTACTACAGGGTTGCTAACATGTATTTTATATTTCTTAACGGATTCTGTAACAAGGTTTTGACACTTGCCAATCATTGAGTTTACTTCACTTGTCATTCTTCAATGACGGTTTCTATTGATGACATCATAGGGGCCTGTTTGAAACAATTGGTCTACTCTTCTTTAATTTTCAACCTTGTCATTTATCACAACCTTGTTACTTTTATCCGCCTTAACAAAAAAACAGTCTTTCTCCCGCAAACTTTTGATAATATTTTGTTGTTTCTTATATGTCGAATTTTTGGAGTAATTACTATATATAATATTTTTGGATAACTGATTTTTACAAGTTTTCCTTATAAGACCTTTAGTGCTGTCTGTTAAAGATCGAATAGATGACTCGACCCCTGCTATTACGTTTTCAACTGTATTTGAAATTGATATTGGAACTGCAAAATTCAATCCTTTGTTTAGCAATTTGTTCTCACGATTATCAAAAGATTCTGATGAACAATTCTCAATGATATTGAGGTTTTCCAGACGAGGAGGCTTTTTGTTAGATCCAATAAACTTTTAATTTACGATTTAACCTACAAAATTTATCTACATATTTCTTCTCAATTACAACAAATATCCTCCTCTGGAACTCGCACCATTCTTCAAATTGCGTATCATCTAACTTATATGTTAACTTTTTGAAAAGACTGGATAAATTTAATAACATTTTTCTTTCTCCAAAAACTACAACCGACGTCAATTTCTTTTACCTAAAATAATATATGCGCTCTGATATTTCGTGGTAAGTCTCCCAAAATTATATTTTTCTCTTGTTCTTCTTTTTTCTGTTACTACTGATACCATTCTGGTATCCTTATAGCTCATCTTTTTTTTTTAAATACTTCAGATATTACTGATATTGATTGCTCTTTTTTTTTAACGAGCAGTAGGAAAAAGGGTTTGCTCTTTTTTTATTTAGCGAGCTGAGTTATAGTCTTGTTTGTAATAAATGGTATTTTATTTTAATATGTCCGTAGGTCTTCTTATTTTGTGTTTGCCATTTACTTGTAAGTTCATTGTATTTTTCAGATCGTCATGTGGGTGTGTATCTACTCGTTTGCGTATGTCTGTCACAAGTTTGGTAATTAATTCATGTATGGTTTCTATTTTCAAGTCTTCGTGTATGTGTTTGTTAGTCATATACCAAGGAGAACCACTAAGTTTCCTCAGTATCTTGTTTTGAAAAACTTGAATTTTTTTAACGTGTGCTGACTGACCCCAGGCACAGCAAGCATACGTTAGACAGGGCCTAATAATGGTGGTGTAAGTTTTTAATTTATTTTTCAAATTAAGTCTGCTATTGTAGTTGAGCAGCGGGTTCAACCGATTAACTTTAATTTTGGTTTGAAAAATTGTATTATTGATGTGGTTACTAAAATTTAGCCTTTGGTCTAAAACTATGCCCAAATATTTGACTTCTTTGCGCCATTCAACTTCAGAATTTTTAATTGTTAATTTTGATTTTGAAGTTTTATATTTGTTAGTGAATTGTATTGTCTGTGTTTTTTCCGGGTTGATTGCAATTTTCCATCTACAAAATAGTTTGATAGTTGGTCAGCTGCTTTTTGTGCTTCGGCAATGCTATATTTGCTGTTTTTGTTCTTTGTGATTATGGCCGTATCGTCAGCGAAAAGGTACAATTCTGCTTTACGTAATTTTGGTATATCAGCTGTGAATACATTATAAAGATGTGGAGAAAGTACCGCCCCTTGTGGTACTCCAGCTTTTATTGGTCTAGATGTTGATAAAATTTTGTTGTAACTAATTTGGAAGGAACGGTCTGATAGGAAAGATTGAATAATTTTGACTAAATGAGTTGGGTAATTAAAGTTTAACATTTTATATACCAATGCATCATGCCAAACTTTGTCAAATGCCGTCTTAATGTCAAGAAATACTGCAGTCACTATTTGTTTGTTTATTATGTCAGTTGATGTTTTTTCAACGAAGCGGAGGAGTTGTAGATCTGTGGAGTGTCTGTCTTTAAAACCATATTGTTCATGTGGTATAACATTCAGTAGTAAGTCTTGTTCTTTAAGTCTAGTGAGTATTGTCCGTTCTAGTATTTTTCCTAAATTTGAAAGAAGGCTAATCGGTCGATAATTTTGTGGGAAAAGAGGATCTTTTCCCGGTTTTTGTAAAACTATTATATGAGCATGTTTCCACCTGATCGGAAAGTATGTCAGCCGGAAGCATGAATTAAATAGCTTTACAAGTCTGTCTACGTATTTGTGTGGTAGTTCCTTTAGTAGTTTGTTCTTAATTTTGTCATGGCCGGGTGCCTTGGAAATACTAAGAGCACTAATAATTTGTTCTATTTCGTCATTTGTTGTGGGTCTGTAGGTATTGTCAGGTATTGTGTTTCTATTAAGAGAGTTTATTTTTTGAATAATGTCATTGTATAGTTGTTGGTCATTTACTGTCGTCCTGTTCAATGTGAATTGTTCTTCTATCGTGTCAGCAAAAGCTTCTGCTTTGTCATCATTTTTGTATGCAAGTCCATTCATTCCATGTATAGGCCTGTTAGTTTGGAAGTTGTCTTTTTTTAATGCTTTAATAAGTTTGTAATAGCTTCTCTGGTGATATGGGTCATTCAGTGTGTCTATGTAGTTGTCCCATTGTTCGTTTCTAAATTTTATAATCATTTTTTTAATTTGATTATTCAATTTAGTGGCTTGTTTTTTATGTCTAGGATCTCCTGTATCGTTCGCTAAATGTCTGTATTTGTTCTTCAGTCTAATTTTGTCCTTAATGTATTTCGGAAAGCCGTCAATTGATTTTTTAGTTTTTAATAGTCTGGTGCTGTTATTAAGTGCATTGTCTATGTCAGTCTCTATTTGATTGATTTCTTGATCAATGTTGTCTGTAGAGTTTAGTTCTTTTTCATTGTAGTCTGTGTTTTGTAGAATATTGTGGAATAATTGCCAGTTCGTTATTTTTGAACTCTTGTTTGTTGGTAAAACGGCATCACTTAAAGAGAGATGTACCGGATATGTCAATGATGTCATTGATGGCCTTGGTACTGTTTAACGTCGGAGTATCAGGTCCTAGTATATGTATTTTATCATGTTTTTGTCCGTATTTATAAAGAGCAGTGCCTTTTTTGTTTTTATGTCTAGAGTTCCATTCTTGGTGCTTGGCGTTAAGATCGCCACCAATAATGGTTCGTACGTCATCTCTTAGTATCTCATCGAGTTCTTGGTCTATTATATTTTTTGTAGGTGGTATGTACATTGAACCTATTCGTATTGTCTGTCCATCGTGTAATTTTGTCTCTATAGCTATTAGCTCTATGTTCTCTGTTGATTTATCTGGCGTAATGTCATGTTGTATATTACTTTTAATAAGTATTGCTACTCCTCCACCGCGTCCTGTTTTTCTGTCACGTCTGTGTATAGTGTAATTTGGAATTTTAAAATTTATTTGTGCTTTCAAAAAAGTCTCTTGTATCAGTAGTATGTCAGGGTTGTGTTCGTTTATGTAGTTTATTGTTTCCGTTTTTTTGTTTACAATAGAATTTGCATTCCATGTAATAATGTTTAATTTTTTAATAATGGTCTTGTTTGACATTAAATTTGGAAGCCAATTTTTGCGGCAAGTCTTGTCATCATACCATATAACTGTTTCATTTCAGTTATTAGTTCTAGGTTGTTAGTTTCAGTTTGTTTCGTCTTGTTTGTTTGTATGAGTTCCGTCATGTTAGCGTTGTTGGTCAATTTGGCATATGATACATTGGGGTCTACTTTGTTATAAATTTTTGCCTTAGGGGCATGTTTACAGCCAGTAAAATTAGCTGGATGTGCACCATGACAATGGTAACATTTGGGCGGTAGTTTCGGATCTTTTGAGCACTCATAGCTAAAATGTGTACCTCCGCATTTGAGACAGTTTGGGTCTAACGTACAGTTAGATTGCGTATGGCCATAATTTTGACAGCGATAACATTGACTAACACGAGCCTTAGCATGCTGACTTTCAACTTTAATGCAAAGTCCGTGCAAATATTTAAGTTCGTATATATTTTTTTCATTTTTAGGTAATAATACCAAAACTAAAGGAATCGGTCGTTTATCTTTGCTCATCCTAGCAACTTTGACTGGACTAAAGCCTAAGTGTTTTAGTTCATAGTCGATATCTTCAGTCGAAATGTAGGTTGGTAGTCCCTTGAGGACTATTCTCAATTCTTTATTTTCAGGCAGATTATGCGAAAATACTTTCTGTCCTACTTTGTCAAAATACTTTCGCATATGCCTATAGTCCTCAGATGTGGAAGGGAAAATTACAATACCTTTACCGGAACTTGAAGCTTTTGTATAATTAATTTTGTTGTTTTTGAAATAAATAATAGCTTTGTCCCAGAAGGGCACATCTGTAAGTGTAATTGGAGGAACTTTGAGGTTCTCCCTGGGATTTGTAGTATTTATTGTCGGTATAGTTTGTCTTGGGTTATTGATTGTTTTGGGAATTTGCTGATTGATTGGTTCTGACTTGTCATTATTATTGAGTTCTTTATGGTTATTTATCTTGTTTATTACAATATTTGGAGTGTCAGTGGTTGTTTGATGAGCGTTGATCTTACTTGTTTTGTTACGTTTTTTCATTTGGGATCTTGAAATTTTGAAATTTGAATTTGGTTCTGACGGAAGGGGGGGAATATCAACATCAGCAATATCATCCGCATCGCTCAATGAGCTATAACGGTTACTAACCTCGATCTGATTACTACTGTTTTCATCATCTGACGAGGAATATGGACGTTTTGTGGATTGGGGATTAACTTTTGACTTTTGATTAATTTTTCTTGTTTTGACAGCTACTTCTATAATTTTCTGTAGTTCGTTATCTTCAAGGCTGCTTATTATTTCGATCAGTTTTAGGATCAAGGGATTAACATTTAGGGCAGGATCAATGGTTGTTTCCATATCGTCATCCGTTGTGGGGATTCTCTCTTCCATAGTGCTGGAAGCACTAGCGCAGGGATTAAGTGTCTCTATCACTGTGTTCTAATATAACTATCTATTGATGAAGTGTCTATATCACAATTACATATGCATAAATGCACAACAGCTTGCTATATCTCTTAAAAATTGAATTTTCTTTGAGAGGAACAGCTTTTGACGCGAATGTCAGATTGCTGACATTCCACTTCAATTATATTTTTATGCAAGGGAACTCTTATTTATACTGTCATGCATTTCCCATTTATCCGTTCTGTGTTTCACGATGATTCCATAACGACCAACTAAGTCTAAATGTTGATGAAAAATCTTTCTATTTTTTGAGTGAACTATTGGCAGTTCAATTATTTATAATTATTCATTTTACATAAATTTGTATTGATATTTAAAAATTCTGATAAAATTTTGTAAAACCAATGTCACTATATAAATCTACAAATAATTGTTAACTTTTTTCTGAGGAAATTCCGAAGAAATATCCCAAAATTTTGAGGTAGATGTTTTTTATGATTTTCAGGTTTCTCTGAAAAACTACAAACAAATAAATTTCACTACAATCATTTAAGATCCAAGATAAGAGTAGGCAGCGAGCTATCTGAACGTTTCGAAATACGGAACAGGCTTAGGCAGGGAGATGCTTTGTTCCCCTACGGTTTTACATCGTCCTGGAAAGAGCCATAAGACGGGCGGACATAAAAACTGAACTCCTATCAACTGAAGGCCCCAAACTAATGCTGGCTTATGCAGATGAGATTTACCTAATCGGTAATACTATTTGAACGTTAACAGATATATTCAATTAAATAGAAGGAACAAGTAGCGAAATGGACCTAATGATCAATGAAGAGAAAACCAAATACATGTGTGTAAACCGATTCGGAAGAAGAGACAGAATAGGACAAAATTTAACAATAAACATGTACAACTTTCAAAGAGTAGAACGGTTTAAATATTTAGACGCAACAATCACAGTAGATAATGATATCACCGAAGAAATAAAATCCAAGCCACAAATCGTTGTCTATACGCTTTAAACAACCTCCTCAAGTCTAAAACTCTGACACGTATATCCAAAGTAAAGATATATAAGAGTATTATTACACCAATAACTACCTATGGATCGGAAACTTGGATGATGACTAAAGTAAACGAAGAAAAACTTAGACGTTTCGAACGCAAGATACAGAGAAAAATCTTCGGACCTCATTACGACCCCAATACAACACAATATCGAATCAAAACTAATCTGCTGAAATCAAAAGTCTACATAATGACAGTGGCATCGTCCAGGAAATAAAATCTCAACGTCTGAGATGGGCTGGCCACGAACAAAGACTCCATGAAGAAAGGTTGGTGAAAATGGTATGGGAAGAGACTCCAGCAGGTAAAAGACCTTTGGGTCGCCGCCGCATGCGATGGAGAGACAACATCCAAAACAACCTGCAGAAAATGAACGTTCCTTTCGATACAGACCTGATGGAAGATCGAGTTTATTGGAAGAAGCTAGTACAGACAGCCAAGGCCCACCCTGGGTTGTAGCGCTAACCGAAGAAAAAGAAAAATCATTTAAGCCCTTCAGAGTTTTTGGAAAAGAAAAAAACATTTTACGTAAATTGGTATTATGTTTAAGAATCTTGCCTAATCAAACCATACAATAAACATGATTTCACTACAAAAAAAAACTACAAAAGATTGTTAATAAATTTGTGAAAAAATTGCACAAAAATACAAACTATTTTACAGGTATTTTTGAAAAACTATAAACAAATAAATTACACTTCAATCATCTACGTAATATGTAGTTTAAGGTCGTTATTTTTTTAAAATATTATTTTGAAGTTCACGGAGCTCTACCAAGCGATTTTGGCGGAATCGGATTTGAGCTACCAAAATATGGTATGGGGTATGGTGTAAGAAATGTATTGATTCATAAAAATGTATAATTTATTTAATATATTAGCAGAAATGGTAAATATTGATTAATAAATGTACCTATACATTTTTCCACGCCTCCAGATCGAGCTGGATTCTATTCAATATAAAAGTAAGAGACCAAGTAATAAACTTTGTATTACTAAATAACTATCAAAGTCAATAACTTACAATATTATTCCATTTTCAACACAACTGATACCCAATTGAAGATAACAAAGATACAACTTTACAATTATACTAACTAATATTCTTCTTTGAATGTGATTATTTTCTTCAATTTTAGAACTTCTAATGAATTCTAACGATATATTATTTTTATTCTAATAATCTTAACAATAATTGTCCTTTTTGGTAAATTAGTTCCCACTAAGCTGTTAATCGTTTTTCCTTAATTCGATTACATAATCCAACAGGGAAATTACCTAATTATTCCTGTAAAATCTTATAACCAGACTCATTATAATTTAATTGTCAATAAATGAGCTCCGTGAACTTGGAACCCGAAATGAAAATAGAATTAATTAAAAATTATACCCGTAAACTTCAAAGGACATAGATGTTTGTAGTGGAATTAATTTGTTTGTGGTTTTTCAAAAAACCTTGGAAATCAAAAAATATTATTTACTCCTACAATTTTTGATGTTTTTATGGCATTTTTGCGGGAATGTGTTAAAAATCGTTTGTAGTTTTTGTAGTGACAATATTTTTTTTCGTGAAAATTTGTCAACATTACTAATGGCTTAAACAAATTTACATACAATAAATTTAATAAAATGTTTATTTTTTCCAGAAACTACAAACGACGTAGATGTTTGTAGTGAAATTTATTTGTATGTAGTTTTTCAATTATTTTTAGTTTATTTTTTTAGTAATAACGGAATTGGTTTACAAATTCTGTTAATCATTAAACATCACAAGATATGACTTATATTAAATTTAACAAAATGTTTTTTTCAAAATATTTTATCAATAGACTTTTCTTGTATTTCTTCGATAACTATTGCCATTTTCTCTTACATACAATAATATGTGCTCTTAGATTTCTTCAAACGATTTTTAACACATTTCCGTAAAAATGCCATAAAAGCATAATAAATTGTAGGAGTAGATATTTTTCCAGATGTACAAATAAATAAATACAAACATCTACGTCGTTTGTACATTCTGGAAGCACAAAAGTTCTATTAATTTTTTTTACGTAAATTTGATTAAAAGATTCATAATGTTGAAAAGATTTAACAATAAAAACTATTATCACTACAAAAACTACCAGCGATTGTTAACACATTCCCGCAAAAATGCCATAAAAACATCAAAAATTGTAGGAGTAAATAATATTTTTTGATTTTCAAGGTTTCTTGATAAACTACAAACAAATAAATATCACTACAAACATTTACGTCATTTGTAGTTTCTGGAAGAACAAACAATTCATTAAATTTGTTTGACGTAAATTTGATTAAATGATTAATAATGTTGAAAAAAATTCACAAAATAAAAACTATTATCAATAAAAAACACTACAAACGATTGTTAATATACTTATTCCCGGAAAAATGCCATAAAAACATTGTGAATATAAACATTTTTTTTTGATTTTCAAGATTTTTTGAAGAACCACAAACAAATAAATTCCACTACAAACATCTACGTCTTTTGAAGTTTACGGGTATAATTTTTTATTAATTTTATTTTCATTTCGGGTTCCAAGTTCACGGAGCTCATTTATTGACAATTAAATTATAATGAGTCTGGTTATAGGATTTTACAGGAATAATTAGAGAATTTCCCTGATGGATTATCTAATCGAATTAAGGAAAAACGATTAACAGCTTAATGGGAACTAATTTACCAAAAAGGACAATTATTAAGATTATTAGAATAAAAATAATATATCGTTAGAATTCATTAGAAGATTTAAAATTGAAGAAAATAATCACATTCAAAGATTTATATTAGTTAGTATAATTGTAAAGTTGTATATTTATTATCTTCAATTGGGTATCAGATGTGTTGAAAATGGAATAATATAGTAAGTTATTGACTTTGATAGTTATTTAGTAATAAAAAGTTTATTACTTGGTATCTTACTTTTATATTGAATAAAATCCTGCTCGATCTGGAGGCGTGGAAAAATGTATAGGTACATTTATTAATCAATATTTACCATTTCTGCTAATATATTAAATAAATTATACATTTTTAGAATAAATACATTTCTTACACCATACCCCATATCATATTTTGGCAGCTCAAATCCGATTCCGCCAAAATCGCTTGGTAGAGCTCCGTGAACTTCAAAATAATATTTTAAAAAAATAACGATCTTAAACTACATATTACGTAGATGATTGAAGTGTAATTTATTTGTTTATAGTTTTTCAAAAATCCCTGTAAAATAGTTTGTATTTTTGTGCAATTTTTTCACAAATTTATTAACAATCTTTTGTAGTGAAATCATGTTTATTGTAAGGTTTGATTAGGCAAGATTCTTAAACATATTACCAATTTACGTAAAATATTTTTTCCTTTTCCAAAAACTCTGAAGGGCTTAAATGATTCTTCTTCTTCTTCGGTTAGCGCTACAACCCAGGGTGGGTCTTGGCTGTCTGTACTAGCTTCTTCCAATAAACTCGATCTCCCATCAGGTCTGTATCGAAAGGAACGTTCATTTTCCACAGGTTGTTTTGGATGTTGTCTCTCCATCGCATGCGGGGGCGGCCCAAAGGTCTTTTACCTGCTGGAGTCTCTTCCCATACCATTTTCACCAACCTTTCTTCATGGAGTCTTTGTACGTGGATAGCCCATGTCAGGCGTTGAGATTTTATTTCCTGGACGATGCCAATGTCATTATGTAGACCTTTGATTTCAGCATTAGTTTTGATTCGATATTGTGTCGTATTGGGGTCGTAATGATGTCCGAAGATTTTACTCTGTATCTTGCGTTCGAAACGTCTAAGTTTTTCTTCGTTTACTTTAGTCATCGTCCAAGTTTCCGATCCATAGATAGTTATTGGTATAATAATACTCTTATCTTTCTTTACTTTGGATATACGTGTCAGAGTTTTAGACTTGAGGAGGTTGTTTAAAGCGTATAGACAACGATTTGTGACTTGGATTCTTCCTTTTATTTCTTCGGTGATATCATTATCTACTGTGATTGTTGCGTCTAAATATTTAAACCGTTCTACTCTTTGAAAGTTGTACGTGTTTATTGTTACATTTTGTCCTGTTCTGTCTCTTCATCCGAGTCGGTTTACACACATGTATTTGTTTTTCTCTTCATTGATCATTAAGTCCATTTCGCTACTTGTTCCTTCTATTTAATTGAATATACCTTTTAACGTTTAAATAGTATTACCGATTAGGTAAATGTCATCTGCATAAGCCAGCATTAGTTTGGGGCCTTCAGTTGATAGGAGTTCAGTTTTTATGTCCGCCCGTCTTATGGCTCTTTCCAGGACGATGTAAACCCGTAGGGGAACAAAGCATCTCCCTGCCTAAGCCTGTTCCATATTTCGAAACGTTCAGATAGCTCGCTGCCTACTCTTACCTTGGATCTTAAATGATTGTAGTGAAATTTATTTGTTTGTAGTTTTTCAGAGAAACCTGAAAATCATAAAAAAACATCTACCTCAAAATTTTGGGATATTTCTGTGGAATTTCCTGAGAAAAAAGTTAATAATTATTTGTAGATTTCTATTGTGACATTGGTTTTACAAAATTTTATAAGAATTTTTAAATATCAATACAAATTTATGTAAAATAAATAATTATATATAATCGAACCATATTGGCAGTTCACTCAAAAAATAAAAAGATTTTTTATCAACATTTAGACTCAGTTGGTCGTTATGGAATCATCGTGAAACACAGAACGGATAAATGGGAAATGCATGACAGTATAAATAAGAGTTCGCTTGCATAAAAATATAATTTTGGGAGACTTACCACGAAATATCAGAGGGCATATATTATTTTAGGTAAAAGAAATTGAAGTCGGTTGTAGTTTTTGGAGAAAGAAAAATATTATTAAATTTATCCAGTCTTTTCAAAAAGTTAACATATAAGTTAGATGATACGCAATTTGAAGAATGGTGCGAGTTCCAGAGGAGGATATTTGTTGTAATTGAGAAGAAATATGTAGATAAATTTTGTAGGTTAAATCGTAAATTAAAAGTTTATTGGATCTAACAAAAATCCTCCTCGTCTGGAAAACCTCAATATCATTGAGAATTGTTCATCACAATCTTTTGATAATCGTGAGAACAAATTGCTAAACAAAGGATTGAATTTTGCAGTTCCAATATCAATTTCAAATACAGTTGAAAACGTAATAGCAGGGGTCGAGTCATCTATTCGATCTTTAACAGACAGCACTAAAGGTCTTATAAGGGAAACTTCGACATATAAGAAACAACAAAATATTATCAAAAGTTTGCGGGAGAAAGACTGTTTTTTTGTTAAGGCGGATAAAAGTAACAAGGTTGTGATATTTGACAAGGTTGAAAATTAAAAAAGAGTAGACCAATTGTTTCAAACAGGCCCCTATGATGTCATCAATAGAAACCGTCATTGAAGAATGATAAGGGAAGTAAACTCAATGATTGGCAAGTGTCAAAACCTTGTTACAGAATCCGTTAAGAAATATAAAATACATGTTAGCAACCCTGTAGTACCTACCTAGATTATATTGTCTGCCCAAAATTCACAAGCTAGGTGGATCAATGAGACCCATTGTCTCATCTATAAGTTCTCTTAATTAATAAGTTACAAAATGTAACATTAAAAGATTCAGAAATTATGGTATCGTTCGATGTCTGCTCTTTGTTTCCCAGTATTCCTATTAGTAAAACCATTTCCTATCTTGAAGTGTTCCTTATTCTAAACCATCTCGACATGGACATGGTAAAAGAATACGATATGATTACTAAACTTTGCATGGATCATAGTTATTTTAGTTACAATGGGAATTTCTACAAACAGAGAGAAGGCACCGCGTTGGGTAATTATTTTTCACCATTTCTTTCAAATTTATTCATGAGTAAATTTGAAGTGGTTTGCCACGAAAAATTTGCTTACTTTCCAAGAGTTTGGTTCAGATATGTGGACGATATATTCGCAGTCTTTGACCAGGGAATTACTTCAGTTAATGACATTATTAGTGAAATTAATAATCAATTCCCTTCTATCAAGTTTAGTCATGAATTAGAGGAAAACGGAAGAATTCCATCTTTAGATGTGCTGATAATTTGAAACCGTGAAGGTGGTCTTGAATTTGATGAATATAGAAGAGAAACAAGTACTTTCAGGTATATCCCTACAGATTCACACCATCCGATTCAACAAATGATGGCTAGCATAAATTTCCTAGTTCATAGATTAATGAGTTTTCCTCTTAATAATGTCAGATTCAATATTGAAAAGAAAAGAATCAAGGTTATAGCCGAAATTAATGGTTTCGGTGAGGGCTTTGTAGATAAGATAATTAGAAAATATAGTTATGAGAATTTATTAAAACAATCCTCGACTTTTTATGTAGAAGAACAGCGTAACTTCAAAGTTCAAACTTCCAATCAGTTTCTAAATTGAAGGAGAAAGTCGGGAATTTATGAAATTCGTTGTAATGATTGTGGTCAAGGTTATGTAGGTCAAACAAGGCAATCGATTTCAACCAGATTTAAAGATTATATGGCTCATTTAGAATTCGGCGGCTATAAAAAATCGACAGTGGCTCCACATATCCGCGATAACAACCACAAGATAGACATAGAGAGCCTACGCCTCCTTAAACAAGTCCCGAAGTTTGGTTTACTAGATATATACAAAAGTATTGAGATTTCAAAGAGGAAAAATGTTCTAAACAAAGATGGTGGTCCTATTCCAAATAGTCCACTTTTTCCGTTTTTACAACAGGATTAGGTTAATAACTTTAAGGAACAAATGTTTTATAATAGGGTAAATTATATGTCATTAGTTTAATGAGGTTTTGATGATTACATTGTACCATAGTAATTATTTTGTTATTAAAGATTGATTAATAATTAATAATTATATTTTACTACTATATATTGAAGTAAATATTGTAGATTTCTGTTCGTATCATGTTTATCCCAGAAGATGCCAACTTTGTTGGCGAAACAATTGTCGGGTGACAATAATAATTAATAAGTTGTTGGTGTGTTGTGGTATTTCTCTGTTTTTTATATTGATGATTATAAATGTTCATTCATTTATCATTGTAGATTGTTAAGATCTCTCGAGATAAAGTCAACAGCGATATGGCTAGACAAGAATAGTTGTCACAATAGACAGCATTTACCACAACTCGCCGGTGCTAGAGCCAATATCACCATGTTCAGATGTGTCACCCTCATGGTATTTCAATCATAACATGGAAAATTTGCACAATTATTCTACATCATTTTTAACGGATTCCCACCGTTATTTTGACTTATTAGATATTTCTTTAATACCTACCATCTATTGATACAATATCATACAAAAATTTCTAAAATTGATCTGTATATTTAAGATAGCTTATGTGAATTGTAACGATTTTTATATTGTAGGATCAAGAGACTGATTCACCTACTGTCATAGGAGTAAACAATCCAACTGATCAGAATCATATACTGATAGAATGCCCAAAAGACTTTTTTACCATTGTCAGATCCTTCGGTTAAATATTACGACTCGAATATATTGAAAGTAAATATAAATTCTGATTGGAAAATGTAAATGATTTAAACGAACTTTTCAAATTCCAGGATATAGGTCCAGTATGAAGAATAAGCAGAAAACATTGAATTATGAACAAGAACGGGTGTTGGAAGATTTGTTTAAAAAAAAATAAGTTTTTCGACAGAGTAAAATGGTCCAAGCTTGCTGATTGCCTTGAGTTATCTGAGATAACTTTTGTCCAAGTACCGACGAAATAGTGATAGAAGAGCACAGCCCTAACATAATAGTACGAGCAACTCGAGAGTGAGACGTGTTTACGCAAAAGGAGTAGATGCTTCAGCTTTCAACTCATTGTTTGCTCATCTGTCTGATTCAACTTGAATGGAAAAGCATTATATGTGTGCTCATTACCTACTCTGGGCAATTACCAGGAGCTTCGACTAATGCTTCTTCATTCTATGAGTTGTTTCCGCAGGACTTGAGTTATTATAACACAGATTCATTCTTTCCACATTGTTATTTGCCTGAACCGTTGAACGGTCAAGACATCTGAAAGATTTAATCCCATTGACGCAAAACTTCTAGAACTAGGAGTTTTGATCCGATAGTTATTAAAGATATTCTACTTCAATATAGATGGTACATGGTAATTGTATCTAGCCTATTATAAAAATGTTTGACTAGATTAGAAAGAAATACTTCCTAAATTTGAATAGAGATTAAGTTTTTGTGATAAAGCGTTTAAATGTATGTAGACCCGTAAATAATACGAATATATGTACCTATAGTTTGTTTCACGAATGATGGCTATTGCCTGTAATCGTTCACCAGCTACGTGTACATCACGCTATACATACCTCTCATCGCTTCTCATTATCATGAAATTCTCTACTACGTTTGTCGATCTAAGCTACGACATTAGTATTTCAAGCTTAATATCATGATAGGGTGCTGCTCGTATTTCCGAAGGCAACGCAATCTTTATTTCATAGGCGTGACAAAGTCAAAGTGATTTTTTAGAGATTTCAGATTAAAAAATAACACAAGCAATAGATTTGTATTTTATGTTTCTGCATTATTGTAATAATAATAAATCTTTCATATAATTGCTAATTTAATCAAACGATATTTATTTCTACCTAAGACGAATTGCCTTAAAGCGTATAAAAAACTTAAATACCATTTCAAAATCGGCACACCACTGATTTACTCCCATCGGTTGAATTGATCTTTTTGTCGTGTTTTCAATGCATAAGCCATCATTCATGAAACAAACTATATGAGCATGAATAAATGTTAATTATTTCTTAAAAAAAAATATTTGAATATTATTATACTATTAAGAGCCGACCCTGACCGACAGTTAATTGCTTGTTTATGGCCGACCTCTCACAGAACATCACAGGTAAAAAAACGTGGTCAACCATTTATTGTGAAAAGAACTTTACCTACCTGCTTGTCAATATCAAAATGATCATTATGGATGCATAACGAGATTGAACAATTTTGATTTTGACCATTGGTCTAAACATACTTAAAATTAATAAATTGATTGTCATTATAACAAAGACTATTTTCTGGCATATTTGCGAATAAATTTGATATTTAATAATTGTTAACTCACAGAGTCACACAATACGAAAAGGTATAGAGTGATATGTTTATTTAACATTAAATATGTCCAATCCACATTATAATTGTAATATTGCTACATTCGATCTCCAGGCTATGAACTTTTCAGTAGATAGACACTTCAAATATGAAGAATAATAATCATACATAATGGTTCCATAGGTACTATAATACATAACACTGACATATATCAACAGTTTTTCCGTAGGAATGCCATATTTTGATTGACTGTGTTTGAGAGGGGCATTTTTACATTTCAACGTTATTTAAAAAATAATTAACAAAACCCAGATATAGAAATATATAGTATATGAGAAAATGAACGATAGAGATAATCTCAAATAGATGCTTTTCACTTAACAGCCTGATTTTTTTCCTATAATTGCCTTATGGCTAAGAAACCAAATAAAAAGATCTTATTTTTTAGCGTGCCAAGACAAAAAATACTGGTTATATTCAATTTTGACATAAGAAGACTCGTTTAACCAGAATGTTAATAAAAAATTAGAAAGTTTACTTTATTTGGGCATAACTTTTATAAAGATTTTTCTCATAATTGCGCTTTGAAAAAGTTGTAGATGGCTTCCAGATGAATATATGATGAGAAAAAAAATTATCGGTTGAGCCGTTTTCGACCTACATTTTTGGTAGAAATAGCACCTTTTTCTTTGGCTATCATTTAACAACTAGTGCTAGCAGGTTGCCCATTCTGTGTCATACACGAGCGGTATCGATACCCTACAAAACAAAAATAAAACAAGGAAAGAAAAATGGCCAATTTAGACAGATAGCCTGAACAATTGATGAAAATATGGTTTTAGACTCAGGGTACTCTAAAACATAAACGTCTATTGAAAACCGGACCGGTATTGGAATCATTAATTCTCGAATTAAATTGATTTTGGTTTAAATTCCAAAAATAATCAACAAGAAGATACCATAAAAGCTGAACAGGCTTGAAACATGAATGAATTCTCTAAAATAAATGAGTTTAATTAATGCCAATGAGTTTATATTCATATATATCATCATATATATTCATATATCAAAAACATCAGTTTTCATTTCTCAGTTTTACTGCGCACAATGATGTTATTGCTTCCTGCAGGATTGCTACACTATTTAGTAAATCCATTAATTTTCTTATTTTTTTAATTGATTCGATGTAATATCTTTCATGGCAAATGAATTGTTTAATGATTAGAATTCAAAGATTGTCTCACTAAAATATATCGTTATAGAAACCAGAAATAAGTTTTATTACCAATCGAGTTCTCGATCCCCAAACCCCACACTGAAATTTGAATATGAAAGTATTGTCAATCGATTTCTAGTCTCCCAAAATCCCATTTTGTATTTTTTTTATCAAAATCTGAGAATCCTTCCTTGAAATAGCTAATGTGGACCTTAAGAGTCACACCGATAAAATATTTGAGAGTGGCACCCTCGCGTTTTGACAGAAAAGCCACTTATATAGACACTCTTGAGCATTAGAAACTTATCTATTTACCAAATTTGATCAAAATCTTTTAGGCCGTTTCCGAGATAAAATTTATATATTTTATACAAGAGTTGCTCGTATTAATATATTAGATTATGAGATATTAGTAGATACCTATCTTAAACATAGAAATTTGAAATACCTATGGAAAAATATGAACAGGAGTTAATTCTACCAAACATTGCAGATTTATGTAGATGCCAAATAAAATGTTACCATAATATTTAATTATAGTATCTCAAGACCCATCTAAGCATTTTCAAAACAATATTGCAATAAAAGTATACTTAAAGATTAAAGGTAAATTATTATATTTTCTATGTGAATAAACTTTCAATATAAACATCAAAAATATTTAGATCAACATTAGACTAATAAAACGGAAATTTATCTAGTGTAGTGGGATGTGGGCGGTACCTGGCATCTGTATAAGGGCCAGGGGTAGGTAGTAATTAAGGTAAGGATTTTCCCTCATCAGAAGCATATAAATACCATTCAAATGCTTTAACAATTATCAGAGTTTGTTGAGATCTGGCAAGATAAAGTCAACACCAATATGGCTTCGCAAGTAGTTAATGTTATATCTCAAAATGTTGACTGCAGCTACCTAGATTTGCTCTTGTTTGAACCAATGTCTCCAAGTTCTTCGGATACTATTTCACCACCGCCTTATTTTATTCAGCACCATGAAAATCTGTATAATAATTTTTCTCCTTTTGTACCGGATAATCACCTGAATATTGTAAGTATATCTCTATATAATTATTCTTTCAATAATGTAACTATAGAAATATTAATTTGAACAATTTCACACAGGTTCCAGAGATGAAGCCACGTACTGAGACAGAAAAAAAACATCCAACTGATCTGGGAAACATGAGGATAAGTTGCCCTGAAATACCAGGCTTTGAACTTGTTCTACCAATTCGCGAATGTACAGAAAACTCACCCAAGCCCGAGAATGGTAAGAATAAATATCAAATGGATCATATAAAATATATTAACAATGTTTCTCACATTCCAGAATCTGATGAAAAAACAAAGAGATTGCGGACATCATTCAATTCAAAACAAATACGAATATTAGAACAAGAATTTAAACAAAATCAGTTCATTGATAGACTAAAACGAGTACAACTTGCTAACTCCCTTCAGCTAACTGAGAAGACCATTAAAGTCTGGTTCCAAAACAGACGAATGAAGGCTAGAAGATCCATGCAGAAAAGTAGGAACAACTCATCGACTAAAGCACGATATCCAAAACGACTAGATAATCCAGCTCCGAACTCACCGCCCGCTCACCTATTTGATTTGGTACAAGCGAAGCAAGCAGATCCGCTACCTGTTGCTTCTGAAATAGCTAATCACAGCGGACAAACACTGGGAAACACGAATAATTCTTCCTGCTATTATGAGTGTTATCCGATGGATGTGAATCATGCCAATGCCTTCTTTTCCCATTCTCATTTACCTATGAACATGGAAGAGCCAATATTATGGGAAAACATATTCCCATTGATGTAAAGAAAATCTAAACCGTGTAATTCTGAACCGATGGATGACCTTAATAATCTTATTCAATTAGTATGATAGTATATCTATAGCAATACTTCACTATTATTAATTTTCTACATTCAAATATATACCTGTTTTTTTTTCTTAATTCTAAGAATATTTTTATGTATCTTTACCAATATGGATCATTGTAATTTGCATGAGCTTTCCGAACAATTTACATTCGTACTAAGTTTGTGAACTTGTAATTTTATTTAAACCTATGTTTAAACAAATTCTGCTTTATTGTATCTGGATATTTTTAACAATTTTGTTCATTGACATGAATAAATGATATATAATATAAATGTCGTCGTATTTATTTGTCTTATAACTCTGGTATGAAATTGATACGTTATGAAAGGAGATTTTTTTATTTAATGATATATGAATATGAATAATATTATGAATACTCATAACATGCTGAAGCACAAAAAAAGCACCAGTGCTGCTATCTTTTCGACAAATCTATACTCCCTTTAAAATGAATGTTTTATAATGGAATATAATAACAATCGTTTGTAGTATTTTGTAGTGAAGTGCAGTTTTTTTGTTAAATTTATTCTACATTATCAATCGCTTAAAGAAATTTACGCTAAATAAGTTTAATAAATTTTTTGCATTGCCAGTGAAATTTATCTATTTGTAGTTATTCAAAAAAACTCCAAAATCAAAAAATTACTTCTACAACTTTTTACTATTTTGTTTGTGTAATAATAGTTTTTCTGAAAATTTTTTCCAACATTATTAATCGCTCAAACAAATTTACATAAAATACATTTAATGAAATTTTTGTTGTTTCCAGAAACTACAAACGACGTAAATCTTTATAGGGAAATTTAGTGGTTCGTAGACATTCAAAAATCTGGGAAAATTAGAAAAAAATAATTACTCCTACAATTTTTGATGTTCCTTAGGACATTTTTCCGAGAAACAAATTTTGGTTGTTCCAGAAAATACAAACGACGTAGATGTTTGTAGTGAAATTTATTTTTATGTAGTTTTCCAATTATTTTTAGTTTATTTTTTAGTAATATTAATCATTAAATATCACAAGATTTGACTTAAATTAAATTTAACAAAATGTTTTTTTCAAACTATTTAATCAATAGACTTTTCTTGTATTTCTTCAATAACTATTGTCATTTTCTCTTACATACAATAATATATGTGCTCTTAGATTTCTTCAAACGGTTGTTAACACATTCCCGTAAAAATGCCATAAAAAACATAGGAAATGTACAAACAAATAAATTTCACTACAAAAATCTACGTCGTTTATAGATTCTGGAAGTACAAAAGTTCTATTAAATTTATTTGACGTAAATTTCACTAAACGATTAATAATGTTGAAAAAAATTAACAATAAAAGCTATTATCACTACAAAAACTACAAACAATTGTTAACACATTCCCGGAAAAATGCCATAAAAAATAATTTCGATCCTCGAGATTGCCTTTTTAAAAACTAATTTATTAACTAGTTACAATGTTTATGCTACAAAGGTTACTACAGGACTATTCTAATTGTTAACGATCTTATATTTATACTATATACAAAAGTGTTTATATCAGCAGAAATAAGATTCCAATGGGAGATCCTCTCGTAAATCCAACTTCGGAGAGTTCAGCGAGGAAGTTGGACGTTAAGGTGTTCTCTTGGTTGGGCTGGACCATTTTGTTTCCCATTTGGTTTGGCTTTCTTATAGGTGAAGTAGATGATCATGAATATTACAATGCAATATATAATGATCGTTCAGACATCAGGAATATATAGGTGGGCCATGCTGTCTTCTTTGATCGTTGGAATATTTTCAACGAACCTGGTTTTCAGATCCTGGATTTCATCGAGCTGAAGTTGATCTAAATGCATGTTGATGTTGGGTATTTTTGAGTCGTATTGATTGGTATTGAGATCTGCAAATATTATTGGTCAATTTGCAGTTGGCTCTTCTTTTTTGTTTTGGATTATTTTGGGATTTGTTGATAGTCTGTATCCTTGTGGAATTTGGAATGGATAGGTACCATATAATTTTAATATTTCTTCTTGGCTGGTACATCGAAGAGTCACTGGTTTTTCGGAAGGAAACAACCCTATCCAAGTTGATTCATCTAGGTTTCTAAATGTAGTTTATGTGGTGGTTATTTGTGCATTGTTACAACTAGACGTATTCTTCATCCGTAGTAGTTGAAATTCGCAGGGGCTGAGATCATCTATTTCGTAGATTTCAGTATTTTTACAGATGAATTGCCTATCTGCTATTTCTTCACAAGAGCGTAGTGTAACTCACTTTTGATCAAGAATTTACCCTTCGGAAGAATGGTTCTGAATTGACCTTTCGAGAAGACTGGTATAGAAAATAAATGATAAAGATGTAATTTGGAAGAATAAGTTATTGGAATTTTAAGAATATACACAATTCCATTATTGAGAATAAAGCATTCCACTTCTTTTAATTTTTCAAAAAGAAGGGTATTTCCTAGATCAACAGGTATTGGACACTGGTCAGGAGTGAATTTTGTTTGAAGAGTTTTTAATATATTATATAAATCTGATATAGGCATTATGCTTGAATGCATAGTTCTAAGTTTTGCAAAGGTAATATAATTCTCTCTATCCTGTAAAATAGATATTATGGTTTCGTACAAATTAATGATTTCAATCATAACATCTTTTATAAAATTACTATTCTCTCTATAGGCTCGTGTGGTTACAATTGATGAGATTTGATTTAGCTTTTCTTCCAAAAGTTTTGCATTATGATTAATCTAGCTAATTGTTCCATTAAATTTGTCTAACAAGGTAATGGCAAGTGAACATTGAGATTTTACGCTAGAAGTTATTTTGTTCTGATTCTCATGAAGTTGTCTAATTAGTAGATCATATCTCTCGCCGTCTCTAGCACCAAGATAGGTAATCAATTGATTGGAATATGGATCCTAATCCATTGATCTGCCCTCGTTTCGTTCCTTATGAATGAGGTATAATTTCTGATAGTTTTGACTCAGCCTTATTTTCAACATATCTTAAAATTTTATGGTAATTTGAAACATCTCTGGAATAATTTGCATTCATTTGAAGTGATAATGTAAAATTCCTAGACTTAGTTTTAAGCTTATTGATTTCTAAAATTATAGGATTCAGATCGTAATAATGAAAGAGTGAATATTCTTGTAGTTTGGCGGTACCGATCTTTAGGGTATTAATCCTGGATTGTCTTGTAAGTTTCTTAGACTGATAGTTTCTCGGAGACCCAAGACTACGCGAAACATTAATATTAAGGCAACTCTGAGCATCCTCTCTATAAGGGCTTCGGCTGGATCGGCGATGGTTGTCCTTTACCAGATCGATAGCTTTTGCGAATTTAGACGATTTAGGTTCTAAATTCCGATGATCTGCCAGTGGGTGGTGGTTTCCAGGTCTTCGATAGACTGGGTTGAGCCAAGATTGGTTTGCCTCTCTGGATTTTCACTATCACTCACAGTTGAACAATTTCGAAAGACCGATTAATCGTTGACACGAAAAATAATCAAACGATTTGATTATTCTCAGACAATCCTACTGACTTCGCCAAAAATAATTTCGATCCTCGAGATTGCCTTCTTAAAAACTAATTTATTAACTAAAGTTACAATTTTTATGCTACAAAGGTTACTACAGGAAAGTTCTAATTGTTAACGATCTTATATTTATACTATATACAAAAGTGTTTATATCAGCAGAAATAAGATTCCGATGGGAGACCTGATGGAGATATAATTAGTGAAATTTATTTGTTTGTAGTTTTTAAAAAAACCTTGAAAATCAAAAAATATTATATATTCCTACAACTTTTGATGTTTTTATGGCATTTTTCCGGGAATGTGTTAACAATCGTTGGTAGTTTTTGTAGTGATAATAGTTTTTATTGTTAAATTTTTTCAACATTATTAATCGTTTAATTAAATTTACGTCAAATATATTTAATAGAACTTTTGTGCTTCAGAATCTACAAATGACGTAGATGTTTGTAGTGAAATTTATTTGTTTGTACATTTCTTATGTTTTTTATGGCATTTTTACGGGAATAAGTTAACAATCATTTGAAGAAATCTAAGAGCACATATATTATTGTATGTAAGAGAAAATGACAATAGTTATTGAAGAAATACAAGAAAAGTCTATTGATAAAATAGTTTGAAAAAAACATTTTGTTAAATTTAATTTAAGTCAAATCTTGTGATGTTTCTTGATTAATAGAATTTGAAAACCAAATCTGTTATCACTAAAAAATAAACTAAAAATAATTGAAAAACTACAATCAAATAAATTTCACTACAAACCTCAACGTCGTTTGTAGTTTCTGGAACAACAAAAGTTTTATTAAATTTATTTTACGTTAATTTGCTTAAGCCATTAGTAATGTTGAGAAATTTTCACGAAAAAAACTATTGTCACTACAAACGATTGTTAACACATTCTCGGAAAAATGCCATAAGAACATAAAATTTTGTAGGAGTAATTAATTTTCTTTAATTTTCCCAGGTTTTTGAATGTCTACGAACCAATACATTTCCCTACAAAGATTTAGGTCGTTTGTAGTTTCTGGAAACAACAAAAATTTCATTAAATTTATTTTATGTAAATTTGTTTGAGCGATTAATAAAGTTGAAAAAAATTAACAGAGAAACTATTATTACTAAAAACAACAACAAACGATTGTAAGCACATTTCCGGAAAAAGGACATGAAAACATAAAAAGTTGTAGAAGTAAATATATTTTTTTGATTTTTGAGGTATTTTGAAAACTACTAATAGAAAAATTTCACTACAAACATCTACGTTGTTTGTAGTTTCTGGAAGCACAAACATTTTATTAAATTTATTTTACGTAATTTGTTTAAAAGATTAATAATTTTGAAAAATTTTTACAAAAAAGGCTATTGTTACTACAAAAGACTACAAGCGATTGTCAAGACATTCCGGGCAAAATGCCATAAAAACATAAAAAAATCTTTATATTTCTGTGTGAACTGCCAATCTAGTGCAAATAATTCTTTATACCCATTTGGTTCAATTTATTTTACATAAATTTGAATTAATATTGAAAAATCCTTGAGAAATTTTGTAGAACCAATGTCACTATAGAAAACTACAAATAATTGTTAACTTTTTTCTGAGGAAATACCACAGAAATATCCCAAAATTTTGAGCTGGAAGTTTTTAATGATTTTCAGGTTTTTCTGAAAAGCTACAAACAAATAAATTTCACTACAATCATTTTAGATCCAAGGTAAGAGAAGGCAGCGAGCTATCTGAACGTTTCGAAATACAGAACGGGCTTAAGCAGGGAGATGCTTTGTCACCACTACTGTTTTACATCGTCCTGGAAAGAGCGATAAGACGGGCGGACATAAAAACTGAACTCCTATCAACTGAAGGCCCCAAACTAATGCTGGCTTATGCAGATGACATTTACCTACTCGGTAATACTATTTTAACGTTTAAAGATATATTCAATTAAATAGAAGGAACAACTAGCGAAATGGGCCTAATCATCAATGAAGAGAAAACCAAATACATGTGTGTAAACCGACTCGGAAGAAGAGATAGAATAGGAGAAACAATAACAAGTAACAATAAACACGTACAACTTTCAAAGAGTAGAACGGTTCAAATATTTAAACGCAACAATCACAGTAGATAATGATATCACCGAAGAAATTAAAGGAAGAATCCAAGCCGCAAATCGTTGTTTATACGCTTTAAACAACCTCCTCAAGTCTAAAACTCTGACACGTATATCCAAAGTAAAGATATATAAGAGTATTATTATACCGATAACTACCTATGGATCGGAAACTTGGACGATGACTAAAGTAAACGAAGAAAAACTTAGACGTTTCGAACGCAAGATACAGAGAAAAATCTTCGGACCTCATTACGACCCCAATAAAACACAATATCGAATCAAAACTAATGCTGAAATCAAAAGTCTACATAATGACAGTGGCATCGTCCAGGAAATAAAATCTCAACGTCTGAGATGGGCTGGCCAGGTACAAAGAATTCATGAAGAAAGGTTGGTGAAACTGGTATGGGAAGACCTTTAGGCCGCCCCCGCATGCGATGGAAAGACAAGGAAAAAAATATATTACGTAAATTGGTATTATGTTTAAAAATCTTGCCTAATCAAACCTTAACCTTACAATAAACATGATCTCACTACAAAAAAAACTACAAACTTGTTAATAAATTTGTGAAAAAATTGCACAAAAATATAAAAAAGTCAAACTTTTTTTTGAAAAACTACAAACAAATAAATTTCACTTCAATCATCTACGTGGTATGCAGTTTACGATCGTTATTTTTTGTTAATATTATTTTGAAGTTCACGGAGCTCTACCAAGCGATTTTGGCGGAATCGGATTTGAGCTACCAAAATATAGTATGGGGTATGGTGTTAGAACAAATAATAAACTAATTCAATATTTTTTTGTTTTACGTTAAATAGGTAAGTTTAATACGTTTTTGCATTTCCAGAAACTACAAACAACGTAGATGTTCGTAGAGAAATTTATCTATTTGTACTTTTTCAAAAAACATCGAAAATAAAAAAAATATATTTACATCTACAACTTTTTATGTTTTTATGGCGTTTTTCTGGGAATGTTCTAACAATCATTTGTTGTTTTTTGTAGTATTAATATTTATTTAATTTAAATATTTTTCAACATTATTAATCGCTCAAACAAATTTACATAAAATAAATTTAATTAAATTTTTGTTGTTTCCAGAAACTACAAACGACGTAAATCTTAGTAGGGAAATTTATTGGTTCGTAGACATACAAAAAATTTGGAAAATTAAAATAAAATCTTTGATGTTCTTATGGTATTTTTCTGAGAATGTGTTAACAATCGTTTGTAGGTTTTGTAGTGACAATAGTTTTTTTCGTGAAAATATTTCAACATTACTAATGGCTGGAACAAATTTACGTAAAATAAATTTGATAAAATGTTTGTTGTTCCAGAAACTACAAACGATGTAGATGTTTGTAGTGAAATTTATTTGTTTGTAGTTTTTCAATTATTTTTAGTATATTGTTTAGTAATAACAGATTTGGTTTTTAAATTTTATTAATCATTAAACATCACAAGATTTGACTTATCAATTTATCAATAGACATTTCTTGTATTTCTTCAATAACTATTGCCATTTTCTCTTACATACAATAATATATGTGCTCTCAGATTTCTTCAAACAATTGTTAACACATTCCCGTGAAAATATCATAAGAACATAAGAAATATACAAACAAATAAATTTCACTACAAACATCTGCGTCGTTTGTAGATTCTGGAAGCACAAAAAAATTATTAAATTTAAATGAGGTAAATTTGATTAAACGATTTATAATGTTGAAAGAATTTTACAAAAAAAATTTATTATCAGTACAAACGATTGTTAATATACTTTTTCCCGGAAAAATGCCATAGGAACATAAAAAATTGTAAGTGTAAATATTTTTTTTTTCATTTCAAGATTTTTTTAAAAACTACAAACAAATAAATTTCACTACCAACATCCACGTCGTTTAAAGTTTACGAGTATAATTTTTCAATAATTTTATTTTCATGTCGGGTTCCAAGTTCACGGAACTCATTTATTGAAAATTAAATTATAATGAGTCTGGTTATAAGATTTTACAGGAATAATTAGGTAATTTCCCTGTTGGATTATGTAATAGGATTAAGGAAAAACGATTAACAGCTTAGTGGGAACTAATTTACCAAAATGAACACTTATTGTTTAGATTATTAGAATAAAAATAATATATTGTTAGAATTCATTAGATATATCTTTACTTTGGATATACGTGACAGTGTTTTCGACTTGAGAATGTTGTTTAATGCGTATAGACAACGACTCTTCCTTTTCTTTCTTCGGTGATATCATTATCTACTGTGAGTGTTGTGCCTAAATATTTGAACCATTCTACTCCTTAAAAGTTGTACGTGTTTATTGTTAAATCTTGTCCTATTCTGTCTCTTCTTCTAAGTCGGTTTACACACATGTATGTATATGGTTTTCTCCTCATTGATCCTATTTAATTGATCTTTTAACGCTAAAATAGTATTACCGATTAGGCCAATGTCATCTGCATAAGCCGGTATTATGTTGGGGCCTTCAGTTGATAGGAGTTCAATTTTTATGTCCACCCGTCTTATGGCTCTTTCCAGGTCGATGTTAAACCGTAGGGGTAAGAAAGCATCTCCCTGCCTAAGCCTGTTCCGTATTTCGAAACGTTCAGATAGCCTACTCTTATCTTGGATCTTAAATGATTGTTGAGAAATTTATTTGTTTGTAGTTTTTCAGAAGAATCTGATAATCATACAAACCATCTACCTCAAAATTTTGGGATATTGCTGTGGTATTTCCTCAGAAAAAAATGAAAAAAATGTTTTATAATTCATGTACCATAAAGCCACTGTAGCCAAGTCACCTATAGATGAAGAAAATGAAGATAATGTATAGATTGAAGAAATAAATTAAAAAGGCAAAAAAATTTGCACACCACACTTTTTTCTTATGACGTAGATGTTTGTAGTGAAATTCATTTGTCTCATTCCTAAAATTTTTGATTTTTTTATGGCATTTTCCGGGAATATGTTAATAATCGTTTGAAGTTTTTTTGTTAAATTTATTCTACAATATCAATCGCTTAAACAAATTTACGCTAAATAAGTTTAATAAAATTTTTGCATTTCCAGAAACTACAAAGAACGTAGATGTTTGCAGTATATTGCAGTATCAATAGGAATCCAAGTCACTGCTGTATCAACTGAATACTTGATAAAATGAAATAGCTATTTTTTAATATTATTGTTGAAAATGCTCGAACAACAGTCATATTAAGTAGGCTGTGAAAAAGAATAGCATAAAATATAATTTACTTGTCAGAGAACCACGTGTTACTATCAGTATCTTGAATTTTGAATAATATCAAAAACCCGTGAGTAGATTTTCAATTACCTGCATTTTTGACCGACGAATCCCGAACGGAGGAGGTATACAATTCGACTGTCTGCTTTTTTATTTGGTTCGCACGCGCGTTTTAACGAGCTCCGATTTTGATGATTTTTGATTAATTAAGGGGAGGCTTGAGAAATGGTTCCATATTCATGAAAAGTCTAATCCGAAATCTCCCTCCTTCCGAAAACCGCCCCCGACGGGGTGGTGGGGGCGAATTTTCTCGAAAATTGAAAATCTGAGTTGGTATAAATAAAGATAGGACAATATCCGGAAACGTTTAAATTGAACATTTTTTCAAAAGTGTTACGGTTTTCGAGATAGAGGCATGATAAGTATGTATTTTTGCTATGTGGAGAGGCCAATTTCTTTCGAAAATTGAAAATCTTTCGAGACTACATGAAAGATATAATTATTTGTAGCATCATTTATAATGAACATTTTTTCCTTAGAGTTACGGTTTTCGAGTTAAATCGGTGTTAAAGTGGTAACATATAAAATACTCAAGCGTATTTCCGCAGCGATGCTTGGAGATCTCAATAATAACAACTACAAGCAAAGAATATACATAGGATAAGTACTATCTTCATTGGTATTAGTGAACGTTCAACGATTTTGGTGACTAATGTTAGGTACACTCAAAAGTGTGAAATAAATATTTTTTACAAAAAATTGGAAAAGGAAAATTAGTTGATGCACTGAAAAGTATAAAATAATATTAATTCTGTTGGTGAGTGTACTTGTGAAGTTGGTGCCAAAAGTTATCATTCTAACTGCAAATTCACAACTCCAAAAGTAACAGCACCAATAGAATTAATATTATTTTATACTTTTCAGTGCATCAACTAATAACGTCGGTCCATTTTTTTGTAGAAAATATTTATTCTATTTGAAAAATGGAATTAATATTGAGCGAACCTGGCGAGAAACTTATTGTTATGCAAAACGTTACTTTCCGTAAAGATAAAGTTCAGTCTAAATGTGTGAAATACAGGTGTACAACTAACAAATGTAAAGCTGCAATTAGATTGGACCATGGCGAGACTACATTATCGGAAGTAATTGGTGAACATAATCACGAAGAAGTAAAACAACTTGAAAATAAAGGTAAAACTTTTTACAGCTTAAAATCATTATACACTTATATATACACTTCTTAGCAATTTTTATATTAAACCAATATGTCAACTTTTTAATTAATATGTTTTATTTATTGCTTAAATTTGTTGTCAAATTATTATAGCAAATTTAATATGAGAAAATTGTATTGCAGAAAGATCAAAACAGAGTCAAACGAAAAGCTTTGGAAGATATTTCTACTAGACCTAGTAAAATAATAAATTCGGAAATTGGTGACGTTGTTTATTGCCACAGTGAAGGATTTAGAAAATATTCGTCACAGTATCTATCGTCCAAGGAGAAATTTGCTTCCACCTATTCCGAAGGATATTGCCGAAGTGTTTGAAGCGTTGGAAAATATGGCAGTACAAACATCGCCAAGGGATTTTTTTTGCTTTCGGTAGACAAAAAGAAAGGAATAATTTTATTCTGTACTAGAAGAAATTTGCCATTTCACTGCAGTGAATAAAAGTACTACTTTTGTGACGGGACTTTTAATTATTCGTCGTAATTTTTTACACAGCTTTTTACCATACACATCCTTACAATGAAAAGAATATTTCAAGATTTAATTTTGTAAAAACAATTTGTTATAAGGTTTGTTAATATATCTTTGTTATATTTTTGGTAATGCATTTCATTAAATCCAATACATATATGTCTACCTTAGCATTTGATGTGTCTACCTTGGCATTTGTTTTCTATTAAAGAATCATCCTATCTTTATTGATACATACAATTGAGCAGTATTTCGTTGTACCCTCCTTTGAGCTGAATCTCAACAAGGGATTCTAAATTCTTGCGCTGAGTCGGCAGGTAGGATTAGAGTACCCCTGCTGAGTTCCGAAGATTTGCGAATCGTCATGTGCCCATGTATTCTAGGTATTTATTTGTAATATAGGTGAACTTAGCTTTGCATCAGTTATGTTGTCAATATTCATTCTAAAATGGTTTTAAATCATTTTCGGATGGAAAATACTAAAGATGAGAAATAATTGTAATTCTGAATGCAAATTATCGAATGAACAAATAATTATTGTAATCGCAGGGTTTTAAGTTATCTTAAAACAATGAATAGTAAAAGGTGCTTTAGCTCCATCCCCATTATCTTCGACATTGTGCATTACTTGCGTTTGCAGAATTTCAACTTTCCACTTCAAGTAAAGTTTAAACATAACCACTAATAAATTAAAAGATGTTTCTTAATTCATGTACCATAAAGCCACTGTAGCCGCGTCACCTATAAATGAAGAAAATGAAGATAATATACAGATTGAATGATTAAATAAATTAAAAAGGCAGCAAATTTTCATTCCACACATTTTTTTTATAAATAGAAATACTTTGTCTCTCTTTATTGTAGAATCACTAAAGAATATTCGAGGGATTCTGCTCTAAGAAATATACCTCCACTACAACCCACCTACTTGAAATCCATTTTTTTAACGGTAACATATGTCTTAATTTTAAAAATTCGGGTGTTGTACAGAACATTTAGGGGTAAAAGTGTCTTTATTAATATTAAAATTCATGGCTCCAAGCATTTGCATTGTTTCAAATTATGTAGTATACAATAATAGCAGGTACGATGGAATATCCTTACAGTACATAACTGCATACATTGGTCCGATTATAAAATTAATAATTAATTAATTAAATATAAAAGCACTGACAATTGATTCTAAGCTACTGGCGTTTTTTTCTTTTGTAGGTTATTGGAAACACACTGTCACAAAATGTATTTATTTCGACAATCAACATAACTGATAAACAAAGAAACAATATAAAATTTCAAAAGGGCTTTATATGGGCAATAACAAATACTTTCCGGCACTTGCTGTTAATAGTTGCAAATCAGAAAGAGAACTCAGCAGTCCATGTTAGCGAGACTGGCTTGTTTCACATGCTTAACTACGCAAACAAGTTTTTTTCCGAAGGATATGCTTACAGTCCCTTTTTGACCGACGAACCTAAACGAACTGTTTTCTTTTTTAGTTCGTGCGTTTTTTTATGATTTTTGATTCATTTGAAATGTCTTAAAAAGTCAAATACGAAATCTCCTTTCCTTCAAAAAATACCTTCGTAGGGGGTGAATAGGGCAAGTTTCCTCAAAAAATCTAAAATCTGAGGCGATAGAATTAAAGATAGGACATTATCCGGAAACATTTAATTTAAAAATTTTTCCAATGGAGTTACGGTTTTCGAGTTACAGCGACGTTGAAATATGTGTATTTTCTTTTATGGACGGGGCAATTTCTTCTAAGAATTGAAAATCTGGGGAAACCACATGAAGGACCAGATTATTTGTGGCAAAATTTAAAACTGAATTTTTTTTTCCTTAGAGTTACTGTTTTCGAGTACCGGGGTGGTAAGTTGGTAACATCTAAAATCAGACTAAAATATTTATGCGTATTTTCGCCGCGAATGTTTGTAATCTCTAAATAATAACAAGTAGGCACAAGCAAAGAATATACAGGCTGTATCGTAGAAAACGCCCCAAGCTGTAACTTCGTTATTTATTGGCGGATTTTGAAAATTCAAAAAACAACTGAATGGTTTGATATATTCTACAAGATGTCAGTAATTTTTATTTTTTTGATATCTGTCCTTAGTGACAGCGATAGTCAACTTTTTTTTAAATAGAAGCATGTATTCAATTTTACGTCATATTGTAGATAATTTTATTTTGAATTCAGCAGTATAACATAACTAAATATTTATTCAACATTTGCATAATATTTAACATAATTTTATAAGTCGCTTTCTGTTTCTCATTCATTTCCGCATATGATAACTTGCCTTTAGAAAAATGTCAGATCGTGTCACTGAATTGTCAATTTTTTGATTATTTTTATAACACTGTGAAAAGATCACTTCAATTTCTATGATGGATAACAGCACATTGACCGACATGCTCCAAGTTAAAAATCAAATTATTACCTTTTTTCAAGAAATTGTTGAATAAATATTAAGTTATATTATGCTGTTGAATTTAGAAAAAAATTGTCTACAATATGACGTAAAAATAAACACATGCTTCCGTTAAGGAAAAAAAAGTTGACTATCGCTGTCACTAAGGGCAGAGATCAAATAAATTTAAGTTGATGTCATCAAATTGATATATCAAACCATTCATTTACTTTTTTGAATTTTTAAAATTTGACAATAAATAACGAAGTTACAGCGTGGGGCGTTTTTTACAATACAGCCTGTATGTGGGTAATACGACAAGTACTCTCTACTTTGGTATTACGTTCAACGGTTTTCGTGACTAATGTTAATGTTACACTCAAAAGTGTGTGTATTTTTACAATAAACTGGACCAACGTTATTAGTTGGTGCACTGAAAATTACAAAATAATATTAATTCTATTGGTGCTGGTAATCGTGAAGTTGGTGCGAATAGTTATCAATCAAACTGCAAACCTTAATGTTCTGTACAACACCCAAATTTTTAGTCTTAATATTTGTTAGATTTGATTGATAAATTTCTTAATTCTGCTTTCTAAGCCAATTAAATGTCATAAGACATATATATGTTACCAATAAAAAATGGAGGGGGAGGAGGTATATTTCTTAAAGCAGAATCCCTAGAAACTTCTTTAGTGGTTCTATAATAAAGGGAGACATAAAGTCATAAGAAAAAGGTGTGTAATGCAAATTTGTTGTTTGTTTAATTTATTTCTTCAATCTTTATATTATCTTCATTTTCTTCATCTATAGGCGACTTGGTGCTGGTACTCGTGAAACCGGTGGAATTGTTATCAATCTAACTGCAACTGCACAACTTCAAAAGTAACAGCACCAAATACTATTTTGTAATTTTCAATGCAACTAATAACTATTTTATTTGTGCTCCAGCATTTTATAAGTATATCTTCAAATATAAAATATATCATAACGTATCAATTTCAGTTATAAGTTATAAGACTCTACAATTTATTTTAAATACGATAAACATTTATATTATATATCATCATTTATTCATATCAAGAACAAAATTGTCAAAAACATCCAGATACATTATTTGTTTTAACATAGGTTTACATAAAATTACAAACTTAGTACGAATGTTAAAAAAGTAAATTGTTCCTAATGATCATGCAAATTACAATGATCCATATTGGTAAAGGTACATAAAAATAAATTAAGTTTAAGGAATTAAAAAACATGTAGATATTTGAATTTAGAAAATTAATTGTGGAGTATTGCTATAGATGGAAATATACTATTATATACTATTATACTAATTGAATAATTCATTTAAAAGATTATTAAGATCATCCATCGGTTCAGAATTACACGATTTAGGTTTGGTTTGCATCAATGGGAATATATTTTCCCATGATATTGGCTCTTCCATGTTCATAGGCAAATGAGACTGGGAAAAGAAGGTATTGGCACGATTCACATCCGGCGGAGGACAATCATAATAGCAGGAAGAATTATTTGTGTTTCCCAGTGTATGTCCGCTGCGATTAGCCATTTCAGAAGCAACAGGTAGCGGATCTGCTTGTTTCGCTTGTACCAGATCAAATAGGTGAGCGGGCAGTGAGTCAGGGGCGGGATCATCTAGTCGTTTTGGATATCGTGCTTTAGTCGATGAGTTGTTCCTACTTTTCTGCATGGATCTTCTAGCCTTCATTCGTCTGTTTTGGAACCAGACTTTAATGGTCTTCTCAGTTAGCTGAAGGGAGTCAGCAAGTTGTACTCGTTTTAGTCTATCAATGAACTGATTTTGTTGGAATTCTTGTTCTAATGTTCGTATTTGTTTTGAATTGAATGATGTCCTCAATCTCTTTGTTTTTTCATCAGATTCTGGAATTTGAGAAGCATTGTTAATATATTTTATATAATCCATTTGATATTTATTCTTACCATTCTCGGGTATGGGCGAGTTTTCTGTACATTCTGGAATTGGTAGAACAAGTTCAAAGCCTGGTATTTCAGGGCAACTTATCCTCATGATGCCCAGATCAGTTGGATTGTTTTTTTCTGTCTCAGTACGTTGTTTCTGATCTGAAACCTGTATGAAATTGTTCAAATTAATGTTTCAACAGTTATATTATCCTAAGGTATAATTATATAGAGGAATACTTACAATATTCAGGTGATTATCCGGTACAAAAGGAGAAAAAATATTATACAGATTTTCAGGATGCTGAATGAAAGAAGGCGGTGGTGAAATAGTATCCGAAGAACTTGGAGATATTGGTTCAAGCACGAGCAAATTTAGGTAGTTGCAGTCAACATTTTGAGATATAACATTAACTACTTGCGAAGCCATATTGGTGTTGACTTTATCTTGCCAGATCTCAACGAGCTCTGATAATTGTTAAAGAATTTGAATGGTATTTATATGCTTCTGATGAGGGAAAATCCTTACCTTAATTACCCCCTTCCCCTGGCCCTTTTACAGATGCCTGGTACCGCCCACATCCCTCTATACTAGATAAATTTCCGTTTTATTAGTCTAATATTGATCTAAATATTTTCGTTGTTTATATTGAAAGTTTATTATATAGAAAATATAATAATTTATCTTTAATCTATAAGTATACTTTTATTGCAATATTGTTTTGAAAATGCTTAGATAGGTCTTAGATGGGTCTTGAACCACTGTAATTAAAGACCTGTAGTAATATTATGGTAACATTTTATTTGGCATCTACCTAAATCTGTAAAGTTTGGTATAATTAACTCTTGTTCATATTTTTCAAGATTTCAAATTTCTATGTTTAAGATAGGTATCTACTAACATCTCATAATCTAATATATTAATACGAGCAACTCTTGTATAATATATATAAATTTTATCTCGGAAACGGCCAAAACGATTTTGATCAAATGTGGTTAATAGATAAGGTTCTGATATAGTATCTTTATAAGTGGCTTTTCTGTCAAAACACGAGGGTGCCACCTTCAAAATTTTTATCGCTTTGACCATTAAGGTCCACATTAGCTATTTCAAGGAAGGATTCTCAGATTTTGATAAAAAATACAAAATGGGGTTATGGGAGTCGAGATATCGATTGACAATACTTTCATATCCAAATTCCAGTGTGGGATTTGGGGATATAACGATATATATTACTGAGACAATCTTTGAATTACAATGATTAAACAATTCATTTGCTATGAAAGATATTACATCGAATCAATCGAAAAGATAAGAAAATTAATGGATTTACTAAATAGTGTAGCAAACCTGCAGGAAGCAATAAGATCCTTGTGCGCAGTAAAACTAAGATATGAAAACTGATATTTTGGATATATGAACTGGTAAAGGTAGTTTTTCTAATACTTACGAAAATGAAAATCATATTTGATATCGTTTATTTGGATAAACAAGATTTTAATATATTTTATTGGAATTTGATGCTACTTGATTTGTCTTATAAAATAATTATATAATAACATATTGGCATTAATCGAACTCATTTATTTTAGATAATTCATTCATGTGTCAAGCCTGTTCAGCATTTATAGTATCTTCTTGTTGATTATTTTAGGAATTTAAACCATAATCAATTTAATTCGAGAATTAATGATTCCAATACCGGTCCGGTTTTCAATAGATGCTTATGTTTTAGGGTACCCAGAGGCTGAAAACATATTTTCATCAATTGTTCAGGCTATGTGTCTAAATTGGTCAACCTTCTTTCCTTGTTTTTTTTTTTGCAGGGTATCGATACCGCTCGCCTATGACTATAGCCAAAGAAAAAGTTGCTATTTCTACCAACAATGTAGGTCAAAAACGGCTCAACCGATTAATTTTTTTTTCTCATCATATATTCATCTGGAAGCCATCTACAGCTTTTTCAAAGCGCAATTATGAGAAAAATCTTTATAAAAGTTATGCCCAAATAAAGTAAACTTTCTAATTTTTTATTAATATTCTGGTTAAACGAGTCTTCTTATGTCCAAATTGAATATAACCAGTATATTTTGTCGTGGCACGCTAAAAATAAATGGTTGCGCGATATGAACGATATCGTTCATTTACTCATATATTTCTATAGCAGGTTTTTGTTAATTAATTGTTAAATAACGGTGAAATGTAAAAATGCCCCTCTCAGAAACAGTCAATCATTATATGGCATTCTTAAGGAAAAATTGTTGATATATATATATAATTATTATTCTCCATATTTGAAATGTATATCTACTGAAAAGTTCATAGCCTGGAAATCGAATGTAGCAATAATACAATTATAATGTGGATTGGACATATTTAATGTTAAATAAACATATCACTCTATACCTTTTCGTAGCTCTCTGAGTTAATAACTATTAAATATCAAATTTATTCGCAAATATGCCAGAAAATAGTCTTTGTTATAATGACAATCAATTTATTAATTTTAAGTATGTTTAGACCAATGGTCAAAATCAAAATTGTTCAATCTCGTCATGCATCCATAATGATCATTTTGATATTGACAAGCAGGTAGGTTAAGTTCTTTTCACAAAATGGTTGACCACGTTTTTTTACGTATCGTAATAGTATAATAATATTCAAATATATATATATTTTTCTACGAAATAATTAACATGTATTCATGTCATTAAATATATGTTATAAATATAGAATGTGCGTAAGATTACTTGTTTCCTAAATACCTCAATTATTTTAATTTTAATTAGATTATCGACCTATATTATATCGAATTAAATATATTAAGTCCTGTAGCGTATTCGCATGTGGATTGTGTACATAATGGGAATACACCCAGTAGTTTTATTGCCGTCTTAAAGACAATACCATTTATTGTGAAAAGAACTATACCATATAGTTTGTTTCATGAATGATGTCCTCTGCATTGAGAACACGACAAAAAGATCAACTCAACCGAGGGGAGTAAATCAGTGGTGTGCCGATTCTGAAATAAGATATGCTATTTAAATTTTTTATACGCTTTAAGGAAATTCGTCACTTTGACTTTGTCACGCCTACGAAATAAAGATTGCGTTGCCTTCTGAAATATGAGCAGCACCCTATCATGATATTAAGCTTGAAATACTAATGTGGTAGTTTAGATCGACGAACGTAGTAGAGAATTCTACGATAATAAGACGCGATGAGAGGTAGGTATAGCGTGATGTACACGTAGCTCGTGAACGATAACAGGCAATAGCCATCATTCGTGAAACAAACTATAGGTACATATACTTATTCGTAATATTTACGCCTTATCACAAAAACTTATTCTGTATTCAAAATTAGGAAGTATTTCTTTCTAATCTAGTCAAACTTTTTTATAATAGGCTAGGTACAATCACCAAGTACCTATCTATATTGAAGTAGAATATCTTTAATAACTCTTGGATCAAAACTCCCAGTTCTAGAAGTTTTGCGTTAGTGGGATTAAATCTTTCAAATATCTTGACCGCTCACCGCTTCAGGCAAATAACAATGTGGAAAGAATATATCTGTGTTATGATATTAGTCCTGCGGAAACAACTCATAGAATGAGGAAGCATTATTCGAAGCTCCTGGTAATTGCTCAGGGTAATGAGCAATTTCGTAACACAAATATAATGCTTGTTCAATTTAAGTTGGGTTAGATGAGCAAACAATGAGTTGAAAGCTGAAGCATCTACTCCTTTTGCGTATACACGTCTCACTCTCGAGTTGCTCGTACTTTTATGGCTCTGCTCTTCTATCACTATTTCGTCGATACTTGGTCAAAACACTAACAGTTATCGCAGATAACTGGAGGGAATCAGCAAGCTTATACCGTTGTACTCTGTCGATGAACTTATATTTTTTAAACAAATCTTCAAACACCTGTTCATGTTCATAATTCAATGTTTTCTGCTTATTCTTCATACTGGACTGGAATTTGAAAAGTTATTTTAAGTCATTTACATTTAACAATCAGAGTTTATAGTTACTTCTCAATATGTTCGAGTCGTAATATTTAACCGAAGGTTCTGACAATGGTAAAAAACTTCGATGTCTTTCAGGGCATTTTATCAGTATATGAATATGATCAGTTGGATTGTTTACTCCTATGACAATACGTGAATTAGCCTATTGATCCTACAATATAAAAATCGTTACAATTCATATAAGCTATCTTAAATATACAGAATAATCTTAGAAATTATTGCATGATATTGTATCAAAGGGTGGTATTAAAGAAATACCTAATAAGACAAAATAACGGTGGAAATCCGATAAAAATGGTGCAAATTTTCCATGTTATGATTGAAATACCATGAGGTTGAGTTTTGGTAAATGCTGTTTCTATTTTGGAATTCCTTCTCTTCTTGTCTAGCCATATCGCTGATGACTTTATTTCGAGAGATCTCAACAATCTACAATGATAAATAAATGAACATTTATAATCATCAATATAAAAAACAGAGAAATACCATAACACACCAACAACTTTATTGTCACCCGACAAATGTTTCGCCAACAAAGTTGGCATCTTCAGGGGTAAACCTGTTACTAATAGAAATCTACAATATTTACCTTAATATATAGTAGTAAAATAAAATTACATCAATCTTTAATAACACAATAATTACTGTGGTACAATGTAATCATCAAAACCTCATTAAACTAATGACATATATTTTACCCTATTGTAATACATTTGTTCCTTAAAGTTATTAACCTAATCCTGTTGTAAAAAAGAAAAAAGTGGACCATTTGGAATAGACCACCATCTTTGTTTAGAACATTTTTCCTCTTTGAAATCTCAATACTTTTGTATATATCTAGTAAACCACACCTCGGGACTTGTTTACGGAGGCGTTCAGGTAGATATAAGTGATTTTTTGTAAATGTCAATTGTATCGCTAAATAAATAAATAAATACACCAAACAAACACCATACACGAAGTGTTATACGGCATATTAAAGATCAGTCTCATATTTCTTTTCTGCATCACCAGCACTCTGTCAAAGTCATTTCCATTTCCCCATACCAGCAAAGGATAGGACAAGGCAGGATAAGCATTGCCGTAATAGACGGTTAAGAATTTTTCAAAGACTTTATCACAAAGTAACATTTGCTCAGCTTCGAGGATACGTCATTAATGTGCAAACTCAATTCTAGATTGGAGTCTATTGTGATTCCTAGAAATTTGGAGTTATGGGTTACAGGTAAATTATTTTTGTTGATTCAGATATCTAAATTCATTGGTTTGCGAATTTTGGTCTTAAATTCCATAGCCACGGTCTTTGATATATTAATTATGAGTTTGTTCTACCTGCACCAGGTTGAGAACTCATTCAGAGTCAATTTAATCATCTCTTTCAAGCGCTCTTGATCATTGGCAGAGATGACTATGGTCGTATCGTCAGCGAACATGAAAACAATGCCACATGAGATGTAACCTGGTAGGTCACTTACAAACAATTAAAAGGACCTAGAACACTGCCTTGAGGAGTACCCATGTCACAGTTCATAATTTTTGAAAAAGAGTTACTAATTTTCATTTTGAATTTTCTATCTCAAAAAAGATTCAAACCATTTGTTGATTTGACTCTTAGTGCCGAGCTTTTCCAGCATTTTCATGACGATTAAGGGGTCAACCGTGTCAAAGGCTCTTGTTAAATCGAATATCAAAGCTAAGACTTTTTCATTGTTATCTAGTTTATGATCTAAATATTGCGTGAATTCAGTTGTCGCGGTCACAGTAGAATGTTTTTCTCTGAATCCATGCAGGTGCGGTGTTATCACTTTATATTTTCAAGAAAAGAACTTGGAAGAAGCTTATTATATATAACTTGTTCGAATACTTTTAAAAAACAATTGAGTAATGATATCGGCCTATAATTCTCTACCAAACAAGGATCATCTTTCTTGTAGATAGGTAAGATATTAGGGAAAAATACCTTCATACACCGACATATTTATCAAATCAACCAGACAAGCAACTTCTTTAGAAGAGGACTCTTTTAATAAAGTCATCGGTATATCGTCTGGTCCCGTAGATTTTTTGTTTGGTAACTTTTTTATTGCCAAGATAACATCCATAGCATTAATATCATGATATTGAAAGTTCTTGAAACATTTTCTAGAAATGGTACATTCTTTTGATAAATCGCTACCTAAGTGAGATTTTAATTGATCGTTGACAACAGTGGATAAGTATTTACTAAACCCATTAGCTATGTCATCTGAGTTCGTTATAACGACGCTCTCTAAGCATATTTGACTAATGGTACGTTTTGAGTTATTTTGATTTTTGCCATCCAAAAAGTTAATTATACTCCAAGTGGTCTTTGATTTGTTGTTTGAATTATTTATTCTGAAGTTTATATCGTTCGCTTTTTCATTTTTAATTTTTATGTTGATATATTTTTTGAAGTATTTATATTAATTTTTAATTTGTATATTTTTAGTATGCTTCTGTCTCCAATGCGTCTCAATTTTTTTGAGTAAAATTAATGTCAACTTTATCAAAAAACTTTACCGGGTGATATGGGCTGCTCATCATGACAATATATAATTTTACAGAAATGGTCGGATATTCCGGCATCAAAATTTTTATAAGAGATAATCTCCGGTTTTGATGTAATGATATAATCAAGGCCAGAGATACCTACTGGTGAATACTGGTGATATTGTTTTATTTGTGAAAACTCTCATAGCCTCATTGAGTAAAGACTTCAGATTGTTTGAATCTAATATATCCATCAGCATATTATAATATTTAGAATATCTACTAGTAGGCAGATGGTCAATGTTAAGATCAGCACAGATAATAACTTTTGAAAGCCAAAAAAAAACACAAAGTCTTCTCCACAGTTTATTGTTAAAGATTAATTACTGATGAGACATGTTTCGAGATTGTACAATCTCATTTTCAATCAAAATGTTGAAAGTTATGGAGATGAAAATATAAAAAAAAAATTAAGAAAAGAAAAACATTATGAAAACGATCCCAAAACCAATGAAAAAAATTGAAATTAAAATATATATACCTGAAAATATAAATTATCCCATTAAAAAATTAAAATAAAGTCACATTCTAAAAAAACAAAAAATGAAATTCCACGTCACGTCACATTGTCGGAGTCTGAGTGCCCGTGCCCGGTGACTACATCATTGGTCAGCTGATGGTAAAAGAGTTCATTTTTTGCATTGGTTTTGGGATCGTTTTCATAATGTTTTTCTTTTCTTAATTTTTTTTCATATTTTCATCTCCATAACTTTCAACATTTTGATTGAAAATGAGATTGTACAATCTCGAAACATGTCTCATCAGTAATTAATCTTTAATAATAAACTGTGGAGAAGACTTTGTGGTATTTATTTTTTTTGGTCTTACCATTTCACTCCACTTCGAGAATGGACTTCTACAACAATTATTAATAACTTTTGTGTATTTTTTCAAAATCCTGGTTATCAATTCAGAGAAAATGTCTAGGAAAATCTCAATGTCTGTTCTCGATATGTATGCTAATATAATAGACAGTAATGATCGTATTCAATAGCACAACATTCAAATAGCATTTCGAAAGAAAATTTGTTAAATTCATGTAGTATTACGTACAGTTCAGTAACGCTGTTCTTAGCAAAAATCACAGTTCCAAAATATTGGTGGTTTGCTCTACTAAAATTGCACTATTTATTATAGTCACTGATATTTAAAAAAATGTCTTGTTTGTCAATGCTCAGACAGACACAAAAAGTAGGATTATATACTAACCTAACCTAACCTAACTTAACTTAACCTAACCTAACCTATTGAACTTTGATAATCATTATTTAAGCGTATCACCATTTACATCTTTTGTCGTATCAACACTCTTTATTGGCCAACTTTCCAAAGTTATGTTTTTTTTAAGTCTATATAACTTCGGTTCGAATAGTAAATGTGTTCAAATATTCAGGGTATCAAAAGGGTCTTCCGTTTAAAAAAGCCTTTTGAATGATATAACTTTTTCCCTTAAAAATTGATCTTTTTATTCATCGTTTAGATCACATAAATTCTTGAAATATTTGTACGTGAAAATTAATAGATTAATCTCACGGCTTTGTAAACAGTGCCCAAATGGAGAAAAATCTATCTTAAGTACTTATTTCATAACACGTAATCATAATTTGAAATATTATTACAATTATGTTGAGTTCCGATACAAATGCATAATTTGAAGTCACAGCTTTCGCATTACTGCACTGTAACCTTCTGTTTAAGCCAAAAGGGTTTCGATAAATTTTGATTGTGCCAGTTGGGATAGTGATTTTGGGGAATGTACTTTCTAACCATCGAAATCGAGAAATGTATTAAAAATTATTTGTAGTTTTTTTTAGTAAATTTTTGTTATCCAATTTTATTAACACTTTTGAAGATTAAGACCAAATTAGATAAATAAATTGAATAAAATTTGACTTATTCTATAAACTACATTCGACGTAGATGATTGTAGTGATATTTATTTGTTTGAAATTTTTCAAAATCTCTGGAAATGAAAAAAAATCTTATTCCAACAATTTTGATATTTGTATAGAATTTTTCTTCAAAATTTATTAAGAAATTGAAACAATAAAACTATCTTACATTTAATAAATTGATTAAAATTTGTCTTCTTCCATAAACTATAAACGACGTAGATGACTATAGTGAAATTTACTTGTTTATAGTTTTTCGAAAACCCTTCTAAATAAAAAAATGTTTTATTAATATATTTTTTGATATTTTTCCTTTGTAGTTTTTTGTAGAGACGAAATTTTTTTATCAAATTTTATCATTATTTTAAAATATTTAAACCAATTTATGTGAGATAAATTTAATAACATTTTTCTTTCTCCAAAAACTACAACCGACGTCAATTTCTTTTACCTAAAATAAAATATGCCCTCTGATATTTCGTGGTAAGTCTCAACCGAACTCTTATTTATACTGTAATGCATTTCCCATTTATCCGTTCTGTGTTTCACGATGATTTCGTAACGACCAACTGAGTCTAAATGTTGATGATAACGGCGGTAAGTGAAAAATCTTTCTATTTTTTGAGTGAACTGCAAATCTGGTTCAATTATTTATTATCATTCAATTTACATAAATTTGCATTAATATTTAAAAATCCTGATATAATTTTGTAAAACCAATGCCACTATAGAAATCTACAAATAATTGTTAACTTTTTTCTGAGGAAATTCCACAGAAATATCCCAAAATTTTGAGGCAGATGTTTTTTATGATTCTCAGGTTTCTCTGAAAAACAAATAAATTTCACTACAATCACTTAAGATCCAAGGTAAGAGTAGGCAGCGAGCTATCTGAACGTTTCGAAATACAAAACGGGCTTAAGCAGGGAGATGCTTTGTCACCCCTACTGTTCAACATAATCCTGGAAAGAGCCATAAGACGGGTGGACATAAAAACTGAACTCCTAAACCGAATCGGAAGAAAAGACATAATAGGAGAAAATGTAACAATAAACATGTACAACTTTCAAAGAGTATAACGGTTCAAATATTTAGGCGCAACAATCATAGTAGATAATGATATCACCGAAGAAATAAAAAGAAGAATCCAAGCCACAAATCGTTGTCTATACCCTTTAAACAACCTCCTCAATTCGAAAACTCTGACACGTATATCCAAAGTAAAGATATATAAGAGTATTATTAGACCAATAACTACTTATGGATCGGAAAACATGGACGATGACTAAAGCGAACGAAGAAATTCTTTTTTTAAATATTATTTTGAAGTTCACGGAGCTCTACCAAGCGATTGTGGCGGAATCGGATTTGAGCTACCAAAATATGGTATGGTGTGACAATTTTGGCATCTTTAAGGTGACATTTTTACTTCTAAAAATAATGAATGTGTCGGCCCAAAAATGGTTGGGTGAGGGTGTAAGTTATGCTGCTTATCTGTTTGACCCATTGAGTTAGTATAGGTGATTAGATTTTTGTACATGCACAAAAATTATTCATATTTGATTTCTATATAAAGTACCCATATAATAATAAACATGAGGGGTTGCAATAATGTGTTGTTTATTTTAAACGAGAGTGGCTTATAGCAAATTTAATTAATTAAGATAAGCCTACGGTGCCATATTATTTTTGACCGACGAACCCAAACGGAGGAGGTATACAATACTTTCTGCTTTTTTTGGTAGGTATGTGCGCGCGCTGTATATAGTAAACGTACTCCAATTTTGATGATTTTTGATCCATTTGAAAGAGGAGACTAGAGATCCTTATGCATAAGAGCTCAAATACAAAATCTCTTTCCTTCCAAAAACCACCCCCGACGGGGGTGGAGGGGCATTTTTTCTCGAAAATCCGTGAGGGCAGAGTTAAAGATAAGAAAATATCCGAAAACGTTTAAATTTAAATTTTTTTCAAAAGAGTTATCTCGATATCCAGCAATGTTAAAATTTTAAATATGTGTATTTTCACTTTGTGAAACAGGCAATACTTTTCGAAAATTGAAAATCAGAGAATGCCAAATAAAAGGCCAGATTATTTCTAACAACATTTACTAGAACATTTTTTCCATAGAGCGGTTTTCGAGTTACAGCAGTGGTGTAACTCAGTCTGAAATATGTAATACTCCTAACAATTAAAAGCAAAGAATATACATGGGTTTTTTGGCATATGTGAACATTCAACGATTTTCGAGAATAACGTTACACTCAAAAGTGTGAAATAAATATTTCTAAAAAAAAATTGATCAAACTTTATTTGTTGGCGCACGGAAGAATACACAATAATATTAATTCTATTGGTGCTGGTACTTGTGAATTTGTGAAGTTGATGCCAAGTGTCTTCTATTTAACTACAATTGCACAATTACAAAATTACTAATAGAAATAATATTATTTTGTATTTTTCAGTGCACCAACAAATAATGTTAGTCCAATTTATCTTTAAATATTTATTTCTTATTTTGTGGTCCAGCTTGTTATGAGTATATCAAATCACTCCATCAAAACTATTTTCCCTTTCATAACGTATCGCGATTAAGAGATCCTGATTAATAACTTGCAAAATTTAGGTAGATTTTTATTCAAACGTATATAACAATATTTTTGAATGCAAAAGAAGAATCATCTCTATTATCATCGTCATTTATTCATGTAAAAACGGATAAGGATAAAAATATCCATACATCCACTGATCATCGATATTGATAAACAGACACAATAATGCACAATATATTTTAATTTTACATAGGAGTAAATAAAATTATAAGTTTACAAACTTAGTACGAATGCTAAATAACAAAACAGTTTGAAACAAAAGTACATACAAATATTCATAATATTACGAAGTACTAGAAACATATTCAGATATTTAAAATTTATAGCAGATACGATACATTTATATTATGATAATGTATTCATTTTAAAAATTATCTATTGGTGTAAAATTACAGGGTTAGGTTTGTATAATTATAAACAAAAACATATGTACATATTTTAGGAGTTAAATGTCACTTGTCACTATGACTGCTAATATACTATTCCACATTTATATTGAATCGAAGTAATTCAAAAGACTATCAAGATTATCGATCGGTTCAAAATTACACGATTTAGATTCAGTTTGCATCATTGGAAACATATTTTCCAATGATATTGCCTCTTCTAGGTTCATAGGCAAATAAGGCTGGGGAAAGAAAGAATTGGAATGAACATGATTTACATCCTGCTGAGGACATTCATAATATGAGGCAGCATCAGTAAATCTTTCCGGTGTATATCCGGTGTGATTAGAAATTTCGGAAGCAATAGGTAGCGGGTCTGCTTCTTGTTTTATTTGTTCTGGATCAAATAGATGAACGGGCGGTGAGTCCGGAGCTGGGGCATCTAGTCGTTTTGAATATCGTCTTCTAGTTGTTGAGTTGTTCATACTTCTCTGCAAGGATCTTTTATCCTTCATTCGTCTATTTTGGAACCAGACTTTAATGGTCCTCTCTTTTAGCTGAAGGGATTCAGCAAGCTCTACTCGTTTCCCTCTACTGATGAACTGATTTCCTTGATATTCTTGTTCTAATATTAGTATTTGTTTTGAACTGAATGATGTCCGCATTCTCTTTGCTTTTTCAGCAGATTCTGAAATTTGAGATGCTTTGTTAATATATTTTAATGAACCATTTGGTATTTATACTTACGATTCTTGAGGATGGACGAGTTATCTGTACATTCTGGAATTGGTAGAACAAGTTTAAAGTCTGGTATTTCATCACAACTTATCCTCATGTTGTCCAGAGCAGTTGTATTGTTGTTTCCTGTCTCAGTACATAGCTTAATCTCTGGGACCTATATGAATTTGTTCAATTTAATACAATGTTTCAATAATTATATGTTGCTAAGAGTAGTAATTTTGATTGAAGAAATACTTACAAAATTCAGATGATTATCCTGTACAAAAGGTGGAAAATTATTGTAAAAATGTTCAGGATTCTGAATGAAATATGGCGGTGGAGAAATGGTACCCGAAGAACTTGGAGATATTGGTTCAAGTACAAGCGAATTTAGATAGTTGCAGTCTACATTTTGAGCCATAGCATTGACTATTTCCGTTGCCATTTTGGTGTTGAATTTATCTTGCCTGATCTCAACGAACTGTAATAATCGTTAAGCTATTTAAGTAGTATTTATGTGCTTCCAATGAAGAAAAATCATTATCATTACCTCCGTGATTACCTACTCCCTTCCACACAAATGGCCATACAAATGCCAGGTATCGCCGGCACCCCACTAGACTAGATATAATTTTAATTTTTTTAATATTATTATTAATAATAATCTTCATTTGTTCAATTTTATATCAAAAGTATATTTACACAGAAAACATAAAGATATATTTGTAAACTATACGTTGCCAAAATGATAAATTTATGGAAAATGTTTGTTGTATATATTGACTATACCTAAGAGTTTCCAATGAATAGTTAAAAATGTTTATTATCCTTTTCAGAAAATCTTACAATCTTACAAATATTGTTAGTTAGTAGCTATACTCCACATTTTTTCTGCACTCGTGTCTAATTTTGGCAACACTATCCAATTATTATATTATATTATTATCCAATTCCTGGAAAATTAAAATTCTTATACTTCATTTCTTGGGAGAAAATATATGTCTGATTTCCTTAGAAAATGATTAGATATATATATGTAGGTCTTAGTTGTGTTCTGTTCTTAAATTATTATTAACGTTAACCAATATTCTTGATCCACTATAAACTGAAGACCTTTGCTAATATTATGGTAACATTTCAGTGTTTATGGCAGGTAGATCTGTTAACATCTTATATTGTTACTTTATGTCGTTCTTTCGCACAAATATACTTATACTTACACATTGAGCAAAATCAGAGCTCATTGACTTCCGAGTATTGTTTATTGAGTATGATTTATTTGAGAGGCATGTTCAGCATTGGTGTTTTTTCTTATAGAACTGTCTTGAAATTTAAACGAAAATCTATTTATTTCGACATAATTTCGAAAATTACGATTCGTATCTGAAAACTAGAAAAATTAAAAGTTGGCCTTAATTTGTATACAACAAATGATTCCAAGATTACACTGACAAGTTTTTTTTATAATTGATTAGGATGTGTGTAATTGCAGTATTGACGTTTGTTTTTTAAAATCAGTATAATTTGGTGATAATACAATGTAATTTTTATTTTGATAGCAAATGTGTAAGTTCCATATATTCTTACTAAACATATATATTAGCCATTAAAGATTTTTTTACCTCAGTATATCAACATGTCAAATACTCAATAGTTATATGCTGATGATCTGATTATCTTTTTGTAAGGGAGAAATAGCACATGCTCGTTATTACAAACAGCTTCAAATAATGTTTGTTCTCAAAACCCAGGACTTAAATTCCCAGCAGCCAAGTCAAAAGATATTTAGTTCAGTAGGAAAAACATCTAATAGTCTCCATTTCTCTATCTTGACGGGATATTTTTGGAAATGTGTTATGAAATCACCTGAAGTGACGTTCGACAAAAGATTAACTTGGCGATGATTTATACAAGAAATAAAAGACAATTGCATGAAAAGACTAAACATAATAAAAACCACTCACTCATCAATGGTGCCGATGATGAGGTCTTGCTGAGCATGTATATGATACTAATCAGATCTAAAATAGATTATAGTTGCATACTGTAGATCTCCTCTTGCAACTCAAATCTAAAACTCCTTGACACTATGTAAAATACTTATCTGCGCTTATGTCTTGAAGCCCTTAAATCCAGTTCGGCTTCCTCTCTATAATTAGAATCCGCAGAACCACCACTTACTCTCAGAACAAAATACCTGCTCATGTCTTATTCAAGCAGTGTGTCAATACAGCCAAAACAATCATGTCTATGAACATATCATACGTCTCCTTGTAAACCATACCAATAGTCTAAAATCCCTTTAATCATTACCCCAAATACTAAATTCAATAGAACCTAATTTGAATCTAGCCAATACTATTCAAGCATATACACACTAAAAACTCCTCCCTAGATCACGAAACCGCATATAGTCAACAACGTATTATGCAACAATAGCAAGAAGGAGACAACAAGGATTGTACGCATAAACCTATTCAATGAAATCATTCTTTAGAATAATTATGGTACATTACTCTTCGCATATGCCTCAGAAGATGACAACGTTGGATGTGCTCTCAAAACAACGAACGAAATTGACACATTTCGCATATCCAATCTCTGTAGCGTATACACCGCCAAACTCTATAGCATACATAAGGCTCTGACTATTCAAGGGAACGAAAACAAATCCATAGCAATATGTACTGACTCACTATCCTCTTTAACTTCGACATAAAACATTTACTACTCATGACACCCGTTGGTGCTAGATATTCTCGCATTATGCCATAAAATTGCAACACAATCTGTAACCATAACCTTCATATGGGTCCCCTCCCATGTTGGCATAATTTGTACCGAGCTAGCAGATTAATCATCGAAGGAGGCCAGCTCCTTAAGCACTCTAAGGAACCACGTCCAGCTCTCAACAGATCTAAAATGTCATTCAAGGGAGATAATGTTCAAGTCGTGTAACACACAAAACACCAAACTCACGTTCAACCCACAATTCCATCCACAAAAATGTCATCTATCCATCGCAAGAAGAAAATCATCTTCAGAAAGCTTAGAGTAGGTCATTGCCGACTCACCCATGGACACATAATGACATCAAGAGAATCCACCCATCTGCAGCAGATCCAATAACATTAGGCTCACCATCCAAAACATCCTCCCCGATTGCAAGCAATACCAAGCATTACGCCCACATAATATGGAGGGAACCTTAACGGAAATAATTGGACTATATTGTTAATGATGGATTCTAAATGTGAAATCTAAGATGTAATTGTTTAAAAATACTTTAAATATATATTTATTATAATTGTGTCAATGGCCCAAGGATGCAGAGACACAGTAATATTGATAAAAAATATATATCCTGTTCCTATAGCAGAATGTGATGAGCTCTTTTAGGCAAAAAATCGGAAGACATAACAAATACATAATAACTTATCAGTGTGTGGTTATGGACTCTAATATTCTCCCAAAGCCGGCTACACATTAGGTACATGGCAAATTAGGCAATAGGACTTCCTTGAATGTTATTGCAAAAAGTTATTCACAAATATGATCGTCATATGGTTGCGGCGTCATTCATTTAACATTAGGCTTTTGCAAAACCCATTTTGGGTAGCTATAACTAAATGCGTATGACTTTAGTGAATGCCTGGCTAATGTAGAAACAAATAAATAGAAATAAATAACACAACTGCTATTAGAACAATTCAAAACATGAGTAGAGTAGGTACTAGTGGAATTTCTGAAAACAAGATTCCCCCTAGTAAATAGTAAAAGCAATAATTGTTTCAGTAAATTCACCCTCAATAATCTAAACATCTATCATATAACTAGAATTTAAGTGTCGGTTAGTACTAGAATCTTTTTCATAAGGTTATTTGCACACAATTGAAACAGAAACAACCATTTTTAAAAGTTTTGTCGGATGTTTTTCGGGCTTATCTCCGAAACGGATGGACCGATCTTGTCAAACAAATTGACTTGGTCAGCGGAGTATTATGCCCAAATATACTATCATTTTTATTTTCCTTAAATATTGGATTTTGTAGGGGTTTCTAGAGTTGTTTTCACGAATGTGGCTTCTGCTAGACTTAATTATTTAGAAAATAATTTATTTCTTGACAGACTTAAAAAAAATTAAGATTATACAATTCACCTCTATGTTTGCATAGTAGGATAACGTGCACCGATTTCTATTCTCTTAATGGAAAGAGGAGTGTTGAGAGATGGTGTCATATTGGTTAAAAATTGAAAATTCTATGTGGTAGGTTTGGTGAAGAGATAATTTCTATATCGCAATTTTTTTTAATTCTGTCATTTTATTTCTTTGCTATAGTCATATTTGCATAACGCTTTATAAAAGCAACATAAAATAAACATTGAAAATATACTTTACTTTTTCAACCTAACCTAACCTAACCTATATTCCTTTTTTTACTGCTTTCCCAAGTAGCTATGTGAGGAAAGTATTGTATTCGTATAAAATTCCGTCCGGTTTTCAATAGATGTTTATGTTTTATGGTCGTCCACTGAGTCTAAGAAACATATTTTCATTAATTGGTCTGTCTGCCTGGATTAACCGGTTCTTTTACTTTATTTTTTGCTTTGTAGGGTATCGATACCACTCGCCCATCACACAGGATGGGCATCCTGCTCGATTTAGTTGTTGGGTTATAGCCAAAGAAAAAGGTATTTTTCCCACAATGACCGTAGCGCGAAAACTATCAAACTTTCTAATTATGATTAATTCTATCTAAACGGTTCTTTTTACTTCAAAATTGATTATGAACAGTGTTTTTTTTGCCTCGATACACACAAGATTATTTATTTTTTCTTCCTAGCCGTTAGCAGCTATAATTCAATTAGGTATAGAAAAGAGAAATACATAGGTATCTTAGAAATAATCTCTTTTTCATATTTCTATAGCTGGTTTACGTCATTTAATAATTATTAAATAGTTAAGGTCGAAATGTAAGGCACTCTCAAGGAATGTGATTAATTGTTCTAATCTATTATGAAGTGTAGGTCTTCTGGAGATTTCATAGTATGACTATCAAAGGTAGCAATAATACAATTATTATGTCAGTTGGACATATAATAAATATACTACCCTTTACCCTTCTTGTATTGTGTAACACTGTGAGTAAACACTCATTAAAAATAATATTTGCACGCAAATATGAAAGAAAATTCACTTTGTTATCCTCACAATCAATTTATTCATTTCATTGTACATTCATACCTACATTTAGGCGAATGCTCCAAAAAATAAAGCTTTGCACGCATCAATACAGTGTCAATATTTTTATAGTAGTTAGATTCCAATGATATTTGATAACTTTAAAACGAGTGTTATCTATCAGTTCGAAACTCTTAGATTTACAATGGGTTTGCGTCAATTGAAATACATCTTTCAATGATATTGATCCCCGCTTTCAGGAAAATAAAAATTTTGAAAGAAGGTATTTGTGCTAGGAATACTCAAGTCCTGTGAAAGGAATGAGTAATCATCAGTCACTTTTCTTGGAGTCCGACAGATGAGCGAACGGTGAGCTCATTGCTGCAACTTCTAGTCCATCTACGTATCCACGTCTCCTGTTTTATTTCGATGGTTCTTGAACTAAACCCTGATGGTTATCTTAAGGTAACGTCGAGGCAATTAGCAAGCTTGGTCCATTTTACTCATAAATACTACATAAAATATCTTAAATACTTAGAAATAAGAAGTATGAGACTGTATCCGGGAGTGGTATTAAAGAAGAAAAATTTACTACTTCAAAATGTTGTTGGGAACCCTATACAAATGGTGCAAAATTTTCAGTATTATGATAGAAATACCTCATTTTAACACATTACCATCTGAAGAGCATCCGCGAGTTTAGGTACCAGCTGTCTCTATTTTGGAAGGTGCCTTTTTCCACTTGACAAGCCATATCGATGATGACTTTATCTCGAGAAATCTATCTACAAAGATTGTCATGATAAAGGGTGAAAATTTATATGTTTGGTCATCAATCATCAAGAGCCGTATTATTGGTGCCAGGTGCCGCTTCTACCAATTATGCATATTAACTGTAATTTGATTTTTATTTTATAAATATTTCTCATTGATATGACAAACAAGATGAATATAAATAGGTTAAATGTATATAGTGATATTATTCCATATGTTTTACATACCTATAAGAGGTTGATAAAGTCTCGTACATTCTTAGAAAAAAACATTAAGTATTGATATAGTAATTCTTCACGAGATTATTATTACTCAGATATTTATTATTTAGCCCATTTGAGAATGTAGATACCTATGAATAGGTAACATATTTCAGAAAATTGAACAATTAAAAATGTTCTATTTTAATCATAAGGAAACTCTTGTGACCACTCTCATGACTTTCCTAGCGCTCTCAATTGAATATTAAAATCGCCTGAAAAGGTTGTGTGATCTTATATTTTTTCAGCGTGCCAAGGAAAACAATAATGATCATATTCAATTTTGATGTAGGAGGAACTGTTTAACCAAAATATGAATAAATAAACAGAAAATTTTAAAGCTTTTTTAGTGCTTAGAGGTATGCTTATGAAAAGTGATTCAAGCAGAATGTTCTAGACAAATTTCATCCAAATCTATATCTGGTCCAGACGCAATCGAACTGAAATGCAAATGTGAAGTAAACAGCTGAATGAATATGTTCCTCGAGATACACACTATAAACTTCCCAGCTGATCGGCAATTCATATCTCGAGATACAGCAATCACGAATGTGACTCGAGTGAATAAAACTATTCATAAATCGATATCAGTCGTGGTTCTCGAAATGTTCGAGACGAGAACTAGCTACAAATGACAATTATTGTAAGCCTCTCTATGCGTCCTCTGCTGGACAAAGGCCTCTCGTAAAATCTGAAACTCATTTCTGCTCTGGGCCATCTGTATCCAGTTTGGTGCATTACGTCTTTTATATCTGGAACGCTTCATGTGTTTGTCTCCATTCAAGAACTTCTCTTATCCATCGGTCATCAGAAATTCTGACAATATGATCTACCCACTTCCATTTTAATGTGCATATTTTTGTATATTATATATATATATATATATATATATATATATATATATATATATATTTCAGATAGCATCCGCGACTAAAGTCTTTCTTCTTATCTGAATTTTATCTCTAAGGAATACACCAAGCATGCTTCGTTCTAGGGCTAGTTTGGCTCTATGAATCTTGTTTATTCTCTTTGTAATTGTCGATATTTTTTGTAATGATTTCAGTGAAGAGCTAGTAGATGTGTGAAAGTAGGCTTATGGGTCGATACTTTTTCAAGTCAGCAATATCACCTTTTTGTGCATGATTATATTTCACTCCCTTCTTTAATCGAATCAATGACTATACCGTCGTCTCTGGGTGCTTTGTTGTTTTTCATTTCCTAGAGTGAATATATGATTTCGTCGAGAGAAATGTCAGGAATGTCCTCAGATCAAATATTTTGAACATTAGGTATTCGGCATTAATTTAGTCTATTCGTTTTCACCTTGTATGGTTCTCTATAAAACTCTTCAGCAATCTTGAAGATTTCAGTTTTTTATGGTACCGTATCTATCGACGAGTTTAAAACTGTCTCTTCTACCTTCAGGAAATTATTTTTTTTTGGTTCGTGCGTGCCTTTTATATAGTAATCCAACTCGCAAAAATCGAAAATCTGGGGTGATGTAATTAAAGATAGGAAAATATCCGAAAACGTTTAAATTGAACATTTTTTCGAAAGAGTTACGGTTTTCGAGTTAGAAGCAAGTTAAATTCTCAAATATATGGATTTTTGCTATGTAAAGAGGGCGATTTCTTTCGAAAATTGAGAATCTATGGGTACTACATGAAAGACCTAATTATTTGTAGCGACATTTATTATGAACATTTTCTCCTTAAAGTTACGGTTGTCGAGTTACAGCGGTGGTACAATGGTAACATCTAAAATACTTGTGTATTTTCGCAGCGATGTTTTGAGATCTCATTAATAACTACAAGGAAAGAATATACGCGGATAATAGGATAAGTACTACCTTCATTGGTATTAGTGAGCTTTCAACGAATTTTGTGACTGATATTACACTCAAAAGTGTGAAATAAATATTTTTTTACAAAAAATTGGCGCACTGCAGGTACTTCTGAAGTTGGTGCCAAAAGTTATCAATCTAACTGCAACTGCACAACTTCAAAAGTAACAGCACCAATGGAATAAATATTATTTTTCAGTGCACCAACTAATAACGTTAGTCCAATTTAAAAAAAAATATTTATTTCAAATCTGCTTCCTCAGTGTCAACAGCCGTTTCCTTGTCGGTTTTCGACTTTGGCTGAGTAGTTCGCATGATAGATTGGCCGAACGGATTCTTAGAGATATTTTAGCTTTTCGTTATACTTGAAATCCTTGCCACCAGCCTGCGCCTGTTTATTTATCCACTGTTGGAAATGCCCCTTAACCTAGCAATTCCTCAAGAAAGTCTTAGAAACTTTGGTCAGAGAATTAATTGAAAAAAATTTTAGTGTGTCCATGGTCGATAACTCCTTTATTAATGAATAAATGAAAAAAATCTTGCACAAAAAATGAAGACACTCTCAATTTCCATCTATTGAAATTACTTAGAAATGTGCAGGATGTCCTACAACTTGGTGATAGATCATTCTTATGTTTTTTTGAAGGGAACAACTCATATTTTATACAAAATTCGGAATCTGGTCTTCTTCGCAATTACATTAATACAAACTTATACTAGGTTAGGTATACTGAGGGATTCAAAACATATGATCGATTTTGTCGGACCATTCAAATGTTTTAAACTTCCTGTGTATTACTTAAATGATAAAATGATGTAAATTTTGTGCATGTGTAGATTATTTTTACTTTTGTTTTGTTGTAAAAATGATTTATTTTTACATTATTGTGGATGTTGTGTAGAGGGAATGTCAAAACTCAAATACAATAGTTTCTAACCTTTTTTAAATGGAACACCCTGCATTTTATACCATATACATAGAGCACAGTCATTCAATTTTCATTTTTAATTAATAATCACTTTACTTGTTTTAGGTTATCTGAAAAGATCATTATTTCTTCTCTCATTTCTTCAGAGCCTGCATGATATTACCTAATATTACTTGCAAGAGCAATGTCAAATTGATATTGGTTACCTGTAACAGATTTTTTATTGATTAATAACATTTTTTCAATAGTCCGGTATTTTCATTTACACAATTTGAAGGTATTCCTAAAATTGGAAAAAATCAAATATCTCCGAAACTGCTCATTTTAGGTAATAGGGAGTATTTAACAAAAATGAAAATTGTATGACGGTTCATTTTGTTTATGATATAAAATACAGGGTGTTGTATATAAAATAGTTGAGAAAATATTGTAATTGAGATTTGACATTCCCTGTACACAACTTCAGCTATACCTACTGTAAAAATTTAGATCATTTAAGTAACAGTATACAGTATACAAGTTGAAACCATTGCAATTTTCTAACAGAATCGATCTTATCTTTTGAACCTCTCAGTATAGCCCAATATAAGTTTATATTAATATAATCGCGAAGAAAAGTAGATTCCAAATTTTATATAAAATAGAAGATTTAAAAAAACATAAGAATGATCTTTCACCATGTTATAGTACATCCTGTACATTTCAGAATATGGAAATTGATAGTGCCTACATTTTTTGTGATTTTTTTTATTATTTATTCCTGTAATAAGGGAGTTATCGATCGTGGACAATCTAAAAACTCACCCTGTATAAATAAATTATTAATAATTCAATTTCTTTTACCCAAGTAAAACTAGCTCATTGAAAAGTGATTCTGCATCGGATCATACTATTTCATAATGGACCCAAAAAAAACAACAGCATGTTTCTGTATCACCAGGTATTTAACTGAAATGACATGGAATAATCGTTACCAATAAATTATATCATTAACAATAAAATGTAATATTACATTATCAGTTCCTCCTTACTCTGTTACCTTACATACCTAAGATTTTAAATTAAATAAGTTTGTGTTGTCAATATTTTGATGGCAATTGACAGTGGACAATTCGAAAAATTTTTGACCGATTTTTAAAAAAATGCTATATGAGTAAAATAAATGATATTTCTTTTCGGAGGAATCGGAGATCTATTCAATAGTGGCACAAAAAACAAAATATGGCAATTTAAAAATATCTAGTATGCTGGTCTAGTGCAAATTTCACAGAATTCTAAAATCATTCGGTTGATTCTTGCGACCATTCATTCTTTTTATGACACAGGGACAAGCAAATAATGGTCGTATCACATTTTTTCGTAAGGTGAACCGTTTAGCCAGAAAAATAGTTAACAACAAGAAAATGAGATCATTAAATTATGGATAACATTTCCCCTGATTTCTTCTGAGAATTGCGCGTTATAGGATATGTTTAAGGAATTCTAGGACAATACCTCGAAAATTATCGATATAATACAAAACAAAAAAAATATTTTTCCAGCCGCCCCCGAGATTATCTTGGCATAAAACAACAGATAGATAGACAGAACAATGACTGAAAAACTGTATTTATGACTTGGGGTACCATGAAATATGAACATATACGTTGGAAACCGTTAGTTGAAAATTTCACACCATTACAATAGTTCCCTTACGTAGATAGGTTTTTGAGGTACCGGTAGGAAAGTAAAAATCGTCTAATCTGGTCGTGTGACCATTATTTTTTTTATTTTTTTAGCAAACTAAAACATACAACAGTTGTAAATAGACAAAAGAAATTACATTTCATTTGGAAAACTTTGGACCAGTTTCCTTAAGATCGAGACAAAAAAGTAAAAAAATCTCAAATACATGTAGACAAAGGGTCAAAAACAGACCAATAGCCGAAAATATGTTTCTTTGACTCAGGCATGCCTGAAACGAACACATCATTCTATTGAAAACCGGAAATCGAATTTTACAAGATTAGCAAAAATGTAGGTATATTAACAATAAACTGCCAAAGAAATATTTTCCAAAAGGTAGTCGGCATATTGCCTTGTAATCATGTTATCTATAAAGCTACTACCTTTAATCGATACATACTTACGCAGATTTGTCGAAATTACAATTTCAGAAAATCGGACCCATTCCAATAACTTCATAAACTGATACAAGTTATATGTATAAGTTAAAATTTAGGATACAAAAGCTTCGAATTCATTCGTAGAATTACCTTAAGTTGTACGAAATAATTTACAGTGAAAGATTATTGTTTTACCATTTCATTAGTCAAAATGAGCATATTAACAAATTTAAAATAAGGAGGATTACCCACAACTTTGTCTAAACATCATCGTTAGTATGGTTGGGAAAATCAGTTAGATACTTACTTAGCAACTATTAAGATAATCTTATTATTTTTACTCCATAAATGTTGACACTTAAATATTTTATTTATAATACCTGTCTTGAAAGTTCAACTTTCGATCAATGATTGTCGTGGTGGTAGTACCTACTCGATATTCGCAACCTTCCAATTTGATTATACTAGTGCAAAAATTAATTTATGATGGAGTATCATAAACTATAGACACTTTACCTCCTCATTAGGTAGGTGCTTGTTCTCAAAATATGCTTTCATACCAACGTGTCACACGGATAAGATTTTATAATTCTGATGATCAACATTCACTATAAATTATTGTAGGATTTTACAACAATCATCTTCAATATTCTATGACTTTTAATACGTTACTGGGACATTGACAATGCCAAATATCAGCACGTCAATCAATGGAAAACAACCGATAAAAATAAATGTCATATTATTTTTTTGGAACCTGTAGGTAAAATAAACATTTTTATCTTTCTTTCAAATTAAACTTTCAACGTAGGTGACGCGAACAATTAATTAATTAATACAATGATGATAAAAGTTCGCTTCTAGGCATAATATGTTGTATAATCACGATTGTCAGATATTCACCCCCTTACAAATTTGTAGCATAATCTACTACGAGTATTTCTAACCAATTTTATTCATTAACAATCATTAGGATAATGGAAGACAATAGTAAAGAAAACCTGGAATAAGTTCTAGTCGAGTCTTTTTGAAAATCACGTTTTTCCCTCTCTTAAGTCGTGGGGATAGTACAAATGTTTTTGAAAATAAACATGAGTAACTTCGCTTCTGGAAGGAACTTAACAAACTATAATGTCGTTGAAATTTTCCTTAAGCATGATGTTTTGATATTAGGATATTACGTGTAGGATACATAATTTTTTGCGGCACCTCTCATGGATGTTAAATTTCATAGAGTCGTTATTTCTTTGATCATTTCGTTGAAATTTTTTACAGTAAAAAAATTGAATGCTGATCGCGTGCTTAAAATAATTACTTTTTACACCAATGCGTAAAGTAATTCATGATGTAGGGGGGAGAATATACTTCACGCACTAGTGTCATAAAATTGCATGTTACGTCAAGAGTGCGAATATCGAGTAAATTCACCACGATAAAGCGGAAAACATATAAACGTCATCAATTTTAGTTGGTACCTTTAGATAGAAATATTTAGGCGCATATTTAACTACGTATGTAGGGTATCATTTAATGACCTGCCAACTCAGATTATTCTAAATGTGATGTAGTAAAAATCACTGAAATACGAAAAACCTAATATCTCAAATGTAAGGAGGTATCGGTGATACCGTATACAAAATGTCTCTCCATTTGCTTTCTTTTGGCGATGGATATTTTAAGATGGGGATACAGGTGCCTCTTCCAAGTTTGTGTCTTACCATTTTAGATTTTTAAGATAATAGGTAGTTTCTGGGGGCATAGAGTAAAAAATAACAAATCAAATTTGAGTTACAAAATCATCACAAGAAATTCGAGGTGGGAAGTTTTAAAATGAACATCCTATATAGATATATATCGCCTAGGCACAAATTATATAATTTTCGACTGACTTCACAAACGGATGAGGTAGACAATTTGACTGTTTGCCTCATGTTTTTTTATGTCTGTTCGCGCCTTCTAGATAGTAAATACGGTCCGATTTTCATGATTCTTTTTTTTATTTGAAAAAGGACGGGTAACGTTTGAAATGGACATGTTTTCAAAAAATTCATACTTTTGAGAACTATACCAGGTGATTCAAAACGGTTGACGAGGTACTGTATCTCAGGAACTAATAGTCGTAGAAGTAGACATGCATTCTGGACAGATTTTGTTGCAAATTTGACCTACTTTCCGAATCTGATAAAATATTCATACGTTTCCATTTGCAATTTCCGATTTCAATTTTCTATGAAGGATTTTTTTCCAAACTTCTACGACTATTACTTCCTGAGATACAGTACCTTTTTACCCGTTTTGAATCACCCGGTACAGCAGAAATAGTCTGAAATATATGTGTTTCCGTTATGTAGATGCGACATTCTTTTTCAAAAAATCAAAAATATGACAATCTCTAATTAAGGAAAGCAACATCTAGGTTGTGAGATTTTCAAAGAAATTACGGTTTCCGATGTACAGCAGTGGTAAATTTTGAAATATGTGTATTTCCGCCATGTTCTCATATCATTGAATATAAGCTAATTATTATGTTCTTTGGTGAATTTGAACGATTTTGATACATTTAAAATTGTGAAAAAATAATCTACAAAAAATAGGACCGACACTTAATAAAATTGTTGTGCCGTTTGGTGGTGATTTTGATCTTCGATTTTGTCTACGTTTTTTTATATATATTTGTAGGTTATCTTGCTTGACATACAATAGCTCAATCCCTGAAGTTTGGATGGCAAGCTGGGATAACAGGTACAGAAGAGGTAGGCCAAGTAATGGAAAGTCTCCAACAGATGCTCTTAATCCTATCAATAATGATTATTGAATCTGAAATAGTATATTCTGCACGTTTTGCCAACAAATAATTTATTTCCAATATTTTATTTTTCCGCATAACAGTGCTGGGAGATTACTGCCAATGCATCGAGTTCTGAATCGATCTTAATAACCAAACCAATTATAATATAAATTAGAAATATTATTTTTATGTCAAAAACTTTTAAAGATGTAACAGAACATATCACAAACTATTAAACAGGTGACCATCTGATTCGAATTAATTTAGAATTTAAGATTTGAGAAAATTGGAAATTTTTGGCACTAACTAACTAATCCATCTGTGCGTAATCCAACCAGTTATTTAAATTGACTATGCATTAGATCTAGTAACAGTTGATAGTATTAAAAGGAGAAAGTTCAATCCGGGGAAGGCTGGACATCTGTAAAATTATGCTTTGATTAGTGAGGTGTCTTTCTATATTGTAACTTCTTGATATTATCTAGATCCTTCTCAGGTAAAATTTTCTCGTTATATATCCTTTGTTAATTTGCTAAGAATCTCGCCAAGCACAGATTTGGTAGGAGGAGTTTTCCTTTCTCATTCTGGTTCTACTTTTACATGTCTAAATGTCTATCCGCATAAAATAGGCATGTACATGGTATACCGGAATAGACATGGGTATACATTTTTTAACGGGCCTTAAAATTCAAAGATTTGCTTACAGAATAAATACACTTATATGCCTTGGAGTTAATTTCTGTATATCGACATAAAGTAAAACTATAGAAAGTGTGCGTCAGAACCGCCACTACCTACATTCACTACTGTTGAATATGTCCCTCAACTTAACTCACGAATTGACTCGAACCAAAATCAACCAAATTTACCAGTAAAATACGTGTTTTGAAGTCGTTTTGAACAACTAAGTTGAGGAACCTGGTTTATGAACACAATGAACTGTGTATGGGGCACATAATGGCCATCTCAGAGAAAACACCCAGGAACCGAATAAAGTATTAAGATAATCGTGAGGAATGCAACACAAAGACGCTGCTGGAATGAAAATGCCACCAATATGTAACAACAAATAGTGGCAAAAATGAAAGAAACGGAAAAATAACATCTAGGTAACATCGAGGAGACTACTAAGAAGATGGAAGAAGCATCGCTACAAAGGGCAGAGAAAACGGAAAAAAACAAGCCAAGATGTTCCAAGAATAAATGGTTTTTACAAAAAAATATTAGTTGGTGCACTGAAAAAAATTCAATACAAAATAATATTACTTTTGAAGTTGTGAAATTGATAATTCTTGGCACCAACTTCACAAGTACCAGCACCAATAGAATTAATATTATTTTGTATTTTTCAGTGCCCGAAATAATAACGTCAGTCCAATTTTCTGTAAAAAATATTTATTTCAAACTTTTGAGTGTAACATTAGTTATAAATATCGTTGAACGTTCATCAATACCGAAGAAGATAGTATTTATCCTATTACACACATATATTCTTTGCTTGTTCTTGTTATTATAGAAATCTCAAAACATCGCCGTAGAAATAAACATAAGTATTATATATATATATATATATATATAAGTATAAGATTTCACCATTTCACCACTGCTCTAACCCGAAAACCGTAACTCTAAAAAATGTTCAATTTAAACGTTTCCGGATATTTAATTTTGCTGCCTCAGATTATCGAGTTTCGAGAAAAATTGCCCCCTAGACCCCCTTCGGCGGCGTTTTATGAAGGAAAGGAGATTTCAGATTTGAGTTTTTATGAATATGGGACCATTTCTCAAGTCTCCTATTTCACATGAATTAAAAATCATCAAAATCGGAGTACTTTTACTATACACAGCGGGCGCACAAACAATAAAAAGCAGACAGCCAAATTGTATGCCTCCTCCGTCGGTCAAAAACAAAAGCTTTACTACTCAAAATGATGTTTGTTCTACTTTTTGGAACTCGTTGGATTTTTTGTCGAACTTGCCTATAGATATGACTTCATTATAGCTTGTTGAAAACGGACGTGTAAGTTAGGATTTTTTTGCAAATTTCTTTTAAAAAAATATCTCGACTAAGATAATATCGAAAAAGATCCAATAGATGTTATCAACAAAAGAAAAAAATATTCTGAAATTGATTAAATTAAATTAAAATACCCAATTCTCAACTGTTATGGTTCAATAAAATATTTATTATCATTAATCAAGGAATATAAGATACATTAAAGAAGACCAAGAATTTTCAAATGAAATCGTTTAAAGCGAGGCTGACGAAACAAAGAACACATTCTGTAGATGAAATTCTTTTTATTATTCATTTATTTATTATCTCATCTAATATAATTTATGTAAAAATAGCATTCAATAAATATAAAAATTACGTTAATTCACGTAAATGATTTGAAATTGTCAGAATCTACAGAATAATATAAAAATAAATCAAGTAGGTATACAAATCACTCTCATAAATTAAAATCACAAAAAAGGGAAACTTTCAAAACTGAACCCGGTACAGACATAGCTTGAAGGCACACTTTCTTCTATGAGCCCATTGTTAGTTGCTCTAGTCTTTGTTTCTTTGGCAAGATATTCAAATTCTTTTTCTCGTGGAAATACTTATATTGGTTAGAAGTTTTCCATCTCATTTTCAAACTTTACTCCACTTGCTGGAACGTACAACGACTTCGTGCTTGACTCCTGATTTTGATGTTTTGCTGGCATTGTGTAACCGTTTGCATTTCTCGGGGATTGGGACTGCAATATGTCTTTCCGGTAACACCAAGACGAGCTGGATAAGCCAAAATTAACTCCTACGATATAATTTGACTCTGGAACCAGCAACTTCGATGGGGTCGTTGTCACACTGCAATTATTTTGATAATGATTAAATGCGTCTATCGATCGCTCAAGTCTTTTATCCCCGGTTACATGTCGCATCGGATGCACAGTTGGTAAGTTCGACGACACTGCTGTTTTTCTCAAAGATTGAGTCTTTGCAGCTCTTTTAGAATGCAAGGTTTGCATCTTGTCCTTACGTTTTCGATTTTTGAACCATGACTTTATAGTCGACTCAGACAAACCCAGTTGCATGGACATTTCTAGTAGCCGTCTATTGTTCCTAATGTATTCCCGTTCTAATTCAAGTTTTTGATTTGCTTTGATCCGAATGTATTTTTTCGGTCTCTTCCTTTGCATCGGGATAGTATCGGAGCTACTCCAACTAGTGTCTGGAATAATGGTTCACTTTATATTTTTTGAAAGAGATATGAAGTAATAGGTAACTTAAGCCTTGATATTTCAATAAAGGAAATTATAATGAATTATTGATTACCATGATTAACTTTTTGGCTTTCACTTTGAACATTATTGTGAGAAATTATTGATTAGTGTATTTTATTTATGTTTTGCACTTGCCTTCAGCGGAATAAGAATCTTGAGCATGACAGATATCACTTGCTAAACAAAATGTGTCTTTGTTTGCCGTAAGGTAATTGCTTTCGACGGGGGGATGTGCGCCATTATGGAAAGTATTTTCCAACGATTGAAATGTTTCTACTTCCTCCTGTAACAATTAAAGATTTCATAGTACCTACTTAATTTTCTACTTATATAATAAATTGTAAATTAGCATTGAAAATTGAAAATTAATACACACCTGTATTAGACTTTTTGAAAAATTGGCCAGATAAACAGATAATTTGCTAATATCGCTATTATAATTTCCATTGCAGAATTCTGTACTCGATTTTGAAACTGCGATTTCTTCAACAGATGGTGATGCAGATGACAATACTAACGCATTAAGTTCGTTGAAACTATCCATCGCCACAGACTGGTCGTACTGAGCTATAAGTGGTTCGATATTCTGGGAATTATTTTTAATTGATGTCGACCACATTTGACTCTATAAATAGCAGCTGGAGGTACTTTCATTATTTAGCATCCATCAAAATATAAACACAGAATTACCTCATTCAACACATACAGGCGTATTCATAATCGAAACTTAACCTTAAACCTTAAATTAGGTTTGTGACTACTATGTCAGTGTTATGGAAGGGTAGTGTTTTGTTTTTTATTTTAATACGATACTAGCTAGTACCGAACTAAGACAGGATTATGAAGACGCCTGCAAAACATTATTTTCTCAAACCCGACAATTGTTTCGCATGTAGTTACAGGTTAAACCCTGCCATCCTTGTTGGCGAAACAATTATCGGGTTTGACAAAATAAATTGTTGGAATTTAATGTTGTAATTCTGTGTTTATTATTTGAATCTATCTCCGCCAACGGTTCCAGATTCCAAATAGTATTTAGTTTCCACGCAAATCACCTTCGATAAACCTTTCTGAGAATATGAACGACTCCAGGCGTATTCACAATCAAACTAAGTATGGTGCTAGTTTTGTTTGAAATTAGAACTATAACGTTTGATTTTATCGAATTATTAGTAAGTAACAAACAAACTAACTCAATATCGAATTAAGAGATATAATTATTTCTGGAGCTGGTATCAAATAAAATATAAGGACTTATGAAATTCTCCATCCAAAGACGAAATAGTTCAGTAACTTTTACTCCTCTGTTTTTATCTCTCATTGGTATAGTAACGAAGCAGAACCATAAGTATTCGTCAAATTTTCCATAATGATTATGGTAGATTTTCGATTACTAGGCAAACAATAGTTAATAAATAGACAAATATTTTCGAAGATCACCTTTTTAAATAATATTCAAGCAGAAAACATTTTGCGATCACCTTGGAGCTTCGTGAACTTGGAGCCCCACTTGAAAATACAAAATAAAATCAATATAATGAGTGTGCTCCTCGAGGTACACAATACGAACTTCTCAGCAGATCGATAATTCAAATTAGGGAATACGGCAAGTGCGAGTGTGACCTAATTGAATGAAACTAGTCATAGTTCGATACTTATCAGTCATGGTTCTTGAGACGAGAACTAGCAACAAACGAAATACACGCGTCCTTGGAACAACCACTGAATACGACAGTGGGGATCTTCAAATGTGGAGATATGTTAAAATTAGAAAATTATTCCAAAAACAATAAATTCCTATTAATAAGTTAAATTATACATCAAGAAGAGTACAGGCTGTCCAGTATAAGATTCATTACCCCCCTATCTCAGAAACTATGAAAGATACGAAAAGAAGTATTGAAATAAAATATTTGTGAATTTCTTTGAATTTCTTAGTTTTATTACTGCCATTTTCACAGGGTGTTTCATTTATCTGATATAGGTATCAACTCTCTTATTTTAAATGGAACACCCCATATATTTTTTGATTTTTGGATTCTTTGTAAAAGATTAGGTAAACTTTGTCAAACAAACCCTATACCTAGTATTATATAAAAAAATGACAGTTGCAGATATATGAATAATGCATCATTAGTAGTAATTCATACGATAAATTGAAGAGTCACTATCATAAATCTAACAAGCAGAGGCGAAAATTTGTAACTAAACTAGAAACATTTTCTGGCAATATACAGGGTGAGCACGAAAACGATGAAAGCTTTGAATTAAATCAATTATCTCCGATTTTTTAAATACAAACCCCAATCTTTGTTTCTGTTGCACTGTATTCTATGTCTAAAAATAAGGGTACTTTCATTTTACTTCCCTAGACCTAATATCAAGAGTTTCTGAGATATTAGCCAAAATTTAAAACTCTGTAAAACATGAGGTTCATTTTCGTTAACGTAGGGAAAAAATGACATCTTGATTTGTTAATCAAATTTCAGACTGTCAGTTGGGTCAGTCCAACAGATTCCCGCAAAGTCATTGTGTTGAAACTGAAGGTCCATCAAGGTACAACAAAATTCCAGTCGACGATCCTGATCACCAATCTGCAACTCTTGTAGCTTTGCAAATTTATACGGCTTATATCGGTTTATTTTTAACGATGCGTGGATCGTGGATCTAGATACATCTAAATATCTGCTTGCATTATTTAAAGAATTCTCAGGATTTTCTTCAAAATACAGTGATATTCTGCTACGTTTCTTTTGTCAAAACATTAGGTAATTTGTTTCTCTTTTTATATTTTAGAACACTGTGATTTCTTAGGTCTCGTTAGATTCGCCGAAAAATTGATTTTTCTGGAATTCTTCTTTCAGGGAAGTTTCTTCGATATTCTCTAATTGTTAGGGCAATACTTCTATTGTTTCTAATAAAATATTCAAACAAATCAAACTTTTCTTGTTCAGAATACATATTCTAAGACTATGATAAACTTCAGAGGTTCCACAAAGGCTTACACAACTGACCATCTGACAAATGTCATTAAATAATTAAACTCACCGAGTAACCACTACGTTAACGAATAAGTACCTCATATTTTACAGAATCTTAAATTTCGGCTTATATCTCAGAAACTCTTTACATTAAGTATAGGGTAGTGAACTGAAAGTACCTACCCTTATTTTTATTCGTAGAATATAGTGCAAAAAAAAATGGGGTTTGCATTTAAAAAATCGGAGATAATTGATAATATTGAATTCAAAGTTTTCATCGCTTTCATAATCACCCTGTATATTGCCAGAGATTGTTTCTAGTTTGGTTACAAATGTTCACCTCTGCTTGTTAGGTTTATGATAGTGACTCTTCAATTTATCGAATGAATTACTACTAATGATGCATTATTCATACACCCGCAACTGTCATTTTTTTCACAAAAATGATAAAATCTCGAATAAATACTAGGAAGAATCGAAAAATCAGAAAATATATAGGATGTTCCATTTAAAATAAGAGAGTTGATACCTGTATCAGATATATGGAACACCCTGTGAATATGACAACAATAAAAATAAAAAAAATCCCGATGGCCTGTAGCCAGCGGAAAGGTAAGTTTCTCAAAATTCATTGAATTGAAATTTGAACAACCTTTTTCATTGGTATACGTACATGTTATTACATAAAATTGCCGTATGTGTCATACCCTTGCGGTCAGAGGTTTTGTTTTGGCTAATATAAAGCAGTCAGGGTTCGGGTTCCACTTCAAGGCTGAGTTTTTCTTAAACAGGGTCTATATAAAGATCTCCAGAAAATGTACAATTATATGAAATTTATATTGAATGTTCATGTTTTATCAATATTTCTTATTTTTCCCTTTATTAATTTTTATTTTTTTATCTGGGCATTTTATGGAAAATTGGTTTGATCAAAAGTTGTAGGTACTGATTATATCTATAACCTAAAATGATTTTTGATGATATTTACACTACGGCTCCTTTTTGATAAATATTTAAAATGTTTAAACTGTCGCCATTTTGAAACTACTTACTCGATATTGCCCATTAAAAAACTCGGCCGAGATATTTAGGAGATTGATTATTGTAGCAAATTTGAACTTGATACCTCTAAAATTGCGACCTCTATCGTGTTAACAAATTTCGTAATATCCCATATATATATATATATATATATATATATATATATATATATATATATATATATATAAATAAAAAGATGTTCTTGGGGATGCAGTCATATATTCAATAAAATTCTTTGACTGAAGCCGAGCTTTCGAGAATGTTTATTCTCTTCTTCAGGGCTTTTTTTTTTGATGGCTATGAAATCTTTCCTGTTTTTGGTTAATTTATTCTAAATTCACGATTTTTGCCCTGAAGAATAAACATTCTCGAAAGCTCGGCTTCAGTCAAAGAATTTTATTGAATATATGACTGCATCCCCAAGAACATCTTTTTATTTATTATAAATCCAGTCAAGAATACAAAATCAATATATATATATATATATATATATATATATATATATATATATATATATATATATATATATATATATATAAACTTTTGAACCAAATGTTTTTTTGAACTGTGAACGATCGCAATAGGTACATTTCTATAAGAAATTTACCTATTTCAAAGAAATTCACAAATATTTTATTTCAATGAATCTTATTCTGGACAGACTACATTTTCTGCACAGGATAATGTTCTAGAATTGGATTAGATTGTAGATGGAGTGGCTTCATCAATCCTATACTACTGCGATATTTTCAAACCCATTATGATTGTCCATTTAATTAGAACTTTATATGAAGCTTTATCTTTCTTATCAAGCTTATTTGCCTAGATAGAAACTCCACGCAGCTTTCTGTTGTTATTTTACCAAAAAAAATTGAACGATTTTTAAAAAACTTCATCTAAGTAAAATGAAAGATACCTACTTTTTCATGGATAATCTGAAATCGTTTAATAGTCTTGCCTTTTAAAAAACCTAGTGTATTTATTCAGATGACTTTCCTATCGCTCTTATGTAAATTCCACTAAAATCATCAGGTTAATTCTTGCGACCATCCATTATTTCTAGTACTTGTAAATAATGGCAATTTCTTAGATATGTCCTTTGTAGTAGATGCTATTAGATTCTAGGACAATATTATAGAAAATGTTTTCGCACAACAGTCGTATGCAATTCAAGTTTTTTGATGTTTCCATAGCAACTAGTGCAATTAAAATGCTTATTCTATTTCATAGGTAGCCAAGCGGTATCGATACCATATAAAATAAGGAAACGACAAAATCAGTCCATACATTTTCTAGATAATTTTAGCCCAGACCGACAGATATGTTTCTTGGACTCAGGGATGTCTAAATCGTAAACATCGAAACTTTATACTATTACAAGACCTACTCTCACATAGCTACGGTAGCGGAACAAAAGTAAAAATGTTCCCTTACTTACTCTCTAGTATAAACATAATCTGATGATGAGCAGAAACTTGTATATCACACAAAATATATAAATATATTGAATAGAAGAGCTTAGATTATTATTTTTTTGTGATTGTTTTGCAAAAAAAAATCTCTTACTAAAAAATAAGCTGGAAATCGTAAAAATCAATCAAGAACTTTTTCAATCGCATTGGAATCTTTAAATTTGTTTTTTTATTTATTTTCAGATTCCAACATTCTAAAACTCTTCAGTCAGTTAACTACCAAATGTGCTAAGTTATTTTCAAAAATCCGCCATTTTTATATTAACAAAAAACTGTTTTAGAAGTATTTTCCAAAAACGAATCAGTTTATTGCTATGTCAGTATGTTTCGATTACAGGTATGGTTTGGCATGGTAATGCAATCACAATCAATTTTCATTCTTGAAATAATGTAGCAGAAATATTATGAAGAAAACCGTACCGTGTACCTATGTATGTACATACCTACCTACCTACATACACACGTCGTTCACTCAGAATCGGACATAGATACTTAAGTCAAAATTACAATTTCGCAAAACCAGACCCTTTGCAAAAACTTCCAATACTGGAAAAGTAATAAAAGTATGCTAGCAAAATACAAACGACGCAGAGGACTAGTGAAGTTTTTCATAAAACCTGAAAATCATAAAAAGCTATTTCAAAGAAATGTGTTGATAATCATTTTGTAGTAGAATAAATATCTACTATGTTTGTTTTTATTTTTGTGAAAACTTGATTATGATATCTGCAACAAGGTATGTGTAAAAGTACTTGAGGCGAACTTTCAAAAACATATTATTTTTGAAATCCCTGAACAGTCTGAAGAAAATGATTATAAGTTCTTTTTTATTCAATAAATAAAATTTCATTGAGACCATCATCATCATTCGAATAAAAAGAGCTCGCTAACATGCAGAACACGCAGACACAAATTCATAGAAAAAAAGACAGGATTAGTCGAATTTTATACATCCTTCATTTTATGAGATTTTTCAATAATTTGATAACGTTCGATTAGCATAACTACGAAAAATTTAATACAATTGCAAAAGTAGCTGAGAGAACAAAATTGCCGTCAGCCCTCTGAAACCAAAAAAAAGATGGCTTCTATATTCTCAAAGGTTTTGAACCAATATAAACATTATTTCACATAATTCATTCATTCAAAATACCTAACCTAACTTATCCAGTGCTCATATTATGATTCAAAATAGCAACAACATCAAAATACCTGATATAAAAAGAAATCACAATAATCTGAATAGGTGCGAACTTTGAAGTGATATTTCATATTTTTTAATCATAATTATAACCGAGTAGGTATGTATCCCAAAGTTAACTTATATATACCTACTTACCAATCAATCTTATGTTTCTGTCATAATAACACCATAACATCAAAATTATTTGTCAACGAGATTGAGATTTGACAATTTTTTAAAAATTGATAAGTTGCACTAAATTCTTTTTCGATATTAGAGTTTATTCGCTTTATTGTTGCAGAGTCAACACTGTCATGGCATCCTCAATTCTTTATTATAATTTTTCAAGGAACACGTGATACTTTCAGGAGGACATACCTTTCCACAATGGTTGAAGTATTTTAAAATGAATTTCACTGAAACAAGAGAAATAACAACACATTTTCAAAATTAAACTCGCTTAACAAGAAAAGGAAAGAAAAATATATTTCAAATATATCATCTACCTATGTAATAATAGAATTTAATAAATCTAAGAAGGATATAAAAAAACCTACATACAGGATTTGTGATTGTTAGGCATTACAAATTAAGATAATTACAAAGGAAATGCAAATTACTATTTAAAATTAAAATCACTGATATAATAACGGTCATATGAAAAAGTAAACATGGTACACACTGTTAAGGAGGGAATGCATTAGCAGTCGCAGTGCTGTCGCATCGCGAGCTGAGCTCATCGCGATCTTAAACATAATCGCCGCATCGGGCAACCGCAAACAATCCTACTCGCATAAACATAGAGTTTCCGAAAATGCATTTGGAATTCTAGCTTAATGATTTGACATCTACCTATTGAGACTAGAAAATATTAATACTGTTATACGGGCTACTTGCTTGCATAATTTGTGAAAAAGTGATAGTTTTCAATTACCGGGCAATACACGGAAGCCGAGCGGCTTAAGTAATATTTCAAATATCAGAGACAACTTTGGAGAGAGAGCAATGAATGTTAAGGAAAACATTACTTTTAAGAAAAAATACTTCGAACAAGAGTTGAAGGTAAAGATCAGATCTATATAATTATAATATATTTTTATATTATTGCCTTTTATTTGCTCATTTCACGATCTCCCGAAATTGTTTCGGAGAAAATGGAGGAGAGCGTTTCGCGAGTTATATGCCTAATTTCCTTAAGCTCAGCGACTTATTCGCTTGATTTCTTAAGAGTCAGCATGTTAAACGCCAACTCAACATTTATTTCAATATAAAAGTCTTTTCGCAAGTGAGCCTCGCTTACTTGTAATTTTGTACGAGCATCATACTGTACGTGTTATAGAAAGTATTGACAAGTTACATTTTATAAGTCTGTTGTGTATAAATAAGTTGAATAAATCTTTTTAAAAAAGTAATTTCGGCTTTGCACAACATAACTGGCGCAGTCATCCGGATCATTTTCCAAAAAAACACGAAAAACAAGTGCAATTAGTCCAGCTTTTTCGTGAATTTAAGTGAAAAGTTCCACCGCAACCTACAAGTGCCAACGAAGGGAGATCCAGCAGCAGAGAAACATCAGAAGTAGTAAGTGCCACATTCCTTTTTCCTTAGTTCTTATAAAACCTCTATTTTATGAAATATTACATGTGGAATTATAACATAAATCTTTGCGAAATCATTACCAATTTATGACGGAGAATACTGTTATAATAGAGTCAACGGATTGTGAATGTTCTGATTCATTTCTCTCTCTGCCTTCATTAAATTTAAGCGACATCCATTCAGAACGAAGTTTGGAAGATATTTATGATATAAGTAATTCTCATAACGAGACAGATCTAATCAATAGCTCAGTAATTCAATCTAAGATGGCTCTAACAACTGAACAATTGATAACAGCCGCACGCAGCTATGGCGAGGTTATTCCTAGATTTGATGGAAACCCGGACGCATTAGAAGTATTTATAAACCGCGTAAACAAATTTCATGCGAAATACGGAGCTACGACGGACAATACTCTAAATGATTACACATTTTGCTTAATCCTCAGTAAATTAAAGGACAAAGCAGAACAATATATAAGTACGAGACCTGACATAGAGACTTGGGAACAGTTGAAAGCATCTCTTAGGACAAAATTCGGGGACCATACAAATCGACAGACAGTTGCGCACAAATTTAGATTCCTTAAAATTAATCAGAAAGAAAGTTTGATTGATTTTATCGAGCGTTTGAAAGAATTACAGAACAAACTTAATTTAAAAATAAATGCGGATGACGATTTATCTGCTAATCAAAAAAAAGTACATTGCGAAATAAATGACCAGACAGCCTTGGAGGTATTCTATAATAATGCACCACCAATGTTATAGACTATACTCGAGGTAAGACAACATAAAACTTTGGAAGAAGCGATACCTACAGTGCTAAAGCATGTGTCCAAGCATGGGCAAAACGATCCCGTTAGTAAAAGTAGTACAATTCCTAGTCGCAACTACGTTTTTCCACCTAATTTCCATCCCAGACCAGTTACGAATCAGACACATAGACCGACAACAACCATGACGCAAATTCCGAATAAGAATAATTACGGCACGAAGCAACCTTATTACAATTATAACACATCTAATCAACAACAATCATCGTATAGACCTTTCCAACAAGGTCCAACTCGAACACAGCCGAATAGCTTTAGCGCTATCAATAGAGCTAATAAAATTCCACCTGTATCGAACCAAGAATCGCGAAATCGGCCGGATAACAAGTTTAATCAGCCGCAATTCCAACGGTGGCGAAACCCTCAGATTAATTTACATGAGGTACCCTCGTATCATACACACGATATGGGATATGAACAGAATGATAATTGGAGTGAAACGGAAGAATTATATCCACAATACGAAGGTGAAATCGAATCCTTCCCAGAGGAAGAATCTGAAAATTTTCAGGTATCTGCCTCGGACACAAATTCTTAGAAACTAATCACCATCTTATATCATCTAGTTTACCATATTTAGTTATTAACGGCTTTAGAATACTTATTGATTCCGGTGCCACCAATTCCCTGTGCAGCCCCCATATAGCCCATAAATATTTTCCCGATAGGATTACCGAAGAAAAATTTACAATTAAAACCATATTGAACCAATCAGAACATAACGAAGTTCTCGTTACCGATTTTCTCCAACCTGGTCAATTCCTCAAATTTTATATTATAAATTTTCACCAGCATTTTGATATGTTGCTGGGAACAGAAACATTAGAACAACTAAATATGTTATTAGATTACAGTAGAGGCAAAATAGTACATAATAATTTAGAATATGATTTATGTAGATATCAACCTCCAACTATTAATTATTTTCAAACTCAAATTAAGCAGGGTCAGAAATTAATAAATGTTCCGACTAACATTAAGAAGGGAACAGTTCTTATACCCAAACAAACAATTGGACATTACGACATTCCTGAAAATATTAATATTGCTCGTAATTTCAGAGTTAATGTAGCTATTCAAAATAATTCGAACGAGGAAAAATCTCATATTCTTAGTCTAGATAAGCCCATTTTAGCTAACCACATCAATCTTAAGGAATTCGACGTCTGTCATGCACGTGTCGTGAAACACGAGACGTCAGATAACGGCATTGAAGACCTAACGTTAGCACATAAACTCGACCATATCAGAACAGAAGAAGAACAAACAATAATTTTTAATGAATTAACAAAATACCGAGACACGTTTTATAAAGAAAAAGATAAGCTAACATTCTCTTCTATCATCAAGCACACCATTCCATTAAATAATGAAACTCCTATCTTTTCGAAACCTTATCGTTTCCCACATTCGCAAAAAAATGAAATTAATAAACAAATTAACGAACTATTAGAACACAACATTATTACAGAAAGTACGTCGCCCTACTCGGCTCCGATTTTCCTTGTCCCCAAAAAAAAAGGAAAAGACGGCAAGAAACAATGGCGTATGGTAGTAGACTTTCGAAAACTCAATGAAAACACTATTGAGGATAAATATCCTCTACCGAATATATCAAACATTCTTGACATATTGGGCGGTTCGAGATTATTCTCCAAAATTGATCTTAAATCTGGCTACCATCAAATTGAAATTGAGGAAGAAGATCGCCACAAAACTGCATTCTCGACAGAAGATGGCCATTACGAATTTTTACGGATGCCGTTTGGTCTCCGAAATGCTCCAGCAGCGTTCGCGCGTGTCATGAATGAAGTTTTAAGAGGATTATTAAATAAAATTTGCTTAGTATATCTGGACGACATTATAATATTAGGAAAATCAATGCAAGAACATTTACAAAATTTAACTACAGTTCTACAACGACTGAGACAACATAAGTTTAAAATACAGTTAGATAAATCCGAATTTTTTCTACAGGAAATAGAATATTTAGGCCATATAGTCACCACAAATGGTATTAAACCAAATCCAAAATTTATTGAAAAGATCAAAAACTTGAAGATACCTTCAACGACAAAACAAATTAAAAATTTCCTAGGGCTTTCAGGTTATTATAGGAAATTTGTGAAAAACTATGCAACCATTACAAAACCCTTGACGGCTTGTCTTAAAAAGAACGCAAAAGTAGAGCATACGTCCGAATTTGTAGAAGCTTTCGAAACCATCAAACAAATACTCTGTAATGAACCTATCCTAGCATACCCCGACTTTAACAAGAAATTCGTTTTGACGACTGATGCCTCAAACGTTGGTATAGGCGCGGTCCTAAGCCAAGGTCCTATTGGTTCTGATAAACCAATAGCCTTCATTTCGAGAACATTGAACGACCACGAGAAAAATTATTCGACGATTGAAAAAGAATGTCTCAGCATTGTTTACGCCACAAAACAATTTCGACCATACCTTTACGGGAATAAGTTTACGATTGTCTCAGACCACAAACCACTACAGTGGCTCTTCAATATAAAAGAGCCTAACTCAAAGCTGGTCCGTTGGAGACTCAAACTGATGGAATTCGATTACGAAATCGTATATAAGAAAGGAAAATTGAATGCAAACGCTGACTTCCTATCGCGTTTAGAAGCATACCCTCTACAACTTGACAACACACCTGACGACCTCTTATCCCTATTTGCTAATCCCGGAGATATTGGTGAAAGGCCCTTACCAGAACTAGGAAATCTAGAGGACATCCTAGACGAGACTTCTGAAAAACAAGACTCTGACAAAATTAAGGCTATCTCCGAAATCCAGATTAAGCCACCTGACAAACAGAATTCTATTACAAAGACGGACCAAGTTAATATAGTTGACAATTTAGATCAAGGCAGAATAGCAGACAACAATACTCTACATACGCAGGAAGACGATACTTCAGCGGAACTAACCATCACCGACAAACCCTTGAATCTATTTAAGAAACAAATTATTTTTAAACTAGGAAACGAACCTAAGATTAAATCAATCAATATATTTAATAAAGAACGTCTAGAGGTTCAAATCACGAATAATAATTATCCAAATGAAATTCAAAAAGTTTTACAAGAGTATGTAAATCCTAAGGTACTTAATGCCATTCACTCGAAAGACGACGGTATGTATGAAGAAATTGCAACCATCGTAAATATGCTTTTTGATAAAAGTGTTAAATTTGTATTCACTAGAATAATTCTAAAAGATGTAATCGAGAGAGAACATCAGCTAGAAATATTAAATAAATTCCATAAGATCACCCATAGAGGAATACGCGAGTTGCAAGAAGAAATTGAGAGGGTTTATTATTGGCCAAATATATTGAAGGATTGCCAGTCACATGTGAATAACTGCAGAATCTGCCAACAAACAAAATACGAGAGAAATCCCATAAAACTTAAGTTTGATACCTCAATTACACCTAAGACTCCATTCGAAATAGTTTACATGGACATATTCTCGTGTAACAAATCCAAGTACCTGACGTGCATTGACAACTTTTCGAAATATTTCATGTATGAAGAACTAAATTCTGCCAACATGGTAGAAATTATTCAGAAGTTCTTGAAGATATTCTCGCGATACAAATTACCTAAGACACTAGTGACTGATGGACAATTTAATACGGGTTTGTTCAATAAACTTATGGAATCGTATAACATCGAACACCATACGACTACTGCCCTACATCCCAACGCTAACAGCCCCATAGAAAGAGTACATAGCACTTTAATCGAAATTATGAGAACACTAACACTTCAAAAACAAAAGGCTTTGTCACACAATATATTTGAAAATGCAACAATAATATATAATCGAAAAATACATAGTACCACGAACTTCCGACCAACGGAACTACTATTTGGACATTTAGATAATAGAGACATTCTGGAAATTGATTCGAAGAATCAATACAACGAATACATTGACGACTTGAGGAATAAAATTAAGAGCATGTACAATCACGTCTACCAAAAATCCAGCGATGCAAAAGATAAATACATCGAGAAGCAAAACGAAAAACGCAAAGAACCACCAAAGATCAACACTCTGGACGCGTATATTTCCACACGACCTCGAAATAAAATATCCCCATTGTATAAACACGTAACTATTAAAAAAGACCTAGGGACAAAGGTAAAAACGACTAAAAATAACACATACCATAAACAGGAATTACGAAAGACTAGACAACACCAAAGACCACTCATTCCATTTGTTTCAGATGAGCCTACTAATAATGGTGCTAATAGCACTGGTACACCAAAATCAAGCAACAGCCCCGAAAATCGAAATTAAAAGCCTCGAAAATAATCCAGGTATATTACCTCTCAAATTGGGACCCACTAGAATCCAATATTCTCATCATACATTCCTACACAATTACCCTATTAAAATCCTTGGTAGCAAAATTTTAGAATTAGAGAATTTAATATCGGAATTTCACATAAAAACCAAAAACAAACTGTACATGGCTGATATGATAGAATATGAGTATGTAACGAAACAATTTAACCAATTAAGGTCACAAGTAATTATGATTCACCCCGAAATTTTGAATAATGGGAAGAGAGTAAAGCGTGGAATGATAAACGCCCTAGGGTCCGTATTTAAGTTTATTTCTGGTAACTTGGACGAATCTGACGGTGTCAGATACGATAAAGCTATAGAAAATTTAAAAAGGGGTCAAGAGAATATAATATCTCATTACAATAAGCAAGCTTCTTTGAATCAGAAATTAATAAAGAATTACGAAGAAACAGTAGGAAATATCACCACAAATTTCAATAGAATCAGGGATGTACTAAGAATGATTCGAGGGGAAGACCAAAACGTTACCAATACGCTTACAATGTTCAAAATCAGCTTATTAGATCTGTCTCAAATCGTGGAAAAGTTGCTTGTATCAATAAATTTCGCCTCCTTGAATACCTTACACTTATCCATTATAAATGAAGAATCATTGAAGTCAGTGAGAGATGAACTGTCCAAACATCACACGCCTGAACATTACTATTCTAACGACAATATTCTCTTCATACGAACAATCTATGTAGAATATTACATTAACGCAGAGCATGTAGTATTTCTGTTACACGTTCCCCTGTTAAATCCCAAAACATATAATCTATACCACCTGTTCTCCATCCCTACTCGTGAATCCACAACAATTATCCCTCCTACCTCATATGTGGCCATGGGAGACGACACTACTTATTATTTAAAAAGCAAATGCCAAGCTGTCCAAGGAGAATTCTTTTGTAAACTTTCACAAATTGAGAGAAACTACCAGCAGAAAACCTGTGTAAAGAATCTGCTCCAGGTTAAAGAAGATCCACGATGCAAACATATCCCAGTAGAAATCACCGAGGTCCTAGTTGAAACCATCAGTGATGAAAAATACTTACTCATCGCCCCCACCGAGACCTTAGTGCATGGAAAATGTGGAAGTGAGGAAGTCCATAAGGTTAGAGGTACTTTCCTCATAACAGTTCCTTACTCCTGTCGATTCATAACCAAGGAGTTCGAGTTCGTTAACCTAGAGGGAACCATCCAAGAAGAACCAGTCTACCTACCTCACCTACCCAGTGCAGTGTCTGGTGTAAAACCTATACAGTTGAATTTGAAATCGTTTAATTTGGATCAGCTGTCTAAATTAACATTGGACCCTATTTCGGAATCTATCTCACTTATTGACGAAACTATTTGGACTCATTCAAATTTACCAATCTATGTATTGCTTATAGTAATAATCCTTATTTCAATTTTGTACTATTTCAGGATACAATTGTTAACTAGATTTAAGAAAAAAGTTAATGGAAATGAGGCATTTCCCGAACCATCCAAATCAAATATTTAACAGTTTTATTAATACGTCAACTTTGACCAACCCCAAAGTTTCCTCTTATGGGTGGAGGAGTTATATGCCTAATTTCCTTAAGCTCAGCGACTTATTCGCTTGATTTCTTAAGAGTCAGCATGTTAAACGCCAACTCAACATTTATTTCAATATAAAAGTCTTTTCGCAAGTGAGCCTCGCTTACTTGTAATTTTGTACGAGCATCATACTGTACGTGTTATAGAAAGTATTGACAAGTTACATTTTATAAGTCTGTTGTGTATAAATAAGTTGAATAAATCTTTTTAAAAAAGTAATTTCGGCTTGGCACAACATAACTCGCGAGCGAGTATAGCCATAGATTACAGATTAGGTTCAAGTTGCAAATGTATGCATAACAGAAAATGGAAAAGATCTTCACTGAGGGCAGTTGAAACGGACAGATCGAGATGCGACCACCGAATGCGTTCTCTCTCTCTCTCTCTCTCTCTCTCTGATTTTGATGATTATTGATTCATTTAAAAGAAGAGACTTAAGAAATTATCCCATATTGAAAAAGCTCATATCCAAAACCTCCTTACCTCCGAAAACCAACCCAAAGAGGGAGGAGGGTGCATTTTTTCTTGAAAATCTGAAATGGCAGAGTTAAAGAGTTTGAGACCAAATGCGGAAACGTTTAAATTGAACATTTTTTAAAATGAGTTACGGTTTTCGAGATACAGCAATGTTAGAATCTGAAATAATTAAATTTCATCCGAAAATTGAAATTCTGAGAATGCCAAATTTAAGACCAGATTATATGTAGCGACATTTAATTCGAAAGATTTTTTCCTTAAAGTTAAGGGAATAATAACAAGTACAAGCAAAGAATAAAGGATAAGTACTATCTGCTTTTATATAAGTCAACGTTCAACTGTTTTCGTGATCATTATGTTACACGCAAAAGTGTGAAATAAATATTTATTACAAAAAATTGGACCGAGTTTATTAGTTGATGCACTGAAAAATAAATAAGATTGACTCTGTTTATTGGTGCTCGTACTTGTGAAGTTGGTGCCAAGAGTATTTTATTTTACTACTTATGCAAACCTTACCACTACCAATCGAATTATTATTATTCTGTATTTCTCAGTCCACCAACTAATAAAGTCGGTCCAATTTTTCATAGAAAATATTTTAGGTAAATTTCTTATAGATATGTACCTATTGCGATCGTACACACTTTTGAATCTCAAAAAAAAATCTACGGCATGTTGTTATATGTCTATAAGTAAGTCCAAAAAAACTTTATATAAATATATGGGATATTACGAAACTTGTTAACTCGATAGAGGTCGCAGTTTTGAAGGTATCAACTTCAAACTTGCTACAAAAATCAATCTCTTAAATATCTCGGTCAAGTTCGTTATTGGACATTAGCGGGTAAGTAGTTTCAAATTGGCGACCATTCAAACATTCCAAAAAATTATCAAAAAAGTAGTGTAAATATCATCAAAAATAATTTTAAGTTATAGATATAATCACTACCTACAAAAAAAGTCTTCAAAAAAATGCACAGAAAAAAATAACAAGCAAAAAAATATTGGTAAATCATGAACACTCAATATAAATTTGATGTAATTGTAAATTTTCTGAAGATGATGATACATGCGGTTAAAAATGGGCAATTGGCATGTAGTGACATGTAGGTATACCAATGAAAATGTTCAAATTTAAATTTTAATGAATTTCGAGAAAGTTACCTTTCCGATGGCAGCCAGCCGTCAGGATTTTTTTTATTGAGGCTATCGATTTCAGTTAAATACCATCATCAGGTCAGCTTTAATTTATTTGATTAATAAAATTGAAATTGGTATTAGAATAAGCCTATAATTACGCGGAACCTGGCTTTGCGCATCAAAATCGTTCAACGTTCACTTATACAAAAAAGTAATTAACCCATTACCAATAAAAATTATTTGCTTATCGTTATTATTATTATTCACAGATCTCAAAATAGTGGATGCGGTTAAGACTCACCCTGATTTGTAGGGCCAGAGGTGAAGAAGAAGACACATTTCAAAGCATGGCGGAGAAACACATATTTAAGACTTCACCAATGCTGTTTGTTGGAGATCGTATTTTTTTCTAAATGTAAAATTTGCATATTTTTGGATATGGCCTCTTACATATAGCGAAAACACATATATCTCAGACTCAAAACAACAGGACACAATGTCGGGTGCACGGCTATTTTACATTAAGGTTTTTGTCACTGTTAATTAGCATTGACACATACCTTAGCTATATTTTCAAATTTACTTAGGCCTATAACAGTCCTACTCAATAATTGTATGATCTATATATTTATTTTGTACTGAACAATTTGGTTTCAGAGAAGCAAATTCTACTACAGCAACAATGGTTCAATTTGTTGAAACAGTAACTGAGGCACTGGAAGGAGGTACTTACATCCATGCGATCTGAGCAAGACCTTTGACTGTGTAGATCACACAATATTATTAAAAAAGTTGGAACACTATAACATACAGGGTACACCACCGCAAAACATTATCTTATGTATCAAATAGAAAACGGTTTGTAATAATTGATGGAAACCAATCCAATAAAAACGATATCCAATATGGTGTGCCTCAGAGATCAATTCTGGGACCTTTACTTTTTACTATTGGTAATACAAGTAACCCTGTTATTTGATCAAGGTGACCGCTATCTCGTGGGATATTATAATACACGACATATGAGAATTCAGTGAATCTACTCATTCAAACAATGTTTTGCCAAAATATGAATTGTATTCAAGTGATATTTAGATATATGCTCATTTAACAAAAGCAGCCTAGCCTTCTATGGGAACTTCATATTTAAAATCAAAAATAAAGATATGTTTTAAAGGTTATGTCAATTCAATTGTAATTATTTTGGAATTCCTAAATTCTGATGTTTAATAAGTCAAGAATCGAAAATTAGGTTATGATCTTGACATTTCGTAAGTATGTCTATATACCTATATATAAGGCTTATATTCTGTTCTATGTCAAATACCTACGTGGTCATGTTGACGTTCATTTGAATGAATCATGATAAGTGACGTTTTACCGCTTAACGTAACCTCTAAAACTTATGCATGTTTTTAATTATGATTCACAAAAAAAACTACGCTGCTTTCGTTAAATGACAATATATATGAATATCACTTGAATAAAATTCAGATTTTGGCTATACACTGTTTCAATGAGTAGAGACTAGAGTAGTTATACTGTACCTATATGGTAATATCCTACGAGATCGCGGCCACCTTAATCAAATAACAGTACTTGTATTGCCAATAAGTATAGATACATAAACGATCTACCGTATAACATGAATGGAGCCAAGGCAATCACTAAAAATAAGGAAAATAGAATCAACCCTGTTAAGCTTTTATTGAATGGTATATTGTGGATATGTTTAATAGTTCTCCGTTTGTTCTATATATTTTCAATTTCTAATTTTGATTATTATCATCTATACTCTATATGGTTATTTGTTGAATATGAATATTAACAAGTGCAAACTTGGTTTTAAATGTATAACACAATACAAATAAACAAATCTCTATGGCTCAAGTAAGAAAACCTATGATTCTTAAGCCCCCAACAGAAATTTGAGAGTCCGACAGTTTAATTTTTTCTTTCGCAATCGTATAACCCATAACTATTTTAACAACAGACCACAATAAAACAACAAAATCTGGTCAAGTCTGATCAATTTATTTTTCTGAATAATTTTTTTCTGTGACGGGACTTTTTCTTACATTTTATCTCTTTTGAGAGGTGATAAAGTACCTACCTATCACTTTTTATAAAATTACTTTTTCCCGGGGTATATATACCGATCAATACAGCGATTAAGCTGTCAATAATTTTTGTGATGCTACTTACAGAATTAAATTGACAGATATTTGTTTACTTTAAGGATGTTCGATGGTTTCAGCTTTATGCACAGAAATCCATAAAAATAATAAGCTTAATAAATTGGTGCATGGCGAACATGTTCGAATTTTTTCAGATTCTTTTATCACAGGATTTTCAAGAAAAACGTTATTGAAAAAGCACAGTGTCTTATGGAAAAATCGCACATTACCTATTTTAAATTGTTTTTTCATTATTTCCCATGTATGGAAATTGAAAACAAATGTTTCATATGAAAGTTAGCAATTTTATGAACAGATTTCTTTATTTTTATTTGTATCCTATCACACAATTTACGGTGGAATGTTCAAAAAACTATTTATCTAAGGACAATTTTTGAAGGAACGCTAAGAGAAAATTCGAGATTTGGCAACATCCCTGTCTTAATTCACAAAATACGAGTTAGACAAGGTGAAACATTAGTTTGTTCCATGTTCATGAAAATTATGAAGGCTAGGTCACTTTTGTTTGAAGTTTGAGTGTTATCATAGATAAAATATATACAGGGTGTTTCATTAATAATAGGAAATAATTAAACTGAAGAATCTTTGGTTCAAGATTATAAGATTTAGATTATCTTTATTTTTTGTATCGTGAGATAATATGATTATATATATTATATATTTGAAATTTTCTAAAAGCTTAACACAAAAGTAAATATTATTACGACTTAACCACATCAGTTTCACATACAAGACTAAGATTTCAAATTGTCTAATTTGTATACTGGTATATATTTGTATATATTATTGTGTAGATATAATTAATCAATTATTATTTATATATTTATGTCACTGATCACTGAGCCTGTACTTGCCTCAATATTTTCAGTTTAAATGTGTGACTTGTTTCTACTATACACACAAAGATTATTCATTACATCATTCACTAAGAAAACTTTTATAACAGCTGTATCTAAAAAAATCTAACTAATCTAAATATACCATTACAATCACATGTATATTAAACTAATGACATTTTTGATAGATCGGAACAGTAGTGTTTGCAGTGTTTATATTTATATATACTTTTTGTCTTAGAATAAGCTGAATGAACCCTATAATATTCAAATTTATATATTATAATGTTACAGCAAGTGTGATTAATTTGAAAGTATTAGTAATTGCCCATCATATTTGTGTTTACCCTTCTATCAAATATATGATGTACTTTACTATTTATATTTTATTTTTCTAATTTACCCCACAATATAAGCCCAGTATCATATCATAAACTGTATGTCCATATTGCTGTCACCTAAGTCTGTATCGCTACTAAATAACAAATTACTAAACTTTATACATTTAGAGAAAATATATATCTAATGGTTTGATAAAGATTCTGTTTTTTCTACGGATGTACGGCACTCAAAAAGCTAATGTACAAATTTTCTGTTATCCATAAGATTAAAGCTTGTCAATAGCTACTAAACAAAAAAATCTGTTGAAAATCAAAAGAGAAAAAGGGATTTTGCCTAGTTAGGTATATATAAGATTTGGCTTTATAATACCGATGCAACGCCAATATTAATTTCTCCTTCAATCTGTTGAATAAGCAAAGCTTCATTGCACTCATTGCAAAAAATGCTGAGATATAATATATTCTAATTAATTAGCCTACACCCTCTTACTGAATATGTTTCAGCGGTAACGATCGTTGGATGAACATTTCACGGGCATTTGTTTTTAAAAATTTTTCTTTCCACATTTCCACCTACACGAAGCCATAATAACATACTGTATACTGTTTGTAAATTTGAAATACTTTTACTATGAATTTGAAGGTTAGGACATAGACAGAGAAACTTTTGCTCAGGTTGGTAAACACAAATTAATTTATGTGCTGTTCTCAGTGATAAGTATGAATATAACATGATTAATTAATTAATTTAAAAATGCAAAAAGACAATAATATGATTAATTGGTAGTTAACTAGACCTATAGGAAGTGTTTCGAACAATAATGAAGTTTTTCTTGTTCAATAAATACTCTTTTCGAGATTAATATTTTATAGTTCCAACGTTGGCTAATCTGATATTTTTCTATACTTTCAATAGGACCGCCCCTTTCCCCGCACACCCAATCCTGGAGTCCTCGAACATCTTAAACGTTTCATTAGCGACGCAGGTCTAATTTTCGCTATATGTACAACAGCCTACCTGTTTAAAACTTCAAATTTCACTTCAATAATTTTATAACTTTATATATTGTAATTCTTTTTCAATATTAAATAATCTTTTTTTCAGGCCACAAAAAAATAGTGTATGTATTATACACGAAAAAAATATTAGATTTCAGTTCTCGGTTCTCTCACAACCTCAAGCAAAAATCTAATATGTCATGTCTTCCCTTGTATAATAAATAACTATTTTTAACTCTACCTATTGAAAATTGGTTCAAACGGAATCATTTTTTATTTTAATCAATAATAGTTTTTCAGATAAAAGTAGATTGATTATACTTTTTTATCTTAACGATCAGTCGAAAATATAAATAGTTACTTACATTTTATGAATATCTTGACATATCATATAATATCAAAAAGTTATGTCTTCATTTCTTGCGTCAATTATAACGTGTACTTGCCGCGTTTCACTGATATTCCAGAAATGTCGGTTTTGGTTGTATATATTAATATAAAAAAATATAATAAACTATACCGGGTGCGTCTAGGTCGATTGTACCTTAGACGTTTACGAGAAACGGAACAGAGTGATTCTGAAAAGTTTGTAACTCAAGTAGTTGCTCTTCATCAATCGATCTAAAATATTTTCAGCGATGCAGTGTTGCTTATACCAGAAAGTAGCAGCATATTTCTTATTTCAAACAGGACACTATGTATATTACCACATTTTTTGAATTTCTCATTACCTTCTGAATATGCTTGCTTCATAATCAACTATACCTATACCTATCTCTTACGGTTATCGAGATATTAATTAATTTTCATATTTTTTATCCAAAACATAGCTTGAATCAAATGTTTATTTCTGCGATATTTGGATTCCCAGGAGGCTAAAATTTTAGTTGTAATTTATCAAAATCTGGTAGGTATAATGATTCTGTATAGAAAAGTTTGTTCTGCGTTACGTTACAGGGCCGTACAAAACTCGTGATACAAAAAGAGTTAAAGTGGGTTTTTTCAAACACCATGTATATGATGTTCCTATACCAAAATAGCCAGAATTTCGAAATAAGAGCAATTTTCTAAAAAAATCAAATTGTTTTTTTCATATTCACGGTGACTATTACGTGCATTATTAGTAAAAGCTTTGAGTTTTTTTATGTTTGGAAGGCAATGGTCGGAATTTTGGAAATTTATTGTGAACGCTTCCTAATTTTGAAAGATGATTAATGAAATTATTTTATCATACAAACTTACAGTTCTTGATTGCTTGTAAATCAGGGTACGTTTCATTGAATTTTCTGCACGTTCTTGCTATATTTCCCTCAAATTTTCCATGAAGAATAAAGAATTTCATCAGAACTTCGTTTCAATTGTAATTTCCCTCCATTTTAATTCGTTTCGAGTCACTTCCATTGAGAAACGCACAAAGGTATTATTAATAATGCACTAATTGATAAATTTTCATAATATCATATACTATGATGACATATGTAATAGTCACCTTAGATGAATTTCTATGAGTGCCGTATGTATTCGTAATCGATCGTTGGCGGCTTCTCTGCCTTGAAAGTGTTACAACAGACAAGGGGACTTACAGTTAAACTTGGATTCCAAACCACTCAAGACTCAAGACAAATCTCAAGATACACCCTTCCAGAGAGCAGTAGGTACTAAGGAAATATACTGGTTTTCCTTTGCCTTGCGAGAGGAGGAGAATGCAATACGACAGAGAATCGAAAGATTGCCCACATCAACGGTCACTCGTCCAAACCGTTCCCAACGTATTGTTCTGCTTAACTTCGATGATCGAATTTGGTCATTTTCAGGCCGCAGCTACGCGCTCTTAATTAAATATGAGAAACATAATTAGATTTCTTTAGAAAATTGCTCTTATCTCGGAATTCTGGATATTTAGATTAAGTTAGGTATATTTTGAACGTTGTATAACGCAGGACAAACTTTTCTATACAGTATCCATACACATGATCTTGATGAGTTACACACAATATTGCAGCTTCCGGGGAATTCAAATACCGCAGAAATAAAAATTTAATTTGAGCTGTGGTTTGGATAAAAAATACGGAAAATAAATAATATCTCGAAAACCGTAATAGATAGGTATAGGTGAGTACAAAACAAAAATAAAGTCATGATAAATTCAAAAATGCGGCAATATAAAGGGTGTCCTATTTGAAGTAATCGGCAACGCTGCATTGCTGAAAATATTTTAGATCAATAGATCAAGGGCAGTTGCTTAATTAGTCAGATTTTCAGAATGATCCTAAGTTCCATTCTCCGTCAAGGCACCATCGACCGTGATCCACTCTGTATAAATTATATCGTAGAATGAATTTATTTTTTAGAACATGCCTTCATCATCTTAACAAATTTATTTTGTATTACAGAACCTATGCGAAATTATGAATATTATTTTGCAATTGTTCAAGGTCATCCTGTACTAACGGATTAAGTTCATTGAAGTTATCCATCATTAGAAAAAGTATCTATTAATGGTTCAATATTCAGGGAGCGAATATATTTCAATAACGGTTGAGACTATAAAGTAGAACAGCAGGTTGTTTCATTAGGTGATAAGCTAACACGCGAGTGATCAAGAAGAGTGCCTTCGATAATCCTTTCTAAGAATATTACTAATTTATAATCCAAAGTACGAGATTATAATGGGAAGCGAATTTGAGATTGATTTTCTTTCGAAAGTTCTAAACCTGTTATTTGTCGGGTCTTATTTTATTATTCCGAAAATTTAGCTTGCTGGTAGAAACTGGCCATCGAACATAATAACTGGTATATGAGAACTAGCCAAGTCAGACCTTAGGCTGCAATATATTATCCTATGTTATAAGAAAAAATGATATTTTATCTTGTTACAAATAAATTTCAGGACTGACCATTGAACTTAGCACCCATTTAGATTTAGATCGCACTTCTTTTATCGTTGAAGACAACAGCCAAAGCATATATCATAATATTGAACTTGACTCTCGTTTCACATTTATGTTTTTGATAGATTAACCGATATAATTTTTATTATATAGGTAGGTAAATTTTGAAGATAGTTTCAATGAAAAACACCTTAATATGCCTATATCAATTTTTCTTAAAATATAAAAGGAAACAATGAACCGTTTAAATTCATATTAGATCGTAACCTGAAACGTAATTTTTAATTTTAACAAAGTGATTTTTTTATAAACGGAGTTTGATTATGTATAACAAATATTAATTTAATTTTAATTTTGGAACAGAAATAGTTATTTTTGTTTCCAGTATGCGAAGTGCGTACGAGTTGCAAGCAATTTTTTTTCAGAAAATGTCAAAAAATAGAGAACTTCAGCTACACTTCTTGCTAAGGCGGGGGGGCGTTAAATGTAGTTTGAAAACATGCGGAGGATAGAGATCTTCGACCGCGGCCAAAAAATACTTGGAAGATTCTATCAATCAAACATCAAAACGAGCTGTAAATTTACGGTAAATAAAAACAGCTTTTGTATTTATAGTATTAAAAATTTCACATTTCAAAACTAACAGAAAATTTTGGAATATGAAACTTCACTGAAAATGATGGAATCCTTAAAAGAAAAGATGGTTATTCTAGCAGCGAAACTAGCGTTATATAAATCAATAAAGGAATTAGAATTTGCATCTCAATTACAGATTACCACCTATGACTGCTTAAGTTTAGAAACTTAATATATCAATTAGATTTCATTTGTCTCTCAGAAAAATGTATAATACATAGGTTAAGATGAATAAAGCAGTATTAAATCTAAGCAGTTGGTGTATTGTGGTAATTTTACTGCTGAAATGTTTTTAACTACGCCATATTCAAAAAATTGTGTTACCTAATTTACCAACAGATTTGATATTCGTCAAAAATCGCTTTTTGAAAGACAATTTAATTTTCCGGGATTAGGCATATCTACAGTCTGAAATATGTGATTCAGCTATGTGGAAGCGGCAAATTTTTCCGAAAATCGAAAATTCGAGATTTGAAAATAAGAAAGGGGACCATTTCCGAAAACTTTTAAATTGAACATTTTTTTCAAAAGCGTTACGGTTTCCCAGTTTTGCACTGAAAAATTCTGCAATATTCGATATGCGTATTTCCGCTACGTGGAAGAGCAATTTGTTTTCGAAAATCGAAAATATGAGACGGCCAGATTAAAGAAAATATGTAGCAACATTCAAATTGAGTCATGGTTTTCGAGTTAAAGCAATAAAGACTGAAATATGTATATTTGCGCCGCGATTTTTTGAGATCTCAGAATAATAAATAACAAGTACAAGCTAAGCCTATAACTTTTTGGATATTAGTGAACGTTTAACAATTTTCATGACTAATGTTACACTCAAAAATGTGAAATAAATATTATTTATAAAAAAATCGGACCGAATTTATTAGTTGTTGCACTGTTGTTATTTGTTGGTGCCTACAACAACAAACTACAACGGCACAACTTCAAAGTTACCAGCACCAATAGAATTACTATTATTTTATATTTTTCAGTTCAACAACTAATGAAGTCGGTCCGTAAAAAATATTTATAAATAAGATGATTCTAATGCTATCCGCTTGGAGCATTATTTGCATTGATTTAGGGAATTTTATGATTTGGAATCGAAACAAGTCAACGATAGGTGCTATCTACGAATGGACTTGAAAAATGTCACTATGAGTCTCTTCAGTATTTTATGTCAGAAAGGTCTCAAAAGTCTTCAATTTTTAGTAAACAAATGTATCTCGATGGTCCATTTGAGCTAGTTTTGATACTTTGTACTACATTAGTTTCGGTGTAGTCTGATGAGTTATATATTTTGTGAATCTTATTCAAAGGCTAGAACCTATTTCTGGTACTTTGATGCAGTTTATGGTAGAAACTAGAAATAATTATTGAACTTGATAAGTCGTCTGATTTTTTACGGCTAGCCATTTAGTCATTCTCCCCATTTAAAATATCTAGCCCATGGAAAAAAGAGTTGATGGAAAAAATATATATAATAAAATAACAGAAAACAAGTTACCTTCAACAGGGATTCGAAGATGCTGCAGAAAAAAGCATCCAGCTCATGAAAAGAGGAATACGAATCTATGTGCTGGAAATCTGTCGAAATTCCAGTTCTTTGGGTAAGATATCTTATCTTTCATGGGCGCATGATTCAGTAGGTATTATTTTGTATAACCTAATAGATTATTGTCGTTCTTATATTATGTTACGTACAGATGGAGCGGAATGATATTTTTGTGGCCATTGCTTAAAATTCTGTCTAACTTTCCGCAGAATGTTGAGTTTGAAATTAATATACCTATGTTATAATTCCAACTACTTTGTGAGAGGAAAATAAATTGACAGCTATTTTAAAAAACAAGGGATATTTGTGTCTTGGTCTATCCTATGGAGAATCATCAAACTTCATCAGAGGTTGCTGAAATCCCATGAGGATATTATTAGCGACGTATTAGCACTCCAGCTTATCTACCAAATAAGATGCACATTTAAATCCAAATACGATGTTCATTACATCGAGAAAATAAACGGATTAATAATTTCTTGACATGTATTAAGAGACTGATATGCTGTAATTGCCAAATAATGCATACTTAACACCCTTAATTATTGCAAATGACTTCCTCTAAACGAAAAATTATCTGAATATGCCAACATTATTTTAACATACCTACCATATCTTATAGATAATCAATGATAGAAACCATAAAGCTTCTAGGAATTCTCAGAATCTAGGAGGTGAATTTTAGGATATATTTTTTGTACATTATTACATCTTACTATTTTACTGAAAAATTGGATTTATAGATTTTATTGTTTTTTAATAGAAAAATTGACAGAACTTTCGTCCTGCTCCTTAAAAGTAGTTTGAGGATTACGGCATTTACCAAAGAGCAAGTTCCACAAGTTGCGTTACAAAACATGTGTTCACATACATCAATTATTTCTTTTAAAGTATAAAGAATAAAAATATTGACATGCTTCGAAGATTCTAATGAAAAAATTCTGTTACCTAAATCCCCAGAAAACATTCCCAATGTAAGACTTTTGGAGGTGAGAGCTATATTCTGCAAAACTCGACAAAAAAATCTCAAATCTTTCGCATATGCTCAGTAAGAGCTCCACACCCATACAACTTTTTATGTTTCCTTGTATACGAATTTTGCTTTAATGCTACATTTTCATCAAGTGAATGGGCCAGTCTGAAAAGGGGGAAAGCCCCCTATCAGACAAGAAGAAATCAAATAAATATAAATCATTCACAAACAATTGTGAAAATTACTGAAATAAATGCTATTGAATTGAATTGAAAATGAAGTGATTCTATCGCTTCTAAATATGAACTAGCATTTCCAGTCAACGACCTGCTCACTTTAAATGATAAAATTGTCACTAGCTGGCATACATACTTGAAATGAATGCACTATATTCCGTCTTGGAAAAGAAAATGGAATAAAACAGAATTAATATTGCATTTGAACTTTTATTCGTTTTTACGAACTACATTTGTATATTTAACTATATGGTCAAGTTCTAAGGGTTCTATTGGGAGAAAAAATCATCATTATTAGTGATCTACAATATTTTTACACACACCAAAAATACAAAAGTGCAATACGACCTATTTCTTAATATACAGGGTGTTTCAAATATATTCACAGGATTTGATGATGTGATAGCTCATCCAAAAATATGAAAAAAGTTTATATTAACTTACACTTTAAAATGCGTCATTTTCGAGATACAGGGCGTTGAAATTTTAAAAAATAATCGTTTTTTGTGACTATCTCCTGAACCATTTATCGTACAAGTTTTAAGTCAGAACAACATTTTTGTTAAGTCATAATTGGTGAAGATTTTGAAGGAGTAGTGGGTGTTTTTCTCCACAATTTCTACGCTTATGGAAAAAGTACGGTTCTTAGCCGCCCATTTAACCGCCAATGTTTTCTACACCAAAAAGGTACTGTTGGTCGTGACCAACATAAAATTATTTTTTCTCGAAAACGGTCGAATTCAGAGCTCACGACCAATTGTGCTTTTTTGTAGAAAACATTGGCGGTTCAAATGGGCATCTCAAAACTGTAATTTTTCCATTGGCGTAGGAAATGGGGAGAAGATCACGCACTACTCCTTAAAAATCTTCACCAATTAGGTATGACTTAACACAAAAATTTTCTGACTCAAAACTTAGCTTATTATGAGTGGAAAATGCTTACAAAAGCTGTTTACTTCAAGATAAACGGTTCCAAAGATATTCACAAAAAACGATTTTTTTCTTTCAATTTCAACACCCTGTATTTCGAAAGTGGTGCATTCTAGAGGATAAGTTAATATTCTTTTTTCATTTTTTTGGACGAGCTATCACATCCTAAAGTCCTCCACATATATTATGAAACATCCTGTATATTTAAACCTAATAAAAATAATTAAGGCGTGGGTTATATATAAAATTTAGTTAGAAAAAAAAAATTGAACAACTTATGTTTCAACGTCATAGAAGGAATTTCGGGGGCGGTGAGAAGCGATAGAATCACTTGATGAAAATGTACCATTAAAGCAAAATTCGTATACAAAGAAACATACAAAGTTGTATGGGTATGGAGCTCTTACTGAGCGTATGCGAAAGATTTGAGATTTTTTTTGTCGAGTTTTCCAGAATATAGCTCTCACCTCCAAAAGTCTTGCATTTGGAATGTTTTTTGGGGATATGGATTTTTTTTGGAAGTCGCTTAGCTGTCACGGACTAACTTCAATTTTCAATAATCATATTAATTTTAAGTACAAATAAATATACATACAAGGTGGCTCACGGTCGATGGTACCTTACACGTTTAAGGAGAACGGGACATAGGATCGTTCTGAAAATTTGGTTGTTCAAGTAATTGCTCTTAATCTATCGATCTAAAATATTTTCATCGATGCAGCTTTGCCGCTTATACCAAAAAGTAGCAGCATCTTTGTTATTTCAAAATGTTGTTCAAAATGTTCAAATGTGTGATTTTACTTCTAGATACAAAAATGTTTAAAAATGCGTTTTTTAAATGGAACACCTTGTATATTATGAAATATCCTGAAAAATACCTAAATTTCCTTCGATTTGATGTATCATGTTCCTATAGTAGCCAGAATTCCCAGATAAGAGCAATTGTCTAAAAAAATCAAATTATATTTCTCATATTTATCTAGGTTGCTATTAAATCTCATCATAGTACATGACATAATGAAAATTTGATAATTAGTGCATTATTAATAATGCCTTTGAGTGTTTCTTACCGTGAGTGACTTGAAAATATTGAAATGGAGGGATATTACTATTCGAACGAAGTACTAATGAAATTGTTTATTCTTCATGGAAAATGTGAGGGAATTATAGCAAGAACGCGCAGAAAATTCAATGAAACGTATCCTGATTTACATCCAATGAACAAGAGGAAGTTTATATGATTACAAAATAATTTCATTATTAATGGATCAAAATTAAAAGCGGAACTACATCTACCGAAACCTATAACTTCAGATGAAGACAACATAATAAATGTTTTGGCCTATTTCCGTGCTGATCCCCAAGCTTCCACTAGAAGTGCCGAATATGATTTAGGCTTAGATCGTGCGCCTGTTGGAAGGATCATACTTAATCATAACATGCGCTCGTACAAGTTTACCAAAGTTCAAGCTCTAAAACCAGAAGATGATCAAAGTAGGGTTCACTTTTGTGAAACAATCCTATTTCGCATACATGAAGATCCTGAATTCTTAAAAAAAATTATTTAGACAGACGAATCAAAATTTTCCAGAGAAGGAATTTTTAATAGAAGGAACGAGCATTTCAGGGCTGATCAAAATCCAAATATTGTCAAGGAAATGAGATTTTAGGAGAAATTTAGTTTCAACGTATTTTGCCTTAAAAAGGATCACCGAACAAGTTTTCTTATTCACGATGAACCGTTGAATTCTGGTTGGTCAGTTGTGAACGACTTCTTGGACAATCGGTCGTTGGAAGAGTATCGTATTAGTTGGTTTCAGCTGGATGGAGCACCGGTTCATTGCACTGGGGAAGTAACAACGGAGTTGTTTGAAATCGACGATCGCTGGTCCCGACGTTTGGGTCCGTGGCTTTGGCCTGCGAGATCAACCCATCTCACGCCACTTGATTTTTTCTTGTGCGGTCATTTGAAGACAAAAGTATACATGACACCAGTACACAGTAAACAAGATCTACGCCAACGAGTAATCAACTGCATTGAAGGACTAGATGCCATTGAAATAAGGAGGGTTACAACTATATCTACAAATAAACGGACATTGAAATGTTTGGAAGCCAATGGTCGGCATTTTGAAAACTTATTATGAACGTTTTCTAAATTTGAACAGATAATTAATGAAATTATTTTGTGATCGTACAAACTTTCTCTTGTTCATTGGATGTAAATCAGAGTTTCATTTAATTATCTGCACGTTGTTGCCATAGTTTCTACACATTTTCCATGAAGAATAAACAATTTTATTAGAACTTCGTTTGAATTGTTATTTCATTCATTTCAAATTACTTACGTTGAGAAATACTCAAAGATATTATTTCAATAATGCACTAATTGTCAAATTTTCATTATGTCATTTACTATGATGACATTTAATAGCAACCTAGATGAATATGAGAAATATAATTTGATTTTTTTGAAAATTGCTCTTACCTCGGAGTTCTGGCTACTTAAGTATAGGATTATGATAAATCAAATCGAAGGAAATTTAGGCATCTTTCAGTATATTTTATAATATAAAGGGTGTTCCATTTTTAAAAAAACGCATTTGTATCTAGCAGGAAAATCACTCATTTTGAACGACCCTGTATAACGCAGGACAAATTTCTCTATTCAGAATCCATAAACATCATCGACCATGAGCCACCCTGTATATATATATATGATAAAATAGATTTTTGTTGGGGATGCAGTCATCTAATAAATAAAATTCTTTGGATTGTGCCAAGCTTTCTAGAATGTTTATTCTCTTCGTCGGGGCAAAATTCGTGAATTTAGATAAAATTAACCAAAAACAGGACAGATTTTATAGCCATCAATCAGAAATATCATTAATTATTTATTTATTTCTGATTGATGGCTATGAAATCTTTCCTGTTTTTGGTTAATTTTATCTAAATTTACGAATTTTGCCCCGACGAAGAGAATAAACATTCTAGAAAGCTTGGCACAATCCAAAGAATTTTATTTATTAGATGACTGCTTCCCCAACAAAAATCTATTTTATCATAATCAATAATAAACCAGACAAGAATTCAGAATTAAACTTATATATATATATATATATATATATATATATATATATATATATATATATTCTTTTCAGCGCTTGGCAAGAAATGAAATGCAATGTTACAGATCTTGAAGCATATTTGCACAACATTGATAATGGTACCAACATTACCATTATTGTAGGGGACATGAATACAGATATACTAAAAAATTGTGAAATCGCGAACAACTACATACTGACTCACTTACTCAAATGTAAACAGTAGTGATATTTAGAATATTTATATCCTAAGCAAATTAAGAAGAGGAATTATTTAGCACCAACCCACTTGAATAAAATATTGCTGAATGAGTTGATAATAGTGCCCATACACGAGCAGATTATCCGTCATATCAGATACGTGGCGAGCCAGACGAGTCAGATAGAAGGGGAGATAAAAATCGTACGTTCGAGGGTACGAGCATATCATATTTGTTGATACGTATAGAGATGGGTGACTGGAATAAACAAAAGCTCTTTGATTGTATATATCTCTATAGAACTCACGGAAAATAATGGAAAAGAGTATATGTACAAATCAAAAATATACTTATAATTTTAATAACTATTTGCAAGATTTTTTTTCACAGATCTTCATGGTACCAACATTACCATTATTGTTGTGGACATGAATACAGATATACTAAAAAAATTGTGAAATCGCGAACAACTACATACTGACTCTCTCATCCTTTGGATTAATAATAATTAATATATCATAAAATATTAGCTATAAACATAAAGTCATATTAATAAACTGACATTGTTTTTCCATTTTGATCTGAAAAATAAATTAAAATTATAAACATTCCCTAAGAAAAAACAAAGTTGTGTAGAGTTCCAAATATTTAGAAACACCCGGTATAACTGAAAATATTTTTATGTTGTATAATGTTTAAAATACGATTGGGTTAGTCACAAACATTTTCTCTTAATCTTTACAATAACCCCGTAATCGTCCGAATACCTACGCACTCCTAATCTCCCACCTTGTATTTCATAACTTAAAATGTACCTAAACATTTATAAACAGCGGGCCGCGTCTAATTATAAAAAAAGCTATATCGTGTGATCTGAACCAAAAGCAAAAACCAAAAAAAAAATATGCACGAGTAGGCAATGTTAGAAGAAATATACCTAGGTGGTATCAAATATCAATAATACTTAATAACACACTGCGTACGAAAACGTCTATTTCCCGATGGCTCCGCCATCTCTTAGTAAATAGATATATTAACACGTACTGCCATGAGGATTGCAGTTCTATATACGTCTCTGTTCTCGGCTACTGCTACATCTACCTCATTGTTGCCATTTAGTTGGAGTATACGTTTGACAAATATTATTAATGCGTTAAAAATGTACCACTTTCGAATAAGAGCGAGGTAGTTTGCATTATTTTTAAATATAAATGATTTTACAATCATGATCATAATTAATTTGTTAGTTTCACTTAGGTATTTATCCGATATCTATATCAGTTAGGTATTTAGAAACATGTAAAATTTTAGCACCGGCAACACCGTAGAGTATGGAAAATAATAAATTGTGAAATCCGTCTATTTGGTTCTACATATATTGATAATATAATTATTACAGCCTTTTACGAGTTGAAAACATTTTCAAATGATTACTTATCATTGTAGGATTGTATTAAGTACAATATCTCTATAATTTCAAGCGATATTTTTAAATTAATCGGGAAAAACCATTACGTGACCTTGCAAATCCAACATTTTTCGGTAAATAATGCTTCTGTAGGCAGAAGTGAGAGATACCGCTCTCACTTCTGCAAACTACAGTTTGCATGGATTTTCAACGAAAAGTATTTCAGCAGTCTCAGAATTACTCAAGTTTACAGTAGTGATATTTAGAATATTTATATCCTAAGCAAATTAAGAAGAGGAATTATTTAGCACCAACAAACTTGAATAAAATATTGCTGAATGAGTTGATAATAGTGCCCATACACGAGCAGATTATCCGTCATATCAGATACGTGGCGAGCCAGACAAGTCAGTTAGAAGGGGAGATAAAAATCGTACGTTCGAGGGTACTAGAATATCATATTTGTTGATACGTATAGAGATGGGTGACTGGAATAAACAAAAGCTCTTTGATTGTATATATCTCTATAGAACTCACGGAAAATAATGGAAAAGAGTATATGAACAAACAAAAAATATACGTACAATTTTAATAACTATTTGCAAGATTTTTTTTCCAAATACAGATCGTTTTTTGACAAAAAACTTATCGTCGCGATAACCTATTTTCATCGCTATTTGTTTGAATCTGTTTTTGTGTAAATATTTCGAAGCAAATATGCAATAAATTTTCGTTTGTTGCTATGAGCATACATTTTGAAATTGAAATCTGCTGCGATAAGTCTGTCTCCCAAATATACATTGAGCCATACCTATCAAATCTGGATGAAATGTATATTTATATTTTATATATATATATATTATATTTTATAGAAAAAAATGATCTATCAAGTCATAACGTTACGATTTTAATAAATTTTTGCCAGATTTTTTTTTCAAATACTGATCGGTTTTTGACAAAAAACTGATCGTCGCGATAACCAATTTTCATCAATATTTCTCTGAATCTATTTTTGTGAAAATATTTAGAAGCAAATATGATGCAATAAATTTTCGTTCGTTGCTGTGAGCAAACATTTTGAAATTGAAATCTGCTGCGATAGGCCTGATCTCCCAAAAACAACATCGAGCCATACCTATCAGATCAGTATGAAATAAAAAAAATAATCTTTTAAGTCATACATAAAGATCTGATTCGCGTGTTTGATATGTTAGTTTGTGACCATGGAAAGATTTGGCTCGTCCGATCCAGATATGTCAAGTCAAAACTCTACGTATCTGAAATATACGGATAATCTGTACATGAATGGTCCGCTAATCTACTAAACAAAAAAAGTTCTAATCTCAATCATTTACTAACAGAGTAAATCGCTGTTCGCGCATTATGCATATAAAACGTAGGTACTCCGATTTAGACGATTTTTGTTACATTTGAAAGAGGAGAGTTGAGAAATGGTCCCATATTATATATATATATATATATATATATATATATATATATATATATAAACTGTACGTTTCATTGAATTTTCAGCACGTTCTTGCTATAGTTCCCTCAAATTTTCCATGAAGAATAAAGAATTTCATCAGTCGTTTCAATTGTGATTTCCCTCCATTTCAATTCTTTTCGATTCACTTCCATTGAGAAACGCACGAAGGTATTATTAATAATGCACTAATTAATAAATTTTTATGTCATATATTATGATGATATATATAATTGTCACCTTAGATGAATATCTGTGAGTGCCGTAGGTACTCGTAATAGAGCGTTAGCGGTTTCTCTGCCTTGAAAGTGTTACAACAGACAAGGGGACCTACAGTTTAACGTGAATTCCAAACCACTCAAGACTCAAGATAAACCTCAAGGTACACCCTTCCAGAGAGCAGTAGGTACTAGGGAAATATACTGGTTTTCCTTTGCCTTGCGAGAGGAGGAGAATGCAATACAGTTACGCGCTCTTAGTTGAATAGAAGAAAAATAATTTGTTTTTTTTTGAAAATTGCTTTTACCTCGGAATTCTGGATATTTAGGTTAAGTATATTTCAATTCGAAGGGAATTTAGTCACCTTTCAGGATATTTCATAACATACAGGATAATCCATTTGAAAAATCGCACTTCCACCTATTTTTGTATCTAGCAGTAAAATCACGAATTTTGAACAACCTTGTATAACGCAGGACAAACTTTTCTATACAGAATCAATACCCATGATCTTGATGAATTAAACACAAAATTGCAGCTTCCTGGGAGTCCTAATACCGCAGAAATAAAAATTGATTAGAGCTATGTTTTGGATAAAAAATATGGAAAATAATTAATATCTCGAAAACCGTAATATATAGGTATAGGTGAGCACAAAGCAGAAATACAGTTATGATAAATTAAAAAAAACTGGTAATATACAGGGTGTCCCATTTGAATTAACAAAAATGCTGATATTTTATGGTAAAAGCGGCAACGCTGTATTGCTGAAAATATTTTAGATCAATAGATAAAGGGCAATTGCTTAAGTATTCAGATTTCCACTTCCATTCTCCGTAAACGTCAAGGATCACTCTTTAGTTGACGTCCAAGTGAAAAATTTAACCTCCAAAACCGTAAAGAGTACGACCTTGGCGTTTCAGAGCATAAATTACGTTCATTGCTTTAACTGTATTCCTCTTGGCATGTTCAGTATATGTTACCGCATCCCTGATAACATTCTCAAGGAATACTTTGAGAACACCTCTAGTTTCCTCATAGATCAGACCAGAGATTCTTTTCACGCAGCCACGACGAGCCAATCTTTTGATAGTGGGCTTAGTAATACCCGGTCATCGAACGTGATCCACTCTTTATAACTGATAACAGATTAAATTTATTTTCTAGAACATGCCTTCATCATCTTAACAAATTTATTTTGTATAACAGAACCTATGCGAAATTATGGATATTATTTTGCAATTGATCAAAGTCATCCTGTTCTAACGGAATAAGTTCATTGAAGTTATCCATCATTACAAAAAGTATCTATTAATGGTTCAATATTCAGGGAGCGAATATATTTCAATAATGGTTGAGGCTATGAAGTAAAACAGCAGGTTGTTTCATCAGGTGATAAGCTACCACATGAGTGATCAAGAAGAAAATACCTTCGATAATCCTTTCTGAGAATATTACCGATTTATAATCCAAAGTACGAGATTATAATGCGAAGCCTATTTAAAATTGATTTTTTCAAAAAAAATACAGCTACCTACTGGTCTTTCATATATTTAGAATACATTTTTCCAGGATGTTGCTATTTTGTTACTAACCAATTTAAGTCAAATAGGGATGGGTACTGAGTCAAATATGACTAATATAACTAATATTGGATTTTAATGTTATAACCGGCAGTAAAACTTGATATTTCTAAACAAGCCAATTTCAGGTAAACTGACGAGCAGCACCGTATGTAATAATACATGAACCATTTGGAGCAACTTTTGACCCCCTCATAACTCAAAAACTATTTTACATAAACGTGCCAAATAAGGCTCATATATTGAGACTTGCGAGATACATATGTGCTCCAAATTTCATAATCACATCTCCAACGGTTATATAGATATTAACGTCCAAAAATCGTCATTTCTATCACTGACTGACCTATAGATCAAAACTCTAACCCAAAGTTCAAATTTGGCATGCAGATAGATAATTAGGTGAATACAAAGGAATTAATCAGAAACTGGTATATTTTTATCATTTTATTATAATTTTTCACTTAATTGATTCTATTAGTAACACTTTATCTATATATAATGTATCAGCAATCAAAACTTATGACAGCCGGTCTTTATGTGGATTTTAAGGTCTTCAAGGGAACAGTGAACAGAACAAGTAAAGACTGAATTATGATTTGCGCCGCGATTTTTTGAGATCTCTGAATAATAAAAAACAAGTACAAGCTAAGCCTATAGTTTTTTGGATATTAGTGGACGTTTAACAATTTTCATGACTAATGTTGCACTCAAAAATGTGAACAACTAACAACTAATGAAGTCGGTCCGTAATTTTTTTTATAAATTAGATGATTCTAATGCTATCCGCTAGGAGAATTATTTGCATTGATTAGAATTTTAGGATTTGGAATCGATACAAGTTAACGATAGGTGCTATCTATGAATGGACTTGAAAAATGTCACTTCTCATTTTATGAGTCTATTCAGTATTTTATGTCAAATAGATTTCAAAAGTCTTTAATTTTTAGTAAACAAATGTATCTCGATGGACCATTTGAGCTAGTTTTGATACCTTGTACTACATCAGTTTCAGTGTAGTCTGATGAGTTATATATTTTGTGAAGCTTATTCAAAGGCTAGAACCTATTTCTGGTACCTTGATGCCGTTTACCTGTGCATATGGTAGAAACTAGAATTGATTGTTGAACTTGATAAGTCATCTGATATTTACGGCTAGCCATTTGGTCATGATCCCCATATAAAATATCTGGCCCATGGCAAAAGAGTTGATGGAAAATTATATAATAAATAAATATATAATAAAATGAAAACCGACAAACAAACTACCTTCAACAGAGCTTCGAAAATGCCACATAAAAAAAGTATCCAGCTCATGAGAAGAGGAATACGAAACTATCTTATCTTTCTTGGGCGCATGATTCGGTAGGTAATATTTTGTATAACCTAATTATTGTCGTTCTTATATTATGTTACTTACAGATATAGCGGTATGATCTTTTTATATTTGTGTGGCCATTGCTTAAATTTTTTTCTAACTTTTCGCAGAATGCTTGAGTTTGAAATTAATATACCTATGTTATAATTCCAACTACTTTGTGAGATGAAAATAAATTGATAGCTATTTTAAAAAACAAAGGATAATATTTGTGTCTTGGTCTATACTATGGAGAATCACCAAACTTCATCAGAGGTAGCTGAAATCCCAAGAGGATATTATTAGCGACGTATTAGCACTCCAGCTTATCTACCCAATAAGATGCACATTTAAATCCAAATACGATGTTCATTACATCGAGAAAATAAACGGATTAATAATTTCTTGACAATGTATTACGAGACAGATATGCTGTAATTGCCAAATAATGCATACTTAAGACCCTTAATTATTGCAAATGACTTCCTTTAAACCAAAAATTCTCTGAATATACCAACGTTATTTTTACATACCTACCTACATAGATAATCAATGATAGAAACCATAGAGGTTCTAGGAATTTCCAGAATCTAAAAGGTGAATTTTAGGAAATATTGTTTGTACATTATTACATCTGACTATTTTATTGAGAAATTAGTTTTTTTTTTTTCTCGTCTCGTCCTGCTACTTAAAAGTAGTTTGAGAATTACGGCATTTACCAAAGAGCAAGTTCCACAAGTTGCGTTACAAAACATGTGTTCACATACATTAATTATAACTTTTAAAGTGTAAAGAATAAAAATATCGACATGCTTCGAAGATCCTAATGAAAAAACTCTGTTATTTACCTAAAAGTATCTCAGCAGTCTCAGAATTATTCAAGTTGACCTGATGAAACATTTTTTTAAATTTTTGTGTTCCTACTTCCTCAAAGTGATTACTCAAATATAAACAGTATAGTGATGTTTCGAATATTTCTATCCTAAGCAAATAAAAAAGAGGAATTATTTGGCACCAACAAACTGGAATAAAGATATAGATTATCCGTAATAGCAGATACGTGGCGAGCCATATGAGTCAGATATAAGGGGAGATCAAAATCGTACGTTCGTGGGTACGAGCATATCATATATACAAAAGTTCTTTGATTGTATATATTTTTATAGAACTCACAGAGAACAATAATCTCAAAAAATATGCTTACGATTTTAATAAATTTTTGCCAGATTTGTTTTTCAAATACAGATCGGTTTTTGACAAAAAACTGATCGTCGCGATAACCAATTTTCATCAATATTTCTCTGAATCTATTTTTGTGAAAATATTTAGAAGCAAATATGATGCAATAAATTTTCGTTCGTTGCTGTGAGCAAACATTTTGAAATTGAAATCTGCTGCGATAGGCCTGATCTCCCAAAAACAACATCGAGCCATACCTATCAGATCAGTATGAAATAAAAAAAATAATCTTTTAAGTCATACATAAAGATCTGATTCGCGTGTTTGATATGTTAGTTTGTGACCATGGAAAGATTTGGCTCGTCCGATCCAGATATGTCAAGTCGAAACTCTACGTATCTGAAATATACGGATAAAGGCCTGGACACACCTGTCATGAAGCCTTCCGATCCGACTCCGGTCCGATATTGCTTAAAGAATCTGATCGGTGCGGGATCGGAAAGGGTTGAGCACACATGTCATGCCCACTTCCTGCTCTTTTCAGATTTGACACTCAGTCTACTCGAAATCGCCAGTTGAAACGGAAATTGGAACTACAAGAAAACATACCCCATTGTTCTTTTAGCGCTAGTTGATGCTCGTTACAATTTTATTTTTGTAGACGTGGGAAGCTACGGAAGAAACTCTGATGGTGGTGCTTTGGCGAATTCCAATTTAGGTAGAAAACTATCTCGAAACCAACTTAACATCTCAGACAAAAAAGGCCTCCCAGGAACAAACATGGAACTTCCCATGGTTATAGTTGCCGATGAAGCTTTCCCCCTCACAAAAAATATCATGAGGCCATTTCCTGGAAAGAACTTGTCTAACGAGCAAAGAATTTTCAACTACAGATTGAGCAGAGCTCGAAGAATGTCAGAAAATGTCTTTGGCATTATGGTGCAAAAATTTCGAATGTTCATGAGGCCTCTCCACGGAAATCCTGAAAACATAACAAGGGTAGTTCTTGCAGCATGTATCATACATAACTTCATTAGAATTAACGAAGACTACAAAGTGCCAGAAGTAAGTGACAATACTGACACAACTCCAGTGGAGAAATCTCGTCTTCAGGATTTTCCTCGTCGCCGAGGGGGGGAAAATCGTGAAGCATTCAATGTAAGAGAGCAGTTTAAGCAATTCTTCAACTCTGAAGAGGGTAGTGTGGAGTGGCAAGAACGCCGGGCTTTCATAGGTTAATAAGTTAGTTGTTCTTCCTTGGAACTGTTCGAAACTATGAGTATTTTATAGCTCTTCTTGTGTTACTTACAACTAAACATTATGGTTTTATATTTTAAAAAATTTGAAAATTTGTGAGAACCTGTGTACAATAAAGAATATGTTTGAAACTTACTTGCACAAAATCAATGTGTTGAATTAATTATAATGCAAAATAGCAAAACAAATTGAAATAATACAAGTACAAAAGATAGCAAAAATTTGCCAAATTTCAAGCCGATATCTTCAAAATTGCGGCCGGTATCGCGTGACAGACATACGGACAGACAGACAGACAGAAAATCCAAATGCAGATCGAGTCTACTCTCTAATCATAGACTCACTTACGTTCGTCAATTACTATAAATAAGAATAAATACCGGGTGTTTCAAAGGTCAGTTTACCAAACTAAGTGAGGTAAACTGATTTATTAAACACAATGCTTTCGTAACTAATGTTGCACAACCTGTTTTTGAGCAATGATAAAATCAACTGTGAAGGTCATTGTTAACATTTTTATGTTTTAACTCGGTAAACTGACTTTTGAAACACCCGGTATATTCCTAACGAATCCTTGAATATTTTCGGAATTAAACCTTCTACATTTAGTTTCTTCGCAACTTTTTTCCACATAATGTCCTTGTACTCCGAGTTTCTATATTGCTCTTGTGCCTGATCATAGAGAGCTGGAAACATTCGGACAGTTTCAATAAGCTCCTCCGCTTTTATACCCGCCATTTCACTGAATTTAACACAAAAACTGCCACCGACAACCTTCCCGCATCAAGTAAACGAATGGTCTGCAATGTCGGAGCATGACGGGATACCGGAATCGGAGACGGGTGGGAGTAGGACGGATCGCGTGTCGGACAGGTGAGACCTACTGTATTCCAAACCATTGTTTATTCCCATATCATACAGTCGTCCCGCTGTATGACCGTAGTCGGATCGGAAGGCTGTATGACAGGTGTGTTTGATATGTTAGTTTGTGACCATGGAAAGATTTGGCTCGTCCGATCCAGATATGTCAAGTCAAAACTCTACGTATCTGAAATATACGGATAATCTGTACATGAATGGTCCGCTAATCTACTAAACAAAAAAAGTTCTAATCTCAATCATTTACTAACAGAGTAAATGGCTGTTCGCGCATTATGCATATAAAACGTAGGTACTCCGATTTAGACGATTTTTGTTACATTTGAAAGAGGAGAGTTGAGAAATGGTCCCATATTGAGAAAAACAAATACAAAATTTCCTTTCCTCCAAAAACCACCCCCGAAGGGGGTGGAGGGCGCTATTTTCCTCGAAAATTGAAAATTTGAGGAATTAATGAAAATTCCATATCCGGAAATGTTTAAATTGGACATTTTTAAAAAAAATCATACTTATCCGCGCTACAGTATGAAATATGTGTTTCAGCTATGTGGAAGGGGCAAAATTTTCCGAAAATCGAAAATTCGAGATTTGAAAATTAGAAAGGGGACCATATCCGAAAACGCTTAAATTGAAAATTTTTTCATAAGTGTTACGGTTTCCGACTTTCGCAATGGTAAAGTCTGAAATTTGTGATATTCGTATTTCCGCTATGTGGAAGAGCAATTTTTTTCGAAAATTGAGAATATAACACGGCCAAATTAAATAAAAAATTATATGTAGCAACATTTAAATTGAGTTACGGTTTTCGAGTTACATCAGTAAAGTCTGAAATATGTATATTTGCGTCGCGATGTTTTGAGATCTCTGAATAATAAATAACAAGTACTAGCTAAACCTAGATACCTATAACTTTTTGGGTATTGGTGAACGTTCAACAATTTTCATGACTAATGTTACACTCAAAAATGTGAAATAAATATTTTTTATAAAAAATTGGACCGACTTCATCAGTTGTTGCACTGAAAAATACAAAATAATATTAATTCTATTGGTGCTAGTAATTTTGAAGTTGTGCCGTTGTAGTTTGTTGTTGTAGGCACCAACTCCAAAAGAACCAGCACCAATAGAATTAATATTATCTAAATTAATAATATGGGAAGTAACAATCAAAAATTTTACAATTTTTAAAAGCTAATATTGTCTATTATGTGATCAAACTGAATATCCCTTATTCATTTTACACGTTCTAAACTCATATCAGTTCTCATTATTTGCAGTTCTGTTTTTTCGGCTTCCGACTTAAGGTGCTTCACTAATGTCACATATCTTGTATTGGATCTTCCTAAAAAACAGTTTATCCAGTAAATTAATTGAGAAATGCTTCAAGTGATTTATTCGAAGTATCAGCAATTTCCATTATATACGTACAGCCATCCATCAACATCTTCAGGACTGAGGAAAGCTAGACAAGCGCATAGACGGACAATCTTTCTTATTTCGTCGTTTTTTCTATATGTGTCCAAAACCATCTACTAAACGCCTTCTTATAAATTTGATGAATTCCAATGTTGTCGTCTTCACTTGCTCTTTTCGCAGTTACGAAGGAAGCAGCTTCCACTTCAGCATTTGCCATGTCTGGTAAAGATTTATATTCAATGACTTTCACAGGAAAATTATCCCTGGTGTTCATTCTTTTTCCCTTGAGATAAACCCACGTAGTAACACCATTCTTATTGTTTTGGCGATATTCGCGATATACGTAGCCATTATGTATCGCCGATGGTTTGCTCTAATTATATTATTATATATTAGGTACACAGAATTGATATAACTTGTATAATTTATGGAAAATACCTTAGTATCTTTACCATATTTCGTGCTTCGCCTAGGTAAGAAAAATGGGATGACCGCATATCCCACTGAAAGCATCTCCAACTGACCGCATCTTATACGACACGCTTTCAGCCATAAATCGGTTATTGCATCTACCTATAGTTATTAGAAACAAAAAATCTTCTTATTCTTTAATAAACTTGATTTTATTTTCGTACTACTAATCCAAATATCTAGACGTTTACGGAAAATATCTTAATCGGGTAAAATTGTCTAAGTAGGGCTTAGGTACAAGGTATGTTTACGTTTGAGAATCCCCGACTATTCATATTCTGTAGAAAGTACCGTTCAGTCAGAATATCAGTAAAGGGTTAATCAATTTTAATATTATCTTTTTCCTTTTCCTGCTTTTTCTCAGAGATTCGCGTAATGACTTTAAGCAAAATGCTGAGCCGATTTCGCGCCACAACCTTGAGCGAAACGTGTTTTTCAGCTATGGTCCCGTAACCAATGAGGGTAGGATGTCCAGTCTGTGTCAACAAAAACAAAAAAAAAACTAAATCGGTCCATCCGTACCCGAAATAAAGATGTGTTGAAAACCTAACACCGACATTTTTACGCTATTACAATATGTACCTAATAGGCAAGTTTATAGCTTACAAGGGCAGGGAAAGGCAAGCAAATAAAGTTTAAATTAAATCAGTCTATCAATTTAATACATTATACAGTTTATATTGGCGTGTAAATTTATTCTATGAAATACTTGTGTCAATATGAAGTTATATAGTATACCTCTTTCTAGTTATTGACAAAGGTAAAGCTCGTTCTTATATCATATGAAATGTATAATGTAATGAATTTATTTATTGATATTTATTTAATCAAACCACAACTGAGAACATTTCTCGTAAATCAGTTTCTCTCTTGTGTAATTGTTTGCTTATTTAATTATGTATTTATAAAAACATTTTCGTTTTTTGGCATAACGGTAACATTATTCAGAAAGTTGCTAACTCAAAAACTATTATTTTAGGTTTAAAAAACTTTATCTTTTTTAGAAAAAAATCATTAGGGATTGATATAAGCAGATAGGTAGTTATTGTAAGAAATAGACTTGTGAAAAAACATAAGCAGCTGAGCGATATAGATTATTAAAAGGGATTAAAGGATATCACGCTGATCCATATGGGCATCGGAAGCTTTCAACATGGACAAATTCTTGGAAGTGTACCTACCAACCTAATTTACAGAATAGATCGCAATTTAACGACTTTACTATGATTTTAATCCCAGCAGGTAACTACCATTTTACTATAAATTAAAATATTCCTCCTACTCTATCAATCAGTCGTGGTAGTGTCCCTGCACGAGTAACATCTTCAGTGAATATTGTGAGAAAAATGGAAATGAATGACAACAAATATATGATGCAGCAGTTTGACCAGGTACGATTTATTTTTCGAGTTATTTCTGTCTTTTATATGTCGAATTGTAGGTACGTGTTAGTCCGAAGTACAAATATGCAAAGCTATTACAAAAATAATATGAAATATATAATTTTTCGAGTTTTTATATGTATTTTATTCATTATTTTTTTAATATATTATCTTAATATAGAATAAACTATTAAAAAACATTACGTAATCTCACCAAAAAAATATTTCTATATAGGTAAAGAAAAAAATTTCGGCACTGATATTTCTTGGTTTTCATAAAAATATTATGTATTTAAAATAAATAAATAACAATCAATCTACGTATTTGTAGTATATTTTCTTTACTATTATTATAAAGTCGGGTTCTAAGATCACAGAGCTTGTTTTTGATCCATGGGGAGATTTTCTTACTAGTTATTTTTGCTAAATAACTTACCTATTCAGATTATGGTTGTTCTCTCTCTATAATATTTCACAAATATACAACCATCAAAATTGTGAAATATTGATCTGTTTTCAATTTTCAATTTAATATCTGGAATCAATATATGTGCAATCTCACCATTATAAATACCTGTAGTTGGGTGCAACGTAGCCTCGATGTTACAATTTCAAATTCATTATTTTATACTATGTTTTCCTGCAATAATAAATAATAATAAATCTAAACTAATTCTCTAAATATATTAATTTGTATGCCAGTAGAGGGGTAGAGGGACAATTCTTTTGGCCTCAAAATTCCATATACCTATCGATAGCGATTTGGAAATTATTATCACTGTTCTTATTACACATGCTCATATAGTATATACTTAGATAGTAACAGAAGATTTTTTGCAGTTCATGCCAGTCCTGCCGCCATTCCAGCAGTTCCTGCCCCAAGCAGAAAATGTTCCTGCCCAGCCTCATCCTTTTTTCTACAATCATCCCGCTCCTGCTGGTAAGTTTTACAACTTATATTTATATTTATATATATAGTCTTACCTAGAAGAATTTTCTAGTTAGTAACTCATGTATATGTCATACAAATAGTTTGTATGATGTTTCGTTGTTTTTTTATTCAATCAGCCAGGTTCCCCTGCTAAGCTTCGGTGGGTTACTCTTATAGATACTGCTAAAATCGAGTTTTTCAATTTCACATTTATATAATAGAAATGTTAAATATAAATATTTTGATAAAATATTCTGAATCAAAATTATATTTTCCAATTTATGCTTTTTTCTTTGTAATTTCCATCCCTCCTATATTGTTCAATATAAATGAGGTACTTTAAAATGTTTTCAACATAAAGATTATTGTATGCCTGAAAATGGTAAAAACGATTTCAATGAAATTTTTCATGCACCGTTTTCAGTTATATTTTTTCTCTACAATCTACAGTAAATTATTCAAACCCATTGTTTTAATAATTATAAGAGCTACCGAGTCTTACCTACAAGAATTTTCTAGTTAGTAACTCATGTATATGTCATACAAATAGTTTGTATGATGTTTCGTTGTTTTTTTATTCAATCAGCCAGGTTCCCCTGCTAAGCTTCGGTGTATCTTATAGATACTGCTAAAATCTAGTTTTTCAATTTCACATTTATAAAATAGAAATGTTAAATATAAATATTTTGATAAAATATTCTGAATCAAAATTATATTTTCCAATTTATGCTTTTTTGCTTTGTAATTTCCATCCCTCCTATATTGTTCAATATAAATGAGGTACTTTAAAATGTTTTCAACATAAAGATTATTGTATGTCTGAGAATGGCAAAAACGATTTCAATGAAATTTTTCATGCACCGTTTTCAGTAATATTTTTTCTTTACAATCTACAGTAAATTATTCAAACCCATTCTTTTAATAATTATAAGAGCTACCGAGTCTTACCTAGAAGAATTTTCTAGTTAGTAACTCATGTATATGTCACTTTCCATCCATTATCGTAGAAACTAGAGTCACTCTTTCTAATAAATTTGTTATCTAACACATTTTAATTCAATTATAAAAATAATTTGGCATTTTTTCAGCGGAGAACGTGGAAGTGCCTCCCGAAGAAGAACCTCAAAAGAAAAGAGTTCGCTCGGCGTTTTCTAATGCTCAACTAGCAGCAATGGAAAAAGAGTTTTCTATATGCTCGTACATCAGTCGCCCAAGAAGATTGCTTTTAGCTTCAGAGATAAATTTGCCTGAGAAAAAAATTAAGATCTGGTTCCAAAACCGTCGCATGAAAGTGAAAAAAGAGGGTGGTCGTATTGACATGATGAGGCAAAGAAGAGCTAGATCACCTGTAGTAGCACAAGAAGATGTGGTGGTTCCAGCTCCGTCACCTCCAGTCAAACTATCTCCACTACTTCCAACCGAGGATTTATCTACAGCACAGCACAGCCCATTGCATCCAGTCCCGCAACCTCAACCACAAATTTCAGTGCCATTTGGAATACAACATTATCCGAATTTTTGTGCACAATCTCCTCCTGCAGCTTGTATGGCCAACGATTACTCTCATCTGACCCTTCAAACCAACAATGTCGGGTCAGGCGTAAGAGCTATATCTAGAGGCTCAGAGATGAGCACTACCAGTAGCAGCACTTTGAGCGTTCCTGAGCTGGAACAAATTTTCGGAGATACAACCTACAACCAGTTTGAAACGCCAGGAGTATGTGAAGTTGTAAGTTTCCCCAATAATTTTACTGGTCCCATGGACCCATCTGCCGGTGTCTACAATCCGCAACCCATGGCTTTTGGTTTAGATAATAACGGCTTCTATTATCCACAGAACTCTTACCACCATTTGGATAGGAATGCTCCGTTTAATAATGGACCAGTAAACCAATTCTAAATTTTAATTGTATATTGTTCTTTTTCAAAATATTTGTCGCCATCATAACATCTTTATTAGTATACAACTGACAAAAATTACATTTTCAGTGAAATAATTTGTACTATAATTAAGCTTCGATTTTGTCCCGTTTCTGCTTTTATATTTTGGTTTTTGTAATAATTAGCTATCTGATGTGATGTATAATCGTATGGATTTTTTGAGACAAATCCTATACGATATAACTCGAATTGTATCCGCTGCTTTATCTATGTATGAAGAACTGAATTATTATTGCTTCCAGTGTTTTGTACAAGTAATTTTAGCTGTAATTTTTTGTTGTTTTAATTTTTTATTGCTACTTTAGCCATTAGCGAATAGTTATATATACAATTACTTTTTCATATGGGCGGTTTTAATAAAGAAATGTAAAATCTATATAAAATGTTTAATTTCTCTAGATTCATTATCCGTTCTGCCTCTAACAGGTGTCGGGAATATGTATTTCGTTTTTCACGAGAAACGCTGGATTTTGGATAGATCATTTTCTGCAATTGAATTGGTTATTTTAGTAACATTAGAATAATCATAATGTTTTGGTCAACGAAACTATTCGAAAGATGTTCTTATCAAAGTGATCTTAAAGAATATCAGAAAGGATAGCAGCATGAATTACATCAGTAATTTTAAAACAGGATACTGCTATTGAAAAATAGATCACAATTTAACGACATTAATGTAATATTATTCCCGCAGGTAAGTACCATTTTAATATAAATGTAAATAGTTTTATTCTTACCAAATAATAGTAAGTGTCTCTGAACGTGAAATATTGCAAGAGAATATTGTGCGAAAATGGAAATGAATGACAACTATATGATGCAGCAGTTTGACCAGGTAAGAGTTTTTTTTGAGAATTCAAATTTATATGCGTAATACATAATCGTAAATAATATAAATGACCAAATTTTTAAAGATGAAAAATAATGGATTACTTAGTGAGGATCTTTCCAAAAATGTTAAGGGTTCAAAAGGCCATCTTAGTGTGTGATCTCTTTCAAATACATTACATTTTTAAAAATTGAGACCTTTTTTTGGATATAAATATCAATGTAGAGATTATTCCATTATATATAATCATTATTCGTATTTTATTACTAAATGCATACAATTTAAAGTAAAACTAGACTTAGTTATTTACACTGTAAGCTTTTTTCAACAGAAAGAAATTTTTTCATTACTCTCAAACAGTAATCGCGAAAACATGATCAGCTGGTAAGATTTTATTGGCTGATTTTAATATCTACATTTTTATTGTTTTCTCAAACATACTCTGTGTTTTTCCTAGCAAATATGAATGAAGATTCGTTTCCACTCACAATCAAGAAAACTGATTTTTGTTTATAAATATATAACTAAATCGAAAACCACTTTTCCTAAATCATTCATTTTTAAAATATTATGCTTCCATTATGTCATCTAATGGAGATGGTCTAGTTTTTTTAGTTATTTATTATAACTGTTTATGTATGTATCTCGAAGTTTAGTATCTCAAAAGTGAATAATAGACCATTTCCGTGAAGCTTTATTACAAATATTTCAAATAATTCAAACACAGTTAAGTGTGTGATTTTTTGCCACTTGAAATTATGAATAAACTAAGACATACTCCATTAGGCGATGGCACTGAAAGATACAGAATAATATTTATTATATGGATACTGAATAGCTTCATAATTATCATTACCTATCAATAGAATAATATTATTTAATAATTAACATTCTTCTTGCATCGGCTCTTTACGATTTCAGGAATATGTGGTGAGATTTAAAAAGGATAATTTATTGATACACAAAAACCCCCCAAATTTCAATCATCATGAAAATCCATTCCTCTAGGCAAACTATTGACATCCACTATTGATTTCAGAGACATGAAAATTGTTAAATAAAAATAGAAGCTTAATGAAATAGATCATGTAAGCGGTAGACTATATTTCTGAACGGAACAACCTGTAAATTTTTGATTTTTCTCGTACTCTTTTAAATTATAATTAAGTATAACTGGCAAAACCTCATAGTGCTAAATTTCTTAATTTGAACAAGGTAAACTATGGAAACACCGTAGAATAATTTTTGCATTGTTTCTTAATAAAATGTATTTATTGTTATATTTGCCAATATCCAAGTCTCTAATAAGGACCTTAAATATCATCACGCCACCTTTTAAGATCATGCACATCTAGTGTTCTTTTGTAACTCATTTTTGAGATATCTCCATAAAAAATAATCTAATGGTTATAAAACATGAGGTCTTGCTGATCTTCCAATTAAACACCTTCTCCCTAAGCCTTGAAAAACTTAATACTGACAATCTTATAAATGAATTATCACTTTTAATGTTTAAATTCTATAATAAGTAGACAGAAAAGTGCCTATATCTTTATTTGGCATGTATAAGATATTTTCCAATTTTAATTTTAAACAGCCGTAACTTTTGAATAGAGAAATAACTTCATTCCATAAAAATTTAATCAAAACATTTCTACTTTTTTTGCTCAGTATGTATGTATATTTATAACAATTAACTCGAAGTGAGTCTTAAGCTTTTTTTGGCTGGTTATTTATCAGCCGTGAATAATACAGTTTCTACTTGCAAACACATGTATCTTATTATGGTAGTTCGAGCAAGTTCTTCCTGCGTTCCAGCGTTATTTGCCCCAAGCAGGAAATGTTCCTGCCCAACCTGCTTCTCCTGGTAAGTCTTACACCTATTATTTATAGAGTAATAGATATGAAATTGGGAAAAAAATTTAATTGGGTGAAGTGGCTCTGGAAACTAAGAAATTTTGAATGAATAATGAAAAAAATTAATGAACAATAAAAATATTTTGAACCAAAATAATAGCTTCCTGTTCAGTCTCTATCCAAATTATGCTTTTTTGCTTTGCAATTTCCATCTATTCGATATTGTTCAATATAAATGATATGATTTACATTCCATATGGTGCAAAAATTTCTCTCCATTATGTGTGTCTGAAAATGGTAAAAACCATTCTACTGAAATTTTTTATGCTCCTTCCTCTAAGAATTTTTTAGTAATACTTTTTTTACAATCTATACTGTAAATTATTCAAACCCATTATTTTAATAATTGTACAAGATACCGAGTCTCACCTAGTAGAACTTTCTACTTAGTAACTCATACATATTCCCTTTCCATGCATTATCGTAGAAATTAGAGGCGCTCTTTCTACTTAATTTGTACTCACTCACTTCTCAAAGTGAGCGCCCTCAATGTATAGGTTAGATAGGCCATTATAAATTTAAAGTATAGAGAATAGAGTAGATATACAAGTAATCAGTAAATATAATGTGTATTGTTCTCTATACTCAGGTTCATTACAACATCAAGAAACAATATTTTTTTCTCATTCATTCATTATTTTATAAACCTGCAACAACTAAATCTCAAGAGAAACTAGTTTAGACTTCTGAAGTTCTACGTTCAAGTCTTTTTAGAATACCAGTTTCAGGTTAATCTCCAAGCTTACTTACAATCTGCTATCACCTCAGTACCTATTCATTTAAAGAAACAGCAACAGGCATATAAATTCTTTAAAAAATCAATTCAGCCTATAATATTCACAATATTAGATTTTATTGGATACGTGTGGAGTTTACAGAAAAAACTGCGTTGAAAAGTTTAAATATTAACGTCAGCTGAAATTAGTCGTCCGACAGTATTATCAGTGGTGGGACCAAACTAAAGTGCTATGAATATTCCTAGTAATTTCACGATATAATAATAGGATAATAGGTAATTAATTAAACTTCTAGGTCTAATTTACGTAATCAATATCATTTATTCTTATAAGTACTTAAGAGTTCAAAATTAACAAATTAAGTACATTAACGTTTATTTGATTACAGAAATTATAATTTCAAAAATCTCAAATTCATATGTATGAATAATATATTTATTTTTATAATTCTTAGGGCCGATTTCATAATGAATCCTTAATGGGAGATTAGTTAATTCTCCCATTTGTTTAAGTCATATCTCGACGATGGAATAAAAATAGTGTATTTTTCAATAACTTTTACAACGTTACCTCCTCTTTCGTTTTTCTAAAGTTACTTTGAATTATATGTCCAACCAAAAAATTGAAATTTTTAATCTAGGATTAAAATTAATAAGAGATTAAATTTGATTATGAAATCGGCCCTTATTCACTACACAAACCTTCATTATCAAAATCAATAATTATTCTAGTTTCGTATATATATTATTTTTAGAAAAACCATGTGAAGTTGATTAAATGATCTATCATGTAAAATCTTAAAAATGTAGATGTTTCATAAAACATTCGCTTTTTGACCGACGAACCCCGAACGGAAGAGGTATACAATTCGATTGTCTGCTTTTTTTTGGTTCGTGTGCCCCTTTATATAGTAAACGAGCTCCGATTTTGATGATTTTGGATTCATTTGAAAGGGGAGGCTTGAGAAATGGTCCTATATTCATAAGAACGCAGATCTGAAATCTCCTTCCCTCCAAAAACTGCCCCCGAAGGGGTGGTGGGGGCGAATTTTCTCGAAAATCAGAAAATCTGAGTTGGAATAATTAAAGATAGGACAATATCCGGAAACGTTTGGATTGAACATTTTTTCAAAAGTGTTACGGTTTTCGAGATAGACGCATGTTAAATATGTATTTTTGCTATGTGGAGAGGGTAATTTCTTCCGCAGCGATGTGTTGAGATCTCAATAACTACAAGCAAAGAATATACATGGGTAATAGGATAAGTACTATCATTGGTATTAGTGAACGTTCAACGATTTTGGTGACTAATGTTAGGTACACTCAAAAGTGTGAAATAAATATTTTTTACAAAAAATTGGACCGACGTTATTAGTTGATGCACTGAAAACCATACCACCACCAATAGAATTAATATTATTTTATACTTTTCAGCTATAAACTTGTATACAAGTGTAACGTAGTGCCGCTTTGTTTTCATTTCTTATATTTATTGTATTTCTAATTGCTTTCACTCACAATATCAGCCTTTATCGATTTCCCAAAAGTTTGAATATCAGATTGTATTTTTGATCAATTTATTGTTAGTGGTTTATTGGTAGCAAATGCCCAATTCTGTAATAAATTAAGTACCAACTGTCGGTTTTCCGCGTGTATCGTTTCTCCTAGCGTTATCAATCAGTAAATATGATGCACTTTGTTGAACAAAAACTAAATCATATTAAGAACAAACAAATATAAATTGACAATAAAATAAATCGCTTATAGTAAGTAAAACTAAATTAAATATTGGTCAAAAAACTAGTTTATATCGATCCAAACTTATCTACAATAGATTAGATAACAATCTAGAGGGCGTATTAAATTTCGTATTAAGAGTTGTATTTTAAATAATTTGAAGTTATAATATACATAGATATTGTTATATTACTTAAAAAACCTGTTTTAATATTTAATACTTCTTATATCATGTGTCTTTCTTTACATTTTAAGTTGTTTTATAGTTCTGTTGCATTTTAATTTTATTATTTGTTTATTTATAGTATATTAATATGTATATTTAGATTATGTTAAGCTTGTAGATTTTAATACATTATTAAGTTCAGGTCTGCACACAGATACTATTTGCATCTCGGTAGGAGTTTGTTGGACTTTATAAGTCAGACAATCTATTAGCATACTATTTTTTTTTTAATTAAGATTTGTATGTTAACCTGAATAAAGATTATAAAGATTATAAAGAATATGGCCAAATGCACCAAAGGGGAGCAAGGGCCAATAACTTTAGAGAGAGATACCTTAAGCAGAAATGACATTTTAAATGAACAATATATATCAAATTTAAGCGTATAACACAAAACGAAAAGTCTAAAAATGCGGCATACTTATCGAATATGTTACTGTATGGCTGGTGAGATTCATATATCCGTAGGGCGATTTCTTAATAGCAAAGTCTGGAGAGAGATAGGTATTATAGCATTACTTCCTGTGTGGATACAAGTATCAGCCATTGAAATGAAACATAAAATTCTTGTACGACGATAACTCAAGTTAAATTCGCTGCTTTTATGTGTGAACAACTCAATCACCAATACTTCCAGCATTTTTTACATGTATTTTTAGCAATATTTTTTTGTTACTTTAATTTTTATAGTGAATAAAAAAGATGCAGTTCTTTCCATACTTACAATCTTCCTGGAGAGAGATAGTATTACAACATTACCCACTTCCTGTCTGGATACAGGTAACAGCCAAAAACAGTGAAATGAAACATGCAAATTCTATACGACGATAACTGAAGCTTAACTCGCTGCTTTTATGTATATTATTATTATTTCCAGCATTTTGTGCATGTATTTTTGGCTATATTTTTTATGTTATTTTAATTTTTATAGTGAATAAAAAAGAGTACCGTCCATACTTACGAACTTCTGGAGAGAGATAGTATTATTATACCTGCGTGGATACAGGAATCCGCCAAAAACGATAACTCAAGTTAAATTCGCTGCTTTCATGTGAACTGAATTATCAATATTTCCACCGTTTTTTACATGTATTTTTAGCAATATTTTTTTGTTATTTTAATTTCTATAGTGAATAAAAAAAGATACACCCAAGTTGAATTCGCTGTTTTTATGTGTAAACAACTCAATTATCATTATTTCCAGCGATAGATGGTAGATGTTGACCAAAAGAAGTTTTGTTTAGAGAAGGCGCCTAATTTAAACTGCATACAAAGCGTCCTCCTCATAAACGGCGAAGACACAATTTACTATTTATCTAACAATAAGAAAATGGTGAGCCTCGTTAATGAAAGATAACTTTTCTCTAATAAGTCTAATTTTACGGGTGCCTTTGGCTGAAAACATCCAGGGTGTCACCATTTTCCGCCAAACGGTCTCATTGACTCGTTTACGACTGCGGTTATTTCAATATGTTTTGGCTAATTTCTCGATAAAGGCCAATAGTAAAAGATCTTGCAGAATATTTACTAGAGCTACTAGAAATAAAAATAATTTCTATAACCTTTTCAGACATCTCACAACATTAGATAAAATATTTTTCCATGATTTTATTAATTTACTCGTATAATATTGCCATTTTTATTTTCCATTATCACTTTCAACAAGTAGTCTTATAAAGAGAAATGTATCCACAATCACAACCTGCCTATTGACGATACGTGATATTGTCTGTCGAATGTCATGTAGGGGGCAGTATAATGTTCTTCGCATAAAGTAGGAACAGATTTCATGTATTTATATCGACAGTTCATCGTCTAGACAGTCTAGACTCTGAACAGTTAGTGTAAACAGATTAAAAATGTATGGTTTTTATGAATGTGATTCTACTGTTATGGATGCAAAACAATTGCCAAGCCAACATGCAGAACCTTCTTGTTATTCATATGAAAAGCCATTTCTAAATAACGTTTCAAGAGAATATTCTCAAGTAAGATTGTTTATAATCAAATTATTGGACCTACAATTTCGATATCTCTTTATAGCATTTTCGCTGTAGAAACATATTCCTTTCACAAAAATTTGTTGCTTTATTTCTCGATATATATATATATATATATATATATATATATATATATATATATATATATATATATATTTATTGTAGACATTTGGCCATCATTTCCATCAATCACAAATGCCTCAATACTCTTCTCAAGGTATAACAGATCATCCAGGCTTCTACCCTAATGAATTTGCATTCGAGAGATTGCTCACAGAATCAAAGAAACCTGTTCATAATAATAAGGATGGTAAGACAACTATTTTACTATAATAATTGGAGAGGTTATAGCTACAATAAATGTGCGTTTTGATGATATAGGTGCAGGATGTCCGGAAATGACTTATAGTGGGAGCGCATAATGTTGGTCCTTCATTCATTGAAAAATGATTTTCATTCGCCATGAACGTGTTTCAAAAAATAATTTCATATATATCCTTTAAACGGTTGCGATGGTATCAACAAATTTGGACAATTTAATTAACTTATTTGTAAACTTCTGTCTTACACCAGTGCAGATAAAATTGTTGTACCGTTTTGGAGAAAATATTTGCATTTTATTAACAACATGTATGGACACATGGCAAGAATAAAACACAACTTATTTCACAAATTATCATGAAATATATCAAATATGTGTACATTGAATTTCAATAGGTATATTTTCTAAAGTTGTGCAAAAATTTCCGTTGTACTCGAGTAACAACTGGTAGTCATTTTTAGTGTAAGCAGCAGTAGGTACTTAAGAATACGATTCAATAAGTCGTCGATATACAAATATTCTATAAACTGAAACTTTGAGATAGCCCCAAAGAAAAAATCGACTTTATTAGAATCGGGAGACCGAGAAGGCCATGGAAAAAGAACAACTCGATCGATCCATCGGTTGAGAAACGTAAAATTTAAATATGTAATTTCTTACAAGTCTTCTGAAATGAGGAGACGCACCATAGTGCATCACCCACATATTTCTTCGGATATTCAAAGTGATTAAGATATTCTCGTGTACATTCAACATCTTTCTTGATAATTTCTCAAATAAATTGAATGTTTATAACGTTTTATTATTCAGATTTCAAATTCAGATATTGAACAAAAGTTCGCTTATTTTAAAAAAGCGCTATTATCAATATATTATTACTGGCAACTCTTGTAATCAGTTTTATCACAGAAACGGCTCTAACGGTTTTGATCAAATTTGTTATATAGATAAGATTTTAATTTTAAAATGTATCTATGTGAACGACAAAGGCGACATTTACCGATCTATTGATCGAAACACATTTTGACTTAGAACATGCACATTTTACCCATATTAGCACTTTTATTATTTTGACATATGATAACAGTCTTATAACTTGCGGTACGATTTTTCCGGCGCCCCTGTATATAGAATCTGAAATTCAAAAGTCGTTTAGAAATTGTTATGAATACTAGGTAATCTTTGGAATGCCTTAATAATATCCACATTGTTTTAATTCACAGCTAGATGGCGCGACTTCTTCTTTTAAACCAAACGATTGCCTTGAAAATGTAGATGTTGAGGAACATTTGCAGGGTTTCTCCAGAATATTATAATTTAAAAACATGTTCAAAACCCATCAACACCTGTAGAAAGCGTAATATAAGTTTTGTTTTGATTAAAAGATATGAAGACCTCGCCCTGTATAACAGTGAGAGAAATCTTTAAGGTTCCGTACATCCGACAAAAAAAAAAGCTTACAAGATAACATTTGCTAACTGACAGGCAGTATATCAGCCTAATCTCGATGAATGTAGGTACTAAACCGAAAGGGTAAATTGTATTTATTTTAGATCAAATCCAAAACACATAAGGTTAATAAGCGAATTTTGGTTCAGGGAAAAAAACTGGTGCAAATAGAAAATTAAAGGAAAATACATTTTTAGATCCATATAAATTGGAAGATCGTGTTACTGGAGATACAAATATTTATTTAATTTGAAAATATGTGACTTGTACGTAAAATCAACCATTTTCTCACCCTTAACTCCGAAGCATCTTATCAATATGTATATGGATATATATTAGCAACCCTCAAATAGTATCGCTTTTAATCATTTTTAATGATCTAAGTAAATTTAATCGGTCTTCTAAAGTTTATAGAGCATCTAGTTATGATAAGTTCAATTCGTTCAAGTAAAGTTTGACTTTATTAGTTTTGTATTCATTTTTGTACTGTGTAGTATTATTTCACCTCTGCGACCATTCAAGCTATTAGATACTTAAATTAAATAAAACAATGTATCATCTCCACAATTTATAATCAAAAATTAAAATTTATTAAATTAAATGAGACATGCTTCGGGATTGGTAAATCCCATTATCAATCTAGATATAAGGTTATGGTAAAATAAACATCTTAAGGAACCAAATGTAACCGGTCAAATTATATAAATAAAAATAAAATAACTCAAAAAACTCTCACATTATATAAATTACACCGACAAATAACATAAACCTGAAAATAAATTAAACATAATTCTTAAGAAATAAAATTAAAATTAAATTCTAACGGAAAAAAATTTTCTGGGTTACATTATTTTTGACGTCGATGCGAGAAAAGGATTTTAATTTTATTCTGTAAGAATTATGTTTAATTTATTTTCGGGTTTATGTTATTTGTCGGGGTAATTTATATAATGTGAGAGTTTTTTGAATTATTTTATTTTTATTTTTTATTTATTTTTATAATTTGACCGGTTACATTTGGTTCCCTAAGATGTTTATTTTACCATAACCTTATATCTAGATTGATAATGGGATTTACCAATCCCGAAACATGTCTCATTGAATTTAATAAATTTTAATTTTTAATTATAAATTGTGGAGATGACACATTGTTTTATTTAATTTCATCACTACTCCACTTTGAGAATGGATTTCTTCTTGAAATACTAGATACTTATATGAATTAAATTACAGAAATATCTCCGGATTCCAGAACACACCCATGTATATTGTATTACTTCTTTGTAATGTTATGTAAGAATTATCATTTTGTAATTGTAAAGCTAGAATAAAGCTAATAATAATAGAATGTTATTTCTGCAATTTACCATTTATATCGTACTGTTCAATTATTTTCACACAAATATTGAAAAAACCTATGCGATAATCCTGCGTATGAAATTCTTTACACGCAAGCCCGACTCGCACTTGATCATTTTTTTTATAACATAACTGAAGACATCTTTCTTTAGGTTTTCCAGATTCAATTTTGTCTTTCAATTCGGATTTGTTTTAGAAAAAATATATAAGTACATATTTATATTCCGGTGAGGTCTTAGGCCCATTGTGTTACCCTTTTCGTAAATGCCCTACCCATCCCTCTGTGTTCTGCCATTTTCTTTCTCTCTTTCTCCCAGACATTTCCACCCAGAGATAAAATTTTTGAGATTTCTGATGTCGATCTCAGCTGCTTCCTCTAGTGTTTCTTGTCCCAAGAATCGTCGCATTCTCTGCAATAGTCGTCGGTTACGACTCCTATTTTTCGGAGCCTTGTCCGAACCGTGCAGTGCCCTGTGATTGCTCCCGTGATCCTTCGGATCGAGGGTTTCATGGAATCAAGCATTTCCGATGTCTTCTCTTTATCTAATTTAGGCCACATGGATCGTGAGATGATGCAGTTGCTTCTGCTGCACCACCTGTTATCATGTTCTGCCCTAATTAGTGATGCTGCGAGACTGATCTTGGTCTTGCAGTCTTGGTCTTGGTCTTGCAAAATTGCAAGACCAAGACCGAGACCAAGACCGTCTATGCAAGACCAAGACCCAAGACCAAGACCATTACTGGGATGCAAGACCAATACCAAGACTAACCTGGTCTTGGTCTTGGTCTTGCTGCAAGACTTGCGAGACTTGCAAGACTCTTCCAGTTCCGTAACCAAACACCAAATTGGTAGGAAACATATTACTTTGCTCAATGATAATTTAAGAAACGCTAATAAATAACCTAATCAATTTAATCTTTGAACTCCCTTATTATCGATCTTTATTTTACAGATTCTAAAAATATTGAATTAAAAGTTTTTGGGTGAAAAGCGAGTTCATTTTAAGCTTCTAGGATTTCCGGATTTAAAAAAATTCTAAAACACCCTATACCTATACCATAATTTCAATCCTTCTGGGATTTCCCTTACCAAGAATCCCGACAGTTCGTAGCCAGGGGAAGGTAACCTACACGGTTTTTTATTTTTATTATTTTTTCTATCGCACAGAATGTTTTAAGCAAACGTCAAAAATCATCTATAAATCTGATATCTTTTTGATGACATTTATCCAGTGGCCACTTTTGGAGATATTTGAAATTTTAGATTGCCCTTATTTTGAAACTTTTTTTTCGATAATGCTCATTAACTAACTCAACTGAGATATTCACACGACTGACTTTTTAAATAGATACCTAGTTTTATAAATGCTCGTATTAACAAATCTCTACCTGTTTTTAATTTTCATTTTTTGGAAAAAGCTTTCTACAAAAATTGAAGTTAGTTTTATAAACCAGAAATACTTTTGATCGCTTTCAGAAATTCTTTCTATTTTATTAAAGAAAATGTTACAAAACCTTTATAGAATGAGCAAGAGAATGAGTTATGAAATAGAAGTATAAAGTAGAAGTATGTAGTAAAATGAGTGCTCAGTTGGGACGGATGATACCAAGAAAACACAAGCAGACTAAAGCCCGCTGCAGACGGAGTATGTTTTGCTGCATGTTTCCTTGATGGGAGTTAGGCTTGGTGCTGTGCATGCTTCCGTGTAAGAAAATGAGATCGCGTGAACGGTTGGTTGCTTGAAATCGTGCATGATTTGATGATAGAACCGGTGCTATTTTTGGTGATTGTTTTCATGCATCGTGCCTTGTCGGAGCACTCGGAACTAGTCGAGTCGAACTCAAAAGTTATTTTGCACAAAATAACATGTTATTTTAATTGTTGGGACCTTTTCTCTGTTGTAACAATGATTAAAAATAGAGCTTGATTAGAATGATCAATATTTTGTATCATTTGTCACAGTCATATTTCTCTGTACTGTCATTTTACATGCATGATGGCCTGCATCGTGTGAAGCCAACACAAGCAAGGGAGCCATCAGCACACCATGCGCGGCAGCATTTATCGGACCGTGCAGCAAAACAAGCAAGCAATCATGCAGCAAAACATACTCCGTCTGCAGCGGGCTTAAGTCACGCTAGTAAGATACAATTCTCATATGTGAATGGTGATTATTAATTTATAAATTTTAATAATTATTTACGCATCTCACTTGCTCTAACTTAATTCTACGCACCTAGTTTTATTTTCATTAATTATTCTACAATGGTTTGGTACCATTACAATACCAGGCGTGTTTGTTTTTGTTTGTTTTTTATACGGTCGATATGTATCCATTTCGAATGATAATATAATTATAGGCAATCTTATAAGATTATGAATTACATACTTCCCATACATATGCAGGGTTCTTTTTCATTTAAATTAAGCAATTACGGTTTAGAATCGCATCAACTTTTCACACTTATAAAAAGATCAAAATTTTTGCAAGAGTCTTGCGAAGTCTTGCAAGTCTTGCAGCAAGACCAATACCAAGACCGTATATGCAAGACCAAGACCCAAGACCAAGACTAAGGATTTGATGCAAGACCAAGACCAATACCAAGGGTGCAAGACCAAGACCAATACCAAGACCACATCGGTCTTGGTCTTGGTCTTGCTTTGCGCATCACTAGCCCTAATTATTCCATCTACTGTATCTCTTGGTGATTTGATCGGTGGTTGTGGTTTGTCTATCGCTTCCCTTATGTCTGCTCTTTGGTTCCCTTCTACAAAGCTGTGTCCAGGTACCCAGCATAGCCTAACCTTGTTTGCGCGGATCCATGACAGGGATTCACGACAGCTCATCACGACTTTCGATCTTATCTTCCTTGCTGTTAAGGTCATCATAGCCGCTTGACTGTGTGTGTATATGATGATTTCCCTTATCGTTCCATAACTCAACTGAGGTAGTCTCGCAGCTCTTTCTATAGCCAAAATTTCGGCCATTAGTACACTGCAGCCATTTTTGAGTTTTATGTACTCATTTACCTTTAGAGCCTCCGAGTATATTCCAGCTCCTGTTCCTCTTTCTGTAACTGACATGTCTATGAAAATGGAAGTTTCTGAATCCCACTTTCCTGGGCTTTCTGCCCACTCCTCTCTTGACGGTATGATTATGTCTATGTCCACTTCGAAGGTCAATTTGGCAGTTATGTAATCGATCTTCTCTTTGAGACGACCTCTACTATTTTCGCAAGCAATATTTTCAATTTCTTGAAGTATTCTAGTGTGTCCCAAACTGGTCTGCGTCCAAAGTTCGGATCCCCTCTGTCATAGGGCTCCTTTGGCTGCTAGTCCTTTTGTGCGGGCTTACGAGCTTCTTGCCGCGCGTGAGAAGCTGGCGTACGCAGATTGCTTCCCGCACGTAAACAGATTAAACGTATGGTGGCAAATAGGATCATTTTCGAGTCACTGGCGTGCGCCACGGTCCGTTTACGTGAGATGCAGACGCTCGCGGACACTGTCAAATATTTCCTCTGACAAATAATACAACGAGCGCGAAGCTCTACCTGGCGTAAAGATATGGACCACGTGATCACAGCGACAAATCACGATTAGGTATTCGACAAATAGTCGTACCATAGTATAAATAAAGTAGTAATTTCACTCCGTAAAAATCCTTTGATCTTTTTCAGCCGGAATTTGTAGTGCTGCGAGATGACCGACGAGGACGGATATGGCCGAATTCTTGCGTACCTATCCGATCGCCGGCCGCTGCAAAGAGTAGTAGGGTATTTGCCAGAGGTGTATTTAGGAAAATGTGGGTACACAATAAAATAAAAACTTTTCATATGAGCAATTATTCTGAATCAAAATATAACTTTTTTTAATTGGATATTTTAAACATTATAAAAAAGAGATATACTTGATATACAAATGCAGTTATTATTACATATTATTACGTGTGTCTCCAAACTATAAGTTTTCTGTCACTATTTGGCTTTTTCAAATTTCTGTTCGCATATTTTATTGTATAATATATTCTTAATCTCGCATATAAATGGTAAATATAATCATAGTTGAACTTCTGACATGGATGTGAAAAGTTAATATTTTTAAAACTGCTAATTGTTTTACAATATTATTTGAAACGCAAATAGTTTCAAAATGTTTTTGAAAAATAATTGCCATCTCAGTAATGAACTGAATAAAACTGCTATGAGGCATATACAATTCACCAAAAAGGTTTTCCTGGGAGTTTCTATATGCTTTCTCATATGTAAAAATTGAAGTTTTATCTAGTTCATTATATGAATTAGCAAATTTGTTACATATTTCGCAAGAATGTTCAGCCAAACATTTTTTAATTAGGAAGCCACATAAATATCTTGTAAAATTTGTTTCTAAAATGTCATTTTGGTACTAGGCTTTACTGTAAATTCCGTTTGTTTTTTAGTCTGATCCAGAAATGGAATTTCAACACTTTCTGCTTCTGGAAAGTCCATTTTTAATAAAATTGACGATTCATCTTCTTCACAATTTTCAGTCCCTGAGTGCATTAATTTTATACAGAATAGTTTTCGAAATGACCTAATGAACTGTATGGGCGTTGGATTAAAACTATTTCCATTTTGTTGTCTGATGGAACCAAAAAAAATCTCAAGACAGTCTTGATTGAATCTTCTGGTTAGCAAATATTCCAACTCTTCAGATTTTGCAATTTCCCCTAGTTTCAAAAATAATTTTATGGTAATTTTCCAACCATTGATACATTTTATTGTAGAAGTTTTTTCCCATTGAATTCACAACTTTTATTTTTTCGAACAGTTCATAAAAACCAACGAGTAGTTCATTATGATCTTGGGTGAATGTGTAGGCATTTTGGTATTTCGTTTTTCCTAATTTATCAGAAGAATTCAAAAAATCAAATAAGTTATTGATTTCTCGAATAAACTTTTGTGTTGGCTCCGCTTCTTTTGGTAGATTTTTAAATCTAATATATAAATTCATACATGAAGCTACACTCAAACTGAATACTTGGGAGGCGTATTTTACTTTCATTCTTTCGAAAGCGTTTGGTGAAAAATGAGAATCAGTCAGACAGGGTGCACCACGTATTTCATAATGCTTATCGTGTTCATACATTTTTTTAATATAATCCCAACAAATAAAATTATCGTCCACAACAAATTTATATTTTATTAGATTATTGCGTAGCGTTTTAAGCAAGTGGGGTGTGTAAAATATGAATGCAATATTTTTGCCCCCACATGAGAAGACAGGGTTCTCAGGAGATATGTGAAGTCTTTTCGAAAACTGAATATTATTAGAGCCCATATCACAAACGAGAGATAAAACATTTAGTCCTATTTCTTGTAAGTTTTCAATGATTTGTAATAATAATTCATGAAGATTTTTCGCAGGACATGATGAGTTAACAAGACAATAAACAAGAGGTTGCTTCCAATCCGAACAAACACCTCTTACCATTACCACTGTCGCATTCATAGTAGGTTTAAACGTTCTTTCCTTTTCGCCAAAGTTTTTAAAACCTATAATTGTGTCTGTGTTTATCCCGTAAAACAAACTGGCTTTTAAACTTATTATTCGAAAAACATTTTCATCAACTCCTGCTGAAACGCTTAATTTTTTTATAAACCTGTGTAATGTTGATACACTCGGTAAACAAAACAAATTTACAAGCTTTCTTTTATATAATTTTGGGCCTTCAAAATAAAGAGAAAGACAATAATTTTTTAATTCTTCGGTAAACCTACGACCTTTTGGTTTTTTGCCAATTTCAGATACCTGAATATTAATAAACTTAGCTAAATTGGAAGAACAACCACAAAATTTGTAAGTTTGCTCTTTATAATTTTCCAAAGTAACTTTGTCTAAATTAGGGCAAGTTGATGAACCGTTCGTAAAGCTTTCCAATTTATTTTTCAGGTAACTATTTTCATTGCGAACCTTTTTGATCTCTTTTCTTAATTTAGCCTTTCTTGGGGTGCCATATGATAAGTGAAATGGTGTCTGGATTGCCTGATTCGTTGATGGAGATGACAGGCTTTTTTCTACTGGGTTGTTTGCAGAACAGAACTGGGACGAATAACCAGTACTTTGAATTTCGACATCGACGTCCTTATCCTTTTTTTTGTTCTGGAACCTTTGAACACCCTTCTAATGAAGAAAAAATAGATGGGGTAACATTTCGGCGTAAGCTATGTGAATTATTAGCAAACGCACTTGAGTGAAAATTCTTGGCACACAACCTATATAGGATGTGGATATTGTCTAACTTTGCAAACAAATCCTCTCGATGACATGCCATCAAACATATTCTAGCACTAAAAATATTTATAAACATGTATAATATATTATTATTACTATTATTATTAAGTTACCGATTTGCATCCAACGGAAATTTAAAAAAACTTAACGAACAATTTTTCGACGAGTTCAAACACCCAACAGCAGCACACAATTTTGTATTCATTTTCGTCAATCCGACTCTGTCTGAAGTATATGTCACCAGCTCAGGCGAGGGATCTCAACTGAACGCTCTACATCCCGCGAACATCCTACGGATTTCTGTCGGCATGCTGAAAATATTCGCTCGAGTGCAACTACTACTTTACTTATACTATGGTCGTGCTGTCAAAAGTTAAAATCAATTAAGATTATGATTTCTCAATTTTATCATGTCTTTTGCACATTTTCACTACATATTTTCAGATTTTTTATTTGTGTTTTGGCTTTATATATCTATAGATTAGATTTCATCAAAATTATAAAGTGTGGTTTTGATTTAGTTTATTTTGTGTATTTGTTTCTTTGATATACAGTACGACGACGTGAATATCTATCTTTTCTTCAGTAATGTTAACAGATGAGTCAAGTTAAGTAATAACTAATACGTTTCAAATATTGTTGTGGTTGATTCATATTCGTAACAAGTTATCGAAGCCCTTCTTCCAAAGGTTTATTACATTCCGTATCACTTCGTTTTGACAGTCGCAGTCGATTAATAATAAAGCGCACTAGGTACGTACATTGTAGAGAAACTCGTAGATGGGTCGGCGCAAAACGGTCGCGCAAACCTGTTCAGCGTACGCGTAGCAATCTGCGTGCGCCAGCCTCTCACGCGCGCCTAGAAACCCGTACTTAATGAACAAATCTAATGGTTGTAGGTCCAATATCACCTCAAGAGCTGCTTGTGGTGTACTCCTTTGAGCTCCCGTTGTACCTATGGCTGCTAACCTTTGTACTTTTGTGAGTTTGTTCAGGTTCAGTTTTTTGTCCATGGCTTGCCACCAACCCATGGCTCCATATGTTATTATAGGTCTTACAGTGGCCATATACCTACATTCAGTGTATAATTTTCGGTTGTAAGCCCCATGTTTTTCCGAACATCTTCCTACAGATGTAGAAGGCGTTAACTCCTTTCTTCATCCTTTCTTCCACGTTCCTATTCCAGGAAAGCTTTTCGTCAAGAATGACTCCCAGGTACTTAGCCTCTTTCGAAATAACCAGAGTTTGCCGCAATGGTTTAGGTGGTCTCTACCTCGGTATCTTATATTTACTTGTGAACAGGACTAGGCTGGTCTTTTAGGATTTACTCCTAGCCCTTTTACCTCTGCCCAGCTCGTAATCTCCTCAAGGTGTACTCTCATAATATCGCTTACCGTCTGTGGATCTTTATATTTATATTTATAAATTTTATATCTTCAAAAAGTGCTGATAATAAATGGAATAGGGGTTGCATAGTTCTCAAAAAAATCACAACAAACATGAAAAAATATTCACAGGTATCCTTTTTATTGATAGGACATGCCTAGAAGATGTCATTCTTTCTTCTCTTCAGGAATTTCCAGAAAAAAATAAGGAATTCTCTTTCTCATTTTTGGACGCGTGTAACATTTCAGTGAAAGGTCTAAGAGCTTGTGTTTACATAAAAGATCCCCTATACTTTTCGAGAAGGATTCACCCCCTAAAAACTTTCGCACTTATTAGGAAACACCCTGTATAATATAACTTCAACAGGCCGATGTCTGTAGATATTTAATAAAAACTAATATAGGGGTCATTATTTTAGCAACAGAAGCCCAAACAACAGTTTTTAGGACTTCTCTCTGTATGTTTGTACGCTCATCACGCAAAAACTACTAGAAGGAATTGAATGCAGTTTTCACCGATATATTACCAAAGGTCTAACTTAAAATATATACTTCAAGACGTCAGTCTATCTTTCTATATGTCTGTATACGCATCAAACAAAAACTATTACATGGAATTGAATGCAATTTTCAACGATGTATTGCTATAGATCTAACTTAAATTGTAGGTTTCATTTTAGGGCTTCTGTCTGTCTGTATGTTTGCCCATAGAAATAGGGGGAAAAAGCTAGTAAATTATACCTATAAATTGAAGGAAACGTACAAAATCGAACTGTCAGATAAGGAATTCTGCGGAGATGGGATTTTGTATAAATAGAAATTGTATGATTTTCACTGAAAGTTCCCAACGAATTATCACATAAGGTAACCATCAAATAACTATAAATTTAACTATTTCTGTTATCAAATACTAGTAATATTAACTTTGAACATAAAATATGGTAAGAGAATATTTTGAGAGAAATGGTCAGTTTCAACAAGTAGGTACTTACCTAATACCAATATTCCATCATAACACAAAGAATGACAACTCTAAGCAAGATTTTGATTTCCAGAATTCTACTTTATTCTGAGTTTATACTTATATAAGAAAATCTGGTGCGTACACTTAAACGAATATAAAAATAATCTTATCAAGTTGTGCTATCATTCATGTTATCCTGCGTGCTAAGATAAATACAAAGGAATATATTTAATTTTGACATAGGAAGAAACCGTATAACCAGATTATGAGCAAATAGTTACAACAAATATTTTGATGATGGTGGAATTAAGCTATTGTCCGTTATTTACTAGCTAGCGGGATGATGAGACAAAAAGTTGTGCTGGCCGGGAAGAAGCACGGATAAATTTGCCCGGGAAGCATAGTTTTACTATGGAGGCTAATAATAGTGGTATTGGTAAATCCTTACTACGAATATTAAGCTAACATAGGCGGGGGTTGAAAATACGTACTCTATAAATGAGATATCAGCAAACCCCTGAGAAAAAAAAAACCATTAAAATGTATCTTCCGCAGTATACTTTTCAAGTATAGAGCAATTGCAGTCATAGATTAAACAAATCATACAAAATTCAGATGAGTTCTAGTAGGTATATATGGCGCATGCGCCACTTGCTTATATCGCAAGCACGGTCATAGATTACACAAATCATGAAGAATTTAGATGAATTCTGGCAAACGGGACATGTTCCGCTTGAATAATATAACTGCGCTTGTTGCTACTATGTTGAAAGTTTAAAAGTTAGTTGAGGGGGAATGGGAAAGAATGCGTTTCTGGAGATCTATCTGTCAAGGACATTAACAAAATTATCAAAGGCCCTTGCTTCATTTTTACCTTATTTTTTGCGTTTTCAGCAGATAATGTGAAAGTACCTCAGAAAGACATACTTCACAAGGTAAGATTTCGCTCCATATTTACAAATTCTCAGATTGATAAATTGGAAAAAGAGTTTTCCATATCCATGTACATCAGCCGCCCAAGAATAGCACAACTAGCTAAAGAGCTAGATTTGACTGAGAAAAGGATTAAAGTATGGTTCCAAAACCGTCGCTGTAAAGCGAGAAAAGACGGTGTTAATACTAACGTGATAAAACTCCTAAAAACCAAAATGCTTGCACTTAAAAAAGAAGATGAGGTAGGTCCAAACCCATTACCTTCTCTCAAACCTTCTCCAACACTTCCAACTCAGGATACATCTACTACACAGCACTTCTCCTCTACTGCATATCTGGATAACGATTACTCCTATCTAACTTATCAACCCAACAATGTCGGGTCAAGTATAAGGGCTGTTTCTAGAGGTTCAGATATAAGCTCCACCAGTAGCAACATGTTCAGCCCGTATAAATTGGATCAAATCTTCGAAGACATAAACTTCACCCAGACTGAGACACCAGAAGTATATAAAACTCCGAGTTTCAATAATCATTTTACTGATTTTTTGGACCCATCTACTATCTACTATCCTCAACCAGTGGCTTGTGATTTACATAATAATCATTATCTGTAGAACTATTACTAGTTAACAGTTAGATAGAAATGTTTCGTTTTAATGAACAAATTCTAAACATAATTTATATATTATTTTTAAATTCATGTTCTTAATCAAAACATCTTTATAATTATTTAGCTGACAAAAGTTACATTCTCAAAAATTTGTACTATAATTATGTTTATATTTTTTTACTCTGCTAGTGTTTCTGTTTTCATATTTAGTTTGTGATAATCGGCCAGCTGATGCAGTTTTTAATCGTTTGGTTTGTGTGATTTATGTATAAAGAACTCAATGTTCTCTAAATGTATTTTAGCTGTAATTTTCTGTTATTTTATCTTTCTTCCACTAATTAAGCCATTAGTGAGTAGTTTTAAGATATCTATGGTAATCTGAAGCTCAATTATTTTCTTTATGAGTGGTTTTAATAAAGAAATGTAAAATATGAATATGCTTTCTTTTCACTAGACTCTCTATCAGCCAAAAGACTGTCTCACTTTTAATTCCATTTTACATTAGCAATGGGGCGTTAAAGAGCCATAGCTCATTAATTATAAGTATGAGCTACAAAAAAGCTTCAACCAAAGTTGTATGGACTATTTGTTTTTAATTCTACTAAAATACTTGGCTAGATCTAGAGAAGTTATTCCGAAACTTGAATATCAATTTTGCTGGGTGAAAGCTTGCTAAGTCGCACTAATGAATTACAAAGAACATAATACATTCTCTTTTAAAGCAACTGAAGAAAGATATGCATACCAGGAACTATGATTCAACAAACTTTGAAAGAACCTTCCTATCCTGTTAGATATAGTTAGACTTATTCTATTAGCAAGGCTGTTATGCAGGTATTTCTCTTACAGGGTTTATTTGGTAACGAGCTTTACTTTCTTTCACAGGTATGTTTTTGCTGAGATATCATTATTTTTGTCGTGTACATGAAACTTTTTAATTAAATTGTTTAATCTCATTGCGAAAACTTATTCTCTTCTATTTAGAGTAAAATCATCCATTAATAATAATATAAGGTTATCTATCTATTCAACAGTTTCATACATAATGTTTGAATGAAACCGCATTAATAACTCTATACCAACTATCAACCGTCAATGTAGTCATTTAAGTCTTTTCCTATATATACAACCAAAAACTGACTTCCACACAAATTTTTAACTTCCTTAGTCACCTGAAAGTAATCAATATTTTTGATGAGTCAATCAGTTAGTGGTAAAAACAGTGATTCTTGGTTACTTATCATTATCTTCTAAATAGGAAGAGTTTTGGTGTTGAAAACTGAGATATAGTAATTGGACTAAGGCTTATTAGACTCAGAAAATTGCAAGTTTGTAAGTCAAATAGACTTCGAGTTATGGAGGAGTCACAAGTGGCATAAAATGTTTTCTTCATCTAATATAACTCCCTATATGTCACCCTGTTGCTATGAGAACTTGGCTGACACGGTACAGAACGGCAACCATGTAGATTTATTCAAAATAAATATTTTAGTTTGTAGCTTTCGACAGTTCCTGTAGATGTAATTACCCAGCTATTTTAATCTAACCCACTATTGGACAACCCTGTCACGCCAAACGTTCTAAAGTTGCTTTAAAGAAAAAAATGTGATATTCTTTGCAACATAATAGTTCGACTTGGCAAATTTTACCTACCGAATTTAATCTTAGAGTTTGGGAACAACTTAGTAGCACTATTGCATAGCAAAGAATCTGGTAAATTTTCCCTTTAAGTAATAAAAAGTTGACCGCTCTCAGTACCTACATGCTCTCAATTCATGCGTTATTGTAAGAATTTGAATCTGTATTCCTAATGGGCTGGTTTTCAAGGAGCATTTAGTTGTTGTATGGCCTTCTCCATGTACCTGGCACATAAAACAAACACTTTACCGCTGAACCAAGTGTTGTATATTGAAATGTTGTAAAATCTCTCAACATATATCAGGCAAAAACAACAAACCATTTATGCCTCATCCTAGATAGTCGTAGGATATCAGCTTTACTGCTGACTGCTGTTGATAACTAAAGATGATACTGACTTCTCATTTATTTGAAAAAACACTTTCAAACGATTATAAACATTGACTACCAGGAAGAAGCTTAGCAGCAAAACCAGTCCTATAGACCGGCCCCTGTATCATGTAAAATTTAACAACCAGTTGCAATCGCGTTGTTGTCTCAGTGTTGCCACAGTCTAGTATACGCTGTCTATAAAATATTGGATATAAAAGAGCGATTTCATACGGAACATGTTAAAAATACTTTATTATTCACAAATACATGCAATCAACCTCACTTTGATAATTTTTACTCGAGTGTTAGTTTAGGCTCAAGACTGACAGAGCGACAACACTGTACCAAATCGACGTTTTGACAGCGACGATTGTGCGATAGTCGCGGTCGCGTTGCAGTTGCGTGATAAGCCCGCGGAATTGGAATCTCATTACGACTTAAGAGATTATTTATGATTAATTTATTGATGTAGACATTCTTGGCTCATAGTTTAAATTTGTAAAAATAAGTAACTTAACTATTGTCGCACTTTGGCTCATTTCAAATTCTCCAAAATAAATATCCAGCGTTATAATAGACTTATTTGTATCTAAGCCAAATTTGTTCTAGTTTTGCCGTGGCCGTAAATACACAAATATCGTGAAAATAATAGCAGTATTGGCATCATTGATATTCGAATCAATTTGAATCGCTTCAAATATTTCCAAAATTCCTTGATGGTTGCCCAATATATGCATATGCAAAGTGATCAGTTTATATCCTGTAGTTTGGTATCCCTGTACTACGCCTGATAAATACCAACATTTTTTAAATAGGTAGACTTTATGGGTATGGTCAAGCTTACTTAAAAGGTGAAAGTGTACCAAAGTGATATTTTTTTAAATGGATACCTACCTTATACCTATAGAGGCTGGCCCACAACTAGCGCATCAGTTTGTAGCTGCTGATCTGATTACTTTTTTTTTCTCTAGATGATGCTGATTAAAAATGATGGTTTTTCTTTCAAATTACTATCGTTTGTAGTATTCTGTATAATGGGTGTGAGATTGGAATTGAAATTGTTTTCTTCATAAGAGAATAACCCTCAGTTGTTTATTTTTATTACTGAAGAGTGACGTATTCATCATAAAAGTGGTTATATCTTGAAAAGTATCTATACAGTTAAACCTATATAACTATTGCTGAAATGAAGAAAATGAGCGTAACTGAATTTCAAGATGCTATAGATTACGAGACTATTTTGGAATGCATATATGAGCCTCTTCTTCCATGTATCTTATCCATTGATTCATTGCTGTCAGTCATCACGACGAAGTAGCTATCTTATGTGATGTGAAAAATACTGTATTTTGAAGCTAAGGAAACGTACATTTCCACCAATATAACTTGGCACTCGAGAACCGCAGATAGATAGATTGATATATGTAGGTATGCTGAAACTAGCAAGCAAGAAAGAGAAACCACGAGAGAAAACAGATGTCAATTTATTCTGGCAAGTTCTAGGTACCTACACATCACATCTTGAGATATTTGCTTCAAAATACAGTTTGTTTACGGTGGCACCCCGTCATTTGGTTAAGGAAGCTGTCTTGGTAAAAAAAGAGACCATTTTAATGATTTTAAATTATAAAAAATTTCTACGCCAATGGTTTATCGCAATTTTCTTAATAAATTTAAGTCTTATCGCTAAAACGAACCATTTTCGAGAAAAACATAATTTTGTTTCCATATGCACGTAATAAGATGATTCAGGCTATTTCAAATCGTTTTTATTTACATAACATATCAAGAAATTATAATAATAATTTGTAAATTTATTATTAATTAATACCAACAAATAAAAATAAAGTAATAATAATAGATATTAAAAAAAACATCAATACATAACAGGAGCTGTTATGGAATAACTTGTGGTTAGAATTCAAAATGTTTGTCAGACTCTTCAAAATAATCAAAATCAAATCAGGGCGGCCGTGAATTCGGTACACAGAAGATGTCGTAAATTCATAGAAGCAAATGGCATGCATTTCGAACACGTCCTGTAATTTATCAATGTTTTTGTTAGTATCAACAAGTAGTAGCATAAGTATTTATTTTTAGTTGTCAGTTGTTAGTAGTTGGTATTAATTATTCCTTAATTAAAAAATAATTTATAGAATTGTAATAGTGATATATTTTTCTGGAAATGTGATGTAAATAAAATCGAATTGAAATACCACGAATTATCTTAATTTAATTTGCAAACCTGAGATATTAGGTGCACATGTAAACCAAAATTATTTTTTTCTGGAAAACGATTCGTTTTAGCAAAAAGACTGAAAAAACCATTTCTGTTTAAAATTGATCAGGATATCTAAATTAATTAACGAAATTGTGATATATCTTTGGCGTACAACTTTTTTATTATTTTAAATAACTAAAACGGTCTCACGAACGCCACTGGTAAAACAAAAACAATTTTATCATATTATAACTTTTTTTAAGTGGCAATAATAACCACTAAATTTGAAAGCAGAATCTATAAAAGTTTTCTTAAAAATAAGAAAAAACGATCTTTTTCGATATATTTCAATCATCAAAACGAAATGTTTTTGGAGATAATTTTATATGAACTTTTTTAATTATTTTTATCTGCTGAATACGTTGTTAAACTTTCTCTTGTATAATTCGGACCACCCTGTATTTCATTACCGATTTATACCTAACATCCTATATTTTGCCAAAAATCTCAAATTATAGCATTTTGATTAAATACAGAAATGGAGACAAAATTTAAAAACTTATTAAAACCATTGAATTCGCTCAAAAAAATGTTTCCACATATTTGATGTAACGTGAAAAATATCGAGGAGCGATTTTCACTAGCCTATTTGAGGATCATTTTGCTATTATGTGTTGATATAAAAATAATTTTGATAGATATAAGATTTGATGTCGCAATTTCTGTCCTTATGTCAAAAAACACCCTCTAATGAACACATACCAAACTACAGTCACATCGAGGAAAGTAGATTATTTAATTGCCTAAGAGTAGAAACGTTGGACACCAAGTTCGCCAGAATCCGTTCAGGTGCTACAAAGTTACAAATGTTTATTTACAAAAACATTTCAGCCCCCATCATTTTATGTTTAGAGATAGAGAGAAAGTACAAAAAAGTCTCGAATTTATTTCAGCTTGTCTGTCATCTTAATTCCGTGATATTTTGAGAAACATAACTTTTTAAATTCTAGATAGCGATGACGCCCCCTAGCGGCTCATATTGCTTGTACGAGAAAAATGAGGAAGCCAAAATTGTAGAAGGTAGAATGTACCTACATTCCACGATGCGACTAATGTTGGTACCTTCACTTTGGACTTTGGACATAGCCCTATAGCAAAAGTCTAGAGGGGTGATTACACACAATATCGGTGGCCAATTCACAGGTCAGAAGTGTGCAAATAACTGTTCGAATCGAATCTTACCCCTAATAGCGGATTGGTTTAATGGACTGTGTGGCAAGTAGCACGGTCTTATTGAAATTAAATGTCTTCAGGATCACGGGCTTCAAATTCAAACAGTAAATAATCCGTTAACGTGGTTTAATGTTGAAGTTGAAGATGATGTTGAAGTTACTTTCCGCAGCGATTCATTTTTTTCGAAATGTAGATCCATTATACCACCAACCAATATGATATACGATACGTAAATTACAAATGGATATGTCAGTTACGATTGAGGATGTCGGAGCCCACATTACTGGCATCGTTTTACAAATACCAGTCGAAATGTTCTAACCCGTCAAGGAAGATTGGAAGCTCAGAATGGACCATTCTAACTGCAGTTACTTCCAACATATGAAATAAATTATCGTTATTGGGTATAGAAATAAAAGCCTTACCAAATATATATAAAATACAACAGTATTTAGAGTAACATGTAAATTTCTAATTGGTGTCTTTGATATTCTAAAAGCACATTAATATAGAAGCACATAAATAACACTTGAATGTGTTGCAATATTTCTGTTCATTTTTTACTATGGGGAAGACATGGGTTTTATTATTATAAATATTTTTATATTATTTTTGGGATCTATTCTATATAACAAACAAATAGATATTTAGTCATTTCTTTTCTACAACATTGCCTATAGAAGAAGAATTTTCCATTATCTCTTCAGTGAAGAAAATATTGGCCTATGTCCATTAAAAAAGGAAATAAAACAATTATTCTGAATATTTTCATTAAATAGCATTGTTTTATATGCTCTGCTGGTATGTAGTCTGTCGAGAGTCGAGAGTAGGGGGAAGTATAGAGTCCTTCGCACAAACAAATAACATATCTCATGAATTTAAATCGATAAGAATAGTTTGTCCATACAACTCGTTATACTTATTGCAGACATATTGGAAATGTGCCATTTGTTATAGAGGCAAAACAAATACTAAGCCAGTAAGGAGGAATTCTGCATTGCTATATGAAAATACATTTTTACATCACACACGATATTCTCAAGTAAGCTTAGTGTTATATTAAATTTATTAGACATATCTCTTTATAGCATTTTCTATATAAAAAAACATATTCTTTTCACAAAACTTTGCTGCCTTATCTCTAATCTCTAGTTATATATTTTTGTAGACCTTTGGACATAATTTCCAACCATCCCAAATGGCTGAATACTTTGCCCAAGGAACGGTGAAAGTTTGTCCATCCCCATCATCTTATGAAAGCAGGTACCCAATATCGAATGATACACATGTTCATGTCACTGAGAATGGTACGACTTTTATTTTATCATTATATATAATACAGTGAGTCCGTAAACTGAGTAGCAAAATTCTTAGAATATTCAATCTCGGAAATGAAGCTCTTCGAAATTTATTTTTTCTTCTTCCTTCAAGTTCTATATATATTTTCTATAGCACATATTTATTTAATTTATTTTTACGAATATTCATTTGAAATTTTTCATTTGTCAATTTCATTAATAATAAAAGAAGACAATCAATAACTTTAAGAGTCTCTTTCAAGATAAAGCCACAAAAAGTAATCAAAATATATTTTGAACAATTATATAAATATAATATTTTTCATGTTTCTATTTATATTCTCCTGTTATTATTGTTAGTATTTGAAATAAAATAGAATATTTATTAAGTAGAATTTATATTCTAGGTGCTTATACACCTGCATCTGAAATAATGAAATCATTTTCTTTACTTCGCTCTCATCGCCGCTCATATCGTTTATCGCAGCGCCAACATAAACGCTCACTTCGATTTGTATTTTCTGATGCGCATTTATTTTGAAAATATTCGGTATATGAAGAGTTATCCAAAATCAGGATACCCTTTCAAAGTATTTATTTTATTTCAAATTTGAAATCTGCATCATCCAATCATAGATGAATGCTATTATACTTGTTAATATTTGAGCTACTGAGTAGTTCAATGGGTAAATTTGTTCAGAATTCAGAAAGAGAAAAAAATCTTCTCAAAAACTGCCCAGGCTTTTTAGTTTTTCTAGATAATTAAAAAAATGTGGAGAGTGAAGTAAGTAAAGTCGGGTGAGATGGCCAGCATTTTGCGAAATTACATTTATATTTATAGTTCTTATTGCATTTGAAGCCAATGTTTTTGGTCTCCATAGTTATTTAGAATTTGGGCGTTCTGTTATTGCAAAAATAAGACGACAACATAAATATTTTTAATAATAAAAATAACAAAATAAAAGTGTTTTCGGTTGGCCATCTCCTCTGCTATCCTGGGTGAGTTGGCCAGGGCAATAAGGGACAGATGGCCATAACAAAAATAAACAATAAACAAACAAAACGAGGTATTCTAAAGAAACAATGAGCTCCTTCAGCTTTTACTTATTTGTCCTCTTCTTAGATGCAAATTTTCCGTTTTTCTGACACCAATTAGAGTAGGAAGAGCAATTTTCGTGGTACCATCTCTTGCATGTTATGCATTCAAGCCAATCTTCTTTTTCGTGGTAGCATTATAACTTTCTTCACATCCCAAACAATCGGTATTGTCTTCAACATAAAGGTTGTTGCTGTCCTCTTGATATGGCACGATATTTCCAACTTCGTCAGAACGATGAAGATGAGACTACGTTTGCGGGAAATTTGCTTTTTTTCGAGTAACCTTCTTGTACGTTTTGTTTTTCACAGCCAAAATATTATCTGGTGATGTCAACAAAGTAGCGATTCCTTTTCTACGTTTTCTGACAGCCGCAACAAGCCTTGGAGTGGGATTAATCTGTTCAAAGAGTTTCCCAGGGGTAAGGTCCGGAGTGAATGGTCGGTTGTCTTCTGCGGGTGCTGTACTTTTAACTTTTCTTGATGCATGGCTACCAGATGGTCCTTGCAAGTCCAGTGGAATAGCCATAGTTGTATGCGTTTTTGCAGTTGCATCGGAACTTTTAGATTTTTTTTGTTATCATCCTGCTTCAACCACGCAGGGTTATTAGCATAGGACAGTTACACTATTTGCAATATTTTATATTTGTCTTATTAGGCCTGTTTTGTGCAGGTAGTTTATCAATTTTACAATGTCAAATGATCCATTTAGAATTTCTTTCAGTGTTGAGGGTATGTTATGTTGTTTTCTTTCTTGATTGGGCACTCCACTAGTAGATGGTGAACTGATATTGTCACATCACACACATTGCACACAGGTGTCGGTTCTTTCTTGAACAGGTAGTCGTGGGTGATCCGTGTGTGTCCAATTCTAAGTCTTGTAATTATAACCTGATGTCTTCTCTTGGGGGGTAGATTTTTTCATTTCTGTACTAATGGTTTGATGGCTTTGAGCTTGTTATTTGAACTGTCCCATTTGCTCTGCCATTTACCAATAATCCTAGTCATGAATAGAGATTTTAGGTCAGACTGCACTGTAGTTGCTATGGTTGTTGTGATTGGGTGGTTTGTTGCTTCTTTTGCCCTCATATCTGCATTCTCGTTTCCTTTCACGCCACAGTGGGATGGTACCCATAGGAAAAGGATAGATAGATGGTTTTTCTGGGATTTGAGGAGTTCAGTTTTTATTGAGGGGAGGATAGGGTGTTTGGGATATAATTATCCTAGTGCTGTTAGAGCACTCAAGGAGTCACTAATAATCAATGTTTTTTCCAATTTTGTACGAATATTGCTGGCTCTCAGTTACAAAGGCAGCCCCAACTCCTGTTTCTGCTTTTGATGCATCTGTGTAAATATGTATGTAATTTCTGTATTGTTCTAGCTTCAGTAGGAATTGTATTTTAGAGTAGGATGGGTTTGTCTTTTGTTTTTTGTCTATGGTAAGGCTTGTGTCACATCTTGTATTGTTAATTATCCAAGCTGGAGGGGTATTCACTTCCTTCGTATAGGTATTTGGCATTCTATTAGGAATAGAATAACGTGGATCCTTGTGGTATTCCATTGATTTGGGTTTTCGAATCAGATAATATTTTTCCTACACGTACTCTGAAGTTTCTTTGTTTTAGAAACTTCACTATGAATTGATAAATATGACCGTGGATTTGCCATATATCCAGAGAACGTATGATATCCGAGCGTCGTATTGTATCGTATGCCCTGGTTATATCGAAAAATACAGACAAGCACACCTGATCACTGGCGAATGCTTCATATATCTCAGATTCTATGTCCACTATGTTGTCTATTGTAGAGTAATCTTTTCTGAATCCACTTTGTATTGCTGTAATCAGGTTGTTTATCTCGAGGAACCACATTAGTCTATTGCTAACATTTTTTCTAATAGTTTGCACATGACTCTGGTCAATGAAATTGGCCTGTAAGATTCAGGATTTGATTTACTTTTGCCTTGTTTCAGTATGGGTGCGATGATTGAGTCATACCAGTCTAGTGGAAATAACTGTTTTGTCCAAATAATGTTATAAGTACTTAGGAGATATTCTTTACCTTCTAACGGGAGGTTCTTGAGGAATATAACGGGGATGTTATCTGGACCAGGGCTGGCGTTTTCCATAAGACCCAGTGATTCTTCTAGTTCATCCATTGTAATGTTAAGATTAAGATGTTTTGTTGAGGAGGTGTGTTTCATCGCTGGAGTTATTCTGATACATGTCAGCTAGGATAGTGGCAATTTCATATGATGTGCTATAAGAGGTATGATTTTGTTCGAGGTACTTTATAGTCTGTTTATTATTTTTTCCGGTTATTCTGCTTATCATGTTCCATAGTAGTAGGTGTTGGAGTCGAACTATTTAATGTTGTTACAAATTTTTCCCATGACGCCCTTTTACTCTTTTTCAAGATGTATCTGATGTAGGCTCTTAGTTTTTTGAATTCTAGATGATTCTCGTTTGTCTTCTCTTCCTTCAACTTGTTAAATGCTTTTTTTGAACGTTTGATTGCGTTCTCACATTCTGAGTTCCACCAAGGGACAGGACTTCTATTCTTTGGGAGTCTTGTTTTGCCTATGGATTCATGGGCAGCTTCTGTGATCATCTGAACAAAACCATGTAATATATGGTTAATATTGACATTACTGTCATGGGCAGGAGTCAACTGATTTATGGAGGCTGATATGAGGGATGAGAATAGATTCCAGTTTGCGTTTGCCAGATGCCACTTGTTGTTGCATGATTCGTTTAGGTTTATTTGATCGGTGTTTGTTATTTTTATCGGGTAGTGGTCGCTTCCGTATAGGTATGGCATGACGTCCCAAGATAGTGAAGGTTGTAGGACTGGATCGCATAAAGATAAGTCGATAGCTGAGCCTCCACCTGTAGAGGTTTAAATCTAGTGTGTCGACCATCGTTCAGAATATTCAAGTTGGTGTCAGATATAACGCGTTCTAATGTGCATCCTAAGGTTGATATCTTTTCGGATCCCCATATGTAATTATGGACATTGAAATCTCCCAGGATGATACGAGGGTGTGGGATTGATCAAGTACATTAGTGATCTCCGGAGCACTTGGTTCAATTCCAAGAGGGATGTAACTATTACAAATATTAACTTTTGTTGACCCATTTACATTGATAGCTATTATTTCTAGCTCGGTTCTGAGGGAAATTTTCCTAGTTTCATAGAATTCGTGTACATATATGGCTACTCCACCACTTGCATGGTCCCTATGATTCCTGTTGTTGTAGAAGGATGTGTAGTTTTTCAGGGTATGTGATTTATTTCCTTTGAAGTGAGTTTCTTTTAATACTATTATACTGGGTTTATGTTTGGCAATAATGAGTTTTAGTTCTTCCAGACGGTATAGAACACATTTAGATTCCACTGAATTATAAAGTTGAAAAGAAGAGTGGTTTAAGAGATATCAACGGATGAATCACTTTCCGGTTCTTTCCGATGGTCGTCGTTGAGCTGTTTTGTTATTTTGCTTCTGAGTTTCGTGTTTCGCGCATCGTGTTTTCAAGTGACGTGGGTTCATGTAGGAGTATATTTTTGTTAATGTGTTGAGTAGTGTTTCGATGTTGTCTGTATAGATTTTGGCTACGCTAAGGGGATCTGGTGAGCCATAGGCATTTTCAAAGAAATCTATGAATTCGTCTCGTGTTATGCAACAGTAATTCGGATTTTCTTCAAAGAATATGGTTGAGCATTTTGTAAGTTCTTCATTTATATGTAAATTCTCTTCCGAAGTTGTTTTCACTCTTTTAGGGCAGTTTGTTGGGCTTACGAATTGTTTATCACTTGAAGTAGGTGCGTTTCTTTTGGAACTGTTTTGTGGTGTTTCAGTAGGAGTAATGGTTAAATTTTTGGTTATGGTGATAGTTTCAGAGTTTTTCGTTGGTGGTTCAGTTGTCTTGCTCTTTGTTTCTGATGAAGATATTGTTGTGGTTTGAGTAGGTTGAGAGGCTTCTGTTTGACTGGATGGGTGTGCATGTTGGGAGTGTTTTGGTTGATGTGAAATTTGTGGGGTTTGTGTCAGCTGAGGGAGCGTTGCTGGTTGAGGGTTTGGGATTGTAAGGTTGGATGGGTGTGGTTCTTGTATTGGGTTTACTGTAGGTGAGTCTGTAGAGATAGGTATTTGTGTTTGATTATTATTTGAAGATGTACATTGTGATGATATGTGGCCTTCTTGTTTGCATAAGTAACATTGTTGTTTCTCAATCGAGAAGAAAATTCGGTAATTAGTCTGGTCATGGCTTATCAATAATGGGGTAGGTAGTTTATCTATATTCACTGGGGCGATGTAAGTGTGACGTCGAAAGCTCAGGTTGTGTTTAAATTCGGTCTTTGTAGTTCCAATTCTGAGGAAGTCTACCGGGGATATTGTTTTTATACCAAGATTGCTTAGTTCATTTTCTATTATATTATGCGGTATAGTTGGACATACGTTGGAGATAATTAGCCGTTCGTTTGGCGTAATTAGTTTTCTAGCTTGGAGGAGTTGCTGGTTAATCAGGATTTTACCATTGTTTACAGCTAAAAAATCGTCAACGGTCTGTTCGTTTATGAAGTAGATGCACACTCGTTCGTTTGTGATCCTAGATATTGCTAATATTTTGTTGGGGTTGATTATTCTGGCTATTGCTGAGAGATAGTCCTCTACTTTAGCATTTGGGATAGACTTGAGTAGGATGGCTTGTTTCCTGTTCGGATAATTTGGTTTTGGTTGATTCAATACTGAGGAATAGGATTTTGATTGGCCTGTTGGTGAGTTGTTGCTTTGGAGGCCACTATGATTAGTGACCTCCATTGTGGTATTCTCTATGATGATTAGGTGTTTTGGATCTCAGTACGGTCCTGTCTCACCTCCCTGGATGTTGACAAACAAACAATACAACAAGTGTGTTGTTTGACCTTGAGTGAGTATTCTGGCACTCGTGGATTTATTTGTGGTTTCGTTTGAGATAGTTGATTAAATAATATGACTTACAGTTGCAGTCTGGTTACACTTTCACTGGCACACTTTCATGAAAAAACAAACGATTTAGTGCGTTTCGATTTACTATAAAACTTTGAATATATCAGGAGCTGAAAGTGAACACTGTTAGCTGCTTCGATGCAGGTCAGTCTTTCCGAACTTTTAGATTGGCAGCTAGTATTTTGAACTATTTCCTGAGCACGTGTCATTCGATCTTCGGAGATTCCTTCAGTATTAGTTCTAATTAGATCAGATTGTGAAATGAATATTTAGGTGCTGGAATGAAAAAAATGCGACCTTCAACATTTTTATGACTTTCTAAATAACCATAAAATCTAGATTATTTTTGATAGAAGAATTGGGTTTCTCTATGAATTCTAGTTAATTTAGGTACTTTAGAATCCTATCAGACAGAATAGTCGATTTTTGGAAAAAATTGACCCATTTTTTGGAAAGGATTTACTCCTCCTTTTGTGCAATCGGTCAAAGAATCATAGATTTTAAAGTCATGCAAAAGATGAAGTAGATATCAGTTATACCTTTAACGTCAAAATCTTTATGTCAATAGAACACTTTTGGCATAAAATTCGAAATTTCAAGTCATTTTACAATATGTTTGGTCTATACTGAAATATTGTTTACCTATTTCCCGAGATAGTCTTTAGTTTGGTAATTCTAGTGCAAATTGAACTATTATTATTTTCATTATTTTTATTGTGTCTTCTAAATGAGCCTGACATACTTTTCGTAATAAGTTACCTATTTGATCCCTTTGAGAAAATTTTAATACATACCAGGTACATTTATTGGGAAACCCGTGATTTTTATTAAAATATCTATTGAAAATATTGATAGAAAAAATCCTTCCACAATTAATTCCTGTTAAATATATAACTAACATTTAATTTTTCTTTTAAATTCTATAAATCTATAAATTTTTATATTGATTATTTGCAGCCCATACATTACTGATTGAATTAATTATTTATTGGTCTTTCTTCAAGGTTTAGTGATATAACTTCATAATTTTATAATTTTTAATAATAAATGACAAATCACTTGTATTTGTATCTTATGCGTTTCTAATAAGTTTTCTTATTTGCACCTCAAAATCTAAATAACTAGTTTATTTACGTCCGTGTTGCGGTCGCTTGACTGCGAATAAATACCAAATTAAAATTTAATGAACTTAACATTCCTCTACCTTGAATTTGAAAATTTAAACAGTTATAATTTTATTTTATTACTGAGGTCCCGAACAGAGGTCGATCCAAATAAATAATTTGTGCGAAGTGACATTTCGGGATTTGTGGACTTTCAATTAGTTTGGGCGAAGTGTACAACAACGAGTTTTGGGCAAAGTGTCCATTTTCTCTTTGTGGACTTTTAATTACATTGGGTAATGTAGCTCTGGAAACGGTTTTCAGTACGAAATTTTTGGGCTAAATGGTCGATATATCATTTTGGGCGAAGTGTCCATTGGGCGAAGTGTCCAAGACCATTGGTGACAGTGAAAATGAAAATATTAAGGAGAATTACAGGGAATATATTGAGAGATCGAGTAAGGAATGCAAGATGGAAAGGATAAACGAGTGGACACGAGAGAAAAAGAGAATAGAATGACCACGTAGGTAGAATGGTTGAAGAAAGGATTGTAGGATAGCAAGAGACAAATAACCCTCAGGTAGAAGAAGCGTGGGTCGACCCCAAAAAAGATGAGGTGATAACATAACTTACAGTCACAGCACAATAAAGAAATAGACAGAAGTACGTAATAACAAGATAGAAGAAGAAGAAAACTTATTAAAGAATCATTTTCTACAATTTCGCTATGTAAAATCTTCGTTCAACAAATTGATCTCATAAAGAGAGCTTTTTATAAAGAGAAAATATTCAATTTAGAAATCTTTTATGTCGTTCCATATAGAATGGACAGACAAGAAATATTTCAATCTTTATCGCACAGAACGTTGAAAACAAGGAAAGAGTACAATCATGGATAAGCTAACAATTTGATATTAATCCATTTTTCTACCCTATCCTAATATGTTTTATAATAATTTTTTTTAAATAATTCAATTGAAGCAATTATATTATCCAATTCATAATAGATATGCTTTATTCTGAAAAGAAATCTTAGCACTGACTTGAGTGTAGAAAATTTTCATTTCGTTTTGAAACGATTGAATTGCCTTACATCGTCAGCACTATAATGTTTTAATAGGTGATTCAGAATATGTGTTTTCCCACAAAGCGTTTTGGATAACTCATGCGAATAGAAATACCCAGTGCGAAGTGGGTATTTTTATTTCTCCTTGTCGCGTTCTGAGTTAGTGGTCGAATTCAGTCTTTGGGCGTAAGATATGTTTACGATACATGATGAAAGAATTTAAATAGGTCCTGTTATCTCAAATTGAACATAACGTCAAAATTAAAAAGAAAATATGGTTTGCGGAACGACTAATAATGAAAATATGATTATTAGGAAGGCTCATTTTGAACTAAGGAATATGTCGTGGAATTTAAATGATCTTTAATACCTTGAAAGTTTTGTTATCGTGTAAAATTGTCGGTGTAAGGTTTACTTTTCAGAGTCCCAGGTTTTTGCCGGCGTTCATTTTGCCATTTGATTTTTTATTTGTTGGGGACGGTAGGTTGTCCATTTTGCGGTTCGTGTTGAAGCAAGGTTGTGCATTTTGCGGTTCGTGTTGAAGCACCGGTTAGCACAGACCATAGATAATATGCACAGACGCATTAACGCGGAACAGGCGGTATGGATCCAAGGTTAGTAGAGAAACCTTGGTACGGATCTTCTAGTTAAGGATGAAACACTAGAGATGTACTACTGCATGTCGTAGTCTAGTTTGCGTGCCCGAAACATAGATAAATTCCTTACTGATCCGACACCTCTGGAGGGGGGAAAACGACGGCAAATTAGGTGGGTGATTTATATGCTCACGTGATTTTTCGCATTTTTGACAGCTATGGTTTCTGAAACAATTATAAATATGAAACCAAATGACATTGATTTAAATTTAATATTTTACCTTCAACAATATCATCATCGATCTGTGAGCAATTTCCTGTTAGTTGGGCTCCAAGAATGTATGATGTTACATCATCATTGCCAGTTATTGAAATAGTTTTGGATGGTCCTCCACCAGTGCCACTCAAATACTTCACCTTACTGCGTTTGTTCAGGTTCTCGTACTTATTTTTGAGAGTTATTTCATCTCGATGAGTTTTGCCACATACCATGTTAAATTCTCGTCCTATTTTAGCCCAAGCTTGCGCCTTAAATTTGTTGAAATTTGTGTCGCTATATTTGCATTCGACAGCATCACTATATTTTCTCACTAGCGTTAAGAGAACTGTTTGTTACTTTTCAGAAAAATTTCTCGATCTGAAGAACTTCTTTTTCATAAGTTGAATCAGTTTTAGAAAAATGAGTATAGAAAAACACAATAAACCAAACAATAGCGATAAAAACAAAATAACAAAAAACCTGCTTAATGATATTTGAATTTGGTAGACGAAGACAGGCATGGAGGTAGGAGCACAGAATTTAACATATTATCAGTATGAAATTAGTAAAACATGAAACATGCCGCGCTGAACTTCAATACAAAAAAGGCTCCATAAAACTTTTGAGTAACATCAAACGATGGGCGACTTATTTTTTTATAGTTTTTGCTTTTACCTGATAAAAATCCATATTTAAGCAATATAAAATAAAACACAATGGTTTAGATTTTCACTATGTAATGTTTTTTTTCGAAATGGTAAATCGTCGCTTGTACGGAACTAAAATCGACTACACCAAGCGTTAAGAAATGCGTTAATTAGGTTTGGAACGCTGGATATTTTTTGGTCCCCATTTCTGTTACCGATTCATACTAGCAAATTGGAGTTGTACGTTAATTTGCTTTCTCCGTCTGATTTGCTACCATTGTTAGGGCGTCCTAGTTTTGTCCTTGCGTTGGTCCTTATTTTAACCCTAGCTTTGGTTCTAGTTTCCTAGTGAGTTTGGTCGTAGGGAACAGAATTAAACAGACGGATATAGCTGGATTCCCCGGAGCAGTCAGGGTAACAGGAACGACACATATTGCGCCGGAGGAATTCAGGCTAGTCCATTTGTCTCGTTATTTTTTATGAGTATTAAAATTAATTGGGTCTTCAGTCCTTTAAATATTGATTAGTTTTGAACCTTTCTTATAAACTTCAATTACCTTAAATATATATGTATATATTTACCCACTCACTATCTTAAAATATTCGAACCCCGGATACATTTGTTCTTTCATAATATTGAACTTCATATGTATACAGGCTGTTCGACTCTCACCATTGGGATCTCGGAAACTATAGTGAATATGAAGATGGTTAAATTAGGGCAAAGTTGCGCATTTATGTGCTCAACAATAAGCCGTTTAGAAAGTTTGAAAATTTCGAGTAGTTCCGGAGATATCCGGTAAAAAACGAATTTTCGGGAAATAATTTTATTTTTTTCCTGGCTTCCTTTCTTAATGAATTTCTAAATAAATAGCACATTAACATTTCCAATTGTTTCACTCTTTCCAATAGTGTTAATAGATTTGTAAAATGACGTTTCGTCTATGTGAAACTATCATGAACTTTATTTTTTCTTATGGGAGCCATTCCACAAATTTCAACAGCCCTTTTTATAACCTTTTTGATGATGAAGTTGGCCCTGTTGACCTAAAAATCCGAAAAATTGAATAAATTCATTTTCTAAAGTAGTTGGCTTTGATTTTTCCAATCGGTGACACGTAAATGACAATCTGTATTATTGTCAATTGCTGAGTCGTTGAAAATGGAGTTCTCCAAAAACTAGATATGATAAAACTTCATTACAGTAATGATAGAAACAGTGTGAATAAATACATTGGAAGTGTATCTTAAGATGTATCCCGAGAGACAACAACCACAATTAAATTTGTCCAAATTAATGGACAGAATTCGCGATGAGTTTGTCTCGTTTAAAGAACTCAAGTTTAATTATACCTCATTAATAATGGTTTCCTTAGTTTCTTCATCAGTCCTGTCCCCAGATTTTTATCTGGGGTTTTTAAAGGAACCATGATCAGCTGAATTTGTATCCAATAAGTTGAATAAAGGTCGGTGAGGTTGTCGTCTGACGGGATATCTACATGTTAAGATGATACACTTACAATGTATTCATACTGTTTTTATCATTCTTGTAATAAAGTTTTATCATATCTCATTTTTATTCATTGGAGAACTCCATTTTCAATGACTCACCAATTGACAATAATACATAATGTCATTTACCTGTCACCGATTGGAAAAATCAAAGCCAACTACTTTATAAAAGTAATTTATTCAATTTCTAGGATCTTTAGGACTATAAGGCCAACTTATACATCGTCAAAAAGGTAATAAAAAGGGCTATTCAAATTTATGGAATGCCAATATGGCTCCCAGAAGAAAAAATAAAGTTCATGATAGTTTCACATAGACGAAACGTCAAGTTACAGGTCTATTAACACCTTTGGAAAGAGTGAAAAAAGTGGAAATGTAAATGTGCTATTTATTTAGAGATTCATTAAGAAATAAAGCCAGGAAAAAATAAAATGCTTTCCCGAAACTACTCGAAATTTTCAAATTTTCAAATTCAACCATCTTCGAATTACCTATAGTTTCCGAGATCCCAATGGTGAGAGTCGAATTTGAAACAGCCTGTATATTTTATGCTTATTATTTATTTATACTTTTATTATCTTTACATTTTGACGTGCAATGGGGTTAGAGCAGTAATTCTCAAAGTGGTCCAGGTGGACTGACAGGGGTTCACAGGAGACTGGTCGGAGGTGGCATGATAAAAATAGAAGCCCACGAAAATTTATCTGGTTTCTTCAGTTCAATTCAACTGGACGAGTAAACATTAGGTACCTGGTAATGAAGCATTATTATTGGCGTATGTTCGATTTGGTATGTACGAAGAAATCCACGAAGATTGCTGTACGCTAAAAGTTTGGAGACGGACACTAAAGGCGACACAACATTTACGGCCGGTCTTATAACGTCGAGTTGACTGAAGGTTGAAACTCAGGGTCAACCGTGACTTTCTGAATTCAACCCAAGGTTGAAATGACAGCAACTGACAATTCCCTCAAATATTTCAACCATAAATTTTGCTTCAACCAGCGGTTGACTAACCATTGAACACCCGTTTATTTGCACAATTGTGCGAAAAAAAATGATGAGGACATTCAACAATCCCTCTTTCATACTGGAGTATGCTGGTTGTCGAATGGAGCATGTTTAACAAGATTCTACTCACTTTTTGAATGAGTCTTAATAGAGTTTCTGAAATTGCAGGTAGAAGGGTACAGCCTAAACTTAGAAAAGGTTTTATTTTGGCTTTTCCTCGTAAATTGAAATTTATGATGCAAAATATTAGTCGGTGCAAATTATCCCAGTTTCCAAACTTCTCACAGACAAAATAACTCTATGAAGATATTCAGACATACGTTCAACATTTGAATGTGATGACTTAAAAAATAGATTGAAAAATATTCTATTCCATTTGATAAAACGGATGTGGTGAATGAGGTATTGCAAGCGGAGCTACTTTGGCTTAGCAACAATGAGAAGCTGAAGATATAGTTTTAAAAAGGCTATCAAACATTTGGCTGCAGGCAGAAATACCCGAAAAATATCCTGGTCTATGGGAAATTGCGATTAAACTTCTGATAGTGCTTCCCTCTTCATACCTTGTGGAAAAATGTTTTAGTGTGGTTACAAACCTATAATGAAAAAAAGGAGCAGATTGAACATCAGAGAACGGGACGATTTGCAGTTATTCCTTACAAAACAGATGCCAAATATTGATAATCTGCTTTCAATCCATCAAGTACATCCCTACCATTAAAATTATGACTATTTTTTCAAACTGTTGATTTGCATTGTTGAAATTACAGTCTGATATCTTATTATTATTTTAATAAATGGAAAACAAGAAAGATACTATTTTCCTTTTTACCCCAGTTTTTACCACTCCGAATTTAGGTTGGCTTCACAATTTTGGCAAGTTTTGAAAATATTGTAGAAATATAGCAGCAAGGGGTCCACCGAAACAAATAAAAGTTTGAATGTGTTCCACAAGAAAAAAATGGGAACCTCTGGGTTAGAGCAACTATTTTGTTTTGCTGTTCTGATTAAGTAATATATTTTCATATGTCTGGAAACTTTGTGCACGGTTGAGAACACACGTCGCTTACGTTAACTACGATCAAATTTATTTTTAATTATTGTTGAGTTTATTCTTATGTAGGTACTGTTCATTACCATTGGCATGTAGCTTAGACCGATTACTCGTAATTACTTATTTTTATTTTGTTTTGTCGGTTTCTATGTGATTATGTCTTGAATTTGAATACACCGATTGTTATAATTTCTTTTCACCCTACTCAAATTGCTATATTAAGAGTCAGGTTTGTAGTAAATGTATTTGGAGGCTTATGGTTTAGCTTTTCTCTCTGAACTCCCCTATATCCAGTGAGCATCTACGAATAACCACCTACCGAGTGTGGTACCTAGAAGTAAACACTTCTCCAAAGCTTGCAGAGCAAAGTGAGCAGAATCCGAAATACATATTCGATGCTTGTAAAGCACATTAGGTGCTAATTGAATGCTGTATTCCGAAATGTATAATTGCTCTTTGAAAATAGCGGCTTTGCTTTAAGAAATCAACATTTCTGAAAAAATCTTTTTTAGTGCTTGTAGACCAAATTAGCTGCTGTATTCCGAAATAAATTAGATAAAGCTATCACAGCAGCCATATTTCAAAAAACTATATGACGAATTAATTTCGGAATACAGCACTTCAATAGCTCTACAAGTGCTAAAGAAGATTTTCTCAAAAAATTTGATTTCTAAAGGTTGCTGTGCTAGCTTTTGCTCTAAAGCTAGCAAAGCAGCCATTTTTCCAAAAACTATAAGAACAATTAATTTCGGAATACAGAAACTAATGAGCTAAAATCTAATATTTTTCCGGTGTATAATACACATTTTTTTTTCTGTGACGGGAAAAACGATGATTTAATATTGAAAAAATAAAAGTTTTAAAGTGGTAGGCGACAATTAGACATGCGTTTCTAAGGAAAGTTTTAAAGTAATCACATATCTGTCAGTTTAATTCTGTGTTTTGATTGATATTTATGTGTATATATATATCTACCAGGGAAAAAAGTACTAACTTTTTTTCCGTGGGGATAAAATGTTACTTTGTCACCTGTCAAAAAGATAAAATGTCAACTTTTTTCCAACCACAGCAAAAAGAGAATTTTCTTACAGCATCATGAAATAAAGTCTTTTCTATTGAAGAGAATATTTCTTCAATATCCAATACATATTTTCCCATGATCTCATTTCCCATCGAATCTCATTCTCAATAGCATTGCAGTACAATTTTGACTCCCTAAAATGTGCTCTTTATTTTATAGATTATGCATGGTTGTCAACTCAACATTTTATATTGATTTATTTTGCTTGTATAGACAGTTGTTACTCCTTTCTTTATAGCTTCTTATGTCAAAGGTAATCTTGAATTCTCATTACTAGTTACAGATACATCCCCTAACGTGCATAGAATTAAGAGGAGAAATCGCACTAGCTTCAACTCCAAACAAATTTTGAAATTGGAACATGAGTTTGCCAGAGGTCAATTTATAAGAAGAAGCAGGAAAGAAGAATTGGCAATTGAACTCAATCTACCAGTGGATCAAATAAAGATTTGGTTTCAGAATAGGCGTATGAGAGAAAAGAATTTCTCGCGAAATGGTTGGGAAGAAAGAGCTAAAGCTGCGTTCACAGCAAAAAGTATAAATAAAACAGGTGAAAAAGAAAATGGTACAAACAAAGTTGGCAACAAAGAAAATGGTGAAGACAAAGTCGACGACAAAGAAAATCGTACAGACAAAGCTGGCAACAAAGAAAATGGTACAGACAAAGATGACAACAAAGAAAATGGTGCAGGCAAATCTGGCGACAAAGAACATGGTGCAATTGCAGACAGGCTACTGAACTATGTACCGGAAAAGAAGAATCATTTGGATACTAGTCAGATCAATAAAGAACAGTTAAATCTATTTTCTTCATATTTTGCTGATGACAATCATGAACATTTAGTTGCAGCAGCAAACGCATTGCTTTACAGTTTAAAAACGTTTCCTATATATGGAAATCATTGGAGTTATTATGAATCTATTGCAAGTTATTATGCATCTCTTCTATCGTCGAGCCCGATGCCAAATTCAGTATCAGGAATGATTAGCTCATATAATACAAGTCGGTACTTAAAGTAATATTTTAGTAATATATTTCAGACAAATAGTATATTAAATGATTCACAGTTGTGCTGCTAAATCCAACAATGCAAATAACATTATCGTCTTGAATATTGTGTTTTTTATTGAAATATTGCTATAAATAGGTATTTAAATTTTGGTAGATTATTTTTAATATCATAGTGTATTTTTTCTTCAATACTATTTGTAAAAATAAATGTAATGTTCTCATCACATGGCTTTAGATTCCTATGCCTATACCTAATGTATAAATTTCATAATGAAGCTTATCAAGTTTTACCTCATTTCAAATTTGGTGTTACCTACTGTTGTAACCACATCAAAAAAAAATATTCTTGTATTCATGTCTTATATTTGGATTAATGAATTAAGCTAGTAAGAGAGGTGATTATCTCACTCTTTTAAATTTGAATTTAGATATCTACATATCTACCAATCCTTTATACTTTAGATCACTGCTGCTCAACCCTATGTCCGTGGGCCAAATTGTAGCCCGCAAACGGATTTCAGATGGCCCGCGCAAGGAACCCTTAAAATACCGGTCAAGTCAGTCAAAAAGATTACACATTTTTGGGAATTCCTTTATTATCACTTCGACAGAAATAATTACTTATACCGCCAATGTCCAGTTAGAACTCACTGAACTCCAAAATCATTTTGAACTAAAAAACCTTTTTGTCGAAAAAATTTCTTCAAAAGCACAGCATTCCTCAGAAAATTTTTTGAATTTCTGGAAATTAGTACCAACAGATGATCTTCCTGCCATAACAGACCTTGCTTTGGAATTCTTAAGTAGTTTAGGATCAACATATGTTTGTAAAAAACTTTTCTCAGATCTTAATTATTTAAAAAACAAATACCGCACATCACTAATTGAACGACGTGATTGATATTTGTGATTTATTGTTACTACCAACTTCTGATTCTGATTTGACGCCTAACATAAAAAACTATTACAACAGAAACAATGTCAGAAATCACATTGATTATACTGATTTAGATTTAGTTTTAAATTAAAATTATACATAAACATACAATTTGGATTGTTTATTTCACATATGATTTTAATAAATAATAATTATAGTTCATAAGATTGTTTTTTCGCCTCTTTATTGCACAAGTCTTATTAGTAGGTAACTAAATAGTATCTAACCATCAGTGGCCCGCAAAAACTATAAGAATCGTCCGTTTGATCCGAATAATAAAAAAGGTGAGCAGTCTTGCTTTAGATAGTGATATTGTGGTTGTACCGGCATAAAATTTAGTTTTGTTTGTGTGTATTACTACCAGGGCATTGTTTTTTGACAATAGTTCCAGGGAAGAAACTTTAACGGTACTAAATCCTGATATTTCTAAAGGCTTGTTCAGATCAGATGACAATCACTGTAATTCTATTATGCATTATGAATGACTAAAATGGGCGCATTATGTGGATGCAATGATTGTTTTCTTTTGCAGAAGTTAGTATTGCTATTTTTGTATTATCTAATTCTAAAATACGTAGGTAATACGTAAATATTTTCTTATTAAATTTTTAAATTGAAGAGAAAGGAGGTCTGAACCTCCGCTATCCGTCCCTCCGTCTGTCAGCGGGCTCTATCTCGTAAACCGTAATAAGTAGAGAGCTGAAATTTTGACAATGTGGTTTTATGTTGCCTCTTTTACAACAAATACTAAGTCTGTCCGTTCGTTCGTCTGTGAGTGGGCTGTAGCTCATGAATAGGTGGAGATAGGAAGATTATATGAGGGGTGTCTCAAATTCCGTCAAAAAAATAGCGTCGGGGCGAATAATAAGATGTAACGTGCAGTGTGCTAATGCGGGTTTCCCCAATCCGAAGTGCATATACGGAGTCAAGTTTCCAACTTTCCAATTTATTTTCATTATAAGATTCTTTCAATGTTGTTCGCTTTGGAGGTACAAATATGTTTATTCGTATGAATGGATTCTAATTATTTTTGCTTTTTATGCTGTTTTCGCGATAAATGCCTCTGAATACCACTGAACTGCCTCTCAGCTCCTTTTTTGCCGTTCCTAGACCACCAAAATATTGACCCATATTTTTTTAATCATTGTGTATATAACCATTTGGTTATCTAAGGGTTTAGTCCCCAGTTCTCACCAATCATGTATCTGTACCTTCTTAGGGCGATTCTGGACTTGTGTATGGTTTTGAAGCAAAAGAAAACTCCACCCTGTTAATCTGAGGCTTTTGTAGGCCTTGTGGGTTCCGTTTTTTTGGAAACGCAATCGTGTGGTTTTGAGAGGATTCACTGAAAGTTCTTCCTCCCTACACCAGTCGCTTACTATATTTAATGACTTTTGGGTATGTTCTGAGAATGTATTTGGAATCCCTCCTCTGATGACTAATTATGACTAGATCCAGAAGAGTACCTACCTACTAGAACTGTTCACATAAGGGGCGATAATATGCCTCCTTGAGCACATCCCCTGCCCAACTTTGCCGTGATCGTTGCCTCTCCCAGGGCAGATGTAATTACCCTGCCCTTGAAATTTGCTTCGGTACACCCGCAGATTACGGGCTCTGCTCCTCTTCTTTCCAAACACCTTGTTGTAGATGTGGTTGAAGAATTATTGAATGATCCCTGTATATCTAGAAAGGGAGCCACTGCTATTTTTTGTTATCGATTGCCTTAGACAGCAGCCTATTTAGATCATTCAGGGTTAGTTCTGTGGATCTGCCCTGTTGATATGCATACTGACGCTCACTTAGGGGGCAAGTATTCAGATCATTGTCTCTTGAATCTGTCTACTAGTCTTTTCAGTCTTAAGTATAAAGGATGTAAGGCTGATCGGTCTGTATGATTTGGGTGTACGGTCTAAAATTTTGCCTATTTTTTGTAGGTAAATGACCTTGACCTTCCTCTATACAGTAGGGGTATGACTCCAAGCTAGGCTGGCTTTGAAGATTTTGTCAAGGTGTGGCACTGTACCTCTTTATCCTCCTCTAGTAGCGCTTCATGATCTCCTGGTGATTTGAAGGGTTGGAATTCCTCTATAGTCCATTTTATTCTATCTGACCTTGCGATAGCGGTGACAATTAGCTACTCCTCTCGCTTGGGTCTTTTTGCCTCCTCGCGCTTGGAAGTTGCCACTGATTGCCACATTATTGTCATTAGTATTTTTCTTCGTTTTTAATTTGTTTGCATTCAAAACATCTGTCCACCTTCCCTGAATAATTCAATTCAAAAACTGTACTCATGGTTGGCACACAAAATGGTCCATCCTTCCGTCAGCTATCTGTATATATCTCATGAATAGATGTAATAGAAAAACATTGGAATTTTGCTTTTACGGTAAAGAACCCTTACCGTGAGAATTTGACTCGCACTTGACCGCTTTTTATTTTATTTAGTGTTTAATCAAAGGTAAGATGGAGACCAAAATAAAGTACCTATTATAAATTATCGAATTACTTCACGCAGCCCCTGTTTTGTGATAGATACCTATACATATATAAAAAAATCTACAGAGATCGAAATAAGAAATTTGATGGACATAAAAAACATTTCAATGTAGAATTGAGTGGGTTGCTCTTTGATCTAAAAATAATTGAATAAGCATTTCTATTCAAGAAAATTAACCCAACTATGATATAAAATTTGGGAGCGAGCGTAATACGAACAAAATGGTACAGAAAAACTATATGTATTAATAGATACATAAACTTCCATTCATATCATCCACAGAAATAAAATTAACTTGATTATGGCATTAAAAAATAGAGCGATTAAACTTTCGCATTCTATATATAGAAATGAAAGTTTATTAAAATTGAAAAATATATTAATTGAGAATTCATTTCCTATATGTTTAATGCAACCTCAAGTCAATGTAGAAAACCCTGAGATAAATCATCAGAACTCATTAAATGATAATAACAATAATGCCTCGACTACAAATATCCTCCCTATTTATAGATCTTTACCTTATATAGATGAGCTCACTAGTAAGTTAGTTAATGTTTTTCGAGGATATAATGTTACTATTGCAAGAAAAAATATTAAAACTGAATCTAATTTATTTTCCAAAATAAAGACTTCTTTAGAAGTGACAGAAAATTCTGGGGTAGTATTTAAATAAATTCCCTTGATTGTGAATTATCATATATTGGTCAAACTTCTAGAAGTAGTTTAGGAAAAATAACATCCCATAAGAGTGATATAAGATGTAATAAGAAATGTTGTGCCTTGGCTGAACATGCCATCAATAAAAAACATAGTATTGTTTTTGATGATACTATTGCTCTATGTTCTGAGAAAAATTATGTTAAACGTGGTTTCTTAGAAATGATAAATAATAAAAACACATGGCAATACTACGAATAAACGTTCAGATATTAATGGATTTAGTTCCAGTTTAGTTTAGATTTAGTTAGTTTATTCTTATATCTTTATAAAAATAAATTTAAAAATTTTTCTCAAAATATTTCTCAAAACTGAAATATCTGTGTGAATATATGTACCTAGCTATATGTAGGTATAGGCTATTGTATTCTCATATAGTTATATTTGTCTGTATATATTTTTTAGTATATTATGCATAGATGGGTATTTATGCGTCTGAGACAGCCTGTGTACTATTTGGGATTGAAAAGATACTTCCAAATCAAAAAGTTGAGCTAAAAGTCCTGAGAACATCATTTTTCCCTTTTTTTATTAACAAATCAGTGAAAATAGCGTCTTGCGCCTCAATTTTATTAAGAGTTATGCTAACATACATGTCTTTTTGCAAACATTTGATTTTTTTGGGCTTTTATAGCAAACGTCTCTACCGACGTAGCTATTGCTCCAAATAATAATTAACTTTTGTTATCTAGAGACAGAGGAAACCGGAAGGAATATAAGACTGGATTGCTATTCTCAGTATTCTTGCGACATACAAACTGCACAACATTTCTTATCACATCACTTGATAAGATGTACAACCACGATAGATAAATTCAAGTTGCACTAATCACGAATGAAATGGTAATTTTTGTTTAATTTCGGATACACTCAAGGTTCGTACCTACAGTTACTTCATCGAGTAGATGTAAAACAAGCAAGAAGAAAAATATGGATGTCCATCCAATCCATAAACTTGTAGCTATCCTTCATGGTTCGTAGAATATCTCAATAAGGAAGGGTGACTTTTAATGTCTTACAGAAAGGACTGCGTGGAAATTGTCTCGATTTTTTTTATTTACAAGAAACCCCATCAGTCAATATGCTATTAGCGGGATCGTGTGTTTATACAATGGGCATCTTAGCCGGTATTTAAATTCTATATAAAATATTTGGGCGTTTGTAAGAATATCAAGGTCTTACCACAGATTAAACAAGACATATATTCCAGTCAGACGAAGAAACCGCAAATACAACAGAGATACAAGTACAACTGATTTAAAGGGACCGCATGCAATGCGCATGATCGGGAAAAAACCGATCTCTGCGAAACTGCTGTTTGCCCGGCCTGACAAGGAAACACAACATGACCTCTATTACAGCCATTTTGTTTGTATTTTTCAACTTGATTGTGGCGACAAATTTTATAATTTTAAATCAGATTGTCTGGTTCTTAAACATTAAAGTTTTCAGAAATTAGCATTATTTTGGATATAAGGCTTTAACAGAGCCTAAGAAATATATTATCCAACTTAGTAAACACGGTGCATCCTGCGAGCTGGCTTGTAAAATCAGCTATGTGTCGAACTGGATACTTGTCGGGTATAGTTCGCGCGTTTAAGGCTCTATAGTCTCCGCATGGACGCCAACCTTCACCTTTCTTTGGAACCAGTAGCGTAGCACGGGAAAGTCTGTCCTTGCAGCGTGTGAAAACGGCATCAAGGTCTGGAGTCCAAGGAATGGGACGGCTGCCAGGGGTCTTAGGACCAGCAAGGAGGGCATGAAGCGGTGCCTGATCTTCAGCGGCGTTTGGTAGAAAACGACGGTAGAAGTTGATCAAACCTAAAAATTGACGCAACTGGCGCATAGTGGTTGGCTTGGGAAAAGATTGTATAGCAGCGACGCGGTCGTTAGGAGGACGTATGCCATTCGCAGAGACGGTGAAACCAAGAAAAGTCAGTTCTTCCACGCCGAAAACACACTTTGAAACGTTTAACACTAATCCATGTTCTGCGAACCTTTCGAACACTGTTCGTAGATGTTGTTCATGTTCATCTTTGTCTCGCGAGGCAACAAGAACATCGTCGATATATGCGAAACAAAATGTCAATCCGCGAAGCACTTCGTCCATAAAACGTTGGAACGTTTGAGCGGCATTTCGGAGTCCGAAAGACATGCACGGGAACTCATAAGATCCAAACGGCGTCACTATGGCTGTTTTCGCAATGTCATCAGGATGGATGGGTATCAAGTGGTATGCCTTAGTCAAATCCAACTTAGTAAACACGGTGCATCCTGCGAGCTGGCTTGTAAAATCAGCTATGTGTCGAACTGGATACTTGTCGGGTATAGTTCGCGCGTTTAAGGCTCTATAGTCTCCGCATGGACGCCAACCTTCACCTTTCTTTGGAACCAGGTGCAAGGCAGAGGCCCACGGACTGTCGGAGCGGCGGGTTATACCGGAACGCAGCATATCTTCAAACTCTCGTTGAGCGATTGCTAGGCGGTCGGGGGCGAGGCGGCGCGGTCTGCAAAACACTGGGGGGCCAGGCGTGGTCTTTATGTAGTGTACAGTATTATGCTGTACGGGCGGGCGAGGTGAACCAGAGGGACTGGTAATAGAGGGAAACTCACCGAGTAGCTTGTGATAGCGGGACTTTCCAAAAACAGCGCGAACGGACTGTATGTGAACGAGATGGTCGGGGATGCGTTGACCAGAGGAGGTGAGGCCGGTAACGCCGTCGACGAGGCGCTGGTACCGAGGGTCAACCAGAAGATAAAAGTGCGATAAGAAATCGACACCAATTATAGGTTTTGACACGTCGGCTACTACAAACTTCCAGGTAAAGTCACGCCGAAGTCCAAAGTCGATAGACAAAGTGATCCAGCCGAAAGTAGGAATCACTGTGCCATTAGCTGCGTAAAGTTCACAATCAGTTCGAGGTCTTGATCCACGGAGCCGAGTACGAGGGTACACACACACGTCCGAACCGGTGTCCACCAAAAAGGCTATTTTTGTCTGAGCATCAGTTACTAGGAGGCGGCGGGAGGACGGTAGGCAGTCACTTGTCGCCACTAGGTGCTGCCGGAGTCGTTTTCCTGAGACCAACTACAGGGGCGGGTGCACTTGGTAGCCTTTTCGCGAAACCGACGGTGATACCAACAAAACGTAGATCGGTTACCATCGCGGTCGTCGTCATTCACGTCCCTACGAGAACGAGATTCAAAACGTCGCAGAGATGACCTGGCTCCTGGCGTAGAAGATCGTGAACGACGGTGCTCGGTAGTTAGAGCAGCGACTTGGCGAGAAAGTTCATCAAGTCTTGAGGTGAGGTTAGTAACATATGCCGTTTCGAGAGGCGCAATGCTCGCAACGTGTTGCTGGGGAGGGGCGACATCATTAATTTTGTCTGCTAATTCGGCTAATCTATCCAAGTCCCGTTCGGTAGATGCAGCAATGATAGCCTGATAATTGGCAGGAAGGCGAGATGACCAAATTGATCGTAGAAACTCGGATGGAACTTCCGGACCTGCTAGAGAACGTAAATGTCTCAGGAACTGTGAAGGTTTCCGATCCCCCAGTTCTTCGCGCACTAGTAATTGTCTTACCCGTTGCTCTTGTGACGCGGACATACGGCGAATTAATTCATTTTTCAGTCGCACGTATTTGTCTTGGGCGGGTGGATTACCGATTATGTCACTTACCTCGGCTGTCTGGCGGCTGTCTAGGAGAGACACAACATGGTAGTATTTTGTAGCGTCTTGTGTTATGCCTGACAAGGCAAACTGGCCTTCAATATGGGAGAACCAGAGTGACGGGTTGTCGGGCCAGAGCGGTGGTGCCCTAAAACCAATTCTGTTCACCTGTTCAGTGGATATTTCATGTGTACCAACAGCCATATCAGGTGGGGTTAACTGAGCCGGGGGATTGTTGTTATCTGGTGGAGCTTGTTGTTGTTGCCGTGCCTCGGTGAGCTGGATCTGTGTTGTTTGTAGTTGTTCCTGCAGTTGCTGTTGTACCTGCTGCTGTTGTTGAATCTGCAGCTGAAACTGTGCCTGTTGTTGTGCAAGCTGTTGTTGCATTGCTGCAATTTGTGCCTTCAGCTCATCCATAATTGCACTACACTGTTAACTAACACCGAGTAAAAATACTTCTTCGCGAATTCAACTATTAACTCACTGATCACTTCGGGGTCACCACTATAGGATTTTTAGCTGATTGATTTTGCTATAGGCGTATCCTATTAATTAATTATGCGCTAATGAAAATAGCCAGTAATTCTCTATAAGAAGTTTATTACGTAACAACAGAACTACACCAAATTTAACTCTCCAAAATTGTCTCTCTAACACGCGTCTCTTCTCTCCACTTCAGTAATGGCCGCTCTCTGACCTCACAGCCAAATCTGTTCAATGGCGGCTAACGGCTTTTTCTCGGGACGTGTTTGACCGAGCCTCTGGCAGTGGCTGAGCGCTGGATTGTGCTGCAGCTCATATCGCTTGCGGCTACATTTTCAAATACAGGTAAACGGCAACATTGCGCTGGACGAAAAAAAAAACATTCTGACAACGTTAAACATAATCAATTTAAATGTCCGAGGTCACAGCGGCGTTTAATAAGATATCAAAGAAGTAGTACATCTGTCTTCCTTAATCTGTGGTCTTACGTATTCAATCGGACAATCCACTAAAAAGTGCTGGATAGTTAATGGCACTTCCCATTAGGAGGGGACGAAAAAAAAATCCTAAATTTATTCTGCGCTACTGTGGAATCGTTGTGTGTACTGACAATTAAGACAGGAAAAAAAATCAGCTCACTAGATCAAAATTAAGCCGGGCCCAAGGGCCCTTCAAAAGGACCAAATTATATATATTGTAACGTTTAACCCTGTGCTAAACGTTGTGGGGTGAGTTCACTTGCGTAAGACCCAAAAGTTCGCAGATTGCTTCCAATAATTTATTTCGAACACACTGTACACGGCTTTCTGTTGTAGTACAACTGTCACTATTTGTCACTTTGACTATCTATACTGTCACTGTCTTCACCGACAGAACTACTATTAACCTCTGATTTCACAGACTGACTGTTATCAACTGACTTTATAAGACTCACTGCCTTCATAAGACTGATTCTGTCCCGTGATCGACACGGCTTTATATACCTGAATCATGACATGACATTCATCGAGAATGTTCTATGATTATCTAGACAAACATAATTAATGTTCTAGATCCTTGTCAAGGTGACAATAGCACGACAAATTGTACCTCACATACAGTTTCTGGAAGGATCGAGAACAAATCTACTACAATTCCAGAACTACATAATGAAATACACAAGCAACACTACTGCAAACAAGGTAACAGAATGAATACAAGCTAAAAGAAATAATAACAGTAAGTACATGATAAACTACCCACGTAACACTGCCCCCTTCTCAGCTTTGATCGTCCCGATCAAATGTCACCTCAGTCCCTTTGTACAGTGAAAGTCTGTCGATATGAACCACTTTCATTTTACTGCGTGGGGATTTCTGAATTCTATAAACCACATCGTTTATCCTCTTGATAACGGTATATGGTCCCTCCCATTGTTTGTCAAACTTTGGAGAACGACCTTTTCGTCTTTGTGGATTGTACAACCACACTTTATCACCAATTTTTAATTGTCCGGTTTCTGCACGAATATCATATCGGGCCTTCATTCGATCACTAGAAATCTTCAACTGTTTTCTAACCAGATTGTGTATCTCCTCGAGTCTTCGTCTCAAACTTTGAATGTAGGCATCTACAGATGTGGAAGGTTCGCTTGGTGAACCAAACAAGATGTCAGACGGAAGTTTCAGATTTCTACCAAGAATAATGCCAGCTGGGGATTCTTTGGTCGATTCATGAGTGGAAGATCTATAGGCCAGTAGGAAGAGCGGTATACACTTATCCCAGTTTGTTTGGTGTTCATTGATTGCTGACCTCAAATAATTTTTTAGTGTTCTGTTAAATCTCTCTACCATTCCATCGGATTGTGGATGCAGTGGAGTTGTACGAGTTTTCTTAATCCCCATTAGGTTACACACACTCTGAAAGATTTCCGACTCAAAATTTCGACCTTGGTCCGAGTGAATTTCTAACGGCACACCAAACCGACTTATCCAATGTTCAATTAGGGCATCGGCCACTGTTTTTGCCTCCTGATTTGGAATTGCGACTACCTCTGGCCATTTACTGAAATAATCCATGATGACCAAGAGATATTTGTTTCCAGAGCTGCTTATTGGAAATGGCCCCGTAATATCGATGGCTATTCGCTCAAATGGGGCACCCACATTGCACTGCTGCATCTTATGGCGGGTTCTGGTATTTGGGCCTTTACTAGTAAAGCAGGTATCGCATCGCCGACACCAGTCCTCTACGTCAGCACGGCTTCCTAACCAGTAGAACCTCTCTCTAATCTTCGATAAAGTTTTGTTGATACCTAAATGGCCACCACTTGCTCCACAATGAATCTCTTGCAGTACTTGTGCAATTCTTTTCCGTGGAAGAATTATTTGCAAATGAACAGTCTTACCATCATTACTTTCCCATTTTCTTTTTAAAACGTTATCATCAATTACTAAAGATTCCCAAAGTGACCAGTATCCTTTTATGACAGGAGACAAATCTGATATCTCCTGCCAAGTAGGTCTTGCTCCATCCATTTTCCACCTCATCACTGGTCCAATATCATTATCATCCAGTTGGTCTTGCTTGAGTATTTCCGAACTCCAGTTTGGGTCGCCATTTATCAAAGTTCGTTTGACTTTAAGAATTTCTGGTACATTATTTTCAAGTCTTGAACAGTTTTTACAGTCCTCTGCACAAGGCCGTCTTGACAATGCATCAGCATTTCTGTGGTTAATACCAGGACGATGTTCAATTTTAAAGTCATATTCTTGAAGTTGCTGGAGCCAGCGCGCTATCTGACCTTCTGGGCTCTTGAACTGAAACAGCCATTTAAGTGATGCGTGATCGGTCCGTAGAACAAATGTCTGACCGTATAAATATTTGTGGAAATGTCTTATTGCCTTGACTACAGCTAGTAACTCCTGCCGCGTCACACAGTAATTTTGTTCAGCCTTTGATAAACTCTTACTGTAATATGCTAGTACATACTCCACTCCTTCGATTCTTTGGGACAAAATTGCCCCAATTCCTGTTTTACTGGCATCAGTATCTAGGATAAATTCTCCTTCTCTCTGGGGATAAGCCAGAACAATAGAAGAGCACAAAGCACCTTTCAGATATTCGAAAGCATTCTGACATTCTGGAGTCCAATTGTACGGTCTTTCCTTCTCAGTTAGTCGATGTAATGGACGGGCAATACTAGCAAAATTCTTTACGAATCGTCTGTAATATGAACACAGGCCTAAGAAACTTCGCAGTTCTGTTTTGTTCCTTGGTACAGGCCAATTATGAACCACTTCTGTCTTTTCCGGATCTGTTCTTACACCATTTGCGGATATTATGTGTCCTAAATACTTCACCTCAGTTCTTAGGAAAGCACATTTCTCGGGATTAAGTTTAAGATTTGCTTGTGAGAATCGTTGAAATACCTCTTCTAGATTTTTCAAGTGTTCCTCAAATGTTTCACTGAAAACGATTACATCATCAAGGTATACTAAACATTTATTTCCAATGAGTCCACGTAGTACTCTTTCCATCAATCTCTCAAAAGTCGCTGGAGCGTTGCACAATCCGAATGGCATTACAGTGAATTGCCATAGACCAGTATTGGCTGAAAATGCTGTCTTTTCTTTATCCTCAGGATGCATTTCGACTTGCCAATATCCACTTTTCAAGTCCAATGTAGAAAACCATTTAGCTCCTGACAACCAATCCAGTGTATCGTCTATTCTAGGAAGAGGATAACTGTCTTTTTTTGTGATTTCATTTAATTTTCTATAATCAACACAAAACCTAGTCGAGCCATCTTTCTTTGTGACTAAGACAACCGGTGACAACCAAGGGCTGTTCGAAGGTTCAATTACCTTTTGTTTCCTCATGTTATCTATAAGTATTGCCATTTCATTTTGTTTTGCTAATGGTACCCTTCTAGGAATTTGTTTTATTGGTTGTTGGTTGCCTGTGTTAATGCGATGTTGTACCATATTAGTTCGTCCTAGATCTGTTTCCGAAAAAGAAAATAGTTCTTTGTATTTCTCCCATAAATCACCAAATTTCGCCTTCTGTTGGTTATGAAGTTGAGAAATGATTCTCTCTTTCAGCTCTCTTCCTTTCTGGCACATGGTTTTCCCTTGACTGCTTGAGATTTTGACAGATACTATAGGTTCCGCACAGGCAATTACTTCATTTTTCATTAAAACTCTAGGTTCTTCTGACAGATTTAAAACTCTCACCTTAATTGGATGCTCAGTTGATGGATTTATTAATGCGTTTTCTAGAATCATTTCCTTTGCTAGACATTCTGGATTACTTTCCAGTACCAGTGCCTCCTTGCACTTAGAACCTTCTATTTTAACATGGATGAGATTGTCAGACCATCCAGGTAACGTAATGGTCCTGTTTACCTTAATTTTTCTTATTCTAGATTCAGATGTTGACATAAACAACTCTTCTTCATTAACTTTGAGTATTCGGTCTTGGAGGTTCAGATTGAAGCCAAATTTATTCATGATGTCTAGCCCAAATAAAACTTCGTCCAAAATCTCGGCAACAAATACTTTATGTCTGAATTTTGATTTTCCCAGCTGAATATCTGCCTCGTGTGTACCAATGACAGGTATTGTCACTCCATTTGCAGTTTCAAGTACATAACTTCTATTGGGATGGTCAATTTTGCAAGCAGGAATAACATCAGCTCGCACAATGGTAGAACATGAACCAGTATCAATAACAATATTACAATCCCGACCGCATATTCTTCCTTTCACAACCAAGCTGGATCCTTCATGACTCAGTCGGGAAATTTTGATTTTTAATGATGTTGGGGCTTGGTTGGAGTAAGCCAGTCTTCGCCCCGCAAAACTGGCTAACTGGAGTTTTTCTGCATATTGCTATTTTGAGGCTGTGGACAATTCTTTTTTATATGTCCTTCTTGTCCACAATTCCAACACAAAGTCTTAGTTCTTTGTTCATTTGTTTGCCCATCCAATTTTTGTAACATTTTAATAATGTGCTTTATGGAATTACCATTGCCATACGACTTCTCTTGGGTTGAATTGACCCATCGTGTCTGTCGCAGTCTGAGATGACTTCTGGACGCCTGTTTAGCAGCTTCGTATTCAAGTGCACGTGCAAGGGCATCTTCAATTCTTGTAGGACTACTTAACCGAAGGGCTTGTTGCATTTCAATATCTCTTATACCATCTATGAATGTTTGTACCGTTAGCCTATCAAGAAAGTCTTTTGGGGCTGTAGGATATGCCAGTCGAACGAGCCGGGCAACATCAATTTCATATTGTTGTAGTGTTTCTCCGGACCGTTGCTGCTTATTCTTTAACTGTGCTTGATAAACTTGTTGTAGATGTTGGTCACCGTAACGCATTTCAAGTTGATCCACTAAAATCTCATATGAAGGTTCGCCGCCAGTTACGGTATTTAAGATTTCCAATGCATCACCACGTAGAGCCAAGATCAATGCAGTGGCCTTCTCTTCATCTGACCAACCACTAGCCAAAGCAGCAGCATCAAATTGCTTTTTATATGTAGACCAAGACTGTTTACCATCGAATTTTGGGGTTTCAATTTTTACTGGATTAACTACACCATATTGAATTTCATTGGACGATCTTCTCAGAGGCACTTCAGGTTTCGTTTGCAAAATTTTCTCTTCTATTAATTGAAATTTTTGATCAAAACTTTCTTGAACTTTCTCTAATTTTTGGTCAACTTTCTCTAATTTCTGTTCAACTTCTTCTTGAACTTTCTCTAATTTTTGGTCAACTTTCTCTAATTTCTGGTCAACTTTCTGTTTATCTTCTTGTCGCACTCTTGCTTGTTCTTCTAAGATTTGTCTTATTCTTGTTTCTTGGTTTTCCAGAAATTGATTCATTTTTGCTTCTTGTTCTTGTCTACTTCTTTCTTGATTTTCTAGAATTTGATTTATTTTGGTTTCTTGTCCTTGTCTACTCTTTTCTTGATTTTCTAGGAATTGATTCATTTTTGTTTGGTCTTCCTGTCTAATTCTTTCTCGTTCTTCTTTTTCTTGTTGTCTAATTCTTTCTTGTTCATCTCTTTGATTTTCTAAGTACTTCATTATTTCTGCAAAACTCGCCATTTCGTCGTAATCTTTCGATCTGGTATTCACCATATATTCTCAGCAAAATGCGAAGATCCCTTTTTTCTGACACCAATTGTAACGTTTAACCCTGTGCTAAACGTTGTGGGGTGAGTTCACTTGCGTAAGACCCAAAAGTTCGCAGATTGCTTCCAATAATTTATTTCGAACACACTGTACACGGCTTTCTGTTGTAGTACAACTGTCACTATTTGTCACTTTGACTATCTATACTGTCACTGTCTTCACCGACAGAACTACTATTAACCTCTGATTTCACAGACTGACTGTTATCAACTGACTTTATAAGACTCACTGCCTTCATAAGACTGATTCTGTCCCGTGATCGACACGGCTTTATATACCTGAATCATGACATGACATTCATCGAGAATGTTCTATGATTATCTAGACAAACATAATTAATGTTCTAGATCCTTGTCAAGGTGACAATAGCACGACAAATTGTACCTCACATACAGTTTCTGGAAGGATCGAGAACAAATCTACTACAATTCCAGAACTACATAATGAAATACACAAGCAACACTACTGCAAACAAGGTAACAGAATGAATACAAGCTAAAAGAAATAATAACAGTAAGTACATGATAAACTACCCACGTAACAATATATCAATATATGCATTTTTGTCCATACGCCGGCCCTGCCTAAATCACGAAAATGTACAAGAGAGGCTACGCGCGGGTCGGTACAGTACTGGTCATCCGACCGTACGGGCAACAGGCAGTAATTTAATCTTGAAACATGCATTTCGTTCTTCACGAACGTAGTAATTTAATTTATTTAATTCTGATGTAGACATCATTGGATAAGTGTCGTTCGTTACGTAAATTTTTGGTTTTTCTGTTATCGGATACGGCGTGACGTCTATAAAAATTTGACTTTTGTGTTCGTGTTTTATAAATAATTAGCAATGGCAAAACATTTAGTACAGACAAGAACATTGTGCAATTTGCCCAATATTTGGTACTGCCAAGGATATTATTTCTTCTCAGTAATATCAGTTGCCCACATACGAAGATATTATGCGGTGCTATTTTGGCGTTAGATTGGAACTGAAGGGCGATGGTAGTAAGCAACCACCGGCTGCAATAGTGGCAAAGTCTGTGACTACAAATGTGATGGAAGTTTGGAGCCGCGCTTCTTTACCGACTGTTAGTCATGAGCGAATCGTAAAACTAATTTTGACCTATAACAGTAAGTACCAAAATCTTATTAAGCCTATCAAGGAAAAATGACACCATTTTTACAAAATAAAATTAATCGGTTTCAAAAAGATTCCAAGAAGCTTTTCGATATATCCTCATGCAAATGTGTAAAAATTTAACTTTGTAATTGTGGAAGAGCTAGAAAAGTGCCGACGCTAGAACGGTCATTTTTGAGGGATCAAAGATCTTAGCGAAAAATGCGAATTGGCGGAATAGACAAAATTGTCACAATACAAACACAAAACAAAATGGCAAGAAAAATGGAAGGTTACAGTAGAGGTATAGAAGAGCCAAGCACCAGTGGAATTAATATCTCCAAGGGGTTGTAGGACCTTGACGCTGGTGGAGAGGTTTAAGCCCCTGGGAATACAGGGCCCTAGACTTCCTAGTAAGGGGTTTCCTCGACAAACTGGACCTCATTAAAATGGGCTCTCCTGGGGCGAGGGGATACCTAGACTGACTACACATAGTCGGTCTGGACCAGTACGGTTCCTGAAAGGAAGACGCGTTGGAACTCTTCCCAGCACACAATGGGAATGAGGGTAATGACACGGCGGATAAGCAGGCGGGTGCTGCCTGTCGGGAACAATGTATGGGCCCGAACCGGCAGTACCCATCACACCGCACATTATGTCTAACCTCATTAAAGAGGACACACACCTCAGACACTGTCAGAGGTGGAACTCAATTCTGGGCTGTCGACAGAGCAAGAACGTCATCACGGGGCCATGTCAGAAACGGGCCGAAGACTGCCTAGCTTTGTCCCGGGCCAAACTACGCTCACTTGTAAGCATCTGGACCGGGCATGCTGCGCTAAGAAAACACCTACATACAATGGGTGTCATCGACGACCCGACATGTCGGGCATGCATGGAGGAGGAAGAAACAGTGGAGCATCTCTTCACAGAATGCCCCGTTCTATCCGACGTTCGTAAGGCTATCCTAGGACTGAAGTGGCCGGATCTGACCATCATCAGACGCACCTTGCCTGCGGAAATCCTGAGATATCTAGACCAGGTTGTCGGGATACAAGGGGAACCGTAGGTCTGAGGAGCAAGGGAGAGAGGCACAATGGGCCGAATTGTCCTAAATACCCGCTCTGGCACTCCTGCGTGAAATAATAATAATAAATTCTATCGTTTGTCAAATTAAGGAAGATAATTCAGATCATTCTAGCTCCGAGGATAGCACTACAGTTGAGAATTTTAAGAGAAAAATATGGAGTTACTAGAACCGAAATGTAAAAAACAAAAAAGAATAAAACTAAAATCGGTCCACCCTCCGGTATCTGCTGTTAACATTAAAAACGGACTTGCGGATTGTTTAAATATATATAGAACAAATATTGACACCTTAATTGTTATGGGTTACGACGGGACAAATGTTAACACTGGCTGGAAAGGAGGAGCTATCAGACTTCTGGAAACTCATTTAGTGAACTTCAGTGAAGTATTTGTTTGTTGCATTTCAATGAATTACCGCTAAGACACTTATTACAGTCTTTGGATGGCGAAACTAAAGGACCATATACTTATACTGGACCCGTTGGCTTGCGCTTAAAAAATTGCAAAACTCTACCTGTAGTCAGTTTCAAGTCCATTAATACGGAACTACCCGAAGTGACTTCAACCGATTTGAGCACTGACCAAAAATATCTGTTACAAATATGCTGTGCTATTCGAGACGATAATTGCCCCACCAACTTGTCCTCAAAAGATCCGGGGAAAATGTCACATGCTAGGTGATTGACAACGGCGAACAGGCTTTTACGTTTGTATATTTCGACAGTAGATCCATCCCCAAACCTGCAGATTTTAACAGAATATATTCTGAAAGTGTATGCTCCTGTGTGGTTTGCAATAAAAAACCAAACCCCCAATTTACGAAGGTGCAAGGCATTTGTGGAAAGCTATTAAATCGTCCAGAATTTTTCCCGATCAATTTAAGAAAATTATTGAAAAAGTGTTTCACGAAAACGCTTACTTCGCTCACCCTGAAAACCTTTTACTGGCAATGCTGACAGACTCTCGCCAACATATCCGTCTACTAGCTGTAAAAAGGATTATGAATGCCAGATCAATCAACGGCAAGGGCAAGCAAGATGTTAGAAGATAATCTCATCAGACGATTATATAGAAATGATTGACTGGCAAAAATCCGTTCTGAGTGAGCCACCGTTAACAGCTAGACTTTCAGAACAAGATTTTCAAAAAATAATAAATGGAGAACTACATTCTTGTTTCCCTGTCACACCCAGGCAATCTGTAAAAATTGTAACTGAGGCATCACAGAAGGTTTGCGGCGAAGCAGAAAGAGATGGTTATATTCCCTAAAAATTAGAAGGTAGAAAACTATTACCTACACTTGAAAATAAAAGGCAATATTTTGAAAGCAGAAATTCTAACTAAAAACACAACATTTTTGGCGGCGGGAGGGAGTGGTGAAACTTGATATGCATCTACCTCCACGCAGTGAGTTCTGGGTTGACTTGGTGCTTGCCACGTTTAAGTATAACAATTTGAAACCTGGTAAAGATTAAGTCAGGCGAAGAGCTGCACAAATAATGAAAAAATAATTTTTCATTCAAATTATAAATATTCCAATGCCCATGGGGACGGTTAAATATTCTTCAGTTAAGTTTATATTTCACAGGAGTAATCACAATCACATAAATATTACGTTTTACGGTAGCGCGAATTTAATTTTTCTGAAAAAAAAGCTCTTTTAGTGACCTTATAATTCAAATGGGGTCGGTCAAAAATTGAGTATGGTCACCCAATTTTTTACATACTAAATAAAATTGCCTTTCACAGCTTTCTATAACTAGCGCGTAAATATTATAAAAAAATTTAAAAACGGCCTTTTTCGGCCCGGCCTACTTCCCATACACTCTGGCTGTGGGGATCTTGTTAGTACGAGTTCGTGGGTGATACGCGTATATCACGGAGTAGGGTGATGATGTCTTCTTTGGTTAGTTTAATTCGCTGATTTTATTTCTCTCAATTTTTATGTTTTCAACTGTCAAGCTCGATTGTATGCTTTCAATTTTTAGGAATGGAAGAATGGTTTTAAATCTGCTGCTAGTGTCTTTTTTTGACCGCGCGTTTTATATAGTAAACCAACTCCGATTTTGATGATTTTTTATTAATTTGAAAGAGGAGGATTGAGAAATGATCCCATATCCACAAAAACTCTAATCCAAAATCCCCTTCCCTCTGAAAACCGCCCCGAAGGGGTGGAGGGGGCAAAGGGCAGAAATCGAAAATCTGAGGTGGTATAATTAAAGATAGGACAATATCCGGAAATGTTTAAATTGAAGAGTTACGGTTTTCAAGATAGAGGCATGTTAGTTTCTCATTTTTATGTAGAGAGGGAGATTTCTTTCGAAAATTGAAAATCTTTCGATACTACATAAAATACATAATTATTTGTAGCAACATTTATAATGAACATTTTTTCCTTAGAAATACAGTTTTCGAGTTCAGTGTTAAAATGGTAACATATATAATTTTCAAGCGTATTTCCGCAGCGATGCTTTGAGATCTCAATAAAAACAACTACAAGCAAAGAATATACGTGGGTAATAGGATAAGTACATTGCTATTAGTGAACGTTCAACGATTTTCGTGACATGTTACACTCAAAAGTGTGAAATAAATATTTTTTACAACAAATTGGACCGACGTTATTAGTTGGTGCACTGAAAAGTATAAAATAATATTAATTCTATTGGTGCTGGTACCTGTGAAGTTGGTGCCAAAAGTTATCAATCTAACTGCACAACTTCAAAAGTAACAGCACCAATGTAATTAATATTATTCTATACTTTTCAGTGCACCAACTAATAACGTTGGTCCATTTTTTTGTAAAAAATATTTATTGTATAACAGAGTGTCTTGTAGTTCTCGAAAAGTTCCCCTGTTAAAATGGTAGAGGCTTCTGGATCACGTTGCCGATAACAGTTGCGCAGGCTACTCATCCATTTGTTATTGATACATCGCTGAATATTTGTTGATAGGTGAGTTACTGGGATACTAAGGATTGATAGCTATTTGAGATTAGTTGAGGATTTGTGACTTTCGTGGTCAGATAAAGTAGTTGAATATTTATGCTAGGTGGGGAGGTGAGTCACGGTAGTTATGTTTTTGGTAACTAAAATTACCTTTTTAAAAAAGATTTTATTTAATTACTACAAAAACAGACTTAATAGAATTAAAACTTAATCGGGCAGAGTGACGCCGATAATTGTTTAAAACTACCAGTGAAGCATTCGCCTTTGGCGTGTGCCTTAAATAATAATATTATACAGAGTCAGCATTAGATGATGTTACATACATGTGTTACTAGCGTGTCGACACACTGTCGAGACGCTTATACAAGCATTTTTCCTGGAATTTAGGCATATAACTCCTCCACCCATAAGAGGAAACTTTGGGGTTATTCAAAGTTGACGTGTTGAAAAAGAATTTATATTATTTACTTAGGTGGTTCGGGAAATGCCTTCGTTCCTTCGGAATTATTCTTTTCAGATTTAATTAGCATATACAATTTGCGTTTAAAATGGTACACTATGATTACAATTACAATCAATATTAGGATTACATAGATAGGTAGGTTAGAATGAGTCCAAATAACATTATTGTCTGTAAAATAGAAAGGTTCTTCACTTTCTTGGTCTATTGTAAGTTTAGACAATTGGTCTAAATTGAAAGATTTTAGATTTAATTGAATTGGTTTGGCACTGAACACTGCACTGGGTATATATGGTAAATACATAGGTTCTCCATGGGTTGATCCCTCTAGGTTGGAAAACTCGAACTGTTTGGTGGTGAATTTACAGGAATAAGGAACCGTTATTAAGAAGGTGCCTTTTAATTTGTGGATTTCTTCATTACCACATTTTTCATGCAACAATGTTTCGTTGGGTGCGATGAGGATGTATTTATCGTCACTGATGGTTTCGACGAGGATCTCAGATATTTGTACCGGGACATGGGTACATTGAGGGTCTTCTTTTATTTGTAAGAGGTTTTTGATGCATGTCTCCTGTTGATAGTTCCTCTCAATCTCCGATAATTTACAGAAGAATTGTTGTTGTATCTTTTGACAGGTGGATTTAAGGTAGCGAATGGTATCTTCTCCAATAGCCACATGAGAGGTAGGGGAAATAATGGTGGTTGATTCATGGGTAGGAATTGAGAAAAGGTGATAGAGGTTGTATGGTTTGGGATCTAGAAGGGGTACGTGTAATAAAAATACTACATGCTCTTCGTTGATATAATACTCAATATCGATAGTTCGTAAAAACAGAATATTATCATTTGAATAGTAATGATCAGAGCTGTGGTAATTTGACAACTCATCTTTCATAGATGTCATTGCTACTTCATCAATTATGGATAAGTGTAAAATTTTCAAACTTGCAAAGCTTATTGCTGTTATTAGTTTCTCTACAACTTGAGATAGATCTAGAATGCTAATTTTAAACATAGTGATAGTATTAGTAATGTTCTGGTTTTTTCCAGGAACCATCCATAAGACATCTTTGATTCTCTTAAAATTTATAGACATATTACCAATGATTTCTTCGTAATTTCTGACGAGTTGTTTGTTTATAGAAAATTGTCTATTGTAATGTGTGTGGATGTTATTTTGATTTGACTTAAGATCTTCTAAGGCTTTATCGTATCTTTCCCCATCAGATGCATCGAGCGATCCGGATATGAATTTGAATACTGAACCTAGAGTGTTTATCATACCGCGTCTTACCCTTCTCTGTTTATGAATGATATCAGGATGAATTGTTATCGCCTGTTCTTTCAATTGTTTTGCCCTATTTATGGCATATTCTAATTCTATTTTATCTGCCATAAATAATTTACCTTGTGTTTTAGTCTGAAATTCTTTAATAACATGATCTAATTCTGCAATTTTAGTGCCAATGATTTTGATATGGTAGTTATGTAGAAAAGTGTGATGAGAAAATTGTAGTCTAGTCGGTCCTAACTTAAGTGGTAAAATCCCTGGATTGTTCTCGAGAGATTTTATTTCGATCTTGGGTACTAGTGCTTGGTTGTAGTGCGTCAGTATCAGTATAGTTAGGGTTGTCACGAGTTGGTCCATCTGAAACAAATGGAACGGATTTCCTTTGTAATTTTCTCAACGGTTTCACTTCTTGTTTATGGTAAATTTGACCTTTGGTTGTTCTGATTTTGGAACCCATATCTTTCTTTACTTTTACTGGTTTGTACAGGGGTAATACTTTGTTACGTGGTCTTGTGGAAATGTACCTACGCATCTAAGGTATTTATTTTCGAATGGTCAACGCGACCTTCGTTTTGTTTTTCGATGTATTTGTCTTTTGCTACTCCTTGGTCTTCTGGAAAACATGATCGTACAATTTTTTGATTTTCTTTCTCAAGTCGTTCATGTAATCGTCATACTGATTTTGTGAATCTATTTCTAAAATATCCCTATTATCAAGGTGTCCGAATAATAGTTCGTTAGGTCGGAAGTTTGTTGTACTGTGTATAGTCCTATTATAAATGATAACAGCGTTTTCGAAAACGTTATGTGAGAATGCTTTCTGGTTTTGGAGTATTAATGTTCTCATTATTTCTACGAGTGTTCCATGGACTCGTTCTATGGGACTATTTGAATTGGGATGTAGAGGTGTTGTTACATGATGTTTGATGTTATATGATTCTAAGAGTCTTTTAAATAAATTCGAATTAAATTGTCCGTCAGTCACTAGGTTTTTGGGTAATTTATATCTCGAAAATATTCTTATGAATTTCTTTACTATTTCAACCATGTTTGATGAACTTAATTCCTCGTACATGAAGAATTTTTAAAAATTGTCAATGCATGTTAAATACTTTGTTCTGTTACAGGTGAAAATATCTAAGTAAATTATTTCGAAAGGTTCTCTTGGGGTCGAAGTTGTTTCTAGCTTATACTTAGTAGGATGTCGTTCGTATTTTGTCTGTTGACATATAAAACAATTGTTTACATGGAACTGGCAATCTTGCAATATGTTGGGCCAAAAGTAATTTCTTTCTATTTCCCATTGTAACTCGCGTATACCTCTGTGAGTAACGCTATGTAACTTATTGAGTATATCTGCCTGCTGTTTTCTATCTAAAATATCCTTTAATAATAATTTGGTAAATACGAATCTTAAATTGTTATCGAAATATTTATTTACTATGATGGCAATCTCTTCATAAATACCTTCGTCTGGTGAATAAATGGCGTTAATTGTGTTCGGATTTGCGTGTTCTCTTAGGATGTTTTGAATTTCGTTTTCAAAATTGTTTCTGGTAATTTTAGCTTCTATTCTTTCCTTATTAAATAAATTTATAATTTTGATCTGCGGCTCATTGCCGAATTTGAAGATAAATTGCCGCTTGAATTGATTCAAGGACTTATCCGTGATCTTTAATTCTGCGGAGATGTCGTCTGCTTGTGTATGTATTGTGTCATCCTCTGGAACTGTTTTAGTACAAATTTTATCTGATAGATTGTCATTCGAAAAATTTAAGTTTAGGTCGTTGTTGTCATTAGGCGGTTTGATCTGGATGTCGGAAATTATTCTAATTTTATTTTGTTTCTGTTTATTCGTGTCGTCGTCGGTGTTAAAGAATTCATCTAAGTTGATCAATTCCGGTAAGGGTCGTTCTCCGATGTCTCCCGGATTAGCAAATATGGATAGTAGATCATCCGGTGATTCATCTATTTGCATTAATTTCGAATTCGTTTTATCATTCTTATTATAATTTACAACTTGTGCGTGGCACACATCAAATTCTTTCAAATTAATATGGTTGGCTAATATAGGCTTGTCTAAACTAATCATATGGGTTTCCTTATCATGCAATTTTCTTTGGACAGGAACATTAACTTCGAAATTTTCAACAGAGTTAATGTTCTCAGGGATAACATAATGACCAATTTCCTGCTTGGGAATGAGAACTGTTCCTTTTTGAATTGTTGTCGGCAAAACTAAAGTTTTCTGACCAGGTTTAATTTCTGTTTGGAAGTAGCTACGTACTGAAGGTTCGTATCTACAAAGATCGTACTCTATATTATTTAATGTAATTATACCATTATTATAATCTAGAATCATTTGTAATTGTTCTAGCGTTTCTGTTCCCAGTAATATATCGAAATGCTGATGAAAATTTACAACATAGAACTTAATTAGTTGGCCTTGTTCAAAGAAGTTGGTAATCAGAACTTCATTATGATTCGATTGGTTCAAAATCGTTTTGATGGTGAAATTTTCATTCTTAATCTGATTTGGAAATAATTTATGTGCTATACGGGGGTTTATCAGTGAGTTTGTAGCTCCTGTATCTATTAAAATTTTCAAACGGTTGATTACAAAGTATGGTAAGGAAGATGATATTATATTATGATTGGTTTCTATGACTGTGTCTCCGAGGCAGCTAATTGAAAATTTTCGGTCTCTTCATTTTCGTGGATTTCATCTCCGTAATTTTCGTAAGCTGGGTACTCGAAATCATCCGTATATTGGAAGTCTAAGGGCTCTGGTTGCTCTTCTATTTCATTAAAATGGACCTGGGGGTTTCGCCAATGTTTGAATTGTGGTTGATTGAAACTATTATTTCTAGTATTTGTGGAAGGAAGGCTTCCTCTCTGGTTAGCGTTTCTATTGATTGCACTGAAGCTGGAAGATTGTGCTGGAATTCGTTGAAAAGGGGGTTGTGGATTTTGATTTAATGGTGGTCTAAGGGAACTTGTATTTGTAGATTGCTGATTAAAATTTTGTGAAGGATTGGGTCTGTTAACTGTGGAATTATAACTGAAATTCTGTGGTCTAAAAGATGGTTGCAAATTATGACCAATATTACGAGGAGTTTGTGCTATTGTAGCTGACCTATTACTTACGTTAGGTCTGAACTGAGGTTGTGGGGTGAAGTTCGGAATCTTATTATATGTGGAACTTTTGTTAGGAATATCTGCTGGATGTTTGGAAATATACTTTAATATTATGGGAGTCGCTTCTGTGAGGGTAGTGAATTGTCTTACTTCTAGAATTGTCTGAAGCATTGGAGGTACATTGTTATATAATACTTCTAACGCGGTCTGTTCGTTAATCTCAAAGTGGATCTTTTTCTGTTCCGCAGTGAGATTGACATCAGCCTTAATTTTTAAATTTAGCTTGGTTTCTAAATCTTTAATACGTTCAATAAAGTCCATAAGGTTTTCTTTATGGTTTAATTTCAAAAATCTAAACCTATGAGCAATTGTCTGTCTGTCTGTCTGATCTCCGAATTTATTTCTTAAACAATTTTTTAATTCATTCCACCTCGAAATGTCAGCTCTTGTACTAACAAATTCTTCCGCAGTGTCTCTCAACTTACTCAATACTAAACAAAATGCGTATTCATTTAGCGTGGTGTCCGCAGTTTCTCCGTATTTTCGTATAAACTGATCTACACGATTGATAAATACGTCAAGAGTGTTTGTACTTCCATTAAATTTGGGAAGCACTTCGCCATAACTTCTGGCAGCTGCAATTAAGCTTTCTGTAGTAGCCATTGCAAAATTTTTAACTGAATTTATATATATATATATCCTTGTAGGAACTATCAGAATCAAGTAAGCTTTGCTCAGAATGCAAGTCGCTTAAATTTAATGATTCTAATGAAAATAATGAGTTCTCGGCTTCACAATCTGAAGATTCTATCGTAATGATATCTTTCGACATAAATTAGTGGAATTGATTACTTTTACGTTCAGTTTGCATGTAATATCTTATACACTTATATATGGAAAGGAACATTAATAGGATAGAAAGGATGTGGCACTAACCTTTTGTTGATGCTGTTGATTGATGAAGACTTGATTGCTCTTGGCTCGGGTTGTCAGTTTTCCTTCTGGGTTTTGTTGCTGGTGGTGTTTTCTTTGTTTTGGACTGTTGTAGGTTCTCCGGTTTGTTTTCACTCACGATTCGCGAAGCGTTATGATGTTTTCGCACAACTTTTTGGGAAAAACTAACTTTACTTTACGAATTTGGGAAAAACTTATCCGGATGACTGCGCCAGTTATGTTTTTGGTAACTAAAATTACAATTTATAAAAAATATTACCATTACCAATTACCAATAGTACCATTCTGCTGATTCTTTTGGGAGAATAGTATGTCGTTTGCTTGCACTTGAAAATATCTGTTTGAGAGGAAATTTTGAACAAAACCTAGTATGTTGAAATCACTGGAAATATCAAAATATACTGCCATGCACTTCTGGTTGTTCGAGAAACCTTCGTTTATGCTCGTTTCGAGCCTTTAAGATAGTCGGTGATGGATCTTGAAGGTCGAAATCCATCTTGCTTCTTAATAATTGAATGTTGTCTTCCATACTTTGATTTTTTTAACAATCATCTACCATGTTATTTTATTGAATTACCTGTATCAGCTTTGTTATCTATCAATATTTATGAAAGGCACTCTCTTCGCTTAGTTTAAAACTTCAAAATTAAGCTGGCATATACGGATCAAGTATGAGCCCTAGAGTTAAAAAATTTAATACGTATTTATTCTGCCAGATGTCAGCGAGAAAGAGTTTCAGTTTGAATGTCATTGAAAAAATTGAAGACCTATGTCTACTAGACATCAACGTAGCGAAGGTGGAATCGTGTATTTTCAACGAAAATTCTACCTTTGAACAATCATGCAAAAAGCGTCGCATCCACAGTTGTGGTTAATTTATTGCTATTCTATTCACCGGTTTCATTTCTCTCATTTTTCGGACCATTTTTGAACCATTAGATTACTTAAGGTAACAATTCACAAGAGTGTAAATGTACGCTTAATGTAACTAAGTACTAAACTAAGTATGCATTGTTTCTCTCTCAGGTTCCCGTAGTTTTTGATGCTGGCCACCCCACCCCCAGAAGAGGAGAGAAAACCCTTCCAATTCGGTCATTGGTTTCTCTTATGTAGGGTAGGGTGATTCGTTTTTTGCCAAATGTGTAGTGGTCATTCTTTTCTGTTGTTGGATGCAGTTCTGGTTGCTCTTTTTATTGTTTAATTTTTGTAGCCATTTTGTATTAATGCAGAGATGACTTTTTCTAACTATTTATTTATGAGATTGTGTGAGGTGATCTTTAGGGATCTTGAGATAACTGAGTTGGCTATTGCTTGTATCTGTGCGTGATGGTGGTGCGATGAGGCATTGAAATATATGTTGGTATGTGTTGGTATCCTATAAAATGTTGTCTCTGTTTAGCTTTGTTCAGTTTTCATCACCAAAATAGCTATGAAAGGCAACGTGTTGTTTGTTTCGAGATCAAAAAATCGTCGACATACCTGATCCACCTTTTTTTGATTTGATGATGGATGTTTCTATTGCTTTTTGCTTGTAGATCATGAAAAGCTTTAGTCTATTGTCGGGGACAGAGAAGAACCCATAGCCGCTCCATCGGTTTGGCGGTATATTTGTCCATCGTACATGAAATAGCAGTTCTTGAGGCAATTTTTGGAGAGGAGCTGTTCTCTTTCTTTGTAGTGCTTCATCTACCGGTATGGTCGGAAAGACCTATGATAATTGTTTAAGAAAAAACAAATGTCTAGTTATTGAGAATCCACCCAATATTGATGTATACATGTACAAAGAACTCTAAAAGCTACGAAATATTGGTTAAAAAACGTAAGCGTTAAGGGTCTACAATAGCTCTATTTTTAAAACTGGGCGAATCCTTTTAATAAGTTACAAACATAAACGTCGACAAATTATTTGTATGCATTCGGAGGTGCTCGGAAATCCGATCGTTTGTTTTTGTCAAACTATGGAGCGTCGTAATGACAGTTGCGTCAGTGTTATGCGTGGGTTTTTCGTAAATTTTTTTAATTTACACAAACTTTGACAGTGTAGGACGCACAATAATGACTATAAAATTAAAACAATCAACGGACCAGGTGATGGTGTTTCCACAGTGACAAAAATAGAATACTCTCACTCGTGAAAGCAAGTACTGAAAGGGTAGATGGCAATAGCTTATCTATAGAGAAATTGGACACTCTACTCAAAATTACACAAGATCGCAATCCTTCAAGGCTAATTTAAAGTGACAGGCACCTTCAACGACTTTGAGATCCAAACAATTCAAATTCGACTTCAAACCCAAATGAATTCAAAACCAAATGTTTCTTTTATGCCGAAAGGGTTGAGCGTGAGCAGAAAAAGCCCAAGGAGAGACGTAAACAAATATTTTTACAAAAAAACGCGACATAACTGACATACAAGTAACGAGTATGTATGCTGCACGAGCTAGACGTGATCAATGGGGAGATGAAGAGATGGGCCGTCTTTCCTCCTCAAAAAAATTAGTTGCAGAAGAGGCTGTGTATCACAATGAATGTCGGTTGGATTTTGTGAGGCCTTTACACCGGAAACACTCAACACCAACGGAAAATAATAAGAAATAAGAGCTACTAAGAATTGTCTGAAAAGCTGCTGAGATAATAAGGCAAGATATTCAGAGTGAAGTGTCGAATTATAAGAGTTACCCTCCAAGAGATAACTTCTTGAAGGATGGAGATTCTCTTCCCATATCCCTTCAAACTTTTCTTGAAGGAGTTATGTTGAAAAAAACAAGAGAACTGATGAATCAAGGAAGAAATTTGTTGCTATTGGACATGCCATCACATCCGTCGTACCATCTTCTCAACAAGTATCTCCCTTCTGCAAGACAGAAAATACGCCTGAAAGAACTTTATTGATCTTCTAGCAAGTTTGGGTTTCAGTTCCTCATTCCACGAAGCACAAAAATTAGAATTATCTGCGATTGCCCACGCTGACCTAACCTAACCTAACCTAACCTAACCTAACCTAACCTAACCTAACCTAACCTAACCTAACCTAACCTAACCTACAAGCCAGCTGCATTCAACCAACTTGTTTTTGGTAACGTGGATTTCAATGTTTGTACCATAGACAAACTTAATACCTTCCACTCTATGGGTGGGATCAAATGTGTCACTCCCTCCAAATATATTGAAAAAGGATCAAAAATACCAAGATTAAATACAATGCTTACGTTTGCCGAAACTGGAAAACTCGGTATTATTCCTTTAGAAACATACACCACGATAAAAGAAGATTTACAAAATGTGACCGTGGCACTCATTGATATATCAGAAGATCCATCATATCCTACACCGCCTGACATCCCGTGGTTTGTTGCTAAAAAGCAAGGTACTGCAGTCCCAGAATGGAAGGGGTACATGCATTGTATAATAAGAGGAAAACCAAGTGAAAAGTCTCGTGTGATTACCCTTCCTTCTATAAATACCCTCCCCCATCAGAATATGACACCATTTCTACAGCGCTGCTCTATGCACGTAGGTTATGTGACAAAATAGATCAAAAACATGTATTCGTAACATTTGATCAAAACCTATATAGGAAAGCCAGGTATATTGTTGCAGATGCTACGAATACATCACATTCTTAGCTGTCGGTTGTGTTGTACGTATCGGCAGATTTCATCTTCTAATGTCATTTTTGGGGTGTGTAGGGTACCTTATGATGGGAGCTGGTTTGAAAGAAGTTTTATCCTCTATATACGCTCCTTTATCAGTGGACAAAATGCTTGGCACGCCTTCGCCATTGCGGTGAGAGGTCATTTTCTTGTAGAAAATTCCCTGTCAAACATAATATTAGAGGAAGTTGTACTATCGGAAGAAGAGCAGACATGCATCATCACCCTTACATCAGCTTTTTCTCTGAGCCTTCCTCATTGGATTCCATGAACCAGAACAAATTACTCAATGCAGTGACTATCAAATTTGGACAAGTGACGAACAGGATCAGCAAGAATGTATCTACTGCACTACTGTGGATTCAATACTTCAAAATGGTGAATTTGATAAATGAGTAAATCCATTCAGTTCTGGCGATTTCCTTGCTCACCTGAACTGCTGCAAGCGAATGATACCATATTTTCGTGCTGCTGGACACTTTCCGTATGCCAAATCTCGCCACTTGTATGTGCAGGATATGAAAAACCTCTCTACTCTTTTGACACCGGAGGAGTACAAAAAGTTCGTGAATAAAGAATAATTTACTATGAAAAGGAATGTGGTCCGGCATGTGGTCAGAAACGACAATCGAGACATTCTGCTAGTAACACCTGGAAGAGGTAAGGTCAAGACCAGTATATATTCCTCACAACAGTTCCAGCAGGAGTTGATAATGAAGGACAACGCCCATTTGTTATTCTTACATGCATTCACAGGCTATGATACAACATCCGCAGCGTATCGCAAGAGTAAAGTTGCTTTTGTCAAAATGTACCAGAAGTCTACAACCATACAACGTGCAGCTGAAGTATTTAACAGCGGTTCTTCTTCTCCTGACTCCATTGAGGCCGCTCTTATGGTCCGGCGCTCCAGCCACAAAAAAAATCTCTAAATGAGTTCCGCAGCAAATCATTTATCAAAGCAACTGCGAACATGAAACTTGAATTATCTACTCTCCCACCAACTGAAAGAGCTGTTAAGCAGCATGCATTCCGGACGTACCACCAAGTACACCTGTAGTTAGGGGAGGGGCCTAATGGTGGAGCACTGAATTGGGGTTGGAAGAGGAGGAATCGACAACTATTTCCAAAAATGTCAGAGTTGGATGCTGCCCCTGACGAAATTTTGAAGACGTTTTTTTGCCGATGCACGAAAGGATTAGACAGTGGCAGGTGTGGTCGTAGAAAAGCATCGCTAAACTGCTCTGTCACATGCCCGAATTGCAAGGGCAATTGCAACAACGGAGTCGCTATATTAATTCAGGAAGAAGTAGATGACGAAAGGGATATTACAGAAATCTCTTTGGACGACGTCTCCACTGGTGACGAAGATGAATGAGCGTCGACCTTTGCGCGTAAGAGAAACAAAGATACAGTTGTTTTAATTATTGAATTACTTTCAGTGCATGTAATACTTTCACTATAATAGAAGATGTATTTACAAAATGTTTGCTTCTATTACAATTATCATATTTCCATTGTTAAAGTGGTCTTACTAATCATGATAGCAATTTACAGCAGCTAAAACGCAACAGGCTTTCTTCATACCGATTTCTAGAGAAACATCGAAATTGAGGGTACATGTTATAAATTTTATGTTTATAAATCTAAAGTAGGTAAACTATAAACTAAATTAAAGAGAATTTAATGAACTAAAACTTTGTTCCTTATAATTTTTGTGGAAGTCACTATAAAAAAAAGTTTGACAAAAAGAGTGAGATAAACATTATTTACTCGAAAATTGTTGGTTTTCAATGACGCACATCTCGAGATCCGATGACAATTCAAAAAATACTTCCAGAAATTATTTTATAGGAAATTTAATTTGCTTCCATTTTTATTGGAAATATTTTCTTATATATTGCACCGTTTCCGAGATATAAATAAAAAAACCAAAAATTAGCCGTTTCCTCCCACACCCCCACATAGCTCAACTCCCAGGAACGGGAACTTATAATGTTTACCTATTAACTATTCCTAACAAAGTTCTCAAGTAAAAAATTCTCACATATTCCATGCAATCTATACCCCTCTATTGAACACTCTTTGACTGGCCTAATAAAAAATTACGAGCCGTCCTTGCTAAATGCGGATATATGGCCTCGTTTTTTTCTCCACCACTGTAAGACAATATTCATCTATTTCTTTTCTCCAGTTCTGCCCTCTGTTCAAGTTGCTTCTTTCAAATAAACTTTACAAATTAAAATCTTCGGTATAGTGATCAATATCATAGTCAGTCAGAAGATGCGATGTTGAAGGAATATCGTTATTGGAAGTAACGTAATATACTTCTATATGCAAGTTTTCGAGTTTAGCCTCTGCTTGTTACTTTAAACCTATGTGACAGTCTTATGTCGTGGATCCAATAGTATCACAATATATCCAAATGGTTTTTTAATGTTTTATAATGATTTTATCCCTTGCTGCTTGAAGAGCTTCTATAACTTGTTTCAAATTGTATTCCTATTTGGACGATTGTTTAGCTCAAAAGCCCAGGTTTCCTTTCTATCTAACAGCATATTAATTTCTAAGACAACCATAGATAATGTACAGTATTGTCGTCCTTGAAATAAATCCAAAAATAATTTTAAAACTCGGCTTAATAGCTCCCAATCTTGAGAAGAAATAAGATAATCGTTTATATTGTCATCATTATTTTCACACAAAATATCTGAATGATTTTTCATTTCATTTCATTCAATAAATTTAAGCTTAATCGGTTCCAATCTTTTAATTTCAAGGGCAGTAATCTAATATTGCCTATGATGATTTATTGTTTACATCAACAATTTCAGTATAGGTAAGCCTTCATCATCAAAAGAAAAAGTCCAAGGTCTTTTACTTCTGCCACGCTACTGTCCGCTTTGATAATTCTAAACAGATCCTGTACTGCTAGGTTTAAAACGTGCCTGAAGCAGACGAAATGATTGTCTCCACTGTCAAAATTTTCCATCATGCTGAGCAAATGTAAAATTTGATGCAGCACTATCTGTAGTTATACCTAGAATCCTTTGTTTAATACCGTATTTGTTAATCACACTGTTAAATATGTTGGCTACTTCGTCACCTGTATGCTGCCCTAGCGCGAGGGTAAAATCTTAAACCACACTTTTCAATTTTCAGTCTTGGTCAATAAAATGACCTGTTATGCCAATGACATGTTGGCATTCGACTTCCAAGAATCAGTTGTTGTAGATATTTTAAAAGAGTTGATTGATTCTAAATAATTTACCAAATGTTCTTGCATGGAACTATATTTATTAGAAATTTTTGACCGTAAAGCATTTCGAGACGAGACGAGAAATTTCCTTCGAGACGAGATTTTTGGTCTCGATGAAACCCTAGCTACCTATATCCTCTCTCTGAAGTAAGAATAGTACCTACTAGGTATTTCTGAAATGGCGAATGCGCCGTTAACAAGGACTAAGAGTGCTAAAGAATTCAAAGAGAAAACAGGTCTAACTAAGGGACCGTACAGTAATTTACACGTAACCAACTTAATCATTCTTTTGTGGTTGTTTCTAATTCATATTTATTTCAAACCTACTTTCTCAGAAACTCTATTTAATTCTAAAACAATACTGAGATTTACCATAAGTTGATCTTATTCACAGCTTTTTGTAATTTTTGGTGATGAAACGTATATTTGTTTAGCCGGATACCAGATTATGAATATTTGGCAAGCTGCGAAGATGGATAGCCAAATATCCGGCGGCCGCATATAAAAATCACATTTAGTTCCGAAAAAAATTTTTAGTTTACCTATTGGTGATAAGAACAGTTCTTCATGTTAATCATTTCAGTTTTTAGTACTTTTCGAGGCATTTGGGAAGGATTTTTGAGACTTATCTATTCTTCTTCATTTCTTAAGGTAATAATTGCTGCTGTCAAAATTATAAACTATTTTATAATTAATTTCTTACGTAGGTATAAAATATGTCCACTCACAGCAGTATCCTATGACTCTCAATTCGATTCCATGAAATATAAAATTACTCAGATGATCTCAAGAACTTAAATTAACACTTGGGAAGAAGCATTTAGACAGGACTAAACAGAAAGTTTGACAGTTTATTTGAGCATAACTTTTTTCAGCTTTTCCTCATAAATGTGCAAGCCCGACCAAACATTGGCTGAAAATAAGTTTTTCGACTTTGGGGACCCGAAACCGTAAGCATCAGTTGAAAACAGTACTTAAACCGTAAATTTTGACAAGGCTATAAAATACTTTTTTACATAGCTACTAAAGTAGCGTTAGGTAGTAAAAATTAGTTTTGCAGTTGATGAATTATCGTAGTTTTTCGGGTATCCGGTATTCGATTCGACTTAATGGTGGATACTATCTATCCGATCAGATAGCGAATTTAAGTCTTATAGGCCGGATATCGGATATTCGTTTAACCTCGAGTACCTAGTTACTTTTTATAGCAAATATTTAATGAAATACTAATATCCTTCGAACTCATTTTCCGGCGAAAATACCTATACAAATTGAATGATTTCATTGTTGTGGCTGAAATTAGAGATGCTCAAATTTTACCTACAGTATAAAAGTAGAGAACAAGACTAAGCGAGTAAATATTTTATTGACAACACCCATAGTCCAGGATCCACGGGTCATTTTTACCATTTATTACTATCAAGCTAATTTGCTGTGAGTAGCTTCATTTTGATGAGACGCCCACTTTTTTTCTTGCAAAAATTCTAGATTGTGGTAGCTAACGGGGTTAGCAAGTATAAAATATATTAATTTGAAAACAGGGTTATTTTTGTTAAATCTCAAGAAAATTATCTAACGTATGCGAAAAAATATGTATCTTACAAAATGTATGGTTTGATCATACAGTCCCCTCTTTTCAACATTTATCGATAACGAGATCTTGAAAAATAATTACACTAATCAACTAATTATTTTTCTGTTGCTTAGTTAATATTTATATTATTGAACTGTCATATTGTCCTACAAAGAGCGTGGTACGTTATGCCGGTCTTACGCGCAAAAGTTGTTAATAACACAAGACCATTTTTCTCAGTACTAACTGTAGGACAAAAATATTATATAATAGGTTAGTGTGTTCTCTGTCCAAAAGAAGCAATTTCCTATAACAAAACAGGTATGTATCACAACTGTGACAAGAATTGTTATTTTTTTCGCTGGCCTATGTCCATTATAAAAAAAAAATAATCTTCATCAAATCCATCTGATAAATCTTCATCTTCGCTACTAACTTGAGGTGTACCGCATGTGTGCATTACACCATACATTGCAGATGAATACCGTCCTTCTAATTTGTTGCAACAATTCTTTTTTCGTTGGTGACAAACTGGAAGGATCATATTCTACAGGTTTTTTCTTGAAATTGTTTCTTTGCCATTTTTTTATTTATACCCTTTTTCAAATAACTCATAGAGTCCTCTATTGATATCATTTTAGGTAAATTTCTTATAGAAATGTACCTATAGCGATCGTTCACACTTTTGAATTACGAAAAAAATTCAAGGGCATGTTGTGTTATATGTCTATAAGTTAGTCCAAAAAAACATTTTGTTCAAAAGTTATATTAAAGAAATCTATTAGTTCATTAATGTAGAGCTTCATCTTATTTATATATATATATATATATATATATATATATATAGGGGAGCGGCGGGTATTGCCGTACATGCGGGTAATCCCGTACATGACAGATTTTCCATTACGCCATCTATTTTATAAAAGCTTAAATATAAAACGAATGCATCCTTAGATGTTTAGTAGATAGCTGCAAGAATTGGAGATCTACCTATTAACAGAAACTTTCTACAGCAAAACAAAGTTTATAGCATGGCGCCGTATATGACCGCTGTGACTTTTTAATTACTACGAACAGTGATTGAATGGGTTTTACAAAACATTGCTGTCAGTGTATGAACAACTAATAGTCGGCGTTGACTTTACATTGAAAGGTAAGTTGAAATATTACAAATAACATCGTAGAAAGATATTTTAATCTACGTAGCATATTCGGGTATTCCCGTACGCACGTACGCCATTACCCTCCAATGTACGGTATTGTCCTCTTGTGTACGGCACTGTACGACTATATTTTCGTTGGCTATGAACATCTCATAGAGCACTGTTGTTTGTTACAGATGCCAAATAAAAGGAAACGGATTACAGAAAAATGTTCATGGTCAGAAGAATCCATGAAGTCGGCTTTGGAAGCTGTCGAAAATGGAGCAGCACAAAGAGAGACTGCACGTCGTTTCAACGTACCTTTAAACACATTACGAGATAGAATAAAGAAAGGTCATTATTATCCTGCAAGGATGGGAGCTCGAACAGTTTTTACGGAAGAACAAGAAAACGAAATTTGTCAACATTTGCTGCATTTGTCAAAAATGTTTTTTGGTTTAACTCCCATCCAGACTCGACAAGCTGTTTTCGAGTATGCTGCAAGGAACGCCATACCTAACAAATTTAATAAAGATATGAAGATGGCGGGTAAAGACTGGATGTCTAGTTTTCTTAAAAGGCATTCCAATCTCAGCTGCAGAAAACCTGAGGCTACATCAATTAACCGTATTACAGGTTTCAACAAGGACGAAGTTGACAGATTTTACGAAAATTTAATTTCTTTGATGGAAAAGTACAAATTTGGACCAACTCGCATATTTAACGTAGACGAGACTGGCATCACTACAGTCCACAAGCCTACAAAAATTATTGCTGGCAAAGGAGTTAAGCAAATCGGTATTGTGACAAGCTGGGAAAGGGGAAAGAACGTCACCGTTTGTTGTTGCATGAGTGCAAGTGGCAGTTTTACACCACCTTTATTCATATTTCCCCGCCTCAGAATGGCTCCTTCTCTTGAAAGAAATGGTCCACCAGGGTCTATCTACAAATGTACGAAGAATGGATGGATGACCGAGGAAGTTTTTCACATGTGGCTTCAGCATTTTGTTAGTACAAATAAACCAACCAAAGAAGATCCAGTCCTATTAGTTCTGGACAACCATTGCAGCCACATATCTCTCAGAATTTACAACTTCTGTAGGGAGAATGGTGTCGTGTTATTGTCTTTACCTCCACATTCTTCACACCGTATGCAACCGCTTGACCTAACATTCTTCGGACCACTTAAGAAAGCATATGATATAGAGTGTGATCTATTCATGAAATCAAACGCATATGAAAAAATAACAATGTATGACATCGCGCAATTATTTTCTAAATCTTATATGAGAGTTGCTAACCCTTCTAAGACAATTAAAGGATTTGAAGTCTCTGGAATATATCCAATCAACCGCAATGTTTTCTCTGAAGAGGATTTTTATACTTCATCTAATGAAAATGCGTCATTTTCTAGATCGCCTCCTCAACGAAGCATCTCAAAAGACCAACCAAATTCTTCATCTGATCAATTAGGTCTCTCAGCACGTCTTTTCATGATATAACTCCGCTTCCAAAGAAAGTTTCTTCTATGAATGGCCCCAAACAGAATCGTAAAAAGCAGAGATCTGAAATTCTCACATCAACGCCTTTAAAGGAACAGCTAGAAATTGCCGAGCTCAAAAGAAGAGAAAATGAAAGGAAGAAAATGGAAGCGGCATGCAAGAAAAAAAAGGGAAAGTTGGTAAAGGATAACGTGAGAGTCAAGACTGTTAAAAGAAGAATAGTAGAATCATCAAGCAATACTGATGTTAGTGAATCTGAGATTTGCAATGACGATGAACTAGACGAGGCTGAAAATATCGAAGGTGATGAAATCTGTATTATTTGTCGGGAATATGGTAAAGATGAAGAATGGTATCGTTGCGTTTCCTGTGGACACTGGGCCCATAAGTTATGCACCGGATATGATAGTCCTAAACACTATATTTGCGACTACTGCCCAGGTTTACAGCACTGAATATTTAGTATGCACCACATTTTTTTATTCTGTTTTATTTTCAAGCTGAAGGATCTTTATTTTGTTGTATGCTACTGATGTCATTATTTTTATAACAAATATATTGAGTTTCTTGCAATTTTTATAAGTAGTTTATATATGTACGGTAATACCCGCAATGGAGGGTAATGCCGCACATGGAACGTTTTTTGGAATCTTCATTTTTACATTCCTGGTTTAACATCAATTTATTTATTTCCACCGGATATCACTACGGCGAAGCTTAGGCTACGCCCACACCAAATTTTGAAACTATATCTGCCCAGGTTTTTGTGTAATTAATTTTAATGCTTAAGTGTACGCCAATACCCGCCGTTCCCCTATATATATATATATATATATATATATATATATATATATATATATATATACCTATATATATATATATATATATATATATATATATATGTGGGCTATTACGAAATTTGTTAACACGATAGAGGTCGCAGTTTTGGAGGTATCAAGTTCAAATTTGTTAAAAAAATCAATCTCCTAAATATCTCGGCCGAGTTCGTTATTGGGCAATATCGGGTAAGGAGTTTCAAAATGGCGACCGTTGAAACATTTAAAAAATTATCAAAAAAGAGTCTTAGTGTAAATATCATCAAAAAGAATTTTGGGTTATAGATATAATTTGTACCTATAACTTTTGTTCGAAGCAATTTTCCATAAAATGCACAGAGAAAAATTTAAAATTAATAAAGGAAAAATTCGAAATATTGATAAAATATGATCACTCAATATAAATTAGATGTAATTGTACATTTCCTGGAGATCTTAATATAGACCCTGATTAAAAAATATATAGTATATTTTTTGATAAGAAATAGGCGAAAAAAAACAGCCTTGAAGTGGAATGCGAAGCCGGTCTGCTTTATATTCCAAAGCCAAACCAAAACCTTTAACCGCAAGGCTATGATACATACGGCAATATATAAGTCATGACATATAGGTATACCAGTGAAATTGAGAAATCTACCTTTCCGCTGGCTACAGGCCATCGGGATTTTTTGTTTTTAACGAGTACACTCTGAATACATACACATCAATAGTTCCTACAACCCCACACGATGTTTTTAATTGTTTTTCACTTTGTAGGAGTTGAATAAAATTATCTTGAAATTTTTTATTTTGCTTAAAAATAACGAAAGTCTCTTTTTCCTTTACGAAATTAAGCAAGATTGTAATCATTCCCAGTAAAAATATGGCATATGGCGACTGAACAAGATAGTTGATCACCAAGTTTGGCATAAATTTCATTTATGTTCAATTGGATTTTTGTTCTACTTTTGCTTAAATTGATAATTATTTTAATTTCTTCTTTTAAATACTTAAAATTTGCCAACATTATTACTGGTATATCAGAGTGTGTCCAATATATCTATATACGATAGTTTGCATTAAATAGACAAATGTGGTACACAATTTGGCTGTCAGCTTCTTCATGATATCAAGAGAGGTCAATGACATAATTTTTTTTTATCTTTAAAGTTGTTACTCCTCAATAATTTGAAGAATTCTGTTAAACAATTATTGTCTTTGCGTATAACGTCATATTGTGTGTTCTCTTCACCTCTTAGATCATGTTCAAAATCTTTAATACTCGGTTTTTTATAGGTACTTGTCAAATATAATATGAACTTCTTTTCTATTATATGTAAGTATTTTTAATATATGCTTCGAGATTGTACCTACCAATGTACTTCAGCTACAATAGCAAAATGCAGGAAATCAATTGATTTTTAATTTCATGAATTTCGAATTTATATTCAATTGGAGGACCGGGATAACGTACAACGCTTTTTGTAGGACAATGCGACTGTTAAATTATATGAATATTAACTAAGCAACAGAAGAATAATCAGCTGATTAGTATTTGTTTTTTATGATCTCGTTATCGATGCATGTTGAGAAGAGGGGACTGTTTGATCAAACCATACATTTTGCATACTTTAGATAATTAGATGGAGATTTAACAAAAACAACCCAGTTTATAATACATTTTTGAGAACCGCCAAATTTTTATATTTTATTCCTGCTATCCCTGTTAGCTCGTCAAAATGAAGCTACTCACGACAAATCAGCTTAATAGCAATAAAAGGTAAATATGACCCGTGGATCTTGGAGTACCATATTATATCTATTTGTTCTTCCCTAAAAAAGAACATTTTGAAAGATACAGTGTACACCATAACGTAGGTATATATTTCTATGAGAGAACTTAGGTATATATAAATAATACTTATTTGACAACTAAGCTATATCTTTTCACTTTCAGCCTAATATAGCCGAACAATTCCAACATGAACATTAAAAGTATTTTATTTTATCAATAATTATACTGTGTATAAAATATAGTCATGGATTCCTAACCATATTAAAAATTTATATTGGACAGCTGGATTTGATTTTTATTGATTGTTATAGTTTTTTTCTATACCTAGTATTTTCCAATTGTGAGATAATTTCATTCACATAAATAAAACATACCAATCTGTAATTTTTTTGAAGATCTTTAATATGTCCCAATCTAAGCATTGTAGGTTTAGGGAATGATTAAGAAGAATGGATATAAAATTAATTTAATTTTAGCCCATAAAATAGAATCTGAGACGTTTAATAAATAAAAAAATTGAAAATGCTGTGGATACTTGAGTTTTAACACCCTCGTACATAAATAATGCAATAATGTAGATATAAGACTTGAGCACAACTTACTACATGAATAAACATCACCAATAAATGCAAAAATCACATTATATTGTTTTTTAATTAAGTTACAGGAAATTGAGATGAATATCATTTTCGGATATAATCGATCGTATATTTTGAAAATTTCCGTTTAACCCAGTATAAAATCATCTACCTACATTTTTGTGATCGTGAAGAAGTGGCCATTTGAAAAAACATATGAATCATCTTTTACCATTTTGGAGAACATCTTGTATATTTCTAAATAATTTTAGATTGTATTTTCTCCGACATCTTTAGTTTCATAAGAACATCAGTATCCATTGTATTATGTACTACAATCATCCATAACCAAAAGAAACCCCGCAATAGCATTGTTTTTTGAATTTTTGTAATTATATTATTATTTTCATTTAATTAAGACATAGTAAGAAGGTATACCTACCGCTTATTATGATACAACTTAAATGTGGGTAATCAGAATACACATGACATTTCGTAGGCGTAGAATCTTTGAAATATTCCTTGAGAATTGACTTTCATACTTCAGTCCAATATTATTATTATTATTCGTAGACTTTAATGGTTGCTTCAGTTGAAAATGTGAACTTAATGCTTACAGCTCAGTATTTTTATCTTCACAAGACGTCTACCGTAAGCAAAACTTAATTTTTTAAGGCCCGTTAAAAAATTAGGGCTTTAAATCTGAATAGTTTGATAGTTTTAATTATTGCTTAAAATACGTCGTATTGATTGCTATTCATTCTGTAAGCCAAAACAAGGCGTTAAATTTAACGTCAGTTATCAAATTTAACATATTAAAAAACTTTATCAAGGCTAACGTATTTTTTGTCTTCTCTAAAAGCAATTATAGTTAGTTTTTTGCGCATTAGAATAAACATTTTGGTGTTAGATGTATATAATTTATCTTTATATATAGAACTTTAATTTTGCTGAAACGTCCTACAAAATTGCTTCTCAAAGTGAGCGACCTCAATGTATTAAGTACCTATCTAGTCATAATAAATTAAATATATAAATAATAGAGTTGATAAATGAGTAAGTAATTTTTTTTGTATGGTCAAGTTCATTAGGTTAGGTTAAGAGACTACCTTTTCATTCTTGACTATTATCGTGATTATATATTTATTTTATTAGTCAACAAAAACAAATCTCAAAAAAACTTGTTCAGTTTTCTGAAACTCTACAATATAACCTTATTACTTTCTGTCATTACCTCAGATTATTCATTTGATTTAAACAGCAACATTCAAATAAATTCTTAAGAGATCTTAGCATAATTTCTGTGATTTTTAAGTCAAATTATCTATATTTTCCATATTTTATCAATTATTATATGATAGATAAAGAATATATCTACGGTGGGTAGGGAGGGGTAAGGAAGCACCGTCTCTGGGTGTCTAAAAGTGTCCGGTAGTAATAAGAGTAAAATATCAAGTAAAAACATAATTACGCATTATTACAAAATGGAAAATATTACAGGAATTAGTAGAAATCTGACAGCATCTTGAATTTTCAACAAAATACACCATTTCCAGATTTTCAATTGCTAAGTTCTAAGCATACCTCATCCTATATCGCTATTTACTGCTTTAAGTCGGACAGTTTTTCAGTTTGATCCCCATAACAAATTTGGTCCTCCTTACCTTTACCCCGTATACATATTATAAGATTGATATACTGCGGGTCTCCTATTATTGGCCATCATTTATGTAATTAGTGACTGCCACAGCGCTAAATAATAAAAAAAATCAAAAACGCTCATTACATAGGGAACTTACCGCATTCACGCCGTACCTACTATCTAACCCGCTATGTCTATTCTATATATATATATATATATATATATATATATATATATATATATATATATATATATATATTTACTATTCGCAATCACATTTTTTAACATAATCTTAATATTAATGTATGACTTGACAATGAGATCACTTTTCATTCAAAACGGCGTGTACCTACCGTACTACTGTGACACCTAGAAGAATATTGATGAGGAGTCTTTTAATATTATAACTTTTAACGTTTGTCTTATAGAATAGACCCCATCATAATAATACAAATTTGTCTGGACTGTACGGCACAGGACAAGTCTATGTAATTAAATTTCAAATTTGTCTGTACTTCAACTGTCTACCAAGTAGGTACACCTATCGTCGATTGCGTAAGTATTTCAACGATTCGCCAGAAAGTCAAACTTTCACTCGTAATAGTAATTTAATTGACGGGAATGTACTTTTTGAAAGTTTGATATTAAGTAGTGTATTCCCCAATGTATAGAATCCATATTATAAATACAATGAAAGTGGACAAATGATTTCAAAACATAAGAATTCTACGTACCTTAACTTGCTAGCTTAACAATTTAAGTATTTTACTTTTTCATTAATCTCAAGATAAACAGAGATTATTTTTCTAAAGATTGTAATAAATAGTTTCACATCCGTCTTATGTGCAACTTCCTGTCCCTAGATTTGAATTGAATTCTGCAAAATCTAATAGATTCAGCTTGCTTATACCGCACCTTCTACCTTTATACCCGCTTAACGTTATTACTGTGGGTTTTACCACCACAAAGTTAACATGTCTCTTGATTTAAGAAGGATGTTGAGAAAATATCACAAGTTCTGTTTAATGAGTCCATAAAATATAAATTATAAATCATCGTTATGATAGAGGAAATTATTGATACCGTAACATTCTTTATATTCAGTTTTTGCTATTTTGAGTATGTATTACTGATCAAGAGTATTGTTTTATAAATCAGGTTTTCCATGAGAGAGTTATTGGAATATTTTAAGAGCCGCCAGAGCTTCAACTTTACACCTACAATAATTATATATTCGACTATGACATTACACTTTTTTAATTATTGACGTATCTCTATGAATTAGCAGTAAATAAGTTTGTATTTATGAACTATTGAAATAAGATTGAAGGAACAATTGATACTGGCACTATCAGTTCACTCTTCGCACCGATATCAAAATTAACGGTACCTACCTACCAATGGAATAAATATTAATTCATATTTTTCAAAGCATGGTCAGTTCTAGTTTCTGTAAAAATAATTTTAAACCCTTAATTGTCCCATAACCAGATCGCATTGAATTTATGATAACATTATTAGATACAATAGATATATAGGCAAAGAATAGAATGCTTATTGTGGGTTATCCTAAGGAGATGGACATATTCCGTCGTGGACTTTTTCTATGATTTTTGAAGAACTACAGTAGTACATACATTATGCTGATGTATCTTCAAACTTTATTAATAACTATAAGCCATATAAGCACCCAAAAACAGAATACCTAATTGAGGACATAATTGAGAAACATCGGATTTTCTCCACTATACGAAAACTTAAGTTATAGTTACTATTAGGTAGGTATATTATAAGTTATAATGTATTGTACCTGCATACAAACAATCTGTCAAAAAAATCTCTAGATTAGAATGAAAACCATGTCAAAATCCATTGCGGAGCTTAGAAGAAGTAACCGGAGAAACAGATAGGTATCTAATTATATTAAACGAGCAATTCTTGTATATATATAATAAAATATAAATTCTTTTGGGGATGCATTTCTTTAATAAATAAAATTCTTTGAATTATGCCAAGCTTTCGAGATTCTCTTTGTCGGGGCAAAATTCGTCAATTTAGATTACAAACAGGAAAGATTTCAAACCCATCTATCAGAAATGTCATCATTAGTTTTATCTAAATTCACGAATTTTGCCGCGACGAAGAGAATAATCATTCTCGATAGTTTGGCATAATCCAAAGAATTTTGTTTATTAAATGACTGTATCTCCCATAAATGACTGCATCCCCCAAAAAATCTATTTTATCAAATATTAAACCAGTCAAGAATTCAGAATCAAACAATATATATATGCAAATTTTATCTCGGAATCTGGTCTACCGATATCGATGATAATTCATATGTATGAGTTCTAAAGTGTATTGAATCGATTGGTTGTATTCACATTCACAAGAAAAATCGTTTTCAGCAATTAATATTCTAATTTTACCTCCCATACAAATTATAACTGATATGTGGATATGAGCCCATTGATATCTTAGGACATAAGTATCTCAATGGATAAGCTCACAGCTGATAATTTGGAGATCCCCGGTTCGTACCCCGATCAACTTTATTTGTATTTTTAACAAAACCCATTTGTTTATTAAAATGTGTTAATATGAATTTCTTATAATTTAATCGGAAATTTTCAATGAAAAAATGTTTACATTTCTAATCTAATATATTAACGAACAATTCTTGTATATAAAAAGATTCTCGGAAACGGCTCTATCGATTTTGATCAAATTTGATATATAGATAAGGTTCTACTTTTGAACATTATATAAGTGGCTTTCCTTACAAAATGCGAGGGTGTCACCTTCGAGGTAAATAAACTTTTTCTTGAATGATTCGTAGATTTGGATAAAAATTTGCAAAAAGGGGTTTTATGATCCGAGAATGCGACTGGCGTTACTTCATTTTTAATGGATGTGACCCACGAGGTCCACAATCCACAATAGCTATTCAGGGAAGGGCTCCGCAAATTGCTTTAAACATTTTAGAACGGGGTTTGGAGGTCGATCAGACGATTGGTGATAGAGCTCAGTTCTGGTATGTTTCACATTCATATTTATTTGGAAATCTGTAAATTATGAGCTATGTGAGCGATAAAATCAATATTTACCGATATACCGCAATACCTTTTAACTAGAAATAGAATAGAATAAATCTTGTGTTACCCGAGCAAAGCTCGGTCGCCCAGATATTTAATAACTAAACAAAGAATTGATATAGATATCCATTATAAGCAATAGGTCATTTATTATTTTTTGGCAGACGAACCCAAACGCAGGAGGTAGGTATACAATTCGACTGTGTGCTTTTTTGGTTTGTGTGCGCGCTGTCCATAAACGTATTCTGATTTTGATGATTTTTGATTCATCTGAAAGAGGAGACTTGAAAAATGACCCCATATTCTTAAAAACTCAAATCCAAAATCTTCTTCCCTGCGAGAAACGCCCTCGATAGGGGTGGAGGTGTCAGTTTTTTCAAAAATCGAAAATCTGAGATGGCAGAATTAGACAAGAGAATATCCGGAAACGTTTAAATTGAGTTTTATTTCAAAAGACCTACGATTTTCGAGTTTCAGCAATGTTAAAATTTTAAATATGTGTATCTTCGCTCTGTGGAAGGGGCAATTTCTTTCGAGAATTGAAAATATGAGAATGTCAAATTAAAGACCAGGTTATTTGTAACAACGTTTACATTGAACATTTTCTCCCTAGGGTTACGGTTTTCGAGTTACAGAATTGGTTTAAGTCTGAAATGTGTACCTACATAAGAATTTACACGGCGATGTTTAGAGATCTCCAAATAATACTCGCAGCAAGTAGGTACAAGCAAAGTATATACAATATACATGGGTTCTTCTTTGGTATAAGAGACCGTTCAACGATTATCGTGAATAATGTTACACTCAAAACTGTGAAACTTCTTTTAATTTCTTGTGAAAATATTTATAAGGAGTTTGATTGATAAATATGAATAAATATTTGCCCTTCTGTTGAATTAAATAGTGAGTTTTAAGTAATCGCCAAAACATTTTTACAAATAATTCTGATACGGAATTATTCAGCCATTTTTAGAACAGAAGACCATTATAAAATTAGATTGGTGCTATTATCTAATAGAAAAATCTGGAAGGTATGTCCACTTACACGACCTTCCAACGGATTACATCGAATAAAGAAGTCTTCTGATCAGGACTAGTAACTATTATTTTTTTCCGCGTGTCAAGTCAAACAACAATGGTTATATTCATGTTTGACGTACGAGGAACCGTTTAGCCAGAATTAGATTATAAAGCAGCAAAATTTTACAATTCATTTAGGTATAACATTTCTAAGGGCCTAAAGCAGAATGATGTAAACAAGTTTCATCAACATCTTTAGATTCGTTTTAGTGCGACAGTCTTGAGTGAAACATTATTACATAGCAACCAGTGTGAGCATAATGCCCAATCGGACTCACCGGCGAATCTCATCCATAACATACAAAACAAAAAGAAAGCAACAAAATCGGTTCATCCGTTCCAGAGATAATCTTGACACAGACAGACAGACCAATGATTGAAAATATATTCAGAGATCTCTGTGTCCTAAACATCTGTTGAAAAAGGGAACCCGAAGGTTTTCCACGATCACAATACTTTCCTTACCAGGCCACTAGCGGTAGAATCATATTTATGCATAATCCAGTTGAAGACAGGCATTCAAAAAAGTATGAGTGCTAACCGAAGAAGTTGTTTCTGCTCTGAAGCTAAGTGAGAAGGACTTATGGGCCGGCCATCATGGTCTGAAATTAAAACTGTTTGCTGTAAATGAAGGTATACAGATTCTCTAATCAAAGATTATTTAGCGAATGAAAAATTCAAAGTAATATTTATTCTACTGGTGTTTTTTAAAATACAACGTACACAAAAGCTATAAAATATGGTAAACAACTGGTATAGGGAGGAAGATCTCCCAGTGAATCCTCACAAAACTAGACTAAATGCCTTTACTAAAAGAATGGAACCCACGAGCTCTACAAATAATACAGATTAATGAGGTGGGGTTTCCATTTGCTGAATAAGTTAAATACCTCGGGATAACCTTCGACCAGAAGCTAACATGGAACTCACACAGGGAAAAAACTTACATAAGTCCAGTATTACCCAAGGAAGCCGTGTGGTAAAAACTGGGGATTAAGCCCCTTGATGATTTAACACACACACACACACACACATGACGTGAGGTCAATGATAAGCTATGGGTCAATGGGTGTTGGCTCATTACACGGTAACACGGAGTTAAGAGGAAGCTGGGTGGTATTCAGAGGCAAGACTGCCTGACTTTCACAGGAGCCATCAGAACGACACCTACTGCCGCTATGGGAGCAAATACTGAACCTACCACCACTACATATTCAAGTTAAGGGGAACGCCAGATCTGTCGGCTGCAGATTACTACAAAGACCTTCCTCGATCATTCAAAAACACAGTAAGCTATACGAAGAGTTATATGAAGAAATAAAGCCCGATCCACTTTTGGGAATGTCAGTGAATAAAATGGCCCCACAATATAGTCGTAGTCGTACAAGGGAGAAAGACTGGGTAACAGAACCGCACTTGAAATCATCTCGAATGATGATTCTAAAACTGACTCAGGAACAGGAGCCGGGATATATAGGGTACGAGAGAGGTATATGCTCTCTTTGCACCTAGGGAACTACACCACGGTCTTTCAGGCAAAGATAATGGCGATACAATTATTGTAAATGTACACATTTATACAGAGCAGTCATCTTTTTTATGACAATTTTTCATAAGATTAAGCAATCTTTCTATTTATTATGTGTGATATTGTTCCTGCAAATGACTGTTCACTGATTTAACCCGAACACCATCATTATGATTTGAAAATTGGTGGAAAACAATCCCACCTGACTCTAACGAAGACATGCTGAGAAATTTATTCAACTTGCAATAGGCTACTGCGAATGACATTGACATTGACAGACTAAGAAAAGTCTGGATAATCAATATGATTGACTATGTAGTTTCAGAATGGTGCCTCTAAAAATAAAAAAAGTCCGAAGAATTGTCCAAGATTTAAATCCTATTGGAATAATGTTTGATTTATTCATCCGATTATTGGCTACAATTTGGTGGAAGAATAAAAAATACAAAAAATAAAAATCGAAATTTATGAATTCAATATATAATAGAAAACATAGTTTACATTATAAAGTATTGAAGTAGGTATGTGTACCCTGAGGGTATCTTTCTCCTGGGAAGTTCGTAGTGTAAACCTCGAGGGGCACAATCATTCCGCTGGTTTCAATATGTTTCAAATGATTGTTCTGCTTCATTTTTGAGTACGTACCGTTATCGTATTCGAGTGGCGTAAGCGAGTTCTCTGCCTTGAAAAAATTTCTACAGAGAATACAGAAAGTTTAACGGATGCTAGTACGGTTAAAGTGACGATACTTTGAAATTTTGCCACTTTTCATCTTTCATAAAGAAACTTCCATGCCACCTCGATAAATTATCAAAAACATCCATTATTCCAACAATCATCTATTCTATTAGTAACAGAGAATCTGTAATAAGCGATCAAATACATCGAGCAACATTGTCAAGTCAACAACTTATATGGAGAAATTAGAAAAATTCTGTGGAGATAAATGGCAGCTGCCCAGCCATATAAAAACCTTAAGAAGATGAATCTTGTTAAATTCTTACAATATATTGTACTAATCAAAATAAACACCTTACTAAAACATATATTATCACCGATTTTCCAACCAACCAAATCCTCCTCCTAATTAAACTTGAACTCCATAAATTACTACAAAAGAACTTTCTCTGAATACTATTTCACATGGGTATATAAGGAAATGACTTGGCAGATGGACAGGCAAGCGAAGCAATAATTAATGAGGAACTCCAATTCCTAACAATGATTGGTGAATCAAACCTCAGGCAAACTCTAAAACAAACCATCATCTCAATCTGTTAAGCTGAGTGGAATATCTCTGAATCCAAGCTTGCTGAATTGAAATAAATATTTTCTTACAAAAAAATGGACCGACTTTATTAAATGTTACACTGAAAAGTACAAAATAATATTAATTCTATTGGTGCTGGTTCTTTTGGAGTTGGTGCCTACAAAAACAAACTACAACGGCACAACGTCAAAATTACCAGCACTAATAGAATTAATATTAACAACAACTAATAAAGTTGGTCCAATTTTTTATAAAAAGTATTTATTTCATATTTTTGAGTGTACCATTAGTCATGAAAATTGTTAAACGTTCACTAATACTCAAAAATATATAGGCTTAGCTTGTACTTGTTATTTATTTTTCAAAGATCTCAAAACATCGCCGCACAAATATACATATTTCAGACTTTAATTTTAATAAATAAAAAAACTATTAACTTGGTTGTCTCAATTTTCAATTTTCTAAAAAAATACTCTTCCAGATAGCGGTAATAGGCATATCACATATTTCAGATTTTACCATTGCGAAACTCGGAAACTGTAACTCTTTTGAAAAAAAATGTTCAGCTTAAACGTTTCCGGATATGGTTCCCTTTATAATTTTCAAATCTCGAATCTTAGATTTTCGGAAAAATTTTACCATTCCATAATAGCTGAAACACATATTTCACCGCTTTAACGCGAAAACCTATGATTATTTTTAAAAATGTCCAATTTAAACATTTCCGGATATGGAATTTTCATCAATTGAATTTTCTCAATATGGGACCATTTCTGAATTATCCTCTTTCAAATAAAACAATAATCTTTTAATTCGGAGTACGTTTACTACGCAAAACGCGCAAAAAGCCATAAAAAACATCATTCAGTGAGAAGACACGTAGTCATTCTTACAAGACTGCGTCTGGGACATATCCGCATCACTCATCGCCACCTGATCAAGAGGAGCATTCCAATACAACCTGGCAAATTACATGGAATTCCACCGACTTTAGTTAAGCTCAGTTAAAATTTTTGAACGTCGAAAAGTTCGGAACTTTCAAAGAGGCAGTAATCACATCAATCACATCTGAATAATACGAATTAACATATATCTATGTAGCTATATTTGAAATATTTTTAATTTCAATGTTATCTCTAATAACCCTAACAGACAAACATATATTAAAAAATCGGTCAAGTACGAGTCGCATCCGTACCTACTTAATTTCCGAAATCAGTTGAATTTGATAACACAATTCGTGAATTAACCTGTTTAAGTATAAAATTCAAACTTTATTAGTTCAGTACATTCGAAGAAAGTATACTTTAACAAAAAACTGAGCGATCTTATGAAGGTTTTCTTTCATCGTATACCGTAGCAACCTCATAAAATATTGTAATTTTTCCAATAACACACAATCTTTAAATTGACGCTAACCACTTTAAAAACTATAGCGTGTCAATATTATCCCATAGCTTTTATCTCTAGAATCTTATTAATGCCTACATAGCATATTTGGAAAATGGTTCAGAAATTTTCGAGAAAATAATGCTCGTTCCTAGAGGGAACATCGTTAACATTTACAACTTGAAAATGTATTATAGGTATTGTATGGATTGAATTATTATGTGATATGAATACAAAGACATAAATAAAAAAATAAAATATTTATTAACTATAAATTAAAAACATATATAAAATTATAAAAAAAAATTCAATTGACACCGGGAAAACATCTTATAAATAAATATGTTTGATTCTACAATTGTGTCAAAGTGATAAGCTCGGAGAGATTGTAATCCTTGTAAAAATCTACATTTGTTGAATAGTCTGTGTTATCGACGTTTGCGAGAGCGTTGGTTGGTTGAGACGGAACATCTTGACCACAAAATCTGGATGGGTCCAATTGCATCACACTCGTTATTTCATTACTGTTGTTCTCGTAATAATCTCTTGATTCTGGAATAGTGAGTGTACTACAGCTGCTTGTGCCTGATTCGGAATTCGGCGAGAAAGTCATGGGTACTATATTTCCAGATATATTAGGATTATATGAGATTTGGGATGAACTGGATACATTGCTATATTGCTCTGGATAGCCAGCTTCATTCGAATATCCAAAATTGGGTTGTTGATCACCGACAATGGCGGTATTCAGTTGTTCAGTTTTGTTTCGATTTTGCTTCCATGTAGCGTGATTTAGTAGCCTACTCACAATTGCAACATTTTCTTTATCTCTAGTTCCCCTTTGCCTAAGGGCTCTCGCATTCCCTGTTTGGTTTGCGTCCTTCTTCTCCTTCATTCTCCTATTTTGGAACCAAATCTTGACTTGTCTCTCTGACAAGTTCAGATATTCAGCCAATTGTATCCTCCTGGGACGGCTCAGATAATTATTGATGCCAAACTCCTTCTCCATTTCCATTAGCTGCATAGGACTATAAGCAGTACGAACACGCTTTTGTTTTGGTGTTGCCATTTCAACACATTCATCTGAAAATAAAAATAAAAATTCATTAAGACTATGAACAGATAAATTATAACTAAATACATTTATTAGATTGATATTTTATATGAATGTCTTACCATGGTACATATTAAATAAAGCCATACTAGACTGAGCATTGTTGTTATTAGCGGAGGAGTTATCCATAAGTTGACTAAACATTTCCAGGTTTTGTGGTCCTTGGAGGGCGTTGTAATCTAAGTATGAATTTTCGTGAGAAAATCCAAGAGAAGCTTTCTCAGAGAGTGAGCTCTGGGCTTCAAAAGCAGGCCATTCGTAGTTTGAGATAGCAGACATTATTCAGCACTTTTCACCGTGTTACTTTATCTAGAAGGACTAAACACAAAGTGACAATATCAATTCAAACTCAGCTATTTATGCAAATCTTAGTCAACCCCCACCCTTACTAATAGCCAAATGAACAGGTAGATACGTCCCCATTTCTTGATCAAACGAGACGTATTGGGTAATTATATCTCAGATGGTACTAGACGCAACCCGCATGGGGTGTGGATTATGATGAGACAGCAGGTATTAGAAGGTAAATTACTCTTTAAGATAGAAATGCATTAGGGGTTTCGAATATTTTGTGTTGACTTATAAATTTTAGGATCTCATTGAATCTCTTCTACGTAAATATAGGCTTTTGTTTTTCGAAGTAAGAGACTCATTGAATAATATCAAGAATGTATATTTTGATTTCTGATTCTCATTCCATTCTGGAAGTGTCTTGTCCTACAATTATTTTTCATATAAAGTGAATATAATTTTGTACTTTTCAGTTCCATGAATCCATTCATTTCTGTATTTTTCAGTACATCAGCAACTCGATACTACTTTTTGAAAATCTAAAAATTGCATTGATGAATTCAATAAAAAATAATCCATACACAATTTTCTATACGAAATATTCAATATAGATTCAACAAATGTGCAGCTGCAATATAAAATTAAAAGTACCTACCACTACCTATGTAGTTATGAAATCTATTACATGTTCCTCTTTAGAGACGCAAATGGAAAAGACAAACGTACCAATCAAACAGTGAAGTAGATACAACACTTCATGGAGAACTATATACTTGTTGATCGGCTCCATGTTTTTGCAATAAACTACTTATTTATTTATTTTGATAAGCATCCATTTATTTCAAAACTTCAAAATCAAAATAGATCCTTGCTTGAGATAAATAATTAATAAATATAGCCGTTGACTACTTGTTAGGTCATATCTAGGTTTATAGATCAATGGTAGTAGTTCATGATAACTTGGCAATCATTTAGTAGAACAATTCTGGTCGAAGCCGTGGGATATTGCTTGTCGTCAAATGAACATTATTAACTAATTTCTGTAAATTCGATTAGTTTCTCAAATATCACGCTCCAAAATCAAATTTAATATGAACCCTGTTAATAATCATCCTCTGAAAAACGTCTAGAGAGTTGCAATAGCCTGTCTCGATATTCATCCCAATCAGTTTTCTATCACTCAAAATATGCCCAAATTTCAAAGCTCTTACCATGAGCAAATTTGGTAGCGAAAAATATTCTATAGAAATTTAGATTAATTTTGTTTGTTAAGAAAAATTTTAAATAAATAAGCAATAAAAATATGAAAATTCTAAATATAGTGCATCTTTTTGGCTTAAAAACCCAATTCGGCGTCTGAACGCAACGTGAACAAATTAAAGTTCTCATGTTACGTTTTGGGTGTACCTATCTCAATTCGGACACCCTTCTAAATTAAATAATATTTTTATTGTATTTAATCGCTAATTATTCAGGTATCTCATTTCTCATTAAATCAAGGAAATGAATTAAGAAAACTCGTTGAAATATACTCAGATACAATAATCAACAAAACGATTCATAAATGTTTAATCACAAATTTTCTAAAATCACTCTTCTTGGCTCCTTCCACATAGTTCAGCACTAATAAAGTATATAAAAAACAGCTATAAAATTACCAGATGAATCACATTGACCTTAAAGATAAGATTTCGATGAAAATATAAGAAAACAACTACTTTGCAATAAAAGTCTAAAGCAATAGCATCGTATTCAGTAAACGAAATTTATTTACATCAACAGGTTATTGCAAGAATTAAAAAAAAGTTGATAGTTGTGTTTGTAGGTAGATTCAGCACTATTGGCATAAACTTTAAAATACTCATGATTTCATTAAAATACTTAATATTATTTATTTCATTTGAAAATTTCAAAAGATGTTCACTTTCTACAAATAGCTACATAAAATCCTCAAATTTCAACATAGTAATCTTATAAAGAATGCACTTAGGTATTGTGACAAGAACATTTTCAATTTTGCATGTTGACAGATATACGTAGCATCGGACATGTCCATGTTCCACTTATTTTTATTTAATTAATTAATAATGGCAAACTAATAATCTTATATTGACCTAATTCTATACTCTACCCTAATACATATGCTTGATAATCATTTTGAAAACTACTTCAAATCAAGCAATGATATTATCAAATTTATAATCTGCTTTTTTTCTAATAATGAATTCATAGGGTTGGCATTAGGTTGGCGTAGAAAATTCATTTTCGTACGATTGAACTGCTTAAACTACCACATTTCTATATCGCATTTTACTGTTAAAATTGGTAAATGTGAATATGAGTTTGCCCACAATACGTTCTGGGTATTTTTTAATGCACAGTGACTGAAGGGAAATATCCAGAACATGTGGGTATTTTAATATGTTCACGTCGCTTTCGTGTAAAAATTTCGTTCAGTGGCTGAATTCGGGTTTTCATGAACGAAGCCTTTGGGTTGCGAGTTTTTGTCTCATGTACCGTAATTTTTTTGATGTATTAAGTACATTAATGTTTTATGTCATCGTATTCTCACTTCATATCAACCGAGAAGTTATATGAGTTATCATTCAATACATTTGAAATATTTAATCAAGTTGATACTATATTTTTAAAATATTCTACGAGTATTTACAGATTCCTTCTTATGATTTCGAATAATTATTCGTTCATTCTAGAATTTTAATAAAATATACAATAACAAGCATGTTTCAGTCTACCTTAGATCAGAAATTACGTTCAAACGCTTTAATTGACAGATATAAATAGGATGATTTCCACAATGATGAATCATTATTTAATAATCATGAACGTACAAATCACAGAGTTTATAAAGATACCTTATTTAAGTATCTCAAGCAGTTAAACTTTATTACAGCAATATAGGTTTTAATAATTTCTAAGTATGATGAGGTGCGAAATACAAGATTTTCGAAATTACGCAAACCACTAGCTGACCACAGAAATATAAGATTTAAACCGCATCCTCATTTTACTCCCATGCTCCGTCTGGGTTACCAGACTAGACTGTAGACTAGTTCTACGTCTCGAGAGAGCTTAGAGAGGGTGTGACTTGTGGTTTTTAGACTCATAAGCATAGGCCCTTTAGGTATTATTGAGTGGATTAAGAATGACGACGCGAGCAACTGAAGATTTATAGAGTCTATAACATAGACATAGATGTCTGGATTTTCTACACAATATAAGGAAGATAAAACCCTACAGTGGAAAGACATCAATACCCGTCTTCCTGTGGATCCTGGTCAAGTCAATTTGAATATTCAGACTTCAACTCAACCAATTTAAGTTGGCAAAAGCTCAAATGAAAGAACTCATTCTATCGAGTGTTCTTAGATCAAATGAACCGGATTGGAACCGGAGATATAGGAAAACAAAACTATGAAAACATGTAGGTAGGTACTAGAGGAAAATGCGTTCCAGTATAATTTGATTGATTTTCATGTAATAGACATATTTTTTTAATCCTCGAATTGTTGGGATGTATTTGAATGTAGGTTCGTTTGAACAAAAATAAGATTAAAAATGTTCCATACATTTCTTGCTTAAGGCCCTTCCTTTCAGGATTATTCATGGTTTCAAGTTACACCCTGAAGTAGAACTTTCCTTTGTACTTCCGAAATAGTGAAATAATTTTTAATGAAACTTGGACAGTATATCCAGGAAATACGCACGTATGAAGTGAGAGCGAAATTTCAATTTCATCTGGGAAGCCAGAGTCTTAGCACTCCTAGCATAAAATGTCCCTTCTTGTTTTTAATTTCAAAATTTTTATCAAGTTCACCAATTAATTTCCAAAAAAAAAACTTTTTCCAAGAAAACCAAATAACAGATAATAGAGAAAATGTACACTACATCTCATTCAATGTTAAAAGAAATCGTTGTTTCGTGTTCAGTTACCTTTCTCCTTCTATCCCTTGTCCATTTTTGATATAACAATGGATGCAATGTACCTTCAATGTACAGACACACCAGGCTACTGTCTTATGAAAGTTTACAGAATACTAATATACATTTTGTTTAAATTACATGTACCTATAGATAATCGCAATAAAAATAAAAAACTTCATCTTTCTTCCTTATTATGCAAGCTTTTATGTTTCTTTAATTGGGGTTGGTCATATAACTAACTCTACATTAATTCTAGGTACTTATAAAAATATAACAAAAAAATTGGACCAACTTTAATAGTTGGTGCACTGAAAAATACTAAATAATATTGATTGTATTGGTGCCGGTAATTTTGTACATTTGTAGTCAAATAAATGACTCTTGGCACCAACTTCACAAGTACCATCCCAATATAATTTATATTATTTTGTATTTTTCAGTGCACCAACTAAAAAAGTCGGTCCAATTTTTCTTCAAATATTTCTTTCACACTCTTGAGTGCAACATTGGTCACGAAAATCGTTGTACGTTCACATATTATACCATTACCTCTGTATATTCTTTGCTTGTATAGTTCTTTTCACAATAAATCGTATTGTCTTTATGACTGCAATAAAACTACCGGGTGTATTCCCATTATGTCCAAAATCCACAAGCAACTACACTACAGAATCGTACTTTATATATATATATATATATATATATATATATATATATATATATATAGGTATATAATATACGGACGTAATTTAATTGAAATTAAAGTCATGGGGGTATCTGGGAAACAAGTAATTTTACACACATTTTATTTTTATATAATATATTCAATAACATGAATAGATGTTACTTATTTGGTAGAAAAAGAAATATTTTTAAATATTATTATACTGCTGCTATATCATGATCCGACTCCGACCGACAGTTTACTGCATATTTATGGCCGACCTCTGGCAATACGGCCCAGGTAAAAAACGTAGTCAACAATTTATTCTGAAAATAAGTATAACTCTTATTACTCAAAAATCTAAGAACATCGCCGCGAAAGTACGCATATTTTAGACTTAACTACTGCTGTAAATCGAAAACCGTAACTCTATGGAAAAAATGTTTAATATAAATGTTGCTTCAACTAATCTTGTTTTTAGTCTGATTGCATCAGATTTTCAATTTTCGAAAGAAATTGCCCCCTTCATATATTCGAAATTAAACATATTTGAGATTTTAACATCGCTGTAACTAGAAAACGTATCTCCTTTGAAAAAAAACAATTTAAACGTTTCCGGAATTATCATATCTTTCATTCTGGGGGCTTTTTTTGGAGGGAAGGAGATTTCGGATTTAAGTTTTTGTGTACATGGGAGCTTTTCTCCTCTTTCAATTGAATCAAGAATCACCAAAATCGGAGTACGTTTACTATATACAGCGCGCCCTAAAACCAAAAAAAACCAACAACTGATAACGTCGGTCCAATTTTTTGTAAAAAATATTTTACATAAATCAAGAGTCACCAAAATCGGAGTACGTTTACTATATACAGCGCGCCCACAACCCAAAAAAAAGCAAGTCAGCAAAAAAGTCAGTCCAATTTTTTTTTTTAATATTTCACATAGGTAATTATCTTTGGTTCATTCAAATTTTAATACATAGCTGAGATTCATAGAAAGGAGACTGAGGTTAGAATTATTTTGTATAAATGAATGAAACAACATGTACTTGAATTGGAAGCGTGAAGATAATATTCTTACCTAATATTTATTCAATCTCGAAATAATGTAGAAGAAAAATCACACAGGTACCTATGTACAAAAAATGTACAATTGACACACAACCTGGAAATTTTGGCCCATTAGGTAAAATAACTTCCTAGAGGAAAGTTAAACATTCAAAAAAATAGTATGTGTAGGTACCTATCAACGAATAACTAAAATATTTTTTCGAGAAATTTAAATATAGCGGTTTTGAAAATCTTAGAGGAAAAAGATGAAAGTTGATGGGAGGAAATTTTTGAGCTTCTTAGTAGAAAATGTTTAAAAACTATAATCTTGGATTAAGGTTTGCAAGAAAAACCTATGCGAAATCTCTTTATGCAAATCCGATTCGTAGTTAACCATTTTATTTATTTTATACACACGCATACTATCCATAGATAAAATCATTAATCGTTAATGAAAAATTATCATTCTTTAAAAAATAAAAAAGATCTATTCTCGCTGAGAACTGCATTAAAAATAGGTTAATAACTTTTTGTTCGAGATAACACGGAAACTATTATATAAAATGGTCTTTTTGGGCAAAAGGCACACAAACGCATTTTTGTTATGGAGTGTTTTTTTATTGCTATAAGCTTTCCGAAGATTTGATATGATTACTATCGGCATGGATTAATAACCGATACAAGATGAATCTGATTAATTCACGTCAACTATGTAAAAAATCTGCTCCATGCTATGGTTATAGCACAAACGTTCGTTGTGCCCATTGTGAAATTTCAGTCCATCGATAACATGAATAGAGATACTTATTGCAAAAAAGCAAACACAACCGAATTGTATACCTTCTCCTTTTTTTGAAGTCTGTCAAAAAGTCCCACCGACCATTACGAGCATCATTCGAAATATAGGAGAAAATGTGAATAAATATTTTGAATATTTGAAATTATGCCGATGTAGTTTGTTGTTGAAGGCATCAACTCCAAAAGTACCACCACCAATAGAATTAATGTTATTTTGTATTTTTCAGTACATCCAACTAATAAAGTCGGTCCAATTTCTTGTAAAAAATATTTATTTCACACTTTTGAGTGTAACATTAGCAATGAAGATTGTTGAACGTTCACTAGTACCAAAGAAGATGGTACTTATCCTATACTTGTTATTATTCAGAGATTTCAAAACATCGCGGGGCTGATATATACCTATATATTTCAGACTTTACTGCTGTAACTCAAAAACCTCAAACTATTTTCAAAAAATGTCCAATTTAAATGTTGCTACTTATAATCTCTTCTTTAATTTGGCTATCTCATATTTTCAAAAAAATACCCCTTCCACATAGCGGAAATATACATAGGTATTTCAGACTTTACCATAGCTGTACCTACTCGAAAACCATAACTGTTCTGAAAAAATGCTTAACTTAAACGTTTCCGAATATAGAATTTTCTTTCGTTCTGCCGTTTCGAATTTTCAATTTTAGGGAAAAATTGCCCCCATCACCCCTTTTGGGGGAAAATTTTTGAGGGAAAGGACTTTCTAATATAGATTTTTTCAATGTACCAATTCTCATCACCTACTCCTCTCACAAATGAAAAAAAAAATCATCAAATCAAAGCACGTACGTATACTACGTAAATGGAGCGAAAAAATTTTAAAAAACATGCAGACTATACAGTAGGTGTACCTCCTCCGTTTGGTTCTTCAGCCAAAAAAGTAATAGTTAGTTTTACTTCAAATATTTCTTTTCATTTCGAGAAGAGTATATTATTGCGAAAATAGCACACAAAGTTTTTCTAGCCGTATGTCAATAACATGGAAATTTCCACAGATCACAGAAGGAACTTGTATCAAGAAAATTCAATATTGCACCATTAGAAATCATATTTAGCGGAATATTCAAATCAAAACACATTTAAAATTGCGAAAATAATGAATTATTCCTAATTGCTCACAAACCATTATTTTTTATGTTTTTCGCTAACATTCTTACGTGTTTCGACTGTATTAGTGATGCACCAGGAGTGTTTTTTCCATTCGAAATTATGAAAACAAAATGCTCAAAGTTAGTCAGGTTCTGCGCAATAAGTTGAATAAAAAGATCAATTCAATATATTTATTTTGGTATATTGATTATATCACACAGTATTTATACACAAATATACATTTCAATAACAAATAATAGTAACATATACATATTTACAAAAGGTAGAGCAAGTTGACCCAGATCTGCTTAACAATCACAGTGATGTGAGATTATCAGGAGGATTTAAGTTGCCCACGTATTCTGCGTTCTCCCAAGATATATTTAACTGGGGATTAACAACAACATCATTTCTCTCAAGAAACTCTGCTTCAGGTATCCTTTCGTAACTCAAAGACGTGGCATTTTCCTCTTTCTTGATATTAAGGTACGGTTGATAGAGAGGTGGTCTTGATATCTCTTCGGATGATTGCTCGTAAGGGTAATAAGTGATATTCTGCGGCATATATTGCGATTGATTTGCGTCGAATTGATTGTTTTGATAGGAAGCAGGTTGTGGTGTATATTGCATGCACTGATTTGGATAGACTATTCCAGATTCCCATGCTGTAGGATACGGATGCCGGGGGATATTACTAGTAATTTGAGCATTGTACTGATTTTGTGCCACCACAGAATGGCTCATCAGCTTTTGCACAATGGACGGTTCCTCTCTCTTTATGCAATGTTGCCTTGTTTTCAGCGGTGGGCTTGGCTGTGGTGACAGAGTCAATGGGGATGAGTTCGTATTTGGTGATGATGTTTTGTTTTTTTGTTCTTTTTTGTATTTCATCCGCCTATTCTGGAACCAGATTTTAATCTGTCTTTCAGTGAGATTCAATGTCTGTGCCATTTGAATCCTTCGAGGCCGGCAGAGGTATTTGTTGTAATGGAATTCTTTTTCCAATTCCACCAATTGAGCTGATGTGTAAGCGGTGCGAGCCCTCTTAGGTCCGTTGGTGTTTAGAAGGGACTTGTTGTTTGGCGCTGGTGATGGTGTTTTATCTTTTAATAGAAAAGGAAAAAGTTAAGAAATGATAATCGAACGAGTATTTTTCTAAGGGTATAAGAGCAATTGAAAGAATAATTACCTGAAGATGAAACAGCACATGCGGACTGTGTCTGATCATAATCATATGGTAGGTGAACGGTGAAATACGGTTTGTCATAGTTAGTCATCAGAGGCCCCTCTTGAGAGCAGTATTCATTTCGGTTTTCATCACTCCAAGTTTGTTCTGGTAGATTCTCAGACTGCGGATACTGTAAAAAATATTTAATATCTTAAATTTATTGAAAAAATGTGATTTTGAGGACAAACCCCAAATAAACTTCCTATTTCTATTTTTTGAGAAATTTCGAAATCAGTTATAACTAGTAAAATAAATGCTTATATCTAAGATTATACTCCTGTTTATTTAACATTTGTGAAATTTAAAATACATGAGGCTCCTTCGGAAACTGGCACAGATATCGACAATTACACATACTGAAAATTAATCATGATGAATGATTAGACAGAAAGGTAGAGTAGAAACAAACTCAGGAACACAGTTTTTTTTATTATTTTCTATCAAAGCAAAGATCAAGGTTAAAATCTATTGTATCTATCTATTATTGTCCCGCTATATCAGGATTTTAACGAATCAACACTTCATATATCATTAAAATTATGTTTATGTTGTAGCGAAAATCAAGAAATTCAGATTTTCAATTAAAATAAAAAAAAAAGTATAAAAGAAGCAAAATTTAAAACATTTAATTTGTAAAAACAAAACTTACCACTGCTGAAGTATCCGGATAGTTAACATAAGGTCCAGTACTCAAATTGTTCTCATTATTCACAAAGTTCTCATTATTATATTCAGTAGCATATGACGGTGGAGATTTTGTATCACTACCACTTGGTGATATAGGCTCTATCAACATGGCGTTTGTATAATTTTGAGAGCCTTGAAAGTTTTCTTCGATATAAGGGCCTTCTTGCACTTCAGAAGTAGACATCGTATTGGAAATATTCGTGACAACAACTTAAACAAACCAGCAGACTGTAAATAAATGTCGTCATACAAACTCGAAGTATTTATCGTATCTGTTAAGCCACACCTATCGCTCTTATCATTCTATCTACGACCGATAAACGACCAATAGTTGCTTGTCATTAAGAACAGGTACCTCCTTCTCCTTCTTATGCAAATTACATCTTGTTTTGCATTGAATAACAAACACTGTTCACAACAAATCACAATTATAATAAATACGTCAACAAACAACGAGAAGGATACTTACTACATTGATATGTTGTTTTTCTACCTGTAAGCACTCCTTGTTGTTCACCTTAAAAGTGATAATTTTATGGCTCCAGGTCAAATTTCGTCACTACGCCAGTATCAAGGAATGTCGGTAGAAGTCCCATATTATTTTAACTTGAGGAAAAAAGCAAAGATAACGCCTGTCTGTATATGACAATTTAAGTAAAAGATGAATCTCAAAAAGGGACATTATCGAATGGATAAAGCACTTTGAAAATAAATAATACTTATTCCAAGATAAAAATTTATATTTTCTATCATAGGTATAAAAACCGCTTATGCATTATTTTAGTCGTAATCAACAAGAAGTTTTATATCTTTCAGTCTATTTTGTATTCATCCGCTAAATGATACAATTGGTAAAGAATCTCTCATTTTAGTTCTATCATATTTCATACCAAGGATTCTCTTTTATATTTAATAGGGTATCTTTATAGAAGAAGTTATTCCTAATAGGTAATGTTATTAAAGATATGAGAATAATTTCTAATTATTGATACTATTTTGAAATTATATGTTGGTTGCCTTCTTTATAGAAAAATGACAGTCGAATTGTATACCTACCTCCTACGTTAGGGAAGTCGGTCAAAAAAGAACTTTCTATAGATTGAAAACGGGCCATAAAATTCGGCAAAGGTTCTCACTATACGTAAATACGTATATATAAAAATACATATAAATCAATGTAATCAATCCATCAATTAAAATAATATGATTTTAACAGAAAGGAACAACATATAGCTATAATATCAACAAACTAATATACCCACTGATCCAAACCTCATGTAACTGATAACTAGGTACCTCGGGAATTTTATTTCCAATGGTATTTATTTCAGATGCAATAATGGCACAAGCTTTGTCCGTTCTCTTGTGATGGTGCATGGTTTCTGCCGCTAATTGCTGCTTTAAATGGAACAATTAAGTCAATAATTGTGGGTCCTCATAATCTTCACGCCTCACCATCGCATGATGAAATATTTAAATATTCATTACAATAATCGTAGAGTTAATGCTAAACTTATTACCCCATCATTTCAATATATTATTTAATGAGAAGTAGTTCATACGATTTTTCAGGACACAAATATCAGTCAGTCTTTTCGCAGTTGTTGTGTTGAAGTGTTCCTTTAGGATGTAGGTAGTACTTAGGTAATCATTCGAATTTATTTCTAAGGGTAAGTTTTGACGGCAATAACAAAACATCTCTTGTGAACCAGTTTCATTACCATACATTTCAGTCCTAAGTACAATCAATACATATTATATTTTTTATCAGTCAAAAGTTCCTGAGAAATATAGGCACATTTTTAAATCAAGCACATTTTCTGTGTAGGAACTTACCGTACTGGCTGCTATATTTGAGACTTCTAATTTTGACGTATTTTCACTTGCCCATAATTTTATCGATATATAAATTTGTATACCATAGGTATGTTTGTATCTACATAATGAATTTTGTCTCATTTGTTTCTAAAACCGAAAGCAATAGCGATGTCGGATTTTACCTATATTATTTATGTTCTCTTCAATGTTCTCAAGGATTACGTTTTCATCAAATTCGGTAAACTGTTTTTTCTTAGAAAACGGACAATTATATCACGTTCTAATGTGACAGGACGAGATTTGGTTAAAAAATAAGTCGCATATAAGGCGACTTAAATTTTGTAAATAAGTTTTTTTTTAAATGAGAGCTGTCGACAGCTATAAAAACTCTAAGGACTGCAAATGTCTGTAGGTGTGTTATTATGGAAGGAGTTTTAGTTGATATATATACTGATCAATTAGAAACACTTATCAACTGGAATTTGATATAGATCTACTGAGAAGATCATAGTATGAAAACATTAGGCTGTTTTTCTATTATGCAAGGTATTTTGTCAAATGTTTGACTGTACGTTGATGGATTTTATTGAAATACCGTGATGCTTGTCACAAAGTTAAAAATGGATTGTTTTCAAAATAATTTCCTAAGCAGCTTTTCTGAAATTAACATCAACACAATAGCAGAATAGATTCGTTCAAACATGACAACTAATTGTTAATTATTTGCTCTATAACCAATTTAATTTCTCTTCCCGTTTTGATAAAATCGTGGTTGATGCCACTTTCACATTAAGCTAGCATCAACATATGCAAAAATGAGCAGAATTGGCAAGAGCCATCAAATCGGCACCTAATGCAGCAAATAATTATCAACTGAATTGCAATTAATTATTATGTTTGAATGAATCAATTCTGCTAATGTCTCAATACTAGCTTTACGTACGTGATTTTTCATATTCTCTATACGTATATTGGATGATGAAATATACAGTCACAAGAAATTATAATAATGCTTGATTTATATTTTAAAAAATAGTATCTAAAAGAAAGTTACATTGAGAAAGAAAATTTAAAAAAAAACTGTCACTTATGGTATTATGCTTACCATAGTAACTAACAAACAAACTATACTAAGACCGAACATAGAGTTATTTTTTAATACGTCTGTCTGTGTTTTGTAGGTATTTTTCAGTGCCTCATCTGATCATTTCTGTCCTAGTCTTTGTAAGAAGTTATTTATTCAAAAAAAATATTAACGTCAACAGAATTACATACCTATATTCAGTGATTACTTAATATAGCTAGAATAATCATTTGTCACTTTTCTTGAAAAAATCCTCCTCCAACCTTTATGGGAGAGGTTTTCGGGGCAAAGAAGACAATGAATTTTATGTTTTCTCAATATGGTAGATGAGATCATATCTCAACACTCTTCTTTTCATTGAAAAAATAATCGTCGAAATCCATGAACGTTGACTATTTAAAAGGCGCTTGGCTTACATACACAAAAAAAGAAAACATACCTACAGATGAATTGTACACTTCCTTTGCCCTGCCGAAGTCTATCAAAATCAAACATACACTCAAACCTACCTCCTCCGTTATTCGAAGTCAGTCGAAAACTCAATTTCGAAATAATTTCGATTGTAATCTTATTAATGTTGAGGTAAGCACATATTTATTAAATTATTACTTTTTTAGAAAATCACACAGCTACCAAATCTTAATCAATTTCCACATAATATCAACAATTATGCCAGGAAAGGACAAATTTATTCTTCCGACTGTTTGTCACTTTTTAATGAAGTTATAGGTATGTAGGAGCTGAAAAATGTTTAACAAATTTTTTCAACTTTTCTAACATATCATTAAACTTAGCTGCTTAACCGATTCAAACCCTGCCTGTCAATTTATCAGGAAAATATCCATGTTGATATTTCCTGCACACTTCCACAATTTGGAAAGCTTCATTTTGATTAAACCATTATTCAGAAGCTATATTGTGATTATAATTATTTTAAAAAAATAATCGTCCAAGCACTAGGTATAACCATATTTCTCATAAATAAATGTGAAATCAAATTTACATGTGGTTAATATTATGACGTTTTCTCTATAAACACTTCTCCATTTTTTTTTTCATTACCTTTAACTACTTTATCCATCAAGTGCGAATTTTGTGCTGTCCAATACATAAAAGTGTACTTATAATAAATAATCACATTTTATCTCAAAACTCTCCATTTATTTTTCAGTACCTACATTGTTTTGTTTTATTATTATTCAAAACATAAAACATCAATTAGCTAGATATTGTGGTAATTCTTCAAGAGAAAAATAGTCACAAGATTGTTTTTAAAACTTAACACAACCAGAACCTATATACTTCAGTTTGTAGACTGTCATCAATGGTCATCAATGCATGAACTGTCAGTATCCTATCATAATAGGTTGTTATCAGCTTATCAGTGGGAATGCATCAGTCCATTGACTGATTCGATTCAGTGGTCATAGTTGTAGCTTAAAATACGTAGATCCATCGAACTATTTTTGCACAAAATAATATTATTCAATAATAAAAAAGCCTTTCTGTTGTTGAATGATTCATATGAAATTATTCACAAGCGACAAATATTAGTCCTGGAAAATTTGCCTCTGTCTTCCAATGGAGCCTCGATGACATTGAGCTAATTTACAAGCAGCTTGTTGGCGGGTTCAAAATCCGGCAATTCAGCTATTCAGATAGTGACGATGACACAAAAAACTTTCCACTCGCTCAATAACCAACTAGCTATCAATCGTGTTTCGAATATGTTTTTTGATTTTGAATAAGTGGAATTTCAATAACATAGTGGATGATCATGCTAGGGAATATAAGGGACAAAAACAGGTATACTACTAGCTAATTCACCAGCAACTATGATGACACAAAGCTAATTTACTATCCAATAATCCTACTCGGTAGCTTGTAGCGAGATGACATTGAGCTAGTTTGCAAGGAACTTCTTGGAGAGTTTAAAAAGCCGGCGATTCGCCTAGTCAGAATCTATTGATGACATACAAAATTTTCAACTAGCCAACTAGCTATCGACATTAGAGAGGTTAAGTTATATTTGAAATTATGTGCATAAATTTTTGTGGAACTTCAATAGTATAGTAGAATTACCTTATGCCTAACAAAAGTACCTTCTTTTAAGGAATATAAAAGACAAAAATAAATATACTTGGGTCCTTAGAATCCCACTGGCAACCACTGGAAACTGCTATTAAAATGAATATTAAAGTTGCTTTATCGCACAAGTTCACATATCCATCTCACTTGCTCTATGGTGCATTTTTAGGGTTGATTCTTTAAAAATAAAATAGTACAAATCACTTTTACATTAGGCATATAAAAATAAAAGAGAAACAATTAATATCGCACTTTTACGAAACTAGTAGACTCATGCAACAGGACTTTAATTTAATGTTAAGAAAAAAAATTTAATTAAACACTCTCCTAATTACTTTCCTTGTCAAGTTTTTGACAGTCTACCAGTAGAATTTAAAACAGTTCTTTCTTATTCCGAATTCAGACGGAAGTTGATAGGATCTCACAAAACATTGGTGAAATTAGTACCCACTTTGATAGATAAGTGCTCGATAGTGTCTCGGGGGGCTTACTCTATCTGATCTCTACTTATAACTTTTTTTTGTATATTTTTTTATATTTCTTATTAAAACTTGGCATTCGGCTTCCACCTAACGAGTTTGTGATTCCACTGTTCATAAGAAGTATCAGTACACTAGTACTGATACTTCTATACTATTTCCATATTATTCTATTTTTTTCTGTTTTTAAATAGTTTTTATTACTTTCGGTTCTTGTATCAATGGACTCCGCAGCGATTTCTCAGGCCCCATACGGTCTAGAGACTTGAAATTTCGAATTCGTACTTAGATTGCAGACATCTCGCCGCCTGTTAAGCTCCAAGTGTGATCCAATATTGGTAATTATAATTATCTCATTCAATCTCATTCAACCAAGATCATTATTTTGTCGACATGGAACGACAATGGAATCCGTCACTGGAATTACGCACGAGCATGGAGCGTATATATACGTCTCGTTCTCTGGTATATAGGTACTTTCTGGAAGATCGTCTATGGTTATGTCGCAATTGTCAGACGTCAGACGTTATTGTTAATGTAAAGTTTAATTTTATGTTGTGGTAGACAAACAGTAATTTGTTATGGAATTGCTGTTGCTGGCAAACACATATACATAAGTATAGTTAAAATCGAGAAAAGGATAGCAATAGTAGGTACTCATCGGTACGGTTTAAATCTTAAATGCCCAATAAAAACTATTTTTAATTTTTTTTTTAAATTTCACTTGTTTACAAATGTGAGTTACCGAACAGGTTCTATCTTTGGTGTATCCAGAAATATCAGATGAATATAAATATGGGTAACTAAAAGAGAAAAGAAAAATGGGAAAATAAAGAATAAGGGAAGAAGGGAAAAGTGAAAAAAGAAAAAAAAATCATATGATGCTTTTGTTAATAATCATATTATGTATATAATGAAATTATTGAAATAAAGGCTCTTTTGCTTTGCTTTGCATTGGTAGTGAGTAGGTAAAGCAAGCCCCGCTTTCAACTTTTCTCCTAGATAGTTTACAAGCTGCTACTTCGCTAAAGAACATGATGATTCTGTGCTAGTTTACAAGCAACTAGTAAATAGCCAATGTAAGTAAACTATGTAGTTCAATATTATCCAGACCTAAAGTAGTCCTGTTATCAACTTTTCTCCTAGATAAATTACAAGCTCCTAGTTTCCTAGCGAACACGCTGACACTGGGCAAAGTTACAGGCAGTTGGTAAAACATCCTACAATTATAAAAAAACAACAAATAAATAAAAATATTCTCCTAAACTACAAACAACGTAGATAATTGTAGTGAAATACATTTCTTTGTAAGATAAAGCAAATAAATAAACACTCCTACATTCTTCGATATATTCCTGACTTTTTTTGAGAAGTGTTTCAACAATTTTTTGTAGTTTTTAGTAGTCACATTTACTTTTTTATCATTCTTTTTAAGAATTTTAAACATTAAAGCAAATCTACGTGAAATACATAATTAATTTTTTGTTCCATAAACTACAAACGACAAAATTTATTGTAAAGAGATTTTTAAAAAAATCCTGAAAAACTTCAAAAATGACTTACACCTACATTTTTTGTTGTTTTCATGACTTTTTTTAGGGGCTGTGATAACAACTTTTTATAGTGGCCAATTTTTTCATATCAAATTTTATTAGGATTCTTAAGAATTAAAACAAATATCGGTAATATACAGAAACCCTTGAAAAACTACAAACAAATAAATTACACTACAATCATCAACGTCATTGGTTTATGGAACAAGAAAAAATATATTTAATTTGGTCTACATAAATGTGTTTTTATGTTTAAAAATGTTAATAGAATTTGATAAGATAATAGTCTCTACACAAAAAAACTACAAACGATTGTTAACACTTTTCTGAGAAAATTTCATAAAAATATCAAAAAATGTAAAGGTAAGATATATTTCCTATTTCCCAGGTTTTTTTATTGTTTATAGAAATAGAAAACAAAGATTAAAATTGCCTTACATAAATGTGGTTTAATGGTTAAAAATCTTAATGTAATTCGGTAAAAAAACTGTTGCCACTGAAAAATCTACAATTGATTATTAACGCATTCCTGAAACAAATGCCTCAGAAATATAAAGAAAATGTAAAAGTAAAACATTTTTTCTAATTTCCAGAATTTTTTTGAGAATTTAGATAAAAATAAATTTCACTACAAATACCTACATGGTTTATATTTTATGGAACAAGCATTTTTTTTATTAAAATTGCTTAACATAAATGTGCTTTATTTAGTATTTGAAAATATTAATAAAATTCTAGAAAAAAACGGTTGCCACTGCAAAATGCTATAAACAATTGTTAATATATTGCTGAATGATTTCCTTAAAAATCTAAGAAATGATAGACTAGATTTTTTTTCTGATTTCCATGATTTTTTTAAAATTTTGTAAGCAAATAAATTTCGCTACGATCATATACCTCATGTAGTCTATAGAACATTAAAAACGTTATTGAAATTGTTTTACAGAAATGTGTTCTTCTGTTTCAAATCTAAATAAAATTCGATAATAGTACTGTTTTCACTAAAAAAGACTTCAAACAATTTTTCTGATTTCCATCTGCGTCGATTGTAGCCTATAGAAGAAGGAGAAAATTATTAAGATTATTTTACATAAATGTGTTTTAGTATTTGAAAATCTTATTATAAACAACTACCAAAAATTACAAATGATTGTTAACAAATTCCTGATAAAATGCCATAAAAATATAAAAAAATAGAAACTATTTTTTTCCAAATTCACCAAGTTCCTACAAGTGCTTTTAGAACAAACTCAATGCCATCAAGGTATAAGTTTAAAATTTTATATTTGAATAATTCCAGTGGCTGTGACGTGATAACATTAAAGAGAGACAAACAATTTTTACATCATTCAAAATATTAACCAAGATCTTTTGGTTCCATCATGCACCTACTCAAGATCTGTCTTTCAGGTAGTAGGTACTTTATTGAGAAATATTTCAAATACAAAATTATTCAAGATATACTTGATATTAAATATATTCTCCTCACATAAGAAATCTGTTTTAATATTTAATATTTCCTATATCATGTGTCTTTCTCTACATTTGTAGTTGTATTTATAGTTCTGTTGCATTTTAATTTTATTATTTGTTTATTTATAGTATATTAATATGTATATTTAGATTGTGTTAAGCTTGTAGATTTTAATACATTATTAATTTCAGGTCTACACACAGATGCTATTTGCAACTCGGTAGAGGTTTGTTGGACTTTATAAGTCAGACAATCTATTAGCATACTATTTTTTTTAATTAAGATTTTTCAATTGACAAAAATCTCTTCCACATAATTGAATGAAAAGCAAATCAGCAGGTTGTTAAATAATTATGGATGGAATGAAACTAGTCCGACGTCAATATCATTTTTGGTTCTCGAGACAGAGCTAAAAATTGGACACATATTTCAACAATTATAATATTCCACTGTACGTTCCCTATAAATGTGGATGCATGTCAAAATTTGAACTTTCTAAAACCAGACTCATTAGAATAACTTCCACTAGAAAAGTTAATAATATATATATATAATTCTTTGAATTTTCGCAATTTTTTTTTCTCAGACAACTAATAAGTATGTGGATAGAATCTCAATTGAAAATATATAGACATTTTTTTTTCAAATTATAGGAAGCAAATACTGCCACGATTTGATAATGACTATTCAGTAGATGTCTGTGAAGTCAATATTAAAAGTCAATCTCCATACGTCGGACGTCTGGTTGTTACAGGTGTGAAGACATCATCATGTCTGGACTATACGTGCAGAAAACTAATAGTTGGTAACCATGAAAATTAGAAGCCCAACTAGTTAGTACTTATTGTCGATTGCATAAGTATTCCAACGAATTATTCATGTCGGGCTTTCACTGGTAATAGTAATTTAATTGACATGGAGCTATTTTCGAAAGTTGAATTGGATAAAATATGAAGCGTCACGTAGTTTTTGTATTCGATTTCTTCGACATTATAAAAATAGAAAAATATGATGATTTTTTCTTTCAAATTAACTATAAGCTTTATTGAACATAAGCCCTATATTTCATTATAATATTGATATATTTTCTTACAAAAAAATGGACATTAGTTGGTGCACACAAAAATTGGTTCTGGTAATTTCCAAGTTCTGCAGTTAGAGTCATATACAAAACTTTTTGCACCAAGTTCAAAAGTGAAAGCACCAATAGAATTAACATTATTTTGTAACTAATAGAGCCGGTCCAATTTTTTGTGAAAAATAAATATTTCATACCTTTGAGTATAACATTAGTTATCAAAATCATTTAACGTTCACCAAATAAACATCGCGGAAAGAATATATTTCAGAATTTACCACTGCTGTAACTCGAAAGCCATTTTTTTAAATATCCAATTTAAATGTTGCTACATATAGTCCCCTCTTAAATTTGGTTGCCTCATATTTTCAATATTAAAAAAATGCTCTCACCACATAGTGGAAACATATAGCTATATTTCTGACTTTGCTACTGCTGTAATTCGGAGACCTATGATTTTTTTTAAATGTACAGTTTAATCCTTGCCGGATATTTTCTATTCTTTAACTTTGTTGTCTCAAATTTTCAATTTTTGAAACATATTGCCCCCTTGGACATTAGGACATGTTGAATATCGATTAAATTGAACCATCTCTCAATATTTCTCTTTCAAATTAAAGGAGAAATATGAAAATCGAAGCACGTTCACAATTTAAAAGTTGCAAACAGCCATAAAAAACATGCAAACAGTCGAATTGTATACCTCCTCAGTTTAGGTCGTCGGTCAAAAGCTACTACCTGAAATTGTCACATATGAAGTCATTTATTTTATTAGCTGGGCCTCTTCTTAAAATAAATTATTCAAAAAACACATGGTTTTGTGATAAGGAGTTTTTGAAGAGTTTCTTCAAATAATGTAAATCACCGTTTGTTACTGGTAACATTTATATAATAGGAAGTAAATTATCGCTGCTATTATATCCGTGTACAAAAACCATAATTATGGGATCGTAGGTTCCAGCGTTTGGGGGTTGGTGTTTTATTTAATTGCAGTTCTGAGTTTTGTGCATCATTGATAAGCAATTTTGTACAGAAAATATGAATCGATTTCAATGAATTTTTCTTTATTTGTTGGACAGCTGGTACGAGATGATATGTTATTTTATATTCTTCTATTTCATCACTATTTTATAATAGGATTGATTAGTTTGATGCTGATTTGGTTTTCATTTCTAAGAATAAGACATTCATCATATAGGTATGTATATTATACACATTCTCTCCAATACATACCTACTTGTAATCAAACCCAAAATACAATTTTTAACTTTTATTTATACTTTATCTCTACCTGGTTTTCCAGTCATTTATTTATATATCCATAGATAAACAAGTTAATATTTTATCCAACGACCCAAGAAGATTAAGAAGGTCAAATAACTTATCTGCCATCCAAAACATAACAAATAATCAAATCTTCAACCCCATGAATATTATCAACATTGGTATTATTCAATTGTTTGGGTAGAAATATATTTTACAACCACCGATAGCAAGAGAATACAGTAAAATATGAGTCACTAAGCTTCTGAGAAAATACTCTTGTTTATGAAGCAACATACCCTTGACAAACACCATATAACTACTGCAAGTTTGAACAAGATAAAAAAAAATCAAATGCATATCGATCTGGAGCTTCCACAGAATTTCTTCAGATGATAAAGCTGATAAGCAATTATTGTGATGCTAGAATCTGCATCCTGAGAGAGTGTTTGATTAGTTACGCTAGATCAGAACAAGCTTTAGATGGTTCATAGATTTTAGGAACTAATAGGCTCATTTCAATGTTTAGAGTTTTCATCACATTACATGGAGTCTATTTCGATCTAGTTCCACAAAAAGTATGAGACATATTTCAAATGCAGTTTTGGACTATATACCTATGTATTTTTGATATGTAGTAGAATAACAAGAGTTACAAACATAACAATGTCACATAAATTTGACAAAATTTACCTACTTAAAGACATTCTGTAAATATAATAAATATTTTAAAAAAAAAAATGGACCCACGTTATTAGTTGGTGCACTGAAAGATAAAAATAATATTAATTCTATTGCTGCTCATACTATTGAAGTTGTGCAGTTGCAGTTAAATTGAAAACTTTTGGCTTCAACTTCACAAGTACTAGGCCAATAGAATTATTATTATTTTGTATTTTTCAGTGCACCAACCAATAACGTCGGTCAATTTTTTTAATATTTTTTGACACTTTTGAAAGTAACATTATTTACGAAAATCGTTGAACGTTCACTCATAATTATTATTCTGAAATCTAAGAACATCATCGCGGAAATACGCATATTTTAAACTTTACCAACGCTGTAACTCGATAACCATAACTTGTAACAAAAAATGTTCAATATAAATGTTCCTACAAATAATATGGTCTTTAATTTGGTTGCCTCAGATTTTCAGTTTTTCAGAAAAATTGCCCCATCCACGTGTTTTTTAGGGATTTCGGAATTGAATTCTTACGAATATGGGACCATTTCTTAAGTTTACTAAATAAAGCGCGCGCACAAAATAAAGAAAAGCAGACAGTCGAATTGTATACCTCCTCTGTTTGGATTCGTCGGTTAAAAATCATAAGATTTTGAAATTGCTCCTAATAGAATTTTAATAACCTATACTTTATCTCTTTCAGAAAAAATCTTTATTATGTTTACTGTTTAATATATTGTGAAGTTAAATTTAGTTTGATAGATAAGTTAGATAAGTTATCTATTTTTTAAATTAATTATCTAGGGTAGTTTCTTCAGAATAATTATGGAGTACCTACTACGCCATTATCAGAATGAATGTACGAAGTCAGGTCAAAACGTTGTCTGTTGCGAATCTTGTTTTAAGAGACACTGTAATATTATGGTTTAATACCTACCTAATCTATACCTATTTCAAAAATGTTGACACTGGGACAACCAGTACTAAAATATTTCCGTAAACTATTATTACTCGGTTAGTTTATTTCTCTTATTCAAACTAACTTTAATAAATATATCAGCTTTTAGTTTAGAAATGCATTCACACTCTAATTGTTTACCAATAAATATAATTATAATGAATAACATTATTACAATAATGTAATTAGAACTAAAAAATGCAGAAATATGCCGAATACATTATAGTTCTTGACTTAATTTATCAGGCTGGAATTTGATCTCTGTTAGATTAAAGTGTACAGATTCAAAAGTGAGTTCCAATCGATAATTATATAATTAATTCGCATTTATAACTCAAGAACAACAAAAATGTGTCATGATCCCAATTTTACAGATTTATTAGATCCTATCCGTTAATTGTTTTTATAAATATATTTATTAAGAATTATAATTTTCATAGTTGGTATACAAAATAATATAGGTACTTACATATATACAGGGTGTTTCACTAATAATAGGAAATAATTAAACTGGAGAATCTTTGGTTTAAAATAAGATTCAACCCAATTCACTTAGATAAAATGTGTATCCTGTCTGAGTTACGGGTTGTTTTATTTAATTATTTAAAAATGATTGGTCCCTATTACTTTAAAACGTTTGACTAATCTTTATCATATTTGGCAGGAAGTGTAGACACATTATTTAAAGTTTAACATAACGCTGCACTGCTGCAAAATTTTAAGTGTATTTAGGTATCATGGCGGTCCTTTGTGTCATAAGTTTTCATTTACTTTGCAAATGAAACTTACAGTTGATTTTTTACGTTTAATAAGACTATTAATATACAATTTCACTAATACGTAATTATCAAAAAGCCAGTCAAAAAGTCTTCACATTTTTGCTACAATAAATAATATGAACAAAATTTAAAAATACTTGACGATTATTTATTTCTTGTGATTATATCAATGTTTTCATATGCCCCCAGGAATAAAAATCTAAGGGATTACCTTCGGGAGTTCTAGGTGGCCACAAGAATTCACTACCTCTGTCAATCCAACGCTGAGGAAACTGCTGATCTAGTATTATCAAGTGATAATGAGGTAGTGCTCCATCCTCCATGAACCACATGTCTCTTCTTCGGTCAAGTGGTAATCCCTCTAGTTCGTCGAAAAGTCTAGTTTGTCGAATTTGCCGGTAATTCATAAGGACCCAACAAACTATCTCTAAATATACCGAAACATACATTAACCTTTAATTCATGTTGGAAATGTGTCACTTTTTTGTGAAACTCAAGATGGCCTAAACAGATTTTGCCTAAATTCTTTCGTTCATAAGTTACAGGGAGTTTTTGAAAATTCACAATTTTTGTACTCCCTACAGATCTAAGAAGTTTCTCAGCGATAATGTCGAATTAAAAACTTAGCCCATAGACAATTTTATGCAAAATCCAATGGCGTAAGCAATTATTTTTTTTGGGGTATGGTAATGGATATACGATTCAAACTTATGATTGTTTCATTGGAACACCCTGTATTTTATTATCTCATTAAATTCCTTCTCTTTTTGCTGCAAAATAATATATAATATATCAACATAAAGTTATAAAAAATGCTTCAAAATCACTAAAACATTGAATTTTAATAGTGGGCTATGGTTTCTTCATACAAGAATGGTTCCAACTGACGGAATATTACTTGTGAATTTTTCATGAAAGAAACAATAACAATACTAATGCTAATTCACTAACAAAACACAAAACTTATTTATTGACTTGTTCAATTTTATGTCAATTTTCCATAACAACACATAATTGACTCACTTTCTCAATACGTCTTAATGAATTTAAAATATTAAAGGCCGTCTCTGTAAATTCTAGAAAGCTTCCTCTGTTGTTGCTCGTAATAATATATAAACATAAAGTTTTTAAAAATGCTGTAAACATTACTAACACATTGAATACTAATGGTACCATGGATTTCAAAGTATTACTACAGGAATTATTATTTGTGATTTTTTTTATAGTAGGTTACAGAAGATTCAAATATTGCTGTTGCCTTTTGGAGCATTGTTTTATCAAGTGATTTTGGAGGAATCACCAAATATGCTGTCATGATAGTTAATATTGATGTGTTCTATTGGCATAAAGTAATAAATAGATTATTCTATTGGGTTTGTGCTTAATTTTGTGAAATTTTATAATGGCTTTAAAAAAATTTTAGAACAACAAAAAGTGTGATATCATAAAATGTTTCAATCAGTGCCATGAACATGTTGACGAAGGTTTAGAATCATATTTAATCAGGTAAGTTTTAAAAACAAGATATCATACAATGTCTTATTGTAAAATACTCGTTTACCTTTTTAAATATGATTCTAATGCTTCGTTAACATTTTCATGGCACTGGTATAAACATTTTATGATATCATAGTGTTCGTTCTGAAAAAATCTTAAAGCTATTGTAAAATTTCTCAAATTCACAAAATCGCCAAGCACAAACCCAATTGAACACTTCAAAATTTATTATCATGACAGCAGATATGTTGATTCTTCCATAATCACTTGATAAAACAATGCTCCAAAAGGCAACAACAATATTTGTATCGTCTGTGACCTATTATAAAAAATCACAAATAATAATTCCTATAGTAAGACTTTGAAATCCATGGTAATATTAAAATTCAATGTGTCAGTAATTTTACAGCATTTTTGAAAATTTTATGTTTATATATTATTACGTGCAAAAACAGAGGAAGCTTTCTAGAATTTACAAAGACGGCCCTTAATATTTAAATGCATTAAGACATACTGAGAAAGTGACTCAATTATGTGTTAGGGAAAATGGGCAATGAGCAATTCAATAAATAAGTTGTGTGTTTTGTTAGTGAATTAGCGTTATTATTGTTTTTGTTTCTTTCATGAAAAATTCACAAATACTATTCCGTCAATTGGAACTTTCTTTGTATGAAGAAACCATAGCCCACTATTAAAATTCAATGTTTAGTGATTTTCGAGCATTTTTTAAAACTTTATGTTCATATATTATATATTTGAAGGAAAAAATAAGGAATTTGATAAGATATTAAAATACAGGGAGTTCCATTGAAAACATTTTAAGTTTGAGTCGTATGTCCAATAACATACTCTGAAAAAAAAATGCGTGTGCCACTGCATAAAATTCTCTATGGGATAAGTTTTCAATTTGACATTATCGTTGAGAAACTTCGTAGATCTGTGAGAAATCTAAGAGTGTGAATTTTTAAAAATGCCCTGTAACTTATGAATAAAAGAAGTTAGTCAAAATCTGTTCCATCAGGCCATCTTGAGTTTCACAACAAAGTGACACAGGAACGCGAAAACCGCAAGGTTCTATCTTCAACAACAACCGAGTTACCTGGCTGTCTCAACCAAAATGGGATGCACTGTACAAAATGTATTACATACAGATTATACTTCAAGAATAAATTTCGTTCATTGGATTGAAAAAATGTGAATCGTGATATTATTAAAAATATTTTTTTCTGGGGCCACGTTTACACGTAGAGTTGTTCTTAACCATGAAATAGCCCCAGTTGGGATATTGAAAATTCGCATCTATTCCGACAATTTTATTGCTAAACAGCCAAACATATTACTTAAAGTTAGAAGATCGCTTAGTGAAAGAATAGATAAACTTATTGAGGTAAATGGGGGTCACATTGAACATTTATTAAGTATTTTTAAATTTTGTTCATATTTATTTATTTTAGAAAAAATGTGAAAAAGACTTTCTGATAATTAAGTTTCTGTAAAATTGTTTGATATCTAATCTTTTTATTAAACCTAAAATTCAACTGTAAGTTTCATTTGCGTAATAAATACAAACCTATGATCTAAAAATACCGCCATGATAAATACACTTAAAATTGTGCAGCAGTGCAGTGTTATGTTAAATAATAACTCGAAAGATAATGACTTTATCTTTACGAAGGTAGCGTATGTTATTTACACAGAAAGTATCGCAGAATAGAACAATTGTGCAGAAATGACAATTCTACCACTGGCGTAAAATTCAGGAAGGGTTAACCTTTCACTTACTACTGTCGTACATCTCTGGGGGTAGCCAGAAACGTCTATTTACCATAATTTAATCAGGTTCGCAGTGTCTACACTTCCTGCCAAACATGATAAAGATTAGTCAAGCAGTTTGAAAGTAATGGGGGAAATCATTTTTAAGTAATGAAATAAAAACCCTGTAACTCCTCCTGTCTGAGTAGCAGTTACACATTTTATCTAAGTGAATTGGGTTAAATCTTATTATTTTGAACCAAAGATTCTCCATTTTAATTACTTCCCATTGATAATGAAGCACCCTGTATAATAACTCAGTATATTAATTTATTAGGGTACTGTTGGTTGAAGGTGACAATCTGAAAAATTGGATGTCTAGTTTGATATACATTTTTTTATGAATAGTGTTATATCATGTGAATTGTATTTTCTCGATTTATCTTTAATTTTTGATTGAGTAATATAGAGTGATGCAGTCGCCGTCGATTAAATTAAACTAATAATTCCGTATGGGTCCAATGACAGAATATGAGTGTGAAGAAAACCTATTTAGGAAATGAAATTGGAAAATATAAAAATAACTGTCAAGCACGGGGGAGTAGCGATATGGAAGTGAATGTCGTCTACAGAAGTAGCATTTTGCAGCTAGTGTTCAAAAATTGGATATTATCAACAGTTTTCGTTTTTTGACCAATGAACCACAAACGGAGGAGGTATTCGACTGTCTGCTTTTTTTTTGTTATTGCGAGCTTTTTATATACTAAACGTATATTTTGATGATTTTTGACTCATTTGAAAGAGGAGAACTTGATAGATGATCCCATATTCATATATATTCATATAAACGAATCCGAAATCTCCTTCCCTCTGAAATCGAATCGAATCGAATATCAAAAATTGAAAATCCGAGATGGCAGAATTAAAGATATCAAAATATCCGGAAAAAATTAGATTGAATTTTGTTTCAAAAGAGCTACGGTTTGCACCAACTGATAACGTCGGTCCAATTTTTTGTAAAAAATATTTATATCAAGACAACAATCCAAAACAATCAGGTTCATAATTGGTTGCTTTAAAACTGCCCATATTATGTTATTAAAATACCTTTACTGTCAGCAGATTTTAACGTAATTCCAAATTTGTGGTTAGCAATGAAAAATAAAACTAATAGTGTCCCAATATCAAATAAGAAGAAATTGAAAATAATAGTTACAGAAGCTTGCAAAAGAATTTTATCATTGTACACTAGAAATTTAAGTCGAGTCAATGCCTAGACGACTACAGGCTTTGATAGTCAATGAAAACAAGCAGTGTTTTAGCAGGAGCTTTTTAATGTGTTGACTTTCTTTTCGTTATTGACTCTGTTATTTTGAGTTTCGCGTCATTTAAGCTGTGACATTAAAATCGCACATAATTTATTGAAATATTTTTGTTTGTTTTTTTATTTAAGAATGACATATTTGAAGCAAAAAATTAGTTTATTACATGTTGGGAATTAATTTAATTTTCTTTTGTTTAGATAAAAACTGAGTTACTGAAACAAGTTAGTTATTTTTATTAACGGCTGCACCACTTAGAATGTGAGCCACTATAGACCTCTTCAATTACTATATACTATGTTACGGCTAATATGCAAATTTGGATATTTTATAGACTAACCAAATCATTGACTATTTTGATACAAAACGCAATTTCCGCTAAAATAGCTGCTATTTTGCAAACTTACCAACAGTTTTGGCTAATTTACTTGAAATTATTAAGAAAACCAAAATAGATGGTTAGTTTATAAACTATCCAAGGCAACCTGGCTAATATAAAATATATCTAATATCTAGTATCACAAATTAACCAAAGCTTTGGCTAGTTTATAAACTAACTAGGCGTATTGTTCATGGCATTTCTTATTTGGTGAATTAGAGAATGAGTAAAATGCAAACTTTTGATTTAAATTTTCTATTATTAAAAAAATATTTTCATATTAAATAAGTAGGCATAATATACTCAGATATTTTAATAGTAACAAATGTTTTTGGGTGTATGGCGGGCGCACCAACGAATAACTACATGGAAAAAAATGACAAGAGGGTGATTATTTATTGCAACATGATTTACTGTTGTGACATTTGCTGTTACACGTATACCTACCCTATAGAAATACATTTACATTTTTTGTTCATGCAGCGTTCTTTACATTGACACCTTACTTACCCTTGTGTTGCACCTGAGACTGAAAGTAATACTTAATACTGTGTCTTTTTGACATCATAGAGAGACAAAAAAATATGTGTCTACAATCAAATTGATTTCGTGAAAATAATTGTTTCAGCACTCAATGAACGGTGGTACCAACTCGATAAAAATTATCTTCATGACTCATGATTATCGCCAGAATATTTCTTTGATTAGAACGACTTTTATCGACGATTGGAATTGGTAGGTAGGTAGGTACATTTAGTGTCATGTAGTCTCCAGGCTCTCATTTCTTATATTTTCTGTATTTGGTATTTTAGTACAAAGTACGACATAAATCAATTTCTTTGCACATAGACCAGCTCCGCAAATTTTCATTGTTTTTTGCAATTTCAATTATTGCATTTGTAGTTTTCGCTGGAATGTCATGTTTTCCAAATATTGATGAAGATTAGCTGTGTCTTGCAATGTGAGTATGATAATGGCATTTGAAGGGCTGGTACTAATATTATTGGTAGGTTCATTATCAGTTTTTACTAATTCATTATTCCACTGGTTCCACTGTTTCCAAAATGTCATAAGAAATAAATAAATTCAATGAAGCTTTTGAAATTCCGGCCTTGCTATTCTATAAACACTTCTCCAGTAGCCTTGGGATTTCAGATATACGCTGCCATCGTTATCAGGTGAGCACATTATTATCAATGGGGTCATTACTTAGTTTTCTTATTGTTATTTTGAGAAAAACCAGCTTTTAGTATTTACGTATCAGAACAGTTTTCTGATAATACGAAAACGAGTTATTATCTTGAATAATTCATGCGACGCATTTGTCATATGCATGAAATGAAAATAAGTATAGCATCGTTTTACCTTAGATATTACCTTAGATAAGGAGAAAAACATAGTGCCTGAAAACCAAATATATTGCAATACAACCACGGCAACCCCACCGATATTGTAAAAGAATAACCGTTCAGCCTATCTATCTATCTATCTACGCTATGATTGACAGTTATCGGTTTCATGGAGGTCACATTATTTGTTAATCGAACTCTTCCCAACTAGCTAGCGTACCTACAGGTTAATAAATGAGTCAATCAATTGTTCCAAGCCACAAATTTAAAATGGCTGCCATTACTACAAAATCTACTCGAGAATTTCTACATCATCGGTTTTAGGAAATTTAAACAGTATGTACATATAATATTACTGCAGAACTATGACAGATAGGGGGGTACCCGGTGGTCTAGTTGGTAAGACGTCGGACTTCTAACGGAGTGGTCGACATTACTTGCACTTACCAACCAGCATTGAGGCAGTGTAATAGGATATGCCTCAAAAACTGTCTGATGTGGTATAATGGTATGCCTCTTAGAGACATATCGGTGGTTCCGAATCCACCCCAAACTGTAGGTCCCCTTATCAGTTGCAAACTGATAGGGCTGTGAAGAGGAGGCCTGTTCAGGAGTGGATGCATAAAAAGGCTGACGATGATGATAGTAGCTAGGTACATATATAAGAGTGTTATGAGTTCTCTCATGAAACAATCAACCTATATAATATACTATTTCAGAGACCTTGGTTACAACATATGTCCGCTACCTACTTAACAATTAAACAAAAATATTAGGTCGCTATATTTTGAATTTTTCTGAAATATGTTTATTTTAGCTATGTTGAAGGGACAACTGAAATGTTGAGACGGCCAAATTTAAGACCAGATTGTTTGTAGGAGCATTTAAATTGATCATTTTTGCCATAGAGTTAAGATTTTCTAGTTACAGCGGTGGTAAAATCTAAAATATGCATATTTTCGCGACGATGTTTTCATTAGATCTTTGAATAATAACGAGTACAAGTAAAGAATAAATACGGGTAATATAAGTACTATCTTCTTTGGTATAAGTGAACGTTCAACGATTTTCGTAACTAAAGTTAGGTGCACTCAAAAGTATAAAATAAATATTGTTTACAAAAAAATTGGACCGACTTTATTTCTTAGTGCACTGAAAAATACAAAATAATATTGATTCTATCGGTGCTGGTACTTGTGTGTGTTGGTGGCAAGAGTCTTCTATTTAATTCTTCAGATACGTCAAGATGTCCTATAACAATAATATAATTTTATTAATAATTATATATTAATTAGAGCCATAAATTTTATTACTAGAAATTGAACTGGTGGCATCTGTGAAAGTTAAGCACATCCATTCAAACGCGTGCGATATTTTTTCATAGGCTTTGCCTCGTTAAGGCTATCTATCCATCGTTGTTCTGACGCAATTGATAAAATATATAAGTTAAGTGTAAATTAATGAATCAAATAACCGTAATGCTCATAGTCACACCAAATGAAGAGGTAAACGTCATTACTACTAAGACTAAAAGGAATCTACTAAAATCAAAGTCTGAAAAACAAAATTCTGGAGTGTCCACTCATACGACTTTCTTTCCGCTCTGAAATTCTATCGAGTATATAATCGTTTGATCAAGAAATGCTACCAGTCATTTTAAACGACCAGGGTAATATTCAGTTTTGATTAAATAATTATAAGATGGACATTTCATTTGAACTTAACTTTCTTCCTGCTTTTTCTCTGAGATGCGTCTCAAGATGAGTCGTTTGAGATGTTTACGAGCAGCAGCTTTTCGTCTATTACTTAGTGTTGACGGGATGCTAATACTCAGATACAAGTGAAAGATGTCGATACCCGACAAAACGAAAAATAAAGCATCATAATTGATCGATCAGACAGACAGACAGAACAATGACAGAAAATATATTTCTTATTCCCTGGAGACCCTTAAACGTAAACATGTGCTAAAAGCTTGGGATCGGAAACTAAAAACAAAAAAAAATCGTTTTCTGTATTTCAAGAAGTTAACTCTGACTATTTGTATAAACCTCAAAAATTATTTTCACTTCCAAAAAATGTATTTTTTACCTTGTACCTTTAGAGCATGATGATTTCTTCTTTGAACTATAACTATCCAAATAAAGCGCGACTTTTCTTTATTTTATATTAATGTAACCATAGATTGACAGAATAGTTCACAACTTCTTTTTACATAACACCTAAGCATAACAAAATTGATTTCATGTATCTCATGACTCGTAATGAATATGAAACTTTTCAAACTAAGGCTACAAGAGGTAATTGAGAAAAATCATCACACCATTACACGTTTGGAACCTTAGTTGATTCAAATAGCAGAGCAAAACTGACACTCATAGATCTGTTATGGGTCACAGTATCAAGAAGACACAAAATAGAGGTTCACTAACAACCAACATGCAATTTGTTTTGTTCTTTCAACAGAGACTAAATAATCATTTTATCAATTGAAATGTTTTTTGGACAAACCAGACGCCGGAAGTCGCCGTGTCTTCTCAGTGTGTTCTTTATATATCTAATTCTTTGTCAATAATATTAGCTGTAAAATATTTATTTATATTGTCCATATTTATTTGAATTTGTAAATAAATATTTGTAATAAACTCCATAATAAACCTCGCAAGAGGCTTTTTGACTAGTAAAAAAATATATAATAATATAAATAATAATAATAATACCACCACATCTGACATTTCTGGATGTCGATGAAACTTTGCGCCAAGTATAAGTATATTTTGAGTTACTCTGAAATTGAAGTCAAACATTTTTGAAATCAAATGAAACGCCAAGATATTCATAAATTATGAGTAACCATTACCATTCTGTGTGATAATTTAAGAAACATTCTATAATCAATTTCAATATATCTAAAATAACTATTTTCATGAAATAAAAATGAAATAATTCCTTTTGAACCAATTTTCAATAAATAAAAAAAATATTCAGAAAATAAAATTGATCAGACCTGGTCCAATTTTTACTCTCCTACCATAGTAACTTATATAAGGAATGTACCTATAGTATTCGTAAAAAAATGTCGGTGTCGAAATTTCAACAAATGTTGACATTTCAGAGTTTTCTGAGGTCAAAAAACATATTTTCGGAGTCTGTCTGTGACACGATTATCTCGTGAACAAATTCATGGATTTTGTTGCTCTATTTTTTTTTTCGTTGCCGCTCGCCGGTGGCACTCAATGAGAATCTTGATCGCACTCATTGTTCTGCTCAAGACTGTAGCTTGAAAACGGCTCAGAGGATTTTGATTAAACTTTCTTACAATATTTTTCTGATCGCACTTGACCACCCTGTCAAAATGCTTTCTCTGAGAAAAAAAGTTATGCTCAATTAAAATTTCATATTTTCTATCTGTTCATTCATATTCTGGCTAAACGATTCGTCCTGAGTTATCCTTTCAACAATGAGAAAGGACAGAGCACCACACTCTAATTTTTCACATAGCATTCTTATCATATTGTATTATTCATTATTTGTATGACTTGAGCAAGCTTCAAACGGATTATTGTTTTAAGTCAGAAGTTAATTAAAATTGGGTCTGATCTTCTTTTTTCTGAATAAATATTTTTTTAAATTCTTTGAAAATTGGTTCAAAGGAATTATTAAATTTTTATTTTATGAAAATAGTTATTTTAGATAAATTGAAAATGATTATAGAATTGTTCTTAAATTATCATACATAATGGTAATGGTTACCCATGATTTATGAATATCTTGCCATTTCATTTGATTTCAAAAATTTCTTCTTTAATTCCAGAGTAACTCAAAATATGTACCTACTTGGCGCAAAGTTTCCCCGATATCCAGAAATGTCTGTTTTGGTGGTATTTCAATTATTTTTTTGGTTTTAATTTTAAATATATTATATTTTTTATAGAAAAGCTATTTTTTTGTTATGTTATGTTATATTATACGGGTTATCTTTCGATATAATATTGTTACCATTACTGTTATTAACATTAAACCAAAACACTACAATTCATTAATAAAATATGAAACAGTACCTACTTGTGACCAATTTTGATTAGAATACATCAAAGTTTTGTATCAATATTGTGGCCTCATCTAGCTACTATTCCATAGTTCTTTGTTTCATTCTTTATTTGCAAGTTATTCTTTAAAATCCCATTTAATCAAAACCAACAAAATATACTTATACCTATTTTGATTCTATGAATTTCAATTTGATTTCCAGATTCTTCTATTTCAAATTTGTCAATTTGAATTGAATAGAGCTATATAATAAATGTCAACAGTCAATGTCATATTTCTATATTGAGTCCGCATATCTGTCAAACTTCCACAGCCAATTTAAGCCTAGCCAGGCTAATGGTTTGTATTTAGGAATAGGCTGCTGATGTAGTATCCCTTTACATAAATATTCCTACAGTTTTAGCTCTGAAAATTATCGGAAATAATGGACAGATATAAAATAACGAAAGGACATCTCTAAAACTAAATTTAAAGAAACTATAAAACAGACAATTAGCACAAACATACTAAGTACAAGGAATAATTCTATCATCAAATCTATGGTTGCGCCATGGGCTCTTCCATCTCATGCTATAAATATTGCACAACTAGCCCTCGAAGACTCAGAGAACGAAATTTTACCGAAAAGAGGTTTCCCAATACTATTTTTCTTTAGATACGTTGACGATGGTTTAACAACTATTCCCAAAGATAAAGAAACCTTTATACAAGATCTTTTCCACACATCACAATGAAATAAAGTTTACAATATAAACTGAACAAAACAATACAATTATTTTTTTAGATTTAACATTAACATACTTGGTCAGGGAGTTATTTGCATTTTAATTCGGATCACCCATTATTGTAAAAAATCAGTAATCAATAATCATGGAGATAGATCAATCAGTTTCACGGATCCAGAATATCGCAAAGAAAATTATTAAAGCAAAATCAATTCTAACAAAAGACAACTATCCGATTAAAGTTATTCACTCAATATTTAACGCCAAAATACAAGCAACGTACAATTTACACAAACACACAAGACGAAAAGAATAAGATTACCAAGAGCGTATATTATTATGAAATACCATGCAATAGCGCATATGTGGGACAAACTAATCAATACCTCATAAATCGTATCAGAGATCATAAATATGACAAAAAAATAAAATCTCATTAACAAATCATGAAGAAGAAAAACATACTTTAAATTATGATGAAACCAAAATATTATCTACTGCACAAAATACATATAAACGCTTAATTCTTGAAACGATCTATATAAAGATGAAATAAAACACAGCAAACTATAAAAGCAATAAAAATTTACTAAATATTATCTACAACAATATTTTATAAAATATATAAAACAAAATGTCATAAACGTTTTGTCAAAAATTTATCCTAGCCTAATTAAAAAGCCTTCCGGTAACTAATATTCTCCATCCATTGTAAAAGACACGAAGAAAGACATCTCAATAATTTTACTTTAACAATATGAAAACTATGAAAAAGAAGAAATAAGTTACCAAAACTACGATACAATAAGGACCAATATTTCATCAAGAATTATTTTTTTCTTTCAATCTCAAATTTCAATGTTTTAGGTCAGTGATTAATTTTATCCTCTTTTAAATATTTGTAGAATATAATTAATTTTTCCGTTTTCATCTCTATAGTTTATTCAATTAAACAAGATTTAGTTATGTTAAAAAGTCGAAACGTTTTGATGTAACCCCGTAAACTTTATACCTACCACTTGTATGGATTTATATTATTTATGATGGAATAAATGATTTTTTCAACACGAATCATTAATAAATGGCAGAGCCTAAAACCCAAGAAACTCCCAAAGATATATTTTATATATATGTAGATATGAAATAGGCTATGGATTTATTAGAGTACAAACCACTTTGTAGATATCTGAATGTTCATGTTGGCATAATCCTTCCTTCGTAGAAGATGGTGACATCTGATAATTCTGATGAATAGCTGCTTGATTTCTTTTAACGTTAGAGATCTCGGCACATAAGCTAACAATAAATAATAATTAATTGTCGATCTTGGTATAATAAATATAAAAATAAACCCTCTTTTTCTAATAATTCGATATTTGGAATAACAGTTATTGAGTTTAGATAAGAGAGTTTTCTTTTATGAAAGAGATAATTGAAGTCAGCAATTGATACTTGAATATATTTTGATGCAATTGAAAAAAGTTTCTGTAAAATTTAAACTCTCACTTTGTGTATACAGTTCTCATTCAGTGCCACCGGCAAGTGATATTTGTACCATACAAAATAAACAAGAAAGCAACAAAATACACCGATTCATTCCCGAGGTGATGCTGTCACAGACAGACAGACCAATGGCTTAAAATATGTTTATTAGACTTAGAAAACTCTGAAACGTCAACATTTGTAAAAATCTCGATACCGAAAATTTCACGATTACAATACTTTCCTTATACAGCTACTATAGTAGCGTAGGAATGTAAAAAAGTTTCTGTAAAATTTAAACACTCACTTGTTCCATCTGTACATAAAATTTGCTGAATATCTGTATTTTGATGGGTACCATTCTCAAATATTAATTATGGTGGCTTATTAGGCTCTTTCATAACATAGAATATCAGAACCAAAGACAGATACTTATCTACATCTATTCTTTGGCAGAATATATCAATCTGGGACTGATTGAACCTGCGTAAGTATACCTAATACACACAAATTATTTTCAAAATCTAGTATTAAATCCGTATGTACTCACATGACATTTTCAATATTTACTCCTAAGATTCACTGTAGTATAGCTTAAAGGATTTCTTCCTTCAGTAGAGTATAATCCTTTTCCTATTGTACAATTTCGATGATATTTTTGCGTAGTATTTCCAAAGGTCCACCTGCAAAGTACTTATATAGTTATTCAAAATTAACAAAACTCACCTGTAACATATTTAGTTTACGTATTTTCACAAAATAATTACGTAGCTATTGAATGCTAGGCAGAATTTACGTTATAGAAAACAGATTTATAAATATTGTAGAATCCACTCGTAGAATCATTCAATTTCGAATTTCGATTATGTCACTTATCATATCCAATTAATTTCCGTCTTTACCAGAGGGAACATACAACACACTCAAATTGTATGTATGTATCTGCTCTATACTCTTTGGAGGTATTCTCTGTTCTCTGATCTACTATGTCCTCAAAAAAATATTTCTAAAAAAAGTTCGGAAAGAAAAACTACTTTTGCTAATATCTTTATTGTTATAAGATAAAAAAGTTTCGTTTGTAATTCAAATGAAATCTTTTGTACAACTTCAGGGATGTTCCAAAGCCTATATGTTTGTATATGCCGCAGTTTTCTGCAATTTGTGCATTTTAACTGCTTTTCCCTCACGCCTCACCGAATAATTCCTGTATAAATTCTTACTATCATTTATCAAGTCTCGTGCAGATCAGATCTAAACCAAAAAGGAGACTTGGCGCAAATTAACGATCGTAACTATTGAGGTATAATGGAGGTGGTTTTCAGTGTACTCTGAAGAAAAATTAAATGTATTCTGTATACTTACAACTACTTTCACAGACACACACACCCGTAGGTGTAACTACCGATTTTTTTGAGGTAATTATTGTTTTGATCATTCTGTATGTCTGTCTGTCAACACTATAACTCGGAAAATACTTAACCGATTAACACCAAACTTGGTACAGAGATACGTAATGGTAATACCTCCTACGGGATTGATTTTCAGCTGTCTGTCTGTCTGTTCGTGTGTCTGTCAACATGATATCGCCAAATTTCATAGATATCTAGTTATTTAAGCTTACAGAGGAGAACTACCGATAACAATCTTGTAATCACACACAGACAGACATTCATAGTAATATATTGAAGAGAAATATATTGAATAACAGAGAAAAATGTCTTATATTTTATTTATATATCCTGACAGTATGTGTGTGTGAGTGGGTGTGTGCGAAAGAAGTATATCTTCCACCGTCTGGTCCGACGCAGACCCAGCATTTTTTTACAATCCTATATTTTGAAATTGATATGGATTTCATTCTTAAGGAGCATTTAGTGAGTCTTTTCTTCAGTATGTTCGTAAGCAGGGTTCTGATCTCGGAAGATAATGAATTTAGAACTTCACATATAATATATAAAAATGAATTCTTGAATGCGGAAGTAATGTGTTTGGCTATGGTTAATGAATCTTTATTCATTAAATTCATGTTATGAACGTCCGTTCTATATCGATTTTTTTCAAAGAGGTATGCGGGAGATTGTGATTTAATAATTTTCACGAATAGTACGCTGTACTATTGACAGAGCGTATCAAGTGCACTGGAAGCCAGCATAGTTCTATTCTTTTATCGGAAATACGTTGATTTCTTCTCAAGTTCTGAAATAACATTACGCAATTATTTTGTATGCGTTGCAATAGATTGTACTCAACATTTGATATACAGGGCCCATACACATCATCGGAGTAGCTAATGTGAGAAAACACTAGAGATTCACAAAGTATAGTTCTAGTTATTTTTTATCCAGCACATCTTTATTATTGTAAATTAATTTTATACTCGTCATACATGATTAACATGTAGGTATGTCGAATTTCAGGTCTATAGATTCATAAAGCTCTAGATTTTTGGCACATCTTGTTAAATTCACCTTCAAGTTATTTATTTTAATATTCACCATACCCATACATTCTGTTTTAATTTTCTGACGGTCAAATAATAAAACCTGAGTTTTATCAGAGTTGTTTCTAGGCCATGTTTGGTGGAGATAGATGAGAAAGATGATAGGTCATTATTGATGTAAGTGTTACTCCTGTCCATACCTTCTTTTCGATAGGAAAAGTAGATATGTGTATCATCTGCGTAGAAATGACTCTTGCAGTGTACTAAACTATTCTTGAATGAGGACGTATAAATCAAAAAGAGTAGAAGACCTAATATAGACCCCTGAGGAACCCCACAGATGAACTGTAATGGATTAGATATCTTATCTTTATATTTTACAATTTGGTTTCTGTTATGTAAGTAGCTCTGCATTAGCTTCATCGAGTCATTTGTGAAACCAATGAAATACAATGTAACAGTAGTGGATGATCAATTTTTTCAAAGGCTTTAGAGTAATCTATGAGAACGAGTGTGGTTAATTTATTTTCATTCAAAGCACGAAGAATCTCATCAACTACATTCAGCAACGCTGTTGTACAACAACGATTCTTTCTGAATCCTGATTGGTTCGTTGGTATTATGGAGTGAGCATCAAGGTGTAGTTTAATTTGCGAGTATAATAGTTTCTCATATACTTTCGACAATACCAGAAGTATACTCATTGGTCATAAATTACTTAGTTCAGTGGGATCTTTAATTTTGGCAATGGGAAGCACCAGTGCTATCTTCTATTGAGCAGGGACGTATTGTGCTGGATTGAGTAGTTCAGAGTTCAGAATGTGCACTATATATTTTATTACTATTGGACAACAATGGCTTCATCTCCAAGAGAGCATTGTATATAATCCTAGCATGTCATTTCGGAGACGTTTGATCTGCAAAAAAAATCAGTACCTACTCAGCACTGCCTGTCAGCTGAAAAAGAGCAATAATAAAAAAAATTGACAAAAAATTGGACCGACTTTATTTCTTAGTGCACTGAAAAATACAAAATAATATCAATTGTTTTGGTAGAAGTAATTTTGAAGTTGTGCAATTGTAGTTAGTTAAATAGAAGACTCCTCCTCCCACCAACTTCACAACTACCAGAAACAATAGAATTAATATTAATTTGTATTTTTCAGTGCACCAACGAATAAAGTAGGTCCACACTTTTGAGTGTGATTTAGTCACAAAAATCATTGAACGTTCACTTATACTATACCAACGATGATAGTACTTATACATATTATTTATATTATTTGCTTGTACTAGTTATTATTCATAAATACGCGGAAATACGCATATTTCAGTCTTTTCCACTGCTGTAACTTGAAAACCATAACTCTTTGAAAAAATGGTCAATTTAAATGTTGCTACAAATAATTTGGTCCTTAATTTGGCTGTCTTAGCTTTTCATTTTTCGAAACAAATCGTCCCCTCAACATAGCTAAAATACACATATTTCAAATTTTAACATTGCTGTATCTCGAAAACCATAGCTATTTAAAAAAAAATCAATTTAAACGTTTCCGGATATTATCTTATTTTTTCTCAGATTTTCGATGTTTGAGAGAAATTGACCCTCCACGACTTTTGGAGGGAAGGAGATTTAGGATTATAGTTTGTATGAATAAGGGAGCATTTCTCAACTGTCCTCTTTCAAGTGAATCAAAAATCAACAAAATCTGAGTATGTTTACAAAATACAGCGCGCACAAACCCAAAAAAGCAGGCAGTCGAATTGTAAGTATACCTACCTCATCCGTTTGGGTTCGTCGATCAAAAATATAGAATAGCCAAAAATTTTATTATCAATTTTCATGGTGATCGGTGAATTGGCGAAAATATTCTCAATGGACAAATACCTAACTAGACCAATTTTTATGACGACCTGTTAAACGCAGTGCTCAGCAGCGCCGTCTCATCGCGAGCTATGCTAAAGTAAGTAGGAAAGAAACCTTCTCCCTGAAGAATTACATACATAAATGTGCCGAATTACATGGTAATTGGTGAGAACACTGACTACGGATATAGATACCGATATCCATGTTTATATCTATGTGTTATGCGTATAGACCAAATTCAGCCACAGACCGAAATTTTTATACAGAACGCGACGTGGACAAATCAAAATGCCTACCCTTGTGGCGTTCCGGATATTTCTGTTTGGTTTGTCCAAAATAAAATACACAGAACGTGATTTAGGGAAACACATTCTCACAGTCACCGATCTAATCTTCCGCTGGAACTCTTTTCAAAAAATATTCAATTTAAATATTTCCGAATATTTTCTCATCTTAAATTCTGCCATCTCAGATTTTCGATTTTCGAGAAAATTTGCCCACGGTTTTAGGAGACTTCGGATTTGACTTTTTATGAAAATAAGACCATTTCTCAAGTCTCCTTTCAAATAAATCAAAAGTCATCAAAATCCCAATACCTTTACTACTAGAGGGCGCGCACAAACCATTGAAATATTGAGAGAACCAGCACCAATAGAATTAATATTATTTTGTATTTTTCAGTGCAAAAACTGATAAAGTCGGTCCAATTTTTTGTAAAAAATATTTATTGTATGTCTATTTGTTCCGGCTAATCTCCGTACGGCTGAACCGATTCCGATGGGAGGTAGCTAATGTTATAAGGAATAATTTAGGCTGTTTTTATTTTAGAGAAAATCTATACTAGTAAAATAAACTTGAAGAGAATTTTTATAATTTCAAATTATCAGGTCTGATCTGGGAATACAAACACAGGCCGTGAAACAACCAAAATTTATTTACAGACAACACGTTATTGTAAGAATAGGAATCTTAAAAACAGTTGTTAAGTCATGAGATGAAATATAAGTTTTAGATAGAATGAAAACTTTTGGTATAACTTCAAAATACTCATGATTAGTGATGCTGCGAGGCTGGTCTTGGTCTTGCAGTCTTGCAAAATTGCAAGACCAAGACCGAGACCAAGACCGTCTATGCAAGACCAAGACCCAAGACCAAGACCAATACTGGGATGCAAGACCAATACCAAGACTAACCTGGTCTTGGTCTTGGTCTTGCTGCAAGACTTGCGAGACTTGCAAGACTCTTGCAGTTCCGTAACCAAACACCAAATTGGTAGAAAACATATTATTTTACTCAATGATTAGATAAGAAACGCTAATAAATAACCTAATTAATTTAATCTTTGAACTCCCTTATGATCGAACTTTAATTTACAGATTCTAAAAATATTGAATTAAAAGTTGTTGGGTGAAAAGCGAGTTCATTTTACCCTTCTAGGATCTCCGGATTTCAAAAAATTCTTAAATACCCTATACCTATACCGTAATTTCAACCCTTCTAGGATTTCCCTTACCGAGCTGTTTTCAAAGAATAACGACAGTTCGTAGCCAGGGGAAGGTAAACTACACGGTTTTTTATTTGTATTATTTTTTCTATCGCGCAGAATGATTTAAGCAAACGTTAAAAATCATCTATAAATCTGTTTTTTTTGATGACATTTATCCAGTGGCCACTTTTGGAGATATTTGAAATTTTATATTGCCCTTATTTTGAAACTATTTTTTCGATCATGCTCATTAACTAACTCAACTGAGATATTCACACGACTGACTTTTTAAATAGATACCTAGTTTTATAAATGCGCGTATTAAATCTCTAACTGTTTTTAATTTCCATTTTTTGGAAAAAGCTTTCTACAAAAAGTTAGTTTTATCAGAAATACTTTTGATCGCTTTCAGAGATTCTTTCTATTTTATTAAAGAAAATGGTACAAAACCATTGTAGAATGAGCAAGAGAATGAGTTATGAAATAGAAGTATGAAGTAGAAGTATGTAGTAAAATGAGAGCTCAGTTGTGACGGATGATACCAAGAAAACACAAGCAGACTAAGTCGCGCTAGTAAGATACGATTCTCATATGTGAATGGTGATTATTAATTTATAAACTTTTACGCATCTCACTTGCTCTAACTTAATTCTAGGCACCTAGTTTTATTCTCATTACTTATTCTACATTACCAGGCGTGTTGTTTGTTCTGGACAATGACAATTTTTTTATACGGTCGATATTTATCCATTTCGAATGATAATATAATTATAGGCAATCTTATATGATTATGAATTATATACTTGCCATACATATGCAGGGTTCTTCTTCATTTGGATTAAGCAATTACGGTTTAGAATCGCAACAACTTTTCACACTTATAAAAAGATCAAATTTTTTGCAAGAGTCTTGCAAAGTCTTGCAAGTCTTGCAGCAAGACCAAGACCAATACCAAGACCGTATATGCAAGACCAAGACCCAAGACCAAGACTAAGGATTTGATGCAAGACCAAGACCAATATCAAGGGTGCAAGACCAAGACCAATACCAGGACCATATCGGTCTTGGTCTTGGTCTTGCTTTGCGCATCACTACTCATGATCCTTACATTATGTTTATGAAAATATTGGCAGTCAATACCTATTATTATTTGACTTTCTAATATTTTTTTGAAAATTAGAATAAAAGTTCTGTTTCTACAAATCCGCTATATAAAATTCTTTAAATTTCGTTATCCTATAAAGAGTGTTGCTTTTATGAAAAGACTTCAGTTTTGAAAACTTTGATGTTGGTATATGTGATCGTCTTTTAACGCTGTTATAGACCAATATGAATACATTATTGCTTCAGCTGCTTCAGCTACTACCACCGTACATCGCGCACTGTACTGTTTAAATTAGTGATTACGAAAATGTGTTTGCCCATATTACGTTCTATATTTTCCATATCGGACAGTGGCTGAACATATAAATAGATAAGCTTTACAGAAACTGAAGAACAGCCAATCCGAAAGCATTCTTGTAAAAATAAAATTAAAATTAAATAAAACATCAGCACGCTATGGACCCAGAGCTCTGCGTTGTAATAGATTTGAAGAAAAATATCATAAAATAAAACCATGACATCAAAAGAATTTGTGACAAAATTAAGTAATTCTGTTTGAAGCTGAGAACCTTAAGAAAATCATTGATGGAACAGAAAATTTCAAAAAACTGTTGATGATAAAGAGCAAAATATATGGAAGAAAATGAATACCTCTGCAAACACATCATTTTGAGAACAGTTGATTATTCAGATAAAACACATTTGTTGACTGTCCAACCAACAATATAAATGTGTGACGAATGACGGATAAAGAATAGAGTAGATCCTAGTAGCTAACAGGGTTCTTAAATCAACAGAAATATGAATGTTTTGGCGAATATAGCACAGGTACAGAATGAAGCTTCAAATGAAACAATTTGGGTCAGGCAATAGATGATAAATGGTAATGACAGAAATATTGATGATTCCGTGATTCGACACCACCAAATGAAGAAACCATCGATAACCTACAAGCCAGGTTATTTGAGGACGATGGAAAATGAAGTAGCACTAGTAGCTTTTATCACATCTACGAATATTCAAAGAAATACAATTAAGTGCTTTCAATGTAATAAGCAAGGACATCTGAAGAAAGATTGCTCTAAGAGAATGGATCTCCAGTCATGACAAACAAACTTTAAGAAATACTATGAAAGTCAGAAAAATATTTATGTTGCAGAGGAATGCTACAGAGGAAAATCTTTCTATTCCTGTATGTACTGCAAAAAATAGAAGAGAGATTTAGTTAATAGAAGACCCAAATAATAATAACAATCAAGACAAATTTCAAAAGGTCACATATCTGATAGAAGCTTTTTTCTCAACTAGAAAAAGTGAGACAGATACCAGCATTGTGTGATAAAGGAGCAAAAAATCAGCTCACACATGTAAAAGAAATAAACTACAGAAGGAGCAGGTTTTGATTGTGGAAAGAAAGAGTGTACCTAAAATATGTAGATAGAAAATAGTTTTGCTTCTGTCTTTTCTTTCTAAGTAAAAAATTGATGATTTGAGAAAACCTCGTTAATAATAAGAATACCGATAAAATAAATTCTCGTCTTTTAGGGAATGTCGATAACTTGATATTAAGTTTGCAAGGAACCCCCCAAAAGAGCGGCAAATTGCTGATAAATTATCGTTATTTCGCTAACTTGATGGGTATATTTAAATTATACGATTATTTGTAATATAAGAAATCATACTACATTATTTCTTAAAGGTGTTTTCAGTCGGTACGCTATGTCTCCCTTAACATTTAATAAATTTTATTGAGTGAAACATCATTACGATGCATACGTTCCCCGCTAATGAAGAAAAATAATAAAAATATTTTTTTAAGAAATTTCTTTGAAAAAAATATGGAAACCCTTTTAAGCTACTAAAGCATGTTAATTTCGCCATCTATTGATAATCCGTCCATCTGTAATGCTTGTATGTATAATACGTAAAACTCTGCCTATATCTGATGAGCTTGAATGAAATCCATTCTAACTACTCAAACTCAGAGATGGCGATCCCTGTGCTTGACTTTTGTAGGCGTTTGAAACATGCGATAATCAGTCAGCTTTGATATTTGATTCATAAATATAAATATAATAATATAAATATATATATATAAATATATATATATATATATATATATATATATATATATATATATAGGGTGTCTCACGGTCATGACCTATTAGAAATTTCTGGAATGACAAAAGCTGTCGAACTGAAAATTTGATGGCATCTATTAGACAATCTAAGCTACCTTTGGAAAATATTTCCTTAAAAAAATCACACAATCAGTAATTGTTATTTCAAATAGGATACCCCATACTTAAGGTTAATAGTTTTAGAGTTATTTATTTTTTTTTATTAAAAATCGACAAATGCGAGTTGATCGAAAATAGGTTATAACTTTTTTGTTATTTGCTAGACAAACGTGGAGTTGGAATTTTTGGAATCTCTGAACATTATTTTGAAGATTTCGTTATGTTTTTTTTAAATTTCCTTAAAGATTATATGAGAAAAATCGATATGAAAATTACTTAATTTGAAACGTTATTAACTTTCTTATTTCAAATAAAACACCCTATATTTTTTTGCACTAGCATATGCAAAATTAAAATACCTTTCTATTCATGTGACCACTTCCATATCTAAAGCTGATAGATTAAAATTATTGAACAATTTCCGATTTTTTCAACTATTATTTTGTATCATCTTAACATTGGAACGCATCAAAACGGTATCCATAGTTACCACTCATTTTTGTCAGTGTCAAAGTGCAAAATTAGTAATTTCTTTAACTGTTTTTTTGATTGCAATTTATCACAATAAGGAATCGAGAATAACACAAATGCTGATCTGCTCAACCTTCTTGCAATTTATGGAGAGAGCAATGGGGTTGACGCGAGAACACGCGTCCGAATTCCGAATTTGCCGCCGATGATTGCAAAGAAATTTTGTCAGATAATTTTGTTCAACATGACCAACAAAATGCTCCAAGAAATCGTGTTCCTCCTATTACCGCCGATGAAGAAATGCAATTAAAGCAGATATTTTTAACAATTATTTTATATTAACTTAACTTTGGAATGCATCAGTATGTAATGAAAAGGAAGAGATACTAAAACAATAACAAATTTAATAATCTACATAAAAAATGTTAAACAATAACCTATTCATAACAAACAAAACAATACTTCAAATGTAATTTAACAAGGGTTCAAAGTGCCCCCATTTACTTCTAAACATTCAATAGTTCTGGAATCCACACTAGATGTTGCTTTTCTTATTTCTGCGGGGTCTAGATTTTCTGAAGCGTTTTGTATACGATTTCTATCTTCTATCGATTGCACTGGAGGACGGTTAATGTAAACTTTTTCCTTTATGATTCCCCACTAATAAAAATCTAGGGGCGTTAGATCTGAAGACTTTCGTGGCCAATTCCAGGGACCCAAGCGTCGAACCAACCGGCCCTCAAACATTTCATAAAGTTCTTCGGTAACTTCATGGCTACAATGAGCTGGTGCTCCGTCAAGCTGATACCAGCACCTTATGACTTCGTTAATTGGCAAGTCATCTACAAAGTCTGTAACAATGGTACGCAATATTACAAGATATTTTTCGCAATCCAGCACTTCGTCGTAAATATAAAACTCATGTCCGTTGTCTTTCATAAAAGCAAAAACGTTGAAACTGAATTTAATTTGAAACTTTTGTTCTTTCGTCAAATGAAAGTTTGCGTCTGCCTAGAAATTATTATTTTATGAGTTAAAAATGCGTTGTCGCAAAAATTGTGATTAATTTTTCCAAATTATTTTTTTCAAAAGCTTTTCGTCTTCTTGAATTTTTAGCAGAAACATTTCGTAAATTTATACTCTTCTAGGACCATCTTGTGGGTGTAGATGTAGTTGTGCAAACTTAAAGTCCTTCATTTTCTGCTGTTTTAAAATTCTTTGAATTGATGATCTTACAACAGGTAAGTCATGTTCAGCGCTTCGAATCGAAGATTGAGGATTTCCGTAAAGAGAACTGTGAAAGAGACAATTTCTAATTTTGCACTTTGACACTGACATAAATGAGTGGTAACTATGGATACCGTTCTGATGCGTTCCAAAGTTGAGATAATACAAAATAATTGTAGGAAAAATCGGAAATTATTCAATAACTTTTAATCTATCAGCTTTAGATATGGAAGCGGTTACATCAATAGAAAGGTATTTTAATTTTGCATAAGCTAGTGCAAAAAGTATAGGGTATTCTGTTTGAAATAAGAAAGTTATTAACGTTTGAAATTAAGTCATCTTCACTTCGATTTTTCTCTAATAATTTCTTAGGAAATTTACAAATATCATAACAAAATCTTTATAATAGTGTACAGAGATTCCAAAAATTCGAACTCCACTGTTGTCAAGCAAATAACAAAAAAGTTATGAGTTATTTTCGATCAACTCGCATTTTGATTTTTAGCGAAAAAAATTAAATAGCTCTAAAACTATTAACTTTAAGTATAGGGAAAGGTATATCCATTGTACTCAACATTTTTTGTAGATTTCAAAAATGTATCGACATATGGGGTCCTTGGTCAAGTATTAGGTTGAATAATATTTGATGTCAGCTTATAGATGTAGTTAATTAAATTCTTTGCGAAAGTATAATTTGTCGTAAATAAACTGAATTAAATCCACGTATTATAAATAACTTTAAAATTAACGTTTGTTGAAAGAGCGTTTTATTAAAACCGTAGGTATCTATATCAGGAATGAAGAAGGCGTCATCTATTGACAATCTGTATCACTAACAAGACTGTTGGTTGGAGTTAATTACATTTCTGACGGAACTATAAACCTTTCATAGCATATCCCACAAGTATGCCGAAACTGGTGATTCCTTAACATATATCAGATGTCGCTTCTGAAACTGGCATGTTGATAATTCTTAGGGGCCTAAGGTACAATCACATTCACATTCAAGATGCGATGGACATTGTTACTGAAACTTGAAATTGCAACTTCTATAAAAAATAGAAAGTCGGAAATGTCAAATAGGACATATTTTCTCTTGGAGTGGGTAACACGTCCAACTGGTAGTGGAGAAAGTCCCACGTACTCAATCGCATGTTTTGGTAAATTTTCTTGTACAACCATGACAATCTGTGCCGTGTGAAGTGCAGCTTTCATCTAGCCATCCATCACACATTGAATCCAGTCCACTTTCGATTTCGTAGTGTAATAATAGTCTCCACATTTGATGCAAATGTCTTCTGCTTCATCAGGAGCTTCATTGGACGATTCCAAAACCACGACATTCCAGAATTTGATGACGACTCCGAATTTTGACTAACTCTCCCAGTTCCTTTCTTGACTAACTGCTTAGTTTTCAGATTTCTCAGTCCCCTCTTCTTACTAATGAAACCCTCTTTACCACTTGACTTCTTTTTCGGACTCTGTTGCCCTTTCTTTCTTTCAACGTTAATCTTCTTGGTGTTATTCAATTCATAGTGCCCGATGCTTTGCACGGTGTAGAGGAGAAGCCAACTCCAAGGCCTGTTGTTTTCTCTTAGAAAATCCCAGCGGAATAGTTGGAATATGATTGTCCTCCAATAAGAATTTAGATAGTGTTTCTTCTTGTGGACCAGATCCACAACCAGAAGAACCACGTCACCAGCCTCCCGCGCCTTCTTGTTCAAAGGACCTTAGCTTGCAGTTGGATGAAACCGAGGAGAAATAAACACCAGCTCCAGAGCTGTTGAAGCTACAGCTAAGATTGCATCAGAGATGGAAAAAGTGGTCCGGGATAACATGCGGGATATACGGAAATATACCGCAGGCTCGAAAGCCAGCTACACCATTAGATACTGTGGCGGCTTTACACCAAGCTTTCGCCATTAGTTTGGAAGCGTTAATTCTAGACAGGTTTCTATTTTTATTTCGCACCATCCAAGACCATGCCCCTGGTTGAAAATAGTTTTTAGAGGCTTAAAAATGAATGATCCAGCGGTTGAAACGCTTGCGTTGTGTGGCTTGGGAGACATACAAACGCTAATTCATTTTCCACTGCTACATCCAACAATTCTATTGCGCATGTCCATCTGAAATTAAGACTGCTTTTCCTGATCCCTCTTTTGGTAAAAAATGTTCGTTGAATTAATTCTGCATTAACGTAAGACGAATTTGGGTTCATAAATACTTTGGAACCCACTGGAAGACCATCCACAAATTCGCAAGGCAAGAACTGTCCTGCTGCGTTGATGCACGAAATAACAAAAACGTTTTCTCCCTTTTCTGTCGAAGTAAGGGTATGTACGTCTTTTGTACCATTAGTTGAGATATCATTACCAGCTTTTTTATTTATCTGGATCCTAGTCTCAGCGACTTTAAATAGTTTTCCTGGTTTATCCATTACATTATTTTTGAATAGAATTTCTTTCGGAAGCTTCTAGAAATTCCTCACACCATCCCTGTTCAGCTCTATGGCCCTAGCTAGTGAAAGACCTTCCGCTTTTCGAATGGTTATATCGGGGTTTCGACCGGAAAATACGGAACCATTCTTTCCCAGCTGTATTCGTTTCTTTTGAAAATCTGGGAGAAATGCTCAATTTTTCAGTAAAACTGAGAGCTAGTTTCATGTCCAAATTCCGGTCCGGTGCGCATCCTACTTTTTCCAACCGTTTAATATGAGCGACCAACATCCTTTCGTGGGCATTTCCTTAGTCTGCTGTTCTTCCTAAGCGTATGTCCGATATGCCACTTTTCAAATGCCGTCGCAACTTTCGTGAAAAAATTCCAAACCAAACTGCTTCATTAACGCTCATAACTTCGGATTGGACTTGTTGCATAGCTTCTCTTAGTGTTTTTTCACCAAAAGAGGCCCGGTTTGATTTCCCTTTATATGTTTTCCCCATTATCTGATAAAAAAGAAATCCTTACAAAGGGGCGTTTTTCAATCCTTTCAGTAGGGTGTATTTCCAATTTTCCATTTTTTTTCCCGCAATTCACTCCGGCAAAAGTACATGCTGCAACGTTGATGTTAATGAATGTTGTTCATGCTGCAAATTTACAAAGTGCAAGCTGGAAAATTTAAAATTCTCCACATATATACTCACCCAGAAATATATGGCGCTCACTAGTTAATACGCGTCAACCGGAAAATTTTTATTTTCGCTATACTAGCATTAATTTCCGCAAACGTGCACGCACTGTGTTAAACACAACGCCATACATCTACGACCGCAACCGCACGAATATCTTCCGACGGGTAACGAGACTTTTAGGCACTAGGGCATATTTTCCACTTGGAAGTACTTACTGCCTTTACCTTAAGCAAGATAAAAGAATATCCAAAAGTTTTATAAATGTTATCAAGTCCTTTGCACTGCCCGTTATGGAGAGGGGCTTTAACACTATCAAGGACTTTAAATTACAATTATGTTTGCCCACGGTCATATAACATCTTGATATAGAGAGGTATGAACAAATTATAATAAACACATAATCGGTCACAAACGACAGGTCGTGGCAATGTAGAAGTGTTGGCTAACAATGATTTCTGTGTATAACGTTAAAATTAAAAATTATAATAAAGCTGAGCCCGCTGCAATAAGATTTATCGGAACGCGAATTGAAATGTTAATGTCTAGCTGTATTCTTTGATATAAAAAGAGCCTTCAACTGCCTAGAAATATAATATACTAAAAAAATTACAGTTAATGGGCATAAACGGAAACTGCTTGGCATGTATACGAAATTTTTTGAGCAATAGATCCATTCAAGTTAGAGTAAATGACACCCTTACAAAAAAACATACTCTGCAAAACGGAACACCACAGGGATCAATAATTAGTCCAACTTATTTCTTGTAGCAATAAATGATATCCTAAGCAGGCTAAAAAAAACCTTTGAAAGCAAGACTCTACGCGGATGACCTAGTTGTTTACATAAAAAGAAACAACGTGAGTACAATGGAACAACTCACTCAGGAATTTCTGGTAACTCTCGAAAATTTGAGTCATGATATTGGATTTCAGTTTAATGTAACAAAAACACATGCACTTAAATTCAGTTCAACAAATTGTAATCACATTCCACGACTCCGACTACATCCAACCTGGTATTTACGGCTAACAAAAGACTAAACCTTGTGAGAACACTAGCCAACAAAAATTGGGGATCAGACCAGCAAACATTGCTGTACCTGTACAAAACGCTCATAAGGTCCAAAATTGACTACGACTCTGTTGCATATGCTTCAGCAAGTGACACAATATTAAAACATCTGGATATCATCCACAATAATACAAAAAGAATAGCCCTAGGCGCCTACAGAACAACACCAGTCCAAAGTCTTTACAGCGAAGCAAGGGAACCATTACTTCAAATAAGAAGACAGTTTTTAAGTCAATCATATGCTTCGACAATAGCAGCAAATAAAGATAAACCTTCCTATGGAAACACGTTCACAGATAGATACCGAACACTTTTTACAGCCAAACCTTCCTGCAAAAAACCTTTCTATGAAAGAATCCGAAATAGCTTAGAAGATCTCAACATAACACTCCCAGATATTTTCCCAGACAACATCGATCACCCACCTCCCTGGACAGTAAACTCTCCGATCATCAACAAAACCCTCACATGTTATGATAAAGCCGATATCGACTCTAGCATCATCAGAAATTCCCTTAAGGAAATTCTAACGGTCACGTATAGCGATGCACAAATGATATTTACAGATGCTTCTAAAACAATAGAAGGAGTGGGAGCAGCAATACTAACAACAAATATCACCAAAAAATTCAGACTATCCCCTATTAGCTGCATAAATACAGCAGAATTATATGCAATACTACAAACGCTTATATACATAAATAAAAATCAGCGAAAATTCGTCATTCTAACGGACTCACTCAAGTTCCATACAAACCATACAAAAATTATATACTCAGCATCCCATCGGTCAAATGATAAAGCAACAGCTGGCTCTGCTACAAACAACTGGAAAATCCACGTACTTTATATGGATACCTTCTCACGTTGGGATCGAAGGAAATGAAAAAGCAGATAAAAGTGCGCGCGAAGCAGTAACGTGTGATAACCTGGAAACTATCAATAAGTGTATATCGTATGACATAAAAACCTTCATTAAGCAAACATTAACGAATAAGTGGCAATGTGAATGGCAATCCAGTCAATCCAAACTACGGACAATCAAACCGGACATCAAACCTTTAATACACTCTTCAACCAAAAGGTCAATAAAAGTAATCATAACCAGACTTTGGTTAGGTCACACAAGATAACACACAAACACTTGATCAATCGTAGTGATATCCCGATATGTGAAGTATGCAATGTCCAAATAACTGTGGCACATAACAACAACAACAACAAATTGCCCAAAATACCAAAACTATAGAATTGTACATAAAATCCCACAGAGCTTATCATTTCTACTAGGCCACTCAATCCATTACCCAAATTTGATTAATTATTTGAAAGGCACTGATCTAGTTCGTAAGATATAAATTATATATATATATATATATATATATATATATATATATATATATATATATATATATATATAGTTCACGAAGGATAATAATTCCTGAATATTGTAAATGTAGATGGGGTGGTTATTGGGAATGGCAGCATGAATAAAAGAGAAAGAACTCTTTCAACTTATTCCGAGCTTTCGGAATTGTTTAATTCCATTTTCAAGGGTACTATATAAAAAAGTTACATTTGATTTCACATTCATATAAATAGATAGTAGTTACAACAGTATGTGTGTACGTAGTAGTTGAGTATAATTGTATTGCTTACGTTAGATGAGGTTGCATTCAACTGATGTTTAAGTGCTATATGCATTGGAATGGACAAGATTTATTTGTAATCATGTTTTGGATGAAACGAGAAGTACGACGACAATATAACAGAAAATAATTTAAATTTATAGAAGAAAATAATTTTAAAATTAATAAAATGTGTTAAAATATTTAAATTAAAATATATGTACAATAATAACAACAGAAATGGTCTCTAAACTGTGTCAGGTGACTTTTGTCTGTCTCAGTTCATTGACTGATGAGGAGAAGTAATGAATGTTGGAACTGAGTTCTTAAAATATCAGATCATACTGTTCATGAAAACAACTTGAAAATATTGTACAACTTATTCCTGGATAATGCGTACCCCAGAAAGCTCATTAATAAAATCTTATATAGTACACCATCAACCCCTAATCATGAAACTAATGATATATATGAACCATCGAACGACCAACTAATAACATTTTCAAGCTTGCCCTATATCAAAGAGATAACCACTAAACTAGTCAAAATATTCAAGCCTTTTAATAATATCAAAATTGCAAATAGAAGCGTTTTAACTATACATTCTGTTTATTCAAGACTAAAAGATCGAACACCTCTCACAAGTTTCTCTAATGTAGTATATTGCATTCATTGTCATGATTGTGAAAAATATTACATCGGTCAAACAAGGAGATTACTTAAAGACAAAATTGCAGCACACAAAAGCGATAGCCGATTGTATCCGCAGAGATGTGCATTGGTACAACATGTGTATAATCTTCGTCATAAAATGAACTATGAAACAGCAAAGATTTTAGCTTGCGAAAGTAATACTACTAAAAGAGAGTTTCTGGAAATGGCCAATTACCCAAAATAAAGAGAACATAAACAAGAAAACAGATATCAAATTCTTGAGTGCTATCTATTCCTACATACTTGCATCGGAAAATCAATTTACCCGCAATGGTGTTCCAAGTGTTACTACATAGAACATATCCAACATTCATTACTTCTGCTCATCAGTCAATGAACTGAGACAGACAAAAGACACCTGACACAGTGTAGAGACCATTTCTGTTGTTATTATTGTACATATATTTTAATTTAAATATTTTAACGTTTTAACGTTTAAAGTTATGATAAACATGCAGGTACTAGAATGATCTCATAAGGGCTACGTTGTTATGGAACTTTAGTAAAATAAAAATATCAAATGAAGTGGTAGCTATTACTATTGCCTAAATTACTTTGTTTCTCATTTGTTGGATAAATAAAATGCTTCTTGGAGAAAGTACAGGCTGTCCAGAATAAGATTCAATACCCCACTATCTCAGAAACTATCAGAGATACGAAAAAAAGTATTGAAATAAAATGTGAATTTCTTTGATTTTTTATTTTTATTGCTGTCACATTCACAGGGTGTTTCGTATATCTGATACAGGTATCGACTCTCTTATTTTAAAGGGAACACCCTTTATATTTTTTGATTTTTGGATTCTTTGTAAAATTTTAGGTTAACTTTGTATAACAAACCCTATACCTAATATTCATGGTTTTAACGAGATTTTGTCATTATTGTGAACAAAATGACAGATGCAGTTGTATGAATAATGCATTAGTAGTAATTCATTCGATAAATTGAAGAGTCTTTATCACAAATCTAACAAGCAGAGGTGAATATTTCTAACCAAACTAGAAACAATCTCTGGCAATATACAGAGTGAGTACGAAAGCGATGAAAACTTTGAATTGATTATTATCAATTATCTCCGATTTTTTAAAAGCAAACCCTAATCTTTTCTGTTGCTCTGTATTCTACGTCTAAAAATAAAGGTACTTTCAGTTTACTTCCCTATACCTAATATCAAGAGTTTCTGAGATATTAGCCAAAATTTTAAACTCTGTAAAACATGAGGTTCATATTCGTTAACGTAGGGGTTGCTATGGAAAAAATCACATCTTGATTGTTGATTCAAATGTCAGACTCTCAGTTGGGTCAGTCCAACAGATTCCCTCAAAGTCATTGTGATGAAACTGACGGTCCATCAAGGTACAACAAAATTCCAGTCGACGATCCTGATCACCTATCTGCAACTTCTGTAGCTTTGAACATTTATACGGCTTATATCCGTTTATTTTTAACGATGCGTGGATTGTGGATCTAGTGACATCCAAATATCTGCTTGCATTATTTAAAGAATTCTCGGGACTTTCTACAAAATACAGTGATATATTCTGCTGCGTTTCTTTTCTCAAAACATTAGGTAATTTTTTTCGCTTCTTATATTTTAGAACACTGTGATTTCTTAGGTTTCGTTCGATTCGCCGAAAAAATGATTTTTCTGGAATTCTTCTTTCATGGAAGTTTTTTCGATATTCTCTAATTGTTAGGGTAATACTTCTATTGTTTCTAATAAAATGTTCAAACAAATCAAAATTTTCTTGTTCAGAATACATATTCTGAGACTATGATAAAATTCTGAAGTTCTACAAAGGCTTACACAACTGACCATCTGACAAATGTCATTAAATAATTAAACACACAAGATGTATTCTTTTCCATAACAACCACTGCTTTATCGAATGAGCAATTCATATTTTACAGAATTTTAAATTTCGGCTTATATCCCAGAAACTCTTGACATTCAGTATAGGGAACTAAAATGAAAGTTACCAAAAAATAGGGGTTTGCATTTAAAAAATCGGAGGATCGGCGAATCGAACGAGACCTAAGAAATCACACAAAATATAAAAAGAAAAACAAATTACCTAATGTTTTGACAAAAGAAACGCAGCAGAATATATCACTGTATTTTGAAGAAAAACCCAATAATTCTTTAAATAATGCAAGCAGATATTTGGATGGAATTGGAGTGAATCTTATTATGGACAGCATGTACAAAAACAATACACATAGGTATATATTATATAATAACGAGCTTATTTTCCGAATCAACAGCAAATTTATACATAAAAGATTGTAGGTATCGTTATCATGACGATAAAATACTGCAAAAAGCATGTGGCTTGTGGGTTGAAGAACTCGCATCAATACTTAGCACGTACCCCTAAGTATACAAACGCATTCACACGATACACAATACCTACCCGTGAAGGGAAGCTGACTTTATAGGTCATAAATTTTATTACTTGACAGCGATGCTGACTGCCCCCTTCAGAAAGGTATCCCTGTTGCAAGCTCGATACATCAGTATGAAAACCTATACAGTTCCTGTACGTTGTATGTATTTATCTATGTTGTGGTGAGGCAATGAAAGCCAAATTTTTCGGAAATGTGTAAAAAAGATTTGAAATTGTGATGCATTTGAAATCCAATTATCAGATAGCACGTTTTAATTTACTTCATAAGAGTGTCTTAGTGGAATCAAGTCTGTGTTTGGATATGAAAAATACCAAGAAATTGTGATCAATCTGACAGTACCTAGGTACCTATCCAATAGGCCTTAAACAGGATATTCAGCCTTTTATACGTAAGTGGTATTTACATATATTTAAAACTTTTAGTGAAATCTACGCGTATCTTAAATTAAATTAGTTGAAATAAAATTTTCCCTTGAATATAAAATATATACCTCTCTGTAACTCAATATTTTGAATAATATTTATGTGAACACTACACAGTTTTAAAAATCACAACATAACCATAAGAATGTAATCTAATTATTCACAACAAAATCGTACAGAAGATCCCGGTAGTGCCATCTCTCATTTTCTGGCGAATGCGTTGTACTTCAAACTTTTACCGCTAGGGAATCTTAAATTGTTGATTACAGATTTCATTATATCATCTGCATAATAATGTTTAACATCTAAATTATATCGTTACAAAACTACACAAATCAAAAAAAATCTTTTAGAATAAATGTAAGCTCAATCAGCCATAAGAATAATTCTCTCTTATAATAATTAAGATTGTACAACAAAAAAATTTACACATGTTCTCGACTTAAAAAATAAATGCGACTGCTCAATTATATATATAAGCAAAGATAAGAGCATTATCTTTGATATAGGTAACAAAAGGGATAAGAAACAAGTTGAACAAACTAGGCATTTGAATATAGAGAATAATGGAATATATAAAATGTTTTTTTTTTATTTTCCGCCATTATTTATTTATTTTTCTCTGAGGGTTTTATTGATATCAGTCGTATAGTCCCATGTGAATTTGAATATTACCTGTATTCAACATTCGGATGCAATATACTTTTCTGTGAGCTTGACATGCAGCACCACTTTTGTTTCAAATAAAACTCTCAACATTTGATTTCCATGCTTTCTGTGTTTTACATGTTATTGAAATACGAATCCTGTATATATTTCAATGTAAATGTAAAACGTCTCCGTGTAGTCAACATTCCAAATTTCTCTTCAAGCTTGTTCTTTATTGCGATTTTTTTTGGGAAGGTGAGGAGGCGGAACGTCACAAATTGTATGAGAAATAGAACAAGTTGAACAACTGTTACAATATGGAGTTTCAAGACCTCAACCGAATGGTGTATAAGGAGAGAAAAATAGAAAGATGATTCTTATCTTATGAACCTTATGTTGGCATAAATTTGCAAGTAGTGATGAAAAGAATTGAATTACATAAAATTAGATAAGGAAATTTTTCATTCCGTTATTTACAAAAAGCAAACGATTGTAATTGAATAATGTTTTGATAACTTTTCCCAATTTATAATAAGAAATAGAAAAAGTCAATTATTATGATCACAGCGCAATTGTTTGGATAGAAAAGTATATGTGTAGTTGCCCGATCGTAGAATTATCCTTAGCATTAAGCGGACAACATATCATAATTCTGTATTTATAAATGAAACAAAGATAGGCTCTATTTTGCTGGATGCCAAGGCAGTTACCGTTAAGATAGACGCGTTTAAAAAAATCTACTCACTCGATTTTCCTAATGCTCTGGAATCAAAGCCTCCGAATATGAAAATCGTCCGAATGGCACGTGCGTTTACTATATTTTTTTACCAAGGCAAATAACAATACCTAGTCATATTACATTTTTTATCAGAGAAACCATTCAGCCAAACCCTTCAATGAACAGTTAGAAAATATTAAATTCCATTTAAGAGTAACTTTTTTTCTTTATTTTCTCAGAGACACGCTTGTAAGAGATGTTCAAAGTTTTCTAGAAAAATACTTACCTAAGTTAAGTTTCATCAATATCCTTAGAAATATTTCAGCGCTACAGTGTTGAGCAAAAAACTTTCTTGGGCTATTGCACAGAAACTTTATTAAACATGGAACCTGCCTTGGTACCTTACAGAACAAAACTGGTCCATCCAATTCCCGAGATAATTTATTTTGGTCCGACAATACGTTTTCTTTCCTTATATAGCGACTCAGCGTAATGGTACTTAGTATAATAAAAATTGAAACAAACAGTTTCCTGGGTGGACCTGCAATAATAATCTAAACACAACAACGCCGTTATATCAGAATTGCTTAAATCTATGACTTGACCATCTATGTTTGGGAATCAACACTTCCATATAAATGCTAATAGAAACATCAAAAAACCATTGCCATTTAGACCTTCCCTACCCCTTTCTGTTGAATTTTGAAATGTTTGATCTAGGACAATTTCTTAGCACTCCTCTTTCATTCAGAGCCTTATCTCTTCTATAATTATGCAAAAAGTGAACATACAATCAAATAATTATTGTATACCTCCTAAGCTGGAGATAATTTTTACGAATTGTTAAAAATAAGCATTCTAACTGATGAAGATTATTGATTTTCCAAGAACCCAGATTCATTGTGATATAATAAATATCTTTTAGGTAGTTGCTATTTTAAAAGATTAAATGAATGATACAAGCAGTACTAGTTGGTCATATCATGAAAGTCAACACTTCCTGATACCTATAGTAATTTCCACGATCGGGCCACGACATATGTATCATAGCATAAAGACTATATATATATAATGAAATTCTTGGAGATCTTATCAATTGCTTATTCTTTAATTTTGAGTTTACAACACAATGATCATATCAATTTCCAAATAATTTTGTTTATATTTAAGTCTAATTGAATGCTTATCAACCTGTTTATTATGTTTATTTGATCATATGGACACATGTGAAACAAATAAAAAACAAGTTATTGCGAAGAGAAGCGCCTGCCCTGAAATAAAAACCTTTAACCAATTCCAAATTGCTTCTTCAATCATGGTTATTTAGCGCTATCAAGGCAAGATTACGTCAATGTTTTTCAAATAAACTGCTAAGTTTATTCAAATAACTACTTGTCTCATATTATGGGAAAATATAATAACTAAAAGTTTATTATTTTGTATTCTACAGTTAAGTCTAGATATTAAGATCTGAATAAGACGCTTTTGCCAACAGCCTGTTATCAAATATTAGCTAGAGCTAGCACTTTTAGTGCAATCAGTGCATAACGGAAACGGCGCATAATATCAGCAACATATTAATTATGCTAGGCATCCGTATACTGTGAACAAACTACACCTTCACTTTTTAAATCGAACGTCATTGGCCTGAAGATTTATTTCTCAACGATTCGTCAATGCTTATAGTTAGAGAAAATAGAGTTGCTTTTTCCTCTTATATTTTTTTATGATAAGTGATTTATTTCTACTAATTTATTTATTACCATTGCTTAAATAATATTCGAGATTTATATTTTTAATTTAAAAAAATATATCTACTACCTGCCCTTCGTTAATATAAACAAATCGGTAAAGTGAACACCCATGGTTTATTTGGGTGTCTACTGTAGGTATATTATATTTAATCTCTTGGGAAGCATATCTAACCTTATGTCGTTTGTAAAATTAATTTAATTATTTCGTAGGCTAGAAATAGGCATCAGCGATGGTAAGAAATAACATAGACTGAACGACTCTTTTGTAACGTTTTTTCTTATTTCATTAAGACAAAAATGTAGTTCTAGATCCTTATCCCTACGAAAAGACGTACCTAAACCTACCAGGTGCAGCAAAAAGCTATCCCCTTGTTCTTGGACCACTCAAGCGGGAGTCGTTTCATGGCCCTCCCTGTCGCAGTTCTTTCCTGTGCCCCCGTTCGTGCCAAGCTCTTCCCCTATCCCTATCCTATGCCGAACGCCATCATAATTGCCGCTGGATCAATACTCGATTTGCTGCGCACTTGCGACCGCTGGTGGTGGGAAGGGGGAATGTGCAATAGAGTATAGACCGATTCCGGGAACCTTGTCACGAGATGCAATCCTGCAATCGGGACTCGTTGCATGTATAGGGCGAAGCATATGTCTTCCGGTTAACTGGGAAGATATGTCCGACGTGACCGACACAGGAACGGTGAATTTCGAAGAATATGCACTCTTGAAAGAAGGTTATTTTGACGATTGAAGTTACTAGTAATGAGTAATGAGAGAAAATATTCTCCAGCTCCTTTCAAATCCTTAATTTGGCAATAGGAAGGAAGGAAGGAAATAAGCTACTGTCCTTATTTCCTTCCCCTCAATTTCAGGAAAAATGATTTCCGAAAAAAAAATGTACACATAAAGCTAATATACTATTTATATTTCTTGTAAAGATTAAATATTCCGGCTGTATGCTGTCGAGAAGTTCAATATCATGTTATTGTAATAAATGGTCTTTTTGAATATTCAACGCGTCCACACCATCAGCTAGGAGCTAGATCCTTTTAGTACAACCCATAAATAAAATATATTATTATTATGATAATAATAATAAGGGTTGTTCGAGCAGTAGTTTGGAACTGTTTGTTAAATTCATTTAATGCGCATGTGCGGTTTGAAACAGTCTACATGTGATTTGGGAATTTATTCTGGTCAAATGCCAAATTTCAGTTTCCAAACTATCCCTTTCTTTCCTTAAAATGTCAACGTTTTATTCCAGATCACGGCGCTCGTCGTCAAAATATGTTTGTGGTTGTTCCAACCAGCTCCAAATAAGTATGGCTGAAACTGACTTTGGATTAGTTTGGAAATCGTCATACTGCTTCTCGAACATATTATTAATAGTTGTGGTTGTGAATAAATTTCATCGTAAATTAAATTGCGCACGCGTCTTACGGTTTGAGATTGGTTTGAACAGCTGCTCGAATACTCAGATAGTTGAATTTACAAATTAGCCTTCAGTCATGTTTGTAGAGGAGACGGGATTTGTTTTATTAGAATAGAATATAATAATCACAGATAGTGTCAACCGAAAAAAACACGGATATTAACATTATCGATCTGTTCAAGTTAATGAAGGGTATATTTAAAATGATATAAACATTTACACTTACCAAAATCCAAAATAAACATATATGACACGAATATCATTTAACAAAGATTGAAACAGTAAAAAAAAAGAGTTTCCTTGCAAAAAATCAGAATTACTTGAAAAACATACGCATAAAACAATAAACAATAAAGAACTGATATGTGTATACTCTAATTTTATATAAGCACATGGTGAGTTTTAGTGAGTTCCTTATTGATAAAACCGTTAAAAAAAACCTGGTGTGTCCACTCACACGACTTTCCTACCGCTTCAGACAAATTCCAGTGAATGAAAAATTTCACACTATTACAATTATGTATATAATATATTACACTATACTTTTCTTACATAGCGACGATAATAGCGGAAGTAAAGTAAAAATCCTCTAGTCAAATCGTGCTACCACCCATTTTTTTCAGCATGTGAACAACAATGGTCATATAACATTTTTTCGCAAGATGGAACGTTTAGCCAGAATCTGAAGAAACATGTGGAAAATATGGAAATTTATTCAAGCGTAACTTTTTTGTGCTTTTTCTCAGAGATGGCGCTGTATGTGGGTGGTAAAGGGCTCTCAGAAGAATGCTTTAGGCAAGTTTAATGAAAATCCCTAGAGCCGTTTTCGCGTTACAGTCTTGAGCAAATCTCGTTTTTTGGCTATAGCTCAACACCCAATAGAAAAGAAAGCAACAAAATACACCGATCCGTTCCCGAGATAATGCTGTCACAGACAGACAGACAGACGGACTGACAGACAGACCAATGGCTGAAAATATGTTTATTAGACTTAGAAAACTCTGAAACGTCAACATTTGTAAAAATCTCGATACCGAAATTTTCACACGATTACAATAATTACTTTCCTTATACAGCTATTATAGTAGCTTAGGAAAGTAATAAAAAACAGAAAAATATAGGTATATATTCACAAAAATAGTACCCTATTTTGGGATGAATTAGAAATGTCCAGGCGACAGATCAATCTTACGTATTTTATTTATTGGATCATCCAGTATTGTATTGTAGGGGCTTACAAAAGGTATGATCAATTTTATCAGAACACTGTAATGATTTCAAATTCCTGTATATTACAGGAAGTCAAAACTCTAATACAATATCTTCTCATTTTTTTAATGGTTCGCCAGACATTGTGTGAACTTCTAGAAATGAAACCGCAGAAATATGCAAAAATCCTCGAAAACGTAAATTTTTACTTTCCTACGCTATAGTAGCTGTATAAGGAAAATATTGTAATCGTGTGAAATTTTCGGTATCGAGATTTTTACATATGTTGACGTTTCAGAGTTTTCTAAGCCTAATAAATATATTTTCAGTCATTGGTCTGTCTGTCCGTCTGTCCGTCTGTCTGTGACAGCATTATCTCGGGAACGGAACGGTGTATTTTGTTGCTTTCTTTTTTATTTTGCTTGATACCAATATCACTCGCCGGTGGCACTGAATGAGAACCCTGTCTACACTGGGTGTTGAGCTATAGCCAAAAAACGTGATTAGCTCAAGACTATAGCGCGAAAACGGCTCTAAGGATTTTAATTAAACTTGCCTAAAGTATTCTTCTGAGAGCCCTTTACCATCCACATTTAGCGCCATCTCCGAGAAAAAGCACAAAAAGAGTTATGGTAGAATAAAATTCCGTATTTTCCACATGTTTCTTCAGATTCTGGCTAAACGTTTCAGCTTGCGAAAAAATGTTGCATGGCCATTGCTGTTTGTCTTGACATGCTGAAAAAAATGAGTGGTAGCACGATTTGACGAGAGGATTTTTACTTTACTACTACTATTATTGTCGCTATGTAAGGAGAGTACTGTTTTAGAGTAAAATTTTTCATTCACTGGAATTTTCCTGCGAGCTGTAGAAAAGTCGTGGAAGTGGACACACCAGTTTTTTTCTCAATCTGTCATGCAACTGTCAACTTTAGTAAGCTATTTTGAACTTCTGGACTATTTTAGATTGCCTAGCACATCTGTTTCGACGACAGTACCTCCTTGTTGTTTTTACGAGTTGCTGTAGTTTGCTAACCAAACTCGTCTATAAGTAGGTATTATTCTTTTTATTATTAGGTATATTGTATCTATTCACTCGTTTCGCATAATAAACGTGCTCTGCTTTTGATTACTTTTTCATTTGAGAGAATAATGGTAAGTGATGATTCCATATTGAACAAGTGTTAAAATAAAACATCTCCATCCCCTCAAAAACTTACCACATAGATTCTGGATTCTGGAGGAAGCATTTTTTTTAGAAAAGCAGTAGCACTATGAATCTAGGAGATTGCTATAAATATTCAACAATTTTCATAAGTAATGAATCTCAAACTAAAATGTCTCTTATAAAAAATTTTGCACCAACTATATTAGTTAGTGGACTGAAAACTAGATTAAAATTTATTATAAATTGAGTTGGTGCTGGTACTCTTGAAGTAGGTGCCGAAATAATTGTATCTACATTTTATTTTTTGTTTGTTTTGTTTGTCGTACTTATTGTACGAATCTCACTCTAAAATGCATAAATATCTTCAAATAGCTGTACTAACTTTGAAGCTACTATAAAAATATTTACTAGAGAAAATAAGAATATAAGCTCTATTCTTATTTTCCCTCTTTCTGTGTTATCTTTAAAGCTAGATTTGGTAGCTTTTTCGTATTCTATTAAGTAGATATAATCCTGAAAATAATTGAACAATCTCTTCAGTATTCGCAACGCCGGGCTTTCTAATGACTTTTACATTATGCAAAGGGATGTGCATAAAATATGCACCTGCTAGGTACGTGAGAGATGTGCAGCTTTCCTAGTTATAGGATTATAATGTTTGTCATTCATCCCACATTATTTCCAGATATTCCTATAGTGCGTTTCAAACTGAAAATGCAGTGTGCAATTTTATGGAGCCCACCGTCGCCAGTGCATTGTTATGTATATTTTTATGTCGCCACTCAAGAGTATTTTCAGATGAACGTCAAAATAACAGCAACCACGACAATGATACTTGTTACTTACAAAATCTTACAAACCTTTGACCGACGAACCCCGAACGGAGGTGGTATACAATCCGACTGTCTGCTTTTTTTTTGATTCTTTCGCGCGTTTTATATCGTAATCGTAGTCTGATTTTGATGGTTTTTGATTCGTTTGAAAGAGGAAACTTGAGAAATGGTCTCATATTCATAAAAACGCAAATCCGAAATCTCCTTCCCTCAGAAAACTGCTGGGGTCAAATTTTCTCGAAAATCGAAAATCTGAGTTGGTTTAATTAAACATAGGACAATACCCGGAAACGTTTAAATTTATAATTTTTTCAAAAGAGTTACGGTTTTCAAGTAAGAGGCATATTAAATTCTCAAATCTGTGGGCACTAGATGAGACATTAATATTTGTAACAACATTTATAATGAACATTGTTTCCTTAGAGTTACGGTCTTTGAGATAGAGCGGTGGTAAAATAGTTAAATCTAAAATACTTATTTGCGCAGCGATGTTCTGAGATCTCTACATAATATTAACACAGACAAGCAAATAATACACGTGGGTCATAGGATAATTTGAGGTATTAGCGAACTTTCAACGATTTTCGTGACTAATATGACACTCAAAAGTGTGAAATAAATATTTCTTACAAAAAATTGCACCGATGTTATTAGCTGGTGCACTGAGAAATACAAAATAATATTAATTCTATTGGTGCTGGTACTTGTGAAGTTGGTGCCAAGAGTTCTCAATGTAACTGCAACTAAGTGATGGATTTCCATTAATTGAATGAAAATTAATTATTTGCAAACACGGACATTGGAATCGGTTAAAACTTTAGGCACCCGATTTTCAACCAATCTTAAGGCAAATTCTCACTTGGCGACGCTAAGCGTAGCGTCGTAAAATTTTCTGCTTCCAAAACTTTACTTGCTTGAGGCGTTAAATATCGTCACGCGCTGCCCTTGCTTCGTGCTGTGCAAGTGAGAATTGATCCATTTGAAAGCAAATAAACATCTGACGAATCTTGACAATGTATGGAACAACTGAGAACTTACTAGAATTTGAAGTTAAACTTAAGCTTACAAATAGCTTTTTTCTTGATATTCTATTGATATTCATATTTGAATACTTGTTTAGAGAAAGCTCTGTACCTACATCACTGAATATACAATTATACAGGTAAGAGAAGCGAATGAAGGCACTTCTTCGTTCTATAATAAATAGAGCAAATTATAACGCGAAATCAAATGGAGAATTTAATTTACTAACCTCAAGGTACAATTATTTCACATCACGAATAAACCATTATTAAATAAGCACAAGCACACAAGCAAATTAATTTATTTCAAAAAATATACATCTCAAGCTTTTATTCCGAATAGAATAGTTATTGTATACCTAGGTATTTCTCAAATATCAAAACAGACAAATATTAAACCAGTGGGTATGTTGGGTTAGATTCGAATAAATTTATTATTTTTCTATGAAATAGATGCATCAGCGACAAAAAGGTGTACTCTGACCTTACTACGCATGTCCCAAACGAATAGTCATAAGAACATCCGCAAACCGATCTCATAGTTTGTAAAGAGTAAGAAAGCTGAGTTGGAACAGAAAACTGGCAGTTTACTAATTATCACGCTTGGGTTGGAACGCGTTTGAGCCACTGCGCAGGATCCTGACTGCAAGAAACTATTTCTGATGACACTTGGAACGAAGCCCATGTCATCGACTTTTTTCTAAATGTCAAACGCCATTCTTTATTGTGGAATTGGAAAGGTTACCTAATTCTATTTATTAGCGACAATGTAAATATAAATGAAGATTAGGTACTGAAAAAAATTGTGAAGAAGAACTTAAAATTGGAAAATGATATCTAAATAAAATGATTGACTGAAGTACCAATTGTTAATAATCTGAGAATTATGACTGCAATAAAACATCTCCAAGGAATCCCATTGTATACGCTCGTTTCGGTCATAAATATATCTTTTCAATAGCAAAGCTTCTCCTGCCAGGCCCAAAAGGATTATCGACTGATCACGAATTAAAATTTATAAGCACTGAAATTAAATAAAACTTATGTTTACATATTTACATTTGGTATACCTATAATATAAAAGACAAATTGAATTATATCTAAAAGGTTGCAATTGTAATTATAAACTGAACTTTTACGGTTCACGGGGTCACGATAGCTGAGAGGGCTAAGGCGCTGGTAGAACGTTCGTAGGTTGCCGCAGCTCATCGTGAGCGCGGGTTCGAATCCCGCCTGAGCCATGGTTGTTTGTAAACTGGACCCGTGTACAGGTATCCTGTATACCTCTTCGGGAGCGTATTCCAGATATTAAAAATAAAAAATAAAAATTAGTTAATTCCGCTTGCTGACATAACTTTTAGTTGTTTGGGAAGCAGATAGAGAAGTCTAAGCTAATTAATATTGTTCCATCAATGATTTCATTTTGGATCGTAGAGCGCAGACTACAAATATTGCAATCAAAAATTTAAAAAAGTATATATATATATATATATATATATATATATATAATAAAGATATGTTTATATTTTCAATATAAATAATGACATTTGTAATTGATGAATATGAAATCTTTCCTGTTTTTGGTTAATTTATTATAAATTCACGATTTTTGCCCTGAAGAAGAGAATAAACATTCTCGAAATCTCGGCTTCAGTCAAAGAATTTTATTGTATATATGACTGCATCCCCAAGAACATCTTTTTATTTATTATAAATCCAGTCAAGAATACAAAATCAATATATATATATATATATATATATATATATATATATATATATATATATATATATATATATATATATACTTATGTATGTTTTCAGATTGCAACAACAATTTTCTTCTGAGACTACTCAAAAGATCATTGAATTTTAATATGGGTATATTAGGCATCTTCTATCCCTAAAATCACAACCATAGAGAAATAAATTTATGAATTTTTGGTAAATTGATCAAATATCTACAAGATACCTACATTAGACATGATGGGGGCAAAATAATTCCTAATCGCTTACCCTGCTTTATTTGTGCTTGGTACCTATACGTTGACTCGAACGAGAGAGTAACTCGCCATCTCCGATCTGAATATGAACATATTGATCAATAAATACTTTGGGAACGTAGTCAATAACAATTTCGGAAATACATCTATTTTCTTGGGGTATTAGTGCTTTGAGATCTTCTATATTTGCTGTTTAATATTTTCAGTATTTCCAGGAGGTTTTGAATCTGGCGATCTAGCCAGCCATACGCGAAAGATGCTCTATATAATATGGCAATAAAAAAGACATAAAAAAAATCGGCTAACGAATCTTAGAAAATGGTTTGATATATTATAACACCTAAGTCAAGTTGAATGTAGGTACTGAGAGTTGATTACAGATTACAGAGATGCGAGCTCAGTTCAAATGGCATTCATAATTCAAAACGAAGCCTAGTTCGTGAAATGTCAAATTCCAAAGACTTATTCATTCAAATAGAGCTCCGCAAAGAAGTGCCTATCACTTTTAAGAATATATGTCTGGTTCAAATAATCTGTATATCTACTCTTATTTTTAGTTTCGTGTTAATGGACTCCAAGTTATATTTATTGTTCTACCGTAAGATTGTCGTTTTTATGTTAGTCGATAATATTATTACAGAAAAATATGCTATTTTTTCCCGAATTGTAGAATATGTTATCTATTCTGATTAATCCAATGGGGCAATAAACTACCTTAAGCCCGATTACATTGGTAGAAAGAATGCTTGAACCATAGTTTTAAAAATTCTATACCTATATATAGGTAAATAGAATTGAAGTGACTGTCAGTGATTTTCGACTAGAATTTTTTTGTTGTGTTCATAACGTCATTTGCACATTAACAAAACGGAAATAAGGATTTTTGAAATTTTGGCCGGTCTGTTTGTTCGTCCGAGATAATCTCCGAAACTGCTCAACCACTTTTGACCGGACCTGACATCGTCAGCGTCGCGTGTCGGTTTGTGAAGCGCCATTGGTGGTACCATAATACTTGATTCTCCTTAAGTATTGGATTTTGTATGGGATTCAAAGTGTATTTTATACAAAAGTCATAGGCTTCTTCCAGTCATCAATAATTTCTTTGTTTGTCTAACAATTAACTTGATGAGGGACATACAGAATGATGACGACACTTGACTACTCTCCCATTTATGTAAACTAACTATGAGATAGAGGTTATTTGAGAATTTTTATAATATTTTTGACAGACGAACCCTGAACGAAGGATGTATACAATTCGATTCTCTGCTTCTTTGTTTGTTTGAGCGTTGTATTAAGTAAACGTACTCCAATTTTGATGATTTTTTATTCATTTGAAAGCGAGACTTGGAAAATGGTTCTATATTCATAAAAACTCAAACCAATTATCTTTCCACCGATTGGGGTGGAGGGGGCACATTTTCTATAAAATCAAAAATTCGAGTTGCCAGAAGAAAGATATGGTAATATCCGGAATGGGTAATAGGATATTAGGGAACGTTCAACGATTTTCGTGGACTAATATTACACTCAAATGTGTGAAATGAATATTTTTTACAAAAAATTGGACAGATATTATTCGTTGGTGCAGTGAAAAATACGAAATAATACAAACTCTATTGGTGCTGGTACATGTGAAATTGGTGCCAAAAGTTATCAATTTAACTGCAACTGCACAACTTCAAAGGTATCAGCACCAATAGAATTAATATTATTTCGTATTTTTCAGTGCACCAACTAATAACGACGGTCCAATTTTTTGTAAGAAATGTTTATTATATTTATAATATTAGTTTTGATTATGACAAACAACAATGGTCATATTACATGTTTTCGCAGGACGAACCGCTGAGTCAGGGTATGTATAAACAAATAGAAAATATGAAATTTAGTTTGAGCATAACTTTTTTCCTGCTTTTTTATAACTACGCGTTATATTATATGGTAAAGCACTTCACTTTAGGCAAGTTTCATCAAAATCGGTAGAGCCGTTTTTGGGCTATAGTCTTGAGCAAAACACGTTTTCCGGCTACTGCGGCAAGCAAAGTGCCCATCTTGTGCCACAGACTAGTGATATCTGTATCTTACAAAACAAAAAAGAAAACAACAGAATCGGTCCATATACATTCCCGAAATAATTTTGGCACAAAAAGACTGTCAAGCTATTGGCTGAAAACATATTTTTGTACTGGTAAATCTGGAAAGTAAACATCTATTGAAAACCGGTCATTGAAAAATTTTACCCGAATCAAATAATTTCTTCACTAGGCTACTTAGGGTACCGGTAATAGAGTAATAAATTAATTATAATTCGGGCCTTCTACCATATTATTCAGTATATATTGAATTCTTCCATTTAAAGTAAATATTATTGACGTATCGCATAACATGAAACAAAAGTCATGTAATCATATGGGCAAAATTGGATGTTCTCAAAGATGTCTTCTTCTAGCTTCATTAGAAGGAAACAGCTGTGTGAAGCTGCCCCCCCCCAAATGCGAAATTCGCGCTAATCCTTTTGGATATGCTTGACCATCGTTTGATCATGTTTGCCCATAGATTAGTTTTTTTTTTCACCTCTAGTTATGGAAATAACTTAGGTACCATGAATGTCAAAGGTCACAAAATTCGTTTTTTTCAGAAAATGCAAATATGCCCTCGTTTGCCCATCGTTTGACCATGTTTGCCCATCCTTTAGAATTTTTATATTTTTGACAAAAATATATAATTTATTATTAGACAGTTTGCTGCGCCCCAAAAGCAAAATTCATTCTCAACTTTTGGCCCATAGTTTGACCATGTTTGTCCATAGCTTAAATTTGATTTACCACCCATAGTTATGGGGATACCATAGGTACCATGAATGTTATGTGTCACAAAAATCATTTTTTCAGGAAATGCAAATATGCCCTCGTTTGCCCATCGTTCGACCATGTTTGCCCATAGATTAGTTTTGATTTACAGCCCTTAGTTATGGAGATATCAAAGGTAGGTACCATGGATCTTATAGGGCACAAAAATCGTTTTTTTAGAAAATGCAAATATGCCCTCGTTTGCCCATCGTTTGGCCATGTTCGCCCATAGATTAGTTTTGATTTATCACCCGTAGTTATGGGGATATCAAAGGTACCATGGATTTCATGGGGCACAAAAATCGTTTTTTCAGAAAATCCAAAATGCCCTCGTTTGCCCATCGTTTGACCATGTTTGCCCATAGATTAGTTTTGATTTACCACCCTTAGTTATGGGGATGTCAAAGGTGCGATGCATTTCATGGGTTGCAAAATTAGGTTTTTTCAGAAAATCCAAATATACCCTCGTTTACCCATCGTTTGACCATGTTTGCCCATAGTTTAGTTTTGAGTTACCACCCTTAGTTATGGAGATATCAAAGATACCTACCATGGATGTCATGGGACACAAAAATCGTTTTTTCAGAAAATGCAAATATGCCCTCGTTTGTCCATCGTTTGACCATGTTTGCCCATAGATTAGTTTTGAGTTACCACCCTTAGTTACGGAGATGTCATAGGTACCATGAGTGTCATGGGGCACAAAATTCGTTAAATCAGAAAATGCAAATATGCTCTCGTTTGCCCATCGTATGACCATGTTTGCCCATAGATTAGTTTTGAGTTACCACCCTTAGTGATGGAGGTGTCATAGGTACCATGAATGTCATGGGTCACAAAATTCGTTTTTCAGGAAATGCAAATATGCCCTCGTTTGCCCATCCTTTAACTATGTTTGCCCATAGATTAGTTTTGATTTACCACCCTTAGTTAGGGAGATGTCATAGGTACCAGGAGAGTTATGGGGCACAAAATTCGTTTTTTCATGAAATGCAAATATGCCCCCGTTTGCCCATCGTTTGACCGAAAACCCCTCAAAAACGGATGTTGTTGGGGACAGATCTCACGTAAGTCGATCATTGAAAATGAAAAAATAACAAAAAATAAAAGAGGTATTTAAAACCTTTTCTTGATTTGGAACTTGATCACAACCGCCCAATCAGAAGAGCAAAATAGTTATTTTTGTATTAAGTGCGTAAAATGAGAGTTTTTTGATGCCATATGAGAGTGTGACCTGCGGTCTCGGCCAAAAATTCTCTCGAATGTGCCATGAAAACACGAATTTTATACACGAAATACAAACAACATTTTTTGTACAACTGTCAAAAAAACTTGACATTTCTGCATACATCTTCGGAAATTTATGTTGGAAGTAATTGTACAAACTTTACTATAAATTATTATTCCAATAAATGATATTGTTTTATGATGAATAATCAATTAATAATTGAAAATAAATCCTTCAAAAAGTAATATTTTATATTTATTTTGTGAATTATTTTGGCAGTGAAAAAAAGGCTTTTTTCACGGTGAAAAAAAAGCATTTACGCGTCAATAGAGATGCAGAAATGTCAAGTTCTTTTGGCAGTTGTTCAAAAAGTACATTTTTAAGAAATAGATCTCTAATGAGTGTTTTTTGATTGGACAGAGAACAGTTCAACTGAAGAATACTTGACCGTTTGACTCTATTGTGCAAATATTATCAGTTTCTTACTAGGAAAATAATTTGTATAAGGTAAGATTGGTCGAACTTGAAGGAGAAAATTTGACCATATCTTTTATTAAACGTTATGTATTGGATGACCTAACAACAGGTTTATACAAGGAAAGAGCAGTTATTCTTGCGAGTATTTTCTCAGAAAAAAATTATGTTTTAAGTTGGTTAATATCAACAATATTATGATTAAGTTACATCCAGAGTGCTGGAAAATACGTGACGTGTACTTATTGCGGCAGTAGCACCGAAAGATTTGCAACGATTGAAATTGATTCAGAAAGTATTATTGAACTTGGATCCACCAACGGTTTTCAACGATTTGTACAAAGATATTTTGATCCCAAAGTAACTATCTACTTGTAGAAAATGCGATGGGAACCAAATTATGAAAATCAAGCCCGGAATTCATCTAATCTTTGACGTTGAATTTGCTCTGCATGACATTCATGGTACCTATGACATCTCCTTAATTAAGGGTGGTAAATCAAAACTAATCTATGGGCAAATATGGGCAAACGAGGGCATATTTGCATTTTCTGAAAAAACGATGTTTGTGCCCCGTGACATCCATGGTACCTTTGATATCTCTATAACTAAGGGTGGTAAATCAAAACTAATCTATGGGCAAACATGGTCAAACGATGGGCAAACGAGGGCATATTTGCATTTCTTGAAAAAATGAATTTTGTTACCCATAACATTCATGGTACCTATGGTATCTCCATAACTAGAGGTGGGCAAAAAAACTAATCTATGGGCAAACATGGTCAAACGATGGTCAAACATATCCCAAAGTTTGAGAGCGAATTTCGCATTTGGGTAGGCCAGCTTCACAAAGCCTACGGAAACAACTTAAATCCTATGAATTAAGATTATTCATAAAATTTTAATAATTCCGACTCTAAAATTATCATTCTCAGTGATACATTACAGTTTGTACTCATTATTGCAATTTCCTTAATATTTTGATCCACTCTTGAAAAGTTACGAAGTCAGATATTTATTATTTTCTCCATTGTATACTAAAAACAGTATATTGTATCACTGGCCCTTATTTATTACAAGTTTGAGTAACCGTTCAAGGCTATTTCTAGACAGATGACGGATATAGCTCGACAAACTTAAGGTTAGCAACGGAAACTGGCGTACGATAGATTTTATTAGAGATAAGATACCTTTCTTGTTTTTTGTTCAGATCATTTTTCATTATTAACAAATTTATTGTAGGTACCTATAAATTACTGATTTAGTTGTGAAGTTATTATACTACCTATGTCTTTTCAACTCTTCTAGCACCTAAATTCTTCAATATCCCATTGTAACCAGCACGTTTTCTGAGCAGGGCAGATGACTAAAAGTAAATGAAGGGTGCTGCTATCTACAGGGAGTTAGTTACAGGTAAATATGCTCTATATACACTTCTCGTTTGTGTCCCTTCCCTAAGTGGATTATCATGTATTATGTTGAGTAAACTTTACATATATATTATCAACTCACCTTTAGAATGTGGAAGATAAGTTAAGTGGGGTCTTATGTTGATAAATAGCTGGATCAAGTGTCAGAAGAATAATTGCAAATTATCAACAATATGTGATTTCATATGGAGTAGTTAGCTATTACTAATATATACAGGAAAAGAATAATTTTTTATTTAAGTAAACAGTATTATTTTACCTGCAACTATACATATTTTAATTTGCTGATTCCAGTTTCATTTAAATTTGATATTGTTAATATCAAATCTTATACCACCGCATATGTTATATGAAAGACGGAAATACATACATACATTACACCAGAAATGTTGTCAAACATAATACAGAAACTCGTTGCTTGTATTGTATACCTACCTACTATCAAGTAGGTAAATCAAACATTTTTTTGTAATACCTTTTCATTTTATTGTTCATTAATGTTTTCTAGGATTTGCTGAGATGTTTTCAGTGATAGATAACGAAAAAATTATTTACAAGGAAAAAAGTAATTATACTTAGGTATACATAAGGAAGGATATATCTTATAAAAAAGATCATCAAGTGAAAGTTGAATTATGCATGGAAAGAAAAATTAAATAACAACAAAAATAACAATAATGAATCTTGTCTTTTCTTGGAAGCATTGATGGACCAATAACTTCAGCTGTTCAACCATTCCATAATCGAACTTAAGGTTGCAAAGGAATTTTGTTTAGTGTTTAAATGCTCTATTTGAGTTTAAACCACGGAGCCTTAACTTTAATTACAAATATATTTCTCAGATCATCATAGTTATAGTTAAGGATTCGATAAGTCATTAAAAGGTGCTCACAAAGACGTCTTTTAGGATAGTGATCAATCTTTAGGAACGTTAAGCTTTCTATATAAGAAGACCTCACATGATTATAAGATAACCTAGTGGGGAGACGTTGGATATTTTCAAGCATATTCTAATGTCTTTTTTTTTAATTCAGGACATCAAACATTACCTGCATATTCTTGGCGAATATGTGTCTTCAATAAAACTGAACCTTGAGAAACAGCATTAAGAACTTGTTTGTCTTTTGATAAGGAGCTTCCCTCTCAAACTTTAAATCTTTGTTCAGAGATAAATGCTTCAATCCAATCGTATAGCTTTCCAGTAATGCCGAAATAATTTAATTTATATGGTAAACGTTGTTTTGACACTTTGTCAAAAGCTTTAGCGAAGTCAAGGGATATCATATCAACAAACTGTTTGGAATTGAATGCCTTGGACTGGTCATCAACACAATGAAGGAGGTTAGTTGTTGTTGATCTACCTCTCACAAACCCATGTTGTTGTTTTATAAATAGGTTCATACTGAAAAGGTAGTCAGTCAATTGAGAAGCGATAATAGATTCCATAACTTTTTAACGTTCCACACTTAAACGAAGCAGACAAAACAAGGAATAATGGTGTAGTAATAAACTGAGAACTTTTCTTAAGAAACATAAAGTAAATTCCATGTAGATCAGGGGCACACTTATTTTTTATATTTGTTACGAATAATACGAATGTAGGAAAAAGATGTAGTGACTCTATCAGATTGGGTCTTGCAGTGATTCAACTGCAAACTTTGGAGGATGTTTCGTATAATATTTTTGCCGTTTTGTGATTATTTTCTCAGATGATGCCGTTGTTCATTATAGATTACCTTGTAATTTCCACTATAAGCAATTAACTCTCCGTAGTCAGTTCTGGCTTTATTCATCGAGATTAATTCACAATCGATGAAAGCTTTCAATTTATTCTTATGAGTAGTCTTTGTAGCTTACAAAATTCCCACATGATAATAGTATCAGCGGAAGATTTCAGTTGCTCAGTCCAACTGATATGGGAAAGATTTGTTGTGAAACTTTCAGATTCAGTATTTTCATGAGTAAATGTATTATTTTTGGCGCTTGGTTTATTAAGAATATATTGAAGATGACATATTATTACAGTATGATCGGAAATAATTATTGGGGAGTCAAGAAATTTGAAATTATCATCTATTCTTATCATCATTCATTCATAATATGCATTATTTTGTTTAGCATCCGCTATTACATAATTACAAGCCATGCATTTGGTGTTCTTGAATTGAATTTATATTTTTAATAAAATTATAGCAAATAATTTTAAAATGTTGAAAATTGAGATTGTTGAATTGTTTCTTCAAATGTTAGTATTTGAGAAGATGCTGAAGCATTTTCATACTCTATTGAAGATTAAGTAAAACCTGAAGAGCTGTAAAAATGAGTGGTATGGTAAAAATATTTGAAGCAAATTTTTTACGGAATACTACAGTTCGACAAGTGAAAAGAGACCGATGAAAGGAATGTGCGTTCAATGCTCTGTAGTAGCTACGGAACGTAAGCGAACGGCGTAGCACCCCTATGACTGAAGATATGTGTTTCTAAATGCAAAGCTGCTTTCAACCCATACGTCGCAGCTCACTTTAAATTTGTCGAATTGTACCACTTCACTGTTCATATGCGAAACGGAAAATGCGTCTTGGAGTCTCAAACTAAATATAGGTACATAGATACTCGCAGAACATCCAGCGAATCAAATTGGAAAAAAGAAGTTAAGCACTAGTCGGGCTTGTGAAGAAGGGTTCCGTATGGTTTTTCGTGTGAACTAAAATGATATTCTTTCTGAATTTTATCAAAATCTTAAATACTTTGGGGGGGTAAGGAGAGAGGAACGGTTAAATTTTTTCAGTTTTCCTAAATATTATTGAGAATATAGGTACATCTATACATCTTTACATCTATACATCTATACATCTTTACATCAATACATCTATACATGTAAAATAAAATTGTGACAGGCAAATGTCTGTACATTAAAGATATTAAAGAAAAAATAATATAGGTGGTTTTTTATTAGAACAACATAAGCCAAAACAACATTTTTTAGAATTTTATGAATGTAATGCAGTTTTTACCGATATATTACTAGAGGTCTAACTTAAAATATAGGCTACATTCTATCGCGTCTGTCTGTCTTTCTGTACGGTTGAACACGTATCACGCAAAGACTAACTACATAGAATTGAATGCAATTTCCACCGATGTATTTCTAGAGATCTAACTTAGCATATAGGTTCCATTTTACCATGACTTCCACTCCCACGAAGTAGCGGGCAGAAGCTAGTCTCAAATAAAAATGTTTACGGTCGCCACAGGCGAACAGACAGACAGATGGGACTACAAACAAATTAACAAACTAATTCCAAAGTGATCTTTACAAAGATTCAGCTTACATTCGGCGAATGTATGATACTCTAAGAACATGAGAATATTAGGTAGCTTACCAAATATACTTTTATTTAATTAATTTGTTAAATTCATTCTAGTTTGAGATTTTAAAATTTTATTTCAGAAATGCGAATCAACAGACTAATTTCCTCGCCCAAATATAAAATTCAGAAGTAGCAGGATCATCCGCTTTACTGTTTTTATATACGTACCTACCTACAACTCCATTTTATTATAGAAATTGTTCTAGGGGGTGATACTTTTTGGTCCGATAAACTTTCTTCAATCCTTTTCAAGTATCTATCTCTAACTTTTTCAATATGTTACAGTTTCCGTGGGTCGATTTTTGGGTATTCATATTCCATATGACAGAAATTCCTTCATTATCATTGTGCATTACTTTATTTTTCAAAGAGTACATAGGTATATATAAATTTATCAATAATAACAGTTCTAAAACCCCTGATATCTTCGCATACTGAACAGGGTAGATTAAAGTAAAAATAGACTATAAATATGTTAGAATTTCTTCAACAAAAATAAAAATGGAGAACTATGAAATAATCATAGAAACTAATTTTGTATATTGCAGCGTAGTTTTTTTTCTTATTATACTCTGCAACCTTTTTTTGTGTGCGATTATTCACTAGTCTGTGAATGTGTATTCATACTTTGTATTTGTACATAAATTTCAGCTTGATACTGGCCCAGAACTAAAAAACGAAGGTATTCGGATGGTGGAAATTAAAACTCTTATTTAAATGTATGTGAATGGAAGATTCAATTATTACTCGATCTGTAATCCTTTGATTCCTTTACCTGCGTCTACCTCCCGAACCTAACTGTATATATCACCCAAATTTGTGCATCTCTAACTGGTTCGAACAAAGCCCGGAACAAAGTGTATATTACAATTTATGCAAGTCTAATCTGACCAAACTGTAATCGCCGATTCAAGGTATTATTCTCTTTTATAAAATCCAAACGATTTGCACGGTCTATGATTTCTATTATTTAAAAGTATTTTAATTAATACAAATTAACAATTTTCTATTATTCAATAATTCAAGCAAATATTTATATTTCTACCCATTTTTTATTCGATAAAACCTAGAATTGCTATAATAACACCACAGATAAAACCTATAGCAACAATTGAAATGTGAAATTAGTTTAAACTGATTACTATCTACTTTTAGGATAGATGACTCCAACAGTCGTTGAATTTCTGCCTCATCTCCAAATTTTAATATGAACTTCAGTCAATTGTCAGGAGAAAAAAAGCGACAAGTCTAACTATGTTAAGGTAATTGCTCGGTACGTGTGAAAGCCTTAATTAAAAATAATAGAATATTATATAACATGACGTGCTAATATGAAACATGGCAAACTACTTAGTCTCCTGCAGCAGAATTCAGTGTCACAGTGGTGGAAAGCGGCAACAATTCACATTCCAAATGGAGGCAAAGTGAGAGAGAGCGAAGAGCAGGAAGGATCCCATCCCCGCACACCCCTACGACTGTTCACAGCTTCACCAGACGACGCAGACTGTGCCGGGGCGTCGGCGTAAACACACGTCACCTCCGTGTCAACCCTCCATTGTTTTGGATTCGCCGATAACTAAATATGTAAGTAAGTATAATATGTCTATCGTAACCTTGTTGTAGTATCAATAAAACAACCAAATTGCATGACCTATCATTCTACCAATACTTACCGTTCCATGACTACAAATAATTCAAACACATAATTTTATTATTCAACAAAGTTTTTCAACATATTGACATATCAAGTAGGTATCTAACTCTGTTCACTTATTTTCTTATATGTGTTATATCTAGCTTACCAAACTCTCCACTGTTGATTTCAGTACTCTGATCTCTCTCGAATTAGCGGTTTCAGCTTTGGCACGATCTATGTGGTTTGAATTATGCAAATTCGATGACATGCGCAAAAGTAATGATTAAAATAATCTCATGCATTTCTGGTAAATTTTTAATTGGTAGTGCTCTTAGCTTACGAATTACCATTTACAATCAGATAACTTTATAGATATAATTTTGGAAATTGACATACACGATACAAATTTCGATAAAGCACAGCTCTGTATACCTATATATTATATACCGAATGGAAATCTTAATGGATATAATAAATAAGCTTTAAATAATTACACGAAATTAAAGTTTAACTTGGTAAGGTCGCTCAACCGTTGCAGATGAGGCTTTTTAATTGCAAAACCTTGTCACTCCTGTCAAAAAAATGCTTATCCGTTTTTCATTTACGCAAGAATAGTATCAACAGGTATGCAAATTATATAGCATATAGACGTTTTGTAAAAAAACCTCTATATTTTTTTTATTTGTATCAATTATTAACTGAATTGTTTTTCAGGACATTCTCAAAGTATGAAGCAACTTTTTGTTGGAAACCATCGATAATATTTATGTAATCAAAACAAGCTAGTGACTTCCGAACTACAAGCTTACCCATAGTATGAAGCCCCTTTGAAGTTAACTGGAATAAACAATAAATCACATAATACTACAGATGACAAAGGTGTACCAAGATGAAAGTAGACAAGTATCAAAGTATCATCAGTAATAATCGGTAAGTAAGTAAGATAGAAATGACTCTTATTCTCATTTCACAATCAAAACCTGGCCCAATTCAATCAACATTATCCATTATAATCATATCAAATACATTATAGTGAAGAAGTATTTTAGATTAAAGGAAAAAAAAACAATAGGATTTGCTCCTGTCTAAAGAATTAAATAGGTTTTCCACTGACGAGTTAATTCGGTTACTCTCATAGTAGGTATAGGACATATTATGAGCACGGTATTACTTTCCATCTTCTTTTTATTCAAGTGTCCATCTCGTTCAGAGCACATATATTTTGTATAGCACGTCGTACGCAAAAATATAGGAGACAGATCATTTATTCTTTAGACCTATTTTTGTTCCTATACATATATAGTTTTAATAATGTCGCAAATGTTATCTCAGCCTGGAATCTCGATTATGAAATCCTTTCCTGCAGCATTTCAATTAGACATTTTTCAAAAAATTTAACCTTTTTCCGAATTATAGCACTCAGATCGCTACTGCTAGATTTGGAAATCAGTGAGTATCTATATCAGTGAATGTTCAAAAATTTCTATGAATAAATGTGAAGTAAATAAATAGAACCGACGTTATTTATTGGTGCCAATAACTGCAAAACTTGAAAATTAGCAAAAGCAAAAGAAATTAATATTATTTTGTATTTCTGAGTGCACCAATTAGGTTGTAATAAATTCGGTTCTTTTTTTAAATTTCAAACAGTTTCATGGATTTTACTGAAATTTTTAAGTGATATTCTTAATTAGGATAAAAAATTAAGTCAAAACAACATTTTGAAAAATGTCTATTCATACACCTAGAACTTTTATTAATTGATAATTTCATATCTAAAATTTCTACACCATTAATTAAAAAGAATTATATTTTAAAATCTAGATTTAGCCTTTCATTTATCTCAAAAATGTATTCTTGCTATTTTCCGATAACACTTATAGCTTGTATAAAACTTGGATTTTAATATAATTTTGTTAAGGTGCTTCCTAGAAAATGGAAGGTGGAACATCAATGCAAGTAAATAATACTAATAATTACTCCACATACCTAATGTAGGAATCATAAAAAAATTGGTATTGGTGCCATGAGAAAAATTTGTGTGATTCCTACATTAGGTGTTGTTATTGTATCCTTGTTAGTGCCACATCTGATGAATTCTGTTCTAGTCTTTATTTACTTATTTACGTATTTTTAGTTATCATAGTTAATAACTCACAAATAAATTGTTTTAAAGAATCTGAAAAAAGTATAGATTACAAGTTATTTTGTTATCCTAGATACACAGATAACTATTCCGTCACCAGGCCGTTAAAATTTCGCTAAACAGTTTAAGACTGCTACAAAGGCTCCGCGGTTTTAGAAAAGTGTCGCGAAAGCAGTTACTTCTGATTCCTAGCATACATATTGAATATGACAATTGCTTTTCATTCTCAGCTCCCTAACAACAAAATCGATAGAAAGAAGAATCATTAAAATCAGTGCATGTTTACTATTCGATCCGAGGTTACGTACAAAAAAAAATCGAACTCACAGTCGAGTTGTTATACCTCATTCTTTTAGGAAATCGGTCAAACATGGTCCGATATGTCTACTATCCATAGATATACAGTGCTAAAAGTAACGAATAAATTCATTATTTCTAAAATTGAGAGCTTTTCGACAAATCATCTGGTTCATATTTTAGACGATGTGTTCGTAGAATGACACGCTCTTTCAATTGGCAGGGGTGCAATTTGGTGTCGCCATTTAAAAAAATGTCGATGACGTCATATCTAGAAAAACGATAACGTTACAAACAGAGGATTTTTTCTGAAAACTATCCCAATTTCAGAAATAATGAATTTATTCGTTACTATTCGAAAGCTCTGTAGGTATATATGTTAAACTAAGGCATTTTTACCTATAACACGACATGGAGAAATGAAAATACCCACGTAGCGTTCTGGGTATTGCTATTCAGTCACTGTCCGAAATAAAATACCAAGAACGTATTGTGGGCAAACATAATCATTGATTTGATTTTCCACTTTGGTCTTTGCGCTACTGCAATGAGGGTATTTGATTTTAACGTGCTTATGTAGGTTTTTCCCATTTACGCAAAGATCAAAACAACATTTATTTAATTAAATCATGAATAAATAAAATATAATTTATTCATGTATCGGATCATGTATCTCATCTCTAATTAGATAAACTAATCAATTAAATCAATTGTTTATATATCTTCAATAAAAAATGTTTTTGCTTCTCAGCTCCCTCAGCATGGTTTTGGTATCACTAACACAATATAAAACAGACAGCTAATAAATTACAAAATGAAATTAATTGAGGAAGAAGATAAACATAAAAACACAACTATGTACTTTGGAATGAAAGCCTAAAACGATAGCAACCATTTTCCAATTCAGAGATTACGTTGTACCTATAATAAATAATATTTTTAATTTAAAATAGGACCGATTTCATCAGATTATGTATGCACAGACAACAAGTTATTGGAAGAACCATTAGAAAAATATAGTTGTGTCAAGAGATGAATGAAGTAATAGTTACTTCAAAATACTCTCGATATATCTACATTAAAATATTGTAGCGGGGCTCTGGTACGCCAATTGGGAAGCAAACAATCGGTTACTTGAATGAATTTTATTTAACAAATTAAATAAATAACATCAACGATTAGAATTTAACAAATTAATTTGTGCGTAATAAACTACTATTTTTGGATTGGATTGATACGTCGCTACTCTCGGTATTTCACTTCTAGTTCTTGCCATTGCTACCAATGACTTACCATAGTCAATACTGAATCAAATTCTTCTTGCCCGCACGCTATGTATATCCCAGCCAACTGTTCGCGGCCTTTCTTCTCCAGACCAATCGCGAGGGAACGTTCGTCTCCAGAGTTCTAAAAAACGATTAAAGCAATGATATGATGATATGATGAATTACATACTTAATTTGCGTTATTCTAATAAATTATAGACAAATTTCAGTACATATACAATCTTTTTTCTTTTTGGTAAGACTAGGTAAACTGCTTAAACTTTCATCTCTCTACATCGCCAGCACTGTATTCACTGTTTAAATCAGAGATTGAGATAATATGCTTGCCTACAACGCATTCTGTATATTTCATATCGGACAGTAGTCAAATAGAAATACCCCAAACGCGACTTTCATATTTTGTTATATAACACATTCTGAGAAAAACCTCGGTCATTGGCCGAATTAGATCTTCGAGCATACTATACTAACCCATATAAGACGAAGGAAATCAAAAAATGAGGACTCACATTTTGATCTTAACTTATTTTCTTTTAAAATCTGCTGCAGCTTATCGAAATACAAATTTTGTAAAACTAATAGAAAAATCAAGATTTAGCAAGTGTATCTGTTTGATGTAAATAAACTGATAAACCAGAATTTAATTCCTTAAGTTCCTTTCATTCCATTGGCTTAGAAATAGGAAATATTTAATTATATAAAAAAAGTTCTACGCATATTTTTTATATATTGATATGATGAGCCACTAGAAATATACTTGAAGAACAATTTTAGTATTGTAACGTCAAGACCTTTAGAGTCACCCTATTTAACGAATAACAACATTTATCACATTACGTTAATATGAACTGATTTTGTGTAGAGGATTAGACATCTTTAAGAGAAAAATCTTTTTGGATTGCATCATCTATCAAAATAAATAGGTTCCATACTATCAGTAACACAAATATATTTCTTTTACAATATTAGAAGGTAATTGCCCCTTTATCTGAAATAAAATAATGAGCTTAATTTTTTGTCAATACAGAATAAATGGGTAAAATCAGGACTTCTATATTTTTTGATATTTTCTTCAGCATTTCATTCGCGTGGGACCGACTTCAGTGAAAGCAGAAGGTATAGATAGATAGGTAGATATACAATTCGATTGTATGTTTGTTTCTGCTCTTTTCATAATTAAAATTTGACGAGCTTGATGAGCTCAATATGGAAATATGAATACCTTTATTTTGTCAAGAAGGTGCATTTTTCTAATTATGAATCAATTCTTCTCTCTTATCTTAGAAATTGCTTAATAAAAGAATAACATGTCTAATTCGTAAGTGTGATTCTGAAAAACGGAATAGAAAAAATACAACACAAAAGTGGATAAAATTGAGGCTGTTGATAAGATTTCCAAAATTCCAGAAAATAAAAACTCAAAAATATCGATTAGGGAAAGATCCCTAAGACTGCGCAAGTTAAAATCTGCTGTAGAAAAAAACACTACAACTTGGAAAAGGGAAACAAATTATATCAAGTAAATAGACTTATAGTCTTGCAGAAAATAATCAAAACCTAAATATTTTTGAAGTTGTAACAAAAAAATAAATTCGAACTAAACTCAAATGCGCGCCCTTTGCACATAACTGGTCAAAGAGTGCGCCCGGCGGTAACCCGAAAGTGCGCAGGTTATCTAAGCATATGCACGTGTTACACTTTGAATTTATCATAATACTCCTTCAGAGTCGGTACAAACTTCCTGGTAGGTACCACATTTTACACATCGAGCATTCAATGAGATCTAACTCCGGAGGGTCTGTATATGGTTCATCGCAGACTGGAGAAATCCCACAGTTTCTTGGAGACCGTTGCTTTTCGAGTAGTTTTAGATTTTTTCTGCCTTTTTGCCTTTGGGTGCATCAATCTGCCCTTTTGCAGCGTTCGTAGCATTTTGCTATTCTAGCCATTGTTCAATTGTTCAACCAAGAATGCTTGGAAGGAGTTCCTGTTATAATCTCAGACTTTTTGCCTACTCTCTTCTACTTTGTATCTCTGCTTTAGGAAAAGGACAAATGGAATGGGATTGTATCAGAAGTACCCCAAACTTTTGTTAATGAAGTGACTTCGGCATGTACGCAGTGCGCACACTTAGAACAGCCAATGTTCACTTCAAACAGGAAAAGTTCTTATTCATAATGACAATAAAGACCATATTGAGTTCTTTTCAGTATCCAAACAAATGTCTAAATGAATTTGAATTTGAGTTTCCGCGATATAACCTCAAAAACATGCAGTTAGTTAGCTCAACACCCAGTGTATACAGGATTCTCATTCAGTGCCACCGGCGAGTGATATTGATACCAAATAAAATAAAAAAGAAAGCAACAAAATACACCGATTCGTTCCCGAGATAATGCTGTCACAGACCGACAAACGGACAGACAGACCAATATCTGAAAATATGTTTATAGGACTCTGGAACGTCAACATTTGTAAAAATCTCGATAACGAAAATTTCACACGATTACAATACTTTCCTTATACAGCTACTATAGTAGCGTAGGAAAGTAAAAATTTGGCGAAATAAACTGATACTGTACGTCCGTATTAGAATATATATGGCGTCAAATGTACCTCTAATTTGTTATAAAAGTGGCTATAAATACTGAACTACCCCTTATAGACCCTAACAACCTAATTAGATGAATGATCAAGAAAGAGAGCTGTTCAATAATCTAATAACATACAGAGTGATCCATTTAAAGAAAAGTAAGTTTGGTATGTAACAAACTTATATGCAACCCTGTATTTTCAAAACTAATTTTTGATAGTCTCTACAACTTTTGTATAAATAATTTTTTGTTGCTCCCATAATTACCGAGCTGTTTTAACTAATACACACTGTCGGGACCACTCTGAATGTCACTCAAATCATTCCATATGTGGTTTGAATTAACTTAATAAACTTGATAAACATAATACTTTATTTAATTCATATATCACTGTGAGGCAGATAAGTTTTCACAACGATGACTGCGTCCCACAAGCTGGGCTTTGCACAGAATAACATAGAGCTTAGAATACCGCCTCCAGATTTACCCTTGCATTACCTTGGATGATATCAGATATATAGGAGTATTATTATCAACGGTCTTAAGCAACTTTTAAAGCATTTGCACATGTAGACTTGATCAAAATTTGAGGCAATACAGTGTATAATATCGTTTGAGTAATTTCTGCTTGTATTTTCTTCTGAATATGTTTCCAAAAAAAGATCAAAACCTAATAATTTCAAATTCTGAGAAAGTCATGTCTTTACAGTATGAATAATTAATTTTTCTAATAGACGACCATTCATTAGGAATGCATTATAAACCTGAAAAATTTCGGCGCCTGAAAATGACTTGGGTATTCATTATTTTATGCTACTGGCGCTTTAAGAGTAATGGAGCTAACTTCTAGTGTTCCGAACATGCAATGGAAAAACGGAATCCTTACAAGGTGAATTCATTTAGATGGTGGCTAAATGTGTAAGAATACAATAGAGATTTCATATTTATTAACATTCATAATAAGGCCTATTAGGCAATCCAAACCACGTGACTTTTCAGCTGTCAAGATGGCGCCTGTTTGGCAACAAGGTTGTAAATTCCTATTGTTTTGTATTGCTCAGTACCGCGTTCACGTAGTTTTCTCGTTTTTATTCTACATCTTGACGTTTTTGCAAATAGTATTTAGTGTTTAAATAAATCTTAAGTGTTAAGTGAAGTGATTGATTGAACATGCAGAGTTTTCATTTGAAAATGTTATGCCAAGAAAACACAGACGTTATATGTTAAGCTCATCGTGAGTATCGCTATGAAATAGAATAATTATAATTACAGGTTTTAATGTTTGTGTTATTGGAATCCTTATTATAGCCTCTGAATAACAATAATGTGGAAAGAAACAATTATTAATTTGTCATACATTTTATTTATATGATATATAATAGGTATACCTGAACATTCAAAGTCCTATACAATACATGTGAATGGTTCATGTGTTTTTCTAAGACAATCAATAAATACATATTTATTATTTTTATTTTTACTACCCCTGAAACTACAAGTAATTTTTTATAAATATAAGCAATACAAAAGAGAAAATCTTCAAAATAACATAATAGATCATAATATAGGTACTTCAACCTGTTGGTAAAGTACTTTCCTGATCTGATAGGGCTGTTTGTGAAGCACAGCCCGTCTTGTCCATGTCTTGCTGCAGCCCTCCGTCCTCCAGAACACATTCCTCTTTACACTAAATTTAAATATTTTACAAATAACTTCATCTTGATTAACAATAACAACTATACTTGGCAGGCAAGTTTAATTAATAAAAACATTAATATGTTTTAATATGTAAGTGGTACAATTATGAGTTTACATAATTGGTTTATTAATTATAACGTAGTCGATTTATAGAAAGATAAATATTCAAATTTTCAGCTCCTATGCCGCTTCCACTAAAGGTTTTGCTGTTCGTACAATTCACTACAACTAATTTATGCTATAACTGTCAAATAATAGACACAGAAGTTCCCTAGTTCTTAGAAAATGTTCCTAGGTAGGTACTTACCAGTTCTTTTTATTCGCATGCCTCTGTACTTAATTTATTTCTTTTGTTGTTCTCAACTTTCTTTCCACATCAGACTTTGGCTTTAGATGCGCTTGAGATGTATGGCCCATGTGCTGTGATGGGGGATGATTCTCATTGTTCAAATCGCTAGGTTTTCCTACAACAGTGTCAGGATATAGGATATGTTTATTATAACAACATAATGTGTTTTAAGCTGAGCAGAACCATGTCTGCAGTTTTGTTTATCTGTAATGAAATGTCTGCTACATACTCTTTGATTTCTTAAGTCGATTCTGTTAAATCTTCCTTCTTGATCGCAGCGATTCACATGTTTTTTTCTTTTTCTAGTTAAAAAATCAATATGTGGGTAATGCTCCAAGTTTTAACAGCAGGGATGTGAAAATGATGAATTAAATGATCCCGATCCGCCCGGCTTCCACAACCAACCACCAAGCATGTTACCGGTATTATTCATTCAAAATAAAAGCACTGTATTTATCATGAGAAAATCTCAACGAAATAACGCCCGAACACTTTCAAAACAGTTAACAAAGCTTAGAATCCAGGAAAAACACAAGTAAACAAATGCGACGTTTTAGGTTGTTTGCCAACCCCATATTGATTTTCTTTGACAGGTCGCTGGATTGACTAATTGGCAAATAAGGCTTAAGTATCAAAATTCGTATTTAAAATAGAAACTGTACTATCTATATGTTTGTGATATTATACTTGTGATATGCAGATATGTAATTTTTTGTTAATTTGAGCTTTCTAATATCTTAAATAATTGAATGGTGTGACCTAGTCAATATATATTTATATTTTTTTACTATCCTTTATTATGTAGGTATTTTAGTATTTTCTGTTCTTCTTCTTCTGTTCTTTTAAGATTTTTTAATGAATAGGTACAAATTACACACCTACGTCCGTAAGGGGTCTAAATATATATCTCCAAAATGGCTTACATGAGGCGTGAAATGGTATCATGACAAAAGCGTAGGCTTTTATGTTGAAGATATAATATAGATTTCTGATACCTACTGGCTTTGTGTTTGTGTGACCTGATGGCTGTAGCCAAGCAATTTTACATTTTTCTGCGAATATTATATGACTGCCGCGTTTATATTGATTGATGACATCAAGTCGGATGAAAACGATATTGTAAGATTCTATTATTCTAGATTATATTAAAGCTATTTTTTCAGTTTAATTATATTCTCCTTTAACGAGGCCTCATTACGCATTACCCTTAGCTACCTTAGCCAGCCCTTAGATCATTAGATAATGAAAAAAACAACAAGAGAGTATTTCCTCCTACTATCTGAAAGACTATTGAGCATAAAATTCAAAAATATCATATATATCTACATGATAAAAAGGTGGATAATAGATGAAAAAACATTCAAGTCCCTTGTTGCAAACCTGAGATACTGAGAAGAAATATTATTATATTTCTTTTTGTGAAATATACATATACCAAATATTAATGAAAACTATTTTTATATTGCAGCTCATCAGAGACATGCCGAATAAAGTGGACTGAAGACTTAAGAATCAGAGTAGCAAATAATTACATTAGAGCGTTTGGATATGCTTTCATACATCAGTGGATCGAAAACTAAATTTGCAGGAACTGTCGAACATATTATATTCCATTTCGAAAAGAGAGATAGTAATACATTCTTATACATATAATGAACGAATATCTATGACACTTATACGCAGAATAGAATGGAGATCATCTCTTCATTGTCATAATTTATTATTATTCTCTCTTCGAAACTGAGTATAGACTAACTTATTATATTTGTTGAAGTAGTCTTTTATATTTTTATATCATATTTCAAAGTTTTTTGTGTACTTCCAGATATTCCATATCCCTGAGTGATATTCTAGGCACATTCGTGATCTACCCTGTAGATCCGGGCTTTTGTAGATATTTATATCAGAAGCTCGTCTCTACAGGTATCTTACGGATGGAAGACCTCTCGGCCTATACTTCTATTCGATGATACCTACCAGGCAATTATTGCCAACATCACTGAATGAAAAAAATTTAATCTGAATGATATTTGGTGCATACTTTTTGGGACTTCCTAATGATTCTATTTCATCCACCTTTTTTGATAGCATTTAAATAAAATAGAAGTCAATTCAGAATGAATTCAATATACTTCTCTTACTTCTAGTTAGGTATGTTATGCTAATATTATTGGAAATAGTTAGTTGATCAATATATACCCAGGAAATATAGTATATACTTACCTATGTCGAAATTAATAAGTAATAAAATAAATTAACTATCTAAATCTATTTGCTATTTACTGTTTTTTTACAAACCAAGTACCCAAATGTTGAAATAATTATCAGAGTATGAAATTGTGAAATAGCATTCTCGATAAATACTATAACACTTATTCTTCTGTCATGGATGTCATGGAAATCACAACTTCTTTACAAATTTCTAACGCTTGAATTGATAACAATTTGAGTCATCTTGTGATACACTGATCATATAGGATATCTCTGATAATATTTTCACTTCGGAAAAAAATGTGCTTATATTCACTGTGCTGTGCTAAAGTGCTTTGTATTTATGCTCTGTTGTTCAAATTTTATTGGCCAAAATCAATAATCAACTGATTCAAAACAAAGCTTTTTGAGTGCGTCGGTGATTACGCATTATTTTCTTTCTTTTTTAAATATTAAAGTTTTTGTTCAGAAAAATAACGCAAAAATGTACAGACAATAGGCACTGTTTTATAAGTAGGTATCTATGATGTTAACAAATGTTTTCTTAATCGCATTCACTCTTGTTTCAAATGGATTATTGGAAATTTTTAATAAAAATACAAAATTATATCGAGACTTCTATGAACCTTATTGCAAAAATAATTTATAAATTCATTATTTTAGCGTAGGTAGGTATACGTACCAATATGATGACTTTATATCCAGATTTGCATATTTGATTTATTATCAACGAAAATTCAAGGTTCTTCTTCATATTTATACTTATAAGAATATAAGGAAAGTAAAAGTACCTAACTTTTTATTTCTTTTGGTCACGAATTTGATAGGTACTTAGTTGTATCTGTAAATTCTTTTAATTTTACAAAAATGATAATAAATAAGGTATTATACACATAAATTTCACTGCAGTACATATTACAAATATTTGAGCCTTTAATAATCAAGATATAGTATTTAGTCATAAGATTATGTTGCAAACTGAGCTGACCGAAGGAGTAATATGGTGAAATGCTTTGGATATGTTATCAAAATTTGTTCACATTTCTTATGATTTCTGATTACTGTACCAAACATATTTTGTTCAGCAACCATATCAATCAAGTAACAGCCTGAGTTTAATTTTAAATCTTATATTAGTATTTACTTTCGGTGTTCCCAAACATACCATTGAGGAACATCGATTAAAATAGATGAAGAAATAAGAATTTTTGTATCAGACAGATTTTTGGCACCCATATAATCATGTATAAACTTTAATTTATTCATAGTTTGATATTGTTAATTGATAGATAGCAGTAGTTGACCAAAAACAATATTTAAAACGTAGAGTACCTACCAAGTTATTGGAACAAGATTTAGGTAACGATGCACCCAAATATATTTCTTTTCTGCTCAGTTAATACTAAGTTTTGAGTGTAATTTCAATCTGTTACTTTATTGGTTTGATTCTTGAACAAACATGCTCTGTAGATTGGTTATAAGAAATGTGGACAATTCTGCTATCTTATGATTTTCCTAATGATCAAATTTCCAAAGCATCTCATCCTTATACACGATTAGCCAGGTTTTTTGTATTCAGCCCTTGCTTCATCAGCAGAAATTTTAATGCCTTGTATAAGAGTAACTTCTTTTGTTTAAAAAAAATCACATAGGTAGGTATACTTTGGCTACACAATAAGAAATTTTATCATCCAAACTATATTGAGTGTATAGCAACAGGAAATAAAACAAAATAATTATTTTTGATACTCAGTAGGTAGAAGTAAAAATGGTTCCTTTTCATAAACTAATATGCAATTCTAACAATATTCGATTCATCTAGCTAACTATAGTTATTCTTAATTTTAGACTGATTCTTATCCGCCCTATATTTGGATATACAGTGGATTCCCCATTCTCCGAAATAATCGGGACCGGACCCATTTCGGATTAATGAAAATTTTGCATTAATCGAAATTATTACCAAAATAAACATAATCATTGTGTAATCACATAAACTGGTAAAGTGATAAGCACAGTAAAACGCAAAAATATGGTATACAGTATAACCCCTGGTAATTTAATACTACATGTAACGTTGTTCTGTTTTGTTCATTACACTGTATATCTTTGAAACATACCTACTATTATTTTTAGTACATCGGGACTCCACAGTAATTATTGGAACTTAGAAATTTACAAAAAAAATTATACATTCTTGAATTTTAGATAGAGAAATATACATGATATTTCAGTATTTAGATGGTTATATTAATACATGATTATAGACGATTTTCAAGGCATCAAACGAGTACGGAGGAGTATGAGATTCGGCATAGTGAAAGATTATATATGGTTAAGTAGTCCACAAATTTAAAATTTTCATGTATTATGCATTAATATTTTAAATTAAATTAAACAAAAAAATATGGTTTACATGTTAGAAGGGTATTGTGTGTTGCATAACGAACCCAATGCAATGTGAAGTCAAAGAGTGAGGGCTGTAAGATTGTTTTATTCGTGAATGACAAACCTGGTAGAATGCAAATTTAAATATTTTGAATAATTTATACAAAGTAATGTAATTATTTGGAGAGATAGACACATTTAAATACGTACTTAATGTCACCTTTGTGAAAGGAGTGCATTCTCTCCATCTTGTCATAAGGGTAAATTAATATTACCGGCGTTAATTCGAAACATTACAATTAATTGTATTATAAAAAATAGCTAGCTGTCATTGTATTTTTTGAACTGTTACCAACATTAGATTTTAAGTTTCATATGTATTTTAAATAATTAGGTAAACAACACACACTAATGTCATTTTGTAAAAGCTTGTAAACTGAATTAATAGATCAAAATTCCCAAAAATTATATGCACTTATTATATCCTTGACTGAAAAAAACTGTAAAAAAATAATGAATTATGGTCGAATTTCGACCACTGGGCGACCACTACTTTGTAAAAATAACTATTCTACTTAAAAAGGGTTCATCAACCACTTGTTCATTTTAAGGTAGAAATCATTCGTGTTCAGGACATATAGCGATTGTTACGGTCGAGCATAAACGCCGATTTATTCCATTTTTATTCTGTGTTGTTAAAGCGGCAAGACAAATACACACTGAGAAAATTTCAACTATCTACCTTTGCATGAGATACCTACAACCCGCTAACAGGCGGACGGGTTTAAATGGAACTCTAATAAACGTGATTTTCTCGGGACATTTTTGGTACTTATACGGTCACAGTTTTTCACTTCAAGCTTTTGATTATCAATGTATTTTGTAATAGAAATTATCATTTATTAGGTACAATTTGTAGTTTAAATAATTTACTTACTATAGTTTCGTCTTCACCGGTTCACTAACTAATTGAGAATTTGTGAGTTTGATACCAACTAGAACAATGAATTGTATATAGGATAACTGTATTACTTTAGGCATTAAAATTTAAATATTTGGTTAAAAGAGCACCTGTTAGGAAGGGTCCAGGACACTTCGCCCAATGGACACTTCGCCCAAAATGATATAACTATCGACCACTTCACCCAAGACTTTCGTACTGAAAACAGTTTCGGGAGCCACTTCACTCAATTTAATTAAAAGTCAACAAAGCCCAAAATGGACACTTCGCCCAAAATTCGTTGGTGGACACTTCACCCAAAATATAAACTTCGCCCAAAACTCGTTGGTTTCAAATTCAAGGTAGTGGAATGTTAAGTTCATTATATTACTGTTTTTTTAAATAAAATCTTCAGTAATGTATCTATGGGCTGTAAATAATTAATATATAAATTTATAGATCCTCATTAAGTCATGTTTGGGAACTGTATTATGTATTAAATAATATAATTTTCTTTAAAAAGAAAGTGAACTCTATGCTTATTCTATATACCTAATAATATATTTATCATTTATATTGATTGAATGAACTTCTATATTAGTTTTTCGGTGACTTTCTCTTAATTAATGTGAAGTTGAATTACAATACTATACCTACTACTAAAAATAAATAAATAATTTGTGCAAAGTGGCTATTTTGGGCTTTGTGGACTTTCATTTAGTTTGGGCGAGCTGGACATTTTGAGCGAAGTGTCCATTGGGTGAAGTGTCCAGGTCCCGTTAGGAACTAGAGATCCAAACCTGAATTTGTGGAACTGGGAATAAAATACACTTCTTGTCCTTTCGAGTTTGTATTTACAATGTTGAGTTTTTCCATTTGACATTATTGAACCTTCCATTTTTTTATTCTCAGAACTTTTCTCTTCATATTATAAAATTATTAAATCTTTTTAGCTCAGAAAACATGGATTATAAAACATAAACTTATTTATTATTCCTTTTTTTTCATTATTATGCCTTCTATTTTAACGTCGTCAGACTCTATCTTCCTTAGTTTATATTGGAGTTTAACAATTAGACAGAAATTACATAATACAATTTATACGAAAAAAAGATATGATAGATATTGATGCCGTCTAGAGGAGGAGGCTCTTTTAGGCCCTCTCAATCATCTTGTAAAATTTATACACAAATTTCGGCTCAATTAGTACAAACATCATCCTCTGCAGCTGACATCATTCCTCACACTTTTATTATCTATCTTATATCACAGCTTACCAAACAATCGTTTGGTTATTACATGTTAATTTCTAGCATAATACGCTTCTATGTCAAGAATGCTACGTTTAGCTTACATATTTTTGTTTCTAAGCTAGCCATTTTATCTCTAAAATTCTTCAACGTTACTAGAAATTATGAAATTATAGGAGCTTTAGATTCAATAAAATTTAGAATCACTGAGTTGTGTTTTAATGATCTAGGAAACCAATAGGTAGGTATCTCTGTCTGTCTATTTTTTTTGTTATTGTTTTTATACTGTCCCATTAATTAATTTGTTTAAATTTAGAGCTACTTATAGACTTAATCTCAGCTCCTATCGTAATAATAATAATAATAATCTTATTTTAAAGTATTGGTGTGTTGTGAAAATTTAGTCGGATATGTATGTTCTGCCCACGCCAACAGTTCCAGATCCCAGACAATGTCTATTATTTATTTAAAAAATATTATACCTTCTAATGTCTTCTACTCGTGCCCTCTATCGATTAATGATTGAGCTTTCGTAACTGAGCTGGCCTTCCTACCTGCTTAAACGAAATAGTTCGGGTATATTTGTCTAGGTGGCAGATCTATAGAAAATAGTGACAATTATGAACATATTTTTTTACGAGAACTAGAACCGACTGTATTAGGGGATATAATATATAATTAATTCACCTAATAAAATTTTACCAACTTTATACAAACTATTAAATTACAAAATCGAACTTTGCATTAGCTTAGTTTTATCTTGGAACTTATACACATTAAAATGATATAATCGCACTCAGGATAGATATATTTAAACTTTAAACATTTACTTTATCAATATTTAAACAAATAATTTGTGCAGATGCAGTTAGATTGATAACTTTTGGCACCAACTTCACAAGTACCAGCACCAATAGAATTAATATTATTTTGTATTTTTCATTGCCCCAACTGATTAAGTTGGTCCAATTTTTTGTAAAAATATTTATTTCACACTTTTGAGTGTAATATTCACGAAATTCGTTAAACGTTCACTGATATAAAAGAAAAACGCATTTAATGTATATTCTTTGCTTATAAGTACTTATTATGAGTATTATTGAATGACGAACCCAAACGGAGGATGTATACAATTCAACTGGGTACTTTTTTGGAGATCTCAAAACATCGCAGCGGAAATACTTACGTACACCTATTTCAGACATAACAACTGCTGTAATTCGAAAACCGTAACTGTATGAAAAAAATGTTCAATGTAAATGTTGTTACAAATAATCTGGTCTTTAGTTTGATATTCTCAGATTTTCAATTTTCGAAAGAAATTGACCCTTCCACATAGCGAAAATACATATAAATATAAATATACAGTAGATAGCTAGGTATATGTTGTATTAAAGAAAGTTGAATTTTGACTTACCCCTTTTTTCATGAGATTTCCATGATTTTGATACCAAGATCATTGTATATAGAGTAGGTAGATTTAAATTAGATGTGCTATCAAAAAATTAGATTAAATATAAGGTATACCTTTCAAATAATGAAGTTGATATGGTATACTGGTAGATGGGAATACAATGGAATGCTAAAAATATTTTGATCCGATAGCCCTTTAATTAGAAGAAACTAGGGGAAGCCTACGATTTGATCCATGAAAAAACTCAAGAAACACCTTGTAAAACCTAATATTCAAGAAATATCAAAGATTATTAATTTGCTCTTTTGTGTTGTATTTCTGGTGCTCTTCTAACTAGACCAGAAAAACTTGCAGTTTGCTTGTTTCTGCAAGTTGTTCTCTTCAACAAAATCATTATTTTCCATTTTTTCCTTACTGTCCCAGAAACGTTTTGATTTCTTCTTTCATGCCAATCTTAGATTCACGTTTTTTCAATCTATTGTTCAAGTCGACCTTTTAGGTTTTTTAAATCATTTTTAGTGTTTAAATTTATTCAATGTCCATAACTTTATAATATCTATCTCACTCTGACAACATTTTTTACGAAGTAAAAGTATATAATAAAATATCTACCTATGGGTTCAAATCTAGATTTATTTATATTCATTATTTTCAACAATATCTTTTATATTTCGATTCATCTTGTAACGAGAAAAACGAATGTAAAAGAATGTTAAACATTCAAAATTACTACAAAATTGGAAGATGACGATCGCAACAATATGTATACCTACCACAAACTTGAAAAAATGCCGGAATATATTGATTTATTGAAGAAAAAATAAATTATCTTAGGCGTTGGTTTTACTATTTTCCAGCTCTATTCATAAAATACCTAGTTGGTAAATACTTGATAAAATCTTTCTACAGTTATTCTCAATAATTTCAAATTTCATTGAGGATTATTGGATTCCATAATAATTTATTTATGCCTATAAAAGATAGCTTCTAATTTCAGAAAAAAGTATTATGCAAACTTCAAAGACTTTATCATAGTTAACCTGATAGGCTCTAAGCGTGGGTGCCCTCTAACGCCCAGGTGGCCGCGTCAGCTGCCGAGACTGGCGAAGAACACGCTTTTACTTATCCGATATATTTATAAATATATAATGCACAGACCACACCGTCAAGCGACTTGACAGCCGATACGTAGATACGACGAACGATGTGACAAGTGCGTGGGACCATGACATGTGTGTGAAGTTGACCTTCCAGACAGGTAAAAAATAAGCTCCTGTCCCTATTGTTGGGCGCACAAGAGATATAGAGACTCGAGAACTATTTACACGACTAACATTTTACCAAGGCAAAAGGATTGACGACGGTAATATTTCATTTGTGTTGCTGTTAAATATATGCTCCTGTCGCGTATAGAAGACAGACCTGAAACAAACAACGCGTGGATCGTCCTTGAAAATCGTAATATAGGAGGAATCTGATCTATCTATCTACAATCTCATAGGAACATATGGATAGGTGTCTGAATCTTGTATTGTTGTATAATTCCTTCAAGAACTGAAAGTGAATAAATATTAATATCACTCTTACGGGTATTTCATATCAAAAATTAGTTGATAACTATTGATTATTTAATGAGTATTTTAAGTGTAAGGTATTTTCAGTCTAACTTTGCATTTGCACTATGAAGTAGATTTCAAATAAGATAAGGACAACTACTATAAGATATATGACAAATTCGAATGGGATACCCACGTATATAATAGTATAATAATTAGATTCCACATAATATACCTATCTAATAATAATAATAATAAAGCGTCTTTATTCAAACATTACATGACATGACATGATGATGAAATGGCGAGGTATCCTTGTTAACTGCTTTTCATCTTCTATCTCTAACAAATTTTATATCTTGGTTTATATATCCCACAGTCAAGAATATATAAAGGGAGGATGACTAACTCTGTATCCTGTTCTATAAGCAGAAGTGGCTGAAATAACGTCCCGTGATAAGTTGTTAATTTGAGATGTTGCGCAGTATTTCACTGAGTGTCATTGTTATAAGGGTGTTCGAGCAGGATTTCAAACCAAACTCAAACCATCAGAGGCATGCGCATTTTTATTTTAAGAAGACGGAAATTAATATGCGCGTGCTCCGCAATCACGGAACACAGTTGGAAACTGGTCCTAACTACTGCTCGAACACCCTTTATATTTAAGCTTTCTTCCCCCATACTACATAAGGATGCGCTGCGTGATTTTGCGCAACACACCGAAATGACATACGATAACCCTATGTTTTTTGTGCTACTCCCACTACTCGTGTTACTCGTCTTCCCTGTATTTGTTCATGCCCACAGTATAAATAATTATTTGTTGTCTATCTATACTGCGATATATCCAAACTCCAAACGTAATGAACTTTGTATTGGTAGGAAGAATGCTATAGTTATTTAGGTATTACCTATCATCTTATTAACAGATCTCCATTTAATTAAGTAATTTCAGAATCAGCGTCATTAAAAGGGAAAAGTCATTTGTTATCAACCACCTCCCATCTGGGGTAAGAATTAATACACACTTGCACTCGTTTTTTTGTATTTTCTCATTGTGTTTAAATGCGTCTTGTAGGTAAATAGATAAATATGAGACTACAGTTTGTTTCACGAATGTTGGCGTCTGCCTTGAAAACATGAAAAATGGATCAATCCAACTGACGGGAGTAAATCAGTGGCGTAACGATTTCGAGCTAAGATATGGCATTTAAGGAAGTTCATATGATTAGAGGAAAAAATATCGATTGATTAAATAAGCAAACATAATATGAAAGATTTATTATCAACAATAATGCAGACACACAAAGTTTATTGCTTGAGTTATGAAATATAAATTTATGCACCTGAATTATCTGAAATGTCACAATGACTTTGTGACGCCTATGAAATAAAGATTGCGTTACCTTCGGACATACGTGCAGCGCCCTATCATTGTATAAAAGGACATAAGCTTGACTTACTGATGTCGTAGCTTAGATTGACAAACATAGTAGAGAATTTCATGATAATGAGATGCGATGAGACGTATAAGCGATGTGTACGTAGCTCGTGAATGATTACACACAATAGCCATGATTCTTGAAACAAACTGTACATACATTTTCCTTGTCTAAATACAGAGCAAATTTACTTATTAAGTTGCTAATATTCAATCCATTCAATTTATTGCTTTTAGTCCCAAGGTCACTTGTATATTTAATTTATCACAGAAAATAAACCGCTAGGAATAATTCAGGAGATCAACTGCAATGTCCGAAAAGTTCGTTTACATCTCAATCCAATGCACAATGGATGTACGCGTCTTTTTGGGAGGAGGTCAATTCGATTATATGTGTATTTATGTTTGGCTGTTCGCGAATTTCGCATAGTAAACGTGCTCCGATTTTAATGATTTTTGATTCATTTAAAAAAAGGTCACATAAGTAGAAAAACTCAAAACTCTCTCCTCTCTCCTTCCTAATAAAAACCACCCCCAGGGACAATTTTTCTCGATAATAGAAAATTTGAGACGATAGAATTATAGATGAGACCATATCCCGAAACGTTTAAATTGAAAACTGTTTCAAAGATGTACGGTTTTCGAGTTAGTCTGAAATATGTGTATTTCCGCTATGAGGAGTGGCAATTTTCATAATCAGTAAAATAAGCCGGCCAAAGAAGTGATTATGTGTAGCAGCATTTTAAATTGAACGTTTTTCAAAGGAACCAACGGTTATCGAGTTACAGCAGTGGTAAAGTCTGAAAAATGGGTTTTTCCGCCGCGATGTTTTGATATCACCAAAAAATAGCAATTACAAGCAAAGAATAAGGGTAATAGAATAAGTACTATCTTTTTGGTATTAGTAAACGTTCAACCAATTGCATGACTAATGTTAAACTCAAAAGTGTGAAATAAAGTTGGTCCAATTTTTGGTAAGAAATATTTATAAATAGTAAACGTGCTCCGATAATTATTATTCTTTCTTCATTTGAAAGAGGACTATAGGGAGATGGTGCCGAAAATCTTCACTGCACAACTTCAAAGATTACCAGTAGGTACCAAAAGTATTATTATTACTATGTATTTATCAGTGCATCAACCAATAAACTCCAATTTTCTGCAAAAAATATTTATTATATTGTTAGGTAGTTTATTCACAAAAAGAACATGTGATCTTTCAGTTACTTCTAATTTGAATAAGAGTAGGTACTCACAGGATAAATTGAGACATAGTTAATAACCACAACTAAAAAGTTGACATTTATAATTGTTATTACTGTTTACGTTTTAGAAAAACGTACCATATACCTATGCTTCTAGTCACTGAATAAAAATGCAGATTCTGTTAGACATTCCCCTTTTCAAATTGTCAAGATCGAGGTGAAGTACCATACCAACTAATAACGAGTATTTTGTATTTTTGACAATTCGACTGTGCATTTTTTTTGGTTTGTACGCGCGTTGTATGTAGTAAACGTACCTACTCCGACAACTAATAACGTCGGTCCAATTTCTTATAAAAAATATTTATTCAGTGCAACTACTAGGTAGAGTCGGTCCTGTTTATGGTAAAAAAAATCTTAATTTATTTCAAGTTGTAGAATCGCAATGTGTTATAATATGTTCAGATAAACTTTTCAAGATATTTCTTTATAAACGCGAACTGCTGCATTTAAAACAATAATTCATAAGGCATTGATATTTTCAACGGAAAAGTTTGAATAAAATGATAAAAACGGCTATGGTGGATTTGTTTTCACCCTATCATTATTGTTCATACCTATTTAATGCAGTTTATTTATAATTTATCTAATCCATTCCTACTGAAAAAAAGTAAAACCAATCCTTTCTTTATTATCTTCTTGAGTACCCATCCATGGCCTATTTTTCGGTGTTACTTATCCTATCCAGTTCATTTACTTACTAGTTGTTCATTCGCATTATTTTGAGGCCTCGAAACTTTGCAGCTTGCTGTCGTTGGAAGGGATATATGAGGGCAGGAGAACCTTATTATAAAGTAATATTCGATGTCAGAATCTTCCAATTTTCAAAGTTGTCCCCGAATGTTGGCGGGCTTAACGAGATTGCGGCGCGAAGGGTATCAAACCCGGAGCCCGTCTCATTATCCTCGAGTTCGTATGCAGGGCGCCATCTGATCTCTCGATAAAATATTGCTGCCATTTTTCATTCTCCTTCAGCAGCCTTTTGCTTGTCAGATGGGTCTGATCATTGGGGTTATTAGAAGAGCTGGATGATTTCGCGAATTTTCACATTCCACAACGAACAGCCTTGGCAATTTGAAAGTTTTTTTGACGATTATATGAAATGCCATTTCCAACTCAACAGGGTGGACAGAATACATAATTCAGCAAATATCCATAAACATGATATTTTTAAAAAATAAAATGTATACCAAAAACTCCACTTACCTACCGAATGGTTTATATTTAAAAAATATCTTATACTCTCCAGTGCCTTTTAACTGGATGATATTTGTTTATAATGAGTTTCTAGTAAATATGAGGTGCATTCATGCTCACGTATTTCCTGCTTTTTCTATATATAGTAAAAGTAGGTAGGTACTCCGATTTTGATGTTTTTTGATTCATTTGAAAGCGGGGAATGGTCCCAATTCCAGAAAAATTGATATCTGAAATCTCCGTCACTCTAAAAACCACCCCCGAAGAGAGTGGAGGGTGCATTTTTTCTCGAAAATCGATAATCTGAGATGGCAGAATTAGAGATGAGACAATATCCGGAAACATTTAGATTGAACAGTTTTTAAAAGAGTTACGGTTTTCGAGTTACAGCAATGGTAAAGTCTGTAATATGTGTATTTCCGCTATGTGGAGAGGGCAATTCTTAAAACTGACAATATGAGACGACCAAATTAAAGAAGAGATTATATTGTAGCAATATTTAAATTGGATTTTTCAAATGATGTTACGGTTTTCGAGTTACCGTGTGGTAAAATCTGAAATATGTGTATTTCTGCTACGATGTCTTAAGATCTCTGAATAACAACAAGTACCAACAAGTGAACGTTCAGCTATTTTCATGTCTAATTTTACAATCAATAATTTCAAATAAATATTTTTCTTACATTAGTTGGTGCACTGAAAAATTAAAAATAATATTAATTCTATTGGTGCTGGTACTTTTGAAGTTGGTGCCAAAGGTCTTCTATGTAACTACAGTTGCAGAACTTCAAAAATACCAGCACCAATAGTATTAATATTATTATGTATTTTTCATTGCACCAACTAATAAAGTTTGTCCAATTTTTGTTAAAATATATATATATTACTTCAGTGATGAAGTTAATTGTGTACTCTATCAAGTACCTAAATATTTACATATCAGTAAATTTATTGAATTACCTATTGATTCTGAGAAGAATCTTCACTATCTTAATTTCTGTCATACAATTTTTATCATAAATGATTTGAAACAACTTCAGGAAAATGATTTTCAATATACCTACTCTCAAAAAGAAAATTCTTACATTTGTTTCGATGAAATTATCATTGTGCAAAATAAAAATATATTTTACAAAAAATTGGATAGATGTCAGTTGGTGCACAGAGAAGTACAAAATAATATTAATTCTATTGGTGCAAGTAACTACTTGTGAAGTTGTGCAGTTGGAGTTATATTGGAAACTTTTGGCTCCATCTTCACAAGTTCCAGCACCAATAAAATAATTATTATTTTGTACTTTTCAGTGCACCAACTGATAACGTCTGTCCAATTTTTTGTAAAAAAATATTTATTTCAGATTTTCATTACTCAAAGAAACTGCCTCTTCCACATAGCGAAAATGCACATAGGTATTTCAAATTTTAACATCGCAGAAACTCGAAAACCGTAGCTCTTTTGAAAAACGTTCAATTTAAATAATTCCGATATTTTCTTATCTTTAATTCTGCCATCTCGGACTTTCGATTAACGAGAAAATTTGCAACATTCACCCCTTCGGAGGCGGTTTTCGGAGGGATGGAAATTTCGGACTTGGATTTTTATGAATATGGGACCATAGGATCATTTCTCAAGTCTCCTCTTTCAAATGAATCAAAAATATAATATATATAAAGCACGCGCACGAACAAAAAAGCAGACAGTCGAATTGTATACCTCCTTCCTTTGGGTTCGTCGGTCAAAAAGATATACCTACCTAGGCTAGTACACACCTAGTTGAGATTTTAAATGTGGTGAAAGAATATACATTTTGTATCTTGACAAGATAAGCCTAAAGAATCACTTGAAATTTCAGTTATTTTGAATCGTTGTGAAATCCAATATCATAAGAAAACATTAAGGGCTCTTATTTCCTTTGATAGAAAATCTCAAGATTTCTATGGTTATGTGGTTAAATGTGAACTGCATCTATATAGATAGACTATTACATAAGTAAAATAATAAGTACCTATACAAGTCAAACACCGTATAAAATTATTTATCTAATCACTTTGGTGGTCTTAATGATCAGGCATTGTACTCATTTGTTCTCTATTTATGAGTAACATGAACATGACATATCTCAGTGATACCGTAGTCAGAAATAAGAAAAGCCGCAAACCGATGTGTAAAGTGTCATAAAGCTTAGGTGGAGAAGTAAACCAGCAATTTGTTCATCGTCAGATGCTTGGGTTGGAACGCGCTTAGGCCACTTCGCAAAATCCTTACTATAAGAAACTATTTTTGATGGGACTTGGAACGCAGACCTAGAACGATGATTGAACAATAACTGCTTACATAACAAAATAGTATTCTTTCTTCTATCCAAATGTGGGTGCAATGCACAGCGGCGTAGAGAGAATGGGCTTCGCTGGAGTAGCGCCCGCTGCTCCACGGTCGGAAAAGGGACGACTAGATATCATTAATCACTAGTGCTCTCACAGCCGGCTACAGCATCAACCTAAATACGGATCCGCAGAACCAGAAGAATGCTCCGGAGGCTGGGGTGCTCCATTGGGCCAGGTGGACCATATACTTAGGTATATAGAGATGATAAAGCGATGTTTCAAACACTTGTCTTTCTTTAGATGTGAGAATATGTTGATAAAAAAGCATCATAGAAAAGGTAGTTTTCAAGGCAACCCATCTGTTGTTTATTAATTTGATTCTGTGAATTTTAGATATAATTATAAATATTAGGTATTGATAGAAATCTAACAGAACTGATGTCAACCGTTGAAAATAATTGATACTGGCACAAATATTATATATTCGGCATCAAAATATATATTAGGTATTATTATGGTTTCTTCGTCATAACTCAAAAAAGGTTAACTTGAAAAAAGATTTTAAGCTTCATAAAGTACCTACCTGCTTATGTCAGATAATATTGCCAATTCCGTCGTCAGCCACTCACTATTTGATGAATATTCAGCATTTTCACAATATTAAAAACTGATCAAGTTCGTAGTCAGCTATAGGTACTCTTTTTTTCTCATCACAGTTCCAGGCGTAATGATTTTACAGATAAAGCGAGGAGGGAGGATGGTAAATTTTCATCATTATTTCCTAGACTAAATGTTCCTTTGATTTTCTAATTTGTACCCCCAGTATCAGAATGCATTTATCCCTATATAACTGCGATAAGGTCATTTAACCATGTAACAACTAAATTTCTTGTTTTTCGTTCAGCAGATTCCAAAAAAATCGGATGTAACAGACGTAAAAAGCTGCACACCAGATTATTATTATTATTCTATTTTCTTGGATGTGCGGAACTCTAAGAAAAAGAAGTGATTAAAAATTAATTTTATCTTTCTTTCATCTCAAGTGATCTTCCAATTTCGAGAAAGTAAAATTATAGTTCCTTATGTATCAACCGATTGTGAACCATGTACTAACCGACAGTTTTGTTTCTCTAAGTTAGACAGTTTGCTTCACATATACTTATTGAAGTTCCTTGTTTGAATGCCATATTTGAGAACAAGTAGGTGTAGTGGTTAAAAGGAAATGCTCTATATTTTTTTCATTCTATTTGTTTATGCATGATTTTAATGGTAGCTATAATATGAGAGATGTAAAAAATATCACTTATAACTGTTCTATTTTCAGAGCTATAGTTTCTTTCACGTAATAATTTAAATCCTTAATTAGTCTTTTTCTATAATAATTAATTTGAAATTTAGTTTATTGTTTCTGAAAGGGAGCAAAAGTCTGGCTCCTGGACTATATGCCGTTGTGTTGTCTGTGGGAAAAGTGCACGGTTTCCGATAATCAACAAGGAGTTTTAATTTGTTTGAGTTCTCGCCGACTGGATCAATGCCGGCCTCTCATCCAGCCAAACTAATAATTTCACCATCGGTCGATTAATATTCCCCAGATTGCCGATTCTCTTCAACTTTGATCGTGACTGCTGAAACGATATTTCAAATCGAAGCGTTTCCTGACATCTTGGGAAAGTAACACGTTCTTCAGTTGTTATTAAACGATCTCATTTTTTCATAACGATAGGCTGCAGACTATAGGAATTCGTCTTTCTTCATGTGTTGTTCATAATTAGATTATTATAATTTCTAATGGATCTGTATTTCTGCAACAACCTAGGTACAAGACTATAGGATTGAAATTATTAAATTCAAAAAGTTTGCTATTTAATTATTGTATGTTAGTTAATTTAATTTAATTTTTTTACTGCATAGATATGGCTTTATGATGTAGAAAAACTCAAGATGTACCTATAAGAAATGCTGTAAACGCTTATCTAGAATTATTATAATTAATAATTGTATAATTATTGCGAGAAATATTTCTATTAAGTTCTGTCAATCTATTTTTTCTGAACGATAAAATATAACAGGATAACACCACAATACACCAAAACTTGTGTTCTTATACCCAATAAGCTCATTTTTTTATCATTTACATATAATATGAATATTGTTACAGTTTTATAGGGTATCGCTAATAAATCTTAATACCTAAAATCCAATTACAAATGAGATAGATGTCTCAGTACCTATGTCTTTGCTAGAGTCAAGTGACAATTATATGCCATCAATTATCATTTCATGTTGAGTGTGTTCGCCTCTAATTTTGAAAAATTGTTCAAGTTTATAAAAAAAGATATCTGCACTATACAAATGTGTATATTGGCAATAACTATGATTATTTCATAATCGGTTCTGTTCATCTAATTAATTCCAAAACATCTCCTGTAGCAAAAAAGACAACCTCTTATTATCTGAAGCAAACGGATATCCTGTAAGTATTTGTTCTGAATATAAAAAGTTTTTGAATAGATAAATACCGTTGTCCTTGAAAATAACAAGAAGGAAGATCCTTTATGTCTAAATTTTGAACTATTTATGGCCCTTAAGTAATGTAAATAGCTTGTACCTGATGATATGATTCCATTAAATTTATTTTCATCTTCTAATTTGTACAATAAGTCAAAATATCGGTTTTGGTGAGATTCGCACTGTCTAGACAACCATTTTTACTGTAGGGAGGGACGGAAAATAGGGAACCACGAATAAAACGTGAGATACCTACTTACCCATTATTTTTTTTGTAATTTCATAAGCAATTTTTTAGCTGCAGAAAGTATAATCAGCATTACTATTGTCAGGTTATTATGATTGTTAGGATGTTACCTATTTATTTTGAGCGATAAAACTCAAAAAGCGAGAGCTGTTGGTTCAGATTTACATTTCATGTCAAAAGTAAGTAGGTACTCAATATAATTGTATTTACATACAGTTTGCCTCAAAGTGAGAAAACAATTAGTTGTAAGTTCTTCTTTTCGGTGATAACTCCCACGTTATGCTCCATTTTAAATTTTTAACCTAGCCTCTATATTATCGATGTTAATACGTACCTATTTGTCGACTTATGACAATTATTCTGCAAAAAAATAAGCTTTTCAGAAACTTTTGAGACCGTCTGCTTTATTATTTTTTTGATCATGCGCGCGCTTTATGTAGTAAACGTACTCTGATTTTGAATTACTTTAGATTCATTTGGAACAGAAGGCTTGGGAAATGTTCCCATATTCGTAAGAACTCTAATCCTAAATCTCCTTCCCTCTAAAAAATACCCCAAAGGGGGTAGAGGCTGCAATTTTTCCCGAAAATCAAAAATCTGAGACGACAGAAATAAAGATAGGACATTATCCGGAATCGTTTGAGCTGAACATATTTTCAAAAAAGTTAGAGCTTTTCGAGTTACAGCAGTGGTAAAGTCTAAAATATGCGTATTTCCGCGACCATGTCTTTAAATTTCTGAATAATAACAAGTGCAAGCAAAGAATATACATAAGTGAATGTTCAAAGATTTTCGTGACTAAAAATATTTATTTGTACACGAAACATACCTAACAACTTTTTTTATTTCTAATAGGAACCGTTTTGCTAGTAGTCGGCCGTTTGTATCTTAGTAGTCGGCCGTACCTATACTAGAAGTCAGCCGCCCTAAAATTGGTCATTTTTTACCAGGTCTGAGTTAGGAATTTGGGCCCACATACAAAATCTAGGTAGTTTCGTCGTAATTGAGTAATTTCTAGTGACATCACACATTGATTTTGCTGTCAAATACTTTTCGACTTTCGTTCATGTAACATGAAAGGGTTGAATGCTATTTTTGCGATAAAAATTTTGCCATTGCGATAATTGTACCTAATTGTACGGTCCTGTAGGGTTGAGCTGAGTATTCTATAGTTTCAGCATATTTCCCTTATCAAAGCACGATTTTTCACAGTTTCAAGAGCGCTTGCTAAGTTTTCATCGTTGTGTTGATGAATTTTTGTTAAAATCAACTTTTCCGTGAAAAATTTGCTTGAAATAGTCTCATAAATCTTTTGGCCCACTACTGGTAAAATTACGAAAAGGCTTAAGTTCTAGTAGTCGGCCACCAGATTTGATGGCTTGTAAGATTTTTTCCAAGCTTTGTACGCACTGCCGCCTACTGGTACAGGCAATAAAATTATACCAAACTATGCAATAACACAAAAATAATGTAAATATTGATCTTATTGAACGTGATAGAGAAATAATATAATTGAGCCCAGTGAGTCAGTACTAGTTATTGTCAAAAATTGCAAAACTAGTGGCCGGCCACCTTGTTTTTCATACTAAATTTATAGAAAGGCATTGTTTCCCATCGAATTAAGGTTATTTAACTAAACATCCATTAGTAAAATAACTTTTAAAAGCTCTCGATGTTGCACAGTAATTGGTACTTAGTGTTAAAGTTCAGCCACTCGAATGTTCTGCCCAAGAAGTTTGGCATTGCTTGACGAACAACATCTTTTTGAACGGTTTTCGAGGGAATTCAGTTAGATCTGACCTAAAGCGAAGTTGTTATCCCTACAGTTCATACATTGGAGATTTTTATTATGCACATAAGGAACTTGAAAAACGCTTGCGATTCAAAATATATATAATTAAAGGGGTATGTGGCCGAACACTAGATGGGGCCGGCTTTCTGGCGCAATCACCCTATATTCCAAAAGTTTTTAAATATCGATTTCTTCAAACGAATATTTACAACTTTTCAGTAGTATTCATTTCTGGGTGTGCACGTGTATGATTTTCTCACGAAATGCTTCAAACGGAGCGTGTAAGAAATTACAAGCCATACGACATGGCTGTGGGTTTTGTAACAATCACGTATAATTAATTACGGTTACATTAAGCTGCTGTTCAACTTGATGGTGTAGCTTCAAGACGAGATGTATTTTGTGGATGTGGAAACATATAGAACATTTTCAACGGAATCAAGAATCAATATAAAAAATATTATTCTCAGAGTTGTACCAGAAATAAATTAAGGTAAGCTATTTCGGATTGGTATGATGATAACTACGCAAGTAATTTAAATGATTCTTATTTTTTGAAGACCAATTGATTCATTGCCTGATGCCATCAAGTGAAATCAACGAACATTGATTTATTAATTTTTTATTAATGTCATCAGCAACTATTCTTATTATCTGTTGTTTTTTTTTGGTTCATAACGTCTCCATTCTTCATTCATTCGTGGTCATAACCTATGGAATTCTTTATCAATCCAAGGAGTTCTTGGATGTCCATTTGTATAGGGCTTGGGTTCTTATTTGTGGGAAACCAAATATTATTCTTTGTAATAAAATTAATTTCCCAGGTTATCCACCAAATCCATTTTTTATGGTAGCCTAATTTAGTGAAGCCAATTAGAATGCCTATCGGATGTTTGTATGTATATCTGTCCAATCAGCAAGACCGTGCTCAGGAATCAACATGGGAGGTTCAAGGGTGATGGCAAATGGTTTTAATATTTAAAATCTAATATATCGCTCCCCCAAAAACCTTTCCCAAATTGATAGGAACAGCAACATTTAAAATAGATAGCTATTTTAAAAGCAATTCAAAGATTTCCGAGCTTCAGTTATAGGGAGTAGTATGATTTTTGCCGCTATATTTTGAAATCACTGAATATAGGTGAACGTTCAAGGATTTTGATGACTAGTAAACGAAATATTTTATTAATTCTATTAGTGCTGGTACTTTTGAAATTTGTTCCAAAAGTCTAGCTACTTATAACTGCTCTTCATCAAAATTATCAGTAGAAATAAAATCAACATTATCTTCCATTCTTCTATAAACCAAATAATCAAGTCGGTCGTATCTATTATACATAATAAGTAAAGTTAATTTTTTGAAAAAGTTTGCCGAAAATGTGCGACTTCCAAAAAATCGCAGGAATCTATAATATAAAAATGAATCGCTGAATGTGTTGCTAAGCGCAAATCTCGACAGCAGCTGAACCGATTTAGCTAATTCTTTTTTTATAATATTCCTTGAAATACGAGGATGGTTCTTACGGAGAGAAAAATTTAAGGAAGTTGAGCGGAACATTAGAAAATTTAAGAACATTTAAGAAAACTTTACAATAATATTAATTTTACATTCAGTACATAAAGTTGTTTCATATAACTGTCAGTTGTTTGAAATAACTGTCAGTATTTGATACAACCCGCGCTGGAAATATCTTTCAACACAGATGGATCAGTTGATAAATAATAGTTTCATTTTAATTATATAGTAAGTTTTTGAGAAGTTTTTATTCATCTTGATAAGTTAAGATCAATCACACCTAATATTGAAAGTTCAATTTAATATACAGATTTTGGTAGGTTTCAATAGACTGTTTTGATTAACTTGATATAAAGAAGAATACCTACAGTAGAATATTTGTTTTTTAATTTTCAGTAGATTTTTTGGTTTTAAAAATTCCAGCATTCAGACGTACTAATATAAGATCAGAATTAACTCGCAATGCTGTTAAGTCAAAGATAGGTATACAAGAGAACGACGAGTTCACAGCAAATCTTTGCTATTGGATCAATGAGCGTTGTGTGTCAATATTGTAAAACATTTAAGTTTAAAAATGAAGCCCCTGGATTTTGTTGCGGGAGCGGTAATGTCAAATTGACGCCATTGGCCAGAGCCTCTGCATTCATTGGTTTCTGGAAATGGGACAGATTCTAGCATTTACAATGTCGATAAATAAATCGCAAGGGCAGTCGCTAAGTCTTTGTGGCATCAATCTTGAGAATTATTGTTTTTCTATCTATTTATATACGCACAAGAAAATTAAACGAAGAATTTTGTGTATGATTGAGCATTACAATAATAAACACTATGTTTTTGAATAATATTTTTTTTAATTCAATATTTATAGTTAAGACAGGGCAACGTCTGTCGGGCCAGCTAGTTGTTAATAAAATTCGCATTCTGATTATATCGATATTCGACAGTATTTTTATGAAAAGTTCTAAGAACATCGCTCTATTTGTATTTTAATTATTGAGTTTTATACAACTTCTGAATTTTAAAAAACCGTAACTTGAAAATATAAATATTACATATATTGAAATTCAGAATGACTGTCCAAATATTTGGCTCCAGAAATGCTAGAAAAACATTTCGTTGATATCAGAACAAATTTGCTATAGAATGATCCAATAATAAATTTAAACATATTTGTACTGCTTCTGTTTCTTGCGATGTTGGTCTGAGTTTACCCCTGATCAATCTCACCAACACAAATGTCCATCACTGAACAAACGAAACCTGCAAATCCTTGCTATGATTGATATTCTATTAGCAGGTACTAATACTTACCTAAATTTTCAATTTTAACGGACGGATTTTTACACAGACAAATATCAATTGAAAACACAGGTGCTGATATCAAACAATTTAATTTATATGCAACCAGAGATAGTCTCTGATGTCTGATCCAACTATATACGAGAATTTCTTTCCTTGATACACCGCTTTAGCTTAATGATTAGAAACTGTCGAAAAAACTATCAAATCAATATTTTTTGTTTTTGTACTATTCAAAATCTATGTGCGAAGGTCCACAATTAGAGGGGTTCAAATCCCCAACACCCCCCATGCGGACGGGCTCAGTCTTGGCATGAGAGTTTTCCATTAAGCGAATTGATATCTATGTATTGGAAGATACCAATGCATTTTATTAGTTTTTCTTTGTCCGGTGTTAAAGTATTCTTTGAACTGTATGTAGGAGAGGGGGACTCTTATTGCTGCCTAGTTGTCGATAATTCGTTTTTCCACACCCAGTGTATGCCTCTTAATTCTTAACCCAAGAAACTGAGATCAGTTTGAGCACCCTACTGTGTCCAAAGCTCTTTAATAAAAAGAGCAGTCCTACAAAATATTCATCATACCCATCACTTGCATCTGCAATATATCCACCCAGAGAGAAGATATATTTTTTTCGCCCATTCCTTAGAAATACTTCAAGCACTCTTATTATCACAGGACTGTGGATTTCAACACACTACCTCTTCGGAGGCTACATGTATGTGGTCATAGTAATTATTGATATATTAATAATTGTATTTCAAGAAGTCTTTTTTGGTCAGTTCTTTCTTTTTCTCTTTTATTATTATAAATTGGCGAATGCAGTTCCACATGACTTATTTCATAGTTTGCATTTTAGCTCGTATGTTTTAGAGGGTTTTGGTTCATATATGTGAGATGCTATACTTCTCCCTTCACAGTTATGTTTCTTTCTCTTACATTGCTTATATTTTTCTAGTTTGAGATATACTCCCTCCCAGTGGTTTTCTGCACTGGATTGGAAGAGAGGTTACTCGAAGGTAACTGCCTGAAAGATAGTGGTCTCTATGCTTTGGAGGATCTTAATCTTCTCTTGTACACTTTATATTCCGGTTCCTGCACCAGATTCAGTTATGTAGCTGTAAGAGTACCATTCAGGATTTGCTGTTTTGGAAGTTCCTGCTTCCCAGTCTTTTCAATTTGGTACGATTCTGTATAACTATATTAATTTGTAATCTTATATTCTGGGAACATTGGATCCATTGGCGTTCATAATACCGGAACTGCCTGTAGTTCTTCATATAACATTTCGTAAGCCTTCTTTGTCTTTGATTTACCGGTGAAGGTTCCTGTAATCGTTTACGACTGACAGATCTGGCGTTCTCCTGAACAAAGAAATGTAGTGGAGTTAGGTTTAGTTTTACCCTCAGAGGGCAGTCGGTGTTACGACCTGAGTACATATTCTTCCCAGACAAGGCCTTACGTGTGACTTATTTCCACGTGGGTTTTAGATGTTAGGTTTTGTTCTAAAATTAGCTCCAGTTATTCAAATTCCTTAGCAAATGGAGCATCCACACCATTGATCCACGAATTCCGTTGATCTACAATATCCTCTTTTTTGTTAACACTACCAGTGTGGTTTTGTAAGATTTCACCACGAGGTCTTCTTCCCTACGATAGTTATTTGATATATTTATTACCAGTTGGGTACGACCTGATCAAGTATTTGAAATTTGACCCATTCGTCCAAATACCAAAGCAATGCCTACCTTCATCAATCGTCGAACTTGAAGTGTGTCTACTAAGATCGCCCATAGAAGGGGCGCCTTGAAGACAACCTCTGCACGCGTCCGCTATAATGGCCACCCCCACCAGCGTGGAAGTAACTATTCTATTTAATAGATATGCTGCAATCCATACTCGTTTTTCATAAACTCTGTTATTGCTATAGCAGAAAAGTTGCTATTTTCTTGTCCTATATAGACTTAGACACTAGCCTATTCAAATCATCCATAATATGGTGATACAAGATTTAATTCTGAATGAATTACAGCGTTCGATTCACAGCTCATTTTCGAACACATGAACGATTTCATAAGTTTTTTTCGGCGTCCACCTTCTCTATATATCACACTGATCTTGAGTTAGTCAAAACAGAGAGGAATCACTGTAAAAGAAGAAAACTTCTAGACGTAGTAAAAATGTACAAAAATTTATATAGATGACGGGTGGCCTATAATATAGTGACATATTTTGAAGTTTAATAACTTTGCTGAAAAACATATAGGTAAGTTTTTTGTGTTGTTCGATAGAAAAGCTACTAACAAATTTTGTTTTGCAAAGAAAATCAGGGTGCACCTTACAATAAAAATTATAATCAAAGTTATATTGAGGTAATGGATTGGTAAACAGAAACGGAAGATAGGCAAAACACAGATTCATAAAAAGAACTCTCAACTCAAATCAACTTTGAGCAGCATAAAATTTTTAGTTACCTTGATACGGTGAAACAAAATATTTCTTAGTTCAAAGTAGCGATTATGCACTCAGCGGCCATCTTTGAAACCTGGCAGTAATTTCCAGAATGTTCACTCGACAACTATAGTTTTTATGTTCTTTACCGCAAGTCTCTATAATGAGTAGTTTCCTAGATACCGCACGCTTATTTAGCCATCCTGTAAAAACTATATGTAAGATTCAACTTACTCAAGACTTTTCCGAGTCTGTGATCGTGCTAAAGTGCTAACTATGGGTATCAAGTATCAACAATATGATAACGATAATTCATAAAGAATTATTCAGGTATCACTTGATGACCGTAATTCAAAATTCATGAAATTGCACTGTATAAGGGAAAATAAATATAATAAACAGATTCTAAGAAAAAGCATTTCACCTTGGACAATCCAAACGAACCAAACTGAAATTCCAAAAACAGTTAACCTATAAGAAAAAAAATAATAAAGTCACCAGCTATATCTCAGGATCCGTTAAGTCTACCGCTAGAGGGAGTAATTCACACCGCGAATTAAAAAACACTGTTTTATTGAAATTATCCCAAGATAACCTATATTGAAAATGTTTGTTCATTGTAACCTACTGAAAATAAGACAACTTTTTTGTATTAAAGTTTTTTGGTTATCTTATCAAATAACGGGTGGAAGGCGGTACAAATGTGGTTTTGAAAAAAACTGGATACCTAACCTTTTTTTGGTATGACCTATTTTGAATATCTTCGTTTTATTTTAAAACGCTTTTTAGGCGCTTCTACTGGAATAATAACATTTTGAATTGAATTATTTTCCGAGTGTCCGAGTCGGTAGATGGTGTTTTAAGACAAAGACGCAGATTTTCAAGAATTTCTCGAAAATTTCAAATATAATGGTATTTTTATTACTCAATAGGAAGAAAGAGCATGAAAAAATACAGATAATAGTGAAAACCCCGCAACTCGATATGATTATTCCTTATAGACTTATTTGAAAATAAATTTAAACCTTCAGTTTTACGTAACAAAATTAGAAAGCAGTCTGAGTATCAGTTATTTTTCTTAAAGTTATAATATAAATTATTCCTTATATGTACCTATACTTTATATAACCTACTTTAACAATGACTAAAATTGTCGCTCTAGATGGGGTAATTTAAGTTTAGTGCAATTAAATGAGAATTAAACTCAAATAACTGTAACAACAACCTAATAATTTATACAAGAAAATTATAATAAGTCGGACTCTGGGTAGGCCTTGACAGAAATAAAACAAAAGAAGCGAAATAAAATATATCCTTCTTTACAATAACAAAAACTTTGGCATATTATTTACCTTAGTCACTTGTTTTACGATTTATTTTTCTCTCGACAATGTCGGTTTTCGATAAGAGAAACGAATTTAGAAAAAACCTAGACACCTAGAACTAAATAACTTAGTACCTAGAACTAAAATAAAAAAAATATTAAATAAAATAATAAGTGCTCAAAGTGTCGTCCGTCCTGGGCAAAGCTGTAAGCTGCTGAATGCAGTTATTTGTGTTTAATACTCATTTAATTATACTCAACCGAAATTACCCCATCTAGAGCGACATAGGTAATAATTTCTTTTATTTATTGTTAAAGTAGGTTATATATATATATATATATATATATATATATATATATATATATATATATATATATATATATATATATATATAAAGTAAAGTAAAAATGAAGGTTTATTAAATATATTTTTAAATAAGTCTATAAGGAGTAATCATATCGAGTTGCAGGTTTCATCAATACCTAACTGTAATTTTTCGCTTTTCACGCTGTTATATAATAATGAAAATACCATTGACTTATATATACTTTGTCAAAAAGTGTCATCTACCGACTCGGAAAATAATCAAACTAGAAATGTTATTACTCCAGTAAAAGCGCCCAAAAAACGCAAAAGAAACAAAGTTATTCAAAATAGGTCATACCAAAACAAAGTTATCCAGTTTTTTTGAAACCAAAATTTGTCCCTCCCCCTCCCGTTATTTGACAAGATAGAGGAAAAACTTTAATACAAAAAAGTTGTCTTATTTTCAGTAGGTTACAAAAAAAAATATTTTCAATATACCTAGGTTAACTTAGGATAATTTTAAATAAAACAGTGTTTTTTTATTCGCGGTGTGAGTCCCTCTAGCGATAGACTTAGTAATTTATAAATATTTGCCAGATTCTTCTTTTGGCTGATTTAATACTAAATTGTTTTTTTTTTCTCCGGGTCGTCCGATTAACGGATTCTCAGATATTGCCGGCGTCCTTTTTTAATGGGCCACCTTGTACATAGTACATATCTTTAAGTGATATTATTCACTTTTATCATAAACTTATTCTGTTTGGAAACTTAGCAAATTGGATGATCCGCTTTCTAGAATCCCGCATTTACACCATGTTCTACCTGAAAGCTTAAATGATCAAAATTTTAAATACTCACCTCCAATGACACAAACTAGATTAACGGAATAATATCCCTTACTTTCTAATCGACCTGTGAAATGATTACATGCTCTTGCCAATCATCCACCTTCATCCACGCGTCTACACGCCTGGGGTGGTTAATTCATTTCGATGATAAGGTAGCTCCCGAAAACCCGGGAAAAGCTTTGTCGCTTAGGTACAGAATGAAGGGGAGTTTCTGCATGCATCAAATTCAATACAGGGTGAGCCATATTTGTTCGAATCGCCGGAACCTGTTTTGTCTAAGATATTAAAACTTTCAGGATATTTTGGATTCCTCGTATATTCGTGAAACGCATCATTTCTCAAATAAACGGGACCTACCTATATAGTTAGGTATTATCGCTGGTTATGATCAGCACTGGTTAGGAAGCCTTAGAATGCCGTATCACTTATGGTAGGTTATCGGTACTCTCCACCAGGTGCCCAACGTACAGCTCCGTGAAAAACGTTCAGCGCTTTCCGGGGTCGCATGACTGGCAGACGCGTTGAGCACTAGAAAAATAACGGATGCAAAAAGGCTACTTCCGTCAATTTATCAGATGAATATATGAAGCAAATTCCATACCATTTAGAGCATTTTTTTCGTGATTTTTCAGTAAATACCGTAAACATCCCGAAGTCGATGTCATCTCTTCTATTTCAATCGAACACTGACATAAGTGGCATAAACCTAATTTAAGTTTAGGTTAGTTAGATTGCAGCACATTCATTTACGACCGTGGATTGAAGCTTCTGTCAGCTGTATCTTCTGGTAGCCATAAACATCCGCACTTAATTTAATAGCGAACTAAGTTTCGATTATAAATACGGATGACAGTCTTCTATATTTCTGATCGTTCTCGAGAAATCAGTTTTTTTAAACACGTGCTCTATCTTCTTTGGATCTCCATCAAAGAGGATGAGAATTTTCAGGGACAAGTCTTTTTAATATTTATATAATATTCAAATATCTATAGAATTAACGAAATCTGTTGAAAATGGCACAGAGTGTTTCATGTCGGCTTACCACTATTGACTTATTGAAAATCTGATAGCCCGTTTCCTTTAAATAGAATACTAAGTAAAACATACCTACTTGAAATTTTTTCTTTCATTGGTAGGTTTTATTATTAGTTATTATCAATCCTCTATAACTCAGTTCCACTTACTTCAAGATACTTGATAATTTTGGCCCGAATCGCTTAGTAGCAATACTCAAAACAGAATCCAACAATTAGGCTAAAAGAAAGTGTTTCAGTCATGTTTCTACATAGTTCCGTGATGTGTTCTTATCAATAGATATGAATTTATATATCAGTCTCTAATTGACGAAGCATATTTTAATATCTAGAAGACACGTGAAATAACGTGTTTTGCTTTCGTTAATTTTTGTATTCCATTTTTTAAGGCAGTTTTGAATTAAATTAAGATGAGTTTGGTTGCTGGGTCTTAGTCTACTCCTTGCATAACTGAAACTGCAAAGGTCCCAGTTACAGTATTGACTGGCTAGAGAAAGTACCTGAAACTCTGCCTTGAATTTGTTAATCAATGTCAAATTGATGATCAGGTAAGTATATAGATTTCAATTTCAGTTACTCTTCGGAGTAAGAGTCTTTCTAATAACTTAGAGATAATGGTAGGTTCATGCTCTAAGGTTTTGCTACCACTGCTGTTTTTATTTGCATAGGCCTGTACCTATCTGAATCAAAGAATACTAAGATAAGCATTATACATAGATATAATATTGCGATACAAACCTCTTCCTGGTAATTTCTTTTAAAATTGGGGTGTTTTTGAGTTAAACCAGGCCCCACCCAAAAATATACTGATTAAATAGGGTCTTGCGATGAAAATTGAAAATAAATTCCATATTTGCAATAAAACTCTTTGTATTTGAGCTATTTATGACACACCCTATACAAGACTCTGTCACCGTGTAACGGCGGATACATACGTACACACACACATATACACAAGCCTTCGTCGGCGTCGACGTCACCCCAGCCCCTCGACGTGCGACGACGAGATGAGAGGGTGGTAATCCTGGCCCGCGAGCCTGTCACTGATGATGGCACTTCTTGTTGATATGAACCCCGGAAAGCACCACATTCTCCCTCTCCCCCAACACACACATTTTCGACAACTCGAAATGGAAAATGGGGTGTGAGCTTGAGCTTATCTACGTTTTGGCATGGTTGTGAAAGTTTGTTAACACGAAGCGAAAAGGGTTTGCATTACTTTCTTATCAATTATTGAAATACTGATCAACAAAATTGGAAGATTTTTTAAATGAGTAGACATCACATCAAGAAAAACGAAATTATGATTCTCAATATTTGCAACCTTTAGGAAAACTTTTGAGGATTCTTGTTCTTTCAGGCTTGTAATCCCACCGTCACATGACACATATATTAATGGAAAAACTAAGATATAGGTAATCATTGATATTATAAGTCAATGGATCTGGTCTATTATACAGTGGTTCACAAAGTATGGAAACGCTTCAATAACTTCTAAAATATTAAGATATGGAAAAACGCTATGACATGTAAATTTTTTATTTTGTTGTTGTTTGAAAAGTGAAAAATTAAAAATTATTTCATAAACGGAAAGCTGACATTCTTCTGAATTCAACAATTACAATTTTTTATATATTTGTTTCAAAACCAGCTGTATAATCAAATATGAAGTTCCCAGTATATCCCCACTTCATATAGTAGGTATAAAGACAATATAATAAGGGGTTCGTAATATAATTAGTAGCACATTTCTTAGTAATAAAAAAATTGACCGCTATTTTGAAAATACTTGGTCCATCATGCTGAAAAGTGAGATTTATTTTAATATTCACCCGGTTGATTTTTACACCAAGACTGTTTACCGTTCTTTGTTTTATTAAAAAGACAAGTTTTTATAATAATTGTTCCAATAATTCAGATTTTCAAACTGATTATATAACTCAAACTTGGCCCAAATCACATTTGAATGTGAAGTTTAGAACTCAATCAATAAATATAGATATACAGGGTGTTCCATTCTAATAACGTGATGACCACACGAACTAGTGTAATACTCGATACGATGCTCGAATGGAAATAAAAAGCCTGAGGATTTGTCCAGAATGTCTTTAATTTAAGAAATAACGAATTTATTCTATACTTCATGTAGGCTAGGTTAACATTGCAAGTACCTAACTGTAAAGCTTACGATGATTGATACTCTCTTCAATTTCAAAGATGAGGGAAATAGTGAAATCTTCTTAAATATTCATAGAAACCATTAAAGAAGCACTCACATATAGACATTCTAATTAAGTTCAGTCCTGCAGCTATCGGATCTTATTCGAAGGACAACTCCATTCCCCGGCAACCATTTAACGAATTATCGATCGATATGAAGTTGAGCGGAAATCAACAGCTCAATTTCTGCCTTTTAATTTCCGGTGTGCCTTGTTCTGTGTACGCGGACACCTTTTGGAAAACAGACCCATCAGTATTCCAATGAGAAAACTCGCTTGAACTCAATCAAGGTGGACGTCCAAATGAATCATGGTCCTCTCTTATGGATGGATAGATAATTATGTGTGAAGAGATTATTGGGTGTTTGGAATATACGCCCATAGCACCTTGATAGTTTTTATTTTCCCAAATTATAGGAGAGTTATTGTTATATGTCCAAGAATGGGAATCCAAAGTCAACCTTTTATTTGAAAGTCCTACATTTAATTTAAACTGTTTGTAGATACAGTTTGAAGGGTCCGAGTATAAGAATACAATCTGGAATAAATCTTTGCAAATTAGGGCGAGTCTACTTATTCCAATGCGATCCGCATAAAATGCCAAAAATTGTTGAATTGATTTTGGAAAAAAATGATCAGAAAACGATTCAAATATCCGTTTTCATGTTTTCGATTCAGTTTCAATTCGATGTTTGTTCTTGTAAAAACATTGTTTAGTCTATTTAAATACCGAGTTGCAATACGTCACAAGTGGGTTGATATTCCAAAAATCATCAAACGTTTCAAAATATCTGATATAGATGAAACTAATACTATGAAATTGTAATTACAGGCAATTTTGTAATCAAATATTCAACCTAACCTACAAAATATGACAGGTGATGATAGATTTCAATGATTTCTTGAACTGTATGTAGGCTATTCAAACTGTCTGCAAGTATCAAATGAACAAAAAATACAGATTAGATATCATAAATTCTCGTATCATATTTCACATATTAATATAAGAATAATACTCAACAAGGTCATTATTTCTGGTTATCATGTATCCAATTCAGAAGACAAATTTGCTTGAACTTCCTCCATTATCTTGATTTGATACGATTGTACCTTTCTAAGGAAATTCCTTAACTAGGACATTACAATGGGGCAGACTACTTACTCATGAAACGAGTGGACGAGATAACCGGGTGCCTGTCTAGAGAAAAGATAGATTATTTGCGAGAAACTAATCCTGTCCGGCTGACCTAGATTCGATGATTTTGCATATTTTTCAGTTGTATTCTGGCCCCAAAAGACCGACGACCGCACAATAGCCGAAGGCAGTTGTGATTTTAAAGGATAATTTTTCAAGTATCTCAACCCTAACGTTGACGTATGCCAAGGGTAATAAATTACTGGCACAGATTTCAAGGTGCAAATTTAACAGATTCTTGGTAAACAGTTCAATATGCATTCAACTTAATGTCGGATAGAATTACCTACTTACTAATCACACTTAGAATCAAAACGACCAATAGAATAAAAATATGTATTATTTTTTGGTGGTATTTTCTTACAAATTTACATAAAAGAAGTATGTAATTTATTTCGCGGTACTACCTACTGCGTTTCAATTATTACTTTCAGTTTCTGAAATTCGGCTAGTTTCTCTTTTTTCTAAACAAAATGCTTGAACACCAATCGTTCTAATTGATTATGAAAATGTTCGATGTCGGCCGTACTTAAATAAGTGTATATGTAGGATTCCGAACAGTTATCGTCGGTCTGTCTGTCCGTCTATCATTTTATTTTCTTCTGATTCAAAGAGCGGTCATATAGCTAAAACAAATTCTAATATAGGGAATTAATTTAAAGAGCTTATATTTTGTATTATATAGTTTAGAGTTTAGATATTGAAGAAAATTTAGGAAAATTTAAAATTTCCCCAATTATTTCCGGAGCTACTGATCCTTTGACTATGAAAAAAATACAGTATATAGAGCGAAAACCCTTAGTAGGACTGTATCATTTCCTAAGAAGCCCAAATATAACTTGACCAATTTTTATATACCTTCATATAAAAACATTATTTTGCACATACTTAATACCTATAGATTAAGTATGAATATAAAAATATAGGTAGGTATGTATAAAAAATCATTAAAATTAACATTTTCATGATCAATTATTGTACATACATGCACCTAAATATTTTACATTCAAAGAAAAAAATAAAATTATCTATCTAATTCATTTGAATATTTTGCCGAATTTTATACATCACATTATTTTGGTATCATCATTGGAAGTTGCTCTAAGGCATTATTCAATACTATTTTTTTAGCCTTATTTTTGTTACTGATAACTGATAAGTAATAACTACTTCATTTGGTTGAATGTTGAACACAGAGATATAATCCCATAAGTAGGTATCAATACGTTGGAAAAATGCATATGTAGTAAATAATATCTGTATTTTTAGAGGAATTTGAAAAAGTATGCCCTAAAGTTAAAGGAACATACTACCCACTGTAGAATTTAGTTACCGTCAATTTATGGAAGAATCACAGGATACCTATAATGTTTTGATGTGACAAACTCATTTTCAACTATTTTTGACCGACTTCCCAAAAGGAGGAGGTATACAATTCGATTGTGTGCTTTTTTTTTTTTTTTTTTTTTTTTTTTTTTTTTTTTTTTTTTTTTTTTTTTTTTTGGTTTGTGCGCGCGTTTCATATAGTAAACGTACTCCGATTTTGATGATTTTTGATTCATTTGAAAGAGGAGGCTTGAGAAATGGTCCCATATTCATAAAAACGGGAATCCGACATCTCGTTCCCTACGAAAACCGCCCCCGAAGGGGGTGGAGGGGGCAAATTTTGTCGAAAATTGAAAATCTGCGTTGATATAATTAAAGATAGGACAATATCCGGAAACGTTTAAATGGAACATTTTTTCAAAGGAGTAACGGTTTTCGACATAGAGACATTTTAAACTCTCAAATATACCTATTTTCGCTATGTGGAGAGGGCGATTTCTGTCGAAAATTGAAAATCTGTTTGCAGTACATGAAAGACATAATTATTTGTAGCAACATTTATACTGAACATTTTCCCCTTAGAGTTACGGTTTTCGAGTAAAATCGGTGTTAAAATGGTAACAACTAAAATATTCAAGCGTATTTCCGCAGCGATGTACTGAGATCTCAATAATAACAACTACAAGCAAGGAATATACGTGGGTAATAGAATAAGTACTATCTTCTTTGGTATTAGTGAACGTTCAACGATTTTCGTGACTAATGTTACACTCAAAAGTGTGAAATAAATATTTTTTACAAAAAATTGGACCGACTTTATTAGTTGGTGCACTGAAAAGTATAAAATAATATTAATTCTATTGGGGCTGGTACTTGTGAAGTTGGTGCCAAAAGTTACCAATCTACCTGCAACTGCACAACTTCAAAAGTAACAGCACCAATAGAATTAATATTATTTTATACTTTTCAGTGCACCAACTAATAAAGTCGGTCCAATTTTTTGTAAAAAATATTTATAGTTTTGTGACACGTAAGTTAAGTCTAGTGAAAACGACTGGTTCTTCCAACAAGTAGGTATTATCGATTCACTATTATCATGGCATTTTTGGTCTATAATAATGCTCAGATTGCTTTGATCAGGATTATTCCTGGACACTCCAAAATGCTCATTTAAATGAGTTAGTAATTATACGAGTGTCTTGCACATGATGATGATAATAATTCTTGATTCACTTACAAATAAGTAACTAGAAATGAAGTTTGGCTAATTATTCGACTACTTCTTTGCACACATCTGCAGACTGGATGTACTGGAGTTACATCTTAATTTTGATAAATTATATCTTAGGAATGCACAAACTGGTCGACATCTGATGTAGAATTTGGAAAATTACTAATGGTTTCATCACCTACCCGATAGTATACATTCAGTGGAATTATTTTTCCTTTAATTCTCATCGAAGCTGCCTCAGTCACACTCAAAATATTTCCAATGGATCACAATCCATAGACAAAATCAAACAAGTGTAATAACTGAAGATTAATTGTTGTTGATTCGCCATAAAAACATATTTTGCATAATTATGAGCTGCAACTTCTATATTCACAATCTAATTGGAAATAAAATATTTCCAAAGGTGATTTTCGTCAAGCTGAAAAAAATTTGACACGCTTCACCATTTCATTATGTACTGTTTGAATAAAGACTCTTTATTATTATTGTAAGCCATGATTACTCGACGCCAAGACAATCGGCTTTATTGACGATCGACTAGTTTACTAGTTTTTAATAATTAAAGTAATTAATTAATCACTTTCAATAGAGGGAATCCAATCACACAAGAACTACTTATAATGCGATAATTACCTATTGTTTATTTTTCAAAATAAAAACAATAAAAACAGGTTGCCGCACTGAAGGCAAGCAGGGAAAAATATCCACCACGAGTTAACTCCATTACTGCGGAGAAAGCCACGCCAAAGCACGCCTTGACTGATGCATTTTTAATTCGTGGAAACAAACGAACGACGAATTAATCGTCGACAACCATTAAGTATTTACGATGTGCAGTGATAGTGGCCGTGGAAGGGAGTTGAATGGTGGAACACGGTCTGTTGATTACTCTCCAAAATACTGGTTGATTAAGTAGAAGGAGCAACTTTTGAGAAGGGTGCAGAACTGAGAGAGATTGGCAGGCAATCACCTCAGTAGCTCACTGGGAGTTGGACTGGACACCCGCTGAATTCTAATTCCCGGGACGCCCGTGTCTAGGGCCGTATCGGCCAAGTCCATCCAGTACCTGAAATCCTTGTGAAAATAGTAGAGAAAGGCAATACTTGACCCAACAAACAGCCAAAAAAATTCTGTTGCGATAGAGTAGTTACGTCGTTGCTTTTTAAGGTTAATTTACTTGGGTTTCGTAGATATACAAATAGTTTTTTTCCTGACAAAGAAGTAATGTCCAAGTTGTATCATATTTTATTGAAATAATCATAACTAAAAATTATTGATTACCCGTAGAAACATCTTGAATTTTCTAATTCAAGTACTATTGTCGTTGTGTAAGGGGGTAAATAAACGCATATCATGTTACTGAATGCATGTATATACTTTTATTCATATTTATCTATATTGATTCGATATTAGGTATATTTAAAATGAATATCTAGGTGGGTATATATACGGGACAGAACGTCTTACGACGTTGTCCGATGCCCAGTTTCCACCATGTTCGATTTACCCATTGATCTTCTGGAAGAGTTATTTTGCTCATCGATCTTCTTATTCCTTCCATACATGTTTTTTTGGAACTTTCTCCCTTTCGTCTTCCTGCTGGTAACCACTGAAATATTTGTTTCAACATCGCGTCAATGGTTGTACCATATGTAGTCTTTCTCAGTGTTCTAAGAACCAAAATCTAAAATAAACACTGCGTTTCAATAAGAAAAAGTTTCTGAAAATCAGCAAAAAGTTAGCGGAGTTGCATTGGCATTTGTCTATCAATGTCTATCTTCTTCTTCTAATTGAAAACAATTGTTTTGATGAAATCGACTAAACTCCAACAAATTGTATCTAACTATTCTCCATTTCTTCTCGGAGAACACTCAGATATTCTTTGAAAGGTCTAGTTTTCTCCATTCTTTAATATATACAAAAAATTAAACAAGAATGTCCACAAGCAGGTAAGCAAAAGTACAGAATGGATTTCGATAAAGATAAAGATAAAGGTAGGAAGATATATCATGTTTTTGGGCTGCATCCAGAGTTTCGTCCCAAAACAAAAATAGATCAATCATCAAATGCAAATATTGGTTGGAGAAACTTATAATATGAGTTTCAAGATATTCATGCATGAATTGAGATGTCATATTTTGTACGAGACTTTCGTATCTGATAAATCCAAGGAAGAGAAAGATTCAAACTAGCATGAACAGATGCCATCAAGACAAGAAATGAGTACAATCCAATCATAATATTTTTTTTATCTTGTACAAAATATGCCATAAGACAATTATTGTGAAAATCTGTTCTCTAATATTTACCTTGATTATTTAAGGTAGCAGATACACCTAAATAAATTCAAACCAGAGTATGAGCATACAAATTAAAACACCCTCAGCCATTTTAGGAATCAAAACTAGGTGATATGCTACTAAATTTATTATCATGCTAATTAAGTACTGTCGTAACGACAACATCAAATGTGACAGTTGAACAGTAACACAGATAACTGTCAATGAAAGTAGTAAGCACGGTCGTACAAAAAAGATCTTACAACACTAGGGATTATAGCCATATTCCTAGTTGACGCTATAGTGTCGAGTGGAGATGGATTTGGGTAATTATCTTTTAGTCTTAATCTTAATCTTCTTCTTTACTACTTACTTCTTTACTATATGATCTTGTTTTCTGTGGATATATTATTATTAACTGTAAAGCCAAAAATCGGCAACGACACTCAACTACAGCGCCCTGTGAGACCAGAGCGTGAATTACCAGAAACGCCTTCATAAAGTGTGACACTTCTCTTCCCAAGACCTTATACGACCCTGATAGTAAGTACCAAGATTTAATTAATAATACATATGGAGGTATAACACTATCTTATCGGTACTGAAAACTATTCGCCCATTAAATAAAGAAAACTTAAATTAACGGATCAACACGGAACACGTATCTATATTCCATGTTAAATGTCACCTTTTATTTTGATGTTACTAACGTTGATTATGAAAAGGTAAGGCTAATAATGTTGAAGATAAAAATTCGTCTAGAATAAATTTCACGGACTCCAACCCTGGGTAGGTATCATTCGAACGACCAGGGCTGCGATTGACTGCTCATAGAAACCCTTCAGTGAAATGTATTATTTATAGATCTGTAATAAAAGGGGCTTTCAAAAACTTACGATACTCGATTAATCAGATCGAAGAAACAATAAAAGCAATACACTGAAAAAAAATGTTAGCGTTCTCATGTTAAACTTTTTGTTCTTCGACGTTTATTAATGTGGCGGCAGTTTCACAAAGACATCAATATCTGAAAAAGTTGTTGTATTTGAGCTGGATGTGGTATTAATAACAAATTATACCACAAAAGTATTGACAAGTATACCTAAAACATGTCTTATCTAAAAGGTCAACAAATATGAGCTGAATGATGTAAGAGCTTCCTCATAGTGTTTGATTAACTGCTTCATATAATTTATAAATATTTTCTTACAGAAACCGAATTTATAAGATGGTAGGTACACTGAAAAATACATATGAATATTAGGTATTTGTACAGGTGCTAGTAAGTTTGAAGCTGTGCAGTTATAGGTAGAAACAAATTCTAAAAAGTACCAGTATCAATAAAATTTATATTTTTTTTTTCGTATCAGTGACAACATGTTATTAGTGAAGTTCATTTTATAAATCGCATAATTTCTTTAATATTTTTACTTAAAAATCTCCCAATGAATATCACGGTTTTGTAGTAAGGCTCTGAGAAATTAAAAAATGTCATCCTTACTGTGGAAGCAGCCTTCTGTTTAGTCAAAAACAGTTCCACAAAATTTTAACGTTGCCGTGGCCGGGTGAGGTAGTAGTCTGGCTGCAGGAAGCAGGATCCGTGAATTTCATCGAAATAACTTTTTTATTTTTTATTCTTTATGTTCTTAATCATCTAATAATAACATATAGACAAAAAATTCTTGTGGAATTATTAAGAACATAATAATTAGGTAGGTAGCGAGTTTATCAATGAAAGGCTTAAAAATAAGTTATTTATAAGTTGTTAACCACGTTGAGTCAAAATTGCGAATAACATTAAAAAAACTAGGAATCATAAAAATTTTGAAGTTGCTGCAAAGAGTCTTCTATAGCTGATAAGTACCTACCTACATCATCTCTTGGAAAAAAATTTGATTCCTACATTGCGTATTGTTATTTCATACTGTTGAGTCGGACCTAGTTTTTTTAATTGTTTATTGATAAAATATTCATTCAATATTTGTTTGTGGATCGTGTTTCATCAATTGAGTAGATACTTATAGGTAAAATTTTATAAGTTTAATATGGGGTAATCTCTCAGCACTCCTCACACCAATGAAAACATGATTGTCAAAATCGGTGTACGTTTACTATACCTTATGCGCGTAGATGTATAGAAAAGATAGGTACATTTGATTTGTGTAGCTATTTCTTTTGCGAATTGTGTCAAAAATATTAGGATGCTGAAAAAGCTTAATTACGTACTGGATTGTAAAAACTTATATCGAGAGGGAACTTGAAACATAAAATTCTAAATTAAACCAGTAAATGTTTTTTTTATTTAATAAATCTTAGATTCACTGCATTGTATTTTAGGCAAGTACACCTGAAATTATGAATTTTACATAAAAAGGCAATGGCCAAGGAACTCATAAATTTATAAAGGTATCTGCTTTCAATCCTTTAATTGTTGTATTCCCAGTGGCACCAGTCGGTATATTAGAAAGGATGCGCCGTTCTAAACAAGGATTAGTCACTCGTGTTAGCGAAAATAGTTGACAAATATCCAGTGACCAACCAAACAACTCTCTTGGGACTCTGGCTGGCTTTAGAACAATTAGCACTGTATCCGACCCTGTCGGCGCGCAGTTATCGAGGAGTGACCGAAAGGGTTGGACTTTTCGACTACTCCTTCAATCCCATGTGACCAGAGGACATCACCTTCCGAAGAAGTGCCGTAAACCATTCAAATGACAATCCTTTGTAGGTTTTGCCAATTTTACCGCAAATAAAATTCGCCGTCAGGTGCCTTGGTTCCTAACAGGATTTACATACATTTGGGGGATAATGTAAAAGTCGTGAATTTTATTGTTTGGGGCGGAGAAGAAGTCGATTGACTTTTTGTTGTGTTCTTGGAATAAGGACTTCCGAAAGGCTATTAGGGTTTTTGTTGAGCGGAGAGCTTTCACCTCTACGGAATGCAAATACGTCTGTATTCTGCATGAATATGAGGTCACCTTTTTACTTACCTTCGTATCTACTTGAGTTATTTGGACTAATGCAATAGCTATTATATGGAAATCTTACCGAAAATATGCGCTGTCATAGAACACATTTCAAGACCAGTATTGTTTAAATCGCTTTTTAAGGTGCTTAACAATCATACCTATATACCCACTTCACATATGAAATTTAATATTGCGCCGTGGGATTATCTACTTCTAGTTGCAAAGTACAATTATAAGTGTTGTAGATCTTGAAAATGAAACTTTAGCAAAATCAAGTATTTGCATACCTACCTTTACTCTACAGATACGTACTCATACCACTACAAAATAAAATTTAAAATAAAAATTTTTTGATCTAACTCTACACCATAACAACAATGAATCGATCGAGAATATAATTACACTACTTTTCATCGCATCCCCTTTCACATAAAAATCATCTAATACCGAAAAAAACTATACCTATACAAAGAAGAAACAGTCCTAAAACAAAACAGTTACCACGAAAGTTAAATTTTGACCTTTTTACAACAATAATAAACATATCAAATTAAATAGAGAGAAAAAAATCAACAGGCTCAAGAAACAATAACAAAATTATTAAAGAAACCCTTGCAGTGTCGTATTTCTATTTATACTTTTGATTTGTTTTAGATCGTCGTTTTAAGTAACAAGACTTGATTTGTTTACATACTGGTAGTAGTTTTACTGTTTGCTTAGATTTAATTACGCAAATAGGATCGACCTAAATCTACAAAACGAACAATAAAAATGGAATAACTAATCAATGGTGCATCTCTAAACGCTATATAAGCCTTGATTTTGCAATTGATTTGATTATTGGGGTAGAAGGTTCCGCGATGCGCATGAATGTATCAAATAAATTTATAACAACAATGCCATGTGGTGTAATGGAATAAGAAATGAATATAGATCAAATAAGTGTATAATTTTGATGTTTTCTTAGGATTTTTAAATGTGTTTTGAACTCATGTGCGTTATATTTTCTACGTACTCAAAGACAACATTCAAAAAAGGATCAACTGTTGTAGTAACTGAGTCGCTGTAGAAGGATTTGAACTTATTATTAATATAATTATAAGAAATGGTAATATTCTTCTATCCAATATTTTTTGTGGGTGGTAGCCCGATAGTTGTTGCTTAGTGTATTTTTAGATGGTGTCTATTCATTTCTAAAAATATTTCGACAAACGACAGTTATGGTACATTTATTCATCAAATTTGTTTTCTTTTAATATTAATTAATAATAATTAATTAATTTTGTTATATTCTTCGATATTTTTGGCGTGGTTATAAAACAAGGTATGTATCTACATATTTCAAATACATTTCACCGTATCTTCATAATTATGAAAAACAATCTCCCGCATCTCCGTGGTCCTTATATACATCAAAATCAAAGTCAATTAATTCCTCATCGGTACTTGTCGTCCCGCAACTGCCTCACCAGTCTGCCTGAAACTCCGGTGTGGAATTTAAATTAGTATTTTCAGAACAGATGCGGCCATTGGGGATGGAGATATTAACTTGTAATTACTCGAAATTATCAACCGGCAACATCCAGTCGCAGTGGAGGACATGATAGAGATTAATAGAAACGACTTATTCGATTACTTCAGCTTCCAGTTTTTTCTGGTTCGATCCATGTAACTTAATTGTATAAGTATAAGCTAAAAATCTATTCGTATTATGCTTGAATTGACCAATAATTATGTGTGTGATTCCCGAACAAACTTTTTTATTTAATTTATATGGGTATTTGAACGTCAAGAAAACCAAAACAAATATTCTTTTAATTTTTAACTATATATTTTTTTGTCCAGAATAATATATGAATGGCTTGAACTGATTATGACAGAACTTCCATTGGTAGGTAGAAGACCCTTTATAGAAAAAAATAGGCAGTTTTTTATTTATCACTTCACCAACCAGTTTGGCTTCGTCAGTGGTGATCTCCTCCCAAGTTTATTAGCAAAACTCGTTTCAAGTTGTAGAACTCCAAGAAAGATAATTCCATTATCATTGACTCCATCCTTGGCGTGTAGTTGTATAACTACCTACCGTATTTTTTATTTTAGCTGACTCTCCGTTATTGATTCCGGTCATTAAGTATTTTGAGAAGATTTCAAGTTTCGCCACTAACCCTAATTATTACTTTATAATAATTGACATAGAGAGTTTAGATGAAATTGCCATTTTTTTCTCGCGGACGAAGTCGAGGGCGTCTGCTTGTATATTATGTAGTAATAATGTATTAAGTAAGTTACTGAAGTAATATGACTATCTTGTTCCATGTTACAGAATACAGAAAAATGAGCCTTGAAATTTCTGTTGTTGAAAACTATCAACGAAGCAAAAATTTACGCAATTTGAAAAGATCTCTAAACAGCATTTTTACCCATTAGTCTTCAACCTTCCCTTTCATTTTTTATTTACCACTAGAAGATGCCCGTAACTTCGTCCATAATTACTGTTTGTAACCCTTGTCGCTTGTGTTTTGTGTTCTATCAAATTCTGATTCATGATGTGAACAGAAACGTGTTCTATTAACTATTCAGAAACAAATATCGCAACTGGTACTATTCTTTCAACTTAATTCAGGCAGTTGATTTTCGAGCCCTACTGCAAAAACGATGCTCTTCTTCAGGATAAAACTTATCTTAAACAATAACTAGGATGAAAGCTATCACTATAACCAGTTTCAATAAAATACTTATGTAGGTACATACATGAATTATTTTTCACAAAACACCCGAACATAAAAAACAGCAATTTATAATATATATAAGTAGAATTATAAATATCAAATATTTATGCTATGAAAAACTTGAAAGTATTATGCAAGTAGCAGACTCATTTACTTGTTCTACGCAGTTCTTAACCATTCATTTCAGTAATTGATCATTTTTCTGTCTCAGTCTTCTCCCTATTTCTGCGCTAGATAGTTTTGTGTTAATTTTTCCTTTTATTTGGCAGAAATTCCAAAACTTTTCAGTATCTTTACTTTTTATTTTTAACAGCAATTATAAGACGTACTTTATTATAGACCAATGCATAGTCCAACATTCTGTATAAATCTAACATCAACGATGTTGTCGGATTCTTCTATAATCCTATTACCACTTCGCGCCTGATTATCTGTTTGAGTGGAAAACTGTCGCGATTTTTTCGATTTATTTTCCTTGACTCCATAGTACGAGAAATATACATATTTCCATAAAATACATTTTGAGTCAAGTTTGATATTTTTTTTCTCAACTTTCAGCAACAATAATGAAGGGGTCTTGCGATTTAGGTATTTACTAACAATTTTGATTATTTATATTATTGTTTGTTTCGAAAATACTGAAAAATAGACACAAACTTGTTTTCGCCACGGTAACGATACCTAGTTATGAGCGAAAAGGCTGTTTGTCAATTCAAACAACAGTTACGTATGTAGTAAATAATGTGTGAACTAATTGTTCACAAGACTCCGACTGTTAGGGTCTTTAAAGATAGCTTGACACCTAATCTTGAAGTAATTAGTCAAGTAAAAGTCATTATGTATAGATGCAATAAGATCATTTGATTAAAAGTTAAGATTAAACTAGAGTAAACTGAAAATAAAGTTATCGAATATTGCACGAAAATTCAATTTCTTTCAGTATATTTAGTACAAATATACTCGATTTTATCAAGAGAGTTCAGTTTATATTTTTGTTTCAAGAATTTCATTACCTAATTAAATGGAATATATTATCCTATTTAGATCAAAGTAGGTATATCTTTGTTATTTTTATCACTGTTTTATAATTTCTGTAACATAATATATTTTATAATTAAATTACTTCAAGTGTTTCTATTGTGAATGAAATGAGGATATAAATAATTAAGAAAGTGACATTCACTGGTTATTTTCATGAGTCTTACATTTGTTCATATCACTGTGAAAATGTTTGATAGGTCATTTTCTCTGAAGTAACTAGTTATACTGACAAATCCAATTCTAGAGGAGCAATTTTTTAACTCGACTGTACTATGGAAAACAGCTAATAATGTTAAAATCAATGGGGATCAGTGAAGGAAGGGCAGCTCTAGGGTGATATCCCTCTGAACGTCCCTTTGAGCGTGCTCTTCAACACAGTAACTCACAATGGTTGCCGCGGCCCTTCAGGCCATTTTTCGGACCCTCAGCACCCAATCTGCGAGGGGAACACGCTTCACCGAACTATTTTTACACACACAACAGGACCCAAATCTAAAATGGCGGTTCGACGTTCGGAACAAAGACGTTTTTTGCCCATATCGGCGCCGACGACGATCGCCTACCAGGGGGAAAAAAGAAAACGATGCAGCCCGAGAAAAATGCTGAAATTGTTTGGCGTCCGGTGGAATTTTTGTGGTGGGTTTTTGCAAGGGCGAAAAGCTTTTTGTCGGATTTTAATTAAAGCGCCAACAGAGCTTTAGATTTTGTTGGTGTTTGTGGAAGCGTGAATATTTTTTTCTTATATGAAGATAGATCACTAATAGATTTCAATTGTCACAGAGACTAGAATTCTGATGCTCTATAATCGGTTGGTATCATCTCTTACAGTATCATCTCAAACCTAAGAATAGTCAGAATTGTTGACTTTTTGGCTATCTTTTAAAATTGTTAAATTACTTTTGCAAATACTAGTTCGAGATATTATAGATAGATTATTAATATTGCCAATAGATAATAGTGGGATAATGTTTTCACCTAATCTAGATATAAATATTAGGTATAGGCTGACATACTCTGCATAACTTTTTCTCTCAGTTCCTTATGCATTCCATTTTTTATTTATGGAAATAGACCGATGTCTATTAACAACATCTCGAAGTTAACGAAACCCTATGATTATGAAATAGCATGACCAGAGAGGTATAACAATTGTAATAACTATAGGTATATTACGAAATATCAAAATCAAACATACAGCCATACCCAATGTTGCTCAGAGAAACTTTCGAAAAAGATAGGGCTTGATGTTCTGAGTACAAATACATAACTAATATCATTTCATTCAAAGGGAGAAATAATATACCTACTTATGTAATATTTGTTTTCACCATCCGATCCAATATGGTTTTTCAAAGACAACCAACACAAACTATAAATAGTCGGCACTTCAATTAATTGTCCAAATAAGCCATAAACATGTTTGACAAACAAATGTCGGTCAAAGCGGTTAGATAGATATCCACTTGTAATGGTGGCCGATCACAATCAATCTCGTAAATTTTTTTTGGAGGATGACTAGGCGAAAACGCATCCTAATAGAATCACTTTCGATTATAATATCTGAATAATTGTTTTAATAATGGGAGCTGTGATACGGCGCTTTTGTGATTAATATTCTTTTAATTCTGTGAAAAAGTATTTGATTACTGTTGCGCGTTTTGTTTGTTGAGTAGGTATTTTGTCGGTTTTGTAAATAGATGAGTAGATTTAATGCCGTTAATGGTATAAGTAAATATAATTGGGTTGTTATTTAGCTTTCCGTTAAAATTGATTACAGAATGAATGAACGATTAAAATGGTGATATCTAATTTAGAAGCGGTAAATTTGATTGAATGATCATTATTTCTAATCAATGCATAGCAGTGACCTAGTAAATCTGTGAATCTATAATTCACTAAGTATTGCACTGACATATTTACGTAAAATTGAAGAATGCTCCCACCAGCACCCATTCCCTAAAATATAAAAAAATAGATTCTCGAGGATACAGCCATTTAATAAATAAAACAGTTTGATTTAAGCCGAACTTTCGAGAATGTTTATATTCTTCTTCAGTGAAAAGAATAGTGAATTGTTAACAAATAAATATTGAATAAAGTTATACCTATTAGCCGTGATGATATCCAATCTCAGCTAGCTGTGATACCACAAGCAGACAAAGAAGATATTATATGTACCTACAAGTTCCTACCTACCTAGTATTTGTCAATAAAACATCTGTATCTTGACCGATTTATTAGTATATAATAGACTATAGTGATTTTAAATAAATATGTGTAGATATTTATCTCAAATTCATTCTTATGTATATCTGAATTTATCTGTTATAATACAATGATCAAATGTTATTCCGCTGTATTCATATTCAAATCTTAATTCTGTAATAATTTACTTTCTTATTTAGTCACTGTATTATAGTTAATATCAAACGTGAAAGTTCAAGTTTCTAGATCCTGAAGGCATCTTTATACTTATTAAAGAAAAAGATGGACCGACTTTATTAGTCGGTGCACTGAAAAATACAAAATAATATTAATTCTGTCGGTGTTGGTAATTTTGTTGTGCCGTTGTAGTTAGTTGTAGGCATTAACTCCAAAAGTACCAGCACCAATAGCATTGAAATTATTTTGTATTTTTCAGTGCACCAAATAGTAAAGTCGGTCCAATTTTTTGTAAAAAATATTTATTTCCCACTTTTGGGTGTAACATTATAGTCATGAAAATCGTTATACGTTTACTAATACCAAAGAAGATAGTACTTATCCAACCCAAAACCGTACCTCTTTTAAAAAAATATCAATACCTATAAATGTTTCTGGATATGTTCTCATCTTTAATTCTGTTATTTCAGATTTAAGATTTACGCGAAAAAAATGCCCACTCCACTCCCCTCGGACCGGTTTTTGTAGGGAAGGAGATTTCGGATTTGAGTTTTTCTAAATTATCTCAATTATCTTCTTTCAAATTAATTAAAAATCATCAAAATGCAAAACGCGCCAAGACATACATAAAAAACCAAATATAACTACAACCGAATTGTATACTTTATCCTTTTCTTGAAGTTGGTAAAAAAGACTTGTTAAGTTGTTCCTTCACTCAATTATTTTTCGGATGGTCAAAAAGTTTCAAATACACCTACTTATTACTCGCATATACCTATAATATTCAGATTTTCAATTGGTCATACTATCAGAATCAATTTTGTCAAATCTCCTTCCCACTCATGTAAACGAGATGCCAAAGCTTCGGAGTTTGTCGAGTCTGAAAGATTCTTGGTCCAGATTAGTGAGTATTTTCAATTTGGTGCACCCGGATTTCGCATTTGAGCACATCTCTCGCATTCCTGGGTCAGTCTTCGAATGCCCTAAAATGGCTGACCCATCGCATACCGCATGCCATTCTCTACGTTACTTGTTTTACACTGAGGTGTACAAAAATTGCACAAACATAACACATAAAAATTGGGTCTTAGTGAGCGGAAGTAATTATCTCTAACATATATTCTTTCACCATCCATCCAACAACACGACAAACAATATTATTTCAATGAATATGATAGATTTCTGTAGCCATTTTCAAAATCCTACATCAACAAATCGCTAGAATCAAATAAGCAAACTAAAACCATCAGGGTTACTCCCGTCAGCTTCAAATTCGGAATCAAACAAATTCAAAAATGCACAAAATCAAGCAGTGGTTTGAATAAGAGCTACTAACTACTATTGTGACGTTCGTGAAGATCAATAAATCCTCTCTGAAGAGATCCGGAAAAATGAAAATATTCGAGCACATAGAATAATCTAATCAATCTCATAGCAGTCGCTAATGATAAAAGCAGGTTGACAAAACTCGAACATGAGTCTCTTTCACATCGATATTTATTATTTTCAATGATATAAAGTTACGGCTATTGATACATGCATTATAAATATGTCAGTCTATGATTATGTCCTATCTCCATTACTTCCACGATATCTGTAATACGATTCGATAATGTGAATCAAACTCGTAAATTTTTAATCATGAACGAGTTCTGTAGGGAATCGTTATAAAAATGCAAGCCTATATTGAAGATATGATGAAGAAGTTATATCCCTTAATGACTGTCCTGAATAATAAATGTTAACGAAGTCCTGATGACAGCTAGAGAAACAATGAAGTTATTCCTAAGAATCTATCTATTAGAATGGTTACTTTTAAAAGAACGATAGCTAATTATTGTTTTAATATATAATCGATAAATTTCCTTAATTTTCAAATAATTTTTAATTAACTCATTATTGAAGTTTTCAAAGTTAAGATAACTACTTCATACTTACTTATTTTGAGGGCCATTTTTATCGAAAAAGTTTCTCGCCTCGAAGGTATGAATATCGAAATAAGTTTCAAAAAATCTGTCAGTGCAGTTATTATTCATATAAAAGGGGGTGACAATCGCACGTGGGTAATAGTATCGAGGCTATGGCAGAAAGTCGAAGCTTGTCCACGCTCTGGCGGAGTAGTCGACAGCTGGAACCTGCCCAACAAAGTTCCTTCATAAAAAAGTAGAAGCGTATAGTCTTCTTTGGGTATACTTCTTTTTGGGTTGAGACAACACACTATAATCTGCAGATCAATATCCTGGAAGATATAATCAATCATGCTTCACTCTATCATCGAGTACAATATGTCCAACCCAGACACTATCTTCGGTATACCCAACTTCTTTACACCGTAATTTAGGATCTCATTCTTTAACGATTGCCAGATGTCTTTATAAGTTGGCCTTTCTTCTTCTGAACTTCTTGTTCGAAACCAGGTAGCATAGAAGCCGATTGCCACCTTGTAGACACAGAACTTTCTCCACTTGTGCTGCTTGTCCGACAATTCAAATCTCCTATTGAATACCGTAGCAACCAAGGCCCTCCGCTACATAATGGGCAGTGGAAACGGTTGGCAGTATGAATAGATCTTACTGAATCTCGACAATCACACCGAATGTCACCTTCTTTCGGTCCACGTAGTTGGACATAAACTCATTGAAACTGCCATGATACTCCTTAACGTGCTCTTCATGGACTACTCTAGTTTCCTCATTGTCCTAACCAGCATATGGTGCTAGTCGTTTTATGTGCACCATTTTCGGTTTTTCTCTTTTAGAATCTGAATGCGATAAATGACGTCATTTATTATCTTGAACACTTCAATGAACCTTCCAATTGATTACAAAGTCAAACCAGGTCTCCCACGTCTTCGCAGACTCCATTGAATGATCGCATATTGTAATGATGTTTCATTAGATCACAGACAAGCTGAAAGCTCTTCCTAGCTTGATCGTGGTTTTTCTCCATCCTGACTTTCAGTTGTTCGACGTATCCTTTACCAGCGGCACAATTTGATGATCCGCCACTACGTTAGAGAGGTGTTTGACCAAAGAGAAAATTATTATTTTCCCAACAACTCTGCGTCGGTCGATGCCTCTTGGTTGGGAATTGCATATGCTTCGGTACATTTTGTAAAAGAATCCATGGCTATTAGAATATACTTGAACTTATTTCTTGCCAAATCCCTCTTCACGTTGAAACAATCTAAGATAATTTTCAAACATGGTTCGGTCTAAGATGCTGATCTTATTTGTTCAGGACATTACTCCGCTGTGCAACATATATGGCAAAGCTTTTCTTATATCCTCGAACATTGGATTCATTTATCGAATGGGTCTTAGTCATAGGCATATTCCTGATGACGCACTAAACATCTTGCCATTGCCCCTCAAGATTACAGAATTGCCGGATATATTTCAAGGCTGCGTGAGAAGAAATCGGAGACCATACCATCACAGGCTTTAATTACTCTAAGTAGTTTTCTTCTACACATGGATTCGTGTATCTGTAAGAGGACAGTCCCAATAGCTGTTACTGGTAACTGTGTCACAAATTCGCCATCATGTCTGGCATAACCCAAGATCGGAGCTCAGATAAGAGATGTTTAAATGCTTCCTGAAACTTCGCTACAAAAATAGTCTCTTCACTCTTATGTCAACTTTGTAAAAGGTTTAGCGATATTGTCAAATCCATCCACGAACCGTTGGAGTAATGGATAACTATCTTTTTTAGTAACTGAATTTAGAAATCGACAATCGACACAGAATCTTTTTTCTTCATAGGTACTACTGGCGTCTTCATAAGTACTACTGGCTGGGTCCATTGACTATTGAATAGCACAATTACTCCTTGCTTGCTCATATCTTGAATGATGTTTTCGGCTTCATCTCGTTTAGCCAATGGCAGTCATCTCGGCTGTTGTCTTATATGCTATGAGTTCCTTGTATTTATTACTATGCTTGTTTTATCCTTATCTTGCTCTCCCATTGCGAATACATCCTAAAATTATATCTCTCTGACGTCTAAATACTGTAAGCTCTTTTGTATAGAGGAATACACTTTTCTTTCACAGTTCTCATGCTCAGTTTGATGTGTCTTTTCATTAGGACTCTAACAGGAACGACATCTTAATTCGTACTAGAGTTCTAGTAGTCAAAAACTCTTTGTTATATATATTTATCTTAAAGGTTTCTTTATTTATTTAGACTTTAGAATTTTTCTCTTGAGGCACTGGTGTCCGTTATAAAATCTCTGTCTTCTCCATTGACTCGTCCGTAAACGTATAAACTCCACGCTCCACCACAAGATGAAATGTCGACTGCAATTACTGGGACATTACTCTTCAAAGTCGACAACTCAGGCGTCTTTTTTTGTAGCTGCGGCGAAGATGCCCTATTTCGCCACAGTTCTCGCCTCCCTGGTTGCGTTTCCAGCAGTATCTTATGTAACATGTCTTGTCTTGACAGTTTAAATTTGGTATTACCTGCAGGTGCATCTTAAGCACATTCGCCTTAAATCTTTGACCGGTATTCTCGGTGTTTTCCAAAATTCAGTCACGTTTAGAACTTTCAATTCCATTGTCTTGATTTTATTCTCAATTTCTTCAAATCTTTTATCAATCTTGGTAAAAACTTTTTGGATGATCTGATTATTTTGTTTAGAATTCTCATTAAATATTATTTTTGAAGTACTAGAAAAGTCTTCTTTTCGGCTGTTTGCTTCTCTTGTTCTTCTTTACCTAGTCTGATTATAATGCAGAAATATCACCGAATCATTCCTCAAAAATCCTACAAACTTCTTTGAAGTACCATGAAACTTTCTCATTGTTTCTAGTAGCTTCTTCGAATTTTGTGGATACTTCGTCGAGCTTTTTGTCATTCTTTCACGAAACTTGTAGAAACCTCATCGTGCATTTTTCATCGCATTCTTTGTGGAAGCTTCTTCAAATTTGACCTCGAAAGACCTTGCTAATAGTTTTTCTATCTAGATCTACTAGATTATCCGTCATAACTTCTTTCAGTCGTCTGAGGTGGCTTGTTTTTTTTACTGGTAGGTATAATCACTACCACGTTCCACTAATTGTTCTTTATATTGTTTTACTGTTAACTAGGCTAGTTTCATTTCGAAGGTCTATTTTGATCTTCCCAAACTCCAGTGCGAAAACGAACAAAAGTCTTCAAAGTAAGCACAAACAACTAAATCTAATAAATAGAAAAATCTTTAACTTAATCTGAACGCAAACACAAATAACTAAAGATAATAATGATTGATCAAGAAAAAAACAGAAAGTCTTCAACACTAACCATAAGCAGACTAAAATAAAATTCTTCAGCAACACAAATATGCACAACATTTGATACTCAGACCAAACATCCAGTAACTTGTACTCTTAAAATCTCACTTCTGACACCAATTGTTACGGGCGTATCAATAATTTGGTACGATTTATGTACCCTATTCGCACTATTCCCTGAGATTTATATTAACAACTAAGTTGGATGTACCCTACTTCATTTCCTTACTAATAATGATTCCTCTTAAGCATCCCTTGTAATTTATATGCACTCTTAATTAATCGAGAATAATCTGGAATCTAGTAAGCATATCATTTTGAATTAAAATAATACTTTCTAGAACAATAATTGTTAGCGTTCATTTAGCAACAAACGTCACTCCAACTGTCAGCGTGGCTTCACTTATCTAAGCCTATACTGTTTCTCTTACGTTGCAATATGTTTACAAATTTTATCAATCTTTATATTGAAAGTACATAGGTAGATGATTTTCATAAATCTTTATGCGCTTTGAAGTTTGGGTCCTACCGTTGAATCAATTGGAAGGTTCATATCATTTCTCCAGCCATAGTATTATAGACTTCTTTGTGGGATATCATTAAGGAACACCTGTTAAAGGTGAAATAACTAATTTTGCAGAATAATCTAGGAGTGCAATAAAAAGTACAGAATACTTGATTTTTGTGACGTAATTTTCAGTTATGTTGCAATTGTAATTCTTAATTTGTACCTGTAATAGGTACAAAATGTATACATTTATCAAACAAAAATGTATTTTCAAGTATCTTTTTGCTCAACACCATTTATTATGATTCTTATCTTATTTAATATTTGTATATAATGGTATATTTCATCTCATTCAAGCCTTATTCCTGTTTTTCTTATTCAGGTACTAATACAATAGAAATTATTTTTTGAGTCATCATCTAATGAATTCGGCCTAAGTTTTTCTTTTTTCTCCTTAAAAATGTCCACTTTTAAGAGCCATTACTTGAGCAAACTCAAAGCTTCCGTCATTAAACTGGAACTGGAGCGTGCAATAATTATGTATATTTTTATCCCCCTTTAAAAAACAAACAATGAACTCAAATTACTGATATTGTAGTGGGTAACACGCAAAACCCATCCGTGTATTCATCGTGCCCATGACTAAAAAAAAGAATAACCTAAACGGCATATTCATTATAAGTTGTTCCATACTTCGAGCCATAGGGATATATACAGCAATGGTGTGTGTAGGCGCTGTTGCCAAAATCATGAATAACTTTAAAGAGATCTCGTCCTTGAAACATACATGAAATTTATATAATCTATATTTTTGATTGTACATGCTCCATCTATTGCATATACGAAAGCAATTGGTTAGGTATAATCAGTATAGCACACTATTAAAATTCTTGATTTATATGGAACCAAATCCTGAATTAAGTTAACATGTAAATGTCTTTACATCACTTCTCACAGTTTCAATTGTAGCTGGTAATCTCTTGATTGTTCTATCAGCCAAACTTAAAACTGAAAAGTTTATAAAATACCTAATGTAGTTATCTTCTTAATGACCAATTTCAATATAAGAGACATACAAAATAATTCATTATCTATGATTATCATTGTATCGGCAGCAAGGTAGGTACTCTCATTTTACCATATATCTGAACGCACCCAACTTTTATGATATGACAACTAATTCCAAATTAATTCCCATCAAAATATTTTATCAAATTACATAATTAGGATGATTCGATATCTGTTCCATACCAAAATATCGGGAAACGTTTAAATTGAACAATTTTTCAAAAGAGCAACGGTTTTTGAGTTTCTGCGATGTTAAAATTTGAAATACCTATGTGTATTTTTGCTCTGTGGAAGAGGCAATTTCTTTCGAAAATTGAAAACTGAGAATGAAAAATTAATGACCAGATTATTTGCAGCAACATTTATATTGAACATTTTTTCCATAGAGTTACGGTTTTCGATTTAAAACAGTTGGAAAGTTTATATATAGAATGCTTATCTTATTTCCGTGACGATGTTCTTAGGTTTCTGAATAATACCAAATACAAGCAAAGCATACATGGATAATGCTGAACGTTCAAAGATTTTCGTAATTTTGTAATAATCAAAAAGTCTACCAATAATTGGGCTGGCATTATCAGTTGGTACGCTGAGAAATACAAAATAATATTAATTCTATTGGTACTAGTACTTGTGGAATTGGTGCCAACAGTTTTCAATCTAACTGCAGCTGCACAACTTTAAAAGTACCAACACCAATAGAATTAATAATATTTTGTACTTTTCAGAGCAACAACTGATAACGTCGATCCAATTTTTTTTCCTCTTTGACATATAGGTATTGTTCTTTGGACGTAGTATTGAAATATTATTTCAACTGAATTTTTTCATACATTGTTAAAATTGTGCCAAATCGTCTAGTTTCTTATCGACAATAAAAAGTTTTTTATCCAATCGGATAATATTGATTATAACTAGATTGACAAGAGATTGTTCTGTAAAAGTAAATTTGTGAATATTTCAACTTTAATTCCAAGAGCTGTAGTTTCTTTGATAAATATTCGTTATAAGATAATATAATAAACTATTTGTATAAAATTAAGTATCTTGATGTTATCGTACCATTGGCCTATCTTATGAAGCCGTCTTGTCATTTGTTGAAAAAATAATGAGGATTATCTTTCACAGCTCTGTACAGATTGGTGTTTCTAATCTTTGGATTGGGTATAGAAGGGGTGAATATGGGCTTCTTTAGCATTCATAATCTGATTGCTGTTATATAAATAGTATAGTAGATACTAGTATTGGCTCCTCTATTGAATTTAAAGTGGATAAAGAGTTAGATGTATCAAAGTTATTACTAGGTATACCTAGTTTAATACTAATTAAAATGCATATTAGTTAAATATTTCATAATCTTCGAGCCACTGCACTCTGAAATATACTTGTTTCCATATATCTGTCATTTCTAACCGACGGACGGAAGAGGGAAGTATAACAACACTTCGATTGTATGTTTGCTTTTTATGCAAAGGTAAACCTACTGTAGACATTCAAAACTGTTAAACAGAGAAAAAAATTAAAAACTAGGCTCGAATTTATGAATGAGATGTGACACTGGAAAATACAAAATTGCATTTCTTTTACCTACATATACCTAACGGTTTCTTCATATTTTGCACAAGTTCAAAATTATCAGTAGCAATAGAATTAATATTAATTGTATTTTTCAGTGTCTCATCTGATAAAGTCGTTCCTAGTTCATTTAAAGTAATTTATTAACAGTTGCTTATCCTTGGTTTAATGCAACCTAGCATTTTCAAAAAAAACTGAACACTGTCTGCAGTTTGAATTTCTTTGAATATTGGCATTCTTAATGATTTAATCTAGGACTTTTATCACAGTTATTTACCCCTATTTTACAAAGTTAAGCCGTTCATAAAAGAATATGTGTATCATACGATGTTCTATCTCCAAACTTGATGTTTTTTTTTCGCCTGATGGATTGAAACTTGGCATCACTGAATGCGCCGCTGTGCGTTTCTATTAAACAAAGTTAATTTAATATTTCCAGCCGGGTTTGAGCTCTAGCCAGTCGGAGGGGACGGCCCTCGACCGACCCACGAAGCCCGAACATAATTGGTCGGCATGCAGGCTTATCAAAGGACTGACAGAAAATGTATTTGACCCCAGCTCGACTGTATTTGACCGTTCAGTGTATACCCGAAGAAGATTGCTGCAGCAGACAGTCCGGAATAAAAATATGCCTTACCTGTTCGTGATATATATACCAGAAAATTGCTAGGGAATGGTATGGTGGATGGTCGGTTTTGATTGGTAGTGGTTTTTCAACGAAGCTGGTTCATCAGTTGGAAATATTTTGTGACTAATATCCTGCTGTTTTTAAAGACGTCGAGATCCTTATTATGGTCAAAACATTTCGACGGTTTATTTTTTTTAACAAAACATGTCTCAGTCCTCAGTCTTCATCCATATGCAGCAATAATCAACAGGCAAACTTTTACGAGTATTACAGCTGACTTTGGAAGAATAGGTAAAAGAATTATCCTGGTTAATTAGATACTCGATTAGATATCTAATAGCTGTTCTATAGAGAGTATCAACGGATTTTTTTGAAAGACTAATAGCTATATTTATAAACAACTCTAGTTCGGTATCATATCAATACAGTATCGAACTAATGTTGTTTATGAATACGGCTGAATATATTCTACAAATTTAAATGGCCGCAAATTGTTGTAAATAGGTATATATTGAGAAGATTATTGATAACATGCCTCCTTTAAGCTGCACGTGAAATACTGTCAGCCGTATTCATAATCATAATCGTAGTTCTGTAGGTATTAGTTTACTTAGTTACTATGGTAAAGATAATATACCTAAAAAGTAACAGTACCTATTAGTATCAAACTACCACTAATTTACTTGTCATGTAGTTACCAATTATTTATATTAGGTACATCTATCTGAATTAAGTCAACTACCTACGAAACAGAAATTTTGTAAAGTTCAGTTTGGTAGGTAGATACTAGACTACCACACTAAGAAGTGATCAAAAATAGAGAAATACCTATCCCGAATCTTATGGAATTATTAAGGAATATTTTAATAAATCTAACAAAATCAGAACATTTTGTCGTAAATTTATGTTCTTTGGAAATATTTTTATCCCAATATCTTGACACTTCCCAAACAACTAGCAAAAACCGAGATAAAAACCGAAATGATGACTTGATGGTAGATTGCAGCGAAAAAAGATTCGTGACTATTGACTGATAAATATTTTCTATACCAATTTGAGACTTTAGTAGGAAGACATGTAATGAAAAAATAAAATACTGCGTATCTGTGAGAATTAAGACAGAAAGCAATTCCACTGACTCGAGTCTAATTTACCGACGTTTTGTTAACGTTTGTGTAGTCTCTAAGTGCTGTTCCCTGCATACTACTCGGCGAACTCCACATATTAATTACAATACTCTCCTTATACAGCTACTATAGTAGTGTAGGAAAGTAAAAACTTTTGCCTAGTTTGCCATGTAATGTGTAGCCGGCTTTATCCAAATTCTACTTTTCTCCACATTTATTGTAAGTTGATCTCATCAATTGTTTTGCCGTTCCAAGATGAAAACCCAGTAGGTACCCTGCACACAAGCTTACCTATCGATTAAAACTGATCGGTCTGTACTGTTTCGTAGAAACATGACTTGTAAGAAAAATCTATTGATATACATATATTATGGTTTAATATGAAGGTAACTGTAGAACAATACACAACCTAGCTGTATCATGGTAAACCTTTTCCCATTTTGCTATAATTTGGTGCCCAAGAAGATTTTTTTATGTTAATTTAATTTTCGGCTGCGTAGCACTGGGGTACCCAAGGTTTAATGGGTTTGGCATTATATATAAATACATAGATACATACCTGTGATCATTCTGTTTGCCCTCAGATACATTGTCCGATATCTCAAGAAATTTGATGTAAACGGTCGAACTTAATTTTATGAATAAAACCTTTGTATCCACCTGCATGGAAATAATTATTTTCTGAATCCTGTGCTATTATGAATGTTGTGATTGTTCCATTTAATTGTTTATACTCATCTGCAAGGGTAACATATTTTTCTAAGTTAAATAAATTCTCGCCTGAACGCCACAGATAGAAATAAACAAAAGTTAGGTACATAAATTAAATAATTACTCTTAATGCATAGATGCACAATGTTTATAATTACCTAAAAGTTGTTCCTTGAAGTATCGGCTCGATGTGGACAATGTTTATCGAGTTTTTCTTCTTGTCAAAAAAGAAAAACTTTTTTGAATTCTTTCCATCTATTTATTTTTCCCATTCAACTGTTCTTACATTTCAAAACTTATCTATCAAAATTCATATATAGGGTAATTTATAATTCACTCAATAAAATAATTCTAAAACAAACAGTTGTGTACCAAATTTCATTCAATACAATATGTAGGTAGGTATGAAAGTTTTTATAACAGAAACATTTTAATACTTAAAAATTCAGCACACTCTCGTTTAAAATTCTATCCATTTAGGACATATGTTCATAGAGAGTTATTTATTTTAAAACTCCTCCTGACTCACCCTGTATACTTTTGTATTATGGATGTTGTGGACGCAAAGACTTACGGATCCTATAGTCTTTATTAGAATCTTGAGGTCAGTTCATAAAAATTTTAAACCAGCATATCGAGATGATTTTAATTTATAAAATAAAAACATTTATATCTTATTCGTGAAACTATTATGGGAAACGAATTTCTTATCATGTTGAAAACTATATTGCATAATCCAGTTGATACATGGAAGTTCCCAAATGTTTTTTAAATGTATGATGCATTTTTTGAAATATAATAAAAGTTTCTCCATATAACTCCAATTTGTGACTTTAGGAGGCTAATAAAAAATTAGTTCTCACTTTTTGGGGAAAACACAATCTAGAATCCGGTCAGTTCCCATTTCGGGCGTCGCGTTTCGGACGGAAAAGAAAAACTACCTGAAACAGTCTTGTTTCGGGCGGATTAAGTATTACGGGAATTATTCTGTCTCGTTTTGGGCGTAGACTATAAATATTTCAATTTCAATCAATCAAAGAAATGTTTTTAGGTGTACATATTAAAGGGTGCAATTTTCACATTAACCAGTGTCTGTGGCGAAAAGTACATGAATTGGGTCTAGTTGCTCAACACAAACAAAATAATGAGATAAGTGAACATGTTCGTATGTGCGCAGTCCTTGCTCATTTACCACTAGAGTCCATTCCTGACGCATGGCTCCTCATAATGGAGAATTCTCCACATAAAGATGCACCGATTTAGTTCAACGACTATTTTGTGAAGCAATGGGTTGACAACTCTGACTCTATATGGGTATGCTACAAGAAACGAGACCGCACAACAAATTCAGTAGAAGGTTGGCCCAGAGGTTGGCACCATAGGCTCAACAACCGTGTTGGAAAAGCACATCCCAATATTTACGAACTGCTTGAGATATTTAAATAGGAAATACAGTAGGTATTACGACATCATACAAAAACGAAATGAATTAAATATGAACACTTCAGAACGTGCAAGTAAATACAGTGACTTAGATTATTGTATAAATAAGACGGTTAACGATTTTTTACAAACTAAAGTGAGCTTAAGTGAAACACTGAAAAAAATTATGTATATAATTATATTTGAGTAAATAAATATAAGTTTAATGCAAAATATCAATCGTTTCATTTCACAACATTTTTTAAATAAAACTAGAAATCAACTACAATTTCCAGTTGACAAATAAAAAGTCAATTTATTCAACGAATCTACGTAGGTATAACTCAAAATAATATTTTCTTCTTGTATATAAATCACTTAATAATATAACTTTAATGTAGATCGTATCTTATGTAGTTCAGTTTTCATAATTAAGGAATGACCTCTCAATAATTACGCCCGAAACGAGATGGATTTATGATTCCGCCTAAAACGCGACGCCTGAAACAAGAATAAATCGAGTGGAAGACACACTGAATTTGTGAATATAATAAATATTTTATATTTATTTGTTGTAGCCATTTACATAATATACCTATACCCAGTAGGTGGATACAGTTCACAATTTTCTTATCAAACTTGCAGGATATTTGATCAATTTTTATAATTAAAGTACAAGAGGACAACGGCCTGGACAGTAGCACTTCAGATATAATCCGATATTTCTGACATGACTAACATGATTTATCAGTTCCTTTTAGACACTGTCCGCGACCTGTTTTTCGTCTGCGCCTACAGACCACACAGCAGAACATGAACTTAATTGCTGGGATGCAGATAAGCGTCCCTATTTTCAGAAATACCTGCAAGAGTGTCATCAGCTACTGGATCGATGAGATGTGTCTCGAATTAATTTCGTAGGTACAATGGGCAACGGTGTTATTTGAATATCAGGATCTTTTTACCTAACACAGCTCCAAGGTCGACTTGGATTTGATATTATAAATATTATAAGTATATCTACCTATATATACAACCAGATTGATTATCTAACAAGGCACCGCTACCCAGACAAATATCGATTTCAAGGTTGTTGCCTATCTTCAGTTTGCCGGCAAACATGCACATACCGTCAACTGTGATCTAGCTCTTACTTTTCAGAACTATTTCTTAATATATTGCACCTGGCAGTAGGTATACAGGTACTATTGTCAATATTAATCTTATTTCTGCTGAAGGATAAGGTATTATATAAAATTACTAATTTCTCTTCTAAGCTTTAAACAAATTCTGTACCGGTTCTATACAGTAGTTCGCTTGTTTACGGTAGAAGATAATCTCAAGAACATCAATGTATTTATAACCGATTTGGTGGGACGCATAGGTCCGTCCTGGACATTTTTTCAATAAATTCCTATTCGTATATTATGAATAGTCCATCCCAATCATATGGAAATGTTGATTTATATGAGAGTGGCTAAGATTCATATATTGTTGTAGAAGATGGAATGATTATATTCATACTAACAATGACCTAAATCAGATGATGCAACTTTCTTTAAAAAACGTGTGAATTTTCTATGCACACTGAAGAGAAAATGCATATTTACTCAAGTATATCTACGCAACAAGCGTCTCTCGCTTAAAAGAGACAGTCAGATTATTGTGTGCGGTGACTGCATCTGGAAATTCTATCAACTGATTTGACTTTCATAGTGAAGCATACGAAGTGTACACGCTAAGGAATGGTAATAATACACAAGTCACATAGTGGTGGAGGTCAAGAATTCAAGAAGTTGGTCCTTTGGTTGACTGGTTATACCTACCTGCAAATGGATCTATTACACCGCCATCTCTCCAATTTTTGTTATTTATGGATCTGTTTAGACATCAGGAAATTGTATTATATTGAATGCTAGTTGAGAAAAACTGCATCCTCTAATATCATGAATATCTATGCCAATGGTTTTATGAACTGCAACAAATAGAGAGTACGACACATTACAATGAAGACTGAAAAGAAATTCTAGGTACATGAACACTTTCCATCCTCATAACTCTACCGGTTGCTATAAAAATCCCAAGGTAGCTCATAAACAATCTTCAGCATGTACTGCTTTTCTAAATAAGGTTTTTTATTTCTATGAAAGGTTTTGTTAGCATTAGCACCAAGTCAAGTGGTTCACAGACTCACAGGATCGCAAGAAACTCAGTAAACGCGAATGAATAAACGGTTTTCGCTTTTAGTCTTCCACCCACTACAAAATATGAAGAACAAATTTCTTCAGATTGATCACGTGATACATATTACATGAGATACCTAACATATAGCGAAATTTATGAAAATATACCGTCTCCCATTTATCTACGGGGTAAGCCCAAGATTTGGAAAATAAGAATATAGTCTTCACTTTTCCAGAGCAGAACCGGCACTTAATCTAAGCCCAGATCTTTTCACATCTTTTGAGAATATAAAAACATATTTTAATTAGTTAACTAGGTTGCAGGTTGCGAATTAGATAGGTACGTGTTAATCTGAAGACAAAAGAGTAATATTTTGAATGGTATCTGAAAATCGTGAACGGCGTGATCTATCTCAAAGTATAACTGTGAGTGAATTAGAACAAATAATCATGTTTTGTAGGTACTTACCTATTAAAGAATTTTCTTATATGCTGAGTTTTCATAAAATTTTATGCATTTTGTATTCCCATTGTAGGTATTCAAAGGAACCTTACATTATTAGCACAGTTGAGTCGATTTTAGCCAATTATTTATAGTTTCATAGGTACTTGATATATTTGTCAATATGTCACACAACTTGAACCTACTCGAAATTGTGAATTTGGTTAGCTTCGATCGTGTTAATCAGCCGTTATCCTTTTCCTTTGTATTGTTTAAAATTTAAGTAATTCTTAAGAAATCTGACTAAACTGCATTTTATTTTCCTGAGAGCATTTGAAATCTTTCGAATTTAATCACATTCTTTTTGTGCCAAAATCATTTTTATAATATACTGTCATCAGTTTGTTTGCTGAACTGTTGCACATCAATATTCCTCTCCTTACCAGAATAAAACTCATTTTGCAGAAGTATACATCTTTTATTTCTAATGCATAATTATGTACAGTTTCTATTTCTACATAACTTACATCTTCATAGGATCACACTGGGCTTAGTAACCTTAAAAATACATGCACAATATCAAGGAATAGAGATAAACACTATATATAAGATATAAAAGTAAATTTTAATGTAAATTAAGTTTGGTACCTCCACAAAGAAAACAAAAACTAGGTATAACATCCAATACACAACCAAGTAGCCATAATTTTACCCTGAGAGATGTGATAATGAAGGTGATTGTGTCAGCTTAGAATAGAAGATTTTGGGACATGTATTCTAGGTTAGAAATAATAATATTTGTAACAAAAAAAGGTAACAATAAAACAATTTATCAACATAATGGCACAAAAAACATCTATAAAATTGTAGCGCGGTTATTATATATACAATTATTATTCTATGAATCGATTATGTGAAGTTTAAAGAAATGGACCAAAATATATATTCCATTTAGTCAACGTTGCCATTCCAGAGTCAGTCAATAAACTTATTTTGAGTGAGCATTTTAAAATAATGAAAATAGAGTGATAAAATTGAATTCCACTTTCCAGTTATACAGGGTGTTCCTAATTCATTGTCTTATTTCATGACTGAAACTTCATATGTCGGCAAATGCTTTAGAATCGATCTTGAGGATGTTGAAATCTTTTAAAGTTTTTCTCTGAATATCTCCAGATTCTCCAGGAGTTTTTAAGATATTTACTTAAAAAAATTACGCGTTATTTTTTACATTATTAATAAAATGGGGAGAGGGAATCGAAAAGGAAATATTTTTTCATGGATCATGTCCCTTTTTCCTTCTGAACTTTATTGCACGGTGCGTCATTGGTAGATTTTAAAATACAAAATAAGATTACCTACTGTTTTGTTTGGAATCATTCTATTCTCTGGTAAATTTTGTATCAATGACCGTTATTAAAAATGACTTTCTGTAGCTACTCATTATCCTGGACACAATTAAAATTTAAAAAAAATTTCTAGCGGGCTCTGGCTTTATTTAAATAATTTCCTGTTTCCTTTAATTTTGACAGCTTAGTATTTACTACCTTTCAAAAAAAAATTCTCTACCTTGGTATTCGAAGACTTTGGGGACCTATGTTTATATGAATTTATTGTCATGGAATAAGCCTCCACAGTAAATATTTACAGTAGTCTTTTTTACTGTAAGAAGTGGGAGAATGCCCCGCAATATATTACAATAAAATATAATAATCTGATTTCTCAACCTTTTTGAAAATTAAGCCTGGCATTCCCCCTGACCGCAACAACTCAAAATAAGTTGTTGACTTTCTATCTAAATGGAAATTTACTCTACAACTGAATCGATAAAATTTTATAAATTATCTCAAATATTATAACTATTTTGATGATAAGCATGTATTTTTTAAAAGTTGGTTGATACAGTTTATTCAAAACTTGTATCCATTATTAGTACAATTTCCTTCAAACAAAATACATACATAAATTAACTATGTGCCTTCAATTTCATACCTTTCAATTACCACGTATCAAAGTTTGACAAACAGTCAGGTATAATAATTATGTACACGTGACAAGGTATTATTTACACTGGTTTTCTCGTTACTCTTCCAACAATTTATATAGATTATAAATAAAGTATCTGCAATATACAAATTCGATCATAATATAAAAGTATATTTTCATTGTAAAATAGCTAATATATGTGGCCAGTCATTCTATTATCGTATTCTACAATATAAAAGTGATAATCTATATGGTCTCTTAAGAAAAATATAACATGTGAAAATTTTCACCCAACTCCATATATCGTAAGGATCTTCTAATATTCAAACAATACCTTTCTAAGGATTAGATTGGCTGAGCCATAGTTATAACCGAAAGTAATAAAAAACTAACAATAAAATAACGACCACAGTTAGATTATGTCCCGCCTATCCAATATTAAAATAAATAATTGTGTACAATATCTTTAATGTGGAGACTTTAGACAAAGCAAGTCATGTTTTATATTGTCAGTGTTTCAAACGTAGGTGTACTATTAACATCTTTGGTGTTTATATTTTGCAGAGCATGGAGAGATATATTAGTTAAACATTGCTGAGAAAATGCATATTGGCATTTCAAAGCTAGAAGTCTGATAACACTTGAAACTAGAGTGATCCGGCAACACCGTTAGATGCGAATTTTGATTTATTAAGTGAGGTCTACGAAGATATGGTTACTATAGAATTTACGTTAGAAAACCTACATCAAAAGCAATGTAGACAATTATTCGGGAATGTTTTTAATATTAAACAGGAATTCAAAATATGATATCTAATCAGTTGTTTTTACATGTAAGTGACAAAACACACATAAGTCATTGTGATGATATTCCATTTAATATGTTTTATCTATCTATATCTAATTTAATAACTCATAAATTAATTTATTGTCGTCTCAATTTATATAAAAAAAATTTATATGAAATTGGTTTTCTCCAATATTTCTCTCCTGCCTAATTACAAAACTCCTTACATAGGAAGTAACACCCTGTACAAAATTCCTAAGAGTCTACGTCTTGAGCAACACTCACTTTTAAAGAGCCGTGAGACCATAATCAGATTTGATGACAGGTTGGGGGGCACATTGAATGGGGCCACAACCAGGAGAAGATGAAAGTGGTGCCATTGTGGAACCCATGGAACCAGACGGTCCCAGGGAGCCAATGTGCATACCGGGGTCACCGTGTAGCATTGAGTTATGGTGGATACTTGAAGGCGTCATGGGATGGGCATGGGAGAGGGTTCCCATCGATGATGTCATGGGACTTGTAAGAGACATATCCATCATGTTGTCACCAAGTCCATCTACCTCCCTGTAACAAAAAAATAAAATTGGATACCTCTATCGAAACATCAATGAATATTAAAATGAGCCAGTCTCAACAAAATTTGAGAAGTCGTTTTCATTTTTATCTTGCTTCGAATTCTAAGTATTTTTCCTGTACCTAAACTCAACAGTTTCGAATTTATTCATTGTTTTTTTAAGGTAATTGTCTACCAGGAGTAGTTCCCAAAACACAATAACTTGCACGCTTATTTAGCCATCGTGTACCTAGCTAAGGTATTCAAAACCAAGAAAATAACTAAAGTATTGTTTTGAGGAAGGAGTAAATGTTTATCGATTAGGAACAAACTTCTATTCATCCCTTGATAATACCATAGTGTTTATTTATACTAAGATAATACATTTAGCTACTAGTGGGTTGACCCAGAAACAACACATAGAGATTTTAAACACATTTCCATTCATATGTTCTGTGGTGTAACTCAATATAAGTGTAGTCGTCTGTACCTACACTCTACATTCGCTAATAATTCGAGATACCAAATTATCACAAAAATAATGTCGAGTATTAAGAAAAGACCATCTAAATTCAATTTGATGGAAGCGTTTGAAAAAAATACATGGCTGTAAAAGTTCAAATTGAATATTAACAAAGATACTCGTATACGCAAACTCACTAGCACTAGATACAACCAGTCAATAATAGAGTTAAAGAATATTTAACCAGTAGTTCCGCAAATTAGTTTATAATCTTATCATTGATAGCGTTTCGGAAAAGTCTCATCGCCTCAACTATGGTTATCGATACATTTTTTTCAAATGTCAATCTCACGTTAGTCATATTCACTGTAGGAGCTTGAAACGCAGTCTCGCTCATTTTATTGATTTATTCCGCTAACCCCTTTCTCAACTATTATATAACAATATCAGCAAAACCGGCAGCTCCCATAATTTTGTATTATGAATTGTGTCCATTTGCAACCTATTAAAACAGCCGTGTTTGAAATCAAAAATCAGTATTGCTGATATGCATATTTTCAGGAAAATGGGTTATTTTCCGTAAGCCCCATTTGCCATTTGAAATTATTAGATATTGTAAAGATTGCCTTTATTGAAGTTTCTATCAGAAAATCATATTTATTTGGTCCTTTTAATAATAAAGTCTTCTGCAAAATATTGACATCGTAATTTGAATTGAAAATTATAAAATTGGTTATGATTAATTTGATAGCAGTGACAATTGTCAATATTTTAAGATAAGAAATCACAGCTCTATAAGTATTTTTTACGAAAAATTTTACCGACATTATTAGTTGATGCACTGAAAGATACAAAATAATATTAATTCTATTGGTTCTGGTAATTTTGAAGTTGTAAAAGTGTAGTTAGATTGGAAATTTTGGCACCAACTTCAAAAGTACCAGAACCAATAGAATTAATATTATTTTGTATTTTTCAGTGCACCAACTAATAAATTTGGTCCAATATTTTGTAAAAAAATATTTATTGCACACTTTTGAGTGATAATGTGTTAGTCATAGGTACTTACCAGAGATTTGCAAACATTGCGGAAATACACATATTTTAGAATTTACCACTGCTGCAATTCGGAAACCTATGCTTTTTTTGAAAAATGTCCAGATCAAATGTTGAGTAGTATAATTGATCTTTTCTTTGATTTGGTCATCACATTTTTTTTAATTTCGAAAAAATTTGCCCCATCTACATAGCGTAAACAGATATTTCGGAATTTACTATTGCTCTAACTCGAAAGCCTATAATTTTTTTAAATATTGCAGGATATAATCCCCTTTCTAATTTTCCAATCTCGAATTTTCGACACTCGGAAAAATTTGCCCCTTTTACATAGCTGAAATAAATATTTCAGACTGTAACGCGGAAACCTATGATTAATAAAAAAATGTTCAATTTAAACGTTTCCGGATATGGAAGTTTTTATATTTTTTTTTTTCAATTTTCCTCTATTTGGAAAGTCGGCCAAAAAGTATATCTTTACAACGTTCTTATCTTGGCAAGTTGGCTTGCTTTACAAATTAAAAAGTGTTCTCACCAGTAACTATTATCTCTGCATTAAATCCTACCAATCAGACAGGCATTTTTCCGTGAAATTCAATGACCAGCAATATGAATACTGTCCTATCAATTCCGATGTTCCCCAGGGTAGTGTCATTGGTCCACTGCTTCACCTACTGTACACAGCCGACTTACCGCAAACTAACAATACTGATGATGTAGCAGTACCAACCGTAAATGATAATAATCTATTGATATAAAAAGATATTTGCTTAATTAAATTTGAGAATTAACAAAATTGGGTAAGGAAATATTTATTTTGTGAAGCCTATGTTTGAAGAAAATGATGTGAACCGGATGATATACTATAATACTTCTCCATTAGACCCTTATCTCACGGTTGTTACATTTATTGTATCTTTGTTCAACAAATTTTAAATTAATTTGAACTTCTTCTCCCACATAGCGGTTCCTCCATCTGACAAATGTGGTTTTAAGTTATTCTCAATTCTTCACAATGCTTCATATATCGTGCTATAGGAAAACGAAACTAGAAACATCCAACAACAACAATCTAACGCTTAAAAAGCTCTCCATAACAAAATGAGTGGTATATTAGAATAGGGGAGAGTTTAGTGTTTAATCGGTTCTCAATTTCTTACCCTTTCAGCGACAGAAAAAAGTGCAAGTAAGAACTCTAAGAAAAAAAATGGACGTAATAAGTAAGGTCCAGGTTATTACAGATATTTTATTTTTGGCCAGCATTGATGGTTTGACGTAGAGAAGACGATATGATTTAAGTCTATTTAATGAAAGTATTTCTATATTAATATAATTAATAAAATTAACACACTAAGAAACAAACTCACATTCTTGCAAATCTAAACAGCATGGACATAAGTTTGTAACAATAATCTCACAAATGTCTATCCTAAGCAGAAAAGGATGAAAAGAATATGACAAAAAATGCGACGACTCGTAGCCGGAGGATAGGGGAATTTTACGTTTTTTAATTTGTTCAATTTTATTATTACTTTTAGGGGGAAAAGCTGTTAACAAAAGGTACATCATATCTGTAACTCAAAAGTTCATTTTCGTAGGTACCCTTGAAATTTCTTCGAAGTGCAAACGAATGCAATAAGTACATTTCTATATGATATTTACGAGGATATTTACCTACCTAAAATAATCGCGAAAGCTGTCTTCATTTTCATTATTCTAATTTTCTTGTATTTTCTTGATACTCGTAATCTGGCTATTCTTTGTTTTGTTTATAATATGAGCATCTTATCTTCAGAATTCGGAATTTTAACTTTTTCTAGTGGTTTCAGCTGCTTCAAATGCAGCTAATATATTCTTTACAAGAATGTCCGTCAAGACATTAGATTTACGGCCGAATTCATAGTCTGTCCTTATCTCAAGTGCTGAGGAAGACTTCATTGAGGGTTCCTCAAATTATAAAGGGAGCCTCATTTCAGAGTCAAATCTCAATGCTTCCTTTCATAGTCGGATTCAAAAAATCATTGTCCATTATACTCCTTAAAGAAATTTGAACGTGTGCTTTTCCACAAATTCAGAACGGTCTATTTAGAGGTTGTTCAGAGAGAATTTGTTTTGTTATTATATTTACTCTCTAGTTTGAGGTTAGGATGGCTCCCTCAAGGAATCTCGAGAGCTTCCTTGAGATAAGGAGCCAATAAGGTTCCTTATTTGATGAAGGAATGATTATGAAACGAGAAATAAGGAACAAGGAATCCTCATTCCTCAAGGAAGCTCTATGAATACGGCTGTTAATCTTTTGTGTATTGGTGCTAGAGTGACCCAACCTATTGGTCTGGGGTAACAGACGCAACCTGAGTGATTTCGAGTGTCGGCAGTAGCTAAATTGAGCCGTTGTCAGATCGCTACCGATTTTGAGTTCCGCAAAATGAGTGCTGATCCAAAACACCTCGGTCTCCCCAATAGAACTCAGGAAATAGCTTTGTTATGTAAGCAATTTTAAGAAGAAGAATTTGGTATCATCTAATTAGCGACTGCGAAGGAATCGTAACTGTGAATGCCAAAGTATAAAGTTACAGTGTGTCTACGATAAGGATGGGATAGCGTTATGGAGCCCTTACACATACGGACAAGTTCCTGAACTTGACACACGAATTTACCCGAACTTGTGCCTACGATTGGGTTTAAGAGGACAAAACAGTATTTTTGGTCTCTATCAACCAAATCTACCATTTAAATACCTACGTGTGTTGATCAACTAAGTTGAGGAACCTGGTTCATGAACATGTTGAACTGTGTATGGGGCCCAATTTTATCTCGAGAACGGTAACAGAAACGAAGTCGGTTAAATGGGGAAATAGTTATTTGATGATCTATTATATCGTGTTTTCAAAAATTCGAACTATTTTGGTTTTCGAGATTCTAGTGAAAACCTGATTCAAGCAATTTTCAATTTCATTTGTTATAATGATTAATTGTATCTTCATGTGTATTGGGTAACACTTTTCATTGCCAAATCATCAATGTATCACCACATAATATAACAATTAGGTATACTTTTCCACTAAAAGCAACTTTTTGTTTTTTAAGCATTTTGCTAGCGATTTTTCTTATTAGGAGATGCTTAGTAAAAAATTAAATAATTTTATGTTAATAAATAATGTATTGAAGATTTAGGTGTTGTTTCGTGGTCTTGAGTACCTATTGTTGAAAATTTACCTGGCTTCTCCGACTTCTCCTGACTTTTGTCTTTGAGACATACGTATATCAAAAACCTATGCGTGCCATCGTAAATTTCAATGGGAGGAATAAATAATTTCAATATTATAGAAGTCAGACATGTATGTTCAGAAAATAATGCTACAAAAATACTCAAAAACTGTCAACTTAGAAAAATAAAAATTTTTAGTCATTAAATTATTCAATTTTACATTAAGCATCACCTAACCTAAGAGAAATCTACGTAAAGTTCTTAATAACTTTTTTAAATCATCACTTTCGGAAGTCTTACTCAGGAGAACTGAGCTTATATTAAATTTTCATAGAAGTGATGAACGAAGGAATACTTAGAATCGAGAAAAGAGTCCTATATCTTTCTAGATTTTTGATGAATTTTCAGGGATCAAAACTATGGATAACTGCTATCAGTATCAACAAAAGTCAGTTTCAGCATTCTGTATGGGATTAATCAATTATAGGTATGTGCCTGATATAAGAGGAAGCTCATCAAAATACTAAAATTAGTAACATATGAAAATTAATTCAAAATATTTCCTAAATGATAAAGCAACAGAAACAGTTTTATCATCTTGTTAAATTTCTTAAATAACGTATTAAATATTACTCACTGACTTTCGGAAGTAATGAAGAATTATGTTTAGATATAGATAGAAGACTCTTACCTTGTATTGTTGTTTTTCCGTTTATCATTGTTATTGGGGGAAGTGCCGTTCTGTGTTTTTCCCCTGACTTTCCCGCCAGCTTTGGTGTTCGCCGTTGGAGTTGTCGTCGTCACCCCAGCGGGATTAGTTTTTCTTCGCACATTTTTCGTATTGGGCAATTTGTTATCCTTCTTCCACTTCATTCGACGATTCTGGAACCAGATTTTGATTTGTCTTTCGGAAAGCACTAGTGTGTGCGCTATCTCGATTCTCCGCCGCCTTGTCAGGTATCTGTTGTAGTGGAACTCTTTCTCTAGTTCCAGTATTTGGTGTCTAGTGTAGGCTGTCCGTTGTCTCTTGGGCTCCATGCCCGGTGCAAAGGCGCCCGTTGCTGGAAAGAACACACAATTATTTCAAAGCAAAGGTGTTGGAAAATGAATCAATTATAGGCAAATTAAATAACAAAGTTGAATAGTATAGCTGATGGTATATCTACAAAATTGTATTGATTATTGATGAGATATTAGTAGACAGACACAGCTGACCAACTTGAGTAAATTTATTATTTTAACCTGGACAGAAGGTCCGCTTAAAGATCTGTTTTACGGGATCTGCATAAAGTGTCAGCAAGCAGACGGATATAGCCCATCATTCTATTAACTATTAGATAAAAAAATTATTGTACTACGAAGTCTACTAGTTTATGAATAAATGGGCATTTTTGTATGACTGGACTATTTTCGATTGCTTACCCTATCTGTTTCTACGACAGAAGTTGGATTTCCGGCTGCTCTCCTCGTTTCTAAACAAACTCATTGGCACGTATAAAGTTATCGTTCAAAGAACGTCGTCAGATGCATGTTAGTTATTTATTCTGATAGTATATTATTAAAGACTACTTTTTCTTGTACTTCTTTTTGATTTTCTGCGTGATATAGTTTCTCTACATCCGTACAGCACATCTTCTTTTTTATTAAAGACAACTAATTTATAAGAGTTCATTTATACATATATTGGTGGTACAAATTATAGTATAAGCTTCACTCACAACAAGGGTTTAGTGGTTTCAGTCAATACTGGACTTCAAAAATTGTCCACCAGTAAACCATACTTACTGTTCTTGATACTTGATATACTATTTACTTTCGTTTTTCACCACTCGAGTCACAGGTAAGATATCTCATAGTTCAAACAACTATTCAAGTACAATTCGATGAATGGTTGATAAGATGAAAATAACGGAGAAGAACTCACCAAATCTATTTATACATTTTCTATCATAATAAAACTTGGTCAAGTAAAACTGGACCGTGTCAATAAAAACAGTTAATATGAGTACAAGACTCAGATATAGCATAATGAATTACATTCCATCACCACAAATAACTGAATGGGGTAGAAGAAGATATAAAAGCGTAACAACTATTTGTGAGCAGATAGATTAAAATATTCTTCAAAGTATTCCATATTGTAATCGCGTTAAATTTTCAGTTTCCTGTTTTGAACAGACGATTATGTTTCAGAGTTTTTGGAGTCTGATAAACATAACTTTAACCATTGATAAGATTATCTCATCTGGAAAAGGGGTGAACCAATTCTATTGCTTTCTTCTTCATTTTGTAGAGTACCAATCCCGTAAAGCCTTTTGCAAAAGATGGAACCTTGCTCGCAAATTTTTAGGTGAAAAGCTAAAGAACGTGATTTGCTGAGAACTTGAGTACTAAAAGTATTTGAATTAATTGTGTCTATTCTCCTAGGAGCCCTTAATGACCCACTCAATGCTCATCTATGGACAAAAGCTGTAAAAATGTGCTCTCATATTTTCTACCTGCTTATTCATATTCATGTTAAAGGGTTCTTCTTACGGAAAATTGAATATGACTGTTGTTGTTTGTCTTACATAGGTACAAGAAAATTAATTAAAGTAAGATTTGATTGGACGATTTTAATAATTTGTTGAGAAGGAAAGTAGTTCAATTGGACATAGAAATTTTGAACGTCCTGGAACATCCTTTCAAGGTGAATGGGACATGGGAAAGAGCATAGGAGAATGTTATTAATTTACATTTTCAGTTTTCCTGGCTTCAGTAATGGTCTTAAGGGAAATATTGAAAGTAACAATTTTGTTTGTTTCGCCAGTCTAGTGTCAGTCAGAGGGGTCTATCGTGCTATAATCATATTTCATATTTCTTTACAAAGCACATTATACAAGTAGACTCAACAAGTGAATCTATAACCAGAAATTATTGTCAAATATACAGAGTAAACCATGGAAAACGTACAGGGTCGAGTACATTTTTTTTCAGTAGAATCCGCTGTATATTAGCTCATTTTTTTAAACAGCAGAGTGACCTCCATCCACTCCGCTAATATTAACTACTATCTCCAAACCACTTGAAAGTTATATTCTTTATGACCGACTTCCCAAACGCAGGAAGTGTACAATTCGACTTTTTGTCTGCATGTTTTTATCATGTCTGCGTTTTTTTCATTTGAAAATGGATTATTGAGAGTTGGTCCCAATGAATAAAATTGACATTCAACATGTCTTTCGCCCAAAAAATTTCTCACAAAAGGGCTGGAAGGGATTTTTTTTTGAAAAACAAAAATTTGAAAGTACGAAATTAAATATTCTGCAATGTTTAAACTGGACATAAAACATAGATTTCCGAGTTACAGCAGTTTTAATGTCTGAAATATGTGGAAAAATGGAAAATTGAAAACAAAATACGGCAAAATTAAAGAATAGATTATGTATATATAATTAAAATTGAACATTTAAAAAAAACTACGGTTCCAAATTACAGTAGTGGTTCAGTCTGAAAAATGTGTACCTATTACCGGGATATTTTGAAATCTGAATAAGCAAAGTTTTATCTTCTTTACTCAATTTTGCAAGATTTTGATGACTAATGATTCACTCAAAAATTGTATATGGATTGGTTTTACAAAAAATAGGATCGACTTTCTTAGTTGGTGCCCTGAAAAATTCAAAATAATATTTATTCTTCTACTGCTACTAATTTTGAAGTTGGTGCCAACAGTCTTTTATCTACACTACAACTGCACAACTTCAAAATTGCCAGTAGATACCAATACAATTAATATTATTTTGTATTTCTCAATGCACCAACTAAGAAAGTCGGTGCTATTTCTGATAAAAAAATATTTATAAATTATTTAAATAATGTCAATTGATATGGGTATGAAATTTAAGAGGGAAAAATTATAATATCATATAATAGACAGATATGTGATATTCGTGATCCATTTTCATGCCCCAAAATTATACGGAGTGGCTGGAAAAAACATTTTTAATTAAATTTCCTCATGTTTTTAAACGGCTTTTTAGGCTATCTGATGTAGGAATTGGACGTGAACATTTTTTGTTTGTACACACCCAGGACATTTCTAACCGTTTTCTATTTATTGAATTCTGAAAATTTTCTCTAGTTTTTCTGATGTAACATACAATATATTTTGTACCAGAAAACAGACATTCTTTGTTTGCACACCCTCAGACTATTTCTAGCCATTTTCAATTTCTTAAATTTTTTTTTTATTTATTAAGGACGTACTTTAACGAAGCTTACGCACTCCGATTGATTGGGAGTAACGGACCCACTCGATGAGTAGCTAAATCTCCAGATCTCACTCAAATGGATTTTTTTATGGGGATATAGGTATGAGATGAATCATGTATAGAGATATACCTAACAACAACAAATGAAAATATAGAGAAAAGGACGACAGTACTTTTAGAAATATAATACCAGCAATTCTAAGAGCAGTACCTACCTATAAAAGTCATATTGAAAGCTCTTAGATGTGTGTCAATCACAATTTTTGTTTTTTTGCGAATATTTCGCATGTGAATTGTGTTTGTTTGCTTTCAATTTCATTTCAAGGTGGATCCTGATCATTTTTCTCAATACGCACTGTATATTCGATAATAATTTCTGGTTATTGACACAGTTGTCTCATCTTCTTTTTTTTTCGATTCATCATCCTATTTATTGTAGTAGAACCCGAGCAATCGGACTATGACGCACTCTATTCCCACCCAGTATATATCCAGAGTAATTAGCTAAAACTGGTGACATAGTCATGTGGGCAGATACACCTGATATTTAATTTAGGTAATGTTATATGAGATCTATTTTTGTTATAAACAACCAACTTTTTAACCAATTTGAGGAAAAAAGATCGACGTCAATATTTTGATTCTCGTCATCTTTGTGACGAACATTCATTTATGTAAGAATAGAATATTTTCGATTGTTAACCACATGTATGTCAGTAAGTTGGGTTTAATGGTTGTCAAACTCGTCGGTAAATGAATTACTTACCATTCAGAAAACAGTGAAGTGAATGAAAAATTTAATGTATTTTTCCAATTATTTATGCAGCTGTCAGATATAGGTAAGTTAGGAATTTATTTAAAATTATTTTTTCCAAACAAATATTATTCAAAAAAATTGATTTATGCGAATTCTTTCATATTAGTCGTGCTAAAAATATTACATGCAACATGAAAGGTAAAAGTTTACTCAGTTTACTGGTTTCAGAGGATAATGGAAAATATGAAACACCTAATCTTTGACAATAATGACCTCGCTGTGCTCTGTCTTATATTTAGCCAGTGAATCAACCTAGCTATATCATCACTATTCAATTCTATAACGATTGGTTTGAACTTCATACGCGCCTGTTTTTATCGGTCGTATTATGTGAGCAACAACCGAATCCTATATATATATCTATCTATATATACATCGAAGTCTCTTATTACTCTATAGGGGTGGAAGCCAATATAAACGTGCTGCTGTATTTTTGCCTAGTCATGCGGCATTAATGAATTTTGAAAAAAAAGTTACCAGCTCCCCAGCTCAACAAGTTACATACATATACACCGAAAGCTCGAAGCTATTATTTATTTAAAGAGTTTATCAATAGCAGCTGAAGAAGCCTGAATATATGCCTAATTAGGAAGTCGACAATGAAAATGACTGTATTGTCGATAGTCGCTCGCGGCCGCCGCAAGAGACAATTGTAAACAACTTAGTTTCGGTATATGGGAACAGCGGCCGTCGGCTGTGTCTCAAAGCAGACACACAGCCTCTTTGGCAGCATTCTTGTTGCCCAAAATGATGATTGTGCACATATTGTCGACGTAAACAACAATTGCACCGACTGTCTAGGTTACGGCAAGGTCACTATGTTTGGTGTGGTCCGGGTCTGCGGCGAGAGATCTACCATATCTAGATTGAAAAAACTGCCTGGCGGCAGGTCGTCGGAATATTTCTCCGGGCCAGGGCTTAGCATTTTTTATACTGACGAAGCGATTTTTGCTTTAGACGATCTAATGCCTGGTGGATAGCGAGGATGCTTTTATAACCAAGAGACAACGCTGCTTTTGGTCTGATGAAATTAGTTACTGAGTTAATATTTTTAATATTACTTGTCAGTTTATTTGTTATCAAGCATAATAAATTACACCGGAAAATCTGTTAGCATTGATGTTTTTATATAATCACCGAAGTTCTGTCCATAAAAATATCAATCATCATTTCAAAGCCACACTAGAAAATGTTTATACCGTTACAGAAAAGGGATGCTGAAGCATAGCCAAGATACTTTCAGGATTAGAAATTAAATTGCATTTTAGGTAAATTTCTTATAGAAATATACCTATTGCGATCGTTCACACTTTTGAATTTCGAAAAAATTTCAACAGCATGTTGTTATATGTCTATAATTTAGTCCAAAAAAACATTTGGTTCAAAAGTTTATATATATGGGATATTACGAAATTTGTTAACACGATAGAGGTCGCAGTTTTGAAGGTATCAAGTTCAAATTTGCTACAAAAATCAATCTCTCAAATATCTCGGTCGAGTTCGTTATTGGGCAATATCGGGTAAGTAGTTTCAAAATGGCGACCATTCAAACATTTAAAAAAATTATCAAAAAAGAGCAGTAGTGTAAATATTATTAAAAATAATTTTAGGTTATAGATATAATCAGTACCTACAACTTTTGTTCAAAGCAATTTTTCATACAATACACAGGTAAAAAAATTAAAATTAATAAAGAAAAATAACAAATATTGATAAAACATGAACACTCAATATAAATTTGATGTAATTGTACATTTTCTGGAGATCTTAATATAGACCCTGATTAAAAAAATATATAGTATATTTATTGAAAAGAAATAGACGAAAAAAAAATCTGCCTTGAAGTGGACTCGAACCCTGTCTGCTTTATATTCAACAGCCAAAACAAAAACCTCTAACCGCAAGGCTATGACAATTTTATTTAATAACATGTAGGTATACCAATGAAAAGGTTGTTAAAATTACAATTCAATGAATTTTGAAAAATTTACCTTTCCGCTGACTACAGGCCATCGGGATTTTTTAGTATTCTTTTGGTTTATCTATAGAGCGATCCAAAAAAATACAATTCCTCAGTAGGCTGTTCAAAATGAGAACTTTTTTGCTTGAATCATCTGTTATCGCATAATATTGAAACATCAATTGTATCTTTTTGGAGCGGAAATATATTATTGAGCAATATTAAAAGAATTCATTCCAGATATTTCTTATTGAACTTTCACTCTGCCTGTCTTAATAATATTTGAAAATGATTAAGTGAATGGTTAACTGCCCGAGTGTTCTTTAAGTATCACATCGTTAGAATCATTTGGATGTTCTTAAGGCTCTTGAAGAAAGATAAATTGTTACAGATGTAAGCACATCTTGTCCAGATATTCGATAGCTTCCATTCTAGATCTTCTAAGTAGGTAAAGATACCTTATTTTTAACTGAATTACTGTAGGTATTTTGATCCTTTTCGATTCAATGTCTAATAAATTCAATTAGAGCAGATTATCTTTTAGGTAAATTTCTTATAGAAATGTAGGTACCTATTGCGATCGTTCACACTTTTGAATTACGAAAAAATTTCAACGGCATGTTGTTATATGTCTATAAGTTAGTCCAAAAAAACATTTGGTTCTAAAGTTTATATATATATATATATATATATATATATATATATATATATATATATATATATATATATATATATATATATATATATTATATAAATTTGTTAACACGATAGAGGTCGCAGTTTTGAATACAAAAATCAATCACTCAAATATCTCGGTCGAGTTCTTTATTGGGCAATATCGGGTAGGTAGTTTCGAAATGGCGACCGTTCAAACATTTAAAAAAAATATCAAAAAGGAGCCGTAGTGTAAATATCATCAAAAATAATTTTAGGTTATAGATATAATCAGTACCTACAACTTATGTTCAAAGCAATTTTTCATAAAATACACAGGTGAAAAAATAAAAATTAATAAAGAAAAATAACAAATATTGATAAAACATGAACACTCAATATAAATTTGATGTAATTGTACATTTTCTGGAGATCTTAATATAGACCCTGATTAAAAAAATATATAGTATATTTATTGAAAAGAAATAGGCGACAAAAAAATTCAGCCTTGAAGTGGAACTCGAACCCTGTCTGCTTTATATTCAATAGCCAAAACAAAAACCTCTAACCGCAAGGCTATGATGACATATACGACAATTTTATGTAATAACATGTATGTATACCAATGAAAAGATCGTTCAATTTTGAAAAATTTACCTTTCCGCTGACTACAGGCCATCGGATTTTTTTAATTTGGCCTTACAGACAAACGTTCTTTGTAATGTATAAAGAATAGTTTTTATATTTAGCTTAAAATTGAATATAACAATCCTCACTGCATAGGTAGGGAGGTACAATATTCAGCAATTAAATAAAACATAAATATGACAAAACTGATTGTGACAAGATTCAGAAAAAAAATTATAAACATTTTTTCATATTGAATTAATAAGAAATTAACAAAAACTTTCAACATTAGAAACATTAAATGCATCTATTCCCAGTGATTAATATTGCTCCATTGCTCCTAAGTACACATTCTTCCATCTCAATGTCATGACTGGACATGACAACATATTTCTTTCTGGCTCTAGCAAGGACAAGCTCTCGAGCAAGCTCCCTATTCGAAAGCCTAATGAGAATGTTTAATTTTTGGATCACTCGGTATTAATGAAATATGTTGTATATTCGAATTGTCTATGTAAAAACAAATTGTTATTAAACAAGTTCAAATTCAACGTATTAGATTCTTATACTAACTACCAACGCTCTCCTCTATATCAAGAATAGAGAATTATAATAGGTATCTAATGAATATGCAAAAGAATTATAATTATTCCCATATATTATTTCCCCTTTCTAAAACATTTTCTCTCTTTTGCAATCTACATAAATATTTCGACTAATTACCTATACATTAGTTGACGCCCTCACAAGCCAAACTTATCAAATAAGTATTCATATAGTTGCTGCAGTATATATACTTTACACATACATCAAGATAAAATTGATTTCAGAAATCGCCGCTTTGTAAACGTAGGTGGTAGTAGGTGCATTCATTCTACCATTCTTTTATCCATTAATATCCCTACTTTATAAGCCGTCGCGTGCATTTGATTACCATTTGAGCATTAGTCAGTGGAATTTAGAGGTTTCCTTTTTCTTTCAAATGATCAATATACCTACCAAAAACAATTATGTGCACGATAGAATCAAAAAAATATGGAATCTGAAAAAAGTAATACTAGGTTTGCATTCTCAATGAATCAGTATTGACTATGGCAACGATATAGTTTCGAAAATCAAATGCAGTTTAAGGCATTTACAAATCCATACTATAGGTATCATTTTAGATAGATATGGATTTTGTATGTAGCAATTAGATAAACTGAAGCCAAAATAAAGTTCCAACCTTTTTAAACCTTGATCATTTTCTAGCTGTTTCAACTTCCTAAACTAATTCATTTTTAAATTATAGGCTGGCTTGTTTATTATTTATATCTGGACAAAAATGTTTAGATAGACCCATGCATTTAACACCGTTGCAAAACAGCTTGGTTTTATCTAGAACTGAAATAATTCGTTTTTTCTAGCTATACTATAGGAAATACTGAGATAAACTGACAAACATTTTGGAATTCAGGAAATATAGCTTCATATAATCTTTTCGGAAGAAAACAAGGCAATTAAATTTAAAAAGTCTTCTAATAATTATTAGGTAAGGAACAGATTTAAAAAATCCGGTGTGTCCACTCAAACGAATTTCCTACCACTCTCAAACGAATTCCAATTAATATAAAAATCGTCTGATCAGGTCATGTGACCATTTTTTTTGCGTGCCAAGATACTGAACACTGGACACCGAAACTTTTACACGATTACTATACTAAAATACTAGGTCTAGTGGTAGGTAACTAAGACATGTAAATTGTAAACAAATAACAAAACATATAACAACACTGCCGTTATTGTTTACAACAAAATGATTAATAATTTTGTAATATTTCCAGCGTTGCTCTCATTCCATGTTGGTACTAATTCTTGGATTTCCTTATCTTTAATATAAAATATTTTTTATACGTTACCGTTTCTCAATTTCGTCTTTGTTGATTGTTATTCTTATTCTTTTTTATCAAAGACGTTAAATGAACCATTTTAGAAGAAACCTGTAATTCCCATCCAGCCTATGGATTGTTGACCGCACTTAAAATACGTGTAAGTCTATAAGCCATCAAGTTGCAACAGTAAGAAAATTATTAATAGTTATAAAAAGAGGTGAACTTTAGCCTGTTTTCCTAAATTCAATCCCGTATACTCGACCAGTATAGTAACGTCACCAATGGACGCGAAAATCTGCTGGTGTAGGAATAGGGTCTATTTACACATTATTGTCAATAAATGAGATCAATTAATTTGAAAAATACATAAACAGCTATCAGCGTATCCAGTACTGGAAGAATTTCACCCAATATGGACTAGTATACTAGATCTTACACATAATCATATTAGCCCCCGTGTAGGTATTGGATAATCTTAATTTTTGATTGAATCAGATTTTTCAGTGTTATTTAAGATTTAATTATCTAGATCGTCCAAGCTTCAAAGTAAAGGAATCCTTCTAAATATTGTTTGATTATCTTTCATATAGTTATTGTTAACGAACTTTATTTCAAGAAAATAATGAAAAATGCCTTACCTACCACAAGTTTAATATAGCTACATACCTAAAAAAAAAGTTTACTCAAAATCGATTTTTTGAAAATTTACACACAACGTTGCATTCAAACTCGAGCGTTTTTATATACAGGGTGATTTATAACTATTGGGACATAGGCTAAGGGCAGGTTATTTGGACCAAACTATGACGATAGGCCCAAATACGCGTTAATAAAATATTGCTGTGGAGAAGAAAAAAAGGGCGTTAAAGTTGTTTTTCTGATTTTGTTAATAATTTCACCGTATATTTATCAATTGTTATCGATCAAAATCGGCTCATATGCATAACTTTAGACAAGGAATATTATGTATTATTTCAAATTTTGTTACAAGGGGCGTCACGCGAATTATTCTTGATGATGATATTAAGTGGTAACTTTTTTTGGCGAAACTTTTTAGTGATTTTGATTAGAAAATATAACGTGGACATAATTTCTATGTAATATTGGTACTCTTACTGACACGATAATTTCATCCGTTTTGGGGGTAAAAAGCAATTGAACCGTTCAGTCTCAAAAGAGGATTTCAAATAAAAGGCAATAAGAAAAATTGTAGCGTAAGCTTTCTATTTCAACGTTGAAGTATAACTGAAAACCATTGAACATGAAAAGAGCTCTAAATTATATGTTCCACGTGAACTCCTACGACTTCTATGCATTTTCTAATTCTTGTAATAAAGGCTTTTCGGATGACAAAGAAGAAATTGTCCCGTCATCAAATTAGCCGTATTTTGTATTTTCCTCCAGAGTTCATCGCTTCAAACATACATGGGCATATACTAAAGATTTCATATGCCCCCAAACATAAAAATCAAGAGGTGGCCATTTGAAATCACTTCCTCTGCCAATTCATCGCTGAGGAAATTTTCCACTTAGATGATTTCTCACAAGTAATGGGAAATGTGGCGGAGCTCCATCCTGCATAAAGCATATTTTCCTTCTTACATCAAATGATAGATCATCCAAAACATCTCAGAGTATTTTGTAAAAAAAATAAGGATCTCCATTTAAATTTGGAAGAAGAACATATGACCCTAGTAGTTGATCGCATACAATGCCACACCAAATATTCAATTTAAACTCATGCTGAAACGGTCTTTGTTTAACAACATGCTGATTTTATTCTTCCCAGTAATGACTGTTTCGCAAAGCAAATTTTGAACAGCAGTGAAGTGATAAGGGTGAAACTTTTCGTTTTTAGAATTCTATTGATAGACGACTGACTCACTTCTGTTGTTGCTGCCAGTTGACGTAAACTTACTTCAGGATTTTCATCTACTTGAACCAAAATTTCATCTTCTTCATTAGGTGTGATTTGTTTCGAACGACCACCCAGATTTTTACTATGAAACGAGGCATTTCAATCGAAGAAGCTTTAAAAAATGCAACAATACACTGTAATCTCACTGCAAAAATTAATCCACTGAGAAATTACATTCACCAGCAACAATTATCTGACAGTACAATGTAAGCCTTTCATAAATTAAGTAGTATTACCTTCTGAGACTCTGAACTGTTCAATTATTTTTTTCTCAAAAATGGATGAAATTATCGTTTTTAAATAAGAGTACCAATACTTATTACGTAGAATCTAAAAAAAAAAACAACTTTACTGTATTTCATCTATTATATAAATATGACAACTGTGACAGTTATTTTTTTACCGACTTTCCAAAAAGAGGTATAAAATTCGACTGTATGTTTTTTATATTTTTTATTGGATTGCGCGATTTGTATAGTTAATAAACGAGGTACCTACGCTTAATTCATTTGAAAGAGGAGGAATGAAATATGGTCCCCTATCAAAAATGATTAAAACCAAACTTATCATTCGCCAAAAAAATCACCCCCCAAGGGGAGTGGAGGAGGCGATTTTTTTCGCAAATCGAAAATCTGAGACCGCAAAAAATCTAATATTTCTGAGTTACAGCAAGAGTAATGTATGAAAAATGTGTATTCTCGAAATGTTTCAAAATACCCAAAAAAAAAAGTTAAATATTATTAAGAAAAATAGGATCGACTTTATTACTTAGTGCACTAATAATACAAAATAATATTAACTCTGGTGCAGGTACTTTTGAAGTTGGTGTCAAAATACTTTTATTTACCAGTAACTGCACTACTAACTACCAGTGTTTTTTACTTTCTGTATGATTTCATTGTTTCGCGACATTGCAATATGTTCCTACTGAAACTTTTGAATATTAATCTTGTAAATTTCATATTTGATAGAACTTTTTTTCGGGTTAATGAAACTCGAAACTGCAACAAGATAGGTAACTTTTACTTTTCAAATATGGAAATTCTCCATTATTTCAATTGTTTATTATTTGATCGAATTAAAAACCAATTTACCTAGTAAAAATATAATCTGTAAAAATTGTTATGAAAGTGGGTATAATAAGAGTTTCGCAGGTCACAGTAGAACTGGCAATCGGGATCTAATTTCAAATTTCAATGCTTCAAATTTTTAATGCTGAAGGCTCTCAATCGGATATTTAGTAACAAAACAATACGATATTAAGTGAGCTTTTTTTTTGTTTCTGATGGTACTTTTGGCAGTAACCGTACAGCACGTTTTGTATTGATTATAATTTTGTTTTCTTTGGTCTTTCATTTTTGGTCGTTGGTGTGCTCACTTTGGTTCAAGCACTTGGTGGAGCTCTTTTTTATGTCTATCGGTCTTTTCATCATTAAGTGAGCTTATAGAATTAGGAGCATTTTATATCTCCTACACCATTGGAATAAATTGTATTATTATTAACACATGTTAAACATCCACCTAACCCACCAAAAGTTACGTAGGATAAAGCTTCGTGTTATGGTGTCAAAACTTCTAAATAAAAATGCAATTTACATAATGAATTTTCCATATTAAAACAATAACGTGGAAGATAATTAAGAAACTTTTGACACAAAACGGAAGCCATCGAAGGTTGAATATTGATAGGAATAAAAAAAAACTTACTTCCATTAGTCGATAATGCATGCGAAATCGAAACTGGAAAGATGAAAATAACAATTACTACGATAGCATACAGTTTTTTATAACGTTGAATAAGTAATTATCATAACTGCTATGTGTTGTTTGTGTATGAATGTATATGAAAGATGATAGGATAAGGTTACGTTATACAACATTATTATTAAAATTGAGCTAGTTAACTTTTTTTATATTTCAACGCGATATATCGGTTTTCTTTTTCTACAACCAACGTATAGAAATGGATGACTTTAAAATGCACTTGATCATAATTAAATATGTGGAATAGGTAAGTATAGGTATATGGATGTAGCAATTTATTTGTAGGTATTATTGTAAATTTTCTTTTTTTGACAATTTTCGAAATATACATAGTTTGTAAAATACCAAAGCATATTTTAAGTAAAGACTGCATCTCTGGAATATAAATTGAATCTGGAGCAACAAATATCTCTACACACTCGTATTTTTAAATTAACAATATTCTAGAAAGCATCTGATTTCTGTCAAGACACGGTTTAATTCCATAGGCTTTTTCTGGATTGAAAAATCAAGAAGATATTTTTGCATTATTACATCGTAAAACTGAGTAATCAATCTAGTTATCTACTATGTGATATTCTCTGATATTCTCTTATAATTTCGTATCAAGGAAATTCCCATATACCTATCCCAGATGCCAAGGATAAGCATAATATTTTCTTCATTAGTAAAAATCCTTGTGTTCACTTTCCAATAGACATCGTGTTACGTTTGCAATGCCATAGTAATTAATGATAGCAATAATTTAATTTCATCACCATTTGTCAATCGACTCCAGGCAATACTCCGATTAATTATCTATTCCACTACATAGGTACGTACAATGTTACCTAACGTCGTTTCATTTAACACATTTTTCTCTTATCTGACAGGAGCCATAACATGTTCATTTATCATGCGTCGCCTATCTTCGAGGCGAGAGAAAAATACTCGGACTACTTGGTAGCGAGTCTGATACCAGAACATTTCAACTTGGCAGTAAAATAAAAAGAAAACAGCTGAATAACTGGAAGTAACAACGGAATATGAACAGACTCATTATTAATATAAAGTGAAATTATCCTACAACATGTCGAATAGTACCTAAGTAAAAAAGTTAGTAACAAAAGATTTTTAGCAGGGAGATACTTATAACATCTTTCTGATATTTTTATCGGCCAAAAGGCAATTACATCGTACATCAGGCATATCCAGGACGTAAATGTATCTCAGCCATTGACTTTATACTACATGATATCCTAGTTGATAGAAAATAGAAGGCTAGAGTGACATATATCAGGTCAATCCGATGTTTTACAGGCAGTTCGACTGTTATGATGTCTACGTATAGGTATGGTTTGTTCCAAGTACGTCTTCTGACTATTTTCCAACTACTCAGCCATCATAACAATACAATATCATACACATCTGTAACATAGCTGGCCAACAATATTTTATAATTTGTAACCATCAGGGATCATTGAAACAAATCTACACTGTACATAAGTTATGGTGGCAAAGCGTAAGTCGTTACAATTTGGTATAAAAATATCAATTCACAAATTGAATTTTGAGAAAATTGTTCTCCGCATGCGCGGCGGGAAGTTGGATCCACCTCCACACCATTTTCATTTGAAATGTTGCATTCTTGGGCAATAAGTAGGTACCTTCTATGCCTGTGCCCTTTTCTAAATAATATGAATACCATCCATAATACGATCAAACACCCTATGCAAACAACTCGTACTATGTAGGAATTCATTAAATAATTCTAAATACTGTCTAGGATCTGGAACAGCTGGCATAGATAAAATCAAAAGAAAGAGCAAATTAACCACAATAACACATTTTATTTGTCGAACCTGAACAGTTACAGGTTTAGCCCTGAAGAGACGAAAGCAATATGTGCATTCTTTCGCTACTTTATTATCACAAACTTGGACATACTAGTTTGTAATAAAAAAAGCAAAAATATTAAAAACATAAACAAAAGAACAGGTATATCTATGAATATTGAGAATAAATCCTCATCATTCTACCGGTCGTAGATTGGTACGGCCATCGTTGAGCTGAGGCGTTAGTCCAGCCTTCTATGTTTGACCGCTTGCATTTGCTGGGAAGCATAGGAGGACCAGCTGTAGCAGTATAAGGTATCTGGGCTCAACTAATACCTAATTCATATTTTCTAGGAAATGAAATCTAGTAATCATTGTATCCATTTTTTACCTAGATGGCTATGCGTGAAGTAAGACGCTACTAGATATATTACAGACCAAAAGGCTATCCATTTACATGAAGGGAGTTTCTCGTTTCAAAGATAAGAATATCAAAATAATGTAAAAGAAGTGTAACGTTTAACACTGTGCTAAACGTTGTGGGGTGAGTTCACTTGCGTAATACTCCAAAGTTCTCAGATTGCTTCCAAAACGTTTATTCCCAACACCTTGTATACCACCTTCCGTAGTAGTACAACTGTCACCACTTGTCACCTTGACAATCTAAACTGCCACCGTTTTTACTGACTGAACTACTTAACATCTGATTCTAACAAACGTAGCAGACTGACTGTGACCCGTGATCGAACAGCTTTATATATCACAAACTTGACATGAAATTCATCGAGAATGTTCTAGGATTAATCTAGACGCATATAATATTTTTCTAGAAGATTGTCAATCTGACAATACTGTGACAAAGTATACCTCACATATGGAAGGTTTGGGAATATTTCTACTAGAACTAATTAATGAAATACACAACCAACTACTATAGTAAACAAGGTAGTAAGTATGTACATGACAAACTATCAACATAATACTGCCTCCTTCTTAGCCCCCTTCAAACATCATCCCAATCCATTCTTCTTCTTCTTGATGGAGCTACTTTCATCCTCTTGCCCTAGTCCTCACTCTCGCTTCCCGAGGAGGACATGTTACTCGGTATTCGTTCTGATCCTCTTCTTCGATCATCAAAATGTTTAACCTTAGTACGATATAGTGTTGCACTGCTGATAAATCCAAAATACTCGAAAAGCACACGCTCCTGTTTATTGTTATTGCGCCAGAAATTTTCTCATCTGCATAAATTCAGCTTCTAATAGGTATCCATACAAGAAATGTAGAGTTGGTCTACCAAGATATGTCGGTATCCACTCACACAGAAACACACAGTCTTCACCTGTAGGTATTTGGTTTCAGGTATTTCGGAACCATATAGCCGTATTCATAATCGAATCTAAGTTCCATATTAGGTTGTTTGTTATTTACTATGGTCATCAAACCCGAAAGTTTTAGTATCAAAACAAACCAGTACTTACTGAACAAAGATTTGATTATGAATACCTTTTATTTACGTAGATACTTCTGCTGACCAGGTGTTAATGGCTTTAAAATACTGAGTGGAATACTGTGTATAGACTATGTCTTTATGTTCGTGGGTGCGAGAGACTAAATCTCTATCAATTTTGTTTGCTATACGGGGTATTGAACCGATCGGATTTGTGACTTCTCAAATAGCTCACATTTGGATGTTGCTGGGAAAGCAATGAGAAATAAAAGTAACATTTACTCCAAATATTGTTAAAATGGTTGGAATATAATTTTAATACTTTTCTGAAGATTGAAAATTCGAACCCGGATTGATTCTGCTCAGTTTTTGGCCTTATGCATGCGAGAGCCAAAAAGTTCTAAATCATAATAACGATTGTTGACAGAGCAAGATTATAAAACTGAAATTTCAACTGAACTATCATTAAGTATGTTCTTATAGGTAAATAACAAACGGCACATCACAACATGGTGTTCCATCGTCTATCGAATCCCTGTGCGAAACAAATATAACTAAGAACATATATTGAATCAAATGCAAGCGGAAAGCGACCATAATGACGAGGGGCATTATCGGCCAAGACAACCATACAGTACACTCCTATCAAAATTGTGGAATAAAATAGCAGTCGAATGAAACAAAATATGTGAAATTAACATATTTTAATATGATTAAAGAAAGATTAGCAGTTATTTCCTGAAATATTTACTTTTTCATCGATTTAGGTTAAAATGTAATTCAACATGTAGACGTCCTTTCGAATACAGGGTGGTCGGATTTATAAAACTTTACCAGCGTTTGCAACAGGTAAAAATAATTGAAAAAGTTCATATAAGCTTATCTCAAAAAACGCTCCGTTTTGGCTATACGGGGTGTTGAAATATTGCGAAAAATATAGTTTTTTCTTATTTTTAAAGAAACTCTTCTAAATTTTGCTCGCAAACTAAGTAGGTATTATTGCCACTTAAAAATAAATTCATATCATGATAAACACTTGTTTTTGCTTTACCAGTGGCGTTCGTGAGACCGTTTTAATTATTTTAAATAATAAAAAAAAAGTTGTACACCAATGGTTTTTCGCAATTTTGTAACAAGTATAGATATCCTCATCAATTCTAAACATCCTATCCTAGGTTTGCAAATGTGATGTAAATAAAAACGAATTGAAATAGCGCGAATTATCTTATTTTAATGTGCAAATCTCAGACATTAGGTGCACGTGCAAAAAAATATTTTTTTAACGATAACGGTTTGTTTTAGCGGAAAGACTGAAGAGAGCATTTTTATTAGAATTGATCAATATATCTACATTTATTAACAAAATTGCGAAAAATCATTGGTGTACAGCTTTTTTATTATTTAAAGTAATTAAAACGGTCTCACGAACGCCACTGGTAAAACAAAAGCAAGTGTTTATCATGATATGAATTTATTTTTAAGTAGCAATAATACCTACTAAGAAAGCAAAATCTAGAAGAGTTTCTTTAAAAATAAGAAAAAACTATTTTTTTCGCAATATTTCAACACCCCGAATCTCCATAACGAAGCATTTTTGAGATAAGTTTATATGAACTTTTATTATTATTTTTATCTGCAGAATACGTTGTTAAAGTTTCTCCATTATAATTCGGAATACCCCGTATATTCAAAGAAACGATGATTGTCGCTTCTTGGATCAATATAAAGGTGATGAAATTGGTCAAAATAAGTCTTATTTATTTAAACGATGTTTTACAGTCTTTTTGTTCTATTTTCAATTAAACAGAAGATGAAGAATACCTAACGCATATATAACATGCTTATTGATTTGTGATTAGAATAACCCGCTAGGTGCAGTACATCAATATGGACATTTGACAGCGGTACTTTTTGTGAAGCACATGCGATAATGTTACAAATACAAGGCTAAAGGCAGCGCGACGTGTGATGCTCCGTAAGGGCCGTATACCTACTAGATAAAAAAATGCTTGGTATGCATTCCGAATAATGACATACTCATGTGTAGTCATGTTTACTTATCAAGTAACCAGCTGAACTGCAGACCGACGAAAAGAATGTAAGAATATCGTCTATAAGCACACATTAGCAGATAAAGTCGCGTTTGCAATTAGGTTCTTTTGTTAGAACATCAGCTACTTAGGTGATATGTTTTCATACTAAGTAAAAACTAACAAGTGTGCCAAGTCATACTAGCACTCTAATTCAACTAGTAATTGTTTATCATGCGCGCTAGTGTCATTTCAACACTTCCATACAATTTGTCTAATTGACCACATTGCATGGTTACATCGATGTACATAGAGTGGTGCCGCGCTTACAATTATTGCTGAGTAATCCAACGGTTGAATTTAATTTCATTTAACGGCGATGCTTAACTGGGTTACGGCGACTTGCTTACAGTTGTCAGAATTACATCTCATTCAAAGATTATTCGAACCTATCCTGCTTTTCAAATTAATACTATGGAGCTTTAGCTACAGGAACCTTGACGATGTCATCGTATTTTTTTTTTGTATTGGATTATTCAAAAAAGCAAACATTCGGATGAATTGTATACCTACTTCCTCCGGTTTTCGAAATCGGTTAATAAGAACAATATGTTTTTACTGATCGACTTCCAAAGCAGATAAATAAAATTGGTCCGACTTTTATTAGTTAGTGCACAGTAAAATACAAAAACCATTGGCAGTGGTAAATTTTTAAGTTGAGCAGTGATAGGTAGGAATATATAGAAGAATTTTTGCAGCAACTATCAAACTAAACTTATAGTACCGAATTTGATTATTAATACGGCTGATAAATATTTTTTTGGTAGGTAATTCTTGTAAATCAAAAAGAAAAAAAGGGTGTCGAGTGGAGGACAAATAGTAGCAACCACATGAGACCAAGAGCGAATTTGAAATGTGCTTCGAAGCGAACGTTGTGACGTGATTGTAGGCTGCAGTTCTTTGCTCATGTGTAGTATACCTGAATTATTTCTTGCAACACCTGATACGGACATAATTTGAGAGAAAGATATAGACTACATAGTGAATGTTGTCATATAAAAAAAATATCCCATCTGTACGAAAAGTTAGTTCTTGAATGGGAAGGTACGTTTGGTTTTGAAATCATAATCTGGAAAAAGTGACGCAAATGTTCTGTACTGGTTCTATGCCTTACTGAACATATTTATTATATTATCATCTAGCCAACTAGCAGCCAGAAAACTCACAAAATGGCTTTAGATTTCAAAAAAGCCCTGATTAAAAGTCCACTGGCGTTAAGTAACTTAATCTGGGCGGCAAAGGTAAATCCCCAAATAATTTACAAAAAAAAACGGATTATTATGTCGCGGCGAGCATTGTTCACTGTTCACAAAACTGCGACTTGTTGTGGATGTATGTATTTGTTTCATGACCATCATTCTTGAATTTCTGAACCTGAAATACGGCAATTTTGTAGATTGATGGACCCTTCAAGATAACATAGAGTCTCATCGTTGACATCTCTTTCAGAGAAAAGAATAAGGACCAACTTTTACCTTTATAATTCATTCTACTAACTCTTTTCGTTCAGCTCCTGTCTTAATTCAGGTAAATGTAAATAATTCGAGAGGAAGAGGAATAAGCAACACTCTCATGAATTTTTTCAATGTTTTATGTTAATGAAGAATGTATGAATTTATTTCATTAGGTATTTCGTTGATATTTAGAACGAGAATTATAAACTATACCTAACTACCTAGTTGCCAAATCTTCTTCCTTTTTGACAGACGAACCCCCAACGGAGGAGGTATACTACACTATAAAAAAAGAAGCACACAGTCGAATTCTGTGTGCTTCTTTTTAGGTAAATTTCATATAGAAATGTTGCGATCGTTCACACTTTTGAATTTCGAAAAAATTCTATAAGTTAGTCCAAAAAAACATTTGGTTCAAAAGTTTATATATATATATATAGTATAGTATTCGTGGCTGATATGATAATGTAACTTTAAAATCGCAGGGTTGCAGCCAAAATGTGGGTGAAATAAAAAGAAGACTCTTTACATTTACTTGAGAGCTTTCGGAATCGGTTTTATTCCTTCTTCAGTCAAAATCTATAAAGGTGTAATATAAAGACTAGGTAAAAGATATAAACTAAAGTATAAACTGACTTACAATGTATGAGATTGGTGTTGAAGCCGATGTTCATCAAATAGCATATCCTTATGTAATCTTAATTAAATATAAACATTTAACACGAAACACTTGTGAAAAGATTGTAAATAATAAACAAAAAAGGGCTGATGAAATTATGTTATAAGGTAAACAAATTTCCTTTTCCATATTAGTATATATTATGGTTACACACGTCATCAATATCTAATTAAGGTGGTTGCCTATTTTGACTACGTATTTTATCTAATTGTAATATATTCGAATAAATAACATTAAGATTCTGAATATCCGATTTTTTATTAAGGGAATCATGTTCACATTGTATATGTGCCATTTCTAAAAATTGTCTTTTAAATAGGTTTTTTTCTACTTCAAGAACTTTAGTGTTGTCAAAGTCAGCTTGATGTCCTGTTTCTTTGATATGTTGAGCCAGGACACAAGCATCTTTTCTCACCTTAATGTCACTCTTATGTGAGTTAATTCTTGATTGTAAATCTCTATATGTGATCCCTATATATTTCTTATTGCAACTGGTGCAATCTATTCTGTATACAACATTAGTTTTTTGTTTATTATCCATTTTATCTTTCAGTTTGCTAAATAAGGGATTAACCTTTTTTACTGATTTATTGGCAATGAAAAGATTTTGTTCTTGTCAGAGTATGTTGCGTATTCTTTGTGTTAATTGTTCAATATAAGGAAGAGAGCGAAAAATCCTATTAGTAGTGTTTTCAGATCTATTTTTTGTTGTCTGCGTAATATTGGTGATATTATCATTGTTTGTTGTAGTATTTGAGGTGGAGAATATCAATTTGTTAACCATATGTTTTGGGTATGAGTTTGCAATGAATAATTTCGCAATTTTATTCAAGTTTACAATTCTTAGGGATCTGTGGCATATTCTCATAATTCTATTTTTTAACATTAATATCAAGTTGATTTTCATTTTCATAGGATGGTTTGAATAATAATTAATGTACCTTCCGGAACTGCATGGCTTTGTGTACCAATTTAAAATGATTTTATTTTGTTTAGAACGGATTAGTTTAGTATCAAGAAACCGAACACTTGTATCAACTTCGTTTTCGATGGTAAATTGAATATAAGAATTGTAGCTATTGAACTTTTCCAGTATTTCACAATCTGATCCAACAGGAAATGCGCAAGTTATCATCATGTTGATTGACATTTTATCCTTAGAGTTACGGTTTTCGAGTTAAATCGGTGTTAAAATGGTAACAACTAAAATGCTTAAGCGTATTTCCGCAGCGATGTTTTGAGATCTCAATAATAACTACAAGTAAAGAATATACGTGGGTAATAGGATAAGTACTATCTTCATTGGTATTCATTGAACGTTCAACGATTTTCGTGACTAATGTTACACTCAAAAGTATGAAATAAATATTTTTTACAAAAAATTGGACCAAAGTTATCAGTTAGTGCACTGAAAAGTATAAAATAATATTAATTCTATTGGGGCTGGTACTTGTGAAGTTGGTGCCAAAAGTTATAAATCTATCTGCAACTGCACAACTTCAAAAGTAACAGCACCAATAGATTTAATATTATTTTTTACTTTTCAGTACACTAACTGATAACGTCGGTCCAATTTTTTGTAAAAAATATTTTCTATATAATGTTCAACAGTGAAAGCGTGTTGTTTGAGTAGTAATACATTTTTAAAAGACAAACCCATTGGAAGAGGTATACAATTCGACTATTTATTTGCATGTTTTTTATGAATGTTCGCGCCTTTTAAATAGCAAACGTGATCCGATTCTCATGATTTTTTTCAACCATCAAAAATTTTAGACGATAAAACTAAAGATGAGACCATATACGTCAACTTTTGAATTGGACAGTTTTCAAAAAAAAAAATAAGTACTCTAAGTAGCCTAGTAAGGATATTATTGTAATCCTGTAGAATTGTCGATGCCTGGTTTTTAACAGATTTATCCCCCCAATTTAATTTAAAAGTTTATGTATACTGATTGTTGTTTGAGGTATTCTAAGAACTAAATATACCTATTTTAATGGCTATGATATTACGATTCGTTTTTAGAATCAAAATATATGCCCCAAAAAAGAAACGAGTACAACTCATATGCCAAGTAGGTAAATTTTAAGTGAAAACCAGCATTTTATAGGAGAAATCAAGTTAATAACTATTATATAAATATATAAATTTTCATAAATAATAAAGTTGGTATCTCAGAACCAATTGGAGTTTTCTGTCTTTGAAGGCATTAGTGCGGTTCTGAACAAACTATTTTTCTACTGTACTTCAAAATTGTCGCACCCTGCATTTATTCTTGAAACAGAATGTATGAACTGAATTATTATATGTGGTTATAACTGAATTATTATATGTGGTTATAACTTACTTATTAGGTATATACATATTATGTGGCTATATTATTCAAAGCTGGAAAGCTATAAGTAATCTCATGAAATACTTGCTGTTATAAATTTGGTTTTCTACTCGTAGCTGACTTAAAGATACTGGTAGAAGAGTGGAACTTGAGTTTATGTGACATTCTGTTAATAATTTTGACGCTGTTCCTGGCAAAAAAGTTGTAGATAACATAAGTCTCAATACTTATATAATAAAGTTAATAAGCATTTTATAAATATGTCTTTTGTCTAGGCTATATTGATTTCAGATATACATTCCATAGAAAACTAGGATTTAAGACTAGTACCTATCATAAAACTATGTTAGCTGTTCTTAGCCCTTTTAATGTGAAATAAACAATGTATTTGATACACATACAAAATTAACTCGCTCGATTGTTCCAACAAAGCCCTCGCTTCCCAACGTTAATTTCACTATATTCCCTCAATCCTTCGCTGAGAACATAATAACAATAGAACAGAACAAAGATGGAGTATGTATTGTGTTGAAAAATTATATCGATCAGTCTATGGACGGTTAGGGTAGGAAAAGTCGCCATATGCTTGATGCCATATTTGAAAGAGGAACTTAACAACAACAAGACACGCCTGTTTGGGAACGCGAGGGTGGGTAGAAACGTAGATTGCACATAATAGGTGAGTTTCTGCTAAAAATGTCCGATCCCCAGAAGCTCCTATTACCAATCAATCGATAATGACATGAAATGATTTGTGAGTTCTAGTCATACGTTTTGGAATTTCCGTAAAATATATAAATTGATACCTAGGTATTTAACAACAGTATTACAAGTTTTGCCATCAAGTATGAATCCATTTTTAAGCATGTGGATAGTGGATAACAAAGCCATTAGGTACATAAAGAATTGAAAACTATTGGATATCTAATAAATAAATAAAAACATCAAAGCGATATAGTTTTGAATTTTACATTCTGCCTTTAATCTAGTCATACATTGTATGCCATTTATTTTTTTCGCTAGGTAGATAACTACTTAGTGGCGAATACGCCTTAATTTCGATCCCAGAGAACATCCCAACATTAAAACCTCGTACCTAGTCTTACATACTAAAAATACGACAATAAATATTCTAGGATATAGTCAATTAGTAAATAAATTTGCTGATCAAATATTTGATATAATATCTGCATATTAGGAAATATTATTCATTGTTGAAGTTTGGGAAAAAATCCTTGGCAAAAATAGCAAAGAAAAATAGCGCTAAAGGGCGTCACCTATGAAGAATATTTTTTTTAATATGCCGAATTATAAAAATAATAATAGTGGGGGAGAGAGGCCAGTTTTTATGAAGAATGTCTACAACTTTGGTCGTAGGCACCATGTAATCAAAAAGATTTAAAAAATAGAGGCAGTCATAAGGACTGCCGTTAGAAAGGAATAACTAAATTATTGATTTTTTCTATTTTTTTAAATTAAATTATTAACATTAGTCTGGTTTTCACATCTATTGGCACTCCGAGCAATAATTATTTACAAATTTGTCAGACTGGAATTCTTATACCTAAGTATTGTGTAAATATTTCATTGATCGTTGTTATAGGTATATTTTTAGTACCTACTTAATTTTTGTATCATTAGACATAGTCAAACCTAATGCTTCATTAAGAGATTCAATAGTAGGGTTTTATCAAAGTAGATATTGAAGTCATATCATCGGAATATCGTCAAGTTTTTCAACAAATCTTTTTTCGAGTAGGTACTTACCTATGTCAGAACCTTCTTTCATATAAATCATCAAATTTTCGATATTAAATATGAAAAAATCTTATTAAATACAAACAAATCCTTCTATCAGTGCACTTATATAATAATCATTGCCAGATGTATTCAGATATCAAATATTAGAGAAATTAATAATATCATTATTTATGCAAATATCATTAACAATGTTGGAAATATTCGAAAATAAATAATTTGTTGTCATTTATTTTTCTACTTAAATATATCAAGTTCTCACTATTGTATAGCATAGTAATTCTACAATTAATTCAAATTGTATTAGCAGAGAAGAGAGACGTGGTATTAGTGTATATATTATGTGTATAATACATGTTCAGTGGCCGCCATACTATGCGCAATACGTCACAAGCATGTCGAGGTCATCGGTGTCGCGAGCTGGGAAGATTTTACCAATCCGAAAAACGCCTAACGTGCCTATAGAAGTTTTCACTTTAATAATTCTACGCAAAATGGGACAGAATAAGTTTAAATCTATTGGTGCGAGTAGTTTTGAAGGTTCAGTTTCAAGTAAACAGAAGAGACTTGTAGGTTGACACCAACTTCAAAAGAATCAGCACCAATATATATTTTTTTTTGAATTTTCAATTGCACCAAAATGAAACTTTCAATTTAAACTTTGCTACAAATTTCCTATAAATTTTCTAAATATGTTGTCCGTTTCACCCCATTTGGTGCGGTTTTCAGGTAGAAGTAGATAGATTTTTTTTAAGTATGATACCATTTCTCAGTTCTGTTTTCGATAAATAGAAGCATCAAAATCGGTGCACATGTACAAAAGGCGTGCACATACATAGAAAAAGCAAACATACAATTCAGTTAAATATTCTTCTGTTTTTAGAAGTCACTCGAAAATCCCTGTTTATTTTTTTCTCAAAAATAAGACAGGCTGTATTAATTGACAGAATGAAACATTAGAAACAGGTTTAATTATATTGGTGCTTGGAGGTACTTTTTGGTGCTGAAAGTCTTCTATTTATTTATAACTGCACCAATTCAAAAGAACCAGTATCAATAAAATTAAGCTTCTTTTGAATTTTCAAGTACCTACAGCAATTATTAAAGTCAGTTTTATTTTTTGTGAAAAATATTCATAGAGAATTTAATATGTTTCCATAATATTTCACAATAATTCAATTTTTCCATTTGATGTTCTCAACAAAAATAAGTTTTAATATATTTTATTCGAAGGTACCCTCTACCTACGACAACTGGAACTAAAACGAATGGCTCTATATAATAAGTCGAGTAATAAGTCCACTCTTCTCCACCCTTTAGGTATTTGAAAAAAAATAGAAGATAAGTATTCAACGAAATTTGTTCAGAATTTATGCCTTAGGCACTCTTGTTTAACTACTGACTATCATTATCATTATATACTTAAGAAAAAATATATTTCATTAATATTTCTTGAAATACAGACCGGCTTGCATTTTTAATAATTTTTTTCTTATTTGATAAAGCATTGTTAAGTGTTAGGTATTCCCGTATCCTAAGCATCAAAATTTAACATACCTATCCTAAAAGTTTATTTCAAAACTCAAAAACCTCATTTGGTAAATACCTATGAACAGCAAATTACCAATAGCCAACTTCAGAAGAGTATTTTTGAAATCTTTAAAGGTTTTTGAATAAGAGCCATCGAAGTGTTCTGCAGCGCTGCAACAATATGTTTTCAAATCATAGAACATACAAATTGAATATATTTGTGATGTGGTAGATTATTGAACAATAAAACTAATAAAAAATCCATTATTTTATATTTCTTATGCAAGATTATTTGACTTTCAAATATACGTTTGCAACGGAAAGCAAAATACGAAATACTTCCTAGATATCTAAGGCGCTAGGAAGGAAAATAAAAAATCCAGTATGGGAGAGTAAAAGTTAGTTTTAAGAGAGCGTGTTATTAAAAACAGCATTCACTAGATCTACCCCGATATGTGGAACAAATAATGTAATATTTGTACTCCGGCACTCCAATTCACCTTACGGTAGTAATCCATATTATTAATCAACTATAAATTTTTTATCAGTTTTTTTATCAGTTTTTGATTGTTGGATAGGTAGGTAAGAGATAGCCAAGTTTATGGCCAGTTCGTTCTTCAAACAAAAAATGATCTTCTTGCGGGGATACGTCAAATATAAATACATAAGCTGCCTCTAACCTCAAAAGAAGAAGAAAAGAAGAACGTGTAGGTAGGTGAAGACTAACTTGAGAGCATAAGCCATATTTGAATTATAAAATAACAGATACGAAATATATTGTTAATTTATATAATACTAGATACCTATATAAATATTTTTAAGACAGGCAACCGAAAGATATTTCCATGTTGCTTGCAGTAACGGTAATATACCTAACTCTCTCTGATAAACCTGAATTAGGAAAAGGGTGAAATGTCGAAGGACTGGAATATTATTCCTACATATTTAATATTTAAAAAGGGTGGCAAATCGAACTGCGCGAATCGAATTATAGATATAGAATGACCCTGCTAGGTGTCACCTATAAGATTTTATTAGCGATACCTACTGATACTTGATACTGATTACTCATGAGAAGGATACGCGCAGAGGAGATATTGGGTCATTACCTGTCGGGATTCAGGGCAAAAAGAAGAATGACAGACCAAATCCTTGTGGCTCAGTAAACAGTAGAAAAGAACACAATCAAGATCTGCACTAACTGTTTGTAGATTTAAAACAGGCCTTTGTTAGCCTCATCAAAAGAAATACCTATGTACAAGGCCCTAAGCAACTTTTAATCCCAGTAAAGCTTATCAAGCTGGCTAGAACAAGCAAAGTCAAAGGTTTTGGTGATAGGTTGTGTTGGCGATACCTATTGTGTGGAGAATGGAGTCAGATATTGGCTGTCAATAGTCTTCGATTTACTCACAACTGCACTATTTCAACCTTACCAGCAGAATTAACCTTGGTTTGATTTTAGTAGTGCACTAACTAATAAAGTCGGTCCTAATTTTGAGAATAAATATATAATTTCAATTCATCAATTTAGTTGAGAGATGGTTTTACAAGCTGATGTTTGATCTTTTAGCCATTGAATGTCTCATAATAATTGCTCATGTTTTTAATCAAGTGAGTTATTTTCTGCTTTTATTGAAATATCTGATTAAGTAGTTTTATGGATTAGAATGGAATTAGTAATGAACTAGTTCGAGGACAGTTGAACCTGCTAATTCGATATACCTACCTACCTATCATCTCATAAATACTTTAACTTTTGCCTTAATATCTTTTGTCGTATCTAACTATATACCTATATTTTTTTATTTTTTGGCGAATTCATGAAATGTCTAATACAACTTTCTTTTAGGAAACAAGACATTTGAAAAAAGTTGTTTCATTATTTAATTGAAACAATAATCTGGCAAAAAACTGAAGAACAGTTGGTATTATTTGTCTGAATGATATGCGACACCACGAGTCTTTTGTCTAGTTTTAACTAATACTTCTAATCATTTACGATTTTCACAGTATCGATGTATTGTCCATATATAGTTTGATCTAGGTAAATAGTAATAAATATTATTGTTATGTGTTTTCAGTGCATCATAAAAATGCGGTCGGTACCATTTTTCAACATTGTAGGTACCATAATTTTAGTTTTCAGAATGAGTAGCTATATCTTCATGTTTTGTATTATCAATAGGTATGTAATCAATGAACGTAATAATTACATTGACAAATGTAAGTTCACCAAAGAAGCCAAAAATAACATTTAATTAAAGAAATTTAAACGGAAAACTTTGTTCACTTTGGTGAACAACGTCAACACACTGGACTCATGTTTGTTTTTGCTGATCGCTCACAATTAATTTAATAACAAGACAACATGAATAAAGCAATTTAAAAAAGTAGTACCTGAGTGTTAGATCATTAATATACTTGAAGTTTTTTTTCTAAATACATTGTCGTTTGTTATGCTAATTGCGTTTATGTGTAATTAATCAAGTATATATAATATGTGTCAGAATAATTAATTTGTATAGGTATACATCGAACATATATGTTCTACGTTCAGCAATATTCCATTTGTCTTTCGTACTTTTCGGTAAAGTCGATGATAAAAATATTTGACAATAATTTCGGCAGCAGATCTGTCCTTTCATTTATGTGCCAACAAGATAGGTATTACATGAAGTTGAGTATTGATATATCAACATTAAAATAATACACCTACGTAATCAGATGTAGATATGGACTTATAAATAGGTAACATTTTCTCTGATTTGATTCATACTTGCACTGTTTAGTTGCGCTTAGGTAGGTACTGTAACGACAAAGTAATAGGTTCCTACTATTCAATTTGCCAGGCTGCACAGTGTAGAAAGGTGTGAGTTGCCAGTTTTTATCTGTCAATTCAGTGTTGCCTTGGTAGTTGCTGGAAGTTAAATCTCTCAGGCCAAATAAGTTATTATCTCCATTCACTTTTAGACTATGAGTTGATAATGATTCAAATACATTTAAAAATCAGCCATGAATAGGTAAAATTTTTATAATTTTTTCTATCAGTTTTAGGAAACGATGCTTTTGAAAAAGTTGTAGTTACAAATCATATCTATCTATAATTAAAAAAACTATTCTTGGTGAAATTTACTCAGAGGTTATTTTTGGGGAATAACTGTCTGATTGAAGAAACCCTTTACTCTTCCTAATTTTGACACCACTGAATAATGCATAGTTTTGGTTGTATTTTTGTATTTAAAAAAGATTCTTATGTAAATGAAGCAGGTAAGTAGGTACCTACCCACTCTTGTCACAGTTCCAGAAACTGAGTAGTTCTTGAGATATCAGCACTTAGAGAAACTGCCTGAGTAATTTTGTAAAAATCTTTTGCATTTCGAAAATGGAGGCCGCTAAGAAAGTTTATTCTTTTCTTCAGGTCAAAAGTGTGATTGATGGTTATGAGTTTTTCCTGTTTTATCTAATCTCACGACTTTGCCCTGAACAAAAGAATAAATAAATAAATAAATAAAATAAAATAAGAATATTTTGGTCTTCTTTATGAAATTTACCTAAAATTTTATATAATAACGGACTTGTATCAGATAATTTATTTTCAGGAGCTTTCTGAACAAGATTTGCTAAATGAATTTAAATAATAAATTGACTGTCAGGAAATTTTAATCATAAGGTACTAAATGTTTTAACGGATAAAATGACAATTTTAATAGGTATTTGCTATGTATGGGATGTGTGCATTTCGTTCAGTGTTTCTCAATAAAAGATTTCGGATTCTAGGAGAAAAAATTAATATTCTAAATACCTATAACTAATATCAAATGAGATAAGTAAAGACATTATTTCAAATTTTTATTGCTCGATAAAAGGTTGTGTTTTATAAGCCAAAATTTAAGAAACACATTTGTTTATGTTCACGTTATACCTACCTATAGGTTGATATTTTTTAAAAGGTGGACGATTAAATGAAACGAAATGGTTATCTACTTATGTCTAGATAGGTATATTATTCATTAAATTATCGATAAAATAAATACAGTTTCTTCAAAACGTTTCAAAGAATAAGCTTAGGGCCTTATTAGTTGCATCAAAGTTTGATATAAATAAAAGCTGTCAGGACATTTTAACTATTTGTAAGGAGTTACTGAGAGATCGTCTTAAAATTCTTTCTTCTAGTAGGTAGGTAGATACATATGTTCTTACGCGCTTTTCTCGTAGTAAATATACTCCAATTTTGATGATTTCATATCATTAGAAAAGTAAGAGGAATATTCACATAATAAAAAAAATAAAACGATCATTTCCTCCTGAGAAACTTGTGATGACAAAATCAAGGACGAGAGTATTTAAGAAGATATTTAAATTGCAAATTTTACAAAAATTACGCTTTTTGAGTTAAAGTCATAGTTAAGTCTGAAATATGTTTGTTTTCTCAATGTTTTGAAATGTGCTAATGCCTATAAGTGAACATTCAACGATTTTGATGATTTATGATACACTCAAAAATATGAATTATTTTTTTGTACAAAAACTACGACCAACTTTATAAGTTGGTGCACTGATAAACACAAAGTACTCAACTGGTGATTGGATTTTTGAAGTAGGTGCCAAAAGTTTTCTATCTTATAGATTTACAAAACTATAATAAATTGTCACTTATGTATTATTTAAACATACCTAAGCAATTGCCTGTAAAATCAAATATCTAAATAAATAAAAACAGCCCATTTGCTATTTGGAAATCTTTTTGTTCAGAAAATTCAATATTTTAATTGATCTGTTTTAATTAATTGATTTCATAAACCTTTGTTTATACTGGTAGGTAGGTATACCTTTTAATAACTAGCTGGGATACAATGAATAGTTATCTAATTTTTGTCCATATTCCCTTTACCAAATCCATCAAACGCAACATAAATAGTGTCACTTCACATACCTATACGCATTTTCAAATGATTTTCTCGCTTTATATGTTTCAAAGCCGCCTAACTGAGAATAAAAGATAATATTCTCACCGAAAGTTGTCGTATTTTTCTGAGAGCAGATTGAAAGCTCCAATCAATATTCCTCCTTCTTGAAAGTAGTTGAAATTGATGGCTAGCCATTTGTCTCACGCGCAGCCTTGTACCTATGGGAGGAATCCTTCAAAATATTGAAGTGCCCCAATTCGACAAACCTTAAATACCCATTTAAAACTATCTAAACAACAATGGTGTTTTCTATTGCGGTGATGTAAACAGTTAGTGAATCTTCTTCAGGGTCGCGAAGGTATAGGTATACGAAGAGTTACAAATCGACGGCCATTAGGGAATAAAAGAAAATAAATTGGTGGTGCTTCAAGCTTGTGTTCGACAAGAGAGTTTCGGATCGAATAACATATTGCCGCACATCCACTTATGCTTAGGTATATGAATTCGGGATCTTCAAGGAAATTCATGGGGTGTCTTTGACTTTGGTGGTCTATTTGATGGATACGATATATTTTTCATTGCTTAGTCACTGAAGTTTAAGGTATTTGTGCCGATCTAAAAAGATTTTAGTGACTTTCAAATAGGTTTCCGTAGTTTTGGGGCCAAAATAAATACCCAATTGAAGCATATTGTTGAGATACTTATAAGAAGGCCAGGTCAATTAATAAATAATTAAAAATATAATTATGTAGGTAGATGAAGACGGTCACGAAACAATTGAGCTCCTAGAGGTAGATTTAGTAGATAGGTAACTAAAAAATCTAAATTCTGAAGTAATTTTTGGACTTGTTCTTCAATACCTTTAAAAAATATACCATTCTTCTAAGAAAAACAGGGAGCAAATACAAACTCAATTCTTTATTTATACCTATGCTCATCTACGGTTGGGTCAGCGAAATGTTACCCATGCGCCATCAAAGCGAACACACATATTTTTGATTTTGTATCATTTTTTCATGGACGTTAAAAGATTGACAAAAAACTAAGGCATATCTTTAAACATAAATCTAAGTTGTTGTGTTGTTCATCGACTTACCTACTTCAGGTGAATAGGTCAATAGGTATCACTTGATGACACATGAGTAATCTTTCGCTGACCCATGTAAGTAATGATCTTATAGGTATAAAAATAGCTATTGAAAAACTTGATATTTCAACAGCAGTTGTTTTTTTTTTCGAGCATCGGGTACCTATGACATCGACGTAAAAATGTTATTCATTCAAACCGTAAAATAAGGTACGTAAGTCTTACTGAAATCCTTACATAATGTTTGAGCAGATCTTTGCGGGTAGGAATTGGGAAAATTAAAATTTGCCAAATTCTAGCTGACATCATTCGTATAATAAACGTTACAAACCTAACTAAATATTTTTTAAAAATAGGTAGGTAGGTACCTACTAGGACCGACTTTATTAATTGAGGCACTGAATAATGCAAAAACATATTAATTCTATTGGTGATGATAGTTTTGAAGTTGACCTTTGAAGTAGGTAAATAAAAGCCTTTTGGCAGAAACTTCAAAGATAAACAATACTTAGTATCAGTACCTATGCATGAATGACTCTAACACGGATAATTCATCATTATAAAAACTCCACATTTGTTATCAAATTAGTTATTTAGAAGTTAGGTATAATAGGGAAGAAACGATCATCATACTCAATGTAATTACGGAATGTGAATTGTATTAGTTTCCATGTTCAGAAGTTGATCCGTCTATAATAAAATACAAACGAAACAGAAAATATTTTATACTTTCCACGAACTCTGCTCAAACATACCAATAGGTACCTACAAAATTGATGCTGCTACACTAGTTAGGTACCTAGGTAAGTAGGTGTTCGAGACAAGGTAGGTACCTATGCGATAGATTTTTTTTCCGACGGATATTACTTATACATACAAGTAGATAGGAAAGTATGATACCTACCATTATTACTTTCAGCATAATTCATGACAAAAAGCATTAAAATTTTTAGAATATACCTAGTAGGTAATTGAAAATTAATTTTTATTAAGTACCTACATATTTATCCAAGATAGGTACAGACGTACAAGCATTTCAATAATATTTTTAACTCTAATAACTGAATTGGCTGATAGGTACTTGATAGAACTCTATAGTAAATTAAAATTAAACACTAGGTACCTATACCTAGCTATCTATTAAACTTTTTAATATTAGGTAGGTATCTATATTGGGAACACATGACAATTGTTCCGGTGCACTGTACCTTTATCAAAACTGTGTATGAAACTATAACAACATAATAGTATAAATTTTATTATAGTTTTCTAATTTAAATTTTCTAATTGTTATTATACTTATAAGTACTAGGTAGGTATGTAAATCGGTACCTACTACCTACCAGCAGAATTTCAATTTTAGTCATAAGACCTGAAGTTTTTTTTTTTAATGCATATTGACAGTACCTACCTAGGTATTCTAAAGAATACTAAAGTATTAGAGTAACGTCATATTTAATATCTACCTACATATAGAAAAGTGAATATTTGTTTGTTCATTAGGTAGGTATTTAGGCATTAGTTATCATTCAAGCGTTTGTGGTGAATTTTTCGGTTTCTTTGCATTTCTATTAGATACCTACCTAGGTATGTACCTACATACATCTCAACGATTATGATGAAACTCTGATGAGCTGTTCTGTGCGCGCCTACAAATGTTTGAGATAGAAAATATTGATGTTTGTTAGTTTATTATCATTTATTTTGTTACATGTTTATGCTTGTTTTGTTTATCTATCTGATAGCTACTGAGAATGAAAAAGGGACTTTGTTATGATTCTAATAAATTCTAATTACCTACCTATCAACTTGACTGAAGATCATGAATCAGTTGAAAATATACCTTATGAACTGTCTAGGCCAGATGACATTATACCTATATCTAGATAATACCTATCTTGAATTATTGAGCTCATTCTATAGGTAGATATACCTAGGTATTCATGTTGATGCTTTTCTGATGATTTCTTATACCCAACTATGACATGAAAATGAGATAATCGTGTAATTGTTCAAAATAAATATTGAGCAATCAACTTACAGGCTCCAGCGACATGGACCTTCTTCATCCATGGGTAAATGGGTCTGTCACCGTTCTCATCGTCATCTTCATCCTCATCATTGTTGGTGGAGCTGCCATGATCATCGAGGTCATCATGATCATCTGATACATTGTCTTCCAATCTAAGGCCCAGCTCCTGTAAAGAGTGTCCAGGGGGAGAGCCCCTCGACTCTTGTCCATGTCCAACAGAAGCTGGACTACACACACTAGATTTCACATCACTAGACTGCGAAACGTTATTTGGTGATATTTCCGCCAAATTTTGCAAAATGTTCGAGGAACTATTCACCGGGGATTGATTGTGGTTGTTTTGTAGTGATCCGCAACCAATGAGGGGGTTCTGGGAGTCATGAAGGTGGATAGGAGGCCTAATTTGGTGAGAATGAAGGGGTGGCGCATGGTGCAACTGTGGATGATAATAATTACTGTAATTACCATAGCCGGAATTTGCCAATGGCATCCCGGTAGAGCCATATGATGTAGCTTGGTGATGATTGTGATATCCATATTGCAGATGGTGTTGTGGCTGATTTAAATGATGATTTCCGAAGAAATTTTCTGTCGGTGAGGGAATGTAGCTATTCTGACTGTATTCTTCGCTGGGTGGAAACTTGGGATCTACCACAACACCGGCAGATATGTGCTGAGCTTGCTGATAACTTGACGGTAGCGTACCGGACACGGGGTTCATCAGAAACGAGCTCATGATCATTAATTTTTCCCGAATCTCGAAAGGCCGGAGGAGGCTCGTATAAGTTGTCCGCGTTCTTTACGGTGCGGTGGGGCCTCGAAACGCACTACCTTATTGCATAGGAGGCTTTTTTCTGTTCCCCTACTATTGCGCCGTCTCTCTCTATCGCGCTAGCTGTTGGCTACGCCCACGGCGGCCAATTAACTAACCACGTGACTCGAAGAGCTCCAATAGCAGCGTGTGACGTCACGCACCATGATGGATGACGGCCGATCGGCGCCTGGGTGGGGAACCTATGCACGCGGCCACCGACAACGACAACATGCCGCTTCGACTGTAGTGGAAATCGTGCTACTTATTCTTTGTATTAATAAATTTTTCCTCCACTTATTTCCAGATATTTTCACTTTGTTGATGAACAATAGACAATGTAACAAATACACTTAGAACTGCATCACACAAAACAATAGTTCCTCATTGCGGTATTGTAAATTACTAGAATATTATAAAACAGAAATGGATTTTAATTTATCTATTTATATTATGAATTAGATAAAGAGATCGAGATGAGGTTCGCGGCGACTTCACAGAATAACCACCTTTCCGTTCCAATATTGAGTTCTGACTGGAGCCTGTAGCTTGAGGAGGTTTGGAATTGGAAAGATTTCACTCCTCCCACTTTGGCTGGGTATCCACTTATCGCCCGGTCTCATGTTTCTCTCCCCCTGCACAGTCAACTCCGATGAAGAGAGAAAGAAAACATTGAGAAACGTCATCCTGCGCTTCCCATGAGAGATCAGTGTGTATTACTTAAATGTATTGACTGGGTAGGTATTAGGAATTGTCGATAGGAAATATTATTTTTATTTTTATTCTTGAAACTTTATCATTTAATTTCATAAACATCATAAAAAGGTACAAGAAAGCTAGCTAGGTATAATCACAGCTCATTTGAAAAATACCTACCGATTAATAAATGTATAGGTATGCAATTGCATTTAATGAGAAGAAAAAAAAATTAAAGGTAACTTTTTCGCTTTCATATCTAAAAAGTAGTGTCAACATTTCGATGATGTCAATTGGGTTTGCGAAACCCTTATCAATGTTAGCTTACCTTTTTTGTTTGACTTTTCTTCTATCTGCCAATGAATGTCACGAGAAAATTGGTTCAGCCGTTTTGGAGATTAGCCCAGAAAACCAAACGGACAGACAACATTTTAAATAACATATGATTTTAACCTAACCTAAATTCAAGAAAAAAGTCTATACCTACCTATTTCTGAATTATACGCAACTACATAAAAATACCTAGGTATATTTTATCCTACATTTTTAACTGTGCACCTCTGTTATCGACAGAGCATACCTAACTAAATTCCATAGGTAGGTACCGACATATATCTAGATACTTCCAACAAAAAAAAATATTATGACACTCCTTTGATCGATATCCCTCACATACCTATCATAATAACAAAAATATGTTATGATCATGATTATGCTGAGGAAAATGTATTGGTCTCTTGAGAACTACCTACCTAAATCTGTAACGAATGGTTTGATATCTTGACAATGTCTATTTTGTTAAATGAGAATATTTTAAAGGGAACAGAATATTAACAGAATACTTACCTTGTTAAAAGGAAATCAGTTTTAGCTAGGTACTATTCACCTATAGCTTCTTTAGAAATAGGAATCCGCTTGTCATTCTATTTTCTTTCAGCATCATTGTTTTTATATGTAAATACCTATTACCTACACCATTCTTACCTACTAAATTTTAAATACCTAAATCATTTTAAAATAACTTAACCATGTATTCTAGCCCAAAAAAACAATAACAAGGGCTTGTAAGTGAAACACTGGTGACATGAACCTATATAGGTACCTACCCACCTAATATCATCTAACAAATTTACGTAGGTATGTACTAAAATGAAAGAGAGTGTCTGCAGAAATTCTATACTTAGGTAGGTAGGTACCTACCTATAAAAACTTATTTAAAATGGTTTTCAGTAGTTATATAGGTAGGTATTGTAGGTACCTACGACCAGAAATCTAAGAAGGTTTTAAATCAATATACCTAAGCCGACGATCCTCATTACTTATCACCTATTGTTCGAAATATAGATAAGCAATAAAAGTGTGTGTCCCTTGAAGTATTTCCAGGCCCGGATTAAGATACCTATCTCATGAAACAGTTTGGCATTTTAATTTGAAGGTAAACATTGACAATTTTCTTTATATTTAATTTAATTTATTTTCATGTTTATAGAGAATCCTACTTTTTCTATCGCTGATGCCACCAACCACTTCAATAAATCGGCAAAAAAATTATGTGACACTTTGCAAATATAAATACAACCCATACCTAAAAAAATTTGCCTACCTTAAACCTACCTAAATGAGAACCAAAAAATAATCGTAGCGAAGGCTTTTGTCGGCGAATGTTAGAATTAAAAATGAATGACGACGATCTTTTCAAAAAGATTTTGTGGAGAGATGAGGCATCATTTGGTACGACAGAAAAAATAGTCTTATATGTGCTTGCGAACCCTCAAGGCACAGGGAAAAGAATTCAGGGCCGTAGATCTGTTAGCATTTGGTGCGGCATTCTTAATGACAAAGTAATCGGCCCAAGTTTTTATCAGGGTTCAGTGAGTGGTGAAAGATATTTGAATTTTCTTGAGAACGATATCGAAAATCTTTTGGACAATTTACGTCTTAGACAATATACCTACCTAATACACTCGTACCCACAATAATTTCTAATTAGATAGGGTTCCCACCAATTTTAGTCAAAATAGTCTATTTTACAAAGGGTTAAAACAATATAATGATTTACCAGAGAATGTTAGGAATGCAGGTCATCTGTTACAATTTAAAAAATATTGTAAAACATATACCTACCTATTAGAAACAATATTGATATTAAGTAGGTACCTATAGTACAAATTAAAGGATTTATTTTTTTTGGGAAATTATTTAGAAATATAGGTAGGTAGTTACTTAAGTTACTTTTGTATATTACTAACCAATGTGCTATTAATAAAGAGTATTATAAGCTCATAGGGCATCAAGATGGGGCACCACCGCACCATGTACCTAGTTCATGTTCTAATTTTTTTTAAAACCGCTATCCCCTATGGATCTGAAGGATTGGAAGTATTGAATGGCCAGCCAATAGTCCCGATTTAACGCCTTTCAATTCTTTCTTGAAAGCTAAAGTATATAAGGAGAGAACTAGGACACTGGAAGACTTAATAAATAAAATAACAAAGCCATAAATACCTTAAATCCAGAGAAATCTTATTTTATTGTTAATTCTATTAATAAATTGGATGACGATTATAGGTACTTAGAAAATGCATTAACAACAACGGTGGTTATATAGAGCATAATTTTAGGGTTATTTACCTATAGAATGTTACCAGATTATAACCCTTTTTTGACAAAAGTGTATTTGTTTGTTTGCATGTTTTTATAAAGTTCTGGATAATACGGTATACCTACCTAATAAGTATTATTATTGTCTTTAATAAACTATACCTATATAGGTAAATTCGAAGAAAAGATTCTAAGCGCTATCATCCTGGAACATAATACACAGGATGTTCCATTAAAAAAAGGCAAGTTTGGTTCACCAGATGTTTGTGTTTCACCCTGTATATACAATAATTAGTTTTCCTGATGGTTCAGGAGGAACCCTACAACTTTCATATTGAAAGTTTTTTGCCACCTTGTATAATAAAATCAGCAGAAGCTGTTTAATTATTAGGAGAGATCCTGATTGCATCTTTAGGTGTAATCCAAGGTTCAAACTGCTATTCAATATATTTATAAATGATCTTAAGCTGAAAGAAAATATATTAGAATATAAACGACTTGAGCGATTACAAGTATTTCGAAATGTCATAGGTATCCTTCACAATCAAATCTGAACCATTAATTTATATTTATGATATCTCTGCCAAAACATTGTTGAAACCAAAAATATTTGTTGACCTAGGAGTGACCTTTGTACTCATTTTACGTTCTTATCCTACATTGACGACTTAATTGTCTACAGCTTTCAAAACGTATAGATTTACAACTTTCTGATATGACTACAAACAAAACGCTATAGGTATCTACTATTAATTTGTCAGCTTGAATAGGTAGGTATAACTACCTATTTCACTAATTAGGAACCCTCACCATCAAGTACCTATCTACATAGGTATCTCTAAAATGGAATCGGTTCAGCGATGCTTCCTAAATTGTCTAAGCTTAAAATAGATGACTCCTATCTAGCGAGAGGTATTGCTCAATGTGAAATTTTTGTGAGACACATTTCTTCTATTCAAAATAATTAATAATAGAATAGATTGTCCCGCTCTGATAGAGAAGTTTGATTCTCATAATCCAAGAATTGCATCTCTACTTAACAGTAGGTAGGTAGGTAGGTACCTACCTACATTTTACCTAGGTATCCTCCAGCAGACCGCACATACATAAGATATCGCTAGAATACGATATATTACTGATATATTATCAAACTACAACTCCAAATGCTCTCAGATAGATATACAGATATACATACCTACCTATCTAACTGTTCAATAAAACATATTAAAACTTTATGTTTCTAATAATAAATTACTTATATCTAGTATACCTACATTCCTATATTAGGCATGTACCTAGGATTCCGTATAATTTTATTGTTTCATAGGCCTACTTCACGAAGTAAAACTATTCCTGTCAGCATTTCTGTTCTGTAGATGGGACTTATCCTGTAGAATAGTGAACCTATTAAGAAATAAGTAAATCCTATATGGCCTTTGAGTTATGCATTTTTTGAAATTTGTTAGTTATACAATAAGCCTCTTGCTCCCCAACAAAAGATAAGAAAGTAATTCAAACATTTTAAGAGGTTTATTAAGACATTAAATCGGAAATCAATCAATATTTACTTATTTCTCAATTAAAACCAACGAAAAATTATAGGAAATAATTTCTCCTCAAAATTTCTCTTGAAAAGTTCCGGGTGTTGTAGTTTTGCAAATCTGTAATAAATTTTGAATAAACCTCTATTTGGAGTAAGTACTTAGGTAGATACCTACCTATTTTCATGGAATTTCAACATTATTTTTTAAGGAATTCAAATGTACCTATGATGTTATTGTTATTTTTCCTAAAAGCATATAAAATCAGTTTTAGCCTGGACCCACAAAAATCCAATACCTTCATGGTCACAATCATAATATGACGATTCCTAATAAGTAGGTACATACCTGTTTATTTAAACGTATAATATAATAACTAATATGATAAAATGCCAAATAACAGGATATTTTTTATTTCTAATTGAACTACAGTAGGTATTTATTTCAGATTTACAAAACCAGCACCCTTATCAAGTAACCTGCAACAGCAACGCTCAATCAATCAATTTGGGTAGGTACCTAACACGTAACTGCGATTAAATTGCAACTGAAAAGTGCTGCCTCTACTGAAGAACCAGTGAGCTATAATTACCTTGAATTCAACACAACTATCAACCAGCGATTGTATAGTAAGCAACCACTTTACTTATTACGATTACTTTTGCGATTAGCAACCAGTTTACAACTGCGAAGCGACTATAATGCGATAGCAACTGGGTCGCTATTTTTGCATAGGCAATAAGCGAGCCGAGCATGTTCGCTATGCGACAGAAGCGTGGCTACCTACGAATCAACATAAAAAAGCAGAGAGTCCATTGTATACTTCCTTCGTTGGGAAGTCCGTCAAAAACCATGACCAAATGAATAAAGGTAGGTAGGTTATGGATAAAGCAATGATCGGTTGTTGAACTGGATTCGCTAATGTCGCAAAATTACTTGACAAGATTTTGAAATGATACAGGGTTACCTACTTCGACATACAGACGCCATGATGGACCTACTGCAGCAATGTCGCTTTGTGTCGAATGAATCATGTTCTTAACGGTATGATGGAACACTTCACATATCCTCAATGTTGACGAGCGTCACTCAACTCGAAAGCGCCACAAACATGTTTGAAGTCGACCGATGCGACTAATTAATACAAGTGAAATGCCTTCAGATGAAAACCGTCGACAATGTTCGTTTCAAACGTCAACCTTTCTGATGATCATTAATAACTCTACGACGTTTCAAAAATATAATGCACCGTCGTTTTTTATGTGCTGGTCCGCCGCGGCGCTGTCTTGTTAAAATTCGTGTTTTCTAGAATAAATGGGGAACAGATAAAATGCTGATGGATCTCGGTCTCTTATAAATGATGCTAGATAGAGAAAGAATATAAGAAAAATTCATGAACGCTTTTTTTAATTCTATGTATTATTTAAGTAGAAAACGAGAAGACAATACAACATCAATGGTTCCGATTAATTATCTAGTGAAAGCAACAATATATTTATGAACTATTTGATAATTTATTTTCATAGAATTATCCGCTTATGAATTCTATGAAATAGTTATCATTATTGAAATAATTTAAAATTGATAAACTCAATATTTTTTTATTGTAGATATACCTCTGTAGGGGAATTGTGCTGAGGATGACATATTTTTGCTTGATTGAATGAAAAGATTCATTTACCAAGTACAAAATATGACGCGCAGACTTTCTTTGATGGTTACCGGTCATCCCAGAAAAGGAAATAAAACAGGATTTCGTATTTATCTTATATGTAAAGAACTTTAAAGTAAGATTACATAGGTACTATGTCTTCTTACCCTAAGGGGTATACTTAAAATATTTCTCTCCTTCTGACTGACTGACTCAAAACTCTAATGTTACATCAATTAATTTTCATTATTCATAAACCATATTGATAATATCAGAGTAGTCAAACACAGCAAAAAACTTAGGTATCTAATATGAATTAATCGGCACAAACACTTTCAACAAAATAACGCTACCTGTGAGCCGATGTGTGAACGTCGCTTAAGCACTTGTGAAGCATATTTATACAGGGTTGGGCAAAATCAGCCGAACACCTGATTTATGGCTTCATCATGACTGGTAATATTTAATTGTGTTTGCAGATTTTTGGTTTACGTCATATTTCTCAAGATATGACGTCATCGGATAATATTTTAAGTGGCTCACTCTGTATCTATATTTTTTTCAAGTTTCAAGTTTTTTCTGAATTTACTAATATCAAGTTTAGTGGGTCTGTGACTTACGGTTTATAAGAAATAAATAAAATTGGATAGTAAGTAGGTATACCTAAACATTAAATTTTAATATCCTAATTAGCTAATTAATGCAGTATGCCAAAATCTGTTTATATATTTTGACATTAACGTCAAATAACTTTAATTTCTAATATTATATTTTATTTTACAAATTATTTGAAATTAATATTATTATTATTATTAATTATGGCTGAACGTGAAAGAACTAATCTATTGATGATTGATGATTGTTGGTTTGGAGATACAAAAATATCTTTACAAGAAGCTGACGATTTGTTTAATGCCACAATTTCTGACAGAATTTCTCAAATTTCGAAGTCAACAATTTCTCGAAATTTATGCAAATTTATCAAAACTGGCACTGTTAAAAAATATTCCCTCTTGTGGACAAAAGAAGACAGGTACAATTGAAAATAATGAGCTTAATGTAATAGTAAGTGTACATGAAGATCCTAAGACTTCAATATCAAAACTTTCAATCAATTAACGATATTAGCGAGAGATCTGTAAGAAGGATACTAGAAAATAGATTTCATCCTTATAAAGTACTATTACATCAAGAATTAAATGAAGATGATCCTAACAAACGGCTTCAGTTTTGCGAAGAAATTATGAATGTAGTTAATGTGAATAATATGTTTATAGGTAACAACATTGTGTTTTCCGATGAAGCAACATATTGCCTAAATGCTTTTGTAAATCGTCATAATTGCCGTTATTGGTCGGATAATAATCCACACTGGATGGAAGAAGGCCACACACAATAAAAACAAAAGCTGAACTTTTGATATGGAATAGTTAATGGAAGAATAATTGGACCTTTTTTATGTGAGAAATGTTAAATGGTGATAGTTATTTACAACTTTTACGAGATCATATATAGTTCCAGAATTAATTGTATTGATTCCAAATCGTGCTAATCAGCTCTGGTTTCAGCAAGACGGTATAGGTACCTACTCCACCTCATTATGCTGCCAGGGTTAGGGAATACTTGAACACAGTATTTCCACAGAGACGGTGGGATGAAGAGGATAAGTATATTGAGTGGTCGGTAAGTGCAACGGATTTATCTATACTAGACGTTTTTATTTGGGGTCATTTGAAGTCTATAATCTAAAAGGATCTACCTCCAAGAACTAGAAGATCGAATTAGAGTAGCGGTTTAAAATATAACGTCTGCAACTATTCAAAATTCGCTTAGGATAGGTATAATGATTTCAAAATTGTATAGGTACCCTTTTCTAAGTTGGTATTGACGTAATTGGTAAACTTCAGTTTGTCATCTATTATTAGCCCCAAGTCAACAAGAATATCAGAACTAAGTAAGTATAGATTAGGCTTCCAGATATTGTAGCTCCTTAATTAAAATAAAGTATTGCACCTGTTTTTAATTTATTTAAGAGTGTGATCAATACCTACCTAGTTGTGTCATAAATTTTTTTAAGGATACTTGAGAATCATTTGGAAATTGTTGGGCATCGCAGAATTTTAAACATTTGCTTAGGGAGAGTGTGTATGAAAGAGCCAGTTTTAGAAAGTACGCCGAAAATTCATTTTAGGCTTATTATTTTTGAATGAAACTACTTTTCCTGGATAACAACTTTAATAGGTAATGTTATGAAATTAAAATAAAATGAGTATTATCGTCCATAATCTGCCTTAAAGCTATTTGAAAAAAATGGAAAGTCGGCTCTTTCATCACATTGTGTCAATGAAAGAGCTACCTTATGCCATGAAAGAGCCGATACCTTATTATACAAACAAATCAGTTTTTTTTTCATATAAATCAGTCTCAAAATAAAACGTAAAACTCTAAAATAATAGAAAAACGACTAGAAACATTTTTGGCAAAAAAAATTAATAACTCCTTTGTGGCCACAAGACTCGTGTGACCACCCTTCACATATCTTGCATTGGTACCATTCTTCCTTGCTTTTTGAATAGTGTCCATTACACACCACACACTGATTTTTGTCTTTCTGTAAATGTTTTTTTAATTGCAATAAATCAATTTCATCATCTGAGCTGAATGATGATTCATCATGCAAAGACATGCCACCACTAGATTCACTGGACTCATATTCATCTCTTGTATTCAATTGCCTAATCTTTGTTTTGGTTCTCAAATGTTTGATAACAGCTTTCTTAGGTTTCTTTTTCAGTTCTTTTTCCTCAATTTTGTCTTTTTCCGGGGTATCTGTTATAATAGCTGACGACATTTTACGATTAGAATTATAATTCTTTCTTGGTCCTATGAAAGAGCCGGCTCTTTCAAAGCATGGCCAACTGGCTCTCTCAAAACATTTCGTGTTCATAAACATAACCCTGAATTAAACTTATCCCGCCAAAACATTTATCGAACAATATTTGTGCAAATGAAAGGTAAATATATGCTTAAAAACACAGCGTATCTATTTTATGAACTTATGCAATACACTAATTCTTAAAAATAAATAAGAAGACGGCGAAAAACTTACTTTTAGCCTTCAAAATTTATGTTGCAATCTCACGACACCATTCGATTTCGTAGGACTGTCGAATTTCTGTGGGTGATAGGTATCCAGTGTTGCCATATAAAGAGTGAAGTTAAAGTGTAGTAGAATATCTGTAAGTTAAAGAAAAGCGCATCGGCTCTTTCAAAACCTGGCTCTTTCATACACACTCTCCCCTATACCTAATTATGTTAAAAATCCTCATTAGCAGGGCGCTTTTAGAAAGTATATTGCTTATGAAAAAAATGAGATCCTCTACATTCTTAGTTCTCAGGTATATTTTTGAGAAATCTTGACTTAATATTTATCTGAGCTTAAATCTATACCTATCTCTTTTATTTCTTTTTTATACTTATTAACTTTTCACTTAACGTAGCATAGATAAAACATAGATGTGGTTATTTCGGATAAGAGTTTGCCTTGGCTTACCTCACCCTATATTCTTCGGATTTATATTTTTATCGATAGGTCTGTTGCTAAACAAAAATATCTAGAGTGGTACATGTGTGCTTACACATTATTTTCAAAATATTTGTTTTAAACAATTGCTGAAAGATTTATCCACTTCACTATTTTTAATCACGTCTCTGCTAGACATTCTATCCACTCTTTATAAGATTGAATTCTAATTGACTTTTGGTTGAAGTAGGTACGATCGTAAACTCATTGTGAGATTTTCCCTGATACCAATTCTTCCATATCGAAAGTCTTGGACTTTCTTACTAAAATTTTGAGATTTCTCGACCTGTAATTTATTTTATTCTTCTATCTTACATAAAAAAGTGACACAATACTCTAGTGGTTTCGTTTTAGTCCGTCCAATATTTCGCCTAAGCTCAGAGGATAGTGAATGAAAAGCTCTGAAAAATACTTGTAGGTAGGTAGCTAGTTATAGTTCCATGTCGAGGTTGCAGGAAAAATTAATATACCTACCTACCTATTTATAATAGGTAGTTAAAGCATGGTACATAATATTATGAAGATTCATCAACTCAATGTTTGTTCTTTGATTTGTTATCCAAGAGTAGGTATTGGATCAATTCCCGCTCTAGTTCTCTTTCTTTCAATATTTGATATATATTTTCTTAAATATAAAATAAAACTATTTACTGAGGTTGAATTCTTTATTTATTATTATTTATTTATTATATTTATTTTATAGATTATTTATATTTAATTGTTCTAATCAATTTACTTATAGAGAATTAGAAATTAATATAAATTTGGCTTAACATCGTATACATATCATAATTATAGCCATTGTATAAGTACTCTATAAACCTACAGATAAAGGACATTCGTACCCATATGGAAATGTACTACCGGGGGGCGCCAACACAGTAGACTCAAATATCGATCGACATCTGACGTTTCATCGATATTATACAAACACATCGGTACAACATACACACATCGGTATCAGGAACCTTTATGATTTCACTCGCGTTGATGACTCGACAATAATATCCTGGACGGGACACATCATTTTAGGCGGTGTGGTGGTGACTTGCATATCTACGAGGGAGCTCACAACTTTGTGTCGAGCATAGGTAAGTAGCATTTCGGTAGGTATACCGGCCTAGATAAATATTCAACTAGCATGTGTTAATTGTTCGAGAAAAATGTTTTTCTGATGCCACTTGTATTAAAAACTGAATTTCATCTAGGTATTTTGTTTATTAGAAAGAATAAGTCTTTTCATTCACCATCATTCTTGGCTCGAGGTTGCCCTGTACTGGATCATAGCTTCTAGATAATTACTTAATGCAAACTTTAAAAAAATGAGCAATGTTTCTATCTAGCTCATTGCTTTTAAGTAACATTTTTATTGGCATTTCAACAACATAGACACAGAACAAAAAAGAATGCATATAAAGTTTGTTTTCGATACTTATCAGCTTTACATTCGCCTCATCACCTTACTGTTTGCGAGAAGAAGCTTACCGTCTGGCTAGTAACGAAAAATGAGTTTTATTGAGTCAATTATATTTGATTATGACCAATAGAACATTTTATTTTATAACCATCCAGCTGGTAAGTTTTGTTTCGAAAATGGTAATTGAATTCTTTGCTTCTTGACATCTATGTAGATTGTAGGTTATGTTTTAAATTTAATTTTAGTATTACCAGTCATATACCTAACCATACCAATCACTAAACAAATTCTTGATATAAATTTTGTTTATGTTGAATATTTTTCTAAATGAATGAGACAAAAGATATTAAGACCTAATATCACAGGTAGGTAATCATTTGATTCCTAAGAATTCCGATTTGACAATGTAGAACATTTCCGGCATACGGTTCCACCTTTGACTTTATACGAGATGTTACTGAGATAAACCATATCAATTGTCATATGGAGAACTTAATAGTAGGATGCCCAAACAATATCGTCAGAAGGGACACTGAAAATATTATCCTAGAATACGTCTATTGAGAAGTAAAATAAAATCCATCGGATTTTGATGAAGAGGCTAAGTTTGGTTTCTCAAAAAGTGCATTCAAATTTATTCAGTCCTGCTTATCTAATCACAATACATTAAAGTTGGCGACAGCATTTCTGAAGGAATCGCAGTATCATCGGGGTTCCTTAAGGTAGCAATTTAGGTCCTATATTATTTACCATTTTATAAATGATTTACCCAGTGTCATTCAACATTTCGAATGTTTAATCTTTGCTAATGACTTCAGGATCTTTAAAACAATATCGTTTGAAAAGGACTGTGTTGCAAGTTGATTAGAATAATATTATAGATTGGTTTTCCCAAAATAAAGTATTCCTGAACATTTATAAATGTTGTGTAAAGTAATGTAATATTCTCGTAAACTAATTTTGATCCAACATAATTACGTTATTGATAATAAGACGTCAAAGCTTGTGGATAGTATTGAGTATCTAGGTGTGGACTTTCAGTCGTCTTTGAAGTTTAACACACATTATGTGTTTATTGTGAAAAAGGCTTACAGGTCTTTTGGGTTTATCATTAGAAACAGTAAACATTTTGTAAACATTGATACAATAATATTGCTATACAATACACTAGTTTGGTCCCATTTAGAATATGCATCAGTCATCTGATCTCCTCAAACAAATCAAAATATAAATTTAATTGAAGGAATTCAGAAAATATTAATCAGATTCGTTTTTGTTAATAAAAAATAATATATACCTACCTATCCATATATGGTTTCCTACAGATCAATGTTAGATAGATTTAATGTCTATTCACTAGTTTCTAGAAGGGAGAAACACTGTATAAGAACTACTCAATAATAAATTATATATTTACGTTTTAAAGTACCAATGATTAATTTGAGTCAAAGATAGGTATGTAGGAATATTTGTTACAGACAATGTCTCTTCTCCCCTAACATTTATGCTTAAGATATGCAATATTGTATCACATAATAATTGTAATTCAGATTTCTTTAATGGCAACCTCCCATTATTTTTGGCCCAAATTACAACGGCTCTGTAACTCTTATATGTAATTACATCACGGTGTCTGTGAGATTTATCAATAAAATAAAATAAGAATAATATACAAAGATTATTCGAAAAAAAAAGAAAACAGATACAGTAACTATCAGTCTTTTCCTTTGGTAAATATTAGCTTCTAGATACAGATTTCCTTTGTTGATCCCAATGCGTTATTGGCATCAATAAATAACGGTACATTCCATGAAAAACCCCGAGCCCAGTCTTGCAAACGCGTGACTAACAAGACTATAAATCATATCTTAGCAATATAACCCTTTGACTCGTGTATAGTGCATAAAGCTAGTAGTGCATTAACAATGCTTGCGGAACCACATTTACGAGCACCATAAATTATTATTTTCTTAAATGCCCTCAAGGTATTCTTCTAAATAATGCATGAAGATAACTAATTTGCATCCTTATAGAAATGGATGGAAATCTATGTCGGTAACAGAACAGAAGAATTTTGAATAATAGTGTTATAAAATGTTTGGCTACATATCAGGTATAATAGCTACTTAGTTTGAAAAAGCATTCTAGGACTATCATGAAATCAAGAGAAAATATATACGATAAAAATCCATAGTAATGAGATGTGCCTGTGTAATTAGCTTTTGCAATAGCTTATACTGCACATGAAAATGCAATGTGGTCGGGTATAAGCAACGTATTTTAAATTGGGAAACGGCCTACAGAATTAACCTGTTGATGATGTTTTCGTAGTTTTAGATAATTATTAATTATTGAACATGAAAATTTTGAGATAACATTTAAACCCAAATGGCGAAATTTTTCCGATGGTTGTTCGAGCCTCGCTTGACAAAGCACTGGCAACAATATGCTCCACACTGCATTCTCAGTTTGAAACGTACTTTGAAGGGCCAATAGAAGTAAAAGATGCTCTTGAAAATAAAATAAAATATTTATTCTATTAGTATTCAGCGAAAAAAAATCATTCGGAATAGGTTATGCAAATGAGATAGATTTATCAGCATGTTAGTATTAGTTATTGTAATCAAATGTCATGTCATAGTGCGTTTGTGTTAAATCAGCGATGGCAGCAATAATAATCACACATAATAAATAAAACGATAGATATACCTATCTCCTATGTTGAAAGTTTGTTTAATTTTATATAAAAAAATGTTAACTGCTCTATATAAATTTATATAATGATAATATGTTTCTCAGTCATTGCTGCATATTTTCATTTTGTTCTGAAGGGTCGTAAGAAGTTTTAGATTCAATTCGAAGCTTAATCTCGGTATTCAGTTTTTATAGCAAGTTTGTCAATTCTACAAACATAAGTCAAAAGGAAAAGTGATAAATAATATTGATTCTATTGGTAGGTACTGGTACTTTTGAAGTTGTGCAGTTGTAGTTGGCACAACTTCACAAGTACCAGCATCAATCGAATTGATATTTTGTACTTCTCAGTGCATCAACTGATGATGTTGGTCCAATTTTTTGCAAAAAATATTTATTTCACAATTTTGAATGTTACATTTGTCGCGAAAATCGTTGAAAGTTTACCATTATCCATTTATGCTTTGCTTGTATTTGCTATTATTCAGAAATCTAAGAACATCGACACGAAAATACGCATACCTATTATAAACTTTACCACCACTTAACTCGAAATCCGCAACTCTATGAAAAATATGTTCAATATAAATGTTGCTACAAATAATCTGGTCATCAATTTTCCATTCTCAGATTTCCAGTTTTTGAAAGAAATTGCCTCTTCCACGTAGCGAAAATACCCATATTTAAAATTTGAAAATCACACAAACTCGAAAACCATAGCTCTTTTGAAAAAATGTCAAATTCAAACATCTCCGGATATTTTCTTATCTTTAATTTTGCCAACTCGGATTTTCGTTTTTCGAGAAAATTTGACACTCCCACCACCTTCCGGGGCGGTTTTCGGAGGGAATGGGATATGAGATTTAGGATTTGCGTTTTTATGAATATGGGACCATTTATCAAGACTCCTCTTTCTAATGAATCAAAAAGCATCAAAATCGGAATACTTTTACTAGGTATATTAAAAGCGCATGAACCAAAAAAAAGCAGACAGTCGAATTGTATAACTCCTCCGTTCGGGGTTCGTCGATCAAGAATTCACTTTTGCTTAAGAATATTTAGACAAGCTTTGCTTACATAGGTATGCAGCAATTTGACTTTTTTAGGTGCGCTTAAAAAGGGATTAAGTATATAATGATCCAATCAAACTAAAACAGTACGGAAATTATCAATTCACTTCAGTTATGAGAAAAGGTATAAGGTATCCAAAGTGAAATTAAACAATAGGTATTTCTACGAACATATAGACATTTGAAATATTTATTATTATTTTATGATCATTACACTAAGTAGTTAAAGTTTGTTTGTTTCTTTCAGTGATGATCAATAACATATTTCTGCATCAAAAAGTGACAAGTAATGTTTCAATATTATCATTTTCAGATGATTCAAGTGAATACATGTTTTTTGAATCACTCGATACCTATTTAGGTACCTACTTGTAATTGTCTTGTGTAAGATATGAAGAAAGTGTCTATGTAGATAGAATACTCTTGATATCTTCTTTAAAAAAATATTATTATATATTTTATAGTAGTAGTTTTTGATAGATAAAATTTCTTACAAAAAATTGGACCAACGTTATTAGTTGGGGCACTGAAAAGTATAAAATAATATTCATTCTATTGGTGCTGTTACTTTTGAAGTTGTGCAGTTGCAGATAGATTGATAACTTTTGGCACCAACTTCACAAGTACCAGCACCAATAGAATTAATATTATTTTATACTTTTTTCAGTGCACCAACTAATAACGTCGCTCCAATTTTTTGCAAAAAAATATTGATTTCACACTTTTGAGTGTAACATTAGTCACGAAAATCGTTGAACGTTCACTAATAGCAATGTACTTATCCTATTACCCTTACCCACGTATATTCTTTGCTTGTAGTTGTATTTATTGAGATCTCAAAGCATCGCTGCGGAAATACGCTCAAGAATTCTATGTTACCATTTTAACACCGATTTAACTCGAAAACTGTAACTCCAAGGAAAAAATGTTCATTATAAATGTTGCTACAAATAATTATGTTTTTCATGTAGTATCGAAAGATTTTCAATTTTCGCCCTCTCTACATAACAAAAATGAGAAACTAACATGGCTCTATCTCACAAACCGTAACTCTTTTGAAAAATTTCTCAATTTAAACGTTTCCGGATATTGTCCTATATTTAATTATACCAACTCAGATTTTCGATTTTCGACAAAATTTGCATCCTCCACCCCCTTCGGGGGCGGTTTTCGAAGAAAAGCAGATTTCGGATCTGCGTTTTTGTGAATATGGGACCGTTTCTCAATCCTCCTCTTTCGAATGAATCACAAATCATCAAAATCGAAGTTCGTTTACTATATAAAAGGCGCGGTCAAACAAAAAAAAAGCAGACAGTCGAATTGTATATCTCCTCTGTTCGGGGTTCGTCGGTCAAAAACAGAACCACATAACGCTTTCAACTTGACCAGAATACCTTGGCATCCGTTTCTCTCGTTGTTTCTCTTGCTAGTTTGAGTATCTATCTATGCAATTTTCGAACGCCAACTTATTTTGGAACTATAGGTATAGTATTTTCCATAATACATGGTATTGACTTCTTCACTGCAATAAAACTGCCGGGTGTATACCCATTATGTACATAACCCACAAGCAAATGCACTACAGGATGGGACTTTATGTATTTAAGTTGGTGTACTTATAATAAAGGTAGGTAATTTAATTAATTGTATGTTTATATAATACATTTAATGACATGAAATATCCTAAATAAATAATGCATATCCTGCAAAATCTAGTAGTTAAATTTACACATAGGTATATGTATACTATTCAATGCTATTACACCTGTAGGTACTTAGTTCTATTTCGCTATCGATATCATTATAAAAATTAATTATAATCGGTTTAATTGTTTCTAGAGCAACATATGAATTTTCAGTAGGTAGCTATAAAATTTTCATTATTTCTTAGAAAAAATGATATTTAGATATTATTATACTGCTATATTATGATCCGATCCTGACCGACAGTTGTATAGCATGTTTGTGGCCGACCTCTGGCAAAACGTCTTAGGTAAAAAAATGCTGTCAGCCATTTATTGTGAAAATCACTACGCCTATCTTTGATGACTTTCTTGTACCCTTAACTCTACACACGGTGTTTCACCGAAGCGTCTGCGGAGCTTTACGCGGATACGGTTAATCCTATCTAAAAAATCCTTGAAGTAACCCTATCTGATTTAAAAAAGTCTATAACAAGAAAATATTTTCGTGTATACAGGGTCTGTCCAAATAGCCGCAATCTAGAACAACTTTGTTTTTTCTTATGGAACATGTACAATTTTTATTTTTTTTTTTCAGATTCTACATAAACAAATAATATTATGTTCATTATGTGAATTGATTTCCATCAGTTGTCGAGTTATTATTTTTTTTCGAAAACTTTTGACAGATAACTACCCTAATTTGAAGATTTATATCTTTTGACCTTGAAAAGATAAAGTGATAATATTCAGAAGAAATCAAGTCATAATATTGAAGTTTGTATTGCACTTGCAAAATTTCATTTAGGTTATACGGGGCCTTTCCATAAAATAAATATGTTTCATTGAAACAATGGAGAAATATTAAGTAAGTAATCTGGCAAATTCTACAAAATTAATAATTTGTCTAACCCTAGACCAGTTAAAAAATCAACCTCTCTTAACTGCTGCTGTTTCATTAAATGATAGTCATGATATCTACAAAAAGAGGGATTGAATATTATATGTTTATTCAATCTAAAAATTAAAATATTAATTGTTCTTTTTGAGCACTCTTCTTGCAGACGAGACGAGTAGATTAGGTATATCGTGCTTTCTTCCATACCATCGCAGACCCTCATGACGGTGCTCCGGGACGGTTAAAATAATGTCTACCTGCTTCTCTTCATTTGTTTGAGGATTTTGCAAATTTATCTTACTGTAAGGTACTGAACCTGAATCAAAGAATCTATTTATTAATCGACGAAAAGACTTTGGTTCTGGCGTCTATCTGGAAAGCGTGTCGCGTATGCTCGAGATGACAGTAAAACATTTTGATAATTTTCACCTAGCACGAAAGTCATATCTCTGAGCCCTTCGGAACTGAAATTCGTTTTGATTCAGAGAAAATTTTTGACAACTTAATATTTTATCAGCACATTATACGGAATATTAGACAGCTAATAATTCGACAGACAAAAATTTTACTTAAACTCATATTCCAAGGTAAACGCGATCATTACTTTTAAGATTAAAATTAAAGAAATCTTTAATATCTATTAATTCTGTTGTTACGCTGTAATTTTGTTTGGTCATTCCTTAGTAAATTTTAACGGTCTTTCCATTGGCGTTGTAAAAAACCAAAGAGTGTAGTTTATTCTTTGAAAAAACATAAAATCCCAAAATCCCATTTAAAAAAATGACTTAGGTATTGATGTTTATATGAAACTATTACATATTTATTTTTTGAAAAGGCCCCATATAATTTAAATGAAGTTTTGCAAGTGCAATATAATCTTCAATATTATGACTTGATTTCGTCTGAATATTATTACTTTATCTTTTCAAGGTCAAAAGATAAAAACCTTCAAATTAGGATAGTTATCTATCAAAAGTTTTTGAAAAAAATTAATAACATGACAACTGATGGGAATAAGCTTAAATTCACATAATGAACATAATATTATTTTTTACGTAAAATCTGATAAAAAATAAAAGTTGTACATGTTCCATAAGAAAAAACAAAGTTGTACTGGATTGTGACTATTTGGACAGACCCTGTACGAAAGTATTTTCTTGGTATAGACCTTTTGAAATCAGATACGGTTACATAAAGGATTTTTTAGATACCTTCTTAACTTCGGTGAAACACCCTGTATACAAAATCGATGAATTTTTTGGAACATGTTAACTTTAATTCTAAGCTTTCTGGAAATAATATCTTCTACAATTTTGTCATATCACATTTTCTCGAAAAACCCCTTTTTTTTCTCATATGAGCATTTTATCATTATCTATATTATTAATTACTTATTTAAAAATTATTCTCGATCTCAGATCAAATGAGTTGAGAGTAGAACGCTCTGCCGACGAGCCTGTTCAATCAATAAACAAACATTCCTTTAGTGAAGACATATATTTTCTATGCTTTATATGATTCTATTTTGTTCGTGGCGATGACAATCGTTTTTGCCCAGATGACATTTTTGTAAAAATCGATTCCTCTTAAACTGCATTAAAGAGATCATTATAGGCCTTTTTCCTTTAGGTAATTTACAGGAGATAAGTCAAACTAGCCAATATTATATTATATATTTATTCATGCTGGTCCGAAGTCTGGTGAAGTAAATTTTCTTATATATGATATTTGTGAATCGTCAATTAATTGTTTAGTACCTCAATTTCATAAGGGAGATTCATAACAAATCCGATACAATGTAATATTAAAAAATTGAAATAGTTTCATCCATATTTTAATCTTTTAACAGTAGGCGTTGATATTGTTAATAGATTGTACCTACTTACAATCAAGAGAAACAAAAAGGAAAGTTGAAGTAAAAAACATTTCTTCTGAATACTACCTTTTATAATCCATTGGTTTACCATGTACCTATATGTTTTTTCATGCTCATTTCACGAAGCGTTTTTGCAATTGTTGACATTCTCTATTGGTTTATGTTGTCTTACAGTTCCACGGTAGGAGTAAAACTTTTACAAAATGGGTTTTACTTGAGAATTACATTGAGTGGTATTCGGATTAGTTGACCAGTAACCTGTACGATTGCGAATCGCTATCTGCAAAAGACAACAAATATTTGGGTTACCAAAAGGTGACCCAGAATCTCTAAGGATACACCCAGAAAAGGAATAGTAGACTTGTACAACATACAGTTATTCTCGATTGGGTACTTTAAATATCGTAGTCTGAGGCACTAGACTAGGTCAGAATCTGCGCTGCGAAGAAGGTGGTTAGATACAATGGGCCAACTGGCCTAGGTGTCGCTGGAGACCAGTAATGGTCAGACAAACCTAGACGGGGTGGAGGTTGGCGGTGAGAACTTCAAGTATTAACTAACTGAAACAATTCAGTGTAATACCCACATACCCACCTTGTGAAAATTTCATTCCGAATCGGTATAGTAAAGCGTCTTCCTCTCGATAATTTTTAATAATTTCCGTCACATACTGCAAAATAAAGAACACCTTTAGCAAATGTTATTGGAAATTTCTGGATAATACTTTTCTAACCTTACACATGCAGGGGAAATAAATCATCGCAAATTTCTAGTGTCTTTTTTGTACATCAGTTATTGACATTTATTCTAAATTCTGACACGGTAAAGTTTGGTATTCGAATTAAAAAAACTCGCAAATAGCACGAAATTTCAAGAAGTTGATTAGAACTAGATGGTGTTTACGAAACCACTGATTAATTGTTTTTGTGAACGTAATCCGAGCCGCACTAATCTCGACGTCTTATGAATAATCGCGGCCGGGGAAAACAAGTGGAAACTTTGCCAGACTCAAAAGACGGAAAACCGTAGAAGCAGGTCTTAAAATATTCAACAACATAACGTTAAAAGTGCTCCGAAACAGAGAATCGGAGATCATTTATCAGAGATGTGTCGTGTGGTCCGGCGACTCCCACCGTATTGAATATCGGGCACCGCTGACATTTACAAATGAATAATAATTGTGTCCTTTTACTTTCGACAATGGAACCGATGCGACTTCTTGCATCCAGTAGGATACGTCAGGCCTCTTTTGACTCCTTAGTTTCGATATATATATGCGAGACGTGGAGAATGATTCTCTACCTACACACGTCTTCATTGTAAAGGCATAAGAATGTTGGGGATCACTCTTGGGAATGAAATGCCAAGATTTTTGAAGAAATTAAATTGGTGTGGCTGTTTCAGGAGTAGCCAAGAGAAATGAAACTTTCTATATGAACCTTTTCTTCTTTAGTTTCAACTTGTATTAATCAGTATGAGGTTGCTTAATGGTCGAAATTCGATCGTAATTAATTAAATCAAAGAGTAGGTATTCCTCCATGCGAAAGGCAGACACGTTACCACTAGGTACACCATCGTGCATTTATATTCATGGTCGTTAACATCGATCAATACCAGGTATCCCAGAAAACATAGCCAAATTCCAGGATCAATAGTGAGTTCAAAAATAAGCTTTTCTAAATAAACTCAAGCCTAAGCACCCTCCATTTTTGAGATACAGAGAGTTAAATTTTAAAATCCAAAAATGAGTAAGTATTGGCTACAACTTCTAGATCACTCGGTTATTTTTATACAATATTTGCCACACAGTTTTATTAACTCAAAGAATATATTTTTGTAAGAAATTGTACAAAAGTTCAAAAATTGAAAAAATATGTATGTTTTATTGACCAACTTCAAAAAAAAGGAGAAGGTATACAATTCAGTTGTAAAATTGCTTTTTTATATATTTTTTTTATGACTGTTCGCGCGTTTTGCATAGTAAACGTACTCCGTTTTAGACGATTTTGGTTTCATTTGAAAGAAGAGGAGAGTTGCGAAATGGTCCCATATTGAGAAAAATCAAATCCAAAATCTCCTTCCCTCCTAAAACCGCCCCAAAGGGGTGGAGGGGGCAATTTTTCTCGAAAATTGAAAATCCGAGACGACAGAATTAATGAAAATTCCATATCCGGGAATGTTTAAATTGGACATTTTTAAAAATAATCATACGTTTCCGCGCTACAGGCTGAAATATGTGTTTCAGCTATGTGGAAGGGGCAAATGTATGTATATTTGCGCCGCAATGTTTTGAGATCTCCGAATAATAAATAACAAGTACAAGCTAAACCTACCTATAACTTTTTGGGTATCAGTGAACGTTCAACAGTTTTCATGACTAATGTTACACTCAAAAATGTGAAATAAATATTTTTTACAAAAATTGGACCAACTTTATCAGTTGTTCGTTGTTATACTGAAAAATACAAAATAATATTAATTCTATTGGTGCAGGTAATTTTGAAATTGTGCCGTAGTAGTTTGTTTTTGTTGTAGGCACCAACTCCAAAAGAACCAACACCAATAGAATTATTATTATTTTGTATTTTTCAGTGCAATAACTGATAAAGTCGGTCCCAGTTTTTGTAAAAAATATTTATTTTTTGAAGAACATGATACAGCCGTACAATATCAACATGAAGTTTTTATTTTATTCAAGAATTTTAATTCCTCACTTTTATGAAACCGTTACCTTGAGAGCAGATGTCTTAAAAACTTCTCATTTACCTACATAGAAATCTTTGTTAAACCAAAAAATATAACTAAAACTATTTGTTAATTATTTACACAGTGGCGCCTAAGTTAGGGAGAGTACGGGGATTCCTCAATAAGGAAGATACTACACTAATTTTCAATGTAACTACAACTGCAAAACTTCGAAATTATATATATTCAGTAAAATGCCACCGTGTAAACGAATTCTGACAGTTATCTAAAAAGAATAGAAAATCGTCTATTTCAAAATATTGCTGCAACTTTTTTATTGTTAGAGTTATCAAAAAACCTATTCTAACACATTTTACTCAACTTTTTATGTTCTTTTCAACTGTGTACTTTATATTTTTTTTCATCCAAACATTTCCAGAAAAAATACATTAACTTTTTTCTAAAATTTGAATTATTCTGACTGATTGACTTGAGACTAGAATATTTTTATTTTGCCAAAGCACAAGAATAAATAAATGAATGATATCGTAAATCAATTATAACGAATACCTAATTTTCTTGCAAGTTACATACGAGTGTGGTAAATGCATCATGTTATATAAAAAATTATTCAGAAAAAACGCTTACCTAATTCAAATATGGAAAAATCCAATATGGCACTCAAAAGAAAAACTGTTGACCGACGTTATTAGTTGGTGCACTGAAAAATACAAAATAATATTAATTCTATTGGTGCTGTTAATTTTAAAGTTGTGCAGTTGCAGTTAGATTGATAACTTTAGGCACCAACTTCACAAGTACCAGCACCAATATAATAATTAATATTACGTAGGTATTTTGTATTTTTCAGTGCACAAACTAATAATGTCGATACAATTTTTTGTAAAAAATATTCATTTCACACTTTTGAGTGTAACATTAGTCACGAATATCGTCGAACGTTCACTAATACCAATGAAGATAGTACTCATCCTATTATCCACGTAGTTATATTATTTACTACTTGTATATGTTATTATTGAGATTTCAAAATATTGCTGCGAAATACGCAAAAGTATTTTAGATTTAACCATTTTACCACCGCTTACCTCGAAAACCGTAACTCTAAGGAAAAAAAATTTCACTATAAATGTGGCTACAAATAATTAGGTCTTTCATGTAGTACTTCCTGTGATACCCACAGATTATCAGATCGTCCTCTCCACATAGCAAAAATACACATATTTGAGAATTTAACTTTTAGAAAAAATTGTCAATTCTAATGTTTCCGGATATTGTCCTATCTTTAATTATACCACTTCAGATTCTCGATTTTCGAGAAAATTTGCACACTTCACCTCCTTCGAGGAGGGTTTTCGGAGGGAAGAAGATTTCGGATTTGTATTTTTACGAATATGGAACCATTTCACAAGCCTCCTCTTTCAAATGAATCCAAAATCATCAAAATCAGAGAACGATTACTATATAAAACGCGCGAACGAACCAAAAAAAGCAGACAGTCGAATTATTTATTGTCTACTTGTCTAAAAAGTACACAAGTTCGAAAGAACATAAGAAGTTGAGGAAAAATTAATATAACAGTTTTTTAATAAATTTAAAAATAAAATATTTCCAAATAGACGATTTTCAATAACTTCGGAACTAGTAAGAATTTGTTAGTTTTCACGGTGGCATGTTAATGAGCTCGAAATTCTGCGCTACTTTCCCCATTCAACCGACTCTCCATATCCACGATTAACAAAGATAGCCATGTTGGGCCAGGGACAGCCATCACAGGGTGTCACGGTAATGGAACATAAGACGTTTTGGGAAAATAGGCAAGTAGGGATTTACTAAAAATCTGGGAACACAAGATATCAACACTGTTCCATCGATTTAAAATATTTTCGGCCTTGCAGTGTTGCCGCTTAAAAGTACTTAGATTTCTTAAATAAGAACCCTATATATTCCTACATTTTCTACTCCGCTATTCATTTTATATTTGGAAAATATTTCCACATACCTATCTCCAGCGGTTTCAAGAAAATTAGTATTTCCCATATTTTTTCGACCAAAACAAAGACCTATTTAAATTCTTTTTGCTGTGGTATTTGAGTGTATAGAAGGCTGCTGTTCACCATTGTCCTAGGTACGAGTACTGTGTAGAAAATTTTCTTTTAAATTTACAAGGAGTTGCAAAAATCTTGATATTACCGCCTTATAGAAACATAGTAAAAATTGCATTTTTTCAAATGGAACAACCTGTATATTATCAAATTTTCTGTTAGATAAATTGAAGCAAAGTTGGGCATTTATGTGCTCATTGATACGACTTTTAGAAAATTTGAAAACTTCGAGTAGTTCTGGATATATCCGGAAAAAAACAAATTTTTGGAAAATCATTCAATTTTTTTCCGGCTTTATTTCTTCATGAATTTCTAAATAAAAAGCACATTTACATTGCCACTCTTTTCACTCTTTCCAATGGTGTTAATAGTTTTGTAACCTGACGTTTCGTCTATGTGTAACTATCATGAACTTTTTTTCATATGGGAGCCATTATACAAATTTAAATTAAATTTTAAGTTGGCCTTGTTTTCCTAAAAGTCCGAGAGATTAAATAAATTACTTTTTAAAGTAAATGGCTTTGAATTTTCCAATCGGTGACAAGTAAATGACATTTGTCAATTGCCGTTGTCGTTGAAAATGGAGTTCTACAATGAAGAAAAATGACATATGAAAACACTTTATTATAAGAATGATAGGAACAGTGTGACTAAATACATCGGAAGTGTATCTTAAGATGTATCCCCACGACAACCGGAACCAAATTTGTCCAAATTAATTGACAGAATTCGCGATGGGTTTGGCTCGTTTGAAAAACTTAAGATAAATTATACCTCATTAATAATGATTTCTTTAGTTTCTTCATCAATCCTGTCTAGTTTTGTCTGGGTTTTTTAAAGGAACCATGCTCAGCTAAATTTGTCTTTTATAAGTTTCATAAAGTTCGGGGGGGTTTTCGTCTCTCATTAAACCTACATATTAAGGTGACACTTCCAATGTATTCATACTGTTTCTATCATTCTTGTAATAAAGTTTTATCATATCTCGTTTTTCTTCATTGGAGGACTCAATCTTCAACGACTCAGCAATTGACAATAATACAGAATGTCATTTACGTATCACCGATTGGAAAAATCAAAGCTATCTACTTTATAAAAGTAATTTATTTACTTTCTCGAATTTTTCGGACAACAACGCCAACTTATAAAAGGGCTACTCAAATTTGTAGAATGCCAATATGGCTCCCATAAAAAAAGTTCTTGATAGTTACACATAGACGAAACGTCAGGTTACAAAACTATTCACACCATTGGAAAAAGTGAAAAAAGTGGCAATGTAAATGTGCTATTTATTTCGAAATTGATTAAGAAATAAAGCCAGGAAATATAAAATGATTTTCCGAAAATTCGGTTTTTCCGTATATCTCCGAGACTACTCGAAATTTAAAAAAAATTAGAAGGCGTATTGTTGAGCAAATTAATGCGCAGCTTTGCCCCAATTTAATTATCTTCGTATTCCCTATAGTTTCCGAGATCCCAATGGTGAGAGTCGAATTTGAAACAGCCTGTATATGAGATATTAAGAAATTTTTAAATATGATAGAGGTAGCATTTATAGAGATATCAAATTAAAATTTGCTGTAAAAATCGAACGTAGGTACTAATATATCTCTGCCGAGATCGTTAACGGTCATGATCGGACTAGTAGTTCCAAAATGGCTGCTCACCAAAGTTTTATAGAAGTTATCAAAAAGTAGCTGTCGATTAAATACATGTATCTTTAAAAAATATAGCTACATAGTTATATAGTTATACAGGGTCCTACAATAGTGCGTCAGGCATCTATAGCTCATATACCAATTACGTTGGTAATTTCGTTAGTATGCAGACCTGTAGGTAGGTACTATATATATGATGATGATATGATGATGATATATATATGTATTTCAGGAAAATATTTTGCCATATACAGTGTGTATTTTTTTGATATTTATAATTATTTTTGTGTTTTCCTTATTTCCCAAAAATGTTATTCAATTTGTTTTAGTAGTTTAGGAGAAATACATGAAAAGCTCAAAAATAATTTTGCAAGCTTGGAAATAATACTTTGAAAATAACTTTAATACGGGTAGTCTAACGATACCTACCTACTCTGACATTAAACAGTTTTTTTTATAATTTTGTTCAGGGTGTCTAAAATTTGGTTCCAAGAATGTAAATTTTTCTTAATATTTTCCAATGATATATACGTACCTACATTACTTTACTGATTAAAATAGAACATAAGAAGATTTCCTTTTTTATTTATAAGAGTAATGAAATTCTAAACCGATAAGATATTTACCAAAAACCATAAATATGTCCGTACTAGTAAAGCAGTATGAAAAAACATATCTGAGGAGCCATTCATTCAACAAGATTTAATATCTGATATCTAATTACTTGCTAGGTGAAGTTTTTGAAATTATTTACTGTGAAATAATAAGAAGTAAAGCGTACTTTGGCGAATACTTTAATAAGAGAAAATTATTTTTTCAAAGGAAGCATTCTGCATCGGGAAATTGCGAGAAAAATAGTTTTCAAGCAAGTAGAATTTATGCGACTCAGTTTCCCGAAAGACGCCATCTAAAAGCAAAGAGCATTGCTAGACTACTTGAGCGTTTTCATGAAACAGGGAGCATAGACTACGGAAAAGAAGAAAGCTTGAAAACGGTTGCATATGAGGAAAATCAATTATCAGTCTTGAAGACAACTACTGAAAATCCAAACATTAGTCGGACAAGAGTTGGAGAAAAAGTTGGAATAAGTGAAAGGTCAGTTCACAGAATAATCATCAATATCATCCATACCATATTCAAGTGCATCAGGCTATGAGTGAAAATGACATGACAACATCGGGTAGAGTTTGGCTAGTGAGCTCGTTTACAAAGTCAAGAAAATCCATCCATCCAAAAAGACCACAACATCGGGTAGAGTTTGGCTAGTGAGCTCGTTTACAAAGTCAAGAAAATCCATCCATCCAAAAAGACCACTAACACCGTTGATCAATTAATGTTTGGGGAGGAATTGTTGGAGAACAAGTGGTATGTGCTTTTTTAATGGCCAACTTACCGGCCATATGTATTTCGAATTTTGAAATAACGATTTACCCGCATTTCTTTTAAATGTTTACCCAAATTGCTGTGTTGGTAGAGGGGGCCAGTTAAATGACCAGTAAGGTCGCCAGATTTAACCAAGCTTGACTTTTCCTGTGGGATTATGTCCTTTAAATAAGAATGAATAAATTTCTCAAATTGAACGAAACACATTTTGAACATCTTCAAAAATAAAAATGCGTTTGTGCAAAAATATTAAAAAATAAACAGATTATTTATCATAAAAACCAAAATATATGGCCTTTTTAATGTATTTCTCCTAAACTACTAAAGCAAATTTATAAAAATTTTGGAAAATAAGAAAAAAAACGAAAATGAACGCAACAAAAAGACTAGGGCGTGCCCTAAATTTTTGGTCGTTACACTTTTTTGGAGCACTATGTATGTGGAAAAATATTTTCCTGAAATACACCCATATGAATAGTTCAGATCTGCGTACTTACGAAATTCCTAAACTAATTGGTATATGAGCTATTATAGACGCCTGCCGCACTATTGCAGGACCCCTTATCAACCACCATCAGTAAAAATAGTGAAATAAATAACATAACAAAAACTAGAACTGACTTCATCAATCGAACAAAATTTGAAACAAATGTCAAGAGATGATACTCATCAACAAATTTTTTTATGATTATATTTAGTTTTTTTTATTATTTATATCAAATTATATTTGCCAAGAAGCTCGCTTTATTTGCAAGTTTTATCCCTCCAGATGTGATCCATTTCTATGTAAAAGAGGTCAACTTATAAAGACATTAGAATATTTAGGTCATGCCGTTTCTTCCATATTCTTCAAAGTGTAGATAAACATTTACAAATTCACCATGTAATAACCCTGAAAGGGATGAATGCATAATGATGCTCGATTCAAAGCTACTGCACGGTAAATAGTTCGTGCCGAATCCCTCAAAATTACTAGGACCATTAACCATTGAATGAGAAAGATCATTATTTATCTGCACTAACTGACTAGCGATCTCTTCTTCTTCCAGAGAACGCGACGGACACCCAGCGACCTTAACCCACTGCTGGTCATTGTTAACATTACTTTGTTGGTACACGGAGGCAGATGTGTCTTCCTGTCTAATTATGTGCTATTTTAAAGAGGAACTGGATCATTAATAACGATGCATAAGTGCAAGAAGTTATTCAAGAATGCTACTAATTATAGTCTAACCCAAGCATTTGGTTTCTTTTCAAGCGTAGACTTCAGCATAATAAATAATATTGTCAAAATCGAATAAAAACAAAACTTTTCCATTTATCTTTGTAGAGCATGAATCGAGATTTTCTAATCCTAGATGGGAATAGAGCTAATGTATGGAGAAGGTTTATTTTTGAAATTGTTGACGTTTAGCCTCAGGTTAACACATAACATTATTTGATATATATATATATATATATATATATATATATATATATATATATATATATATATATATATATATATATATATATATACTTCAAACTTAAAACAACTTGAAATATAATTTCGATAGCTTTTGGATAGGAGATATAAATTCTCTTATAATTGAATAGGTAGGTACTCAAAGATTAACCATTTATCATAACTACTCATAAAGATTAGACAGGAGATATTGCCAGACTATCTGGTGAACTGAATTTCGCCCCACTGATATTCTTTATCATGTATATATTTTCTATGTATTCTTTTCTATTTAATAAAGACCTATTATTATTATTATTATTTTTATAATTATTATTATTATTATTATTATTATTATTATTATTATTATTATTATTATTATTATTATTATTATTATTATTATTATTATTATAAAATAGCACAAACTCTGAATTAAAGCATAATAAAGATATAAATCATATTAATCAGTTTTATCTATCAGAAATTATGTATAAAAAATATTTGAATGACTATCCCAAGAAGAAAGATAAGAACTTCATCATAGTTAATAATTTGTTTCAATCTATGGTATATTTCTGTATTTTATAATGACCGAATGTGGTTTTATATTTGACACCTACATAATTTGTTAGAAACTTTTGGTTAATCACGTACCTTCCTTTAAGCCGGGCCTTAATGATTTTCAAACACTACCTATATAATCTAAGGTTGTTACGAAAGCATTGAGCGGAACTGCAAGGCGCGGAACGGCAATACACTCTATTTTAAAAGTTTTTAGATTAGAGATAAGAAGAATTTTTTTTGGTGACAATTAGGTTGTTAGTACTCATTCTATAACGCATTAGCGTGCCATGGCGCGTAATCTCTGATGATTCTCAATTAAATCGCGCAATGTCGCTCAGTACTTATTTCTCCATTTGATTAGTATGTCTATTTCCTAAGCAAGATAAAATTCGGATGTTATTGGATATATTTCAGAAATTACCCTCTAAACATCCTTATGTTACAGAATTCTATACAATGGATTTCTAACTTGAAACTAATTTAAACAAATCTTTCACCCATACTGATAAAGACTAGAAACAGGATTCACAATACAAAAGCATGAACCATCAATTCTGGCATAGTATGGATATTTATAAATCCTATCTGTTGTCTCCATGGATAATTATTCATTAAATATAAAAGAATATTTAAGTTATTACCTATATAGTTTCTATGTCTAAATATAACTCTGTATTTTTGACCGACTTCCAAACGGGGCAGGTATACATTTATTTATTTTATATTTATAAATAAATGAAATCGAAGGTTTTAGATGGTAAAATTAAAGAACAGAACCATATACCGCAACGTTTAAATCGCACAATTTTCAAAAACTTTCCCAGTTATAGTAAGATTTTTGACGCTATGCAGTGTGATTTATGTGGACTTGCAGACGAATTAGAAATTTGGTATGTTGTCGTATTCGATGATGTCCGTTCTAGCTGAAATATTTTTATTCTTACTGCTAAACACGTTGTTTAAGAAATAGGTCCCAACTTTCTTACATGCCAATTTAAAAAAAATACCCCTGTACCTAGCAGCTTACGGAAAAAAAATAATCTCACAAGCTGTTTGATGAAAGCCCAAGTCCAAGTCAAATGTTACATTCAATAATTGTAAAAAACTCTTTTTTCAAACTGCAACTACTATTTTTTACATAATTCACAAGAAAATTGAATTTTAAGTTACGAAGCATCTCCTATACCTAAATTCAACCTATATCGACTTAAGCTATCAAAATCAAGATACCTAGGTATATCTGATCCTGTCGGTATAGCGATTGTTAGCTTTTCCAAGTTGCCATGGAAACAACAAAACAATTGTAATAATTCAATCAAAAATATGGATTCCTATTTAGTTACACATGACAAATTATTATTAATGATCATGAATAATGTTGACATAACTCTAATGTAAATATTTAACACAATACAAACAACAGATTGCTTACTACTTCTGATTTCATTGGGATCGAGACTGTGAAAAGGCTTCCACCACTATTCAAATTACTATCGTACATACTAAAATAGCTTACCTATTGGTGTTCATCACAAAACAGAACACATTTATTAGAAATTGAACTTGATCTTCAAATTAGAGTAACACAAAAATTCCAATTTGCCTATTTTAAACTCCTTTCTCACGAAATTAACATTTTTTAAAATCTGGCGGGCTCTTGTATTTAGAGTTATAAATCCTCGCAAAGGTTTATCCAATGCAGAAAGTCACCTGAGCTGTATTTAATTTGGCAGTCCTATGAATGAAAAAAGCATATCGCTTATGAAGGTTTAAAATAGTTGAATATGACAATCTAATTCAAATGATGTCGTTTATTTTGAGATTTGAGGATACGTTTGAAAATATCTGGAATTGGTAATTTGATTATATTTGGTATATTACCAGTTAGATTATATTAGGTTATATTAGTTGGAGTGTCTGAGCATCCTAGCCTACCGCGACCAGTTTTGGTCTATAGCTCAGTATCTAGATTTATCATCTTCAGGAGACTTAGCAGTTTAGATACCGAGTCCTTCACGTAGCTCTTTGCCTTCGGATTCTCTTCCACGAATAATTGAAACCGCACTCATACCAGGGCTTCACATTCGCAGAGTATGTGAACTGCAGTTTCCTCCTCTTCCTGGCATAACCTACATAGGTCGTCTTCGTCCAGGCTTCCTAAGCCTACAGTCCTGTCAGCATCCCTACCGATATCTTTGTCGTTTTCCGACTTTAATTTTGTATTTTGCGGGATATTTTGTCTGAGGGTCTTTTTAGGAATAATTTGGCTTGTCTCTTTCCTGTGGTTTCCTGCCACAGTAGCAATGCCTGGTTCTTGATCCATGGATGTCCATTACCAGTTACTGGTTGTAAGCTTTTGACAATTTTTGAAAGCAATATTAGAAAGCCTCTTCGCCCATATGGTACAAAATAGGACCATCAATCAAAATCAAATTTTAACTTTGACATTCCCTAATAGCTTCCTAAATTTGGATTTCCAATATTGAACAGTTTGTGAGGTAGCTATAAAAAATGTAATAGATATATGAATATTAAAAGCGGGGTTGATTCAGTTCAGAATTAAAAGGCCAATCAAATGATATGGGAAAAATTTAGGTTTTTATTTGAAATAGAAAAGTTAGTACCCCGTACCGTTGTGTCTTACACACTAACACAAGTTGTAGGGTTAAAACTGTTTTTGACAGATGGTTTCTAATCCGTCTTCAAGTTGGAAAACTTCTAATGAACGACCTACATAAATCACCCATCAGAGTGAAACCATGCAATATAAGTTAACGTTCAACAAATTTGATAGCTGATGAAATGCTAAGAAATGCGCAAAAAATATTTGTTACAAAAAATTGGATTCACTTTTGTTAGATGGTGCTTGTACTTTTGGTGGTGTTAAAAGTCTTCTATACTCATCTACCAATAGAATTAATATTATTTTATATTCTACAGTGCATCAACTAATAAAATTCGATATTAATTTTTGTACAAAAAATATATTTTGAACAAATAAGATTTTTACGTATAACATCCACGTAAGTTTACACAAATTTTAGAATAATTACAAATACTTTTAATTACACGTAAGAATGCACTGACTGGAACTGCATGGCGAAAAGTTTTCATATTAGAGATAAGAAAATTTTTGGGGACAATGAGGTTGTTAGTATTGTGACGAGCTTCATTCAGTAATGCATAGCGACAAAGGAGCAACTTGCCATGGCACGTCATTTCTGATGATTTTCAATTATGCCGCACTATGTCGTGCCGTGCAGTTACGCTGCAAGGCATTCTATCTCATAAGTTTCTCTTTGAAAATTTTGTCATTACCTATATATAAGAAGTTTAATAGCTCTACCCAAAAAACGTCTTTTCAAAAAAGCTGGCATATTCGCATTAAAATAAACGTTCTTCTGGTTAAAAAATATTGTTTCGAAAATATGAACTTTAATGTGCTAAATTGTCTACGAATTATGGCGCTGCTGAATTTTATTTGAAGAACATCATTATTTAGATCTGTTGACGGTTCTTTTACGTGAGTAATCATAAGGAGGGGGTTATTTGAGACAATTTACAGCTACATTTCTACAAATTGCTGAACTGAGTCGGTAAGTACCTAAAGGAATCATACATTTTCAAATGATCAACTGACAAACACCTCATCACTTTTCGCCCCACTCATAACAGTTGAAAGAACGCAAGTAGATATTTCAATTGTCATATATATATATATATATATATATATATATATATATATATATATATATATATATATATACCATTCAATTCCTTCAATTTCATTGCATATAAAAAAGAGCATCTTTTGAATATTGATGTGGGTGATGGCCGATTGATCAACGTCAAGAATGTAGGTATAACGTTGCTATGGCAATAGATAGAAAGAAGCACATTTGCATCTGTGAAAATACCACATTAGGTTACGTCAGTTCGAGTCATCGTGAAGAGATGTAATTTGCATTGTTATTATCATCGATGAATATGCATGGTTGGTTTTGAATTGAATGCTATTTCTTTCTAGGAATTTTCATGTCATATATTTGTAGTCTATTGTTACACAGAAAGCCTAACGGTGCTTATCCTGGAAAATATGAGCTTGGGTGAAACCAACAGCTTCAAGTGAGGAATGTAAATACCTGAATTAAGGTATGCTTTGGTGTTAATTAGGTGCCAAACTTTAAAATTCAGTGTTGATAATTAGAAGCTCTGCACATAAATCAAATATTAATTGGTTAAATATGCAGCCTGCATACGCCTGATGTATGATTCAGGAGTCCAACATATTTGTGACTGTAAAGATATCGAAGAACTGGAACAATGAGTGATATATTATTCTGAGACGTAATCAAGGGGTGCTATCTAGGCATCAAATCTTTTGATCATGAGATATGGGGCGTGCGTTTTGCTACATATTTTGAATTAATAATTTAGAACTAGATAAAATTTCGTGAAAATAAAAACATTGAAAAAATTAGAGCATTGAATTATTTCTTATAATCTTATAAGGCTCTAATTAGATGCCAGACTTTAAAATTAGGTGGTAATGAAATTGACAAAGATATTCCATATTGAGAGTATATCGCTGATCTAGCTTCACGTCGTAGATGCTAGCACATCATTATTATGGAATGATAGGGCATTGAGTGTTTTCATAATATACTTAATCGTGAGCTAATAAGATGCTCTGCGTTGGTATAAATTACATAGCAACAGTCAGATATTGTATGTGATATTGAGTAGCTACATCGACTAGTGAATGAAGCCAAAAAGAACCAATGAGCCTTGAATTGGAACCCAACTTGAATATATTATTAAAAATACTTGTTCGTTAACTACAAGTGAGGTACATTTCCTTGTATTAAAAACTCCTACATTTTTGAGGATCTTCTCAAATATTTATAAGAGTGACTTAATAATCGTTTGTAAATTATTGTAGTAAAGTTTTTTTTAAAAATTTCATTAATCTTCTCAAACATAAAATAATATGTTTTATAAAAATAAAAAATAAGTTTTATATTTTGACATTGTACTCAGAGATATTGTGATCATTGCTGAAGAATTGGAAGTCGTTACACCTGCTGCAAACAATCTGGACTAAACCACAGATGATCATCGCATAAAGGCACGTTTGCTACTCGCAAATCACAAGTCCAAAGTAGTTCTGTAAGGAACTGCCATATCAAAGTTCCCCTTCGCTTCTATGCTTTGAACTTCAAATTGATGCAAGACTCGGAGTCGACCTCAAGATTCAAATAGTTGGGAAGAATTGGGAGAAGTCCAAACTACAAATGTCTTGTCTCACATAACGTCCATCATCGGTTGTCCCCACAAGTCTCGGTCATAGCTACTAGCTTGCTATCACCAGTTCAATACACAGTATCGATATGGCATGAAACCAAGAACAAAAAAAAGTCGTATGTAGGCCTGGAAACCATTGACTTCTGCAGAGCCAATAGGACCGTTCTACTGTCTTTCCCCCAACCCGTCCCATAAATTAAAGGCCTTAGAACGAAGTTGAAAACATAATTGAACAGTACTATGGATGCTTGGATGAAGAATCATCATCCTGGCCAAACTATGGGCATTTATGATTCTCCTGGACTTGTCACAGACGCCTTACCAAAAGCATTTTCATCTTCTAATATCATGAGTGGTTTTAATGTGCCTGGAATCTTTCTATTTAACAGATATATTTTTGACGATCATGAATTTTCACCCTCTCTATCTACGGATGTACCCTTTGTCCCTGAAGCTGATAACATAGCAGAAAAAACGTGCACACAGATCCCCAACGTTATTGATCCTGTCCAATCCACTTCTAGGAAAACTGACATCACCTACGGAAAAAGGAAAATGTCTACCACATGGTAACAATTGATAAGTTAAAGAGTTCCATGAGGAGAGAGAAGAAACAATCTGAAGAAACTTCATCAGATGAGGACAAACCACCTGAAATTAAGCGAAAGAAAACCGAGAAGAAAGAAGATTGAAGAGAGTTCATAAGAAGATGATGATGCAAAATGTTTGTACTGCCTAAAGCTTTACTCTAACGACAAGCGGGGTGAGGACTGGATAATATGCCAAAACTGCAACGGCTGTACATTCTGTAGGTATGCAGGGTTGATGATGACGACTTTTTTTTCTATTGTAAGTATTAACTGCAGGTAGTGATGTTTTTCGAGTTTCATAATTGTAGTTTCGTTAATAGTTTGTTAATACTCAGAACAGTATCTTTGTTTTATAATTTAAAAATAATATAATTTTGTTAATACTTTACTGAATTAGGTTTCACTCATACTTGATTTACATGTTTATGAGCTACAGAATTATATTTATATTAATTACTGTTTTGTACTTTTACATTAAACACAATATACATATATTATGTTTATAACCACACCGAATAGGTAAGCCTTTTTTCGAATATAATTTACGATATTACAATTGTCTTGCGGCCCGTTACATATGTCCCCTGTGGTGGTAAGAAAAGTACAAAATTTTACTATGCTACTTAGAGTAGCGGAATAAAAGTCAATAGTATCAACTTAATTAGTATATGAAATTTTATCGCTTTCTTTTCGGAATATGTTGTTTACAATATATGTATACCTACGTAAATATGGAAAAAGATATCATTTTAAATAATTCACATGCACTATGCCCTATGTTAGGCCAAAAAAAACGAACCCTTTCCACGCTAGTAACATGACCACTTTTTCCTCATTGTCCTCAAAACAGTTGAATAGCTTTCATGCTGCATTTGTAAACGTGATATGCCAATGAGCTAGTTGTATCTCAAGTCAAACAGATATAGTCGATTGTCTTCACAACATCCATGATCAATTCAATACTTCTAAGTACTTACTACGGTACTTATTGAAGTGTTTATGAAATACTTGATATTTCAAAGACTACCTTTATCATATCGATGTCAATAGGTCGGGAGTGCCTAGCTATTTTGAGAACGCACAACGATATCGTTTGCATGGATCTTGTCCAGACGTTTGTTTTAAGATAATCAAGTGCGGATAACTCTCTGACACAATAATTGTTATCGCAATATCTCGGCATTTTCTGCATAATACTGCCAGTCATTGTTGACCGTGAACGAAATCAACAGTGATTATTATGCCGATCATCGTGACTCAACTTTTCTGTTCTCTTGTGTTATAGTTCTTAAATCATAGGCATCTCACGTGAGAATAGTGATCGATGCATTTATAAATCATATAACTAATAGATTAATTACTCGTGTCTCAATTAGCTAATCACTTTAATCTGGTAATGACATCATTATTTATTGAGATATCCAATTAAATTACTGTTGAAATTATAATTTCCTCTGTTTGAGATAAACATTGAGGTAAAAAGTGGGAATAAAAAGAAAATGAAAAGCAAACATAAACTTAAATTGTCTAGCTCCATCTTTCATGGAATCTTTCAAAAAAGGCTTGTTTCTAGATAATGTAACTACCTAACTTGTTGATATAAATGAGAAAATTTTAATTATTTTAAATATTTTGAAAAACAATGACTGTTTCTTTGTCACGTAGAACGCATAGGTTATTTAAATGAAAAGTATCGAAGTATTAATTCAACGAACCAATCGTGGCTATTAACGCTCAACGTTATGTTTTTTCAAAGCCTAATATTTGAAAGAATTAGAGATAGAAAATTTTCAGTCTGATGGTGTCAACAGAACGGGGCCACATTTCATACCGCTTGAGTTTCATGGAGCAGGCCATGATAGGACCGTAGCCCTCCTGCAGAATTCTTAAATGCCACATTAAGGGACATCTCCAACATTGGATCAATTGCCAGGTACCAGGCATGGCACCTGTGGCAAGGAACTAAAGGACAGAGACAGAGAGAACGCCCTTCATCCAAAATGTCCCGCGAAATACAAAATCAAAGAATTTTGGTAGGGATATTGACAGGCTGTTGGCTTAGAAAGCATATGACGACCTCGTAGGTTCTACCACAAAGAAGAGGAAACCTAAGGCAGAGAGCTACGCGTATATATCTAGTCTGTTACGTCTTTTGAAAAGGATAAATTTAGGTTCTGAGCTCTAATACTGATCGTAGTAGGTTATGACGCGCTGCCAATCCAACTAATCTAACTAACGTTTCGAGGAACGCAAGAAAACGAATTTAGAACTATACGATACATTATTTTCTGAATAGCTCTTCAAATAGCTCTTCAAAACTGCACTGTCTGTTTTACCACACCGTGTAATTAAGATTTTTCCAGAATTTTTTAATACAGCAATACTTTCTTGCACTTCATTCAGCGGTTTATCGCTCATGTTCATATCATGGCGATCAAACCAGATATTCCATATTCATATTTGGATCTATATATATAGTGAATGTAATTAAACAAACGTTTGCCAGGACAAATGAGGTATTAGGTTCTTTCTTTAAATTATCACGCATTGAACCAAGAGGATTAAACCGATACACCATTAGAAAACATTGTAATTTTGCATGCATCAACAAGGTCAGCAACAATTTTCAAATGTTTGGGAGTGCGAACGATTAAAAAAAGAATCCGTATCCGTATGAATCAAACATACTGTAATTGAGAGTCAAAGAGTACAACCAGGAAATCAACAATCCCTTTGTTGGATAGATATCTACAAAAACATTTTCAGTGTTTGATTTCTTTATAAATTTATATTTAAATTGGAATATTTTATGAAATATTTTCTAAACTGAAGAAAGATATATGGAGCATTCCTAAGGAAATACGAATTTGCAAATATCAACTGTAACTAGAAGTTGTGACTAGTTTTCTCATAATCAGAATTCGTCATTTTATACTTAATTATTGATATCGTTTCTTTGATGTTTTTCCAATAAATCCATAGCGAATATTTACATGTCTCAAAAAAACATCATTAGATCATTGCGTTGTACTCTGAAATTGGAAATGTCTTTCGAATGCTAGAAATGATATAAATACTACGGCATATCTAAGTAATGTTGCTTTATAAAAATGTTCGTATCGATCAACGCCACAGTCACAGTAGTAGCATCATCATACATACACATACATCTAGCAAGCCATTTCTCGAACCGTGAAACGAATGAAAACGATAATGGATCCGACGAGACATTTAAAATAAAGAAAGAAGTAACCGTCGCTCGCCCTGGCGAAGTGTCAAGCGGCAGCGGCAGCGGCGGTGGCGGCGAAGCATCTCGAGGGCAGAACCTAATCTTGAAGGGTAGATACAGAAAGACTCTTTCCGAACCGTTCGTTTCTTATATACAATATTTTTTTCTCTGGGAAAAGTTTGTTGTTCAGAGCTGCGCTCCGCTAAGCGATCATTAATCATGGCCAACTTTGGGAGAGAGTGAGTGACGTCTGAGAATAGTCCGCGGCCCCTACTAGTCCCAAAGAACTCCAGGGAGCTTTCACAAAATTGCAACATCTCGAGCATGAGAAGGAGACCGTTTTCTCTGTCTCTTTTCAAGCGAGCTCCGCTCTTACCCCTCACCAACGATCGCCTAGTAGTGCAGATGCGATGCTATTTGTTTTAGCTTAATTAAATTGTTTGTCGGCAATCTGACCGTCGTCGACGTAGGATTTCTTTTGTTCTCCCTAGGAGACATGCACCAAACACACTAAGAAATTGCTATATAAAAGCTACAACTGTTCAAGTTTTTCCAACAATAATCTTGAAATCTTTTGTCATTGTGATCTTGATTCTGCAGATTTTCAGCTATTTGTCTAATAATTAAATTTGCATATTAAATACCTACTTATTTTTATTTGAAAAAATAAAATGAATGATAAATTAAAATTTATTCAAGGATTCAAAACTGCTCTGCTGATACTCAAACTACTAATCATAAAAAAAATATTATTCGTGAAGAGATACCTAATTTTTGATTTACGTAATTGAACTGAAATTGTTCTCGATCTGAGATAGGGGGAAATAACTTTATAAAACATTTATTTATACTTTACTATTAGAATACCCGATTTTCGACCCTTTTTATAGGACCGAAAGTGAGCGTTTTCTTACCTAGGGGCCGAAAAACTGTTTTGTTTTGTTTAGAGTTATTTGCATTTATGAAGCATAGATAATTAATAAGCAATTTCCAACGTTTCTATAATAAGATCAACTGTCTCTTGTCAATTGTCGTATGTCTTAGAATTTAAGCCGGCTATACATTATGTCCTACTTGCTAGCAGTTGTTAGTAAACAATCACACATCAAAGGACTCCAGTACACTTCCATTAGATCAGATGCATTGATATTTGCCGAGTATTGCTTGTTGTTACCACATATCTTGTAGATGAGTAATTTGAGTTGTAACTGGCATTTGCCAAATGGTGTGGAATGTGTACCAGGCCTTACAACGTTCTAAGATTGATGAAATATCAGCTGTAAGAAGACTACTAAACCATTGTATATTCATACATACCTATAATTATGAAGAGTAAAAACTATTGTTTATGCGGTAAATATTTCGCCTGAAATATTGATCGAAAAATTGAAGCCATATTCTCTATCACACTTATCAAATATTTATTATTAGGTTTAAATATCCAGAAAACTTTGTATTAGATAGAGAATAATTGAAGAGTCTGAGGGTGCTACACTATCCTTAGAAGTCTTCTGCAATCCTATATAGTGAATCTTTCATTTTTTTCTCCAATCACCATCTCGAAAAATTCAGTGCTTGTTTTCATTCATAGTTGTTTCTCCAGCCACTGCATGAAATTACAAAGAAATAGCAGTTTTGTCTAGTGTAACGTGATTTTGAAGGAAACCACAATAAAATGATTGCCTAAGCTCTGTTGGAACTAAAATAGATGATTTCGTCCTCCACACCCAATAATTTGGTCCAAAATTTTATAAATACATACAATTCAATATGGCCATCATTCGATTATGGATGAATGCTGAAAGTAGGGTGCAATATGGGCGTTCGGTTTAGTAATATTAAAATGGAAAAAGGCGCGGCTGTTGCACGCAATATCAGCACCTCTTCTGAAAATTGAACTATCAATTTGCCATCAGAGTAACTCTAATATGGCTTTCAGAAATGTGAGGCTCATATATTCAAATAAGCTAGGAAGAAATAATCAGCTTTACTTTCTAACACGAAAGAGATTTTGTTATTGGTTTCAAAAATGCTGAAACTTAACGATGATCAATTTTCAGCCTTCCTCAATGTAAATTTTCATCTTCCAAAAAAAATCTAATTTGCACAAAACTTATGCTGTCACTATTATAATAGATAAGAATATTTTTTGAGTATCATGTATTAAAATAAGAAAGACGACAAATCAGTTATGACTCAAAATGGGAAAATATGTAGATAAAGAGAAATATAATTATGCTAGAAATTGCTTCTAATTAACCCCCGACGCAAACAGGGGGTTGTTTATGTTACATAAAAACGTATGCAGCTATCTGTGTGTTTATGTAGCTCCCAAACGGATGAACCGATTTTGATTTGGTTTGTTTTGTGTTTCAAATGTGACTTCATAGACAGTGTTCTTTGATAGTTTTTTTAGTCGGAGGTTTTTTAATCACATATATTGTTGTTATATCTCCACATAGTATAAAATAATGTCGCTATTCGCTCCAGCCTGTTCTCATTTATGACCGACGAACCCAAACGGAGGAGGACCATATCCGGAAAAGTTTGAATTTTTTTTTTTTTCAAAACAATTACGGTTTTCAAGTTACAGCAATGGTAAAGTCTGAAATATGTGATATATGTATTTCTCTATGTGGAAGGGTCATTTTTTTCGAAAGTTGAAAATCTAAGGCCAAATTAAAGAAGATATTATATGTAGGTAGGAACATTTAAATTGAAGTTTATTTCAAAAGAGTTACAGGTTTCGAGTTACAGCTGTAAAATCTGAAAAATGTATATCTGCGCCCAGATGTTTTGAGATTTCTGAATAATAACAAGTACACTAAACCTTTTACATGGTAATAGGATAAGTACTTTCTTATCTTCTTTGGTATTAGTGATTATTCAACAATTTTGATGACTAACTTTGCACTCAAAAGTGAAAACAAATATTTAAAAAAAATTGCACCGACTTTAATAGTTGGTGCATTGAAAAATACAAAATAATATTAATTCTATTGGTGCTGGTATTTTTGAATTTCATGCCTGCAACAACAATCTGCATCCGCACAACTTCAGAAATACGAACACCAATAGAATTAATATTGTTTTGTATTTTTCAGTGCACCAACTAAAAACATCGGTCCAATTTTTTGTAAAAACATTTATTTTCGATCAAGTCGTCGAAAAAGTCGTTTTAGGGAGCTTTTATGGCTTCTCTATAGAATTCTATTTCTCCAAAAATCCTAGAGAAAATTCTGCCACGTTTTATGTCTATCTCCTTAGTATAACACATTATTATATATATTATATTATATTATTATATATCCCTATTTTATATATATTTTATATATTGGAATCTATTGTAGGAATATATAGGTAGGGTATCCAACAGATTTTCCGCGGGCAAAGATGCGGGCATTAACCATTTCTCACATAAACAGATAAAGTGACATTCTAAAGTATAGATTTGATTGTTATCTTCGAGTGTCAAGTGTGAATCTTATATGACTGAGTAAAATATAATTTTATCAATAAAATTACAATGTTCTCGTTCCTGACATAATAAGCCCTATATAGCCGTAAAGCGTCATCGAATTTTTGTTAATGTAGTAGCAATTGTAATGTCATTGAATTATTATAGAAACAAAAGTAGGTACTTCTACTTGTCTGTTTACCAGATCCCTAATCTAATCCCGCTGAACCGATTTTTGTGAAATTTGCTAGGTAGATAGCTTGAATACCAAGGAAGCACAAGAACATAAAAAAACTATGAGACTGATGAAAGAAATAGGTTTATCTATTCGTACCCCTAGACTCCTGATCACTCAACACGGATATAACGTGTTTTGTATTTCTACGTATTTTGTCTAATAATTAAATCCATATATAGCTGTTTTACCCGGCACTTCCTGGGCAAACACTTTCGTAGATTGTGCTACGAAAACAAAAAGTCAATCAATGTCTTGAGTATGGAACCCTTCTATGAGACCTACTCGCACGTAGAACCAGTTCGAACACCAACCCAGATCAATCCACAGATATAATACAACAGAGAACAGCATGATAATTTTTCCTACATATGTTTTAAGGATTTTCCGGTATGGAACCCTCTACCTTTAAATTCTAGTTGCACTGACATACTCTCACAAAACAATCCATTGACAAACTACACACAAATATATACCGAAAAATCCACGAAAATTCAGCCATAGAGCTCAAAGATTCTTCTTTGTTAATTACAGATATGGAACCCTCAACCTAGGAGGCCCAGACACACATAAAATATAGCCTATGTCACCCGCGCAAATTTAACAAGTTCAATAAAAAAAAGTTGTAGAAATCGGATAAGTAATTTTTGAGATTTTTCTGGTCATACGAAAAGTCGTTACTTGGAATGTATTAAGGATTTTCCAGTATGGAACCATCCACCTTTAAATTCCAGTCGCACTGACAGACTCTCAAAAAACAGTCCAGTGACATATTACACACAAACATATACAGAAAGATCCACGAAAATTCAGCCGTAGAGCTCAGAGATACTTCTTTGGGAATTACACATATGGAACCCTCGACCGAGGAGGTCCCGACACACATAAAATATAGCCTATGTCACCCGCGCAAATATAAAAAATTCAATAATTCTTTTTTATTGAAATCGGATAAGTAGTTTTCGAGATTTTTGTGTTCATACGGAAAGTCGTTACTCGTATATATATATATATATTAGTTAAGTATAGAAGAGGAATTACTATGGTATAGATCAAGCTTGATTTAATAGGAAATACTGGTTTTTCATATAAACATTCTTGATAGCCATCATTTGTGGAAGAATAATAAGTCTACCCACAGATAATGTTTTCTTATTGTTTCAGAAAATGGTGGGGCCTACTCATTTTATTTCTCTAAATATAATCTGTCAAAGACCATCGACTATTTATTACTTGACAGGATATATTTGCTGCCCGGTAGTCTAGTTCGTAAGACGTTGGACTTCTAATCAAGAGGTCGTAGGTTCGAGGCCAACTAGATCAAGGACTTTTTCCTTACACAAACATTTCCTCCAAAACTCCGGGGGTAGAAGGATCGCCATAAAATGGCAAAAACTAGCGCTCGACATCAATTACCCCTTATCAACCCGCCTTGAGGCAGCGTGGTAAGGTACGCTTTAAACACCCTTTGATCGGGTTGAATGGTATGTCCCTTAGAGACATATTGGTGGTTCGGAGGCTGCCTTTAGCTGTAGGTCCCCTTATCAGTTGTAATACTGATAAGGCAGTGAAGAGGAGGCCTGTTCAGGAAGGTCAGTCGAGTTGGCCCCCCGTCTAAATGTAACCAAAACAGAAAGTGCTAATTTACTTCTGTTAGAAGGTCCTGTGATGTGCTGCAAAAATCTTGAAATGTGCTGCTTAATAAAGCCTATATTTATGTATATTTCTTATGGGGGCTAACTCGTGTATCAGCCTCCCGTTAAAGTTGGAAAATTCCAATTTTCCTAAGTGTATCCGATCCTGCTTGCGTTGTGCTGCATTGTACTGGTAAAGCAAAACAAAATCCGAAAACGCAAAATGATTTTATGGGGCTTACAAAAGTGGGAGGCCAAGTGGACTCAGCCCACCAGTAAAGTTGAAAAATTCAACTTTTCTTATGTGCATTCGGTCGTACTTCCGTTGTGCTGCATTGTGCCGGTAAAGCAAAACAAATATTTACGCGGGTTAAAAGTTGTTATAGACCACATTAGATTCACCTACAGACCTGTACATAGAATTAATTAATAACAATATTAACATATAATTCTAACAGTCTATGATACCGTATAGTACACGGGAATATTTCGTAGAACTTTGAGTTTGTTGATATGAAATCTAAACTACCTACATTGAATTAAAGGTGCTGACAATTAATGTGTCTGTTTTACTTCTTTGCAACCAACCTACTGGATGTCATAATTATAATTACCAGAATATTTCAAGAAAGAGAACCAATTAAGTTATTGAAAGGATGGCCAGCTATACACAGGTGCTTCAAACTATAAAATGTTCCAGGATGCTATGCGGGAACATAATGTATGACTGTTAGAATTATCTTTTAATAGTGATATTACTTATTTCTATTTACAGGTCTGTAGGTGGTTCAAAAACTTTTATCCCGAATATTTTTTTACCAGCAGAATGCAGCACAATTGGAACACGACAAAATACACATAAGAAAAGTTGAATTAGCTGAAATAACCTAACCTAACCTAACTTTAAGGGGGGCTGACAGTCGAGTTGGCGCCTCACATTTGTAAAACCCATAAAATTATATTGCGTTTTCGGAATTTATTTTGCTTTACTGGCACAATGCAGCACAACGCCAGCAAGATCGGATACACTTAGGAAAATTTAAATTTTCCAACTTTAACGGGGGGTGGTACGAGATAGCCCCCCATCAAAAATATACATAAATATAGGCTTTATCAAGCAGCTCATTTCAAGATTTTTGCAGCACATCACAGCACAGTTCTAGCACAAGTAAATAAGCACTTTCTGTTTTGGTTATATTTAGATGGGTGGTAACCCGACTGACCCCTGTTCCGGAGTATACGCAAAAAAACCTGACGACAAAGCTATATTTTTTGACTATTAGGTATAACAAACTGGTTATAATTAATTTAATGATTTAATTGTTACCAATGAAATGGAGAATATCAAATGAAATCGATATTTCGACTAGCCTTCTAAATTGGACAGTTATCTCGAATTAGAATTATTAGTTAAAAACATTGTGGAAACTTATACATATGACCTTTTTTAGCGATATGATTTTACCTAACTTGGGAGAAAATCGTAGTTTAAATGACTTACATAATGACGACCAGCCGTTCGTTTCAACCTAGAAGTTTGGTATGAATCATAATCTCCCCATTTATTTATTTTTCTGTGATACATATTTAATTCATGAAATATAAACTATAACTAGCTAAAGAGATTATTTTGATTACTCACGTGAATTCAAACTCAGTAGATTTCTCTAAAATTTCAGAATGGGATACTACCATAGACCGTAAATCATTCTGTGTTTTGAAATGCCAATAACAGAGAAACTTCGGTAGGTACTAAGGGTAGTCTTAAGTTCTTGATATTATATTTAAAACTTAAAACAGTGACATATTTCTTAAACATGAATATAAAGATAAGATATGGCTCAGCATGGATGATTTTGTGTGAATTTGATCTATAATAACTCTAATGAGTCTTTACGAAAACTCAAATATAGAATCACTCTTGCAATTTCATCATAAAATGGAAGGTTATGTTTACAATGTGGAATGTAATTTCCTCCAATATTTAAGATCGCAAACAAATCAAGTAGCAAAATGAAATAGCTACCACCGCACCACATGATCCGTCTAATTTGAATCCGAATTCGGATGAATAAAAGTCTATAATCATCGATATTCAATCAATCAAACGGCTGGAAGGAAGGAGGTAACATCGTCGTCGTTTCAGGGTGGAGAGCTAAATGAGACGTTTGCCCATCGAGACGAGGAGGAAACTCGAGGAAACTCTCTCTCTTCCTGAAGATAAAATTTCCCCGCACACACACACACAGAACTATTTAAGTGAGAATCGCGCTTCGTTGAATTGATGATGATTGATAAGAAAATTACGGATTCGGTCTATATCCAAGTGGTAGGTTGGTGAAGATACCGAAATTTGTAATGGCTTTTTCATGTGCTTCGTGTCTTGTTCGTCGAATAGAGATTGAACCAGAAAGTTTGTTTTATCGTGGAAGATAGAAACATTTCAATCAATTATTTATCAGAAAAATCTGTTGTTGGTTGAAATTTACTCCTTAGAATTTTCATTTTTGTCATTGTTATTCAAATTAGGTATATTGAAGGCAGTACAATATAACTAATGATGGTTATGATATTTAAATCATGATAACGAAGCTAATTTACTAATACCCTGTTATTTATGACATATTAAGAGATGAGTTTTATGAAAAAAACAGATTTTCCTCAATATTGCTATACTTAACTATATTTCCTTGGCGAGGCAGTTGAATTCTTGACAACTGCAATTTAAGTTGATTCAGTTGATTCTATTGAAGTGGATTTGATTATTCCATCGATAAACTTTTTCATGAATAGCCTTTTATACTAAACCCTGGGTATACCTACACCTACAGAACTCATTAGAGAATTAAAAACTAAAATATGTACGTGTCATCGTTCTTGAATCTTTGGTAATTGTCCCTATCATGGCTATCATTTAGCATCTATTAATTGCGTGAACCCCTACCACTTAATTTCGCCCTAGGGTTCTCTTCTGGATTAACTTTTCAACTGATGTCGCAACTGATACCATTCATTTAATTTTATTTTGAGAATAATTTTTAATAAGTATTGTAACGTGCAAGGGGTACAACCGCCGGCATGTGATGGGAATCTCGAGATGCCCCAGTGACAAAAGTGCGACGGATGTGCTCACTAGGATGCCGACAAAGGATTTCGAGAAAAGTCCAGTGGCGGCTGTAGTGATCTAAAGAGGCGGCGAAAGATCTGGAGAGTCTTTTTCGGGTATATATTTGGGACAATTGGCATGAGGGACAGTGTAAAAAGACATTGTGCAATAATAGAAGAGTCAGAGTACCTAAGCTAGTAAGAATATTCAATAGTAAAATGGAATTGTAATTTTTATTATTCTACTTTTGAGTGTAAATAAGGTTTATTGATTAATTGTAAATTAATCTCACTTATCTGCGGACCCGCATACGCAACAATTTGGTGCCAGAAGAGGGATAAGTGAGTGAAGAGGCTTTTGTCTTTGGTGAACACCCGAAAGCAGACAGGATGGAGAATTAACTAACTAAGTTATTCTCCGATTTTTCGAGAAAACAAAAAGTACTACAACAAGAAAAGAGAGAAGAGAAGGAGCGAAGTCTGCGAGAAAAACAAGAGGAACGACGACATAGTGATTTCGAGCAGATTGCAAGATTGTTCCGAAATGTCCATCAAGAAATCGAGACCGTAAAACAAGAAGTTCGAGAAGAAATTGGGACAGTTTGAGAAGAGTTTGAAGAAAAGTACCGAAGACTAGAGAAAGAGGTGAAGGGAATACGGGATACCAACCACGACGAAAGAAGCAAATTAGACACGTCGGCGATCACTACAGCCAATGAAAAACTTAAACCACCAACGTTTGACGGCGAAATATCATGCAGCCAACGCAAATGGATGGGATCGTCAGCAGAAAGCGACGGCGTTGGTATTGGCTTTGCGAGGAAAGGCGCTTGAAATACTTCAAAACATTCCTGAAGCAATACAAATTCAGCAGTAGCATTGAGAGCATGGTGCGACTGGTTTATCCATCTACAGGTCCCGGACGAATATATTGAGCAAATTATGGTCCTGTATTTCATCGACGGAGTTCGAGATATAGACATGCAGCATGCGTTGAGACTAAGTAGGCATAACACCTTAGCCGAAACAGTTGTCCAGGCACTGGAATACGAAGCTGCCAAAAACGCTTCGATGAATCGTCGCAGCAAAGTAAGAGAAGTCAGGGTGTTAGACGAACCACAAGACAATGCAGATTTCTTTAAGAAGCTAAAGTCGATGTTCCAGAAATTCTGCTCGAGGGAGCAAGGAGTCAGGAGAACTGATTAAGTTGTACAAATGCAACCTAGAGGGACATATAAGTAGACATAGCAAGAGACGACCCGGATCTGATGAAAGAGAATACTCGACTTCAGGAAAACTCCACCTCGCCAGTGTAAGGGGGCAAACGCTGGCCACCACTGATTATCAAGCCCCCAAGTTACATTTGCGCTCTATTAAGAAAAACTGCAAGAGCCTCGTTGTCCAAGGTATTCTCAACGGTAAGAAATTTGATCTGACCATCGACACGGGGGCAATAAGATCAGTGGTACACCCCGACATGGTTTCCAAAGACTCTTTCCTGCAGCACAACATCAAGCCAATACTGGAAACTGCAAAAGGAGATCTGATAAATGTTTTTGGTGAGACCACCACCACTTTAGAAATTGGTAAGATACAAGTAAAGGTTAAAGCAATCGTGGCCGACATAGTGGATGAATATATAGTAGGCTTAGACATTTTGAAAATCTTCAATTTCATTACAGTGGACTTCAAAAACAGAATGTTGAGAGTGGGCGACGAGGAATACTTTTTCTCAGCATCTTCGAACAGGAAGTGACAAGTTGAAATCATTGTCACCGAAGATACACGAATACCTGAGAATAGTGAGAAGATCGTGAAGGCGCACCTAGAAAAACATCTGGAAAGAGTTAACACTATGGGTTTTGAACCAACCGAGAACAAAGAGAATAGGACTCTTTTAGCTAGGTGCTTGGTTAATTCCAACGACATTATTCCGGTGAGGGTAGCCAATCTATCTGTAAACAGAGTGACATTGAATATAGGGAAAGGCATCGGTTCGCCAATATCCCGTGTAACAAGATATGAGCACGAGGAACCCGTTTCAAAAGATATACATTTGTCCCAAGAGCTAATGGAGAGTTTAAAGAAGACCTGGAATCATCTTAGCGAACAAGAAAAGAAAAAGACCATCGCGTTTTTAAAGCAAGAAGCTGATGTTTTCGTACAGGGAAAAATTACAGAGCGAACGAGCTTAGTCGAACATCGGATCAACACGGGAATTACTGTACGTATTGGCCAACTTCCAAGAAGATTTCCTTTCGTAAAACAAGAGCAAGTTAACACCATGGTTCAAGAAGTGCTGAAGCATGGCGTCATAGAAGAATCCAGCAGTCCTTGGTCAGCACCAGTTGTGTTGGTGACGGAAAAAGGTAGTTCGACGAGGTTCTGTGTGGGTTACAGTATGTTAAATGATGTTAAGAAGAAGGGCAGCTAACCAGTACGCCGAATTGACGATACCTTGAACACCTTAGCCGGATCCAGGTGGTTCTCAACTTTGGACCTGAAAAGTAGATATTGGCAGGTAGAGCTAAACACTTTTGAAAGGCTAATGGAATTAGTTCTGCGACGACTAACTTGGGAAACGTGCCTGGTATACTTGGATGACGTAATGGTGATTGACAAACATTTCGACGAACATCAATCGAATTTAAAGAAAGCTTTCACAAGAATCCGAAGTGCTAATCTGCAGGTGAATCAAAAGAAACGCGTTCTATTCCAGGGAAATGTCAACATTCTTGGACACATCGTATCATCGAAAGGAATTGAGACAGATCCAGAAAAAGTCCAGACAGTGTGAGATTAGCCCAGACCAAAGAACAAGAACGAAGTAATAAGCATTTTGGGAATCAGCAGTTACTATCGCCGATTTGTTAAGGATTTTGAGAAGATTCCGAAGCCACTACATCAATTAACCGAAAAGAACTCTATATATATATATATATATATATATATATATATATATATAATATCTGGGAGACCGACTTTTGCTCGGGTAAAATAGGATTTAAGATCTACTAAGGATATTTAAACTTATTAAAAAATGTGCATATCTCTGGTTAAAATGTATTGTGATCGGTAAATGCTTTTATTGTTCACATAATATTCGTAAGTTATAGATTTCAAAATATATATGAATGTGTAATATGAATGATAAATATACCAAAACTCAGCTGTATCACCAATCGACTTCTCAACCCCCAAACACTATACATACTGAAACTTTTATCTGCGGAGCCATTCTTCAAATAACTAGTGTGAAACTCGAGGGTCACACCGATTAAATCTGAAAGTATCGTCAATCGATTTCTCGACTCCGAAAACCCCTTTTTGCTAATTTTTACCAAAATCTGCTTACCCTTCCTTGAAATAGCAATATATTGTGTATAATATATATATATATATATATATATACATATATATATATATATATATATATATATATATATATATATATATATATATATATATTAGATATGTACAAATTTTCATTGAACATTTCCGATTAAATTATTAGGAACATATATAAACATCTTTTATTTAAAAAATGGATTTTGTTAGAAAAAAATTCAAAGGTGAACAGGATTCGAACCGAGGTTCTCTAGATTAATACCAGGAAGCTTAACCACAGAACTATTTTTCCTTATCATGTTTTTGGTTTCATATTGCTATCTCATCTATAATCTATAGAACTCGTAAAATGAGAATATTTTAACGTGAAAACTTACCCGAATACACAACACACACACACAAATATCACAAACATCCTGGGAATTCAGAAGCATGGAGATTGTACCGACTTGGATTGTTCTAGAATGAATATATTGGGAAATACATCCAGAGTAATATATTAGAGGGACAAGAAGCTTCGATATAGGAGGTTAAGTGGATATATAAACAACACACGAGAGCGACTCTAATGATCCAGAGCTTTTTAGGTTAGATATATAATACCGACGGCAATGACACAGGACACAGTTGGTCATAGCCAGTGAGTTGAACGCGAGCTAGCAGAGAACACGGAACATAAATAAATATAACTGTGAATATAAATGTGTATATAGTTGTGAAGTTATAAGTGTAAATAAATAAGTGAAAATAAATCGAACTCAGTTTTGATATAAATTCCCGTTACAATATTAATTGTTGAAAACGATTTTTCTTGTGAATGTGAAAACAACCAATCTATTCAATAGACTCTAGAACCCATACATATGAATTTTCGTCATAATATTGTGTGAAGTGAATAAAATCATAACATTTTAGCACTTTCTCAAAACGAGGCTAAGGCTAACTAGTATATTCTAAGCCCGTTAACAATTTTATTCACCTAAAACCTAGAATATACTTGGAAACAGGTTAGTTTTAGCAAAAACTAGGTTTTATTCAGCTCACCCATTCCATAATACCAATATAAATGTTCATCAATCAGATTGAATACCAAACAAAGCACCATCACCCAGACAAATATCATGATTTTAAGGTTGTTGCCTATTTTCAGTTTGCCGCAAAGCGTCGAGCCGTGTCGAACCGCTAGCAGCTCCTTCCGGGTCACACCGTAATTTCACTCTGCTTTTCCCAACGTTTTGCTGCCTTATTCAATTACTGCTTCTTCGCCATTCTGTATTTGGAAAAGAACAGCTCCTATTCCACTTTGTGAAGCGTCGGTGTACAACACGAACAATCCTTCGTCCAAGGGATATGGAAGAACAGGAGCACTGGTCAAACGGTTTTTCAGCTCCAGAAACGACTGTTGAAATTCTGGTGGCCAATCAAAGAGGGAGTTCTTTTCGGTTAATTGATGTAGTGGCTTCGGAATCTTCTCAAAATCCTTAACAAATCGGCGATAGTAACTGCTGATTCCCAAAATGCTTATTACTTCGTTCTTGTTCTTTGGTCTGGGCTAATCTCACACTGTCTGGACTTTTTCTGGATCTGTCTCAATTCCTTTCGATGATACGATGTGTCCAAGAATGTTGACATTTCCCTGGAATAGAACGCGTTTCTTTTGATTCACCTGCAGATTAGCACTTCGGATTCTTGTGAAAGCTTTCTTTAAATTCGATTGATGTTCGTCGAAATGTTTGTCAATCACCATTACGTCATCCAAGTATACCAGGCACGTTTCCCAAGTTAGTCGTCGCAGAACTAATTCCATTAGCCTTTCAAAAGTGTTTAGCTCTACCTGCCAATATCTACTTTTCAGGTCCAAAGTTGAGAACCACCTGGATCCGGCTAAGGTGTTCAAGGTATCGTCAATTCGGCGTACTGGTTAGCTGCCCTTCTTCTTAACATCATTTAACATACTGTAACCCACACAGAACCTCGTCGAACTACCTTTTTCCGTCACCAACACAACTGGTGCTGACCAAGGACTGCTGGATTCTTCTATGACGCCATGCTTCAGCACTTCTTGAACCATGGTGTTAACTTGCTCTTGTTTTACGAAAGGAAATCTTCTTGGAAGTTGGCCAATACGTACAGTAATTCCCGTGTTGATCCGATGTTCGACTAAGCTCGTTCGCTCTGTAATTTTTCCCTGTACGAAAACATCAGCTTCTTGCTTTAAAAACGCGATGGTCTTTTTCTTTTCTTGTTCGCTAAGATGATTCCAGGTCTTCTTTAAACTCTCCATTAGCTCTTGGGACAAATGTATATCTTTTGAAACGGGTTCCTCGTGCTCATATCTTGTTACACGGGATATTGGCGAACCGATGCCTTTCCCTATATTCAATGTCACTCTGTTTACAGATAGATTGGCTACCCTCACCGGAATAATGTCGTTGGAATTAACCAAGCACCTAGCTAAAAGAGTCCTATTCTCTTTGTTCTCGGTTGGTTCAAAACCCATAGTGTTAACTCTTTCCAGATGTTTTTCTAGGTGCGCCTTCACGATCTTCTCACTATTCTCAGGTATTCGTGTATCTTCGATGACAATGATTTCAACTTGACACTTCCTGTTCGAAGATGCTGAGAAAAAGTATTCCTCGTCGCCCACTCTCAACATTCTGTTTTTGAAGTCCACTGTAATGAAATTGAAGATTTTCAAAATGTCTAAGCCTACTATATATTCATCCACTATGTCGGCCACGATTGCTTTAACCTTTACTTGTATCTTACCAATTTCTAAAGTGGTGGTGGTCTCACCAAAAACATTTATCAGATCTCCTTTTGCAGTTTCCAGTATTGGCTTGATGTTGTGCTGCAGGAAAGAGTCTTTGGAAACCATGTCGGGGTGTACCACTGATCTTATTGCCCCCGTGTCGATGGTCAGATCAAATTTCTTACCGTTGAGAATACCTTGGACAACGAGGCTCTTGCAGTTTTTCTTAATAGAGCGCAAATGTAACTTGGGGGCTTGATAATCAGTGGTGGCCAGCGTTTGCCCCCTTACACTGGCGAGGTGGAGTTTTCCTGAAGTCGAGTATTCTCTTTCATCAGATCCGGGTCGTCTCTTGCTATGTCTACTTATATGTCCCTCTAGGTTGCATTTGTACAACTTAATCAGTTCTCCTGACTCCTTGCTCCCTCGAGCAGAATTTCTGGAACATCGACTTTAGCTTCTTAAAGAAATCTGCATTGTCTTGTGGTTCGTCTAACACCCTGACTTCTCTTACTTTGCTGCGACGATTCATCGAAGCGTTTTTGGCAGCTTCGTATTCCAGTGCCTGGACAACTGTTTCGGCTAAGGTGTTATGCCTACTTAGTCTCAACGCATGCTGCATGTCTATATCTCGAACTCCGTCGATGAAATACAGGACCATAATTTGCTCAATATATTCGTCCGGGACCTGTAGATGGATAAACCAGTCGCACCATGCTCTCAATGCTACTGCTGAATTTGTATTGCTTCAGGAATGTTTTGAAGTATTTCAAGCGCCTTTCCTCGCAAAGCCAATACCAACGCCGTCGCTTTCTGCTGACGATCCCATCCATTTGCGTTGGCTGCATGATATTTCGCCGTCAAACGTTGGTGGTTTAAGTTTTTCATTGGCTGTAGTGATCGCCGACGTGTCTAATTTGCTTCTTTCGTCGTGGTTGGTATCCCGTATTTCCTTCACCTCTTTCTCTAGTCTTCGGTACTTTTCTTCAAACTCTTCTCAAACTGTCCCAATTTCTTCTCGAACTTCTTGTTTTACGGTCTCGATTTCTTGATGGACATTTCGGAACAATCTTGCAATCTGCTCGAAATCACTATGTCGTCGTTCCTCTTGTTTTTCTCGCAGACTTCGCTCCTTCTCTTCTCTCTTTTCTTGTTGTAGTACTTTTTGTTTTCTCGAAAAATCGGAGAATAACTTAGTTAGTTAATTCTCCATCCTGTCTGAGCAAAAGTCGGTCTCCCAGATATTATATATATATATATATATATATATATATATATATATATATATATATATATATATAAAGATGTTCTTGGGGATGCAGTCATATATTAAATAAAATTCTTTGATTGAAGCCGAGCTTTCGAGAATGTTTATTCTCTTCTTCAGGGCAAAAATCGTGAATTTAGAATAAATTAACCAAAAACAGGAAAGTAATTGATGGCTATGAAATTCCTGTTTTTATATATATATTTTGTCATAATATTGTGTGAGGTGAATAAAATCATTCCAGTTTAGCACTTTCTCAAAACGAGGTGAATAAGAAAGAATTGGCTAAGGCTAACTAGTCTATTCTAAGCCCGTTAACATTAAACAGGTTAGTTTTAGCAAAAACTAGGTTTTATTCAACTCACCCATTCCATAATACCACTATAAATGTTCATCAATCAGATTGAATACCAAACAAAGCACCACGACCCAGACAAATATCATGATTTTAAGGTTGTTGCCTATTTTCAGTTTGCCGCAGAGCATCGAGCTGTGTCTGATAATCAATTCTCATTTTGAACTCATATTAGTATTAATCTTCAGCGTGCGCAGACGGTGGAGACCAATATGAGCGATGCATTGAACACGAAGAGTGGGTGGATATAAACACCCGGCAACTGGAATTAATTAATTCAAGATTATTCTCTACCAGTCTTCTTAGATGTCATTTTTCCTATGCCACTCTTCCACATTTCTTGGACAGTTGATCCAATAATAGCGCTCTTTCACGCGTGCCAGTGTTCTATTTACTCCAAAATGGCCTCCAATGCGACTGCTATGCAGTTCCCAAATTACACCAGCTACCATCGTTCGGAGTACAACGGTTTGATATAAAATGCTCCTACCACCTATACTTTTTCCTTTACGAGTGATCAAGTCATTTCGCAAGCACAACGAATTCCACAGAACCCTGTACCTACCCCTTGACCATCTGGTCAAATTTGGAGATTTCTTGCCACTCAGGTCGTCGCTTTTGATCTAGACAGCCCCGTACTATCGTCAAATCTTTGTCAGCGCTTTGTTCTCTTCTAAAGTTATCTCTAGTGATTTCCTTGGTAATTTCCGTTTCTTTATTCCGAATCTGCATTTGTTGGATATGTGCAACATACTTGTCTATTCCTCTTTGTTCCTGAATTTGACGGAATTTACAGGCACTGTCACAAGGTCTTCGTGACAAGCTGTCAGCGTTGGCGTGTCTTCTTCCTTTTCGTTGTTTCATTTGAAAGTCGTAACTCTGCAGTTTCTCCAACCAAGGCGCTATCGGTCCTGCCGGATTTTTGAAATTCAGGAGCCACTGTAAAGCGGAGTGTTCTGTTCTTACTAAGAATTTCCATCCATAGAGGAAACTGTGGTAATGGTCTATGGATCACGTTTTGCTGACTTATTCAATCACTGCTTCTTCGCCATTCTGTATTTGGGAAAGAACAGCTCCTACTTCACTTTGTGAAACGTCGGTGTCTAACACGAACAATCTTTCGTCCAAGGGATATGCAAGAACAGGAGCACTGGTTAAACGGTTTTTCAGCTCCAGAAACGACTGTTAAAATTCTGGTGACCAATCAAAGTGGGAGTTCTTTTCGGTTAATTGATATAGTGGCTTCGCAATCTTCTCAAAATCCTTAACAAATCGGCGATAGTAACTGCTGAGTCCCAAAAAACTTATAACTTCATTCTGGTTCTTTGGTCTGGGCTAATCTCGCACTGACTGGACTTTTTCTGGATCTGTCTCAATTATTTTCGATGATACGATGTGTCCGAGAATTTTGACATTTCCCTGGAATAGAAAGCGTTTCTTTTGATTCACCTGGAGATTAGCACCTCAGATTCTGGCGAAAGCTTTCTTTAAATTCGATTGATGTTCGTCGAAATCTTTACCAATCACCATTACGTCATCCAAGTATGCCAGGCACCTCTCCCAAGTTAGTCATCGTAGAACTAATTCCATTAGCCTTTCAAAAGTGTTTAGCTCTATTATGACAATATATATATATATATATATATATATATATATATATATATATATATATATATATATATATATTATATTTGTAGTTTAAAACTTCACTTTTTTTAAAAATAATAATATTTATTATAATTTATAAGTTACAAAAATATAATAATAAAAATGAAGAAAAACAACGTGACTGAGAGCTACTGCTTATTTTGAACCAAGAACCTCGGGGAACCAGGTGCAATCGTATTTATAGTGATTTTATGCTGATTAAGCATCATGTGACTTGGTTCGTCCGTTACAAGTTCTAGAGCATGGGATCTGCAAGTTTGCATATTCTGATAAAACTACAATATTCTTAGAATATGGAATATTCCAGAGTATGGGAATTGCAAAGTTGCATATTCTGTGAGAATGTAAAATGTACTGAATTCTGAGAATGTTCCAGAGTGCAAAACTGCAAGTCAGCATTATCTCTGAGAACGAAAATATGAACAAAGAAAAATAATAAAACACGTGTCGTTGAAATATGATACCTGTGAGACTTGATCGTTATTATTGAATATGGTGAATTATACTGGGATATATATATTTAAGTCAGTAAACAAAATACCTATTAGAGATACATACAATTTAGCATAGTCAACACCCTAAAAATATATCTATAGACTAAATATTTGTTCAAATTTATTATTTAATTCATATGAGCACTATGGGCAGTTTATTATATGTAAAATTTATAGTTAAGGGTGTTTTAGGTGGATTTATTTAAGATAAATCCATCTAATCTATTTCAAAAATCTAAAAAAACTATTTAATCTAAATTTGTGATTAATAATAAGATTGGTCGATGTTGTTTCATGATTATATGCAGTAAGTAGATCGACTGGGTTTCTGGGTTATAAGTGACGTTTTTTTAATAAGAAGATTTTTATAGATTCTGTGGAATTGGCCCACAATTCAATACTAAGTATAGTTAATATGTGAGTGGAATATTGCAAATTAGAGGTTTTCCACAAAGTTTTTGAGTTTTATTTGGTTCAAGTTTCAGAGACTGACGAACAACAAACTTCAACCAGCTAATTTTATGACGTCGAACACAAGACTAGGATCTCATGTGGAATATCATGTCATTGGTGTAGATTGTAGATAATAAGAAGCATAGGGTCTAGGTCAGACCCCTGCGGTACACCATGCATAATGACAAAAGAATCCGATATACCTATAGTCATCTCCGGTCTACAAGATATGATATGAAAAGTTTTATAGTTGATTTTCGTATAACGTATTTATAAAGTTTGGCCGGTGGTAGATCGAGGTTCACACAGTCAAAGGTCTTCGTGGAATCCCATAATGTTATTGCAGTCTTGCGACTATATATTCAAGGTCATAGACTATTCTCGAAACGATCCTGGAGATCGCCTGATTGGCTTTTTGTCCCTTGCGAAAGACAAGTTGGCTAGAGTTTATCAGCTCTGATTTCTCAAAAAAATCGTTCTCGACAAGCTTCACACATAATTTTAAAACCTTTTCCGAAATAAGGCAAGACAGAAATTGGACGATTGTCTCCTAGTTTGTTTTTGACCCTTTTGTAAATATAGGTAGACCTAAGGATGGCATTTTTAAAGCAGTCAGGAAAGTGTCCCAGAATAATATCTACAGTCGTTGTATCGCTCAGCAAGGGGGCGGCATCAAATAAGGCCTGATTAATTTAAAATATGTCTGTACGGCTATCTTATTTATAAGTTGCTGAATAGGTTCCTGCACAGGCAACGAGTAATAAATTATTATCCTCCATATAAATTTGTCTCCCTTTTTCAGCCAATGTATAACTTCATTTATGCACAAAAGGGCTGATTAAGCCACATTATAATTATTAGATAAATAAAATTATCTAGTATCCAAGTTAAACAATATTAAACATTAGCTGTCTCTTGCGAGCGAACAGCTAGGCGACAGGTTTGTAGAGGCAGACGGCCACGTTGCGCCCATTTTTATCGCAAGTGTTGCGCCCTCTTACATGATGTATCAAATGTAGGTTCGAGTAATAAATATATGATGTATCATAAATTCTCTCCGTTTGTATTGTTGTCGTTTTAGTTTGTGTTTTCACTACACAACTGATCGATAAACCCGATCGATAGTAATCGATATACGTATATCGGATGTCGACAATACCAAACCCAATGGATTTATTTTAGCTACATTTGTATTAAAAAAACGCAAATAATTCGTGATCAGGACCAAGACATAACCTGCACTGTGACACTGTTATTAATTGCATAAAAACATTTTGTGCAGTGGTTTGGAGATATAGTCGATCGTGCATACGGACATTCACTTCTATAGATATAGATTTCACGAACTCTTCCGATCTTTCTGTTTTGAAAACTACATTTATATAAACTGCTAATATTCAAATTCACTCTTAATATACTGATCTCTGATATAATTAAAACAAAAAACCAGCAACACATTCCATTCCTCAATATTAATACAGAGGCAGAGAAGAATTTGTCTTAATTTTTTCAAACAGAATCAATTACTACCGACTTAAGGACACAGCAGATAAGCCAGCTGTCACTAAAGTATAAATTCAATTACTGTCAGGCTGGGGGAGTAGGTACCCCCGGTACCCTGACTGAAAATTTGTGATGTCACAACTCGGTCACCGGCCTTTCGTCGAATGCGTGCGTGTTTTATTTGCGTCTGGACGACTATGAAATATGAATCCAAATGTCAAAGTGTGTATATATATATATATATATATATCTGAATTTCGTAGAGGGTGACAAGAATTTTAACGCGATCTTTTGTGGATTCAAAGAAGGGTCTCCGGATGCACTCTTACAAACTCTTATCCTGGTAGGGAACATTTTTCATCCTGTTTGGTTGTTCGTTCACAGGAGGATTTATTTTTGTATTTGAAGACTTACTTAAATGTTTCTATACTCCCCTAGCTTGGATATTTCGATAACTTCTATAGACAAGTTCCTGAAATATATATGATTTGTATAACGTTATCTCTAAAATTATATTTTTTCATAATTAATTAATAAATATTTTCTACGTTCATTCAATTTCAGATGACTCTATTAATACAGTTTACCTATATTTCAAAAGAAAATGATGATTAGATATGATGAATAAAACACGATTAATGACAGTGTTTGAGTTATTTGAAAAGAAGGATTCAAGGTTAATAACGGATCTTCAACCAATAATTGCTTATTTGTGCTTAGGTTAAATTATCAATGCACCATTCATAGAACTAGGTACAGCTTCTGCAAATTGTACTACAACAAGAAGGTGTCACTAACCACTCAAACGCAATAAATTCACCGATGGAAACATTTGATGAGCACATAATTTCAGACCTGTTGTTTGGCTTCCCAAATCGTGGGATTAAACTTGATGAATTATTCTCAATGTTATTATTTTAGCTTAGAAAAGAGATCATAGTTGTTTTGAAAAATGCTTTTGTCATGTGATTAGCAATAGGTTGAACAAAAAATGCAGAAAATATTCGTTTGGATTGCGTTATTTCCCATAGAATAAACTCATAGGTATCATTGAAATAATGTTCAACTTTTAACAGCGTTTTCAGCGATCCTACTTTTGTAAAATGGATATTTGTAAACTAAATAGGTAGTGATTTATTGATGGATAATATGTCTACTACACAATTGCATGAAATATTTATCTTCAATTCGGTTGCACCAAATATCACTTTCTCTGCAAACACTTTTCTTCTACATGACATGATCTCATTTATTTGCTTCTTTCTTAAGAACTTAAGTTTTTCCTTTATACCACACCCTCCACCACTAAAAATAATGAAAACCACAGTGCTTTGATAAATTATCGCAAGTATACGCTTGTTGCGGTTTTATGAATTAGCGTGGTGGTTAAAATAATAAGGAGTAAATCATATCGGGACTGATGGCCTACTCGACATATTCCTATGATTTATTATTTTCAACCAACGCTTTGTATCGTTCTAGAATGCCGCTATTAACGATGTTAAAAACAACGAAATTGTTATTACGCTGCACACCTGTTATGAAAGAAAACTCAATTTGAATTTCTTTGTACGTTCAACAAAAGTACGTGGTGCTTCGATCCAGCACATTGGAAATGTTACCGATACCAGTATTATTAATATGCTTCACGCTTATCATTTCCATATTTTGCGATCAAAAAATATAGTATAATACCAAATCTCAGCTATTTTTAGGTAAACTTCACTTTTCTACTAATGCCATAGGTAAATAGCTATGTAAAATCTAATGGTTTACAGTTTTTAAGAGATGCTCAAGTTTCAGAGATCTCTTGAGTCCAAAAACATATTCTCAGCCAGTGGTTTGTCTATCTGTCTGTCTAGCAGTCTATCTATCGGTCTGTCTATATGCTTGTCTATCTATCTGTATGTCCATCTATCTGTATGCCTAATTGTCTGTATATCTACCTGTATATCTGTCTGTCTAAAAATAGAATAACGTTGTTGATCAGTAGAAAAAGAAAACGTCGTTAATAGTTTACATATTCCATAGTTTTATACATTGGCTGCTCAAATTTGTAGATTGCCCATTTTTTTCAAAAAAGCTTTTTACCAGCATTTAACAACATTTTTTATAAGCCATTTCATGTGAGTATGTTAAACATACGAAAGATGCATTTCACTTTTGTACAAATTACCTGATTTCAAATCAGTTTTGATTTTATTTTACTCTTGACATAAAATTCAATAAAAGCTTTACTGAAATTTAAACATGAAGAAAGAAACGAATAACTGAGTCACCATTTTAAATAAGCTCTCTGCTATATTCCATTATGTACCTACCTATATGTATGAGAATCAACAAGAATACCAGTCGGAACCATTAGGCCTGCCCAAAAACAGTTGGACTCCCTACTCTCGGAACTCATGCCCCGAGCCCAATAGAAACAATTTTTGTGCGATTTTTACGCCCGAATGGAGAGCTGTTTCATTTTCTTTGTAACACGATATTTCCATATATTCCGAAACATTATGCAATTCGCTACGTGTTTACTTTGGAATGGAATTTGCGAGAACTTGGACACTTTGGAAGATTAATATTTTAGGGATATTATAACGTTTTTTTAGGATCTGTGAACAACTGCAATATCTTCATTGTGAAATGACATTAATTAATGACAACATTTTTACGATACAATGAATATTTATGAAGTATGAAAATATGGTAGGGATAGTATTATTTTCCAGCGTGTCTCATACTGAATGACAATTTGAATCTATCTCAATATGAATTTGTCGAATAAAAATGCCATGCAGGATATGGTGGTGTTACCTAGGTATATATAATATACCAAAAAAAATCACGATTTTTACTTATTAAATCTTCTTTACTTCTGTTCCTTGATAAAAGCAGAAACTCAAGTTTGAGAATAATCGGTATTAAATCCATATTTCCATTATCTACTACCATATGAAAGTTTCTTTACAAACAAATCTCAAGATTTAGTTAAGTACCAACAAATTGGAAGTTTATCTGGAAAGGATTACGGATAATACTCTAATTCCTTTCAAATGGAGTGTTAATGTTTTATCTTAACTCAAGAGTAAGCTACAAATATTGTTAAAATTAAAATCGCCTTCATAAATTGAATCCACAAATAAATATTAAATGATATCTGATAGGTACTAAAAAAAGTAAAATTCTGCACCAGTTGACTTTATCAACCTGTTTTATTCTCACTAACCCAAATAAAATGGAAATATGTCTACAGTGCAAATTAAAGCTTCACTGACAACTTTCGAATGAATTCAGTTGATGAAGGGGGATGAAAATGATTGACATCCTTAAATGTTCTCTAAATTAAAATGCATTTATCATAAAGTTTTCAGCCATTATAATTGATCTCACAAAAGATTACCCTACTGTAGGTAGTTGGTAGGTGTATAAAAGTTTGGCAAGAGTTGTCATAATTTTAAGGAGTCCAATTAATTGTATTGTCATTTTTCATCGCTATTGATTTTCAGAGAAACGGTCTCAGTTCATTGCACTCTTAGGTATGTATCGGTATAACCATTAGATATATCTGTAATGAAGTGACGTATAGTTGAAATACCTAAATTTAATTCAATTAAAGTCTAGAACTTAATGTGAAGTTTATTCTGGTATTTACATAATTTGATAATCCAAATGATATAATACCTATCATCGTAGAAATTCCCAATAAATTTGAATTGAGAGTTCATTATTTGGCTTAAAAACAATCATATTATTTGGATCATAATATGAGGTAGGAAAGTACAAATAGTTTCTTGTTCTTGAAAATATTTCATTTAAGTTAATGGAATGATCTTGTGGCTTGTCTGATCATGTTCAATTGTTCTGTATACCAGAATATAAAGTTGACAGTAGCTATTCATCTTTATATTTTCTATATTTGTTATGGGAGAATGTAATTATTACTGTTATTAAAATCAGATAAAAAATAGTGGTCACGTCATAAACATTTCTTTTTGTATCTTGCGAATATTAGCCATGTCATACCTATAAGTATATTTCATTATATCATCACTAAAAATTATGCTTAGGTAAACTACCACTACCACTAGGACTACTCTTATTGCTCTACATTGAAGATGCAATTCCAAGACAAATTTATTCGTATTTAAAACGATTTTGTTAGCATTTCAAATCATATGTGTTTGAAAGGCCAACAAAGATAGTTATTATCTGATTTAATTGAAAGTCTTACAATGAATTGAAAAGAAATCAAATATCTCCCTACAACAATTTAGCTAAAATTCATCTGAGATGCAAAATATTTAGATAAGGTAGTTTTGCTTTCATCTGCAGATATTTACCGTTTTTTAGCCTTTACAACACAAATATATCTACATGCAAATGATTCAAAGGAAATTTTGAATTGAAAGACAACTAGAAAATTATCAATTCTTTTCAATCATGTTATTAAAGATGCAAAGGGGTGTTTATAAATATTTGTATACAATTTTATTATTTGTTATTATCATTATATTAGTAATGATCTGAGCATTTCTTTCTATGTAGTTCAATAAAATATGTCTGCTCTTAAATGCATGAAATAATGTTTTAATATTAGGTATATAAGCAATTTCCGATGATTCAAACAAAGGCAGGATCTCCATGGCCCACTGCAGATAATTTTCTTTATATCGCCCGTTATAATAAGTTTACTTTATTTGAGAGTATAGATTATTGCACAATAGAGTTATATTTTTGATAAATATTGCTTTGATAGGACTGCTAACTACCATTGGACTCAAAACATTTATCATTTGGTTCGTACATGCGACACATTGCTCTATTTGAACTTTTTCTTTCAGCCTGTTTACATTGCATCTCGGATATAATAATTGTCAAGGCTACCATCTAACAATAACCTGCATCATTAATAATCCAGCAAACCCTTTTTGTGCAGATTATATAGAAAAAAATTCTCGCAGACAACTCGTAGAGAACGTAATTTTTCTACCTTACCGTAGGTACCTACCCGGCACACCTCAAACAAAACCCATGCTAAAGATACAGTTGGGACCACGTATATATATATACCGAAGCGGAGGCTGAGATTTTCATGTCACTTTTGAATCTTTAGGCAGGACCATCATTAATCTTGCGTCCCTCCGGATAATGCTCTTGCTTATCTCCGAACCCTTACCACGGTAGATCCAACAAGCTGGCTCTTTAATGTACTTAATTAATAAAAAAGATATGTTAGACCTCACGTTCGCAACTCCATATTTGACACGATTGCCGACTGGAACAATTATTTATCGGGATAAGAAGAAGATCTCCACCACAGATAAACACCTAGACACAGTACCTACCTCGGTATCATTTTACTAATTCAACCACAATAAATTATAAATGTTGTGCAACTGTTTTGAGCTAGTATTTGTTCCAAAGACACTTGCTACTTATCATAAATGACACCTATTTCAACATAGCTTATGTAAATCTACACAGGTATTCTTTTCCAGTTAAAATAATTCATTTCTATTGATATGATGCATTCCAACAAAAACAACAGTGATGCTTCTATACATGAATAGCTGTTTTTCTTTTTGTTTCGGTTTCTTTGTTCTTTGAGAAATTGTAAAGAAATGCTAAACTTGCGTACTTTATAAACTTTTTATTTGGTCCATAATTGTGTGAAGTAGATTTTTCAATCTACTTTCGTTTTGTTTGAACACCTATCTATGGATACTCTTCGAGGGAGAAGCTTTCAAAATCTAGTACCTATTTAAATTACACCTTCCTTAGTAATGGTTCTAATATGATGAATTAATTCAATTTTTTATTTGGCAGTTTGTTCCTGATATCTCTCTCAGTACCGTAGACTATGCCAATTTTAGGGCATCTGTTGAATGATAATAAATCCGGAAAAAATAGCAGTAATTTTATGAATCAAATCTTTATTTGTTCCAGCGTTTAGCCAAATTTTTTTGTCGAGGTTCGGAAGGTAGATACATTAGGAAAACAAGCACTTGTTGCTTGGATATCTAAGGATAAGAGGAATTTCTTCCCACGATAAAAAAGGTCCACAGCAATTTTCAGACCGTCAATTCATGTATTTTGGTAGGTACTCAACGAGTAAGAATAATAGAGAAGAATCGAATCAAATGTTCTCAATTTTATTCCTTAGCACAGCTTGCTTAACTTTATCTTCATAGAACTATTTTAATTTAGTGAATAACCACCAATTTGTTTGTGACGGTATTCGATCGAGTACCTACTTACGCAAAGAGAGCAGACGAATTAATTTAGGTCCAGAAATGCTTCATTAGAAACTAGATTCCTACGAAGTTGTCACAATTCTATTTTGTCAAGTAACCTATATCAAGAAAAACCGCCAACAACAAATCCCCCATATTACGATTTCTCGCCATCGTAAATAGTCCTCCACTCGCAGGAGACAAAATATATACCTACTTGTTTGAACTTACTTTATGCCCCAGTTTTTTATTTTTACTTTACGTCAAATAAAATCTCACCTACGATTATGTATTAGGTATGGGCATTGCAATGAATTTATCCCTCTTGAAACTGGAATGAATTCTCGCTGTCAAGTTTCATTTACAGGGTGACATTTGTTTTAGATATTCTTAGTTGCGAGAAAACAGAATACGAAATCGAAAAAATATTTAAAAAAATCCTCTCAAGGGTCATTTAGATATAATAGCACAGTATGGGACAAAAATCATACTCTACGATCACTAGCAATATTCGCCACAATTTTATCATATATATAATGATTACATGTAAGCAAGTACTTTGTAAAATCTCACATACGATTAAGTCATATTAGACTAGCATGAGATTTACGTACGACTTTTAGTAGGAGGATATAAATATAAATAAATAGCTGTGATATTAGTGCAAATACGTAAGTGAAAATAAATAATGCTCACCATTGACATGTAAAATAACGGATTCGTTGAAAAACTTGAAAATTATTAAAACTCTATTGTGTAAATATTCTGTCTATTACCTATTATTTTTACCACCCATTGCAATGAAAATATATTTAATATATTCTGAATACCAAACATGATGACATCCATATTTAACTGTCTACATATTATTTGATTGATTTTAGTTTGTGATTGATAGTTTAATATTTCTTTTCTTGATGTTCTCAATTCCAAGATAGTAATTTAAAGAAAGATAGTAATATATCCAATTGCAAGTTAAATTTTTCATAATAATGGCTAACTTGACAAGAAAAAAGCAGTGGCAACATAGCTTAACATTTGAAAGATAAGAGTCAATTTATTATACACCCTATCAACGAGCATGTAAAGTTTTTTTATAGGAAACGAAACCAGATATACGCTCCGATAGCATACATATGTAATTTGTGGCATTAATAAGTTTTGCCATCATTAATCACAGCCCGTTTCACGTTAATTTCTGTATTCTTTCCATCTTAGTGATCCCGCTGCGACTACGACATACACCCGTTGTTCGAAACCATTCAAAAGGTTCACGTTTTGCAGGAAATACGTATTACTTTAATTAGCTTTCAAATGGAAAAATATTAATTATTATCTAGATATCAGGCGAGCAGAACGAGAAAATGCCGTAAGATCATAAATCAAAAGTATATACTATAAAATTCGATTGGCAAAACGTGCAATTTCTTGGTTTTCAATCATCCTTTTTATTATTATTCCATTTAAAATGAGTTTAGTTCATTACGATTATGAGTTCTTAAAATTGGTAGTCAAACTTCTAGTGCCTACAGAAGCGTGTCAATATCACAACATCCTTTAAAAATTTTTGTTATAATCTCTTTTTTTGAAATAAATACAGTGCGGTCCATATGTATACCTACCTAGAATAAATTCATTTTTTATGTTATTACGTATGTATTTGAAAAAACCCGAAACAGGTAGATTTCTATACTTAATTTGATAATTTATAGTATAAAAATATAACCTGATTCTTGCACCCCCTCTGAATAATGAGCACACCCTCAAAAATTTTAAATGAGAAGTGGGGTCGTGTGACACCTTTTCGAAAAGGATTTTCATTCTCTGTTTAGCAATAGGTACTAATTTTTTCAAATTTGGTGCAATCATAACTAAGAAAATTTATTTTGAAAATGTATTTTTTTATATTTTAAGCAAAATGACGGAAATAGTTTTACATAATATTTATGAAGTATTTTTCTATTTATTTCAGTTAAAATGACCACCACTCACTTATTGACAAGCAAGGCGATCTTGGAATTCTAGTACAAGAGTTTATCAATCTAAGTAGGCTACTGTTATTTTTCTATTTTTAAGTTGCTGAGAGACGTCGGTGTATTGAAAAATATTTGTACGTGTACTTGATTTAACGATAGCTCATTTATACGAAACAAAGAATAGACATTTTAATTATTATTAGATGCAGTAAACAACAGCTCAAAAGGAAGTTTGTGAAATATTCACTAATAAATACCTTGGTCAATACGTCTCACAATACAATCTAGTCAGCAAAATAGAAACAAAATTTCTTGAAATTGGATAGGTATGTAAAAACTATTCAAAAACCAAGTCGAAATGTTAAATTGTATGAGGAAAAAAGTATATGATTCAGTTGGTTTAGGAGTTACCTAAATGAGGATGTTCCTGATAAAAGGCAATAATTCTGTGAACTGATAGACAGAATGGAAGCAGATTTGTAGTTCATAACAAAATTGTGTTTTCTGATGAAGCTACTTTTCATTTGAATTGAATTTTTAATAGACAAAACTATAGATATTGGAGCAGAGAAAATCCTCATTGGATATGTGAGACTCACTCACTATATTCCAAAAAGTGAACGTTTGGGCTGGTATCATTAACAACAAAATTATTGGCCCAAGTTTTTTTGAAGGCACAATTAATGGTTTATCTAGGTTTCTTATGAACATTTTACTGCCTAAATTAAAAAGACTGTATCCTTGTTAATGGAGCTCTACCGCGTTACACATGTATTGTTAGATATTATTTGAACGAAGTTTTCTCCAATAGATGGATTGGAAGACGTGGAACGATTGAATGGCTGATTTGACTCCTCTCGATTACTTTTTAGATTTTATTACGAATTTATTGACGTATCACACGTTTTTACTTCTCTACTGCTACTTTATTTAGCCTAGTAAGGAGAGTACCTTATTTAAGCGTGTAAAATGTTCGGTGTCCCATTTTCAATATAGCCTATAGGTACGTTTCAGATGTCCTGAGTCCGAAATACGTATTTTGAGCCATTGGTCTGTCTGTGTCCAGATTATCTCGGGAACGATTTTGTAGAGTACCAATCGAAGAGGCTTGCCTCCTGTCCGCATTAGTTGCAAGGCAATAACTGAAAGCCATATTTCGCTCTATACTGTGGCAAGAAAACGGACTAACGATTTTGATGAATTTTTCTGAAACATTCTGCCTCAAGCTCTTTACCTACCTACAGCCTGTCATACCACGCTTCTCTGTGAAGAAAAAAAAACAGGAAAAAAGATATGGTCAAATAAATTTTCTGTTTATTCATATTCAGACTATTTTTAAATTCAATGGAATTCATTTAAGAGCGGTCAAAACCACTAGATTTTTCATCTTTTAAACTATATTCGGATTCGAAAATTGTAGGCACTAAATTCTCAGAAATGAGATGACGTTTTAGTGTTCTTTTTGTTCTTTCTCTGACTATATTATTTCTGTATATTATCTACTTATTAAAGTAGCAAATAATAAAATATTCAACACCACCATCGCCTTTTAACGAATCTACTGCCAACAATTGACGAGTAAACGATTAATTTTTACGTTATAGAAAAATCAACCACATTTTAAGAATTTTTGCCGTTTATAGAAACATTTTACAGGAGGATAGATATTTACCTACCAACCTTCTTTTGCAATTAGCTCTAAGCTAATTTTCTGACCATAAAATATTTTGGATCGTTGTTTATTAACTGTTATTGTTAGGTACATTCGATAAAATTGTATCATATAAATAAATCAAGGAATTCTGGTATAGGTATAAGTGGCACAGAAAAAAATAACAAATTTATTCTGTGATAAGTGATAAGTAGCATGAAGATCCTTGATAGGTGATTTCACTCACTTAGTATAGGCAACTAATCAAACACAGAAAACAATTTGGGACCTCCGATGCCTTTGCCAACGAAATGCACCTTAATAAAAAAATATATGTTAGATGTAAATAAAGTCTATCTAGACTTTTATGTTAACAACAACAACAACAACAAATATACGACCATTTGCGTATGCCAGCCTTTCAGGATTCATTTACCTATTTAATAAATATGGCGGCAATTTTGCAAACGATGAACAACTTCTCTTATCTTAGAAATAGCTGTATAAGCCTATTATCAAATGATTATTTGGATTTTTGAATAACATTTCCAGTTACCAACAGATAACATTATATATCTACTTATTATACCTATGTCTACTTATATATAACTATAAATAAATATTCAAAACCTATAAGCCAACCGAATAATTTCAACATAAAAATTATGACACTGACATAACAAAATGCCATTAATATTTTTAAATAGTTTTTATTACTTTCGGTTCTTGTATCAATGGACTCCGCAGCGATTTCTCAGGCCCCATACGGTCTAGAGACTTGAAATTTCGAATTAGTACTTAGATCGCAGACATCTCGCCGCCTGTTAAGCAACAAGTGTGATCCAATATTGGTAATTATAATTATCTCATTTAATCTCATTCAACCAAGATTTTTATTTTGTCGACATGGAACGACAATGGTATCCGTCACTGGAATTACGCACGAGCATGGAGCGTATATATACGTCTCGCTCTCTGGTATATAGGTACTTTCTGGAAGATCGTCTATGGTTATGTCGCAATTGTCAGACGTTATTGTTAATTTAAAGTTTAATTTTGTGTTGTGGTAGACAAACAGTACCTAATTTGTTATGGAATTGCTGTTGCTGGCAAACACATATACGTAAGTATAGTTAAAATCGAGAAAAGGATAGCAATAGTAGGTACTCATCGGTACAGTTTAAATCTTAAATGCCCAATAAAAACTATTTTTTTTTTTTTTTAAATTTCACTTGTTTTAAATGCAGTTCACAATCATCTATGACATTCAATCTCTCAAAAACTTAGGAATTACTGAGGGACCTGAAATTTCAAGCATCGCGTTTACAATTAGATATCTAATTTCAAATCAATACTAAAGTAGATAGGTAGGTACTGATTTATTATTTAGATATCTGTGTTTAAAAGATTCTATCACTGATTTCATATATTTTAGTATATCAACTTGATAAAAACTCAAATCTTAGGTAAAAAGAATAAGAAATTGTGGCTCTTTCAAAAAATTATCTGTACCTATCTACCTATTCAATTTTTTTTATTGAAATACAGTATGAATACCTGATAGTTGTTTTTCATTATTTACATTATTTAACTTCGATAGAATGTTGAAAAGGTTAAATTAAATTCATAGAAATTAACAGATAATCTCCAATTTCAAATTTTTCATTGTTTAACTTTAACTTTGTTGTTAGATTAGAAGGTACCTACATTGATGACAGCTTTTTGAGAACCTATCAACTTATACTTACTTTATGGATTTAGATAATGACCTATACAGTTTCTGATGGATTAGAATATTAGTGCTTGCCCATGTTCCATAACGTATCTTCTGAAAAATGGTCCATCTCCACCTTGTGAAATCAGTGTTTACCGAGAACATGCATCTTCGTGGTCCCGTCTCTTGGTTGAGATTTCTTTTCTTGGTCCTGGTAACCGAGACAAAGTCCGATACTACACTTAACCCAGAAAGCATTTTTTCATAACTACCTACTGCTCTGAACTGAACTGAAGTATCTAATTGCTTTTATTTCCAACAATTACTAAAAAATGCAGCAATAGCTTCTAACCAAAGTTTTTTCTAAAAAGCAAAATCAATTGCTTAAAAATTTTTAGATCAACATTTTAAGGCAATTGTAGTATGCCGGCTTGAACATTCTGAAGCTGAAGGACTAAGTGTTCATCAAACAACTGTCATATCTAAATCCGGAATGAACTCAGTTTTGAAGAAGGCTAATATTTTATAAAGTTCCCCAAAAAACGTGGAAGATGCTAAACGTTTGTGATCAAAAGATGCCGTTTTTCAAATGCCGTCTGAGTGATAGACGTCTGGATTACAATGCAATGGGCCTAATGAATAAAAATTAAGCAATTACTTAAAGCATTTGTTTTTTAGCAAAAGCGATTGCTTATTTAGCAATTAATTTAAGTAAAAGCAATTACTAAATCTTGATTTGAATAAAACTTTGAAGCAAATGCTGCTTTTCTTGAGTCAATGTAGCAATTGCTTGCTTAACTTTGGTTCAGACTTGGCGCAAATATACAACGTCGCGATGGTTCTTTTCTCCTACTTCGCCCGTCTTTCAGAGTGTTGGAGTGTTAGTTTAATTGAATTTGTGTGAAGAGAGACTTTCCAAAAATATTTCAGCGCAGATTTTAATAGCAGTGGTAAAAAATTACTGATAAACAACTGTTATTTATCCAAAAATTAAATGAACGTAAAATGTTGTTCAATAAATCACAAGTTCCGCAAGTAAAGGCAGAAAAGGAGGCCGCATTAGCTGTCTTAGTGCAGCAATATAATGAAAATCTTCATCATTTGAAAGCTTAGCGATATTATGATGCACAACGCAAGCAATTATTGTTGATGGTATTCTTTCCAATTTCCTTCGAATTTTATATTGAAGGACAGGTAATCTTGCTTTTAATTGTTCGAAACATTGTTCGATTATTACACGTTCTCTTCTTCAGGATTTCACCAAGAAATCATAATCCAAGGCGATATAGAGTACCCATCGTCTCCTAATAATATATATTCTTCTGTGCAATTTTTAAGAGCTGGTCACTAGCGGTCTACACTTGTAAATATTTCTTGACCATTACAAGTTATCTGAACGTTAATGCTACGGTATCCTTTTCGATTTATATATCCATCACCAAATTCTTGAAGCTTTAGAATCCTGACGTGTTTACATTGTACAGTTTATCACTCCGATGGCATTTGGAAAACGGTATTTCTCTGAAAACAACCGTTTAGCATGCAAACATGTTCAATAAAAAAAATAATTGCTAAACACTCAACATTTTCGCGATCAAAACGATATAACTTTCCGAAATCCTTTTACCTGTAATTTCAACATACACTTTATATTTTTCTTTTACATACATTCATATTTTCAGTCAGAATTTAGTGTCAATATTAAATTTGTTTATGTATGCCACAAATAACCAAAGTTGACTATTACCAAGCAAACGATGCAGTAGTTGCCCTACCTTAAACATTTCAAAGCAATTGCTATACTGGAAAAATCAATTCCTCCAGTTTATTCATTAGTTTTAAAGCAAATGGTAGCAACTGCTTCTTTTTTTAAGAAAAGCTTTGATTAGAAGCTATTGTTGCATTTTTAAGCAATTACTTGTTTTTATTCTTTGGATATTAAGCAATTGCTTATATTTTATAACAAAAAGCAATTGCTACATTTTTATTCATTGGGACCAATGAGTATATAAACCAAAAAGATACACCAGCAGTAACGTTCAGGCAACTGGACCTATGTTAAGCATTTGCTTCAAACTTTTATTCCTAAAAAGCAAATGCTTCAAGTAATTGCTTATTTCTTATTCATTAGGCACAATTTGTTGCAAAAATACTTGATCTTAGAAAATCAGAAATCTGTAAAAAATTAGACCGAAAGTTTAGTTTCAAAGAGAGTATAATTGCCCAACTTCATCAAAAGAGTTTTTCCTTCTTCTTAATTATGTTTGTTTTTTTTCTTGAATTTGTTTTGAATAGTAGGAAAATATGCATCGATATTCCATTAAAAAATCCTCAAAAAGTTCTTAAGCGCGAACTTAGGATTTGACTTTCTTTTCCCTATATAGTAAAGCCCAATATTTGAGCACAATCAGGCGTAATAATGTTATTTGTGCATGTTTCCTAACTCTCGCATTCCCTCAAATCTACTTTTATTTAAAAAGATAAACTATTTAGTGCATGTTTAGCTAATATTTTATCAACGAACCAATGAGATGGTTATTATGAATTAATAGGATTATTTAGCTCACACTTTATCCAAATTCTGCGAATAGTTTGTGAACTAGACAAAAAACACGGGTTATTTTATGTTCTTTTCTTGTAGTTACTACTTTAGCGATAAATGTTGTTTAGTTTGTAAACTAACTGGATAATATATAAACCAACCAATATTCAGAGCTATTTTATAAGAAATATGATTTTTCTATCAAAATAGCCAGTCATCGTGGTAGTTTGTAAACTGCTAGTCTATAAACCAGCCAAGTAAACATTTTAAACCTGACATAAGACAATTGTACTCAATAAATAATGTATAAATTGATTAAATAACTAGTTTTCTCTTCAAGTTTCTGCAGTCGGAGGCACGCTCAATTGCTATAATTTGTTCTATGTTAACTAAGATTCTAGAAATAATTGAAGTAGTTTGAAAAATCGCTTCATAATTTAGGAACAAATGGTATTTAAAAGTTATTTAATTTCGGAATAGGTAAGGATATGAGACAAAATTCCTCTGTGACTGTTACGGACGTAGGTAATTGCTTATTTCTTATTCATTAGGCACAATGTGTTGCAAAAATACTTGATCTTAGAAAATCAGAAATCTGTAAAAAATTAGACCGAAAGTTTAGTTTCAAAGAGAGTATAATTGCCCAACTTCATCAAAAGAGTTTTTTCTTCTTCTTAATTATGTTTGTTTTTTTTTCTTGAATTTGTTTTGAATAGTAGGAAAATATGCATCGATATTCCATTAAAAAATCCTCAAAAAGTTCTTAAGCGCGAACTTAGGATTTGATTTTCTTTTCCCTATATAGTAAAGCCCAATATTTGAGCACAATCAGGCGGAATAATGTTATTTGTGCATGTTTCCTAACTCTCGCATTCCCTCAAATCTACTTTTATTTAAAAAGATAAACTATTTAGTGCATGTTTAGCTAATATTTTATCAACGAACCAATGAGATGGTTATTATGAATTAATAGGAATATTTAGCTCACACTTTATCCAAATTCAGTGAATAGTTTGTGAACTAGACAAAAAACACGGGTTATTTTATGTTCTTTTCTTGTAGTTACTACTTTAGCGATAAATGTTGTTTAGTTTGTAAACTAACTGGATAATATATAAACCAACCAATATTCATAGATATTTTATAAGAAATATGATTTTTCTATCAAAATAGCCAGTCATCGTGGTAGTTTGTAAACTGCTAGTCTATAAACCAGCCAAGTAAACATTTTAAACCTGACATAAGACAATTGTACTCAATAAATAATGTATAAATTGATTAAATAACTAGTTTTCTCTTCAAGTTTCTGCAGTCGGAGGCACGCTCAATTGCTATAATTTGTTCTATGTTAACTAAGATTCTAGAAATAATTGAAGTAGTTTGAAAAATCGCTTCATAATTTAGGAACAAATGGTATTTAAAAGTTATTTAATTTCGGAATAGGTAAGGATATGAGACAAAATTCCTCTGTGACTGTTACGGACGTAGGTATTATTTTTGTATTGCTTAGATATATTGCTGAAAAAATATAATTGAAACATATCTTGTTACTTTTGGAGGAAACATTTCAATGTGCGACATTGGAAGTAATGCACAAATGCGAATGATTATAACAAATATTTAATATTTTCAATGGCGATGTGCCGAAGGCCGAGTTCGATAAATAGTCTTTTTTCAGTCCTTTCTCGCCTTATATGATTGCACGATATTTTGTGCATAGAGTATACTAATGAATAAAATTAACTATACTTCAATTCTCAAATTAAGTTTTAGATCATTTGGATAACCGTTTTCAAGAAGATCCTAGTTAAAAATACCTACATTGCTGTAAATCGTGGAATCACGTGGATGAAAGCAGCTCCCTCATCTCTTATATGGCGCGGTTCGTAAAATATTTTTACAGCGGTCTAAGTAATCACAGTAGGCTGCGTAATGACATGAATGTCAAAATTCAGAGAACACAATGAATTATTATTATCACAATGATTATCTATTACTACAGGGTCCCGACGTTTCATACGGAGAGTCAAGAACATATATGATATCCCTATTCTTGGGGACAGTATTGCTATTTCTTAAAAGATAAGAGTGAGAAAAGGGATAATTTTATGGAAAACAATGCGTAACTTAGACTTCTTCAATATTCCGATTTAAAAAAAATTGCACCATTCAAAATTCATTATGAGTTTTTGACTTTAGAGATATTTAATTTAAAATTTGTTGAAAATTGTGCGTTGTTATAAAACTAAAAGCACATATTAGTATATCAACGTATTGATTCAAGTGGGTATCGATTCTAAGCTACATATCTTCAGAATTCAAAATACATTGGTCAGAATGACGGGAGATTAGAAATTAGATTAGATTAGATAACCACAAATACGAATTACAAATTTATAATTTTACACAAATTCCATATTGGAGTTTCCCAGCCATCTTCATATAATGGAATTAATATCAACCCACGATAAACGACAAATATTTATTATTGTTTTCACGAAAAGATGTAGGTACTTAGAACGATTTTTAGATAATGGGATTTTTGATTGAAAAAATAAATGTACTAATGAATCGTGTGGAATTAATGAAAATAACTATGCTATTGGTACAGTAGTCAACGCGATTTAAAATATCTTCTTTCTTCATTATCATGGCCTAATCATTCAAAAATATTTTTACCGTGTTGCATGTCTTTCTGGCTTCAAATGTCCATATGTTATATATATCAGTGAAAATCATATTTAGCTTCATTTACCTAATTGTATAAAAAGAAAAATGGCGCCCATAAGAAAAACAAAGGTTGATGAAAGGATAACATATTTCGTCTTGGTGCATTACTTGCGTACCTATTATACAAAATTTCAATTTTCCTGTCTGAGTATTGATTGACATAATATAAATACATTTTCAAAATATTTCAGAATCGGTAGAAATTTTTCCACTCTGGATATCGGAATATTGAGTGGGTCTATATTACGCAATTTTTTTCTACTTTAATTATCTCTGTCTTACTGTTCCATATAGGTGTAGCAAAATAGTCTAGTTATACGAAATCGTCGAGAACCTGCAGGTACAATAAAAGTACAGCAGGTAAATATTTTTATGGGGAATTAATAAAGGCAAGTAAACATTCAATACATGAAATATACAAATTAATTCATTATCAGTGATTATCATTGTTTATAACATGACAATTTATTATATTATATTATTATTATTCTTATTATATTTATTATTTATTATTATATTATATTTATGATTTATTATATTATCCTGGATGTTCTCAATCTCGTATTCCACAGATTCCTGGATTCGATTCTTTTTTGAATCGCTCGAAATTATAATACCTAATTATGAGTGTCATATACAATTTCGAAATATAAATACAATTTTCAATGTTAGTATTATTCTGTAGGCACCCAACAGGTACATAAATAAAATTATAGGTTCTTCATCGTTTATTCTTACAGTTACATACACTTTGCAACAACAATCAAAAAGAGAGCAAACCTCATTGTACGAGTGGCTATTAATAATTTTTTTAAACTCTTCATGTGACAGAAATAGTTATTGAAATGTTATTAGATACCCGTTAACAGGTAATCTCTATTAAATTATTCAACACTTAAAAACTAAGCACAAGTTGATTTTAAATTTCTATGCTCATTATAAATATACCTATCTAATAGCAAATAACTGACATCACAAAATTTTCAATAGCTTCTAGAGGGCTGGTAATTCTTCAAGACTCACGATGCTTTGTATGCACCACACAAACCTCTCTAGAACCGAATTTGTCGCCTAATATCAAACAAATTCGGATCTACAGGGTAGATGTAGAGCATTAACGTGAAGCGAAGATATTTCATTCTGCTCCTACAACAACAAAAATATACGTTAGAATGCAAATATTACAAATACGAAAAGGAAAATATGTAAGAAATATGAAATCATATAAATAAGTGGTTATTAACAAAAAATAGAAAACATCCAATTTAGAAGAGATACCTACTTAATACTTATTATAGGTACAATCAGACTTAGAAAAAATAAGATATATCAGAAGATTTTTCCACAATTCTGCCTATAAACACATTTCAGAAAAAGTGAGTTTTTTTCCTCTAAAATGCCACTAGAGAAGATAAAATTTCAAATGACTATTGATACAGAACTGTTTCCATAGAAGCTTTCTAACAGGACTAGGTATGCCTAACTATTTTTAGTATATACGAGTAAATCTATGAATCATTGAATCTACTGCAATATTTAGGTATAGCAAATTCAATTTCAGCAAACAAGTGGCCTCATTATCATCGATTAGATTAGAGATCGACTAGGGAAATGTAACCAATGTCACCTACAATTTTGAGCGGGTTTCAGAATTCAAATACCTCGGCACAGTCAAAACCGCAGACAACAACATGAATAAAGAAATAAAGGCCCGCATACAGAGCGGCAATAGATGCAATTATACACTAGAGAACTGTTCCAATCGAGAATAATGTCGCGATCAAAACTAAAATAATTGTACCATGCTACTACTTATAAGACCGGTAGTCATGTACGGATTTGAAGCGTGGACCCTGACCAAAACAAACGAAGACGTCCTGCGAAGGTTCGAGAGAAAAATACTCAGAAAAATATATGGACCAACCCGGGATTCTAGTTCAGGGAATATCGAATAAGTACAAACGCGAAGTTAGAACAATTATACCAGGGAGATATTGTGAGAGAAGCAAAGTCACCAAGATTAAGATGGGCAGGACACGTACACAGAACACCGGATGACAGAATGCTGAAAATAGCATGGCAGGAAGCACCGACGATCAGAAAACCACCGTGAAGACCTGAAATGAGATGGAGAGACAATGTTCTATCAGATATTCGGAAGATGGGCATTGAAAATGAACAGGAAACAATGATAGATAGAAGTCGATGGAGGCAAATTGTGATTGTAGCCAAGACCCGCATAGGGTTGTAGTGCTACTTGAGAAGAAGAAGTGGCCTCATTAAGATTTATTCATCAACACAACTCAAAAATAAATGAAAACATACTGTTTTGCGAAAATAGTGTGCATTGTCAAACAAAAAAATTGATCGAGGAAAATAAATCTTAAGGTCATCTCCACAATTTATTAAAAAAATAAATTTAGTGGTTGAGACATGTTTCGAGTCTACATAGACTCATCTTCAGTCAGGATAATACAAGGATTATCTGAAAGGGTGGAATAATTAACAACCTAATAAATACAAAATAATGTGGCACAAAAATTAATATAAGATAAATACTCGTGGAGAAAAATAAAAAAATTAAAAATAAACATCACCAAATCCCGAAAATTGAAACATTAATTCTAATAAAATCCAACTAAATAAAACATTCTAAGAGTAGAAATGAAAAGAAAATAAAAAATCAGGTGTGTCCACTCACACAATTCTCCTACCGCTCGCAGGCAAATTCCAGTGAGAATTTATTCAAGCATAACTTTTTTTGTGCATTTTCGCAGAGATAGCGCTGTATGTGGGTGGTAAATGGCTCTCAGAAGAATACTTTAGTCAAGTTTAATCAAAATCCTTAAAGCCGTTTTCGCACAGCAGTATTGACTAAATCACGTTTTTGGCTATAGCTCAGCACCCAGTGTATACAGGATACTCATTCAGTACCACCGGCGAGTGGTATTGGTACCAAAAAAAGAAAGCAACAAAATACACAGACAGATAGACGGACATAAAAACAAACAGACAGATCAATGGCTGAAAATATGTTTATTAGATTGGAAAACCCAGTGTAAACAGGATTCTCATTCAGTGCCGTGGTATTGGTACCAAACAAAATAAAAAAGAAAGAAACAAAGTACTCAGACAGACAGACAAACAGACAGAAAGACCAGTGGCTGAAAATATTTTTATTAGACTTTTAAAAAACTCTGAAACGTCAACATTTGTAAAAATCTCGATACCGAAAATTACAATACTTTCCTTAAACAGCTATTATAGTATCGAAGGAAAGTAAAAACTGCCCTCACATGAAGGGAGAGATTATAAAACTATCACATTTGAAAATTAAATACAGTGAACTAGATTTAACAAAGAGAGTCAAGACGAGAATGAATGAATGAACAGTAAAATTTTAAAATTTTTGTGCCACATTCTTTTGTATACATTAGGTTGTTAATTATTCCACCCTTTCAGATAATCCTTGTATTATCCTGACTGAAGATGAGTCTTTGTAGACACGAAACATGTCTCAACCCCTAAATTCATTTTTTTAATAAATTGTGGCGATGACCTTGACATTTATTTTCCTCAATTAATCCACTCCACTTTGAGAAATGTACTTTTTTCTAAAAAATAGATCTATTATTGATACTGGTAGTAGAATAACAAGCAACGGAATATCGATAATAAATCTATTGGATAGTAAATTACTGGATTCGCAGGAACATTATATAGTCATTTATATTTTCTGTTATTTACCAAGTAGTTCGACAAGTTAAACAAATTACAATGGAATGTTCATCGATATTTGCTAGATATTACATTAACAAGATCATCTTCACAATTTTAAAACCACATATGGTCATTATTCTGTTTTTTATAAAAAGCATAGGTAAGCTGTTGATGATCTGTCGAATTGAGGAGTGGAAACGAATATAGTATATGATTCATTTTCAAATGGCGGTAAATTGTTATGGATTCTATGTATTGGTCAATTTTCTTTTTCTGTTAAAAAGTAAACAGCGTTGTTTATTTGCTAGAGTTATATTTTATTCTTTTGGTCAAGGTGCTGCACATTTATATAGAAAATTTTACTTATTTCCACAAAAAATCCATCATAATAATAGGTGTAAAAATTTATAATTGCCCGGAAGTTCACAGATCATGAATTTCATGTTCAAATGTTTTCTCAACAGAAAGTCGTTTGATAGCTAGGTTCATGTTGCTAAATTCCGCTGCTTCGTCTAAAGAAGCGTTCATTTAAAAAAGATCAATCGCGCTATTTTTGGATTCTTGTTGCTGTGGTTGAATCAAATGAAAAAATCTGGACTCGGAAGGAAAATTCCACTGAAAAAAATCTTCGGATCAAATCGTACAACAATGGTCATATTATATTTTTCGCAAAATGATAGCCAGAATATGCCGAAACAGATAATATTAAATTTTATTTAAGCATAACCTTTTTTGTGCTTTTTCTCACAGATGGCGCTGTGAGAAGATTGTAAAGGGCTTTCAAAAGAATACTTTAGGCAATTCCCACCGGCGAGCGGTGATATCCAACAAAACAAAAGAGAAAGCAACATAATCTGTCAATCCATTCCCGAGAAAATCGTGTCAAAGACCAATCGCTGAAAATGTATTTTTTGGCCCCAAAAAACCCTGAAAGGTCAACATTTATTAAAATTACTACGGTAGCGGTAGGAGAGCAAATAGGCAAAGCTGATTCATCCCCTATTGATTCTGATGTCATCGAAACTTCCAATCACACAATCAAGTCGACGATCATCGGAAATGAGCCTGCTATAGGTATATCTAATTCCTTCACCAATTTGTCCTCTTCACTTAGGGTTCCTCATACCTTTCTGAGCGAACTGTTTCAGCCTTAATTTGGTGTAATTAAACGATCTAATTCAATTAAGGATCCCAGCGTCACGCAAGAGAAATACAAGACAACATAAAGAGAATGCTGCTCACGCATGGGAGCCAAACTACTTAACAGATGATAATATCCAAACAACATTAATTAGGATGCGTGAAAAAGTTTCAGAATTAGCTCATATTATGATAAAATATGTGCGAAGATAACGTCCCAGTCTGACGCTAATATGGTTAATTTATGAGACAGGTGCGCATCGTTCACACTTCGCTAGCACTGGAATATTTTCTCTGCTTTATAGAAACTATTATTAGGTATATCTAACTCCTTATTAGGTATATCTATAGACAACTGTTTACGGTTAAAAGCAAAAGATCATGTGAATAATTATTATTTAAAGTCAAGTACGAGCTGGTATTGGTAATAATTTCCTGTTAGATAGTAGAAAAATTATATTATTAATTTTTGCAACAGTTGAATATGTTTCAAGACTTTATTGTCATCGTAACACAGTTTATTGAATAAAATGCAAAACGTATGTAGGTACTAAAGACGTTAGCGGTTACCTCTCCACGAAGTAGACTTTGTGATATCATTATAGGCCGTTTGAAAACGCTAACTCAAAAAAACTTTTCAGGTAAGATTCAAATCACTTTAAAGATAAGTATTACTAAAAATAGAAATTTTATCAGGATATTTGGGAATATTAAACTTACAAATCATTTGAATTCAGTTTTAAGGTCAGTTTTACAGAACAATTATTGCATAACTGAAAAATACCTAAAGTTATCCTTTAAATTTATCCCCCGTATAGCTTCGCAGATCAACTGTTGCGATTGTTGTGATCTTACCAAAGCATACATCTTAGTACAGCTAGGTTTAAATTCGTTATACCTATATATATATATATATATATATATATATATATATATATATATATATATATATATATATATGTACATATATATATATATATATATATATATATATATATATATATATATATATATATGTACATATATATATATATATATATATATATATATATATATATATATATATATATATATATAAAGATGTTCTTGGGGATGCAGTCATATATTAAATAAAATTCTTTGATTGAAGTCGAGCTTTCGAGAATGTTTATTCTCTTCTTCAGGGCAAAAATCGTGAATTTAGAATAAATTAACCAAAAACAGGAAAGATTTCATAGCCATCAATTAATGATAATTGATGGCTATGAAATCAATTATCATTAATTGATGGCTATGAAATATTTCCTGTTTTTGGTGAATTTATTCTAAATTCACGATTTTTGCCCTGAAGAAGAGAATAAACATTCTCGAAAGCTCGGCTTCAATCAAAGAATTTTATTTAATATATGACTGCATCCCCAAGAACATCTTTTTATTTATTATAAAACCAGTCAAGAATACAAAATCAATATATATATATATATATATATATATATATATATATATATATATATATATATATATATATATATATATATATATATATATATATATATATATATAGTATACTATAATTATTGTAGAAGAGGTAAAGAGTCAAAATCACAAAAAATATTTTCAGCAGACTTTTACATCACATAAAACTAAATAGGTCAAATTAGTTTTAATAGGGGTTTAATGAATCATAACACCATTAGACTGAATATACAAACAATATTTTGTCTATATTCCACACAGTTATTAGAAAGAAAATTTAGATTGATATACTCATCCCGCTAAAATGAGAAATAAGATGAGAAGTTAGTCTTACCTCAACAAGTAATTTTCTTCATTATTTTCCTCAAGAACATAGGTACAAACAGTAAGGTAATTAATAGATAGAATCTTTTTTCGTAATTCCATCTTGATATTTTTGTCTGCTTCCGGTTGATTCTTTCATGGGCTGGTACTGCAAGTCCTAGAATAATTGAAATAATAGTCAATCAAGCCATAGATAAAAAAACAATTAACAACAATGAATAATTATTGAGCACACAAGTATTTGTTATCGCTTTTTCTGCTGCATTTTCTATGATGTTTTCTGTCTCTAAGAATAAGTAATTACTGCAGCAGTATAAACTACTGACGTTGATTATACATTATAAAATGAATCTGCTTTTTTGGTAAATTCTGTTCCCGTAGTTACTTTCAATTAATAAATTTTATAATTCCTAGTACCTATCTAGCAATTTATATACTGATTACCCGAGTTTCTAGTGGTAGATAATTTGTAAATAATGGTAATCTGCACATGGCCTAAATATGAAGAAATAATAATTTGCTTTGAAACTTAACATTTATTTCATCCTCATAATCAATCATTAGGTTTTACATCATAAAATTTGAGAAAGCTTATATAATACAATTTTTCAGACGATAAATAATTTATTCCACACAAATCATTTCCTTTCGCATAGAACCGTTCCCTCTGTGATATTATTGTACCGTACGCTGCTGAACAAATTGTGGAAATACCCTGTCGACATGATCTCACTTTACTCCGCTCCAAAATGACGTAGCAGCAGCCTTGTCAATGGCAACTGGATGTGACTGACAGGATATTAGGCTCCATCCCCTTTTTAGATACGAGCCCTGCCAATTGTATTTGGGTTGCTCTTTTATGTTGATGTTGCTTTCACCCTCGATTCCATTCCGCCTTTATTATCTTTTTATCCCTTTCGCTTCGGATGGTTTCCATGTACTGGGCTTTTTATATTGAGAAGTTGACATTTTTTTTAGCGGAATAATATCAAATATTTGGATACCAGCCGAGATATTGTCACGCAGTATGTATATCTCTATTTGTTGAGAATCTTGGAAAGAACGGTTTTCTCAGTATTTGATTTGATTGAGCGTTATAAAGGTACACTAGATCGGTACAAATAATATCTAAATATTTTGGAAATAAATCGTAGCACGTAGAGAATGGGTCCATGTTGTTTAGAATTCTTCAATAAATGATACAAAAGAAATAAGTACATGAACAGAGTTCCGTACTTCCGGATTTTAACTAAATTATGCCTGTATGTAAATTTTACCGAAACAACATTATAACTTTATTTGGTCACTGAATTCTGAGGAGATAGGTTGCGACAGACAGACTGAAATATGGAATCGGATTTATTATATCTTACAATATCTTTTTTATTAGGAAGTTTGAATGTAATTCAATTACAGCATTGGGAAAGGTACCTAATTCAAAGTTACATATCAGATAGATACATAAAAACAAATCATCTTTTTTGGAATATGGTCCTCCTTGAAACAAGAAAACTATTTTTATGTATGAATGAATACGGGAGTTTACTACGTAAATAACACAAATGTTTCCAGCCGATGCCTCAACCCTCATTTCTATATTCAGGAAATTTTAGTTTTTTGGGTTCTGTTCATCCGATGAAAAATCGGAACACTAATAAGATTTCTCTCTGTGAGTGCCTATTTTTTCCAAAACCACTGAATAAAAAACGTTTCAATTCATATTATTTATTCTTGATTTAGGTGACCGGATTACACTCGTATAGCGTGAATAAACAAAGACCGACTTATTAGTTGGTTTACAAAATTCAAAATATTAATTCTTCTAGTGCTGGTAATTTCGAAATAATGCAGTTATATACAAGATTATCGATAACTTCAAAAGTACCAGTAGAATTAGAATTATTTTGTATTTTTCTATTTTCTATAAAAATGTTTTCCTATCTATTTCACATTTATAATTGTATCATTTGTCAACAAAATAGTTCAACGATCACTAATACCTCTTCAGAGATTTCCAAATGGAGCGCTAACAGACGTATTTCAGATTTTACTATTGCTCGGATACGGTATCTTATTTAATTCTCTTGTTTGATTTTTTGTTTTTGAGAATTATTGCTCTCCTTCCCTATGGGATATTTTTTTGGGGAACCAAATGTTGAATTATATTTTTTTGAATATAGGACCATTTATTAGACACCCTCTTTAAAAAATGTAAGTAACCGTCAAAATCGGAGAACGTTTACAATGCGAAACCTAAACGAACATAAAAACATACAGCCGATTGTAGGTAGGTACCATCTTGACACTCGACCTACTTAATCAAGAAATGTCTATGAACTCCAATAACTTCAACTATAAAAAAAATATGAAAATAATTCTATGGTATTATAAGATTGATATACAGTGAGACCAAAATTGGTGATGGATTTATGGGAATCTCAGAAATTATAAAAAAATGGGGAAAGTTTTAGTTATTTCTATGGATAAAGCAATTTTCTTTACATAGTACCTACTTCTTACTACTTGGGTTTATTCAATATTGTGAGAAATGTAAAATCATGCATTTTTTGAAAAAATAAAACTCATAGCTCAGACATTTTTTAAAATGTTTCAAGATAAGTATCATTAAATCAATTAACTTGACAATTGATAATTCTTTAGTATCTACCTACCAAGTTCGCATCAGATTTTAGACCAATGAGAAGATTTAATAGATCACGAATATGTAATCAAATGTAAGTTTTGCGTTTCGACTCGTGGGTGTGGGTACCTTTAACAGAGTTAAATTTTTTGAAATCAAATAGGGTCGTCAACACAAATTATAATTTTGTTCGGATACGGAGCCTTTGCAAATACCTGCTTAAAGACTCAAAATTATTTGAAGCAGAATGGAAATAGTAAGTTGAACATGATGATCGTTTTAATGAGAAGCCGAGATGCCATCTCAAGAATAATCCATTAGAAATATTCTTTGCGTTATAATATTTCAAAAACCCACGTTGCCAATTTTTTACCAGAATCGTATTTTCTTATTTTTCCCATTTACAAAAATATTTTTAACTGATTGCAAAGCTAACAAAAACCTTTTAATTTACTTTCAAATACAATATGGCGTCCATATGAAGAAACAATGTTGATGATGGTTCCAGCCAACGGAAACCTTGAAATTTGCTGTAATGTATTCTTCGTAAAAAAGATGATCTATTAAAGTGTCACCGATTTGATATTTTAAAATTTTTGTTTTTTTCGAAATATTTAATAAACCCAAGAATTTGGAAATATTCTTTGAAGGGCATTGAGTTACAAAAAGAACTATATAGAAATTTTCACATTAATCGTTTTTCTGTCTCTATAGTTTCCAAGATACCCATACGTCCATCGTAAATTTTGGACACACATACTAGTAACACTTTGCTTCCAAAGCCCTATTGATTAGGAATCTATAAACGTTATGAAGTTATGCATCAACAGAAAACATTCTAAGATAAAAAAAATAGAGAAAAAAATATCAACTATTGTTATAACGATTAAGACCTACTGTTGTAGTTAATCTATGCCCGACTAGTAGGTACGCCGTAAGCCTGATAAGAATTAATATCATGATGAAGGTTTATCTCGTATAACAGAAAGGTATTTGTTTGGCATATCAATTCCTTTGAGAGTCGCTTGGAATATTGATATATGATTCATTAATATTGAAATTTTATAATCAGAAAAACGGATGAGTTCAAGACTACAAGTAATCAATAAATGTTCTTGTGAAAACAATGAATACAGTTTATACTCAATTCATTTTTTAACTTGCCAGATGAAATCTACTGTTAATGGGTATAGCTATACGGTAACCATCTCGTGAAAAAGGACCTGCAACCTTACCACGAATGATGATGCCAAGTACAGTATCAAGTCCCATGTATTTGTAAAAATGACAAGTTTCGCAAGTATACGCGAGGGGTTACCACAAGTCGTACTCGAGATCGGACTAGAAAAAATCATTTTACACAATTTCCAGGCAGTTTATTCGTGACAAATTTTCGCCTCAACTATCGCGACAACCAAAAGTGATATCGATGTCAGACTAGCTTCATTCGATGCATAAATATATAGCAATATGATGATTAGGTTTCCATCAAAATCAGTACAGCAGTTATTTGTTAATTAAATGAATGATCTAATTTTAAATTCATATTCCATCGTAACCAAATTTGGTGGGTATGTATAAAAATATAGATCAAAGAAAATTACTTTATTGAATATACCTAACTGACAAAAGTTGTTCCAAAAATACTCACCTTCAAAATAAGAATAAAATGTAGAAACTTTCATCTAGGTACAACTTCCCTGGGAGTTCATAATATGAACACCGAAAGTTACGCCCATACAGATCTTTGTGTTAAATGTATCCGATAAAAAATGTTATCGCAGTATCCAGACTATGATGTTCATAAAAAATGGAACACAATTGTCTTTATTTTACATATTGCCAATCAACAAGAGAATATTCTAATTCAACATGGAGCCCCTGGTTGTTGGACGCTTTGGTTCATTGAAAACTTACTATATGACTATTACTCAAATGCGAGCTGAATAAGTACCTACATACCCAAAAATAATCCCAAATTACAAACTTTAACACCTTTGATTAATGACAAGAAACCTCCGTACCAAAGACTGGAGCTAAGACTTTTTCCACGAACAAATTTTCTAGCATTATTGCCTCGATAGAGAACTCCCACACATTATTTAGATATTCTGAAAGACAGCAGACCTTAATGCAATTGAAAGTAAATTTATCAACGATTGGTTTTGTCAGCACCTTACAATGCTTAGGACTTCTCTTTCCTAGAGCTCGTCTCCAAACAGTTGGTACCTGCTGCGAATATATAAAACAAACATTTTGATGTGTGATTATGAAGGTACAAAAAGTTTGGAAATGGTGTGTTACAGGACATTATTAATTGTTTGACTCAGGTGCAACGTTCAAACTCTCAAAGTTGATTTTTTTAACACGAAATTTTAATAAATTTGTTAAAAAACCATGGATTATGGACATGAAGCACCCCGACAAGAGTTGTTTGCAAACCATAAAACTTTCGCTATAACAAACATCTAAAACTCACCGATCGCTTTTCGCACAATGAATATAAAATAACGAGATAATCGTCATCTGTTGCTTCAACCATCTATAAAATAGTAGTATATAGTAATAACTACTTAACGTAAACGAGAATCGTAAAAAGCTCGTAAACGTAATGGTCTACAGTCATTTGGTTGCCGCTGGTTCAGCAGAAGCTTCACAATGTAGATATGTAGGTATAATATATATACCTACGAGTATCTGAATGACGTAACGAAGTTGTTGCGAGCTTTTGTTTTATGCTGCTCAGTTGACAAGCGGCTTAAATGGGTGATGATCGGTATTAAGAAGTTATGAGCTGCGGGCTTCACGCCAGGTTTATTTATATTGGGATAGGTAGAGGATTAAATTCACTTTGGATTGAAAGCTTCAACAGAAATTATTTGCTGGTGACAGTAGTATGTTTTTTACTAGTAGGTATTGAAAGTTAACGGTAATATTAACATAAATCGCCTAATTATTTTTTTTATTGATATTTTATAATATATTCTCCTTTATCGAAGAAGGCATTCGAAGTAGGCTATTGCAAATATGAGAACGATTTCTCTGCGTATCTTAGCTTGAATCAAATAAATTAATCTGTAGGTTTTTTGAAAGATTGTTTAATTTTTTATGAATTATTAATGATAATAATTTCAATTGATTGTATAATCTTGTCTGCTGAATCTGTTTTTTAAAGAGATTCTATAAATATTTCAAAGAAAAACCGTTTTAATATTCAAATTACTTACTTTAACTGAAACTGTGAAACAATCAATGAACTGAAAACTAAAATTCACGTAAGTTACAGAATGCTGCAACAAGCTTTGCTTACATCTGCAGCAATTTATTTATTTCTAAGCTATTTAAAAAAAGAATTACTAAATGATTTATGCACTGCATTGAAACTGATAATTAACGAAATGTGATAAATTATCAATTTACTTCAGTCATTTCCAAATGTTATTAAGTTATGCAAAGTAAACTTAAAAAATATTTCTATGAACATAATAGTCATTTTAAATTTTTGTTATGATCATCACAATAGTTCAGGTTTGTACCTATAGGTACTTATTTCGTTCAATATCGATTAGTAAAATATTTCTGTTGTATTATACAATTTCAGATAATTTAAGTAAACATGCAAACACATTTCTAAATTTCCCCATTAGCATTATTATCTTCTATATCTATAAAAGTACCGATATGTCCGTATGTACGAGCACTTATAATTTCCAAAGTTTTGCACAGAATGATGTGAACATTATTTCTACTTACAACATACAATTATTCATTCTGTCACCGCGAAGGTGACTTTGTTCTAATTGCGAATTCTTTGTGGTTTTTGAAGTAAGAAATCAACAACTTTCTATAAGAAAAACATGGAGCTCGATATTGTCGCGATACGATTTATACTTATCGATTGCTATCGATCTTATGCAATACAAACGCACAAGAGACTACCATCGAAACAGCAGTGGAGATATACCCGCAGGTGACAGCTAGTGATTAATAGTAATCAAAACTTCAGTAGGTAGTTTCTGAACTTCTAAATCCAACTGACTGAACACGCTTTGCTAACTGGATTGAAGTGAATTGTGAATTAATATGTATTTGCTATTTGGAGCATCATTTCTCAATAATACTTTTAATGTTAACATTTGTTTCACTACAGCGCTCCCCTAGGTTTACTTCAAAATTTCACACCTATAACGTAGATCTAAAATTTATCACTATGTAGAAGGAACACTTAAAAAAGGTAAAAGTAAAAAATTGGATAAGAGGTAATGAGTTCCACATCAGTTCAAAGCAGATAATGTAATAACGTTTCCCAGAATAAAGATTTTGGTTATTTTTTAAATTCAAATTTAGCCTCATGACCTCTCGGCCACAATATCAATTATATTTGCTGAATGAATGTGGCTTTGAATGGTTCTATAAAGATCCAGATTGTTAGACGGTCTTTTTTCTCCTAACGGCCCAATATATGCGCAATATAATCAGAATAAGAAATATTTACGGTGATATTCCCATAGCTATTTATGAATATTTTTCATCTCATGGGAGATATAAGCTCTGTTTGGCATTTTTCGTAGGCATATCTAAGAATATAATTAAATACATATGAAAAAGATATTTATGATTTTAAATTTAAGAAATTTGGTTACGTTACCTTGTTGTTTGAAGATAAATCACTGCCATGTTTGTGAGTACTATTCAATTCGCGCATCCCGTTGACAGAGAGGACGACGTAGAGGCTCTGGTGTCGACACCAGCGACGGAGGTTGAGACTTGGAACAGCGAATACATTCAGATGATAGGTGGGGATCGAACCCCTGATGCTCGATCGATCTCTAGCGCCCTGCCCTGTTTTCCCGCGCAACGCTGGATGGTGCGCGCCATCCCAACCACCGTCGTCGTCGTCGTCCGTCCCACGATCGAGGAGCGAGGACGTCTCGTCGTCCTGATTTCCCTACAGTCTGGGAGCTGGAAATGATATCCGTATGATTGACGCGTTTTTTTGTTATAAAGATGAAATAGCTTATTCTACATTGACCTAGAAATCGTGGATGTTATGAGGACCAACCATTTGTTGTCTAGTTGATTCCTAAATGAAAAATATCTTATTATTAGGTATATTTTTGCCGATAGGAAACTGACTTTCTTAAGCAACAAAGCAAGAAAAAAGTCCTACAAATATAAGAATAAGAGTTAAAAATACCCCCCATAAAAAAGTGGTTCTAAGTAATTACTTTTATGTATTTTTTATTGACATTTATTTAACTTTTTTGTAAAATTCATCACACAGAGGATGTGCAAATTGTATTTTTGAAGGTCATACTTAGGTATATACATATTTCTTTCTATAAGATCAAGGATTCTAGAAGAAGGGGGGGATACCTATAGACATTTGGTTTAGTGATGTGATAGTGAATTTTCAATATTTTACCCAGATACAAGATATGGACCTAAAACTTACCTACCTGTCCATTTCATGATATTATCTATAATTCTTTACCTTAGCAAGAATAATTTTTCAGGGTTTTATATGAAAACTTCCTTTCAAACAATCAAATAAAATTTAATGAATAGACAGAACTCTGAGACAATTAAGAGATTAAAGCTTTAAAATTGAGTCAAATCGGCATCTGAAAGAAGACCTTAGAAAGCATAATTTATCTTATGTGAATCCATTATGCAAAATTAATTTATTAATTTAGATTAGGTTAACATTAAAATTAAGTACATTTGATTTGAGTTGTACGCTCGCGGTTACGTTGCTTAGCAACGTCGATGTATTTCAATAGCGCGCGCTCTGAATTCATCTGGTATTTGAAAATGACTCCTGAAACTAAATTATTGTCATCAATAATTTTTATTTACTGTTACAAATAGGGCTCTGCCTTGTGAGCGCTATACCTACTCTTCATTCCATTCCAATTTATATACCTACTTAGGTAATAATTAGATAAAAACCCTTGCTAATATTTCGCATTCTTTATGCAACAAAAAATGCATAAGGTAGGAAGAGGTTAAATTAAATAATAAATCCAAATTATTTATCTTTTTGAGTAATTTTCAAACAATACTCTGTCTTGGGATCTTCAATCTTTACTTCTTCTTTAAGTGCCCCTATTCAAGTTTTATCACAGACAACGAAACCACCAGTTTGAGGTGTATTCCGAAATTCCGAACCACCAATGTCTCAAAATAAATCTCAATAGGTGTGTACCTATTCCTTCGAGGGAATTTGTACTAGGGAAACATACTCCCGCTAATTTCCCGTTGCCCTTTGAGAGGAGGAGAATGCAATGCAACAGCTAGGGGTTTGAACGCGCGACCGCAGCATTTGTTCTTCTTACGAACCTTTCGCCACGCACTGCGATGCTTAACTCTAATTATCAATGTCGCCCATTGTTAACTTCTCAATCTTTATTATTTTGTAATTGTTTATGTGCGCAGTAACAAGAATTAATACGGTTTTGAAAATTGAAATACTGAGCATTCATCAAAAACTAGTGGGGACGAAAACAGAATATAGGGCTTCGCTCATAGTTTACAGGAAAACCTAAACAAAAATCCACCGCTCTCTTTCAATCTCCATATATAGGTATAATGAAAACGTTCGGTCCGTAGAGCTTCGTTATTGAGATACAGTATTCTAAGTAGGCCCTTAAATATTTTTATACGGTTTTCGGTTCTGCTCCCGACCTGCGCCATCCGAGAGGAATTTTCGTTTTGCTCCCGCTAGATAGCTGCACGTCCTCCACATCCTACACCCCCGCGCCGGAATCGCCGCCCCGGCCTCGACCGCCATCGTCTCTCGTCTCCCGATGCTTCCTCATTTTCGACGCCTTTGGGATGAACGACGTCTCCGCCCGTCGTCGCCCGCTGAAACTTTGCGCCGCTACTTTTGATATTAAGAATACGATACGACCGTCAGCGAAGGCCCTCGGGCAATTAAGGCCGCGCGAAGTGGAATAATGAATATATTAAAAGCCCAAGAGAGCGCGTTCACGAGTCGCCTAATTAGTTTTTATCATATGTATGTAAATAATATTTCACTAAATACTTGGCCGACGCCAAGGTTGTAAATGTTATGACGATGTTTTTTTCAAAAAATGTATCAAAATTTATAAATATCTATTGACATAAAACAGTAGTTACCTACACCTTCTATACAATTGTTATTTTTATTTGTCGCGTAGGTAAGTGGTAGAAAATAACAATTATTGGCGCCGAAAAAAAAATATGGCGATCGCCTATTGGTTGTGTTGAGATTTCACCCATGCACATAAATACATTTTTCTTTTCTTCTTTCTCTTGGGAACAGAGGTGGAAGCAATATGGCCGTAGCCTCATACAAGATAGCTTAGTGAGCCTAACCGAAAACTTGTCCTTAGCACAATAGTCCAAAGCCCGCGGTATAAATACAAGGGTGACCTACACAGTTTAACATATTCAGGAACCAGGTTCTTCAACTTAGTTGATGAACACGACATCAGCAAATATATTTATATGGTGAATGTGCTTCATTAACACTGTTCTGTTGACTCGAAATTACCCAAAGGCAAGAGTCCGGGTAAATTCGGGTGTCAAGTTGAGGGACATGTTCGACTGTGTATAAATCTAAAGAGCGCCAACTTTGAAAGTGCCCAATTCTGCCAGGATGATGTCACGTTATGTCGGACTAGAATAAAAACCAAATAAAAGACTGAAGATTCAAACTGAAGAAAACATTATAGAGTTAGAATTGGGAAACTGCTAAAAATACTCCAACCATTGTCTTTGCATGAATAAATAAAGTGTAAATGTAGGAATATATTGTATTACTAGAAAATGTACAAGACAAAACGTATTCTAGAATCTTCCACAGGTAATTAATTTCATGGACTATATTATTAAACATCTAGATGACATCCTGGACTTCTCAGCAAGAAAACTTTGGGAAACCCGTTCAAACTCTATTCCCTATTTCAATATTACCTAATGTAATAAGAATAATGATGCGTGATAATAAAATCCAAGATTGCTCAAAGTTTGTGATATTTCACAGTTGACTTTACCGACTTGTTGACAAAACACAGATTGCATTACCTATAAAAAGTAGCGTCATTTCCCTGGAAAGACAGCCATTTACAAAACCGGTTATCTCCGCTCACACGACTTCTCAATCTTTCTCCCTCAAACGAATTTCATCGAAGATAAAAATCAGGTCGTCGTATCTATTATTGAGCTAAGACAAACAATAATGATCATATTCAATTTTGACATAGGATTAATTGTTTAGCCAGAATGTATATAGATATACGCGTATAGCAGGTGGTAGAGGGCTTTAGGTCGAATGTTCTACACAAGATTCAACCAAATAAGTACTTAGATCCGTTTTCGCGCCACAGTCTCGGAACCCGTTTTTGAATCACTGCCTAGCAACCAGTACGATCAGGACACCCGATATGGGTCACAGGCAAGCCTTACCGATACCCTTCAAAACAAAACAAAAATCTGTCGATACGTTCCCGACTCCGAAGATAATTTTGGCGCAGGCAGACCAATGGCAGAAAATATGTTTTTTGGACTTAGGAATATCTAAGACGTGAACATCTATTAAAAACAAGACACCGAAAACTTTACACGATTTCTTACTTATAGGTAGGTACCTACTTATAATACCTGTAGAAAAGTAAAGATGCTTGTTTGAAAATTGTTGTTGACATAAAAATGCCAATGTCAAAATCTTAATTTCAAACGACCCATGCCATTTTACAAAATTAAACAGTTTAAAAGAAAATTTAAATCATATTATAGAAAATATCTATAGAATAATCTTATATTTTTGAAAATTGGAGTTTGATGATTTCATTGCAAGTCAATAAAAAATAATCCTTTCATAACCAATATTCTTTAGATCCAAATAAGACTTTTTATCAATCATAGGAAGTTCATCCGTTTTGCAGCTTCCCACATTATACATAAATGAAAAGAAGTTATGAATTATTAATTTCCTTCGTTTTATAAGCTTTCCCATGAATGGAAATGGTGAACATGGTTCAGGGACATATTTTATTGTCAGATCTGCAGGAAGTTATTAAAATATCAAGAATACTTATGTTGCAGATAATCAGTAGATATAAGAAATGTGCAATTATGAAAACAAAAAAGTTGTAAGTCTTTGAATAGAATAAATAGGTATTATTCTATATAGGTAGTTATTCTAAAATTCCATAATGGAATTCCTATGTCAACATAACAATTTTCAAATAAGCATTTTTGAATTTATATCAAAATAACGATTTTAAGACTATGACTTATTATAACACCCAAACTACTCAATAAATATCTAACTTTTAGATAAACCCACTATTATTATTAGGCAAAAATCTAGTAGTAATCTAGGTGGGGTAATCTGGGTGCATTCGAGCTAGATGATTTCTCATTATTGGTATGCACCTACATGATAGTAATTTTCTGTCCAGCAATTAACTAATAATAAATAAATTGAACTACTACTCTTCGAGTACCAGAAATACATTATAAGAAAAATATATTCTTGACAAATAAACATGGAGGTAAGCTGACCAACAGCTCCTAGAATTGGGTGGTTGGTACAGGTACCTACCTACCATGTTTTTTATCGACCCCGGACCAATTTCATCCGAAGAAACGAATAGTGAAATCAATTCTTAATTTCAAGTGAAACCAACAGAAAGTTCATACTTCGAGGAAGTTGACTATTCAAAGATAGAACAGGTGTACTTTAATTTCCTTCAAAATATGAATGGAATTAATAGTCTTGTTTACTGTAAGCGAATTATTTTCGATTCGATGATGTTCAATGATTCGGCATTCGTTTTTAATAATATCGAAATAATTATTCGATGGCTCACAATGGAAACATGGTGGTCATACCTTTAGTGGAATTGAAAAAAAGCTAATGAAGTTTAATTTCATAAAATGGACTGAGTCATTGCCTTTAATATGCTGGACACAGTAAGAAACGGTTGGATCTCTCCCGATTTATCATTTTACTTGTATGTAGGTATGTATTCATTCATAAAAGGCAAAAATACGGAAATGCAAAGAAAAGTTATTTTTCTAAATGAAACAGTTTCAAAATCTTCGAAATGGAAAAAATGTAAATTATTCAAGTACAATATCTATATATATATAGATATATATATATATATATATATATATATATATGAAGATATCTTTATTTCATAAATGAAAGAGTATATATAATATATATAATATAATATAATATAATATAATATATATATATATATATATATATATATATATATATATATATATATATATATAATCTATCATTATTATATATATATATATATATATATATATATATATATATTTTAAAAGTCTCTAAAATGCAAATATTATAAATTATTTGTTATAAAACTTGATAATTTGCCTATAAAAAACAATACCGTTAAATATTTTATAAATTTCTTGGGTATATTTCGACATGATGAGAAAGTTACATCGATCCTTCTTAAGAATATTAGCAAACCTAATTCTAAGGAGCATCCCGAATATGTGGAATTCATCTCAGGTCAACTTTAAGAAACCGAAACCAGTTTCGGTCGTCTGGTATTGGTAAAACTTCCCGTTTCTTTTTTCAGCATCAGCGACAAACACTGTTGTTGTAGATGGCCGGTGCTAAAATTGTAACGATTCGAAGAAAACGGACAGAACAAGACCCACCTTGGAGCTTGTTAACCTAGACCTTATTTCGAAGAAGTAACAAGAAATTATTGGTTACAAATAGGCATTGTGATTTTGATACCGACTCTATTGAATACAATACTAATACTAATAGTGTGTTTATAATTCAGTAGGTAATTGTAATCTATAAAATTGTCCAAGTTTTCTGTATGATGATCAATAATAACGTAGAGAAATTAGATACAATTACTTATCAGCCCTGTAATGATCTAGATTGTGTTCGGTACTAAAATTGATCAACTAAGTTGGCAGTCTAAAAATTGTCACTTTGAGAACTATTGAAGAAAGAAAAGAGCCCATTATGTCTTTAAAATTATTTTTGATTGTTTCATATAATGACAATATGCAAGTTTGTCGAAAACATCAACGAAAAAAATATGAATATCAATGCAGAAAATCTTCCATAAAGCGATAACAAAGAAGTTCATTATAAAAAAACCTTAGGTATATGAAATAGTTTAGATGAATTTTGAATTGCTAAATAAAACAACAAGGTAGCTTTACAAATAAATTACAGCCTACAGGAATTTTGCTTATTTGATCCCTCCATATATCGACCATGTTGAGGAATTGAATTCTTACAAGCAAACCCGGATTAATCTACCTACTACCTACATCTCGGCCTGAATTTCACTCGGGAGAAAATCTGGTAGATACCAACATTCTCAGCACCGTTCCTCAAATAGCTCCCAGGATACCAGACGGTTGAATGGTCGGAGGCGAGGGATGAAATTCCATTTTATCGCACACGGAGAATTCGAACGTGCCATTGTTGTTCCTTAGCGGAAGAGATGCTATCCCAGTTCTGGAACAAAGCGAAAAAATGCATTAGCAGATATTGGCTAGCAGCGAAGACAGGATACAATAGGAAGAATAAGAATGTATGTAGGGAATTATTGTGGTTGATTTTTTTGTGACTGGCTTTTGCATTATGAAAATGATTAGGAAAAGAATTCGCGGATATCAACTTAGAGATTTGATAAACAATATTGTTATTATCAGTAAAGTGAAAAATCTGAAAAAATGTGATGGTATAGTTTGAAGTTCAAGTTGCTAAAAAAATAATCTCAGAAAAGGGATTTCTCAAATACATATGTTATTCATGCTTGAAGGATTCATTCTGAGTTCAAGTTTTTGTGGAAATAGTTACCTTTTTTTAATGAAATTGAAATTTTGTTTATTTTTTTTTATTTCGAAGCATACATATTGACATATTTAGAAACTATTTACATCTTATTTAAAAAAAGAGAGAGAATACCGATCGAACAAGCCGAATAGTATCGTAGGGCGTAGAGATTACAAAATATGTGTATTCATCTCTATTAAGCGTCCGATCCGTGCCTTCAGTTGACGGCTGGCGATTGGACGAAAAGTGTTACCTCCATCATCAGTTGGCCTTTAAGATCAAGATGGCTAATAGCAGAAAATAGATTAAATGTTGTCAGAATATGAACCTATTCGACTGCTTCGTACAGTATAAGATCATGATACCAAAATATATTCTGGTATTGTGAACATTTTTTTCAACGCCTACCTTGATAGTTCAATTTTCAAGCACTGTCGTCGCAATATATGCTCTCAAACCAAAGTATTCAGATGGAGTTGAACAGTTTTTATTCAAAACTTTCATCATCAATACGTAGATTTTATTAATCATCATCTGTCATATACCATGAGTTTTATAGGTGAATGTGAACTATGGCTACGAAAAAAACAGGATATAAAAATCTCCATAAAAATCGCGAGAAATACCATTTGTCTTTGCAAATGAGCAAGGGCGCCGTAAGGTACTCTCGCTTAACATAAATGGTGTTTGAGCTGTTCATTGAATAAAAAAAATCGTCATCATTCCGTCGTAGCTTAAATGAAAACAAATTAGAATTTATTTTTTAAGTTAATGATTTTTTGAACAATGCAATTAACAAAGTTTATATCGAGAAAGATGGAGTATTAGTCTTTATCAATGCAACCCTTCTACATATGTTGAAACTAGAAGAATACCTTCCATATTTAATAAATATTAAATACGACTCATCCGTATTTTCTTACATCACGCACACGTTCTCCTATTTTCTAAAGTTGTTACTAAGTTTCTATTCTATCAGGAAAAAATGTACCACTTTTCAGAGAGCTGTCATTAGTGTTGAATAGACGTTTTGAACAGAGACCGAGAATCATCAGATTGAGTAGAAATATTAAAAGCTCTGGTGCTAAAAGCTTTTGGCAGTTTCATCCCATGTATTCTGAGTACATTCATTAATTATAACCAGCAGCTCTTTAGAATTTGCTCTGATATCAGTGATGAATTATAAGATAAAGGAAAAGCATGAAACTTTTTAAGAATATGATTTAATTCAAATTTGATCTCTATCAGAAATTGAAAAAAAATTATGTGGATCACTAACCGCAAGTATATTTTTGAATTTTTGTAAGGGTTCTTCGAATGAGATCAATAATTTCGTAATGTAATATTTAATATTTTATTAGATATCTAAGCATAGCTACCCATATCTCATCCAGGCATAAAGTAGGGAACTCCTAAATTGCTGTTTATTTTCCATTAATTAAAAAGATATGAAGAATATCGATACCGTGTCTATCTTTGTTTCATGAATGTTTACACCAATCTCATTTCACAAATTACAAATGCTTCTAATTGTCTGGTACAGCCATCAATTAATATATCACAAGTCCTTAAAATAAAAATTCTATAGGGAAAAGCATGTTTAATCAACTTGCTTGCTTCTTTGTTATATTATCTCTATGGACGTGATCACGTGATACAACGACAAATCAAAACAATGAATGTATCGAAGTCAACACTGGAATTTACTCAATACTACTCAATTTTATAGAGTATCAATAGGTAAACGTCGGTTTTCCTTCCTACAATATTTTCCTGCTTTCCTTGTTAGTTTTATATAACCGCACGTCAACGACTTGAAATTTTCATGTCTTCTTTCAATTTATTCTGGAGAGTATGTTGTGGTAATTTAACAGGGTATTATGGAACCCGTCAATAACTGATATTACCTTTTAATTGCCATCAGGTTTTCAATTTAAGCAGTTCACTATTAAATAAAAATCATTCTCCAGATCATTGAGAGGGTAGATTTAATTTGTTATTTTTGTCTTGTAATCAACTAATCGATTTAAATCGATATTAGCAAAAAAGATACTTTCCATATTACTACCACCTGCGCTTCACGTCAGACCTTTTCTTAAAATGAATTTTTGCCCATATTCCCTTAGGTATGGTGTAGGCAGAAGCAATAAATATCATAAACTAATCATGTATTAGGTACAGGGTGGGCCAAAGAAGTTGTTTTCTTATTTAAAGAGATAGAAAATATTCGACCCTCGTTTCAGCTCAAGTTTTATGAGAAACTCACTGGTTCAAACGAAAATTGGCTATCTGCAAGTGTTTGGCCGATAGAGGGCGTTTCTAAAAACTCTGAAATTTAAATAATGCCACGTAACATTTTTATTTTTAAAATTAAGTTAAATTTCAAAATACATTTTTAAGCAACTTTTTATGCAGAATACGGAAATGTCAGATGGTTTTATATAGCGTGTTCCGTCTACGAGTCACTAATATAAAATTAAAATTTTCTTATGAAGCACCCTTTATATTTTTAAATATTTGAAAAGAGCTTGAAATTATCTTTTCAACGATGTGGCACACATTATATTTTGGCATAACGGTAATGGAAATATTTAAGCTTTATGGTGTCGAATTGACGCTGTGCATCAAACCGGTATAAATTAATTTTGGTTGTGCTATATACTCTAATATGTTTTAAAATTGCATACAAATTGCCATTTTATCGCATATTCGCAAAATATAGTTTGCTTTGCCTGCTAAAAAATAAGTAGCAGGTAGCAGTCGACTGATATCAGTATCAGGTTGTACTTAAATTAAAGTCTAAGAAAAACACAAAAAAATAATTTAACAATAATTTAATAAAATTAATCATAAATATAGTAATAACAATAAAAACGGAACACAAAAGAGCAATTACAACACGAACTATTAAATATAAACAATAAATCTAAAGTAAGTGTTCGAACTGCCTACCGTTCTGGCCCAAACACAACCGACAACTTTTTTAACATTGTTGACGGCATTAAGGAGTTCTAGATGTGTTAAAGTTTCAAAATCTCTTCGCATTGCAGCTTCTAGTAACTCTCTAGTGGTTAAGGGGGTCAAGTCGAGAGATCATGCCGGCCATATTATGAGTCCCTGATTTGCAATCCATCCAGTTATTCTCAAATACATTATGTAATAAAATTCCAACAATTCTTGCATTGTGGGGTGATGCGCCATCTTGTTGGAAATATGTTTGACGAATTCGACTCGAATTTTCCAGCAGCTCCTCGAGTTGGTCTCTCAAATTACGCAAGTAAACATCTTAAGTCAAAACATCATCTCAAATATAAGGACCAATTAATCTGCCCCGGAATATCCCAACACAAACACTAAAGCTAAAACGGCCCTGCTGCCTCTGCTCAACAGTTGCAAAATTCTATTCTTTCATTATCGTCATCTGGTAGCAAATAAATATTTTCCTGGTTCTGTAGACTTTGTAGTGATTTCCCTTCAAAATTCGCCTTGCTGGCCGCTCCTCTCTCAGCTTCCAGACGTCTTGAGGTTTTAGCACTGTAGTTACAAGAACTGTTAATTCCAACACTTCTCTGTGATCATTCATAACAGGTTTGCTTTTTGATTTTATAAAACTGCCAAATTGAGTTAGGTTTGCTCTTAACCGTTTAAAAATACCTACAGCAGGCTGTTTAGGTTCAGGATAACTTTGAAGGTATAAATTAGCGGCAGCTTTTTCATAGAGTTGAAACATTTTTTTAACAATATAAAAATTATTATAAATATAACAAACAATCAACCATTTGTAAATTATCAAATAAACTTTTTTTGCGGACAGTTCCAAAATTTTTACATTTTATTTCATGATTTACTATGTAAGTTATAAACAATAGCAAATCAATTAAATCAAAAGATAATTGTCTCTACTTTTGCCACGCAGACCGTGGCGAATAGATAACTGAGCATGGATAGAATTTGAAAATCGAATCGCTTACGATAATTTGTATACAATTTTAAAACATATTAGAGTATACAGCACAACCAAAACTTAGGTAGGTATTTATACCGATTTGATGCGCAGTGTCAATTCGAAACCAATATTTCCATAACAGTCACTGCAAAATATAATGTGTGTCACATCGTTGAAAAGGTAGTTTCAAATATGTAAGAATATACAGGATGCTTAATTAGAAAATTAAAATTTTATATAAGTAATTCGTAAACGGAATGTCCTGAATAAAAACGTCTGACATTTTGTATTTTGCATAAAAAATTGCTTGAGATATCTTTTTTTTAATTTATCTTATCTTTAAAAATAAAAAATACGTGACATTGTTTAAATTGCAGAGTTTTCACAAACGCCCACAAGTTGCCAAACGGTTACACCAAACCAATTTTTGTTTGAACCTATGAGTTTCTCATAAAATTCGAGCCGCAGAAATGGGAGTCGAAAATTGTTTAAATCTTCAAATAAGTTGTGTTCTCGTAACAAAACAACTTATATGGCCCACCCTGTACAGAAAGACCTAATTGCCACAACAAGCGAGCACAAAATATGAAACAGTGGTTTGAAAAATGCGTTTTATACTTGTCCCTGACCCCTGACATTTTGTCACGGACTGGCGTCATTGATATACGTGTGGTCATATCTTTTACTCGTAGTATCATTCTCTTACCTATCTTGCGATTATTCTAAACCCTCTCCTATCAATTTCAAATAAATCAACAATGCAAATTTGACAGTGTTCTCTCATACAATAAAATTGAACCAGCGAGCAAATAATAGACATTTCAAGTGAAAATGATCTCAAATCCCTAGTCCATCCAAGACAACACGCAACTCTATTCCTGACCTACCCAAACAAAACAGACGCAAAGATTAATGGAAACGGCGATTCCGAGTTACACAGCTTGTGTTTTTCCCGACGCAGATAATATATATCTTTCTTGTTCTTATATCCACGTACATCCACCATTTAACACCATGTAAATGGATTTTGACTTGAAGTCATCGTCCTTATGATTCGATCATGACTGTCGAATAATGTGGTTGTTTTTGTATCGGTTCAATGTGGGTAAGTGGGTCGACCAGCAGGTTCGCGAGTGTTTGTTTGCCGTCCGTTTTATACGTCGACAACCGACAACACATTCAAGTAGTCATAAGTTTACTGTGAAAACAAACATGATGATATCAATCATTTAAGGAGCCTTGGACTTGGAAATAGATCCTGGAGGTCGGCAGCAGCTAATTGAAAGTATTTAAATACGCTTTCAAACATACCAATCTTAAAACAAGAGATGCAAATAATTCTCCCACCTATTTTTTAATTAGTGGTCTACACTTATTAGGTAAGAATGCAAGTATTTATTATCACCAAAATAATTTCAATAAAATAGGTAAGTAATTAATATTTGGTATCAGGCTTAAGGGGAGAGATTTCCTATCTCCTGCAAATCTCTTTGTACCTATTGGTAACGTAGAAAATGCTCATAACAGATTTCCATTGTCATTAAAGTACGATTTTCATTAACTTCCCAGGAGTAGATTATTCCGATTTCAAGACATAAGTACTAAATTTAGACATCAATATATACCTATATATAAAACAAAGTGGTGTTAGTTGCACCCTTTATAACTCAAGATTGGCTGGACCGATTTTAAATATCTCTTATTTTTTGAATCCCCTTCGCATAGAATAACAGAATAACTATTAAAATATCAGAAAATGAAGTCGGTAATTAATTTTTATTTATATTAATTAAATTAAGATTGGACATCTGCCAAATTCCTTAAATTAAGTTTAGCTAAAATTTAATTCAGCACTCATTGACACTTGGGCGGTACAAAGTTCGCCAGGTCAGCTTGTATGTATATATACTTTATAAGTTCCCTAGGGTCTAATTAACTAATGGTTCTTAGGAAGACGTTTGTTTGTTGGTATGTAGATATTTTGGTAAATTTTTGGCTCAACTATGACGAGAACCAAAATTTCATTCAAACATTCAGATTCCGTTCTATGGTGGCCAAATTTTATACAAAAATCAACCTTATACAAATCAAAGGGATTTTTTTACAAAAACATGAACCGACTTTGCTAGTTGGAGTACTGAAAAAAACAAAATAACATTATTAATTCTAGTGGTGCTGCTAATTTTGAAGTAGTCCAGTTAGAAGTATATCTTAAAAAGTACCTGTACCAGTAGACTTACCCAATATTAGTTATTTTGTATTTTTCAGTGCATCAAGTACTAAAGTCGATCCTAGTTTTTACAAAAAAATATTACAATTTTTTCAGTAGTCATGAAAGTCGTTGAGCATTCACTTATATTCAGAGATTTAAAAGTACCTACCTATAGCGGAAACACATACATTAGAGACATTACTATTGCTGTAATTTTGAAACCGTTAATTAAAAAAAAAACATTTTAAATATTGCTGAATATGACCTCCCCTTTAATTTGGCAATCTCATTTTTTTCGAAAGAAGTGCCTCATCCATATCCCAGATTTCGAAATATTTTTTTGAAGATGGTCACATCACTCATCTTTACTAGGAAAAAATCCTCAAAATCCGAGAAAAAGGCGCCAAGGATCATTTATTATTTCGGCAGATAGCTGAGCAATAAACACAACAAAACTTTGGAGGTTCTTCTCGAAACTTAAGAATATGCCTTGGAAATTTTAGAGAAATATATACGCATATGGCTTGTAGGTACTGGTTTTAGACTTTCTGATATCACATAATACAATGCCAACTTTTCCGTGTTTCAAATAATGTATAGCTTAATATTTAGGTATTTATACTTTAAATGAGCAAATACAAGGAAGAAGCACGTATTCCAAGTCAAATAACCTGAATTATTATATGTGTTAAGCTCTTCACAATTGCGATATTGGTAGGTATATATATGTATACTTATAATTTATCCGAGTGTGAATAGACATTTGAAACCGAGCTGAAATGCACGGAAACGACAGCTGTTGATATAATTAATGCCTTTAATATATTCTACTCATACGTCTGACCCACGGATTAATCTGATAACGACTTCATGATGTCATTCCTTAACATATTTTGAACCGTTATGTGCTAATGTCTACTAAATAACTAACATATATGGTAGATAGAGAAAAAACAATACATTTGCTATAACTTAGCACAAGAGAGAGATAGGAAAAGGTAAAAGGTAACTATATACCTATACTCTACCTATGAAATGCTTTAACATTATACTGGTTTCGTTTAGTAGATTATCTATACCTTTAGACATATCGACTTTAGTAGTATTTTGTATCGTTACAAAATATAAATATATGTAAAAATATGTTTACTTTCGATTTGTCCATTTCAATATACCTACGGATATAAAATAAATATCCTTTTTTAGGGTTCTAACTACGTGAAAAATAGAAATATACTTTGATGAAGCTGGTAAATGTGATTCTCTTAAATCACATTCTAGAATATTTCTTTTATCTCTGAAAAGAAAAGCGTATCAAAAATATAAATCGGATATAGAGCTCAAATTTGAATTGAAGGAACATCCGTTGTTGAATAAATATTTAATCCACTGGCTCACATAACCTTACAATGTATTCTAAGCCTACTAAACCTTTGGTTTGCTACAACGCGGTACCGTGGAATAGCGGGCGTAATTTGAGGGTGAAAGAAAAATGTTTGCATACCTGCAAAACTTTTTTTTTATCAACGAAGCGTTAGGCTCTACCGCTTGATAAAAAAAGGAACCTCATTTGAGGAAGCGGCCGCTCTGGTACAGTGAGATATTGTTTGCACAATTTTAAACAATAGTGCGTCGTGGAGATGCAGCTGTGTGTGAATGAATGTTGAAAATTGCTGATTTGCAGAGTGCAGTAAACGAGACTGAATATTAATCGACTTTTGGAGCTCTATACAAGTAAATTTTGCAGAGTATAGGAAGATGCAACTGAAGCTAACTTTTTCGTATGAAATTGTTTCAACACTACGTATAAGAAGCGTTTTCTGTTAATTAATTATAGTGTTAAGCAAAGCTAGACCAAGACCAATATGTTCTTGGCTTTGGCCTTGTACCCTTGGTCTTGGTCTTGCATCAAATCTTTAGTCTTGGTCTTGGGTCTTGGTCTTGCTAAAAGACATGAAAGACTTCGCAAAACTCTCGCGAAAAATGTGCACATTTTATAAGTCAGTATGAGAAAACCGTAACTGCTAAATTCATATGAAGAAGAACCCAGCGGAATTATGTAATTGATATTGCATATTGAGATTGCATATATTTATATTATCATTGGAAGAGGATAAATACAACTTTTGCGTTAAACACTTTGCGTGATAAAAAAAATAATAAACATAAAAAACCGTGTTGTTTACCTTCCCCTGGCTTCGAGCTTTAGAGATTTTTTGAAATCAGCTCGTTAAGGCAAATACTTGATAATTTGAAATTAATGTATAGGGTGTTTCAGAATTATTTAAACTCAGGAAATCCTAAAGTATTAGATGAACTCGCTTTTCAACCAATAACTTTTAATTACATATTTTTAGAATCTGTAGAATACCTAAAGATCGAAATTAAAGGAGTTTAAAGGTTGAACTAATTATGTAATTTACCAGCGTTTCTTCTCTAATCATTGATCCTATCCAATTTGCTGTTTGGTAACGGAACTGCGAAAGTTTTGCAAGTCTCACAATAATTATTGCAGAAAGACCAAGACTAGATGACGACATATCAGAATTTCATTTGTTCCCTATATTTCTTATCCCTTATTTAATATATTATCTGATTTGTGTCAATATCCGTCAAATTACGCCCGTTGTTTTACGGTATCGCTTTGTAGGAAACTGAAGCTTTAATGACACTAAGTATAGGTTCACACTGATGACGGAGGCCGACATTTATTGTCATTATGTTTATTAGCAATCGGAACAACTTATATTATGTTTTTCAGTTTTAGGTTCATTTGTTTTATTTTTTAAATTATATATTTCTTGCATATTAGTTTACTGTGCATGTGTTCTAGGTACTTAGCTTCAAATGCTCTGAGAATTTCAAAATTATTTAAAAATAATGCTCCGAAAATTTAATGTGAATGTGACATAAATGGATTTTGTCTCATTTATTTTCATTTTCTGCTTTATCAACCAATCAGATAGTGTATTTACGTGAATTTGTTATTTTCTGGTGGCTATCCCTGCATTCTTGAACCGACACAAAACCACGGTGTCATCTGCAAACCTTCCCAATTCTGTTTCACGGCTTGTTGGAATATTAGGTGTAAACAAATAATGTAGTAGTAGACCAAGGACACTTTCCTGTAGTGTACTCCAGAGCCCATATTTTATACGAAAATAACGATCTGAAAGATATGATTTGAAGAGCAGATAGTATTTCACTTGGAAGCTGCATTTTGATTTTGTAAAGCAGCCCTGGGTGCAGGATAAAATTCTTTTGCGTTGAGAGCTTCACTGATTATTGAGGTTGTACGATAGCATTGTTGAAAGGCAGTGTGTGTGTTATCTTCGGAATCCAAATTGATGAAGGTGTAGTATTCCTTCTAGACTGATAACAATGCGACTGATAAATTAACTTTGCATACAATAAGCGCTAAAAACAGATATATTCTTGGAAGAAATAATGGGAGTCTTCTAGTTCTAAATAGATTCGGTAGGTATATTCAAGGCATGAACGCTTATTATTTTGATTTCTGGTAATGTTTTTAAATTTCAAATAGTTCTCAATTAGTCTTGTAAACATAGTTTTTCTTCTCAATTTGCATAATATGAGTGACGTAAAAATAATCAAAATTGCTTCAAGATATACATTGTAGTTTGACAATGCGAAAGAGTGAAACTGTTGCTTTGGTAGACGAACTGTAAAGAAGTTTGTTGCGCTTTGAAATATCAAAATCGCATACATATTGATATTTTTGAATGAACGTTTACGTATTAAAGCAGCCATGGCCATATTGGCGTAGTTAATAACATCTTTGACAAATATACTAAAAAAGGGAATGAAATCTCAAAGACTAATTAAATATAATTATATAGGTAAATTAACATTTCAGCTATTTTAAGAAATAATGCAAAATATCATTCAAATCAATTGTTACCATTTTATTACTAAGTAAATTTTATTTTTGTCTATTTTCTAATATACTACACGAATTGGCAATAATGATGACATCATCATGAAAGTTTTACCTCGCCAATGATGAAAATTTGGTAGGTATTTCATGACCATTCTACGTGACTTCTCGCAGAGTTTCGTGTATTATCCCTGGAACTTTATTGGAAATATCGGCTTTGAGATACGAGACAATCATAGGCTTATTTAGGGATACCCACTCATTCCAATAGGACCATAGAAATAAGTTGGAGGTTATTCGAACTGGCAAAAGCAAAGAAAATTGAAAACAGATATTAGGCGAAACAGATACATTCTATCGTGGAACGTGGCTACGTCTTGTTGAAACCATTGTTGTGTAGGATTTGTCAAAAAAACAACCTGATAGAAATTTTAGTGGCATTGAGTAACCACGCAAACCATTACATTGATAGGTACTCTTGCTGGTACATTTAGTAGGTACTGGAGGTCCAGTTTGACTCTTCAATGGCAAAATTATTCCGTTAGTTATATACATGAACATATATAAAATTCGCAGTTTTATCAACCGATATTAAAAGATATGAGAACAAGACATGCGACAATACCAATAGTTATGACTCACATGTCTGGGGTGCCTTCAGATTAGCAATAATTAGTTACCAAAAGTCGCAAATTTGAATAAGTTTGGAAACTAAAACATTTGTCAATTGTCATTTTTGCTATTTTGTGCACTTTTATCTACAAAATGATTTTTCTGGAATGGCTTTCCGTAGTAATTCTGCTTTATTGGAGACCCCTGATGGTGAAACCACATTTAGCGATGTTCTCTGTTTCTCATTCTCTAATGGTTCATTCATGTAATATCCCTGGCTTTACAGAACAAACAATTGTTTCTTCATAAGGAAGAGTGCCATTGTTCCGTTGGAAACTAGTTCAGATACGGGAATATAGTTTTTATGTGAAATGGCGCCAAGAACATAATGTATCTTTATGTTAGGTTTCTCGGAAATCCGTTCAGTAGTTTTAATAATTTTATAATCTATTAGACGTACCGACATACGGATAGACACAAATTCTGAGGATTGAAGATAGTTCTGTTGCGTACTCTTATGCAATCTTAATCGCCTTAGCAAATTAATACACAATAATATAAGTATCGTGTTTTAAACAGAAGCATCTCGATCCGATATCCGAACAATTTCATTATTTTGATCATTGTGTCCTAGTTAGTCTAGCGATCCTATATAATCAAAACTGCTACTTGCCAAATAGTTAGACCGTGAGGTCAGTTATATTCTGGTTCAGTGGGTGTGTATGTATTTGAGTGATAAATTTCCCGACATCCTTTTGGTGTCCACGTAAACATTATGGTACGTCGTTAAAACAAGCACAGATTGTTGTAGTAGGTAGGTAGAGCAATACTAAATATGACATTCATACATAAAAAGTGTTGGTGTGTTTGTGCCGGAAGACGTATTTCACCAATTTGTGAATGTGTATAAGCCGGCTGATATATGACATGTTGTTAAGAGATCATACCGAGCGGCAGTGTGGGTTTCTATTCATTATTTGTGTTTTCGTAATTGATGCGCACAGCTTTATAGATGATAATTTTCGGCTGAGAAATATTATTACAGAGGTGACATCAGTCAAACTGCAAAGAATAACTATCTTTATTAATGATGTTTCCGAAATGATTGTAGATACATCTATCTAAATCTAGCATTTTGTATATTTATTGTATATTTTGCAATAAATATCAAAAAGGTCAAATTTAGCGATAGAATAATACCTATGTAGTTGATTGTTTCGCAGATACTTGTCTAAACCTTTTGCACCGCAAGTCTTTTTCGCCGATTAGCAATGTCTAATTAGGATAAATTTTGTGAAAAAAGTGTCTGCTGCATTAATGAATAAACTTCATGTCTTGTAGGTATAATGACGGTCTTCTGAGAGGTACTTTTCGTCGCCTTTTATTTAGAAAAATTTTTACTATTACTATTTTTACAGACATTAAGAGTTAAAAATGAGGAGTCCAATCTGCCATTTATCGGTTTTGCCATTGTCAATAACTCGGGATGTAGAAACCCTCTCTAAACCTAGAAAAACTTGTATTGGTGAAAATTCTAATTATAATGTGAAGTGAAGCAAATGATTCACCGCAATAATTATATTCGATTATTTTAAGTTCATAAGATAAATGATGAGAGAATTCACCACAAACGTGGATGGATGTCAAAATTAGAGTTATGGAAAATCTGACCCATTACAAAACTAGGACACTATCGAGTCAACATTCCGGTAAACCCTTAACCTAAAAAGTTAGATATATATATATATATATATATATATATATATATATATATATATATATATATATATATATATATATATATATATATATATATATCTAGTATATACCTAAGTAAAAATAATACATATCTAATGGTTTAAATTAGCGAGTTGAAAATAATAGTTATTTTATAATAACTACAGCTATTAAAATAATGATTCTTATTTACCGATTATTAGACCAAGCATTCCATTATTTTGAACTTATGACGTGAGAGAATGTCGAATGGAATACCTATATTTAAGTGAAAGAATAAGACCAAAAAAACTTTAACCAATAATGTGTTTTTTAAAAGAATCTCTTCATATTTTATAATAATATGGTTTTCATACATTAGCTCATGTCTACATCTGATAATTAAGAATGGGGGAATACTATTTTATGTTGAACACAGAAAAGAACTTACATAGGTACCTATGCTTAAATAAAAGTCGTAGGTTGACATTCAGATTGCTACTTTTTAGAAAATATATTATTTAGGAACAAAGGTATTAAAACCAATTGGCCTCTTCTCTTGGCAAAACATACGACATAAGTAAAAAAAAAACATTTGGCTAAACTATGCAAACGGCTTATGCAAATTTTCCGTATTGATTTTGTTAACATTTCCGGGCATGCGCACCGTCGAATCTCACACAACAATATATCCAATGGCGCCAATCAATGAATCGAAAAATTTATGTATTAAAAATGCCAGCGAGAATCAATTTAAATGCTTTTTGATGACAAATTGTGAAGATTTCAAGCTCGAATATATACACAAGCTAAGTCAATTAGGTAGGTACCTATATTCAGTTCAAATATTGATTAAACATTTCTATAGTTATCTTTTTTACCAGGATATGTTTTCAACAAAATGATTTAGAAAATATATTCATTGAAGATATATATGACAGGCAATTACAGTTATTGTGGATGTTTTTAGAATTAAATTACTTTTTAGAAGCATATTGCGTTTTGCGCCGTTCTTATACGTTTATAAAATACAAATAGAAAAATAACATTGAACTATTGAGCACTTATCAAGGTAAAATAATGAACTCACCTCGAAAAATGTTCATTTGAAGAAATACAGTGGTTTGTTGGAATTATGTACAGTATCTTCACGAAAATCGGCCTATTTGAAACATCAACACATTCAATGCTGAGAACACAACACCACCAGAAAGCACAATGTTCCAATACCAACTGTCGCCGGTCTCAGTTCCCTGCTCGAAAACTTGCGTAACCATGAGTGAAACAGAGATAGCGAGATAGCAGCAGCGTCCACAGCCGGGCTCAAAAACCATTAACATAAATTATAGCAGGAGACAGTTAATATTGGGTCATAAACCTAACAGGGTTTTCTCTCAAGGCTCGGGGTCCAAAATAATAATAACTATATAGATACTCTACCCCAATTCTAAGCGTAAAAGAAACTATTTTCAGGATAATAAAGTTCATGCTTTGAAAAGAATGAAAGTGGTTAGATATACCTGAGATTTTGAAAAGTCATTGGATTAGTTTTAACATTTGGTAAAGAAGGTATAGTTTAAAAAAAGTCAGATGTTTTGTTATGTGTTGCAATCTGGCAATCTGTTTGTAGAGGCAGAATGAATTTGTAGAAGTTCTTTTTTGAAAGCAACATTTAAATTGTACATTCTTCAAAAGATGTTACGGATTTCGGGTTACAGCAGTGGTAAAATCTGAAATACCTACACAGTTTGGTGAGCTGTGATACCTATGTATAGATATTTCCTCCGCGATGTTTTGAGATCTCTAATACAAGTATACAAGCAAATAATATATGTAAGTACTTGAGTAATAGGATAAGTACCTACTATCTGCTTTGGTATTAGTGAACGTTCAAATGATTTTCATAACTAATGCTAGGAAATAATAGATAGATATAGGTACTAGGACTAAGTTGATGGTCATGGTCTATAACAGTTTATAGAACATGGTTAATGGTAACTTAGCAGCAGAAGTAGAACAGTGTAGTATGAAAAATGAAGGTTGAAATTAATAAGGCAAAATTGTGATAATCAATTATTATTAGTACTCGAAAGGTTTTGAAAATATCTACCCATTTGTGAGGTGTATAATAATTATAATTTATTCAGGCGAACATACATATCTTGCTCAGGTATAGGTATAATAGTATGCTAATAGGTTATTTGACTTATTATGAGCCCTGCAAACAGCTACCGAAATGAAAATAACCTTTGTGTGTAAACCTGAACTCAATAATGATTTAAAATCTATAACGACTGGTCATATTGAGACTTCTCTTAAAGTGCAAAAACTGTCTATTCTCTATGTACTTATAAAGCACGTCAAATAAATCTTAATAAATCCAATGCGACTTTTTTTGTGATAGATGATGTGTTTTAAATCTATATAAATATCGCCATTAATACGCAAAGTCAAAAGTCAAGTCTGCAAATATGTATAAACTATTATGCTTATGCTACAGAATGTGATCACATATATTTTCATAAATATAATAAATTCAAAATATACCTATACAGAAAGATGGGCAATAAACAGGATTTCCTGTTTAAAAATTTATGGAATTAAGCTACAAGTTATGTGTGAGCGTGTAATTGAAATAATGTGTTGATTTAGACTGCTCTTAAAATTTAGACAAAGTCATTTTAATATTCAACGTAAACTCAACTGTGAATATTGTTCGTGAGCTTCAAATTGTCATGAAGTTTTCATGAGTAATAATTATTGCTGCTAGCTACATTTGAACATTTGGTAATATAGCTGTTTTTTATACTGTGTAGAGTTTTCTCTAAATAATGTTTCGTTAAGAAAGTGCTCAATATCCACAGTCTTGATGATAACATTTAATTTGACCACAATAGTAAGTGAAGTAGCACTGTTGCGGAAAGAAAATGACTTTACGCCCTCACTTATTCAGGTGTCAGTCATAGTTAGATCCAATACAATTAACTTACGTTAATATTTTTTGCCCCCCATTAATATATAAAATTCTTAAAAGTATTCTGGAAGAAAATGAGGATTTTCGATTTACCTTGTGACATTATTATTGCAATCAACAATTTAAATAAGTAAGCAAACATTTTCAAGCAGTCTGAGATCAATTTAAGGAAAAAATAGTTCAAACTGTCTACACTCTGTAGTGCAGCACGGAAAAAATCATTGTTCACTTAAACCATTGACTTAAAACTGTAGAAGAAGATTCTAGTGAGATGTACCTATTCAAAATATTACTTGATTTAATTCATGAAACTACTGAAATTAAAACTGCTGATCAAAGTTATAACCCCTATCAGCTAACTGCTTTCAGAGAACAAACCACGTTCGCTCTTACGCGTATTGTTGATAAAGTATATAATTCCTTGTCATCGTGATGGAGGTGGTCTCGAACACATTGTGACGTCAACTTCGCCCTTTGCACAGCTGTCAGCTCTAATCCCGGTCCAGAAAGAAGCTGTCAAAGGGATCAAATTCATCACCGCCTTTTTTACTATGGCTGCACTTTATCGGCCCGTAGGCTGCCATTTTTACGGTTATTAGTTATTAGGTATCAATTGTACAGTAGTCGGCAAAGGTGAGGAATCAAGTTAATATATTTTGAGTTTTTAGGTATATCGAAATTGGTAGGTAGGTATAGATACTCATAATATTACAATTAATTGTGTAAGTGGTTCAATTTCTTATAATTTTGAACGGTTTGACTTGGAATATTTTTTATCAATTTTACGATTAACAAACCTCTATAATTATTAGATATATTTTCGAATAAAGCTTCTTTCTTCATTTAAATCCCAACGACCTATCTACTGCCATATAATTTTAATGCCATCTACTGTTGAATACAAGAACTCAAAGGTAGACTATGAAAGAAATCTATCAATCATCACGATTCATGAGAAAAAAATCGGCTAACAGAAAGTCCAATAGAAAACATATAGCAAATACGTATTAAAATGTAGAAACTCAAGACATTTAGGTACTTGCATCCATACCATAGGTATATAGGTTTAATTTGTCTAGGTTATTTGATGGTAGTAATTTGGGTGCAAGGGCATGTTAAAATGGATGGAAATTGATGTGTTTATTTTAATGAAACCAGAAATTTCAGATAATATTTAAATGTTATTATTATTTTTATAGCTTAGATGAAAACGTTTTAAGAAGGAGGAATATTAAGAAAGTGTATGAACCTATATCATTGACTTCATAAAATATACCTAATGAAAAAAATATCTATTTCAGTGTACACCTTTTGCGATTGGCAATGGTAGCTTATAAATACATATCTTTAGGTAGGTACCTACCTATATTTTAATTTCTAGTGATCATTTTTTATTTTTCACGTTTCATAAAATTTTTGTGATATCTGTCATTCAGATCTGCCTCAAATTCCTCGCCAGGATATTCATTCAAGATTATTCTTTAGAATAAGTATCATAGGGGGAAGTCGCCTAAGAGTGCGCAGTTTTTGGTTTTTGGGGAAAGGTTTTAAAATTAATAAATCAAAATTTCGATATAGTTTATTTATATATTTTTGTATCAAAAAACAAGACAAACAATACTATTGCACATAAACTATCTGAAAGAAAACAACAAAAAGGGAATTTTTAAAATGCGCACTCTTGGAACCAACGTATCCCAAGAGTACACGAAAGTATAATCTAAGAGTGCGCTTGCGATCCAAAAGTGCGCAACACTTCTTACAAGCACAAATCGCATGTAAACAATCCGAAACCTGTGTAATTAGTGCACACTTTGTGGAACCATAATTTACAGTTATGGCTCTCAATGAGGTCGATATCCAATCCAATTCCTGTAGAGGCAACGACTGGATTCATTCCCCGAGCATTCTGCTTTCCAAATTTCGTGGAATTTTTAGGTTTCTTTTCCTTACTTCTTCTAAAAATAGCTTTCTTGACCTTTTTAGTTTCCTCAGTAGGTATTTGTTTTCTCAACCAGCTCATTTTCATAAGGCGAACTTGTCAATATTTCAGATTACTTGGAGATCCTCTGTCTTTTTTATTATCTATGCTACATTTATTTATTCCGTAAAACATTTTATTCATTTTTGTTATGTGAGTAGCAAGTGCTGCCTGCATTTCCACAGAAAACGTCTGAATCGCCCCAAGAGACGTTGGGATGGTATTAGTCTTGAAACGTTTGAGTAATGTAGATTGTGCTATACCCATTTTGCAATCTATCCCGAATTTACTCCATTAATTCAAGAGTTAAACGAAGATTTCTATCAGTTTTTCGCTTATACCCTCCCAACTGTACCTATAATTAAAGAGAAAAGAAAGGATGTAAGTATCGTAGAATTTTGCGAATCTCAAGAGTGCTTATAAAGCAACAATGCGCACTGTTGGGGAAACACTAAATGCGCACTCTTGGAATATTCGATGGTTCGAAGAAATAAGTTTATTTCTTGTTTCATTTGAACGCTAGACAAACAGACGAAATGGATTCGTTAACTTTATCAAAATTACCTTCTAAGAACTGCCGGCAACGCACAGTATTACATCAAATTTAAGAGAAAATTTGGAAGCAAATTTGAAGAAAATTATAGTTTAACTGCACGAATCCTTCAATGCGACATAAAACACGTACCACATAGTTATACGAAACCAAACTTCTTAAATACTTACTTTGGTATATTCTGCTCGTTTTGTCAAAAAAGATGGCAACTTTAAATCACACACTTTCTCGTTACAGGCAATGCGCGCTCTTAGAACGCGCGCACTCTTAGGCAACCATGCCTATCGAGTTTTTACAATTAAGAACGGCCATTTTTGTTTTAATTTTCCTACACAACGAAATAAATTTCATCTTTAAGCTTGATTAGAGACAAGAAACAAAATTCAAGTGACTAAAAGGATGCACTCTGAAGACAATAAATATAAGAAACTACGTTCCCAAGAACGGGAACAAAATGTTAATTTATTCCCTAATAAAAAAAGAGAAATTTCCCTAAGATTTATTTGATAATATAATATTAACAGAGCACAACAAAAGCTTAAGTTTGACGGTATATTATTCATAATATATGGGCGACCGAGCCTTGCTCGTGTAACACAGGATTTATAAGAGTTACTTAAGGATGTTTAAACTTAGTTCAAAAATGCGCATATTTCTGGTTGAAATGTATTGCGATCGGTAGATCGGTAAATATTGCTTTATCGTTCACATAGCTCATAATTTACAGATTTCAAAATAAATATGAATGTGAAACATACCAGAACTTGGAACTTTGGACTTCGAGGGTCATACCCATTGAAAATGCAAGTATCGCCAATCGATTTCTCTGGTCTTCAAATCTCTTTTTGTAAACTTTTATCCAAATCTGTCGAACCATTCAAGAAAATATTTATGGACCTCGAAGGTGACACCCTTGCGTTTTAACAGGGATACCACTTATATAGATAATCTTAAAAATTAGAACCTTATCTATATACCAAATTTCATCAAAATCGTTAGTGCCGTTTTTGAGATAAAATTTATATAGTTATATATATACCTATATAAGAATTGCTCGTATTAATATATTAGATTTCAAGTTTATCGAAGAATTGCTACCATGGATATAGATATTTGTTTTTATACCCAGACTGATCATACACTTAATTCAAATAACTATCACGGACAATATTAATATAAATAATATTGTAATTCATAGTACAATTTTGAATCACAATCGGCTCATTTCTGCTGTGTTATGTGTAATATTTTGAATTTTGATTGCGTGCCTGATCTTAAGGCACCTCGCTACCCCTATCTGTAGATTTTATGAATTTTTCTGTTTGACATCACTGAGGTGAAGTATGAAGATTGATCCATAATATGATATAATAGGTGCCCGACAATCTCAATTAAGTGTATTACAGGAATAGTACGACCAGAAATCTAAGAAGGTTGTAAATCACCAAGCACTTGAGTTATCAGCAGGCGGCCTACGCAGAGTTGTAACTGCCCTAGCCATTATTTTTTTATATGTAGGTATAATGGGTTAAGATAAATATTTAAAAAAAATCCCTTGAATATAATTAAGAATTGTTAATGCTTATACTATGTATTATGATATATAACAAAAAATATTTATAAACATTACGATAATGAATGTGATTATGCCAAATTCCAAACTATTTCATGAGATATCTCAATCTTGACCTAGAAATATATCAAGGGACACACACTTTTATTGCTTATCTATATTTCGAACAATAGGTAATAATGAGGATCTTGGGCTAATATGGATTTGAGACCTTCTTAGATTTCTGGTTCTAAAGCGATATTTAGCTGGAAAATTTAATTTAAGTATAACTCTTTGTTTTTAGACAAAGATTTAAGAAAAAACCAATATGCCTGGAAATCACTGTAGTATCGCTGATAATAGTTTTTATTTTCAATAAAAAAATAATAACAAAGTTTTCAACTTACATCTTAGAATTCTTAATTTTCATATAAAAAAAAAATCCTACAAAATTTTACCCAGATAGCATTATTAATTTAAGAGAATGGAGCTATCACTGGGTAGCGAGCCCCCTTAAACATTTTAATGTTGTGATATCTGCTCCAGCATCAGCCAGTAGAATTGTGAAAACCGTCGAAAACATTGACCCGCATAAATAGTTGCATTAGGTTAGAATTTCTCTTGGCATACTGCCAAAAATATTCATTCCTACCACTTCATTTACAAATTGTCCATTCTTGTATCGTGAAAAAGCGTCTTGTAGTTGAATTTAGCGGATACAATCTGATATATTTGCGGTAAAATAAAATAGAATAAAGATTTTCTTCTCCTTCTCTTCACATAATGAATGTGCGTTCAATATGAGTTGCGATTTTTTATTAATTATAAGAATCGACCCATCATCCTCTATATTGCATATTGTCAACCAATATTTCGGTAAGTTCATCTCGTCGATAAGCTCCAGACACACCAGAGATTAAAGCAACCTTAAAAAAATTTGTAGACAAACTGTCGAATTGTGAAAGTACGTCATTCGTTTGGAAGTCGGTTCAAAAATGTACAAAAACCAATCAATGTAGGTACCAAAATTTTATAAATTAATTATTTTACATACCCTAAACATCAAATAATATTCATCAGAATTGTTAAAGCTGTTTTCGTAAGAGAAGATTTTCGGCTATTGCCTCGCGAATTGTGCCACAGGCAAGCGGTATCGACACTCTGCAAAACAAAAAAGAAAGCGACACAATCTGTTCATTCGTTCCCGATATAATCTTGACAGCAAACGACAGACAGACAGTCCAACGTCAGCAAATGTGCTTTTTAGACCCACGGACCATAAAACGAAAACATCTGTTGATAACCTGGCGCCGAAGATTATTTCTACATTTTTACAGAAGTTACTTTCCTTAAATAGCTACTTAGTACTTAGAGAAACGGTAGGAAATTAAAAATGGCTACAAATATTTGTATCTGTTGTAGGTAGTTATAGTAAAGAAATTTACTTTAGTCCCATCACAAAAAGAAGTTTGAACATATTTGGAGTGTAAAGTGAACAACGAAACACTTAAAACAAAGAATATGTTCGAAGACAATTATAATAATTTAATTTACACAGGAATAGAAAAGAATCATTTCATCTCTTCTCTTCATCTCTTTTTCACTTACTATTATAAATAAAGCATATATAAAGCAATTACCAAATTACAAATCAACATTCGTTCACATTTTGAGTTATTATCATGATGAATGGTTTGAAAATATTCAAAATACATAGGCACCTATTTATTTGTCTTTGGCTAACTCAAATAAGTAAGTAAACTAGCCACTACTTATTCAACAAAATTATGCACATGTTTAGAAATATTAGCCAAAGAAAAAGAAAATATCTTAGATACCTACCTACCTATAGTGGAAAAATTTTTACCTTCTATACATCTATAATTTTTTTTAGATGATCGGGTAGTTAGTTCGAGAATCCTTATATTTTGTTGAAACTGATCATAGTGATAGGTTATATCCGACAGTATAATACCATCAGTCTGGCTTATATCCTAAGTTACAATTTAGACATTTGTTGCTGAACAGTTAATCCACAATATCACAAAACAATATGGCGCAGCAAAGTTTGTATTTGTGACAAGCGATACGAACAGTATGCGTGAACTAAGTCACGGGCATCTTTTAATTAATAAATGTATACTTATACAGGTTTTTTTAAACATATAACAAAAATTCATGTGGCTATTCCCTATAAAATTATCTAGTTTGACAAAATATTACCGGATGCGACATCTGACATCTGTTATTGAATAGTTAATTCACGAGCTCACAAAACAATAAGCAGCTAAGTTTGGGTTCACACCATGAATTATTACCTAATTACAGCTTAGGCCAGATCTAATTAAGAAAATAAATATTTTTCACAAAAAATAGGACCGACTTTATCAGTGAAAATTCCAACATAAGGTTAATTCTGTTAACTTTGAAGTGGTGCAATAATTTCAAAAGTAGCAGCATAAGCGTTTCATTAGTCATGAATATTATTGAACTTGAGTAGGTATATTTAGTAATTTCCAAATATAGCGCTAACAATGAGTAATTACAGATGAAATTCTCATTTTTCTAAAAATGTTGTCCCCTCCACCTCATTTCGAAGCACTTTTCATGGGAAATAAGATGTTGGATTTTTTTTAATAAGGACCATTTCTCAATCCTTCCCTTTCCATTTAAAACAATAAACATCAAAGTCGGTGCACGTTTAATACTAAATACGGCTACATAGTTAGGTTCATTAAAAAAAGCAAATATACCTACAATTGAAAAGGGAAGTACCTACCTATTGAATGATGATCTATAATTTGGTGGATACCTTTATTATGTATGAGTGCCAAATTTCACAAAATAATCTTTGAATAGGAGAATTACAGAATTAATTAAATATCTTGGTATATCTACCTATACCATTTTCACAAAATATGTTATAATTATGTAAAATTGTCTTGAAAATTTGGAAGTCTTGTTGGTGAGCAGGTATCCTCAAATCTTCAACTTATCTACCGAAAATTCATTTAAGAGGTATTACTATCATATACCAACGTATTAAATAAACAAGGGATACGTTAATTATGTCAAATCTACCGAAAATAATTATGTATTTTTATTTTTAGGGCAAAATCCTGTTGCAAGTTGAGCCTGTTACAGTTGATAATACGTATTTAAGAAAAGTAAAAAAGCAACAACACAGAACTGCCATTTGCGTAGTAAATTTTCGATTCATATAAGTACCTACATACCTACTACATTCTAACAATTTATGTTGCTGATTTATGAAATTTTTTGATGAAAATCTATATTGTAGGAATTACTTCATTAGGTAGACAGGCACTTTCATTCTTCTACAATAATAGTAATTCAGATATACAAAAATAACAATAAAAGTAGGTAAATTTCAGGCAATAAGGTTAGCTATCATCTATCATCATACAATAACTCAGCTCCCATGATTCAAAAATATCTTATAGGTAGATAGGAAGGTACAATTATTCGAATGCAGATAGCTGATGTTTAGATAATGAAATAATTACCTACCTAGGTACATATTATAATTCTCTTTTCTGTATAGTCAATAGTTCAACCATTACTCCTATTAGGTATACGCTTTTCTACTTCTCTTTGGTATTTGACGTCAAATATGCTATCTCCATACTGTGTCAGCCATCTTGTAAATGATAATAGCCGAGTAGCAATTATATTGAGTGTGTGCTGCCATCTAGACTATCTACTATCAACTCAGACAACAGTCCATTACAGAACAGCCATAGGGTTTTACCTACTGGTTTATTTTCAGGTGCCTTCCAAGAAACCGGACCAACTTGAACTAAGTATAGAAGGTCGTTAATAGATGGCCTTTGTTTTTTCTGTATAATATCAGAGTCTGGAAGGACACTACTTTTTTTTGTTAGCCAGATATATTCGAGAAAATTTGAGAATAAATAGAAAATCTGTCAAAAAAGCTTTTTATAGACCATCTAATACAAAAATCTATAGATATATAGAAGAATATTCATACGTTTGTTAATACTTAATAACTGAATTAAGAATGATTCAAAATAGAAAAAGCATAATTTTTGAAAATTACGAAGTGTGTGACATCTATTATCATTATTGAGAACTAAAACAGAAGTCAACAAGCCAGACATTTCGGCCTTACAAGTAAGTACAAACACAGTTCCATTCGTCCACATTCTGATTTATATCAGATAAGAGTTATTTCATGAGGCCGCGATGTCAAACCTGAAATTGATGTTTGTAGACACAAACTTTTTATTAATATTTGCCCCGCTTTGAAAATTGCCTAACCTTCTTTCAGGGGTCTGCTTCTAATGCCAATATATCTGAAATAGTTACTTCTACTTTTAACATGTCTTCAGAGAATATAAACATAAATTAAACGACCACAAACCACCCAGAATAGTAAAAAAATAGTAATCATAAGAGAAATAATACCCATCATATTCATACATTACATCAATAATTACTTTATTTATCTAAACCCCTCATTCCAGATGATAGGTTTACCCTAAATGACAAAGAAATATCTAATATTTTTTTCATAACTTCACGTTTTTTTCAATAATATTTCTTTTATTTTGGTTTTGCAGAACTATTTCGTTAATGACAAGATAATTTGACTTCTTCATTCATCGTTTGTATAATCAGCGTTTACAGAATATTAGAAGTAAATACTTACCTATTGTGTAATCTTTAGTAGGTATTATAATATCATGAGTTGCTTACATAGAGCCCAGCCCGCACAATATTTTTAAATTTATAATTGTTGGCGCGTTTACTCATCTTTAATTTAATTTTTTTTTGTGAATAACCATATTTTTCTTGAGCTTCTGAAAACAACGTGGTAGATATAAATGAAATATTATTTTGTTGCCACATTTCCTATATTCTATCTTATATTTTCAGCAGTTCAACAGAAACAGCAAATTTTTAAGTAGGTATACCTAGGTATTAAATGGAAAAAAGTGTTTCACGATTAGAAAAATTAAAATGTTTTAGCAAATTATATTATGATTCTAGAAGATATAAGTACTTAGAAGAGCATGTATGATGATTATTGTAAACTTCAAAGCGCTCACAAAACCATCCCATATTTGATTTGGAATTTGAAATCATATCAACTATATTAAACTGACTTGATCATATCTAGTGATCAGACATCAATTGTAAATTTAAGGAGCAAATTTATTCTATTAATCAAGATTGAATGCTCCCATCATAAAAAATATTGAAGATATTCATTCTTCACTTTTCTTTTCATAACGTTGAAACAGTTGTTGACAAAAAAAGAGAATTGAGAATGATTCCATAATGTTTTTCAATCTTCAGTTTCCTTCGGTTTGGATACATCAGTGAATACCTATGCACAAAATCTTTCAATATTCACTGGTATACCTTTGTGACTGAACACTTCTTTTTGATTTATTTGGCCTATCAATCGAAATTATTTTTGGAATATTTTTTACACAGCAGTAAAAAAGATTTGAATATAGAACAACTTCAATGAAACATGAACCACAAGAAGACAATGGCAACAACGACATGGTGATAAAAGTGTAAAAATGGGGCATAAACCAAACTAAGCTGGGCAGAAGTTGAAAAAAATATGAAAAAATCAAAATTTATTAGGTATAGAAGACGGATTCTTCTTTTTGTCAAGCATAATGTTAAATAGTTAACAATATATATACACTGTCCTTGCCATATAATTGTTTATTTTAGATTAGGTACCTTTGGTGATAGAGTATTAAAATTTTAAAGAAATATCTTTTTCTGTACCGAAGACAGAACTGCCATCTCAGATTAAATTTGATCTGATTCAAGAAAAAACATGCTATCAAATTCCAAAGCTCCTTTAGGATGCTTAATTATTTTTTGTGTTACTCGATACTATCCTATAAAATAAAAATATTTAACCCATTTTTTTGTTTTCAAATGTCACATTGCTCTAGTAAGTAGGTACTTGAAAAGCCAACATAATTATTCTAATTTCTACGTATCCTATCGCTCGATCTCAGATAGAAGAATCATGTACCGATGTGGACTATTTTAAATATAGTAACTGTTTATATGTAAAAGAAACGTTATGTTAATTCTTACCGATGCCCAAACGTATAAACGTCACCCAGAAGACGATCGAAGACTGACTGAAGAAGACTTTATTTTGATGTTTGACCACCAACCTTTCGATATGTTGGAAGTTCGAAACGCGCCACATTTACATTTGTAATACGAATGTATGTGGATCAGTGAATGCAATTTATGTCCTTTTGTGTGTACACTTTCATTTTTAATCCCAGAAAGAAGGATAGGCAGCGCATCTCGATTTGCTTTTGTTCATCGCGATTGAATTATGTCCAGCTTGTGACCATCAACTGGCATTCATTGATTCAGCAATAAGTCAATGGGTCTTGCAGATTTTCTGCTTTGTATTCAGATTACAGCAGTACAGCATTTGCTTCAAACTATTTCAATACAAGGAATTTCCGAGATTACATAAAATCAGCAAAAAGACAGTCCCGATATTTCATAGAATTTTTGAAAGAGCAAATGCTCTGATTACATTTTCTAGTAGTTAAATCAGTGATTAAGAATACTTTCTGAATAATTTAATTTGTGTTAGTAAGCATGGTTTTGTTCAATTCTTTGGGTTTGATAAGACCCTAAGGGAACATAGTGTATGTGTAGACTATAGATCGAGAACGGGGTAGTTAACCATTGAACATCATTATTATGCAAGAAATGCAAAACAACAGTGAAGCACTATTTGACCCGAAGAGAAAAGATTAGGAAGTAATCTCTGACATAACAGGCCATATCAAAAATTGACTACCCCAAATTAGAAAAACTTGTACCTACGTTAGATAAGCCATATTGCAGGGAAATAATGAAGTAGAAAGGGTTACCAAATAAGTACAAAAAAAAACAGATGAAGAACTCTCATCGATCGATTTTTAAAATCTTTCTATTTATTAGCACCATAATTTCATTCTTTATTCAATGTTGAGAATATTGGACCATCGGTTACTGAGTATAGGATATAAATATAAGGTGATTTGTTCAACGGGCTTACGAAGTCGCTGGTATTATCTAGTATGGGTTTGTCTCATTGTAAGCACAGATAGCTATTAGTGAACTCTCCAAAATTGCCAGAAAGGAATCATGATTCCTTAGGCTACTTTTTTGTAAGGTGAAAAATGACGAGAAAATAGTTATTTTTGTATTAACTGCGTAAAATGAGTGTTTTTTAATGGCCTATGAGACTGTGAATTCATTCTTTCGAATGTGCCATGAAAACACGAATTTTATACACGAAATACAAACAATTTTTTTTATACAACTGTCAAAAAAACTTGACATTTCTGCATACATCTTCGAAAATTTATGTTGGAAATAATTGTACAAACTTTACTATCAATTATTATTCCAATAAATGAAATTGTTTTATGATGAATATTCAATTAATAATTGACTCTGTTAAAAATAAATCCTTCAAAAAGTAATATTTAATATTTATTTTGTGAACTATTCTGGCAGTGAAAAAAGTAAACATTTACGCATCAATAGAGATGCAGAAATGTCAAGTATTTTTCACCGTGAAAAAAGTAATCTCACTGACAAAATAATTCACAAGATAAATATGAAATATTACTTTTTGAAGGATTTATAATTATTTATTGATTATTCATCATAAAACAATTTCATTTATTGGAATAATAATTGATAGTTAAGTTTGTACAATTACTTAAAACATAAATTTCCGAAGTGCCAAGTTTTTTTGACAGTTGTACTTACAAGAAATGTTGTTTGTATTTCGTGTATAAAATTCGTGTTTTTATGGCACATTCGAAAGAAAAATTCACACTTTCATGTGCCAATCAAAAAACACTTATTTTACGCACTTAATACAAAAATAACTATTCTTCTTCTTATAGAAGGTGAGTTGCCCTGTTTAGTTCAACTGTCTTTGTATTAATTCTTATAAAGTTGATTTCCAGCCATTAAACCTTTGCTTTGGAGATTTCCCAAACGGTATTTGAGCTTGAAGGATGTTATTCCAAATTTCATAACTATCTGGACCATTTTATTGTGATTGATTCCTCCTAGAATGTTTTATTCCTTATCCACCTTACTATATCGCCAGTTTGGCATTTATTCTTATGTATATGTACCTACGAATTTCATTGCATGTCATTCAATCACTTCCCAGTAATTATATGTCTTAAGCTTAAGTTTTTATTTCACATATTTTCACTATCATCTGTGTTACTGTTGTTTCAGCCCTTGTTTCTGAGCTGCACCAACGTCATAATTGGTCTCATGTAGGTATGCTCTATAAATTCTGGACCGCCAACTTATGCTAATATGTTTGTTTTACTGGATTTTTTGTTTAAACTATGTCGATATTGCAGAAGTTTTTTGCCTTCTCTTCTTATTTTCTTATGAAAACCATCTGCTTATGATTTTACAACCTAGTTAACTACTCAAATGACATCACATGATTCAAAGTACCTAGTGTTTTCTTTAACCAGTTTATAGACTAACTGAAGTCGTAGATTTGACCAATTTTAAGATTTCTCTCTTCCGTTCAATAAATGTTCAAAGAACCAACCATGATTGATGAATATTCTTGTGATCCTAAATAGACCAGACGAACAATAATTAACTGATCAAAAATTTACATTTCTCTTCTCTTTTTGTATCTTGATTATATACTACCATGGTGCTGTAAAATCTTATTTTTATTTAAAAATATACCAAAGTCATAATCCAATGAATTTTTGAGATCGGCATTGGCCTTATAAATAATATGCATCCATACATTTTATTTTGAAATTCATTCATTCAAGTTGAGTAATAGTTATACATAAATATTTACGTAACGCTTCATAAAGTTGTTCTTGCCTATCAGATATCAGACTTCTTATATTGCAGTGTACTGTCGAGTTTTGAGTACCAAATACTGTTATTAATGTTAACTTTAAGCGGCTTAGGTAGATCCAACAACCAACTCATCTGTTATATGTAACCACCGGTTCATATACTATGAAAGTATGCTTAAAGTTTCTACTATAATATCAAAATTCACAGACAATACTTTTTATTAATAGTTTATTTATAGTGGACAATTACAACAATAACTATTATTATGAATGTTGTACAATCTAAGTTGTCTGTTGCAAACACACGATTTTACAAATACATAAATAAATGGAACAAAAATAATTATAAACAATTGTTGAGCTAACGATATAAACACTATAGTACAATTTACATTCATCCTCAGTACGGTAGGGTTATTATGTTTATTGAAATACTGATGAAGTCAGAATTAAGTTGGAAAATCTATTAGTTCTTTACAGACAGATCACTTAATCTGTTTGTTACACATATGTATGAGGTAAGATAAATCTATACAACAAAATATATACAGGGATAGAAGAAGTATCTTTGAAATCCCTGGAGTATTTAGAAACCACATTGTTTGGCCAAATCATTAATGCACTCCCTATATATATGAATTAATATTTTTAATATTTACAATTTAACTTAAGAGTCCATCCATTCAGTACATAATATCTTCCTATATCATTTGAAATATTGGTAATATTTACAAAAGAGTGGAGAATCTAACTTTTCAATTTTATATACACTAAAATGCTTAACTATTATAATAATCACACTTGTTTTTCTTCGCAAACAATATTAGAGTGAGCACAATGTCTTTTCACAAAAAAAAATATCCCAAATAACAATTATCTGAAGAAATACTTTTTAACAATATATTGCACATCTTAAATTTAAAATTTTGTTCGGTTTCGGACATTTGAATGTAAGAATCGTAGTTGTATTCATTGAATAACTTATATTCAAGTGGATTTACTTTCCATCAATCCACTCTCAACAAAATATTCTAGGGACCACAGATGGATATTTATTCTTAAGGCGGAGTATCAAAATGAAAGCAATCTCTCCATGTTCATACTCAAAATATACATTGCTGCTAAATAAATGTCCATCTGAATTGAAAATATCAACAACATTTAAATCTAGGAAACAATATCCTAGATGAGCATTTTTATGTTTTTTAAAGTCTACAGAAAATATTTTACATGAGCTACAAATGATTTTGCTTTATGCATATGATGCCAATTTTTTGTTATTGGCACAAAATTTAATCGATTAACCAGCGGTGTTTCACGATGTTTCAACTTGAATTTGAAGAACTGAGCCACAAGTTGCAAAAGAAGTGTAGGAAATCGTATAGATCGGACAGAAGCATTGAGAATGTAGGTAACTATTTAAACCTCAAATTTAAAGGAATTGAGGCTGTTTTGTCAAGTAGGTACGACTATTGATGATACAACAAAAATTGTATCTCCAAGTGATATGAATGTTCAAATTAAATCCTGATCTCAGTACCGCCTTGGCATACCATCAAGCATACCCCCCACGTCTTCTCCATGCCCCTTGTGGTGATCTCCAAAGTTGATTCATCGTGTCACCGCTGGCCGAAGACTGCTCTGACATCCGATGTGGACCTACGAGGGTCCGCAGTCTCCGTTATAGGTGGCCCAGGGCTAGCTGTAGGGACTGCCGCAGGCGTAAAGGCCGCGTTGCATGGAACCCATACCTCCCATACCCATGGCTTGGTGGAAAGCGTAACCTTCGTCCTGCAGGGACGCTAGATGGAAATCTGTAACAGATTAGTCTTAGTTACTCAATTCTTTCACCATCCATGGGATGGAAGGGAGATTGTAATGGAAAATTGATTACCGATCGCTAAATTCTATCATCATATTCAAAATATTTTTTTTGATAGGGCCTAAATGCGCCAAAAATGCCGTAGTTGCAAGCGCCAAATCCAACTTTTATAGTTTATGTTTAAAATTTCGATATCTGTGTTAGGCTGATTCTTAATAGGTGACATCGAGAAATGAAAAGCATATTTTATAACCAATTTTCCAAAATGTTGTGATACAAATTCTACAAACAACATAAAGAAAAGCGAGTCTAAGGCATATTTTATCCAGCAAGAAAGCTTTCGAACCTCTGACGTTAAATTTGCAAACAGTAAAACATTTGCATACATTGGTGAGTTCCCTGTTTATTTCCGAATTTGTTATGTGAGTGCTTTCTATGAAAAATATATCTACGACGTATTTACATATACTGAAGAGCATCAGTGAATAAATATTATAGGTCATCTCAGAGAAGAGCAAATGACTAAAAATTTTGAATAAATGCAGTGAACTTAACTATTATTTTTTGGACATTAAACTGATGGGAAAATTCTATAGCTGGATATCTATTAAATGTGTTTCTGAATTAAAGGACGCTTTTCCTGGTAGAACAAGAAACAAATTTATTTATTCAAGTTTTTAAATCTTGATATCGGATATATGATGGATTGAAAATAGAATATCCGACTCTGAGTATAGAAAAAGCTGAAAAAAGAATAATGCCATTGTTTCATTCACCTTTTGATGCTCTGCTAATAAGATCGGTACGATATAAAAATTAAATGCTAAGGTGTAAATTAAAATAAAAGAAAACAAAATACCTATACAAATCACAAACAAACATCCTAAGTTGCTAGATGGGCAAACTGACTGGGATGCAGGTCAAATTGATAAGGATGACCATAGGGGGACATGTGATATGGAACGATATTCATACTGGCCATCTTGTGTTCCTTCTTCCACTTCATGCGGCGGTTCTGGAACCAAATTTTGATTTGTCTCTCGGTAAGGCAGAGGGCGTGTGCGATTTCGATCCTTCGCCTTCTAGTCAGGTACCGATTGAAGTGGAATTCTTTTTCTAACTCCAAAGTTTGGTATCTTGTGTAGGATGTTCGCTGCCTCTTCGTCTCACCGTTTGCGTTCACTGTGCCTGTAATAAAACAAACAAAATTCTCACATAAGAAATGTATCCCTACAACAAATCAAAAGGGTAATTATTCAAGTTTGAATTGTTTATAACTGTGTCGTTGTTACATTTTTTTAGTTTCACGAAGAAGTTGCCCGTGGCCCGTGACGTTATCCACGCGTACTGTTTGTATTGCTTTTCTCTTACGTACCTACTAACCGTCATCCAGAAATTTGAACTTAGTCAATAATCTATGGTGTGAACAGTATGAACCAATAGGTAGGTACTTAGTTGTCCCCTATTGTTTTGTGAGCTTGTGGGCTAATTATTCAACAACTGATGTCACAAGTTCATTCTTTCAATTGAATTTTAACAATTCTATTTGCAGAAACGCTTATCTTCTCACAAAATCTGGCTCAGAATAAGTTATAGTGAGTTCACTTTGATCAGTTTAATCAAAATCGAACTATTCTTTTTTACTTAGTAGGTATACGAAACGATTAATCAATTTCGTCTATAATGGAGTGGAAAAGTAAGTTGCCACCAAAAATAATCATTCTATCTGGATTTCAAAGAGATAGGTGAACTGTCTCCTTAATTACATGACAGGTAACCAGCTCAATAACGTAAAATCAAATATTCTTGTTATTTTAATCGTAACCACTTGTCTGACGATATTTAAACTAGATGTTCCGAGAACACTTCAAATTCACTTATGTAATAATACCTACCTGAAAAATGTTCGGGAGACAATTTACCTACGTTTATTAAATGTATTACCTTGTGTAGAGATCACATCTGTGATTGCACCTGAGAGACAACTGATCCATTATAAAAGGCACCTGGGGCATTTGAGAGACAGTTTACATTTGTGCGATGATTTACCCCAAAAACTTTTTAAATACTATTGACTGTTGTCGCACTTGTTCATGGAGAGTAAATATGTTATATAGGTGTAAGAAGTGCAACGGCTACTAATGACCTACCATCAATCAAATCTCAACTCTCACCATTTCTCCAACGGGACCTAATTATTTATCCAGAGAGCTCTGTTCAATAAATTTCCAAAGCTGAGATATAACAAATGATTTCGATTGACTGACGGGTGATCAAACCGCCTTTAATATTCGACTAATAGAATAATTACACTAATGTTTTACAGTCGTCCGTTAAAATTATGATAGATAATCTTCTGGCAGCGCTCTTTCAATGTGGAAAAAATATTTGTCGCACGTGTCTTATTTTATACGAAACGTATGCGTATAAAACTGTATTTTTGGCATGCTGTCACTCTTGAAATGAACTAACATTTGTGTGCGTTGTAAATCTTGGTATTCAAAAAAGTTTTGAGGTTGGTCTATATTTACTATTCGAATACAACATTTACTGATGCATACGAAGATCGGATGGAAATATATTTTAATAAATTTAGATTTTGAAATGAATCCAGTCTATGTGATAGTTATGAAGATGTGTATAATTTATAAATATAATTAGTTAGAGTATGTTATTGACATAATTAGTTTTTTAATATTAAGGTGGATAAAAATATATATAAAATTACAAAAAAATAAAAAATGGAAACAAAAATTAGATTTTCTTGATATTTAAAAAATACCTTGTGGCAGCTTATCTGAAATAATCTGCAGAATGGATAATCGCAGTAAAGCAAAAGGTTTGCAAAATCCCCTAGACTCTTGTGTTTCTTTGACTGAATTAGGTACAAACATCTAAAACTAAAAATATGTGCACTTAAAATCGAAATTTGAAAAACAAAATTATACAGCAAAGGCAGAAGGTTAGTACAAACTGAATTAGGATATATTCAGAATTGTGCATAAAATGAGGAGCTCACTGATGCGTTTTATCCTTAGGTTGAGAAATTTAGCTATCAGTGGTCTACAAAAATCTTTATTTTGGTTGTTATTTACTGCTCACGAAGGGCTGATTATAATATTTCCTACCCAAACGTCGCCTGTAGGTAGCAGGTTTAGATCTTTAATTGGGAATCATAAAGAAAAGAAAATAATTACTAACCAGTTCAGATATTATCTAAATACCTATTGTTCAATGTTCAGTGATTTTAACTTATACGAAAGATAACGAATAAGACATCTTCGATTTCGCAAGTTCAATTCATTTGTTACAAAATAAGCTTATAACAAACTTGAGCTATTGAGAAACATCTAGATAATTGCCCGTCAGTAGCGATCAGAAACAATTTTGCAAGTCTGAAGTAGGCTTAAGGTTTAGGATATTGTTTTCTTCATAATTGTGATAAGAGCCTACTCAGTTCAAAATAAAAAAATAGCTTATATTTTATATTGGACAATTTGGATACTTTATAGGGACAATATTAGGTCATAAGAATCAATTTTACTTATTGTTATCTGCGCCTATTCGCTTTGTAGTGTGACAAAAATGTCCCTTAATAACGGTTCAAGGTTAACATATTTCTAGAGTAATAACGAAGGCAAGAGTTACTTTCATGCAAAATTGCGTTCAAATTAAACCATGGTGCGCGGTTAAACTGAGAATAAACCTATTTATCTGAAGCCATAATATGAATAACGAACTAGTATTGATATATTCGTCCTGAGTTACCACTAAGTTGCTGTTGGAAGGAACATAGGTGCAGTTGAAAGTACCATGATGATTGATGCAGATCTTTGATTTGTTTATTAGAGGTGTAGAGCCCTTATCACAATCATGACAGACGCTGAGAGAAAGTTTTCTGAACAAACAATTTTTGGAAAAATAATGCTCATGGCAAAACTGCGGATCCGCATTACCAAGAATAAGGCTGAGGAAAGATGAGCAATGATCGGCCGCGAGATCAAGAGAAAAACAAACAGTTGCTTTGTAGGAGGCCTTATATTGGCCGTCGTCCAGAGATTTGATTTATTCGGCGGCAGGGGGCGACGCTGCTACAAAACACCTATCTAGCTCGAAGTGAATTACTGCGCGTCGCGTCATCTAGCCGTGTCCGAAGATTGCAAAATGTTTGTATATCATTTTTGATGTTGTCGCTGCCGAGATTTTGCTGCTATGTTATTTGAGATATAATTGGGTTTGCACCTTAAAAACTAAAATATACACAAGCGTGGGTGGGGTCGCAGTGGCGGAAGGTGACGTGATACGACTGCGTCCATCATTCAGGTATACCCGTGGTGGTAGATAATAGTGGTGGTGGAGGCGATAGCGCACATGGACATAACTTTTCTGAGCAATCTTTCAACCAACGGCTTAACGCGGCGCACTGCCATTCATTTGCATAATAAAGTTTATTATGCTTCGAATTTTCGGACTTACTAATTAGAATATTATCTGTCTCTTTAATATGCATTTAATTGCCAACGTGGTTCATTTTATTGTTTTTGGCAAGTATCTGCAACAATAGAGGAAACAATGTTATAATAGTATCTCTCTCTGATATTCAGATGTTATCCTACCTAATGTAGGTATATAGTAGGTATTATAAATTATTTGATACATTTGTCGCGTGTGCTTAAATTAAAAAAGTCAAATAAAATTGTCATTATTAGGGTAAATTTCATAGAAAATCTCTATTTGATGCTATGGGTATGACATGATACATGATAGGTATCTATATATAATAATAATGCTTGTTTATTAATTTTTGGATATAATAAAATCATAATATCAATAAATTACTCAGAATATATTCATATTTGATAGTTACAATTGTTGGTTCCGCCACTGATAATATAATCTGACAATTAATTTTAGCTCAGTGAGTGACATCGGACATCAAAGTTAATATGGCTTTCATCGAGAGATTTAATCATCTCCAGGATCTCAATTTCGAAATGAATTAAGAAAGTTCGTGTTAAAGCAGAACGGGATAGCGTTACAATCGCACTACGAAAGGCGAGAATTACCTCGACATTTAATGCAGAACATCTCCTTCTAAATAAAAAAAGACAGCAACAATTGTATATGCCAGTAGCAATTACTGAAATTGTTTTTGCTTTTGATGTGATTAATTGATAATTTTTCGCTTCAAATTGTGCAACCATCTCACCCCATATAAATGATTTTTCAACTCTAAAAAATGTACATTTTTGAGTTTGCCCAATTAATGAGCAACAGGTAGTTCTCGTTACAATATGGCTACTATTTTAAATTGGAATGCGTAAAACAAAGCAGACCAGCGTGCGTCTGGCTTAAGGTCCGATAGGGCCATTCGAATAAATCGCCGCCCACACGGCAAAAAGCGGCACTTTAACCCCACTGTCGACAAAGTACGACGGACGACTCGCGGCGATCCCGGAGCGATGTGTCAGCCTCAGGATTTATGGGCTCCATTTCGAATTTATACATCTGCCAGAAGTCCCACTCGTTATTCATAGTTAGTAACAGGTGAAACTAATGCAATTGGGTCAGACAAGCAAAAAAAAATTAAGCAGAGGATATGCTCTATTTTTTATGAAATGTATGAGCATTTGTGTGATCCATGTTGATATTATTCATTTGAAATATATGTTAATAATCTGTTCATATGGACTCGTGATTTTGACTACTTGTCGTTACTTATCCAGAGTAGAAATTTGTTTTAATAAAAATATAAGGGGCTCTTGAAAATAATCTCTAATTTCATGATTACAAATATCTTTTTACATCGAGTCGTGTTGACACACACAAAGTTTCTGCTGCTACATTTAATGTTATATCAAAATGACAAGTCTGTTGAGAAAATGTGATCATAGAACCTCCAACACCGTGGCTATAATTTAATCATATTATTTGATATTTTATCCCATCTTTAATTAAAACAACGTATTTATAGATACAAACGTTTGAGAATAGCAATGCAATCGATGTACCTATTTGAGTGGAAAAATGGAACAATTCTTAAAAAAAAAACATCACACTAATAGATTTATAAGCCGACTTGTGTTATTGCCAGCAAGCTTGGCATCTTCATTTACCAGCAGAAGACTCATTTCTGCCAACCTTGTTGGAGAAGAAACAGCTATGAATTGTAAACATCGTATGATGAAACTCTACTACAAGTATTTAATGTTATTCAGTCGAATTATTTCTATTATGATAATAAGGTTGGGTAAATACAGCGCTAAGATCATTGGTTGTCCTTAGTTATTCTTCTAAGATAATATATTTACCTTTAAAGTTAAATTGAATTTTTGACGAATATTTTATAGAAATATCATGACTCTCTAACTCTCTACTATGTCCATGAACCAATGTATAAAATAGAATACAAAATAGCTGCAATAAATAACTCAAACTCAAAATGGCAATAAATTTGTGATAAAGTGTGCCTATGAACAAATTTGCAAGGGTTTATCCTTGATTTTATGGAAGTCAACTAGGTAGCTATTATTCAAATTACAATAATTTATAGCACTCTCTTACAGCTTTGACGTAGAGCATTTTGTTTGTTTGTTTACTATTTGAAAGGGTAATGCTTTGGTCAAGGTGCCATCTTAGAATATAAATAAAATTCATCGAATCAATTTATTCTTGATCCAAATAATTCTTGAATAACTAAAATGCGAATGAATTGAGAGAAAAGTAATTATAGTCAAACTGAAGAAATATAAACAAAAATAAATAGGTAAACAAAAAATCTGAAGGCCAGTTGATTCTATTACCCAACCTGACTAACAAATTTGACACCGTTAGGGATTTTAAGTTCCTAATACTATAAAGTAACAACTATAAATTCAGTTTCAGAGTTTTTGTCACATATCTATTTTTTTCAACACTTTGATATTAAATTCAGCTGTCATCTTTCATCAACCTATTATAAGGTTATCATATAATATTACTATAGGCATTGAATTCACAATTTATCCACCTACGTCAATCACAATGGAGACAGTGTGTCCGGATCGCATGGATATTTCAATAGTAACCAAATACATAAATAACCTTACCATTATTGTACACATATATAACTAATATATTACTTGGAATACATATTTACAAGGTGGTAACTATGTTTTGTATATGATGAATATCTATCTCTACCTATAGATCTATAGATAGGTAGGTATAGTTTGTCCACCCTAAAGTCAGCAGTGGAAAGATTGCGACAAAAGAACTTGGTACTTACTTCGAGGGAAACCAATTATTTTCTTAAATATCCAAATAAAATTTATGTCAATTTTGTAAGTCCAAACATAGTAAAAAAATTAATACTTATTAGTTAGTTGACATGCACTGGATTTATATAAACACCCTATGATTTATTTTCGTTTCTTCTTGCGTAAAAAGACTTATATACTGATAAATCCGACATTAAGACTAGAATTATTATTGGTTGTTTAGAATAAGGCCAGTACAATAAGGCAATTTCATGGATTACCTGTAGGTAGGTACCTATTCCGTTGTTTGGCAATTTATCTACGGAAAGATCGTGTCATCTTACAGTTACTTTAAATTTTATCAAAAGTTTTCACAGAATCAGTACAGACGTCATTGCTACCACTAGAAACTAGGTTTTTTCAATAGCTCATTAATTATTTAAATAAAAAAACTACCATATCCGTACCCCACTATTTACAGAATATTAATTTAGATTTTATTACACCTTCTTCTTTTCCGAACTGTTCAATTCAAACCAGACATATTTAAGTAGCCAAAATTCATTCATATGTATTGCTCATGATCCTGGATGAATCCCCTAATGTTTATCATGACTTTATTAGATGAGAAATACAAAATAATATTAATTATATTGGCACTGATAATTTCAAGTTGTACAATTAAATAGCGATGGTACTTTTCTTTCAGTGCACCATATAATAAATTCAGTCCTAGTTTTTGTAAAAAAGTTATTTATTTCATATTTTTAAGTGGTTTCTGAACTGTCGTTATCACTTAATGTTAAATTACATTCAGCAACAATCTTACCCTATTCGGGAAATCTTGAATCGATTAAAAAATGTTTGATTCAAATGTTGCCGGATATGGAATTTATTTTTTCTATATCCTGCTACATTAAATCTTCAATTTTAAATAAATATTGTCTATTTACCACAATTGGGAAAGCATCTATTTTTGAAACATTTTGTATGCACAATACGCGACAATCATTAAAAGCAAATATACATTCGAATTGTATAGTTCCTCATTATGGGAAGCCAGTGAAAAGCGTTTCCTGTATTATTTAAAAAGAAAAAAACTGACAAAACAAGTACCAGCAGAAGCTCACTCGCCTCACTCAAGAATCACCCTGTATATCAGCGGACCAATGTTACCCAGCAGTAGTTATTTGTTCCCGTGCCTGTCTTTCGCTTGTCACTCCGTCTTGACATCGCGTTGATGACCTTTTGAGAAGACTACAATTCGAGGTCGCCATTAATGGCTGTCATAAACACTTTTCCATTATCACTTAGATATATTGTGCTGTCGTCGGTTCGCCTAAAAATGCACGCACAACTTTGAAACTGTTATAATTATAATTATAATTATAATTATTACGGCATAGCAGTATGAGAAAGCAGGCGATCAGCAAATATAAAATATAAAAAAGAATAGGACCCACTTTTATTACCTGATATTATTTACTATATTGCAGGGCACCAACTAATAAAAGTCGGTCCTATTTTTTGTAAAAAAATATTTGTCAAAGTTATTGATCGTTAACTCATATTCAGCGATTTCACAAGCGCTGAATAATGTTCAATTTAAACGTTGTTGGATTTTGTTCCCAAATTTATTTATTGCTTAATATGCAAAAGGCGAGGATACCTATTATTAAATGTCATCAATAGAATCCTTAATGTGCATGTTTTTAGAAAATTTTCATTATTTTCATCGGTTGTTAATTTGAAACAGCTACATAGGTATTACTCCAGTCCAAATCCCGTTATCAATAAAAAGCTAACCTCTATTAAGTATATCGGATATGATTCAATTTGTATTTTTTGAATAGAATATTAGATCAAAGAAACTGAAATGGTGGGTGAAGATATTTCAGAATTTTTGAATATCTTTGGGAATATATAGTGTATCTACCTAACTTACATAATTTACTCCGAATTACAACTTTTTCAGTTTATGGAGAAAGTCTATTGCGATAAGTAGGGCTTACTTCGCTATCGTCATTATTCGTAATATTAATTTAATTTTTGCTCGAATTGAAAATAAATATTGCATGAATCAAACAAAAATTATTTCCAAACAAAACCTGAAAAAAATATGATAAAGTTTTCGTAGTAATGAAAGATATCTTTATAGATCAGTTGTTTTAGACACCAAGTTCAAATTTTGGGTTTATACCTACCAGATGTTGTCTTTACATACATTTTCTTCTTCTTTGATTGTCGAAATATTTCTATACTTGAAATTCAAATAAATATAAAGATTATTATTTTGTACTTTTATTTTTTTTAATTTCAGGTTTTTTAGTAATAGTGGTTAGTCACCCAAAAGAAAGTCTATGGTTTAATAATTTGAGGATAAAACAACATAAAACTCAAAATAAATACAATGATTAATTTTTTTCATGAAGATAGTTGATAATTTGAGTGTTGTCGATAATTATCTCTTTTTCAAATTCGCCTAATCAAATTATCCAAAACCACTACCCCATTTGGATGCGAGACCATTTTCAACATGCAAACAAAAACATTTGAATGATTCTAAAACCAAGATTATGATAATTTTGTGGCTATATCATGACCCTGTAGAGTTCTCAGTAAGAACACATCAAATCTCAAGAATAAATGGCATTGCGTTGTACGAGGATATTGTGCAAAGTTTTAGTCAGTCCATCAATGAACTAAATAGCGTTTAATGCAATCATACGGTAGATGTTTGTAACATGTAATCCAACAATAATTACACTGGTAATTACGGTACAATAATTTTTTTTTTTATTATCAATTATGCAAACATTGAAAGTCCAAATAATTAATTACCCGCATGGGATTGTCCTCATGAGGATGTTACTACTCCCCTATAAGAATATAGATATTGAAAGTATCTATGACACTTTTTATACTTAAAACGGATATTTCCGCTACCCATACGTACAATTTTTAATCTCACATTTAATAGCAAAATGGTTTTTGGCGGTGCTAACAGATGAATTTAGTAGGTACATACTTATCCAACCGAAAAACTATTTTTTCCATTGCTAGTTAGTTAATACCTAAATATTTATTTTCAACTAGAATTGTTGACTCATTCGATAGAATAATTTCTAGTGAAATTGAATATTTGTAATAACCAAAATTTTTACCGACTTCATAAAAAGGAGAAGGTGGGTACCTATAGCTGAGACGACGACAGTTTGCTGATACGACATCAATGATATATGCAGCTGAAGTAAATCGACATCTAAAGCTGGATAAACATGGCACCACACCAACCCGCTCCAGCAGGTATGGGAATTTCAATGAAATTTTATTCCATCTGTCCTCAAAGCGATTGTGAGGAATACAAAAATTATGCAGAGAAACAGCTGAATTGTATACCTCCGTTTGGGTACCTAGTCGGTCAAAAAGAGCGAAAGATAGGGTTTTGCGGAATGGTGTGCATCTTTCTAAACTGAGTCTGTAACTTGAAAGAAATGTGTAGGTAGTAGGTAAAGCACAAAGAGTTTATTTTATGGTTTGTGGTACAGCACCCGTCTGGAGACAATGAGATTCACCCAGAGGCCTATTTAGGCGAATCATTACGTAGTGATATCGGTTTACTCTTTTGTCGAATAAACATCTTTTTGTCCAATAGACACTGATGTTAATGTGTTTTAATGTTTCTATTGGCAAACACTCTTCGCCTGACCTATAAATTCGATTGTATATTTGCTGCTTTTAATTTCTTCATACGTTTAGGTTAGTAAATGTGCATGTTTTTTCTCATTTGAAAGGGAGATATGTTGAGAGAAAATTTTAATATTCAATATGTTTTCTTACCCAAGAACTCCATTCAAAATTTAGATTTGTAAGTAATCGAAAATTATATACCTTTAGAAGGAATAAAGAAGATATTATTTTCCAATTTTTGGACAATTGGATAGTTTTCGACACATTTCAGTTAGATCATTCAAAAATTAAAAAAACTTTCCCTTTTATGCCAAAAAGCTGAATATAAGACTAAAATAGAATATATAAGATGTTTTATTTCTGTCTATAACTTCTACTTCTTCTCTTGCACAAATCCAAGATCTTTATAATTTTTTTACATAAATAAATTTGTCTGCATATTATTTTCTTTTTGCTCTGAAATAAATCAATCATTAATCTTGTGTGAATACCCAACGGTAATAGTTTTGGATACTCTCGAGACACATTCAGAACGGTCTCAAAATATACTTATATTTTGAGTCGTTTCATCCTTATCGAAATGGTGGATCATATCCGAACAAAAGTGCCATTGTCCCTCTTCCTTAGTGCGTTAGAGAGGTTTGACTGTCACTTATACGGTATTCTCGGTAATGTAACAGCATCTGACAGATTCCCCATGTTTCCGATTCCTGGATAACTCCAGACGCTGTCGCGACTCATCCAGATCCGAGAGCTCACATATCATATATCTGACGGTATGATTGGCATGGCGCTCTCTCTTTTTTTTTGTACACCGTGAAACGTTCCGATGATCAAGAGCAACAGAGGACCGGGATGGATGCTTGTAGCCTTCACAATGATGACAAAAAAATATGAAATTATGAGGTAGACATTTAAAAAAAAGTGGGATATATTCTATATATTGAAATAAAGAGTTATCGAATGGGTTGATATGTTTTGAAAATATAATAATAATATATTTGAAAGGTCAGTGTCAAATATAGGTGAGTAGATAGTTAAATATCCAATTTTATTTTAATAATGAAGCAACTCGTTTGAAAGATTCTGTTTCTGAGAACTTCATAAAAGATGGAGGTAGATATACAATTCCATTATACATTGTGAACGTAAGGGAAATCATAAGTGAAATATGCTTTGTATAATTTATCTAAAAACGCTCGAACACATCATCTTTTAAATTTATTGGTAAATCTATTCACGCCTTTATTTTGATCATGACGTCACCATGACATTTTCTTAAATGGGAACATTCATTTAATTTGTTTTTTTTAAATCTAAGTAGACAAAACCTTCCTTAAAATTAACATGCACAGTATGACATTAGATTTACTAATTGTTCACATCAAATGACTCGAAATTTGTAAAAACCAATACCTAAAAGAGCCAGAAACTAGTAGGTACTGCTTCCGGTACAACATAAGTAACCAAAACATCAATCAGATAAACGAAAATGTTGCATAAGGCATCAAGTCATCTTTTAATTTCGTTAAAACCTTTTGGAACTCAGATCTTAATTCTTTGTTTTTCCGTTATATTTAGTTTCATTCTAAATATCAGAAATGTTTCTATGAGATAACTAAATTTGACTATAACTTCAGAATAATTTATGGAACTGTCACCGTGCCTGGCCACCTATAAAAGATCAAATAATCGAATAGGTACTCTACTTTTCGGTGGACCTGCCTACACTGGTAAACTGAAGAGTTTTGAATCTAAGGGAACACTCTAAGATGTAAAATATATATTCTTAACATTCATTTAAACAGACTTCATTAGTTGGTACACTGAAAAATATAAAATACTCGTACTACTATTAATTCTATTGGTGCTGGTATTTTTGAAGCTGATCCCAAAAGTCTTCTTCTTTCTTCTTCCATCTACTTACAACCGCACAAATTCGAAGTCACCATTTCTAATAAAATTAAAATTATTTTGTATTTTTTAGTGGGGCAACTAACAAATTCGGTTCTTGTTTTCGTAAGAAAATAGCAAAGATTAAAAATCTTTCAAATTAATTAGGTAGGTATATTGCAATTTATCGAGCATTCCTTACATTTTATTTAAATTTGGGCACATAATTCATCCATTTCATGACGTACCTACATAGGGTAAATATTTCAGTTTCAATCTTGACAAAAGCATTTTACTCGCAGAAAATATTTGCATCGGTTAGCCCCTAAAAAACTCCCTTATGAAATTCTCAGAAATTATTGCACATCCCTACATATATCCAGATTTCAAGGTCATTAAAAACACATATAATGTTTTTTTTGAAGATGTCCTTGAGTTTAAATGGATTTATTAAAAATCTGACTGATTTCATCTATGCGTAACTATTCAACAATGAGTTGCTAGGTAATCGTAGAAAGCTTTGGTGTGCAGTTTTTTGTAACTAGGTAACTACCTAATTATTTTTAACCAAATTGGGTAGGAGAATTAGAGAATAAGTTTGAAGACCAACATAAATTCTGTTAAACAACATTAATCGACCGAATTATCGGTGGAAAATATTAGAGGTCAAATTATTTTAGTTATCTATATTAAGTGTAGGTATGTACCCATTATGTAGATTTGAAAAAAAAACTGATTATAATTAATTAGGTAAATAATATTATCTAAAGCAAATAATTTAACATTAGGTAGGTATTATTAGTGTCGCTATAGTACCGAACCCTTAATGTGAAGTTTATTTCCTCGTACTCGCTTTTTTTTCTCATGTCCTGTTTATTGATTATCCAAACCTAATTTTAAATATAGTGGAAAATTTTAAGTGTGAATTTGCACATATTGCTGGTTGATTTAAATTAGAATACCCTGTAGACCTGGAATCTATATATTAGATTTATTTGATTATATAATAATCTTGTGATTATAGCTATAAAAAGCAGCAGAAGCTGCAGAAGGTGACTATTAGAAAATGATTCTATTCAGGTAGGATTATACAGGCACACCACTTTTCAAATAGGTTCTCATGGTATAATTCCAAATTCTAGGTCATTTCCAAAATTCTGATATCGGAGACACGCAGCTAAGCAAGTCAACTTCAGAATTCCAAACTGGGACGTTTGTAACGTAGGTAATCACACTTTCTTGTCCTTGATATAGTGTTTTGCTTTACGTCTTTTTAGAATATCTTACCAAATCATATTCCTTTCTGTTAAAAACGAGTTATTCATATGGAGAAATTTACTAAAGGGAGCTAATAAATTTTGGTTTTGTGAGAGTTTTGGCGGATTAAGGCAATAAATCATTACAAACGCACACAAGTTTGTCAAGTTGAGAACAATCACAAGTCATTATTCACTGTATAACCTTTTAATAGAAGCTTTGATATATTTTTTTCAATCACGCAATATCTTTACAACAAAATAAATTATGGGCTGTAGGTTTTATCAACTGAAAATATATTTCATCTCGAATATACCTACTTTGAAAAACATATCCTAAAGAATCTCAACTATGTATCTTATGATTTTGGTTAAGAGTTTTTCTGCTTGTATATCTAGAAATGAGCCCTCCTTTATTGCTTCACATCACTCATTTTTTATATGCATAACGCCTTTCAACCTTTCTAAAACTTTTCTCAAAATTATTTTCTCATTCTATGAGTTTCATCGTATTTATATAACATAAAACAAAGAACAGACATGTTGGATATTTTTCTGATGACTTATATTTTCATTCTTCTGAACTTATCAGCACGAACATATTTGGTAATAACTATTACAGCATATTTATTTTAAGAAATATATTTACTATCCTTATAAGTTATTAATAGAAATGACTTAAATATTAATCTGAACAATTTCATATATAAATCTTAACCGAATTCATCCGTGACAAAACACATAACTGTTTTTACCATAAAACTACTATAAAATTATACACAAGTTGTTTATATAATCAATAACGATAACTTGTCGAGAATCCACATAAAATCAATATAATAAGAAGACAACTACTGTGCATAAATAATATAATGTGTTCAATGCGCATCTTGTACATTTATGGAAGAATTTTAAAATAATAAATGTTACGCCTTATCTCATTCACAGTGTTTTAATGTTCATTAGTTAATGTCAACTTATTTCCCGTTATGTTTACATTACGATAAGGTGAATAATGATATGATGAATAAAAACTATTGAACAGATAACCATATTGATGGTAATTAATATTATTAATAATGTTTTTGCTTAATGAGCGTTTCAAGTTGTAGAGGATATAATTGACAAAAAAATTAATATTCTTTTTAATTTTATTTTATTTCTTATTTCTAGGTAGGTACCTACTACATACAACGTAAGAACAATAAAAACTGAGTGTTTTTATAATGAAATAAATTTATCCGTTTTTACTTTCCTACGCTACTATAGTAGCTGTATAAGGAAAGTATTGTAATCGTGTGAAATTTTCGGTATGGGGATTTTTCAAATGTTGACGTTTCAGAGTTTCCTAAGTCTAAAAAATATATTTCCAGCCATTGGTCTGTCTGTCCGTCTGTTTGTCTGTGACAGCATTATCTCGAGAACGGATCGGTGTATGTTGTTGCTTTCTTTTTTATTTTGTTTTGTACCAACATCACTCGCCCGTGGTACTGAATGAGAATCCTGTATACACTGGGTGTGGAGCTATAGCCAAAAAACGTGATTTGTTCAAGACTGTAGCGCGTAAACGGCTCTAAGGATTTTGATTGAACTTGCCTAAAGTATTCTTCTGAGAGCCATTTAACACCCACATATAGCGCCATCTCTGAGAAAAAGCACAAAAAAAAGTAATGCTTGAATAGAATTCCATATTTTCCACATGTTTCTTCAGATTCTGAAAAAATGTTACATGACCATTGTTGTTTGTCTTGACAAGCTGAAAAAAATGAGTGGTCGCACGATTTGACCAGAGGATTTTTACTTTACTACCGCTATTATCGTCGCTATGTAAGGAAAGTATTGTAATAGTGTAAAATTTTTCATTCAATGGAATTTGCCTGCGAGCGGTAGGAAAGTCGTGTGAGTGCACAAACCAGATTTTTTCTGCTTGTGTTGGATGCCTAGAAGTTGGTAGTTAAGAAATTAAGCGGGAAAGAAATATGAATAGTGCTTATATTCATATGAAATATGAACAGAAATAAATGACATTGGCTGCAAATTTTGATCAACATAGGTAACTCTATGTAAAGAAGTTCAAAGGAACGAATGTTTTCATCCGATTGAAAGTTTTTTCGTTAAATGCATATTTGAGAAAAAGGTGATTGTAAGGACATGCCTATTGTTTTTATAACTAGATATAACTCGAGATAGACGTTTTCGCTAAAAAATAAAAATTGATATTTTATTCACAATTTACAACTGATAATAATAAAGAGTATCAAGCATTTCATATAGCAAAGCATTAATACTCATTAAGACAGTAATGACAAACACCAAAAAATGACAACATATCTAGATATAAGCAAATATTTACCTTTTTTCTCCGAAATTAAATGTTTATTGATAATTTAGGACACATATCTCATAACAAAGAATTTTTTCATAATAGTATGACCATTACGCTATAAAGAATGTCACGTACTAAAGCGAACCAAGCAATTTTGAATAATTTATATGATAAAAAAGCTGTTCTTGAAAGGAGTTTCATATAAAGAGTTTAGATTTTCGTTTTATTTTTTATCACAGTATCAAGGTACACAGACTTTGATTTTCACTCTTCGAGTAGGTACAAACCAAGTTTTGCTAATTTTTCAGCAGTTATTATCCTCAATACATTGTTTGAACTTTTCCGAAAGTAATAAATTATGAAAATAATGGAAGATCTATCGGAAAGAATAAATCCGTTGAATATCTTACTAATTTTATAACATGTGGGGTGAGCTTACAACGTTGGGATCGACTGCGAAAACTACTAGCAGATAATTGTTATTAAAAAAATTAATTGATTAATTTTCCATAATATGACAATATAACATACCAATTAATTGTACCTACGTCCCAGAAAACTTCGCTTAATACGAGGGTTTGGTTAGCTGATAAATTATAGTATGAAATTAGCGGTCGGGCTATATTTACCGTATTCAGTACTGGAAACGGAACAATTTAAAATTATTTTAGATTATTAAAACACAAACACATTTACCTGAATGAAAGTAACGGTAAGAGGTTCTTAACGTGTTACTTTTGAAGGCATTGATTACTAAAGTTATTGATATGTATTATTACAAAATTATTATCAGGATTCCATTTCTACACAAGAAAAAGACTAAGAGCCAACAAGAACTACAAAGAGCACTGGAAAACATATCTATTATTAATGTTATAAAAAGTGTCTATTAATAGAAACCACTCGATTAAACGAAAAAAAAAGAACCGAACGGCATTATATATGCTGGTAGGAAGCTATTAAAATAGTTACGTCCATATTGTTGGGTAATAAATAAAATTTCGTGCAATTTTAAAATATATTTCGGTCCCGACAAGCTACCCCGAATACCTCGAATGCTTGACTGAATAGTTCCATAACAGTTATATACCTACGCGACGCTTTTCTTCTCGTGTAATTTATGTGGTAACGTCACATAATTAGAAATTGATTAATTGTTTCTTGTGTTTTAGCAAGTGGTTTATAAAAGTGAATGGGCTGACATATAAAAACACAAGCTCTTCGCGCATACGACCAGGTATTAGAAAAAGCTTTCTGGTTGTCGTCCTTAATACGCGTCCGGTGCGGCAGATAGTTGTAGGATTGATAATGGGACATTGCCCACTCACTTATCTCTCAAAGAGAAATAAGAATAGGTATAATCTAAATACAAGTAGATAATGTGTTAATTAAATTTTACAAAAATTATTAATCTTGATTGTTTTAAAGTTTTGTTATAAGAAAGAAAGATAGCAAGTCATGCCTTCAAAGGACGTTTCTTGATGAAGATATGTTTAATTATCTTTTTAGTCATTTTCCTATCGTATGAAGTTTCAATGTAAATATATGGTATTTTTTCTTATCCTGGAAGCTTGTATATAAGTACATGTCAAATCGCAAGCAAAAGAATGGGTTCAACGTTCAAACCATAATTTAGCAACTTACTAAATACTTCATAATGTTGAGGGAGGCAAAATGAGCCATTAGATTATCATATTTAATTTCGTACGCACGCGCTACAAACGGTAGGTATGTACGAAATTACGGGTATCTGTTACTCTTCAATAAAATATATGTACCTAATTTTAATTATCCATTCAAACATTGTTTTGTTAGAATAACCCAACCTATCAGTTTTTTAGTAGGTAGTTACACTATATTGTATACCTACTTTAAAATCATACAGTTCTTCCAGATCCCTTGTCGGCTATTTGTGAAACTTTGGGAGCTTCTTCATTTGAAAGTGTATGAAATGAATCAAGAATCAGAAAACATAATTTGTGGGAAAGATTATAGACTAAACTAAAGTTGATCGAGTGCACTGATTTCGGACATCAACATGGAAAACGTAAGTTGTTGGCTTTGTTACACTTAAACCGAATTGAGTCTCTATAAGGTGATATGAGAATGAAAATAACTTATTGTTATTATCTGCTGAATACAAGAGGACCTGCCACTGATAAAATATGTGATAGATAATATCAATCTGTAAATCTATATTCTTTACCCATCATATAGGTAATAAATCTGTTTAGTGCTTTCTCTAAGTTCGCGGACTACTTGAAAAATACAAGATGAATCTTGTTGAAACTGGTAATAGTGATAGCTTAGAGATATATTGGGGTGGTACTCTGTAACTTGAAAAATAGAGATTCTCTTCGCCTTTTCATCGCTACTTATGATTTCGGGTACGTCCGCTCATTCTCCGATTGCCATAGAGAAGGTTATTCTAACAGAGAAACTAGAAAGACGCATGCTCTCTGATGTAGGAAATAGGTAGAGATTAACGAAATCCGATGGTAGAACAACCCTCGAATTTGAGTCATATTCTAGGTTAATCTTTATCAACCAGAAAGGGAAACCCTTTAACTTTCAACCAGATAAAACAAGAACCATTTTCAAAATTAAATTGACAGAATGGTGCCAACAGCAACATCTGTTGTTGCATGTCTTATCCAAAGGCGCACATAACTTCTGAATACCCACCTATAAGTTGTTTTATACTCGAAGCTCAAAACCATAAGGCGATAGTAAGTTTGAGTTTACACAGATGATGGTATTGAATCCCTGAAAGCAGTCACAGGCTATTACTCAATTTGCAACTATGTAGTGTACAGGTACGCAGTAATAAGTAATCTTTAGCGGTAGTTGAAACATCGACTTTTCTGTTCGTTAAATTATTTTCAAAAAATTTCTAAAATGAGTTTATCACTGTACTCTTGATTGTTGTCATTGTATAATATAGAGATTAGTGTGTTAGATTACTGTGGCTAACGTGTCACGTTTAGGTATTTCTGGAGTGTCTTTCGGAACAGGCGTATAAACTGTAGGAACTATAACTATATTTTTAAAATTGCACCCTTTGCAAAATAGTGAAAAGGTTGCCAAAACTCTTGGCAAACACTTCAAGAGAAAGATAAATCTTGTTTTAAAATATTGTTCAATAATACTCTAATCCAGTTATTTTCCGACATGACTTTCCGTTTTTTGTTTGTAATGGAATTGTTTCTATGTAAGTATAAGTAGGTATATGCTATTTACACTCATGTTGGTAGATACCTATATGCACCTGTTTATACAAAGTATGTGATAAGTACCTACTACTTCAATTTGATGCATAATTTTGAAGAAATTAACTGTATACTGGTAACTAACAAGAACTTTTAAATTTCATAATTTCAGTTACATAATTACGGCGAACACCTACCTGTATTATATATTAAAACTTGCACAGTTCGTCAATAAATTAAATATCCGATTCTGTTTGAAAAAAATTCTATTACAAATTAAATATTTCGGAAGACAAATGTATCTATGAGAAACAATTTGCTTTTCAATAAAGAGGCGGACCAACATCAACACGAAACACTTTGAAGCATTCCGCCTTTAAAAGAGCATAAAAACCGAGTTTCTGATAAAGCTTTTAAGTTGAAATATGTAAAATAAATCTGAAAATATTTTATAAATGATATATTTGTTTCAGGTGACAAACGATAAATCAGTTGATAACAATCTCTGTCGCTCCTCCTAATAAAGCATAAATATGCATATACATATAACCTTTTTCTCTTAAGAGAGGCGAACGCTACCAGACCAGGAGGAGCTATAATTTATTCACATACCTGTTGTTTGGTTATATAAAAATCCCGGGACTGTTTTAATCCGAAACTTATAAGAATCCAGCGCCATAAATCTTGCTGTGACCTCGTAAATTACAAACAGTTGTAGTTAAATATTCCAGATTATAAATAACCGTAAAGGCAAGATAGACAACCTCAAGTCTGCCGGCTCGATGGATAGCGACTGAGAAGTAATGGGACAGAGCCTACTATTCTTCATTTCTATATTATATCTCATCTACTATTCATATCAGCAGCAAAATTTCCGATTCGATTAGTAATCAAAATTGCTTACCACTGTGATATTGATTGTGTGGTTAAATATATAATTTTATTATATTTCTGAACGAAAGCCTTTGTTATCACTAGAAATTGAATCGTTGCTTGTTGGATCATAGATAATGAATAGGTATAATAAATGTCAGCAATATTATATAGAATAAAGAAGGTATAAATCATATTTAATGATACGTTTGTTAATCAATATTTATGTTCTTAATTAGCAAGTTTCCGTAATTTGCATATATAAAAAGATGGTTTTACGATAAACTACATTTTGTTGCTTATATGATGAATAAATTGAAGAATAATCAGGATAATATCGAAATATACTCATTGCACAACATGTCGGGTTCATTTTTGATATGATGTGCTACATTAAACTAGCCGACAATAGATAGAGATACTTCTTCTATCAATAGACTGAAAAGGATGTTCATTCATTGTAATTCAATATTAGATAAAACATAAATGCATGAATGACATATTTGATGATTTTGTAATCGACCATTTTGAGATTACAATACTGAATTAATTACATTGTGTCAGACCAAAAGTAGATTGAACTATTGACAGGAGCAACACTGATATAAAAAAAACACTCGATGATAGAAACTGAGAAGTAATAATACATATCAAATATGTATACGTATATACGGAGATTTAAAAACGGTCGCCTGCGAGTCGACCTCACCTGGAAAAGGTTGCGTACATAGAATTTTCACTTATGTATTCCTAATAATTTTCTAATTTTCTCCACAAAACCAACTCCCATGCGTTTATTTGTGCTATGATCGTGATATGGTTTATTTAACTCCGTATAAATAAGACATTTTTATCTTTCCGTAGTTTCGGCAAAAATAGGCTGTGATTTTCGTACAACCAGATACTAGTATGATCTTTTAGTTTTGTTGAGATGAACAGAACCCTAACAATATTAAGATTTAAAGAATAATGAGTAATGATTGAGTGATGAAAGTCAGACAATATCGAAAATTTGTATGTCCATTTGAAAAAATCAAGTTGTATTTTTTAATCTAAAAAATGCTGAATTAGAACTGATTTGAAAAACACCCTGAATGATTTTGTACTCATTCATATTGATAAAGAGTCGCTAGATAACATAAGAATTTTTGAAAATTAGGTATATCTGCGTACCTACTTAATAGTTAAAAAATAATTCTCATGAAGGTTTTCTAAATAAAATGAAAAAACAATAATCTAGCAACGTATATCCAAAATAAAATAATGTATAGTACTTATCTATAATAGTCTACAGTAAACAAGTCATAAGATAAATATCAGTCAATGATGGCGCGTGCTTCAAGAATCAATCACTTTAAAGGTCTAGGTACATTAGGTACCTACCTATAATGCTTTGCAAATTCTTTATCTTAAGAACAACCCCGGCTATTTAAATCTACGTATGCTTCATCAATACGATTATATTAATCAAAATTTGAGAATGGACCGTAAAATAAACAACTTCCACCCTATGCGTCATTTATGCTTTTTATACCGATCAACGGCGCAATGAATACTTCGAGAACAATTATTCAAATAGCATCCAGCTAAATCGGGGTCATGAAAGAATTTTTGATTAACGACAGTCGAATACTAAAAATTACCGAGCTTTTAACAATTCACCCTCCTACGAAAAGCTTCGCGAGTTTAACGGGGGTGAGGGAGCAAGCGCGAGCATCGGCAAGGAAATAGACAGACAGTTATAAATGGATAGAAAAATTATCGGGGCATTTCTTATTCGATACCAGAGAATGTACAAACATGGCAATGTGTACTGAATAACTTCAAACTTGATTCATCTTTGAAATTGTCATCCACCCCTCTTGAATTTTTAATACTTACATTTAAAGATATTGACGTCGTTTTTTATCCATTATTGAAATAGTGGGATTGACGATATAATTCATGAAAGGATTTAAGGCTCAAAACCAGAAAATCTTAAATATAACAACTGGAAAAATATTAGAATATCTTAGAGACGACCACCGATGTGAGAGTTCTGATAGTTTGGCCTTTCTGGCATTTGGTTGTTTGATTAGATAATTCCAGAATCCCTTAACCAATTCAACCCAAATTTCGCAAGTAAAGAGTATTTGATATAAGGGGAAAACTTATTATTCCCAAAAGTTTCATATTTTCAAAATCTGCTTGAAAACCGATAATGGCTAAAGGCTCAAATGAATATCAATCGACTTGTAGCATTGGCTACATTGGTTTTTCATTACGATCTATTTTTGACCGACGAACCCAGTTCGACTGTAATTTTTGTTTTGGTTCATGCGCACTTTGTTTATAGTAAACGGACTTCGATTTTGATGATTTTTCATTCTTTTGAAAGAGGAGACTTGATAAATTGTCCCAAGTTCGTGAAAATTCAAATCCAAAATCTCCTTCCCATCAAAAAACACACAAGAATCTGAGGTGGCAGAATTAAATATATGACAATATATGGAAAAGTTTATATTGAATATGTTTTCAAAAGAGTTACTCACTGTTATCGAGTTACAGCAATGTTAAAATCTCAAATATGTGTATTTTTGCTATGTAGACGGGGCAGTTTCTGTCTAAAATTGAAAATCTGAGAAAACCACATGAAAGATCAGATTGTTTGCAGCAACATTTATAATGAACGTTTTTTTCTTAGAGTTATGGTTTTCGAGTTACAGCGGTGTTAAAATGGTAAGATTTAAAATACGTATTTCCGCCGCGATGTTATGAGATCTCTAAATAATAACAATTACAAGCAAAGAATATACATGGGTAATAGGATAAGTACTATCTCCTTTGGTATTAGTGAACGTTCAACAATATTCGTGACTAATGTTACACGCAAAAGTGAGAAATAAATATATTTTTACAAAAAAGTGCACTACTTGGTTCTGCATTTTGCAAATGTTTATTCTTTTTCTCAAATTAACTCCGTATCGTATTTTTTTTGTTTCTCCATATGGTTAGTTTACATTTCTCGCAACGTGCCAACCCGGTCTCACCGCTAGTACGGAAAATAAATCATCCAGTTTTGTCAATCTGAGAAATCATCTTTTTGTACGTGTTTAAATGATGTTCTCAACTTCTAACAATAACATGTCATAACAGTGGCGCCAAAATGCCTGTCTTAGTCAATCATAATGCTTCTTTTTCAGTAGAACCAATTATCAGGACCGTATCAGAAACTGATTAATGGAAAATCATTATTGAAAATCTATAGAAGTGGGTTAAAATATCTATAAATTTAGTTAATTGTTGACCGAAAAATTAACAGGAATGGTTCGGTCAGGATACAATACCCTTTTCTTGATTAATCTAGTCAATAGTCAGTCACTGCCTATTTTCTCCGATTCTACAAAACGGAGAACATTGAAATTTGATAGTAAAAGACCGCAATAGGGACATGATATCAAATGAGAAATGGTTCATTAAGAGTAGATAGTTCAAATATATTGTTTTCATTTTTGTAAGATGAACGGCTTAGAAGATATTAAGGATATATTTACCAAAATAGACCATCCCCCTTATCTCCGAAACTACTAAGCGTAATTTAATAAGTCTCGACTCATATTTAGCAGGAAAGCCGAAGCGAAAATCCAAAGTATCTTGGGAAACATTTCCACTAAAACTCGTCTACTACTTGACCATTTTATTTAACTAACAAGAAACCCCCGTGGATATTTTCTATATAATACATTGCTACCGCCGTTTTATTAGAAATTGAGACTTTGTACCAATTGGACACTTGTTGCTACAAACATTTTAGATGAAATAACTTGAAGCCGAATGATAAAATGAGGACTGCTCACATTGTGACAATAATAGATTGTTACATCTCAATAGACAGTACAACTCTGCTTTGTACAATGAAGAGGATCGCTTGCATTGTTTTAGTTGGCAGTGTTTTTATAAGCATAATCTATTTTAAATAGTCAAGCATAAAAACGGATGGCTTTCGGGTCACGGAGGCTGCATAAATTAGAAAAACAATGTTTTATCAAGACTGTAGTGGCGCCCTCAATGAGATTAACATTTCAATTCTAAAAGTGTTGCTCCTTAAAATATCTGTATCACCTAGGTAAACAGTGGAATATATTTGTGCTGAAAAACCAAAAAGGAACAATTCGTTATAGGTGATCTATTTAATTTTGTGGTTCAATGATTGCTTGAAAACCAAAATTGAGAAAATGTTTACCTATAGGTATTTGTTTGATGGTAGCAATTTTTGACCTACTTAAAAAAAAGAGGAGGTATACAATTCGGTTGTATTTTTGCTTTTTATTTATTTTTATGGTTGTTCGCGCATTTAGCATAGTAATAAAGTAAGCATACTCCGATTTAAATGGTTCTTTTTTTATTTGAAAGAGGAGAGTTGAGAAATTTTCCCATATTCAAAAAAAACTCAAATCTGAAATCCCTTCCCTCCAAAAACCGCCACCAAAGTGGAAGAGGGGGCATTTTTTTTGAAAAATCGAGTGTGTAGAGTTAATGATGAGACCATATCCGGAAACATTTAAATTGAACATTTTTTCAAAAGAGTCACGGTTTTCTAGTTTCATCTTGGTATTATAAAGTCTGAAATATGTGATATGTGCATTTCCGCTATGTGGAAGTGGCAATTTTATTCAAAAATTGAAAATATGAGATGTCCATTTAAAGAGGAGATTAAATTATGTAGCAACATTTAAATTGAACATTTTTTTAAAAGAGTTACGGTTTTTGAGTTACTGCAGGAAAGTCTGAAATATGTATTTCCGCGCCGTGATGTTTTAAGATCTCTGAATTCTGAATATTAAATAATAACAAGTAGGTACAAACCAAGCCTATAACATGGGTAACATGGTATTATTGAACGTTCAACAATTTTCATGACTAATGTTACACTCAAAAGTGTGAAATAAATATTTCTTACAAAAATTGGACCAACTTTATTAAGTTGGTGCCGAGGTTGGTGCACTGAAAAATACAAAATAATAATAATTCCATTGGTGCTGGTAATTTTGAAGTTGTGCCATTGTAGTTTAATGTTGTAGGCACCATTCCAAAAGTACCAGCATCAATAGAATTAACTATGTTGTATTTTTGTGTACTGAATAATAAAGCAGGTCCAATTTGTTGTAAAAAATACATATAAGAGATATCTTTCTTGAATTGTCAAATAAATTTGACGTAAAATGTATCTGATAACATTAAAGCAAGTACTAGCCAAATGGTAAAAAAGGAACTCTGTTATTGCAAATGCTCTTTCGATCAACTCTTGCAGTTTTCGAAAATTGCAGAGTAAATGTGTCTCTGAGCAGTTGTTTTTGTACTACAAATTTTAAAACATTTTCGCAGCAACTGCCTGGAAAGTTCAACTTTCGAGAACTGATTATCGAAGCGAAAGTACTCGATATCCGCACCCTCTACGCACTGGTGCAAAAAATAGGTAATGACTTTTCACATGCGAGCAGCATTCGATTTTTTCACTATCAAAAATTTCAACGGTGTGATAAATAAAATAACGACTCTTGAAATTTAACTTCCAAGACATATGTTGTAAAACTGATGTATCCTACACATGAGTCAAGGGACGAAACTGATAGTAAAACTGAGGTATATGTCATATTCCCTCTCAGACTCGTGTGGTTGTCACGAGTCAACACTCGCCTTCGTCCGTCGTGATATAGGTATACTAGACTCGTCCTCCAGCGAATATGACACATACCTAGGCTTATGTTGCAAGATCACGATTGTCAGATATTCGCCCCTTTACGCACTTGTAGTCTAAACTACTATTAGGTAAATAATTTATTTCAAACTTAAGTTCTTGAAATTGAAATTTTTATATATGTATACTTAATTTTCTGAAGATAGTACCTATACCTATTCAATTATAAAGCAGTTATATTTACAATGCTTTGTTAAATTATTAATTTTTGCAACTCTTAGTAGATATTGCTGGTAAGGGTGTCGATTTTTATTTCGTTTCAAATATTCGACACTAGTTAAGTAGACTCTTTTTAATAAAGTACCTTTAGCAAAAGGTATAGTAGGAATGTACCTATACCTATATTTAATGTAAGGCTACACATCTCCGCACCGTATCTGTAGGTACCTACCTAAAATTATTCCAGCACTATGCGCCCAAGTTTTTCATTTTCATATCGAACTTCTTCACCGTATTCGTAGTAGGTACTACCAACACACAGTTTATTTAATAAAATGTATGCGATCAAAATGAATTTTGAACTGAACATTAGCTATAGTCCGATTACTGAACAGATGGATTGATCACGTGATGATCTTGAAATGTTTTATGAGCTTAATTTACTCAGATAATGGTTCACTTGGCATACCAAATGATTTACTTGTACTTGAAATAAATATTTTATTATATATTTTTGATAAGGATACAGATAACTTAAGTTATTATGTGCCTCCATTATCACAAACTAAGCGTAGAAATGCAGAATATTCACATTTAAAAGCACTTAGAAATTAACACCCTAAATATGTCCACCATAGTAATCAGTTAATGAATCGATTGCTAAGGGAGAAAATACTCTGTCAGTTGGATCACATGACTTTATACCTCCGTGTGTTTAATAACAGAGATAAACAAATCACCAGAATTTTCATATACATACGTAACTTGTGGAATGGAATAGTTATTCTCGACTTAGGATCTCGTTTGGTTATGGAACCCTAAAAAGAGGATATTTCGAATATTGAAAACATTAATGATAATAGGGTTTTTTTTGAAAAATTTCCAGTTCTGAAAAAAATTATCAATCTATGACTGCCATGACGGTCAATGGCAGAACTTTTTAAATAGAATATCGTGCACGGAAAGCATTCCCACAATCTCTGATAAGTGCCAATCTTAAACCCATAAGACGACTCTCTCTGATTGAATGAAACAATACGGTGAACCGTCAGCGCGAATCAATCCATCATCTATTTATGAAATCCGGCGTAGCGATAGTTTTTACTCTGATAAAAACGTTAATACAATGCGTCTTCCGCCAAAGTACGGTCTCGTTAGAAATCTTTGGTTCGTATTTCCCGCTGCTTTTGTTTAACCGTGGCGAGGCACGCTTGATTGATGATTTATTTTGTTTTGTCTACCCGGTAGGTCTCAACCGTCTGTGATCATCGTTCGATAGACATTTTTAAGCAGCGATTCTATTCGTGTGCAATTAAGGTTTTTGATCCCCATCGAAGATGTGAGCAAAGAAAGACAAGAACCGATTAATTGTATATATGATTGAGGAACTCAAATTGCCTATGACCAGAATGTTTCTATAATTTAATTTTTATCGCCCTTTTCTCATTAAACAATTTAAATAAAAGAAAACACTACTATTATTTGAATGTTTCGTAAATCTTCATATATTTATTGGAAGATGGGATAAGTACGTAAGCAGATAGCTATCGTGCATAATTAACTATAACTATAATTATATTTACCTATACCAGTCAACAGTAACTGTGGATTCATGCAGCCCAAATTAACGAGTATCAAGTAACCATTAACAATTACAATAGCATAGTGAACTTCATATTTTTCAATGAGAATGTTCATGCAGCCAAGTAACAAATATCAATTAACGAATAAGAAGTAGAAGTTAACCAATTTTTAACTTTCTCATTTTAATTGAAAGAGATTTTGTACGCAATAAGGACGCAGGTGAACGCGGATTGGTCAGGCCGATGATTTAAATCATATGTAAATAACCTCACTTTTTGAAATATTTGTGTATTTTTTCTTGAAAAATGATTCGGAATCTTCCATTTTATTTAAAATTTGGAATTTTAAACACTTATTTTCAGTTTTCCAGGGGGCAGAGGTTATTTTGAAAAATGAATACCACGGATGTCAGACTTGTGCGCATGCTTATTTTCTAAATAGTTTTTATTACTTTCGGTTCTTGTATCAATGGACTCCGCAGCGATTTCTCAGGCCCCATACGGTCTAGAGACTTGAAATTTCGAATTCGTACTTAGATCGCAGACATCTCGCCGCCTGTTAAGCTCCAAGTGTGATCCAATATTGGTAATTATAATTATCTCATTCAATCTCATTCAACCAAGATCATTATAATGTCGACATGGAACGACAATGGGATCCGTCACTGGAATTACGCACGAGCATGGAGCGTATATATACGTCTCGTTCTCTGGTATATAGGTACTTTCTGGAAGATCGTCTATGGTTATGTCGCAATTGTCAGACGTCAGACGTTGTTAATTTAAAGTTTAATTTTGTGTTGTGGTAGACAAACAGTAATTTGTTATGGAATTGCTGTTGCTGGCAAACACATATACATAAGTATAGTTAAAATCGAGAAAAGGATAGCAATAGTAGGTACTCATCGGTACGGTTTAAATCTTAAATGCCCAATAAAAACTATTTTTAATTTTTTTCAAAAATTTCACTTGTTACTTCTTAATTTGATTATATGAATGCTACATTTTTATATATTTTAATTGATAATAATTGTTATTTGATACTTTTTACTTGATAATTCTTACTTGATGCCGCAGGAATCCACACTAAGACCATGCTCATGTTAATTTCTTTGAGTATGTAGTAATTATTTGGTTCAGCTAAGAAATTAGACAAGAATATCAAATAAGTGTTATTTAGAATCCAATTTAATGTTTTTATTATGAATGAGATGCTTTCCAGGCACATCTCGTTGCCCTGGAACGTAACGTTGCCTATTAACAGGAAGAGCTTGGGTTCGATTCTTGCCTGTAGCACATGTTTTTGCAACAATATTTACTTTTCAAAGATGAATTTGTTTTAACTGTTTATATTGACTTTTATTGACAAACATTTTCACTGAGCTATACAGTGGCCACCTCGTAGAAAGCATTGCCAATCTAATGCGACTAATTCTAATTACATACATTTCTCAACTAGGTGCCATTCTTGAATAAATCCTATAAGTATTCCGATAACAAACAGGCGTTCAAATAATTGAAACTGGTACAGTGTTTTAAACTACCCAGCTGAAAATTAATGTTATACCTATGTCTCAAAAACTACAACTGAAAATGGTATCTAATGTTTCATTTTTGAGTCCACTTATATTTAAACATTTTTCTTAATTTGATTTGATTGATTGATTAGTAGGTACTTAGTACGATTTCAGTTTCCTGTAGCAGAAGCTTTGATTACGAATTTCACTATATACCTATCTACCTAAATCGAGACCTAAATACACTCGTGACTGCTTTTCCAATTAATTCTCTGTTATGGTTGGGGTATCTTCAAATGATTACCCCGGTATTTACAGCTTAAAGGGGACGAAGTTTTCGTCAGGGGAGCGTCAAGCAGATGGTTGGAAAACCATTTGAACATTGTTTTTTACCCATTATCGTTCGCCGAGCCTATATATTTCAGTCTACGTCGAAGTAGTGTCACAGGCATAATCGTATTTCAGTATCTATTTGATTTCTTATTAATAATAATCAGAAGACCTCTTTTTCATTGAGTAAACACATATTTGGATCTTTCTGTCTCGTATTCTGTTATTATGATTATTTCAAATGTATTCAATCGATCGCGGTTTTATAATAGGTATTGCTGTTGAGAATAACAATGCACAATTTAGGATTAAGTTTATTTTTGACAATTGAAAATAATTTCATTGGTATAACTTATTGTATCAGTTCTCTAAGATAAACCCTTTAGGGGAAATTAAAGTGTCAAAACAGAATCAAGAATCATCCTGGCATATAGGTATACCTACCTACCTACAAAAAACATTCCGTTGACATAACAGCTGATATGTGTTGCCTTTGTTCACATCATTAAATTATTTATTCATATCAACACAACATAACGAGTCTTTAATAAGCAGTGTTCAATGTACTGTTAAAATATTTGTAACCCAACGAATAGTTCCGATATCAAATAATTGTATAGGAACCTACCAATTTGATATTGAGGAACTGAGGAGTGTCTAGATTGAAAATAACGTTTTTGGTTAGGTGCAGTATTATAGGTACCAATAAATGAGTCAAAGTACAAGCCAACATCGATAAACGAGAATATTGTTTGATAATTGTTAAACAATAATTTTAAAATAATTTGATTAAATAATTGTTTAAATTATAAATTCACGAGAATTTCTTCGAAATGGAAACGTCATTACTTTTAATTTTTTTATATAGAACCTATACGAATATGAAAACTTGATAGTCAAACTTGGAATTAAGTCGATTTGAAGAATGATAACTAATATAGTAAAGTTGGCACAACAAGAGTTTGCCGATACGTCACTAATGAATGATAGATATGCACCTGAAACAAAGATTATAGATAACAGTCTTAGCCTGAAGTAAGCGGACAGGTATTTCTTTTGATGTCATAAGTCTGAAACGTAGTTAATAACCTGTAGCTCATACTATTTTTTCACAAACTTATAACGTTTAGGAGACAATGATGCTACATTAAATACACGTGTTTTAATTTAATCTGCTTCAGTGATGTATAGGCATGCTCTCGTTCCCTCAACTATATTCTTACAGGAACACTTCTACCATTCAACTAAAATCGGTTAGATTGGTACTTAGATAAGAAAATATAAGTAAAGCCTCTTCAATCACATAATAAGATTAAATATTTTTTAACGTTATCAATCGAGTAACCGTAACTTAACAATTTTGTTTTTCTTGGGAGATATCGATCCCAATCTACCACTTTCTCTCCTTTCTTATAGAGTTAGATTCTTATACAGTATTTAAGTACTATTAAATTAAATAGGTTTGCTTTTCAAATAAATTTTTCACCCGGTCATTATCTTACAATAAAAGATACGTTTACAAAAGCAATTCGTCATAAAGTTTGCATTCATTTATGAATCATGGTCACGTGACGAAGTCCCAGTGTCCGTTCTTCATTTGTTCTTGCAACGATCAACAACCGAATTAATACTCCGACAAGAGCAACAGAGCATCTCGACAAATGAGCGTAAAATATGGGTATCATGGCGCATTTGTAAAATATTTAGTGCCGCAGTCGCACGGCATGGCAAGGCCCTTTTTGTTATCGTGTGTTGTGGCACGACTTTCGCGGAGTCTTTCTTGTTTTGATTAATAAAAATGGATATTTTGCGCTCGTTGAAAGAACCAGAGAATGGATGGACTTCGGCTATTTGCGACAAAGAAACAAGTCGGGTATGCTTTCTCTGTAGGATATGGCGCCAAGCTGTGTATGAGTTTCCCCTCTTGCATGTGGTATGAGTACCTACATGGTTCTAATTAGTACTGAGTAGAAACTAGACTGAAAATGGATTTCAAGTGCACCATTTATTTGAATTTATATGATGGTAAATAAGAAGAGGTCGGAAAACTCTTTATCTTAATCAGTTCAAGTAGGTACATTTCAAAAAAATAGTTACTTTAACTTCAATTATTTTCCTTATCTAAGTACCTACTAACTATAACATAATTTTTAATAATAGGTAAATATACTCAACAGAAATATCCGAAACTAAAATTTTATGACAGGATTCAAAGTTCAAAAATCATTCGCTAGGTTTAAAAGTATGAAACAAATTCGGGGATGCTCATGCGCTTTGAGCAAAGATAGTTTGCATTCAGAACGCATTCAAGGTTTGGCGAAAATATCAGCTAATAGCACAATTTAGTTACCGAAAGATCATAAGACAAGAGAGGATACGTAGGTAAATTTTATACGATTTTCTGGTATATCAAGTTAGAAATGGAAATGGGTTAGTTTCTTTGAAATTTACCCTGTTGAAGTTACATGAGAGGTTTCTTAATGTTACCCTTAAATTATCAAATTTTGGATGATATGGGACAATCTTCTTCATGGGTATTTTTACAGACTATTTACATATTAGGTTTACTATAGCCCTTGACTCACTATACCTGTTCTATTTTATTTTTATGCTCCTGTTCAATAGGAAAATTTTGTTTAGTTTTCCATTGGATTTCTGAATATTTATTTCCTGAAGGTATGTTATACGTGTGGTTCAGCCATATTCTGCTGATATATTAAAGCCAAGTTCTGTTATAAATCAGTCACAGAGACATCAGGATGAGTACCTTTTTCAACTTTTCTTGCTGTAAAGAAATTGACAGTAGTTACGCCACTTGATATACAAAATTGAGAAAACAATTCACACGTTAGCAAATGTTTCCCATCGTTCCGGCATTTTTTAACACCGTAATTATTTAAACCGTCCGTTAAGTATATTTTAATGATTTATTCCGAATGGAGGAAGAAAAATGTGCGCCATGTTTACGTTAATACGATAGTTTACGTATATAAATCAATCAGTAATCAGTAGAGTAATTTATATAATTTTGTTTTCTGTTTTATAACAACTTTTCAAAATGTCGAGAATAATCTGTTTAGTTCGGGACCGGTGTACGTTGTTAGATTTCAAACAGTGCGATGGATAGATATATGGTTGGCATTGTGCGGGTATTGAATTGAAAAATATCCATAGAAGATTGATAGGTACCAACACAATTCAAGGATTATTAGGTATGTAAATAGAAAATATCTTATTTTTCGCTTTGGTACATAAATAAATAATAAGTTTGGAGTTTGCATTGAATTCTCATAGGTATAGGTACTTACTTAAGACTTAAGACGGAACAGACAGTAAGCATTTTATTCATTGTTGTTCTGAAAGATATTTTTAGTATTAATCCTGGCAACACTCTTGAACCGACAATTGGAAAACGAGCATTATAAATTGAATCATTCTAAATAACACTGCGTTGATTGAAAAATAATGTCAACGGATCACTTAGTGCTTGTCAGCAGCTAACATGTCCTCGCAGATCTCCTACTTTTCACACATTTAGTTAATGCATCAATTTTTCTTGATAAACTGTTGTCGTTGGTTGTCTTGCGTACCATAATAGAAAAAAAAAAATCAACTTAGTATATATTGCTATCTATAGTCCGTGGTTATTTATATAAAGGGTGTTTCCATTTCAACGGTTTTGGAGTTTTAAGAGTGTTTTTGCAACATTAGTACTGTACATTCTTTTATAAATTTATGAAATAAAAGATTTTGGATCTTTTAAAGTAATTATGATTGCTCCTCTGTCAATCTTTTTATGTTATCTTATTTGCATTGTGAGATTATTATATTTTTTTTTAAATAATGAATTTTAGAAGTACCTTTTTAATGGTACAAAACATTTAAATTGATGTACCTAGGTACATTTAAAATTCATACTTATTAGGTACTTTTATACATCCAGAATCTTAGAATACCTAGTCCAGCGAGTTTGTAACAACCTTTATTACAATACAGTTAATTGTAAAACAATAATTATGGCAAACAATAAATCTGAGCACAATCTTGAGAAAGGCACATGCCACTTCAACCACCCAAAAGTGAATGGAAAAATTGCACAACCCAATAATTCAAGACCTACAACAAAGAAACGGAAATATATGTGACAGTTCGAAGATTGTACTTGTTAAAATTAGTCACATCAAGATGCATCTGGAACAAGTCGAAACACATGTCGGGACGATGAGAACGGGCCCAGGGACAGGGGAGCGGAGAGCGCGCGGCCAAGAAACTGAGAGGATTCCCGAAGACTCCCGCGGATATTTATGGCCCTGGGGTCGCAAGCCATTGCTCTTGCCCGCATTATTACCCAACAGGGCTTATATTCGATTGTGTAGACGTTGGCAAAATATATACACCTGTTGGATACGACGAGTTGTTGCTTCCATTCACCAGATCGTGTCGTATGGAGATATAAAACGGCCGAGGATAATTTTATGGGGTTTTAATGGCCGGGGGCGGATTTATGGCTGCAAACACTCGAGCGCTGCTGTTCCGACAAGAGAAGCTCTGATTCGGTGGTGATGGCCTTTTGATTCCGATAAACTGCTGCAGATTGCTACTTCCTTCTTTTTTACCAACAGTCAACAAGTAGCTTCAAGGCTCAAGGTAGATAGTTTTGTTATTATAGATGATAAGTAGGTGGTTTTGCTAAGTTGCTTATGAACTAAAACTAATAAATACGAACATTGTTTAACCTATAAAACTATCAATGAATTATCTTGAACAGATTTGAAATAAAATTCAAAAAGAGTATACTTACGCTGCGTTACACATTCTATTCATAAATCAACACAAAAATGGCTTCTCAAAGAGTTAGTTAATTGTAGATACATACAGTGGAAAAAGTTTTTTTCTAATGCCCGAGATATCTATTTTCCTCCTGTACACCAGATTTGAAATAAAAGTCAAAAAGAGTATAAGCTGCGTTACAGATTTCATTCATAAATCAACACAAAAATGACTTCTCATAGAGTTGGTTAATTGTAGATACATACAGTGGAAAAAGTTTTTTTCTAACGCCTGAGATATCTATTTTCCTCCTGTACACCAATTGTTATATTTTATACCATGTTAGTTCGAGCTGTATGTCTCAATACCTATGTATCTGCTACCAAAGTCTATCTAATAGACTTTGCTACTACCAAGATTTTTTGTCGGTCAGTAAGACTCTTTTATTGGTCTATGGCATTAAGCCATAATTTTTCATATAAACTGATTCTACGCCGCCAACAATTCTGGTCCTCAAGTATCTAATGTTGCAAAGTTTTAGGTTTTTTATTACCTACCTACTCTTCTACATAAGGTATTCACCTTTAATAAAATTGGAAGTTTCAATGGAATTCCTATCTGATTAATAATTTCAAAGCTCAATCATGAAACTTTTGGATAATAAACGGATTTGTTCATCTTCATTTGAGAGAGGGCTGTTGAAAAATGGTGCTTTATATATTTTTTAATCCACTACGTCCTGTTTTCCAAATTATATATGATACCTAATTGGTCAAGTGCGACTCGGGTTTGCGTGGAGAGGTTTCTTTACTTAAGATTGTCGCATGAGTTTTCCTGTGTGAATCCCTAAATTTTTATCACAACTCTACGCTCAGTTTTTCCCAGATAATAATAATAATAATAATAATAATAATAATAATAATAATAATAATAATAATAATAATAATAATAATAATAATAATAATAATAATAATAATAATAATAATAATAATAATAATAATAATAATAATAATAATAATAATAATAATAATAATAATAATAATAATAATAATAATAATAATAATAATAATAATAATAATAATAATAATAATAATAATAATAATAATAATAATAATAATAATAATAATAATAATAATAATAATAATAATAATAATAATAATGGCCTTTATTTTTAGGTATATTGTGATACATACTTTATAACGAGAAAGTAGATTAAAGCTCTACCTAAAAACCGTAAGGGGAAGTTCGCTTATAACATAAAGTGTTCTTCCACTCAACCCTTGATACTAACGAGAGCTTGCTTCAAATATCTACAAAAAAATACAACTACACTGAATAACTAATATATATCATTTGCATGTGGCAAGTGCAACAGAGAGTGAAGTTATAGATGTGATAGTAATATTAATAAAAACAATGGTATTAACAGTATTATTGAGTTAATATCAGATATACATTACACATGGTGTAGTCATGACGTACAAACTTGGAAAGTCTTCTTTATAGCCTGCTTGAATTTTGAAGGATTAACGTTTTTCAGATGGGGAGGAATAGCATTGTACATTTTGTAAATATTGTATAGAAAACTTATTTCATAGAAAGAAGTTCTGTGGAATGGAGCAGTTATCATGCCTTTTGACCTTATATTCACAGATAAGGGGAAAGGAACCATACATTTTAGTATTCCCCCTTTGATATATTTCAAACATAGTTTCGTTTAAAATTAAAGAACAGAAAAATACTTAATTTTCTAGCTTGCCGTACAATATCTAGCCCCGGAATTCAAGTTTTTCATTTAGGAACATTATGCGGTAACATAAACTCTGTGTTAGTAACAAATTTCAACATTTTTCGTTCAGTAGTTTATTACAGTTATGAAATCTCCGTATCATCGGGTAGGTATACGGAAGACTTATCAATGCATTTCTATAACATTCATACTGTTTCTATGATTATGTAGGTAGGTACTCAGGGTAGTATGTCGACTGATATTCTGCAAATTATTTTATTGCACAAGAACCTAACCCTTTTACTTTAATTCATACACTTGACTCAACTGTGATGTGCTCCGAATGAAATTAAAGCAAAAGGGTTAGAAGTTTGCAATATAAGTATTGAATTGTATTCAATCATATTGCGCCTATCAATAATAATGTAATGCGGGATAGAGTATTAGCTCGCCGAGTAGTTGTTGTCATCGTTGGTAGGCATGGTAATATTCTCTACTGTTGATTTGGAGTTACTCATATTTTCATATAGGTTTTCCTTTAAACTAAACAAATAAAGACCTAAATTCCTAACCTAAAAAAATCTACGTTTAGTTATCTCGGAGCTAAGGAGGAGCAATGTGCAATTTTCGTATATTTTCCTTTATAATAAAATATATTTTAAATACTATAAATGATCCCTTTCATTTAATCTGTTACATGAATTTCTTACGAAAAGAAAAAAAAAATCTTTTCATTTTCTAATTTACTTCACAAAATAAAGCCTCAATATCAGAATGTGTTTTTTTTAGTACCTAACAAATTTCAACATTCCCTTTTTTGTAGATTCGGAGATACTTAATATGCTGTTACAGACGGACGGACAGATAGACAACAGAGTGATCTCAAAATATTTCCGCTTTTTTAATAATATGATCTTGATAATAGGTAGCTACTTTTACATTTTCGATCTCTGAAGAGTACCTACTCCTGAAGATATTCATGATAATGTTCATACGCAATGGGGTAATTCTTTGGCTTATTTCATGGCTAAAAGTTTTTTTTGAACATACATCCGCGAACTCATCTTTACTAATATACAGGGTGTTGATATTTCATGATTTTCATATTCGGAACATAGGTTAGGTACTCTGTAGGACTTAAAGCATAGGGAATGCCAAGTGGTTGTGAGAATCTATAGGAAGAATTCTATTAAGGGGTTATCATACTTTTTCTTCTTTGAAATTCTTTGCAATGCACTGGTAAATTCTAGAATGCAATATGAATTTTCTGTTTTATTTGGGTATTTTTGGTCCCTTGTGGTTTTTGCATCTATAATTATCAGAAAAAATAAAAAAATATTTTCTGTATGTTTCTGTTCGGTAAATTATGTACACTTTTTTTTAGTCGTTAAATAAGCTGAAGAATTACCCCCGTATGTAGGTACGTAAGTACATACATGATATTTAGAAACACCTTGTATACATACGATTTTCTCATATAGACGAAAAGAAAAACTGGAGATAATTTTCACATATTATGATTTTTGTAGCTAACTACATATAGCTAATAACAAATATTGCATAATAAATATCCACCGATATCGTCCTATTATTATTGAGTAGGTGGGTACCGCAATTTCATTGAAATTACAAAAGCAAGCAAAATTTCATCTTTCGGAATTGCAATGAATTTCACTGACCCGATACGAACTAAATTGACAAAGTTGCATAAGAGATATAAAATTGGGTAGGTACTACTTGCCGAGAAAATTAAAGAAGCCACATACAATATGATGTCTATATATAAGAACTGTGATCGTTCATGTAAAATTGCTCAATCTTTCATGCCGTTATAATAATATCAAGCAAAAATTATCCGTTCTCGCAAAAATGACAGCTAAACACACCCGTTTATATATAATAAATCGCATCAGGAATTATAGACAATTTTCATTCTTGGACAAAATAAAAAAAAGAAACTGGCGATCAAGCCTTTGATAACGACGTCGACGAAGAAGATGTAATCACCATCATCCTCCGATTGGCGACTGCAAATAAATGGGCGGGTATATTATTGAGGCAGACATGAAAAGTTGCCCCGACCTAATTAAGATGTTTAAATGCAAATTTCAGATGTGTGTAGCTTGAGTGCAATTTCCCAATGGGGCAACCTAAGCGTAACTTAACAAAATTATGATAAACATAATTACGATGGAAAATTATTTGCATCGTGAATTGAAGAAAAATTGGCTTCGCGACAAAGTTGCTACGATGATGAGCAAGGACGCCATTATGATAATTTATATATGTAACTACTTGTACCTATATGCTACAATGTTGTAATATAATAATTATTGTGATAAATTGCAGAATGCATATTATGGTACAGTGAATTGATGGAAAGTTTTTAATATTTATACAATAGATTGGTAGGTAGGTAGTTTTATTAATTGTTTACTCTATGGTGGGGTAGGCTTGTTGGTGTCCCTTGGGCATTAAAATAAATATGTAATAATTTGCTAATTTCCTGAATAGCTATTCTACACATAGGTAATAGTTTCGATGTATTGATATAAGAATTAAAATAGGTATTTTATTATAATATTTTTAACTAATATATTTAACGCTTAAGAATCTACATATATTAATACGTGAAGAGAACGCTTTGGATCCCATTTTAAACAAAACGCATTGTAGTGGGAATTTACTTGTCTTTTGTAACGTTGGTACAATTTAAAAAAATATATATTTCACACTTTTGAGTGTAACTTTCCAGATATTGTCTTATATTTAACTCTGCTGTCTCGGATTCTCGTTTTTCGAGAAAAACTGCCCCTACACCCCCTTCGAGGGTGGTTTTCGGAAGAAAGGAAATATCGGATTTGAGTTTTTATGAATATGGAACTATTTCTCAAGTCTCTTCTTTCAAATTCATCCAAAATCATCAAAATCAGAGTACGAATAAAGCGCGCGCACAAAATAAAAAAAACAGAGTCGAATTGTAACCCCTTCCGTTTGTGTTCGGCGGTGAAAAACCTACCTACCTATCTATTACATAAAATTATTTTTGACAAAATTCAGTTACAATGAGAGAAATAAGTTTCAAGAAAACCAGGATAGGTAAGTTTATCTTCATAATTGAGACTAGAAGTAGAGCAAAATTATTATTATGTTCAAGAATAAGACAATCAAATCAAATTTACAATTTTTTTTCTGGCAGTTTATACCTTTTTCAGTGTATCATGCAAAAATCCAGAAAACTTTCCAAGTAATTATTCCCTCCAGGAAAATAATTATTTGCTATGAGATTTTCTTGCATAATTTTCAAAACATCGGTATTAGATGAAGATCTGAAATTTTCATATCGGTAGAGAATTTCGCTCTAAGTTTCAGAAGATCGATAGGGTTAGAAGGACATATTAAGTTTTCCATAACAGACTATCTAGTTACATTCAAATGACGAAAACAATGTATTCGACGAATTCTTTACAAAAGCTCAATAAAATATTTTAAGCAACAATTCCTAAAAAATATTTTAAATAATGTACTTATGTCAAAAGTATTCTGATTCGGTCTTCTATGATAAGATTAAGAAACAAAAAATCAGTGCTTATAGAATTGAGAAGTACCTACGGAACAATTGCAAATTTAATCCCTAAATCGAATTATATTGTCATAGGAAGTAAACTGTATCAATAGTTCTCATATAAATAAATCAATTATTATTATTATAACTGTCATAATTCTCCCTAGATATAGACTTCTGTATTTTACACAAGTTCACAAGAATAAAACTAACCACAGTTGCATAACAAGCGCTTAAAGGCAAATAATAGTGCGGTTAGCAATAAATCTTTGGAAATATAAAAAATGCTTTGTATAGGTACCAAATTGAGATGGGGTGAAAATTTCATTGCCCTCTTCACACGTCGTAAAGTTTAAAGTCGGCATATAGCCCGATGCTTCTTAATACTATAGACACTAGACAATGGGATGAACCCATTCATTGGACATATTACAACCAGAAAAGATCTATGGGCCGCCGGTGCTTTTTTACTCCAGGTAGTCCAACATGATAGAAACTTTGTGGTTATTGAAACATAGCCTAATAATAATAACAGAATATATAGAGCAACCGAATGTTACGTAGGCATGATATAGTTATTTATCTATTGATTATTTACAGTCAAACGATATTTTACCCTACATTTAATAGAGCGATTCCACGTTTTTTCAACTATGTAGTTATGTATCTATTACGCCATAAGTGGTAAATGGATATTTCTATGGAAGTTTAGTTACACTTCAGTGGTCTTATAGCATTTACAACTACTATTGTATTCTCAAGGGCTTAGAATAAATATTATCAGTAGGCAATATTGCGATTGAGGATACATTGTATAGAAGTTTTTTTTTTTAACGGAATTGATTTATGTATGATTATCAATATCAACATCCAGCGAAAAGATACCTACCTAGATAACAGAAATATCAAAATTTACATTCTTCAGTAGGGATACAGCTAAATCTGGAATAGTGTGTTCTGAATAACAATGACTGAGAAATAGGTATAATGATTCTAATAATAATTATTTGTCATAAGTGGCTGTCTAATATATATAAATAAAATGATGTTCGTAGGTATATCATGCAATTCAAGTTCAAATTTAAACTTTATACAAGTATTTGATATAAAATACCTATAAAATTCCTCACGTCTCACGTCATCAGGTACCGGGTATAAGAACTGTAGAACATAGTTTGTTTTTAAGATATCTGAAATATACTTAAACTAGAAAATATACAAAATTCAATAGAACACTACAGAAGTAGCAAAAAAAAGAAAACACTAAATATTACTTCATCATTCTAGAAAGGCGAGACCGATTTGGTTAGTCGGATAAAGTTTAATTAAGGAAAAAGAGAAAGTTGCTTGTAAAATTGAAAAAAATCTTGAAGACTTAAAGTGTTTTTTTCCTATGGGATTTTCATACGACGATTTGAACGATGGATATGATATGTAATTGTTTTTTTCTTCATTATATTTCTGGAAAAGTTTTCAGGAAAAACAATTCGAGACAATTATAAAGTGAAGTCAGACAGTTCGGACAAACATAAGAAATCTTAAGTTTTGTAACTACTTATATTATTTTGTTTCGTTAATCATGCTCTCGAAACATTTAACGCAACTCAATTGAATGTTCTCGAATAGAAAAAAACATGAAAGATCTGGACATCGAAAAAGGCATTCCAGAATTTCCAAATAAAATACCTAGTATATTTTATTGTTTCGCTATTTTTCCAACAAGAACCTACTTTTTTCCTATTTTTTACTTTATATTTCCAACTCCTTTTCTCAAAAAAAACTACTATTGGGTCCGCTAGTGCGTGTACGTAAATATAATAAATAATAACCAATAGGGTATTATGTATTTTCATAGATCCTTCGAACCCATCGATTATTGACTTTGACCGACGAACTCAAAGGGAGGAGGTATAAAATTTGACAGTATGTCTGCATGTTTCTTTTATATTTGTTCGAGACTTTTGCATAGCAAACGTGCTCCAATTTTGATGATTTTTTTATTCATTTGAGAGAGTCCCATATCCATATAAACTCAAATCAGAAATCTCATTCCCTGGGCAATTTTTGTCGAAAATCGAAAATCCAAGATGACAATATTTCAAAAGACCTACGGTTTTCGAGTTTCATCGATGTTAAAATTTGAAATCTGTGTATTATCGCAATATGGATGGGGCAATTTCTTTCGAAAATTGAAAATCTGAGTATGACTGATGACTAAAGGCCAAATTATTTCGAACAACATTTACTTTGAACATTTTGTCCATAGCAGTGGTAAAGTCTGGAATATGTATATGTAAGTATTTCCTCCACGATGTTTTAAGATCTCCAAATAATACTCGTAACAAGTACAAGCATAGAATATACATGGGTAATGGTAGGTATAAATGAACGTTACACGATTTTCGTGACTATATTACACTCAAAAGTGTAAAATAAAAATATGTTATTGTTGTTTGTTATTAGTTGGTGCACTGAAAAAAACAAAATAATATCTATTAATTCTACTGGTGCTGGTACTTGTGAAGTTGGTGCCAAAAGTTTTCAATCTATCTGCAAATGCACAACTTCAAAAGTACCAGAACCAACAATATTAATAATATTTTGTATTTTTCAGTGTATTAACTTATAACATCAGTCCAATTTTTTGTAAAAAAATATAGAGGTATGTATTATTGTTTCTGTTCCTTATACATATTGGTGTATCATTTTAGTTTTTCATAAACTTCATAATACCTTAATATGAGATAGGTATAAAAATCAACTATGCAAGTTTTTTAAGTTTTAAGGTAGGTAGGTACATTTTAAATTTTGATTTGATCTTTTATATCCCGTGTACAGTTTCAATTTTTTCCGCATTATTGGAATAAGAAACTAGTTTACGGCTGTAGTTCAACGGATCTTACATATTAAAAGAGATTTTGTATGCCTGAGTAACTACAATTTTGATTTATTTTTTTCCTATTATTATAACTAATTATACCTACTCATATTAGGTTTAATGTATCTTACAGAAAAATCTCATAGTTGGATATAGGCAATTGCTAATTCTATGAATGTAATAAGAATGATCAACCCGGTCGTTTCTCATATTGTTATTTTATGAAAGGATCAAAGTACGGTTTCCAGAGCAATATATCATACTTTGGTTAACAGTCAGGATCGGCCGCGGTTATCGCTGAAAAAAGCTATGGAGTCGTAACAAGTAATTATTATGTTGCCAGAACAAGAGGTAGGTTGTTGCAATACAATCGCAGATTCGTTTTCCTCTTGTTTTCTTTTTTCCTGAGGTCCGCGGACTCGACTACACCGACCGCCTGTACGAGGTGGTGTCAAGATTTGCAGGGGCGTAGAACATTTTTTATATGGTCACAAGATGCTCCAGCCTTCGGGTACCTAACCAACACACTGTTATTATCTCATATTCTCTTAACATCATCCTTAATTGTGTATATGTACTTTTATACATCTAAATCACAGATAATGCGATACAACTCAATTCTTGCCGGCAAATTAGTTTTGCTCGTTTATTTGCCATTTTAATCACATTTATATTTAATAAAGTGATTTATTTCAATACCAACGGTATCGGCTAAAGTCGAACGACTTGTGTGTTAAACCATAAATTATGGTTGTGCAGGCGTGTGGAGTATTTTAAAGCAAACTTCTTGCCCGCCAATGAGGTTGGGATGTGCCACTTGAGCACAAACTTTTCACACTGTTGGTTCTTTAAGCCAGGGAATGCACTTCGGAAGAGCAACAACGAACACGCAAGATACGACATTTAAAGTAAAGTAAGGTACCAACCTACATGATATGGCTGGTTTTCATTGTTTTCTTCGATACAGTGCAGAATTTATATATATTTTAACTGATTTTACAATTTTATAATTCATGTCTGTGGTTTCGGTATCACTCATTAAAATGAATGGGCGTAAAATTCATAGAAATACAGAAGGCTCTGGCTTTTCTTCAGTCCAGCATAAGTATGACAATAAAATTATTCATCAAATTATAAAACAATTTGCACCTCTTTATTTTCCCTTCTTCAGACCGAGTGTCATAAATATAACAGCGCTTATCCATGTTGTGAGAGCACCTATAATACAGCGATTATAACAAGTGGCAAGTCAACTAATACCGCGTAAATCAAAAGGATGTGTCATTAGGGGGTTGAGGGTTGCTATACAGCTATAAATCTGTCGGTCTATGCTGCTGCCTTACAGATGAAGACCCCATAGGGTCCAAGATACTAGAGACCGGCCACTTTGCGCCCATAGTAGATACATGTATGCCTTTTAAATATTGATAAACGTTTTTGAGATGGATAGAGGTACATGTGGTAAATAAAATAAGATAGATACTTGGTGGATTCTGAAACACTTGTCGGAGGCGGGAGCGATTGCCGTCTTTTGTGATCTTGAAGAGGATAGCTCAAAGTTTGCACTTTAATTATTGCAGATCGATTCTGATTTTAATTGAATTATGCCCAATTAAGAAAAACCAGCATACCTACATAGAATATAAAATCTACCTACCTATAGTGTCAAAAGTTATTATTTATAAGATTTACGTACAGAAATGAATTTTGAATGACATAAGACTGGTTACGGGAATTAATAATGACGAAATATCTATTACGTCCATTTTTAGTTATGATAAAGTTATTCTAAGAACTTAGTTGAAATTAAAATATAGCAAAATTAGTTTTGACTCATTGTTTACATTATCTTCCAAATATTTTGAAAACATAAATTTAGACAACGGTTTTATCAGTAATGAAGTTGCTCCTACAAACCTTCCTAGAAATGATAGGTAAATTTTTGCATTCAGCATGAAATTGGACGAAATTCCTTATCAACAACTAAGTATCTCGATGTTTTATTATGGTGAAATAGGAATGAATCTTACGATTAAAAATGTAATTAATTAATATTATAAAAGAATATACTTATTTTTCATTAAAAAATCTATCAAAAATACCTACTTATATCTTAAGTATTTCCTTTAAAAAAGTTGCTGATATCTGTTGATTGATATTAAGGGAAAGAATCAGACATATGTGAGATAGCCCAAAACAAACATTATTAACTTTCAGAAAAATACTTAGGTATCAAATATTTATCATAACTAGGTAAATTAACTAAAAGGTCTAGAAAATTTTGTTAATTAACAAATATTTCAGATATTAGAACATTGATAAAACTTCTTAATTTGATAAATTAGGTATTTTTCATTAATAAATATTCTAAAGGCAAAATTTTTCAAATGTGGATATAACGATCCTGTTAAATTATATTTTCCAATTAACTTTTCCAAAATCATCACCAAATGACTCGAACGCTTAGAATGATTAGGTATTGTGTAGGGTAATTCACGACAGTGATAAAAATACAAATTACACGCCTTAGTCTTTAGACATGAAAACTCAGACATAAGAATATCAATTATGTGCTTGTCAAGCGCCCATTATTTTGATTAATGGTTTTATAATATTACCTTCTATCGCATAGTTACCTTAAGAGAGTTATTCAAATTATATAATATGGAGATTATGCAAGTAGTTTGTTCTAGTTAAGAAGATGAATTTATTTGGTATAATTAACAACAATTTGGGATGTGATAGTGAAATAGTGAAGCAAATAAATTGGGAATTCCGATTGAAAGTGTTTGTTTATCCAGTGGTTGGAACTATCTGGATCATAGAACTGTGAAATTTTGTTCAAGAGTAAAATTACACTTACAGAATGTAATTAAATACCTTTGTGTGTATCGGGTATCGTATATTTGTTATAGGCGAAAAATAATATCTTACGATAATAAAGATTTCATTTATTATTTCGTTAAGAGCTACTGCAACATATTTCTGAATTCAAAACAGTAGGTAAGATTTCAACCCAGAAGAGTTTGAAACGAAATCATGGAGTCACAAATGATGGAAGGATGCAAACTTACTTTGTCCCAAGTGAACTCTCTTCATCCAAGGGTAGATCTGAGGCGGATTCGAAGATGAACCGCTCTTGGAGTTGTTATTGTTCGATCCTGATTTTTCGTTGCTCGAAGTCGAGCTCGTGCTGGATGCAGGCGATGATAGATTCTGCGAAGCCGTCGACGAGGCTGTGGCTGGTTTTCCTGGTGGAGATGTATTTACCGAGAGCGGAGACGTCAGACCAGAAGCTTTCGATGTGATCGTTGCGTTCGCGGTATTATTCGTCTGCGGGTTAGCTATGGGTGGCGTACTTCTTGTGGGTGGTCCATTCGTGCTCAAGTCTTGAGGAGAAGCTATGCCGGTCGAAGAAGTTGAATCGGCGTATTTACAACTGGCCGCAGGATTCAGCATACCGGGACTCTGTCCACCTGGACTGGCATGGTGCATGTGTGTGGTACTGCCAGCAGGAATCCTCTGAGGCTGGAGCTGGGTATAATCACCCATAGGTTGTAGGTTGTGGCCTGGTGCTGGTGTAGCATAAGGATGAGGTGGATACTGAGGACCGACCTGAGGGGGTGAATAACATGCTGGGGGATAGCTGGAGGCCGCGGCTGCATTAGGATTATAGTAGTCACCACCCGGACTCGGGTTTTGGTGTGGTTGATCTCCAACTGGCCTACCTTGTTGACCATAGCACTGAGCCAAGGAGTTCACAAATTGGTATGAGCTCATGATAGTCGCTTTTATTGTTTATAACTAGTTTATAATCATTACATAGTCGGTATAGAAAACACACAAGTCCACTAATAAATTCACAGTTCGACAGTTTTAAATCGTTCGTTTAAAGCAGCACTAATTGAAAATTCTTATGACACAAACACTATTTCTTTGCTTATACACGTGTTTCGGATAATGTTTGCTCTTATAAATTGTTAGATAAGAGTAGCATAGTCGCGTACAACTATAAGTCGAGAAACGACACCGTGGTCGACCGTATCACGTGGGGAGTTATGAGATAGTGTGTGTTCGACGTCCACAACGATGCGATCAGTGAGCGGCGCCACGACTGGGCTACGCCACACGTTGATTGGGTTTACTATACGAGGATGCGATTCCGGCAAACAGTCGTAGGCGCGGGTTCCATATGACAGAGACAGCCAACATCAATGCAAACGTGAGAGAGAGATAGTGTTCCTAGAGGGGATAAGCTTGTGTCAACGTGCCGGGCGAAAAGCATACGGCGTGTTGGCCGAGTGCCGGCGCAGGCCCGGGGCGGAGCCACAGAGGGGCTTGGGGCGGTGCTGACGATTTTAAATTGATAATTTGTGAATTGTTTAAGATTTGACGCTCAGCTGAGCGGTGTTCTTCTGCCGTATTCCGGTAGCCAGGACTAATGAATCAACTCGAACATGTTTTTTAGCGATGTATTTGATGACTTTCTGATAGACTTATCTAACGCTGTTTTATATTCAGCACATTTCTACCATTAAGTTTTATATATCCATGGTGTTTTGTCTTTTCGATTATTATATGTGATTGTGTGAATAAGTGATTTTTTCGTGAATGATATTGGTATAATCTGTGAGTAAATATGAGAAGCTGGAAATTATTTAGGAACAAAAATGGCAATCAAGATCATGTGTCTTAGATACCTAGGTACTAGGTACCTACCTATATCTACCTAGGTATAAAACATAATTTTGGTCTGGTCCCAGACAAAAACCTACCATTTGTAATATTTTTTCATATCACGCTAAGTAGGTTACATCATTTGACTAGGAATAAGTAGGTAGGTACCAATTTCTTATATGCAAGATTAATAATTATCTACCTACCTGGGTATCTAAGTCGCAACATTGAATGTTACTTCTTACTTCAATTTAATAATTGAAGTAAGAAGTAACATTCAATGTTGCAACTTAGATACCCAAAAAGTTTCAAAATAAATTAATAGGTATCTACTAGATACCTACCTCCTAATTAAGCCAAAATTCTTATTTAGGTGTGAACATCTGGGTTCATAACTTACCTAAAGGTATAGGTATCTATGTGCTAGTTATTTAAAATAGGTATCTACTTATCTCATCAAACACTTTTAACTATACCTAGGTAGGATATCTACATGTTAAAACCTTATAAATAAATAATACTTACCTACAATACTTACCCACCTACCTAAAAAACACTTCTTTATTGCGAAAGTACCTAGCTAATTGATGTTTTGGTAAGTAATTATTTTCCGAAGTATTTTCCCATTGCTATCTACCTATGTCCAGTTTGAGAGTTCTTCGAAGCAACTCTTCTCTTTAACGTCAACGTCTCCTAGCTTCTGTATCTAATATCTAAAATAAGCAATTTCAGTTCAGCAACTTAAGTTAGGTAGGTAAGTATTGTCTTTGATTCAAAGTCGCAGTTCTCTAAGAACATCATACCTAGATATTTCATTCTCCAGTAAATTTATCTGCGTTTTCTCAACTGACTTTAAAATAAAATTTTGTTATTAAACGTACATAGTGGCCATTTTGTAGGTATCTACCTACCTATACCTACCTAGATTTTGAAATTTAATATTATCGGTGACATTTGTTTCTTGGTTACCGGAATATAGGAGCAGAAGCAAAAATAGTCATTCCATTATTCAATCATTTACCTAAATCAATAAAAAACGAAAAAAGTCGTTCATTTGTAGCGGGTGGCAACTCCCCATACCTATCTGAGAATTGCCTACGTTTCTCAAAACATATCAAAAACATTAGAAATAGGTACCTATTTCCACCAAGTTCACAATTTATATTTCTAATTAGCTGTAATTTTGATATGAAAAAGGAAAACCACTGACAGTTTCCTATTTTGAACGCAGATAGGTATCTACGTCTAAGCAACCTTCTGTCATGAAGGTGGTAACTAGGCATAAAATGAGTCTGTACCTACCTAACAATGTTTTTTCTTACGTAGGTACCACCCTTCCTATATTCCATAATACCTACCTAATAGTAGATACTAGATACATCTATTTTGAAGTTTCAATTCCTAGTCATGAAAATCGTACATATTCAGTATTATGAAAATATCCTAATTGTTATGTAACCGTTACAGGAAATGATACCTACCTACATTTATAATTAATTAGCTATACAAAAATACATAAAGTTAGAGTTAATTGTTAAAGTAAGTAAGTTAAACGTATGATTTTGTTGAAGTCGATATCAAGATATAGGTAGTTAAGGCAAGTACCTACCGATGTAGATATGTCCTAACCTAATGGCTTAATCATCCATTTTTCTGTTTGAATAGCTAGAAATTTTAATAAAAATTCAGATACAATTTAAGGATGCGGCTGTTCAATTACCATTTGTAGAAACGCTTGTGTTACATTCAATATCTAACAATGTTAGTATAGTTACTAGGTAGGTATGTATTGAAATTATAGTAGTGTGACCAGAAATCTAAGAAGGTTGTAAATCACCCAAACACTTGAGTTATCAGCAGGCAGTCTAGTTGTACCTGTTCTAGCCATTAAATTTTGTTTTATACCTATATGTAGGTATAATGGGTTGAGATAATAATTAAGAAACTTCGTTTGATATTAATTGAGAATTGTTTATGTATATGAAATATGTTATGATATATGATAAAATAAAAAATTATAAACATCACGATAATGAATGCGATTATGCCAAAAGACAAACTATTTCATGAGATATCTTATCCGGACCTGGGAATCTCTCTTCTTTATTGCTTATCTATCTTTCGAACAATAGGTAATAATGAGGATCATCGGCTAATATGGATTTACGACCTTCTTAGATTTCTGGTTCTACTAGGTATACCTATATACCTACCTTGTTCAATAAATAATAGGTAGTTATTGTTGAACACAGCAATTATCATGTACCTAATAATCTGAAGTCTAGTTATTTCCAAGATTTTGGAGATAAAAATCTATTCAACTTTACCCACAACTTTTCTTCAATAAGTACCTACACAGCTCATGCAATGATGTCGAAAATAAAATGTATCGCGCGAATAGATTTGGCAATCTCTGTTTTATAGAAACGGAGAACATCTTGTATGATAAAACTAAGTAAAATACACACCTACCTCGCATATATATCGCAACGAAGTTATTCCTGTTAACCACCGCTAAAACTGGGGGTAGTGAATGGGTAAATAATGCAAGAGAAGAAGTTCCACTATTTTGATGGCAATCTTTTGGAAAAAAGTTACATTCAAATCTCACATTCATTGGAGTTATTTAAACTTTACCTGTTTTGAAATTATGGGCTCTAACTCAGAAACCCTTAAACTTATTAAGGAGGTGTCCTACTTTCGAAGGCTCCAGAAAATTATCGGTAATTTCGTCAGAAAAAAACAATTTATGGGAAATTCCGTAACTATCTACATGTGATAAGAAAATGGATAGAGATCTATAATGTCTGTCCAGCCGACTGGAACAGCTTATTTTCGCTGAATCTACAGAAAGAAAAAAAAGATCTCCCACTAAATTTTATCCTTCATAAGAAATTTCATATTTTTTTGATTGATCATAAAATTTAAAGTTACTTTACAAGAACGGGAGAGGTAGCTGACGTTAAATAAAATTATACTTACATAATAGAACGCAATTTTTTTGTCGGTCATCAAGTTATGAGTTACACAAATTGAAGAATTAATCAGGCATTAGGACTTGATTATGAAATCGTTCCTTGTAACTTTTGCCTTATTTCCCAATAGGTAGGTATAAGTACCTACCTTTTAAGTATTTTGTAATTCATTGTCATTCAACAAAACTTTTTCAAGTAGGTAGCTAGGTATTTCAAATTACTTAGTACATTTAGATTTTTTGTATGTACCTCCTTAGCACCCTAGTTTCTTCATTTCGTGACTTTGAGAACAATAATTATAGGTAGGTATTTGGACATTTATAGTCCATTTGAGAAAGGTGTAGAGGAATAAATTATGAGAATAAAGGGATCTCTTGTATTATGGCACTTATATGGCATTATGATAATTTATTACTTTACACCTTTCTCAAATGGAGTATAGGTATAGTAAGTACCTCTCTACCTACCTATATCTCGTACTGATCGGGCCTACTGCTTTAAAAAAACATGATCACCTCTACCTAATTAAGCGTTAATTTGGGTTGTGCGATATTTTCGCGGTTTCATATAAGTCGGTAGGTACATATACCTAGGTACTTATTTGTTTATCATTGCAATGTCCCCACTCTATATATTACCTTCCACAAGTAGAACTCGTTGAGCTCAGAAGTTTGCAAATTGTTGTAAACATAAAACAGTCATTAAATTCATGCGACACGCACCTATTTCTTGTTGCACCTGTCGTGACAGTAGGTACAATTTTAGAACTCTGAATTGTAGTAAAACTGCCGTAATTTCAAACATTAACCATTACTTGTATGCAGTTGTTCACTAAATATTATAATATTTTATGGAATAGTTAACCTGACCTTATTAGAGAAAACTACGTACCTACTTATAGGTACCTATTGAAAGTTTTATTTATGGACCCTAACGTATGTTGCTCAACTCGGTTGAGTTGAAATCGAATTGGGTAGGGGCACGTGGAAGAGAACAAATCAAAGAAGAGCAATCATGCTTACGAGACTAGATACTTTGTATTTGATGGATATATCAATGGCAATTTTCCTTTAAGGATTATTGCACTCCAAGCAGCGTATAAGAAATAAAAATTGAAACTCACAACAACACATCAAGTGTGGTTGTCACTTATTCCATGCCCTCGATTGATTGCTATAGGTAAAGTAGGTACATTTAAAATGTATTTTTCACCTAGGTATGTTTACTTTTGCTATTTCTACAGCCCTAGAGAAACAATAACTAAGTCACTCAGTGTGTACCTATGCCTAAAAAATAATAAGTACTTCATGTTCCTGGTTTCCAAGATAACTGGAATAAAAAAAACTGGTGTGTCCACTCACACGACTTTCCTACTGCCTTGAAACTAATTTCATCGAATATAAAAATCGTCTGATCAGAACGTTTTACCATTTTATTTAAACAAAAATGTTCATATTCAATTTTGTCGTAGGAGGGACTTAATTTTAGCCACAATATGAATAAATAATTAGAAAATTTGACAGTTTATTTACCTAAACATAATTATTTTCTCATACGTAGCAGGTTCTTTGAGTAGAATGTTTAAAATAGTTTCATCATAATCGATAGCGCTGTTTTCGCTCCGCAGACTTGAGTGAAGCATATCTATTGCCAAGCAACCAGTGTAAGCTGTGCATATGCCAAATCTGCGTCGCCGGCAAGCGGTATCGATATCCTACCAAACAAAAAGCAGTCAACATATCTAATCAGTTCATCCGTTATTGAGATAATCTTGGCACAGACAAAATGACAGATAAACCAATGGCTGAAAATGAGTTTTTGTACTCAGGGAACTCTGAAACGTAAACATCTGTTCAAAAGCGGACAACAAAAAATTTACTATGCTGCTTAGCCTAGCAGTAGGAACGTAAAATTAGAGCCGACTTCATTAGATCTTACAATTAAATGTACAAAATAATAAAAGTAGGTATTATTTATTTCTTTTCAGTATTTCTCTATAATGAAGTCAATATCTTTATATTATTTTATATTTTGGACTGAACCTTGATCCACAATGAGGTAGGTAGGTACTGCATGTTTGACGACATTTGAAACATCACTTGAATATGTTTATTTATACTTAGATATTTACGCTAATGTCAAATCCTTCATCTCTGATTTGGGAAACACTGTAGGTAGGTATCTATAACTATTTTACTGGTTTGGAAAGTTTTATGAAAATAAAAAAACGAATTTCATAAAGATTCCATGTTTGAAATAAAAATGTGGATAGTACGAATAGACCTCATAGCCCGTGGGTTCTGTACATTTATATTATAATTCGTAATTATTTTATAGTGTGAGGAGATACAAATTATAAAGGTAAATATAACTATTTTCATAAATAAAATAAGTTATCCTCAAGAATCTATTTCAATCATTAAATATAATCTGTTATTTTTTCTCATCATGTATTCACTCTCCTATATTCGAAGATAAGGGGGAAGGAAAGGAAAATTTAAGCTATCCTAACCTAATTTATTACTACTAGTGAAATACACATCAAAAACAAAAAATATACTTCCTTTAAAATTATCTCATGTTTTTTATAGAATTCGTTCCATACCTATATTTGCTCCTCACTGTATCCATATCAAGACAAGTAGGTACCTACATAGTCAGTCATTTAAAATATTGCTACATATTTTGAAAACCAATCTTCTTTGTGTAAAAGTAAGTTAATAAAAATCAACAAAAATGCCACAAGTTTACTATTCAAAACGTGAAAACAAACGCAAGTCCCGTCGAATTTTATAAATCCTTATTTTGATAATGTCGGCCAAAATACTCCTCTATTAACTAACTGCCTTCTACCTGTTATGCTTAAAATAAAACTTCATGCTAACTTGTATGCTTGAAGGCTCATGTCATGCAAATATCTCAAAATTACATCCAAGGTACACGAAGCATTTAAATTTTTGCCAATAATACGGTAATAAATAATATGGTCCATCCAAAATTCAACTTGGACATTTTGCAAAGAATGAGTATAAATTATTAGTTCTTGGAATAAGTTCAACCCATTTGCACTCTTTCGCATAATTACGTAAAATTCGGACTTTTCAGACTAGCCATGCTTGCCGACTGAGAAAAGGTATATATGTATTCAAATTTGAATTGTTCCGTGCCTACCTTGAAAGGAAAATAAATTGGGGTTATGAAGGCCAAATTATTTGCACAATACCTACGTACATCAGATCAGGTATTCTCAACAAACTCTAAGCAATCTTATCAGTTCAATTTTTCGTGTCACAAGAAAGGATAAGTGAACATAAAAGGTAGTGCTAGGTTCCCTTTTAAAGTTCTTCTTTGAGATTAGGTAGAGTATACACACAGCATACCTATTTTGGTATGCAGAATAGTGTTTTGTTCTTTACAACAGGAAAAAGGATTGAATTAAGTATTTATCTACAAATTATACGTAGGTATAGGTATAGGTATAGGTACAGTTTAAGTTAGGTGAGTCAATAAACGAGTTCTGATTGTACCTATGAAGTAATTTTGAGGAACATATCAAAGAATAGAACTTTTTGAAATTTATCACGTGTCGTATTAAAAAGTCTTTAAAATTAATATTCTTCCATAATTTCATAATACAGACTGATCAACTTAATACTCCGGAATTAGATATCTCTGTTGATCTATGACATACGAAATAAATTTGTAATAGGGTGAATGTGCTAGTAGTCGGCCTTTTTTGATGTAATCTCACTTTAACTGACAATAACATGGGCATATGTAGACTGAGTGGACAAAGTTAGGTTCGTATTTGTAGCTCGCAGATTAGGCTAACGCATAGTGTAGAGAAAGAATGTGAATTTTTAATTAATTTTATTTCTTATTGGAACCATTTTGCTAGTAGTCGGTCGCCCTAAAATTGGTCATTTCTTACCAGGCCCGAACTAGGTATTTTGGGCCCATATACAAAATGCACGTAGTTTCATCGTAATTTAGTTATTTCTTGTGACATCACACATTGACTTTGCTCCCAAATACTTTTCGACTTTCATTCATGTAACTTGAAAGAGTTGAATGCTATTTTTGCGGTAACAATTTTGCCAGTGCAAAAATTGTGATTGTGCGGTCCTGTAGGGTTAACCCGAGTATTCCTTAGTTTCGGCATATTTCCCTTATCGAAGCATGATTTCTCACAGCTTCAAGAGCGTTTGCTAAGTTTTCATCGTTGTGTTGATGAATCTTTGTTTTCGCACGGTCTGACATGACCTAAGGATTGTTAAAATCAACTTTTCCGTACAAAATTTGCTTGAAATAGTCTCAGAAATCTTATGGCCGATTACTGGTAAAATTACGAAAAGACTTATGTTCTAGTAGTCGGCCACCAGATTTGATGACTTGTAAGATTTTTTCCAAGCGTCGTACGCACGGCCGTCTATTGGTACACGAAATAAGCTTATACCAAACTATGCAATAAGACAAAGATAATGTGAATATTGTTTTAACTGCAGCCGGTAGTCGGCCGGAGGGGCCAACTAATAGTTACTATCAAAAATTGTGAAACTAGTGGCCGGCCGCCATGTTTTTTACAGTAAATTTATAGAAAGGCATTGTTTCCCAAGGAATTAAGGTTATTTGACTAAACATCTATTAGCAAAATCACTTATAAAAGATCTCGATGTTGCACACCAATTGTTACTTAGTGTTCACCGTCTCGATTTTCTGTCCAAGATGTTTGGCACTCCTTGACGAACATCAACTTTTTGAACGGTTTTCGCGGGAATTCAGTTAGATCTGACTTAAAGCGAAGTTGGTATCCTTACAGTTCATAAACTGGAGATTTTGAATACGCACATAAGGAACTTGGAAAACGCTTGGAATTCAAAATATATATAATTAAAGGGGTATGTAGCCGACTACTAGATGGGACCGGCTTACTTGCGCATTCACCCTAGAAGTTATAGATTTTGTCAACGTTCACATTTTGAAATTAATTCGAAATATAGGTAGGGGATGTTTTATATGGTCGAAACATATCAACTTTATGTTTTGTCTTTTAAATGGAATAGATAGGTAGGTATCTTATATACCTATTATCATTAATTTCAATTCAGCTTATTTTGCCTTTTACGGCAATTTATGTTTTTACTCGGTCTTTTTGAGATTTTATAAGAAAATTGTATTGAAATCGCCACCCTGTATTACTCAAAATTAACAACTGATTGTTATTCTGTCAAGGCCAAAAGAATTTCTTAATAGTCTAGTTTTTTGGAATCCGCATCATGTCTTTGATAAGTTGCATTTTGTATACCTACACGGTGATCTAAAACACACACCCAAGGCAATCTAGGTTATTTTAAATGAAACACTACCTATTTCTCTTATTAAGAATTCCTTAAGTACATCTACCTAAACATCAAAGTTATTGAGTTATTTCGATTCTTAATAATACAAACGACAGATTTTGGAAACGCCATGCTCTGTTTCAATTATTAACAACTTAAAAAATACACACTGGTCTGTGAATAAAATATATAAAATTATATATAAAATATTATAAAATTTTCAATAAAACTATAATAATGACAGACTACAAGAAATTAACTAGATAGGGAATGTAAAATACCCATAATTCTTTCTAGCCAATTCTTTTTCTTTCTCATATCATCTATTGTATTTGCAAACAAAAAAAAAGACAGATATCAAAGAGAAGTTTATTTGATAATTTCGGAAACATTCCATGAAATATAATTTGTTTGAATCGATACGGATTTCACTATTATTTCAAAGAAAATAAATCGTATATGTATACCAAGAACATATTCAGGAAGTACGGATTTTCCATTTTAATATTTTCTGAAAAAAGTATGACCTATTACATATTCTCTAAGAATACCACTCTTAACATTTGAAGAACATCTAGTTCGAGATGAGTCACTATTAGGTACATAAGGTTTCTCTCTTGAATAGATAATATTAAAATTAGTGAGGATTCGAATAACCATTTGACATTTTATGGAATCGCAACGAAAAATACATACCTAAACAAGAGTAAATATCTTCTTTAGGCCCAATTATTATAACTACAGGAGAGGATAAAAGAAACTTCAAATAAAAGAAAGTTGTAAATTTCCAACAAAATTTACTGCAATTTTAATAGAACAAAAAACAACGTTGATCGATTCAGATATTGAATGAATATCTATTTCATTATGAAGCTTATACGGCATTATACAATAGAGATGCCTTCATTATCCCAATTTATTACTCTCTATCTTTTTGAAATAAGGTAGATATAGAAGTATGGGTATTTTGAATTTTCAACTTAGTTCATTGCTGTATTCTGTCGGTATTAGGTATAGTTACTTTGAATAACTAACTTAACTAACTTTAACAAATAGGTATTAGGTAGGTATTTCCATAAAATGTAGTTTTTATTATTAAAAGTCGAAAAAAGTCAATAACTGTAATGTTTAGGTACACCTAGGGACTACTTCCCTAATATAAATCATAATAAATTCTTCATGATTATTAATTTGTTATATCCTTATCATATTCAAGGGGTCCAGGCACTACTTCCTCGGGATTTTTCATTAAGAATGAATTTCTGCCAATGGTTTCTTCAAATGATTGATGAAAATCCTCAATTTAACTCCAAAATTTTATTCACGGAAGCAGCTAATTTTTCGCCATAAGAAATTTTCACAATAATTATTTCTGGGCTGAAGAAAACCCGCAAGAGCAATTTTCCGTAAATGTATGGATTGGAATTATTGGTGATAATTTAATTGGACCTCATTAAACACGTAGATTGAACGGAAATACTTATCAGTTTTTTGAATAGAGTTCACCAAATTTGGTAGATGACGTGTCTATTTTAACCCTACATCGTATGTGTTTTATGCACGATGGTGCACCAGCCAGTATTAGTTATGGGTAATAGCATTTTTAAATCAACTAATAATAATTACTGGATCGGGCGCAGAGGAACACAGTCAAGGTCACCTAGATCGTCAGATCTAAATTTTCTAGATTTTGTTCTTTGCGACATCCTAAGACGCTAGTTTGTTGCACCCCAATAGACAATGAAGAGGAGTTGAGAAACCGCATAAGATTTTGTTTTGTCACTATCAAAAATACTCCAAGAATTTTTCCAAAGGCTCCAAAACTTTATGAGGAAAAGAGCTGATGTATAATTGTAGGTGATGGCCACATTCAACAGCCAATCTGAATTATTGTTTTCGTTCTTGTTCACATTGTTTAATTTTAGTTCCTTTTAATATATTAATAATACATATTCATTATAATTAAATTTAATTTTATTGTTTATTACCTACTGAATCATCCAATTGTTTCCTTAAACAAAAATCGTTTTAATTTTTTTTGGAAGATATCAAATTTGTTATAAAATGAATCAGGATTTTCAAAATACATGTTTTTTCAAGAAAAACTAGTGGCGTACATAATATTTTCCAAAAAATATCTACTTCACACTCTGTAGAGATGCCACTGTTTAAGACTTGAAAAAATCTTAAATCACACAATAAATTACATAAAAATATCTGGAAAGCTATTAACGTTATAATAAAAAAAAACTATTTTTTCCTTATAAATTTAACACCCTTTAGCTCAAAAGTTGACAAGTTTAGGACATAGGTTTATTTAAAATTTTCTCCTTAAAATCAACTGAGGATTCAATAATAAATAATAAGAATCGAGCTAATTAAAATGTGAGGTACCCACATTGGTCCCCAATTGATTATTGGTGACTTAGATGAGAAGGCACCATATACCACATACATTTTCACTATTGAAATACTTCAAGCATCGTGGAGGTAGGTGTATAAGTCCACTGTACGTTATCATTTTCTATTTCTAATACAGGAGTGCTGAGAAAAAATACTAAAGAAAGGGGGTACAGTGGAAATTTTGTATTTTATTCTGAAATATTCAAAATAATACTTTTATTCTATTAGTACCTACTAGTAATTTTGATGTAGGTCTACTATTATGTCTATTTAGGTATCAGATACTTCACAATCTCTTCAGAACTTCAAAATGACCAATACCTACCAGTAAATAAATATTATTTTGTTTAGTTCAATGTACTGGGTGGCCCATTAATAAAGAACGCCGGCTATATCTCAGGATACGTTAATGGAAATGGAAATGGAAAATTAGAGGTGAATCGGCCAAAAGAACAAGCTGGAAAATATTTATAACTTGCTTAGTCTACCAATAGAGGGCGTATTTCACACCGCAAAGTACAAAACACAGTTTTATTTAAAATTATCCCAAGTTAACCTTTATTGAAAATATTAATTTTGTAACCTACAAAAAATAAGACAACTTTTTTGTATTAAAGTTTTTTCTCCATCTTGTCAAATAACGGGTGTGGAGAGGAACAAGTGTTGGTTTAAAAGAAACAGGATAACTTTATTTCATTTTAAAATACTTTTTTGGGCGCTTCTACTGTAACAATAACATTTTGAATTTAATTATTTTTCGAGTCGGTAGATGGCATTTCATGAAAATGTCGCAGATTTTTATGAATTTCTCGAAAATTTCAAATGAAATGGTATTTTTATTTTTCAGTAGGAAGAAAGAGCGTAAAAAATTACAGTTACTGGTGAAAACCGCAACTCCATATGATTATTCCTTATACCATTTCATAAAAATTCCATTGTAGGTACCTATATATCCTTTTCAATGTATGTTTCGCATTTTGCATAGTAAAGTTACATCGCTTTTGATAATGCTTCTCTTGTTAGTTGTAAGTTTCGTCAAAATCATTAGAGTAGGTAGTTTTCACGCTACAGTCTTGAGCAAAACATATTTTTCGGAAATTGCCTAGCAACTAGTGGAAACAGGATGAACATTCTGTGTCATAGGCGAGCGTTAGCGATACTAGAAATGAAAGGGTTAGGTAGTTGTTTGGTCGGGTACCGGATAACGAATATCTGGGCTGCGAGTCGGTATGGCCCCATGTCTATAATACCTATGTGACTTTTTGTATTTTTTGTCTTTTGATAAAATAATAAATTACACTCAACTCCATATGATTATCCCTTATAGACTTATTTAAAAATATTCTTAAGCCTTCAGTTTAGTGATGCTGCGAGACTGGTCTTGGTCTTGCAGTCTTGGTCTTGGTCTTGCGAAATTGCAAGACCAAGACCGAGACCAAGACCGTCTATGCAAGACCAAGACCCAGGACCAAGACCAATACTGGGGTGCAAGACCAATACCAAGACTAACCTGGTCTTGGTCTTGGTCTTGCTGCAAGACTTGCGAGACTTGCAAGACTCTTGCAGTTCCGTAATCAAACAACAATTTGGTAGGAAACATATTCTTTTGCTTAATGATTAGATAAGAAACGCTACTAAATAACCTAATTAATTTAATCTTTGAACTTCCTTATTATCGGTCTTTATTTTAATAAAACCTTCTAGGATTTCCCTTAACGAGCTGTTTTCAAAAAATCCCGACAGTTCGTAGTCAGGGGAAGGTAAACTACACGGATTTTATTTTTATTATTTTTTCTATCGCGCAGAATGTTTTAAGCAAACGTTACAAATCATCTATAAATCTGATATCTTTTTGATGACATTTATCCAGTAGCCATTTTTGGAGATTTTTGAAATTTTAGATTGCCCATATTTTGAAAGAATTTTTTCGGTCATTCACACGACTGATTTTTGAAATAAACACATAGTTTTATAAACGCGCGTATTAACAAATCTCTACCTGTTTTTAATTTTCTTTTTATTTTGGAAAAAGCTTTATACAAAAGTTAGTTAGATTTATAAACCAAATACTTTTAATCGCTTTCACTCAATATCCAATCTAAGAGATTCTTTCTATTCTTTAAAAGAAAATGGTACAAAACCATTGTAGAATGAGCGAGAGAATGAGTTATGAAATGGAAGTATGATGCATGTAGTAAAATGTGTGCTCAGTTGCAACAGATTATACCAAGAAAGCACAAGCAGACTAAGTCGCGCTAGTAAGGTACGATTCTCATATGTGAATGGTGATTATTAATTTATAAATTATTAATCAATTACGCATCCCACTTGCCTTAACTTAATTCTACGCACCTAGTTTTATTCTCATTACTTATTCTAGAATGGTTTGTTACCATTACAATACCAGGCGTGTTTGTTCTGGACAATGAAATTTTTTTTATACGGTCAAAATTTATCCATTTCGAATGATAATATAATTAGGTATAGGCAATTTTATAGATTATGAATTACATACTTCCCTACATATTGCACGGTTCTTCTTCATTTGAATTAAGCAATTACGGTTTAGAATCGCAACAACTTTTCACACTTATAAGAAGATCAAAACTTTTGCAAGAGTCTTGCTAAGTCTTGCAACTCTTGCAGCAAGACCAAGACCAATACCAAGACCATATATGCAAGACCAAGACCCAAGACCAAGACTAAGGATCTGATGCAAGACCAAGACCAATACCAAGGGTGCAAGACCAAGACCAATACCAAGACCATATCGGTCTTGGTCTTGCTTTGCGCATCACTACTTCAGTTTAACAAAATTAGAGAACACTTTGAGTATCAGTAATTTTTATTAAAGTTACCTATATTCCATGTAACCTACTTTAACAATAAATAAAAAAAATATTACCTATGTCGCTCTAAATGGGATAATTTAAGTTAAGTGTAATTAAATGAGAATTAAACACAAATAACTACCCACAGTAGGTTACAGCTTTGTATTGTCCATGACGGACGACACTTTGAGCAAAGGCGTCATTAATATCTTTCTATATTTTTGTTCTAGGTTCTAAGTTAGTTAGCTCTAGGTGTCTAGGTTTTTTCTAAGTTCGGTTCTTATAAATATAAAAAAATGACAGTCTTTGTTAGCGTAAAGAAAGATATATTTTTTTTTCGCTTTTTTTGTTTTGTTTCTGTCAAGGCCTACCAAGAGTCCTACTTATTATAAATTTCTTGTATAAATTATTAGGTTGTTGTTACAGTTATTTGTGTTTAATTCTCATTTAATTACAATAAACTTCAATTACCCCTTCTAGAACGACATAGATAACGGACAATTTTTGTTATTGTTAAAGTAGGTCATATAAAATATAGGTAACTTTAATAAAAATTACTGATACTCAGAGTGTTCTCTAATTTTGTTACGTAAAAATGTAGGTTTAAATACATTTTTAAATAAGTCTATGAGGAATAATCGTATCGAGTTGAGGTTTTCACCAGTAACTGAAATTTTTCAGGCTCTTTCATCCTATTGAAAAATAGAAATACCATTATATTCAAGATTTTCGAGAGATTTGAAGCGCCCAAAAAAGCGGTTTAGGATGAAATAAAGTTATTCAAAACAGGTCATACCAAAGAAAAAGTCATCCAGTTTTTTCAAACCAACATTTGCTCCTTCCCCCACCTGTTATTTGACAAGATGGAGAAGAAACTTCAATACAAAAAAGTTATCCTATTTTCAGTAGGTTACGAAAAAAATATTTTCAATATAGGTTAACTTGGGATAATTTTGAATAAAAAATTGTTTTTTAATTCGCGGTGTGAGCTACGCCCTCTACGGTAGACTTAGCAACTTATAAATATTTTCCAGAATTTTCTTTTGGTCTCCTGGTCGTCCGATTAACGGATCTCGAGATATAGCCGGCGTCCTTTATTGATGGGCCACCCAGTACCTATGATCTATTGAAACCGTTGCTAGTTTTTGTAAAAAGTTAATACTAACTAATTATTTCTCTTATACGTATTTAAAATGATTATTTTATCTCATTTTGCAATAAAAGTTAGATTCCCTATTTTTTAAACCTTAATTTCATTATTAGTTAAGCGCTCTGTATCACTTTTGTATTTAATATTATTTATATATAATACACCAGCGTACCTATAATCTGAAAAGTGAATTCAAAGACTGCTCGTCTTAAACAACCATTTTGAATGTGGGAACCATCCGATTTTTTCCAGAATTCCAAACAGCTTACGAATATGACTTAGAAAAACGCCATGAATTTATTCACATGAGGTTGAGTAATGACTAGGGATAACATGTGGTCGAAAATTGTCTTTAAAGATTAACAACATCGGAATACTTAAAGCATTCCTTCATCATCATTGGAGGTACAAAAACAAAACGAACAGGTTATTCCATTCCCACCAGTAGCAAATAATTAATTGTTGGAAGATATTAACTTTAGAGAAAAACTTGAGCGTTCGAGGTTCGATTAGATATTAGCATGAAATAAATCAGTTTGATAGAGAAATAAATTGTAATGGACGTTTTATCCCAGTAAATATTTAAATAAATCTCCCATACCTACCTTCAATAAAACTTCCTTTATTTAACTATAGATATGGGTCCATTTTATACAGACCAATTCTTCTACATGATATCCAAATATCTTATTATAAACTAGGAACAAGTTATTCAAGGTAATGTAATTCATTTTTATCATATTACTACTATAGTTACTGTTTCACTTCAACTGTTTTTAGTGTTCCGTACATCTGATGAAAAAAGTGAACCATTTTAAGATCAATGTGATGGTCTCTGTCTATCTGTCCGTCTGTTACGGTTTATTTTTTCCGAATCTACAAAACGAATGAACTTGAAATTTGGTCCTGATTTAGAGTTGAGTGACCGCAACACGAATGTACTTGTAGGTTTAAATAGGAATTTTGACACGAGGTTGATTTTGTGGAGAAAACTAGAAAATCAAAACAAAAAAGTTCAATATGAATGAGGCAACTTATGTTATTATAGGTAGGTCATAGAATAACAAACTATATGGTAAAATGGTTGAACTGTATCATTTATTATTCATCTACCTATGTTGGTTGATTAGTTCAAAAATGTTTTACCATATCATCAGTGTTGGGTATCCATATTAGATGTACTAAAAATACTAATGTTAGTATAAAATATATAGGTATTTCTTAGATGCTCACATAAAAAATCGTAAGCTAGGTAGTTTAAAATATTTAGGTAATGAAATGTTTTTGTATAGACCAATATATGTCAATAGAAAATGGCCAAGAGCTCTTTTTTATTCTTTTGCAATTAATATAATTTTTGATCCATTTCATAAAAAAGGAGTTGGTTGGTAGGTACAATCATTCCATTGTACATATATATCCTTTTTTAATGTAGGTTTCGCATTTTGCATAGTAAAGTTACATCGCTTTTGATAATTCTTCTTTTGTTAGTTGTAAGTTTCGTCAAAATCATTAGAGTAGGTAGTTTTCACGCTACAGTCTTGAGCAAAACATGTTTTTCGGAAATTGCCTAACAACTAGTGGAAATAGGAGGAACATTTTCTGTCATCGGCGAGCGTTAGCGATACTTGAGATGAAAGGGATAGGTAGTTTTTTGGTCGGGTACCGGATAACGAATATCCGGGCTGCGAGGCGGGATGGCCCCATGTCTGTAATACCTATGAGTCTAGGATCCACCGGCCATTTTAAACATTTATTACTATCAAGCTAATTAGCCGTAAATAGCCTCATTTTGATGAGACGCCCAACTTTTCTCTTACAAAATTTCGATTGTGGTAGCTAACAGGGGTAGCAGTGATAAAATATATTAATTTGACTGTTCTCAAAAACTAATTACTAACTGGGTTTTTATGTGTTAAATCTCAAGATAATTATCTAACTTATTTAAGAAAATATGTGTCCTACAAAATGTATGGTTTGATCAAGCAGTCCGCTCTTTTCAATATGTATGGATAACGAGATCATAAAAAATAATTACTAATCAGCTGATTATTTTCCTATTGAATAGTTAATATTTATATAATTTAACAATCACATTGTCCTACAAATTGCGTGGTACGTTATCCCGGTCCTACGCTCAAAATTTATTAATACCACAAGACCATTTTTCTCAGTACTAACTGTAGGAAAAAAATATTATATGATAGGTTACTATGTTCTCTGTCCAGAAGAAACAATGTCCATCAAGAAAACAGGTATGTATCACTTTTTTCGCTGGCCTATATGTAACGTAACATAAAGTGTAAACATCTTCTCCGAAATTTACTTTATTTTCCATTAAAATTGATTTTACTATAAGAAAAACTCAATTTTCATCAAATTCTTCTGATAAATCTTCATTATCGCAACTAACAGCACTTTCATCTTCATCTCCTCCATTTTCCTCACTCGTGACATCTAACTCTGCAATAACGTGAAAAAATTTAATAAATGCCCAATATCAATCAATAAATAACAATAGTATTGATAGCGTACCTTCAGAAGATAATTCTTCAAACCAATAAAATTCATATTTGCCATCAATTATTGTCCATACATATTTTTTGGCCAATTTTTCTGAGGGGCACCGCATGTGTGCATTACACCATACATTGCTGATGAATACCGTCCTTTTAATTTGTTGCAACAATTCTTGTTTTGTTGGTGGCAAACTGGAAGGATCATATCCTAAGATTTTTTTTCTTAACGTTGTTTCATTGTCATTTTTTGATTTATACCCTTTTTCAAATAACTCGTACCGTCCTCTGTTGATATCATTTTTTGGTTTTAATGAGTACACTCTGCATACATACTCTTCAAGAGTACGAACTACCCCACACGATGTTGTTAATTGTTGTTCACTTTGTAGGAGTTGAATAAAAGCATCTTGAATTTTTTTATTCTTCTTTAAAATACTGAAAGGTCTCTTTTTTCCTTTAACGAAGAAAGCAAGATTGTAATCATTGCCAGTAAAAATATGGTAATGGGCGAGTGAACAAGATAGTTGCTCACCAAGTTTGGCATACATTAATTATGTTCAAGTACATTTTTGTTCTACTTGTGCTTATATTGATAAGTATTTCAATTTCTTCTTTTAAATACTTAAAATTCGCCAACATTATTACTGGTATATCAGAGTCTGTACAATGTATCTCCACAGGATAGTTTGTATTAAATTTATAAATGTGGTATACAATTTTGGTGTCAACTTCTTCATGATAACAAGAGAGGTTATAGTCAATGACTCTTTTTATTCTATTTTCCTTAGACACCTCATAAGTGTAACATTGATCATAATTAAGATTAATAGTCTTTCCTGTGATCAATGTAATAAATTCGTCTCCTGTCGAAACTTCAATTAAAAATTCAACAAATTTTTCTTTTCTCAATAATTTGCAGAAATCAGTGGGACGATTATTTTCTTTGCGTATTACGTCATGCTGTGTGCTCTTCACCTCACAGATCATGTTCAAAATCTTTAATACTGGGTTTTTTATACTTGTCAAATATAATATGTACTTCTTTTCTATTATATTTAAATATTTTTATTATATGTTTCGAGATTGCACCATAATTTTTTGGAAGGTTCTTTAACGTAGGTACTTATGTAATAAATAAAATCTATCAACTAAGGGAATGTCTGCTTCTGGAGGATTTACGATTTCAGTTTGATATTCTAGTAGTTCATTTATAACTACATATAACATATAAATATTATTTGAGCACCAGAAGAAAAAAATCAGCTGGTTAGTAATCATTTTTCATGACCTCTTTATCGATACATGTTGGAAAGAGAGAGGACTCTTTGATTAAACTATACATTTTGTAGGACAAATATGTTTTTAAATAATTTAGATAATTATTTTGAGATTTAACACATAAAAATCCAGTTAGTAATTAGTTTTTGAGAATCGTCAAAACAACATATTTTATACCTGCTGACCCTGTTAGTTACCACAATTGAGAGTTTTCATTCAGGAAATTGTTGGGCATCTCATCGACATGAAGCTATTCACGAAGATTCAGCTTGATAGTAATTATTTCGACATCAGAGATCTGCACTACAACTTTTGAGCGTAAGACTGGGATAACGTAAATTATATAAATATTAACTAATTAACAGGAAAATAATCAGCTGATTAGTAATTATTTTTCATGATCTCGTTATCCATACATGTTGAAAAGAGGGGACTGCTTGATCAAACCATACATTTTGTAGGACACATATTTTTTTAAATAAGTTAGATAATTATCTTGAGATTTGACCCATAAAAACCCAAATAGTACTTAGTTTTTGAGAATCGTCAAATTAATATATTTTATCCCTGCTACCCCTGTTAGCTACCACAATCGAGAGTTTGTAAGAGAAAAAGATGGGGTTCTCATCAAAATGAAGCGACCCACGGCAAATTAGCTTGATAGTAATAAATGGTATAAATGACCCGTGGATCCTAGACTATATGTGACTTTTTGTATTTTTTGTCTTTTGATAAAATAATGAATTACACTCAAGTGCAAAAAAAGCAACAAGTTGATATTGGATAACATTTGAAATCACGCTTTTTATTTCAATTTTCATAATTTTCTAGCAAACTGTAAATAGAATTACTAACTTCATCTTGCATATAGGTCAAGCATATCTATGGTTAAATGCTATAGCTTAAGTTATTTATTATACAGGTAAAACGAAAAGGATGCAAAATAACATATCCCTAATTCGAAAACAATATGTGGAATAATTTCTTGGGAATATTCCCTTTCCTATATTTTGTGCTTTAGTTTGTCTCTTAAGGTACAATGGATCACTTTTCAGAAAGAAATTAGCTTATTTCTTACCAACAGTTTACTTTATTTTACTTTTCGACGAGGTTACTTTCCTCAAGATACTCTTCGTAACCTTATTGACACTATGAGATCGACGTCGGCTGATAGTGGTGAGAGCTGGAGATAGTAAAAGGTAGATACTAAATATTAAACGAAATTATGTTTCTTTTGGGTAGATTTAAGTTACAGTTGAAATGGTTTGCATCAATAAATTTTCTGATTTTTTCATTTTAATTTAGGTCGCAATAATGGCTTATTAAAAGCAAACAACTAAACAATTTATTGTTGCCTTTTAATTGCTAGACTCACAAACTAAGCTTACAAAATCAAGGAAACTAGTTGGTGCACTGAAAAATAAGAAATAAGAATAATTCTAATGGTGCTGGTACCTTCTTTGGAAGTGATGTATTTATTATATTATTATATTAATATTATTTCGTATTTTCACGGTAGGATTTACTAAAGTTGATCCTAGTTTTTGTAAAAAGTTATTAATTTCTCATTTTTGAACGGCAACAGAAAATAAATTGAACTTAAGACTTTTTATAAATATGTATAAATAAACCAAAATTCCCAGTTGCAAGATGCCTGGGTGTGCTTCAATGTTTTATTCGTAAAATCTTTCCTCATAGTTTTTTCTATGATAAAAAGTATAACTATTTTTTAGAGATTCTTCAAGTGTTCGAAAATGAAAGCTGTATATACTCTTCAGTCAATTCTCTAAATAGACGGGCTGAAGCTCCAAGTCTTAAATTTCCAATTTTTTCGTTTACTTAAATCTCACTTCAGCCAAAACTCAATTTCCTAGACATTTGGAATTTAAACTTTTTATTAAATTTCCATTATTAACAAATTGCTATTCTTTTGAGAGTTGACAGTCCTTGTAGAAAAATCGAGCCAAACTAGATAATAATGTAGTCGTATTTTAGCATGAAATAGATCTTTCAGCGGTCACTTCTCTTATATCTTGTTCAAGCTCGTCTACGTACATTTCCAGGGTAGGTGAATGAAGATCGAAACTGATAAGGCATACTAAAGAGATGAGATAAGTAAGTTTTGCAGTTTTTATTAGTAACGATTCATCTAATGCGCGTAAGTACCTACCTATAGTCTCTTTGAATGAGCAATCTGATTACGTCATCAGCTAGGGACTTTTCAGTGACTTTTCTGTTGACCTTCCATCATCGTTTGACACTGATAATGTATATGGAAATTTATCAGGTTTAATAGTAGGTACAAGAAGACTGGAAATAAGGAGAGTAAACTTCCTATGCTTCTCTACTTAGCCACATGAGATCATAGCAGTTGCATATCATAGCGAGTCCTCGTGTACGACGAACATTGACGAACATCTTAACAATTACCTTAAATTTTTGTTGTCTTTATTTATCTTCATGATCATGATCTGTTGTCTTTTTTAAGCGAAAGCCGCTCGTTGACCACGGCATGGTGCGCAAAGGCGTATTTACAAAAGATATGCGTATGAAATCTTACACGATTTTTAGGGCGAGTTTGATCTATTTCCAGTCTTCTTGAGTAGGTACCTACTGATTTGAAGAGTTGCCAAATCAAATCAATTTTGACGTCCATAACTGGGTAGGTTATAACCAATCGCAAGTTCGTTTATTTATCTAAAATATTTTGAACATCAAGTGTAAGAAATTATTATTATCTATGGTCTATTAAACAGCTGATTCTAATAATTGTGAATTTTACGATTCGACAACGCTGAAAATTTTAGACGTACCAATTACATCAGTTGGTATTGGTATTGGTAGGTACATATTGGAGCCTTGGCTTAGGTAGGTATATTTTTTGTTCTTATAAAAAGTCCCGAAAATATTATCTGTTATCGACTATACAGGGTGGCGATTTTAAATGGAACGCTGCTTACAGCGGCCTTGGGAATGAGATTTTTCTAAAATTAAAAAATACGTTCTTAAATTTTTTTTCGTCACGTAAAAAAAATGGGGCTCCCAAGAAGGGGGGCAGCCCTAAGCACCTTCGTTTTTTCAAATTAGAAGACACCACTTGTAGCAACTCCTGAGAAAGCTTATTGGAAAGGAAATTTGTCGATAATATTTAATGTAATTTAATAACCATGTGTCAGAAATTTACTAAAAACTGATTTTTAACTATTGAATGAACAATTACACCAATAATAAACATTATTACTGGAATGTTACTTTTTTAGATTAACAGAGTTGTTGACATTATGCCCCATTAACCTGTTGGCACAGACCCAACCGATGGTAGAACTCTTCTCTTACTCTTCCCATAAGTTCTGGCGTGATTAAACGTATATCTGCCCAAATCCTTGCATCTAAGTTTTCCAGATTTCTAGGTCTGTTTACATAGACCTTATTTTTTAAACCGCCCTGTAATTAAAAATCTAAGGGTGCAATATCCGGGAATCTGGAAGGTCACTCTACAAATCATCGCCGTCCTATCCACCTACTTGGAAATGCAGCATTTAAAAACTCCCTTACATTTCATGCAAAATGGGGAGGAGCTCTATGCTGCTGGAAAAATATACTTCTAGATTTCCATCACTAAGAAATATTCCTTGGCGTTCTGGTATTAAACATGTTTGACGAAAATTTAAATACAGGTTTCCATTTAAATTATCTAGAAAACTGAAAGGTTTAAAGGATTCGGCCAGAAGTTTTGAGTAAGGGAAGAGATCTACCATCGGTTGGGTTAATAGGGCAACAACTCTTGCGCTAATTTAATTATTATTATTAATGTCATTAAACTGTTAAAAATCACATTTTAGTTAATTTCTGTCAAATGCTTTGAAAGATGTAAAAATTTTTTTATCGACTAATTCCTGTTTCTATAAGCTTTCTAAGGAGGTATCAGAAGAGGTGTCTTCTAATTTGAAAAAACAAACTTGTTTAGGGCTGCTCTTACTCTATGAGGGCAATTTTTTCTACAAAACGAAAACCAACACCATAAAAAATCTTTGAGGACGTATCTTTGGATTTTTGAAAAATCTTATTCCTAGGGCAACTATAAGCAGTGTTCCAATTAAAATCCCCACCCTGTACAGTCATTATATTGTGTAGCTAACTATGCTCTTTTCCTATTCTAAATTTGAAAAAATCGCTGCTGTGATTCCTATGAGTTTTTGAAAATCTGATAATATGGAGCTTGAAGCTTGATCATGAACTGTAAGGCCATTAAAAGTTGAGCTATCTTCAGTAAATAAAACGTAGCAATATTACGTAATTCTTTATTTCATAAATTCATACTTATAATAAGTATTATACAAAATTGTCACTCACTTTATTATTTATGCAAAACCGGGTGGGTCCTGAAACAAAGACATATTTAATCATTGATTTTTAGTTAAAAAATGCTGAAATAAATTAAGAAGCAATTGTAACCCAAACATAAAGTTATTTAAAAAGGTCCCAAATCTACTAGTAAACAAACAATATAGCAAAACTTATTAGGAGCCCTGCTTATCTGGAGGTATTGTTCAAAGCAAATGCAATTGGGTTGTATAAAACGGAACATTAAATGATAAAAATAATACCACAGTTTCCTATGACAAATGAACAATAACAGGACCAGTATCAAATTAAATATAGAATTAAAAATACCTATTATGAAAACCATCACAGTTTTATGTTGAATTTCATGCTTAGTCTGAAGATTTCCGAGATTTTATTAATATCCCAAAAAATTTGATACCTATATAATCAAAGTTATGCTTATTTTCAAAAATATAGCATGATAGAGTACTTTCTATAAACTGTTCTATAAATTATACTGCTATAGCATTTCATCTTGTTATTTAATAACATAATTGAAGAGTTCATTTATTAAGATATAGGTATATTTAAAATTTATAGATTATATTTTTTTACAAAAATTAGGATCTTTGTTAGTTGGTGGTAATTATTGGTAATTTTGAAGGCAGTAGATAGAAGACTTTTGGCACCAATTTGATACATGCAATCGCTACAGCTACAGGGTGTTTTATTTTTTGTAGGGTACCTTCGTTACTGTTGTTAATAGCGCAAAATTAATATATGATACTTGTCATGTGATCTTTTAACGGTAACCTCAAAATTAGAAAAAATCACTTCCTCGGGAAATACAGGGGAAAACTCAATTATATACATTTTTAAAATAACCCTATAACTTCTTTACTAAAAGTGATATATATTATGGTTTATACGAATGAACAGTTTTTAAGCACTATGATTATTTTTTAATTTGAAGACGATGATTGAGAGATCTCTTATTCAAATTTTCAGTTTCAAAAAGAATTAAAGATAAGACAATATCCGGAAACATTCTAATTGAACATTTTTTCAAAAGAGCTACGGTTTTCGAGTTTCAGTGATGTTAAAATTTGAAATACTTATGTGTATTTTCGTTATGTGGAAGACGCAATTTCCGCATGTGTTGAGGTCTATAAATAATAACAATTACAACAAAAGAATATACGTGGCTAATAGGATAAGTACTATCTTCTTTGGTATTAGTAAACGTTCAATGATTTTCGTGGCTAATGTTACACTCAAAAGTGTGAAATAAATATTTTTTACAAGAAATTGGACCGACGTTATTAGTTGGTGCACTGAAAAATAAACAATAATATAAATTCTGTTGGTGCTGCTACTTGTGAAGTTGGTGCCTAAAGTTATCAATCTAACTGCAACTGCACAATTTCAGAAGTAACAGCACCAATAAAATTAATATTATTTTGTATTTATCACTGCACCAACTAATAACGTCGGTAATTTTTGTAAAAATATTCATTATAATAAAGTTGTCTATCAATATCAAAGCTATAAATATGAAGTCATTGCGTTCCTATTATTAATCGAATTTCTGAAATAAGGGAGCTTGAAAAAGTCTGACTTATACATTTTCTTTATATTGAAGTAAGTAACTCATTTTCTTAAACCATACTATTACTGCTGTGCAGAACATTAGTATACCAAATGATGTAGGTTCGATTTGTACGCTCCTGTTTTGCACCCATTTTTTATGTTTTATTTTTTCAATAGAATTATTGCGTGACTAAAATTAGGTAGTTTAATTAATTAGATTATTGATTTTGTATAATTTGTCCTGGTACGATTTCATGATTTATAAAATTATTGTTGTTTACCATAATCATTCAAAATTATGAAATAAATGATTAAAAATAGAATTAAATAACAATTTAAGTCTTTCTAGAGCATCATCGAGTGAAGTCGGTCCTAGTTTTTTTTATTAAGAAGAACTACTCGGTAAGCAAATACCCAATCCTGCATTGGATTACATTTTTCATTTTTATAACGCAGATCGCGTTCAAAATCGAACTCATAGGTGATGCTGAAAGCGGCACCCTGTTGGTTTTCGGTCGGTCTAGTATCGACTTTTCAGCGTTGCTTTGATTTCTTCGAACACATCTACGAGTCATATGTATATCTGATGAGTTCTAATAATAGGCAAATTGTAGAAAAATCAAAGTCGAACATCCACAAAAGGTTATTTAATATTAAAAGGGGGTTAGTACTTGTTGCGACCCTTCAGGTGCGGAATTGGATCCAATTCCGCTTCACGGTCTTGGGTTTTTAGCTAAATTTCTTATAGAAATGTACCTATTGCGATCGTTCATATTGTTATATGTCTATAAGTTAGTCCAAAAAAGCATTTGGTTCAAAAGTTTATATATATATATATATATATATATATATATATATATATATATATATATATACCTAAGCGCGCATGTTGGGGCCATGTTTTAATCTTAAAACCATGAGAATTCAGATGCATACGAGCAGTATTTCTGCTGCTGTTCTACCTGCTAGTACAGTAACGTCCGAGAACTCTCTGTTGTATACTGATTGACCATATTATCATCTCTATTGTATTTTATAATAAGTACAATTTGTTTTACAAAATGTCGAAAGGTGGAAATGTGTGTGTTGCGAAGAATTGTAACAACAAAAGCTACAATTGTCACTTCAGTTTTCTGGTTTCCCAAAAGATAAGAACTGGCAACAATCTAAATTTACATTTATTTATTAGTTGGTACTATCGTGTCTATTAAAATATAAACGTTTCTGAACTAATTGGATATTATTTGTTTCTTTCTCAAGGTTCATCAGTTGCTTTGGGGGTTTAATGATGCATCATGATAACTTTATAACACTGATTAGTAAACTCGATTATTTTTCATTTGAGACAAAAGACTTGAGAGGTCCCATAGTCATAAGAAATCAAATTCAAAATCTCCTTCCTTCCGAAAACCGCCTTCGAAGGGGGTGGAGGTTGCAATTTTTCTCGAAAATCGAAAATCCGAAACGGCTGAATTAAAGATAAGAAAATGTCCGGAAACGTTGGGATTTTTTCAAAAGACCTACGGTTTTCGAGTTTTATCGATGTTAAAATTTAAGATCTGTGTATATTCGCTATGTGGAAGGGGCATCTTTTTTTCGAAAATTGAAAATCTGAGAATGACTAATTAAAAACCAAATTATTTCTAACAACATTTACTCCAAACATTTTTTCCATAGAATTACGTTTTTCGAATTGTAGCAGTGGTAAAGTCTCAAATACCTATGTGCACATAAGTATTTCCGCGCGATGTTTTGAGATTTCCAAATAATACTCCTAACAAGTACAAGCAAAGAATATAACATGGGTAATGGTATAAGTGAACGTTCAACAATTTTCGTGACTAATGTTAAAATTCAAAAGTGTGAAATACATAGGTATTTTTCAAACAATTAAAAACAACGGTGGATATATAGAGCATTTATAATTTTAGGGTTACTTATATTATGTTACCAAATTATAACTCTTTTTTGACAACAGTTTATTCGTTTGTTTGCGTGTTTTTATAGATTTCTCAATAATGCGATATACTATTATTTTGAAATAGAAAAAAAATCTTATTATTGGCTTTAATACTGAATATATCAAAAACTATATATATTCGAAGAGATGATTTTAAGTGCTATCATTCTAGAACAGAATATACCTACAGGATGTTCCATTACAAAAGGCAAGTTTGGATCACCAGATGTTCGTGATTCACCCTGTTCAAGTTAAAGTTCAAAAAATATTTATTTTTTCGTCCTGTGTTACAATTCTCTTCTTCTTTGAGAGCCGTACTCGTATCCGAGCATTGGCGGCTTCTCTGCCTTGAAAGTGTTACCACAGACAAGGGGACCTACAGTTTAACGTGGATTCCGAACCACCGATGTGTCTCAAGATAAATCTTAAGGGCACACCCTTCCAGAGAGCTGTACTAGGGAATATATACTCTCACTGGTTTCCCGTTGCCTTGCGAGAGGAGGAGAATGCAATGCGACAGAGACACGAACGCGCGCCCGCAACAACGGTCACTCGTCCAAGCCGTTTCCATCGTATTGCGCTGCTTAACTTCGAAGATCGAAGTTGGTCAGTATTAACCCGCAGCTACGCGCTCCTCACTGTTATAATTCTAATTTGTTATTAATATTTTTATGTCAAACCTGGCCTATAGTTATAATATTATGGGAGAAGATAGAGCTGCAGCTACCATCGGGGAGTTGCCACACATTGTATCCAGTTAAGCTGGGTATGATTAGAACTGTAGCAAAACCTCGCCCATGGCAACTAGAGACGCTATTATATGCAATAAATATGTTTCCTGATGGTTCAGGATAAACCTTACAATTTTCGTATTGAAGTTTTGTTCCACCTCGTATAATAAAACCAGCAGAAGCTGTTTAATTATGGAGAAAGACCCTATACCTAATTTTGATTTCACTTTCGTTTAATAGGTAGGTACATATATCATACACTTAAGTTACATGCAAATTACTAAGTTGACATATAAATAATAATAAAACGGAAATCTAAGAAAATCCAGAATATCAGGAGACTAAAGAAATTGACTCATACCCGGTAATGGAATTCGGAAATGGACTGAACGCAAAGTAGGTGGCATTCTCAAAATTATTATTATTTTTAATTTTCTAAGAGCCACATTGTATTAAAATGCCATCAATTACAATAACCCTTTAATTATTATTTGTATATATATATATATATATATGTATTTGTGAATTGACTTCTATCATCTGTATCGACATCATCTACAATGGAAGCAATTTGTTTTGTCTAATGGAGAACTAACTTATGGAATACTGTTTTCTGAGGACACCATATTCTGTTTCTAATTTGTAGAAAAAGGTCTCGCTGTTCATGACTACTTCAATACTGCTTCTTAGTTCATGGCGATCTCTGTTTACATCTGGTATATAGATAATGTATACATTATATTCAACTTTCACAGCTGGGAAGTTCACATCTGAATTTTCAAGCATCTTTGCACCTTGAGCCTGCTTACTCGCAAGAGCTGCTGACCTCTTGTTTCTGACATCGTGTTCATTACTACGTACTCCGTGACAGATTTTCCCTCCTTTTTGTTCGTCTGCTTACATAAAATGTTGCAATTTTATTGTCAGTTTATCGACCTGGAATTTCCGATTTAGGAAATATGTAAGGTACCTTCCTACTCGGTCTTACTTTTGTCATGCAATCAAACATGGCCTCGAATGGCGACTTCTGAATTCCTTGGCAAAGCGAACGATTTTTATTAATTGAATAAATCGAAGGATCCTCGCTCCATCAGATAAAATATTGTTAAGAAAACTTAAAAACATGTTAATTGCAAAAGAACCATATAGTGTAAAGGATTTTTGAATTTTTTAGAAGTAGGATAATTTAGTATTGAGAAATAACCTATAATATTTTGTACCTACATGTAACAATGTAATTTAAAATAAATACCTATAAGTGTAAATAAATAAATAGATCTCACCTAAATTATTGACTCATTAAGGCTTTATTAAATTATTCTCATCTCAACGTAAAGTAAAATTGTATCAATTATAATGAACGATAAAGTTGTTTGATTATGGTAGCTTTTAAGAATTAACAAAAATAAAAAATACGATTAGGTAATCATATTACCAATATTTAGGTATGCATATACTTGAATAAAATTGTCTATCTGTGATTTTAAAATAAATAATTTTGTTGATTTCATATGTTTGATCAATAAAACCCAAGCAAGCATTTTTAATTTTTTTTCTCTGTGTGTGCTAATCAGGCTGAACCGATTCAAGGGGATTTTCATATACTTTTTCATCTGACTTACGTATGTTTGCAAACCAAGTTCACATCGTCAGTAGTGAACTATTTACATGTTTCTTAGCATAAAACATTTCAGTATGTAAAACCTCATTGTAGGCCATATTTTAACGGAGCCGGTCGTTAAAAATGGCAGAAGAATTACGGACTCAATAATCACTCATAATTGTTATTGTGCGTGTTTTCTTGCCAAAGAATACAAATGAATATATTATTAAAAATATTTTTGATCGCATGTAACTTTTGCCAAAACTTTTCTATGAAATACATACTTCAGCTTTGTTACTTCAGTACGGAACCATCAGAGTATACATTTCAGTAGTATATGTCTAAATGTTTATTGTTTCAGGTACCTACCTATATTTACATGTCCTCATCTAATTTGAAATCTAATAAGAGTTTTAAAATAATCATTTATTTTTGTATACATTCTCATCGGATTTGTTCAAAGGTAATCTTTCTCGTTTAAATTCCAATCTGCAACATAAAGGCCAAGGTCTCTATCCTCACATTCGATTGACTTGTATATTTTCCATAATTACAACATGCAACAATTGTTCTTTGCCTCCAAAACCACAAATGATTCGATCAATCAAGCTATGGCACGTCACATTTCTGGTATGGATCATAATATTTAGATTTACACCCAAATAACTCAATCAGCATCTACATTCTTGATAATTTCAAGCTCTTAATCATGTGAATCTATTAATAGAGCAACAAGTTATTTATTCTTATCTAAATTTGAGTTGCCTATACCTAGCACATTGGGTACCTATCTATTTTAAGTGTTGTATTATTTTTTATATTACATATTATTTTAATCCATATTGTCAAAGTACCTATAATTTTCCAATAAATATACAGGATTATTTATGTAGGCCGTGCATTAGGTATAGAAGTAAGTTTTCCAACTTGCACTCGGATGAGAAAAAGTTGGGTGTGATATCAAATTCAGACATCTCCATTCTATTTCTAGTCCCACAGGAATTGCCAAAAGTTGGTACATACATTTTTTAGTTCATAGTTTTTTTTGACTTTCTAGGCATGAGTTGAATCAACACAGGATATATTAATTTATTTTTTCTGGCAAACAATTTCTAATAATTTAATCAAAAATATGGATTCCTATTTAATCACAAAAGTTATTGTTAATGGAATAAGACAGTGATGACAGAACTCTAAAATTAATGTTAATATGAGCACCATTTTTGTTTAAACATTCCATTACTATTTCAAATAAATTACGTAGATTACTTCTAATTCGGGTGGGAATGGTACTGTCAAAAGTCTGAATTGTTTTAGTCTCAAATCAGCTGTATTTAGAGTTGGTGAAATGAAGACAAAATCTTCTACTTAATATTCCAAATATTCAAGTCTAAAGGTACGTTTCAATTGAAGCGGAGATGAGTATATCGAAGACAAGGAATCGACCAATCAAAATGGTTGAATATCAATACAAAAAATTCCATCAACAGCAACAATTTTCAATCAATAATAATAATTTTCAACCAATGTGATTGATCGATTCCTGCACGTCTCATCTCTGATATGTTTGTCTTCGTGTCGATGTAAGTATGATCTGGGGATCTTGCAAACCACAGAAACGGTCCATGTAGCTCATGATGATGCTGTTAGAATTGCGGCTTGAGAATATGCTTGAAAATATAAGAGAAAATTAATTTATTATTATCTTCATTGTCAGTTTGACATAATGGACATTCCTGTAGTAGTTTTTGTTTTCTTAAGCTCGCCACGGATGCGTAACGTAAAAGTCTTGTCGTTACCTGATGAGGACCAGAATACAGGGGAAAGAAAAGCGAAACTCTGGCGGTTCATCTTCTCATCTTTTCCGTATGGATGCTTAATATGGGATCATATTAAAGTGAGATAGCGGAAGTTGAATTTGATAAAATAAATAAAATTTACTGCTTTTATTTTCGTTTGATTCCAAAAATGTTTTTGGCAAAATAGGTATGTAGATAGAAAATGCATGAATCAATAGTAGTTTTCATATGATTTCAAAACTAGGCTGTTGATCACATGCATCAATAAAACATATTATCTTCATCTGTATTCGATGATTTTAATACTAAATGTAGTCGTCGTGAAATAACACATAGAGAAAAATGGGATGACCGCATATCCCACTGAATACATCTCCCACTGAAAGCATCTTGTACGACACGATTTTTGGATACCTACCTATAATATAATGATAATGAAATAGCAGATTTTTTGCAAAAAGTTGCTGAAACACTATTTCTAAGGCCTGAACATTTCTGTTGAAAAAGTAGGTATGATATTGGATAGAATCAGAGCGAATAAGGCAGACCAATAAGTTGCCAGAAATTATAACCAGAAAAGATCAAAGAAAAAAGTAAAGAAATTTCAGGATATTGACGAAAATTCTAACAGGGCACTATCGGTTGAGGCGGCACCCCAAGAAATTCGGATTAGATTGATTTCGCCGGAAAGAGGACGAAACCTCTATTAATATTCTTTCTAAACATCGAATAGAAGAGGGAGTTCCTAACATATCCCAACCTGAACCATCCAATATTATGAACTTTCTAAAAGCTATACGAATGGAGGAACTGCTTTGGAGACATCCTAATCGACTGGGCAGTAGAAAAAGACACAAATGGCCTTATAGATAGCCCTCACCAATAAATAAACAACACATACAGTTCACAAAAAAATACCCTTCAAAAAGCTGCTAGAATTGTGAATTGGTTAACCCTGATTTACTGAATCTTTGTAACGTTACAAATAGGTAGATACGTTAAAATATTTTAAGTGGTAAGCAATCGTTCACTGGAGCATTGCTGTATTAAGATATATTATAATTATCGGCCCTAAGATATACAAAATAAGTATGTGTAATTACCACATAAACAGAGATAAATCTTTGCAATTTGCAATTGAACTTCCTCTGCTCATTATAATGGTAAGTTCTAAATTATTACCGCTTGAAGATACATCTACCTCACGTTCAATTGGTAAATCGACTATGTTAAGTCAATAATAAATATATATGTATATAATATATTTATCGCTTGTTAGATGTTTTGGATATACTGACAAACATGTAAAGCTCACCAAATATATCGGTATATGGTGGGCGTGAATAATAACCTACTTAAGCGTCACAAGAATGAATTATAAACATTATGTGAATCCACTAATTATATGCAGAAATAAATAGAAGTGGTTTCAACGCAGGTGATTTTGGTTTATTTAAATCAATTGTAATTAATTTATGTTAATTTCGACTAAACTATATGTGATATTTTAACGAAAAACTGGGAGTATGAAAGTGACATTGAATAAAAAACACTAGTTATGTTGAATAAGGTCGCAAAGACAGAGAGGAAAAAAATATCAATAATATTTAGCAATCGTTAAATATTTTTGTGCCGTTGTAATTTGTTGTTGTAGGCACCAACTCCAAAAGAACCAGCACCAATAGAATTAATATTATTTTGTATTTTTTAGTGCAACAACTGATAAAGTCGGTCCAATTTTTTTTAAATATTTATTTCACATTTTTTAGTGTAACATTAGTCACGCAAATTGTTGAACGTTCACTAATACCCAAAAAGTCAAAGGTAGGTTTAGACTTTACCATTGCGAAACTTGGAAACCGTAAATCCTTTGGAAAAATGTTCAATTTAAATGTTTCCGGATATGGTCCCCTTTCTTATTTTCAAATCTCGAATTTTCGATTTTCGGAAAATTTTGCCCCCTCCACATATCTGAAACACATATTTCAGACTGTAGCGCGGAAACGTATGATTATTTTTAAAAATGTCCAATTTAAACATTTCAGGATATGGAATTTTCGTTAATTCTGTCGTCTCGGATTATCAATTTTCGAGAAAAATTGCCCCCTCCATCCCTCCACTCTTTGGGGGCGCTTTTTGGGGGGAAGGACATTTTGGATTTGTTTTTTCTCAATATGGGACCATTTCTCAACTGTCCTCTTTCAAATGAAACAAAAAATGTCTAAATCGGAGTACGTTTACTATGCAAAACGCGCGAACAGCCATAAAAAAAAGAAAAAAAGCAATCTTACAACCGAATTGTAGGTATACCTTCTCCTTTTTTTGAAGTCAGTCAATAAAATAGTGTTTTATCACGATTAAAAAAGAAACTGAAATCTGGTAGCTGAAAATCAAGCAAAATGTACCCAGGAAGGTTTACCAAAAATTATGGGATCTTATGAATACCTCCAATTGTAGGGTCTCTACCGTGTGAAGCTTGCAAGTTTTTCAAGAAAGTTCAATTTTAAGGAATGATAGAATTTTGCCACATCAAATTTTCAAATAAAAAAACTATTTTTAGTGGCTATTTTTCGTAAGAAAATAATTATTGATTCCTTTTTTTCGGGACGAATTTTTTTTGATAAATATACTAAAATAACTACTCAAAAACTCATAGCAAATAATTTATGTCTATATGCCTACCATTTTATTTCTATAAATGTAAAAACAGAGTCCGCCTGCGGTGGTTGATGGATGGATTGATCATCATTTCTGGTTCGAAATCCCGATAAAGGATTGGAAGTTTAGGGGTGAACCTGCTCTTCTCATACAGACTCAAGCACTGTAGCGTCTGCCTCGGAAATTGGAAGGATTATTGACGATGACATGAACAGAAAATGAAACAAAATAGTAGCCACGGAAAGAAAATGTACCTACTAAACGTACATATATGCAGCGGACTCAAGCAAATGATAACATACATAGCAAATAAATACGTAATTAACTGAGGTTTAGTCCTGAATTCAAGAATTTTGCAAATGACAGAATGAACTCGTAAGTTCCTAAAGTTCAAAAGCAATAAAACGAATTAAAATTATGGAGCTTATAAAAGTATAAGAAGTAGAATAACAAACGCAATTGAAGAATTAAGGAAAAGAAATTGCTAGATGGTATGTATGGAGGTCAGAAGAGGATAGATAGTTTTGGTAAAAGATTTTGAAAACAATGTCTCAGCATATGAACAAGAACATACCACTGAAAGAACTACAATTACCCATAGAAAAACAGGAGAACTTAATATCACAGAGCTCGTATAATACCCTAAATTTCAGAGGTACTGAAATCGGAAAATAACTGATACTATATAGAAAAATAGTACGAACTGGATTCATAACTGAAGAACGGTGAAGTAGAATAACTATATCTACCCAAATAAACGAAAAACTTAAAATGAGACCCGATGAATTATGGCTACTTATAGTTGAACTTAAAAATTATTGTCAACGGTGCTAGCAAATACTATAAAATCTGTGGTAGACATTGCCATAGATAACATATCTATAAGACACCAGCTGATAAAGAAATCTAAAGAATACAAGTCTGTGCTGATTAGAAAAAAATAAATACAAATCTAGCACGGTAAATAACTATCAACAGTAAAATACCTATGTAATAATAACTACTAAAAACGACAACGATCTTACGAGAGAAGGTAGACTTAACACTTAACACATGCCTATAATAATGTGCCAGTTAATTGAAAGCGCAAGGAAGTTCATGCATGCTTCAAGATGAACAACCACTGCCTGAGAAGTTGAGCTGTTAAAAAACGCATTATAATTGTAATAAATTGAAATTATTTAGGTTAGGGAACGTCAAACAACGGAAGTATAATGAATGAAGAAGATACTATGAGAACTGGGAATGATTGGTAAGAGCAAGGCACTGCTAATGGAGAGACCACATAGCGTGAACGGAGTCAGAAATAATGACCAAGTGGACTAAAACGTACAAATCAGATACAAGACAAAACATTGGATATCAGCATCCCAAGACGACAGTTGAGAGGCATGACACAACTTCGTTTAATTATTACAACTAGAGGAAAAAGGAGAAATATTAGAATAATACTAATTTACAATATTAATTTTTAATGTATCAATGCCCTTGACAAAATTAGATAACACAACGTTTGTGTCTTTTAACGTTGTAGGTTGATAGGCAGAGATTCCCAATGGCATCGCTAATAGTAACCGACAACCATGTTTTATTAACTGAAAATTATCAATGAGTCTCGGTGAAAGGTTATTGAACAAAATTCGAAACATATGAGAAGCATTTAGAAGGAAATGCAGACCTGTTCAATTATGGTCAAATCACTCAAATTGTCTCTCCATTTATGAGCAAATGAGTATCTATTGAATTGGAATCCATTATCATGAACACTGCTACTAAGCCTCGTTGTCCTTATAAATAAATTATAGATACTATAAATAATAATGTTGATTTTATGAATCTTTTCTAATAAATTCGATTTTTAATGCTCGACAAATTAAGAATTAAGCAATTTTCTTGTCATTCTGCAATGCAAATGAATTAAAGTATAAAATAAAGAAAGCATCCTCCACATAGGAGTACTTAATAAGGTTTTTTTTTGATATAGATAGTAGGTAACTATGATTGGCTGGATGAATATCTAAATGTTGAATGTTACGTCTATTGTTTGATAAAACAATTCAGTCGAGTATTTACAGAACTTCATCTCAACTGATAGAAATAAGAAGACTTCTCGTCAGTTTTTGTATGTGGATTTGAGCTGTTTGTGAGCCAACACGTTTCGTGTCTGATGTACAAATGCGTACCGATTGATTTCGTTCCTGAACTCATTTTCCAATTTACATATGGTTATTTTATGAAATTGAGTTTTCGGCTAGCTCCGCAGCTTTTTTTATGTTGAAATAAATAACTTGAGATGTAAGGAAAAATAAGTAATCTTTCAAAAATTGTCCTGCAGTAGAGACTATACAATTTTTTTAAAAATGCATAGTCTACATATAACCACCGAAAATAATTATTACAGATCGAAGAATCTGACATCACAACTTGCGAATTATTGTAAATGGGCATACATATGCTTCTATACTTATATAATTCAGTACCTATTGTTGATTGGCTCTCAATCATTTCATTGAACTGACAAATGAAATATTTTTCAGAGAAAAGTGCAATATTAAATATAAATCGTGGATGCTTTTCACTCTTGGTTTTCAAGATTGGTATGACCGAAACATGAGCCCTATGGTATAGAATCTGAATAAGAAGATAGACTATATGACATTTCATTTGAGATTAGCTTTTCTCAGAGATATTCTTTGAAGGATGATCAAAGGTTTCTAGAAGAATTATGTAGGCAGGTAATGTCAAAATCTTTAGAACCGCTACAAACATTAGCAAAACAAGTTTCTTATGGAACAGCGTGCGGGATTGATGTCCTACAAACAAGAAAGAATGCAACAAAATTGGTCTATACGTTCGTGAGCTAATCTTGACACAGGCGGACAGATCAGTGGTTGGAAATATATTTTTTTGGACTAATTTTACTCAGAAGCGTAAAAATCTGTTGAAACTCAAAAATTCTACAAGATTACAATCGGTACCTACTTTCATTGCTATAGCTACTTGGTGTTGTGATAGGAAGATAAAAAAGAAACACTTCTGGTGTCAAAAATGACCAACCAATAGAAAAGGGAAAAAACAGAAATTAAAATGTGGTGTTATAAGTAGCTTGATATGCAATTTGGAAGAAAAATAGGATAGTATCTCTGGTAAAATCAGTTAGGAAATAATAAAATAATTAAAGATAATTTCAACACAAACTGGACATGACTTCATTTATGTAAATGTATTTATTCAGGGTTGATGTTCGCAATTTGCAATTTTCTAACTCGTCACTTAAGGCTTTTTTTTCTTGTCAAATTTTAAACAGATGATTACATTTTGTTGCTTTATTTTTTGTTTTATGAGGTACTGAGATCACTCGCCTGTGTTAGAAGGTGGCTACCATATTAGCAACAGTTGTGCGATTAGGAAAAACGTGTTTTGCTGCTCGAAAACGGATTTAAAGATCAACTCTTCGACTAGTTTATTTATAATCTGTCTAAACTATTCATCTATCGGAAAAAGGTAATATGAATATTGTCTTAATTTAGTGTTACATGGGTAGTTTATCATGTACTTACTGTTATTATTTCATTTAGTTTGTATTTGTTCTAATTCCTTGTTTACAATAGTTATCGCTTGTATATTTCATTAAGTAGTTCCAGAATTAGTTGATTTGTTCTCGATCCTTCCTGAAACTATATGTGAGGTACAATTTGTCATACTATTGTCAGTTTGACAAGGCTCTAGAACATTATTATGTGCATCTAGATATTCATAGAACATTCTCGATGAATGTCATGTCATGATTCAGGTATATAAAGCCGTGTCGATCACGGGACAGTCAGTCAGTCAGTCTTAGAAAGTCGGTTGCTAACAGTCAGTCTGTGGAATCAGATGTTAATAGTAGTTCTGTCGGTGAAGACAGTGACAGTATAGTTTGTCAAGGTGACAAGTGGTGACAGTTGTACTACAACAGAAGTTAGTGTACAGAGTGTTTGAAAATAAACCATTGGAAGCAATCTGCGAACTTTTGAGTCTTACGCAAGTGAACTCACCTTTAGCACAGGGTTAAACGTTACAATATTGAATATTGACTTTATTTGCTGTTCAATCTAACTACAATTGCACAACTTCAAAATTACCAGTACCAATAGAATTCATATTATTTTGTATTTTATAGTGCACCAACTAACAGAGTCGGTCCAGTATTTTATAAGAAATATTTATTTCACACTTTTGAGCGTAACATTAGTTATGAAAATCGTTGAACGTTCATTAATAGATAATAATATCCTTTATTTCCAAAGATACAATAAAACATTTTGTATGGAATGCGTCAATCTAAGTACATAAATACAGTTACTATTACTTATAATCTATGGCTTCTAAATAAAACTATAAACAAAGCATAGAAGTACATAGCAATAGGTATATAAAATATAAACATTAATGTATAGGGACAAGGACTTATCTAAAGAAACGTGAAATAAAATTAAAATATACATATTATTCTAATATTGAAGATACTCATTTAAATTATAAAACTCTTTCTTTATCAGATATTCCGTGAGTTCTTTTTTGAAACGAGAAAATGTGTGGCTATTTTTGTGAGTTTCCGGTAGTTGATTGAACAGTTTTATGCCCAGGTGGTTTGGGGAATTTTTGCTGATTTCCAGCCGACATTTGACCGCACGAAGATCCTTTTTTGCTCGAGTAGAATGTTCGTGAAAATCAGAATTACAGGGGAATTTCGACTTATTCAGATACCAAAAAGATACTGCTTATCCTATTACCCATGTATATTCTGTTCATGTACTTGTTGTTATTCAGAGATCTCAAAACATTGCGGCGGAAATACACATATTTCAGACTTTACCACTGCTGTATTTCGGAAACCGTAAATGTCTTTGACAAATATCCAGTTTAAATTTTGCTACACATAAGCTCATATTTTCAAATTTGGAAAAATTGTCCCCACCACATAGCGAAAGGACAGTCATTAGCAGTGCTGTAACTCGGAGACCTATGATTTTTTTTTAAATATCCAATTTAAACGGTCTCTTCTTTAATTTTGTCATCGCAAATTTTCGATTTTCGAAATAAGTTGTGCCCTTCACCCACTTAGTTTGAAGTTCTTGAGGGGAAGCACATCTTGATTGTAATTTTTTTTTAATGTGAAAAATTCTCAATTTCCAACACCATTATATTTCGCAGTTCGCAGACTATACTGTAGCATGCTTTGGTAATATTGTCGATTCTGTTAATCAAAATGCTAATGATGCTTTTGTAAAGGTTCATAATTACTGTCATGCAAATAGCTTAGTATTGAAACAAGACAAAACTGAACTAGATCATTTTTCATTGAAGGATTAAACAAAAGTTTACTAGTAAAATTGAATAATAGAACCATTGAACAGAAATCACTTGCTAAATTTCTAGGTATCCTTATAAATTCAAAGCTCACTTGGTCATATCAAATCGATCATATTTTATGTCATGTCATGTCATGTCACTCTATGGTCATGTCTGTGTATTCCTTTGTCATCTGGCAGTTGCGCTCTAAAGTTGATCTAGAACTTTTAATGCTATACTATTTTTTCTACGTTCAGTCTTGTATAACTTACGCAATGGTATCTTGGGGAAACTGTACGAGAGCAAATGAGGTATTTATCCAGCAAAAAAAGATTTTAAGAACCATGCTATTCAAACCATTTTGTTATTCGGATTATTTACCAAGTAGAGCATACCGACGTTTCCCTCTCAGTTTATGTATAACTCTGTAGAATACGCAAGGGACTCTTCTACTTTTGGATTAACTCGAGATATCACTGATCATTATGAACTGAAATGAAACTTCAACCTAAATATACCTAAGCATCTTTTGTCGGTTGATGCTAATAGCCCATTAGTCTTACCAGCTAAATTATATAACAAACTTGCAGTAAATATTAAACAAATAACTGTTTCAAGCAAGTTCAATAAAGTGTGGAAACATTTTTCTATAGTAAAAACTTTTACTCAGTGCAAGACTACCTCGATTGCAACACCTAACTTAAAATATATTTTTTTAACTTATTTGTGTCTCTAAAATTTTGTGCTAACAACACTGTTTATTTAACGTGAACCTAGTATGTATTTTTAACATTTTACAGTTATATATTTTTGTAAATTGACAATATCCCATAATTAATATTGTAAGTCTATAGGCATTTCGAATAATCAGGCTTTTTCAGTAAAGACTAAACGTTTTGCAAAACAGCGTCACTTTGAATGCCTGAAAGCAGTTGGGCTTATTGAGGAGAGCGTGGAAGCGCTTTCATAATGTCTAGGTTTTTTGAATAACCGCGTGGTTAAGCGGTATGTAGCGGTTCCTAACCTACAAAAAGCTGCAATCTGCGTTTACGATCTTCTGTTTATAAGAGAGAATTAGAACGATGTCAGCTTCAGGTGTGAGTCATGACGATGATAATGAAGGAGTCGTTGTTGTCAACAAGCAACAGTTTGTGGAAGAAATAAATTAATTCTATGATAGTCGTCGACAGAATACTACGGAAAAGCCATGGATACGCACGCGTGTTCGGCCTTACGAAGCATTGTTTGGAAACGATGCTAAAGTTGTATTGTACTCAACGAATTGGTCGAAAGATTTGTTAAGCTGAATTAGTGCCGAAGAAGAACTTGAGACAATCATGAATGAAACAAACGAATTATAAAAGAAGCTTATGATGAACATACAAAAAGGGAATTGAATAATGGTCATAAAAACCAGAGTAGCGCAAGTTTGCTGGCAGATGATAAATTGATTATGACACCGGTCTAGCCGAGCAGTAGGAACCATCAAGGACCTTCTGAAACGTATGTGTTTGCTTCAAATTGGCAACAGATTCGACTAAACAGTGTTCAATATGCCAGAAGGCAATACACGATGAATGCAGACATATTACAGATGCTATAACGATACTGTGCTATGTCCGCTTTGTTTACAATAAAAGCATATCGTCTCGGAGGACACAGCAAGTTATAATGGCCAAAAGAGAGCTGCCGACAAAATTATGCAAAATTCGCAAAAAAATTAAATCAATACTGATTGGATGGGACTAGCAGTAGTCGTGCCTAAAGTAGATAGGAGGCCAATGATCGACAGAATTTAGTGCGTAGATTATCGAAATGGAGTATACAGAGTTAGTACTGCAGCGGGATACTAAAAATTGGGTTACCCAGGAACGAAATAGAATTAATCTTTTCTGGATAATGTACCAGAAAAGAAGAGAGACGCTGTCATTTGAGTCTAAGTTTCAAGGTCAAGGGTTTAATAAATGTAATTGCAGAGCATCGAAAATTCAATGTAATACAAAAAATGCTTCTGCCTAAAAGTGGGGTACAGTGCAACTCACGCTGTCATAATAGCAGCACTTGTATAAATAAATATTATCTACTATATGGAAAACACCAGTTAGGTAAATTATTTACTATCTGCAACTATGTTATGTGAATGTTTTATTATTTTAGATTTGTTGAATTCATGTAAAATTGTATGATTATTATTTGTGTTATATTATGACAGAACAGATTTTCACAGTAGAAGTTAAACTCTAAGTCGTCTCCACATTTTTTTATTTTTTATTTTTTAAATCATATTAAGGGGGTGTGAGGCATGTTTCGGGCCTTTTAAGACCCATTATCAATCAGTTGGTTGTGGAGAAGAAACATTTTTTTCCTCACATCACAAAAACCGGGAATAATAAAATTAAACTTGATTCTAATTTTAAAAAACAACTTAGTTAACTTACAATCTGAAATAAAAGTAATTCTAATAACAAATAAAAAATAAAAATTAAATTCTACGTAAAGTAGACAGATTTGTGGAACTACATATTTACTGGCTGAAGGTCGACCTTCAAATAAATATTATCTACTATATGGAAAACACGAGTTAGGTAGATTATTTGCTATCTGCAACTATGTTATATGAATGTTTTCTTATTTTAGATTTGTTTAATTCATGTTAAATTGTAAGATTATTATTTGTGTGAATGTTTCAGAATCATCAATAAAAAAATATGTGCAATTACCTAATTATAATACTTGACATATGGTCTATTTAAGTAACCAGTTCTGTCTCATCACAGGTGAGTTGATACTCCTGAATTTCCAAGGTTGTCTTAAAATTGACAGTGATTATTATCAGCTGATCATCTGTTTCATAGGTTATGATTATTATTTGTAACTTTCGACCTTCAAAATATTTGAAATAAATAAACGAATTTGTATTGTGATTGATTTGGACTGACAAGAAACGTCATAAATAAATATGAATCCTAACTTAAGAATTTGAAATTTTGACAATTCTGTATAACTGTAGGTACAACAAAATAATACATTTCTGTATATATTATATATGCATACTCATTGTCTATAGTAATAGGTATAGGAAGTTCAATAAAAAAGTCCCTAGCTGATAACAGAGTCACATTGCTCATTTCAATCGACCATAGATTATCAATTTTAAAAACATCTAATAATATTGGACATAGCAAAGTTAGATCAAATTTATGAATCATGATGTTGTTGTCTTTTGATATGAATAAATCTGTATCATTTGTTATTTCATGCACATTTATCATAATCTACATATTTATGGCACTTATGAAAAATGCAAGAATATATAAAGGGAGGATGACTCTGTATCCTGTTCTGTAAGCAGAAGTGGCTGAAATAACGTCCCGTGCTAAGTTGTCAATTTGGTATATTGCGCAGTAATTCACTGAGTGTCTATTGTTGTATTTAAGCTTCCTTCTTCCATACTACATAAGGATGAGCTGCGTGATTTTGCGCTGCACACCGAAGTGACATACAATAACCCAATGTTTTTTGTGCTACTCCCACTACTCGTGTTACTCGTCCTTCCTATATTTGTTCATGGAGAAATGATACCTTGATACTGCCGCTCCACACTTCCTCTGCTATTTGCACGCGACACCACGAACACAAATTGTGGAGCCGTTTGGCACATTTTTTGCGACTTTGCTCTTTGTTGGTGTCGCGTCAAAGGGGTTGCGAAGAGCAAATGTAACATGAAAATGTCTAGTCTCCACACTAGTGCATCGCTCAGTTCGTTGTTGTCAATTTCTGGATCGCAACCATAGTGAACTAATATTGTGGGATACAAATTGTAAAGATCATAAGAACAAAATAAAAGTCCATGAGGCATGGATGCGTATTAGTGCCATGATGAAAATACCAGTTCACATTTTAAAACAGAAAAGAAATTCCCTGCTATGTAGCTATAGAAAATACAAAAGTATTTATAAAAAATCATTAACGTTTAGAAGCGACGAGGTGTACAAGCCGAGTTGGTTCTTATATGACGTAATTGCTGCCTTTCTCGATTACAATACAACATAATGTAATAATACAATTAACACTGTTCCTAATTGTAGTACGATAATGCTCACAACACAGATGAAGCGGTAGATACTTCGACGTACATTGCTCTAGAAGGTGTTTCTAATCTTAGGCAAAAATGTGGAGCTTTTTCACACTTCACTCCGAGTCGTCGCGTGCGAATCGCGGAGAAAGTGGGGAGCGACCTTTATACTTGAGGATATAAGTATTTCATGAAGCTCGACAAGATTCAGTTACTTACGCAGCTTTGAAATAAATAAGATTCCTTTAATTCAAGGAAATAAACAAGTTTATATATTCTGGTGTGGTACTTAGATATATCATTAGTATGAAATATTTAAATTTCAATCTTTTTTAAAAAAAGTATGATTTTTATTGCGAAACAGATTTGATACAATTTAAGTATTGAGATGAACTGCTGACCGATTTCCCAAACGTACCCCTTCGTTTGGAAAATCGGTTCTACTGTGGGCTTTTTGTAATAAAGTTTCTTTTGATATGAAGAATTCTGTATCCTTTGTTTTTTCATGCACATTTATTATAATCTACATATTTATGATACTTCCACCTCATAAAAGTTTTCTTAAGTAAGAATTCTATTCTATTTTACAAACGTTTGTAATATTATTTGAAATAATAAAAAAAATTAAATAATAAGGATTTGATTAGGTATAGCATAAGGAGGTTTTTAAAATATCTCCTACAACATGTCTAATGTGCGTATCCCACTAACCGTTGTCGGTTACAATTAACGATTTCATCGGAGACCTCTGTCAATAGAGTCGGTAATCGAAATCTGTCCGGATACGGACATTACCTATATTATCCATACCAATTTTCATTAATATAATTTCATAGGTTTAGACGTGAAAATTGTATACATTGAAATACAGTTATGTACTTTCACATTTATAATATTAGTATGGACAGATCGTATGAATATGAAAGGTGTTTCAAATTCGATGAAGATCTACAAGAGATCCGAATTGTAAATTTTGGTTGTAACCATCGTCAACAAAGATCAAACGTATCAAAATATTTTGAGCATTGCCGTGTTGTCTAATCTACACGTATGTGATATAAATGTAATTATTTCGAATGACATACCATATATTTTATTATTTTATTTTTGATAAATAATGTAACTTGAAGGTACTTTTGTTAATAATGTCGTATACTTATATCGTACCATTCTTAAAATAATAATCATTGAAATGATTATTCCACGGAAACAAACAAATCTATAAAATATTTTTAAATCTATTTACAATGGTCTTTGTATCAAATTCATAGAAATCTTATGAAAAATGCTTATGGCAGCTATTGTTATGTATGGACCGCATTAAATACAGGGTGTCAGAAAATATGATTGTGGTACTGGCTATTAAAAGAAGCCACATAACACAGTTTTTTAAATGCCCATCCCACGCGAGTTTCTAAATGAACTTTATTTGTAACCGTAATTTTACTTTATCCCACAGATCAGAATCCAATGGGGATCTTAGGATCGAGAGGAAGAAACAGTGGTTCACCAACCAAATTCCCCAATTAAATACATGTGTTGATGGCGAGTTGATCAACTAAGTTGAAGAACCTGCTTAATGAATATGGTGAATTGTCTCTGGGAACCATAAGAGAGGTAGATCTGGGGACCTCGATGGCCAATTTCAGAGAAAAAATCTGCAAAAAATACATTGGAAGCGTCAGTAATAACAAAGCAAACTTTTACAAAAACTGCCAAAGTTGAGAAATGCAGATTTGATTCTAAGAAATTTCCAAGCGTTATTTCTTGACAGATTGTGATAGCGCCTAATGAATTTTCTTCATATTCCATTCGAAAGACTATGGCACTCGCTGTTTATGAGAAAAATATTCATATATTTTTGTTGAGTAATTTTTAGTAACGACTATAAATCTCTTTTTTAGGTAAATTTCTTATAGAAATGTACCTATTGCGATCGTTCACACTTTTGAATTTCGAAAAAATTTCAACGGCATGTTGTTATATGTCTATAAGTTAGTCCAAAAAACATTTGGTTCAAAAGTTATATATATATATATATATATATATATATATATATATATATATATATATATATATATATATATATATATATATATATATTGATTTTGTATTCTTGACTGGATTTATTTATTTATTGAATATATGACTGCATCCCCAAGAACATCTTTTTATTTATATATATATATATATATATGGGATATTAATAAATTTGTTAATACGATAGAGGTCGCAGTTTTGGAGGTATTAAGAGTTCAAATTTGCTACAAAAATCAGTCTCTCAAATATCTCGGCCAAGTTCGTTATTGGGCAATATCGGATAAGTAGTTTCAAAATGGCGACCGTTCGAACATTTAAAAAAATATCAAAAAAGAGCCATCATCATCATCATCATCCAAAATAATTTTAGGTTATAGATATAATCAGTACCTACAACTTTTATTCAAAGTAATTTTTCATAAAATGCACAGATAAAAAAATAAAAATTAATAAAGAAAAATAAGAAATATTGATAAAACATGAACACTCAATATAAATTTGATGTAATTGTACATTTTCTGGAGATCTTAATATAGACCCTGATTAAAAAAATATATAGTATATTTATTGAAAAGAAATAGGCGAAAAAAAAAAATCTGCCTTGAAGTGGATCGCGAACCCTGTCTGCTTTATATTTTACAGCCAAAACAAAAACCTCTAACCGCAAGGCTATGACACATACGACAATTTTATGTAATAACCTGTAGGTATACCAATGAAAAGGTTGTTCAAATTTCAATTCAATGAATTTTGAAAAATTTACCTTTCCGCTGACTATAGGCCATCGGGATTTTTTATTTATTAAATCCATACTCTCATGGCTCATGGTCTTTACAATAACTAACCGACCGACGTTATTAGTTTGATCATTGAAAAATACAAAATAATATCAATTCTATTGGTGCTGGTACATTTGAAGTTGTGCAATTGCAGTTAGATTGAAAACCCTTGGCACCAACTTCACAAGTACCAGCACCAATAGAATTAATACTATTTTTCAGTGCACCAATTCATAACGTCTGTCCAATTTTTTGTAAAAAAAATATTTCACATTTTTGACTGTAAAATTAGTCACCTCAAGGTCGCAGTGTAATGACAACCCCTTAAATCTGCAACATTAGTCACGAAAATCGTTGACGTTCACTAAACCAAAGAAGATAGTACTTATCCCATTACCCACGTATATTCTTTGCTTGTACTTATTATTTAGAGATCTGAGAACATCGCAACGGAAATATATATAAGTATTTTTGATTTTACCACCGCTCTAACGCGAAAACCATAATTCTATGGAAAAAATGTCTAAGATAAATGTTGCTACAAACAATCTGGTCTTTAATTTGGCGTTCTTAGATTTTCAATTTTCGAAAGAAATTGCCCCTTTCACATAGCAAAAATATACATATTTCAAATTTTAACATCCCTGAAACTCGAAAACCGTAGCTCTTTTAAAAAAATGTTATGATTAAACGTTTCCGGATAAATTCTTATCTTTAATTCTGCCGTCTCGGATTTTCTAGAAAAAGTGACCCCTCCACCCTCTTTTGGGCGGTTTTCGGAGGGAAGGATATTTTACAAGTCTCCTCTTTCGAATGATTCAAAAATCATCAAAATCGGAGAATATACTGTATACAGCACGCGAAAAAAAAAACGGTAGTCGAATTGTATACCTTCTTCGTTTGGGTTCGTTGGTCAAAAATGATATGTATGAGCAATTAGAAAAAAAATACAAAAATATTCATGATTTGGCTTATTGCATTCAAGTATTTATAACGTTGTATGTCTTGTAGATTTTCATAAACGTCTTTTAGTCCATAGACTACATACAACCTTTATTAATTTATTTTCCAATATTGTTAACCGTTTCACTCAATACTCACTTCTTTGTCGATCATCACACACACACAGTGGAGTGAAGTGGTCCGCAAGAGTGAAAATGTAAACTTTCCAGAGTCTGGCAAATTGTGTGCGAGAGAAGTTCGCACAGTTCGCGTGTTATTGGAAACGTCGACGTACTTCTATTAAAGAGGAGAGAGAGGCCAGATGCGGCAGGGCTTGTGTGAATATGCAGGCCAGGCAGGGGTGTGTGTGTATTGGTACATAATAGGTTCAGTGACGTGTTCCACTAACAGTGACAGGAGAGAGGGTCGCTGCCTACACCACCGCCACCAGGGGGCGGCAGTGAGGGGGGTCGACGCGCTGATGGATTGCCGGGCCACCCTGTCAAACGCAAGATGGATCTGCCATTTTCAAAACTCTTACTGTTTCGAACGCGTTGTGGATAATGCGCCATCTCTGGATTTCCACCGATGGTAAAATTGTTTTGTAGATAGTTTTCGCACTATAGTCGCGGATACCGATGAATTTTTAATTCGGTTCTGGTGTTTGATCGATTTGATGAGCAGGCGAACATATTTCCCTTGTTAAAGATGATAGGGACACTGTCAGTACTTTTTACCGGATTTTGCAGCTTTATATTTTCGTTACAAATCTTTCTTATGAACATAGGCGTAAGTAGGATCTTCAAAAACATTGAATTTCATGAAATAGGCTCTATTACATTCAAGGTCTTTCTATCTAACACCTAATAATTCATACAAAGATCACAGATGGAATAACTGCTCTGGAACAGATGTCGTTGCCTTGTCGTAAAATAGATAGACATATTTAACGTCGAATGTCATGTTTTTATATTTATATAATGTATAAAATAAAAGTGGTGAATATATTGATGTAAATTAGTATTGTTGTTATGAGATATGATACGCGTTGTACTTGAAGATATAAGTATTTCATGAAGCTCGACAATATTCAATTACTTACGCAGCTTTGGATTAGGTAAATAAGATTTATTCATTTATTTATTAATTTTACTCAAAGAAATAACCAAGATAATATATTTTGGTATAGTTCTTCTCACAATAAATGTTATTTTCTTTATGACTGCAATAAAACTACCGGTTGTATTCCCATTATGTACCTACACAATCCAGAAGCAAATACACTACAGCATTGCTCTTTATATATTAAAATCGTTATTTAGGAAACAATTAGTCTTACACACATTTTATGTTTATATAATATAATTCATGATATGAATACATGTTAATTATTTCGTAGAAAAAAGATATTTAAATACTATTATACCGCTATATTATTATCTGACCTTGACCGACAGTTCATTGCATGTTTATGGCCGACCTCTGGCAAAACATTCCATTTAAAAAAAACGTAATCAACCATTTACTCTGAAAAGAACTATACGAATTTTGTTATTTCAAATGGAATGCGCTCTACATTTTTGACCGACTTCAAATAAAGGAGAAGGTATACAATTCGGTTGTAAGATTGCTTTTTTAATTTTTTTATGGCTGTTCGCGCGTTTTGCATAGTAAACGTACTCCGATTTAGACGATTTTTGTTTCATTTGAAAGAGGAGAGTTGAGAAATGGTCCCATATTCAGTAAAATCAAATCCAATATCTCCTTCCCTCCAAAAACCGCCCCCAAAGGGGTGGAGGGGTCATTTTTTGTCGAAAATTGAAAATCCGAGATGACAGAATTAACGAAAATTCCATATCCGGAAATGTTTGGATTAGACATTTTTTAAAATAATCATACGTTTCCGCGCTAGAGTCTGAAATATGTGTTTCAGCTATGTGGAAGGGGCAAATTTTTCTGAAAATCGAAAATTTGAGATTTGAAAATTAGAAAGGGGACCATATCCGGAAACATTTGAATTGAACATTTCTTCAAAAGAGTTACGGTTTCCGAGTTTCGCAATGGTAAAGTCTGAAATATGTGATATGCGTATTTTCGCTAGTACAAGCTAAACCTACCTCTAACTTTTTGGGTATTAGTGAACGTTCAACAATTTGCATGACTAGTGTTACACTCATAAATGTGAAATAAATATTTTTTACAAAAAAATGGACCGACTTTATCAGTTGTTGCACTGAAAAATACAAAATAATATTAATTCAATTGGTGCTGGTTCTTTTGGAGTTGTTGCCTACAACACCAAACTACAACGGCACAACTTCAAAATTACCAGCACCAATAGAATTAATATTATTTTGTATTTTTCAGTGCAACAACTGATAAAGTCGGTCCAATTTTTTGTAAAAAATATTTATTAACCGCTTGTATAGATTATTTTTCAATGGTGTTTCTCTGTCGGTAAGCCATATCTTCCTTAATACTTGATCAAAATTAATTGAGAAGTCATTTTGAAGATTAACTAGGTTTTCCACTAATGAGGAGAAATAATAGAATTCGTTAAAATCTGTTTACAATGAAAACAATATTTTAGAAGCTTTTTCTGCATTATGTAGAAATCGTCATCTGTTAGATAACTAGTAGAATATTATTCATGCTTAGAACTAAATGAAAAACAAAAATGAAATAATATATAGGGCGTTCCATTTGAAAGATCAAAGTTGACATCTACTTCGGGTAAAACTGGAAGTACAACGTTCTTAAAAATTTCTTACGCGAGTAGCTCGTATTAAATTTATTTCAGTTCTCAATTCTCAAATTTGGTAAATCTATAGTTTTCTCTATATCATTCGATACAGTTCCCAGAGGGACACCTTATACCTCCACAAGAACACCAATAATATTTATGTATTTTTCAGTGCACCAACTAATAAAGTCGGTCCAATTTTTTGTAAGACAATATTTATCATCCATCTCACGACAAATCGACAAACACTATTCGTTTGAAGCTGACACTTTAGAGTTTGTTTATATTGTTTCTATGGTATTATTGAATTTCTCTATTGGAATTGGAATTCATTAACATTAGGTTATTAGAAAATATTCTAAATTATTATCAGAAAAGTGTACTTATTCATAAAATATTGACCCTTATCACTCATGCATAACCCAGATCTCCCTCGCACATCATACAACATGTGAATACAACTTTTTGTGAGTGCCAGCCAACATTGATAAGAAGCAGATCAACGATGGTCCCTTTAATGGTCGAATTTTGAGGGGAGGCAGACCAATGCTTTAATCATCATTATATATCGAATACTCTTAATGGTTCGCATTGTCCACCGTTCAATTTATCATGCGAGCCTTCTAATGGTTCTCCTCCGAAATATTTATCTTACTTTCGGTTTTCCAGAGGATGACTCTATCGAGTGTGTGCGGTTATTGGTAATTTTTGGCCAAATCAACTATACAGGGGGTAAGTATTTAATAGTATTCTTCATGTAATGGAGGTTCATATTGGTTGAGGTTGATATTAGCAATATATATCATAAAACTATAGGCAAGTGGTGACCTTAAATTTCATATTAGTTAAATGGTTGAAAAAATTGATTGCCTTTGTTATAAACACGGCCAGGGAGAGATAACGTCGTCCATAGTTTTGTTGAGTTTGTCACATCTATTTATATGTTGCCTCTCTTTTCCTTTTTTCTTAACACCGTAGATCTAGAGGTGAAGTTAGTAAGAATTTCGACTCCAGATTTCGAGAGGTCATTATCGCAAGCGCTTTACTTAAGCACTGATTATCTCAATTACTCTTTTCAAAACGAAACATACTAGTGGGCTGGTTACGAAGTATGAGTTTTGATTGGTTCAAATATATTTCAATATAACATATTCTCAAAACTTATACATTGTAACCAGTCGTTTAGTCTCGAAAACAGTATATCCGTATGACCTTATGACAGTGACAGTTATCTTTAAACGCTCTTTCTGTTGCCCATTCGGCCGCCTAGTATTCTTGCTAAGAAACATACACGTTTTGAAATATTGATCGATATAGTAATGGGCAAAGCAAGACCAAGATCGAGACCGATATGGTCTTAATCTTTCTGTAAGACTTGCAAGACTCAAAAAGACTCTTTCAAAAAATTTGCACTTTTCATAATTGCGAAAATTTCGGTCGATTTTAAACTGTAACTGCTAAATTTAAATAAAGAAGAAACTTGCAATTTGCATCGGAAGTATCTAATTAAACCAATTGAATATGGAGTGCCTCAAGGTTCAGTACTGGGCCCTATTTTGTTTCTGCTGTTTATCAACGACATTGCTAGTCTGGACATTAGCGTTGAACGATACTAGTTTCACGTGGAGCAACCCGGATATTACGACACTTCATAGGACTGTATCTAGTGACTTAGTCACGATTAAATCATGGTGCGATTCAAATCTCCTATTCCTCAACGTTTCTAAAACAAAAGTTTTGTCATATGAAAGTCCATTGCAATCTTTTGTACTTAATAACACCACCATTGAGGCCGTTGAATCTGTGAAATTTTTGGGGCTTATTGTAGACAACCGTTTAAAATGGGACTTGCACATCGATGCTTTATCAAAAAGGGTAAGTTCTGCCTGCTTTGCGCTGAGATCAGTTTCCAAGGAGCTCAACTTGTCTAATTCTAGAACAGTCTATTATGTCATTTTTGAGTCGCATCTCCGATACGTCCTTCCATTCTGGGGTACGTGTTGTGCGACTCAATTTGATCGTATTTGTAAACTGCAGAAGAGAGCTGTTCGGTATTCATTGAGACTTAGCAGTAGGACTCACTGCCAGTTTTCACCCTTCACAACTTTTATGTCAATATTTTTAGAATCTGTAAAATAAATATCGATAATAAAGGAGTTCAACGGTTAAATTAATTAGGAAATTCACCAGCGTTTTTCCTCTAATCATTGACCGAAAAAATTATTTCCTACCAATGAACTGTTTGGTTACGGAACTGCGAGAGTCTTGCAAGTCTCTCAAGTCTTAATGCAAGGCCAAGAGCAATCTCGCAAAATCACTAATCAGTATGAGTTATAGTTTCCAAGAAATAGGCGATGACAGATAAGTAATTTCTACTTTAGCTTTTTCGACAAACAACCCTTAGAGTAGGACGATGTCACCTCAAAAAAAAAACACTTCTTGCAGACACAATTCTTGCAAAAATAATTCATCGCTGTTGGCTATCTGTTGAAACAACCTATCTGATAAGCAATCTGATTTGTGTTTCTTTACTTTTTATATGTGTCCAGCGCCTGAGAATGATTCGCACGAGATTTTTACACCGTATAAAGGCTCACGCACATTAGGGCGAACTGGAACGTATAGCATTGCACTGTAGAAATCATCAAAACATTCGTTCATTTTCTATAAATTATCTATCATACGCTACAAGCTAAGATTACAAACAATATTTGCTGCAGAGAGGCCGCAATGATTAATATGCATCTCCTGATCCTGATATGCTTAGGTTTGTCGAACTTTTGCAATGCGATGCCTGACAAAACTGTAACACAGAATAAGTAACATTTATTCTGTGACTGTAGTTTGCGCAAAGCTTGAAATGGTGAAATAATAAAATTATTATGAATCTTGAACATGACAGCCAAAATTACCGAAAAATGGTATGGTTTTCCATATTCCTTTCAATTTACACTGTTATTTCAAATGAACACATAAAACATAAATAACTCTTAGGATCTAGTGGAGATATCCAGATGAAAATTTTCCTAATTTATTGCTGAAGTCGGGTTATATTCATATCCAATATTATAGTTCTAAGCTATCTTAGATTTGTAAACGTTTTGGTCAAAATATTTGTTTTTAATATGCTGTACGCTAGTTTGACTCCCAATGATTCTATTTTAATTTAATATATGTATATGTGCATAGATTATAGATAACTAGTAATCGTATTGGCTTAAGTGTCACCAATGGTAACCCGAGAACATCAGCCCCTAAGATTAAAATGCAAGTCATTTCAGATTTAATGGTAATGTACCCACAGCAGCTTAGAAATGTTGAAAATGGTCGAATATGTGTCTCAAAATGGTATGTCAGATATATTTCATTTTGAGGTATGTATATTCTATAAAATTGTCAGTTAAATTATCCATTAAGTACTATTACACACTGTCACCAGCTTATATCTAGACTTGTATATAAATGAAATTACAGTGTTTGACTTGGCTTTAGAAAAAGGTTTTATCTTCAGCTCATTTGGTAGTTTGCATGTTAGCAAAGCTACATGCACCCTTTTAAAATTATTATCAGTACGTCTGATTGGTTGTTCAGACAGATCTTAACTACTGAACTGATTTTGATGGGTAGATAACTAACTGTTTAGGCGATATTCTATCCCAAAATTTTCATATATATATACATATATAGAATAAATCAGAATTTGTTTCGTGACATAGTACCTACTTAAAAAAACAACTGAAAACAACTACATATTTTGAAAAAGTCATTTTCACTTGTTCTGCATTGGAAATGCCAAAAATACTGATGAGAAATAGGATTCATTATGTTCATAAGTATATACCAAAATCCTCCAGAAGGAGCAATCTATAAATACACAGGGTGAATATAACACCCAGTACGTATATATGGTGCTCAACAAATTATATCAGTGTCACAAATAATGCCAAATCTTATCAAGCTTCCTATTACCTATCACAGTTTTAGAGATAATAATTATTATTATCTATTATTATCAAAATGTACCCGATGTTATAATAAAATGTACCTCAATAATCGGATATTGTACCCAATTCATTGATGTAGTTACTAAATGTTATCGAATATCTTACAGTGAGTATGAAATATCAAAATCACCTATATTTGAATCTAAGTGCCGAACTCGTATTCGAGCGTTGGCGGCTTCTCTGCTTTGAGAGTGTTACCACAGACACGGGGACCTACAGTTAAACGTCGATTTCGAACAACCAAAATGTCTCAATATAAATCTCAAGCTCAAGGCACACACTTCCAAAGAGCTGTACGCTGCGCTAGGGAAATATACTCTCGCTGGTGGAGGAGAATGCAATGCGACAGTCAGAGATTCCAACGCGCGCCATCATCAATGATCACTGGTCCAAACCGTTCCCAACGTATTTTGCTGCTTAACTTCGATTATCGAAGTCGGTCAGTGTTAGCCCGCAGCTAGGCACTCCGTATCTTAGTGTGTGAAAATCCATGAGATTCAAATCTGTGAAAGTAAGAGCCAATCATAAGGTCCCCCTATTCCTATCCAACTATTAGGAAATTTAAAATTCAAATAATGTCTCAACTCTCGTGAAAAATGAGCTGGTGCACCATCTAAATGAAAAAAAAAACATTATTTGTCTAACATTCATCCTCAATAAGTACCTGCCTAGAAATCGTGCATTTTTTTTCTAGACGGGTGTCCATCGAAAAAGTGGTTGAAAATGAAGAAATCTCCTGTAACTCCTCCCCGCACATTTATTCTACATAATACAAAATAAATAAAATATTCATTTTATTTCAGGAATTTCAAAATGATGAAGATTTATATCACCGAAAGAATGATATTGCCAATTATTCCAGTAGAAGAAATAAAGCAATTGATAACTATAAGGAAGATTAATAAGGACGTTGACATAACACATTTTTGTTGAGCACCCTATGTACTGGGAAATATTTTAGCTAGATCTCAAAACTCTTTACGAATGTAAATCACAATAACTATGATCTCTGAATCGCGCTGAAGTAGCCATGAAATCACGATATATTTTTAGTCGTGTCTATGAATGCAGTTATAGAAAGAATTAATTAAGGATTTCAGCCCTTCACATCAGTTAGTCCCTTCTACGTATGACTCCTAGTTTTTTTTTACAGATGACGCAGGTGTTATACAATTCGAGTGAAATTAAAGAAGAGACCATATCCTGCAATGCTAAAACGGGACATTTTAAAAAATCATAGTAAAATCTGAAATACCTATGTGTTTATCCCTGATATTTTGAGATATATGAATAAGTATAAGCAACGTGTTAGATTGTTATTCTTTGGTGAATGTTGGAGGATTTTAATAACTAATGTGACACTCAATACTTTGAAATAAATATTTCTTGCAAAAAATAGACTTTGTTAGTTGGTGTACTGAAAAATACAAAATAATATTAATTCTATTGGTGCTGCTATTTGTGAAGTTGGTGCCAAAAGTCTTTTCTATCTAACTATAACTGTACAAAATTGATAGTACCGATAGAATTAATATTATTTTGTATTTAAAAAAAAATGATTAGGTATATTTAGAATATTGGCCAAAGCATTAGCTAAACAATTTCTTCCATGATTATATTAAATTGAATTTGAACGGAACAAAATGTAATAAATAAATAATACAGGTGATATTTCAATTAGGTATATATGTCATTCTAACATTTGTAACAGATCGTATCTTGTGTAGCCCCTGTATAACAGCGTATACCAAATTCAGTTTTGGACATTTTGTTCATTAAAGACACTACTTTTTTAGGCCTTAAGAAATGCTTGCTAGCGGTAGTTGTTATATTCATACTAATCATCCATGTTCTTTGTGAGCTTCAAGGTAAGACGTGTTTTAAGGAACTCGACTCTCGGGATGAAACAGCAGTTATAATAATCATAACTATATTTTATGGTTTAGGCTACAATTTTGGATAATTGAAATTTGCTGTTCCATGTTTCTGTTCAAAATCCTTCTGGTTCAAAGTGGGATGCACAAAAAATGATGATCTTTGAACCAATGTTCTACTCTTCAGTCTGAGTGAGGATTAAAAATATAATGAGAATACCAACTGACTTATAATACCTTCGATATCAATTCTAGATAATCTTATGTAATGTTGTTTATCAGAAAAATCAAACAACTCGTAGGTATCATAAATCCATCGAACTTCGTCTTTCAATCGACAATGTCTTCAATGGTACAGTCATACGGTGAGTGAATCATTAATAATTTTAGACAGTTGAATGTGCGCCAGAACTGGATCTCGTCTGGTCTGTGTACTCGCCAAACAGTAATAGTTATGCAATGATACCCATTTGAATAATTGATGGTTACAGGCGATGGGATTGATCTGAACAGATATCAAATAAAAGTGAATGTTAGATAGATGCCGAATACTGCTGTTACTGTATTGTATCACAGGTTGGTACATCATTTTTTTAACTATCAAATAAGAAATAAGTGATCCTTCACAATAAATATTTAGATACCTAATAGAAAATAATTGGTTGTAACAGGCTAGAGTAATAAAAAGAAAACAGCAAAACTCTTCAATGTTACCATTTTACTATTACAAAAACAATTAGGTTGATACTCCATTTTCTAAATAAAAAATATTGTTATTTCAAATGTTCAAGTTAATAAGAGATGGTAGCCCAGCTAAACTGCATTATTTAATAATTAAACAAGCAAACAATTCATGTTGGTATGTTATATCTTATGAGTTAAAAATTAGATTTTATTTGTTTTGAAAAGCATAGCTAAATAAGGAAGAGGGCACCCATTGACTACTGAAATGCATCTGTGACTATTTTCGTGCCTTTAAAAAAATACTTTGATTTCTAGGTAAATTTGTATTCTGAACAGTACCAAGTTATGAATGAAACTATATCCACGCTTGTACTTTTATAGGCTTAGGAAGATACCTGTTCAGCGTCTATATTTCATAAGATATTTTTTTTACAAAAGATTGGACCGAATTTATTAGTGGGTGCACTGAAAAATATAAAATAATATTCATTCTTTTGGTGCTGGTAATTTTGAAGTTGTGCCGTTGTAGTTAGATTGATAACTTTTGGCACCAATTTCGCAAGTACCAACACCAATAGAATTAATATTATTTTGTATTTTTCAGTGCACCAACTAATAAGGTCGGTAAAAAATATTTATTTTATATTTTTGAGTGTAACATTAGTCACAAAAATCGTTGAACGTTCAATAATACCAAGATAGTACTTACTCATCCTATTATCCACGTATATTTGCTTGTACCTACTTGTTATTACTTAGAGATCTCAAAACATCGCTGCGGAAATACGCATAAGTATTTTAGATTTTACCATTTCACCACAGCTGTAACTCGAAAACAGTAGCTCTAAGGGAAAAAATGTTCATTATGAATGTTGTTACAAAAAATCTGATATTTGTCAGTCTTAGATTTTCAATTTTTTTAAGAAATTGCTTCTTCCACATAGCGAAAATACATATTATTTCAAATTTTAACATCGCTGAAACTCGAAAACTTTCAAATTTCACCCCCTTTGGGAGTGTCTTTTGAAGGGAAGGAGATTTTGGATATGAGTTTTTACAAATATGGGACCATTCTTCAAGTCTCCTCTATCAAATGAATCAAAATCGGAGTAGGTAAGTTTAATATTATACAACGTGGGGACGAAAAACAAAAAAAAACGCAAGCAGTCGAATTGTATACCTCCTCCGTTTGGGTTCGTCGGTCAAAAATATTTCTTTAATAGTTGAATGAATACCTATAATAATTATAGAGGTAGTTGTAAGTTGTTAAATATACACAATTGCTAACATAGGTATTTAGGTATAAATTTAATTGATCACAATCAAATTTTTCGGAGCAATACCTAAGTGAGCATTAATTATAGAAAATAATAGATACCTCTTATTGTCATTAATATCCTTGGTCTCATAATATGAATAATCATTTAAGAATCTATTTAAGAGCCTTAAAAAAACTTTTGCCTTTTTTTATATTTTGTTGATAATCACAGAACCCTCCAAACAATATTTATCTATAGCCAATACTTTTTTCCTGTTTACCACCCTTTTGGGATGTTCAAACATTCATCTAAATATAAACAAATGATGTAAAACATATAACATAAATACCTATGAAATTGAAGAAAACCTTCATCAAAATTTTACGAAATTTGACACATATCTACAGACTTATCGTTGATAATCTAATTCTGATTTAACAAGATATCGGGCAATTAACATGATTTTGAAACGTAGGTACCTATTATTAGACATTCTTTCACTGTTTACCTACTTACAAGCAACAAATATCATCAATTAACTACTCGTTATTTCAATGATAATCTTAAGTATAGTTATTCTTTATAAATAATACGCTCGTACATATGTAAATAAAGTTAATCTAAAATCCATAAATTTCAAATGACGAAAAATAGAAACTTACCTTAAAGATTCAAGCTGAAGCTTGGAATTCCTCAAATAAATAGTAGTAAATTTAGAAAAACACTGAGATACGTTGAACTGCCGTCGAGTATCAGCACGGCCATCTTATTTTTACAGCTGCGCATGCCCCGACATTTGAAAGCTCGAAACAGCTGCTATTGTTGCTGACCCAAGCCAACTACCGTTTTGTGGAGGGTTGGAATTGAAATAGATGAACACTATATGAGGGCCAGTCGAATTTTAGAAAGTTATTTCTCGTTCTAAATCAGGTAGGTATATTGCTTGCTTAAATAATTGAAAGCCGTGAAAATTCTGATATACCTACTGAAAATTCAATATGTTTACCCTTTTATTATTTATTAATATATCAGTTGTTCATTAGTGTAAATTTGTATGATGATCGTTGTCCATTTACATTTAATGAATCATCATTTTTGAATTGGACAATATACCTATACCTATCTAAATTCCTGAACTTTAGGTTTATGTTACCATCAATTAAAATAATGGAGGTTGAGGGTAACGGAGAAATAATGGATTGTTTAACGTTTAGTTAAAATGTTTTCTATAAACTTATAGGTATTCCGCGGAGCTTTAGTGACTTTCTATATTGGTTTACAATATTAAAATATTAGTAAGTCCCTAGCTCCATATTATCGCATTAATTGCCCTATAATTATTATATTATTAGTGGTCTAGACTGTTCTGTCATTAATTGTGTTTAATATTGTCCGGTTCTTTTTCCCATAGGTATGCCATTTCTCTATAGAAGCATTTTAACACCCTTTAATTTTCTTGTCCTGTATGTATCTTTCTATAGGTTTAGGTAATTTTCACCAACTTCAAGACGTCTGATTAAGTTGAAAATTTACACACATGTCAAGGACTATTTACAATTTATTAATAATAAGAATAATAAGATAAACTCTAATTTCCAAAGACATTAAAAAGTTTATAACCAATAATATCAAGTGTTATTGGGTAAAAAAACAATTTAAAAGTAAAGCTATTTCTCATACCTATCTGCTTCATAGAATCAGTAGTGTATTTTCATTATGTATTATTGTCTGAATTATATTCATTTTCAAGCCAATCTCAGTTGCTATGGTAATTTTCGAAAAGTAGCATTACAAAAATGGTGTAGCCATTTTCACAAGATAGTTATTTGTATATCTGTATTTTTATGTGAGTTTATACGGATATTTGATATCAACTTGTAGTCTCAACTAGGTACCTTGAAAACCAAAACGACATCGTATTAGTTTCATTTTATATTGGCTTACCTATATATAGCTCAAGTTGAATTTACCGAGAAGTAATTACAAAGTCGCGACTATCAAACATTTGAAAAGATTCTAAGAAATTGCTCAAATTTCATCAAAAGAATCTCTCATTAATCCAAACAATTTCAAATTCAAACTTACGAAAATTCAACAAGCTATATAACACTTAAGTATGATTAATTAGCTTCTTCCAATTTGATGATGAAATAATCCAATCCAAAAATTAAGTTTTAGTCTCTTTTAGTATACATATTCAATGCTTAATTTTGTATTCTTTAATGGTTTAATATTCATTAAAAGAGATTATTCTTGGGGATGCAGTTATTTAATAAATAAAATTCACGACTTTTGCTCTGTTTACACTTTATTTATAATATACCTGAGGACGATAAATATAGGTAGGTATTGTAAAGAAAACCTAGCTAGTCGAAAAAATATTCACTCTGTGGGTCTAGGTTCCAACTACTTCATCGATCATAGATACCTACTCATTAATTAGATATACTTACATTTATCTTCATACGAGAGATTTTTGCATCAAATTTCATCAGGATAATACGGTCTTCGAATTTGAAAAATCTACAATTATTCCAATTACCAATAAATTAATTTCACACTTTTGAGTGTACCTAACATTATTAAGGAAACTCACTGAACATTCACTAATAGAAAAGAAGATTGTTAGTACTTTCCCTATTACCCTTGTTATTATTTAGAGATCTCATCTACCACTGCTGTACCTAACTCGATAACCGTAACATTTTTTGAGCAACATCCAATTTAAATGTTGCTACATACAATATCTTTATTAATTTGGCCATCTCATATTTTCTGTTTCCAAAATAAATTGCCCCCTCTACATAGCGGAAATACACATATTTCAGTTTACCATTGCTGTAACTCGAAAACCGTCACTCTTTTGAAACAATGATGGTTCCCGGTACCCTCATCTTTAATCCCTCTGTTTCAGATTTTCGATTTTCGAGAAAAATTGCCGCTCCTACCCTTTGGCTTTTGGAGAGAGGTTTAAAATTTGAGTTTTTTTTTAAAAGTGGGAGCATTTATCAATTCTCTTGTTTCAAATGAATCTAAAATAATAAAAATCGGATCACATTTACAATGGAAAACGCGCAAACAGCCATAAATAAAAAAGAAAACATAAGCCGAATTGTATACTTCCTCCATTTTTTGAAGCCGGTCAAAAAGTGATTCGAATAGTCATAAATGCATGATTGTCTTATGTTATAAGATTATGAATCCAATTATACAGATCCGACAGTGATCCCGTTTTTTTCTTCCAGAGATAAACGACCCCAGTACCTAAATCTATGTCAAAATTAGAAATTTGAAAAATAGGCTCAAAAAGTAACTTATAGGTATAGCGGCAATAAACATATTAATTCTTTTTTTAGTAGGTATACCTACCTAACTGAACATTTCATTTTAGTTCAATATTTGTGTTAATATATGAACCTTACTTTTACAATCTCTCAACTTACCGGTCTTAGGCTATGAAGATTAGCTCTTGATTTACAACTGGATAATTGGATTACTCTTCAGACACTAGGAAGATCCTAAAAGGTATCTCTGTAGTCATTTTCGCAACATCGTTTCTACCTGCTAATCCTTGGATATCCGTGAAATACAAATGGCATTATGTCCTATACAAATTAAGCATATTTATAGTCATTTCACACAAAAGGCAAATTCTCTAAGTCCATTAAAGGAATACGATTAGTCAAGATAATTTGTCATAATTCTGTTCGTCTTGAATACGCTTGTCATAACATTTTATACAAATCTATACATGACTGAGGGATACCCAAAGGGGTGGAGCCGGTAACTGAAACTAAATAATTATGGAAAATATTTACAAGTTTTATTGTGAAAATACATATTTGTGGATAAAGGAATAAAAGTAATAATAAATATACGCGAAATCTGTTAACACTAATGACTAAATATATATAATTTACCGATACGAATAATTCGGTATAAGTAAGTATTGTGGGAGATTCAATCTATGTAAGTGATGTTCCTAGAACACATAATCTCAACTGAAAACATGCTGAAATAAAGAGGTCATGTATCTACAAAATATAATAGTTTTGCTAGGCTCTATCGGCTAGAGAAGAATTGAATTATAATATTAGCTAATGGTTGAATTCTGATGGCTTTTTAATCAACATGCAATGAGTCTAAATTGACTTACTAAAGAGCTAATGAATTCTAACACTAGCTGAATTAATGTTTACTTGAACCACTATTGGACAATAACCATTTTTATGTTGCTTGAAGAATGTACATAATTCTCGACTCTCTATATAATTATTATTTGAATTATTAAATCGTGTATTGAGATAAGTTATGTTATTTATTCAATTGATAATGAAAACCTGAACAATCTGATGTAGATATTGCAGCCAATTGACATAAACTGCTATTTGGCTGGTTGCCAAGCCATTGAAGTGAAAGGCTTGGCAGGCTGCATTATATTTAGCCAGAATATTAATACTATATTTAAGAAAACGGCTGGTCAATGATTCGCCATTGCCAAAATACGGCATGTATCAATAAAATCAGTTACCGTTGACAAATTGATTTGACTTGAAGCAGCGTATTACCATTCATACTTCGTTTTTATATTTATTTTGATATAAATTTTCGAAATATTCAACATAGAGGAACATACTAGTTTGATCTTGTATTGTAATTGATTTGTTATCAAGACGTAAACTTGTAATCAAATATCCGATTTATTCTACACATATGACAGAAGGCGATAGATTTTCTCGATAAATTTAGGAAGCATTTAAGTATTTAGTTCTCTCGAAAAGTAACGAATAAATTCATTATTTCTGAAATTGAGAATTTTTCTAGAAAATCCTCTGATATGTCAATTTTGTTTTAAGCAATTTCACTTTTTCCCATACCACCCATATTTGTGACGTAATCGTTATTCCAGATATGACGTCATCGATATTTCACACCCAATTTCGACCATGCCATTTGAGAGAGCATGTCATTTTACGTAGGTACACATCGTTAAAAATTATGCTGTCTCACGGTAGCCATGGCGACCGATAATGTTTTTTTACTGTCACATAAAAACACGAAATCGTAGGTACTGTTTTGGTTTTAATATTTTTTATCGATTTCTTATCTTCTGTTTGGCAAAAGCAGTTTGTCTGAACCGTTTATTGAGTAACTTTGTCATTTTATAAAGAAAAAAGTGGTGAAATTAAACATTATCATTAAATATACTTAGTAAAATTAGAAATAATGTTTTTTTTTTAATTTTTTATTTAACCTACATACGATAATGTAATCATATTTTTGACACTGTGTACGTAAAATGAAACGCTCTTTCAAATGGCATGGTCGAAATTGTGTGTCGCCGTTTACAAAAATGTCGATGACGTCATCTCTCGAATAGCGATTACGTCACAAATATGGGTCGTGTGTCAAAAAGTACCTTTAATTAAAACAAAATCGACGTGCCAGAGGATTTTTTCGAGAAACTCTTAATTTCAGAAATAATGAATTTGTTCGTTACTTTTCGAATACACTGTATAAAAGTGTATTTAGATACTATTTCACAATAAATTTTATGTAGGTACCTACTTTCTTTATACCTACCTAGATTGTTTGAATATACCATATATATGTTTTCTGTCAAAAATACCTTTTAATGAGGATTTTAATTTATAATAAGTTTGGGAGTATACATACTCCAAGTTTTAAGTAGGTAAACTTGCACCATATGTTATGAATATGTAGAGAGACAATTATTGTACAGGATGTCCCATTTTCGGCACTTTTGTAGGGTATCTCCGTAACTGTTCGTAATAGCCAAAAATTAACATAGTGACGTGTTCATTTGAGGGTTAGGTAAATTTGAATAGTGAATCAAAGATAAAAAAATCACTGACTTGAGAGATACCTATAGGAGAAAATTGAAGAAGAGATTTTTTTTGAAATTACCCTAGGTATTAAAACAATTTTGTAGTAGGTACTACGCAGTTTTCTTAATGAATACGACGTACGAGGTTTCATCGTTTCAAATTGTATTTAAAAATATATACCTAACCAACCATAGTTCTGCAGGTACTTTTACACTTTAAACATTAGTAATCTCTAAAACATAAGCCGTTGTCATGGTTACGTATACTGTTGACGTTAAATTATCATTCATAATCTCCCTAGAGCTGAAATAATTTCCGAAATGATTTTCTAGGTGAAATTTTTTGAGAATTTTCTTCTAAAAAATTGCAACTGAGAAAAAAATTACGGAGAACAATTCAAGCTCGCGGGAGATTTGATACGATAATTTTATACCAAAAATTATATTTAAGAGCATTTAAATGCATTCTTTACAATTTATAAATAAATAATTTTGTCACAAATAATCTAAACTAATTATTCTGGCATCTTCACGTGATAGCTGTCAAGCCAGGGAAAGTATCACTTATTAATTTCACGACCAATTTTTTTTGTTTTCGTAAAATTCAGGTTGTCGTCATAGCAACCTGTCAAAACCAAGGCATCTGATTGGCTTAAAATAACAGGTATAAAATTTTCACTTATAGTCTCCCAAGAGTTTCAATAATTTCCGAAAATTTATACGAGGTGCAATTTTTGGAAAATTTACTTAAAATAATTTCTTAAAAAACTCGCGGTAGATTCAGTACGAAAGTTTTATATCAAAAAAGTAAATACAACTTTTGCCAGTTAGGATAGGTTAGGTTAGGTTATGCATCTGCACGTGACAGCTATCAACCCGGGGAAATTATCACTTATTAATTTTGCGAACAAAAAAAATTTCGAAAAATTCAGGTTGTCGTCATAGCAAACTGTGAAAATCAAAGCATCTGATTGGCTTAAAGCAACAGGTATGAAATTTTCGTTATTTTTTTTCTATTTCATTCTTTATTTTCACATTTATTTTCAAAAATGAATTATGAATAAAAAAAATTATATGATGTCAGTTTATAATGAAAGTGCAAAAACGAGCAACTAGCCAAATTTTTGATTTTGTTCGCTATGCGGCAAAGCCGGTGCTCATTAAAGAACTTATTCTGACACAAATAATTTATTTGGTCAGATGAATGTCGCAATACAAGTTACTGTAATCGACATAAAGAAAGACATTAGGATTCAAACAATCCCCACTTTACACGACCTGTTTGTCATCAAGGTAATTTGGAGTGAATATAAGTTCATGAAGCTTTTGCATAAGTAGAACCGTGACACGTTATGAATGCGATGATATCAGTCCGATTGTGTTTTATCCCCAAATATTTATGTTGATCAAAGTTAGTAAAATAGCACATATAATAATTTTCTTGTTTTAGTTCTGTCAATAATTAAAGTTCATATTTCATAAGTAAATAAATATTTTTTGTACGTGTACTTTCAATAGATAAAGAACCTTGTTTTCAAACACAAGTAAAATAGAACAGGTTTCTTGGTTATATAGTTATAAAGACCTAAAACCAAAGTTTTAAAATTTTATTTCTTATTTTTATCTCATGATCTACTGTGGATTCAAGTACTTAAAAACGAATATAATGGTTTTAAACCTTTTGAACCAAAATATACAGGGTGTCTTATTAAAACAAACCATCCGGTAACTTTCTGACCTAACCTCGTATACTCATTCTGAAAAATTATTGTAACCAAAAATTCATACAAAAAATAACATGTATTAATTTTTATAAAATGTTATATAATCATTCAAAAATGTCAGTTTTTATTTTTCCCCTTTATCAATTAAACGGTTGAAAATATTAAATTTTAGCTTATCTATTTGAAGTAAGCCCTCAAAGGAACATATTTATTTTGCGCCATTCGGTACACACGGTACCAAACGAAGATACACTACAAAAGTGTCGACAATGGGACTCTCTGTACTTTTAATAGGATAATTATTGCATTTTCAGAAAATAATTTATGAACTATTAATCTTTTTTGTGACAAATCTCTACGGTGCATTTTTGGCATGCAGTTTCGTCAAATGTTGCATTAAGCGTTGTGGCTTCATATCAGCAATTCCTTCAAATGGCACAACCAGTCAAATTGCAGATTAAGTCATTTGGTTGCGACGTATCCCTAAATTTTATTATTTTCTCATTTGACTATCACAATATAAGTACATTTTCTTACTTGATAGATAAATCTCGTCTATATAAAAAAGTTAATCTATTTACATACATTTTGATATGTGCTCCTGTATGCATCTGCATGTATTTTTCAATTTGGCGATATTGGTGGACCTGGGATATTACTAAGAGCTGTAAACGGCCTTGCGACGTTGCTGTCAAAAGAGTTTCTGTTTGAGTCGGCCATCGCAGTCTCCAATTGATTCTCGGTGTTGCTTGGATAGTATTTTTTCAGGAAACTAGAATTCGGCGTAAATGTGCTTTGGTTCATGTTGATGTCCTCGAGTGCTGCATATTCGCCTGTTTGAGATGGCAAACCGAATTTGCTGTCTTTCTTCGCCTTCATTCTTCTGTTTTGGAACCATATTTTGATCTGTCTTTCGGTGAGACAAAGTGTGTGGGCTATCTCTATTCTTCGTCTTCTGGTGAGATATTTATTGAAGTGGAATTCTTTCTCCAATTCAAGAGTCTGGTATCGAGTGTACGTCTGACGAGTCCGTTTATTGCCTTTAATAGCGCTATCCCCTGGAAATGAAAATGGACTTAGTATGTAACACTTATTACTTATACAAGAGGATTTTGGTTTATACCGTCCGAGATAATGCATATTTAATTATTTTATTTGTTGAGGGATTTGTGAAGTAAGATTTTTTTTTAAGAAGAAACGGTTCAAGAAACGAAGAAAATCCATTTTTCTAGAAACTGCGAGCATGGACATTTGAAGTAAATTTAATTGTGAATAATATACAACAATGTTACTCTAGATCTATCTATCTAGATTATTTTGAAAACATATACAGTTATAATCGGTATAAAAACACAAAGCTCAACATTTACCTTGACAAATAGCCTGTTGAAATGTAAGATGACTAATTACTAAATCATTATAAAATGTAATATAAATGTTAATAAATTTCACTACGTTTAATAATCTTGCATGATTATTTTAATGATCATAATAGCTATTATTAAAGGTAATGCATTCAGTTTATTGTGAGTGTAATAGTGACTGGATATGGAAAGAAATCATACTGAATTATGAACATGTCGGTGAGTAAAAAGTTAATATGAATAAATTGTGGTTATTACAGGTAATAACAGTATGCATTTTCAGCTTATTGTCTATAAAAAAATGATATAATAGCTTTATTACCGTGTCCTGTCTTCATCCATGGATAAAAATTCTGCACCCCGTTCATACTATCTTCACCGCTGGTATCCTCCGACACGTTTTTATTAACGACATAATTAGGCAGGTCTTTGTCCGCACAATCAAATTCTACGCTGTTATCACCACTTCTAGCATTAATTTCAAATGACACCGGTTGGCTTTTTGGCAAATCTGAGTAATCGTATACAATTTTTTTGCCCTCTGGTTTGCTCAATAAGGCTCTCAGTGCTGGTGAATCATCTTCCACTTTCAGATTAGTCGGTGGATCATCGTTGTCATTAGTTGATGTTGGTCTGGACTCGTTAGGAGACAAACTGGTCGCTAATGATCTGAACGGCTGTCCGCAGCTGTCAAAATGGCTCAAATTATTCGTAAAAGTATGATTGATTGGTGGCGGTGTGATGGTGGTATTTGAATGTGTATTCGGGCTTGAATAGCTTTGATTTATGTCGTATCTACAATTGCTGAAGGATGTTGTCTCTTCTTTGACGCTACACGATGGTATTTCGTTCACGAAATAATTGTAATTATGATAGCTTTCACCGGAGCTTCTGGTAGGTTGAGCTCCATAATTAGCTCTTTGATTATCCGAGAAAAAATGGTTCTGCCTGTAAGCATGGTAAGCGTACTGATTGTAATAATCACAGGAATAATCCATTGAAGAAGCGCTCATCTTGTGGCACAACACTAACTCGATGCGACATAAAATTGCAACTAAAAGGCCCAGTGCCAAATCTGCCGGGGACACGGTCCAGATCAATGTTAAACATTGTCAACGTACCCGTGAAGCGGGAGGGGTGGGATATACCCCCTAAGGTTCTTTTATATCGGCCAGCTGCCCTTGGAAATGTATATACCCACCCCCAAGCCGAGCGGTGCTTTTTCATTGCTTTTATTGGAATATTGGCAGGATTGCAGAATGTGAAAGTTCGGAAGGCGATATATCCCGACTTTGCAGTGAGATACGGAATTGCTTAATTTATGAGATTGGTTTGCCTTATGTCTCTATTTGTCTAGAGTTTTAATGAATTAGAATGGTTTTCATTCAGTGTTACTAAGCTGTTGAAAATAAATCTTCTAATAAAATAACTAAGCCAATACAATTCAATATAATTTTGATTTTAATAAAAATAAATAAAATATATTAACTACAAATTAATTAGAAAAATCGAATTTTCAACTTTTCGCTGTATTTTGTTAAATGTCTTCAGTTACATGCGATATGTGAGTTTTGTGAGAAAAATATCTTTGATAGACAGATAGAGTCAAGATTCGGATTCTTTATTGAAAAGTTATTGAATAAATAAGAAAAGATCAGTTATATTTTTTCTCAGTGTTTACATACCTACTTGCAGGCATATTCATAATAGAAACTTAGTGCCTACGCTACTAAATTATGTGTGGAGGTCTAGCCTTAAATTAGGTTTATGACTCTTATGTCAGTATTATGGTAGGGTAGTGTTTTGTTTTTTATTCGAATACGGTACTAGTTAGTACCGAACTAAGATTGGATTATGAATACGCTTGCTAATCTTAATTAAGCATAAATGGTATTTGGAAACAATTGTTGAGCTAAAATTAAAATAAACTAATCTCTAAATAATCTTTGCTATGTACTCCATAAACACGTTAGTTGTATGTAATTATCACATTGTCATCCTCGACATCAGCATGGCTTATTTCCATAATCAAGCAGTTACGCTGTAGGTATTAATAAAAATATAGTAATACCTGCATTCTAGATCTAATTTATAATACAGACCTAAGGTAGGATAGCTTTGCTCCCGCACATCAACAAAATGCTAACATGACTATAAAGAACTACCTACATTGCCGTCGACTGTGGGACCTCTTGTCCTGACATCATCAATAACATTTTTTCTGCGTCATCTGCTAAGCCACATCTTTTCCGATAATACTGTAAGCAGGTAATGAATGTTTTGTATGGATGTTAAAAAATATAGGTCGTCGTCGGTCTACTGCTTATGCTACCTTCCGAGAAAGTCGAACAATTCCTTGCTCTGCTTCACTTTTAACTTTTACGACCTTTTCTGGTGCCGTGTACAAGAACACGCTTTGACTGTAAAGTTTTATTGAAGGTTTTTGTATACGTACGACGACGTTTCTATTTATGGTTGTTTGACATCTTTATTTCCTAGTTCAATGAAGGCCATAATGTTTGATTATAACTCTTACAAATATTAAAAACTGAAAATCCAATTATTTATGACTGTTGATAATTATCTAGTTCGATAAATTTTGGGAGTAGGTACTGTCTGAAGCTATTAGCATACTTTATGAAGAGTAAGGATTACTGGTAATACGATAAAGTTCGAATCTTTCGAAAACCTCAGGTTGGTTTATTGCCTTTACAAACAGGCGCATATCAATGAATACATTCCGACAATAATTGCTCTTCTTGAAAGACAACAACGAGTAGCATTTTACGCACACTTCATAGAAATTGCGAATCAATTGAAAAATTTCACACGTCTCGCCTCACATTCTAACATTCATTTGGTTTATTCATTCATTGTCGTGTATAACGCAGCCTCTCTTCCTACCTACCCCTATTGCGACCCCTACCGATATATGGCAACAATCGACAATAGAGTGTCGCGCGTATGCGAGATCCACACCACAGTAGCCGATACAATCGTGAACCAATCGCTATATCGGACTCGACGTTCTTTTGTTCTCTCCTGCCACATTCACCGGGGTTAGCTGTTTATAGAATGGCAATAACAGTGCATGGTATTTTTTTCGGATTTATATGAGTCATTTTATATGAAAGAAGATATAGTTACAACATATATCTGAATAAGGAGAAGTTTCAACTGGTACATCGAAATAATTTAGATAAGGATAATCAATCAACAGCTCCATAACATAACCTAACCTAACGTTAACATACTAGAGGAGAAAATTTCAAAGAATATAAGTTCAAGGAATTTTGAGATTTTGTAAGAAATGATTTTTAAGAAAATGTGGGCATTAAAGAACAGAATATCCACGTTGATTACTATTTGGGTAAAACCAATCCAAAGTCTATATTGTCGGCGATTTTCAAGATAGTTGAGACGAAAAATTATTACAAACACTAGTACCTAGATACCTAACTATATTTACACACAAAGAGTCTTCCTAGACACCATTGCATCCGACTCTAGGGATTCTTAATTATGGAGACTAGTATAATTTGTTCCGTTCTAAATATATATGGGAAGTTCTTTTTATCTGAGCATTACTGCGGTTTCTTTTTATTATCCAAGGTCAAGAATGTTGTTGCGAATTCATATTACTTGTGAGAAAAGTCCACATAATCCGAAAATGGCCCATGATAACAGAAACCACCGCTATCCTAGCAATTCCTAAGTAGAACAACCTCACAAATTGAAATGGTCGTATTTACAATTTACTCACTAGTTGCTAATTTTCATAAAACTGATTGATAGTTATAGTGTCAATTCACCCAGTAGGTACTATGATGATATGGCTATGACGCTTGTGTGGAGTACTGAGTTGTGTTTGAGAATTAATCTAAATATTATAGTGTGGAAACATATCTCGGGAGTTGAGATAATATAAAAAATAAGCGACAAAATAATAAGCCATGTAAAGAATATAGGAGGACGATATCCATTCACAATGAGATAAATCAAAATTGTCTGTTATGCAGATAAAGCCTTAATTATGGCTCCTGTACTCATTCTACACAAAAGCTAATGCCTTTAACATGCAGATATGCACCACCAAAACCAAAACCCTAAAAAACCAGTGAGATAAAAATGTACCCTGGAAAACAAAGCAATACAACAGTTTGTGTCATTTGGCTATCTAGGCATACAATTCACATAATTTTAAAATAGAATAAATGAAGTAAGAGACCATACAAAAGCGCCAGGCCATTATTAGGTGCTGTTCAGGGCAACATCTGGAATACCTAATACCAATATGAATAAATGGACCAGAGTCAAAATATAAGAAGATGGGTTAGAATGCATAATCAGATAGTCGGGTAAACGTAGAAGAGTATGGAATAGAATGATAACGTCGACAGGATGGCAATAGAAAGACTATCGAAAATTGCGCGAGGTGGTAGGCCAAAGAAAAAACGACGACCTTCAGGAAGACCTCCAAAGAGATGAAGAGAATAATCAATATCTCAAGAGAACTGATCAGCTGGAAATTACAGGCCTAAGTCTTATAATACGTGCAGGAAAAAGGAATAGTAAGCTATATTTTGATTTATTTATAATCTTTAAACGTGTATAGCTAATAAGAGTATTATGTTGTTGATATTCTGCAGTGCCCTTGAATATTGAGCATATTTCTATTCAACAACATTGATGTGGTGAATAATTTAGCATGACAGTATGAGGAGAGTGTATTCCAGCAAATATCTCGTATTCCCCCTGTAAAAGAGCATAATCCATTAGAAATCACATCAACGATATATAACTTAACGTTTGGTAGGGTCCTGGTCGGTTCGGTGAGTTATGAATGTATATCCATACAGTTGCTGTGTATGATTATAGCATAATCATTAATTATGCATCGGTCAAGAAAATTATACATTTTACCCACAAACTGTCATGAAGTAATTTTTCATCATCAGTCTGTCGGACGTTACATTAATTAAATCATGGGTGTGGGTGTGTGTTTGTAGGTATACGAGAATATGCGATTTTTCGGGTCTCATGCAGTTTTCGGAATTTCCTAATTTCTGTTCTTTCATAACTATATGATTAATATGAAATAAAAAAATATAAGTTCAAAAGTATACAAAGTTTCATTATGCCGTTGATTAGATACGGCAAAAGATTATCATTGGAGCTTTTGAGTTTTGCTTTTTAAGACTGAAGTGTTGGCTTATAAGCCACTACAGTGGTATCTGCTTAAATATTTTATCAGTGTTTCTATGGTACGTAGCAGATTCAGATTTTTTTTATTTATTTTATCATACGTGATAAATCCCATTATCAATCAAATATTACACAATATAACAATTTAAAGCATATACAGTGACCCACAGCTTAAATTATGCAATCGCTGTAAAAAAAACAAACATGACTGATAAGCTCATTTTTTTATTAAAAAATAACATACTGAAAGCAGCGTCATAAACCTCTAAGTCGTCGGGCATCAAATATATCACTTTTAAAAAAAACTAAATATTGAATTAAGTTACGAGCGATTTAAATGTCACCGCTAAAATGATGCAGATAAATGAAAATGTTAAAAAATTTTGACTGTTTGAAATTTTCAAAGTAGGCGTTGCGTTGCGTGAACAACAACAACAACAATAAGAATAAATTCAACTTATTAAAAAAAACTGCAAATATTTTATTGTTCCTACCTGATTATTATCTGTCAAAGCTTATAGTCGTCTAGGTATTAATTCGATTAAGTTTCTAATGTAATTAGGTGAATTTTGTTATAGCTTCCATAATTTACAATTTCAATTCGTGATTGATATTGGGATTAACTTTTTTATAGCCATAAGAAGGATCAATCATTTTAAAATTTCGAGACTAGGCGGGTGTGTAAAGGAATTGATAACGAACTCGAAATGACGTTCGTTGAAGATCTTATTTGGGGCAACATTGATTTTGTATTCTCGAATAAATAATGTGCTGAACAGTTAATATAACTTTATTAACCGTTTCGGCTATATTTTTTTGGCTATATCCGTTTCTGTAGTGGGTACGGAATAATTACATTACTTTCACTATTTTTGACCGACTTCCCAAAAGGAGGAGGCATACAATTCGATTGTGTGCATTTTTTTTTTTAGTTTGACGAACCATTTTTAAACAATGCTAATGGTAATGCAGACCTTAAGGCTCACACCCATAAAATATATATCACCAATTGATGGACACCAAAAATCCCTTATTACAAACTCTTATCGGAATTTGTGGAGCTTTTTCCATGACAGCTATTGTGGACCACGAAGTGGCACCTATAAAACATGAGAGTATCATCAATCGATCTCTTGACCTCGAAAACTCTTTGCTATAACTACTTATTGAAATCTGGAACAATTCTCGAAATTGCTATTTTGAACCATATGGGTCGCACCCATTGAATACGTCGTGAGTACTACCAATTGGTATCACGATTTCTAAGCACCAATAGAATTTTTTTATCAAGACCAAGAAAGCTGCAAATTCTTATCGAAATCAGCGGAAAAATTTTGGAAATATCTAGTTTGAACCATAATGGTTGCACCCATTGAATATGTGAGTAGGTACCATCAATTGATTTTACGACCCCTAAGCACCATTTGTAATTTGTTTGCTAAGAGCGAAAAACCCTTGCTACAAATTCTAATCAAAATCTGCCAAACAATTCTCGAAATAGCTAGTTTGAACGATAAGGGTCGCACCCATTTAATATGAAAGTATCACCAATTGATTTATTGACCCCGGAAACCCTATGATGCAAATTTTTATCGAAATCGGCTGAGCCATTCTCAATAAAGCTAGTGTAGACCAGGAGGGTCACACTCAATCAATATGAGAGTACCTACCTAGAACACCAATAGATCTCACGACCCCAAAAACACAGTAATATATTTTTTTATCGAAATCTTCGTGACTGCAAGTGTGGACCTAGAAGATAACACCCATTAAGTATGAGAGTATCATCATTCGATTTCTCGACTCCAAAAATCATTTGCTGCAAATTTTTTATCGATATTTGCTCAGCCATTTCCGATACAGCTTGTGGATACCTCGAGGGTGACACCCATAAAATATGAGAGTATCACCAATCACAACAATCACCTGTACTGCAAATTTTTATTGAAATCTGCCGAGCAATTTTTGAGAAAAAGCTAGTGTGGACCTCGAGGGTCGCATCCATAAAAGATCTGAATATCACCAATCAGAAAGTTCTTGCTGCAAATTCCTATCAAAATTGGTGGCAACCTTTAAAATATGTGCATACCACCAATCAACTACCTCGAAAAGCTCTTGCTGCACATTTTTACCGAAATTTGCGGTGCCATTCATGAAAAAGCTAGTTTGAGCCCCAAGGGTCCCACCCATTAAAGATGGGAAGGAATATCACAAATAAATTTCTCTCTATTGTTTAATTTTGTACAGCATTTTATTAATGACTTTTCTTCTGTAATTTTCGTTTTATAATGCGTTTGACACTGAGAATGCAGTGTATCCGGGCATAGGCAATGTATTTTACAAGAGAAAATTTTCTTTTTTAGCTCATAGCTCATTAGCTCTATCTGCATTTTTTTGATTATTTTGAAATTTATTCTTATGAATTATTGAATATAATTTTTTTAACATAGACTGGAACTGAGTGATTAGTTAAGCAGAGCATAACAACGCGCTCAGTTTGAAACACACTATCTAAATATTTAATCAATGATTCTATCAGAGTATAAACTATTTCATCATAAATTATTATTATCTTATTTGATAATTTTCTATTTCATGTAGGTATCTATCTATCTCTATCTCCTAAACGTAGCTCATAATAGGGGGCACGCTATAGTATAGATATAGTATTAGTACACGCGTCTGATGACAATCAAGCGTCTTAAAGTTACTCTTTTATTTTCATTTATCTGAATCATTTAAGCTGTGACATATTTGAAATACAAAATTAAAATTAAAATTTCAATAGCGACTGTATCATATAAGATGTGAGTCACTGAATACGGTATAACTATTTAATTGATTTCGATTAATGCAAATACAGCATGCCATGAAATTGCGGAGCATATCTTCGCATGTCTTTAATTAAATCATCTGAAATTGCCTAATATCATTTGTCCTTTTCTGAAGCAGAAATATTTTTTTGATCAAGATTGAAATAAATTCACAAATCTAAACTAGTGTAATGATTAATAATGATAAAAAATATTTTAAATTCACATATTTTTTGAACTTATCATTGGATCATTGGATACCTTATAACATTTGGACATAAGTGACGCGACCTGATAATTTCCGCACGCTTATTATGTAAAAATAGCGACCTGGTTGCCATGGCATTGTGGTCGTTGCATTTGTAAACTGGTTGTTTATCGCAAAAAATCGTATTACGCAAATTGGTTGCTAACTAAGCAGTTGCTGGTGGATAATATGCAGAATACAGTGTAATTATAGTTCACTGGTTGTTCTTTAGAGGCAGCACTGTTTCTAGTTGCAATTTAGTTGCAGTCGCGTTGCGTTTACAAGCTAGTTGATAATCGTGCTGGACTGTTTATTAATCATCATTTTTAGTTCGTCTGGATCATTATGTACCTACTTAATTCTGGTTTTGAACGCATCTAAAAAGAGATAATTTGCTGTAATGTAAATAAAGCTTGTTCAAATTTTCTCTATCTTACGTAAATTTTCATTGAATGCTGTATTTGAATCTTTAGCACTTAATTAACTCTAAGTCTAACAGTTTCAATTAAAAAAGGTAATCAATATACGAGGCATAAACATTTATTTATTATGTGTAGTAATTATTACTGCCGTCGACCGTTCGCTGATTTAACCTGAACGTACCCATTATGACATTACAATTGATGAAAACTGTTTGTCATTTGACTTTAGAAAAAAACATGCTGAAAAATCTATCTTATTTGCAATAGCTTTATTGAATGACTTCTTTTAGGGTCGCTTGATATAAAGAATAAAGACATATTTTGCAGCAAAGAACTAGGTATAGTATATTAATATTTGTTTCAAGAAATTGGATAGAAGTTATTAGTTGGTGTACTGAAGATGAAAAATACATAATACTATTAATTCTATTGATGCTGTTAATTTTGAAGTTGTGTTATTGCAGATTGATAACTTTTGGTACCAACTTCCTAAGAACCCGCATCAATAAAATTATTATTATTTACTATTTTTCAGTTTACCAACCAATAACGTCGGTCCAATTTTTTTTACAAAATATTTATTTTACACTTTTGAGTGTAACATAAGTCACGAAAATCGTTGAACGTTCACTAATAAAAAAGATCCTGTTACCCACGTATATTCTTTCCTTGTACTTGTTATTATTAGAGATTTCAAAACATCGCGGTGGAAATACTCATAAGTATTTTAGATTTTACCACTGCACTAAGGTGGCATGTGGTTGCCTCAGATTTTCAATTTTCGAAAGAAATTGCCTTCTCCACATAACGAAAATAAACATATTTGAAATTTTAACATTGCTGTAACTCGAAAATCGTAACTCTGACTAAAAAAATGCTGTTGAATTGTATGCCTCCTCCGTTGGGGCTCGTTGGTCAAAATTGAGATTCAAAGTAACATTACAGAGAATTATATGTCCGTCTTCCTGTTGCCAAAGAAGATGTATGGATGAAAAAAAGTTGTCTTGAATATAATCAATAAAGAAAAGTAGACGTTGATCTTTCTCCTTTTAAAAGTAACGATGGTATTACTTATTGATATATTCCTAAAGATAAAAGTCAGGTTGTGTCAGATCTACCTATCGGAAACACTAATAAAATATTCAACAAAACTCAAAAACTCACAACTTCAAACGATTAATGATATTCAACACTTCGTTTTCGATATTTCATTTATTATTAAGCATTGCCTAGTAACAAACTTCTTATGCTTACTTATCGCTAAAAAATCTAAAAAGCTTTATCTCAATTCAGTTTTTTATAAATACTTATATAAAATTATGATTGCAAAATATTTATCGTCACAATACAAAACTACAATTATTGATTGTCAACATTTTCCATAAAGGAGAAACATTGAATAATAAATATTGGAAAATCACCTATTCTTTAGATTTTATTCTTTCTAAGATTCAAAAAGTTCACTACATTTCTGTCTTTTCTGATTTATGAGCGTGATTTCTATTATATTAAAGTCAATTTCGCAATTTACCCAATTATTATATTTTCTGTACCACTTTCGAAAACAACTTATCTTTATTGTTGTAGTATCTCCGTATCTCCTAGAATTTGAGTTTAGTATCTGATTAGTACCTCAATAGATTACGGCGTATTCAAAAATTAAATTGCTGTTTTAGTGATTCACAATGTTCTCCTAGAATGGTTGAAGATATGAATAAAGTTTAAACGCAGAATCTTATATAGGCTTTGGGAGCATACTAGTTCTTATTATTATGGAGAAAGAAGAATGGTTTATCATTCCACAAGATACAGTCTTGGAGTTGATTAGGTCAACGACTATTGGTATGCGCTATATTATCATTGAAAGGTCAGTCATTTATCCTGAATCTTCGGATTTGTTGTGATAAAATGATATTCTATTTTATTATTCACTTTCCATAAATGTTGGTTCAAAATTCAAAATATTACAAATAACTGAAACTTTCGTTTAGCAGCATTGAATCTTAAAGAGAGTTTATCCTTAAAAAAAGTGCTGATAGTCGCTATTTCCTTTGCTGTGGGAACATTTCCTTAGCATTCTAATTTGTTCTTGGGTTCCGTACCAAATTGGTGAAAAAAGAACCCTATCTATCGTAAGAACCGTAATAGGTGGAGACCTGAAATATTCAGAGAATGTCTATTTCTATTTTCAGTTTGACAAAAAAATACTAAATCCGTCCGCCCGTCTGTCAGTTTGTCCATGTGCGGTCTGTATCTCATGAACCGTAATAGGTACAGAACTGACATTTCTGTCCATCCATATGCCCGTCCTTCTGTCCATCATCTGTATGTCATGAACAGTAAGACGTAGACAGTGGGTTTTTTTCTTTTACAACGATACGGAACCCTTTGTGTGTGAGTTCGCCTCGTACTTGGCCGCATTTTCATTAACTAGCAGCAATGAAATGAAGATTTCTCATTGTATGTCATTGAAAATGAGCATTCACTCATTGACCATTACTCCATGACCTATACATTCTATTAACTGTACTTCATGAGACGACTACGTCAATCTGATTGATTACGTATCTAAAAGTGAATCGTGCCTTCACGACTTCATAGAGACCGGCGTCGTCGTCCATTCATTGTGGTCCGGCATCTCTATATAATATGTAGTTACAGTGATGTTGTAACTGCGAGGGAGTGATATTTTTCTATAGACCGGACGTCATGGGGATGGAAAATAGTCGACGTTCCAAAGACTGCCAGGGAATTGCGTGGGATGCAACATTAAGGAACGATTCTTATGTAGGTATATAGACTTGAATTGTATAAAGTGTTGTGCTCTTTTGAACTTGTCTTATTTCGTCACGCCATTATTGTGCTTGCTTAAGGATTGTCTATGTAGTATATGGCATACGAACTGGGGCTGCTGTCTGATTAAGAAATATTCCCTGTGGAAGGGAGGGCAATGTAAATGTAAAAGATTTTATGAATGTTTGAAAATATTCAGAAATCTTTTCTTGTAACTATTGTCTGAATATTTGTTTCGTTCTTTTGCCTTTTGCCTACACTTTGGTAAATAAAATGAAACAGTTAAATTGAATAAGAAGTTTATTTTAATTTCAAATTCCAGTACAATAATCATGAGGGTATGTCCATTTATTGATGTTTTCATATGAATATTATTTTCATGCTGATACTTAATTCTTTCTCATTTCAAAAGTAATGAACAAAGCAGCTAGATTATTTTAATATGAGAATTGAAATTACATTTTGAAAAACGATTCCCAATACTTTTTCTGGAATTTTTATAACATCAAATAATTTATGCGTAGTTTTTTTTTTATATTTTGTATTGTTTGACATCAAATGTTTTCAATAGTTCATTGGTCGCTATTATACAATTACCGTCATTATAAAAATACAGTTAAAAGCGCCCCACGCTTTTTAACAAATAAATAAAAATTTCTTGATGAGCTCTCTATCAAATTATGACTGACATTATATATCTACCGAGATATCTACTTAAATTTAAGAAGAAGAAGAAAAAAAATTATTAACCTTTAACAATACAATAATGATGTGTAAGACCGACATTGCAAATATTACAATCGATTTGTTTAGATACCTACGTCAATATTAATGTTACAAATACCTACTATAAAATTTAAAATATGGTATAAAATGCATACCTATAAATAATACAGAAATTCACATATAGATACTATTAGGTACATTGCGGTCTGAGTAACAAAACAGTTAACAGAAAAATGTTATATTAATATTAATATTAATATTAATAAGGATAGAATTACCTTTTTTAAAATAATAAAGCTAACTACAATCATCCAGTATGAAATATGATGATCAAGAATATATGCAAAATTTGTAAAATTTATCATCAATTATTTTTTACAAACAATTTTTTTTATAAATTAAAGAAAATATTCGCCGTTAGCGAAAATTGCAAACAATTGTCTACAGTCTGCTGAATAAAAATTATTGGGTATGTTTGATTTTTTCATCTAGGTAAGATAAGATAACATAAGATAAATTATATTGGTGCTCAATAACAATATGGGGTTTTGCACATGTCAGAAAGCATTAAACAGCAATACAAAATAATAAATCATCAATACATAAAAGGCTAGACAATAAATTAATAAGTTAGTAACAGTAGAAAAATAATTTTTCAGAAAATCATCGTAGCTATAGCAGCAACATGATAATAATAAATATTTTTTACAAAAGATTGGACCGACTTTATCAGTTGTTGCACTAAAAAATACAAAATAATATTAATTCTATTGGTGCTGGTAATTTTGAAGTTGTGCCGTTGTAATTTGTTGTTGTAGGCACCAACTTCAAAAGAACCAGCACCAATAGAATTAATATTATTTTGTATTTTTTAGTGCAACAACTGATAAAGTCGGTCCAATTTTTTGTAAAAAATATTTATTTCACATTTTTGAGTGTAACATTAGTCATGCAAATTGTTGAACGTTCACTTATACCCAAAAAGTTATAGGTAGGTTTAGCTAGTACTAGCGAAAATACGCATATCACATATTTCAGACTTTACCATTGCGAAACTCGGAAACCGTAACTCTTTTGAAAAAATGTTCAATTTAAATGTTTCCGGATATGGTCCCCTTTCTTATTTTCAAATCTAAAATTTTCGATTTTCGCCTCTTCCACATAGCTGAAACACATATTTCAGACTGTACCGCGGAAACGTATGGATCTTTTTAAAAATGTCGTCTCGGATTTTCAATTTTCGAGAAAAATTGCCCCCTCCACCCCATTTGGGGCGGTTTTTGGAGAAAAGGACATTTTTGATTTGATTTTTCTCAATATGGGACCATTTCTCAACTCTCCTCTTTCAAATGAAACAAAAATTGTCTAAATCGGAGTACGTTTACGAAGCAAAACGCGCGAACAGCCATAAAAAAAAAACTAAAAAAAGCAATCTTACAACCGAATTGTATACCTTCTCCTTTTTTTTAAGTCGGTCAAAAATGACTTCATTGTTTAACAAAAACAAGCATATCTACTCTAAAATTTTGACAGATAGGTATAGGTAATATATAAAAAATATTCTGCCTATAAATATAGAAACTTTCTGTGAGTTATTTAATCTTACATAATTTGGGTACAGGTTTGCGTTGAATCGCGTATTATAACTGTGGGTCTTATAATCAGTCAAATGTTTTTTTTACGCAAATAAGAAAGTTTAGATGTACCCGTAGTTTACTTAGTAAATATGCTTCAATTTTAATAATTCGTCTTTTATTCGAAAAAAAAGTGCTGATAAATGGTCGCAATAAATCTTTATATTGGATATTTTCTAAAATGTCAATAATATCCACATGATTATTAAAAGTATTATGTGATCTCGTTGACTCTCAAAGATGTGAAATAAATATTCTTTTGACAAAAAAATATGAGTCAGTTTATTGCGATTCACTGAAAAATACAAAATAATATTCATTCTATTGGTAAAATGTCAAAAACATCAAAATAAAGTACTATCAAACGAAAATTCCTTACGAACATGTCTCACTGAAACCTTTATCTAACCGATACTTGCACAATTTCAAAATTACAATACTGCGCTTCACACAGCATTCTCAGTTTGAAAATCACTATGGATATATCTGGTACAGTTATTTAAGCCTCGAAGACGTGAAAAAACTAATAAGGGGGACTTGAATGCTTTGGTGTGATCATAAAATTATATTCAAGTCATTAAGATTGATGCAATTATCGATAAATTACACATACATTCCCGAGACTCTAATACAAAAATGCGATAATGAGAATATTTCTCCCAATAAGGAAATTCCTATTTTATGAAACACATTCATTTATATGCGGAAACCAATCACAGTTCATTCATCAAGATCTAGATCATAAAACCTATTATAGCTAATAGATCATTCGTTATGTTCCAGACACGCATTTCTATTTCTCTATAGGACTGTTGAGGACCTGGCAGACCCACCAAATCGGGGATTTGTACAAGTAATGGATAATAAAGTTTAACACAATTAAATAAATTTTTACAAAAACTAGAACCGACTTTATTAATTGGTGCTCTGAAAAATAAGAAATAATAATAAATTGTTGTAAAATGTTGTCGATTTTACATTTTTGATTGAGAAAATAAAATATATTAAATAATTTCAATAAATTTATAGATGCAATGATTTAACATTTAACAAAAACTTACACCGTTGAAGTTTTTGAAAAATTATCCATTTAAATGTTTCTTGAAATGGTCTTGTCTCTGATTTAGCCGTCTTATATTTTCGACTTTCTCCACCTCTATGGTAGATTTTTTTAAAAAATTGGACTACTTCTCAGGACTCCTTTTTCAAATACAGAAGAATCATCCAACATGGGGCTCGTTGTGTGATGTGATGTTTCGATTTTATGTGTATGTATTTATATCCTGGAGGTGATGGTAATTATGACAACCATCTAAATTTTATCTTTCATCAATTTTATTGTTAGCACTTGGAAACTAACATCTTAAGATTATTAACATTATTGGAAACTCAAATTTCACGAGTAGAAATTGGCTTCTGCTAGGTATAGGCAATTGAGTGATAATATTAAAAGTTATATCCACCGTTTGCTGTACAATTCTACTTTACTCATCTGGTGACTTACATACTGTTAAGGCGAAGATTGGTTACCTATATGATCAACGATTCGCACCTAAAGCAATATTTAAGAAGTCTAGGAATGACTTGACTATACTATCCCACTGTCTTTTAGATAACTAAATATCTCTTTTAGATGAATTTTATATGCAAACGCTTAGGTACTATTAAAACATATTTATTTGCTTGAAGACATTCGGTTCAATTTAGTCTCTCCCATAAAGTCTAGGTGACATTGATCAGAACAGTATTTAGTCATTATATCAGAGAAAGATTCCTAATTACCTATCATAAAACTGTTTCCATTAGATTTTTTCAATAAGAAAACTAGGTCATATGGATTGAATCAGTTTGCATTTATTATCGATAATACTATGTTTTCTGTTAAATCTATGATGCAGTATGCTGCAGCTAGACTTTTTTTCCAAAGCTTGATAAATGGATAGACTATATAAAGCTAAAATCGATCAATCACATTAATCGACCCTTGCGTCGGCAAGACTTTTAATTAAATAGTTATCTTTTCCTATCGATTTAAAATAGAACATTTAGAACTACATGTTTACAAAGCCTGCCGATTCTCCTACAACTTTCGTTTCGCTCACTAGAAACATATCCGATCTATTATTTGCCAGACTGCTATCGTGATCCTTACAATAAAGGCATTAAGGGTGGTTTTTGTGCGACAGAAAGAAGCGCGTCAGTGTTATTCTTCGTATAGGGAAGGTTTTTGGTGAGGGAGGAAAGCTCAACTCAGAAACCGTCATTTTGTGAAATATCTCGTTAATCATTTCGCCGACCCTTGGCTGTCAATCATGGTATGTTGGACCGGGTTCGGTGCACAACATTTAACAATTACCCCTGGTGCTAATATTCGGTATGCTTTGCACAGTACAATTTTGCGAAATACATTGAATCTGAATAACTCGCATGAGTTACATGTCTTATTAGATGAAATTTCCAGGAACATTCTTTTCTATTTTTACGATATAATAATATTGGAATTGGAAAATATATTCTTCTATTTCTTATCGATCTTCTACTAATATTTTTTTGCCCTGCTTAAAAAATTTAGGCTATATTAAAATAGTATTTTTTTAAAGTAAGTAATAACTTCTTACCTATATCTAATATTATTCCAAAATTCAAATACGGTTTTGTTGCTTTTAATATTTGTCTTAGTAATTTTAGTGCCTCAAGATATATTGAGATGACACATATCATAATAGAATATAAAGATGTTCTGAGAAATCATTTTTATGCGACGAGAGTTCACAGGTAATTTGATTCGCTGGCTTTTCAGAAAGGCATATTAAACTTATGCTATACAAATGTTTTCAACATTTCTGTCCAATTTGCAAACTTTTCAAAATAATTTCCAAATAACGAATGCAAACAGAAGGCGTACACTTGTGGAAGTCTAAGTCTGATCAAAGTTGCCTTCGTTCCAACAATTAAATGTTTTTGAAGATATGGAAAGTAGATTCGGTACTACTTTTAATATTTGAAAACCATAAACAAAGAAGTTTCCAAAAAATGCATTTCTCAGAATTAATACTAGTTGAAAAATTATTATAGACATCGATGCGTATTCAAGTAATCTAAGGAATAGGTGCTCATAACCCATAGTGCATGTGAATAACTTGTAGAAAATTCAATAAATCGAAAACCTTCGTTATTTACCAAAGAAGCTGCGGACTTAAAATATTGGTATATTTCTCGAACAGATAACAAATACATTTGAAATTTTGATTGCTTGTTTTCAGAATATTTGCTTGAATCTGAAATTCTAGAGCTTCAATAAGCCCTATCAGTAATAATTAACAATATTCCATCCACAATTGAATCTCAGCAAATTAACAGAAACACGTTCGATCATTTCATATTGAGATGTAAATGTTATCACGTGAATAGATTTGTCTAGTTATTTCATTGAATGGAGTCACGTCGTGTGATGATACACATGAATGCAAGTGAACGCAATCGATCATTTTGTAGTCACGGACAGTTAACACAGATACTAAATATATTTAAGAAGAAAAAAATAAGTAGCTCATGCATTCTTCCAACTATCATGTTTTTCAATAAATTTAACGCAATTATTATTTACCATTTGTTCTTTATTCTGTGATCTACCATTGTTGTTCCTCTAGATCCTCTATCAACTATTTAGGCACAATCTCCATATTATATTAGCCATTCAGAGGTACCTATGAAGAATTTTGACTGGTCGTCAATGACAAGGCTAGTTAAGCCGGTGACATGTGAATGACAGCCGGCATGGCCGCCGGTGTTGATTCAGGACGGGAATTACTTGCATCTTTTCCGACGTACGTACTCCATGTTGTGCACCATGGTGGCCCTTCCAAGCATAGAAATTAACCAGAAGCAATGCTCGTTAAGAGAGCGCTGCTGGTTCTATGTAGTGGAAGATGACTGGCCGATTTTTTTATGCATGGTTGGCTTGTTGGACGTTAAGATTCTTGGGACATGACACGAATTTTAAGCAAACAAGCATAGAAAAAATCAAATCGTATACGAAGTCCATTATCTCGGGAGTTTATACATATACATAATATAAAGATTTACTGGAAAGGTTTATTGGAAATTTTGAACGTTTAAGAGAATAATACCTAAATTAGTTGTGTTCCGCATCCCCTGTATCTTGAGACCTAATGATCACATTGACACTGAACCAACTACAATAGACATATAGTTACAGAATAAGCAACTGTAAAATAAAGATTGGAATTTTATTTTAAATATTGATTTAAATAGAATAGCCTTTATCTCCAAAATTTCGAAAGCCCACAGTAACTTTGCCGGCGAAGAAGTGCGTAGAAATTTTATTGGAAAGGTATTTAAAAGTAAGAATATACAAAAAATGTATGAGTTGAAAGCTGAAGAAACATTTTCGAAATATTTTATTTCGTTTAATTTGAAAACATATGGGTACTCAGTGACATCTATCGCGATCCAAATATTATTAAAATGTGAACTTACAAGTTATAAACTAAAATAACATTTCCATTTTTTCAATAATATGATATTAAAAAATTATATAGTAGGTACCTAAGGATAATAGAAGACTAATTGTCTGTTCCTTTTTTTCTCAGATATTTGAGTCTAATGCATTTCGTTTTGAGTATCTTTATAAAAATATTTTTTATAAAAAAATGGACCGACTTTATTGGTGCACAGAAAAATACAAAATAATATCAATTCTATTGGTGCTGTTACTCTCGAAGTTGCGCTGTTGCCCGTTAGTTTGACAACTTTTGGCACCAAAATTGTTGTTTTGTAATCAGTGACATATACCTATACTTCCTTATGCAATTAGTTAAAACGTGTTTTGATATTACAAACAGACACTTTATGTATGACTATAGATAGTGATATCGACTTGGCTCTAATTTAATACCTACCTGACATAAATTTTGAAAAATTATTGTCAATGTTGATTGGCCTACATCTTAAATGTATCAGGAACAGATAAATATATCGAATATAATTTTGAATTGAATCTAAACATTCTGGTTCAACCTAGTTCATTTCGTCTAATTTATAATTATTTCATTTGCATATGTTAATTTTGGTTTTCCTAATAAGAATTCGATGTCAACACACTTCTGAAAATCTTATTTATACGTAATGCAATATTAAGGCTAATTATTAATAATTTTCAATACTTTTGTGTTATTCAATATGAAATAGGTGCTCCTTATAGATATAGTCTATTTAAATGGCCAATGTGATAAAGTCATCAGCTAAGGACTTTTTATTGACTTTCTTATTGACCTTCCAACTTCCAGCATCCTCTGGCATTGACAATGCAAAGTTTGTTTGGAAACTTATCAGCTTGGTTTGTACAGATTGACTGAGTTATTCAGTCGATTCATCATCATTTATTGGTTATGTTTCGTATGTAATTTTGACGTAACTTGTCAGTATTAAACTAATCACAATCAGGCCTTAACACTGACATAAGAGTCAAACCTGATTTAGAGTTAGACCTCCGCACTTAATTTAGTAGCGTACTAAGTATCGATTATTATTACACCTGTGTATCTTTTAAACTTTTAAACAGGTTATTACCTGAGTCTAGCGTTAGAAATCTTCAGCATACCAATCCACATGCCACGTGATACAACTGCGGTTAATAAAATGGAATATATTAATATTATTATTTCATTATATTTAACCTATTGTTTTATAGATATTATTAAACCATAACTTTTTATGTAGGTGTATATCTTAAATACTGTGAAATATATTTTTTCCATTCATAGCATTCTGAATCGGATTAAGCAAATAATTATTGTAATCGTGGATTGTGAGAAGGAAATATTCTTGATCGTGAGTAGTATAAGTCGGTCCCTGAGTTAAATCCAGAGTCATACATAGGTATAGCAAGTCAACCAAGGAATGTCTTTTAAATGCATGTTTGGACATGTGCATGCAAATGTTTTCTTGAGCTCATAGGGGTGTCGATATAGTGCAGCCGCCTGAACGACCATCTTAAACGCGGCAAGAAAGTGCAGAAAAAATAACGCGTGTATGTAGGAACTGTGCTTAAGATGACATACTTAGCTTGAGCAACGTTTACACATCGGCTCACAAGTTGCGTTAAAGATGAAAACATTTGTGAACCCTGAAGATCTTTACATGTAAGAATAATTTAATGTTATTTTTCATTTCCCTCTCCGGATGGCCGGTAAGTACAAAAGAATATGTGCGTCATTCCTGGCCAAAAGTAAATATGGTAAAGGCCTTTGTAGGCGTCGAAGAGAAGAAAATGGAGTGAATCTAGTCTCAGCACCTTACTGAAGCCACCATAAATATTTGCACTGAAGTGTAAAAAAGACAAAATTACAAGTATTGAACGAATGTCTGTATCGCTGTCGTTACCAATGCTGCTAGGAATTTCGTTTCACCTGAAATGATTATCCCTTGATAGAACTAGATAGCTGAATAGTGGTAACAATTTTGGTAACTTGATTGGTTTAGTTCAGCGTGATTGACAAATCATTGCTGGATTGTCTATCACCCGAATTCAGAGTCTAGTTGACAAGCAAGAAATACAAACAGGAAAATCACTAGAGCTCTGTTTCTGACAAGCCTGCATACCTTAATTGTAATGACTTATATGGAAAATCGAAGCCAGTGGAGCATTGGGTATGTTGCCAATATTTGATTTGTGCACCAAAGATTATGTATGTCTGCTCAGACTGACATGTGCCATCATAACCTCATGGACAAGATGAAGGCTCTTTTAATTCAATCAATAATTTTTAATAGCATCAAGTCATTCTTGTGATTCGTAAATGAATATTTTAAATTTGTAACTATAGATTCATTTTACTTTGGCACGGACTTTTCAAATATTTGCTTCTAAACAAATATTATTTCATCTTAAGGACAATTATTTCCCTACATAGATATCTTTGTTCTTTGCTGATACAAATAAAACTTTTTTCTGTTCGTATTTGGTGATAATATCCATACCCTTAAGTAAGCTTGAGTCCTCTAGCAGATGAGTTTACCGCTTTACATACTGATAGAGAATCTGAGATCATCAGCCACATTCATAAGCAAAGCTTAGTTATATTATATAGTTCAATATCATAGTTTTTTACCCTCTTCATTTTTGAAATGGAGTATATAGCTGTCACGTATGATACTATCTTTACTATAGTGAATAAACAAATTACATTAGTATCAAACTAAAAATTGTTTATGAATACGGCTGCTTGTTTCTAAAACGTGATTAAGATCATACTGAGGCTGTTTTAATATTAGCTTGGAAAATCTAGAGTGCATTCGATACAAGGTTACTTCATCCACCAATATAATTGATCTAACCCTATTCGAGCCCGCCAGTCTACATCTCGCGTTCCACCGTTCGTCTACTCTTCTTTTCACAATTTGGCATTTGTACGAAATACGATCCATCACTGTCAACAGTCGGGTTGTTTTCTCTCAGCCTCCTCTCGTCGGAGCGACCCCCATGCCTCCCCCACCCCTTCCTGCATCCAGAGTAAGCCGACAATATCCCGGCGGTATGGATGGACGATTTTTGTCATTTGTTATTGACCGTGCCGATTGATTTTTCTAGTTTGTAAGGACACTGTGGCTGGCCTATGATGTGTTAATTTGTGACCCATATAGCTTCCCCAAATTTGCAGTGGACAACAAATGAATCGTAAAAACTTCCACACCATTCCTCCATATATTCCTTTATACATGGTAATTATTGAAAGACCGAAATGAAAGAGTTTGAAGTCTGAGATCATCGTTTGGTAGGATAATTCAGAACAGTGCCTATCTAAATATGTGGTTTACCAGTGAAACAATCCTTTTACTGTCTTGTAATATGACGCCCATTATAGTATCTATTTGATGATTTCCAAGACCGATCATCTGCATTGCTTTGATTTTCATATTGGAACGTATGTAATATCACACCATATAACGGATTGCTGGAGTGATTTAATTTGGGCGACTCACTTAGATCACTTACTTAAAAAAATTGACATATTTATTCAAACCTTATATAATAAGAAACATAACACGGACCAGCGAATATTTTTTTTTTAAATTTTCGTAAGACTTGATCCAACTCTGCAGCTCAAACAATAAAGATCATAGAGGGTCTTAACTAAGAAATAAACCAATTATACATAAAGGTTTTAAAATATAACTTAACGAAGAACTGAGTTTCATGAAATAGAGTTCGTAATTTTTAGTTTTTAAATCTTTCTCCTCGAACTTTTTGTCAGACTTCCCAAACATATACGATTCGATTGTCTGCTTTTTTATGTTCGTTCGGTTTTTTTGTAAAGTAGGTAAACGTGCTCCGATTTTGAGTTATTTTTATTTGCGTGGGGAGAAATGAAAAATAGTACAGTTCTCAAAAAAAATAAAAATTTCCTTCCCCACAAAAACTTGCCTCAAATGGGGTGGTGGGGGAGATTTTTTTATTCAAAATTCAAAAAAATGGAGACATCAAAATTAAAGCACAGATCATATCCGGCAACATTTAAATTGGAGATTTTTCAATAAAATTAATTTCTGAATTACTAGGACCAACTTTATCATTTGGTGTACTGAAAAGTACAAAATAATTAATTCTAGTGGTGTTCGTACTTTTGAAGTTGGTGCCAAAAGTTTTCTATCTACTTATAACTGTATTCCTTCAAAATTACCAGCACCAGTTGAATAAATATAATTTTGTATTTTTCAATGTACCAACCAATCGATTCTAGATTTTGTAAAAAAAATCTGAGCAAGATTGTTGCAAAATCTATAAGAAACAAATTCACTTAATTGGATTAAATATTGATCGCTTTTATTAAATAACTAGTTTATATTTTATATGGCTCATAGATCAAATTTACCTTAAACTTTATACATTCGATTTTTATACGAAATTCAGTCATAATACCTATAATAGAATATGTATTTTTTAACCAGTTCTTAATTTAACAAGAAACTTCAACTAACATTTTAATAAAAACGTAGTTATGTATCGAAAGCGATAATTTCATTGCAAACACCTGTACATACGTACATACAGATATATAGATATATTCCTACGAACCCTTGGATATATTCTAAGGATCTTCAAATTTTCTAAAAAAGGATCTATTTCAATAATTTCCTAGTGAGAAATTAAAAATAATTTTACTGAATTATACATGTACGAGTCACAAGGCAAATAATTTCAAGACCTCTAAAAGAGAATTAGCACCAAATTGCGAGATTCTTTTAATCTCTGAAAAAATATAAAGTCTCATTTTTATATCATATCGGAACCTACTTAGATCCACAGGTCATAAATAAATCGGCATCTATCGGGGCCACTCCATCTATCTATCTAAATGACTTAGTAAACACTTGTTTATTTGCCGTAACACTTCAGCCGACTAATAAAGTAGGATTTATGCGGCGAACAGTTACCTACATCCACGTTTTCCCTTCCGCAACCATTCACCTTCACCGGCCCATAAATCTTCCAGCCAAAGAAGTCGAAAACGGTGCAACCTTCAGTCTCATTCCTATACTATACATACCTACTATACACAGTGTTTTCTTGAGCTACCAAACATTCCCGGCAATACCCTTGAAGCGTACAACGTCAGCCTACCAGAGGGTGCTACCCAGGATCGGACTCGAAAACCGTGCATAGTTATCCCAATGCAATTAATCAACTTGTTTATTTGGTTTTATTACTGACACGGTTATTCAGTAGTACAGTTGTAGTAGGTACCTACATACATCTCTATGAAATTTGAATTTCTTTATATTCGAATATATTCGAATATTCTTCACAAGAAAAATTGATGATGAGCTTGTTAAATACGGAACCCGACTAGAAAATAATAAAATATTTTGTAGATATATATGCTTGTAAAAAACAAACAACAAAAATGAAAAGCAATAATGAACTTTTTTATTTAAATACTCTGAAATAAAATAAAAAGTTTTGCTTCTAGATTTTTCTATATTTCTAATTAATAATAATAAATAAATAGATTATTTGAATAAATACCTAAATAAAATAAGGAGCTTTTTGAATTCTTTCTTATTCAAATTTGAATATCATTATTACCTGTATATTAAAAAATGACAGAACTAATTTAATACAATTTTTATTCGACTACAAAAAGAAACTGACAAGGATTGTCAATATATTCCTTGGGTACCAAATATTGATAGATATAAATAAATACTTTTGACAAAAATTGGACCAACCTTATTAGTTGGTGCACTGAGAAATACAAAATAATATTAATTCTATTGGTGCTGGTACATTGGAAGTTGTGCCGTTGATGTTTGTTGTTGTAGCCACCAACTCCAAAAGTACCAGCACCAATAGAATTAATATTATTTTGTATTTTTCATTGCACCAACTAATAATGTTGGTCCAATTTTTAGTAAAGAATATTTATACCTATCACTATTATGAGTGTAACATTAGTCATGAAAATTGTTGAACTCTCACTAATACCAAAGAAGATAGTAGGTACTTATAGTATCACCATGGTTGTACTTGTTATTACCCAATTCTCAATTCTCCTCTCTCAATTAAAAAAAAATCCCGATGGCCTGTAGTCAGCGGAAAGGTAAATTTTTAAAAATTCATTGAATTGAAATTTTAACAACCTTTTCATTGGTATACCTACATGTTATTAAATAAAATTGTCATAGCCTTGCGGTTAGAGGTTTTTGTTTTGGCTGTTGAATATAAAGCAGACAGGGTTCGAGTCCACTTCAAGGCAGATTTTTTTTTGTCTATTTCTTTTCAATAAATATACTATATATTTTTTTAATCAGGGTCTATATTAAGATCTCCAGAAAATGTACAGTTACATCAAATTTATATTGAGTGTTCATGTTTTATCAATATTTGTTATTTTTCTTTATTAATTTTTATTTTTTTACCTGTATATTTTATGAAAAATAGGTTTGAACAAGAGTTGTAGGTACTGATTATATCTATAACCTAAAATTATTTTTAATAATATTTACACTACTGCTCTTTTTTTATAATTTTTTTAAATGTTTGAATGGTCGCCATTTTAAAACTACTTACCCGATATTGCCCAATAACGAACTCGACCGAGATATTTGAGAGATTGATTTTTGTAGCAAATTTGAACTTGATAGCTTCAAAACTGCGACCTCTATCGTGTTAACAAATTTCGTAATATCCCATACATATATATATATATATATATATATATATATACATATATATATATATATATATATATATATATATATATAAACTTTTGAACCAAATGTTTTTTTGGACTAACTTATAGACATATAACAACATGCCGTTGAAATTTTTTCGAAATTCAAAAGTGTGAACGATCGCAATAGGTATATTTCTATAAGAAATTTACCTAAAAATCATCAAAATAGGAGCATGTTTACTATGCAAAAGTCGCGACCAAATATAAAAAATACATTCAGACATACAGTCGAATTGTCTCCGTTTGGGAAGTCGATCAAAAAGTGATGTAATAGTAGAATATTTATAATTATCAACAAACTTACGATATTAAGAACAATATATTGAAGTATAAAGGGTTTGATTTTATTATAAAAGCGTGGGTATCTTTTTACTAGGTACCTATATTTCTATAATGACCGTACTTGAATGAATAGCGACCAATGAACTATTGATAAGATTTGATGTCCAGCCACCTTTTTTTTACAATCAACTCTTTATATTTAGAATATTTTTTTACATGGGATTCTGAACAAAGCGTGTTTATAGTTATTTTTAAATTATAATTTATTTCATTCAAGTTCATGTAGGTACCTTGGACCATGGATTGCCATGATCTTATTATAAAATATTATAAAAAATGTTTTACCATGAGGTTTCTAAATACTCATACAAGTATTCATTTAAACCAAGTAAATATAGGAGCGGCATACTTCAAGCACAGCATACGGTATCGTGGGGATAGACCCTTCCATTTTTGACAGAATTCCAGATGGAGGAGGTAGGTATACAAATCGAATGTTTGGCTACTTTTTTTTATTAAACGTGCTATGATTATGATGATTCCATTTTCGGTTGAAAGATAACTATTGAGAGTTGGCCTAGGGACCATATGCGGCAACGTTTGAGTTGGAAGTTTTTCAAAAAATGCATAGGTTTCTTAGTTATAGCAGTAGTAAAATGTAAAATATATATGTTTCCGCTATGTGGTGGTGTGAAAATCGAAAACATCAGACGGCCAAATTAAAAGGGAGACCATATATAGGAACATTTAAATTGGACATTTAAAAAAAACAATTTCGAAATTTCCAAGATCAATATTATTTGGTATTTTTCAATGCACCAACTAATAAAGTCGGTCCTAGTTATTGTATTTTTTTAACAGTATTTAAAATTTAACGGTTTACTTAGATAATAGACGAATAACTCGTGGCGATATATTTTTTATTCTGTACTTCCTTCCTTTGTTGACGTCAACATTTCATTTTTAAACGATAACCAATTTATGCTTGTTAGGCATGGAAAAATCTTCAAAAAGGCATTGCCAGAGCACAAGAGACATATTTCCAGCAAAGCTACGAAACCCGAAGAAAAACAAACCTTATCTAATAAGACAAGACTTACCACAACTGCCTTTAGCGATCATATTGGCTTTGCAAGAATCAAGTTCATATGAAGGCCATCCTGACGGTTTTTGAACGTTTATTTTGAAGAAAATGTCAATAAACAGTAAAATATTGCTTCATCATTACATTATAAGTTCGGTAATATTATTTACGGGAAAATATTATCAAAATTATTACGTATCTATTATTTTGTTTTTATAAAACAATAAGATGTACCTAGTTAAAAATGTATAACCCTGTTTCATGCAAGGTCGTTTTGGAGGGTTTAGTAAAGCCTGAATTTAATAAAGATTTACTATCTCTCTTATAAATAAATAAGGAAACAAAGTGTTGCTTATTAGTGAGTTTATTTTATTTTCCCAATCATTCGAAAATGTCCAGTTATCCATTCCAGTGTATTACTCATTTTTTACCTTGGCTTTGTTGCTCTTCCATCTCAATGACGATCATCCTATTCTAGTTTTGCCTTGTACTATAGTTTCGTTTACTTTACAAATATATTTTCATCTATCCTGTGTATATGTCCTAGTAAGCTCAATTGTCTTTCTCTTATAATAGTTAGTTGCTATGCGTTCAGTCCATACTTCGGCAGTTACTATTGTTCTCTATCTTTTCTTCTAATTCCATTTATTTTTCTGATGAATCTTCTATTTTATTTTGATGATTTCTTCATGACTCTCTGCCCTAAGCTAGATATTGTTTGTCTAACAGTGCCTGATATAAATAAATAGAGGCATAATTAGATTTTGTTTTATTGTTACGGTGGCCTTCTTTACTCCACCAAATTTATAAATGAAGTTTGTGATACATACTTTTTAATTGTCAGCCAATGGCTCAGAAAAGAGTAGTTATATATTTTTTCGAAGAAAAGCTACGAGTCCAATCCTGTCTGGCGGAGCAGTGTTGACGTCAACCTTCCAGATCAGTTCACTTTGGCACCAGTGACATGCAAATAGAAACCAAGCGACGCTAGCATTCATTCAACTCATTAAATACTTACCCGTTCTGCGAATGTCAAAGTTTCAGAAGTTTCTCGCCTTTGAACACTTTAAATATTTTCCAAATTACTCCTTCAAAGAATGTCTTCATGATTGATAGAACTTTCTCGACAAGAAGGGTGTTGTTATAACTGAAGGAACAATTGCGTAAATATTGTTGTTGGCTTAACTTGATACTGATAGGAATTTTCAGCTATAGGTATGACTCCAACTACAATAGTGATCACTCAGGCATGTAAGGTACCTACATACAACTTATATTCATAGGCTCTGAACGGCATCAAGGATATTTAAATGATCAATGTTATTACGTCATCAGGTAGGGACTTTTCAGTTCCTTTTTTATTGACTTTATTTGACATTGGAAATGCAAAGATAATTTATACAGAGATTGTCGTAAAATGTATTAGTTTGAATAGTAGATTTTTACAGAGTTGTCAAATCGAGTATTTATTGACATGGGGAATTGTCATGTTTGTAAGTCATGATATGTATTTATTTATGACATTACTTGTCATTTACCAAAATTGTCAATACCAAACCAATCACAATACATCGTTTATTTATGTCAAATATTTTGAAATTACAATGTTACAAATGGTTATCATAATCAGTTGATTCCAATCAGAGTCAATCTTACTATTTGATATCGTTGCAATTGGCAATTTCAGGCGTACCAACTAACCTGTGTAATACCGTAAACTGGTTACTTGAATTGACTATATCTAAAAAACATTTTTTATAAATTGTTCAGAGAAGGAACTTAGGCAACCTTACCTACCATCCAAATTGCCATATTATATAGTATACACTGAAGATAGCTAAGGATCTGATAAAGTATAAGGTAGTTAATTTTTAAACCAGATTTATTTACTCATACATATTGGAATGATATTAAATTAAATTATAAAAATTGTTTGATGCCTCAAGTTCCTTGAAGGATTAATTTTTCGATGCAGCCTTGATACTGGGGAGTTTTCAAAGCGCTGCTTGTATTTGATTACTCTTCAGTATTCTACAGTGAATGAAATAGGTAGTTTACAATTCTTTTTTACTTTCCCACCACTACCCTAGGTACCCAGTGGATACACCAGATTTTTTAAATTATTCTTATTTTGATTATGAGGTTGATAGGTATAATTAACTTGATAAATAAACTGTACCTAGCCTCGTAATATACTTATCTAAGACAAAATATTTCACCTAAGTCGTGTGTCCCACGGAACATACACACACATTTTATATATTATCATTTGGGCACATTATGGATTGAAGTGTTAGCCGTACCTAATTTTCTGAGCAAGATCGATGGTATTATTGGTTGGTCATGACAAATTGGAAATAATTATCGACTCTCTAGTACTTCTTCTACAGGGCGTAATTCTTGAAGAAAATTGAGAAACTATTTCTCCCTAAAATCAGGAGATGCATTACAATAATAATTTAGGTCTTATTCTAGTTTACTTATTCAGAACCTAATAAAATTGGGCATGTTTTAGAGAAAATAGAAACTTGTATATTTCCAGTGCTTTCCCTTGGCCGTTTTATCAAGGATGTTTTCCTAATGTATGATGAATGATTATTGGTCTACCTGGACATAATCAGATGGTACCACGTATTGGCATCTTCATCACAACAGTCCTCCCAGACAAAGATCTGTGCATAGTGTCCGTAACCAAGGACAATTTAAACATGTCCCTCGCTATCTCTTCACTTTCTGGTAAGAGCCTTCCATAGTTCTGTGAGAAAGGCTCTGTTTATGATATACTTCAAGAATTTATAGATTTCTTAGTGAAGAAAGCTTCAAAATGTGAATAGCCAATGTAAATACTTAGTTCAAATTTACTCATTCTTTGAGTGAGTTGCAGTACATTCACATGAGAGGACTTATCCAGGTAGGTATGTTCTAGTCGGTTGTAGTTATATGAAAGATCTTAAGCTAGAATTCGAACTACTCAATGGATTTGTATCATTGAACAGCCAATGTAATTAGTTCAAACTTCGTCATTCTTTGAGTGAGTTGCAGTACATTCACATGGGAGGACTTATCTGGGTAAGTATGTTCTAGTATATGAAAGCTCTTAACCTTGAATTTGAACTACTCAATGGATTTGTTCTATTAAATATTATGCTTGTATAATGATTTTTTGGATTTTCGCACTTTAAATTCATTATTTCAGAAGAAGAAATGTTATAAATCTAAAAGTATTGATCTGAAATATTCGTAGACCAAATCATAAATAGAACAATGCTGAAGTATTCTGAATAAGCTTGCTCTCCACGTATTTCTGTTGTCGTTATTTTCTTATGTCGATTTGTGTCGTTACGGCTGAATAGACTGCCTCACTCGGTGGATACCAACTGCACCCATTTTTCTACCAAGATCCTGATCTTTTTGATTCATTCTCTTGTAGGTATGTAAGGATAAACAGAAAATATTGAAGCTTTTATTTTATATTCCTTGTTCATACTAGTCCTTACTTTCCTCATTTTTATTATAAAATGTTTTTTAAACGTTGATGATTTTCTTTTTTGATGGTAGGTACTTTCTTCGAATAAGCTGCTACCGTAAAAACAAATTAATTCAATTATGGATAAAACAAAGGTCTTTCACAACGATATAAAATGCACTGTATTAGAAAAAAGAAATATCCGATGCTACCCAAACAATTTTGAAAAAATAATATTACCTTAGTCTTAAATCCACCTGGGTAGTGCGATGATGATATGACATAAGCAAACGAACATCAAACTTGCATGACCAGGTCACCAAATGGCACACCATTACAATCAGTTGTTAATTCGTGAAAATGTTAGCACTGGACAGTATGCTGAGGTACGATATAGCTGAATTAGCTTTAGAGATCTTACCCAAATTAAACGGGGGAATTCATGTAAATATAATAAATCTTTGAATAACTATAGAATATTTCAAAACGTCAAATACAATCCCAACATTTCACTTTGAGAATTAGGTATATTTCTAACCGCATTTTAGAAAATATGACCCATTGTGCATAAACATATTACCTATGTTAATGGCTTTGAGTTTGCAATAAATACAAATCTTTCAATTATTTCATGAATGAGTATTAAATGTTTAAGAAAAGCAGTGTGGTTTTATAACATGCTCATAAGAATACCATAGGTGCAGTTGGTGCTTTTCAAATTTACTGTTTCTACTCGAACACGCGGCTGATCGCCTTGCCGTTCTCCACAGACGAGAATTCAGTTTGAGACTGACAGACAGGGGGACTGGCAGCCCTATGCAAATTGAATTGCGAAATTGTTACACATTCTTTTTCGGACGTCTCAATGTCCATTACTCATCCGAACGTTACTATTCTAAACAAATTCAAAATATATATACACTGGGATGAGGCGTACTCAGTTATTTCAATTTTAGGTTACGATAATCGATCATTCCAGTTAGAAATTTATAGATACGTATTAATTCGTAAGTAAGTAATATGGAGTTCTCATAATTTTCAGAAGGTCTAATGTCACAGTGGAATATCAACTTTGGCGACATAATCTTCATAATTTTTCAAACATACTAGAATTGATGGATCCTAAAATCCAAATTGGAATTGGAAATGTTCCAATGTCTATTTATTTTCGATGTATTTTTATTTCTCTGTTAATTAAAATAGATTTCAAATATTATGTTAAGTTATTCGACCGGTTTGGGGAGATATGCTTGTCTAAGTTTTTTGATTGATTTCCAAATGCCTACTAACCCTGTAGTTGTATTGTAACACATATCAAAATAAATTGAAAGTTCAATCCAAATTTTATTAATTACCGAACAGTGGAATAAGTCAAAATGAAACTGCACTAAATGGTTAATCTGAAAACCGTTGACTTTCTGACAGTAGCCTCATCTGTTTGTAAATTCCCTTGCAGCATTGGTTATCATCACCTCTGAATATCTCAGGTTATTCTTTCTGTTAGTTTTTGCAACGATGTTTCGCCAGTTAATATAAATTTCAGAATAAAAATTTTCTTATAAAAAATAGTTTAGTAGACAAAGGTCAGCTGGTTACGCAGGCCATTGAGTTAATTCAAAAGAGTGAAGTGTAGTAAAGTTGTGGTGCCTCATTCCGCAGCTATTGTTTGTCAGTTTTACATTCCACTTTAGAATAATTTGTCTGTCTGATAGCTCTCTTCGTTTGAATTCGCCCTTGAAATGACATCTAGAGAGCATCTTTTTAAAATGGAATGAATATAAGGACATAATTCCATAAGTCCAAGCCACATAATATAATACTCTAATTGTAATGACACAAAAATGATTCAGACCGTACATATTTCAAATGGACCACACATATTAACCAGAACAATGGACAGCCACAGTTAATTTTATACGTTGATTTTGATGGAGCTGTCGATGAACAACGACCGATAAGCTGATGGTATGGCAGCATCACAATGCCTGGATATTTTGAAATCAGATCGCGCCGGTAAAAATGTATGTTGAATAATTAATCATAGCTGCTGCTTACTCGCAAGACAATGGATCAACTGGTAACTACAACATGAAAGAATAATAGTTGTATTTATGGATTTATTTAATTTTCTATCAAAAATTTAATTTTATTCCGATAGAGAAATTTGTAAGAAGTTGTTCAGAAGGTATCAACAATAGCTAGGAGAAACGTGATTCTCTCACAGTGCAAATGTGTGCCATGTCTAAGGAAAATACCTACTGAATTATTCAATATTTAAAATGATAATCAATTCTTTGTACATTCTTGAGTGAAGTTGCGAAAACTGAACCCCGAAATCTATTTCCATTTATCAACTCTTAGTGTTTATTTATGTTTTATATGATATATTTTTGCCTCAAAACGTAATCAAGATTTTATCCATAATTTTAATTCATGCATACTTATGTAGCAATAAGCTGATGATATTGTAGCTAAAACCTCCGACGCAGTTTTTTGTGCAATGAAAAAACGAACTCAAACTCAAAGTTTATTTTATGAAATTAAACAAATGAAGATGATTATAGGCATTATAATGTTCCAAAATCAGCAAAATACGCACATAGGAGAACGTCTCAGTAATGAATAAATTAACTCTAATCTCAACAGGACGAAATTCAAACGTTCCTTGAGAGACAATTGGCAAGCTACCTGAACAAATTCATGTAATTAGTTTTTAACTTCTGATTTATTTCACATCAATTTTAGTTTATTTGGTAAACCTTAACCAAGCTGTGAATTGAAAAAAATCGTTTCTACCTAATGTGGATTTAGATTTAAACTGTTTGATCTGGTAACACTACCAGAATTCTTGAATTATTATTCTTAGATTCATAAATATGAACTAAAACTCGGACATAGAACATTGGGAGTAATTACATTTTGATAGGCAGATCCCCATACTTCTATTGCATAAATTGCCAAGCTATTGAAAAGATAGTTATAATATTTTCTGCTTGGAATATTTCTCAATTTTGCAAAATACAAATAAGAATTATCGTAACTTACAACCCTAATAATGAGTAGGTACCATTTAAACTTTTGGTGAACTATTATTCGCAAGTATCTAGCAACTTAAACTCCTGGAAATGACATTCATGGTTAGCTGATTAGAAATTAGAGTATTAGAGCCCTTTGAAGACAGTATCTAGAAAGATTGACTGTTAGGGTAGGTTCTACCCACGTAGGTTTTGAGCATAGAATTACCGTATAAATTAAATTTTTTTCAAATTTTCAAAAAGTAATCAATCATTTTATTCATCTAACTTGAAGCGTGGAAAGTTCATTGTGTGAACCTCAAGAGTCGCACCTATACAATATGTATATTAATTTTCAATCCATCTACTTTGATAACGCATCCCTTAAGATGGAAATGGTGTTCTGAATGTCTACAGATAGGTACAAGTTTATTTTTATTCAGAAGACTTTTCCATGAGTTTGTTTAGACAAAAAATATAATGTTTCGCAAAAGAAATGGCTTCCTCAATAATCCAAGAATTTATTTCCGCTGAAAATTAGAAATACTGTTTTCTATCCCTCTATCAAGTTGATTTAGACTTTATATTATTGAATTATTAAAAACCAATAGTATTTTTTTAATTAGAATAAAGAACAGAGAAAAATGGTCGAAATTGACACCGCCTATAAAAAACATGTTTTTTTTTTTTTAACATACTGAAGTTTGTTTTCGTGCTTTAGATACGTGTTACACACAGAGCTAAAATATTATTCCCGTTTATACTTTATCAAAAACGCATTAACGTAAATAGAGTAGGTGTGCAATTAGAATTAAATATCAATCAATCTTCGTGTAATGTGAAACTACAACATCACCCCAACCCAAATACGGACGGTACCATTTCCTCTCGAGAATATTCAAATTAATTATAACGTTTTATCGTAAATAGAGATCACAAGCTATATAAGTACAAATGATTAATTGAACTTTTGAATTTATCTACATGCACGTTACGTTTTGCTGGAAAAATTAATAATTTAGCAGGGAATCTACCATAGTATAACATATTATTTAGTATATTTAGTAGTAAAAGGTGCATTAGATGCTGCTAAGTTAATCGGAAGAATAGACAAATTATTGAATTCGCCTTTAAAGAAGATTTTTATCAATGTATCGGCGTTGAACTAGGTTGATGCATATCAGGATGTTGCCGTCTTTAAAACGGTAAGAGTAATTATTATTTTGGAAGAGTACCTAATTCCTTGAATAATATACTGTCCAGAATTCCCTAATTCTGAATATAGTGAGGACCAGTCATAGTATCTTGAACATTTCTGAAAAGGAACCCAACGTTCTTAGATCAGAAGTGGAAAAATCTATGAAACGTGGCTGTCATAAAGGTATCCTTCCTGACAGTGATCATGTCTAACTGGCAAGGATACTGGAAGTCTTGGCTTAAGTGCCTGGACAAAAAAGACACATCTCCAATAAAAACCTTAATCTCACGGTGGGGGATCAGGCCCACGAGATACTTGGTCGTATTGAAGATTGGCAACTACTGGTTCCACCTTAGGCCACAGGTAATACCCCAATGCATACATTCTTACCTCTTCAAGTGAGGCAATGAAGAGGTAGACAGAACGTCCCTAGCTTCCGTGGGATCTGTATGGACCAATAAAATTTCGAAGAAAGTACCTAGTCACCATATATGGGGGAGCATCAAAATCGGACATTGGATCCAAATCAATTTCAGCGCAGGGATCCCATCCCAACGAAGGAGAGCAGAAGATCTCAAGGACCGCCAAGAGCTGCAGAAGCAAAGCATCCACCTCACATCTAGAGAAATCAAGTGCCACAGAGTGTAATAACAGAAGGTGGGAGGTACTTCGAAAAATACTAAATCCAGGGAATTTCGCCAGAAAAGTGGTGCAAGCCCTCGCTTAAGATCGTTTCCGTTCAGAGGGCAGGAAGAAGACATGGAGCCAACAAGGGCGGAAGAGCCACGCACCCATCTGGAAAAAAGAAGGTATTGATGTGGCGCTCCTGCAGCAACCTTGGATACATACAAGGTTTTGAGTTTAGGACACTCGCCTTACTAGTAAGTTAAGAAATTCAAGGAAGACACATTGGAAATGTTGTAGATTGCTCAATATATTTTCGCGTTTTGCTGCGTGGTGCCATTTCTTTGGAAGAAGACTGCTAAATCAAGTCTGTCCTTCAAGGTGGGTATAGGGGGATTTTTTAGGTATATGACATGGATGCAATTCAAAAGTGTTAAATATTCAACTTTCAAGAAATTATAGGATTGTTTTTCAAAATAATACACTAAACACTACAAAATAATATAGTATTGGGAATTTCGAAGTAGATGTCTAGTCTCTTATACCTAAAGGTAACCGAAATTTCTTTGATAACTTCAAAAGTGCTATTATCAACAGAATTAATATTATTTTGTTTTTTCCAGTTCATGAAGTAAAACAGACAATACTATTTTTTTTTGGAAAGAGTTAATAATACAACGGTTACAGATACCAAATAGTTTTTAATGCAAACAGCATCATTTTATTCCCTTCACCTTCCAAGTTATAACTTCATCAATATTTTTTTAAACGAGAAAGTCATAATTTTATATAATAAATGAAGAGCTTGCAATTTTCTGAGGTCAAAAATACCAAAAATATGGGTATTAACATGAAGAAATGTGAAATATAGGGTGATAACAAATTAATATTTGCAATTACTGCTTTCAATTTTATACACACTATTACTGCACAAGAACAAGTATGCGTTTGAATCGGAGTCCTTAGCAAAAACTAATAATTTCTTAGTTACCACTGCATATTAATATTATTATTAATATAGGATTATATTTTCAAGTTAAATGTTGATTTGTGATTGTTCAATTTAATAAATTGTGAGGTAGTACAACTTCATATACTATGAATCACTTATTAGAAAAAGAACGAACAGAAATTTTGACGCTATTAGGATATGGTGATCGTAAAAGGAGTATGGAAGAAGTATGCAATATTTTCAATGAAAAATATCCAGGAACAAATCCCATAAACAAGCCCACTGTGAGTAAAATAAAGGGTAAATTCAATGAAATAGGGCATGTCAGAGAAAATTTGAAAGTGGCAGACCGAACGTTCTTCAATCACAACGTTATCCCATAATAGTGGGATTTGCCGTAGTGCTGTTCACAAAGTATTAGGGAAAGCCAAATTATATCCTTATAAAATTAAACTGACCCATGAACTTAATGAAGATGATTTTGACAGACGCCTACAGTTTTTTAACACGATCTAGAGAATATGTAACGAAAATAATGGCTTTTATAATAATGTGCTATTCACCGATGAAGCACTTTTTGCTTAAATTGTTTAGTGAACAAACAAAATTATAGATATTGGGAAAATGAAAACCCAAACTGGATGATAGAAGTCCATAACCAGTATCCATAAAAAGTAAATGCATGAGCAGGGATTATAAAGAATAACTATATTGTGACCATGTTTTTTTAAGAGAAATGTCACTGCTGCAAACTATCTAGAAATGTTGCGATCATATTTAATTCCATTTTTGACAGTAACGTATCCAAGTATCCATGAGTTTAGTGACATCGACTCCAATATTTGGTTACAACAAGATGAAGCAAGTCCTCATTATGATCTGTTGGTAAGAGAGTTTCTGAATGATGATCTATTGAATGGCTTCCAAGATCTCCAGACCTAACCTTCTTGACTTTTTTCTTTAGGGTTACATGAAAAGTAAAATTTACCTGAACCAACTTACTAATATAGAGGAACTTAAGAAACTAATTCAAGCAGAAATGCAACAAATTACAGCAGACAAATGTATGTCAGGAATTTGTTGCTCGCATTTGATACTGTCAATTTCCTCAAGGGGAGTTATCATTTGTTGAGATAACCAGTATCTCTTTATTAATTGTTTCATAGGTTTCGGCTGAGATATTCTGTTATTCAGATGTTTTTAATGTTGAATTATTTCATATTCCTTCATGTTAATACCCATGTGTTTGTTATTTTTGAACTAAGAAAATTGCCAATTTTCCGTTCATGATATAAAGTTGTGACTTTACGATTAAAACAAAATTATGATGACGTCATAATTTGGAAGGTGGAGTGGATAAAATAATGCTGTTTGCATAAAAAATCGACCTGTCTATATCTTAATATTTTAGAAGATATTGAAGCGTTTCCGGTAAGTATTCGGTTTAGCGCCAGCAAAAAAAATTATATCAGTCGATTCTGTTTGATGATAAAAGTTCAACAGAAGTGGTCTCAATGTGCGGGAACCTCTAACAAGGAAGTTACGGGACCTGGAGCGAACAGGGGTGCTGGGCGGGTAACCTCTACGAAGGCGGACGTGGACCGATCGGCGATACTGGCGATAAACGTAACATTGTTCTGACAATGTTGTCACATCTCGAAAATTTCTTTAAATCTCCGACGTAATGAAAATTAAGGCGATGTCTTGAATTAACTAAGTTACAGGACCTGGAACGAACAGGAGTGCTGGGTGGGTAACATCTACGAAGTCGGACGCGGATCGATCGAAAGACTTTTAAGAAGAAAAAGTCAATAATGATTTAGCCGATCTACACATGATATTTTATTAAAGATTTATTTAAAATTGACATAAATCTGACCTAAGCTAAACCTAACCTTAATGAAAATTTCTTAGGGCAATAAAATTTCGACATAAACCTAACTTTATGTCTCTTTTGCCCTGAGTTATGGTTCTCGCTTCAAGTAGGAAATTTAATGTAAATTTCGAAATGTGGCAACACTATCAGAAATATTCATACCAGTATCGCCTGTTCGATCCAGGTCCCGTAACTTAGTTAATTTAAGAGATCGCTTTAATTTATTATCTCGAGGATTTAAAGAAATTTTCGAGATGTGGCAACACTGTCAAAAAATATTCATATGTATTATAGCCAGTATCGCCGATCGGTCCGCGTCCGCCTTAGTAGAGGTTACCCACCCAGCACCCCTGTTCGCTCCAGGTCCCGTAACTTTGTTAGTTTTATAGGTCGCGTTAATTTTCATTTTGGTTTATGTTCCCACAATGCTTTTGTGCCACTATTTGCAAATAAAATCTTCAAAATGAACGTCTTCTCCACCCAGAACCTCTGTTCGCTCCAGGTCCCGTAATTTCGTTATTAGAGGTTTCTGCACATTCAGACCACTTTCATTGATTTTTTATCATTAAACAGAAGCTATTGACATATTTTTTTTTGGAAAATTTGGCTGGCGCTAAACCGAACCTTAGAGGTTGTCTCCACATAATAATGAGAAATTGTTCAAAAAATTGAATTTAAAATAAAGCTTTGAGTACGATCTAAACGAAAGCCAGTGGTTAAATATGATTGATCGATTCATAAGCTATAGTTCGTGAGTGGAAAATCTGCAACAAATACTACGGTGAACAATTTAATAGCAGTGTAAGTTGGCAGCAGATTTGCGATTCGCAGAAACAACCGCTAACCTACAATAAGAAACTATGCAACTACAATCAATCACCGAGTCACAAGCAAGATGTAGAATTATGATATTTCTACCGGTAATTAATCATTCCAAATTAGATATTACTATTACTATTCACTACACAGCTGCTAATTATATCCCCGCGAGAAGATATCACAGCTTTTTCTGTGGGTGAAATTTTGAAAGAAGTCCGAGGCAATGATTGATGCCAGTGAATGGAAGATACACAGTGTGGACCGTGATTAAACAGTGTGTAATTTGGACCTTTGTTCATTTTCCAGCTTATTTTATTGTATTCAACTTGCTGGATTCAAAATAAGATTAATAGATTTAATATGTAGAAATACTATTTACGTGTATTTCAGAAGCAATCGAGCGTATTCTATTTATTGAATATGATTGGTACATTCTTGCAAGTGTTCTTTGGAAAGTACTCAAGCTTCTATCTTTTCTCATGATTCTTTCTCTTATTTGATTTACAATGTAGCTAAGTAGTTTTGATGTAAGATACGCTGTAAATAAGAGTCAGTCAATAATGAAATTTCTCAATTGATCAAATTAGAAGAAAATGATCAAATGAGAATAAAATATCACAGACATAAATAAATTCAATCAATTCACAAGGAATCAATATCGAGCCATTTTTAAAAATTCAGCATATCTTTACATACACGATGAAGAAGTCTGTGATTCAGAAATCAAGAGAAGGATTGGGATTACAAAATAAGATTTGGACAGACTGGTTGAAATTTGGAGGGATGTGACAAGAGAATATAAGCGTTTAAAATATACCTGCCGCAGAATCTTGAAGATCCATTGGAGGGTGACTAGAACAAATATTTCCATACGCAGGAAACTGAATATTCAGGATCATGAAAGACTGCCTCATACAATCCAGACGCACATGCTTAAATATTTTGGTTACGTGGAACGGAATGGGATAGAGAAAATTTTAATCCAAAGGAAAGTGGACGGCAAAATAACGACAGCCAGATCTCTTGTTAGATTTCTAAACCAAATGAAGGGCCTTACAAATATGACAGTAGCAGAAGCTTGTACCACGACAATCTGAATCGCGCAACGACTGGAGAGAGGGTTTCATTCGATACTTAGTATCTATCTAACGAAATTCTGGTTCTCATCAAATTCTGCAGCAATTTTCTGTGAAGTGACAAGAAAAGAGTTTAAACATTTAAATTCTATACTTACGATCGCAAAAAAATCTACTTTAAGAAATCCGACTTGTAAAGATGAAAGTAAATTTTATTCCTGTTAATTTTAGACTTATCATATGGACTAAAATATGGCGTTCATAACATTTAAAAGAATTAGAAGAAATTGCATACTTTTGAATACCTAGGAATTTTGTGAAAACGTTTGAAAAATAAACCTAGAATTTAAAATATGAATTTCTCTTTTCTGCTATGTAGGTACCTAACTATTCTGCGGAACCCCTATGTACGAATGATTATTTTAATTGGATTGTATATTTTATTCATAGTGTGGATGGAGAGTCGCACCTACACAGTGGGTTTGTTTGAATTAATTAGATATATTTATTTTTTTATTGAGGTTGATATCCTATCCTATCCTATAATATGGGTGAGTATCGAAGATTTAAATACTCACTTTAATTACCAGCTACTCATGCTTTATTTTCGGCAGTTTCTTTGTGGAAAATTATCGATGGCAATAAAATGTGAGCACAAATAGGTTAGGTATAGAAAGTCACAATTTAAGGTAGCTTAATTCACAGTCAAATGCTTATCTAAAAGAGTGCTCAAAAAATTATAATTTTTCAGATGTGAAACTAGTGAAATCATTATATTATGTAATTTAACAATATAATTATTTAATTATTTATAAGTTATTTGAGACTTTAGTGACAGATGAAAATCAATTTGTCTAGTATTTCAGTACAATTCAATTATTGGATAATTAATTCTTCAGAATACTTTCAGTGTACTGTTTCTAAACACAACTGTAGATTCATGTGCCAAGAAACTTTTTGTACGCCCGGACTGCTTACGATTTTTTTACCACATCTATTAGGTAGGTACTACGACAGAAAGTTGGTTTTATGGTTCGCTGTCTAGCTTCTATCCAACTCCTCGGTAAATGATACTAATATTTTGAAATATAGAATATATTTGTCATATACGAGTTAGGTATTTACACAAAGATACGAAAATATATCGTACAACTCAACGTGTTAGAAGTTAAACTTCTTTAGCGATTCCATCAGAAATAGAGAGAAAATCATAAGAATAGGGCGTGGAATGCACATTCAATATATTTTTAATAGTAAAGTGGATGCTGTGGCTAAAATCTGAAATATATGTCAATGATTCTAAATGGAGTAAATTTCTCGATAACATCAATAATTGTTGCTCCTAATTTAGTTGCGGCAATATTTAAATCGTTATTTTTTATTTCTTAATTGAATTTAAAATTGAGATAATCAGGCTAGTTGATCTGTTCAGAGCATTAAACAGGTTCCTTTCGAGGATGTCAAGTATTTATCTGAGGTAACTACGACAGATTCAACAGATGTCAAGCACTTTCGTAAGCCTAAGACATAGAGAATTAATAAAAGAGCCTACACTACATTTCAAAAAGAGAGAGAGTTGTAAATTATGATAATGAGGGGATCTCTATTATATTCCGCCGTATAGACATCATAATACAATAGATTTTCGATCATCATCATCAATTTACTTCTTTAATCCTCTTTGAAATGGAGTAGTTGTATACTCAGTGCCACCCTGCAAGTGCTTCTAACTTATTAGGTAGGTATGAGATAGATTTTGTTTACATCGTTTTCTTCTTTTTGTATCGTTGGTAACCTAAGCGCTTTTAAATATCCAAAGCTTCTCCAAAACTTGGCTATTTCCATAGTTTCGCTAATTCCTATTAATTTTGTGAATATTTCGTTTCAGCAAAATACTGCTTAGGTATCGACAAGAATTTGATAGAGCTACAAATATCTCTATGAACGAAGGAAGAAAATTCATGTTTGTAACAAAATTCCGCCAAATGTTTTCAGATACATGAGAATAATCTCCGAACCACTGATTTGGCTATTATTTGATAAAAGATGATGATTTATTAGAACGTTTGTTCCATTAGATTTGTAATTTTTATTGTTTTAAGAGTTTATAGTTTGACTTTCTTATTTTATTTCCTACAATTTGGGATGGGATACTGTTTCTTACTTTTATCACAGCGAATAATTTCTAGCATACCTATAATGAAACAACGTAAATATAATCTTTTTCCTTACAATATAGATTCATACTGATTTTAGATGAGCGAAGGAACGAAAAAGGAAGGAAGGAGAATGATTCTAAAATTACTTCAGTTGAATACGTGCTATCCTCCTGAATAGGAATGCATTGGACTCAAATCAAAACACTTGAGTTTTATGGAACTTATATCAAGGTCTAGTAATTTTTTATTCGTTTATGTCAAATTATGAATTTGTTATATTTAATTTTTTATTGACAAAAATCGAAACCGGATTTCAAATGAGCTATTAGTTAAATGATTAGGAAAATTTAAAATATATCTAATAGCGTTTGGCTGTTGTCTATTTAAGTATATATCACATCTTTGATTTTTCTGTAATTATTAGTTTTAAAATTTCTTGGTTGTTATCCATTTCATAATAAAATATATGGGGTAAAGGTTAAGATACCTACCTTCCACAAACTTGTTATTTTTAGCACTTTTCTATCGAAAATGGCACTAAATCATTATTTGCGCAAAACTACGTTTACTATTGTACCTACTTTCCAGCGCAATGTATCCAGCCGGCTACATCGCTTTTGTAATATTTATTAAAATAATTTTGAGTTTCGTTGTGCACATGTGGATGGCATGCAAGATTATTAGACTTTAAAATTATTCACGCATTCGCTTTTACTGAAAATTATTTTTTTATCTGATATAGGTACTCTATCTACAATACCTATCTAATTTATAAAAGTTTTCAAAGCTGGCATGCTTGCATCTCAAAATATTCAGAAAACTATAGGTACTCTATGTCCAAAATAGCATGCAGCGATGCAGAGTCCCAAACGCGGGTGGCGACATCGTAGAATGAGCTCGATACACAGAAATTTATTGGTCGCCTTTTTATGATTGCATCATTGCACGGTATTTTGGGCATAGAGTTTCACTTGAAAACTTTCAATGGAAGCTACTGATACCTAGTAAAGGTATATTATTGCACGATATATCTACCGTGCTTAATAAGGTCACAGCAAATATTATCTTGAATTTCACATACGCTCATTTTCCAGAATAGAGTTCTCTACAGGTAACTATTCAATATATGACTATATTAAAGAAAAAATCATAATGCAATCATCATCCTGTGCTCTTCAAATACAATAACTGAGGTTTATTATCTCAATATATAAAAAGACGTAATAGTCTAGTTTCTATGCAATTTATCAAGTTTTTGATCGCTACCATCTTGTACCCGGTGACCCAAAATTTTTGTCCATGACTCTCTCGGTTATTTTAAACGGAATACCCTTCACTTTACATCAGATTCGAACACCAATTAGAAAATACCATTACTTTTAATAATATCTACTATAATACAGTTAGTTAAGTATTTCCATTTTTAATAATAAAAACGACATTGTTTGTATTAGCTACTGTTTGTTAGTTAACCGTATATGAAGACTATTTTTTAATTGAGAACTTAAACTTAAAATATTTCTTTCATATTCAACTACAAGAGAAGGTAGATAAATAAATATTTTCTACAAACAATTGGACCGACTTTATCAGTTGATGCACTGAAAAATACAAAATAATATTAATTCTATTGGTGCTGGTTATTTTGGAGTTGGTGCCTACAACAACAAACTACAACGGCACAACTTCAAAATTACCAGCACCAATAGAATTAATATTATTTTGTATTTTTCAGTGCAACAACTGATAAAGTCGGTCCAATTTTTTGTAAGAAATATTTATTTCACATTTTTGAGTGTAACATTAGTCATGGAAATTGTTGAACGTTCACTAATACCCAAAAAGATATAGGTAGGTTTAGCTTGTACATAGCGGAAATGCGCATATCACATATTTCAGACTTTACCATTGCGAAACTCGGAAACCGTGACTCGTTTCAAAAAATGTTCAATTAAAAACTTCCACATAGCTGAAACACATATTTCGGACTGTAGCGCGGAAACGTATGATTATTTTTTAAAATGTCCAATCTAATCATTTCCGGATATGGAATTTTCATCAATTCTGTCGTCTCGGATTTTCAATTTTCGAGAAAAATTGCCCCCTCTACCCCCTTTGGGGGCGGTTTGTGGAGGGAAGGAGACTTTGGATTTGATTTTTTCAATATGGGACCATTTCCCAACTCTCCTCTTTTGAATGAAACAAAAATCGTCTAAATCGGAGTACGTTTAATATGCAAAACGCGTGAACAGCCATAAAAAAGCAATCTTACAACCGAATTGTATACCTACCTACCTTCTCCTTTTTTTGAAGTCGGTCAAAAATTCATGAAATATGTGTTCTTTGAATTCTGTGTTTTGTTTATTGCTATTAGACTGTTATTATTATAATTTTGTTAGACCATTTATGGTTTTATTTAGAGAACATCAGTTGTCTATTCAGTAGGCGTAATCAAGCTAACAATTAGAACATAGCCGACAGGTATGGTAAACAATAACAAACAGTACTTATCTATCTCCAAAAATTTAGTTATTATTATAAAATATCAAAATAACTCAAAACCTGTAGATAGTGAGTGGTTTTTGAACCTAATGAGAAAATATGGGATGTTTAATCTGAATTCAACAAAAAAAATATGGATGGGAGTTTTGGGTTACCCTGTATACAAAATCGAAGGTATCAGAAATGATTCGAGGATAACCGTCAATTGTCAATTTTGATAAATATATCATGAAAATTCCCTTATGATTTTTTCACGAAAGTTACCATATCATGAAAGGAATCCAGTAGAGCCAAGTAAAATCCTATATTGCTGGAATGGGGACAATGATCGCAATCGAATTTTAAGATACCTAATATGGTTATTCCTTTCAAAAAAAACATAACTTTGGTATACTATTACCTTATTAAACATCCTGTATACCTGAAATAATTTCAAATGTGAAACATCAAATATAATTATTCAATGGTTAAAACAATATTCCGCAGCACTTAGTCTCCAAACATTATCTTCCACCATCCTTACCGTTCATGCAACTTAATATACCTATTATTTTCTCTTTATGTAAAATTTTGTTCGATGAGGTGGTCTTAGATTTTCCAAGCATATTCTATAAAGCTTCAAGAATAACCCTCCGATGTTTTATTAAGATACTAAATTTTTGGGCTGAACTCTTTTAATAATGCAATACATTTATACACCATATGTAGGAGAAAAATAATAGGCAATAATCATCTCATAGGCAATAAGTTCATACTCGATGAATTATGAAAAATGAAATAGGTTTTCAAGGTGTAAATTAAAGGAGCCTAGACCTAGATCATCAATATTTTCAGAAAACATTTCAGATTTTTCTAGCATTCTAACAAATTCCAATAATTTGCTTGTCAGGAGTTTCTACAAATAGTTATTTTATTTTCCAAGGCATATGCATAAAAATCGTTTGCAAGTTGTTATTTAGATTGTCTATTTATTTTCTTAAAATAAATACTTTGCCAAAAATAAAATGTCAATATTTTTTGACTGACCATCGCCCTCCAAGATTATTTGCAATGGCAACGGTCAAACTCATCAAAACTTGTTATTAATGAATACTGAATTTGGTTCAGACGATCTGAATTGAATTTTGATTATCCATGAATAACGTCTTAATAAGAACTCAATATAGGTAAATTCAATACCATTCAGCTGACAGACCGTCGTTGCAAATCCCGTGATTTATATATGTTAATTTAGGTGCAGTGCCTGTTTTGGTATTGGTTTATGCAGATATCTTTTTGAAACGAATTTTGACGTGACTTGACAACATCAACATCTACTTATAACTTATAGTAGGTATTCATTACCTACTAATTAATCTACTTTTATCTGCAAAGAAGAAAATACAATCGAACATTAGAATAATATGTGATTTTCCAGAATGAGTTTTTCAATGATACAATGGATATTATTTTCACAGATATCATAAGAATGAAGAGGTATTTAATTTAAATGTTTGTTTTATTTTTTATGTTTGTTATCGTATATCATACTAAACTTGCAGCTATTTTGATGATTATTTTATTTTTCATCCACCGATAAAAGCTTAGTGTTGTTATTGTCCATTTAGGACTTTTCAAAATCAAAGATAACGGTCTCCTGGGCTTTAAGAAGAATTAAAATTTCAAATAATAGAACTAAAAGCAAAATTTATTTTTACTATGCGAAAAATTTGCCCGACCATAGTAGAACAAGAAAACAAACTGTTACGCGGAGAGCTCATCACATACTTACGATTTTGGCGTCTACTTTTTTGTAATAGTTGTTTCATGTGTAGATCGTTAATTAGTTCTATAATTATTGGTTGATTTAATCTCGAACAATCCAAATCTATATGTGAGGTATAGTCACAGTATTGTCAGGTTGACAAGCATCTAGAATATTATTACAAGCATTTAGAATAATCATGGAACAATATCGATCGATGTCGTGTTAAGATTCAGCTATTTCATTAATAATGGGAAATAATCAAACTGGAGAATCTTTGGTTTAATATAATAAGATTTAACCCAATTCACATAGATAAAAGGTTTCTTCTGTCTGAGTTACCTGGTGTTTTATTTAATGATTTAAAAATGATTTATCCCCATTACTTTTGAACTGTTTGACTAATCTTTCTCATGTTTGGCAGGAAGTGTAGACACTGTAAACCTTAGTAAATTATGGTAAATAAACGTTTCTGGCTACTACCAGAGGCGTACGATAGGGGTAAGTGGTAGGTTAACCGTTCCTAAATTCTACGCCACTGGAGGAATTGTCAATTTAACAATTTTTTTTTATTCTCCAATACTTTCTGTGCAAATAACATACTCTACCTTTGAAACGATAGAGTCATTATTTTTTGAGATATTTAAAGATGAATATTACGTTGCACTGCTGAACAATTTTAAGTGTAATTATTTATCATGGCGGTGTTTTTGAGTCATAGGTTTGCATTTACTACGCAAATAAAATTTAAAGTTGATTTCTTAGGTTTAATAAGATTATATTACAATTTTACTAATACGAAATTATTAGAAAGTCTTTTTCACACTTTGGCTACAATTAACAATATGAACAAAATTAAAAAATATTTAACAAATGTTCAATGTGACCCCTATTTACCTCAATAAGTTTATCGATTCTTTCACTAAGCCCTCTTCAAAATTTAAGAAATATGTTTGGCTGTTTAGCAGTAAAATTGTCGGAATAGACGCGGATTCTCAATACCTCGACTGTGGTTATTTCGCCAGTTGAGAACTACTCTACGTGTGAAAGTGGTCTCCTCAGTAAAAAATAATATTTTTAATAGAATCACGATTTTCATTTTTTCTATTTAAGATTCACCGAGCAAAATTTAATCTTAAAGGATAATATGTAGGTAATGAGTTTTGTACAGGTGTAAGATGGTGACGTCTTTTTCAGTAAGAGAAAAATTGAAAAATGGCTTACTTAGGGCCGATTTCATAATCAAATTTAATCTCTTATTAATTTTAATACTAGATTAAAAATTTCATAATTTTTTTGGTTGGACATATAATCCAAAGTTACTTTAGAAAAACGAAAGAGAGAGTAACTAACGTTGTAGAAGTTATTGAAAAATGCAAAATTTTTATTCCGTTATCGAGATATGACTTAAACAAATTGGAGAATTAACTAATCTCCCATTAAAGATTCATTATGAAATCGGCCCTTACTCATGTCCTTGCATTTATTCCGGCAATCACATTTCCAACATGAATTAAAGGTTAATGTATGGTGCGGTATATTTGGAGAAAGTTTGTTGGGTACTTATGAATTACCAGCAAATCCGAATGGTAACTCGTATTAGTAGTATCTACAAACCAGAAATTTCGACGAACTGGAGGAATTACCATATGGCCGAAGAAGAAGAAAAATGTGGTTCATGCAGGATGGAACAATGAAGCACCTCCTCATTATCCTTTTATAGTATGGAACTATCTAGATCAGCAATTTTCTCATCGTTGGATTGGCAAAGGTAGTGGAATTTGTTAAGTTAGATATTTTCCAATGTTGTTCATATTATTTATTGTAGCAAAAATGTGAAAGAGTCTTTCTGATAATAAGGTATTAGTAAAACTGTATAATAATCTTCTTATTCAACCTAAAAAATCAATTGCAAGTTTCATTTGCGTTATAAATTTTAAACTATGACCCATAAATACCGCCATGATAAATACACTTAAAATTGTGTAGCAGTGCAGTATTATGTTCAACTTTAAATATCTCTAAAAATACTAACTTTATCGTTACAAACCTAGAACATGTAATTTACACAGAGAATATTGGAGAATAGAAAAATTGTGACAAAATCACAATTTCTGCTAGTAGTCAGAAACGTTTATTTACCATAATTTAGTAAGATTTGCAGTGTCTACACTTCCTGACAAACATGATAAAGATTACCTAGTCAAACAATTTAACAGTAATGGGAAAAAATCATTTTTAAATAATTAAATAAAACACCCTGTAACTCAGACAGGAGACACATTTTATCTAAGTGAATAGGGTTAAATCTTTTTCTTATTCAAAGATTATCTAGTTTAATTATTTCCCATTATTAATGAAACACCCTCTATAAAGCCGCGGTGATCACGGGTCGGAGTCAGTCTATGAAAGCAGTCTGTTAGACTATGGTGTCAAGTGATTGTCAAAGTGACAAAAAATACTACTACGGAAGGAGGTATACAAGGTGTTGCAAATAAAGGTTTGGAAGGAATCTGCGAACTTAAGAGTGAATTACTCAAGTGAACACCCCCACAACGTTTAGCACAGGGTTAAACGTTACAATTCATCACGAAAACCTGTCTACCCATACATGTTGGGTAATATTGATAAGTATTCTCTAGTTTATTCTCACCGTAAACAAACTTTCTCCATTAATGACTTTCGAATTTTTGCTTTCTTCTCTACTGCCATACCTTTATTTATAAGAAATTTCATCCCAACTTCGGAGTGATCTCCTCTTCTGACTGTTTTCTTTGCTTTTTATATCTGTCGAACCGGGCTCTCGCATTCAATTCTCTTTCATCATCATTTTTGCGGGGCTCTTGAAAAAACTTAATTTTGATGAAGTTTTTCTTTTTGTTTTTTTCTTAGTACCTATCAAGCTTTCAACTAATACACCACGGTAGTACTTAGTCTAGACTTAGTCTTGTTTATTTAAGTGCACTGTGTACCCTCCATCATTTTGATTCAACCCTAGAAATTTAAATTCCTCTATTTATTTATTTATTTTTCACGATGCAGTTAATCATTCTGATTCTTCTTTCACCATTGTGATGATTGTTCATATCTATAATTTTTCAAGTTATTTTTTATAACAGAGTTCTATCCATTTTTGGTGATTATAACAAGATAGTCAGTGAACAGACATTTTTGAGACTAACTGGTTTCAGCTTTCTGTGTACTAGGTATAATTGGTTTATATCAATAACTTACAGTCTCCTATGTTACATAATCTATGTCACTAGTAGATTCGCCCTGATTTTCTATTACCCGTCCACACATACATTCTGTTTGTCTTCTTATAGCTCATCAGAAATTTCGAATTCGTACTTAGATCGCAGACATCTCGTCGCCTGTTAAGCTCCAAGTGTGATCCAATATTGGTAATTATAATTATCTCATTCAATCTCATTCAACCAAGATCATTATTTTGTCGACATGGAACGACAATGGGATTCGTCACTGGAATTACGCACGAGCATGGAGCGTATATATACGTCTCGTTGTCTAGTATATAGGTACTTTCTGGAAGATCGTCTATGGTTATGTCGCAAATGTCAGACGTCAGACGGTATTGTTAATTTAAAGTTTAATTTTGTGTTGTGGTAAACAAGCAGTAATTTGTTATGGAATTGCTGTTGCTGGCAAATACATATACATAAGTATAGTTAAAATCGAGAAAAGGATAGCAATAGTAGGTACTCATCGGTATGGTTTAAATCTTAAATGCCCAATAAAAACTATTTTTAGTTTTTTTCAAAAATTTCACTTGTTCCTTGTCATTTCAAGATATTTTTCTTGCGAGTATTTTATTTTCTTCGAATTATTGTCTCACATACAGTAAAAAAAAATTTAATTAATTAAAAGTAATTACTTCGTGGTAAATAAAATATGAGAGGAGTACCTAGTACCTCGATATATCTACTAGAGAATTGAATCTACATACAAACCAGTAATAGAAAAGTTACCCTCGATAATGGTGTCAAAAAGATTCGAAAACTAATCCTGTCGTAGACTTTTAACCTTGTTACTACTTGCAAGACCCACAAGCGTGTTAAGATTTGAGGACATAGTGTAGGTATCCTGATTTCTCTCTTGTGTAGTTACCTACTCCCTGGTAGCATCTTCATTTTTCTGAGATATTCAGACGTCTTATTCGTAAAAGACAATGAACCCAAAGTAAAATACAAAAATAACAATTTATTATGGGGAAAACAAACGTCATTAACACGAGTCTTGGCCAGAAACGGCCGCCGTTCGATCGAAGGCATTTCACGCTCGACTGGCAATCGTGATAGCCACCACTTTTTGCTGAGTCTGCCCGAATTGCTGGTCGAAGAGAAACTAATTAAAAGTCCTCGAATCTCATCGAATTTTCTCGACAAGCTGCCACTCAGGATACTTTAACAAGCAAGTGGAGTGGTGAAACTCTTCTTAGCCAAATTCAACAAATAATGATAATTGAATGATTTATATTGAAAATATACAGAAATGTGCCAGTTCCTTTGATTTCAAGTGGAATTGAGTTTATAAATAGGAGCAAATAATTATTGATAAGGTTTTATGTATTTTATGAATCTTGGCACAGTTCCAACAATATATCTTAGAGATAAACGGGAAAATTGAGTTTCAAAATGTGAATCTTTACGTAAAATGGATCTATTTGGGAATCAGGGAATTCATGAATAAGGATTGAAACAGGATTACAATTTACATTTGTTATAATTTTCTTAGAAGCTTTACATTTACAATTTATACCACTAAACAATAACGGATTAAGGTTGGAGTGTTGAGTGGAGGACAAATGCAAACCCGTCCTTTCAATTCTATATTCGAAACTCGTTTCAAATATTCCAAACCATTGAAACATTATTACAGAATAATCCAAATTCGAGCTGAATTTAGAGTAGTTTGGATTCGAAACAGTGTGCAGAACTTAGAAAAAATACTTCTTTTTTCAAATAGACGAATCATTAGTGTTCTAGGAAATTATGGTAAGTGTTAAGTCACATTTTTTATATTTCATTGTAGCATTCATTTGCGAATAATGCCTTGTAACTTTGTCATTTGTAATAGCTATCGCGTTACATTTTTTAACAATTAAATATTGGTTTAAATTAACTCTCCAAATGAAAAAAAAACAGTTTTATTTGAATTTGAGCCAAAGTTGAGGAGATAATATACATCATAGGAAAAAGAGTTCTTTCAGAGCGGTAACGACTGGATGAAAAATTCAATGATGGTCATGAGAAATAACAAAGTTTAAACAATGAACAGTTGAAAACACTATTAAACTCTTCATTAAGTTAATCATGGATGTCATAAGCAAATTAACTATTTTGAATCTAGGAAATAGAAAATCTTTGCTTCCATATTTTTAGTTACAATTTTATAAAAAAATAGAATACATATTTTTTCTTGGAAAAACATTGATTTTCCAACCAAGTTCTGAACCAATGATCATATTTATTCAGTAGGTAGCTTAAATATTTAATAAGAAAGTGTAATCAGCTTAGATTTGTAAAATTATCTAAATCATGTATATGCTAGAAGTTCAATATAATTTTATTAAAACGAGCCCATATTTCAATATAAAATAAAAATGAATAAGTACTTTACATTGAAAATTTTATCTTTATGCTCTTTTCTCATGGGATATCAGTTTAATGCTAAGAAAAATCGACTGGTTCATTCTATTTCTTAAAAACTTTTTATTGCATTAGTATGATACTTGCATTTGTTCCACATTTTATACAAGTCAACAAACCATTGGTTTAAAAGAAGGTGAAAATGTCTTACAAGTATTGCTCAACGACTAGAATATTATAAATATTGGTAAAACGATATTGGCAACATTCGCTAATCTGCTGACAAGCTCTATCTTTAGAGGTATATACAATTCATTTTTGACCGACGAAACAAACGCAGGAGGTATACGATTCGACTGTTAGCATGTTTTTTTAATTTTTTTATGGATATTCGCGCCTTATAAATAGTAAACGTACTTCAATATTCATGATTATTTTTTGATTTAATAGAGGACTATTGAGAATTGGTCCCATTGGAAAAAATCGGCATTCGACATGTCCTTTCCCTCGAATCTTCTCCCAAAGGGGGTGGAAATCGAAAATTTGTGACGACAAAATTAAAGAAGAGACCATATCTAGCAATGTTTAAATTGGACATTTCTTAAATAAATCATAGATCTCCGCATTGAAGCAATGGTAAAGTATGAAATATATGTGTCTTTGCTATGTGTGGGGTATTTTTTTTAGAAAATTGAAAATGTCACTCGAATAGATTTTGTATTTTTCAGTTCCCCAACTAAAATTTTATTATTAATATTATTTTTAATATTTAGTTCAAAGTCACATTTTTACCTTATTTTAAAAACTATCATGGACTTAAATCGCTGGTATGAAATGGATACGTATTATGAAATAGCAGTCGTTGTGTTTATTTATTTGGAAATACTCCCACATTTAAATACTAGTACCTACTTCCATAATTTTAAATTATTTTATTAGGTAGGAATATTAGTAGGAATATTTCATGAAGAAAAGAGAAAATATAATGCTTGATCGATGGTCATTAGTACGTACTTATTTGTATGAATTCTTGAATAGAATAGCTTGAGAGATCCACTGCCTCATGAACTATTAAAAAATTTGCAAACAGTTGTTGTCTGCAGCAACGAATATTGATGTATTTTTTCTTTTAAACACGCAAAAGAGTCATTAGCCACGTTCCGCCTTTGCTTTCTCAAATTATTTTCACCCTCTCTTTATTATTACTCAAACACCTAACTAGATTCATAAGTCTTACAAATAATTTATGACTTCTGTATACAAGAAATTGATGATTAACAAAAAAAAAATATTTAGCTAAAATGATATGAATATTGTTACACTTTCAGGTCAAGTAATTATAGAAGAAGAAAAGGAGGAAGGAAGTCTTAAAAGTAATTCAATGTGTCAATTTGATTCCGTGATTTGATTTAAAAATTGCGAATTTATTGGTTGTTTGTTTGTAAATAAATATATTTTACAAAAAATTGGACTAATAAGGTCGTAGTTGGTTCACTAATTATTAATTTTGTTGGTGCTGTTACTTATGAAGTTGTGTAGTTGCAGTTAGATTGATAACTTTTGTCAACAATAGAGTTAAGTACCAGCACCAATAAAATTAACATTATTCTGTATTTTTCAGTGCACCAGCTAATAACTCGGTCCAATTTTTGTAAAAATATTTATCTCACACTTTTTAGTGTAACATTAGTCACGAAAATCGTTGAACGTTCACTAATACTCTCCACATAGCAAAACTATACTTATTTGAGAATTTAGCATGCCTCGAAAACCGTAACTCTATTGAAAAAATGTTCAATTTAAACGTAAAAAAATCTTTAATTATACTACCTCAGATTTTCGATTTTCGAGAAAATTTGCCACCTCTACCCCCTTCGATGCCGGTTTTCGGAAGAGATTTCAGATTTGTGTTTTCATGAACATGGGACCATTTCTCAACCCTCCTCTTTCAAATGGATCAAAACTCGGAGTACGATTACTATATATAACGCGAGAACGAACTAAAAAAAGCAGACAGTCGAATTGTATACATTCTCCGTTCGGGAGTCGTCGGTCAAAAATTTCTGATTTCGAGTTTTCTCTGACTTCATCGGAGTTAGTAAGAGCAGTGACACAAAAACTATTGCCAGATAATCGCTATAAGAGTATTTATGTGTATATATACCCGAAAAAAGTAGGTACTCACTTTTCTATAAAATGTTATACTTTGTCACCTGTCAATAGTCTCCCAGTACTTCCATCCTCAAATGGATCTTAAGAACTCTCAAGGAGTAGCAAACCCTGCTCAAGTCCAGAGAAAGCTCCGAAATATGACAGCTCCAATAGAGATTTAGATTTAACTGTATTCCCAAAAACGTTGTTTTCCACCAAGGTGATCTCATGTGGTCCTAGCCTTACAGTGTATGGAAAATTCTAGTTTTGTTTTTTGGTTCTGAAACACGTAGGTATGATTTGTTTTATACTTATAAGTTTGTTTTTTGTGAACCAACTACATGCTCTGTCAAGGCACAGTCTTCTAGATTCTAGATTCTTTCTAGATTCAAGAAGTGATATCTTACTTTTACGTGTATATTTGTATCATCTGCGTAGTTGACAATATGCTGGTCTTGTCCTATAAATTCTAGTGACATAATATTTATATGAAATAAAAACACAATAGGACCCATTACACTCCCTTGTGGTTTACCCATCAAAGTAGGCCTCTCCTTTGAGTAATATATTTACTCTTTAATTCTATTAATAGGTACTTTCTGTCTACGTTCTAGGAGATAAGATTTTTGCCATAAGAGGGCCGTTGCCGTGATCCTGTAACGGTACAATTTCTCAAAAATAATATTATAGTCTTATTAATCCAAGGCTTTAGATAGATCTAAAAATATTCCAAACAGGTCTTCACCATTTTCATAATCTGATACTATTTTATCTATGAAATCATAAGCAGCCGTTCCAACTGACCTTCCCCTAACATAACTATGTTGTGTTTCACTGATTATTTTATGTGCCCAAAAAAACCTGATAATCTGTGAACCATAACTATTTCGAATACTTTAGAAATCGATGATAATAAATTTATTGGTCTTATAATTTTCTATAAAAGTTGAACGACCTTTTTTAAATAGCGGTCTAGCTTTTGATAATTTTAAGCTATTTGGGAATTTACCAGTCTGAAATGAATTAATTACAATATGGCACAAAGGCACTGCTAACTCTTAGGTGCACCATTTCAGTAAATTACTAGACATTTACATTGATGTGGTGCATTTACAACAAATCTCTTCTCACTTTTGAGACCAGAGGGTAGTTCTCTTACTAAGACATCCATATAATTGTAGTTGGGTGTGTTCTCTATGTAATTTTGTATTTTCTGCTCATTTCACTCTATAGGTATAGAACCAGACTCTTTTGTCAGCTCCACAGAAAGCATTTTCGTTATTCTTTCGTCCACAAATTTTGCATCTCCCAAGAAAAATCTTGGGTCTTCTATTTCTTCTGACAATCTGCCATCCACCATTTGTTTTGTTCTCATTACCAATTTCTCGGAAATTCCTTATCTGCGCTGTCTCTCTTGGATTTAACGTATTATTTTGAAATTGATCCTTAGATGACACCTCTCCTAGATTAGATGTGCTACTGAGTTGGTTTGTTCTGACTAACACAACGCAAACGCGACCTGTGGTTCCGCAAAGTTGGTAATTTTAACTTCACGTTCTTGCTTTTGATTCTCTACAATCGAGTAGTTTCTGAACAAATATACCGCACGAATACGGGTATTTTTGATCTTGAGGAAATAATTCTTGCATTTTGTATAGTCACCAGTCATTCCGAGTTCACAATTTCTATTGATTATATTCTAACTCTTTGACAGCGAAGTACCTGGTGATTAGGAACATTTAGGTGACTAGTGACTTCAGCACACAAATAGTTTAGAAGTTATAATATTTCCCAAAGGAAACTTAGTTTTTCACTTAATAAAACCAAGTTATACTCAATGCGTTGTTGCCAAATAGAAGAACTGTTAGCTGATTGTGGATATGATGAAAACGGAATTGATAAGGATTGGATGGAAATAAAACTATATATAGCATATAACAATAAATAGCAGGAGTGTTTTGATAAAGACTGCCCATAGCATGTAGAAAAAAGTAAAAGCAAGGAACAAAAGGTTAAAAACCGGAAGACCGAGAAGCATAAGAGAAATTAAGGAGGGAACGCAATGAAATGATCAGAAAAAAGAAGAGATGTGGATATATAAAAATATAGAAGAAATAGAAAAGGAAAGAATAAATAAGCATTCTATAAGAAAGTTTATAAGTGCAATATAGAATACAAAAATAAGTCAAGGGCAATACTTTTATTATTATCTTTATAAAGAAGGAAAAATTATAGATGAAGAGGAATGGGAAACAGAACGAATAGTAAGTATACATAAGAAAGGTGACCAGCAAAAAATGTGGAAACTACAGAGGAATAACTCTCTTATATGTTGTAAAAGTAAATGTCAAAGCATAATAGTGTAACATCAGTGTGGATTTATTAGAGGAAGACCAAAAACAGATGCAATTCATACAATTAAACAATTAATGGAAAAATCCCATGATTATCAATTTGACATTGAAATAAAATTCTTAGATTTCCGACGAGCATTCGATTCGATAAAAAGGGGACAACTTATGTTAGAGAAAGAATAAGCCATCGACGTAAAGTTGAGAAGACTCATAAAAATGACCATGGAACACTCAGAAATTAGTATTTTAATACAGAAAGGAGAAACTCAAGAGTTTATGATTAATAAAGTAGTAAGGCAAGGAGATTCACTGTCCGCAACAATAATCAATTTGGTACTAGAATATGTAATGAGAAATGTAAAAAATAAACCTTCGAACTAGCGGAAGCCAAATAATTGCATATGCAGGAAGGAAATAGTAACAAAAGAAAAGAGAATGGATTTGGAAATAAACGAGAACAAGACAAAAACAATGAGATTTCGAAAGTCGCAACAAAATGGATACTTAAGCTTTAGAGAGAATACATTCGAAAAAGTAGACAAATTTAACTATCTTTGTGCCACGATAAATAGTAATGGAGAGAGGAAAACTGGAAGATGAAAAGATACTGACAACAAAGCGAGCGTATCAAGCAAATAAGAAAATCTTGGTGTTAAAGAATATTTTAAATCTACCAAATTCGAATCGACAATGAATGTGAATTGGTTACAAGGACCTCGTTTCTTGAAACAATCAGAAGATTATTGGCCACAAAACAATTTTCTAAGTGAAGTTCTGGATAATGGAGAATTTGTCACCCTCTTGAAAGAATCTCTTACTATGTTACCAGATCCCAACAGATTTTCTAAATGGCTGAAATTAAGAAGCACTGCATGGCTTCTGAGATTTTGTAAGAATATAAAGGAAAGTGAGCATCAAGCTGGACAACGTAGAGATTTTTTTCAGAAAATCAAGCAAAGAAAATGAAAAATACTAGAAGGTATAAAAGATTTCGAATTAGCAGCTAGTGAGATAGAAAATGCTGAGACATTCTGGTGGAGGAAGATTCAAGCAAAGCACTTTGAAGAAGAAATAAGTTTACTAAGGAAACAGAAATATCCATATAAATCTTCTATATTACACGGGTTATCACCATTTATGGACGATTTTGGTATTCTGAGGGTGAACAGTAAAATCCAGTATGCAGATGTAGCCTTTAATATAAAATTTCCAATTATCTTGCCATCAGCCAAAGATGAAAATGTTGATACAGCATCACCACGGGGAATTGAAACATTAAGGTCAAGAAGCTGCCATAAACAATTTGAGGATGAGATTCTGGATAATCAACATGAGACAATCTGTAAAATCAATAATGAGACAATGCCAATTCTGTAAAATTAAGAATGCAAAAGCTCCCCCAACCAGAACTTTCTCCGTTGCCACCATCTAGGTTGAAACCTCATACAAGACCATTCATTTATTGTGGCATAGATTATTTTGGACCATTACAAGTGAAGGTGAAACGAAGTACTGAGAAGAGATATGGTGTTTTATTCACATGTTTCAATACCAGAGCCATACATATCGAACTAGCTGCATCCCTCAATACCAACTTTGCTATTCACAGAATGATGGGACGAAGAGGACAACCTGTTGAATTATGGTCTGATAATGGAACAAAACTTGTTGGTGCAGAGAATGAAATGAAAATTAATTTAACAGAAATGGATCACGGAAAAATAATCAGAGACTTATCAAAATACAAAATCAAGTGGATTTTCAACACACCAGCAGCTCCGTTCATGGGCGGCGTTTGGGAAAGATTGATTAAGTCTGTGAAAAGAGTATTATACATCACACTGAAGGAACAACGCCCTACAGAAGAACTTTTGCTGACGTTACTTATTGAAGCGAAAAGCATACAGAATTGCAGACCTATAAGCTATGTTTCTTGCGACCATGGTACAATAAGACCAGGTATGTTCTTCGCGCAGATATGAGTCTGGTGGGGATATTCCTCGTCTTCCGAGAGTCATCCCAAAGCCGCCATATTTATTGTCATATTGTATCGTGTGCAGAGAATACGAACACTCTTGTGCAGAGAACACCAAGATAATGGTAAAACCCAACATCTCTCTATCTCTCTAAAAACATCTCAACAAATAAACAATAGAATAGAAGACTCATGAAAAAGTTTATGAACTATTTCCTACTGTACAGTTTCTGAAAAATATCAATAAGGTTTTCGTTAAGTTTTCATATCTATAACCAGAGAACAGAGTCTCTGTTCTCTGCTATAACATCATAGTTAACGTAAGTGATTTACACCGTATAATCGAATATACTGTCAATTTTAATTAAAAACATAAATTTAATCATTTCTGCTTCTGATACGTAATATGAGAGAATAAATGCATGAATTTAAAAAGATTAGTTGATGAAATACACAAAAATCGTAGCAAAATGATATTCTAATTTGAATTGGAAAGCGGGATAAAACAAATATGGCGGATTTCGGATGAGATGCGCCAACTGAACGAAAACGCGTCCATCAATGGAACATACCTGGTCTTATTGTACCGTGCTTGCGACAAAAATGAAGTGGAAATACTGTAAATATCCCGGGAATATTCACAGCTGGAGAATTATATGGAAGAAGACAATGGAGAATAGCGCAAGTTATGGCAGAACGATTTTGGTTGAGATGGTCAAAAGAATATCTTCCTCTGCTCAGAAAACGTGGCAAATGGTTTGTTAAAGAAACCCTCTAAAAATTGATGACGCTTTTGCCGGAAGATATCGAAATAGTTGGATCCTCGGAAGAGTTTCGAGAATATATCCCGGTAAAGATGAATAGATCAGATCCGTGGAAATCAAAACAAAAGATGGAACCCTTGTCCGACCTGTCAATGCTTTAATCAAGTTGGAGGTTGGAGGATGTTAAAGAATATTTTACATTTTTAAGAAGTTTATTTTGTTACACCCCTGTATATTGAATTTGGATAGAGCAGAGTAGTCGTAAAAAAGACTTTGTAAATGATTTCATTTGAAAAAATATAGAAAAGCCTACAAAGTTAAAAATAGTTACAATTCATTTAGTTTAAAGCCCCGGGAATTGTTACAATTGGAAAGTAAAATACTTACTCGACAAATAGAACTAACATATTCAAAACAATTATTAGACCAATAATGATGTATGCTGCTGAAACATTAACAATAACCCAAAGGGATGAAGAAGATCTAAGAGTATCTATTAGAAAGAAGGTTCATAAGAACTATACTATCAAATACTACTGAAAGGAGAAGATATTGTAAAGAAAATCAAAGAATAAAGAGTAAAGTGGTTAGGTCATGTAAGGATAAATAGGGAAAAAGCTACAACGTACTCAATTCTCAATGCGGCATTGGGAGCCAGAGGGAAAATATGACCCGGAAAATCTAGGACAAAATGGCTGAAGTAGGTTGAGGAATACCTTAGCAGGGCAGGAATTATGTACATACTGGAGAGAGAAAACTATTGACAGAGAGCTATGGAGAAGTAAAAGTAGAAAAGTTTACTAATAATATTGATTATGAGGAATAATACACCTCAATTTAAATTGATTTAGAAAGCTTAAGCGGCACAATCCCACATGGGGTGTGAAGCCATCATTTATATGGAGTAATGTTCTATGGTAGTAGGTATACGCTGGTGCGGTTCCTTCTATTTTGGAAGCGTCCGTATAGATTTGGGTTGAGTCCTGAAACTTGCTCTGCTGTATCCGGTATCTGACCGAACGAGTCACTATGCGGATATATCCGTAAATTTGGGCAGGATAGGTCGAACACGGGACAGCTAAGTTTTATTCGTTCCATCCCTAGATAAAATATTTCATTTTTGAATATTTATATTCTGAAAAAAAAGGAGATTCCATTATTTTTCTAACAATACAATGATTGAATTTCATTTCTAATATCATCACTTTTTCCGTGATATGGGAAAAGAGATAGTTATAAAGAAGCGTCATATAAATACTCTAAAAATAATATATTTATCTCAAATTTTCAAAGTAAGTGTTAATAAACTGTTAAGCTGAATCGGACGTCATAGTTGTTCTAAGGGGGAACATTTCTTATTATTTCATGAAATATTTTTATTAAGGTAAGAAAAATTATTTGGAATTAATATAACAAATCTACACAAGTTACCAAATTATGAGAAACTGTATAAATATCTTCACTATAACATTTAAATATAACTTCAAGATTCAAGAGCCAATTAAGATGGAAACAGAGTACTGGCGCAATTAAAATCGCGATAACGAGTACATTTTTAAAAGTAAACCAGCGTCCACAAGGATCCTTTATATTAACAGAGAGTGTAATCGTCGAAAAGCAGTCATAAATCCCATATATTCTATGATTTCGTTGGCAGATATCTCACTGCACCGGTGTTAATGGTATGTCGGTAGTTTTAATGGAAACATAAGTGAACATTTATGGGGCGTAACACCGGTCTTTGCTCGTTTTTTCCTGGTACATCAGATGCACCGACACAGTGCGTAGCTTTAATTTTGAGTTCAAGTAGAAAAGTGCGACGCTATATAAATTATATTGACCTCTTTTTCTAACATATGTGTAGACGATGGTAGGTTTTTTGACAGCCGGAGATTTTGTTACGCCATGGAAATGACGGATGTGCCGTTCTATGATGCGACTCATCCATCGAAATTTATAGGCTTCCGTTTGGATTACCAGCTTATCTAAAATTAATTTGAATTTTTCGGTGGGTGGACTGTATTTTGTGTTTGATGTTATATATGCATGACGAGTTTGTGCATTTAATTTTGACAAAATAGAGAGTTCATTTGTAGTTTTTCAAGAGGTAGGGGAGAAGATGTTTAACTTTCGCAGAAGATCAAAAGAAAATGAAACAATGTTGTTTAAGCTAAATTTTATCTAGGTAACCATTACTTAAAAGATCCTTTGGGTGTGATTCTCAGAGAATAACGATAAATTTTGTAATAATATGCAGCATAACATAATACACTGTATCAATTAATATAAGTAAGTATAGAAATATATAAATGAACCGAATTTGAAGATTGAAAACTATACTTACTCATGTTAATAGGGGATACACGGTTAAAATATTTTCAAAAATGTGGCACTTCCGGTTATACCGGAGATAGATCAACTTTTTTATTTTAAATTAAAAGCCCTTTATTTTATAACATTTTTATATTCTGCATTTAATTCTAACAACATTTTATATTCTAAATGAAATGCCGTTTGTAGTCCAAAGCATAATTGTCATTTTACTTAATTTACGTTTCTTGTAGAAGAAGATTGACTTTAGTAGTAGGAATTTGTATCAAATGTCATTTTTTCAAATGATAGCCCCCCCATTTTTATAGCTAGGTATATCATATAAAGCAAAAAACAAGGGTGATTTAGTAAAAGAATGTCTATTTGCAATACAAGTGACCCTGTTATTTGATCAAGGAGGCCACGATCTCGTGGGATATTACCATACACGATATACGACAATTCAGTGACTCTACTCATTGAAACAGTGTATAGCCAAAATATAAATCTTATTCAAGTTTTTTTTCTATATATGCTCATTTAACGCAAACAGCTTAGTCTTTTTTGTGTGCATCATAATTAAAATCATCAATCAATATAGGTTTTAGAGGTTAACTTAAACGGTAAAACGAAAACGTCTAGTTTCCGTAATAATTGGCAATTTAACATTTTATAGGTAAGAGCTCTACACAACATGTAAGTTGTACTGGAAGTGGGCAATGATTGCATTTGTAATTCATCATAAGTGAAAAAAAGTAATATATGTATCATACAAATGTAAATATAATAACTGTTATTTGCACATTTGTAATAACTATCAAGCCGGGCCGATTTAGGCTTTAGAATAGAAAGTCATTTTTAATTTATTTACTAATGTTTCCAAAATTTCCTCTCAATTAATGTCTTGGAAAATCCTGATTCTGATACTTCTTGCCCTGTAGATAATTTTGGATCTACGGCAAAAACCCCAAAAGTTGTGAATTCATTATTTTCAATATTAAAAACTGGTTTATTTCCATATTAGTGTATCTCCAAAAAAAAAAATTTCATATTTTTACAGCTTTTTGTGTACCTACCTATTATATTTTTTGATTTAACTTTATCGCATTTGTCATTGAACTTAAAATATTTGTATATGACTTCGATCTACAGGAAATAAATAGGTTTTACTATTACCGGGCCGACTAACGATGAAAACAGCTACTCATCGCGCATTGTATTACATCATCGTTGGTAGGTGCAATGCAAATATTGCAAACATTTCTAACTCTTAGCTTTTATTTAATTCGGATTAGAGCTCATCAGATATAGATACGACTCAGATATGTACCCGAAGAAATCACAGCATCGCTGAGAAGTCGATACTTGACCGAGTAAAACCAACGGGCTACAGCTTCTAGCGTCACCTATAAATTAAGGGCGATATGTGTTATCAAAATGAAGGATGTAAAGATTTTTACTGTGATATATGTTTAAATATAAATGTCTTTCATCAACAGTAGATAAATAGATAATACTTTTACCGTTCCTACCAGCGCTGAAAACAATACTCGGTCAGCAGATACTCTATCCCTTTGAATTAGTTCGTCGCTGATAGGAGCAATATGGATTTATTCAATGTAAATATTAAACTTCTAACCTTTAAGCTTTATTTTATTCGGAACACATCACAGTCGTATAGTTCTTCCATAGAAGGAGAAACACCGTTTAGGAATACTATATTCTCATGATAGTGATGAAGACTTATTTAGTTGTAACATCAACAAAAGGATGATGTCACTGCCTTTTTCTAGGATGTTTAACCAGATATCAGACCAATGGATAATAATAAATTCATAACAACTCAATAACACAACAATGCTGACGCGCGGGAATGGCGCCCGTCCCGACGCTTTTGACGAAGACTGATGATATGTCATGGCCGGACAAGATCAATTGAATTTCTTTCCGCTTACTGCTGATGCCATCCCAACGACCATCTACATCCGGCACCAAAATGACGGCGATCTTTTTCTCCATTTGAACCAACTAGATTCATTATCACTTTTTCACTCTCCTACCGCTTCCCAAAATAGCCGCTATGTGAGGAAATTGATGATTATGAATTGTAATCGGGTCAAATTTTCTGTATCAAGTCTTCAACAAATCTTAACTTTCCGGATACCCAAGAGCCAAAAGAACTATTTTCAGCCATTGGTCTATCTGTCTATTTAGAGTATAGGGAGGACAAGGTTAGTATATCGGGAACAAAAGTCGATATTGTAGCTCCGTAAACTTCGGCCCTTACTTGCAAATAATAAAATAAGAATGTGCTCGTTAATTACAAAAAACGAGACGTAGATAACTGTAGTGAATATTTTACAGTTTTTTAAACAATCCAGAAAATGGAAAAAAAAAAGTTTGACTCGCATATAATGATCCTTGACATTTTCATATTTGCCAATAAATGGTTTCTGGTTTCATATACCTAGTGACAATTTTTCTTTCAAATTTTTTGATATTAATTGACCGTTTTAAAATATTAAAAAGAAGCATAGGTACTTTAGGAGATATAACGGGAAAATAGCAAAAATTGGCCAAGTTTGTATACTCGATATTTCACATCAACATTTCGACATAATACATGTCTTTATCAGGATGCTATAATAACAATTTCATAAGTAAAAATACATTAAGATCTAATAACTCTTACTAGATATGTGAGGGTATTAAAAAGTGGCAAACTCTGGAATAACATCAGGAGAAATCCACATCAATAATATTGTTTAAAACTATTATTTATAAATTAAATACTTATAATCTTCATTTCAAATAGCTATTACGGAATAATTTTGTAAGCTTTTGTCAAAAGACTGATTATTTTTATGTTAAATAAACGAGAAAACACAGATCACTACAGAAAGATTTGTAGATGACGTCAATTCCAAAAACTAAAAACCGGTGTTGACCCTTTCCATAAAAAATATAGAAATGTCAAATACATAATATATACAGGACGAATTTTGAGAGACTCTTGGAAAACTACGAAAATACAAATTTACCCAGGGTTCTGCAATAGTGCGTCAGGCATCTATAGCTCATATACCAATTAGGTTAGAAATTTCGTTACTAAGCGGACCTATAGAATGCATATGAGTGCATTTCAGGAAAATATTTTCCCATATAAACAGTGCTCTATAAAAAGTGTGACGAAGATTTTTTTTTTCTAATAGCATGCCTTGTACTTTTTGGATATTTAGCTTCATTTTTTTGCTCCTTCTTATTTTCCAAAATTTTATTTCATTTGCTCAAGTAGTTTGGAAGAAATACATTAAAAACCCCAAAAAATCCTTCTGCAGGCTTGGAAATAATACTTTCAAAAACGACCTTTCAACTGTTTTTTTAAGGATACGTAGTGAAACTTTGATTTTGGCAGTCTACCGAAACTCTTACATTAATTATTTTTTTTATTTTTTACTGGGTGTCTAAGATATGGTTCCAAAAATGTCAATCTTCAAACCAATTTTTCTCAATACTTTCAAATGATGCCTACACCCTGTATAGTATTTCACTGTTTAATACAGAATGTAGAAACAATTACTTTTTGTATTCACAAGTGTATTGCAATCCTAAACCGGTCATTAGATATTTACCAAAAACCATAAATATGTCTGTTTTACCAGTAAAGCATTGTGAAAAAAATATCTAAGTAGCCATTTATTTAACAAAAAATATCTCCGTTGTCTGATGGAAAAATAATGTGTTAATTTTTTAATACTTTCGTAGAAACCCATTTCTATTTTAGAAGATGTTCTAAATTTCTTCCGTCTTGTTCAAAACATTTATTTATTCTTACTTGAAATGACATTTTCACATCTCGGGGCATTGCAGGAGAAATAGTTGCAGAAGCGTTGATGATTCTTTGTAGTATGTTCTGCTCCTTATAAACAACGTCTGTTACATACCCTCAAAGGCAAAAATCAAGCTTGGTTAAATCGGATGACCTTGCCGGCCACCTATCTGGTCACCCTCTTCCAATCCAACGATTTGGGTAAACGTTATCTAAAAGTGCTCTGACCTGTAGCGAATAATGGGTTGTAGCTCCACGCTGTTGCAACCACATGTATTTCGCATGCTTGTCTGGTGGTAAATCTAAAAGAAATTCGGGTAAACAAATTGTTAAAAAATTGAAATACATTTGAACGGTGAGGTGGCCGTTAAAAAAAAGGCCTTCAACAATTCCTCCCTAAACATTAATTGACCAACGGTGTTGGTGGTCTATTTATCGTATGATTCTTGGATTATCGGTAGCGGAGTAGTGACAGTTATGTTTGTTGGTGCATCTATTGTTGTGAAATGTAGCTTCATCAGAAAATAAAACGTTCATGAAGAAAAATGGATTCTTTTGAATGCAGTAACGAGTCCACTTACATAATGATGCAGTTGAATATGGTATGGATGATATCCATGAAGTTTTAGAATTCTCTGAACTGAACTGTAACAGATGTAAGACCGTTTTTTGAATTATTTTCTCGAAGCAAGCAAAACGATATTTTTAGGACTTTTAATATATTTCTCCTAAACTACTAAAGCAAATTAAATCAAATTTTGGAAAATAAGTAAGGACCCAGAAATGAAGTTAAATATTCAAATAAATACAGTGCGTGCCATTTAAAGAAATATGTTTGTTCTTTGCAATTTTTTGGCCCACCTTGTATATGGGAAAATATTTTCCTGAAATACACTGGTAAGTATAGTATAGGTCTGCGTACTAACGAAATTCCTATGCTCACGGTGAGTACCCAGTACCCACCCAATAGCACTGAAAAGGACAACTTAGGTAAATTGTCTCGTGATCATTTTATAAAGATATTTTTGAAATATATATTTAAAGTATTCTTGGAACATCTATTTCAAATATTGTCACCATATGGTTTAAAAAACAACGATAATCCGACGAGTAACGAAATGTAACGAATTCAATGTGATCGCGAAAAGTTCGTGTTTGCAGCCGTTAACTAACTTGGTATTCAATAACGATTCAGACTGGATCAGGGAAAATATTGCTTTAAATGAAATTGTTGTTAATAATCAGATCGCAATTCACCATAAAATATTTGCAGCCGTAACCATACGGACTGAAAATATTACAATGCTACTATCTCTTTTTCGCTAATAAATTTGGCTAAATCTATTACTGTAACGTAAGGCGCACATGATCTGCGCAGGAAGCGTTGTGTAGGAAAGGATAGGAAAGCTCGAGATATGAATGAATGGTTTAGTTGTCTACGGCTATTAAATAGCAGTGTGAGCTTATTATATTTTAATATGTGAACTTAGATTCAATATATAAGATTATCTAATTAGAAACACATTTGTCCAAATTAAATCAATAAGACTCTTTAATATTGATATGTTTATGAAACAATGCTGGCTTTAAATTTTCAGTGGCGATCGTTCTATTAGCAATACAAACATCTCTGTTAATTAATCAAGGGTGTCGCGGAGTCGTGGGAGAATACCATATAACTATGATATAGGAGAATTCAGTGACTCTACTTATTCAAATAGTGTTTTGCCAAAATATAAATTTTATTCAAGTGATATTTAGATATATACTCATTTAGTAAAAACAGCGTAGTGTTTTATGTGTACTTTATATTTAAAATATTAAATAAAAAGATAAAAAGTCTTACAGGTTATATTGAATTTTTATTTCAATTGGATTGTGATTATTTTGAAATTTTTGAACGCTGACGTTTAAGAAGGCAAATAATGAAAATTAGGTTATGATCTTGACATTTCGTAAGTACGTTTGTATATCTATATATATAAGGTTTATATTCGGTTCTATGCCAAATAAATACGTGGTCAAATTGACGTTCATTTGAATGATCCTTCAAATTTACCACCAAATGTAACCTCTAAAACTTATATTGAATAATGATTTTAATTATGATGCATACATAAACGACAACGCTACTTTCGTTAGACGAGCATATAAAATGTAACTTGAACAAAATTCATATTTTGGCTATACACTGTTTGAATGAGTAGTCACTGAATTGTCCTATATTGTGAAAGGTAATCTCCCACATATTCGCGGCCGCCTTGGCCTTGATCAAATATAACAGAGGTATTTGTATTGCCAAGAGAAAATATTTTTTACAAAAAATTGGACCGACGTTATTAGTTGGTGCACTGAAAAGTATAAAATAATATTAATTCTATTGGTGCTGTTACTTTTGAAGTTGTGCAGTTGCAGGTAGATTGATAACTTTTGGCACCAACTTCACAAGTACCACCACCAATAGAATTAATATTATTTTATACTTTTCAGTGCACCAACTAATAACGTCGGTCCAATTTTTTGTAAAAAATATTTATTTCACACTTTTGAGTGTAACATTAGTCCCGAAAATCGTTGAACGTTCACTATACCATATCAATGAAGATAGTACTTATCCTATTACCCACGTATATTCCTTGCTTGTAGTTGTTATTATAGAGATCTCAGAACATCGCTGCGGAAATACGCTTGAATATTTTAGTTGTTACCATTTTAACACCGATTTAACTCGAAAACCGTAACTCTAAGGAAAAAATGTTCATTATAAATGTTGCTACAAATAATTATATCTTTCATGTAGTATCGAAAAATTTTCAATTTTCGAAAAAAATTGTCCTCTCCACATTGCAAAAATACATATTTAACATGCGTCTATCTCGAAAACCGTAACACTTTTGAAAAAATGTTCAATTTAAACGTTTCCGGATATTGTCCTATCTTTAATTATACCAACTCAGATTTTCGATATTCGAGAAAATTCGCCCCCACCACCCCTTCGGGGGCGGTTTTCGGAGGGAAGGAGATTTCGGATTTTTGTTTTTATGAATATGGGACCATTTCTCAATCCCCTTCTTTCAAATGAGTCCAAAATCATCAGAATCGGAGCTCGCTTACTATATAAAAGGCGCGCACAAACCAAAAAAAAAAGCAGACAGTCGAATTGTATACCTCCTCCGTTCGGGGTTCGTCGGTCAAAAATCTCTCAAGTTCGAGCATATCTAAACGCTTTAGTTATATATTGTTACATATACACAGAAATGAAAGGTATGTATGGGTAGTTTCACCATTCTCGTATTTGTATATAATCAGGAATTAATGAATGCCACCTTTTCTTCTTCTATATTCTCATATTTATTTAAAAAAATTTAAATACATATCTCAAATTTTCACAAGATTCAGATGAGTTCGACATTTCAAGTTCCTCTTCATCTGTTGGATGGATCACTTCAATAGCTTCAAAGATAATTAACTCTGCACCCCCATTTGTAAATTTCTACCAATACAAGCAAATTTTTTGAAGTTCCCAAACATGTTCTCAATATTAGAAAATATTTGTGCGAGTAGAGTATAACATATCGTCAAATTCAATAATATATCTATGTAGGTACCCAAATCTTCATTATTACTGGGGACAAATTTCAAGCCAGCAAAACACATATAATGGTAATGGCGTCGTTGATAGATAGATAGATTTTCTTTTTCATGAAGAGTAACACCACTGCCTATACATATTAGGTATCAAACCAGTGAAGCCATGCTGGTGAGGTAAATTACCGATAATTGCGTTTTTAGAACATTGAAAATTCCTGCTTGTTATTATTTAAATTGATTATCAATACATATTAAGCACTGTGTAATTTTTATTTCTTAACTATTATCGAGCTGGATTCATTTTCCCTTTGTGGATGAGGTTCTTAGCATTATCGAATACTGAAGATCTCTATGATTATTTCCTGTGGTCGTTAAACAGAGGTGAAATATTGTCAAAAAATAAGGAGAATAATTGATATTTGGTTCCTAAAAACCGGTGGTAGAGCTGTAGCGTAAAGAGGTATAACTATATTGTCTATTTCCATGCGAGCTCTACAACTGATTTCATATTTGCGAAATAAAGTTATCTTTAATCTCAATAGTCTGCTTGCTAAAAATGTCATTCAGACCTCGTGCCATGTTGCCAATATCAGTGTTGCCACGCTCTGTTTTGCCTCTCAATTTAGGAAACCCCTTTTACAGCTCAGTCCTAAGAAGTTCTCTTATTCTATTTTTTCAATGGGAATTATAACTAGTGTCTCATCAATTTTATTCTTTGACTTTCAAGCACAACGCAACTAAAAAGACTAAGAGAATACAGAATAATCTTATAAATACTGTAAGGCTAGAAAGGTATCATTAACTTCATTTATTCAGTTTAATCTCTTGATGAGGATATTTTTTATTTACCAGACGATTCCCATACCTAACTGCAAAGCAAATTAACCTCAATATCGATTAATAATTTGTAGACCCCTTTCTTGTACCTTATCCCTAGTTGTTTAAAAACAAAACGATAATGTGTAAAAACACATCAATTTATTAAAGTTGATATCACGCTGTATTATCCTTTCGATGGTTACGCAGAAACAAAGCAGAAATCAAGCTGATGATTGAATTACCTGGAAACGGGAACGATAACCTTCTTCTTGTTACTGTAAGCAGGTTTTTGTTTTGCTACGCCACAAAACAAGGGAATATTCCACTACTAAAGATGACATACATTTTTACAAAGTTATTTATGCTCTCTTCTTTAAGGTAAACATGTGAAACTAAAAAAGGAACTTATCCCTATTTCAAAATTGATTCTCACTTATATGATAATGGGTTCACTCGCGTATTGCTAGTGTATATTTCTTATTCCACGTATAATTATGTAATTTTGTATCATATTTAGACAATCAATTTTCTGATATGAATAAATTAGACTGAAGTGATAGCCAACTAGTAAAACTTTACAATTAATAATTATTGTTACAAGTTCAAAACATTGGTCATGGCATTCGAATAGATCTATAGATATATTATGTCATTTAGACATTAATAAATAAGTTATAAATACCCTTAAAATACCTCATGACAAATTTCATTTAATAAAACGTAGAAATAATATAGGTCATCACAAAGATAAGAAACCTAACTAGCTAGCAACAAAATATCTATCATCGATACTGCAACAAAAAAATGTATATGAACCAGTTTTTGAATCAATTGATACATTTAAATGATCGGTAATTTACTAAAACTTTTCTTATATTTTGACGGCCGCCATTTTGATAATACTTGATTGATCATTGATGAAATTCATCTTGATCTTTATTCTTACGACTTATTTATGAACAAAGTTACTTTAGAATGTAAGATGAGTTATAAAATTCGTTCATTATTAAGATTTTCGTAAGTTGACTAAAGAAATCCTTGTTCATTAGCAAATATCCCTATAATCTCCGGAAATAGCAAAGCAAAAAAACTGAAGAAAATTATCTTGATAAGTCTAATTTGAAGAAAAAATTAAATCTTGTCTAATGAATGTGGATTGAACGAATTAGATATTATGAAGTTTTAATGCAAATTACAATACGACTGTGAACGCACGTTTTATATAGTAATCGTACTCTGGTTTTGATGATTTTTGATCCATTTAAGAGAGGAGGCTTGAGAAAAGGTCCCATATTCATGAAAATGCAAATCCGAAATAACCTTCCCTTCGAATGGTAGGGGCCAAATTTTCTTGTCTGTGCTTTTGATTTGTTAGAACGCACGTTTTATATAGTAATCGTACTCTGATTTTGATGATTTTTGATCAATTTAAGAGAGAAGGCTTGAGAAATGGTCCCATATTCATGAAAATGCAAATCCAAAATATCGAAATATCCTTCCCTCTGAAGGGTAGGGGCGAAATTTTCTTTTTTGTGCTTTTTTTTGTTTGAACGCACGTTTTATATAGTAATCGTACTATGATTTTGATGATTTTTAATTCATTTAAGAGAGGAGGCTTGAGAAATGGACCCATATTCATGAAAATGCAAATTCGAAATCTCCTTCCCTCCGAAGGGTACACTGGAAAAAATGTTGTTCATAATGTCAATGAATTGCGATAGTTACTAGAATTTCATTGAGGTAACAAATATATTAGTTGATATAATGAGTTTTTACGTACATTTCAGTGTTAACTTATAACAAAGTTCATTAGCAGAACAAACTGAACATCATTTAGGTGACGAATAATTTTACGTTCCAGTACTTAATGCATTTTCCATTAATAGTAAGATCAGTTTGATTGGAAACACGAATTTGTTCTTTGTAATTACGTACAGCATTCTTTAAATTATTTCGTAATAGTAATGTATAAATGTATTAAATAATTATCGGTACATTGTTTTAATGTAAGTGGTTAATAAACTGTATTCATTGCATTTACGAATATATTTTCGTTTATAGTATCAAGGCACAGCGTTCATCGTTAAAATAACGGTTCCTCTCATAGATGAAACATGATGTTTGTTTTAACGTCGTTTTTTATTGTAGCAACGAACGTGTTCGTTGAAACGCTCGCAGCTGATACAAGTGTGATCTTGTTGTTCCCGCTGCTGCATTTGAACAAAACGGTTGAATGTGTTTGTGGAGCTTGTGAAGAAAAATCCAAATCAAATCTGAACAGGTAGGTTAACATAATTACGTATAGGTACATATATGTAATTATTGTTTATTTTGCTTTGAGTTCCCGATTTTTTTTTCTAGCTCCCACTACCTCTTAGACAGCCAAGAAATAATCGTTAATGCCATGCCGACTTGTCAGAGATTTTGGTAAGAAAATTAGTTTTTCTCATCATACGACTAAATTAATACCTACTGTTTTTAGAGCCAGAGAATGATGCGGATACTTGCCTTCGGGCTTTAAAGTTCGACAATTTAAGTGCTGAGCAGTTTGACAATACTTGGAAAGCTTGCAGTCAATATCGTTTGAAAGATCTTGGGACTATTGCGACTATAATCGAGAAAAGGCCTTTTCATAAAACTCCGTGAAGATTTAGATTGGTACTTATATTTTATTTATTTTCAGAGTAACACATTTATACTTTGGTTTTCTTGCAGATAGATATGGACTATCAATAACTGGGATAAACGCATTAACAAGATACTTGCATTTTTAAGCGACAACTGAGTATCTGAAAGACAAAAAAATCAAAGTAATCGTGGAGCACCTGAAAACTTACGAGCATCTTCCAGAAAGTAAGTGGATACCCACAAATATTCCATACCTAAGGAAATCACTTAAAACGGACTGTAGAATTATACTTAATAGTAGACAGAAATGCAGTAGTTTCTAACAAATAATAGTAATAGTGATGTACTTACCCACAATGTATACCTAAATGTATAGTCTTTCTGAACTCTCTATCTATTTAATTAACATACTAAATCTTGTACATTAAAAATCTTTCTTTAATTATAAATTTTGTCATTTTCTAGATTCATGATCGGCATCCTTGCTTTGGGCCCTGCAGGGGTACCGTGTACCCAGAAACAGAACTGTTAGGAAAGACGAATCAGGTGGGAAGAATCAAACCACAAAGTACACAATTAAAGAATCGCAAGAATCAATTCCCTTTGCGGGAAAATGCCAGCAAGAAACTGAGGATCACCAACATCATTTGAGATTAAGAAAGGAAAATGTTCAACCTCTTATATACTGTATAGGGAATGACTTGTTCTCTATTGAAAAGATTTACCTACATATTTTTCGAAAACGCTCGGTTTAAGTTTTTAAACTTTTTAAGAGCTGTGGATATTTGTATTAAGATCTTCTATGTTTTTAATTTAGATGCACAAAGTTTAGATTAATCTGAGTTCTATTCAATACATTCATAAAAACAGCAGTTAACAAGCTAGCTTTAATCCAAGCTTTGTGTAACCGGACCTTTTTTGAGTAAATATAAGTTTCTATTAAAAGTTTGGTTGCGGCAGCTAAATCAATATATTATTTCCATAATATCAACGAAATAATTTACTCTGTCAAATATCAAAATTGTTAACGTTAACGAAAAGTATCATTATGCTTAAAATATAATTCGTTGTAACAATAATTAATATCAATAAAGTTATAAAGCAAGTTCGTTGCGACTATGAAAGCCTTCGTTACAAGGATGTTGGTGGTATTCCCATTTCAAAGAATATCTGTACGTTAGTAGAACGTTTACTTTATTGGTTAAGGGAACTGGATATTAAGTAAAGATGCATTGCTCACTGATTCAATAAAGTTGGTAGTTGGACCAATTTCAATGAAGAAAATCGTCAACATAACGGAATTTTTCATTGTATTTACGCTGAGTTTTGGTTCAGTGTAGGGGCCAAATTTTCTCGAAAATTCAAAATCGGAGTTGGTATAATTAAAGATAGGATAATATCTGGAAACGTTTAATTTGAATATTTTTTCAAAAGAGTTACGGTTTTTGAGATAGAGGCATGATTAAATTCTCAAATATGTGTATTTTTGGTGTGACTTTTTTGTAGCAACATTTATAATGACCATTTTTTTCCTCAGTTACTGTTTTCGAGTTACAGCGGTGGTGAAATGGTAACATCTAAAATACTTACGCGTATTTCTGCAGCGATGTTTTGAGATCTTAATAATAACAACTACAAGAAGAGAATATACGTGGATAATAAGATAAGTGGGTACTATCTTCATCGGTATTAGTGAACGTTCAACGATTTTCGTGACTAATGTTACACTCAAAAGTGTGAAATGAATATTTTTGACAAAAATAGAACTACGTTATGAGTTGGTGTACTGAAAAATAAAAAATGTTATTAATTCTATTTCTGCTGGTGGTGAAGTTGGTGCCAAAAGTTATCAATCTAATATCAACTGCACAACTTCAAAAGGAACAGCACCAATAGAATTAGTACTATTTTGTATTTTTCAGTGCACCAACTAATAACGTCGGTCCATTTTTTGTAAAAATATTCATTACCTTATATACACGGTGGTTCTCCGGGAAAATCATCGATCGATTGTGGCAAACGGTAAGTACAAATAGTCTGAAAATTTAGTCACATTCTAAAGTCACTTACTTAAGTCTAACATTTTTCGACATATTTCAAATTTTATGTCAAAAATTAAGTTTTCAGTCCAAAACATAATTATAAATCATTTCTATGAGGGTGTCTTTAATATTTAATTTGGGTAGATTTTCTTGCAGAAGAAGATCTACTACTTTATCAGTATTTTTATTTTATTCTGATAAAAATTTGTACCTACAGAGTGATCAAAAAAGAAGCTTGAAAACTAGATCCAAAAAAGTCATAAGTCAATCTTTTCAAATTGAAATCAAGATTTATATTATTTTTATTTATTAAGCAGCATAAGGTTGTCTATACCCAAAATTAGTAGTTTTTAAATAATTGTCAATTTTTCATTTTGTATGTAAAAATGGTGCACATCTTTATAGTTTTGTTAGATGTGAACAATGATTGCATTGAAAAATAAAAACAAATGGCAATAAAAGTCAAACCACAGTAAAAAAAAGTCAATACCTATTAATACTTTTCATTTGTAAATTTTGAGTAATTATCATGACGTGAAAACTAAATTATTCAAATGAAGATTATTTGAGTTCATTTGGAGAATGTGATAGGTAAAGTTAATTCAAGAACATGTAATGCAATCCCTATGCGATATCCACAGAAACAGAAACCAACACCAAAATCTGTTAATAAAATTATCGAAAACCTGAAGAACTTTGGATCTATAAAGCTTCAAGTGCGTAGGTGGAAATAAACCAGTTGTTAAAAATGAAAATATTGAAATAATTGGAAAATTATCATTTTTTACTTTAAAATTTATTCTAATACTTTTTTAAAGTGACACCCTTGAACTTCCGGAAATTCCTCGCAACTGAGCAGGAACTGTATCTGTTCAAGAACTTTGGAACTATAAATCCTATAGTGCCTAGAAATAAACCAATTGTTAAATATTATTTGATCGAACGAAGCTAAGTTCACCAAACAATAATACCCCCTATTTAATCGACGTAACTCCAATTAATGGAGTGATTCAAATATGCATGCATACGGAGAGCAGAACTTTCAAGAATATTGGTAGGTTGACGTTTATTGTGCTATAAGAAATGACGGCATCGTGGCCCTTGATTTCTATTAAGATAATGTCAATGGTAAGTTATATCTATTTTTGAAGCTTTCTAAATAACAAATATGTTTTTTAAGGTGAGTGCTATCTCAATATCTTGAGAAATTTTGAAGTGAACTATTTAAACAACTTGCCGCTGACTGAGTATTAACATCTATTTTATCAATGTGATGGGGCGCTTCCACGTAATGGTCATTTAGATTTAGATTTAGATTTAAGAGGGGGTTACATTGCACTGCGACCATAAGGTCTATTGTGCCCCCTACCTAAGTTGCACTCGCCTATACGCGGTCTACAACTCGCCTTCCAGTTCCAGAGTTCTAATGAACTCCAGTATCTGGGTTGGCTTCAAGGCTTCAGGTTGCTAGTCCAAGGCACTGTTTGCGTTGGCTAGCAATGGCGAGGCATTCCGTCACCAGGTGATCCGGAGTTTCCTCCTCTTCCCCGCAGAATCTGCACTCGTCATCCTCTGCTAGACCTAATCTCATTAGATACTTCTTGAGGCGACAGTGTCCTGTAAGAAATCCAGTGAGTAGGTGTAGCTTGTTCTTGCTACACAAAGATACAAATACCTTTTGGATCTTGCAGTATCAAAGTTTTTTAGAAACTTTTTGGAATGATCCAATCCAGGGGTATCCCGCAAGAGTGTTTCTCTTACGGTTTTTCCCTTCTCCAGAAACTCCTTCTTGTAGGTGCTTTAGTCATTTAGTCAAAAACCTTCTGCAAAGTTTGTTTTAAGATCAATGGATAATGAATATCCAATAATGGGCCACATCTTTAGCCATCTGGATCTCTCGACATATCAGTACCTATTCGATTTTTTGTTTGGGTAGCATTCAAAAATAAAGATTAACCACCATAGAAGACGACGATTCAGAACAACATTTGAAGATCTTAATCCACAATCAATAAGAAGAGCCACCTATGAAAAGGTCCTGCTTAGGTGCACCAAATGTCTGGAAATTCAAGGGGGCCATTTTGGACATATATTGGATTTTTTTTAATTTTTGCATAGGAAAATGATAATTTGACAATTATTTCAAAGACGACGATTTCAATATTTTAATTTTTAACAATTGGTTTATTTCTAATTATTTTAGCCTTTATAGATGCAAAGTTCTTGAGGCTTTCTATAATTTACTTAACAGATTTTATTGTTTTTATTTATGTTTCTGTGGATATCGCACAGTGATTGTATTACATGTTCTTGAAATAACTTTATCACATTTTCCAAAATAATAAATAAACCTAAATAATCTTTATTTGCCTAATTAAGACTTCACGGCATGATAGTCAAAATTTTCGAATGAAAAAATTGGTTGCTAACACAATTTAAAGATGTGTAGCATTTTACATAGAAAAATAAAAAATTGTCAATTATTTAAAAAACTACTAATTTTGGGTATGTACAACCGTATAAAAAGTTTCCCTTATATTTGCTGCTTTATACAAAAAAAATAGACAAATCGGGAGTTTACATTCAAAAATATTACTTTTTACGTTTTGGATCTAGTTTTGAAGATTCTTTTTTGATCACTCTGTAAAAATTTTTATCAAAATAAAATAAAAATACTGATAGAGTAGATATTCTTCTAAAAGAAAATCAACCAAAATTAAATAATAAAGACTTTCTCATATTAAAGATTGATACTTAATTATGTTTTGGACTGCAAACTTAATTTTTGACATAAAATTTGAAATATGTCAAAAAGGTTAGACTTAGGTATAAGACATTATACATAAAATGTTTCCAAAATGTGACTAACATGAAAATATTTTAGATGTATTTCACGAAATTTTCAGACTGTTCGTAGTTATCCTTTGCCCACAATGGATCTATGTCTTTCCCAGAGAACTAGTAAGTTAGTTAATGTTTTTCGAGGGTATGCGTAATGTTATTATTGGAAGAAATAATATTGAAAGCGTATGCTTATTGTAACGAGAAATATAATGTCGACGCCATTCGGCCGAGGATGTGTACGATTCCTCAGAGGGCGGAGCATCTTGACGAGTATGCTCGTTAGCGGGGCCCGGACGGTATAAGTGTAAGGCATACTGCTGTTTGTCACCGATTAATGCCAAGGACAAGATTATATCCCGAAACATATAGTGAGTTCGCGGTATTGATGGAATAATCAGGGGGTTAGAAGATGCTGGTGGAAGCTTCTAGATCGAGGGCGCTTGCCTATATATTGAAGAAGATTTGCTGCGTAGCTCAGGCAGATAGTACAGTCAATCAGTCCAGTGAATTAGGTGAGTGAGAACGATGGATTGTTTGTACGGTGGAGACCAGCAGTACGGTGGGGACCGGAGTATGGTGTAGTCCGGGTATACGGTGCAGTCCGGTTTAGTTGGGTTCCGAGTAGGGGGCCACCAACAATATAAATAAATAAATAACACTCGGTCCAAATAAGGTTGTAAATAGTTTGAATAATGAAAATAAATTCATTTCTATATGTTACAATATAAGATCAATTGCCTTGATTGTGAATTATCATATATTGGTCAAACTTATAGAAGTATATTTTCAAGAATAACATCCCATAAGAGTGATACAAGTTGTACCTAATAAGAAATATTGTGCCTTGGCTGAACATGCTATCATAAGAAACATAGTATTGATTCTTATAATACTATTGATAAATATTCAAAACAATAGTACTATTGAAAAACTTTCAGATGTTAAAGGAATTAGTTCCATTTATTCTTATAATTTATAAGTTCATAATAATATCTAAGTGTAACGATAATTGTTCTTAAGATACTCGTATTTCTCCAAATTGAAATATTTGTTTATATAATAATATGTACCTATGTATATTATGTATTATACGTGTATAATTTTTATTATATTTTATATTTTTTCTTTATATATACTTTATATATTATGAATAGATGTAGGTATAGGGTTATATATGAATATGAAGGACCAGGTAGGTCCTACTTAAATCATTATTTTATAACGTTAATATTATGATCTCTGTAAATATGAGATCTCTAAGAATTAAATTGATTTATTTTTTATATTATTATTTTTTCTAAAAATTAAGAAAAGAGATAGAGTGACTTTTTGAACAATAATTTACTCGATACCTCCAAACATTTAAGATTTTCAAGACTAGTAAATCCTGTGAGCAGAGGATAAGTTTGGCCCTTTTAAGCTTGTTTTGGTTGGCTCTCGAGAATAGTTTTTTCCGTATTCCAGAAATTCCATTATATCACATTTCGAAAAATTCAAAGCATAAATTATACAATTTTAATAAAAAAATAACAAGTAAAACTGATGACAGTTCAAGCTGCTTATATTTTTATCGTTTCTAGTTCTGAAATAGAGATATGAGTACCTAAAACAAAAAACAATTGCTGATTTTCATTTTTAAATTTCAAAATAGATGAGACTGTATCTAAATTTTGGTATTTTTTTCATAAATCTCACGGTATAACATTTTTATTAAGAAAATTGAAGAAAACAATGAAAAATTTATCAAATCCATTGAGTATTATCATAAAATTTTCATTCACCGATATTTTAGGTTAGGTGCAAGATATCAAGACGCGGTTTTCAGTGGCTTGTTTGGGGAATGACTGTTCTATTATAGCAGAAAAAAACAATATCATCTATTTTTAGGGATAGGGAAAATGAGATTAACAAAAAATACTCGAATTTATCTCAACTGGGAGATGGATCAATTTTCTTATCAGTAGGCTACGCCAACAATTGTTTACCATGAAGAAGGATTAGACTATCAGAAAATGCAGGTATTTATTAATTCTAATGAAATAGTAGAGGTTTAATAAAGTTTTATTTTTTATTTGTTTTAAACTGATTTCAATATACCAGTTTTCATAAGTATGTTGACTACAAGGAAATTTATTCTTAAATTTTGCAATACGATAATACGATACACAAGCATAACAATTATTCCAAATTTGCCAGCTAAAACCGACAGAGTCCCCATCTATTGTTATTGTTCAGAGTCTTTCAAAAAGTCCTACCGCATCGCCTGTCAGCAACCACACTGAACAAATGCAAACTGTAATCCATCCCAGTCCTCAGTCCTCTAGAGAGGGTGGTATAATAATCTGACCAATGTATATTTATATCATTTTCAAGTTAACTGAAATAAAAACAAACATATCTCATTTCTATACTGTTTAATCAAAATAGAACAAATATTTTTTACTACAATTGAAATTATCCTATTTCGATATAGGAATAGTTATAATTTCATAATTATATCACATTCAAAATCACTTTTTGATACAAGGGAATTGTACCATGTTAACCCGCTATGATTCAAAATTGAATCAGTCAACAAGCAATGCAATTTTCAAGCTCATTTGTTACGGCAATATCATCTCATTGTTCATTTGTTTTGAGGATAAAAAATTGTCGGTCGTTATGTAAATTGCCAAGATGTTCGTTATTTGAAGTTTCCGAACATTAATTTTAATGGATGCGCCATCTATCAATGGTATGCCTAAACAGATAGAGGGATGCTTACGAGGGGCTGTATTCGCAAAACGGGCCCGATCTTATCGGTTCGAGACTTTGGTTGATATAGAAGATTGATTTATAGTGTACAAGGTGAATCGAATAGGCTTAAAGTTTGCTGTCGCTATTTTAAGGAATTTCAGGTATGAAATTAAGATAAATTATTTGTTTTTTTTATTTCTAATCAAGGTAGGTACTATGAATTATTGCTTTCAACATTTTTTTAAAGATATTCTTATGTAGTATTTTAAAAGATATATGCTTTATATCAATCGAGTGATAATGCTAAAATATGATTATATTCTACATAGAAATATAATTTATTTTTCGGATATTTCTGCAAAAATATATAGATGAAATAAGAATCAAAAGTCGTTTATAATGAAGATATTGCTATAAAATTTATGACTAAAAATTTTGAATTTGATTTGCACCTCACTCTATTATCAAACTTGTTTTATCATACAGATAGATATAACCACATAAACAATTTATATTGGGGATTTTAAATAATAAATATAAATTATTTTTTTTATAAAAATAGGTGGGTGGAATGGTATTTGCAATAGCTTATTTCGATGAGATCTTTTGAAGATTTTTTTATAGTTGATAGATATGAGGAAAAGTATTTACTTTCCTACCGCTACTCTAAGTAGCCCTAGTGAGAAAAGTACTGTAATGATGTAAAATTTTGTGCGTCCGAGTTTTAAAAGAAGTTCACGTTTTAGAGGTCCCTGAGTTCAAGAAACCTTATTCTCAGCCATTGGCCTGTCTGTGAATTTGTTTGTATGTATGTCTGTGCCAAGATTATATATGGAACGGATGGACTGATTTTTGACCGACGAACCCCGAACGGAGGAGGTATAAGTATAATTCGACTGTCTGATTTTTTTTGGTTCGTGCTCACCTTTTATAAACATACTCCGATTCTGATGCATTTGAAAGAGGAGACTTGAGAAATTGTCCGTTATTCATAAAAACTTAAATCCGAAATCTCCTTCCCTCTGAAAACCGCCTTCGAAGGGTTTGGGGGGCAAATTTTCTGAAAAATCGAAAATCCAAGATGACCAAGAGGTAATTAAAGATACTAAAATATCCGGAAAAGTTTAAATTGAACATTTTTTCAAAAGAGCTAAGGTTTTCGAGTTTTTGCGATGTTAAAATTTGAAAAATGTACAGCAGCGGTAAAGTTTATAACAGGTAGGTAAATATTTTTTACAAAAGCTGGACCGCCGTTATCAGTTGGTGCACTAAAAAATACAAAATAACGTTGATTCTATTGGTGCTGCTACTTTTGAAGTTGTGCTGTTGCAGTTACATTGAAAACTTTTGGCACCAACTTCACAAGTACCAGCACCAATAGAATTAATATTATTTTGTACTTTTCAGTGCATTAACTGATAACGTCGGTTCATTTTTTTGTTAAAAATATTTATTTCAAACTTTTGACTGTTACATTTGTCACATAAATCGTTGAACGTTCATCATCATCCATGTATGCTTTGCTTGTATTTGCTATTATTCAGAAATCTAAGAACATCATTGCGGAAGAACGCATAGGTACCTATGTTGCTTTCTTTTTATATATATATATCGATACCGCTCGCCGTTGATACAGATTGAGTATCTCTATCCTGTTTGTTAGCTCTGGTAGCTAGGCGATTACTGAATAACGAATTTAGCTCAAACTGTTCCGCAGAATCGGCTTTAGCCATTTTGATGAAACATGTCGACAACATTCAGCTTAAAGCCCTGTACCACCTGTTATCACTCATATATCTTAAAGCGAGAATAAAGTTATGGTCAATTGAACAGTCAACCTTAATCTTTATTTATATTTTAGCTAAACGGTTTCTCCAACGACCAAATTGATTATTAGCGGTCTTAATTATCTTGACCCACTAAGAAATTAAGTGATGCTCAAACGACATGATCAGACAATTTTTATAGTAGAAGGAATTTGAGGGAGAGCGGTAGGAAAGTGTTTTTTGTTACAAACTACTCGTTTAACATTTTTGAGTCATCTTTATTATCAACCCTCAAAGTCTCGCGTGTGTGTTTATTGCTTGATGTTCATCTATTAATTTCAATAATTAACAGATTTCATGGAGATTTCAGACAATTTCAATACTCTTGTATTTCTATCGTAGCATTATGGAAGCATTAGGAAGAAAATATAATTTTCAAAACACGATGAAAATACTATTTCTTTGATATGAAATTTTCTTTTTCTCAAAACAATGCCCCTGGCATTTCTGAGTTATTTAATTACAAAAGCTGATTTAAAGTAGTTATTAGTGATTCTACCAAAGAAAAATTTTGCAAAAAATCCTTTTTGGGAATCAGTTTTTGACATGTCATTTTCAAAACACGATGAAAATGCTATTTCTTTGATATGGAATTTTCCTTTTCTCAAAACAATGCCTGTGGCATTTCTGAGTTATTTAATTACAAAATCTGATTTAAAGTAGTTATTAGTGATTTTACCAAAGAAAAATTTCGCAAAACATTCCTTTCACTTACTTTTTGGAAATCAGTTTTTGACATGTCGAATTTTCAAACATTTGATATGGGACCATCGCACGGCTGCCCTGTTCCAGATGACAACATGCAGTCGATTTGGATATGCACTTCCTCCTTTTTAATAAGTTAATAAAAAATACAAGTGGGCAGAAAGTAGCGCAAATGATTGTCAGCTTAGTGTATGGGTAAGTGGCAAGGTTTAAGTTTTAAGATTATTATTATTTCAATTACGATAGATTGATGAACTGTATGCATGTATATCTATGTTTCTAAATGGGTTTCAAGGCATCAAGATGATCAACGTTTAAATTGGACATTTCTGAAAAAAATATTACGGTCTTAGAGCTACAGCATGTGTGGAATATGTATGTTGGTGTTATGCTCTCTAGATAGATCTCCAGATAGATCTCCAGATAAACCTAAAGCAAGACTTTATTAGCTGGGGCAATGAAAATTACAAAGTAATAATAATTCTATTGGTTTGGAGTTGGAGCCAAAAGTCTTCTATGTACCTATAACTAGACAACTTCTATATTACCATCACCAGTATAATTAATATTATTATGTAATTGAGATTGCACTAATTAATAAAGTCGGTTCTAGTTTTTGTAAAAAATATTTTATTTGATTAATATTTTGAAAGTGGTACTTACTTTAGCGCTAAATCAGACATCACAAGTAAGGTTTTACCGTACATCAACATCAAAGAAACATTATTAAACTCGCAATATTGAAAACTTTATACCTGATTTTTTTTAGCCCAATTCATATTCTATGATTAATTATAATGCTACTTATAAGTTAACATACCTACACATTATGTTTTGTGAGTAATTTATGTAGGTGATCACTTAATAATAAGTACATTTTGTTTAGAACTTTATCACTCGAAAAATTATGCATTTTCAATAGATAATTGGTGATTCTAGTCAAAACGTGGGTATATAGGTAACTACAGAAAGAAAATTTAATTATTTTTATAGTATGTCTATAAACTAGGTAATCATTAAATTAACATGTCGGTGGATTCTTCTTTTCTCTATTCGTTTCTAACGTTCTGACGTAATTGTTTCAAACAAAAATCAAGTAGAATAATTTTGTCTGGAATGGACATCAGCACTTGAGAAGACGGAGATATAGAGATACCTACACCTATCAAAATATTTGGTAAACATAGTATCTACTACTTAAGGGAACTCGCTACCTATTATAGGTGTAGGTTTTATGAATTTCTCTGTTTAACGTCCTCGAGGTGAACTATGAAGGTTGATATGATATAATAGGTACTCGACAACCTTTATTAAGTGTATTACAGGTTGTGTTAATGAACAGTAGCGGGTAGAGCTATAGTTAGCTGAAAAATGTAATTCCACTATAAATCTTTTGGTTTTAGAAAGATATTTTCTTTTTCAATTAACAAATATGCCTGGAATATTTTTTATTGTCAATAAAAAAATAATAACAGAGTTTTCAACTTAAATTTTAGAAGTTTTATTTATCCTATGTGATCCGAGATTCTCCATACTCTGCTCAGTAAGCAGACTAAATTTTACCCAGATAGGATAATTAGTTTAAGAGAAATAATGGAACTAGGCTATCACTGGGTAGCGAGCCCCCTTGAAAGTCTATTGAAATTACTATGTAAGTTTAAATATAGAATTCAACCTGAAGTACTTTGTCGTATTGTTTTCAAATTTTGCATATTTAAATGTACGGATAAGATTTAGGTTTTGGAAATATTTTGAGTATTATTGCTATAGCATTTCTATCCTTATGTGATTACTTTTCAGTCTTGTATTTTCGATGTACCTACTCATACAACGCTTTGAACATAGTGAATAAAGAAAGTCCAAAGCGGCTTCAATAGTAATATGAGAACGTCAATTAAGAAAGCAATCAAATGACGGAGATCTTCGAGTGATAAATGTTTGGCTTTGTAAACATTCCGTTAATTGGTAGATGGAAACACAACGAGCTGCGAAACAACTGCCTGCGTTGTACCGGTCTTAATCGTCCGCGATTTTCTTAAACGGTCGAAAAGTTGTTACCACCAAGAGATTATGGGTGCGATTAGCGTGATTAGTCTTAGAGGTTTTCCCTCATTGCTCGTTACAAGTCTCGTTACTATTAGCGACGTCATCAATTTTCACAACTGCTCGCCAGATTCATATCGTTATTAAAATTGATCGTGGTTTTAACACCGCTCGGCATTATTTGGTGCCTGAAAAATTCCTTTAGGGTGAATTCACTTTCTAACCGACACTTCTCTAATTGAAACTAAGTTTCATCTCTGAACTTCTGCAGCAGGGCATCATTCATTTATCATTATAACACTTGAACTTCATATAAAAAGCAATATATTCAGATTTTCAACTAAAAAGTAGCCCAGATTTTCTAACCAAAATGTAGGTATATATATTGAAATAAAAAATTTAAAATGAGCTAATGGAATTTCACTATTAATTCACTTTATTTTCAAAGTTTCTTATGCCTCTTTGCATCTTCCGCAATCTTTCTCCATATTTCTCTATCTGCCATTTTTTATGTCCAGTTTCCTATTTCCATGCTTTTCAGGTCTTGAATTACTTGGTCTACCCATCTTATCATTGGTCTCCCTTTAGTTCTCTTATTTTGCTGCCTCCATTCAGGAATCTTCTTTACAATTTAATTATTTGCTTTCCTGTTGATGTGCCCGTACCACCCTATACTTTTTGCCTTGATTGTCCGAACTATATCTTCTTCCTCTAGTATGACTAGTATCTCCATGTTGGTTAGTCTCCTGTATTAATTATCCTCTATTTTCTTAGGTCCGAATATTCTTCTTATAATTTTTCTTTCGAAAACTCTGAGCTTCTCTTCATATTTCTTTGTTATTCGCTTAGTCTCAGCTGCATACGTTACTACTGGTCTTATCGTTGTTCTGTATATTCTCATTTTTGTGTTTTTACTTATTCTTTTGCTTCTCATCATTTCTTTGTATCTGAAGTATGCACTAAATCCGTAGTGAATTCGTTGATTAATCTTTTCTGAAATCTTCATATCTGCTGATTCTTCTATAAATTGCCGCTAAATTAAAGTAAGATGTATTTAATCTATGGTATACTTATAATATATTCCTTAGCATAGCTACCTAGATTTTGTGAATTACTTCCTTAGATAATGCCGAGAATTCTTCGTTTTCTGATTTTTGCTCCGGAAAACGTTTGCAGACATGTTTCTTCAAAATTAAAAATCCCTAGCTCTTTTTGGGTCTTCTATAGGTTATATAATGTGATTTGCAGAATTTTCAGAAATTCAGAAGATAGAAGAATAGCCTGAAAGCGAGATCCTAAATAATTTTGAAAATAGCTTAGGTACCTACGTTTTCAGTATCTTTTTTTTTCATCGGAGACATGATTGACAAATAAGAATGGGATTATGGTATTAAAAATACTATATATACTGGTAAAAATATTGGATAAAAAGGCTGTTTTAAGTACATGGAATAGGCATACCGCTCGATATATTATTGATTTGGGAATGGAAAGGGCTATCTAATGTGTGAAGTTTTGTTTTGGTCCATCTAAAAAACAAAGTTGATATTGGTGTCCAGGAAACAAAACGTCATTTTATTGAGCTTCTTCCGTTTTTTTGCTAGCCTACTTAAGAACTTAAGAAAAAACAAAAAATTAAGTAATTAGTTTTAAATTCTCGAAAGCCAAAGAATGCTTTTGGTAAGGACGATATATAAAACCATTATTTTGGCCATTTTTTCCCATTTAAGCGACTTCGTATTTATTACTGATTCTGAGATCTTTAGGTATACTAATTCTGATCTTATTATGGACACACTGTGTACTAAATATATTTATTAAAGGAAAACTAATAACAGGGTTGTACAGAATTTGGTAAAATGTTAAAATCCAGAAATATCCGTTTGAAAGCTAGGTGTAATAAGTAAGATATTTTTCCGAAAAAAAATAGATATAGTCAGTTGTATGCAAGAATAAAATAAACCAACTATCCACCAAATATATACGGCCAGTTTTTTTGGAATGTAGTGTGACAAGTTCCTGTTAATAGTGACTATAGGTCTTTGTGATATTATGAAAAACTGGACCAGATCCTTTAATTAATATATCAGCATTCCATGAAAAGCTTTGCCATTTCATAAAATGACATTCTTGTTAAAAAACAATTATAGTATCAGTTTTCTAAAATTCAGAAATCAAATCACATCTCTATATAATGTTTTCTATTTAAGTAACAAGATGGGTTCCGTCACCGGTGGAAAAGAATGGAATTTATTTGAATAAGCCAATTAGCTGTCATAGTCATAGTTGGTTAATGCATCTTCCGTCACATTTATCTTCCAGTTTTAGAACAAACTTTGTATACATTATTAAAACGTTATCAAAGTAAATTTTGTAGAATTGTAGATAAAGATAAAGATACTAAAAAGAAGTAGACGCGTTGCTCATTTAAATTAACTTTTGTTAGCAAAATGTGGTTATTAAGAATTATTCGAAAGGAATTTTGAACCTGGATAAACTTGGGTAATAAATTACTAAAACTGGCTAATGTAGAGCATATGTTGATATTATTAGGATAACTTCCCGCACACTTACCGGTAAAAGATGTTTGTCCCTACTTTGATATTAATATATGCATAACATTACATAACAACACATTTGTCACAAGCTCTCATTCTCCAGTACAAACACAACCTTTTTGACAATAACTTATGGGCCACATATCTCATCTTGCCGCTATGTCGCAGACAATAATGCACTTTTAAAGTAAACCCGTAGAAGTCAAGTTGAAATTTCTGGGATGTTTTTGTTACGTAGGTAATGCAGGAATCGGGCGCACATATATCTTCCGGGTATTTCAAGGAACTGTCCTTGAAAATGTATAAAAATTGTAGAGCAGGTTTATCTATATACCTACCTATATTTTCATTGGAATGTGCCAGGGTAACTAAAACTTGCAGCTGAAAAGAGTTTTCAGGTCGTATGTATTCGTTTCCTCTTACAGGTTTTTAACGTCTCTGTAAAATTAATAATCAGGGTATTCCACTTGAGATTACCTAGTTTTTCGATAAAAGATTGTTCTTCTCAAAAATTTAATTAAAATTGCCGAAATAATTTATTATAGAGAGAATCAAACGTTGTTGGATGTTTACTGGCGTTCCGAATGCTCACATTGAATGCAAAATTAATCTCTGAACAAAGACAGAATGTAGACAGGAGTTTGACTAAACTTCTTTAGCAAAAAAAATAAATGATCAGTTTTTTTTCACTAACTTTCAATCGTGTGTATTGTGAGAACGTGGAGTAGAAAAGATAATACATTCGATTTAGAATTTCTTTGAAATTGTCCATCTGATAGCAACTTGACAAAATCGTGAAAATTAAGTTGTGAACATTTAATTTCAATAGCTATATTTATGTACAAGTTCGACCAATATAACTTGGCATTCGAAAATTACATATAGATAATCAAACTAGCAAGTGATAAAGAGAAACAGATGCCAAGTTATTTTGGCCAAGTTATAGTCTCTATAGGAAACTCATCAACTAACTACCTATTGGGAATTTAGTGAAAACCTTTGTGTTTTGCTAGATTTGTAAGGCTGATAAGATAAAGTTAAAAACATAAATTGTTTTTTTACTCATATTATTTCTATCAAATGCTTCTAGTTGGACATCTAAAAATTAAGCTAGAAAATAAAAAACAAAAAATAACAACATTATAAATAAAACTAAAGAAAAAAATACTAGGTGAAAACGGAACCCTATTACAAAGGCTCATGAACAGTAATAGTCTGACAGTGGAATTTTCCTTTCATAATGGGACGGAACCCTTTGTATTCGCGTTCGATTCGTATCTATTCTATTATTACCTATATGTTCGGATTTTTAAGATTTCGACTTCGTTTCTCAGTTTCTTACTTTGACGTTTTATTTAAATATTATTATTATTATTAAATATCTTTAAATTATATCGTCCTTTCTACTTTAAGACCAACCAACCTAACCAATTCTCTTCGGTAGGTATGAGGGGCGTTGAAACGAAATTACTTAATACATTCAAGTTGATTTCGCTTAGAAGACTTTACGCTTTTACACTTTTTTCTTTCACTTATTTGGAAGTGTAAGAAATTTTGAAACTTATGTCACACGAGTTTTGTATTATGTTATTATAGACGATTTAAGTTATCAGTTGTACTAGATAAAATGTATACTGATTGGAATCAGCTGATTACCTATTCAATAGATTATGATAAACATTTGTCACATTCGATATTCAAAACATTTGATATAATTAAACGATATTGTATTGCGTTATTCGTTTGGTATTGACAAGTTGCTACCGTAATAATTATTTACAAATCAGAAGCTAAGAAAATCACTAATGAATCAACATAACAACTCTATAAAACTGTACTATTCATATTGATTTCAAAACAATATCTCTATACATTATCTGTGCATTCTCAATGTCAAATGATTTTGGAAGCTCGATGACAAAATAACTAAAAAGTAAATACTTAGCTTATTACATTGCTCAATTAAATATATTATAGAACCTTGTGTATGAAGCAAAAGTAGTGGAAAACATTACCTAGGTGTCTAAATTCAAATATTTTTTTTTGAATATTGCAAAATATACTGTTCTGATTAAAATGAATTACATAATAATATTTATAGCTACCTACATCTACCTATATTAGTTAAATGTTATAGCATGTATCTACCTATTTCCAAAAACCTTTCTGATTATTAATAGTGAATAAGTAGGTACATGTTCGAAATAAAAAATGAAAGTGACGATTAAAAGTTATTTGTGTACCAAGGCCGTAAAGTTGATCTTTTTTGGCCGAATCAGAAATTTGCGGCCGAAGCGCAGCCGAGGCCAAGCTAATCTCTGTTGAGGCCAAAAAAGATAAAATTTCGGCCGAAGTACACAACAATTTTTTAGGCAAGTGTCCCAACAAATGGGAAAACACAATTTTTACATTTTTGTTTAAGAAATGCCAGAATACAAGAGTAGTTTCGAATCTATATTAATCAAATGAAAAGAATGATAAAAAAATAAACTGCTTAGATATAAATAATGTTATAACAAATTTACTTATTTACTGTTATGTAATTGTTACGTTAAATGTACATTTATTAGATTTTGAAAATTAAATACCACTTTTAGACATAAAATTATTGGCATTTTCTCCATTTTCAGTAATGATATTTTTTTCTGAAAAACTGTTTACTAAGGTACTTACTCTCTAATTCAATTTCATTGGAATTATTTTGGACAGGAAAAAGCAACCCTGAAGTACCTTCAACTTCTGAAAGTATTCTATTTGATATTTATTTTTTTTAGGAATTCAATTTTCCATGTAGCCTTCCGCCACAGAGCTAGATATCCAACCTCGGTGGTTTTTTAACATTAAAATGTCAGCCCCTGTTTCAACCAAAAGAGAGGCTGAAATTCTTCAAGAAGAAATGACCTGTATACCCTTTAGCATTTGGTAATGGTAGATACTGCGCAATATGTATTTTACCAAAAGTATGGATACCAACAACTTGTGATGAACATTTTCCATGACTATGATAAAAAACGTTTGATGACGCACACTGAAAGGTCGTAAATTTAAGTAATTTCGAATGAGCTGTAAGAGACTTATATTTTCTATTATTATTTCATCAGTTATTGTAAACACTCGTTTTATGCTAGTTTTTGTCTCCAGAATTATAAATACTAACACGTCTCCTTTGTCTTGAATATCACTGATAGACATTTGTCTTAGTTCATTTCGCCTACAACCTCCAATCAATCCAATTATCAATCATACCTAAAAATACCACATTATTGTTATAAAAATAATGAATCTTAAAAACGTTGCGATGTATTTACCTTCTATATTAAATACTTAGTTGTCATCTGGAACATCTGCTAAGAATTTATTTACATAATTTCTTGTAAAAAAGTGACACTTGAGGGTCGCTAATGAATCCCTAAAACGTCGTATTTTGTGTCACTCGCCTAAAAAAGCATGAGTGGATATCTTGGTAGATATTTCCAAAACAAAAGCACAAAAAAGGACTGACAACTTATCAAAATGGTGTACCTAAACAGTCATGCCAACACTAAGGAAAAGGAAGTAAAATCGTGGAAATAGCTATTTCATCATTAAGTTCGGAAAAGCAAGATTTTCCTTTCTAAAAGTGTCGTGACCTCCCAACGAATTGGATACAAGATTTTGTAAAATCCGTTAAATATTTATTTATTGCTTAGTTAATAGGTTTTATTTTTCAATTTAAATAGGATAATCAAGTTCCTTTTGACGCGGTGTGTCATTGCTGTAGAAGTGATATTAAACAATAGCATTAAGTTGGGAAAAGTAAGATTCTTTTAGTTCTAGTTTCTAAAAATCCAACTTTTCCGCATCAAGTTGACTATTGAAAAATTGAAATATGTATTACTAACTTGATTTTATAAAATCTTTTTCAAGAATTTCTAAGAACTATTACATGAAGACTTGTATTGTGAAATATCTGCTACATGAAAAAACAACTCACAAGTGTTTGTGTGTGTATGTGTGTTATTCAATGACGGAAAATTTAATTTTACAAGATCATTGCTTTGTTATAATTAATTGTCGTTTTCTCAGATTGTTTCAGGATAGCTGCTATTTTTATCACAATGCTAGAATTTTGCCTAAGTCAGCATTTTTTAAGATCTCTGATGATTGATAATGGACATAATTTAATTTAAAAAGTTTTCTCATTTTTCTCTCAAGTGAATGCGATAAGTAAGAGTAATTACCTTATTGATCTTTATATGAAAATTTGGAATTTAGTGATTATGATTATTATTTATATGAGAGGATATAAAAATACATCTCATATATGGGATTGGTAATGAAATAGGTATTCACAATACTAGCTTCTAATCTATATACACATGAATTCTCCACTAAATTAGCTTTCCGTCTGTTGTCCCAAAAAATGACATTGTAAGGACAAATTTATGAGAATATATCCTTGCATAATAAAATACCCGCTACTAAATGAAAATGTTCCATTATTCAACTTAACGAAGACTTTGCGTGTCATGTGGTATTTATGCTAAGCAAATCTACTAATGGAGAACCAGTAAAAGGCTGTTGTAAGACCATTAAACAGAATATATTTTTAAGCGGCGTAAGAAATCAAAACTCATTGCTGATTCTACAACTGAATTTCGAAGGACATGATGTGGCATTGGAATGAATATGTGTTATTTGATAATACTTACTAACACGCATAAATGTAATTATAAGTATTTCAGTATTTTTTGAAAATTTGTTTCTTATTGAAGTTGATAGGTAGGTACATACAAAACAGTACTCAACAAATGGCAACTGTGATTATTACTGTTCAATTATTACTCTAGAATCCATGCATTTCATTGAATCGATATAAAATATTGATAGTTGAGGAGATTTTAGGCTTCTGCAATTGGTCTCTTCACGATTGAATGTCTTCTATACTCATTAGTTAAATGCCTTATAGTATGAAACGAATATTATTGAATACCAATATGAGTGTAAACTATTTCAACTAATGGGTTAATTTTGTCGAGCACAATCAGATTGAGTTACTATGCTACATGCCAATTCATTATTTCTAAATAATCCATCATGGAAATATTACGATTATGGTAAAACTTAATTTTCCGCCCAATTTTCGGTGGTACGGAGTTTCCATAAACCATTGGACCACCTTACATTTAAATTTATTGTTATAAGCATTATTGTAAATTATTATAATCCTTCCTATATATTCTTGAAAATAGATTCGATTAAAATTATAGGTAGATATTATATGACATACGAAACTTTTTACAATTTTTCCAAATATCCTGATGACCACTATTTAAAAATTAATAGGACAGTAATGCACATTATCGAGATTTATCTTCATTTTAGCTAATCTAATTTTTGTTCAAAATATTACGTACTATTTTTAAGCTTCGGCTATTTTTGTAATTAACTAAAAGCGGCTCCAGATATGTTTTCCAAAATTTAATCAGCTTATTGTTCCATTTTAGCTTTCGTGTAAATCAGAACGAAGATCCACCACAAACGTCCTTTGATGAAGATTTTTATTATTTATTGATTTTGGCAGTGGAAAGTGAAGCATACCTAGATCGCCAACATGTCTATATTTTATAACACAATCTCTTAATAGGAAACATGAACCGGGTATATGATTAAGAGAGGTACGCGGCTGTATCTCCCAAACTGTATATCCTACCTACAACATAGGCAGAAGAAAATATAATACAAATTCGCATATGAGAAAGTGCTGAAAATTATTTTCAAGTTTCCTTCTCTGCCGCAAGGGGGCGTAATTTATAAAGTAACACAGAAAAACATTTTTCTTTGTCCTATAATAGTTCCATGAAAATTACATATTTGTAATTCACACATCATTTCACGTCAGTTTGCTCGAATAATTTTTCCTCTATCCTGTGAAATAATAGGCGGGGGTGAGTGGGGAAGCCAACTCAATAAAATCGTTGTAATTTTTGTACCGCATTATGGATTTTGACAAACTTTATATTGTTCGAAAGGGAATTCATTGCTCAATTAATCTATTTCACTTTTATTACATGCTATATTGACGAGCGTTATGTCAACAATTTTATATTTTCATCTGCCTTTCGGATTTTTCAAATACGATACTATATTTCTGATTTTTTCATCTAAAAGAGCATTAAATTTAAGGAAACATTTTAAAAACCGCATTCAATATCTATTTTATAACGAAAATACAAAAAAGGGTTGAGTGCAATTATTTATACCTATATTTTATAAAAAAAATAAACATTATCTCATAGGCGTCCAAATGTCATAAATGTTGACAGTTCGACTATAAAATTATTATGTCAAATGAATTTATGCAATTTTAAGTATTCACTAGACTCAAAAAATAATACCTTATACAAATAGTGAGGCTTATGATATGTTAAAGGTTTATTTTGAATGTTTTGAGAATGCCTCTATTGCCGCAAGAGAATATGCAATAAGATATCCCCAGCAAGAACATTATTCCAAAAAAGCATTCAAAAATTTGGCTGAACGTTTAAAACACACTGGATCTGTTAAACCCAAACAATTTCCTACACGACAAATAAACAATATGGAAATAAACCTGATAAATGTTTTACATACATTGCTGCAGATCCTGAAGTAAGTATAGATAAACCGCTCTCGAGTTAGAAGTTACTAAGTATTGTGTTAGCTCTATTTTAAAAAGAAATGAATTTCCTCCCTATTGTGTAGCCATATATCAAGGATTAAATAATGCAGATTACGATACAAGACTGGATTATTTTAACTGGCTTAAAAATATGCTGAATGAAGAGCCGCATTTTTTGGCAAGTATAATGTGATGAAGCTATATTTTCCAGTAATTATGGATCTGTAAATAAACAATCCCCGGTGGTCCAATTGATAAGACGTTGGACTGCTAACCGATAGGTCGTTGGTTCCAGCCCAACTAGGTCAAGGACTTTTTCCATACATGAAAATTACCTAAAAAACTCCGGGGGTAGAAGGATCGCTAGAAATGGCAAAAACTGGCGATCGACAACACTTGCCCCTTACCAACCCGCATTGAGATCCTCTGATCTGATTCTATGGTATGTCTCTTAGAAACATATCGGTGGTTCGGAGTCCACCTTTAGCTGTAGGTTCCCTTATCAGTTGCAACACTGATAAGGCAGTGAAGAGGAGGCCTGTTCAGTAGTGGACGCGAAATAAAGACAATTTGCACTACTGGTTTGAACATAATCCGCATTGGATGCAAAAGATGTTAACCAAGGTCGATGGTCAGTTAACGTATGTTGTGGGATTTTAGCTGGCAAAGTTATAGATAGGCCCTTTTGTTTTTAAATAAAATTTAAACGGCTAGCAGTACTTGAGATTTCTTAGAGATGAATTACCTATATTATTAGAATATGTTGTTTTAATTTTATATTTTAATTTAATAGGATGGCTGCCCGGCTCATTTTATTAATGAAGTAATGTAGTAAGTAATGAAGCGATATTTCAACGAAAATTATGAGTACAGGTGGATTGAAAGAGGTAGCATATTCCCGTGGCCGCCAAGATCTCCCGAACTTACTGTGTTAGATATTTATTTGTGAGGCAGACTGAAAGATTTAGTTTTTCATTCAAGACCTGCAAGTAGAGAAGATCTAATTCAACGAATATATAACGCTATTAACAGTATTCCCTGGGCTGAAATAGAAGATGCTGTCCTGTCTACCAAGCAGGGAGTAAATGTCTGCATCTAAGAAGATGGAAAACATTTCGAGCACTATCTTTAGCACCTATTGTTACTTCATCTATTTATTTTTTCAATGTAGTCAAGTTATTTTTGTTCTGTTAGTTAATCAAATGTTGTTTATTGACAACGTTATTATTTGAGTCTTTTTTAAGAAGTAGTTGATACAGCCCCCTGGGCGATTATAAGTTAAGCTTTTCTACCACTAAGCTACCCTGTCCCCATATTTTAAGTGTTATTAATGTAAACAGATTCATCGCAATATTGTCAAGAATATTTCATTTTGAATAAAAACGAAGTTTATATATTATTATATTTATATAGGTATATTTTCCGTTATTTCAATTAGAAAATAGATATTGAAATGCGGTTTGCATTATCTTTCTTTAAGATTTATGCTCTTTTAGAAGAATGAATATAAAATATATTTTAAAAATCCGAAACAAGATGAAAATATAAAAAGAATCATTTAACGCCATCTAGCGTTCGTTAAAATCAAGGGCATGTAACAAAAATACAATTTGGTTATTTATCTATGGATTCCCTTCCAAACAGTCTAAAGTTTGTCAAAATACATAAAGCAGTACAAAAGTTATAACGAATTTATTGAGTAGGCTTTCCCATTCACCCCTACCTGTTATTTTACAAGAAAGGGGAAAAGTTATTAGAGCAAACACGTGAAATGAACTGTGCATTAAAAATATTTAATTTCCATGCTACTATTATTGGGCAATTTTCATAGAAAAATGATTTTTTGTGTTACTTTGTAAATTACGCCCCATTTTTATATAATATATAAATAAAATCGTTGAACTCAAATAAACGCATTTTACTCAATTTATGAAACATAAGGTAAGGTCACCTATTTTCAAATTTTCGTTCATGACTTTCAAAAACCTTGAAATATTTGGCCAAATATTCTTGATTATTTATCTGCGATATGTTTGTTATCTTCTATTTTTTTGTCTCTTAGAAATAACCATCTTTTGTAAATGATTTTTATAAACCCTTGCAAGTGGTTTCTTATATTGTACCACATAGTGTCTTAAATTGTACCGGGTACCTTTTCTGTACCAACGCTATGTAGGTAATAAGAAATAGTTAGATAACTAATATAATCAACACTACCGATTGTATTTTTTATTATAACATTTCTAAAAACTAAGTAAAAATCTCTTTGTAATAAAAAGAAAGTAAAAAATTGTGTGAAATAAAAAAACTCTTCGGGGTTGATTCGGAATTCTACTTTTGGGTCTTGGGATTTGGCCTTAGAAGTGCTTGGCATCTGGATGTTTTGTTGAACTATCGCTTTATTCGCGTGAGCTTCCGGAGTGCTTGCCATCTGAGAGTTTGATTGAATTTTTTTTTTGTTTTGTAGAAACTACCGGGGTACTTGGCATCTGAGACTCTGGGTCTGATTGAACTCTCACTTGTTTTGCGGAATCTTTGCGTGTTCTTGGCATCTGAAGATTGGAACATAATTTTCATTTGGCTGCATGTAATTTCTCTTAGTCTACGTTCGCTTGTTTTAATGCAAGTTCTTCTTTATATGGCCTTAATTTTTTGGGCACCTTTGCTTCTTCTGGTCTCCTGAGCCTTACTGATACTTGCACAGTTGAAAATCCAGATTCGTCAGCATTGAATATCTTAGTCGCATCTAGGTTATTCTCATCTACAATTCTTTTCAATATCCCAAAGAAACCAAACAAGCTGTCTCTGTTTGACCCTTTGGATATCGGTTCATAAAACAGTTATACCATTTTTCCCCGCCATCATTTTTTTAACGTTGAAAGTGTGATTTTCTTTCTCTCAGCCAATTGAAATGCAGCTCTAGGATCATATTTTATAGTTGTTCCGTAGAATATGCTATCTAGTGCCAATGTGTGATCTTCTAACTCTCTATCCTGTTCCACACTAAAAATACTGCATCGACCTAAACCCTTATGAACTTCATTGGCTCTAACATTAGTCGAATTTAAGTGCCCGACGAATGTCTCACATTTTAGTTATCTTATTTAAACCGAATCTGCTTGTTTCATATTTTTATAGCCTGTTTTATATTTTCTTCAGGCCACTGCCCATATCTCCTTTTCCCTTGAACGTTTGAACTCATTCTATAAAAAACGAAGAGATTCCTAAATTGTAGATTATGGTAAACTTATGCTATGAAAATTGGCTGTTATTAATGCAGTTTAAGAGCAAATAAGGAGTGTAATCGAAAAGCCTTTTTAGATTTTACACAAATGGCACTCACGCTTACTAATTTAAGAAATATAGAGATGCTACAATTTGGGAAGTGGTACAATATTGGTGACTTTAAACTATATAGGCCGGTCTGCATTCAATGTGTTCTTCGATTAGCTGTTTAATGACAAATATGGCATGAACGCATTGTCTCGTCTTTTGTGATAATATTATGTTTAAGCAGTTCATAAAGATCTTAGTAGTGAGTTTTGATATACCTACAAGATTGAAAAAATTGAAATATGTAGTTACAAAGGACCCCTGAACCCTTTCATATCTTACGTCATATGATGCTCATAAACTGAATGTTTCTATGTATTTTCTAATTTGCTTCTAAATAGCCAACCACAGTATCAAAATATCTTTCTTCAGATTACGTGATGTGGTCCCCCAACTCGGTAGGTAGGTATTAGTGCCATTTTTTGTAGTAGTAGTTTTGCAGAGAATATCTTAATTTTCTTAAAACCTTATTTTGTTAATTAATTACTCATGATTTGTTCTATATAGTCCTTATATCTAGGATGCATTATAACAATAAAAACTTTCAGAAACCTCAGAGTACCTTTTAGTTATACTTACCAGAACGTGATATCTATTTTCCAGATTTACTACCTACAGGTAATTTTGCTTTGAAAGCAAAGGTACATCAAAAAAAAAAAATATACATACTCTATTTAGTTTTTGCTTATTATTTTCAATACTCAATCAAGTATTTGTTTTAAATTACGGAAGTTTTAAATACATATTATCTGGTATAGTCAAAAATTAAATCTGAAATTTAAGATGTAGGTATCTATTCACTGATAATATGCATGTGTGCGTAAATGTGTATAATTAAGTACTTTATGAATTGTCTATTGTTCTTAATTATCTTACATTACAATCCGCCTCAATCTGATCCAACACAAAATTTGATGTAGCCAGTAGAATAGAGTTGATCCGAATGCATGAAAGAGAAAACAGAAGTCGATAATTTCAATATTTAAGCTGGTGTTTCAAAGAAGAACTTGATGAATGTCATTTGGATGATCATCAGAGTCCTAAGAAACGATACAAAATCAAAGCATTCCTTTGTTTTGAGATATCGGAGTAGCCGTTTTAATTATAAATGCTTATATTGAAGTCTCCAATCCCTAAGCATGATTTTTTCTACATGAGCCTATCCTTCTTCAGTCGGGACGCACCATTTAATCAAATACTCATCTTATATAGAGAAACGACTGAAAAAAAACGTTAAAGAGTCGAGATATATACTATTTCAGTTCTTGCGATAGAAAGCATGCAAGGCGTGCAAGAAAAATTGCCTCGAATTTGTCAGTGTTCGCTGCAAGAGATTGAAACACGGGGTGGAGGTGGGAGGGGACTGACGGTGGGCAAGATCCTTATTCGAGGATAATGTGATTTTAGTTACCTACTCATTAGCTAAGAAGTTATGATTCCTGACACGTCTGTTAATGACTTCTGCATTCTTATTAATTGACCTTGGCATTGCGTAAGAATGAGCTAGGTCATCCCAAAATAGTCCCAGAAGAAGTTTAAGAACAATTAATTTCTTGTGAATTCGCAATGTTGATCTATCTTCATTTTGTAAGAGAATTTACAAAAATAATTTCAACTTAGATAATAATGTCCTTGGCTTTGTTATCAGATCTACGCGCGATTCTCAAAAATGATGATATATTTGCATAAAACTCTTGTTCTATCTAAACTGGCGTACTGCTCTATAACAGGGTCTTCTTCTTATCAAATTGATTTAAATAATTGTGAAAATTACAACCTTCAAAAGGCTGCTGAAATTATCGACTGCTACATACTTCTAATTACTGTATAATGTGATCCCTATATCACCATTCACAACTCTGTGTATTATTCACTTTGATTTTTATGTACAATGGCAGTTGCCCTTTGATCCTCAATAAATAATTAAATAAATAGATAATAAGAATTTTGTTTTAAAGGTCTTATGAGAATTACTACAAAAACTCTATGTCTGGAGAAAACAGGCGTATAATTCTTAGAATATTAGCAAGAGCGAGTAGCAGGTAGGTACATAATATAAAGATTGTCTTATTGAATCTGAATTTGGTTACCAGTAGGGTAAATGACTCTTCGATGCTTGGTGCTAAACCTACTGATAACCAGTAATAAGTTGAATATTCTACCGTAGAAGTGTATTATAATCTCTTTCAAAGGTTATGATAATCGTTTATCACATAGGACATTCAAAATATTAGAAATAAATAAACGAACTTTCATTGTGATTGGTTTGATATTGACAAGTAGTTATCGTAAAAATTAAATACGATTCATAAACAACAATCATGACAATACAAATTTATATTGGATCCAGTCTGCTTCTGTGAGATTGGATAGAGAAAATACGGATGAAATCGGGATCCTGCGAGATGTAAAACAAGGATGTATATATACTGTGTCCGCTGATCTTTAACCTGTACCCAGAACACATTTTTAACGAAGCTCTGGAAGATGTTGAAAAGGGAATTGCTTTGAACGGAGAAAGACTGAATAATATTCGATATGCAGATGACACTGTCCTGTTCGCTGATACCCAGGAAGGTTTGCAGTTGCTGATGAGTCACCGTGAGTAGCAACAAATACGGACTTGACATTAATATAAAGTAAAAAAAATGTTTATAAGTAAGTCTAATGTACCAAACTGTAACATGGGAAGCAAATGCAAGCTTATTGAACGAGTCAGTGAGTACACGTACCTTGGCACCAATATCAATGATCAGTGGGATCAAGCACAAGAGATAATGATCCATTCTCAGTGTGAAAAAGTATGAGCAGGATATTTAAAAACCATGACTTGACACTAACTAAAAAGATTCGATTCCTACTGCTATATATTAACAGTCTGAAACTGGAAGCCTTTGAGATGTGGCTATACCGTCGGATACTGAGGGTGTCATGGATGGACCGTGTCACGAATTATTCTGTAAAGAATGAATAAGGAGAAAGAGATTCTAACTACTATTAAAACACGAGAGCTCCAATATCTCTGTCGTGTTATAAGAAACACAGACGGATATGAATTACCTCAAAATATCCTGCAGGGCAAAGTGGATGGAAAGAGAGGTCTAGGAAAGAAGAGACTCTCCTGGCTGAAAAATATCAGTACCTGGTTCGGAATGAGCACCACTCAGTTATGTAGGGCCGCGCAGTTAACAAAGTGATGATAGCTAATATGGTTGCCAACATTCGGAACGGAAAGGAACTCTCAGAAGAAGAAGAAGAAGAGGAAGATGTTTGCAGACGTTCATAATGAATGGATTTGACATCTCATTAAAATTTTAGTACAGGTACTATTTAAATTGATAAATTCAAAAACAAATTTTGTTTAAATAATCAATGTCAAATGATGATTGAAGGACAATAAAAAAATCACTAAAATGTCTCTAGCTGATGTCGTTATCACATAGTTTAAATAGATTATAAAAAAATTTAAAACACACACATAACTTTCCTGCCGCTCTCAAACAAATTTCATCAATAATAGGTTTATACCTATAGTTTGATTCAAGAATGATGGCGTCTGCCTTGAAAATATGATAAACGAATCAATTCAAGCCAGGCGGATAAATCACTGGCGTGACAATTTTGGGAGAAAATCTGGTATTTAATTTTTTTATAAGCTTTAAGGCAATTCATATAATAAGAAGCAACGATTGATTAAATTAGCAATTTTATGAAAGATTTATTATCAACAATAATACAGAAAAATAAAATACAAATCTTTAGCTTGAGTTATGGAATATAAATTTATTTATATGAATTCTCTGAAATGTCACTGTGTGACGCCTATGAAATAAAGATTGCGTTGCCTTCGGACATACGAGGAGCACCCTATCATGGTATAAAGCTTGTCGTAGCTTAGATCGACAAACATAGTAGACAATTTCATGATAATGAGATGCGATGAGAAATATTTCGCGATGTACGTAAGTAGTGATTGATTAGAGACAATAGCCATCATTCGTGAAACAAACTATAGCTACATAGAAATCGTCCGATCAGATCGTGTTAACATTTATTTCTTTCAATACTCAATTTTGAAATAGCATGAACCGTTTAGCCGTAGGTAATGTCCTAGAGGACTTTAAGCATAATGTTTTAGACAAGTTTTATCGAAATGAACCACAATCTAGAAACGAGTTTGAGCAGGTCGCTCTTTCTGTGTCACCGACAACCAGTATCGATACGCTACAAAGCAAAGCAAAAATCAATAAAATTGGTCCTGTTCGACTGACTGAAAATATGTTTTCTGGACCTCTAAAATGTAAAATATTGTGAAACCCGGACATGGAAACTTTTACAGGTTAACAATACTTTTCATACCAGTGTCAGGCGTCAGGGTAGCGACATGAAAGTAAATATAGGTAGGAACGTTATGTTATGGAATAAACTAATAACTTTTGTCTATAAATTAAATCATGTGGGATACACTCTTCCGAATTCATTTTACAAAAACAATTTAGGCTGTGGCGTAAGAGTTGTTGTACATAGACACACCTATACTAACAGTTTTATAAAGGGCTAGACAAATCTGTGGAAACACCAGATTCCAGGCTAAACTAGGTATACCTACGTTTAATTAACATAATAATAGTGGTGATTCTCTTCAGTAAAGTACTTGGATTTTTAACAGTTTTCCTAATTTTTTAGATATAATGTTATGACTGGCTCTTTTTACATGGATTACTCAGTATATTTTTACATTTTTGATCGACAAATCCAAACGGAGGAGGTAGATATACAATTCACACAAAATATTCATACAAAATATCCGGAAAGGTTTAGATTGAACATTTTTTCAGAAGAGCTACGGTTTTCAAGTTTCAACAAATTAAAGACCAGTATATTTGTAGCTCCATTTATATCGAACATTTTTTCCATTGAGTACGGTTTTCGAGTTACATCAATGGTAAAGTTTAAAATACCTATACGTATTTCCGATGTTTTAGATTTCTGAATAATAACAAATACAAGCAAAGTATACATAGGTAATGGTGAAACATTCAACAGTTTTCATGACAAATGTATTACTCATTAGATTGAAATAAATATTTTCTGCAATAAATTGGACCGACGTTATCAGTTGGTGCACTGATAAATATAAAATAATATAAATTCTGTTGGTGCTGGTACTTGGAAATTTTATTTTTTATGCGTAAGGAATGAGGATTCTAAAATAATTTTTACTTAAAAAAGCTTTGGCGTATCACAAAATATCTAGGGTCTTACCAAGGTTATCATAAAAATATGATTTAAATAAACAGTCAGCACCCTGTAATTCAAAAGATAATACCTTTAGGTTTTTTCTCAAAATATACCTAAACAAATATTAGCATTAAGAAACACCCTTTAGCTACAGGAGAAAGAAGAAAACGAAAATATTGAAAAGGAGAATATTTTTTTTATAAAGTTAACGTGAGAGTCGTAGTTTTTTTCAAGAAAATGTATAGGTACTCAAATTCTTTTTAAATAAATAAGTCACTCAACTTATTAGGTAGATATTATTCCTATTAATCTTTGGGAGAGAGATCAACAAAGTTGGAAATGAAAGGAATTAAATCTCAAAGCTTCGGTTTTATTTAGTAGAAAAAAGGATCGTTTCTCTTTCGAAGTGATAGAAGTAAGATGGATTCAGATGACGATGGTAAAAAACGATCCTTCTTGCTGCTAATGATGGACATGAAGGATACGGACAGCGGCTAAGAGCTTACGCGGCCTCAAATGAAACGTGCTGCTTCTGAAAAACGCAGAGACATTCGTGGAATACAATCTGACTGTCCGTTTTTGTTTCACATCAAATCGGCCGCTATTAGCGAAACATGCTACTAGCTGGGCCAATGGACGGTCGCTCTGATTGGTTTCAAAATCGACGTTGGCTCCCTACCTGTAATGAGTTGGGGGCGTGGTGGAAACATCATTTACACTAGCCAACGTTGACCGAACGAGGGCACTCGGCTCTAATCGTTTCTCAATACACCGACGGCCATTTGGGTCATTACTGAGGCTAATATTGTATTTTTGGTACTTCTTTCACATAGGTATACCATCCTAAATACCCAATATCCAGTCTGGTCGTTTTGAAAGCATGTTTTCAAAATTACTAATAAACCTAGCCTGATTTCTTTTTGTCACGCTTTTCTTTCTTTCCTAACAGTGGGGGGTTCGCTAAAACTGCTTCTGGGGGAGAGATTATATTTATTTTATATGAATCTATTTATATTTGAATAGCTACTTATTACTTAAACGTATTTATCTTTCATATTACTGCCTTTTCAATTACATAAGGACTATCATAGTACAATGGTCATTTACCTAGCTATATCTAAGAATTAATAAGAGTTGTCATTAGACATTATTTGTACACATTGTAAGGGTACTTACATTGACCGATAAATGGCATAGTTTAGTGGAAAAATGTTATTTATCTGCCGTGCCTTTTACAAAATAATTCTTATATACCTACCTAGAGAAATATAGAGCCATATCGGAACATCTAGTTTGAATATCGTCATAAAAGTAGACACGATTAAAATTACAAGAATCTTATATTTCATGAGATCATAAATTACACTGGAATATTTCGGCTTAGATCGTTTCTTAGGCCACGGTAAGTCCTTAAAAATTGTGAATGATTAAGTAAGAAAACACGGTTTATGCTGCTTTTTAAAATTGGAAAATTATTTGCCTTATCTTCGAGAATATCGTCAGTTAATGCGGGTGACAACATAGGTAACTACCTACTCACCTGAATCAGCTACCTGTCATGTAGGTAGGTACAAGGGAAGACCGTACCTACAACGGAAAATGACTATTTAAATTCGTCCATTTTATGGTTAAAGAAATACCTACTGATCAATATAATTTGATGAAAACCTAAACAGTACGTTACTACCTAGATAATCAGGTATCGAATGAAACCACTTTGACGTCGATATCATATCTGGTTCTCTCTAATCTGGCACTTCACTAGTTCAGCACGATCCATCTGCGCCTCCCTCACAAGATTAATATCTACTTACAAAAATATTCAAGTTACAAAATGATTTATGTTAAGTATATATATATATTAGGTACTAAATTTTGTGAACCATCCAGTAATACAGTAATCTGAAAATTACAATAATCTGACACCCCCGTGTTTTTAATAGTGCCGGACTAATTTGACTGTACCTACGATACTTGAAATTAAACACCAAGGAGGTACCTACATAATGGAGGTACATGAACTTATACAGACATTTATAAAACCATTGTACCTGACTCCAAGGTTCTTCAAACTTGGACTCAGTTAAATAAACATTAGGTATAGTAATTATCTAATACCTATCAGACCCATTACAGAAACCTTCCGCTGAAAATTTTTACTAATTGTCAAATGGGTGACAATTTGGTGGAAACCTAATAAACTTCTTGCTTCTTGCCAGAATGGTAGATCATGCGCAAGTTAAATTTCATCAAAATTTTGATGTAGGTTCTATGTATGGTAAATCTACTTAGAAGTTTTATCTTCTTAGGTAGATACATTTTTATAACCAATAGGTATGACAGGTAGGTTCATATGAAGCTCTCGCTTATTGCTCAAGAGCACGAAGACTACCCATTACAAGGTGGCTATAAAGGATATATTCTGATGGAACAGAATTCATTTTCATCCCTAGAAAACCCACACCTAAAAGATTAATATCCTTATTATGCTCAACATTCCACAATTTATTTACACAATAAAATCGTCTGTGGAACATCTGTTATGTCTACCATTTTGTTTTTTTTGTATACAAAATAATGTGTAACTTGGATATGATACCATGCTCAGCCTACATCATACATAATATAGATCTCAGTGTGCTTCTCATCAGATTCTCAGCTTGCCAATCAGTCCACGCCAACTATGATCCGACCCGTCATTCTGGCCCCCAATCATTTTTTTTGTCGTCGAAGCCGACAGAATGGAACAAATGCGAAACGCCTGGGTGATTGAGACGTTGCCCTACCTGGAAATAACAATAATTAATTGATGCAATAAAGGAAACTATCTTTGACATAGTCCTTGTTCTTCTAAGCCTAATGTGGGATATTTTTCAAATTACTCAGGGATAGAATATTACCTGACTACTGTGGCACTGACATGGGGGCATTTCTATACCATTTACATGTTCCGAAGCACTTTGTTCCCCATTTAAATATTAAGTGGACGTCATTTATCTTAGAAAACTAAAACATTCAAATTTTCTTCTTAGGTATAATAATGATACACAAGGAGCAGTTGTTAGCCTCTATGTTCCAAGGTTGACAACTGCTGCAAATATTTTTTTATTGTAGGTAAACTCTAATTATTGAAAAATCATAATAAATTTATGGATACTGATCTCTTAGGAAGAGAAACTTGGATAAAGACACCGGGATACACATAAAAACTGTTCTTACAATATTTATCAGTAAAATTAAGTATAAATTTTCAATTTTATATATTCGAGTATGTGGTATGTGCATTAGTAGTCAATGTCAGAAGAAAGTCATATATTTTAGATACTATACAATTGTTGAAATACCAGAGTTATTCAGCCTATCAATATCTTCATCTCTAGGTACCTATAGGTACTTATACTTAATAGAAGAAGAGCCCCCGGTTAAGATATCTTCATCTCTGAACAAATATTATTTCTTAATTATGAAGTAGGTAAATTTGTTATAATGCATGCTTGATGGTCTTTTGACAGCAAGGTGCCTAAAATATTGGAGGATATTAGAAGGACCTTTAAAGTTCATTTTATTTGCGTTATTTGAATATTGTGGTATTTAAAGAATATTTTTTTCTTAATGATTATCCACTACTACCTGCGTTCAGTCGAGTGGAACTAATAGCCCATAGGTATCAGCAATAGTTTTATTGACAGCCATAGGTACTCAATATGTTTTAGCAAAATCTTCTGTTAAAACTGGAAAATATTAGGTGTCATTGCTTCAGAGCGATATTGGAATATTGAGCGAAATGGTCCAGCCAAATGTACTGTCCGATATATGATATCATCATCATCAGCTAATCTTAAGTGTCAACTGCTGACGTAGGACTCCCTCAAATCTTTCCACCCTTTTCGGTCCAGTGTCGTGTTCCAATAGGATAGGTAGGTATGTACCAATTAATTCGGGAATATTAAGAATATATTTACTTTGTTACGGTAAAGCCCATAACCCGTAAGAGAACATATCAACAGGTTTCGTTATAATAAAGTAGGAGTAAAAATAGGATGTTAGATAAGTACCTACTACTGTTAGTCTAAATTTGGTACATTTTCTATGACCTATGACCTGCTTAGGCATCTTTATAGTAGACGCAGGAGGTTTTAATTTATTGAACATAGAATTCTATAGACTTCCGTTAAAAACATACATTTTAGTTACTATACCTACATATGTAGGTATTTGTTATCCTATATTTCTTTCGAAGGATGTCCGCTCTTCTCAAACTTCGAGACAAAAACTGTTAGAGAGATATCTGACTCAACTATTTTTAATTTTGTTCTAGTATTTTAGGGTACCTACGTTAAGTTTTATTTTTGCTGTTTTGTTAAAAAATATATAGGTACATATTTATTCGCCGGGTGTACTACATCTTACACAACCGCATTAAATTACGCTCTTCAGACCCTGTAAGCAGTGAAAGATTCTTATAAATAAATAACAAATATCCTTATGATATAAATTTGAAGAAGTATCACATCTGACAGAAGCTTAGAATCAATTACTAGATTTTTTGTCGGACGACAGTAACGATACATGTTTCTAACAAACATAAAAATTACATTTTATTTTGAGAGTTGACGTTAGGTACATGGAAGTGGGGTTAGTGTTTCTCTATTGGCAATAAAAATACCTCTGTTATTTTATCAAGGCAGCCGCGGACTCGTGAATTCCATGTGGTAAAACGTCACCCATGAAGGTTCATTCAAATGAACGTCAAAATGACCATGTATTTGACATAGAACAGAATATAAACCTTATATATATATATATATAGATATACAAACGTACTTAAGAAATGCCAAGATCATAACCTAATTTTCGTTTATTGATATTTAAACGACAGAATTTGAAAATCTCAAAATAATCACAATTGAATTGGTAGGTATTAAAATGCAAGGTAAAACTTATCTTTAATTATGTTTTTAAATATACAGTTCACATAGAAGACTACACTAGAAGACTACGCTTTTCAGTAATTTAGAAGTAGCAGCTGAAAAATGTATAATATTAGCAGTAACCTACTGATTTCGCATGTATTTTTACAATTTATACTGTTATTATTTACATGTCATCGGAGAGGCTTATTTTGACCGAACGATCGCTGAAGTCGATTTGGTTGTCCCCACTAAAAAGGTAGGTACTCTAGACTGATATTTGTCATATTAGGTAAATAAATTTGTATGTACCTATAGTTATGGGGAGATTTTCAAATCAAAAGATGTAATTCAAACAATAATCACCTTAAAATAGATATGTAGACTCCTCCGTCTGCTAATCTATTTACTTTATTTCTAGGTTTTGTGATCCTGACGTAGGTACTTAAATTTTACCAATCATAGATCAAGGCACCTACACTTATGTAGGTTGAGCAATTTTCTTGTAAAAAAATTCTAAGAGTACCTACCTATTTATTTTTTCTTGCTAATTCTGTGATCTAATAGGTGCACCAAAACACCCATCATTAGTTTCACACTTATATACTTGATAATTCTAATTCCATTAGCAATTAGGTATACATATTTATTGAATTCACTTTTATTATTAAGATTACCCTATTGTATCGTAAAAGTGAAAGTTCACTGATAACATTAAACTATCAGTGCTTGTCAGTTATATATCTGGAAATAAACACTAGAACTCAAAAAACTATAGGTACTTATACGGCATTGATTGCCATCGGCCTTTGTTCATTACATTGCTAATGTTGAAGATCAAATAACGTTACCCTGCATTACCCATACAGCAATTTAAAATTGAACCATTCTCTAATTACACTTGAGTAAAGAAAAACAAAACCAACTCTCAAAGTATATTCGACACGAAGAAAATGAACCGAAACTATGTTAATTAAACCTAATCTGATTCGAATGATATCTTTTTTCTCGTCTCTCGGTAATCCCTTTTAATTCAAGATCATTATTCTGTGTCGTTTTTGTCTCGATGAAGCGAGTATCAAGCAGGCCGCCGTTTTAATTGGAAGGAGTTATAACGAAGGAAGCTGCCCACGAAACATGATGCGTCAGAGATAATTATCTTTGAAGCTCTTGACTCTTGGTACGTACATATGGAGGATGGATCGACCCACCCTTTCGATGGATGAGGAGATTGGTGAAGGAGTTGTGTTGTATATTGTTGATATTGGAACTTATTAGTCCGGTGGAAACAGAACCAATAAGAAGTATTAAAAATGTATTATTTACTGGTTTCTTTTTGTGAGTATTTGATTTCAGTGAAATCAATCTTAGGTTAGGTTAGGTTACCCCCAATAATACCAGATTTTAGAGAGAATATCAGAAATAGGGTAATAGATCGTTAAAGATCAGGCTGGCTACATATATCATAACAAAATTGTGAATAAATGCAGCATTGCACTTTAAGGCAATGAAGGGAAGGCTTGTTCAGAAATGGACAAAAAAATATAACCATAGCTATTTTTGTTTCGTTCTTTCTTTATTCTATATCATCATATATTTTTTTTTTTTGGTCAAGTTGAAAAGCAGTTAACACTGAAGCTTCGCCATTTCGTCATGTACCGAAGTTATGTCATGTACAGTGTGAATAAAGACGCTTTCTTATTATTATTATTATACTTTTTCCTTCAACATAAATTTACGTACATGTCCTTGCAATATTGTTCCGCCACTAATGTACGCTATAGTGCAGGCTCATAAATTGACTTCGCTATCCTTTTTTAAATATGTCCACTAGTGAACAAGCCTCCTCTTCCGCGCCTTGACAGGGTTGCTACAGACAAGGGAACCCTAAACCAACAATACGTTTGTTAGGATATTTTATCAGATATAGGGGTTTTTGAGGCATAATTTACTTTCTCAGATTCAACACATATATGCCGTACATATTAAAACTCCTGTTGGTCGTTGAGGGCCAGGAAATGCAATCGTAATTATTTGATTTTGATTGTTGAAACTATGATTGGGTGATCTACTAAGTCGTCAGCTGTGTTCATGCTATCCATATGAGAGGTACCTACTACTTATAATTAGGAATATCCAAAGATTACCAGCTTTGTTTGGATAAAAGCGAGTTCCACACGAACCAATTGGTCGATTTTTAGTTGTTCTTCTCGATATAGCATCCATAACAATAAGAAAAATTAAACTAAAAAGCAAACAGCCTTCTTTAACCCCTGTTGACGTTTCGAAAAGGACAGACGTATCCCATTAAAACAGAGCATTTGGATGTCTTGCAACTTTTATTGATACCTAATAGATATTTTATGACACATCCAGATTTTTTAGCTCAACCCTAAGAACATAAGCCTAAAAGTATTTGATGTTTCCTAATATTGTAATAAGTACTCGCTAATTCAAATTTTGTATGGACACTTCCAAGAAATTATAGCAAATCGGAACAACTAATATTAGATCATTAAGAAAAGTTCTCACCCTTCCGGTTGACCAATTCCTTTATATCCATAGACAATATTAACTGCCTTCATAATAATAAGAAATGAGGTAGAAATATTAATATAGGTTGGTAGTTATATGTTGCTACCTTTAACAAGTAGGTATGTAAAAAGCTTAGCAATAGAATCAGAATCGTCTTATTCATAAAAGTATATTGGATGTTTATAAAAGCTTGTAGATTACTGTATTCATAAATATTCAATTTCTTTAAAACTCACTTATAGGGCGATATCTAATTATAAATATGCAAATTTTATCTCGGAATCTGGTCTACCGATTTCGATGAAAATTCGTATGTATAGGTTCTAGAGTGTATTGAATCGATTGGTTGTATTCACATTCACAAGAAAAATCGTTCTCAGCTATTAATATTCTGATTTTACGAGTTCTAAAGATTATTTGTTAGATACCAATATGAACCATATACCTACTATCAGAGCGAAAAATAGTCCTCAGGTTAAGCTTCCGGGTTTTAACCTAGAGTTCCTCTGTTCGAATTCTGATCACCACTGAATTTTTTTTAACAAAACTAATTTTTTAAATAAAAGATCTTAATATGAGTTTCTAATCATTTAATCGGAAATTTTAAATGAAAATTTGTATATATCGAATATATTGCAACCATCAAGGTACACATTAGCTATATCAAAGAAGGGTTAGCAGATTTTGGTAAAAATTAGCAAAAAGGGGTTTTCGGAGTCGAGACATCGAACTAACTATTTCAAGAATAGCTCCGCAGATAAGAGTTTCAGTATGTATAATGTTTTGGGGGTTGAGAAGTCGATTGGTGATACAGAGTTTTGGTATATTTATCACTGATATTTATTTCGAAATCTATAACTTACGAATATGTGAACAATAAAAGCAGTATTTACCGATTGCAATACATTTTAACTAGAAATATGCACATTTTTCAATAAGCTTAAATATCCTTAGTAACTCTTATAGACCCATCTTAGATACTGTTTTACCCGAGCAAAGCTCCGTCTCCAGATATTCATAACTTATAGAAGGTTGGGCACTACTATAAATTCATTATAAACCTTTAATAGGTCAACATGGCCGACTTCAGCATACTTTTGATTGCCGGTTCATTAAGACGTTATATTTCAAGTTAAATATTTGATACTTTTTGATATAATTTGTGAAAAGAAACTCGAACGTGGCGTGAAAAAGTAGATATGCTTACGAGTTGGAATGAAATATCATTATTGACTATCATTATGCTATCAAATCATTGTCAAATATATAGGTAGGTACACATATTAGAGCTGTTTGTTTTAGGATTTATCAAAATATATTATAATATAATTTTAGTAATGACAAATCTATTGAGTGTTCTTAAATAGAGAAAGCTATAGCAGGATTATGTGCATGGTAATTAATGATCATTAATTTTTTTGAATAGAATTATAATTGTAAGTTTTAAGAAATAAATTATTTTTTTATCTATCCTGTCGCAGGTTCATCAAAAGATTTAAATTTAGCATGCCAGAGTCTTACTTCCTTCTTCTGATATTACCTATTATAAATATAGATTACGTTCAACACTTGGTGTTATATACCTATGTAGGTACTGCCATATTGTACATCACCTTTCTCAATCGTCGAACACTTTCCAGTAAAAATGCATGTGCAACGCTTGCACGAAATTACCTGGTAGCTGCTACCTTATATACGCAGCCACCATATATTAATCGGTTCACTTCACGGCCTTATTAATACCCAGTTATTTACCCATAATACTATATGGCTAATGAAGCAAAGATGCACATACGTGCCATTCCACGAAGAATTAACACGATACTTTTTGCCACAGAGAACGCTCACAAATTAATATCGATCGGCGTTTGCATAATATAATAACGTGATGAATATCATCGACAATAATACGCTTCCAGGCAGAGAGCTCTATTCCCGATTAATGTGTGAGGAAATTAAAACGGTCATCTGGAGTTTTATCGGTAAAACACTTCTAATTGATTTATTACGTTCGTTGTGTGTACACACGGTTGAAAGGATGGTTTAATTGAACTTTATTGTGGCATTTAGCGATCTTTATCTTGGAAAATTTTTGATGTAAAGTTCGGTCTTCGATATAATTTGATATAGTGACATTTCATAGTATTGATAAATTGGAATTTGATCTCATTAGTTTCTTTAAATTTCCGACATTAACTAGTGAAATTGTACATTATTCGTGCTAAATAACTAAATCTGTTCCCAAATTTACACAGACCTACCGACTATATAAATTCTAGACAAGAACTAGAGACTTTGAATTCTTTAAATGGTTATTTGTACATGTATAAAAGATACATAATACCTAGATAACAAAAAACTATCATTGAAATATACCAAAAATTATTTACCCTTATTGTACCTACCAACTAGTAATTTTTATGTGTCATTGACAGTTTTAGGTAAAATGAAGACTATAGCACCTAATTCATAAATACCTATCTACCAATAGGAATCAATAGAATAAATATTATAACCTGCTTTTCCGAAGGTATAGGTACCTCAACCAATAAAATCGAACATAGTTCTAGTCAAAAGCTATTTATTTAACATTGTTGAGTGTTAGAGCTTAAAGATTAAATATGTACAATGCTTCAATTTTTCCGAAAATCTCCCTTCCAATGACTCTAAGACCGTTGATGTTTTTGAAAAATTTTCAGTCTAAAAGTTTCCGGTCATAGTACCTACTCTTAATTTTTTAAATGGACCACCTTTCAACAGTCTTCTTGCTGATACCATACAAATCACCAATTTCAAAACTCATATATCCTTTTTTATATATTGTTCTAAAATATATTTTACAAAACCACAGAAATCTATCTCGTTATAATAAATAATGTAAGGTAACAGTGAACATTCCGCCGAGGGTCATATCCTAAGCCTTGCAATTGTGAAAACAATGTTCGCGTTCAGAAATTATTTCTTTTATTTTATAATATAATTATTCCAGTTTAAATAGGATTCAAAAGAAATACATATTATCTTTCAGCGATGGTTATCACTAAAAAGCAGGAGTATTTTTCTTGAAAGTTGTAATTTTTTAATCATTTTTGAATATTTACTATACATGGACATTGGTGGTACTGAAATAATTAGATTAGATAATTAGATAATTAGTTAGTTTTATATGGATGAATACTGTTCTGGGTTCGTAAACAACTCTATACCAATATCAGAAAGAATATTACTGATACAAATGAACACCGGCCCCATCAAGCTCAAACAATAGGTACATGTGTATGCTCCAACAGCAGAAAAAGATGGAGAAGAAATGGGAAGTTTCTATGACGGAATGACCCAAAAAATAAAAACAATAAAAAAAATTGGTAAAAGCCTTTACCTATAACTTCCCTCGACAAACCACCCCGCTTCGAGGTGGAAACAAACTCGTCGCTTCTACCGTTCTTATATTGACACTTAATATTTTCGACTCCCTGTATATATGATTGACGAAAACCCTTACATTGCGTCGCCGGTAGTCCTTCAATATGCATCCAAAATTCGTTGTCCTAGGTCAAGCCGTTATTGAGCTACAACGCCAACAGACAGACTACAGAAAGACAGACCGACGGACTTGAGATACCATGATTTCGTGATCTAGGAACCCCAAAACGTAAATATCAGCAAAAATCTCGAGGTCGATTTTTTACGTGAATACAATACTTCCTTTTTTGAGGGAAGTAAAAACAGAAATTTTGATAGTAATGGTTGACTTCAATGCCAAAGTAGGATAGGGGAGTGAAGGGAAATGTGTGGGCCCTCACAGTTTGAACAAGAAACGAGCGAGGTGTCAGACTCAAGATACAGCCAGAAGAACACAATATAGTCATAACGAACACCTTTTTCAAACTACACCCAAGACGACTGGGTACATGGAAAGCACCAACAGATAGACCGGAGAGAGTGATTCGCAATCAAATAGACTACATACTAATAAATATATACTTCAGAAACACCTGTTTTTCGGTGAAAGTCTACCCGGTAGCAGATATAAACTCCGATCACAATCCACTTATAGGAAGATTCAAGTTAAAAATGAAAAGAATCAGCCAAGATGGAATCTAGAAAGACTAAAAGATGAAAGCATTAAGGTACAGGCCACACCATGCTTGAACGAAGAACTGCAATAAGCTGGAGAAGGTTTAGAAATACAAGATGAAGTGGAAACAATAGCAAAAGCGATGACAAAAACAAAAGAAATACACTTAAAGAGAGACAAAAACAAAACGAAGAAAAAATCGATTAATGAGTACATAATGGAGCTGATAGAGGACAGAAGAATAGCAAAAAGATAAGTGAAGAAAAATACAAAAGGTTACAAAGGAAGATACGAAAAAAAATTAGAGAGGCAAAAAGAAAAGTGAAAGGAAATAGAGGAAATGAAGAAAAAACACGATATTTTCAATATGCATAAAAAGTAGAAGTGCCGGGGCTGCATAAGACAAGGCATCCCGGTAATCTACTAGATAAAAATGGCCGTTTGATAGAAGACAAACAAGAAACAATCAAGTTGTGGGAAGATTAAATAGATAATTTATTCTAAGACCAACGCTCAGAAATCCAAATATCAGAATGCGTCACCGTTCCAAAAATTACGGTGAAAGAAGTCAAGAAATCACTAATAAAAGACGGGAAAACACCCAGCCCAGATGATACGAACGGGGAAATTATGAAGTTGTTAAATGAAGCAAATGTCAGAAGACTCACACACACATCCCCAAATAAAGGCTCAAATCTACATTTATAACAATCCCTAAGAAAAGAACGACTAAAACGTGCAATAAATATGGAATAATAAGTTAAATGAGCCACTTCTTGAAATCATTCCAAAAAATAATACATCGAAGATTATACGCGATATGCGAAGAACATGTGGGAAATACCCAATTTGGCTTTAGAAAAGCAACCGGAACACGTGAGGCGTTGTTTTGCACTCAAGTATTGAATTCAACGATGCACAGAAGTAGACTGCGATACATGTGTTTCTTAGATTATCAAAAAGCATTCGACCGAGTTAAAGATCTAAAACAAATACCGATTATGAAAAAGATAGGAATAGACGACAAAGACCTCCGCATAATAGAAAATCTATACTGGAAACAAACAGCTTATTTAAAGCACAAAAATGAGTTATCGAAAGAAATACAAATTCAGCGAGATCTCCGACAGGGATGCATCCTGTCGCCATTATTGTTCAATAAATATTCGAAAGAAATCTTTAGCAATGCACTGAGAAATGTACAAATAGGGATTCAAATAAATGGAGAAAGAATCACTAATATTGGATTCGCCGACAACACAGTAATAATTGCAGAAAATCTTGAAGACCTGCAAGAATTGCTGAACAAAGTGTCAAAAATGGGCAGTGAGTTAGGTATTGACATTAACATAAACAAAACAGAATACATGACGATATGTGAAAATCTCATATTTTGTCAATTTTATAAAAATCTCACCACACGCTACAAAATAGCAAGAGTTACTAAGTATGTTGTATAGGTACATAACCAAGAATTTATAGCATTGGCAGGTGAGCTTTATAAATCCTCAGGGCGGCTTCTTAATTATAAATTTGTTCGATACGCGCATCACATATCTTTATCAGATATATTTTTATAACAGTCCTTCATGTGTTGTTACTCACCAAAAATGATAATTTGAACCATAACTAAGAAATTTCAACATACATAATTAACTTTGTCGGTACGTAACCAAAACATCTTTAGGATTAGTGGAACCTTCGATATAGGTACAGTATGAAAGAAGGTTTTTCGTGCAGACTTAACCTTACTTCAAGGGCTTTATTTATAAGAAATATAATAATTTTCAACGTAAAAAAAAGGAATCTAAAGTTAAATTATCGATGACGAGACTGCTCCTGTCAACTGCAAGAGAAAATATGGTGATTTTAACTCTTTTGGAAAATATATGAATATTCAATTCACTTAGCGTAGGCACATCTCTGATAAAGAGTTATCAGAACACGACAGCCATTACGGATTCTTCAATTCATTGAATTCAAATATACACGGAGAGGATTGTCAGCGTTCAACATACCTACATAGTTATAAGTATATTTTATTTATTTATTAAAGGTTCATTCATAGACATTCTTCGCTTCAAACTATCGTAGAAAATTCAGCACTTCTATATTTTTAAATAAAGCTTCATTACGTTTTAGTAACTTTAAAAGTATCTATGCTCATAGGTTACTTTATTGAATGTAGCTAATGTGACTCTATTTATATGATCGTAAAATAGAATATGAGGAGAAATTGAAAGAAATTACCAGTGATTTCAATTATTTAATCAAGTAGGTGATGTATCATCATCATCATGTACGATCACAGAAAAAATATATTTTAAATTCATTTTATCGAGTTGAAAAGCAAAACCATCGAGCTCTACACTGTGATCTTCCCAGTACCTACGTACACTTCGAATTAGATGAGGACAATCTATCATTCCTACTTGTTCCGTACTACTGCAACACAGCGGCTAATTGAATTCCATAAAATACAGTAGAATCATATTCTTAAACTTTTATTTTCACACTCTTGAAGACCCAATTACTACCTATTTGCTGAATAATTAGACACATCCGTACACTATTTCCTACTCAAGGGGCGTGGGAATAAGTGAAGTTAGCATTTTATTGAACCCAATAGCCTCGAACTGGTAGGTACAATCGAAGGAAGCAATTTAAAAAAACTCTCTGGCAAATTTCTTACCAACCGTTCGAAACAAATTGAAGCAAATACAAATAAAAAACTTTTTATTGCAATTCAATCGAAAACTCAGAGAAAATATTATTCTATAGTTTGTTGTGTAAAATCAAAAATCTGAGACGGCAGAATCAAAGATAAGACCATATCTATGAACGTTTTAATTGAACATTTCTTCAGAAGATTTACGGCTTTCCAGATTCAGCAATGGTAAAGACTGAAAAAATATAATGTGTATTTCCGCAAACAATATACATGGATGATAGAATAAGTACTTCTTTGGAATTAGTGAACGTTCAACTATTTTCATGACAAATGTTAAACTCAAAAGTGTGAAATAAATATTTTTTACCAAAAATTGGACCGAATTTATTAGTTGGTAAACTGAAAAATACAAAATAATATTAATTAAATTGGTGATGATACTTTTGAAGTTGGAGCCAAAATTCTTCTGAATACAATTGCAAAACTTCAAAACTAACAGCACCAATAGAATTAATTTCATATTGTATTAAAGGCTTATAAGGGTTCCGTACATGGGATGAAAAACAGAACCATGTGTGTGGAATTTTTCAGTTACAGCCGATTTTTTGCAAATCTACTTGTGAAAATAATCATATAGATGCTAACTGCATCTAAAAATGACGTTTCATTTGTATTTGATGTGACGTTCTATTCCAATACCCGCGGATATCATTCTTTCTGGATTATTGTTCAATATAAAATAGGAGTACCTATTTGTATACGAGATACTTTATATTAATAATATGATAATATAATATAATAATATAATATAAAGTTTATTCAGATATAAACACAGAAATTTTAGGTTTATCTAATGATAATTGAACAACATTACCCACCAAAGAAATACTTCTTGTCGGTGTTACAGAAATATGATTGATTTCTTTGCAGCGATATACGGCGGCATACAATGAAAATAATATTGAAATTTTCCTATTTGAATTATTTCTTTATTTTCGTGATAAATTCGCCTGATGTAAAAGTAGATTTTACTGGAGGAGGACAGCTTTGTCGTAGCGGAACGAAATAAAAATGGACGCCTTCCAGAATCAAGTCGGCTTGTCAACCAGCGGTAGTGACTGATAGATCCGGCGATACATGCGGCGTCGCCTGCGATTGGGATTGGATCCATTTGGAAATTGTCTCCGCATCCTGCCTTCGTCTTGATAGAGTGCTGACTCTTTAGCAGATATAATGGGTCTAAGGAGGGCGTTACACAGAGCATACGCTCCTATGCTAGTCCTGTACAACACATCACAATTTGACTTGAATGAAGCTTTATTATGGATACTAAGCTCAAGCATTAAATAATGGACATGGAAGTGAAGTTCAATCCAGAGCTTTTTAGTTCAGTTATTTACTTTCAATTTAGTATCGTCTATATTTTCGTATAATAGCACAAAATACTTACTATCCAATCATCAAACTGACGTACAAAGCAGTTGCTATCGTATCTTTATTAGTTGGTTTTAGTTAGATTAGTTTGCCAAAATGAATGAATATCGATTTTCTATGGACTTGGGAGATTAGCTCCTTGTTTGAAAATTTGAGTTTATTTTCAAATGATTCACTATTCTAGCATGAAACATATACTTACAAATCATGATATTGCCTGTGTTCCTATATTCAATCCGGTGTAGGTACTGACCACTTCTGAACCAGTGCAAAGAGAAATCATGTCTGGACCTAAATAGGTATCGTAAAGATGTTGCGCAGATGATACAAATACTACAAAAACAACGGTCAGAAATTCATTTATGAACAAATGATTAGTATTGTGTAAATTGATTATGTTACCCAATACCGACCAGTATAAAGGATTTGATTTATAACTCACGGATTGTATTATTTTGTAGTTTTACAAAGCATACCATTGCTCAATGGATGCCCTAGGTATGTGGGTAGGTACTGTCGATTCAATGTTAACAACATAGACCAGTGTGGTGGTCACGTGAAGTTTTTATTGTTGATGATATTTATAGTGATTATGCTTATATAGGGTAGTTCAAAAAATATACTTTACTTTTGTATATACCTTAAGGGTATAATGTTAGGGCATAAACAGTAATTAGAAATAAATAAAATCTAATACCTCAGTATAAATTGTAGATTCAGACATATATACCTAAAGTTTTACAAAACTAAAAGAACTTTAATAGGAGTATCCGGATTGAACATCATATACAGCGATATCCATTTGAATTTATCAAGCAAACTTGAAGTCAAAGGTTAGACTTACCCCTGTATTCTGGTAGAAAGTGGCTCAAATGAAAACCTTTCGGGATGAAAGAAGAATGTATTTCAATCTTATATCCAACCCTGTATATTCAAGAGTAACTTTAGTTTGTAGTTGCGAAAGTCCCTACAACTTTTGTACAAAACATAATTTATTTGTAGCGCCTATAATTACTTTAATAAACTGTTAGATAACCATGTTATTATAATAATCAGCCTGTTTGTAACAGTTCTAGCAGAAATATTACAGTTAAAAAAATTCACGTCAAAACTGTAAAATTTCGGGGTACAATACCATAGGCTTCCTAATCTTTGCCAGTTCAATAGGGTGTCGATTTTTGAGGATAGTTTACTGGAAAGTAAACTTAACTTGCTTTGGCAAATTAATACTAAAATGAGAAGACTTGCAGCGCAAGATATCCGTAGTCTCGTTCAATTTTTTTTTGTTTCCTTCTCTTCTCAGATGTTGAGTAGTCATTTATCAGATTCTCGTATGCTTCATGTATTTTATGAAGTAGAGACACATCTACATGCAGCTTTCCTGTATCCTCCTCGAGTGATTAGAAATAAAAATGTATGTCATTTTCAAAAGAGGATTCGTGGGGAAAGACGAGATGTTACATCGTAGACGTCATTGAGATGACGAATTTATCCATATGCCTTTTTACTTCATGATCTACGTAGGTACCAACTCATTTTAATTCTGTTGTAAAGCTTGTCCAGTTCAATTTTAATTTTTCATTTCATCCTGAACAGAACTGTACCTAATGGAAAACTAACAATTCAGAATCATTTTACTCTTAGATCTTACAATGTTCTTTTTAACTTTGATGATGAATTTGCTCTTAAGCCCTTACCTAAAACCAAATACTTTAAAATGTTTGTCTCATTTGTTTGTTTAACAAAAACTTGAATATGAACTGCAGTTTTCTCTTTTGAAATAAAGCTAAATAAATTTTCTGTTAGTGTTGAAATCTGGAAATCTAATTCTAACATCTATTCAAACAGTCATAGAAAGGCAATCAGATTGAAATATTTCTTCTTAAGGAAAACAACAATCAAAATCAAATAAGTTGAAACAATTTGTGGCCAAAGCACAACTGACAATTATTGCAATCATTTCTTGATGACTCACGAGTATAAATGCAATTTGTCTATTGAGTGATGTTCGTGGATTTCAAAGGAAATCCAAATGAAAATGATTTGCTTTAATACAATATTCAAACTCAAATTAAGTTACATTTGCATGTCAATTAAAGTTGATCCTTCGAAGTTTTCCAGATACATAAAGTTCTGACGCTGAAGCTGTGGCAACTGGTTTCTTATATGCCACATAATATAATCGTAATTTTTGTAAGCTGCATTGCATTCAGAAAAAAATACTAAAACGGGCGTTTTTGCCTAGGTATTTTTGTTTTTTCTTGATACTCAACCTAAACCTGCATACATACAGATAATTAACCCAGAAGGCTTTCTTACGTGGTTGATTAGCCTTACAGACAATAATAGGTAAGGAGCTTTATACTATGCTATTATTCTTTAAAATTTTCAATTCTCCATAACTTAACCAATAAATAAAGTAATACAATATTAAATAGTCCCTTGTAGAGCCTTTAATCCACGGGCTCTTGAACCTCCTAGCAAAGTCTGATTATATTAGGTATCTGTTGCTTAAATAACATTGATGATGTATTACATGTTCAATATCTTAGGCCGTTCCTCTGGAAACATCCACATCTAGCTACATTCCCTGGACCCCAACGGAGTTGGTACCCTTCCTGCTCTTAATCCCGCTGCCCCGGATGGCACATATGAAAGAAAAATCAGTGGCAGCTAATGAAATTCCCACACGTGATCCTGCCTCACTGAAAAATGCAATGCTTGTTCAAGAGCGTTATCTGGGCGAGAGATCTAAAAGGGGCGGCCGCGCGGCCACCGCCGTCGGGGGTGGTAGAAGGGGGCAGACAGCGCTGCGGCCGACTCGGGAGGATGACAAATACCCTTCAATCCGTCACTGCCAAGCCGTGGCCCGCTCGGAATTGGATGCGATGCAGACTCACAGAAAGCTTTGTAATATCGGTCGACATTAGAATGGGCCATATCAAGGCATCGAGCTACACTGGGAAAAGTGAAGACGAGTCAAGCCTTTAAATTTTGTCAAAAAATTATTATGCAAATTTGTAATTTGTAGCTTCCACAAGATTAAAGCAAATTTTATCATTTATAATAGATAATTTTATTGGGGATTTCACTGACATGGGAATTGCCACGGTGGAAACTAATGATTGCATGAAATATTTTCAAAAAGGGATAAGACTCGGGAACTTCCTCATATCATGCTATACTCAAATAATAAGCCCTTAAATATAATCATTCTAGGCACCATACTACCTCAAATCTGTATCTAGTCATTATCTGTCATTGTAACTATTATGAATAAATCAATGACTTTCTCAAAAGAATATTATGTGTACAAGTGAGTAAGAAGTGATGCATTCGCGCTAGGGCCGAAAATATATTTCAAAACCTGATAAAAAAAATCACAAACTTAATGGAATACTGATTAGATTTTGAAGGCTAGGTTAGGTTAGGTTAGGTTAGGAATAAAAACAAATACATAGGTGCAGTTTTATTTATAAATGTTTTTAATAAATGTTTGCAGACTGGACATAACGTAATTTCTCTTCATATAGTTTTCATACAGATTAAATACTTGTGCACAAACATTTGTAGCTCTGGATAGGGCTTAAGTATATAATCTTCACTATAATGAAAAGTAGGTAGGTACGTACATACATGTCATAGCCGATTAGAAGATTTCATGAAAAACTAAAAATATATTTTACAAAAAATTGGACCGACTTTATTAGTTCGTTCACTGAAAAATACAAAATAATATCAATTGTACTAGCAGCTACTGATAATTTTGAATTTGGGCAGTTATAATTAGATTGAAAACTTTTAGCACCACCTTCAAAAGTAGTTAGTTACTTATTAAACTTTATCTGGAATTATGTCCGAGTGTCAAGTGTTATTTATGTAGGTATATGTGTGGCTTGCATTCATATGAACTAAATATAATGGAAATTAGATTTAAAGAACTTAACGTTTATACGTTTTAGACGAAAGAAGAGGAAAATAAATTGTTAGAAGTTCGGTTGACATACAGGAGAGTCGCTGCAAGATAAAATAATTTTTTTATGTTAGGTAATATTTGAAGTTGAAAGGCGGGTAAAAGCAAGATCACGTCGGCTAATGATCTGTGAGAAAGTATGTTTCTATGGCAAATACATTGTGCAGAAAAACTGATCTGTGCTTGTGCTCAATTATTATTAAACGACGGCTACGGACGACAATCACTAATAAAAATGTTGAGGACTTGGAGGATTAGTAACAATAATAACAAGCTATTGTGAGGTATAAATCTATTTTGAAATTAAATTGGATCTACTTCTACGTACTTTTTTGCTAAATATCATGATACTAGGGCTAAAGAAGATATGTTCACTAGCATCTCTAATGACGTCTGTCCATGACAATACCTATACAATCAAATACAACCAATAAATGCATGTTTCAAACGATAGTCTGAATAGTTGGTGCTTTATTGCAATTAGGGTTGCGTTAATTTGGGCTTTTCTCTATAGTTCTTTTCACAATAAATGGTTGACCACGTTTTTTTTAGCTGGGACGTTTTACCAGACGTCGTCTATTAACATGCAATAAACTGTCGGTCAGGATCGGATCATAATATAGCAGTATAATAATTTCTTAATATTTTTTTTTTGTCTACGAAATAATTATCATGTATTCATGTCATTAAAAAGTCTGATCCTGTATGGATTGTGTACATAATGCGAATACACCCGGTAGTTTTATTACTGTCATAAAAACAATATCATTTATTTTGAAAATAACTATACCTAATACGTATTCAGTTTATGGAATTTGTGGCTTCTGCAATACATACATACATACATCATGAGGTAATAATAAATAAAGATCTAGTAGAACATACATTTTGTTGGCCAATATTTAGGTATGGTCAATTCTCCCGTTTTATCACGGACTGACGACATACGCACAGTGGTCTAAAATGCGTCCACCAACCGAACATATTATCTTGTTTGTCCTAGTATCATGGGCACATATTATTATATTGTTTCTAATAAATGATAAATGAACAAGATTTTTAAATTCTAATAATAAATTATTTGTTTTCCCTATCCAGATATGGGATAAAACGAAGACTAGAAATTTTGAGCTGAACTATATTCTTGATCTTTGATCTTTGATCTTTGAGCATTATGAGGGTTAAATCAAAATATCTAGAGCCCATATCTTATGCCAAATTTCATTGTAAACAATACATATTGATTCAGAAAATGAATGTTTATAAAATACTAATAAAGACAAAGAACTATTTGTTTATTTAATAATTTTTATATTATATGTTGTTATTTGCAATTAATTCACGGATGGTTTTCAATGTCTTATAATTTAAATTAACTGTTTCATATAATAAATGTACGGAACCCTAATGATGCAAGTCCTCCTCGTACTTGCCGCTTTTTGTCTTTCATAGGTACTTATACTCTAAATTTGTATTCTTTATTCAAGCTATTTGAACTCCTAAATATTTTCCTTCCCATGATAGAGTTACTTCAATATTCATTTACTTTCTATTGTGAACCTATCTCCATAAATATCAGCAATCTCTCGAAATCTTTCTCAGTGTACGCAGCAGCCACGTCCATTCTAAGCGGGCTCCCCAGCGGAGAGAAAAGGGGGCGAACTCTATAGGAAATTACATAAACTCGGCACAGACAAATACAAATGTCCTCTTTGTACAGTTTCTGGGTACCCAGTGCGCCTGGCGTACACCAGAAGCAGTGTTCAGTAGATGCCATTGTAACTGACGGAATCCGCGAACGGCATTCATTACCCCTTCAGTAACCAATGAAATAGATGATTGCGAACGTCTCGACCGACCAGACAAATGAAGATGGATCCCTTCGAATAATTACTAATTTGACCGAGCTTTCCATTCTCGGGCCTCACCCGTCACAGAGCCTTATTAATAGTTCTAGAAGTATCGAATTTCGGTCAAGTTGAGCGGAAATGTATTTTAATCCGTTTCGTCGTCTTGGCCGGGAAACGTGAAAATTCTGCAATGAGATTCCTTCAATTTACCGTTTTTGAGGTCGTAACAGTTGTTAATCTCTACAATAATTTTTAAATCGACTCAGTACTTAATTACTTTTAATAAAAACGATATCGTTCAGATATCATGTAAGATTGTAGACATACAGAATCTTCTTGGAATTAAAGCCATGAGCTCAAAATTAACTTAATTTAACATATCAACGACAAAATTATGATGATACTAATAAAGTGTAAGTATGTTGAAATATTTTATCTTTTTTACGTTCGTTCTATTTACGGTTCTATATCCCAAACAGTATTTGAATACGATTGATTCAAATTATGAATAATCTCTAAGACTCATTGATTTTCAGTTTTCCTTCTAGACTTAGATGTGTCTCCTATTCATTTCAAGGCTTTATCTGAGTCAAAAGCAATGTATCTAATAGGCTAATAGTGGAGGTCCCTTAGTTGTGTAAAGGTGTGTTTACTTATTTTAAAAACATAGCTAGATACATTGATAATTGTTAAAATATTCTCCATCTTCATTTAGTTTCAGAAACAAGTTGTTCATGATAATCGATGATCTAAAGTTATAGGTAGTACCTACTATTTATTTAATATAAATTTTCTTTCAATAAGACATGTTTTAAAGATAACTGTTCTTTGCGAAATCATTCAAAAACCCTGAAATTCAACCTTCTTTGTGCTGTTTACTAGAAGCTGTTTTATGAGACAACGAATCACAGCTATTGACGAATAGCTCTGATCTAGGACGCGTCTACATCTTACCCAACGCCATTATCTATCTAGTGCGTGCCGCAGAGCGGATAGCAACTGCCAGGACCTTCTCCGGGCTTATAAATCCATTAGGGGTGTTCAGCCGTTGTTATTACGATACTGCAACTTTGAGACGTAAGCGACACGGCAATGCCAGAAGTCGCAGATTAGATCACAGTTACCTGGGGATATGAACTTCCCGTGTCGGCGATGCTAAGTTTGCTTTGGATTTAATTGTCCTCGTTATAGGTAACTATCCAACTTGTCTTCAACTAATTTGTCCCCATATAGAACAAAGTAGGGTTGGTTCAAATTGGAGATGGGATTGAACATTTTTATACTGAGAAGTCTTGGGCTATCAGTTATTTAGAATTAATAAGTCCATGCCGAATAATAATGATCAATTGTTGAAATATTTTTACCCATCACATACAATATTCTATATGACACCATGACAAACAGCCACATATATTTACAGAATCAAAGAACATACTAAGGGGCTTCAAATATTAGATGTGGTTGAGGTGACGAGAGTTAACTGATGAATTATTGAAGCAAATAATCCTTTTACTGAGGAATTATTGTCTTCTAGAATTCTGGACGATGTAAAACAGGCAAAATAAGACCGTAGGTCGTTAAGCATTTAAATGTATCTGTGTTGTATCGGTTACAATCTCGTTTATCTAAAATAGATATAAAAAATATATTCTCATCGTGCTTATAAGATAAATCAGAATAGGTATATATAGATATTGTATATTTTATTCCTACTACTTTTGTGATAATCCACTTTTTTTATAAGTAGGTATATATTTTCTTATTTATCTGAGTGAAATAATTCTCTAACCTCTATGATACTTCAGGTGCATACCAATGATAAAGCATAAGAAAACTGTCGTCGCCTGAACTAATTAAGAAGAAATAAAAATAAACCTCAATCAGTCTATACCTGAAATAACATAGTGGGAACTAATATATAATAGACTAAGAGAGTTTATACAGTAAACAAAATAAAATAAGAAACCAATTAAGATAAAATAAGAAAGTTGAACATGCTCATTTCCATGGGAGCGTTTATACACGAAATAAGCTAAATTAAGAAATAAGAATAAAAACTAGAGATGGCCAACTTTCATCTTTATAAGTTATTTTATTTTATTTTGTTTGGAAACTGATAAAGCGCATGACCAACCACCAGAGAACACTTAACTTGCATACAACAGAAAAGTTTTTGATTGGTTCATTCTTATTTTATTTTCGTCATCTGTATAAACCAATCTTTCTTGAGGTTATTCTTATTTCAATTTTAAGTTGTTTCTTATTTTATTTTATTTACTGTATAAACTCACCTTAACAGATTAACCAATAGAATTAATATAATTTTGTACTTTTCAGTACACCAACTGATAACGCCGGTCCAATTTTTTGTAAAAAATATTTATTTCACAACTTTGAGTGCTACATTTGTCACGAAAATCGTTGAACGTTCACCATTATCCATGTATGCTTTGCTTGTATTTGTTACAGAAATCTAAGGAGATCTTTGCGGAAATATACATATATTATAAATTTTACCACTATTTTAACTTGAAAACCGTAACTCTATGGAAAAAACGTTCGATATAAATGTTGTTACAAATAATCTGGTCATTAGTTTTTTATTCTCAGATTTTCAATTTTCGAAAAAAATTGCCTTTTCCACATAGGGAAAATATACATATTTCAAACTTTAACATCACTGAAAGTCGAAAACCGTAGCTCTTTTGAAAACATGTTCAATTTAAACATTCCCGATATTTTGGTGTCTTCAATTCTGACATCTCGGATTTTCTATTTTCAAGAAAATTAGCACCCTCCACCCCTTTCGTGGTTGGTCAAAAAAAAGCAGACAGTCGAATTGTATACCTCCTCTGTTCGGGGTTCGGCGGTCAAAAATGATACCAACCGTAACCTCGAATAAAAAGATAACATAATAGAAAATATCGAAAATCCCATAAAAAAGCTTGAAATATCCAAAAGATCTTAGAATTAAGACAAAACCAAAGTACAAATTTTTCGAATGTTCTAGATTATGGATTATCATACATTGTTTTAAATTACTACTCAAATTAAAGCCTAATAAATATAGAACAAAATAATATTCTGCGTTGCGTGCAACTACTAAGTATTTATTATTTATACCGTATTATCTTTATGAATTTTTTAAATTTAAAATTAATTAAAAATAATATGTAAATAAGAAATTTATCACTGATAAACATCACAATTCCCTAACTAAAGGTTTATCGATGTCAAACTTTATATTCGCCTCTTGTAAACTGATAACGTTGTTGTTAGTGTTAATCCAAAGACTAATTGAAGATCTTCAGATAAATCTTCAACTCTAGCGTAGGTACAACATGTAAGACTTGTATAAATAAAGTACCTGTTCCTTTTTTTCAATTGAATTTTTGAATTCTTAAAGCTGGATATCTCAATCGTGAGTGCGTTGTGTCTAGGGAAAGTGGGGCTGATATTGGGCATTAAAAGAATGGAATAAGATGATTTAAACAATATAATGTTATAAAATAGATATAACCCAATTGAAGATGAAAAATTTATTAGTATTTTAATAAATTTTGTTGATTGGTTTCGATGTATACCAATTTTATTGATATTAGTCTATTATGGAATTCGTATCTTTTGTAAACAGCGTTAATTTGGGTAGATTCGGTCAAGCTATTTCAGTTCTTTGAAGGAGACTCACTGAACCTTGATGACCATAGTTAATTTTACATTTGCATTCTTTTTTATTGTTTTTGCCCCACTTACTCCTACCTGAGACATCTAACTGAAGACATGAACGCTAGATAGTTACGTTCCAAGATTGAAGATTGATCTCTTCCAGATATCAACGTTGGTCCGTGCAAGGCTGGGCATGCCACAATATTAATTGGGCGTCAAGAGGAAACAACGATGTGATAAACTGCTGAAAATGGACTGAAACCTGCGTGCTTTTGTCGGAGGTAGAGGCGAATGAAGACGTAACCAGCTTCGAGAGTAGTGCCTTTTAATAAGGACACCTCGTTCGCCGTTCACCCCAGAATGGTACGAGATGGCACGTTATTGATTATGAAATGGGTTCTTTATCTGGTACACATTATTATTGGCTGGCATGCATTAGTCTCCTGCATGTATATGGAACTGGATTTGAAGATGTATCAATTAATAATAAATGAAGGCCAAGCTAGCATCTAAAATGAATAATATAATGTAGGGTTGTTTTCAAGAGGCTATAAAGAGGTATAAAATATTTCACATTAACGAAATATGTTGTAAACCAAAAAATATCCTTTAGCAGTAAGTAAGTAAGTAACTTTTTGCAGAAAAATAACATAACAAAGTACTTTTTTATTTCTCATAAATATGTAGGTAACTAGACCTCGCCTATTCTATTAAATTAAGGTATTATAAAATATTTACTTCAAAATCAGAAATAAAGTTCTTTTTAATTTACTTATTATACTTGATCGACCAACTCTTTTAGAAATTTATAAAATAGTGGTCATAACGCTAATGAGAATAGAAATAGTTTTAGTTCGTTGGGACCATTTTCAGATAAAACTTTTTTTCTTAACTTTTGTTGAAAATCAATTGACAGAAAGAAAATTATTTTTACTTGGAATTCAGTGTATTTTATAGAATTAATCTTTAAGTTCTGGCAAGAAATTAGTATACCTATTTATTTTTGTAACTGTTAAATCGCTAGATCTGCATCATCATATACGTACCTATCTCAAAAATTGTAAAAATAGGCTTAGGAATATAGTATAAAAATAAAGAAGACTTTTTGCCTCTTGAAGGGAATAATAGGTAAAATAAGGGGTTTTCCATTTTAAAAAAAGATAAAGGTTTTCTTGGGAAACCCGACAAATTATGAATTAATTCAATATTTATTTTATTGTGATATTGGCTTAATAAATTGATATTTTTCATAAAAATTTTACTGACTTTATTATTTGGTACACTGAAGAGTACGAAAAAATACTTAATAATTCTATAGGTGCCGGTAATCTAAAGGTCGCATCCACAGAATATGTATCATCCATTAATTGATTTCTCGGCTTCGGAAACATTTTGCTGTAAACTTTTATCAAAATATGGAGAGCCAATCACGAAAAAGCTAATATTGACATCGAAGGTCACACCCTATAAATATAAGAGTCTCAGCAATCGAGTTCACCTTCAATATTTTCCGAAATATGCGGAGCTCTTCTTGAAAATGCTCACAAGGACCTTGAGGGTCGCAGCCAATTAATATAATAACAATAATATAAATATTATCAACATTCGATTTCTCTTTATATTTACTTTTATTTTATACATTGTATAGAATGTTTTTCTTCTATAATTTTCATTCCATTAATTAATTAAAAATTAACTTCGCTATTAGTGAACGCTTTCTTAAGGAAACCTGAAGTTTTTTTGTTAGATTGTCTATAGGTCTCATGTACCACACTTCACATTTGGGAACTTGGACGGGATTTACCTGATTTTTTGCCATTTTGGAACTTGGAATAATAATAATGATATTTATTTCACTAGTTAAAAAGTACAATGCAGAAGCATAAACAATTACAGTGTACAATGACTAGGAAAACGTCATAGAGAGATTAAAGTAAGAAAGACAGATATCATGTTTTTTGTAAATATGAAATACAGAAGAGAAAAAAGTACAGCTGTATAAATAAATAAATATTATAGTTATTATAGGTATAGGTACGCAACTGAACTTTCCCATTCGGGAACCCAAATAAATAATATAATATATGACTATAGGTAATAAAATTATGCCTCACTATTGTAATATTGAGAACCAATCATATAGTAATCTAATATTCAAAAACCAATGCCATTGTATTTACTCTTCGAGATTGAAACTAATTATTTCAGAGAATGTTTCAACAGAAGTCTAAACACACCTCTTTTCAAATTCATTGTATTACGTAAGCAGTAGTTATTTTATTCGAAAAATGCTCGTATTTGAAAAAGTAGAGATTGCTGAAAATGTCAAAAGTACCTACTTATGTTTTTTTTTAATTTATAGGTACCTGGGTATATCTATATCTTACGTACATCCTATCCTATCTTACATATAAATAAAATTATTGAAGTGACTGTTCTTATTTGATTGTAAAGCCCAGTATGGCAACACTGTAATGTGTCATTCATTAATTTTTCATGGCTCATCACAATAAAGTCCAGTTTCAACAAAGTTTGTCTCTGATATTGGAATAGATTTTTATGTTGAGTTCATTTGGTTAATTGCAAGTTCACAAAAAACACAAAATATTTGTTTAAGTAACTTGTGATGGCGCATCTAGTTTTTGCTTCAATTAAATCTGTGACTTTCAATTATCAAAATTTTGAAATAAGCTTCAAAATGTGGCTGGTAGATTATGAATTTAAAGGAGTTATCAAAGTCGGAATTCGTATTAATAGCAATTCTATAACATTTACCCGACCTTCCCAACTGGGAAACATTTTGACTTTACTGGGAAGTTCTGAAATGGCAGTGGGCTAATTCCACATAAAATCAAGTACATATGGCAGTTATTGCATGATCAAATATTTCACCTAATATCTACAAGTAGCCTTTTTTAATATTCTTATTATAACAAATACATTAAATATATGTTCAGTAGAAACAAATGAGCTGCTATTGATATCTGTTCTATGAGTGGCCTAAATCATTCATGAAATCCATCCCATGAATAAGTAATCTGCACGTTCGTTAATGTCATGTAAATAGTTGGACAAAATGGCTTTCATATTTGCTTTCCGATTACTGTTCTATGGGACTTTAATGATGTTTGCCATAGAAAATACATTTTCATAACTTATTCAAGAGTCGGTAGGTACAGTATTATTTGACGTTCGGATATTTTTTTTTGTAAACGAAGCGGATGATTATGATGGTATGGTAGAAATAAGTCCACAAACACCTATTAAAGTCCCATTGGAAGCAAAGTGGTTTAATACGATTAGAAGTGCCTCCGGTTCCCCAGTTCCCCAATGGCCGCACGGACCTTATTCAGCCTAATGGCGGTTGCCAGTAATGGTGTTTTAATAGTAGCACTCTCATTGAGTCATGTCGGCTTTTTGTGTCTTGCATCTTGTGCATGCGATAGGGTTGGGGGAAACGCACCACATTTTGATGGCGCTGGAAAAGTTAAAGAGATAAATTGACCGAGATCTATCAAAATGAATTTCAAATCATGAATTATCTTCCTCTATAGTAAAAAGTTTCATTAAAAACAATAGTATGTAGATTCTTCCAATTTGCTTGCTGTAGAAAAAATAATCATTAGATTTTTTTTTATGAAAAACTTTTTAGTTAATCTCCAGAACGTCGACTTCAAAAGCAAGGAAATATAAAAAATCGAGTACGAGTAGATCAGTTACTAGGAGGGTTTCATATGTTTATATTATTGTGAAGCGAATAAATACCTACATGTGGGTACTTTATAGGAGAACCCACCATCCTGGGACCTACTCTTTTCATTACTTACGACTTACATCAATGAACTACTAAATTTAAACATAGATGGTAAAATTATATCTTATGCGGACGACGAGGTTCTTGTCTTCACTAGTGAAAAATGGGAGGAAACAAAAGAAAAAGTGTCGCGGGGCTTAGGCATTGTCAAACAGTGGCTGGACTCATTCAAATTAACACTAAATCTATCCAAAACTAATTACATAGCCTTTTCCCCAACAAACACCAATAGACCAGATTTTACTGAAATTCGAACAAACGAAGAGGAGAACAATTGTATACCATCAGTAAAAAAAACTAAATGTTTAGGAATAGTTATTGATCAGAATCTGAAATGGGTAGATCACATATCTTACCTTACAAAAAAAATCGCATCTTGATTCATAAATTCTATTTTTTAAGAGAATGTCTCGACACTAAACTGTTCAAATTGGTGTACAAATCTCGGGAGGAATCATTGCTGCGATATGGAGTTATTGTTTGGGGGGCACATATAAAAGTAATTTACAACCTTTAACTGTAATACCTACAAAATTCCATTAAACAAATAATTTTTAGAAAAGATAGGAGGCATTCCACAAAATCACTGTATAACAATGACATTTGCAATATAAATTGCTTGTACATCACACTATTTGTACATATATATATATAAAAATGAAACACTAAAAAAATTCGTACACCATCATCATCAAACTAGAACTAATGTAAATAGACAATTAATTGTACCTCTAAACAAAAAAACTTTGAATTTTAAATTTGCTAACTACTTGGGACCAAAATTTTATAATATGTTACCAAATACAATTAAAAATTACGATCAATATGTTTAATGAGCAGAGCAAGATCTTTATTGTAAATAATTATGAAAGGATTTGCGATGGAGTTTAATAGTGAGTGGGACTATTTGATGGAGGGTTCCATACCTATGGAGTTTAAGAGTGAGTGGGCGTGTAAAAAAGTTTAGAAAATTTATAAGTGCACGTCTCACGCTTATTTGATTTCTGCAGCAAAATAGATAACAGTTTAATAAAATTTAAAAAAAAAACTGAAAAAACGCTCTTTAATAGCAATCCGAACTAAAAATTAGAGAATAAATAATAGTTTAAGAAACTAAAAAAACACACTACAATAACAAACCAAACTAAAATTTAGAAAATAAATAATAGTTTAAGAAACTAAAAATTTCGCTTTAATAGCAAACCAAACTAAAAATCTTACAATAATTTCATTAACACTTCATATAAGGGTAGAGTGATTAATAAAATATATCATTTTAATGTAAAAATGCTTGGGGTGCTTCCTAAAAAAAATTTATAATAACTTTACTTATATTAGTAGGTATCTATCGACATAAAATATTAACATCGATGGACATCAAGCAGCTCACGCTTTTTTACATTAAAATGATATCTTTTATTAATCACTCTACCCTTATATGAAGTGTTAATGAAATTATTTTAAAATTTTTAGTTAGGTTTGATGTTAAAGCGTGTTTTTTAGTTATTTATTATTTCACGATTCATTCAGCATCAACAGCAAAGAAACTAATTTAAATATTCAATGCAATCGAATCTCCTTAGAAATAAATAGGGCTATGAAAAAATTCTCAGTAAATAGTTTATTTTTCAATACTTTGTTCTAATTCCATTCCAAAGATTCCCAATTGATTAACATACTTTTTATAAATACCTACCTACATAAGTAGTTCAAGACTAAGGCTTCAAGCGTTACAGCTGTAACCTACTTTTTTGATCGACTTCAAAAAAAAAGGGAAGGTGTACAATTCGGTTGTATGTTTTTTTTATGGCTCTTCGCGCGTTTGCATAGTAAAGGTACTCCGATTTAGAAGATTTTTGTTTCATTTGAAAGAGGAGAGTTGAGAAATGTTCCCATATTGAGAAAAATCAAATCCAAAATCTCCTTCCCTCCAAAAACCGCCCCAAAGGGGTGGAGGGGGCAAAATTGAAAATCTGAGATGGCAGAATTAATTAAAATTTCATATCCAGAAATGTTTACATTTGACTTTTTTTAAAATAATAATAGGTTTCCGCGCTACAATCTGAAATATGTGTTTCGGCTGTGTGGAAGGGGAAATTTTTTCGAAAAACGAATATTCGAGATTTAAAAATAAGAAAGGGGACCATATCCAGAAACGTTTGAATTGAACATTTTTTCAAAAGAGTTACGGTTTTCGAGTTTCGCAATTGTAAAGTCTGAAATATGTGATATGCGTATTTTCGCTATGTGGAAGAGACATTTTTCGAAAATTGAAAATATGACACGGCCAAATTAAAGATAAGATTATATTTACCAACATTTAAATTGAGTTATAGTTTTCTAGTTACAGCAGTAAAGTCTGAGATAAGTATATTTGCGCCGCGATGTTTTGAGATCTCGGAATAATAAATAACTAGTAAAAGCTAAGCCTATAACTTTTTGGGTATTAGTGAACGTTCAACAATTTTCATGACTAATGTTACACTCAAAAATGTAAAATAAGTATCTTTTACAAAAAATCGTACCAACTTTATTAGTTGTTGCACTGAAAAATACAAAATAATATTAATTCTATTGGTACTGGTAAATTTGAAGTTGTGCCGTTGTAGTTTGTTGCTGTAAGCACCAACTCGAAAAGAACCAGCACCAATAGAATTAATATTATTATGTATTTATCTACTACTTCAACTAATAAAGCCGGTCCAATTTTTTGTAAAAAATATTTCTTTGTTGAGAGCATTTTTTTCGGAATATGGAATGATTGACTTTTCTATATCTGTAGCAGGTAAGCGTTTTTCAATGGCATGTTACAATAAATACATCGATACAAAGATATGTATCATAATTTATTACTCTCTCTCTTATTCAAATGGACAATATGTGGTTGAGGTCCATTAGAAAGGATTTATCAATATTCAGTCTTAACAAGTATATTTATTGGATTTAAATTATTGATAGGAAAATTATATTCTATGAATAATTGACAACGTTTTCGTAAATTTTTATCGAACATCGGGAGCACGACGCCGCTGGCATTAGGTATCAGATAATATTATTCATCATTTACAGATTTTTTCATCAATAGTGTAAAGAGGGTATTTGATTGATTCAAGTTATTTTTACTCAATGAATATACTAGATTTCTAACATTAACATTTGAGCTACTTTAAAATAAGGACAAGAGTCTGTTATATAATTTTAGGTAAGAATAATATTTGATTGAAAAGTAATTTTCAATATACCTAGATTTCAACTTTGTTGTTTCTTACTAACAAAAATAGGTAGGTGTACATGGTGCAGCTGTAGATGTGTAGATGATCTAATGACAATAAAAACGCTAAGGAGTCTGAAGTTTGAAATGAACGCCTACACATCTTTCGATAATTCAAGCCCTAAAGAAATAATTTTAAACTTTCTTCGGGTATGTTGTTTAAATAAATGCGGTCATGGCAATCTGCGTTTTTGCAAATACCAAATTGTACGTTGCAGAGTAGAACCTCCTCCCTTATCTGTTCGGTTATTAATCGACAAACGTTTGATACGGATTAATATCCTTTCCAAAGATGAAAAAATGCCACTGGATTCCAATTAAAAATAAAGCAAGATCGTCGCTGAATATTTTTAATGCATCGAGGACGTGGCCATTTATTCTCACTCGAAGCACTCCGAGAAGATGGTGTTGAACTGGCGCAGCGTTTATTTTCCCTTGTATTTTTCGGTCAGCCTTCGTCGATGACTAAGTGGACTTTGTTGTTCGTAGGACTGAGAAAAATGATGATTCCGCATTGAGAAGTTCCCTGGGTCTCCAGGCAATCCCTCTCTCACACCGACGCTAAGACCGGGAATTCTTTCGCTTTGCTATTATTCCATTCTTTTGTGTCGAGAATGTCGCCCGCCGAATGAATACGATTAACTATTTCAATTTCTTATACCACGTATCGGCTGAAGGTGGCGTTTATCAAAACCCAACATCCTTTTTCTCTTCAACGAGACTTCCTCTCTCTATCTGCGGATAATATCTATGGCAGGAGATCCCAAGGACTTTGGCTCCAACCTAAACATTACATTGAGATCTGACATTAAATAATCCATAAAAATATCTATCTATCATCAGTATCATACCATAGCAAGATTTTATTATTGAGTTGAGCTAATTTTCCATCCAGTATTATTTATTCCTTATTGCAAAGTATTTTCATTTTCATTTCACCCTGCAAAGAAACATTCCTGATCTGACGAAATTATGTTTTATGTTTTACATATTCTAGAAAAAATATAACCTCTTAGAAAATTTATATAAGGACAAAAATTCATTTAATATTTATTAGAGAACCTAAATATTTTATTAGACTAACACATTCAATATTATTTATTTTATTAGTTCATAATTAGGTATATTATTTGATCATATTTAAAAGGAGATGCCAATATTATATTTTTGCTTCATTTATTTATTTATTCATTTATTATTAAAAGACCTTTTCTAGATGATTACACATTCATTTTGTTTATGATTTAAACAAATCTGTGCTGTCCATCGAAAACAAATCCCAAATATTCAATGACAATGCGTATTCTAACTACTGAGCATGTAAGTTTACAATCAAATTTCCTAGCAACTCTAGAAAATACAATAAAATTACATTTATTCGCATTGACAAATAAGTTTGTTTGCGACTCATTTTACGTACTATAAGATCGGCCTGTAGGAAAATTTGTTCAGGAATGACTTGATCGTTCTAAACAGCTACAAATCACCAGCAAACATTGGAAAATCACAATTTTTGAAGGTAATCAGGCACCATTCACAAAGCTGTTGAATAATAGTGGTGAAAATGCGGTCCTTGTGTTTTGTTAATTCACTATTAATTCATTATAGAACAAATAATCTGCAATATTTGTCAAAAGTCAAAAGTATTCTATCTTTCTATAGCATTACTGTACAACATCACATACCTACCTTTTATCAAGAGCCTTCATAACAGTGTTAGCCAAAAAGTGTTCAGTTTTTTGTCTTTTGTCTATCAATGGTTAAACACTTTATATATAAGAAGATAAGATGAAGAGTTGAATTATTTAAAATTTAACAACTTCCTCACGTTCTAATACAATAAAGTATCTGGCCTGTCATATGTAACTATAAGCTATCCAAATTTTGTCAACTAGTTCTAGTCTTTCCACTAACCAATAACCCGGATCCAATCAAAATTTCGAATTTCCTTAATTCGCTACCTCCTAGTGCTAGTATCACCTAAATACAATAAAAAGGTAGTCGATAGATTAAAATATTATTTTGACTAATGTTAGACGAACTTTCAGCACTGCGTTTGTGTGTTACCTATAGTATATTTCAACTTAAACAGTATTTCACAATATTTTCCGACTCATATTTGAAATACTTACACCTCACATAATTTATCGTGATCATAATAATGTGAGAGTATAAGAAACATTTTACTACCTAAAGATGTACGAGAACATAATATAAAATATTTTTTACTGGTACTTGTGACCAGCCCCAATAGAATTAATGTCATTTTATACTTTTCAGTGCACTAACTGTTAACGTCGGTCCAATTTTTTGTAAAAAATATTTATTTCACTCTTTTGAGTGTAACATTAGTCATGAAAATCGTTAAACATTCACGAATACCAATGAAGATAGTACTTATCCTATTACCCACGTATATATTCTTTGCTTGTAGTTGTTATTATCGAGATCGCAGAACATCGCTGCGAAAATAGGCTTGAATATTTTAGCTGTTACCATTTTAACATCGATTTAACTCGAAAACCGTAACTCTAAGGATAAAATGTTCTTTATAAATGTTGCTACAAATAATTATGTCTTTCATGTACTGCAAACAGATTTTTCGACAGAAATCGCCCTCTCCAGATAGCGAAAATAGGTATATTTGAGAATTTAAAATGCCCCCATCTCGAAAACCGTTACTCTTTTGAAAAAATGTTCAATTTAAACGCCGGATATTGTCCTATTTTTAATTATACCACCGCAGATTTTTAATTTTCGAGAAAATTTGCCTCCTCCACCCCCTTCGGGGGCGGTTTTCGGAAAGAACGAAATGTCGGATTCCCATTTTTATGAATATGGGACCATTTCTCAAGCCTCCTCTGTCAAATGAATCAAAAATCATCAAAATCGGAGTACGATTACTATATGAAAGGCGCGCACAAACCAAAAAAAAGAAAAAAATTGCACACAATCGAATTGTATACCTCCTCCGTTTGGGATTCGTCGGTCAATAAATTACAAGATATTTTATGATAATTTTCAATGATGAGGAATATTCTAAAAGCTGAGCATGTACGTAAAATGTATCAAATTTCCTAACAACTCTAGAGAATACAATAAAACTACATTTATTCACATTGAAAAATAAGTTGTTTGCGACTTACTTTTTGACCGACGAACTCCAAACGGAGGAGGTATACAATTCGACTGTGTGCATTTTTTTTTGGTTTGTGCGGGCCTTTCATATAGTAATCGTACTCCGATTTTGATGATTTTTGATTCATTTGAAAGAGGAGGCTTGTGAAATGGTCCCATATTCATAAAAACGGGAATCAGACATCTCGTTCCCTACGAAAACCGCCCCCGAAGGGGGCAGAGGTGGCAAATTTTCTCGAAAATTGAAAATCTGCGGTGGTATAATTAAAGATAGGACAATATCTGGAAGCGTTTGAATTGAACATTTTTTCAAAAGAGTAACGGTTTCCGAGATATGGGCATTTTAAATTCTCAAATATACCTATTTTCGCTATCTGGAGAAGGCGATTTCTGTCGAAAATTGAAAATCTGTTTTCAGTACATGAAAGACATAATTATTTGTAGCAACATTTATAATGAACATTTTATCCTTAGAGTTACGGTTTTCGAGTTAAATCGATGTTAAAATGATAATAACTAAAATGCTTAAGCGTATTTCCGCAGCGATGTTTTGAGATCTCAATAATAACAACTACAAGCAAAGAATATACGTGGGTAATAGGATAAGTACTATCTTCATTGGTATTAGTGAATGCTTAACTATTTTCGTGAATAATGTTACTCTCAAAAGTGTGAAATAAATATTTTTTACAAAAAATTGGACTGACGATCAGTTACTGCACTGAAAAGTATAAAATAATATTAATTTTATTGGGGCTGATACTTGTGAAGTTGGTGCCAAAAGTTATCAATCTACCTACAACTGCACAACTTCAAAAGTAACAGCCCCAATAGAATTAATATTATTTTATACTTTTCAGTGCACTAACTGATAACGCAGGTCCAATTTTTTAAAAAAAAATATTTATCTTACTATAAGATCGGCCAGAAGGAAAATTTGATCAGAGAATGACCTGATCGTTCTGAACAGCTACAGATCTTCAGCAAACATTGTAAAATCATAGTTCTGGAAGGTTATCCGACACCATTCACAAATCTGTTGAATAACTTAGGTGAAAATGCGGTCCTTGTGTTTTATTAATTCACTTTTAATTCATTATAGAACAAAAATTCTGCAATATTTTTCGATAGATTATTTATCCGTAATACATTAATTCGTCTATTATATTTCAGAGCTGTCTAATACCTAAATCATATTCCTCTTTCTATTACGTTCAACATCGTATCACATACATACCTACGTGGTTTGGTATATAATTTTCATGATTGCATACGCAAGTTGATTTCATTAAAGACGAATCCTTAGTAGGTATACATTTTGGATCGTCATTAAATATGGGAAATAAACGAGTTGAAGGTATCAATTTCCTTTGTGGTGTAACTGTATAGTAGCAATTAGATTAAAGGATGCGGTTTTCCAGTTCACAAAACATTATTTCTGAATCTATTTATGCATACATCTGAGATTTTCAAAGTTTTATTGATTTTATTGATTAAGTGGATATGTAAACCTTTTTTGATATACTTTATAGCCTTTATAATATTAAATATAATAAGATTATATTTAATCAACTATGGGTAGTATATAGAAGCACAGAATTAATACCTAGATTAATAGAAAATAGTAATATGTAGGTACTATAAAACAAAAAAAAAATATGGAACGACAATGTAATGTTTATTCTTAAGAACAGACTTATACAGGCATATTCATAATCGAAACTTAAAGTTTGTTTCACGAATCATGGCTATTGTGTGTAATCATTCACGAGCTACGTACATATAGCTATACGTCTCATCGCATCTCATTATCATGAAATTCTCTACTACGTTTGTGGATCTAAGCTACGACATCAGTATGTCAAGCTTATCTCCTTTCATACAATGATAGAGCGCAGCACGTATGTCCGAAGGCAATGCAATCTTTATTTCATAGGCATCACAAAGTCATTGTGACATTTCAGATAATTCAGGTGCATAAATTTATATTTCATACTCAAGCAATAAATTTGTATTATGTGTTTCTGCATTATTGTTGATAATATTATGTTTGCTTATTTACTCAATCGATATTTTTTCCTCTCATTATATGTACTTCCTTAAATGCCATATCTTATCTCGAAATAGTTACGCCACTGATTTATTCCCATCAGTTGGTTTGATTAATTTTTCGTGTTTTCAAGGCACACGTCAACATTCGTGAAACAAAGTATAGTACGCTAAGTGCGGAGGTCTAACCTTAAATTCGGTTTATGACTCTTCTGTCAGTGTTATGGTAGGATAATGTTTTGTTTTTTATTTTATCACGATACTAGCTAGTACCGAACCAAGAGTGGATTATGAATACGCCTGATAGACTTTATAGATATTAAAGACTTTATAGACCTTATAGACTTTGTCGACTTTATCGACTTTATAGATTTTATAGACTTTATAGACTTTATAGACTTTATAGACTTTATAGACTTTATAGACTTTATAGACTTTATAGACTTTATAGACTTTATAGACTTTATAGACTTTATAGACTTTATAGACTTTATAGACTTTATAGACTTTATAGACTTTATAGACTTTATAGACTTTATAGACTTTATAGACTTTATAGACTTTATAGACTTTATAGACTTTATAGACTTTATAGACTTATAGACTTTATAGACTTTATAGACTTTATAGACTTTGTAGACTTTATAGGCTTATAGACTTTATAGACTTTATAGATTTTATATAGACTTTTTATACCTTATAAACTTATAGATTTTAGAAACTTTTTAGACTATATGGACTTTATAGATTTATAGACTTTAGATACTTTATAGTTTTTATAGACTTTATAGACTTTATAGACTTTATAGACTTTATAGACTTTATAGACTTTATAGACTTTATAGACTTTATAGACTTTATAGACTTTATAGACTTTATAGACTTTATAGACTTTATAGACTTTATAGACTTTATAGACTTTATAGACTTTATAGACTTTATAGACTTTATAGACTTTATAGACTTTATAGACTTTATAGACTTTATAGACTTTATAGACTTTATAGACTTTATAGACTTTATAGACTTTGTAGACTTTGTAGACTTTATAGATTTATAGACTTTAGATACTTTATAGTTTTTATAGACTTATAGACTTTATAGACTTTATAGACTTTATAGACTTTATAGACTTTATAGACTTTATAGACTTTATAGACTTTATAGACTTTATAGACTTTATAGACTTTATAGACTTTATAGACTTTATAGACTTTATAGACTTTATAGACTTTATAGACTTTATAGACTTTATAGACTTTATAGACTTTATAGACTTTATAGACTTTATAGACTTTATAGACTTTATAGACTTTATAGACTTTATAGACTTTATAGACTTTCTAGACTTTATAGACTTTATAGACTTTATATACTTTATAGACTTTATAGACTTTATAGACTTTATAGACTTTATAGACTTTATAGACTTTATAGACTTTATAGACTTTATAGACTTTATAGACTTTATAGACTTATAAACCTTATAGAATTTATAGATTTTATAGACCGTATAGATTAGAAAAGTAATAATTCATATGTAGGTATAAAGGCAGGTAGGTACTGTGTCTTTTAGTGAGTTAGATATCGTTTCTTTGTGGTTTTTTAATTTATTACTTCATATTATTTCATATAAATATATCTAGCTTAATAAAGCAACTGCTCTTATAAATCCAGGTACATAATGATAATAATTTTATTCTTTCACATGCTTAGATACTTTCGGTTAGCAATTTTTGAACTTCATGGAAAAAAGGTACCTATAGGTACAATTCGATTGTGTGTTTTCTATGTTTTTATTTCGTTATGAATAACAAATGTAAACCGATTCTCATAATGATTTATTATCTCACCTAAATGAGGACCACTGAGGAATGGCCATATGTTAAACTTTTCAAAATTTCATATGTTGTCTTAGTAAAACTCTCACAAATAGGTAGATGGCAGATTCCATTAAGAGATTATTTCCAGCTAAAATTTAGATCATCGTTAAGTGAGGATTGGGGGAGTAGGGTACAATACTTAGGATTTCGTTTGGGTTTTCCTGTAAACTATGAGTAAATTCGTTTATTTACGCTATACGTTCGTGTTGCTGTTGTAGTTAGTTAGTTAGTTCAGAGACAGAGTGTAAAATACTCCATTTTTCTTCATCAGATGGACAGAACACTATAAATGAAGGATTAACGAGATATTGGCCAATAGAGTTTTAAGATTTTTACTGCTATATTCTGGATTCACGTAATATAAATGAGCACTGAAGGTTCCTGATGCCCAATGAAGAACTCAAAAATGTGGAATAAATATTTATATACAAAAGCTAGTACTTACCGTCATAAGATACTACACCGAAAAAAACAAAGTAGGTATCTACCTACAATTTATTCTATTCTTTCGAACTTGGTGTCAAAAGTCTTCTATCTTCCTTAAGCATTACTGTACAACTTCACATATCTACCTTTTTTCAAGAGCCTTCATAACAGTGTTGGCCAAAAAGTGATCAGTTTTTTGTCTATTTTTGATTATCTCAAGTATTAATGGTTAAACTTAACCCTTTATATATAAGAAGACCAGATGAATAGTTGAATTATTTAAAATATAACAACTTCTCACGTTCTGAAATAATAAATTATCTGGCCTGTCGTATGTACCTATAATCTGTCCAAATGTTGTTAACTAGTCCTAGTCATTCCACGTACCAATAATCCGGATTCAATCAAAAACCTGTATTTCCTGAAACAGCTACCTCCTAGTGCTAGTATCACCTAAATACAATAAAAAGGTAGTCGATAGATTAAAATATTCTTTTGACTAATGTTAGACGAACTTTCATCACTGCATTTGTGTATTAATAGTATATTTCAACTTAAACAGTATTTCACAATATTTTCTTACTCATATTTGAAATACTTACACCACAGATAATTTATTTTATTCTGATCATAATACTGTGAGAGTAGAAGAAACATATTACTAGCTAAAGATTTACAAGAACATAATAAAGAAATTACAAGATATTTTATGATAATTTTCATTTATTCTAAATGATACACGTGAATCATATACGAAGCTCGCGCATTGCCCTGTAAAAGCTTTCACATTCAATGGAGCTACATTAAAAACTTGTATATGTAAATGCAAACGGATCACAGCAAGCGCGGTAGCACTGCTCGGAAAGAGAGGTATATGATCAAATAACTAAAACATCCCGAACAAGACAACAGCATTAGTCTCAGTCCGTTCTACGGTGTCATCTTCATCAATCTTAAAGATAATTTATCGTCTTATTTCCCATTGTCATTTTTCAATCTACAACAAACTACATCTTCATTTTAAATTATTGTAAGCGTGTGTACAAAATTACCCTGTCCGCTCAAAAAATGGAGATGATTGATGATAATCAAGAATGTATTTGCTTATTTCTTGCGTGTACTGTATGTTTGGTTTTATTTTGTTTATCGTATTGAGAATGTAGCAGGTTGCACGAGAAATTCATCTTATTTTATATTGTGAATACTTTCACAAATTTCAAGGAATTTGCTAAATATACCTTGAAATAAGACTAAGTATACAATGCAGAAATTAGGTCTAGTGTAATATTTCAATTGATTGGGAATAAGGGCAACGTGTACGAGATAATGCTTGTAGTTAAGATAATACTCAAGTTAACGCAGATTTAAAATCCATCAAATATAGCGAATGTACTTTTCTACCGCTTATTATATTCAAATTTGTTCGTTATAGATCCTTCACAATTATATTTCAATATTTTTAAAACACCATCAAAGGCTCATCTTAAATCCTTCGAGTATGAGCAAGATGATCTCTGTCCCTATAGTCCCTATGTTAGTTTTAGGTTTTGGTAAACTGGATTGACAACAACAAATTGTTTGAATTAACAGAGTCTTTATTTATGTATTATTAGGTATAAACAATTATAAACGCACTTTGAAATCAAATAATCTTTACAATTTATATCACACAGAAGTAATAGAAATTTACATCCTTATTCAACATCCTCTGTTAGCTAAAAATGGATTTCAAAGAAATGTCATAAAACTCGTATTCAAAATCTGCTTTTAGTACTAAAAATACTTGAGTCTGAAAATTCTACTTTTAACAGGACAATATCCTAAGATTGTGCTTCAGCCTCTGCATTTTGCATTTGATTTTCAATCAGAATAGCAGAAATTCCAACAAATTCGGAAAATCATAAATTAAATATAGAAAATATATGCATATGTAGAGAAACTATCCACGTGACGTTGCCCTAAACTATCCGCGTAACATTCTGTTATTATTCATTTTAGTATCTATTTGTTCTGCTTAGTTGTTATTTTATTTCATTAATTAAGTCTAGAATAAGAAGATTTATTCTTGAACCTTCCAGAAACGATATGTAAAGTACATTTTCTAAGATTCTTGTTATTTTGACAAGTGTCTAGAACATTATTAAAACTGTCTAGAATAATCATAAAACATGTCATAGGTCAAAGGTTATGTCAAGATGCGGATATATACCTACCTAAAGCCTTGTCGATCATGGATACCAGTCTGTCTATAAAAGTCAGTGAGTCTTTGAAATCTGTCGGTCAGAGTCATAAGCTGATAGAAGTACAGATAGTGAACTCGATGACAGTTTAGATTGCCAAAGTGACATGTGGTAACAAAACGAACTAGGTTCTACTATTTTTACTTGCACTTTCTCCGAAAAAATTTTGTGGCTAATATATTATAACATGTGAATTACCCAAGTGAATACCCCACAACGTTCAGTTGTAGGTTAAACATTAAAATTGGTGTCAGAAATTTGAATCCTTCGCATGTAGCTGAGAATATATGATAAATACTAGATCAAAAGATTATGAAGAAATGACAAATATTGCAAAGGTTATGAAGTTCCTATAAAACCAAGAAAGACTTAGACAACAAGATAAAAAAGAACAAAGATAAATATTGGAAAAACAGGAGAGAATTATACAACAAGAAAGAGAAGAACAAGAAAGAATTAGACAAGACGAAAAATAACAAAAATGAATTAGACAAGACAAAGAAGAACACGAAAAATTAGGTAGGAAAAACAAACACGAATAAGACAAATCCTGGAAGATCCAGAAAGAATGAGACAAGGGAAACAAACAAAAATTAGAGAAATCTTAGGTGAACAGGTGAGAATTTCACAACAAGATAAGGAAGACCAAGAAAAAATTAGACAAGAAGAACAAATAAGGCTAAGACAAATCTTAGAAGAACAGGCAAGAGTGCAACAACAAAATAAAAATGAAGTTGACCAGAAATTAGAGAAAGTGCGAGAAGAAGCTGACCAGAAATGAGAGAAAGTTCAAAAATGTTTCGATCAAAAATTTCAATTAATAGTAGAGAATATGTCGCAAATAAAGCCGGAAGTGGACCTGAGGAGATCGTTCTAATATGAAATTCAAAATAGTGTCGGCGAAAATTCTTATGAGAATTTACTGGAACGTTTTGAGATGCGAAACGGTGACCAACAACTACAAGTTTACCAAGCACCGAAATAGGAAACAAACGCTGCAACAATATGAAATTGATGTAGCCCGGCTCGTTCAACTGGCATATTCCACTCTTGATACCAATTGTAACGTTTAACCCTGTGGTAAACATTGTGGGGTGTTCATTTGGGTAATTCACTCTTCACACTTTGCACTTTTATTTTGAACACCTTTTACACCACCTTCCGTAGTAGTAGGTACGTTTTGTCATCAACTTATGATTCTGACTGACTGATTTCATAGACTCACTGACTTTTATAGACTAACTTTTATCGACTGACTTTTATAGTCAGGATCCGTGATAGACACGGCTTTATATCTCTGAATCTTGACATGAAATTCATCGAAAATGCTCTATGATCGTTCTAGACGGTTGCTATAATGTTCTAGACGCTTGTCAAGGTATCAATACTGTGAGCAAATGAGCTCCACATCCACATATAATTTCTGGAAGGTTCGATCATAAATTATCTAATTCTCGAATTAATTAATTAAATTCATAAGCATCAACTATAGTAAACAAGCTAGTAGAACAAATAGATAATCAAACGAATATAAACAAGAGTAGATATAAACTATACACGTAACAATATATTCTAAAAGCATTTTATATGTCTCTTTCTATAAATAGTTTTTATATGATGTGCTAGTTATGATATATATTTTTCAAGTTCTTTATTCAATTCTTATGTTATAGTTTCTCTGATGAAAGCCGAATATTGAAATTAGGCCGAAATTAATGATGTTACATGAAGATCTTTCATTATATATGCCCTAATAGGCCGCATAACCTGGTTAAGTTATAACCAACATAGTTACGTATTAACGACCTTTTCAATTATATTTTTATGTCTACAAAATTTGGCCATTCTGCTGTAAGAAATGTTTATTTTTATCGATTTAATATCTGATCACGCTAAGAGCTTCTTTATTTTGCCTTTAGCTCGTCTCTTTTATAAGTAAATTAAGAGCTTCTCAAATTTTAACAGCACCCAGAACATACAAATGAAAATAAATTAAAGATAATCCGTTAACAACTGTAAAGTCCATACTGATACAAGAAGAGGTACAACATGATCCGTGCGGATCATCTTGTAAAGCTACAATATGATTAACTTCCCCCAACATAAAACATTTTTATTCTAGTGTAAATTTGGCACCCAATAACCTTAAAAGATTCTTATACGAAGCCAGCAATGACATGCAACCCAATTCATCAACAAAACTAGCTCGGCACTAGCTTAGTATGATATTAAAACTGTCACACATTATATTAACGTTACCTTAGTAGCTAACAAATAAACTAATCTAGAACAGAACTTAGAGTTATTTATGAATATGCTTGTTTATGACTGCTTAGAACAAAAACAACCTAACCTAAGCTTAAAATCTACTTTATCTTAGATCAAAGCCATACAATATTTGTTTTTCACCACAAAAAATTACTCCTAACTCTAGCCACCACTACCACCACCAAGAAAAAAACTAGGTGAAGTGGATAGTTTCGTTGCAACTAATATGGACGAAAAACGTATTATCTCGTACATCTTTCCCTTAGATTTTGAGTTCGCGTCACTCCCTGAGTTATTATTGATGTTGGATATTATAGAATTAAAGAGCATAACGGTCGGAGAAGTTTTTCATGAGTAAGTGTGATAAAAATTTGACAAATCTTGTCGCTTGGAACATTGTCAAATATCATGCTAGATTAAATCTGGACATACTCGTTTCATTTGGACCAATGTCATTAATCTGCTCAACTTATTCTCCTTGGAGCACCTCAAGTTTATTTTTGTTGTCTTTTGTGTACTCATCAGAGCGCTCCTGGTTTTGAAATACCTGAGCACATGTTATCCACTGATTAATGGACGAATATTTTTAACCAGTTCTGCGGCACTAGTGTCTCACAGAGAACTCATTCGGAGATTAATATGATGTCCTTAATTTTATTCATTTATGTGAATGTTAATGAGAAAAAAATGGAAGCCTCGTAAGTAATCATCCTGCTACCATATCAGTGGCAATAGTTCAACAACGATTGTATGTTTTGTTAATTAAGAAAGTCCTTGCAGATGTTAATTAAAATAACTTGCACAATATGATCTTATCTTCATAAATTTTACAATTTACCATATCTCTTGTTGAGAGTTGAGGGTTTCTACTAGAAGAAGCTTTTGATTTAAAATATACATTATTAAAAATAGATTCACTAGACAGATCTCCATTTTTCATATGATGAGATAGGAAATTTAATTGCTTCTAGATTTTGAATGAAAGAACATAACATTTTATTCCACCTTTCTTGAATTTTCTTAAAATCTATATTCATATTTTTACAGTAATCACGTCTTAATTGCCGCTTTCTCAAATTGAAATTAAACTGAGCTACTATTCTTATTTTTGTGGTATATCAACAATGGAATACCCTGTAAGTACTGAAGCATCGAGAAGAATCTTAATGAAAATGTTTGTAAAAGGAAACCGTCATTAGATGGGCTCCGACATGAAAAAGGCTGGCCTAGAAAAAAGTGCCATCTATAAGCCGAGCTGTTTTCTATATGCCTTCATGTTTGGTCGAGGTATTTTCCCCAGTTGCCTAAGGACAAACATCTTTCCATGATGCGGCATCTTTAATCTCTCGTTTAATATTTCATGTTTTTGCGATCATGATGAAAAACATGATAATTGCCATCCAGCTAATGTCACTGGTCGAGGCGACATTTGTATGGAAGTGTCAGAAAAATGGGCGATTAATGATGGCGCATTTGTTGCGTTTTTTGCAGGCACAAAGACAATATTTAATTAGTGTAGATACATGTACTCACATATAGCTTTAGTGTGAAACTGAGAATGATATTGTATGTATCATTAGCAACTTTACGCTAAGTACATTATAATGTACCTCGCGTAAAGTTGTTGATAAGAAAGTAATCATCACAATCTGTTGTTCATACAGATTTGCTGGAGTTCATTTAATAAAATTAATAATAGTGGTATATAATCAAATTTGAAAATATTTTTCTAATACGGAAGGTTGAACTTGAATATTGCATTGTAGTAGGTATTTTTAATCCGAATCAGCATCACTCAAAACTATTTCAATTTAATTATAACATAAGCTGCTGTTATATATTGTTTTTATCATATTTATCACTTTATTTTCTCTTATTATTTTTAGCTTCTTGTTATATAAATTCTCCATGCAAGAAGAGCATTAGGGAATGCCTTTACATAGCATTTTGAGAAATTCACATGCAAAGATATCTTATTCTATTTTTATTGTGTCATAAAATTACAATCGATGGCTCTTTTGAATTTTGATTATTCTAGATAATCCCAAGAACAGAAATATTAGTTAATCTTTGGACAGACCAATTCCTGTCATGGGACTGAAATTTCAACACTTGGCAAAATTATCATAGAACATGACCAAAACTAGTCGATTGCTGAAATGTGGACAAAATCTTGGGTACCTACTCAATATTCTGGTGAGTACGTTATCCTCTAAATTTGCCATTTTGCCATAGATCAGCTTTTTCGTCAATATTATTTTTTTCTACTCTTATCAACAAGGATACGAGCAATGTTCATAACATCTTATGGCTGAATAAATATTAAGAGAACTTTATGTAATTTTGACGCTCATAAGTATCAAATTAGATCAGTTTTCAAAATTTCAAAAGTTGTAGGTAAGTAACATCCCAAATTTCAAATAGGTATCTCATAATCTTGTATAATTTAGATCTTCAAATAGCTGTTTATTTGCAATTTGAATGCACTTCATCAAATGAAAATGTAGTGTTTTTTATGGAACAAACTATTATTGAAAGTAAAATGTTTTTGAAACTTGTCAAATTAACCAATGAATAAAGCTCAAGCTACCTTCAGATTTATAAATTATAAGATGAATATGAACAAAGTTGATTGGTTGTTGACAATTTCAATGAATCTGCTAAAAGTTTTGAATTCAAGGCTTAAGGATTTTAGTTTTATGAGGCCCACAACACTATCTTTTCAATTTTTATTTGTCAGTTCTATTCAAGTAATATCTATCTTATCTCGTGATACTTATAATCCAATTTCTTGATCTCCAATATTTCTAGATTTATATCAGAGATCCAATACTTTTATTTCAGTTGTAAAAAACGGTATGGGTGATTGTTGCACTTATCACGCTTTACAAATATTTTGCATCGCCAAAGTTATTTCAATTGTTAATTTAATAAAAAACGGCATCATTTTCTATTAGCCTTTATATATATTCTCGCATCCCCATATTTTTAAATATCACAGTATACGTAATTGCAACAACTTGATATCGGTAATTAAGAAAACCCAGCGATCAATGTTTACGTGAGGCAAAAAAGCATAAATATCGTCGGCGCTAAATATCTCTTGAAATACAAGGAACATGATAATATTGCGAAAAAAATGGGGGAACTCTGGTCGATTGAAATTTCTTCTTCCATTAGAACATCATTTAGAGACCTGATTTTTGAGGATTGCAGCTAAGGCCAAGACCAATGAGAATGCATCTTGTAGTCTGAGATGAATTACATGGAGGAAAAACTCCACTCCACCACTTTCTCCAAGTTCGGAAACCAGCTCAGCTGTAGTGGACGTAGGCCGTGAAAACCCACATAATCCTCTACTTAACGAATTGTCTTTTCCCAGGCAGATTAAATGCATATTATAATATCTAGCGATCCAAAACAATTTATGATTTTTCAGACTCCTTTAGAACTTTATACTGGTAAGATAGGTAGGTGTTCATTCAATCAATTATATCAGAGCTTACGTATGGAAATACACATTTCTTATATAGGGACGTCCATAAAAATAGACAGTTTTTTACAAATTTCTAGGATATCCATCATCACTGGCTCCAATAAAAATTCATCCCAATATCAAGACGACATGAAGTCGATTTGTAAGACGCGCCTTTTGATACGCATTCACCGCATACCCAAAATATGAAATAAATTATCTTAATGAGAGACTTTTAGAGAGATATCATTTAATGTCACTAGATCCCTAAGAGAACGTCGATCAGAAGTGTTGAGTGGCGTTGTTATTTTTACCGACGACCTGAAAAAAAAAATGCGATTGATGACTTGTTGTTGAGAAACGTAGCTAAAGTTTCCGTAGCATTTGATTGAAGAGAAATTATTTATTTCCCCACTTTGTTACAAGAGTTGATATTGGTTGGTCATTTTCAGAATCGCTGTTTCAATTTGAAATTGTGGGCAATTCTTTTGACTTTGAAGGAGTTGTATTTTCTTAAAAGGTTTCTTTTGGACATAGATATTTAACCATGATTTATGTCTTTGGTATGAATTATTACTGTTGATTCATTTTCTTGATTCCCTTTTTCTGAGTTTAATGGGCTAAATCCCGGTTTTTGTAAACCCATTGCGCACGATCTGTACGACGATGCTCTGCCAAAAGCTTCTGAAACAGCCCCTTAGATTTGATATAGTCCAAAAGGACAACTACAATGATTTTCAGCCGCCTAGTAAGGTGCAAATCATAATAACTCATAAACGACCCAAAATACGAAAAGTCTAGTGGTTGCATTTCATGCGTACAATGTGATGGTAGGCTTAATAAAATTACCATAAAATACCATTCTCGCGGTAAAATTTATGACTTTCAATCTTTCTGTAAGCGAACAATGGCCGTCCATAATAATAAGAATTGGACGCTCCTTCGACGGTCTGGTTTGATCAACAAAATATGAACATCCTTACGTCACGGTACATCCATCCGGTATGTTAAGAGAAAGCTGGACTACCATTAGGTACATTGTCCATCAGCTCCGGTTTTTTGGTTAGCGTAAACAGTAATATCCCCCCTTCTGACCGCTTCCACAGCTCACCTCCACTGACCTAAAAACGAGTTGTCAACCAAACAAAATGGAGTGGAGTGTTCCGTCTATCTGCGGTAGATAGATAGATAGATAGATATACTTTATATCCACTTAAACAATATACAATTGTATGGGAAATGGTCCGTGCATTGGAAAAAAAGAAAAAGGACAGAAAAACATAAAATAGAGTTAAAATAACCTAACATTAACTTAAATTCTATCACTAATCAAGCTACATAATACAACAAAGCTAAAATCATTTAAAATATTCTGACAAAGTATAGAAACATTTTTCTAGCAAATAGATCTTCATCATTCTTTTGAATAGAAGTAGCTGTTTTATATCTATAAGATATACGGGAAGATTATTAAATATTCTTGGACCAATATATTCTGGTGCACATGAAGGTACCTTGAATCTCGCTAATGGCAAATGAAAGTTCTCTTTGATTCTTGTGTCATAGAAATGAAAATTCTTATTCATTTTAAAAGCTGTTTTGTTTTTGAATACATATATGCATATTTCAAATATATAAATAGATCCTAATGTTAAAATTTTGTATTCTCCAAACAGTTTTCTACATGTTTCTCTTGAAGAAATATTTGCTATGGATCGTAGTATGCGTTATTTGTGCAATAAAAACATTTTTTGTAGAGGTTGAACACCTCAAAAACAGATACCATACCATACCATCTGGATTCTACTTGAGCAAAGTAAATTTTGATCAATTGTTCTTTAGATAGAATTGATCGTAGATTAATGAAAATGAACTTAAGAGAATTAAGTTTGGAAGTTAACTGTTCACATTGAGTTTACCAGTTGAGGTATTCATCAATAAAAATACCCAGAAATCTGACGCACTCCTTAGAGTTTATTATTGTTATGTTATTGACAGTGAGATTAATGTTTTCTATTTTATTTTGATAATTTTGTGCACGAGGAACCTGCGTTTTATCAACATTAAAAGATAAATTATGTTTGTTGAAAAACTCTCATACATGCTTTATGTAGTCTGCACATTTATTTTCTAAAGTTTTGGTATCTGATGCAGAAATTGCCAATGAAAAATCATCTGCATATGCTGTATAACGACTTTCCGTAATTACAGAATCTATACTGTTCACATAGAGGATGAACAGGATAGGACCCAGTATTGATCCTTGTGGGACTCCCATACTTATATTTGATGTCTCTGAATGAATTGTACAAATTTCATTCTTTTTATGTACTTGTAGAGATACAAATTGATTTCGATTATGCATAAATGTCATTAACCAACTCAAAGAAGTACCTCTAATGCCAAAAAAAATTGACAAAAGTGTTTTATGGCTGACGCAGTCGAAAGCCCTGCTTAAATCACAAAGAATTACTGCCGGACATTCAGCTGCTTCAACATATTTTATAGTTCTTTCTAATAAAGAAAATATGCAGAATTCGTAGATTTTCCCGGACAAAATGCATATGATTAAGAAGAGAATTTTTATTCAGAAACGATTGGAGCCGATCTAAAAACGCATATTCAAAAATTTTTGAGAGTCCACATGTAACAGTAACAGGACGATAATTTTCCATTAGGTTTGCGTCTCCTTTTTTGAATATAGGAGTGACTTTAACAGTTTTTAGCTGTTGTGGGAAAACGTCTTTGAGGAATGACAAATTAATCAAGTATACTAGTGGTGCTATTATTAGGGAGATAACTATTTTCAATAAAAAACTTGGTATTTCATCTGAACCAAATGATCTTTTACCTTTTAATTTGTTGAGCAACAAAGGGAGTAATTCCTTTTCAGTGAAAGGATTTAGGTACATTGTATTGGGTTTGGAATAGGATATTGATTATTTGGACTTTCAAATGAATGAATGAAAAAATCTTTATTGCACAAAAATTAGATTGTGTGAAACATACAATAGGCAACAATAACATGGACAGGACATACCAGATATTGACGAGGTTATGGAAAATCACAATTGTTATCAATTTACATGATTAAACAGGGCCGTTTTCTTTTGTTGTGTTCATAAGAAATTATATTACAATGTATAGGTAAGATGTATAGAGATTCAATTATTATGTGTGATTATTATTGATGCCGTGGACCGTTCGGTCTTCTATCTGTTCATCCGAACACACACATTGTTTATCACATAACAACTAATTCCCATCTGACTCTAGCAGAGACATTGCTGTCATTTTTAATAGCCAATTCCGAACTAATATTTTGCATTGCTGGATAGCAGATATTATAACTACTACCTACTAGATCCTAAGGAAATTAAACGAAAGAGTAACAGCCTTATTCATAATCAATCTTATTTCGGTTCTATAGTTTAGTTTGTTACGATTGTAACGATAATATCAAACATGAAAGTTCAAGTATCAACTAAAATTAGTACCGAACTACCATTGGTTATAAATACGGTTGTAATTCTTAACAAATGGAAAGAAACGCAAGCAGCATCAATGCGCTTGTCTGTAATGAATAGGAAATGGCTGAACACAGCAAATTCTCTGTCCTCTGACAGATGAATGAGTGATAAGTGAAAAGTAATTATGCCTTATTGTTTCACATAGACGCCGCACTGACATTCGAATAAAGCGGCGTTTTATCAGTTGCACCAATTCTCATGGAGCAATTTATAATTATGTCCTTACATTTCAACAATCTGGAAGGGGGTGTTTGAACAACGGTATCATTGTGATGATGCGAAAGAGCAGCACTCTGTTCTATAGAGTTGATGTTTTATTTGAAACAACTACATATATATAATACAATGTATTATGCTACATTTGTCGCCATTCCTATCTCGTTATATAATCAACTTATTCAGACCAGCAAAGATATATAAGTGATCACGTCCAGATATTGTTTCGAAGGATAGAATCGTTGGTGTTGATTAAGATTCTAGATATTCTGTAGGGAAGACAACTTTCAGCATCACTAATTACTCAACAAGTTTGTTCGTACCTTTATATTTTCGTTAAATGATTGCTAACATCAACAGTATTTAGGTCGAAATCTTCTCTTTTGATTTTCCGTCTATACTCTGATATTTGAAAAAGACAGTGTGTCCAAGCAATTGTTATGTGTTTAATACACAGTGACACTGTAAAGTCTGGACACCCTCAGTAACTTCTGAAATGACTTTTTTTGTATAAATGACAATTTTTAGGTAGTTATAGAAATCAATTATATTTTTATAAATAACAACCTCTTATTTTGTTAACACCCGACTTACATTAAAAGGAGGTGTACAATTCCATGAGTTATCTGTATTATTTTTAAATTCTATTAGAGACTTTCCCCAAGTGGGTTAGAAAAGCAATTTTTTTCGAAAGCTGATCATTTCAGATGGCAAAATTGAATAACAAATAGTATCCGTAAACTTATAAATTGAACATTTTTCAAAAACTTCAACTGATATCGAGTTGTTGAATATAAGTGAACGTCCAACAAATTTCATAACTAATGAAACACTCCAAAATGTGGGAACTGAAAAATACGTAAGAATATTAAGCACTAATATGCTGGTACTTTAGAAATTGGTATCAAAAGTCTATAAGTGCACAACTTCACAGCTACCAATCAATAGATTTAATAATATTTGGTATAAAAGTTATTATTATCAAAACATTGTAACGTCTTCAGTTCGTTGTCAAGAAATACGAAAATTCTTTTAGATTTCGATCGGTTTGATAAACTCCAACTGAAAATTAAGTAAGTAAGTAGCGATCTGTGCTATTCTATGTAGTTAATAAGACAATTTAAGCAGTATCTCAGTCCTCAAAAAAGATAAAATATCGATAGTTGATGTCATTCATGCTCATATATTATAGAAGAAAAATATAAATATTATTATGTAATAGAATAACTGGAAATATTTAGAAACTAGATGAAATGTTTTAAAGGAAAATTAGTCAAGGCATAGATTCGTATAGCATAATTCATTGTGTTTAATAATTATCTATACTTATTAATAATTCCGTCAAGGGGTACCTGCGGTAGACTCGAAATGTTACCTGAATAATGAAACATAAAAAAAATATGATTTTGGTATATACAACATAAATCCGCAAAATTCGGTTTATCGAGTTTTTTTAAATTTTAATGGTTTTAACAGCTAATCAATGTCAATAGGCTTTGACATAAATCGCACATGTACTGTCAATCCTCCAATGGTTCGCGATAATAAAAAAAATCATAGATCGTAGGACCTTAGGTAGCACAGAAAACGCAGGTTAACAATTCACTACATACGCATGGACACATGCAGATACCATACGCCACATACATACCATAGGCATGCTAAATTAAGTACTCACTATATGACATATGGTTTGTAAAAACTTTTACAGTTTTAATGTATTGTAATTATTAAACACAATGAACTATGCTATACGAATCTATGGCTTCCCTAATATTCCTTGAAAACCAAAAACTACAAAAATATCTACCTACATTTTGTAAAAGATTGTGTATTATGAGTCACATTTCACACGAGCGAAGCCGGGTTTTTCTCTAGTAATACATTGAAACTGACAAAGTTTTTGCATATTTTTTTTTTAAATTTAAAATCAACTTTTAACACGAACATAAATTAACAAAAGAAAGAGCTTTCAAGGTTTATTCTCTGTAGACCTCTCTGTTTTAAGCACTCAGTATTGGGGTATTGACAGTACATGTGCGATTTACGTCAAAGTCTATTTGATTGAGCTGTTAAAACCATTAGAATTTACCAAAATAGTCGACTATCCGAATTTTGCGAATATATGTTATATATATCGAAATCATTATTATTTATGTTTTATTATTCAGGTAAGGTTTCAATCGAGTCTACCGTACCCCTTGACGGAATTATTAATATAGATACGAAGATATAGGCTTAGTTTTTAACATTATGAGAGAAGTTGATGATTGAACTACTTTAGTATATTACGTCACAATGGCAGAAAATGAGCTTTAGAAGCCCGAGGCTATTAGCTGCACGAACGAGCGGAGCAAAGCGTGGGCAGCTAATAGGTAAGGCTGCCAAAGCTCATTTTCTGAATGTGTGACACACAACTGTTTTTAGCCTACCAAAAATAAAACCAAAAAAATAGGAAAATATAAGCAAAATCTTTAACTTTACAATCTTTGATCTTTCCGATAGATAAGCAAGTACCTAATACATTTTCTGTTAGGGTTTTTGCTTTTTAATCTTTTTCCAGTTGTTAAACAATTCATACTATTTTTCGTACCGTTGTCTTATTTTTTTGGGTAACAAATTTAGAGAAACATTAATAGTTTCTTCCTCCAAGTCTGGTGAAGTACCTATTCGTGAGATCTTCATCACTGTCTGAATTACTATTCATTTTCACTAATTCACACAATCACACTTATTATTGTTTTATTAGTTTTGTTCTCTTGATTCCAGACTTTGATTTACACTGACGTTTAATGAAAATTTATCTGAAACGTCAAAGTACGCAAATTATGAGTTTAACAGCCCAAGGGACGATAAACATTTTTTTCATATTTTTAGGTCATATTTTTAGGGTTAATATGATTAATTTTGACATATGAATAAATAGTTAAGTGAGTTGTTCTTTGTATAGGCTCCAAAAAGTTTCTGGTGATAAAAATGAATGTTTATTTGTCTTTTATTACCCAACAAACTCATTGCCATTACTTTATTTTATACATATTAATGTATTTGCTTCGGATTTGTGTACCTAGAGAAAGAAACATTAAAACGACTACCGTCACAGTTTGTATCTGAATTGTTATAAAAATAATAGTTCAAATATGCTAAAAATTATAATATTACCATTTACTTTTAAAGAACAGATCTACTATGGACTTTACAAAACAGCCCTATAGCTAAAAAGAGTTATTACATTAATACTATGTATCTTTATTGCTCTTGGGATTAGTATATCTCCCCCGAATGTCGTTACTTATGAACAAATTCCATCTGACGCCACAATTCGCGAATCACTCTGTATAGCGACACTTCTCATCTGCATGGTGGATTGCCAAGGCCATTCGGAACGTTAGTAACCCTATATAATATAATGGAACACTGAAGCCGAGCGCAAGGTCTTTTTTTGTCGTCTAATAAAATGCCTGACAGGGTTTCCGCAAACTAAAGGTGTTCTACCCCTTAGTGAATGGTATAGAGGTAAGATGCTTTTCAAAGAAACTGAAGCAGATTAATGACAAGAAATTAGTCAAATGTCCGAATGTATGCTCTTATCTGCTCGAAGCACGTGAGTTAGAAGCATTTTCAAAACGTGTAATACGGTCGTGACAGGGAAAACCGTGCGAAATTTTTGGACCTGATAGATGAAAGTGACGACCTATCCTGTCCCTCATATGTCAACGTCACCTCAAGGTTTACTTTGTGATAGGTTTCAACTTTAGAAAAATTGCGTTGCTTTATGCAACAACAGAAGAGAAATTATAAATAGACTTGCTAAAAATGAGGGTAAACTCTTGATGGATTCTCTGCTACTTAAATGCTATCACTTATTTCCTAAATGTAAAACAGAATAGAACAGTAGTATTATCAAAACATTTTCAGTGTACCTGACTAGAGATAAATTACATCCATACTTTATAGAAATGAAATAAAAATTCCCAAATTCTACTTTCTGTAAATTCTACAGATTGAAGAAACAACTCTTGTGATTTCCGTAAAATTATCATTGTTGTTGATTCTAGGACCATTAGGTAATATTTGACTCTCCATTGAAAGTTAAGGAACTGTTGGGATATATCTATAAGTGCGAATGTTGTTGATTATGATTGTCATATATGTCGCTTTGTCGACACGAAGATAAAACAACAGTTTTGCCAAAAAAGATAGATATGTACCTACTACACAATCTTCTTTGCTAAACATACTTTGAAAGCACCAGATGGGACAATGAATAGGAACATTGATTTTTTTTCAGATGGTAGTTTTACCAACCGTAAAAATGTGTGATACAAAGTACTCGGTATAGAAAACGTTAAGTATTAGATAATTTGAGTCAGATATCCAGTCAAAGTTGAAAATATTGTCGAGTTTCTGTTATTTATTCTTTAAAAATTATATTTTCAAACTGAAGCAGAAATATAACATGCTATTTTGAAACTATTATGTCCAACGAAATTCCCACATATGTGACGTGGTTTTATGTTTTGTATAACAAAAATTGATATAATCAGCCTTTGTTAGTTCGTACTACTTACTATACCTGCCTATATTATGTGGAGGGAGCTATCGTCTTTTGTTTTTGTAATAAAAGCTAAAATGTATTAAATATGACAATCCACAGACACTTATCAAAGCAGAACGTAGGCCACCTTTCAAATTTGTTTTTTGTTGTTATTCATAATTTCAACTTCAAAGTTATAAAAATTCCAAAATTCTATTAAAAAATTGAACGAATATGCCCCTGCCATTTCTAAGGTTTCAGAGAGAGTTTTTCAAGAAATTATCTCTTCTTATTAAATCTTGCCCTATGTTTTTTTTCAGTAAAACTCTTTTCTTACAATTGGTATTTTTTAGGAAAATAAACGTTGGTATTTTAAGCTATTAATAATTGTTAGTCTTTTGCCAATTGAAAATTAACAAAATCGGTGCACGCTTTCTATGTAAAATGAGGTAACATCCCTAAAGTAGACAATCTTGAAAATGGGTGCATTAGTGCATTTTGCGGAAAATATCACCACTGCTCGAAAAGAATATGGTTCATGTAGCTAAACGTGACTTCTCTTCTTCTCCTTTGTTTGAGGTCAGCCAAAAACTTGATTTGTTCTATTATCATAAAGATGTGGCTGGCAAAAAAATATTTTCAAGATAATGTAGCTATAATATTGGTGAGAAAAATAATGTCAATACTGGATTGAAAATATCTTTGTAAACTTAAGTAGGTATAATCCCAGCATATTTTCTATAAATTAAATCAAAGAATATATAACTATACCTTAAACATTATATGTATAGAATGCTTATAAATAGGCCATTTAGGCCCTGACCATGGTTAGTTTGTTCCACTGTTTTTTGTCCTTTGCTATCTCCTTCCTTCCTTCCTTGTGATATTTCTCTCTCTAATATCCTCTCGTACTGCTTCCCGACATCTTCTTCTTGGTCTTCCCCTTCTTCTTCTCCCATCTATATATTTCCACGCTATTTGTTTTACTGTACGATCCCCATTCATCCTTTCTATATGTCCTAAGCATTGCAATCTTCTTGTTTTAACTGTTTCTAGTATATCCTGTTCTCCATATAACTCATAGACTTCCCTATTTGTTCTTCTTATGTACCCTTCCACCGTCTTTTTACCACCAAAGATTCTTCGTAGTATTTTCTTTCCCATCTTTGAATTTTCTCTTTTAAATTTTTATTTAAAACACAGGTTTCAGATCCATATGAAAGGGTTGGTCTTAGTATGGTTTTATAAAGTCTTATTTTCTCTGCTCTCGATATATGTTTTGATCGTAATAGGTGATTTATGGCTCCTGCACACCTATTAGCATTCGTTATTCTGTAGCTCACTTCTTTCTCTTCCTCTATTTTGTTAGTTATCATTGTTCCCAGATAAATATATTCTTTTACTTCTTGCAGCCTTATCCTTGTTCCCTGAACATTTATTTCCATCTCTTCTGTTTCGGTCGCTGCTAATTTTAAAGCTTTGCTTTTTTAACATTTACTTCAAGTCCCACTTCTTTTGCAGCTAGTATTACTTTTCGTGTCACGTTTTTTGCTTCTTTCATATCAGTTGGTGACTTTTAGACATTATATTGCCCTCCATTGACTTTGTCTTACAAACCATTCTAATATCATATTAAATAGCAGTGTTGACAAGGGTTCTCCTTGTCTAACTCCTGTTGTGACTTCAGAATCGTCTAACAATTCGTCTTTTACTCTCACTCTGCTTGAGGTTTTCCTTAAGGTTATTTTGGTTAATCTGATCAGTTTTTGGGGAACAACGAGTCCTTCCATTACTTGGTAAATTTTGCTTCTTTTAATAGAGTCGTACGCTTTCCTGAAGTCGATGAAGACTACTACCGATGGTATTTTGTATTCATAGCCAGTTGTTATGATTTCTTTCATCATGAACACTTGATCTATCGTTGATCATCCTTTTCTGAAGCCCGCTTGGTAATCGCCTAGTTGCGGTTCTATATAATCTTCTAGTCTAATCTTGAGAATCGTTGCAAGTACTTTATATGTTATGTCTAATAAAGATATTCCCCTGTAGTTATTACATTCGGTTGCATCCCCCCTTTTGAAAATTGGTGAAATAATAGCTTCCTCCCAGCTCTTTGGAAGAATTTCTTGTCTCCACACCTGTATGATCAGTTCGTTTATTTTTTGACTGAGTAATTGGTCTCCGAACTTAATGTTTTCTGCTGTTATTCCATTTCATCCTGGGCTTTTGTTTTTCTATTATTTCAATTATTTCTTGTTTCGTAGGTTCTTCTATTACCCGTTCCGTAATTTCCGCAGTTCCCCTGATTTGTTGTTCTTCTTCTTCATTTTCTTCTATGTATGTTAAGGATTTCACAAAAATACTCTCTCCACCTTTCTCTCATCTTATTGTCCTCTCCTATTAGGTTCTTTTCTTTATCTCTAATGAACTTGGTTCCACTTTTATTCCCTTGTTTCACTCTTTTCACTTACGGATCTCTTTTCTGTTGTAATATTCTTCAGTTCTTTTTATTTTCTCTTCGTTATAATTTATTGTTTTAAGTCTTACGGTGCTCTTTACTTTCCTCCTCCTCTTTGTTTGTATTGCTAACTTTCTTAACCTGCTTCGTTTCTCTACCTCTTGTTTGCATTCATCGTCCCACCAAGATTTTTTCCTCTGTTTCTCAAGTATTGGTACCGTTTCTTCTGTTGCTTTTTGGATTGTCCTTTCTATTTCTTGCCACATTTTGTTTATATCTTGTCTCCCTGTTTCACTCCATTCATTACATTTGTCTTCGATGTTGTTTACATATCTACGTCGTGTCTCTTCATCTTTCAATTTTCCCACATCATGTATTTTCCTACCTTTCCTTTTCTGGGCTCGTTTCTTCTGTGGCGATTCTATTCCGATTTTTCGATACGATATAACTAACAAAATGACATAACCCATGAAATCCCATCGAATAAGTTACTGGAAATATTGTATTCTGTATCGTCAGTATCGGAATCTAAATTTCAATTAATTTTTCCCGTATAATTTCATAATAATTTCAATATTACAACAGAAGTTGAAAAATTGATAAGTTTAGTAAAAAAACTTCAATAGTAGTTCATGTGACAAGTGTTTATAGGGGCGAATATCTGAAAGTCGTGAAACAACATTCGCTTCGAGGTATACTTATGTCAAATTCGCTAGAAGCGAATGTTGTATCACGATTGACAGTTTCGTCTCTTTTCACATGGGTAAAATACATCATTTTTTGAGCCACCAACCTTGGAATTTGAAATAAAAAGAGAGCTGTTCATGCTAGTGCCCATGTTACTGTTCCAACTAAACAATAGTGCTCATTTTCATAAAAAAGCAAATAACATGACATCAAATAACAGAACTTTTTCTAATGTGACTCTTGGCGTAAGCATCAACTTCAGGTTCACCATTACTTTTTTACTAACTTCTAAGTTTGAATAACCAAATTGTTTGACAAATTTCTGGTGCTTTTAGGTTCAGTTGTCAGTTTGCGTTTTTAACGATTGATATTTGATCAACTATTACTAATAATAAGTATCATTATTCTCAAATCTGAAAATCTTAATTAATGTAAGAGAGCGATAAAATGCGTGAGTGAAAAAAAATAGTTTCTTGGAATGAAAAACTTATAAGATATTGTAAAAAATGATTTAATCGTTATTATTAATCAGTGCTTTTAGCACTGGCCTCAAGAAAGCTAAAGCTTATTTCTTACAGTGCTAAAATTTTACAAATTTGTATATTGATTGTATATTCATTATTTATTAAATGTTTTAACAAAATAACAATAGTTTCCTATAGTTTTTATATCTCTAGGGAAGTAATTGGCAAAATATCTTAGAAACATTTACATTTGGATTATTCAACCCTACATTTGTTCTTGTCTCTATTTGTAAATATCATTTATAATTCAAGTTTCATAGTTATGAACCTGATTTGGCATTTTTGTTGGAAATTCAGAACTTTATAGGTCTATTAATTCACACGGCTCAATTTTCAACGGTGAGTTTAAGTGGAGAATTTCTAACTCTTTGTATATGATTTCTGTTTTGATTAATCGGTCATAGTTATATAAAACCTTCAGAAAGTACTTTGTTCTGTAGAACTTATTTTTTTTTATTTCTCTTATTACCATTTCCCCAAATATATACCATACTTGTAGAATTGATTCATAATTCATCCACTATTTGAGTTTAAAATGACACAATTTTTATTTACTTAACCGCGTTCTTTTTCTGTAGTCTGTGGCTAAACACAAAACGCGAATCCACTTAGATGTACCTATGACATATTTTCACAGTCATGTCGTTGTTGAACACAAAATGAAACATAGAATGGGAAATATATAACTCCATAAATCTAAATATGCAAGTAATTGATATTACCAAACGATTTGACTGAAAATTGTTGAACTCAAATATATTATTATTCTGGCATAAAACTTAATTTGAAATGATTGTATTGGTTGCATGTCTAACACTGCGTGCGAAAATTTGTTTACTTTTCACATTAGTGCGAAAAGTTAGTCAAGGAATAACTTAATCTAAGCCCTAATGCAATAAAATTGGAAGTTATTGTCAAGTTTCAAGGCAGGTGTTGGAAAAAATAATTTTTGGAACTGTTATCGTGCATGCCATCCAAGATATGATAAAATAATTAAATGATCTGCTTTTCTGTGATGTGTCCGAGTATTTATACAGGGTGTATTCTATTTAGTATTTTTATTCTAAACGTTTACACCATATAAGACAGTTTGTGAGTGTTAAATGAAGTTTAATTTAACTTGACTATTATTTCATTCAATTATTCTATCAAAACTTGAACATATGCCTTGAAAATGTTAATTTTTTCCTTCAACTCATGCTGATGAATTTTAATGAGCTGTGATTGTTTGCATTTCTGTCTGACTAATATCTCAACAATCCAGCACGAGACCCGCGAACCGGAAGCTGGGCTATGATATCCGTCCCCCCATTAATTACAGAAACAGATCGAAGGGGATCATAAATAAAATTCGACATCCCATTTGGCAACGTCGCTAGGAGGGTGGGGCGGATGTGACGCGATGATGGAACGAACCTAGGAGAAAAATGATCATGTCAGGAGGGAAAAAGACGAAGCGAGTAGGGCGGGAGCGAGAGGGAGACTTTGACCGGGGGTTGCTAGTCGACCTTGATGGATTACACCCTCTCGGCTCTAGAGGGGGTGGCTTGCTCCACTGTCTCTCTCACACCGCATGTATATGTGTATGCGAGTGTGTAGTGTGATGATCCAGCGAGATGCCGCTGCTGCGACACACGTCGCATCATCGCCCCTATGCCAATTAGAATGTCCACGATGGAATCGCTGATTGCATCGTCTTGGGACACTCAGCGAGATTTGATTTCACTTCCATCCCCCCAATGAAAGCCGCTTCTATAAGCAATCATTTCGATAGGATTCCAGTATCGGCTTAAAAAGTCTGTTCATGACTAAAAGGTGACAATAATAGAACAGCTAAAATAAAAGACCAACTTAAAATTCGCATGTCATGGTTCAGAGCAAAAATACGTTTTAACGTTGCAATAAAGGCTTCAAATCCATTAAAATATGTATATCAAGCGAATCAAAAGAAATATAATTTGAAGTAGCTGGTGCAAATGTGAAATATGTCTTTGCTAAAGTCGGATGGGAAATAGCTGTCATGTAATAAACAATGGTTATTTTCGTATGAAGGTCGACGAAAGCAATATTAATCACACATAGGTACATAGATAAGTGATTTTTTCAAAAGTTGGTCAATCTCTTTTCAATCGTGTCCACTCTAGTATGTCATTGCTGAATATTGCGTGTTCAGCATACTATAATTTATTTTCAGTGAGGCTGTTCTTCGTCTGGAAGGTCAGATAGTAAATTAATTATTGCTTTAACTGAAACTGAATCAACTAAAAAGGATTGAAATATACTAATCCTACTGAAGATCAGGAAACAGAATATTTAGATAAGATTTGCTTACCTACATCTGCAGCAATATCTATTAAGGAGTTTTTAGAACAAGAATTACAAATGATAGGTACATACGAACTGAAATTTCATAAACAGTCCTGAATTTGGCAATTCACTTTAGTAATTAAGGTATGTATAGTGAAGTTCAAAAAAATGTATAGTGACATTTGGATACTTTGATTATATGTTATGAGCATGTCATTAAATCAGATTTGTTTAAAGACAGTTACTATGTGAAATGGAAACCCCTAAATGGGAATGAAAACTAGGTAGTTAGGTTAGCCCAAGATAGCCCACGTTCTTTTTCATTCGCCAACTCCTGATTCAAAATTTACCTATTGAATGAAAACTTAATTCTAGTTGAGAACCTCTATATTTTCTTCAATCGCTATTTTTTCACTGTTGGTCATTTGCCCAAGGTTAGCCCAGCCGACCTTTTTGTCTGACAAACAAAAATAATTCGTTGGTTAAGTATCTTGGGCTAACTTAAGGCAAACGGACCATAGCGAAAAACAGCTATTTTCAAAAAAAGCTTTTTTTTCTGGAGAAATATCTTAACTATTGAAAGTCAATATTTCTAAAATAATTGAATTTAGACATATAATACATTTTATACATTTTTACATGTAGATTTTGGCGAAATTAAATTAGGATATAAAACGGTAGGAAAGAATATTATATTGTTACTCAGAGTGAAATAGAAGAAATATTGTAGATGCAACGAATGGCCCAAACTCCATTCTAATATCAGTTCTGGTTCTCTTGTAATTAAGCCGGTAAGGGTCGTTTGCGCATAATTTAATAATTTCACGTTATTTCCCAATAAAATAGATACAAATCGTTCTGAATCATTCACTTCGCAATCTAGCATAACTTGACACACCCTAGTAAATTTGGTTAAGATTGCAGATCTTATCAACTTTCGATATAGTAAAGATGTTGTTGTATTGGATCTAATGATGAAAAAGGCGAGTCAAAAAATATTATAAATTTTGTAACTAGTATATTAACAATAATTAATCCGTACCTACCTATTATTGATAAAGAATGATTTTCTTTTATATCCGAAATGGTTATAGCAACGTATAACAACTTACTTCAACTTATCACTGGTTATTATAATCTATGACTGAAAGCGATTGGATTTTGTAGATATTTGCTGCGGGTAACTATTGCTTTGCTACCCTGCATAATATTTGGAAAACCTTATAGGTATAGTAAGAACTAACTTCGTTTGTCATTTCCACTTACCGTATTACCCCCTTGTGGGATTTATTCATTGAGAAATCTATCCCACTTTTCTCTGAACTCGACGAAAAAGGATAAATAACGAATCGCTCAAGTAAAAATTGTCTTTCATTAATTATTTATAACCTAGACCTAGGGGGCCACCAGAAGGATACGCTTATGCTTTTACATAAAACCAATATCAATAATGAGCTCTTTTATTATTCATCAAGAGTCTATACGATGTTTCGGGGGGCAAGTAAATATATCCAGAGCATGACAATAACGAATTATCTTCATTTTCATTCAATGAACAAAGCGTTTTATTGTTGTTTAACCAAATATTCTTGTATTGTAATTCACTAATTTGGAACGTTTTTGTATCTTCCCAAATATCATGTTTGTATTAAGCATTAGCCCATTGCAACAATGTATGTAACTTCGACAGATTCGTCAAAATTATTTTACTTTTATTTTTTATATATTAAATCTTCATGGTTTGTGTAAGAACCCACTTATAATAGAAAACGCCGAAACAATTATCTGCTTAATCATTCTAAGTTCAGATAATTAATGAGAGATTCAAAACAAGGCAAATCTGTAGTGGGTATTAACATATTTTTTTCTGAAAATGGCATAAATATATTTTTGATTTGAAGCCTATCATGGTTTATTTACAGAAATTGTCGCTTGAAGTATTTGAATTAAAAAAAAATAATCTCCATTAGTTGACAGCCTAAAAGTACAAATTAATATTCATTATCAACAATAACAATATTTGAGGATAAAAGAGATATTTTTTGTCAGTTATAATTTTTTGTAGCTGTGCAAGAGACTCAGATCAGTTGTTGATGAGAAAATTATTATCAACACATGCTCTATGTTATGATGTAATCAGATATCATACTATGTTGTTTGAAGATACTTGATTCAAGCAATAATCCCATAACTGCAATTCTATAACCCATTTAGTAAATAAAAATGAACACAATTTTATACTCGTACTCCTCAGGGCATTAAGTGATGCAGTCAGTCATCTTTGCCGTAGATACTTGTATTCGAGTGTAGGCGACTTCTCTGACTTGAAGTGTTACCATAGGCTCAAGGGTTACGTACAGTTTTATGTGTATTCCGATAGTTTCAAAATAAAACTCAAGACAGTCATTCAGACTGCTACTAGGGAAATATACTTTCGCTTGTTTGCCGACCTGACGAGAATACAATGAGACAGCCAGGGATTCGAACTCGCGTCCGTTTCACCGGTCATTCGTTCAAACCGTTCTTCATGCATTCTGCTGCTTAACTTCGTTGATCGTAATCGAATAGAATAGATTTACAAATTTTATTAACATCGTTTCGTTTAATCGGTCGTATATCAACCAGGAGTTACTTTATTCGAAAAAACATCCAGCAACAAAGGCTAATAGAAATACTTATTATTTCTTTTTCTTCAAGTGCCGTACCCTCTAAGAGTGTTGGCGACCTTTCTTTTTTATTTGCTTAACGTCATTTCACAAATACACAGGACTTGCATTTTATCGCCGGTTCCAAAAGGATCTAGTTGAGAGGCTTGTACTAGGCAGAAAACTACCTACTACTAATTCTTCCAACGAGAACTGTTGAAGTTCATTGAAAATTATTATATCAACATAATATAAAGCATTATTCGTCATAATCTTTTTGTCGTTATTATTAAGACAAACTCTGGTATCTATTCACACGACTTTCCTATCGCTCTCAAACAAACTCCAACGAATCTAATAATCATCTGGTTTTCTCGCGTAACCATTATTTTCAGACTGCAAAGACAAGAAACAATAGTCATATCATATTATTTCTCAAGACGATCCGTTTTGCCAGAATAACTTATATTCTGGACAAAAAATAAAAAATATAGAAAATTATTCGAGCATAACTTTTCTCCTGCTTATTTTTAGAGATGTGGATTGATTACGTAATCGATGGCATGTAAAAGAATTTAAGCGAGTCTTATGAGGAATTTTAGCGCTATTTTGCGCTATAGTATTCATGTAAACACTTGTTTTGACTAGATTACAGCAGTTATTGTAAGCATGTGTCCTACTTTGTGCAACAGACGAGTGAGCTCGCTACTCCACAAAACATCTATCAGTTCGCAAGATAGTATTTGGGATCTAGGACACTTCGTCCAATGGAGACCGCCCAAGATGACATATCGACCACTTCGCTCAAAAATTTCGTACTGAAAACAGTTTCCAGAGCCACTTCACCCAATGTAATTAAAAATCCACAAAGCCTAACCTGGTCACTTCGCACAAATTATTTATTTATTCTGTCAGAACTCTGTTCGGGACCTTAGTAATAAGTTAATATTATAATTTAAATTTTCAAATTCAAGGTAGTGAAATGTTAAGTTCATTATATTAGTTTTTTTAATGACATCTTCAGTAATGTATGGGCTGCCAATAATCCATATATAAATTTATAGATCCTAATTAAGTCATGTTTGGGAACTGTATTATGTATTAAATAATATATTTTTTTTAAAAAATAAAGTGAACTGAATCTTTCTATGTAATGATATATTTATCATTTATATTTATTGAATGAACTTCTATATTAATTTATCGGTGGCTTTTTCTTAATTAATGTGAAGTTGAATTATTACAATACTATAAGTATTATGCTGGCCTACTTTTCTAATAAAATTTAAACAGTTATAATATTAACTTATTACTATAAGGTCTCGAATAGAATTCGATCAAAATAAATAAATAATTTGTGCGAAGTGCCCATTTTGGACTAAGTGGAGTTTCAGTTACTTTGGGCGCAGTGGACATTTTGGGCGAAGTGTCCACCAACGAATTTTGGGCGATGTGGACATTTTGGGCTTTGTGGGATTAAACTGACTGAAGTGGCTCCGGAAATTGTTTTCAGTACGAAATTTTTGGGCGAAGTGGTCAATATATCATTTTGGGCGAAGTGTCCAGGTCCCAATATTTTTGCATAGAAGGAAAGTCCTTGACAGAAATTGTTTCTTGAATTTAGAAAATCAGGTACCAGATACTGTGGGTAGGAAAGGGAGTGTAATAAAATTGATTAATGGACATTTTTTGAATGTAAGTGAAAGTATCGTTCTAACTATGGAACAATGTTCGTATGGAAATATATTCAAATGATTCAATATCATCAGTTTTCAGGAATAAATGATGATCTGTATATATATATATATATATATATATATATATATATATATATATATATATTCAACTCCTAAAATGATAGAGAGTAATCACATAAACGATTATCTCACGAGTAGACGCTCAACAACATCACCAACTCCATGTTTTAAGAGGTTGAACGAGATATATTCGAGGCATTAGTCCTAAGACCTGACATACGTCACATCTGAAAAGATGAAAAACGAGCGACAGAACAGAGATAGAGACACCGGGGGAGCCAGGCGAAAAATACAAAGTAGAAAAAGCCCTGGAAGTGGGGGATCAGAACTCACAAACAGCCGAAGTTTTTGGGGCTCTCTCGCTCTCCTGTGGGAAGCGGCGCATTGATACTCGCAGTGATGGATGCCGGCGATAATGCCCTCTCGTCAATTCCCGTCCGCAACACCGGCCGAACAATGCCGCTTTTCTGGTAATTCACTGCTACCCCTATCTATTCATTTCTACCATTCGGAGAGCTTGCGAGCCACTCGCTCTCTTGCTTGCGCCCTTTCTTTCTCGCCTCTCTCCGTCGTTGCGTCTTTAACAAATGTTTTCGAATTATTACACAATAACATTGCATTTTTCACGAACGTCGTGATTATTCATCGATTCATATTGCCGGTAAAGAAAAAAAAGATGAAAAGGGTCCTTGGTACGGGAATTTAATAGAGTACTTAGCGAACTAATGGTATGTGATGTAAAGAGGGTTGAAGTGAACGTTTTTTATTTGAATGAGATCTTTTCAGTACCTACCTATGTGCTTATTTTCTTTATGTGAAACAATATCTGTCTCTATTTTGTTATAAGTCCTGTTTATATTTATCTTAGTTCTATTTAAGGATTAAAAAAGTAAACATAAAACCGAATTGTATACGTCCTCCTTTTTTGAAGTCAGTCAAAAAAGCAATAATCTTCTAGAATTATTCAAGGAATAGATTTTGAATTTATATATATATATATATATATATATATATATATATATATATATATATATATATATATATATATATATATACCTAATAGTAAGACAAAAAAATACCGAGGTTTAAAGAAGATACAATCGACGTGGAACTGTTGAACAATAATTATAAACAATTTCCATCAACAGAAAGATATTTTTAAAATTCTATGCATATTCGGAGGATTCAAGAAATGTCTATATTACAAAGTCTAATCAAAGAACCGGTAACCAGTTGCATTACATTATATTATAAGTCTAGTATGTTGGAAAATGCTTGAAACTCAGAAATGAATAATTGACATTGACAAATCTGCTGATTACCTTACATAGTAGTCATCAATGATAAATTCACTTGGAAATTCTGTAGTAGAACTCTACTATCAACCTCTATTAAGCCTATGTCGATTTGTTAAAAAACACTGAATAATATAATAACATAAACTAAGTTTAATTATTGCAGATTATACAATTTCGCTTCTCTATTTTTCAAGAATTTATTCTATTTCTTCTAAGATTTATAGCTAAATATAGGTACCTAATTGATAGGTGGGTCATCAATAAATGATCACCTCATCTCAACATAATATGAAATAAATAAAATTTTGATTTTCAAAACGTTTATATTAATTTGTTTCCTTATCTGCCTGTTTGTTTATCGGTTCCGTACAAAACTTGTAGTCATCAAGAAGCTATTTTCCTACTTCCTGAAGAGCTCTTAAAACTTCAAAAATTTCATGGAACAGAACTGATTAAGTATTTTATATTCTATAATATAGCGCTAAAAAAACACAAAATAATTCCGAAACGCAAACATATAGTAAAGTAGGTAGGTAACTCCCTCAACATATCATCTGCAGTCTATATAATTCACAGTATCCCTTACTACATATTTAAAAATATATTATATAGATGCCCATATTTCACAACAAAAAATCTGGTGCGTCCTCTCACACGACTTTTCTACCGCACTCACACGAATAAGTCTTGCTACTAAGTTCATATGCAATTTTGAGTTAGTAAGAACCGTTTAGCCAGAATATGAATAGATAGAAAATTTGACAGTTTATTTGAGCATAACATTTCTTCCTATTTTTTCTCACCGAGGCTAGAAGATTATTACATAGAGCCAGATCCAACGGGAACTGGGACCTACATACTAACTTATTATAATAAGGAGATCCGAAAGGCTAAAAGGGACTTGTTGAGAGGGTTCTGCGAAGAGATTCATGAGACCTTAGCAGGTGCCCGAAACCACAAAGTCATAGAGAAAGACGGCTCTAAGGGCAAGATTAGTTTCCTGAAAAAAGTTGATGGGACCTACGCAGAAACGGCCAAGGATAGTTTGGCGATGCTTACAAAAGCACAATTCCCGAAGGCCAAAATATATCAAGGTTGATCGGTGGCAACTAGCAAGCGGGAGGAGGCAAGAAGACCCAAGCGTGAGAACTGGCATATTGCAGCCGCTATCGCAAGGCCGGATAAAACAAAATGGGCCATAGAGGAATTCCAACACTTCAAATCACCAGGAGAGGATGGAAGGGTAAAGTGGTACAAGTGCCACACCTAGACTAAATCATCAAAGCTAGCCTAGTTTGGAAACACATCCCAGCTGTATGGAAGAAGGTGAAGTTCATTTACCTACCAAAAGTGGGAGAAATTCTAGACCATACCTCCAAATTAAACAAACCGATCAGCCTTACGTCCTTTCTACTTCAGCTTCATAAGTGAGCGTTAATATGCATATCAACAGGGCAATTCCTCAGAATTAGCACTGGATGATCTAAATAGGCTGTCAAGGCGATCGATGACAAAAAATAGTAGTGGCCACCTTTCAGGATATAGAGGGAGCATTCAACAATGCTTCAGCCATATTAAAAAGGTATTTGAAAAGCATTGCAGCTGAGTCCGTAATCTGCGGGTGGATCGAAGTACATATCAAGGGCAGGGTAATTACATCTGCCCTGGGAGAGGCAACTATCACGGCAGAGGATGTTCTCAAGGAGGCGTGCTATTGCTCCTTATGTGAGCAGTTCTAGTAGACACTCTTCTGGTTAGATTGTCTGAAGAAGGCATTTAATGCCTGGGGTATGCAGATAATCTAGCCATCGTGATCAGAGGAGGAATTCCAAATACAACTTCAGAGTGTACCCAAAACGCATTAAATATAGTAAACCACTGCTAAAGGGAGGAAGAACTCTCATTGAATCCTCACAAAACCACACTAATTGCGTTTACAAAAAAATTGAACCTGCAGGGCCTATAAAAGCCGCAGATTATTGGGGTGGAGATTTCATTTGCTGAGGAAGTTAAATACCTAGGAGTAACCTTTGACTAGAAGCTAACATGGAACTCACAGATTCGAAAAACTATACACAAGTCCAGAATCGCCCTAGGAAGGTGTAGACAGATGTGTGATAAATTCTGGGAACTAAACACCGTGATAACCAAATGGTTATATACAAAGGTCGTGAGGCCAATGATAACCTATGGGTCAATAATGTGGTGGTAATGAAAGCAGAAAAATCCACTCCAGAGGTAATATTAACACAGACAGACATACAGAGCAATCTCTAAGAAGAAGTGAACAGCAAATGATATTCGCCTAAGAAGACAATAGTAATGGCAACCGGAATCAGGGAAAATAACACATTATATTATCATAGTTATTCAAGAAGAGAGATTTGAATTGCAGAGACTCAAATCAACAATCCAATTTAAACCATTGTTTGACAAAAGCTCAAAATCAAATCAAAATGAACATTTACAAGATACAAGCAGTTAAATTATGCTACAAGACAATGAAGCTTATAAATAAGGAGTGATAAAAGAGAAGCAGAGCAGAGTTTTTAATGGCATTTCAAAGATTTTTTTCAAATTTGAATTTAGAAGAATATAATGGTATATCTGACAAATATTATATTTCATTTCGTTTTTTCTCTTGATGTATGGTACCTATTATATTGCACGCACCAAAAACATCATTAACTAACTATGTATTAAGTACAGAAAAACCTGCTTTTACGTAAGCCAGTACAAAATATGACACTATCGTTTGAAACATACGTTTTATGGTTGTTACTGACGTTTTGTCACATACTGTCGTCATTTGAGATGCGCGTGGTCATATATTCTATTCATAGTATCATTATTGTTTAAATCATTCAAAATTCACTGAACGGTAACTCAAATACTTAAATGTATTTGATTATCAAACAAGGTAGCCACCGGTAAGCCTAGCTCACTGTCGTAGAAACAGATATGGTAAGCAATCGAAAATGTCCCTTTGTACAAAAATGTACATAAAGAAATATAAAATAAAAACACAAAGATTAAATACCTATATAAACTAATCTAGCACCACAACATTTTTAATTAAAAAATATCACTAAGTATCATATTATACTTTCTCTTATTATTATAATCTTGCTGTTGTGCAGTCAGTAGATAAATTTCAGATTTTTTCTCAAATTTACAATCTTACCTCTGCATGTCGAAGACTTCTCCGATCGGCACGTAACTAATCAAGCAAGAAACAAAATTATCTTTCCAGAAGACTCATAGTATCCGCTCATTAGACAACGTTCGCGGTCGCTTTGATAATGACACCGAATTTCCGATCTTCTTTGTTTCGCGAAGGTAAACATTGGCGCACGTTTATGAACAATATCCCACAAACGATTCCACATAATAGAGAAGCGATGATGACTATTATTACTCCTTCTATCGTTAAAATGTTTGGTCATGCTTTTGCCACAAAATTAAAATTACCCCTTTTTGCAAACAACCCTATTTCGGCGGACGTATGTTCATAGTTTGTGCGGTTTTTAATGTGCTGCTAAATGATCATATAAGTATATGATTTTGTACAATTTTGTCAAAACTGTTTTGAGAATTAGCCAAATTAGCCTATGCACATGCGAATTGAGTTATTCTTTTAATAATTTATTATGTAAGAAATAATGTTAATCTAAAGGTAAACAAAGTTATGAGCATAGTATGATTCATCCGTTCTCCGGATACTTTGTAATTATTTATTTTCTATTAACGAGTGATCCGCCAAATAGGTAGGTACAACAGCTCACAGGGAATTAGTAAGGTCGCTAAATAGAGGTTGTCAGTTAATAAAGGTGAATTCTCATTACATTTGTATATGTCATCGCCAAATCATAGAATAAAATAACCAACTAATATTGGCTGCATTATTCAGTCATCAACATTTGTCGATTTGTTCATAAACGTATTAATATAATGTAGGAAATTAAGCATTTCTTAAGTGCCATAGGTTGATAAAAATCTATTCGTCCTCATCATTTTTGTATGTCCACTAATGAGCAGGCCTCCCTTTCATTGCCTTGACAATGTTGCCACAGACAAAACTTTATACTAATTTGAAATAAGTATATAGGTACTGAAGAGAGTTTTCTCGTATGGTAGTGTATTATAAAATAATAGTAGGTATTTTAGAGAATCATTTCATGATATGGGTAATTCTACGATCCGGCTACGACATGGTATACTGTGAGAAGACCTCAAAAGCTGTCGCAGCAGGTTGCGTCGTGTAGTTTGTTGTAAATAAGGCTTTTGTATATTTTTGAGATGATGATTTATCTATCTTTAAACTATTTTAAGGACCGATTTCATTCTGAATCCCTAATGAGAGATTAGTTAATTCCTCAATTGTTTAACTCATATTTTGATGATGCTATAAATATATTGCATTTTTCAATATCTTTTAAAACGTCAGTCAACTTATCTTTTGTTCTTTGCAAGTAACTTTGAATTATATGTCCAATCAAAAACTAAAATTTTTAATGTAGGATTAAAATTCATAGGAGATTAAATATGATTATGAAATCGGCTCTAAATGATAATATTGACATTTAAGCGAGGAATTAGGGTAGGAACAATATGCATGAATTTCATATTACTCTACAACTATTTTTTGTCAATTAATTTGAATATATCGTTAGCTTTAAACGTCTATATACATTTCTGTAGTAATTTGTTGTAGGTACTAGTTGCAAATGCAATCCGAAATTTTGATATCTCCATATATAATATAAGTCGTAAGCCCCATCCTAATAGTTTGAAAAGGGGAAAGCCCCCTATAAGACAAGAAGAGAACAAAGTAATAAAATATTACACACACAATTGTTAAAATTTTTACTGAAAATAAATAATGAAATGATGGATGAATTTCTATAACTATGACTATGAATAAATAATATAAAAACTAAATATTGAAAGATTGCATGCAATACCAACAAATTATAAACATAACTATCTAATGATTCCATTCGGCTACCAACTTTCTCAATGGAAAGTTTTCCCTGAATCAGCAGTATCGATCTTGGCACACACTTGTCACTCCATAGTAATAACGGAAATCGATCAGCAATAACATTCTGACAAGCGACATTAATCTAACTGACGGGGCTGTTATGGGGTAGCAGTTCGGTATGATATCGAATAAGGGGGAGGATTACTTCTAGAGTAACTTTCCATTATTGCCATTTATCTCGCTTGTTTAAACTCGAGTCGCTTCTAAAAACATTACATCGCACTCGTTCTTTAACAATGAATTGTGTGTTATCTGTGGAAGCATCTGTTGAATCTATGGACATTTAAAACAATATGATTACGTCATAAAAAAGGGTAATAAATTCCAATGAACTATAACAAAGTTTACAGAATAAGAACTAACGTAGATATAGTTATTAATTTCATAATTTGTTTTTGTTATATCTTTATTTTTGGTTAAATAAAATATTATTATATTATGTTCCTAGTTGTAATGCTCCATTTCAAAAAGAGAAAGATTAAAAGATTATGACAATGATGAGAATCTATTGTATTCTGCCATTATAATAAATTATATTTAAGGATCTCCATCTCTTCAATGTCATAATTTATCACACACAATCTCTCTCTTTAAAATGGAGTAGGTGTAGTTTCTATACTTTCTGCTCAGTGATAATTCTATAAATACTCTATCTATGATCAATATTCAATGAAGAGTGACGTTTGCATTTAGTATCTTACAAACACAGATGCATTAGTACCTACAAAATAGAAATGTCATACAATATGACATTTTGTAACTATACAATCAACTACTTGTTCAATGCAATATATATACCTACATAATTTGGAACAAGTATGAAATAATGAGAACCTACTATTTGTACTCATTCAAGATCTGGCTGGCCACTGAGTCAAGGAGTGTGTGAAGTCATTCTCTAACCTCACTAATATGGCAAACTAACTCACTTCATATAGTTATTTTATGCACGAATGTGATTCAATGAAACATTATCGTAAGGTTTACGGATATCTCTAAGCATTTTTGACCGACGAACTCCGAACGGAGGAGGTATACAATTCGACTGTCTGATTTTTTTTGGTTCGTTCCCTCGTTTTATATGGTAATCGTACTCTGGATTTTGATAATTTTTGATTTTGAAAGAGTAGGATTGAGAAATGGTCCCATATTCATAAAAACGTAAATCCGAAATCTCCTTCCCTCCAAAAACTGCCCCCGAAGGGAGTGGATGGGACAAATTTACTCGAAAATCTGAGGTGGTGTAATTAAATATAGGACAATATCATGAAACGTTTAAATTGAACATTTTCCAAAAGAGTTACGGTTTTTGAGATAGAGGCATGTTAATATCTCAAATATTTGTATTTAGCTATGTGGAGAGGGCGATTTCCTTCGAAAATTGAAAATACGTGAGTACTACATGAAAGACCTAATTAGTTGTAGCAATATTTATAACGAACATTTTTTCCTTAGAGTTGCGGTTTTCGAATTACAGCGGTGGTAAAATGGTAACATCTAAAATACTTACGCGTATTTCCGCAGCGATGTTTTAATAACAACTAACAAGCAAAGGATATACGTGGATATTGGGATAAGTGCTATCTTCAATGGTATTAGTAAACGTGCAACGATTTTCGTGACTAACGTTACACACAAAAGTGTGAAATAAATATTTTACAATAATTGGACCGACGTTAATAGTTGGTGCACTGAAAAATACAATATAATATTAATTCTATTGGTGTTGGTACTTGCGAAGTTGGTGCCAAAATTTATTAATCTATCTGCAACTTCACAACTTCAACGGTAACAACACTTATAGAATTAATATTAATTTTTATTTTTCAGTACACGAACTAATAACGTCGGTCCATTTTCTTGTGAAAAATATTTATCATCATAACAATCAGATCTTGAGAGTTGAACTTTCAAGGTACCTAGAGGTTTTAGAAATAGAATTTTCAAATACGTTGCACATCAAGCAAAAAGTTTCTTATAACTTTATGTTAATAAAAAAATGTGGAAAGGGTTTCGTACTCACGACTAAATAAAGGCGTAGGTATATTTTTCGAAATTCTGCGCTCAGTAACTTCTTTATTTCCAATATTACAAAAAAATATTGAAAACATAAGTTGTAGGGTTTCATCTGACCTTTTCAATAAAATAATATTAATTTATACTTGTTGTCTCAAAAAAGCCCACTGAATTATTAGTTTATTTTTTCAAATAAAACCCCCTGTATATTATTAGATATTCGAATTCTGGTGAAATATTAAGCAGATATCATGCAGCATGTACTATGATTCAAAAAAAATCTTAATCCAAACTGATTTCGATCCCTTATGTTAATTCAGTCGGCTGTGTATACTGTGAGTGCTTTAGTATCCATAGCAACAAGTAAATAAATCTTAACTCTGTTATCAACAATTGTCAAATTAGAGATATCAATGTTTTGTGGTCTCCTTGATTTCTTTTTTCATACTTTTTCTCGTTGATTAATATGCCTCGTTCAATAGACAAAGTTGAAGCTGTTATCATCTTTGGTGAAGCTAATCGGAATTTCCACGCTGCTGTTCGCATTTTCAATGAAAGATTTCCCGAACGTCCAATATATCGAAAATATCTCCTATAAATATTCAAGGTTGATCCGTTGTCTGGTTTGCCGGAAACATCTAATTAAGGCTTTTTGGTGCTTTTCGAAAAGTAAGATAACTCCTTTATGATTTCTATAAAATCTGATACATTCTTAAGAAAAATGATTTATAAAAATTATATCATGTTTAGTTCAGTAGCGTAGGTTATATTTTATGGAATTATTTGTTGGGGTTCAGCTTCTTTAAATACGTTAGGTGTAGTAGCCTGAAAGCAAAAGCGTGCTATCAAAATTATAAAGTCTAATCAATAAAACAGCCTTTTTAGTGACAATAGATTGCTCAGTATCAGTCCAAAAAGGTATTTTCAAAGCACTAATATATAATTACTAGCTTTTGCCCGCGACCTCATGCGCGTGGAAACTGTATTCAATTTCATTCCATTCCTTGTACCTAGTAGTTTTTGCGTTATGCGTATACAAATATAAACAGACAGACAAAAATTTTAAAAAACTGTTGTTTCGTCTTCTGTTGTTCTAATAAAGGCCCCGATATTATTTTTTCTTAAATATCTTTAATTTACAGTCACAACCTTACTATTAAATCTATAGAAATTTCAAACAAACATTAACACCCCTTCTTGCCCCCTTAGGGGTTGAATTTTGCAAAATCCCGTTTTAGTGAACACCTATGTTCTAAAAGGAACCACCATGCAAAATTTGAGACTTCTAGCACTCGTACATTCTGAGATTTCTTGATAAGTGAGTGACCTTTCGCATTTATATATACAGGGTGTTTCATAATATATGCGCAGGACTTGATAATGTGATAGCTCGTCCAAAAATATGAAAAAAAAGTTTACAGTAACTTACCCTCTAAAACGCACCATTTTCGAGATACATGATGTTGAGATCGGAAAAAAAATCTTTTTTTGTGAATATCTCCAGAACCATTTATCGTACAGAAAACGGCTTTTTTAAGCATTTTCCACTCACAGTAAGCTAATTTTTGAGTCAGAAACATTTTATTGTTAAGTCATAATTGGTGAAGTTTTTGAAGGAGTAGTGATTGTTTTTCTCCCCAATTTCTACGCCAATGGAAAAAATATGGTTTTTGAACCGTCAATGTTTTCTATACAAAAAAGGTACTGTTGGTCGTGAGCTCTAAAGCCGACCGTTTTCGAGAAAAATCAACTTTTATGTTGAAAAATACGGTTTTGTTATTTGTTCGAACTTTTACATCCATTTTAATTCGTGAATAAAAAATTGTATTTCAAAAAAATTATATTTCAGCGCAACCGATATTAGGGTAAATATTAATGACGATGTATTTCTCTAATTTACTGTGAATGCATATGGATAGAATTACAAAAGTTTCCAAATTCTATAAACGGCTGTGTTTGTGATTAAACAAGTAGGTACTTGAAAGCACGGAGTTGAAGCTTGTGTATACCTAACTGATACCTAATATATTTGATTACATATAAAGCTATAACTATTGTGAGGCAGTAAATTGTACAGATCTTTACACTGAATATTTCCAAATTCGTTTGTAAGTCCTCACGGTTATATTTGTGTTTAGACGAGTACTACCACTACCTATGTTCTTAGTTGAAACTAGTGTTTAGCTTATAAGATACTTATTATGAACATCTATCGCAAATCATTAAATGATGAGAAATGATCCAAATACTTGAGTATGAATCATAAACAGGATTTACCGGCAACCTAGCCATTGTTCTTCTATGTTATCCAAACACTATATATTTTTTTAATTCATTGTCTATCGTGCGGTATGTATGGAGGTAAGGGTCCTTGACCTAATTATTTTTTCTTGAACTCGGAATTTTCAAGGGTCATTTTAATATACTAATTCATTGTTCAAATATAAGACCTCAATAAAAATAATAATATATATCTGTATGGAATCGAACATAACTAAACATGGAGTATATTTAATGGAAAGTAACAACTTCTAAGTCATAGAAAAATAATATTATATTGTGGACTATGAAGAAAACTCTGAGAATATACACCGATATTTCTCTCAAATCGAACTTTTGGAATAAAAACACACGTAAGCAAGAGGACAAAACTGATAACCGTAGAGTTGTAACTTCCACATTATTTTACATTCAAAATAATCAATAATTCATAAAATTCATTTCAGTTTTTACTTCAATCCACCTCTATCAAGATTAATTTTGAAAAATAGAAATTACCAATAAAATTTATAATTGAAATTTATATGTGTAATAAAATTCATAATATGTATTAAGACGCAGTATATGACCTGATTATTTTTGTCAAAACGAATATATTTACACGCGTACCATCTTATGACCTAATTAATTAACTATAATATCTATGTCATATAAAACCTAGCTACAAAAATATATCCTGATCGAGTTGTAACACTGCTAAACAAAAATAGAATTGTGCAGCAACCCTAAAATGATTAATGACCACAAAAATACGGAATAAGTTATTAGGGTTTAACTTTCTAAAATTAAAGGGAGAAATTTATTTACGTCTACAACTCACTTTTAGCGTTTTCTTCTGGGATGTTTTAATTTATCATCGGCATTCTTTCGAAGAAGAAAAAAACACGGAAAAAGCTCGCTCTAACGTTTTTATGATAAACGATGCCGGGCAAAAGAGAAATTCGTCAGTAAATGAGTCGTAAACAAAAAAGCTGGTCATCAGAACAGCAGATTACGGTTGAGTCCGTCGTTTATTGATGACCTCCGTGTTCAAAGACACAAAGGTCTTATCATTCGGAAAGGAACAAATATCGCGCCACCTAAAAAATCATTGGCAATCTATATTTTCGGGAAGATCGTTCCGGTGACTGATAAACCTATTGATGACTGTTCTATACTCGACACACTATTTTTTTTTCGCTTTTGCGAACGTGCTAGATGATGCTCGTATTTCTTCTTGCGCGAGCTGTTCGAAGAGAAAGGATATGTTTTATATAATTGATGGTATTTGCGAGAAATGTCCGAGAAACATTCTATACTACTGTGATGGATGTTGCGTGGGAGTGTGCTAAATGGCATTTTTCTAATAATATTTTATACAGGATGTTGTAAGTAAATATAATCATACCCTATCTATAAGGGGGCAGATTTTTCGAAATAAGCTAGCTCCTGGTTTAGGTCTCAGTCATGGAAAAATATTTTCTATTTCATGAATGAAGTATGAAATAGAAAGGTCCCTTTTAGCAGGGGCCAATCAAAATAGGTAGGTAATATGAATAATATATTCATGAAAAGTTTTCTCGTTATTAGGATTATAGGTATAATTTTTGTAACTGGTAAAATCATTTCATTTTATTAGATATTAACATTCTATAGTCCATTCAATACCTACCTACCTACGTCACAGGTAAATTGGAGAAATTTCTGAAATCGTAATATCAAAATTACCTGAATGGAATTAGCGAATCACTTGCATCCTTCATATTTGACATAGGTAGGTATATGTAAATAATATGACGAATTTGTATCGAGACTGGTTTGATATTGACATGCAACATCAAAATTCGATAGGTATGTAACATAACCTACAAACATGATAACAGGCACTGAAATAAATGAAGAATCATTTAAACAAGTAAGTAATGCTGTGCTATTTTTAATCTGATAATTTTAGGAAGATACTTTAAACATACTTTATCGGCAAATTTTGAGATCCAACGGTGTATGTCCACCAATTTTGATGGTGGAAAGACGGTCCTGACCTTGGTTGAAATACCACGTATAGTCAGTCTACCAATTTAAAACAGTGTTTTTGTGGAAAATTGTGGTTTCAAAATGTTTTTCTATCTATATCCCAAGTCTTGAAGTGTTTGTGCCTGATACCATTCAAAAACAATTACTGTGAGTGATTATATCTTTTATTTAAAACAATAACAATACCTCCGTGAAACGATTTGACCTTGACTGGATAGCCGAAATTGTAACGGCAACAGGTCAGGCCTCGGATAACCGCGAGCAGAATTTAAATATGTCACAAAGTGCAAGCGGGATGAATTCATCTCAAATCAGACCAAAAACAACCTACTCAAATATAGTTACTATTCAAAGAAACCCTACAAGAGACCAAGCCATAGTTCTTTCAACAATAGACGGAGGTAAAATCCATGACTATATAATCGCTGTGGGCAACGTTGTTCATCACAAAAACGTATTATATGCATCAAAAATTTCAAATAACCGAATATGCATTTATCTATCCTCTAAAAAGATTGTCGACGAATTCCTCGCCACCACAACACTAGTTAACATCAATGGATCCCAAGTGGAAGTAAGAAGATTAATATCTCCAGCGCAAAGGTTAGTGATATCTAATATCTGCCCTACCATCCCAAACTCGATCCTCGAAGAACAACTGAAAAATATGGGCCTGATAGCTGTTTCAAATACAACTTACCTTAGAGTTGGGATGCCAGAATCTGAATACAGTCACGTATTAAGTTTTCGGAGACAGATATATATAAAACCTTTAGAAAATATTAGCATTCCAGACTCTTTCACTTCTCTCATGATGGTACTTCATACCGCCTGTTTCTATCTATAGATGGCTTGAATTGCTCACATTGTAAAGCCATAGGACATCAAGAATAAGACTGCACCGCACATCTAAGCACACAGGCTCCAGAATCAGAAATGACTGCAGAAAATTCAACTCTTTTTAAAGAAATCGCAACAAATCATGACTCGACCCCAATCAACCTATCTAACAAAACTGACTCAATTTCCAAGTTTCCACAAACAACTCCAACTCAACCAAACTTAGACTCCACTCAAACGTCTACTTTTTTATCCAGAACTAATACAAACAATCCCGCGACTAAAGGGCAAATCTCATCCTCTCCCAAAATCTTAGAAAATCCAAATCTTCCTCACTTCGTTACACCTAAAGCCAGTAAACAAAAACAGAAAAAGATAAAACTTCATCGGAAAATATCTGTAGCCTTTTGAACTCGATAAAAAACCAAATTGAAAACAGAACTCCTTCTTTCATTTTAAATTATACCGAGATATGCAACTACCTTGAAAACTCTCTAATCTAAAAAATCCAGAAATAATAGCTCAAGATTACTCGAAGGAAACATCTGAACTTATTGAAATACTAAACTTTATTCATTCTAACATTGAGAACAAAAGTTTGAAAAGCAACATAACCAGACTAAAAAAGAAATTGTCCCTGTCAAATCTATCTTCAACCGAAGAAACAGACGGCGAACTAGTTTCTCAGCGGGATATTTGAAATGGCTTACTCCTTGATTGTACAGTGGAATCTTAACGGTTACTACACGCACGTCGAATCAATGAAGTTACTTTTGAATGAATTCTTGCCAATAATACTATGCCTGCAAGATACTCATTTTAAACTGGAAGTAGCTGTATCAGTTACATATCGAAATAAAATTAATATTTGCAATATCTATTTAAATCACCCATCTGAAACAGACATTAAGGAATTTAATGACCTCCTAAACCAAATACCGAATCCAAAAATTATTGTAGGAGACTTTAACTGCCATAATGTAATCTGGGGTAGCGCGAAAACAGATAAATACGGCAACCTTCTACAAAATACAATTAACAACACAAATTTCATCCTAATGAATACTGGAGAACCAACAAGATTTAATTCATACAATGGTACCTTTTCTAATATTGATCTTGCTTTCTGTAGTCCCTCACTCGCACCAACTGTCCAATGGGAAACACTGAAAGACTTATACGACAGCGATCACTTCCCAATTACCATATCGATACAACAAAATTCAAAACTAGAATCTCAAATTTATCAAACCTGAAAAATGAAAATGAAAAAAGCAAATTGGGAAAGCTTCCAACACATCATCGAAGGCAATCTCTCAAATTTTGTCCCTAGCAATAACATTAACGAAGCTGTAGCAAGCTTCAATAATATTGTTTTGACAGCAGCGTTTTCAGCCATCGGAAAGACCAGAATAAGTCATCGCTCTCCGGTACCCTGGTGGAATAATGAGATCCAAATAGCAAGGGCTACAAGTAACCATGCACTCAATGTCCTGAAAAGACATAAAACTCTAGAAAACCTACTTGAGTTCAAAAAACTTCGTGCCAAAACCCGCTATCGTATGAAAAAAAGTAAAATCAACTCTTGGATTGATTATATCTCGACCATAAACGAGTTCACATCAACGGAAATCATATTGAATAAAATACGAAAACTAAAGGGCTTAAACTCTCTGCGCGTTATAAATACAATATCATACAATAACAAGCTAGTCTCGAACAAAGAAGAAATTGCCGAAGTTCTCGCTGATGTATATCAATATAATTCCAGCGATCAGAATCTAGCTCCGTCCTTCGTAGAATACAAAAAATCCAATGAATCTTCAGTTATTTCCGTACAGGAAACAGAATCCTATCTCAATGAACCCATAACAATACAAGAACTAAATTACAGTCTATCTAAACAAAAAAATTCAGCCCCGGACCTGATGACATTCTCCCCATTTTCTTAAAAAAACTCCCATTCAAAGCTAAACTTATTTTATTAGATTTATATAATAATATATTCCTGAATCATAATTTTCCTGAACTCTGGTCCAAAGCAGTTATAGTTCCAATATTGAAGCTCAATAAATCTAAAGATGACCCAACCTCATATCGTCCAATTTCATGTAGCATATGCTACATATACTAGAGAAAATCCTGAACTACACACTTACTTGGTATTTAGAAAAGGAAAATCTCTTATCCCCATTCCAAAGCGGTTTTCGTAAGTCCCGATCCACCACAGACAACCTGGTGACTCTTGAATCAGAAGTTCATGAGGCCTTCTTGCAAAACCAGAAACTAATCGCTGTATTTTTTGACATCAACAAAGCTTTTGATAACAAGTGGAGATATCACATACTTCAAACTCTCCAAAACTGGAATATCCAAGGTCATATGCTAGCACTTGTTAAAAATTTTCTGAGCCACCGATCTATCCAGGATAGAGTAAATGGCATCACATCCACCTCTCCAAAATGGTAATCCACAAGGATCTATCTTGAGTCCAACTCTATTCCTAGTAGCAATAAACAGCATACTAAGTAGAATGAGATCTCCTGTAAAAGCCAACTTATACGCCGACGATCTAGTCATATTTACAAAAAGCAAAAATACTCTTTTAGCAACCCAAATTTTACAAACATTTATTCACGAAATAGAGAACTGGTCACTAAAAACTGGATTTCTGTTTTCAGTAGAAAAGACTCGATTTATGATTTTGAGTAGGAGAAAAAACACGGAAAATATAAACTTGACGCTAAACGCATCCATCTTGAAAAAAACAGAACAAATTAATTTTCTTGGTCTGACCTTTGACTGCGCACTGAAATGGAAGCCGTACATTGAAAACTTACAACGGTCTTGTCAACAAAGGCTGAATATCTTAAAAATGTTATCAAACATCAGATGGGGCGTCGACACATCAAATATTCTGAGGCTCTATAGAACATTAGTAAGGAGTAAATTAGATTACGGTTCGGTTTGTTACAGCACTGCAAATAAAACTTTGTTAAAAAAACTCGACCCCATCCAAAGTTCAGCCTTAAGACTAGCCCTTGGTGCTTTCCGAAGGACCCCTACTACTAGTCTGCAAGTAGCTGCTAATGAGCCCCCATTAAATTTGCGTCGCCATTCTCTTGCTTTAATCTATGCAGCCAGAATCTCATCAAAACAACGTAATTTCATTTTTTCGACGATGATCGAAACGATTGTGGTACGTCAGAGTTTATACAACAATAAACCAATCGGGAGTCTTCCATTCCGAGAGAGAATAAAACGCACTGGTTATGACTTTTTAAAATTTAAACTCTCAATGCACAATCCCTCAAATCATCCCCATTGGATAATCAATGAACCAAAAATAAATAAAGCATTAACAATTTACCCTAAACAATCGACAAATCCCCAAGTAGTTCAAATTGCATTCCAAGACACCATCTCCAAATACTCCCAGTTCCTCCAAATATACACCGACGCATCTAAGACCACACAAGGACATGCCGCAGCTTTCATATGTGGTAATCATAGATTCTCCGTCCGTCTGCCACAAGAATGCAGTATACTCACATTAGAAACGACAGCCATACTGGAAGCACTCAGAATGTGCAGAACAGTGCCAAGAGATAAGTTCGTTATTATTACAGATTCTCTGAGTGCAATCCATGGAATAACTCTGTATCCACATCATCCGAATCTTCTTTCAATTAAAGAAGAATTATATCAACTGCAGAAAGAAGAAAAAAAATATCGTATTTCTATGGGTACCTTCTCACATGGGGATCAAGGGAAATGAGGAAGTAGACGCTCTAGCCTATATTTCAGTTTCTGAGGAAACTGCCTTTTATCATAAAATTCCGTCTTCGGACCTCAAAACATCAATCAAAAATTTCATAACCAACACTTGGCAAACTAAATGGTCCGAAACATCCAAATTAAAAGAAATCAGCGATCTAGTCAACGAGAAGTTATCCTTACAGACAAAAAGGAGAGATCATCACTCGTCTACGGTTAGGACATACAATACTAACTCACCAATACTTATTGCAAAAGGAACCCACTCCAATCTGTGACAACTGTGCTACCCAACTCACAGTTAAACATCTCCTTGTGGAGTGCTCATTACACATCGAAGCCAGAAGATTCAACGACATTGGTGACAACATTAAGACAATCCTCAAAGGTGATGTGCAGAAAGTGATGAACTTCTTGAAAGACATTAATTTATATAGTAGAATTTAACCTTTGTTTACTTGTGATTTGTCTCTTCCTGCTAATAACTCATAGTAGTTGATGCGGGGTTATTTTTGTGAAAAAAAAAAGAAAAAATTGATGGTTTAAGTCGGTACTTAATGGGCTTATCTATCTATCTATCTATCTATCTGAGTCGGACACGGATTCTGTGAAGCTTAGATAGACAAGCCAGTGACTGTTCGAAATGCAGGAAATTCATTTTTCTTACCACGCTGCCAGTTGTCTATAGATACCTCAAAAATTATTGATGATAGATATACGAGTTGTTGATGATTAATTAAGTATATCAAAAATATTTCGTGTAAGCATATCAACACTCCTCTTTCGTAAACAACGAATCATCAAAATCACAGCACGTTTACTATGCGAAAGACGCATACGAACCAAAAAAAGTAGACAGTAGAATTGTATACCTCTTCTAATTTGGATGTCGCTCAAAAATACTTATCACTTCACAAGAGAGGACTCGACCTCCAACCCGTACTCGGCTAGGGAAGCATCGGCTTTCCCTGATTTTAGAGGAAGAATAAGAAAAACGTCAAAGGAATTGTTGAATCCGACTCCATATTCAATAATTTCCCAATATTGCTATCCGTGTTTTGTTCACAGGTTCGGTATATTCCTATTTTCTGACATTCAGTTGTCTGACCTTTTTTAGGATATCTAATTTTTCCACATTTTGTGACTAGAGAAATTCCCGGTTTGTGATAAGCTTTAAATAAATCCCACATCCTATATTGGACTCTTTAAGAGAAGAAACATTCAAGATTTATAATATGATAGGGATGATCTGGAGGTGCTAAAACCAAGGGCAACGAACTACCAGTTCATTGGAAAGATGATTCAACCAACTTAATACAAAATATCAAAAAAATGCCATGACTGAATATTCTGTTTGAATATATTTTCTATAAGTATTAGTTTTCATGACAAATTAATTAATATAGTCTAATACTTTCATGACAATTGTTTAGATGAATTAAAAAAACAGCCTGTATATATTATGGAGCATAGGTATTTATTATATTAATTGCTATATAGTTTGTTTCACTAATGATGCCTATTGTGTGTAATCATTCACGAGCTACGTACATCACGCTATACGTCTCATCCCATCTCATTGTCATGAAATTCTCTACTACGTTTGTCAATACAATGATAGGGCACTGCACGTATGTCCAAAGGCAACGCAATCTTTATTTCATAGGCGTCACAAAGTTGATATGACATTTCAGGTGCATAAATTTATATTCCATTACTCAAACAATAAATTTGTATTTTGTGTTTCTGCATTATTGTTGATAAAAAATCTTCCATAATATTCACTTATTTAATCAATCGATTTTTTTTTCTATATATGATTTTTCTTGAAGCGTATAAAAAAATTTAAATACCATACCTTATCCCGAAATCGTTACACCCCTGGCCACTGATTTACTTCCGTCTGTTGAATTGATCAATTTTTCGTGTTTTCATGACATAGGTACGGCAACATTCGTGAAACAAACTATACTCTATTGGAAAAAGAGATAGTGCCTAATAAATTATATATTTATAATTTACTACTCTCTCTATTTTGGAAACGCAGTATAGTCACAAAACGGGAATACATCTCGGGTATTCTGCAGGTAAAAATTTGTTGAGTCAAAAAACGGTAACCATTCTACCTGAAAAAGGTCGAGGCACCAAACGGGAAGTCACAACAGAGGAAAACACTAAGGACTGCTGGATCTGTTTTCACAGTAGTGAAATATGAGAGAAACCGTGACCCATCTGCGATAGGTTTGTCATTACCATTAGGTGCACATACATTGAAATACTTTTTGAGAGATTGAACCACATTTCCTCCTAAGCGCTTCTATGATGTGAATTTCGTTTTAATGTCTTTCATCGTGAATAATAATCCAAGACCAAATTCTTAGTATATCAAAAACCCATACTGGACTCGAGTGTTTGTCCGGTGGAAAATCAGATCTTTCGGAATTTTTTCTCAGGTATGAGTACCTTATCATTGGCCGATTGGTCAGAAGACAAGTCAGGACGTACCAATCCGCCAGTCCAATCTGCTAAAGAATCACATATTCCAAAGCCAAAGCAGCTTTTATTGCTCAGATGAATACTTGAGTTTCTTTTCATTTCTGTAACCAAAAGAATTGTGTACATTTTAAGGAAAGAGTATTATTTATTTACTTTAATTAATGGTGCTGATACTGTAGATATAGTAGTAGTTGATACATATATAGTACAACTTTTTGAAGCAATTTACTTCCCTTACTAACTCAACTGAGCTTAGATTTTTTTAATTTTAGCTTGTCCATTTTTATTCTAAATACCTATACTTATTCTATATGGAGGCTGTCAATGAACTCGATAAATAACCAGTTTATCTTTTTTAGCAAGTTCGATTACATAGTTAAGTATATGTAATAAGGTATGAGACCTATATCCAGCCAATCATTTCTTGTAATCGAAACGACTAACTTGTTTATATAATTAACTATCGGCTAGCAATGAATCACAGCAATCGTATGATGGTAATACTTTCTTAAATTCTACTAAATATGAATTGAAAAGTGAATGCTATCAGTTCCATACGCCCAGAATACCTTATCCTATTAACCGACCAATCAATTTCGAGAAGTTATTCCAGATGGAATACACCTATACCCTACTTCATAAGAATGGATCATTATAACATATTTTTATAGGATGGGATGTGCACGAGACAGTTCATTGTATAACCAACAGAAGCCCATTCCTTTATTATGAGCACACAATCATGAATCAAAATATTCCAAGAGTTAAATCCAAGATCGAAGCGTTTTATCAAAGTCACGGTGTGTCGACTCCCGTTGTGAGAACCCACAGATTATTATAGTATATACCAAGGCCTTATACGTGGTTATTTTAACGGCTATTTTTTCCTGTTTAATTCTGAATTCCCTTATGTAAACAATAATTCAGCCTATCCAAGAGAATGGTTTTGAAATCGAGAAACGTTTACCTTGCAATACATTAGATGACATTGAGTATGTCGGAAAATAGTTCCGTTGTCGATTATTCAAATAACAATATAAAGCCTTACAGAGCAATTCATCTAAGGAACAATGAAATGGCCATCTTAATTTATTTGATTTTTAAATTAATGAATAAGTTTTCAATTATAAATTAAGGTTAAAAGATTATGCGATAGAAATATATTCCTCTTCTCGAAACGTTCCAGGATACTCCTTGGTGGATAACATCTTAAATCTATGAACTATTCGAAAATGTAAAATTTGCTCATAGTATATTTTCGTCAATGATTAGACAATTGAATGAAATATGAATATGTATTGGTGATATTGTAAAAAATTTAAATGTATGTTTATTTTGTATTCAAGTTTTAACTCTTGACTGGTTCTATATTTATTAAAATCATTTTTTTGCTGTGGGTGCAATCATTTATTAAATAAAATTATTTCGAGAATGTTTATTCTCTTTGTCAGGACAAACTACAAATCGCCTGAAATTATCTTAACAACAAATTTCTTATATTCTTGAATTTATGGGAAATTAACTACAAATAGAAAATATTTGATAACCATCAACCAGAAATGTCATTACTTACATATTTATACCTCTATGTCATGGTAACAGCCTACATAGGGTTAAAAGAATCTAGATTAAGGGCTGAAATCACAGTCGTTCCTTAAAGTCAAGATCGACGTTAAATCTGCGACCGCCTAACTAATGATATCTCTGATTGAGTTATGCTTTTAGTTAATTTATCCTAAATTCACAAATGTAAGTAGTCTATACTCGTAATTTGTTGTTGGTGAGATAATTTGTAACGATTAGTAATTTGACCTGACGAAGAAAATAAATATTCTCGAAAGCTCAGTTATTTATCAAACTACAGTATCCCCAAACAAAAATCTCATTTATTTTTTAGTTAGATAGGTTGGTATAAATGAAAATTCATATTTTAAACGATTTTATTCCTTTTATATTTCGCTTTGCCTGTGAATATATTGTCTGATTTACATGATGCATCTATGTTTCTAATCAGAGTAAAGATTGAGTAAGGTTATGTTTGGGAAACCGGACAGGTTTTTTAAAGCCAGCCCTTAGACTATACGCTCTTGATAACATACATATACAAAAATGTTGATAAACAAGTAAGCCCTCTTTCTGTTATTGATTCCATATGTTGATAATAGATATAAGAAACTCTAGAATACTATTACTATACAATAAAGATTTGGAATGATTGCTGATGAAAAATTGGGAATGCATATACTATGTGCAACATAACAAAAATCCTTCAAACTCTGTTCTGTTGATTTACAGGGATAAGTTGCATCGGATATTTAAGTCTGCACCAACAATATGCTCATTCATTGTTCAAAACAGGAGACCAATTATATATTATTTTCAACCATATTCTATCAAAAAAGTGATGGTTCAAGTGAGATATCATAATCCACGCGCTTGTTTTGTTACGCGTAGTTAGCTTTTCAGGTAGGTACATCAAATAGCTTTATAACAATATACTCACGCATGAATGTAACGTACACCTTAATTATCATCATCGCAAAATTAAACATGGTAATTCATGTATAGCTCTTCAAATAACAGGTTACCACAATGAATAACAAACAAGTGACTAATTTAAAATGGATTCGCCGTCTATTACAAATTATTTTTATATTTTATACTCTGCCTTCAATAGGTATAGAGTAAAAGTGAGAAATTCTAGTAGGTAGGTAATTCTAGAACTGGTTTTGAGATTCGAATATTAGTGCTTGAAAACAAAAAGTCAGAAGTCACATAATCTATTATTTTACCAGATTATCGATATCTGTCAATAAAAACTAAAAAAAAACTGAAAGTAATTATTGTGCCCAGTTCTATTTAAGATAATCAGTTATATAAGTAGAAAAAACTTGCTTGAAAAAGGCTCCGTAAAAAAATCCGTTTAATTTTCTCATTTAAGTACTTCAAAATTAGAATAATAATTTTCTAAAAGAAAAAAACAGTGACTTTAACTAACAGACACGGTCCTGTTCTTATGCTTAAGTTTTTAGCTATCCATCAATGTACGGAATCCTAAGAAGGACATCAGTAATTTTATAAAAGTAATCTCTTCAATTATTCCTGTTCCGTAGATTGACTTTATGAGATCTATCAAAAATCAAACAGTTGATTGTGTTCCATTACAAGATCAATAGGTACCTACATTTTTTTTGAAAATGAGACTTCAGCGCCATAAACAAGGTATGCCCAATCGGATGCAATACTTATATCCGTATGTTTCTTATTCTTTGATAAGACACCAACCACCTATATCCAAGCTATTTAAGCTTTCTTCAAAGATAGATTCTATTTGAACTCACCAGATGGAAGGGAACAAGGATGGCGTCGAACTGGAGGTTTTCGGAGTGCGTTTTAGCCCACGCTTTAGTCAGGTAAGGGATTTCCTGGAGGGGGAGTAGGGGGTTGGATAGTGTGAGCCGGAATATCCCGAGAGGTCCACACTGTATATTATAATAATAATGCGCGGCCACATTCTGCAATGTGTGTCACGCAATACCTAGAAGAAGTTGGTATCAACAAAATGAACTGGCCAGCATGTTCGCCAGATCTAAAACCTATAGAGCACGTTTGAAACATACTTGGCAGGACTGTTACAGGTCGCGAAGTGGCACTAGTTTCAATAAATGAACTTCGCTTGGCCCTTGACGAAGAATGGGAAAACATAACGCAAGATGATATTTGCAGCCTTATTGGAAGCCTGAACCGACGTCTACAGGCAGTTATAGCAACTAGAGGAGGCAATACAAAGTATTAGGTTATTTCTTACAATTTTTTTCTGTTTTTACACTTAGTTAATATAGAGATTTTTTCACAGTTTCACAGTAAATAAAGGAACAGTTTATTGAATAGTTAACTTTTTCAATATAGATGAACTAGTTATAGTCTAAGCAGATTCAAAATAAGTAGGTACATTCAAAAAGTATTCTCTAAATTTTGATGGTTTTATATTTGAAATTCTAAATTTAATATACATTGTGTTTCATAAGATATGCGCAGGACTTGAGGATGTGATAGCTCGTCCAAAAATATGAAAAAAAGTTTATATTAACTTACCCTCTATAATGCACCATTTTCGAGATACAGGGTGTAGAAATTAAAAACAAAATGTTTTTTTGTAAATATCTCCGGAACCATTCATAGTACAGAAAACAGCTTTTTTAAGTATTTTCCACTCATAATAAGTTTTGAGTATGGTTTTGAGGCGCCCCTTTGAACCGCCAATATTTTCTACACAAAAAAGGTACTGTTGGTCGTGAGCTCTTAAGTCGACCGTTTTCAAGAAAAATAAACTTTTATGTTGAAAAACACGGTCAATTTTTTTCTTACTTTTCTTACTTGTTCTAACGTTTACATAAATTTTGTTTGATTAATAAATAAAAAAATTGTATTTCAAAAAATTGACCGTGTTTTTTCAACATAAAAGTTGATTTTTCTCGAAAACGGTCGACTTTAGAGCTCACAACCAATCGTACCTTTTTGTGTAGAAAACATTGGCGGTTCAAATGTGTGCCTCAAAACCGTGCTTTTTCCATTGGCGTAGAAATTGGGAAGAAATGCAACCACTACTCCTTCAAAATCTTCACCAATTATGACTTAACAAAAATTTTTTCTGACTCAAAACTTAGCTTATTTTGAGTAGAATATGCGTATAATAAAAGCTGTTTTCTGTACTATAAATGGTTCCGGAAATATTGACAAAAAACGATTTTTTTTTCAGTTTCAACACCCTGGATCTCGAAAATTTTTTTAGTTAATAACAACTTTTTGCATATTTTTGGACGAACTTTCACATTCTCAAGTCCTACGCATATATTATGAAACACCCTGTATAGAATATTTTGATTATCCCCAAGATATTGGAAGTTATAGCCTATTTCAAATTCAGGAAAATTTTGGCGTTATATTTCCAACCAAAAAAAATTATAAATTAATTATTGTGAAAGATTTTTCCTATCATAGCCTATGCAAATATTCTGCCACAATGTCGATCAATGATTGTCACCCCCTCACTCCGTTTCAATAAAATACAGCCAATGAATAATTGCACAACATACACATCAGCCACAACATTCCTTATGGTTATTAATTAATTTATTGTTCAATTAGCTCCACTTACCACCCAGTGACAAATATAAATCATTGTGTGTTCATATGCGGCGTTATTCGACAAAGGCAAATGTTGTCGGACCTTGGGGTATACCATCTGATTAATGTCCAAGTTATTGGTCGTATGTATACATAGATATCAGCAGGGTTGGCAAGATGCCTTGCTCTGATTTGCGGTATAAAGTATGCTGATAGATACCTAACAATAAATATTTGAAAATTGTACTTCGTACTCGCTTTTTTGCAGGGTGTTATACTCGAGTTCGAGGCACAAATTCCATGAGATCTGGAAGCGATGAAAAGATGATGATATTTATTTTATCATATGCTATTTTAATAATTAATGTGCAGCCAAGTTGCCAGAGAAAGAATGAGAAGAACACTGAAACGTCACCATCATTTCTGAGAATAGTACCTTTAATTTAATTGACAGAAGTATATTTTTCTATGAACTAGCAGCATTTATTTTCAACTAAATGGCAATTAGAATGGCCATAGTCAAGGTTTAAATTCACTTGAAAAAGTATTTGACTGGTGATAACTACAGAATACAATACCTACTTAATTGAAGTTAATTTGTCAATCAAAGTCAGAAAGTGCGTGAAATTAACATTCCACAATAAAGCGATACAGGAACTCATGATTTTAAAAAAATATCTAAGTACCTACTTTATTTACTTCTCTGATAGAAACGAAGTTATTGCCAAGGGTTTTCGATAGCAGACAATTTCGTCCGGATACTTAGCTCGAGAATTAATCTTCTAATGTAGATGTTTCAAAAATATATTGTTATACCATCTAACTTGATTAATTGATTTACGAGCATCAAATTTCATCACTTAAGTCCTGGATATCCATTACCTTGAGGTTTGTATCTAATTTTATCCCTGCAATGCGTAAAATAACTAGCTCTTCTACAGAATGATTTAGTTTACTCCGCTTGTATGGAAAAACAGTGATTTTATGCTTGCTCCGACTTGAATATCAGCCAAACGTTGAATGAAAACAAACAGAACATGTCATCTAATAATTCAAATTACAAGAAGAAGTAGAAGTAGATTCTACGCCTGTGACATATCCAAGGATCGAAATTGGGAGAAAAATTATAGTCTAGCAGGGCGGGATTTGACAACTAAAATTTTGAAAAATACCAATATCTATGAGTCTATAAGCTAGAATCTAGAATATCTGATCAATGCATTCTACCATTTGTAACGTAGCTATGAATATCAAACATGGACCTTGGCCAAAGCAAAGGTGGATTTAATAGCCAAAATACAAAGGTCAAGATAGACAGTTGATGAGATTTAGGCGGCAAGATAAAAGGACAAATCCCTTGGTTAGAAATATTTCAAAACTGAAAGATAACGCAGAAAATATTGCCAAATTGTAATGGAATTTCAATGAAAGACAATTAGATACAAGAGTCGATGGCTAGGCAGAACAACCACAGACAAGACCCCATCTTAGAATGGAAAAAATGCATGGAAAATGATTATCCCGAAATGGGGTCATTCAAGGTTGGATGACAGAGTGTTTAAGTAGAAGAGAAAGTCAAAATCATATTTTTTTGTGCTACATGAAACTATGAATTTATTGTCAAACGTCTATCTTGATTGAATAAAAATGTCTTTCATTATGGAGCATAAAAACAAGTAACAGGCTCTTACAATAAAAATATGTATCACTTAGAGAAAATTCCCTATTCTTATTAAATTGATATATGCATGTATGCAAAAAAATATTTATAGTAGCCATCTAAATGTGAGAAAAGGGGCGAAACTTATAATCGTGTTTATAAAGCACCTCCAGGTACTTACACACATCTACCAGTTTCGTTCTCCAGAAATTTTGAGATGGCCCATCGTTGATTTAAAGTTTTGTTCTCAAATTTCTTCATTCATGTTATCCCTGTCAGTGAGCGTCTTTTGTACCTATATACTTTATAGCTAGGTACTTAGGAAGAAAAGGAGGCTTACAAAGCATTCTAGATATTGCTACTTAATAAAGGTCATATTCGTATCAAAGTTTAAGTACAAATCTACTGAAAAGTTCATGGACCTCAAGGGTTACCATAGTAAGTCTCGCTTCTACTAGAGGGTAGCTATACTACCCAAGAGTAAAATGATTACAATATCTCCAATAGATCAAAGTTCGCTAGAAATAATTGTTGCAGATATTTAAAAGGGCATTTAATTAGCTTATCTTATGAGCATTGAATTTTAAATTATATAGTTTCTGATAATTGTTAGGCACTTTATTCATGGTTGCTGCACCTGTCGCTTAAAAATTTCATTATTATGTTAGGAAAATAAACAAATTTTCTGCATTATAAAGCCATCGCTATAGAGCCATGTAATCTGGTGGGTATCCATATCTAAACAGTGTCAAAAACCGTGGTTATGTCTGCAAAAGCGTAGAACCGGTGATTATATAGTCATCAACGAAAGTGAGGACCGTAATGACGCATCCTGATAATTTCTCATAATTAAGACCGGTTCCTGCTACAACAACCTTGCCACATTTCAAAGCTATTTTATCGTTTGTTGCCATAATAAAGCATTTATTATATGATGAAGCGAAGATGGCGCCAAGTGGTGTTGAAACCTTTTTAATTCCAAAAACTTTTGTTACAACAAAAATGGGAAATTGTACCAGAAGATATAGAAATATGAAAATTATCAACACTTAAGAAGATTAGAAAATTATAAAATTCAATAAAATTATAAATATCTAAATATTTTTATCAAAAAATAGGACAGCCATTATTGGTTGAATCACTGCAAAATTCAAATTAGGTAATATTAATTCTGCTGTTGCTGGTAATTTTAAAGTTTTTCATTGCTAGGAAAATAGATGGCTTTTGGCACCAACTTCCAAGGTACCGGCACCGGCATCATTACAATTATAAATATTATTTATCAAAATCGGAGCACATTAATTTACTACGCAAAAGATAGGTATGATCAAAAAATAAACAAAAAAATAATCGGACATCTAAATATTTTTCAAAAATTGAAATTGAAACCTCTTTGTACCTACCTACTTGATTGAATTTTTGGATAAATCTCACGATTTTGTTATTAGGACTCTGAGAATGTCGAAAATTGTTCATACTAGTTTCGACAATTCTTGACCATAAATTGAAATATTTGCATAATATTGTTGTGTATCTAAGCATATAAAAGCTGTCAATAAGATTGATCTTTTGTACAAGAGTGTGTGTCCTTTTCTAGTTATATAGCGCTAGATAATACCCTTTTTTTGTTATAAGAAGGTAGAATAATAATTTATAAAATATATTTTCATTTAGGTAAAATAATCATTAAGAAAATTTATGTTTGGTAATCTAGTAGTGAGCTTATTAATGAAACGCTTGAGACTAGTTAATTTTCAGTGAATTTTTAGTCACGACCATTCAAAATAAGTATAACAAAAAAACACGCAAGGTTCTTCTCTCCAATTCTCCAAGAAGCAAAACATCAAATTTCAGCACCATATTGGTTTTCATAACTCATCTATAATTTTTTCATAAGATTATCCATCGACAAGCCTAAATATTTCAATTAAAAATCTACGCTAGCATGAGACGTGCTCCATTCCAAAATTCTTTTTATGTGCATTAAATATGCTTTCATATTTTTGTAAATACACAGAAGTACAGCTTTTCCTTTTATCTACAACAAGAACTGAAATATTCTTACAACTATACAGAAACAAAACATGCATTAATGAGGCGGTATTGGTTTGGGGGTCGGTGTACAAATATGTATTCTCAAGATATAAACATCCTACAAAGTTTACCTTTATTCAAACAAGTACTGACAAATTTATATTTCACTTTGAATTGTTTGTACAATGTCAACCTGTCAGTAAAGATAAGACTAGGTGTAAGTAAGTTCTCCCACAAATGTTCTCTTCTTCAGCCAACATAAACAATATCAGACAACTATCAAGTTCAAAAGGCCTAACTGCCGCAACAATTTAATTTTAACTTTGAAAGAAAGATATGAACAGGGAGGAATATTTTTGGGGCTTTAGTAGAATTGAGAGTGTATTTCTCTATGACGTATCTCAAAAAACGGAGGAGGAATGCAATTCGACTCTATGTTTGCTTTTTTATGTTTGTTCGCTCATTTTGTATATTGAACGTTCACCAACTTAGATTTCCTTCGATGGAGGAGTGTCCTCTCGGAAATGTTCTCCAATAAAATTGGAGAGGGATTTTTTGAGGAAAATTGGATATTTTATCATTTAAAATTAATTAAAAAATCAAATCCGGCGATATCTAATTAAAAATAGTAGTCAAATGCAGTGCTGTTTAGTAGCCTACAAGGTGCATACGAATACGCTGGTAAGAAAGGTTGCTATCTAATGACAAACTGCTTTATATATGTCAGACTTCTCAAAAGAAGAAGATATACAATTCAAATGTATTCAGTATATTCAGGGTATGTTCAAGCTTATATAGGTAGACATATTTGAAGTTGATGAAAGGGTTTTCAATATCTGATACATCATCTCTTCACATTTTTATGATTCCTACATCATGTGGTTTAATTTAAAATTATTGAGTGTAACATTTACCTAATGAATTCAGTTCTAGTTTCTTATTGTTGTTTATTTCGGTGGATATGATATTTGCTTTATTTTATATATATACCTATGGTTACTCCAGCTATAATTTCGTGTTGACTGTGGGGTTACTACATCTCAACGCAAACAAAATATCATCAGATTTGACATAATAGTAAGTAATAATTGGGTATATCTTTATTACAAAGACATCTCTCAGAATAATATGAATAATACTCTTTTAATTTATTCGTAAATGTTTCCCACCACCAATATCTTCCTGCTCTATTTTATGCAATAGAAATAATTTGCTTTCAGATCTTGCATTGAATTTAGTTTCCTCACAAGAATTAAGATAGTTTTTTGTTGATTGATAAGCTGTAAATGAGCATATACTTATTCGGTTTTGAAATTGCTTTAGTTTCTAGATCGGTATATTTATTTGAAATGCTTGAGAAGTTTATGGAATTTCTATTTATATTGTTCATGTTAAAATTTAGTTGATTTACATTATCAAATCACTAGGCTACTTTAATTTAGAATCATAGAATTTGCAATCGAGTGGCAATAAAAAATACAACAATTCAAAATTTATCACAAATACTATACAAGCTAAAAGTTGCTCAGACGTAGTGCAAGCTATGTTCATATGTCATCTTGTGAAACTTGACGGTGGGTTGAATTTTCAAACTCTTGCTAAGTAATGTTTCATCTATAATAAATATATAAATTTTATATTTGTAGCTTAAAACCTCACTCTAAAAAAATGATAATATTTATTATAATTTACTAGTTGCGAGAATACAATAACAAAAATGAAGAAAAATAACGTGAACTGAGAGCTACTGCTTTTGTGAACCAAGAACCTCGGTGGGTTCCGCAGTCGTATTTATGGTGATTTTATGCTGATTAAACATCATGTGACTTGCGCTTAGTTCATCGGTTACAACTTCTAGAGCATGGGATCTGCAAGTTTGCATATTCTGGTAGAACTGCAATATTCTTAGAATATGGAATATTCCAGAGTATGGGAATTACAAAGTTGCATATTCTCTGAGAATGTAAAATGTGTTGAATTCTCAGAATGGTCCAGAGTGCTAAACTACAGGTCAGCATTATCTCTGAGAAGGGAAATATGAACAAAGAAAAATAATAAAACACGTGTGATTGAAATCTGACACCTGTGAGACTTAATCATTATTATTAAATTTTGGGATATAACATAAAATATCTGGAGACCGAGCTTTGCTCGGTTAAAACAGGAGTTAAAATGGGTCTATAAGTGTTACTAAGGATATTTAAACTTATTGAAAAATTTGCATATTTCTGGTTAAAATGGATTGCGATCGGTAAATACTACTTTTATTGTGCATATATTCGTAAGTTATAGAATTCGAAATAAATATGAATGCGTAATATGAATGATAAATATACCAAAACTTTTGAAATAGCTAGTGTGGATAGACCTCGAGGGTCACACCGATTAAATATGAAAGTATCGTCAATCGATTTCTCGACTCCAAAAACCCCGTTTTGCTATTTTTTACCAAAATCTGCTAACACTTCCTTGAAATAGCGAATGTATACCTTAAGATATGTACAAATTCTCATTCATATTAACACCTTTTATTTAAAATAATGGGTTTTGTTAAAAAAACACTTAGGTGATCAAAATTCGGCTTAAAAAAGTACATTTTCCCTGCTTCCCCACCCCTATAATCATAAATACGGAAAAAGTATGACGACGAAAATTACGCAGAATTTCATGATCTTTCCATTTCCGGTACTAGAACAATACGTTAATATATCGATTTTTTGAGAAAAAGGTCAATTTAAATCATACCATGGTAATTACGCCACCTAGCGGCCATTTTAGAAACTTGAAAATATTTTAGCTGAATTTCTTTTAGCCGATTTACTCATGAATTTTTTTTCCGAAGTCGTAGGGTTCACGGTTTCCCTATTATCCTACCTCGCTGGCCTTAGTGGGATACCCGGTATATATATATATATATATATATATATATTTACGTTGCTATTTGTTTTTGAGCCTAGTGGATTTATTTTTCGTGAATATCGTGGGCTCAGGGCTCTTACAGTGATTGGAAAGATTGAAATAAACGCACATTTATTTCATGTCAGAATGTTTACTGAACCCGCTTTGGGGCTTTATCAATTGTATAAAAATTAAAAACTAAAATAATATTATTCTGTAAAATAAAAATTAAAGTAAGGAAAAATGTTGTTGTTAGGACGATATCATAACCTACCTAAGACATAAAGTACAAAAAATCAGCTTCCCCAAAAAAAAAAAAACTATAAATGAAATAAAACTGAAAAATAATTCTGTGGGTTCAAATTATGTCTACATTCTCTTTTTTCTTTCTCTTCATTTTATTGTTTTTCTTGTAGATTAACTTTGTGGAAGATTTACTTATGTGTTGACTTGACTTGTTAATTGGGAAGGATATAAAGTGACAGACAGCAGGATATAGGTGAGGCAAATTATTATTGTAAGGTTAAGTTTCACCTAAAAGGTGGGTTTGTTCGGATGGTAGTCTTGATAATGTTTCTAACTGATATTATTGAATATTTTATAGTAAGTTGTAATAAATTTTACTGAGTTGCTTAATATCTGTCTTAGAGTTGATTGCATTTGGATTTTTCTTTATGTAAATCATTTCCAATATTTTACGTTTAGATGAGTATTTTTCGGTTGCTAGTATTTTTGTTTCGTTATAATTGAATTTGTGTTTATTTTGTTCTTCATGATTCGATAGAGCAGTTTTATTTGTTTTATCATACTTGTGACCTTTAATTCTGTTTTCTAAATATTGGCAGAATTCCCCTATATATTTACTATTGCAGTCGTTGCATGGTATCTCGTAAAAGGTGTGTGATTTATTTTTGTCGGTTTTGGTCTTAGATTTTTTTAAGAAGATTGTGGCCCTTATGGCTGAGTTGCAAACTTTTAGATAGATTTTCTATGTATGGTAATGTGAGATAATGCTTATTTTCATTTTGGTTTGTATTGACATGTTTGTTTATATTGTTAGCTGCGTTTATTTTAAATTTGAAAATTGATTTAATAAGTTGTATTGGATATCCATTCTGTACAAGGACTGATTTAGCTTTATTTACTGCGTTGAGTCTATATTTTGGGTCGGTTAGTTTAATTGATCTGTCAGCAAGGCTGTTTATGACTGATTTTTTTTGAGATAATGGATGTTCTGATTGAAAATGTAGGTACCTTCCTGACCAGGTACTTTTTGTATACCATTCTGTGTATATAGTGTTATTGTGAATTAATGTTAGGTCCAGAAAACTTATTTTATTGTTTAGCTCTGTTTCTATCGTGAATTTGATTTTGTTATGATATGAATGGACTAGTTTTAAAATGTTATCTTCTTTATTTTTGGGAATAGCTGTTAGGCAGTCATCAACGTATCTGTAGAAAAAGGGTAAATGAAAGTTGGCGGTAGGCAACAATTCTGCTGTCTGTCACTTTATATCATTCCCAATTAACAAGTCAAGTCAACACATAGGTAAATCTTCCACAAAGTTAATCTACAAGAAAAACAATAAAATGGAGAGAATTGAAAAAAGAGAATGTAGTGCAACATAATTTGAACCCACAGAATTATTTTTCAGTTTTATTTTATTTATAGTTTTTTTTGGGGAAGCCGATTTTTTGTACTTTATGTCCTAGGTAGGTTATGATATCGTCCTAACAACAACATTTTTCCTTACTTTAATTTTTATTTTACAGAATATAATTTTATTGGATATCCATTCTGTATAAGGACTGATTTAGCTTTATTTACTGCGTTGAGTCTATATTTTGGGTCGGTTAGTTTAATTGATCTGTCAGCAAGGCTGTTTATGACTGATTTTTTTTTGAGATAATGGATGTTCTGATTGAAAATGTAGGTACCTTCCTGACCAGGTACTTTTTGTATACCATTCTGTGTATATAGTTTTATTGTAAATTAATGTTAGGTCCAGAAAACTTATTTTATTGTTTAGCTCTGTTTCTATCGTGAATTTGATTTTGTTATGATATGAATGGACTAGTTTTAAAATGTTATCTTCTTTATTTTTGGGAATAGCTGTTAGGCAGTCATCAACGTATCTGTAGAAAAAGGGTAAATGAAAGTTGGCGGTAGGCAACAATTCTGCTGTCTGCCACTTTATATCATTCCCAATTAACAAGTCAAGTCAACACATAGGTAAATCTTCCACAAAGTTAATCTACAAGAAAAACAATAAAATGAAGAGAAAGGAAAAAAGAGAATGTAGTGCAACATAATTTGAACCCACAGAATTATTTTTCAGTTTTATTTTATTTATAGTTTTTTTGGGGAAGCCGATTTTTTGTACTTTATGTCTTAGGTAGGTTATGATATCGTCCTAACAACAACATTTTTCCTTACTTTAATTTTTATTTTACAGAATAATATTATTTTAGTTTTTAATTTTTATACAATTGATAAAGGCCCCAAAGCGGGTCGAAACGTCTTGTTCTGTAAACATTCTGACATGAAATAAATGTGGGTTTATTTCAATCTTTCCAATCACTGAAAGAGCCCTAAGCCCACGATATTCACGAAAAAGAAAAAATATATATATATATATATATATATATCGTTTAATATAATTAGATATAACGGGTTATCCATATTCTCCTTGAGAAAGCAAATAAAGAAAAAACACCCTCCAAATTCAGATCTCAATAAAATATTTATTTCAGTATAAAGTTTGGTTTGTCGTTGTGGTGTCGTTCCTAGAGGACTCAATCCTTTTGAGGTAATTCTGGATTACTTTTGAAAACATTTCTGGACATATTTTTGTCATGTCTTGACGAATGTCTTCTTTTAAAACATCAATTGTTAGACGATTGTTCACATAAACAGGATCCTTTGCATAGCCTCATTAAAATAGTCAATGGGTGTCAAATCGCACGTGCGTGGTGGCCAAGTGACATCTGCCAGTCTCGAAATTACTCTACCTGGAACTATATATAAAGAGGTAAGGTTGACATATTCATCTGACAGTTGTCAAATGTCAGACTTGCACTTTGTCAAGCAAGAAACGGATAACCCGTTATATACATAGTTATTTCTACAAAAAATTCATTCTGATATTCAAAACCAAGAGACTATTTGATTTTGAGTTTTCTACATAGACAGACTCAACTATATTAAATAAGAATAATAATTTAAAAGACACCGAAATATTCTTCAAGTCATCTACAAATATTAAGTAATACTCAACAGAAAACGTTGAATTAAACATCGGTATAATAATGTTAATAGTTTTCATGTAACAATTTTACCTGCGCTTAAACAAAAAAAGGTAATATTGATTACAAATTTACATATTGAAATCGTTTCTCTTTTCACACAGCAAGTTAGCATATAAAACGGGATATTAATCGTTTAATGATTTGTTTCATTGAAAATCAATATGATTTAAATTTAATTTCGATGATAGCATTCAAACATGCGGGAATAATAATTAAGATATCCTTTTATGGATGTAGTCAATGAAGTAATACTTTAACAAATGAAATTTATTTGTTGAAAACCGAATCCTAAAATGCAGTTCCAACTTCTTCCACTAATAATTGGTAGTTTTACATATTCACAAAGAAAAATACCTAACACTGATACAGCTTTGGGTAATTAATGCACGGCCAATATGGTTGAATTTGATTTTGGTCTTGGATAAAGCATTGTCTAAGAGTTATCTTTTCAGCAAATTTCCAAGAGGTATTGCTGGTTTATTGGGCTAGGTGAGCGATCTTTCGACTGCCTATTGAAATAATCCCATCTTATCAAATCATAGTATCCTGAAAGACAACATACAGGTCCATTATGAACAGTTATGATCTGATCAAATAATTCACTTTGATACTCTATGAGGTACCTATGTAAAAGGTTTGTGAAGTCACAGCTGTTAAATAACAATCCTATTAACTTGAAAAACGAGAAAATAAGTACCTGGTAGTTTGAAAAAACGGTGCTTCGTATCCACGATAGCCAATTGATTTATTCGAGTGCTCGCTAATCGGTACCTTCTTCATTCCATACCAGCAACATTTCCTTCGGCAAGCTCTGTCTAATATCTTGAAGGATAATCCATAAAAAACTAGACAATGCCTCAGGTGAGAATGAGTCAAACTTATTTATAGGTATAGGTATCTGTTTGACTGTTGGTCAAGGTTTTCCATTATCCTTAAATATTTTTCCTGTTTGAATGTTCGATGAAGTAACTCAAATTATGATAAATATGGCCTGGATAAAATATATCCGACATTTCTTTAAATAAGTCTGAGTTGTGTAGGTCAATATTCAATAAAAAAAATACCTGCACGCTTAATCTAATTCAACTGAAATATACATTACCTATCATTATTACTTATATTAGTTACATTTTTATATTCCGTGAATGGTATTAGCATAGGAAAATAACGTATCGAAAAACGGATATCCTGGCGAGAATATCGTTACTTTTTCAATACGGAAAATATTGTTGGTCGAGGGCCGGCGCACAGTTCTTCGGGACGCCATTAGTAAATGACAATTTGACAGATGGCCCGGACCAGCTCCGTTGCATCAGGGGATTTCTACGTTTCGGCTTTTTTACGCCGAGGGAACCTCCTGGAGGAGCCAGCAGACGTACGCGGGCGAACAAAGACATCAAAATGATGAATTCGCTTCATCTTATCCCAGAGCGTGATCGAGTCATATTTCAGTTGGTGGAGCGGATGGGACAGGACTACATCTCTGAATGTTAATTCCATCATCGACCCGAAGGAGCTCGACGGGCTTTGCTATTTCAGACATGTTGCTCCTCCCATCCCACAGGAGGACTTGGGGGCGCCTTCAGCTGAATTACCTAAGCAACACGTCGAATACATGGCATGCATAGCAAGCAATTCCATTCAAAAAATAAACTAGGCACGTTCCGCGTCATGTTTGCAAAATAGTTCCTTGAAATCTGATCACATTCATTTATAAAAACTAAATATTTCATTGTAATAAGTACTAATCGAGGTACGAAAATATCAATAGCTACTTGATTAGATTGTGTTTGAATCTCGAGTGACAATCTTACCAATAACATTGTTTCTAATCGATGTGAATATAGAAAAATAATATGACCCGGTGGACACAGACTTCTCATATTGAAATAACTGGCATAGTGCATGATTGCGGCATAGGTAGTGTCCGGACAATATTTATTATTGGAGTTACATCTAATCATGAGGTATATAACAAAAATAAAATTTACAATGGAAATTCCAAGTACACCCACTCTTACACACAATATCTACAATTCAAATAATCTTCTATTATGGGAGCGGTGGACATCTTGTTAAATATATTATTTATCACCTGCATGGCGTCACAGTCCGATAATTTACAGCCGACAGACAAGCGCGTACTTCTTTTTCGTGAAATGGTATTAAGCCAGTTCCAGCAGCTTGAGGACAAGAGCTCTCAAAAGATAGCTCTGGCACTGGCTGTAATTTTATTCCAATAGTTTTTTCTAGAATACAATAACTGAAGCCTTCTCTTATCGGGTTAATTAAAATCATAGCTTAAACTTGGGACATTCAAGATATTCTTTGGTTTGATATTGAATAATTCGGAACAATTAAGAATAGAAGAAAGTTTTGTTCTCCATGGAAATTTATAAAATATTTATAATTGAGTTATTGAATTTGCTATGAGCTTTTTATTTGTCAGGTATCTACTTATATCAAAATATTGGTGCCCTTATTAATTAAAACATATAGGTACATATTTGTCTATAAGCATTGAGATCCGTCAAATGGGAGGAGCTTTAAAAAACATGGTGGACTCAAGAGTAATATTCAAAAATAGATTATCGTTTGATGTTGTGATTAGCATCAGATGAAATAATATTAAAGACTTGAATTGTGGTTGGCTTGGTTATGACATTAATATAAAAAACAAATAAGAAATATAACATACAAACATAACAAGAAATTAGCCTATTCTGCCACTAGGTAGCATACGCCTAATTTGCAAGATTCCAGTCGATTCTAGTATATTTCTCATAATATAAATGTCTCATCTCTGATTACTTATATATAGCTCATATCCAATTATAATACTTCATATGAGAAACCATTATTCCCAAAGAAATATCAATAAATATAAAAAATAGTCCATAAATAACGAAATCAACCACAAAAACATCTTCCCATTGTAGGTATTACATTATAGCTATTCTAGCAATTACTTAAGCCCATGATCACGATGTTACGACTAGATTACTTTATACAAATAAATTTGTTGTTAGTTGTTGACTGTAACGGCAATCAGGTCAGTACCCACACTAGAAGTAATGGTAATTGCTTTATTTTCTAACTACATTCGTTTGATTATTAGATAGGTACACCATTCTATTTTTCCGGCTAGACTTCAAACTAGGTATAGCTACGAACATATTTTTTTCAGTTTTTCTAATTAGGTATCAATTTGGAAGGAGGAGGCATAGAGAAATATCAACAGCATGTTTTTCTTCTTCAATAGGGTCAGATAGGGAAAAGCTCATTTCCAGTAACCATGATAAGGGATTTTTTTGGAAATTAAGAATTCTTGAAAAGAGACGTTTTCGAGAAATTTATAAATTATCATAATAAATATTCATTCAAAGTTAGGTATAGATGAGTTTTTTTCATGTCAGTCAAAAATATGATATTTAGGTGAGACACGGAAACATAAAAAAAAAATATTTCCTCTGCTGGTACCTGCTGATAGCTACCCACCGTATACCCACCAATAGATGGCAAGAGTCTTCTACCTATTTCATCTCTTGCATACTTCAAAATTATCAAGATTATCAAATGAATATTTTAAATTATAAAACTAGGAAGAAACTAATAAGAGTAATTAAGAATAATAAGACTAAGTAAGACCTTCTCATTAGAAAATTAAAACATAAGTCAAGAAACATGAGAAGAACCTGGGCAAAATTCTAAGCCAAGTCCTTATTAAATACTATAGGCGAATTGCAAGTAAATTCAAAGATTCCTAAAGCGGTGGAATTAATAATAGATGAAGCGGACCTTTCATAGCAGTAAGTACCAGTAAAAAATAGCTGCACGATTCACCTCTAACTTTCTATTATGTGAATACACCGTCTTGAACAGAGTCCACCTCTCTGGAAAACAAGTCGACCTTCTTTGGATACCGTCACATTGTGGTATCAGACGCAACGAAATGGATGATGCCCCAGCGAAAGTTGCAGCAGAGATGAGCGAACAACTAGTGCCATTCTTACCACTGCATTTTCATCAAGATGTCGAGAATGAGATTAGGAATTCAAGCAGCAACAAATGGCAAGAAAACTGGAGGCAACAAAGTACGAAGTTGAATACAATTTACCCCATACTCGACCCAAGTACCGACTGGTCGACAAGAAGGAATGATTCTTCGGAGGCTCAGAATTGGACACACCTTAATTACCCACAGCTATCTGTTAAAACGCGTAGAAATATCCCTATTCGAAAGATGTGATGTAGAACTAACTGTACAACATGTTCTAGTTCAGTAGTGCCCAAAGTACACCTCAGACCGCAAAAACGCTAAACTGGGGACTTCAATTGGTGATATTAAATCATAGTGCTGTTCAAATTTGTACAGACTCATTTAAATTAGATAGAAATGTAACATTAAATTGGGTATACCTGAATTGTATTTGTGTGGTGTCAATGACCAGAAGATTGAGACACATTTTTTGTTTTATAAATAAAAAAAGATTGTGATTTTCTACAAAGAGTTAAACTTCTTTCAACACATTTAACAGTGGTAGAAGTCTCAAAAGCACTGAAATCATTTGTAATGAAAAATTATATATATTATAACATCCATGCATTGAGTCTTGTGTATTTTTCAACATATGAGCAAAACAAGAATATGCAAGCAATGTCTAGTCTTATTTTAAGCAATATTATAAGTCAGTCACAAAGGGCGTTCAAAAAAAATATAGAAGTTTCTCATCTTCAAAATGGCAGAGAACCAAATGCGGCAGCCCCCTCCCAAATTCTACTGAGTGCGATAGCTTTATCTCCGAGTGATACTTACCAACTGCGGATGGTTGGTCAATCAGATTTTGAGTAAAAGCTGTACTATTTGAGTTATTAGTCTACAAGAACTATTCATTTTTGAATAAATAAAAATGTATTAACAAGCCTATCGGAACTAGTCGTGAGAAATTTTCTATGAATCCGGTCTAGCAACAAGATCCATTGTTCTAATTTTGAATAGATTGTATAAAAATAACAGTTAAATCTAATTATTGTACCAAACTCAAAGTTGGATAGAGAACCTTTATTTTGAACTGGCCCCTGGATTAAGTCAACTTCAACGGCCAATACCTCTGCCGTAGCGTGTCATTTTTTCTTGTCGCCTGATCAACATCACGAAGATGTTTATGTAGATCTGCATTAAGTAGATGTTTATGTATATTCCGGGAATTAGCATAATCTCCGTAGATTAATATATATATATATATATATATACATATAGGTATATGGAGTTACAGAGCAAACGAGGTTTTAACAACCGCCTCCTGTTAACGGACCAATGGCATGCCTGGGCTGCGTTGGTATAGACAAATCGAACGATGTCATTAAAAGTGGTTATTGATATTGCATTGTAGATTTGAAAGACTTTATCTACTTCTGATTTTATAATAAGTACTTCGAGGAATCCAGTCGAATTAAACACCTTAAGCCAATGGACTATTCTTAACTTTTGTAGATCATTAATTGAAACGTTTTTATCCCGGAAACGAGAATGAATCACTAAGCTGTGTATTTTGATTAGTAGTTTCAGATAAGCCCACTCTGCTGCGACCCAACCCGGCACAACCCATGGCAGTGTGGAGCTAAGGGGGTGGTCACCGTATCATAATGGTTTGCACGTCCGACAGCCATGCATTAGATGCCGGTTCGATTTCGGCTAAGGCTTGAAGATTTTCCAAGAAGCTTTAGATAATATGACCATGTCGTGGAAAATTTTGTAAACGGATAACAATGCTTAGTACCTACAGGCTCTCAAAGAGTACCATTCGGATCCGGCGATAAACTGTAGGTACCGTATAGGTATTTGTGAAATGACAAATATACACAAGGGGTCATACGTCATAATCGACGATGAATAATGATGGTGATAATAAAACTTTAATCAAATTCAGGCGAGAAAATCGCTTACAAATACATCTTACTCTAGTTCTTCTAGCTAAAAGAGGATTCTGAATACGTCTAGTACATACTTAGCTATATACTACAGATTATGAGTTAATAACAAATAAATACATGAATGGAATCTGTTTTGTTTATATTATAGACAGGTATATACATATATATATATATATATATATATATATATATATATATATATATATATATATATATATATATATATATATATATATATATATATATGAGCAAATGATAATTACAAAAAAATCTGAAAATTATGTGACATACTAAATTCACTGAGGGACATACTACCTAAATATTTTCATGTTAGTTGCATGACCGGTTATAAAGGCACTAGATGCCAACCTTATTATTTTTAATAGAATACCCTGTACATTAACACATTTTTAGATTTCTTGTACAATTTTGAAAACATTTTATGTACCTATATAATGTCATATACCTACCTAAGTAACACCATTTTTGACATGTTCCGAATTTTATGTCAAAAACTTTGTTATCAGTCCAAAATATGATTATCAATCTTTACCTTTCCTATGAGGAAGCCTTTCATATTTAATTTGTGTTGATTTTCTTGTAGAAGAAGATCTACTTTATCATTATTTTTATAATATTTTGATAATAATTTGTACAGAGTGACCAGAAAAGAAGCTTGAAAACTAGATCCAAAAAACAAAGGATTTTGGATCTAGATATTCAAGCTTCGACTAATAACTTAATTTTTGACATAAAATTTGAAATATGTCAATAACGCTTAGACTTTGGTATAGGACATTAAATATAAAATATTTTCATAACTGCACTAGAAATCTAAAAATGTGTTAATCTACAGGGTATTCCATTGAAATAACAAAGTTGGCATCTGCTTAAAGTATGCGAAATGCGACAAACATGAAAGTATTTTAGACGTATGTCCCCCATTGACATTATTACCTATTAGTATTTTCAGACTATTTGTAGTTATCGTTTGCCCACAGTCGATCGATATCTTTCACGGAGAACCACCCTGTACCTATATCTAATATATATGTATTTTTACGGAGCGTGAAAATACAAGAGATTCCAATACATAGGATAGGGAAAGTAAAATAAATCGTTACTAATGATTATCCTAGGGAGATATACAATCAAGGATATTTTTCTAGAATTTAAGAAGGTTTAAAATTTAAAAGAAGGTAAATATCTACAATATTTTATGTAGGTACCTACCTATATATCTTCAAGCGTTAGCCATGTAGGTAAGCGCCCAAAAACAGATTTTTCCACGACTTGATTGGAAAACATTTAATTTTCTTTACCATACAATAACTTTGTTAGAATATATTGTACGTAGATATAAACGATCTGTAAAAAATCTCTGTGAGTGAAAACGCGGATAGTGACTCTGTTTAAAACTATGTCAAGGAATATAGATATTACCTACAGTACCTATATTTTAAATAGCACACCACAGGGTGAGCTTTATAGAAGAATATATCTTCGCAAGAATGTTGCACCCGATATAATTTTGAATTATTTATGTTGATAACTTGATTAATTTCATTGAAATTTTTACTAAAACTTTTTTTGTAAATCTATCGGGAATCAAAATATAAGCAAGTTAAGTTACACTTTGAACACGTTGTATACGCATTCTATAGCCTAACCAGTTTTGATTAATCTAGCTAGAAGACCTATAGGGAGATGCATATAAATTGATTTCTTTCGCAGGATTATGCCTTTATTTCGCTTTTTCATTTAAATTACAAAGATAGGTAGGTATATCGTCCGCACTTGAAAAAATGATGCGTGAATAAATGTTGGAGTCTATCTCTTATCAACCTCGAAGATTAAGTATTACCAAAATTTTAGATTAATTTCTTATGGAGATCTACCTGTTGTATTTGTTGGCAATTTCTAAATAAGCAAACATTTCAACACCATGATGTTAAAATGTCAATGGCAAAATCCAAAACGAAAACGTTTTCGAAAATTTTTATATGTATGTTTATAAAGATATCGTACAAATATCTAGGCCGTGCTCATTAACGAGCATGATCGAACAAGTAGTTTCAAAATGGCGGCCGCTCGAACTTTTGAAATAATTCTCAAAAATTTACTAAAATCCATCAAAAATATATTTTCTTATTGATATGATCTTTTCTACGCACTTTCTCCTTTCTCCTTTATACCTAAGTGATAGTGATCGATAGAAATTTACCTATCCGCTGGTGACAAGCCTCTGGAATTTTCATTGATAGAATGAATTACCCCGAAGTCATGGAATATCAATGTTATAGAATGTTATCATTTCATTAATCATCAGATCATGAACTGTGAACAAGTCATGGGCTGATGACACACAACGGCATAGATCAAATAACGTCTTTTATTGAAGCTATGATATTTTTGGTATATTGATGACACCTACTCCCTAATTTTAGAATATTCTCGTAGGCTTCAATCAAAGTTTGGTGTTTCTGATTTTTGCTTCAATCCTAATAATTTTTATATCTACTTGCATCTGTTGTGTGTCTACCCAGCCTAACATTTCAAATTTCATTAAACTCATTTCTGCAGATTAGACCTGAGATCTAGATGTACTATCATAACTATTTCTTATATATTATATATTTATTATAATTTCTTTAATTCACATCTACCACACTATGAAGGAAATATTTTCTTCATTTCGTAATAAGTAGATACCTCCATAGGTAGGTTTCTACGTATCAAAGGTAAAGAATGATTCATTGATAATCTACTATTTATGCATATATTTTATATGTGAATGCAGTATTTTCTTGAGAAAACCACATGACAGGACAATCCGTAGTTTCGAAAAATTCTCTTGTCATAGAACTAGATGGAGACGTTATAACAAGCTCTTAACATTTTATGCTTGTGATAATTTATGTATAACTACTTCTTAATATATTACGCACATTTCCATACAATCAAGTTATCATTCTTATTAAGTGCCTTAGTTAATCTAATAAGGCTAATTGGAATTGTATGTACCTACCTATATGTAGTTGGAAAGATAATAATAAATAAGGTGATTTTTCCTGATATATGTTATCTTAGAAACCGCCTTAATTTAGAAAAAGGAAACACGTAGTGAATGAAAACTACATTCGACATTCGACTGGGCTTTTTTTTGGTTAGTGCGCGTGCTGTATTTAGTAAACGTACTCCGATTTTGATGATTTTCGATTCATTTAAAAGAAAATACTTGAGAAATCTCCTTTCCTCCAAAAACCGGATGTGTAGGGGACAATTGTTCTCGATATTTTTCAAACCGAGTTACGGTTTTCGAGTTACAGCGATATTAAAATCTCTAATACCTACCTATCTATATTTTCCCTATGTGGGTCAATTTCTTTCGAAAATTGAAAATCTGTGTCGACCAAAGTAAAGACCCGATTATTAGTAGCAACATTTACGCTGAACATTTTTTCCATAGAATTACGGTTTTCGAGTTACAGCGCTATGGTAAAGACTAAAATCTGCTTAGGTATTTCCGCGACGATGTTTTTAGATTTCTGAATAATAATAAGTACAAGCAAATAATTATACGGTAATGGTATAAGTGAACGTTCAACGATTGTTGTGACTAATGTTATACTCAAAAGTGTGAAATAAATATTTTTTACAAAGAATTAGACCAACGTTATTAGTTGGTACACTGAATAATACAAAATTATATTAATTCTATTGGTGCTGGTACTTGTGAAGTTGGTGCCAAAAGCATTCAATCGAACTGCAACTGCACAACTTTAAAAGTGCCGACACCAATAGAATATTATTTTGTATTTTCAGCGCACCAACGTCGGTTAAATTTTTTGCAAAAAATATTTATTGATCAATTAAATTTAGATATTCATATTCCATCAGAAAACTGGAGCTATTTAATAGTTTATAATGATAAATATCAACGTAAATATACATATAATGTTAATAAATGTAGGTATTGTGAAATTGCTTGGAATTTACCTGTAATGACATAACAGTATTCAAATAACACGATAGATATAAAGACGGCAACATAACATATAAATGTTGATGAAAAAGTTCTGTCTGAATAATGATTGAGGTTGAGTCCTCTCATCAAAGCAAGGCTCGGTTCACACCAAATTCAAACATTCACTAACGCATTAATAACACGTCAAGAATCTGACAAACATTCAATCATTAGCATTGTCCAAATAATGATGCAATCACCGCAAAAAACGGCTGTATTATATTCCTATACGATTACTATTTTCACCATAGGGTTAAGGTATAGAAAAATCTACCTACAACAATCTTATAGGTATTCAAATGCCAATAGAAAGCTTTCTCAAATCACTTAGCCGGGATAACGTCTTCTAATTGTCACACAAACAGATTTTTTATCCTTTTTTTTAGAGAGAAAATGAAGACGAAAAGAGCCACGGACACAAAAGAACCGGTGCCGGCAGATCCATCAAACGTCGTCTTCTAATGGTGTCCCCCAAACACACTACCTAACTTCTCGGCCATTTGCGATCCTCGATCGGTTGCCTGTAACAAATGACGTGGGACCCTCCGAGGACCCCACCCAATACGTCATTACATTTAGGCTCACACGCCATCATGGAATGTCCCGGTGTTGTTCGGAAACGGATGACAAGCATCTACCTGATATCAACAACGTATGGACATAGACGTGATGCAATGGGGAGCCCTTGCGAAGGGCTTTGATTACAATTTTGGAAATTAGAATAGATTAGTCCTACAATGAAACTTGTTACATTGCTTTCAATATTTGCGTTAAATAGAAATGTTAAATTACAACATATCGAATATAGTTCTGGACGGATTTTTAGGTTAGGTTAGGTTAGGTTAGGTACATATTGCGACCGTTCACACTTTTGAATTTCGAAAAAATTTCAACGGCATGTTGTTATATGTCTATAAGTTAGTCCAAAAAAACATTTGGTTCAAAAGTTTATATATATATATATATATATATATATATCGCAGTTTTGAAGGTATCAAGTTCAAATTTGCTACAAAAATCAATCTCTCAAATATCTCGGTCAAGTTCGTTATTGGGCAATATCGGGTAAGTAGTTTCAAAATGGCGACCATACAAACATTTAAAAAAATTATCAAAAAAGAGCCGTAGTGTAAATATCATCAAAAATAATTTTAGGTTATAGATATAATCAGTACCTACAACTTTTATTCAAAGCAATTTTTCATAAAATACACAGGTAAAAAAATAAAAATTAATAAAGAAAAATAACAAATATTGATAAAAAATGAACACTCAATATAAATTTGATGTAATTGTGCATTTTCTGGAGATCTTAATATAGACCCTGATTAAAAAAAGTATATAGTATATTTATTGAAATAAATAGGCGAAAAAAAAATTATGCCTTGAAGTGGAACTCGAACCCTATCTGCTATATATTCAACAGCCAAAACAAAAACCTCTAACCGCAAGGCTATGACACATACGAAAATTTTATGTAATAACATGAAGGTATACCAATGAAAAGGTTGTTTAAATTTCAATTCAATGAATTTTGAAAAATTTACCTTTCCGCTGACTACAGGCCATCGGGATTTTTTTTATTGTAGAGGTCTTCACGTTGAATTACTAATATCATTTACAAAATAAAATGTTTACAATTTACATTTTTTTTGTAATCTCATTATTGAACACTGGATCTCAACTTTTCTTCAAAGTTGAGATTCATTACCAATGAGTTAGAATATCAGGAAATTATTTGATTATCAAGTCAAATATTAAAGCAACTACCTATATCAAAGATCTATTTTGAAACTGGATAAGGTATTATAGTTTCTTTAGGTAGGTAAACAAAGTAAATAACTACGAAAACTGGAACCGATGATGCTGCTCTGAATAAAAAAGTTTTTACAAGAACTCGAACCGGCTTTATTGTTGTGCCGAAAAAATGAGAAATAATATTAATTCTATTGGTGCTGGTAGGTAGGTACTTTTGAAGTTGCTGACAAAAGTTTTCTAATTACATGCATCACTTCAAAATTACCATCATCGATAGAATTAATATTAAGTAGGTAGGTACCTATATCATTTTTTTCAGTGCACAAACTAATAGGTAAAGCCGGTTCTAGTTTTTGTAAAAAGTTCTTTTTTCCACCTTTTTGAGTCTAAGCAGAAAGTAATTTAAATATAAGAGTTTCAATAAATAAATACAATCTATGGCTAAAAACCGTTGTCGTTTTTAAAATCTGCTTCTTATAAACGTTACCGGGAATGGTCTCTTCTTTCAATTTGCCGTCTCAAATTTTTGATTTTTGACAGAAATTTACCCTTTACCCCCTTTGGAAGGGATTGTTTTGGAGAAAAAAATAGTAAATATATATCTAAATATAAATTTAAAAATCAAAATTTTAAAGGGCCATTTCTCATCACTGATCTTTCCTATAAAACATAGATAATCATCAAAATAGGAGCACAAATGCAAAATACGCGTTCATCACTACATTTAAAAAATCAATATTGCTCGTAGTCAAGGTATCTAGGAAAATTTCACGGTTTTTAATTTTTATTATTTTTCACTTTTAGTAAAAAATGTTTCAGGTAAATGTTGTAGGGACAGATCATATCTATACCTAACTGAAAAATATTTTTGATGAAATTTATTCAGCGGCTATTTTTTGAGATTTTCTTAAAATTTGGCCGTCCACTATTTTGAAACTACTAGTCTGATCTTATCCATTTACAATCTCGACCGAGAGATATTACTACGACTGATTTTTGTAACAAATTGTATCGTGTACCTAGGGAAAGGTATACCTACCTATATATAAACTTTCGAAGAGAAATTAATTTTGGACTTACCTATGAGCCGATGAAATTTTTCCGAAATTTGAAAGTACGAACGATCGCAATAGTTACATTATATAAAATTTACCTATCGACACAACGGAATTGTATATATGTTGTCCGTTGTCTCCGCGAAGTCGGTTAAAATAAAAAATAAAATTAACTCTGTTTCTACTGGTATCTCGAGGCAGTAACTACCTACAGTTATTTTTCCAAATCAATCAATAGAATTAATTTTATCAATTTATTTTCCAATTCACTAATTCAGTGGATTCAGTTTTTCGAAAAAGCATTTTTATCACATTTTTGAGGTTCATTAGTCATCAAGACTTTTTAATTTTTCAAATGGTAAATACCGGTTGATTTGGAACTTTAAGCTCAAAACATATAATGATATGTCTAATAGCCAGTATAAAAACCTTTATATATAAGATACATTATAATAACATACCTAATACTATTTTTTACTTCCAAATTAACATTTTATGTATGGAATTCCCCAATAGCTTAGATAAGACTTAGACAACAAATAAATAGAATACAATAAAATCACTGCGCTTGTGCCCTGTACCTATATATCCCTTTATATTGTAAAATTTATTTTTGATTAAAATGATTTTTAAAAGCACTAAAATTATTTTCACAGTTAATCAACTAGGTATTGTTAATTCAATTGACGTGAGAAGAATCGAAGCTAATTAATTAGAATCATCATTACCTATATTACTTAAGAAACTATTAATTTGAGAATCGGCCTTGTATAATATTAACTAGATCAAATCCTTCGTTTCAATGTTGATATTATTCATGAATCTCATAATATGAACCGGAACTGACGACATACTTTATCATGCAGGCAAGAATATTATTCCCGCATACAATTCTTGTGTCTTGTTCATAATATTATTTTTATTTTTGAAAATGGCCCAACCAAATTAAAATAATTGTTCATTCCACAAACCTCAATATCTATAGAAGAATTTTGAACATAGGTACATTTGGAACAGCTTTGAAACATATTTGAAATCTCTTTCTGCTCTCAAACTTGAAGTCGGAAATCATTTTCCCATTACCTTTCCACATTCTCCAATTTTATTTATGTATAAATAATTACAGTTGTTATTCGAAATGCTATCGATAATGCATACATATATTTTATAATGCACGCCGCACTGATTGTAATCTTATATTTCACGATTCATTACCACCCCCTATCAAATTACCACCTTCCTCACTATGTAACTATTCATATAGGTACCTTATGTATAGTATATAGTATTATGGACATTAGAAAAACAAGAAACAAAGCACTTCCCAGTGTGCGCGCTTTGTGAGAATATATCCTGTTCGGTTATTTTAAATTGGTCATGTTTTAGTTATGCAAACTTATCGAAGCGATCGGTTATAAGTTTCGTGATGCATGGTCGTTCCCAGATGAAATTTCGAGGGGTTCTCAGGTATTTTTTATACCATGATCATCGTGACAGCTTTAAGATTTTTACATTTATTTGTAGCTCAACATCGAGGGTTAGGTCAAAAGCACATCAATTTAGATTAGCTTAACATTCAAATTAATTCATTATTTATCAGTTAATTGTTATTACGTTAACAAGTCTATTTGCTGTACGTAATAAGAACTTAGCCTTACGGTCACTTTGCTATACCAACATAAGTTTGTGTTAACTCGATCGCACTCTAAAACATATGGGTCTTACATAATAACTCACTTCCAACATAGATATAGAGATACGTGTAGGTAGTTTTGTTGAGGCTTAGATAAGAGCCTATAGGTGGTACTAAATAGACGATTCTCAGGTCTCGTATATGCAATATGTAGTTCTATAAGCTGATCCTAAATTTTTAGGCACATTATAAAAGACATCAAGAACAACAGCCGGAAAATTGCTTCGATATGGGAAATTGTTGGGGTAACTGCAGAAATATTTTAAAGAATAAATAGTAGGTAGATAAGTCTTCCAACGCAAATTACTTTAAAAAAATGATGGCCATCAACTTCATGGTCTTAACATGGTATAATATTATCAAAATCCAAACATAAATTAGAAAATGAATGTAGATATACCATATAACTATGATATGTCGATCATAATCAATGCTGATTATTGATTGAACAACTTCGCATCGTTTCTGGGTATCCAATAACCTAACATAACCTCACCTACCCACCTGAAAGTACTGCTGTAAGATACAAATTTGAATTTTTGTTATTAACTTCTGTATGCTTAAATTTCTGATTGCTAACAATATTTTGAGTTTTTCTGTCTGCCCGCAAAAGTATCTCACAAACAATAACTCTCTTCTGGTTGTGATCTATGAATCCATGTGAAATGCAAGTGTTCCCTGTTCCCTTGCGTGTCCACGCAGAAGTTTCTTGAAAAGATCATTGTCTATTATTTAGAATGAAAATGACGCGTTGCAGATTGGCAATACAAACACCTGTGTTATTTGATCAAGGCGGACGCGGACTCGTGGGAGATTACCAAACGCGATATAGGAGAATTCATAAGTTTTACAGGTTATGTTGCATTTTCATGTCAATTCAATTATAATTATTTTGAGATTTTGAAATTCTGACGTTTAAGTCAATAGACGAAAATTAGGATATGATCTTGACATTTCGTAAGTACGTTTGTATATCTATAGCAAGAAGACTGGAAATAGGAGATTAAACTCGCCCTGAAAATCGTGTAAGATTTCATACGCATATCTTTTGTAAATGCGTCTTTGCGCTCCATGCCGTGCGCAACGAGCGGCTCTCACTTGAAAAAGACAGCAGATTATGTCACGAAGACAAATAAAGACAACAAATATTTAAGATAATTTTCAAGATGTTCGTCAATGTTCGTCGTACACGAGGCCAGGCTATGATATGCAACTTCTGTAATCTCATGTGGCTACGTAGAGAAGCACTCTCCTTGTTTCCAGTCTTCCTGATCTTGACATTTCGTAAGTACGTTTGTATATCTATAGATATACCTATAAGGTTTATATTCTGTTCTGTGTCAAATACGTGGTCACATTAGCTGTGTCCACAGAAGACACCTGCTAGCTAGCAGTTTAACGGTTGGCGGATATCTAAGATGTTGTCTTGGACACAACTTTGGTTTGCGCGTTTGGGTCAACTTTCTTGCTAGCTGTCAGATATGCCGCTAAATTGCTCTGCTAGCTAGCAGGTTTCTGCTGTGGATACGGCCATTTACTTTCATTTTATTGAAGCTTCATGGGTGACATTTTACCACTTAACGTAACCTCTAAAACTTATATTGATTTATGATTTTAATTATGATGCATACATAAAAGACTACGCTACTTTAGTTGAATGAGCATATATATAAATATCACTGAAATAAAAATTATATTTTGCTTATACACTGTATGAATGAGTCACTGAATTCTCCTATATTGTGTGCGGCCGCCTTGATCAAATAACAGAGGTATTTGTATTGCCAATATTATATAGTAAGTATTCACTTCAATATTGCTCAAAATGATTTCAGCTACCTCTTGAGCTACGGCACTGCCGCCAAGGGTCCGTAATGTATACGGCCATTAATGCGTGGTATATCTAAGATGGCGAGCACAGATTGCCGTAATCATCGTTCGGTCACACGAGACCACAGACTAAATTAAGTGTAAGGTACCAGCACTTGTGTTGTTTCCACGTCAAGAAAGTCATGATAGGTGTTTGTGTACACGTTGTTACAATGTGGATAATGAAGCCTGACTGAAGATTTCAGAAAGATTTTCATGCTTCATTGGAACTGATAATATGCAAGGGGGAAGCTATTAGCTTTTCAGATTAAACTATACTCAGAATAGTATATCTTCGTTATCAAAATAGATAAAAATATATTTTTACGAAAATAGATAGATATCGCAAACACGATTTATAAGGTTTAGCAGTAATAAAAACAACTTTAATAAAATACACAGTTCTTCATGATCCTTATTTTGACAGCCCTTATTACTAACCTTACTTGAGAGTGTTTAGGTATGTTATTACTTATTCGATTTTGGTTATATGCTTGTGTAGCAATAAATTACATATATAATGGAAAATCTTTTGGACCTTTCATCTTAGGCGGTGCTAATAAGGAGGATATTGTATATAAGTGATATTGGATTTCCATGGACTTCCATTTTTCTGCATCAGCTTTATGGGATATAATTTCCATGAAAAGCATAACCTCGTCTTCAGCATAACTGAAACACAGACGACTATATGCATAAACAAATAAATATAAAGAAGCAAACTCAAAGTAAACAGCAAATGGATAAAGCGGTCTGTTGTGTCCACTATTTACCTACCTATATTTAAAAATTTTAAATCACTAATGACACTTAATCTGATGTCACTCGAAATGTAGATTTCTTGGTAATTCGTATAATGAAAATGTCCGAACTATCAAAATAAGATAGAGGCAGTAAAAATAAAGTCGTCTATGTAAAAGAAGCGAAGAGAACTCAACACAGTGTGGTTCTGCGCGAAAGACATCGATCGATTGTGGGCAAACTATAACTACAAATAATATGAAAATATGGTGACATACTAATGACACTGAGGGAGATACGTCAAAATATTTTTATGTTAGTCTCATTTCCGGTTATACCGGAAGTAGATGCCAACTTTGTTATTTTAAATGGAATACCCTGTATATTACGAATTTTTTTGATTTCTTGTATAATTTTGAGAATATTTTATGCATAATGTCCTATACCTAAGTCTAAACTTTTTGACATATTTCAAATTTTATGTCAAAAATGAAGTTTGCAGTCCAAAACATAATTATCAATCTTTCTTATGAGGAAGTCTTTAATAATTAATTTTGGTTGATTTTCTTGAAGAATAAGATCTAATTTATCAGTTTTCTTATGATATTTTGATAATAATTAATACAGAATGATCAAAAAAGAAGCTTGAAAACTAGATCCAAAAAAACGTCAAAAGTATTTTTTTATTCAAATGGAAACCCCCGTTTTTTATTATTTTATTGTATCAAGCAGTAAAAATAAGGGAATATGTATATCTAAGGTTGTCGATACCAAAAATTAGTAGTTTCTAATGTAATTGATTCCATAATTCTATGTAAAAATGCTACACATCTTCAAAGTTTGTAACAAACTTAGGCCATAGGCTAGTAGGCCATGAATATGAAAATAATATTAAATGTCAATGTCAATAACAGTCAAGCATGATTCAAAAATGTCAATATAAAACTTTTTATTTGTAAATTTTGAGTAATTATCATGCCGAGAAGAACTCCATTCTTCGTGGAAAATCAGTCTCTTTACCTTCTCTTTTATATGCTGAACCACCAAAAATGAGTATGGATGAAACTCGTGTTTCCTTAAAATCCTTAGAACTAGATAAACCTACCTAATTCGTATGCTATAGTTTGAATACCCATCGAATGAGGTTTCGTCACAGCTTGTCTATCTCTTTCTTTCGTTTGTAAACTAGGTGAAATAAAATTTTAACGTCATAAACATATGTTTTCAATCAGATCGGCTGATTGTTATTTTGACGTTTATTCTTGTTCTCTTTGACGTTTAATGTCAAACATTTATTTTTGAAAGTGATTTAGCCCCTTTACAAATATGTCAGTGTCAGAGTTTTGGGGTTAGGAATTAAAATTTAATTTAAATTATTTACGACATGCGTAAAATGGCAGATGACGTCAGGAATCGTGACGAAACCCCACTCGATAGGCATTCAAACTATACTAGAAATTGTTGTATATGCGGCAAAATATCCCGAAATTGTGACTTCAATATTTTCATTGTTAACAATTGGTTTATTTCTACGTACTTTAGGCTTTATAGTTCCAAAGTTCTTGAAGTCTTCTATTATTTTCTTAACAGAATTTGGTGTTGGTTTGTGTTTCTGTGGATGTAGCGTTGCGAATGTATTACATGTTCTTGAAATAACTTTATCACACTCTCCATAAATAATAAATAAATTCAAATAATCTTCATTTTTATAATTAAGTCTTTCCGGCATGATAATTACTCAAAATTTGCCAATGAAAATTATTAGGTATACTGACTTTTATATATATATATATTATACTTTTATTGACTTTTGTTATTATTTACTATTGCAATCATGGCCCACTTCTAGCACAATTTTAAATACGTTTATCATTAAGAAAGAAAATGGGAAAATTGATGATTATTTTTAAAACTACTAATTTGTGATACCTATACCTAGACAACCTTATACAATGTTCCCTTTATTTTTTCTGCTTAATACAATAAAATAATAAAAAACGGGGGTTTTCATTTGAAAAAATGGACTTTCGATGTTTTTTTGGTCACACTGTATAAATTATTATCATAAGAATACTGATAAATTGGATCTTCTTCTACGAGAAAATCAACCAAAATTAAATATTAAAGACTTCATCGTAGGAAAGATGGATAATTATGTTTTGGACTGTAAACTTAATTTTTGACATAAAATTAATCAAATTAAAAAGGTTAGACCTAGGTACAGGCCATTAAGGCATTATACATAAAATGTTTTCAAAATTATACAACAAATCTAAAAATGTGGTGATATACAGGGTATTCCATTAAAAATAACAAAGTCGGCATCTACTTACTACTATACTATATACTATAACGGGAAATGCGACTAACATGAAAATATTTTAAACGTACGTTCCCCAGTGACTTTAGCATATCACCAAATTTTCAGACTGCTTGTACTTAGTTACCGTTTGCTTACAACCGATGTCTTTCCCGGAGAACCTCCCTGTATAGGTAGGTAGGTACGGTATGTCAATTTGACATGATCAAAGAAGATAGATACCTACTACATCTTTGACATGATCAATTCCATTAAACTCTTTAAAAACTAATATATGTTCTATTCAAGATATAGGTATTTATGTACGATCTATAGGGTACCTATCTAGGTATATACAAAGTAAATTATTTGAATGTGTGATTGAGCTAAAATATATTTAATATATAGGTACATATATATTCATATGATACTTGGAATAAAGGTTTTACTAGGGAAATCTATGGAACTCTATTAACATCGCGGAGTTAACTAAGAAAATGAGTTTGCCCACAATGTGTTCTTGGTTCTTCTTCCATTGGATAATTCGATAAGTAGATAATTTGATTGGTCCACGTCACATTCTGAGTGGAAATTTCGGTCGTTCGCCGCATTCGGTCTTTGAGCGTAACACATACCTACATAAATATAGGCATGATCTGTGATTGAGTTTCTCTCAAATTCACTGAAGCTGACCGCCAGCAATTGAATTCAACTTACTGCAATACACAGATGATACCTTATGGGTACCTAGGCTAATATAAAGCAGCATAATGATACACGGTAGATAAATAACATAATCGCGGATTCTCGGTAACCGCATCGTTAACCAATTCACCTTTTTTATAAAGCCATTAGTTCGCGGGCGAACTTGGCAAGCCGTGAAGGAGGATGTGCCGTGTAGTTTTCACATACCTAGTAACTGACTACCTGCCGGCTAATTGCCATTATTCGTCGGCATTGTTGTGTCATCATTGCACTATTTGTTCTGCACTTTTGCACGAAATGGTCGATGAAAGGTTAATGTTGTTGATCAGCACACGCAATTCAATTTTTCAAATTACAAGCTGTCCCATATGACGTACCTATGCTTCTTTACAAATACAAGCATGTGATCAAAGAGTACCAACAATTTTAGATCTTGAATACTCGACGCTTGCTATGAAAAACTGTATCATATCCTGCATATGTTCAGTGTCAGTGATCGTCAGGAATATTTATATCTTTTGGAATCTTTTAAATGGCCGTAGATACGCTACCTAGTTGCAAAACATGTTACCGTTATACAGGCGAAATTAATACTTACCACTGATAATGTTATCTTTCAAATCTATGCCTCGAGTTATATTTGAAGGCTATAATTTGTATTTGTTTATGATAACTTACCAATCCAATAACAAGTTTCTAATATCATTTTTATTTATGTCAATAATTTCAAGGACGAACATGTCATTATCTAATTCTAATCATAAAATATAGGTATATCAAACGGTAACCTGTTTTTGAATATTGCCACCATTAATTTCAAAGCTCCATTCATTTAATAGAACCCAATGGATCTCAGATTAGAGGTGTAGAAATATTCCAAAATAATTATAATTTTAACTCTACCATGGTTTAAGGTTCCAAGCACATCACAAATGTTCAAATAGAAAAACGTCGTTAAAAACGGTTCCTACAATTCTTGTAATTATATTTTTTTGATTTGCCCTGTAAAAACTGAGACACTAAAGCTGACCCTCTGTGGGAATAACATAAGAAAGATGTCCGAGATGAAAAATAAAACATGTAGGTAGGTACATAGGTAGAAGACGACTTAGGTACTATTCAAATAAGATAATGAAAACTAAGCTTACATGAGATAAAAATATAGCATGTACGAGTGGGATCTCTGCTATAACGGTTTCGTACTAGGCTAGCATATTGAGAAAATCTGTTGCCCAAGTTAAATTTGAATTTCATATCTATATGAAAACAGTGTGTCCAAAATAAGGATGGATTACATCTCGAGAACGGTAATACCTAGATACAAATTCGGTTAAATGGAGAAAGAATCAGCGATATTATAATATTGTGTTTCATGCTTACAAAATTTAAATTTTTAATAACCCTTAGGGTTCCCGAATTTTTAAAGAAAGCTTCTGTTTAAAAAAATTGTCATTTTCTGAAGCGCTTGGAAGGAACAGATAAAACTTCTTCAATGATGCTTCTTCAGATCTACAAAAAGGGCGTTCACAATTTTAGCATCCGACGTGTCATCTTCTAAAATCTATCAACAACTTTGTTTTTTCATATGGATTGAAATAGAAGCTCACACACAATATATCACATGATATATCAAAAGCATTTTAATAATATTCACATTTCATGAGAGTAAAAAAAATAGTAAAACTACTTGTTCGTTCATATCCATAGACGCATTCAATCTACATATTTACATAACTGAAACACTGCTCAACAGTTTTCTAGTTACTTCATTAAGCATCCAATGAAAGCAACCCAACGGCAACGTAATGATTGATTCTCTAAATATTCGGCTCAATAATTAACTAGAAAAACTAGAACATACGTACCTAAGTACCTACATACTTACATTACAATAACTTCATCATTAGAATTTAGCTACATAACTCTTATGCTGTTTTTATCTATTATTATTATCTATAGGTGGTGTCTTAATTTCTAATTTGTCAAAAAGTTTAAGAACCTGTAAGAATATCATCTCTGACTATTATATTAGCTGTTTTTATAAAGACTTGAAACGAATGTTATTGAATTTTGTAACCTTGCAAATGTGTCTTTCAAATTGTCTTTTATCTACCATTTATCTACATACTTGTGGAGTATGAATGAAGATATCCACAACAAAATATTATGAAGATATAAAATATATTTTCACAATATAGGGAGGAATACCTACTTGTAGGTACTAATGAAATATCTGAATTAAATTTTCATCTGCTGAAAGGTCTTTACAAAATGCGACCAGACATTCCAGATATAAATATTTTGAAATAGTCTTTTTGTTATTCATTTCTAGCTGCTCCTGTTATCCTGAAATTTCGTAATAGGACACATAAAACCTTATGGAAAGATCAAGCTTTAGGGTATTTTCAATGTGTGTTCTAATAGATGAAATGGAATATTACATAAAAAATTTGATTCAGTTATTGTGAAATTTGGATTTCATTAGGCATGTTGCTGTAGGTTATACATACCTAAAAAATTAAAGAAAATAATAAAAATTGTCAAAAGGACGAAGGAAGTAAATAAATAGCTTTTGAATAACTTTTCTGGTCACCTCCATCAACAGCAAATTATTCTCTGGGTTCTTAAATAATACGTACCTACGGGTATTAATTAATAATCACCAAAAACTTTATTTGAGAAGCGGAAATAGATACATTAAAGTATGATTAATTAAAAGTCCAACCGTTATATAAAGAGTATCTAATAAATTTGGATAATTTTTCAGTGACTAAACTGTTTATAAAAACTAGAGCAAAATATTTAAATCAAACCTCTGCAAAAACTATATAGGAAACGAGTCTCAGCGAAAGTACCTTTTAGGTTAGAAATATAATGCACTAGCAAATTTGTACACCTACTTAGATTTATTTTTATTCATCGACGTGGAAATCAGAAATATGGAGTCATTATATTCCATAATTTTGATAGGTATGGATTTAATTGCCCAATTTAAAAATGTAACTGTACTAAATTTCAGCAAAAAATATAAGGACCGAATAACGCCTAGAATTTCCAAACTTTTTACTATGAAGAGTTTGCTCAAATAAATTTAAATTGAACACAGGAATATATCGCAGTATTTTGTAGACTTTTAGAAACACGCTGTATAATAAGCTTATATCAAGGCTGATATAAACTATTTCATCAAGATTTTCTAAGTAATTTTAGTTGCAATAAGACTTACCATCTGTAAACAAGCATCGACAGTAGCAAAGATTCGTTGACAGTAGTGAATGTAGAAAGACTTTCTCACCTGAAAAGTGAAATCTTACCACCCACACAGTCAGCTAGAAGACTGGCGGAAGAGCCAGTTACCACACCGCAAAAAGCCCCTTCAACTACCTAAGGATCCCAAATCTATTGCTGCTGACATAATTTTGCGTAATAAATTTCTATTTTGCATATAATTTACAACTTTCCGCAGTGTAAGTGGCTCGCAGTATGACTCCATCCTCGTTCCATTATTTGACGGTCTATCCAGACAAAAGAGCTTGGTCGATTTCACTTTGGTTGCTTTCTTGTATGCAAAAATTCTGCAGACCATGTGCCGAAATAGGTCAATTATTATGAGTATCTTTCTCAACGTCCGTATCATATCTACTGGTAAAATATAAAGATTTTTAAAATGCCATTTAGAACACATGTTGAGTAATTCATCCGAGAAATATGGATTTTGTGAGACGCTTGACATAGTTTCTTATGCAAAACAGACATTTCTGGAATAGTGAAAATAAAAACGTCTGCTGAATGATACAATACCAAAAAGAACCCACGACTATGAAATATCATTTGAAATGCCGAGACATATCTACACAAAATAATACTCCATGTTCAAATATGCAACGAATTCGCAATGTACTAAATAAATTTAATAAAACTTAGAGTTCGCGTATATAAACAAAAACCACTCGAACCCGTCGATTCTTTGCATATTTTGTAATTTTTCTCTGCTTTATTGAAATGCCGTCACCGATTGATGGGGATTGGGATATTTTCATGCAGCACAGCGTTTAGGTTGATTTATCAATGATGATTCTTTAATTTTACATTAATTTTAATTTGATGCTTTTAGATTATTTCTGATATTTTCATTAGAAGAATGGAGACGTACATCGCGACTTATTTTTATATAATATTATACAAATGATTTGATAGATTATTACATAGGAAGAGATTTTATAATATAGAGGTATAAAATTCACTCAACTTGAGACAAACTTTATGATAATGTATACTAATATTATTTATTAATAAACGATCATTCAACGGTTCTTGATTAAAATTATTGGGTATGTTATTCGGGCGGAAACAGCGTTTATGGACAAGTTGAGTTAAGTTGAGTTCTATAAAAGCCTGTTCTAAGCCCTTGATACATACCTGAATAACAATTTCAGAAGGTACGCTCTCTTCATGTTGATATATCAAAATAACTTTTTAAGGTTATAGAGACTCCAGACTTTATTCCTGTTAATAAAATGGCTACTAATTTTTAAATAAACAATTTTCTGTTAAATGTGTTATTAAAGATGCCATTACATAGGTATAGTAATGAGACATTTTTATGAGGTAAATTTCCACTTCATTACACGATTTTGTATTTATTAAATTATTAGTCAAAATGCGAAAAGTATATTTTGCAATACCTAGTATAAAAAGATCTGCTTTGAGCACTGATGTTTATCGTCACGAAAATTATTCAGCACATCTAGCAGACAATCTTTTATTGCGACTCAAACGAATGCAGAGCACCTGAAATTAGACAGGGTTAAACTTCCAACTCTACCAAACTACCTGTTACACTGCATTAAAGTGTTTCGCATTAAAATTCCTTGTTAAGAGTTTGCAAATATACAAGGTCAACCAGCTCTGTTACGTGGATCTTTAGAAATTGCGATAGAATAAGATGAGAATCTTTTTAAAAAGACAGTGCTGTAGATCAATTTTGCAGCAATATTTAAAAAAAAGTCGCAACGAGTTTTTGCAGTACTAAGTCACAACACAGGGAATTAGTTGTCATCTCATAAACAATAGGTGTATTTGGATGACCAATTAAATGAGCAAACCATCGACGGAAGTATTAATAATAATCATACATAATAACGTTTTGCTTCTTTGGTATGTTGAAAAATTGTTTCATTTCTTTTGAATCCAACATAGGTATTCCTAAATGTGTATATTAATAATAATTGCGATATTTTTCAGAATCATGTCAATATCTCTGTCATATCCATATCATTATTAGTGACGTATAAATAATCGCTCTGCAAAGCTTGGAATATGTTTTAGATTCAAAACCAAGCTGAATCTCTATTCATTTTTTCAAACGATTTTATGAATATTTCAATGAACATTGGTCTGAAAGGCCATATAAGAGATTTCATGCATTAATTTAAATTGTTAGGCAATCAACTAAAAGGGATTCAAATAATCCAATTTATTTAATTTTTTTTAATATACAGAATATCTCGACAAGCTGTGAGCAATACTACAAATATTTGTTCTCATTTTAGAAGCTTTTAAAATAAGAATTACCAAATGATTCGAACTAACTGGAACTGGGAATTGATAGACAGTCTGGAAGTTATCAATTTACTTTAGTAAATTTCAAATGTTATTAAGGTATGCAAAGTGAATTTGAAAATATTTTGAAAGGACATATGAATTATAAATATTTTTTATGATAATTATAGTAATTTGGATTTGTGTTTGCTTTCAATTTTGATTGATAAAATATTTCTGCTACTAAATGTGACAAGTGATATTTCAATATTATGTTATTTCAGAAAATTTAGTTAGAGACATGCCCCGACATGTCCCATATTTACTCGTACATGCACTCTTACTTCGAATGAGTTTTTTTTGGATCGCTTTTTATAGATACCTAACATTATTTTTATAGATCTATAGTCTAAAGAACTACAGTCTTGATCTTGATAATATAACTTAAATCCTAAAACATTTTACATTATACATTACAATTAACCTACTTAAATAGATGTGTAGGAAGATTTCTAATAATAGATTTTTTTGAAACATCAGGTACAATATAATATAATTACAATTATTAGGTACCATAAGCACAAACCTTGCATTAATTTTTACTTTAGCACGTCACTGGACGACAATGTCATCTCAAACCCTTCGCAGAAGGAGTGAAATACAAATTGGTTTACTGCTTAAACCTTACCCTATTCCCTATTCGAACGGAAATCTCTATATGCTAAATAGAAAGGTAAAAGTAATTTTGCGAAGGTTTGTGCAAATGTAGATCGAATGACTGGCAAGGGCTCAGCTGATATATGACCGTAATTGTTCCTTTCGGTCAGTTCACGACTATCCTGCCATAAAATCATTTATTCTTGGCCAAAAGATAATTGTCCGCAAATTTACTGGGGACTTTGGGATTTTGCGTTTTATAACTTCAGTTTCGAATCAACGCCACAACCCTCGGTTGAGTTGGTATGAGTTTGTTGATGAATTTGCAATTTCGGTGCATTTTTGAGGCTAGTCCGATACATAAAAAATTAACGAGATTCTGTGAATTGACAAAATTTTGTGGTGAACAATCAAAAATAAGTTGGTGGATTTGATGTGTCTGTGGTTATCTCAAGAAACCTTTTGATCTAGCAGTGATTTAAGATTATCTGTAAACTGATAATTAGGATAAATGGATGAAATTAACAAAAAAAGCTCATAATCAAAGAGAAGAATATTTCTACTTTCTTTTGTCAATTCAAAGGCAAATTCATTATGGTATTATTAAAATTGATTAAAATACTTTATTAAAGATAAGTTTCTTTCTGATTCTTAAGTATCCTTTGATATAGTAAATTTGTATGAAAAGTTTCGATAGCCCAATGTCCGAGATCGATCGGGTAAAACTATATATCTAAATCAAATCTATCATTTGAAAATATTTCAAATAAGACGACACCGATGGTTGTCAGATTAAAACCATATTAGATTGCGCCTATTACCGAATCTGATCTTTACTTCTATGACTTAAGATGAAATTACTTACTGACATCTTTCAGTACATGGCAACAAATAACTATTGTGTAGGTACAATATTAAGCGTCCCTAACAATTAATAATAAGACGATTTAAGCAATATTACATTAATATAAAATTGCTCAGTCTAGGCGCTATATACGGTATCAAAGTAACATTTTGAAAATTGCGTTCTTGTAATAAATCCAAATCATTTTATCCTATTTCGATAGATTCCGGTAGGCACTTTTTCATAGTATAATAAGACAAAAAAAATGGAATACAATTTTTTGTCAAAATGATACCATCAATCTACACATACCAAGATTTATAGGTGGGAAATTAGAATATACTACATGCATAACTTTTTCATGTATTAGGCGGTTGAGACATGTCGAACCCTACTAGGTACGTGCGAAATAACGAGCCAGCAAAAATAAATAATTTTAAAACTGAGTTAATTATGATATGATTATGATAAAACGTTCTATTTTAATCTAAACATAAAAACTAGTCAAAGTTAGTATACTTTACTGAAAATTTAGCCAGCACTCTAAAACAAATCGGGTATTTTCTAAATATGTACTTATTCCAGGATCGTACACAGTAAGTAAGACCTTTGAACAGGGTGGTGGTCCACTAAGCCGATTTTCCGCGGGTAGCTATCTTATGAATTATTCAACTTACAATTTTGGAAAGAATCGAAAAATCGCTGGAGATTTTTTTCAACAATTAACATTGTCAACTATAGTAGATCTAAAATAAGTAAACCAGAAAAAGACCTAAATTCCGTTGGAAACATTTCTTCTATTTTTCAAACAAAGGGTAAAGGAGAGTGGGATTTTTTTCCAAACAAATGCAAATAGATTAGGGGCTTTGATTTTTGTATATATCTATCTCAACGAAATTAACTTCAGCCGTGGGAGCAAACATCAGCAGACCAGATATCTTTTCAAACCATTTCATTTTGGTTACTTATAGGTATGAGAAATATTAAAACCCGTTTATTCAATTCATAAAGGAAGCACCCAATTATTGAAACTTACTAATTCGTAAAAAATGGTGTCGATAACATTTGTCTAGCTCGAAATATAATAAGCAAAAACGCATTAACGTGGATAACTATATAGTACCTATTGCCTCAAACTTCACTATGAAATAAATTTTAGAAAATTATCAGTATTTTCAGGTTTATAATTCCTTCACTACCTACAGAAGTAGTAACTTCACAATGCAGTCTAGTAAAACGTGACTATATAAACCAACATATTATGCAAACAGAACTAAAAATTTTATTACCTTGGAATGAGGACAAGTAGGGGGGCATGCTAATATTCTTATCAATAAAACTTAGCTCGCTTTAATTTTCGATTTGTTTTCCATAATTGTCTCTTGCATATGATATGATACCTAACTTACCTGCGAAAGTTCGCAATATTGAGTTTTTTAATTATGAGAATTATCTATAATTATATACGACTTGCATAAATGTTAAAAAGACTTTCATTTATTTTCATAGTAATTCATAATAATAGGTGTTTTAATTATTTTTTTAAATCAATAGAGACGAGTTTTATTCTCTATCATTTGAAGGTGCCCTCCACATAACGCGATTAAAACTAATTGAAATTGTTTTATGCCCAGCAAAGTTAAAGGCATTGTTTCATAACCATAACCAATTACCCAATTTCCTTCACCCTTTATTTAATAAAACCGAAAGGTTAGGTTAGGTTTAACAAAATTTATTCAGAATTTAGGCATTATCATGGTTACATTATTTAAAACCTACTTCAATTGGGTATACCTACATCAAAAAAAATTCAAAGCGAAAATTACTAATTCTAGCAATAAAAATGAAAACTAGCGGTTATTTCCAGCAATTTCTCTTTGTCATTATTACCAAGGAAATGTTTTCCTCAATTTGTACGATTTCTGAAAGATAATGGGAATTTGGGCTGATTGGATATGCTCCGGTAGTAAGCTAGGTTGGCTAAAAATTGCGTATTATGGTATCGGAAGTACCTATTTGCAGTTTTTTTTTCAGAGATACCCTCTATATTTTAATTGCTTCTTTCTTGTTGAGGGTTTTTCAGCGGGAGTACCTAGTCATGCCTAACAAAGATTTCCGGTATAAATTTACTCAACATAAATAGCAATAACCGCACTATAGACCAAACAGTTAATTAATCTCCATTTTATGATAAAGAGTGTCAACAATTACAACTGGACCTTCTTTTCATAAATAGTAGGTACTTTCTATTTTTCTATCGTAGAACCGAGCAATCTGTGTAATTTTATAAACATGTTATTCGTGGTATCCCTCTAGGCGGGGTTCCCATTGTTATCGGAATGTGAAACCGGAATGTGTTCTGGAAGGTAACAAATATGATTTGGGATGATGGAATGCCCATAATACGAATAGCTCTGCCTGCGGTTTATATTACAGTGGGGTGCACCTATGCCCGTCTCTTTTTAGTGCACACCAATAATATAGCGATTGCCAGGTGTATACCGTTATTGGTACATTATAAATTTGCAGTTCAAATTTAAATTGAACCGCCATAAATACCGATGGTATGGGTGAGGTGAGTTGTTTTTTATTTTTTTATGTACAACGAATACTTGAATACCTAATTCTTCGTGTACCAAAATAGTTGACTTTGCATATCAGACATGTCGCAGAATCATGGTAAATTCAGATGTTTTTAAAAAAGGCTATCTTACAGGGGAAACATTTTTGAAGAAATCATAGTACCTCGTAGTACCTAGTGGTATATTTTGAAAATATAATAATAAACTTGTAAAGGAATGGAATGAGATGTCATTTTGAGAAAAGTATTCATACCTAGATAATCATTGTCATTAAATTATCCTTCGAGAACAATTCTTTAAACACAACTAGGCACGATTTTATAATACTGACAAAATCTAGATACTATACCTATCAGCACTGGCATTATTTAAACCAAATTTTACAGAAAACTATTTCGGTAAACTTTCTTCAACCCACCAACTATAGGATACACGCCCGGCTCCCTTATGTGTTTCCAATTTGTCTATCGAGAGCTGTTTGGATCTAATTGTATAAAAATCTTTATATAGGACCATAATATGGTCCTTAATATGCATGAAAATCATTGATCTATGTATGCATTTTGTGTTATGAGATTTGCAGCCGTATAAAAATCCGGGTCAAAGATATTTTATCCTAAACTCCAGTACTTTGATGATTATTTTATTAGTTCATAATGCAGACAAAATGGATTTTTATCCAATTTAAACAACCCGTTCGATAGGTACTAGTTTAGTTTTTTGTTAGTTACTATTGCAACGTAAGCTAGTGCTGAACTAGTTTGGTTTATGAATACCTACGGAAATTATAGTTTCCCAGATATGTGTTAGAATTGCCACAGCATTGGTAGGAACATTAGCAAGGTCGTAAGCAACTCATGGAGCTTGATCCTTCTTTGTAGTATATCTTGATTATCGGATGTTTATGCACTTGCTTATAACTAATTTTATTTTAAAAAAGTTAATAATTGTAGATCAGATTCAGAATGCTACGTCTAACTCATAGAGTGAGAGAAAGAGTAGTAGGTACCTAGTACATTTTTGGGTATCACTTTATCTAATGAAAAAGTGCTTCTTTACTAAATAATAAGCATCCAATATTATTATTATTATTATTATTATCACAAGAACTCTAAGAAATTTATAAGAATTCAAGTGACATATCGAAATTTTAGTATTAGAACACCTTAAACTTACCTATCACGGTCGATGAAATTAATATAGAGATATTCCATATACTTACTTACAAATCAGTCCTCGAACCAATAAAATTAAAGTAGTTAGGTATGTGTTGAGTGTGTTGCTCCATATTTGGAAGAATTAGCTCGAGGATATAGTATATTAAGTATGATAACATTTGGCGTAAAATAATGTTTTTTAATTTATTAAATAATTATTTCATGGATCGAAAATTGTTTCTCCAACAAAACTGGCATATCCAAGGGTACCTAAAAATTGTACCTTTACATTAATGTTGCAAATTATATCCTCAATATATCCAATCACTATCAAGAAGAATTAGTTTCATAGCATGACATCATAAAAGAATCGCTTGACTGTAAAATAGAGTGTAAAATATGATATTATAAAAGGTGATTGAACATTATACTGAACTAAAAAGATAATAGAAAAAAATATATATACCTAGAAAGAACTTCGTAGGTTTCACGTTCACGGTATCAAATATCCACACCCGTTTACCCCGTCATGTATTCTTATAAAAATAGAGAAAAAAACGCAAATTCAGGTCTGGAAAACTACGTAATATTATAATGACACCTATAGATTTGAACTCGGAACAATTCTATTATACTTATGTTTCAAGACCAATAAGAAAATTCTAATATAATTATTTCAAACACACTTCAAAGATCCATAAGATATTTCTTTCTAGGGGATTTATCAAATAAAGGACTCGAGGCCAATTTTATAGATGCCATACCTACCTGTATTTTGAACTGATCACGGATTATTTTTTGAGGGAAAATATTTTTATGTTTTCAATGTTTATTTCGTTTTTCTAGTAATTTGTCTTACAGACTGAGGAAATTATAGTTATTACCTTAAGGGCCAACTTTCCTGACGGTGGAGCTATAGGTACGATTCGACTGGGTACTCTTTAGGGTTCCACACCAAATTGTTCAAAACGAGACCCTAGTACTGAAACTCCGTTGTCCGTCCGTACAGCCATCCTCTCATCCGTCCGTTAGTCCGTCCGTCCGTCTGTCAGTCTATCAGCGTGCTCTATTCCATGAACAGTACCTAATAGGTACAGAGCTGACATTTTCAGAGAATGTGTATTTCTGTTGCTGCTACAACAACAAATACTATGTCCGTCCGTCCGTCATCGGCTCGTCTGTGAGCGGGCTGTATCTCATGAATAGTAGTACAGGTAGGTCTAGAGTTGAAATTTTCAGAGAAATGTTTTTCTTTCACCGCTATAACAGCAAAAACTAAGTCAAACCATCCGTCTGTCAGCAGTTTGTATCTTATGAACTGTAATAGGCGACTGTGGAATTTTCCTTTTACAATGGTACGGACCTCTTCGTGTTCGAGTTTGACTCGCACTTGGTCATACACACCTTTCAGATAGAGAACGTGCTTCACTTTTTTATTTTATTTTATGGGTGGTTGATGAGAAATGCTGTAATATTAAAGAAATGTTAAATCCAACATTTTCTTCCCACTTCCCAGAAAAACTGCCTCTACAGGCGTTTAGGGTGCAATAATTGTTTTCGAGAATATAAAGTTTGAGATAGTAGAATTAAATAAAATACCATATTTGGAAACATTTAAAATGGAATTTCACCAATACTAAAGTGTGAAATAGGTGTGTAACCGTTACTTTTGAGATTTTTTGAATATGAGTAAACGATCAACGGTTTTGATGAATACTGATACACTCAAAAATATAAAAACAGTTTTCTTATAAAAAATTTAACCAAGTTCATTAGTTGGTGCCTTTAAAAATTCTACTGGTAGTGGCAGATAGGTACTAGATAGATACTTTTGAAGTGTTGGTGCCAAATATCTTCTACCATCTACCAATAACTGCACTAATTCAAAACTACCAGCACGAGTAGAATCAATAATATTTTGTATATTTCACTGCTCCATTTAATAGAATCGATCTTAGTGTTTGCAAAAAAATCGTTGTTTGTGCTTCAGAGCATACCATCTCTTTAATTTATCGAGTTTATATCATTAATTCACACGGAATAGATATTTATTTATAAAGATTATAATAATTCTATCAACAGATCATAAAGTAGGTATCGATGGTGGTTATCAGATAAATATTATCTACTCTGACTAATTTCTGAAATACATCAACTGTATAGTCTAATGATAAATAAAAATTTAAATCAGATTTATAACTATTCTATCATCAGGTTTACTCAGTCGGTATGGGGTAAATGTAGAGTCATATTATCAACCAATAATATATAGAAAATGGCTATATAACAGGATGTTCTCTCAAAATTTATTATCTTTTAATATATTCGATTTTACCTAACTAGATATATGAAATAAATGTGGGTATATATAATTATTTCTTGAACTCAGAAACCTGTCTGTCAATTAACGATACAATATAAATATTACATTGCTTGATCATCATTGCTATTTTTATGAGTTTAAATGCAATACAATTTTCAAAGTGTAATGAATGGGTCCAGATTTCTCCATCGATGCTAGAGACACGCCCACGATTTTTGTTAACTAAAAAGTAGGGGCAAAGATATTGTAGCTTGGCAGAATACTTTCTACCTGGGATTCTGGGATACCATTTTAACTTCTTTATCCGATCGCAACAAATATAGGCATTATGGAGCTACTAATGCGAACGACTTAGCTAAAACTATAAATATATATAACAAAATATTTATTTGTTTGCAGATTATTCTAACACAATTATTTGTTGGTATCTGTGGCGGTTTAAAAATATAATATGATGTTCAAGGAATCACCACGCCGTTTTGCTTCAAATGAAAAAATATATTCACTAGGTACCTATTAAATTCATATCTATAGAAATATATTAAACTTATATTTAAGCACATTTAATGCAGGTGAATAATTTAAGGTCCCGAATTTTTCATATTTACTTACATATTTCTTAAGCCTTTGACATCAAAAAAAAATAAGTTTCTTGCAATTTGACGCTCAATACTTATTATTTTTTTTGTACGAACGGTCTACTTTCGATTGCTAACCACATCTGTATTACTACAGTAGGATGGTATTTATTCAAAGTAATTTGATCAATTAATATATTAATCAAGAAGATTTGTTCGCACTAATTCTTCTATATCTGAATAGGTCGTACAAACAAGTTTTAACGGTAAGGATTGTCTGGTTTCAGACAATTTTGGAGACTTATATGCGTTCGGTCACCAACCTGTACAATATTCATACCGTTCTTGATAATCAATATTATATATGTTCATAATTTCACTTACCTACAGCTATTAGGGGAGACATTTTTCTATAACTTCGATTCAAGAGCCAGATTGGAAGTAATTATTATTAGGTATATTTACCAAATAATTTGAAATAAAAGTAAATTGTAAACCTCTGTTTGATTATGTACCCAATAAAGCTTGATCTAACAACCCTACAAATCATTGGCTTGCTGTATGTTGAACCATAAACATGGTTGATAATTATTGCAGACGTAAATTTACGGTGGTTCTCTGTTTATCAGAATAACCTAATTTCAGAACGATTTTTAACGTTAGAATTTGGTCACAAGATTTAACATCCATTTGTAACTTCTGTCTGGGGTAAACTTTAACTGGACATAGTAATTTTCCAATATCATTAAACTGTTCTTCAGACATATATCTGGCGTGAATTTCATTTTGTCATGTATCCAACCCATGCGTCACGTGAGTAACTTGATGAAAGTAGAAATCGCAATAAATATAATGCTATGGAGTGCTGTTCGTCGTATTGTCATTTTTACATCTCCAGTTTGTAGATAATCTTCCTTCGGGATTTGATCTCTTATCTCATAGATTACAGTGAGATTTTAAAAATCCTCATCTCTTCCCAAAATCAAAGACTAATATAACATCCACTCCTTCGAGCTACAATCATCTCAAAAAGAAACATGTAGCTTCAATTACCTCGTAATACGGATCTGGTCTCGTCTTAGATGAGAAAAATGAAACGTTTTGAACTCTCTGCATGGTACCTACCTCTGGCTCATCATATATCTCACGTCGAACATGGGACATCGGACATGTACATGTTATGATCGATGTTTCGTGCAATGCACAATAGGTAGCGGGTGAATCTATCCGTGCAGTTGGCTGTGATAAGTGATGGACGATTTGTACGGGCGCTTTCAGCTTGTCGCGCCCGGAACTGGGCACGTCAGATCGATGTTAAAATAAACAATAAGCACTATGCTACGGGTGATTTTTCAATGTTATTTTTTTTCGCGGCGGACGCCATTTCTCTTGCCGTCCGAAGCATGCCTTTAATTAAGTCTAGCGGTTTGTTGTTGGGGAATGGCTTTCTACCGTTTTTTGCTTGACGTGCAGTCTTGAGTGCTCTTAGGTGCTTTCGTTCTTACGTTCAGATATATATCGAGTAGGTCTGAAGCAATGTAGGTACCTAATAGGTTGTTTTTGAAATGTTAACGATACATTTTAAGGATGCATCATTCACTCTGGGCTTGAGTAGAGATGCCCTCATTGTTTGTGTCAGTAACTCAAATAATTTTCTAGATTAGAGTGAAGTGAAAAGAATCTATAAATCTTATTCAATGCCTGAATTTAAGAATTAAGTTGCATGTACATAAAAGTTGTGCTAAGAGAAGAACAGTCAGTATGCTTCCATTCTGGAGTTACCTACAGCTCGACTACAAGTAACTTAATTTTTAAGTCGAGTAGGTGGTATTCGATTCGAATTTGGAAGTTTACAGAAATAGGTCGTTAAGATGATGTAATATTTCTGCGGCATATTCGTTCACAATGTAAGAGATTACAGTTCATTAATGTATTGAGCTGCTTATTGCGTATTAAAAATAAATATTTTATAGCTACATCCTATATTTTTTCTTTCTAAATCTTGACTCTTATTGTTTTGTCATGAGGTAGCGAGTCTGCCTAATCCTGCACGCGAATTAATTGGATCCTAACGAACCTATAACTGGATAATAACGTGCAAATGAATTTATGGCGCCTATGTCGTCGAAACATATTGTCGATAATGAAAACTCTCTCAGTGTCTCTAGTGGATATGCGCGAGAGAAAAAACTAATTTCACTTTCATGAATACATTAGCATAGTAAATAAAAGTCAGCAAGGCATTTGATTTCGCCTGGAGGGCGAATACGCAAAACGAATACAACGAAACCGCATTCGGGGGTATTAAAAAAGCTCCCTTTTGTGTATAGAAAGAGAGTATACGAGCCACCCCTTCGAATCATATTGACATGACAGCTCCTTAATGATAGTTCCCCTCGCGCCGCCATCAGAATGTTACTTGACCCTATTGGTATAGTGTGGCAGCTTCACATTCTTGGATTTCGGCGATGCTGTTTTGTCCCACATGACACAGCTACGCCGCCAACTGTGCTCCGGACACTGACAAATGACGAACTGTCACCGTGAAGGAAGACTGATATGGCCGCGCCGTAGCTATTCCTCTCTATGCCCCCGGTTGAATTCAACGCGACACAGAGAGAGCCATTTTCGAAAATATTTTCCCTTCTCGCTCTCATATTTCCACCGACACAAATGATTTTTTTCCGCGCGCGTTCTCCGTAGAAAACGAGAATAAATATGAGGCATTTTTCGCTCTAATAATTATAATACTGGCCTGTCTCTAATATTTTTCAATTTTATTCATGTGATTAAGGGCGTTATTACTCACTGGGAAGGCTCTTTCAGAAACCGCGACATAGATGTATCATACTTAGTGAATGAAGTGGATTGTTTCTTTTTATATATGCATTCCATTTAAACGTTAACATATCGGCCATCATCATAACCATTTATTTTTAAGTAGATATTAGACATACCTATATAATGAAATGAACAAATTTGCAAAGATTCTGCTCTTCCTTTATATAAAAAAAACAACTGAACATACAAACTTTTTACCCGAATCTTTTTGGCATTAGTAGGGAAACATTTTTCCGCAAACGTAGAACAAACCTATTTGATTGTAAGATTGTTCAAATTTTGAGAATTTTCAAAATTCAATTTTTTTACTCCTCTCTATGTTTCAAGATTCCTACTGTCGGTAATTCTTTCTGGCTTCAATCAATTTATGAATTTGAATCAAAAAAGAGAAATGTCAAGAAATCATTAAACATACAAAGACCAACCTGTATAAAACGATGTTCATTCCTAATTATCATAAGCTCAGTATCAGATTAGATTCAAATGGGTATCTCCTACATCTTGAGAAACAATTACATGCAAAATTAAATAATCTATTCAAGATTTAATTGGATTCAAAATTTTCTCTATAGTGTTTCTTTTATCCAGGAGTATATAATTCTATGGAATTTTTGGTTAAGTTTCCTTATATCATTCACGCATACTGCTAGTTTAAATTCTTCAACAACTCCTAATAAATCGTAATTTCATACCTCATATGTAAATAAGAATTTAAAAATGTTATTTAATATCATGGTCATCGATATCAAATACGAAGATTTGTTCTCTCTTGACATTTCAGTAATTATTTATTTCTACATTGTGTAACAATAATAAATTTTAATTTCGCCTTGTTGTGTTGCATAACATTATTTTTGGTAACTATAATTTATCACTTTTGTATGTAAGTGGTACATTATAAATTCATCTATTTGAGCCTGCATATTTCATAAAATACAAGGTGATATAAAATTTTAACCATACATTCAATACAATACAATACTTTCTACTTACAACTTACAATGCTATTATTAGTTCATATAGTCTGTCCAGCACTCAAATCTTGCAATGATTTTGTTAGAGCTTTGAGGCTGCATAAATTTGATGAAAACAATGTCTTTACATATAAACTTCATAAATAAATAGGACTCAAATTGGAAAAAGTAAATAAAATTGTATTTTCACTATGAACCAACTTTTGCTTTATATATTCGAAACAGTTGAAATAAAAGGCAATATCTCCACCAAGAAAGAAAAGTCGCAGTCGGACGGCTCAGGATAGCACTAAACAAGGCGAACCTGTAATGAATAATGTAACAGAAGGCGTTGTAAAGAAACAAGGCTTCCGGCGTGATTGAGAGATCGGAAGAAAGGCCTGGAATATAAAAAGGAGATCAGGAATCGTTCTGCGGGCGACAAAAACTGATAAATATCCAGGAGATTTGCGCAGAGCCGCCGCCAAACTTTCATAACGTATTATACTGTCGAACTTGTTTAATGCTTTCCGAGTTGCCACTGTATCCTTCTTTGAGTTTGCAGGACAATCCGAAACAAGGGGGTGAAGGCTTTTGGTATTCTTATCTGGAAGTTTGTACAATTAGCGAGATCCATATGGATACGAGGCTATTAGTATTTTCATATAGGTAATAGTAATGGTAAAAGCAATGCCCTGCAAATAAATTATAGCCTATACCGTAAGTGCCTATTCGATAAGATTTAGCATGCGCTTATCTATATCAGGCTATATTAATACATGAAGAAACATTTTCGGACCCCACTTTAAGGATAATGCTCCCATTAAATAAATAAAATTGACGTTAATCAGCCGTTTTTGTTTATCGATGTATAGGATCATGAAAATAAATGCTCTAGTAAGATACTTGCCTTTCGTACAAATGACCCCGATTCGAGTTTTGACCACCGCATCTTTTTGATGAACATAATCAAAAAATAATATCAAATAATTAGAAAAATACCCTCTGAAAGAAGAACCTTCTTTAATAAAAAAATCCAACGCGGGAATGGTGGCGCTAGTGTTCCTTATTAAAATTTGATGCCACTACAATTAAAATCAATGAATTACGATCGAATTTCGACCACGGGGCAATTTTGTATTTATTAAAAATTAATACATCTAGTTTAAGATTGGAAAAAAAGTAATTCTCAAAGTGTGTCCCTAAATAGGTATCGAAGAAGAAATCTTAACGTACCTCAAAATTAACATGTTGCAGAATTATTTCGAATGAAAACCTCCAAAAAATATGTTTTATAAGTAGGTAGGAAATGTGCACGTCTACATTTTCCAAATCATTCTGCACTTTCCATTATAACGATGATGTTAACTTGAAGAAAGGAGTTAATTAATAAGACGGAAGTTCTCTGAGCTGCTCTTTACTCAACCGGAGATTAATTTCACTACAGAAGATCCATATCTGCACGACACTCGAAATGACAATGATGTTTAAGAAACATCATTAATATAACTGTGTAGTTAGAGAGTGAGTTGAGGCCCGCATACACCAGCTAACAAATGGTTTCTCCATAATCCCATCTTTATCAGCGAAGTGGATGAAGGAGTGGACCATTAATAATTATCTTGGAGAGTCTATTGCCTGCGAGTGTCAGTAGCGAATCAACGTTTATTGAAAGTGAAAATTGTTTCCATCCATTCATTAAGGCCTATATAATGTTACTTTACAATCTATGTGTTTTCATGAAATATAAGTAGGTACTCTTAGGCAACATATAAGTATGTTAGAATGAAGTGATGGAAAAATGCGTGACAGAAAGTGAGAATCATGAATGTTCTAAAGATATCTAATAATAATAAAAGAGGAAGACATAATTATAAATTAAGTACCTACCTACATATTAGCTTGGCATTTTCAACAATTTTGAATTTTCTATTCAACCGGAATTAATTATTATTTTTTGTAACAGAATACCTTATTATTCTAGTTCCGAATACAGATTTTATAGCAAATACAAAATATGAGGTTTTTAATCATTTATATCAAGACCAAACGCAATATTAAAAAACAAAGTAACTACTTATGAAAGCTAGAGCTAATGAGATCTAAAAGTAAGGATAGAAACGTCACAATAACATTATCTACAAAATTTTAATCCTACTGTCTAGAGGTCTAAGGTTAATCTAAACTAAACTAACTAGGTACTCTACAAGACCGCATTAGGTAACATAATAAATATCTTGATTTGCAGTTTTGAAATCGAGTAGGTACCCACCGTTACCCAATCATGATAAGACTTTATTGGTAGAATGAATGTTATTTTATATTTTCACAGCACCAACTAATAAAGTTAATCACAGTTTTTGTAAGAGCTTTTTTATTGAATTCGGCATTACTGCTGGTCCAACCATAAGATCAAAATTATTCAATAAATATCTATGTTTTACTCTGTCACTGTCTGTCAGTGACTATGAGAAACATTTCAAATAGTGCTTTCACTGTTCGCAGCTACTAAAATTTTATATAAAATTATTGTTTGTTTGTTTTATATTCTAACTGATTTTATTGTGAGTTTTGGTTTTGTTAAACATTTCTTTTGGACTTTTATGGATGTTCTTGATACTAAATAAACATCTATATAGGTAGGTCCTCTATATAACTACCAGCAAAATTATGTCAACAGATCTTTAAAGTTCTGGATATTTTTTTCAGCACTGTATACATATATCTATTATCTGAACATACTATATAGGTAGGTATAGAATTTATTCTATTGTGGAGATGTACCTCTATGCTCCATTAGGATCTTTTTTTTTCTAGATAGGAATAGTAGCTATCATAAAATAAACAAATATTTAAAAAAATGGACCGAAGTTATTAGTTGATGCAATGAAAAATACAAAATAATATTAATTCTATTGGAGCAGGTACTTTTGAAGTTGTGCATTTGCAGTTAGATTGAAAACTTTTGGCACCAACTTCACAAATACGAGCACCACTAGAATTACTAATATTTTGTATTTTTCAGTTCACCAACTAATAACGTCGGTCCAATTTTTTTGTAAAAAATATTAGGTACTTTCAAGCTTTTGACTGAAACATTAGTCACGAAAATCGTTGAACGTTCACTTGTAAATGTTGCTACAATTAATCTGGTCTTTAATTTGGTTGCATCAGATTTTCAATTTCCGAAAGAAATTGCCCCATAGCGAACGTTTTGAGATCTTAACATCGCAGAAACTCGAAAACCGTAACTCTTTTGAAATAATGTTCAATTCAAACGTTTCCGGATATTGCCGGCACAGATTTTAGATTTTCGAGAAAAACTGCCACTCCAACCCCTATATGGGACCATTTCTCAAGTCTCATCTTTCAAATGAAGCAAACATCATCAAAATCGGAGAACGTTTACTACATAGGTACAACGCGCACAAACCAAAAAAAAATAAGCACACTGTAGAATTGTATAGGTACCTACTCCGTTTGGGTTCGTCTGTTAAAAAATTACCTTCTTCTACTAATTCATAGATGTTCAGCTTCATAAAAGAATAATTGTGTCTGAACTTCGACAAATATTTCATTATAAACTTCAACATTTGAATCTAGAGGTTCATCTGAATTCGCATAATAAAATTATGAATACAAATTACACTTGATCTGGTGATTCAAGGGAATCTATTAGGGCAGCTGCATGTTGAGGGCAAACTTGAATTTAGTCACGCTTAATTCTTCTTAATCCATACCAAATCAACCCTTCTCGTATACCCTTGCTTAGAATAACCGAGAAAATCTTCCTATATGTAAATAGACTGACCTTGTTTGTGAATGTGACAAAGAATTTGACCTCCAATTGGCCAACAAAATAAAAGCCATTTAATTCTGCCAGCGTGAACAAGAGCACATTGAAAATTCCAAAAATAGATTTTTTATTACAATGAAACATAATAATTTGTTTTTTATATTCATAATAATTATGAACAGATTTTGACACTATAGAGAAAAATATACCACGTTAAATAGCATCCGAACTTATTTCGAAAATTGAAAATCTGAGACGGCCAAATTAAGGATAAAATTATTTGTAGCAACATTTAAACAGAAAATTTTTCCAAAGAGTTACGGTTTTCGAGGTACAGCCGTCTAAAATTTGCGTGTTTCCTCGGCGATGTTTTTAGATCTCTGAAGAATAACAAGTACAAGCAAAGAATATACCTACATGGATAATGAGTATAAGTGAACGTTCAAAGATTTTCGTGACTAATGTTACACTCAAAAGTGTGAAATAAATATTAAAAAAAAATGGACCGACGTTATTAGTTGGTGCACTGAAAAATACAAATAATATTATTTATATTGGTGCTGGTACTTGTGACGTTGGTGCCAAGAGTCTAATATTCAACTACAATTGCATAACTTCAAAGTTACCAGCACCAACAGAATTAATATTATTTTGTATTTTTTAGTGGACCAACTAAAAAAGTCGGTCCAATTTTTTGTAGAACAAATATTCCGTAAAATCGTTGCATCTTGACTTTTAGGGAATATGCACGTTGTATAAAACTTTTTTGCTCAGTCGCTATCATAAGTATGATGTTCAACATGCAATACTTATTTTTTCGCAAACTATTTATATTGTAATAAAATTTGGTTTAAAATCCTTTGTATATCGCAAATACCTATATCACTAGAGAGAGAAGAGCACTTCAGTGATACTTAGTACCTAAGTAGGTATACTTGTAATATAGGTTTTAAGAGTGTTTCCATTTCCAGTGAGGAAATATGTAGTCCATTTAAGTAACCGCGTGTATTACCTATGTCACATGTAAATTAGTATGCCTGAAATTTCCAACATTGTCAAATCGTTATACCAGAACTGATATATATATATATAGGTTTTTAAATGACGAATAACGTCAAAATTGAATAAGAAACATAACCTACAGTCAGCACAAGGGGGATAGACGTCATTAATAAATCGATTTGTCAATCTGTTAATCTGTACTATTAAAAACAATCATATTGCTCATTTAAATAGACTTTAATTATTGATCCAATATGCAAGGTGTATTTTATTTACCTACGTAAATATATAGAAAAAGTGTCACCTTTATTAAAAAAAGCCTTAATACAAGACTCACAAGATAAATTGGCTGTCCTGTAGTTTGGTACATGACTAATGTATCAAAAGAAAAACAGAAGTAGGGCTCTCGATTCATTAAATATATGATTACAGGAAGGTGCGAAGAGAGCGAAATAGATTGTAGGTAACAAGTTGGCTATAACACTACCCGATCGAAAACCAATTAGTACAATGTCTGTCATGAGCATTTCGATGAAAGAAGGAAGAAATGAAAATTGATGGTTAACAATTGGATTCATTAATCAAATATAATGTAGATTGATGGGTAAAGATGGCAAAGCCTCGCCAGTGGTGTATATATTTTTGAGGGTAAAATTTTCTGACGTTCTGTCTCTAGAAAATCTATCTAACTTTATTAATGATTGATAATAAATAAGTACCGTAATGAACAAATGATACATAATGAAATACGATAGATACATTTTATGTATGTTTGTGTCATCTACGAAGATTTATCTCAAAATAACTCAACGAAATTATACCTACATTAATTATAATGTTATGTTGAAATGCAAAACTACAAGCAAAGCACCTTTTTGACTGATTTCGCAGAAACGACAGATGTATAGGTACAATTTCACTGTTTGTTTACCTTTTTTTGATTTTGATTATTCTTCTTTTATTCGAAAGAGGTGTAGGTACGTACCTACTGGTAAAAATACATTGAACATGTTTTTTTCCACAAAATTCCCAGAGGTAAAATCGAAATTTAAGACGCTAACATTATGAAGAAACCATTTCCGGATTTCCGGAAATGTAGGAAGGTAGGTATATATATTTTCTGCTGACCCTCAATAATGAGAATAAATAATCTCTATACCTACAAAACCTAGGACCGACTTTATTAGTTGGTGTACTGAATATCTACTATTGGTGCTGGTATTTCTGAACTTGGATCAAAAAGTTTTCTATCTGACTCAACAATATTACTTATTCCTTATTCAATGCACCAACGAACTTATAAAGACGGTCTCAGTTTTTGCAAATATTTATTTGTATCAAATGGAAATAATGTGATTTAAAAAAGCACGACAGGTTTTACAATGACTTTTTGATGGCATACATAAATATTTTGAAAATCCTTATCTCGAAAACATCGACTGCCCAGCACCGGCTTCTCTAAATAAAAATAAATTGAATTTAATTATGATTATATGTAATGCCGAAATGGGCGTCACTCCTTGTAAACCAGTTTTATAGCACAACTATCATATCATGAGTACTGAAATGATTTTTAAATGCAAAATATTTTCTTGTATGCCCAGGCAGATAGCATTTTCCTTGACAAAATCAGTTTGCCTAGAATAACGATTTACCTGTGACATATACACAGGGTGTTCCAGTCTCGATGTTTTCAGAATCACTGCTAGTAGGAAAACAGAAACAAACAATTTATGTAGGTGGCATATATTCATTCGGGGCCAAACTTCGATTGGTAAAACAATAATAAAAAAAATATTTGCTCGCTTGAGAGTTTTGGGGGGAAATTGAAAAATTGAAATGACCCAATTACTTCTCAACAAAAACTTATTTATAAAATGTTATGTATCACAGACTGCCGAAGACAATTTTGAAAGATAATGCAGTTTTAAGAACGACTCTTTAGTGAAAAAAAAATAGGCTGAAAATAATTGTTTATTTATTTATTTATGTTCCTATTTGCTAATTATTCTTGTGTATATTATCCTAGAATACTTTCTTAAACCAATTGTTCACAGCGTATTATATCCATCTGATGGTAGAGACTTCCATCAATAAGGTTCGCCGCCACTGAGACCATGTTGCCAAAGCAGCATCATTATCACCATACCAGCTACTGGATGTGCTTCCAAATCATTTTGCATCATTCATTAGTCATCAGAAGACTGACATAGCACACACTACTAGGTATGTGTGCGTTGTTGTTGTAGGTGTTACGATGAAAAATTGAAAATTATCACTAAACTGCCACAGCAATGCACTCCACTTTAATTATCAAAAATCCAACCCCCGACTACGTCCTACGGACGCATTGTTATCCCAGTGACTAATGATGGCATGGAAATGATAGATATATAAATGGAGAGTGTGTCCAGGATAGGTAGGTACCTACGTTCAACCTGAATCCATCTGCTCTTAATTAGTAATGAATGGATCATGTGATTCTATCAATTTCTTGAATGCTATATCCTAACGGTGATATTGTACGATAATAGAAGGAATATATCTTTAAACCTAGCTTCGATCGGGTAGAATTAACCGTGAACTTGAAGGTGCCTATATGTTAGTTTGTTCCAAATCAAGCAAAAGTCAATTCAAGACATTATTTTTCATTAGTTATCAATAAAAAATACAGCCTGAAACTGTTTTTATATTGCTTCCAGTAACAATATTTAGGTATTTGTTTATAATGCAGTTAAGATATCTTAATTTTTTTTTGTACTAATTAACTGAGCTGTGAAATGTACTTTAACATAGTATTTTAACATAGATTAAAATTTTGTGAAACTTGGACGTACCTCTAACATTGGTAGTCATAACATACACAATAAACCATAGCAAAAAGAAATTCTAATTTCTAGATAACATGGTTATAATTTTTCTTATCACTGGTAAGTCGGTATATGGATTTTTACATAAGTAAACATCATTCAACTCTTTTATATTCACTATTAAGAATGATAATCTTCTTTTGAAACAGCTAACTGGTTACTGGTTAGTCATATACATACTAATATGTACACAATTTTGCTTCTGTTCTGTTGAATGATAGTAGACATGTAATTTTTCACTTCTTGATTATTTTTTGGTTGGGTCCATCAAAATTAGGCGATTATACCTATACTCTAAGCATTTTTTCAATTTTTATTTTAACATGAACTTGTTAATATTTGTTTATGAATTTCAAGGTTATATGCTTAGATTGTTTCTTGTCTCTTATATAGGTACATATACCTACATACATATTTGGAAAGTAAGGTCAAATCTTCACCAGTGTTCTTTCAAAAACTCATTATACTCCATTTGAGAAAGGTATAGAGTAATAAATTATGAGAATGAAGGGATCTCTATTTTATTATGGGGCTTAAATGGCAGAATACAATAGAGATACCTTCATTATCATAATTTATTATTTTACACCTTTTTCAAATGGAGTAGGTATAGGTATGTCCTGGGCAAAAAATGGTGACGGAAATTGGGTGGGTAATAAGTGGGTTTAATTGTTTTTGTATATTGCTATCTATTACACTTTTGTAAAGAAACATTTACAAGAATTTAAGTTATATGAACTAGTACTCTAGAGTAAAATTGAAAATTAAAATAAAAAAAGGTAGATTATATTATAAATGTATCTAAGCATGTCCATAGAGGTTTCCGTTTCTCTTTCCGGATGTAAATCAATTCAAAATTTATTGTTTTGCTCAAAAATAAATCATAATACGAGTTTAGAAAGTGTATGTTGGCTATTTCGTACTATTAATTGATTAAATATTTCGGGAATTTAGCATAAATTTATCGAAGCCTGAACGAATGAGGTAGGTATAGTACCTAATTCAAACTCCACAAATGTCCCAGTTAGGAATACAAAACAAACAGAAACTCAACAGAGAGTTGAAAATTTGCCTTTTGAAGGGATTGAGCTTGAGTCATGAATTTAGGAATCATCTGTGATATCGTAAAATAGATGGTTATATGTAGGTACTTGCAAAAACAGTTGGAATCTCTCTATAAAATTAATTTCATTGAATTACAATTCTAACCATGGAAAATTAAGTAGTTTAATAATTTTTAGTTTGCTATAATATTATAGCTGTTCTTATTAATTTTGGTAGCTACCTATTAATATTTTTTTGTTTAATTTTGAAACTAGCAATAATTCTTTACCGAGGTGAATAGATATTTCATCCTAAAAATTGTAAGTAGATCAACTGCTAGGTCGATCAAAGCTAATGAATATTTAGGTAGGTAGCTATTTCCATTTTATTCTGTATGTTTTTTCTGTTGACTGAATTTTCGCTTTTATTTTCATACTTCTTATTAAAACTTGTCTGTATAAAACAGTGGTTTACAAATGGTCCAAGAATCTGCTTTACATTTATTTTTGGTGCAGCTCCATTTTGGTGCCGAGAATTTCGTGTACCCACCTATACCCAAGTAAATGAATAAAGATGATATGCCACTGGAATGGAATTATTACTATATTCAATCTTAATCTTCATATTTGATAATTCTTGATGCAGAAAATATTTCATTTCACATTCTATCTGAATAAATAATATTCTGTTATCAACTAAGAGCAAGCGACAGTGTTACGGAGTTTTAATTGTAGAAGTTATGAATTATTTCATCGTTTTATGAAACCTCGTTATAAAACCCGTCAATGTCACTTCCACAGAAAGATCAATATGAAAATACTTGAGCTATATTTTGTCTTATGAAAGCTACATTATTATCCAGAAATATTGTATCTATACGCTTCAAAAAACTTTTTAAAGCCATGTTGTGTCAGATGCTATATATGTCATTGATTAAATTGAAACTAAATAATCTCACTATGAAAATTTTGAAATAAAAAAATTTGTTTTTATATGTATTTTTAGTTAGGTAGGTACCTATATCTTTTCCTTTGGAGATGGAAACATCTTATCTTCCGTCGGGTGAGACATTTCAGTTACACCAGATCACATTTCTTATTACCTCTCTTTTGTATATCACCATATATAGCTATTTGTAACATTTAAATAAATCATGCTGAATTGATTTATACAGTAGTCAACCACGACACATTTATCAATTTGTGGTCGAAAGTTCAATCAGTAACTTGTGTGATTATTTACTTAACTGTAACACTCCGTTATAGCAGCTCACTCAACTTACTGTATCACACTCTAGATTATCTAAACATTATTTTATATATTTCTGCAATCAATCATAATTAATTATTATTAGTAAGTGGAATTTCAACAGTTTTTGAGATTATGCAAGTTTATACCTACCAAGGCATTGCTTTTTATTACCTATATACCTATCTAGGAAATATAAATAGGAATTTCATATTCAAATTACGTATTACTTAATTAAAATATTCTTATCCATCATTTAGGAACGTAGAATCTCAGTAGATATTAAATTAAAATGAATAATATCACAAAGTTGGTTTTCTATTTGCAGAAGGAAATTAGGTAGGTATGGGATTCTAGACTATTTCTGATAACTTTTATAGAGTGTTTTTATTAGATGTGTAAATTCATTGGTATGTTTGTTCAGAAACATATATACCGAACTAATTAGGTATGTATCCTAAAATTTTAATTCCCTTTGAAAATAACTTAACTACATAGCATTGGAATAAAAGATATTCATGCTTTGAAAGGACATAAAAATGTCGTTATTGCCTGACTGATGATTTTGAAATATTATTCCAACAAGAGAAACGGATAGAATAAAAGGAATAGGTACTTACCTATAACATTTCAAAATCAGTATTTACTAACTTTATACATAGGTACCTACCTACTTAGGTATTCCTAATAAAAGTTTATACCTATCAAATTTTAATTATAATAGGATTGCATGAGGCATTATAATATAGGTATTAAAGTCCGTGTTTATGTAGATACCTACACAGATATAAGTGATAATGAAGGTAAGTAGTGAGTAGGTAAATTATTGTTTCAAAAAAGAAATTCCCATGCTATTATTCTCATAAGTCAAAAGAATTATCAGATTGTAGCCATTTATAAGATCGTTATAGTAATGATATATTTGATGACAAACTTACTCGCAAACAGATAAGCATAAAAATATTGTGTAGGCAACATGCGAGTTTTTTGTTAATCTCATTTAGGTATTTTCGTGAGAATCAGATTCTTATTATATGGGTAACTATTCTAACTATCTTGTTAGATACATATAGGTAAGTAGGTAGCTATGTATACTTCTTAGATATATTTCTATTTTATCATTCCGCACACAAATAATGATGGTAAAAAATCTATTTCAATATTATTTTAAATTGCTCATATGAACGTTTTTTTTAATTACTCAGTGTCACAATGGGCAATAATATTACCTACTTAGGTATGAGTACCTACATTTGTCGACTCGTACATGATCATGCTTCAAGGTTTTGGCTTTCGGTAATGCTTGTATGTTTACATTCTGAAGTTCAAGGAATTATCCTTCAATGAAAACCAGTTTTTAATGGTACGCTGGACAGAACTAATAACAAACGAGTCATTGATGAGAAAAGTAGGTAAATGTTTAAAAAACAGGAAATTAATACCTAATATCACATTGGATAAAATAGATTTATTATAGGTACCTATCTACAGTTTCCTGTTATTGATTCTTAGAAACTAACTAGGTAGGTATATTATTCAAATGAAAAACTTTTCATGATGATCAATCCAAAAATGAAAGCACTATTCATTTATTTTTATAAATATAAATATCTATCTTTTTCCTACATAGTTCAAAAATGATTGCTTGTGTTTAATCTACCTACCAGCAGATAGATTTATTTAGTGAACATCTAACGCAATAATCACAATGCTTTGTGTTGATAATAGAATTACAATATAAAAAGTTAGTATGCTCAAATAAGTGAAAGAAACGAATTTGAATAAATATAATCGAAGCTAAAAATATAAAACAATCAAAGCATAAAATAATATGTACCTATAGCTGCTTAGGTATAACAAAAATTTGCCTTACCTACTGAATTCATAAATAATATAGCTTCAAAAGAGATGATTTATTTGCAATACCTATTCTAATTTTGATTTACCTATATGTAGGTACTTAAAGCGTTCTAAATTGAAAACAGATATCATCAAAGTATCTATTATTACATTCTAAACGTCTAATACCAACCTATCTAAAGGCACCTTTTGCATACAACGGTAGGTACTTATTTATGAATGAATTATTAGTCCTTCTAGTCTAATTATCATGATTTTCAATCAAAACAGAAATGCGTCTTAAAGAACGGAATCCAATGATTATATTCACAGAAACAAGGCATATACTTATTAACAAATATCACTTGAAAATCAGTAGGTAGGTAGGTACCTATATCTTAAGAAGAGACGTTTTTTTTAAATTGATTACAATTAGTATTAAAAGTTATAATTAAATCACATACATGTAATAGGCATTTCCGTAAAATCTAAGTACAGAAATTCAGCTCCGTCCTATGTTAACTGTACCGCATCAACAAAGTAAACTATTTGGTTCCTTGGTACACCGTCCATGGTAAAAGAGTCGCTAGTGTACGGCGCTGTTCTGTATATCCATGGTCTTAATCGCTAATCATAAACACGTCCACCAATCGGCTGTGAAGCCGAGATACAGGGGCGGCGCCGAGCTCGTTTGACAAATCTATGGGCCGTTCACGTTTGACGTTCGCTTGACAGGGACTAAGTAGTTTAGGTGGGGCTTCGTAAGGTCGGCCTCAATCGGAATGGTTCCTGCGGCGCGGCAAATTCGAATAGCAGCGACCACCGATTCGGGTGCTCTATACAGAGTATGGCGTTTATTATCGGTCAGGTGAAATGCGATTATAATTGCAACACGCTAGTAATTATAGATTTTAACGGGCGATAACGACTATGGAAAGTTGGTGTTCTCGTGTAGGAGTTTCACGGTGACGAATTGATCGCTTTACATTCCAATTTGCGATATTTTTGGTTCGCAGAGGGCATATGATTATGACATATCGACTAAAAATGATAAATGTTTAACTCACTATGGTATCTATGGTATCTAGGTCCACATTGATATTGTAGGTACATATCATTTTACTTTTGATGAAATTAGGATAATTTATTATTTTACAGATTATCAAAAATTTCATTACCTATTTAACAGTAAAAGTACCAAAAGAATTTCATAAAAAAATATTTCTAGACCTTCTAAACCTTGCAATTTAGAGTAAAAAATTTGGAATTAATATTAATGTGATAAAATATTCTATTTCATATAGCTTCGAGATGTGATAAAAAACTTGAAGAGTATTATTTTAAGTGAACCTAATACATTTTTAATATTATTATTGATGTAGATAAAAGATAAATACCTACCTATATCTACCTATATTATGACAATAGTATCAAATAAATATTTGTGGTCTGTACCTACGTATCATCCCAATAATTTATGGCTTGTATGAGGTTCCTGGGAAGACGTCTGTGATATGTAGAGGTATGCACGCAAATACGAGCAATCCTATGAATTTTTGGGTTAAATATTTTGAAAAGGCAGAATGACATTGAAGTCTGACTAATTACACTCGATGTACAATTAGGTAGTTGATATCTGCGTTAACAAGTTTAGTAAACAAAGCCCTGTTTATAAATTGAAATATTATACCTACTACGTTATTCTCTTCTCTAAGTTATGTTGTAAATGTGCATAAAAATGATAACTCCTTTAATAATTGAAATTACAATAGCTATACAGTTCAAGTATATTTAATTATACTTTTTGGTATTGTTGGGGTAGAATTCATGTTGGTGATTGTAATTGTCCTTATTTTCCATAAGCTGCCTTAAATATCTGGTTTGAAACATTCAGCGAGTGATAAATTGTGTCAATGATGGAAGGACCTTTCAGAAAAAATGCACCCGTTCATGATATATAAATTCTAAGTTGACTTTACATCATTTCCGAACTATTAGGAGTTAGTTGTCCTCTATGGTTGTATTAAGAATTTAACGAATAATTTCAGATAAAACTATTTACTTAACCGAAATATGAGTAAAAATAGGTTTTGGTAAGTAGGTACCAATCAATTGTACGTCAAAAGAACCCGTTAAAAATTCTAGAGACATTTTTGATATGTTTGAGCATATACTTATATCTAGGTACCCATAATATAGGTAAATATAAGAATATTGATACATATTATATACCTAGAAAAATTGCTAGTTTAGGTACTTAAGATACCTAAGAGATACCTAGAAGATAAGATAAAATAAAGAAATGTGACTATTGGGATTTTATGAAGTATCTACCTACCTTGTAGTATTGTAGGTAATTATTGAAAATGCACATTCCGAGTTTGGTAGGTATACCTACTACAGTCAGTACGTTATAATTCGAGTTATAGGTATCTAATATTTTGTTGGTAAGCGTAGCTAATCTTCAAAGTGATTGCATAATGGAGGTTTCACATTTTCTTATAAAAATCTGAAAAAGTGCTAGATCATTTAAAATGAAAGGCGTCTTATTGAAATCACTTTAGAAATAAAAGAGAACACCTAGGTATCTATATTACGATAAAAAGGCAACCCTGATTGATACATGCCCCTGAAAGAGCCCTTAGATATCATAATTATTTTTCAAAATTGATAGTGAATCTAAAAATAATAATAGTAATAATAGGTACCCAAGAATAATGATATCGAAATGGTGTCTCCCTATTTGCGTCTATCGAAATTCACGTAAATTTGTAAAATGGCGGTGGCGCATTCGCCAATAATGGCAATATCCGTATATACTTATTACATATTTCATCACGACTGCTTATCAAATATCTGTTGTATTACGAAGGTTGAATCATAATATTTTCTACAACTTATAAGCTGCCTGCCACAATCCTAAATTGATGGTGACAAGACCATAACAGACATTTTTTTAAGCATGGAGTTGAGTCGTAACGAACAAATATGAAAAGTACATTAGTAGCTATAATCTTTAAATAAACAATCTCATATTACACATGCTGGAATATCTCTACTAATCATTCTATTTCAATAAAAAAATATTAAAGATACGTCTATTCTACGATACCTACAGAAGATGCTAAGTACTTACTTCACATATCTTAAGCAAAAAAACAATATTTTACAATTAGAGTAGGTACCTACCTAATAAATAATAATAACACATTTTTACAATAAAGCATGGCAAATGAATGGACCACCTAGAAGAAATTATGATCAATGACAAAAATTAACCTTAAGTAGGTACCTAAATATTTTTTCATACCTAAATAAATAGAAGAAAGTCAAATTCAACAGATTTTTATTATTATATATTATTACCTACCATATTTTATTGTTTCATTTTTAATTTATAAGACAAATAAAACGGTAGGTATTAATGTTTGGTGAATAAAAGAAGGTAGAATGATATTCCATATTTTTATCACAAGATTACAAGGGCAACGCTTTTGACCACTTTATCAAGTCAGCAAAAAGAAGAGACGCAGTTTAATTTTTTATCTAATTTCTCATTCAAACTTTGACTACCACCACAATTTTTTGGAGATAATTAGGAACCAAGCTCAGACTGACATTAGCGACACCATAAAGGTTCCTTTGTTGGTTCCTTCTAGTTACGGAATGTCAATTATAAATAAAATAAATACCTATATATTAATATGAAGATAATTAGTTGATACCTACTATGTTTCACAAAAACATTAAATTAAATTAATTATGATTAGGTATGTTGACCAGCCGTTTATATTTATTCGTGTATAGTAGGTACCTATTATGATACGAAATGGTCTGCTGGAGTAAGATACCTACCTACTTAACCACCGCAAAAAAATTCAAAAATTATATAAAATAATTTACTACTAGCATAACTTGTTCTTTGATCATAAAGAATATTAATAATGCTTAATCTAATATTTTAATATGTCGAAACATTTAGAATTATGTAGGTAAGTATATGAATAAATTGTTAATATCAGTTTCCTTCAATTCCTCAAAAAGATCCTGAAAATGCAAGTCAAATTACTAACGTAATTTTTAAATAGTTATTTTTACTTTCGGTTCTTGTATCAATGGACTAAGCAGCGATTTCTCAGGACCCATACGGTCTAGAGACTTGAAATTTCGAATTCGTACTTAGATCGCAGACATCTCGCCGCCTGTTAAGCTCCAAGTGTGATCCAATATTGGTAACTGTAATTATCTCATTCAACCAAGATCATTATTTTTTCGACATGGAACGACAATGTCGGGATCCGTCACTGGAATTACGCATGAGCATGGAGAGTATATGTACCTCTCGTTCTCTGGTATATAGGTACTCTCTGGAAGATCGTCTATGGTTATGTCGCAATTGTCAGACGTCAGACGTTGTTGTTAATTTAAAGTTTAATTTTGTGTTGTGGTAGACAAACAGTAATTTGTTATGGAATTGCTGTTGCTGGCAAACACATATACATAAGTATAGTTAAAATCGAGAAAAGGATAGAAATAGTAGGTACTCATCGGTACGGTTTACAGCTTAAATTCCTAATAAAAACTATATTTAATTGTTTTTCAAAAATGTCACTTGTTTAATGTAGGTAGGTATTTCGTTCAATTCCCTGACCTGTTAAATTAGGTCAATATATCCAAACGAATGATCCTTGAAATGATTAGAAAATCCTTTCAAATGATATAATTCATTTTTGAATACCTATAGAACATTTTCTCTGGAATTCATGAACATGAGACATAAAATGCAATATTACCAAGACAACGTTGATGTGGCAAATAAAAAACTGGGTAAGAGGTAAGTGAAACTAAGGAGTGTAGATATTAATAAAATTCACTGGGATTTCAAAAATCTTTCAACCTATAAGAAATATTGAAATAAATTCTCAATGACATGAGGTCGTTGATGACTTATATTTTTATTTGGATCTTCCATATTTTCCGAACAATAATTTCATGGTTAAGCCAAAATCAAATTTTTGAACAATATTAGATATTGCATGAAATATTTATTGATCTTCTACGTTATATATTCCTATACTATCTCCCAACATAACAATTAACAGGAAAACACTCAAAGAGCAGTAAATCTTTGCAAGCGAAAATATTGATGTTCAGTTTTGCGCGTCTCTGTGACGAAAAAGAAGCAACAAAATCACACTGATTCTGATACGTGTGTGAGAGAGAAGGCAACAGCTTCCACGTTATTGATTTATGAGCACCACCCCGGCATTTTCCATAAAGCTGTTTGCGGTCTCGACTGCTATCCCTGAAATATATGGCCGAACAAGTGTTTAGTGCGATCATCTTCAGAGTGGTTCCCACTCATTTTTTATCAAGTTTGTTTTTCATTCGTTTGCTTATACTTACCTCCCTCGAAATATGTATTTGATATTTGATGATACTGTTCTATGATATATGATCGGATTGGTTATGTATGTTAAAGTATTTTAGAGACTATATTGGTAACTTAGCCGCTTAAATTGGGCTCTGATGGTTATTGTTGTGGTGGAAATTAAAGCGGAAAAAATAATTGCGTATTCGTGTCTGAACAGAAATCAATTACGAAAAAATAGATTGGCTCAGTCTTTAATTCGGCTGGGAGATATTGAGCGTGACAATATCCACGATCTACTTGTATTGCTTTACCTAAACATGGCAAACTTCTCGTGTAATAATTTCTTGTACATGTACTTACCTTATACCAATTTAGAATCACTAATGCTATAATAATTATATAGGTAAGGGAACAACGGGCTTATTGTAACAATTTTCAGAAAAACAAATAGGTATATCTTGTAAGGTATTGATAGAATTTCGACTAAGTGGTAGGTCATCTATCGATACTTTAACTCCTCTTGTATATAATATAATCAAATAGAAAATATGCTAAAGCTATCATTAACAAGTGCACAGCTAGCTTTTTATCAAGAAATGCGATAGTACAACCTACCCCGCCCTTGGGATTTGTTGCAACTTCTGTTGGGATAAGTAGTAACAGTTTAAAATACTTACCTATAACTTATTTGATCTTCTATTTATAATTTCTTCAACGATACCTACCTATAATGGAAAAGATTTATATAGGTACTTTCTACCAACTATTAAGCTGAAATTATACTTATAAAAATTAACGAACTTATAAGACATGCCAATTTAAATCGAAGGAAATTAGCTATGTAGATATGTATTTCCAACTCATAGTTTTAAACTCAAGAAAGTACATGTTACAACAAACATGTTACAAAAAATGTTACATCTAACCTCAGAGTATGATTTATTTACATTTATGAATATGAACTTTAATTCCCATAAAAAATAAGCAGATTTGAAGGTGAAAAGTTCACTGATAGTTTAAAATATCTTCAAACCAATAACTACAACTAGAATATCTCGAGAGTAAATTTGTATAGGTATTACCTACATGCACAAATCTAATTCTTGCAAACTCAGCCGGAAGTTTAGCTATGACACTATAACGTATCGTAGCGTGATATCAAGTTAATGTTGAGTCTATAACGTGATTTCTCGATGAAACAGCCTCGATACTAGTTATTCTTGTTGCAGCAAGCTCCTCGCTATACTAACTGTTTTCAAAAAAATAATACAAATAACTTGTCAATAGATAGTTGCTTAGATTGTGAAAGAATAAACAGAACCTACGTTTTTTTGTGTGTCATAACCTATCATAGTGATAGATTTAACAACAAAACTTATTTGCGGGAAATAGCTATCGTCAGTTATAAGGAAAAGACCTAGCTAACTTACCTATAGCATTGTCTAGCGTCAGTATCAAAACCAGCTTTTATTCAGTAAACTATCTCATTTTTTAAGATAACAAAGTAGATTATCACCAACTTAAACTACATAAATGAATAGCATTTCATATAGACGTATTAGAAAACAAAATGAACATTAATTTAAAAAAACCGTAGGTATGAAGTTATCTCTGCTAACCTCATCATTTCCATGCGTTTTTCCATGTCTATAGGTAGGTAATTTTAACCGGGGTGTTCATCTACATGCACAACAAGGGATGGATTATGGTTTTCACGAATTAAGCCATGATAGACAAGTAAATGCATTCCCCGGTGGTCTAGTTGGTAAGACGTTGAACTTCTAACCGAGAGGTCGTAGGTAAACTAGGTCAAGGACTTATTCCATACATGAAAATTTCCTGAAATACTCCGGGGGTAGAAGGATCGCTTTAGAATGGAAAAAACTAGCGGTCGACATCACTTGCCCTTCACCAACCCGCATTGAGGCAGCAAGGTACACCTTACAACCCTCTGATCTGTTTAAATGGTATGTCTCTTAGAGACATATCGGTGGTTAAGAGTCCACCTTAAGCTGTAGGTCCCCTTATCAGTTGCAATATTGTTAAGGCATTGAAGAGGAGGCCTGTTCAGGAGTGGACGCAAAGAAGGCGGACGACGACGAGATAAGAAATTTATAGGCCAACTTTTAGACATGTATTTACACTAACAGAAAAAACATTGTCATGTCATAAAATTTTTGGTTACGTTTAACTGGAAAAAGCCTGTTGGTACTACGTACATATTACAAGTTTTGCGAAGAGCTTGATACTTCCGAACAAATATTTTCCAGTGTGTCTGATAAGACGCCGAGAGGGCACAAATGTCTGCGGAAAAGGAGACTTAACTCACCCCGACAATATTAGGTATACCTACCAATAATGCTCAAGACCAAATAATACTGGAGGATGGTTGCCACATTCATCACCCGGGCACTGAATACAAAGGAATAATCTGAAAGAGCTATGGAAAGATAAGATGCAGCCGCTCCCGAAGTACCTAATGCTGGGTAAATTTCATACAGAAATGTTCTTACCTATTGCAATTGTTCGCATTTTCGAATTTTGAGAAAAATTCAACGGCATGGTATTAAATGTCAAAAAGGAAGTCCAAAATGTTTTTTTTAAGTTATATAAATTCAAGATTACCCTGTACCAGTCATATGATGATATCTCTGAATATAAAGGTAATTGCTACATAATCAAGATGATTTTATATCATCAGCCGTTTCTGGTAAATAACTAGATTACGCTAGGACATCGAACTGTGCCGACAACAACTGCTGCAAGGACAAACACTCCTTCCGCCATTGAATAACGTCAATAAATGTTAAGGAAATATACACTAGTATGAGTTCAAAATAAGGATTGATTATCAGACACGGCTCGGCACTCTGTGGCACGCTGAAGATAGGCAACAACCTTGAAATCATGATATTTGTCTGGGTGGTGGAGCTTTTTTGATTGGTAATCCGTCTGATTGAACATTTATAGTGGTGTTATGTAATATTGTGATTTTGTGAAAATTTGAAATTGTATGTATTGCCTTAACAGTTGTTGACGTTATTCAATGATGGAAGGGATGATTGCCCTCGCAGTAGTTGTTAGCACAGTTGGAAGTCCTAGCGTAATCTAGTTATTTACCAGAAATGGCTGTTGCTATACCTATCATCATCTTGATTAGGTAGCATTTGAATTCATATTCAGAAATATCATAATAATATGACTGTTACAGGATAATCTTGAATTAACATAGGTAGGTATTGGTATTAGAAGTTATCCGTAACAGTCAACCACATTCGAGTATGAATTTAATCTGATTGAGCAGTCTAGTAGAAACGCATAAAATGCAATATGCCAACAACAAAAAGTCCTTCTTATTGTGGCATCCTACGAAATGTAGGTTTAGTTTACCAGGTAGGTAGGCATTAATTTTAATTCATACTTGTAGTTCCAAATTGGTGGCCTACCAAACGACCAAACTTTAAAAGAGTCCAAATATAGGCGTTAATTAAATTCCATATTTTTTAGTCTGTACAACTTTAGTTTGAAACATTTTTCCATAAAAGTGATAACAAAAATGATTTTAAATCCGTAACATTCTATCCGCTGGCTACGAGCCATCGGGATTTCTAAGTCGGTATGAGTCCGACACTACCTTTGCAGATAACAAACAGCCTTGTGTGGCTCTGAAGGATTTTTCCAACTCAAAACAAAAAAGTAAGTAATTACTAGGTACCATATGGAAAATATTTCATTGGTAATGGAAATACATACTATATTAATGTAAACTTTCACTAATCTTCTAGGACACTCATAAAAATGGCACTAGACTACCAAGCCATCAATTAAAACAAATTGAAAAGATACCTACGTTTAATTTTTTATTTTAAATTATTTTAATATCATAATATCTGTGGTTATAACGTTTTATTTGAAGAAGATTTGAATACGTCCTTAAACATTCGATCATATTAGCACGTTTTGTGAGTACCTATAATAAATAAATTCGAACAAACCTATAGGTTAGAATATCCTCTTCATGACTGAAAATTCAAATAAATCAAATCCCCTGATATGCTAGATAAATAATTTAATATTGACATTCAAGCGGCAATAGAGGGGATTTAGCTAAGCTTTAGACAATAAAATTTTTTCAAAAAAATATTAACTGGTCAATCAATACGTATGTAGGCATATCCTTTCAGGAAGAAGAACCTCCTTTTTTGGATGGTAAGTTTTCATACATAGCTAAACATTTTATGCTTCATCATTTTGCCTAGTACCATAATTAGTCAGAGTTTCATACCAAAATATGATCCAGGATTCTAATGGTATTTCTAAACATTTTTGCGTAGGTATTAATTTTTTTTCTCTAAAATCAAAAGATGCACAAAATAAGTATCACCCTTCCCCTTACTGCAGGAGGTGAAACATAAAAATTCGTAATCGCTTCCACTCGGGAATTATAGAGGCGCAGTTTATCCTTCTCTATAAGCCAATGTCACAGTAGTTAACTGGCTCAATCAGCAAACTGACTGAATGGTGCCATCCAATCAAATGGCTGAATGATGTTTAGCCATTCAGTGAAACAACTACGCAAAGCCATTTACACAAAAATCTTCTACAGTTCGTCTGGAAGGAAGCAGTAGTTCGTTTAAGCTCAATTCTACTTTCTGTAACGTTGCAGGCTTAAATTTCCTAAACTAGTATTTTTACCCAATTTATGTCCAACTATTAATATACAACGAGACGATTTCTTAAAATTAGGTATAATACATACGTATTGGGTATAAGAAATATTGGTAAAGTTGCATTCTCGTCCTAATCTGAGATATACATTATTTCTTTGTAGATGACTTCTAAAATAGATGTTTATTTGCTATTCGAGGACAAGGAAAATTCTGAGCATTGTAGTAGGTATATAGGGTAAGGTAGGTAAAATTGTACTGCGTGGTAAATCGTACCTATGGTTAGTTATAGTAGTAAAGAATTTACTTTTGCCATCTTACCATCTATTTAGAAAGCTCCTAAGCTCCCTGACAAGGAACATAAAACTTGTTTACCGATCTTACATATCTGTGAAGTTTAACCGGCTTGGTGTGATGGAAGTGTCAAGAAGTTGCTTTGTGTTCCATGGATAACCCAATTATTGGTAATTGATAAGCTTAATGTATATTTAGTTTATCTGGAATCTCTGTACATTCTATACCACCTTCTTAGCAAAAGAAAATTAGTTTAAATAGCTTATTTTAGGTATTATTAGTTCAATATATTGTTCGAAAAGTCATTGTTCGGTAAATGGTAAAAATTGTTCGTCGGTAAATCTTACCAGTGTGGTACGATTTACCAAGCAGTATACGATATCCCTAACCAAATTTTAAACCAATCAAATTAGTTATTTTTCCCACTAGTTAGAAAACTAAGTTTAGAAACTTGACTTTCTTATAACTATTAATTTTTACAGATAGTGAAGGCTTCAAAAATGCCAGAAAAGCGAAAATATAATCAGAGGACAGAGGAAGGCATGCGCAGAGCAATTTAATCTTACCAGAACGAGGGTATTGGACTTACCTACTGAATGCTGCAGATACAAGGTACAATCTGTCACAGCGTACATTTAGAGAGCAAGCCAATCAAGAAAATGATTGTTTTGGCCGATTAGCAGTTTCTGATGAGGAAATTGAACAACAACTGCTAAATCATTTGTCAAAATTAGAAGAGCATTTTTTTGGAGCAACATGCATCCCGATTTAATAAAGAAAAAGTGAATGCATTTTTTTAATCTCATGGAGAAAGTAGTTGACGAAAATGGCTTTAATGCTCTAACAATATATAACGTGGACGAAAGTGGTGTTTCAACAGTTCAAAAGAAAAACTAAAAAGGAATTAGCCTAAATGGGAAACATCAAATAGGAGGCATCGCTAGTGGTGAAAGTGGAGTAAACACCACAGTGTTGTATTGTGCAAATGCAGGAGGCACCTGCATACCCCCTATTATTATGTATAAAAGAAACATCAAATAGGAGGCATCGCTTGTGGTGAAAGTGGAGTAAACACCACAGTGTTGTATTGTGCAAATGTAGGAGGCACCTGCGTACCCCCTATGATTATGTATAAAAGAAAACGGGAAACACAAGAACTGAAAATTGGTGCTGTATACCAGGTTCCATCGTCACAATTTCTGATACAGGTTATATCAACTCAGACTTATATGTACAATGGATGCAACATTTAATCAATTATACTAACCCTTCAAATGAAAATAAAGTGCTTTTACTGCTTGACTGGTATACTACTCATTCAAAAAAACTTGCTGCTTTGCAACTTGCTAAGGATAATGGAATTATTTTACTGCAATTGCCAGGCCACACTAGACACAGATAGCCATTAGATGTTAGATTTTTTAATCTCTTGGACTGTTATTTCACGCAGGAAGTTGAATCATGGCTAAGAGTGAATTCAGGCCATACCGTAACTCAGTATTCTATGACCGTCCGCGTATTCGAGAGCAGCTTTTATGACTAATGGTTTTCGACGAGCAGGCATAAGGACTCTCAACCGAAATGTGTTCAATGAATCATTTACTGCATGCAGCATCTTCAGTAGCTGGTAGGTACACAAAATGATGAAAAGTTCGCCCATTCTGTCAGCAGTATCAGTGAATAAGAAGATGACTAATCACTGAAAGCAACATTAAATGAACTATTACCTTTGCCCACAATCGCTTCAAATGTAAAGAAACGAAACCAGACCCAACCAAATGTTATTTTGACAAGTTCTCCATATAAGGAAGACTTATAAGAAAAACAGAAAGAAAAGAAGAAGAATAATAAGAGAAAGGTTCCTGGCATGATTCCTGCTTCTTCTTCCTCTGAAAAGAATACGAAAAGCTCAGTTATTGAAGAGCCTTGTCCATCTTCGTCCAATGTTGAGGTGGAATTAAACCCTCACGATCGGTATTGCATTATTTGTATGGAATGTTCTATTGAAAGTATGGTGCAGTGCATTAAGTGCAGAAGATGGGCTCACGAGACTTGCTGTGGTGCAAGAAAATCACTAAAAAAATATGTTTGCTCCAAATGTTTGTAGATGGTAAATCGTACCTCTTACAGAGTTTTCTATTTTTGTATTCTACTTATGCTTAAGTATTATAAATTTATATTCTGTCCTTGTCAAGTTTCTAAAAGGTCTAACCTATGTTTTATACCTACATACCTATAGTTTTTGAATAAAGTTTCATTTGGACACCCAGGCAGTTCAAAAGTGTAAAGGGGTACGATATAGCTGACCTTACCCAATATTATTCCTGTTTAGATGTGTGATTTTTTTCGATTTATTTTGCTAGATCACCAACATCGCGTAGAGAACGATGTCTGTGGCGCTATAATTTGCCCGACAATTCTATATGAATTTGATAAAATAAATCGGAAATAACGTATAATTTAAATAACATGCTCAGATAACTTTCTCTTTTCACTTGTCCTCAAATAGGCAAATTGATATTTATTTTGGGGAGACTCATCTAAGTATGCACAAATGATACTTAAATCAGATTGGGACGAGAGTTACCAGCGACGATATATTTATACGACTACTTTATTTTTACTATTACTATCAATACTATTAATACTATTACTATATTTATACTAAAACATACCAATAATTGACACATTAAGGCATAGTTAAACTTTGGCATGCTGTAGAATATTTGGTTTTTATTGAAACCAAAAATTTTAGATGCCACTGAAATTTTTAGTGCCTTAGCTTGCTAATGGTCATTTTATAATTTAATGTGTGCAAAATTTTATAATAGAATAAGGTTTTTGTTCAGGAATGTAAATGTGTTTGGCATGCGAAAATGCCGTATGACCCTGTAACTGACATACGTTTGTACCAGTGATTGACTTTGGATGGATTTTTTTCACGGAACATTTTTGATACTGTTCTCGGAGTTTCAGGCCAAAAAAGTGTCTATTTAAATGGACTCGGAAGAAAACAGTTCGTTCCCATTGTTCCACTAGCTTCCGCTGATGCTTCTGATGTTACCATCTTTACCACTGCTGTTGTTGAAGGTGGTGTTGTTATTGTTGGTTTTGGCGGTGATGGTGCTGGTGTTAATGTTGTTGGTGATGATGCCGTTGCCGCTGGTGGTGATATTGCTGTTGGTGTTGCTTCTGTTGCGGCTGCCACTTTTATTGCAGATAACGGACGCTCTTGGGCACACGTTGAAATTTAAAAATTACCATGGGCGGAGCCAGAGAACCAGTAGCATTTGCCATTACCAAAGTCGTAATATTATCTTTTTCTCCAGAAGCTATCACATTATTATCAAACCAGTGTCGACCAGGACGGCCCCCAGTGAAAGGGTTAGGCCATTGAAGTTTCTTTATCAACATCTGTACACTATCAATGAGTTGATTTTTTGTTACAGGAAAACCTCTTCTCCCAAAAGAAATTATCTAGTATTCCAATAAATTTTCTTCATCTTTCGTGAGTATTGATTGTGGTCCCATTTTCCGTTCCATTGGCGTTTTTCCTGTATGTTTATAACGCAATGTTGTTCGAGGAACCACGATGGTTTTTACAGCTCTATTGACAGACATGCCTTCTGCAACAGCTTTCAGGGCCTTTTGCATACTTTCTTCCGTATATCTACTTTATACTGCCATTCTGGATCTCCCAAACTAAAAATAATATACCAAAGATTACTTTTAATTCATCTGTACGAGTAAATGACATTTCTTTGACCCAGTAATAGACAGTGTTCTCTAGTCGAATGTAATTCACATTTTCTTCGTTAATGCGTATGTCAATAACTGGTACTGAAAATTGTCAGTGCCTACAGAATAGCATTCGCTTTTAAAGTATATAAAACGTACTGAAGAATATGCTCATTTTAATTATTACACCGATTGTCCCAATGATTGACAATGATGTCAATCACTGGACAACCTTGGAAACATTCTTGTCCCAGTGATTGACACCCGAAAAATTTTGGATTCACCGTATATTTATGGACAAAAATGATTGTTTATGAAAATTTTATTATACCTTCAATATGCTAAACCAAAAGTAAGTAGGTACTCGCTTTCATACAAATCAATATGAAATAAAGATTACAATGTGTATACTTAACAAATCAAAGAAGAAAACACAAGTTTACCACTGACTGATAGTCATCTTAGACTGACTCGAATCTTTATGATCGAAACATCTGAAACCTTAGAAACGGCGGGAAAAGCTGTCAAAAGTTCCAGCAGAACCCGAAACGATTAACAGATGGCGAAACTCTTTAAAGTTTTCTTATTATTAAGGAATTATTACAAAACAGTCAATAACTGGGACTATGTCAATAACTGGTACGCTTACTAAATGCGTTTTTTTTTCAATAACCAGCCGCTTTCTTGAATGTTGTATTTAACATTGTGGCTACAGGTAGTTAACTGGATGGCCCCATTCAGTCAGATAAATAGGCAACCAGACAAATTAAGCCAGTTGGATGGGACACCTATACCTTATCTGTCTGTGAACTTATCGAAAATTTCTTTGTCAAGTACAACATACTGTTCTCCATAAAGTAAGAATGTATTAGCCTATTTCCCTTCCCATGATATTCTTCTTCAAAAATTCTCAAAAAAAAAACGCACAAATACTTCAGGTTTCATGTTCTACATCTAACAGGCAGTGATTAATTTACATAATAATTGAAAATATCCATAGGTAGGAATTTATTAATATATCACTGTAGGCATACCAAAGTCTACATCACCAGTGGTAGTAGGTATTATAAATTTCTCAACTCTGAACACGCAGCGCATGAATCATTACATATATATATATATATATATATATATATATATATATATATATATATATATATATATATATATATATATATATATATATATTTATATATATATATATATATATATATATATATATATATATATATATATATATATATCGAACGGACCGTCTAGTCTATAACAAATACCTCCGATATAAGCCATCATTGCCTCCACTCAGCTGAAATTGTATGCTAATACATCTGCACAACGAAAATTGAGCCGTCGAACAATGCACGTACAAACCGAGAGACCGTTAACAGCCAACCAAACCAACCTTATAACATCACACCGTTTCTCTCTCGCATATTGCAATCCTTTATGATGTTGTCTCTCTTTCGTCGGTCGAACATGCCTTCCGACCACTTGAATCAGAAGTTATGGGCAATAACAAGTGGTCTCTTAAAGTAATCTCTCAGTAAATCATTCGGGGCACACGCGATACACGTTTATCTTGGTCGAATGCTGGCCCTTTCAACGTGTTAGAATGAGATGGTTAACTAACGGTGACACTTGAAACGAGAGAGGAGATGAATAGGGCATCCATAAAATCGCAGATGATGATTTAAGATATGGTTGCGGTATGTTTTGTTGTTGTTGTTGTTGAATTTTTGCTACTTGTAAGCGGTGTCTGCAACTTGCTAACGAATTGGGTTGTTTACGACTTTCTATCTTCAAAATAGTAAACTTTAATTGAATAATGTTTAGTCAAATATTGTTTAATTACTACACATTCTCTTATTTAAATCTATATTGAAAAGATACTTCTGTGAGTTGAATTGTTTATTTGCAACCGCATCTGGAATTACAAGATTGTCGGACAGGTGCATTATATCGATATTATCGCATTCGATTCACCAGGGTAACGCAACACAAAGGTCCTACGAATATCGCATTGCAATATCAATATTATCGCAAACAAATGCGAGAGAACGGCAGCCTTATTCATAAACAATCTGAATTTCAATGTAACACTGCGTTTCACACTGAAAATGCAGTGTGTATATTTTAAACAGAAACAACCTTCAGTTTTACCAGTCTTCGAATTCAATGTAATATTTTCTTCTGTAATTTTGAAATTCACTGTATATTATTTTTAGCAATTGAGCGTACAGAAGTTGAGATAAAATTTAAGCCCAAGCGGTGACTCCATACGACAGCACACTGCATTCTCAATTTGAAATGGACTATAGTTAGAACTGACACATTTGAGATGATCGTTCTCATAGTAACTAACAAACAAACTAAACTAGTACTAGCATACTATCCTTTATGTGACTAACCAGTTGTCCGAAAGAGAACCAACAAATGTTAAACATACCTATGCATTATAAAATGAGTGATTTGAACTATTACTGACGTTAATTATAGTACCTACTATTTTCAACAAATCCCCCCAAATATTCACTTACAGCAGGGTTAAAAAAATCTGCTTCGGTTCATTTCAACGTTTTTGGCTTATACAACATCACAAGTAGAGAACATGGGGTGGTACTCAGTAATTCGTATAATAGAGAAGAGGTGGGTATAAAATAAAAATTACCAAGTAAATATCTCCTCATTATCAACCCCTAGGGAGGTTTATTTATTGATAACAAACTTTTTTACACGTAGTTATATAAGAAAGATATAGTATTATGACAGTGCTTCTTTAATTATTGCAAGTACCTACATGGCAAAAACGAATGAATGAACCGCATCGGATGTGAAATTCACACATATCACAACGATAATGAAGCATGAAAAACATCCTAAAAAACAGCACAGCGAAAATTACGATGTATTAAACACTCACAAGGGCAATATTAGCAATATGGACACTCGGAAATAAACCAAACCCTTGAAAACTCGGACTTTACCTCAAAAAAAATGCCCAAAAAAAAATTCGGATCGCCAAAAGTTTTGTTTCATAAAAGAAGCCCAGATATAAATGATTTGAGAATCGGCTATAAGCGATCTAAAATAATGTTGTCGAATGGGGAATACTGACCAAAGACAGATTTGAGAAAAAGCCGGTTGCATTGGATGAAGATTAAAACTAAAAATAAAATATACCTACAGCAAAAAGTAACAATAAACTGCATCACGCTGGCTTTATCTGTTGCGAATGTCTTTACTATCTGGTCACTATTGAAAGTTTACCCATTTTTTAAGGCAGAATTACTAGGAAGTAATTGAAGTGAATAAATCGAAAAAGAACTGCAACCGGAAGAGATAATCAAACGCCATGATGCGGGCTTATAGAAATGATTGGAATATTGACACCCCTATTCATGTCCACATCTATCAATTAGTCTCTATGATGTATCTACCAGCTATTCTGATGGATTTATTAAAATACTTCACATTTGCTTAATTCACCCTGATTGTTTCCACTGGAAACATTGTTTTGCCAGATGTTATTGGAGAGGAAAGTTATTTTGGGCTCATTAAATTAGAACCTATATAAAAGTAAAGACCAAAATAATGGTCCAGACACGAAAATAAGATCAGGAATAGAACAAGCCAAAATTTGCTTTGTGCGACTTAAGGGGCTCCTTTGCGATTCAATACTTTCTAAAATGCTCCGTTTGGTCTACACTCTTGTATGAGGTCGAATCATGGACACTCATAGCACCTACCATCAATAAATTGCAAGCTTTCGAGATTTGGAATCATCGTACGATCCTCCAAATACCATGGACATTACATACCACAAATGAAGAAGTTTTACATAGGTTGGGAACAGAACAAGAGCTATCTAAATCATAAACGTCGGTAAATCCTAAGGAACGATAAAAATATAGATGTACAGCTGGTTGTGGAAGGCAGGCAGGAAGATCGCAGGCAAACGTGGGTTGAGAAGGAAGAAACTTTCATGGCTGAGAAATGTACGACAGTGGACTGGCCCTAGACTACGAGAAACTGATAAGAACCGCCGAAAAAGGAAAAAAATTGCCACAGTGATTTCCAACCTCCACTGATGGAGATGGCACACTCAGAAGAAGAAGAATCAAACTTATTCATATTTCGTCATATCAATCTTGTGCCTTGATATGGAATAATTTATTAAAACAAAAAGAAAAATAGCTATTTTAAGCATTTACTTGAGCTTTGTTTATGAAATAATTCGAGGAATGTGGGAGGCCTATTGCAAAGCTTTAACTTCAATTCTCCTTATTTTAGTATGTGACCATTGTCACTGGAATGTGAAAATAATTGAAAATCCATGGTTGCTTCCGAAGACAAACAAAACGCTATTATATTAATAGTAATGTGGTTTAAATAAGCTAATGATTCTACAAATTTCTGAAAAATATGATATACTTTAAACAAAATATATAATAATGCAATGCAAGTAGGTACAAATCTAGAATAGATCTTTAAGAACACTGACTCCAAATCCATGAAATAATGTGCAAATCGATAGTAGATACAGGTGGGTACTGTGAGGTTGTTTTTTAGTTTAATTTTCAGGATAAGTAAGAGATGATTCGAGAACAAAATGGTATACCTAGAGAATGAAACCAACCTGGAAGTAAGTTTAAAGCCCATCAAGATGAACTGCGCCATAATTTGGGATTACCTATGTAAGGTTATTTGGATCAGCTTTGAAGGAAAAAAATCCCCACATTATTCACACATATAGATTAAATTGAGTTCGTCATCTGATTTATAGTATGATAAGAAAGACTTAATAGGATTCGTGCACATAGCCTAAATCTAGTCATGAATTGCTCCCAATTTATTAATTACATCTTCATCAACATATAAATTTTAAGACTAATCAATATTTTATTAGTTATCTAAATAGCTTATGGAGTAGCTATAAGAAAAATATTGAGCTAAGTATGCTTAGTCCTCTTAGAAATTATTTAATTTCAGATCCATTACTTAAAAGTTAGTAACACTGTCTAATTTTTCGTGTGTTCATGGTTTCCACAAGATTCTTTTTTAGGCATGTACATAAATATATTATCTACTTTCTCATTGCGACCTTTAACAGTAGACGATAATCAAGTGGATTCTACAGATTCACCAGTTATTTTGAAGGAACTTTGTCATTTGTGACAATACTCAAAACATTGGCTGCTGATTTCAGTGGTAACTAACCATTTATTTCTATATTTCCATGATACCTCAACAAGGAGGTTATAAATAAATAAGTAGGTAGGTGCTTCCATATAACTCTAATCTTTTCTATCAACTATTATTGCTAGTCCGATAATTCTGGAATTGGAACACCCTATAGATAGGTATAGAGTGATATTTTTTAAATATATATATAGGGCAATTATTGCTTTCTTTAAAGAAGCAGACTAGTATACTTTCAAAGGCAATGTTGGAGGAGATAAATTAGCTATGATTTTTTTTATGATAATACCATATTCTACCATTATTCAACAAGTTCACAGTCATTCAATTATTGTAACATGAAAGCGCAATAAAATTTATTCTATTATATAAATTGGATTAATTCGTAGTTCATTTCAGTGAAAGCATCAATTTATTTTATTAAAAGATTGATAAGAGGTATCTAGTAGGTAATATCTACAGTATTTTGTACTACTTGCTTACTTCAGATATTTTATTGATTTGCTTTTATATAGCTAATCGAACATAAAATGATACTTACTTAATTCTTTGATAGGGAATTTTGAGGGTATTTTAATATTGAGGGTAAAACATGTCATTTTAAAATATTTTTTTCTTGATTTTATTTAGAAATATGGCTACATCAGGACTTTCTCTTTCTTCCTAGTTAAATTATCTACTACAACTCTGCTCTTGGGAGTTTTATAATATTTTTTTTCAGAAATTGGAAGTAGATATGATGGAGGTTTTTTAATTTTTTTCTCAGGCCAGTTACATTAAATTACATGTTTCGTTTTATATTGGAGTACAACTATTTCAGGTATGTAGGTATCTGCTTATTGCTTCAATTAAATAAGCGTTAATTTTTTTTCGATTGATTATGTACTTGATCATATTTCAAGCCGGTTTCAGAAGTCGATAAATTAGACATATTCCTATTTCACGTTTCGTGCTATTGCTGACATTTGTAATATTTTTCTTAGAGATATTCAATTTTATACATGGCCTCTTAGAAATAAAGTTTAAAATTAATAGAGCTAAAGTGGAAATCAAAGGAAAGCGCGTAGTACCTAGATATGCAAGAATTGAGGAATTGTAGCTCTCATTACTCAACAAAATTTCATTTCTATTGATGTCTATTTTTCTTCAAATTGCCTAAAGTCTTATAGACTAGACTATATTTCAAACTTGATGAGGCTAGTTAATCAAATATCATTTTTCATGGTTGTGATCTCAAAATTATATTTATGGAATATGATGATTCACATCTTCTTCATTATTGCGATAGATATAGGTAGTTAATAATTATGATGTTTTCAACCATCTACGATATTTGAATTAAATTGCTCTTTGATCTACAATCTTCCTAATATTAGTGTAGATGTCCACCTAATCCTTACGTACTTCAAGCTTCAAGTTCAGAATAAAAATGGTTTTTCTATCAGAAATGAAATTAACAATCATCATTTCTGAATGTGAAAATACTGCAATAACAAACAACATGCCATGCATCTCAAGTACCTACCTATATTCTGAAAAATTTATTCATGCTATAGAAACATGCAGAAAAAATCAGCTTTCATTTTATTTCATCAAATTCCCAATCAAAGTTGCTTCCTTTTTTCCCATGTGTCTGCAAGACTTTACACAAATCTTTCCAATGATCGAAACGAAATTCCTTATTATGAATGCTAGCGAACTAGCGTTATTATGGAGTTCTGATAACTACCAGGGCTCCCTTCCTGCCCATATGAAAACTAATCAATCATCCTGTCAAAGTGGTGAAGGGGCGTAGACTTTTACACTATGCTAACCAATAATAATAGTGTATTATACCGAGGCCATCTTGCTGTATTTTCCAAATTATGATTCTAAGTCATCACAACGAAAATCGTTAATAACTTTGAGTTATCAAAAATTAATTCCGACGAAGAATGATCGATGGCAGCTACATAAGTTATAAGTTGATGTAAATATCAAGTAGGTAGATGTATATAGACAAATAATGTTTGTATTCGTGTTTTATGTTGGATGTGTCTTATTTCGAAATTGGACAATACTTAATACAATGTGGGGTATTGATAAATATTGAAAAACCATTACGGAGATAGATACATTTGATAACTGGAAATATTTTTTGTAGGTACTATTGTCTCTAATCTTGTACGAATTTGTCTATAATTTATCATTCATATTCTATATTATGGAAGTTTTAGATATTCAAGATATTCTTAATTGTCAATCTCGGATAATATGTTAGACCATCTCATTTATATCTATACAATAGACGTATAAAGGAAAGAATAGGTATCTGTTTTCAAGTCAACTTTTATCTTAAAACATAATCTCTCTTAGCCTGTCTCTGGGGCTGCCTCAACGTATTTCTCAAGTTTCATTGAAATCTAGACACTTTTCCCCAACTGTCTAACTTTCAACATGTGGTGAAGAAGTCATTCTGCACATTATAAATTATGATTTACGATGTCTTGTCTATGTCAAAACCAAGACATTGTGACTTAAATTCGAATTGGTTTCTTTGCAAGCATATTTTAAAAAGAACTTGTAAGAATAAAATATTATTCTTTGTGCATAAATGAAAAATATTTTTTAGGAGGTTGGAGATTTTAGAATTGAAAGGTCGGATTAAATTTACAATAATATTTATTTATACATATATTATTTATATGTACGGTATATATAAGATGAAATCCACAAGACAGAAATCCAAATATTAAAGACTCAAAATATAATTTATATATTGGAGTGTTAAAAATAATAATAATTTATATTACAATAATTTCATTTACAAAATAATAATCAAAACAATTTTTTTTCTTCGAAATTGAAGTATTCTGTCGAACATGGTACTTCTAGATCTAAAATATTACACCACAGCACAAAGAACTATATTTCTATTTTTTATCCATATAGGTACAAATTTACAGCATGCCACTGATAAAAATTACTAAAATTTATAGTATAAATATCTGCATATTCATATAATATGGTTAACCAATTTAAATAGGATGAATTTTCAAACAATTTCATCTTTCTAATCTATATAATGAGTATCAATTTAAGTGAATTAAAACCTATTTAACTTGCCTAACCGATTTTACATAGCTCTTTTTATAATAAAATAGTATACTTTTTTGTAGCCGAGTTTACGTATGTTCGTTACTATTTATCACCAGCAATTCAGATCTGTGATGAAAGTCGACAAGAATTGCGAAAGTCAAATTTAAAGTGTGTATATAAAATATTTCTCTCTTAAAAGGAAATCAAGAGTGACCTATAACTTTTTAAGAAAACTTTTTTTAACATTACTTAACCGCTAAATAGTGTAAATTTCACATATTTTACGTATTTCGAGTACTCCTTTATAATAATCATCCTACATGGATAAGTTTACTCTAACTTTGGCATGAAAGTGCGTACTTTTATTAATATCGTATATTTCATATCCTTTTTTCATAACCGGATGCATGTATTTACAACCTTTTTTATAACTTAATCGTTTTTCAACCAAATATACATACATGTAATATCTACAGATTAAGTAAACGATTCTACTTTTCAATGCGATCACCTCAAGAAAATATAGATTGTTTCATAACACTAATTCTTTTTTTGTTTCTCTAAATAAAAATATTGTTTCTAAAGAAGCATGGGCAGGTATTTATTCAGTGAATTTGATGTTTCATCCAATGCTTGGAAATACTCATGTTAATTGCTGTTAACTGATTGAGCAAATTTGAGTATGCAAATCTGTATAATTAATTTCCTTCTTAACAGTCTCATGAAACAAACACTATTTTCTGAGTTAACCTAGAATGTTCGATACAGGCCATCATGAATACTATAAGCCATGAGCACTGAGTCATTCATGTTAGCCCGTGTTTTTTTTTCGAAGACACATACATTGCAAAACAAACAGTCATTCACTGACCTTTGTGATCTTCCTTGAAAGTGGATCTCACACTCGTTCCACTCTGATTGAATACGTGTAAGGTGTATAAAAAATTGTAAGAAAAAATCGGGGTTAGGGGAATATATGTGATGAGTGAACGTAGATAGTCTTTTTTAATTTCACTAAATTCAAAAATTTCAGCAGTCCTTCTTACGCTGCATCACTGAATTGCACGTCGCACTGGCCTCAAAATAAAGTTCTTACGAGAGTCCAAATTTGAGATTATCGCGCAAAAACTATTCTTAACGAGAGGAAAACAATAGAGACTCTAATTATCTACAAATATATAAATAAATAAACTATAAAATCGATCTATATCGCGTCGGTCATTATACACAAAGGGGACTTTCTTAAGAGGTCATTATGGTTGTGTGGAGAAATTTTGGGGTCGGTCCAGATAAGATGGAAAGATATGAATGACTATGCTTAAAATTTGAGGCTTCATATGAATATTGGTTTCTATTTCTTTTTCAGAAAATGTTTTCATTAATATTGCTAGTTCAAATGATGAACTTCTTTGGATTTGCCTCTTTCCATCTGCTCTGGTCCTAGAGTTGCAGCCAAACTGGACCCACTGGCCACTTGTGGCCAGGAGGTAAAATGCAATGACTAAAATATGTATTTAGGTACACGGTTTAAACTGTTTGGGTTCACTGTGGAGAGCCCTGTGGGCTGATATCATCGCCACCGCCTTCTGAACCGCCCTCGCCTTTGGTCTTGTTCTCCTTTTTCCACTTCATACGTCTGTTTTGGAACCAGATCTTGATCTGCCTCTCGGTCAGACATAATGCGTGGGCGATTTCGATCCTTCTTCGCCTCGTCAAATACCTGTTGAAGTGGAATTCCTTTTCCAACTCCAGTGTTTGGTATCGTGTGTAGGTCTGTCTACCCCTCTTCCTCTCTAGAACAGAAAATCAATGGATTAGTTTTCAACTTCTCAGTCATAACACTATAATGAAAAACATTGAAAGAGATAACATTATAGAGTTCCCTATTCTCAGGAAAATATAAAAAAACAGATTATGGCTCGGTATCTTAAAGCTGCCTTTTATTTTCTAAGTAAACAGTCTTCAACATATTCTTAAACCAGTCCTATGAAGATGGTTAGATAAAGGAAAACGAATATAGAAGGAATAATATCAGACAGTGCAGCTGCCTTCGTTGTGTCTGTCATCCCTTGACTATCTTGAAGGAGGTTCTCTAGCACCACAAACCAATTTTCCCATAGCTAATTAAAATTACCTGAACGACGAGTTTGGAATTTCTGTCAAATTTTCATATCTTTTTGTCTCGTGTTCAGAGAGGTTTCATTATTAAAATTATTACCTGCAGCTCGGGCAGGCTAGAGAGAAGAAAGAAAGCAACAAACAAAAATATACGAGGAAAATAATTATATACATCAAGTTGAAGGGAGGCCACATCGGCCTTGTAATGCCAATCAAAGGGGGCTTCGGGCGGTATAGTCGGTATATCGGATAATGAGTTTATAAATGACGCATAAATCATATCTGCCGTCTCTCCGTCCGTCCGGCGGCTTGCGAAATTTCGAAATACACGACCCGCTGAGATTAGTTCTGGTATGATTACGGTACAGGGAAAAGTCCGGGCCCGGATACCGTTCTAATTTGATTGAGTACCGTTTGATACTTTTCGAATGTTTGTTAAGCCAGTCGACAAGCAAGATAGGCAGGCATGATTCAAGAGCAAATATAAATTTACAAGGTTATTGAAAATGTATAATGATAATGAAGTGTGGGTTTTAATTTCATGATAGAATGTATACATTTATCTTCAGGATTAATTACTATTTGACAAGATTTGATTATAATACGAGTAGGTATATAATGACAACAAAATCCCGAATTGACATTAAGCTACTGTTTGTAGGTACTTCTCCATAAATATATCGACAGGAGAAAAAGATGAATTAATATATTCAGTCCTAAACAAGATGCTTAACTCAATATAGTAGATTTTGTACCTAACCTCACCATTCATTTTGTAAATTTCTTGATAACAACGGATTATATGTATATTATTTTCAAGCAAAGACCAATAATTTTTTCCTCATATAACTTATATACCTTATAATAAAGTTCCCGTAAAATTATTTATGTACATGATGTTATCAATTTCAGTTCCGTTTATTTGTATATCATTGTCATTCCTGAATAATGACAAAAAATATGAATCTTTTTGATAAATCAAAATAGGACCTCGAGTTGGTAATCCCTTGTTGGTTCATTTAATTCCTTAAATATAGACAGTCTATTGTTTTAATTTTGCCTCAATGTATAAAATGTATCAACAGGAACTGGAGTATCTGAAGAACACATTGTGTATTGTGTGTTAAAACTAATACCCACATTTCAATAAATTAGTGGAAAGTCATAGTTTATTGAAATAAAAATTGAAGATAATATCTGAAAAAAAACAGGATTTCATTTTTGCGTTTTTATCTGCCATCTGCTAATTGCCATCGGTATCAGAGTAGATGACTTCCTCACCAATCAATGTCCGCCTTTCCACGAGTTCCACTCGATTTAATTCTTTTCCCCCTTTGAGACCATCGCGTCCCGGTCAGGCGGCTTATGATTAAATTTCGACTCCGTCGAATGCATTAATAAAAGTTGGAAGCTCGGAACTTTTTAAATTCTCCCAATTCCCAAAAGGTTTTCGGCTTATCTAATTAACGATATTAGATTCGGATGCAGCGAGCGCCTGATGGACGCCGCTCTTCCTCCAACGTGACGCCTAATTATTTTTACTGAGTTTGATTTATCCAAACGCGAACGCAAACTCGGATTGGTTTGATGCTTCTTCAATTAAGGTGGGTTTTTATCTGCTCACCGTAACTATCTACAGATACATACATATTTAGAAACAGACCGAGGCCGTCTATTTTGGACGTAGCTATTTGTCAGCTGTTATACCTGAGTATATCAACGCACCTATTTTCAATCTAAGAAGGAGTGCAACAAACTGCCAACTCCCTAACGTAGAGATGATACGGAATGTATGCTGCGCCGACCGCAGATCGCTATTATTGTTAGTTCGCGATGAGTGATTGTCAAATGCCAAAAGCCGTTTGTCTCGGATGCACATACGTCGCCATGTCATCAATAATATTTGTCGAGTTGAAGTACATGGATGTCTTTACCAATTCAAAAGCTACAACTTCGTGATGAGAACACATACAAGACATAGGTACAATTGAATTTTTAGAAACTTGTCGAGAGGATAAAATGAGATATTTCATTAACTCGAAATCTTTACAGTTTAGGTACCTATGCAGTTCCTAAGAACATATCAGATTTAGTTTTCAAATGGGAAAAAAGTGGGTTAATTGAAATGTGATCATATTTTCTTCATTGTAAAAAAAACATTCTATATTCTATAATCTACCTATATGGTCTAAAAAGTGAGGCAAATCTTCATCATGTGGGTGATTTTATAATAACCTCAGAAACTCAGAGTTATTATTCTTTACTCAATACCTAATATTTTTAGAAATTTCATAATGTAAAATGCTGTAATAATTTGAAAGATACCCTTTAGTAAAAAGCTTGTGTTACTGTTGAAGATATGACAAATCAGAGGGATTCGACAGGGAGGTGTAATGTCACCGTTACCTTTTAAAAGATATTCTGAAAGCTTGCTTAGAAAAACACTAATGAGATTTAGTGCTTCCTACGAATGCTACGAATATTTTGGACAAAGGAAGAGATGGCAAAAGTGAAGCCGGACGATGTATAATATCATGTATTCGTACTTTAATACAATGGACAAGGAGAAAATCTGCCGACATCTGAGATGCATTTGCCAGGATTAAATAGGCTAGAATTATCATTAAAGTCCACTGAGGATGTGGCATAACGATAAGAAAAAAATAATACTATCTTGCTAGTCAAATCTGATTCATAAGTTGTAAAGAAGAAGATAAAAAGGTTAAGGTGCACCCTGATATCTTGGAGAAAAAAACGTCTTCGCGTGGTAAGGATTCCGTATGTATTTTGAAATAAATTATGAGTGAAGGCATTTATTCTGCATTTTTTCAAAATTAGCAGTTTCGGATATATGGGTAGAATGATCAATGACTAGCTGTTGCCCACGACTTCGTCGCGTGAAATTTAATTTCATCTTAATATCTTTAAGTAAGGATATAAATAAAGCCTATCATTTCGGAGAATACCGCGAACAAACAAACAGACAGACAAAACATTCAAAAATCGTGTTCTATTACTTTTCTCTTATCGTCCCCGTTTATTTTAGGTAACATAGGTAGGTACTTTCAATCTGGAGAAACATCGTGTTTTACTGTTTTATTATATGTATCTATAGATAACGCCTATAAATAAGTAATAATAAGGTAACTGACATTCTTATATCATAAGGTTCAATCAAAATCCATCTGTTATTCAGATGATTCTATCATCATCCTTATGACGATGAAACAACTAATAGTTTTATGTCTTGTGCTCAGCAACTGCTCTATATTCATGTCCAGATCTAAAATAATATAAAACATATTATACACTATTCACAGACTTTTGGCAAAACGAGAAAATGTAGACGACTTTAATAGGATGCATTAAAATTAATTGACTACGTGACCGTTAAGTGGCAGCGCGTCAGATAAGCACCATAGAGATTGATGGTATATGTGTGCCCCCATGAGATTAAGGCGACTTCATATCATTTCGCTGATAACATTTGGACCCGAAGCGATTGAGTTATCAATTATTTTTTTCACAAAGGCGTCGAATCTTTGACCCTAAATGTTTATACTCGCAAGGATGCGATATAATATAAATGCACCACCAACTTTGATGATGTTGCTGCTATCGCATTGTAACACGCGATTGGCAGATCAGGTGTCATAATAACTCTTAATGGAGATAATTGGTCAAGTCAAAGTTGTCAGTGATTGGTGAGTGGATGAAATTGCAGTTAGTTTCGGATTGAACCGCAAGAGAACTAAGATTATACCAATAGAATTTCTTACTCTGTTTGAAAGGCTATTCTGAATGTTTTTCTTATCTGTATCTTGGGTAGTATTGAATCAAAGAGATCATCGAACATAAAAAGATCTAATCAACAAAAACTATAAAGATTACAGGAATCAATAATGGACAACATTGTAATTTAAAGAAACAGTCAAGTTGTAGATTAAATTTACCTACTACTTATACTTAGTTCAAATACTAAACCGAACAGCTATTTATCAAGTTATTTGTGTTTTGTTTCCACAAAATTTTATAATTAATATATCACCAATAGGTTTTACAATAAATTAGACAAAAAGTATTCCAACTATTATAATATTTTTATATCTGACCAAGGATTTTGATGCAGTAGATGATGGAATTTTGTTAAATAAATTAAAATGTCTTGGAATGAGAGGAAATGCTAACCTACTCATAGCAAACTTTCTTCATAATAGGAAACAGAGTAATTATTGGTGACAAATTAAGTGAAAATTGTAACATCAGTACCGGAGTTCCTCAGAGTACGACACTTGGTCCTTTTTTATACTGTGTGTTGATAATTTATTATGAGTCCTCTAGATAATGCTACTGTTTTATGTTGAGCTGATAAAACATTGACAGGGGCGAAAAATAGAATAAATGCTTTACTCGACAGAATGAAACTAAGTAGTATTATTAGTTATGGAGCTTATAATAATAATATAATATGTATATTTAAGCACTACAAAACAGGGTGCTGAAGTTAGTTAACAAACAAAATTTATCATAGATAAGAATCCAAAAAACATTAAACAATGAAGCAATCGTCTATTACTATGAAGCACTTTAAAAAATATTTACAAATATTCTAAACGTATAACTCAAAACAAGTCTGTTGTAATACCAATAAAATGTAATAACAATTAGTGATAAAAATAGTTAAAAACATAGTTGCCATTAAATTATTAGCTTCGATAGATTATCTTTAATTAGTAATTTAGCAGTTACTTAAATTTGACAAATTGTAATTAGATTTAATTTTTATTTAATAATTCTAATTCACAGATGCTAGTCCGCATAAAAGGATATTATCCTCTGCAGTTAATTTGTTTGTATTTTTTGCTGGTGAATAAATGAAATAAATAAATCAAAAGTTTGCACCATTATGCCAGAAAAGATAGAACACATTATGATTAATGCCAGATCAGATTATTAAAAGAGAGAGAAATAATTGTACCATATGTCTCTAAGCAAAGAAATATGTTTTCTAACTGTTTGCAGACACAAATCATCTAAAAGAGATAGCTATATCGACTAATTTCAGGTGAATATCATTGATGAGGTAGGTATTGGAAAACAGTAGTCGCCTCAATTATTTTCTATTCTTTTAACGACCAAACTTTAATTCCAATAAGGACTCCTGATTTATCTTTAACTTTACAGATAACACTCAAGATTCCAAATACAGCTCCACAACAAATATAGGGGTCATAAATCATCATTGTTATATTTAGCAGGGGTAGTCAGCAGTGCGAGACATAATTTCCTTATCCTTGTGTAGATACGATTCACCAACTACTACTACTACGCCATTTCCAGCTCAAACAATCCCTGCTGCTGCTTACTCAGAGACGCCCTGCAGGAAATTCAATTTAATTTCGTCTCAGTAGCGAGTTCTCGATCATATTGCGAAATAACAACAACAACGGCGGCGCGTTGCAGAGCAAAAAAAAGGGAAAACGGAAAGAGTGAAATAGAACGAACTGAGATCAATCTGTATTATTGGAGGGTACCACTGCTGGTTTCTAGTTTCAATGGCTTTACTCCAACCTCCAACAGAAACCATTTCTTTCAATCAGGATCCTGCGCAGTAGCCCAAAAGCTTTCGAACTTGAGCGCCTGACAATTAGCAAAGTGTTATGTTAATATTCCACCAAGATTTGTGACAGTTTACTCTACTATCAGAGCGTTTTGTGGACTTTCTTCAGACTATTCCTGGGTGGCATGCTCAGTGAGGTCAAAGGGAACGTATTTGTCTTTGATGCATTTATTCCATATGCAAATGAGGAATTTCTTTGAGTCTAACCCAACAAAGTAGTTCAATATTTGTTTGTGTTTTCGGATATTTGAGAAGTACCTAACTATTCCACTCAAAATAAGCTTGAAATATTGTATTGATAAAAATTCAATTGCTTGTGTTTGTGGTTATTTTATAATAGTTTTAGTATATAATTGTATTTCAAGGTTAAACAACTATGTTTGAAAATAAGATTTTGCGTTATCAATAGTTAACTAACAAAATCTAATTTTATTATTTATCGTTTTGTTGTAAATTTCCATTTGTTTATTTATTATTGAAGGAACTAGTAAACTGACTACTTATGTTTCTCGGGAGCACGTAACATTTGCTTACTTTCAATGTGCCTCCATTAGCTTCTTTTTACTTCACCATTCACTAAAGGGTGTGCAAATTTGACTTTCTGATTTGATTTAATAATAAAACAGATAAGTAGCCTTAAATATTTTAATTATATTATTGTATTTTGATGTACAGATATTGCGATTAATAATGAAAAATGATATCTAACAAGTGACCCCCTCTACTTCTTTGGTATGCTAATATACTTTTTCCAAAATTTGCAATAACATTTTCGCAGATATTCTGTTCAATTTCTTCAATTGAATGAGTAATTTTAACTTGAAGCTGTTCAGGAGTTTGAGAATTTTTAGCGTAAACTCCTTGATTCAAAAGTCCCACAGGAAATCATTCATTGGTGTGAGGTCGCACCATGGTCTATAAACTGAGAGGTCGCACGACCTAGGCGGCCAATTAACGTCAGCTCTTCGAGAAATTGTGCGATCGCCACAGCACTCCTTTAAAAGATTCAGTGTTTCATCCGATGTATGGTAAGTGGCGCCGTCCTGTTGGAACCACATATACTGGACATTCATAGGTACCTTCTAATTCATTCCACAAATAATCTGTTATCATTGTCCTGCGTCGAGTTCCATTCACATTAACTGCAAGACCAGCTTCATATTGAAAGAAATAAGGTCCAATAACACCTCCCCACTAAAAACCACACCACACAGTCAATTTTTCTGGATACAGTCGTTTTTCCATTAATTCTCTAGGATTTTCCTCACCCCATATTCTGAAATTCTGCTTGTTTAAATATCCACCAACTTCAAAATGAGCTTCGTCGCTAAAAATAATTTTATCAAAAAAATCGCTGTTTCCTTGTCTTCTTTCTGAAGCCCAATTAACAAACATACGGCGTACTCCATGATCGTTTACCTTCAATGCTTGAGTCAACTGTGTCTTATAAGCTTTAAAATTGAGATCATTCTTTAAAATATTATGCAGGCTCGATACATTAGCCCTTACTGCAGCAACGTTTTCTTGTGATTGGGCACCTCGATTGTAAACATATAGCCTGTAGCTTCTACTGGCCCAGTGTGTTCAAATTTCTCCATAAAATTCTCAATAACTTCAATAGATGGTGCCAAATCTCTTCTGAAATGCGTACGGCATCAGTAAAACATTCTCAATTTTGGTTTTCACAACGAAAAGATGTTCTTGGATGAGTGATCTATCCATGATGACTTAACCACAACTAATCGCTTTTGTTTGATATATGTCACTATAGATAATTTGTCGATGAAGAGTGGTATAAATGGCGGCAAATTTGGACACCCTTTAGTGTATTTATTCAACTATTAAAGTAAAGAAAATATCAGTAGGTAAGTAGCTACAAAAGCTATTTTTAAAGCTTAATTTAAATTCAAATTGTATAGTTTGTATATTCTAAACTGAGTAGGTACCTACTGGAAAGAATGCGTCTGCTCTTCTGAAGTGCGGCAATAAAATGCAATTCTACTTCGAGGGAAAAAGTGTTGCCGGGATATTTTCTTGAATATCCAAATAGAATTCACGTCGATTGTGTAAGTGCAAGATTAATATAATTTTTAATTAATATAATAAAGTAATATTTTTAAGTCGATGCAATGATGGCGATGGGAAAACTGTTGAAAGTCGGTTTCGAATTTACTCTTGGAACAAAGCCTATACAATATCCCATGTGCTTTGAAGCGTTATCAAAGCACACACACACATATACACACATGTCGGTTTTTTCCACCATCTTTTCGTGTTCTCGACGGAAGCCACCATTCATCTTCGTCACCCTCTTTCTGTGTATCTACACGTTTGCCGACCTCACCCCTAAATTTCTATATAGTTGAGAGCCACGGAAACAAGTTTCGAGTTCAAGCTTTCTTTCGACTGCTATAGCTACATCATACCTATGTATAGGAGAGAAAAGATGTGGAATGCGATAATGGTATAATTAGGGTGTTATTTTGGGGGAGAAAATATTACATAAATTCAGCTAAGAAAAAAAACAAATTAACATGATGGAGAAAGTTCTTTGTTGAAGAATCATAAATCACGCAATATTATAGTGTACCTGCTTATTAATAATATAGGCTTTTGTATAAATATACATCTTTGTAATAATTATGAAATGAATAATTTTCTGAATTCGCTTACACTACGATTTCAATTCCCAACATTTACCAAAAGTGGTTGACGTGTGACATAACATAGGTAGGTATCTACTTATAATCCCACAAAAACTGATTCTGTCGTTCAGATAAAAGTTAATTTATCGAGAAATTATTTCAGGCATCTATAATTAATCCAATCCAAAAGCATTCTCAAATAATAAACATAAAATAGTACCTGACTAAATCTACTGTCGATGAATTTAAACGTTACAGGTAGATATAAAAACTAAAACTCAGGGCAATAAATACCTCAAAATATTGTAGGTAAGTACCTACACTCTTTGATAATTCTTCTCAACATATTTTTCCATAGACAGCCTGAAGGGTAAATAAGAGCAGAGAAAGAAGATTCTCTTTTCGACAAGTAACTCGGTTTTGATTATCAGAAATAAAATATTTTGAAGTATTCAAACGTGCCAGTCAAACAAACGTTAACTTTTTACCTAAACTAAGCCCTTAAACATATACAAAAATTTAGACAAAAATGTTCAGTATTTTATTAAGTAACCCTATAACGAAAGTACATAATCTAAGATTTTCAAGATAGGTATACCTATATTTCCGGTGCCTACCTAGGTACCTAATTTGTGATTGATGTATTGAGAAGATCTAAAATATATTTAAAAGTTTAATTTATTGATTTATATCTGATAATGATGCCAATTTTTGTCATTATGGAAATAGTTTTCATCTCAGTGTAATAACTTATAGCAATCAACTGAGTTTTAACCGTGTTGAACAATAATCCGCAAAGCAGATTAAAATAATAAGAGCCTCTTACAATAAATACTTACATAGCTCAAAATTATTATCCCTATGATTCGCGCTCTATTCACATAATGGAATTAATTAAGGCATGATTGCTGCACCTTTTATTTTGTTTTCTACTTATTTAAATTATCGCCCCACAAATCGTAAGCAGGTACCTATATATACCTATCTATATATTAAGGTGCTCACTTAAATTTATTGATATACATATTATTCATTTCCGTTGGATTAGCGAGCAGCTGTTAACGTTGTCACCTGTTTCATTAATATCGAACTATTAATTATTGACGAATTACTTAATTTAAATACCTATATATTTCTTTGAATCGTGAGAAACGCAGAAGGTTTTTTTTACAAAATAAATTTGGATGATTTCACTATATCAAATTTAGGTTGGAATACTAGAATATATTTCAGTAAAAACTACCTATAAATTAGTATATTTTTGTAAGAATTTTGTCAAAAAAAATTGAATTATAGGTATTATTAAGTCAGTAAAAAAGTTTTGGGCAGATTTTCTTCTCATTTTTTGACTTTCTTATGGTATGATATGCTCGAAATCCATTAAGTGATTTTTCCACTGGTGAATAAGTTATACATAGGCACCTAAATGTCCATATTATTGATTTCTCATAGTCTTATTAATTTAAACTTTACCTAACTACAATTTTTTCCAAGATTTAGTATTGTTCTACTTTTAAATTTTAAGTACATCTTTGAAACTTTTCCTTGTATTTGTTGTTCGACTTATAGGTGTATATATATATATATATATATATATATATATATATATATATATATATATATATATATATATATATATATATATATATATATATACCTATATATACCTATATACCTATTATATATACCTAGTGTCTCATTTCTATTTTAGTTATTTATAACAAACGAATTGCTAATATTAGGTACTTTTTAAATGTAGTAGGTAAACTGTTCAACTGTGGGTTTGTTTTTTATACAAATTCCATAAAAAAAGGATTATGTGGGTGTACCTATTACCATTCAATTGTTTGTTTGTACCTACCTATACCTATATTTATTGGCGCGCACCTATACCTACAGTGAACGAATATTTGATTATTTTTGTTGTTTGAAAGGGGTCCGCTAAGGAATGCTCCCATAGAAAATTCTCAATAAAATTTCCTCTTAAATCTTTTTTTATTCAAAATTCGAAAAAAATATTATTGATATAAACTTAAATTGTTTTTGATGTTATTTACACTTAATGTACAAGTCATACAGAACTTGATGTTGATGACAAGAACCGTAAGCTCAATCATCAATTGATTCGACTCGAAGACACTACAAGATGGACGACTATAGCAAGATAACAAGCGCGCATCGAAGTTGTATAAGGATGGGTGAATCTATATTTCAATTGGGAATGAAGACGTGCGCGTCGAACTGGCGAAAATTAAACGGTCATAAATAAACAATCAGCAGCACCAGCAGCAGCATTACACGGTCGTATAACCTAATAATAATTACCCCATGAAAAGGGTTAAATAATTTACAGCACTATCAAATCTCGTCGCGTCACAATTTATCACGGGAATGCTTATTTAATGGCGTCGAGCGAAGGCGATGTTGGCCGAGCGCAGCCCGAACGCATCCTTGCTTCATAAATCCAACTCAACAAGTAGTCCATATACCGTGGCGGCGGTTATATTGTTATTACCCTGCTTATGGCTGCCAACATCTGTAAATTCCGACTCTATTAGTTTAATCGCTACTCCACAACCACGTCGACGACCAAGATAATGAAATGTTGCTATTGAATGAGATGGTTTTTGTTCGTACAATCAATGAATGCATTTTTTCTTTTGTTTAAGGTGTTGCTTCTCTTGTAACCACAATACATTCTATTCTCCCGTTACCTCTCTTGAGCTGATTTAGAAATGTTCATAATATAAGTGTGAAATGTTGTACCTAGGTATATAAATATATCTTCCCTGATTTTTGTACTCGTTTCTTTTACTGTAGCTTGGAAGACAAGTTATCCAACTCGCACTTGGCTACATTATATGAAATAAGGTGGGGCGTTATTTTTGGAAGAAAGATCGTCTTATGATTTTGAAACGTTTGATTTAGCAAATTTCTCGCAGTCTCCTTTCTTAATGAAAAATAATCGTCCAAGTCAGTGCACGTTGACTATGAAAAAGAATGTTATCAACCTTAAAAACAAAATACCTGTATCTTTAACCAATAAGACGACGAACAACTACAAAATTATGTTATAAAAACGAGAAATGATTTGAAGTTTCTCTTAGTTCTAAAAATTAGGTATGTCAAGAAACAGTTATTTCACAGTATAAGAGAACTTCATGTAGTGAGCCCAAAAAATTAAGAAACGTGCTTTCAATAGAATAGCAAACACTGACATTTCACGACATGTTGGTGGAATATTTTTTTATCCTGCATCTTGAGAAACTTTACTCCCCCGCATAGAAAGGAGATCTTACTTACATGTACCTATATATAAAACATTATGACCTTTCAAGATTCACGTCATCACATGGTTTCTCATCTCTAAGATTATAGTTTCGATATACATAATAGATAAATCCCACATAGATTGCCTAACCACTGTATGACGTATTGGTTTGAAATAAATCATTAAATTAAGTTTTAATGGGTAGGTAGATATCTGTATTGTCAATGCATCATATAAATCAAAAACCTATTTTGTAACTGACATTTGAGGAGATATTTTATAAAAAAAAATAATGTATGTTACAAAGTTACATCGAAAAAGATGTCAGGACTGCACTGAAATTCATACTTCAATTTCGTACTATTCTAGGTAATGGAATGCCTATCTATTGTGCATGCTATTTAAATAGTTGTAGAACTGAAACTTCTAAAACTATGTTATTTAAGTAACGTAATTCATGACCTATTTTGATTTGGAATTAAAAAGATTGACTAGAACGCCTAATGAACAACGGTGTAATATAGATATAGGTAGGTGCCTACTTGAATGAAACATTAAAAATGCCATCTTATAAAACAATTTTAAAAATCATATGGTTATTATGAAGAGGACAAAATTTAACATAAGAGTTATAAAGAATTTTCTTCAAGACATATTATGTGTAGGTATTATTCTTTCTTAAATTTACTTTGCTTATTACTTTTCAAATTTTTGTGCCTGCAATTTCAAGATTTTCTCAAAACCAATATATGGCAAAACAATTAGTTTTTCGATATTAAGTACCTACGATAGTTATGTCGATATGTATCCTAAAAAGTGTATAGAAATTGGACACTGGGTACATTTATTAATCATAAGAAGCAACGAGAATTAATCTTCATAAACAAATCCTTTTTAAACTGCTTTCTCGCATAGGTAAGTACACCATGCGTGTCTGTTGAACAAACGAACTTTATGATTTTCACGTGGGACAAACCTTGCTAAATCATAGGACTAAAAATACGTTTGAAGCACGCATCTAACAAAAATCTTCTTCTGTCGGCCATCATTCGGAGTAAGAAGTAACAGGCAAGTGTAGTGTGTCTGTCGGTCTCCTTCTCCTAATTAGAAATGCCGTCTCTCTAAAACATGACTGATGACCGTGTCTGCGTTTGGAAGAGAGAGCACTGGGCTTCTCTTCTCTCCGACCAACTGCCTGCGACTTATCAGATGAATACGCCGGACGATTCTTGTTTCCATTCCAGTTGCGTCAGACCCATGTCAAATAGTGTGGCCCCCCGTCAAAAAACATACCCTGCTCTTAGAATGTGCTACTATATGATGCATCAATGAGAGAACATGTAACGCTCTAATGTTCAATTGTCCGCCTCTTTCGGCCATGCTTGGCTGCGTTATATATACATACATACACTACGGACGGAATCGAATATAATGAATCCCGAAAATGTAAAATGGAAGAGAGAGTGGAGCGGAGCCCCATTATTCCGTAGATTATACCATTGTACGTCGACGCACAATAAAAACTCATATTTCTTCGTCGTGTGTCTTTGTGGGAGAGTGTGATATCTCTGTTGCCTCTCCGTGGATACGAATGGAACGTGGACGTGGTGCTTTTTTCTTTTTATATAGCAAAAAATATCATCATCACAGCCCTCGAGAGCTCGTTAATATATAGTATGCAAATATATATATATATATATATACATATATATCCATAGAGTGAGTCGCGATAAATTATTTCAATTAAATTTAATTAAATAATATTAGCATATTTGCAAATACACTTGCTCCTCTCGTCGACTAGCTGATAACCAAATTTGTTTATTGGAGAGAGAGAGAGAGAGAGAGAGAGAGAGAGAGAGAACGAGATATAGATCGTGTTTATGCTAATGACGGCAATGCATATTTGCCGCGGCTTTGTCTGCGAGTAAACACTGCCAGTGCACAATTCAATTCTGGGCAGCGATGCCATTTAGTTGTCACAAATAGAATATAGGACAGACAGATTTACACATCAATATCAATATTGATTGATTAGGTTTATCATGTTTTAGACAATTGAAAAACATATAAATTGGGGGATTTAAGTCATAAGTATTAATTGTATCTATTATTCAAACGTAGCTTCTGGAAAATTTCCTTTTTCGGATCTATAATTCTGCAATTCCCTACTATTCGGATCCTCAATCAGAATTCGGCTTAAAAGTACCTATATCACCAACTTTATTTTGAACTAATGAGAGCTTTAATAATCAATAATTGTTAACAACAATACTTAGGTATTACCTATAAATGACAAAGTTTTTGGATGATAATAATGTTCATCTGTACCTTTTTAATATATATTTAAGTTGTTCATTCTCCGATGTCGATAAACCTAACCAGCGAAAATATTGAATTCTAGTAAAATTCAGCTTGTAAATGAAAAATATACTTACAGATTCATCCACCAATGTCGACTGATAAGTATAAGTAGTCTGCTTAAGTAAAAGTTACACATGTAGTATGGTACGCAAAAAATATCAAAAGTTACCAAATCATATCATCAGAAATAATTGAAATCAACTGACTGCCTATTTTAGTCGGCTATTATCTCTATTCTATGACATTGACATTCGTCTTTCGAAAGATCTGACATACATAAAAATAAGAATACGAACTTGTAGGTATTGATGTGTGATTGGTTTGACAATAACTGGTTCATAACATCAAAATTAATAAATATTTTCTACAAAAACTAGAACTGACTTTATGATGGACTGACATATATAAAATAATGTTGAATCTATTGGTGCTGGTAATTTTGAAGTGTTGCTGCTAGAGATAAATAGAAGACTTTTGGCATCAACTTTAAAAGTACCAGCAAAGAATCAGTGAATTCGATCCCATTTTTTGTTGAATAATACTTATTCATTTCACATATTTGAGTGCTTAATTAGTCATGAAAATTAAACGTTCATTTATTCTCAGTATTTCAACATATGGCGATAAAAATATTGAACATTCTTAGTCCTGTACCTACTTAACTCGGACACCTGTGATTTTTTTAAGAAATGCTCAGTTTAAATGTTTGTCCCCTCCTCCCCTTTTAAGTGTAATCAAAATTGGACATCTAGATGAATTTTATACATCCTTCTGGCAAAGTCGGTCAAAAACTAGACAAAACCTACAAAGACAACTCTGCAATATATTGTTTATAGATTGTCAAAGTCAATGTATTCTTACTAACCTTGCTATTTGTGATTATAATTTTTTTCGTATTTTTACATTTTTGAGATATTGCAAACAATTTGAAATTCATTCATACTGCTTGGCTTTAAATCAAACTTTAGCAGAAATTACATTGGAATTAAAAATAGAATAAAAAATATATTCTAGAAATTTGAGAACTCATAACTTGAAACTTTTTCAGAGATTCTGATACTCTAACAAATTGTCATAGACTGAGTTAAAATATAATCCTGTCATTTCTATTGAGGAAGAATGAAGATAACTGCTTTGCGTAAAAAGCTTCGGAAAATATTATAAAATATGGATACCTACCTATTAGAGATTGGGCAAGAATAATTCTATACCTATATATATTTTCACAGAGATTTTTGAGATATGTTCTTAAGACTTTTAAAGTTAATTTGGAGTTTTTTAAATTTCTCAATTTGTTTACCTTTCATATCTATGATCTATGTATTTGTAGAAACACATTTATGGTAAGTTATTTCAATCCTAATGATTAAAATCTGCATTTTATAATTCATTATACGTTGGTAATAATAACTAAGTACCTACATATAGTTGAATACATATTTTATAACTTTTTCTAATATCTATTTTGGAACTACTGATTTTATCAAAGTTAATTAACACCATAAAAATGATTAGATCTTTCATATTTATAAAAAATACATAGACACAATATTTTTGGAAATATATAAAGTATTTACACATAATATGTGAAAGATAATATTCCTATGCTTTCAAGCAACCGACCATAAAATGAAATAAACTTCCGCTCGCATAAATAGCATCTGTAATGACACAACCAGAGTTTCAGCTGACCAAATCTAAAAGTGTGCATAAGATATTGTTCCAATTAATGATCGTCGGAGAGTTCCCATCATAGCTATGATAATCGTAGCGAACACCTTTGAGTAGAGCTAAATAGATACATACATATTCCGCTTGGCTGTAATTACAAAGTGAAATGCCGCTAGCAGAGCTAACATATTATCATCTAGGCGTGTGAAATAGATCTGGCGAATTAATTACATAAATAGTAATACAAATGTAATAGAATGAATATCTTAAGAAGAGAGGCTACATGTGCAATGAAACTCAAATTTGAAATAAAAAATAGTTATTAAGTAGGTACCTACATATTTTTTAATAGATTTTGAATGCATATATTGTGCACGTTGGCAAGACAAAAAGTAATTTCATTAAAAAATCTAGCATACCTAATATGATGGTTAGGTTAGGTTAGGTTAGGTTTTATTTTAATTTTAAATTATATGGAAATATAATACCAAAAACATATTTTTTTTCCCTTAAGATGTAAGCAAGTATTTAAGTTAATATTTTTTTATGTTTATATAGGTATATTAATTTTTTTTTCAAGTTTTCGTAAGTACAGGTAATTTTTTACCGCTATAGGCAGTAGTTTATACCTATTTAAGATAAAAATGAATGTATCTACTTGTATATTCCGGTTATTAATAAATAAATACATAAATAAAATAAATAAATAAGATTGATCGTATACAGAGAACAACAACGACACTGATGATATACATACAAGGTTTTTTTAGGTTGTTTACTTATGAACACCCATAAATGCATAGGCTGATAATACCAACCTGATTGAAATTTTTCTTAGATTTTTCTTCAATCATTGCTTAAATGTGCTTTTCATTACGTATTTTCCCGATTTATGGGTCATGTGAATTCATACATTATTCGAATTTATTAAATTGATTGCATGAACAGGAAATTCATCTTGCAGAGCAAGGATGCGTTAATTGAAACAAAAAATGTACAATACATAGATAAGGATTCATACCATTCTGAAATTCTCGGCATTAAGTGATTCTTACTTTATATGTAACAGAATATTAAGACAAGATTTGTATCTATATATAATCGCAGTAATTTATTAATTTCCAGGAGCTTCTAATACAAGGACAACACAAATGATTTAAAATACCTAAATACAGATTTCAAGAAATATGCACTTGATTTCTGAATTGTGGAAAAGAAAGTTTGATGGTGTTATTTTCAATATATTTGTTATGATCACCAGACTAGTTAAATTTTCTTCTTTTTTTCATGTTGCATAATCAAATCTTTCAGCTTCTCGAGACAAGTGACGTTTAATCATTTGATTTCAGATAAGCCATTTATTTCCCAAATCAATCTTAATTATTTTTATATTATCTAGTCATTACACTGAAATGTGAATACTCACACAATATTTATCGGCCAAAACCACCACAGGAATGCGTAGGATATTTAGATTTATACTGATAATTTATTTTATTTTATTCGAAAAATATTTGGTACCTATATTTAACAGGATTCATAAAAAACAGCTGAAACTAGCCATTTTTGTTATTATGACCGTTGTAAATTTTTTCTGATCGAAGCAAAACATGAAATTTTTCATTGAGACAGAATATAAACTTTTACCGATTCTGATGTGGTTTGCGAGTTAAATGACCTCGTAGATAGGTATGGATTAAAAATGTCTGATAAATAAATGTTGTTATTCAGTTGTACATACAAATTTTAACTCATACGAATGAAGACTCACCGATTGCGAAATTCTCACATTTCACGACATTCTCATCTCAAGTTGGAGCACTACTGAAACTTCGTTGCTCAGGCAATGACTCTCCAAATCTCTAACAATAACATCATAAAATCAGTAGGTGTTCTTTTATATTGGACAATCTATTATGAACAACTGTTGAAGCCAGAAATGGGTTCCGCATATTAGTTATTAAGTTGATCTGTTTTTGGATTAAAGAATAGGTATATGCCAGAAATGGATCTACTTAACTAATTCATGTGTGGATAGATATGATAGCGCGAACAAATTTCCATTTTTCAGACTCTCCAAAACTTTGGATTATGGCGATGAAACAGACAAATGGGGGTTCTCTTCTTCCTCTGCCACCTATAGAGTGGGCCACCTGCTGAGTTACGGACGACAATGATTGAGTCATCCCGAGAAGGTTATGCAAAAATGTATCTATACCACAATTTCGAATGGCACGTCATAAATATCCTCGTAAAAGAACAGACGTCGACTTGCTAAAATTCCAAGGCCGAACAAGACGGTTTTAGAAACTGGATTACCTTTTCGCAAAATGTTATTATGTAACCAGCAATTCTACCTAGATGAACATAGAAGTGTTGTAAAAATGTTGTAAAATCCATTTATGACATTCGCATTGGAATGTTAGAATTGAGGGTAATAATAAGGTAGGTGGTAGGTGACACCAGTGGCAGAGACACGTAAATAAAATTAAAGCGTTTTCATTTTGAAACATTGTGATTTATATTTTTTTTATTTTAAGTTACTCATAAAAACTATTATGAAATTATTCTTCTTGCTGTGTTTTCCATTTGATAGAAATACACTGCTTCTCAAAATAGCGACGCGGTAGAAATATTCACAAATAATTTTAGAATTGATAGCGACTAGATATAAGTATACTACATATAGGTATATATATATATATATATATATATATATATATATATTTATATATATATATATATATATATATATATATATATATATATATATATTTATATATACCCTGTCTGTTAAAAAATATCAATAAAATTAATATGAAGAACTCCTGTTGACAAGCGTAAGGTTAACTGTGATATCGCAGAGGGTTAAATGTTATAGTATTTTATTCTCTAAACTCAACTGTTGTTTTGTGACCTAATTATTGTAGAATATTCCGTTCTATAGTTATAATATTAAAAAAATAGTTTTCTAGAAAATCGACTGTTACAGACACCATCATAGTCCACATAGTAATTATAAAGGTTACATTTTTTCTTTAGATGTACAGAACCCTAAAAAGCAAGGGAAGTCGGTGAAGAAGTGGAGTGATTAAGAAAGAATGAGGTATGTAGTACGTATACTTCGACGTATACAAAGTATACCACGAAGTTTTGAAATACTAGTAGGAGTTTGAGACGGAAAATCAAAACTAGATATTAATCTATGTAATTTAGTTATACCTATGTTTTCTTTGATTACAGTTTTTGATTCAGTTTATAAATGAATTAGCAGTTGAGTTATACCATTTTCATCCCATTATCGGAATGTAATATAACGTGTAATATGCATTATATTACTGACATGGCTGTATTTCTTATAAGTAAATAAGTAAACAGAGAACTTCCAATCTGCATAAATTGAAGATCTAATATTGTAGCAAAATTATACTTTCAGGGGTTTCTTGAAAATTATAGAGCCAAGATATAAAATATTTAACAAAAGCCACATACTCAAGGGAAAGCGCATTTAAATCTATGATTTGAAAGGGTAATGGAAACTTCTTGTTGAAGCCTACGGGGGACTTCTTGAATATCTGTTTCTTGTGTAAGTATATATAAGTACCCATTTGTGATCAGTAGCTTCTGTGAGTATACAGGCGTAGCAAATATCAGTATTTGTGTGTAAACTTACCAAACTGACTTCTCATCCAAGGGTAAAGCGGACTAGGTAGGGCAGATGCCGTATTATTTGGAGGTTGCTGGCCGGGTTGCGGTTGCTGCTGAAGAGGAGGTGCTTGCTGGTGAGGTGGTGCTTGATGCATTGCTGGATTCTGTTGGGCTCCATACATCATATGTTGCTGCTGATGGTGTTGCTGTTGGTGATGTTGCTGCGGGTGTTGCTCCTGCATATGGTGACCCATGTGGTGAGTGTTCATGTTTTGCGCGCTATCCAGGGGCGGACTCCCAGTAGGGCCCAATACACCATTCTGCGTCACCGCAGCGGCTTGCAACTTACAACTAGCGTACACAACGGGCGTTTGGTGTCCATTTGGGGCACCAGTCGCCGCCATATGCATATTGGTCGGACTGTTTGGTCTATAATCAACGTCCATCGATTGCTGTTGAGCGTTGTAGTAGCCTGCTGCGTTCCTGATGTCCATTCGGTCATAGGGTGGGAATCTTGGGTACGGCATTCCCTGAGGCGGCTGACCTGCAGCTGGTGGACCGCCATAGTGGTGTGGAGGGATGCCTTGTCGCAAACCAACCACCGAAGGATCACCCGAGCAGGAGTTTGGGTCCGTTTGGACAGCTCCACCACCACCTTGCGGCACTTGCACTGCGGCTCCGTAGTGCTGATGTTGGTGTTCCGCCGACACTACACCACCATTTCTCATGTCCGGCATGTAATTGGCAAAGTAAGAACTCATGCTAAATAACTTTTAGATCACAGCAAATTAGGTAATTACCACACTGAGTTGTTTCGACGCACTGGAATCACATTAATCACTAGAGAAGCATTCTCTCATGATCGCACTGACATTCACACTCAAAATCAAAGAAAATAATTCACTATTGATCCACTTCCGATCACCTGCTTGTCCTAGATCAGTGTTGTCCTCTTCATCCAATGTAAAAAAGTAGTCTCATATGTTCCTGCAACAGAAACAATTTGTCAGTATTATTGTTAGTAATTGTTTGATTGGTTGGGGTTACGAAAGTCACACTTCTCGCGAATTGAACACATCATTGGTGACTACAAACAATACGTTGCCAGTTTCAGAGGGCAAATGAATTTGTTTGAGCAAAGTTTAGTACCAAAGGAAAATGTGTGGCATATGCATATATAATATAGTATAGTATGGGAGACCGACTGATCGTTAAGGATTGCACGGTCCATATACACACGTGTTGGCGGAATGGAACACTTGCATCTTGTTAGGCATGGCTGTTTTCAAATTATATACTAAATGTCTATATGTAGTGAAGACTTCCCTGAATTGTGAGGAAGAGCCGAAACAAAGGCCCGAAAATTCAATTCCAATTTACATGTTACCTGTACTTACGTTTAATTTGTACACTTCTTTGATTTAAAATAAATTAAGTTGAAGTGACAGACTAGTTTTAGATAGGTAATGCAATAAGTACTGAAGTTGAATTATCGAATTTCTATGGAATTATTTGTTAAAAAAATCATATCTACTAGATTTCAATTAAGAACGAAAAGACAATGTCAAAAAAAAATATCGAGAAGAGAGGGGGCAAATATGAATGTTATGTCCTGTTTGAAGTTGGATTAACATCATTAACAACCAAAATTTACCATCCAAATATAGTGAGTTTATCTTGAATTGACCTTAAAAAAATTATGACCAGTTATCTTGGATTTACCCAATCACTCAAATACCGGCAATGATCATATTTTATAAGGTAAGTATAAATAAAGAATGACAACTTTAACATTTTTGATTTTGCATAAAATTATTTTATTTATTTTCCCAATCATAACACGTATACTTTATCTAAGCAGCTGCTATCGATCCTTGTATTTGTGTGAGTATTAGAGTTAATAAATTTCTCAATTAATATTCACGAAAAAAAGCCAATTATAGATGAAAACAAATTACAGGGCAGGATGCAATTCCCACAATTCATTTTTTCATTTGCAGTATCCGCGTTAAATAAACTTATTAATAAAAACATGCCCTACCATTAGAGTAGGTTTTTTGTTAGATATTATTGTAGGGCTCAAATATAATAGTCGTTGCGTTTGGGAGAATTTTAATTGGTAGGAAATATATCGAAATAACGTACCACATACACCGCTGTCATAATAATAATGGCATATTATTTTCAACTCAAAGATGTTATGTTTAGATTTAGTTATTCTTGTTGTTATTAAGACACCACAATAGGTAGGTACGTAGCAATTTGTGAAGAGATGCACCAATTAAAATTATTACACAGTGTTTCTTTGAGGCGCCTACACAACACATTAATTGGCATTTTTTTCATTCATATCCACATCCGCGTTTGATGTTAGAAAACCTGGCGTTACAAAAAAAAATGTTCATTTTCATGATTTATATGAAACGCCGTGGCGTGGTGGATGTAAAATAGGTGTTGTCCCAGTCACGAAAATGTGACTGGGACAACACGCAGAAGAGAATATAATATGATCCCGTAGAATTTCAAGTAGAGGATCATGAAAACGAGAAGACTCTCAATGATAAGCTATTTCCATACGAACTCTATAATTATTCCTTTCATCGAATCATCAAAGTAGGTACATCACAATTCAAGCACACAATACTTAAACTTCGTCTATACAACAATTAACGCTATTTGAGGAGCTGAACTCGCATATTTAAAAAAATGAATAGGAAACCAATCAATTGTTTCATCAAATAAATAATGAAAATAAATTTTAAGTACCTAATAAAAATGTCGTGTGTCCACTCACATGGCGGTCCTGCAAATTTCAATGCGTTCCCGACATAATCTTGGCACATAACGACAGACAGATAGATAGATAGATAACATACCAAGGATTTAAATATGTTCTCTAGACCTTAAAACGTAAACATTTGTTGAATACATATTTTTTACCCTCTACACTTAACGGTAGAAGAGGGATAGATTATATATATATATATATATATATATATATATATATATATATTATTACAAAAAGTTGGACCGACTTTATCAGTTGTTGCACTGAAAAATACAAAATAATATTAATTCTAGTGGTGCTGATTCTTTTGGAGTTGGTGCCTACAAAAACAAACTACAACGGCACAACTTCAAAATTACCAGCACCAATAGAATTAATATTATTTTATATTTTTCAGTGCCACAACTGATAAAGTCGGTCCAATTTTTTGTAAAAAATATTTATTTCAAATTTTTGAGTGTAACATTAGTCATGGAAATTGTTGAATGTTCACTAATACCCAAAAAGATATAGGTAGGTTTAGCTTGTACATAGCGGAATTGCGCATATCACATATTTCAGACTTTACCATTGCGAAACTCGGAAACCGTGACTCTTTTGAAAAAATGTTCAATTTAAACGTTTCCGGATATAATCCCTTTTCTAATTTTCAAATCTCGAATTTTCGATTTTCGGAAAAAATTGCCCCTTCCACATAGCTGAAACACATATTTCAGACTGTAGCGCGGAAACGTATGATCATTTTTCAAAATGTCCAATTTAAACATTTCCGTATATGGAATTTTCATTAATTCTGTCGTCTCGGATTTTCAATTTTCGAGAAAAATTGCCCCCTCCACCCCCTTTAGGGGCGGTTTTCGGAGGGAAGGAGATTCTGGATTTGATTTTCCTCAATATGGGACCATTTCTAAACTCTCCTCTTTCAAATGGAATAAAAATCGTCTAAATCGGAGTATGTTTACTATGCAAAACGCGCGAACAGTCATAAAAAAAGCAATCTTACAACCGAATTGTATACCTTCTACTTTTTTTGTCGGTCAAAAAAGGACATACAATATACTTCCCATACCTACATAGTTTCATGGGTAGCGGTTGAAAAATAACAAAAAAACACTAAGTAAGCTGTGGAATTTATTATTATGTTTTTACTTAATTCAGTTGAAATCAAGTAACAAAGGTTACAACCATGGCGCTCACACCGACAAGCAAATGGAGATAATTACATCGGCGCAACTAGGTAGGTAGGTATGGCATAGATTAACGAAAGTCATGAAGACAATTAGGTACTTTGATTAATATAAATGAGATACCAAGTTTGAGCATAAGAAACATAAATATGTATTATTTGTGAATTAGTCTTGGAAACATTGTCGTAAAATTCTTAGTTTCACTCATATTTCACAGCCTGCCGAAGATAACTATTTTTAGATCGCTCGAAATATTAGATAGGTACATTTTTCTTATTCGTTTCTTCACTTTATTAATATGATCATAGTAGATATGTCAGTTTTTCAAAGCTGTTAACAAGCAAAGTACGATTTTGGGACGAGGAAAATATATACAATATGTTCCAGGAACCTCTGGAATGAGAGGTTTAAAACGTTTTGTGCTGCAGGATCACATGTCTGCACGTGATGTATTTGGATGCAACTCCGGAGATATTTCCAGGAAATACTCGCGAATATGCTGTGCTACCGATGGCGCAATTCATCACATATAAATATAATGTTCCTCATTGCGACATCAACTTGAAATATGGAATGCCGTCGCTTTTTTGGTATGATTTTTTTTGTTTCGGTATTTTCGTTGACATGACGAAATTATAACGGCAACAGCAGCGCCACCAGCACACTATATTACAACAGGAACAAAACTCTTCCATAATCTCATTTGCACATCCAAGCATTCATTCTCGCGCTCTCTATCTTTCAGCATTTCGGTCTCTCTCACACATTCGGACGGCTCATAAATCCTGCTACATTAAAAACAAAAGCAACGAGTACATCAAAACATGTCTGCGGTAAAAAATGTCGGTTTAGCAAAAAGCAAAACTGTCATGGCAGCGTCACGATGGCTGACTTCGGCTAACGAATTACATGTGTGTGTGTATATATTTGTACGACTGTGCGTTGCGGAACCTTTTAGCTTGACAAATCGGGTGTCTGAGTGTCTCACATGCCCTTATGCTGTGGGTGGATGCAATTATTTTTCCGATTCAAACCTTCTTTCGTTGATATGAGCACGGACGAAGCGTCTGGTTGATTCTCGCTATAATAGTTGTGATAGTCAGTAGGATTAAGAAAATCAACAGGATATGAACAGGAGCATTCACAAATACCTATAGAAGAAATATTTCAAACTTGGGATCAAATTTCATTGAATCAACAACTTTTTTTCACAAATCACTGCAAATACTAACATAACTAAGACAGAAGGTCGGACATTGCAGAATGAGAAACGTATTTGATTAGGTAATAATTGCCTATTTTATATTCCAACATGAGGACTAGGATGTTGAACAGTAGGTATAAGTCAGAATTATCTAGTAAGAAAAACTATTATCTACAATTTTACCTGTGAATCAATTATTTAAATATTTTTATGAGAAAGATATTGCACTCAATATAAAAATTATCGCTTATAATCTCCCTAAAGCTTGAATTATTTCCTAAATTTTTTTCGAGGCACAATTTTTAAAAATTCGCAACTGAGAAAAATAATTCAAGTTCGCGGGAGATTTGCTACGAAAATTTTATACATATCAAAAATTATATTTAAAAATAAATAGGTACAATTTCCAACAGTTTATGAATAAATATTTGTCAAAATAATCTACGCTTGTTATTCTGGCATCTGCACGTGACAGCTTTCAAGCCAGGGAAATTATCACTTATTAATTTCGCAAAATTCAGGTTATCGTCACATCAACCTGTCAAAATCAAAGCATCTGATTGTCTTGAAACAACGGGTATAAAATTTTCTTTCACAAGCACAAGCGCATTCTTCATTTTCAGTATAAAAAAATAGACAAGTGCGAGTCGGGCTCGCGTGGTTTAGGTTCTGAAAAGATTTTCGTCTAGGTTTCCCTGTAAAGATTGAGTAAAGTTCTATATTCTGTATTTTTTTAAAAATAAGTATACGCATAGTAATTTCGGAGAGCAGGGTCAATTTAAGTAATTATAGGTATTTTCTCCAAAATCATCATAACGAGTACATTGACTTGATATGTCACATGTTCCTTCCGTTCTGTAGATTCAGAGAAAATAGTAGGTATGTGACAGACAGGCCGACAGACAGTCAAATAGTCGTTGACAGAGAAACATACAGACAGGCAGACCGACGGGCAAACACTAGCGAGATCTTATACCAAATAGTTCCGTTTTTTCATCAGATGTAAGGTAGGTACCCTAAAAATAATTATTTTTAGTCTTTTTAGTCTTATTCAGATTGTATTTTCTTCAAATTCTGAGCTAGGTTTGAAGATTCGCGAAGTTGAATTAAAATCGATTGGAAAATTTTAACCAAATAGATAGATAAGCGATCATGTAGACAAGAAAACGAGATCGGATAAACATGATCATAGGAATAGGAATGCAAAGCATAACAATACCCGCGGATATGAAATTTACAAGGAAAATAGAAAGAATTTTTCAAGAAGACCGAGGTTGACTGCTAGAAGTCAGTAATTGCTAAAGATAAAATCTTTAGAAGACATTCTTATTCAGTATTTTTGAGGATTTAAGTTGTATAAAATTCCAGAGAATCTGATAGTAGATTTAAACATAATAAATAAAGTATATCTCCTTGACCCTGTAAATGTTTCCTCGAATACAGCCGAGTCAAAGGTAATGTTTACTTGTTTTCTAGAACCGGCTCCTAATCTAAAGGAGATCAAGATACGGTGCTCTGTTCTTAGAAATGTTATTTCTTGAGGCCAACTACGAAGAAATGTCTTGTCGTACAATTATTATGGTCTGAATTTAATAGTTTTCTAGAAACAACATGATTACGAAGAAAATGTGACAGTGACATGATTAAAGAACGATAAAATAATCAAGATTTTTGCAAACTCAGTATTATATGGAGTGAAAACCAACAGAATAACTACAGCCCTGTTTATGATCTATCTTAGTTTGAAATTAGTTTCGTTTCTTAGTTATTATGGTAACAAATAATATTAAACATGACAGTTATAGTATCAAACTAAACTTCTGCCGAAATAAGATTGATTGTGAATATGGCGGCTAGTCTTTTAATAATTTGCATACAAGCCTGCCATTGATTCTCTGGATTTTAATTATAAAATGAGCATGAATCGTTGCGATAAGTTTGTTACAATTCTGAATGAAAAACGAAGTGGGTAGTGCAAATCTCTGGCAATCATCGGGAAATAAATACAAAAGAGCAACGTTTGCAATGGTGGAAATGGATAAAACGGAATATTCCAAAATTATTTTAGGCTTCCACACAAGACTTATTACAAAGAGCACTCTAAAAATTACTAATTACTTTCAAACATGAATAATGATGTTGCCACAGTGAACTGTCCAACTTGGCAGTGAGTTGGAGAATGAGGAGGGACTTTCACTACTCGGATATAATGGAAGTTTGTGTTATGCCAAAACAACTTTCAAGAACTTTCTCAACATTCAACAAAAACCTAAATCTCGGTGCACATCTTGGTCCGATTCGTAACCCAGTCCCAGTATTACAGTGGGGTTGAGGGAGACCGAGCTTCTTACCCAGTTTCATTAGAAAAAATCACCCCATTGCGCATACACCACCCCTTAATTGGCTAAATGTTTAAATGAGATTTGCATGTATAACGCTATAACCAGCAACCCGGCGGGGGGACAAGTTTTAATTTAATCAAAGAACTTGACACTCCAGGGTGTTTTTGGATGAAATCGTTATGCAAAAGGGACGTAAAGCAAGGGTGCAAACGACGAGGTGTGAATGTGACGTCGTATTGTGATGTGAGGACAGTGGCGCAGTTCGCAAATTCTGAAATTCCTACTCATATGGAGGTACTAAAAGTTGCTACCCACAGAAAACTTTATCTAGATCATATTAAATCACACTATAACATAATACTTGTTAATCAATTCCAATTTCACTTTTAACTCAAATGTGAGCTCTGATAAAAAAATATGAATATATTTCTTATCTATGAAAAATAAACATTTCAAAGTCATAAATATTCATAGGCATACCCCTTAAAAGTTTCAAACGAACAGTAAATTACCTCTAGACCTCATATATAATTCATAGATACCAATACCAAGTCCATGCAATCCAAGAAGGACCACACAAACAATTAGAAGTCCAACACGTCTGAAGATATAATTCGACAGAGCAACGGCATGAATAGAAATCTCTAATTAAGCTCATGATAATCAACGCTGAACATTTACTCCCATAAAAGGACAAACAGACCTTGTGTCACCAAATACCGGAAAGCTCAAGGTATAGCTGAGGTACTACGCAGTAACGCTGATATTTCTTCCAAGAGTTTTGTGAGGAGAATACCAAACAAATCCAGCAAATCTTTGTAATAATGTTATAATTATACCTAGGTACATCATGTAGATAGAAGATATTATTGTTCCAATTTTCATGATAAATATAATTAATTTTCAATATCTTTTCCAAAGAAAAGTTAACGCTGCTTAGTTATTACTGAAAAGTTTCACAAGAGTGATAATTTTCATTTCTATGGTATTTATATCGAAACAAACCTACGCCTATGGATGAAGCAAAATTAACTATCAACCCATTAATATTCACGACCCAAAATGTCGTGCTACTTCGTGAATTATAGTTGCTTTCTGTACATAATAACAATCAATACTGAAAGGACGAAGATGAAGATTGTTCTACCATTTTCATCAACTCAAAACCACAAACATAGACGTCCGTTGATCTCTGTGTTCTCTGTCTGTTCTACATAAACTAAAGTGAAGAAATAGTAAGATAAAGTGAGCTAGTTATAGGGGTGCTATCCTCGAGTTCCACGCTAGATCACGGACCTAAGGTTAAAATTAGATTATGACTATCCAACATTACTATACGGTAACATAGTTTAAAGTTGAAGTTCATAAAATACATTAAGTGTACCATTTTCAATACCTAATTTATTTTTATTTGTAGCAATTTAACTTTGTAACGAAAAATAAGGTAAGACAGAAACCATAGATGCGTATGTGAGAATCAATGAAAAAAAATATTTTCATTGGCATTTGGATAATCGACATTTTTTTTCATCTTTCGACCTAAACTATTTTTAAACTTTCAATGGACGCAATTATAAACTAATAGTTGATCATGCTCATCAACGAAAGATAAAGGTAAATCTCATATCGAAATGACCTAACTATTAAGATTGTTCCCACTTTCGAAGATCCAAAAATTTTAACGTCCAAAATGTATCTTTTTTCGAAAGTTTATTAGGTATATATACCTATATGGGATAATAAGAAATTAGAAAACGTGACAGAGATCGCTTTTTTGAAGATATCAAGTTCAATTTTACTACAAAGTCATACAAGTCATACAAATATCTTGGTTGAGATCGTAAATATGCGTGATCAGACTACTAGTTTCAAAATGGCGGCCAAACAAACATTTGAAAAATTCTCATAAATAGAGATTGATCACATTTTATCAAGGAACTTTTATGTTATAAATATAATTTGTCCCAACAATATTTGCTTGCATTTCTTCCTAAAAGTGATAGAAAAAAATTTGAATTCAATACCGTGAAATTTACCTATCCGCTGGATACGAGCCATCAGGGTTATTTTTAATCAAATTTGTACATGATTTTTCTAGTCTAGGAAATTCCCTTACAAATACCTTCCAACTGATATTGAAAATATATAGATTACTTAAAAACGATATATTTCTTAAATGAGAAACAAACTGATTAACGTTTATCAATCCTTGTCATAAAATAAATCATATAAATTTTAATTATTAGCAATTATTTACAATAACAGTCTTTAAGACATAAATTGTTGTGTATTTATTTAGATTATTTGTAAAAATTAATAGCCCCATATTGAAATAAATTAATATATAATTACACATTTCCAATTTCCAATAATATTAATTGCCGTCTATAAAAGTAGGTACATATGCAATCTATATTACGCGAATATATTAAATCAATTTCGAACGTCAAGAGATAAATTAGCGAGCTATTAATTCCCACATTAATAATAACGATAAGAAAGGTCAATAGGTTAGTGAGAGAATTCAATTTAATATCCGGTAATCCGAGAAAAATACCATCAACGTTATTTTGGAGCAACATTTTTTCTCCAATGTTTTTCACAATATAATGTTTGAAACAAATAGGTATGGTTACATATCTCAGACTATAAATGGGAGTACTTTAAATTGAGTAGTTGTTTTATTCAAATCATAATATTCAACATATTCCAGTATTTACAGCGCCACTAGAAAAACTCAAATAACGCGCCAGATTGACCACGATCGGTTCCCCTATCGGTTAATAGCTGAACTTTTCCAACACCAGTCGGTGCCGATAAGGAAGTTCACTTGTCAACCGCTTGAAAGAATTATATTCAATTCCAGACTGTAAATTATCGCATCCTCAATGCTGATCGCGGAGAGACCGCCTGTTGAAAATAGATTTCTTTATTTTCGGTGCGTGCTCGGCGGAACGATTTGAATTTATTGACTACATGGGCGGAGGAATATAGGAAAATTTTACATAATTCTTCGCAAATATGTCATTGAATCTATTTGTTTAAATATACACTTAGATCAGCAGAATGTGAATGCGTTTTTGTATCTAGTAATTTGGACCCCCGATAACTCCCCGCTGGCCAAAAATATAAATACACTTTTGATGATTTTTATATATTTACAAGAATTAAATAGAAGGCTTGATTTTCTTCAACTGTTGTAGAGTAAAAATCTACTTTAACTGAAATAAAATTTTACTGGTCTTTGAAAATATAGTTAGCACTTTTAATAAACGTAAATTAATTAGTTGCTTGATTATACTTTAATAGTCTGCCGAGCAAACAGCATTCATCTTTAGTGCATATACGCTTACAGTGTATATTATGTACGGTATACAATATGGCGACGTAATAAATTAATCCGAAGATAGACTAGACGGTGGAACCATCGTCGTACAACAGTATTCCACGACCATAGTATGTAGTAGATAGTCGCATCAAGGTAGAACAATACGTTTAGATAATCTGACACGGAACGGACACCCTATTGCACCTGTCGGACTAGTTGATAGTGTCCCGTGATTTACTGGTTTGCATATCGAGGGACCATTGAAAAGCCAATTGAAATCGAGCGGTGTAATCGCACATGATGAAAACAATTCATCAATGTTGGGGTGGGGGTTTAGTCGAACAATCGATAGGGGTGACGGCAGCAACGGTGGGTGCTCGCATTTTCATGAAGTCGCTGCCTGCCGTCGGCGCTCGACAAAAGGCCAAAAAACCAGGGGCGGAGCTCCCGGAAAACGGGGACTTTGAACAACTTTCCATGGTGATTTATGTTGACGCACTTTTCCTCATCCGACCTTACACACATCGATGGTTATACCTTATACCTACCCCGTAAACATCCAACGATATCATTTTTTGGGTATTGGGACTAAGTATTTATTGCCTTTTTGAATTCGCCAACTATGTAAATCGATTTAGAATAAATTTGGTTCATGTAGAAAGTAAAAAAACGCTATGATAAAAACGAAACTTGAAATACCTACATCTATCAAAGTCTGACAGTTATCATTTAAAAAGCTAAGTAGAGAACAGTAAGACATCTGGTGATAAATGCAGTGAGCTATATAATACTCTCGAGGGGGTTTTGACACTATCAGAATGACAGTTTAACGTAGTTGCAATCTTAGACATGGTATAATATTATAAAATAATGTTAATTTCTGTCAATTTGTAGTGTCAAATTCTCCTCACAAGCATTTCGTTGCATTTATCACCAGATATTCAATATTTCTATATTGCTAGCGCCTCTCTCTTTATAGGTACTGAACACACGACACACGACGAGTGCTGAGAGTGCTGGAGAAATTGAGTCAAGTTCCTCTCTCTATAAACAAATAATAAAATTCGCCGAGTGATTGGTCAGTTCTCCAGAGTTGTCTGCGCTGTTGAATTTCGGTCGTGTTGTAGGCCCAACCAACCATATAGAAGTAATAAATATATGCCTTTGGGTTCTCAAGATTATCAATAAATATATAATGAGAAATTACCTATTGTCTTTTTATGAGAAGTTGTACGCATTCTTTATGCACTTACATTATCATAAATGTAGTAGGTACCCTCTAATCCACTGCAGTTATTAAGTTTTTAAAAGTAATTCTTCATTTCCACTTTTGGCTTCAAGATTCAGTACAAATCACTTTTATTTCTTTAACCTCGTTAAAAATAACTTATCTATTCATAAAAACGTATTTCCTTTGTTTTCTACGTGGTTCATTTATTGCTGATCTACGTTTTGACAACTTTATCAGTTTAATTATAATTGATCAACCTGAAGAGTATTTTCTAATTATACTCAATGATTTTTAGTGGAAAAAATAACTAAAAACACCAATAAGTTTGGGATGTATGCTTATCCCAAAATAACTTACTATAACTTCTAACTCAACTTAGGCAATTTGGGCATCCCGTCGATGATTTACGGGTGCTTGTGCTTATACGAAAAGGAAAATGACTGAGTAAACTCATAGAGTATTTTCAGCAGTTATATATAAGGACTCATAACTAATCAATGAAGAACTGAATGAGGCTTAATGGTATCCTTTCATTGGAAGTTTAATCAAACTCTAGTTAACATTCTGAATGAGAGATAAGTTGTAAGTGTGTTTGCATTATTTTCTCGAATTAGAGTTTAGCGATGAAGAGGGTTATTTTTGGATGTGATTGCAAATAGCTTGAAAGTGATATTTTTATTATTAAATTTTCATAAAAACCTTATCAATCCATTGCTGCTTAATCATTTGGACTACCTACAGGGATTTTTCTGATTAACCCATATATTTCTTCAAAACTGTATTACTTTTTCCGCGATTCCCCACATGCTTCTGGCTTGTTTTGTACCTATAGAAAGATTTACTATTTTCGATATGAAGCCTACCAGCTGGCGTGTTATGGAATAAGTGTTTTGATTAGATCAAATATATTTGAATGATGAATATGAACCAATCAAAACTTTATAAACAGCCAGCTGGTATATTGTAGATTAAAGGGGTTTTCGTTGAACTGCGACCTTGAGGTCTATTGTATCCCCAATCAGAGCTGTTCTCGCCATTACGTAGCCTACAGCTCGCCCTCCAGTTCCAGGGTTCTAATGAAATCGAGACTCTGCGTTGGCTTCAAGGAGGTTACTTCCTCATGTCTGCATATTTCTTGTCCAAAGTATTGTTTGCGTTGGCTAGCAATGGCGAGGCATTCTGTCACCAGGTGATCCGGAGTTTCCTCCTCCCCCCACAGGATTTGCCCTCGTTGTTCACTGCTAGACCCATTCTCGTAAGGTGTTTCCTAAGGCGACAGTGCCCAGTGAGAAATCCAGTCAGGAGGTGTAGCATATTCTTGCTAAGATCCAGATACTTCTTAGACCTGGCAGTATTAAAGCTTCCATGAAACTTTTTGGTAAGTTTCGTCTCGAAAATGGAGAAGGACCTACCATCATGTCTATTTGACAGGAGTAGGCACATAGGACACCTTATCATTTCATCTTCTAAAATGAGGGCGAAATCGTGTTCAACTTGTGGTTGTATGTATAAAAAATTAGTTCACTTGATTTTTGCCCATGAATGGAATTTTTTTCCAAAAAAAATTATAGAATAAGTATATACCTACCTACCTATTGCAGGTTTGCAACCAAAACCTTCCAATTTATTTTGTATATAAGTGTAGGTATTCTTCATTCGAAAACCGTATGATCATATTAAACGTATCTATATATGTAGTTAATCACATTGATGAAAACTTGATACTGGTAATGGATTACAACGTCTGTGGCTACAAATATTTGTATGCTTTATTAAACAAACAAGTGAATCATTTTTGTCTAGATTCTAATAATTTAATCACCACCAGACTTCTTTAGAAAACGGAGACCATTCCCGAACACATATTTCTGTTAGTCTCTTTTCTACAAGGCACCCGTTGATAAAGCCATTATTATACGGTGGCAAGAATCCAAATTATAAGCCCGCATCATTTCAAATTATCTACTCTAATTGAAAGCAATCAACTTAGAACTTGAACTAGATTGAGCATCCTGATATAAATATTGCTAATTTCACTGATAGTAAGATAAGAATCTTAGATTAATTCCAAAGAGGCTTCTAGTCCGGCTTTACTACCTCAGTACCTACATTGCAGTCGAACTAACTGTATCTAATAAATAATATGAAAATCTTAAAACAGCACTTCAGCAGTGATCTCTTCTATTTCAGCCTAGAAATAATACGAATAAGTTCTCCCTTTTATTATCAAATACCTACATGACCTATAGTTTTCTTTCCTCAAGAATGGAAACTATTACCGATTGCATTAAAACGATTGCTTCAGATGTTTTTTTTTTGATTTTCTTACAAGTATTTTCTTAGATCTCACATATACCAAAAGATAGGTCAGTATCTACCTATGCTTTTTTGGAAATATATGATAGACAATAAATAATAACAATAAAGCAATGAGTAGAGAATTTCTTTTTTGGGTCGCTTTTTACAGAAATATTTCATGATCAAAATTACTTTAAATTTAAAGCCTACTTCAGTCCGTCTTTGAGATTCGTAATATAGGTACTTACAAATAATCCTCAAACATCATGAAAAGTCATATGCAGTTGAAGTAGACTTCAATTTAAAAGGAAATTTTGTAGAAGGCGAATTTAGCATTTTGTTACGAAATGGAAATGGATGAATTGTCAGATTCTTCACCTCGTAATCGAAGGACTTATAGTTCAGGGAGTTTCTGGGCCCCGCCACTGCGCGTCTTTGATAAAAGGGCACAAGGCACAAAGGACGAGGCAAGCGCGCGATCGCCGATACATATATACCCAGTTACGCGCGCTCGGAATTCTAATCGACCTAAAACAATCTGCGTCCGACTCCCGACCGGAACCAGATAAATCCTATTTCGGTGCACTTCTCCCTGTACTTCCGTTTACTCGATCACAATTCCGATTAGACGCAACTACACAAAAGCGTCGGCACCGGCTGTGAAATATGGCCTTTTAGGTATACCATGGGAAAAAGTCGACATTCAGACACCGAAGGCTGAAAACCGAAATTGTTTTCATTCAACCACTTTAAATCTATTCTCGTTTGTATACTGACCTGTTATGCTATGCTATGAAAATTGACCAAATTATCAAGGTTCTGTTCTATTGTCTATTTAAATAAGAAGCATGTCCACGACATCCTCTAGGGACTTTTGAAAACTTTTTAATATACCTAACTAAAAAAATCGACTTTGACTAACTGGAAATAATAGATATCAACTTTACTGACAAATTTACCAATAAATAAGACAGAGAGTAGTTTGATCCATATGTATGTGAAGTCTTATGCCCAACTCCCACTGACAGCTGTCAATTATGTTTACCGATTCCGAAAATTATTAGTTTAGTTTTTTCGTAGAAACGAATAGGTATAGGTATTTACTTATCCTATCCTCATCTATAAAGTGGGTAATTGATTACCTTTGTATTTAGGTAATTTGTTGATTTTACTATATTTAAAAATTATGTGCGTGAATAGTTTTTTATACGCATCGCTGTACGATAGAAAAAAATCCGATGGCAACCTGACAGACAAGTTTGAATATTCCCAGAGCCAGACATATCCACGTGATATTTACAACTGAACAACGTTGTCATCAGCAGAGTTTCATTAACTCCTTTAGACGAGATATGTATCTCCGTTTCTTAAGACAGATATCTACCTAGCTACATAACGTTTTACGACTCTCATAAACTTCCCGTTATTACGCAAACTAGTTATCTAGAAGCAGAACACAAAAATTTTACATTTTTATCTTTCTATAACCAGAAAAGTCTCTACACACTTCTTTCTCTTCACATTCTCATGTGGCATAACGGCCACCAGTAGTGCTGGCTGTTTTCCGAGAAAGCTTTTACGATATGAATGTCGGCGTCGTAAATTACATCTTGTAACATTTTGTCAGAAAACTTGACCCGGTTGCGTTCAAATCTTGGAATCTCTTCAAAGTTCACGCATGATATAGTGTGTAATCTACCTTGGATCTCGCGAGCTTTCATTGCAGGCTTCCCACGAATTTCTTAAATGGGTTCCTGCTGCTAAGGAACGTCCAACATGTATGCACACATACCGGGTCAAGCAAGCAAATATGTCTACGGCATGCTCTGATAAACTATTGCCCTTTTTAAATTCGCTTGGGTGCCTTGTCTTCAGTAGGTAATTTCGTTCTTAAATAGTAATGCATCAAAATATCTCAGAATATCATCCCCATATAACTAATTAAATGACGGTATGTCCAAATTCCAAATCTCCAATTTATCCGTCAACAGTATCAAAATTTATAACTAATTGAGAAGCACAGCTTAGAATACATAGATATATTAATTTAATTTATCAGATAGCTGCACCGTTTTCCCGCCAATTCAACAAAAATGATTACACTCCCCTCTATAAGTGAGGTGATAAACTATTATCGGCGTTAGCCAGAAGACACGCATCAAGCATGCCTTGTGAATAGGTCAAGAAGTCTATAAACGGCTCAAGGATCACCAATAGATGGCGGTAAAGAGTTCACGTGCGACTATCCAAGGGCAGTGATCGAGGGGGGTGGCCAACACGAACAGTGATTGAGTGAAGGGTGGAGTCTAGCCCCGAAAGGGGATGAGGAAAAATTCAAAACAATCATGGCTGCTATCCATCAACATGGCTCCTGTCTGAAAGGGGGAATGAAATGTTTACCAGGCAAACAATAGGTGTTGTTAGGCGGCCCTTTGGTTTGATCGTTTTTATTACGAGATAATGTTAGGTTTGTTGTACTGAATATAAAAAGTTAGTTGTTAATCTAATTTCAACTGAGATGTTTGTTTATTATTATTATATATATATATATATATTGTTTTCAATTCCCATTTCATTGTTATTAATATTTTCATTTCAAATTCAGAAATAGTTAGTTTATCAGCAAAATAAAAGATTGAGTAAATTTCAACTACATAGTACATCTCACAACATCTAATCTAAATTAACAGATCAAATTTGGAAATTGAAAAGGAAGTCATATTTTCGTGCAGAAATTGATATTGTCCAAATGTAGGTATATTAGTTAGGTACCTACATTGTCAACAGTCTTCCTGTAACATATATTATACCTACAGTTTTCTGATATCTCAGTTTTACCAATCTTACATAATTACGAATTGAATAAAATATCAAAGAAAACCATCACGACCTCGATATCGTTATATATTTTTGAGATACGTGATGTGGAATTTTGGCAAAAGCCATATTATGTTGCGATTATGGTAACCTTGAAAAGTTATCTAAGTTTTTTAGTTTTATAGTTAACCTCCTAGTAAATGATTTGAATATAATATCATTAAATAGATTTCAAATGGACTGCGTTATATATACTTACCTAAGCATCTTGGTTGCAAACAACAATAGTCCCATAGGTAAAAAAAAATATATAATTTTCCCGTTTAAATATGATAATTAGAATACGTATAATAAAGAGTAGATATGCATCTCTAAGAAAAACTTAGAAATCAAGGATTGTTAATACGAATTATGTATTCGCAACAAGTTATTTGAATATATTCCGTACAGCCAATGATTCAACCTCTACCTAGCTTATTTGACTAGGAATATAATTTATGCAACTTTTGGCTTTGCCAGGTGTTTTCAACCCAAAATTTTGTCATCTTATCGATAAAATAGAATTCAACGTAGGTTGCCGATTTATTGAGACACATTTGCATAATTCTAGGTGTGTCTCTGAAAACCATTGGGTATTTTTATAAATTCGACATATTTATTCGAAAATATCGATGCAATTTCTTAAAGACATTTGTATTTCTTGAATCAAAAATAAATAATCCTAGAGCGGTCATAAATTTAGCTCGTGGGATGTGAATTAACATTTAAAAAAAAAATACCTATGATTTTATTAGACGAGGATGTAGGTATTAGCTACCTACCTATAGCAATATCTATTTATAAAACACAAATGAATGAACAAATTAAAGCGGTAATATTAGTTTTGAGTTGAGTTTGAATTGAGAAACATATAACACTTGGGTACTAATAATACAACTCATTTTCGTGGCTCGGAAGATATAATATAGCGACATGAAGTACCTACTGGTTATACAATTTCGTGATAATGTACGATTGAATTTGTAAATGAAGTTGGATAGGTGCCAACAATTACCTTTTTCGTCGCCTGAAAAAAAACCTGAAATATTAGCTAATTCTGATATTCTAGTAAGGTAGTAGGTTGATAACATGATTATTTATCAATGCACATAAGATTTAACCTATATATATTGAGGGGCTACAATTTTGTGATTTATTTTGCACCATGATATGATCTTTTAATTATCACTGCAGGCATGTACATATCCCTAAGATATAATTTATTCTCCAACAAACTGGCATCTGTAAGTATAAAGATTTTGCCTCCTATTCAATTTGGAAGCCGGTGGTTCCAGTTCGAAAGTACAGAGCTGTTGTATAGTGTAGAACATTGAAAAATTTGTAAACAATGACCCGACACACAGCGTGTTTGTTGCATGGTGTGTTCGGTGAATGTTGAATGGTTTTTCCGCATTTAGTGCGCGGACATCAGAAATCAATCGCTATCGTTCAGCGCTCGTCGATTCCGGCCTGGCTATGTTTTTTTTAAATATCCATTTAATCGCGAAACAATCGGCGTCATCGACATCGTCATTGTTTTACCTATTTGGGATTTATCTCTTCCTGCTGGCAGATGATGCAGGATCATTGATTTACGCCGCAGTGTTGTATACCTACTCCTGCTACTGCTGCCTCTGTTTATGCACAAAAATTTGACGCGTGCCTCACACCCCTTTCCTCTTTCCCCATTTCGAGATAAATTTTGTTTGGCATGTTTATAGTTTCCGGGGAAAATGCGGAATGATTTTATGCTTCCACTCAACTAGCAAATATGTTTTTTGGACTAGCTTATCTGATGGCATCCACCGCGCGAGCTGTTCCTATGAACATTCCCGGCCGGCCTACTCTCCTATATTCTCTGTCCGGACGCGATAAATAGAATGATTATTTATATAAACTTTCGGTCGTGTGGACATGGAAAGTTTTGGAATGAAATTTATATTTATCACACACACACCCACATATATATGAACTGATTTTTTTCGAGTACGTGCAATAGCGAATCGGAAAATGGATTTTATTATCTGTTCGCGCCACTGAGTTGTATTGAATAGCATAATCAGTGATTTGCAGCTCTTTGTACGCATCCAAATGTTGCGAAAGATTTACCATGCTGACAAAAACACATTCACACCATGATTGTAAATTATTTATATTCATCTATAATACGAATACCTAATATAGGAATGATAAAACCAGACGTACTGGCCAAGAGATTATGGCAATAGAATGGTGCGCAAAGGTGTGATAAGACCAGTTAAATAGCCAAAGAATCGTCATTTACTCAGAGTCCCAGAGCAACAGGGAATTGAAGGCAATGAAAAGGCCGAACAACTAGCCAATCAGAGAGCGGAACAGGCTGTAGTAGGAATAGCTAAATGCATATCCAACGCTAGATCAAGAACCAGGCCTGGAACTGGTGGCAATAAACCCCAGGAAAAAGACAAGCTAGACTACCAAGTCTTAGAAAACGACAAGGATACTGGTAGAGATGCTGACAGTAGGTCCACTGTAGGCTTAGGATGTACGATTTTCTAATTGTATGTTCATATTCTGCCTAAATGGTTCTTCCAACAAAATTGAACGACATGACTATTGTTGATTAATTTAATATGTTAAAATTGGTCACACAACTTGATTATACCTACAATTTTTATATTCTACGAAATTTGTTTGAGATGAACTGGAAGGTCGTGTGAGAGGACACACTAGATTTTTTGTAATGTTAGTAGGTACCGAACATAGGTCATCATTAAGTAATTTTATTCATTAATCAAGCGTGGTTTCCCGTTCTGGGACAGTGTTTTAATGCGAATAAAAGGAAATCGAGAAACGAATAGACAGAGAACGAATAAAATTTTGCGGTATATCCACGTTAGATATAGGAAGGTGTGAGGTGTCACCGAATGAGTTATGCCCATACTTTATCGTGTTGAGTCCGACACTCTCTACTCTCTCTGTGCACTCTCCTCTCCCTTCTCCATTCCCGTTGCTGATTCAGCAACTCGCTCTCCACTCATGTGTGCCGCTGGTGATATTCAAACGGGATACATTGCGGTTCCGTTCGCGTCCGAGTATCCGCCACTGCCACTGCTGTAAATCGGAACTCTCTGGAACTCCATATAAAGCAAAACGGTAAATATTTACCAGGGAAGAAGCGAGATAACGAGCGAGAAAAAAAAACGTTGAGAAACAACCCTGATGTCACATGAACAGCAAAATTTGTAGTTGTTAGATGCTCGCGAAACGGTTTAACAGAATTTCACGCCTCCATGTGTGTGTGAAAAGTATTATAGTACCTAAAGAATTAAAATTATTTCACATTTTTCAGTGCATAAACTAATGAAGTCGATCCTTGTTATTGTAAAAGTTACGTATTTGTAGTCTTAATATTTGATCACTTAGGAAAAAAGATATTTTAATTATCTTATTTGCCTCACAAAATGAATTCCCATTCTTATGATTAGTAGATTTCGAAAAAAATAGGCTGGGACAATCACATCGTGTGCCAGTGTAATACCAGAGCGATCTTAATCCTTAGGTGAAGCAAGTTATCTTATTTTTCTTCGAAAATTCTTCGAAAATTTATATAGTTTTAGACACATAGGAAAACATGCAGTTTATTATTCTTGGTAGCACTACATGTTCTCCTCAGCTTTATCACAGGTATGAGAATTTATTTGAAAATACTATAAGAAATCTTTTTTGTCTAATTATCACAATAACCTTGATACCTTTAAGCTACCTAATATTAATTTTGTGTACATAAGGTTTATTAGAAGTTCTGCAAATTCTGTAGAATGTCTCCGAATCTAATTGCGCAACCATCAGGCCACTTAGACTCGGCAACTTTCACGAGACCATATTCTCAGGTAGAAGCAAAATTTTCAAACTTTCTAATTCCCTTAACAGGTCATCCTTTGACAATGTTCTCAAAAGGTGCTTGTCACGTAACTTTTGATACAGGATTACGTAAAATTTTACCAGAAATTGGGTCAATAGATAACCGAAACTTTGGAACATATTCACAAAAGAAGACGATTCGGCCAGACACTGAAAGGTATTAGCTAATGCTGGAATAACAAAGTTGAAAAGGTGATATAATTTATGACTTCGAGGCGACAGTTATTTTGCTGCTTTATTTTTGTCCAGAAGTTCTTGTAGATCCTCGTTCGCATTCGAGAGATGAATCAGCATCTCGAGAATGTTGGAATGTGAACAGTTAAATAGACCGGTATATTTTTTTCCAGAGAACTCCTTCGATCAAATTGCTATAGCCAGTGCTGTCTACATTTTACGGATTCGATTTAAATTACGCAATGCTATTACATTGTTATACATTTTAGAAGAAATTATGAAAAAATAAGCATATTTACATGGATCTCTATTTTCTTCGAAAAGCTGTTATACGTACAACTAAGCACAAATGAAATAATCAAATTTAAATAAAAAATCATATTCATAATCGACAATGCATCGATACTTTTCTACGTATATACCTACCAACAATATGTATGTACCTACTAAACAACGTAATATAATAAGTTTTACAGTAATATGCATTTTTTTCAAAACAGAGCAAGAGTCTTGTGACATTTCGTGGAATGTTTGAACTCAATGATTATCATCGATAAAAACAGCAAGACTTCTAATTAGGCATTCAAAGTTTTCGCAAACTTTCGTTTACTCAACTATCTATTTGTTATTTTATGAGGTAGAAGACTTTCTAAAAAAACTGGCATCTATTGGAAATTCAAATTGTGGTACGATATATATTTATTCTATGAAAGAAGTAACTGTACGCGTTGTCCGCAAATGATAAATCACTGTCTTGTTGGTTCGGCTTTAAAATTCAGTGCGTAACCGCGGGTCATCGTCATTATTTTTGTCACTAGATACATGCGATTCGCTCATTGCGGACGTGATCCTTCGGCCTTTCTGGTGATTTACAGCGCGTGGGCCAAAACGGTTGACAATCGTGACTACTATTCCCCGTATTTCAAAATCTGCTGGAGAGACAGCCAATACCATCTAAAAAAGCTACACCAATAGTTGAATATAAAATAGGAATGTAAAGTTTAATTTTTGTTGGTTCCTTTTTACGGTTCTGTCCGATTAAAAAAAACGAATCATTACTTCCTGTCCCGCCATCTGTCATAGCCTTTTTTTTTCAAAATCTACTGAAGAAAAATAGTTGAAATTTGTTTCTTTCAAGTGCAAAGCCTGAATTTAAAAAAATCAATTCTAGGTGTTGATTTTGTGAAGCAAATTGAAAAAGAATGAGAAACATTTTCTTTAAATGCAAAATAATATGAAAGGGGTCGTTATGAGTAGGTACCTAATAAAAATATTTTTATCAAAATTTTCAAATAAATAGTCTATAATATTTTCTGGAAAATATTCCAAAAAATTTCGTCTCCCCTTATCTCCGAAACTACAAGAACAAAAATAAAAGACAGAAAATATAGGCCATAACTTAAAATTTACATTAAATCCTATGCAAGGACCATCTCTACGTATCCCCGACAGGTAATTGGCCCAGTTATTATTAATAATGATCCGAATTTAGAGGAGAGATTTCATAAAAGAAAAATAGGTACACTTAAGAGCGTGTCGGTATAGTGCGGAAAGGATTCAAAACTTCTGAATTTTTATCAAAAATATAAGTGGTGAACTAAACCTAATCTATTTTTTATTTATTTTAATCACAACATTTTCGAAGATAATGGTGAAAGCATGATTTTTGTAAAGTTCCTTGTATAAATTAGGTATATTTAATTTTTTTATTATTTTTAAATTTACCCACAAAAATGAACCTCCACAATCAGAATTCGTCTATTTATTTACGCTTCACCTAACCCTCTATAAGCATCAAATAAGAAAAAATGTCATCCAGTACTTATATAAAGAAAAAAACAAAAAATTACTAAGGCGACTCGTGACCCTAACAGTTCCAGAATCAAATAAAAACGTCAATAAACATATATTATTAATTAACATTAGTATTCATTTATTTTATAAAATGTCCCTTCTAACATCAATTGAATAATGAAACAAGTAGCCTGCTTCATTATGATACAGAAAATATGCTGGGATTTATTGAAAGATTTCTGCTCAAGTCTTGATCATCACTGATACATAGTTAGGTATGTGATCTGATTTGAATTTTCTCCCATCAGATGATATGAAACTGTAATATCTAAAATCTTGATACCTCTATTTAAAAACAGCAAACTAAACCTAAATTATCTATCTATAATTCCCTACCTCACATCATAACAAACGGTGTGGCATAGTAATGTTTTTTTGTCAGATGTTACGTCTTGGAGATGATAACTTAATACCTTCGAAGGAAACCCTGAACAGCAGAAGATTAAGCCATTAAACAAACATTAGGCACGATTGTTAACAGTTGGGAAATATAATCTTTTTTGGTCAATGGCAGTCAGTTAACAGTTGCCCACTTTTGATAGGCCATTACGAGCTCTGTCATTAGTCACTGACACACTTGATACATCTATCAAGTCAGCTGCGGCAACACTGCACCGTCATTTGTCTTACAATATATATATTATAAATGAAGTGTTTTTATTGGAGTCATGTTTGCCATCGGAAGCCTTGTGTTTCGAATTGTTAGCGGAACAATTTGTATCGACAACAGCCGCTCTGAATTTAGATGAAACGATCGTTGACTGTTTGTGGCTGTGTCTTGATGTGATTTTATTGTGACATTGTCCGATTCGGTGTGCATTCTTGATCTAAACTCTACCAATAAAAGTAACAGGGGTGGTAATCTGTAAGCAAAACGGTGCACGATCTTTTAAATAGCGACAGTGATATTGAACGTTGTTCTACCATCAGCTCTCGCTAATCTCTAATTATTTCCAACACCAGAGAGCATGCGCATTCCAAGATTCGTTGCTGGAATAATCATGACAGATGATGACGGAGATACCTATATCATTTTAGAAGTGTGCGAGAGAGATCGCTTTTCAAACGACATTATGGTAATCGGATAATGATAGGATGCACCCGAAATCAAACAGAGGGATGAATAATAAGAGAATCTCCAATTTTCGTGTAACACCCCAAAGTAACACTGATAGTTTTAGGTATGTTATATTTTAAATATGAAATAAATGAAAAACTTATACCTAATGGAATTATTGAGAATCCCAATAAATCTAGTGAATCAGAGAATTTCATATTCCAAGATATCACTGAAATATGAAAAGTACGAGTAGCAATGAATACATTAAATTAACTACTAAACTAAATTAACAAACAACGTACCTATATCGTAGAGAAGTTATATAAATAATAGTATGAAATGTTGCAAAAGTTGATGGAGAAAGTTATTGGAATTGATAGGTTTTGCTATTGATAATAAAATTATATAGAAAAATCATATCTGACTTATATATACTTACTTATATATTTGGTAGGTACAATAACGATTATTTTTTATCTAATTTTATAGCAAATACTTTTTATAATGAAAAAAACAAATAATGAAGCAAGCATTTATTATTTTATTTATGGAGAGCTGAGTTGATTGACGTTGTTATAAGCAACAATTGCCTCCCGTGTCAATCATACATCTGGCTAGTTTCTGCAGTTCTTCTTTATTGTTCCCATGAATTTTGGAGTTGGAGATGAAAAAAAGCTCTTTACAATGAAAAAATTTTTCAACTACAAAAAAGAGTATTGCAAAATAGCAGAATATGAAATAACAAATATAATTTATTGTATTTATGTATTTTATTTATTCAAAATTTCGCTTAAGCTGGTTTCCGTGCGTGTCATAAAAATCACATTGGCATTATACGTGCAAAGCGCGTATACGGCGATTTTAATAGAAATTTCATATAACATAAATCACATCGAAAGCATTCATATCACATACAGCGATAAATTAATTGCTCGGTAATATTCAAACCACAAAATACTATTTTGGTGCGTTTCAATGAAATAATTAAAATTTTTGAATTGTCATCGGTACATGATGAACGGTGTAATTGCAATATATTCCATTATAACTATTTGTTATCGAACTGACGTTTCATATTACCAGAGAGTGAATGGTTGGTAAGTAGGTATAGGTAGGTACTCGGTCAAAATATTCATATGCAAGATATGAATTTATTGTGGGAATTATTTTGGAATAACTTCGATCGATATTTTGAGTAGAGCTTTAAAAAACATATTTCTGCGAATTTGTGAAACAACTGCATCAAAATCTAGGCCAGACTTGATGGTCTCTGAAAATCTTTTTCATTTGCTCCATTTAAATTTTATTTTGTTTTTGGAGTCTGGACAACTAACCATTAGATCGACAAGAAATTTGTAAATCTTTAGAGGAAAGAGAATTCATGGATGACTTTATGAACCAGATATGCAAATTTGTAAATACTGTGGTTTTCAACCTGATGCTTTACAAAGTAAATTTGAATAAAATGATAAATAATTGAGAGAAAAAGAATCGATTTTATCAATTTGAATGAATTTTGGATATTGGATATAGTGCAATTTTTTTCTGGGGAAATAATAAAATAAATCAATCCCTTAAATCATTAAAGATTGCTAAGAAAGGCTTATTCTACCGGTTGTTAACTTTACTCTATCGATCGATAAGTAAAGGTACCCTTATCAAGAGGGTTATGATGGAAACGTTAAGCAACCAACTTTAGAGCCAGTCTGTCCCGAAAAGACAAAGTATAAAGATCTTTAGAATAAAATAGAAAATTTTTAGTTTTAATCAGATAATTATTTATCAACTGAAACTATTTTTAAATGATACGTTAAATATTTTGTAGGCTCAAATATTCTACATTCATCTATGTAAAAATAGTATATCAACTTACACAAAAATAATGGGGAAAATTAAAAAAAAACTAATTTTAAAAGTTTTGTATGCCGTGCCTGGGTCAGGTTAGGTAATTTCGTGGGTAATTTATTCAACTTATTTGAAAGAAATTCTAATTTAATAAAAGTAATACTTATACATGCATCATTAACAATAAAAGCTAAATTTTACTTATCATACTAAAGTTTTTTTAAATTTAATTAATTGTGAATTCTATTGTTACATAGTTGGATGTACAAAAGTGAATCCAACAAGTATCTAGAACAAAACAGTTAACATGTCATTTGAAACAACTCAGTTTCTACATAATATGTCATCGTAGATTGATGACTGCGTTGATTAGAGTTTAGCAAGCAATGAAAAATAGATTGATAACACTTTTTTAATGAATTCAAAGAAGAGTATTAAAATGATAACCTGGTAGACTTAGTTTATTATTGTACCTATACTTATTTAAAATTTTTATTAGATAATGCATTTGATTGAAAAAAAAAACTCGAATGTGCATGATATATGTACTTACATGTATTGCAAACAATGAGGCATCTCAATTAGATGTACAGACATGAACAGATGTTTGGGTAGTTGAATTATTTCATGTTCATACAACTTGCACATCCGGTAACAAGGTACCTACGTATTTTGAATAGATCGAAAAAATCGAATCGATATTGCTTGGCTACAAATTACTTGGTTATTAATTCCATCAGCAATCTGCCGTAATTAAAATTTCAATTAAACAATAAACGTGTATAATTTATTACGCACCAGCATAGTTGCTCCCGGGTACCAGGTAAGGTCATTTATTATAATCGCTGTTCGTCGATACAGTTTGTTTTGCTATAATCATAGAACACTAGAAAATATAATATCTTTCTAAAAAGAGTTCTAAATACTTTACTTACTTACTTTATGTACAAGGTGATTAGAAAAGGCTCTGTTTCGATTTTATTTGAATTCTAGGCAACTTGATTTTCTAGTAGTTATTATCAACTTTATATATTACTATCAATTTCAATAGCTATGACATCAATATTCCTGCTTTTTAATTGACCGACTTAAAAAAAGGAGGAGATATTCAATTCGGTTGTAGGTATATTTGCTATTTTTTACCTTTTATTGTGGTTTATTGTTTTCATTCCTGATCCTATACTATCTTATCCATATATACTAATGAATCCTAATTAATTATTCTTTAAGTATTTTAAAAAAACAATATTGAATGCTTAAAACAACTGAGGGTATATTTATTGAGCTTCATGATAACTGACAATTAATGAAAATAGACATTAAACCAATGTCTCAAATTCTGAATCGAGTGTTGTTATGAATATTAAGATCCGAATCCAGAGACTTAATAACAAAATAATTTCACTACCAGCAGACAAAGCTTTTCGAAAGATGCAAATTTGAAGACAGCCTAAAAAACCAATGTGAGAATCAATGGTACGGCAGAAGTTCTCAATTTGAATAATAATCGTATTAATTCGAGTATATCCAGCAAGACTGGGCATAAATCAAGGGATAATTAGAGAGTCTGACAGCGAGCCCTTCTTATGGCACTCGATCTGAAGCATTGAACATGCATATGTATGTCTCTTTGCTGTTGCAGAGTCTGCGTTCCGTACTAATCAGGTTCCGATTCCCTTTGGCGTTGTAAATCATACAATGCGCGTAATACGCATACAAGAAAATCGTGCGATTCTACACAGCAATTGAACTACTAGGACTATATTTATGTAAGTAACAATGAGCATACTAATTAGGTATACATTTTTTGGAGAAAATAGGGAAATATTTGTATTCTATTGATACTTTGAGAGAGAAGAGAGATGATTGTGAAATAGTTTGAAAGAGGCATACAGTTCCTAAATTTAACGAACATGGTGGTTTCGCGTACCTTGGAATAGAGTCGACTCTCCTGTCACTGATACCATCTAGCCTAGACTAGACTAGACAAATTTTGAATCTTTCTAACGAGTGTAAAAGTGTAAAGCCACTTTTTGACTGATTTAGAAAAACGACAGTAGGTACCTGCTGGACTCATTAAAAAAAATCAACGTACTTTTCTCTACAAAGCAGGGAGTGGATAATTTTATTCAAAAATCGAGAACCTAAAATATTTTTTACAAAAAATTGGACCGACGTAATAGTTGATGCACTGAAAAGTATAAAATAATATTACTTCTATTGGTGATGGTACTTTTGAAGTTGTGCAGTTGCAGTTAGATTGATAGCTTTTGGCACCAACTTCACAAGTACCATCACCAATAGAAGTAATATTATTTTATACTTTTCAGTGCATCAACTATTACGTCGGTCCAATTTTTTGTAAAAAATATTTATTTCACACTTTTGAGTGTAACATTAGTCCCGAAAATCGTTGAACGTTCACTATACCATATCAATGAAAATAATACTTATCCTATTACCCACGTATATTCCTTGCTTGTAGTGGTTATTATTGAGATCTCAGAACATCGCGGCGGAAATACGCTTGAATATTTTAGTTGTTACCATTTAACACCGATTTAACTCGAAAACCGTAATTCTAAGGAAAAAATGTTCATTATAAATGTTGCTACAAATAATTATATCTTTCATGTAGTATCGAAAAATTTTCAATTTTCGAAAGAAATTGTCCTCTCCACATAGCAAAAATACATATTTAACATGCGTCTATCTCGAAAACCGTAACACTTTTGAAAAAATGTTCAATTTAAACGTTTCCGGATATTGTCCTATCTTTAATTATACCAACTCAGATTTTCGATTTTCGAGAAAATTCGCCCCCACCACCCCTTCGGGGGCGGTTTTCGAAGGGAGGAGATTTCGGATTTGCGTTTTTATGAATATGGGACCATTTCTCAATCCCCTTCTTTCAAATGAATCCAAAATCATCAAAATCGGAGATCGTCTACTATATAAAAGGCGCGCACGAACCAAAAAAAAAAAAAAAAAAAAAGCAGACAGTCGAATTGTATACCTCCTCCGTTCGGGGTTCGTCGGTCAAAAATGGTAGTGTCAAAAACGAGACCATTTGAAATATTGATTTTTATAGAAAAAATATTTTTGAGCTATGAAAGCATTAGTTTCAGTGAAAGCACCATTTTTCTTGAAAAAAAAGATAATCAGCTCTTTGTATTACCTTGCATCAGATTTTTAATAAAAAAATTGCGTTGAATATTTTCTCATAGCTGTAGATTGCAGATTATTCTAATATAAACAGTTAAATTTTCTAAACGAATTTTTAAAGACTGTTGAGTACCTAATGATAGAAGAATGTAGTGTTGCCGTTAAAAAAAATATTATCTAGTTTATTCAGAGAACTGGCAACAGAGGATTTTTCCTTCTAGTTAGATACACCTTCTAGAACTTTGTTTTTGAAAGCATTATTCAAAGTATTTAAATAAAAGAACTGGCCAATATCAGGCTTTGAAAAAAATATTTTCTTGTCACGGCCTCTGTAAATATTAGGTACCTATCAGTGCGCCGAACTCACACAAGATATACATACCACTCTCGAACCTTATATGATGTTAAGTAATTGCACAATGTATTGATACCCGGAATTGTAAGCGTCAGCGAAAATAATCAGATATTATGTTCACAATTTACCGACGGCGCCAAATAAAGCACGTGTCTTGGAAAATTGTCGTTTTGCATACAGTACCAGCAAGGAAGATATAGGAACGCTTATTTTGAAAATATCGATAACAGATACAAATAATAAAAAGATAATAAAGAGAATCATGCAAGTTATATTATGCAGTTTGTTGCATCTCAATACTTTATTAAAAACAAGATGAAATTCGTTTAAAAGTTACATACGCAAAATGATATACCTAAATCAAACACAACGACCTAGCGGAATTGTTGGTATAGCTTTCATTAATTACAAAGTAATGGTAACTGATATATTTTAGAAAAGATCCACTTTTGGGCAGTAATATTCAGCTACTTCCTTTAGCTTACCAAAAGTAGATATAAAAAGTGTAATGTTAGAACTGATAATAGTGGTAACACGATGAAATGCTTCGGAAATGTTATTTTTCTGCAGTGACAATGTGACAAAAAAAAAGAAAAATTATGAAGTAGTAGGCCAGAATTTGTCCGCATTTTTTAATGACTTCTCTACAGAACTTTTCATGTAATGCATCTATACCTACCTACCAATAAAGAACTACTTGAAATATAGCCATTTATTGAGTAGTAAAGAAATATATTTAATTGACACGTTAATTCTTGTTCCAATACCTTGACACACTATTTTTTCATGGATTTTTGTTCCACCATTGTACCGAGTAACAGTATCAAACTATGACTTAAGTTAAAACACTTTCATATTAAAAAAAACATAGATGCCATAATTTATCTAACTATTTTAATTGGTGATCCTCAAAGGAATATTTGAGGTAGTTTGTGAAATAAAATAATAAAGTCTTCTGAGATAAAAATGTCTAATCGTTTTTAGTCATTATTTGATGGATAGGTACAGTAGAGGATAAAAAAAACATTTTAAAAAGTAGTCCCAGAAGGTACCTATTGGATTTTCCTTATGGTCATTTGAAAACAAACATTTCCAATCATTTCATCCAATTACTCGATGGGCCAATTTTTTTAGTCAGTTTTTGCTGGCACATTCAATGAGAATAGGCATCCAATACCTAGTTAGATTACTATTCTCTTTGAATTTGAATTATAACAAAATCTTTTGAACTGATTAATTTAGATTTAATTTTTAGGAAATATATTAAGATTATCAAAACTATTTTGTTTGTGGATACTAGTTTAAAAGGGAGTTTTATCAACGATTTATAAATTTTCTTATTTTCTCACCGACTAAGATGGAATTGAGGTGGCTAATATATATCATTAAGTTTAATTAACTATTTGTAGTGATCGTAATTGGCATTAATTAATTGCGAATTAATAAAACACTTTCAACTGCTTACATACTTTTCATTTATAGGTACAATTTTTATGTTCCATCTAAAGTAGGTAAAAATATTTACAAAGATAAAGTTCATTTGATAGAAAATTACCTGGAATAACAAATTGCTGCCCATGACTATGAAAAGTAATGGTAAATAATAAACTGTAAACGCTATAAACAAGCGATAGAAGCACACATATCACTTTGTAGCTATAAGTATAAATAACTGATAGCATAATTATTAGTCCTCGTTCATATCTATGACTAACGTTGGGTTTGCAAAGAATCTACCGCTATTTAATATGCATTATTAGATACGTACATAGCGGAAACATGGTGAACACCCAGACTGTGGAAAATTAGGATTTTCCTCACATTCTATGTCGAGGCGCCAATGTACGTGAAAAAGGTATCTGTTTTTGGGAGGTCAAATATCAGGAAAAAACCTCGATCGTTTATTGATTCAAAAGTCAACATACTAATACGATGACTCGGAACAATAAAACGTCCTAGTAAAGCAGTATAATAAAATTATAAATAATTATCCCCCTTCAATTTTATAAATATTATTAATATACAATTGAAGTCTGCCCAAATATCGGGTCATAATATACCTACCTGCCTAAATAATTACTTGACATAACTTTCACAATCATGTAGCGAATTCTTAAATGAAAACTTTCAGAGAATGGACAAATTACTTTTTATATCAGAGTCAGCAAACATTTTACATAAATTTTGTTTCAGACAGAACATTAAACTAACACCTACAAGCTTTGTTTTATTTTGCTTCATCTTTGATGTCTTGCCAAAAATAAATGGTTCCTTTACACTAGAAATATTCATACTTAATTTGAGAAAACACGTCTTGTTATGTTCAGTTAATCAAAATTGTTGTTCAATTTAAGAATATATCATAACAAATTGCAGTCTTCCAGACACTCAGACTGATTTGGAAGTAGTGATACCTGCTCTTCAAGACAAATTTTTCGATTTATGGATAAGATGAAAGAGACAGTGGACAGAAAATTTTCAAACCAGTGGGCAATTCAGCAATTCCGTATAGTACATGCACTCTTGTAGATAGTTAGGTTAGGTTAGTAGATGGTATGTGATGTATGTTTAGTTCTTTCCAAAATAAATAGTTGACTACGTTTTTTAATCTGGGACGTTTTGCCAGAAGTCGGCGATAAATATGCAATAAACTGTCGGTCAGGGTCGGATCATAATATAACAGTATAATAATATTTAAATATCTTTTTTTCTATGAAATAATTAACATATATTCAGGTCATTAAATATATAAAGTCCGATCCTGTAGTGTATTTGCTTGTGGATTGTGTACATAATGGGAATACACCCGGTAATTTTATTGCAGTCATAAAAACAATACCAATTATTGTGAAAATAACTATACATGGGGTTAAAAGCATTTAAAAAAGGAGTAAAATAGTAAAAGATAAGAATGCATTCAGGAAGTCAGTACAATGGTGAATGTCAAAAAGTTGGATTAGGAGATCCGAACAGGATCTACTGAAACATTTTTTTAGGATACGGGTTGAATATTTCACTCTCTTTTCAAATCTCTTTAATTCATAGATTTTACGGTTTTAAAAATGTTGATATAAGATCTTATGAAGATCTGTTGATATGTGCTGAATGGTAGGTAATCTGTTTTGAGTACCTACTTTTCATAAACCTGGTCTATACAACTTTTTATTGTGAAAAATAGTCTAGAGTATACTGATTTCAATAAAACTAATAGAAGAAAGTCAACAAAAAGATCCAGTATGTGTAAGTGCTCCATTTGGATCCTAATAGGTACATATTATCTAGACTAACACTTACTCATTGCAGGACTAAAAGAAGGAGCAGCACGTACCTAGAAAAAATAAAAAACAAGATAAATAATAAAGTCAACAACATTTCATATTAATTTTACTAATTACTGACCTACTAAACATAACTAAATCAAAGCTAGATTATAAGACATCATAAGTAGTTACTGATTAATGCAAATACATAGAGTACTCGTAACTCGACTTGTACATATATTTTTTGAATTTTGTTTATAAATACAATTAACGGTGTAATTCACCTAATCATAAGGTACACCATAAATACTTGAACTGTTCTTACTTCATCAAATTCAAATCCCAAAATCTATTTCACAACTAACTATCCATCGAGTCATTTACGATTGGCAGCTTAGTTATTATTTTGTAACACTGTGATGGCTATTATATAAGTTTGACTATGTATATGTGTGTGTGTTTAGAAATATATATATTAAAAGAAAGCAGATGTTTCACAATCAAGCCACTCCTGCTAAATTGATATAGCTGTAATAATGGCGGCTAGACAAGCTCGACACTGCACGGTTATGGTTTGGTATGATCGAAATCGAAAATTCTATATGATTATTCATTTTCATAAAGACTATACCTAATACCTAGGTACGTTTCTTCCACTTCTATTTCCATAGAGGACAGATGGTTAAATGGCTGAAGGTACAAAATGATGAGAAGGCAAGAAATAATGAATTACAAATGACAAATTTTGACTCTACTTCTGAAAACTAATGTTGGGCAAATCTGATTTTATTCATGTTTTTCATGCATCTGAATTAATATCTGTGTATATTATGGATCCACTCACTGTATGTTATGTACAGGGTGATCAAATTAAGAATGCAAGGTACTGGGTCTCGGAAACTACTTTGCTCTACGATTTGCGGTCAAAAAATTGATGACTAGAGTTGCTCAGACAAAATGCTGTGAATTATTTTCATTTTTTAGCCTAAAATATTGGAGAACAAAACTTTTATGAGAAAATTCAAGGATGTTGAAGTTTTTCACGTGAAATTAAATTTTCAGTGCAAATCTTTACAATTAATTGTTTCCAAAACAGTACATTGCATGCTTATGGAGTTTTAAACGTAAAGATATTTTAAAATTAGAACTTTGGAAAGTCGGACCCATTACAAATAACTCTCTATTGGGATTAATACAGTTGACATACAAACTACGAAAAAACAAAGTAGGTGTACGATGCAGAAAGAAACGTGTGACTCATATTTTCACACTGCATTAACGGAAAATTAACATATTTTTGAAAAAGGGGATAGGAGAAGCACAAATTTAATGGATATTACAATATTGATTAACTTCTGTAGACACCCTAGACTTGTACTTTACCAAGTCAATCTGCAGGTTTACAGAGGTACAAAGAAGAAAACCAAGAGGTAGGACCCGTTCCGACCGGCAACTTCAACCAAAGTTTCAAGCAAGTTAAAGTCAAAGTTCAAACGTGCCAGGTCCCACAACTAATTAGAATCGTGCAACAAACTATGTCGTCGTCCCTTTCACTACCTCCCCTTCTCGTCGACAAACAAAAATCCGAAATTCTCCATCCGGCAAATAATAAACGACGAATTACAAAATTATCTAATTCGATAAAATCACCTTACAAAAGGTGAAATTAAGATGATAAGATTACCTACTACCATATGTCTGTTTTCTGTACGATGACTGGTATCGCATGTTTGAGCGCCGTTAACCAACATCAGGTGGGCTTGTCCTAAGCTTTACACGGTACGCGGCGGGCAGTGGGGGCTTCGGAAGGGCTTTGGCGGTAAAGCTCCTGCTGCTGCGTTGCCGTGTTTCGAACGCTTCTCCCCGAAAGCAGGGCGTTGCAGGAATCGGACCACCAACGTTGACGTTCTTTGTAGTACAAGGTGACTACTACTACTACCGATGATTTATATGGCAATTATTAAGGATTCACGGGAAAGTTTTGTGATACCATGGCATAAGGTAATTGATTAAATTAAAAAAATCATTTGCGTAAGATCAAAGAGAATATCAAGTTGCATGGAAACGGACAATTAACAACAGTAAGTGATCTTTTTCTAAATTAATTTTCGTCGAAACAAAAAGATGAGTAAATATATATACCTATATAAAACAAGCAAACATACAACCGAAATGTATACCTCCACCTTTTTGGATGACGGTCAAAAATAAGAGTATATCGATGACATATAAGGATGACTTAATAAAAGATTCTATGTAAATTGATTATTTAAATATCGCAACCTTTTTCGAGTTCATACAGTATTTTGTTAACTTCGAGCATTAATATGGAAATATCAAAGTGGGACTTTTAAAATCCAATATTTCTTTAAAAATAATGCTTTTGTTGTCAGAAGTGGGAGGAATCCCTAGACCATTCATTGATTTTGAGTAAAATTTTAAGAGTCAATAAAAGTAGATAGAAAGTTTTTTGACCGACTACAAAGAAAGGGGGAGGTATACAATTCGGTTTTATCTTTGCTTTTTTACGAACGAAGACATATCAAAGTTACACCTTGTGAGGTATTGAAGGCACACAGCATAAGCAATGTGGCAACGTTGTCCCATTATTCGCGGCAATGGCAACACGCATAGGTAGGCACTTTTCGTTCGTTGTATTACACAGTTGGAAGTTGGTAGTAGTAATCATTTATTATTTTCTGTTGTTATTCACACAACATTATTACTTGCAGATTGGATCTTTTCCGATGTACATATACCTATATAATGCTATGCTATATTCTTCTTGAATGTATAATTTCATCAGATGGATATTATTTGCTATGACGCCTCCGGTACCTTTACTATTATTGTTATTACAAATGATATAGGTACCAACTCGTAATTGAAGGTTTAGCGGTGTTGAGATGCTTGTCAATGTTACTTTTTATTCAAATATATTTTTTCAGGGGAAATAAGCTTGATATTTGACTTGCAATTTTATTTAATCTTATAAATCGACCAGGGAATTAATAAAAGGGCGACTAACTTGAGCCTGTCACAAATAATCAGATTTCCATTTCTGAGTCTAAGAAATATAATTTTCAGCCATTGATTTGTCTGTCTGTGTCAAGACTATCTCGGGAACAGATGGACCGGTTCTGATGCTTTCTTTCATGGTTTCTTAAGGTATCGATACAGTAGGGATTGTCGGTGAAACAGATTGGGCTTCCAGCTGGCACTGACTGCGAGGCAATAGCTGAATAAAGTGTTTCTCAAAACTGTAGCACGAAAACGGCTCTAATGATTGAGAGCCTTTTACCTACTACCTGCCATAGCCATAGATAATGCGCATCTCTGAGAAATAACAGGAAAATAGTTATGCTCAAATAAACTGTTCTAAACGGTTCCTCCTAGGTTATATTGGAATATTATCATTTTTGTTCATCTTGGCACGCTAAGAAAAATGAATGACCACACAAACTGATCAGACAGTTTCTTATCACATGAAATTAGCAAGATTAGAAACAATCTTTGGAATTAGTTTGGGACTAGTAGAAAAATCGTGTGTGTCGATAGACCAGATTTTTTGATTCAACATGATGCCATTCCGAGTTTAGAGCGAGCTGATGACTATAAATGTATAAATGAATGCGAAGAGTTTATATTTTATGTATTAAATAACGATTATTTCATCCTTTCTTTATTTTTAAGGGAGGTACTGCTCGGAAAAGCTCCAAACAAATTTATAATTTCGTAATACCAATATAGATCTGGTTATTATACACTGCTGATATATAAATCAACATCGAAATTATAATTACGGTAGTTTTTCATATTGAACAACTGAAAAAAATTCCAATGTCTATTTCGAACATCTTCAACATCCATGTCCACGTATTTCTAACAACATACCTACAAGTAACCAGATGACACAAATATTATTCACACGGACATCTAAGCGTCTGTCTTATATAAAACTATTATAAATTAAAATTAAATATATCACACGACGAAAAGATATCTATGTGGTGACATACACTTATTTTTACTTTTGATCTTGAAAATCCATAAAAAATCATGGCAGAAACGTGAGGAATACTTTGAAATTGATTCATATAATATGACATTTAGGTAGGTACCTAGGTATAGTATTCAAAACTACCTACTTAGTTGAATTTTAGTTCTGTACACACCTTTAGGTATGACAATTTATTCTAATTTCTATTTTTTGTGTAAAAGCTTCTTAAAATAAAAAGGATTCAACAAATTTCTCACTATTTTCCTGAGATAAAAACTAAGTCGATTTAAGAGAAATTACCTATATCATTTCCTTCTTAAAAGTTAACAAGTTTCATCATTACCCTATTCCCTTGCATTATTACAAAGAGCTCAAAGAGGGCTTATGTTTCGATAAACATTTTGCAAACTCTAAAATCTATAAAATATCAAGAATTGATCAAATTGAAACCTTATTGATGATGAAGGTTAAATTTAATCATCAGAGTCCAAATCTGAATCGATATACCTACCTATGAAAGTACGGCAGCACGGATTTTCAGGTATGTCTTAAAAATCGATGATTTATTTATAAGCAATTAAGTGCAAGTTTAGTTGTCTAAAATCAGAGCAAAATATATAGACTTTTTGAAAAAGCATTTCTAATATTAGCTATACCTATTTCAAAGGGTAGATATACCAATTTTCAAGTAGATGATGTACCTATATAAATATTCTTATTTTTCATTGCCCCAGAATTTTAAAGAACAATCCAGTGGCTCCCTCAACCATAGCAATGATAATAGTTACTATTATTCCTTCTTTGTTCAAAGAAGAAAATTTTAATAGGAATAGTAACATCCAGAAAGTTATTATGTTGTCCACAGTCTACCCGATAACCATCACTTTTTGTTTTATGTCTTAAGTCTAGTTTCAATAAGTCTGTAATTTCGGAAGAATCAATAAGGCGACCATCTCGTATAGCATTGGTACTTGATCATGAAACAAATCCAAAATTTTAAAGAAATTATGACGTTCAGTAGCGCCGCAGTCTTGAAATTGTGAGTTATTATCTGGGTGTCCAGGGCAGATGTAACATTATTCAATTAAAGAAAATTCAATAATGGTCAGTTTATCATATCCACAACGAAGATTATAGCATATAATTATTGTATTAATTGAAAAAGGTGTTTTTCGAAGAAGCGAACGCCTATGTGATAAATAATGTCATTAATTCCATATTTTACCCTTTAAGTCCAGTAGTGCCACACTTTTTTTATAATCATGATTTCAGTAGAGTTTCGTCCATACAACCTTCTGACAGTGTTTAAAATAATTATTGTAACATAAACACCATAAACCAAAATTCTTCTATTTTACCTTACTGTTTTAATCTTACGTAACTACAAATATATTTACCTCGTTTACTATTTTTTCCAGTACGGAACCCTAAAAATACTTTCAACTTCACGAACGGCGAACAAAAGCATATATTTAGTGAGGTAAGTTTGCTTACATCGGCGTTTATCTGAGAATGGTGTGGTGGAATTTTGTAAAGAATTTTTACTGACACTCTTTATTTCCTCAAAGACAGGTGAATTGGTATTATGAAAATTTCCCAGTGCTGTCTAATTGTAAAACCGGAATTCCTTGAAATAAGATTATCCCTTAAAAAATTTGACATAAATAAAAGTCTTATAGCCTGCTCGAATAGTGATTGGTGAGGTATTGATAAGTAAAATCGAAATTAAATACGAAACATAACCTACAAACATGAAAAAGAGGCACTGACTTCATTGATGCATCGATTAGACAACTCTGTCAAACTGTTCATAGGTACTATTCAAACTAATTTTAATAAGATACATTTTCAATGTCAAGTGTTTTTGAGAAGTCAATAAAAAAGAATCATCATATAAATATACTTTACTTTGTAACTTGAAGTTAAGCAATAAAATGCATGGTCAATGTTTGGATGAGTGACCCATTAAACAATCGAGGATTCATACAGCTTCTCTTTATGGTTCGGAATCCACTTTAGAAAGGTCCCTTATCTTGGTAACTATTTCAAGGCTGAGAATTCGCTATCGCACGGATAACGAGTACGGACCATGGAGAAAAAGAAGAACTTGAAAGCTGTACCTACGTGACATGACATTGGATTTTGTTATCCAAAAAGTAGCTATGTATATCCACATTGTTGAATCGTATCTACCCATATCCATATTAATATATTCACCGGAATGGTAGCAGCAGCAGAAAAAATACGGAAATTTTGTTATAATACGATGACAAGATAATGCATTTTTGTTCTGTGTGTGATGCATCAAAATGTTTACGTTACGAAAATGGTCGTATATCAACTTATACTACTGCGGTTGCTGTGTCTGTTTATATATAAATAAAATAAAATAAAAGAACAGACAATAGAGAAACTCTTCGTATATTACATTTCTGCTAATGTTGCTGCTGTACAAAACTACGGCAAACATAAAAGCACCATATAACACGCGGGAATGTGTCACTGCTGGCGAAAACTGAAATTGATAAATTGGCTCCAGCGCGCACGAGAGGGAGAACGGGGGAACCGCAGCAAAAATCATTTCGCATATGAGCCAGAAAAACTTCGGGATCAGAATCAATACCTAAGTTAAGATCAAATAAAAAATAGCAGTAGGTATGGCTGCAACCCGCGATGTTTCTATTATAAACAGATAAAAGTTTTTGACAAATTTGATAGAAATTATCAAAAAACATTTTCAATATCAAAAACTTTAGGTTAGATTTCGAGATTTCTTCAAATTCTTGACGTTAACCAAAGTTTCACCTCATTCAATAACAAACATTACCTCGATTTGTATCTTAATGGTTTTTTTTTACCAAATCAATCAGCGTTTGACTTAATAATTATTTATCTAATGAAATCTGTCCGACGTCGACATCATTTTTGGTTCTCGAGATTCGTACTCACATACACACACACGCACATAGGCATATTCCTAAAACTCATTGTATCCAATACTAAAGCCTTATAACGGGTAGATATGTCAAAATTAGAAGTTGCTATACTCGATTCCAATGCGAGAGAGAGTACTATAGAAAATAGAATTGAAAATACAGATATTTCTTAAGTAACTTTAATTCTATTGGGACTGGTAATTTTGGTACAGTTGTGAATAAATAGAGCACCTTTGGCAACGACTTATAAAGTACCAGAACTAATAGAATTAAACTTATTTTGAATTTCAGTGCAACAAATAATAAAGTCAGTTATTAATATATTTCACATTTTTTAATGTTTCATTACTCATCAAAATTGACGGTAACAGTCTTGCCCATTCCTAGTAAGTACTTACTATAACTTAGACACCCATAATATTTAAAAAAATGCCCAATTCAAACGTTGCTAGAAATAATATTTTCTTCCTGTCAGATAAAATATTTAGATATCATAATTTTTTGTGCATTGATCAATTTCAGGTTCGTTTAATTTATAGAAGAGGACCAAAATATATTGTTTGCCTAGGTTAGGTTGAGATAGGTTCAAAGATCTACTATTTATCTACTGCAATTTTTAATATATGTACTATAGGACAGGAAATTACTACCCTTAAGACACTTGGAGCAATGCCTAGTTATTCAAATACATAGAAACAGGTTTTCACCTTTTATTATACAAGTGGTAACCCATGAATTCACCAATTCCAACATTGGTTAGCGTTCTGATAAATATAAAAATCAAATGTATTTTAAATGTGCTGCCATCCACTGGGGCTAGGCCTAATATAAATAGGAATGATTATTACGGATTTGAAAATAACTAATTAAGATTTAGGTAATTTCAATAGTTTCGGGCAAATTTACATACTGTCAACCTTAATGGTATGGTATGGGTGTTTTCTTATGACAAAAGATCTTTAATAGTGACCACAATTTAATGTTAGCTTTTTAATAATATAATAGATATTCACACTGAAGTACAACATACAGACGATGCGGTGTCACATTACATAATCGCTTTAAATCAAAACATGTATCAGCATATTAAATCAATTTGACCTTGAGTAGTTATAGATAGACACATGAATCTACCAGTGGCAGTATCAATAGTGTTTATAGCATCATCGCAGTGTACGCAAGATCCGAAGAACATCGGGTAAATGAACATCGTGTCTCACAACAAGGATGTTTTGTTAATAAAACTTAGCAACTTAACAACCTCACCAAAACAGATCAATGTTGATCATTCAAATTTTATTCGTATAATTCATTTATGGTTAACCAATAAAAGACATGTCATAAATCAAGGTATAGTCTTTAAATGGGAAGAATAATGTTTACAGGGATCCATGTCTCGCCTTCTATTTTGCATAACTACACTCGAAATAGCAATAGATCAGGATTCTATATAAGGGCCAATTGTATAAATGTTGATTAACACGGAATCAAATTTGATTTAACGGTTTCCTGTTTCTTAGGGCAAAATTGGCTCATACAATAAATTCTTGGTTATCAGTTGACACAACGACTAATTCATCTGATCATCTATCTAAAAGAATTCGACCATTCAAGGTCAAGGTCTTCTAGGGATTTATTGAATTATTGACTATTATCGATAATACTGTATTTATTTTGTGTTTGATTGTTTTTTCGGTGTATAACAGTGATATCTGCGCTTTAGTAAGATATAGGTAGGTATAGTTTTGATGAATAATTTAACTTCCAAAATTTATTTCAATATAATGTGAATGGAATAAATCAAGTTATCACATTTTTATACAAACGGTCCTAGTAGGTAGGTATAGCTTATCGCTGAAACTAGCTGCAGCCAGTAATTTTGGCCATGATGAAAAAACAAAGGCAGCTCCGCATAAAGCACCACGACAGATTTCAATAAAATAAAAATGACTCAAACGACATATGTTGATTTTCGTTGCTCTTTTTTTGGAAGCACCAATTGAAACAAACATATAAATATTTCCGTCAAAATTATGAAAACCACTTTGTTAATGTTACATTCACAATTTGAATTCTGATGAAGGAATTGAACATTCCCGAAAGCTTGACCAGCTATTTTATTAAATTAATGACTGCCACCCCAATAAAATAATTTATCATAGAATAACAAATATTTCAAGATAAGTAAGTTTCGGTCGCGCGACCGCATTCAAATGAGCAAATTTAACAAGAGTTCTTCCAATACAGTGAAAAATTAATTACTCGCAATTAGAGCTTACACATTATCAATTGCCATTATCGTCATGTAAAGCAAGCGTTGTATGTATGTGAGTGTGTGTGTGTGTTGTTTGTGAATTCTCCGAGGACATTTACAATCAATTTGTATACGGTTCCGCAACAGCAGTGGCGGTGGTGGAGGCGGCAAAAAAACCGCCAACGCCAGAGATGATGGCAAAGGGGGCGAAGAGGATGGCAGACTGTCGGTTTGTAAATTGCATAGGGATGAAAAATTGAATTTGATCATGCTGAAATATAATTACACGATGTGGCAGGCGGCAGAGGGCTATATGTTGGATCCCGTATAAACCCATCCCTGTCGGTCCATATATGGGCGGGGAAAATATTTTTGCATGCCATACAGTATACGTACAGCCAGGAGATAATCTGATGGCGACGTTAATAAGAATGTTAATTACGCTTACACAACAGGTGGTCGTTCGCACATAGAGCATACTGAAGATACATATAGGTAGGTACCTATGCTGTGAGGTTTTAAGCATTTTAAACATCTAAAGAAGACTGCAGAACAAAAATGGAAACAACTCGCGCATGATAGGTACCTACTGGTTGAAAATGGGGTAGGCATATGTCTAAGGATAAATGAGGGAGAGCTTAGAAGTACATTAAATAATTGATGATAATAACTACATAATTTGCAAGTATCGCAGTTTGATATGTATGAATTTGGCCTTATGGCACAGGATGCTACTGGAACTTAAAATGACTCATTTCTCTACATTTATAGCATATATACTTGATATAATAATAATACAAGCTATCGACCATCTATGTGATGTCATATCATACTTAGGGTTATGAAATGCAGTAGGAATTCAGCTCCAGAGGATAAGTAGATAGATAGATGTATATGACTTGTCCAAATTTTAAGGCAGATTTCGAATCCTGAACCATAAAGAAATACGTGGGGTAGGTACCTACCTATTTGTTATTTTGAAAAATTAGATGCTTATAGTGACCAAAGTTTGACTATGAATTTGAAGCCGCATTTTCTACCCCTGACTAGATAGTTCCGGGTACCTAATAGATAGAAATTTGAATTGTGGTCTATTAGCCGTGGGCAATAGGTGGTAAAGGTAAATAAAAACTATATAAGTATATCTTAGAATGATAATAATACAGGTTATTCCTATAGTTCGAGTTCGAGCAACAGTCCAAACAAATATCAAACCGTCAGACGCCTGCGCACTTCATTTTACCTACGAATTCACGATGAAATAATTTAATTCCAAATATTTATAAGAAGTTCGAGCAGCCGTTCGACTATTTCCAAATTTTCAAACTAGTCTGATGATTAAATTCCATATTTTTCAATATTAATATAGACATGAACGTACGCCAATGAAATTAAAATAGGCTACGCCATTATTATTAGACAGATGTAGGGTCATGCATTTTATTCGCGGCTGCAGCGTGAGCCTTAAGGCATAAACAAATAAGGGCCACATCCGAAGACCATTCACAAACATGCTCTTGATGCTTTGGACCATGGTAATCAAGAGATCTTTCTTCCTTTTTTCGGTCGGACGGTAAGGTAAGCTAATTTATGTGTTCGAAGAAAGAGAGAGAATCCTGAGGGTTATTGAGATATTATTTTAGTTGAGTCAATTAGAGGAACGGATGAAGGAGGGTATTTATATTGTTCCGCAGGTAGGTCTGATCACTTTCGAAAAATGGCGTAAAATAGAGATTTTCTTGGGGAATATACATAAATTGAATTATTTTATTGTCACAATGAAACAATCTATTGCCAAGTTCAAAAAGCAGATAAAAAAATAATTGTTGAATGCTGAAATACTGCATAGGTGGATACTTACCTACATGATAAATATTCTTTAGTAAATAATAAATTACATGATAGAAATATAAAATTTTAAATGATAAAAGAAAAAATAGACACGCTAATATAACACATTCAATCATTTTCTACATTTATAGCTCCTTAATTAATAAATAAAAATACCTGCATATTCGGAAAATAATATGTGAGATTCACAAAATGCTAATTTGTATTCCCAATGAATTTCATTATTTTGTGAAACATGCCTATCTATATTAGGGACGAGAGCTTACAAAATTAACATTTAAATTTTGAAAATGAGCTAGTTTATGCAAAACTGAACTAATCTCATTTGAATAATGGCAGGAAATATATATTAGGTACAGTAGATAACGGTACACACATTTTCAGAATTTTCTAGTTTGCCGTATAACTGTGAGAAAATTTTGACATGTCAAGATTCTTAAAAAATATGTAAGTATTTTTATGTAAGTATATCCAATGAACCTTAGCTTCTAAATCCACAATCCATTAAACGTAAATAAGATTGTATTAACTAGATAGGTACCTACTTATGTATTGAATATTTATCGTTTGGATGAATTTCTTACAGGTAGAATGACTTAGATCAGAATATATTTTATGCGATAAAAGATTGTTTAAGAATATTAAGCCCCCCTCCCTCCTAAGCAAATAATTTCGGTACTTAGTCTCGAATAAAAGCCTATCTACTTATGTCATGCTGAGGCTCTAATTGTGATTTTTTTTCGGTCTTGTGAAATGTCTCTTAATAATATTGATTAAAAAATTTACTATTCTTCTATAATACCTATTGTGTTATGCAATTTTATGTCTAACTGGAAAAGTCTATTTTCAAATTAATTTCTTTCAATTATCTAATGCTACATTCAAACTACGAATGGAAACATTTTGTTTACAAGTATTTACTATTTACTTATCAAATGCAGCTTGGACACGAGCTTTATTTATTGTGGAAGTAATAATTCATATCTTACGTGTGTTTTTGTCAATATAACTACCTAAAGTTTGAACTATACCTAAGTAAAATTATTGCACATGTTACGAATATAAGACATTATTTATTATCACAATAATTTGAATTGACATTAATACTTATTTAAATTGGAATATTGCCTGAGAACATTATTTTTCAAATTGTAAATTCTAGAAGGTAATTTCAAAGGGTATATTTATATCATACGAAGATCGAAACCCTTCAGGACCCGTTACCTTTGCACAGTAGGTACAAATTCAGTAAACCTGTTTTTTACATAATGTAAGACTCCCCATGTGTGGCACCGAGTGCTGGTATAATAGCGCACATTAAACCGTGTCCGATTAAACCCATTTTAAACATGGACTCTCTTCCGTTACACTTATCTGCCTCTTAAATATATCAATTAGGACCACACACACTCACACAGAAAAATACACATCCACAGAAGGACACTACTTAATTCTTATCGGTGATAATAATTTGAGGAATCTCTAATTCGGCCGGCTGTGTGTTACCTTGGATGAATATCTCAGCAATCGCTGGCCAAGGATTTGGGGAATGTCGATCGAACACATCACTTAATTAGACGGACACTCGAATCACTTTTTGTTTGTTTCACATTGATATTATTAATTAATCGCGAACTCGCGAAACGTGGCGGTAGAGCACCGCGTGATACGCGCCGTATAACGAACTGTCAAAAAATTGAGGAGCGCGAGAACTCTAGATCGGCAGCAGTCGACAGTCGGTTTACACTGTATGTGTGTGTGTGTGTTAGTGCACTAACAGCCGACAGCGGATTGGTTGAAGTGGGTTGTAATAGTACAGGCGGGCTGTCAGCATTTCAGACATCACTATATGCCGAGCGCACGCACACGCCGCTCGCCCCTCTATCCTTGTCTGGAGCGTTGGTAGGGGAGAGAGATACACTCACAGTGTCTAGCGTAGCGTCGTTGTGCTCTCTGGTTGTGTACAGTGAATGTTTTGAAATGCTCCGAAACTCCTACCCTTATTTCGGAGACCGTATACATAATTTTTGCGCCACTTACCGAATATAATATACCTACGCGTAGACTTCGCACGTTATCAAATTGTTTGTGGTGCGCTCAGGACCCACAAATTTGAATTGTATAGTCATATATTGTAAAATATCACCTCAACAGTTGATTACTCATGAAAAAAAAAACATATGATTGTAATAATTTGGCACAAACTCATGAATAAGATTTAAATCTCATATTTGTTAGATACTAATTCCTTATTCAATGTTGCTTCTCTAATAATTAAATTGATAATGATTATATCCAATTTACTGCCCCAGTCCAAAATAATTTAATGTTGATGGATGAAAGAATCATATACTCAATATAACACAATGACACAAGTTGATAAACCTATGTGAATGATTATGGGGTCAGCTATTTTTATCTCATACATTATGAAATATTATGTCAAGTACAAGGAATATTTTCTAAACATTTGTGTTAGCAAGAACATACAAGTAGGTACAATCATGTTAATATATTATAAATGAATATGTTCGTATTCCAGACAGAAGAATAAAAAGCTCAAACCGCAATGCAAATGATAGAAACGAGGCGTTGGAAATCTTTAAAATAATAATTTTGGTTTTGATAAGGGTCCAGACAACTAAAGACTGAAAGTTGCGTCTTTCACATCTCCATCAATACAACTTTGAATGAGAAGTGAGCGTAGGTACTTATAGAATATCTATCCGCTCTGTATACCTACCTACACTCAAAGAAGATAATGGCGAAAACGGCGCGTTTTAGCTCGTGCGCCGGATTAATGCGGACCACACAAGCCTAAGTAATTTTACATGTCCGAACCCGTGATCACGACAAATTACGGGAACTACTCCGCACAACTCAAGAGAGAGAACACTCGCATCGTCCGCAATCCCACGACCCTAGTAATTGCCCCTGGATCCGCCAACTTTCTTCTTTGCGCGTCTCGATTTATAAAGTTATACAGTGGAACAGATAGTTAGACGTCGCACATTCTGGACTACATTTGTTTGGATTTTGTGAAATTCACAACAATGTGATACTTGATTGATATCTACTAAGAATAAGTAATTTTGCAATATTTTCGAATAACTAGATTTAGGTGCTATTTATACTATAAATGCCATGCCATATCACATCTTTTACCTAGGCAAAAAATAATATCTACCTACCATTATTATGAGTTTTGATGATTTCATGAATTATTCACAGACACAACTTTGAAAAACACTTTCAAAATAAGAATCCATATATTTAATGCGAAATTTATTGTGATATAGGTACCTATGATAGGTATAGGTTTATTTTCGCAATATTGTGTAATTTGGTTCATAAAGTTGTTATTGAACTACTAAACTTTATGGAATAAATGTTTTGATTGTGTGTATTTCCTAATATTCCTATAGCTAGAATCATTATTGAAAATTTGAGGAAAACATAGATAGGGAAAATAATTATTTTTTACAAAAAAAATTATTATTAACTTTATCATTAACTTTATTAGTTGTTGTTCTGAAAAATACAAACGAATATTAATTTTATTGGTACTGTTAATTTTGTACCTAGTATCTAGTGCAGTTGTAGTAAGATTGAACATTTTTGGCACCAACTTCAAAAGTGGGTAGATACCTAGCAGAACCAATAGAACTAGTAATATTATTTTGTATTTTTGGTGAAAAATATTTATTTCACACATTAATCATCAGAATCATTCAACGATCGAAGATAATACGTTGCTTACCTATAGGTAGATACCTACATTTTCAGATTTAGACTTTACCACTGCTCTGCGAAATTAAATGCTGCTCAATATAATAAACTCTTCTTTAATATTTTCATTATTCGAAAAAAGCACAGCTGTAACTCGGGAAACCTATGATTTTCTGGCATATCCAATTTAAACGTTGCCGGATAGGTATGGTTTTTTCTTCTGTTAATTTTGTCGTCTGAAATTTTTGATTTTTGAAAAAGAATTGCGACCTCTACCCCCTTTGGGAGAAATTTTTGACGGGAAGGACATGTTCAATTTTCGAAGGACGATCACTATTTAAAAGAACCGAACATAGGAAATAAAAAAAATGCAGACAAACAGTCGAATTGCATAACTCCTCCGTATGGTTTGTCGGTCAAAAACTAGCTATTTTCAAAATTATTTTATTGATAACACAAAAAATCATTAATAGCTATCTACTAAATAAAATAGAATCGGCTTACAAACATAGAAGAAACTACATAACTCTTTTGTCTTTACCTATTTACAGATAGCTATACCTATGGGAATTCCGAAAGATAACTGATTTTCAATCAATTCTATATTTGTCTTAGCAATGCAAAACGGTTTTACCATTACAGTCTCATCAGTGTCGGCGATAAACGTTATTTCGAAGGATTCTAACATATTTTTATACGATGTTAAAGTCAGTATTTTCAGATCTATAATTCATTTCATTCTTAGGTTGGTGCATGGTTAAGCACAAATCCGGTTTCGTATTCAAAGCACCTGGAAATAGAAATAAGTTTTTTTGTGCCAGTGCGATTTCTCGGGTAATGTGAATGGGATACTAATATAGAAAAAGGTGAAAGAGAAATGTGATAAATCACTAACTAAATACTTCCATACATAGTGCAACCCTAATCAGACGTGTGGCCAATAAGGAAGAATAAATTTTCTTTGTATATATTGAGCCTAACCAGATCTTTGTTCAATTTCAATAGCCAAATTTGTATTGCGTTTTCCCTACGAGAGAAAACTGTTAGGTATATAATATGTACGTATCATACAGGTAAAAACGAGGTGTGGGGAGAATTGCCAATACATCTTGTAATGTTTGCAATGCATTCACAATCTTCTATTAAAAACAGTGAATGTAATAACGTTTAAAGGGAAATATCTAAACAGGCTTTCAAAATCACCTAAAAAGAGAATCGTAGATCGGTGAAGAAACCTACCGTTTGTGATTCCTTTCTTGAATACAAAGTAGTATTAGATATTATTTGTAAGCAAACTAGCAAACAACAATGATGGTATATAACCTAATGATTTCCACTCTGAATAGAAACCAACGGATCTGTCGGCCAGAATGCTTTCTCAAATTGAAGACCCTGATGAAATAATTACAGGCTACATCTTGAACAAAATGGTTCCATTAGTTTCTTAAAATTTTTAATTGCGTAGCGGATAATGGCTAATTTTTGATACAAAGCGTATACCGCCATCAAATTACTTGAGCTGCTTAAGTGAAGCGTTTCAAATTATTTGCTGAATATTCATGATTTTATGAGTATTCCATCGAAGTTTTTTCTCAGAGATGCATTATTAATGATGAACATCGAAAAAAGATAATTAGAATATGCTCTAATTACCTACATGAACGACTTAAAACAGATTTGAAAGGCGTAGAAGGTTAATTACCTAATATTTTTAAATATTTATGTTTTCCTTCGCCGAAGTTCTTTTATGGCATCTATAACTACGCAAAATTCAGCGAAGCGATTTTTACATCTTTTAATGGTTGTCTTTGACATTTTCATCTTAAATTCATAGAAACATTTTTGATTCAAAAAGACAAGTAGGTACCTACTACAATAATAGAAAGAAAACTTATAGTTACCAACCTAACAGAAGTTAATCGCCGTAAATTACCTTAAATGTAAAAAAGTATTAATTAGGTACAAACATTTGATATTGATTCGTACAGGCTATAGAGTATCTTATTTGGATTGTTATATTTATTTACGAAATGAAATAGAGTAAATTATTAAATATACCTACTGTTTATTTTTGACACAATTCATAATATGGAAAAAGGCAAGAGAATTCAAATATCGAGCGATCCAAAACATTCAAAGTCTTCACTTGAATCTTGGATTCGAATTAACGAGACTTCCATTTCGCAAAAAATACATATTGGAGGCATTCAGACAACTGATACAACATTCGTTAGGTATCAAAAAACAATTCTCTGGCAGTTCGCAGGCCAAATAAAAGATTAAAAATGTCTATATTTCCTTTGGCATTTGCAAGACCTACATAATTTTAGTTATTTTCGAGAATCTGACAACGGGGCTTACAAATAATTCAAACCAAATGAGACAGAGAATTGCGGAACACTCTTAGGAAATTAACAATTCATTTCAAGGTATCAACAATTTTTTTTACTTTTGAAAAGACAAATTCTAAAATATTTGTAAAGATATCTTGGTATACGTTCAATATTTTTACAATGAGGTAAAGTTCAATACAAGAACTTCAGATCCTAAAAATGACAAGTGTTATTTGAATATTATGTAATTTTAGATGATCTCAAATTCCATGGCATACTACGATTGTTTTTTTGGATCGAGGTATAGGTATTTATCAGAAGAGTCAGGTTTAAAAACATATGGGTAGTTATTTTATATGAAACAATATCAAACGTTGACAACGAGATAAAAAAAACAAAGTAAATGCGGAATATCAGGAACATCCAATTCAGCGATGTAAGTCCCTCGCGTATTACAAGACGGATCAGCAACGATGGTCCATCCACATGCTCGTCGTCTCCACCATTACGAGAGAGACAAGTGGGAGCTCATTTCCCAGCATAATAGATTCATTAGAGTTCTCGATGGTAGACACTAACAATGCTGACACGGAGTATTAGTCATCCTTGCTTTTTCGCGCACTCACATTCACCCTGAAGAGGAGCTATGGCGGCCGTAGTAGTAGCTACCCCTGCCAGATAGAGCACAATGCTAATGTCCGGTCCAACCCCTCTGGGTCAGGGGAAGGGTCTCTTGCTACGCTCTGTGTGCCCGTTCTTCCCTATTATTATTAATTGAGACTTTTAGGAACTGACATGGGTGCCGCCGGACCGTTTTTCAAAAAGGATACACTACTTTGAAAAGGTACCACGTGGGAAGAGGAGGAGCTTTTGTTTCGATTATGTATGTAATTATGGACAGAGTTTCTGTATTTTAAAATGTTGGTCTGATCTTTCAATTAGGAATAGTCTTAGAAAAAAGAATCAATTGAATAGGTTAGGAATTTTTTAAGAGTAAGTTCTCTACTTAGTATTGAAGAAAACGTATTTGAATTTATTCATTTATAGATGCCTAATGTTCTTGAAAGATTGTTCTCTTATTTTTTTAATTTTATTCTCAAAATCTGCCCCAGTATCACAATAATTGGTTTATTTTCGTAACTAAATCAGAGAAATTGATCAGTCCAAAAGAAATGATTTCTGATGCTCTTTCAGCCCGAAAAGATTTTTGTCTAGAACATGTTACTTGCTAATTTTTGTTTAATTCTAAAAAACATAATATAGGTACTTAATTTTAATACTTTAATGTATTTTGAGGAAATTGGAAATTTCTCTCGTTTATGCACATGATCGATATCTCAAAATGGTAGCCGTCCAATTTCAATAAACTTATTAATATATTTTGAGGAAACTTGGTGATTTCAGTCATTTATGGACATGATAGATTTTTTCAAAACGGCTGTTATCCACAATTTAAAATTATCGTCATATAGGCAAATCTTACTGGACACACTTTGCTCAAAAGTTTCGTGAAGGAAAGGAGAATCAATAGGTATACGATATTTTTCCCTTTAATGTGCTTAACATTTAAAATGAAGATATGTCTTTTGTTGGAGTACCTACTTGAGTAGATATTTACGCCATATATAGGTACCTAGTACCTACTTATGATCTTTTGTTTGCATTGTCATAATATCGATATAATGCAAGAAACTAATTATTAATTATACCAGCCAATTTTAAATTATTATTCATCTGGTTGGTAGGTAGGTACTCTAGTTGCTTTGAAAGTAGGCATTTATTCAAAATCAATGGTTTAGCTATAGCGCTGCACTTCCAGCGAGCCAATATAATCAATTTCAGCGCTAAAAGTTACAATGCATGTAATTTCCAACAGAAAAATTATAATACATATGCACCAGCTAGCTTTGTTTTCACCTGTCCGCCTAATTGGCAGGTATCGAAAAGTTAACCTAGGTATAGGATATTATTATATACCAACAAAAATTGTCAGCTGGACTCATATATGATGATATTTGGTGTGGACCTTAATAAAGTACTTAGAAGGATTGTGTATTGCTATTTGCAAAGTCTAGGTAGGTATTATTAATAATTAGGAAGTAACAGAAAATCTATTGAGATACTTCTTCAAAGTGATTACCAACAAAGTGAATAAAATAAAATTTTGTACTCCCATAAATTAAAAGAAATATAGGAAAGTGATTTTTATAAATACCTACTATATTTTTGAACTAATCAAATGTACGAGATCACCTACATACCTACAGATTACGTGACTATTTTTTCAATTAACACACATCAAAATCCTGCTGAATATTTTTTACCTATATTCCTACCTACCTAAAACGCAGAGACATCTATTTTTTGTAAATTGGAACTATCTATAAAATTGCTTTGTTTTTGAAATTTAATAAGAATAAGAGTTATTGAAGGTGACATTTTAGAATCTTTACTAAAAGGTATAGGTAAATGCCAAATTCATCTAATAAAACCTTAAATTCCATGGCTGGCGATGATGATAAATATTATTTCTACCTTTTCTCCTTATAGAAAGAAACCATGTGCAAGCATTGAACAGGAACATCCAGAAAGTTATTATGTTGTCCCCAGGCTTTCCGATAGCCATCACATTTTGTTGTATGTCTTAATTAGTTTTAATGAGTCCATTATTTCGAGCGGATCCACAAGGCGACCGTCGCGTAGCCTTGGTACTAAATCATGGACCTAGTCCAAAATTTGAAAGAAATTATGACTTTCAGTGGCGCCGCAGTCTCGAAATTGTGAGTTGTTATTAACTCGGACAGATGAAAAATTATTCAATTGCCGGTCATTCAACAATGGTCAGTTTGTCACAACTACAACGAAGATTATGGCATAGTATTGTATTAATTGAAAAAGGTGTTCTTCGAGGAAACGAACGCCTGTGTGATAAATAATGTCATTAATTTTATATTTTATACCTTTCATGAAAATGAAGAAGTAGGTATAATATAAATCATATTTTTTGTGTTGGTTGAACCAAGCGAGCGTAGCTTATTCAGTCAACATGATTTTCAACGTTGTTAAAGCTTATCTGTACCCAACTATATATCTACCTATTGTTCTAATAAAAAAAATGTTCTTGTTATTTTCAATTTTTCAAACGAAAGCAACTCTTACACATGGTTTGAAAAGTTATCACTACACTAAAACTTTAATTCTGATAAAATTAAACATTTTGTGCTAAAATGTCAACCTTAATTTTCATGAATTTTGTACAGGGTGGCCAAATAAGAATGGACGCCGGCAATATCTCCGAAACCAGTAGGTACCTAGTAGTAGAGCTTTCTGGTAAAATTTTTTTGATTAAAAGAGACCAAGAGAAAATGCTGGAAATAAGTTTCGAGTTTCTAAAATGGCAACCAGGGGGCGTAGTACCTAATTCTCCTAAATCTAAACATCGAATTTTCTCAAAAATTTCCATTATTAGCTAATTGATTATCAAAAGTTCTATTATCTGATTTGTTGTCTTTTCCCAAATTTTTTTTTCTGAAATATGCTTTATCTGCTTTCGTCCAGAAAAAATCACCGGCCCCGCTAGACTGCGCGAGACATGTATATAACATAAATTTACTTTTCCGTCAAAATTATTCTCAAATACAAAATCAAAAGAGTAATTCAAAGCCCTACATTTTGGTGAAAAACTTATATTTCTTGCATTTATAGAACCGGAGATATCCGTGAAAACGTAGAAAGTTCCGTTTAGCCCATTTATTTTGGTGTAAACGAGGTAGAGAGTCTTACTCACATTTATGTTTAATACAGAACGTAGAAACTGCGCTGTTTGAACATACCTTGAGTAAACTTCGAACAACAAAGATAGATAACATTTTAATGAACAGCTACCATTACCTGATTTTACCCGAAAGCTCTACTATCTACAACTGGTTTCGGAGATATGACCGGCGTCCATTCTTATTTGGCCACGCTGTACACCCGTAAAAAACAGAACTATTATCAGATCACTCTGGTGTCTGTCTGTCTGTTTGTATATATGTCTGTTTGTCCGTCAGTCACATACATTTCTTCCAACATTACAAAATGGATAAAGTTGAATTTCAGGGTTAATTTTGAGCAGTAATGAAATAAAAATCATGTATCTAACATCAAATAAAAGGACTCTTATGAGTACCTAATTCAAATAGGTATATTGTTTCTCTATCCAGAAATGAACGGTTAAGAAGATAGTAAGAGAAATATACTGAGCGTAAAATTTTGAAAATAGGTAGATGTCCTCTTCATGTGAACCTGACCCGCACTTGCCAAATCTTTACTAACTTCTCACAGTATTTCAACTCAAAAGTTCCATGATGTAGATGTAGGGATGAACCTAAAATTAATAATTTAAATATTAGAGTTTTTCGAAATGTTCGTGATTGCTCTTTTATTATTATTTTATATGGAATAGGTTGATATTTCCCAAACGTCTCCACAGCCTTGAAATAGTGACCCAAGAGCAATCCACACTCAGACATAGACACACACATACCTACATACGCATATTCGGGATGCCGCTAGTTGGGTTATAGTGGTCATCTCTTGTGCATTCCGCACGTGATAGGTTGATGATGGCATTCAAATTAGGAAATGTATGGCGGTGAACCATGACTACAGAGTAGTAGTATGCGAATTACGTTCTCGCTTCAATGTTATATTATACATGCCTATATGTGTTGGGTCATCGCAGCATCCCAACTAAGGATGAATTTCTCAACGATTTCACATCATCATCATTTCACTTGAGAGGTGTTTTTATACGGTGCGTTAAAAAATAGCTGCATCGTTGCACTTTGAACGTCTCAGTTATGAATGCTGGAGTTTGATACCTAAATGAAAACTCTCCTCAACATACAGGGGTAGTTTCTCGTCAAACCATCATTGTAACGCGATTCTCTTTTTCTCTAGTTCTAGAAGTCACATTTAGAAAAACAAATAATACAGATAATGATAATTTGTTTACCTTTCTAGCAATCTAGAAACAATTTCAAAATGCTGTTGCAGCAAATAGATTTTAAATCAAAGTTTATAGGATAATTAAGAGGAAAGTCGCGGCAGAAAATAGGAAAGGGATCTTAATTGCAATGTTTTGCGAAAAGCATCCAGACTAGGTATCTACTATCGTGTCAAAATTTGGAACATGAAAAACTCTGGAACAATCGTCAGTGGTCTAAATTGTTATTCTCCGTTCGGTCTTGGTTCTGTTTGCGTTCACCCCATGGATGGTCAATTGACTGCCTAATGCCAGACACAATGATCGAATATTTGGTGAGAAGAAAAGTTTTGATGGAGATCTTTTGATTGGGGTAAAAGATGCCTTGAAACAAAAATTTAACTTTAAGTATTATCAAAAAAATTTGTACCTATAGGTACTGTAATATGATGCTATCTATTAGAATTCAAAATTCAAGTTAATTAAGATCTAACAACTTGTTTGTTTGTAAATCAATGAACTCTAAAGACGATGAATATTTTCATCGCTCTTTTGAACTACAAGTTTTCTAGCTACCCTTGTATACCTACAACATCCCGCGTACAGTTCTGTTAAAAACTATGCTAATCAACGCTTCAATGTAACAAATTGCTCAAAATTAATATAGTTGTCTTCTTGGATGCTTTACGCGCCAACACCTAACCATATTATTCATAAGAATGCGATGGGGATAGAATTTTTAATACAAGCCTTTCTTCTAAGACAAATTGCTTTACGGTCCCGTGCTCCATCATCATTCCAATACAGTATAGAAGGGAAATGCTAGGATGTTGTCGAAAAAAATAAATTTTATTATTGCTGTCTGAAATCATTTTCAGCGATAATGGAATAAATTGAGATGAATTTCATTTCAAAATATTAAATATATTTTTCTCGTCTGTGTTCACTAATTCCTATGAAGAAGACGGTATATTTTTATTATAATTATGAATCAAAATGATAGGTATAAGATTGGAATAAAGTAGCAGGATATAGGTATTTCTAGTACCTACGTACTAGTATGATATTGTGATTATTTATTTTCTAAGGTACCTGAAAGGCAATGAAAGGAACCTTCATGTTGACGCAAAGATGTTCGTCTGATATAACCCAAACTTTCTCTAGTTTAATATCTAGTTTTTAGGAAATGCGAATTGAATTTACAAGAGAAAGTAATTTAGGGAATATTTATTGAGAAATTAGAATCATTTTTCGATAGTAGAACATTTCGAAAATTTTGACATTTTATGTTGGAAGCATAATTTCGAAGGTAACCTATTACCTACCTACTAATAATCTCTTATTCTTTGGTTCGGAATCCTTTTCTACTACCACTATTTTTCCCATGAAAATTTCTTTGATAAAATGAAATATAATAGAATAGCAAAATATATGTAACTCGTAGATATTGATATTACAGTAGTAGTAGTACAGTATTAAAGATAAAAGATTTTGAGGTCCATTTGTTTATTATTAAAAGAATATTTCCTTATACTTGAAATATACGTGAAAAATATTCATTTTAATTATTGCAGATAGATCAATCATCTTTGAATATATAAATATTGAGTTTACTATTGCGCCTTATTTGCATGGGTATGTCTGTGTTAGTAAAATTCTTCTTCTATCGCATGTTCAAACGTTGTTTCGGTTGGCAAACAGATTTATCGAATTGCTAGTACCTACCTACCACCTACCAACGAATTAAGTTCCTTAACTATCTATAAATCCTTTTCCGTTTCGCACTTGCAGAACGGAATGACACACCGAAGAAGACCTGAACATAGCTGAATACCCCATCACACATAAGAAAGTGTCCCGAGGGCTTACACTCGAAGGTGATTTACACTCCCACTTGTCACTTTCTCAAGTTGCGCCGTTTTTACTCAACTCTTCCCCAGTAAATTCAACTAATTTATGCCCTTAGAGATCACTACTGTCTGATATCTTTTCGATAATATGGAGGTTCATCTATATTTAGTAAATTAACATATTTCGGTACTGCTTTTTCAAAATAATTAGATACATAAGTGTAAACTAGTCGTGTAGAGAAAGTCGTTTATCTTGGAACTGGCGCAAGCTTATAATTAACTGTGTATCTTGTTGATCGGGTATATTTTTATACTGGAAGATGAAGAGAACTAGCACAGGATATTTGGAATGAGAGGAACAACATCTGGAAGATTTATTGGGGTTTTCAAGCTTGATACGCTGGAACAGCTCTTCGTAAATCACATTTTTTTAATGGCATTGTACTTACGGTGAGGTGGTTAATATTGAACTCAATGTTGTCATAGAGTGGTCGTCAGTAAAATGTCCAATATAAATTTATAAAAAGATTATTCTTTTATGACTCATATGATAAAATATTATAGATTATAAATAAGTAAAATATATAAAAAAAATGTAATTTACTAATCTTTCAGGTAGGTATCCTTAAACTCTAAGTTATTGCATTTTGATAAGAAATCATAACAGTTTATAGAGTCAGTGTGTTCCTAAATTTAATTCAGTAAAGTGACCAGTATGGGGTAAAGTCATCAACTGAAGGTATATTTTGCTGGTGTTGAGGTGTTACATCTCATGTTGGAACGAAAGAGTTATAGTATCAGTTGATGACGTCACCCCGTACTGTCCAGCATACCTACTATATAGATCAAATTCGGAATCATTAGCTTATATTTGATGCAATATTAAACCTCCATCCTCTGCTCAGAAAGTCTCCCAAAGTAACAGTTTAGGTAATGCAGAATATAAAAGAAAATAATATATAAAATCGAAACAATACAAACGTAGGTAGATACCTAAATAATTAAAGTAAAATATATTTCTTCTTTATTTTGAGAATAAGCTCAAAAATAATTATTTTACATCTACTTAAGAAAAAGAAATGAGAATTTTCTTTTAAAAATTTAAATATGCCTACCTACTCATATAGTTCTTCTCAACGAAAGCCTATTGAGATATATTTTTTAGCTCCCTACTTTGAATTTATAAATGAAAATAGATCAATATATCATCCGCCTGATGAAATTTACAAGCTTTCTAGTTGGTACGGCCCAATTCTAATTAGCCATCACTTTAAATAAACGATCTAAGCCTCCTCCACAATTTCCAAGCAGTCTAAAGAAACCATAGAAACGCATAATATTAAAACATCCGCCGGTCCTCTCTTGCACATTGACATTGACTGATCGCCGCTATTTGCTGACACCAATCAAAACCGAGATCGGACTCTACTGGATGCCGGGGCCGACCGGGTGGTGGCTGACTCAAGAAACTATCATTTGTCAAACGTCATATCTCTCTCGGATAACTTGATCATCGTATCATCGTCATCATGGATGAGGGCCAAAGGATGGATTCGTTATTGTTCTATTAAAAAAAAAAAGTGATGAATCATGGTGGGTAATATAGATGTGTTTTGAGCAGATACATATTAGATTGGATTTTTTTAAGAATTTATTAAAAAATTGATTACATCACCAATTTCTTGAGATGAATGGATAAATGCACTATGAGCGTCTAAATATTATTTTTGACCGACTTCTACGCTGAGAATGTACAATGTGATTGTATGTTTTCTTTTTATGTAGGTATTGATGACTGATTAGGTATTTCATATAATAAAGGTGATCAGATTTTGATGATTCGTTTTTTATTCGAATGAGGGCTGCTGGGATATGGTCTCACGTCCCATATCCCATGTGCCATACAATAATAACAACTAAAACTCCTATAATAGCCTATGTCAGCATCTTGATTTATTGATTTGCTCTGATAGATATTTGCAGTCAAGTGATAAAGGGTTTAAAACAACACTTATTTAATTTGATTAATTATTTTGAATGCTTCTAAGACAACCCAATATTATCTAAACATCATCATATTGAATTTTCGTTAGTAGGTATCAAAGTACTTTATTATCTACGTGTATATCCCTGATGTGCTGTGATTTGTGTCTCTGCAGGAGAGATCAATGATCATATTTGATTGGAGTTTTTGCGTCTCGCTGCTGAAAGGGCACCATATATTTTTTGTGTGTGTAGAAGTTGCTTGGGCACCAGATTATTCCGCATACACGGCTTTTAATTGAAAATCTCCGGTCCTATCCCTATTCCCCGTCCTTGACGTATTTCATAGGTGTCATCGGCAGAGTCCATTTATCAAGCTGGTAAAAATTGCTCAGTCTAAGGGAAACGTAAATTCCGCTGGAGCAAAAACAAAGTTGATTGAACCTGTCGCAAAAGGGCCTATCCACACAGCACAGCTTCTCTGTTGTTGTTCTTGGTTGACTAGTAATTTTTGAAATAGGAAAAAATCAGCAAGCACCGCCATTTGGGGTGTATTCTATTAAATTAGGGAAAAGGGGAGAATTAAAAGTTATTTGTTTTTGAAAATGGGGATTTGGTGATTTATGAACAGAAGGTACAGCGAAAATGATTTATCCGTCATAAATAGGATTTGTATCGTGCAACGATGTTTTAGTACAAGTAAGGTATTTTTCCATCAGTCCCTATTTTCTTTATTGGCAAATACATGGAAAACTTGAATTAATTTTGCACGCGTTGGAATTGATAATCGAGACAGAAATTTTATCTAGGTATTAGATTCACCACAATATATCGATAGGTATGTTTGAAATATCGATACATTTTATTTGAAATATACATTTTAATTATAATTATCTAGGTAAATCTACAAGGTGTCTCTAAAATGTCTTTAACAAAACAGACGGCACCTACTCTATATTTCTGACATCAAAATAAGTTAATTCCGTAGAGCAATATTGGGTATTTTGGGCACTGAAGTTATAATTTTAAAATCGTTTTTCAATACCTACATTTTCAACGCATCATGGGATTTAGTTTACAATTGGAAAATTAATATTCCTAAATTGGGCAAATATGGAAAAAATCATTCATCGGCGTAGAATTTTATATAATTTCATATACCTATCTTATATCAAGGACATTGCATAAAAATTAAATTAACATTTTCATAAAGATTTTTATTCAACATAAAAACATACATACTTGATCTCATACCTATACGTATAGTTCTTGAATATCTATATTTCATTAAACCGATGTAGTTTTTTAAATAAAATTAATTTCAACAGATATTTGGACTTTGGATCATCTTTCTTTCTTATTTTTGGTATATTTTTTTGGAAAAAAAAAGACAATGATTTGCAAAAGTTGTTTATTAATTTTCTTCGCGATATAAAACTTTGTGCGCATAAAAATAGAACCTAACCATTTTTATGCCAGATTTCATTTATTCGCATTAATTTTAAAAGTGTGATTGTTGTTTATTTAACCGGCACCAAATTATTTAACTCCAATTCTATAAAAAAATACCTACCTTATATTTTACACTACACTTCATTTCTATCAATTTGCGTAGAAATAAGAAATATAAAAATTATTAAAAAATAAAAGTTCTACGCCTTTGGACAGATATTCTTCATAATCTTGATATGAGTATATTTGCCATAATTATCAATGTCGCCGCACGCAATTTCAGGAATAGCCCATGATTCGTTTAGAATTTATAACAATAAAGCTTTTATAAAATTAAAACTTTAGGATCGTAGCGCTATATATACCTTCTCAACTTTAATGTTACTATGCATAAGCTAGCACAGCAGTGGCTGGTAAAGCTAAAGGGGAATCGGAAATTGGCTTTCAGAAATAATTTTTCTGATGTGAAATTGCTACGTTAGCAATTTAGATTAGATATACATTAAAATTTCTCCATCATTTCTAAGTTTTCACCATTTAATTGAAACTATGACAGATGATCTTTTATATCGTTTACAAAAAAATTATATAAATTGGTTTTAAAAATCTTACTTATCTTATCTTATTTTACATATCAATTTTTAATTTAAGTTCTAGTTATAGTTTTTGATATCAAATTAATTTATTTTACATTGAACATCCCCTACTGTTTTCGAGATAGTACCTATACCTAATGCTATCAAACCCTTATCTTGGACACACTGTATAACTAATATAATTCATCTGTTGTGAATTGTGAACCTATACAAAACTTTGATTTCAATCGCAAAATTAATTAGTGTAATCCTAAGAGTGAACGCAGTCGCATTGTCCGTTGTTATTCGAAGCAGGCGCCGAGGGGGTGGTGGTTCGCCATCTCCGTCATGGAGGGTGGTATATAGTATATAGTAGTGGCGAAGAGGAGCGTGGAGTTGTCGGCGGGAGGGGGTGTGTGCAGCGGAGCGCGCGGGCCATTGTTGCGAGACCTTGTGCACGCTTTGATAGTTGATACAATGACCCGGGTGATTAATGGGCTAATCCCCGCGCGCGGCATACACAATGCGCTAAGATCGCGAACATTCCGGATATTAGGATTCCTCGCCCTCACAATGCCGGTTTTTCGGCCCAAAACACTCCCTTCCCCATGATGTGCCAGACGGCTCCCCCATTTTTTTCGCTGTTGCTCCATGTTCTTATTCCGACTCCATATATTGAGTCGCCCCTTTGGTCAGCCGGAAAACGTTTTCCTTTCAGATCACCTTGGACCCTACACTCATAGCAACGAATATGTACCTATTTAAATAGAAAGTTCCAACTTGAAATTCACTTCTCGAAATGTTGAAGTTTATGGTTAACCGCCTTATTCTAACGGAATAAAATTTAAACTTGAAATAAGGATTGTAAGTACCTAGATACTTACAGTTGTCTCAACTTAAATAAGCCAGTATTGAAAGTTCTCACTTAAAGATGCTGAGAAGTAGGATATACATCGCTACTTTTTATCCAGGATATCATCAGATACTATTCATATTTTTAAGGTTCCGTAGCTGAAGAGTGACAAATTGAACCCTCATGATGTCAATTTTTTCCGTTCCATCTACCCCCCATCTATACTCTGAAGACGGGAAAATCAAAAAAAGAATGAGAACAAATGGGTTAATAACGTTTGATGTCCTTTTTGAAAGGAGAATGGAATGATAGAGAATGGAATGATCACTTTAATAAATGTAAATTAATAATCTAATTTATATAAAAGATTTTTGTTATATGACATCTAGGCAAAAAAATCTAGCTTCATGAATAGAATGCTTGTTCCTTGCGGTTGACACAGCTATGAAGTCTATACCTACGCAATCCTATCCCATATTTCTGCAGCCATTAAAGCCACCGAACGCCTCTTCCTTGGTTCAGTTTAAACTTATTAAGGTAATAACGTAAGGTACTCTGTGAAGGAACTTGAATTATCATTATAAATAAGTAGGTACATTTACACTTATAGGTTCCAAAAGATGGTCTATTGGTATGCCCATAATAAGCCTTTGAAATAAATTCGCAGATTCTTCATTACTGCATTTTTCTTAATTAGGGATAGGAGTATACCTTTTGCACAATAATTTGAAGCACTTTAAATACCATGAATAAATCTCTCACATCCCCTTTAGTTCTCACGACATACAGATTTCAGAAACTGAAGGGGAATATCTCATAAAACAGTATGTGTAGTTTTATAATACAGTAGAAAAATATTGTGTAAATGATATAGGTCTATCGTTAAAACAACTAAGAAACCCTGCAAACACATCCATTTAGACAAATGGCAAGTACACTAGGCAGTGCCAAATTCTGGCCACATCAAACATTGTCAATGTAAATTCAATTCTACGTAGTGGAAAAAAGCCAAACAGAATCATTTTAAGCATAATAACTTGTGGCCGAAGTACGTGCTTACTCGATATATCCAAACCCAAAGAATGAATATTCATATAAATGACGGAAGCCCGTGCCAACCATATATAATTAAAGTGCATTTGGATTCAGTGAACAGATAGAGCGACGAACGGTATACCAGATATCAAAGGGACACCTGCTACAAAACGGTGACACAACTTGAAAGCTCCACTTTGATAATATTGAGTGTCGGTTAAGATAGGTAGGTATGCGCCAAATGGGTTGCAGCCAGATTTATAACTTCGAAGATGCAAGGTGGCACATACTATATTAACAGGCAGGTTTGAATTCATGTGGGGCTGTTTGCGTATTTGGATTGGACAAAGGCCCACGATAAACAGGACTACACTAGTAGGACTTCGAATCCATTAATATCTAGCAAGTTATTTAGTAGTGATTTATGAATTGTCGCTTTTATTGTTTATGCTTAGCACATTCATCTAGATATTGCAAGATAAAAGCAGCGTCTATTTTAGACGAGATAGATCCTCAAAAATTGGAACAAGAGGCAGCTGAACGTAAGGCTGAATATACCTACATGGGATGCTATTTTGTGCTCAAAACTGTTAGCAAGAATTCGCTTGATTTCGCGAATATTCGATTCCGCAGGTACCTACTATTTAGCATATATAACTTTAATCCATTATCAACAAATCCAAGGCAGCTAATTTTGATATCTTGGTACAGAATTTAAATAAAGGACAGTGGTAAACAGTAAGTACCCTCTCTGGATCTCCATGCGACTTGCTAGCCCAATGAATTCAAGCCAGTTACGAGCATGCTGCCAGACAGGCCAAGACTAGAAAAGCCACATAGAAGGATGAGCCGTATGGACAATCATTGAATACATCAGATGAAATAATTACACTTTGGAAATAAGAAGTTACATCGTGAATTCACTTATAACACAATACCACACCGTTGAAACAATTTTAAATCAAAGAACTATATAATGCATCTTGAATAAAAATAAACATAATCGAATGACATAATAAACTGACTCACAAGAAATAAAAAAAGATAATGCATATGAATTGAAACAAATTTTGAGAAATCTTGAGAACATACTATAAATCTCTAGCTAAATCAAGCACGTATATGCAAATTAATCTATCCCACACACATCAAACTACCGAAATGTTGAAGAAAGACTGCGCGGTCTTATGAAAAAAGCTCAATAGCATTTAATTTTTCACCGGTACCAACGACACTCAGAATTATTATAATGAGAAAACAAAATATATAAATCAAAATAACCCAACTACTACTACATTCACTTTCGTAAGATGTGTTCGTCCTTCAACACATTATTTATAATCTTAGTTCAACGTGTGTGTCTGTTGTGAATGTCTGTGTGTGGAACAATATGAAATATTCACAAAATAAACTTGAAACGGGTGACCTATATAATCTTAGGTATTGGAGTAGAGAGGTGTGGGTATAGTTTAAGCTCAGGCTTAAGTTCATTCATTGCAAGAGGTGAAACTGAGTGCGTCCAGCTAATAATGTATCAAACCGCAACGTTTGTGATTTATTCTAATTCGAGCATGGAATGAGAAAAGGACGTTGTTTCTGATGATACTGTTTCGACGTTTGAAAGAAGTCGCAATTGCAATTTGCATATAGAGAACAGGGGGATATTTCCATAGGCGTAGAAAAAGTATATTTACGTTAAGTCGACACTAGCTAACCAAGTCAAATGAGCATTTGGGTGTACGCTGAATTCGTCAGAACATTCGAGTCGAGCAGAACCCACCTTCAGTTTATTTAAACACCTATAATAAATAGAACATTTTCAGATTTCAAGGCAAAATTTAAGTCAGTAACCTAGTCTCAAACTTTCAAAGCACATTCTATAACCCTTCAACACCAACCTTGCTATTTTTAATAAGGTGTACTCTGTAATTAGAAAAGGTACCGTTTCGGGTGCGTCCACCACTCTCCTATTGCAATAAAGCTGTTTGAACAGCATTCTCTATCCTACTCTGTCTATCTATTCCAAGCTTATGTTACGAATAAAAGAAAGAAGGAGACGCATAGTAGCGAAAACTGGAATCTTTTGATTGCAATAAACAGAGGCATACAGGCTATCCCCCACATTATTGATAATCGACCTACATAGCATAATAGAAATAAGAAAGAAAGATTTTATGACACCAGTGAAACAAAAATAATTAAAACTTCTTATAATTCTAAATATTAAAGGAAAAGTTATAATAAGTTGTGATAATGAAGGGATCTCAATTGTATGCCGCCTTATACGGTATGTAGCCCTTATTGAATAATTCTAACGGGAATTTCTCAAAGAAAAATTTTGCGATAAAATAGTATATATTTAAATCAAGCAGCTATAGTTCAAAAATCAGGAAAATAACTTATAAATTATTCAGCGAAGCTTTTTGATATATGTAGGTACCTACTCCTACTTTCCACTGATATTAGACATATTTCTTAATGCCTCTAATTGATCAGTTTATTATTACCGAAATCTCAGTCTTACTAGCACTACTTTCTTCATCTATTTTACGTAAAAAATTAATGTTAACAATTATTAAGGCATCTTGTCGAGCATTTTGTAGATAAATATAGAGAAACTCACATAATTCATTTCTACCATTGATACCTACATCCAGAAATTAGTTATATAAACGTCGACCCCATTTCCGAGATATAACTTAACAATGGATTATTTTAAAGCATCGAGAAGAAGTCAATTAGATTGTACATTCATGTATATTCACTTTGCCAATCTTAAATATCCTCACAATTGCGTTAGCGGCATTTCTAGTAATTGGAAAATACCACAAACCAGCGATAATGCGTACCTTTATTGGTGCACATATATAATTTTGCGAAATGATATAACATAAATTGCCGTCCAGGCTACGCCCCTGGTTGCTTTTGCACGTTGCCAACTATATGTTCCAGATATATTTATTGCCATATTTAATAAGGAAATTGTATGTTCGGTAGCGTTCGATGTACATGGATATACTTTCAATGTTCGGCTTGGAAGTATTTGTTTCTTAGTAGGTAAACAAAGCAAAAGTGTATAAGCTACCAATATATATCAGATTTTTTTTTTGAGATATAGATCAGCGCGTTCAGGCTTGCCAGTATGCTTGATTTGACTCCTATGAAAAAAAGTCACTTGACATATTTTAATGATTATATTTTGATCATTTAGGACACTTCTTATCTCAGAAAATTATAGGGTTTTGATAATAGCATGAAAAAACTATGCCAAAGTAACCATCCCACGTGGGTAGCATACAAAATATTGAAGCACTACATAACAAGACTAAGCCTGAAGAATATGACACGTGTTTCTTAAACTAGGTTCGTAATTCAAGGATAACTTAGGTACTAGCAACTTTGTTGGCAAAACATGTGCGCAGTTGTTTTTTCTAGTTTCAGTGTTGATAGGTTAATTTATTACCTACTCAATGAAATTCGAAGTGGCCTTTTTATGTGATTCACAGTATTTTACAAGGGAGAACTGGAGGACATCAACAAGTAGGTAGGTATAAATTATTTATAATACATATTTCAATAACCTCACAATGTTGTTACTTAAAAGCGATAATAAAAGGTGATTCTTACTGTTCGATGTTCCAAATTCTTTTCTTAAGAAAAGCAAGTAGGTCCTACCTGGAAAAAAGTACATTGAATTAGAGATGATAATCTAATATTAATAATACCTATAATAATTTGATCAAACTAAGACAACCTGATCTTAACTCAGACTGAATAATTATACATATGAGTTTGTTCCGGATGTTCTTTTAATCAATTTTCATTTTATACAAAAAAAAGTCAAGTAGGTACGTATACTTCAGTCTAACAATGGTCGAGTGCGAGTTGGGTGCGCGTGGACAGATGGTTTCTTGCTTAGAGTATTCGTAAACTATGAGTGAAGCACTATAGGTAGATACGTATCACTAAAGTTATCTTACAAGGGATCAGTTTTTCATGGATGTACATACGAAACCTTCAAAACAACAGTTAATAATTTGCTATATATATCGAGCGATCCAAAAAAAATCATTCGCAGTTGGCATTTGACAAGGGGAGCGTGTCTTCACTTGAATCATCTGCAATTGTATTTAGGTACTTATATTGGTTAAAAGATCACTTGTCACTTTTAGGGCCTATTTCATAATCAAATTTAGTCCTCTATTGATTTTAATTCCTACATTAAAAATTTCATATATTTTTTGATTGAACATACTTATAATTCAAAGTTACTTTAAAGGAACAAGAGATTATGTGACTGCCGTTATAAAAGTGATGAAAATGCACTATCTTGGCTCGATATACATATGTACCTTCTATGCTGCGTTCCACATTGAGAATGCAATGTGCAGGTATACGCAATGTATATATATGGGAAAACTTTAAATTTAATGTTATATTTTCTTTTGAAATTCATTGTTGTCACTCTGGCCAAGTTTTATACTCAATTAATTTCAGATTCATTCAATTTGGTGAGCTATGATATTTACTTTCGAAATGATTTAATAAGTAATGATAAATGTTATAATAACACAGAGTAAAATAAGCTCAGTTTGTTTTTGGTAAGATTAAAAGTTTGAAAATACAATTCATTTTAGATGATTGTATTCTTAAACTCATCGCCAAAACTATAGTCAAATTCCTCAAATAATCAAAAAAAACTCTCCATGAGGGAAATAAATTGGTCCTTCGGTTGATCAACTGGAACGGTAGAGGAGTAGTATCTTACTAACGCACAGCACAGGAAAAGAGAGAGACAGAGAGAGAGTACAAGGTATTTGCTAAGCAATATTGCAAAACAGTGGGATTATTTTTAATCCCCCGAAACTCTTATTAACTTTCCCCATCGCACACAGACACATCCCCGACAGGATTAAATCCCCGGTTCTGATCTGGCTTCTCCGGGGCCCCGAAACGCCGAGCGAAAACTGTCGGGATGCCGCGCAACCATAGCAACCGAGAGTAGCCTGTCTCCTGTCCCTTGATTTATGGCGATGGAAAATGCGAGAAATGAAGAGCGGCAATGGTAGACAGCTCCGCGTGCTCCAACGAACCGTCATATTCGGCCCAAAAACGAAAATCATCAACGCGTATCGGACAGCCCTTGCTCTCACTCTCTCGGCTGGCTCTCCCACTATGTCTGTCTGTTTTTTTTTTGTTGTTTAATCCACAGCATTGTCGTCGGTACCGCGCCATATTTTTTCATCTCGTTGGTGAGAACACACGATTCGCCATGTAAAATAGAACGACTCATTCTCGAAATTAGGCTATTGTCAATTTATGAGGATAGTTTTGCAACTTTAGAAATCATTAAATATTTTTATAAAATTGATGCGATATATTTCGCTGCATTAAATAATTCAGTATCTATTATATCAAAATGTGATTTTTATAAATATGAAGGTACCTACATGCAGAACTTGAGAAAATATATACCTATCCTTTCTATATTGATTTGAATAACAGTATTAACTACTACTATAAATTGGCTATCAGCTCTGAGTTGGAATAAGACGGCTTATCATTTCTAAAGCATAATAAAAAAGCTCAAAAGCCCAAAAGCCATAATCTTCATCTCGATAATTTTCTGCATCATTTTCTTAATGCAATTCAGTCTCTTCTTTATGAATTCATTGTGTCCATTTGAAAAAGTTGTTGAGTAATAAATTATGATAATGAAGAGATCTCTATTGTATTCTGCCATATAAGCACCATAATACAATAGAAATCCCTTCATTATCATAATTTATTACTCTACACCTTTCTCAAATGGATTATACCTACATATATTTCGATAGTGATATATTTCCCAGTTTACCAATCTCTTAATTTTTGAAATAAAATGAATTGATTTAAAGCAATTAGAAATTAAAATCCAAATATGTACATCAGTTTCAGGGAAATTACAGCAAATTAATAACTCTATGTAAAAGGTCCTGCTTTGTACTTCTTGAATGTGCAATAAATATTTCTTAGAAAAACTAGGAAAAATTTCATTAGATGGTGCAATAAAAATACGAAATGATAATATTAGTTCTATTGGTATCTACATAGTGATTTAAAATTTGATGAGATAGGTACCTTAAGGTTGATAGAAAACTCTTTATTATTTTAGTTCATATCTTTAAATTGGAAGCTGTATAGATAGGTAGGCTATATAAGACTTTCACATTTTTGAAAAGATAAGTAGTTACATAATTAATCCATGTGGTTATTAAATAAGCCAGTTCAAATTTGCACAAAGTTATGCAACAAATTATGAACTAAAATTAAAAACATGGCAAGTCATATCAAGATTATAAAGAATATGGCCCAAAGATTTATCAGTGAAGCATTATTTTGATCACGTTTCACATCACTTAGCGAGGAAGACATAAAAAAATCCGACATTCTCCATGATAGATCGAGAATTTAGAAAGTGCCAAAAAGATCATATTAGATATTTTATAATGAATAGCTCTGGAGCCCACGCTCCGACTTTTACATCTTGATTACGAACTGGGCTAGTCCACGATTTCGTGTCAGTACATGTCAGAATTTTAATGCTTCAAAACTGGGCGGCGCAGAATTTCTTATTATGCAGAAAGCGTGTGTAGATATTTTGCGATATTATCATTCTTCACTTTCGTATAGGTACAGACTGTAACGTAAGTGTGACAAAACAGGTAGAGCTAGAACAATTTTCAAAAGCCATCATCTAGTCAAGTTTGAATGATAAAGTAGGCAATAATTGGATCTATTCCAACTATTTTCATTACTGAACAAAAGAAAATTGAATCTCAAACAGTACCTAATTCATGTGTGGAAGTTTCCTAGTAGGTAGGTGTCAAACTTAATTCAGTAAAACCAGTAGAAGATTGATTAGGTAGACTTAAAGAAGTTAATGCTAATTCAGTATAGGTAATATAATTATTAGAGAGTTATCGCAATCTGTGTAAGTGTTAAAGGTTATGCAGTTTACAGCATCCTCTAAATAGTGCCTAAGCCAATTCGACTGATGTTAACGCATACTAATTCCATAAAAACTTTAAAGTTGACATTTTTAGTTTTAACCTCACTTCTGAACTGTCTACACCCTTCAATTTACGATAAAATAATTCATTCCCAACTATCAGTAAGATGTTCGAGTATTCGAGCAGCAAATTGACAATTCCCAAAATAGTCCGGGCTCAGTTTGAGACATGCGCAGTTAGATATAAGAAGGATGAAATTGTACGAAATTGGAAGGGGTAGTTTGCAAACTGAAATATAGAGTCGAGCAGAACAACATTCTGAGCCACTTGGAAACTGTTTCAAACCGCACATGCTCATTATATGCAGTTATCAGACGGTCTCAAACTACTGCCTGAACACCACTAAGGTAAAGCAATAAGAATAAGGTCATCTTTTAAGCGTTATAAATAATGTTGATAACTATCCTTAATAAAATACCTACGCATTAAATGCAGTTACGTCTGCGCGTGCGTAGATGTCATATTAAATAATAAGATTATTAGTGTTTATCGTTAATGCATTTGCGATAACCTATTATAAAAATCTTGTTGATGCCCATCGGTTTTAATTAAAAAAAAATATATCTGAAAGGAGAATCTCAAGGGTGAATTTTCGAATGTCTTTTTTAGAAAATTAATTCAGATATACCCGAGACTTCGTCCATGCATACCTACTATTTTAGAGCTTGTCGGTTGTAAGCGAGTTTAATCTGTCAGTTTCAATTCATGTGTGGAAGGAGATCGTTGTTAATAATCTATGATGTGAACCCAAACTTCGCAGAACACTATTGTTTCGTGGGCTGGAGGAACTATTCCGCAATAAATATCGCAACTGGCACTATTTATATAAATTTAATTCAGGCAGTTGATGTTGAGACCTAGGTACTGAAGCATCGATGTCTGCAGCATAAAACGCGTCCAAAACGGATATAAGCTATCACTAAAACCAAATTCATTCTACGAGTTATTTTTCACGTGATACCCGAAATTCGAGAAAATCCCCAACACATTTATTATAAATTATGGGTAGATGTGAAACTTTCATAAAAAAACTAAGTTATACATTTAGATAACGTATAAATTGAAATTGATTAATTATTTATCAGTCAATTGTAACTATGATTACAAGGCCGTTTGACTTTGGTCCATCAAACCATAGACTTTCAGTTGTGGTAGATTTTTTACATCAGACTGAAACTATTAGGTATCTTCTACATTCTGAATGTTGTTTTTGAGAAAAATCTTAGATATAAAGAGATATCATTGTAATTCTGGTAAGGTTTGGTCATTTGAATCCTTTTCATTAATATGCACCAGCAACGCAGCTTAATCCGTAAGTTACTACTGTGAACGAGCTAAGTAAATGTCATAAACTGAATCATAATACCGCTATAGATTTGCTGATTTTGCTAACTTTATTCATGAATGAAGTGGCAAATCAAACTGCAAATCAGCTATAAGTAAGAAGTAACATATCGCTGGAAATAGTTTAGCCAATTCAAAACTTTAAACCCTAAACAATAATAGAAATATCTAAAATAGTGTTATTCTACATAAAAAATTCTTAGGAAATAGAAATGTGTCGGAATAAAGAAATTACGTAATCTATCTGTTTATAGATTTGTTTTGAAAACATCCATTGCACCCTTGTATTATTCGGGGAACCCTTGCATATTAGCCTTTGCTGTACCCCAGATGCGTGAATAATTCTACGATGAGTTATGCATTTTAAACTATCTCGCAAGCCCGCGAATTAGGTTTAATATGAGTAGGTAGGTATATCATTGCATTATTATTATTGTCAAGGCATACTGGATACAAGCACAGTATGTGTATATTATACAATATATGAGTAACTTGATATGATTCTCCGGAACGGAATCGGCTGTGGCAACAACAACGTAATGCAACAATAGTGTCGACATGTCAGATAAATCAAAATCGACACCCCAGATACGCACACATACACATACTACGCGGCCTGAATAGTTTTGCCGTCCATTTTTACGCTTCGCATCGTGCCATTCCGATTGACTATCTGCTCCACCAATCATCGCACGTGCCGTTATACAACATATAGATATAAACACATATATAGGTACCTATTTATTGTATGTGCATTTTGTGAGATGCATCTGCCGCTGCCGTTTTAAAACAAACGCATGATTTATGGCTTTTCGATAATTTTATAAAGCGATTATTCGATTAAACAATACCTAGCGGACTGAACGAACGGTGCCGTTCGTTATTTATAGGTGGCAATGGTGGAAATGTGTCATCATGTGACTGTGATAAATAAATCTTGGAAGCATGACGACGTCTGTCGACGTGTCTACCCTTTTTAGTGTTTGTACCCTTCGCCACCTCTGCTAATTTTTATGACGCAAATAAACCATAAATATATAACTGACATCAAAATGAAGCCTGACTTATGTTGGAGATGGTACTTACGCAAACGAAACGTCGCTTTGCTCACCATTGCAAAACCGAATTGAATTCAAATAATATTGGGCCGACCATTATAGAAACTCAGAGTAGGTACCTACACTTTGTTTCACGAATGTTGGCGTCTGCCTTGAAAATACGAAAAATGGATCAATCCAGCTGACGGGAGTAAATCAGTGGCGTAACGATTTCGAGCTAAGATATGGCATTTAAGGAAGTTCATATAATTAGAGGAAAAAAATCGATTGATTAAATAAGCAAACATAATATGAAAGATTTATTATCAATAATAATGCAGACACACAAAATACAAATTTATTGCTTGAGTTATGAAATATATATAAATGTATGCACCTGAATTATCTGAAATGTCACAATGACTTTGTGACGCCTATGAAATAAAGATTGCGTTGCCTTCGGACATACGTGCAGTGAATGATTAAATACAATAGCCATGATTCGTGAAACAAACTATATAGATGTAACTTCTGGATCTAGATCGTTTATAATAAAAAAAACAATTGTGACTGAAAACTCCATCCTCACAGGGGATGTGATTAATGCCATAAATCGGAAATCCATAAGCAAAAAATATTCATTTTTAGAGTGAGTAAAATATTCTGTCGTCACTTAGCTGTGTCATGGCTTGTATAGGAAAAGACGCTCAAGTGTGAGGCGGACTCACGTGAAGTGGTTTCCATACAGAAGTCTCTTCGCTCACGTTTTTAATTAGCCTGAAAAAAGCAGGTAAGCCTTCTAAAACTCTGTGTAAGTGCCAAATTTCGTTACATAAAGACGGATGGACAGACAGAGAGAGTGATCCCGTAAGCGTTCTTTTTTATATCTGTTAATATGGAATCTGGTTTAGTTTAAAACTAAAACTTAAGATAATCCTTCAAGATTGTTATTGAGAGAACGTGAAGTAACAACTACAAAATAGGTACTCAGTTTCCCAAGACCAGAAAGTCCTAATTGGATCTAAAAGACTAGCTCACAATTTGTGGTCCAGGTGGAGAAATAGATTCACTAGAATACTTAGTAGACCCTGAAATTTCGTCTTTAGAGAGACAAACGAAATATCTATCTCACATTCACCCCCTTCAAGACCGGAACAATGAACGTTATGCTACCGCGTCGTTTTGCGAAATCCCAGCAACCTCCTCCTGCCTCGCTCGAAAAGGCACGGATTCAGCCTCCACTTTATGGCCTCCTCGCGGAAGCCTATGAGCGTTATCACTTAGCCCGCTCTGGCCTGGTAATACGTTACCGATACTTGCTGAAGTGTGAAGATGTATTTTGGACGTTTTCGGAATTAATCTCCGCATTCGGGAGCGTTTATCAAAAGCTGTCATTCAGTAAGGGGCCGCGCCTGGCGATGTCGAACTTAAGGGGATGGGTTTTTTCCGGACGAATGACGTCTTTTCATTACATCAGACCTTAAATAATTATTTCATGAGCTTTGACCTCTAATAGGTAAAATTAAAATTTTTGTTACAATCATAATGAATAAAACGGAAATAGAATAGGTAATATAAATTAATTTACATTTAAATCATTTTTTGGGATGGAAAGTAGGTACCTACCTATTGAGTGATCCAACAAGCCTATAATGTATGATTTTGTGACAGCTGTTTTAAAAGTTTTGAATTCACTGGTTCGTACCTATATTGTATTGAACTTAGGAACACAATTAGTTAATTCAATCTAAATTTGAAACCCGGCAATAACAATTATTGTAGATCGCACAATGATAATAAGAAACTACCAGTCGTATTTATAAACAAATCTTAGTTCGATATTTGTTTAATTTGTTATAGAAACAGTCTCATTATCGTTACCAATGTATGTAATAAACGAACTAAACTAGTAACGAACAAAAATGTGTTAATAATTACGGCTGTAAATCTTTAAATAGCAGTAGTCAAATTTAATTTTAACAAAAATTTACTCTCATAGTTATAATAAAGTGTGATTTACCTTTACTCAAAGGAAGTCGGGCCATGTATTTGGATTCGGTATTTTGTGTCAAAAGCGACCTGCTTTTCAGGCCAAAAAACTTTCGCTTTACACGGCTTTTATCATTTTATAATAGGTAAAGAGCCTTAAAGAAAATACATGGGCCCGTCATCCCAAGTTATATCTAGTAATTGTTGTGTTGGGCCGTTGTTTACAATAGCCCGTTTTAAGACGAGGGTTTTAAAAAAGAGAGAGAGAGAGAGGGATGGGGCGCATATATTCAAGATACAAAACTGTTGTTTATCTCGACACCAAAAGAAGTGAAAGTTCAAAAAGTGCTTCTCGTATATTTTGATTTACGACAACAAGTTTACGAGGGTGGATGAATGGCAAGCAAGTTCGATGGCCTTGTGCTACCTAATCTCCGCTCTCAAAATTTGCATAATATTCAATGATTCTGTTTAACAAACATTGCGTTATCTATTTCAAGTGAAAACAGACTGCGAACTTTTTGAGTTTGGAATTACCTAGCTTGTAAATGTAGTCAAAATAACTGACGGCGAAGGCAATATTTCAAGGAAACATTCTTTTTAATCACCAGTAGGTGGGCAACAAATTAAAACTAGATCTCTACAAGGCTGATTTTAGTAGGTAATAATGGGTCGTAATTTTGATGAATCCCAATTAATACCGAATATAACGAAACCGAAATATTCACAAATTAAGAACGCATTGTATCTGACTCTCAAAATTAGAATTTGTGATTTTGAAACCTAAAAAAATCGATTGCAGAATTCTAATAAACTTATTCGCACACAAACTTTAGCAACCCACATAAATACCTATAAAAAGACCTATGAGTTAAGTTAGACTATTGATGTAACAATAAAGCGAGTAGCATTGTATATAAAAAATCCATTTGTTGAAAGCAAAAGGGTTTAATTGTTTTTAATTTTTTTTATTTGTTCACATATTAACTTTATAGGATATTTCCGAAGAATTGTTCCAATTATCTATCTATTTGATATTGTACCTAGGTAGGTACCTGCTACGTAAAAGTAATCGTGGTAGGTACCAGTAACATGGAAAGTTTTAATTTGATTTGTCTTTAAAATGCTCCATGATAGTGAATTCAATCAAGATTCTTGTAGAGAATATTAGGAAATTTGAATTTCATAAAAGTATGAAAAACATTAGATATCCAAAAATTTTCCTCCCAACTGATCTGATTGCGATTGCAATATTGATTCATTCTTGTTTCGCACACCGCAAAAATTTACCTGAACTATTCTTGTTTCGTATACTGAAGTAGTTTAACGGTTTTTGGCTTCTTATTTCGTACCGACCAGTGCGTTGGACTACGTAGTATCATAGGTAATATCACAATATTTGTGAAGTTAAAACATGTTTTTCTTTGTAGATGAGCGACTTCCCAAATTCGAGTATTTGTCAGTTCTTTTCTCTATTTACCTAATCGCTCACTTCTCTAAACATTTTCTGATTTTGATGATTCTTTTTTGCATTTGAAAGAAGAATGCTCAGAAATGATTCCAAACTTGTCCCAAAAGATGATAGATTGTAGAAGAGGAAAGTTTATGTTGAAAATTGAACAACTGTTATCGCACCCATATTTTCAAATCTCTGAGTATAAGAACAAACGTTCAATGATTCTGATGACCATTAGGATATCCAAAAACTGCAAAGTGAATATTTTTAACAAAAAATAGGCCGAACTTTTTTAGTTTGTGCACTGAAAATATAAAATAGTTATAATTTTATATTTTTTCACGTTAAATTATTTTTTTGTTTTGTTATATAACTGCATCCTGAAATTAAAATTATACCTACAAAATCAAGTTTTATAAAGTATATTCCGTCAATATTCTGTTGGTACAGATCTGTAGAAGTAAGAACCTCCAATAATATTAAATTATTTTAACATCATTATTAAATTATGAAATTAATCGGTAAATTGTAAATCCCTGCCTATAAAGGTATACCTAGCTAGTTACCAACTTTCTTAAGGACCTCTCAATAGTCGGTGAACAAAACACGAATCCAAGACTAAATAATTCAGTGTATAAGAAACAATAATACACCAAGAAATTCGTTCTTACAGTTGGAGGCTTTTCAAAAGAGTCTTAGTTTGAACTTTAAAAAAACAAGTTTTTTTATTTGGCGGAGTTAACTTCACATAACCCCAGCCCCCTAGAATTCAGGTAATTTAGCACCACTGTGATACAATTTCTTCTTTTATGACAGCCGAGTTTCTGGGTACCCTGTATATTGATCAAAAACAATAATAGTAACTTTCCTCTTATAAGCATTTATGAAATTCTATTCATTCATTTCTTTATATTGTCCTATACAATAGTGCATGCTCAAATATCTTCTCCATTCCGTTCAATCGCAAATAATGGAATGGCGTCCGCGAGAAGGAACAAAAAAATGGAGGATCTCTCTTTGTATCATCAGCAACGTGAGCGAACGCTACACTGGAGACGATCGCTATGCTCCATTTTTTTACATTTTATGTTGAGGGTGACAAAATTTTAATTAAATCAATTCTGGAACGTCGTCGCCTGTGAAACGCATAAATCTTTATGAATCCGTTGTCCGCATGTTTTAATTAAATATTCCAGATTGATAAATGGCCAGGCATTGTCTGACAAAATATAAAACATTAATTACGGTTCCATCCACACCTAGACGTGGACCATGTTTATTGCAAATTTTACATGACATGCCTATCGAGATTGCAGTCCTGCTATAGGTATATTGAACTAAAATTTGGATGATTCCTGTTAAATGTAAGTCAAAATGGAAGCTTTTACATTCGTATATATTTTTTTAACAATTTGGAAAATAAAGTAGTTTGTTGTCTTTTGTTAGGTTGTATCGAAAGTCTATCTATGTAATTAACAAATAATTTTTTAGGGTTTATGGGTAATTCAAATAAAAACAAAGAATTACCAATTCCTTTGTCATCCGTCTACCAGTACGGCAATAGATCATCATCAAAATTTTTATAGGATATTTTCAGTTAAATTTGAAATTTATGGAATTATAATGCCATCCAAAACTTAGCTAAGGATTATTTACATAAGAGTTTATAAGTCTGAAAAAAAATAATATTGAAAGTTGAAAATCGCAAGTTACTGATTTTTGAAGCACCTAAACTTTTTTTTAGTGCAGACCTACCTAGGTATATTCTTTATTCATTTTCAGGAGTTTACGTTCAGTAGGTAGGTATTTTCGCAGATGGGGGGTAATGGTTGTTTTCATATATTTTCCTCATTATTTTCTATATCGTTCATTTTATAAACTGGAAAATAATATAATCAAATTACTTATATCGAGCCCTTTCATCTGATATGTAGCATGTTGTATTGGAAAAAAATCTTTTAATTATTAAATATGCTCCACAAATTCAATCACCAGAATCAGAATTTGTTTATTTACAATATACGACTTATTCTGGATCATTTCCAAATTTCATTTTTTCCATTCAGTAGATTCGGAAACATATGCTGTGACAGACGGACCGACAGACATATGGATAAACACATACCAGCGAGATCTTGTTAATTATTGTTCTAATATTGAGAGAAGCAGTGCAAAATATAAACACTAAACTAAACTTTAAAGAATGATAATTTATAACCATAAAATAAGAGAAAAACAAGAGACGTTTGACCATTTTTCTCTCTCTGCTTTTTATAATTTAATACAACGAAGATCTAGGAGTATTTTATAGTAGGTACCTACCTAAGCAACACCAACCTGTTAGGAACCATATTTTTAAAACCAATGACATATTTCTATCAAGTAGGTATATAATTTTTAAGCAAAATAGTGCGAGTTCAAAATGTTAGTCCAAAATTCCTGGTGTTTGAAATGCATTTCACAAATTGCCATTTCGTTATAGACCGTTCCAATTAATGCAGCCGTTGTTGGTGTTGTTGCTGTTTAATACATAATTTCAATCTCCATGCAACTGTACAATGATTTTGACTTTTCAATTAGCATTTCATTATAACCTCCGAAAATTCAATTCCAATTCTACGAATTTCACATGAATTGATTCATTCGAGTACAAAGAAATAATATGCAATAACAACAGGCTGGAATAAAAATAAGCTGATTTAAGCTAACCTATATTAGTATAAAATAGCAGTTTATTGAGTACCCATTAGATTTAGAAGGGAAAGCTTCTTTGCTGCAAAAAAGTAATTTTAAAAATATTTTTTTACAAAAAATTGGGCTGACGTTATTAGTGAGTGCACTGAAAAACAGAAAATAATATTAATTCTATTGGTGCTGTTAATTTTGAAGTTGTGCAGTTGCTGTTAGATTGATAACTTTTGGAACCAACTTCACAAGTACCAGCACCAATAGAATTGATATTATCTTGTATTTTTCATTGCACCAACTGATAACGTCGGTCCATTTTTTTGTAAAAAATATTTATTTCACACTTTTGAGCGTAACCTTAGTCACAAAAATCGTTGAACGTTCACTAATACCAATGAAGATAGTACTTATCCTATTACCCACGTATATTCCTTGCTTGTAGTTGTTATTATTGAGATCTCAGAAAATCGCTGCGGAAATACTCTTGAATATTTTAGTTGTTACCATTTTAACACCGATTTTACTCGAAAACCGTAACTCTAAGGGAAAAAGGTTCATTATAAATGTTGCTACAAATAATTATGTCCATGTAGGTACTGCCCACAGATTTTCAATTTTCAACAGATATCGCCCTCTCCACATTGCACATTTGAGAATTCAACATGCGTTTATCTCGAAAACCGTTACTCTTTTGAAAAAATGTTCAAGTTAAACGTTTCCGTATATTGTCCTATCTTTGATTATACCACCTCAGATTTTCAATTTTCGAGAAAATTTGCCCCCACCAACCCTTTCGGGGGCGGTTTTCGGAGGGAAAGAGATGTCGGATTCCCGTTTTTATGGACAAAAGTTACAACACATTAAATGGGAAGCGGTAAAGCATAAAAAATGTATAGTTGATAAAAATAATATGTTGTGATATTTCGAGTATTTTTTCCTATTAAATCTGTTACGTTTAATATTATTGTTACCATAGCAACTAACTAGCATCTACCGAACTAATATTGACTATGAATACGACTGTTACCTAATGGTTTTGTAGATACCTACTACAGCCAATTATTGAAAAAAAAAAATTTCAAGAACTATTTGGGCCTTATCTATCATATCATATCATTTGAATCTTGAATAAATTATTTAGGATTTCAAAATGGGTAATACCTAATAGAAAACCATTTTTATCCATAGTGTTAGAATGTTTGAAGTAGGTATGTAGTTAATAAAACAATTTCTTTCGAGAGTTATTCTGCAGTTTATTCCTTTGTCATCAGAACTAAGTTTCAGCGCAGTCTCATGAGACATTTGAAATTTATCATAAAAAAATCAAATTTTAACCTAAGAAATGTATAGCGCTCAAACAACGCACTTTAACAACAAGGTAACTCCGCAAAAATACGCAGGTAAGTATTTAAATTAGTGAAATTTGAATCATGAAATAATTGAAAAGGCTTTAATGCATTTATTATTGCCTAATCATTTATATTCGTGCAACTAATTTTATTCGTGAAATTCTCAGCGGAAACTAAATTAACAGCTTCGTTGAAACGCCCACTTTCTTTTTACCTGAGAATGCCGAAACCTGTTTAGGTATATGGATACAGTATAACTAATAGCCTAAATAAATCAACATTAAATTTTATTCGCACTCGTGGATTACAACAATATATAGATAACAAATAATGTATGCCTACAACTTACAGATCGACATTTAGAAAGAATGACAGCCAAAACTTCCAAAGTCTGAGCTTGCCTCCAATTCAAAGTAGGTAGGTACCATATAAATGTACTTAGGTACCTTTAGCTTTATCGTCAATAGAAATTTATTTATATAAAACATCTAACAACCACAAAATCTTTATTGAAAATGAATAGTATGAAGAGGGATACAAAATTGTTTCATATGTCTTAAGAAGAAATGAGATGACATTGAACTTGTAACAAACCACTTGATAAACATGTGCACGTTTCACAGGCGTTACGTATACGAAATCCTATGTTTATTTTATCAACATGTGGTACAGAGATGGGAGTTAATTGAGTTATATTATACTTATACCGGTCAAGTTGCTATCATATCACTGAATGTATGTATATTTAAGTTAAATAAAGATTTATGAACCGAACATTTTGATGCTTAAAAGTGATTTAATGATTTACCGGAATAGACAAAATATACAATTTTTGAATTAACTTTAAAGACAGATTTATTATCGAATTGACAATTTGTCCAAGTATTTAAGACACAAATATACCATGAATATTATTGTACCTCGATTGTCCGGCTAGTGGTACTTCCTGCGTCGTCGTAACATTTTGTAAGCAGGAAACGGCAGCGGAGCGATGGAGGTTATGTCCATGTATCACTCACACTTCCGTATGCACATGGCCCTCACAACAACAAGCTACCCTCCTCGTTTTAAAAATAAACACCATCACCGAGAAACTGTCCGGTTACGCTTGAGAACTTTTCTAGGGCCGTTCTTCATAACTTTGACCTATCAGCTCCAGCCAACGATACGAATTAATATTTAAATGTCATAGTGTGTGTTCCGTGTCTCGCTGCTGCTGGCTGTTCCCTTCCCTCCCATTTCGGAGGATGGATATTGGTAGGTATGGGTATAGCGTGACGGCACCGACTCTATCTTGACGTCTCAATAATCTCACGTGGACCGGACAAGTTTTTGTTGCAAGACTTGCGGATGATTTGCGAACCGTTTGTTGGATGATGGATCGCTGGAACAGTTGCGGCGGGAAAAAATCTACATTGTTCGTATGAAGTGGTATTTTTCTTCGATTGTCGCTTCTGATTGCACACGCGATAGATGTGGACGCGCGAAAAGTGGCGTGTAGAGACTGTGGCGCGTACCAACTTGACACTAAAGTGAGCCTGCCACTGGACCACGGACCGACGCTGGTAATCCGGCACTTGTGTTCAGCGTCGAGACGTCTGTGCTCATGCGTCCCCTCCCGCCTCTTCGCGCTCTCACACGGCGTACAACAAAGGCATTAGGAGCATCGCAAGGCGTTTGTGTTTATTCCCAGAACGTATCTAGCAAGCTGTCGGTCCGTGACTTTCCAGCTTATACGTTGAATTACGTCCTAGCGTGCAAACTAAGTTTTCGATATAGGCACATACACACACAAACACACTGGTGACGTGCCATAGCGGACGTCGAAGCCGAAAATAAGAACAAGAAGTCAAGAACATCTTCTACTCGTCACATAGGCTGGTGCAATATGAATTATGGTAGCAGCGATAATTAACTAGATATATAAAGCCTGAGCTCGAAGCTTCTGTTGTACTTATATGCTGACAACTGAAAGAAAATACTACAACTCTCTATGTTTAAGTATCTAGTTCATTCAATTTTTCACTCCTGTCCTTGTATCAAAATAGGTAATTAATAACCAGATAAGTAACTATAGGAGGTAATCAAATGAATCTTTCAATAATCATGGATTTGCTTCTACCTGCAGATGATTTACCGCTACATCAAATACCTAATCAGAATAATTGCCCAATTATTGAGTTTACTAGGACACGGCAACTTACAAACAAAAATAAGATTTTCAATTAGTTATGGATTTGCCCGATTTCGCCGAAACATTATGTGAGGAAGTTGTCCATCAACTATAATTAACGATGAATAAGTACCGTTTTGTCCTAATTATTACAAACACTTCTCTTTTACTGAGAGGTTGACAAAATTTTCGAGGAATTAATCACACTGTACTAGAAAATTTTTTGAGCAGTGTGTACGGGTCCTGGGTCCTTGAATTTTGAGGAAGTTAAGAGGAATCTCGGGCTGAAAGCTTTACGATCGGCGCTGACAGGTTTAGAGCCCTCCCAGCGCATTAGGATCGGTTCCGTTCACGTAGTTTCCCGCTAAACGTGTACAGACGTTGCCTAACAGGTCACTTTTTCGTGTTATAAATATATTCTCGCCATCCATGCTCGGGATTAATACATATTCTTGTTATGTTATTTACGGCAGTGTTGATGATTCTTGTGTATTTAGTCGAAGGGCTTCAGAAGTAGGTACCTACTAAGATAAATGATGATACTCATGTGAAGGTGATATCAGTGCTCTCACTCAAATTTATATAGAACTGGAGAAAAAATATTTTACAAAAACTAAGAAGATTAAAATGAAGAATAGCAATTGTGGATAGATAGAAGAATTTTGTCATTAATGTAATTAATATTATATTGTATTTTGCAGTAGGTAAAGTCGGCCCTGTTTTCTTGTAAAGAAGTTTTATTTTTTCATTAGTCACCAAATGTTTTATTTGATTTTGAAGTCTCAAATTTTGGACTTTCGAAGAAAATTGCCTCCTACACCGGTAAGTAAGTCAAAAGCGGAGCCTGTTTAGTATACGGAAAAGGCAAGAACGAACAAAGCAGACAGTCGAATTTTACACTTCTTCCGTCTGATCAAAAATAGAGATTTTCAATTTATTATAGTTTAAATTATAATGTTCCTATATTTTTAACTAAATTTCTTTCTATTTTTTCAATGATTAGCAATTACAATAAGTTATTTTATATATTATATTACTAGTAGGTAAATCAGTACCTAACGAATGAAAACAAGTTTCCTTCATTTTGATTGATATCCAAAGGAGCCATATGAAAAGTTTTGGAAAATAAATCAGATTTTTACTTGAATTGAAGTGCATAAGGGAAATATACCTAAGTAAAAAATTAATTAACTTTCATCAGCAACTTCTTTCCCAAATGTTTTGGCAAAAATTTGTTTCTACCTGTAGGTATTTTTAATGTAGATGGAATGTTAGCTGTATCAAAAAATATATTTATCTCGTCATTCAATCAATGTTCGCTAGGCTCATCCAAATATTTACAATCTCATGTTTTTACCGAGTAAGCATTCGGTTGATAGCCTACACTAGCGATTTTCATCTCTCGAAGATTTTTTTTTATAATCCAAAACTATTCGGTATCAAACGATTAACAGTATCAATCTGACAGTACTTATTTACTTATTTTATTCTCATCTCATTATTTTAGGTGGCTAAGTTCTTCCGAATTAGTTATAAAAATCAGCAAGCCAATACAAAAATGCAAATGAATGCCTTCATAAAAAATATGATGGAATTCAAGAACTGAGCATATCCTTTTGATATTATCAAAGTTGCATATAAAAAATTGTATAAAATTGATAAGTACACTTAGAGCCCTTGTTGAACATATAAAATTAAACGAATTCCTCCTAATCAACATTAATGATAAGTAGAATAGAACCATGCCAGAGAATGCAAATTAATGAAAAAAAAAACAATATATATTACAAGTACCTACCTACTTGAAAACATATGATATATTTTTTAGTTTATATCTCAGAATATCTTAGCAGGATATTTAAAAAACCGCTGCTAATTGGACATAAAAATCACTTAGTTAAACAATCTATTTGGACGGAAGTCGTAAACAATTTTTAATAACCACCTGTTGTTTACAACTAACAAATAACAACATTCAAAGATTTCTGTAGAAGGTACAGACTATTGGAACTGGAAAATCTATAATTAATTTTCTTTGTCTGAAAAAATAGAGAAAGAGCACCATGATGTTTCCTTCATTTACCATCTAAAGACACTTCAAGTAATATCCTCAAATTAATAGACCATGAACAACATTTCACCTTCTGGTTGTGTATATACCTATTGCATTGACACTTCCTTATTGGTATCACTTGCTGTAACGGTTCAAATACTGTTATAAGATGTTTCTCAAATGAAAATCTCAAGTATCTAGAATAGGTATACTAAATCTATTGTAAGAGCTCAGAGTTGATTGTTATTAACTGTGTAGCCCATTCGTAATCAAAACAGTTATAACTATCAAGATATTTGAGGCAAAAAGTCAGGTACTTGAAACTTTGAAACTAATCTATAATCTGTTGTGGGGAATCGTAGTCAATAATTTTGGATAATTAATTATAAACCATCCAAATGTCAAATATCATGAATAGGAATGTAGTTACGACTCTAGTTATCAGATAGGTCGATTTTCTGCAAGTAATTATTATAATGACATAAAATATACTTTAATTTGTTCTTAATATATTGCCCTCTCATGTTGTGCTTTTTTCAAATTAACGAGGTCCGTTAAGCTAGCACAATAAAAGTGGCACTCATCAATAAAATTAGTTGACTAAATTCAAGCATATTTAGTACTAATTTAGTACGCAAAAATAAAATGTATACACACTTAAGCAGAATTTGATCAAATTTGAGAAAATCTGCTATACATAAATAATTGAGTGCTAATTTAATACATTTAAGAAAATTTATAACTCTTCATCTTTTAAATTTATAAGCAAGTGTGCTAGCTTAAGATTAAGTCAGCACACTTGAATAAAATATGGAGAAAATCCAAATGTATCTGTTAGGATTACATAATTTAGTGCTAATTTAGTACACAAGAATAACAATTAGAACCCTTATATTAAAGAAATTATGAGCAAGTTTGTTTGTCATTTAGCTATTTGGTTATGTCTCGACTGACACTATACATCGTCTGTGACCATTCAAGAGATCCATTAAGCTAGCACAACAAAAGTGGCACACATCAATAAATTTAGTGTAGTTAATTCAAGCAGGTATATTTAGTGCTAATGTAGTACGCAAAAATAAAATTTATAACTCTTCAGTTTTTGAATTTACGGGCAATTCCGCTAGCTTAATATTAAGTGAGCACACTTGAACAGGATTTGATCGAATTTGAGAAAATCTGCTATAAATAATTTCATGCTAATTTAAAACACTCAAAAGAAATGTATAACCCTGCATTTTTGAACATTATAGGCAAGTTGGCTATCTTGAAATTAGATCAGTATACACTTAAATGAAATATGGAGAAAATCCAAAACTATCCGTTAGGAATAATTTAGTAGGTACACAAGAATAACAAATATTATAACTCTTATTTTAAAGAAATTATATATTTTTATATGTACCACACAGATGCTTATTTCATTTCAAAGTGTGTGTAGAGCTTTACTATGATTTAGTCAACTTTTTTACATTTCACATGTGATATTCTTAAATTGTTGACGTTCAGATAATACATATATGGTACTATTTAAGTATTTAATTTCTATTTAAATATCTGTAGCTATTTAGCAAAAACTAATATATTTCTATTACTACATATAAGTAGTAAAAAAGCATTCTTATTATGATTTGTATTGACCCTCTGGATTATTAATTTAGCAATTAAAATAAACCATATAAATAAAATTAGGTCCATGATTCCGATTAATCCTTTAAAGGAAAAAAAATCTGAGCTGGCAACCGCTGTTTTGAAATTTTAATTAACCAAGTTAACCTATTACCTACCTATTAAGAGTTTAGTAGTATCAGTAAATTTGACTATATCTGCCACACTCCACACTCACTTTCATTAGATGGTTAGAGAAAATTTCAAAAGAAAAATAGATAAAAATTTTGACAATAAGTAAAATTTTAATAAATTGCAGGGCCAACATAGACCATATAATATTACGATTGGTAACACTAAATTTTATAAATTATACGTATCCTTGTGGAAGTATTTCTATGATGCTACTTATTATACGTTTATTTTAAATGTTATATATTTTCTTCTATAATACCAGTAAGTATGAGAAATAAAAAGTTTGAGGAAGATAAAGAAACATCGGCGTCTATCTCTCACTAGCTACATTTTCATTCCATGGCTATGGAATTCCCACTTCATACTGAAATGGTCACAGGCGATGTATAGTGTCTGTCAAGACATAACAGAATAGCTAAATGACAAACTTGCCTAAAATTTCATTACAATAAGATTTATAATTGTTATTCTTGTGTATTAAATTAGCAGTAAATTATTCTTAACGGATAGTTTTGCATTTTTTACATATTTCATTTAAGTGTATGACTTAATATTATGCTAGCACACTTGCCTATAAATTTCAAAAATGAAGGGTTATAAATTTATTTTAACTGTACACTAATTTTTTTGATGTGTGATACTTTTGTTGTGCTAGCTTAATGGACCTAAATTAACGAGACATTCTGAATATGGCCCTGTCAATCACTTGGTCCACAAAATAGATACTATTAACAGCATATTATTTTAGAATGAATGTGAAAGAGTAACTTTAGGTTGAATATGAGGGACACCCCTGTATTCTAGTTTGAACATCCTAAGAAAAAATAGAATTGAGGGTGATATCAGAAAGGCCCATTTTTAATGTTTCTTCAGTCTCATTCATTTAAAAATCAAAAATTGCCAAGGAACAAAAAATACAAATGGCAGCCGTCGATTTCATCGGATTATAAAGAAAACAACACTATCATATTGCCATTGCAAGACTGTTATAAATAATTCAACAAGAAAACTAAACAAAAAATATTGAGACAATTCAATAAGGAACGATAAATAAACAATATAGTTTGTGGTATCGATTCAACTCAACAATAATGTCGTTGCAAATGTCTAATTGCACCACGATTCAGAGCGAGCCAGTCGATTATAAATCACCATAGCAAATAATGTAGTCATAAACAGACCGAAGTGGTGTTCCAGCGTTGCCAGATGAGTGGCATATGGAGCAATTGAGATGAAGTTGTAAACAGACATTCATATGACAGACTATACAAGGTGTTCCAAAATATCATGTATGTACAAAAAAAGGAGGTAGTAATGGCTGTCAGAATGTTCAAGCAAATATTTTTCGATTTTTTTTCACTTAATTTTTTTTGTGGTGAACCAATGATATATTCTAGAAGACGAAATAAGATCTCGGTTTTGCTTGTGGAATACATATTGTTCTTTTGATTTTTTTTAGTATCTGTTACCGTCATCAAGAAAAAATTAAAAAGAGTATTTTCTGTAATTGGCTTGACAAAATTAGAACTGCTAAAATGGCCCAACAGGCTCTGATCTGTTTGAGTAATTTTTTGTTACCATTATTTTACATGAGATTAATTATTATTTTTACATGTGTAAAATAAAAATAAAGTTGCAGAAGCTATTAAGGAAAAACAAAAGAAGAACTTGAAACTACAACACCCTGCAGATTGGCAACGAAAATTTTGCATGTCTATGTTTAAATGATTTTTTCATTAGATGTATATCATATCAAAAATGTTTTGGTTTAGAAGCACAAAAGAGAACATAACTGTTTTCAAGCCTAAGTTTGACAACAGCCGTTTCACAAGCTTTCAATTTTCACAGATCATCAAACTTTGAAGTGAAAATACAAGACGTAAAAATGGAAAATATTGAAAAAAACATTGTCATTACTACAAGTCGAGAATGCGTTATAGGTTAAATGCTGTTTCCTTTATGAAAAATCTAACTAAAATTTGAAATGCACTCACGAAGAAGGTGATTTTTTGAGAATTCTGGCAATGTTGCCTCAAGCATCCGCTGTACCTACTCGTGTGTTTGTAGACATGGCATGACACGGAAATCATGGGGGCTGCCAATGGCGAGATGCGAAATCTTTACATTACGTTTCCCACTACAATCTGCAACAAACAGACTAACAGGCTGCAATCCAGTAAAGTCACTCCTGTCGTGAGGAGAATTCTAATTTCAACTATTCTGTGATCTTGACCGCTCACCGGAACCACCGTCGGCTGCAGTTCTCCTCTTCCATTTTTTCCTGTTAGCTATTCTTCATATTGAGATGTATCAGCCGAATTTCCTTTCAAGGATTGCCGCACTGGGGTATATTTCGAATGCAGGTTTGTTGTCGATGAATTTTTTTATCATGAACGCGGAATTCTGTCAATGGTTCAGTTTCGTGAAATGAATATATTCGATGGCGGCACCTACCTTTTTCAGACAAGTACCTACATGTTTATTGACATTATAAAGAAGGAGCGTTTCTAAAGAATAAGGTAATCTTTTTGTAAAGCATGAAAAATAGCAACAATCGGTGAAGAATTGAAAAAATGTACCAATATATTGTGAAAAGAGTCCAGTGAAATATACTGGCTGATAGAGAAACACTACAGAATAGGAGTCGGTTTGGAGGAAAAGGATTTTTTTGGCAATGCATGAAAATAAGACATAAGCATTCATGAAATGAAAGGTAAACAATATAGGTATACCGGGAATTGTTGCTTTGTTATTTTTGCTTAGGTATCTACTAGAAAAGAGAAAAAATAATAGATGACGGAATCTCTTTCTAAGTAGAAAGTGAAATTATGGCAGTGCAACCACTGGAACATTTCGATTTCACCGTCAACATGTTTTGATACTCTCGCAAACTAACTTTTTAATTACAACAAAATGCTATCGAGCTAATTACACGGTAGTTTCTGTGCGCCGACTGAGATTTTAAATTTAGATAAAACGCTGCCAAAATTTCGTTTCCCGTAGCCATAAATTAGAGTGTTTGGCCGACAACCGACTAAGGTTTAATTCATCTCTTTCAGATTAAGTGTAGTGAACTGACGTTGGTGTTAGCGTTTTTTCATGAAAAAAAGGGAGTGAAGGCAAGATAGAGAGAAAGAGAGAAGAGGTTACCGGAAAGTTCCGCCTGCCACTCGGTGAATTCGCATCTACAAATGAAATTATCTCAGAGTTTATCCGGAAACTCTGGCTATTTATTAATTAATTCCAATCGATCGGTGTTTGTTTTGTGACTGTTTGGAAAGCAATCTGTATCCTTCCTTCTATATAGATTTCATTCAATTGTTCAAGAAATAATATGGCCATATGCAGTCTAATTCTGGATAAATTTTAAGTATCTTCTATCAAAGATCATTTGCAATTCAATTTGATAAAAATAACCATCAACAATAATGATGCAGTATCTACCTATGTTTATAAAATTTACCATTATTTTCAAAGTAGAGTTTAAAAATGAAACAGAAAAGAATATTGGAAAATTGAGCAAATTGCGAGAAAAAATAAATTTTTAATAAAATCAAAACATTTGTGGTTGTTGGGCAATAGCACAGAATCTACTGTGCCGGTTAATCTTGGAATCCATCTATGGAGTCAAAGATTTGGCAATGACTTTCCATTATAAATATATACCATAAAGTTATCTACTCTTTGTTTAAGGCGTATTACCCATGTCTTACCGATGTTTCTTCAACTGAATCATTATCAATAGCGATTATCAATTGCTTGAATCACGGTTTTAACTAAGAAGGCCATTACGTACATTACTTAGCGGTGGGCGACCCTCTCATAGCATGTCCCCTAATTCATTTAATGCCCCCTCCAGCCAAACCACGCGCCGCTGCCTTGACACTACTCCATTGATGCAATTCTTGTGTTGTCTAAAGACGCTTTGTTATTTATCGGTTCCCACTTTCCCTGCTTTTCCGACAATCATAGTTTCCCATCCGCGCCGCTTTATCATCAAACTTCCCCCAAGGCATTTTCCCCGAATGAGAAAGCACTTATTTCTCTGTTTTCTGAAGAAAATACGAATCGCATCCGATGGACGGGCACAATAAACAATTTGGGGGAGTAACTCTCTTTGATTATCTGCGGGAATTTCAGTAGGGAATCAGTGAAATTGTAACGATAAGTATGTTCACGCTCCCATTTATTATGAATATTTTCGATAATTGGAGAAACTCGATAAGTCAAAATTTGATTTAGTAGGTTTGCTCATAATCTAACAGAGTTTAACAGCTCACAAACTCAGTTAAAATGTTTAATGCGAGAATAGGTACCTACATTTAAAAATAAATAATTATTTACATAGGAAAAAAAATGGTATGGACAGGGTTTCGTATTAAGGATTATTGCATAGGTTCCTGTAAACATACTACTGTACTTTCAATTTTATGTTCTGTAGATTTGGAGTTACGAGAATGTGGTCAATTTTACTAACCTTTATATCTTTCAAAACGTTTACAAGAACATACCTATACCTAGCCAAAATATATTTAAATTATTTTCAACGTCTCATGATGAGAAAATAATGAAAAAACTTTTAAATTCCCAATCCAACCCCAAAATTTACCCTCGGTTTTAGAATTTGTTTATTTACGCTATATGACTCAGATGCGATCACGTAACACTGTATTAAGCTGTGGTATAAGTATCAAATTTCAAGTGGTTTTGTGTTGTGATTTTGTATACGGATGTACGAAACTCTACATAGCGCATTGAACAATAAGGAAATAATATTGATTTCTATATATGAGCATATACTAGTTTACTTAAATAATGTTTAAAAATAATATTCTCAAGCTCAAGTTGGCTGTAACATTTTTCGAAGTGACATGATTAATTAGTTACAAGTGTTTTTGTCAATATGAGGAGATATTAAAATTAAAGCAAATGACAAAACTAACTTGACTTTATTTATTATTTATACAGTAACAATACTTTTATTTTGATCAAATTATATCATACCTACCAATTATAAAAAAAACATCGACATAATGCCTACTTCAATAAATATTTTTTACCAAAAATTCGACCGACATTATTAGTTTACTATTATTATTGGTGCTGGTACTTTTGAAGTTTACAATTTTCGAAAATAATTGCCCCTTTATTTACCTTTGCCGTAACTCGAAAACCGTTATTCTTTTGAAAATATGTTCAATTTAAACGTTTCTGGATATGGTCTCATCTTTAACTGCCACTTCCAACCCCCTTCGGGAGCGGTTTTCGGAGGGTAGATGATTTCGGATTTGAGTTTTTCTAAATATGGAACCATTTCTCAACTCTCCTCTTTCAAAAAAATCAAAAATCATCAAAATCGGAGCACGTTTACTATGCAAAAGCGTGAACAGCCTTACATAAAAAAGCAAACATACAACCGAATCGTATACCTCGTTTCTTTTAGTCGGTGAAAAAAATATGAAACGTAACGTAGGTATGAAACTTATAAAAGATGTAAAATCGATTTGTTGTGTAACTAAGCAGACCAAACACATTGTGTGCAGGTAGCTTTTTATGACTTTTCTATTATATGAAATTAAATCTAAACTTATATTGATATGAACTTAGGCCATACTCGCTTATGGCCCAAGTTAGAAACGTCAGACTCTGCATATTAGGCATATATTGTTCAGTAGTTTGTATATTTCATTAGGTTTGTTTGAAAGTTTGAAGTAAATATGTACTAAATGCCTAATCTAATTTTCCTTACCTTAACATTTATCGGTAAGAATTTACCTGCAATAAAAAAATAAGGTATAGAAAAATGAGTAATAACAACAAATAATAAAAAAGTCTATATACCTATGGGTATGAAGGCATAATGATCAAAATCAGGGGGTCACAGTGGCTAAGTGGGTTAAGGCGCTGGAAATAACTCTGTTCCAACATCTGTCAGAAACAGTTTCTTACCGCCAGGATTCTGCGCAGTAGCTTAAACACGTTCCAACCCAAGCGTCTGACGATTAGTGAACTGTTAGGTTTCTGTTCCATCTAAAATTTCTGACAGTTAGCAAAATATCAGAACGGTTTGCGTATTTTCTTCTGACCATCGATTTGGCGCATGCGCAATGTTGAAGTTGCCTTGTTGATTGTCGTTGTCGTCAGAGAACACTAATACATAGTCGTGCTTTTTGCTTGTTTTATAGTTTTATCAATCACAGATTATAAAAGTTATGTTTGGATATTTTATTCAATTTCTATGATTTCTATTGTGGGAGTCTGATCATCACTTATTAAATGTGATATTTTTTTTTAAACTTTCACTTAGGTTTGGAATAGACAACTGAAGAGGATTTCAGTGAAGTGAGTGACGCATCGTCGTTGGAGAGTGATGATGAGGGCTTAGAATTGCTGTTGTCGAAAGAAGAATAAAAAATCAAAATTATTTATTTATTTATTTTGCATATAAATTGAATAATTCATATCATGTATTGTAGAACTATTATTTTCTAGGAAAACTGTGCCTCAGTATTCCTTTGAGCATGTTAGACTCCAAAGGTAAACAGCCAATAATCACCCTGTAGATATAGTTAATGTAAAATAGCCAAATAAAAATGAAGAAAACATCGAAGCTAGCTATACTCCATTTGAGAAAGGTGTAGAGTAATAAATTATGAAAATGAAGGGATCTCTATTGCATTATGGCGCTTATATGGCAGAATACAATAAAGATCCCTTCATTATCATAATTTATTACTCTACACCTTTCTCAAATGGAATAGGGATAGATATATTAGAAACCAAGTTTTCGAATAATTTACCAATGTAACTAATTTCATGATAAATGTATATTGTTTTCGAATAAATAATTAAAGGGAAAATCTTATGATAGTAAATTTCTTTCGAAAAATCTCGCATGTTATCTAATATGTAATTTTGAAATATACCTAAAAGAATAACTGAAAAATTTTTAACAAATCCAATGTTTTCTTAGCTTGCAAAAGCATAGCGTGGGTGGATGTGTGGTCCCCAGCGTCATGGTCGTGGTATGAAATGATTTGTAAATCATAGTATTATCTATTTATTGTGGTTATACCGTTAAATGTAAGATTATGTCATCGTCAGAAACCATTTAATTTTGAATTAAATTGGGATGTTGAGCTTTGCATTCCCAGAAAAAAAGAAAACAAACAGCGGATATATTTAGATTAAGCTGCAACAATAATCTAGCATCCATTCCATCAGCGTGGAACACGAATCTATTTAGTAATCAGAATGGCAATTCTTGTACCACAGGGTGTCTCCTACCGGGACGCAGTCGGCGCGCCACCTACCGGGGTCTAATGTCCCCTTTGCACGGCATCCGGCCTGCGTTTCACCGGAAAATTGCCGACTGCGAACCTCCAACTTATTTCGTGATATATAATTTTATAAAAGAAATTGGTCGACATGCGATTTTCGCTGTGCCACCATCGCCACCGCCATGGCATTCCAATTTGTTGTTCGGTGCTAGCGTTTTCTTTTGATTCGGCAGACGGAAATGGAATTATTATTGCGCCCAAAATAGGCCCCTATATGCACAGCTCGAGTTGCCGATTTGGGTAATGATAGAGCAGGAGCGCGTTTTCTATTATACCCGGCCAAATGCCGGCATCAGAAGTGAAATCAAGGTGATTAGAAATGGTCTTGACTTGACTTAATAACATCACCTCTACTTGTGCCTACTACACAGACCTAATACTTATTATTGAGTATGAAACTGATAAATATTTTTCATAAAAAATAGGACGGACTTTATTACTAGGTGCTAGGTGCACTGAAAAATATGCAATAATGTTAATTCTTTTGGTGCTGGTAATGTTGAAGTGGCACAAATGTCACTTCAAAAGTAGATACTAGCACTAATAGAATCAACATAATTAGAATTTATCATTAAACCAACTAATAAAATGTGTTCAATTAAAAAAATATTTATTCCAAATTTTTGAGTGTTTCGTTTATTTTAGACACAAGCTTGCACTCTCCTATTGATGTCTCTAATCAAATAGTACCTATGTATTTACATATAACTAATACTGTAACGATAATAAAGATTTTATAGTTTGATAAGGGATTATGTACCTACCACTTATCGGCTATAAGTACATAGAAGACTCTTATGGAGCCCATTTCTGCATTTTATTATTTTTTAGTTTCATTTAACTTCTTCCGAGTAGAAAGTTAGTGTAATGGGTTAAGTTTTTGTAAATTCTAATTTTAAAATACTTTCACGTTTTAAACTACGCATACAATCGGATACATTTTTTCTAGAAAAAGGCCATTCTGTGTAAATTTTACACCGAGCGTCGCACGCATACAGCTAATTCTAGGTATCTTTTAATGATTTGTTACTCAAATATTCTCCGATAATAATTCTTGAAGCTGTACTGAACTTCAGTCATGGGTTGCAAATAACTCAAAATAATATTATTCTTATTTTTCTCGTTAGCTATACAAGAATAATTTCAAAAAATATTCATTAGATATATAGAATTCACTTGAAAACTATAAAGTAATTGAATAAAGTATTACTTCCCAACACGTCTGCAAGTTTCAAATTATTGATAAACTTATATATATTTACTACCTAAAGTAAGGCTGATATCAAAATCACTGTTTGAAAATGTAATCCATTAACAAATAAAATATTACATCTTCCATATAAATTCTTAGATAGTGAATTCCTAGGTCTATTCTCGATTAGAATGATTTACGATTATTTAACATCAATTAATTTATTTTATATTAATAATATAAGATCTTCTTTTTTATTTCATAGAACCTGTTCGATTATATTTATTATTGTAGACTTTTAATTACCTACTTATTCAAAATGGAACGTTGTTACATTCATTATCATAATATGTAAATTGGTGAGTTCTATAAAATTTATTGTCTTGGCTTGTTGCGAGTATTTGTTTTTTCTCTTTCTGGCTGATGATAATAACGGCAATGATAACCATACGTATACCTGTTATTATAATAATAAGCTTCTTGATGTAAGACTCACCGATTCCGATTCGTGTGAGGAGTTTAATGATATGGGAAAGATTTCATCGGGCATGTGTTTGTGTGTTTACCGGGAAAATACATAAATAAATTATTTATTGTAACTCTTAACATGATACATTTCCCCAGCTCCACTAACCAAAATAGGTACAAATAGTACCTATGCACTGTCGTGAATTATAACTAGAAATTCAAATTTATTAGTTGGTGCATTCGAAAACACAAAATAATGTTTGTTATTTCTACTAGTGCTGGTAATTTTGAAGTAGTGCAGTTCTAGGTAGACAGAAGATGTTTGGTACCAACTTCAAAATTACCTATCAGAACCAGTAGAATTAATATTATTTTGTATTTTTAGACCATCAACTGACAGAGTCGGTCCTAGTTAAAAAAAAACATATTTTTGAGTGTACAGGTAGATTCGTTTTGTGGATAATTAGATTAGTCATCAAAAACTTTGTATAGTCATTTATTGACCGACTTCCCAAAAGGAGGAGGTATACAATTCGACTGTGTGATTTTTTTTTTTTGGTTTGTGCGCGCCTTTCATATAGTAAACGTACTCCGATTTTGATGATTTTTGATTCATTTGAAAGAGGAGGCTTGAGAAATGGTCCCTTATTCATAAAACCGGGAATCCGACATCTCGTTCCCTCCGAAAACCGCCCCCGAAGGGGTGGAGGGGGCAAATTTTGTCGAAAATTGAAAATCTGCGTTGATATAATTACAGATAGGACAATATCCGGAAACGTTTAAATGGAACATTTTTTCAAAAGAGTAACGGTTTTCGACATAGAGACATTTTAAATTCTCAAATATACCTATTTTTGCTATGTGGAGAGGGCGATTTCTGTCGAAAATTGAAAATCTGTTTGCAGTACATGAAAGACATAATTATTTGTAGCAACATTTATACTGAACATTTTTCCCTTAGAGTTACGGTTTTTGAGTAAAATCGGTGTTAAAAGGGTGACAACTAAAATATTCAAGCGTATTTCCGCAGCGATGTTCTGAGATCTCAATAATAACAACTACAAGCAAGGAATATACGTGGGTAATAGAATAAGTACTATCTTCATTGGTATTAGTGAACGTTCAACGATTTTCGTGACTAATGTTACACTCAAAAGTGTGAAATAAATATTTTTTACAAAAAATTGGACCGACTTTATTAGTTGGTGCACTGAAAAGTATAAAATAATATTAATTCTATTGGGGCTGGTACTTGTGAAGTTGGTGCCAAAAGTTACCAATCTACCTGCAACTGCACAACTTCAAAAGTAACAGCACCAATAGAATTAATATTATTTTATACTTTTCAGTGCACCAACTAATAAAGTCGGTCCAACAAAGTGGTAATACACTTTCTTATAGCTGTAACTCAGAAACGATTAAATATTCCGAATGTCCAATTTAAGCATTGCCAAAAACAGTATTGGACCTGCCACCCCTTTGGAAGCTGTTTTTGTGAGTAAAGAAATGATCGATTTCAAATTCTATTACAAGGCTATAGATATATGTACATATAAATAAATCTTCTTTGTAATTATATCTACAATATAGTATATCGATAGCAAAGATAATTATTGTATTATTTCATAGTAACACAATCATTTACGACTATTGAAATGACAACTCAAAATACATTGCTGGCTCCTCATCTATTAGGTATATCCAATATTATTTACACGTTCTCCAATAATTTAAAGGTGCATAAGTAATCTTCTCTTAACATTTTTGAATAATACATATACAGATATATAGCACATAATTATAGTCAGGAAATATATTTTATGTAAGAGTATCCATTTAAAGGTTCTGAGTAAATACTTATTATATATTTCATTATTATTTCCAAGTGCAAAGAGAAACTGTCTAATATTCTCACCGCATGTTTGATATTATCTTGCTTTTATACTAGGTTATAGTCAAATTTATTGTTATTACTTTCTTTAGAATATACCTTCACACTTCAGGGATTTTATAGCAGAGATATTCTCATAAAAACACTGGGAAATACGTGAAAAGTGTGTAACTAGCATTTGTTGAGCGCTGTTTCTCAACTTTTAGAAGAAAGAGTAGACTTAAGGAATTGACAATTTTAGATTGGAGAATAATGCACTGAGAAAATCAACCAGAATTATACATAGCTATACGAATCTCGTGTAAATAAAAAAACTGTAGGTATTTAGATACAAGCAACACATGATCAAATACCTAGGTAGAAGATTTTGGCATGAAAATTTATCATTTCTACACTACTGATGTGTTCTCAGTAAAATACCTTTTGAGAATTACCAACATACCTAATTATTGAGGTGCTGTTTTTTCGAGTTTATAATATAATGAAAATGCTTCTGTTTTTTTAGCCCAAATCACAAAATGTTGGAACTTATAAGTTGTTTGTTTGTTGTTTATTTCACAATTTTGAACGATGTAAAGTTATAAATATTACTTTTTTAAAACAGGGACCGATATTATTAGATGGTACCAAAAACAATATTAATTCTACTGCAGTTACAGGTACTTTTGGTGCCAACATCAAAGGTGCCAACGTAGGAATACCAGTAGAGTTTATAAATTTATTTTTTATTTTTTCAATGGACCAACTAACAAATTTCCATTAATTTGTAGAAAAAATATTTCTCATTTTTTGTGTTGAGTTACCAAAATTGTTGACCTACGTAGGTATATTCAGCGGTAACACACATATCTCAGAGTATGGGTACTATTTATTTATTGCTGTAACTGAACCGAAACCGTTGAATATTTTGAAAAACGCTTTGTTGAATATTCCCAAATATGGTTCTTCTTTTATTTTTCCGTTTCTAATTTTCGTTTTCAAAAATAAAAACATAACCATTCACCCCCTTTCGGTGCTGATTTTGAGAAGAATAAAATCTCGGATTTAAAATTTTATTGTTATGGGAATATTTCTCAGTATTTGTCTTTCAAATGTAAAATAAATCATCAAAATCGGAACACAAAACAAACCGTGCAAACAAAAAAAAACACAGTCGAATTGTATACCTACTCCTCCGTTTGTGAAGTTGGTCAAAAATATATGAGACTATAGCTACAGAAATCATATGAATTGTCAAATAAACTCAGAGCTTCAGCGATCTCGTAAAAAATAGTTTCAAAAAACACCACCGAAAGAGGTAATTTTTCTCGAAAATCGAAAATCTGAGGTGGCAGAATTAAAGATAGGACAATATCCGGAAACGTTAAAATTGAACATTTTTCTAAAAGAGAAATATGTATATTTTCGCTATGTGGAGGGGTCGATTTCTTTTGAAAATTGAAAATTTGAAGCAGCCACATGAAAAACCAGATTATTTGTGGCAACATTTATAATGAACATTTTTTTCCTTAGAGTTACGGTTTTCGAGTTACAGCGGTGGTAAAATGGTAAAATCTAAAATACTTAGGTGTATTTCCGCCGTGATGTTTTGAGATATTGAAATAATAACAAGTACAAGCAAATAATATACGTGGGTAATAGGAGAAGTAGGTACTATCTTCTTTGGTATTAGTGAATGTTCAGCGATGACGTGACTAATGTTACACTCAAAAGTGTAAAATAAATATTTTTTACAAAAAATTGGACCGACGTTATTAGTTGGCGCACTAAGAAATACAAAATAATATCAATTCTATTGATGTTGGTACTTGTGAAGTTGGTGCGAAATGTTTTCAATCTAACTGCAACTGCACAACTTCAAAAGTACCAGCACCAATAGAATTAATATTAGATATTCTGCTTAGATATTTTGTATTTTACAATGCAGCAATTAATAACGTCGGACCAATTTTTTGTAAAAAATATTTATCAGTTTAGGTAGGTATATTGGTTATATAATGAAAACAATTTGCAAAAAAACATATACATACCTAGAAGAAATAATAGTTTTTCACTTTCAAGACCAATAATTGGTCTATTTCCTTATGTAACAGTGGTAGGTATTTGGATTCAGAGCTTAGCCCCTATAAAATCGACTATTTGCTATAGACGTCATTGAAGGGCAATCCTCATCTGCATATAATATATTTATAATTTGCAGGTGAATACAGTGTCTATATATTACTGTCATTGACTATCTTTGTACAATATAATGTGGACTATATCCTAATTAATAATTATGTTCTTGATACAAATGTATAATCTAAGTTTTAAACGAACTTATATGAAAAGGAAACTATCTCTATAATTGGCATTTCCTGTACATACAATGATAGAGTAGGTACATATTTCTAAGTGTTTCTAGAAAACATTCTAAAACATTCATTGCACCAATAAAAAATAATCATGCCCACAGACAGAAAACAAGAACAGCTGCGTCAGGTCCGATGATACCTACTTACCTACCTCCTGACTTGGATTCGAAACTGGTATGGTACAATCGCATCGTGTACACTGTACAACACAGTACGTATATATGTTTTCTCTTTTTATTTTTTTTACTCTATTTTTGACGAGGGTTGAGAGCGAAATCTGAAACTAGACGCTGTCAAATGCGACGCTACCAACAACTGGATGAAAACGAGAGCGACAAGGACAGATATAGACACATATAGCTTTAACAATGTTCCATTGAGAACGGTAGGGACAAATATAAACACAAAAGTTTGCACAGGAGCCAGCCATTCTTGGGTGTAGAACGGAGGGTTGACGTTTTCGGTGCGTATGACAGTGTATTTGTAGTATAGGTCACAAAATGGTGGTAGGAGTATTGTACAAAGTATTATAGAAACGATCAGAATGGCATCTTGAGATAACGTTGTCAAACATAACTTGATTAATATTTTATTTTTCATTTTTGTTACTTCTGCAATTCATTTTTCTTTATTTTTAAATTCCATTTAATTAACGTAGCTCTGACATAAATAAAAATCGAACTATTGCTTATTTTGGCATCCTAGACATGTCCTTCAAATAGTTCTATATCCTTCAGCATCCAGAAACACTTTTTAGATATTGTACATAATATCCCTAATATTTTCATCCTTATTGACAGTAATCTAAAGGACACATTAAGTAACTTAAGAGTTGTTTTTTTAGTTACCTTAGTTTTCATGAGTTTATTCATTCAAGTCTTATGCCGTTATGGTCGGAGTTCAACGAATTTGAAAACTAAATATTACCTACGTTTCGTAGAAACTGTATGCTCATAACGCACAAAAATCTTTAATCAGCATCTGAGTAATTATTTTATAAGTGAAATTCAAATGATATCTAGTAAAGTTTCAGTGGGTATCGTCACAGTTCGATTTTTTTATTTTGGAATATATACGAATTATATTAGTAGGTATCAACTTATCAACGATGGATTTTTGTATTCAGCAAAATAGATTAAATGTTCAACACTTTTATATTTTTGTATAAGTAGATATGTATTTGGAAAATATATATATTTTTAATAATGGCTAAAAATAAATTGGTAAATAATATCTGATTTATCACTGGCAAATTTTATGTTGGCAGCTACATTTTTGATAGTTTCCTATAATCTAAATTTCAGAACCTTTCTATGAACTAAGAAAAATGAAAATGGTTTTATCTGAAATAGATTTACATTTACCTAATTATTGCCCAAATAATTGCTCGAATGCTGATAAAAGACATTTTCGCGTTATAAGTATAAGTACTTTTACTATTACACGTAATATTTAGTTTTCAAATTTCAACCCCGACCATGGCTTACTATGTTAAATATATTTTGTTTCATGAGCCAACTTCTGTTTTTTAAATATAAATAAATATTCAGAGAAAATAATAAAATTTAGTAGTCCAATGTAGGTACTGTTTATGACGGCGTGAGACACACCGTATACAGATTATTTTTTGACTGAATTAAAAAAACGGAGGAGTATACAATTCATTTATATGTTTGCGTTTTTTAGAAACAATTGGCTTAGGTTACCCAATGAAGCTTCAGACATTAGAATTAGAGGTTCATCTTTCATGTTTGAAATGACGTGAACAAAATTAACTCGTATTAGTGGCAAATCGAAATGTCAACGAGTCAAGCATCTTGGCTGAAATAAACAATAAAAAAAATGGTTAGACTTTAAAGAGGACGTGGTAGAAAGTACGTCGTAAATTTTCAATTTCCCAAATGTAGCGGTGAAGATGAGCTGTGGCCTTACAATGAGGGATGAAGAGGGACGAAGACGGCATCGGTATTGATTTAGTAGCTGGCGGTCGTCCTCTAAGGCTTCGGAACCAGATAGACAGCCTAGCATGACGCATTATATACGGCGCTGGAGACGAAATTCAGATGCTACAGTTAAATAGGATTTTTTCCAGGTTAAAAGTCGAAATCGAAAATATTCCACCCTTGCATTATATGAAGTAGGGGTACTTAGGTACTTTGCTTAGAGTTTCATTTTAATAATTTATTGATTATGAGTTATTTAAAAATTTTCAGGAAATACCTCTAAGATTGTTAATATCAATCACATTATGTTCAACAACATTAGAAAATTTCTATTTATATAGACCTTACGCAGGAAATTTTGTAAAATAAATTATACTCCATTTAAACAAGAGGGAAGTTGATAAGTTATGATAATGATCTCTATTGTATTCCGAATTCCGGCGCTACGACAGAATACAATAAAGGTACCTTCATAATCATAATTAAGTTTTTTTTTTTTCATTTTCAAATGGATTATAGAGTTGTATATCCCATAAATAAGACACATCCTTTCCGCGCAGCCAAGTAGATCATGTGAAAAGACAAATTGTGTAGGTACTTATAAAGCTGCGCTGACAGTTTCAACAAATATCTATCTACAAAAGCATAATCCATTCGGTTCCGTCATTTCTCATTCTTTTTGAAATGTAGTATGATATACAGTACAATTTTAAAATTAGCATCGAAATTTCTAAATGGCAGACAATTTGACAATAATAGTATGACTTTTCATGATATTAACTATGCTGAAAAACACTTATTGGATCTTAAATACGCATGCAATCCATTTTTGACCTGTGAATGTGAATATCGATTTTTTTTTTGGAAAATTTCACCGTAATAATGGTGTTGGGGACGAAATCCGCGGGTATAGAAGGAGACGGATGACGCTCCATTTCCTCCTACACTGTTCCAAGAAGGAAGGCATTGCCATCTGTGTATTTGTGTGTGTGTGTGTGTGTGCGTATGCATATAGAAGAAGGGAAAGCACTCTGATGAGAAATGGACAGCTGGCTGAATGGATTCTGGGATGATTCTTTCGTTCTGAAACGTATTCGAAACAACCGAAATAATTACATATTAGTTTCTTCCCTATAACTACCTCCTATGCATATATGCAGTATGGCTCAAGGAACACGCAGGGACTTATCTTGATTTGATTTTTAAATAAGCTCGTGTAGACAAGGTAGATCTTAATTTATATTCATGTTCAAAAAGGGCGTTAACATTAGCAGGTATTTATCTGCGCCTCTAGACAGGGAGATAGTTCATCATAATTTGAAATTGAGTCATAGTTTAGAGGTAGGTACTATGTATGGTACGATAATATCTATACCTAGATAAATGTAAAAATGGATGTTGGTATATGTGCGCTCAGTGTTCTCTCAAGCCGTTCAAATAGGTCAACATGAAGTGTACCTCCGCGAACATTTATAGGCTTACCACCAGAAGGCGCTACAGAGCCACAACTTCTACACCGTTCAACTGATTGCCATAAAAATATTTTTACAAAAAATCGGAACGACTTTATCAGTTGTTGCACTGAAAAAAACAAAATAATATTAATTCTATTGATGCTGGTTCTTTTGGAGTTGGTGCCTGCAACAACAAATTACAACGGCACAACTTCAAAATTACCAGCACCTATAGAATTAATATTATTTTGTATTTTTCAGAGCAACAACTGATAAAGTCGGTCCGATTTTTTATTTTTATAAAAAATATTTATTTCACATTTTTGAGTGTAATATTAGGCATGAAAATTGTTGAACCTTCACTAATACCCAAAAAGTTAAAGGTAGGTTCAGCTGGTACTTGTTATTTATTATTCAGACATCTCAAAACATTGCGGCGCAAATGTAGATATTTCAGACTTTACTGCTGTAACTCGAAAACCGTAACTCAATTACTCAATTTAAATGTTGATACATATAATCTTTTTTTTAATTTGGCCGTGTCATATTTTCAATTTTCGAAAAAATTGCTCTTCCACATAGCGGAAATTCGCATATCACATATTTCAGACTTTACCATTGCGAAACTCGGAAATCGTAACTCTTTTGAAAAAATGTTCAATTTAAAAGTTTCCGGATATAGTCCCCTTTCTAATTTTCAAATCTAAAATTTTCGATTTTCGGAAAAATTTGCCCCTTCCACATAGCTGAAACACATATTTCAGACTATAGCGCGGAAACGTATGATTATTTTAAAAAATGCCCACTTAAAACATTTCCGGATATGGAATTTTCATTAATTCTGTTGTATCGGATTTTCAATTTTCGAGTAAAATTGCCCCCTCTACTCCCTTTGCGGGCGGTTTTTGGAGGGAAGGAGATTTTGAATTTGATTTTCCTCAATATAGGACCATTTCTCAACTCTACTCTTTCAAATGAAACAAAAATCGTCTAAATCGGAGTACGTTTACTATGCAAAATGCGCGAACAGCCATAAAAAAATAATGAAAAAGCAATCTTACAACCGAATTGTATACCTTCTCCTTTTTTTGAAGTCGGTCACAAATTGGTATACTTACATGTTTGAGCATTAAATATATTTTAGCGCTATCTACTTTAATATCACTCAACGCTAAATGGCACTACAATGTACCAATACTACACGGTTTCATCGATCGCATTGGATATCGGTAGTAAATGACTATTAAATATACCTATATCCATAGTAGTTTCAGGCAACACAGGATTTATTTCTATGACTGTATCAGAAATTATTTTTGAACTGTTTCCCTAAGTAGGTTGTTTTGAGGCAATAAACTTTAAATATCAAATGATAAGGTATTATATAATTCATATGTTTGCAGTTTTTGCCTAATTGCTCTTCCAATAAAATGTTGAGAGTGGGGACCCAAGTGATGGTAAAGCATTCATGATCTATCCTCGTCAAAACCCGGTCGGTCCTTTTCTCTCTACAGTCGACCGGTTACAAACAAAGAGATATAGATCAGTTCCACCCTTCGACCTTTCTATCATCTTGTAGCAAAACGCATGTGAAACCCCACCCGAAGTTCCATGTAGTTTAACGTTCCTATTTCAGAGAACAAAAGTAAAAATATAATTAATTTCATAATGGCATTGCTAATTACTTTGAATATAATTGTAGATAGATCAGATCACTGAAATTAATGCAAAATACATTCTACTAATCATTTAAAATATGCAACGCATCTAATCAATAAAAAGCTGATTTATCTTACAGATCGTTTAGTATACGTGAAATCACCAAACATTGACAATATTTCCAATTAGAATTGATTAGAAACAGCTCATTACTCAAGGTATCAAATTGTAAACCTGACCTACAATCATGACGTGAAGCAATAGTTTTTACATGATACATTTAAAAGCTTTATAAAGAAGACTTGTTATGTTTCTTAGGTACTAGAGACCTCACAATTTAAGTGTAGCTTTTCACATATAACACGTGTTGTTTTATTATCATCAAAGTGATTAAAAAATAAATCAATATATCTAAGTATTAGTGGCTATATAGATAGTCTTATTTATGATATATTTTTATCATTTTTATTATCAAATTCAGCAACAAAAGTACCTAATTAAACATTCTAACGATACGGTGAATATCATTTTCAGTAAGCAGGTACCTACCTTCAGCCTATTACATGCTCAAAAATAATTGTCATCTCAAATTCACCTTTTGATGATGATTTTACCTCAAATTATTCAAGATATCGTACTTAAAATTAAAATCAGTGGTAGATAAATATTTTTTTATCAGCACTCATTGCTTCTATGGTGTACTGAGCTAGAATACATCCATTATATGTACGTATATTGTGAACAGAAAATAAATCAAGTCACAGGGAAGCTCTTGGATCTGTGTGTATCATCGAACAAAATCAATTACCGATAGTATGTAGACGCTAAACATAAATGATGTCTATAAACATGCTTCTGTCCACACGCCATAAATAAACTGAGCCGATAAATTTACGCTCGTTTTCGTACATAGGACAAACTTAATTTACTTTTCATTGTGCCTACCATAGGCTGTTATTCATTGCATTCGCGTAATACGTATGTTCGAGTGAAAATTACGAGGAGATTCGGTATTATTGTACTTGTAAAGGTAGACATATTATAACAACTGCTCAATGAAATTATAATTTATAAATTTAAATATCGATCATTTCTCTCAGCACAGTTTGCATCACAGTTCCGGTGTTCCTTGAACATTGGAAGCGTTTGGCGGAAAATAACTTATGTGGCGTTAGATATCCCCTAGGAAAAAAACAATCTAGGGCGTTTTGGACAAAAAAGGTAAAAGTAGGTAGTCTAGCAGATAATTTTTTGCCAGTAAACGCGTTTGCGTTCTACGTAAGTTGATCGTTCACATTTCATGTTCGCCACTGAGCTAGCTCTAGATTAGATTCTTGTACCAGCCGAAAATAAGCCACTAGACAAATTAGCACTTTTTCAGCCAAAATGTGCTATATTATTTCTTTCACAGCGGCTATCTAGGCTGGCAAAAGCTATTTTCCGCCAACGCCCACATTGTTATTTGCAAATTAATAACATTTATAAGGTATTTGCGTATGAAAATTTTAAAAAATTTAAGTCAAGATGCCCAGAAAATTCATAATATGTAAAAAGGAATCAACTTCCTTTGAGAAACGTAGTTTTCACATATAAGAAGGCAGTCTGTAGGTACCTACCGTTAACCTAAAAAATATAACATTTTTCAAAAAATATAGGTAGGTACCTATAGATATAAAGGTACCTACATTTTTCGATATAAAGCAAAAGATTATGTTTATCAATATCATTTAGATAATGGCTACAATTGAGGTTTTTAAAAAATTTCGCCATTTTGAATCTCCACGATCGATCATGCTCCTTTATAAATTATCCATTAATCTGGGAACTATGAGTTTTTTCAAAATATAAATAATTTTTCCAAAGTTTTTGATGAAAACCTAATTAGTAATGATTTTGGAAAATTAGACCAATTTTAATTTTTTTTCTGGGAAGTCAATTATTTCAATACTTACCTATATAATGCAGTATGTTCTTATGACATAAAATTGTTTTATTATCCTATTTGCTATTCAAATTTTCTATTACTTTTACTAACACTGTAATTGCAACGTTCTCCAGCATTCTGATGATATAAATAAAACGAATGTTCATTACCGAGCAAGCGGGCAGATTTACAACAGCCTCTATTTACCAATTATGAAAAATCGTCTACGTATAAAAATTAATTGATATGCGATTTTGGGATTTACTGGCACCTATGGTTGAAGAATTATGCGGCCTGATGTTTTATGAACGGTGATATTTTTTATTGTTATCAAATACGTATCTGCAAAAATAATTTAGAAAAAAACGAGTTTCTCACATGGGTAACAATAGATAAATATCACAGTTGGATGAGTTATTGAATGGACTTGATCATTATTTTTTATGGGCTCATATAAGCAGACAATATTTTAATTAAATTATAATAACCATGCAGTACTTATATATGACAAATGGGTAGAAATTATTATTTATAGAATAAATACTGAAAACAACTAGAAAAAAAACATTCTATTGGTTATTAATAATGTTTCTTGTTACAAAAAATATCGTATATTCAGGAAAAGATAATACAAGAAGAATTTTAATGAATAATCAATGAAAACAGTTATTACGAAAAATGATAGACATGTATAGATATAGATGTAAGTAACTATCGTTATATGAGTATAAGAAGAACAAGAAAGCTAAGTCGTTTCGTAGGTAAATCTTGGATTATATGATCATTCTTAGGCCCTTTATATTAAGGGAAGTTTCATTAAAATCAATAGAAGGAGAGCATTTGAAGAAAATTACGATTTCGAAAGAGCTATAGTTGTGAGAATGAAAGCATGTAGGTAATATAGCTCATTCCGAATTTTGAGTTTGAACAACGAACATCACATGAAATATTTCTGCCATACGACAATTGATTATGGTCTTAGAAAACAACAATCTTTTTATCTTAAGTTAAGTAACAAATTTTGATAAACATCTGAATAGTTGAACAAAAAGTAAATAACTCGGTTTTTCTATATCGAGTACTACGTTGTCGGTTTACTTTTATTTAACCACTAAGACACAGGCAAAATTTATTACTAACAACTTTAGTCTTAAAAATATGAACTCACAAAATAGGTATGTTCTTTTCATGACCTTTATTATCATATCAACTAATTTGTCAACATACCATGTTTGGCTCTAATCTACTTATCTACAAAAAGTGGATAATCTTCCGTCAAAAAAATTATAGTAAATTAGTAAGTGTTAGTCATCTTACGACGATAAACAACTCTGTTGGCATGTCGTTAACGATAGTGGAAAAATGATGAATTTATATACAATCTTTATATATCAGCCTGAATAATAAATTACATTCGGTTCATCTATCATCTGACCCTCACTTATCTCTAGGGAAAAGATTCACATTTCACCCTGCCGCGATGCCATAATCAAATATTGAAGGTTATGATTCACGTGATGGCGCGTAGGTATCGATCACAGTTTTGTTTTGATATTAAAAATGGCTTCACGACAAACGTCACATAGCCGTGGTGAAGGAAGGTATAAAAAAATGTTTTTTTTTTTAATTTCAAAATGGACTGCTAAGCAATGATTCCTGATGCAATTTTCAATCCAACAAAACTTCATGAGTAACAGCCCTCGGAATTGAGATTTTTTTATTGATCAAGAAAGATAGCATATCCATTGACTTTTGAACTTGATATTTTCTAAAATAAGGTCTTTTCAACTGCGACCAACTGAATATTCTAAAATATTTTCACAGAATCTATGAATCGTGAATAATTTATGTATGGACATATGTAATTTTGTAGACATATTCTCATTAACAAGGAAAATCCTCGTAGTTTATAAATCAGGACGACTCTAAATTGTGGAATAAGCTTAAATAAATATGGAGAAAACTATAAAAAAAATTCATGATAGATTTTGAACTTTGAGCCAAATCTTTTTGACTGTTTATTACTTATGAACAATCAAAATTATGTTTGTGCGCAAACTACCTTTTTTCGGCTCGATCGATTTGAATGAAATTTTTAGGATATCTTCGGATATGTTTGAGGAGTGCATATAAGAAATCTGTTTGCTGTCCGATGTCTAGAACCGGAATTATGTCACTCAAATGGTCGTCAATGTTTATTATTATATATTATATATAGATACATCTAAACTTATAAATATGGGGGTCTTTATTAGAGCAGCAACAGTTTTTAGAATTTTTATCTGTCTGTCTGTATGTTTGTAAGCGCATCACGCAATAACTACTGCATGAAATTGGATGCAGTATTCACCGATATATTGCTAGAGGTTTAACTTACAATATTGGCTACATTTTATCGCGTCTGTCTGTCTTTCTTTATGTTTGTAAGCGCATCACGCAAAAATCTACCGCATGGAATTGAATGCAGTTTTCCACGCGTACGATGTCGCGGGCAAAAGCTAGTTACTTATAAGAGAAAATTCATGCTGTGAATGAGAAAAAATGGCTCATCGCACAGTCACAGGGTGTTTCATTTAAAAACTTAAAATTGATAATTGATATTGATGATTTGATAAAAATGTTTTTGATTCACAACAACAATTTTAATTGATGTATAAATGCAATCGTTTAACAATATGCATAAAAATAATTGGGCAGCCTAAAGTTTATGTCTATATATCTCGCAAAATTAATTAATGTATCGCTACATAGTGAATGTAGATTATTTATACAGAAAGAACTAGATAATTTGCAGTTTATTCTGAAATGAAAATTCCGTCATTGTCGTAAAATTAAGGAAGGGTCGATTACTCCCTTACCCCAATTGTGCGCCTATGATACCTAGTAGCAGGATACTTTTGTTCAACTTAATTTAGATTGACGTATGCTAGGAATTATGGTTATGACTAATAGTTTCAAATTACCTACTGGACACAAATCATTAATTTCTTGAAGAAAACAACGTATATCTATAATTCAACAATGAGCCATATTTTGCCTATGTGATTTGGGTTAAATATACATATTCATATTCACTAGAACAACGGAATAGTCTGCACTCAGGCGACGAATGAATGTCATTTGAGCTCAGCTCAAATTTTTGATATAGGTAGAAATTTGAATATTGTAAACTAATATATTAGATAAATTGAAGTTCATGCTATATTAGATTTTCTGTAAAAGTCTATAAGTAGTTGCATGAAATTTATAGAAGATTTGTGTATGTATCATCCCAGTGGCTCACTAGAAGGACCATAGATACTGAATTTACGTCAAGAGGGTATATATTAAAATTGCTCGGTTATTTGTGATTTTGTAATTTTCTCATACGGCTTTGTTTTAACGCACTCAAGCAAATTTATCTTTCTCATCATGTCACGAAAAGAAATGTATTCATATTCAGAATGAATAGGAAAAAAAATTCTTTGTTGGATAACTATTTTCCCTGCATTTTCCTAGAGATATGCCTTGAGAAAATAAATAAGAGCCTTATGGAGAACATTGAGGCAAGTTTAGCAGAAATCCTTAGAGTCATTTTTGAGCGATAGTCTCAGAACATGTTCTTCGACTGTTGCAGATCAATCATTGCAAGATGATTCCCATCTTGTTCAACATGCAAGCAAGCTTGCTACCTCACAATAACTAAAATAAAGCAACAAAACTGATTTATCATTTCGTGAGTTAATCTTGGCACAGAACAACAGACAGAAAGACAGAGTAAGAAACCAACCGACATGTGATGAAAACTTTACTACGAAAATTCTAACAAGATTACAATACTTTCTTCTCGTAGCTACTTGGGTTGATGGTAGGAAAGTATTCTATCCTAATTATCAACAAACAATGATTTCAGCCTTGTTCACATTTAATAATTATTCCACATCAACAACAATACAACAACAATTCACAGCTGAACATGCTTTGACGCTCTACCTACTGCGAGACCTTGACAGTAAAAAAAGATCGCCCCCTTAAGACATTCCGACACAATTATGAGTAACGTCCGCCTTAATAAATCGCCTGATACAAATCTGGTACATAACGAGCGTTAAGTTGCGCGCATAGATGAAGCACAAAGTTGACTTTGCTAGAGCAAACATAATAATTCCTCTAAATATATTTATACCTAAGTAAGTATGCAGGTGTGTTGTTGTGATACAAACAAACGAAAAGCAGCGTCGAACATCGAGTACCCCCGTGTACGTAATTAGTCTTAGTAGATTCACGTTTACATGTCTCTTCGATATCTGATTGTGTAAATGATGCGTTTACAATTATCTGCATACGTGATCCAGCGCGGCGGTTATCTATTGGGCACTGGCACGCAAACGACGACGCCCCGCCACAAATTAATAAATAAACTTCAGTGTGGTGGTTTACTCAACGGAAGAGTTTTTTTTTTCGTCTCTAGCTCACGACTCGACGTCGACTCTGTGTACCTGGAGTTTTTTCTTTCTAATTATTTTAATTAGCGATAATATTTTGAGCTAATTGCTTGCGGCAGCAACAAAATGATAATTATTGAATGTCGGATGATGACAATCGCTGCAGCTATTGTTCGGAAATAGGAGACACGCTATTCAAAAGTCGACTTCTTTTAATGGAAATAATAATATAGCATAGCGCATACGTGGGCGTATACTAGCCATAGTCTTCCTTGTGAATTTCCAACAGCAGGTATAAATTGGCTTGCTTATTGATTAGGCAGTTTTTAAGAATTTGGCTTGATTTGCGTTAATTTGAATAAAACAATTTTCGAAGTACCTACTAAGAGCGAAATGATTATTGCCTTGAATCAAGAGAGATAAGGCAAAAGCTACTATGTGTTTTCCAACAAAACTAACAAATCTGGTAGTAGGTATTGAAGACAAGAACAGTTTTCGCAATATTTGAATCGTTTTTTAACATTTAAAAAACTAGGAATGTACAAGATTATTACCAAAAAGGTGAAATAAATATTTTTTTACAAAATCTCACATCGAGTCTACTTAGGTATAACTGCAAAAAATAATTATCAATACGAATAGAATAGGTAAAGTATTATTTCCGTTTCTCAGTGCAGCATCTTTAGGTACTTAAGACTTCATTTCAAAAAGAAAGAGAGAAATTAAAATAATGAAGGGATCTTATTCTCATAATTTAATAAACCCTCTTTTTCTTAAATACAGTATAGGTAATGAAATATCTTCTGGATTTTGGAAAAAGTTGCCTATATTCTACGCAATCAAAGAGCTGCTGGAGATATTTTAGACAGTATTAATACATATAACAACATTATTGCCATGATTTAAAAAAAATATATGACAATGCAGAATATCACAATTTCTAGTAAATTCAATAAGAATCCTGTTTTCCAACAAATTCAGAAAGTCAACTGTTATTCGTACCATTTATTTCAAACTAAACTAAACATCTATAGGTACATTGTTCCTTTTTATCTGATCCCATTGTCGAAATATTCACTTTTTTTGCGAAACAAATTTGGTTGACAAAAGTTTCATCTTTAACAGTTAAAGGTTCCATAAAAAAACTTTCTCTCCCAAAAACGCATAAAACTTTATTGCACAACAGCTGGACCCCAACGGTGAATCCGTTAAAAAGGTTTCTATAGGTGGCTTTTAAAATCGTAAATTTTGATTTTCGTTTACCCTAAGCCACCACTATTACGTAAAGTCGAGAGTAACTTTCACTTTTGAATTCTTCGACCAGTTTCTTGGTTGGGCAAGGATATTAAATTTTATCAAGTGTTGAAGAAGTTGCAGTGAACAGTTTAGAAGTTGTGATACAAATATACCTAATTGATTTAAAATGTTTTGCAATAAAGTGTATGCCTTAAAGATATTTCGTGTTGAATCTTCGGTGAAAGTGTGTTTCTTATGTGGACATAATTTTACGAGATAGTCGTCTAATAGGTAGGAAGTGATAAAATGATATTTATTGTTTCTGGATAAAGTGAGTCCCAGAAGTAGTGCAAGTAATTATTTTAATATTCAGCGGATTTTTATTTATTAGGAAATACGGTTTACTTGATAGTAAATTCACATTTACAGTGTAGCCCAAAAATATTTTAGGTACGATTAACATTTTTTTTAATGACAACACCTATTTTCTGTTTCAGTTTTTAATTTTGTATCGAAATCTAAATATTTTTTGTGTAATATGCCCTGTATCTAATATCAAATGTTATCGGAAAAAAAGATTTTACATATCAATAGGTAGAACCATTTGTTAAAAAAACTCTACAAGACCTATTTAAAGTTAAATTTTCGTACAATTTCTATGGTGACTAGTCAACATTCAAAAATATCGGAATTCAAAAACGAAGATACCTATACTTAGTCACAATAGCTCGTTTTCCAAATAAATCCGCAAAAATACTATCTACTATACTACTATAATTTTTTATCGATGACTTTTGAGTTTAGATATAAGACATGGTGCATGAAAAATGCTTAGAATTCAAAGCAAGATTAAATAGGGAAAAAATATAGGTGTATTCATTTGAAAAAAATGGTAAAAGCCTTTACCTATGACTTCCCTCGAATATTTTGGACACCCTGTATATATGATTAACGAAAACCCTTACATTGCGGCGCCGGTAGTCCTTCAATATGCGTACCATAATTCGTTGTCCTAGATCAAGCCGTCATTGAGCTACAACGCCAACAGACTACAGACAGACAGACAGGCAGACCGACGGACTTGAGATACCATGATTTTCGTGATCTAGGAACCCCAAAACGTAAATATCAGCAAAAATCTCGAGGTCGATTTTTTACGTGAATATAATACTTCCCTTATTGAGGGAAGTAAAAATGAAGTTGATAGTCGTAGTCGTAAATTCTTTCCGGGATAGCCTATATATTTAGATTCATAAGTTTACTATCAAAAAGACATTTTTCCAAAAAAAACCTGAATCCTGGTACTCACTGAGGTAGGTAAATGGATATGGACAATTTTATTATTTTCGATAATTGTTGAGTTCAGGTATAGAACATGGTACGTAGGTACATAAAAAATAGAATTGGAAGCACGATTCAAAAATGAAATAAACAAATGTCTTTTCATTTGAAAATATTAAGTTGATTGTCGTATCATATTTCTGGGCCACCTTGTATATATGAATTTGCCAGAAAAATAACGGCATTGGAAAATAATATATGATGTGTCGGAGCGTTTCTATGAAAAACACACGGCTGAATTTTAACTGAATTTAGACTGTACTTCTGGGTGTAAATCTATAGAACTTCGATAAAAATATCTAACAATTATTAAGAACCTCTGACCCCTCATTTTTTATCTCTTGACGCACATTGTCAAGAAATAATACATACCTAGAGTGATTCAAAATCTTGATATGATATCAAAGCTTAAATTTTTAAATTAAAAATCTTATTCTTTATTTCATATTTTAAATCTGCTTCAATTTCTAGATGTATTTGATGTAAAATTTTATTTTATGATATTTACACTGATACGTATACCTACAAAGATAATCAAGGTTTTATGGGTTTTTAGAAAAGTATAGAAATGTTAGAAGTCCCAGTAGCACCTAAAATATATGTTTTTCGGATTTAAGAGTAATACATTCTTGAGGCACTTTTTGAAGAAGAGTTTAAGTAGCTGTGCATTCAGAAAAGCTCTATTATTGTCTTTTGATTTATACCTACTTGCTAACTTGGTTATTTCTTATGGCCGCCGTGTTGGATTTTTCATCTAATAAAAATAATCCTTAAACATCGTATCTAGTCTGTGACTATATAGGACAATGCATATCTACCTACTAGAAAATGAAATGGTCCGAGCGACTTTTTTAATAGTTATGTAATAATTTTCCATCGAAATTATTCCACACATTTCCTCTCATTTTGAATAAAACCATAGAAAAGAATGATATTTAATAATAAAATTTTGATCCTGTTTTCCAGATGAAGTTGGTCTTTCTATTCTATATTTGAGCAGTTTCTAGGGATAACAAAAAATTATAAATCTGTGAAAATTTTTCAAAGAAAGATCCTTACTCTTTTTGAGAAATGTCCATCCACAAAAATTGCAGAAAATTGGGAAAACTATATTCAACTAAGAAATGAAAAAAACATATTTTAACAGTGTTCTTTCATTACAAAATATTGATCAAAGTGATAGTTCATAGGTCTAGGATACGATTGCGCATAGGTACATAGGTACCTCAAAAATAGCAGGGCAATGACAAGTGAAAAATATTTGGAACGTGATATCTGATAAAAAAACATTTTTCTCAAATCCAATTAATACCATCTTATTGAAAGATTACGTAACATTTCAGAATCCCTCCCATCGACTTTCCCGCCACGCAATTTCCATTTCGTGTTCGTTAGTTAGCTTTCGCTCCCGCTTCAAATCTAGAGACAATTTGAATTTTCGTGTTTGCTATAGTAACGAGTTCCGCCTTTTCCTTGTCGGTAATCGACCAATTTCAAATACAACTCCCCTCAATTATAATTTCAAATTGCCGAACTGATTTGTAACGGATGTAATACTAATTAATTTGGATGCAAAAATTATAAATGGTACCTGATTGAAATTTGCAAAATAAATTTTGTGTTTATTCAACATATATTATTTGCTAAATCATCTGAAAATCTCCAAATTTATTAGTCGTTGCACAGATAAATACAACATTATCTATTTTCAATTCTAATGGTGCTGGTAATTTCTAAGAGTGCAAATATAGGTTAATAGACTAGAAGAACTTCAAAATAACCATCACCAGTAGAATTAAACTTATTTTGTATTTTTCACCGAAAAAGTTCTATTCCTCATTTTCTAGTGTATCACTAGTTATCAAAATCGTTGAATATTCAGAGATTGCAAAAACATTCGTTAACACCAAATTTCAGACGCCTTCTCTTTTTAGATTTGCCGCCTCAAAGTTTTGAATTTTGAAAAAAAAAATTGAATGAAGGATATGTCGGTTTTTAATTCTATTTAATATGATTCCATCAATCATCTCTCCTCTTTGAAATAAAACAAACTAATCAAAATCGGAACATCTTTACTATGCAAAAGGCGTGAACGAACATAAAAAGGAGACAGTCGAATTGTATACCTCCTTCGTTTGGGAAGTCGGTAAAAAACAGTTTAGAACTCAACAAACTTTAATCGGCATTCTATTTTAGGGTAGGTACTTGGCCTGAAATAAATGGCCGAAAACAAAATATCATTGAACGAAATGCCACCCGAGGGACTTTCCCACTGTTATTCCGAGCCTAAAGAATATCGAACTGTATTTGGGATTTTCTGTTGATTTAATTGAGTTTATTGTACGAAACTAAAGCAAGTTTTAATGGAAAACTTGCAGAATCTAAGAAACTTTGTCCATACAAACACCAACTTAGTTATGAAAATAGGACATTCCAAAACTAAATAAGCAGAAAATGACATTGTGTCAGAAAGAATGTGATAAATAGATCATAGAGAATTCCAAATACATAACAAGTCTGCGTTAGTTTTTGATACGTATACCTACTTTATAGTTTACAACGAAATTGCTCAAGAGAAGGTTCAAGTCAATGTTAATTAAAATAATGGAACAACAAGGAACCCGACATAATAGGTATAGATATGATATGCCCAATATAGTGTTGAGTTTGAATTTTCAGATAAGAGACGCGTCTGGAATGATTATTATTGGCTCAAAATTAATTCAAAGATTCAAGGATTAAGTGAAAATTAATAAATTTTTTTTCATAAATTATTTTCGTTTGTTGTTTGCTTATTACAATTTCCTGCAATTTTTTATAAACATTTTGCATAAAAGCACGGTGTGCTAGGTTAGGCAACTTTGTTGCATCGCCAAGACTGTCTCTCTTAGACAGACAGATAATTGTATAAAAATGATTGCCACTTCCTCCAATTAGTGTTCGCTAAATAAGCTTATCACTGTTAGGCAGACCTGTGAATTCGCACGAAAAGTTTTAGGGAAAAAGGTCCCATAAATCTACCAGTTAGAAAAACTGTGTTATTTTCCATGTGTATTTTTCATGGTGGTGAACATTTTGGTAGTGGCAGTGGGGTAGCACATGTGACGTATGCGTTTTCTCCCACGAGAATGGGGGTGGGTCGGTCCAATCGCCAGCGGGTACAATTAAGGACCCTCGGCCAGAAACAGCAGAAAGAGAGACAGGAGGTACCTACCTCTACACGAAAGCTTTAGGCAATTAGGCGTCTCGGTCCATAGTTTGATGGAAGCATTAGGACGGACACGCGGTATATATAGGGCCCGGTGTAAATTGCCACACGATAACAGAACACGGCGAAAACATGCTACCGGTCTGGTCAATTATTTACGAAGAACGTTTTTGATAGAGAACACACACCCTTCATTTATTTAGGTGTGGTAAAAGTCCACCGAGTGCGCGTTTTTCATCGCTACTATATGATAAGGCCGGGAGACAGAATAAACCCTCGAAAATTACTGGTTAAATGGCAAAAGGGAAACAGATAATGGTTGATAATTGCTAGAATTTATTAAATACTTTTGAAAAATCTAACGCATCAGTACCTACGTTTTAGCAATTCCGTAGCATTTATAGCTACCGAATTTCTGACATCTTTCTTAAATATTTGAGATAAGAAATAACTCAAAAAGTAAGAAATTTCTTTTTAGAATAAGGCCTACATCCTTTTCTATAAAGCACCTATCTCAAATTGAGAAGTAGCAATTTATTATTATGAAACCTTCATAAAATAGTTCTTTTTGTGTGTAAAACGAGTGTTTTTTAACGGACATGAGAGTGTGAATTTTTGGCCGAAACACGAATTTTATACACAAAATACAAACGACATTTGTTTGAAATATATTGAAATTAAATTTTTCCAATACATCTTGACGTGGTTTTTTGTCCCGATAAGTTGTCTTTAAATATTATTCAATGTTTTAAGTAAAATCGTGTTCGAAAATTTTTCCTGTCTGAACAAAATAAGTCCAAAGCAGAAGCATAATATATACTTATGCTTCTGATATAATTGTGGAATCGACGCTTCAAGAAATATCTAACGTTTCTGATCAGCAGCAACATGGAACATCTTCGACAATTTAGGTTGGAAGTAGTTGTTCAAACTTTACTCTCAATTATTATTCCAATAATTGAAATTGTTTTACGATGAATAATCTATTATTAATTGACTCTATTAAAAATAAATCCTTCAAAAAATAATATTTCATGTTAATTTTGTGAATTATTTTGGTAGTGAAAAAAGTAAACATTTACGCATCAATAGAGATACAGGAATGTCAATTTTTTTGACAGTTGTACAAAAACGTATTTATTGCAATTTATCAATTGAGTAGGTACCTACATAAACCTACTAGCTTTTACTTGCAACTTTTACATACACAGATAGTAACCGCAAACGCCACTTTTTGAAAACAGCTAACCACCCATCAAGTTTGGCAGCTCAGTTTTTGGATTATAAAGAAGCTTCATAACTTGTCTTGAAAGTTATCTTGAATTCATCATATTTCAGCCTCGGCGATGAAAATAATTTACTAAACAAGTTAATCTATTTCACTTGTAAAAAAAATGGAAATTACGGAGAAAATTCATTTGTATAAATACCTACTTTGATATCCGTATCAAAACTTTAGTGGTCATGTTATAAAATCCTCTTATTCTTATAACATTGCTATGCGATATAATGCCTGGCGATTTTTATATAAATGCACATGACATAGGTAGGTGTATCTATCAACTTAAAATGAATGACAACTGATGGCATCAGTGTATGTTTTTATGCAACGAATTGAAAAACCAAAACCCTTTCTCCATAGCAACTTTTTCAGATGCATCCAGTTGTACTCACCATTTTTTGATACACCATTTCGTCACTTTACAACCATCAGCAAATCAATAAAATTATTTAATACGGACCTGGATTTTAAAATTATTTTTTTGATTGCTACTTATCTCCATAACATACTGGATGCAACAGAAAAAATTGCTATGGAGCAAGGCTTTTGGTTTTTCAGTTTTTTGCATAGCAACCAAATTATTAAAGAAATAACAAAATGAGAAAATTTGTTCTTCTTAAATTCTCAAAAACGAAAAATGATACTTCAAATTTGTTTTTGGCATATTAATCCCCATTACATTTTGCAACTTTGTCCCAATTTAACCTTCTTCGTAGCACTTACGGTTCACAAGATCCCAATGGTGAGCAGTGAATCTGAATAACCCTGTATTTTAGACCGACTTCAGAAAGGAGGAGGTACCTATATAATTATAGTGTCTTTCTTTCGCATAGTAAATGTGATTTGATTTTGATGATTTTTGTATTTAAAAGAGTGTCGTTGAGAAATGGTCCTTTACCTATTGAAAAAAAAATCAATCAAATCTTTCGCCGCAAAACCACCCCCGAAAGGGGGAGGAGGACAATTTTAAAATTAAAGGAGGATCATATTCGGAAATATTTGAATTTAATATATTTTTTCTGGGTTTCCGAGTAACAGCAGTATTAATGGCGGAAATATGTGTGTTTCCGTTATGTTTTGGAATAACTGTCTATAAGGGAACGTTCAATGATTTTGATGACTATCAATACACTCAAAAAATAAGTTCTGTTTTACAAGAAATAGGACCGACGTTATTAGTTGGAGCACCGAAAGTTTCAACATTTTAATTCTTCTGGTGCTGGTAGATACTTGTGAAGATAGTGCAAAAAGCTTTCTATTTACCTAGAAATGCACAACTTGCCATCAACAGAAGAATTATTATTGTTATAAATTTTTTAGGGCTCCAATTAATTTTTGTTAAACAAATTTACGTCCGCACCTAGTTAAGGATTATACCTAGGTTTAAGGAAATCTTGTTGAGTACCTAACTACTTTTGTTTTTCACTTGCTTAAATAATTTTATGTTAAAGAATGGAGAAAAGAAAATCTAGGTCTTAATTTTGAATTATGTATTCATAATTTTAAAATAGCTAATTTATTATAAACTATAGGTTTCAACCTTTCTCAAATTAGTATGCAGAAATTTCAACAGCTCTTCCAAATGGTTCACCACAGAAACAGAATATGCGCTTGTATGGATATATATTTTTGTATCCAATATTCATTATAAAGAAAATAATACTTATTTTCCTTCATTTTGTGGAACAGGTCAAAAATTATCTCATGGTTGATTGTATCAAATGTAGGTATATTGACAATAGTCTGATAATTACATGACCAAACTTGTTTTACATCGGAACACTTGAAATATTATTGTTAACTTTTTGAAATATCTACCTTGAAAACCAAACTGAGGAGCTTCGCTACACTGATATCCATATAATTTTACCTGAAACAAATACATATTAGTTAATTTAAATATTTCAATAAAAGTTTTCCTTCATTTCCAAACAGTACAATTAGTAATATAAATCAATCATTCCTAAAACAAGTATAACTTCCGGAAAGTGTTTGTTGAAGTTTATGTTTTATGCTTTCAAAACAAGGAAGAAATAATAAAATAAGGATATCCGATACCCAAACAGAAGATAAATTATTCGATCCCCATTTAAAAAGCCATATAAATGTACTAAAACATCATAATCAGAATTTATGACTCTTAATGATCCATTAGTTATTAGTTACACAAGCAAATAATAATTCTGCCATAAAAATAAAAGCAGAAAAGCGACACTAGATTTACTACAACTTAGTTATAAAGTGATAAAATTTTATAGCTCTATAACACGAGAGCAAATGGATGTTTACGAGCTGTAATGGTCGGCATCTTCCTACACAAAACGGCACTTTGATCACGATATGTAGTCGACAAAATTGGACCGTGTTAACAGTTGTATTAAGTGCGAGATTCCACATGAGCTTGTAGGATAAACTCACATATAGGTACTCGAGACGCACGCGGCCTCAAGCTCTAAAATTATAATCCTCACCCCCTGTTATTGCGCACTCTATGGGCAGAGCTGTAAAGCTGCTCGAATCAAGAGTTTCAGGCTCTACTTCATAGAGGGCACCAGTATAGTAAACTCTTATATAGGGAGATACAGGAGAGTTATTTTTTACAGTATCGTATCATGTTAGAATATGTAATTCAAGGATCAAACTTTTCTTTTAGTTCAGTGAATTTTATATTTCATGTTGGTAGTTGAATCTTCATTTGATGGAATGGCTATGTTGCATCGATTGATATTTGAAAATTGAGGTATGTTAAAAAGGTGGAAGCTAGGTACAGAAAATTATACATCAAGAAAGAAGAAGAAAGAAGACAAAACAACGTTTTTTTTTAATTTTTTCCGAGATGTAGGTATTTTAATGGGGATAATAAATCTATTCTCATTTAAAGGTATTGAGATGAAACTGCGACGGAAAAAAGCTAGTATTTCTTTCATGTACCTCAACATAAAAAAAATCATATAGGTATTGTGAATACAGAAAAATTCATTTGGAGTAAGACTCCTCCCTTTAGATGGAAATATTAGTTTAATCAAGGAGGCGTTATAAAAACGATTCTACGCATATTTGGACGAGGGGGATAAGAATTATTTTTATCCTATGTTCATTGGAAAGAATCCAGAGACAATAATGAATTCAACGCTTAGTTTGCTGTAGGAGATTCTCGCACCGACGATGCATCAAAAAAATATCGCTGGGAAAATAAAATGTATATTTCCGACAGATCTGGCAGCACCTTATGATTTATGTATGTAATAATTCAAGAGAAGAAAAGAAGACCCTGTAGGTGGCTGTCCGGCGTAGCGCTGGTGACGCGTCGCGGTCTGCCTTCCGCGATATAAATCCAGTTCATCCGAAAACAATCAGCGCCCCCCTCGATTTTTCCGGAATGTTGGTATATAGGGACGACTTCCCCACGCTGAGCCACATCCCGTCAGAATTCCAAAGTTTTTCTCCGTCATTATATAAACATTCTGTTTTAGATTAAGTGACTTTTTTGGAATGGTTAGCTTGAAATCTCTTCTTCTTTGTTCTCTTCTACCTAAATCTATCTAAACATGACTAAGTAAGTATTTTGAATATTAGTCAAAGTAAATTTCGTAAAAATACGCTGAATGGCATAATGAAGACTGTTATTTAATTTGTGGTGGACAGAGAACTTATAGCACAGGCAATTATGTAACTTTCTTATAATACAAAAAACAGTCTGGACATTATTGTCATCCACCATTACTACCTATAGGTACTATAGGTATTAACCTATTAACAGTCGCATTTTTGTGTTATTGTTTTGTCAGTTGAATATCATCTGTAAATATTGTTTTAATTCACAGCCTGATGTTGCAAACAAAAACAATGAGTTTTTCTTGGGTTAGCATAACAGAGTCTGCAATAAGAAAAAAGATATATTTATTTTCATCATTTTGTGACTAGTTGGGTACCTATTGACTTTCGAATCAAAAAGAATAATTATAAATTTTATTTACAAAAATAGGACCGACTTTATCAGTTGGCGCATTGAATAATGCCAAATAATGTTAATTCTATTGATAGTGGTAATATAGAAGTTCTGCAGTTGTAGTTAGATAGAAGACTCTTGGGACTAACTTCAAAAGTGCCTGCACCAATATAATTGATATTATTTTGTATTTTCTAGTGCACCAACAAGTGAAGTCGGGCCTATTTTATGTAAAATAAAATCATTTCATACTTTTGTCTTTAGGTATCATCAAAATAGTTCAGCTTTCACTAATGAAGGTAATCCCACAGAATAATTGGTTATATATTCTGTAGTAATACTTTGCTTATATTTAATAATCAGAGATTTCAAAACATTGCGGAAATAAATGTACCTACATATTTCAGACTTTACTGCTGCAGCAACTCGGAAACGTAACTTTTTTTAAATGTAGGTACAATTTGAACGTTGCCTGATATGATCTCTTCTTTAATGTTGTCGTCTCAAATTTTCAATTTCTTTGGGAAACGTTTTTGGGGAGAACGACATGGTGACTGTCGATTTTTTTGTCAATGGGACCAATTCTCAGTAGACCTCTTTCGAATAAGAAAATAATCATCGGATTGTAGTTATACCTACCTACATCTAATTGTCTGATGAAAACTTTTCACTATACCTAGTACCTATTTTGTTCTCGCTATAAATATGTAAATATCTACCTAGGTACCGATTTTTCATGGATGTAAGTATGTTTGCATATTGCTTATGATATGTATCTATAATGGGAGACGCATCATGCTAATGTAAAAGGATAATATCTAATTACATGAGCATATAAATAATTGGCCACAATATAGATTTGCATAATGTGCCAGGCATTAGTATCGATACCGTAGAATAATATCAAATTTGTATAAAACACATATAATATACATAAAGTGCGAAGTTAGTGAATTATTAGAGATTCAATGGAAGATAATCTAACATTTGATTCCGCAATTACTGTAATAAGGTAATTACTCAAATACCCGACTGTTGTTATTAAAGCTTTATGAATAATTAATATGATATAATGGGCTATATAAGACTTTACGATACATTTAACAAGAGAACAGCTTAAAGTATAAATACCTTCCGGGTAAATTAAAAAGGTTTGTTACATGTGTATAAGCCCTGTTATCAATTTCGCTTTTTGCTCTATTTATGGGATATAGATTCTGCAAATTCACAATTTTTCGTAAGGTATTAATTATACCTGAGTGAGATCGTAATCTGGAATTGATATTGATGACGTTTTTTAATTTTAAATAAATATATTCTTAATCAAATTAAAGTCATATGTAAAAAAATACATGACAAATTTTATTTAGGTATTACAAAGTACAACTGTAAAAATGAATCAATTTCTATAATTTTCAGTTTGCTGGAGAATTTCAGCCAACTATTGAAAACTGGAAACCATTAGAAAGTAGGATGAGTCACACCCAACGAGAGCTTTTGAACATAATAATGAGGCGGGTCAGGTCATGGGGCCATCACAGTGGAAGGCCGAGCCCGACAAGGGTGCTACCCATTCAGGCAAAAAGAAATTGGTGAGGGTCTACCCAGAATTCGCCATATCCTAAGTCACTCGTACTTATCAGAGTTAGTGGAGTAAGAAATCTATTTAATTTTCTCCTAGTCATCCCCGAATGATTGTTAGGATAGTCTTTTAAAAGGAATAATTATATTTAACGAGCAATACTATAGATATATTATAGCGATATTGTTCTCTTGACTGGTTTTATATTCATTAAAATATGCTATTGGGGATGCAGTCATATAATGAATAAAATTTTTGGATTTAAGCCGAGCCTTCGAGAATGTTTATTCTCTTCTCGCTAAAAACAGGAAAGATTTCATAGCCATCATTTCAATAGAAATTTTGAACATATTTATCTACCTAATATATTAATACGAGCAATTCTTGTATAGGTATATATAAATACTTATACCTATAATTTTTTTCTCGGAAACGGCTCTAAAGTTTTTAATTTTCAAATTTATCTAAATAAGTAGCTTTCCTGACAAAAAGCGAAGGTGTCACCCTCGAGGTCCATCAAGTTTTTCTTGAACAGCTCTGCAAATTTCAATAAAAATTATTGTGGTTTGGGGGTTGAGAAGGTGATTTGTGATTCAGCTGAGTTTCGGTATGTTTCACATTTATTTTGAAATCAGTAAATTATGAGCTATGTGAACGATAAAAGCAATATTTTCCGATCTACTGATCGCAATACATTTTAACTAAAAATATGCACATTTTTGAACTAAGATTAATGAACCTTAGTACCTATTATAGACCCACTCGATATCCTGTGCTGACCGCCGCCCAGATATTATTCTTTCAATGGTATAGAAACAAAATCTGAAATACTGCAGAAAATTTTACAAAGAATATTAAGAAATTATTTCACAAATATCCCTCAGATACTCAGATGTTTCAAAAGACGCATAATATTGATATTGATTATTATCATTTGGTAATTATTATTAGGTAGGTACAGCTGCAATTTTTAAATTTATTGTTTTTAGATGGGCAAAACCATTCAACTTTACAAAGACTTATGACAAAAAAAGCGTACAAATCGACAAACTATTTGAGTTGATTTGAGAAAAGAAAATATACGTATGCAATAGATTTGAAAATATAGCTGGATATTGAGGGCGTATAATTTTAGTTACATTAGATGATTCAAAAAGAGTTAATCGTTCCATTTCCGAAGAAAAGATGACTATATTCTATGTCATTGAAATACATAATAATATACCTATCTTTTTATTTCATTAGATATATATATTACCTACTAAAACGAAAGCGTTTTGTTTATTGATTAAATCTGAATTTCCCCCGATTTCGGAAAAAGTGTACCTAGATAAAATAAACATTAAATAGTTTCTTGCAAGTTCTTATGTTGACTTAGGAACTTTCTTTCAAGGAGTACAGTCTTCGATAGCTTCTTAATTTTCAACTTTATAATGTATATAGCAAGTACTACCAATAAATGTATTTTCCAATTTTATTTTTTAATTTCAGGCCATCAATTCCCTTATATATATATCGGCACTTCAAACAAAATCACAGAAAATACATTTAAATGGCAAATTATCGTAGAAAATGTTGAGAAGAAAAGAGAACAAAAAGGCGCGACAAGTCATTTGAACAATCAGCCATGAAAGGAAAGTGCGCTGTCATATGTCAACGCTTGCCAACACTCCTGCGACATTTCTATGGACACCATGCGAGGAACACTGATTGTAGATACTGGTCGTCGTCGAGGCATGAACGTACGTTGAGGAACTTGACTGCATCAAACTTTGCAGAGAACGAGTTTTAACCATATATGATTGTTTCATAAATGTGAATAATTGAATGATGAATGAAAATTGGATTTTACTTTCTGAAATAAATATGATTTTCTTCAAGTTACCTACCTAACCACTACACAAAGATCTCGATATGTTTTGAGTACCTACCTATCAATTACAAAAAATGTAACATATACCTACTGATCCATTATCTAACAAAAGCTAAAATCTGCTTTCTAATTTCTACGACTGTGACAAGAAACAACAAAATTTTGTATGGGCAAATATATATCAGTTTAGTAAATCAATCTTCCACTCATGAAATTATATTAAGTAAACTAAGGACCTTATTTGAAAAATGTTGTTTAAAGTGATATGACACCTACCTACATGCTGTAAGTTTGTTTAAGTATTTTATGTTTAGGTAATCCAATGAAGGTGATGGTTCAGATCTTGTTATTTGTCTTAGTAGCATTTTTAGCACATGTAAAAATCGAATTCAATTTAGTTTGACGAAATTAGCGATTTGAAACAAGATTTCATTATTCTTGGGATAGGTCTCTGAGTATTCATATTTGTCAAAGCGATTGCTGACTAAGGTTAAATCATTCTAAAAGAGTCCGCGATGTTAATTTTACTTATTTAGAGACTCTTTGAGGAAATTGAATTGATGTACCTATAAAAAAATCAGTAAATATCATTAACATGGTTATTATCAATTACAAAGTAGTTTGATTGGATTCTGTTTTCAAAAGTATTAGGTTAACTAACAGGTAGGTACAGTTCTACAGATAAATTAATTCGTAAAGAAATCATTGGTTCAATTAGGTATCTGTCAAGCTTCATAGATTTCGTGATGTCATGATTTTTAATAATTTTTTCGATCTTTTCTACATAAATTCTAAAAGATTAATATGTCAGTTAATTTTCAATACATTAGCTTTAGTGAATTGTTCCAGATATGCTAACCTATCCGTGTGTTGTATAATCTTTTATACATGGTGTTTCATACATCTTAATGGCATATTTTATGGTCAATTTTATGTCGATTTGACAACATTTATCTATAGGTGTACAAAAACTCACCCTTCAAAGTTGCATCACATCAATACCTATGTTTTTTGGCTGTTAAATCCAAACAGTACAAAATAATAGTTTGAAATTTAGGTATTTTTAGGATCAAAAATCGGCAAAAATAAAAAAAAATATTAAGGAATCATTCTTTTCAAAATTTCTAAAAGAAGTTTGTAAGATGTAAAGGAAACAAGAAATATGGGGATTGAAAAGGGGTGCAATGCCAATTCAACCCACTTGCCTTAACTGGAACGTTTCAATTCTATTCGCAAATGATTTTTGAACCTAAGAAATGATAGATATCAAAATATCTAGCTATTACTGGTTGGATTTTGCAGCCAAAAGGTCTGTAGCTTTTTAAGGGTGCATTTTTGTATATAGATAAATGTTGTCAAATCGACTTAAAATTGACCATAGAACATGTCATTAAGAGTATGACCATTCTTTATGAAACACCCTGTATATCTGTGTAGGTATAGACTATATTCTTAAACTTGATAATCATTATCATATCGTTTCTCAGAATTTCATTATACTTTCGTTAATACCAATGCAAAATCACTGATCCATAGAGTACCTACTCACATATATATAAGTTTCCCCAAACACAGGGGTTTGAAATGAATATCTATCTATCTATAAAGATATCTGTGATCTGTGAAACCGTAGTTTCAAAGGTGATTGAGAGTTTTTTGTCGGGGAAGTTTTCAATCAACGTCTATGTTATATATAAAATCAGGAAAAGTTTCACACGTCCTTGAATACGAAAATCATGGCACTTGAAATATTCTTCACGTGACTTATCGTTGCGCCTATGGGCATTAATCAGATCTACTTCCACACCACATTATCATAATCACATAAAAGACGTGTGGGTGCTCCTAATAAATTGTTAACTGCGTAAAACAATAAATGTCTTGACGCTTCTTATGTATGACTGTTAGGTAGATTGCCGCAATCTTGTAAACCTTTAATTTTTGAATTACCTAAAGATAGGTATATTAAATTTAAAACGTTTTAGGCTACAGTTCGCCGCTTCATATTTTTGTAACGCCCATTATTAACTCTACATCTTCACCTATTTTTGACCGACTTCCCAAACGGAGGAGGTATACAATTCGACTGTGTGCTTTTTTACCTAATATTTTATTGATCCATGAACTAAAGAAAGATTTATTTGTAGGTACTCCTATTTATTGAAGGAACTTACACTTACCGACAGAGTTAGTAAAAAGTATTTATAATGAACTAAATTGAACCATTTTTATTTTATTATGCCTATTGTGTATGCGTAAGAACGTCATTTACTTCAAGAAAACAACAATATTTCCAGCTCAGATGACTGATGATATTCACCTTGGCACTGCCGGCGACAGATTAAAAACATATGATATCGAAGTAAGGAAAGCTGCAACTTTGTTGTAAGAAAAATAAAAACAGAAACAACTAGCTCCCTTAGCGCTTACAGGAGGCGGAGCGGATGTTTCTGGAAACGCAATCTCGATATGAGCGATCAGATAGCGGTGTACAGGGTGTCGTTGAAACACCGGTACGTCCATTGTGCTGTCCGGTGTATCAAGAATTTGTAGATGATATGGGAGCAAGAAAGAATAGCTGAGAACAAGCCTCACACAAATTAAAGGTTCGTATCTTAGTTTGCATATATAAGTATACCTTCTATGCACCGACTGTCTGTGATGTTCGACGTTTCAAAAGAAGGCAGAGGGATATTCTTTTTATAAATTATCACGATTATGTTTTCTTCACAACAATGTTACAAATGGAAAAAGAGGCGATTTTTTGACCATTTCGTCTCTAAAGAATGACCAAATTACGAAATCGGTGTAAGTGTAAAAAATGGCGAATAGATAAAAGTCAATAGACCACTATTTCTAACTTTGTCCACTTTTAGAATCCTTTCTTCAGGGGGTCAATTTTGGAGAGCTTGTGTTATTGTGTACCACATATTATTCAATCAGTCGTTGTTAGGGTTACGTAGGCACCTAAAAAGTGAGAAGAACAATTATTATATCCTCGCTCTTCTTTCCTCCCATCTTCCCTCCCTCTGATCTTCGAGGACAGAGAAAAAAAACTCACAAAATAATTCGGGTACTTAATATAATTTAATGAGTAGGTTATATCTCTGTAATGGACATAGTTAAAACAAATTAAAATTAGTATTAGTTATCTATCGTACAAGGGAAAAAAGTATTAGATTTTAGCTCGAGGTATATAATAGACTTTTTTTTTCTTTGATATATAATAAAGTCAGAAAATTATCGAAGTGAAATTTGAAGTTTTAAACTGGTAGTCTGTTGTACCTATTTATAGCGACAATTATGTATATACAAATATATATTCCCGAGAAAAAAGTACTCACTATTTTCCCGTGGGAAAAAAGTGATACTTTGTCACCTGTCAACAGAGATAAAATATATTTTTTTTCAAAATGTCATCAAAAACGATCATTGGAGCATAGAACTGTTTTTTAAATTTAATATTAAATAAAAAAGAAAATATAATATCTACTTCATAGTTAGTTAAATATAAGAAATGATAGAAATATATTGTTGATGTTGACTTCTTTATTTATAAAAACCTATTTATATACCTACCTATTTTTTACTAGCTCATGATTTCTCCTATAAAATCCTTGTATGTATCTACTATTCTTTGGGTATACCTACCTACCCTAATTTATCTAAATGTATCTACGGTACCCCCGGGGAATGAGTTCTAGTTGTTCTTGGCACATTTTTGTTATTTGGAAGAGAGGTTTATGAGAAATTGAACTTATATTATATATTATGCCATTGCTGTAAAAAAACTATTCAAACTTCTGTAGTAAAGTAAATCCTATAAGCTCTACTAATCTTGACATAACAGACAGGTGGATTAACTCACCACCGTTAGGAAACAAGTGATTGAAGGAGATACCCAAATATTCAAAAATTCAAGAAAAGATGCAAAAATCTCGTATCTAACTAATACATTTTGTTAATAATATTTACATAAGACTACTATAACTTGTATAAAACATGATGTAGCACCAAATACCCCCAGAGGGTTAAATATAATTTAACAAAATGCAGCACTCTCCTCGAGATCGCTTCTTCTGGAAGATGCCGTAAAAACATAGAATCTGAAACGCTCATGGCTAAATGAAGTCTGACCATTTTCAAAACTGCCGATATAATTTATCAACGTCCGAAGCTGGATATAAGAGTAGCCATTACTCGTAGGGCCTCACACAAACGTGCTGATTACCCATGGAAACAATGTGGGAATATGCTCAGCCAGTTCCAATTATCTGCCAAAATGTACAGCACAACAAATAGATTAGGTACAAGGTGGCGCTCTAGCTGCAGAAGATGGACATCAAATACTTTTGCTGACATTCTTATCTTTTTATTCAACTCTAGGCTAATATTATTATTTTGAATTGAATTCAACAGAATGTGATAATATTTCGTAGAAATTTCGTCTGTTGGACACGGATATATATTGTTAGAATGTGATATTTAATTCAAAATATTTTTAATCGACAATACTTTGTTACACTGAAAATAGATGTTAATTAATTAGAAAATATGCATACAACAATTCATACGAAGAGATAACAATGGATGGAAAGCTTTGAGTGGGAGTTTTTGAATTAAAATTAAAGCTTAAAAAATCTATTAATATACCTATGATAAGCTTAAAAAATGAGATTAATTGATATTAGTAGGTTTGATTGATCAAATTCAAACTCAATTAATGTTCAGCGGTTAGACCACATCTCCCTTCAAGAGCTCCTACTGGATCCATCTGCATCGAGCCCTTGAACTACAGCGTTCCAAAAGTTCCTAATAGATAGCGCCGCGGAACTTCTCATGAGAGAATCTACCCAAATTATATCCTGAGAGTCTTGATTCAATTCAATACTATAAAAACTCTAAGCTCCTCTACTTGATGATATTTTCAGAATGTTAATTTGGTGTAGATGCATTATTTCCATAAATGTTATCCAAAAAGGGAATCTCTTTGAAATTACAGTAATTAATTGGATCAAAAAATTGCGTCTAATTCGGTCAAAATAATCGACGGTCATAAATTTAAGACCTTCCCCTCCTCAACCTCTAATCGGTTCAAAAAACAGAACAGTTTTCTCTCTCTCTTTCTTGTTGAGATTTTCTGCTGGGACAAACACGAAAAAGGAGGGCGATAATAATCTAGATGCCTTTGCAATAAACAGAATAGGACTGGGGGTATTTTTGTTGGTATAATATAATGCCATAACCGCTAGAGGTGAGGAATTCCTGCTATACCTATGCAATGATTGCAATAATCGCATCTGTAATAACATAGGATGCACGTTGTCTCTTCACATCCGACAGCTATAAGAGTTGTAATTACATGTAGGTAAATCGAATGGGTATTTTGAAGAAGATAGCGGTTTAGGATTGGAATGACTTCCTTGTTCTGCGATGATTGTGGCTATCTTGGTTAATACCCACCTGTTATGAAAATCGGCACAATTATTGATAGGAGATTCTGCATATTTCCTAGAATCGAATGCCGTGAATGCATTATGCTTGTTGAGAATAATAAATACATCAAAAATGTTTATAGTAGATAGATATCTACTGTTCAGATTAGTTCTGAATGAATAGCTAAGCTAGAACTGAAATAAGACTGTTAGAATTATCGAAGATTATAAGTCATGTGACTTTAATCGTGAAGAAAAAATAATTATTCTTTTGGTGAGACAGTAGACCATCGAGTATTGAGGCGTCAAAATAATTATATTCCTCTGTGCAGAAATAACGTCATATAACGAAAAATTCATATAATATGACTAGTGAATCCATTCACACTCCACTATTAAGAAAAAAATCGTTCAGTTGGGGATGAGAGAACGAATCAACGACGAGCCTATGCTTCACGTACTGGGCAACACGACATTTCTGACAGATTGGTTGAAAATTAAGTAAATTGGTACCGCGATGATTTATCCAACGTTTTCGCCAGTCCGGTTCTGGACGGTCGTACGGCTTAAGGGCAGGTATCAAAAAACGTTGTTATTATAATAATAATCACATTGGCGCAAGTGGCGGGCCTGTTATAAATCATCTTTCGATCCGCCTGTTCGGCTGGTCACTCACATGACTGATTTATCGATCCAAGTTCCAAGTGTCGGCTTTCTTTCTGACGTCGTACTTGTTTTTGTGAGAGCTCTCGCTTTGGTGAACCTCCGGCGGATCTAGCCGAAGCAAAAAATTGCCTGTCTTCATCTGGCAAGAGGAGAAGTTGCTGGTTTCGCATCCCTGGCCAACAGATTGCGGGAATATCATTTTTTTTATTCAGTCAAGCTCATCATTCAGATTTTGAGAGAATCCTAATTCGAAGAAAATTGATTTCCGTACTTGAATTTTTCTTCTCTAACGCATTCTGTAGAGATAGCTCCAGGTAACATAAGCTTTTATTGAATGTATTTCAATGAATATTTAGTATCACTTTTTATCAGATTCCACACTTGAAAGTCGAAAGGATGAGAGGTGCTTAATTTCTACGAGATTCACCCCGGAGATATGGAATTAGTTAGGTACTTCGAGTGATTCCATATCTCAGATATTAATTTTGCTTGTCTTTATCTTGCAGGTAAGTACCTACCTATCATTAAACACATGATAATGTTGGTTATTGGTAGACATTTTTTTTTGAAAATTCATACCTATTGAATAAATAACGGTTCTCTTACCGACTCTAATATGTTTTCTCACAAATCTCGTAATATGAAATATAATACTCAATCAGATGCCACCAACGTCTTTATCAGTCTTAGAAAAGTACCTAATCCAAGACATGATTATAATAATCATAAAGCGTTACGTTGATATGCAAAGTCGTGATGCAAATTACCTATATATTTGATTGATTGTCTGCATAATAAAATTAAGTTTAGTTTCAAGTTGAGCCCTAAAAATGATAACTATGTTTAAGAGAAATTGATTATATTGAGGGATTTTTTCATTGAAATTTTGAGAAAAAATGTTATAATTTTATAATAATCATAAGTAAATATCAACAGGAACAGGACATTGTCGGGAACCTAAAATAGGGGAAAGAAGGGACAGAACTTATAAATGAATAAATAAATATCTTTAGAATTACCTATCTAAATTAATGAATATTTTTTAAATAACCAATTGTGTGAAACCTTGTCGCATTTCTTGATAATCTTAAGAAACTATATATATAAGTACCTACCTACTAGTACCTAGTCTAAAGGCTAAGGAAGCTGGTTTCCAAAATTGGGCACACTGACCGCTGCTCATGGCATTTACGGATATGGTATAAAACTGTGTCAAGTTTGACTAACAGTTGCCAATATTAAATTACCCATATCAATTACTTTTAATTATTATTGGGCACTTTAACCAAAGCTATTACGTTTATTCAATCTAGCGTTATTAAGTTAATTGCGGGTAATTTCTTCGTACTCGATGGGGAACCTTTAGCTAATTCTTCGCAGTTTACCATCCGTTAGTTGTAACCGCTTCATTAACAGCATTATGATGAAGTTCGTATCGGGATGCATCTAAATTGCGTTTATGGCTTCCGGTTTCTAGAAGATGTTATTGAAGCAACTCACAATTTGCTCATGAAAGATGACATTCTAAATGGGAAGTATCTATCAAGATTAAGGAGGAAACTTTGATTGTTGATTAAACATATCAATGATTTTAAGGCTATTTAACACTATTCAAATAGTTCATGAAAAAATATTATATTAATAGTAAAATGAAACTTTTGAGCAATTTTCATGATTGTTTTCATTATACAACCTGTTATGACCGTTTGAATAAGCATTTTACTTCAGAAAATGTATCCTCGTGAGACGAGTTACGTAGGTAAGCTGAAATTAATCATTGTCGCAAGTTTAATGCATTACAAAAGCCGGTCGTGAATCACAAATCAATTATTTACCGTATATTTGATTAATTGCTCATTATACGACAGAATAGAGGAAAGTGCGAATAAACATCAATCATGTATCGGACCACGAGCACCAATATACAGCGAACGATTATGATATTGCCGATGATGACTTTTACGACTTTTACGATGTGTTTATTATTGTGTTAAATACACATAACAGTCGGGCGGAATTGGTTTTACGACGTCGTAAAACATTCGAAGGCTCGCGCTGATAAAACTTATAATACCACCAAAAATCCAACCATTCAGTTTGGTTTCTGACATACCTATTGCCGGCGCACGCCAAAAGAGTTGCTTTTCAAGCTTGTTAAACAGATATTTACATCAAAAAGAGTTACTGAAATTATGGAAAACGGGTAAGTATCTAGAATGTAACGTGTTGATTTAAGCAGAAGCAAGACTGGTGAACATATGAAGTTATAAAGAAGATTATTACTTACTGAATTGTCATAGTGGTGAAAATAATGTTTTCCAATTTTAATTATTCAACAGTACCTATATCAATGTCCATAATTGAAAAAATGGATGGACAATATAACTATACATGATTATCTAAAATTATAACATTTTGTAACAATTCTATAATATTAATTAATTTTAGAATTTTGTAGTCTTCCAACAAGATGTTCGATGTGGTCCGGTAGTCTATACAACCGTATTCATGAACACATCTTAGTTCGGTACTAGTTTAGATTATTTGTTAGTTTCTATGGCAATAATACCGTACATGCCCGTTTTGCTATCAAACTAGTACCAAAGAAAAATTTGCTTATGAATACGGTTGTTATAGTTTGGTATTGTTTAACCGGCATCTCAAACATTAGACTAGTTGCTCGATCAACCCCCGACAAGTAAGAATTCACGTTATGCAACACAACATACAGCTCCAATATAAATGTGTGCTCCAATATCTGTGTTTCTCTTATTAAACTTAGTCATAACATCGAATCAAGTTCTTAAATGGTGACTGTTTCCTTGGAGAGGTTGGTTTTTCGAAATTTTGCTGTTAACTGATAGATAAGGTATCTATTGATTTGCAGATAGGTAGCTATAACACTGAGACTGATATAAGTTCATAAAACCACATAGGTATTAAGGACACAATGAAGAAATAATCTTCAATTGGTGATCAAAATATTTGCATATTCACAGCATTTATATATACCGTCGTCTTATTTGTGATAAATTGCCATAACACTTAAATATTACAAGAAATAACACGATCTAAAGATAACTGTTCCCAAGACATTATTTTCCATTAGACTAAAACAGATTCGTGTTTGGGTGCAGTAGCCTGAATGAACATCATTATGATAATTAGAAACTAAATAGCGCAATCTTCATAGAAATATTACTTCTGCATGGCATCTGCACAAGAGTTCGCCTGACTGGCGAAAAAATGCGCGATAGTTAGCAAAGATAGTCTCACATTAATTAAGGTGGGGATGCCAGTGGAAATTAATTCGAAACATGATGGTAAAGTAATTGGTGTTAAACGTTGAAATCTGCTACTTTTTTACGCACAGCATGTGATGGACGGCTCATGATATTGAGACAGAAAACCAATTAATACTATCGATATAAGAGGTTGTTAATTGATCGACTTTATTAAATATGGAATGTGGAAGCATTTTTTCTTTCATTACAAGTCACATCTGCGATTAACCAATAACCTGTAATACTTAGTAACGAAAAAAGGCTATAGGATTCTTATGATCAATTATTAGATAATATTCAACAGGATTAGGTGAAAGATTGAAACACGAAATTCTTGGTGATACTGTAATAAACTCGACCAAGTACCTACGAGTTCTTAGTTTAGTTGGGTTCCATTAATTAATTAGATGCAAAAATCATAGAAAAATCATGACTGATACCAGAGGTTAACATGAGACAAACCTAATTATTTAAATTTTTAAGAAAACACGTGAATGAACATCAATGGTTGAAGTCCATAGGTAGAGCGTCAGATTTAGGATAAAATATTTCATCAAGAATTTTATAGGATAACATAAATACTGACGATTGACTGATGCTTGATGAGATGGATGAATTACCCATGCTTTGACTACTTTGGAATTTAATACAATGAAAATATGCAGAGTTATAATCTCAAAATTATAAATTATTTTTTATTTGTTTCTGCATTTGGTATTGCATACGCAATAATACAAATTACATAATATATTCAATTCTTGTTTCTTGCAATGTGGTTCATAAACTAGATTAAACGACTATTTTATTTGTTTCATGTTACAATGTAGGTAATAGATATTATTCTGAATAAGTTCGAACAAGAACGGAACGAATGAAGCTGGCTAAGGAGGTATGGCATTTATATAAACAAGAAAGTTCAATAATGTAATGGTCTGATGACTACACGATAGTTATTCCAAGAATTCTACACATTTTAATAAGTATCTATCATGATATCATGATATACAGGTAGGTAAACCAGGTGCATTGGAATAGTATATAATTTCACCATCATAATTCATATCTATCAATGGCAATTTATTTTATTATTTATTTTGTTGTATTCATTGCTATAATTTTACAATCTTCCCATTCCTCGATCATTTACTGTTGTAATCAATTTAACAGAACTATGTGTTGGACATGTAAAACAGATTCGCAGCACATTCTATTTGCATTTATAAATAATGAATTATAAATTCTCAATTACGATTAACGGTTTGAAGTTTTCATCTTTCAACGCTTTATTAACGACATCTAGATCACTTCACTATTATACGATGAAGTTAATATCTCTAAAAACTTATGGTCTCGTAGCTCTATCTCTTGGTGGGAGCTACTACATAGTACCCTCTATTGATTTTGAGAAACCCTCTATATCTATCTATATTTTCCACCCTCTGTCGTTGGATATATTCAGCTAAGAGGGCGCTAGCTATATTCGCAGCGCCCTCATTTTAGGAGGGTTGAAACTAACTGTGTTTTGGTATCGATTTCATCCCCATTGAAGTTCTTGCGAACGCTACAGATGGCGCTGCGTTGTATGAGAACTGTAATGGTGTAGGTATTTAGAGAGTTACCGTTAAGATACCATAGAGGGTGCTGATGCTGACAGTAAAAGGTAGAAACCTTTGTTTTGTAGTTGAATTATTTTTTTACTTATAAGTATATATATCATGCTATATATTTAATTGTACAATATCAATATCTAACAAATATCTGTCTTAGCGTGTTATTTAGAAGTTATGCCTACGTGGTATGTATGTAATTACCAAAATTTCGAACTCTAAGTATAACTTAGATGATTTATCAACTTACCACTCAACTGATAGTCTACTTTATTACTGCTTGCAGAAGATAAGATTTAGCTCGAGCTTACCTGAAAACAAAAAGAAGAGGTAAAATCCATTAATGAAAAAAAAATATAATAACAATTGTAGAATTTACATCTATTTACATAGTCTATAGAGTCTACATCATGTGTTTCCAAACGCATTGAATAAAAAAGCAATTTTTATTTTGTAATTGTGTTTGGCCACTGTCAGGACATCAATTATTACTGTATATTGATGATGTTTTCCTGTTCGAAAATAAAGCCATTGTACAAGCTGATTTATCAATAAATATAGAATCATACACAATTTTTACAATGTTTGGCGGACTTCTATATATTTTACATGATACATAAAATTAATTCATTTAAAACTAAACAATTGCATGCAGGACATATTTATTTTTCTGTAATTGCAGTGTATGTGGATTTTTTATGAAGAACGGTCATGGACATGGTGCTTAAAAGATTATTGTTATATCTATTACCTATAAAAAGAATTTCATCCATTTTTAGAAGATCATATTCTCTCCAATTAGGTACAGCTCATCAATATTATTGGTAATTCTAATTTCACTTAAATATGAATAAACTGAAAGTTAGTTATTTCAATCGTTTCGCCGGAAGAAAAATCATGGCGTCATAAGAAAGAAATAGATATGGCGGTATATTCTCTGTAATTAGGCTTGTGATTAGGTGAAAGTGAGGTTGTGGTGTTGATTTTATGTAAAATTATTATAAAAATATTTGTGTATTGAATTATAGTAGAAGTTTTACATTACCTACTTACTACCTGATTTTCAACATATCTCAATTCTACTTTGTGGAGAGAAATAAAATTTAAGTGGATTATGTGTAAATAAGAGGCTTCATGTCGTTTCACTTGCAATGCATTTATATAGATAGCTATGTTTTTTCTTCGTTTCTTGTAGGTCGATACCTTTAGAAATTATTAAGGTTAACTTCAATATTCGGTGGCTACAAATAAATGCTGAATGGTGATAAAATGACAGTGTTAACAGGGCTAGAGTTTGACAGATCGAGATGAAATTTCGAAATCCTAAATTATGATTTTATCACATCTTACCTCTATCAAAACTGTTTAAGATTGAGTAAACGGACTATGGCTACTTTCGATATCGAAAGATATACACCTGAGAGAAGAAATTCCGCAGGAAGTCCAAATCAGGAATTTAAAACTAGGTCGCGTTGCATCCCCAAAAATCATCCTTTTATTTTATTTATGTTACCTATTATATTATATACTCTATGTAGAAACTCACGGAAAAAATAAGGAGCTCCAGATGACCATTGAAAACATGATATGATAACTTTTTGCAAACTAAAGAAAATTGGATTCAGCACCAAAAAATAGTAGGTATGTAAGTTATTAAGTACTTAATATGCCAGCTATATGAAACTTGAAGAAAGCCGGTTCAGCAACGTCGTACGCGCATCATAATACCTACCTACTACACCACGCACTTAAATAGAAGAAAAAAAATAGTTCTCGTACGCCTAGCGTATGATAAATTGTCCTATTAGACCACACAATAGAAGATGCACCGGCGTACGACATTTACGATCCGTCTTGGTTGTGCGAGCGGCATGTGAATTGCAATAATTATAAATTAATAAACTACAAATAAACAAACTTACGCATGCGAATATCGTATTACGTTTGCGGTAGGTTCGCAAACGTGTCCGAACTAACACGGCCGGTCGCCTACTCCGGTGGGCCCCAGATTAATTTCGCATATATCGTACACATTCGGAACGCAGTGAAATTCGCCAACAATTTGTGGTTTCGATGAGCTGAATATTAATGGGCAGTTATTTATTTGTAAGAGTAAGTCAGATCAATCGAAAGAAAATATCGCAAAATAAGATCATATTTCGTTAGAGATATAAAACTGAGAATGTCAATATTGGTACTTATTGCCTTGTAAAATATGGTAAAACTATAGTTATACGAAAAAATGAAAAGGCTGATTGCATCAGTAGGTAGCTAAGTATTTCTTATCACTTTCTACTAAATAACTTATTTTCCTTATACATTTAGAATATATTTGACCATTTCCTGTTAGTCTATAGAAAGAAACAAATATTTGAAAAGAATATAAATATTTGTTTGAATGAATAATGCCTATTCTGACAGTTTCACTGGTGTACTATTAATCAGGAGTTGGAAATGTGCCAGGAAACAGCTACACTCTGTGATTGGGTTGCTACTTAAGAAGTTTTATAACGTCAGCTCCTTATAATACCGTACCTCTTGTATGATGTGAATATGTTATTGGAGGTAGCGTAATACTTACTTATCTTTCGGAAGATACAGAGGTAATTATGATGAATTTATTCTTGAAATTTATATACCTACTATGTGTCATTATATTTATATCTAGTAATGAAGAAATGCTAACGGAGAAATCCCCTTTTATATTTGAATAAAATTACATAGTAAGATCAAATATTATTAATAAGATGTCCAGTTTTGGAATAAAGAACATTTTTCAAACATAAATTTATTGTCACTCTATCGTACCCTTAATAAATATCTATACTTTTTTATTTTTACAGTCAAAGTGAATCGAGGATAATGGGTGTGAATTACGATGAGCCTGAGTAAGTAAATGAAGATAATACTAGATGACCTGTTAGATATATCTTTTTAAGTTCACACTCCAAAAAAACGCAAAAAAGCATGAGTTGACATATTATTATGTATATGCGTTTGCATATGGGATGATATTGCGTGTAATGGTATAGGACTCGTGTGAAATACACATCGTGCTATACGTTATGTCAGATAAACATCTATTTTACGACTGGATAAACGGTTACCCAAATTAAACTGCTATTTATAAAGCATTGTTTTGGGGATTATTTAAATCAAGTATTGATTGCCGATATTATCATATTATGGCATGCCATAACTAATGACAAGAATACATATTAGTATTTTTATGTTTCTTTGTATTAACCAGACTTATTTTTTATATCACAATTGCCGAAAAGAAAACATTTCTTCTATCATTCGCTTTTGCTTCCATAGGTGAAAATTTATTAGGTAGGTATATATGCACACCAATGACATTATCTAGACGAAGGTACACAAACACTACATTTGTCACAATAGAGGCTTTGAAGACATTTTTTCTAAATAGATTAGACTTAACATTCAACAACACAATTTATTTTAGCAATAGTTGGCAGGCCTCGACTCTTCGTTCATTCAGATCACGTAAAACCATTCGTAGGAGCACTGATATTAGGTAGGTACTTAATCTACTTATTACTACTTATACCACGAAAGTACCTATTAGTAGTTCCTCATTTTTCATTCTTCTGTGATCTATTTTGGCATTGTAAGCATATTTTCCCTTATGAAATGTAAGGTAAAATAAATCTCAAAGGCTTATCCATTCACTCAAATACCGACTTCATTTGTTATTTTGCTATTATTTATTTAATTAAGATACCAAATAAATACATGAAAGTTTTATTCAATTGGTTCTGCTAGTTTTGAAGTTGTTTAAGAGATGAAGTATAGACCTTGAATCTTGAAGTTTGGATAGAGGAAAAGTGTAATAAAATCATAAAATAGGGTTTTAAATACACATTTTCTTTTGTCGAAACTCTAGCCTTGTTGCCGGATTTATCAGTTAAGCACCATTCGGCATAATGTTCATGATTTCGTAACCTACAGGAAATTAGAAAGTAACAAGATATTATTATAAATACCTACTTGGCAAGAGAACCGCTTGAAAAGTATTTATTTTTTACTACACTTGCACTTAGATACCCAATCGACATAGTTTTTCTAAGATGAGCCGCTTTCTTTCCATTACCGACTCAGTTTAGAAAACAACTAGATACCTACCTATATCATTAATTTGTATATAGAAAACATCTGGCAGGAGCTTTGAAAGTCATTCTACTAATAGAATGAATAATATTTTGAATAAAAAAATATTTTGAGGGAAATCTAATGAGGGCATTCCTAGCTAATGTAAGAATATATTCATATTTTTGGGTAGTTTATCACTCTTCAAAATCGATGATCGTTTATCAACATTCAGTCGTTTTAAAGTACCTACCTATAACGTGAATATTCCTTTAACTTTCCAAGTGCTGTTATTCGAGAAACCTTAATTTTTTTTGTACAATGTCCAATTTAAATGTTACTTTTAAGAACTCTCCCTTTATTCACTTAGATAAAATTTTCAATTCAAAAATAGTGCTGCTTCAGTTATGCACGTCGCCATTGTTGGTCGCAATATCATCATAAATCGCAGAAATGCAAACAAACCATAACTGAATGGAAACTTGTGTCTGGTTAAGACATTAGGTATAAAAAAGCGACTGCTAGTGCACAACCTTTTAATCTATCAATTTTCAAGCTCATGCCCATAAGCCTCGATATTATTTACGCCCGCGCTTTATGATCCGTGAAACAGTTCACTCGTTTGGATCCACACCATAGTACACGTAATAAAAGGGAAACAATGAAAACTGCAACTTCCACATTGTGCCGAAGAGATGTGATTTAGATCGTGTAGAGTGTAGAATACCCATGTCCAAGCAGAAAGTGCTACTTGCCTTTCAATAATGGTTTAATTCAGCTATTGGTAGATATATTCAATCAAAATATCTCAATTAAAATTTTAAGAAATATTTCTTTGGATAATGACATAATTATATTCAAATAAAAAAAACATCTTCAAGGACTTATTGCCTTATTTCTTAGAACTCTTCATAGGAATACAACTAATTTTCTTAATTATATCAATGCCATAAATTAAATGAGCTATACATAAATCATCATTTACCTATTGGATTCTTGAAAGCAACCATTATCTCCTAGATAAGTCGACTATGAGAGAGAAAAAAACACCATTGAAATACGTATCAACTCCTACCTAATTTATCTCCTTCTAATAAACCCACAAATCAAGGAAGCAGCCATGATATACATAGGAGGCCATGCCGAAAAGGGCAGCGGCCTGACAGCCCCAAGAATAACCATAGTTTTACATATCTCCTCTACCAAATGCTAAGGCTTAACACATACGATGAGAACAGTTTATTAGCATTGAAGTGGATTCGTTTATAAAAGTATTTATTTAATCATTAACTTTGTCATTGCAGTATTTCTAACTATAACCTATTAAAATGTATGGATTATTGAGATTGAGTCTTTCTATATCCGCAGATTAAAATGAAAATTATAAATGATCGGGTCATCTAATCTACAGCTCATGTCATCTCGATGTAATTATTTAAACTATTATTTTATTATAACTAATTATTATTTTCAAAGTAATTAAAATTGATTTTCATATTAAGGCATAGGTAAAGGCTTTCCGAGGCATGTGCGTTATAACGATTAAGACTATCGCATGTGTTATTTCGATATGTGATCTATAGTAATTTTTTTATTACAACTTATGCGATCCTGCAGACTGCATTGATCATAATGACGCGATAGTAGATAGGTATGGGACATACGGTAGATAAAAAAAAAGACAAGTGGAGAGAACGATAAACAGGATATATAAATAAAAAAATACATACAGGTGCATTAAACCGATAATGTACTTAGTTACCTGCCTTTATAAGAAAAATAGTTATGATTACGAGGTTAGTTACATTGCAAACATGATAATAAACGGCGTCACTAGCTAATGGCTTAAAATATCCTACTCAACATAAAACTTAATAAATAGTGGTTTCTTGAATTGCGAATTGCGCCCTGCTAATCCCCGTTGGGCTAATAGAGACTAGGTTAGGCTAATATGTGTTGCCAGATATTGTAATGATCGCTACAAAATATGATGAGGCATTTAGAATGTTCACCTTATTATAAATTTTCAAATCCATTATCTGGATTATTGTTGAGAAAAGTATCAGAAATCTTAAAACATAATTATCTAGGCTAGTCTACAACTAGGAATTCTCCGCATCTGGATATGCCTGGTAGGTATACTGGAAAGAACGTGGCAATAAAACCCAATTCTACATCGATTGAATGCCGTGATGCTTTTTTGAAGGTAGATACAATTGAAATTCATGTCGTTTTTGTATGTACAAAAGTAGTAAATAATAAATATTATAAATCGGTTCACTTGCAATGTGTTTATATACCTAACTATGAATAATTTCTTTTCTGTTCCTTGTAGATTAAAAATTCATGGGAATCAATTAACTTCTATTTCGGTGGTAAGATAAATCAGGCAACAAGGCTAAGTTTCGACAACAATGAATGAGTATCCGAAACCCTTTTTTATAATTTTATCAAACCTTTCCTCTTTCTGAACGGTTCAAGATCGAGTAGACGGACTTTAGCTATGTTTAACTTATTTTGTATTTGTTCAGTAAATCAATATGGAAATAACATATATAGGTACGTATATATATTCAATTCTGTAAATAAATTCAAATGAAATATTCGTAAAGATCAACAAAATATTGTGTGAAACTTCCTTCTTGCTTATACTTACTCCGAAGTGCTTCTTATTCAAATAGCAAATACCTCTACAAAAAGCAAACATAATCCAGACTTATAATTAATTTAACTTTGCTGGCGAGTGAGTAGAAGCCGCAATTGCCAGACGTCTCCTGGTTTCAATCAAATTTCAATTGCATTCGAAGTAAAAAACGTAAACAAGCATCTGATTTATAACCCCAACTCATTAATGGGTGACCATTGCTTGAAGAGCATTGCAATAGCAATCATAATATTCTCACTTTCCTAATAACGCTATTTATAGGAGAAACGATTTTGAATTTCGTTGATTTTGGAAAATGTTTGAACGTTTTTAATGAAATTTCAATTCCAATTAACTTTCCCAGAAACTTGAAGTATGCGGCAGCCTTTAGCGCAAGCAGCTGGCGAGCTGTCAGCCAGCTAGATTAGGGTCAGGCTTATGGCGTGCTAAGGGGGCGACGGCATGCGGAGGGCGGCGGGTTCGGTTGGCTGTCAGATCCAGCGGGCCGAGGATTCGTCTCGCACTTAGGCTAGGCGCGAGGCTCAACCCTAATCCATTATGGCAGATGCGGCTTAACTCTAGAAATTTAGAACTGGGGCCCACAGACTTTTAAGATTTAAGTTGGACGATTCATTCGGGTGGCCGGATCCTCTCTCAGGCCCTTTTGGATTGGATGACGACGGTATGTTCTTATGGCAAAGAAAATGGATTAAGATGGGACACAATCTACATTGGTTTCATAGGTACATAAGTAAATGCATAGGTATGTTAAGGTAAGTTGAATATTCATGATATTAGAATATAAAATTGACAAATGATAGTCTTTTTCAGTGTTAAAAGTGTCATAATTTATCGCATTTTAATTCCAATCTAAAAATAAATTATTGTATAATATTGATAAAATGTAGGTAAATATTTTCGCACGTTTTATAACTATAATAGCTAAATGTGCTCCGATTTAGATGATTCTTAAATCATAGATATTTCATTTTCAGCCATAGTATCTTTATTAAAAGTATGAAGTTGGAGACAAGAGTTTTAAAATGAACAACAATAATTCTCAAATAACAAATTCTCAGCATTTAAGCTTATGTTTATGGTAATAAAAACCATCCACGTATGTTAAGTTAGGCTTAATTGCGCATGTTCGGTGCACAATCTCGGATAAAAAGAGATAAGTGTAGGGATAAATATATCACGCCTACTTCCACGGTCTATTCTTAAATGCCAATGTTGATATCATTGTATTTTTGTCAAGGATACCATGGATTTCATTGAATAGTCAACTACATCAAAGGATGGGTCAAGCTGTTTCAAATATTCGAATTATTTTTTTTTATATTTTACCAATATTGAGGGCAGAACAGATGTCCGGTCTTGGTTGTACACATGCATTTTATGAACTAAAAAGACCCTCGTACTAGAAATGAATTCTTTGCGGTGGCGATTATGAACGTCCCTATATTACACAGCAATTAACCAGAGGGACTGGACTGTCCAGAAACATCGGGCGATCTTCGTAGCCTGAGGCCTCCAGTCCGCCATTTGTCTCCCGGCTGAAAAGGGGGATATGTGCCAGCTACCCATGCGAGTAAATCATTAGTTTAATTTTATCTCGCGCAAACAGAGAATGAATGTATCGGCAAAAAATCGTTAAAGGAAGGGTGCTGAATTAGCATTTATTTATATATTTATTTGTTTTCGTTTAATTCATTTATTATGGTTAAGTAAGCGTTTATTGCTGTGTTTTTTGAGAATATGTTCCAATTTTTTGCGACGTGTTAGCAGTTTTCATAATTTTAATTATTACAGAATTTCCAATACCTCCCGTTTTTTACTTACGTAAGGCCATTGGTTTATATGATTATATTTGTGTGCATTGGCTGACAAAATCCGTTGATCAAACAGTAGGTATAAGTTACGAATATTGACAAAGAATTGCTACATATGGACGAAAAGAGTGGTAGAATATAGGTATCTGGGTATATTGAAATTTTTCAATTATCTATAGAAATTAGAAGGTTCATTATGTAAGATGACTATGATTATGAATTCATATTAATTAAACAATTGTTCACAACATAGGTACTACCTATATTACGATTATCAATAAAGAATCTAACTAGTACAAAAATTAATAAATATATAGCAAGAACCAATCACAAGTAATTAAATACGACAAAATAGTATTTCAAATGACATTTAAAAAGCTCCACATGATTGGTTCACCTATGCGCATTTGCCCTATACATACAGCAACAAAGACTTAACAGAAATTAAATTTATTCCTATACCTAAATGAAAATTAAAAGCTGGACCGATTTGGCTTATCATCTTTTTCCAAATGCTCTAAACAGTCCGAATACACCAGTTTTTTCTAATTTTTAATTTGTTTACACATTTCCCATTGCCTTTGAAATTTCGACAACATATCGTATATCGGGTCAACTATAGTTTATCAATAAACATCAGTTTTTGATTTTTTTGTTCGATAGCTACTATCTACATACCTACCTACTTGTTGGAGGTTCTAAAATTATTGGTAATTCCATTTGCGACACAATTCCATAAGGGAGATCCGACCGGACTACCGTAATTGCAGGGGTAATTGATTGCTCTTAATTGCTCCACTGTCAATAGATTACAAACGCAACCCACGAGTCAGTCGGCTTGTGTGTTTCTGTATGTGTGTGTGTACCAATATGCTTTTCATGCATCTCTGAATCTCTCTTAAGGGAATATTGCCGACTGCGCATGCAACAACAACTTTGCACGTCCGACAATTTATTTACAGATTATATTTTATAAAGCTTCTTCTTCTTCAACTCCCAGGGCCCATAGGATAATTTATGCGATCGAGCGGAGCTATTATCGCTTAATTATTGGTTGGCTCTCGTTCTGCGGTGATATCAAGGTCGGCTGTGGACGTATAGTGGCACGATTGCGCCTGCAATTTTCACGTCATTCGCTGCTATATTATCTCGGGTGGTAATGAACTGTTTGTATGTTATCGACACAATGAGTGCGAATATTGTGTAAAGAATGCTTATCATTTTTCAGTTTACTGAGTGGAAATATTCCGTAATGTTCAAAATACATAAAATATAGAGTTTTACAATAATTAATTTGAAAGAATACTAAATATATTGATCAACTAAATCAGTATTGTGAGTAGAAATAAACTAAAATGTAGGTATCTCTAAAAGAGGATAAGCGCTCAATAATACTACTATCCTGTAGCCCATTTGTAAGATGACGCATCTCTGCTGACAAACTTTACGTTTACCTATATGTAGGTAGGTAATCCATACACTAATAATTGTTCGATGTATCAAATTTAAATCTATGCCGTAATAAAATAGCTATACCTATTTCTATGCAAGATTTAAAGACAAGACGTAACATAATGGTTATTGCTAGATGTTTTGATCCATTTTCTTAGAACAGAAGAATGTGATGCAAAATATATATCAGTAAATTTATTCGTCAGCTTGGAATTTATTTTCCTCTTAATATTCATGAATACAGATAAGTTTTCTTCCTGACATCCGATTTAAATGAAATAAGGCCGTTTAGTAATATCGCCACCTCTCCATTTTAAATATCTACATAACTACAATGTAGACTCATTCAGCGATTTTACACTCCACTTACTAAGTCCAACAGTTGTCACTGCCCGGTGTACCTACGTATTCTATCGTGTATCCTTTTCCAATTTTGATTTTACATATTTTCAAACACTGTGTGTGTGGATGGTTCGACAGGAAATCTAACCAATATGATGAACCAGATATCTAAAATCAGGCCACATTCGACGACGCCTGTCACACGAAAAAACCAGCAAAATAACCCCCTAGCACGCACCTTTATACATCTACATAAGAACTAATTGGAGTTATTTTGGCACCGAAACTCAAAATGAATTACCTACCTACGGCAACAAAATCACTTTAGTTCTGAGACAGAAAATAGGTAGGTATATTATACACACTTAACAATGACAGCTCAAGTTTTCTGCGATTGCTACCCATATTCGCGATCAAAATTAATTGTGACACAGATCTTTACTATTATGTCAGATTCACTCAGTCCTTTACTACCTTAGATGGAAGAATATCTCATTTCAGGTTTTGCTGTTATAAAAATTACCTGTATACAAAAAAGTTTTGCTTAAAATTCTCACAGATATTTCATAAGTAGGTACTTTGATACAACTTTTGTTACTTGAACTCATACTGTGATAATTTTGAATGTGTTTCTGTCCAATCTTGTTTATAGGTTTTGTAATATACGTAAGCAATTAATAAGTCATGAAGATGAAAAAATAGTAAAAGTATAAATACCTCAAATTCTTCTAAGCAATCTCATGTTCGAATGTCGCCAGAAAAATAATTCTTATTTATTCTTTTATTGCTATATTTTTTATCTATTTTTGTTTAATTCGTTAAGGAGGTCGTCAATGATTGCAAATAATAGCAAATGCGAATACATAATTGATAATTTGGTGCAGCTATATAGACGAACTCTCAAAACTGCCAGCAATGTGTTTAAAAGATACTTTGGTGATCCAACACTTTCAATAGTGGCGATTTCACCAAACAAGTAGAATGAACGGATTTCTGAAGCAGGTACTCTTCAGCAGATCAGAGGTGTCATAATTCCCTAAATTATTGGTACTACTAAATGTTGCCTAACCTTATCCTTATATAATTCGAGAGAACAATTTCTAATATTGAGCTATAAACAGTACGAGACAAAATGCCATTTATCTTCACCAATTGCAATATCAAGCACATTATCTAAGATATCTTGTTTATATAATTTCTGCCAAGCAAATGTTATTTTTCGCGAAATGAAACATAAATATAATTGTCAGCAGGAATCCCATCAACTTCTAGGCAGTTAAAAATGACAACATGACAATCCTAGTCTATTTTATGATCTTACAACTGTCGTCGTAGTGATAATAAAATCGCTTTAACCTGCTCAAACTACCGAGTTGAAAGTATCAAATGCCAAATAGAAGACAAATCTCGCCAGCCGGAAGCACTATTTACAGTACTAACATAATTTCAAAAAACGACATAAATCATGAAAGAGCAACACATAAATTTGCATAGGCCATAAACTAATAAAGCAGTCTACGGTTATTTTTCATCATAAAACAAACGTGTTTGAGGTTTCAAACTAAAAAGTCTGCCTATTTTTTTGCGGTTAACTGTGTTATTTACGGCGGGGCAATAAAAGGCCAGATCATTTTGAAAAGCCATAAATCGTCACCTATTAAGGCAGAAAAATGGGTCGAAAACTGTAAATTGTGAAGCAAGATATCGGCCCAGGTTTTTTCACGAGCAAATTTCAATAAAGTATAAAGAACTTTAGAAGCTAGATGAATTGGAGAAACAACGATTAACGCTAGGTAATGATAATAATTTCTTAGCAGGACCTGAGAAAAATCGAGAAGAATTGCGAATATCAAAAGTATATAAAATAGTTTATTTTATGGTAGATACCATTCCATTGACCGCCGGATATTATTTATTTAGTTTGTACTATTGGTTAGCTTAGTGCAGAACCTTCAATATAGAAATGTTTTTGTAGAAATTCATAAAAAGGAGTGTGAGGGTCATCTATTTATTTTCAGTACATGCGAATTATATTATTTAATTATTATTTCTTAAATATTATAACCTCATGCAATTCCAAAATTGGAAGACTATGTTTTAATGTAAGTACTGAAATATTTAATTAGGAACTAAATCTGTTATTGCGTTAAAATATTCATTCTATAGCAGCTAGAAGATTTATTTTCAAAAGAAAATATACCGTATAGTATTCCGCCGTACACTCAGCTGTCTTCATATAGATTAAAAACATCAACACCCCTTGATGCGAATGGATAGATCTAAATGTCAACATATAAGAGAAAATCCGGTTTCCTGTAGGTAGATATAGGAAGGGGATGTAGGGTATACCTACATGTCTGTCTACCATGGTAGAAACTAGGCAAGATAGTTTAAATTTAGATTAGATTTTCTAAGGGCCGATTTCATAATGAATCCTTAGGGGGAGATTAGTTAATTCTCCAATTTGTTTAAGTCATATCTCGATGATGGAATAAAAATAGTGCATTTTTCAATAACTTTTACAACGTTAGTTACCTTCTCTTTCGTTTTTCTTAAGTTAGTTTGAATTATATGTCCAATCAAAAAATTTATGAAATTTTTAATCTAGGATTAAAATTAATAAGAGATTAAATTTAATTATGAAATCGGCCCTAAGAGATAGATTAGGTATAAATAAATTTATAGATAATTTGGATATTGTTGTTTCAGAAACAACTGGGCTTGTAATTTGTATAGATATAGTATAAAACAAAATGCTGATTGAGATATTGCAAAAACTCAGTAACTATATTTAACTGAATATTGAACCTATATTTTATAATCCGAACCTATTTTTAAAACAGCTATCCAAAAATAATACCAAATGATTTACTGCAACAATAAACGATATCTACCTTGAACTAAAATACAGTTTTGTGTGGAATTCCTTAGCACAAATTGATGTGCTTTAATTCAAACAGCCCAGTCATTAATTATTTATGTTCTTATCAATCACGTTGGAAAATTTGTTCTCACAAAGGTGCGTTGTATTTTTTCTATGAAAATATTTTTAAAGTCAAATAAGTTGTAGGTACCTCACCTCAGGAGAGCAGTACCTTATGCCTATTTAGGTAACAATTACCTATTTATAAGTAAGGGACTGGACATACTATCGATCTGGTCATTGAGGAGATTATTCCAATCTATACGTTTAATAATTTCTAATGTCTCTAGTAAATTTAATTAAATGTATGCTTATTATCATCAAGACGTGGTGCATAATTTAAAATAGTTTTATGGTATATTATGAGCTCTTGTGTTCATTGATACTTTTTGAAAATGTCTGCCAAAGTTTATGTTTGCGAACTCACTTGCGGTGATTAATTATTTAATATCTACTAACATTTGAGAAAGGAACCTACAGTACACCGAAACAAATGCCATGTTTAAACAATTTATTAGTAGAATTTTGTTATGTTGCTTTAATTTTAATTTATAAATCTTAGTATTGACGTTGTATAACTGCTGGTTGTATGCTGCGCACGATGCTATTTGAATATATATACTTGCTCTTGCGCTTGTGTATAATTTGAAGAGAGAGAGAGATAGAAAGAGAAATAAACTTAGAATGAGGGATCATAACGCTTCTTCCTTACGTGATGATTTCTGATAGTAAACTCGTACCGCAAGCGGCGTTAAGCTGCTTCGTCCAAAAATTCTTTGACAGTTCCATTTTAGTGGACTTAGATCTGGATCTGTACCTATGGAGCAGCCCCGACTGAAGTGTACGTCTCTGATTAATTGTCACGGGAATTATCTGCGGCGATATGTGCTCGAGGGCAGTAAGTCTGCCCGTCTGCAATAAATTCATTATCAGCTATACGAGATCTTGTATCTGCAATTCCCCAGTCAGTGGATGGGCGGCCGGGAAAAGGAATCTCAAAACTGCGTTTATCCCTAAATGGCGGCGGCTACAAGGCACAGAAATGGGGACCATCTAACCCCCCATGGGACTACCCGATACGAGCGGCGAAACACCAAAGTTCAGATAAAGGAAGATAAACAGATTATACAATGATTTAGCGACTCTCAAATATGTGTCCAACTATTATAAAGTTCTTTAACGAAATTTAAAAGAAAAGTTGGAGAATTTATGGCGCGAGAAAATTTTATATAGAGACTAAATTAGTGCCAACGTGGAATTCGCGGGAACGGAGATAAGTTTTAGTGAGTTTTATTAGGATCAAGTTGCCTCATCGTTAAGCTAATTTGACCAGTTGGGAGAAAGTCATTCATAAATAAAATAAATATTTTTTAATTATGAAGTGCAAATATTGTTAGATAGGTGACTTTTGATACCAACTTCGAAAGTACCAGCACCAATACCTAAGTTAATATTATTTTGTATTTTTCAGTGCACCAAAGTCGGTCCAATAATTTTTTAACAAAAATGTTTATTTAACATTTTTGAGTGTAACACTAGTCCTGAAAATCGTTGAACTTTCAATTATACCAAATAATATAATACTTATCCTATTACCCACGTATCTTCTTTGCTTGTAGGGGAGACCCATGTCAATTGTAACAGGGTGTCAAATGTAACATAACTCTTTTCCGCACCATCTATGGGCCAAACTCGAAGTGACTTTCAGAGTAGGTTCCATTGGTTCCATTCTAAAATACGACTGAAGTTCAGCGCGATCGGTTGGCTATTTACAAAGTTATCATCTAAAGTGTAGATTCTACTGTCTCAGGTAAGTTTCAAAAGTTATATTAAATATGTAATAACTTAATTGATGCTGGACATTTTTCTGCTTAGTTGATATTGTGTGCGAGAGCATCTTTTAAGCTTCCAACCGTGATATAAATCGGTCTCAAAATGTGGGGTTATGTCGTTTCATTCGCGGTGAACGGCTAATTTCTGCGGGTGGTCACGTTTGTAACACTCAATATGGGTCTGAATTGTAACATGTTACAATTGATACCCACCACGTCTTTAAATTATTTTAAGCATTTTAATCAAAATTTTTGTGACAATTTAGTTCAAATCTTTGCAGAAATGGTCAAACCAATAATTCGGAAAACAGCAAGATATTATAATGCCGCTTGTGACCAATGGATAAAAAACAACCCAGGAAAGCGCGTGGTTATTTATAATATGCCGCACATTGTTAGACAGGCACTTCCTTCAGCAATAACTCCGAAAAATATTATGGCAGGATTCTCATGCACTGGAGTGTGGACATTAAACAAGAATATATTTTTGGACGGCGAATTCTTACCTGCTCAGGTCGCAGACCGGCCTCTGACCACTGAAACAGTAGATAATACAGATTCAAATGTCACAGAAGAAGAAAATGCGTCGGGAAATGATCCTGAAGAAGACAGACTAAAATCTCTTTCAAGGACACCATCAGTTACCGTTCAAATTAATCATTTTCCACCTTTACCGCAGCAGATGAGTGCAATTACATCTCCGGCAGACATTAGGCCCTTTCCTCGAGCAGATTTTTCTAAGCCAAAGACAAATCGAAATAAAGGATGAACTGCCATCTTAACCGACACTCCTGAGAAAGAAGAGATCGCTGAAAAATATAACAAAAAGCAGATCTTACTGGCAAAGAAACAAATAGCTACTAAAGATAGGGTTCAAAGGAGCAAGCAAACTAAGAAGCGGAGGAAGACAAACGAAACTGCAAACGATTCTTCATCGGATGAAGAGGAAACAATTTGTCTCAAATGTTGCGGATCCTACAGGAACAGTAAGGAGGACTGGCTACAATGCCGCCTATGCAAGAAATGGGCACATTCCACTTGTGCGAATAATGGCCCTTTGTTGGTTTGCAACAATTGTGAATCAGACTAAGCAGATTATTATAATATATTGTTATTTCTTATTATTCTAAGACCAAAATACTTTAATGTTTTGTTTTTAAGGAATATATATTTATTTTTGTATTCTCAAATGAATATTTACTTATGTTGTTATATTTATTAGAAATAAAACTTTCCTTTTGTTTGTATTTGATTGTTGTTACAATTGACACCGTCTACTGTAACAATTGAAACCTACCTGGTCTCAATTGTTACATATGTCATGCTTGAATATTTCTTTTTTTCTACGCCGACTGAACGCAATTTTTCCAATATAAATATAAAACTGTCATTCACCACAGTCGAAACAAATTAAAAATAAATAAACGAGCATTCTGATGCCTCCACGTTACGGCGTATCTCAAAACATCGCGGCGGAAATATACATACTTCAGACACTGCTGTAACTACAAAACCGGACCTCTTTTTTAAAAATGTTCAATTTGAATATTGCTACATATAATCTCTTCTTCCATTTAGCTGTCTCATATAATGGATTTTCAAATGTCCCTTTCAGATAGCGGAAATACACATATTTCATTATCTGCCGCTCTTGTAACTCGAGAACCATAATTCTTTTGAAAACAACTTTAATTTAAACGTTTCTGGATATACCTAGTTTCAACATTAATTATGCCGTCTCAGATTTTCGATTTTCGAGAAAAAATTGACCCCTCTACCCCTTTGGGAGAAGTTTTTGGGGAAATGACATGCAGAATGTAAATTTCTTAATGGAACCAATTCTCAATTATTGTTCTCTTTCAAAGGAAAACTGAATCAAGAAAATGGGAGCACGTTTATTATTTAAAAGAGGTGAACATCCATTAAAAAAATATGCAGACAAACAGTCGAATTGTACCTATATACATCCTCCGTTTAATTCGTTAGTTAAAAACTTGAATGACGGATGGCTGAACTAAGTATTTGCGGTCATAGTTGTAATTGAAATACACATTCTCAGAAAATTTCAGCTCTCAACCAAATTAAGGTTCATGAATTACAGCCCGCTCAAAAACGAGCGGATGGACGGACAGACATACGGATTTGCTATTTGTTTTTATAGCAAAAATAGACAAATATAGTTTGTGAAAATGTTAGCGCTCTACCTATTTGAGGTTCATGAGGTAAGACAGACCAAACCATAATAATGAATTGAAATAGTGCTTTTATTATTTTATCCTAAAATTGATTATCTCAATAACTCTAATCAGTCGAATCTATTGATTTGGTATTATAACATTGTAGAATTAATAAGAATTTTTAGATGTTTTGCACCAAAAAAATACAACACTCGTTTGTAACGTTGGCAAGAAATGGGTAGGTAGGTAGGTACCGAACTATTTGTTATTTTATTGCGAACTCATGTATTTTTTTGCTTTATAAACTCCACTAATATGAATGAATAGGTACATGTATTAAGTACATTGATATGCATTCAGAAAACAAAGAAGGTTTTTTTAAATATGATGGGATCACATGATAGTTTGCTCATGATTTATTTTTCTCTAAATTCACGAATACATCTAAAAACATTTGGAATGATACTCTTTTATAATCACGGCTCACAGTAATAATTATTACATAGATCAAATAGAAAACAAAAATCTGTACCAATTTATTTTAAAATCTTTTGACATATCGCACAGAATGCAAAAACGATTGATGTTCATTTATTGGAATGCAACTGAAATAAATCTCTTTAATTTATATGTGCTTTTTTCGCAATAATGTCAACAAATTCGTGACAAATATATTGATGCCTGTTGTAAATCGAAATAGGGAGACATTATTTTGTTGGAATATTAAAATAATGTCTGGTTTGTTATATATGAAATGGTATCAAATAGTATCTGGAAGGTTTATGTGGAATCACCAGAAAATTAAAAAGTCATCCAATCATTGAATATTCTATTCGCTATTTCTGAAAATACTGCCGAGTTCAATGGAAAAATATTATTATTATTATTATTATTATATCAATTCTCAATTCGAGTAGAAATTGTCCGTTATATAATATGAATTTTATTTAAGAGGTTTATCTAATTAAGGTTTATGGACACAATTAATTTTATAAATAATTAGAAATTTATCAACCGTTAGTTTGATATAGGTAGGTAAACGTATTAGCAAGTAGATATTCCTAGAAATGTTTTTCCTTTACAAATTAAAAATTATAATTTTATGTATCTAATAGGCATAATGTTTACTCACACACACATGTAGTTTGTACCTAACTAATTACTTATCAATAATTTTGTTCCATCTGTAGAACATAAATTTTAAAAAAAGTATAAGCTCAAGATTGAGTGTAACTTCGAAGTATAAACCTTTGTAAAATGTTATGTCGTGTTAGCGTTATTTTACATATCATCGGTAATTTTATTTTTTTTATAATATTGACCACGAAGAAAAAATATTATTCAATTTCTACAACTGTTCCACAGATATGGGAGAACATTTTCCTATGAAATAATTAAACCAACTAATACAAATTACTACAAAATATATAAAATAATTTCAGAATTCTGCCTAAATAAACGGCAATTGAGAAGACTCACTTTTTAAAACTGCAACAACATGGAACACAGAACACTTTGTAGCCACATGATAATAAAAGCACAAATAAATAAACAATAAAAAGCTATACAAACAAACAATAACAAATCACAATCGACTCGGTTGCGTGATCAACAAAGAAGCACACACACATGAGAACAATAAAGCAATAAAAGTGGACCGACTGTGACGAAGCTATATCATTCCAAAACTAATTTCAAATCTTTGCCGCGCTCCGAAGGACCACTCGTGAGTGGGGGTTGCATAACACTAGGGCACATGTGATAAGTCAAAGTTATCCATTGCCGTTCAGGGTGACCAGATGACGGATCACGCTTCCGCTGGTAGTGGGGATGGGTAAGGCCAATGGGTGCGAAGATTTAAGAGTCTTTTGTTGTCGATGGATCTCCGGGGTAGGTTTACAGATATGCGCTGTTCAGATATGGAGGGGGTAAGGACACGGATAATAGTGCTGCGTTTTTACCTGAGGATTTGAGGTACAATAATGGAGCTAATTATGAAAAATTATTTGGAACCTACCACTATCACCAGGTCATTGGAAGATGCCTTTTCTGCCGTAGAGATGGATGATCCAATCTGGCAGGTGCCTGGTAGGTACTCGAAAATTTTACCCATGAATTATATGGTGCGGATGGTATAGGAAATAAATTCTTTAATGAATTTATTTCTCTCTGTTATAAGAACAGCACCATTTATTATTGGCTAAATATTTCGAATGTGAACTAAGTAGGTACGTAAGAGCAAATTAAACGATTCAAAATTCTTACTTTCATACTCGGAGACAAATAGAACATTTTCATCTGAGCCAATTTTAATGTATTATTTAGAGGCCAATTTGATCAACGATTTGTTCTTAGTTATGTTTGTTTATAATTTTTCCAATCAGCTTAAGATGTTGCCTTAATTTAATGAATATTTTTTTTACTATTAGATACTTATTCGATTACTTTGATGCACAGTGTTGAACCCTTGATGCTTCATTTATATCTTAAATCGTATTTAATCAAGTTCAAAATAAAAATTATATAGGAAGTTTAAAACGACTATTGCACCTTACATAACGAACCTATAAAACTTTGGAGTATTAACAATATTCATTATGCAGCTCATTAATATCTATCTTAATTGCTTATAAATTTAATCTTTTTGTTTTAACAAAGACTATGATGAGTCTCAACAATATTGAAATTTGAGCTTTCATTCAACTCAACTTCAACTCGTTAAGTCGGATTTATATGATTCACACATCATGATATATACTGGGATATAATAAAGAGACTGAACGAACAAAACAATCAAATTGTTTTTTCTTCACCTTAAGCTATAAGGAAAAGCTATAGAGAAGTAAAGTTCTACAACTAACTTCGGATATGGTTTCCGTTCAGGGTTATTTGTAAATCGAGGATAACTTACCAAGACCAATTATTGAAGTCTTGAAAGAGCCGACTCGAACTAAATTCTACAAGTTGAATATTTTCTTGGCCCTATAATAGCTGTTTATTCTGCCCCACCCTGTATAACCATAAGAGAGAATAAGTCATTGCAGTGGAGCCAATCGTGTACACCACCTCTAAGCTCTGTAGCATAGGAACGGGTAACGAATGCAAACGAATGCGCATATTAGTATGTCGACACCCTATAACGGAAATAACGCGTAAATTAAAAATACACGCATTAATCGGTCTCCAGCTCCGAAATGAAACGGCACACAAGACAGAAAGAGACATACATAGTGTGTCAGAGAGAGACAAGATGATGTGGCATCGGGAGACCACAAGAAGTGGAGGGTCCGAGATATTTATTGCACGTATTCATTAGGGAAACGGATTCATCACAGAAGTGCGCCATCTAAGACTCAGACTGAATCATGGGCCTTATTACCTTTGGGCCCCAGGAATGGATGCACTCGCAGAAGACAAAGCACCTCCACAATTCTGTTGAATGGACTCAGGTTCGTACATCTACGATAATATAGCAACGTTTTACTCGCATGTAAGTGGATCTATAACTATGAATCTTTCCACATTTGCAAGCTGTTTTGGACAATAACAGCAAACATTCGAAAAGATGATATTTTTCTGTCGAATTCTATACATGAGAGTTCAATGATTGGGACAAGGTATCTAATGACTAACATAAGTCTAAAGATAAAATACACAAAGAAAATTATATAGGTAATAGGTCAATAATTGATTCCTAAGATTCAACAAGGTTTTATTAATAATGAAATAAACTACCTATTGATTGAACGTTTGCCAGAAGTAACATGACTGACAGTTAACTAACCTGCGGTAAACTAATTATTGGTTAACTGCTAAAGTAATCCTAGATTAACTAGCTGACCGCTTGCTTCCTTTCATGTTTAAAAAAAACATTTTTTGATCCAAAATTGGTCAAGTAGGTATTAGGTATTGGGATTCAAAGTTGACGTCAATGCATAAAGAGAATGAAACTTTTATGAAATATCAGAAGTTAGAATACAAAATAATTGATCAACATCATATTTAAGCGAGTACTAGTACGAGTCACTTTAAAATTTTGGAATGAAGGGATAAAAGTTGTAGGTAATATTAAACAGGATTCTTAACAGTGTTTATTTTGATTCTTTTAATTGTCTAGCAAAATTTTATCTACCATTCAACTGAGAATTAATTTGAAGTCAGGGTATGGTCGAAATTTGGATAGGTATTTGGAGCAATGATTTTGAGACCGCGTTCATGATATAAACTAAAATCTATTCAAATAAAGATTCTCTGAAAAATGTTGTTAGCATCCGAAAGTTTGACAGTTTTTCCAAAAGTTTATCCAGCAAGTCAACCTTGCCAATCTGTGTTGTCGATTAAAATTCAAACATGATGAAATTCAAAACAAATTGTTGTTCGTTTAAGCGTGTGTAAAGTTGGTTCAACCATGATGTAATGCAATTATTCAGGATGGGCGGAGTCGAGCAAATTTGAATTCATTATGTTAGAAGGCGGATCAAAGATATAAGGTAATTATGATGGTGATTAAAACGAAGTAGCCGACATGTAATTTATCGACAACTGAAGTAAAAAAAAATATATATTTTCATGTAAAGTAATTGAGAACCATTAACAGCAAGGCAACACCTGTCGGGAAATACACTTCGCATTTGAGTCACTTAAAGAAAAGCTTTTAGCAGGGAGCCACCCTCATGTGATAAAATACCTTATATTCCAGCAATTATTTACTTCGAAACCAAATTAGAATGTTGTGATGTATTAGGCATATGAGGTGCTAGTTTTACTAGACGGATAATGTTCGAGTAGGTACCTAATTTTTGTGAAAGTTTTTTTAAAATTGATTTTTATTCGTGTGTTAATGTTTGGGATCAAATCAATATATCAAATTAAACCATACAATACCTAAGCTGTCCACAAGAAAATCGCCTTCAAAAAGGATTTCAGAAAAACCTTAAAGTAGATCTTTTAGCGGAGTAAATTTTAGTTTTCATTTGGTGCCAAATAATGCGTGCGTTCCTAAATGGATCCAGTATTCATGTCAGTACACTGTAACATATCCATTTTTATAGGTACATTCTTGGCACAGGTCAGTGACTGGATTGAGTTTAGGAATACACGCAATATCGAAAATTAATTATAGTATTGAATTTAAATGCAAATTTTGTTGCTGATTTAGCCATTTTCACCAAAAACTAAAGTTAGTTTTTGGAACAAGTAATAAATAGGTACACTCATAATTTCAATATCTGGTAATCGCTCTATGATTATGTGTGGTCTTTTAGTAAACAATTTGGAATCAAAGTATTATTTTATATGAATAGATGAGTTAATTTATTAGAATTCATAGTTATAAGACAAATTAAAATCCTTGTTTGAATGTTTCACCAAATTTGATAACTCACTGATTATTTTATATGTTATATTATTCAATATATTTCTATAGATATATTGCCTATTCTAGGTATACCTTTGTAGTTTATTTCAAACGAGAGAACTCTGTAGAATCCTGACTGCTCTCGCCCAGGAAAGGACAGTCATATTTCCATATTCTTGTACCATAATAAATAATTATAGTCGTCCTTGGTATATTCGTTTTTTTTGTGATCACGCTGCTTCTATTTAGAATAGAAATAATCTACCTACTACCTACAGGTAAACGATTCAGGTGAACGCATAAATATTGAGGTAGCTCATAATTTTTCCTTTTCATATTTTGTCATACTATTCGTGATTTATGGCCTGTAATAGACTTTACCGTTTTTTACGATACCTTTAAGCTGGGAAAGATAACAATCGGTTGTTGCGCAATTATGTTACGTGTATACTTTTCACCTTCCTTGTCGAATCGATAGTGGCAGTGGCTCATCCTAGTACCTCTCAGTCGGTGTACTTATGCAATGAACTTCTAGGGTCTCTATACACCATTACATCATTGTTTTGAATTAATACTGCAGGTTATGATATAAGTATAAGTAAAATAACAATTGATTTATAACTAAAATATTATTGTTTTTTTAGTAAAACTGAAATTCATAACGGCATAGTGATAGTCCAGTCAGAACAGTTGTGCTCTTTCGTCATAGCATGATATCACTATCTATTTCATAAATAGATGTGGTAAAAATAAAGATGTCATTCTATGACATAACAGCACAACTGTTCTGACTTTACTATACCTACCTAACCAATTGAGTTGGTGGATATGAATGTGCTTCCATAACAAAATGTATGCAGAATTAATATATTCAGTTTTAACTTGCAATTTAACGATTCCTTATAAAATTAATTTGGAATTTGGTTATTTTATCAACGAAATCGTTTCTATTCACAATCCAGTAGGTACCTATAGAGACAAACAGATTATGATAAAAGTTACTTATGATTAGAACATTTCTGCATTAAAAATATTCCTCATCACCCGCTTAGTCCGTATTGCCCTACCAAAGCTTTTATTTTATTAACCAAAACATTGTCATCTAACCTTTTTTTGTTAAATAAAATTTTCAAGAAATATTTAAATCACTTAAGAGTTTGCTTCAGTCCAATCCATAATGATTCACAGTGCAGTTTACCAGGGTAACTTTACACAAAACTGGTATTCCTGAGGGTATTCCATACACTCCTTCGCCCCTCCATCTACTTTTGAACAAGAATATCTAGCGTTTCATCGATTGAACTCTAATATCTGGTCTTCAGAACACCCTGTATAGCGGACAGCTGGTAGTTCTTGGCGAGAGATGGGACGCGGATATCTGCTTCTACAAGTCAAGGACTACCACGTTACGCTGGCTATGCCAAGGTAACGTGTGTGTGTATGTGTTTACCATTGTTGTTATTCTATTTTCCATTTGGTAGCAAATTGCAGAATTTATTGCTCTCGGTACACAGAGTAATGTATTAAGCAACTCGAATAACGTATATATGTTATATAAAGACGTTACCATTTTAAATAGTATCGCTGTTGACAGATAATGATGCAAGAGCAGAATATTTTATCTAAAAGTCGATGGCATTGCTTGCCATGGATATATCTGTCTGCCTGTAAGCATGGGAGATTGAATTGATTAGTGAAAGAATGAAATAGGACTAATGAAGGTGCTCCGAGGTCGATTTTGGAAATAAAAGCATTGTTATATTCATATATATATATATATATATACAGGGTGTAACTGAATAAGTGTAAAACATTTAAGGAGGTGATTCCTCATCGAAAAAAAGATAGGATCTTTCATATAAAGAAACTTCATTGGAGCATCCCTTGTTAAGATACAGCCCCTTAAAGGGGGTACATAAAATTTGTATAACAATTTTTTTCACAAGCACTGAAAAAGTTACAATATTGAAATTAACCTGACGTTTTGTACTACCAAAAAGACACTTAGCCAGTAATTTATTTGGTTTACCCCATGGTTGTAAGGGGTGAAAAACGCAACCCCTAAAATTTATTTCCAATGTAACTTTTTGTCTTATTATTTGTTTACCATTTAAAAATTTATTTCCGATAGCCTGTTTCATTCTAAACAAAAAATGTCTCTTGGGTTTTTTGCCCAAAATAAACCAGTAAGCAGCAAAACATTTATTTTACGAACAACTACAGAGATACATCGTCATAAATGCGAAAATACGAAACTAATCTATCTAGTAGGTCGCTATTAGCGATAGTGACAATTAAATTGGTATGATGCTGTCAGTTTGGGAATTTTCGAAATTGAATTAATACTAATTGTGTGTTGTTGTTCTGTTCTTACTTTGTTACTTTAATAATTCACTTGTTAATAAAATGGCATACACAAATGAGGAAATGGCTGATATGCATTACGTTTACGGTCTGTCGCAGGGGAATGGGTTAGAAGCTTCTAGAAGATATGCTGAAATGTATCCTCAACGGCAGCATCCTTCACATAGAATATTTGCTCGACTTCATCAACGATTACGAGAATATGGTTCATTCGACAAAAGAACGCAGGATTGTGGTCGCCATCGAGAAATACGAACACCACAGCTTGAGGAAGCAGTACTTAATTTGATTGAAGAACAACCTACTACCAGTACTAGAAAGATTGCTTTCCAGCTAAATGTTGATCATATGACGGTATTTCGAATTTTAAAGGAACAACTCTTATACCCTTACCATCTGCAACGAGTACAGGCACTGTTACCGCGAGACTTTCCGAACCGTCTTGAATTTTGCAATTGGATGCTGGAAATGATTAGAAGAAATTGTGACTTTCTGAAGACGATAGAATTCACAGACGAATGTAGTTTTTCTCGGGACAAGATTATTAATTTTCATAATTACCACATATGGGCTGATGAAAACCCTCACGCTATTGTCGAAACTAGCCATCAAGAACAGTTTTCTCTTAACGTGTGGCTCGGAGTTATTGGGGATGATTTAATTGGGCCTCATTTTCTACCTCCTCGATTAAATGGTGAGGCATACGTTCAATTTTTAAGAGAAGTGCATCCAGTACTGCTGGAGGAAGTTCCTTTGGGCGTCAGAAGGGATATGTTTTTTATGCATGATGGGGCTCCCGCCCATTTTAGTCAAGTAGCACGTCAGCATTTAACTGAAACATATGCAAATCAGTGGATAGGTCGAGGAGGACCACATAAATGGCCCGCTCGATCCCCGGATCTCAATCCTCTCGATTTCTCTATTTGGGGCCATTCACAGCATTTGGTATATCGTACTCCTGTTCGCGATGTAGAGGACTTAAGAAACCGCATCATCGATGCGTGCAGGGTAATCAGAGAGACTCCAGGAATATTTGAGCGAATACGTGGCTCAATGCGCCGACGTCTAGACGCATGCGTAATGTTTGAAGGTAGACATATTGAACATTCACTATGATTTCTACATGTTGTGTGTTGTTATTAATAACTTAGTTTTGTTTATTACCCTTTAATCGTTTAATGCAGGTACTAACTACAAAATAACAATAAATCCAGTTCGCATTTATGACGATGTATCTCTGTAGTTGTTCGTAAAATAAATGTTTTGCTGCTTACTGGTTTATTTTGGGCAAAAAACCCAAGAGACATTTTTTGTTTAGAATGAAACAGGCTATCGGAAATAAATTTTTAAATGGTAAACAAATAATAAGACAAAAAGTTACATTGGAAATAAATTTTAGGGGTTCCGTTTTTCACCCCTTACAACCATGGGGTAAACCAAATAAATTACTGGCTAAGTGTCTTTTTGGTAGTACAAAACGTCAGGTTAATTTCAATATTGTAACTTTTTCAGTGCTTGTGAAAAAAATTGTTATACAAATTTTATGTACCCCCTTTAAGGGGCTGTATCTTAACAAGGGATGCTCCAATGAAGTTTCTTTATATGAAAGATCCTATCTTTTTTTCGATGAGGAATCACCTCCTTAAATGTTTTACACTTATTCAGTTACACCCTGTATATATATATATATATATATATATATATATATATAATAGAACGGAATGCAAATGTCTTCAGTTATTATGGAAATAAATCATATAATCATGTAAAAAATATAGGTAAACCATCCTTATTTTCTTGTGTGAATTCCTTATAGAAATGTAGTGTTAAGTATATTGTATATACATAAATTCGATTCAGTATGTTGGTCACTAAGGGAGGATTACTTACAAAATTCAATTGAAACTCGAAATTCGATTTTGTATTTAACAGAACTCGTTGCAGTCTTTGCTGCCAAATAAGGCCATCGAAAACAAGATAGAGATGCATTACCTATCTCTGATTTCTTCCTACATAGTTCATATTCGATTCACCATCGTGCCGGTACTGATTCTCAATTTTAGATTTTTATTGGATTGATTCAGAACACGTCACGTCAGTTACTAACACTACCTGCATGTAATGCTGCATCGAGCAGGAGCTTTTTTATCGAACATTGACAGCCGTTGTTTTGGAGTATTTCAATTCATCAATGTAACAACAGCACAATATAGCTTCGGTTAATGCAGTTCTTCTAATTATCAGTAAACTGGATTGCATTTGGTGACAATGCGTGTTTTCTTTTGAGACACAAAATATTTCAATAATGACGTGGTATTTGGCCGTAATCAAATTTTCTAGGAGACCGGTCCTTTCACTGACCCCGCCGCGGCTTTTATTGAACTCAATAGAATCAGTAGTATGAAAATGGAGGCTCTTGAAAGAGTTCCAGGAAGGTAATCTTCAATTAAATCCATTTCAAAAGTAGAGCTAAATTATAGGATTATCAAATTCAAAAACAAAAAAGCCAAGATTACCTTCTCAACTTTTTTGAAATAGAAAAGTACCTAAGTACTACAAAATGGAATGACCACAATAATTATATTACATATAAGGTTTCTCTATTTATTGGCCTACTTTATTAAAAGGACGAAATAAACGTATAATAATTATAGGTATGTATATGTGAAGGGGGGAACATTTTCTCGATAATAGGAGACAGCTATACTAAAGAAGCGACAGACATATGTAGCAACATTCAAATTTACGGTAAAGTATGAAATATTTGATTTTTCAGGATGCTTTGAAATCCCTGAATAAGTAGGTATAAGCAAAGTACTATATTTTTTGGTATATCTAAGTGAACGTTAAAGATTTTTATGACTAATGATACTGCTGCTGGTACTTTTGAATTTGGTTCCAAAAGTCTTCTCTCTAACTATAACAGCACAACTTCAAAATGAACAGTAGGAGGTACTAATTAATATACCTAATTAATATTATTTTGTATTTTTCATTGCGCCATCTAATAAAATGTATCCTATTTCTTGTGATTTATGGATGATCCCGCTTTTTTGCTTAGTAGGTATAAAATTTTTATCATTCCTCTCAAAAAAAGAAAAGTTTTATAATGAATTATAGAAAACTACATCCACAATAAGCTACCCTTCAAAAATCCCCTCCATGCGTAAATTAAAAATATGTAGTAGGTACCTAGTAGTAAAAATAACTTTAAAATGGAAAATTGTTCAAAAACATCAAGGGTTCCCTGATGAATTATTTCGGAAAGCACAGATCTATGGAAATTTTATCTTTATATCACTGAGTATAAAATTAAATGGAATATAGTAAATTATAGAATTAGAATTAGTATCTATAGGTAAGTCAGGATCACTGAAAGATTTAGAATACTAACCTTTTTATTTTTATACCGGGTGATTTATGAAGGATGTTCATAAGAAGTTTTCTTAATTGCAGGCGGATTAGAAAAGTTGAAATTTAGTGAGCTGTTAGGTATATTTGATCATGTCGTAGAACGTATATATAATCGGTCATAGTTTTGCAAAAATAATTTTCTTATTCACGAAAATTATTCTTACCTACATTATTTGTTACTTGTATTCTCTGTTACTTTTTTTAAATAAGTAGAAATATTTATCTGATGTTTGGCTCAAAAGATAGATAGAAACGTTTCGCTGCCAAAATTTGAAAATAACTTAAAAATATAGGCGTGTCAAAGACTTTGAAATTTGTAATAGATTAGGTGTAATCCCGTTTTAATCTGGTGCTAATATATCAAGCGCTAGCCTACGTGAAAGGGAACTTCTGACTAACGTCCAGAAAATAATTATTTAAATTTAAACTAGTTCTAATTTACCTACCAAGATATTTCGAGATTGTTATTCTTCTTCTATTGAAGCCGACTTTGTGTGCTATCACATGGAAATAAATCATTTTATCCCAATAGATAAACGAGCTGGTCTAATTATTTTTCGGTGCGTGACTTCCTATACGAAATATCCAGTGCTTCTTTATCTTTATTACTTTGTAACACGTCCCAGTAAATAGAATTATTCGATGCTGAGAATGTGTTTATCTGGCTTTTCTTCTTGAAACTTAATTTATTCCAAAAAATACGGAGTCCACGTCCTGATATGTTAATATCTTTATCAGAATGGTAGGGATACAAAAGAAAATATTTAATGTACTCTTGGTTGACAAGAGAGCTCCTTTGAGTTTGGATTATGTGAGTACGTGAAATTTTCCAATAGGTAGGCAGTCAGTAACAGGGTGACAGGCTTTCTTATTTGGGTATTTCCAGTGCGCCCAGTACACACATTAATAAACCTTTTTCGATCCATGCTATTATTAGTCAGTGCAATTTGTTCGAAGTTTTAGATGAATGTGGAATAATGCTGAAATTCGTTGACATGGTTGTGAGTTAAATATTATCAGCTGTATTCATAAACAAATTATCGTTCACTACTAATTTAAACTAGTACCTAATAAAACTGACGTATAGTTACCATAGTCACTAAAAACAAACTAAACTAGTATCGTATTGAGATTTGTTTATGGATACGGCAATAATACAGGAATGCTGAGTCAGAATTAGAATCTATTTGTCTCTTCAAAGCTCGGTCTGTCAATAATAATATAAGTAAATAATAATGACCCACTCGACGTTCAAAGATTATGCTACTACCAAATCAAATATAGAATTGTTTCAACAGTAACCTAAGCCAGCAAGCAGTAAGCCTATATAATAATGCATTATTATAAAATGCAAAAAAACTTCATGCAACAAATGTCGGAATACGCGAGAGTAACTGGGCTATCAGTGCTAGTGAATCTGTATTATATCTACATAAAACCGCGAAGAAAATATACATATAATCGGCATTCTTCTTCTTTTGAATTAAAAAGTGATTATACCGTTTACCGAACCTGTATTTTAAGCAGAACACCACCAATACCAATATAGGTATTATGTATAATGCATAACCCGCGAGGAGTTTTGCAACACGTCGCTTTCAACTTCGTACTTCGTTTGATTGTACAGGAGACCATATTATATTTATAACATACACTTTATAAAGACATTAAATGTGGGTTTGAGAAAATGTGTATCTTTGGCCATACACCTGCTTTGTCAGTCATAAATGCGCATTGCGTGTGTATCGAATTTTATAAAATTGTAACAGAATGTTGTGGTGCGAGGTGTGTTAGTGGGTATGTAGGTATTGTGATCATTTCCAGTATGTAAAGTTACGTTTACACTTGGCCAGTAAATGGAACACACCTACTTGTAGACACTTTGCTATTGTAAACAGAAAGAAGCGATTTGATAAATATTTTTTTACAAAAACTAAGACTGACTTTATTAGTTGGTGAACTGCAAAATCATTGAACGTTCACTTATATCTCGGAATATAACGGTAACAATCTCCTAGTAGGTAAGTGTCATCGTAACTCGGAAATCACTGAATCTTTTGGAAAATGTATTTCCAACGAAAGAAGAATCATCAAAATTGGTGTACGCTTATTATGCAAAATGTGCGATTGTAAATTATTATTATGAAAACCCAAACGTACAATGAAACTGTATACTTCCTTCATTTGCCAAGCCAGTCAATAAAACTAGTAATAGAAACTAGTACTACACTGTTATGAAATCATATACCGGTTTTATTCGAAAATAACAATAAAGAGCTGATGAAGAATCCAACATGACAGCTTCATGAAAAAGCATGGTTACTTTGTAATAGGTAGTCTAGTAAGGCAGTATTTGTGCCACCCGAGAAGCTATATAATACAGGAGATTCAACTGTCTAAATATAAATATTTTTTACAAAAAACTGGACCGAGGTTATTAGTTGGTGCACTGAAAAGTATAAAATAATATTAATTCTATTGGTGCTGTTACTTTTGAAGTTGTGCAGTTGCAGGTAGATTGATAACTTTTGGCACCAACTTCACAAGTAGCACCACCAATAGAATTAATATTATTTTATACTTTTCAGTGCACCAACTAATAACGTCGGTCCAATTTTTTGTAAAAAATATTTATTTCACACTTTTGAGTGTGACATTAGTCCCGAAAATCGTTGAACGTTCACTATACCATATCACTGAAGATAGTACTTATCCTATTACCCACGTATATTCCTTGCTTGTAGTTGTTATTATAGAGATCTCAGAACATCGCTGCGGAAATACGCTTGAATATTTTAGTTGTTACCATTTTAACACCGATTTAACTCGAAAGCCGTAACTCTAAGGAAAAAATGTTCATTATAAATGTTGCTACAAATAATTATATCTTTCATGTAGTATCGAAAAATTTTCAATTTTCGAAAGAAATTATCCTCTCCACATAGCAAAAATACATATTTAACATGCGCCTATCTCGAAAACCGTAACACTTTTGAAAAAATGTTCAATTTAAACGTTTCCGGATATTGTCCTATCTTTAATTATACCAACACATATTTTCGATTTTCGAGAAAATTCGCCCCCACAACCCCTTCGGGGGCGGTTTTCGGATGGAAGGAGATTTCGGATTTGCGGTTTTATGAATATGGGACCATTTCTCAATCCCCTTCTTTCAAATGAATCCAAAATCATCAAAATCGGAGCTCGTTTACTATATAAAAGGCGCGCAGGAACCAAAAAAAAAAATAAAGCAGACAGTCGAATTGTATACCTCCTCCGTTCGGGGTTCGTCGGTCAAAAACCATGTAGCGCGATGACTCTGCAAACGACAGCAGGGTCGCGGCCTAAAATCAGATCTGCGTACTACGTTAGTGTGCACGTGTTACGTGACTTGTGAACTGATATGCCAACATTCACATATTCACATACGTCATTCACATGACGTCAGTTTTAAAATTATAGGTTATGTTTATGTCAAGAATCACTTACACAACCCTAACCTTCTTCTTCTTCACCTTGCAACATTAAAGGAACAGTCACCCTGACATTGACAATGTAACCTTTAATAATCTGTTAGTTTCACAAGTTGATAGAGTCTTTATTAGTGCAAAGTTTTAAAACTATGGTAATTCAGAAATAGAGAAAGAAATATTGTGCAAAGGGTTTCAAGAATAGTCAGAATAAGAGTCCAATCTTATATTTCTACGGTTTTCCTGGGTCTCCAGAAAGAAAAGCTAACGTGGATTGGAGCAGTACGTCGAAAGATATTGGGTTATTGGCTATTTATCTGCAGACGTAATGTTCTTCAAAATATTTTCTGAAGAATCACGGGCTCAAGATGAAAATTGTGAGTATTTACGATAAATAATCGAAATGTCATTAGATAATATTACCATTATTGAAAGTAATTCACTCATTTGTTTCTCTAGGTTTCTTGGAAATCGAGAACTTGATGGATCAGGATATTACTTTGGAAGTTGATTGTATAGATACTGAATAAATATTTTTTACAAAAAATTGGACCGACGTTATAGTTGATGCACTGAAAAGTATAAAATAATATTACTTCTATTGGTGATGGTACTTTTGAAGTTGTGCAGTTGCAGTTAGATTGATAGCTTTTGGCACCAACTTCACAAGTACCATCACCAATAGAAGTAATATTATTTTATACTTTTCAGTAAATCAACTATAACGTCGGTCCAATTTTTTGTAAAAAATATTTATTTCACACTTTTGAGTGTTACATTAGTCCCGAAAATCGTTGAACGTTCACTATACCATATCAATGAAGATAATACTTATCCTATTACCCACGTATATTCCTTGCTTGTAGTGGTTATTATTGAGATCTCAGAACATCGCGGCGGAAATACGCTTGAATATTTTAGTTGTTACCATTTAACACCGATTTAACTCGAAAACCGTAATTGTAAGGAAAAAATGTTCATTATAAATGTTGCTACAAATAATTATATCTTTCATGTAGTATCGAAAAATTTTCAATTTTCGAAAGAAATTGTCCTCTCCGCATAGCAAAAATACATATTTAACATGCGTCTATCTCGAAAACCGTAACACTTTTGAAAAAATGTTCAATTTAAACGTTTCCGGATATTGTCCTATCTTTAATTATACCAACTCAGATTTTCGATTTTCGAGAAAATTCGCCCCCACCACCTTCGGATTTGCGTTTTTATGAATATGGGACCATTTCTCAATCCCCTTCTTTCAAATGAATTCAAAATCATCAAAATCGGAGATCGTCTACTATATAAAAGGCGCGCACGAACCAAAAAAAAATAAAGCAGACAGTCGAATTGTATACCTCCTCCGTTCGGGGTTCGTCGGTCAAAAAATGGCTTTCAGTGGTGTCCTGATTTTGATACAAGCAAAGTTAATGAATATACTTATTAATTTTATGTTTTGTTGGAGCATTAATAGCGCAGTTTCGTCATTAATAAATATGAAGATAATCAAATTAGTACCTAGTAATATTATGAAATACAAACTGTACTGATACGAAAAATATTGTAGGTACAACTGTGAGATGTGACAGATGTTACGTGTATAACTGGAAAGACAAACAGAGATACTGGAAAGGATTGCCAAATTTTTGCCTATATTAAATATGCATGTAATCCTACAAAAATATATTAAGTATCTATTTATTTATAAAATAAACTCTGAAAATATTAAACAACATAATTTTCTACCGTAATACTTTACACAGAATTCATTCTAAATTTCATAGCAAACAAAATTTAGTAAAGGTTTTCCATTTTTGGTGTAACTTCAGACAGGAATTCTTAATCTTTTTTTTTCCTTTTGAATAACGAATAGATCGTGTGAAGTAAATGACATCGGATGTCAAAATGACTAAACGAACTTTAGGTTACAGCGGTGGCGCAAATACTGCACGTATTAGATTCTACTTTAGTAGCCTTATACTACTAGAATATATGCGAATGGTGTAGCATGCCTATGACTGGCAATATGTAGGTATAATGTAAAGTTGCTTCCCGTCTCAACGATACGTCACAGCTCACTTTAAATTTGACAAACATCAATGTGTAGCTGAAACATTTATCAAATTAGGTGCCAATGAATTCATCTTATATTTGGGACACACTGTATATTTGTTATGTATTTTATGTCAAAATGATTTCGTGGTGAGATTTGGTGAAGATTTTAAATATGAAATAAAAACATTTGGTTTTCATAATAAAATAACTAACATTGTATCTACGTATATACAAATAAGATATGAATAGTCTATTTAAACAGACTTATGCAAGCAGTTGTCTTACATTTACGTCACAGGTGGATTAGTATCCCGAAAATTTATATCGTTAACAAATCGCGAAATAGAATTTGATTGGAATCCTCTTATTAGGTTGTAGCTTAGATTCAGTATTCAAAATATTCAAAAGTAATATCACGAACTTGTATTGTGTATTGTTGTTTGTTTGGTATTGAGAAGTAAAGTACGGAACATTAACCTGAAAATATAGAAGCATGGATTTCAATGATAAATCGATTAGGCAACTGTAAAACGGATAAATCTAAAAACAAATTTGTATACATTGTCTATAGGTACGTTGTTAATGTCAAATGTTGTGGAAAGATCAACAAAGAGATGTCGTAGACTATGGACTATATTAGACGAAAATTTCTCATATAAGCCCATCTGGTGTGGAAAATCTTGGAATTGAAATCATATCTTTAAACAGAGAAGCTATGGGAGTTTTAGTTTGAAAGACATTTACAGTAGATATATGTGCTACTTGGGAAATAAATTTCAATATGGATTTATGTTCATGGGGAATATAGATAATGGCTAATTCCACATACCAAGTCAGCGTTGAAACAATTTAAAAAAAAACACGGTGTCGCTTACATATTTCATCAGCGTGCGATCTGTTATTTCTATTTGGCCGATATAAAAGTTAACACATAGTGTGTGTATGTGTGTGAGTGCATTTGTTCAAAGCTATATTTCATATTTAATTATCAGTGTCTAGTACGGGTTTGTTCATTAACAAAGTCCACAGTGTGATTTATTCGAGTGTCTGGTGAAAAATAAAATAAAAAAACACGATGCTACACACGCTCTACGGGTGCATATAGTTTCTATTTAATAGAAATTTGTAGTTCTAAGAAACATTAAAAATAAATGCAAACGAATAAATATATCTTCGTTACTAATTGGTAGGTACTGCATTTTTAACGGGTTGAAATTCAAAAGATTTAATATGACGGTGATAATAAACGACAGCAGCAGGTGCTGGAGAGTCCTAACATTAATCGATAATTTGCAAGTTCAATTATTTTAAGAAATTATATGTTCTACTAGATCTAACAAGAAAACATTGATTTTTGAAAAATATTTTTTCATTCTAGCCTTCGAAGGGTTTTTTTCAAAGGGATGAGCTATATGAAACCCTGAAAATTTGAATATGGGACCATCTCTCAGCAATCTCTTTCAAATGAAAAAAAATATATCAAAATCGGTGGGTGTTTACTACGTAAACCAAAGGGACATTCATAAAAAATCAATCGAAAATTTTTTCTGTATGTGTCGTTTCATACAAAAAATAACACTGTTTACAAACAGCTAATGACTAGTTTTTAGTCTTTATATAAATATCTAATTATATATGGCGTTTTGGAGCATTAGTTCATACAAATAATATGTACTATACAAAACTCAAATGGAACAGGAGTCTTTTTAATGTATCGATAATTTAATACAGGATGAGTTTGAAATATTTTCAAAAAATAAAAACAATGATTCAGCATGAGATGGAGAGATTGATGGATTTACACTATTGAAAATACCGAATTCAAGAAAAAAAAGGAGTCTTAAGATTAATCCCGAGACTGTTGGATATACCTGACAACAAATCCTGTTTTTGATCAATTAACGAGAATTTGGTTATTAATAATAATGACTCACAATCTATTTATGTAATGCTTCTCAATAGATGATCAAAATAAAATGTACTATAATTATAATTCATTAGTTACAGACAACTCTGTGATTGAAAGAAATAACTACTCGTTACAACAAAAAACATTTTGAAGAGAATTTGAAATCTAGTTCTAGTTCTATCGGTATTTCCCATGCACTTACCGTAAATTAACAGTAGAACTTTTTGATCAATATTAGATAAATACAGAGCTACTAATAGAAAAACAACAATAATAACAATGTAGGTTTAAGCCATGATTATGTAGAAATGTTGCAACTATTTCCAGTCATTTGGGGAAATTCACAGGTGTATTTTGTAAATCTCTTCCAAATCAGATGGGTTCCAGGAATATTTGAGATTTTGATTATTTCTTATCTCTAAAATAATGAAGAATTTTGACATTTTATTATTTTTAACTATTTTTTTCTGATATCATGAAGATCAGCGGGCTAAAATATTCGCAATTTCATAGTCTCCAGTGAATTAGCACCACAGAGAAATGATATTGGTCACTGAATAAATTTATTATTTATTTCATTGGTAACACTGCCTACTTTTGAAAGTATATTTTGTTGTAGAGTTGCTTTTCATATAAAATTAGTTTTGCGTGAGTAAGCTAGAATAATATTTGTTTCAGAGTGGGAAAAGCTCTGACCAGACGCCCAGCTACGCTTATATTATTCAAATGAAGCGAAGAAGGAAAAACGATCTGCTGCTGCTTCGCTAGAAGGAGTGTTTGATATGATCGTATTTCTTTATTCGCTATATCTCCACCCTCTCTCGGGATCTTCGTGTACACTCACCCCATATACCCAGCAGTCACCAAATGGTGATATATCACAGACGATTTACGAGCCCAGATACGACAGGGAAATTGCAAGAATGGCGGTGTAATCTATCTTTGTTGGGGAAGACGAGGGTAGAAAAATAAGATAAAACCCCCAGAATTTGTCTCTCAAGTGTGCGAGAATAGGCTCCATTGTTCAATTTCAGTTACAGTATTGGATGTTGATAACCCGCGAAGACCATATTCACTTTTTGATGAGAAGTGCTGAAAGGGGAAGATAATCTTGAGATATTTTCCATTCAATGATAATACTACACAATATTTTTGGATACTGGAAAGCTATTCTTAAACTGGTTAGGTACAAAAATATTTATATAGAGTCATAAAGCCAAAGATGGCATGGTAATACAATAATATATTTGTTGTTGAGTTATTAACCACGACCACTAAAAATAGTGAGATATATAATAATAAAAAAAACTAGGACCGACTTTATTAGATGTTGTACTAGAAAATATGAAATAACAACACATACCTAATACCTACCCACCTAATGTATGAATCTTAAAAACTTTGAAGTTGGTGCAAAGAGTCTTCTATAACTAAAACATCATCTCTTGGTACCAACACAATTTTTCCTACATACGTGTTCTCATTTCATATTTTTGACCAACGAACTCAAACGGAGGATGTAGACAATTCGATTGTCTTTTATTTTGGTTTGTGCGCGCGTTGTATACCTATACTTAGTAAGCGTACTCCGATTTAGATGATTTATTTGAAAGAGAAGAAATGGTCCCATCTTCATAAAAACTTCAGTCCGAAATCTCATTTCCTCCAAAAACTGCCTCGAAAGGGGGTGGAGGTGGCAATTTCAATCGAAAACCGAAAATATGGGATGGTAGAATTAAAGAGAGTATCTTGAAACATTTAAATTGAACATTTTTTCCAAAGAGTTACGGTTTTCGAGTGGTAAAATCTGATAGGTTTATGCGTATTTCCGCCGCGATGTTTTGAGATCTCTGAATAATGACAACTACAAGCAAGGAATATACGTGGGTAAAGGATAAGCACTATCTTCTTTGGTATTAGTGAATGTTCAACGATAAAAAAAAATTGGACCGACTTTATTCGTAGATGCACAGGTGCACTGAAAAATACAAAACAATATTAATTCTATTGGTGCTGGTACTTGCGAAGTTGGTTCCAAGAATATTCTTTTTAACTACTATTGCACAACTTCAAAATTACTAGTGCCACTAGAATTAATATTATTTTGTATTTTTCAGTGCACCTACAAGTCAAGTCGGTCCAATTTTTTTTTAAATATTTATTTAGTGCAACATCTAATGTAGTCAGGCCTATTTTTTTATTTAGAAGAAGAATAAAAAATATTATAGTTTTTTGCAACAAACTATTCCATTTTTCTTCAAGCGTCGGCTTCTAAGGAAAATCGTATAAAAATTGCTCAATAATGGTTTTATTACCTACTAAAAAAGCTTAGGTGCAATTGGCATTTTATGTGATAGATTGTTGATTTGGCAATAAAAAGGGCTACCTAATACTGGGTGCGGTTTTATTTCGGTCCATATGAAAAAAGAAGTTGATGATGGTTTCGTCAAAAAGAAACCTCGTAAGATAATACCTACTCTATTCTGTAGAGCTGAAAAAGATGCTTTGAAAAATATTGTTCTTTTATCTGCAAGCTCATCTGCTAACTTCAGAAAAAACTAAATTCAAACATGTAATAAATACTTTTTTACAAAATACTGGACCAACGTTATTAGTTGGTGCATTGAAAATTACTAAATAATAATAATTCTATTGGTGCTGTTACTTTTGAAGTTGTGCAGTTGCAGTTGGGTTGATAACTTTTTGCACAAACTTCACAAGTACCAGCACCAATAGAATTAATATTATTTCGTAATTTTCAGTGCGCCAACTAATAACGTCGGTCCAGTTTTTTGTAAAAAGTATTTATTTGAGACTTTTGAGTGTAACATTGGTCACAAAAATCGTTGAACGTTCACCACTAACATCTTATTACCCACGCATATACTTTGCTTGTTGCGTTATTATGTAGAGATCTCAGAACATCGCTGCGGAAATACGCTGAAATATTCTAGATTTAACCATTCTACCACCGCTTACCTCGAAAACCGTAACTCTAAGGAGAAAATGTTCTTTATAAATGTTGATACACATATATTGTCTTTCATGTGGCACCGAAAGATTTTCAGTTATCGAATGAAATTGCCCCTTCCACATAGCAAAAATACCCATATGTGATATTTTAAAATGAATGTAGCTCGAAAAGCGTAACTCTTTTGAAAAAATGTTCAATTTAAACATATCCGGATATTGTCCTATCTTTAATTCTGGCATCCTGAATTTTCGATTTTCGAGAAAATTTGCCCACTCCTCCCCCCTCGGGGCGGTTTTCGTAGGGAAGGAGATTACGGTTTGAGTTTTTACGAATATGGGACCAATTTCCAAGTCTCCTCTTTTAAATGAATCAAAAATCATCAAAATCGGAGCACGTTTACTATATATAACGCGCGAAAAAAACAAAAAAAAGCAGACAGTCGAATTGTATACCTCTTCCGTTCGGGGTTCGTCGTTCAAAAATCGGTTTTTCTGTCAAATCTCAAAAGCCAAAATAGCTACCTATAAACTTTTGTGAACACGATGTAAAAGATTATGATTTCACTCAACTTTTTCCCCATTAAACCAACATCGTATCTTCGTATCTTTTACAGTTCTAAAATCGGATGACTACCTAATATGCCAGAAGAATGCTTTTTTATAGATATCCGGAATAATCGATGGCGGCATTCGGCAAAAAAACAAACAAGGGCTGAAAATATCATCTCTGTTCCCGACTAGTTGTCTTATTAAATTAAAATACATTCACCAAAGGAAAACTTCGCCAGCGTCTCCTCTACTATCGTAATCGCTGTTGTCTAGAAGTTCGCTCTAGGTTGGCGCAACTATTCAACCAAGTCGGCATCGTCTCTGAAACTTCCGACAAGGCGCTTCTGTTGTTACTTTCTTGCAAAAGACCTTCACCATGGGAATACTGGCGTGGCACGGAACCATTGGAGTCGGGCCAGACTGACGCTCGGCTCTCTCCACATTTTGCCGGAAAAATATTCCAGTACAAGCCCATGACTGATAACCTTGCTGTATGTTAATTTGTTTTGGTGAGAAGAAACAAATTTAATTTCGTTTTGGAGCATTTATGCCACTGTTGTTGTTGGTGTTTGCCTGCAGAAGGATTAGGATGTCCCTAAGGATATATATCATGCCTGTTTCGCTTCTGAACAGTAAGTTTTCTGGTGTGTTGGAATTTTCCATATCAACTTTATACCTTTTGGGTAGGTACATATGAAAGTTTTGAACAAATATCTCGTTAGCATGGCAGGACTTGAAATGGTAGGTAGGTACTGTATATAGGAATAGAACATAATATGATCCTTAAGGCTCTGAATCATATTTTCTTCATTAATGCGTAGGAAACGGTATGTGAAATGATATATAAGTTGTTATGAATGAATTTTATTTAAAAAACATATGTGTAGGTAAATAATTCAAGAAGATTTTCTTTATCTTAACGAAATTTTTTAATGACATATTCGTGTAGTTATTTATTATATGATCCGAAAGTAATTATATTTCTGGGAACTTCAGCGTGCATTTCAAGCCGATAAAATGCAGCTTTGAACTTTTTTCCCCAGAATCCAGAAAATTTTAAAAACCAATGACAAATAGCCAACAAACACGTTCACGAGTAGCATCGGGAATGGAAATAAATCTCTTTCGCCGCCATCAATCAAGCTATTTTAGAAACTACACAAATAGTAACGACCGAAACGCCAGTGAAATCCCCGACCAGACAAACGGAACGGAAAAACAAATGAACACCAAAGACGTGGTAGCCACGCCACGTTGATTGCGATTCGAACAGCTCGTCGCGGGATGTACTGAGTCCATGTGCGAATCAAAAAGGGGTGTTGTATTTACAGTCAGAAAAAATACGACACAAACAAACTTTTAAGTATCAATGATGCTATTGCAATGTAGAATTTATTTTACAATAATAAGTTGTAAACGAGGAACAATCTTTTGATGCTACAGTTGGATCCGTGATAATGTACCAGTTGGATAGTAGGATAATTTATTAAATAATGATGTGAAAGGTATTTAAAGACATATACCTATATAAACAATAATAAATCCTTTAGAAGTTTTATTTTGTTTAGTAGATATATATTTCCAGATAGTCACAGGAGTACGTGATTAAGACTTTTTTGCTTCAGATGGACTGATGCTTAATTGCACCTATTGTAGTTTTAATTATCCCGCAGTGCAAAAAACAAACGAATGTGCATACTCACTTGGCCAATTCGATCACACTTCAAACAGCTCCTTAGGGATGGTTTTCGCCACCCAACGAATTAAAAAAGGGTACCATTTGCGGTCGGAAAACAATACGGCACTAACAGACTTTTGAAAGATAACTTCCTTGCGCCAGCCGCCATATTGCTCTGAGAGTGTGGAACTCTATTCAAATTTTAATTTGAATGAACGGGTCCATAAATCGTGCTGTTAGAAATATAATGCGGCACGCCGACGATTTCAGCATCGGCTAAATTTACATCGTTATTGCTTTGGAAATTTAGTGCCTGGAAGTTGCAACTACTTTTAATTTTTCAGCCACTAATGTACAAGAAGGCGTGTGCCCTTTTCGGGTCGTTCGCTTCCGATGGGCTTTACGGTTCGAGTACATTTTTTGCATAAGAATCACGTCGATGATGTCTTCTCAGTTCGTATCTCTCTCGATTTACTCAAATGTCTTCAAGATTTGAATATCAAATAGATGTTCTTCACTTATTGTCATATTATGTGTAACATTATCGCAGATTTCTTGCCCGTTTCGGAAACCTTTTGAACGGATAAAAGTATGATTTCTCTTGACATTCTTTGATAAATTTCATTAACAGAATTAAGAGTTTTAGCAAACTCTGGTTATAGTTGAACTACTTTCGATAAAATATGTCCAAAATTTCAAGTGTGTGTATGAAGATTAAAGTCATAAGTTTTTAGATCAATCTCTTGATTTTTCTTACAAATGCCTATTCAAAATTGCAAGTTCTTTTTCTCCATTTAGGTTCTCTCCCATGTTAAAAAACATTTTTTTTCTAATGTATAGGTATATGAGCGAATGTTTGTTAATGGTACTTTTCTACCAATAGGTACCCGAGTTAAAACTAAGTAAAGAAAGTGTTTTCGAAACCCAGATTTCAACCATCTTTTACCCTAAGGATATCTTCCAAACATCTTAGGTCTGTGGTTCTGTTTGACTATTTTAACATTATGTCATGAACGGATAGACTGGTTGCTTTCTCTTTGATTTTTAGGCTACAAATTCCCCTTACTTGTGGTACAAGATGGACACTATACTTGTCACAATTATAACTGCTATGCAATTGACGAAAAACATCTTATGCTCAAAAATCTCTGCTAAATAATTGTTATTTGCCTCAGTGCATTTATAGATATGACGAGTCGATCAGACATTTGTAGAAAATTTGGAGAGATTGAATGAATCCAGAAGAATATGCTTAATAGTAATAGAAAAGTCGTCTGGGTGAGCATATGTTTTTGTGATTACTCTCATTAAATAAGAAATAGAATGAAGCTGGAAGAAGCAAGTTGAAAATAAATTCATTTTAGTAAAAATGTATCCTCCCTCAGAAACGCATAATTGACTTGAAAGACAAAGAAAATGTAGGCTCCTTGTATTTTTTATTTCGGCTAGCAGTCATTGTCTGTTAACAAAAACCACATCTCTCCCTTGGACCAATACATTACCAAAGCAGAAGGTTGGAAAATTTAATATCACCAGCTTGTATACCGTCGCTACGGCAATTCTCTAACTTTCGGTATTTTTCCATTACTCCACATTCTCGACGGCCGTTGTCTGCACTTATGAAACGCGTGTTTTCTGTCCACCACCGTACCACAGCCGTTCTTGGCCATAAATTACGGCCACAAGAAATTCACCCTCTCCCCGTATAATTAGACATAAGGACTTGTGGGAAAACTAATTATGTAGCGGGAAATTTACTGTAGGAAAAGGAAATACGGAGAATAGTAACCTAAAAAAAAGTAAGCTTTTATTTAAATGGAAGGCTTTTTTTGCACAGTAGTGACGGTAGGACAAAGAGGATGATTGAACTAGTAGTGAACTAGTAGTAGAACAGCGCCTGAAATGAGAAGTTTTGTATGGGTTTAAATAACGAACTCGTAAACTAAACTAGCCCTGGTTGTTAATGCTCAATTTTACTTTATACAAATTAGGAACAAAATTTTTGTCACAAAATCGATTTAACGTGAGTTTAAAAGAGACCAAAACAGTAACAAATCCCGCCAGCATCGTCAATTGTTCAACTGAAACAGATATTGTTTTAAGCGATAGATAGTTACCAGGAGCCATACACAATTGCTTATTTTTTCTCTTTTGTCATCGAAATTTTATAGTTATCTAAAATTCTTCTCGATAAATACTGTCTTTTTGAGACAAATTCCCACAAAATTTAAAGGAAGTTGCTGGACTATCAGAGGATTTGATTTTGGAGAACTTGTAGATATCACATTAATTTCTCGCTTGCAATGAAACGACGAAAACAGAATATCCTTCAGTCTTTCGCTCAAAACCAAGGGAAGGGAAATTATTCTACTGTATGTACATCTCTTTATAACTCAATGTAAATAATATCAATTCAATGCAGTTGTAATGCATCGGCTGTCTGAACTTCTGAAAAAAATTAGAAGAGGAGAATGATTTCTTATGAATAGTAACATTTTAAGTTAGAAAGAATATTATCTATTTATTTTGTTCTAAGAAAGTATTAGAAATAAATCGTCCCCAATTAGGTATAAAAAGAAACAATTTTCGTCTACATTTAAATTAAGACATTATTGATTTTAGAATTTTCCTAAAAAATACAACTAATAATCAGAAAGCATATTAAAATGTCATTCCTTCACAGCATATAACATTTTTGCTGATAGGCATAAAATAATCTTCTGTTTGATCGCTCTTAGTTGGATTATGTTACATTAAATATTTCAAACTAAATATTTTTTATTTCACACAAGTATATTAAGAGTGATGTTCAGAATTCGCTTGTCTCCATTAATTCTCAGCCTCCCCTCCTTGAGCTAATTATAATGTGAAAAATATCACAACACGGACACCCCCGAATTTATTTCCCATTATCTGTTTTTTGCCTGCTTTACATCTTCCAAAGTTTCCGACTTTTTTTTTGGACTCACATAACTCTCGGGCCGGGTGCATATCCAACTTTAGATTGTATAAAGTATAATGTACAAAGAAACCCCTAATGCAAAATCGATGGAACACCATTACAGTCGAGCTCAACTTCTAGCTTCACTAAATCATTGGAACGAACGTGTTTTGTTACTTATTCGAAAGAACCCGCTCGTGCCGTTTAAGAATTTTGAATTTGATAACCTAAGTACATCTCTCTACTATGAATGGTGCTGTTATTAATTATTGATAATTGAAATATCTAGTTGTAGTTAGGCTCCTTTATAGTTTAACTGACAATGATTTTATGGATAATATGATTCCAATGTTCTCATTATCAATTTTGCTTCTCATAAATTCACTATAATTCATTTGAGACAAAATACTATTTTATGTTTATACGAGAATTCTCATATTTGCAATTATGAAATATTATTTTTAATTTAAAATTATTTACTTTTTTTCAGTAAGTACCTACATCAATAAAATTGAGATTCATAAGTTTCTTAACATAACTTATTTTCATTTGGATGTTCTCTCCTTTGTCAGAGTAAGGTTCTGTGATAGAGTACTACGAGTAGGTAGGTAGTGTTCTTTAGCCCTACATTGCTAGACCGTATTTTGTTCTCTCGTCAGCCATCCGTTACATTCTATTGCCGTTTTAGTCTTCTTTATAATACAAATGATTATAACTAATTTTTTTTCACTATTTTATACTACTAGGATCCACGTGGAATACTGAATATCCAGAGATATATTTTTTCAGGGTTTCAATCATGTGATAATTTTATTTCAGTTGATCTGAATATACATTTCAGTCAAACGGAGCCAACACTAAACACTGAACTTAAATTTGGTGGGGTGTTATCTTATGGGAAACTAGATAATTAACAAGAAATTATTTTATTGGTATTAGTAATTCTGGCAGAATTAAGATCATGCTCTTCATGTAATAACTTCATTCATTTGCTAGAATGTATAATAGATAGCCCATGATATTCATTTGATATTATATATCCAACAGTAGGTGAACAACTGAATTAATAATTTCGTTCTATATCAAAATGTCCTGGAAATTTATATCATCTTAGGGCATAAATAAATCAATTTTGTTTATGTTCAGGGATACCCTTTTTCGAGAACAAAATAAAAAACATCAAATATTTTCCAACTATGATTCCGCAATGGCTATATGTACCTATTCATGTTATACAGGATCTAGGGTACAAATATAGAATTTGCACACCGACAAAAGCTCTGCAACAACACAGCTCTCGCCTGGTGGAGAACTGATAAATCGTTGGTAATATTTTATCCCAGCAACCTATGATTTTCAACGCCTCGATGGATACCTGAGAAAGACCCGAAAAAACTGCTCATGCTTGAAATCCATTATGGCTTATATCGAAATAATAAGGGCGCACCGTTTTGTCGAAAAAGGGGGAGAGAACAACTTACATGAAGGGTTGGTGGTGCTGTTCATAAGAATAAGAGTACATTGTGGATACGCATGTTCTCGCCATTGTTACAAGAGGTAGGAGTCGTCTGGATATAGGGGTGACAGACATACGGAAATATGCTTAATAGTCTGTGTTTTATTTTCTGATAATACCTGAATATAGGCAGGATAATATTATTTATAACTGAGGAGTTTTTTGGTTTTAAACTACAGAAAAACAGCAACAGTTCTTCAGATAAATTTTGCATGGACAATTAATAAGATTTACTTAATTGTTAGGAGTGACTCTTCTATTTTTATTTATGAACGATGATATAAGAAACGTTGGAGTAGAATATATCACAATAACAGACTGTTAAACTAACAAGATTCAAAATCATGACTGATATGGTGGCCATATTGTATTTGGTGGGAATCCAATAATGTCTGAAAACATTTACCAATTACATGTCATTATATATTTCATTACTTATGCATAAAGCAGTTGCACTAGAACAATTATTTATAACATTGTCCAAAGTTTACATATTTCCCGATTGTAGAGAATCTATTCTATTTCGAAGTGGAATGAGTGTATATATACACGAGGAGAAATAAATCCAGACAATCCCATAAATAAACATTCCAACAGCAACACAATTTAGTTTTCAAATGTTTACAGTAAATTACCGATTAAAGTTGAACAAAACGAACTTCGTGAAGAATTGCCCGGCTTACTTAGTTGCATTAGCAAAGGAAATACAACTGCAAATAGAGCCTGGGACTTATATGTGGGGTAAAGTTTGCTCTGCCATGTTTTAATGTCTTAGGATTAGAGATATTCTTATTCATTACATATCGTTTGTTCTTCATCTCAAAGAAGTGTAACTGCTAATTAGATATTCTTATTTATATATATTAGAATATTCTTCAGTATGTGAGTACTTGAACTTATCAATTGACATCTTTACATTCGAGATTCGAGATAAATAGCAGTTAAGTATCGAACGGTAAGTTATAATCGGTGACTAGTTTATCCCTGAAGATGCCAACTTAGTTGACGAAACAATATTCCTTTGGGAATAGTAAAAGTTGGTGTGTTTCTTGGTAAATTTGCCTTTGAAATGGTAAGGTTGGTTTACTGAAACCAGTAAATAAACCTTCACCATTCTTGACGGTGTTTGATAAATAAATTTGAATAAATACCTCTTTCATCTGACTACTGACAGACAAATATTCTTATCTACTGTTCTCTGAACTTACTGATGAGGTTGACACAGTAATCAGCATAATAACCAGTAAGCCCTACACACAGTCGAGAGACAGATGTGGAAAACAATCATAAACAACACGGGCGTACACATTATTTTAAATTATATGAAAGCTGCTAAAGACAGTTTTTGTTATCACTTTCATTCTAATTTCTAAAATAGGTATCATCTTAGCTAGTAAGCATTTATGTAAATAAAGAAAAACTTATATTCTGATATTAACACGACAAAGTACAGTTGTTGGAACTTAAATAATCCATAACAGGGTTGGTAACACATCATGGGACATCACATATTTAACTCGTAGCTGCATGCGAGTGCATCCTATATAGGTACATACTTCCAAACACATATGAAATAAAGCTATATAAGGAAAATAAGGGGTTGAGGACATGGCACAGCAGCCACGTTCCAATTCAACTTTGAAGCGCAATCCTGTCCGGAAATCTAATAAGCCCTAGTTAATATTTACTCCGGAATGAAACAATGACAAATTGGATCGTGCATTGAGGCACCCCTTTGAGCACAGCTGTTTCGTTCCGGCGTATTTTACCCCGACGGGGCTACCCCTCAAGCCCCTCGCGCACACTGAGCCGTGATTGCTTACACATTATGCATGTCGCGTACCGGTCCACGCAACAATACCCTGTCGCCATTTTGCCAGTTTCATATTTAAATTCGATAAATTTACTCTATCCTAGTTACACTTTGGTGGACCGCAATCAACAATGAGACAATAATTGTTACCCGCCCTATTCAATACGAAGCATATAGAAATATTCATGTTTTAAAACTTATGACATTGAGTGTGGATTCATGCAGCCCAAATTAACGAGTAACAAGTAACAATTAACAATTACAAATAGCAAGTAAAAGTTGAACTTCTTATTTTGCAATGGGAGTGTTCATGCAGCCAAGTAACAATTATCAATTAACGAATAAGAAGTAGAAGTTGGCCAACTTTTAACTTTCTTACTTTTATTTAACGAGGTGAACGCGGATTGGTCAGGCCGATGATGTAAATAACCTCAGTTTTTGAAATATTTGTGTATTTCTTTGGATACCTTATAAAATGATTCGGTATCTTCCATTTTTATTGAAAATTTGGAATTCTAAACACTTGTTTTCAGTTATCCAGCGGGGACAGAGGTTATTTTGAAAAATGAATACCGCAGATGTCAGACTTGTGCGCATGCTTACTTTTTACTTCTTAATTCTTAATTTGAGTGTATGAATTCTACATTTTTATACTTGTTAATTGATAATTGTTATTTGATACTTTTTACTCGATAATTCTTACATGATGCTGCATGAATCCACACTAATTCTCATTTCAACTTAGGCCAGGGTGCGTCAATGACTTCCAACTATTCTGTCGATATCATAACAAAATACATTTGAATTCATGTAAGTACTACTAACAGTACGCGAAGTCTTTAGGGTAACTTTTTCTTTCATAACAAGATTTTTTCCAAATAGATTTTCAACAATGACTACTTTCCAATAGAATTCCAAAGTTCAGATGTGATTTTCTGGTTATGGTATAATTTGATCCGTTGCTTTCATTGTCGAAAGTCATTTCTTACAAGGCCGATTATAATTTTTTCATCAATATTTATATTCCTTTCAATCGGATTAACTAATCGGAATATAAACAAAGATGTTTAATTATGAGATCTCATCAATTAAGTAGGTGTATGTTTTATCACAGAAGTACAGACGTATCTCAACATTGGATAACTCCAATGTTCTTAGATTACAACATTGAATAGGGTAGCCAAATCCGACAAAAGCCAATGGCAGCCGCAATTGGATCATAAATTCAAACAACGTTATTTAAATATTAATATTTTTAGGCTGTAGCGAAATTCTTAAAGACTCTACTTAGATACCAGTAAAACGGACCATAACAGGAAAATATCTCTTACAATCAACTGGAAAACACTGGAATACAAAGAATCACTGAATTATCTATTACCTAAACTTGGTACAGTAAGCTGCATGTTAAAAATTACTAAAATTATAATTTAGAAGAACGTAATGTATGGTACTGCTTGCTGTTCGTTCTTTGAAAGAAATATTGAAAGGAATCTGAGAATATTTTCAATATAATTTAACATATAGTACTAGTCAGTTCGTGTAGGTATATGGTCTCAGCTGACTTATAGAAGTAATAACAAAAGCAATGTTTGCTTTGTGCTGAACATAGAAAGTCTTCGTATTTACGCAGCCAAGTTTTCCACATTAACTTGCCTCGCATGAGAAAGCTAATCAGTATAACGGAAGAACGTTAGGAAAATATTTCATTCCGATCCTCCATTAATGGCTCCTATATTTTCCCGGCCGTCTTTCATTTGTTTATCTTTTCGGGACTCCTTATCTGGGGCGCCTCAACATCCCCGCTACAAGAAGTCGTCGTCGACGGTATAGTCGACGGAGTCAGGGGGTGGTTTCCATTAGGTCCTTTTTTCACGGGACGATATATCAAAAGCTCATTTATTTTAGATTTTTTTCTTCGCGGTCTCTCCCTCAACGCTTATTCGCAGATGCATTAGATAAATTAGTTCGCAAATAATGTACTCGAGAGTACTTTCCTGAAGCGATAGAGAGTTTTAAAAAGTGAGTGCTAGGTACCCGAAAATAACCCTCGAATATGATAAGGGTGTAGATTTCGCATTGTCAGTTTAATAAAAGTCCGAAAACAATATTTAAAGCTAATGCTAACCAGTACAACACCAAGACTTTTTCTCGGGTTTTGCAGAACAGTAAGCTTTAAGATTGTTAGTGAAAAACTATTTAGAATCGAGAATACTGCTTTGAAAACCAATGAACAAGGTATAAAATTATTGAACTACTATATGCATAAATTTATGTAGACAGATAATAAGCCGATTTGATTCAGGTGCAACTGCAAGAGGTAGCTTTCTCAAGTAGCAACGCCTTTGTTCACAACAAAATAATTAACATAACCTCATTATATCAGCCATAAATTTTCATTTACAGCACAAAGTTAATTAACTAAAACCACCCAGTAGCACTTCACACCTAGATTGAATCATATTTATGCAAAATATGATTAATTATCTTTGATTGTTTATATTTGCCTGTAAAATAAAACTCAAGTGCAGTTTTATCATTCACCTCTGGACTCGATTTGTTTACAAATTTAATCGATAAATTGAATATAAGTACTTCATTATCATGCATAGATTTTAATAAACAGTAATTAATTTATGAACAACAATATTGACGCCAAAGTTTTCTCATTATATTGTGTGTATATAAGCGTGAAGGCGATATATGACTGCATTTTGAAAATTGTATCAAGGACATAAGAAACGTATCTAAATTCAAGACAGGATAATTTGGTAAAAAAATCTGATCTTTTCATTGAAACGAATTATTGGACAGTGATTTGAAAGAATTCAACTCAGATTTGGGACATGTACCCAGTCGGTATAATATTACAAACAGTTTATTGATTGCTGTGTGATATTGAAATATTCATGGTAACCATTGCACAGCTTACCCATGTTGGGTAAGCTGTGACCATTGTATGTATGTTGTTTTTATGTGATGAGTGCCCACAGTTAAAAGATTTAGAATAACTACAAAGCATAATTCCAAACATAAATTATAGAACATGAACATATGTATAATATATATAATATATGTATAATGATAATATACAGGGAGTACAAGATATTTCTTTTTGTAATGATTTCAGTTTAGTTCCCATTTCGTAGAAAAAACTAGTAAAATAACCACTGGGGGCGGTAATCCACAATAACTCCAATAATTGGGCCCTAGAATGGACGATCAACAAACGATAGCTACGTAATGCGGTCACAATTAACCGAGCAGCAATTACGGCGAGCTTCCGTAAGTGATAAACGAAAAAAGAGTCAGATAAAATCAGGTTTTAATTCCATAATTAAAACCGCTGAAATAATTTACGACGATTAATTTACATATGCTCGGGTAAACGAAGGCAATGGCAGTGTGAAGATTTTGCATGTCAGAGATGATAATGACGAAGTAATTTACAACTGAGGAAGTTGAAATGCACGGGATGTTGTTGAGAGATGTAAAAATATGTCCCTAATGAGGGTTATTCTGTTCGCTTAATTCTCTTGACGTTAGTAGAATCAGTAGAGAATCACTCTTTTAATTTCATTAGATATAGGTACCTACCTACATCGAATTTTGTCAGTGCTTCTAGGAATACATTTTTCAATAAAATCTTAGCATTTGTACTATTTGATGATTGGACTAAATCGTTCCTAAATGATTGTTATCAGCATTTTATGAATAAAATATAACTAGTATTACAACGAATTACACAATTTAGACGTGAGTATGTAATCTATGAGTGGTGATACGTCATGTAAATGCTCAAAGATGATTCTCTAGGTAGTCACAATTAGTAGACCAAATATTTGATTTACACCCAAACTTTAGTCGAGTTCGGAAATTCTGTACAATGTACAATGATCGTTTCACAAATTTCTTCTGGCTCTTTTTCTGACTATTTGGCTGCTTATTAATTACTACAGTACTAAAGAGTACAATTGTAAATAATAAAATATATAGGAGAAGAAAATCATTAGACTAAATTATTATTAATGCTTTTTTGATGAAGATACAGTGATTAGAAAAAGAAAAAGATATTCTCTTCATAAAAAATAAGACAACTTTTTAAATATGCTTTAGCAAAATCGTAGCTTAAGCAAAAAATATTCTTAGCTTAAGAATTATCTACTCTAACCCGACAACCCTCTAAAACTAATTTTCTCTCTGGAAGGTGAAGAAAGAATATTGAAGCTCAAGTACACTAAGTAGGTATATATAATTTCATTTTTGTAACATCTCGAATTGCCTGTGTATAATTCACATATAAATATTTATATACTTCTTGAATTTTTATTTATTTATGCATAATAATTATATCGTAAATACATAAAATATAAAGTGTCCATGAATTATGGATGTTATTAATTGGTGCAAAAACTTAGCATTCATTTGCAATCGATTAAGGGTTATCAGTTATACACCGGGACAAACATATACGTATACAAGTAGAACCAACATACATTGCAGTTTTTGTGTTATGCACGGTATTATAACGTCATAAGTAAAATTTCATTACACTAAAGTATTGTAGCTCTAGATTTAATTGTTCCCTAAGTACTTCTTTTACTGAATTGGATTACATTTTCCAAAACTCTATTTTTGAGATACTTTTACGTTTCAAGAATTATCAGAATCTATAAATGTTTTTATTCTGCTATAAGAATATTTAGTAATGATACAATCGCCACAAGAGGACCAAAATCAACTAACTTAGGTAAATATCGTCTTTCTACGCCCACTGAGTAGCAAGAAGGCATTAATTTATTTCCGAACTGAACGTTTTGTAATCCTACTCTCCAACTCTACATGTGGGCATTTGGGCATTGTGAAATGAGACGTGTACGGGATTTTTTATTGATAAATTAATGCAAAATTTCAATAGTACCTATGATATTTCTTTCCTTTTGTCACAAGGATTTGTACAAATGAGAAATTTCTGTTTAAAAATTTCTGTTAGCCTACCCTACATATTCTCGGCTTCTGTAAAGTAATAATTCATTTCAATATCTATCTAAAGATAGTTATTCCGAAGTAAGACAGTAAGTGGGAGCTTATATTTTGCGTAGGTATTATATATTTTAATAATTTGATTAAAACATTCTCAATATAAATCACAATGTAGCTCAATAGGTGTAGATATACAAGCCCTACATTTTGTTGCGCCCACACCTCTTGCAATGCAAAAAGTAAGAGCTCGATGCCCTGCGACATAAATAAAGCAACACTTATAACATAAGACCGTAATTAATGAGTCCTCACAATTTAATAACTGCCCAGGATATAAATCGTGTAGTGCAGTACGTCAAGATGGCGGCGCGCGTAGCTTTCAGCTCAATATTTTGTTTTTGGTGGAGCGTAGCCAACTATGAGCCGCGCCAAGAAAAGGTGGCGTGGACTCACGCGGCTTCTCGCCAGAAATATCGGTCTTACAGACTTATCACCTGTCGGGCTGTCTTCAAAGCAATCCCGACGCATCTCATTAACCTGCTACAGGTCCTCTTCATCATTATGCTAATTGCGGCAGTACAGAGATCCGCCACTGTGCTGTATCTGAATGGCTGCAGCTTTGATGTCTGTATAGAATTTGCTGTGTTTCAACATGAAGATCGCGACACTGTCACTATCAAGACGTTTTATCAGTCACGCACAGATTGCATATACTGCTCTGAAAGTAGAAGATTTTATTGATACTTCTTCTACGCTGGATTTGAAACAGTAGGCCGGATTAGATTACCTCTAATGCTCTAAGTTAACTTTACATTTACTCATAAGAACAGCTCCGAATATAGTGGCATAGATAATTAAAAAAAAAGTATTTGTCGGACCGAAGGCAAAATTGATACACTTACCTAAATAAAAACAAATACAACGTGTGCGTGATACGGGGGTCATTCAATAAGTAGAGAGACAAATGTTTTTTCCAACATAGACATTTATGCACGTCTCATCTGTCTTGTAGCTTCCTAATGGAAGTTATTCACTGATCAGCGAGGCCGTATAAAATAAGGCGTGTTCGTGTTGAAGAATTAATTTCTTTTTCCAAGTACATGAGGCATTTGCTCCTGACGGCAAGTTTAAATTTTTGTTCCAGCATTTCAGCATATCATTGCACTTGTATTTTCATACTAAGCCCGTAGAATGTATAGCTAGACGTACGATCGATGCCGACCGTAATCTAACGAATTCTAGTCGTGCGACTACGCATACGACCTTATATGCGAAATAAGTCGTTCGATTATGATCATGCCATTCATCGATACGAAGTTAGTGTTGACAATTCCAATATTTATGAAGAATCTCACGAACACTTTCTTTGCCTAACAATGATTTATTTTCATTACCACTTTTATAATTTATAGTCTAAAACTAGCAACCACATCCATACACGTAACAATCTGGCAACAAATTAATTTATTCCAAACAAATTACCAGAGAAGTGTATCGAAACCTGTGTATTGTTAAGGATGCATGTAATCATTACAACGACTCTCGAACGCCATGCACTGGGTCGCAAGTAAGCAAGATTTATAGACTGGAGAGTCAATAGTATATACGGGCAATACGGCATAATATGGACATGGTTAACATTATGTGCCACTTCCTTCGTGCTAGTGTATTTGTTGTGTGCCACTGTCGTTGTCGTCGAGATCGAGGCAAAAACTTAGATCGCCCAGATAACCCACTTAATAACATTATTATTATTATTTATTTACTGAGAAATAACCACTGCATTTGTGAGTGAGAAAGAGAGAGAGAGAGAGAGTATGTGCATAAGGCGACAAATTGCAAGAAAAGTATATATCATAAATCAAGCACCTCTGTTCACTGGTTATTATGTTAAACAATAGAGCTTTTGATCGATTTTGTTTTTATAGGAGAAGCACAATCGCAGCAATTCTTATTTTCGTGATTTCTTTGGAGTTGTTATGCGAGATTGGCCTTGGTGCTTCTTCTATGCTAGCTAGATCTGACGAGATTTTCCTACATTATAGTATCTCTTATCTTTTATTTCACAATAAAATTTGAATAATGTATGCGATCTATTCTGGAATTCACATTAATTATAAGTCCGTCACACTGGCATAGAGTTAGGTACATTTATTTGGGTATTTTTGCAATGCCACTATTTTCTTGCTTAAGTACAGTAACGTAGGTATCTATTGTGGTCATAAACTTGTGTTCGATCCAAGACTGAGTTAAGAAGATTTTGCTGTTTCTAAATGGTGGAAACAAACTAATATCTAGGTATAGTTTATTCTGTATCTCAAATAGGTAGTGTCATTCTGAACCAGCGATTCCGTATGTACCTACCTATATGAAATGGCATGCCTAGGAATTCATCGAGACGATAAATTAACAAGCTTTCGTCATAATGTTTTTCTTGAAGATAATTTCTCGACCTCGATTCGAGATTCTAGAACAAAACTAAATGTTACTAAAAAATATTAGTTATACATGTCTATATAACACAAGTCTGCACCAAAAGATAGTTTTTATTTCTATTAAAAAATTACGTTAAAATACAGGGCTATATGCTATGAACTAAATAACACATATAACAAAAAACCACCGACTATTGTCCCGAAAAAAAAATATTGTTCCAAAAAGTTAAAATTACACGAATGTGACATATTTTGTTAAGTTTACAAAGCTACTTCAGTGCCTGCGGAAAGACTGTTTTCGAGAGCAACACTGACCATTAGAAAAGAACGAAGCCGATTAACTGGAGAATCGGCTTAATTTTTACTGTATTTGAATTCTTGGCTGAGTAACCAAGGTATATTTACGAATGTCTAGACAATATTTTTCTTATCTGTTAAGATACTGTTTTTATATATTTAAATTGTTCTCTATATTTTTCATATGTCTATCATTATTTTTCACTTGTTTTTTGTTTAATAGTTTAAGGGTATTTTTTAACAATATGAAAATATTTATTTTCACCTTAGTTATTTTATTTTATAAGCGGGAAGTGGTCTATGCTTTTGGGACAATATGTTCTGCAATCTGATCATCTTGCTTTAATGCTTCAAGAAAGTTAATTTTGAAGGGCTGCTGACATTGACGCTTTGCCAGATTATAACTATATTAAGGCCTACGTTATTGCAATATCTGTTTGTTTTATTTTTTTATTAGGGGCAAGTGATCTTATGCTACAGAGGACGTATGAATGAAGCTGATCGACAGGAACAAGTGATTTTTTCGCTTTTCTTTAGTGCTGTGCTTTCGGGAAATATTTACGTACGTGTTGGAAATGTCTTTAGATAAAAACGCAACTGTGTGGAAAGAACGCAGAACACCTTTCAGCATTCACTCATGAGAAAATATCAACCCAGTGTCGAGAAGCCGTTTAAGAATTCATTAACGAAAGCACATTAATTAGTCTATCTATATCCATTAAGGTGCAGGAGGTCATATAACTATCAAATACATTTTTCAGAAGAGCTAGAGAAATTTTTAATCATGGTTGTAATATACCATTCAGTAATGTACCATTCAGTCATAGCTTTTGTAGGATTAGCTGATATTTTTGATATAATATACCTATATGATTCTCAAATATTGTTAAGCTGCTTAAGCACATAAACACTGAAACCGGAAGTGCTCATCTCTAGACTCCTGTGGCCGATGTCTGGACTTCTTCTTTAGCACGTCCATACGTATTCCTACTAATGAACATGTCGCGCGAACTTGAGTTACGACAATTTATTTTTAAATTCAAATAAAGTCACCGAGAAAGTTAAATAAACAGTCGCTATGCTATATGTGTGCATATGTAGGTATATGTTTTGCTCTTCTGCACCAACCACTATGAGTACTTTAATTTATAATATTAACTGCGTGCGGTGGTGATATATTGTTACGAAACATCCAGACCGATGTCTAATTAAGAATTCATTGTTTTTACACTGGCTGCACCTCAATTGAGGACGGGTCATAAATTTTGGGTAGCGAATATTTTTGTTTATGGTGGTGGCTATATGCGCAAAATCAGTTACCAACATAACAACGAACGGCCTGCGAGACTCACACAAACATATACCAACACATATACACATACGCGCGATTCGTAATCAATAAACGATGTCCACGACGGTGATAATTTAAATTAACGCTAAATTAAATTTTCATCTCACGGCTGAGTTAATTTACAATGCAGTTATTGATATATTCCGAATTTTATTCGGAGTCCCGTAATGGAATTTATTATTTCACCTGGAAAAGTAATTTATTTTCTTCTCCATTAAACAAATAATTGATAGAATGGTGAATGAATAAATTATAATTGCATTAGCAATCGAATAAATTGAACCGAACCAATTTGCTGCATATAGGTACCATTGGAAAGGCATGAATTCATATTAGTTGTATACGAAATAGAGACTAGCTTTCACGTGGAAATGTTGTTTAGATTCATTGACGATATTAATTATTGTACAATAACTACTATAGTTTACTAATATTAAACTACGAATTCATTTTGTATAATCATAGGAATTATAATTACTTTCATCACATATTATAATATTATGGGTTTTACCGACTTTCCAGTTGGTCGGTTCCAAACCTTTCAAGAACGATTGATGATCTATTTTTCATCCAATCTTCAGTAAAATAAATTAAATTCAAAGAGTAACTATGGAGGCATATAAGGGCTCGAATCATTTCGGTAGTTTAGATTATTTTTATTTATGTTCCTACAATTCCGTAGCTGAACAATGAAACAGATTTCTTTGGTGGTCACTCCATTCATCCATTCGATCTTTCCCGTGATCTCCCAAAAAATGGCAAAATGGAGTAGATATTGATTGTGAAATTTTTTGTTTGAAATATTGCAAATGGTAAATCTTGATTAACGCCTTAACAAGAATGATCATTTGAGTGTTCGATATAAATTTATGTTTGTAGATGGCTTCATACAACTGGTACTTGTCAGCCAATTTCCAAATTTATCAATTAGTTGTTTATACAAAAAAAATGGTTTTAAGTTGGCAGTGGCAGAACGCTACTATAATTCATTTCAAAAAGACTGTGAGTAGTTATTTATGATAATTAAAGAATATCCATTGTAAAGAACATTATCACAAATTTATACTCTCTTTCTTTTTGAAATGGGGTGTAAATAAGTGGATAAATGGAAAAGAAAAATATGGCAACACTTTGCCCGATTCATATTATTATTTCTGGAGTAACTCAGATCATTCGTGTCTGACTTCTAATTATTCATTATGCTTTACGGTAATATAAATGAAATATGTATATGTTGCTCCCAGAGTAGTGGAACTTTTATTTTAACTACTATAGATAATAACGAACAGGCGTATTCATAATCAACTCTTAGTTCGGTACTAGCTAGTATCGTATTAAAATAAAAAACAAAACACTATCCTACCATAACACTGACATAAGAGTCATAAAACTAATTTAAGGTTAGACCTCCGCACTTAATTTAGTAGCGTACTAAGTTTCGATTATGAATACGCCTATAAAAGACAAAAGAGACATATTTGGCGGATATTCACTAAAGTTCCGTTCGTAGACATTTCGAAGTTTGAAAATATCAGAAGAGGGAGGTAATAACGTGAAAATTTTGTGATATGCCTGTGCTTCTAAATTGAATGTAGTATAGTAATCAGTATGTATCGAAGTCATCAAATGACGCTACATTATAGTGTACAGAAGTAAGTTAATTTATAATTAATTCGTAATTATTATTACAATCTAATCGAAGGGGAATCTTATTCTCGTGAACGGTAAAACGGTGATGTGTTTGGAATGGTTACAGTTCAAAGTTCTCATGTGTGTGTGTAGAAGTGGCATCGTCGCAGCATGCCCACCTCCTCAGTTGGAACCCACAATCTATGCTTATTAAATTAGCTGTTTCTGTGTGCCGAGGAAACATATTTGGCCATGGCCATCGTTACGTAATGTTGGCTGGAGTATGCGGTCGGATTAGTGGTGAGACCAGTAAGATAAGTCCCCACGCACAAACATCTATGGCAGAGCGGAACTGGTTCTTGATACTACATCTCATATGATTCGATCTGCTGAGCCATATAAAATAAGTTAAGAGAATACATATATTTGTCATTGCCCGATCGTAGAGGTATTCATGATATTCCAAGAAATTGTGTCATTTCATGAATTATTACACTGTCTAATGTATATTGTCATGATGTACCTTGACAAGATCAATGAGTGGAAATAATTTGTCGATACGACAAATAAGATGTCGGTAGGTACGATGATTTCATTAGATGACTATATATAAATATAATCCTATTATTAAATAGGAATAATATATTAACCATCGCTGGGGGCGGCAAAAGTAAATGAGTTATAGTTTGTGGAACACAAGAAGCTGCTCTATACAAATTTCAAATTTTCTTCATCAACAATCCTCAAAACTTCAGCAATTTGAAATTTCCTAGAGGGCTAACTCAGAAACCCCCCTTCAGCTTCTTTCATAATTATTAGGTTTAAAGACTGCTGGAAATGATCTTATCTTTATGTCATAGGACAAAGACTGAGTTTTTGACCAAAACTGTCCTACTCTACCCCTTCTAGAATTCCATACATCCCATGAAATAAATATATTTAAAAAATGGACTGAATTTATTATTTGGTGCACTGAAAAATACAAAATAATATTAATTTTACTGGTGTTGGTACTTTTGGAGTTGGTGCCTACAACAAACTACAACGGCACAACTTCTAAAGTACCAGCACCAATAGAATTAATATTATTTTGTCTTTTTCAGGGCACCAACTAATAGAGTCGGATCAATTTTTTGTATGAAATATTTATTTCACACTTTTGAGTGTAACATTAGTCATAAAAATTGTTGAACGTTCACTAATACCAAAGAAGATAATAAGATAGTAGGTAGGTATCTACTTATCCTATTACCACGTATAACGCTTAGCTTGTACTTGTTATTATCGCGGCGCAGATATACATATTTCCGTAACTCTTTTAAAAAAAATATCCAATTTAAATGTTGATATATATAATCTCTTATTTAATTAAGCTCATGTTTTCAATTTTTTAAAAAAATCCCCTTCCACATAGCGGAAAATGTACATATCACATATTTCAAACTGTACCATTGGCATAACTCGAAAACAGTAACTGTTTTTGAAAAAAAATTCAAGCGTTTCCGAATATGGTTTCCTTTCTAATTTTTCAATCTCGAATTTCCGACTCTCGGAAAAAATTGCCCCTACCACAAAGCTGAAACAAATATTTCAGACTGTAACGCGGAAACCTATGACTATTTAAAAAAATATCCAATTCAATCATTTCCCAATATGGATTTTTTTTAATTCCGCCCTCTCGGATTTTCAATTTTAGGGAAAAATTGCCCCCACATCTCCCTTTGGGAGAAGTTTATGAAAGGAAGGGCATGTCTAATTTTTTTTCCAATGGGACCAATTCTCAATACTTCTCCCTCAAATTAAATAAAAATCATCAAAATTGAAGCACATTTTCTATGCAAAAGGTGCGAACAAATATAAAAAACATGCAGACATTCATTCAAATTTTATACCTCCTCCGTTTGGTTCGTCGGTCAGAAATTTATATAAAATGTAATTGAAACGTATACCTCCTCCATTCTAGTCTGTCAAGGTATTATTGAAAGTAAATTTTCTTACTAATTTTTCAAAGTTTTCTGATTTAATGCAATAAAAAAAATAATTTTGGAACGTTGTCCTTTAAGAAAACTTTTTATTAGTTAAAGTTTAGTTTAAACTAGCATACCATTTTTTATTCATTAACACACCTAGGAAATATTTAATAAAAGAGCAATACCTAAGTTTCATATTTTTTTTTAATTGAATATTGTTCGGACACTCTGCATTGTTGAAGTATGTATGATAAAGACAGCACTAGTCAGTCTATAGAATGTCATTATTTCATGTTATAATCGGCCACTTAAGTAAAATATTCTAGTATCTGGACACAACGTATTGATAATGAGAGTTATTTCAATTTAGACATAATACCTACTCTGATTCAGTCAGAAATTTATATGATGGAACATTTTGCAAATTTATGAACTAAATACATAAACGCTATGTATTCTAGAGGTAAAAAACGAATTTAGTAGATATAAAGGTTTTTCGTTGATAATTTGACTGTACTAATGAATTACCTCGCGTATTGGAAACGGTGTATGGACCCAACTCAACCGTGAACTCTTGAAGGACCAAAGATACGAGAAGATTGCTCATTCTTTTGGACTTTAATTTACCGCTAATTGTGTGTGTATGCATTGGAGGTATTTATTTTATGGATACAGAACATCAGGCGCAGATGTATTGTGAGAATCCAATCTGCATCAAAAATTGTTGAGAATGTCCCAGAAGCTTATAACATTTTTTTATTGTATTATCCACAGCTAATAGAAATAATTATGATAAAGATAAGAGCTCTTAATATTCCAATGATATTAGTGAATTTTCTCGAAATGGAACTTATCAGCTTAATACTCAAATTACCTATTTTTGTAGTGGGAATGAGATAAATAAGATATAGGAAAAGGTATCTGGGAAAGTGACTTAATAGTCCCTCTATGATGGTGTAGACGGGTTGTCTTATAAAAAAAACATGAGTTACGCCAATTATTCAATTTTTAGAGATATACTAGTAATTTCATAGGGAAAGTTTTAGCGTACAACTTAACTAAGACTCTGTACCCATATCAAAAAGATGATTCTGGAGGAGTAGAATGTGGATTAATCCACTCTGTTTTGACTGATCACTCAAAAATGGTTAATCAAGTAAAAAATGATCAATCTCTTCAAATAAAAGCATTCGACTATGTCAGGTTTAAAATAAGTAGTAGGTATATGAATATAATACCGAAAATGAGAAAGGGAATAAAAATAATAAAAAAAATAATTTAATCAATGTTCTCTTCCTATTAAAACATTTGCGCCTCCAAGTGCAGATGCATGAAATTACCCTTGTTTGTATTGAATTCATTGAATTTAACCAGATCATATTCAGTTTCATAACACAAACAATTATTTCGAGCAGTATGTAGAAAATTACTGAACGCTTCCCAATTTCGCGCTTCGTTCGATCCGTTGTTTAAACTGATAATAAAATAAAGTAATGAGTTGTTTATGTATGAAACAACACGTTCAAAATATTTATTCCCTGAACGTACACTTATATAAAATCAGCATGAATTATGTATTAACTGTTTTAGTAGTAGCATGACTGTTTCAGATGGAAATTACTAGGTACCTACCTATAGTAAATACATCTATGACCTCAGAATTGCAAGAAATACCGGAATGGTTTCTTTGTAGTGACATAAAATATATTATTAATGAAATAATAATTAGATAACTGAGATTTTGAGCAAGAGAAAAGTAAAATGATATTGCATATTTATGTGAAATATGCATTATAAACGAGCTTATAACCAATGAAGAAATGAAAGACCAAATAAAATCAATACTTTGGAGTAATCTCCGTTAGTGTTTGAAATACATCAACAAAGGTCATGGCACTGGTTATACCAGGAAAATTATTTTAACTGAACACGAATAAATCGATGTTATCATATTTCAATGAGAACCCTACTTTCAATAGTACATCAGACTAAAAACATCCACCTCTTAGTCATATTTGGTAATAGAACTAAATGTAGAACGTCTTGTAAATCTTTAAATCATCCTCAAGCTAAGTATGCACACAGTCTTTTTATAGAATAAATTACTAGAAATGAGAAGTTATATCTAAATGAATAATTTAGTTTAAGTGATGTTAAATTGTATTAGCTGCAAACTTTTCAAAACTATTGAAGAGTAGAATGGCTACCAAAATTTTGTTTCCATTTATTTATTTATACACAAAACGTAAGTCAATAAAACCATAAATGACTTAAAATAACTGTTTATGCAAGAACATTTTAGAATTAAATATAATTATCGCAAATTCTTTAATGCCTTGGAAGCTTTTATTCTTAAAGATATTCATGGCCTACTACATAATTCGATGTCATCTGCAACAGAAATATAAATTGCAAGATATACTTTCAGCTCATGTGTCTACATCAAGAAATTGGCGAATCTTTAACATTGGCATAGATCATTGGAGTATATGTGGCCATAGATGAGATCCATGAGGCTCTTCGTTGGTAGTTTCTGACCTACTTCATTCAGCAGATTGCGATGTACCCGGACTACAGCAAGCTTCTGTAGCAGAACTGAGTGATCGTTTTTGTCAAATGCCTGAAGTCACTATATGAACAACTGAAGGTTGACTGATTTTTTCATAAAGCCGCATGTTATTCAATATTAGTTCTGTTTTTGAAGTAAAAGAATGAGTAATCGAAAATAATGAATCCCATTTGTTTTGTTATAGATAACTGAAAGTTTTGAAATGGTTTCATTTCATTTTCATAAATAGCGAAATTGTTAATGTCATTGTCTTGACTCTAGTTCACAGAAACTAAAAATTGCTTTGATGAAAAGATAAATCAATCAATCACAAATAAAGACTCATTGCTCAATCTCAATGATGGATTGTCATCTTCTAACGCTTGATTATAATAATGCAACAAACCAATCGGAATCAAATGGGAAACCGTTATATCATCATGCTTCACAGGATCAATCGATCCTCTTATTTACCTACAGCAGCAAAAGTACTGTGCCGCACATACCTGACATCTATGCAGATTTCAGCAGACGGACGTTATCATTGCACATGATGTATGGAGTTCAATTATACAACGACATGGCATTGTTTTAAAGGTTGACAGCAACATTGATTGATGGATTATCCTTTTCGCGGATGTGTGCAGCAGAATTAACTGCGAAGAGGCGAAAGCACAGAGCCGGTGCAGCTCAATGAATTACTAAAAGTAGGTACATCGAAATGGTTCATTGAACAGTATTCCAGTTGCATTTTAGACTACTATTTATTTTGTATCTGTCTTGATTCCTTTTTAGGTAGTGATTCTATTGACTTTGATTGTACCTACCTATATCCTTTTGTGTATGTACATTTGCGGTTTAGTGTCATTTCGTGTACCTATTTCGAAAATAATTAATGATATCGACATCGGACTAATTTCACTCGAAATACTATATAATGTTATTAGACCTGATTTAATAGTTATCAAAAGCCGTGTAGCAGTATTTTTGGTAATAATTGGAGTTAGTGTAGTGTATTTTAATAGGTAGGTTTTGACTACTGTTAACTTTGTAAAAAATATTTTCATTAATGAAAAAGTTCTCTTCTCCTTACAATTTATTAAAGGAATAAATCATTTAAGATATTTATTTATAAAACAATTAAATGGTTAAGATGGTAGTCTTGTAGCTTGTGTATCGAAATGTTCGTAACATGCGCTTTGATATTTGCTGACAAATAGATACCTATATGTAGATAATTCTAATAAATCCATTACGGCACTGGCCAAGCAGAATTGCTTTTTAAGCGTCGTCATCGATAGTGTTACCAGTGGCGACTGGCTTCATTTTATTGAGAAATCACGTTAGAAAACCGTTCATGAATTAAGGATTTTACTGTAATTTTATATCATCGAGCTTAAGAAAAAACACGTTTATTTGTTGTAAGCAACAGCAGGAGACCGGTCGTGAGACACCTAAAGAATTTTGTCAAGTTGAGTTGAAGGTGAGCTTTTTGTATATTATTCCCGTTTCGTGTGGATGCTATGTGGGAAAATGACCGTAGAAGGAAATGGGACAGAGAAACTGAACTAGGAATGCTAATGTGACAGATTCGAATTGAGATTATTCCCTACACTACCGAAGATGCACCTACTAGATTCAAGAAACTACTGGATTGGAACCATTAGATATATCAATTATACAATGAACACTCTTGCCAATAAAAAAATCTGGTGTGTCCACTCACACGGCTTTCCTACCGCACACAGGCAAATTCCAGTGAATGAAAATTTTTACATAGCGACGATAATAGCGGTAGTAAAGTAAAAATCATCTGGTCAAATCGTGCTACCACTAATTTTTTTCAGCATGTCATGACAAACAACAATGGTCATGTAACATTTTTTCGCAAGATAAAACGTTTAGCCAGAATCTGAAGAAACATGTGAAAAATACGGAATTTTATTCAAGCATAACTTTTTTTTGTGCTTTTTCTCATAGATGGCGCTGCATGTGGGTGGTAAATGGCCCTCAGAAGAATACTTTAGGCAAGTTCAATCAAAATCCTTAGAGCCGTTTCCGCGCTACACCCATGAGCAAATCACGTTTTGGCTACAGCTCATCTCACAGTGTATAAAGTATTCTCATTCAGTGCCACCGGCGAGTGGTATTGGTAACAAACAAAACAAAAAAGTAAGCAACAAAATACCCGAGATAATGCTGTCCCAGACAGACAGGCAGACAGACGGACAGACATGCGGATAGATAGACGGACAGACAGACCAATGACTGAAAATATGTTTATTAAACTTAGAACACTCTGAAACGTCAACATTTGTAAAAATCTCGATACCGAAAATTTCAGACGATTACAATACTTATACATCTCGTATAGTAGCGTAGGAAAGTAAAAATGACAATTACCTTCAGACTTCTCTGACGCATGTCAGGGGTTTCAAATAATTTTGTAGTATTATCTAATTTGACAGGTTAGAAGTAGTAGGTAAACGACTAGTTTAGATGAGACTATTTTGAAAAATTCCTCAGTGCTCTTAAAAGCTTGATTCCAATACAATTATTAAAAGCATTAACGGATAATTTCATCCTAGCTTCTATAATTTTAAATAATTTTCTGCTCATAAATTGCTAAATATTATTGCTCTATCGTTACTCTTAAAATTTTATTTGGAAAGATGATTCGGTTACAAGCGTACAGAATTATGATGTCAATACCGTGCCAATTCTAATAGTTTTGGTTCCACAGTAGAAGAAGAGAAAGCTGAATGATTCGACGATTGTTTCGGATTATTATTTCGGTCATTTTTTAAAGGAAAAGAACCCATATGGTTACTCTCTTCTGCCATTGCCATATACTGATGTAGCCCACTGACTATAAACCAACATTTTATTGTTTAATCTCTAGGGATCACTATACCTTTTCTATGACGATATTGACCAACTGGTGAAGACAACAACTGCCGTTGTTATAGACGCGACCCAGAATGCAGTTTGTCGGCACTTACCTGCAAAAAAAAGAGAATGAAGTTTTAGTAAAATATATAAGCTCGGCAGGGGAGCAATCGCAATAAACAAAACGAAATGGCACTCAACGCGTTAAGCCATTTAGAGATAATGTCAGAGTCTTTATTACTGTGTGTTTCATTATTCATTCGCTTGGTTTTTCACCCTGAAATGTCACAAGAATGATATTTATTGCGTACGAGATCTTGTGTGGAAGCAGGGAATATTTGTAAGCTTTTTACTAATCAACAGTGGTTATGCATCAAGAAAAATTAAATTAATAATATCTATTAGATAGATGACAACTTGACAAATTGAATTTTTTAAATTAAATTACACTTCTATTTAAAAAACATGCACTACCGGCAATTTACAATTTTATATACCTAATTGATCCATATGAAACCAGTTATGAAAATTGATTGTAACTTAATATGGGCAACCCTCATTTCTTAGGATAACATACATAGGATTTTAAATACCTACTAGTACAATAGTTAATGAAAATATTGTTTACAAAAAATTGGACTTACTTTATTTGTTGGTGCAATGAAAAATATAAAATAATATTACCCAATTCTATTGGTGCTGGTACTTTTGAAGTTGTGCCATTATACTTTGTTGATGTAGTCACTAACTCCAAAAGTACCAGCACCAACAGAATTAATATTATTTTGTATCTTCTAGAGCACCAACTAATAAAGTCGGTCAATTTTATGTAAGAAATATTTATTTCACACTTTTGAGTGTAACATTAGTCGGGAAATTTTTTTAATGTTCACTGATACCAAAGAAGATAGTATTTATCCCATTATCATGTATAAGGCTTAGTTATTTCTTTTGAATGGTATTATCCGCAAGCAATACACTACAGGATCAGACTTTATATATTTAATTCGGTATAGAATATAGGTTATTTAAAATTAAAATTATTGAGGTATTTAGGAAACAAGTAAACTTACACAAACTGTTTGTTTATATATTTAATGACATGAAATAACCTAAATAAATAATACATATCCTGCAAAACCTAGTACCTAGTTAAATTTATATACCACATATATATTCTAAACAATGCAATTCTATAATTAGTTCTGTTTCGATATCGCTATCGTCATCAAAATTAATTATAATCGGTTTAAATGTTTCAAGAGTAGCATATCAATTTTCAACAGTTTTAACTTGACAAACTGAATTTTTCCAACTGTTGGGGGGAAAATCATGAAAACAGTTTCTTGAAAATTCCACCACACTACTACTTAAAGTCGAAGAAATATTTTCTGACCGAAACTTTGATTTTAATTGGTGCCACGTTTGCTCGATAGGATTAAAAATACAATAATACATAATACATTTCCGCTGTCTTTGTATCATAAACATGTTTTCTTAATAGAAAATGCATTTATTTATTTATTTATTTATTTATATACAACATCCAACAGGTAACCAATAATAGGATGAGGAAAAGAAAACATAGATTTTGTGTAACATACATAAATAGATCTTAGTATAAAAAACAAATAATCAAATACTAAACGATAATAATAAAAATACTAAATTACTATAGATTTTAAGAGTTAATTTTTTAGAGTTCTCTTCGAAATATATATCATGCGCCGCCATGAAGTTTTGGATCTCTAATTTTGTGTTATTTGACCCTGGAATCGTCTGTAATTGTAGGCTATGATAGCTTGCGTTGTCCATTGCTATCAAGCTATTTGGATGAATTTTAGGTAAAAGGCAATAATGGAACCATTCTTCAAACAGCTGTGCCGTCGTATCCTCATGGTAATCCACACAGAACTCATGTTTTTCGCAGAAAGCCACAAGGTATTTGGGAGCCAACCATTTTCTGATCTCGCATGTAAGATAGTAATTCTTTTCCGTTTATTTGATGGAGCTTTTGTTGTACACTTACCTGATGAATCAGACCATCATCTGGAAGGTGTTTCATTTGTATCAAACCACGTCTCGACGAGGTAAATTATTGGACAATTTTCAGAACAGTATTTTCTAATGGATGTTATATATTCGTAACGCCATTTTCTTAAGCGGGTGGATTTCTTCAGTACTTGCCCTTTTAGCAATTTTGAGATATGTGGAGCCCATTTTAGACAAAAATTTTCAGACTAGTGTAGCTACAGTTTATTTGGGTTTCGTCCTTAGTAAGTCGTTGTTTAGACTCTTTAATGAAGGGACACGTTGCTCTTTGTAGATGGTGTAGATTTTTCGTCTTATTAGGTCCTTGTCGCCCTTGTCGAGACATTTCGTGAAACCGTTATCTTTACGCTTCTTTCTTGATTTGGCGGAATTTGCTGCAATTCCTGTTACTGTATTAAGAGGCACCTTCGTCATAGCACTTGTTACACTTGCGGCAGCTCTCGTATCAAGTCCTTGAACAAGGAAGAACTGTATACATTTTTACTATGTTTTTAGCATCAACAGATACGTGTTTTCTCTTCAACGGAACACTAGAATAACCACTATTAATGTTTACCCTCGGACGCCACATAATATCTGTTGCTATACGTATAAATGTTTGGTACTTTTAAATAATTTAAAATGATTGTATCGTAACCGTAGCACAACTGAACACTTTCTTTGAACTACAAAGCAAAGATTAGGTATTTGTTAATTAAAATGATTACATTTTAATTATACAAGTTTTGTCTTTTCTTAGAAAATCCATCCCATTGGCAAACAAAACTATTCAATGGGTGTTTGAGCTTGAAAATTTTTGATGAACCCAAGAATTATTTCGTAGACATTTTTGTATAGAACATTATACAAGATATTTAAATAATATTATACTGCTATATTATGATCCGACCCTGACCGACAGTTTATTGCATGTTTATGGCCGACCTCTGGCAAAACGTCCAGATTAAAAAAAACGTAGTCAATCATTTATTGTGAAAATAACTTTACTTGTTATTATTCAGAGACATCCCTGCACAGATATACATTTTTCAGATTTACTGCTATAACTCGAAAACCGTAACTCTTTTGAAAAAATATTCAATTTAAATTTCTTAATTTGGCTGACTCATATTTTCAATTTTCGAAATAAATAGCCCCTTCTACATAGCGTGAATACACATCACATTTTTCAGACTTTACCAAATCGAAAACAGTAACTGTTTTGAAAAAAAACAATTCAAACGTTTCCGGATATGGTCCCCTTTCTAATTTTCCAATCTCGAATTTTTTAATTTTACCCTTCTACATAGCTGAAACACATATTTCAGACTGTAAAGCAAAAACCTATGATTATTTTTTTAAATTCTGAAGTCTGGGATTTTCAATTTTCTTGAAATATTGCCCCCACCACGCAATTAGGGGAAAGTTTTTGAGGGGAGGACAAGTGTAATATTATTTTTTTTAATTGAACCAATTCTTAATACTCCTCTCTCAAATTAAAAAAAATCAAAATCTGAGCACGTTTAGGTACTATACAAAAGTCGCGAACAGCCATAAAAAAACATGCAGATATACAGTCGAATTGTATACCTCCTCCGTTTGGGTTCGTCAGTCAAAAACGGAAGATGGTAGAGAAATTAAGACATTTTGAGACCATTAGGAGATTTAAGAAGATGAAAATGAAATGAACAATAGGTTGAATAAATTGTTCTATGTCATAATTATTTCTCATATTTTTTACACGACTCGTCGGCCTTGATTTTTGTGTAATCGATATTCTCCACTTAGACAACATATGTGAGTAAATTCAGTTCCTCCATCGCGCCCGCTAGAAGATCATTAATTATTGTGCTGCTCCTGGGGGGATGAGCCTCTCGTCTGATTGTTACATCACTTATTTTTCAATTTGATAGAACAACGGTGGGAACATGCGTCTATTCAAAATATTTTGGCCATATGTGCAATCAGACATTCGACAGTTATTCTTGTGAAGCATAGTTTTTGTTTTTTATTTGCTAATTCATTTCAATCTTCATTTCAGTTTTTATCTATTTATATAGGGTGAATGTGAAATATTTGAGAATAGATTCAACTTGACGAAAGTAATTGATTACACTATTAAATATTCTAAGCTTAAGGAGGATCTAGGTGGGGAAACACGTACTTTTTTTTAAACACAATAACAACATAACTGCTGACAGTGATCATAAGATCGCTGTACCGTAGCTGCAATAAAAATCTTTCAGGGTTAAGATATATCTAGCTCTATAGTTTTCCCTTTCCATTCACTGTAGATTAATACGCTATCAAAAAGCTCACAAGTTATTTGACAAATACTTATTATTATTCCGTATGAATCTTGCATTATTGTTTTCTAAAATGAAAAGGTGGATGTATTTTCGATTTACCTCTTTACAATAAAAATGATGTTGGCTGTGTCATCAACACAGCCGGGGTGTGTTGGGAGTGATAACCTCTGCGATCTGTACTGAAAATTCCTAATTCTTCGAAAATTTTCAACTTCTTCAAATTGTTTCTACATGACAAATCATTCTTATAGTTAGGTATTGCCGAAAAAAGGAATAAATTTGAATATTTAGAATCAGAATGCAGGCTGCTACATATCATATATATTAAAACTATTTATCGTATCTCTTCCATACCTGGCGGGAAGTACAGGTGCAGTCTACCATGCAGTAGGTATTGTAAATAAAAGCAAAGAAAATGCAATTTTAACTACTCCCTACTTTATTTTACACAGATACAGCTGCATCTGAAACGCTGACTCTTCCTAAACTCTAAGCAAAGATTAGAAACACCAATCTTTGCTCTAATCCTCTGGAACAATTGGTCATTTCTTATGAACTTTCAATTCTCAGAAACTTTCCATACAAAATTGCCTACACATTCTACTTAACGAAATATTCCTTGTTTTTCGAGATGAATGTCTTAGTAAAACAACCTGTGTTAAATCTTCATATTTCCATGATTCACCAATTATTGATGAACCACAGTGTAGGTATATATTATTTATGTTAACGTTGAATTCTCATATTTTAAAATTATGTTGTGATATATCCTTTGGAAGCAGTTATCTCTTTTATAATTTTTCTCTCATTGTATTTCGATAGAACCGTAAAACAAAGAAACATACAAAACGTAGGTAGGTATATGGAGATCTACACGAACAAGACATACGAATTTCAAAGTTTGGTAGAACTGGATCTAAATATTTTGAGTATTGCAATTGTCATATCCACGCGTATCTGATATGAACTTAATTCTTTAATATGACATGTCCTATATTTTGTATTTAAAGAACCTTTAATTTGAAGGTAGGTAGTTTATTAATAATATCCTTCAACAACAACCATTATTAAGATATTAATTATGAAAATATTTTTTATCCGCGGTAATGTTGCAGGTATCAATGTTAAAAAAGAATTACAAATGTAGCTACCTTTAAAATTAAAATCACGAAACATGAAATTACGGGGCAACTGCGCTAACTACAAGAACGACAAATTTATCCAAGGAACACCGGTTAATTTCCTTATTTCTATATTTTCTATACCTATGTATATTGATATCAAAGACACAATTCCTTGATGGTAAGAACGAAACGTACAGATGAACACAAAAGTAAACCCATCACAATTTTTTAATAATCCACTCGAGTACACAATCCTTAAAAAAACTATAGCCTACTAATTGCTTTAAAACAGTAATCAGTACAAAGTGCGTATCGTTGCCAGTCATATACTCATTAATTAATTTAATAACTAATTCAATATAAATTCAATGTGCATAACTTTCGATTGCAGTTTGAACTGAAACTATATTGCGCTCTTAAGTAAATAAACTTACTATTCATGATGTAAATAATATCAATTATCTTTTAGCAAAAAACTTTAATTGGTATCATTATAATTGCAATTAATATCGAGGAGAGTGGAAAAAGAGCCGCTTAATGATTCTTGTTTTTTTCACCACTAGGTACCTACCTATCGTTCCACTGTATAGGTAAATATGCACAGAGTAGGTAAATACAATTACCGTGTCGAAATGCGCGAATATTGTTTGCAAATTCACATGAATCGGCAGTAATTCAAAGGCGCAGCTTTCGTCAAACGACACATTCATCACTACACCGAATAACTTTAACAATTTCATAAATCATTTGCAATGGAGAATAATATCAGCAAGAGTTATTTATACATTCTGTTTGCATTGCAATGTATAAACGAGTATACCTGGTGGCATGAATATCTCTTCCTGAATGTTATTTTTCGGGAATTCGAATATAAATTAATATTTATTTGGGCTTCATGTGTCCTATATATTCATCAAAATGGAAAACATATCCGACTGATTTATTTTCTAAACATATGACAGATATCTAAACGTATTAATAAACCCTGTCATTCAGAACAAAGAAAGTTCTTTGTACAGTCTACTATATTTAAAAAAATCAATTTGATTTGACCTGAAGAAGCTTAAATATAAAATATTATATCGAGGATATACCTACAGCACAGTTCTATCCCGCTGATAATAAGATGGAAAAAGTTGTATTGCATATTTTTTATTATTATCAGTAAATTATTTATTCCGAAAATAATAAAAAACATAGAGATAATTTAAAAATTTAATAGGTATATTATTATTTTATGTCCTTAAAGTTAGCACTACCATTATCGAATTTCGATTCAGCGAGTGGATTAATTGTCGCATTTTTGTCGTAAATTTGTTGGTTTGAAACTAAAGATTTGTCGCACTTTTCGTTTTTTTTTTTGTTGGGAGATGATGCTAACTTGATATTAAAGTACAACCCCGTAAAAACAAAAAAAAATGTCCGTTTCAACTGTATTGTGCGTAACTCATTTGTCGCAAAATAGTTATGACGTCAAAGTACTAAAAAAACGATACTTTCGTTTATCTCTTTATAAGGTGTGGTAGTACCAACTTGAACTCAAGTGAGCACGACCACCTGATCAAAAATGTTTTTCCCTTTTTCCGAAAGTTAAGTCTGGTGCAAATTGTTTGTCGCTAATTAGTTATGATCGTAATCACAATAGATTTTGATTTTTTTCGGCTATAATAACCATGAACAAGTACGTACAACACGGTATTTCAATTTCAGTTTCACATTTAATCAATGTGAGACAAATTTTCTCTATTTACAATGCCTAACTAATTGAAATACGCCGAGTTTCAAACAGTTAGGTACGTTATTTTCTAAAACAAATCATCTTTCTTCGTGTATTTTTAAAGGTTGGTAGGTAATGCTAACTTTAACCTGACCAAATAAATACAATCATAACTAATTAGCGTCAAAAACGTTATACCAGATTTAACTTTTGGAAAGCAGGAAAAACTATTTTTTACCAGGTGGTAGTTTGAGCTCAAGATAGAACTATCACGTCAAATTTTTACAAAAAAAATAGTTTTCATCCGTTTTTGCGTCATAACTAGTTTGCAACAAATTAATTCTGAACGTCTCCGCATTTTGAGAAAGTTAAAGTTTGCATTACCACCCTTTAAAAAACATTTTAAAGATGATTTAGTTTCGAAAGAAACGTAACTAATTGAAAATAGGCCAATTTAGAATAGTTATGGATTATAAATCGAGAAAATTCATCACACATTTACTGCGAGACCAAAATTGATTTGCCGTGTTTTCTGCACTTTTTATAATGTTTACAGTAGCCGAAAAATCTAAATCGATTGTGATTTTGATCATTACTAATTAGCGACAAAATAGTTCCACCAAATTTAACTTTTGTAAATCGGGAAAAAATATTTTCTACTCGGTAGTAGTGCTAACTTGAGTTCAAGCACTACCACACCTTATAAAGAGATAAAATACAAAAGTAATGTTTTTTTATTCTTTCATGTCATAACTAATTTGCGACAAATAAGTTACGCACACTCTAGTCAAAAACGGACAAAATTTTATGTTTTTTGAGGGCTGTTAGTGCTAACTTTAATTTCAAGTTAGCATCACCACCCAAAAATAAAAACTAAAAATGCCAATTCTCGCTGAATCGATATTCGATAACGGCAGTGCTAACTTTAAGGACATTATATTATTTTATAGGTCATGTAATATACAGGGTCTTTGATTATATTATATAAGATAGAAAAAAATGTTTTCTATAAAAATTGTAGATTGTTTTTCATGTTATCTTTTGAAATTATCAGTAAAAGTATCTCTTTTAAGAAATGGAAAAATAAAGGCAACTTCGATTTTTTTTAATGCAACACCCTGTGTATTATGCACTACAACAATTATCCTTTTTCTGATTTCAATTATATATGTATATATATAGATGATATTTAGGTGATCCATTTTCGAGATATTGTAGCTTAAACTCTAAATAAATTGCAAAAAAACATATTTTGTATCATGAAAGCCATGGAAATAATAAAAATTGTATGTTCTATAAATTTATTTAATCATTTTATATAATTTATTTATAATATGTTTTTATTGTTTACATGGCTTTCTAGGTTCACCCAAATATCTTCAATATATATACCTACCTATATATATTTGAAATCACAAAAAAAGATCTTTCAATGTAGCGCATAATATACCTACAGGGTGTTCCATTTAAAAAGATTGAATATTTTTTCCATTTTTTAAATGTGATATTTTTCACTGATAATTGCAAAAGTTGATATGAAAAACAAACTACCATTTTTGTGTAAATCATTTTTTTCTATCTTCAAATACAAAGGCTCCAGATAGCCACGTAAATATAATCAAAGACCCTCTACATCGTGTACAAAAAGTAAGGTAACTTGCTTATATCTCAATTCATAAATCAAAATAGAGTCAACATCAATATTTCATAAATATAGGTAACTACCAGGTACAACAATACCGCAGAATAATTCAAACTTATATTCTTTCAGTTTCATTCGCCTAATGCAATCAGGTGACTGCTCAAAAGTTTAGCTAGATCAAACTGGCAAAAATTTTCAAACCCTTATCAATACCAGAGCTCATTCATACACAATAAAACTGATTTAAACTATGAGCTACATCTCAATGATATTGATTCAACATATTTAATGATAATTTCAAAATCTTACATACTGAAAGTAAAGGAATAATTTTATCGAGTCATTAGAAATTATTAAACTTTCGGGTAGCTATTCAACTAATCACCTCAATGACCAGATCGATGGCATGTTTAATGTCTAGCCTCTTAGTATATATAATTGTTACCTAATTAGTTTATGATATTAGTCATACAAATTATACTTATCATTTAAGTAGGCACTTATACTGTTAGAATTTAGTTATTACTCACATTTGAGAGAAAGCAAAAGGCAAGTGGAAAGACACTGGAAAAAATACAAAACCCAATATAGAATAATCGATCAATCAACTCTTCCAATTAGAAAAATATTTCTGAATTTCCACTTAGGTTTATGAGTTCTCGTTGGGGTAGTTACCTTCATCTGTTTGTTGGACAAAATTTTATCGGAAACTATACAAAAATAAAACGTAATATCACATGTATGGTTGAAAATTAAGGACTAAATTTTAGATGATGCAATTAGGATTCAAAGAAAAATTATTGTTGTGGGTATCAATTAATAACTTTTAAAAGTACCTACCATTCAGATTTATCCGATGGAAAATGGAATCCCTATAAGATCACTATGGTGTTTGTGTCTTACTGTCACAGTCTATTAAATCCCGAAGTAATTAACAAATAAGTTAGAATTTGGTATTTGCATAAATCTATACAACCATCAATAAAAATTGCGTTTAAGCATAAACTATCTGTATTGCCTGATAGCAAGCGATAAGGACTCTACAAGAGTAATTAGCATTTTGTATTAATTTTTGTAATGATTAAGTTCAAATAATTTCCATTAAAAATACATACCTACATTATCCAAAAACTCTCAAGACTGGTATAGTAACAAACGTCTACGTTTAAACAAGCTGTTAGAAATTATCATTATTTATTTGAACATCCCTGAATATTTGTGCCGATACAACAAAGTTGACGTAATTTTTCGTAAGATATATCATTAATGTAAGAGTAGATTGAATTAATCAAAATAACGACCTACTCCACTTAAACATATCTTCACCCTCCCAATAACAATGTGCAGTGGTGCAGATCATGTCGTGTACAAACCTTTGAGTTTGTGCGAATTATAAATGATGGTCTCTGCGTTGTGTCGTTCGCGCTACAGCCGGTAGTCAGCCGCATTCCAACTGATATGTTTCTCAAACGAAACTGGCCAAGGAAGGTGACTTTGAATTCAGAGGACCACTTCTTAACAAAAAAACGGGCGACCTTTTAAACCGACGTAACGTGGGTTTACTTGACAGTTCGGATGTCAACGGTATTTGTTTTGGAAGCGTCGCCAACGTTGAAAAAATAACGTCCAAGAATGAAATTAAAAGAAGGACACATGGAAGGACAGGGACACGCCATGGGCGATGCTAATGGGATATGTATATAAATAGCCGACCACTGCGAATCATGAGATTCGATTTGAGAGTTTTCTATTTCGATACAGGCAACAGCAAAAACGAAATAACTAAAATGCAAGGCATTATCAGAAGTGGAATTGGTCACTATCGTAATTGCCCTATTTTACTGAGTATTGTGTCTAAGCTAATGAATGAAAATTTGTATATAGTTACATAATTTACAAACTTCCAAATTTTATTATTTATCATACCTACTTATGACATAATACGATTGAAATTGCAAGTATTATGGGAAGTTGGTCATGTCCAATACCTAAATGTGATCATTTAAAGTTAATTATTACTTCTAAATTATTATTATTGGTATTAATCAAGATTAATTAGTGCTTCCATAAACACAAAATAAAATATAATTTGGTCTTGAATTCAGATAACCACAGCGGATGATTCAAAGCGTTGCTGCTTATTTTGGGTTTGTAGCAGGTCTATCGGTCTACGACTTAATTAATAGAATTAATTGACATCCAAGATAATTCCAACTTATGGAACTGCTTCTGCTTCTTAGTTTAACTTTAAATTAACATAACTCATCTCAGTACGGTTCACTATAAAAATAATATTTTCCGATACGTTATGCAGTATCAACAATTTTCAATCGATTTAATTTTTGACATTGACATTCCTAAAACACTGAATTCTGAATCATCCAAACTTGGTTAATTACTAAAGTTCTCTATTTAATTACAATAGGAGCAGTAGATTCGTGGTAGTAAGAACTCTGCGAAACGAAGACCCAACATAATGTCAGCAACACATGAATTAAGCAAGACCACCGTATACTGTGAATAAACTACACCTTCTCATATGGAAACGATCGGCAATTGCCTGAAAATTGATATTTCAAAGTTTTGTCCATTGTTAGTATAAATGCCTGATAAATTTGGTACCTATTTTCCCGGCTTCATATTGACTGTAAATATATTGAACTTATTTCCTTTTCGTTAATTCTGTTCCCTCTTTGTTGGATGTTATGTTATGTTATGAGTACCTATGTACCTATGCGTAGATATGCAGTTCAAATAATATTTTTTTTAAAACGTTAATTTTTCTACTTTTATTTTTTGATTTTAATTATTATATTATGTTTAACTAATAATGGTGATTTGTGATTTTATTTTGTCAATTGATAACATTTAAATACATACCCAGTCGTATTTTTTTGATTGCCAGTATCGTCATATACATATATATTTTCGAAAATATAAAATAAAAGCATTGAATTGAAGAAAAAATTATCACATTATTAATCTTCAGCCTAAGATACATATATTTTTTTCCCAGATCTGTTTAATAGCAATTAAAGATAGGTATCATACAGATTTCAGTTTTGTTTTCAAGTATCATTCGAAAGAACCTTGATAACCTAGCACTAGCTTTCTCGAAAGACCACCATGAAATATAAGCTGCACATAAATCAGTAACAAAGTAAACACACAACATAAAGACGCGTTGTACGTAGAGAGAGCAGCTCTAAGGACTCTCCAGTCTCTAATTGCTCATATCTGATACGTATTTATAGCGAGCAATTATGGCGTCGCTTCAAGTTTCCAGTCCTGGTGAAGTATATTATATAGCCGCGAGAGTGGGAAAGAGAACTTCCGCGAGCATATTCAGTAACTTCCTAGTGAGTTACCGCTCCTCAGTCGTGTCATATAGGTATTTCATTACCAGTCTGATTTATAAGCTGATTTATTTAGTGCAAACTTTGCGAAATGTGTATAATACTGCAACCATGTCGCTTCGTAATTAAAATAAACTTCTACCACTTAGCTTCGTATTTCCAAGATGGAACTTGCTGCGCCGCTATATAGTGCCAGTACGTCGACAAGTCAATGTTTGGATCTTAGTGTAGTCCCAGCTTATTTAGAATACCTTAATAAACTTCCGTAGAAGTCCAAATGTTCCATCTTAATATATTTTATTGCGAGTTTTCAATGATTTCGGATTCTGCCTATATCGAGAAACCCACTCAAGACCCCTAAAGTCTTCTGGGGAATTTCAATTTCATAAGCTGATAATGAAAAACATCACTCATTTACTCCGACAACTCTAGCAGATAGCCAGTGGTATCAAAATAATGATGGAATTATTTCTAGTATTACAGAATACTTCAAGATCGTGAATAACTATATTATATTTTATACATCAAATTAGGACCGATTTTATTAGTTGGTGCACTAAAAAATTACAATAATTCTATAATTCTATTAGTGCTGGTAATTTTGAAGTTGCACATCTACATGTAGATAGGTATGTAGATAATGGGTTTATGCATTGTAGAATTATTAATCACAAATAAAAAGAAACTGCGTTGGACAAAATGTATCTAAATGCAGGAACAGTACTTCAAATTTTGAGGAATGACCTACTAGGTAGTTAAGTGTAAAAGAAAATTAAATTAGTAATTTAACTTTTGTATATACCTAATATGTGTTGTAATAATCTTATTTGGTCAAAGATTGGTCAAGATTATAAGAATGGACAAAATATTAGATAGCCAATAACCATTCGAGCAAAAGTCAATTGCGCTTGCACGAGCGGATCACTTTGACCGAAAAAGATCAGCAACGAATACACAACAGAAAACAAGTGGTCCGACACTTACAGAAAATATTTAAAAAACGTTCTGGTTGAGGGGATCTCATCACAGAATCACAGTCCAGATCGTTTATCGACTTGAACTGTCTTTGCACAATAACATGCAGAAAATTAGAGAGAACTAATCGGCGGTAGAGCAGATCTTACAGAATTCTCTTCCGCAAGTGCCTATAGCAGTTATGGAAATTAAGAGAAATTAAAGCTTAGTTCCTTCGCTCTTTACCCAAAAGATTATCTTAGTAACTTGTTAGTCGTCTAAACAAAGCATAATTTAATATTTAACAATTCTAAGTTACAATAAAAGTGTCAAATGCTTGAAAACTAGGGAAGAAATATCATAGATATATAAATGCTTACTAGATTTTTTAAGAGCAGGAAATAGAGACAGTTTCCGTTTAAGATATATATGAGAATATGGGGAAATGAATTCAGTGCATCTCTGTAGCGTTCTTGACTTTCTATAGTATCTACTTGTGCGTGAAATTATAATGAACACTATAAAAATGTGGTGAGGTTCTTTTTACTTATATATATATATATATATATATATATATATATATATATATATATATATAGTTTGATTCTGAATTCTTGACTGGTTTAATATTTGATAAAATAGATTATAGTTGGGGATGCAGTCATTTAATAAATAAAATTCTTTGGATTATGCCAAGTTTTCGAGAATGTTTATTATCTTCGTCAGGGCAAAATTCGTGAATTTACATAAAATTAACCACAAACAGGAAAGATTTCATAGCCATCAATCAGAACTGTCATTAATTTTTTATCTAAATTCACGAATTTTGCCCTGACGAAGAGAATAAACATTCTCGAAAGCTTGGCATAATCCAGAGAATTTTATTTATTAAATGACTGCATCCCCAACAAAAATCTATTTTATCATATATATACATTTCCTATATTTGATGATAAACATTATAGTTCCTTGCAATACAGTAGATTGTTTAGATGTTCTCAAGATTTGTAGGTATACCTATATTATTCACAGCTTTTCAAGCTTTGTATCCAGTTAACAAATATTTTTGAAACATTGAAGGAATTTTCATTGAGAATACCAACCATAGCTGACTAGTGTCACCACTGATTTTTCTTTGAAGTTTAGGCTAGAGTAGCTCTTGTAACACGACGTTTCCTGTCACATTCTTAGTCTAACCAAATCCAATGTTGATAATCGTAATTTATATCTCTCCTCTCAAAATATCCACTCCTAACACCTCGATAAATTTTAAAATTCAACTTTTAGCGTTAAGTCAAAAGCGCGTTGCACGTAGGCGTCAGATTTATGTTTCTTGTGGTTGTAGAATTTTATTCGACTGCCAACAGCTAAGGTGAAATATTATTTTCTGGACATGACCTTACGTATGAGAATGGGGATATATAGGCATATAATTTATCACCGACCTGCATCTGACGGTCGTTTACATTGAGCATCTTTAAAGCTATGTGTAAATAAAACATAAATAAGAATATCGAATGTAAGAATGGTCGCCACTTCACGGCACATAGTAACAAGAGTATGCGAGGAAACCTACAAGAATAATCATTGTTTCATATTATCTGATGTTTAAAAATCAACAAATTTTAGTTATGTAACCATATTTTGTCCTAACTAGTTTATTATCGGAACTTTCATAATTAGACCCATTATGAAATAATACTGCAAACTCATTAGCTTGATATATTTATGTACAGTATTTGAAAAATACCTAGAGTAGTAGTTTTACTATTAATTGGTAAAGTATTCATAGTATCAGTCTAAAAACTCTAAGCTTGGTTGTTCTATTTACTGAATTAATATATGACAAAATATGCTTCTGGAATTACATTCCTGTTGATCGCAAACTGAACCTAGTTAAGGTTGATCGAGTTTCAGAAATGGAAAGTTCTTAATTATCATGTCAACATCATATTCAAAAACGTAACTTCTCATAATTCAACTGAATTTGCGCGCAAAGTTGGTTTAATCTGGTAATATATCTTTACACACTTATTGCTTATTTAATTGTAAAAAAACATGCTAGTTATATAAGAGATTAGGTAAAGGTATAGGAAGTTGTTTGAAAGTTTATTTATAACTGAGTTCAAAAGTAACATTCATAAATTAAATAACTGCGGTAATTTGAGTTCTTGTAGGGTTAATTAAACTTATCTGTTGAGCTTAATGTGATCAACATGGTAATTCAAGTAAACTACAATTTATTCCGATTCTCTAAAGGTACCATTGTATCTTTACGTTACCAGAACTAAAACATGCATTATCGACGAGACTTTTATTGCCTAATCGAATGGTCCACCAATATTATTAAACAATTACCTAGGAGTTATATAATCTCTCAAAATTATTATGAAATATGTAATTATTGAAAAAGTCGAGGATATTAGCTAGCAAAATCATATATTTTATTATAGGTAGGTACAGTGTGTAAGGATGGAATAACAATTTGTGTTTTTGAGCAGTTAATACTTAAATACGAGTTTTTGAAAATATTTGATACCCATTGGTGGTTTTAAAAATGCAAACAAGTTATATAGGAAGAGCAACTTTTATGTAATTTAACTAATTAATTTTATCAATATCTAGTGGTATTTTCAGTCCTACATATATATTTTCTAAACAAAGTTAACACAGTTTGATTGTGAAATCCAGAACGAGTAGATACATCTGGTGAAATTAGCTATGAATTATACTATTATTTTTTATCCGCGAATGTCATAATAGTCATAATATATGATTTCTGATTTGGCGATCGGGGAAGCCAGGGAAAATCATCAACAATACCCCGAAGCTAGCAACTTAAACAATAACAAATATTTCAAGACATTATTCACTGACATTAAATCATTTATTTTTTTAATATGCATCGCCTACTCATAGAAATCGTAGACCTACATGCGGCTAAAAAAGGGCACTCTTAGTGAAAAACTTATTATTGACATACCATGTGACTAGGATGCGTAAAGCAAGGCCAAGACCAAGACCGATATGGTCTTGGTCTTGAAACCTTAGTATAGGTCTTGGTCTTGAATCAAATCCTTAGTCTTGCTCTTGGGTCTTCGTCTTGCATAGACGGTCCCGAACTTGGCCTTGACGCAAGATTTGCAAGACTTCGCAAGACTCTTGCAAAAATGTTTCACTTTATACAAGTTTGAAAAACAGTAACTGCTAAATTCATATAAAGAAAAACCCTGCCATATGCATCGGAAGTATGTAATTGATAATCTTATCATAGAATGCATATAGTGATATTATCATTCGAGATGGATAAATATCGACCATATAAAAAAAATCGGTCATTGTCCAGAATCAACACCTCTGTAATGGTAACAAACCATTCTAGAATAAGTACCTACTGAGAATAAAACTGGGTTCGCAAAACTAATTTAGCGCCAGGGAGATGCGTAATTAATTAATGAAGTTTATAAATTATTATTCGCCATTCACACATGAGAATCGTATCTTACCAGAGCGACGTCGTCTGCCTGTGCTTTCATGTTTTCTTCAGTCGCACCTGAATACTCAGTTTAATACTTTCTTGCCATATTTTCATATATACCTAATAGTTTCCTTGTCCTGCTTTATGTTTGTGCATCATAGTCCCACTTTAAAACTTATTTTACAATGGGTTTGTAGCATTTTCTTGAATGAAATAGTGAAAATACCAAGAGTGTCTGGTCTGGACAATTAGCAAAAATCTCTTACGGTGAAAGCAATCAAAAGTATTTCTGGTTTAAAGATACCTATTGTTTATTGAAACTTCAACTTTTCTTTGAAGCTTTCTCCAAAAAAGAAAAATAAGAAAAATAAAAATTAGCATGACATTTTTTTACACTCGCATTTATAAAAGTATCTATTTCAAAAATCAATCGTGTGAATATCTCATTTGAGTTAGTTAATGAGCATGATAGAAAAATTAGGTTCAAAATAAGGGCAATCTAAACTCAAAAAATCTCCTAAAATGGCTATTGCATAAATGTCAAAAATATTGCAGATTTATACATTATTTGTAAATACAACTTTTGCTTAGAACATTCTTCGTGATAGCTTCCCCTGGATACGAGCGGTAGGGATTCTTTGAAATTAGCTTGTTATGTGAAATCAGAAAATCCTAGAAGGGTATAATGAACTCGCTTTTCAATTTCAACCCAACAATTTTTAATTCAATATTTTTAGTTTCTGTACAAAAAACATCGATAGTAAAGGAGTTCAAAGGTTAAATTAATTAGGTAATATACTAGCGTTTCTTCTCTAATCTTTGAGCAACAAAGTCATTTTCTACCATTTTGCTGTTTGGTTACGGAACTACGAAAGTTTTGCTAGTCTCTCAAGTCTTGCTGCAAGACCAAGACCAAGTTAGTCTTGGTATTGTTCTTACATCGCAGTATTGGTCTTGGGTCTTGGTCTTGCTATTCTTCAAGGCCAAGACCAAGACTTCAAGACCAATTTCAGTCTCGTAGCATCACTACATGTGATAAATTGTTCATTTTGTAATAAAAAAGACTACCTAATACCTTCTACTAACATCAGAAAAATAGAATTAAAACTGCTAGAATTCAGTTTTTTCCAAGATCTCAAAAACCAAAATGCTATCGCTCCCTTATCTTGGACACACTGTATATAAGGACAATAATTGTAAGACTTAGTTCTCTAGTCATCATTGCTTTTTTTACAAATTCCACGAAAAAATGCATATTAAATTGAATAAGAAGTTTTTATACTCAAACCTGTTCTTCGGAACCCTATTGCGCAATATCCATCCAGTCATACTCCACACAAAAAGCGTTCTATTTGCTATCAACGAGAATGAATGACCGCGTAAGTGATTTGCATCACTACTACCAAACAAATAAATCTCTAAACGTCCGAAAAAGTCAATAACGAACCAACTAGACGTACATCGTCGATATTTCGCACTGGGATAAATTCTCGGCGACAAATCTCCCGCCATAAATCCAACAGTTAGTAAAATCCTCGTAAATGAATGCAAAGGCAAATAGTCTAATTGAGGCGGCCGGGAAAAGGCGAAGCGCGTAGGGCCCATGTGCTGCTCCCGGTGTGTAAGTAAATTTACAGCTTCAGAGAGGTTCGGATCGTCGTTATGGCCCCTGGAAATGTAAACGTTTTATATATAAATGATCGCTTACAATCCTTTAGATTTATTTCCACCTACATGTGTTTGTTTGCTTTATAAATATATTGTCCATTTATATTTATTAGAGGCAAATGTGGATTAATACGTGCAAAGTTTATTGCCATAGAGTGCCGGTAACCGAAGAAGCTGAAAACAATACGAAATGCTTCGATATTGTTAATAAATAAGTATTTAAAGGGTCGCATGGAGCGAGATTTTTTAGAGAACGAACATACTATTTATTCACTTAAACTCGTCGCTTTCTATATCAAGATAAAAAAGCATTTAGGTACCAAATTATCGATAAATTTGAGAGAATAAAGAAAATAAATATTTATTTAAGATGGAATGAAGTTCTGTAATTGAAATTTCTACTTATTCTAACCTTTCAAATAACCAAATTGTAAATATCCAATGACAAATAAATAATGTCTGACTTTAAATAAGAAACAATATTCATTCGATAAAATAATAAGAATGTTATTATACCTCATAAGGTTGTAACCTTTTGATATTTACTAATACCTATATTGAAAAAACTGGGACCGGTTGGATGGTGCACTGAAAAATACAAAATAAAAGATTTTATCTCTTGGGTATTGGTACCTACAGCCAATTTTGAAGTTCAGCTGTTATAAGTTGATGAAATTTTGGTACCAATGTCGAAAGTACCCGTAGAAATGGAAATAATAACATTCTGCATTTTTTAAAGCACTACAAAAATGTCTTAGTTTTTCAAATATTATGTACTCATATCATTTTTGATCAATAGATAGAATTGATACAATTCTATTTTTGGCATATCTCCACGTGTCAAGGTTCCTATAGTCCAGTGATTCCCAAAGTGGTCCAGGTCCACAAGCTGTAATTGGGGGGACCACAAAAATATATCTGGTCTCGATAGTAAGGAACAAAAATGTTGGTTTGGCTTTGTTTATGAATATATGCTGAAGGCGAATCAATATTTAATATCCTAAGTGGTTATTTTAAGGAAAAATCGATTCCATTTATAAACATTATTTCGGTGATAGCCAACGGAGCTCTTGCCATGTTCGGGCGATATCGTGGGTTTATAAGCCATCTTAAGAGAATTAACTGCAATTCACTGTGTCTTCCACGTACAACACCTGGTAGAGAAAAATTTGAGTGATAAATTACAACAATCGCCTCAATTTCTGATTAAAACAGTTAACAAAATTAGAAGCAATGCGTTGAATTCATGTGCACAATAATTGTGCGATGAAAATGATGAAAAGACTTCCAGGGATTACTCTTACGAACTGAAGTAGTAGGCTGGTTATGGAAAGGAGCATGTTTAAAAAGATTTTACTCGATTTTTGAATCAGCATTAGAGTTTCTGGAAAGTAAAGATCCAGATTCAAAAGAAAACCTGATTAAACGGAAAGCAGACATCGCGTATTTGACAGATTTGTTACAAAAATTAAATGACATAAACTTGCAGTTACAAGGAGACCTTCTAAATTTAATAAAAACAAAGGGTTGTATTGCGGCTTTTCCTGGTAAATTCTAATTTATGAAGCAAAATATTAGTCGACGCGAAGTCTCCCAGTTTCCAAACATGTCACAGACAGAATGTCTTAACATTTAAATGTCCCGCATGTCAATAATAGATTTGAAGATATTCTGACGAAGAATAAATCCATTTGATGAAACAGAAGTACCGAATGTGGTATTGCAAGAGGACCTAGTTGAGCTTAGTATCAATGAAGAGCTGTCGGTGAAATTAAAAAAAAATCCCGATGGCCTGTAGTCAGCGGAAAGGTAAATTTTTCAAAATTCATTGAAGTGAAATTTGAACAACCTTTTCATTGGTATACATACATGTTATTACATAAAATTGTCGTATGTTTGATAGCCTTGCGGTTAGAGGTTTTTGTTTTGGCTGTTGAATATAAAGCAGGCAGGGTTCGAGTTCCACTTCAAGGCAGAATTTTTTTTCGCCTATTTCTTTTCAATAAATATACTATATATTTTTTTAATCAGGGTCTATATTAAGATCTCCAGAAAATGTACAATTATATCAAATTTATATTGAGTGTTCATGTTTTACCTGTGTAATTTATGAAAAATTGCTTTGAACAAAAGTTGTAGGTATGATTATATCTATAACTTAAAATTATTTTAGATGATATTTACACTACGGCTCTTTTTTGATAATTTTTTTAAATGTTTGAACGGTCGCCATTTTGAAACTACTTACCCGATATTGCCCAATAACGAACCTGACCGAGATATTTGAGAGATTGATTTTTGTAGCAAATTTGATACCTTCAAAACTGCGACCTCTATCGTGTTAACAAATTTCGTAATATCTCATATATATATATATATATATATATATATATAAACTTTCGAACCAAATGTTTTTTTGGACTAACTTATAGACATATAACAATATGCCGTTGAATTTTTTTCGAAATTCAAAAGTGTGAACGATCGCAATAGATACATTTCCATAAGAAATTTACCTAAAAGACTATGTGTCAAACATTTTGACTACAGGCAGAAATGCCCGAAACATAACCTGGTATCGGAGAAAACTTTTGTTAGCATTTCCCTCATCGTACCTTATGGAAAAAAGTTTTAGTGTCGTTACAAGCTTATTAACAAAAATAGGAGCAGATTGAACATCACAGAACGGGGAGATTTCTTTACAAAACTGAAGCCAAATATTGGCGATATGCTGTCATTTTATCAATTACATCCCTTCCATTAATAATTGCTGGAATTACAATATGATATATTATTTTAATAAATAAAACCCAAAAATAAACCAACTAATTTTCTGTTCTCTCACCACTCCGAATTTAGGATTGGAACTCAGTCAGGAAGCCAATTTACATCGTTTGATCTAGTCTTCACATTTTCAACGAGTTTTGTTAGATAATATGGTAGAAATGTAGCAGCAGGGGTTTCACCGAAACCAGAGGAATTTTGAATTAATCCACGAGTAAAAAGTTTGGGAACCTCTGCTCTGTGGGTTTGTAGGAAGATATATGTGTTTAGGTATTTGGACGTACCTATATACCTACCTTTAACTAAGTTTCTAGGTTGAAGAAAGCATTTGTCTGTTCCTTATGGATCAGACAAAAGCTAACTCTTGCCTTTTGGTAGTACCTATACAATAGGTAAGTATACTTAATGTTATTTTATCTTTATCTATTTTTTTTATTTTGATGTCTTTCTTACCAATAAAAGCGTTTATTATTATTATTTACTAGCCCGATATCGACGTTAAACTTGTTTCATTCTATAATTTAAAAAATTGTTTGGAGCAGTTCTTATTTAATTGTAAAAAGTTATGAAATTAACTATATAGGTAGTAACTTGAAATTTGTATAATGATCGTTATTGAGCGGATATTGCAAAAATATTGTTGATTAACATGATAGGTCAATACAAATATGTTTTCTTTATTAATTTCCAGCTATTTTTGTTGGTTTTGGTGCAGAATATATGCTAGAATAAAAACGAATTCGGATGCAGGTACCTAGGTACTTTCCACTATGTTACTGTTAATATGGAGCCTCTATGTATTAATTATCCTTATCAAATTTGAAGTGTACATCTAGTGGGAAGTTAATCGTGTGATCCAATCCAATTATAAAAAAATTTGCAAAGTGTACAAAAACAGATAATTGCTGTTAATAATTGTAGAAATGAAAACAGTGAAAATTGTAGAAAGAGCTAATACTTAGGTACATACTTTGAAAATATATTTGACTTAGGTATTTGAATATTATAGTAGGTAGGGTTTGTAGAGGAGGAATGGAAATTGATTCAAATTAAAAAATAGTTCCATGTCTTTATACAAAACAATAGTAGAAAATATGATTTGAGTGTAATACGGATTAATAAATTACAAAAAAATAAATAAAGATGAAATATTCCATCATGTTAAATTAGTAATAGGTAGGTATCTAACAAGGAGAGGTGTTTGTTTATTGACTGGACCTACTTAATAATTTCCAGGATACTGAGGAACCTTTGATGTACCTACATTTTTCATGGTAAATATTCTTGTTATCCAATAATTCTTATTTGTCAATGTAATTGAATAAATTTAATTATGGTAGATATCCAATATTATCTGTTACCTATATTTCAAAATGTGAGTACTTTACCATGTTTACTTGAATGAGATATCTCGAGCTGTCATCACGATGTTATAATTGGACGTTTACGTCACACTTAAGTAAAAACTTGAATTTATATTTATGTGTATACCTACATAATTTATTCCTAGCTCAACAACTTTTCATGAACAAATTCTATATCAACTATAGTTATATCTAGTTACTACATGAGATAGAATTTTAGCTGTTGCAAAACTTGATTTATTCGTATTAGATTTATTAAAATCAGTAGTAGGTATTCTTCAATAACTTGAGTGTGGACAGTTTGTGATTCCGGAATATTTTTGCGTATTATTTTCGAAAAATAAGCTTAGCTACTATTTTTTTTGTACGGATGCTTTCGATGTACAAAGAACATGTCATGAAAATGAATAAATGTTTTATGCTGGTATTATGGATGATAATTTTATAGATTGAAAGGAAAATACTTAGGTACCTAACTTGATTCAATATTTTTTACATTTCAAAATATAAAATTCTATGATATTTTCGAGGATATTTTATTAAACTGATTATTTTCTTAGCACAGAAATCCATGTGAATATACCGAAACATGAGTTCTTCAGTTCACATGGGAAGGTGGAAATATTTGGAGGTAGGTCTAGAAATGAAAGAAGCTTAACCCTTGTCAAGCAGCTGTCATATAGTTGGTCAATAAGCGAGCGGCGAGACATAAGAGGAATATGGCGTCCGAAACACCATTATCACGTATCTCATTTGAAAATTATGCTTATTTTGCTCTCGTTCACCACCAGATTTAAAGAAACTCCACGCAGTAAAACATATAGGTAGGTAGGTGGTTAAGTTGCATTTGAGTAATATAACGTATCCATTCAAGAAAAAATCAGATAAAACAGTTTATTAGATGAATAATAGTTCACAATTTACGTATACTATACATACCAATGTTCATGAGCTATTGTGATTTATTATAAAAGAGATCTGGTTATATCTAAATCTCCTGAAAATCTCAAAATAACGTTATTCAAATCCTATTCATTCACTTGATAGCATTACATGCAAATTAAAGTTGTAGAAATACCTACAAATTTATTTGATGGATACCTATCTAGTTAATTTTGTTTCTTTAGACATAATATTTTAAAATTGACAATTGATTGACATTGCTCTTCTTGCACTGAAGTTGAATGTTAAATATAGGTACCTACCTAAATATTATAGAATTGAAGCTTTGTACCTAGTTAATTCAAAGCTGAGACGCTTCGTATATATTAAGAAATCCAGCACTAGGTATATTAAAATTAAATGAAATCCTGAATTGATGAACTTTTATGGAAGGTATTCAACATTATATGGTAGCTATACCTACTGAATACTGTCTTGGGAAAACAAGGTTAGGATTCCAAGAGACACAAGAGTTGCCGTCCGACGGAAGAGGAATAACCAAGTAGGTAGTAGCTGTTTATAGAGCGTAAACACGCAACAATAGGTAACCATTACAATTATTGTGATGTGTTATTAAAAAATATACTAAACATATTGAAGAATTGAAAATTACATATGTAATAATTTTAAAATGAATAGGTAACGAGCATTTTACCTCACAAAATTAAATTTGAGCAAGGTACTTAAGAAATGTAATTTATAATAATATCTGTTTGAAATAGCAACCGAACGTTTTCTTATTGTATAGGTGTAGGTACCTTGAGCAAATCAAACCATTATTTCAGTTAACAAATCCGCATAATTTCTTCATCGGTAACAAGAGCGAAAGGATGACAAACAAGCTCACGAGTTCTTCTTCTTCTTTCTTTTTTAATGTGATTGTAGCAAGTAGTCGCTTACATCCATAAACAGTTTTCAAAAGAACAACACCATAAATTCACAAACACACTTACACACAAACACAATGCTTGAATAAGTATATAATATACAGGTAGGTATTATAGTAGCATTTACAGCAGCACTCTATTAAAGGCACAATTTAGCGATCCTTTCCCGGCCACAATCAACTTGAAACTGAGTCATAACAACCATAACACACTTGATCGGCTCACGCTATCTTTAAATATGGGAAAATATGTATGGCGTTTATAAATGGGGTAAAAAGAGAAACAGTTTACACTTAATTGTATTTCCATAATATTTTAGATCACTACCTATTTTTCTTCATATTATTTTATAATAATGAGTTACCTACCTCATTAGCCATTTTTTTCTTCAAAAATAACCTTTGTGAAATTCATTAAGAAGTTGCTTAAATTTATTACACGCTTTGGTGTCTGGAACAATTCTAATATATACAAGTAGAAAAAAAATATATAAAAGAATCAATGAACTTTTATGGTAGGAATTTCACTCAAAGTGATTACATGTCGTTAAAGTTTCTTAAATAGGTACCTACATCAAGAAATTTCAGCTGTTCGCGCCAAGCAGTCCCAAAAAACCTCCAAAAGTTAACTCCAGCTAAACAAATGACAGATAAAATTATTCTATTGTGTGGTAATTTAATAATCCATCAAATTTATTATTTCATAAGTATGATAAACCCAATGAAACAAATCAGTTTAGTATCATTTTCTACTTCGTTCGTGAACGTTTTGTTTAGTAGCTATTGACGTGCTTTACTGTTATCAATGCAAACATTTTGGAATCAATTTTTCCCTACATTCGGCATAGAGTCGAAGCCGAACCATTCATACCTATACCTGCCTATTTTTTCCTCAAATGTTAAGTATAATTATTTATAGTCGAATTTTTACCTCTGAGCAATTACTAGCTAATAATAAATAATTTACTTGTCCAAGTGAAGACATTTTATTTCCTGAAAATGTCTTTCTATATCAGATCATGTATCATAGCTATTTAAAACTACCTTGACATTGTTATTTCCAATAAAATTAAAAACATTCAGTCAAACAATAAATTAAGTGAATAGACTAAGCTCAAATATTCGACAGCCAAAGAAAACAACCTGTTGGATCTTCAGGTGGCCAATAACTTTTACGACCATCATAAAAACACTTTATGAGCTATTAATTTAAGGAATAATTGGATATATCAACCGCACAACACTGAATATTAAGAGACTTGCACACGTTCTTGGTATTTCTTCTGCAAATAATAATTTGTACCTACCTAATATTTTTTTTAAATAGTTTTTATTACTTTTGGGTAGTATTCATCTAATGGTTCAGCAGACTTGAAATTTCGTATTCATAAGTAGATCGGGGGAAGTTTAATACTGATCCACTAAAGATTAATTAATTTTATCTTTTAATCAGACTTTTAATCTATAGTGCTACAAGGAACCATATACAGGTACTCATGCAGAAAGGAACAGTAGTTATAGTTTACCTTCTTAGACCTTCAAGCTCTAATCTACACGAAAGAGGCAGACCTGTTGATTCATTATGTCAACTATTATGTCAAACGTCAGTAATATTCTTGCAAAATAAAAAGTATTTTTATTTTTTCACAAAAAAAAATCCACTTGTGTCATTTGATTGAGACACAGTAGGTCGAAATGACTGTTATGTGAACTGTAATATACACACACAGTGGAAATTTTACCAAATAGTACATTTTCAAGTAAAATATATAGATTGTTATAAAGGCTTGAATGTCAACATTTTTAAGTAGGTACTGTTAATGGTACTTAACTGGATCTATCGTCAATGCTATTATTTTAAATTCCCGTTTCGAAGCCCACAGAATCGATGACACTATTTGCCGGTGGTTGAGGCACATCGGATAGGAAATGTCCGTCAGTCGCGGGCCCATCTCTCTCTAAACAGGTGGCCAATAACCATAACCGTTATAATAACGCGACCGTTTCTACACAAATGAGTCGAAATTACGACCCACTGTGCGCTGGTAAACACTCCATTACGAGCCAATTTTCCCTTTACTTGTGGGACAATTGCGGCCATCGCAGAACTCTTTCTAGCTGGGATCGGGGGCAGCGTCGGCGGAGACGGTGGGGCGACGGCGGCATCTGATCTGCACCCCCATCGGGTAATTAGAGACCTTTCTTGTCGGCTGGCTCGACTCGGGGGAATTATTCAGCCGAAATGCTGGAGCAAGACATTATTATTGAGTTTTTCTTTCTTTTGCTCGTATTAGAGGTATGGTCGATGACGAGAAATAAATTCGGGCCGATGATCAAACAGAGTAATCTTGTCGGGATGTAAGCTGGTTAGTATATTTTTATTCATTTACCATCCTACCATAAGATACAATACAAGGAAAGTATTTGCAACGAGACATGAATGTAATAAAAAAATGCTCGTAAACTACAAAAGAAGAGGAAGTCTATTTTTATGTTTTTTTTAAATATCTCTAGATATTATTAAATATGTTATATTTCTACATTGTTTCAGCTTCCATACCATTTTTTTCAAGTAGCTAAAAGTATTTGAAAAAAGCTTTGTAATGTGCTAAATTTTCCTATTTTATAATAATTTTTACATTTTAGGGTATCAACCCTGAGTCTAAGAAACATATTTTTTCAGCCATTTGCAGCTCGTGTCTGACACAAAATGAGCATTCTGTTCGCTCTAGTTGCTAGGCTATAGCTTAAAAGCTTGTTTTATTCAAGAATGTTACGCGAATAGGGCTATATTTAATAACCATTTGGATGAACCGTGTCTACATTCTTCTTAAGTTCCTTGATCATCTTATAATGACACATCTCTGAGAAAAAAATAGGAATAAAGAATGAACTACCACAATTTCAAGCCTTTCAATCGTATTCCAGCTAAACGATTTCTCCTACGTCAAAATTGAACATGGGCTCTATTGTTGTCATCGCTCTCTGAAAAATAATAATTGTCGTACGACTTAATCAGACCATATTTTAAAGAATTTTATATTCGATAAAATTTCAGAGCGGCAGTCGTACGAGTGGATTTGGCCTTGCATAGTCTTGGTTCTTGGCCTTGCGAAATTGCAAGACCCAGGCTGAGACCAAGACCAGTACTGCGATGCAAGACCAATACCAAGACTAGCCTGGTCTTGGTCTTGGTCTTGCAGCATGACTAGCAAGACATGCAAGTAACCAAATAGCAAACTGGGAGGAAACTTTTTTTGTCAATAATTAGAAAAGAAACGCTGATAATACCCTGATTAATTAAACCGTTGAACGCCTTTATTTTAAAGATTCTAAAAATACTGAATTAAAAGTTGTAGGGTGAAAAGCAAGTTCATTTTCCCTTCTAGGATTACCTGATTTCAAAAAATTCTGAAACACTCAATACAGTAATTCCAACCCTTCTAGGATTTTCCTTAACGAGCTGATTTCAAAGAATCCTGACTGATCGTCGCCAGGGAAAATTAAACTATGCGGTTCTTTATTTTTATTATTTTTTTCTATCCCGCAGATTGTTTTAGGCAAAAGTTCTGGTTACAGATCATATATAAATTAGAAATATTTTTGATAATATTTATCCAATAGCCACTGTTTTAGATTTCTTCAATTATAGATTGCTGCTATTTTGACACTCATTTTTTCGATCATGCTCATTAACTAACTCAAATGAGATATTCAAACGACTGATTATTTATGTAGATACATTTAAAAATGCGCGTAATGAAACAAATTCTAACCAGTTTTTAATTTTTACTATTTTTTTTAAGATTTATACAAAAGTTGAAGTTTCAAACTATAAGTATGCATAAACCAGAAATACTTTTGATCGCTCTCACTCAATTACCACTCTGAGAGATTTCTTGGTATTTTCAAGAAAATCGTACCAAACCATTTTAGAAGGAATTTTGATGTAAAAGTACCTACCTATTCTGCACAAACATAAAGAATGGCAAGGGAAATCGTTACATAAGAAAATATGGCAAAAAAGTAGTAAAATGAGTATTCAGGTGCAACGGAAGATACCAAGAAAGCACAAGCAGACAACGTCGGTCTAGAGATACAATTCTCATGTGTGAATGGTGAATAATAATTTATAAACTTTCTTAATTAATTACGTATCTCCCTTGCTCTGAATTTATTTTGCGCACCCAGTTTTATTCTCACTACTTATTCTAAAATGATTTGCTTCCATTACAATAGAGTATATTTGTTCTGGACAATGACCGAAATGTTTTGAATGATAAATAAATGACTATACAATCTGATAAGATTATAAATTAGATGCATATTGCAGGGTTCTTCTTCATTTGAATTTAGCAGTTACGGTTTAGAATCACGCGATTTTTTCACACTCATAAAAAGTGCAAAAGTTTTGCAAGTCTTGAGAAGTCTTGCAAGTCTTACGGTAAGACCAATACCAAGGATTTGATGCAAGACCAAGACCAATACCTACAAAGGGTGCAAGAACAAGACCAAGATAATATCGGTCTAGGTCTTGCTTTGAGCTCGAAAAATATATTATCAGTTATTGGGTCTATGTGACACACAGATTGTGCATCCTGCTCGCAATTGTTGCTGGTTAATAGCTAAACAACGTGTTTAGATTGTGGCGCGAAAAAGTCTGTAACGATTTTTATGAAACTTTTCAAAAACATTCGGCCAAAAGCAGGGGGTCTATAAAGCGTATCCCAGAGAAAAAGCAGGAAAAAAGTTAACCTCAATTTAACTGTTAAATATTCTAACTGTTTATTTATATTCTGTGGAAACGGGGGGTCGACCTGATCAGACGATTTTCATTCGATGGATTTTGTTTGAGAATGGTACACCATATATTTTTTTTAAATAACAATGACAGTTATTTTATAGTTATTAAATAGTTTCACGATTATTTACCTTTTAATAAACCATAATCGAAATACCTAGATGATTGTAATAAATTTTTTTTAGTTTTGATATGCCCCTCCAAAATCATAAGAAAGTAGGTAAAACATTAAACTAATTATTTGATATTTCTTAGTACCTAATAGCTTTTTGCCTATCGTTTGTAGTTTACTTTTGTACTGTTAAATTTATCTTGCGTCATATTCTATTGTTATAGAGGTCTAGCTAATATAAATATTATTACAATCAAATCAAATCAATTTATTGCCTTTTTGCTAATACATTACATAAAGATAAGACACGTCAAAAAAGGTACATGAGCACAAATAAAAAAAAAACAGAAAAAAATAATTTTAGAATATACCACTGCTGTAACTCGAAAACCGTAAATCTATGAAAAAAATCCATTTAAATGTTGCTACAAATAATCTGATCTTTGATTTGGCCGTCTCAAATTTTCAATTTTCACGTTGGTAGGTACCTTGATTTTTGTTAATGAAAGCCTCAAAATGATCCAAAATATATCCATTGTACAAATGATACCGTTCATGTTCATTGCATTATATTAGAATTAGGCATATATTTTTGTAATATTTTTCCGGTTTGCCTACTTACAGGAAATCTAACATTTATTTGTTATAAAAATTCAAGTCAAATAAGCTAGTTTCTACTTATATCACAGGGTCTTAAAAATACCCTTCTTGATAGCAAAGTAATAAAAAGCTTTGTGAGGATGAACAGTTCTTGAGCATTGTTCAAAAAATGGTTCGCTTGCATTCTAATTGTATGACATGGACATCGGATAGATCTGCGGAAGTAGAGGCAAGTAGGTACTTTTTAACTCTCCTTGGAACGTAATTACAGAGGGTAAAAAACTATCCTACTGTGACCCTAATTTGCTTGGTGCACCTTTTAGCTTTTTAGGCACTATTATTGTCCTACATAAAAATATGACCTTCATAAAATTTATGATAGGCGGTAAACTTTTGAAAGAAATGAGATTTAAAAAATTCTACCCAGATTTGGCACAATGTATTTGGGTTTCAATAAGATTTTCTTAGTGTATTGCTACTGATAAGAATGTACCTTTGGCTTTTATATTATTTAAAGGAGAAGGTCATAAATAAAATAGTGTCTAATTCCAAAAAATGACAGGCTCTATAGGATAATATGAATGTCGATAACGGCAGACTTTATAAATTTACATTTTGAAATAGAATGCAGAACGTACTCAAGAGTGAGTTGAATTTGTGCTCTAAATGTTTCGCAATGTTATCGGAGGGCTAACTAAGCATTATAAAGATACAAATATTTTGATAACGTTGTTGATAATAAAAAGATAAATATTTTATACCAAAATTGGATCGACGTTATTAATTGGTGCAGGAAAAAATACGAAATAATATTAATTTTGTTGGTGCTTTTGAAGTTGTGCAACTACAGTTAGGTTGATAACATTTGGCACCAACTTCACAAGTACCAGCATTAATAGAATTAACATTATTTTGTATTTTTCAGTGCACCAACTAATAACGTAGTTCCAGTTTTTTGTAAAAAATATTTAAAACAAAAAAAAATCATTTTAACGTTTCCGGATATTGTCCTGTCTTTAATTACGTGAACACAGATTTCCGATTTTCGAGACAAATTGATGAATATGGGACCATTCCTCATGTCTCCTCTCTCAAATGAAACTTCAAAATCGGAGTACATTTACTATATAAAACGCGCGCACGAACAAAAAAAAGCAGAAAGTCGAATTGTTCACCTCCTCCATTTGGGTTCGTTGGTCAAAAATAGTTTATACCTAATGTTCTGTAACAGTTGTCTAATTATATCTAAAAATGTTTCACTGAGAGCTCTCGATATCCATTGTTTGGACGATAGCTTCTCATTTTATAACAATTGTACAAATTACCGAACGAACGAACAAGTGCGGAAATTAATGTTCTACTCCCGCTTTGACTTACGTGTCACTCGGACACATACCTTCTTTCGAGCCGAAATACAGATATATCCTATTTAAGGATTTAAAAAATATATATTAAGGACTTCGCTATAGGTATTCAAATGTTGTATAATTGACTATAAAGTTTTAGCATACCCATCATCTTGTTGTGATTCTAAATGCCCATTTCGATTGAATATTGACCAAATCTCTAGACGGCATATTATAAAATAATAATTTTATGTTGTTGATTTGGAACAGGTGATAGGTAGGTCGGTACCTACTTATCTATTAAAAAACATTTTATCACAATTTAAACTTCCAAAGTAGGTGTTACGAAAAAATTTCTAAAGAATACACAGACGACACTAATGATCGTGAGTGATTTACCTACGTACCTATATGTCAAATTTACATATTATGAAAGGTGTCCTAGCTACATGTCGCTACGCTTCCTAGGCCACAATGGACCACCACACTCAGTTGTCGAACTCGTTTCAGACCGCGCATGTCGTCAGTTCGTGACAAAACGTGAAAATCGAACATAAATATCGACACCTTCTGAAAAATGTAGGTAATTTATATTTTACTATTTTTGCTTATGTATGGCAATATATCGCAGAAACCACCAATCTCAAATAACTAATTATATATTAGGTACTAAAAAACACAAACAGCCGCAACTCGAATTGCAAGTGAGTGCAAAATACCTTTGAGACGATCGTTTGAAACATGCGTTTTGTGGTTGTCCCTGAAGTTTTGTCACGGACTGATGTCACTGGAGATGCGCTTGGTCATATCTTATTTTTGTAGTATCATGAGTAACCTACCTGTAGCCTAAACATTTAGAACATGTACGTAATTGTGTAATGTAGGTACCTAAGTAGACATATAGGTTCAATTGAACAATTTTAATTTTTTTAATAAACTTGAGATTTTCTATGTTCTTTATGGCGATTCTGAGCAATATTATTCTTTTTGGAGGATAGTGCGACCAGAAATCTAAAAAGTTTGTAAATCACCAAACACTTGAGTTATCAGCAAGCAGTCTACGCAGAATTGTACCTGCTCTAGCGATTACCTATATTTTGTTTTATAGGTAGGTAGGTATAATGGGTTACGATAATTATTAGGAAAAGTCACTTGAATATAACTGAGAATTGTTTATGTTTATACAATAGGTATATTATGATATATAACATAAAAACATTGATAAACATCACGATAATGAATGCGATTATACCAAATACCAAAGTATTTCATGAGATATCTTAATTTGGGCCTGGGAATATTTCAAGGGACACACACTTCTATTGCTTATCTATATCTGTAACAATAGGTAATAACGAGGATCGTCGGCTATTATGGATTTACGACATTCTTAGATTTCTGGTTATACTACAAATTCATAAATGTCTCACGAGCTATTTTCTTTTGGAACCTTTTTCTGTCACCTCAAATCCAAAAACCTCGTAAATTCCTTGCGATCTACCTAATTTGCCTCAGATCGCACCTCGTAATCTTTTTTCTTTCACCTTTTTTCCAACCGAATTTTACGACACTAACGTTTGACGCTTATGACGTTGTTCGTCTTTCTCTAACCCGTTCGCAGAGGGCTCTAGTTGTCGCACGCGGTTGCAGGGATTAAGTTTATGTGACGTCTGCTGTATTACACACTTCCACTGCCGGTTTTATGAGGGTTGAACGCGCGCTATTACTTCAGCACAGTTACTTTATGATATCTAGATGTTGCACTGATTTCCTTGACGTAACCCGCCACCTGTTTTATGATGCCGTAATTATGCTCAACATGTATCCCATTTTGTTAATTTATTGGGTGGTTATTTCAATGCCGTCTTTTATGTCTATCTTATCTTCCTTAGATTGAAATGATTGATGATCAGCGCCTCATGTTTACTCATTATTTCAAGAGGATATACATACAATGAGATATATGAGTTTGAGATATTGCGACTATTATACTTACATCAGTCTAAGGTAGAAGTCTAAGAAAAAGTCAAATTTAATAATTTTTAGGTAAGGTACCTATCTTATTTTTCATCATCAAATAGAAAAAAAAAAAAAATAGAAATGCTATTTTCACTCAAAAACTGGACGAAATGAGGAAGAAATTAAGGATTTCATCTATGCTAGCATAATATATAAGGTAGGTACTTAGGTACGTAATTTATGATAGGTATATTTCTTAGGGATTGGTTTGGATATTGATTATTTTTTTATAGGTTATACAAATTCAACAATAACTTCAATTTATAATATATGATCAGTTTTATTTCCTTTAATGTCTGATAAATATTTTCTTACTTTCAATAATCCCTGTGAATTGTTTAGAATTTTTTTAAATTAATCAAATAACCATCTGAATAGACATTCTTGAACTTAAAGAAGCCGTGTAACGAAATAGAGAAAAATACTTTATCTATGAAATGCTGGAAGTTATACGTTTTTGCTTTCTTAATGCTAATCTCTTTAATTTCAATATCTTGAGTCCTAAAAGTAGGTAAGTACAAATCATAAATTGAAAAGAAGTATTTTTGCCAGCTTATATGTTATAAAGAAATAAAAATATAAGTGATAGATGAAGGCAATTGAGCTGGATAAACAGACTCGTTTCATGTTGGTTAGCGGTCTTCGTCAATCGAGCTTTGTTCTTCGTGGACGCTGTCTGCCGTCGGTAAAAGAATGCCGTTTCCCTCTACGGCTAACTCATCAGACATTCCTCAAAATATACATGATAAACATGTCTCAAATCCAGCTGCAATTGTTCCCCGGTAAGTCCATCTATTCTAGCTAGGTACCTACATGTGAATGCGAAAGAAAAAACATGTAGGTACCCCGATAGAACAATTTGCAGTTTTATTCACCTTATAAAGCATCAGTCGTTTTTTGGAATGGTAAGGCCACCTTTTGTATTTCGCGAGCTAATTACGGTGGATAAATGAAGGTGTTTGCGTTGTAGGAAATCTAAGGGAAATTCAAAAAGTCCAGAAAAAAATGTTGAAATTAGTCTGTGCTAAAGCGACCGCCTGTCATAATGAAAGCCCGTATAATAAACCAGTGTTCTTAATTACCAAGGGAACTTTGAAAAACTTTTTAGGTAGATATATAACTTATTAAGCTGTACATAGGCGGATTACATTCAGAATATTAAATGGTTATTAAAGGTAAAAAATATATTGATGGAGAGAAAGCTGACATATTGATATCGTTAATATGGGTATGTTAATTGTGACGTCGATCAATAACTGTGGTAATTGTTATGAAAAACATATTTCTATCAATTAATACTCGATAGGTATGAGGGTTAAATCCTTACATTTTTTCTGTAAGTATTCTATCTAAATATATCTACCTATAGGTATGTATATTTTATGTTAGAAATACTTTTAGAATAAATTGTTGATAGGTAATCATAAGAAATTTCATAACGATCATAATAAATCCTATAGATAGATAGTCGTTATTTTTTATATTTGTTGAGTACCTATCTATTATACCTATATTTTGGACATCGAAAATGTCTAGAAACCTATTTGAATGTGAGAGAAAAACTTATTATGTTATGTTATTTAGAAATTCACATATGGGTATTAGGTACATAGGTATACCTAGATACATACCCACACATAGAATATTATGGATGGGACTCATTATCTCCTTTAACGACTGTTTTTTACCAAACTTGGTCACAATGCTACGCATTTTAAAAACAAGAGGATAAAATAAGTATAACTGGTCCATACCTAAGTACATTACGATGAAAAACTAAAAGATTATTGCAACATAAATCTGCACCGAATGTTGTCTTCATTTAGATAGGAAATTGTTGTATTTCAAAGCATATGAGTATTGTAATTTTTATTATTAAAAAAAATCTGTCATTACCTAACCAAAGTTACCAAAAACAATGTAGCAAAAAATACAAACAAAGATAATTATCTGATGGCAAAACTTTTCGACGACAGTACCTATCTGTATTGGCAATCCAATAAAACAAGCAGCAAGTGAATGATGGAAGCGACCTTTAAAAGGTACAAATTAAATTCAGCTTCGAACAATAATTCCGATGAGACTATATAACGAGAAAATGAAGCCATTCAAGATAGCGAGCCGGTAATATTGGCAGACCGCGAACAAGTCTCCCGACCGGTTAAATTTATGACCTATATTGTAATTATACGTATAGGGAAAAGCATCCGAGGAGGCCCGCGTGCTTTGACTTTCTTGTTGAGCGACCGCAAGAGAATATATATTACCTATATTGTGCACCTTACATATTGGTTATGTTCCTTCAAATTTACAAATTGATGATTGTTGACGAGGTTTCTCCCTGAAATGTCTACAAAGACTTTGTCAAGAGTATTTCTCGTACCTACTACAATACAACACACAATAACGGTTAACAAGAGGACATTGCATTAGTAATTGTAATTTTCTGGGTAATATAATACATTAATGTGAGATATTTGACTTTAGACTAAATTATAAAGACATACCTATGTAAAAATTATTATAATTATTATTATTTCTCTATTGGAGCGAATAATTACATGGATAGGCACTTGCCATGGATGGCTTTCAGTAGAGTGCAGTCAATCCTATTTCAAAATAGTTTATGATAGTGCTTTGATTTTACAATTATTATGTGTATTATATAACTAAGACGCAAGCAGAAGAAGAAATGGCATACCTACTTCAAGGGTACTTTGCCAAATTTCGAAGATTCAACAAAGTGAGGATAAGGTAATTGACATATTTGCACAGATATTTGTATGTAGGTACACTTTGGTGTAGTTCAGAAAAAATCGAAGATTTAAATTAATCGCAATGTAACGGTTTGCTATCGATATAGGATTCTTATTTGAGTAAATAGACCTATCTAACTATTGTAAGAAAATGCTTGCATAATCCGCTATAACTCGAAATCGTATTTATTGTTGTTTCACATATTTAAATTTATTTGAATTCTCTCCATATTCTCATGGAGTACCTTACCTATATTAGGTACTTGTTTGTTGACAGAATGCATGTTAAGTTAACAAACACAATAAATATTGCAAAGACCTCAAGGAACCAAATAAATGCAAAAGCATACCAAAGTAAAATTATTATTTGTACAGAAAGTGGACTATTTTCATGTATTAGTCTTCGAACAAGGTCAAGTCTCTGTTTAGACACCTATTGAAACTCTCGATGCTAGAGTTAGTTCCAACATCAAATTTCCACTACCTACTGACAATGTACAAAAATTAGAAAGCTTCACTCTGATGACCAAGTACAATTAAGTGTTTGTAGTTTTTATAGTTGATATTATGTAAGTATGTATATGTATATCTACTGATAACAAGATTTGTAGAAATATTGATTGTTTCCCAATTAATTAAAATACCTACAAGTTTAGACTTTTAGATGTTTTGACTTATTAATTGGGTATTACCCAATTAATAGCTTTTCTTCAAGCTTCCAGTTGTTTTCAAATGCTGAAAATTAAGTTTTTGAACGTATCTATCTAGATTAGGTACGTATATGAATTGTACAACTTTTTCAGGGTAAAATTGATATTTTTAGTTGCTATGGCGGTTCCTCCAATAACATTGGAACCGTTGCATACCTATTGCATAAGATTGGGCAAGGTGATATTTTTGTCCGAAAAAAAGATAAATCAGAATATAGTGATAACATTGCCTCCATTCATTGACAATGTTTTTGTTAAAAATACTTATCGACAAGAGCACATTATCTGCAATGGACGATTCATAAATGCTCTCACATTTAACCTCTGTCATCAAAGGCAGATAAGTAGTTTTTTCTCAGTTGCAGCGGATTGGGTTTAGTATTTATTACTAATATGATAAAACATTGTTAACTATAGGCAACTATATTTTTTACAGATACTTGTGACAGGTTCATGTTCATTGAGTTTATGTTATACCATAAATCATGAGAGAGAAGATACATGTAGGTGTAAGATTCAAAATATTGTTTAGATATTACTTAGGTAGGTATCTCAGATACGAGCGTTCTTAAGATTGTTTTATTGTTTTGTTTTGACCGAAAGGCATGTGAGTAATAAACCGAAGCTAGTTTGAATGGAATGTACCGTTTTCAATACAATTTTGAGGAGAAATCAAGAATAATTTTGAAATTTGCAAACTATGAACAGCGTTTAATTAGGGACTATGGGTTTGAGAACTGCGATTTAATGAACATTCAATTTACATACCTACCTATCTGTTAAATAATATGTTCTGTGAGATAGGTAGATCTTTCGATTCTATGTAAACTCAATCATTCATTCAATCAATCAATACGTATTCATAATACCATCCTAGTTCCGTATCTAATAGTTTAGTTGTTACTGTGGTAAAATATCACACGAGACAGTTTTAGCAGCGAACTAAACTAGTACCGATCTAAGATTAGTTGATGAATACTGCTGAATGTCTTTTAAATACTTTGGTATCTTATTATTAAAATACATACCTATTTGCTTAATAATTTCATTATACCTAGATGAATACCTAAAGATTATCTAGGTTTTAACTCCTATTACGGTATAATAGTCTACTTATATTCTTTTGTAGGTACCTATTTCTATAATTTATAAAAAATATGAAAATTATTTGAATTTTACTTTGACATTTCAGTGAAAGAAACCATGAATAGCTAGAACGAATTAATATACCTATCGGTGTTGTTAGCAAAGTAAATATTTTATAAAAGAAATGTTTTGAAATCCCTGACTTTGGGAGATCACTTTCGGTGTAGCCTAAATAAATTAAATAATTATTTAACACCTGACTTGAATCTTTTTAAATTTCCTTTACATGTGTAGGTATCTATCTATCTACTTACCTACCTATGCCTGATATCTCCTAGCTACTAAACAATAACTAAAATTGGTAAAACTGTCAATTTTTTACATTTTGACAATTCCTTGTAGGTAGGTTTACAATTTAGGTAAGTACCTACTTACAGGCTTTGTAACCGTTCAAATAAATTGTTTCTTCACTAAACTTTTGAAAATACATCGTAGAATTTACCAACAAACTAAATAGGTAGGTATACTTAGATATAGGTTTAGATACTGTATCTAAGTATATAGATACCTTAGGCACATATTTATCGTTGATTAGGTAGGCATATCTTCTGATAATAAAAAAGCGATAAACAGTTCTTATTCTCTAGCGGCCGTAATCAAAATATACATATATAGGTAGTAGGTAGGTACTTAGACAACAGATCATTCCGTTATGAGAAAATGAGGTTATGTTGAATTTCAAATGTTACATGCAAAGCGCTCTCTGTTATTCATCAGTGCATATCAAAGTTATTAAATTATGTAAAAGGAACAAGTTCATTTAATTTTCATTTATTATAAATATTATAACAGGGGATAAAATAGTTTTTGGTCAGGTGAGTGTGAATTTGTGTTCTGGTGTAAGTATTGTGGCGGCATGATAGAATGAGCAGGTCGTGTGATAATCCAAATAAATAATTAAGGAAGGCACTGACCTTTCAGATCCGTAGTTGAATCCGGAGGTCTAAGTGGACCCGGAAGGTGCCCGGAAGCAGAAGTCCATTGGTGCACTTTGCCAAAATAGGAAATCGTGGTATTTGCAAAAACGTGCTCGTTTCAAACAATCACGCGTATCGCTCTTAGTCGAAACAGTTACGAACTTAAGGTAGGTAGGATATATAGTAATATGCGAATAAAACTTATGATAAAAAATATCTGGTGTGTATATAATGTAAAATGTGATATCGTTGACTTTGCCCGCACGGACACAAACTTGTCCTATGGTATACGTGAGTTAAGTGTTAGAGAATGGTTTACTGCCGTCCTGTGCTCCGCCCGATCGTTGGCGGGGCGAGAGGGACATGATCGCTTTATGGGCGGACCACCGAGGCCTCCATCTCGCTCGGTGTTTCCTTTGCTATGAGTGCGACAGAGATGGTGAGCCGGGGATGCAAGATAATGGTTGACGCTCCCCGCTAACCATGCTTTATGTACGTCTCTCTCGTTCGCACCGAATTTATGAGGTTACTTTCTCGCTCAGACACGCGCCAACGGAGCTACGATGACGTAACTAGGCCATGTGACTGTGGTCAACTCCCAATAGAACGTTTGGGCGCCAACTCGAAATCACATGGTAGACCGTTCGAAAAGACGTGGCGCGTTGCCTGATACTATAATATACACTACGAGACGTTGCTAGTTCTTTTTTATATTTTTTTTTGTATATAGACGTTTGGCGAAAACCTTCAATAGAAACGGTACAAAGTTAATTGGTTGATTGTAATTGCTTTTTTGTACTCACTCAAATAGCCTACACGATTAACGTGACCGTTTAGTAATGAATACATTGTTTTTCAGCATGTTTGTTGTCACAAGTTGAATAAACGTCGATTTCTTATGCTGGAATCCAACAACAGAACATCGAATTGTCTTTAAGAAATATCGGGAATAATAGAAGGATAACATTGGATTTTTTAATACTAAAGCATATTCCATGTACTTATCAAACATAATACAAAATAATAGGTAAAAGGTATAATTTATGATCAGAAATATGTAGGTACCTATAAAAATACCTATCTAAATAAAAATAAATTTTTGATAATATTTTGAGTTTATTGATAACAATAAATTCATCATTTCGGTTATAATAGAAGGATAACATTGGGTTTTTTAATAACCTACTAAAGCATATTCCATGTATCAAAAATAACACAAAATACCTAATAGGTAAAAGGTATAATTTATGATCAGAAATATGTACGTATGAAAATACCTATCTAAATAAAATAAAAATTTTGATAATAGTTTGAGTTTCTTGATAACAATAAATTCATCACTTTAAAGTGTTCAGAAAATAAAATTATGTAGATAGTTAGATATCTATACCTACATGGTACCTAAGTGTGGGGAAGAGTCGGGCATTAAGCACACTAAGATATTTTTAACAAGGATACAGGAATGAAATCTTGTAACATTGCTAATTTAAAACTGTTGAATGCCTACAATTTCTTTCCAAAATGGTAAGTAATATGTGTCTAATTATTTAAAAAGATGAATGTAGTATGTAAAATACCTACATGCTTGAAGAATTTATGTCAATACATCTCATTTGTTTTATCTATTTTTTGTCATACAGGGTGACCGAAGGGTGCGTGCAAACGTCACAACTGTTAGGTATACTGTTTCAGTTATCCATTTAATATTTTCTTCAACGATAGGTTCGACATTAAGCCCCATTTTTTCAATTGACAGTTCCCCATTTTTGGAAGGTGCCTATATTTTAGCTTTCTCCAAACTTTTCATAACAACGCAGCCATGTTTCTTGGACTTATCTGTAATAGATTTTGATTTACCTACCTATCTAGGTATGTCAATTTTGGTGACAAAAAAGCTCCGTGCATAGATACACAAACGAAATCATAATTTCGGAACTATTCAAGATAATTATTTTTGCCATAAAGTAATTTTAAAATACCTACCTTATCTAATAGCTGATGTTTCTTCACCTATACCTACTATAATTTTCATTAAGATAAAATACAGTTGTAGCAATAAATCCTAATTTTCAAATGTAACGCCCTTTATTTTTTTTTCAAAATCTCTCGGAAATTTCTCAAAGTAAACAAAATCTATATGTACAAAAAACTCTTAAATAATGAATTGCAATGATTTAATAGAATACAAAGTGTTGTAGGTATTTGAAAAATTAGAGTCATTGCCATTAGCAGGTGCCTACCTATCTAGATATTTTCTCTTAAAAAATAGTATCTGACTGAAAGTCGACTCAGATTTCACCAGTATTTTAAAAAAATACCTACCTAAAGAGTTGCGACATTGACCGAAAAAGGGTTAGTTTAGTTATCTTGAGTGGTTTAAAGTCATGATTTTTTGTGTATCCATGCTCAAAATTTTTTGCCAAAAACTCGACATAGGTACCTACCTAAACCAAAAGTTAATACAGCTAAGACTAAGAAACCTAGATGCATCATAACGACAATTTAGTGACAATTTTAAAAAGGTATCAATAACGAGGGGCTTGTTTAAAAACTAAAATGAATTTAATTGCTTATCTTACTTTTAGTAGGTACATGCTCTACCTATATGAATATAAATATTTTAAGAATGATATGCCTCATTCTCAGACCTATCGCTAATAAAAAAATCCCAAATTGATAACTTGGATAGAAAAACCCTATGTAGCTTGCACCTACCCCAGAGTCACCCTGTGTAATTACTCACTTTCATAGATAGGTAGGTACAATTTGATTTACCTACCTAGTAGGTATGGAACATGTATTTACATTAAGTTTTAGATAAATATCATCGTCACTCCCCATAAATTATTCACCCCAAGTATTGCTGGCCATCATAACTTGGTTTCCGGCTTTGCGGTTTGTTTCAAGAAATTTTTATGTTATCTTTCCAACCACCATGATTATGGTGTTTTGGTTCATCATTATCAGCAATTTAAAAACGGTCAAGGGGGAGTCGAGCTTGCGTGGATAGGTTTCCGTACCTACTTTAGATTTTAGGTATATGGAGTGGAGCTCTTTGGGTATTCTGTACCTATACCTACATATTTAATACTTTGAATACCATGTGTATTCAGAAGTATACTCGCCAGTTGGGTCCTGTTCGCTGCGTGTAGGTATACTTTTGGATACCTACAACACATCAACTTGGTTCTGGCCGTGTGTATGGTCCATGAGCACGCTTATTATAGGTTTCTTATGATGGAGCGGTTGGTGTGGCGTAGAGCTGTAGGTACCTCTAGCAACTTCGCCAAAAAAAGTATATTTTAAGTACAAGGATTTTATGGAAAAGTGTTTATTATCAAAAAAATACAAACATTCTGATTATAATGCTCCTGAAAAAGCTTCTAGTATGAAAGTATAAGACTAGTGGAGGTACGTTGGCACTTGATTGTCTCTCGAATAATTCAGTTTGTACAAATTGAGACATGAAATCTGTTTATTCTGAGGGATACACGTGACGCAGAAATACATGATAGCAACTCTATGCCGCGTGTATCCCTGAGTTACACGGGGATGGAAGAGGGTAAAATAAGAAAAAAATGAAATTTTACATTATAATAGTACCAAATACATCATTCTTTGGAAAATTAATTCGAAAAATTGGTGTGGCCTGAGGGGACCATTCCCAAAAATACCGTCGGCCGTCAACGTGTTAAAAAAAGATAAGCTCAGTAATTTTTGCAATTTTCATGTACGTATTCTCTTCAGAATCCTATAAGAAAAGAACTTTAGGAGATTTAGAGAAAATAGGCTCCGCGGTAGGAAGCTAGGCATGTACCTACCTAAATATTACGCAAAATATACCTTGTAAGTACCTAAGTATGTGACGCGGGAAAAAATATTTCAGACTGCTTTTACTCCCACTTGTCACTGGTACCTACTCTAATGTGAAATCGTCTGGTTTATCCTTTATTCGTTTTCAATAATGATTATTTTTTCTAAATGCTGACATGGTGTAATAATAGCCTTTGTCGCAAGTTCTTGCAAAATATCACATTTGAAATGCAACAAATATATTTGAAATGATATAACGTTTTCTATGGTTTTGTAGGTACATAAAATAAAAAAGTGGGTGCCTAACTGTATAGGTATATGGTGTTACCAATATACGTTAGATCTTTTCCCCCTTTTCTCAAATACCTATAAAAAAGTACAAAAAAATCTGAAAATTATTGTGCAGGTACCTATAGTTTGATATCAAGTTTAGTATGTATGCCCAAATTTAATGACATGTCATTACTTACGTTTTTGGAGGGAGCATTGCAGACAGGTAATCACGAAATGGTGTGCTCTAATTGTAATCAGTATTTTCTGGACTACGATTTATTCAGATAGGTAGGTAGGGTAAAGTAGTCCATATTGAACCGCCTCCCAAATAGAACCTCGCGTGTTTTTCTAATTTCTTAAGCAGCTAGTGACATCTCTGTAACATATGTCAAAGAACGTATCAACTTAAGCTAACTACAACTGTTTTTGTTACTATGCCGACTAAGCCATGGGTCTCCCGCGCGTTGTGGTATTGTGTACAGTTGCGAAGTAATATCAGCTACCTAAGGATACATTGGTATTTGTTTATAGCTCATTTTTTCTTTTCTTAAACTTTGTATTTAATGTCTATGTTTTATCGTAATATAGGTAGATACGTAATAAACGGGATATGAGTTTTACTAAACCTTTTCACTATTCTTACTATGCCTCCACTTCTGCTTCATAAAGCCAGTATTTACTTACCTATATCAGAGCGTAGGCTCATTTGTGGAACATGTAGAACTTCGGAGCGTGATCCCCTGGCTACATTCCATTCTAACACCTAATTAGACAGCCGAAAAACTACGTGTCGCAATAAAATAGTTAATTGGCCATTAGCTCCTTAATAAGTGATTCTCAAGGACAGGGATTGTCAGTCGCACAAGAAACGCTGCTGTCGCTCCAATCGATTACATGAGTTCAGCAACTGTCATGAGAGGTACGCGCTAAGCTATTGGGTTTCTTATTGTTTTAATGAATCTATAAATAATAATAATAAAATAATCGAAAGGTTTGTTATTAGATAAAATACAAAAAGAAACGTTTGAATCCAATGAGGCATTTTTAATAGGTAGTTACTTACTGTGTCCTGTAAGATACGTGAGAGAAAAGTTTCCATATCTGAAAATTATCAGCTGTATATGGATCATCACACCACGATGGACGTTTTTCAGGACAGGTCTCGCCCTTTAATAATTCATTTCCTAGAAAAAAATTAACTCTACTTGTTTATTTAGAATGGGATACAACGACCACGTCAGTGCAAAATCTCCACACAATTGTTTAACAGAAAGGACAATGGAGCCAACCCTGCTGAATTTGTTTTTTACTACGAATTATAGATTATTTGAAGGTACAGACCCTGACACATAAAACTACATAATATTTTTAGAAATAGTATTAAGTAGAGGTCGGTTGAAATTTTGTGTAGCAATCAAAAATATTTTCAATAGCATTTAAATCTTGCAGATATTTTTGAGAACTTTCGAAGGTCATAATTTTTAAAATACAAAGACAATCATCAAAAGTTTATCAAGGTTTTCGATAAAAGCTAATCGCCTGTTGTTATGTAAGTAGTATCGAAAGGTAGTACCATGTCACTATAATTTTTCGTTGTGTGGATAATGCAGTAGTAATATCCCTACGTAAGTACACCGCATGGTCTAAAAGACCATGCGTACAACGTTCATACGTACATAGGTATAGTTTGTTTCACGAATGCTGGCGTCTGCCATGAGAATACGAGAAACGGAATTCAACTGACAGACGTAAATCAGTGGAGTAGCGATTTTGAGATAAAATATGGTAGGTATTTCAATTTTTTATGCGCTTCAGGGAATTTCATATAATTAGGGAGAAAAAAATATCGATTGATTAAATATCAACCAATAATACAGAAACATAAAATACAAACTTATTGCTTACCTAATGCTGAATTCTCTGAAATGTTACGTCGACTCTGTGACGCCAATGAAATAAAGTTTGCGTTGCCTTTGGAGGAGCAGCGCCCTATCATGGTATTGAAGGAGATAAGCTTGAAATACTGATGTCGTAGTCGACCAATAAACGTATTATAGAATTTCATGATAATGAGATGTGATGAGAACTAATGCGTGATGTAGGTACGTAGCTCGTGAATGATTACACACAATAATAGCCCTCATTCGTGAAACAAACTATAGGTACGAAGGTACACACCAAAACGAACATACGGACATACCTATACCTATTTACATATATTATTAAATTGCTGGTCCTTAAACTGTGGTCAGTTTTAGACCAAATTAATAGATTGGCCGAAAACTATCTTAATTCACTAAATCGCAATAAATCATGCTCAAAATCATAATACCTATTCAATTATTTTTATGGCTAGATCTACATTGCATATTACATACGCAGTTAACTTTGTATATAGGTTACGATCAGAAATAGTCGGTGCGTTCAGCAACCACGAAATATCTACGTCTATTACCTATTAAAACGCTAAGCTCTATTTTTCTGGTGAAATCCGTGAGTTTATGGGTTAACCATTTTTTATGAATTAAGGTAGCTTAAAACAAGGAGATATGTACAAATTACTATTTCAGAAAATCGGTTCCATTACAATAACTTCCCATTGGGAAGTTAATAATGATCAAAGTCTGAAACATTAAGAAAGAATAAAATGTTAGCAATGAAATAATCAATGATATCAAACATCATCATTAATTCATCTTCATTTTCATCAAGAGTGATACAGGAAAAAGCAAGAAATAATGCACACAGACCAAATATTCCTTCCTACTCTTCAAAATGGTAATGTGTGTCATTTTTTGGTTAAACCAATAAATTTTCAATCTGAGGTCATAGTATTCAAACAAATGCCCCTATTTACGATGAGCACTGGATTTAAATACCAAATGAGGAGCCGCCCATGCTAAGTAGTTTAAAAGTTACGGTTACAAGTTGAATCGGCAAACAATTTTCATCAGGGGCGTGGAAATAGACAGCATTGGAAAAATATTAGACCAAGAATATATATACCTATTATGTTATCATTGATGCACTCCAGAAATCAATAGCTTTTATAAATAGGTCATTTTTTGGGTTTAAGAAACATAAATATGGAGTTCCCAAGAGGTAGAAACCTCTATGAATTTCTGGTTAGGCAAGTAATATTATTACAATGAGATTTTACCGACCTGTTGAATACAATACAAAAATTGATTTTTTTAGTCTTTCTGAAATCATATCTTAAAATTTAAATTTTATAGATTTGAAACGATGAAAGATCCATATGCCTAAAATGTCAAGATCTAATTTATTTGATTTTGTGATCCATCACAGGATAACAATGTCGGCAAAAGTCTCAAAATACTGATGAATAGGTAGGTACCTATATACCTACATAAAATTATTGTGATATCTATATTTTATATAAAATGTTTATCAATATAATAAATATTATTTTTCCGTATCTTTTATTAAATCATCACATTTCCAGAAATCCAAGGAAGAATCTTCAAAATGAAGACAGTGTATAGTTATTTTTCGCCTAAGCATCAATTATTATTAAAAGTTATACGACCTTAAATTTATGACGATTCAACCTCATAGGTTGATATATTTGTTTAGGGATCCTAATTTTGAAATACGAATTTAAGTACCTACCACATTGCTGTCTCCCATTTGTATTTCAAAATCTCTTAATTTATATCTAATATCGTATTTTTTTTTTAAATATAGGATTTTTTGTAAAATTATGGAGAAAATATTTGATAATTTATAAAAATCCCTTAAAGAAATTATCTTTCTCCGATAATTTAGGTTAGGAACAAGATTCTAAGGAGCGGTTTTCATTAGCTTCTTTCGACATCATTTTACAATTTTACCTATATATACCTACCTAATTGTAACAATCTAATATCGGAAGAAATCTATCTTTTAGTAAGGGTAGGTACATCAAGGCGGTGTCGAGTGCTCGAAACAATCGAGTGTCACACAAGTCTAAATCTTTCAGAGGCGGCAATTTGCGGTAGATGGGAACTACTGGAAGCAATAAACTTGCAAGTGAGAACATGCGATCTGCAGCCACACATACATACATCCTACCGCACGATTGAGATATCTGGACTCAAAAGAGACCGAAAAAATATAGGTAGGTACACTGCACCACTTTTTTGTTCTGGAATTAATGATTGTGGTTTTCATTCATGCTCCGCTGGAGTGTATTACCCAGCGATTTATTACTTATACTCTTTTATATTTCTTCTTCCTTGATCTATTTTTTATTATTATTTATCACAGACGTTTTTTCTGAGAATATTTATTGAGACATTCGAATGTTTTATGTCTTCTATTTTGATTTACCGAGTTTTCGGTGGGATGCGCGCGCTGTGGAAAGATTTATGTTCAGCTTGAATTTCTCATTAGGTGCTGCTTACATATAGAAAAGTTTTATTTATTAGTTGTACTGATTTCTGAAAAATTCAATCTTTGTTAGTGTGCATTGTGCAAGAAATCAACTTACTTATTGACTAATGATTATTGTCAATGGATGTTCATTACAGATATAGATATAGATACTATGGGTAAATGACTCAAATTACCTTTTATTTAAGAAACTTCAATTGAGGAAAATATAAATGCTTTATACGTAGAGCACGTCATTTCGAAACAAAATTCCAAAAGAAGCACCGGCGTTAGGAATTATGAAATTATATAAATATTATTTTATAAAGAATAGGACCGACTTTATTAGTAGGTGCACTGAAAATCTAAAAATAAGGTTAGATAATTCTATTGGTGCTGGTAATGTTGAATAAGTGTCCAGTGCAGTTGTGAATGAATAGAAAACTTTTGGTATTATTCTCAAAAATATCAGCACCAATAGATTTATTTATCAGTGCACTCACTAAAACTCGTATAGAGTGGGTCCTACTTTTTTTGTGAAATTGATTATTTCTCATATTTGACTGTTTCATTAGTACTGAAAATTGTTGAACTCTCTTATATTCAGGGATTTCAAAATATGGTAATAACAATCTTGTACTTTGCTAGTGCTGTAACTCCATTGATCTTTATTTAAAAAATTTCTGGTTTAAACGTTGCTGTAATGATCATTACCTTAATCCTGTAAAATAAAATTTACAACTTTCGAAAAATGTTGCCCCAACCATCCTATTTGGGCGAGGTTATCAGGGGAACGGAGATGTTGAATTTCAATTGTTTTTAATATGCAACCATTTTGCAACACTCTTCTTTCCAATGAAAACTGAATCATCGGAATCAGTGCACGTTTACTATGGTCCCTGGCCCTTAAATAAGGAAATCCAAATTCCCTTGCCCTCAAATCTACTTTTATTTAAAAAAGCTGAAAAAAATGCATGCGTAAATTTTGGACACCTTAACTGCAAGATCGCTTTTTTTAGAACTATATCCTCTATTTTCTTCGTTATCCACAAAATTCCGTCAATCAGAAGATTCGGGTGAGCCCTAATAAAGAAATAAAATTCAAATAGTTAATAAAATAATGATAATATTTTTGATTCTATGTTGACTAGTTGTAAGCGTATTTTTTATATTTATAATAAAATTGAGATGAAAATGAGTTACAGAAAAAAATTCTTTAAGTCAAGAACATGCATTATTTTATTGAAATGTTGGAGATTTTTTGTATTTTTAATTGTGCATTAATAATGAATTTAGTTTTATATGTTCGAAATGTTTCCCGGCTTCAGATGTAGCATCGCCAGGTCCTCTCTTGGGGTGGTGGGTACTAGGCCAGCACTTGAAATGATGATAGGAACGATGCGGACGGATTTCAGGTTCCACATAGTTTATTATTATTATTATTATTATTATTATTATTATCTGTGAGCCATTGTCGTTGTCTGAACGCACCCAATGTTCTCTGAACGTATATAGTATTTCATATTTAAGTGTTAAGAGTTAGTGCCTATTGGGTTATTTAAAGAGTTAAAGTGTATGAGTTCTAATGAATGGTAAAACCAAGCAAGCATTGAAAGTATTGCAGTTAAAGGAGATATCTTCATCAAGAGCAAATACAAAGCTAAAGCGAACCTTAAAAATTAAGGAGGCAAAAAGTAGGTCTATTTTACAAGCTAAATTTTAATTCCAGATAAAAAATAAATATATCTAGCCCCGGTATACCATGTATACGACTACGATATCATGCAGATAGATTGACGAGCCTTAGAACTGAAAATTCAGCTTAAAAATACACAGAAAAAATAGCTAAATATATTCGTCCCTATTATATAATACTGTGGGAGTAAGATCAAGAGAATTATATGAACTTTATGAGAGTATTCTACCTACGACTTTTTCCCAATTAAAAGCACCTTAATACCACCCGCACCTTGCTCGTGACCTTTGCGAGCAAATGAAAAACTATGCTCTGCCCTCCATATCTAGGAGTAGACGAACCGAGAATTAATTGCTGGAAATGTAGCCCACTTTCAGCACACCATCCATCCCTGCCTTCCTTCTAGTACCTACACGATGGAACGAACAACTCTCTCCACCAACACGTAGCTCTATATTCAACCGAAACACATAAAATCAAATCACTCGTCTTTACGGCACCATAACGGCCCTCTCCTGTAACCTAAGATTTCAACCTCGAAAGCTCGCGTGCGCCTCTACTTTATGAAGTACTAAACTCGATTTCCAACTCCAACGCCGCACCAGCAGCGGGTAGAAGCAGGACGGCGTATACGCGATTTGTTGCGGTTTGAAAGAGAGCACGAACACCAATATCATCCCCCGTAATAGTAAAGGTCTCTGGTGAACACAACAAGTGTGCCTTCAACATAAATGTTACCATAAACATAATTTCAGCGTCAACACTTTTATTTCATGGTATAGCTACTAAGTATTAGAGGAAAGTGAATGAGATAGTTGTTCGAGGGTTTTACGTACTTGTGTGGTGTGTGGGAATTGGAAAAGTTTGAAAAATTAGGGTAATCCGATTGAGATAACTGAATGGGCAAACGATGTTTTGATTTAGTGAGGGGTGGTTTGAATCTGTTTGTGAAATTCGATCTGTAAAACACTATAATATAAAAGTTTTGTCTAATATTGAAGTAATTTTATTATCTAATAAAATATAGCCCGAGCACCAAGATGGTTGAAATTTAGTTACCCAGAAAATATGAGGGAAAGAAAAACTTGCTAATGTAGCAACTCAATTTAAACATTCTCAAGAACATAGGTACTAAGTTCGCAACTAACATCATATGAGCTTTTGCTGCTATTTTGAGAAATGGTTTCTGAAATCAGGTATTATCAAAATATCTTGTGGTTTGTGGTATCTTCGAAATAAACAGTCTAAAAATTATAGTTAATTGAATTCTCCACAGCTGTTTTTTCGTTGTAAGGTATTCAAAAAAGCTGCATCGTTGCCCCATTATGAACTGAAATAAAATTTACTCATTTTTTTATTGTTATTGATTTTCCTTGGTATAATAATAAATACTTTTAATATTTCTTGTATGAGGAGTCTTTTTCAACCCTTTTATAGAGTATTTCCGAAACTGTTGGCAATATGATTTCTTGTGGCGTTAAAAATAGATAAAATTTAGTTATTTATGCAAAGTTATTGGTTACTAGAATATAAAAATCAAAAGATTGAGTTAGGTATACGATTTTCTTATAAATATATTGATCGCCTAAAAAACAGCATAAGCTTCAAGAAAGGACCATGTTCCCAAACATTGTGTTCAACCATCCTTAGCTTTCTTGATACTTAGTAACTATACTTAAAAAAATAAAGAAACTTCTAAGTCATCATGACTCATGCATAATATCCTGATATTTTATATTTTTTTTACGATTGCACTATTCTCTATTGCATACCTACATCTTTCCCCTTCACAGTAAGTTGTTTTATTTGTTTGCTATGCTGGTTGCCAGGGAAATTCGTAGGTAAGTGATTTACTAAGGACATGAGGACATGGATGATTTAACGAATGCATGGTCGATTATAAAGTATATTTTTCAGGAAAATTATTTTCCCTTATAGGTAGCTAAGTTCCCTCATCAGCAGCAATAAATTTTATAGGTATCCATTATCCATAATCGATTTTTATCATGAAATTGACATATTTGCAAATAACACCATGAGCAGATGTGATTGTTATTTCGTAATTATTTAACTGTTCTCGTTGTTCTTAACCAAACATCCATCTTTTTGAAAGGGCATTTCATACACATATGGAGATGATGCTAATCTTGTAGCATAAGCAATATATTATGATAATTATTTCACGTTTCATATCTACGTAAGATAATAAATTGTATTTAGTTTTCTTGGCATCTGCATATAGGTACAATTATTTTTAAATTGTTCGTTTTGTCATTAATGCTTTTTATCACATGCAGAAAAACTTAAAACCATTTTAACGGTATGTATTTGCGATTAAATTAGTTACCAATATTGAAACATAAGTAGTTTATGTTTAAATTCCTATACGTTTATGATACAAAATTAGGGCTATTAAGAAAGCTTCATATTTTGTTCTTATTTTGAATGTTATACCTACTTCCCATCTACTCAAATACAGGGTGTCTTCAAAATGTCTTTACAAAATGCTATCACACATTCATGACATATAAATTACTTTAGTACATAGTTGGGTATTTTGGATGCTATGGGATCCTAAAGTTATACTTTGAAACTCATCAAATTTATGAAAATATCTCAAAGTTATTATATTTGTTAATTCTTTTTGTCATATCAAACATTGTATATAAGTACATATATACATATAGGTAGTATTTATAGTATAATATAGTTTATTAAAGTAGAGTAAAGTTCTACGCCTATGGATAGACATTATTCATAATTTCCATATAAGTTTATATGACATATCGAACAATTTTACCGCATGTCAGCAAAATTCCATAAGCTGTAAGAAGATAATAACATAAAAATAATTATGCAGGACCATATATCTAGTACCCAAAACACCCAAAGTACCAAAGTAAGTTCGCTTAAATACTTAAATTAACTTAAATTGCTATCAGAAAAATTTGATAGCATTCTGTAAATAACTTTCAAAATCACACTGTATTTGTACATTCATAAGCAGATACCTAATGCAAGATGCACACGAAGCCACTCCGACCGGAAAAGTGCAACAGCAACAACTGATAAAGTCGGTAAAATTTTTGTTAAAAACATTTATTTCACACTTTTGGGTGTAATATTAGTCATGAAAATTGTTGAACGTTCACCAATACCCGAAAAGTCTTAGGCTTAGATTGTACCTACATGTTATTTATTTATTATTCGGAGATCTCAAAACATCGCGGCACAAATATACATAATTCAGACTCTACTTGCTGTAACTCGAAAACCGTGACTCAATTTAAATATTGCTACATATATTCTTTTCTTCAAATTTGGCCGTCACAGATTTTAAATTTTCGAAAAAAAAATGCTCTTTCACATAGCGCAAAGACGTATATCACATATTTCAGAATTTACTATTGCGCAACTAGAAAACTGTAACTCTTTTGAAAAAATGCTCAATGTAAACACTTCCGGATTTGGTCCCATCTTTAAGTCTGCCTTCGCAGGTTTTTGGTAGTTCGTAGTGAAGTCTATGTTGGACTTCAAATAAATTGAGTTGGGACCATCTCTCAGCAATTTCCTTTCAAGTGAAATTATCTAAGCCAGAGCACATCTACTATGCAAATCAAGCTTAAGAACATCCCCAATATAAACCAAACGTCCAAAAGTATAACTGTATACCACCTCTTCCCTATGAAATTCTTCGAAAAAATTTATGTAATTACAATTATAATTTGCAGCTTTCTTAATTTAGATCATTATATCTGCCATAGCCCTATATAAACTTTAAAACACTTCTGGACAAACATGTCCTTGCAGATAGTCTATTATTCATAATTATGTTTATTCTCTTTTATCTATCATCTTTCTTTATTTATATACAAACTATTCCACTCTGTCAGAGCATCCTTGCTTTTTTCTCGTTTAATCGAACCTATGTTCTCCATATTATATATATGCCTACTATACCTATATATAACCTATCTATATGCCAACTCTTACTTGTTCTATATCTGAGGAGCACAAACTATTTACCTCATTTAAGTAGACTTAAGGTAAATTCACATGCGTCCGTCATCCGATGATCCGATGCTCCGAAATGCATCTTATTGGTCGAAATAATTTGAAATCAGTTGGCGCCAATATTTTGCACGATATGTTCAACTTTTGTCCGATGATCGGATGAGTTCAAATAATTTCAACTTTTATCCGACGTCGGATGATTTTTAACCTCAGAATTATATTAAGTGAGCGGGAGCTATTGATATATTTTAAATTTTAATTAATCCGTAATCATGAAAGTGTGTTCTTGTATTCAAACTCGAAAGAATCAAATGAATATCATTTTGTTGTCTGTAGTAGCTTTTAGACTTTCTAAAAAGCGGAATAATCGAAGACTATGGATTCGTGATATTTTTAAAAAGAGAAAGCAGAAAGGTGCTTACAGTAATTTGATAAATGAGATGAGGTTAAATGACTCAGTTAAATATATAAATTATTTAAGAATGTCACCGGAATCATTTGATAGGTTGTTAAAGATAGTAGGTCCTAAACTTGAAAGACTGTTTTGCGTACGTGAGCCAATTTCACCCGCTGAGAGATTAACCCTGACTCTAAGGTAAGACAAATCTCAAGGGGGTGCATGAACAATTAATATCTGAAGATATTTGTAGATACCTTGCGAGTGGGGACAGCATGATATCTTTGTCCTATGCTTTTCAGATAGGAGCCAGCACTGTCTCAGCAATTATTACTGAGACATGCAGTAGCATTTGGGAATCTCTTTATGAAATAGTGTTTGAGAAACCTTCAGAACAAACGTGGTTGAAGAAAGCCCAAGAATTTCATGAAAGGTGGCAACTTCCAAACTGTATTGGAGCTATCGATGGCAAGCACGTAATACTACAACTACAGGTGAGCAAAATATTTTATTGGTCGTGTAGATCAAACCAGGGTTGATTTCAGGCGCCATCAAAATCTGGATCAACTTTTTATAATTACAAGGGCACCCACAGTATAGTTTTGTTAGCGGTATGCGATGCCAACTATAAATTTTCAATTGTTGATATTGGTGCAGAGGGTCGCCATAGTGATGGTGGTATATTTAAAAATAGTTGCATGGGCAAACAGCTTGCTAAAAATGATCTTTTTTTACCACCACCATCTGTAATAGAAGAGAGAGGAGAACCTATAAACTATTATTTGGTTGCAGATGAAGCATTTCCGCTAACTACATATATTATCCTTATCCTGGTCGTTTCTTAACTCCAAATAGAAGGATCTTTAATTACCGGTATGTTAAACAATTTTAATTTAGTTAAGAGCAAAATATACAATTTATATACTGTAGGATATGTCGGGCTCGCCGAGTAATAGAAAATGCATTTGGCATTTTGGCTGCTAGGTGGAGAATTTTCAGAAAGCCAATAATAAGTAATTTGTCTACAGCAGAAGCCATAATTAAAGCAACAGTTTGTCTACATAATTGGATTTTAAATGATCCAAATAAAGACAATCCATATTTGTATATAAATGAAGGTGAATGGCGCGAAGAACAGATTGATAATTTAAGGAATATTCAGCGGGTAAGCAGCAACATGTATGGAAGAAAAGCACAAGAAATGAGGGAAAAATTGACGCAGCATTTCTTGTTTGGAGGGGCAGTACCATTTCAATGGAACCAATAGTTAAGAGACTGGCCTCTGCACAGTTTTATTTATAATTTCTTCACAACATATAATTTTATATAATATTTATAATAGAAATAAACTAAAAGTCTGATATATATCATATTTATTTATAAATAATTATAAGAATCATTATAAGCTAATTGTAATAATTTAATTTCAAGCTCTGTTTGCTCTCTCATGGGTAGAGCCTCTAGAATATCTGAAAGTTTTTGACAAATTGGATTGATGCTTTTTTGGCAATTCGGGGGCGGTGCATTAGTCATGCGGTTGATGGCGTCAACCACAGCGGTCTCCATTCCATCACTGACTTTTCTTCTTCGAGAAGGTGTTTTGTTGTCTTCATTATTGCTTAAATTCGGCTCATCAGTTGATCAGTAGATTTGACGCAGTCCTGTAAATAGAATGATGTTTCAATAATCACATTACACTTAGTTAAACTTACGGTCGATAAGAAATAGTATCATTGAGAAACGACATAAGCTCATAGTATTCCCATTTCCTCTTTTTTTTGGCTTGAGAGCCGCTGGGCTGATCAGCATCATTTTTCAGGCGGACGTATGTGTCTCTCAAGTTCCTCCACTTCTTCACCAATATTTCTACAGAGTACTGAGGTTGCTCTAGAAATAAATATACATTCAGTAGAAGAGATTGACTGCTATCCAGTTGATCATGCAGATTTTCAAGATTCATCATTTTTTACAAGCTAGATGAAATATTCCATAAATAATAAAAAAAATTGAAGTTACCTCCAAACTCCTTGTAGATCTCCATCCACATTTGGTCCCGAACATTTTTCGACCTGCTTTTCAATGGTAATCTGCTATCCCATAATGCAGGTCTAGCTTGTACGCATCCTATCAAAACTTCTTCTATGCTCACTTCATCTTGTGCTTGTGTCTAACAGTAAAACAATAACTTAATTTTTTAATGTCAACATATCAATTATTAATTTTTTTACTAACCTCTTGCACCTGAAAGCACTCAAAAGCATTATCGTCTAATGACAATTCAGGTGACTCTATATTCATATCATATAATGAAGTGAAAATCACAGAAAAAAAGTAAAAGTACTCGTAAAAGTTTAAATAAAAAATTATAGGCACCGCAAATACACAAAAATATAGGTTAGATATTGATATTAGACAGCAGACAGAATGACAAAATATCAATCTGTAGCCAACGTTTCAAAAAAGTTCCTAGTTTTGGAACTAAATATTCCGACAAAGATTCGGACGCATGTGAATGATCGTTTTTATCTCGTAGATGTCGTACGTCAGAAATTCCATCGGATCACCGGATGACGGGCTCATGTGAATCCGCCTTTATTCCGGCTTCTATTCAGCTCAGAGACAAACCTTCAATATTGTTGCCACTTTTGGTGCTCGGCCCGTAGCCTGTCAGTAGCATGATCACTGAAATTCGAGAGGTTTTCTGGCTCCGACTGAAATTCTTCTATTCCCACCAAGAGGTCCGCCGATATGACGTTTTTGTTACCTAGCAAGGATTAAATGGTCCATCAACGCAGTGCCGCGTTTGCAGCAATGAGAAAAATTACAGTGGAGATCGCCGCGTTTTAAAATTTGAAATTCTCTACTCTAAGCTTAGGTAACTAAACCTTATCCATCTTGTTCAAGGATTCTATAATCTTGGACACCTGGCTTCTCAGACCCAGTGTGATCTCTTAGCGACCTGGCAATCTTGCTATTTTTAGCAGCTCAAGTTAGGAAAGTCAGCCCTTATCACATCTAAGTATCTTGCTCCCTACAAAATTCCATGAAGTTCTCGGATTCCTTTTGCGCCACTTTGGAACGTGACCAATGAATACCACGGAATATTTACTATTTCCATATTCACTGTCCAGATATAATTAACCTCAGAATGAATCCTATTTTTCAAGGACTGTAGGCCAATCTCTGGAGCAGAGCTTTTTGCGCCAATATCCAAAAATATATTGTTTGTTGAATTATTGCCATCGGAATATGCAATAGGTATTAGAATATACCCATGCCTTAGTACCTAGATCTCAATTAATCTATAAGTTGTTATATATATTTAATATTTTCACACAAATCTTGATCCAATTCATCATGTTATACAGCATAGGAGGACCTCAATTACATCTGAGTCATTGTTGAATGTAACTGTGTGAAATCAAACACCACATTCACTGAACATTAGGTACTTCTATAGAATTGAATTCATTGGTCCGTAGCCGAGTAGGTTAAACATAAATCAAGAAAGTGCTACATCCTGTATACACAAACACAAACATAATACACGTGAGTTTTTTGTCGGTCCACTTCCAGCATGCGATTTAAGGGCTTTTATTAATGCGAAGCCATGCCGGAGACGACATCGAGGCGGCCATGATTCAAAGTGAGCGATGTCCGGACTTAGCTTGAAGTTTGTGCAAGTTTGGCGCTGGGATAGAGGCAGAAGGATTTATGAGGAAGTTTTTTCTTATTTCAGCCTGCTTCCTTCCTACCATACGTCGATTTGTCTTCTTTTCGTAGTTTAGCATTTAATAATGATTTATTTGTTCGTGCTGAAGATGGGGGTCAGCACCTGAATGCAAGGGTAACTTTTTTGTTACCCTTCACATCTCCAGATCAATAGCTGGACCTACAGAAATTCTATCTGAGAACAATTTTTGAAGCTATATAAAATACAATAAAAATTTGTCATGGTCAATTAACAATAATTTTTTTTCTTGAAATATTTGAGAAAAATTCTAGTAAAGTAATCGTTTGAAACTTTTCCAAACAAATCATCTTTCAAAACGCATCATTTTATCCTTGGATTAGTGTTTAGAAATATATGACGAAATACAACTTTTCTTTTCACCAAAAATAATTTTAGGTTCATTCTAAATTATAGTAAGGTAGGTCAATATTAGATCAGATTCAAGTTGATATCGTCTATATCTTGAGAAAAAGTGATGAAAACCGTGAAAAATTGTATATTCCATATTGAATTCGAATGAATTTTCTCTGTCGATTTTTTGTTCACGAGTGTACTAAGTATGTCGGGAAAATGTTTTTGGCCGACTTCCCAAATGGAGGAGGTATACAATTCGACTGTATGTCTGCATGTTTTTTTTTTTAATTTATTCGCTTTTTGCATAGTAAACGTGCTCTGATTTTGATGATTTTTTGTCATTTGTGACAGGAGCATTGAAAATTGGTCCCATTAAGAAAAACAATATTAGACATGCCCTTCCCCTTAAAAACATCCCCCAAAAGGGGTGGTGGGGGTATTTTTCCAGAAAATTCAAAATCCGAGACGGCATATTTAAAAGTTAGAGAGTGGAAAATTTTTTGAAAAGAGTTACGGTTTTCGAGTTACAGCAATGGTAAATATGTGATAGGTGTATTTCCGCTAGGTGAAAGGGGCAATTTTTTAGAAAAATGAAAATATGAGAAGGCCAAATTAAAGAAGAGATTATATGTAGGTATCAAGAATTAAAATGAATATATTTTTTTAAATTACGGTCTTAGAGTTACTGCAGTAATGTCGAAAATATGTAGGTATATCTGCGCCGCGGTGTTTTGAGATTTCTGTATAACAAGCTGGTACAAGCTAAACCTTATACATGGTAATAATATAAGTACTATATTTTTTAGTATTAGTGAACGTTCAACAATTTTCATGACTAATGTTATACTCAAAATTGTTAAATAAATATTTTCATACAAAATAATAGACCGACTTTATTAGTTGGTGCACTAAAAATACAAAATAATATTAACTCTATTGGTGCTGGTACTTTTGGAGTTGGTGCCTACAACGGCAAACTACAACGGCATAATTCCAAAAGTACCATTACCAATAGTACCTATTAATATTATTTTGTATTTTTTTGTGCACCAACTAATAAAGTCGCTCCAATTTTTTGTACAAATTTTATTTATAGGACCTGTTAACATCTATTCAAAAGACTGCTATTACGCGTCCTATGGATCTCAACGTTTTTTATCCAGTTCAAACATCACCTAACTTAACTCCATCATTACAATGACGAAATTTGAATAGAGAAAACTAACCAAACTAAATTTTCGGATTATAAATCATTTTTATCTTTGTCCAAAAATCTAGTGTAGAAAATGGTACGAACGTTTTGTACACATATAAATTGTTGACGGATCTAAATAAGTTCTCATACATGAACACCGAGGTGGCCATAACTCATATTATGCCTTCTTTTCGTAACCGCATTAAAAACCCCCATCATTCTTAATCTTAACAACATTGAGCTGCTAAGGACTTAGCGGCAATAAATAATCATTTGTCATTCAGATGTGGATCGAACAATAACACTCCGTATCCACGGTATATAATATATCATAAATCCACACACAAAGCTGCGAAACGTAATATGAGTTGTATTTTTCTTCTCTTCTTTCTCTGCTCTCTTTGTCCGTTGTCCACGATGATGAAGGAGAGATATTGGATTTTTTGCTCCTGCGACTGTGTGCGCCATCTTGAACACTGCTGCAGCAATTCGTCTTCTTTTTCACTTAAATTTTCTTGCTACGTCAGGTTGTAGTCTTCTTTGCATGACCATGCTGAACCGGTAATAAATCACCAAATATTGGAAAAGATAAATAAAGTTGGGTTTACCTTCTTACGGTAGTGTTGACGATAGCGTTACTATATGTACATTGAAATATTGTAACGATCGATTGAGCAGAGGAGTTTGGATATTTTATGCACGATCTGAAGGTCAAAAGCATAAGGAAAAGTATACCTATGTAATTCAAAAATACTAAAATGCGTTTCAGGAAAATTGAGCGAGATATTGGATTTAATATACCAGGTGATTCATTTTGATATTCGTACCCTTGTATTTTTTTTCTTTTTAAACTGAAAAGTGTAGTAAAACATATAAATTTTTGTTATAGCTCCGCAAACTCGATTGAATACCGACCAAAAAAACATAAGTAAAATTATCACTTCATTCACATAGATATATATGTGTGCCAAAACTGCGATAATCCACTTTTATTCCAAATACCTTTTGTCATGCTTCAAAGTTTGTTCTGGATTTTTGAAGACCTCTCTATTCTACATTAACCTATATAAAAATACTTGACACCTTATGTGAAAAAGTAAATTAAAATTAAAAAATATGATAAAATTCTGGTTGATTCATTTATCCCAGAAAAATATTTTTTGCCTAGAATTCTCGTATACAGTAAACAAGTAATTTATTGAACAATTTAACTAGCTAATAAATTATTAATAACATAATATTAATACTTTCAACAATTCTTTCGAATTTCGAAAAAGTGTACTATATTTCCACATTGTTGAATTATATTGAGTATCCCAGCTTAGACGTATGTCATAGGGATTATTCAATGACTGTGTTTAATAGGTTTTAGCGAACAATTGAAAAAATGTATGCCTAAGGTTAACTAGTCTTCTTCTAATATAAAACTGAATCACCTGGTATATTGGCTGTGAAATAGAGGAGATATCTAACAGGTGTGTCCTTAGATCAAGCATTTGAAAGAAAAAAAAGTATTTCGAGTATTTTACGACAGCAGTACATATATAATATGTAGGTATATCGATAAAAAAAATAATAAAAAAATGCCATCATTCATCCTATAACATAGGTCTGAAGCTTCTTGTCAGTTAAATAGTTTGTTTTGTGTTAAATTACGTTATTTATTAAAATCCCCTGTATAAATATGAAACTATGGTCAATGTGCGAAAAGTAAGAAATAATAATGACTTCGCTGAAAAGACCATTATTTTTTATAAGAAAACTCTTAAGAATGCCAGAAAAAAAGTCCAAAGAGTAAAGATACCGCTCTAAATAATTTAGATATTTTTAAAGGGTTCATCTTCTATATTAAGAATTTGTTTCAAGCTGTTTAATTTTATCTCCATTGTCTGTTCTGCTGGGAATGTGTAGAGGGCAAATATACCTAACTATTTCACTGAAAACCAAAAGATAGGTCTTAGCCAAAATTTATCGATTTAATTTCACTAGACATCTAAAATTTTCTCTGTGCTGAATTCAAATCTTACTGAGATATCGAAAAAAAATGGCGAAATCCAGCTAATTTATTTTTCCGCATGACATAGTAAATTAAGCTTTACACAGATTTTGATGAAAAATCTTCAAATAATGAAGATCTATTCCATGGCATATTTTTAGGGTTCCGTACCAAATTCGTGAAAACGGGACACTATTAGATACTAAGACTCCGCTGTCCGTTTGTCAGTGGGCTCTCTCTCATGAACCGTAACAGGTAGAAAGCTGCTACAGCAACAAAGTTTTGCAGTTGTAGATAGCCTTTTGGCCTTTTTTCTTTTAAGAAATAATAAATTATTTCACACATTGGAGTGTAGCATTAATCATGAAAATCGTTGAACGTTCACTATTACCAAAGAGGTTAGTAATTATCCTATTACCCATGTATACACTCTTTCCTTGTGCTTGTTATTATTCGGAGATCTCAAAATATCGCGTCGAAAATTCTCATATTTCAGATATCACCACTGCTGTAACTCGAAAACCGTAGTTCTTTTGAATAAATGTTCTATTTAAACGTTTTCGGAAATGGTCTTATCTTTAATTCTGCTGTCTCTGATTTTCGATTTTCGAGAAAAATTGCCCCTTCCAACCCCTTCGGAGTTATTAGAGGGAGGGAGATTTCGGATTTGAGTTTTTCTTAATACAGGAGCATTCTTCCTTCCTTTCAAATGAATCAAAAATCTTCAAAATCGGAGCATGTTTACTATGCAAAACGATCGAATAGCCATATCTACATAAAAGAAATTAATAAATATTTTTTACAAAAAATTGGATCGACTTTATCAATAATTGTTGCACTGAAAAATACGAAATGATATTAATTCTATTGGTGCTGGTGTCTTTGAAGTTGTGCCGTTGTAGTTTGATGTTGTAGGCACCAAATCCAACAGTTATTAAAATAGAAGCACGTTTACTATGCAAAAGTCGCGAACAAACATATATAAACAAAACATGCAAACATACAGTTGAATTGTATATCACCTCCGTTTGGGAGATCGGTCAAAAATAGTACTGGTTGCGACATCTGTTAGTGAATAATTGGTCCACATGCTCAAAAAACCATTTGGCGAAAATAATTTTGGGATCACACTAGGAATTATTAACTTGTTGACAATTCACATGAAGAATTGAGGTGATGAAATTGACAGAATAAATTCGAACCTACACAAGCAATAAGCCCAACTAACAAGCATGGACGAAGTGAAGGACATCTTCTTGATGTAGATATTGATTTAGGCATGATCAACAATAAAGTACAATCATCAAACTCCCAATGTATTCACCATAACATAGTCGAAAGATTTGCTTAATAAACGTGAACTATTTCCATGAATTTCAAATAAAAAGCTCCAAAATATTCATTTGTATTTACGCACAGCTCCAATCGACCGATTTACATTCTCTGTTGCGGATTTACAGGCGGCATCACGCGATGGCGTTTTTGGTGCAGCATTTTTCCCATATTCCAGACGAATTAACAATACGGTAAAAAAGGAGCAGCAACTGGAGATATGGAATTGGCGTTGGATAGTTGCAGATAGCAGAAGAGTGTGGAGTAAGCATGAGTAGTTGGAGCCGGGGTTGAAGCGCAGCACTCGCGAGCCCGCCATTCGGCACCCATAAATCATGGGTTACCACATTGTAGCCCGGTAAATCATGCGGGGCTCTGGCGGACGCGGGGTGAGGGAGCTCCAGCGTGAAATGAAACCCATTCGTCTCTGTCACGCCTCGACCTCTCTCTCTCTCTCCCTCTATCCCTTTTGCGCTCATAGGTTCCTTTCTCCACCAGCCGAAAGATACGGGGTCGGTTTCATATTTCCTCAACCCAAGACTACTATAGGGGAATTTTCTTTTTATCTTGTTGTCCATGTATTTCCTTACAGTATAAGAGATAGTTATAGAATAGATAGATAATATTTATTAGCTTATTTCTCTCTCTATTCCATTTTTATCTCTTTAAAAAATAGGAGTCGTATTCAATTGTTCATAATATTTTTAGCATTAAATTTATATTAGAAAATATATCAAACTCGGATTTATTTTACCCTTTCCACATTTCAACATATCGGCAACTTTTAGGTAAATTTCTTATAGAAATGTACCTATTGCGATCGTTCACACTTTTAACTTTCGAAAAAATTTCAACGGCATGTTGTTATATATCTATAAGTAAGCCCGAAAAAACTTTTGGTTCAAAAGTTTATATATAAGTATGGGTAATCACGAAATTTGTTAACACGATATAGGTCGCAGTTTTGGAGGTATCAAGTTCAAATTTGCTACAAAAATCAATCTCTTAAATGTCTCGGCCTAGTTCGTTATTGGGCATTATTGGTAGTAGTTTCAAAATGTTCAAAAATTTAAAAAAATTATGAAAAAGGACCGTAGTGTAAATATCATCAAAAATAATTTTGGGTTATATGTAGATATAATATAATAAGAAATATTGGTAAAACATGAAAAATCAATGTAAATTTGATGTAATTGTACATTTTCTGGAGATCTTGATAAAGACCCTGATTAAAAAAATATAGGTATATTTAAATTATTGATAAGAAAAAGGCGAAAAAAGACAACCTTGACGCGGAACGCGAACCCCTTCTGCTTTATATTCAACAGCCAAAACAACAACCTCTAACCACAAGGCTATGACACATGCAGTGCATGCATGACATGTATTAGGATTCCAAAGATTGGTCATATTTTTAAACAGAAAAGTGGTGCATTCAAATTCGTTGCAAAAGAACTCGGTTTTATTTCAAATTGCACTAATTTTTTTTTATCAACAGCTATCGAATATGCTGTCAAAAAAGAATAACAGCCAAAGAATTACAAATTATTAAGGTATAATTTCATATGGCATTTACGGAATCAAATAGGCCTCAATGTATCACCTGCAAATCCGGTCTTGTCTAAAAAAATACCAAGATTAGGTATCCTAATAAGAACATGTCTACATGTATCTACCTACCTATTACGCATAAGTAAGTTAGTGAATTGCAGTCCTTAGAAACAAATAGTAAGTTGTCAGTTACTTACAATCGCATAATACAGGGTTTTCCAAAATTAGCTTGTCAAACTTCATCAGCTGATTCTAAGTTTAAAAATAATGCAAAAGTTCCAATAAACATACGTCGAAAAATTTTTGTTAAGGTAATTGCAGCCCTTCTAACGTAAGCGCCTGGAAAAACAAACGCTACATTTGCAACCGAAAATCGGGGTAGGTAAGTTTCTAGCGACAGATATGCTCCTAAATTGAGTCCAGTACAAAACTAGTACACTTCGACTTCATCAGCCCATGCGAAAAATATCTGGTACTGCTTTCATCTTGAGAAAAAATTGCCGAATGATCTCTGTTGTATATCGAATTTAGGAACGACAATAAGAAGATAACTTGAGATAAATGAGATGAAAATTCTCAAGTCATAAGTCAACGCGAAGCTTATGTTTTCCATGGCTACTATAATCACAAATAATTTGATTCACCTTGAGACAAGTGGTAAAACTTTAAAATCGATGTTACTAGAAAACGGTTCATCCTGCTGAGGTTCGATAAGAGTACTTGTTTGTAGTAGAAAATTCTAAATTCTCATAAGTTCATGACAAAATTTAGAAAAAGCCACATACAAGAATGTTAGGGTATTTTTTCCCCAACGCAACCTTGTTTGATGCATCCCAATTTAAAATTTTGAAGTTGCTGTTAGCCAATCATGTAGGGAGTCAAAAAACATCAGTAGATTCCTAAAATTTCGCTCCATTATCTTCATTAGTTTTAAACTTAGAATCCGCTGGTGAAGTTTCGCAGGCTAATTTTCGGATAACCTGTGTATTATTGGATTAATTAGTTTCTGACGCAGAATGCATCTTTAACTATGTTTCGTGTCAATACTGCTTATCAACCGGACGGACGGACGAATTTAGGTATCCTTCGAATTGCTCAGGAGTATACCGCCAGGCGACTGAATGAGAACCCGGTTACATGCTTGATGACCCGTCACTTGTCCAAACCTTGGCCGTGCTCTTCGCTGCTTAACTTTGATGATCGAAGTCAGTCAATAAAATCTTGCAGCCAAACACTCCTCAGCTGTGATAACGATTTGTTATTTAAAAGTGTTTACAAAAATGTATTTACGGAATAGGTATATTGATTCTTAGACACCCAGTATGCCATAATTGTGAATCTCAATACTCATTCTCCTATTTTTTATTTCTGAACAAAGAAAATCATCAGCTTTACTGTATAATTGTTCTTTGCAAAAGCACATCAGAATTGATTCCTAATCAGAACAGACACGTGCGGTATAGGATATTTAGGACTGTCTTGATTTTAATGAGGAACGTTCTTTGGCAGTCTTCAAATAGAGTGGGGAGATTTTTAAATTTGCCCATTTTAAGTAATTTATTTAAAATAGCACTACCCAACTACATATATTACATTCTTTGAAAATCTACTCAGAATATACATATACACCAAAATTTATCGTCAAATCTATTTACGAAAAGTACCTATCTCACACGTGCTCCAATAAAATCTGGCGAGTGCGCAGACACCTACAACATTGCTTAACTGAATGTAGCCCAACTTGCATATAAAATGGCGCAAAAACAGGTCAAAGACTAATAAATACTAGTTTGCCCCGTGGTCAAAATTCGGATAACGATCCAATATCATTTTTTTAATTCTGTTTATCAAAAAAAATTGTAGTGGCCAAAAATCTAAGCTGGACCAGCAGCTGGAAAGGCCGGTATGTTCGCACTAGATCAACAGAGCATTTATTTTTATGAGTCCATACCTACATGGTACATGTTATATTATTCACTGAATCGTGATTGTGCGATTTTTTTCTTCAATAGAAAATAGTTGGTCTGGTTGCCCCTAGTCATGTGAAACGATCCTCAATTTGGTAGTAAGTCTGAATGGCGTTCGTCATTACTGCCAGCGAATTAAAACTTCGCAAAGAATCGATAACACTTGAACACGCTGTTGTTTAAGGTAGAATCACATGTGTGGTGTACATGGCGCATGCAACAATATTTGCTTACTTGGCAAGTAAACCAGCTTTATCTATTACTGAAATTATCGCAAATTTTGGTTAAAATAACATCAGTAAAAATTATTAAAATAGATTATTTACGCAATTCGTTTGAGAACCTTGAGAAGTAGGTATAGGCAAGTATGAACTTGGTTGAAAATCATTAGAAACCATTTTCAACAAATGTGACTGGTCGATTCCTGTACAGCTCCTCTCCGCTCCGAACATCTCCTCCTCAATGAAAATGCAGCCAAAGAGCTCGCTTGAATCATAGGTACCTACTATCATTACCTAATTACGTTGAATTAGAAAATCTTGACGTAATCAACAATATGGGTGTGCAACTCTCGAGGTCCACTCTATAAACTTCCCATTTGAGTTCAAATTAGATCTATAATTAAATCATATTTTTTATCTTTTATTTCTCTTGTTAATTTTTTCAAAAATAGTTTTTCTTTTGATAGAAAGCCGTAGCGTAAATAGAATCAAAACGAAGACAAATTTAACTACAATAAAACCAACAGTTATTTCATCAAACCCGACAATTGAGGTAGCTACTTGATAAGTCGGTTATTCAAACACGGCTGTCGATCTTACCCAATTCAACGAGTAGGTATGTGGGTCATTTTAGAATAATTCGTTAATACAGACATAGAAAACTTACGGCATCTTAGACAAGTTTACAGACCACACTTATTAGATATTCCTATGTGAAAGTATAGAGATTACAAAAAGGAAAAATATCTGCCAGCTACTAGTACTCTCTTTTGTTCAAGTAATATTGAAGATTTGAAGTTTGAATGAGAGCAATTTCCACTATAATTGAATACCTATTTATTATACTTGATGCAAGAATGTAGTTACAGCCGCTCTTTTAGAAATAAAATTATAATTGTTCACCTTTTAAATTAAAGCAGGTCTCAAAATCGGGGTAGGTAAGTTTCTAGCGACAGATATGCTCCTAAATTCAGTCCAGTACAAAACTAGTACACTTCGACTTCATCAGCCCATGCGAAAAATATCTGGTACTGCTTTCATCTTGAGAAAAAATTGCCGAATGATCTCTGTTGTATATCGAATTTAGGAACGACAATAAGAAGATACCTTGAGACAAATGAGCTGAAAATTCTTGGGAAGATTTAGGGGAAAACCTTATGGAACAGAGAGCAAATTGCTGATATAATAACCAATGCAAAATAGAAAAGATTATTGAAAGGGTACTGCACAGAAAACAAGATTGGAACCATCAACAGAATGGCAACAACATACTTGTGTGAATAACAAGAGACAAATCACCTGAAGAAGTTCTGGATGCCCAAGAAAAGATGATGGGACAACATATAGATGAGAGCAAAACCGATGAATGAACAAGCTTTATTCTAGAAGAAGAAAGTAGAAGAATAATAATTTATTAACACCTACATACCTACTAAATACCTATATAAATATTTAAATTTTCCACTTCATTTTCGTTAGCTTAAGAAATATTGATTACACAGTCTATTTGTGATTTGTCTGAGGTCATAATAAATTTTACTGGAACCCCCTACAGACGTTCTCATTGAATTATGTACTTCCTATCTATACGAAAGGGTTAATATGTTAGGGGTCGTCTTGCTTTGAGTTAATCGATATTTAAATTACCAGTAAAAGGAAGGGATCCAGCATAATTGCTTTATCTTTTGTCTTTCCAATAAACCTTTGATACCAATAGCACTGATAAATTGATAGAACAAATACAGGGTAATTATAAAATTGTAATCACATGTTGTCTGTAAATAAATGTATTTGGTTTCACGCTATGTGTCTCTGAGTTTCAAAATGAATAACATAAATCATTCGTATTTTAAACAAAAAATTATGTTATGTCCAATTTTCCTGTTGTAATTTAGGAATTATTTAGATTATGTTTTTATATGTATAGTAAGTAATAAAAATAATCTCTTTATTGAATGGCGAAATTAAGCACAATGCTATTCTTACATTCAACCCGATATATCATAAACTTATCTAAATCAATCTAAAGATGCATAATGATACTTAGCAAGGAGAACGATTTTCAAATAGAACATGTTCTAAACTTGCCAATTGGCAGATGTTTGAGTATATCTATAACTTCGTTATATAACAGGTACCATTGATCTGAATGTGAGAGAGCGCTGGCAAAAAACTTGATCAAAAGCAATTATTCGTGCGTTTATATTTTTGTTTTTATATACCGAGCCGCACTCACTGACAAGTCATAATCTGAATGTAATGATTATATAACCCCTGGAGATTGTTACTCATAGATAATTTTTGAGTATGCTAGTTGATAAAGACATCTAACTGTATTCTTTATTGTATTTAAAAACAGAGTTTTGTTGACCCGATTGGTAGGGATTTTGTATATTATTTAAGCAAACGATTGTAATTGAGAATGTAGTAAAACATTGCCTATTTCCTAACACTCAAACAAATTCCATAGAATTCAAAATTATCTGATCCGGTAATGTGACCAATAATTTTTTTCAACATACCAACATAAACAAAAATGGTGATATTTAATTTTGACGTACGACGAACCGTTCAGCCGGAATATGAATAAACAGTTAGAACATTTTACACTTTATTTAAGCATTAAGGATGACTTTGTTTTCTGTTTCTTCTCAAACTCACTTATTATAGAAGGTGGTCAAGGGCTTTAAACTGAATGTCTAATGCCCGGTTTCTGAAGTACCAGATATCCACTCCATAAAGTTATGTACTCGACAAACTGCATATAATCAGACTGACGCATGCGCTGTTGAGTGACATAACCTAACCTAATCTCATTTAATTTCTCATTGAATTTTGAATTTTAAAATTCAACCATAATATTTAACCTGATCGATCAGCTAACAAAATGCTTTCCAGCTCTTCAGAATCATCAGATGAAGAAAATGTTACCAAGGTTAGGTATATTGTACTATCACGAATTTATCGTAAGAGGGAAGATCAATATTCAAAATATAATGATAATGAATTCTGAGACAGATTTCGTTTGAGCAAGGAGAGTGTAAATATTTCATAACAGATTTGATAGACGATAATATAAAAGTTATTAGCATTAGGAAGAATTCATTATCAGTGCTGGACCAAATCTTAATAACTCTTCGTTTTTATGCAATAGGTTAGTGTGTTTAATTTAGGTACATATCTAATTGTTAGAATGTAGGTACTTTGCGACTGTGGATTAGTATTACGTGTCAAAACATTTTCAGGCTCATTTCAAATTTTGATTGGTGATGACAATCAAATACACAAAACAACTGTTTGTAGGGTGGTACAAAAAATTACACAAGAAGTAGTAAGACTTCACTCCCAATTTATTCAGATGCCACAAAATGAAAATGCAGTAAGGGATGTGAAAGCTGGCTTTTATACTTAATATAAGAAGATTTACAAACGTAATTGGATGCATAGATGACACCCACATAGCAATACAGTCTCCAGGAGGGGAAAATACAGAATTATTTCGAAATAGAAAAGGATACTTTTCTAGAATGTTCAGGCAGTGTGCGACTCTAAATTAGTGATACGAGATATTGTTGCTCTATGGCCTGGGTCAACCCATGACAATGTTCAACGGATCTCATTTCTCTGCACGTTTAGAAGTGAATACGTAGGGTATTTACTAGGTGATAGTGCTTACAGCTATAAAATATATTTATTGACACCCCTATTGAATCTTACCACTGATGCGGAAAACAATTATAACGCAGCACATATTCAAACAAGGAATACTCTGGAACGCACATTTGGAGTTTTAAAGTGACGGTTTGCTTGCCTGTCACTAGGACTCAGAACTAAATTAGAAACTACATTAGCAGTGATAGTATCAACAGCAATTTTGCACAATATCGCGATGATTAAAAATGACATCATTGAAGGTGTCAATGATATGGAAGATCTTGTAGGCGGCGTAGTCCCTAATAATATTGTAAATTTGCAGTAGAAGGTAATGCATTGAGAAGGAGTTTAATTGATAATTACTTCAGGTGTATGTAGTTTCTTACTTGCTTACATATTTGCAAAAGCTTTACTTTTATATTAAACACATTTTAAATTTTTGCGCTGAACGCTTACATATATTTTCTGGGATTTAAAAACATAATGACTATCTTAAAAAAGGGTTACTTCTGAGTTAGTAGTTCCATATAGTCATCTTTGTAGTTTTATTAGTAATTTTTGTTTCATAATTTTGTAACTTTGCAAGAGATAAAATTTTCTTTTCTATGTTAAAGCTTATCATTTCGAGATAACATACACCTAGGTACATACATACTCTTGTTTACACTTGGACTTGGTGCATGCAGCTAAACAATAAATGTATATTAGCTACAAATTTCTCTCATTAATTTTAAATATTTATTTTTAAATCTTGTTGCAATATCTGCAATTCCAAGGACTGTTTTGCTTGTATATATTGCAGTTCAGTTTCCTGTTTCTTTTGTAAATTTTGCAGCTCCAAGATTTTTATCTCGAGTTCTCGCCGTTTAATTTTTTCTTCTATGTCTAGCGGTTTCATGTTTTTATTTCATTATCAGCTTCATCTTTTTGGTTCTTCCTGTCAACTAATCTATTTGTAATAATATTAAGACATTCCTTTTTCACTGTTAATTTAGAATTTGGTGATATTATTTTCCTTTTTTTATTGATTTTGGGGTACTTGTTGATTTCATTTGCGACCCTTGTTCCTTAGCAGACAATGCTACAACTTTAATATATTCTCTGAAAATAGAATAATAGGTATATTTCTATAATTATAGGTATTAGTGTTATTTTATAAATTGAACCTTACCTTCCATACATTCTGCGTCTGTGATCGGTAGAAATTCTGTTGGTGCTTCATTATCTTCATTCCCTTCAGATTCACATATATAGCATCTACAAAATCATTTAAGTAATTCTATAATAATAATTGTTAATAAAATAGCCTTACTTTATTCTATATATATCGAGGATGAATCATAATTATTTTCTAGGGGTTTGAATTGTACCCCTAGAGTTTCAACTATTTTTGACCGACGAACCTCGAACGGAGAAGGTATACAATTCGACTGTCTGCTTGAGAAATGGTCCCATATTCAAAAAAACGCAAATCCGAAATCTCCTTCCCTCCGAAAACCGCGTCCGAAGTGGTGGAAGGGGCGAATTTTCTCGAAAATCGAAAATCTGAGTTGGTATAATTAAAGATAGGACAATATCCGGAAACGTTTAAATTGAACATTTTTTCAAAAGTGTTACGGTTTTCGAGATAAAAGCATGTTAAATTCTCAAATATATGTATTTTTGTTATGTGGACGGGGCGATTTCCTTCGAAAATCTTTCGATACTACATGAAAGACATAATTATTTGTAGCAACATTTATAATGAAAATTTTTTCCTTAGAGTTACGGTTTTCGAGTTAAATCGATGTTAAAATGGTAACATAAAATACTTAAGCATATTTCCGCACCGATGCTTTGAGATTTCAATAATAACAACTACAAGCAAAGAATATATGTAGGTAATAGGATAAGTATCTTCTTTGGGATTAGTGAACGTTCAACGATTTTCGTGACTAATGTTAGGTAGGTACACTCAAAATTGTGAAATGAATATTTCTTACAAAAAATTGGACCTACGTTATTAGTTGATGCACTGAAAAGTATATAATAATATTAATTGTATTGGTGATGGTACTTGTGAAGTTGGTTCCAAAAGATATCAATCTAACTGCAACTGCACAACTTCAAAAGTAAAAGCACCATTAGAATTATTATTATTTTATACTTTTCTGTAAAATTCCGATTTTCAACAGATGTGTCCCTACGTTTCAAAGGTCCCTGAATACAAATAACATATTTTCAGTCTGTCATTTTGTCAGTCTGTAGTCTTTTACCTAAGCAGATATTAACATTTCTAAAACTTTTTTGAAAGTTTAAATGTTGTATGTACCCAAAGCTATAAATGTCTTACTTTCTAATGAGGGATCTACGGGCAACTCAATCCTTGGTTGCATAATGTAAAAGCTGGACAATCATCATTACCAAAGATCTGATAAGAACTAAGATACATCTTTCAAACTACACGATTTGTGAAGACGACAGGACAGGGCAGTCTCATATCAGGGTTAAGTAGGCTATGTAAATCGATCTAAAAATGACAATTTAGTGATCCAAAAGATTGCTGAATGTGGTCAAAAATATTCACTTCTGTTAGTCCTTGGAAAAATTTACAAATGTTCCTTTAGCAGAGGAGAGTTTTAAGGTATACTTTCATATCAAAAGTAAAGTACTCTAGATGTGTCTTCTTTTTTGGAAAACACTTGGTACCAGAAATCTTCTCAACACTTTGATGATTGTTTTGAGGTTGTATTGAAATTAGATCAGTACAGTAAGTAATTTTTGCGTTTTACGAAGGTTACTTTGATTCATCTTTCATAATAAGATACTCAAATGATTTGTTGATTCCCTAACTCGGAGGTTGAAGTTTTGGAGTCAAGATTGTAAACATCATAAAATCTAAAGAAATGAATATTTGTAAAGGGGTAGGACATTCCTGAATACTTAGGTACCTACCGATGAAGAGGAGAGAAAACATGGGACTAGTGTAGCTAAACCTAGAAAGGCATAAGTTGTTCTTGGCGTCTTGACCTGCTACGAAGTACGGAAATATACCTAAAGGAAGGCGCTGTGGCACTCCACAGTCCATTCTAATCAGCGATATAGACGAAGAGAATAAACATTCTCGAAAGCTTGGCATAATCCAAAGAATTTTATTTATTAAATGACTGCACCCCAACAAAAATCTATTATATATATATATATATATATATATATATATATGTATATATAAACTTATTAGTGATCGTGGCTGATTAGATAATTATAACTATTGGATAGAAGGGATGCAGCCAAATTTGGGTGGATACATAATACTCTTTACATTTATTTGAGAGCTTTCGGAATTATGTTTATTCCTTCTTTAGTCAAAAATCTTCAAAATAAGGTGCAAATTGTTACATAATGTAAGTAATCAGTAATCTGAAAAAAAAACTAACAAAGGGATTGATATGTTCTAACTTACAATGTGTGAGATTTCTCTAACTGATGTTCACAAAAAATTAACCAGCACAATAAACGATATATAAATATAATAATTACAAATAAAATATTCTCAGTTAAAAGGTTATCAATTGTTGTGGAAATGTAATTGACAATTGAATCTATATTTTGATTTGAACACTGTTAATCGGGTGGTTGCCTATTTTGATATTGTGTCTTATCTATATTTAAAATATTTGAATATATTATATTAAGGTTTGGGATGTCAGATTTTTTGTTGAGGGCATTAGGCTTACAATGGATATGTGCCATTTCTAAAAAACTTCTCTTAAATATATTTTTCTCTACTTCCAAAACCCTAATATTATCAAAGTCGGCTTCGTGACCTGTTCCTGTAACATGTTGGGATAAGGTACAAGTATCTTTCCTTACTTTTATATCAATTTGATGGGAGCGTATTCTAGCTTGTAAGTCTCTTGTTGTTATTCCAATATATTTTTTTGGGCATCTAGTACAGTTGATGTCATACACTACATTCGTTTTTTGTTTAATATTAGTTTTGTCTTTCATATTACTAAATAAGCTATCAACTTTTTTAATCGCCTTATTAGCAATAACAAGATTTCCTTCCTGTCGTAATATGTTGGCAATTCTTGGAGTAAGAAACTCCTCATACGGAAGCGTTCGCTATTACAAGTCCATTTATGAAACCAGTTGTATTACGTCACAGGTGAATTGGTATACCTGAAACTCCCGACGTTGTCAAATCGAAACAGAATGTTGAAAAGAATTATCAAAATTAAAAAGGGACCAAGGAGGAAATAAGGTCCCTTCTATCCTCCTTGCAAATGACATACCTAGACCACAGCTTACCTAGTTAGGAAAGCTGTGTCTAGACTTCAATGATGAATCGATTTGACGTACGACTCTGAAAAACGGTATAATTCAAAATTGTAAATTTCAAAACAAACGATGTTTCAATAAAAAAGTCCCTAGATGATGACGTAATCATATGGCACATTTAAATAGACTATAGATAGTGTGACCCAGGGGTATGGGAAACTCCATACCTTTTTTTATATCCAAGCTATCGATTTGATTTTCATTAAAAACGATAAGTCCGACATTATGGCACTTTCTTGAAGTATTTTTCGCTAAAAGGATGCACTGGCTCGTGTACTAGAATTCGAGGCCTCGAAGAAGAAGCTGTCAGAGTAATACTATCCGAAGTGGCAGTGATACCAGGAAAAAGTGAGATGGTTGTAGAAGCTCGGGTGGAAGATGGCTCTAATTAAGGAAGCATTACGATGTTTGAACCAGAGATGGATGACGAGCAAATCGGCCGTGGAGTCGCGATAGGAAAATACCTGGTTCGAGCTGATGATGTGATTCCAGTAAGGCTGATGAACGTTAATGGCTTTCCTGTACACCTCAAGAAAGGGACTGTGTTCTTCGGATTCTTCAGTAATAAAGAGCTCAAATGTTATCGCCGAAACCCCTGATCGCTTATCTGATAAGTCTATGTATTACTGGCAACATCATCCAAGGAACTGAAAAACGAACAACGAGCAAGATTGAGGATGCTTATAGTTCAATTCCAGGACGCATTTGTTATTAGTGTTGATGGAAAAGGAAGAACAAATATCGTACGGCAGGAAATTAACACAGGTGAAGAATGCCCTATCCGACAACCAGTGAGAATGCTACCTCTGGCTAAGCGGGAAGAAACCGTAAAATTATAAAATAAATTGAACAAGAAGGAGTGATCATGATGGCTCAGCACGATTCTGTGTGGTTTACGGCAACTCAACAACGTTACCAAAAAGGACAGTTACCCATTGCCAAGGATTGACGACACATTGGCATTGGACACTTTGTCCGGATCCGAAATATTCTCTACGCTTGACTTGAAGATGGGTATTGGCATGTCGAAATGGATCCCGAGGACCGAGAGAAAACTGCATGTATTGTTGGCTCCGGCCTGTGGCAGTTTACAGTTATGCCGTTTGGATTATATAAGCTATATTCGAGAAATAAATGGAGAGTGTTTTGAAAGGGCTGTCTTGGGAAACCTGTTTGGTCTACCTAGATGACATCATCGTTGTAGGAAAGACATTCAATGACAACTTTAAGAACTTGGAAAGAGTATTCCTGCAGCTACGTCAGTCACGTCTCAAGTTGAGCCCCAAGTAATGCCATTTGTTCAAAAAGGAATTTCGGTACTTAAGCCATGAGGTGTACAAAGAAGGAATAACAGTCGATCCTCAGAAGTAGTGGAAGAATGGCTTTCACCCAAGTCTAAGCACGAATTAAAAGGCTTTCTCGGTCTGTGCACTTATATCAACGGTACGTATCAGGATTTGCAAATATCGCCAAGCCGCTAACTAGGCTTACGGAGGACGGTTGCAAGTTTCAGTGGGGTAATGACTGCCAGCAAGACATCGAAACATACAAGGATGCACTGCTACCAGCTCCAATACTGAGGAAATCCCCTCCTAACGGGAAAATTTATATTTGAGACAAACACAAGCAACGTGAGGATCGGTTTTGTTTTATCGCAGATACAGAAAAGCCAGCAGATGGTTATCGGCTATTTTAGTAAGACTTGTGAAATCCGTGGATTATTTCTACAAATATATATATATATATATATATATATATATATATATATATATATATATATATTGGAATGACAACAAGAGACTTACAAGCTAGAATACGCTCCCATAAAACTGATATAAAAGTAAGGAAAGATGCTTGTACCTTATCCCAACATGTTACAGGAACAGGTCACGAAGCCGACATTGATAATATTAGGGTTTTGGAAGTAGAGAAAAATATATTTAAGAGAAGTTTTTTAGAAATGGCACATATCCATTGTAAGCCTAATGCCCTCAACAAAAAATCTGACACCCAAAACCTTAATATAATATATTCAAATATTTTAAATATAGATAAGACACAATATCAAAATAGGCAACCACCCGATTAACAGTGTTCAAAACAAAATATAGATTCAATTGTCAATTTCATTTCCAGAACAATTGATAACCTTTTAACTGAGAATATTGTAACGTGCAGGGGGAACAGCCGCCGGTATTGGCTACAAAGTGGCGGCATCCTTTTGAAGAAAGCGCGAGATCTATGCAGTGGTTGGAAATATCGAAAACGGCGTTGACAAAGAGAGCGACGGCAGCATGTCGGCATCTACTCCTAGAATGCCGACAAAGGGATTTCGAGAAACGTCCAGTGGCGGCTTTCGAATCAAAGATCAGAAGCCGCTCGAATGATCTGGAGCCTTTGTCGGATATATATATGGGAGAATTGTCGGTATGAGAGAGAGAATGTAAAAGAGAGTGTGAATAATAGAATAGTCCGATTAAGCTAGTGCGATTATAGTAAAGTTGAGTTGTAATTTATATTATTTCGAGTGTAAATAAAGTTAATTTAATAACTCTAAATTAGTCTCACTTATCTGCGAACCCACATACGCAACAATTTGGTGTTAAAAGAGGGATAAGTGAGTGAAGAGGCTTTTGTCTATGGTGAACACCCGTAAGCAGACAGAAAAAATGTAAGAACAACTAACTAAGTTATTCTCCGATTTTTCGAGAAAACAAGTAGAACTGCGACAGCAAGAAAAGAAAGAAGAGGAGGAGCGAAGGCTGCGAGAAGAACAGAAAAAAGAGGAACAACTAAGTTATTCTCCGATTTTTCGAGTAAACAAGAAGAACGACGACAGAGAGATTTCGAGCAGATTGCAGGATTGTTCCGAAATGTCCATCAAGAAATCGAGGTTAATGGAATTAGTTCTGCGAGGACTAACTTGGGAGACGTGCCTGGTGTACTTGGATAATGTAATGGTGATTGGCAAAGATTTCGACGAACATCAATCGAATCTGAAGAAAGTATTCGCCAGGATCCGAAGTGCTAATCTCCAGCTGAATCCAAAGAAATGCGTTCTATTCCAGGAAAAAGTCAACTTTTTCGGACACGTCGTATCATCGAAAGGAAATGAGACCGATCCAGAAAAAGTCCAGGCAGTGCGAGATTGGCCCAGACCAAAGAACAAGCACGAAGTTAGAAGCTTTTTGGGACTCAGCAGTTACTACCGCCGATTTGTTAAGGATTTTGGGAAAATTGCGAAGCCACCACATCAATTAACCGAAAAGAACTCCCACTTTGACTGGTCACCAGAATGTCAACAGTCGTTTCTGGAGCTGAAAAACCGTTTGACCAGTGCTCCTGTTCTTGCATATCTCTTGGACTAAGGATTGTTCGTGTTAGACACTGACGCTTCACAAAGTGGAATAGGAGCTGTTCTTTCCCAAATACAGAATGGCGAAGAAGCTGTAATTGGATATTTCAGCAAAACGTTGGGAGAAGCAGAGCGAAATTACTGTGTGACCCGGAAGGAGCTGCTAGCGGTTGTGCGATCCATAGAGCATTACCACAGTTTTCTCTATGGACGGAAATTCTTAGTAAGAACAGACCACTCTGCATTACAGTGGCTGCTGAATTTCAAAAATCCTGAGGGACAGATAGCGCGTTGGAGAAACTTCAGAGTTACGACTTTCAAATTAAACACCGAAAAGGAAGAAGTCACGCCAACGCTGACAGCTTGTCACGGAGACCTTGTAGCAGTTCCTGTAAATTCTGTCAAAGGCAGGAACAAAGAGAGATAGCCAAGAAAGTTGTACATATCCAACAAATGCAGATTAGGAATAAGGAAACGGAAACTACCGACGAAATCACCAGAGACAACTTTAGAAGAGAACAAATCGCTGACAAAGATTTGACGATAGTTCGGGGCTGGCTAGACCAAAAGCGACGACCTGAGTGGCAAGAAATCTCCAGATTTGATCAGACGGTCAAGGGGTACTGGGCTCTGTGGGATTCGTTGTGCTTACTGGATGACTTGATCACTCGTAAATGGGAAAGTCCAGATGGTAGGAGCATTGTGTATCAAACCGTTGTACCCCGAACGATGGTAGCTGAAGTACTTCGTGAAGCGCAATGCAGTCGCAGTGGAGGCCATTTTGGAGTAAATAGAACACTGGCACATGTGAAACAGCGGTATTATTGGATCAACTGTCGAAGAGATGTGGATGAATGGTGCAGAAGATGTGACCTCTGTGCTTCTAAGAAGGGTCCGAAGACACGATCCCGAGGGAAAATGAAGCAGTATCTGTCAGGTGAAACTTGGGAAAGAATTGCGGTGGATATTGCAGGACCATTCCCTACGACAGATTCTGGAAATAAGTATATCATGGTTGCCATGGACTATTTCTCGAAGTGGCCAGAAGTAGTGCCGATGCCGAATCAGGAAGCAGTTACAGTGGCCGAAGCCCTTATGGAAAACGTGATTTCCAGACACGGAGTACCCTTGGAGCTGCATACCGATCAAGTTTGAAATTTTGAATCCGAAGTATGGACGCAGTTAATGAGGTTGCTGGGGATACCAAAAACACGAACAAACCCACTTCATCCATAGTCAGATGGAATGGTTGAGAGGCACAATAGGACCATCAATCAATACCTCTCAATATTTGTGGATGAGCACCAACGTAACTATTCGGGGCGAACAGCTTTAAGGGAGGGAGCAGTGTAAAGTGTAAGGGGAACAGCCGCCGGTATTGGCTAGAAAGTGGCGGCATCCGTTTGAAGTAAGCGCGAGATATAAACTGTGGTTGGAAATATCGAAAGCGGAGTTGACAAAGAGAGCGACGGCAGCATGTCGGCATCTACTCCTAAAATGCCGACAAAGGGATTTCGAGAAACGTCCAGTGGCGGCTTTCGAATCAAAGACCAGAAGCCGCTTGAATGATCTGGAGCCTTTGTCGGATATATATATGGGATAATTGTCGGCATGAGAGAGAGAATGTAAAAGACGGTGTGAATAATAGAATAGTCCGAGTAAGCTAGTGCGAATATAGTAAAGTTGAGTTGTAATTTATATTATTTCGAGTGTAAATAAAGTTAATTTAATAACTCTAAATTAGCCTCACTTATCTGCGAAATATTTTATTTGTAATTATTATAGTTATATATCGTTTATTGTGCTGGTTCACTTTTTGTGTTTGTGATTACAATTATCCATAAAATAGTGTTAGAGTAGAGTGTTTCAATTCAATGAACATCAGTTAGAGAAATCTCACACATTGTAAGTTAGAACATATCAATCCCTTTGTTTGTTTTTTTCAGATTACTGATTACTTACATTATGTAACAATTTTCACCTTATTTTGTAGATTTTTGACTGAAGAAGGAATAAACATAATCCCGAAAGCTCTCAAATAAATGTATATATATTAAAGAGTATTATTTATCCACCCAAATTTGGCTGCAGAAATATGTAGATGACATCATCGAAGCTATACCTACCGAAGTATGGGACTACAGAACTTCTAGATACTTTCAATAGCCTGGATCCATATATCATATTTACTATATAAGTAGAAGATAACATTCACTTGGTACCTTTTCTGGATACAAAACTAATACGTAAAAGTGAAAATAAGATATTAGTGGATTGGTACAGGAAACCATGCAGTTGTGGCAGGTTCATCAATTTTGAATCTTATTATAAACGCTCCATAAAGTTGAACCTGGTTAAACAGATGAAAATAGAGTACTCGAAATCTCAGACAGATCTTTTCATATAAAGAACCTGAACATTCTTCTTCAATTATTCACAGATAATTCATACCCACCAAGCTTACTGAAAAGTATTCTGTTCAGCACATCTTCCGGCATTGAAACATCTACCATGGAAAACAACGACTTAAATACAACCGCAAATATCAACCGTAACCACACAGTCCCTTTATTCCGCTATACATCTCATTACCCTATAGTACCCAAACTCGCTAGCATTTTCCGCCCCCTGTGCAATTTAAAAATTGCTAATAAAAGTGTATTGACTATAAGATACATTCACTCTAAAGTCAAAGATAAGACACCTCTATTATCGAATTCAAATATTGTTTATTGGATTCCGTGTCAAGATTGTGATAAGAATTACATTGGCATTACCTGAAGGTTATTCAGTAATAGAATTACATCACATAGAAGCGACAGCAGAATACATCCAGAAAGATGCGGTCTAGCTGACCATGTCAATAGGTTAAAGCATAGTATGAACTATAATTCAGTGCGTGTATTAACATAATAATCTAATCTGACAAAGGGAATCTTTCTGGAAATGGCCTTCATATCACAAGAAACAAGTGAAATTTTTGAAAAAAAATTAAAAATAGTTTTTATTGGGCATTTAAGATTTAAACCGTACCGATGAGTACCTACTATTGCTATCCTTTTCTCGATTTTAACTATACTTATGTATATGTGTTTGCCAGCAACAGCAATTCCATAAAAAAATTACTGTTTGTCTAACACAACACAAAATTAAACTTTAAATTAACCATAACGTCTGACGTCTGACAATTGCGACATAACCATAGACGATCTTCCAGAAAGTACCTATATACCAGAGAACGAGACGTATATATACGCTCCATGCTCGTGCGTAATTCCAGTGACGGATCCCATTGTCGTTCCATGTCGACAAAATAGTGATCTTAGTTGAATGAGATTGAATGAGATAATTATAATTACCAATATTGGATCACACTTGGAGCTTAACAGGCGGCGAGATGTCTGCGATCTAAGTACGAATTCGAAATTTCAAGTCTCTAGACCGTATGGGGCCTGAGAAATCGCTGCGGAGTCCATTGATACAAGAACCGAAAGTAATAAAAACTATTTAAAAATGTGTATAAACAAAAAATCGGACGTTAATTATTTGTGTGAGATATATTCATTTTTGCTGACATGTCTGTAACGATGTCTCCACGAATTATCGTTATTGCTATTGTTATTACTACAAATTCAACAAATGGTTGGTAACCTTACATATACTTAATATACATGACATATGTCTCTGTCAGGATATTATTTCACCTTAGAAATAAATAATATAGAGTTAAATTCTAACTAACACAACGGATAACATAATAGATTTTTTAAATTGTATTTGTGAATTGTTATTTTATATAATTGTGTACGTATATTTTATCCTTCTTCTCACATAACAAACGTTTATTATTGTAATGTCACCATCATAATTATGAATCTTAACATCAAGTCATGCAACCTCAACAAAGATGTAAGTTGGATCGATTTTAATCAAAAAAACAAATTACTATTTTATATTCAATTCTAGTTTCCCTAATGATGGAAATAAAAGTTTCCGAAAGCTTGGACAAACTTTAAAGAGTAATCCTTTGACATTGCTGCAATCCCCACTATTACCCAGTTCATACCTTACAAACAGCAACGATTACCTTATAATATAATATATATATAAAAAAATTTTTTGTAACATATTAATATCAACTGTCGATGGAAACGATCAACAAATTCTAAATAACTAAACGACCTCGCTATAATAATATAAAACGAATAATTAATTGATTACCAATACTAAGCTTATTTTAGATCAATATGTATGGAAAAACTTTTTGTATTTGCGATAAAATTTCTCTCATCATAAATTTTCAGTGTAGATGTGTCAATAGCATTCGTGGGAGCCAGCCATAAATAAGGGTAAGCAAAAACCCTCCATTCTGACGAAGGATTATATCCCCACTTCAAGATAAGGCTCAAAAGTACGTATCGGACCACTCCAAAATGCAGATTAGATTTTTTGCAATTCACCACAGCGAAAAAGTTTGGTCGCTTTTATACTATGCATATTTTATCTCGGAATTTATAGAGATAATATGAGTTATAGAGGCTTTATTATTGACTCTCAAAAAATATCCAATGAGTTTTTATTACAGATAAAATTGAACTATGATTTTCTGTCAATTTGGTTCCACTGCTTAAAACCCAATCTGCCAACTGCAAGATCCATCAAGAAACTGTGGCTAATATATTTATTGCCCATAAACGTACCTAGATAACACGAATTTCTTACCGCTCGCAGGCAACTTCCAGTGAATAAAAAATGGTCCGATCAAAACGAACAACAATGGTTATATAACATTTTTTTGCAAAATGAACCCCATAGCCAGAATCTGAAAACATATGTAGAAAATATGAAAGAAATGCTTTTTCTCAGAGATAACGCTGTATGTTGGTGGTAAAGGGCTCTCAGAAGAATACTTTAGGCAAGTTTAATCAAAATTCTTTGAGCCTTTTTCGCGCTACAGGCTTTAGCAAATCACGTTTTTTGGCTATAACTCAGCACCCAATGTATACAGGATTCTCATTCAGTGCCACCGACGAGTGGTATTGCTACCAAACAAAATAAAAAAGAAATAAACAAAATACACCGATCCGTTCCCGAGATAATGCTGTCACAGACAGACAGACGGACAGACAGACGGTTCAATGGCTGAAAATGTATTTATTAGACTTAGAAAACTCTAAAACGTCAACATTTGTAAAGATCTCGATACCGAAAATTTTACAAATTACATTACTTTCCTCATACAGCTACTATATATAGTAGCGTAGGAAAGTAAAAAGATCTATATTGGCCCTGAAAAGGGACTATGGAGAAACTTCCACATTGTTTCAATTGTTCTTTTATAATTTTTTGACAATTCTATTCCTTTCTATTTATTCTATTTTATACAAAACAATAGTTTCTTGTTAAATAGAATACTTACTAATTGTATCTAATATATGATTTGTCCTTTACCTCTTTATAAATATTGAAACAAATTGTCCTTGATGTTTGGAATGAAACGATTTAATATTTTTATGATACATTTTTGGTACTATTAAATGACATGCAATTGCTGATTATTTCTGAAAATTCAAAAGTATTATCGAACTCTTATCAGCCATATCCATAAACTAGTCTTTTCGATACTGGTTTAGTTAGTTATAATGCGATAATATCATACGTGATAGTTTTAGTAGCAAACTAGATGAATACGGCTGTATATCAATCAATTATCAATAAAATTTTATTAGTGCATAAGGTCATCGATTTTGAATTATTTCGTTTAACACACTCGGACGGAAAGTAAATTACTTATCAGTCTGCCATAATAAAAGTATGTTACATCATTACTATTTCTCAAGATACGCTTTTGAAATTATATACATATATTCATATACAGATAGAATTGTATTGTGATGGAAAACATTCCCTATAATAATTATTACTTCAAGTGATCAAAATACCTAGATAATAATTTGAAGTTTGCCATTTTAATGTGGGGAAAGATCTTCGCATATCTTTACTTAAATCATCTGAAATTGCTTAATCTTGTAACTTATGGACGAAACATATTGTTGATCAACAGTGAAACACAAACATTGAAACACAAACTTGAACTAATGTACCTAATCATCATGACAAATATTCAAAATATTCAAAATTCATACAAATACATAATTTCGAACTACATTTTGGAAGATATAGCATTTGAACATAGCTGAAGTAAATTGATAATTTCCCAACCTAATTCTCTTTTTGAATGCACCAGAAGAGACAAATGTCTGCAAATGTAAGCAAAGATTATCCAAATATTTTGTAAGAAAATCTTTTTCAGATGATTGTCTATCAGTTTCAATTAAAGCATATCTATAATTTATAATAATGTACTATGAAATATATATATATATATATTTTTGAATATGAATAGATTCAGTTTGGAATTGAAGCAATATGCTCTAATAAAGCAATGACTGACATTTGTCATGAACATGAGATTATGAGAAATTCACAATTATTGTCAATATACACATACATGTAGTGCAGTTATCTTCTTAATGATATTCTTTTATGAAATTAAACAATCTTCCAACATAAAAGGCTTACATTTTTATTTATTATGTGTGATTATTATTGCTGCTGTCGTCCATACGGTGAGTTAATCTGAACAACCAATTTGACATGACAATCAATTACAATTAATTCTTATCTGACTCTAGCAAAGACATGCTGAGAAATCTAGTAGTAGTAGAATGTATTTTTTTGAATTGCCCGATATTTGTAGATTATATAGTTATAACATACCTCATAGAAATATACATCAACTTAGCAAAACAACATTGGAAAATGCCAATAGGTCAGGAATTTGCAGCTTTTTTGCCGTTCATTATTTGTGGGAGAAATAATTTTGCCGCTGTTTTTTGACCGACGAACCCCAAACGGAGGAGGTATACAATTCGACTGTCTGCTTTTTTTAATTTTTTTTGATTCGTGCGCGCCGTTTATATAGTAAACGAGCTCCGATTTTGATGATTTTTGATTCATTTGAAAGAGGAAGCTTGAGAAATGGTGCCATATTCATAAAAACGCAAATCTGAAATCTCCTTCCCTCCAAAAACCTCCCCCGAATGGGTGGAAGGGGCGAATTTTCTCGAAAATCGAAAATCTGACTTAGTATAATAAAAGATAGGACAATATGCGGAAACGTGTAAACTGAACATTTTTTTAAAAGACTTACAGTTTTCGAGATGGAGGCATGTTAATTTCTCAAATGTATCTATTTTTGCTATGTGGAAAGGGCGATTTCTTTCGAAAATTGAAAATTTTTCGATACTACATGAAAGACATAATTATTTGTAGCAACATTTATAATGAGCATTTTTTCCTTAGAGTTACGGTTTTCGAGTTAAATCGGTGTTAATATGGCATCATATAAAATAATTAACCGTATTTCTGCAGCGATGCTTTGAGATCTCAATAACTACAAGCAAATAATATACGTGGGTAATAGGATAAGTACTATCTTCATTGCACTCAAAAGTGTGAAATAAATATTTTATACAAAAAATTGGACCGACGTTATTAGTTGATGCACTGAACAGTATAAAATAATATTAATTCTTTTGGTGATGGTACTTGTGAAGTTGATGCCAAAAGTTATCAATCTAACTGCAACTGCACAACTTTAAAAGTAACAGCACCAATAGAATTAATATTATTTTATACTTTTCGGTGCATCAACTAATAACGTCGGTCCAATTTTTTGTAAGAAATATTAATTTTCTAAAAGTAACTGCAGATTTTGTACTTTGAATTTAAATAAATATGTTTCGACTACAATTAAAATAGGACTATATATTGGAGACCCCTTTAGATCTTGTAGGTATTGCTATTCATATAGAAGTATAGTTTGAATACCCATCGAGTGGAGTTTCGTCACGATTCCTGACGTCATTTGAAATTTTATGCCAAAACACTGACAATGACATATTTGTAAAGGCGTTAAATTACTTTCAGAAAGAAATGTTTGACATTAAACGTCAAAAAGAACAAGAACAAACGTCAAAATAACAATCAGTTGATCTGATCGAAGACGTTTATGACGTTAAAATTTTATTTCACCTAGTTTACAAAAGGAAAAAAGAGATAGGCAAGGTATGACGAAACCCCATTCGATGGGTATTCAAACTATAGGTGACTGGATCGGGATTCAGGTGAAGCTGTTTTTGTGATATAAACGTCAGTAAAAATACATATATAGCGAGCAGGATGACATCATGGGTCGTTGAATTGCAACTAAATAAATCTAGTTAACGTAGTGTAGGTTGATGATAGGCTGTGATATAATACGCCTGAACATAGATAAGTATAAGTTTTGTATGATGAATGTTGGCGTTTGTCAGAAATTATTCACGAACTACGAATAACACGCAATTCTCATTGTTGCTTGTAAAAATTACAAAAATGTCTTAAATTGGTCGATCTTGGCTATGACATGAGTATTTCAAGCTCATCTTGCTGAACATACAAATAAGGCGCTGGTCGTAAGGCAGCGCAATCGTCATTTCATAGGCGTTAGATACAGTTGAGTTAATAAATATGAAGGGTGTTCGAGCTGCAGTTCAAACCAAACTCAAACCATAAGGATGCTCATGTGGCAGTCGAGTGACATCAATGATACAACAACATGACAGACAACCAATGCCTGAAGATACGCTTTTTTTTAATCGGATATCGTCAATTTCGAACTATTACTATATTTTCCACACAAAGCTACTTGGGGTAGCAGCAGGTTTTACAGGTCTACGAACGCCGCGGCTCAACGGGGTTAATGTTGTGGATATTCCATTTACTGTAAAAGTTAAATACTGGGGTCTCGAAACTCGGAATTCCTATGCAGACAAAACCACACACAAGGCCAGAAGTTCCCTAGGAAGGTGTAAGCACATGTGCAGAAAGAGCCGGGGATTAAGCTACGAAATGTCCAAATGGTTGTATACACAGATCGTCAGGCTAATGAAAACCTACGAAAAACCTTTCGGGAAAAATGGCAGGTGAATCAATTCAAAGTCGAAAAACGACAAGGATAATTGTAGGGGTGTTAACAGGACAAAGTGCTAAGGTCGGTATGGGTGCGGCTTCAACTATTTGAAAGAAAAAAGCCGAAAACACAGAGCTAAGAGGTAAAAATGATAAAACAATAAACTATGAGCTGTAACCCTAATGCAAAACCATAATATAATATACCTAAACAGATCGCAGTGGGTTAAGAAATATAGGCACTTCATCAAATCTAATCTAATCTAAATTGTTTCTAAATATATTTTGCTTGAATCACCCAATATTCCTATATCTGTAATTAATACTAGGAGCGACAATCTAATAAATATTATTCTTTATTATATTTCTAGATATTCCATAAAATTAAAAGCGAGGGGTATCGTTAAGTTCATGCCAATTATAAGTAAGAAGTACTCCTAATGGATGAGGGTCCATATAATTTTAACCTAAGATATTTGCTAGCAAGAATTAAGCTTCTAGTTGTCATTTATCAAGAACACCTTGTATTTGTTTTTGTAATAAACAAAGTAGCCTTGGCTCAATCAAATAATCTTACTATGATGATATAACATTTTTTTGTCAAAATTTAATGTGATAAATATTATGTTTTTAGGATGTTTTAAGTAATTCAAGGAGATTTCTTTCTGTAAGAAGGTTAGTGCCATCAACATCATGTTATTTGAAATCTTTTGTGCATAGCCGTATACTTGTTTTAATTAGAAAACATGTTAATTGTGTAATAGTCTTAATGATATGATATTTCAGACTAACAAGAATTTATTCAATAATGGCCAAACCACAGAAAAGGGTTCCTGTCATCCTGAAAGAAATTATGGAAGCTATATCTCATCTAAAAGATATGAGGGGCTCCACAAAAAAGAACATTCTTAGTCAGTTGGGAATTATGGCGACCATGAAAAAGAAAAATAATAGAAACAGCTTATGTCAGATCGAAAGAGCTTTTTATCAAGGTATCAGATGAATGATATTCCGGAAGAAATTTTTTAATCAAGAGATTTATATTTTTTCTAAGGTGTCGCTGCAGGTCTTCTTCGGCATAAAGCTGGCAAATATAAGCTGGCCTTAGATTCTAAGAATTACCAAATATTTAAGAACTTTCGCCATTGTAATGGCGGAATGTCTGATGCCACAGCTGGCAGAAGGGTTAAAAGACGAAAGAAGGAGAAGGAAGGGCAGGCAAGTAGCTTCAACAGAACCCGATGAACCTAAAGATGTCTCTGAAGAAAGTTCAGTAGAGGAACTTAATACGCAGCTTCAAGGTAAACTTTTCCTAAACTACTTTTTGTTTAATAAGTTTATCAGTCAAAATAATAGATTCGAATTCTACTTAGAAAACGGATAAAAAATGAAATATGTAATAAGAAATTCAAATAAAAAGAGTGAAAGTGGACTGCATAATGCATAAGCAGTAGTTTTCTGTAAAACAATTTTGTATTGGTAGATATTGGGCTCAATCTCTAAAAGCTACATAAAATTTAGATATGAATTATTACCTATAATCACTTTATTTTCGGAATTATTGATTGATTTATTTTTCGAAGCACGTATTGCTCAGAATGGCTATATCTAGAAGTGTCATGATTTTTTCAGATAATGAAGACCCAGAGGATCACGGAAAAAGGAGAAAGCGGCGGAAACGCAGCAAAGGAAAAAAAAGAAGAAGGAGGTCTCGTAGCCAGTCAGGAGATTTTACTTCGAGCGATGCGGAGGATGTTGGCCCTTCGCACAGCAATTTTGCGATAGAATCTACTCGACAGTCGCGTGAAAAGTCAAGGCTTGCCAGTCGGAGAAACAGTAGAATCGTAAATCTGGATACAGAGGGTATATTGAAAATATCTTCATATATATAATTATTTTCAAGGTCCGCCAACAATTTGTTCATTTTAGATTCAATTGAATGTCAGAAATTTTGGATTTGTAGTGGCAGTGGCTATACTTGGTCCGCGAAACTCTAGCAACTTCAATATAAGATAAATAATATAAAATATATCAAATTACATTATTTTCTTAAGCTTTTCGAAATTCAACATTTTAATATAGCGCAAAAACGCGTGTCAAGAATAATAATTGGTAAAATTTAAAGTCTTAAAACTTTTTTATTTTTATTCCAATTTTCATAATTCTTTTGGCAGACTAATAAAATGACTAATATTACATCTTGCATTCGAAGTGTTTCCTTTAATTCTATTGTCTTAATGATTATACAGGGGTAACTACAATATTGTTATACAACTCTAATTTCAGCTGCCTTCTCACAGCGATTCACACTGTCAATAAGGTTAGAAATAGTATCTTGACGAATATTTTGCAATTACTCCTGAAGGGCTAATTAGTTTTTCAATATCCGGAACAGCTAGTATATAAAATAATCAATAACAATTGCAAACTTTCTAAGATTCAAATGTTTAGTTGACTTTTTATTTTCAGAATATCCGAATAATCCTGTGGACGACAACGACCATGTAAAAGTTAAATACTGGGGTCTCATAACTCGGAAATCCTATGCAGACAAAACCACACACAAGGCCAGAAGTTCCCGAGGAAGGTGAAAGCACATGTGCAGAAAGAACCGGGGATTAAGCTACGAAATGACCAAATGATTGTATACACAGGTCGTCAGGCTAATGAAAACCTACGGATTAATAGTGTTAAGGCTTAGTATACCCCATATAGGATCTCAGACTCAGCTGATAGGTATTCCAAAATTTGCCTGCCTAAGAATCACAGGGGCCATGAGAAAGCCCCGTCTGGAACCCTGGAAGGAATAATAATATAATAAACTATAATTCAGTATTACTGCGATAGATATAATATAAAAATGAGAATGCTATTCACCTTTATGCTTTTATTTCATCAGATAGTCATCACTAGAAGCGGATCACGTGATTTCAAGCTTACTTGCTTTCGTCAGCGCCACATAAGTGGAGCTGTATCCGACGAAAGATAAGCAACTGAAAGATGTCATTGGTGCATGACAACAACCTCTCAGTGGGACGCAATTCGCGCCACCTAGGTATTGATAGCTAGTTACGATTAACGTAAAGTATCAATGCAAACTGTAGTTTGCAGAGGTGAGAGCGGTATCTCTCACTTCTGTCTACAGTAGCATTATTTACAGAAAATTGTTGGATTTTGAAGGTCACGTAATGGTTTTTCCCGATTAATTTAAAAAGATGGCTTTAAATTAATGAGATATTGTATATAATACAATCTAACAATGATAAGTAATCATTTGAGGACGTTTTCAACTCGTAAAAGGCTGTAATATTTATATTATCAATATATGTAAAACCAAGTAGACGGATTTCACAATTTATTATTTTCAAGACTCTACGGTGTTGCCGGCGCTAAAATTTTACCTGTTTATAAAGACCTAAGACATATATAAATGTCGGATAAATACTTAAGTGAAAAATAATTTTTTACTTTAAAACCATCTCTTTTATTCCAAAATGGTACATTGTTAACGCATTAAAAATATTCGTCAAACGTATAACTAACGTATCCCCAACTAAACGGCAACACCACGGTAGCAGTATTTCTCTCCCAACTAACAAATGTCAGTCACAATAACAATGCAAACCATAGAGATATAATATTTAACATGCAGTAGGCAAGTCCAATGCAGCACTCCTAGTGGATGTGGTCCATAGATAGAAAGAGATAGAGAACATCGTGCCCGTGTCTGTCTTTGTTTCATGACGCATACAGAGGGAAGAGTTTATATTTGCGCATAATTCAAATTGAAATTTATTACAATTCTTATTGTCCTCTAACACTAGGTAATCTATTATAGTACATTCTAATTCTAAATTTTAGGTCGTTTAATTTTTCACTTTCATGTTTGAGGCCTATTGGCGAATATCTATGTAGTTTTGTACTAGGTATAAGGTATATAAGCTGCTGTCTGTGATCGTAATAAATATTTTTTACAAAAAATTGGACCGACGTTATTAGTTGATGCACTGAAAAGTATAAAATAATATTTCTTCTATTGGTGATAGTACTTTTGAAGTTGTGCAGTTGCAGTTAGATTGATAACTTTTGGCACCAACTTCACAAGTACCATCACCAATAGAAGTAATATTATTTTATACTTTTCAGTGCATCAACTAATAACGTCGGTCCAATTTTTTGTAAAAAATATTTATTTGAGTGTAACATTCGTCCCGAAAATCGTTGAACGTTTACTATACCATATCAATGAAGATAGTACTAGTCCTATTACCCACGTATATTCCTTGCTTGTAGTTGTTATTATTGAGATCTCAGAACATCGCTGCGGAAATACGCTTGAATATTTTAGTTGTTACCATGTTAACACCGATTTAACTCGAAAACCGTAACTCTAAGGAAAAAATGTTCATTATAAATGTTGCTACAAATAATTATATCTTTCATGTAGTATCAAAAAGTTTTCAATTTTCGAAAGAAATTGTCCTCTCTACATAGCAATAAATATTTTTTACAAAAAATTGGACCGACTTTATTAGTTGGTGCACTGAAAAGTATAAAATAATATTAATTCTATTGGTGCCGTTACTTTTGAAGTTTTGCAATTGCAGGTAGATTGGTAACTTTTGGCACCAACTTCACAACTACCAGCCCCAATAGAATTAATATTATTTTATACTTTTCAGTGCACCAACTAATAAAGTCGGTCCAATTTTTTGTAAAAAATATTTATTTCACACTTTTGAGTGTAACATTAGTCACGAAAATCGTTGAACGTTCACTAATACCAATGAAGATAGTACTTATTCTATTACCCACGTATATTCCTTGCTTGTAGTTGTTATTATTGAGATCTCGGAACATCGCTGCGGAAATACGCTTGAATATTTTAGTTGTTAACATTTTAACACCGATTTTACTCGAAAACCGTAACTCTAAGGGAAAAACTGTTCAGTATAAATGTTGCTACAAATAATTATGTCTTTCATGTACTGCAAACAGATTTTCAATTTTCGACAGAAATCGCCCTCTCCACATAGCGAAAATAGGTATATTTGAGAATTTAAAATGTCTCTATGTCGAAAACCGTAACACTTTTGAAAAAATGTTCCATTTAAACGTTTCCGGATATTGTCCTATCTATAATTATATCAACGCAGATTTTCAATTTTCGACAAAATTTGCCCCCTCCACCCCCTTCGGGGGCGGTTTTCGGAGGGAACGAGATGTCGGATTCCCGTTTTTATGAATATGGGACCATTTCTCAAGCCTCCTCTTTCAAATGAATCCAAAATCATCAAAATCGGAGCTCGTTTACTATATAAAAGGCGCGCACGAACCAAAAAAAAATAATAAAAAAATAAAAAATAAAGCAGACAGTCGAATTGTATACCTCCTCCGTTCGGGGTTCGTCGGTCAAAAAGGTCTATTGGCAGAAGCAGGAACTAAATACATTCACATTATTAAGAAGTAACTTTGTAAAGGCTGATTGAAACTGAATCGTTGTAGGATTATTATTAAATCAATGTATTCTCCTAATAAGTGCAAAAAACATTTCAACATGGTTTTGAGATAATTTATATGATAAAGAATATTTTAATATTTTTTGTGTGAGAAGTTTTTTACATGAAGTAGGTATATAAATTTATTAAACAAATAATGAAAACTAAAATGCCAGTTCGAACCGATGTTGATTTAAGAACAGACCTGCGAATAGTTTTATAAAACTGGGATTGATTTAAATGCTTTACATTATTGGATTGTTTAAATTTACTAATCTTAACTTTAACTCATCTTTCCAACTGTTTTACAAAACAGATTCTTGGTATTTAACAAATAAAAAATGTCATTGAAGTTGTTCGAAAATTTAGGTATATGTACCTACGTTGAAGCATTTTCATTCACTGAAGTACTTGAACTTAAAACTTGCGCTGAGAGACAAATTTTCTTTTTTTCATTATTAGTATATTGTTTACCGTTTAATTATCAACTATTTCCCTATTTACAAATTATAAAAACGTAACTGCTTCGGATTTCTATTTGAGTTTGGATGACGGCTGAATCGGATGCGGATGACGGATAGGTACAGTAATCCACCAATCACGAGTGTTCAAAATAAAAGAAATAGATAATCTTGACTTATTTTCTGTTTCTTTCTATTGAGGGTACGCATTTTCGATCGACTTGCCTTGTGTATGGTGTATGTTATCTCTATGATAGAATAGAATTGCGTTCACATTCTGTCATTTGCTGTCACAATGAGGTTAAGAAGTTAAGGCACAAATTGAGATAAGAAAATTGAGTTATTTTTTGTCTATGGAAAGACTCGTCTGAGAAACATTACCAATTGAAAATGCTGGAAATGAACCAGCGTCAATACATGGCATAAATTTGGGACATAATAGTGAAGATGGTTCCTATATTTTATTCGTTTTCTCATTAAAGCTGGAACATGTACATATTGAAACTACTTAGTAGTAACTTAAGTACTGACTAGCATATCTCTTTGCCATACCATGACTAATTTCAATATTGCGCAAAGATCTCTGCTGAATATCTGGTTTATGCTTATTATTTTCTGCACGTTTGTGCAGCCCTAAATATTAGTGAGCATCTTGTTATCAAACGTAGACATACTGGTATAAGAGTATACTCTTGCAGAAGAATTTGGTGAACACTGCATCTTAATTGCACCTGAGTTTCCTCATCGCGTGAAAATATTGCAGTTAAATTATTTATTCAACTTATCCCAAAGTAGAAACTTATCCCTCTCCGCTTTAGAAAACTGTCAGGATCATAAAAGATTATCGGTTTGCAAACGCACTGTTCGTTTTCTTTGATTTTTTTTGATATTTTCTTAATATTTCACTTGATATTTTTCAATTTGACACAAGGATAAAATGAACCAACGCCGTCAGTTTCTTTTTTCTCTCCCAGGTGTGTTTTTCTTTTTTTGTTTTTATTAAAGAAGAAAGACAATACAAAATGTCACCAACATAAGTGTTACCAACACAAAATATCAAAAACACAAATCATCCAACTGAGTTTAAAATTGACATAATTCAACACTCCCCCCTAAACGAAGGACGGATGATTTTAATTATTATTAAAAAAAACAAACATATTAATACAATGACATATAAAAGTAGAAAAGTAAAAACAATTGTTAGAACACATAGAAGATTATTTTATCCTACAATTAAGGAAATAGGAACAATAATAGCACAATACAAAATTACCTTACAATAGGCAAATCAGGTATGATCTCAAAAGTACTTAATACAATATCTCTTGGTCATGATATCACTGAGATTGTTTACAGATGGCACATTATTTTAAATCAAACATCAGCTTTAGTTTCAACTTTTCAAATTGTTGAGGTTGCATTGGTTTTGTCAGAATATCAGCTTGATTTTCTTGAGTCGGACAATACTGGGCAATGAACCATCCATTCTTCATTTCATCTCGGATAAAGTGATATTTGACATCGATGTAGATGCTCTTGCGTGTCACCTGTCCGGATTTTATCATCTTGATGCAGCTCTGATTGTCAATGTTAAGCTTGACATTTATTTTTCTTTCCAGTAGCTCTTCTATGACATTTTTGACATGTTTCATTTCTCGGCAACATTGAGCTGCTGCTATGTACTCGGCTTCTGTTACTGATTGAGCTACCATCTTCTGCTTTCTAGAGCACCATGCCACTGGCCCATTTGCAAATTTAATGACGTAGCCAGTTGTGCTTTTCCTATCAATTCTGTCTCCAGCATAGTCAGAGTCGCAAAATACTTCCAGTGTATCAGGAGAATTTGGACTATTGGAGAACAGTATCCCAGTTTCTTGTGTTCCATTCAGGTAACGGAAAGTTCTCTTGATGTTGACCAAGTCTTGCTGAGTCGGTTGCTTCACAAAACGACTTTCATAATTCACAGCATAGCTTATATCTGGTCTAGTTTTGCATGATAAATATAGCAAACTTCCCACTGCATTCTGATAAGGAAAATCTTCCTGCTGTATTTTCTTGATCTTGTCAGGATTTTCTTGATGTGAAATGGGAGTACACTTTGGTTGACAACCTTCCATTTCATACATGCTGATTATTTTCTTGACATAACTTGACTGATTTATTAGTATGCCTTCCTCAATTTTCTTGATCTCCATTCCTAAATATGTCTTTGGTGTTTCATCAACAGTAATCTCAAATTCCTTCTTCAGTTCTTCAATAATCTTGATCATTTGTTTCTTGTCTTTGGCAACAACTATTCCGTCGTCCACATGAATAGCAACATAAAGTTTCTTCTTTGGATCCATGAACACACACTGATCAGTCTTCAGTTGTTTCAAACCACATCTGTTTAGAAAATCAGTTAACTTCTTATTCCACTGCTGTGGAGCCTGTTTAAGACCATATAAGGCTTTCTTCAGTTTACATATTTTTCCAGGATGATTATATCCTTGAGGCAAGCGCATATAAATTTCTTCATTCAGGTGTCCATAGAGAAATGCAGACTTAACATCAAAAGTCATGATTTCCAAGCTTTCACTGGCAGCTATAGCAAGCAATATTCTCAGTGAAGTTGACTGTACAACAGAACTGAAAATGTCTCCAAAATCTAGCGTTCCTTCTTTCTGTTGACAACCTCGGGCAACTAATCTGGCTCTGTACCTGCCATCATCCTTCACTCGAAAAATCCAGCGACCAGTGATAATTTCTTTGTTTGAGCTTTCTCTCACATCAACTAGATCCCATGCTCCATTTTTAGCCAGGCTGTCTTTCTCTTCATGAATTGCTTTATTCCATTGTTGTTTATTTGGACTTTCCATACACTCTTCATAAGTCAAAATAGGATTTTCAGTGAGTAATGCATGATCTTCAAACTCATCTTCCAGTACATAATCTTCATACTTCTTTGGCATTTGTCTTTGTCTTCTTGGTCTTTGGTTTGGTATTTCTTCTCTTTCGTTATTTTCTTCATTGTCTTCTCTTTCATTATTTTCTTCATTGAATATTGGTTCTTCACGTTCATCTTCATGATTTTCTTGGCTGTTTTCTTCATTGTTGTCTTCATTTCTGTTGTCATCTTGATATTCTTCTTCAAATTGTTGCAGACTTTCAATTTCAATCGACACTCCTTGATAATCATCATTTTCTTCAAATTTGTTTGTAAATTTTATGTCTCTTGATACATACACTTTCCTTGTCTCAGGGTTCCAAACCCTATATCCATTTGGGGCATATCCAACAAATATTCCTTTTGCACTCCTGTCTTCAAGTTTCTTCAGGTATCCCAAATTCTTTGTGTAAACCACTTGACCAAATTCTCTCAGGTTGGACAGGTTTGGTTTCTTTCCATACCATTTTTCAGCTGGTGTAGTATCCACTGTAGTGGTTGGGCTCCTATTAAAAAGGTAAGTTGCAGTTAACACAGCAAATCCCCACATTTTGCTTTCCAACTTGGCATGCAACAACATTGCACGTACTCTGTTGAAGAGAGTTAAGTTTACTCTTTCTGCTTTTCCATTCAGCTCTGGTGAGTGTGGTATTGTATAATCCAGTTGTATTCCTCTTGATCTGCACCATAATTTGAAATCATTGCTTGAGTATTCTCCTCCGTTGTCCAGTCTCAGTTTTGAAGTTTTCAGATTGAAATATGCCTCAGATTCATTAACATAGTCTTTGATGTATTCTTCAGCTTCATTCTTTGTACGCAGTAAATACACCTTCAGAAAATGTGTATAGTCATCAAGACATGTCATAACATATTCGTCACCATCTGGTGTTGCAGGAGATATTTTTCCACAAATGTCTGTGTGTACTATCTCCAGAGGTCTTGTTGCTCTTGCTCTTTCAGTGTTGAATGGCATTCTTATCAATTTTCCTCTGATACAAGGTTCACACATTTCTTCATTACATTTTTCAATTTCATCACCCACTCCATCACACAGTTTTGGAATTTTCTTCAAGTCTTGGAAATTTAGATGTCCAAGTTTATTGTGCCATTCAATTGCTTTTTGTTTTTGAGTTATCATGGCCTCTTCATCAGTACCAAGATCAACAGTGTACAAACCATTTCTTTGCTTTTCACCAACTAGCACAACATCGTCTTCATTATACATTACTTTTCCATGAACAAATTTCACACTTTTGTCATCAAATATTGCTATGCCACCTTTTTCTGTAACCACATTCACAGACAGAAGATTTCTTGACAAATCTGGAGCATATGACACATTTGTTAAAGTAACCGTGTCACTTTGAATATTTCCAACAGATTTGGTCACAAAACTTGATCCTTTCTTTGCACATCTCACGCTCACTTCTTCTTTCTTCAGGTTAGACAACAAATCTTCAACATGTGTGAGATGGCTTGTTGAGCCGCTGTCAACAACAAACGTAGTATCTATCTCATCTTCTCTTTCAGTCTTGTATGTTCCTACGAGATAACTGACATTGTTATTTTGTCTTCTGTTATTTTCATGTTCCCTCCTGTATTTGCATTTCTCTTCGGGGTGGTTGTTTTTTTTGCAGTATTTGCACGTTGAAAAAGTCTTGCCAATCCAACAAAAATCTTCAGTATGTCCACTTTTGTTACATTTGTTGCAATGCCTGAACTGGCCACCTGTTGATTGATTCTTCTGCTCTTGTTGTGTCTTTGGTTTCTGCTCACCTTGCTTGTTGTGATTGTTTGGTTTTGATCTGCATTCATACATTTTATGGCCCATTTTTCCACAGTGGTTGCATGTACCTCTGAATTTATATGCTTTGAAGGCAACCTTTGCTTCATTATTATTTCCTTTCATTTTCTCCTCTTCATTAAGGAGTCTTGACCGAAGATTGTCTATTGTTCTCTCTTCTTTTGGTGTCGAATCCCATGCTACACCAAAATGTTTATATTGTTCTGACAGGGTCACTAAAATTTTTGTCATCAGCATTTCTTCTTCTATGGGATGTCCTGCCTGAGTAAGTTTGAAACTAAGTGTTTCCAGTCGAGCAATATTTCCAAGCACATCTTTAGTCTTGTCATAATGCAAACCCAAAAATTCAGCCAACAGTTGGTTCCTTGCTTGTTCAGTATCCCTTTTATACACCTTTGTGATTGATGCAAACATCTCACAAGCTGTCTTTGAAGTCAAAACATGGGCTTTTACACTTGAGTCGATGGTTCTTAACATGATATGTTTTGCTAGTGCATCTTGAGTTTTCCACTGTGCTATTGCTTTTTCTTCTCCAGGCATTTTGGTTTCAACACTCACAATTCCTTTAAGGTTTTTTGCTTCAAATAGAATTCCAATTTCGAATTCCCACAAGGCAAATGTCTGGGCGTCGGTGAGTTTGGTCACGGAGTCAATCTCTTCTTTGTGCGACATGATGGAATCTTGAGCCGCACTCGCCGCACTGTTTTCACTGTCTTTCAATCACTTTCACTGTCTTTACACTGTCTTTTTCTTTGTTAGCCTCACTGGGCCCATAACCTGTTCGTTTTCTTTGATTTTTTTTGATATTTTCTTAATATTTCACTTGATATTTTTCAATTTGACACAACGATAAAATGAACCAATGCCGTCAGTTTCTTTGTTCTCTCCCAGGTGTGTTTTTCTTTTTTTGTTTTTATTAAAGAAGAAAGACAATACAAAATGTCACCAACATAAGTGTTACCAACACAAAATATCAAAAACACAAATCATCCAACTGAGTTTAAAATTGACATAATTCAACACTCCCCCCTAAACGAAGGACGGATGATTTTAATTATTATTAAAAAAAACAAACATATTAATACAATGACATATAAAAGTAGAAAAGTAAAAACAATTGTTAGAACACATAGAAGATTATTTTATCCTACAATTAAGGAAATAGGAACAATAATAGCACAATACAAAATTACCTTACAATAGGCAAATCAGGTATGATCTCAAAAGTACTTAATACAATATCTCTTGGTCATGATATCACTGAGATTGTTTACAGATGGCACATTATTTTAAATCAAACATCAGCTTTAGTTTCAACTTTTCAAATTGTTGAGGTTGCATTGGTTTTGTCAGAATATCAGCTTGATTTTCTTGAGTCGGACAATACTGGGCAATGAACCATCCATTCTTCATTTCATCTCGGATAAAGTGATATTTGACATCGATGTAGATGCTCTTGCGTGTCAGCTGTCCGGATTTTATCATCTTGATGCAGCTCTGATTGTCAATGTTAAGCTTGACATTTATTTTTCTTTCCAGTAGCTCTTCTATGACATTTTTGACATGTTTCATTTCTCGGCAACATTGAGCTGCTGCTATGTACTCGGCTTCTGTTACTGATTGAGCTACCATCTTCTGCTTTCTAGAGCACCATGCCACTGGCCCATTTGCAAATTTAATGACGTAGCCAGTTGTGCTTTTCCTATCAATTCTGTCTCCAGCATAGTCAGAGTCGCAAAATACTTCCAGTGTATCAGGAGAATTTGGACTATTGGAGAACAGTATCCCAGTTTCTTGTGTTCCATTCAGGTAACGGAAAGTTCTCTTGATGTTGACCAAGTCTTGCTGAGTCGGTTGCTTCACAAAACGACTTTCATAATTCACAGCATAGCTTATATCTGGTTTAGTTTTGCATGATAAATATAGCAAACTTCCCACTGCATTCTGATAAGGAAAATCTTCCTGCTGTATTTTCTTGATCTTGTCAGGATTTTCTTGATGTGAAATGGGAGTACACTTTGGTTGACAACCTTCCATTTCATACATGCTGATTATTTTCTTGACATAACTTGACTGATTTATTAGTATGCCTTCCTCAATTTTCTTGATCTCCATTCCTAAATATGTCTTTGGTGTTTCATCAACAGTAATCTCAAATTCCTTCTTCAGTTCTTCAATAATCTTGATCATTTGTTTCTTGTCTTTGGCAACAATTATTCCGTCGTCCACATGAATAGCAACATAAAGTTTCTTCTTTGGATCCATGAACACACACTGATCAGTCTTCAGTTGTTTCAAACCACATCTGTTTAGAAAATCAGTTAACTTCTTATTCCACTGCTGTGGAGCCTGTTTAAGACCATATAAGGCTTTCTTCAGTTTACATATTTTTCCAGGATGATTATATCCTTGAGGCAAGCGCATATAAATTTCTTCATTCAGGTGTCCATAGAGAAATGCAGACTTAACATCAAAAGTCATGATTTCCAAGCTTTCACTGGCGGCTATAGCAAGCAATATTCTCAGTGAAGTTGACTGTACAACAGAACTGAAAATGTCTCCAAAATCTAGCGTTCCTTCTTTCTGTTGACAACCTCGGGCAACTAATCTGGCTCTGTACCTGCCATCATCCTTCACTCGAAAAATCCAGCGACTAGTGATAATTTCTTTGTTTGAGCTTTCACTCTCATCAACTAGATCCCATGCTCCATTTTTAGCCAGGCTGTCTTTCTCTTCATGAATTGCTTTATTCCATTGTTGTTTATTTGGACTTTCCATACACTCTTCATAAGTCAAAATAGGATTTTCAGTGAGTAATGCATGATCTTCAAACTCATCTTCCAGTACATAATCTTCATACTTCTTTGGCATTTGTCTTTGTCTTCTTGGTCTTTGGTTTGTTATTTCTTCTCTTTCGTTATTTTCTTCATTGTCTTCTCTTTCATTATTTTCTTCATTGAATATTGGTTCTTCACGTTCATCTTCATGATTTTCTTGGCTGTTTTCTTCATTGTTGTCTTCATTTCTGTTGTCATCTTGATATTCTTCTTCAAATTGTTGCAGACTTTCAATTTCAATCGACACTCCTTGATAATCATCATTTTCTTCAAATTTGTTTGTAAATTTTATGTCTCTTGATACATACACTTTCCTTGTCTCAGGGTTCCAAACCCTATATCCATTTGGGGCATATCCAACAAATATTCCTTTTGCACTCCTGTCTTCAAGTTTCTTCAGGTATCCCAAATTCTTTGTGTAAACCACTTGACCAAATTCTCTCAGGTTGGACAGGTTTGGTTTCTTTCCATACCATTTTTCAGCTGGTGTAGTATCCACTGTAGTGGTTGGGCTCCTATTAAAAAGGTAAGTTGCAGTTAACACAGCAAATCCCCACATTTTGCTTTCCAACTTGGCATGCAACAACATTGCACGTACTCTGTTGAAGAGAGTTAAGTTTACTCTTTCTGCTTTTCCATTCAGCTCTGGTGAGTGTGGTATTGTATAATCCAGTTGTATTCCTCTTGATCTGCACCATAATTTGAAATCATTGCTTGAGTACTCTCCTCCGTTGTCCAGTCTCAGTTTTGAAGTTTTCAGATTGAAATATGCCTCAGCTTCATTAACATAGTCTTTGATGTATTCTTCAGCTTCATTCTTTGTACGCAGTAAATACACCTTCAGAAAATGTGTATAGTCATCAAGACATGTCATAACATATTCTTCACCATCTGGTGTTGCAGGAGATATTTTTCCACAAATGTCTGTGTGTACTATCTCCAGAGGTCTTGTTGCTCTTGCTCTTTCAGTGTTGAATGGCATTCTTATCAATTTTCCTCTGATACAAGGTTCACACATTTCTTCATTACATTTTTCAATTTCATCACCCACTCCATCACACAGTTTTGGAATTTTCTTCAAGTCTTGGAAATTTAGATGTCCAAGTTTATTGTGCCATTCAATTGCTTTTTGTTTTTGAGTTATCATGGCCTCTTCATCAGTACCAAGATCAACAGTGTACAAACCATTTCTTTGCTTTTCACCAACTAGCACAACATCGTCTTCATTATACATTACTTTTCCATGAACAAATTTCACACTTTTGTCATCAAATATTGCTATGCCACCTTTTTCTGTAACCACATTCACAGACAGAAGATTTCTTGACAAATCTGGAGCATATGACTCATTTGTTAAAGTAACCGTGTCACTTTGAATATTTCCAACAGATTTGGTCACAAAACTTGATCCTTTCTTTGCACATCTCACGCTCACTTCTTCTTTCTTCAGGTTAGACAACAAATCTTCAACATGTGTGAGATGGCTTGTTGAGCCGCTGTCAACAACAAACGTAGTATCTATCTCATCTTCTCTTTCAGTCTTGTATGTTTCTACGAGATAACTGACATTGTTATTTTGTCTTCTGTTATTTTCATGTTCCCTCCTGTATTTGCATTTCTCTTCGGGGTGGTTGTTTTTTTTGCAGTATTTGCACGTTGAAAAAGTCTTGCCCTTCCAACAAAAATCTTCAGTATGTCCACTTTTGTTACATTTGTTGCAATGCCTGAACTGGCCACCTGTTGATTGATTCTTCTGCTCTTGTTGTGTCTTTGGTTTCTGCTCACCTTGCTTGTTGTGATTGTTTGGTTTTGATCTGCATTCATACATTTTATGGCCCATTTTTCCACAGTGGTTGCATGTACCTCTGAATTTATATGCTTTGAAGGCAACCTTTGCTTCATTATTATTTCCTTTCATTTTCTCCTCTTCATTAAGGAGTCTTGACCGAAGATTGTCTATTGTTCTCTCTTCTTTTGGTGTCGAATCCCATGCTACACCAAAATGTTTATATTGTTCTGACAGGGTCACTAAAATTTTTGTCATCAGCATTTCTTCTTCTATGGGATGTCCTGCCTGAGTAAGTTTGAAACTAAGTGTTTCCAGTCGAGCAATATTTCCAAGCACATCTTTAGTCTTGTCATAATGCAAACCCAAAAATTCAGCCAACAGTTGGTTCCTTGCTTGTTCAGTATCCCTTTTATACACCTTTGTGATTGATGCAAACATCTCACAAGCTGTCTTTGAAGTCAAAACATGGGCTTTTACACTTGAGTCGATGGTTCTTAACATGATATGTTTTGCTAGTGCATCTTGAGTTTTCCACTGTGCTATTGCTTTTTCTTCTCCAGGCATTTTGGTTTCAACACTCACAATTCCTTTAAGGTTTTTTGCTTCAAATAGAATTCCAATTTCGAATTCCCACAAGGCAAATGTCTGGGCGTCGGTGAGTTTGGTCACGGAGTCAATCTCTTCTTTGTGCGACATGATGGAATCTTGAGCCGCACTCGCCGCACTGTTTTCACTGTCTTTCAATCACTTTCACTGTCTTTACACTGTCTTTTTCTTTGTTAGCCTCACTGGGCCCATAACCTGTTCGTTTTCTTTGATTTTTTTTGATATTTTCTTAATATTTCACTTGATATTTTTCAATTTGACACAACGATAAAATGAACCAACGCCGTCAGTTTCTTTTTTCTCTCCCAGGTGTGTTTTTCTTTTTTTGTTTTTATTAAAGAAGAAAGACAATACAAAATGTCACCAACATAAGTGTTACCAACACAAAATATCAAAAACACAAATCATCCAACTGAGTTTAAAATTGACATAATTCAACACGCACACTCTCCATACACACCATCACTGCACCAGATGATGAACTCTCGTATATTGAAAAACTTTTGATACCAATCGATAATTATGTTATTTAATCAATATTCATTCTAATTCAGTGATTTTAATAATTCGATTAAGAGAATTGGTCCAAATGGACCAAAATATAGCAAGAACCATTAACTTTTAAAAAGAAACAGAAACCTTTCCCGTACCGTTGGATAGGTAAATCAACTTTTATTTTCGTAGAAGTGTCAATTTATAGCATGGATAATATTTAGTTGGACTAAATTGCAAGATCGCCATTGACTGATGTAAGCGTATATAAGCTTATATATATATATATATATATATATATATATATATATATATATAAGAGTATATAAGCTTTCGTGTCGGGATGTTTTGAAGTTAAGGCACATGCAGATTTGCAGAACATTTGAAGTTCAAGTAGGTAAAACTTTATCTGGACAAGAAGGGGAGTTTATTAATAGCCGAACCACATAATTCTCACCGCTTAGCTGGCCGAAAAACAAGACTTTAGATTGTGCAAGGATATTAAATATATCAATTTCCAGGTGATCCTAGCTTTTTATATGTAGTGCTGAGTAAAACTAAGTGGGTCTTAGAAATATTTATGAGAAAAATAATAGGAATCGGTGAATCGCCCTATGCAGTTATGTTTGGATGTACCGCCAGGTTGGGTTGGCATCAATATAAGTTTATCACAGAATGACCAGGATGGAGACCGTTTATTTGAGTAAATATTATATTATAGATAAGAGCTTGCGCATTGAATAATTGAAAAAACTAATTTTGAATCTTGAAGACCTATCATTCATTAATTTCCTGAAGGTATTAAGATATTTGTATACCTACACGTATTTAAAAATAACATGATTATTGAAAATTAAAGTCCGTGACCGTAACCGATTTCCAAAATAAATCCATATCCCCAAAAAACATTCCCAATGTGTGTTTTGGAGGTGAGAGCTATATTCTGCAAAATTCAACAAAAAAACTCAAATCTTTCGCATATGCTCAGTTAGAGCTGAACCACACCGATACAACTTTTGGTATGTTGTTTTGTATAAGAATTTTGTTTGAATGGTACATTTTCATCAAGTGATTCTATCGCTTCTCACCGCCCCCAAAATTCCTTCCATGAAATTACAACTTGAGGTATTATATTCATAATTAATATTTTTCAAAAATTTCACTTGTTACTGTTGACCAGGGGCAAGAGAAGGAAGTTGAAAAGATTTACAATTGACGATAACGATCAAAATGCGTTAATATTGCGAATCATAAATGCAAGCTGGTGAGGAAATGGAAATGCTCGAGTCCAGATTTACTGTAAATGTGGGTTATGAATATAATACGTCAGGTTGTAATTTCATGGAAGGAATTTTGGGGGCGGTGAGAAGCGATAGAATCACTTGATGAAAATGTACCATTCAAACAAAATTCTTATACAAAACAACATACCAAAAATTGTATCGGTGTAGCTCAGCTCTAACTGAGCATATGCGAAAGATTTGAGTTTTTTTTGTTGATTTTTGCTGAGTATAGCTCTCACCTCCAAAAGTTTTACATTGGGAATGTTTTTTGGGGATATAATAAATATAAAGAAAACTATAATTCCGTATTACTGAGATAGATATAATATCAAAATGAGAATGCTTCGTCGGATACAGCTTCCAATTATGTGGCGCTGACGAAAGCAAATAAGCTTGAAATCACGTGATCCGCTTCTAGTGGATGACTGCATCTGATGAAATAAAAGCATAAAGGTGAATTGCATTCTCATTTTGATAAATATATATATATATATATATATATATATATTGTAGTGTATCCAAAGACCCCAGGTTCGCGCTACAGTTTACCTCTAATTCACTTTCTAACTTTACGACTCGTCTCTTTGCATGTTATCATGTAGTTAAGAAAACACGTTGTGGTTGTCTTTGTAGGATGCAACGGAGTTAACCTTCTAGTAGAGAAAGGGGGTAGCCAGTCAATGAAACAACAAAATCCCTTACCAGTCCTTTTATTTAAACAACACATCATTTTTCACTTGAATTACATAGGAAAACATTTGATAATTTAAAATAATACAGGCAATTTGAAAGAAAATAACATTTTTAATTTAGACCAGGAAGGTCGCTCTTAATACCTTCATAACATGGGAAAAAGAGCGAAAAAAACCCATGTACTATCAAATATTTTACAATAAATTTTAAATAACAATGCACATTCTCTTTGTCCTGATAATCCACAAAGTTCTGACAATACTAGATACATAATAACTTTTGACAACACTTGATGAATTTACTTGTACTGTTATTAACAATAATAAATGATGGTATAAAACAAACGAGTTAAGAAAGAATCACTCACCACCCAAGACAACCATATCTCAGATAAACTTCGAAACACGGCAACAACATTCGAAACCGAAGGTTACACTTTTCTAACACGGAGGGACAGACCCGCCGCTCGCTGTCAGTCTGCTCAATTTGGGATTCAAGACCCTGGGACAAATTCTTTTTGCATGTTGATGTCAACGGTCAATACCATTTACCATGAGATACTGTTACAAAGGTGTTCATTTTTGAAATAAACAATAGTTATTGACATCATCATGAAAACAGTAACATATACCAAAATAAATAATATTCAACAAATCTCTATCATACAATGGTCTCTTGGCCTGACTCACGATACTCTCGCATCGTCTATAAAATTACTTTATGTGATGAAGTAATTTTATTCCAAGTTAATTCATCAAATAAATGATACCAAAACAAGTGCATTTAATTTTAAGGTAGCTCAAACCTTCTTATAAATTTCCAACAACAACAAAACAAAAACTCATCAGTTACATACAATACAACAAAAAAATACACCTTACCTTCTCAAAGTCTACAATCACTCTCCTATTTTTACCGCACCTCGCAAAACTTTTTCTCTCAAGAAGAACAAAAAACGTCCAAACAAAACAAATACTCTACACCTGACAGAAATATTCCTAAACATAGAATGCCTTTCAAAACTGATCCGGCACAGCTGTCTATGAAATTTTAATTTATTGTATTATATATTGTTGACTTTTATGATTCGTATATAAAGAAAAATAAACAACCCGCGAAATTTAAATATGGACACCACAATATATATATAAATATATATATATATAATATAATAATAAATTACCTTTACTACAAATCTTTGTTAGTCAAACAATGTTTTGTAAGGAGCTATAGGAAGACCCAATATTGGGAATGCCAATGACCCCACAATATAATTTAAAAAAAGGAATAAGCAGTATTCGTTCTAGAGTGAAATTACTTGGTAGCAGGTTCTCTCGTAAAAGCGAATCTTAATCTTAATTGGCACACTGACGGCTCCAAAACTGGCTCGGGTGCAGGAGCCGGTATATATGGAGTACAAGAGAGGATTGTGCTATCAATGAGCCTTGAGAAAAATGGCACGGTCTTCAAGGCAGATACAGTAGCGATACAATGATATACGGACTGTCGCATGGCCCTTATCAGTTATCAGGCACTAAGTCACAACAGACTGAAGACTGACCTTAGCCTAGGTCCCAGGGCACCAAAGAATTAAAGGCAATGAAGAGGCCGACAAAGTAGCTAAACATGATACTTCCATCGAGCAGTTGATCAAGAAGCTGTCGTGGAACAGGTGAAACTCTATGATAGAGCAAGGCTAAAGTATACGAAAAAAACCTTTCGGGAAAAATGGCAGGTGAACCAATTCAAAGTCGAAAAACAACAAGGATAATTGTAGGGGTGTTAACAAGACAAAGCACCAAGTTTGGTATGGGTGCGGTTTCAACTATTTGGAAGAAAGAAAACCGAAAACACAGATCTAAGAGGTAAAAATGATAAAACAATAAACTATGAGCTGTAACCCTAATGCGAAACCATAATACAATAAACCTAAACAGATCGCAGAGGGTTAAGACATATAGGCACTTCATCAAATCTAATCTAATCTAAATTGTTTCTAAATATATTTTGATTGAATCACCCAATATTCCTATATCTGTAATTAATACTAGGAGCGACAATATTATAAATATTATTCTTTATTATATTTCTAGATATTCCCTAAAATTAAAATGGGTTATCGTTAGGTTCATGCCAATTATAAGTAAGAAGTACTCCTAATGGCTGAGGGTCCATATAATTTTAACCTAAGATATTTGCTAGCAAGAATTAAGCTTTTATTTGTCATTTATTAAGAACACCTTGTATTTGTTTTTGTAATAAACAAAGTAGCCTTGGATCAATCAAATAATCTTACGTTGATGATATAACATTTTTTTGTCAAAATTGAATGTGATAAATATTATGTTTTAGGATGTTTTAAGTAATTCAAGGAGATTTGTTTCTGTAAGAAGGTTAGTGCCATCAACATCATGTTATTTGAAATCTTTTGTGCATAGCCGTATACTTGTTTTAATTAGAAAACATGTTAATTGTGTAATAGTCTTAATGATATGATATTTCAGACTAACAAGAATTTATTCAATAATGGCCAAACCACAGAAAAGGGTTCCTGTCATCCTGAAAGAAATTATGGAAGCTATATCTCATCTAAAAGATATGAGGGACTCCACAAAAAAGAACATTCTTAGTCAGTTGGGAATTATGGCGACCATGAAAAAGAAAAATAATAGAAACAGCTTATGTCAGATCGAAAGAGCTTTTTATCAAGGTATCAGATGAATGATATTCCGGAAGAAATTTTTTAATCAAGAGATTTATATTTTTTCTAAGGTGTCGCTGCAGGTCTTCTTCGGCATAAATCTGGCAAATATAAGCTGGCCTTAGATTCTAAGAATTACCAAATATTTAAGAACTTTCGCCATTGTAATGGCGGAGTGTCTGATGCCACAGCTGGCAGAAGGGTTAAAAGACGAAAGAAGGAGAAGGAAGGGCAAGCAAGTAGCTTCAACAGAACCCGATGAACCTAAAGATGTCTCTGAAGAAAGTTCAGTAGAGGAACTTAATACGCAGCTTCAAGGTAAACTTTTCCTAAACTACTTTTTGTTTAATAAGTTTATCAGTCAAAATAATAGATTCGAAGTCTACTTAGAAAACGGATAAAAAATGAAATATGTAATAAGAAATTCAAATAAAAAGAGTGAAAGTGGACTGCATAATGCATAAGCAGTAGTTTTCTGTAAAACAATTTTGTATTGGTAGATATTGGGCTTAATCTCTAAAAGCTACATAAAATTTAGATATGAATTATTACCTATAATCACTTTATTTTCGGAATTATTGATTGATTTATTTTTCGAAGCACGTATTGCTTAGAATGGCTATATCTAAAAGTGTCGTGAATTTTTCAGATGATGAAGAACCAGAGGATCACGGAAAAAGGAGAAAGCGGCGGAAACGCAGCAAAGGAAAAAAAAGAAGAAGGAGGTCTCGTAGCCAGTCAGGAGATTTTACTTCGAGCGATGCGGAGGATGTTGGCCCTTCGCACAGCAATTTTGCGATAGAATCTACTCGACAGTCGCGTGAAAAGTCAAGGCTTGCCAGTCGGAGAAACAGTAGAATCGTAAATCTGGATACAGAGGGTATATTGAAAATATCTTCATATATATATAATTATTTTCAAGGTCCGCCAACAATTTGTTCATTTTAGATTCAATTGAATGTCAGAAATTTTGGATTTGTAGTGGCAGTGGCTATACTTGGTCCGCGAAACTCTAGCAACTTCAATATAAGATAAATAATATAAAATATATCAAATTACATTATTTTCTTAAGCTTTTCGAAATTCAACATTTTAATATAGCGCAAAAACGCGTGTCAAGAATAATAATTGGTAGAAAATAAAGTCTCTAAACTTTTCTATTTTTATTCCGATTTTCATAATTCTTTTGGCAGACTGTAGATAAAATGACTAATATTACATCTTGCATTTTTTTCTTTAATTCCATCGTCTTAGTGATTATACAGGGGTAACTACAATATTGTTATACAACCCTAATTTCTAATAAAAAAAACATAAGTGAAAGTTGATACATGGCATTGAACTATTTGATACATGGCATTGAACTTTTTCTGAGCGTGAATAGAATTTACGTATCTTTAGAAAGAAACAGAAGATAGTTGTAATGATATTTTTGTGTCATTAAGATATTATGCCTCCCCTTCCAAATTATATTTAACTCATCCCGATATACAGATTTTCCGCATTATAGTCCAAGATTCCGCTATATGCAAATGTGCAAATGCTATTAAATCTCCAGTTTTGCCAGTATGTTAAAGTATGGTGTCACTCAGTTATACCAAAAGGTTAACGAAACGGACTAAAGAAATATCGGTTTCGACAAACGTGATGATACCTTACAAGGGAAAAGGGCAGGGTAATACAAGCTTACTTTCAATTAGCTGTTGATCATAGAAATAACAATAGAGAGGGAATGTGATAGGCACTACTGTAAGTGGATATGCCGCAGTGTTCTAATAGATAAATATGATCGAGAAGGGCGTTCGTTCCTTGTTCAACAATAAACTCGATTAATCTTCTGTTTCTTTTCCGAAAATTCAACTTTTCCTCATGGCATTCCTATTCAACTGTATTTATTAATCACTCATCACTAATAGAATTAGTATTATTTTGTATTTTTCAGTGCACCAACTAATAACGTTGGTCCATTTTTTAAATATTTATTCAATTATAAAATGAATGTCTCTTTAACTTGTCGTCAAGTAACTTTGTTAAAACTAATTAGTGAGGATTTTGCCGCTTCTTTGCCGTTCATTATTAGTGGAGAAAAAAAATTTGTCGCTCTTTTTTTCAATTAGAAAATGGATTAACTAACCTAAACTAAACTAATCACGAGCTAATTTCTAATTTCATTATTGTTAACTAATTATACGTATCCATTATAAGCACCATTCTTTTGTCCTGCAATCTATAGACAATTAATGTTTCTTACAAAAAATTGGACCGACTTTATTAGTAGGAGCACTGGTATATACCAAATAATATTAATTCTATTGGTACTGGTAGGTAATTTTGAAGTTGTGCATCTGTACTTAGACTGAAAACTTTTGGCACCAGCTTCAAAAGTCCCAAAACTAAAAGAATTAATATTATTTTGCATTGTTTAGTGCACCAACTAATAAAATCGGTCCAATTTTTTCCAAATCCAAATTCATATCCAAATCATTCAACATTCACCAAAAAAGATAATACGTTGCTTATACTTATTAAGAGATTTCAAAACATCGCGAAAAATAGGTACACATATTTCAGACTTCACTACTGCTGTATCTCGGAAACCGTATTTTTTTTTAAATATTCAATTTAAATGTTGCTACAAATTCTTTAATTTGTATATCTCATATTTTGAATTGTTGAAGAAGGTTGAACGCAGCACATAAGGGAAACATACACATTTCAGACTTTACCACTGCTGTAACTCGGAAACAGGATTTTTTTAAATATGTCAAATTTAAACGTTGCCGGATATGGTCTCTTCTTTAATTTTGTACTCACAAATTTTTGATAAAAAAAAATGCTTCTTCCATCCCCATTCGGAGATTGCAGATTCCTTCTACTTTGGTCCTGAAAAAATTGAACATTGAGAACAAATGCTGAGAAACACGTTATTTGATGACTCTACACAAACTATTTTTGTATTCTTGTATTGATTTAGTGAAAATATTGCTTTGCTTGGGTAGATAATTTCCGCAACTACAGAGCGTAAAATTTTGAGAAATACTTAATTAATGCCATGACTCAGAGGTCATTGGAAAATCTATGCAAAAATTATATGTACGGAAACCTGTTCGTGCGAGCTTGACACGTAACTTTACCATTTTTCTTTAAAAAAATCCACATCGAAACTATTACTATTTGAAAAAGAAAAACTCTCACAATAGCTTCAACTGTACCTACAGGCTGAAGCAATTGCCTAGATTATTATTTTCTATAAATTTTCTCAGCTTTATGGGTCAATATACCGTGGAAAGCTGTCAGAGGAATGCAGGTAGAATTCATCAGTTTCATATATGTAAAACCATAGAAGTTGATAGCATATCTTTCATATTAATGAGCTCGAGTACGAACATTTCAATTAAATTGTTAATTAACTGAGCCAAGATATGTGACGGAAATTTAAAAGGGTACAAACAAACAACACATGACTTTTTAGAACATTATTAAAAGCTTACCTTTACCAAGAATTTTATGATGTTGATGTAAATATTCCATCTCGGAGAAGAGGTGCCATAAAATTACAAGTCTAGACAATTTCCTTTTGAATATTCATGTTGAGTGGTCAGAATATCGAGTATCCTAATTCAACATATATATAATACTTCATTACTCGTGCTTAAAAAATACGAAAGGGTTTCATAACCTTCAATTTTGTTTTTGAGAAGACAACGAATTAGTATGGCAAGACTCAAGTAAGCATAATTACAAAAATCATTACAACAAAATCAACTATATTGCAATAATAGTAGTAGAATTATTATTCTTTTGTAATATTCATTTTTTTATTGTAAGTTTGTTCACGAGATTTTGCAGAATAAATGAGGTCCAATTTTGAAGATTTCTTTTTCATTCGTGAGACTGTTGAGAAATATTCTGAAAAAAGGTTACGATATCTAAAATGTACCTAGTTCTAGTTCAATGGATACTGAGCAAATAGCATATCATAAGAAATATATGAATTTATTTCCAATTGTCTTATGGAGAGGACAAATTCTGATATAGAAATTGTTTAGAATTCAAAATCGAAACACACCTAGATTGTGGAATACTTTAAAAATAGATTAAATTCTATACAAAATAATTTAAACAACATGTCCATATCGTTTGTCTATCGCGAGAAATAAGATACGGCTGAAATAAATAGCATTGGCTTTGACATTAAGCGATAAGTAAGAATCACAAAATATTTCTATCACTATCTTCGAAACATTACTTTTCTCCACTACTAATTTAGCAAATACGTACACAGAGAAAACGGGACAAGAGAAAACCTAAATGAGTAGGTACCTAGCTAAATGAAACAAAAAAAATGAAATGAAAAACAGTGGAAGAAAAATCTACTGTTAGCAGCACTCTAGTGGTATACTCGTTAGGCCATGCCCTTGCCTTGTGTCAATTACATAAAAAAGACTTAGCTCCTCCTTTTAGGACTTGCATGGCTGGGAAAATGGATACTTCTAATTTAATAAGTTCAAAACATAAGCCCGAATGTTAATGTAAATTAATGAAAACTGAATTTGATTTATTAACCACAATATTAAGCTTTTAACACTGTTCCCCTTGATAGGCTTCAAGTTGTAGAAATAAGTAATAGTCTAAGTAGTAGACAAAAGATCAAAATGGGTGTGCCACACGGCACTATCTTGGGTCCTAATCTTTTTTTATATACATGGACGCTTTACCAAAACTGGACACAGATGGCTTGATAGTGTCTTATGCTATTGGGGGATTAAAACTAGTGAAAAACTATAAATCTTGTTTATTAACACAGGCGAATAGGCCAAGTTTTAATAATATTATATTAGGTAATCAAGAAAAGAACTAAACTACCAGTATCTGGGCGTAATAGTGGACAAGCATATAAAATGGTGACCTCACATTGATTAATTAACCACTAAAATTAATAAACTCATACATCAATTTTATCTTTTAAGAAATGTTTGAATCAAAACTTATTCAAAATATTTTACAAGGCTTTTGTTGAAAGTTTGCTAAACTATGGCATTTTGATCTGGGGCGGGTTCTACAATAGGTATCTCCAAAAATTAAATATTATACAAAAAAAATCATTTTAAAAATAATTAAAAAGAAGAAGAGAACATATCCCTCGGATTTATTATTTTCTGAAGATGTTAAATATTGGGTCAATATATATAAATAGAGCATACATCTTCATAAAAAATAATACCATGAAAGAGTTCTAGATTTTGAAATTTGACGTTTTAGTGGTAGTTTGTTTGTAAAAAATGTCTGATTTCGAGTTTTATCTTCACCGGAGTTCATAGAAGCAGCGAAAGTAGCGTCACAAAAATTATCATCAGCTAAATTGCTATATTATGTATACCTATATAGGTTTACGCGGGATAAAAGTAGATACACACTTTTTTCCCGTGGGAAAAAAGTTAAGTTTTCTTTAAAGTGACATACTTTGTCATCTGATAACACGGATAAAATGTAATTTTTTTCCCGTGACAGAAAAAGTTGTTCTAAATGTCACATATAAGTGTTTTTTCACTTCAATGCTTGGATTAAAAAAATAGACTGTTTAGATATAAGTTTCAGTAGAATCTAGGATTGTTTATTTTTTGTAATTTTGTAATTTGAATAAAATTTGTAATTTGTAATTTTTAAATTTGAAAATTACATTTTTTTACAAATATAATTTTTTTGTTGATATGTATGATCCTAGATGTTCAAATAAACTTAATTCTACGTTCTACTGATAACGAATAGAGAACTCTGGTGGTAATCTCAAAAACTTTTCCCCCTTATTATTCCTTACGTAATTCACCCTCTATAGTTTATAAGCAACTGGGCAAGCTGTTTCTACGACAGTAATAAAGTTAGGTTTACATGAGGATAAGAAAGTTGAGTACCAAATACCTCGGTAATTATAAGTTACCGTTGAGAGAGTGAATTTTGGAAGATTTGAACAAAAACATATTTTTCCTCTGCCATCATGTCATTATCATGCACTTATTAGATATATATCTAATTATATTAAATGAGCATTACTTGTATATATCAACCAGGAAACTATCCTTAGCGCTTTAAGTAGATACTTATTATTATATTTATTACTAGCTTTTGCCCGCGACTTCTTGCGCGTGGAAAAATGCATTCAATTCCATACAGTAGATTTTCCGTGATGCGTGTACAAACATACAAAAAGATAGACAGATGTAGTAAGATGGAGCCTATATTCTAAGTTATACCTCTCGTAATATATCGATTCTGCATTCAACTTCATGCTGTAGTTTTTCCGTGATGCGCGTATAAACATACAGAAAAACAAAAATTCTGTTGTTTTGGCTTCTCTTGATATAATAAAGACCCCTCATCCCCCATATTAGTTTTTCTTAAATATCAATAATGCAAAATGGGTCAGTTTTCTATGATCAACTAAATTTTCTCAAGGATAAGTTGAGAAAAGTGTCATTGAGAATTGAGAAATGATCCAAAGTAAAAGCGACCGAATTTTTGCAATAGTAAATGTTTATTTCTAAAGTTGATCGATTTACTTACTATATAATTATGAAAAAAAATATATTTATTAATTTTCTTGGACTTCAGATAATTCAGCGATAGTTTTTCTACGTTATATGATGTTCAAAGATAAGGAACAATTGCTTCTCTTTTCAATAATTGAGCGATTTGAAAACATCGAAAACATGCCATTTCCTGCAAACAATCGGAAAATCCTTCCAGCTTCATTCTCAAATCGTTCTCGAAGTTGAAACAAGACGCTCCGGTCAAGGAAATCGGATATTTATTCCAACTTGCTAGAACCATTCCACACCGAGGATTTTCAAAAAGACGTTTAGTTTTTTTTTATTCGGAGACCATTTCGCTTTAACCTTCACGTTCACTATATCACTCCAGATCATTGTTGTTTATCTGGAAATCCCTGGTGCGATTTATGGACCAATATAGCTCCTATCGGATGGATTGAAGGATAATGCTACAGTTATGAGAATGAAATATTTATGGACACTGGTCAACGGTCCGGGTTTTGGGGATAAATATAGATTCCGATTTGTTTTGGATGAGCAGCGATGGCATCAATAAGAAATTGAGAAAAACCATACTTCTTGATGGGTTATACTATCTATTAATAGACTCGCGGCAATTGAGAATCAATGCTTTTTTCCATTAAGTATATGTTTCTTTTTCATATTAAAAACTTCATTATATTAATATATAACCAGACACTTCGATTTTTGTTCATGATTCCCTTACCTGTTTATGCAAGAAGTTGTTTTTTACCCCCTCCATCTTCCAAGCTATGACATCATCATTAGATATAAACGGAGAGGTGATAATTTTTATAAGTTCAAGTTTACCAAATACATAGGCATTACTATTATGAAATACAGATTAATTTTGTGACACTATTTAGAGAATATGTAATGCAAATAATGGCTTTGAATAAACATACAACGTAAATGTAATGAAACAGGGCATATGAAAAGAATTGGTAATATTTTTACCGTGCCTACCAACGATAACAACAACTACTCGGGGAGCTAATACTCCATCTCGCATTATATTACATCATCGTTGATAGGTGCGCTATTAGCGCCACCCCGTTTTGTTTCTGTTAGCCTAGTGTTAACTTCTCAGCGGCGCTTTAACTTCTTCGGACACATCCTAGAGTCATAGGTATGTGTATCTGATGAGTTCTAATGAGAACGAAATCGGCGATTATACACTTGACACAACTGTGATGTGTTCCGAATGAAATTAAGGCAAAAGGGTTAGAAGTTTGCAATATAAGTATTGAATACTATTCAATCACATTGCACCTATCAACGATGATGTAATGCAATGCGGGATGGAGTATTAGCTCACCGAGCAGTTGTTGTTATCGTTGATAGGCACGGTAATAGTATTACCTATTCTATACTGTTGACTTAGAATCTCTCATAATTTCATATATTTCAAAGAAGAAATCTTCACATCTTTCATTTTTAAATCGGGCATGTCAAAGATAAATATAAAAGTGAAAGACCGACCATTGCTGAGGATACCTAACAAAATATTTTATTAGAAGTTGATGAAAATCCTCATTCTTCAATCACAACGTAATCCTACAATAATAGGGTTTGCCGCGGCGCAATTCACAAAGTATTAAAGAAAGCCAAATTATATCCTTGTAAACTAAAACTGAAACATAAACATTGATTTTGATAGATACATGGAATTTTGTGACACTATTTAGAGAATATGTAACGGCTTGAATATAATGTACAATTCTCTGATAAAGCATCTTTTTGCGAGAATGGTTTAGTGAAGAAACGATATTTTAGAGATTGGACAAATTTAAACCCTAACTGGACGATGGAGGCCAGTACCCAATATCCACAAAAAGTGAATACTTCTGCAGGAATTATCAAAAATAATATAGTGGAACCATATTATTTTGATAATAATATCACCGCTGCAAACTATTTGGAAATGTTGCTAATAAATTTGTTCCCATTTTTGTCAGCAACGTATCTATGTAGGTACTCATGAGTTAGGTCAGACAGATTCCTACATAATATGGTTACAACAAGATGGAGCAAGCCCCCATTATACACTGTTGGTAAGAGTTTTTCCAAATCGCTGGAAAGGAAGACGAGAACCTATCGAATGGCCTCCAGATCTCCAGACCTAACCCCTCTTGACTTAGTTCTTTGGGGTTACTAAAAAAGTTATATAGACGACCTTAGAGAAAGAATTCGAGCGGAACCTACACGGAATTTGATTCTCGCATTGGTTACTGACAAGTATCTAACTCAAGGGCACAATTTGAACTCATTGTGATATTACTTTGCATTTTAGAGTTTATTAATTGCTTCTAGGTTTTTGTAGGAGTATTACGATATTTAAACATGTTTTTGGTGTTGAATGTATAAATTAATTTAAATGAAAATATTAATTTTCTAACACCCTGTAATTCATATTTCTTAATGTTAATGTTAATACCAATGAATTTGGTATTTTTGAATTGAGAAAATAAAATTTCCGATTATGATATAAAATTATGTCATTTCTATTAAAAGAGCTCTTCCTCCAAATGTTAATATTTTAGAAGATATTGTAGCGTTTCCATACTTTATGAACAATTTATTTTTTCTTGCATGTCAATAATTGGCAAAATAACATTCGTTCTCACTAGGGCAGTAACTTAGACGAGGGAAAAGTAATTTAGCCCTTGAATGGCGCTGAGCACATATATTTTAGTCGTGTGATTTAATCAGGTCGATTTAGTTTTGACCGACTTTGCAAACGGAGGAGGTATACCTACAACTAGACTGTAGGATTAGTTTTTTTAAGTTCGTTTGCGCGGTTCGCATAGTATATGTGCTTCGATTTTAACGAGTTTTTAAAGTTGAAAGGGGTATGTGAAAACGATCCTCCATATAAAAAAAATAACAATTCTCATCCCAATATTTTTTTTTCAAATATTAAAAAATAGAATAGATAAATAGAAAATTTGAAACTGCAAAATTAAAGAAGATGCCATATCCAGCAATATTTAAATTGGACATCTTTCAAAAAAATTTACAGTTTCCGAGTTATAGCTATGGTAAAGTCTGAAGTAAGTGTGGTATTACATTTTTGATGGCTAATGATACACTCAAAATTATGAAATATTTTTTCTTACAAAAATAAGGATTCGACTTTAGGTATTAGTTGCACTAAAAAATCATAATATCAATTCTACTGGTGCTGATACTTTTGAAGTATATGCCAAAAGTCCTTTATCTACCTACAACTGCTCAACTTCCATATTACCAGTAGAATTAACATTATGCATGCATTTTTCAGTGCACCAATTGATAAAGATAGTCGAAGGTTTTGTAAAAAAATATATATATTTTGGGCGAGTAGCGTCTCAAATATTCGCTACCACCGAGTTACCAGATCTTGAAAATAATACGTAATAGATCAGCGGCGAGAACAATAACAGATTTGTTCAAAAAGTTATGGATTCAGGTGTGTGTGATAAATGCTCATTTTATGTCAGAATGGTACATTAAGCAATTAATTAAACATTTAGAAAATGTTATAGATTTTTGCTCAGTAGGTATAATCAATAATTATATGAGGAATTGTAACTCATACTTTAGAAATAAAACTGGCAACCTTGGATTTATGACATTTACTCGACTAGTAGTGAAAACAATTTTTGACCGACGAACACAAACGGAGGAAGCATAGAATTCAGTCGAATTCTATGCTTCCTCCGTTTGTCTGCATTTTTTATAGATGTTCACGCCTTAGGTATTTCCAATTTTGATGTTTTTTCTTTTCATTTGAGAGATGAGGATCAAAAATTGGTCCCATTGAACAAAAAAATTACATGCTCTTCCCCTAAAACGTTCCCCTCAAAATCTTCACCCAAAGGGGATGGAGGGGTCAATTTTTCTCGAAAATTGAAAATCAAAGACGGTGGAAGGGGCAAATTTTTCCGAGAATCGGATACTGAAGGTTGGAAAATTAGAAAGGGGACCATATCCAGCAACATTTAAATTGATAATTTTTTGATACCATTTACGGTTTATATGTGTATTTCCGCTATGTGGAAGGGGCATTTTTTTCGAAACTTAAATATATAGGTAGCAACATTTATATTGAACATTTTTTCAAAATAGTTACAGTTTTCGAGTTACAGCAGTAAAGTCTGAAATATGTATATCTGCGCCGCCATGTTTTGAGATCTCTGAATAATAACAAGCCTATACATGGATAGATAAGTACTATCTTCTTTGGTATTAGTGAACATTCAACTATGTTCATGACTAATTATAAACTAAACAGGGTGAAATAAATCTTTTTCAAAAAATTGGACCGGCTTTATTAGTTGGTGCAATGAAGAGTACAAAATAATATTAATTCTATTGGTGCTGGTACTTTTGGAGTTGGTGCCTACTATAACAAACTACAACGGCACAACTTCAAAAGTACCAGCACCTATAGAATTAATATTATTCTGTAGTTTTCATTGCACCAACTAATAAAGTCGGTCGTAGTTTTTGTAAGAAAAAATATATTTTGGGCTAGTAGCAGCCCTCATGTTCGCTTCAGCAGACAGAGGGCTTGCCAGAACTTGAAAATAATAGGTGGATACCTAATAGATCAGCAGCAAGAAGGATAACTAATTTTTTCAGTTAAGTTATAGAATCAGGTACGTGTGCTAAGTGCTCATTTGAATATGTAGAATGTCAAAATGATACGATTAACAATTAATTAAGCATCTAGAAAATGTAATAGTTTTTTGCTAAGTAGGTATACAATAAATGTATAAGGAGTCGTAACTCATACTTTAGTAATAAAACTGGCAACCTTGTACACATAACATAGCTACTTTACACGACTGGTAGTGACTATTTTTGGCCACTAGCATACTAAATTACTGGCATAGTGAGGACGACCCTATATCCTCAGTATAAGCTGATGGCTCACTTATCCATGCCAACTTAGATTGATACTCTCCTGATTAACTATCTTTTGACCAGGTGATTATATAGTTCACCTATTACTAGTGGTTGTCAATTTGGGTGCAACTCTCGAGGTCCTTACAATGACATCCTGCTAGATTTACCTACACTCCAAATTAGATAAAAATAATCAATCATGCATAAGGGCTCCAAAGTACTGTAAAATATTCATAGAGTAAAATACTCAGTGAAATAGCCTTTAATATTGAGCTCAGATATACAAAGAACTAGATCAGCTACTAATTGGTAGTAATAACTTAATTGGTAGAGGAATCGACCACATTCATTCTTATAGAGATCTGCTCTTCTCTGAAAAATACTTGGAAGAAAAGTGTGGCTACTTTTAAAACTAGATTTAGAAGCGATATACCGATCTAAAGGAAATTTATAACGAAAAAAAGAGATCAGAAGCCATCTATTCAGAAGGATATAGGTGGAAAAGAAATGTAACGAGGGTGTAAAGAAAGAGGATACCATATATCCAGCGTCAATAAAACGCGGCCCCACTACCGCTTAGATTGGTAAGTTAAAGCCCTTTAAACAGCCCCCAATAAAAAGCTAATTTAAAATGCGTCTCCCGCAGTAGCCTATTTTCCTCAGAGCTAGTCCAATTCTGTTCCAGAGGAGATATTGCAGCGCGGCTGGGCATAAATTTCCCGCCAGACTTCATTTCGAGTCGGAGCGGACCCGTTTATCTTACACACAATAACTCACAGGCCGTCCGTTCTTTTTTGTTTTTTTCTTATTGTCTTCCTAGACTTTGCTGTAAGAAACACTGGAATGGAAATTGTAATCTCACTCCGAAATGAATTATTGTCAACACGACGAATGAAGATATAAACATTCTTCCAGAATAATGCGGATTCTGGAACTTATAAATTAAGTTATCTCAACCCGAGTAATCCCATCCTTTCTCTGTACGAAAACTTTAATTGTCTCGAGGATACAATAAAACTTACATTCGTTCTAAGGCAACTGTAAATAGAGCTATTTAAATACAATTGAGCTTGTAATAGCTCGCCATTATTCAATGGAGATTTATTTCGGATCGATATTTCCTTGTTATTGGGAAACTCGGTTATTTATGGCGCGTCATACATATGTAAGAGATGAATGTAGTCTTGAATAAATGGAGGCAATTTTGGTAATTTTCATATCAAATTCGAACGCAAGATTTATGGCTGTTCTCTATCGAAGGTCTCGCTCGTCTTGATTTTCGCAAGCTTGCTTATGTTCTTTCACATAATATAAGAGACACCACATAAAATAACACTTTCATGAGAACATGGGAACATACGTGTATATATATGTATTTAGCGTGTGTATAGCGTCAATCCTGTTTGAATGTATATATGCTAGGCTCAAAGACCGAATTCGGCCACTTACCGAAATGTTTCTTGACCACAACGCGACGTGTATTGTTCCTTCTTTAGAATGAAGGTAACGTGACTATGTCCACTTCGCGCTCTGGCTAATAATTTCGCTCAGTGGCTGAATTCGGTCTTTGAGCCTAACATATATATAATATGTTAAACAATAATTATTTAATCCTTAATCCTAACAAATTCTTACTACACATAATTCTGAGATCACTATGAGTAGATCAAGCAAAATTATGTTTCTATAAATTAACTAAATTTTAGGGCTTTACACTGTCTCACCAGTGACTGATTAGACGAGGGCTTCAGAAATCATTTTTTTTTTCTAATGTAAAACTATTATGAAAAAACAAGTTTTGATTAGAATAACAATCAAATTATTTCATAGTTAATCATCTAATTTTAACAATCGACAAAAGTCAATTTGACTTTTTTATATAAAGCCTTATTTTCATATCCCACCAACGGGTGTCGGAATCGGTAATAGTACAGTTTGTTTCACGAATGTTGGCGTCTGCCTTGAAAACACGAAAAATGGATCAATTCGATTGACGGGAGTAAATCAGTGGCGATTTCGAGCTAACATATGGCATTTAAGGAAGTTCATATAATTAGAGAAAATATCGATTGATTAAATAAGCAAACATAATATGAAAGATTTATTATCAAAAATAATTCAGACACACAAAATACAAATTTATTGCTTGAGTTATGAAATATAAATTTATGCACCTGAATTATCTGAAATGTCACAATGACTGTGACGCCTATGAAATAAAGATTGCGTTGCCTTCGGACATACGTGCAGTGCCCTATTATTGTATAAAAGGACATAAGCTTGACATACTGATGTCGTAGCTTAGCTCGACAAACGTAGTAGAGAATTTCATAATAATGAGATGCGATGAGACGTTTAGCGATATGTACGTAGCTCGTGAATGATTACACACAATAGCCGTGATTCGTGAAACAAACTGTAGCTATTACCGATTCCGTTAGCGCTCTTTGCCAATTAGCGCACATACCTACATTATACACCGTGGGCAAAATTAACCATTACATTTTTTTTTTGTTTTCAAGCCGATTTCAATAAAACTTGGCCATCCTACGAATTCGTCAATTCTTGACAATACTGGGCCGGTTCTAGGGCTTAATTTATATAGCAGTGCTATTTTTGTCGTTGCAATAGTAAGCGGATGTGTTTAGTAAAAATGTTTTGAGCTCAATCTGACCATTAAACGTCGGCACAACAAATAAGACTGAAATAAGACAAAGGAAAGTAACAATATTCCCGTTTTGTCGGCGCTGATTGACAGGGGTTATTAACGGAATCGGTAATCATAATTTGACAGCGGTAAGTGGGATGTGGATATTAGGCTTCCGGTAACGTTTTTACAAACAAGTGCTTTCCAGAGGTATTGAGGATGTTCCCAGAGTTTACGACATCAATGTATGTATATACACCTACCGCACTATATAATTTGATTAGGTTACTGTAGGTTACTGAGAATTATGATGTACCTACTTAATATAGCCTGCGGTTCATTGGTATGGAATCTATTCATTTTTAGCGTTATTATGAATATGTTTCAAAAAACCTGAAACAGGTCGATTTCTATTCTCAATTTGACAATTTATAGTATGAAAATATTACCCCCTTCTTGTACCCCCTAGAAAATTCAAATGAAAAGGAGGGTTGTCTGCACCTTGTTTCGAAAGGGATTTTCATTCTTTGTTCAGCAATACTATGTTTCTCAAATTTAGTGGAATCATAAATGAGAAAATGTATTTTGAAAATCTAAAATTTTGATACTTTAGGTAGAATTAATGATACAATGTCTCATAATGTTTAGGAAGTATTCTTCAATTTATTTTACAATTAAATGAAAAGTTCACTAGTCACATGACCACCATCCATTTCTTGACAATAAGCAAGTATCTATATCTTGAAATTCTTGTTGTACATATATATACTTACATAATATATATATATATATATATATAAGTTTTGTACTCTAGATAAACGCCCAAAGGAAAAATATTATTTGATTCGAAAATTAAAAATTAAATAAAGCAGCTATCTGAAACTATCAAAATTCTTAAAAAAATATTGTTTACAAAAAATAGGTCAGACTTTATAAGTTGAAGTAATCAAAAATACAAAATAATGTTAATTCTATTTGTTATAGTAGGTACCTACTGTTGATGTTGGTGCCAAAAGTCTTCTATTTACCTACAAATTCAGTACGTACCTAATCCAAGAATAACTAAAAAACCGTCTTCATTGCATGATGTACTAAAAAGAATAAAATAACTAAACATAATGTGAGATCATAAAACTTTTGAACAAAGAGATGGTTATCAGCTACAGATTCTTGAAACTAAGTTAAAATGTTTTATGATTCTTACCTACTTATGAAGTTATTCCGAGATTTTTTTAAGTTGATTATTACACAATTAACTCACACACTTCGAGGGGTAGTGTGCAACAATTTTGTCACACAAGAAATTGTAAATTGATAATAATGAAATTATACACAAAGTCGTGAGTATTCATGTTGTAGATCTTCTCTTGATTAATTATCTACTAATTAATATTTACTCAATAATTCTAATTTCGTTAAGAATATATATATTTCATGTAATGTTGTTATAATTTGGTAAAGAACAAGAAAAATAAATATGTTTTACAAGAAATTGGATCGACGTTGGTGCATTGAAAAGTACAAAATAATATTAATTCTATTGGTGCTGAAAAAAAAAAAAATTAGATATGTGGTTAAAAGGCAATCAGCTTACGCTCAATGTTGATAAGACTACATACATTACTTTCGGAAGCTACATTGATAGTGTTCCCACTAATTTTCATTTGTTTATTAAAGATAGAAAACTGAAAAGAGTAGAAAGCTGTAAATATTTAGGGGTAGTGTATGACTGTCACATGAAATGGAACAAGCATGTAACTGAGCTAATTAAAAAAGTCAAGTATTTCACTTTTTTATTCTATAAATTAAGTAATTGGCTACACCCATCTATACTGAAAACTATATATCATGGTCTATTCGAAAGTGTTATAAACTATGGAATCATTGCTTGGGGTGGTGCATACGATAATACGATGAAACCTATTGTAAATTTGCAGAATAAATTGATAAGTAAAATGAAAATAGAAAATGAAATGTTAGTACCTTTAAAAATTAACCAGTATTTTGTTGTGAATGCGCTTACTTATTATTTTACAGAGTGTAAATTAATGCACTCTGGGAGATTTATAAATACACGTAATAGACAGATAACTTTACCAAAAATTAGTAAGATTTTGAGTACCAAAAATGCGTTTTTTGTGGCAATAAAATATTTCAATTTAATTCCGAATAATCTAAAAGAACTTGATTGTAAAAAGAACTTATTAAGAAAGAATTTTGGGATGTGGATTAGATCTATTGAATTATAAATTAAGATACTATATAGGATAGCAAAATATTATATAATTAGTCGTAAGGAAATTTATACTTTGAACATTGTATTGGATAATGAATATTTTTCTTTAACTCAATGTATATATAATTGGATATTATTGTATTTTTCTGGTGTCTATGCACTGGTGTTATGCACCTCTATAGAATGTATGTCAGAAGTAAAATAAATAAAAAAATAAAAAAAAATACTTTTGTAGTTGTGCAGTTGCAGTTAGATTGAAAACTTTTGGCACCAACTTCAACAGCACCAATAGAATTAATACGATTTTGTACTTTTCAGTGCACCAACTGATAATGTCGGTACAATTTCATGTAAAAAAATATTTATTTCACACTTTTGAATATTACATTTGTCACGAAAATCGATTCACCATTATTCATGTATGATTTTCTTGTATTTGCTATTATTCAGAAATCTAAGAACAACGTCGCGGAAATACGCATATTATGAACTTTATTACTGCTGTAACTCGAAAATCGTCACTATATGGAAAACATTAAATATAAATGTTGCTACAAATAATCTGGATATTAATTTTCCATTCTCAGATTTTCAATTCTCTAAAGGAATTGCCTCTTCCACATAGCGAAAATACACATATTTTAACATCGCAGAAACTCTAAACTCGTAGCTCTTTTTTAAAAATGTTCAATTTAAACGTTTACAGATATTTTGTTATCTCTAATTCTGCCATTGAATTTCCACCCTCCACCCATATCGCGGGCGGTTTTCAAGGGGAAAGAGATTTCGGATTTGCATTTTTATGGATATGAGACCATTTCACAAGTCTTCTCTTTCAAATGAATCAATAATCATCACGTACGTACGTTTGTTTGCTACATAAAAAGCGCGCACGAACAAAAAAAAAGTTGAATTGAAACCTCCTCCGTTCGGGGATCATCGGTCATAAATGATGTGAAGAGAACAGGCTTGTTGCCATAGAACCACAGTGCCTATAGATTTTATAAGAATTAATTATTTACTTCCATATTAAGAAACATATCATGAGTCATTTTATAAAAGCTCCATTATCTCAGAAAGTCGAATATCAATGGGAAGGTAATTACGTCAGATTTATATATTTGATATTGATAAACAATTTTATCTGAAATACTTAATGGGCATGCTCAAAGCCCTAACTAGAAAATCTTTAGAAGGACTTTTTCGAAGCGATAAAACTCTGAAAATTTGAATATGGTACCATCTCTCAACTCTCTTCTTTCAATTGAAAAAAGAATCATCAAAACCTAGGATAGGTACATTTATAAAAATAAATACAGTCTAATTGTACTGTATGTAATGTATGTAGGTACCTCCATCTTATGGAAAGTCGGTAAAAATTACCATCACTACTAGAATCAGGTAAAATTTTATTTTAATTTTTGAGTGCACTAACTAAATGGTAATTTAAGTTAGGATCTTTTATTACAAGGATCACTTTGTCCTTGTTTATGGATCTGAGTGTATTGGGTATCTCTTTTCTACAGGATGCTTTTTCACGAAGCTTCTCATTTCCAACTACTGTGGAATTTGGTGTGAAGCTTTCAAGGAATTTCTTTTCGGATGACTAATTGGGCACAACTGTCAGACGGCAGTACCTAGGTGATGGGGTCACGGGCCAGCTCGTAAATTTAGTGGAGGGCCAGGGCGGCACAAAAACAAGTGCTCTTCAGATAACCTTTCCTCTCTCAACGCATTCTTACTTAGAGAACATGAACAGATCTTGTCTGCGAATGGCGGGTGAACGGACACTCCAACATCGAGGGGGGAGATCTCAACTCGTCTTACATGGCCTGTTTAGATTTATATAGCGTCTGAGTAGTAGCCAGAGCATCAATATAAAACAGATTTCTTCTTATGATAAAGGGGATATAATAATTATTGTGAGAGTCTTCTGGATTTACTGATTTGTCTTTATTATGAATAACATATTCCATTACGTTTCATTAATTTTCTTTTATCACATACTATGATCAAATGATAGGAAAACCTAATGGACTCAATGATTTATACCCTCAGTCGCAGCATATTCAGTGTCCAAAATTTAATGTCGTGATTTTTCTGGAGATCAAATCACCTACTTGAAAAATTGTTGTTGAATAATGGAAGCAAAAAGGATGACGTCACAAAAAAGTATAATATTGTTCTCATATTAGACTTGTTGGATTATTAAAAAGGAATGACGCTATAAGAAAGACATCCAAATTAGATTCTACTTTAATAAAAAGCAACATTGGATCTGAATGAACCAAATAAGCCAACACAGCGTTGGATCTTCGACCTCAATCGGACTGTTGTATATGAGCAATTACAAGGAATAGGAAGCAAGTATCCTTCCGATTAATCGAACCTCCTTAACGCAGACGTATTTTGTAGAGATTTCCATTATCTGGTTGCTTTACTTTTCAGCACAAAGATTAACAAGTATATGGAGACTTACAATTCATCCGGAATTAATATTTGATGAATTGCTTCTCTATTTTTATAAAATTGCGCTTGCTCACTATATAGGAATGATTGCCTATCATAATATAATTTACCACAATTGCATGAGCTTTCAAGAAATCCTATTAACAATATCGAGTTCCATTTTTTTCGTATAACTAGGCTTCCACCATAACTAAAGATCATCAATTAAATAGGTAAATAAATGATTAATTTAACTTACCATCCGATCTTAAAACCTGCTGGGTATTTTGACCGGTAACCGCTTCACATAACACGAGCAATTAAAATAACGGAAGTCAACACCTGGTCTTCCCAAATCCACTGTAAAATCACACACGAGAAAAAACGCTGGTCTCACATCCAAGGCATCATTAAAATAAGTTCAAATAACTTCACGAAAATTCAATTAACCAACAATCTGCCGACACATTCCCACGCATTTCTTTGAGTTGAACTGAAGTGTTTCTATAACAGGAAGGCGAATCCACCCCACTTGGCACTTCTCTTGCAATAGTAAAATGTAACGGCTCAATCAGAATAAACCATAAAATTGAAATGGGAAGTACGTGTTGGGCATATTATTGCCTATTGTTTATAATTTAATGTCTCCTGTGTTGGCCGAAGATACATACATAATGAGCTGCTGAGGATGTCGAAGAATATAGAGAAGTGATCGATGAGATAAGGGAGCCCCTTAACACGTTGACCCTAGAATTAGAAATTTGCCGCATTGTTTCTTGTTTATGTGCCAATTTTATTGCAGCTTTGCATAATCATACAAATTTGAGGAAAAGTAAACAATGTATTTTGATTATGTAATAAGTTATGCCACTTTTGGAATAAGGACGAGTTAAATTTGCATAGTTTGGATAGGATTTAAATTCCGTCATTCCATCATTTGTTTTATTTTAAAAGTTTGGAAAAATCTGGGAAAAGCTGTTATAGATTTAATTTCGTGTGACAGATGATTTTACATTACAAAGGACCCTTAGGATAACAAACATCAAATAATATTTACTAAACCAGTGGGTGTAAAAAGCTTAATATTAAGTATTAACAATTTTTAACAAAAATGTCGCTTACTGCATACAAGGCTCTCTCCAGTAAGTATGATTTCAAAACCTTTCGAAATTCAGGAAAAGGTCTTATGGACTTGATTTTAAATGGTAGATGATTGTGCATTTTTTGCATTGTACAGTACAGAGTTTTTAACCAAATCTGAGCGAGGGGTTGGTAGATAAAGATCATGCTCTGTATTTCTAAGCAGATAGTTGTGAGATGGCCTCTCTGGAATAGAAGATACGTGCTTGCGGATTAAGCATACAGATTCAAATATGAATAGGGACGGAAGAATTAATATTTTAAATTTTTTAAAGTAATCCTGGCAGTGAGTCCTACTGCTAAGTCTCAGTGAATACCGAACAGCTCTCTTCTGAAGTTTAAAAATACGTTCAAATTGAGTCGCACAACACGTACCCCAGAATGGAAGGACGTATCGGAGGTGCGATTCAAAAATGGCATAATAGACTGTTCTAGAAGCAGACAAGTTGAGCTCCTTAGAAACTGATCTCAGCGCAAAGCAGGCAGAACTTAACCTTTTTGGTAAAGCATCGATGTGCGAGTCCCATTTTAAACGGTTGTCTACAATAAGCTCCAAGAATTTCACAGACTCAACGGCCTCGATAGTGGTGTTATTAAGCACAAAAGATTGCAATGTACTTTTATATGACAAAACTTTTGTTTTAGAAACGTTGAGGCATAGGAGATTTGAATCGCACCAAGATTTAATCGTGACTAAGTCTCTAGATACAGTTCTATGTAGTGTCGTAATATCCGGGTTGCTCCTCGTGAAACTAGTATCATCCGCAAAGAGGCAGATTTCAACGCTAATGTCCAGACTAGCAATGTCGTTGATAAAAATCAGAAACAAAATAGGACCCAGTACTGAACCTTGAGGCACTCCATATTCAATTGGCTTGCAAGAAGACATCGATGTATCAACCCTCGCGATCTGACTCCTGCTGTTGAGATACGATTTAAACCATTCAAGAGACACTCCTCTGAAACCGTAGTACTGCAATTTATTAGTTAATAAAGAACAGGCTCATTGGTAAGCCCGTCAACAGGAAGAGCAACCCTGTGATTAGAAGAACAGCTACAGCGGAATAAAGAAGAATATATGCTTCTTATCTTATGATCGCATCTCTGAAGCAGAAATTTGAATCTCCAAAACCGAAGTTCAAATTATTAATCTGACGAAGGCTCTAGCTGAGATAAGAGAAGTCGGATCTGTTGTTGCAGCACCTATGGTATTAACTCGTGTTTTCAAGGTGCCGCTTTTTGATAGTAACATCTTCCTGGTCAGCTTATAAAAACCAATTCGAAGCTGTTATGAAAGCGAATGGATGGACAGATAAGCAGGCTCTCGGTAGATATATTTAACTATGAACAACTTTTCAAAACTTTAGAGTCCAGATATGGCAACAAACAACTGAAACATATATTTCAGTTAAAGGATCGTGTTGAGTGCTGGTACTCTTCATCAGTGAGCCCTGGAGGCGCCGAAACTGATCTGGAAAGCATAAGAGTCAGTCCCAACTTTCGTCAAAGTCACTTTTTTACTCATTTGTCGATGGAATACGCGATTTAGAAGTTCGTGCTGCTGAGATTGGATCATCATGAAATGCGAAAAGATGATTTAGAAGTAGAAGCTTCACGATGTTACAACTCTGGAGAGAAGGGTCACTTGCGTATGAGGTGTCCATTGTAACGAACTGGGGCTCTGGATAAATAACCAGAATCTACCAAAGCTTATAACACTTATTCATTTCCACAGCTAAACTACTGTTAAGGCATGTTGTAAGTGTCTTTTCTTTAGCATATAATGAGAGAAATTGTTACCGGATCAACACTACCCCCTCTTAAGATACGCTCGACTTGAGTCCCAGCATAATTAGTTCTTTGATATCTTCTTTTCTGAATCCTGTAGTCGTTGATCTTCGTCAGGACACTGTATGGCATCTGGAGGAATGGCAAAGGCACGTGTTACTGTCGTATTTTTATGAACTATACTTTGGTGTGCTAGCAGAAATGGTTGGGTGTGTTTCTCCCAAACTCTTTGTTTACTCTCAAAAGCTTCCGCCATTGTTTGGGTAAATCTTTCCACCATAGCGACAGATTGTGGATGGTAAGATATGTTTCAAGTTTTATGTGCACCTATCACTGGGCTTGCCTCTTGAAATATTTGAGACTCGATCTTCTTTCCTTGATCACTAGGAATTTCCAAGGGTACTCCTTATCGACAGAAAACCTCATGGAATATTTTATCAACCACCGTTGAGGCTTCTTATTTGGGAATAGCAAATGCTTCCGGACACATTGTGAACTAATCCATGACATTCATTATGTACTTGTTACCAATATTACTTTCTGGAAAAAGCCACGCAATTTTTGCGATCTTTTGCCATGGTGCTCTAATATTATACCTATAGCTGCAATGCTCCCTTAAAGCTATAATATCTGAGCGACCGAGCTTTGCTCGGGTAATAGAGGATTTAGAGTGAGTCTATAAGGAAATTTAATTAAAAATGCAAGTAACGCCAATCAATTTCTCGGCTCTTAAATCCCCTTTTTGCACATTTTTATCCAAATCTGCGAATCATTCAAGAAAAAGTTTATGGACCCCGAAGGTGACACCCTCGCGTTTTGTCAGGAAAGCCACTTAGATAATGTTCAAAAGCAGAACCTTTTCTATATACCAAATTTGATCAAAATCGTTGGAGCTGTTTCTGAGTTATACAAGAATTACTCGTATTAATGTACTAAATTAGATATTTAGAAATTTTTCTCATTAAAAATTTCCGATTAAATTATCAGAAACTCTTATTAACACCTTTAATTTACAAAAATAATCTAAGTTGATCAGGATACGAACCGAGGATCTCCAGATTACCAGGCGTGAGATCATCCAATCAGCTACTTAGTGATGCTGCGAGACTGGTCTTGGTCTTGCAGTCTTGGTCTTGGTCTTGCAAAATTTTTCGACAAATTTAAAGTAGATATTATATTTTTTTTCATTATTTATACAAATTCTGACAATTTTTTTAGCAGACTGTATATAAATATACCATCTTTAATTCATAAACTATTTTTTTATCTAGTATTTGTTAATGCTCTCAATTATCATTACATTCTTTGCGACGTTATTTTTTAACGAGGTGACTTTGGTGACTATTGTTAAAATTTCATATTGACGCCGCATTAGAAATCTATATGGAAATTCGGTACAAAGTAAGGATACAGTATTCGATTTAATGGGCGGCTGTGAATTCGTCCCCGAGCCAGTAGTCGCTAATTTCTACAACCATAATTCGTCCCCATACTAATTACGGTCCTTTAATCTCCTACCAGAATTGATCCACGGATAGGAGATTAAAAGATTTATACTTTCTTGGAAATATAAATAGTAATTGCCTATGAAATACAAATTCTACCAAAAGCGTAAATTTCTTTTCATTCATATTAGAATTTTTTTCATTCTAAAATACTATTCCTGGCTAAGGACTGCTTATTTAAGTGTGAGAAAACATGGAAAGCTTTGCCAGTTTGAGTGAACGAGGAAATCATGTGCTAATTGTAGACTATATAAAATTTACCAAGCACAAATTTTTAAAAAGTGGTGAAATATGTTGGCGATGATCGAATCGCTCCTGTAATGCAAAAGTTTATACTGTGGGTATAGAAAACTTAATTGTCCACAGTGAAATTGAACATACTCATAAAAAAATATGATATATTTTTGGCAACGTAGTAGTTCTGTATCCAAGTTCGTGTAGTGAATTTTAGTATTAAAATCAATTTCCAAGTGCATATAAAATTGTGTTAGTGTCGTAATCATCCCACATCATGCCTATGGACACATGTGAGTGAAAACTTGAAGTTTCTTACTAGAATAAGGCTCATTTTCACTTTTCGATTCTACGGAAACAAACATAAACAGTGGAGATAACTCAAGTTATTGCTGATAAACGACTCGCGGTGTTGCCAGCAGGCGTGAATTCTCCCTAGATTAATCTGTTTGTGAAATACATCTAGAAATGCCTAGCTCAATCGATGAAATACACATGCTTATTAAAGGAATCGCTGCATCCAACGAAGAAATCAAACATGAATTAAAAGAACTGAGAAAAGATTTCAATAAAGAAATAATAGAATTGAAGGAAAAGAACGACATACTAACTTTAGAAATTTCCAAACTGAAAGAAAGAGTTCTTGGACTCGAAAGAAAATACAAAAAGTATAACTTCATTATATATGGTATGAAAGAGGGTGACACGGGCACAACTAACCTGGTTGTTAAAATCATTAATGATAATCTCAAACTGCAAGCTTCAGTTTCGGATTTCAGAGATATTTTTCGAATTGGCAAACTCGCCCAGGATAAAAACCGCCCAATTGTTGTCGAGTGCATATATCTTAAAACAAAATCTGCCGTTTTGGCACAATCCATAACATATTCAGCGAGCTGAAGGAAATTGGGATTCACTTTGTGAATGATCATACCGAGGATTATAGCAAACGTAAATTTCTCAATACAGAGGTGAAGGATGCTAGGCTTAAGGGATACTCAGCGAGCATAAAAAACAACGCCTTAATAGTTAGTGGTGAAGTATACCAATATGAATACTTGAAAAATAACCCACTAGTGCTTCCGATAAATCGAGGATCTCAAAACCAATTACAGACAGTAACTCTGAATCATACTTTGAATAACTTCAAACCACCCAATGTTCCAAACTCGCCAACCTCACAGATCTTCGAACCTGTTTCCGTTGCTACTCTAGATAAGAAGAGGAAAGCTGAAGAAAATCCATCCAAGCAGACTCAAAAAATCTCCACACGTGCTCGTACGGCCAGTTCGGCTAAAACGATTCTCAGTTCTCAAGGATCTGTCAATTATTAGGCAATAATGCTAACGAATTTTGTGTATACTTATTCTTTTTATTTCTTCCAATTCATTAATATTATCACTATTAAACTCCTATTTTCAATTTACGCTTTCTTAATAATAATGAAAAATGAAGTTTTCATCTCTCAATGTTAGATTTGTATGCACTGGGTTCGATCAATGAGCAGAATACATCACTACGGAACATATCGACATCTTTGGACTAACTGAGACCTGGTTCACTTCATTCATCGACTCGAGTACTGTTTCTATTGAAAACTATAACATAGTTCGAGCCGACAGAGGTGTCAGAGGAAGAGATGTGGCTTTCTATATCAAATCTTCCATAAAATACAAGGTACTATTCCCTCAAATTACTCTTCTCCTTGAACAACTCTGGATAAAATTCAGTAATTCCGGAAAAAAACGCATATTCGGAATTCTGTATCGCCCCCCTACTTCTAACATAGAGCAATGTCTACGAGAACTAGAAGACATTGTCATCAATCTTTTACCAAGTTGTGACTCCTTTCTGATGGCGGGAGATTTAAACATTGATCTGTTAACACCAAATAGTAAGTCTCGACTTTTCATGGACTTCTTGGAATCATTCAAACTATCGCAAATGGTAAGCGAACCCACAAGAATTACGGCAGCCTCTCGAATTCTCATTGATGTACTAGCTGTTCCTGATGCAGAATATATTTCTTGTGTCAATGTCATCGATATCCCAGGTATTTCTGACGATATGTCTGTCTCATGTAACTTACTCATAATGCAAATTACAAAAACAAACAAACTCATCCAAAACTTTTTTATGAAGATTTAGCTGTTATTGATTTCGACAAAATTTACAGACTCTCCACTGTTGATGAAATGCTTGATTTCTTCAACACAAATATTCTAAATTTGTTTCAAATTCATGCTCCCATTCGTTCAATCAGGGTAACTAAGGCACCCGCTCCCTGGCGCACATACAACATCAAACAAATGACTACTCTACGAGATAAAGCTTTCAGAAAATACAAAAAAACTAAATCCACCATAGATTGGCAAAGTTATAAAGATCTCCGCAATTACTCTTCGGCTGCCATAAGGCGTGAAAAGAGAGCGTTTTTTGACCATACCTTTCTACAGAGGAATTCTAAAACTACTATTCTGAAATGCAATAATTCTGTAGAACTTTGTGACCTCAGACCCATCAGCTTATTACCACGTTATCCAAAGCCCTAGAAATGCAAATGACTGCATTCGTGTCGGAACGCAATATTATACCCTCTGTACAATCTGATATTCGCTCAAAATACAGCACCACAACAGCACTACTTTCAATAACAGACGACCTACTAAAATCAATTGATAACAATAAACTAATACTTCTTGTGCTCCTTGACTACATAAGGTCTTTGATACTCTCGAACATAAAGCGCTATTTGAAAAATTGAGGTATTTTGGATTTGGACATCAAGCAGTTTCACTTATCCACAGCTACTTAACTGAACGCTCTCAGAATATTTCCCTCGAAGGACAAAGGTCAAATAGTCTTCCAGTGATACATGGTGTACCCCAAGGATCTATACTGGGTCCATTGCTCTTTACCTTATATATTTCAGATTTCCATGAACATACTGAAAACTGTCAGATACACCACTATGCTGACGACACTCAATTGTATGTCTCTTTTCCTCTTGAAAATTTACCAGCAGCATCAACTGCTCTGAATAAAGACCTCAAAATCTTGTATGACATATCCACAGAACACAATTTGAAAATTAATAGTACAAAATCTTTCGTAATGCTTTTCGGGTCAAAACAGAAAAGAGAAAGAGCAAGCCAATTGATACAAATCTACCTTGATTCAGAACCTCTCTCATTTGTGCAAGAAAGTAAGAACTTGGGACTTTTCCTTGACACAGATCTGCGCTTCAAAAAACACATCAGTTATCTTTGCCAACAGTTATTCAACGTATTGAGACAACTATACCCAAACAGGGATATTCTTTCAACAAAGTTAAAACTTAAACTATTCGAATCCTTGATCTTGTCAAAATTATCTTATTGCGATAGCATTTATGGCCCAGCAGTCACAAAAGCTGACCACATTAGCTTGAAAATGAATGAATCAAGCTGGCTCCGCATAGAGAAACTATGAAAATTACATCTTTTGACTATATGTCACAAAACTTTGATGATGATTCATAATGACTCATTCTATTGCCGACCACTTGCTAACCCAAATTAATTACCCTACTTTTGTCACTCCTGATATGTATGTTTGTTGAAAATATATCTTTCTGTTATATGTTATAAGTATATTTCTAATTGTAAAGATTATGTATTACGGTTGAGTTGAAAAACAGCTTCTGCTGACACTCCGCCATTTCGTTACGAATAAAGTCGATTTATTATTATTATTATTATTAGTATATAAAAAATAAACAGACAAATAGTATGTGTTAGTGTTAAATGTAAAGCAACCGATGAAATTTGTGTGAAGCCTTCAAAAATAATACATTCATCTCTAAAAGAAAATACCGATCATTTTAGTACCAATAATCACAGTTCAAGTCATTCATTGCATCCGCAACAATCTATACTATAAGAGAAGAAAATCTCTATGGGTGATTAAGTCGGGGACGAATTCAAGGATCTATTTTTCAGAAACTACTCTTCTTGGGGACAAGTTTAGGGATACTTTTTCAGGCAAGAGATTAACTAATTACTTCATTTTATTTCTGGGGACGAGTTTTGATACGTCCGATTTACTAAACATTAATAACAATGACAGAGCTAACGATATGAAAAAAATCTCTATGTTAACTGAGTTAACCAATAGAAGAAAAAAAAAACTTGCAAAAAATAACCTAATTATCTTCCCTAGCTGCTAAAACTGCCTGTAGACGTTAGTTCATGCTGTCAATAAAGCTGCAAATATCATCTTGCGTTATGATTTCTCATTCTTTTTCAAGGGCCATGCGAAGTTCATTTATTGAAACTGTTGCCACTTCGCGACCTCTGACCTTCTCCCAAGCATGTGCCAAACTTGTTCTATATGGTTTAAATCTGGCAAACATGCCGGCCAGTACATTTACTTGATACCAAATCGTTAAAAGATAACGTCACAAAGAATGTAATGATAACTAAAAAATATTGCAAATTGTTAATGACTAGTTTATTTTGCTCCTAAAAATTAACATGTGTTGACATGAACCAAAAAACAAAATGCTCAGAGGACATGGTACTGACCAAAAAATAATGTCGTATAGGAAAATTTGCTCACGAAATAATTGCAAAGTATTCTATTTTAAAGTCAGGGTAGAGTAACATCCCTTCGATTCACTCTGTATAATTAGCCAAATACAAAATTTTATAAGAAACTGAGTGTATGAATTAAAAATTATATATTTATATTCAGTTTTCTAGAAAAATCATCAAAATTGGGATAAAAAAAATATAATAATTTTAATTTGTAAAATAAAATCCGTTGCGTTTTTTTGCATCTGAGTGTATGTAAAGCTGAACGTCTGTGTGTGTGGATATGTGTGTATGTATGGTTGTGTGAGACTGTATGTGGTGGGTTCCGTACCTGAAAGTCTATTGTAAATCTTTGAACTCTATGGCTGAATTTCGATTGTGTTTTCACCATGTATGTATGTAGAATGTTATTAGAATGATTTAGTAGTGGCTGTAAGTGTGACTGGGCCTCCTGGGTGGAGGGTTCTATATCTGTAATACCAAAAGCATTATCTCTGAGCTCTATGGCTGAATATTAGTGGATTTTACGCAATATTTGTGAGAGTCTGTCAGTACGACTGGGACTTAAAGGTGGAGAAAATTGCTAAGACAAATGTAAGATAAATTTGAATATTGTTCTCTCTTATTGCATGTCTAGTGGAAGGATCTGGGTTGGTGTTAGGACTGATTCTACATGCGAGTAGGATTATGAGGTAGAAGGGTTCCATACTTAAGATTTTTATGAGTTTATATTTTCGTACTACAACGTACCAAAGTGTTTGCCCGGGAAGTGCCAAAACAACAACAACTAGTATATACATACATAAATACTACTCCCATAAATCGTTCAACCGCAACCTCACTGCCGTGTGTGAAAAATATGTAATCTAATATTTTGGCGCGTATGAAGCGCGACAACGAGTCGAACGAACGAGTGCCTCCCTCTCCCGAAGGCCATGGCAACACATGCAACACCTGGTCGCTCCATCCCTCATCGCTGTCAGCCGGCTGATTGCCTCGCACCGCAAATCTACCCCTGCGCCAACAACGGGGGTACCACCCCGCATGTCCGCCCTTGGTGATTCTCTCCTCATACACCCTCCCCTCAACCAGAGCGGATGCTGGACTCCCACTCGTGTGAGTGGGCGATGAGAGTGTTCGGCCGTTGATGCAAGTGAACTTCCATGATAATGAATAATAGGGGAGGAGATGATTCTTTCAATTTATTATAATAATTGAAATTTCTTCATAAAAAATAATTAAAGTTTTATCATCGATGATGCAAATTTATTATTTATGGAACTGTACAAACTCTATTAGGAAAGCTGTCCATTCTACGATAATATGTAAGTTTCACAGCTATTAGTTTTTATTAAATCACATTTAGAAAAAATGCTTAAAATAAAAGTTGTAGGCACATATCATATCTATGACTAAAAAGGTTTCCAATGACATTTATTAAAGGCTACTTTTTGTACTTTATAAAATGGTCTTATCATCAAAAAGCGGTGATAATTTTTGTAAAAAGAAATATTAACTAAAACAGAAGCTGCAAGCCTAAGAAGGGTAATAGTATCAAAAAATTCCTATTTTGTAGCATACCAGATTATTAGAATATTGTTTTAAAAATAATATTTTATCAGATATTTTGATTTCGTTAAAAATAGAGGTACAGTAGATGCTCTTACTTTTACCACAAAAAGAATATATAATAACATAGATAAAAACATTCCAACTGTATTAGCATTCCTAGATCGAGAGAGAGAGAGAGAGAGAGAGAGAGAGAGAGAGAGAGAGAGTCTCGAAGCTATTGACTTTTGAATAATTAAGAGTTCATTAGTAAATAATGAACTGTTAATTTGGCATTTTGTGTCTTGTGTTTGAAAGCATGCCACAAAGAATAAATTTTAATCGCTTACGCGAATGTTAAAAGTCTCTCTCAATTTTAAATTTTGAAGCAAAGGAATTATTTTTAGCCATTCCTTATACCTTGAATGATGGTGGTATATAGGCGTATAGAAATGAATTTACAGATCTAAAATTTGAAATAATTCTCTCATCATCTCATGATGCGATGGTGTATCAGTTTGTATCGTATTCGATATGGCGCGTTCTCGAATGTCAGAGACCCTATGTCGTCCGTCAGAGGTGAATTCAATACAGTCAGATTATAAAATCTTTCTGTATTTTTGAGTATTAAGTTCTCTATCGCGGTGACTCTAAAGTGTCTATAAAGGTCATTGTTTGTAATCTCCCAATGTCTGGCACCTTTGATAGTTCTTAGAACCCGCCTTTCGGCAAATGCTATTTTATTGAAAGTGGAATTTGATATCGAGGACCATACAGGAGCCGCATACGTCAGAACTGGCCTTATATATGCTTTATAAAGCTGAAGTTTAGTATTAGATTCAAGAGGTGATCTTTGACATTTGTAGGGGTAAAGGACGCAAGCTGCTCCTTTTGTTCTGTTGATAATATTGTGAACATGTTCATTGAAATTTAATTTCTTGTCTAGTGTCACTCCTAGGTATGTCAAAGATTTTACCTCTGTTATGAATGAATTATTGAGTTTGAGCCTTAAAATTGGCTCTAGTTCTGATTTGCGGTTAAAGTTAATCAGACTTGTTTTGTCTGCGTTAACCTTAATTTTCCATTTTTTGAAGTATTCGGACAAAATCCTTAAATGAAGATCTAGCCTTTTATAGTTTAATCGCGGTGATGTTGAGCTTGCAATGATCGCGGTGTCATCCGCGAACATTGCAAGTTCAGTGTTATTACCTTTAGGTATGATGTTTATATAAAATAAAAACAAAATTGGAGAAAGAGGGCTGCCTTGTGGTACCCCAGCTGGTATATTTAGTGTTTCAGAACAAAAGTTATTAATTTTGACTGCATATTGTCTGTTCTTGAGGAACGACTTTATGATATTTATTAAATGGGAAGGAAATTTCAATTTGATAAGTTTATAGACAAGGCCCTCGTGCCATACGGTATCGAAGGCCTTCTCTATATCTAGTGTAACAACTGAAGTTGTCTGATTGATATTATAATTAATTTTAACTTTATTGATTATCCTTGCCAGCTGGAGTTCCGTACTGAGCTTTGCTCTAAATCCAAATTGTTCATTAATAAGGATTTTATTAATATTTTCGAATTTCATGATCTGTTTGACCAGAATTCTGTCCATTATTTTACTTAGTGCTGGTAACAGACTGATCGGGCGATAGGATTCCGGTTTATCTGCCGGTTTCTTAGGTTTCTTTAATGGTAGTATAACGGCTTGTTTCCATCCTTTCGGATAGTAGCCATTATTTAAACAATTTTTAATAATATATTTGTATTAAACCTTTTCGCGGCAACATTTTAAGTTGTTGGTTCTGAATTCCATCATACCCTGGTGCCTTGAAGGGCCGGGAGTGGCGGATTATCTCAATAATTTGCATAGGATTAATTAAATAATCCCTGCCAATTGTGGCGCTGAGATGATCCTCGACTCCCGTTCGAATAATATTTTCGAAGTCTGGGTCGTGGAATTCATTGGTGTCGGTAATGAGGTGGTTTTTATTGAGTGTATTTGCAAGTAATTTGGCTTTCTCTAAGGAGGCGACAGCCGTTATATTACTATTTTTGAGTGTCGGTATGTTTCCAAATCCACCCGATTTTCGAGCTTTGACCTCCTTCCAAACATTGCCTCTAGATTCTTGTGCTTTTAGTAACGATTTTCGCCACATATTCTCGCGATGTTCCTTTAATTGTGTTTGAAATAGGGCATCCAATGCGAAGAGGTCAATCTTGTTAAAGTTATTTGGATTTCTCTGAAATATACGCCTCGCCCTGTTTCTAGACTTCCTCAATTTCTCGAGGTCAGGGGGCATTTATAGTGAGTGCATTCGGGTTGATTTGGAATGAACTTGTCACTCGCTTTCCGAATGATTTTATTGAATTTATGAATAGTTAAATCAATGTCGTTATTCGACATTTGATTTCTGTTTAAAGTTAATTTGGATTTAATAAAGTTCTTATATTCCGGCCAGTCTGCGTTAGCATAATCTTTCATTATTCGAGGTTGATATTCATCGAATTCCAGATTAGATATTTTTAAATGAATTGGTCTATGGTCAGAATTAAGGTCGTTTAAGACATAGATGTTCGAAATGTTTGTGTTTTTACACAAGGCTAGATCGATAACGCTTTTGGTTTTCCCATCAGCAGAGTATCTAGTGGGTTCGGCTGGCGGGTGAATGTTAATATTGATGTTTTCACAGACACGTTCTAGCGTAGTGCCGTTGTTGTTATTTTTAGAGTCCCACAAGATATTTCTGCTGTTGAGATCTCCAACTAAAATGACTCTGTCCAACCCTTCAAATAGGCCCTCAACATCTTTTTCTAAAGTTTTGTAATTGTTTTTAATATAACAAGCAATAATGTGTGCTCCGTCTTTCAATCTAATGGTGATATTCTCAATCGGATTCGTATTGATGATACGCTGCATTGGAATTGATTTTTTGACAAAAATTGCGAGACCTCCTGTACTAACACCTCTAGAATTTGGAGCTCGATTCTGGGTATATGAATAATAATTGCTGAATTTGGGAGTTGACTTTACTTGACTGAGGTAGGTCTTATTAAGTGCAATAATGTCGAAGTTGTTGGTGTTAACGAACGATCGGAATTCGTTCAATTTAGGTCCTAGATCTGGCTAAAGCCTTCGATACTGTCAATCATAAAATTTTACTTGGTAAGCTTTGGAGATACTGAGAACTACTGAAAAATTAGTTGTGCAATAGAACACAATGTGTTAAATTAAATAACTATACTAGTGAAACTAAAACTATTAAAGTTGGGGTTCCGCAAGGCACGATTCTTGGGCCGCCTCTGCTTTTGTTATATATAAATGATATTTTTAAGGTGTTACCAAGCAATGCTATGGTTTCTTATGCTGATAACACAGCTATTTCTTGTACTGGTAATAATTGGAATGAAGTCCAATATAAATTAACTGATTGGCTTAATAGGATAGATATATGGCTTAGGGAAAACCAACTTTCACTTAATGTGGAAAAATATACATTTATTACCTTTGGCAGCTACATAGACAGTAATCCAAATAAGTTCGATTTGCAAATCAATGGTAAGCCTCTGACAAGAGTGAATAATTGTAAATATCTAGGGATATATTTTGATAAGCACATGAAATGGGATAAATATGCCTATGAATTATCGAAGAAGCTTAATTATTTCACTTTCCTCTTTTGTAAGCTTAGCCAGGTACTTGATCTTCTATATTAAAGACTATTATATATCATGGACTGTTCGAAAGCATAGTAAACTATGGGATTGTTGCATGGGGAGGAGCCTATGATAATTCAATTATATCAGTTACATGTCTTCAATATAAGACAATTAAAAAGCTAAGTATAAATAATTACAATAATATGCCCTTGGTAATAAGCGATAAATTCACTTTACTACTATCAAGAATGTAAGCCTGTACTCTGAATAACTGTAGCAATTAAATATTATAACAAACTCCCTACTGATATGAAAACAATAGATTGTATTAAAAAATTTAAAAAAAGTCAAGTTACTGGACAAGAAACCGTAATGGTTACTATGCTTGAATAATGTATTGAAAAATGCGAGTATTTAATTGTATATTTCTTTTTGTGATAATTATTTATAATTTTGTATTTCTTGGAAAAAAAATTATATTTTGTAATTATTATCTCTTTGCATTGCGTTATCGACATAAATTCTGTAAAAAAGTCTATTTATGATAAATACATTTTAGTTATTAAGTTACCGGTCCTACGTACAGGTAATATTGTTACCTCTGTTGGAATTACATTTGTAACTACTATCTTAAGTAATTAAGAATTAGATCAAATTTATACTGAGTTATTATACAAGATTACAATAATTAGTTAACTATAATTTATAGGGATAGAAATAGACACCTATAACAAAAATTCCTATTTCTTGAACTTATTTGTCATTACAGGACTATATTTGCTTGCTATCCTTCCAAATTACATTTCTTCTGAAAATAACAAGTAAAAGTACAGTAATGCACAATCGTATTTTTCATGTTTATAATTTTAAAAAGTTCTTATGTTGACAATTCCCTTCCGCACCAGGTAGGTGCATGATGTCTCTTCCAGCTACACAGTTTTATATTACTTTCGCAACTAGTTTAAATCTCGCGAATGGCGGTAATTGCGAACATCCACCTAAGTTGATGAGACCAAGTTTGCGTATTTATAGTCATAGCAGTGGAATAGTAAATTCCTGGAAGGAGTTGGACATATTTTAGAGGCGCTACGAAATGCCACCAGGAAGCTACACTTGATGGAATGTGCTTAGACGGATGGCATTCCTGGTTCCTGCTACGCGATGCCAGTTCCCTTAAACCTCTCCGTTCCTCACCCGTACAACGCAAACTAGACAACATTATTATGTTCCAGTCTTGGTGACGATTCTCGGAAAACTCTTTACATAACTCATTTTTGATGGCACTTCTTTCTATTTCTAGGCTTTTTATATAAATATGACGGCGTCACAGGTATATTTCATTCAGTAGACATACGGCAGCATAGGTAATTTAATTATACCACTAGCACTAGTTGAATTAATATATTCCAGATTTAATACTTTATTTTTGATAAAATAGCAAAAAAAATATTTAAATCAAAGCTTGCTCAATTTTCTAAGGGAATATTTTTTTGCAATAAATATGTCTTATTCTTGCGGAGAGTTCAAACTTCAAAATACGAAGAGCAGATTTGTTAATTTTAGAGGCATTAGATCTCTACTCGACTAATTTCGTCATCAAATTTGGCCGTTTAATTGAGTGGTGCAGAGACAAACAGCAATGGTCATCTGAATTTTTTGTGTGAGATGAATCGTTTGGAATGAGTATGAATAAACGGGTAGAAAAAATGACTTGATAATTTTTTTTAGATTTCAGCATAACTTTTTCCTGATTCTTCTCTCAAGAGGATTGTCAAACGCAAAAGCATTTGCGCTTAACTTCTGCCATATGCAAGGGGGCACAGCACCCAACAAAATATATAATTAAGTAAGAAAATGATCGATCTGCCCCCGAGATAATCAACCGAATTCCGTTTCTAGACATTCATATCTAGATTTGCCAAACTATAGCTCTTTAAATTTTGACTTCTGGGTAGAGTAGGTACTGTTATCAAACTGATACATATCAAAATACAATTCATTTCAAAAACTGAATAGTCAACGACCGATGAATTTGGTTTAAATCTAAAAATAATCCAAATTTATGATTCCTACCCAGAGAAGTTCCTAGATGTTTATCAAATATTTTGCTTGTAGGAAATCGGACAAGAGATAGAATTAAACAAAACAATTGTTTTTGTAGTGTAATTATCTTATGGTTTATTGTTGCAAATTTTCACAGATTTTAAGTCATTTATCATTGCATTGATCATCATCATATGCTCACATGGGAGACAAGTATGGGATACTTATACAGCCTAAATCAATTACCTGTAAGTCCACACTGGTTGGTCTAATGCCATCTCGGGCGACATGCAAATAAATCTTGTTGCAAATTTAACCTCTGACCAGCATTACGTGAACAGCGATACATTATTAACTAATTTAACGTGCCATTGGTAAACACTAAAGAGAGAGCAGAGGAAAACGAAGCCCGGGGATGATACCATGGCGAGAGCCATTATGGGCGTCGCAGGATTTACGAGCACGATCTGTTAGGACTAATATGCGGTATTAATGAAGAACAAATTGACATTTTTCGGGGTGCGTGCTCGTTGCGTATGCAAAGGCACGCTCGCTTTCTGAATAGATGACGCGCATTTTCGTTGGGGATACCATCGATACTACTAGGGTGGAACGGGCTAACGGAAGATTTTCTTGAGTCTTGACTAACCTGTCTAGATTTACATTAGACCGGGATGGACCAGTAAGCTCATCCTCCACCTCTATTCCAGGACCAATATACCACTTAGGAACAGAATTTCCTCAGCCAACACTGTTCAAGAGAATGGCTGGTAATAACTTTCAATTCTTTAGTTTTACTCTAAGAGAAAGAAAAACTCAATAACTTTTCTAACATACAAGTTTATCAAGTTATACTCCGGAGTTCGATATCTCTATTGTCCTGAGATATACTAAAGAAATTTTGAATAGAAATAAAATATATAATCCAGTTTCACATTTAGAAATGAACTCGTAATATAAAGGGTGTTTTGGATAATATTGTTGGAGTTTACGTTATTGGACCAAATGTCGTAGGTACCTACATTTGCATTAACGAATATAAAGATAATTAACAAGTACAGGAAAATGGTATTTTTGAAATTTTAATGTGTGCTAGCTCTTCACTGCTTCTTCGAAAAATAATTATATCAAACAAAGCTTCCCCAAATATTTGAAGATCATAAAATAATCTCTTTTATTCTGATTCCTTACATTGTGCCCAATCACAAGGGAAGATATGAGAAATAAATTACAGGTTGGTAGTTGCTTTCCAAAAAACGAAAATTATGAATTCTCTATTTATTTTAGTGATGTTACTCAATTATAATAGTTTTGTTAAACAATTTGTGGTTTTAACTACAAGGAAATTTTTACTCAATGTGTGTTTTTAATCTATCATTTCAGACAGACCAGACATCAGACATACATACAAACATAACTCTTGTTGAGGTTCAAGAAACCCTTTATATGGTTGTTGATTGATGTTGTCATGTTCAGTTTATATATTATTTTGTCAATAAAATTAAGAAGGACGTGTGTTATGGTTCACCATGTATATCAAATGGAAATTAAATCGTAATGAGTTGCAACAAAACTTTACTATTATGAGGTCCCAATGATCTTAAAAGAATAATCCTCAATTGTTTTATTCATGCTGATGACATTGTAATTATAGAGGTCACATTATTTTTTCCTGTAACCTAGACATCAAACTATATATATTCCTCTATACCTTTATTGGACAGAATAGGAGGACAAAAGTGATTCTATACCTGACGGTTCCTATGGTGTCCTTTCAGATACGGAACCCAAATACCAAGCTTCAAACTAACTGCAACCTTCAAATTTTTTGAATAAATTTTTATTAGGTGGAAAGTAGAGAGCACAGTTATTAAATTTTTCACACTATATTTAACCATTATTAGAACTTATTCCCATGAAAGCTGTTGAATATTAAAAAATATTTATATTTTCACATTTGACAATATAATAGGTATCATAATAAATATTTCAATTCTAACTTAATTTATTCATACATATATAATTGATTATTTATTTATATCTTGTTATTGAGATGACTAAACTTGTTCTGGATTAATTAACTGAGGAATATTCATATGGAATATTAAAACATGTTATTTACTGATAAATGGCTATAGGACAAGATATTTATCATATTTATTGACTACTAAAAATAGGTTTTCCAATTTTTGTAATAAATTATTAATTTACGCGAAATAACACTTGATCCATGAACACAGGATTCGTTCATCTTATCTATTCTTCCATACATTCTTAAGCGCATTAACAAGTTATCTTCCTAATCAACATGAATATCTTCAATTTTCAGCAACTTAAAGCATATCAAGAAGAAAACAAAGAAGAAAAATAATGTCTCTCATATTACATTTCAGCAAGACATTACTCAAGTTAAGCCTGAGCTTCTATTTAAATAATCTACTCCCACGAGTTAACGATTCTCAGGATTTGATTTAAAATTCTAGGAAATACTATGCGTCAGACATTGTATAACAATTCCCAATGAATATGGCATTGTTAATATAAATTAATTATACCACATAGGTGTTCATGCACGTAACAGCTAATCAAAATACTAATTTTAAAACGAAATTGGATTTTGAATTTGTTATTGGTTTCGTTAACTAACAAAATTTATTTGTTTGTGTATATATGACCAGTCATATATTTTAATAAAGGAGATGTATTGAGTGGTAATTAAATTGACTCATCAAATAAATAATTTGTAAATGACAAATGTTTAAATTATCTCGTTACTTAACTCCTGATTTTACCCACAAGCAAATTATTGAAAATTGTTTCAGAGCTTACTTTGAAATATATTGAGATTATTATAGGTAGGTATATATAATATATATGATAAAAAAAATATTTAGGTTCCACTATTTGAAGACAATATTTTATTATGATACGAATATGATGATTAAAATCGCCAGTGATTTTGTTCAGTCGTTAGATTTTTTTACTGATTAATATTTGCCACTAAAGTCACTGATAAAAGATCTCACAAAATATTAAAAAATAAGTGCCAAAGGCTCTTATATCTAACAGTCGCTTTTTTTCCTCTGAGATCCAGATTAAATCACGTGCAATTAACAACTAATTAATGGTTTCTTATACAATAATATTTTTATACTTCCTAGTAAACAGTTCTGGCAATGAGCCGGTTTTTAACGATTCTTTCAAAGTCCCTAAAGTCGGGAATTATGGTTTTTAGAATGATATCTAAATAGTCCTGTGAACTTGAATCCTGACTTGATGATGACAAAAATATGCTCGTAAACTTCAAGTGAATTTGGAGGAAGTGTAAGATTCGGTTGTTTGTCTGCTGTTCGCGCATACCGCGTAGTAAACGTGCTCCGATTTTGATGTATTTTAATTTTCTAAAAGAGTATATTAAACAAATTTAAAATATAACTTCTCCTTTCCCACAAAGTTCTCCCAAAGGAGGTGGAGGTGGCAATTTTTCTTATTAGAAAATGTATCTAGCACGACTAAAAGAAGATCATTTGCGATAATAGGTATTTAAATTTGATACAATTTGATTCAACTAAAATATTGCTAAAAGTGAAGATTATTACCGCGATATTTCAAATCTCTGAATATAAGTAAAAATCCTACGATTTTGATGGCTATTAAAATACTCAAAAATATAAAATAAATATTTTATACAAAATCTAAGAATGATTTTATTTGTTGGTGCAATGAAAACTTTTAAATAGTATAAATTCTATTGATTCTGGTGCTCTTGAAGTACGTAAATGTCAAAAGTCCCCTATCTATCTGATTTAAGCAATAAGCTTTTTAGGTTTTATCTCAATGTGGAGGTTGTCTTATGAAAATATTATCAGGAATCATATTCAAGGATCCTTGAACGCCGTGAATCAAACGAATTCACTATTATAGGGAAATTGATTAATGAAATCGCAAGAAAATGCTTGGAATGTTTATTTGTTGGAAGATAATATTATCTTACAAGGGAGTGTAGTCTTTTTCAGGAATCAATGATTTACATTAAAAGCGTTCTCAATCTTCAAGTTTTTATATGAGATTACATCTACTAATTGGCTATTTGCTTTCTATAATTCTTATATAAATTAATTGAAGTACTTGAACTCATGCCGAAACTATGAGAAGGCATTTTTTAGTAGGAAATTTTATCCCAAAGAACAAGTCTTTAGGTGCTAACGGAATGATCGATACGGAACTTTATTTGGGAAAGGTTTATCAAAAAGGTAATAATCAGCCTTATAACGGTAATGGTGTCATTTTATTATTTTCCAATCCAAAAGCAGAATTTAAGTTACACTTTAATGTGATTACATAAGTTGTGTATCAATGAAAAATTCATGGAAAGCTGGATTATTTTTCAATAGAACTTTAATATTCATTATTGATTTTATTTTTTGAACTTTCTCAGATCATATATGGACAACAGATAACTAGAATTTATTACTTATCTTTTTTTTTTAGCTTCCCCCTAGCAGCAGTTCACTCAAAGTTATTCCTAGTCTACTTCTCATAATACACTATCCTCTTCATTATATTCACGTATAAGGATTAATTAGACACGGCAGTATGAGAAAATTCCCATCGCACCCGATAAATTCTTTCGTGACCCATGGATTCCCAACCTTAATATAAGATGCCGTCCTCCCAATACCATCCCCTACTTGATATTCCGTCGACGCTTTGGCTCGCCATCATTTCTCTCTCCTGAAGTTTTCCGCCTGCAAAATTCTGCCCTTGCGATATAAGTCTCACTTTATCATGCGAGCGTTGTCTTTTTCCCAGGAATTGCAAATACGAACGAACTGCCTCCAGAATAAAATTTGTAGCGGGGATGAGTTCGTAGTAGTGCAGCTATACCATTCCTGTGCCACTTGTACTTCGGTTTGTATTCATCCGTTGAGCATTTCACCTCAAAACTAGTAGGTACTTTGAGACGGATGGAGGGACTTGGTATATAGTGCACATGAACATCCAGTTCTGAATCAGTCGAATTATAATCAAGAACAATAATGCCGACAAAATAGTGGATTGATTAGGAAATATCTTGGTGGATCGAATTGTAAGTGGAATATTGAATCTAATCGAGTTTCGGTACTAAACCCACAGGAGTTCAGGAGCAGTTGAGTGAAATTTTCATAGAGATAAACAAATTTTAATCTTCCGCAATGTTAAATTTGAAACCAGCTGTATGTGTCTGATCCTTAAAATCAACAATACGAGATTTCCGCTAGACTCATCAACTATTCGATTATAGGGACTTTAAAAGTATTTGGGAGTTACTGTCCTTATGGGGCCCATTCACATTCGGAAATTTCACTCAACTTGATCGAGTCCAGATAAATATTGAATCGTGTATGGCAGGCTGAAGAGACCAAATTAAAGTTGATGAAGTTGTTCAGGAGACCAATAACGTTTTTGAGACCCTTGGGCGGAGCCTAGGTTCTGGAAACGTGTTGGAGTGTGTATAGTCAGTTGATCAACTTTGTTTTAAACTTCATTTTGCTTAAGTATCCATCAATAAAATGAGGAAAGAACCACATTTCTTTTTGAAATTAATAGAAATACATTCAATTTTTATTACATATTTGTTTCCAAAAAGGTGATTGAATGTCAATTATTTACGCTTACAATACAATCCTTGAACATTGGATTTAATTTAATCTAATATTCTAAATCTGATGTATTTGAATGAAAACTGATAAGATACCTACCCCATTTGAAACTTAGATAATAATATTAATCTTGTTAGAATAATACAACCAAGTGCGAGTAGAATTCGCCCGCAAAGGTTTCCGTACTAATTATTTGCTGTTATAGCTGTAATAGTAAACCAAATTCTCTGAAAATTTCAACTCTCTATCTATTATACACACAAACGAACTGGCGGTCGAATTTATTATACTGAAAATAGAAATACCTACACATTCAGTGAAATTTTTAACTGCCTACCTAATACGGTTCTTAATATACAGTTTGTTTCACGAATCATGGCTATTTTGTGTAATCATTCACGGGCTACGTACATATCGCTATACGTCTCATCGCATCTCATTATCATGAAATTCTCTACTACGTTTGTCGATCTAAGCTACGACATCAGTATGTCAAGCTTATGTCCTTTTATACAATGATAGGGCGCTGCACGTAGACCCGAAGGCAACGCAATGTTTATTTCATAGGCGTCACAAAGTCATTGTGACATTTCAGATAATTAAGGTGCATAAATTTATATTTCATAACTCAAGCAATAAATTTGTATTTGTGTGTCTGCATTATTGTTGATAATAAATCTTTCATATTATGTTTGCTTATTTAATCAATTGATATTTTTTCCTCTGATTATATGAACTTCCTTAAATGCCATATCTTAGCTCGAAATCGTTACGCCACTGATTTACTCCCTTCAGTTGGATTGATCCATTTTTCGTATTTTCAAGGCAGATGCCAACATTCGTGAAATAAGCTGTACATCCTGCTGAGAGAGGAACGAACGGACGGGCTTAGTACTTTCTGTTGTACCGGCAACAGAAATACATATGTTCTGAAAATTTCAGCTCTTTATTCCCATTTCAATCAATTTGGTATCGAACCCTAAAAATGATCATTCATTGGGTACTGGGTGATGAAGTTCCAATGTTCCATGTCCCGTCTGGCGGTTTTATTATTAGTTGCAAGATGAAAAGTAAAAAACACACTGGCAATACTGATGTTTTTCGACTGGTTTGCTAAACCTGATTTCGTGTTGATCAACTAGGTCCATAAACTTGGTTCATGAATAGGTTTGATTACGTGTAAAAGTAAAACTATTATAAATGAAAATATAAGACAGAAGAAAAAGCAAGTAAGGCAATTAACTAAGGAAACATGGAAGACAGGAATAAAGACATGAAGAAAGGAAATATCTATAATTTTAAAAGGTATCAATATAAAAGACAACAAAGATGGTGAAGGATTAATAATAAACTACTAAATCAAGCAGCATGACCAGTATGAAGTAGTGAGGATATAGAAGCTGAAGCAAATAATAAATGCGAATATATTCAAGTGAAGAGAAGTACCTATACAAAAACAATGTAAATAAATGAATTGAATATCTGAGGAGTAGCCATGATATGGATAGGAAACTCAAATGATAAAAAACGATAAACCAAGAAAGGATGCCTATGACGATGGCATTGATATTATGGGTAGAACAGCCCAGGGAGCACGGGAAACGTACACGCTTCTGAAACAGAACGCAAAAGATGTATGACTACAAATAAACACCCAATAAACCAAGATACTAACCCAATCGACAGGAAAACGGGAGCAATCAGATTATTGGAATAGAAGACGAAATACAAAAAGTGGATCACTTTACATAGTTAGTGGGGGGTCTGAGTGAGGATGAACTGGAAGACACCGAAAAACAAAGATGAATATTGCTAGCCAACAGATCATATCCACACTCTTCCAGTTATTTGGATCCAAATATCTTCATCGTAACAGAAAGTTAAGTATATATAAAAAGATTATCAGACCAATAATGAACTATGGATGTGATTCTTGGATTCTTACAGAAAAACTGGCAAGCAACATTGACACATTTGAAAGAAAGGTGAGAAGGATTCTGGGAGCAGTGAAGGAAAATGAAACCCGGCGAATAAGATAAAATCACGAATTATACTAGCTATACAAAAAATCGCCTCTCTCAACGTTTGTAAGAATCCGAAGACTGCAGTGGGCAGAACATGTTGTTCGAATGGGAGAAGATAGACTCCCAAATAAAGTTATCAATGGCAGGATGATGGGCAGAAGACCTGTCGGAAAACCAAGAAAGCGGTGCGAGGACTTGGTGGCAGAAGACGCTCGTGGTATGTTGGGAGTGCGTGGCTGGAAAAGAGCGGCTGCCGATAAAGAAGAAATGAAGCAGAAGCTGGAGGAGACCAGGACTCAATTTGGGCTGTAGTTCCATAGAAGAAGAAGAAAGGATGATGGCTAAAGGATAATAATCAGCAAAGCAAGATAGAACGACACTGTTTAGCATACGTTGAAAAATTAGGTCATGCTCAAGACTAGGTATAGAGAACCCAATTCAGACACGATGTTCCCAGATAGAATGTAGGTATGTGAAATATTTAATGGATGTCTCATATGAATGGGAACAAGGTACGTGACAACAAGACCAAAACAAGAAGAACGGTTAGCAGTTCTCTTGGATATTTATCATTCTTCTCTAACCTATGCTTATAATATTACCCACGGTAAATAAATAATCCGATGAATAAGATAGATGGATAACTTGTATGACTGAAAACCTGATAAGGTCATAGAACTAGAATGGGCGAGCTTTGAAAATGGTCAATTTAGAGAAACTATGACACTTCCTGTTCATGATACCAGCTATATAAATAATATGATCTTGAAAACAAAAACTTTTATGTACCTACTTTCTATTACTTTTTTCTATAAAGGTTTTCAACTTAGGTATAATCCTGAGTTTGAAATATCTGTTAAATATATACTTCCAATAGCCATTTTTAATAGCGGTGGTAGATATAGGCAACCATCACATTTTAAAATTAATGTATGAAATCAGTCCAAAAAAAATCAATTCAACCAATGAACGAAACGGAACTCATTGGATTATACTGGCTGATTGCGTTGAAGGAGTTGATCTATATGTTTGACGAGCACCGGTTTAGACGTTTAGGACCGCGAAATTGGCCTGAACAAAGTAAACAAGACATATGCGCCAATGGATGATCAATTTCACAGAGCAGCTATATGACAATTATTGCCAGAGAGAGATAAGGAGGGCTATAGATCTCTCTACGAATATTCGGATTTAAAATGTTTTCTACTTTTTATAGGCAAGTACATAAGTCATAGTATTGCTGTTCACCTAGAATTGTTATGTGTCCAAATGAATTTTACTTTTCTCATAATTTACGAAATAATTTTCTAATAGTACAATTTTTGTCACACTCATTAGTTGTGAAACGGGGTAGATACATTTCATTGATCTTGAATGTTATTTGATCACATTGACCATGAACGGAATTTGAATATTTATTTTGTACTATTCTACTCCTTCACTTTTTCATTAATGAATTCGCAAACGTCTTATTCTTGATAAACTTGTTGTCAAATTCTTATGATAACATTGACGACATTTCATAGCTACCTAATAAAAATAATTTCAAAATAATCTGACTATAGATAATTGTGTTTATTATGGAAACGTGATTACATCGAAGGAACATGATATATCATTTGAAAGGGATTACAATTGTCTTTCAGGATATTTGAAAAGATACAGGATGTTCCTTAAAAAAGACCATTTTTGTATCCAGCTGTAAAATCACAAATTTTAAGCATCCTAAACAGTAAAATACTTCATCTTTTTTACCACGATATTTAAATGTTTTCAAGAAAAAGAATATTTCTCAAAACCGCTAAAGATAGGTATACCCAGTGATATATAAAATTAATAAGAAAACAATAGCGAAACGAAAACTAAATTATATATGGATGTTCTTTTCAAAATATCGGAGTTCTTGCTATTTTTGACCGACGATCCCAAAAGGAGGAGGTATACAATTCGACTGTATGTCTATATGTTTTTTTATGAATGTTCGCAACTTTTGCATAGCACCTAAACGTACTCTGATTTCGATGATTTTTTTTTCATTTGAGAGAGGAGCATGTATTGAGAATTTGTTCTATCGAAAAAAAAGTCAATACTAGACATGCCCTTCCCCACAAAAAAACATCCCCCAAAAAGGGTGGTGGGAGTAATTTTTCCCGAAAATTTCATACCCGGAAACGTTTAAATTGGACATATTTTGAAATAATCATAATTTTCAACGTTAAAAACAGAAATATGTGTTTCAACTAGGTATGTGGAAGGAGCAATTTTGTTCGAGAATCGATGATTCGAGAAAATTAGAAAGTAGACCATATCCGGAAACGTTTAAATCGAACATTTCTTCAAAAGAGTTACGGTTTTCGAGTTACAGAAATGTTAAAGTCTGAAGTATGTGATAAGTATGTAGATATATGTGGAAGGGCATTTTTTTTCGAAAATTGAAAATATGAGACGGTCAAATGAAAGAAGAGATTATATGTGGGTAGCAACATTTAAATTGAACATTCCCTCAAAAGAGTTACGGTTTTTGAGTTATAGGAGTAAAGTCTGAAAAATGCATGTCTGCCCTTCGATGTTTTGAGATCTCTGAATAATAACAAGTACAAGCTAAGCCTTACACATTGTAATAGGATAAGTACTGTCTTCTTTTTGGTATTAGGGAACGATCACTCAAAAGTGTGAAATAAATTTGGTGCACTGAAAAATACAAAATAATATTGATTTTATTGGTGCTGGTAGCTGAAGTTGTATCATTGTAGTTTATTGTTGTAGGCACGAACTACAAAAGTACTAGCACGAATAGAATCAATATTATTTTGTATTTATCAGTGCATAAAGTCGGTCCATTTTTTGTGAAAAATATTTATTAACTCTAAATGGCACTGCTCCAGTACTAAGGATTTTCTGTCATGATAGAGAAGGACCAGTTATTCAACTGGTCAAATTTTCATCGACCGTGAATCACCCCGTATGTTAGCGTAGTTTTTGTCACCAGAATTGTTATACCATTTCACATTTTTTGCCAATACCATATATGTTGCAATGCTAATTATAACTATCAATACATATTTTTTACAAAGAATTGGACAGACAATAACTAATATTGGCGCACTGAAAAATACTAAATAATATTAATTCTCTTGGTTTTGGTACTTTTGAAGCTGTACAGTTGCACTTAGATTGAAAACTTTTGGCACCAACTTCACAAGTCAGTCCATTTTTTTTATATTTAGTACTACCTTGTTTACTTATTTCAATTTGCACAATATCTGTTGATATTTTTTCTTGATAAAAATATGGATGTTGAACGTATATTTATAATAATAATCCCAAATCTCATGCACGACAAGCCTGTTTAAATTGCTAGACGGAAATAAACAAAAGACTAAATATAATCACCCATTAATATTCTTGTTTCCCTCTATAGAGGTGCGATAATAATTGATTGTCGTCATAAAACTTAATTGTACCATCAAAGCTGCCGATCAGATATCATCTGTAATTTAAAGTTTCTAATTGTTTACGAGCAGATTTGCGGAAGGTAAGAACACGGCGGATCACCAGCTTTGGAAATTATTACCGCGAAATAAAGGATACTATTATTTATATGCGGCATTCCTCAGAAGCTCTCTCCACGTTAACGACCAGAAGAGAACGAATTAATCGAAATTGAAGAGAGAGGGAAGGCACTTCTGTGATGGGCTTATCGAAAATGGAGTGAGATGGAAAATGTTACCGTGAAGCCACTTAAATCGGAACCGAGCGTACTTCATTGGTATGCATTGAGGATTTATACAGGCATGAAGCCAAAAACATTCATCAAGGTGGATTTAACTGAAACTCTGATTCATTGCCGCTCTAATATATGTTCGGCTTCAGCGTGCACCTCGCTGAAAATTATTATTTACTGAAGCTGATTGCTTTTCCTGGCTACTTCGCAAATACAGGAAACTCTAATTTATCGGCCACTATCTTTTCTTTTTTACGGCGTTTGTTTCGTGGGCACATCCTCACCTGATTTATATCCTGTATTCTCATAGAATTATTGGGAAAAAAACTGACAATCTTATTTCTTCCGAAAAAAATTTAATTCAATCAAACACCACGATCTCAGAACAACCCCTTAAAAGAAAGATTTTAGATGAATGAATCACTGACACATTTCAATGTTTTCCACAATTTTGATGAGTTCAACAGGAACAAGATCCTTGTCATTTTTGAGAGTGAAATCTAATCTATACTTATATACCTGCACGATGTTCTATTGGAAGATGAAGATCATCAAACGGCACCAAGATGGTTTTGAGTTTAACCCATTTTTGGGGAGTTCACGATCACCTACAAGACCATCTAACTTTAATGATTACAATGCGGTAAGTAAACATAAGCAGTATAATAGAAACAATAACGTAAAACTAATATATGAAATTATAAATGACAGAGGTCATGTTCAACCAACAGCAAATCCAAGGAATATCATTCTAGGTAATATAAAAGGTTAAATATCAAAAAAGGCATTTGAAAATATTCGCGATGTATTTAAAAGGTACTTTTATCGCAGTTATATTAAAATACTTTGTAATAACCCTTAGAAATAGATTAATTTCTGTTATGCTTCTTTATTAATTCAATAAATAGATTCTTACTCTTGCTTGTTACCGAATAGCCACAACAAGTGTACGAGTAATACTTACTGTATTCTTTAAATTCCCTATCATTGCTGATCCTACATGGCGGACCAAATAAAAAAATCACTAATAAAACTATTCATATACATATACTCCTGCCTGATTCAACGAGTCGTATCGATACGAGTATAAACACCTGTATATGAAACAATCAAATCATTTTCTTCGCATCGCTCTCATCAGCTCTCGTTTATCGCTACTTCAACATAAACCCTCCCTAATAGAAAGGAAGGCTTATATCGGTTGCTAATTGGCTGCTAACGAAATTCCTCTGTAAGTATTACTTAATATTCTGACTTATTTATTTTTGAAAAACTATATTATTCAAGAATAAATATTAAAACGAATTTCTTATACATATATTGGCGGTCCTTACCGTTCTTGATACTTAATATACCTAATATTATTTATATTTCAACTCTTTTCAAAAATAATCCAAAAATTATCTTCCTTGAATCATTAGACATTCAGCACCATTCACACAAGAGTTTTGCAGTTACATTACTCTTACCTAGACATAATGTATGTATTGGCCATCCCGACCATAACTGGTCCAATAAGATATTGAGGCTGTTAAAACCGTACATCAGTGCTGTTCAATTCAGCTGTCCAAGTAAAAGAGGAATGTGCACCTTAATTTTAATTCTCACAAAACCTTGAGTAATTTGAATGTGTCATAGGTCAACTGGCACTAGTCCGAGAACAGATACCGCAGCGCATAGGGGTGGGCATCTGTTCTGGATGGGATTAATTTTGCAAGAATCTACGTATTGTGTGTGTATAGAAGAGTTGGAGAATTTATTCGTCTAAGGTCTAAGTAGTATTCATACGGGTACATATTGAAGTTAAACATAGCAGAGAATAAATTTTATTTCGATTGCTAATTTAATTAATTTTAGATGAAGGAATTATCATAGTAGTTTAGTCATCATTTACTCTTAATTTGAAAGCTAATCACATAAATATGTTTTGATACTGCTAACCCCACATACATGCAGCAAATATCTACCTAGAAGTTAGTTTTCAACATTCCAAAATGACTTATTCTGTGTTGGACATTTTCATTATATAATTTCTAAATATATTATTACAAAACGCTTCATTAAATGACATTTTTAGGGTACTTCTTGGAAACATGAATTGAAATGATTTTACTTTCCTACCACTACACCAAGTAGCTATATAAAATCTCGATAACACTGAGGGAGTCTACTAGCCACTTATTGTCGAGTTTAAAAGCCGGTGAATCACCAAGTGAGAAAGTGATAATACACACAAAATTTCTCATTCACTCACTTGCAAACGAGCTATGGAGATTAGTGAGTTTATGTTAGATTTAACTTGATTTTGACGTGACGTGTCAATAAGTTAGTTTCTGTAAGTAGAAGGTCCATAATATTGTGAAATTCGATACTTATAGCAAATGCAATAAGGACAAGCAGTAATAAATTTTTCCCTTATTTTGGCAGCTACGCATGCACGGACGTAACTTGATTTAATCTTGATTTTATTGAGGATTTTCATTATACGAATAACCAAGAAATCTACCTGTCGGGTGTCATAAGCGTTAGGGAATTAGAGTTAAATAAAAATATAAATAGCATAGGTACACAACAAACAGCTTCAACCAATTGCTGACGTATTCAATATCTTCATCATTAGCACCGCCTAAGATGATGACTTCCAAAAGATTTCCATAATATAGCTATTTATTTAAAATAAGGGATATTTTGTTGGGTATCGATACCGCTATCCTATGACTCAGAATGAGCATCCTACTCTACCTTGTGGTTAAGCAAAAGCCGAAAAACAAGTTTGCTCAAGACTAATTATTTGAGCACATTAATAAGTCTCTAATGAAACTTATTTCGGCGAAACTACAGTTGAGTTTAATCAAGTATTCATTTCAGTGTTATCAAAAATGAATTTGCATATTGGGTGACGACAGGATGCTCTCGACATTCATTGGAAGGAACAGATTAATCTTTAATTGATTCATAAGCTGTTCTCTTTGACTATTGTAGAGTTGAAATTGCTACAGAATGTGTGGTATTTAGGTTTCATTGGTTGGATCTCCAACGATTGATGGTCACAATCAGTTTTCTTGAGAGGTTCTTGTGGGAGAACCATATTTTGTTAGGATGATTATTGTAATGGAATTCAATGCACTTCTTGTCTTTAACGTTTTCTCCGTTTTTGAAAATATTCTGGCTATTATTTCTTGCAGTTTCTATTAGGTCCTCTTGGTATGTGAAAGGATAGGAAATTAATTCTTGGTTTTTGGCTTCCTTAGCCAGTACATCGGCATCTTCAATCCTCATTTTCTTTTATTCCTATGTGCGCTGGCAACTAGAAAAAACAGCATTCTTGGAATTGGGGATTTATTATGGAAGTTATTATTTTTCTTGTCCTCTAAGATGTATCAGTTTAGTTTTGTATTTTTTATGCTTTTCAATATCTAAAAAGTTCTCAGGGAATCATAGTAGATATAGAAGTTTTCGTCTTTTTTCGGAGGGCCAAGTCTAAGCCGTTGTTGAGGCGATGTAATCCATACGTGTTAGTACGAAGGATCTCGAACGAAAACGCATCAATTGTGTGGCCAGCTTTAGTCTTTCATTTTATTCTAATAGTTGTTAATGATCCACTTTTTTCCTCCATCTTCTTCTATCCTCTTCTGCCGTCTCTGGTGATTGTCTTCATATACCTAGTTGTTTGTTCACTTCATTCGTTAAAAACAAATAATCGTAAAAGAAGTGTCTAGGATCTAGAGGGAGCGGTATTGCCGGCATCCATTTTGAAATAACTGGGCATGTAATGTTTTTTAATTTTATGACAATAGAGAGCACCCTTGCTGTTCCCCACTTCCCCAATAAATCGCAGGTGATATATTTGGCAATTCGGGATTTAGTAGAACGAAACCAATAAGGACGTACGGAGGATCACGCAGAGGAGGGTGACGTTGATGAAGAGAAACGACGGAGTCGCCGGATGGCGTGCCGTGGACTGCGGCTGGCCTGATCGATGGTCCGCGTGCTCCTGCTTGAATACTTAATGTTTGATCGCTACACGACATGCTGTAGACAATTTAGCCATCTAATGCAGACGAACGGCTCCCGATCGCTGCAGTGAGATATAAAAAAGAGGAGACTAAATAAGTATGAATTGCCAGTTCGGATTTGACGCTCCGACAAGTGCCAGAATATGCTGGAGCAATGTTCAATAAATTGGTATTATGATATAAAATAAAGACGTATGACCAAATATGACGTTAGACAGAATATTTGTTGAAAGGTAGTCTTCCAAAACAAATCGTAATATTACTCGTACTATTATTGGATGTTCCCATTTTTCGCAAATTTTGTTGTTGTTGCCCGACTTTATCAAAAAGAAAACGAATTAAATTCCATTGCACTTGTGTCTAATTTTTGATTAGGTTGGTACTTATATTTGTTCCTGAGGTTGTTTTGCACTGTATATGATACATTAAACTTTTCCAGATGTGATATTTCCTTCCTCCAAATGCACTCTCCTCCAAAAGTTTGAAGACGAAAATGTTTGTGAAAATTAAAAATCACATTTACAAACCCAAGCGCTCTTGAGTTACAGCCCATAAAAGTTCATGATTTGTGACACAATAAATTAATATAAAATATTTTGTACATCTATATAAGTACTATTTTATGACTTATGACAGACTTCCATTAACAAAAATATACATAGATACATTTTAAATTTATAGCTTTGGGTTAGATATGTTTGACCTAGAAAATTTGCATAGTAGGTACATGATCAGTGATTTTAATGATGAATTACCTAATGATTAATTTATCCTCTGAAAACGTTTTACAAAAAAATATAAATTTTATTAGTAATAAATCAATCGGAGTGAGCCATACATTTAAGATCATGTTCTTACTTGTGTAATTTGTAAACATCAAAATCTTTTATTGAGTAACAATGAAAGAATTGCATAAACCTGCAACAAAGTAATGAACATAAGGAATATTAAAGATAATCATCCAAATAATTCCCATTTCACTTTTCATTGGTCAACAAAAATAAAATGAATGAGATCCTGCAGATGCAAGTGTACAAAATGAATGGATATTAATTATTATTGATCATTTCTGTGTTAGGTATTCTGCCTTCTTGACGAATTTGAATGGCATGGGCCTTGGGAGAAAGCACAACTAAGCAAGACAATTTAACAACATTCAGAAGGAATCTCCATTATCAGTATGTATGCATATATATAGATCAATTGTCTTTTGTAAGTGATATCACCACATAAGATATTAAAATGTCAGTTATTCCATTCGTATAACAACTAATTGGAGATCTTTGACTCAAGACATTATTCCTTTGATGTTCATATCCAAACTTCAAATGAAGGTTTTCGGATCGCTGGATAGATATGAATATTCCGTCAATCAAGAGAGTGGTATTTTGAAAAAATCATAGGAATTAGAAAGTTGTGTCTAATAATAGTCTATATAGGTACCTATAACTAGATGATAGGTAGATACATTATCTCTAGAGGAACTTTAAGTCCTTTATTACTTTACTCTCAAATTTTATCTTGAATTAAAATATACCTATTTCCTTTTCGAGGTTTACTGGAACTACAAAACAGTAATCTTAACCATCTACGTCGTTTGTAGACTATCAAAGGATATCAATTTTGTTAAATTTATTTAATGTCATATTTTTTATGTTTATGAATTTCAATAAAATTTGAAAATAATATTCATTGAATACGAAATTTAGCATTTTTAGGTGCATTATCTTTCCTGTGATCAAGAGGATAAATTAAAAGATATACCTCAAGTAGGTCATATAGTAAGCTATAAATGGAAATAATGAACGTAAGATCGTAGAAATTTGCACAGCTTCAGCTTTCCCTTCTACAACTGACTAACTATAAAATCAATAAATTAACTAAATCATTTCCTTAATTTTAATATGTGACTTCTTGAATAGTTCCAGAAATTAAACGCCAGTTATCTGGAAGAAACTTATAACAAATTTAATTTCTGGAATGTTTCAGTCTAAGCGCTTTGTATTTTACATAGGGTTTAAACGTTTTCGCATCAGCTCTCAATCTCAAAACTCATTTAAATAATATATATTGCAACATAATCGATTAGAACGGTTACTTCTGCTCAAATACACTAAGAAAAAAAAATATAGATAAATATCTTCATATGGCTTGCAAGCGAAATACGTATAAATATGAATGAATACCTATAGTTCCTCATTTATAAAGGTTTTTTGACTATCTGTCACTCTTTCTCCACTCACCCTCAATTTCTACTCAAATCAACCCTACACTCAAATTTGGGATTCAAGAACGAAACAACACTCAAAAGGCCCCTCAATTGCATCTCAATATTGAATATAAATTAAGGTGTCAAATTTTGGCACTCAATTCAATTTATCGTCACTTTTTGAGCTTGTCATAATTTTGTAAAGTATTCTGGTTTTGTTCACTGCGTTTAATAAATTTATATATTTAAAATAAATAAATATATAAAGTATATTCATTCATTAAAAATGAATAACTTCAACGGATTTATTAATTTCATTGATTATGTGGAAGATAATGTTTATTTAGCTATTCCAAGGTAAGACAGTGAGTTATATGTTGAAATCATCAATGAGAATTTCGTGAGATTACAACAATCCTCTTGAGAAATTTAGTAAAATTTATATGAGATATAGATTCGATGGAAATATTATTCCTTTTCTTTGATAGAGTGGCTCATCTGCCTTTTTACAATTTATAACCACAGAATAGAGTTATTTAATTTGTGCTATAACTGCTGAATAGCAGACGCATGGCTCCTTTAAATAAGCATTTCTCATTTGCTGACATAATTTTTTTCTGGTTTTGCGCCATATCAAATATAAAGTTCTTATTTTTATTCAAATTCAAACTTTTGCAACTAACAATGACAGAATGGCAGGGTAATTATAGTTCATGGGTGTCTACCTCTTATCTACACATACCAAAGAACAGAGAGATACGGCAAGGCTCTATTATGGATGCACTCATTAAAAACAGGGTTGCCACATGATCCAACCCTTAAATTGAGTTATGATTGAGGAACAACGATTTTCATATATCTAAATTCCAAATTGAGGCTAGGTCTCCACTCACACTCAAATTGTACTCAAATTGAGTGTAGTAAGTAGATATTGAATTTCTGTGACGTCTATGAATTCCACCCTTAGTCTTATAAATCTTTTATAAATTATAAATATTCAATAATAAGTATCAAAGTAGGTACAAGATTATCTTATAACTGAGAATTTTTCCAATTTACTAGGTCTATGACTGTTTATAAAAAAAAAGTGAGAAAGTGAGAACCCTATTCTGTTTGGCCAAGAAGATGGTCTATTCCGGAATTCATATATTGTCATAATGTTCAAAGTTCAAATGCGTAGGTACTTTTAGACTATTAAAATTATATGCTATTGATGAATTTGGATAAGTAGCTATGTTGATATACGTTGTATAAATATCTACAAGGCATTGGTTTTAGAGTAACGATATTTTGTTATTCATTTTATTCTAGATAAGTTGAGAGAATCATAAAGTATAAGGCAAGATTTATAGTATTGTTTGAATAAATTTATACTTAGAATACAAATCGATTTAACCCAAGGCATGTGGAAATTAGGCAAAAATCATTAGGTAGGTATCTGTTAACAGTTTCTATATTTATTCTGCATTGCAGCTACTGACGGGCAACCAGATTGTTTACATTGGATTTACCAAACAGAATCTAAAATATAACATATTCTTGACAACTAATCCCTTGATTTTAAACATATCACGAAACATTGATAAGTTCCTTATTCCAGTGAAGGTGGTAAATCATTATAGGATACCTACTTATCATATAGGTACATAGGTATATTGTCTACTTTCGAATAAACATTAAAGGAGAACAATATTTCTTGAAATAGAACAAGTTCTAAAATGTTACATGAAAAGTAAAGCACTGTTGAAATCGAAAAATCGAAATTACGTATAACACTAATTAGTAGCAGGTAAGTCTCTTTATAGCTTTGCCTAACGTTATTCACATCTACCCAAATGTAGGAAACTGATACAATATTATAATAGTTTTTCTTCATATAGATAATCATATCATCATATATCATATAAGACCGATTTAAAGAGGCAATTATTACAAAGATAATGTAACTTTTAATTGCAACAAGATACCCAAAATTATTCTTATAATTTTCTCAGCGACACAAAAGAGAATTCGTTTCAAATCTAGGATCTAATATGAGTGAAACTCTGTTATGCAAGAACATGACTTTTATTAAAATAAATTACACTCACACGTGTACGACATATTAGACAGAGCGTACTTTACATATGATATTGAAAATCAAAATATTGAGCAACAAACAAGCAACAAAACTTTTCATATAAAACCAAAAACACAAATAAACAATATTACCTAGATAAACAGTATACTTTCTATCCTTACAAGTACTATGGAAATTTTACAGCCCTATGTACAATATTATCGGAAAGTAGCAAATAGCCAATATTAAAGCCCAAACACACTGGCTTGCAAGGTTGAAGTTCCACTTTTGCTTCTTTCTAAACATATGTAGGTATGACTAAAACTATACTTAGCGTTGATTCACGTATACAAGTCTTGTACTTTCGTTTTAGAAAACTAATCAAACTAAAAACATTATTTTTACTAAATAATAAAACCTTAAGTACCTATCTAAATCTAGCAAGGTACCATACGCACATTCGCATAAATTCATATGAAGAGGTTTTTCCATTTCCATATATACAATTTCAATATTTTACAGAAATAAATTATTAAATTAGTACAAGCGGTGCTCTATTACGAGTTTAATTTAGAAAATAACGTATTTACAGTGAATGCGATAATCCAATGTGACTGGGCAATTAAGCATCTCAGAGAGTCTACAAAGTTTTGAAATATCTCATTGCATTTTAGATTTATTGAACAATTGTATAAACTGGTCATGTTTTCACAAATGTTTTCGATTGTTAAAAACTTGTCTGAATAACATTTGACAGTCTTGGTTTGTAATTAGATCACAAAGCACAAGTCTTTGCTACTATGAATAATTCTGGGTTTATTAGATTGTAGTACTCATTTTGTTGCTTTGATATAAGTATATCAAAGTCCAGTACAAGTTTACTGCACCACAGATATTTCATATATTTTGTATGCTCTCTTTTTTCAAAAAACATTAAAACATCTATATATTTGTGGACAAGAATTGTATTTATATAACTAATAGGATCAAGCCCAAACGAACATAGTAAGCTTAAATAGATCAGACCAATTTGCTATTTTATTTGCAATTTGTCCGATATTTGTCTCAGAAAATATTTGTGATAAGTACTAGGATGGTTCATAGAAAATTCGAATTATTTTGCTTCGCTATGTTCGCCTTCTGTTGGGCTTGAATGTAGTATACTTATATTCTATTTGACAAATTAAAAAACAAAGTAGAGATCCATTCCAATTGCAAAATTCTAAATCTAATATTTTATATCTATTTGAATTATGGGTTTTCCAACACCAAAATTCACGCTATTGCACGTAAGCTAGTTCTTAATTCACACTTAAGATTAAAGTATGTCACAAATTTTGATGTTTTATTTCGAACAAGAGCACTGCAACTTTATTTCATTTTAAATATCATACAATAATTATATTGCAAAATATGTATGTATATTATATTTACATCCACTAATCCTAATATAGATTTATATCAAGACATATCAGTCCCTTATTTACAGAAACAATAACTGTTATCATTCTCCTCAATACTTACATAGACATTCGCGTTTTGATAAAATATTCACATGATGGATTATATAAACTTTATTATTCTCAGGGAAATTTTCAAACAAACAAAAGTTGTAGTATTATTGGAGAAGTATTCAGAACTTATTCATTTATGTTTATTGAATAAACTTACAATTATTAGGAATATTTTTTACGTATATCGTTAATTTTTCATCAGAATTATGGCACATGAGATTACGTATTAAATTTCGAGTAGTGGAAAATATTTTTCCTCTTTATACAAACTTATATTATATTAATTTCCATTTGAAAATAAAAACTTTTTTCAAAAAATATCTCATCACTATAGGAATATATCTGTATCTTATATAGTTAGGATTATAAATACCAAATATTTTACAATAATAACTAATCTCTAAGAGTATACACAGTTTTCACATAATGGAGAGAGTCCGGTTTTGGTTGTAGTACGTATTTCCTTTCATGGTTGATCCGATTTAGTGGAAATTCCTGGGCGGTTGGCAACACTTCCTGTATCCGGATGCCTGGGGCTTTGTCACTTCCGGACGCTGTAATAATTTCATAAAATTTAGTTTCTCTAGAGCCAATTTGTATGCGAAATAGATTTTGTTATACATGCATGAGTTAGGGCGAAGTGGAAGTCGCCTGAGATACTTTAAGATGCAAAAAATTTTAAAAATTATTGATCCTAATTTTTGATTCATTTAAAAGAAATACAGAGTATTTATAAATAATCACCATAGACAATATCGTCAATGATTTCATACATATTGAATGAAACATAGCGATAGAAGATGAAGTAAAAGCATCTCATTCAGATTAAAACCGGTGGATAAATTCCAAGCCCCAAGCTTCCGTAACGTTTGATAATATCGTATGCAGGTTAACTGAATAAAAAATAATGAAATTTTGCCCAGTCAGCAAAAATAATGAGATTTTATTCTATCAATTAGCCTGCATATGCGTAATCAGTAGAATTTAAAATTAAATAGATTGTAGCAAAATAACATCATGACATCATCAAATTATATCATTCACATGTCAGTAAATTTGAATGACAGCCTTCCTCTGTCCCTATTGAAACAAGGGGTCACTGAAAGGCCATGTTTATACAGATACAGACATTTTACAAAGATACATTTTTCATTCTTAAATATATAAATATGTGTTTGTATATTGGTGACCTACAAAATAAAGAGACCCCCTTGCAACACCGGCAAGACTTTTTCGATATTCACTTATACGACCTGAAAACTTTGACAAACATATCTTGGCAAAAGGTCAAACACAACTATATTGTAGAACCACACCAGATGATGAAGTCTCGTAATCATTTACAATTTTTCACGAAATTTTGATACAAAATTTTAACATGAATTCGGTCAAATAACTGCTTCACAGTCAGCTGTGGAATGAAAAGTTACCACATTACTCGGGTTAGCTGATTAAAATATAAAAAGAAATATTTCTCTTAAGTAAATTACAAACTGAAGAACGAAAGCATCAGAAAGAATTAAATGTTGAAAACTTCTGAATCCGGTCAATACCTTCTAGGGTACCTAGTTGAATCATTGATGAGTATTTCTAATAATGACAAATTGTTTTTTTTTCAGAAACAATACAAAAAATAAATACGAAAAGTTTGGAAAGATGTTCTTTCATAATATTCTGTAATACCTATTGAAGTTATTGAATTCTGGATACGCCAATCAAGGAGTGGCAATACGCTTTGCATTGATTCCTATTTAAAACAATGTGCGTCTCATCCGTTAACCAAGATCAGGCATCGGCATCAAACAAAAGTCTTTCAAATCTATTTGAATTTTCACTTTGCCCGTCTATGATTTGTACCTTGTCTATTCGAAAGAACGAGTTCTTAAACATGTTCTTTATTCAAAGATAAAGAGAAGCATGAGTTATAGAATATTTCACATATGGAAGATCCTACAAATAAACATACATGCACCAACAGGTGTTGTGATTTGCCTAAGCTATCGCGAAAAGTGAGAATCGAACGGACATTATTCTCTATTAACAACAATTTGTCAAATTCGTTCATCAAGTGAGGAAACGTTCTCGGGATATCTCAATATACTTATTTATTAATGTTTCCCTACGATCTAGTCTTATGAGTCTTATCTAAACAAAAACATTTCCTTCCATGGCTGCAATCAACATAATACATTAAAACTTATGAGATATAACTCATCCAAATGGACGAACATGTGTGATATGTATCCAATTCCAAATCGTGTCCCGAGTTGCCAAAATGGTCGGAGCTGAAAAATAATACGAAAACGCCCGACTCGAGAATATATATATATATATATATTTGTAGAATACATTTCATTCGCGATCTACAACGCAGACGATACAACGAACCATAAATCAGCTTTTATAAATTTATCTCTAGTTCTATTCTTCTTCTTTGGTATAGCTCAGGGTCTCAGAGTCTGAAGATATTAACCCTGACGTATATAGTACGATGCCGTATGAAATTTGTCGCTCCATTAAATGGTCGTGTATATGTTGGTTTTGCATCGAGGTTGTTACACTTGAGGATGTATCACATTGAACATTGCAAGTGGATTTTTGATAAACTTTATATAGTTGTTTGTAACAAGCAGACTGCTTTCAGATAAACGACAAAGAGAATCAGAGACATGAAATTTAAATAATTATGGAAAACAGAGAGTTAAATCTTCATTATTTCTTGAGATCACTTGGTCATTATTACCTATCTATAACTGCTGGTTTTCAAATACCAAATGATTAGTAGTTTTGGAGTAGTTCATTTCCATGAATAATGGATGATTGACAGGTAGAAGGAATAATTCACGGTGCAAAAATATGAGTAGGTACATGGAACAATACAGCTATGAAACTTTTAACTCAATCAAATATATCGTCAACGTAACTCATAACCCATTTAATCATTTATCTGGCTCTTTGAAAACCACTTATTGTTCGATGATATTAACAATTTTTCATACACTCATCAAATAATAACAAAAGGTTCATAATAACGCACTAAAATCGTGTAAATATTAGGAAATCAAATAATTAGACATTTTTTTCTAAACAGTTTAGTAAAATATAGACAGGGAGTTTAAAACTTGCATTTCCCTTCGGGTTGTAACGGACAATGAACGAACACATTTATAAATATATGGACTATTGATACAAAACTGCTTTACCATTAATAATAGATATATTGTTATAAGTAGTGGAATGTGGGTTTACTTTGACAGCTGAACAAGTTAGTTTTGACATAATTTTTGAAAAAATAACAACAAATTGATGATCCCATAAAGATATTATAGAGATTTGTCCTACTTTCTTATTCGTTGACGGGAATTAAGCACAATATTCTTCATTACATACTTAATCAAAATAGCAATGTTGTGCCGAGAAGGCTAAATCTTAACACATCAACTATATTTTTGCAAGACTTCATCACTAGGAGGAGTTACCTAAATATTCATATTTTATATTTGCATTTTTATGTATGTGCGTTTTGTATTGTGGAGCCTAGAAATAGTCACATATTGAACAAAAATGGGCTCGCCAAAAGGGGTGGAGAGGGACATTATGGTCATGTATTATTTTTTTATCTAGAAAGACTACCTACAGACATAAATTCCAGCTACACATCTAGGTAGAAAATTTTAGAAAATTATCAAGGTTTTCTTGTTAGAGCAAAATTGTTGCTGCTATAACTTGAAATCACTGAATAAAAAAAATCACGTTTGAGTAATAGTCGTGTGAATAGGGTTCCATACTTAGAATCTTCTCTAAATAATTCTTTGAATTTTCTAACTTTCCCACATAATTATCCCCGAGAATTATAATTTGTTTGTTTATTCACATTATATGGCATTCATGCTGTCAGTTTACACTACAGAAACTAATAATGAGCATTTTTTTAAAATGAAAGTACACTGTGACAGAAAGACCGACAGACACCAGACAATATAACGGTTTAGTTTTTTCGTCGTAGGTATGTACGGAATTCTAAAAGTATGAATATCTGATGTAGATTATTGAACTGATGAAATAAGAACTTTATTTCATTATTTATGCCAACATATTCCGTGTTTTTATAAATATCTACCTATGTAAACTTTTTGCCCAACTTTTCAAAACCTGAAATTCATTTTAAATATGTGTTAAAATTTGGTAAGAATGAGACTTTTACATAGCGAAAATTCAACCATGTTCTCTTGTTACATACCTATATAGAAGTAATAGAATTACCTACATTAGGAGTTTCACGTAAATGTAATTACGGACACTAGAATTATAAAACGTTGAACAATTGAATACAATGGTTGCTGCAACCACTTAATCATTTGTGGATTTTGAATTATCTCCCTTTCGCCATGCACTTCTATAAATGGAATATCATCATCTGTTTGCGTGAACCTTCAAAGAGTTATGAAGTTGGTGTCAATATTATTTTATCTATCTACCTATACGTCTTTGTTTCACCAAAGTTTTATGTGTGAATAAATTTTGGACATTCAGAATGGAACTCAATCACGATCAAGTTCAAAATTCATTTTGTATCGTCTTTAAAGTTCCTATGAGTCTAAGGAAGGTTATTTTAAATGTTCAAACGGTTATTCATAGAGATGGTAAACGAGGATCTGACGGCCATCACTCATCAACCAAGCAAATTTGCATTCTGGAGTACATTGACGCAGGTCAGGCGCGAAGTATGCCACCGGAAGATTTATTGATTTAAAATTCGCTTCGCGCTGCCCTCAACGCCACCCGCGAAGTGCAATTCTCATATCACGTCCACGTTTTTTTTTTCGCGCTCATCTATCTATATGTCCTCTTTTATTACATGGAATACAGTATTGCATGAGTAAGCGAGAACAAAGCGACAGAACGCACAAGACGCAAACTATATATACGCGAAACATCGCGCACTCAATAACAATAATAATATGCGGATCTGCTCATTGGAATTGTTTACAGGTGAATGATGGTACTTTATAAATATTAATCGAGAGTGATGTAATATTCTAAATTTACACTTCCCGATGTGTGCTTTCTTATGAGGTTCTATAGGATTAAGATAGCTATCAAATGGAGGACTTTCCCGGTTGAAGAAGATGTTTTTCAGTATTAACAAAATATTTGAATAATGCATATTAGAATACTATTTTTCCAGAATTATTGTAATCTGCTATCTAATCACACACTCTTGGGCAATTTTACTAAGGAATCTTGAAACACAGGCCTGAATTATTTACCTATGCCAATTTCTATGGCACCTATTTGAGTCACTTTTCATGGTGATCGGTGAGTGTTAAAATATTCTCAATTCTCAATTATTTGATGGCAATCGATTAAAGGATGTTGAAGCTGATGTTCTATCACGCGATCTCCTGGCCGATTTTCATGGTAGGTAATCAATCTAATGGTGTGAAACACTGAGCACATATATAACATACCCCCATTTTTATTTTTAACTAATTAATTACAATTTGGTTGCAACCCTGAAGTTTCCTCGTTCCAGTAGATTTCAAATTACTTCAGTTGAGGATCCTCATAGATCACAAGAATTACGTATACTAATTTCATAGTTTTTTTACAAAAACTAGGGCAGTCTTCATGGGTGCACTGAGATATTCAAAATAATATTAAAGGACCTCGCTACCCGCGTGAAGATTTCATGATTTTTTCCGTTGAACGCAAAAGGTTGATCCACATAATATAAAATAGGAGAATATAATGTGTATGTAGTACAGGTAAATTTTTATGGACAGTATCGGGAAGCGTTTATAGCGATAGTAAGATGAAATACCACTATACGTAACTCTTTTTTTTAGAAAGAAATTTTGTATTGGAAAAATCCGTTTGGTATATATTTACGGTAGAATACCGCATGCTTATAATGTAAAAAAATAGCTACGAGTTGCTATAGCGTTGTTGTAACACAGTTGCTATAATGAAAATAATAATAATGAATACCCAGGATTAAAATGACATTTACTATTTCATAAATGCATGCAATCAAATTCGCTTTGATGCGTTTTATTAGAAAATAGTCAAGTTTTTTCTGAGCATCAGTGATCATGACTGACTCTTTGACAACACTATACCAAATCGTCGTTTTGACAGTCAAGATTGTAAAATAGTCGCAGTCGTGTGGTAGTTATATCTTACATGATATTTTTTATTTTCAATAAAAAATAACGAAGTTTTCACTTTAAAATTTGGAATTATTATTCCTATTTGACTCGCGATTCTCCCTAACCTTCTTAGTAAGCATAACAAATTTTACCTGGATAGGAAGCAGAATATTTTTTACTATGGGATCATTTTTCGGCATTTTTTCAAATGAAAAAGAAACCATCATATGCACGAATGAATATAAAAAAATTGTACCTATAAAGTCAGTCGAATTGTGTCTGGAAGTCGCTCTAAACTAAATTTATAGTTTCCAATTTTTTTGGAAAAAGTTTTTCATAAAAAATGATGCATACATTTTTTTATTATTATTTTAAATTACATTTACTTGGTGAGCAATTATCTAGAATTGCATTATAACTTTCTTACGAAATTTATATCGATATCGTTTTTGGAGCTAGAAATATTCAAATCAAAAATTTATAACAGACACCTATACACATAGGTACACAAAATATATCTCCCTAAACATTATTTGGAGTCTAGGGGCCTTTAAATGAGAAATATCAAAATTATTTTTTTTTTGAAAATCGGACCCATTCTAGTGACTCTAACTACTACTTTATTATCAACTAGTTTCTTGTACGTTATATTTATTGATAATTTCAACAGCAGAATGTTTAGCTAGATGGAATGACTTGAATATATTAATTTTATTTACCGCATTTTTATAGTCAACGAAATGTGAGCAATTAACAAGTGAGAAAGAAAACGTGATAAGTCAACATTTATGAATTTTTTTGCCGAGCATTATATGAAGATAAACCGACGGGGAGCGAGAAAAGATAAACCATAATTAGCGGGATGTCATTTACACTTGTTATTTAAAATTAAATTGCCTTTGCCGCAGATACACATCTCTGTTTTTTCCTCCCTCGCTTTTCATTATTGTGAAGCAAACTTTTATGACGTCGTGATGGAAATAGAAAGAAACGATGAATGAACATAGTGCTGAACAGATTTGTTAGATTAATATTTCATCAGTGTCGTAAATTGCTTTACAAGAGTCATCACTATTTAATAGAATAACTTGCAAATGAAGCTGTAGAGAAAATTGAATGAGCCATAAATATTATCGAATGACTTTTACTTTGCGTAGGTAGATACTATTTGTTTACAGTTTTACATATATTTTGACTTATAGAATTTCTGTCCTGATCCTACATTGTGTGATCTTATACCTATAGCCGATAAACTGTCTATATAAAAGGAATAAATACCAAAGAAATATTTTTTTAACCGGGCTGGTATTAGTTTCCTGGTTCTATGTGTCAGTATAAATTACACCGTACAAAGATTCTCGTTCACCATCGACTTTACAATCGCTTAAATCGTTGGTTAGGATCTACTTATTACGTAGTTGAACTAAATTTTACTGATTTCTGAAAAAATATTTTCCTTTCCACTTGTCGCATTCAAATTTTTCTACTCATATGAATCTACGAACAAAAAATAACATTGATAATTTTTTAATTATGGTATAAAGTCGTATTTTTCAGCGCTTCATCAAATAGCTTTAAGTTATTTCCTAGAGCTATAACTCGGATTTTTTTCGGGTTGTCCTTTTAGCGAATGATTTTGTGGGAAAAGACATATTCGATTTTGAGTTCAATATGGAATCTCTTCTCAGAGCTCCATCGACTAAAAAAAATAAAAAAATCGGTGCATGTTCACTTTTTTGTGAAATTTGTCCAAAAATGATTGTTTATTTGATCGGTTAGGTAACCTTCATATAACGTGTAAATCAACCAAGACGTTTCACAACATACGCAGTACCATCTAGATATTATGATGCTCTTGAAACTAGCGAAATACCCTAGTTTCTGCATTATACACAGCAATGTACTGCAATGAAGTCGGGGATATTTGTTCAAGAAACTATATAAAATATCACAGAAATCAAGTATTATATTTAGTAATTAACAGATACAGAGATAATAATTTCTAGCGTCATTACAGTACACATAATTAATCAGCAATTCGTTTGGAAAAGCGATGTCTTCATATCCAACTTATTGTTCTGTTGTTATACTTATAAATATTACTATAAACAGAATTTCGTCTTTGAAGTTCATAAGGCGAAAAGGTTTTTTTTATTATATACATAATTATTTGTTCGTGAATATTTTTATAAGCACAGTTAGTTTTCAAATTATGATGTATTTTTGAATATATCTGTGAGAAAAAATAGATTGCTGGATCAATCGTGAAGAACGGAAAAATCTTTCACGAATCAACACATCAAATTGTTTCTCGTCTCAAAGTCTCAACAACATTTTGTAATTTTTTTGCAAGATTATTGTCAGCTTGTATTCGATTTTTTTATGGTACACAAGCAGATGGCTAGTGTACCTTATAATATCTTCGAAAATAACTGTAAAGTTATTGTTATATTCTTTTACATTGCCTTGACTTCTTGCAATTCTTACCTGAAACATTTTTTCTGTTGAACACCGAGCATAAAAAACTATTATCCATTCCAAGGTGACACCATTTTAGTGCTCAAGGCTTCTTGGAAGGTAAATTTTGCATCATAAAATAATGATCACGAAAAGTAGTTGACCTCTTGTTATTACAATTGACACTATTTTTAAAATATATTAGCTTTAGGAAAAAATGCTATTTGATTAAAAATTAGATTGTATTCTCACCAATAGAAAGATATCATATTGTTTACAGAAGCTCTGCAAGCAATAAGTTTCTCCAAATCTTCACTTGTCAAAAAAAAAATAATTAAGTACCTGATTATTTCGATAGAATAGCTCGTTAACATTGTTTCTTCTACATCATTCTTTTTAAACTAATATTTTAATAAGTACCAAATTAATAACAGTTGTTATTGTTTTATATGTATAGGAGAAAAATGATAATACTGCTTTGATATCTATGGCATTTAAGAAACATTTTACAGTAGCAGTTGTTAACTACAATCCTTTCAACCAAAATAGCATTCAGGTATCAAGAATAATGAACATAAAAACATTTGCAAGGAAGATGAACATTGATTTATTTGTTTGTAAAATAAAGTATAATTTTACATACGATTTTACTTTAGAACTCGAGACTCAAGAGTATAGATCATATACATGCCCAATATATTTGACCGACTTAAAAAAGGAGGATGTATACAATACGAATGTATGTTTTAGCAAATTTTATTTAATGTTGACAATGCTCTCATTAATTTTACTGGATAGGCAAATATTTCTTTTTAATTTTATCCACGTTTCTATTTCGACTAACAGGGGTTCCACAAAAATGAGATTTTTCATGAAAGATATTTTGCTGCATATCAGTTGCTTATGTTTGTTTACCTATTGTTATTTTTTATCTACACCTATCAATTTTTTTAAGTACTTATGATGTAATTTGTCTTTGAGGTGATTAATAATCATTTCAATTTCCTTCCTGCATATTTAAATGCATCTAATTGGTGAAAACCGAAAATGTTTTTTTCAATGTTATACGTGCAATATATTATATTGAAGCTTTATGTAAAAATTTATAACAAATCATTGGCACACACATATGCAAAAAAAAATAAAGAGAACACTACCTAATATTTTTTTTCTATTGGCGGAGATTATTTGAAATATGCTGTTTTCGAAGAACCACGTATAGATATTCTTCTTAATTTCATGAACATATGGCCTCCAGCAGCTAAGAGGCAATTTTGTAATACAATAGGTAACTTTCCTCAAGGCGGATTATCTCGATCTCAAAATATGTACTTAGTAGAAGCTTTCACTAACACCCTGTGTGATAATGACATTGTTTACATTGTTTAAATAAAATTCGGCACTGAAGCAATAAAAAATTTGACTGATTTACCTACATACTTACATTCTCATAATAATTATGATTATTCATTTAAAATAGACAATAATTGTCTTGTGTTTTTATAGACTTTTAAATGTTTTTATGTACCTATGTCAGCAATCTGAATACATGTAACTTGTATAAATACTTACATCAACAGTTTTTCTGGTTATATATCGAGAGAAACGGGCGCCAATAAACATGAATATTGTCATTGAGAAAAAGGCAACCCCATCTCGATAAATAACTCCGTCGGCTCCCGGACAATTATTCATTTGTCTGAGTTAGAAGTTAATATTTCATCACGAACAACATAAATCATCGATCGGACGTGTACCTTAATGTATCAAATCACAGGGTAATTGATTTATGGCCGCTCGGTAGTCATAAGCAATTTATTTGCATTTACATTGTGTAAACTTGTACAAAACCGTATTTTAATTCCTTTCTGCATTGACGGTGATAATTTCGCATCTCTGCCGTATACAGCTAACTCTCTCATCAATATTCAGCGGTCGTATTTTATTTTTTGCTCAAAATTGTTCAGTTTCATGAGCCCATATAAACGTGAATTTAATTAAATATCTCAGTTAGTATTAGCGACATGCGAATATATTTTCTATAGGTAGTATACGTCTATAATTATTGCAATAACGTAGTCATCATCTTGTAACAGTCTTAATTTCGAATAGGTTGTTATGAATATTTCTTACTTTAGAAGAATAGAATCAGGTTTATCGTTTGGAACTATAGAATGAAGATGTACAGAAAGTCTCAACTCCCAACCAACAGTATTCGTTGTTCAGTAAAGTAACTTAAGTGAAAACACCCGAACAAATTTTGATGTTTTTAGAACAAAAGATTGAGAAATTTTGGTACAAATTGCTTTGTAGTCCCAAATTTCAATCAGTGAATGACTTCTGCTATTTTTTCATAAAGAAAGAAAGAAAGTGTGAACATAGCGTATCGGAACAAATATTGAAAAATATTATTTTTAAGGTAAACCATGGCTAGATCCCTTAAAAGCAGATCATTTTAACTCAATACCTATTCATAATAAAGACACGATATTTTTCTAACGTAAAAATGTAAAAATTAACTTCTTGGTTACAGAATAGCCCCAGTTGACCCACAATTTAATAAAAATACGTTATCTATATGTAAATATGTATAGTTTGTTTCACGTATGATGGCGTCTGCCTTGAAAACACGAGAAAAGGACCAATTCAACCGAGGGGAGTAAATCAGTGGCGTGACGACTTTGATATGAGATATGGAATTCCAATTTTTTTATACACTTTAAGAAAATTCATATAATTAGGCAGAAACAAATATTGATTTATTAAATTAGCAAATATATGAAAGATTTATTATTAGCAATAGATAATGCTGAAACATAAAATACAAATCTATTTATCTATCTATCTATTTATAAATTTACTCATGTCACTTTGACTATGTGAAGCCTATGAAATAAAGATTGCATTACCTTCGGAGATACGAGCAGCACCCTATCATGATATTATGTTTGAAATACTGATGTCCTGACTTAGATTGACAAACCTACTAAGGAATTTCATGATAATGAGATGCGATGAGAAGTATAGCGTGATATACGTAGCTCGTGAATGATTACAGGCAATAGCCATCATTCGAGAAATAATATATAAAGAAATATCATACCTACTTATGTCAGATCGTATGACAGTAATTCATTTATTTATTTGACAAATATTTGACATTATCTGGCTATTCCGAAATGCAAAACAGCCTGGCCAGGGTTAAAATGGCTGTGGGAAATTGAAGATATGTGAACTCAATATAGGAATATAACATTGACTGATGACATAATTTAAGGCTGGCCAGGCTAATGGTTCGTATTTAGGAACACGCTGTATATTTGTTGTATCTTTGTCCAGAGTCTAGAAATGACAAAAACAAGCATCAAAGATTCAAATTGATGGGTATCTAAATAGTTCAGCAAGAAATCTAACCTTTTCATATTTGGAAGTTCTAGCAAGTTCTTAGTTCTTATGGATGCGACATTAAAATATGTTTGTTTCCAGGAACGTAATCATACAGTTCCAATAAATTTTATTATATGAAATAAAAAATACTTGTAATAAGTAGGTATATTTACTCAAATCATTCAAAAAATTCTATTTGTTATGAAATGCAGCAGATGAAAACATACCTAATAGAAGAATGGAGTATGTCAGTGGTGTTATTTTTTTCCAATCGTCAAACTCAAAAAGTTTCATATAGACCATGAGTACGTTGGTGGTAAGTAGGTAGATATTAGCTAGCAAGACACAGTGTTGCTGCTTATTTTTAGTTTGTAGCTCTTTTTATTTAATATTGGCTGTATATCTGCAGTAAGTCTCATAGGTATCTGAATTTAGCTTTCTGCTCATCTTTCGTGAAATTATCAGAAGAAAATGAGTGGGACTCAGCTGACAGCCTGACAGTTGTTATAGGTAGGTACCTAATCTATGTACATATGTCCTATTTTAATATTAGGTAGGTACACTCTTTATAAATAAGGAAACGATATATATTCGATACCATAGTTTCCTAGAAAATCTTGATGCTTTCATTGGCAACAATAATATAATATTTATTGGTTTCCTAGACATAGACAAAATTTCATGGCTAATTAAATTAATAACTCCAGACAAACAAAAAGTTCTACGGTTATGATTGCCATTAAAGTACAAATTGTAAGCGTCAAAATGTTCCGATATCGAGGAACAGTTTGTAATGTCTGGTATCCCTTGGTACTGCTGAAAGACATAGTAAAGAATCGCTCTAAGGCGTGGTTAGACTGCTCCGCCCAAAACACTTTAAAAATATCAGACTGCTGTATGAATCTTGTCTGAACAACTTCCTAACTTAACAGTAGACGTATTCTTCATGAAATAACTATCATAGATAGATAGATATAATGAAAAATATTATTTGTGTTTTAATGACTATAAGTAGCAGAGAAGTATAGGGTCATTGTATGATGAAACCTCTTGAGGAGTGATCTAACAACATGTGACTCCATAATATGATGTAGCGCTGTAAGTATGTAGTTTGAATTTTATTTTCCATCAATAATACGTAGGGAAAGCCGGTATAAAAAGCAATTTTTAAAATCAAATATAGAGCGAAGATACGAGAATGTAGGATAATGCGATCATAGTTCTTAAAAATTGATATAAGATATTTTTTCTATAGAGTAACAACTAAGAATATATTATATAGGCAATTGATCTTCTACTTAGTATTACCCTGTAGAATAATTATTTCCACTCCATCGGTTAGCGATGACAAAAAACTTCTCCAATAACTCCATCCAATATTCAAATGTAACACGCAATGTAGTTGTGAGGAGCCCTTATAAATATTGCATAATATTCAATGGCGGATGTGCCGTTGTCGTATCGCAGACACTGTCGCCAGAAGGTTATTTACATTTATCTCTAATGAGAGGACAAGCCGGCATTAGCATGATACAGATCAATTCACTTGTTTCATCAAGTTAAGGAAACTAAGGTGGTCATGTCAATGCAGTATTCAAATTTTCTGAGAGCGCGAGTAGGTACACAACCGGCAAAAGCCAACGTCACTCGACTTCTTAATTTCTCAGTATTTAGGGATTGTGAGTATATATCTACAATATATGTATATATAATATTTTGTCAAAATATTCTCTTTTTAAAAATTTTATGTAGATAATAGTATCTGATAATTTTTTAAGTATTGTTTTGTGAGAACAGAGAACTAATATGACATGTGGTTGATAGGTTAGTAGAATTGTTACATGTTCTGAATAATCAAAATAACTTCGACACCTATAACTAGTTCAACTCAATATACATAATCCTGTTTATTCTCCAATCACCCTTTTAATGCATTAAACAAAGTTCAGATTCTGAAGTAGCGCAGATACATCAGCCGGCTTATCATCGAGGACGATCGACCATCCCGAAGAACCGCGATAGAGAAAAATGCTGCAGCAACCTTCTTTATCTGCCCATGTAGCAAGAGTGGTAACAAGAAAGGCAGCATGTCTTCGGAGTAGCGGATTTTTCGCAGATCAGCGAGCTAGCTAGCATTATTGAGATGTTACGACGCAGGATCTTGATCACAGATTTCATTCAATTTCCCTGCTGACTCAGATCTCGCATGAGATCCCAACTGGCGCACGAACTTGTTAATTACCAAAGAAAAAAAAGATAATGCAAAGGAATTATCTGCCTACACTCAGTCGGGAAATGTTCGGTTGGTGGGGAAAAAACGCGACAATACTTTGTGGAAGTTTTTATAAACTATCATAAATGCCACTTGTATCGTTCTTGTATCGTCTTAGCTATAAAGTTAAGTATGTTGTCTAATTCGTAGTTTTTCTATAAAAATATGCAGGAGTTGTTATTGAGATACACAAATATTCACCAAGAAAGAAAGATAATAATCAGATACAACTGAGATATCAATCAGTTTCTAGCTAACTTCGTGTAAAATAATTACAGTGTATCTTTATAACTTTCAACAAGTTTCTGATCTTTGATTGAAAAAAATATAGTTTTGATAGCCCAAATATTTTATTTCCAGTTTTTTTTAGAATGTATTTATTGCTTTGTTATGATAAAGTTCCGTGAACTCATACAATCTTTGAAGTTTTTACGTACTTCTTTTACTACTAACGATTTTTAACACATTCCTGGAAAATGCCATAGAAAGATCAAAAATTGTAGGAGTAAATCATTTTTTTTCCAAGGTTTTTTCCAAATCTAGCAAGAAATAAATTTCACTACAAATATCTACCACGTTTGTAGTTTCAGGAACCACAAAAATTTTATTAAGATTATTTTTTGTATATTTGTTTAAACGATTAATAATGTCTAAAAAAGTTATCAGAAAAGAAACTATTGTCACTACAAAAATCTACAAACGACTATTAACACATCGAAAAACTTCAAACAAATAAATTATACTACAAACATCTACGTCGTTTGTAATTTACAAGTATAATTTTTAATTAATTTTATTTTTAAGTTCACGGAGCTTTATGATAGGGGCATACGACCATGCCTATCCCCTGAAGGCAACTATAAAAATGTATTAAATATATTATAATATAAGTAGATGTAATTTGTTTATTTAATAAACGATAAATATTGAATAGTTTGTTCATAACAATATCAGATAAGAATAACCTCTGGTTTCATTCTTTTTAGCATGTGATACTTTTCAGTAGTCAAGTTTTAGTTTTTGAACATATTTTTTGTAAGAATATTGCGTTCTCGGAGTAATCTGTGATTTGGCGTAGTTAAAGTTTAGATGGATATGGATTGCATAAAGCTAAAACCATTAAGTAGGTATATAATATGAGCTAAAAAATACACAATTAATTAAGTAATTAAAAGTAAATTTACGTCGACCTACCGTTTATAGTTATCGACATATCAGCGATTCAAGTCAAAAGCGCTAATGCTTCAGTGGTTGGAATAGTTGCTTTTCAGGACCCGACCAGGCTTATTGGCCATCACCATATTTTCATAATTCTTATTTGAAATTGACAAACTAAATTCAATAAAAGATATCCAATAATTATAAAAATTTACTCTTCGACAGAGGAACCTCAATAATGTTCAAACATAACTTAAATGAATTACAGTCGAATTTTTAACACTGGGCAATCACTAGTAAGTATTAAAACGCAGTGCTCATTTATAATGGACGTATGGCGTAAGATATTCAACTTTACGTGCGGCTTATGTGAAATTTAGGAACATTTTTAGGGGATTTGGATTTCTTGGGTTGAATTATTCGTCGGTTGGTAAGTATGGGTTCGCATTCTTGTATATTTAAAGAATCATTCTTTATCATGAAGTCTTAGTTCTAGTATTAAACGTCGGTATTCACCTTTCTTTATCCCTGTTTACTGGGCGCACACTCTATCGCCTAGTTATGTTTTTCACACTATATTCCTTGTATTCTACGCATTGCTAATAATAAAACCAGTAACTGCATTTCCAACTCCATGGCGTTAAAGTTAGTGTACCTATACCAGAGAAAATCCCCAAATGAACTATAGCCGTCAAACTATTTCACTCTTGCGTAGCAACTAAGTTTTTACGTTCATTATAAATAGAAAAATGTTACGTCTATCGTATGCGTTATGTAGACATACGTCTTACGTCCATTATAAATGGGCACTTAACTCCATTTATTTTTGGTCATAATTTGTTTGACTGAATTATTATTTTTACCAACTTTCCAAACGGAGGACCTATACAATTCGACTATCTGCTTTTATTAGTGTGGGCGCGCGCTGTACCTATAAGTAAACGTACTTAATCCTATTTTGTTTAATTTGCAAGAGGAGAATTGAGAAATAGTTCCATATCTAGAAAAAATCAAATTCGATATCTCCTTCCCTCCAAAAATCGCCCCCGAACAGGATGGAGGGGTCAATTTGGTTCCAAAATCGAAAATCTGAGACGGCAGAATTAAAGATAAGACATTGAACATTTTTCAAAAGAGTTACGGTTTTCGAGTTACAGCAATGTAAAGTCTGAAGGTAATATGTGTATTTCAGTTTTTTGCAAAAATTGAAAATATGAGACGACCAAATTAATGAAGAGATTATAAGTAGCAATATTTAAATTGAACATTTTTCAAATGAATGAATTATGTGTATTTCCGCCGTGATGTTTTGAGATCTCTGAATAAGAACAAGTAGGTACAATCAAAGCAATAATTTAAGTATTATACAAATTAGTGGTTTTACCACACACATGGGTAATAGGATAACTACTATCTTCCTTGGTTTTAGTGAACGTTCAACGATTTTCATGATTAATGTTACTCTCAAAACTGTGACTTAAATATTATTTAACAAAAATCTGACCGACTTGAAAAATACAAAATAATATTAATTCTATTGGTGCTGTTACTTTTGAAGTTGGAGCCAAAAGTCTTCCATCTAACTACAATTGCACAACTTCAAAAGTATCAGCACCAATAGAATGTATATTATTATGTATTTTTCAGGGCACCAACCAACCAAATAAAATCGGTCCAATTTTTGTTTAAAAATATTTATTTAGCCATTCGTGTTCATTCATTGAAATTACTATATCGGATTGATAAACAAATACAGTAATACTACTATGATTTACCCCACTTTTACTATGACCGTCAAAAACTGACTGTTCGATCTTTAGTAATATTTATTTGTAGTTCCTTATGTAAGCAAACTATTGCATAAAAGAGGCAAAACATATCGAAATAAGGCAGCTTAATTATCGATCGAAAACTAATTATTTTAAGGAATTTCCCCTTTCTTTTCCAACCGCCCTAATTAGGTATAATGTTCACTAGGGTTCCATTTATCTGATGAAAAACGGAAACCTTACAGGATCAGTCTCGTATCTGTCAAACTGCCCTTTGTGTCATACTCAGATAACAATTAGAGTAAATTTTATGGTTGAAATTAGAACTGAGTAAGAAGATTGTTTTTAAATTTTATTCGCGACTCAAATTTAGGTAATCTAAATATTATTTTTGTGGTTTTAACATAATGAAGAGGGGTTACTAGTTATTATTCCCTCTTGCACGCCAATCACAATTTCTCAAATTAAATGAAGAATCTTTTAGTTGTACACCTCCAGAAATGGTCAGTCGTAAATAGAGTAGAGTAGGTTTAATACACGCAATAATGGCTATTATTTTCTCAGAAATTTTAATCCCTCGCCGCTAACGCGACTCGGTACCTAAATATTCCCGGAGAATAACAGCTACCATTACCATTATTGACTGGTGATATAATACTTGTGATTAAATTGAACGGTTTAGCAGATAATAAGGAAGAAAAACGAACATTGAGCTAAAAACTTGGCAGCAATAGTGTGGTGTAGTTACTGGGTCGTTAGTGAATTAAATGCTTGACAATATAGTTTACTTACAATAACACGGTCACACATTTTTTGCCAATTTTCGATTATTTTTAAATCTGATTGCGCCCTAGAACGATTAATTATTTGTCAGGCCAGTTAGGCCAGAAATGTTGTCACATATCATGCAACTATATTTAAATATCCTGAACACAATTTTTGCAGAAAAAATATTGTATGTTTTACACATTCTATTTGGCAAATTAATGCAAGTGCCATATAGTAATTATGTTTGAAATATTTTTTTCATCGGTATATTCGTGATATCCAACCAGAGTATTATATGTAGGTAGTAGATCATTCTCTTAGTAGGTATATCAAATTTTCGCGTGTCTCCTATCTCCCATACCTTCCGGAACTTTAATCACTTGTTCTATGCGATGCATAGAAGTGTAATATTGTCATATGAAGTGAAGTAGAGCGCCTTGGGTGAATTGTTGGGGACATACCAAGCCAACATGAAATTAAACTCTTGGCAAAAGAGAGCCAATTACCAGTGGCAAGATAGAAGATTTATCTCCATGGCAACGGTTTGGCTGTCTTAAAGTGAGGGATGGTCCTTCGCATGGCTGGCCCGCTGGGCTCCCTCGCCGGCAGACACGAGGGATGTACTTGGAGGCAGAGTAATTACAAAATGTAGGCTGGCCCTCTAAAATGTCCTAATCTGCGGATTCAGGAGCGTATGGATTAAACTGTTGCCTGTTTGTTTGAAGCAATTCTACTAAATAATCTGAACGGATTTGTGTGATTGATATATGTCTACAAGTTCCTGTTTTGAATATCTATTGTGATACAATATTCGAATTATCAAATTGATGATTTATATTAGATAATTGATGAAAAATTTATTATGAATGCAAGAGATTGAACAAGATTAAAGTTATTCAACTTTCAACTGTATTATAATAAGTGTAGGACCATTAATAAATAAATAAGTAAATGGAATTCATTCATAGTCAACGTGTACCTAATAGTTAACTTCAATAGGAAGAATTATGTCCCGGTAATGTTAAATAAAGGATCGTAAACGTATTTATTACCTTTATCAATTGGTTTTATGTCAATTATACGTCTAAGTAGCCATATTCATAATAAAAGCTTAATTCCGTACTACTTTAGTTTATTAGTTAGTTCCTATGATAACGATGATATTAAACGTAACAGTTTTAGTTTCAAAGCAGATTAGTACCGAACTAAAATTTGAAAAAAAATTGTTGAAAATGGTTTTTTTTTATTTTAATACCATAGTGAGTTTAGAATGGCTGAATATGCATACGGCTGATGAAGATTACCTACCTGATGGTTGTTAATTTCTAGAGACAATTTATACTTTAATGTCACAATTCCCCTATTTAATCATAGAAAAAAATATTAAATATAAATTCTGTGAGATCATCTATGTACAAAAGATTTTATTCAACAGTAAAGGTACCTGAAAAACAGATATTTTTTCAACACTGATATTTTATGGAATAAAATACGTTTTAATTAGTTCATAATAATCCTTTCTGGACCATATTGATCACCAAATAAAAGATATGATAGTACATACATATATCAAAGAATAGTGTTTAGTTAATTACTCTTAATTGCAAGACTCACTGGTCGTCCCTATAGAATCGAAATACATTGGAAAAAACGCATTCGAACGAAAACAAAAATTATCAAACAAATTTGGGCAGACGGCGGCTAGCCAAGGGTTGGCTTGAGTTCCTATTTCAGGCAGTTATTATTGGGTCAATAAAAATCGGCGGGTAGCGGCAGTAGCTAATTGAGAATTTGTATGTGTTTGTAAACCTTAGCGGGGCTTGGCAATTTATGTCTTCGCCAAGTTGGTTTATGGCGATCCACTGGGACTTACTACTTGCGCCCGCAAGATGTCTCTATCATCACGAAGACGGCTTTATGGTTATTTCAAGGCAATTAGATTAGTCTGTCCGTCTGTTGTAATTCCGGTTTTTGCGAGATCGCGCATCGGCAACAGATGTCGTTTGACTTATTGTTCGAGCCGGTCCATTTCTTTTAGCTGTGCCGTCTTTACCGCAATATCCTTCCGGCAGTTTATCATCCTTATTATTAATCTTATACCGAGGCGAGAGATATGTCGGATATTATTATCCTTTATGGTGTTATGCTCGACATTGTGCGGCTTTTCGTATTCGATCGATGTGACATGCATGGTAAAGGTGAACAGTAGAATATATATAAATATCTCCCAAAACTAAAGTATTTACCCATTCCCATTCAAATAAATAAGTATTTTGCCCTATACTTTTTCACTAAAATTCCCTGGTAAAACAGTATTTAAGCGTAAAATTATTAAGATACTTACCTTAATAACTTACTAGATAGTTCTACTAACTCCGATAATTATTCAAAACGTCATAGTCCAGTGAATTTGAGTACAAATGCCTATGAAAAACAACATGACTGATTCGGCTGAAATTTTTGGAGGAAATAATAAAATATAACAGGCCTATTGTTGCTTTCATCTTTTTTCAAGCTAGCAACAAACACTGAGAGTAGTAAATAAATGGAAAATATTATTTTAATAAAATATACCAAAATGTTGTAATTTAGAATAAACAATATCTGTGATATAAATCTAAACTTATTTTTTGGATACATAAGATGAATAAAATCATCGTTTAATATGTGTTTCTTGGTTTCAGCTAAAGTACTTAAGTAGTACAGATTAGCAATATAGGTACCTACGTGAGTTAGAAACAGATAAATCAACTACAAACTATTTTTCTAATCTTTATTAAGTAATTATTACGCTTTTGAGTTTTAAAAAACTCCGCCTGACAGATTCAGTGTTTACTGATCAGTAGCTATTACCTCTATATTTGCCTACCGGATGTAAATATATATTTTCGGAAATTACGTACGTTTCCAGATTTTTTTTAGTACAATAGTTCTTCTATACTATCTAAAGTTGGTCTAGACACGGAACTGTCTTACAAACTCTAATGCAAAGGACTAATAAATTGCTCGATTTTTGAAGCAGTAAATGACAATTTGGGGTGATTGGATTGATATAATTGGATTTGGAAATTTATATAGAAATAGATTATTTGGTATAATATGGACTCATTTAAAATTAATGTTAGTTCATACCTGCCTACAATCGTTATATTTGAGATATGTGTAGTTTTAATGCTAACATGACTCTATATCCTGAATTGACTACTTGACCACTAACTTGAATTTGAACTAGCTTTTATCTTACTGCACCACAGATGGAAAGCATTTGAAAACAATAGAATAGACTTGGTGAATATTCACCTAATCAAATTTAATTCGTTTAATTAATATTAATGTTATAGATACCTATATCTTCACATACATATCTAGAAGTAATATCTTTGTCGGCTTAAAAGCAAATGTCAAAAATGATCATAGCTAGGTAATAATAACATTACAAACACTTGTGAAAAAAAATTGAGGTACCTATTCTGACTGTGATATCAATAAGATTCTCTGACTGCATGGTAGGTAGGTATATATGGAAGTTTTGCAAGAACTGAATTGTGTTCCAGAAAATTTAATTGATTGATATCTTCCAGAAATTATAATTGATTGATATCTAAGATATGATTTTTAGCTTAGATACATAAAAAATAGGCTCTCTACAAAGTAAAGTGCAAATTTTGACACATCTGCCATAGTTCTTAATAATTAAAATCTAAAAGCGATACTTGGGAAAACTTCGAAGTGTTGCTGGAAGTTCTTTGCCCTTACGACATCGCCATAATGCGATTACTAAGCATACAGCATCAATCTAATCTCCCAAGATATACCAAAGTTAGTAAACGATTATATATTACCTGCTGATCACCTAGCACAAGTAAAATTTTATGAATGCATAAAAACACGAACTTGACCTCGGTTAACAGTTTGACCTTATTTATTCTCGATATTTCAAATTGGCTTATTTATTGCAATATTCCAACCTGTGCTTATTGCTTATTGATCTAACATCTATTTGAAATATACAAGTTAAATTATGCCATGGTAGGTACCGAGTCCTAGTCTAATATTCTTAAATGCATACCTACAAGAACGAATACAAGCCGGACATTATACCTATACATAGGTCCAAAATTTTCAGCACTTGTGTCTCCAGCATCAAACGCTAATGCAACAGCTACATACATATATATATATATATATATATATATATATATATATATATATATATATATATATATATATATATATAGGTACCTACGTACCGGCCAAACATAAACATGTTTACGCTGAATTTTTAATAAACCATGTCGAGTTTCTGGTGCGATGGCGCGGGTGCAGCAAAAACGCAAGTAGACTTATTAAATTTGCATTTGGCGGAATTTGTGTACCAAATGAAGTCGGTTAATCATCGCGGCGCTGCTCCATGGCAAACAGGCGAATCGCAGACATACACACACACATACATACACAGCTCAGTTTTCTGCGTTGCCCACCATCCAACCAGCCAGCTGTGAGTTATAGCATATTAATCTCTGCGCTGCAGTATTAGTTACGTTAATTACGAGCGGCCATATTGAGATCTCGGCCGCAAGACGAGTGCGGACCACAGCGACGCAAGGTCGAAGGAGAAGAGAAGGCTTCCGCACCGTTTGTTCGCCAACTTCTTCTATATGTATGTATATTATTCGACCTACCGACATGCAAAAACCAACAACCTCTAATTAATATATCCACCGTAGGTACCTGCACATACAAGAAAATACGCGGCCATCGACTGCTTTATGATTTATGAAAATTCACTTGTCTTTACTATGATATACGCAACCGTAATTATCGAAAATTAATTTAAACAACAAATTACAATCTGCGATAACGTATAGGTTATTAAAAGCGTAATAACACATGTTTTAATGCGTAATGTTATTTCTATTAATTGAGAAATATTAAGGGTACTCTCGATGTGAATTTATTTGGTATTGCAAAATATTTCGCCGTGATAATAATACCGTAGGTATATGTGTGCACTCTGTTAATATACTGGTTCTTGCCTAGATGATAATTACGGCTATCATATGTCTATTTGTATTTAAAATGGATAAAATAACAACTCTACGTAATCACAGAATATTAATTTAGGGAAAATAGGGTGATTATATAATATGAGCTAGAATAATCCCGACACTACATGCAATTATTGCACATCTAGACTCAGAAATAAATTAAGCACAATTATTTCAAGCGACTTCAACTTGTTGATTTTAAATATAAAAACTGTTTATTAAAAGTAATCATAGTTGAAACTTTTTCCTGAATTTTCAGCATAGGAAAGTAAAATAACGAAATCCTAAATCTGTAAATTAAATGTGCTCACTCAATCAAAAATCACGTATTCATGTGTTAGACATATTTAATGAGAAATTATTCAAAAGAAGTAGAGATTCACGTCCCTGATAATGCTTATTAGATAACAATTAACAATCGAAATCTATTCACGAATATTTAAATGAGGAATGTCCAACTATCCAAAATGGTTAACGTAGGTAGGTATCCTTTTATCTAACATTTAAAAAACCTGCTTATCTAAACAAGGAAAGTATAATTTGACTAACTGGATTATTGAAATCAGCTTTATAAATATTGCTCATATGTTTTTAATACACTTGTGACGTCATCATGTTGCTTTCAGGCATCTTATGAATTTTCTGATTCAGCCAAAACCAAAATAGCGACTGACTCAATCAGTTAGAAAAGTTCTTGTTCAACTCTACATGTGGATTGTCATTAGCTTAAGTTCGTGATATTCCTTGTCACTTATTTTACATTTTATAACAAAATGGAAAAAGGAAGTTTAATGATATAAAACATGCAGACATACGGTCGAATTGTATACCTCCTCTGTTTGGTTCGTCGGTTAATTAAACAAGTTTAGATATAGGTATCTAGATATAGATTAAGTTACTTTAGTAAAACTGCTGTTCTTACAAAGTTTGTTTATACCATTTTTGGTTTTGTTTTTGGTTTTGTGTTGCTAATTATAAATTTATAAAAGAATTTATTTAATTCATTACTAAATTAGAAATTCAAAAAAATCATAGTACTTAACTGTAAATAAGCAGAAACAACAGGTTCGTTTCAATTTTGAGTTACATAATTATAGAAATGAGTCTTGGTACTGAAAACAATCTAGAAAATGACGTTCAATAAGCATCTTGAAGCTTACCTACTTACCTAGGTATATGTTTCGGAAGGTACCTACTCTATTTTTATACATAGGTATTATATTCGTTTTCATAGAATGGATTTGATTATATAGGTAAGGCAAAAGCTTTCGAGGCGTCCAGTTATGGTCTAAATAATATCAAACAATCAAATAAACAAAAACTGTTTTTTATTAACAAAGTCATTGCTATATGGCCATTCAATGTCCTAAATTGACACTTTAATATACGATTCTGAATTTAGTGAAATGGCACATTAGTAGTCAAAATGCGAAAAAAAATATTCTATATACCTACATACATTCACATATTTGACGTAATATTTTTTTAATCGTGATTATCCCAACTTTGTAATGCGGGCGAAACGATTTAAAGTAGTTTTTTTTATTATTGAAATTAATGTTGAAAGTTGTTCTTTCAGTTTGCCCCGAACTAAGAAATAAACATTCCTGAAACCTTGGCCATTATCGAAGAATACTATTTGATAAATGACTGAAACCATTAATAAAACGATTTATCATTATACATATTTCTAAAATATATAGAGCATGATTAGAAATTGAGGTAAAAAATTAGATGGGTGATTCTCACACTATTTATACTACATTTCAAAAAGAAAGACAGTAATAAATTGTAATAATGAAGACATTTATATTCTATAAGCTTGATAATACAATAGATATTCGTTCATTATCATAATTTATCACTCTCTCTCTTTTTCAAATGAAGAATGGTGACGAAAAGTACTACATATGGATTCTAGGGTGCTGAAATATTTCACAAGAAAATTATGGATTATGGATCATCCTTGACATCAAATGGGTATAGTATCCGCTGTCGATGATAATTTCTCATGTGAGTATACATAACTATAAATTTTTTATTATTTTTGCATTTTTAACGCCCTATATCTCGGAATCTAAGATACTTAGATAACATCCCATATTATATACTTACCAAATGTTGTATATCTCATCTCATTTTTTAACCTCAATCAGGAATCCCCCAGTATAAATATACAGATAAAGTAATGTAATGATTTTTTTCTTCTTCTCCTATGATTCATGATGCTATTTAGAGTCAAAAGTCGTGAGAAACCATCTATTGAACCAGTTCATTTGCAAGTTTTTATCCATTAATTATTATACTTACTTTGATTTTAGATCTGGTCCTCAAATCCAATCAGAACAGCCCAGCCTTTTGAATGTCTTCATAGGGAAGACGTATCTATTTTCCTCTTTGCTTTGACGTTGAAAACGCTGACAATCCGGAGAATGCTCATGGGATGGATGCCCCATTCCACGCAAAAGCCTTGGTCTACAGTGTGGGAATGGGCAAGCATCTTGCAATAATAGATTGGTGAAGATAGAGCGCCTAGCTGGTAGTAGTACTACAACAAGCCGAAGGAACTGACCGCCACATATAACTCATGCTATGGCTCCGTGTGCGCGCACAGAGCCAGCAGGGTGTTTCCTAGTACCGATACAAGAAATACGAGTGCCTGTCCTAGTGGGTTATATGAAGATATCGGCCGTGTTATACATGCACTACCCGCACAAAAGTTATGGCCGACTTGTACGACGACATACATATAATTCTTATAGTGATATTTCATTTGAAGACAATGAACGTAAAACATAAGTGCGACGGTTGTTCAGATCGACAAATCGATGCGGAACGATGGCATCGGATGGATGGATACATCAAGCGGAAAGCAATAGCTTTACTTTTGAGATCTGTCATATTGTAATGAATTTTCTATTTATTTGATACATCTTACTGATTTTATTATTCTTGTATTGTTTGTTTCATGTTGATGGTTGATGCTCATGTTATATAACTAAGTAAGTCTTTTTGGGATGAGTGTGAAATCGATCACAAAAATATACCTATTTGTTTGCTGAAAAAGATATAGAGTTTTGCTTTTAATGCCTTAAAGATAATTATGCTGTATTAAAATATTGTGTATCTTATCTGGTCTAATGGCATATCGGCAAACTTTCATCGCCTCGGTATTCCAAGATAAATATCAATCACGCAAAATATTGAAGTTATTTTTTACTAGTAATTGATCTCATGAACAAATTAGAGCATTAATATTATGAAACTCGGTAACGAAGATACTTAATATCGTTTTTAAAATTTGACTCCTAGAAACGGAGGAGGTAGGTATACAAGTCCACTATATGTTTGATTCTTTGATGAGGTAACATTGGTAGAAGTGTCAATGAAACAAGAAACCACCTTCGTGAAAAGGTTAGAGGGATATTTTATATTTTCTTTTAGTATGTCATAGATTCCAAATTTTTTACTAAAACATAACTATCAGATAGACGGCGCGTTTAGGATATGGTCAAATTCTGTAGAAAAATAGGAGTACAAAGAATAACCGACGTAAAGCTGATTGATACGAGATTGAATGATCAAGTCAAAGCTTTCTTCAGATCCAAGGAATGAAAAAACAACTGAACGCTTTATTTCATATAAGAAGATTTTAATAACAAATTACTATTGAAAATATAAGAAACAATGGTAAAAAGCAGCCCAGCTACAATTAACAGCAGCACCCCTATTTCCATCCAAAATTAGCAAACTTTTTCTAACCCCAGCAATGCCGCGTTCTGTACACTCCATAGGGCAAACATAGAAATGAAGTGATCAATTTGTTATAATATCATTATTTTTTTAAATAAATCATTCGTTAACACGTTCAATACAAACACCACAGATTTTCCTTTCAGATGAATGCCTTTTTTGAATTTATTCAGTCATTCACAATTTCCTTCAAATACCTACACAAATCACATATATCGATGATAATACACGCCTTTACCTACGGGCAAAATGTTTGTGCTCAAAATGTACAACCTATACAAGAGAGAGAGGACATATCTTATTGTAATTTCATAGAGGGTTGATACATTTTAAAATGTGCCGGGAGTTCAAAGAATGAGCTATGTGACGGCAGTCGCCATGCTGTCGCGCACCCCTTCCAGATACGCGGCCAGCATGCGACATCGGATCCATCTCTTATCTCTCTTCAAACTCAATAAATAGGAAACTGCACAACCCCTCCTCCACCCACCATTCACAACCCGACTCTTCTAGCTGAAACTTTTTCATTTTCCTCGACTTCGATCTGATATACTCATATATACATATATACGGAATTGTATATTCGGTAGCCTTTCGATGCCCTTTCTACAGACGCTAAACAGGAACCGGGCTACCGAACACAATGGCACGCTGTCTGGATCTCAACGAGAAAAAAAAGCTATGGAAATGGGATTTTAAATTACAAACCAGATGGGCTCAGAACTCTGTAGGTTTGTTGTGGGAAAACAAATGACGATTTGCATACAACATATTTTAATCAAGTTGAACCAATTGAAACGTAAACACTAAGTTTTTTTGTTTTTTTTTTCATTTAAATTTAATTATTGCTGTTGGTAGGATTATCAGAATCTAGAAATACATTGTATTTGAATCAAGCGATATTCCTATATATGCAATTCTGGAATCAGTATAGTAAATTAATACAATAATATTTATTTATTAATATTTTAAACTTTTCAGTGCATCATCTATCTCTATATCTAATGAAGTAGGTCTTTAAAAGTTACTCATTTCACATTTTAAGTGGTCTTCATTTAATACCAATCAGTAAAGGTGACAAAAACCACCTAGTTCTACATAAATAAATATTTAAAGTTTGTTCGTATGTAAACGCAACATTTGAGAATGGCAAGACCATAGCCAATTTTTTGGAATGTTCAAAATTTATTAGGAAAATAAAAATTGAAAATGTTGCCCGATAAATAGGAAAAATCCGACAAACCTGAAAGTGCTTTATTCTTTGGAATTTTTAGATACTTACGAGTCGAACAATGGAAATACATAATTCTTTTTTGCTTTGTTCGTTATGGTTCTTGAAGATTTTGGAGGAACAGATCGTGATAATTAGAAAGGAAAATTGTAAGATTCGGAAAAAGTTGGTTTCAATTTTCGTATGCACTTTGAATCATAATTATTGAAGACAGGATCCAAATATGGTTGTCATCTGTTTGTTCTGTTCGTTATGCTCCATGGATGGAATCAAAAAACGCATTTGCTTTCACTTTTATTTTGTTTCGCGATCTATACATAAAATACGTATTTTCTTCATTTTTACTCTCTTTATATATTTATTTTCAACAGGTTTTCACAAAACGATCATGAACAAGCTGATTGAAAATTAAACATTGACAACGACTTTCGGGTCACCTACTTTTTCAATAAATTCAACTGCTTATTCAATTAAAAAGTTACCGGAATTGGTATTTTCTATACTTTTGCAATGATTAATTTCATTTGATATGCGACCATCTCTCAACAACAAATGATAAATAATCAAATGGGAAGGTACATGTCTACTATTGCTATATAACATATGGCATCCTTTATAAAAACAGACATAAGAATAATCGAAGAAACTTATATAACAACTTCATGAATTTAATAAAATATAGATTTTGACTCAATTAAAATTGAATGTATTTTAGAAAAATAACCGTTCCATTGGGGTCTTGTTATGAGCAAAAAAAAGTAGAAGAGTCTAATAAGTATACTCATGCGCGGAAATAAATGTTACTCTCATATGTCAACATAAGTATAGGTAAGTATAAAAGTATAATCGTGAAGTTTTTTGAATATGTTACCTGAGAGACTCCAACTGACGTTTCTGACAACCACAGTGTTATTTATTTCCCTGAACAATCAACAAGACGATTTCTACGAATCCACCCCCGAGAAAACTTCCATTCCCCTAACACCCTTTGTATCAAATGATTTACTCGGCGTTATTTTTGATATACCGGAACAACATTTTATCAACAATATGGCGGATTGCATGTTAAAAACACATAACCGTAGATTGATTCCCATTCCCCACGAGAGACGAAGAAAAAGGACAGACAGGACGAGTCTCGTAATTGAATTTTGGTAAGCAGGATCGGGAGTGGGCCTTTGTATGGAAGACGTTTGTTTAATGTATGGTCTGGCGTGTATTGTCCTTCAGGAGGATGTTGCGTTATTGTTGCAGGTGATTTAACGTTTCGAAGTAGCGATGAATCGCACTACATGGCCAAAATGTTGGAATATATTTTATGGATCTTTCCAGAACTTCCAGTCATCTTGAATTTTTTATTATTCAGAACAGTTAATGTAGATTCTCAAATAAAGAACACAAACAATATTTTAAATTAAATGTAAAAGTTCCATGATCCAAATTTTGCAATTCAAAATGTTAAATAGGATGGGCTCACATAAATACGGCGACAACAAGGTTTTAAGTAAATATTTGAATTGAACGATTTTTTCAATTAATATATTGATATGCCTACATAGAGTCAGTCATTTCTAAAATTACTAAATCAAAAATTTTATAGAATATTTTTTTTATAATATTGAAAATTATTGAATGAGAATTATTTTTTACCTGAGCCACTGAAAAATATGGAACGAAAATAATCTCCAATGTACTTTATTAGGTGATGAACTGAAGAGAGCAGAAAAATGTTGTACAAAAAATAGGAACGACATCGAAAAACAGATGAGGCATACAATAATTGGTGGGTATGTTCACCTTTTTGACCAACTTATTAAGCAGAGAAGGAATACAATTCGACTGTGTGTTCTTTACGTTCGTTTGAGCGTTTCGCACAGTAATAAACATGCTACGGTTTCGAACATTTTTTTCATTTGAAAGATAAATATAAATAACACTTTTCCCAAAATTGGCTTTCGAGTTACAGCTAGAGTAAAGTCTGAAATTTCTGTACTCAAATCTACGATTTTGACAACTAATGTGAAATAGTTTTGTTTTAAAATAGGACCGACAACTTATTGTTATTGTTCCGTAAAATTCAAAATAAGGGTAATTCTATTGGTACTCGTATTATTGAAGTTCTATTTTGAATATTAAAGTGCAGCAAGTAACAGTCGGTCCTATTTTTTGAAAAAAATATTTATTCCTCATATAGATTATCAGGTAGGTATATCTATTTATTGACCTACGAACCCCGAACGGAGGAGGTATACAATTCGACTGTCTGTTTTTTTTTTTGGCTCGTGCGCGCCTTTTATTTAGTAAACGAGCTCCGATTTTGATGATTTTAGATTCATTTGAAAGGGAAGGCTTGAGAAATGGTCCTATATTCATAAAAACGCAAATCCAAAATCTCCTTTCCTCCGAAAACCGACCCCGAAGGGGTGGTGCGGCCGAATTTTCTCGAAAATCTGAGTTGGTATAATTAAAGATAGGAATTAAAGATAGGACAATATCCGAAAACGTTTAAATTGAACATTTTTTCAAAAGTGTTACGGTTTTCGAGATAGACGCATGTTAAATATGTATTTTTGCTATGTGGAGAGGGCAATTTCTTTCGAAAATTGAAAATTTTTCGATACTACATGAAAGATATAATTATTTGTAGCAACATTTATAATGAACATTTTTTCCTTTGAGTTACGGTTTCCGAGTTAAATCGGTGTTAAAATGGTAACATATAAAACGCGTATTTCCGCAGCGATGCGTTGAGATCTCAGTAATAACAACTACAAGCAAAAAATATACAAGGGTAATAGGATAAGTACTATCTTCATTGATATTAGTGAACGTTCAACGATTTTGGTGACTAATGTTAGGTACACTCAAAAGTGTGAAATAAATATTTTTTACAAAAAATTGGACGGACGTTATTAGTTCATGCACTGAAAAGTATAAAATAATATTAATTCTATTGGTGATGGTACTTGTGAAGTTGGTGCCAAAAGTTATCAATCTAACTGCACAACTTCAAAAGTAACAGCACCAATAGAATTAATTTTATTTTATAATTTTCAGTGCATCAACTAATAACGTCGGTCCAATTTTTTGTGAAAAATATTGATCTATTTCTGATCTAGAAATTTAGATAAAAGTATTTTCTAAGCTACTAGTGAGATTTCGCGTGTTTAGAAGGAATCATGCTGATATGAAAAAGTATTCTCTAACTTATTATATCACGTAATCATTACCAAGAGCAACGACGAGCAGGAGGGAATACAACTTGGAGTCAACAACAGTTTTACATCTTCATTTCGAAGTTGGTAGAAGTGTGTTGCTAGGATCGCCGTGAATTTAAGGCGGACGGGAAAAGAAGAGATATTTATTTAGATTAGGTTGACATCTGTGGGAGAACGGTATGCTACACAACATAATATCTCATGTAATTATTAATTTATGGATGTCGTACCAGATTTTCCAGACCTTATGCTGAAAGGCACAAGGTGGTAAGGTTTTCGTGTGCTTTTTTGATTTGGTATCTATCTACAGAAAAAAATGATATTAGACTCACAGAAAAACAAATCAAAATAAATTCCATACAACGGACCATATACCTAACAATTAACATTTCACATACTTATATACCCGCACATATACACTTATTTTAAGTTTTTATAGATAAATTTTATCAGCCGAGAATAGTACCGACTCAGCGTACCGTAATTGCATGCATACTATCTAATGACTATTGTTAAATTCACTTCGATGGCTTTTTCAAAACCCACCCCTGTCAATACAAAATTATATCTATGAAATTAGCTTTAAGGTTCAATGTTAATAGGAGCGCAAAATTATTGTAACTCAGGTAGGACTTGTCATATTTGTATAATTTCACTATTCATTACTAGAGTTATGGTAGAGGTCAAATGCTGTTGTTATCTATTAGGCAATGTTAAGTCGTTGAAAAATATATTTGCGTGCTAAAATGACTTCAAGGTTCAACATATTCCCAGGTAGGTAGATGTTCACCAACAATTTTGTTATTTCTTGTTACTTTTTTCCGCTGTCTGCTGAAAGATGTTCCGACCAGTATAATTCAAGATTTAAAATATATGCACCGTGTTGGCCGTCAAATGCGGACTTAGATTTACTTCTTAACCTTTTTATGAATAAATTATAATATTAAATAAATAACCACTTTATATTTTTACCATTAATCATTTTCATGAAATGTACACAACTCCTGATTTATGACCATGGAACAATCAAGACGGGTGTAGAAGAAGACATATTTATATTTTTTTCTTCTTTAGTTTGGAGGAATTTACGAGAGCATGCATGGTTCGTTAGACATAACAAATTTTACAGGGGACCTACATGGTATGTTCTTAAGAAGCCAGCCATATCTGAAGAAATAGGTATAGACACGTAATAAAAGTAGTTGAATACTGTATAATAAATTTGCTCATGATTAGACATTTAATGTCTTATTTTCAGTTATACCAGTTCCTGTTGAGAACAGTGAAATATAATTTAATTTTAGGCTTTGCTTGTCAACAAAGTTATGAGTTCTCAAGAACAATTTCGTTATTAAATTCGTATGGAGTTTATGTCTCAAAAACTAGTTGATCAACGTCACAGATGACTTGGTGATGGTAATACAACCAAAAATCTTTGAAAATATACAGGGTGCGGCAAGTAATATTATTACCATTATCCACTTCGTCAATTACTATCTGCTATCTCCAAAGCACTTAAAGGTTACGTTCTTTTTTGTGTAATTAATGCCAACTGCATATGCATATCAAAAACACAATTGTCGTCACGGATATGAGGTTTTTTTTGGTTCGCGCTTTATTAAACATACTCCGATTTTGATGATTTTTGATTGATTTGAGACTTGAGACCATTCGTAAAAACTCAAATCCGAAATCTCCTTCCCTCTGAAAACCGCCCACGAAGGGGGCGGAGTGGGCACATTTTCTCGAAAATCGAAAATTCGAGATGCCAGAATTAAAGATAGGACGATAACTGGAAACATTTGAATTAAAATATTTTTCATAAGAGTTAGATACCATTTTCGAGTTATATTCATGTTAAAATTTCACATATGTGTAATTGCGCTATGTGGAGGGGTCGATTTCTTTCAAAAACTGAAAGTCTCTGGGTGCCATATGAAAGACAATAATATTTGTAGCAACATTTATAATAAAAATTTTTTCCTAAGAGTTACGGCTTTCTAGTTAAGCGGTGGTAAAATGGTTAAATTAAAGTACTGCGTATTTCCGCAGCGATATTCTGAGATCTCTACATAATAACAAGTATAAGCAAAGAATATACGTGGGTAATAGGATAACTATTATCTTCTTTGGTATTAGTGAACATTGAACGATTTTCGTGACTAATGTTACACTCAAAAGATATACTGACAGCAGTGCCACCTACCGGGTTCAATTGTGTTTTTAAATCATCCAGGGACCCACTGGAATATAAATAGAAAATTTCATCCCAATCGGTCCAGCCGTTTGACATACCGACAACGGCGCCATCTATCAGGTTCAATTGTGAATCTAAACCATTCTCGAATCCCCTCGAATACACAAAAAATTTCATCCCAATCGGTCCAGCCGTTTGACATACCGACAACGACGCCATCTATCAGATCCAATTGTGAATCTAAACCATTCTCGAATCCCCTTGAATATTCACAAAAAAATTCATTAAAATTGGTTCTGCCGTTTAGGAGGAGTTTAGTCACATACACACGAACAGAAGATTTATATATATAAAGATATATTCTTCAAGTTTATAAAGTTGAAAAGTAGAGCTTTACATTATTTACTAACTGATACATCCTTCATAATATCTCTTGACATGTATATAAGTTAGGTTTGTAATAGTCACATACTTAATTATTATTGCAGGATAGTAGTCATCAAAATACATTGTTAATATACCATAAATTGTATATATGAATATGAGGGATAATCAGGTGATTCAAATAAATTAAATTTCTTCAACTTGTCATCCTCTGTCATCGTTCACGTCAGAATGATGCCACGATGCAGTTGATATTAAAAAGTCTACCAGTTTTTATGACTACTGCCTAATAAGATATTTTTAAATAAATATTCATTTGAATTATCATCAGTCAAAAATCAGGCTTTCTCATTATAATTGTATAGCTATTATTAGCTATAAACAATTTGATATGTATCTTATTCGGGAGTAGTCTCGTTTGCGAAGATTTTGTGTTTGGGGGATTTGGAACGCAGCGGCCGTTCCCGAAAGTTGTTTGTCATTTCTTATAGATTTTTCCGGCAAACATAAATACGATTAGCATGAGAATCACATAAACAAAAACTTCTCGAATGTGAACATCTCGATGGCAACCGGAAGGCATATCGGATGATAAAATGCTTGGCGAATGGATGACGCGTTTCCAGCGCATTGTCGGGTAATTTTTATTTTATTTACGTAAGGAGTCTAGCTGGGAAATGCATATTTTCTCAGCATGGGAAAATAAGAACAATTCAACTATAAGAGCTATAGTTGGGCTGGAAGGGCTTGCATTTCATAGGTCTAGTTCGGTTCAATATTCAGCAAAAAATAATGATTGTCTATTAAATGAGAATACACTTTGTACCATCCATTTTAATGAAAAATAAGAACTATTTTTGAAAATAATTGTGCCTTATATTTTCCAACTCGAAATGAACAATAAATTCAATATGAACACTATAAATGACCGTTTTCACCAACACTGACGAATGGTGAAATAGAAATTGTTGCTTAGGCGACGCCGTACGTTAACAATTAGAGGTTGCTTAATTTAGTGATAACGGGCATAAGAAATAATTTAAAGTAGGTATATTCTAATTTTATTCATATATTTTAAATCTGAATAGAATTTTTAATTCTCAGTCATAAAAATGAAAATATTTTCACAATTTTTATCATATTTAAACCAGTAAAAATACTAAATCCAACCATTTTCTAATTATTATTATATAAGTATTATTATTACAAATCATGGTTATATTGGATTTTACTGATACTAGTAAAATAATAATTGGAAGTTGATATCGGCAGTTCACTAACAGTTATGTATGTTTTCAAGATTCAGCGCTTTCATTATTAAAACGTTTTGTAGCCTCAAAAAGTATAATTTCTGAATAAAAGAAAGATACTGTCATCATTCATTAATTACCTATAACATTCGTTTGTCTTGGTGGAAAGATAGATGGAAGATTGCACAGTAGCGTAAAAATGTTGCTGAAAAGCCAAGATATAACTCAAAAGATCCACGTGGTTCTAAGCCGCACCTATAAAATATGGTAGTGGATTTATTGCCCTCTTGAAATTATATTTCAAGGTATAATAATGCATCAAATTTCGAGGATGTATGGGCAAATATAAATCCGGAATTAAATATAGAATGGAAGCCGGGGGCAGATATATATCGAGCTGCAAACGCGGCCCGACGCGGCATTACTCAACTGTAAGCCGTAGCAATCCCCCAATTTATCCTAGGCTTGGAAGGTAGCGGATCTCATTGGGATTTGATGAAACTGTGCGCGCTTGCTAATCTCGCGGTTAACAAGCTTTGCAAAATAGATGCCCTAGAAAAAGTATCCGGGCAGAAAGGACAGAACACGCTCGAAAGCTAGCGCCAACTTCCACAATGACCAATGCCAAATGCCATATCCATTTGAAAGCGCCTGTGAACATTTGCATCGCTAACATTTTCTGATTAGTATTTAGAATTAATTACAAATCTATCTAGATAGAGATGTTGGTAAATGACCGGTTTCTGCTGAGGTTGAAGAAAAGCAATTAATAGCACAAGAATTTGGTGTTCTCTCTCTTTCATTTTATCTGGATATGATAAAGAAGCTTTGGAATCTACATAATATGATTACATTATTTCGTCTTGATATGAATGTATAAACTGAGTCCTACCATTATCATGAAATTAATTGTATATATATATATATATTATATATATATATATATATATATATATAAAGATGTTCTTGAGGATGCAGTCATATATTCAATAAAATTCTTTGACTGAAGCCGAGCTTTCGAGAATGTTTATTCTCTTCTTCAGGGCAAAAATCGTGAATTTATAATAAATTAACCAAAAACAGGAAAGATTTCATATTCATCAATTACAAATGTCATTATTTATATTTATATGTGAACACGAATAATATATCGCTTAGATCATTTGTCAAGCTGGCGTTTATCAGAAGAATTAAAATAATTTAATTCGACAATAACAAATATAAGGGGAATTGAAAATGGAAGAAGAAACAATATTTTCTGTAAAATATATATTTATAATGAAAACGATTAAGTAGTAAACGGAACGATACATGCCTATAATAGAATTGAGAAATAGCAGAAACAAAAAATAGGTTATGTTGCACTATTGTTTACTGATAGCTGTCATATTAAAGACTTCAACTTTCTGATTACTGATTACTAAGCGATTGGTATTCAGACAATGCTGTGGACACGACCATTGATTGATAGGTAGGTACCTTTTGTCTCGATCATCTTTCGGAATATTTCACATAAATAAAAATAATATTAAAAGCATTTGTTGTGATTGGTTAGTGCTCACGGCATTTATAAATTCCTTGTGAGATAGAGCTGCTTCTCAAATTCCACATATGTATGCGGATCCGCTACTAGCGGCACACACACACACGTTTTGATTTACGCGTCTGTGAAATATGCATTATCTAAATTTGTGCTCTATCTTTTTTATTATACTTTAGGCCGGCAACAAATCATTCCGATCAGAGTATTATGTGTGCTGAATACGAGGCTGGAGCCTATTCGGGATTCCTCTCTTCTTCAGCGTAGTTGTCTGTACATGTAGCAATATAACGAATGGAAGATGGTACAGAAGTAGCTACAGAGATAGGAGAATAAGCAAAATAAGATTTTTCTATCTATTTCAACTCAACTTAAATAGGTCAACTGGAAACTTCTAATTTAAAATGTAAGCAAAGGGTCCCTCTTGAGTTTTTTCAAAATCCTACTATCTACATATTCCTGCGATGATTATAAGTAAAGTTGATAAATATGGTAAAAATTTCGTAGTTAGGGCCTTAATTCACAATAAAGAAGTCCATACGGTATTCATAACACATTCCTATACACATCTTCTGTCAAATGTAATTTTATTATGTAAATTTCTTTTAGAAATATACCTATTGCGATCGCTTACAATTTTGAATTTTGAAAAAAATTCTGTCTGTGAGACAGTCAGTTCAAAAGTTCATATAAGTATATATACAGGGTGTTACGAAATTGCGTGAGGAAAATTAATGTCAGATTCATATTTAAAAATATGGAAAAAACATGGGTCCGGAGATGCTCCTTTTTCCTGATATGTATTTCATATTTCTAGATTTAAAATCTGACATTAAATTTTTGCCATACAATTCTGTAGCTTCCTGTATATATACCTAAAAATATAAAGTGTAATTTATTAGGATATTTATATATTTCAAAAATATCTGTAGGAAGTCAAAATAAGCTTATACGTTCCACTATGCTTTTTATTTATTCAAGAGATACTTTGATTAGTTGTAAAGTTAACAAAAAATATTACAAAACTAAACTGTCGATAAGGAAACCATAAAAAAATATTAGATCTGCATATTCAGTGTCTATATTTATAAGACATTTTGACAATCTAATAAAGTTTTTAGACAGTGTTCCAAATTGCCATTTGGGCATTTTCTAAAATTTTCAAGAAACTATGTGTATTGAATTGTTATTTAGGACAAGGATATCAAATTTAACTGTTTATTCGTTTTATTGGTTACGCAATAATTTTATTTTTAGTTTTTAGATTACAACCAAAGTATCTCTGGATCAAATATATATCGGGAACATATAGGTTAAGTAGAGTAGCCTTGAACTGAACTTCGCCTATTGCAATAAGAAAATTTTGCTGCAATAAAGACGCTTTATTAGTTATTTTATATTATATATTATATGAGCTTATTTTGCATATACATATTTTCGTTTCCTCTTGAATCACACTGTATATGGGATATAACGAAATTTGTTAACACGATAGAGACAAAACTCCCAGCAAAAATCAGTTTCAGTCAAATTCGTTTAAGTGCATGAATAAACTAATAGTTTCAATATGGTGGTCGATTAAAAACCAGTTTTTCATTTAGGTAGCAACATTGGAAAATGGAGATAATTTCTGAAGTGAAATCTTTTGAATTCTGACATGATACAGATATTCAGATAATTATTTCAGTAGAATCTCATAGGCTGTTTGAAATCTACACAAAGAAATATTGCAAAATATTAATTTTTAAGCCATATAATGCTCAAATCACTCAGATTTATTCTAATTGAGATTTCGTAAATCGTTTGATGTTGATCCCAGCAATCTATAAAAAGTCTTTAGAAACATCATATAGGTAACGAACGTAATTGGCAATAACGCCTTTGAATCAGTAGAAAGTTAAGTATGATTCGGTTCAGTTGAAATAAAAAGTATTCACAAAGTTGGAAACGAGTAGCTATCAAGTTCATCTTGTTTATTATGTACAGAATCTAATCATTGTAGAAAAGGAGCCATGTGATCTGGCATAGGCTTAGACAAGATTTTCTGTTAAAAATTGTCAACTAGAGACGAGCTGTCGAGGAAGTTCATCTATATAATGACGATGTTAACAACTCAAAACATAGTAGCGATGATAAGAATATTGCCCAGCTTCAAATAATCACTTCCATACAATTCAAGATCTTTATAAAACAATAAGAAAATTCAGTATTTTGTTGCATATTGACAATAAATGTCTGATATAAATTAACTTTGTTCAATTTAAGTAACTAGTTGAATTACGTAACAGGTGAGTTGGTACGCCTGAAATTTCCTACGTTGACAAATCGTAAAATTGACACTGGTTAGAGTCAGCTGTTCACCTGGTTAATAGGTTATGTTATTCATTTGTCACTATCGACATTTAAGATATTTATCTTAAATACAAGAAATCTTTTTTACGACCGTAATGCCAAATAACGTCATAATGAAATAAGAATCATAGCCTACAAACATGGCAATTCGCCTTGTCATGTTTGTAGACGTCAGTAATGAATCAATTTGACAACTCTATAAAACTATAGGTACCAACTATTCAAACTATTAAATTTCAAAACAATCTCTGTCACTGTGTACAATATTTATACATTCTCACTGTCAAACGATTCTTTTTAAATATTGTATCGAACTGATTTATTTCAATATCGATCAACCAAATCTAGATCGGTCCAATTTGAACAAATTCTTCTCAGCAATCATCCCTCCCCCGCCAAAAGTTTTAATCAGTTTCCTATGCGAATATTTCTTTTGACCATTATTCATAGTCCATTTTTCTAATAACAGCCTCGATTTTACTCCTTTTCTCGAAAGCGGAATCTAATTTCGCAACTCCAACTCTGCTGATCCATCTTCGGAACTTGATGCATTATTATACCTTGAAATATAATTTCAAGAGGCCCATAAATTCCCAAGTTGGGTAGTGGCGTAGCGCGATAAGGAAGGACGGATTGCCTTGCCGCTAGGAAGGATCACAAAACAAATAGATCAAGATTGGAAAGGAACCAAAGGAGAGATGAGGAGGGTTACACCACCGAGTTTTGTGCTGGTCTAGGCATGTTGTTTGTCTTTCTCCTTGGCTATCAACTAGTCACCTCTTCTTATGTCATTAAACTAGATAAATAGGTAAGCATAGGCCGTTGCTGTAAAAGTAAAATGAAATAAGGTGTCTCCTCTCAAATCAATCCAGTGATATCAATGTGAGCGTGTTCTTCAATAATCTTTTAAACTACCAGGGCCCCGTGATATGAAAGTTTCGCTAATATATCTAGATCAGTAACAATTCTATCAACGATCCGATAGACATCACAGTTTTTGTCACGTCACCTCGCAGAGTTAGGTTAGTTGAAACACTTTCAGAGAACTCTGGTGATAGATGAATCCATACAAAAAATCTAACCGCCATTTATTATCGCTTAAATATAATATATTTTGGAAGTGTTCTTCCAGAAAATTGTTTATTTACCTGAAAAACTTCTAAGAATAGAAGTTGATCTATCAAAAAAAGAGCTTCTAGATATTACGATTTTTAAATGTTAAAAACATCAATATTCTCTGGAAAATTAATTGTTTCAAACATAAAGATTGGAAGCGGACCAAACTAGAAGAGAGCTTCAAGCTACATTTTGCGCTGGCCTAAGCATGCACTTCGTTTTCCCGTGGGGCAAGTCACAAATTTACTTCTTTTGCGATCGGTAGACAGGAAGACCGGATGTTGATTGCGACATTCGAAGGGAATAATATAAGAGAAATGATATCGCTTCTTCAACAAATTGCTCTGTACGAAAAACGGCCACATCCATCTAAGATGGAATAGGTGTACCTACCTATCTACGTGCACCTCGGATTTATAACGTTCTTTCAATTACTTACAAAGAGCAAAATAGACCATTCGTCGAATGGCGCGCACCATTTCTACATTCGGTCGGAACAAGCGGCTGGCAATCTACCAGAATAATATACCCTACCTAACCAAGAAAAGTTGGTACCGCTGAAATATGGCAGATACTGGAAAAACTGGGTGTAAAATAGCTCACAAGAATAGACACAAGTAATTTGGCAAGCTTATATCAATTTAATTTATTTCTGAATATCAGGAAAACATTTAGCTCAACAAAGAAAACGATAAACATAACATAACTATTTTAACATAAATTTTGATTCAAAAAATCCAAAAGCTCCTTGGCCACAATATAGAAAATGTTCACATGATAAATAGGAAATATGGAGTTGTTAAAAAATAAAGGTTCCGCCTATGGAAATGGGAACAACGATAAATATATTATTCACAGATACTTCTACCACTTTAAAAGTAATAGATTCTGAAAGTATAAATGGTATCATTATTAAATGAAGAGTGCAATCTAGTACGACAAAACGAAAACTATTTTCGGCATTAGGACTTATTTTCTAAACAAGGTCGAAAATCGAGTTTTCTAACAGTGAAGTATAAACATTGAGTCATCTAACAGTGAATTATAAAATATAAACTTGTTGACTCAATGACATGCCCTGATATTTGTTGCCCTTCTCCGATATAAAAATCAGCTATTTTATCTCTCAGAAATGACGGAGATGATACAATAAATTTAGTTTAAATACTGTTGTTTATTTTTGTCTCAAATAATGTTGTGGGATGGCGAAAACTGTACGTGCGCTATGTAATGCGATGAGACGACAAAATAACTCAAATAAAATATTTTGAGCTGATAAGGATAAAACACGAAATATATAGAACATTTTATGAAGGATATGTTTAACGGCGAGAATTAGTTCATATCTGGAAAATGTCTTGGGCGTTGAAACGCCTGTGAAATATACAAGGGCCAAATTGAAAAACGTTATTATAAATGCCACCGCAATAAAAATGTAAAACAAAACCATAATTCAAAATAACGCGCACCCCATTTGTGAAGATTAGCATTTTAAACCAGACACCTTGGCTTTAAGGAGACGTAATGTGGCGCGAGAACTGTAGGGATATATAAATACCAATGGCGGATTTTTGGGGGTGTTTATTTATGATTAAGCTGGAAAAAACATATCATGCGCCTATAAGAGGTAGTCAACCTATACATTATACAAAAGAACTCAAGAAAATTGTTGATGACAATCACATGACATAATAATATATTGCTGCAAAAAATAAGTTTGTCAAATCATCTTCAAGTCTGTCCCTGGTCCCTGCACATACTGAAACAAACTGTCAAAAGCAAATGAAAGTTGGTCAAAAATTATTTCGGATTATAGGTACATTCTAGTTACTATCCCAACAATAATTTCTATTATCTGGTTTTTACTGCAATAGCATGTTTATATGTAGTATGTAAAAAGTCGATAGTCATTCATCGAAATCTGAAGTAAAAGTATTTCAAGAATTTTAAGGAAGATTTATCCCATTGACTTTATTTTTTATGCCACCTTAATGAACAGCTAGTTGAGAGAAAATACTCGGTCAAACATAGAAGGCTAGACATCCAATGTTTCCCGGGCAGTATCGACTATCACAATGCCAATCAAAACATACTTTATTTCAACTCATACAGTGTTGAGGAGACGTTACTCTAGCCTTCCCTCTTTGACCCCTTGCATTTCCTGGGAAGGATAGGAAGTAGTCCGTAGGTACCTACTTTTTATACCATGACGGCCGTTTTACACAAAACAGCTTCCTTTCGATTGCTTATTTAGTCTGTAGTCTGGATATCCAATAAAAGTTGAAAAGAGTGTAGATGTAATAATAAAAAATAATGATTATTCCAAAACAATATTATACATTGAATAAAACTTAGCGCACGAGAAAAACTCCGAATCCGTAGGTTTGATCAAAGAGTTTCATCAATAGTCAATCAAAATGGTCACAATATGTATCTTAAGTATCGACATATAATCGATCCTTTCAGAATATTCAAGATCCGCCTTTGATCCTACCCCACGACGGGTGGTATTGGTTCGCGGGTGAATTTTGCAAAGGGGATGAAGCTGCTCGCTTCCTTGAAAATATATATATATATATATATCTGGGCGACAGGAGTGTACCAGTTGTCAGTATCACCTTACCGGGACACACAAAGCTACACATATAGTGTTTTTCATTTTCTTTATATCGCCCTCGATGGTCGTAAAGGCATTTGCCGTGACCAAACTTTCGCAGTAGTTTAGATTGTGACTGAACGACAGGGACGGATCTGATCTTATCGAAGAAATCAATCAACATGTTCATGAAATGATTAGATACCTATAGTATTTAATTGATTGAGACATTCTGCCGCCTGTTTAAGCATGCCTACAATTTGGGCTATACTGTAAACAAAACTTTAACATTTAAGGCCCGTTGAAAATATAAAAGCTTCAACTTAAAAAGCTATTCCGTATCTTGCATCCGATAATTTTAAGGCTTGATTAAAATCCATAAGGTTAATCGCTATTCTGTAAGAAAAAAACAGGCGTTAAATTTAACAAATGAAGAAACATTGTCAAGGCTTGCGTATTTTTATGTTTTAAATTTTCCTAGGGCACTTAGAGATGGTTTCCTGCTAATTAGAATATAAATGATGGAGTTAGTTGTTTATAATTGACCTTTACATATGAAAATTTGTTTAGCAATTTGATTAATCAAAATTACCCTGATATCAAAAAGTTTTGATAACAGTATTGTATTTGTCGGATTAGCATGTAGATATTGCAGAAGTGTCCAACAAAATTGCTTAAAATATTCTTAAAGCGAGCGACCTCAATGTAAAGGGTAGGCATCTAGTCATTATAAATTAAACGTACCTGTAAAGAATAGAGTAGAAAATTAATAAGTAATATCCTCAGGTTCGTTGAGAAAGAGTAAATATACCACTTTTCTAAAATCGCCTTTGGTTATTTATTCTATCAACCAACAGCAACCAAATCAAAAAAAAAATAGTTCAGAGTCGAGTTCAGACTTCTACGTTCATGTCTTAATACAATACTAGTCGCAGATCAATCTCCAAATCACCTTTGGTTTTCAATTAATGATCAAATTTATAGAAGAAAAAGAATCGGTAGATCGTAACCACAGATTATTTACAATAACCTTAAAATCAACAAAAACCTCGACAGCTGCGATCACTTTCCATACAAACTAGCGAGTTCCATGGCTTTCGGAGAAGATTTATAGGATGTCTTAAAAAATTGATTTTATCCGATGCATGAAATGTTGAACCTGCAGAATAGCAATTTACGATAAAAGCATAAAATATTACCGTTTGCTAATTTTTAACATTTATCTTACAGAATAGACTCAAAAAAGGAAATAAATGGGTACCTATAGGAAATATTTAAGGATTCCAATTAAAATATGTAAATATATTAGAGGATAATATGACGATAAGTGATGTGTTCTGGTGTTTTTATACTGAGACGTTTAACACAAACTGTTTCCCAGTTCCTTTATTGCCCAACTCAAAACCAAGTATTCGTTGAATTATAGAAGAAACAGGTATTTTAAATTTTCAAAATTTTGAGAGGGTACATATTTTTTTTGGTTCCCAATGTTTGTTTCAGTATACCTAAATAATAACGATTGTTCTAATTCAGTCCGGTCCTGTATTAAATACGAGTTATAGTCAGGAGAAGAAATATCACATTCTAAAACCAGCTTCGATATGATGATGCCTATCGCTCTAGTTTGTTGGAATACTTTTCAAGTACAATTTCTTTGTTTCGATACCAAGGCATGCCGCAACTGATTGAGCAGGGACTTTGGGACCGATATCTTTCTTCTAGCTCCCAAAGGAGCAACAATTCTAATTGATGATATTTGTTTTCTTTATGATGCTAGTTTAAAACATTTACGTTTGTGCCATGCACTCGCGATGTACGTGCTTTAAGGCCATACACAATTTATTTTTACATCATTATTTTGCAGACACAATGACATATTGAAATAGGATCATCTTCTTAGAGTCAGAATTCTCAAATATAAAAATCTAATTTAGATTATTCAGTAACATGCCATTCTCTCAAGTGCAGTGTGTACAAACAACAACCTACTTTACCAATAAGTTTTAGATAAATCTAAAGAAAAACATTATCTGTATACCTATAAATTATAAAAATATAACTGCATCATTATTAGAAAGAATAGTCTACATTTTGAGTCATATACTCGATATACCTATATGAATTATTTGTAAGCGTCAAATTAAGCCAACATATTTTCTCGGAATTCTACAATACACTCATTTGTTTAATTAATTTATCGCTAGCTCATATTTAAATGTAGGTACTTTATTGATAGCCACTGTGTTAGTAATAAATTAATTTTACTCATGTCTTCTGAAACTTTATATTTTTATTTAGAATCTCATTAGGGCAAATATATATTAGGTACATGATAATTCTGATTTATTATTATTTACTTATTGATTCTTTTTATTTATCGTACATTGATTAAAAATACATCACTATGTGAATATTGTCTATAAAAGTTTAAAGTGATTAAAAATTCTATCAGTAGCTATTTTGTATTTCTGTATAGGTAATATGATATTTAAAGTCAAACTGTTAAATTTTGTTAAATCTTACACTTTTCTGGTAAGTAAACGGCAAAATCTGTAAAAATTGTAATATCCAGCAAGAGCTTAGGTAGGTATTACGTACTGTTACTGAAATTCACAGATACATTAAGCCTATTTCACATAGCGACAAATACACGAGCGCAACTGCGAATTTGACGATTACTTGAAAGCTTAATTTGAGAGAAATATAAAAACATTCCATGTATAGTATAGTTCTTCCCTGTTCCGTAATGGTCAATTCTGTAGTTATTCCAGCCTATGTTTGTCCGGATATTGGCCGGATTCATTGAAGTGACTGATTACCAGTCGCTTTGTAATCAGTAGGTAATCACTAATCATACTCTTTTGGACACGAAAATTACCTACACATATTAGAGAAATTTAAAATGGAAGAAGAAATAGTATTTTGTGTTGAATATATTTATAATGAAAAATATCATTTGGTAAACGGAAAGAAAGATGTCCATAATAGAATTGGAAAATAGTAGAAAAAATATAGGTTATGTTAAACAATTGTTTCCCAATTACCTATCAACTTTCTAATTACCAATCGATTGGAAGACAATTCTGTGTACACAACCATTGACCCTTACATCACTCGTAAAAATTAAGTTAAATGAAACAAAAGTGGAAAACTTTCGTACCAATTAATTTATATTTTAAGCTAGGCATTTTATGACGTCCAAAAATCTGCCTCCCTTTCTAATGCTTTCACGTGATATCAACACACCCAATTTAATTTCATACCGCTACTCCTAGTAAGGATGTACATTTCGGAGGTGCCTGAGTCTAAAAAACATATTTCCAGCCATTGGTGTGTCTGTCTGTCGGTCTGTACAAAGATAATCTTAGGAACGGATGGAGCAATTTTGTGTTTCTTGGTTTGTTCTATAGGGTATCGACGAGGCTCGCCGGTGATTCAGATTGACCATCCCGTTAGCACGGACCGCTAGGCAATAGCTGAAAAACTTGTTTCCCTCAAGACTGTGGTGCGATAACGTTTCTAACGATTTTGATGGAACTTGTGTAAAACATTTTTCTTAAAGGCCTTTATCACCAAAGTAACGCGTATTTCTAAGAAAACGCAGAAAAAGAAGCTATGTTCAAATGAACTGTCAAATCTTTCAACTTTTTAATTTTATTCTTGATAAAAGGTTCCTCCTACGTCAAAATTGAATATTGCCATTATAGTTTGTCTTGACATGCTGAAAGAAATGAATGACCACATGACCTGATCAGACGATTTTAATACTCGAAGGATTTCGTTTGAAAGCGGTAGGAATGTCGTGTGTTTGGACACACCGGATTTTTTATTCTATGTATAATTTTTTGACACATGAGACCTTAAATCCTTAAATGCAATAGTTTTTTTTAATTCTGCTTTTCGATGTCTTCCCAATGAAGTATGAAACGACCCCTTACTAATGAGAGATGGATGTAACGTGGTAGAGCTAAAAGGTGAGGCAGAACTTTTAAGTTCATGGAAAGCTAGGCATAAAAAAATAGACAGGGGGTACAAGCTTTTTGAAAATTTTAGTTTATATAAGTCTCACTTAATATCCGAAATTACGTTTTCGTGTAGGTACCCGGTTCGAATTTATAATTTTAAAAAGGAAAAATTGCTTAACGTTGTATACCTAATACCTACCAGGGTGGTAAAAGATAATGGAAATAATATTCCTGCAGAATGAATTAGATCTATTGCCACTACATTCAGTAATGCTTTTCAATTGGACTCTTGAAGAGGTTTTAAAAATTCTCTTATTTTACAACACATCATGTGTGTTTATACAGGAAATAAGTAACTGAAAAGTTAACCTACCAAGTAGCTCTTATATCAATTTATAACAGAATATAGTTAAAGTATAGCACGGCTTTAATATAGCTGTCCAGAACTATGACATGCGCAATTTAAAAATGGCTGCTGGGAGTAAACAAACCGTCATTTAACATGGGATTCAAGCGTTTTTGGTGAAATTTAAAAGTATTTGAAGAACCTTACAGTGCATGTGAGTGTAGAGAACGCAAAGACCTATTATTTAACTATAGAGAGACGTGATCTTGCCCTATCATAGGAGCCTTGTCGATTGGATTTTCGTATGTGTGTGTATATTGAAAGCAAACAAAATGAATGCAAGAAGTGTCTACTATTGTAAATTAGAAGCTGAACATCCTGATGCTGCTAACTGGTATAAAGAAAAAATCAGTACCATAAGAACTGTAGATCCATTGAGTATTCATGAAAGTGATATTAGCTACCATCCAAAACATTCTCCCACCATAACAATTATGGATTTAGTCAGCTCTTTGGTATAAATACAAGCTTTTATACGAAAGAGCAGCTTTCAAAAGTTTGAATGCATATAAGTTTGTTGAAGCCAGTTTTGTTACAAAATGTGGAGTAGCTAAAGTTAAGGACTTCAACGTTTTGCTAGCGACTGTAGGTTCTGTTTGGCAAGCTATGATTTTTCATAAAAAAGTAGTAATGCCAGAATTGTTGGGAAGGTATTTTACAAGATCCATTCCTTCTGTTCCAACATGGTGCATTTGTAATGAGCCTGACGATGGGCAACCGATTATATTTTGTGGAAAAGAAGAATGTGAGATAAAGTGGTTTCATATGAAATATGTTAGATGTACTCAGTGATATTTGTCTATGTGCAAATTGTACGTGTTACGCAGTACCTATCATGTAATAATAATGCTTGTGTATTTGTACTGTATGTTATGTAATTCTACATTTTTGTAAATTTATTTTTGGCTTAATATTGGTAACATTAGAATTGTTAATCTGTTCATGTAGTGTTTCATTTGAGTAAATTTTATTAACTTTTTAAATGGTTTGATTTATTTAAGAATGTACCTAGTACATTAGAGTAAGACACGTAATGTCCTTGGAAGAATTGTATAATATCTCGAAGTCTTGTGCTGCTACAACTCACCACACAACAGAAAGAAGGCATTCTTTTAATAACTATACGCTTTGGCAGATCAAAAACGTATCCTTTTCAAGAACTGAACCGTATTCTAGGCTTATTTAAACGTATTGTTTACACCCAGACGCCATACTGGATCTTCAACTGACAGCTCGTTGGACATCCCTATAGGTACATTGAATGTTCTGTACTTATATTAATTATTATACTGCAACAATATTTTCTATTTTTTCCATTCAGATCTCTCTCCCTAAAATAATCCTTATAGGTATGTATCTAATAGAGTAGCACTCAAGTATTAAAAATTCCTTCATTCTCTCCCATTCAGCTATACAAACTCGGCAACAAATAACCTACAAGGCATTTGAATAAACAAAACGTCTTCTGTAAAATGGAACGCGTAAATCTCGGCGCATTTATAAATAGCATATTAAGGAAACCCAAATTAGCCGGCGATGCATTCTGTTGTTCAAGACATATTCTGAACAGGAGGGTGTGTATATCCTGAAATGTTAAGGTAATCCTCAAAAATTCAAGAGTTCCAAGCAAGCAGATTTACGAGCGACACGTGGAATCGCAAAGTGCAAAAAGGGTGGGGTATGGCCCAAAAATGAAGGGCGCCCTTCAAGCTACATAGACTTCGTTCCAACATGCATCCCAAAACAGTTTTCTTACAGTTTGCAAATCGCCCCCAGTGCGCATGTCTATCAGATAATTTTCCATCTGACGAATCTTGACAGTTGTTGGAACAAAAGATAAATAACTGGAGAGGATTTGAAATTTAAATTCCCTGTGAAGATATTTCCGGTAACTGTGCCCCACGCTTTGTCTATTCGTCATTGGTCAAGAGACCAGAGGCGGAGACCTCTGTTGGTCTATGCTTTCGAGTACGTATTTTTCACCTGAGGTACAGTTTTCTCTAGGAAATAATAGTTGCACCACATATGATATGAATCATTCAATTAATATGCAAAAAAATACCTAGGTACATAATTTTAATCTTTTATTTTTTGTTCGACCAGGAGCATTTCCAAGTTCTCATTATGACTCTCCAAAGACCATACGACACTCACTTCACTCATCTTTTCCAAAACAAAGTGAAAGTCTTTGAAAATATCAAAACAAATGGTCACTGATGATCACACTACCACAATTGAAAATAAATAAAACAACCAAACCTAACCTTTATAATCTGTGTTTGTTTGATAAAACAAGCAACAAGCACGACAACGACGATCAAGTCCACCATTACGCACGCGCTAAATTGACAGTGAGAGAAAAATCCGAAAACTATTCTGATATTTTGTAAACTGTCAGAAATCATTACATGGAACAGAAACCGAATAGTTTACTAATCGTCAGACGCATGAGTCAGACGGTCAGAAACTGTTTCTTATAGGGGTTGGAACGGAGTTTAGAGTAAAACAACTAATTTTAATTAATTTTTATAGTCAATATCATCTGTGGTTTTATTTTGGATTAGCTTTTAAGCGCTTCATCCACGAGAGTAATAAAAAATAAAATCCATAAATTAATTGATGTCACTCAACAAAAAACAGTTTACAAATAATATAATAATAATAATGGGTAGGTACTTGAAATAATATTATTTTTTAAGCTAGGCATTCACATTGCAACAGAGGACTGCCTTGTATTCCTATATAAGATACCGTACTATTGTCGGATCGTGAATGGGGTGAGGGAAAAGTTGGAAGTTTGTGTTTCCCAATTATCCTACTAAAGAGTTTCCCACTCCAAACATCCTACCTCGTTTGATTGGGACTGTGAATATCGTTTGACACAGCAATCATAGAAACACAGTTTACTTAATTTTCACTTTTAGGTAGGCTTGCAGATACCACTATAAGACTTTTTTAGTTATCAAAAAAATCTCATATATTTATGTTCTCGAGCAGTTCAATGAATTATAATTAGTGGTATTTCAATTATAATTGATATCAATTTTCAACATAGAGTTATCTCAAAAAAACTTCAATAGAACTGAGAAATTTCTCTATACAAGAAAATAATGCGCCTTCATAAATTATTTAGCTAACCCCATTTTAAATTGACAAATCCTCGAATTTACGATGGCTCCATAATCATGGTTGTTGTAATCCTTAGGCTTATAGCAATAAGTCATTATTAAATTTTACTTATCGCCTTTTCTTTCCGCACTCGACTTCGTCCATTATCGAGCCATGAACTCAATTTAATGAAAAAAATCATATACATATAGGAGAGATTGAGGGTGAGAAGAAACATTTTTGAGAGAGAGCATCAACAAAAAACGCTCGGATGAGTTTTTATACGTAAAATTAAAAACACTTATATATGATATCGATATGATTATTTAAATGGCAACTCACACTTTTTAGTGTAGAATTCGAAAGGGCACATATTTTTACGTACGAGAAGGTAGTTTTAACTGATAGTTATATAATGATATTTTGCGTTTATCCGTATGTACGGCAGTCTGTGGTGAATATTATTTGTTCTAATTAATTAGGAAAAAAAATCGGAGCTTATTAAATTATGACCAAATATAAGAGTTTTTGTGTTAATTAAAAGAAATGCCAGAGTCTTTTTACAATCGAATCTAAGCTTGAAATATAAATCAGTTGAATACAAACTGAAGTGAAAATTGGATATCCAACATGATCAATCAAGTAGTTTTGAAATGGAGAGCAAAAAAGTTTTGAAATAATTATAAAAATCGCCATCAAATCAACTTATGAATATTATATATTAACGAAATTCAACTTTTCGCTGGCAATTCGACTCGACCTTGATGTTTTTTTATGCAGGTGTCTATTCCTTATCTAATTTAAAGTGTATCTAGATATACCTACTGGAAAGTTCAGAGTTTGAACCACTAGGGTCGCACTGATGCCGCTATTTTTTTGGTAGGTATACAATGGTTTTGGCTTGAATGGCCTAAGACTTATGTTCGTTGCTACTAAACATTCTCTGAACACATATCTACAGCAAACATAAATTATCATTTGGACAACGTTCGGTGTACAGTACCCGGAATTTCTGTCACCTGTGTCTTGATAAACTCGTTAGGCGTGTTTCAGAAATTAAAAGTGTCTTGTTGTACTTCAACGTTTTGATTTATGCACAAAAGAAAATGGCTGTTATAAGTATACGTATCGCGCCCCCCACTTGGGGGTGAGCACTATAAATTTTCCCAGGACTATCAGATAAAAATGACATTGTAGTTTCTGAAACTTGAAAAGGTACTCGATTGCATCCAACCATCCGGGAAATGAGAAAGACCGCAGATAAAAAGGCGTCGTAAATACGAGGGATAATGCAGAACTACAATTCAACATTACTATTGGCGCGATCGATCACCAGAACACAACAGTTTATTATTGACATTTGAGATATGTTTATCAATCACTACCCATAGGGACTATGTATAAGGCCTTTGTTAAATATTTTGTATCCAGGAAACAACGTTTGCAGTTGTAGAAAACCTACAGGAATTAACCAGGGTGAAAAATAAACAAGCTAACTTTCTGAAAATTTTGTCTGCACCCAATCATTGAACAAAGAAAACTTTGAGATCAAGTTAAGAAATTTAACTTAGTTTGATCGCATAAATATTCATAATGCCATCAAATTAGGGTGAAGAGTGTAAATGAATGGACAAAATAATTGGTAAATATTACCTATTATTTCGATAAATACTTTTCATTCGACAACTTTTCCAATACACCACGTAAGCTCGACGAGGAAGAAAAGGGGCTGCGACCTCTAAAAGACGTCTGCTATAAATCGTGGAATACAGATGGCATCTTTGTCGCGAAGAGGCAAGCGGCATCTGTAGATAAAGTTGTTCCAGCTACGACGATACGAAGTTCTAATTCTTGACGTTTGTTTACTCAGATCTCGAAAACATTTGTACCGAAATTCCGTCGACATAAACATTGTTGTTCACAAAATGGAAAATATATACCATATAAATAGTTTATAATGTGACACCATATAAAAAATTAACATAGGTAAACAAAAAGATAAATAGTGAGGAAAATGTAAATAATGAAGTTATTGGCACGGTTTAACCGGGTATTCTGAAGGCAAACAAATTGTAGCATTTATGCCGTAACTAAATAAGTTGCCTAAAATAATTTTGACAGAATTCGTCAAGAAAGTTCAATTTTCGATTGAAATAATGCTTCAGAGCTGCCAGAACGTAGGTATTGCTATTTATTTATTCCATGTTTGCAGGCATGCCTAGTTTATCATAATATAAATAGTGCATATTTTCCATATTTCTATAAAATTATGATCCCAAGAGAGTTTCCAATAGCACCAAGTGTCGTATAGAATTATAACGGTTTATAGATAAGTAGAGTGAAAGAAGAGTTACAAGAGAAAACCAAAACATCACATAGTTGAAATGGAAAATATCGCAAAACATGTTGAACAAAGATACATTGCATAGTATGTAGTATATTTATACGTTTATATGTTGTAGGTAGGTACACATCTAAACAGAAATATACCCATTTAATATTATATTCTTCTCCATACGAATTCCACAATATATAGATATATATCTGGAAATTTTTCAGACGTATCTATAAATCAGGATAAATATAACCGGGATTTCGACAAACACGCCAAATAACGTAATAAATGTAACAAATTATAAAAGTCAATTTATCTAACTGGAAAAGAGTCCGCAAACTTCGAACATAATTTTTATAGCAATATCCTGGCCCGTGATTTATGCGCACTATCAATTCAAAGAGAGTACTCAGCAAATTTCATTCAACGATAAATTTTGCCGAAAAGCCGAAACTGCTTTTATGTATGTACAGAAAGTGGATATTGCAGTTTAAACATTTATAATATCATTGTGTTTGTTGCAAAATCGATGTGTTGTACGTGTTTTAAATGGAAATTAAAGAGTATACCTCTGGTAACTTCATGTTTGTAATTGAAAAAAGCATTTCAAATTGATGGCACTTATTATTCCAATGATATTAGTGAGCCAGCAATTGGAAAGCTTAAAAATGCAAAATATGCGGTCCAAAATCTGTGCAACGAACGATTCGTTTTCATTTACATCTGAAGAAACCCAAAAAGTGTATATTTATGATGTCAGCCAATTCTATAATATCACTTTGAATATGATAAATACGTGTAAGTATATTTATAAGCACTGAATAATCTTCCTGTCCAAATCTGACATTGACACCCAAGCTTATTTTTTATATATCTACTTTAACATCACAAAAGTGAAACTAAAATTTGATTAGAATGCTCGATAGTTTCTTGATTCATAACACTCGCTATAATTTAACAACGTGCGTAGATTTTAATTCAAATACATACAGGTTTTCACATTACATTGAGTTTCCTGACATTTTTCAGACTTGAATCTCTGAGCTTTCGATGGTGAAAATTAGACTGTTCAAGAAAATGGCACGATATCCGTTCCAAGGAGGACGAATATTTATTTATTGGGTGCTGGAAAAGCAGTCATCTATTTCTGTTTTTTTTTTTGAAATCATCTTTATCAATAAAGCCCACTTTCATCTCAGTCCGTTGTTAGTCTAAGGAAAAGCTATAGCATCGGGGGTTCCGAAAATTCTAAGACAATAGTGAAAGAACATCTTTATTGCAAGTTAGATAATGTTTTGTTGAGTTGGTGGAGTAATCAGCCCTTTACTTTTTCGCAAATGATGAAGGTGCTCCAATTACAGTCATGTACTACTGTAGAATGACGATAAATGACTTTCTCTAGCATATGCTACATAAATAGGACTATATGAAGATAGACATTTTTTCCAGCATGATGGCGCTACAAGCTACGGTACAGTTGTAGAGGTACGCAAGAGATGTTATGAGCGTATTATTTCGCATAACTCGGATATAAATTGGGACACCCAGATCGTGCTGTTTATTTCCGTTAGACTTTTTCTTTGCGGCTAGGGGGCTACTAGTCGTCAATATTCGAGCAATTTATTCACCAGACAGAGCCTCACTATGAAGAAAATGCATGCAACATGCATAAACTTTATCAAAAGAATAACCAACCATTTAGAGATTTATCCCAGGTCCCTGTTCAATAGATAATGTAATCGCCAAGTAAGTAGGTAGGTACCTACTTTGAATTTGAATAAATATTTTTGTTCTACTTCAGAACAAATGAATATTTGTAGGAAAATGTAATTGGGACGAATTGGTACGACGAGTGGTATTATATGTACCTAAAGCTCTTAAAGAAAATACAATGTTCTATGAGGTCATATTGTTTACGTAGCCAAATTGGGTTTCCGATAATAATAAATGGGAGAACAAAATATCTGTTATATTTATTAGTTTGCAGAATCGCAAATATATCTGTCGTCTTTCTTAACTCAACTAATATTGGAATGCACAGAAGAGAATATATTCACCATAAATATTTAAGAAACAATTTATAACCACGGAAAGTAGACATGGCGATTAATCTTGTAATAGAGTAGTTTATTAGGTCTAGTAGAATATATAGTTAGGACGATAAATTGGAATGTTACCATCTCAGTGAATCGATAACTTCATTCTAAACATTATTTGGAAAATGAGAAAATCAATACACACAAAGATACCACTTACAGGATGCTATTTTTCTGTTTTGGTAAAATAACATTGTAGGGTCTTTATTTATAATTCAATTTGCATGAACAACTCTTTCAATAACATTGTCTAAAATGGTAATAAAATAAACACATATTGGAATTAAATTTACTAGCAATGTCATGATTTGTTACTATTTTGAAGCTGGTTTACTTTTTTGTTTACCTGTATACTATTGTATAATCTCCAGAAAGCCGTCATACTAAAAATTTATTTGAAAAAAACTCTAACCGTGCAGCAAAAAAGAAGAACCGACCTTGTGAGTATGTACCTAAATTCTGGTTTTCGGGTGGTACCTACTCAAAAGGAATCTAAAATAAAACCAACACGGCCTTCACTCGAAAAGATTCTGCAGCACTTGACAGCTCAGGACCTCCTAAGATTCGAGCTCTCAGTTTGTGTTTATAATAGTTTATTATTCGCCTTTTGTTAGAGACATTATGCGAAAGGTCATTTGTACAGCACAGTCTTTCGATTATTAAGCAATGTATAAATAATCTTCTTAGCGGGAATCCAGAGGTGTCAGTTGGCTGCAGTGCAACAATAAAAGAGATTCTTTCGTTTATATACCTGCGGATTATCTGAACTCGTATCTTCCCTTTCCAACATGGCCGATAATAACAACCAACATATGAAATTCGTTTTGTTGGCTTAGAAATCATAAATCAAAAATGATACCAAGTATTAGGGGAAATACCTATACCTTTTTAAATGCAATTGTTTTCACCATTTTATGGCAATAGTTTCATTATTGTAATGTTTTATCATCTATAGGTGTGTGTCACTGAAATTATATGCAGTAATTCATTTACTTCACTATTAACGAAGAAAAATTAAAAAGTAGACCACAAGTTAGTAAAGTTTTCCAGTAATTTGGTCGCGGAAATTATGTCTTATCCATTTGAATTAGTAAATAATAAAGTGTTCGCACTACCATCTCGAGTTGTGTCTGATGTATTACGCAGTGGCAATTTTTCTCTTTATTAATTAAAAACAGAAACGTTGCCACGGCTAAAATATGGTCGACCATCTCTACTGCCTAGCTTGAGTTATTCCCCTCTAACAACACGTGACTAAGGAGGGAAAACGAGGGACTGATCAATAAAACATTTCCCCTTTCTCGTCCGCCCTCATATCTACAGAGGAAAATCGTTACTGTGAAGAATGTTATGAATGCCCTTCCTAGAATTTCATTTTTGTGTCTTATCTGATAAACTTGCTTACCCAATAAAAGTATTCTCACAAAAATGTTCGAATTTGCAGGATATGTAGGTATCCAATAAACTTGGGTAAGATCTACCCAGTCTTATAATGTAAATATGAAAGTAGGAAGAAAGAAAGAAGAAGAAACCATGTCCACTTAGGTCTTGCTGCTAAAAAACAAATAGCCACAATTTAAGAGCGCACAATTCAAGTTTATTCACGGTAAACAATTTTAGTTGAATAAATGTCAGGTAAATAACAAGTACCTACGAGGCAAACATCGGGATACTCATAAAATGTCTATCAAAAATCATACCTCATGTATCTAGATTCAAACTAGCCTCGTATAGAGAAAGTACCCGAAAGAGTATCGAAATATACTTATTGTCACTTCTTTTCATATCACTGGTAACAGAGATGAACTCCATTGACACCATTTCGTTTTGGTTCTGAAGTACAGAACCGACTGGCTGCTGACCTTTTTTTTGCTTTTGCGTACTAAGTAGTGATTTATCTCTTCATCTGACAAACTATTTTTTCATATCTAAATCTTGCTGTTTCAATGCAGAAACTCTTTTTCAAGAGGGTGCGTTTCAACTAATTCCTATTATTTTTTTATATTTAACCCATATTGAAAATACTCATATTTTTGACCGGATTCAAAAAAAGGAGAAGGTATAGTACCTACCTATACAATTCGGTTGTATTTTTGCTTTTTTAATGGCTGTTTGCGCGTTTTGCATAGTAAACGTACTCCGATTTAGAAGATTTTTGTTTCATTTGAAAAAGGAGAGTTGAGAAATGGTCCCGTATTTAGAAAAACTCAAATCCGAAATCTCCTTCCCTCCAAAAACCGGGGGTGGAGGGGACAATTTTTCTGGAATCCATGACGGCAGAATTAAAGAAAATTCCATATCCGGAAACGTTTAAATTGGTCATTTTTGTAATTCAAGGTTTCCGCGTTACAGTCTGAAATATGTGTTTCAGCTATGTAGAAGGGGCAAATTTTTCCGAGAATCTAAAATTCAAGATTTGAAAATAAGTAAGGGGACTTTATCGGAAAACGTTTGAATTGAAGATTTTTTCAAAAGAGTTACGGTTTCCGAGTTTCGCAATAGTACATTCTGACATATGTTATATGCGTATTTCCGCTATGTGGAAGAGGATTTTTTATTCGAAAATTGAAAATATGAGACGGGCTAATTAAAGAAAAGATTATATCTAGCAACATTTAAATTGAGTTATTGTTTTCGAGTTACAGCAGTAAAGTCTGAAACATTTATATTAGCGCCGCGATGTTTTGAGATCTCTGAATAATAAATAACAAGTAGGTACAAGCTAAGCATATATCTTTTTAGGTATTAGTGAACGTTCAACAATTTTCATGATTATGTTAATACTCAGAAATGTGAAATAAATATTTTTTATATAAAATTGGACCGACTTTATAAGTTGTTTCACTGAAAAATACAAAATAATATAAATTTTATTGGTGCTGGTAATTTTGAAGTTTGTTGTTGTAGGCACCAACTTCACAAAAGTATCAGCACCATTAGATTTAATATTAGTTTGAATTTTTCAGTGCAACAATTAATAAAGTCGGTCCATTTTTTTGTAAAAAATATTCATCTATACATATCTTTAAATTGTTGAATTCATGCAAAGATTTTTTAGCGAGTTATTTATGATGTCCATTCAAAAATGATAAATGATAATGAGAATAAATAAAATCAGAAAAATAGACCCAACTTTAACAAATAATGCAGTAAGATTACAAAGTACTTAATATATTTTAGCATTGGTGATCAAGACAAACAACACAGAATATAAAAGTCATATAAATCGTAAAGTTGCCACCTATAACTCCTATAATAACATGTGTGACATGTTAAATACATTTTGTTTTATTCACTAAGTAATAGAAAAAAATATTATTCTATATTTTATGGTGTATTATCTAAATGTGGATTCAATGATATTATGAACCTGATTTTATATAACACTGTTCATTTAAATGTAGATAGGGTATGAGTAATCATTACACGTACCTATTTGGTTTTTGCTTCAATATTACATACAAACATGATTCACTCATTCAAAAAGATGGTAGTTATTTCCAAGGAGGGTATAGCATGATCATTTATACACCTCTGTGTATCTATAGCTATAATTAGTTGTAGGTGTTAACCCAACTGCTAGCTCCTACCTTTCCAAATACCGAATATAAATGGTAGCTAGCTATTTTGGTCACAACCAATAGAATTTCGTTTACATCTAGGTAACGAGCAATGTTGTTGCAGAGTTCACAAGCATGCAAAGAAAGAGGTAGGAGATGTTGAAAGAGTACGGGCAATGTGAAGGTAGGTAGGTACTGTTCTTATCAATGCGATGATTGATGGAGATGAGAAAGTATACGAGATGGTTTGCTTTATGAAATAACTATTTTACAATGAGTTTGTTCAAAAAATCACTTATTAGGCCGTAGTCTAGAAAATGAACATAGTTCTAACTGAAATTGATATTAAACCATTTTATTATAAGCGATACTTTACAGATGAGAACATCGATGTGTTAAAAAATTATTTACCTACCGAATGCAAACTGGAATTTGGATATTCAGTCTTGTTCCAACTTAGCCTACCAAGCATTTGCAAATATCGCGTTACACTACTTCGAGATCTCATTTCCGAATAAAAAGGTACTCAAACGAGATGATAATGAGAATCAAGTAATCAAATGTATTATGACACCTGCTCTACTTACCCTCAAGAACTATGTGTCTCTTTACAATAATCTAGCCCAAAATGATCCTCGCTTCAGGAAATGAACTAGTTTTTTAAATCGAGAATATTAGCAGGGGCTACAGGCGGCATCCAAGTCATACTACGAAAATTTGATTTCAACCTCTGATAAAAAGTCGAAATCAACTTGGAATATTATAAATAATAAAAGAAATCATCAGTAAATAAAATTCTATTATTTTTGTATTAACGAATATTGACACATACTTGAATGAGAGAGCTAGTCAATAAATCCAACATACATTTCACAAAACCACGGTTAAACAACAGCGAATATGATTGGCAATTTATACATCAAAATATTGACAATAATCTGAATAGTTTCTTCATGCACCCTATTGCAGAAAATGATGTAATAAGTATAATTAATTGTTTAAAAAAACTCTAACTCTTCTGGCATTGACAATACCTATATTAAATAAATTACACAAACAATGTCAAAAAGTATTTACTACAGGCCTATACCTAAGTGTGTTAGCCAGCTTATCCAAGCTATATGAATTGAATATCAAATTTCAATTAACCAGTTTTCTTACATCAAACAAATTAAACAAAACGGTTTTACAGCAAATAAAAGTATATATACCTATTACTGAGACAGACTTATGTGAATTCCAAAATAAAATAATTCAGTCTGATAATAAAAAAAATGTTATGGGCATCTTCATAGACTTCTCTAAAGCGTTTGACTGTGTTAGTCATGAGATTCTATTATCAAAATTATCAAGGTATGGATTGAGGGGAACACCGTTTTGTTTGCTAGAATCTTATCACTCTGACAGACAGCAAACTGTTAAAATAAACAACAGTAGCATAATCCCTTTGGAGTTACGCAAGGTGTTCCTCAAGGATCAATATTAGACCCCATATCATATACTTGAATGACCACAATAAAATTATTACATGTTATGCAGACGACATAAACATTTTAATCATAGAAAATACTAAACTAAAGTGATAAAAGGGTCAAACAAAAATCATCAAATAATTAATAAGACAAAGACCAATACCTTGTATGGCTTTCCCTGACGTATTAATAATACAATTTCACACTTTTATTTCTTACTTTTTAGAAAAAAAAAATTAAAATAATTTATGGGGCCTATATTCACGCTAGATATTATTTCAAAATGTCTCAAAAACATAGAGCGATTAAAATAGTCTATAGTATAGTAACCATAGTTCCAATACCTCATATGTGGGTTGGTAGGTATACCTAACGGACATTCCAAACGATTTCAAATCGTGAAATATGAATGGATGAGAGTCAGCTGATTAGATACCTATTACATCTAGTAATTTCATATTCTGTGAGATTCATCCTTCAAAATATTTGACATACATTACAAGCGGCATACATTTCGATGATGAGTCGATTAGACAACTGTGTAAATGATAAATTCTCTATAACTACACCTATGTATTCAATAGTTGAACGTTGCCAAGTCAGTTTTGTTGAAACATAGATAGGTGGAAAAATTACTAAAAAAGTTCCTAGGTGATGACGGAGACGCGATGCCCCTTTAGATAAATGTTACTTGGGAATATTAGATTTGAATATGGAGGGCAAAATTTTTTTTTACCTCGAAATATTTCAGCATTTTGAGTTCTTGTGAGTCGTAGTAACAAATCAATCACTGGCATGGACAGAGACATACCTATTATAAAAATATACGTTGATCGAAAACAGAAATTAATTTATGCACTGTGCGACCCAGTGTTTATGAGAAAGCTTTCGAGGAAAGACAAAAATAAATTTATTATTTAAAGTAGTCAACACAATTAGGGACGGGAAATAAGACAATTGAAATTAATTAAGCGATTTCAATTCCGGGCAGATACGCTAGAAGATGGGAGAATTTCACACCTACCTATATACCTACCTAAGAAAACTTACGTTAATTAGATATGTGTACAGTGGGCCATCATTAGCATACTATTATTATTATTATTATAAATTCCAAGATGGGTATTAGGCGAAGAGATAAGGCACGTTTTAATTTACACGACATTTTAAGGCGCACCAAGATATATTATGTGTATATTTCTAAGATTTATAGTCACTTTAGTTCAAATTTCTGTATGTTCATACAAAATACCTATAATTTCTGAACATAGCAATAGATGTATGTTTGCTATAAACTAAAATATCTCCGTTTGTTCAAATTTTCAATAGGCACAGTATGAAGAATCACTTTATTTGTTCCTACGTAAAACTCATCCGTAATCGTGAGATTAATTTTCTTTAGAAATAAATTACCAGAAATCATTATTTATCTTATGTCTACAGTATAAAATAATGTTGATATCTGTCTGTGAATGCATTTTTATTTTAACAGTTACTTCTTCTAAATCCCTCAAAGGATTTTGATAAGGTTTCCATTAACATTTGAACAATTTCCTACAGAAGGTTTATACGAACAGTACAATCTAGTCAAGCTATAGTAAAAGAAATTTAAAATGTTTTTCACCCTAGTCGTCAAAAAATCTATTTTCAGGGGCTATATGGCATACGCTGGCTAAACCATGAATATAGGTACATTAAAATGTAATGTATTGCTTAAAAAAACCTACAGAAAAGTCCGCAACAGTATTATACCAATATATATCTCCTTAGGAAAACTCACAAAAACCATCTAGGTATATTATTTTCCTTATCCTGTACATTGGAATTCATTGTATTTAGGTATAAACAATTCTCTGTGTCTTTCTCTAAATTTTACGAAGGAGTAGGTAAGATATATGGTATCAGACATATTTTCCACGGACGAGGTAGTGGCCAAAAACTAGCTGTTACAACACTTAGCCATATCAAAAATATTTTGCACATGGGATATAGAGAAAACTGCGATTCAATAGTCAGACATGAAGCAAACGGAGAAATTCGATTGAAGATTCCTACAAGAAAAGTTCCAAGTGAAACTTATTAACGGACACGGTAAATGGTCATTAAACAAATCATAATTCTAATGATCTTAGAAGAATCTATCTAGCAAAAAAAGTTGTAGGCAATAGCACAAAACTATAGATAAAACTCATAAACTCTCATTCATATTGAGAAGTAACATGGGACCGGTAGAATATATTATCTATATAATTTTGATTGTTATAGTTTTTTATAAACTAAACCTCGAGTGCAGTTATATTATATGTAGTATTTTTATGTGAATTTGATTCAAACTCCTAGGTCCGGAATTGTTTATCTCTCATTTTCGTAATTCATGTAGGTACATAGGTATTATAATTTCCCGTTGATAGCAAAAGGAAATTCCTTGTTATTTCATGTTAACGCAACTGTCAGTAAAAGTCAATAAAATGAGTAGATCAACACTCCATTGAGCTCTTGCCGCATAACACCAGACACATTACGACTGTACGGTAGCGTTTACAGGGTCGTAAAAATCACTTCAACTACTCCAGGAGATTGTTACCCTTTTATTACCACTTTCATTCATTCTGAGTTCATGGCTGTCGGATGTTTAGTGTTGTTTGATGGGCACTTAACACTATGGTCCAGAAGTCCTTTATAGAAAATATGCCGTTTATCGCTTCATTATTGTATGTTTGTTGAATTACGTATTGATGATGACTTTACAGTCGAGTCAGCCATGATATTATCAGTGTCACTGATACAGTGATAAAAGTTATGGATATAAATATAGTTTTACAGGGTCAGTGGTGAAGTTCATTCACAGATAATTATGTATAAGCACATAAAATAAAAATTAGTTATAAAATAAAACAGTGCATTTTTAAAAAACATGACGTAGGCCGTTTTTTGTCTGATTACTTGATCGACACAAAAAAATATTTTTGCATGGTAAAATTTTTGAGTAATTGGTCGGAACATGTTTGTATTATTTATTTATGAATAGACACAACAGATTCAGTTTTATGAAGATTGCTTGAAAGGTTATGAAATAGGAAAAATATGAAGAGATGAGATAATCTATTTCATCACGTTTTCAACATTCTTAACTGATAAGGTATAAAATTGAGTTGCATGTTTGAAACGATTTTGATGGTTTCCGAGTTAAACTATTAAATCACTGAACTCTCAACAATTTATATGACAATAAAACACTGGATAAATATTTTCACAAAAAATAGAACCGACTATTCAAAATAAGTTTAATTATATTGGTGCTGGTAGATACTTTTAAAATCGGTACCAAAAATCTTTTATTTACATACCTACATAAATTTTTAATTTTTCAGTGCACCAACTAATAAAGTAATAAGAAATATTTATAATAGAACAAATTAAAAAATATATTAATCAAGTAAAGATGATATAAGTACTTCATTAATAATAAAAAAACATGGTCATAATTTAAACGTATATGTACTTATTTTAGTGTCAATTCGGAAATCTGAGATTTTGGCTAAGATATTTCGTACAACTTTGCCATTAAAGAAACCATTGTATTTCTGTGAATATACGATTTGTACATTATTGAGTACCTTTTCAAGTATTATAGGAAGAACAAGAAACCAATCTTTATCCAATAAATTATGTAGTCGATCATTAATAGTCAAGTATAAGGTATAAAATAAAATGTCTCCATATATTCACAGCCATTTTATTTTCTATCATAATTCAGATCAAGACAGCCCACATAATGGTAGGTAGGTATTATATGAAAATAATTATCATGACATTAACTAATACCTAGACCCTCTTTGCTACACATTGTTTTTTATATTGTCACTGGTTTCCTGTGTTTTTTGTCGTCAAAACATGAAGGCAAGTAAATTCTTCAATCTGACATACCTAATGGATAGACATGTAAAAGTTTTTTCTATAATTAAAATTTACGCTTCAGTGATGTAATGGAATATCATGCCATTATTTCTATGTTTATTCAAAATATATACTTACCTACCTATCAACAACATCATGGTCAAATTTATGAACTTAATATTTTTCGGGAATAGGCCAATCAAAAAAATTGAAAAGAAGTCCCTGTAATCGTTTAAATTGATATAGACATTATTACTCAATATGCCCTTTTCGATTATCTTGATGATTTTCTTATATATAGGTACGGATATTTAATAAATATACATAAGCAGGCATCAAAATGCAGATGTGGGATAAAACTTTCCTGGTATGATAAGCAAAAGTAATTTTATTTTATCGATTGAAAGCTCACTTCTATCTGATCATTATTTTATATTTTGTTTTGCTGTAGAATAGACTCATAAATGTTGTCTTAACTCCGTTTTTGACTGACGAACCCAAACGGAGGAGGTATACAAGGGGCTGGTGGGGGCAATTTTCCAGAACATTGAAAATTCGAGAAGGCAGAATTAAAGAAATTTCCATATCCCAAACCAGTTAAATAGGACATTTTTAAGAATAATCAGAGGTTTCCGCGTTAAAGTCTGAAATATTTGTTTCAACTATGTGGAAGGGGCAAATTTTTCCGAGAATCGAAAATTCGAGCTTGAAAAATTTAAAAGGGGAATATATCGGGGAACGTTTAAATTACATTTTTTTTCAAAACAGTTACGGTTTTCGAGTTACAGCATTAGTACCTACAGACTGAGATAAGGGATAAGTATGTGTATCTCCGCTATGTGGAAGGGGCATTTTTTGAAAATTGAAAATATGAGACGGCCAAATTGAAGAAGACATTATGAGTTGGTAGCAACATTTTAATTGAATTTTTTCAGAAGATTTATTGTTTTCGAGTTACTGCAGTAAAGTCTCAAATATGTACCTATATCTGCACCGCGATGTTCTGAGATTTCTGAATAACAACAAGTACCTACACGCTAAGCCTATACATGAGTAATAGGATAAATACTATCTTCATTAGTATTAGTGAACGTTCAACAATTTTCATGACTAATGTTACACTCAAAAGTGTGAAATGAATATTTCTTACAAAAAATTGGACCGATTTTATTAGTTTGTGCACTGAAGCACACAAAATAATATTAATTCTATTAGTGCTGGTACTTTTTAAGTTGTGCCGTTGTAGTTTCTTGTTGTAGGCACCAACACCCAAAGTACAGCACTAATAGAATAAATATTATTTTGTATTTTTCAGTGCACCAACTAATAAAGTAGGTCCAATTTTTTTTTAATATTCATTTAAGTACGCAGAGCCGAAAATGGTATAAAATAATAAAAATAAGTTTTTAGACACACTGCTTGATAATAAGATAATAAGATATGACGATTTGTTCTTTTTGATATATAATAGGAAAACCTTATACTCGGAAAACGGTTTAAGATTCTGATGCATATTTAGTGTTATTGCAATGATATTAGGAATAAAAATGATCTAAAACTTACATCTATGTTTGAATATTCCTATATCTTTTTGGTCGCCTTCCTCAACAAGAAGTTATATCAATTCGATTGTATGTTTCCGCTTTTATGTAGATACCTATTTTCGCGCGCTTTCCATAGTAAATGGGCACCGATTGCCACCGATTATATTTTATTAGATAGAGGAGACTCCAATATGGCCTTCCCCATAAAGTACTGGTGGCGGTATTTTTGAAGTTGGTGGCAAAATCCAACGATCTAATAAACATGGCCCTAGTCTTTGCAAAGAAAATATTTAACAATAATTAGGACAAACAAATTAGGATTAATTTGGAATTATAGAAAAGAATGCAATATGTTTCATATGCCTATTATCAAAACGTTTCAAAAACTTTTTCAAATTTCAATTCTTAAGCTATCAATTAGAAACACATTCCATTACAGAGGCTATACAATGGTTGTAAATTTATTTTGCTAGACATTTGTATTGCCAGACGCTGAAGCTACATCTATAATTTACGGGACAAAAAGTGTGAACTATCCAAAACAATCGATAATCTCTTTATCGGATAAAACAGATACCTAACTTCTAGAGCAGAGGCTGTTTACTGTTTTGAGCATGAATCCTCCAGCCCCATAAGTCGAGCTGGGATTCGAACCCTTACGGGAAAGCAGAGGGTCCAAAGCGGTCGTTTCGTTCCTCTTTTATCGGCCGGTTTCATAGCAAATCTTTAACAAGTGTCCCCAAACACTAACAGAGGGGATTGCAAGCATTTTATAACAGTTTTCTCCACAAGGATAGTCGTATTCTTTTGAAATTCTGTGCAAATAGTTTCTCCTGAGTCAAGAAACCAGAGACTCCGTATTTTCTTTATTTCTCAATTAGGTATTGCTTCAACTCAAAGTACCTACCTAAGAGATCTTTCATCCCAACGACATTCATATTGATTGAAGATAAATAAATATTTATGGCTTAGATATTCAGACATATACAATAAGATAGATATATAATAGTTATTTCATGATATCTTTCGGATATTGTGAATGAACATAGAACAGTTAATAAAAGAGTGAAAATCATAAGTGGAAAAGTAACATATTTATAAATACATAAAAATATGGATCAGTTGTTTAATTGAAGCAGTATCAGTTGTAAGTAAATTGAAAACTCTTCATACTTCAAAAGTACCTATCAGTATATTAATAGAATAAATATTAGGTATTTTGTATTTTTCGGTGCATCATATATCTATTATTTATATTTTTGGGTATTTAGAAATGTGTAACTTTTCTACTTTCTGCATATTACTAATAAAATAATAAATTTGTATGGGTTATTTAGCTTTTATTCTAAAACGATGACATCAACTTTCCATATTTCTATTTGTATCCCTACAGTGAATAGATAAACGTTATTACTATTATTTTTTTCCCTAAAGCCTCTCTATATCTAATACTCCAGATATACTTAGGTAGTTTACTTTACCTAAGTTCCATTTCTCAAAAATTCAAAAAATATGGAATAGGTCAGATTCGCTTGGACATTTCTCAAAACTACTAAATAATTATTGTTCTATGTTCTGGATTATGCACTAAAAAACAAAATTAGCTTTTTGGTAGTTAGGTATCATATTTATGAAACATCTTATGTAGGTATTCCAGATAACCATTTCTTATTGATAAAATATCTATCAGATTTCAGGATATGTGAATATGTGGTATTATAGAAGAGAAATTATATTAATAGTATGTAATAATACTCGTGTGATGTTTATAAAAATGGTGTGAAAATACTTCACATCATATCTGCAACAAAATATTTTCAAATATTCCAAAAGTTTATATGAAACTCTTCCGATAAAAAGTATGTACTGTTAACTAAAAAAAATGATATTATAAAATTGGCTGAATTCCAAATGGCATAAATTTTTATCTAAATTAACTGTATAGAAATTGATTAGTGGCGCCATCGCTACACGAAGGTCCCAATTAAGCGCAACTCTCCGAATTGGCTTGCCATCTACCACTTAGCAGCCGAACTATGAACTGGCCTACCAACAGTACGTAGATTTCAAAACAGCGGTCGACAACTGTAACTTTGTCGGCAGGCAGACTTACGGATGCTCTCTGTAGTGGTAAAACTCGTTTTAAATCATGATAAACTTGAGAGTGTTTATTGAACATATTTGCTGGTGTTCAAGCATCAGAAAATATTTTATGGAGTGGTAATGAAGTGCGTTGGTGGCAAATGGTATTTTGATGACTTCCTCGAGCTTTTATCGATGTAATAATTGAAATTATACAGGTTTCATGTTGAGAATAATATTTTGATGATGGCTGGATGTTTGATATATACAAGAATTTCAACGTAACATCGCTAGATGGCAATAAAGTATAGTTTTGAGAGAGGATATAAATACATTGAAAATACTATGAGGAGCAAACGTATGTATGGAACAAAGTGAATAATAATTTTAAACAAAATCTCAAGGGCCGGATTTTTCTAGATGTTTATTTCAACAGGAATGTCTGATATATACAGAGTGATCCAAAAATTTGTAGGTAGGTAGGTATGTTTCTTATATTCTATGGTATCGAACTTGACAGTATTATTATCATACTAATCTAGTGCCAAACTTAGGTAAGGTAAAGTTGTTTGTAAATAAGCCATTACATTTTTATATTATTTGCTAAAAAATGTCCCTTTAGACATTTTTGAACTGTATCCCAAATCGGAGATGTAATAGGTAGGTATTTTGGTAAATATCTGATCTACAGAGCTGCTTAGATTGGACAGTTTTTCATAATTCGGATTGAAACACAATATTTCCTTCAAAAATATGAACTAGATTTTATAGTAAGATATATAAAAGTTATGATAATTTAAGATTAAAATGTCTTAAATTTACCAATTTAAAATGAGTTTAATATATATATTATCTTTTGTTTTTAAATTATACCCATTATGATTTTTATTTCTCAGGCCAGTAGTAAATATCTATAACTTTGAAAGAGTTCCTCAGTGATAATATAATAAGCGACATTTGCCCATCTCTAATATGGGACCAATGTGGGTATAGGTATATTATTCATCAGATTTCTGAAGTAAGAAACGGGTTCACACATTTTTTAGTGTTTTGATCAACCGAGAGATATGTACTTAGATATAATTTTTGAGAAAATTATTAAAAATTTTTAATCGAATTTGTTCCATACATTAGCCCCTCGTAGAATAATTGTTGCTTGAATCGATTCATGCGAACAATGAAGGTAATATTAGGATGACGAGTATTGGTATTTGGTATAAAAATCAGTAGTTTTGTGAACAATGATCCAAAAAGTGAGCTGTGTTTTAAAATAGTTTTTAGTTAAATTATGAGTTTGATATTTCGCATTCTTCACCTAGGTATAACGTAAGGCCTATCTGCAAAAAATATTTTGGATTATAGGTACAGGGTGCTCAAAATTATGTGACAGCTTGTTCAATTATTTAGCAAAGTTTGAGAATTTCAATGCACTTTATTTTTCTTATTTCAGATTGAACCCCTCATATATATTCAGGTAATTCGATACAGAATGATGAAACCAATATAGGTAGGTATTTCTAATTAGGTAGGTATAACCTTAATTATCGCAATTGTGAATTATTTCAAAAATATATACAAAAAACTTGTTGACAATAATTTGAATCGTCATTTAAAAAAATAGATGCTTGTTAGTTTATCACAACTACCTAATTATTTGGAATACATATCTGTGGTCCAACATGTCGTATTATCTTACCAGGGATTAGACCGAGAAGAACTTCTAGAAAAAAAAAACAGTTTTCAATTCAAATTTAATATCATAAAAATATACTGAGGTCCAATTCAAAATAAGATAAATAATGTGCTTTGAATTTTACAAAGTTTGCTACTAGTTTAGAATACTTTGTGAATGATAATGTTAATCTAATTTAATTAACTGGCAGAGCTTTTAGCAATGAGTATAATGTATGCTTTTATCTCCGACGTACCTACCTACTATTTATAATTTGATTAATTTTTTGAATCAGCGATGAACCGGTTTCAATAAAATTTTGGGACCATGTAGATGTAGATAATAACCATAAGAAGTTCCAATATAACCAGCAAAATGTATATAGCATGTAATTTAAAAAATAACTACATCAACATACCGTTACAAAAATTTTAGGATACGGAGTAGGATACGCTGCATAATCCAAAATAATATCTGCAGCCTTAAGTTACATATGAAGATTGCAAAATATCAAATTCATAACTAATATCTGAGCCGGGGGAATCGCAAGCTGAACTACATGACCCTGTATAGTTAGGTATTAAGATGATAACGGAATTAAGGATTTCATAAAATGTTGTCTAGAATACAGCTATAGGTACTTAATATATTATTTCTTTACATTTTGATATGGCAACAGTAGTACCAAATCAAATAAATAATTATAATTTATTGATTAAATAAAGGATTAGAGAAATTATATATAGAAGGCGGTTTATGATTTCAGTGGTAACTTGATAAAATGTTATTTACGTTTACAAAGTAGAAAAAGCAATTAGTTGAGGATTTCCTCGAATGAATGTTACTTAGAAAAATAAGAATTAAATAAAATGCGCATGTCATGAAATTATTGCTAACTTATAAGAAAACCTTGGAGTGTTAATTTTATTTTGTTTGTTTCATTCAAATATTAATTATACAATGAATAGCACATAGATGAACTGAAGATTAAAATTGTCAGCACCTAATTCAGCAATTTCTGTAATAATTCAAAGCCAAGTACGAAAGTACCTAGTAGGTAGGTAGGTACCTACTTATATCTACCGGACAAAAGTCCAGATGATTTTGCAAGTTGGTATTTGATAGCCGACATTCTGAAACTACTTTGTCCGAGACTTTGTCGCTCAATTTACCTTGATCTAGATGCGACTGATTTTTCTACCAAAATTGGTCACGGTAGAACGAAACATGAGTTCTATAAAAAGTTATTTTTTCAAGTAGGTAATCATCATAAAACTAATTCACAATTTTAGACCAAACACTAATAAGCACTAATATACCTACTCGTACCTACATATTAATTAGAAATGAACTATAGCACTCGCTTCCAAATTGTTAAAGCTCAGTGTATTCGAATAGAATTTAAATGAGTCTTATTTAAATTTGGGATTCAACGGAAATAGATATATAAAATGGAGAATGATTTTTCAATCCCTACCTACATTATTCTCATTCAAATAAAGAATTAATAAAAAAATATTCATATAGGGAGAAAATGAGAATGTAGATGTTAATTTGGTGTATAAATCGAAATTATTTTGAAAATCTCAAATTATCACTCCGAGTCCAATCTATATTTTCTAATGTAGGTAGGTATCCATCTAGTTCCTCATTCGCAAATGCCGATGTGTCAGCATCATAGAGGAATTTTAGTGAATTTACAAAAAAAAATATTAATCTGATGTAGTTAAATGATACCTACCCATTCCAAAAGCTAGAATAAGATACCTGCCTACGAATACTCAAAATAATTTGGAATAGTATACACAGGTAAGATTTTTTAAATCATCTCAAATAATCTCATTATCTACTGAAGATATATTTGCAGTTTTCTTTGTGGTGGCAAGAACACAAGAAAAAACTTATCTACCCCTGAGGAACGCCGCCTTATAAAAAGTAAATTAGTACAATCTTATATCCATTCAGGCTATTTGTAACTGCAGCGAATTTATAAGCAGAATTTCTGTGTTTAATCTTAACTTTGGAGAAAATCCCCCTTGGCGTAATTGCTTGCTGTGAAAGATGGCGGTTGAATCGCATTTTGGCAAGAGTTCTGGGGGCGGACCCCTCTGACGCTTCATAATTGATCAATTTAATTGCATTTCTTACGCCAACCCGTAGCCGTTTTGATAAACCTGCAGAATATCAAAGCGAAGAGAGTCTCTATATGCACATCTCCCCAGTACGTACCTACCTACCCACTTAATGGTATGTTGAGAATGAAGCTCACTGTATTTTCGGATGCTTGTAAGAAATCGTAGCAAGAGCTATTACAAATAATAAAAGAATTTAGGATTCCAAATAATCTTACATATCCTCGATAAATACATTTTAAACAACTATAATAATTGGGATATTTTGAGTGAATTATGTTCGATTTTCGATAGGTGCATGTTTACGTTTCAGGTTTCGCTGAGACTACAAAAAATATTTTCATCTACACGTCTGCCTGTGCCAATATTATTCATGATAGACCAATTTTGTTGATTTTTTTTACTGAGACAGAAAATCGCAATACAAGTAGTTGCTATACGATACATGAAAAACGAGTTTTGCTCAAGAGTGTAGGTCGAAATTGGTTCCAACGATATTGATGAGAGTTTTTTAAAGCATTATTTCTAAAGCCCTTTATCACTATCTAATTTGTGTTTCTGAGAAATGGTAAGAAAAAAATTTAGGCTAAAATAAACTGTCAAAAATTATGTTTATTCATATTCTGGGCCACAGTTTCTGACTAGGCTAAGAAGTTTTTTGGCAGGCTAAAAAATGACTATTTGGACGACTTGATTAGAGGATTTATATATTCGATGGAATTTGAGAGCGGTTGGATTCATGGTCTAAGTAGTACCTACCTAATAGGGACATACAGTTGAGCGTCGAGGAAGGTGGAAAGAACCCAAAAATGAAGTAGTGCTTTTTCTTTCACACCTTTCGAAAAAAAGATGAAACAAATATTTCAACGCAAACTGTTTCATTAAGGAAACACAGAAAAATTAAATGAAGTACCTAGGTATTTATAAATTAGGTATAACATATTATTGCGATTACCGAAATGGAATCATAATTTGCATGGAAGTGTAATTCAGTAGAAAAATATCATGTGAAAACGGCATTATGCTTGCAAATAACGATAAATTTAACTTCGTATGCAGATAGATAGGTACTGAAAGTAAACCTATATCTTCCGAAAAGGAAATATACGAATAAAATAAGAGCGCAGTTTTCGAATTGCACATATGATATAAAAATTAAAACTTCTGAAAAAACGCGAGGGCGCAACCCTCGAGGTTCTCAAGAATTTTCTAGGATAGCTCGAATCCCTCGAGAGACTTCGATAAAAATTTGCTGAAAAGGGTTTTTGAGGCCAAGAAATCGATTGACGATAGGTACTCACATACTTTATGGATGCGACTGTTAAAGTCTACATATTTAAAAGTGCCATCTTTTGTATCTACCTATAAATATTTCGGCGATCTCGGAAATCACCTTAACGATTTTGATCAAATTTGGTCATTAGATAAGGTTTACATTTTATGTTTATCTAGTTTAAATAGTTTATAATATACCTATACCTAGTCGGCTTTCCTGGAGAGATAGTGTGAGTGCCACCCTCGAGGTTCACTAGCTTTTTCTAGAATGGCTGGGGGCAGATTTCGATAAAAATTGGAAGAAAGTGGTTTTCGGGGTCTTGAAATCCATCTGGGATGTTTTCATATTTAATGGGTGTGACCCTCGAGGTCTACAAAAGCTATTTCGAGAATGACTTCGTAGATTGCTATAAAAAATTGTGTTACCCGATCCAACCTGGGTTGCCCAAATATTATAAATTATATAAAACCCCCTTTGCAGCCCTTGCTATAAGAAGCAACATTTAACGAGATATTAAAATTATTTTTCGTAATAATATTTCAGCCTTGCACTCATTCTATGATACTCTACAAAAACAACTTATCTGATTTTTCTATTTCCAAACAAGCACGGCATCCAATAGCCGACCGAGATGCGATGATGAAAATCAAGTTGTAACTCGGTTTTATGGCTGTTGTAAAGTTGTTGAGGTTACAAGCTCAAGAACATCAGCGATCGTTTTACAACCATGTCGTTAGATCATCACCAGGAAGACGTTGTTAGAACAAGATGGCCATCAAATAGGGACCCGCCTTCTATTTTATGACCGTACATTTTCGAAAGTGAAGTCTTCTTCTATCGGCTGGTGGTGTGCTTCTGATGTTCAAACGGTATGACGCTTATTGATTTACTTATATTTTTTATTAATAATTTCAAAGTTTACATCACAAAGTGCTTTTATCTACTAGGTAGTGAATAAGTTGAAGGGAAGATAATTTGTTCCTACGACGATGGATACTGGATAGGTGTGGATAGGAACTGCATTTCTCTTGTAAAATATTGTGTTTATCATATTAGCGTAGCATCTGCAAGGGTAAACTTATTACGGAAAACGCTGTACTCGAAACACGATACGTGTGTAGGTATTCTTTTTTATAAGTACTGACAGTAATTTTAGAAAATTATTTCGGATGAAATCAATCAAGCTCATTGATCATATAATAAAAAATCTAGGGAAAATGTATAAATCATATACGAAATGTTTTGTTTTCCTTTTATAGTAAATTCAATCTTCAGTGTTAATTCTTTTATCCCTATAAATAACTAAAATAGAAAATCTTTCAGGAGTTCCCTATTCTATTCCATAAAAAGATCACCTGACAAGGAGTTTAACATTTGTGCACAGTTAATATCATTTAATTGGTTTTCTGCAATTGCAGCCTTAATAAATATAAACCAAGGCTCTTGAAATCAAAGTTAAACAGTCTTAGTATATCCTAATAGTACAGCTGAAGTGATAAAACAATTATAATTGGAGTTATCGAAACTTTTCAAACTGGAAAATCCTTTATGTAATCTGGCAAAAGTTAGGTTCTGTAAAAATACAACAATCTGTGTTGGCCATCTCGAGAATTGCTGGTGTTCCTCAACAAGTGTGGTCGAATCACTATGCTACTACTACCTGGGACGATATGGAGGCACGATAGGCATAAAAAAATAAAAAATATTTTTTATGGTATCCACGCGCTCTCGACACATGTTGCATATAAAGACAAGAACGAGAAATAAATTTATTATGTAAATCAGCAATCTGAATATGAAAGCAAGAAGAATAATACATCTTGCAGTCAGTTGTTGGCAAAGAGAGAAAAAAATATCGCCGACTAAGTGAATTTGAAATTTACTCGTGAGTAGTATGAACAACTCATTCCAGGGACGTTGTTCTATATTTATATTGTGCTTGTGAATTAATATGGCGATCCCTTATGCTCGATATGAGGCTTAACAGCTATTGTTTTACAGCATATGATAATGTGATGAAATTGCCTTTAGCTGCTAATGCATATCCATGAACACTATTAGGAAAAACTACATATGAGAATTCGAAGTTTCTAATAATGTTTCGAATTATGCAACTCAACATACAAGTTCGGTATAAATGTGTAGTCTGAATTTGAGAGAGAGATTTTGATAAAGTTTTGCATTTTAAACTCAGTCCAATATAAGGAAATATTGATGAATACATTGACAGTGTGCGGGTACATTTTGATGCTTTTTGAAAAAGATGCCGTGCTACTCATTGCGTATTAGAAGTGAAACTACTTTATTGATTCCATAAGGAATAACACTTTTTCAATTCATGTCTTCAGTTTATACATTATCTTCAATTGCTTGATTTATTTAATTAATGTTTGGACAGAAATGTTTATCGTTAACAGCTATTAAATATCTAGAGCTTCTATAAAATCAAATTATTTCAACTGTTCAGCAAATTTCTATTAATTTTGTGGATATTTAATTTCAAGAACAGACTGCTATTGTTATACATAAGTACTAATTATTTCATTCAATTGAATACTTGACATTCTCGCCGGTAATCTAACTCAGTTCCATTCTAACCTGTAAAACTATCGAACGGTGAATAGAATACAAGATATCGTCGAGTATTCGGAGATAATAATATGTTGATCCCCCCCGACGACAATGATTGTCTTTTCATTTGATAATATAATTTGATAAAATCAAAATATTAAAGTTTCATGTCATGGCCTATTAGTTTTTGTTATTAAAATATGTAGGTACTACAAATTATGAATTGTTTGCCTGTATTTTATTGCCTATAGTCAATATTGACACTCTCTTATAAAAGTCAATATCTACTAAGTTTCCCTTTAAAGAAATGTGTTTTTCTATTCTATTCAATCTGGTTGCGATATTGGTCAATTTATTGACCATGTATGTAAGAAAGTTGCAGGTACATCAATATTTATTTGACGGTAAGATCATGAGAATGAGCAAGGAATGAATCTATTAATTTAGGCTTACCTATGAAAGAAATAAAATATTATGCCTAGGCCCATCTTAAAAATAAAAAGAATCGGCGATTAGAAATTTCAAATTTATCAGCAGTAGTTTGGTACTGACCTCAATATATATCCACGTTTATAGTTTAAACAAACAAATTGTGATACTGGGGGTTGATTTTGTCGAGCAAATTGTAAAACTTGAAAAAACATTTTCTTCAAGCACATCATGCGTAGAATTTTGAAAACAATACAAAATATTGGCCTCGCACTTGACTAAAATTTTTACGTGCAGTAATCTACCGTGTTCTTCTATCATACTGAGAATGACATACTTAAGTGCATTTTATTTTTTTAATTTCTTATAAGAAAAGGGGAAAGGGAATTTTCGTATAGTTGAAATGTATTTTTGAGACTTGAATGATATGTTATGAAGCCAATTCATTTTCATGCTTCAATTTAGAACAACCTTGACTTGAAAATATAATTCGAGATATGCGATCAGCAGTAGTACCTAATATTCGCATTCGTATAGTTGAGATAAGCAAGTGAATCTGTTTAATTCCGCTTCAATATCCATTTTTTGCGATTTTAACTATAGAACTATATAGGTACCTACATATTATATATACCAAAGTTCACAGAATACTATATCTGTAAACTTTGGTGATACACCTCAGAATTTTTCCGACCCATAGAAAATCAATAGTAGATTATCTCAGAATAATAAAAGTTTTAGTTTTCATAATACCCTCAAATGAGAAATTTCTTATTTAAAAACAGATGTAGGTATTCCGTAGTTTACCAAAAATAGGTACCTACCTACCTAGGTATTTGATATATGTAAAGCAAGGATTTTTCAACGTAAATAATATGTATAGATAGGTATCTACCTATAAAATTGAATGATTTTTTTTGGTGTTCCTAACTTCAACGCTTATTCTTTTTTTAATGCACAGTCAATTCCCTCCTTTTATCGACATCTATTAGTTTATTCTCGAGCAGCAGTATGAAAATGCATAGATAAGCAGAATAAAGTAGATAATTTTTTTTACGGCCAGGTGACATGAAAGTGTAAGTATTTTCACAATTTCTTCTACTAAGAGCATAAATCAATCTATAAATATCACATACAGAGAATTTTTCGTTGTATATTCATATTCAATTCATTTATTCAAGGATGAGTATACCTACCTACATTAATTAAAAGTCATTAGTAAAGAATGCGTATGGTAATTATTTCACTTTCATGACAGCAATAAATTTTAAAATTAATTAGAATTCTATTGATATTAACGCCTAGTGACAAGTTTTATTTTTATCAACCGTTTTAATGGAAAAAATCTCAATTTGTGTGTAGAACGGAAATTGTAGTAGGTACCTACCTCATAGCACTAAAACAGTTTTTTGATACCAACAAAGCTCAATAGGTATATCTACCTACATGTCAGATATCTGTTTAGTATTCAATCCAAGAAAAGTGGATATGTATACAGAAGCTAAGAACTGATGAACTTCCTTAAATACCAAACACATAGGTATTAATTATATTATACCCGTTCAAAAATCGTGGATTTCTAATTGATTCTTTTTTCTGTCAAAGGATATCGATATAATATAGGTATGTAATACATAAATGAGTACCAATAGACAATTGTAAGTACGTAGTTTTTCAAGATATTATTTCAATCAATAAACATATATTTATTTTTATTTGAGATAGGTAAATTTAAAATTTAATTCGTTCTTGTCTACCAGTATGATAAAGTTGTCAATGAGTGACATTGTTCTAGTTTTCGGAAAATCAATACAAGCGATTCAATTTATCAATTTTATTCATCATTTAATTTGTACCAAACATATAACAGTATTTCATAAATAGACAGAAACGCAGTTATATTACATTTCACATCATTAGGGAATCAAATTAATGAACATCAGTTGATAGCAAGTTCCATAATATAGAATTATCAATCATCATGCACTACTACCGATGTCATTTTTATATATATATATAGTATTCACAAAAACATAAATAATAATCGTATACATAGAGTAGTATAGTGAGAAATGTCTTTATATGTAAAATTAAAAAAAAGTCTTCCATTTTACATACATATACACACGAATTTAGGATTTAAATGGAGAGCTAACATCAAAATTGTTTCCATATCTAATATTCTTTACAAATTATAATAAAATTTAATATCCTTACAATGAACAAAAAGAAACTCATCACTTAATACATTTTTATGCATTTCAGACTCAGTACAATATTAAAGGAAATAAGGACAAATGAAATATATTTTGATAATCCACAAAATATTCTTTTAAACTTAAAATACGATTTTGATCGAAACAAATATATTAATATCAAATCACATTTGAAAGGTATTATTCCCATGATAAATAATGTTTGTATAACTATAATAAAATAGAAATATTTACAGTAAAATGAATATATATTGATATTCCATCAAGAATAACTCGACTGAATAATTTTGAAAACGAATAGGGGATATTACTGTGATTTTACTTCAATGCCAAATAATCGCTATAGATACAAGAGCTATTATTATGTTTTACACCTAAATCTAAGTGGCAAGCGAGTCTCTTTGAGATCATAAAAGATGAATTTCTTTTCGATCAGATTTCTAGTATCGTATACTTTCAACTTATTCTAAAGATATATTTATATGTACATTAAATAAAATTGGCATTCGTATTGATTAATTAAAAAATATATACAAGAAAATTTATAATTCTTAAAAAATAACAGTCCTGTACAAAAATAACAACACAAAACAACAAAAGAGAAAAAAAAACATAATAGGTATGTATCTAGTAAATAAAACTTGAACACGCAGGACAACGCGGCTTGAGAGCAAGCGATCCATTTTCCTCCTAAATTCGCGCCCCCCCCATAACCTGAACATTCTAGCTACGGAATGAGTTCAAGAACTCACCTTAGCTGTTCAGGACGTGTTGCTCCTCCAAAAACCCCTGCTCGTTCCACTAATTCTGATCCACCTGCGCTACCACTGCGGCTACTGCTGCGGCCTTCTGAGCCTGAGCTTGTTTCTCCTGCTCATTCAACTCTTTGATGGCCTGGATCTCCTTTTTGAGCTTCATGCGCCTATTTTGGAACCAGATCTTGATCTGTCGTTCTGTCAGGCAAAGGGCATGCGCCATCTCGATTCGCCTCCGTCGCGTCAAGTAGTGGTTGGTGTGAAATTCCTTTTCGAGCTCCAACGTCTGGTAACGGGTGTAGGTCTGTCTTCCTCTCCTTCTGAGTCCATTTGCACCTGGAAGACAAACATAATAATTAGAGATGACTTAAAAAATTAAGAGATGTTCTTAAGTTTGAATTTAAGCCTTCGTCTACTTAGGTACAGTATTTCGAAGCAATAATATAACAATGCTAGAAGTTGAAAATGAGATAAAAAGGATGTTCTTTTTTATCATTTATTTTGTATTCCCCTTTCAAAAAAATATGAGTTCAAGATCATCTCTCAACACTCAAAGACCTATTTTAGATAAATTGTGTCCACTCACACGACTTTTCTACCGCTCTGATCATGTTGTTTGACCATGTATATTTTTCAGCATGCAAAGACAAACAAGAATGGTTAGGTATATTCATTTTTGACTTAGGAGGAACCGTTCAGCCAGAATAAGACTAAAAATTGACGCTTTATTTGAGCATACCTACTTTTTTCCTGCCCTTCCTCAGAAATATGCCTTATAGCAGTGGTGAAGAGCTTGAAGCAGAATGTTTTAGCAATTTTTCATCAAAATCATTAGCAATTTTCGTTCCACAATCTTGAGCGTAACACGTTTTCAAGCTGTTGCCTTAACTGAATTTCAAAAAGAGAGTAATAAATTATGATAATAAAGGAATCTCTATTGAATTATGATGCTTATAAGGCTCATAGTAGAATTGTATGCGTCCTTCGTTTGGGAAGTCGGTCAATTAGTCAAAGAGTTCTACAAATTCTAGATTCGAGCAAGACCTAGGTATATAGTTGACATACGGGATAGATGAACCGGAAATATTCAAACCGATCAACGTAGATAAATTGTAGAATTACAGATATTACTTGAAAACAATAAATATCATATATCAGTGAGCATAATCTATAAGAATCTAATATAAAAATGTAACTGTTCTCAGAGTCATCGACCTGAAATATTTTTTTACCAAGTTTTTGAATAGTAGGAAGTATTCAAATCGATTCTATGCTTCTTTATAGTTGTTTGCGATTTTGTATAACAAAAGTGCACCAATTTTCATTCGAAGAAAATCTAGGTAGGTATTGTACAATGGTCCCATTTCAAACTTTTTAAAATCCATTATGTGCTTGTGCACCAAACGTTTGGGAGGATTTGTTTCTCGAAAATCGAACATTTTCTGTTAGGACCAAAGTAAAGATCAATTAAATTTTCTACCTTTAAATATTTTTTTACAATCAAATGAAAGATTGAGGGATCTTTTTTCAAGAAAATGTAGACTTCCGAGTTACTTCCCTCTAGGAACTACAATTATGAACTTAAGTATTCTAAGGACATATAAGTTATTGATAGGTATAAAAAATTGTAAGATTTATGATATCAAAATATTGTTTTTTATTCCTTGTTAAAATGTATTTTGAATCTGATAAAATTGGGAGACCATTATTTGTTAAACCTACCTACCTATCTATATTTCTAAATCCGTAACAGCGCATTCAAAAATGCGACCTCAGTTCGAAAGTTATTCATCGTTTATTTTGCCTAGGGTGAAATATCTTTCTCCCATTATCAGTCTAAATATTCTTTATTCACTTTTAATTCTTGGTAGATGTAATTTTCATAAAATTCTCAATAGCAATAAAATCCTAATGTCTGTTCTTCAACGCTATGATAAAGGACACTGACCTGTGACCGCTCATTGATTCCTGCAATTTTATACCCAAATGATCACCATCTACAATGTTTCTGAAATCAATAGTTTATTTAAAAGGTGTGCTCTTCCACTGGCAAAATAAATATACTATGGTAGATACTTTTAGCGGAGCTAGTTTGAATCATCAACAGCTTCTAAGACAAAGTAGGCGATTGTGGATACAAAGTTGAGCGTGGATGGAATATTCATAAGCTTGAATAAATATTTAAAATCAACTACTGATGTATAGAGTATTGATATTAATGGAATAAATGTTTATAGTTGTTTATACTGCGACTGCATATTTATACAGTGTGTTTATATAAGAAAAGCTAACAAAAAGAAATACTTAGTATTTTTTTGTAAACAAAAACTCAAATGTCTTGTTAGGAATATGAAAGTGTTATTGCGTATACTTCAGAATTCATAAGAACATAATTTATTCTGTAGCTTTGAAAGGATATGATATGATACGCGTTTCTGAGAGTTTTGTAGATTTTAAATTATTTGACCCAACATGTAGGAGTGTCAAGGTCTATCCAATTTTCAACGGGCAAAGCGATAACTCGATCCCAATGTTTGAATTCATTAAAAGCTCCCCCACAACAACAAAAAATACGACATCGACATTAACAAGATCTGGGTGTCTTCTAGAGGCCTATACTTTGCCAACAAGGCCGATTTCAAGAGAAACAGTCCGTGTGTAGGTACCGTGCCATCTTGCAAGTCTTTTTCGTTTTATTCAACTCTTTCGCCAATTTAAATTATACCCTTATAACCACATGTCAAAGATTAAGTGGGTGTTTCGTAACACGTATGAAAATAATAATTAGGCAGATGAAATCGCTTTTAAATGGTTTTCTCGTTTTCGTTTCTTTGGCAGCGTTTCGCACAACAAATCGATATGGGATTCCTGTTAATTGTTATCGTTCTGTGTGGTCTCGGCAGCGATTGAAACTGCTCTTTAACTTGCTAAAAAATAATAACAAAACAAAAGGTAAGCAGTTATAAATCTTATGATTTGAGACTTGCTTTTGTATCTATGATCAGCGAATGCGATCGATCGAACACGAGGGAGAGAGTTTTTCGTTTGATTCTTTTTATTTTTTATCAATTCTCTTCTTCGTCTTCTTTCTCGAGTTCCCTCGGTCTCGCGAAAGATTCAGCCATTTCGTGTAGCTGATTTAATGGAAGAAGCTAATTACAGATTTTCTTGGCAAAGAGTTATTCTGCCGAGTTTAGGTGCTTAATTAATGGTACATTGATAATCGAACTATACTTTAGTACATGGCCATGACTCATCGATAACGAGGAGTCAAGAATTTATTCCATTGGTTGTGGTTTGTTCCAATCTCCAGAAACTGGAAGTAAGATGATGTATCTATGTACCTACTGTACAAGGAATATTATTTCAGAAGAGAATTTGCGATACATTTATTCTAAAAATAGCTGACGAATCTTTGCTTTTGATGCGAGCATGTTTTTCTGATCCCAATATGCTCCACTGGTTTCATGTTATCATTATTAAGGTGTAAATTCATCGGCAACCTTATAGTTGTAGGTATTCTACGTCAGCTATAGAAACCATGAAAGTAATAACTCTATTCATAATGGTGATTGTTTCAAAGGATATACATAGATACACATGCTGATAGTGATTCATTCGTTTCAGCATAATGTACACCTATATCATCTGCGTCTGCACGTCCATGTTGTTTCACGATCAGTAAAGTAATACAACTAGTTAATAATGTAGTTTATTACTTCATTTTATGGAGTGTTGAGTTTCACGTTTAATCTCAGGTTTATTTAATTTACTCAATGATAATAAGTAGTTACATGCGGCATAAGCATTCTTTGGATACGATACTGCACAGAAGAAGCCAAACTGATAATTGAGAAATATAAACTGTTGTTTGTAAACTTATTTCTAATAATTTATAGATAATATCTGATCGGATAGTATAGGTATATTTACTTATCAAAACACGATGTGAGTTTTGTTTTCCACGTATGTTTCAATTATTAAAATATTTTCAAATCAACTAAAGTGAAAGTTGCTTCTAAAAAAATTAATAACCTAAAAATAACTACTTGATATCATTCAATCGTTAATTTCTTGTACGTAGCTATACCTATGAATATGTAGATAGGTATATACCTAATCTGGAATTATATCGGTAACCTCCTTATTTCTTATTCCATATATTATTCAAAATCTTGATAGCTTAGGTACATTTATATCTATATTTCATATACATTGAAAAAGAAATAATTAAATAGCTTATGGAAATTATTGATCATCCAATTAAAAGATACTGATTTATGTACCTACCTATCTACATTTTAGTTACTGCTTATCGTTAAATCTTCATGGGCTATTTCTTTCTCAAGTTTGATAAAACGGTAAATGAATGAAAGAAAAAACGACAAGATTTTAACACTATTTTTATCAATGGATTTGTTGAGGAAGTCCAGTTGAATGAAAAGAAGTTCAGAGCTGTAGGCCTGTCGTCTCATAGGTAACTTTAATTTCTATAAAAGGAACAGCATCCATCGATTTTCTATTCAGAAAAATATAAACCAATAAATGGATCTGTGTTATCCCAGATGTGGCGCTAAAATGGTATGATTCAAAGCCATTATAAGAAACATATTGTTTCCTTTTACTAGAATAAGATTTCATGAACAAAATGGCCGACGTATGGAAATCAAAAGTTTTTGCAAAAATATTTAATGATCTAATCTAACAAATGCTTTGGAAAAATCTGTGTAGATAACATGAACTTGACCACGATTATATACGTACTCAGATATGTCGTCTCATAACTCTAAATTATATAAGGAACAGCAGCGATTTTCAGTTCACAATAATATAAACCAATAAATGGATTTCATCAAGAGAGTAGTACATTACCTTGATACGGGTGAAGGAATACAAATGGAACACATATACCGCACCGAAATATGAACTAAGTTTATAACAAAATGAAACTGTTGTCCAATTAAAAAAAGTGTAATAGCATGTCGGCGATCGGCACGATATTCAGGCGGACTGCCGAGACTTTGTGAACAGCATGGAGATTATGTGGTCTTTCTTTTTTTCCAAAAAAGCGACGTTATGATTGGTGCGTTGGTACGGTGTCCCGCTGGCCTGCCCGGGAAGAATTTCTAGTTACAGCTTGACAGAGATGAAGGTCTTTATACGAGCCAGGTAAGAAACGGCTCAGGGACGGACTGGCGGAACACCTGGGGCATTTCAGGTAGGTAGGCGATTTGCCAAGATGGTGAAGAATCACCGTTTCAGTCATGAGGTTAGATGTGAGATTCTTTATAGAAATAATATTTGTTGAGATATTGAAAATCTAACATAACTTTCAAATTACGGAATATAAAGAATTATAGATTGTAAGTTGTACAAAACTGAGTAATTTACCTACTACGTTTTTGTGAGAACTGAATCATTTTTATTCTCCAGGTTTTCATTACAGTTTTGAGTTTGTTTTGAAACTAAATATCAAATGATTGTTGGCATAATTCCATATCAGTTTATGTTTATAAATGTTTTATGTGTAAAAATCTAATAATTATTGGAGGTTTTCATGATCCATTAATCAAACAGCAATACAAGACCCTAGGAATTGGTGAACTGAACTGACCTTCAAATAATTTCAATACGATACAATATCCGTTTTCATTTTTTCAATTCAAATCAAGGGAGTATATTTTACGGATTAGATCAGTTTATTTATTTGAGCTGTAGAGAACATGTCACATGTATCTTGTGTTAATTCTTCAGAATATTTCCAGAAAATTGAATACTTCATCCTAATTCACCCCAACAAAACAACAACAAGATGCGCTTTTTTCCCCGACTTATCCAATTAAAACATCCGTCTTCGCGCCTCATCTATTAAATTTAATTACAAACTGGCTATGTTTGTCTAGGATACTAAATTCCGCCAGAGCATTCTATTTATTTGTAAATTTCAAGCATAAATTTGGCAGATCACTTGTATCTCATTAACTATCGGAGTGTGTGTAGTGTGAGAGCCTACACACTTGCGCGCCTCGTGGCGGGCTGGTATGGAACTGTATATAGAAAGAGATATGTGTGTGTTTCGAGTCGATGAGTTACGTTTGCGGTGAATACCACGGTGGATGGCGCAGCCTTAGGGCCGTATACCATTATGAAACACGAGGAACACATGCATGCAGTCACCGAAACCGCATACTGTACGATTCCGGTGTACTCATACCCACTACATCTGGATGGAATAGATCAAAATTTTTGGGCACCAGTTAGAGGACGGCATGCAAGCCCCATGATCAAAAGGAACACTAGTTATGGTCTGGAAGGAATAAATTGGAATGTATTTTCAGAGCAAAATGACAACTTTATGATTAAGTCAGTTTGAGATTACTTTCTTGAATAATTTCAAATTATTTCAAATTTTAACGAGTTATCTGGAAGCCATTCATTTTGAGTCTACCAGCAGATGCCACTTCGATATAGAAATTATGAAAGGTTTTTTTTGAAACTGAAATGCTATTATTTCCACATCTAACAACTTCAGTAAAGCCTCAAATCTCTCGAGCATAATCGGCAAAATTGCAACTGTTACTTTTGTTCTTAAAAACGATCATTCACGCAAATTCTACTTTCTCAGTTAGCTTTTACAGAAGCTTTTATAACATCGTTATTTGAATTGTTCCATCTATTTATAAGTAGCGGTGGTTTATTTGTTTACCCATACGATTTTAATTCTTTTAATTTATTTAGGAGGTCTCAGATGATATTTAGTCTTATTATTACTGTTTTATTAGGTTCACAAAATTTATAATTCTTGAACACGTAGGTAAACCAAATAAAGCCCAGGTTTATTAATGACAAATTGTTGAAGCCTGATTGATCTCTCAATATTAGGTTAAAAAAATAAATAAAAATGCTGTGATCGTAACGCAGTAGGTACCTACCGAATGATTTAATTTTTTTAAATGAATTATTAAAGCCCAAAAACTATTTTTGTCTAAATTATTCTGTGAAGTACATATTTATTTATATGATGAAATCAATGTTTTGTGGTGGGCCTTATTAAAAACTATGGCCCTCAGTTTCTTTGAAAGCATTTTTTTTCTTCAATTGCTCATTTATTTCTATAGTACCTACTGTTTAGGTACAACATAAACTTATATAACTAATGCTTCTTAAATTGCCTTTTGTTTTTTGGTTATTTCACATTAGTGGGACTTAACTCTTAACAACCTTTTTGCATAAAGTTGGCCTTGCTAGGCAGTAAGTCTTTATTTTTAATAGATTTTCAAGCATTCAGGAAACCATAAGAAAATAGGAAACTTATGTTCCCAGTACATCGAAGTTATTAAATTGTCGGGAGGATCATTCTCATTTGGTAGTATCTATCAGTATGGAAATTGGATGTAACGATATAAATATCAAATATGAACCAATTAAAAATTGCTATCGTTATATGAAAACATAGCACAGGTTTTTGGATATTGGGGTGCGAGATACTTCGCTCAATGTGTTGAAAAATCTAGTCCACCACGTATAGAAGGACCAACAAAAGAGCCCAACTCGTATAACCTTCATCATATTTTTTCCGGTCGAAAAGGGTCACAATGTGTAGCATCTATGTTGGGACAGTGTGTTTGCTATATTATCACTGTTTGTATTCGGATATATGCCAGCGAAAGGAGAACACAGCGAAAAAGTACAATTACAGCGAGAATCCGAAGCAATTAAGGACGTTTATTGGGTCGGCGGGCGTGACCGGACGGAAGCCATAGATAGTCGATAATTCAGTGATTCCCCGTCGCCACAAAATGCGTACCGCTGCACCCCAGATGTTCCCAAACTGTTGTTTGTGTAACATATACGTACCACCCCTCTATATTGATTTATGGACCTTGTTCTGCAAAATGTTTAATTAACGAGGTAAATTTTGAGTGTGTGGCAAATTGGAGGACATAGGCCCGTGTGATTGCAGCAGATCGAATACACATGCTATGGAAGCCTGTACACGGCCTGATCAAATATTGGGTCCTGTCGCGTTCAGATAGCATGGATCATCGTGAGCAAACTGGCTCCGAACTTAGAAACATTGCCTTCGATGTTGAATATAGTTGACAAATATATAGCCTTTAATAAATAATAGAGTCTCGTAAAGAATGCTGATTTGAAGCTGAGGCTCGCTTTGAGAGGGAATTTCATATAGGTATGTACAGTATATTATACCTATAATTAAGAAAGTTTCAAGCGAAATATATCAAGTTCAAGAGAGTAAGTTAGTTTTTTCTCATCTTCCATCCTAAATTGATAAAGAAGTCTGTCTTATTTACAATTTTCAAGGTACTTGGAGAATATTGTAATTTTAAATTTTTCATTGAAGTTTAACAATAGCAATTTAAATTTTCCAGCACGTTTCCAATATCCCTAATTATTTACGCAAAATTCTCATAATTACAGACGTTCGCTTGCAGAATAAATTGCGCCAGAAATTGTTCCGATGAGATCGCGTAATCTCTCAATTCCAGAGAACAAATTGTATGGTTGTTTGTCGAAGGGATACACCAACGAATAATAAGGGATCAGACGGGCATGAAGTGCAAAATTTATTTTCATAATGATGGTTTCCGATATATATTTTTTTAAAAAGCCTACAGAATTCATATATGATTTGATTAATCCAAAAATTTATTAAGGATATCATCGAGCCGATTTTAAAAAGACGTCAACTCTATCATTTAACATTTCAATTTTAGATACCTACCTATAATTTTTGATTGCTGGTCCCGAGGAGTGTTTTGGTGGTTTTTAATAAATGGACTGATGTAAGTTCAAAAACTATTTGAGAGCTCACTTAATCGGTATGGTTCTAACCAATACCTACTGCCAACAATCGGTTGAGGGGTTTAGGAATGATCAGTCCAATGCATGTGGGTAAGAGAAGCTTTTGTGTGAGTCGTTATAATGTGAGCCTTCTCATAGCACTGGTCAGTAACTACTGCAAAGTATGGGTCGAAATCCTAGGCACTCATGCTCCATGTCTCAGGATAACATAATCATTAGAATAATTGTTCCGCTATCTTAAAAGGCTAAGGTGCCATAGAGGGACAGCTCACAGAACCAATGTATCTATTCAGTGTGCTTGAAACCCAGAATCATCAATGAGTACCTACTTGTTTCCATAAACGAAATTTAGCATAGGAATAGTACCTTACTGTGAAGCGTATCATTTTACAAATATACATATGGGGCTTTATCGCCGGTTCCGAATAGTAGGTATTACTATACTCGAGTTCGAAAATTGTAGGCTTTAAATTCAAGAAAATCTAGAGGCGTTGAAAGGAGTATGATGCGCTATTGATTATTTGCTAACCACTTTAATAATTAATATGCTGTCAAATTGTTACAGGAAGAGCCAGGAGAACACTAAAACATCACCATCATTTCTGAGAATTTAGTGCCTACAATTTCCCGACTCGGCTATAGGCATAATTACTCATCCAGAGATCCTTATAATTATTCTTCTGACTCATGGTACAATGGAAAGACATTGACATGAAATGACAAAGTGCGTCAATAATATTCTTAACCCAAAGACCTCCCAAATATGAATATGTCAGCTGTACTAGCCCTAAGACCGGTTGAAGGCAGATATTCATGGCAGAAAATTTCCTAACGTTTATATTGACGATTTTTAAACCTTTAGGACTAAATATTCAACCCTCTCTGGAAGTAAAGGTTTATCTTTTTTGACTAGTTGTTATGTCTATATTTTGACTGAATTGTCATGATAATCTTTCGCTTCTGTAACAAAATGAATATAGAGAACTATTTTATTTATTTTCATATAAAATCACATTGTAATGATTATTAGCTAGGTAATAATAACTAACTAACAATAGATCTAGTATGTTTTTTCAATTCTTACCCGAAGCCGACGAATAGCAATGAAGGTCTGTCTTACCTGAGACAAAAAATGTAAAACAATTAATGCACGGTAAAAATTATTTCAACTATAAAATACTGTTCATAATCTTTTTACCATTATAATACTGTGACATATTATAAGCCAGGGGGAGAAAATTATGATGGCACAAATGCATTTGAGCTAACAAGGTTTCCTCAGTGTGCGGCACATCATTTTTCAAAGAAGAGAGCGGAGAGCACGTGTTAATACCGAACCCTAGTTAATAATCGAAGCTCTATCTGTGTGGTTAACGGAACCGGTGACAAATTTTCCAAATAAACCAGTATATATTGCGGGCTGCTTTATTTATAGGACACGCTGCCCTGTATACAATGCCAATACATTTACAATATAGAATAATGTACTATCCCAACAGTCACATCTATTCCGTAATTGCGTTTGCATCAGGCCCCCAGTATCTAGTAGTAGTAGTGGTGGTACGGGACTCACTATTCCACTATTATCTCTGTTGCTTGCCGTGTGTAACCGCGTAGTAAACTTTGCCCGGACTTTACCGTCCATCCCTCTTTGTCTAATACGAGACCTGTCAATTCGATGGCTGCAAACTTAGTTTGCCAAGTAGCTAGTACTAAATAAAATTATTCCGCAATTATTTTAACCGAACCGAACTAAACTACTCTCTTTACTATATATATATAGCGGTTGCGTTAATCTTATTGGTTTGGAGTTTTACAACACGCGATGGATATACTACTCGAGAGGGACAGGGGCCAATTCGGTTCGATCTTCTATTTTATGGGCAAAATAGATCTATAGAGGTTTGGACAGTGTTCCCAACTTAGTGGTTTACCCACTAGATCTGGTGGTTTCAGGGGTCCATTTGGCGTGACATTTTCTCATCTAGTGGCTAGTGGGCATTGATGGCAAATTAGTGTTAAGCTGGTGGTTCTTTTCGAACACTACAATCACATTTCTATGAAGCCGATACAGATGATAAAATTTGTTTATCATATTGTTAACCTTATGTTCTATGAATGTTTATCTGTCACTGTGAATATAACGGAACAAGGAACCGCTCTGTAGCGTACTGTTTGCTGTTACTGTTTTGTGATTTTATGATTGACTCATTGACATGCATGCAATGAAAGAATTCCAGTGCGGTGCATTGGTACGATAGAAAAGTACGAGAATACTGAACAAAAATAAATACTCTTGTATATGCTGAATACCAATCAACAGTCAATAGTGTCAATACTATACAAGTTTATTATAAATAACTATATCGGTGCTTAATTCATATTTGTATTATGTTCAATATACTTAATAGATATGCCATTGAAATTAAAATATTATCTTGTTTACATAATGGTCTAAGACGTTTAAATAGCTTTTCCAACTTCCTGGCATATTTTTTTCTTGTTTCTGGCATACGCTATTTTAACTATAAAGTCCTTTTTTAAATGGGGTAATGGCTATATCAGTGTATACACAAGACACAACCATTATATTAATATAATAAAATTAAAATAGCGTCCATATGAGTAATTGTTTCCTCAAGTGAGCTAAGTATCTATTCATTCTATTCCATTGTTTCTGTTGTCGACACAACTTTTCTACAGTAGGATATCCACCGCGGGAGAAAAAAAATACTACGCTCATGGTTCTGGTGGATTTCTGGTGTTGCGATGTACGAGTTTTTGTGGGTAGCTGGGTAACTGAGTTGGGAACACTGGGTTTGGAACAATGCCTTTAATCGTCAATGTTTTACTTCCGAATGAATCTCTTGTGGGCTTGTACAATCTAGGAATTTTATAAATAATTGCTTAATTGTAAGGCCACCACTTATCTACTCTGATAAATTAGTTTTTTTGGAAGACTTGAATATGGATTTTTTCTAAATAAGTACAGAAAGAATTGTTTTCGTTTTCTATAGATATCCGGATTTCAATACCTTTTACAGTTTCCGACAATTCAAAAAACATATTTCAGTCTTTTCTTTGTAGGTTACCGAGATCGCTAGCCTGTAGCACAATATGGGCACCATATTTGCATCAGTTAATAAGCACTGGTCTAAAAACACGTGCTGCTCAAGACTGGATTTGGATCAAACTTGCCTAAGTATTATTCTAGAAGTTGACCATTTAAGGTGCACCTGTTGAAATTTCATATTTTTTACCCGTTTATACATATTCGGGCAAAATGGCGTGTTTGGTCATAAAATGTCACATGAATCCATTGGACTATTTTCATGTTCACCGGAATTTGAGGGCGGCAGGTTAGGCGTGTGAGTGGACATACCAGATTTTTTGTATATTTGTATTATATTGGCTAAGTAAATATATCTGCACAAAGTCAACTCTTAGTTTAAAAAATGAATAGGTATATCTGCATCGATCAGACCACATTATAAGAGATTTTTTTCCAGTCTCTTTAACCATGGACGCATCAGAAATATTTGTATTCGGAACAAACCTCGTCGTTTATCTCCATTTTTATAGTAAGATAACTTATACAGCACAGATGTACGATAATTTTCAGGTAATTGCAACGAGGGGCGATTGTTCTCCAGTATGAAAGAAAAAAACGGCAATTTGGAATTTAAATTCTTAATGCGGTCTTAATGGGCAGATTCAGGTGCTGAGCCAATCCGCACCTGGTTCATAAGCCATCTCTCGGTTTTTCTGTCTCTCTTTGCTCGGCCAGCCCGGATCCAAGGACACTCGCTGAGGAGATAATTCATCGGACAACGAAATAACTCAAAAGTTGCAGCGGCCAGTAAATACGTGTATGATTAATCATGTAAAGTTTTGGAAGCTACAAGTTATTTATAGTGTTATTTATCCGGTTAAACGAATCAAGAATTAAAACTAGCTGGCAGGGGTGGACTGAGGAAAATATATCATATATAGGTATATATATGTCTAAATGCCAAAAAAATTAAATATAATATATCTGAGTTAAAAATTAATCTTAAATCAAGAATATCATTTAGTAAATGAGAGGAGGGATTCAAATAATAATACTTTGGTTTATATTTATCTCTGGGTCTTTCATTCCAAAATATGTCATGTAGTATTTCTTTTTCATCCAGAAAATATCAGCGGAGAACTTGAATGCTCTTCGTGCGCAAAATTGCAACTTCGAGGCATCCGGAAGTTGTTCCACCTAATCTGTTTATTCACCGGAAAGCATCAATCTCCGTTTTTTTTTCGGGGATGCTCGCGTTTTTCGATTTATGAGCCCCCTTTAATTGGGAATCCCACTCCACAATTTTGGCAGAGGGTAATTCTTCTCCCTGAGCTGCTGCACCGGCAAAAATGGGGTGACATATCATTCGGACTGGCGCACAGTACGCCCTTCACCCTTCTTCTTCGCTTTCTTATTCGCCATGCAACAGTAAGTGGAAGTAATATTACTTCCACGACATGCCTAACTTATTTATAGCACGGTGAAGTTGTGGGGTGCGTTTGTGTTAAATTGGATAACAGACCTTCGGGAGACTATCTAAAGAAAATGCACAGCATATGTTCATAAAAATATGAAAATGCGGCCTCAGAAGCTCCAAGGCTGATGTAAATGTAGATTGTACCAGGTGATTCAGTTCGCTCTCTAGTATTTCTTTTTATTTCAACCAAAAGGAGTAATAAACCCTATGCATTTTTAATTTTATGTCAAACGCTATTGAACGAAGTCCTTAAATTATCTCTTCAATAACATTTTTTGTAAATGACATGCCAAATTTTTTTTCATCTTTCTGGTAAGTCTCCTATTCCTTAATTCAGCTACACAGAAATAATTTACTTTTTATCAAAACATCAATTGAGAAAGTTTATAAAATCTAGCTTTTATCGTTAATAGACCGATTGCATTAGGCGAGAATTGTTCTCCGCATACGCGGCGGGAAGTTTGCAACGACCACTTTTATATGAAATGTTACTCTTTTGGGTACCTACTATGCCTGTGCCCAAATAATTTCATGCTAATATGGCTGTTTGTGACCGTGTCTACCATTTTTTTATGTATTATGACATCTATGCACTATTACCAGAGAACACTGCTTGCTTCTACATAAACTTGAATAGGAGAATCCTGTGGCCGATGGATCGCGCATGCGGCGAACTGAAATTAATAATGCAATTGGTCTATTGTTGCTTATATTAATATTACCTACTGTCAAATTTTAATATATTTTCTTCGTGAATTTTCTTCTTTTAAATAAAGCGAATACCTACTATTTTTGCTTATCGATATGAATGTAGAATATCTAAGGTTTGTCAAGCGCAAAATGTAATTGCGGATTTTAATTAGAATTTTGAGTGTTTTCGATCATATCCAACATATTTAAGAGCAGTAGTTATTTCCTATTAGAGTCACTGCATATTGGAAAAATCATTGATAACCTTCCGGAGTATATTTTCCTGTATGTTTGTAATAATTAAAAGCGTTGCTTGAAAAGTTGCTAGGCGACATTTTTAGTTCTTACAAAGTGAGCAGCCGGTCTTAATATGAAGCGGGGTTACCAATTAAAGGGGACTCATAAATCGAAAGGGCGCACCCCCTCCAGAAAGCGAAGATGGACTGCTGCTGCCGCGTAAGCGAATAAACAGATGAGGTTAAATAAGTTCCGGAATATCGGGATCGTATAACTTTTCCGGACAAAAAGTTTCCTGCCCGGCAGCGGCCGGGAAAGAGAGAGGCAGAGAACATGAGGGAAAATTTACAAGGCAATGTAATAACTTGGAATGGGATATGAGCAAAAACAATGACGCAGAAGAAGATTGACTTCATACTTTACTTATGGAATTAGCTGGAGACGTCGTTGGAGAATTGCTGGGCTGAAATGTGGTGAAAGAAAGTTATGTCGACGCAGGACAAGCCACTTCTGATTAATCGTAAAGGATAAACAAATTGGTTCTTTGTCCGGAGTAAACTTCGAGAAGGCTGTGATACGTCTGTACAACATTAGTGCATAGTGCATTCATACTGTCAATGGAAAATTTTTCTCTTAGATGGTGTTTTTCTATTATTGAGCATTTTGTGAGCAAAACAGGTCTTTAAATGAGGAGTTTCTTAAATTAACTATGGTGAAAATGATGAATGAACTTGAGTTTCATTTATTCCAGTTCTTATCTTCATAATAAACTAAATAACATTCAGCACGATGAACTTCACTTGAGATGAGATTAGTTATATGACGATGTATCGGAATATTTCATAATTAATTCTAAATCAGCTTCCCCGTAATAGTTTCTCTGGTATAAAAAAAATGGAATTCAACATCATCCTTCGTCAAGTCATTTCCGTTTTTTATTATTCTTATCTCATAACAAAAGTTGATATCACATAATTATTTTTTTTGCAAGCAAAAAACAGTCTTCTTTTTTAACGTCTCCCCCATCACCTATGATGAGACAACGAATTTCCATTTTCATGTCACCTTCGAGGGTATTTCAATTAAAAAAGAATGTTCGTATCTCAAGAGGTGCAGATGAAATAGGTAGCAGGGCAAAAGACATGCTAAGTCGTTTAAAAGCATTAATCCTGGCAAGTAGTCATAATCTAGGATACCTACATCTTCTTGTGTAATCCAAACAAAGCATAACTAACTATCCAGCTAACTATAGATTATAAAAAAAATGAATATTGACTTAAGTGGTTTTAATTCACTTGATATATTAACTGTTAATTTTTATGCTATGTAGGTAAAATGAAATAAAACGGTCTACACAAAAAAATATTTTTTAACTATAATATTCACTTTCTCGATTTTTTTATGAAAATATATGTATCTACAATAATACTGAAAGATTCTTTCTTCTACTGTTAAAAATAAACTTAAAACCATTTGTTATATGTGAGGGAGTTGGATATCAAGGTGGGTTCGATACTAACGAGGCGATATCGGCTTTCATCATGTATGACGACACGAAACTACAAAAAACACTTAAATATTTTGTGAAGTAACAAAGAATAATACCAGATCCCCATTTATATTCGGTGCCCGATCAAATGTACTTGAAGGAAGGTATACTTCGTCATCCTGTCAGTTTTGGGAGATTTACGGCCAGCGGGCGGTAACGAATAGGATTGGTCGCTCGAAAATTTGTATCCATGTTCTGCTGTTTCCGTTCCTTCGTTTTTGGGTGACATGGGACCAAAGCAGGTCGATATTTGGTGGAAGATATAAAGATTAATTAATGAAATTCTTGTAGCTGTTTCATTTGCAATATCAAGACTTTGCTAGAACTATCATCAATCAACGCTTTGCTAAAGGCTTCCTTTTCACTGAAACAGCTGTTGTATTGATATTTCCTTGAGTTTAACATTCAAATACCTGCTACGGCAATGTAGACGTCACAAAATTTTTAATTGTAATTATTATAACAGAATATCTATTGTATTGTGCCGCTTATATGAAAGAATACAATAGTTGATCCATGCAGTCCATAATTTATAACATTCTCTCTTTTTAAAATGGAGTACTACAAGATCTACTTAATTTGAAATTAATTAAAAGAGACAAATAGTTGTTTCACAAGTTATTTGATTAATAAACAGACCAACCAATGCATAGGTACATGCAAAATTCACAACAATAAAATAGAAGGATCATTAGATTGTGTCACTCAACTATTGATAAATCGAAATCAAATTGAAAACAAAAAAAAAATATCTCTGGGATACGATTATTTCATACTACGATTAAACTATTATTAAATAAGTACAAAATCACATATTTTCATAAAGCGTTTCAAGCTCTAAAAGGTAAAGTTATCGGAAATATAGGTACTTCTCAAATATCCAAATAAAAAAAAATGCCACCACTTTGTTGGGTTAGATTCAAATACATTCCTTATTCGTCAATGAAATAAATGTTCGTATTAAAGCCAGAAAGGTTTCCTCTGACCACAGTACCAACGAATAGTCTGAAGAAATCCCGTTAATCGATCTGATAGTTTGTAAACGATCACAAATCTTAGATGAACGAAAGAACAGTAGAATCAAGAAATAGGTGAAATCCGGAATACAAGAAGTGCAATGACCAGATACCAATTCCAGCAGGCAAAACAAAGAAGTAGTGCAAAACGTCCATAACTCGAAATAGACGGGCTCGAGGCAATTTACCTGCAAAAGGGGCCCTTCGCGAAACACCCGAGCCTATAAATCTTGTTATATATCCCAGAGAAAGAAAAGACAATTCATCTTTGTCGGTGGAGGAGGAGAGGACGGGCGAGCACACGTCTGAGACGGGCTGCGGGGTGAGATATGGGAAACGAAAGCTCCTGGGACGTTGGCAGCCACCCCCGAGGTGCGTGGGATGGGCGGGCATCAACCGATGGGGGTTGTGGATGGGCAGGGGTGGCGCGCTGACGGGCGCAGAGCTCCATTATGGCCGCCGCTGCTGACCCAGCAGACTCAGCCGTGGGGATTGGGCGGCATTATTGTCTCTGTCGAGCGTCAAATGGCTGTGTAATGATTGTTGTCGTTCCAAGGATAATCTATTGGATAGGATGCGATTTGCGAGGAGGGACGGGAACGCTTTCAGAGCTTATTCCGACAGTGTTCATTTAGCAATTAGGTAGGTATGTACTACTATTTCATTGTTTGAAGGAATTCTTTTATCATGATAATGTTATTAGAGCGGTTTCACTAGTCAAAAAGAGTGATTTTTGCCTCTTTGAAAACGGATCCAAGGAATGTCCAATTCAATTTGGCCCGGATAAATGTTCAAGAAAACTCCCTTTATTAAAGAAACATCGTCTCCAAAACCCAGTGGTCGGAATTTCCAGCAGTTTTCGTACCTACCATTTTTTCACGAGTGCATAGTTCATTTTACGTCCGATTAATGCAGAAACTATTTATTCCATGTGATTTCTGATGAATTACGTTATCGTAGCTGATGAAATGTGCACATAAATACTTGAAAGACACATTTTTTGCAACACCCGATTTGAAATGTTTAGCAATGCGTGTCGTGGCGAAAAGAGTTCTCAGTTTCTGCCGAGAGCACATTTTCTGGTCCATGCAACATTTATTGAATATCTAGTTAACTCTGTATATCCATTTTTCTTTCAATTATATTTTATTTCTTTTTACATTACAACATTTGTTGATCATTTTTTACAATACTTTTATGGGTTGCCTATATTGGTTCTGATCAAAATATTGTACATAGGTATATGTAGGTAGGTAACTATGGGTATGTTATTATACCGAGGTTTTAAAGGCCGATCTCACTATAGGTAAATAGATATTTGATCAAAATAGATTGAAATCTGTTATAATAGATACCTACCTATATAATAATATTACAATAACATTAAAATTTTATAATTTTGTAATACCTACGTTTATACGGAAAACTACTACTTAATTCCCCTAAAACAAGTGAAACTCTACTCAAGTATTAACAAATTAACACCACGGTCTACAATAATCTGTAATGGATAGTTCCTGCATACTTAGTCATCCTGATGTAGACAAAAAAGAAATTAAAGTGTGCCAGAATTGGCGAAAAAATGACGTTTCATAGAAAAATCGGTCAGAGCAAAGCTCAGAATTAGGTATACCTACTCTACCGCTCTCAAAACATACCTAAAACAAAGATTAGAAACTCTTTGCTTAAAGCTAGAAATTCAACAACTCCACTATAATGAAGGGATAGCCAATTTATAGAAAAAAATCCTAACTTTAACCTAATAAGAAATATAGTAAAGTATAAGAGTTATTGTAATTTTAGTATATGTTTATTACAATATCCCACCAATAATTAACAGGGTATATTTTAATCTATGCATAGACAGTAATCATGCTGCAGAAATGTATTTTTTTATGTAAAAATTTCATTGATAATACCATCTTGTTTATAACGCAGCTAACCTAACAGTTGTGGGACATATCCTACGATGAGTCGCTCAGCTGAAATCAAAAGAGTATCAAGCCGAGCTCTGTGGCAATTCGCTGCGGGAGTGCGCCCCGCACGATTTTTGCTCAAATTATTCCACTCCCGAAAACTAATTCATACGCAGCGGCAGGCACTAGTACTGGATTTATAGTGATTGTAATTAATGTATGTAATTAAAAGGAAGATTTACCGGTAGAAAGGGGGTAGGCCATAATGAAAAGGCAAATGGTAGTTTACTAGGGTGCTATTTACGTGTTGCGCATAACTTTGCAAGTTTACCTAAGTCCCCCGAGGTTCTAAACATGTCTTCAAGCTAAGTCTTCCCGACATCGCGTATGAAATTTGTAATCGTTCATATTATTGCGTGTACCGGTCGGTTCGTAAAAGAACAATACCTACCCAGTGGAAGTACCTATCACTTTATTTCAACGATTTGCTTTGCAATCAAACACAAATAGATGAGATGCTTGAAAGATTCTTTAAGGTCAAAACGGATCTCAAATGATACCTATATGTCTGAAGTTGCTCTTTTTCCAAACATTGTAGTATGAAATGTTTTTTTTTGGATAAGCATTTGCAAAATAGGATGGCTTTTGATCATGTTTCTTGCAACTCTATACGTCGTGTAACTCAACCGCAAGTGCATCTACGAAGGAATATTTTTTCTATAAGGTCTGGCGCTTCTCTGAGCTTTATTATATTATTACAACTGAGACAACCCTCAGGGTACGAGTCCAAAAAGATATGTAATCAGGAAATATGAATATATTTTAGTTGTAGATAGTATCTAAATGTCAAATATTATGAACCAAACATCTACCATCTAGTTTTAGTCCGCCGACATTTTATTTCCAAGGGGCAATTTAAACCGATAACAAGAGATACCATCTTCTCCCAGTCATTTCCTTGTAATCTGACATCCATTTGTAGGCGCCACGCATCTTCAAACAACTTTAAAATTCGAAGAGAAAAAAAACAATTTCCACCACCAGTAATAATCACGATACAAGTGAATTCTTCGCAGGAGGAGAAGATGCTTGTTGCAGTGCAGAGATGCCCCATGTTAGCCGTTTATATTCGTTGATGGTATCTACACCGATAGAAATTGATGAACCATCGAGCACCGCCGTCGATATCGTCTTCATTACCCTCACCGCATGTTCTCATTTTACATATCTTGATGCACGAAGATTACTAAACGACTTTTAATGCCCTAACTCATGCTATTCGGAAAATATGCGACTCGCGTCGCCATAAAATCTGCCAAGTAGCCCGAGACAGACGCACACACACACACACATACACACACGGATAGAAATATCTCAATCAGGCTCCTTCTGCACACGCAATTATCGACGTTCTCGTAAATAATGGAGAGGAGACGACCAGGGGATTAATAGCGGAATTAATAACGTAAGAGGTTGATATACATTTATTTCGTGGCGAGCACGGTATGAATGCAAATGGGCTATCCGACATTTGGGCGGGGTACGCAGGAGGCAGCAGTCTATGGGAATAATTAACAGTAGAACCAGGATGTGTGAACGAAGAGCAACATTTTCGGGGCAGGCAGCAGTGAGGAGTGTGTATGAGTACCAAGATGGAGAATTCATTTTTATTGTTTCAGCTGTGAAGAAGCTAAAATTCATTTACCCTACATACAATCTTCAATAGAACATGTACTTAATATCTGAATCAATCAAGAAGTAAAATTATTAATTCTATAGATAAATTTATTTAGTTCGCTCTTGTGAAAAAAAACTTCACAATCCATTAGAGGTAGGCTAGGCACTACCTACTTCTTATGGAAACAGAAGAAAAATTAACAATAGATTTTAGGCTGATTGAAGATGTTCAAGAGGAGTTATCATGATTCAGACTATGTGTGGATTCATGCAGCATCAAATAGGTAAGAATTATCAATTAAAAATTATCAAATAATAATTATCAATTAACAAATATAAAAATATAGCATTCATGACTCAAATTTAGAAGTAAAAAGTAAGCATGCGCACAAGTTTGACATTCGCGGTGTTCATTTTTCAAAATAACGTCTGTCCCCTGAAAAACTGAAAACAAGTGCTTAGAATTCCAAATTTTCAATAAAAAGGAAGATACCGAATCATTTCTGAAGGTACTTAAAGAAATAGATACAAAAATAATTTTAAAAAGTGAGGTTATTTACATATGAATCATATCATCGGCCTAACCAATCCGCGTTCACCTGCGCACTTATTAGGTACGTACAAGAACAAAATATCGTTCAATTAAAGTAAGAAAGTTAAAAGTTGGCCAACTTCTACTTCTTATTCGTTAATTGATAATTGTTACTTGGATGCATGAAAACTCTCATTGAAAAATAAGAAGTTAAACTTTTCTTGCTATTTGTAATTGTTATTTGTTAATTGATACTCGTTAATTTGGGCTGCATGAATCCACACTAAATCTCCTTATAAAACTCTACTTGCGCGTATTAATGAAATATACGATTCATGATTAAAAATGTGTTAGAGTGATCTATTGAAAAAAAACATTTTAATGGAAAGCTGTGTGATTTATGATTATTCATACAGGTACGTACCTATATACACTGAGACGACGAAAGATTGCCGATACGTCACTGAAGCATACCCGATGAAAGAAATGATTTGATTGTAATTATAGGCGTTTAAAATGTGACAAAATATATGCCATTTAGCAAAGAAATATGTTGTTGAGATAAGCATATAACATAACCAGTCATCAATTTACTTTAGTTGCATATCATTGATGACTTATCGGCAAACTCTCGTCGCCTCAAATATAAAACATAGTTTGTTCGTCTAACCATGACTGATTTGGAATATTATGTTTTTGAATTAGACGTGTCGTAAACTTGAAATAAATTATATGATGTAAAACTCATTTATTTCTCTAAAAGTAACCATTACGTAAATGAAAATCCATATATTGCCACAGAGCGACAAGATCGTTAATAAAAAATCAAAGTTTGCATGGCTCCAAATCGATTGTTTTTGCGTCGTGCGTAGTTAAATTTGATTTATGTTGAAACAAACGTGAGTAGCAGCACAGCTTAAAAATGTCTACTAATAAAAACTCGGTTCAAATAATAAATCATACAATTTAAAGTATAGAAATTCGATATGTACGAAACAGTCTATATATTCAAAGTACATAATTACTAGGCCGACACATATTGTTTGGTCGTTATAAATTATATTTATAGTATCTATGAGAACACTATTATAGTTGAGCTTGTAAAGATCACTTGAAGATTTAAAAATTTTTTTTTTTTCTATTCTAAAGGCTGGTCTCATAGATCTTTTTCCAAAAATATCAGTTCAAATACTTTACAGTAACCCACTGAATACAATATTGGTATATTCAATCACAATAATTTTGTTATTTGAATTTCTCTGTAGCAAGATAGTAACACTTTCCTTCTTTGTAATGCGCTTCACACAGATATAGTTGAATGATAATAATGATAAACCAAATATGAAGATGTACATATTAGAAAAAATGAGGTTTAGTTCAAGTAAGAAAACAGGAATCATTTCAATTATGGAAATCTCGAAATAAGTTGAGTAGCAAAATAGATTTAAATGCTGAATAAATCATTTATGAAATAATACTTGACTAGAGTGTTCCCCAAGGAGCTTATAATGGAAATCTATTGTTTATAACGAATGGGTTCTTCATGAAACAGGGTAATGTTTACTGTAAAAAATATCTACAAATGTAATACTCCGATACAAATCTCTTACAACTTTATGAGTCCGAACATATTGGTGATAATTACATAATGAGAAACACGATTCACAACCTCCAAACAAATGATTTCGGTATATAATTTACGTGATATTACAATTAAGAATTCAGCTCAATACCCAACATGAAAATATATTCTCATATTCTGCCTACGTCAATAATTGTCTATCCAATTACCAAAGCCACAGTTCAAATTTCACCAATTAAGTCACAGTTCACTTTCTAGAACAAAATATACAGGATACGCTCCTGCCCCCATCCGTTTTACTTTCCATTTTCCTGGACCTATAAGACAATTCATCATCCGACCAAACATCCATAGATATATGAACGTATAAGTATCTATATGTGGCATGGCTAACACAAGAGAACGAATCAAGATACGTCCATTAATGAGCCCTAACAGGCATTTACAGAAACCCGACAATAACCATACATCATCGTAAGTGAGTGCGGTCCAGATGAAAAGAGACACATGTAAAAAGCGAACTGTGTGGTGGCTTGGAAGGACGACACAGAGACAGAGCCAGGGCAAAGAAAAAGCCTTGCTCTGGGCGTGAGAGAAAATTTCGAATTCCAAGTGGGAGTATGTAAACTCGATGGCTCAGGGTGAGTCTGCAAGAGATCGTAAATCATTTAGTTCTTGTCGTAACAGCGGGCTGTATGCGCTCTCGGGGTATCCGACCATTTTGAGGCTGGCACCCCAGGATCATGGACTTTTCTTATAATTAGTCCGCTCCTGAAAACTAATTCGTATACCTCGCGAACGAGTTATAATGATTTAGAGCGCCAAGCGATGAATGGCTTTGTGTGTAAGAGCTAGCCACAAATCAGTCATGAAATATTAGGTCCATGACCTTATATCATATGATATTCAAAAGAGAAAAAAAAATGGTGCAGACAACATCCAATCTAATGTAAAATAAGTATATGTATTATTTTCGATATATTAAGAACGCGCAATTACTAGGAGCTTCACGAATAAGAAAAGATTATATGGATTATAGATTAAATAAGATTTCGTTGCAATTTAAAACATATATGCTTGAATTCGTTTAGATAATATTGGATGAGTTTGGCGGTAACAACAGCTTTTATGTCATTCACACTAGTGAATGAATGTCATTATAAATACGACCTAAAGGATGACGCCCCTACACAAATGTACATGTAGATATTGATATAATATTTTTTCTGATGAAAATCTGCTCTGCCGTTATCGCTATACGGTTTATTAAGGATGTTTTTATACTCAAAGGCAAATCCGTACATTTTTAAACGATTTGTTAACATTCGTCGCGAAGGTAGGTATGCTAGATCAACGGAAAAAGAGGATATCAATAGACCAATTCGGTATAAAGGTAAGTTATTTTACTAATAGTAACATTCTGTCATGATTTTCTTACATTTGAAACAATTTGTTTAATCAGATTTTCTTTTAAATAACATCCAAATAATTCATACGAATTGAAATGACATCTTCAAGATTTCATTACATTAGTTCAGGTTTGTGCATCAATGCTACTCAATCGAATATGACTGTGAGTGACAAGGGCTAGTTCAATATTATGCATTTTTTAATGAAAAAAACGAGGGGGATTCGTCAGAACAAGCCATGCACGATTTGTTCATTTCCTAGAAATATGTCGGTACAACACAGCCCTCAAACGTCGCTCGCTATATTATATATTTGAAGGTGACACGTAATCGAGTATGCAGGATAAAGACGTAAGGTAAATGCATAATGCATTATTGCGATAATAAATAATCAGTGAGCAAGTGAGAGAGTTTTAGAGGAAAGGAGAGAGAGAGAGATTCAGAGACCGGGATAAAAATTAAGACTTACAACAACACCGAGAGAAATGCGGCACGAAATTCCTTTGTTCTCTGTTGCAAACAATGGAATGTAAAACAAGCTGAAACCGAGTTTACATGTAATTTTAATCAAACGCCGTTCGCAGCAGCCCCAAGTTCGATATTATAATTGGGCATTCTAAGAGGTGCGATTTTGCACACAATTTGCAACACAACAACAAACTGAAACCATATAGATGTTCATAAAGATCGGGGCAGGCTTTGCATTCGGCGAACGCCGCCGTTTCTACCGACTTCACACCCACTTGCCGCGTCGCGATTTATGGATATACCGCCGCGTGTTTTTTACCATACCATCGTCCATAACAACTTCACCTCACCATACGAGGTCCTAGAACAAGTATTGCTCAAAGTACACACACACAATAGAGCCGTTTCATCCAACACTATTCATATACCTATTTATACCATAATACACCGGCTAAGGAAACGACGCTAAATTGAATCTTCTCGGGATATTTTATAGTTCTCTTCACTACGAGGGTAGGAAGAAGAATTAAATTTTTCAGATAATAGACTTTTGAGGAGAAAATTCATAGAGGCTAAGATACATCAAACTTATTGATATCCATCTCGCGATTGAGAAAATATTTATTTGTCTTGTGAATCAAGTTTAATTCCTTCGCATGGGTGCCGCAATAATTTTTTTTATTTTTGACAAAAAAGTAATTCCAGACTCCAGTGGAATGAAAGTATATCTACGTTTCTTCAAAAATGCATTCAAGTTTAAAGTTAAAATTTAAAGTTTGGATGGCTTTTAGTTATAATACCTATTAAAATAAAAAAATGTAATATGGAATATTCCTTCAATAAAATTCTATTTTTCATGACATTTAAACATAGAATAATTAATATATAGGGTGATTCTCTGTCCATGGTAGGTAGGTACCTCTGGATTGTTGCTGCTTATGTATGGAGCAGGTATTTTCGAAAGTAGGTATTAGCAATTTTACAGATGAAACGACGTGTACAAAATGTACCTATACTTAATTAGATTACCTCAATCCGATACTATCTCTAGCAGTTTATTTTGGCCAATGTCGTGTTTATTAGTTTATATTTGCAGAGATTTGTTGTCGACGGGGTCTTTGAAGATTTTATCGTTATCGATATGGCAGGTATCTGAAGATTGGAAAGTATCTAATTAAAAATTTTACAGATATTGCTAAAACAATTTTCCGATACCTACTTGAGACTGTTCTAAACTGATTTCATGAATAAAAGTGAAATTTTGAAAATATTGGTGTTTTTGCACTTTCTCACGTCGTTCACGTTTACCTATTCATGTTGTGAATTCACGCTTTGGCATCATGGTCGAATGGCCGATTTATCCAAAGCACAAATGGGGGAAAAATTAATAAATTATCGAAATCGAATGAAAATACACTTTATAATTAATTGAATTAATAGATAAATCAAGTTGTAATCATACGAGACAATAGGTACCTACCTAAATAAAATTATTTTGTAGCAATATAATTTTTTTTCGATTCGGTGTTTCTAAATAGGGGAGTTTATGTTTTACTCAGTTTGCTTCACGCGTTTGCTGAATTTGAAGCGAGCTTTCGCTTCCATTTGTTGGTTTTTCAGCGATGTCATTTACCTATTGATGTTTCAAAGGAAATTGTTGTGAATGTATCATCATATAGTTGTGATTAATTATTTTCAGAATAAACCCCGGATCTTTTCAAATGTTACTATCAATATTGTAATTTTTTTGTTTTTAATGAGATTGATGAAGAGATAAATTTGAAAAAATACTTGGATATTGTACTAATTGTGTATTAACAGAAATCTTTATGGGAATGTAAAGATTATTGTTCTATGAAGAAAACACTTGGAAGGTGATAACTCACATTGGCTGACCTCCGTCCAACCAATAATAAATCTTCCCACTACTATACAGGTATTTCGATGCAGGACACATTAGATAAGCAAACGGGGATGAAATTTGTATCTACTTAAAAACTCATTCGAATCCATTTTGGGTGGAAGATAAACAAACACCAGGACCCCATCCGGTGTAACCTTAGAACCCTTATTTTAATAAACCCGATATCCATACGATCACTTCGCAGATAAACTTTGAAATAAGAAACAATAAATCCTTGGCTTGTCGCTCGCGATGTGATATACCGCCGAGGTCTTATCTTTTTATCAGCTTCTTTCTAGTTATGGCTGATTTATAGGTTCTTTATCTAGAAGAAAAATGTAAAAATAAAACGTCACATAGTGAGGGGCGGTGGCGTCCAGATATTTATTGGTCTTTCCCTCTCTCTCTCTTAGCCGAGCGCTATCGTTTTCCCAGAGGGACAGGGGGGTTTTAGTTGTCTCCTGAGATTAGAAATTGCGGTATTCGACAAATTCAGCTTATACAAACGCGACTTCGGAAAGCTATCTCAGCATCGGCGCACTGAGAATGGAGTGTTATTATTGTCGATGATGATGGCGCTCGTAAAGATAATTTACGATTATCAAAAGTGTTTTTATTTTGGATGGCCAACCGGTTTCAAAGCAATGGTAAATTTTATAAGATTGATTAACCTATTATACCTAGAGTAAACAACCCCGCGGAAACGTAATCGATAAAGGATTTAAAATGTTAGATATCTGAGCTTAGCTTTGAAATCTCCAAAAGTAAGGACTTCTAGAATGCATAAGAGTTACAAGGTTTATCTATAGATTTTTCATAATTACTAACAAATAATATATCAACTAAATATAAAAATTATCCTGAACATAAAATAACAATAAAAATGATTTCTCGATTCGAAAATGAGTTTTAAATTCAATTATTTCAGTCATTTAGATGTACAAAAAATTATTTCGATAACATGTCTTTGAGAGGAATTTAAAAAAAAGCAAAGTTCTCGATCTGAATATTGGCTGTTATGATTGATACCTATTCACTCAACATTTCACGTTTCTGGGATTTGACTACAAAATGAGCATTGTTTCTAAAAATCTCTCATAATTCACTTAATAGATACTATTTCTGAAAATATTTTACAAAAAAAGATACCTATCTAAAGGTACGTAAATTCCATAACGTATGAAGAATAGCAAAGCTTGTATGGGATTCTTAAACCTAACCTAAACATTTTGCAACATCTATTCACCAAATTTGAACAGTTTTTGGTTCTTTATACCTTTATAGAGACTTTTCAAGAGAATCGATCAGATATCAGACTTCGATCGGAATAAAAATATACTTAGAAAAAATAATAATTAAGTACCTAAGCTGAGTGTACCTAGTTATTAACTTAGCTACTTTATATTTGGGCTTACCATGTATATGGAATTATTGATGATTGAATTCAATCTTACCTGAAACAAAGAAAAATTATAAATCATCAGATATCACAGCTTTTGGATAACCTTACAATTAGATTGGTATAGTTTAGTGAGTAAGTACCTATTGAAAAGTTCTAGGTAGGTGTAACAAGTAGGTAATTTTATTGCATGACATTAAATATACCTATGAGCTCTATTAATCTTCACCAAACAAGAGACCTTTTAGCTCCAACCAGAAGCTAATATATCTTCCTATAATGAATACTCTTATTTCACTCGCATTTCAATATGCAATCTCATTCAATAATCTCAATAAAAACATCACGCGTTATTACTAAAGAAAAAGATGAAAGCTGTCTACTACCACTTATGCGAAATGCAACACCCTCCTTGTCCAGCCAATGACTTTTTTTCGTAGGTACTTGTATTCGCATCATGATGTTTAGTTGATGGTAAAACAATTAAGTGCCATATGAATATATAATGAGAGCGGCCTGCGATAAATTACACCAATCACCGTATGTAATTACAGGTTGTACTGCATCGATGTAATTGTGAACTAGTATTTTACACTGTGCTTAGCCCTACGGCTAACATAAATTTATGCGCAAACTACATCCGATATATTAGCGCTTCATGGATGGAATCAAATCGGGCAGTGGGCTTTGCATATTTGATATTAGGTATCCATAGAACATGAAAAAAGGCCTCAAATATTTATAAATGTAAGAAAATAATTCTATCGATTTGATAACAATATAACATGCCCATTTCTGAGTGAAACTCCTTCTCTATCATCATTTTTTCAACTTTTTCCTCCATATTTAGATACCCTCTTATATTATTAATATTCTCCCCTCTGCCCCCCACCGATATTTACTTAAGTTACTTTTTTTTCTATTTTAGAAGCATGAGTTCATATGGTTGAGTGGTTCAACCCCGTAAGTTTGGTTTGAAAACCATCAAAATGGAATAGTTATGAAATAATTATTGAGATCAAGACAAGAATATTGGCTGAAAAATGGGGGTTGAGTGATAGGATTAATAAATCAATCCAAAAGAAGATTTTATTGCCTATAAGTTGAAATAAATTTAAAATACGAAGAAATGCTGAGAGCTACTTAATCAACAATAGTACAAAGAAAATAATACAGCTTAATCTAAAACAAGCCACTGGGATATTGCAAATTTGAGAGTGCTACAGTTATCTGTAACCTACAGAATGGCCTCGAAGGCAAGACAGGAACGAAGCAAACAGTAGAGAAACAAAGCCACAGAACTCCTTAAATAGCTAAGAGAGAGGTGTTCCATAGTTAAAAACAAAGGATAAGAAAAGATAAATGAGATCTATTTTGTTTTTCGAGCGTATCATCCGTTTTAATTTTAATCTATAGAAAAGTGACCAAGTAGGTACTAGTGGGACATTTTTTTCTTTATTTTTAGGATCTGGTATTAGTATCAAAGAAATGGTGGATAGTTTTCGTTAGTTGGCTTCAATATTTTCTAGAATACGTATTTTAAAATTTGAAAAAAGGTAAGTTAAGGAGTAATCTACCCGACTATCACAGTTTGCTATTTCCGCTATACGGCCCCGAGAAAAAAACTTTGGAGATATTTACATACCTAGTATCGATTTCAATAGAATAAGCTGTTTATATATGTACGATGTGTGATTGAAAAGCACTTTGAGAAGATAAATCACCAGGTAATTTGAGGAATGGGTATAGATGATCCTGTAGTTGACTATCTAAGTTCATTTTGTTGATTGAAATTTTTCGACTAGAAACTGACTGCCCATAAAGTGTTTTAGGTTGAAGAAAATTCACTCCTACTTTTCGTATCATTACACAGAATAAATATAAAACTACATTTACCATATAGTATGTCACATTTCGCACTGCTAAAGCTGTCCATTAAATAGCACTTACGAAAAATATTATTGGGGTGCATTTTCATTCAGGACACTTTCCGAAATTTAAAACGAATATACTTCACATTATAGCTGCGACCCCAACCGAGCTGTATATGATTGAACGCCTGTGAAAATGCTTATAAAATGCTTTCACGTCGCTATGGATGAAAAATTCGAGACTTACAAATGATGTGAGGATATAACCCAGAAAGAAATTCTCATGAATATGTTCACTTTGCAGCTTAGATATGTCGCAGCATATTCATAATAAAGAGATTGAGCCTCTCAATATGAGATTGTTTATAGAAAGTTCAAGAATATCATAAGAATATAAGAATCGATATTTCCTATAGATACAGGAATCAATCCAGTAGGTATTATTGTCTGTATTATAGGTAAGCCAAATGTTTTCATGATATAAGCCGACATGATCAGAAATAAATAGAAAGTTTCGGAGCTTAGGCATACCTACCTAGCGATAGTGGAAAAAGTAAAAAGTATTTTAGCAAATCAATAATTTTATTTAAATGAAACTTTAGGTAGGTAACTGTGATTGCTTATTAAGGAAAAACTAGGTATCCCATTTAAGCTTATCTGTTGCAAAAAAACTGTCCTTCCTCTGAAATATGCAATTGTAATCAGGAAGTTTCCCATGTTACTTATCTAGTCCAACGCATTCACTGAAAGCTTCAGTAGCTTTAGCTACAGTCTCAGCTCATTTTTTCAAAATAAGCACTTGCCTTGATTACATCTCAAAAGTATGGAAGTTCAAAGTGAAACAATATCTTAGCTACTTGAATAGGTAGGTATGTCCAGGAATGAGATTAGGTATTTTAATTTAGCAACTAAACTAATAAACAAAGTAAACACCCTAAATACATAACTACATGAGATAAGTCATGAGCACTATAAGTACCTAAGCTATTTATTTTATCCTGCATGTTAACATACTGATCATTTTGGATGGGGTAAGTAATCTCCAATATACCCATACCGAAATCTGTGAATATTTTTTTAATCTTTTAATTGAGAAATGAAAATATCTTTACTAACAAAATACTGTTGCCTTCAATAATTGGATAACTTAATTGATCGATTCAAGATTCAATAGGTAATCATGATCCAACGATAGATAAAAATAAGCGCTTCGTTGACACATTACAAGTGGTGAAGAACCAATAAACTGTTTCCGCGAACATGCCAAAATACACGAGGAGGGGAATCGCCATTACATTTGCATTTCTCCACACAAGAAATCTATCCATCTATATTATCTGTTGCCACCTCATTAGCCATCTTGAGCTACGCACACTTCTTCCATTTCTTCTTCTTCCACTGCGTATTGTGTGTTGAGCTATTGTCAATGTGTTCCGTTGTTGGTGTGGTGGGTGAGTCGTAAGTCACGTGGTCGCTTGTTCGGCCACGCCCCTCATTGTCCGTAATTACAGGCTAGTGCATACAGTCGGTACATACACACTAGCTAATAGTACCCAATTACGCTACCGTAAATTATAATTAATAGTCCAGTGATTTTCCTTGGAAATCCATCTGCGGCACATTCTATCTAACATTCCTGCGATTCGACTTTGCAAGGCTTGTTCCCGCATCCTTGGTTACTTCTTCGTTTCGCGCTTTTTGCCATCGCACTTAAATGGCTGATAATCAGTGGGAGAAACGGTATCCCATTGGCCATAACAAACGCACCATGATTTATTAATACAAATATGTATTTCTTCTATATGACTACAATTTATCTCAACGTATTCTCACGTATGTAATTATACGGTAGTTGCTGCATATAAAATATATAAGGATGATGTGTAAATAGATACTTGTGTGAGAGGTGCTGATGTGACGAAACTGCAATAATTAATAGACTTGGAGAAAAGTTTATGGGTACTTCCTGAAGAAAACATTCATCAGATTTTGTATACTATTTACACATAGATATAGGGGACTTCTTAAGCATTCTTAGTTTTCGTGTTTCTAATCGCATAAATGTGTACGTGTAGTTTTTATCTTGATGAGTGCAAAAAGAATCCCCGTGCCCGTAGTGGGTATGTACAATACCAAATGCATATTCGCTTTGGGTCATAATTCATTGGAATAATTTCATGATATTCGTGTAAGCAAGATTTGTTTAAACAGGAAGCTATTATTCGCTCAGTAAGGTAGCCATGAGAAGGTACGTATCATCGGATATTATCTGCTACTGTAAAGTAAAAACCGAAAGGCATATCGGTCAGGCGATCTGATTTCATTAATGAAGCACCCGCCGCGAATTAATTAAACTAATTAAGTTTTTAATTTCTCGAATGGAAAGCTAAAGGGTATAACCCCATGAATGGTATGTAGAACACCGCGATGCTGCTGTAAAACACATATAGATACGTACAAGAATATATATAGGTATACTCTATTTACTCCGTGGGAAAATTAGAGAAACTCGTTAACGAATTGCTACACATTTCGTATCTATAAAATTCTATAAAAGGCACCACGGCATAAGTTAATCCGGATCGACAAGGTTGTTAATGTGAGCATTAAAAAATTGCGGCTAATTAAATAATGCGCAGCACAAATGTGCTGTGTGGTGCAGTCTTGTAGGCACCGGCGGCGCGGCACTGCCGAGACGCAAGCAAGAACTTGCACCTGCCATATGCATGCACAACCGGTGTTCCGGTCTCTGATCGACGGACTTTTTGCCACTGCAAATATTTTAATAATATTAAATAATTCCCAGACGACGACAACGACGACCCGTTTCGTCGATGATGATAAATCGTGTTAGTGTTCTTAATGTCTACAGACACCCGGATCGACGAAACAACGTCGTGTATTGCCTCATGCTTTATATATTGGAAACTATCCGTAGATATCCGAGTATTCATCATGTAAAAACGATGGTACACACAGCATTACTTTCATTATATCTTTATAGAATATTCACCTTCTTTTTTCTCTCCCATTTTCTATTAGGTAATCTTTTTGATAATATTCTTTTTTATACAATTTATTGTACTGGGTCGCATTTTGTTCCTTGAATACAAGCTTGGAGTGTACTTCGGTGCAGAGGATGGCACTTTTGCGGACAAGGCAAAGAGGCTGGACGGATGGTCGGTCGGTCGCCCAAAAAAGGACGGAGCAACGTGGCCAATTAAAATTTTCTAAGTGCGGCTTTCGTTGTAAAGAATAAACCGGCCTTTATCGCCATTCTGAATGCGTCGGAAATGAGAGTCCAATTACAAGTAAAACTGGGCAAGCGTCAGGCATGTCCCGACTTCGTGCCGGTGAAGTCACACAGCGACAGCCAACAGGCTTTCCGCGCAAATAAAATTCCTGTTCGGGACGGAGAATTAAAATTCTTGACAGTTGTAAAACGAGACACCATCTCCGCCGTATGTATCCTCTATACCATTTGTATGCAAACTTTTCGCTATTACCACATGATTCCTCGTCCTTAATTAAAAAGGAATTTTTCTGGCGGTCGCCTTCAGACCAGTAGGAAAGCTGCATGGAGTTATTTCACGTGATAGAGGTTTATCTAATAAGAACATGGGCTATGAGACCGATATTATTTTAACAAGACCACTGACGATCGTACCAATGTCAGTGATTGCTGCACAATCACAGCAAAGATTTTAACTAGGTACTTACATTGGTGCAATATCTTCATCTAAAGATTTCAAACATTCCTTAGATTTGCTGGTTAGTTAGGTAAAGCGAAAATCATAGAAGTAGAAAAGCTATTGAAAAATTATTAAGTTTTTCATTGTGTTAATAGAATATTTGTACTTACTGAAAATAATTGAAAGTAATTATTAATATATTAAAAAAATAGTTTCTTCTAGTGATACCCAATGAATCCAAGAATTGTTAACCCAGTATCTAATATTTAGACTTTTGGTATCCCGGGACATAAAATTTAGTACTTACCTATGGAAAGAATATAATAAGAAGATAATTATATTAAAACTGAATAGATAGAAATAACTTCCGCCATAGACAATTATTAGCTGATATCAAATAAAATACTGCAAGCGTAAAATCGGACCGATAGAGGAAGCTGATCAGTATAGTCTCACAATGTTTTTCCCAGATAAAAAAAATGTAAACCTATCTACTGTGGATTAGTGACGCGCAAAGCAAGACCTAGACTAATATGATCTTGGTCTTAGGTCTTGGTCTTGCATAGACGGCGTTGGTGTTTGTCTTGTTAAAAGACATGAAAGAAAAATTTTGCACTTTTTATACCCAAGTGTGAAAAAATCGCGCTATTCTAAACCGTAAATGCTAAATTCAAATGAAGAAGAACCCTGCAATATGCATCGGAAGTAGGTATCTGATTGATAATTTTATCAGCCTGCAAATAGTAATATTATCATTGGAAATGGATAAATATTAACCATATAAAAAAACGGTCATTGATCAGAACAAATTTTTATTGGTATTTGAACGGTAGGTATCAAACCATTCTAGAAAAAGGACTGAGAATAAAACAGGGCAAGCTAAATTAATTCAGGGCAAGGGAAATGCCTATTTAATTAGGAAAGTTTCTAAATTATGATTCACCATTCACATATCAGAATAGTATCTTACTAGCGCGACGTTGTCGGCTTTCAGCTTGTGCTTTCTTGGTATCTTCTGTCGTACCTGAACATTCATTTTACTACTTTTTGCCATATTTTCTTATAATATAATGGCTTCCTTTGCCCCTTTATGAGCACATCATACTTATACATCAAAACTTATTCTAGAATGGTTTTGTACCATTTTCTTGAAAGAAATAGTGAAAATACCAAGAAAGGCTGTTCTGGACAATTACTAAAAAACGATCAAAAGTTTTTCAGGATTTAACAATTGTAACTTAAATAAAAATTAAAAACTCTTAAGAAATTTGTTAATAACAAGTAACAATTTTGCCCGGCTGCGGTTCTTTATTAAGAATAATTCTAGAAATCATAAGAATTCGTAATAAAGAATATCGTCAAACTTTATGATTCAGTTCATGACATGTTCTATTGTACCTAATTGTTGCACACTTTCTGGTAATCATCTCATCCTGCCATTAAATTATTATGTCTAGGTCGAAAAGTATAAAAAAATAACTCAAAATTTCATGTTAAATTTTGTCTACTAGATATTTTTATATAAACTCCAAATGTGGTTGACAAATCTCTAAGCATGGAGATCACTCAATGCGCCACAAAATTACGAGCCGCACTCCATTTCCATAATAGAGTCATAGATTCCGGTTGTTGTTAAGCCGTACATCAATATTAAACGCGGCTTTATGGAGTGACTCATGCGTAAGGTCCGCTCTACACCCGGCAAACAGCATACATACAAACATACCATACCGTGTATGCACCCCATGTCACGTACGTCATTTATCACCTATCGACTACCCCCCGTGAGTGTGATTGGTCGGTATTGAGGACGAGTCTCATCTCAGATATATATGATATATATATAGATATATAAAGGGGCAGATGCCATTTTTATAATTCCGATTTAATTTAAAATTGGCAATAAGGCGTGTTATTGTATTTATATATTGTAGATCGAGGAGGGCTAAATCATATTTGACATCTTTGAGTATCGAGGCGGCGGTTTTGTGATACATGTATTGAGAGAAATCTCGAGTGGATTCTGATTTAGGTATATTTCAATTCGAGAATATATGGCACAGATGTTTGATTTATAATAAATGAGAATGTCGAACGAGGCATTGTGCCACTGAGATCGGTTTGACGGACCGGAAAATTTTCTAGGGCACAGCAGCTTTGTTTCTAGCATGTTGTGTTGGATGTAGATATATATCATCAGGGGAGCGAATCACGTGAGAATTGGAAATTTTGAAAGTTTTGAAGGCGTGAAATAACGTATATTTTACGATTGTTCGCCATGATTAAGCGCACCGCCCTTACCTGCAGAAATTAGGAACAATTAAATATATTGCAGCCCCTAAATAAGTGGGAACGACATTAAACGTGTATACAAAAAAAAACATGTAGGTACTATTGTATTCACCAGCTACAGTTATGAATACGGAATACATTTTCCTTAAAAATATGATTTGATTTTATCTACCTACATATCTACAATATATAAGTTCAAGTGAAAGAATATGATTATATGCTAGAAGATGTGGATACCATACGGAATTATCAACGAAAAAAGAATCCTGTTGGATTTGAATATAATCAAAACAAACAAAAATAAGGCAAGTAATTTGGGAAGGTTTTTAAATCTGTACTTATAATTCATCTTATTTATATTTGAAAAAAATGTCTTGGCCATTTCTATAGAAGCTTGTTTATTTTTCAAACTTATAGATACAGTATTACTTGTTTTTTTTTTAATTGCCGCGGCTCGGAGTACCAATACTCAGCATTCTTTCGCACTATTTTCTTTCGGTTATGACACTTTAACATTTTATGAATTAATTTGCAACTCTCAGGCATAAAATTATTTGTATTGGTAGAGCTTCTGGATAGATAGGTTTTAATCTCTAGTAACGAATTGCTTAATTCTATGACCAATATCTGTCGTGCAAAAACGAATTCTTTATAAGTATTAGGAGGTTATTAACCTTAATGAGCAATCACCTGAAATTATATCATTTTTCCTTGGGATTCATGAAGGCGTCCATAATTTCGTTCTAAATGAAAACATAATGATTACTTTCGCATTATGGTGTTCTAAAGGCCTCGAGAACGATTTCGATGGCGGCGTGATTATCGGTTCCGTTCGGTAACGCGGATTCTTTACTGTGTGTCTCATTCTTAATCTTGTCTTCTCCCATTCTCTGTATCCTCTCTGTTTCTCGAGCGAGAGTTGATCCTCCACTTGGGAGGTCTTGAACTGCGTCTCTTATGAACGTTTTATACTTTTTAACAACTATATACATCATAGATCGTACATACCTGCCAAATGAATAAGTTCATTTTTTTATCAAGCCGACGACTCAGTATATATCTCTCAAGGGGACGGTTTTGATGTATTTGAATCATGCACTTGGTTAAAGTGAGACATTCCTTTTGAATTTGTTATGCAGCCAATATTGTCTTCATTGAAACAGAAAAAGATATAAGAATGCGATCACAAATTGCGAAAAAAGATCTTTAGATAAACAAAAAAATAAAATTGTCTATCTTATAGTTAGGGTTGATAACATAAAAAATAATTTAATTTATATCAAAAATTTTCATCCCCTAAAAATGAAGAGACTTAATTGGAAATTATCTATCAAAACTAAGATGCCTAAACTTTGAATTTCGGCAAATAGGAAAATCCAAATTTATGAAAATTTTCAAAAGTAATGAGCCGTGTTTATTGAATATAATTTCCAGTGAGGGACGATTCATAGACTTATTGGTAGCTGAATTCGGAAGACGAGGTTTTGAAATTTAGAATTTTTTCATCCTCTTTAATGCCTGTGTACCCAGGAAGGTACCTTCCTGCCTATATGTATCCGTAACCCTTAAAGTATGCGTTCCACTGATGCGCTGAATTTTGTTATCTGCTACCTATAAGTGCAGAAATTTAACAAAAACTTTAAATCGGAAAATAATATTATTTAATATTTTTTTGCTCATAACATCTTCTAAAATGTCTGTTTTCAGCATTTTATGTCTAAATAAGGTATAATAATATGCCCAATCCACACATAAAAGTGCAGAAACTGAACAAAAATTATATACAAAGGTAAAATTTCAATCTACAAGTCTACAAGTCAAGTCATTCATAATATCCATATCACTCGTATTTTTCCCTCGATAACAAAAAAATTCTATAATAGCATCAAACACAACGCAAGAAAAACTCAACGACATCTTGAAAAAAAAAATGAATAAGCCCGTTTATATTCCATTTCATAGTAGTATATAACAACAGTAAATGTCAAAGAACGATAAAGTACAGATGTAAGTTTTTTTATTGAGGAATGCATAATTAGAGTGGAAACGTTGCAAACATCTAAGCTAATCCATTAATTATGCATTCATAATGGCTAATTTCATTATACATAATACCTCGAACAGTATGTACACGGGGTGGTTTTTGCAAATATCGTCGAGGCTATGATGGCGCCCATAGTCGTTTGACGCTTTATCGACAAAAGGCATACACACACTAACTGCTTCAGTATTATTGTATTATGCAATGAATTTGCCATCAAATCAAAAGAAATTGATAAAAAATAAGTATAATACCTACCTACATATTCAAAGTGAGTTCGAGTGAAAATTAAATACAATTCTTCTTTTTTTTTTGAGGTTGTACCTAGGTAGGTAAATATTCAATTGACAGTAATGTATTGAGATTTTTTTCTTAATAAATTAATATCGTCTTTATTAGTTGGTGCACTGAGGCATTCATATTAATTTTATTGGTACCAAGGTAAGTACCTACCTACTGGTATTTTTGAAATGGTGCATTTGTTAGTAAACACAACACTTTAGGCAACAACTTCAAATGGATCTGCACCTGTATGATTTATTAGTATAGATACAAATTGTTGAACGGTTATCCAGTGAAAAACATGGCTTTAACAATATTGCATTTTCCTAGTGCTGCAATTCGGAAACCTGTGATTATTTTGAAAAATGCCCAATTGAAATATTGCTGGAAATTATATTTTCTTTAATACTTTCACATAAAATTATTAATTATCGAAAAACAAATTGCTGCCATTGGAAGCGGTTTTGAGGATGAACGAGATGTTGGATTCATTTTTTTTCATTGCGTTACCTATCATTTCAAGCACTCGTCTTTCCAACGAAAAAAGAATCATCAAAATCTGTGTGCAATTACATCTAAAACAAGTGTTTTTTACTCCGCTTATCTCAAAGATTAGAAAGGACATTCGGAAAAACATTGGCCATAACCATGACCATAATGACCGTATCCCACTTAACGCTGTCAAATTGTGATTAACTATTCCAATGACACTCCAAGCCAATCAGCGCCGTGGTAAACGTTAACGGCTATTGGACATAGTAGCCGACAACGGTTAGTTCAATAGCTTTAGCCAACGGAAGCCAATATTTCTTTAAATTTCACCTAGGTTATCATATACCAAATATATAAATTAAATAATTCAAAAATACATCCTCAATGGTTTGTGGAATTCCATGTCTTTGTTTATTTCAAATGAAATGTTGTGAGTGGTGACAATGTCACTAGTGGCTGCCTATAACCCTTAAAAAATATGGAAATAAGCATATCAGCGGCAAGATGGTAGCTATTTTCATAATATAAGTAGGTAGGTACATTTATGTTAAGCAACTACTTTTCTGTTTGGTGTCGATAATAAATGGAACAGATTGTCAAAATAACAAAAAATACGTAGGTACCTAATTTTGACGTTCATCTGAACACACCCAATCTGATCAAGTAAATATATGATTTCAAATTCTACACCCCACTGAGGGTGATTTAATAAAAGGTTTTTCGAAATTCAGAAATGGGAACGATCCCAAGATTTCTACGAGAAATTCAAAGTAAAAGACAGAGAGAGCAACTTATTATTTCAGAAAATATTATAAGAGATCTATACTGTTTTCTTATTAAAACAGTTATATAGAAATGTAGGCGTGGTGATTGGATAGCAGCAACAATTATTTATATCTACAGACAATTCAACTCGAGTAGAGTACACAGAGAGACTGCAGAGGAGCCATGCATCAAGTCGGCCGCCGCCATAGCGCGCCAAATGACTTCTACAATTGCCGTTATAACTTATCTTTTAAATTATCTAACCTATAATGTGTAATGAAAGGGAAGATGGGTTTTCTTTTTGCGCAAATAGAGAAGAAGAGACAACGAATACTCAAGGATGGTTGTGGCATATTCTGTTCTAGCCATAACGCACAACTGACGACTTGAAACAATTTTCAACTTTGGAGGAATTAAATATGTAATTGAGATTGGAAGAGCTTATGAAGGCAATGTTAATCAGAGTGAGGTAGTTTATATTTTTCTTTTCACAATTCGAATAATACTTTGGACAAGACACAACTTTACGTACTTCTAACTTAGTGCAGGTAACTAAATTTATCAAGAACAATAGATCAAAAACTCCAGATACTTAGTTATGAACTCACTTTCGATGCTTACTAGAAAGTTTAGATACGTAAGTCAATTTGACAGGAATGTTCGAGCCCGTATTGATGAATAAAAAATATAATTCATATCCAATAAAACTGTCAAACTATGCACTACATCACAATGATAATAATCATGCGTTTGTCCATTTCCTTACTGTACCTATTAATAATTGTTACCTAATTAGTCTAGAGTATTACTCATTAAGATTAACCATCCTTTTTATATATTTGAGTTATCATGTATAAACAATAAATTAGTGGAAATTCATTTATTTATTATTTAGTATTTAATTTTAATTTACAGAACTAGTAGTATTAGGATTATGCAGTTGGCTGCGCACGATGTATGGATACTTGTTTATTCAAATCTATATACTCGCACGCGCATTCGCACAATCTCGTATATAATAGAGATGGAGAGAGAGATATATAGAAAAAAAGAGACAGCCGGCGAGATAAAGACTCTTGGAGAAACCGTAACGCGTTTTCAAGTGACCATATCTGTTAGTTAACTACTAGCGCAAGCCGCATTAAGGAACTTCAAAAAATACCATCAAATATGAAGCAACATTAAAATGTTCAATTAATTTTGTCTAGAATTTGTGTGAAAAATTGACAACTCTAAATGTCAAGACGCTGTATATTGATATTCTATTTATACTTTAGGGGATGTATTCGAGTTTTTTGGACATTAGACAAATACATTCTATTTCCATTTATCCCTTAGATCTGTCCTCATGTTCTTCAAGCATTTCTTCGCTAAGCATTATTCAAATATTCACCGTTTCATATACTGAAGAAGCGTAGGTATATTCGTTGTCTCACGCTGTATCTGGCGGAACGTAAAAGAGATATTTTGGCTTGAATCTTATGCCATATCAGATACGAAGACGCCGTGCACAGGAACTATTGTAGCACCGATCTTATCGGGAATGTATGCAGTATGCTCCGAGATGCAGATCCGGGTGTTATCTGCTCCGGTACGTGGCATCAGCAACTGCTGGCACCGGAGCCAGGGAGTGAGATGCTGCTGCCGGAAGCTGGATTCAGACTTCTCTTATATACCCGCGTTCCAAAATCCCCTGCCGGCTTAAAACTTCTAAGTCTTGTTTTAGCGTTGTTGCTGAATTATTGTCAAGAACTCTAAGTTTTATACCCGAAAAGGATTATTTCATGCCAGGCAAAGGATTGACGTGTCTAAAGAAGTTGACTTATCCAGACTGAGATCGAATTTGAATAGACTCGTAGATGGAGAAACTTTCAAGGATGCTATGCAATGATACCAAAAAGATTTTCATATCATTTAAAAAGAAAGTTTTCCTCATTTTATGGGATCAGTATATAGAAGAACAATAAATAATTTATAAGTCAATATTTAGGTAAATTTTGTATGAAAATAGGTAACAATGATCAATCTTTTGAATATTAACAATCATAAGTTAGGTATAGCTTTACATCGCTCTCTCTATAAAATTCACTCCAAAATATTAGTTAACTGGCAGTACAAAGTAATTTGTCTAATTTGAGGAATAATGAGGTTTGTTATACCTAACTACGTAGGTATGTCAGGATACAGAGTACCTACGATTTTATTTCATATAAGAAATATGTCTTTTTTTTATTATCTTGAGAATAAATAATGATACAGAATCAGAAGTTGTTACCTATAAGTAAGCTCATTTTTAAAGATGTTTGATACATTCGCCAATAAGAGAAGATATACGTAAACCTTATTTATGAGAGTAAAATTTTCTACATAACTGTTTCATTCCAAGCACGTTTGACATAATTTTTAGGTATCAATGAACTATACATTTTCATCTACTTTATTGTTTATAATAGCATTAGTAAAATCAATAAATAACATTTTACAATAAATATTTTTTACAAAAAATTGGACCGACTTTATCAGTTGTTGCACTGAAAAATACAAAATAATATTAATTCTATTGGTACTGGTTCTTTTGGAGTTGGTGCCTACAACAACAAACTACAACGGCACAACCTCAAATTTTTTTTTTTAAGAAATATTTATTTCACACTTTTGAGTCTAACATTAGTCATGGAAATTGATGAACGTTCACTAATACCCAAAAAAATATAGGTAGGTTTAGCTTGTACATAGCGGAAATGCGCATATTACATATTTCAGACTTTACCATTGCGAAACTCGGAAACCGTGACTCTCTTGCAAAAATGTTCAATTTAAATGTTTCCGGATATGGTCCCCTTTCTAATTTTCAAATCTCGAATTTTCGATTTTCGGAAAAATTTGCCCCTTCCACATAGCTGAAACACATACCTATTTCTGACTGTAGCGCGGAAACTTATGATTATTTTTTAAATGTCCAATTTAAACATTTCCGGATATGGAATTTTCATTAATTCTGTCGTCTCGGATTTTAAATTTTCGAGAAAAATTGCCCCCTCCACCCCTTTGGGGGCGGTTTTTGGAGGGAAGGAGATTTTGGATTAGATTTTTCTCAATACGGGACCATGTCCCAACTTTCCCCTTTCAAATGAAACAAAAATCGTCTAAATCGGAATACGTTTACTATGCAAAACCCGCGAACAGCCATAAAAAAAGCAATCTTACAACCGAATTGTATACCTTCTCCTTTTTTTAAAGTTATTTAACGATAAGATTTTATTCGAAAACTCCCACTTTTCTAGCTTTGAAGCCGTCGAAATTTTTGAAAATTTTTCAATTCAAGCGATACCGGCAACAGTCTTTCCTTCAAGAGTTTTACCGCCTCGAATTTTAGATTCATGAAAGTCTTCGTTATCCCCTTTAGAGTGAAGTTTTGGGAAGAAAAACATGTTGATTTTATTTAATGGAATAACTGCTCAGTCCCCTATCTCGAATAAATTAAGAATCAAGAAACTCAGAAAACTTTTACTATGCGAAATGAGCGTTTATTTAAACATAAAAAAATCTGGTGTGTCCACTCACACGACTTTCCTACCGCTCGCAGGCAAATTCCTTTAGATGAAAAAATGTACACTATTACAATACTCTCCTTAAATAGCGACCATAATAGCGGTAGTAATGTACAAATCCTCTGGTCAAATCGTGCTACCACTAATTTTTTTCAGCATGTCAAGACCAACAACATTGGTCATGTCACATTTTTTCGCAAGATGAAACGTTTAGCCAGAATCTGAAGAAACATGTGGAAAATACGGAAATTCATTCAACTATAATTTTTTTTTTTGCTTTTTCTCAGAGAGTTTAATCAAAATCCTTAGAGCCGTTTTCGCGCTATAGTCTTGAGCAAATCACGTTTTTTGGCTATAGCTCAACACCCAGTGTATACAGGATTCTCATTCAGTGCCACCGGCGAGTGATATTGGTACCAAACAAAATAAAAAAGAAAGCAACAAAATACACCGATCCGTTCCCGAGATAATGCTGTCACCGACAGACAGACGGACAGCCAGACAGACAGACCAATGGCTGAAAATATGTTTTTTAGACTCTGAAACGTCAACATTTGTAAAAATATCCATACCGAAAATTTCACACGATTACAATACTTTCCTTACTATAGTAGCGTTGGAAAGTAAAAACGTACAGTTGAATTAACCTAAAATCAAATTGAAAACTTATTTTCCTATTCCAACAATAATTTACATAGTGTTCATAACTCTTATGTTCCTATGATCAAAATTGGAAAATTTAATGAGTAAGAAGAATAAGTATCTAACAATAAATATAGATATGTCTTTAAATTTTTTATAGAATTTAGAATTCTCTGACTTTATCTTTATATAATCCTCGTTATAATCGTTGCTGTACGAGTTTCCAATTCATAGCAAAATTCTAGAATATGAAAATAAATAAATTTAAACAGAAATTATTGCATCGCCTCAATTCAGTAGAAAGAATTTCTTTCACAAATCGAATCTCACATTGTATGGCTCTGTGTCTGAGGGTGAATATCAAACGCGAATAAAAACGTCTAGACAACGTCGATGTGGAAAATGAGAACGCTGTGCTGTGAACGAATGAATGTAGCACATACACAATAGCAGAGAGGGTTAACAATAAATAGAAAAGGAACCATGCGACAGAACAGAGATGACCCTATTCGAACGATGAGATTGATCATGTGATATGTACTCACGGCAGCTATTGTTGGGAGTTAATTGCCAGTTAACTGGCTGTTTACCGATAAACCTTCGGACCTACTGCGATTCTCACCTGAAACAAATGAAGGGGCTGTTAGTATGACGTATGTGCACGGGTCATAAGGGGAGTCCAAAATACGTAAGCAATAAATTTGGTTACTACCGCAAGCTGCTAAATAATAAGTCCCATTCTAATAATCAAATTCAATTATTTGTTTCTCGTCAAAACGATCAGAATAAGAAAGTATAATAATAATAAATTACAAAAGAATTCATTATTTACGTAAAATGAGGGCTCTCAACAATGAAGAAAATAAATGCGAACAGTTTTCAAGACAAAATAAGACTTCATTACACGCGTTCCTATTTTCTTGAATTGAACCAAATAATCCCAGACCATCCACGATCTACTAGGGCCATCATTAATCTCTTTTGCAGGCTTTCTACGGTTCTCTTTTTTCTCCTATTCGATCTACAGGATGTAGGTACAGCAAGGCGATAATATATTTAGCAATTAATTTGGGGTAGCAAAGCATACGAAAGATTTATTTTTAAATTTAAAATACAGCCGAGTCAGAGAACTAATTCACGGCGAGTGTTATATATATAAATATGGGTCTGTCGTGAACGAAGTTATAAATATAAGACAAATGTGAAGTAAAACCTGAGACTCTTGATAAAATGGTGGCTGATGGCATGACTAAATTCGATGTGATGGATTAGATCAGTAGGTAGGTATACCAAGAAATTTCATGTCGACGAACGATTAAATTTGAAATAATTCCAACTTAGTAAAGAAAAAAGGCTAAAGAAGAACTTACAGTGAGCAATGAATCTGAAGTTAGACTTCTCTAAAGTAATTCAACTGATATTCGAGATAGTCACGAGAGAGATTACCTATTTATTAGAAACATTGGCTGATGGAAACAATATTAACTTATTACATATTATTGGTTATTTACTTAAACTGAGTTAAAGAAAGTATAAACAATTCTTTTGAACAGTATGTAAAAAATTTTGTAGCCTATCAAAAAAATATCTCAACGTACAATTACTTCGGACTCGCACTAGATGGATTCCATACCATGATAAAAGACCCCTATTTAATTTTATACTATTTTTATTATTTGTTTTATACTCCATTTCAAAAAGAGAGAGAGTAATAAATTATGAAATTAATGGATCTCTATTGTATGATGACGCATATACGGCAGAATACAATAGGTTGGGATTCTTCATTATCATAATTTATTATTCGCTCCTCTTTTTGAAATGGAGTATAGTAGCCACTACCAGTAGTAATTGACATAAAGCGAACTCTTAGTAGTAGGCTCCCTTTGGCACCGTTATGGTCCGTGCTATTATTTAGTTATGGTAGCTACCTACTCGGTAATATTTATAAAATATTGCTATTAACTATACTCCATAGGGAAACCAAAATATGTAAAGCATTAGGAATCTAAATAATACAGAGTTTTACTGATCTTGTGAAAACATATACTTACCATTTCATAATTTTAAAGATAGGTACTGTACTTATTTTATCAAATATTTGGCAATGTACCAATGAAACAAATTCAGCATTAACTGTTAAATGAAACACAAACACGTAGATGATAAAATTGGGAAACAATAATCTCCAATGCAAACACGGTCGAACCGAAGAACGGACTAAAGAAATAACCAAAGGAGTCAATTTGGGAAACAGGCAACTTTCTAAAACCATAAACTATCAGTGCCATAAAACCCTTAAAAATGACAAAAAAGTACAACTTTCTATGACGTTAATCTTTTTTTATTTGTAACAGTAAAGCTTTCTCTCGTAAAAAAATAATATTGCACCCTTTATATGAATAGGTATTTTAGACCCAAACTTTCTCTTCTGAAAAAAGGCTTCTTTTATAATTCTAGCGGTACTTGCACGTTTGTCATTACAACAAAAAGGTAAGCTGTAAAGTTACGGATTCTTCTTTGTCGACTAGACAATTTTTCACGGTATAATATATTTCGTTAAATATAAATCAACCTTCTGTAATTCAATTTTAAAAAATTTAGAAAAGTAACGAATATCGACAAGAAGAATTCGAGCTTTCAATTTTATGAACATGGACAAAAAATCAAAGTGGGTAGTTCTGAGTTCTGATTTCATTTACTTTGATATTATTTATCTAAATTTATTTTTAAAAAATGGGTATCTACTCCAGGAAAAGCTATCTCTTTTATAACTATGATTTCCTCTATTTTTCCGTAATTTAATCAAAATTTTATCCACTAGAACCAAGAATCTATTTAATTGGTTGAACAAAATGATTGATGTAAGTATATTATTTCTTTCTTCAAGTACACTCTAATTGTCTAATTATGGAAAATTCTGATTATCTGAATAATCCAATGCAATATTGGTTAGCATAAATGATCCGAACACAAGATGGCTATGAAAACCTGGATGGTAATTCTATATAGGTACCTACTGCTGAAACCTTACTACTGATAAATAATTCAAATCAAACGTTAAATGATATAAACTAATGAACCTACGAAGAAAAATTATACATCTTATAATGCACGGGTGAAAAGGCAATGAACTAAGATTTATGTATTCATTCGAACGAGTAAAGCCTATTTTCCAAACAATACCTGAATTCAGATAGGTACTATCCAGTATCACATTATTTGATTAATCTCCTTTCCATGCTAATCACATTAATAGGTAAATGCTCAATGAGGAATATGAAACGGCATAAATTCAAATTATGGTAAATGTAATATGTCAATATATAATTGATGTATGGTAGACTGTAATTATGTGATAAATTACAGGTAGGTATAGGTACGATGGGCAGCATCGATTAATTCCCATTTGATATTGTGAAATGCGACGTTGTTAATCTCTGTCAAATACCAAAGATTCTATTTCGACGCCTATATTCGCATATACAACTGTTCTGATTTTCTACATAAAATGCAGCTCTATTGTCGATTTAAAGTTTTCACAGTTACCTACCCACACTTGGAAAGAAAACGAGCTGTCTAAACCAATTAAAACTATTTTGACCGTTCATTGCTTTCAAGAAAATTAAAACAAAGTTGAAATCAAAACTGGTTTTAGTAAGTATTCCTTAAGTAGGTTTTTCCATAGAACGAAAACATGCGGATCATAGAATTATCTGAATTTGCTAAAAAGAAAACCATTTGCTGTGTTTGGAACTATTCTGCATATTTCAATTGCAGTAGGTGCCCACAGGAGATCTTTTTTTTATAATTTTGTATTTGAAACAATGTTTTTAACATAGGTACACAGCATTAGTTCATATAAACAACGCTGTAGATTGTTTCATCCGTAAAACTAAATCTTAAGATTTGTTAGTTAAGTACCTTATATACATTTTGAGTAGGTACCTAGGTCCAATATCTTTTCGATTTTGTTTATTTTTATTTATAAATTCGGCATACCTGCCTCAAGCACTTCAGAAGCGTTCAGCATACATAATGATTTTTCTAAAAAAATGGAAATTATAGGTAATTACTTACCTACCTATTTTTTAAAAAAATAACTGCATAATTTTGAAGCATTACTTGTCACTTTTTGGAACAGATAGGTATATCTATTTGATCAATCATGAAAAAATACACAAACCCAAACCTGAACTAATGTACCTACCTAATGAACACAACAAATATATTTGAACTTTAATTTGCATGCCTTAATAACATTTGGAAATGTAAGTGAAATGATAATTTCGGACTATTCAAGTCTCAGTTTCAGTTTGTTTGAATCATTTTGTGATTCTTGTTTAGATAGCTCCAAAAAAGAGATAATGTAAACAAAGTTTGTCTAAATATCATGTAACTTACGTGAATTTTATTTGATTTGATTTATTTGAATCCTTTTCAGATGATTGTCTAACAGTTTTAATTAAAGTAGGTGATCTAGTGTTGGTCCTCTCAAATCAATGTTCAATGAAATATTAACAAAATCGTTTTAAAAAATGAATAGATCCGGAGTTTAACTGAATCTGAAAGCTCTTATGGACAATGACTAATTTACAAAATATTATGCATGAATGACAATGACATGGCCATGACAGAACGGATATTGACAAGATTATGAAAAATATCACAATTATAGGTATAAAATGCAAAAAATCTATTTCATGTTTAATTAATTCATGGGAAATTAAACAGTCTTTCAAAAAAACGAGTCATACAGATTCATTTATTATGAGTGATTATTATTGCTGCTGCCTTCGACCATGGCTTATTCAGTTGGTGATCCGAACACACTCATTGTTTATGATAAAACGACTAATTCTCATATGACATAGCAAATACATTATTATCTTCTCATTGCAGTAGTATTACTGTTGTATGGCAGGCTCGATATTACCGCTATTGTCTTTGCGATTAATTAGAATTGGAATTATTATTCAGAGCTATAAAAATCAAAAATAATAAATATTATTAATTATTTACAATATCGAGTATGTAAGCTCACGAATAGTTATCATAACAATTAAGTTGTGAAGAGTATCAAATGATTTGCACCACACTTCGAAGCAATGACAGTTGTAGATACCAAGAATTTTTGGAAAAGTGAACACATCGATTGCGTAAGGACTTTAATAAACAAAACAAAAACTCCTAAACAGATACGCGACGATAAAACTGAATTTACACCACCTACGTAATGAAAACATGTCGTCGTACGTTCGTCGCATCGTTAACATTTATGTTCGGTTAGGTAAACATTTTAGCGTTAATGTCATCGTGTGCGCGCTATGGAAATTTTTTGCAAATGTCGAAATTTTGCACACAATACTCGATGGTTTTTTCTCCGTTAGATTTTATTGGCAGCTCGGCACCTACCACCAACTATGGTTAGGTGTAGGTACACCTACATATGGCGGACGTTCGTTTAAATATCATGTTGTTTCAGTACCTGCACTGGTAGTCTGATTTCTGAAAGTTGCCGATTTGGCAATGTGACACAATTTTCAAGCAATGGAAAATAATTCCATTGAAAAAGACTGAACTAGGTACATAAAAAAGTATAAATTAGAAAAGAAAAAAATATTGGGGGTGGAATCCAAGAGCTCTACACTGTTAAATGCGACAATTACAAGTGCACTTTTCACCCTCAATTCAGAAAAAACTGCTTCACAGATTTTGATTCAAGAGTCATAATTTTTAAAATAAAATACATTTAATAACTTCCTTCTGGATCTTGTCTATCAAATTATGTTCAAAGGTTACTGACGATGAGATCGAATATCACTGTTGCCATCTTGAAATTATCTTGATACAGAGAAGGCAAGATTCAGAATTTTTCATCCTGGAGAAACTTCAAATTGCTTCAAAGACCTAACCTAAAGTAACTACCTAACCTTTTGCCACGCAATAATTTGCATATTTTCAATCTAGATTTATTTCGCCATGCATGCGATTCTGTTTACCTGCCTATCTTACATGATGTGCTTTTTTCTTTTTAGAATAAAACAAAGATAATGTGATCCTCGAAAATGCCACAAAACCGTTTTTAAGGACGAATTTCGTCCAAATAAAATATGTTGAGCGAACATTTATTTGGACAAGGGAAACTAGAATATAGTAAGGAAGTAGCAATTTGTGACCGAAGAAACCTAGAAAGAACAGGACGATAAAGTCGGCAAGTATGACGGCAACTAAATGCCGTTTACTGGTCATTCGATACAAATACCTATGCCACGATTACCCGGGTAGTGTCAGAACCATATATTTAGTGATCAGAATTAATAGAAAAAGAGACGACACCTGCTGTGAGGTGTTACAATATCTAAGCACCAAGGTAAAACGGTTCTATTAACCAAGTAGATTTTATTTCATTGGCGAAACAGGACCTGCGAATCAGGAAAATGCCAGTCTATCAACCCTTAACTAAAGTACATGTGGTTTGTTCAAAGTAATCTGTGATTTCAATACTTATATTTATAATTGCATAAGTTGTTACTTGAAATATATCTACAATTTCTAAAAACAGATATTAGAGCATCCTTAGCGTAAAAAGGGAAATTTGAGATACCTCATACCTTTATGTCGATTTTAATATTCTAATAAATAACAATGATGATACTATCGAACAGCAATTATTATGATGATGAGTTTTATTGAATCATTAATATCGGTTTAATATAACAAGGGAAAATTCTCAATTGGTGTTGAATTGGATATATCTACTACGGTAGGTAGAGTAACAGAATTAAAATAGATAGATAATAATTGATGCTAATTTGCTAATATGATCCGAAATGATAAATTAATTTTTGTTTGGCATTATTTTTTTCATTGGTTCAATATGGCATAGGTAGGTATATCTGGGATATCCTAATTCAAAATAAATTTGGGTGTAAAGGAAATTGCAGATAACTAGGTAGAATATATCAAATTATTTTTATTACAACAAAACGCTCACAACTTACAAACTAACAGATCTAGTCGGTCAGTTGATTTCATGGATAACGATACGAGAATTATGCATATTTATCTGTACCATAACTGACAAGCCCGATTTGATGGCTTGTAAACCTCAAGTATCGTGGTTAGAACAGAGCTCCCTTGATTGGCATTGACTATAATTTTTATTATTCAGTATAGACCACCTTCCCCTAATTTGAGTGAAGATGCTGAAATGACGTTCTTATAATTCTTGGATAATATAGATAGACAAGGACAGGAGCATTAAAGATAGATATATAAGTATATTTTTTTATTTTTTCGAATTGATTTTAGTCTGAATTATCTGTTAATAAAAGAGAAATTTGCAATTTTAATTTATTGTTCAACAACGACAAATACAGTTCCACACATATTCTATTGCTTCTGATGAATCAGATATATTTCGCATTTAAATTCATTACCATTTTTAGATTGATTCGCCGCATGTCTCACGATCAAAGAAAGATCGAAAGTTTTCAAATTAGACTTTGACTGATTAGGAAGTCGATGTACCTACAAGCGAAGTTAGCTGTATAGCTAACGAACGATCAGACCATGCGGCTTTAGATATCGGATGTCTGTGTAGTTGTCACTCGACGGACGGGAGTTGAATGGGTGGAAATAACTCGCGAATAAATAAATAAAATCCAAAGTGTCTACCCGGTAGATACGTATAGAGCGGGAAACGCGCCCGTTCGTATTGTATAGTTATAGTATAGTCTAAAAGATTTATATAGCTTCGTTAGCTCGTAAACATCGACGGCCATCCAATGTTAGCGACTGAAACATTGCACCCCGTAACTAAGCAACTGGCCGGCAAAAGATTTGTTGCCCAGCGGAGGCGGCAGTGGTCTCAATTAGAACGCTGCCGCTGCATAAGGTCGTACATCATACATTTTTCGCTGGAAGCAATAATGGTAAAAGTTTGTTCTTATTTCATTTAAGAAATCAAAGATATCTTATCAATATCAGCATCATCACATTCATAATCACAAGTTAAATATCGTAATGTCATTATCAAACTTGACAGTTAGCGTGATACAAATAGACTTCACTAATTTTTTACTCCTGTGCTTATGCTTAAAAAGCAGTAGCAACTACAATGCAATTTTTAAAGAACTTAATATTTTGTGGTCCCTCCGAGTATTTTTGAAGGAAAATCCATTGGTATTGTCTTATAACAGTTAGGTATATCAAAATCATATTAAATACCTATAGGCCATTCGGTAGATAGAATGATTACAAAGTAAAACCAAATAGTACCAACGCGGAAAACAACAGCTCGGTGAGCTAATACCCCAATATTCATTGAATTTTATCATCGATGGTTGGGCGATATGTTCGAGTTCTTACTCAATACAAATATTGAAGTAACTTCTACCAACTTTATATTTCATTATCTATCATTACAACGAAAAAATAGAAACTTAGGTACACAATATTGAACAGATCAATATTTGGGAAAGACCTAAATGTGCTATCTAAGAAGTTCTCCACTGAATCAGCGAGATATAAATCCCCTTGGCAATGGGCATAGTAATGTTAAATTCCATGGATTGCTTCCACTCAATATCATGCAGAGAAAGAATATTTCCAATTTAATAAAATTTCAGTTTGAATTCCACATATCGATGCCCCATAAAACACATCAAGAGAATAAGCAGAAAGCTCTTTTTGGGCTTCTTTATGACTTTCTAAAGTATGGGATTTCAAGAGATATTACCCTTATAGACAAAGCTTTATTGCGCTGTCGGCTATATCACTCCCTCAAATGGTGACAAACTACCCCTATATGTTCTCATATCAGAAGCGGGACACGCTATATACGCCTGGCACGTGAACTCCTTAAATATCCTTTGACGTTAGGTTGGCTGTAGGACGATGAGGCCGGTCTATAAATTAAAGGATTAGCAATTATAACAAGGAAAGTCGCCTCGGATTGGTCGTAAGAAGGTTTAGAGTGCCGTAGCAAAGGCTTTGGAACCGCAAGAATGTATTCCGTTTGAAGATTACTCGGAGAAATTTATTGTCGAATGATTAGAATATAGTTAGAGAAATTGTGTCAGAAAGATATTCCCTAAGTATCTACCTACACCTTAAAAAATCTTTTGAATGATATGGATTGTTGGAGTATCATATCAAGGCGAATTAATAATGAATTAGTGTTAGATAATTATAACAATTTGTATCTTCTTGATGAACAAATTGATTGAACGGCGGTCAATTTACCTTGTCAGAAGCTTTTTCCGGTATTTCACTCAAGTCAAAATACAATTTTATCATACAAATTGCATTTCTATGATTTTTTGTGTTCTGCGGACAACGATAATCTGGGTGGAATAATAACGCATTCATTAATTCACAATTCAGATAACCCACCTAATAGGTATCTAGTGTTTGTTCAGTAATATTTATTGTATTTGTCTTATCTATAATTAATTGATAATTTTGCGTCGTCGGTATCAGTTATTTCAAGAAAATGGATGTATATTCCCGATTCTACTTCTCCAAATTGGATCTGCCATCTGATAAGCACAACCCGCGCAATTGGGGATAAAGGGGAACTATATAGGATATAGCTGCGAGCGGTAAATTTTATTCAAAATAGCTGTTGCAATTGGAATAACATATCAGACAATACAGTAAATTGTAGTCTATATATTTTGTCTATATGTCTGTATGGCGTTGCAGAGTTTCTTCAGCAACAAATCTAATTCCATCCGTATAATGGATCGGCGCAAAAAAATAAATAATGTATAGAATCTATATGGATGAAGGGCGTTTTCGCATAAATTTCCAGTAGGGTTCACTTAATGTAAGCATTATATTAGTCTGATCTAACAAACGCGCGACATGCGAGATATATATATATATATATATATATATATATATATATATATATATATATATATATGGCGTTCCAAGTTTGAATTGAAATCCATTTCTCTATTGAAGTTGCCATTTTTAAAATGAAACGGGTTCAAGTTAGCAATATGCCAAGTATCAATAAAAAAATCTATCAATTTAAGATTCATATTTTTATACTGCGTACCTGATCATACTATTAAAGTAATTTCTATAAAATCTAGCCAATATAAAATCAAATTGACAATGATCAGCTAAATTATGGAAAATACCTACTGGATAGTAGAAGTGTGAAAACTCTTGACATCATGTAACTGGTTCCTTCGAGTGACTCACCCTTGTATTTGCTGACATGTAAAACTGTAGACATCTAAAATACCGAAAAATGTGCAAAAGGAATAAAACCTATGGTCATGTTCATATTTTCATACTTAAACTTCACGGAAACAGCTTTATTGAAATGTTTTTTGGAAAAATTGATAATACAGAACAAGCTGAAATAAAGATTACCTATTATAAGATCTAGGTATACTATCGAGCAATCCAAAAAATTTAATTCGAAGTAGGCTATTGCAGATAAGAATAATTCCAGGGCATGTGTTGGCTAGATTCAGATGGGTGTTAGTTGTTATGTCATATTCAGTGAATGTGTTTGTTAAATGAGTCGTCGGCAGCCTTAATAATCATAGATAATTAATAAATGTGAATGCTGTCGTATCTGATTTCTTATGAATTTAATGTAAAAAAATAGCTGCCCAGTGTATATTGATAATAATTGTGTTGGTTTTATAATCTTGTCAATCTCCCCATTGTCATTAGTGCAAAATATACTTTGCGTTGCGTGATATTGTCCATAAGAACGTGAATATATTGGAAGATGACTTACCTAGATTAAATGTCAAGTTAAAAACTGTTTTTCTTTGCTACATCTGCAGCAATTTATTGTTTCTAGTAGCTTCGAAAACCAGGATTACCAAATGATTCAAACAACCGAAATTGAGAATTAACGATCAGTGCAGAGTGCAGAAATATTCAATCCGCTTAGTCGTAGTAATATGAGAATGTTGTAACCTAATTGTTAGTTCAGGTATCTAATGTCTTTATTACCTACTTTCAATATTGATAAATAAAATATTTCAGCTCCAAAAAGTGACAAAGGATGTTTCTAAATTATACAATGGGCGCGTCCACAGCACTCTATGATTACCAATCGCTTATTAATCAGTAATCAGAAAGTTGACGTCTTTAATGTGACAGCTATCAGTAAACAATAGTGCAACAAAACTTATCTTTTATATTCCAATTGTATTATGAACATCTATCATTTCGTTTACCATTTATTCTTTCTCACTATAAACAGATGAGTATATTGAACAGAAAATAACGTTTCTTCTTCCATTTCCAATTCCTCTAATATGTGTACTTAATTGTCGAGTTAGATTATTTAAATTCTTTTGGCAAACATCGATTTGACGAATGAGCTAAGAGATGCATCAGTCGTATCCGCAAGAGTATGATTACTGATACTGATTAATGAGCGATTGGTAATCAGTAATCAGTCATGGCTGTCGACCCGACCATATTCAATGATTTAAATAATAAAGTCATGCGTAGACGTTTTTCTATATCTGCATGGCTCACTTCGGATGCCTTTTTATTTGGATGTACCTACAAGTATACCTACATATATTAGGTAATATTTTTATATATTATAACATAATTCGTTTAGGAAGCAAAAAAAATGGCGCAATATCTCATAGAGTTAAATAGATTTGATCAATTTGTTTATCATATCTACTTGACGGTCATTCTAATTAAAAATTCTTATGAAATAAATTCCGTCAAGAAATATTTTCCTCTGAAGTATCTACAAGTATATTAGCTCTATTAATTTTGTTCCATTATTTTTTCTCTTACAACTTCGGCCATAAGATTATGTATACCTAGTAGGAGTTCTGTTCAGTAGTGTTCCGTAGAGAAAAGATTCGCAAAATGCGTTGCCGCTAATTGCAGCATTATATTACTCAATAACGGTTGTTAGAGTTATTGGGCCGGCACCTGAAGACCAAAGATAACCTTATCGAACAGCCGCGAAGAACCACAGGATTGGCCAACTAATAATAAGAGGCTCGACAGCAACCGGTTCTATATAAGGTCCCTACACGACAAGTCCTCGGCTGCTGTCACCGGCATTTCCTCCGCTAATGAGATGGAATGGGACGGACAAGCTTTTGCTGTTCGCCACTTTTCTGCTCTGTCTGTTCGGCATGAGAAAAAAACAGAATGGCATTAGTTCTAACAATATCCGAAGACACACAGAGTCACTATATAGACCTACCTACGGCGACTTTTCTAATAGCGTTTTCGTATTGGAACAAGTTCACGTCGCTCATAAGAAGGAGATGGACGACGTCTTCGGAATCCTGACAAGATCGCGATATGAAAAATGTATCATCGGACCGAACTGATTGGCTTCCATTCAGAGTTTTTGTCAGGACAGGCTCTCTGTCGGTCCACTTTCATTATCCCGGGACATATAGACGTCTTTTTGCAGCGAAATCGCTGGCTGCAACTGCCGACTGGTCCCTCGAGAAATTAATTAAAATGGCCAAATACAGTTTGACACACAGTGGATCATTCGGATTTTTGTCAAAAAGGGCTCATTAATATTTTCATCACTCATACACGAAATTTACAAGAATTGATATTAGTATATTTATTTACAGATCACTGAAACCTGTAGGTATAGTTCTACTGGTATAAAAATTTTCACTCTATCTATCGATATATGTAATTTAGTTGTGAATATCTAGATACATTAATATCGAAATAATAAAAATACCTTTCGGGATTATACAATTAATTGAATAAACAAATTTTACTTTCATATAGGTTTGTTGCTGCTTAACAGTAGATATTAATGTAAGAAATACTCTTCAGACAAACTTGGCAACGTCGTGTTTATCTTGTTGGTCACGTTGTTATGAAGCCACAGCGCCTCTTCTCTTTGCCACTTTTGTGGCAGTTCCGAAACACAATTTTGTGGGATTAGGCTTTCCCCTCTCAAATGCTAGAATCACTCTGGCAAACGTGTTACCGGAAAGTCAATATGTATCATATGAACATTCAAGATTGTTCTTTATAACATCGTAGCTTATCTATAGCTTCTGGAAATGGTGTGTCTTATACGTATCTGTATGACATCTTTATATTATGTAATGGTAACGGAAGTGCAAAAATCAATAACAACTCCATTGCTCTGTTCCAAGTTATAAAATATTCTGTGAATATTTCTATCGCTGAAATGACCTTATCATTATAAGTAAATTAAGTATATACAAAGACTATAATTGATATACCTAGTATTTTTGTGTAATTATAGCAAATGCAAAATTTAGAAAAGAAATTAGAAATATTTTTCATCATTGTAGATGTAATTGATCAATATCAATAAATTAATTTTCACACGTCCACTGAGCATTTGTTTAGTAATTAGTTACGTTCCATAGTGAGGTTATTTTCAAAACTTCCACATACTCTCGACATTAAATGATAAATCTATTATTATTGAACTTGATCGATAGCTGTTGAATCAATATATACTAGGATATAATACAGGCCTCATATCCCAGGGCATGGAAATTTTAATCGAATCATCATTTAAACGATAATAAACTGCCACCAAATGACTATTGTGTAATAATGTTGATGTTTGACGATTACGACCGAACATTATGGACCGATTATGAGCCGGTGCACATCCATTCAGGCGCACGCTCTCAAATATTTATGCATTCGGGCATCGGTGCTACATTTCCAAAAATGTTTAATAACTGTATAATGAACAAACACATACGTACATGTATATATATATATTGGGTGCTTTATTAGTGGAAAAGCGGCATCCTAAATTAACAACGAAGCTGCTACAATTTAACAACACAGTTAGTTGTTGTAGATGGCGCTGGGTGCGCGATGCCGCCACTAGCTGCGGGTGCATCATTAGTCTGCAGTACCGGCATAACTCATGACTCCAAACCGCAACGTGAGTAACTGCAAGCTTAATAATGTCTACAACGTAGCTACATTACTCCTGAATAGGAGCGCCCGTACAAGAGAACCACCACCAAATTCTCCCAAGCTATGCTATACATATATATACACTCTCTCCTTCAACCCCTTGCTATTGTCCTTTTTATCTTCCACATAATAAACTAGCTGCCGCACCGCAAGAGCTCGACCACCTCCAACTCAAGTCTCTTGAATTCTACTCCCGCTAATTAACAGATAAATCCCGATTATGTTCATGGAGACAGTATGGACCAGCAAGTCTTAACGAGAACGTTATAATGACAAGAAGACTCTTCATTGATTATATTCCGAACTTTTTATCATCTGTTAGGTATATGATTGAGTAGAACTAATAGTTGTTTGCTTTTACCTCTTCTGACAGTAGTTGATTTGACGTAATAGAGAAAAGAGAGTATAGGTATGTAGACATTTTCTTCAAAAACCATTCTCAGATGATAGGAATGATTAGAATCTTCAAGTAGATATATGGCAAAATCTAAATAGAAATATTGACGCCAAACTTTACTTGATTAGGTAAGTACCTATCAAACAGAATTATGATTCAAAAATTATCAAAGTAACAGATAAGTAGATAAGATATGATGCGTAACGGGCACTAGCAATCTTTGAAACTTATGTCGTATAAAGAACTTTTTTGCAGATATTTCCGATCTTTGCAAATTTTGTATTTCATGTAATTTACCTTTCCGTTGGCAAACACGATGCCGTTTTTTTTTTTCGTTTTGCTTCACAATGATGCTTTATCCTCGATTTTAACATATTCACTATAATCTTTCCCTAACGATGCGTCTTATGGCCAAAGCAAACGATCCGTGGACGGAACCGTCAACGGAGCAGCAAAAACCCACTTGACTACTTACTATACACCACATCGCTGGTTGCCTATCAAAACAATGGATCGGTGAACGAAGCAAAAACGGTTTTATTTTCCGGATTATCCTCTCTCTCGTCCCTCCTATAATCTTTCGTGCTGTAACATCTTGTGCAACTGAATTGACAAGTAGATGCACGATGGTGCTGTGATATCAGCCGGAAAAAGCCAACACAAACACACTCACATAGACACAAAAGACCGTTCTCTTTCATACAAAAGGTTAACAATTGTCTGTTGTGAGGAGAATGGTTCTTCTATAAGATAGAATTCAATTACCTTTGCGGATGATAGTGTTAAAGTAAGATGTTGTCGATAAGTTCTAGATGTTTTGGATTACTGCAAATCATAAACTTCAACTCTAACATACATGTATATTTAGCTTGAGGTTTGATCAGCTCAAACTATCTATAGGCGAATCGCACAAATTTTATGACTGAGTTATTAGGGCACGTATCTCCCGCCAATTCAACTAAATTTTTGACTAACAGTCTACCAGCGCATGGGAACATACAATACATAACTATTTTATTCTTCTTTCAACATTTCTTTGATCTACTTCACATCGACAGAACGTGATTTTGAAGCAAAATGAATCTAAAAAATTGCGATAATACATTCCGTCTCCATACATATACCACAATAATTACGTGTAATGATTGTTGTTTTTTTTAGTAATGAGAAAAACCGTTGTACGCGACATATTATCATCAACTATGGAAAAACCTACAGCCACCATATCTAGTCGCGCATTTTTATGCATGCACAAAGATTTCCTTATAGACGATGGTGAGTGAAACCGTTGCTGCAGATCAAGGCTCTCCTCAGATTGCCTGCGGGAGACGAGAGAAGAAGAGAAGAAACCTTTCTGTAACACATGTCTTTGGAATGCAAGGGGACGGGGACACGATGTCTTTATGCGGGATCCATTCGCAGCAGATGACCACAGAGATATCATACTCAAGCGATGGAATGACAACTGCCTATGAACAAAAGAGTAAATCAAATGTACAGTCTGGCCTGTCTAAGTGTCTTCTCTGATATTCAAAGATTCTTACTTCTTACTCTTTTTTTCTTTACCGAAGAAAATTGCAATGCAGAAATAGAGAACACATGTTTCAAAGATTTTTCTACGATAAAACGTTTTTATTAGCTTAATGAATCGAACGAAATCTTTTGACTGAAATTCCCCCTACTTCCAAATTTATGAGTACGTTGAATTTCCTAACACTCATTGAAAACCCATGACACTACAATACTCTCATGACATTAGGTATATAGTATAATTGAAGCCAAATTAAGAAATTTTTCAAAACCCAGTGACATCCGTGATAATAAAATTTTAGCAACAATCAGAGATGTGCACTTGGACATTTTATAGTTTATTTATAAGTATTTTCTTGCATTTCCACAAAAAATTGGACCGACGGTAGGTATTAGTTGGTGGACGGAAAAATACAAAATAATATTAATTCTATTGGTGCTGCTACTTGTGAAGTTGTGCAGTTGCAATTAGATTGATAACTTTTGGCACCAACTTCACCAATAATTATTTTGTATTTTTCAGTGTACCAACTAATAACGTCGGTCGATTTTTTTGTAAGACATGTTTATTTCACACTTTTGAGTGTTACATTTGTCACGAAAATCCTGGAACGTTCCCCATTATCCATATATGCTTTGCTTGTATTTGCTATTATTCAGAAATCTAAGAACATCACCGCAGAAATAAGCATATTATAAACTTTACTAGGTACTGCTGTAATTCAAAAACCATAGCTCTTTTGAAAAAATGTTCAATTTAAACATTTCCGGATATTTTGTTATCTTTGGGTAATTCTGGATTTTCTCGGATTTTAGATTTTCTAGAAAATTTGCTCCATTCACCCTCTTTGGGGGCGGTTTTCGAAGGGAAGGATATTTCGGATTTGAGTTTCTATGAATATGGGACCATTCATCAAATATCCTCTTTCAAATTAATCAAAAATCATCAGAATCGGAGTACGTTTACTATATAAGACGCGCACACGAACCAAAAAAAAGCAGACAGTCGAATTGTATACCTTCTTCATTTGGGTTCACCGTTCAAAAAAGTAGTGCTTGATATCACTTGTATTTTTTATGGCTTATCACTATTGGTTAATTTGTTTCGACACACAAAATTTACATATTAGGTACCTACTGTTCTTGTGGTTTTGAAGTTAAAATCTGATAACGTTCTGAGTAAGGAACCACACATACATTGCTAGGTTATAGTTCGAAATAGCTACTTAGATGTAAAATGCTAACTGATAACCAAGAGAGTTTATAAAAAATAAATACAAGAAAAAGCAAAAGTTTCGCTGAATAGGTAAGGTGATTCTTTAATGCATGTAGGTACCCATCTGCAGTCTTTACGAGGTACCTACATCATTAGGTTTTTATAAAATATAATATTTAGGTAGTATAAGTATCATGCTAACCGAATCAAAATTGAGCTCGCACGTAACTAATCATGAATATATATTATTATTCATATCATCTACCTATTGAACAATAAAAACTAATATTATCTTGAACGAAAAATCTACTGAGCCAAGAAAATGTTCTACCGTGAAATATTCACAGAACAAAATCATAGTGATGTGGTCTTAGATACCGCTACTATTATCAGGTAGATATATCTATATCGTTTTCTTCTCGAACTAATAATTTGGAGCTCATTGTAACTGTTTTTAATGATATGCTTATTCAGTGGTAGTCAAAAAATAAATGAATACGCTAGGATAACTAGTGCCGAAGTAGATACCCCGTATGGGGCCTGAGAAATCGCTGCGGAACACCTTAGTCACTTAACCGAAATTAATAAGAACTATTTAAAAAAAATTTAGGCCTTAAATACAAAAATTGAAAGATGATTATTCTGATCTTCCAGTGCCCAAAAGACAACATTTCAGCATAAATTTTATCTCCTATGTAATAACTTACACACGAAATGACTGTTTGTTTTTCTCAGTAAGTATTTGATAAGGGAGAAGGAATCAAGGATAATGTGCATATTTGATAAAATTTATGCTTTGAACATTTTATCAGTAAATCTGATTACCCAGACTCACTATTTTCGATGATAGATGACGATTTAATGTAATATGTTAATGTACATAAATGAAATCAAAACAATTACAATTAAGTTATTAAATGAAAAACTCGTTTCTTAAAAGATCATGGATGTTTTTTATACCTATGTCTACAAAGCAGTGTAATTAGTCTGGCTTAAAACTATCAAGAAATCCAACGATTAAATGTCATTATCGCCACAAGATATCCTCCATAGCCAACCAAGTCTTAGGTACCTACTACAAGTCTTTTCTCATGAGGAGTGAAATAACAGGCTGCAAGTAGTATTACCTACAATTTTGTATAAACGTCTCTTACATCGTAAGTAGCCTCTATTAGCCGTTCCTAAACGCAAATAACGGGGTAATTGAATATACCTTAACATAACATGCCTCGCGAATCAAATACCTAGCAGGTTTTTTATGACCATTTTGTTGTGGGTGATTTCAGATGCAAATTGTGTAGGTCGTGGATGGTGTAGATTTGTTTGGTAACTTGTAGACTTATTATAAGGTAGGTAGATGTAGGATTTATGAAGTAACAAAGTTTTAATAAATAATTTAAGTTGATCTGGAATCTTTAGTTAATATCGATCACACACTATGAAACCAAAACTACATGACAAAACCTTGGTAATGTTGATACCTACTCATTGAAAATCATACAATAAAAAATCTCAAGAAAAATCTGCATATGGTAGGTAGGTACCTACCTCCGAAAATAGAGGGGGTACAATTCAACTGTAGGTATATGTTTGTTTTTTTTATGTAGGTGTGTAGATACGCGCCTTTGCCATAGTACCTATTTTGATGATTTTTTTGCAAAGAGGAGCGTTGAGTCTCCATCACCCGGGATACTGCCACCAAATAGGATATAAAGGGCATTTTCTGCAAAAATTGCAAATTTTCAATGACAGGATTAAAGAAAGTATAATTTTCAGCAACGTTAAGATTGGACATTTTTCAAGGAAAGTGCAAGTTTGTTAGCGCCCAATTTTTATGTCATTGAATATAGGTAAGCCTACGTTCAATAATTTTCGACTAATGAAGCATTAAAAAAATTTACATAAATATTATTTACAGAAAATAGGACTGAATTTTTTAGTTGGTGTACTAAAAAATCAAAATAAGGCTTAGACTATTGGTGCTGGGAACCTACCTATCTACTTTTGAAGTGCAATAGGTACCTAAGTCTTCTATTTACTCACAACTGTAGGTATACCACTTCGAAATTACCAGAAGTCGGTCCTATGTTTCGTAAGAAATATGTATTATGAATTTGCTCACAATATTAAATTGATATTTCTAATTATCTAATCCTACCTATACACAATAGGTACAGATTAGTTTAAAGGCGTATATTAACAAGATTACATATAGGTTTTTTCAATGTTTTCATTAGTTATTTCAATTATCTAACGTTAATGTCACCGTTGATTCCAGTTAGCATAGGTACGTGTATTTTCATCAGATAGGTACCTACATACTAAATTTTGCAAACAATTTAGGAAGAAAAACTGTCTTGTCGGGAATATTTGTTAGGTTGACATTAATCGAAATTGAACAATTCAAAGCTTTGACACATTGAAGATTTTCTAAAAAATATTCCAAACTGAATAAAATATGATTGAGTTTGGAAAGAATATAAGTGATGATTCAGACATATAGGGGGATGACCTCATCCATTTGAAAGTGTGGGAGATAAGTCACTCAATTATTTATTACAATCCGTTATAAACGTCTGCCATCTTGAGCAAATGGTCAATTGACCTTGGTGAACGAGGCGATCGCATTGCTGAAATCCATTCTATTTTGGAGAGAACTATCACAAGAAATAAAGTTGTAAGCCGTCTCTGTTATGTCATATCTTCAGTGAACAGTGAAACAATGTCATAGATTAAGCCAAGTCAGAAAAAACAATACGTCTCTATCAAATAGGAATAACAAATTTTTTCAATAGCCTACCTAGGTATATGTTTTCAAAGAGTAAGTAAAGTAAGTAATGATGAAAGTCAATATTCAAAAAATGTTGAAAATTTAAAATATCAAGATCACATAGGTGTCTAGTGTCTACTGTTGCTATAACAATGAATCTATAACCGACTGTGGGTAAATTATCATAATTCAGTACACATTTCCAGATAATTTCGATCAATTTAGGAAAGTCTGGAATCGTGTTGTTGGAAAATCGTTGTATCATGCAGTCTTTAGCTTCGCACCCGCCCGCTAGCTTTATGACGTGGCGCACAGACTTATTTTTTTCCGACTAAATCAATACCGTGCCTGCCCATTGTAGCCTTCTGTGTTTTATAACGAAAAAAAAAACACTTTCTGGCTATTGTAGTAAATCCGAAATGTCACGGTGGAAATTAGCTCGAAACTGTCCTGCAAAATCATTTGAAAATACTTAGTCAACTTCTATGCGTAAGAGAAATGAATTGTTCCTTTTTTGAAAAATTAATAATAATTTTATAGGTAGATATTAAACTTCCTCTAAATGAAATTTATTACCTACTTTTAAATATTTACTCACATGAATTTGAGCAAATAATTAAATACTTAATAGAAATTATTTTCGAGGCTGATTTTGTTTGCTATTCACATATTTAAAATTTGATATGATATTTGTTCATTTCTAGTTGATATACTTACCAACTTATAGGTAATCATTCCATACATTTGTAAAGGGTTATTTGTTATTTGTTAATCATAAGAATAATAAGCTTGACTATCAACTCACCTGCTGGTAAATAAAAATAGAGTTGCTTTGCTCAATGAATAGGTATAACTTAAAACATACCTGAAACAGAAGAGAACAAATTTGTATAGGTAAATTAATGATTATTTGTGTTGTGAATGTAAAAGTAGCTAGATAGTTGGGTACCTATAGGTACCAAAATATTTTAATATCAATTCTGGAATAAAATACCTAGGTAGTTCAGTCTAAGAACTAATTCTCTAAGAAAAATTTCGAAAGTTTTCTTTCAATGTTAAGTTCATGTTAGGTAGGTGTACCTACGGATTTGCAGAACGTAAAGATAATATGTAGGTAGGTATTCACTTTTCTTCCTTTTTGGGTAGGTAAAGATTTATTTATGAATGTCAAAACTTTATGCACCATAAATAAAATCCTTATGCTTCTAAAATGAAAAACTCGATTTACGGCAGCAATATTTCAAATTATTTTAATTCCATCTTCCCTACAAAAAAAAACACAAACTCCTCTTTATTCCGTCCGACGAACTTCGCAGCGAGATCGTCATGTAAAACGTCATTCTTCAGATGAATTATTTCGCGGTGCACGAATGATTTTATCTTTATTAATGTGCTTATAATGCTCCGGTAAACTGCCCAGGGACTTCTGCATTCAGATTGTAATTCAACTAACTTTTTCCTGATAGACGGAAGAATGAATAAATCACGTTCTAGTTACAATATTACTGTAAGTTGATAGGTATGGGAAAACTGGAGGATATTTAAATCAATTTTAATGTCGTTTTCTCGACGATTTAATCGAGAATAATCGACAAATTTTTATATCTGCAATGATTCCACTAAAATCCTACACTATATACTTTTTCATCTAGGTACTTAGATACTTAAAAACTAGGTATTGAATTTTTACGAAGTTAGGTTCTAAATTCATTTAACATAGGTAGGTAGGTATACATACAAAATATAGAAGTACCTATTTAAACAAAATGAATCAACAATAAAAAATGACTAGTAATAACAATGAATTATTGAAGAGTAAACAAATTTAAATGGTAAATTCACCTACCTGATGTAAATAGTCATCTTAATTTTCAAAAATTCGAATTTAAAACTGTTAAAAGAATGTTTAGTTACTCACGAGATTCAAATGTCCTTTTTGAACTTTACCTTAGCCGAAACTCAACCGCAAAAACCCTTTGTGGTACAAAACATGACGAGCAAATAACCAAAAAATTCCAATTATCAACTCTATCGCCTTGTTTTTAAGGTTCACTTTTGTGCGTTACGTATGCCATATTCTAGCATGTTCATAGGCCGGCGAACAATCGACGATCGCTCCCCCCTTTGGTGAACAGCTGTCGCGTCTGCTCGAGCGCGCGAGTCAGCCATGTTGAATTCCACGACGGCGCTGCCTCCGATCAAGTGTTTTTCCGTCATACACTCACGGATTCAATAGAAAAATGATCACAAACAAGTGCAATTTACAAGAAGATGGTTTATAAACGTGTAAGAGTGATGTTAATGCAGTGATCAACATGTTTGACAACGATTTTCGACGGATTAACGGCAGAACGTAATGGCCGGCGCACCAAAGCATGGCCAACTAGGTACACTGTCAATCCTACACGAACCACCTAGATTTCAGGGTTTTTGGTGGATGGGTCTGTTTTGATTCTGATTTTAGCATGGATTTGAGTGAAACGTAGTACCTAATTCTGTTAAGTTTGCAGAATTTCATTGTTTTATCGATCAAAGAACTCAAATAATATAATATACTTCTACTAGAAATAATATTTTGAGTTTATTTTAAATATTACCTAGATTGATCAATTGAATATTTTTTTTTCAAATTTAGCTACCTATAGATTGATAGATACCAAATCTAGTTCACTTTTAATTTGTAATATAAGTACCTAATAATATTTTGGTTAGCTGTAGTTGCATAGGTAGGTACCTACCTACCTACCTACATAATATTCAATTTATTCAATATTTTGAATAAAGAATTATAATAGAAGTAAGAAAATCATCAGGTATTTATTTATCTCAGTTCAATTTCCTATAACTTAGGTAAATACATTATTCTTATTATTGAAATAGGTACCTAGATGTTACAGCAGTTTCACCGTATAGAATTAGGTATCTTAAATCTCTTCATATATTATAAAGAGTTACTGAATCAGAAATCATGACTCCCAGAAATATTTTTATCACGTTCAAAGACTGGACGTCATAACAAACGAAAGAACAATGAAACATTCATGAAAAGTGTTAGGTACCTATATAAAAATGCACTTCATCATTGCCGATGGACCATTAGAGGAGACTGATGCCAAGATCGAAGATGCGGCCAAATCCCATACCTACCTACAACAGTTTTGAAAACATTCGTGTTTGTTTACATTGAAATTTACTCCACCATAGTTGTACAAAGAGCCAAGGGGCTGACAGATTTAGAGACGCGTCTAAAGATTTAGAGCATGATGCAGTGTGTAATTTAAATTTAATTTTTCATACTTATAATTGCACTTACATCGGCTTGAGTGCATTCGGAAATTTATGGCGAGAAGAAATATCCTATAAATCCAACAAAGTATTTATAGAATCAAAGATACCTATATGTTTGGAAGTTCTATATAGATGAATCTAATGTTGCGTTGATTTGAAATATTAATATTCATTTGAATCAAAAACATAAAAGCTGATCCACATACTCTGTTGATTATGAAGGTGAAAAAGCGTTTTGCAATTGTAGATGTGATATTATTTATCATTTACCTAACTGTTACATTGTGACTATATTTGCACATTCTTCTTAGCTGGAGAAATTCATATGCTTATAAAAATATTGTAATAAAACCACAATTTGCATAAATAATGTAGAGATAAGTAGGTAGATATATTAATATATAAAATTGACATTTTAAGTATAGTTGTACAGTCAATTTCGAGGTGGCATAAATTTCTTTTATTTAATTGAATAAATCGGTCAGAGCTCACTGCGGTGTAAATTAAATTAATCAGCCAATAAATCTGACTACACCCCAATGCGAGTAGATCAAACGGTGGCGCTAACTGAACCATTATTTAGAAAGAGACAGAGAGAGAATAAAAAAACAGTTTTATCGCAAATGCGCTAGAAGTGAAGGTTCACTGCAAAATAATACCCTCTATACCTACAATATACATGTAGGTATATACCTATAAGAAACAAGCTAGCGATCGGATCTCTCTCTAACCCGTGAACTTTTCTACATGCAAATATTCCCTGCCGTCGACTTTGTAAGATAGCCCGTAATATACAACTTGTACAGACACATAATCTATTATGACAAGTCTATTTGAAATTGTGCCGTGTTCCGGGCATATAATACCTACATTGTACAAATGGATTTATAGCGCTTTCCGCTTGGCTGGATACGAAAAAGTGACATTTTTCTATAGTTCAGAGAAATTCACCTAGTTGAAATGAAACATTCAAAATTTAATTTCATATCAATATTTTCGCAACTATTAGTTTACATTCAGGTCTAGGTAGGTACCGTCTATTAGCTGTGAAATATAAAATTATTTTCTTATATTTTTATCTTGAGAATAAGGAAATTGGTTGAGTGCATGTCGGTATGTAAATAATTTCGGAGGTAGAAGTTTCGGGGATGAGAGGGGTGGTCAGTTTTGGCATATACCTACACTATAATAATATCTTCTAAGCCGTTCATATTCAAAACGGGCCCTTTCATCTGATATATCACATGATGTGCTTAAAGAAAATGTTTCTTCCCATTGTCTAATTTTCCCAAAGAATTAAGCACATGTCTCATCATTACCAAGTTTCTCCGTTTTTTGTGGGTATTCGGAGAATAATATCTTGTGACAGACGGACAGACACCAGATTGATCTTTAAAAAAATTCGATTTTTTCATCGGTGGTACGGAATCCAAGATAATGTAGGTGGTTGAATGTATGAAATTCCATTACATATTCCAGAATAAGTTTCCCTAGAATTTCTTCCATACTCACAGTAAAAAAATCATTCTTTGATATTTATATGTAAGTACATGACTAAATCATGATAATGGAAGCTCCCGCCAAAAGTAACAGAACTAGGTAGGTAGATTTTCTCAAATAGCATTTAATAATTCGGTATTGAAACCCGCACATGCATTACTTTTAAGTGAAATCTTGTGACCCAGACAATGAGACTTAGGTACCTACCTAACTATTTTTCAATAATTTGACCTGAGTTGAGTTGATCTGTCAAATAAAAATAAAACTTTTCAGCTGCCACCAGAAACTTTATTTGAGTGTATAAGGATAGGATAATTGCTCTCAACTTTTCGATTTGTAAGAGCACCCCTTAATTGTGCCGACATAGTTCGGAGACGACTGCTTTTCAAACAGGTCCATAAAAAAAGAAAGTGCGGATCGTAAAAAGGTGCTGCTTTTATTGGGGTAATTGTTGGTGTTTTTTTAAGAAAGTTTTTTACGTAGAAATAGAGGCGGTAAAATTAGAAAGTTTACAGTTGAGCTGATAGTTTGATGAGGTGTTATTTTCGTTGTAGCTGTGGTAGTGCTGTTTATGTTCTACCTATATTTTAAAAAAACTCTTAGTTTTTCGTGGTTAATGCTGCAGTGTAGGTATAGCTAGGATGTGAAATGTTGAGTGCCTGCTATATTATTAGTTGGAGGAGACTTATCGTTTTTGATGTAATAACAAACTGTAGCAATGAAAGAAGAACAACAACCAGAGAAGGTAGGGAAGTACAAGATTATGTTATAATATTCAGGATAAGATTATTATCTACTACCTAAAGGTATAAACGTTGTAGGTATAAAATAGCTAGAAATATCATATTTAAATATCAATTTCAAATTCAAATGCTCAAATAATGACTGGGGAGTTTTTGTCGTCTCTTATACTTAAGTAAATAGAAGTGGCGAGTTCAACCAGGCAATGCAAATACCTACGACAACTGTCGCGCAGAAAGAGAAATTAGGGGAAAATCGGAAGCGGCGTAGGCATATTTACTGGAGGCAAATAGGGCATAAAGCGGAATATAAAAATCGTACGAAATGAAGTGTAAATGGTTTGGCATCGTCATAAAGGTGAAATGGCCGCCGGTGAGTGGCGCAAAGGCCGAATGGGGACCGGTTACGAGCCCGTCGAGAAGCCATGAATAGAGGCGCTTGTCGAACGTATACTATACTAGATCCCGTGTATTGGGTTAATTTCGTGCTGTTGCCAGATCAGCTTCGTAACTTGGTTAAGATATCTACCTATACCTACTTTCTAAATCAGAAAAAAAGCAAATTCAAATTCGGGTAGCTTGAATCGCAAGATATGCAGTTATTCAACTCCATTTTCAACTTAAACTGATGATCAATGACATTTTTTCAAATGACTTTTAATCAAAATCTATTTGGTTGGTGACTATCTGAATGGTCTCATTAATTTGTAGCAGAAAAAAGTTTTTAGTTTCAAAACTTATATTTACCTACCTCTTATGAATGGAAATCTCATGAAAGTATTTTTTATTTTGAATAATAATTAATCTTTCGCTTTGATCAATAACCTGTTTGGTAGGTACCTAATTCAATTTTGTTGGTGTATGATTTTTGGAAAACTTATCAGTTTGTATAGATAATGCAGAAGAAACTTCTGTTTAAATATCGTATTTTCATTAAGTGAAAACTGAAAGGTCGATATTATGGAAATAAGTATATATAACTATATGAAATATTCATCTTAAAGAATACTTACTCAATATAAATCAATATTAGTTGCTAGTATTTTATATTCTCTTATACTTATTTATGTTGTTTTAATTGAATTGAAGGTCAATCAGTACTAACTACGTTAATTGTATAAAATATAGGAGCTGTAATATGAAAAAAAATCAACCGATTCTCACGGGAATATGCAACGTCAGTATACTAATAAGTTTCATGATACGCAAATCTTATTACGGTCTGGCTTTGATCCACGCCGATACATATCCGTTCATTGATGATTTCCCATATGTACACTTTGCGGCTACACAAAGCAATTTTTTATCGAACGTTGACTACATAAATGTCACTCAAAACTACACTTTACAACGACCTTACCGAAAAGAGAAAACTGATTAGCACAAGAGCTTTTATTTGGCAATATCTCTCTTTCATCTTTCAATGTGTCATCAGTTCTCTTACATAAATAAATATGACTTTGTGACTATCATGCATTTGAGCTGAAGAATTTGAAATCTACTTACATAGATAGGTATGATAAATCTGTTGGAAAAGAGCTTTGTTTTTACAGTAGGGCTCAAAAATCAATTGCCTGAATTAATTGGACGGAAGTGTACCGGTTGCGACATCTGTTGCTGAATAGCAATTCGTATTAAAGCCACCAGCGCTACAAAAAATATGCGTTGACGATGTCACGGGCATCTTGCCAAAAATTTTGAATCTCAATGAAATATATTAATTTAGTTATGGAATATGTTTTATTATGAACCTACCAATCGTCCATAAGTTCAACAAAAAATGGGATAGGTATCTACACTTTTTCATCATTCAAATGCACGTGATGTTGAACATCATTATTATTGAATTATACCAATTATTAACTTCGTAGGTACAATAATTCTACATTAAATATACAAATCATAACGAACTAACTAATATAAAACCAGAGACAATGTAAACATTGAGTTTGTCAAATGAAAACAAATTATCATATAATTCCCATGAAAGTCCCACTTATTGCATTGTTTTCGGATAAAAGTCTCTGTTATGTTCATATAAACAGATGTCATGTTTGTATTGACTATTTAAATGTATGTAAAATTGGCTGTACCTACCTACCTGCTGCAAATTTGTTGAAAAGATGAAATAGTTTTATAGAGTTACCTGGTATTTGATTTACCTTTTGAATTCCTACAATATCAAATATGGAAGACGATTTGACGAAAATAACATTTGATAATAAACCTCTCTTGATACCAGATTGGTGCAAAATTTTCGTTGTTAGAAAAATATAAATCTAAAGATCTTCCAAGACCATCGTATGTACCTACCTAAAGGTATAAAAATTTGGTTATAAAATATCATAGGTATGAATAGATATTATAACTATTATTTTTAATAATTTAAATGTATCTTATTTTGTAACTATGAGTTTAATATTATAGTTTCATAAATTAGTGCAATTGATTTATAAACCTTGTAATAATTGGTCTGTCAAGATTTATAGGTTACCTAGGTAAAGGTGTAGTTTTTTCGTTCATATTTTAGATTATTTTAATAGATTAAATGATTGTTATCAAAGTAGGTACTTATGTACTTGTCAACAAATGTTTTAGGGTGATAAAACTACTAATTCCAATTCCACGGATTTTCTTACCTATATAACTTGATTATTAGGTACCTATCAAGCAGAATTTCAACAACAAAAATAATGAAAAATAAATAAAGCTATCCGTAGATAGGAGAGATACAACGAAATCTTTGTTATTCATAAACTTGTCAATAAAGAAATCTTTTGAATTATAAAGTTCATCGCGTTCGAGATAAATAGGCCGCAAGTGATAACAGATTTACGACATGAAGTCAACGATGAGATTTAATTAATGATGTCTCTCCAGAGCACACACACTATTTGTTCATCGTTATTGAAGAAACATACATGAGATTCTGTAATTTACTCACAACTGTCGTCTTGGGATTTATTTGTATAATTGGTGATACAAGAGAGGAAAAAGAAATGGCTGGTTTTCAAGTTGTGAGCTATGATGAAGTATAACTGTATAGCTACCTTCTTTTTTTACGTGAAATGTTCTTTGATTTATTATGCCGTAGACCAGGAAGTTGGCAGAATTGCAAAGAGAGAAAATAGTAAAAGCTGTAAGGTTGGTTATAAAAGTTTCATGAAATCATGACTTCCAATGAACTGATTACAAATTTGTATCATCTATTCGGAGGATGTTCTTATTCTAACATAAAAGTTGTTTAGTTATAGATAGTATATAGTAGACTTAAATGCATCACAATAGAAGCGAGCCGTAGATATAGGTGCGACTCTCGATGTCCACAAACTTCTCAGTAAATGTACACTTCAAGCTAAGAAATCTTTGTTGCAAGTTTCATCATATCCAACAATCAGTCATACTTACTCAAGGGTTTCGTAGGTACTAGGCTAACATAATTTCCAAAATCATTTTATCGCGTTATCCGAAGAAAAAATACAAAAAAGTTGTCGCTATAAATTGTACCTACCTAGCAATTTGTCAGTAATTATTCCAATGTCATTTGTCTAATTTAATCAGCTCACTGGTGCATAATTATGTATCGAATGAAACCAATCAAAAGTAGGTATATATCATTTTAGGCTCTCGAGTAAAAAATTATTCTAGGTATTCGACTCAATAGACCTTACGACGTCAAAGAAGGTATGTCAAAATTAAAATTTCCCGATCTATGTTAGTAAGTAACTTTTTCCTGGAAAGTTGAAAATCGATCCCTCATGAGTAATAACTCTTGGGAGATTTGTAGCAATAAATTTTGGCTTGTGCGCGTTGTAGCCCGAAGAACAATTTAATTCAAATTTTGTTGTGATTTATGACTTGGAGTATCAGCAAGAAAATCTCGATTCTCGTTTATATGGACATCAGAGCAGACAAACTCTGTGGCAGCACTTGTTCGAAACGACTTTTCTTCTCACTTTTTGATGGTTTATTTATTGTACGTTATGTTTTATAACCGTCGAGCAAATTTGTAATTCAAAATTGAAATTTATTAGTCTTTATGCACATTTTTTTATATTGTACCTCAATAGTATAGGTATTTAAACATAACATCAGATAATGTGAATAGACGTCAAATCTATACTTAAGGGAAAATCGAATATATAATTTCACATATCGCAATTGTATAGCAAGGATATTCAGGTGATGTTAATTTAATAAGGCAATAGGATTGGTTATAAAAACAGAAATTCATCTTTAGGCAGGTATAACTTTTGGTATGCGAGAGTATCAATCGAAATGCGAGCCCTCTACATGTTTTGTCTACTTGCGCTGGCGGCCGGCTCTCTTAAGCTTCACCGTGCCTAAAAATACCAGAGAAACTCCCAAAGCAAGACGTTCTGCTTCTGCTTCTTCCACTTTGGAACCGAAAGAGGTGCGTGCTCGAAAATAAAATACATCTAGAGCCATCGACATGCGACGTGCTTTCTCACCACAAAATGGAGCGGGATTCATATATAATATACGCAGCCGTCTGCGTTAAGTTTGATTTATTTATCACCGCATTGAGCCTGTGTAATAAATACTAAACCGAGCATAACTGAGGATTTTATAACAACTCTGCTTGTTTTGGTTTTGTTGGAATATGTAAGTCGATAAAGAAGCACTGTATAGCAGTACTTTCTCTTGGTCCTAGGATCAAGCATTTTTTGTATGAAGGGAAAATGTAGGCAGTAGGCAGGTAGAGTAGAAGGCAAAATCGAAAATTTATTCAAATTAAACAAAAGTAATAGATCCGAATTAGAAATTTATTTTATTCCATTGAAGATATCGGTATAATATACGATTCGAATGGGTAGAAATAGAATACAAAGCTTTATAGCTATGCATTTCAATTCAGACATTAATGACGTGTTTAGTTTTTTTTTGCGAAAATTATTTCGTTTCCTGTTAAAACCTTCTAGGGATCGTTGTCCTTCAAAGAGGTCCAGGATATTTGAAAAAATAATTTTTATTCAGTTGTTACATAGGCTTGTTAGTTTTCATAAGCAACTAGTCCGGCCCCCGTATCATGTAAAATTTAGCAACTAGTTGCAATCGCGTTATAAATAAAATATTGGATTTAAAAGAAAAAATATCAATTTCATTGAGAACATGGTATATAGCAATGTATTATTCAAAAATACCTGCAACCAACCTCACTTTGTTACTTTTCACTCGAGTATCAGCTTAGGCCCAAGTCTAACAGAGCGACAACACTGTACCAAATTGACATTTTGACAGCGACGATTGTGCGATCGTCACGGTCGCGTTGCAGTTGCAAATTACGTGATAACCCCCCGGATTAGATCATGAGGTAACTGAGTAAAGTTCAAGAACTAATAATTCCAGAAGAAATTTACTGATGGAATCGAACTGATCGAATTCAAGTATCGAATCATACTTTTGTTATTTAATGCGTTATCCAAAGAAAATATACGGTTGACTGACTGGCAACAATCTCTTACCATCCAAAACAAAATAATCAACTCTTGGTGTACCTATCCAAGCTGCAGCAACCACCTCAAGTTCTGTTGTGGAAGAGAATTCTCTTTATCCTGCTTGCTCTATTCCAAATTAACATGCAACGTTCGAACCCATGCTCTCCTGCCTACATGCGAACAGCACGTCAGATCGGCTTAGGCCGTAAATAATGCCCTCGCAAATATAAATCAACAAACGAGTTAATCACTAGCAGCAAAAGAAAATAATTACAAGGCCAGCGGCCATTTGCGAGCGCACGATGCCTTCGGAGACTGTGTATATACCTATGTGTGCATTTCGATCTCGTTGAGCATTTGCTACCCCCAATTAACTCTTAAGGATGTAATAATATCGGCGGTATATGTCGTTCGATATCCTTTCCGGTTGCGTTACGGGTTATTAGATATATAGATACATATAATGAATCATTTGATTACCTTTATAGTGTGAAGATGATATCTAGACCACCTGATCAGTTAAGGCAAACTTTATTATATAAAAACAGTCTAGTCATTTCTTAAGTTGAGATGTCTATGGTCTTCGAGCAGAGGAAACACAAGTAAGGGGTGTACCTACTTAAACTTCTACTAGGTACCTATAGATATTTATATTTGTTGACTCAATTTCGTAGAAGAGAAGTTTTTTGAGATATCTTTTAAACAATTTTCAACAAAATCAGTTAAAACTTTACTACCTAAGTCATTTTTCCTTTCAAATGCAACTTGATGCCCTTCACTTTGGCGTTTTAGAGATAGGTAATCTGATCGATATTTAACAGTAAAAGATTTTTCAAAAATATATTATTTCATTAATTTCTCCTAGATAATAATAACATTTTTAGGTATCTTTTCTATAAAACTAAGGCCCATTTACGGAACTGTTGTCTTACTTCAGTTCTTGTTGTGATTTCAAATCATAATTCCACACAATCTAAATAGAAATTAGATGCTATTTATTGGTAAATGTATCATCTGAGAACGGCTAGACCGATTTGATATTTTTGTTCAAGTTCGTAACATTATGAATAACGTTTTGATTGCACAAAATGTGAAAGTTGTCCGGAAAATTGCAAAATTTAGGAAACATTGAAAGAGCTTTTATCTTTAGATTTCTGTATGAACTTGATGTAATAATAAAAAAACGATAGACATGCGTAATTTTTTGTTTGTTAGTAAAAATTTGGTAAATACAACTATAAGGAAATATATGATTTTTTTGCAATTTCTTACTGAATTTAGGGACAGAATACTTGATTGATTCATCAAGTTATATTGGTGATGCTCCCGGTAGATACGGAAATACCTTGATACCTGCAGAAAAAAAAACTGACAGATCCGAAGAATTAAGCTAGAAAAATCGGATTCAAGTTAAAGTTTGAATTGTGTTTATTTCTTTATTTTTACTTAATTTAGAACGGTTCTCCACAAAATCTCAAAACAATCACCAACAAGTATACTGAAATTAAAACAGGGCTGTTTTCTGGATGAGTTAGGTAGTATTTTTTTTATTTAGAAAAGAAAATTACATATTTTCATCATATTTCGTGTTGTACCAATCATGTGAAAAACTCGTACAATACAAGAGATATATATAGAGATATAGAGTGATTTTTCTAGTGGTTCGGAACAAAATATTTTTATATAGATAGGTATATCAAACTATCTTAAAGCAAAAGCAAAATCATACCATATAATTTGTAAAAACTGTATTTTTATATGTTACAGACCTATTTGCAATTGTGTTCTTTGCCTTATGAAAACACAAAAAAACTCTTTAAAAGTTTGCGATAATCCTGAAATAACTTTTATATTTATTTCCGGCAGCATTGCAATCGTAACGTAGCTATTTTACAGGGGCGTAATTCAGATAGTTTTTGAAATACGAACGGAAAAATCCGTGTGTGTATTCTCTAGTACTAGATGTAATATACCTACGTATTATACATATGCTCCCCAGGGGTACGATATAATGAGGTAGTAATGTGTCAGGGTAATATCGCGGAATTCATAGCGGCGTTTAGGATGGCGCGCTAATCTGACAGAATTACACACGACGTAATTTGAACGGGTCCCACTATCTCTCTCTCTCTCTCTCTCTCTCGACTAAGCCTCACTTTAATTCGACCATTGTCTATGGAAAACATGAGGTTCGTTATTATATAACAACACACCATCCCTCTCATCATTTTATTAAACGAAAACGCCCGCACGATATATGTATACCTACACACTTTAATTATGTTTAATTTGTTCACGACGTGTGTTTATGCAATGGTCGCCGCTTTTGGTTGATGAAACAGCGCGGAGATTATCTGCCATGCAAGAAACACCACTTTAGGACGGTATAACATAATGGACTTAAGACCTTTACAATAAAAACAGAATAAAAACTTTACTACTATAAAGTTTTAGAGTGCTATTTTTTTAAACACGACATATGGGCTAATTCTTTTATTTGAATAGATAGACAAGTAGGTAAGTACTTCTAGATCTTTAAATAGGTCCAAAACAATATATTAGTCGATTAGCCATTTTTGATATTGACTTAATCCGAAAGTTTGCTGTTTGACATCTGTGGAATAATGGTATAACAATACCTATGGTGTTGCCATTAAAAATAATGTTTTTGAGTCTATTTAGAAATCTGACAATATAAGAATATTTTTAATAAGTAGGTATTTTTGTAACGTTACTGTTCATCACCTTGCCTAGTGGAAAAATTGAACAATAAATAAAACATCTCTTTTGACATTAGTTTTTGGAGATATCTTATACCTAATTCGACTGACATTTGCTCAGATTTTCCCAGTCTACATTTTGAGTCTAGTATTCTCCTTTAAAATCAATCATAAACAAGTGTACAATGTATGTATGAAAAAAACTTTGAGAAAACATGCAACTAAAATCTGTTTTTATCATCATATTTACTATAATAACCAGCTAAAATCACTAAAAAGCTTAGAGCATGCTCATCATCAAGCAATCAACATTTATAGTGTCGAATATATGTTGATACGTTAATTTTTCTATTATCAAATTATATTATTGCTAAATGTTTTTACACTGTAAGACAATTACCATATCTCCACAATATTGATGAAATAACATGAGTTTTTAGTGCTCGTAAGGATATTTTATTTAAAGAAATAGGTATGTCCTTGATGAGGAGAGGGACTCTATAATTCAAAATGGATTAATTTAATACATAACCCCTCGACATTCATAATATGCTTCCAAGCTTCTACGATTCTCAATTAGTAGGTAGGTACAGATAGTTTCTGTTTTTCCATGGCGAAAATTCCAAAGTAATGGGTATACATGCAGATCTAACACCGAGGATGGGCTTTTCCCTTTAACTGCACAAGAAGATGCAAGCGTTTCTCTGCTTTATTTATGAGAAGAATTTGCTAGCATGGAGGGAAAAGTTGCCGGCTTTTCCGCACAATATCTACGAGGAATGTTACTTACGAATTGCTTTATTGCGCCTAAAAAAACTCTCCGCCAGTGTATAAAACTTTCCAGTGAAGCTTTATTTATTTTTGCACTGTCTTCTGCATTGTAATGAATTGGATTAATTTTCTGCAATAATTTTCTTATGTACAGTAGCTGGTCGTCGCCAGTTTAGTTTTTATCCAACCAATGTCACATGTGGGCAATAAATATATAAAGAAAAGGATTTTCACAGCCAACAAATGAAAAAAGGATTACATATAAGGAAGAATAATATTTTACTTGGTTTTGCACCGATAAATTTATAAATACGTTATTATCTTCAATAAGCTGCTTATGATGTAGGTAAATCCTATAAATCATTATTCAAAATGTCCTAGTAGGTATGTACTAAATATAGACATAGATAACTAATACAATTGCTAAATGAATATTGATGTCATTCTGTGTGTAGAATCTGAGGATATTAATAATTCATCACAAGACATTGTTGTCTTAAAATAAAAAGAAAAAAGTATTTTCATCAAAATTAAAAAAAATATGCTGAAACATTCGAGTTTCAGCTTCGTTTTTCACCGATTTTATGAGAGGTATGGTTTTGCATACTGAACCTACATCTATTTTGATATATTTATTTTAGTTTTAAAGAGAGCTCCTGACAAATGATGTCATATTATAACTTTTCTTAAATCAAACTTGTTCATTCAAATAATATTGTCACCCCTTTACAGTGATAGATACCTATCGTATTTCTACTAGTTTTCTTGAACTTAGGTATTATCCGTTTTGTTTAACATTTTCTATTTTTGACCTACTAACCCCGAATGGAACAGAGAAGTATACAATTCGACTGTCTGCTTTTTTTATTTGTTTGTTCGCGCGTTTTATATAGTAAACGTATTCCGATTCTGATGATTTTTGATTTATTTGAAAGAAGAGACTTGAGAAATGGTTCCATATTTGTAAAAACTCAAATATGATTTCTTCTCTCCGAAAACCACCACCGAAAGGGGTGGAGTGCAAATTTCCTCGAAAATCGAAAAATGTTCAATTTAAAATTAACATTTTTTCAAAAGAATTACAGTTTTCGAGTTACATTCATGTTAAAATCTCACATAGGTATGTGTATTTTCGCTATGTAGAAGAGGCGATTTCTTTCGAAAACTGAAAATCGCTGGGTACCACATGAAAGACAATAACAGGTATTTGTAGCAACATTTGTAATGAACATTTTTTCCTTCGAATTACGGTTTTCATGTTGAGCGGTGGTAAAATGGTTAAATCTAAAATACTTTTGCGTATTTCCGCAACAATGTTCTGAGATCTCTACATAATAACAAAGAATATACGTGAGTAATAGGATAAGTAAGTACTATCTTTTTTGGTGTTAGTGAATGTTCAACGATTTTCGTGACTAATGTTACACTCAAAAGTGTGAAATAAATATGCACTGAAGAATACGAAATAATATTAATTATATTGGTGCTGGTACCTACTTGTGAAGTTGGTGCCAAAAGTTGTCAATCAAACTGCAGGTGCACAACTTCAAAAGTAACAGCACCAATAGAATACTATTCGTATTTTTCAGTGCAACAACTAATATCGTCGGTCTAATTTTTTGAAAAAAATATTTATTAAGTAAGTACCCACCTACTGTTATGACAAGTGGGAACCAGGGATAATATAGATAATAAAACTTGAGGAAATATATGTTTCATTGTTTTTTTTTTTATAAAGAAGAACGAGTGAAACTTCAGATACACTTAGTTGATAATTATTGTTTCAAATGCTGCAGTTAATTCACATGACCTACGTACACAAAATAAGGGTTTTCCTGTATGATTTCATTCGGATTAGCCTTCTAAATTTCCTTCTGAGAGGTGAAACAGAAAAAAATCTTGGTTGCCTCTGCGCATTAAAGCTTTTAAGCTACGACTAAAGTAATGAACAAAAACTATTTAATTTTTTTAAATGTATAGGAAAATTTAATATACTTTTCATTGTGATCCACGTTATCTGTTAATATATTTTGTTGCATGTAGAAGAAATTCCTATGTTGATAAAACCATATATACTATTGAGTACATCATCTGATGCAATCGTTCCAATTAAAAAAATTAAGTTACTACTCATTTGTTGTCTGGCTAAATCATCATTTAATTTAAAATAAAAGTAAGTTTACTCAAATGTTCAAACCGCCATATGCTTGCTATATATAAATATTGTTGAAGATTTTTTTGCTTTCAACAGATATACTTCTTAAGACAAAGATATTCAATAAATCTACTGGTCAACATATTGCTGCAGAAGGCGCAGATGTGGCCACTAAAAACGGCGTCCGGGCCCATTGATTCAAGCCGCGGATTATATCGGATTAGTGTTGCAGAAGTGCAAAATGGCTGGTCAAATGGCCACCAGTAGTAATTCAAGAGGTGAGACTGCTGCTGTTAATTATCTAGTCGAATGTGCATGAGAAGTAGGTATATGTAGTTGTAAGGACAATTTCAATTAATTTGCATCCCATCTTCCCGCAGCCGTATATCTATAGGTAAGTTTATTTTTCTCATCGAACGAAATTTAAGTGCGCAAAATGTATGTGCGCTGCCCAGGTCTTGAATAAATTGGAAGGAAGATACCTACTCCTCCGGGGAAGCCTATATAGAGGTATGCAAATACGGAATCAGCAGCTATTTTAATCTAGATCTTCTTGGTGAAGCTGAAATATATGTACCAGGAGCCAGCTATCGAATTATACCTTTTCTAAAATCAATACAATTAGGTAGTTAAGTCTCTGAGTGAAATAAAGTCGAAAGAGAATCTAGATTCAGCTGATAGAGATTATTTATTTAAATTTAGTTCCCTAGTGTGGAACCTCAATATCAAAAATCACTAAAAAGTCAGTCTATAATCAGTATTATTATACTTGCTTGTCTTACACATTTTCCCGATAGCGTAGGCAACTCATCAATCATGTTGGTATACTTATGTAGGTATGTACCTAGCTAGGATCTTTCATATGTGCAGTCATGCTTTCCTTATCTTTGAACAAAAAACTGGCGCATTGGTGTTTAGGAAGGCAATATAATTAAAGCATATTTTATTTCTGTTCCACCTATTCTGAATGAAAGAGAAAAGCAATAGACTCTATACAGTCCGCCATTGCAAATAAGGCAATTGAAATTCTAAATTATAATAATGTATAATATTATTATAATTAAGGTTTATCATCACATACATAGAAACATCGACCGCGCATTCCCTGTCTCGGTAAGAACTGGAAAATGGTGAAGAAGTGCAAGAGATAGACTGATATTTTTCATAGAATAGTCAATTTTGTGAATAGATATATTACTCAGTCAATCCTCCATGTCAATGATGTAAATAGTTCACGGAGATACATGAACATTATTACCAATGGATAAACATTTAATATGAAATCCTTCCTTGCTTCTTTATCTACCTAACCGAGGAGGTGGAGAAGCTTCCTCGAATGCCCAATATTCGAAAATCGCCGATCGTGAAGGAACCGTATATTTTCGCGAACAGCGGAGAGCCAATTTCCCACAGTCGATAAGTACGGGGACTGCACTTATCGGCAGAGCTATCGGATTACTGTGTATCCAATTACGGGAGCCGCATAAGGTGAATGAAATCATGAAATGCTCTCAGATACAGATGCTAGATAGGCGTGTGCTACTCTTTGATATCTAATTAGCAAGTTCGCGTGATGGTTTTTTTTTCGGTTTCGATGAAAATTTATACACGGGTCACCGCGTCTGGTAGGTACAAAGAATTTCCATTTATTTTGATTAAGTAGGATGGGCGGTCAGAAATAGCCTCCTGTTAAAAAGAAATACCGATCAACGAATGGTCGGTATAGCAAAAAAATGTAGTTGAGTTCTTGTGCAATTGGTAGACGGTTTAGAAATAAAGGCAGAATCTAACCAGAAATTAACATTGGGATGACTTTTTTTAAAATTGTTGATTTTATTTCTACTGTCCAGATTTTATAATTATTTTACTATAATTTAACTGCAGGAATATTAACTAGACCGTATTTATAACGGCTGAAATGGTACTGAGTTGAACTCGCATTTAGATAGGTATAAGTCGGAACTACTTACCTAGCAAATTATGTTTGAGGAGTTGTGGGATTATGTAGGTATTTGTCTGTAAATTCTTATACTGGCCGTGCTAGGTGTTCCCATATAAAACAAAATAAAGTTGATGATCATAACTAACTAATATTTGGGCTACTCTGTATACCTTATTTATTACCATAAAAACACACATTACATAATAAACATCGACGGAACCGATCGTTTAAAAAAAAACAAAAATTAATTTTAAATTAGTTTTGACATTACTTCTGGGACTCACTGCGATTCTCGAATAATGCCAAGTTATTAGATAAAATTTGTGTAACTCTATCTAGGTATATGATTGCTTGGGATAATTTCCGGTTAAAAGGATTTGTTTTATTTGCTTCTTCATATGCTATAAAGTTTTTTGACAGGTTGAAAATTCACTGTTTTATTTTTTTATTGTTAGGTAAATGTATTAATTCGATCGGTAATTACAAGATTATTAAAATCTCAGAATAATTTTTAAACTGCGACGTTTACAAACTTTTGATAAGCTCCCTAATTGTATGCATTCAATTTGAATTCCAATTTTTGAAAATGAAACCTTATGTGTAAAGAGAACTGTCTTTGTTGCTCCAGATTTAATCAGATAGGGTTCTACCTCTTTGATAAGTAGATAAGGCAAGTCTTTTGGGGTAGGTATAACCCTTATCGTATATCAAGAATTCGAAAAATATTTTCTGATAATTCTAGAGGTCTGCCGTCAAAATGACCAAAGTTATCCTGAAGAGAATTTCTTCATGTAATAAAAATTTGTCTCTTATCACTCGATTTCATTATGATTTATATCAGATAATATCGTTTCTATCTCAATAGAGTTGGAAAAACTTATTATGAATCGCATAACAAGTATTGACATCTTCCAATGCGCTGCGAGGGGTCAAATTCCGAAATTCCTGTATCCAAGAATACGTAAGGGAGAAAGATGGAAGCGAAAGATGTGGGGGATTCTTGGAGAAATTATGTACGAGGCATTGGGGGCAATATATCTTGGGCGGGACGTGCCAGACAGAGTAGACGGGGTATTATATAGGAAGAAACCAAGGGCTAGGGACGAGTGGGGCAGCACACCGCGTCCCAAGAGGCTCGTACCCCTCGAATGAGACACTTCCCGGCATCGTCCGCGGCCTTAAATTGTCATCCGAAGAAAGAAAGTTCATTAGCAACCCCGCCCTATTTTCGTTCGTGTAATTATAACAGGGAGCTTTGGGACAAATTCCTGGAATGATGGAATATAGTTTGGTGTGACAAGTAAGGAGATGAAATTGGGTGCGTTCATGAAGAAAATGTTAATGTTTTCCAAGTGCCCTGTAAATTTATATCCCTAACTTAAAATACAGAGTTTATTTCAATTTAATTCATTGATAGTTTCTACGCTAGAAATAATAGAAACTATACCTAAATACTTATAAGTTAATAATTGAGAAATTTATATGACAACTAAAGAGACTGAGGCATTATTTTATAAACTACGTTTCCAAATTATTCCGACCCGAATCGTCACCTTGACATCTGTCTGATTTGATTATTTAATTTTCTTAAAGAATAAATACCTGGACGAGAACAAAAGTCAGTCGTTTGTCTTGTAAATGTTGTTATTTGTTGACTTCAGCGGGACTTCAAATAGCAAAGTCGGCAAACCCAAAATGCATATTCAGTAGAAGAATGAACAGAACGTAGGGGCAAGCCGATCACGCGACCGTAAATCCTTGAATATTGGAAAATTCTTCGGATCAACGTCGTAACCGAAATGGATGACGTGCCATCGCGATCGTACATCAGAACTACAAACAAATGAAAACTGAAAGAGGCAGACAAAAGGTCTCTTGGAAATGGAATGATTCGTATTTCCTGTTACAATAATTACCGGCATAACATATTCCAAATGAAAAGAGAAAAAATGTGTGATAATTAAATTTATCAAACGTTGTAAAAATAGTTGACCCAAATTCAAAAAACTGAAATTAGTAATTTTGAAGTGTACCATGCAAATAATTTTCATATCTATATATGTAGAATTTTCATTAATTATCAATTTTTGCCAAAATTATTTTTGACCATGTTTAGGTACAATTGATTATTAAGTCTCTTAATTTGGAAGTTAGGGAGCAAAATAGCTAAGAGAGTTTCAATGAACGTTTGTCTTTTTCCTGCACGTCTTCAAGCAACCGCATTCGTCTACCGTTATCTCTAGTTGGCACCGCGACGTATCGCCCCGAGTGTAAAAACTCCGACGCTAAGGAAAGACAAAAGGATGTGACACTCCAATTTCCATTTAAAATCGCAATTCGATCCCTTGCTTCCTTCCAGGCTACCCCTCAACATTTTACAGTGGGTCTCATAAATTTACAGTCAAGTCAAGGAATACATTTTCTTTTATTTTTACTAAATATAATCACCAAATGATTTAAAATTTATAATTCAAATTATCTAAAGGATGTGTATTTATGGAAAATTCAAAATATTCACAAACAATAACGATTCTAGATCAGATATCAACTGATATTAAAAATAAATACAAATAGGTGGATTTACTTATGAGAAAAATAATTAAATTATAGAACAAAATTTGAGATCCACGCATTCTTTTATTACTCTAATTATTTATATTGGGTGATTTCCAGCTATGCTAAAAGTTCGTATAAGAACAACCCATAGGTACAAAGATTTCTGAGGAAGTTTTATTCTCCTCTGTGAAGTAGGTCGGTATTCTCTGATTATCATCAGAAACGCTATTTTTTAGGTATGACATCGGAGATAGTTAAAATGGATCAGCCTGTATAATTTGGCATTTTGGTGGCTATATCACTTGACTTTTTTTTAAACAGGTGTTTCCAGACATTTATCCAACCCTGTAGGTAGGTATATAAACAACTTTTTTTACTACAATATTTGTACATTTATCTTGCTCTCAGTATATCCTCTATTTCATTCCGGATGAGCGCAATTCTGGCTGTTTCTGTCCGTCTGTCTTTTTTCACACACCACTTTTTCCGCTCGTAATTTCGTTCTCGTTAATGCAAATTTACTACAACACGCAACGACACCTATATATCATCCAGTTTTGTATGGGTCAATAGACGACCGATAAAATTTTTATTCAAAGAAATGAAATATTCACGGGAGGCGAGTGCAGCCGCAATTTATGCCTTGCTGTTGGTAACCATGGCGACCGCATTTGCATGCGTCTGTATCTCGCATGTGTTTTCGTTTATGTGTGTGTTTGTGTGCGAGTTGATATGGAACTCCCGCCGATTTCTTGAGCCTTGTCCGCGTTCTCCTGCGTCATTTCAGCCTTTCTTTGGATTTAGCTGGATTTTCAAGTAGCCCTTTTCGATGTAACTATTCTCAAAAAATATTCTAGAACAGAACACACAGAATCTGATATGTACCAATCAAAAACCTCATTTTCTAATATTACGAAGTAACATTTGAAAACTTTATTTTCTGTTAGAGTTAAATTAGACGGTGATTGTTTTCAATAAAGTTATATCACTAACCTAACCTTACCTTTTAGATAGACTGGTCGCTTTTCAAAAATTATGAATTAAAATGTGCATACCTGAAACAAGCAGAGAAACAAATAAGTGAAAGGAAAACATTTAGAATATCATAGAATTGATTTGGACAATAAATAAATATTTTGGGTCAACCAAATTTCACTCTTGTAAACAAAGCCAAATGATTAATAATTGATTGAACATTTTCTACACCTATTACACTCATACACGTCACTTGTCATTTTGTAAATATGTGAATAAGAATAAAGATAATAAATCACCCTTTCAATAAATGAAGTTACGATAGCTATTCTACTACGAGTTCCTGTAATTTAAGACTATGGTGTTTATTATTTTAATAAAAATATCATTCATGGAATTCTCATTATTTACCATCACTAGGAATAAATAAAAGAGTAATAAATTATAGGAGGATGGGAAGACCTTTGGAAAGTATGAAGGGATTTTTAGTAGTTAATAAATAATAATAAATACAATAATAATTGCAAAAAAGATTTTTGTCTAGAATATCAGCGAATTACTTCTCAATAGTAATATTTTTTTGTGGAAATCCTTAGAGCCGTTTTTGAAATTTTTGAGCATAGACAAGAATTTCCCATTTAATAAGATGGGGATTAAGACAATTAACGGAAGTATCTTGAACAAAAAAATTGAAAAGAAGTAACTGCTGACACAATTCAATGAGTAGCTTATTCTCCATTTCGCTGATTATGTCTTAATAATGAAGTCGTTGTTTTCATCATTCGCAAAGCTTTTAACAATTATAAGGACTTACAGCTAATAAAGTTCAGTTCTTTGTCTTCAGGTAAACTATCTGATAATAAGAGCTCACACTATCATTTTTTTCATCCTTAAACAGATCATAGCTTCACTGGCAATTCGTGTACATACACGATTGAGGGAGATGGTAATGGCAAACAGTAGCTTGCTGGAATATAAAGCAGCTAGCAGCAAGTCCCTACATGCGATTCAAACGAGAGAAGTAGGCGTTTAAAAAACCAGCATTTCATTAACAAAACATTTGCACCCGAAGAAGAGATAGCATCCGATTCTCGGAAAAGTTTAAGTGAATTTTCTGGTTGTCGTTGTACAAGCAGAGGCGAAACAGTGATTCTGCAATCGACCTCGAGTAGGTACCTACAGCTATGGCTCACAACTGATGGAAACGCTAGAGGCGAAGCACACACTATACGGTTGTTTATTATTGCTTAGTTTACCGGTTTTAATTCGTTTCTCATCTCCAAGTTAAATCCCCTTACAAGCCTATTTCTTGTAGTTCTTTCAGAAAGAATATTTTTCATCATATATGTACTAGTAAAAAACAAAGCCTAATATTTTATGATATTTCAACCTCTCTATTTTGTTGTATCAATTTATAATATATGTAGTAAATTCTAATAAAAGTCATATATACATAGGTATAATAAGTTGAAGATGTTTACAACTTTAACAGGACACGAGGGACGACCTTAATATTATCATGTGTTCTAAAATTATGTTAGGGGAGAATCCTGGTATGAAACATTTTGCGTTTTAAGACGACCAAAGTTTTGGTAATAGTACAGTTTATAATAGAAATAAATGTAACAAATTAAGTCGAAAGTTTAGGATCTGTAATGTGTATTCTTCAATGTATCATTAAATGTAAGGTTCGATATATATAGGTATATACCTAGCTTTTGTTAAAAAAAATACCGATTCATTATGAGCTAAAATTATGATAGTGAAGTGATATTATTCAGTATAAGCGTCATATTGGAATAGAGATTCCGTCAATATCATAATTTATTTGAATCTCCCTTTTTGAAATGGAGAAGGTATAAAACATGCATATTCAACATTTGTAACGGAACGGTAGGTCGGGTTCTGTAGAATCATTTGTCTAGTCAACAACTGAGCCATCTTCTGCTCAGGCAGGAATTAAATTATAATTCAAAATTCTTGCTCTTGAATAATCGCCCCAACTATGACATAGATCATAAAACTTAATGAACACCCCGACAGCGTCCCACATAATAAATAACCAAATAATAAATCTGTGCTCGGTAAATTATTCAGCGTCGGGTATTAGGTTTTGGTTGCGGTGCAGAGCGAAAGATTTAAACCACGCACTTGGAAAGGTAGAAAGAACATTGGTCAAGGCTCGACATGGCAAAACGTCTTTATTCGCATCGGGCAGCTTCATGCAAAAAGCACTCTGCAGAGACAAAAGTATCCGAACTAAACCCGTTCTGTCGCTGCCATACAGGGTGATTCATACCAATAAATGGAGAATTATAGAGATAGATATTGAATAAAGTGGAGTTACCATTGAAATAAGTATATTTTGGAAAAAAAATTGTCGATACGTGAGGAGATATCTGTACCTATAATTTCCATTGAAACCCATAACAGCCTGATTCAAACACATATTTGTCAAAATCCTTGCTGTCATGAAGATTATTCCAGAAACTCTATTCAAACTGAATCTGATTCATTTTCTATTTGATTCAGAACTTGATGCTCCAAAATCTTTACTCCTGAACAAATTAATCGATAATAAAATCGAAACTTCTTATGTCAATTCCAATGTCAGCACCGACTGTCAATAGTAGGTACTCGATTTTAATTCGACTGACTCAGAACTTGAATGTAGGTTGCCGGGCCGGAAGTAATCCTTCAGGCTCTTGATCGATAATGTGTGATTAAAAATATCCGGCATTTGGTTTCAATATTGATCATTGAATATAATTTTAATTGAATACCTGTAATGAGACTGTAGGTAAACATTTTATTTAACCTGAGTATTTTTCTAATGGATATGCACATAGGTACCTACCTATATTTATCATTCTGATAATTTTTACGTAGGTACCTACCTAGTTTTCTGTTCTGGTAATTCTTTATATGATTCTACATTTTCATGTAAGTTCACGGTATGCCTATTTAAGTTGACAAAATAAAATTTTTAATCAATTATATACCTACAAACATACGAATTCTTTCAATAGCTCAACCTGTTGATATTGACAACAACAAAAAAACTCTTGAAAGGAGCTACGTTTTCGAAAATTATCTTCACTATTATAAACAGAACCATCCTGTATCTTTAGCCGATCCGACGAATGATCAATGCATTTATGCAGCACTTCTTACCCCTTCTTGTCCACGACTGAATATCCACTGCGGCAGCTGCGATACGTTGCTGCTCTAAGAAAAGACGTACTTTTTACTATCCCACCTGATTTGAACGCCACATATTTATTTATAAATCCCTTTGGTCGGTCGCCGCTCCTCCTTCATACCATCGCGCAAAAATCCAGAAAGATACATCTTAATGCTGGACCACAATTATATTGGATCTTTTCGCGCTCGAAATTCTTTATTAAGCCGCAGACGAGGAATTTTTTTGATAATATTCTCGGCGCTTTTGTTCGCTGGAGTGAACAATGCGTTCCCCGCAAATTCTGATAACCATTGTTTACACAGGTCAAATGGGATGATTACTTCGGTTTCTTCTTTGTCATGACATTTCTACATCTAATGCCAACATTTCCAATATTTATACTTTTTTTTAACGAATTTGTAAATAATCCACCAAGTTGAAGGAACGAACCCTTTCTGAAATAGATACCAATCCTACAAATACAAACATAACAAAGAGATACTGACTTCTGATACATTTGGTATGTAAGTTACACTCGAATAACTACGATAATTGATAGCTTTTGCCAATACACTGGATACATAAAGAAAGATTGTCGATTGCGAGTAAGATTCAATACTCGTATTGGTGAAATAAAATGATACAGAAGATATGGGCTAAATCCAAATGGTCAAGTTATTAGTTATATAGTTACAGGTCTAATTTACATTTGAAATTTAAACGCTATAATTTTTTTTAAATTAAACCGACTATATTCGTTGTTGCATAATTAATGTTATTTTCGTATTTTTCAATGCAACAACTGATAACTTTTGGCACCAACTTCACAAGTACCAGGACCAATAGAATTAATATTATTTTAAACTTTTGAGTGCACCAACTAATAACGTCGGTCCAATTTTTGTAAAAAGTATTTATTTCACATTTTTGAATGTAACAGTAGTCATAAAAATTGTTGAACGTTCATTAATACCAAAGAAGATAGTACTTATCCTATTACCCATGTATAGGCGTAGCTTGTATATTTTATTTATTATTCAGAGATCTCAAAACATCGCGGCGCAGATATATATATATATATATATATATATATTTCCCACATTACTGCTGTAACCCGAAAACCGTAACTCCTTTAAAAAAAATTTCAATTTAAATATTGCTACATATAATCTCTTCTTTATTTTGGCCGTCTCATATTTTCAATTTTCGAAAAAAAATTGCCCTACCACCTAGCCGAAATACGCATACCTATCACATATTTCAGATTTTACAATTACTGACACTCGAAAACTCTTTCCGGATATGGTCCCATCTTTAATTCTGCCCTCTCAGATTTTCGATTTTCGAGAAAAATTTTCGGAGGGAAGGAGAATTCTGATATGAGTTTTTCTAATTATGGGACCCTTTCTCAATTCTCCTCTCAAATAAAACAAAAATCATCTAAATCGGAGCACGTTTACTATGCAAAAGGCGCGAACAATAAAAAAAGCAAACTTACATCCGACTTGTATATCTACCTTCTCCTTTCTTTGAAGTCGGTCGAGAAAAAGATCAAGTCTGAGTCTGGCTTGCTATGAAAAGGTTAATTCTTCGTTTGGTTTAATGCATTTTATGAAAATATTTTTTAGGATTTATGTTGACATAATATGGATAGGTTTATTGACTCATATTAATTAGGACACGTCAATAAGTATCATTAATACTTTTAGGATATCCTTATCCATTAGAAAAAATAAGGTAAACTGTATCAAACAAATTTATAATTCAAAGAAATCAGGTATAATTGCTAGAATATACCTATTTCACTTGATATAGAGTTGAGGGGCAATATAATAAATGTTATTATACGATGCAAAAGAATCTAGAGCGCTACCATATCTTGAGTCTTGACATGCTATCCATTTTTTCTTCTGAAAATATGACTAATCAAGATTAACGTTTGCAGTGAAAAGTATGATCGGTACGGAATTTTTACAACTGCTACCTTCACATACATTAGTATAGGTTTTTATTTGTATGTACTGGGTGTTTTCTCGCGCTTAAGTTGCGCCTTTGCAAATAGTATTTTCCAAGCCAGGGCCGGTCGTTGCGGAATCACGCGAGCTATGTTACTTTTCGAGAGGAAAAACACGTTCAGCGTTTCACAATCGTTTCATACGAGCAACGGTGCGGCCATTAAGATGACGGACGGACGGAAATCAAAATGCACATTCCTGCTTCTCCTCCTCCTCACTCTGCCGCCCTGCATGTCGCTCGAGAATAAATACTTCTGCGGCAAATAAATGCAGACAATTCAAGAAAATCGAGAATGTGCTCTGAATTCTATTAAGGATTAATAAGATACACTCACCTACCAGTCTTATAAAGAGCGATACACGTATACGCCCTCGCCTACTGTACGACTCTTGTTACACTCTCCTCTTGCCAAGGAAGAAAAAAGTCATCGACGGAATTTCTATTATTCACAGACAAAGAGCGTATGTGCAGATTCTTTTTGCTATCTCGTTTTTTTCTCTGGTAAAAATAGCTCCCTTATTATCTTTAAATATTTGAAACAGTTTAGGCGATCACATTGTTGTTTTCATTGGAATAATTTTGAGAAAGCTTGAAAGGTAGTTATGGGTAATAAGACGCATCAGTAAATAAGGCCTAAGAAACGGAATCGTAATAATAACATACGGATGTGACATATGGGTCTCAACGCAGAACATGGCAAACAACATAAATGCTTTGGAAAGGAAGTTTCTAAGGGAAATATTTCGCTCAAAACAAGAGAATTACCTATAACAATGTTTCAAAGAAACAGTGTCTGAATTTTTCCAAATAGGTTCATTGACTCCACTGGGCAGGTCATGTTATTAAAATGAAAGGTGGCAGTTTTCCGAAAAGAGTTCTTTGAGGGACGAAGACCAGTTGGAAGGTCTCGAAATAGATGGCGAGATGGGGTGCAGGAGACGCCAATAGCAGTCTGAAAATCCACAACAAGAAGAGATAATCAGAGGAGTTGGGGGCACAAAACTGAAAAAGGCCAGAGTCAGTAGTGGACTGTAGGGCAAATAGTATGTGAAATAATCGCTTTCGCTTCATAGGCCGCATTCTCACTACTGGATCGGACCTACCAGAATCGGACAAATTTCAATTGCACGACGAAGATCATGCACAAACCTACTTGAAAATGGAACGGAAGATATAGCAGTAATACATGATGACAAAATACCTAATAGCAGACGAATAATGGCACCTTAATGAGTGTCATATGGTGTGTTATGTCTGATGACTTCTGAGTTAGAGATGGGCACGTGAGTGTCTTTTCATGCCCGTTTACGCCAGCTCATGATCTATCCGGCCCGGATCACGCACGCTTCTCACGTAAATATCTAACATGATTCACATGATTCACGGTTGACAACGCGTGCCCCATCGTGACTAGACGTGATTCACGTTAATTGCCCATCACTACTTCAGAGCTTTGAAGGCTACTATGCGGGTGATAAAAATAAAGTTTTTTTTTTGTAATCATTGGTGATTGCTACGTTCAGATTGATTGATGATCTCAAGTAGGTAGGTACGAAATCTACATTGTTTATTGTTTAGTAGGTACCTATAGTTATTTTGAGATCTTGAAATCGTATAGGACCTACTCCTGCTATCCGTAAAATAAGACCAATAACAAGGCTCTATAAACGTTTAGTTATGTTTTTATTTACCATATTTCGTATATATTTTATAATCACTGAACATGAAGATTACTATTAAAACCTGTTGATTCAAACGGCTCTTCTCTATTTTATTCCTATTCTACCTTAGTTAAGCCTTATTTCACCCAGGCACTTTGTATTGATTTAATACCATATTCCAATAGTATAACTATTCTATCAAAATATATGTCATTGATGAATGTAAAACAAAACAAGGTCCTCCTAACCATCCAAAGGTTCAATGGACTTTTTAGAAGGAATGAAAATTCTTCTGGAAAATTCGTCGAATGTCAAGTCAGTAATAAGAAAATCAGTAAATGATGTGTATAGGTCCGTCTTGCGACAAATAACTGTTACAGCCCAAATATCGTTGTAACATAAACAAATATTCGAATAAATCGTCAGAGCTAACAAAGCATATTCCTGCTACCATCAGCAGGATATATAATACTACTCAAGCTTAACAATATTACATCTACCATATCCCCAGCCTCTGGCTTCAATGTATTAAAAGAAGATAGACGCCAGCGATGGAAGACTATCGACTTGATTAAATAAGCTCATTGAATTCAATCTCTTCCCGGGCAATCTTTCCAATTTTCCACTACGGCCTTATCTTTTTCAAAGATCCCTCCCCTATGATGTTACCCAATACGGGGTCATATATAAGTCACGTGAACGACCTCTGACTCTAATCTAAAGATTTATTTTCACATAGATTAACCGTAGGAAAAACCTTCCTCCGGTTCACTCTCCCTAATTAACTTTATGTGCGATTCCTACCACCGATGCCTGAGAAAAAATATTTGCATTTCCCAAGAAGAAAGCGACTTTACTCTTTACCTTTTTAATAAGATACAGATAATTTATATAAGAACACTGAAAGAAATTACAACTGACATTTTAAGTAAAAAAATAAGTATATAGTAAACCATGAGGCAAGATGGCAAAAATTAAGATTTTATAATGGCATCTCTGGTTTAACCGATTCAATTTTGATATTAATTAAATGTATTAAAAATTAAAATTATTTATAAATTTTGAAGTGAAAAACCTCCCTTTAGAGTTACTTCGGACAAAACCATTGTTAATTAAAAAAGCAATTTATAACATTTGCTCAACAGTTTGAAAGAGCACAATTGAAGTAGGTTCAAAGCTTGATATTTTAAATTTAAATTAAATTTTCAACAAATTACATAATGTCTGCTTTTCAAGTGCCGTACTTGTATCGGAGTGTGGGCGACTTCTCTGCCTTGAAAGGGGCTTACAGCTTAAAGTGGATCCCGAACTATAACGATTGACTCAAGATAAATCTCAAGACAAGCTGTGCTAGGGAAATATACCCTGACCATGGGTTATCATTGCCTTGTGAGAGGATGAGAATGCAGGGCGACAGGCAGGGAGTCGAGCACGCGCCCTTATCACCGGTCACTCATCCAAACCGTTCGCCACTGTTCGCGCTGCTTAACGTCGATGATTGAAGTCGTACAGGGTTAACCCGCGACCCACTGGTCATCATAAAATAACTCAAGGTTACAATTAAATAAAAAAAATTAAATCCTTGATTAGGTACTTGTAGTAGAAGTACCTGAGCAATTTATAAAAAATACTCTTATGGTTTTCTTGCACCAAATTATATTTGAATAAAGTAAATCATTGGTTATTAAGATGAAATAGTAGATACATCCAAAATATAGTAACATCTTTCAGGACAGACTTTTATCAACAACATGTAATACTTCGGATTCTCTTGTAGCTGAATCATGTATTGAGAATATCCTTATTGCCTTTTCAATTTACTTTTAAGACTGCCAAGATAAAGAGATCTGAAGCAGTTTGTCAATTGGGTGGGACCGCATACATTTTCCAGTCGAAAAGCTCATGCAAAATGCGGATGCTACCGACCGAAAGTTTATTGGCTGTTCATTTGTGCCGGTGTTTAATCTGGACCCGCCACCGGGGTATACAGCGCGCTCTTGTGGAGTATCGTAAGCTGGCTTACGCCGATTTCCATCCCTTGATCGGGCATCTCATTCGGGCGGAAACCACACAATCGCACACTAGAAAGAGATGCAAGACATGGCCTAACGGGAAATTGCAGGGGACTCTCGATAATTTAAGTGTATGCATGTTCTATCGCTTCAGGCAAGTGCAAACCGAACTGTCTGATGTAGAGCTCGTTGGGGAATTAAATCGGCCAACTAAACCCGTGTTAAATAGATGCAGCGCACAATCTAGAGCCCCGCCGATGATGCTTGTTTTTCATTTGCTCTTTGAACGGTTATCCCAGGCAATTTAACAACTTTTTTGCCTGCATAAATCGCCAGCCGCACTAAATCTGCACATAAATTCGCCTAACCTCAATCCCACTGCGACAGAACAATAGATTTGCACGGAACGCGTATTGCCAGGACAGCACCTAGTTTATGGAGATTTTGGGTGATACCGTCAATCTGAACGGAAATGCACGAAAAATCATTAAATGAAATTAAATAATCGATATCTATCTACGAGTACAATGAAGTATTCTCAAATTCAAAGTATTGGTATTCTCTTACACTACACAATACGTGATAATGTATAGATATAAATCATCGAGTTACCCAATAATATACCTTAGAGATATTTTTATTACAATAAAATGGTAATATAAAGTATACCTAGAGAAGTTTTGATTGCTTAAGATATGACATCAGGACGCCATATTTATATCTATCAGAAGCTCCTACTTGTATTTGGTTTGGAATGGTGATCTCAGCACTTACCTAGTCTATTATGATTTTATGATCAATAACAGATGTTCCTTTTTTATAGATATAGGTAGCTCAAAAATTTATAATGCCCCTCATCAACAATATGTAGCTTCTATAACGAAACCTATAAAGTAGTTATATAATGAGGTAAAAGCAATGTCAACATTAATTTTTAACATTGAATTCTTTCAGGATGCCCTTCGAAGTGCCATAAAAGTGCTACATATCTGACAGCTTCCTTTGAAACATGGACAATTAATCACTGAGTTATTAAAGCAACTGAGCGGGGATTTATGGAATCGGATGACCGCCATAATTCACACGCGAAATGAATATGAGAGCCCTGATAATAAGGTAAGTATTAATAATTTATAACAAACACCGCTCCGTATATACCGTGTAAAATGCGAAATAAAGAAATTTATTGCCATTACGTCCCGGCAAATTCAATGTTCGAGAATACGGCTTTATTAATGCCGATTTATGGCTGGCTGTCATTTTGTTAATCAAATAGGAAACCTGCCGTTGTACAACTCGAAGTATGTTGCTATGTGCATACAATACATTCCAGCGAAAGATTTCGCATTGATATATTATAGTTTCCTCATTTGCAATCCTTTGGTATAGATAGACATCTAGAACCTGTTTAATTTTCATAATTAACGATGCTCCTGGCTCAATCTTCATTGTTTACCGGTCTTATGCTGAATTTTAGAATGTATTACAAAGTTGAGACATTCATTATCTTCGTATATTTTTACGTCGAAAATCTCCATGCCTTTATATTTACTACAGGAACCGATAACGGATGCCAGTTATGGGGTGGCTAAACACGATATTAGTACTAAACTCCTAATAGCACCCAACAGGAATATTTTCCTTGGAGAAAGCATCCACTAATTTTGAAGATCAGTTGCTGTACTGAAATTAAATCTAACCAAAAATGCTCTATGGGGTACCACAGCTGCCTGGTTATTAATAGCGCCTCAGCTAGTGTGTAATATAAAGTTCGGCGTAGTTATAGAAGTAACTTCATGAATCTTTTATACGTTAAAAACTTTGTGCAAGAAAAAGCGAATCAATATCCTGCTATATAACTCAGGAGTTTTAAACTTTCGAACTTAGACGTAAATTTCGAGGCAGCTCACTAAAATTCGTGCAATTTAATTTATGGGCAGTTTAAATTTGGAATTAGCGTCAGGGCGACCCTAAAGCACTTCTCCAACTTCTAATTCTCCATTTTGAGTTCTTACTTTGCACTTACGCACGCTGTTGAGAGGAAGATTGCCACTCTCTGTCGGTTTACAATTGCAATTATCATTAATCCGGATTTAGTCTGTCAAAATACAATCATTATTATCGTTATTATCGAGTAGGTAGGTAACCCTCTCCATGAGGAAAATTGTCAGATTCTCCATCTAAAAATATGAAACAGAGCTCTTATAAACATAGTTCCGGAAATGCCCCATTTTCAAACGTTTCCTTCATTAAAATTTTATCTAACGTTTATTAATAACCCGTTGAGTTATTGAAATGAATTCTAGGACACTCGCAAAGGTATAATTAAAAATCTCATTTACTTATACACAATTGTTTTCTAACGCATTTGCTTTAGATGGCAGTGATGCCGGAGATTCTTTATGTTTAGCGAATATGTACCCCTTTGGTTTTGGCAAAATCTACTATCGTGTTCTTAAAGTTATATTCATTTTGTTTAAGAAGCCCTCTTAGACTTTTCGTTTTTCAGGAAACGTATAAGTTTTAATTTTACACCATATGCTGGAAATATGGTTTTAACTTTTAAATTTAAAGAAGGAAATTAGAAGCCCTATATCTTGAAAACAGAGCCTTTCCTAGATCATATGATTTTTAACTTTATTTTAGATGCAGAATCTGACATTAGCTTTTCCTCGCAAAATTCTGTACCACCATGTATATGTAACTCAGACCACACTTCCACTTTGATTCAAAGCAAATCGAAAAGATAATAGAGTAAAATATCTCATATAACATCAATAATCTGGAATCACAGGATACAAGATTAAAGAATTTATAAATGAAAAGTTTAAAATTGATATAATGTCAATCATTCCATCCAAACAAATTCATTTGTATAGTAAACCAATAAAATTCTTAAGGTAATGTGATACAATGTCTGATTGAATCATTCAAACCATTTACGCCAATGTGATACATCCAATGAACATTTACGCTTTGCACCAACCAGCATGTAATCGGCAGCTATGTAGAAAACTGCCTATTTTGTTGGAACGAATTGCCGCAATTTATAAGTCATTTCACAAAGTGTTTAACATTTACACTTCGACAATATACGATTAACTGTAATGATTACGTTATATTGAAAAGTTTCGGATCTGGTTTATATCGTGACTTTGTCAGATGTTGAGATTCCCGATATAACAAGATTACAGGGGTTAGTAACTTTGTGTTTAATAGTTTTTTCTTACTTTTTGCTAATTATTTATTAAACAAAATTTAAATTATTGTTACAGACTAACTAAAAGCATTTTTTAATTGGTGTAGCCTTAATTGATTCATATCAGTAAGCCTATCTGTAAACGTTCTGATGATTCAGTACGTTGTTAAATACATAGGTATGTACAGTATTCCTGTATTGGAGTTTTTCTGTTAAAGTAACAATTAGTGGTTTCTCTAAACCATTTGATAATTGCATCGTCAGAATGAGATTTCCAAGAATTTTGCAATATTATATTATTGCTTCAAGAGATGGTTGTTATTGGAGCAAATAACAGCAATTAACGCAAGTGTCAGATGCCTAAGATATATATATATATATACAAGAATCCTCGGGGAGGACTTATTTCATGAGGATATGCAATGTCTGTATAATTATTACATAGAAGATCGATCTAAGTGGAGTCATATGTTCGAGTGAGTTGAGCGTTTGTTGCCCCTCATGGGTTTTTTAATGTTTCCAGACCGGTGCTTTTTTCCAGTTGCTAAAAATAGTCAACCATTAGCTCGTGCTAATGGGTGAGGTGTTGTACTAAGACTGATTTCTCTGGTCTCGAGACTCGGGATAAAACTATTCTCCTGGGTGGTCACTAATTAAGATTCAGGTTGATTACAATTGTCACTAACGGTAAGGCACGCGGGTTCTCTCTCTCGATCGGTAACAAAGAGAACTATCCGTACCTAGAATTACGAAAAAGGCAACGTTGACATTGTTTGCACATCGTTATTATGAGCAATGCCCCTTCAGCTGAAATCTGAACCATTTCAGATATTCTCTCGCTGTGAGGTCGCTCCATCTTTGAATCTATATGTCTTTTAATTGTTCTTATTAATGTCAGGATTCCAGCGCCGGATTTTTTCGCTCTATATGGATGGGGACCTTATAGACCATTCTTCTAATTAAATGCCTTTTTTTCGTCAAGTCACTTTGTGTTTGTAATTATTTCTCCAAGCACGCAGTTCGAACTTATAAGAACTTCATTTTGTTACAAAGTACAAGACAGACAGCATTCTTTATATGGATTTCACCATTTACAGGTCTATCGCCAATTATTAAATTATCGACTTCCATTTTAAATGGTACAAAAATCCAATCAAACGTATAAAAAGTGAACTGAAAACTGAGTAATAAAAATAAATGTTAAGCGATCGCAAACGGCTGCGCTCAATGCTAGACAGCAGGACTGTTGAAGTTTTCGTTAATTAACATTACTGAGGCAAATTTCAAAGAAGGTGAATAAGATCTAATTTATTACCGAGAAATCTAGCAGGAATGTCGCTTTCGTTTTACAGGAAGATTGCAGATGTGTGTTTACATTTCTTTTGCTCATTATCTCGATGGGACATTGCACTCGATAGAAACAAGCAATTCCAAAAACCTTTCCATGGCAATTATGAAAATGTATTTTTAGTCAATTTCATAAATAATGAGAACCATTTATCTATAATTACTGAACTAACCTAACATCCTTGAATCATTTTGAACAAATGTCCATTAATTGTTCATCCTGTGAGTTCAACTTGAAATACAATGTTTGAATTCAGAAAGCAGTTTGTGTGTCAAGAAAACTGAAAAGGTTGCAAAAAAAATGTGCTATGGCTACGGAACACCTGAATCCCGCCATTTTTACGTGTCTTTTTAAATATATTTTGTTCGATGTAGTCAGTAAATAAACCGTGAAAATTGTTATGGGAAAAAGCGGCCTGAAGTATTTTTGTCAACATATAAACGAGCAAACCATAAATACCGGAAATTATGTCGCGAGTACATCTGATAGCCATCGGCCGACAGAGACGCCAAATTACGGTGCGTCAAGCTATAGCGTTCGCGGTCCATTTTTCATGGATAGAACCGCGCGATACATTTTCGGAGCTTCGTGTTATATTTTAGATTAAATAAACTCCCTGTTCATTAACCATAACTCAGCCGAGGGATGATGTGATATACTTGCGTCCGGACGAAGTTATATGTCCGCGGCCAGAGCGCAGTTTCTCATTTGTACCTACAATTGCGGTTATTACGGGCGTCGGTAACGCGATTATGAATACCAGATCCGCAGTGTATGCGGTTTTGCTGCTCTCGTTTTTGGATGCTTCATCTATTCACGTTATTTGTAATTTTCTACTGTTCCCTCATTCGCATACAAATGAGACTTAAATTATTGCCAGAAAATGTTGACTACTTTATACAAACAATAAGAATCATTGCAAGAATCAACTTTCAACTTAAAAGAAGTTAAAATGCTTGCTCTAGGTGTCTGGAATAATCATGTTTAATTATTTCACGTAGAATTATGTATTTCATATAGCTATATCAGATATGATTTAGAATTTAAATTAACTAATGCATATTTTTACCCATATGTAATGGTTCAACCATTTATTTTTTTCGAAGGAAACTTTAGAATATGAGATCAGTAGGTACTATGGATTACGGGGAATATGTGCATATGTACCCGCAGTTCGGTAAATCGACTCTTCATAAGCTCCAAGAATTTATAACTCAATTGTCGCTATCCATCGCATATCTTATGCCCTTAAAGCAATTAAAACATGTTCCCAAACCATCGGAAACCCAACAAACTTGTGACGACCTCAAATGAAGTCGACATGGAGAGAGCATGAAATACAGGTTGTGCAAGTCTGACGCCATTATTCATCTCTTTTATTTTGATTTTTAGATCGCGACTTGTTTTTGTTTCCCTGCATGCGAGGAGAATTCCATTCTGCGATGCATTTCTGTTAATTTTTACCAATCGCCGACGCAGAGGCGGCGTTCCAACGTTCGAGACAGGGTTGACATTGATTTTGATTGAGGTTACAATAAAAGCAGAAAAACAGAAATGTCGATAGAGCAATATGGCGTAGATGGATGGTTTTCCAGTAGAAATGTATGCAGATACGTACCTACAACAGTCGGAGATAATATGGGTTCTAAGTTCACAAATAGATTTCTTATGCTATACAGACGATGTTGTAGGTACCTACCTATGGAGCAATATATAACGGATTCAGATAAAAACATGCAGTAACAACTCGATTTATGTATAGATTAGATACTTACATATAATAAAGATGAATAAGATCAATCTAGAGAAAACATTCAGATATCTACTAGGTACCATTTTAAATGACGGAAATGATAATTCGGATGTAACAAACAGACTTGAAAGGCGATAATGAAATTGGAACAACAACTTTTTTGGAAACAAGTATTTAAACAAGAAAACTAAATAAATGATATATCTACATACCTATCTATTGCACCTAGATCATAGAAACATTGAACTTATTCGATAAGAATTCAATCAAACACTAATATCAAAGAAAACACAAAACATACAACTAGAATGTTTCGGAAATATAACTTGAAAGGTCGTTAAACTGAGGCTAAAAGAGTGATAAAGAGGAGTAGGGATAGGGATGGATCCAAGAAATCATGAATCATAAAACCTAAAATTTCCAAAAATTCTTACACCTACCTAAAGGAAGTAACAAATAGGTAAATATATATATATATATATAGAATAAATAGGTACTTTTTTTTTGAAGTAAATAGTACCTACCTAGATATTACTTGTTTAAGGAGACCGAATGTTTAAAATGGATTCCGAATCACCCATATGTCTCAGGATAAATCCAAGGACAGTCTTTCAGAGAACTGGTATCTACTAGGGAAATATTTTCTCGATCGTTTCCCGTTGCCTTGCTGGTAGTGAAGAGTAAATTGCGCCAACCAGGGATATGATATATGATCTTCGACGACCGATGTCGGTCTGCATTAACCAGCAGCCATGCGCACCCCTGGGAACTAATTTGGGTAATAAACAAAATAAATTTCCACAAATTATTCTCAAAGACTACACATTTATAAAAATCAAACATTAATCATTTGCTTTTAGTAGATACCTACCCAACTAAAAAAATAGAATTTTGATGGCCAGCGGATAGTTTTGACGGTTTTTAATTTTTATTATTTTTTCTATAATTTTTAGCGAATAATACTTCCAACAAAAGTTGTAGGTACAGATCATATCTATTGCTCAAAAATATTATTGATGACATATGGGTAATTTTTGAGAACACCAAGCCATTAATTATTGTTTTCAAAATTCGAAAATGTGAACGACTGCAATAGGTAAATTTCTATATTGAATTTGCCTAATATACTTCTCCCAAATCAACTTAAGAAGGACATCCGCCTGTGATTTCTAAAACGAATCCCTATTAGGTCGTCCTGCTGCCTCTGTTATTTTTTTGTAGGTATAGGCTCCGACTGTTCCAGGAAAGTTATATATAAAACAGAAACGTGTTTTTGAAAAGTCATCTGTCCTAGTGCCATTTTTGAAAGTTCTCCGCCTCTGTTCCATTTAAACTGTCTCACTTCTGCTCATTAGCGATGAATTGTATAATGCCAGGACTGGACTTACAACATACAACACATCGGATATTAGCCAATGGTATTGCACTAATTGTTATTCTTCTTTAATCTCGATGGTTATTCGTAGGCTTATATAATTATTGATAGTATCAACAAAATATCTTTTTTCATTCGAAATTCATTGTATCCGAGTGACAAACAATATTGCATTAATATTCTTTCAACATAGAATGTGATTTGGAAACTAGGATCAATTTTCAGAATTTTCGTTTGAATGATGGAATAGAACCCTGCTTTCGGGCGGACTCCCACCCTGTATAGAATGCGTGTATGCCATGACATACGAGGCCATACCAAGCCGATACCATATAGAGATATACTATATCTATATTTAATATAAACAGTCGTTATAACCAAGGATTCAACGATTTATGTGGTGCAGGGTGTACCCGAGTCGCTTCTGCTGCTCATTTTTCGAAACGTGGGAATAAGTCTTACTACGGCAGCTTGAAGATCGCAGTTAATTAAAGGACATTTTCAATTATCCACCTCGTTGTTGGCTGCATTCATCAATACATTAGATATTTTTTATCCGGTATCCGCTGCCGCACCGGCGTAATTTTCAGATTTTCTGCCAGATAAATGGCGGTTAATTACAAAACAGAGGTTTTTTAACTAGTCAGTAGGAACGCAGTTGTTGATGCTCGTACTGAGCCTGTTTAACTTCTAATTTATTGTAGTTCAAAACGATAAATACTCAAGAAGAGACACAGAAGCACAATCAAAGCTGTTGGCAGAAATGATTGAACTTTCTTTCCAAGTAGGTAGGTAAGTTGAAGAATGAAAATTCTCCGTTTTATGTCTCTAAACTATATAATGGAAAATTTCTCAATAAGGAGATATGATTCATTTATAAAATATCTACCTCTAATTATAACCTAAGTATCTAGTCATCAGTATCAGTGGAGACATTATACTTTTATTTAGTATAATAAATAACTGTATCTACAATTTACAGTACAGTAGCACATACCTAATCAATGAGCATCATAGATAATTAGTTTGAGATTAAGACCTCTTTTATAGAGCTCAAGCTATAACTTTTCTGTGAATTCGCTGATTCGAGTAAAAAAAATAATTGGAGATACCTACCTACGATTGATTCCTATGAATTAATGAATTATCAAATGGTCTTCAAAGGCTGTAATTCAACACCATCGAAGCGAAAGTAGTATATGAAGGTATATTCGTAAAATAATGCGTTATTGATTGGATAGTGTTTCTTAGAAGTTATTTTATATGTAGGTACTTAACATTTGAATAATATACAGTGAGCTGAAACTATTGTTATTAATCATCAATATATTAGTGGAAATTTATTATCCCTAGGTACTATACCTAATTCATTTCAAAAGTTCAGCCGCCATAATAAAATAGATATTCGTTCATTATGATTATTTAGTGCTCTCTCCCTCATTGAAATGGAGTATAGTTATTTAATTGGGTAGAGTTTATCTATAGCTACCAATTTATCGTACTTTTATTTTAATTTGAAAATAAATATTAGTTGCTGCATGTCTCATATGCATAATACTTAATATCAGTTTTCCAAAGAATTGTCGTTTGAATGTCAGTGATTTGGTAATATCTTATTTGTCAATTTATTTATTCATGGCAAGTATGTGATATGATAGGGATGATATTTTTTTCTTCCGAATTTTAGGTTGATACTTTTCATTCAGAAATTTAATGCAACAAACACTATGAGAACAAGAACTCAGTTACTTTCACGTCTTTCCTGAATATCAAGTATCAGTGTTCTTTAGGAATACGATTTTCATAAATTCCAACATGTCGTTGTTTGTTGTACATCTTAGTTGACTTTACAGTTAGTAAAATAATGGCTTCCACGTATATGGTATCCATTAAGATAGTATAAAATTGAAAAATGCCGTTGTGGTAGCTGCAATGCGGTCTTCTTCTTGATAAGTCAATTCTTGGGAACCAATTAAGGGAATATAATAATCAGTTGTGTTGTATTTGTCATTTATTTCAACCAGAAATGAGAAAGAGTTATTTCGATATTATCTGTAAAGTAGGTAGGTATAATGAATTATTAGGAGGTATAGTAGAATATGAATGATGTTAATTCAGTTTTCACAAGTCAGAAAATTATTTTTTTTGTAAGTACATACATATAAATTATTCGGTAATGACGTATTTCATATTCCTTTTGACTATCAGTGTGCACTTTTGTCAGAAATATCTATTTTCAGCTGGTAAGTGAGTACATACTCAGTGTCTTATTCATAAAAATCCTTAAAATAGGTTTTAAATGCTAATTACTTATGTACAATACTCATAAACCTACCTACCATAACTCCCTCCACTCATAGACGCTCATTAAAGCTCTCATACCTGAAATTATGTTAATAGCGTCATTTTGGTAAATTCTAAGAAAAACCAATAGAATCTGAGTGGTCAGACAATACAAAAAAATATATTTGTCAAAAATAATCAAAAAATGACATTTTCTTTCTTTAGCAACGTTTTCGTACTGATTTTGCATATTAGATGGCCATGAAGGGTTTATAGTTGGATCGAACCTGCTATAAGTTATAATATCGTTATGAGAGTGTTTTAACGCCATTGAACGATTATGAATGCGAGTGTCGCGTTATAACAGGTTTATAAACCTCCAATATGTTTTTATGAATCCGGCGGTTGATTTTAATCAAAAACGAACTGCTAGACGCAGCCAGAAATACAGTCTCGTGGTTGTTCCATAATTACATGTGTTTTGTTAGGGAAACTCTTCCTCCAAATCCCGACGATTTTGGCTTAGCATGAATCCCAGGCGAGGACAGTAGTTGTTGGTGGTGAGCTCAAGAATGCGAATTACAATTAAATTGGAAATTATTTTTATTCCTGGTCTGCTGCCTTCTTATGCGGTGCTCCACACAATTATACATAATTCTCATTATATCTAAGTTATCATTTACATAATATGAATATGTATATATGGTCGGATATTAATTACGATTACAATGTCGCTTTAATTAACACTTTTCTAATGTATATAATTTACGGGTTTAGTAGAATTAATGGGTAAATAAAAGACAGTTTATAGCATTAATGGTAAGTTAATAGATTTATTATGGTAATGATTTAGATCAGCTCTCATCGCTAGAGTCGATCATTGTTGTGACTGCGCTTGGAAATCATAATTGTGTATTCTTTCAGATGAAAGTTTGTGGAAAGTTATATTCACCGACACACTCTGTCAAGACCAAAAGGTATTGGTTTTTTTATGATTACAATCCCTTGAACAATTTTAACGAGCTAATATTACCATAAAAAATGCTATGAATATAGTCAATAAAATGAATAAAAATTAATTCACGATGTATTGTTGAATCGAAAATTAATATATAAAGCTATCTCGGAATAGGACAAACATGCGGAAAGCATTTCTCTGTTATGTTTCCCAATTTGAAAGCTGGGAACCAACTCATCCATATATTCTGAAATACTGAAAATCGCAATATATCAGGACTTTTATGAATTTCCGAACCTATTTGAATGAGTTACACAATTGTCTATTTGGCCATTTTTATTAACTGGGCGGCAGTGTTAATGTTCTTTGTATTACCTAATATTATTCAGTAAATTCTGTAGACATAGATATGTTTAAGGTGATGCTTACCTTTAGCTATTTTGTGTGTTTTTGATTCTGTAGAGCAAAACGTTAACAATCTTTTACTTAGGTACATTCTCGCGAAAATGGTAAACACCATATTGTTTTGGTTCTTCAATTCAATTCTATTTAATAAATTGGATCAAAATATATTAATAGTATTTACTAGATATAGAATTCTGTAATGTGAATGGATAACTTCTACCTATTTTAGAAATTTGAAACTAAAAATAAGCAACTATCAAGTGTCCCAAAACGATGAACACCATTTAAACTGAGCTTATATCTTTTAAAACTGAATGAAGCTGTTTTTGCGATTACCCAATAGCTTAGGTTAGTCAGTACCTGGTAAATTTCCCAATTAAAATTTGTAAACGCCTATACTTACGTTAAAAGGTAGTGCTGTTAATATGGATTTTTTCATCTGAGATCTCTCTAATATGATTGGATATTTGTATGGACCAATACCCACGCTCCTGCCACTTGGTGAATTGGACATGTATATATAGGTATATAATATGTATATATCTGAATACCTGGCACCTCTTCTACATGAAAATTGAGTAATTAACCAATGTAAAAATATAATCCGAATGTATTCGAACGGCATACATTTAATAACTCTTCCAATTTCCATGCTGTCCCGACGAAGGCCGTAAATAAGGCAAATAATTTGCAGATGATCCAATATACATTTTCACGGATGGCTTTAATACGATGATAGTATGCAAATGTAATTTTAAAGTCGTCATTTAGAGTTGCCTCGGGGGTAATGGCGTTTTACCAAACCAACTGCATTAATGAACTCTTCTGGAGTCGGACGGACATGTTTATACCCACACTGACTTGCACGCGCTTGGGTACCATATCGCTTGTTTATTGTTACAAGTGCTTGTAGTTGAACGTGACCTAGACGATGAAAGAAATCATCATTGTATACAGGGGGATTCTTTCATATGATTAAATCAAAATGTAGAGATATCTGGTAGGACATCCTCAGTTGCACAGAGCACCCCAAGACTGCTGCAATAAATTATATTCATACAAAAGCCTTCTGATCTCGGACGCAAACGAATAAACAAGTCGTCAAAACTTCTTGTTTGAAGAACTTTAAATATCTATTCAAGTATTTAGATTTAGTACAGCAACCAGTTTAGAAATAAAAGTTTCAGGTGCTTTAGATGGTGCCCCGATAAATAATTAAAATAGATACCGGTCTAAATGTGAAATTGATTATGGAATTAAGAGGTATATTGAATAATTATTAAGGATATTGTCAAATTTAAATAAATAATATACAACGAAACATACCTAGGTCAGAGAAAATATGGTATAGATAGAAAAACAATAAGACAAATAGGAATCCTATTATTCAGATTTTATTAGATCTTATTACTTTTTTTGCTGCAAATATGATAGAAGGACATTTTCGATCCAACTTCTAATATAAGAAGATTGATAACTAGTAGGTACCTACAAGACATCAAGTCTTAATGTGAAATACGAAGAATCGTTAAGAAAAAAATTTGAAATAGGCATTATATCTTAGACAGGATCTTTTTTCCATAAACAGTTTGACGAAACAGTCGAATATTTGCAGGTTGTCAAATATATTTTTGATAAGAATGAATAACCCTGTAGAGGTTTTCAGTTTCCATCCGCCTGAAGAGATTGCTGGATTTACGAATCTACTTCATACTCTACGGGTATTCGTATAGATATTCGTCATGCGGTTTTTATCCGCTATCCGCATTCATCAAAGCGTCTCATAAATTGAGGAGTTTTATGAAAGTTTTGATGTGTTACTTGCGTAGTGGAAATGGCCGTCGGTAAATGAATCGCTTTGGTGGAACGTTTTTAGATTTATTCGCATATAGAGACATAATACGTAAATACTGTATTATCCAATAGTTTGATTAATCTACAAACTAATTATTCAGTGCGGTTCATGAAATGAACTCCAAAGGAAGTTTGTGAAATATTCAATAATAAATACCCTGGTCAACACGTCTCACAATCTACAGTCAGCAAAATAGTAACAAAATTTCGTGAAACAGGACATGTAAAAACTATTCCAAAACCAGGTCGAAATGTTGAATTGGATATACTTTTTCCGGATGTTAATGATCCAAATGCAATAGATAGATCAATTTAGTACCAACAAGATGGAGCTCCACCGCATTACACATGTTCAGATATTATTTGAAGGAGATTTTTCTCAATAGGTGTAATGGAATAATGGAACGATGTAATGGCCGCCTAGATCCCCCGATTTAATGCCTATCGATTACTTCTTATAAGGTTATTTAAAATCAAAAGTATATTTAAAAGTCAGGATAACGAAAGAAATTAACACCATAACCCCTGAGGTCTTGCAAAATGTTGTACGAGAATTCTAAGATCACCTTGCTTATCCTCAAGAACTCAACTTTCTTATTTTGAACATTAATTTAACTGTAAAATAAATTGAAAAAACTTCTTAAACATTATGTGACATTATTTCCTTCTTTCTATCTAAAGTATCAATATTTTACATTTTCAAAATAAATTTTCTCAGTTATGATTGCACCAAATTTGAAAAACTTAGAGAATGAAAATCCCTTTCGAACAAGATGCCACACGACCCCCTTCTCAGTTAAAAATTTTGGGGTGCAAGAAGGAGGTAATATTTTCATACTATAAATTGTTAAACTGAGAACAGAAATCCGCCTGTTTCAGGTTTTTTCTATCAAAATGAAAGCTCTGTTTCTATGAGCCCTGCTTACCTATCTAGATCCCAATGAAATAGACTTAACTGTACGTAATATGATATCGCTATATGGTATTCTCAGAGATGAAAGTATATAAATATCTACCTACTAATATTGTAGATTCATTAATAACTAGATGATATCTCAGATGAGTTTTCTACTATTATTGTTCATGGGGTAAGTTGAAGTAACACTGTAATAATTGCTCTTGACTCTAAATCATTTGTATTTGAAATTAACTAAGTATTCACAACTGCTTCATCATTTATATCCCGGTACCATGTTGTATAGTGCCATAGGTAATGTAGTGTTATAATTAATTAGAATAGAAATTGCTCTTACTAATTCAAATTAATACTCTCATTGAAAATACATTTAGATGGAATAGTTGTATCAGTTCAATTTGAATATAGATAAAAAAATGAGTGCGAGTAGATGAGTAGATGCAGATATCTTCAACGTGTTTTTATGTGATCGTAAAAATGAATGAAGCGATTAAAATTAATAAACAGTTCATTTTTCACTTGTTCTTATATGTATATAAAGGTTATCACTGAAAAGTTGATTGGTTTAATTAATTTAATTACGCAGTGTGATAAGGCACATTATACTTGTGGTCTAACGACTAACGATGCAGTTCTTGGAATATCTTGTGTGTTAGGCTTCTGAAACATCACTTTAAATTTCATCTGAGTAACCTATGAGGAATGTGCTTTGATTCGCTCATTAGCTCACTGATTTATTTAGAAATATTTACTTGAGGAAATATTTTTTCCTTTAAGTCGAAAGTGCCATTTGCTTCGCAACTATAACTAGATATTCAGTAACTAAATTTAATATTAGTTGAATTCGGAAATTGTAGGCACTAAATTCTCCGAAATGATGGTGACGTTTCAGTGTTCTTCTGGTTATTTAGCTGCATATTAGTACGTTATTAAAATAGCAAATAGTAAAATAACTAGTAGGTAGGTACTGTCATTATCCTTTTAACGCTTACAGATTTCATGGAATTTAGTGACTACAATTTCCAAACCAGGAAAAATTAAATTAATCTAAATAATGATAGAGAACATTAAGAAATACCAGAAAAACATTTATGGTGACAGAAATACTTAATAAATTTAAATAATAATAAATACTTCGGTACCTATAACAATACAGACAGATTTTCTGGCCACTCTCCCCTCACAAATTGGGAAATTATTCTTTCTATGTTTTTATTAAGAGATCAAATATAAATGAAAACAAGTAGGTACCTAGGTAGTTTCAAGTGATTTTTTCAGCTTGTTCTTCGACTGAAATTAGATCTGAATCTATTTAACCGATGGGTAACCTATCGATAAAAAATAAACAAAATGAAGCTGATGACTTCTTGAGGCCTATCTCGAGAATAATGAGCTCTTGAGATCGAACCGGTTCCAAGAGCTATATCCTAAAATCGGAAAATTCTACTGTAATTATTTAATGACTATGATTGGGACCCAAAAAACACAACAGACGGATATTGAACTGAAATATATATCATATAGGTATGCCCGGAGAAACTAAAAAAATGTAGAAATTACGAGTGAATTGCGTAATGGTATTCTTATTATATTGAATTGATTAGAAATCCTTGAAATACTTGTGGATCAGGAAGTGATGCAGAATTTACCAGAAATACTTATACCTATGTGTTAAATAAACAGCAAATGCACGAGGTAGTAAGAGATACTTTAATTGAAGTGTAAAAAATGATCAATTTTAATTTATTTATTTACTTACGTAATGATGGTGTAGGTATACTTAAGATTATTTTAGATAGTCCGTACCTGAAAAAGAAAATAAGTTATTAGACACGAGAATAACAAGATGCACAATACATAGATGAAACAATAACCTTTATAAAATACAGTAGGTGACATTCGATCTCGCTTTTTTTTTCTTGTTCCTATTGTATCATTCACAGGTGAGCAGATATCACCATACCTAGCGACTAGCGCCCTAGGTACATATACCTAGAGTATAGAGAAAAAGATAAACAACTCCAAGCGATAATAATTTGAAGAATTTTATCACAAAATACGATCTGCCTACACACGTCTACCTATACCTATAGGTTTATATCATGCGTCATATCTAGGAATCGCAGGTAGGCAGAGAAAGGTGGCATCCAATGCCCTGCCGTAGAGAAACAAGAAGAGGACCTGCAGAAGATTCCTCGCCACGATGCGTGAGGCGTAAAGATGGTTTCCGTGTCGCCTCCCATATTCTTATGGCGGAAGAGTCGCACTCTCGCACCCTCTCTCTGGAGAAAGAGAAACGGTCGCCGTAAATCAGTTAGGCACGGACAACCCCCTGAGCAATATGTCACCAGTAGACACCCCGGACTGGGTCGAAGTGGGTGGTGAAGGTGATATGGCCGATTTTTATCGACGATTAGAAAGGTATTAGGGATTGTGGTTTGTTTGCATTAGGAATAGCTACTTTATTTAGGTGGGGCTGAGATTGAACAGAAGCAGAGTCGATCGACTTTGATCCCCTTTAAGTGAACAGTTAGGAATATTGTCCTTCATGATTGACACAGATTTAGTGTTGAGAATCTCGTTAGTATGCAGATACCTATAGGCAATATAGGCAGTGGTAAAAGTTGAACACATTTTGCGTTTTCTCCAGATAAAAATTAGGTGATCATTTGTTGAGAATACCTGGTATAGGTAATTTATAAGACATATTTTTGTCTAAATTATTCAAGTAGGTAGCTACCCATCATTCATCGTTTGCATATACTTAGGTACCTATCTATACATAGAATCAGTGTAGGTATTAAATAATCGAAAGCTATTTTTTGGTTTGAAAAGTTTATGGAATAATTCCCACCTAATCCGTTTAATCATTCTCATCATTAGATAATCTCAATAACAAAATGCATTTTCTTGACTATCTATAAATTCATTTAAAATTTGGGTAGGTACCCATAAGTAGCGATGTAGGTCCTACTTCCAACAAATTATTTTGCTCTTTTCAAATACATCTCACGTTATAAAATATTGACATTTCCACTGCGTACAACAATTGCATTATAATTACGAAAATTTGGGTTTATATCAGAACAACAAGTGGAATTTTTGAAAAAAAATTAAAAATAGTTTTTTATTAGGCGTCTAAGATTTGTACCCTACCGATTAGTACCTACTATTGCTCTCCTTCTCTCGATGGAGGTATGTTTTCTCTGTTCTCTCGATTTGAACTATATTTATGTATATCTGTTTGCCAGCAACAGCAATTCCATAACAAGTTACTGTTTGTCTACCACAACACACAAAACCAAAATGTAATATATACGACGATCTGCCAGAGAGGACCTATATACCAGAGAACAGAGACGTATATATACAGTCCATGCTCGTGCGTAATTCCAGTGACGGATCCCATTGTCAGACATTGTTGTTCCATGTCGAAGATAAAGTGATCTTGCTTGAATGAAATAATTATAATTAATAAATATTGGCCCATATTGGGTCACACTTGGAGCTTAACAGGCGGCGAGATGTCACGGATCTAAATTCGAATTCGAAATTTCAAGTCTCTAGACCATATGGGGCTTGAGAAATCGCTGCGGAGTCCATTGATACAAGAACCGAAAGTAATAAAAACTATTTAATAAATCAGTAGGTAACTATACCTCAATCATATCTTGACCGACCTACTACCCGGGGGAATTGAAATAAGTTATTTGGTCTCATTTCAGGGTTGGTATGTTCTATCGTCAATATGTCGTATTCGATTACCTAACTATCAACTTCTCCCGTAAGTATCTAGGTACCTACCTAGTAGGGGAGAGTTCCTTTGAATTGGACAGCCCATGAACCGGACGGTCTAATTTTAGACTACAGCCGATGATAATTTAGCATTGGCTATGCAATTCCCTTATCCTTAACATCAGGCGACATCTCGTGGAAAATGGTTAAATCCATGGCCTGCTTCATGTTGACAAAGCGTGCATCTAAAAAGTTATCGCCGAAAAAGTAAATGTTTTAGTGAATTTGCGAAGTGTGTAAGTACCTTTATAGTGACAATTGCTTGCCGATATTTTTATACAAACATTAGGCGATTATCCTTCCTCAGGCACGAATGTTTTATCATTGATATATAGATATGTAGAAATTATATTTTGAGGTTATTTGGAATAACCACATACCCTATGAACTGGACACCTCGCCGCCCATGAAATGGACGTCCAATTCATGGGCGTCAATGTGTCCGATTCAAGGGAAATATAAAAGTATTGTATATTTTTCAATATTAAACATAGAAAATCCTGCATGGAATCTTTATAATTTTACGTTTGCGTTCAAAAATTGACACAAAAAATATCAGCCAACACTAAAAATTAAAAATCAACGTATAAAAAATTGGTAAAAGCCTTTACCTATGACTTCTCTCGACAAACCACCCCGCTTCGAGAATGTATCTTTATCGACCTGAATAACTTTTTGGTCATGGAAACAACCTCGTCGCTTCTACCGTTCGTATATTGACAATTAATAATTTGGACACCCTGTATATATGATTAACGAAACCCCTTACATTGCGTCGCCGGTAGTCCTTCAATATGCATACCAAAATTCGTTGTCCTAGGTCAAGCCGTTATTGAGCTACAACGCCAACAGACTACAGACAGACTACATACAGACAGACAGATGTTACATTATTACTGATACACCTGAGAAAGATGAGCTAATGAGAGCGGAAGAAGAAAATCTCGAGGTCGATTTTTTACGTGAATACAATACTTCCTTTATTGAGGGAAGTAAAAAGTATACAATAATTTTTAATGTTATTTGAAATTCAATTTTTTTTTAGTCCAGTATAAAATGATGGCCAAGAGAGTTAGAAAGACTGATGAAGAAATTCAAGAAGCAGTGGAGGCTGTTATAAATCAAAATCTTTCGATAAGAAGTGTAGCCAAGAACACAGGTGTATCGAAATCGTTATTGGCCGAATTGGTAAAAAAATGTAAGAACTCTCCCGATGGCAATTTCAGATATATAAGAAATATTGGAAATAGAAAAACTTTCACGGAGGAGCAAGAGAAGTTATTAGTTGCTTACCTTCGAACAACCTCCAAAATGTGCCATGGTTTGACAACAATTCAGACCAGAAATTTGGCCTATCAGTTTGCTGTTGCCAATAAAGTAGACATACCAGCAGAATGGCACAAAAATAATAAAGCAGGAATTCATTGGCTTCATGGATTCATGAGTCGCCATAAAGAACTCTCACTACGTCAACCCGAAAGCACATCATTGAGCAGAATTTCCAGTTTTAATAAAATAAATACCACAATTTTCTTTTCAAATTTAGAAAGGTTGTATCAAAAGCAAACTCTTGAACCAAATATGATATGGAATCTCGACGAAACCGGGTGCATGACAGTCATGAAACCACCAAAGGTAATAGCTGTACGAGGGACGAAACAAGTTGGACAAATTTCTTCCGCAGAGAGAGGAACTCTAACAACCGTTCTTTTTTTCATTAATGCTTCAGGGGGGACAATTCCACCTGTATTTATATTCCCACGAGTTTATTTCAAAGATAACATGCTCAAGGGAGCTCCTGTTGGGGCCAAAGGAATGGCAAATTCATCTGGTTGGATGACCGAGGAAATATTTGTTGAATCCCTGAAACATTTCAAGAATCATGTCCAACCGACCACTGATAAGAAAGCATTAATTATCATGGACAATCATGCAACCCATGTGAATCTGCAAGTTGTTGACTTTGCAAGAGAAAACAATATAATAATGTTAACGTTACCTCCGCATTGCAGTCACCGAATGCAACCTCTTGATGTGGGCGTTTATGGTCCGTTCAAGTTGAGGGAATATTAATAGAAATTACCTTTTTCATTATTAGGTATATTAATAATGTTTTCATTTTCAGGTACAAACAAGCTATGAATAATTGGTTAACAAGCAATCCCGGTAAATCCGTAACAATATACGAGGTTGCTGAGTTCGTGAACCCCGCTTTTAGTGACTCATTTACAATCAGCAATATCTGTAAGAGTTTTGAAAAAACCGGGATTTATCCATTTAATTCCAACATCTTTACTGACGACGATTTTCTTCCTTCGAGTGTAACTGACAGACCTGATCCCACATCTGTAATAAACCAGGATGCCTTAACCGTCAAAAAATTGAAAAGCGACCTACCACCAAATAAAAATCCATCTACTTCTGTCGATCCAAACTGTCCTTCGACAAGCGGTATTGTAGAGAGAAATATTACGAAAAAAGGACGAGAAGAGGTAGGAATAGTCTCGCCGGAAATGTTAAAACCATATCCTACAGCACCTTTTAGAAAAACAAGTAGAACTGTTGGCCGAAAAAAAGGTAGATGTTCTATTATCACTGACACACCTGAGAAAGATGAGCTAATGAGAGCGGAAGAAGAAAGAAGTGCTAAAAATAAGAACAAAGGTGTCAAGGCTAAAAAAATTACGAAAGCTGAGAAGAAACGTTGCTCTAGTGACTCAGATACAGAAGGTTACATATCTCTTCATGATGAATCTCCACCACCACAGGACCTTAAACAATATTTGAGTCAACTAGAACAAGAATATGATTCTTCAAATGAAGCAGGGAAGAAAGATTCTGAGGAAGATAATTCTACATGCGTAGCTTGTGGTGGTGAATATCGACTGAGTAAAGAAGAATTTATTCAGTGCCGTCTTTGTGACAAATGGGCAAATGTGGAATAGTTGGTGATTTGAATTTTTCTGCAAGAAGTGCTTTTAGATTTTTATTTATGTTATTTTACATGTTTTGAATATTTTTGTACCACTGTCCACTTCATAGGCAAAGATGTCCATAACAACGGCAACTACCCATGGAATGGACATTTTACATAATAAAGTTTTAATTATTTTTCGATATGACTGGAATTTATTTTTTCAGCTTTTGATAAAAAAGTGAATTCACAAACCTTATATTCATATTATGATGGAACGATTTCAATGTTTTTCTTTTAAAACAATATTTTGTAGCAAAAAAACAAAAATTGTCCGGTTCAAAGGAACTCTCCCCTATATATATATATATATATATATTATACCTAGGTACCTATATTGAATTGAAATCAAATTTTATTGTTTGTACTATTTTCTTATTTATTATATTTATTTTTAATTCAGATATCAACATGAAAGACGTCAATGACAACTTGCGATTAGCAAAATCCGTCCAAGATGATTCTCAAAAGACTCAGTCACAGTTGTAATCATTTGACGATTTAGATAGGTATATTTTATTTCCAACCACCAAAGTTGGGTAGCTACTTAATTAATCTATGTATCTAATAAATAAATACCTAAATATTAATAATTTGTCCAAAAGGTCTCTAGTCTGTGGAATTTTTAATATTTCCAGTCGCATAAAGCAATCAAGCTCAACTGCCATAAATTATGTATATTATTAATTGACTCAAATAGCCCCTTCGCCCGAAACCAAGACCAATTTCTCAACAAGCAGCGATAACTGAGAGAGCGTTTCCTCCTCCCAAGAAACGCATAATATAATAGCACAACCAGATAAAACAAAAATAAATCAGTATTATGTCTAAAAACACCTTATCTCATCTCATACAAGAACCAAACTCCATGCCATGCACGAGGACTCGAATGTCTTCCATCTCTGTTTGGTGTATTCCCCTGACGAGACCCCCCCGCCACAAGCGATTACCGTCAGACACTCCCACTAACATTTTAGACGGTCGCGCTTGTCGCTTCAACCTCTGAAACTCAGATGGCGCCAGGATGTACAGTGAGAATATAGCTTCCAAGTCAACGTAGTGGTGGCGCTGCTGGTCAAAGTTCATGCCAGAAGGCGGTAAAGCGAGTTTGAAATTGTGTTCGCTTGACGTTCTGGGGGAATAACCATACAGGGTGGCACAAATGATATAGGTTTTACTTAATCATCTTCTCACAAAGCCACAGTTTCATATTTGAATAACAAATTATTTTTGCATGAACGATATTTAATTTCTGCGAATATTATATAATCAAGTAGGTAGGTACTGCAGTTTAAGTTTAAGGAATCTGAAGAATTATCATAAAATATTTAATGAATTATGCATATTTAATATAAACTAAGTACCTGGTTTTCAAATGACCATTTTTTTGTTTGCATATTCCTAGGGACTTCGTTATTTTAAGGATTCATTTCATAGTATTTTCGTTATACTTGTATTTCAGAATTATTTCTTTTCAATAACTAATAATGTAATGGAAATTATAAACAAAATCTTCTTAAAGAAAATCAAAGTGTAGCTTAAATAATTTTATTTATAATTTTATCGACACATTGCTGAATAGGTAGGTACTTTGTGGTTCCATTATACATGTAATAACATAAATTAAATAAACAAGTAGAGTAGACGAAAGTTATCGTGTGTGTAGCATCGTATCGCTAGCAATAATTAATAGTTGTTCTATTCAATCAACAATAATATATGTGGTGTTGAATCTCCGTTGGAGGTAACCAGTGGCGTGCGGGTTGGATATTCTGGATATTGGATGACTGAACAGACAAATATAAGTTAAATTTGAAACAGGCTTACATGGTACAAGTATTTTCAATATTAGACTTATATATTCAGAAAATTATCAAGTGTGTATGTTCTAAAGAAAATTGTTAAGGCATGAATGTTCAGTAACAAAGAAAAGTACTATTCAGTTCAGATTTTTTTTATTGATTGTGAATTTAAAATACTTAGTAGACTTATTTTTGGAACTCCTGAGACTAAATATTTCAAAGATAAAGCTTTATTGCGAATGCACCCTATACTTTCAAAGGACCCAGTATCTATTTAACCAAATCAACATGACCCATTGAAAAAAATATAGGTATCGAGAATTTGATTGAAAGTTGAAGAACCTGGGAGATAGGTACTGTGAAAATTAAATTGCATGTTCTGAGGAAAAATGCAACACTCATGATTAGGTGGGTACCTATGTATGTTATGTTATGCATTTTTAAAGAATATTTTCAACTTCGTTATACCGATCTACGGGATTTCCTAAGCACAGCTCCTGCTTATGGAACGTGATATCTACTGGGTATGTATATTCAAGAGATAGACAATTTATATTGTCGATATTAAGAACATTTTAAGTTCCAAATGCGACCATTCTGAATAATTTGATTCTGCTTTTCAGCTTCTTTTAATGAGGTATAATGATTACTCTAATTGGTCAAATATAAACAAAAGACCAAAATAAATTAAAAAAATAATTTCTTAGATATTTATTTTACTCTTGTAATTTTTCGCAAAATTATAGCACAATTGGATATCTTAGGTATAACAATAATTTATAGTGTAATCTCTAGCCAGACCAATATTTATGATGTGATCTTATAGTTCTTTTCTCGTGGTTGACCACGTTTTTTTACCTATGACGTTTTGCCAGAGGTCGGTCATAAACATGCAATAAAATTTCGGTCTGGGTCGGATCATAATATACTCAGCAGTAGGTATAATATTTTTTTTTCCACTAAATAATTAACATGTACCTATTCATGTCAATAAATATATCTACTATACCTATAAACATACAAGATTACCTACTTGTTTCCTAAATATCTCCCATAAGTTTAATTTTAATTAAATTACCTATATTATATACCGACTTAAATATATAAAGTCTGATCATGTAGTGTAGTGTACTTGCTTGTTGATTATGTACCTACATAATGAGAAAACACCCGGTAGTTTTATTGCAGTCATAAAGACAATACCATTCTTTGTGAAAAGAACTAGGTATACCTTCAATGATTTTGATGGATTGAGGATCCTGTGAAAATTTCAAAAAAGAACGAAGTAAGTATTGATGACTATTGTGTTGGCACACGTTTGCTTTTAGGTTAGACGTGTGTCTGTTAAACTGGTTCATGGATCTGACATGAAAATGCTGGGTTTGTATCGTCATCTCTCACGGTCGAGTTATTTGGGAATACCTATTGATGTCTAGAAAATTATTTGGTTGTGTTGACTTTATACAAATGTATGAAAAGCTCAAACGATGTGTGGTAGTGAAAAATTGTATAAATAAATAGGATTCATATTTATCATAAAATTGTCCAGTTGCGGTAAAACTATGTGTTATTAAGGGTGTTCGAAGTTTATATAAGTATGAAAAATTAGAGATTTAGATGGCATATTATATTGTGATAGTAAGGGTTTAATTTGAATATGATTAGAATGACATATAGAGCCCATAACTTTTGCTCATTTTGGAACATGAAATTCTGAACAGGAATTGCAGAACATCTTTAATAAAAATACTACAGAAAATTTAATTAGCTAACTGAAAACCCGTATAACTTGACGCCCATGATGGTACCTAAGCTTAAAACAATTATTATAGAGCCACTTCAACGTTTTTTTCTAAATTATAGTGCAATTATTTCCTCGTGCTCGCTATTCATACTTAACAAGCCAAGAGAATATGTATGCTAAATGCGTACCAGTCTAGATAAAATCTAACCGATGATTTCCTCAGTCGAAGTTTATATGAAGGTATTCTTATGCGTAAGCAAGATCAAATCATTGTACGCAAAATTTGGTTTTAGTCCACTATAATCTTCAAAGAATCTTGATACTGAAACTAACACGTGCTTTGCCAAAAAAGTTGTTCTATTTAAGTAGGTTGGAGCCTACATACCAGAAGTGCTCGTTTATTAAAGGATTCAAGTTGATGATCTCTTCTGCCTATGCTGTAATAATTATTTTACAAAATATTTGCTATTTTATTGCTTTGAGACAAATGATTTTTCTAGGTTAGTGTAGTATCTTTTATCGTACCAAGTATCGAGCGATCCAAGAAAACCTCATTCCCCGTGTGCCTTTGAAAATTAGAACTTGTCTTTGCTAAAAACAGATAACTACCCAGTTAGCGGGTAGCCAAAAAATACAACTGACGTTTCAATCAATATAAATGCAATTGCAAATGATTCAGGTAGACATGCTCGTATTTTCAAATGCCTACTGGGAATAGTATTTTTTTTGGATCGCTCCATAGTACATCTCCAGAATTCGATTGACCAACATCGTGAATAAATTAATCGTGAAGGCTCATTTTATGCAGTGAGTAAAAAAAATAAAAAAGCATTTCTTTCAAACTTATTAGGCGTCATATTAGGTAAATAAGAGATAGGTAGGTACATTATCATTTTAATATATTTTTATAAAAATATCACCCAAAACATTTTTTTCAAATAGGTAGATACCTACCTACATTCTAAGTTTCAAGAAAAACATACTCGGAAATCATAAGTAGGTACGGTCGCGAGCCCGACTGCCACTTGATTTCTCGATGAGATTTTGGAGCGAGTATGTATCTACCTACCTACCTAACTTCAAGCGTTGCAGCGAGGTTCTTCGACTGTACTAACACTTTAAATCTATAACAGACGTACCTTAAGCAAATTTGAGTTCCATACTAGTTTAATTTGTTCGTTAGTTTCTATGGTAATGATAACTTTAAAAGTGACAGTTTTATCTAGTATCAAATCAAACTAATCCTCAACTAGGTTTGGATACGGCTCAGCAACATATAGAGAGTGACGGTTATTAGGTTACACAACAACTATTAGTTAGATATAGAGGGGAACATTTTAAATTATAGAATATTACACGTATGAAGACGTTTTTCATTTTTGAACTAACATACAAAACAAATTATTTTTATTCCTATACCTAGGTAGAACGAATGAAGTGGGTTAAGTATGAAGCCTGTAATATCAATATCGATTGCTAAATGAAAAAGACTCAAGTCAACTCAAGTGTATCTATATCAGCAAAATTTTCGCGGTTGTTGTAGTTGTCTTTTTCTCCAACTCCAAACATTCCAAAATAGTTGTGTCGGGTGCTTGCCTGCCATCTATACTCTACGCCAGACGCGACACGGCACACTAGATGCAAACAATAAAAATAGATCATTCACCAAACACACCTGACAAATGAAAAGCCGCCTCTTTGATTTATACAGCAATAAATTACAGTTATATATTTAAAACTGACCAAACTGAAATATTAAAACAAATGCACTTCCCTGCTCACATGGCAACACTGTAAATCCAGTTGGGTAGACAACTGGACAGGGTGAAATACGGACTGCCGTCAAAATTCGCAAGATTTTCCAGTAGTTGATGTTGGATGGACCTATTTTTAAAAGCTTTTATTTTTAACATTTATAGTTTCTAATAAGTGGATGAAGTAACTCTGGCGGGTTGTTTTAACCAACTCTTACTATTAACAATAAATATGCAATAATTCAATGGTATTATATTAGTATATTTTTAGATTATCTAGAGCCTTCCCAGCCGTAGTCAGTTAAAGTTAGTTGGTACAATGTTTCCAATTTATTTTATAGTCTGATAATTCTAACATGATTCTGACTTGCTAATTTAATAACCTAACGTCACGTCAAACTTGAAATTTAACAATTTCTAAATCTAAATTTAAAGTCAAAAGATATTCTTCTATTCTAAATCTAAACACATTTAGTATGTTTAATAGGTAGGTAGGTATGCACAGAACCCTCGATGGAAGCAATTGACAAGCGAACCTTAAAAAATGATAGGTATCGATTGGTTCATGTTTCAGTTTCATGTGAGGATACTGTTTTGTCTTCTATTTAAGTAGATATGTAGGTACCTACCTAGTTTTGATTTTCAAATCAAGGACTAAATTTGACTACAAAACTAACATCCTGTATATAACTAAGCCTATATTATCTCGCATCATGTCACATTTTAGTGATTTATTACAATTTTTTTTACCAAATTTTATTTTAATTAACGCTCAATTTCGTGATAAGACGCAATAAAAACAGAAAACGTTACAAAGAGGGGGACAAACGCCACTTCAAAAAGGGCCATCTATACAATATAGCATGAAACTATTCCATATGGCAATTGAACAGAAAATTTACGTCCCCACAAAATAAGCCACAACAACAATATAATTCATGGTTAGGTCAGATTTTTATGGTGATTAGAGTGAACGATTTTTTGGCACTGAAGTGTAATATTTCTGAGATATTTATTTATTTTATGGATTTATTTTCTCATCAAATTTATGAATTTATCTTCGGGATAAAAAATATGTCTTGGAATATTTTCTAACACTTTCTGATTTTATGAGGTGAACATTCTTATTACACTCAACGTTTTAATAACAGTACCAATTTTTTTTTAATTTAAGTAAAGTAGTTACCTACCTAGGTATGATTTATTCTCTTTAACTATGTGGTAAAATGAAGCCTGTTACATTTCTTTAATGTTTGTTTGACATGGCTATTGGTTTTTAATTTTATCCTTTGTATTTTACCTTCCAACATTATAGAAAATACAAGGAAGGTTGAGGTAATCGAGAATTGAATAATCTTTATTAGAAAAAAAAATATTACATGTTGGACAAATTATTTTCACACAAATATATTGACTCAGAATATCCTATTTCTCATTTATATTCTTGTCACCCTAAATCGATTGAATCATATTTCCTATTGTATTAGGTAACAGGACACATTTTCTTAGATGATGACTCCTAGTACCTATTATGTGAAATAATAAAATATACGTTTAAATGTTTAAATCATACTAAATATTTAAGGCTACTTAGAAGCATCTTCTACTAAGAAAAAAGATTCTGGTTCACACTGACACATTTTCCTTTTTTTATTTTCTTATAAGATATAATTTTTGACAATATTGGAAAGTAGAATCGTTATTCTTGGATTGTTATTTTTATTCTTTTTTTACCTGCTTTATAACTGTATCAACATTCTTGGACTATTAATTGCCTTTATTGAAAGCTGAGTAATTAATGCACCAGTAATGGTATATTCTCACAGACTATGGCACCTTCATGCAGACCAACATGATCTATAAGGCCTTATGATCCATAGAAGGATATTTCTTTTCAGGGACAAAAAAAACTTTTTCATTATAAATGTAAAAGCTATTCTGCCGATGTTGTTTACGGTGGTTGGTATATTTCTATTTTGTAGTGAACGTGAACAGGAAGAGATATAACTGTGCAAGAAGTAAATTTATTCATTTCAGAAAAGTGGATTCCTCATTTTATGTAGATAGGTAGGTACACAATGTAGACGATTAAAAAATTCTTCGAAATAATGTTTTCACTACAATAAGAATAAGAATTAATGACAGGCGAAAAAAGTCAAGGTACATTTTTATGTATATGAGGAATTCTATTGCCACTGACATGAAACGCACATTCACACAGATATTCGGTGGAAAATAAGTCTGAATAATATTAACAAAGATAGATAAGACTGGCATCTCCTGATTATGAAACAATTCGCCTTTTTGAAATCATTATAGAAGATTATGTATCTTCATCGAAAAGTTCATTCATCTCGAGCCATTTATATAGGTATTTAAATTCAGGTTAAATCATTACTGTTTCAGCCGTTCGTTCATCGATTGTAATTTTCACAATAAACACCATGTTGATAAATTTAAAATATTAAAAGCATTTTCTTCAAAAGAATATATACATATCCTCCTATATGCCTACAATCAAAAATAAGTTGATGTATCTGGAGTTACTGGAGAACTTTGTATAACTAAGGTAAACAATAACAACTATTTAAAAATCCATTGAGCCAACCTTATGCTTACAGACAATACTTAAAAATGTTAATCATGTTAAAAATGTTAATCAATAACCCCAATTTAATAATTGATGGTAAGGTGGTTATTTAATTACGATATTATTAGAAAAGTGATTGGTCTTTAATCCCTATTTGAATTCATGAAAATCTTTTTCTAATCAATAATATCAGGGACTCATCATTTTATATTGGTTATTATCTCATAAATCTTATCAATAATCAAATATTACTTGTGTTTGTAGATGTCGCGCGAGACTAAGGTAACTAGCAACTGCAACGCAACTGTGACTATCGCACAATGTTGCCGCTCAGTCAATCTTTACTCTAAGCTGATTCTCGAAAAGAAATTATCAAAGCGATGTAAATTACATGCATTTATAAATAATAAATTATTTTTAATCATGTTCTTTATGAAATTGATACTTTTTACTTATTTATGCAATATTTTATATGTAGAGAGTGGCAACACTGAGATAACAATACGATTACAACTGTTGAGGCAGGACTTCTTAGAAAGAATGAATCCCTTTATTAGATTATTACTTTATAACTTCTCTTAAATGTGGGGTAACTTAACAACATTAGGGACTGCAAAAGTCGACTTAACAGGTAGTGAATAAATGCATGAATTGAAAAGTTGTGAAATCATTTCATATGGACTATTATCAATTAATTATAATTATTATATTATAAAATTATAGAAACCTTAGAAGATTTGCCTGCTCAATATAATTACCTAGATTTAAATTTAAAATTAATATATAAATAAAAGAAAACGATATCATGACTACACTGGAAATTTTCTTAATAGAATGAAATTTATATAGGTAGGTATATTTTTTTTAATTACGTCTTGTGATTTATAATTTTCTGTGATTTTCCATTTATCCGAGAATAGTGACAAACAAGTAGGTACAAACTTTCATAATTTATGACAATGTTCGACAGAATTGCATAATCCTACAACTATTTATTATCGCTAATTTTGAGTGTTGGTAACGACCATAACAATGAAATAACTTGAAGGCTGTTGCATAAACGCATGTATAGTTATTAAAAAACAATAATAAAGAGTCATGTGTGTAAACAAGACAAATGCGACGTCTGTCGAATACTGAAAACTGGGTGGTCGGATCCTTTACCTTCGATGACTTAGGGGACCCCTAGTGATGCCATAATTAATTGTATACATGTAGGTATATAGCTGCGCATTTGGCCGGCCCGTTGGACTCGAGTTTTCGATCAACAATATGGTACCAGAAAATAAGAGATAGTGTCTCCCTTTTCCACTACAAAGCTTACATTCAATATTTGAGAAATATTGAGAAACATCTCACTTACATTCTTAAGAGCTACTAAAATTTCTTATACTTATATTAGTTACAATTTGTTAATATTTTGAATAATTCAATAAACGTTCAAAATTCTTAATAATAGTAACTTATGGTAACGGCAGAATATAATAATAGCAAATACTTGACTCAACATAGATATATTATTAAAATAAAACAACTACTACTTTTATTTTGTACCTATGTATTTTTTAAAATTATTGCAAAGAGGTTCATCTAAATTTAGCAAATGAACCTACTTAGCTAACGTTCTTGTAAAATTTTAAATTTATTTGCAAGAGGTATTCAACTTCTCTGTATTAACAGAAACGAGATTTTTACTACTTGAATGATCGTCAGACTTTGGTACTACATAAACCTATTAAAAAAAGTGTTAAAATGTCGATGTACCTTTTTGCGTTGGTGCATCATCATTAAAAAGTATTCATATTTCATTAAAATTTTTCCATGACCGTAATGCAAAGGTGCGACATGGACACTGAATTAACGGCGTTTGAGTTAAAGCCCATGAAAACTGGAGTTTTAGACAAACAATTAATTCATACAAAATATTTACTAAAAGTTTTATCTGATTCTGTTGAATCTATTGTGCAAACGACATTCTTCCACCTTCAATGACAACAGAGAATCCGTGAAATCACGATCGAAATTTGGACACTGTGTAAGTACACATTATTATGTATATAAATTTCCATATTCTAATATCGTGATAAATCCATAAATAAATAAATAAACCTGTTGGTATCAATATTGTTAGTTTATGTATTTATTTACGATAATATATAGGCACTTGTGTAACAGCTATTCGGAAGTCGAATACCAACCGGTTTAAATTCTATCTTCCTTAAAAGTAATATCGAATATTGATCGAATAACTATTAATCAAGTTTAATTACATAAGGCCACGTCGTAAATGACAAATTCTAATCTACAACTGTGAACATAAAACCAATTAATAGAGGTAAATAGAATGATTTCCTAAAAATTAATGGACTGCTAAGGCAAATATTCAAGTTATGAATAGCTTATATGAGAAAGTGAAATTATAAAATTTTCTCGTTGTTTGAATAATATCGTGATTGGAAATTTGACGCATTTACGTTTTTTGATAAAAAATAATAAAACAATATTCTCAAACGGACTGAGTCAAGAGTCAAAACAATTAAACAATTCATGTAGTACCTATGCAATCACCATCTTGGGTAGATATAAAAACAATTTCAGTCTGAATGTTTTAAGAGTTGCCAGTGACGTTCTTTCTATATGCATGATTTTATTTTTAAATAAATAATTGTCCAGTTAGAAAAAAGCGATACGCGACAGACAGCTCTGAAGCACTTTCTAGCACAATAAAAAAAAATATGTTTTTCAATTTATATCCAACTAGGTAAACACAAACTATGGTTTATAGAGACAGCTCCTGTTGTGCTGGTCGTGTCATATCTTTGTAGAACACGCACAACATGTTTTATGTGCCCACCCGACGTTTATGATCTTTTTATTAGCCGTTAAGCCCGACAGCTTCAAATGGTTTCTAATTTGATTTTATGGTCTTTTTTTCCTAGTGGACCAGATTTACGGTATCGTGCGATTTTTATATTCGTTGTGGAAATTAAAAGCACTTATTTCGGAGCAATGTGTTTTGCGATGTTACTGGTGCAGGATATAGATTATCTTCGAGTGTACAGATGAGGGGTGTTATACACTAAGTTAGCTGTGAAATATAAAGAGAGGGGTATGAAAGATAGCAAAGTCATTGAGGAAAAGAGCATTCTTTTGATTAAATGATATGTTGAAAAAATTGGTGGAGTTATTCGGGCTCGTATTTAGGATTTTATTTTATATTATATTAGGAGAAGAGTTAGTGAAGCATCATATTAAAATATTTTTGTTTTTATTTGAGTGCAGTAGTTTGAATCATAAGGGGGAAACAGATTTTTTTTCTAAACCATTTATTCTGAGACTCTGATGCAGTCGCCCAAATTGGGCTAGTACGCACAGAAATTCACCAAAGTGTTGTGATAGGTATATTGCTAAACATTTATAATAGCAGTGTAGTATAAACGTTTCAAGGAAGTTATGTGTAGCTTTTTTATTAAATTAGGCTATTCCATCTTTCCAAATTAGGTAGTTATAAAGAAGTAGGTAAGTCAAACTTCAGATAGTAGTAGTAAATCTCTGGAAGATGCAAAAGGTTATTCAAGGGAGGCAGCTGCCAGCTACAACATCAAGGAAAATCAAGATGTCGTTGGTGAGCGATGAGCTGATATGCCATTTCAGAAAATTGGAGCATAACATTTTCAAATCAACTCTATACCATTCATTGGAAAGAAACACTCAGCAACGCACATATAGCAAACGATGGTAAACAGTGCAGGGGAAGCAAGGCACACCTCGGTATCGTTCGTTGCGGGATTTTCCGTCGAAGGTAACACTGGCATAAAAAGGTCCTGGATTAGTGCCGTTGCCGCCGTTTGCGCCCGGGTAATGACATGAGTTATTGCCATCAGAAACATTTACTGGAGGTGGGTTTTAGGCTCTGTTTCGAACGGACGTACATACGTATTTTAAACGAATACCTATATAGCTATATTATGCGTTATTCTACTATACTACGTCACCTGTCCACCTATTATTAATTACTGAATTATTCGACAACATCCGATAATAAATCCTGAGTTCGAAATTTGTCTCATTGTCTACGAATATTGCACATTCGTATCCGATACTTGCTTATAGGAAGCTATATCTATTTGCTTTTGTTATTCGAATTCACTCCTGTGCGATATTTCATCAGTCCTCCATTTTTCAAGTTGACGCATATTCTGATTTCGTCTGTATCATAGCAACATATTTTCAAACGGGGAAATTAGCTACACCTACATTCATGGTTTTCATAGTTTCTCAAGAATGAACCGTCGATATTTCGATCCAAACGTATTACTTGCAAAGAAGGTACCTATATTTTAGAAGTTATTCATCATTCACTCAAATTATTTATTTTACGAGTCTAAGCCCACATTGAGTCAACAGTGGTATTTAATTACCATAAGATGACCATTACAAAAGTTGATACAATATCGTGAAACGAAGGAGGCATGCCGTTTTATTACATAGATAATGCTGCGATGATGTTCGACGTTGAAAATTGTTGAGTGTGTCTTAAATTCAGTCAATTATACTTAATATGGACTGGAATCGTGACTTAATTGGCACTAGTTTGACATTCAGACGCACAATCATCGCCGGGAATATTACATAAGAGAATATTTCAAAAGGAGTATAGGTAGGTAACTATAGCGATTATAACTTTATGCTGGTGTCATTTAAGTAATTGGATAAATATATAATTTTGCAGCTAATAATAGGCTATCAAATATACACATTTAATTATTTATAATTCTACAATCGGAATAATATTTATTATTTTTCTAAAGTAAGTAGGTATCTACTACAGTTTCTACAATCTATCCAGCTAGCTAGGTAAGCCACAATCCTAAAATCTGGTTGATAATATATTTTATTGAATTTTATTAATACCTAATGATAGGTGTAGATAAATATACCTACTTTTTCAGGGACGAAGTTCAAAATCCACAATGTCCACCTGATTCTTACTAAAAACTATGTAGAAATAGAAATGAACTTTGAGAATGGATCCTTTGGTTGGTAGCTTTGGTAAACTGAGAAAAATAAATAATTTATTACAAAAAGGATATCCATTGTTTCAAATATGGAATTGAATTAATCTTATTAATTGCAAGTCCCAATATGATATATTAGTTTTTCATGATATTTCTTGATCACAAAATTAAAAACTCAACTATGAACTTGAACACATTTCCAGAATGATTTTTTTCGTTTTGAAATTTTCATCCCATTGACAATAACTTGGAGTCGCTGCTAATTTCAAAAATGCATTGCATATGATATTAGACTGTAGGTAAGATATAAGGAATTCAGGCCTTTTATGCAACTTATATAACAAATGGTTTAAATTATAACTATTAACATCATTCACAAATTGTTTTCATATACATATGCTTACATCTATAACAATAAAAGATAAAATGTAAAAGTCGGAATCATTAATTTCCAGACCATTCAATAAATAAATGTAAATTAGGTAGGTATACAAACAAGACAATATTCTTTGGGATAATTGTACGATAATTTTATATGATTTATGATATGTCATGAACGCAAAACCATACAAAATTATTTCCTTCTTGGAGTTTTCGGAGGTTTTTACGCTATATGATCAAACAGTTAAAAAATGACATGATTTAAAATCGAAAAACTTTAAACTTCTGCCAGAGAGTAAATAAACACTTACGTGTCTCTGTCATTTGACAGTACGCTCCAAATTGACTGACGAAAATACTTATATCTATTATTTAGTGCGCCTTAATACAAACAACAAATCATTTGTCAGTTCAGCATAACATCTTCTAGAAAACAGAAAGCCTTTTAATAAAGCGTCAGTCCGCAAATAAATTTCGGCCTCTATGAACGCTTATATTGTCACGAACCTGGAACTAGTTAAAAAACAGCAACATTTAATGGCTGGCCCATAAGAGTGCTTCAATCTTGGAAAAGTTAGGTTAACTCAGACCTCAGACAGAACAACAGAATTCCATAGATTCAGTATTATGACTGAACATCGTCATCACTATTTTCAATAAATTATATGAAATTCCTTTCGATAAGCCGCTCTTCACCATGATAGAACCGCTGGAACCGGTTAAATTTTAATATGCTTTTCAACTATGTATAGGTGGCATATCAGTTTGATAATAATTATCGAAGAAAATCTCGAATCGTTTTAGCCCAGAAGAACGAATAAGGGCGAGCAGCCAGCAGAAATAGGGTCACTAGGCAACAACAACCAGAACTTGAGGTCGTTGATATATGGCTTGGAGGGGCACTGGCAAGCTAGCTAGTCGCCCTTTGCTGTTTGGAAGTTTTCGTTTCCGTTTTTCAACTCGGCTAGGCACTATGTTTTAGAATGTTAGTAAAACCCTCAAATACATTTACAGATGAAAAAAGTAAATATTGATTTTAATTGAACCACTAACTGAAAAAGCTATACCTACCTAATAAGATTGAGTGTCGATAATTAGATGGATATTATATATAACAAATATTTGTTTCTTGATTTGTAAAGATTGATTCCATACTAGGACACAGATATTTGTAATAAATACATTTCCGAATTATTATTCATCGTTGCAGAAATTCGGTCACATTGACGCGATAGCGATCGCATCTATTATAATGCTTTATATTATGTCTGACGATTGAAATTCAAGTTGTGTGGATGGACGGACAGTGTCGACAGCAGTGGGCAGATGTTACTACTTGTCGTCGCATCGAGCATACAGACGGACACGATCCAAAGCGCCATACGCACAGCACACTCAAGCTCTCTAACAGTTGCGATATTTTAGCAATAATACATAAATGTTTTTTGAGGTCTGAAAGCAGCGGGCACGACAGAATTGGCGATAAAATCTTTGGCGAAAGATACTTCCGGGGATTACTTTGTTAAGGAAGTAACAGCATATTGCCTGTTGAGTTTTTGATCAATATTTGCCATAATACATTATTCAACATCTAGAGTGAATTGCTGGTTACAAAAGTTTCATATGTTTGTAGTTGGAACCAAGGCTTGACATACTCTTTGGGAATAGAGTTGGCTGATTTTATAGTAGATTTCCGAAAAAAATATATGTTCTAAAAAAATAATATAATTTTGCTTGAAAATATTTAATATCTGAAGGAGACCTAGAAAAAAAAGAGATTTTTATTGAAAGATTTGAAGCAATTGAGCAGAAAATTTACAAATATCAGAAAGTCTTCCATTGGCTACCGTATTATTAATTTATAGTAGGTAGTTATATAGTTACGTGAGTAATACTAATCAATCATTTTTTACGGTGAATTTTCTAATTTTTCTTAATTATTTTCTGTCCTATGATCACAAATTATTCTCCAATAATATTAATTCTATTGGTGCTGGTTCTTTTAGAGTTGGTGCCTACAACAACAAAATTTAACGGCACAACTTCAAAATTACCAGCACCAATAGAATTAATATTATTTTGTATTCTTCAGTGCAACATCTAATAAAGTCAGTCCAATTTTTTTATATTTATTTCACATTTCTGAGTGTAACATTGCTTATCAAAATTGTTGAACGTTCACTAATACCCAAAAAGACATAGGCTTAGCTTGTACTTGTTATTTATTATTCAGAGATCTCAAAACACCACTGCGCAAATATACATTTTTCAGAATTTATTGCTTTACCTAACTCGAAAACCGTAACTCCAATTAAATGTTGCTGCATATAATCTTTTCTTCAATTTGGCCGTCTCATATTTTAATTTTTTGAGAATAATTGCTTTTCCACATATTTCACATATTTCAGACTTTTACCATTGTGAAACTCGGAAACCGTAACTATTTTGAAAAAAATGTTCAATTTAAACGTCTCCGGATATGGTCCACTCTCTAATTTTCAAACCTCGAATTTTCTATTCTCGGAAAAAAATGCCCCTTCCACATAGCTGAAACACATATTTCAGACTGTAACGCGGAAACCTATGATTATTTCTGAAAATATCCAATTCAAACGTTTTCGGATATGGAATTTTCTTTAATACTGCCGTCTCGGATTTTCAATTTTCGAGAAAAAACCCCCCTCTACCTGCCTTTGGGGGCAGTTTTTGAAAGGAAGTAAGTTTTTGGATCCGATTTGTTCTAAATATGGGACCATTTCTCAACTCTCTTCTTTCAAATGAAACAAAAATCGTCTAAATTGTTTACTATGCAAACTGCACGAACAGCCATAAAAAATAAAAAATAAAAAAGCAAACATACAACCAAATTGTACACCTTCTCCTTTTTTGAATTTGGTCAAAAATATACATATAGGCAGATTCAAAGTACCTACCTATCGAAAATTAAGAAAAATATCATTTGAAAATATATGTTCAGAGGAGAGAAATCCTGGAATTACACTTTTTACTTTCCTACGCTACTAATTTACATGTAGGGCAAATTACGCCATCAATTAACTTCAAATTCTAATGTTTGCAGTATGACCCTGATGGACGACGCGAACAGAGGAGCTGTATCAATACGAGCCCATATGGCCGAACCATAATCGATTCAATGATCCTCCATGGCATTGAACACGGGTCGACTTGATTCATGGTCTTTCCTAAACAGTTCGCTGGCCCTTGGATTTCTAGCTCAGATAGGTAACATGTCCTCACACGTGTTTTGGTATACGGTACGTAGGTAGGTAAGTACGTAATATGGTGCAACCACATTTTTTTGGTGATTGATTTTTTTGTGACAAAAACTGGCCAAGTGTAAGTTGTACTCGCACATGAAGGGTTCCGTACCATCGTACAAGAATTGTCTGTATATTCAGAATCAAAATATACAGCCATTATTAAGATAGAGCAAAAACAAAGGTTTATCGTATGGGACCCCCTTTAGGTAGGTACCTAAATATTTAGGTATACTGACTAAACACGATTATTAAAACATCTTGACAAACGAAATAATTATTATTATATTAATGAAATACATGAAATTTAAAAACAAATAATTATCATCCTAAAGTCGTTTCTATAGCACTTCTGAGTAATCAGCTAAATAACTTTAATTAAGTATGTAAATATTTTTGCATACATAAACAAATATAATTTAGTTATAATCTCTACCCACCCGAGTGCGACACACAAGTTTGACTGATGCTAAATCAGTTTTGAACTTTGGCAATTTTTCTGATTAAAAAATGATAGTTAGAGGGTGTCATATTGTAGGTATTCAAATGTAGCTGTTTAATTACATCATTCAAAATTTAGAATAACCGATATGTTATACTATGTATCAAATGATCTTATCTATATCTGCAAAATAGACAAATAAGAAATACTCGTTTGGAAATAGATATGTTGCGGAATTGTCCAAATTATAGGATAGCAAATTCATAAGAAAGTCAGATAATAAGATTTCTATCAATAAAATAATTTGTTTTTATATAGGTATGTAGGTATATTTTTCCAACGTAATTTTCCTAGAGAAAATATATGTTTGAGATAACGGCAAACAATTAACTATGAAAATAAGATAACGAATCAACTAATTGTAATGAGTTAGAAAATAGCGACAATTCGAAGACAATTAGAAATATTAAAGATGAAACGAAGCTTTCATTCATTTAGCCAAAGTAATAAATTTCGAGACAGTAAATGAAAACGAAAGCAATCGCATTTGCATTAAGCGGTCCATCTCAATTTGGAATTTGTCCTTTATCAAGGCGAGATACCTCCTGTCGTATACAATCCCAATGCATCAGGTTTTATTGTCTTACACCCATTTGGTGCTGAGAAAACCTAAGAAAGTGCCGATCGAACAGGCTATAAAACTTCGCGACGATTGTTTCCACGGCAATATTTTAACACCAGAAGAGTTACTTTAATTCGTGGCACCACACCATACAGCTTCAGCTCCACCCATCGGGAAATCTATTCGCTAATTGATTTTTTTAATTCATTCACCAACTAAATTTGCTGCTGCACCAGATACGAGAAAACGGTTTAATTAAGTGAGACAGTGAATCCATTCGATATTCTATTAGCTGAAGGAATTATTGAGTTAAAATATTACTGAATGAAGTGCCCTAGTGTGGATATGGAATATTTTTCGCGGCATCATATGAAAATTGACTTAAAATTTGGCGATTTGGCATTCTTTTCTTTTGACAAAATTTTTCGCCATTGTTTTAAAAAATCTCATGTTAGTAAGCACCATGAAAGGGATTTGTGTGACATAGATATATTTAATATCAAATTAAGTATAAGTTATGCATTAAGTGTGTTTCGCCTACTATAAAATTCATCCTTTTGGACTTGGCAATTTTTATATGATGCCGACGATATATTAAAAAACTGCTTCAAGAGGTTTTGAAAAGGTAAAGTTGAGATATAGATAGTAAATAAATAATCCAGATTCACATTTTCTGTTTCTGTTACAGAGGATATGGAATAAGCAAACTTTTTTTCATTGTATGCAAAATAGAGACTTTTGGAACAGAACCTTAATAATTATTAAAATAGGTAGTGTTAATAGGTAGATACAGAAATACTGGAAAAACTCGCAAATTCATAATTTCAAATTCTCTTTATAGTTCCAGAAACGCTGGATTTACGACTGCCAGTAATGATATGGAAATAATCATAATAAATTGGAAGCCATTTAATTTATATTTGTTTATAATTCAGGCGACAAAGAATGTTTATACTTTTAAATATGTACCTATACGTACAAGTCGACACGCAATACTTATGTAAACGTATATTTATTTGCAATTTGTTATAGTCAAGAAAATTTTATCTCTTTGTAGTTCTGTTCAAAACGTAGAGAATTATTCATTAAATATGGACAAATTAAATCAGGGAGTTAGGAAGCAATATTTCTAAATACCTAAATAATAAATATATATTGCATAAGTAGTAGCCTAACCTAGATTGAGTTATTACCGATCACATGATCGATTATTAAGTTTGACCTTCACCTTGCCCATCGAAGCAAATCGGTAAACCGAAAGCATCCGTTCATGGGCCTAAAGCCAGCAATTAGGGCCAAAGGAAAATAAAGAATCTAAAAGAAGTTGTTCTTTTTTAAAATCGACGATTCCTATCCTGGATGCTTCTTATGATTTTTTTTACCTGAAAGTCAATGACCATCACAGAGAAAAAATGCATTTTATGATCACGTTATTGTGTAGGTAATTTTAGTGCACTACGACTGTAACGGTCTCAAGGTCTAGGATTTTTTACACGGTAAAATATGATTGTTCATTGATGAATACCTAAGGATGGCCTTGAGAGGAGATTCTTATGACACAAATGATTTTATGACGATACCCAAAAGCCCAAAAAAACGAACAGGGTATTCCGCTTGAAAATATAACAGAAATCCTCAGTACCTACCTTAAAATTTTAAACGTATTTTTTTCGTTATTTCAGTCTCCTTCTAATAGTTTACTAACTAAAAAATATTGTATTCTATAAAAACATTGATTTTGATAGTTGCATGAAAACAAGCAATCATTAATAAAAAATATATTTTTTTAAGAATTTGCCTTGTCAAATTGACAGGAAGCAATCCTATGTGCATATAATATTCATGGAGTCTGAGTTGAAAAGTTGTCAAAATTCAATTGTAGAGCAGCGTTAAACAGCAACGAAAATCCAATTAAATCAGATAATTTTGAATGGAGAGAACGAACGGGCTTATATGACGCGATTTAGGAAGCGGTTAGTTCGCACACATACAGGGAAGGATAATATTAATTACCGAAGGATTAATGTTATATTGATCGCACCGAAATTCTACTAAAATGAGATTTATGCCGAAAATTAAATTGTTTAAATTCCATAAACCTCTTATCTCCATTGGGGGAGCAAGTGACCCACTTATCTACAATTGCAACCGGAGTTTTCAGTTCTATAGGTACCTACCTACATATAGGTATATAGAGATCCAAAAGTAAACGTGAACAGGGACTATTATTAATATTGTTCATTCATTACAGCAAATTAAACGATATGGTCAATTGTTTTCTGATTATGAAGAGAACGAAGTAGTAGATTTGATAAAAGATGATGAATTCAATCAAGGGAACAGAGTAAGAATCTAAGAACAGGTGGTGATAACGCATAATAAACAATTATTGAAACATTGATCTAATTTTATTACGTCCTTCAGGCGATGACGTAGTGATGGAGATTTTTTCTCTTCGGAAATCAACCGATCTATGCTTGGATTCTTGGATATATTCTTTCAGATGGGTTGGTTTTACCTTAGTTTATCAACAACTCGTCCATTTATGTGCTCCCTAGGTTTTATTTTTCGCTTTTGTTGCTCATCCGGGAAGATATGAGCATGACCTACTGCAGTATTGTGATGAACTACCAGTAGGTTCACTCCGCGCGGCTTCATCGATAAATAGTGGTCAAAGCGCAAGCATCGGATTCTTTATAATTTTGTCAAATGCTCTTGGATAAGAGAACATTCGCTCTTGCCGAACTCAGTGGGTTGACGATTTTGTTTGATGTGCGTGCTGACGCTGACTGATTATATCTACTGGTAGTTCGTACTTGAGGCAAAGGCTTTCGAAACCATAGTAAGGTTATGTTTTATGTAGATAATAGGTATAAAAACAGATATTTTATGTAAATATCTTCATTTTAATCAAGATTTGGAGACAAAGATTTATTTATAGTTATTGACAAATATATTGATCTTGACTATTCATCACATGCTTGACTTTGCTTGCTAATTTTTTGCTAAATCTACGCTGTTAATCTTGGAATACTTATAATATAATCCTTTATTCAGGCAAATGCCAAACAAAGTCGACGCAAATATTGCGTTTCAACTCCAAGCGAATCAAATGCCCGAACAATGTGCTCCATGGTGCCTATTTACATTGTAAAACGGCGAGATCATTATTTCACTTAAACCATCGGACGGACCGTGGTAAATCATGCAAACCAGCCGTAAACACCTTCTACACCGAGAGGACGGTTATTGGAAGCACATTAAAAAGTTCTTATCGTCTCTTACACATCATCATAGCAAAAACGCTATATAATATGCAATCTTATGCGGCGGCGGCGTTAGGTCAGGTTTCGCGAGTAGACACGGACCGCGCGTTACGACAAAGACGGCATAATACCACCGTTCTGCGAATTGAAAAGCAACGGAAACAATGCCGTGTGCAGCAGATTGGAGTTGTACGGGTCGTGTTCATATACCTACCTAGAGATGGTATCGCGAATCTGAGATTGAGCCTAATAGAATGGCTGTGCGACGTTGGTGGTCGTCGAACATACTAGGTATGTATGCCTATTATATTAATAACACTTCTGCCTATTAAAAATGCCTTAGATCGTTTATTTATTGATTTAGAACGGTAGGTGGATGGCGATTGCGGCCAAGGGGTAGGCATTTCATGATCGGAGCGCGCGGCATATAAGTATATAAGGCGAGCCGCGTAGTATCATCAAGTCGTCGCTTTTCAACCAGAGTGTCTAATTGAAATTTATCGCATATTGGCAATGAATCAACAGTCGACATGTTTATGTGTGGGTAATAATAACCCATGAACGACTACTCTTTCTGTCCAGAAACCAAAAAGTTGGGAAATAACTGAAATATGTGAGATTTAGAGATAGGCATTTTTTTCACCTTTCTGTTTTCATTGTTATAAACAACGAATCCTAATTAAATCCATTTCTACAAAACAGAGAATTATTTTTTTATTGAAATATTATTTTCAAAAGTATGTGGGTATATCAAACCCTAACAAGGCGTTTGATGTAGGTACCAAAAATAAATAGAATTTATTATTACAGATTTCTTGCTGCTTGAAATTAAATATTTTATACAAATCAAAGAATACCTACATAAAACGTAAAAATACAAAAGTAACTTATGTAGGTAATAGAATTAAAACAAACATTCCCGGAAGTTATTCGAAGAATATAAAAACAAAATAAAATGATTTAGTTGTTTATTATTGCGGATGATAATTTAAGATTTATTTTGAAAGTAAACAGGTACTTAGTTAGTAGGTACCTGTTGGAGTTGCATTAAGTAGATAGTCAAAATTTCATTTTTATCTGGATCTTATGCCTTGTGCGCCATGTACATGTCCCCTATATTTGAAATTAAACAAAAAGAATAGATAGATAGATGAATATGACAAAATATTAAGGCCAGCGGTAATTCTGACAGCTTTGTCTTCGTCTACTTGCAGAAGGAGCATGAACCCAAATAATTATGAAATTTGCATTTCTGAAGTTTATGAATGTAGGTATACATAGGTATTATGTACCTTTTAATTTAACCATTTTTGGTTGGATGGATTTCGACAGCTGAGGTTTGGATATACATTGGGCATTATAAATCTGACAGAGAAACCCAGTTTTCTTTATTAAGTTTTTTTCCAAAGAGAAATCATTTCCCATGAAAAAATGAAGCTTAGACAATCACTATGTCGAAGATAGATTTTACGGACTGCTCCAAAAATGTAGAAGAAACTTTATTGCCAGTTATTTTGGAAAATGATTATAACTTTTTTACAAAACCTAGGACTAGGATTAATTCCACTCGTGATAGTAATTTTGAAGATAAGTTAGGTACCTAGGTAGGTATAGGTAGATATAAAACTTTTGACACCAACTTCAAAAATACCAGCAACTGTGTAATTATTAAAATTTAAAATTTTACAGTGCCCTGACTAACAAAGTCTGTTCTAGTTCAATTTCACATTTTTTTAGTGTATCATCAGTCATCAAAGCCCTGAACGTTCACTTGAGTAGGTATATTTGGAGATTACAAAACATCGCGGAAATACACATACCTACCTATCTCAGATTTTACCACTACTGTAACTCGGAAACCATACCTAAGTATATTTTTTTTAAAAATGTCAAATTTTAATGTTGCCTTTTCTTTAATATAACCGCCTCAAATTTTAGATTTTCGAAAAATTTGTCCCCTCCACCCCTTCTAGGAGGGGTTTTTGATGGAAAGAAAATTTTGGATTTTGAATTTGTTTAATTTGGAACCATTCTATCTTCTCCTTCAAATAAAGTGAATACATCAAAATCGGAATACGTTTATTAGGTATATCTACGAAGCGTGTGTACCAACATACAAAACAAAGATATTGCAAACTACTAATAACATGTTCAATGTTCTCCTGTAAAGCATAGAAAATGCTATTACTAAATTCATGTACAACATAAATCTTCCCAAACAACTCCATACAAACCACTCAAAAAACAAGAAGCATCAAAGGAAAAAATCTTGGAATAAAATGAGAGAGAGAGAAAGAGAGCTGCGATGAATTACCTAAGATAGTATCAAAATGTTGCATGGATTTCGTAAAGAAATACACTGCATTAAATAAGAGACCAAGCAAATAATGGAAATAATCAAAAAACACATTGTTGCTGCATGGAGTAAAAAATTACAGGAAACCCCTCAGAAAATAGAAGCAACCATTTGGTTGAAAAATTCTCCTAGGATAAAATACAAAGCAGAAGTTAATCTTGCAAACATTGACTTAATTTGTGGCACCATTAGAAGAAGAAATAGGTATAGAATTCGCAGACGAATGTATAATGTAATTGATACCTTTAGTTTATTGTTAATAGTGTACAATCGTTATGACGCATAAGGGTGTTATCTTTAATATAATCATTAATAAAAATATTTTTCGGATTCATAAATACTTGTAAGATTTATTTATAATATTTAAATATAAGACTGCGGGATCGTGCTCTCGAATCATCATGCGAAAAGAAGGATTATCTCCATTTTCCACTCATAATTCCCCGAGCATTACGTCAAGTTTCCTGGAGTAAATTAAAATTCTGTGATTACCTAGTCTGGTTGTTCCTGTAAAGGAGAGGGGAGAAAAGTGGGCTGTGGAACGGAAAAAAGGCCCTAATGGCCTCTTGCACCGACATTCGTTTCATTTCAACCCTATTATGTCCGTCCATCATTTTCGTGTGGTGAGGTTCACAGGCACATTTGGTGGGCGATGTTGCCACATTTTCTTCTCACAGACGATGCCCATTGCCGACCGACAGAGATAGGAGAAGATCTTGATAGATGTAGAATGTGCATGCCGCTTTCCGATTTCTTGTGTTACCCTAATCTTGAAATGAAATCGAATACAGTAATAATGGTGTTGACGACTGCACATACAACGAAAGGTATACTTACTTGGTTTTCGGTTATAATAAAATATAATTGAGTAAGATTTCAAAAAGCAACGTCAAGACAAGAGCCATTTTATAATTTTAAAATATTATCAGATCATTTTTGCACTTCCAGCAAATATTTTATAAATCCAAAATATATTTCGATAATTATTAGACAAATTTAATATGATTATAAACGAGCACTGGTGCTTTAGTTCTTAATTTTAGAATATTTATACAGGATATGCACGAGATAATCTGAAAGGATCCGTTTAAAGTAGTTGCGTAGGAACCCAATTTGGAATCATAATTGAGTTATTACAGGTATATAAAATAAGACTAATGTTCTTTCTAGGACAACAATAGGCGCCAAATTAGTTACGTTTGAAGTACCTGTCAGTACAATGGAAATATAAATTTCAGTAAATATTTATAATGACCTTGTGTTTGACGTCATAATTTAGAAAGATTTTCTCAAGAAAGCAAACATAACAAGATAAAATGCATTTGTCTGATATATTTTTTGGGTATAACAGAGCCTAATAAATATTATTAGCAAATAATAAATAAATACGAGATTATTTGAATATTTAGATACTGGAAATATTTTAGATGTGAGCATTTTAAGGGAATTAGTTTTAATTATCAGGAAGATAGTAAGTTACCCAGTAGTAGGAGATAAGTAAATAAATGTATATGAAATATGACAAAGATATTTGATATTAGGTATCTGAATTGGGTGTTTTGATGATCTAAAAATGTGTACCTACCTACCAGAAGCTCTAAAATACTAAAACACGATCTATATCTAACATTGTCAATAAAGCATTGGCGATCAGTTTATCATAAATCAGGCCTTATCGTATGTTTCGTGCGTTCTTAATAATTCAAGGAACAGATATAATTTATCCGAATTAGGTATATGGCTAATAATATAGGGTGTTCAAGACGCGAAGGTAATTGAAATCATTGCGGTCGCAATCATGGGCGGTAAAGATGGAGGTGCGACCACATTCAGACGCGAAAAAATTATTTAATAATACCCAAATCACCGTGTATATCTACGCACGCTCGATACGAAAACTATACTCAAGTCTGCAATTAACCGGTAAGTGATTTATGTAACAATACTCGAGGCTAATTATTAGGCTCGGATAAACATTGAAATTGTGATACATTATGAAGTGCTACAAAAATCAATTAAGGCTTTTATAATGTGTGTAGAATCTTATGCAGCAACAAATATGGATAATGAAAGTAAATTATTTTGTTTTAATCGAATGCTTGATCATAGTAAAGAAATGTCATTATTACTACTACTCATTCACTAAACTTCTTCTACGAATACTGTGAAGAACACTTAAGACATAAATGAATAAGTAAGAATAATGTACCTAATTGTTTTAGGTATAAGGATCATATCACTTACTTAGTTCTTCGCTGAGTGCTATTTAGGGTTACGTTCATCTGATTAAAAAACGAAGCCGTCTAGAGTCTGCCTATCTTTTGAAAGTTGGAATATGGTACTTGAACACAGTTATTTGACCGCATCAAAAGAAAGGGCTCGTTATGTGCAATTCAAATATAGTTTTTTCAAAACCATTTCACGCAAGCTGAACCTCAACTTGACCCATGTTTCGATATCTTCTCAAGTAGTAATTCATTTTAATGATTTATTTCTAAATTTAACTGTTAACAGTATTATACTAGTATAAATATCATCGATAATAGGTACTCAAGGAACTGGAATTGAAAGTTTAACCACCATGGTCGATACATAACAACTTACTTATAATTCATGTTTACCCTGTAACTAATAATATGGTCTCCTACTTATCACTGGTATAGAATTGACACAAATGCCACAAACATTGCAAAATTTCTTGTACACAGCCGTACCCTGCTCACAAATCTGCCGTCAAAGCTCTGTGTTGGTACCTACCTTAAAGCGCAGCTCTCTTTTTCCGACTTCTGACAAGTGCGGATTGAAAAAAATCATTCATAAATGATATACGATCGATTAAAGTATTGTTTACCATTCTAAAACTGTTGTATTTATATATATATATAAATGCTGATGGTATCGGCGAAACTACTACACAATAGAGGCTATAATTTATTAGTCGCAGTTTTATTTACGGCAAGTCGAGTAATGTCAGGTTTTATTTCAATTGTCGGTATAGAAAAGTATTTTGATTTTGAGAGTTGAAAAAAAAAACAACACTGAACTATTATAATAATGACGTTATGAAATTGTGATTTATGTAAAATACAATAGCGGCATATTTCTATATGCCATGTCAATTGTAAAATACATTAAGTTGAAAACCTGATACCCGTCTAGCAATAAAAAGAGAAACAATATTTTTTTCACATAGGAAATGTTTTGTTACTCTCATGCATTACTGTACGAAATGATTGTATACCTATGTATTACAAATTATATATCATAATATTCATATAAACATTTTAATTCAAGTAAAATTTTGGTAGAAGGTAGGTACCTACATTTGTCATACAGAATGTTATGTGTAAATGGGTCGAGCATTTCATTTTATTTTGGGTATATGACCTTGTCGCAAATACTAAAACCGTTTACTATATTATAACATACAAGGTTAGCTTTCGTCATAACAATAAATTTCCAGATTTTATGTTGCGTAATAAGGCAGTGTCACAGAATGTTTCTATTGAACTAAGCTTACTGAGGTTTCAACGAGAAGAAAAACGTTCGACCGTCTGATATCTCATACAAAACGTAACGAATGAAATGTTTTATCCTCTTACTGCAAAAAAATATCTACTAGTATCACTTTACGATTACAACATATCAGAATGATAAAAATATTTAGGTACCAACATAAGGAGCTGGTAGTTTGATCTCAAAAAAATATTATTTAAGTGAAATTTTGTACATTATGTTTCTTAATAACCTCATGATTAACAACTGTGAATTTAGTCCTATAACTTACTTAGGTATTACAACATATAGTTTGAATACCCATCGAATGGGGTTTCGTCATACCTTGTCTATCTCTTCTTTTCGTTTGTAAACTAGGTGAAATAAAATTTTAACGTCATCAACATATGTCTTCGATCAGATCGGCTGATTGTTAGTTTGACGTTTGTTCTTGTTCTCTTTGACGTTTAATGTCAAACATTTCTTTCTGAAAGTGATTCAGCTCCTTTACAAATATGTCAGTGTTTTGGGGTTAGGAATTAAAATTAATTTAAATTATTTACAACATGCGTAAAATGGCAGATGACGTCAGGAATCGTGACGAAACCCCACTCGATGGGTATTCAAACTATATACTTCTTTTAAATGACGTAAAAGGCACTTTTCCTTGATGAAAATATTTCTACTTTCATAAAAGAGCGTCAGCGCAAGTCCTTATTTTCAAAATGGTTGATAAACTTTTTAATGGATAGGCAATATAATGACGAAAATGCAAAATGGATGTATTACATATAAGAAGAGATATCAATCTCATTTGAAAAGCAGAAAGAGCTAAGAATCAGATTACAGTCCAACTACCTATGTTTTTGTGCAGATCATTCTATAGGCCGTTAAAAGAAACAGGAAATTCAAGAATAATAAATATTTAAAATTAAAATTCAAGTCTCGATGAAACAGGTTCTAATTTTATTAATATTCATCTATCAGTCAAATAGTTACGAAACAAAATTGGAAAATATTTTCACCCCCATTCGTTTTTGAAGGCTGTTCATATTTTAACGTAACCTACAACTTAATACTGGATTTGATTTCAAGTGCTTCGAACTCTCTGAGACTTATTGCAAATGATTGTTTCTATCTTAGATATAAAAAGATCGCAGCTATTTTAGGATATGTGATTTAATTTCATTTAAAAAAAGCAACAAGATTACATGTTCAAAGTACCTCTAAAATCTACCGTGTTAATGCATGTTTGTCTCGGTATTAACCAAAACAAGTTATCACTTCTACGCTGACAACTACACAACGTAAATCATGGTAGAATTAAAGGAAGTGTCTTCTCTCCAAGATGTATTACATTTTCTCTTCGACCTCTTTTAACTCTGGTGCTTCGTTAAAACGTTTCGGAGCGGCCCAGTAGCTGGGAACTAAAAAAGAAAAGGGACCGAAATACAATTCTACAATCCTAGAAGAGTATTCGTGACTATGTGCGGCGGTTTATATAATATGTAGGTATATTATAACTTGTTTATCATTGATTCAAGATCAATCGGCATTAATTACAGGCTGAGTTTGTTGCTACATCAAAATAAAATTACCTAATACTAGCCAACTATATTAGCAAATTTGTGCCAGTAATACCGACAAAGAGATAAATAATCGAAATCGTTATAATCATAACCCGGCTATGTCCAATAGCATTGAATGTTTTTTAATTTGTTGATAAAATTTACTTCATTTATGTCAAATGATTTATTTTTTAATTTATAAAACAAATTTGTGTCTTGAATTTAGTTAGGTATATGGTAAAATATATTTTAAAGATATTAGTTCAGTTGGAAGTCTGGTAGCTGCCGGGACGAAGTTATGTACTTAAGGCAAGTAAAACAGGTATCTACCTATACGTACATATCCTGGACAAATGAACTTAAATGGTCTCCCAAATCTTAAATGTCTTATGTAACTTTCACCATGAGTTAATTGTCTTCCAGGATCGATTGATTTCTACTCAAGACAATAAACGTAGGTAAATTGTCTTCCGTATAACATTAAAACGTGTTATAGGTACAAGGAAATGTAAAGCGTCCTCGGATCATCTAGATTAAATATGGTCAAATAAGTGGACACGATTAAAATATCAAGAATGTTCGATTTTTTGTGATTATAAATAACACAAGGAAATTTGGAATATTTTGAATTTGACCTTTCCTATGGCAAAACAAGTGAATATTTTCATGTGTGAATATTTTTATATCGCAAGTCAAACACACGATTTATTTTAATTTGTGCTGGAGTATCTAGTGCTTGAGATCTCTGTGTCAACTACCTGCCATGTAGGTACAACAGAAGATAATTTATTCATGTCTCTTTTGAATCAGGTAAAAGGCGGTTTTTTGAATAAACCTAACTATTTCCCGCATATATACCTTGATATGTATTCACTTGAATACATATCTAACCTAACCTAACCTAATCTAACTTTAACCAAAATAAATCATAAAGGTACATCATGGTAACTAACATGAATCCAATTCAAAAACATCTTCAAGGTATATTTAGGTGATGTATAATCATGAAAACCTGAAAGCTGTGAGTCAAATGACAATTTTACAGGTTCATGAAAGCTCTTTCCAACATTGGTGATAAGATAACTGAAAATATCAAGTCTCAAATAATTAGTTTTCATAAAATAGGATCGCGTTAAAGTGTTTAATGTGTATGAAATAAGACACTATCTTCAGTGGGGTGACAAAAAATACGACAGAGCTGCAAGCCCTCTGGCGCGCCAGGTTGAACAATGTAAAATGCATTTACCAGGGCACCCAGAAGTACACAAAATTTATCAACGAAATTTAACGGGTACGTGCCTAACTTGGATTCAGGAACGATGTTAATAGTCATTATAAGTGAGGCATGGCGCCATTCCATTTATATAAACATCGTGTAGCCAGTTTGATATCGGCCTATCTCTCGTCTGTTGATTTTTCCTTGGGAATACTTATTAGTATGAAAGTTATGATGGGTAATCGTACCTGTGAAAAAATGTAGCGAAATGGAAAACTATTCCTGATGATTCTGGGTTTCAGAAAAATTTGATTTTTTCTCGCAGTTATTTGTGATTGTGTCTGGAAGCTGGCGAGGCTCCTGGCATATTTTCTACAAAAAATATACTCGCTTGTCAATTGACACTTTTCCGTGATATACTATTTGCTTTCGGGACATATTTTATTTATTAATCATACACGAGGGAAATTAAAAGGTATATGTTTCTTATAATGATTAAAATTTCTCTTTGGGGGTCATCTATCTAAATTTCATTATTAAGTATTATTTTATCTATACAAACTGAAGATGTCATTTTTTTCACTTCTAGACAGCACCCATAACTCGCAATTGTTTTTTCAACTCAACAATCTCTCTGTAATGACGAATGTAAGCGACGATGTAAATCGATTGCAGTGGTATTTGAAATACGATGTATGTACGAATATGGTTGCAAAACGCTTGCAGAATAAATGATATCCCACAGTATGTGTGTGCTATTAATATGCTGTATCTGTAGCCGCTTTACTTGCTTTAATTGTACATATTAATAGAGTTAAATCGCACTTTTATGTGTTATTATTGAGTTATTGGCAATTTATCTGCGACCCGGTAGAGAATTATTATGTGGATTCCTTTGAAGAGCCTCGTTTCCACATATATATTTATTCCTCGAAAACATTCAATTATAGAATTTACCGCTGATTGAGGCTGGCATATCCACTTGTGGAGCTTTTTCTTGTCATAAAACTATTTATTAATATAATACGTAGGCATATAGGTACGTATCCATAATGTTGCGCTTAACTTTTTAGGATAAATGCGGAACTCCACACAAAAAGAACGAAATCAAAGAGGATAGCAAGAATTCGCTAATGAAATAACATTTAATACGAATTTTATCCTTAATATGGGATAATTTAGGTAATTCGGTAACACGCTGCAATTTCTGCAACCTCATCTTATAGCTGCTAAATCATGTACCTATTAGGTACACTTTTGGAGAAAAAAAAATGAAACGTCCTCATCAAACTAATTTAAGGCTTTGTATACAAGATATAATTATGTGTAGAAGTGTGCTATCGATATTTATCGTATAAATAGAACCAAACGTGTAGAGGTATTATAGCTTGTAACTATAAAGTCAAGGAAATTGTACTTTTGAAGATATAGATAACAAATCAGCAGACAGAATTGCATGAAATATATTCGTTTTTCGTAGCTATCTTTCAAAAATATTTTTTTTAGAAGATAGTGGACACGTCTATAGTTTTTTTCAACTTTTTCTTCCATTCTAAGACTACTTGTAGGTATGAGAATGATAAAGAACCCGGCCGAGATATTGATACTGTTGGGTAGTAGATAGATACCTACTTAAATAATTTTTTGAAACATTTTTACTTTTAAAATAGGTAGACATTAAATTAACCCAAAAAATATTGAAAAAAATAACGAGTATATTTATAGAAGAAAAAAATTCTCTTCTATAATTTTCTAAAATGATTTTTGAATTTTTCGCTGAAACAGCTGCTATATCTAAAATCATACAAAATAAATACAATGTCATTGAAATTTTCAAAAGTACTACTTGTTACTTATTTGCACACAAGTTTGATTTAAATAAATAATTAATTATAAATTTAAAAATACTTTGAGAACAATACATTTTCATATAAACAAGTAGGTAGTATAAATAAAACAACTATAATAACAATAAATCGAAAAGACAACCTGAGCATGTTCTGATAGAAAAGGCCTTTTAAATAATAAACCTACTACAACAATGAAGTTCAAAAATTCAGATTCAGAAGTTCCTCTATCTCAAGGCACAAGAAAGCTTTCTAATTATTAAATAAATACTGGAATTGTATATGATTCGGCATTACCTTCAACTTTATTTACCTACTTACTAATCAAGACAATGGGATGAAAACCATTTTGGATATTTTCCATGTGGACAGATTCTAATTATAGATATAGTTTCAGTTCAAAGGGCTATCAAAGTTGGTAAGTATATTAAATTCTGGGTCATTCAAACAAATTCAAGATATTACTTATACGTATCGCCTTCTTTTTATGATGTACTTAGGTCAAAAATCGGTACATCAAACTCAAACAATGCTATGCCCCTTTTAGATATACATTTATTTGATCAATCGATAACGTGGTAAATGAGAGAATTGGACCGAAAGTGTTGACCTAATAGAGAAGTGCAGGCGGTTATGTATTTGCTAAAAGCGTGTTTTGGAACTGGGAAAGAGATGCTCTGTGAACGGCTGAGTGCAATGAATCAACAAAATTCACTACCTCTCTCTGGACTCTGGTGGACTGGTGGATAGATACTCTTCCGTTGCCGGGCACTGCCTTCCACGCACTAATTCAAAATGGATGATGCAGAATATATAGCAACACATACACACACATGAGTTCTATAAGTTATATCGAGAGTTTCTTTGGTTGTGACAGTTCATGAAACGAGGATGGCCGTCAGTTTGGTGCATTATTCAATTTCATAGTGCTAACAAAATACTGTAGTGAAATGTTAAATATGCATTAGCGTATCACAAAACTGAATATAGTCGGAAGATAACTTTGTCTTTTAAACATATAATTATTTATTTCAGTCGATATTGCAAAAACATTGTCAGATATCTTGTAGGTATATATTCAAAATATTTGATTGCAAATTGTCAAAAATTATATAACTGCTTTATTAAAATGTTCTATAATAACTATCTATAAATAAACCTGAAAGTTAAGAGTTTAATCCTTTTTTCTGCTTTAAAAAATAGCTTGAAGTTTGATAAGCGTCTTTATAAAAGAACGCTTATCTTTTATTTTGTATTATAAATTGAATAGTTTATAGGTACCTAAATGATAAATCAGTAGAAGCTGTTTTCTTAGTTTTTGAATATAAACATATTTATAATTAGGTATGTATGTTTAAATGACTAAGGCCTGAGGCTTATCTACGTTCAACGTTTCCGCCAAGTTACGACTATTAGAAATAATCATCTTTATATTGTTGACGCTTTCGAACAACAAAATAACCACGGTAATTAGAGTGATTAGTTATTGCACACCTTAATTTGTCACAGCTCGCAAAATACAACTAAAGTCTCCATATTTGTGTACCGTGTCAAGGAGCAAAAATAATCCAGCATAGCTCTTGTTCGTGCTCGCAGGCTTACCTATACTTGTTGATTACCCATACTTTGTATTCGTTCAAGGTTATTTTTGAGAAACGATTCGGTTATTTGTTTCGAGTTTTTCGAACGATTTTATTTTTAATGTGATATCGCATTTTCAGGGACGGAGAACGTGTCGTACGAGCGCAAATCAATATACGATAACAGTCGGTATAAGGGTCATTACAGCAGGTTAAGGCACGGGCACGAAAATATATTTTTATAAATATATCATATTTAGCTTCAGCAACATTTTAGTTTTTCACTACACACGTACCTATTTGATTATCGCGTCAGTTGTGCCTAACAGTAAATTGATACGCCACATACTTAAATGTATATACAAGCACCAACGTTAGTGAGTTTCAATTCAAAATCATGCCAAGGAGAATTTGCAACATTGTATTTGCTCCTCTTTTTTAAAAAAAACCTCTCAATGAGGTCTATACCTATGTCAATATTTCAGAGGAATCAATAAATATAAATCATAATAATACTTTTCACAACGTAATAGCTTCAACTATTTTTAGATACCTATCATTTGTATATCCAAAATACATGGACATCTACTAAATTTAGGGGAAAAGCTATTTGGAAGTATTTATATTATGGAAAATTTCAAGTGCGCAAAGTAATGACAACAAGTTTATGTTAAAAAAAATGCAAGAATGTTTTGTAAACATTTTTGCGCTTTAGTTAGGTAGGTAGGTACCTATATCAAGACCTACAGAATTTGATAAGTTTAGTTGTACCCCCAAGAGATTAATTATGATGTAATTAGGTATCTAATTGATGTTGAATAATGTTTATCACTGTATTTCCGTCGAATGGATTCATTTTGATATTTTTATTTATTTATATTTTATGCTCAACGAGAAATATAAATTTGATGAAGAGAATAAATTCAAATCAAATATTAAAGCATTTTTCTTATTCGAAAAACTAATTTAAGAGAAAGGCAAAGTGCACGAAATTCGTAATGACTGCTTTTCATTCCACAGAATAAACACGTGATACCCAATGGAAGATTAACTGGAAAAACATTTATTCTTCGCAATTAGAATAATGATACCGGCCGATAAATCGATTTCAAGTGATAAATTCTGTCTCAGTGTGAACATAACATACGATATTTTGTTAAATAATAAACTAAAATCAAAATGATAAGGAGTTGCTTTGTTTGACTCTTTTATCCAAGCCAGACAGTTCTTGATGTTCTTGAATTTTCAAGCGTCAGTTAACTGGCAGAACAGCATCTCCTAAGTGACGTCTGCGCACTAGCACTACACTGAAAAACTTTCATTTCTTTTCAAGAAACTTCACTATTTTCTTCAAATTTTTTTAATAACTCACAAACTGCACAGTATTACTTTTATAGAAAATCGGTGTGTTAACCTAACAGGCTCTTGGTACCAACTAAACGGTCCCCTATTTAGAAAAATATCCCCTTGCCTTGCATCTATACATATACCTACAATGGAATATTTTTGTGAGGGAAGCCATTAAAAACTGGCTTTTGTAATGTCAGGGTCCAGCGGCCTCGGTGAGACCTATTATTAGGGTCTAACCACGAGATTCGAAGGCATACCCCGAGGCCGGAATTAATGTCGGATAGGTAATCGCGACTCTTACGGCATCAACCAAAATTTCTTACCCGCTCTACCAAGACGTACCCATATAATTTTGGTAATGCAACAATGTCCGTAGTCGAAAAACTTATTAACTGCCCGTTCGCCTTTAAAGTCGATAAACTCGAGTACCGCTCCAGTTCGGCAGGTATATAGACAAAGAAAGAGCATAGCAGAATATCGAGGACGAACATGGAAAATTTATGACACTAGAGCGCAGCGGTATAACGGTAAACTCCTAGGAGATCGACATCTTTTAATGTCTCTATTATATTCCGAGGCTAAAAAATAACTATTGCTACCTAAGGACCGCCGGACTTTGCCATAACTTACGGGCCCATCTCACTTCTTCGACAAATTATATTATTAGGTCCGTAAAGTGTGATGAAAAGAATACTAGCAAATCAGGAACTAGTAAATAAAAAGATAGGTATACTTATTGGGTTGAATGAACTAAGTAAAAAATAACAAATTTGATAAATACTTTACAAAAAAATGAATCGACGTTATCAGTTGGTGCACTGAAAATTTTAAAAGAATATAAATTCTATTAGTGATGGTACTTTTGAAGTTGTGCAGTTGCAGTTATATAGAAAAGTTTTGGCACCAACTTCACAAGTACCAGCACCAATAGAATTAATATTGTTTTGTAATTTTTAGTGCACCAGCTGATAACGTCGGTCCAATTTTTGAAAGAAATATTTATTTCACACTTTTAACTGTTACATTTGTCACGAAAATCGTTGAACGTTCACCATTATCCATGTATCTAAGAAATCTAAGAACACCGTCGCGGAAATACGTATATTATAAATTTTACCACTGCTTAAAGCGAAAACCGTAGGTAACTCTACGGAAAAAAATGTTCAATATAAATGTTGCTACAAATAATCCGGTAATTAGGTAATTTTCCATTCTCAGATTTTCAATATTCTAAAGAAATTGCCTATTCCACATAGCGAAAATACCTAGACATATTTCAAATTTTAACATCGCAGAAACTCGAAAACCGTAGCTCTTTTGAAAAAATGTTGAATTTCAACGTTTCCGAATATATTGTTATCTTTAATTATTCTGTCATCTCGGATTTTCTATTTTCGAGAAAATTTGCACGCTCCACCCCTTCCAGGGACGGTTCTGGGATGGAAGAAGATTTCGGATTTGCGTTTTTATGAATATGGGACAATTTCTCCTCTTTCAAATAAATCAAAAATCGGGGTTCGTCGGTCAAAAATGTAAACTTCTTTGGGGAATCGTTTATAGATAATAGCGGATAAGGAAAGATGACCCCAAGCACAAGCACATAAAAGGAGTTATATCATCTTCCATAGCTTGAAGTGTTACATTATCGATGAGAATTGTGCATAAATCCAGAAAGGTAAATCTATCGATTCCATGACGGACGGTGGTGCAGTCAGCAGAGAAGGCGGAGAATGGCAAGCGGGATAATTACGGAAAATCGCCGTTTTATTGAATGATTTCATGAATAAAGACCAGTGGGCATATAGCACTTAATAAAATTAACCATTGACGTGCGGCAATCGAAGTGGAATAATAAAATAACGGCCGGTAATGGAGCAGGTATCATAACAAAGCCATTACTCCGCCTTTATAGCATAATGCTGAAGACTTGAATGAAGATTGTATACGCGATGTCGAGTCACGGTGGTCTTAACTGGTAGCCACACTTATCATTAAAGGCTTTGGGTAAATATGCCGCTTAGATTCGCCAGTATATATCGGATGCTTTGTGAATTTTCATAATTGTAAATAAATCTAAAGCAGGTAAAGTGATCGATATCCTTCGATTCCCTGCATCAAACAGTATGAAACTGTGATGTATACAAAGAAGATCTAAGGCTGTGCTAGGTTGATGTAGAAGCAATTTAGTTATTAAGTAGGTACCAGTGAGCTTTGCATCTTTAAAATGATTAATTTATTTACTTGATGCATCAAAAAAAATTCGAAATTTTATAAATGCTTTATCACGTATGTAACAAATTTTTTAGCTCGTGAAACGTGATTTTTGGGAACTGCTCGTGTTTTTTATAACATACCTACACGGTGAGGTATTTGTGGTACTTACCATACGAAAGGAAACACGAAATTTAGGAAAAACTAATTTAGCATCACAATATTTATAGTGCAGATAAAGTATACTCTTCAAAAGGGAATATAAGAAACTAAGCCACAAAAGATATGTTTTTCAAAGCCATCCAGATTCATAGATCTACAATTATTCTTATACACCTAATGTACATGTAATGTTTATGTTTTGACTGACTCCCCAAAAGAAGGAGATATACAATTCGACTGTATGTTTGTTTTTTTATTTATGTAACCTCGGTTCGCCTAGTAAACGTGCGCCAATTTTAAGTGTTTTATTGATATTGTCAAAATAATGTTGTGTATCTAAACAAATGCTATGAACCTGAAGTAGTAATTGCTTTCCAATTAATGCATCAATTTAAGAATTAACGACCATCTTCTACCTATAACCGTTAGGTCTCGCCAAACTTTTGTTTAAGTCCAAAAATATTTCACAAGATTGGCAAGCAGGATCCGTGGATCAAATCCCTGACGGGGGAACTATTTTTATGTCTTCATCAAAACCACTTTTTTATTTAATTTTTATTTCCAATATAGGTACAGTACCTAATAACATAAATTTTAAAATATTCTTTCTTGCTGAATTATTAAGAAAATAATAATTAGGTATGTAAGTACTGAGTTTATTGACGAAAGGCTTAAAAATACCTTTTTTGTGAGTTATTAACCAGGATCACTCAAATAGTGAAATAATTACAAAAAAAACTACAACCTACTTCATTAGATGTTGCGCTAAAAAGTAGTTGAAGTTGGTGCCAAAGATGATGTAGGTATCAGCTAGGTATAGAAAACGCTTTGCACCAACCATTTCTTTATTTCTTCATTATGTGTTGTTATTTCATAGTTATATATATATATATATATATATATATATATATATATATATATATATATATATATATATATATATATATATATATATATATATATATATATAATAAAATAGATTTTTGTTGGGGATGCAGTCATTTAATAAATAAAATTCTTTGGATAATGCCAAGCTTTCGAGAATGTTTATTCTCTTATTCGGGGCAAAATTCGTGAAATTAGATAAAATTAACCACAAACAGGAAAGATGGCTATGAAGAATTTTATTTATTAAATGACTGCAGCCCCAACAATTTTATCAAATATTAAACCAGTCATGAATTCAGGATCAAACAATATATATATATATATAAGTATATAAAGATCATTCAGTAATATTCATTTTTATCAACAAAATCTAGATACTTTCTTACTTATTGTGTTACCATGACAAATATAAATAATGACATTTTTAATTGATGGCTATGAAATCTTTCCAGTTTTTGGTTAATTTATTCTAAATTCACGATTGTAATTATTTTTATAATACTTTAAGTTGTTGTTGAAATAATTTTGTAACGATTTGTAGTTTGCCCTGAAGAAGAGAATAAACATTCTCGAAAGCTCGGCTTTAATTAAAGAATTTTATTGAATATATGACTGCATCCCCAAGAACATCTTTTTATTTAATTATATAAGTATATATATATATATATATATATATATATATATATATATATTAAGTTTGGGACGTATATTTTTCAAATATTAACAATTTTATTTTAATGCTGATAACACTCATTATTTGTCGATCAAGAACAGGATGCATGAGAAAATCTTTGTCGAAAAATCTTTTTATAGTGCTATCTTTTATAAATACGGAAAAATATTTTTTAAATGACAAAACTATTTACCTAATTGTTTTTATAATTATTCAATAGATCTCAAAATGAAATGTTAAGTAGCTACCTATAAATTTTTTACTCCTTCGAGGTCTACTAATTACTGATATTAACACTGACAACGCAAAATTGCTTTATTGAACATTTTATATACCTAAATTGATAAAACACCGAAAATATAAACAATTTATCCTATTTAATTACCTTTAAAGATATTCTCAATACAAAATAGCGCCGAAATTAATGATTTTGTAGACTAGGACTAGATTGCTGATTATTTCATTTTCTGCCAATTGTGCAGAAATGACAAATTTGGTACCTAATATATTTGTAACTACTACATTTTTTTGTAAAGAATATTGAGATCTTCGTTATTTTATTTTATCTCAGACAACATTGAATTCAAAAGGATATATCTATCTCTTTAAATAAAACATTGGTTTACGTCAACTACCTAACAGAGTTTTCATAAAATATTTTCCCTCAAATTTAAAATTATTCTGTTGTGAAAAGAAAACTGTTAGTATTAGTTAGGTATATCTGCAGCTAACATACGGATTTTATATTCCCATAATAAATCAATTGATTAGTTAGAGCGCATGCTTACAATGATACCAGGCAATTAGGCGCAGCTACTGCCATCTATACCACAGAGGACAAATTGGGGATGAGGGTTAATACCTAAGGGAGAGTAGGTACGACCTGGCATATTCAAAGACAGGTAGAAATTTATCCCTCTATAGTAATGTATAAGTACTTTTCCTGCACTAAGGGGTAGGTAGGTAGGTATTACATTTTTTGCAATGTTTCAAATTCATGCATTGGTATAAAATCGATCCCTAGGTTAGAGCAAGAATTGTTTTCGAATTATATTTCAATCGTTTTTGATCTTTGATTATTTTGTAATTTTTATTCAGATATATATTATATTATTGTTGTCGATATTCCCAATAAATAGACTTATTGCAGTATTTTTTGGAAAAATAGCAAAAGGGTAGGTTCAGAAATTTTACTTATTTGAAGTTATACCCACGTCTATAGGATAATCGGTAGGTATTTTTTATTGTTGATTTTGGTATTTTTACTCTCTTTTTAGCGATAGGTAGGTAGGTAACTACTTATAAAACTTTTGATAAGTTACATTTGAAACAAAATACCAAAAAGGCTTTGAAGTTGAAGTAGCTGGGTACCTACTATGTAGATATGTTGATACCTATGTATAAAAATTAATTTAATTTGAAAAATTTGTCCAGATGGCGTACAAAAACAAACATTTTTTTGATAGTTATCACAAAAGATTTTGTTTTATGTAGTAATTAATCATATGAGATCTACATACCTATTTTAATAATTTTCGATATGTACCTACTTATATGAATTTCAAGGTATTTTTCCTATAATGTTTTCAAATGTATAATTTATCAAAAAAATTACCCATAACTAACCAAAAAAGATATATATTTGTGAAAAGAATAATGTAGTACCAAAATAAATACGTATATTAAAAAATATTGGTTGTCATTACAAAAAAAATACGAAACAAAAGAAAAATATTGAATTAAGTGAAATAAGTTAAATCGCTATATCCATTCAATTATTAGATAAAAAAAATTGAACAAAGTTATCGAATTTATCTGTTATTCTATTCTCATATTGTATATGCTGGGCCTATTAGAAGAAATTAATTAGGAAGAGGCTGTTCTGTACTCGCGTTAATTCACAGTTTATCAAATAATTTCATAATCCTAAATCGTCATAAAACTGTTCTAAACTATTGCCTGAGACACAAGCAGGTCTCAATTTATAAAATATTATAATTATAGATAAGTAGGTACTGCATCAATCCTTGCATTTTTCCGAATTTGTCAGAGAGTTACGGAATGAATTTGAGAGGACATTATTTACAAAGTTTATACCTAAACAAGGGCTTATTTGAATGCACAATATCGAACTTTCTACAATCATGGCGCCTTGTAGATGAGCGTTTTAGGAACAAAAGCGTAGTTATATAAGAAAGAGAATTGAGTTCTAGACGTGTGTCAAGACCAATTGCATTCAAATGATAATTTTCAGTAACTACAACAACAGCGATATGAGAATTATTCAACTCCGGAGCGTGTGCAGGATTTTCACCACCCGTACTCCAGCAGGACTCCGGAAACAGGGATGACGCATTACTTTGCCCCAGTCAACCAGACCACCCCTTCGTATTTTACGCCGGTGGCTGTGTCCGCTTGACTGTACGGACCGTACTAAAAACGACGTTTGCTCTCATTTTGGTGAGGACCAAGGTGGCGGTGGGATAGGTCAGGTCGGTCCCAGATGATCGCACGGCATTGATGACTGTCGGAAAACGAACCTGGACGCGGATCTTGACAACTCTAATGAACATCATTATTCATCAGGAGCCGGAACGGAGGCAAGTAGTTATTGGGATGATTTATTTTAGGGTTTGTTTACATAATATTTTCAGTTGTAATGAATTGTTATTATTTGCATGTTTGATAAACCTACTTATAATCAATAGAATTAGATATGGTTAGTTATTATTTTCAAATGAGCTTAGTTTTATAATTAGGTTCCATCAGTGTTTTACTAAGTATTTATACCTACCCACAGATGCTGACGATCATAAAATAATATATTTATTATTTTTATGTTGGTAATTTTGTACCTATTTGAACTTGAATAAGAATTAAATCAATTTTTAAGAAGTTGTGTATAACTCTACACCTTTCTGAAATAGAGTATAGGTAGGTACCTACATTTTTCGTTTTCAACATATCTGCTTATTTTTTATAATTCTCTATTACTAAATAAAAATAGTTCAGTAAGTTCAGCCTCCAAAAAGAAAAATATAGGTACGTATTCGTTATATAAAATATATTTTATAGGGAGGTACCCAAATCCTTTTCAGTTTTCTCTTCAAATATGTAAGTATTGGATATTCCTGCTTATTTCCGTCGCTAAATAAACATTTTTTTCTATATCTAATTGGTAGGTACCTAAGCATTTCATTTTTTTTTTCAATAAAAATAAATTATAAATTTAGCCATTAAAAATCTCAACTATTCATAACACTAATAGGTACCTAGAATATCGGTAGAAATGGTCCTATACCTACCTATGTTTTTTTGTTAATGAAATTGGATTTCACTTATCAAATAATCATAAAGAAATTAGTAGATAACAGTTTTAAATAATTATTTCTGATCATTATTAGGTATGAACAAAAGCTTCTATATGTGGTTACGAATAATATACTAACTAATGCCTATATTCTTGTTTGGATCTTTCATTTCATAAAAAATGGTATGGCCCTAGCGCCGCATCGCGTCAGAACTTTGAACTTATTACCCTTGCAACTTCAACGATTCACCGCTATCTGACGGTGGCGCTTTAGTTGGCTCCAACATTAGGGGCGGAAACCGATGATCTATTTATATCGATTCAGATACAAAAATATTCGCTATTTAATAAAAGCGGATGTATTAAAGTGTACAAAAATAATCATCTGTGTTTTCAAAATGTCTAAATTATTTTGCTTACATATGAATATACCAACTTAACCCATCCAATTTAGCCGCCGAAGCGAAAAACTCACAAATAAGTCTTGTAGTAGGGTCAGTTGAGTTTAAATTCGTTGAGAAAGCTGTTCAGCAGGAGATGCGGCGCAAGTGTAATAATATTTTTTGGCTTGTTAGCGAATTTTCACGAAGATTTAAGCGTGTAGAGAATTTAATTTAATGACTTCGATATAATGATGACTTTGTCGCACACATCTACGAATAAAATAATTTGGTCCTGAAAGATTTTCAAGTTATAGCTATTTATTTATGAAAATAACATTGAATATGAATGCCAAACTACACATTTCAAACGCCTCCGTTATCGTTTTTTAATTATTTATTATTAGATATTGTTCTTCATTAAAATTTATCACATAAATCTTGTGATTTCTGAGATGTTCGCTACACCTGAGTAATAAGCATGTTAGTGTCACAAAATTCGATAAGTAAGTAAATATCTACTATTAATATCTATTAGGTATTAATTCAGTTCACCTATCCATAACATAGGTATAGGTGGTATTAATACATTCTGTTGTTTTTTTTTCAATTCAGCCTGTTTATTTAATAATTTTTCTGTAGTTGGGTATCAAAATGTATTTATTCATGTTCATATCTTCTAAAGCGGAAATAAAAGTTAGGTATAGGAAATAGTGACATGTGTTGTTTACAAAATAATGCATTAAAATAATAACAAAATTATTATTCTATTGACTGTTATTTATTATGCACCTACCTAATTTCATCACGTCTTTCCAATTTCATAAAAATTCGTTTGCTCAAAGTCTACTGTCGATTATTGACTTGGGATTTCCTACAGCTCAGAACATTATTGCTATCAGGCTCTGGAGAAGGGCCTCAAGAATCTTATTGGAATCTCATTTTATGACCAAGATTATTATAATGTCTTACCCCGTTATACACCAAGTCCAGAAGGATATTGTCAGCCGGTACCAATTTAGACAATGCAATATTACTTGCGGCCGAACTAACAGCTGATCGTCTTCGCCAGACGAAAAGGACCACCGAAATTCGCATTAGTTGGAGGGAGTGCGATATAGTTTCCGATCTCGTATCGAGATAGGCACACAAAAGGGGGTGCATTCAAGTCGAATTATTATGCATATAATTATAACGCAATAAGTCACTAACCTGCTATTGCCATCCAAGGATAAAATGTGTGATTCGTCTGTTGGTGGATTTGTGTCCCAACTGGCTGCGATGAGGTTGTGTTTAGTGAACACGGGCTGTTCCAAGATGATAGGGAGTTTGCCGTCCGTCCGCCTGTTGCTGCTCCTGGACTTGACGATGGATCACCACCTACAAGACCAACCGATGAACCATAACCGACCCTCGAGTCTGGGGTACACGCTGCTGGTCGCACGGGACCGGTCAAACTGTTTGATAGATTTGCACCACCTCCAGATGTTGCACTCTGCCATACATCTTTAACGGCGGCCGCTGCTACAACGGAAGCATATCCATTCTGGTCTGCATTGCCTTTTGAACAGTCTGATTTGTTGTTGGATGAACTGTAGTTTACAGAATTTTGCTGGCCGTCTGTCGTGGATGAATATAGTTTGCATGCTGCTGCTACTGAAGCATCGTAGGGCGAGTCTTGAGGAGGTCGGGCTTGGTGGAGTGAATGTGCATGGTGATGCTGACTGGAAGCATAGGGTGACATACCTAGACTCAGCGGGAATGATCTGTAGGCCGCCGCCGCAGCGGCACTCTGGTGATCGTGATGGTGGGCTCCAGCCACGGAGCTTGCTCCTTGGTGATGATGGCCTCCATAGAAGCCACTCTGTTCAAAATACGAGTTCATTATTGTCGCGTTAATTTTGACCAAATGTCCTTAATCCCTCAAAGCTGAGGGATGTCTTTAGGTAACAGAGGAAAACAACAATAGCACCTCACAAATATCACAACAATAATTATAAGCACTCAGTTAATTTTATTCACAGATGTTACGAGAATCTGCGGCATAATTCAATTGATAGAATTGAATAGAGGGGATAGTGATGCGGCGGCAATTCAATAGTTAATATAATGATTATTGTTACGACGCAATAATAATAAAAGTGGGCGATAAAATTCGTAAGTGTGTTTATATCTGTCTTACTACGTAAGTATCGAGCACGAGGTGAGCACACGGCGCGGATGTCTATCCCGGAATGCACACGCTAACTAGTCGGATCGCGGATGGATGGTAACCCACTGGCCGTAGAGCTCCGGAGAGAGCAGAATCCGGCCCACACGATATCCCGGCCCATTTCTCTGTCGCACTCGCGCACCTCGCCTCCTTACCCTCTCTCTCTCTTGCCGCCGCCGTTTCTCGGTGTCCCCTCCAATTTCAGCACGCGGCACGATAATAGTCAGCTCATTATTACCTGCTGCTATATTGCTGCTACCTGTGTTCTCTCCCGTCCTTTTGAAATGAAGGACCACATTCGACAGGGTTGTACGCCAATTACGCGTATTACCCCTATAACATTTACCTGCTTTGCACTGATGTACCTATTCGACACGCACCCTTAATATTCAACCCTTCAATTTTCACGCTCTCAGCTAGAGAATATCTTCGAATTTTTTCTATTCACTGTGCTAATATTATAAACAAACTTCTTTGCAATTTTCGCAATAATGTACTCGTTGCATTCTGAAAAACGAGAAGCGCGACAGAGACGAATGTATGGCCGTAATGGAAGGGATCATAAAACGGACCAATGGCAATGGCATTCGTTGGATTGCTGGCGCCCACATTCAGTGTTGCGCAAGGAGAGCGATATCCCCTAACAGCCTCGAGTTCACAAACCATCATCCCCACTCGATTGTGTCTGTCTTTGTTGCTCCTGTATAGCGGCGGCCGTCGATGTGGTAGCGACCTCTACCGGCTAAGTGCTCAACTCGTTAAAACCAGATACTTTTCGGCGTTCAAACGAGCAACATCAAAGTATATTGCTACTTGAGGCACTCGTAAAAGATAAAATTCATTCAAAATAAATACCAACGCTCAGTCGTAATGGCCATAAGGCTCTTTTACAAGTTTTAAAGATGGGATTAAATGGACGAGATTTTCAACCTTGACGTTCGGCAGTCGCTTTAAAATAATGATAAATATCTATACTATTTTTATTGGGTGTCATCACTGTCTTGGATGGTATGTTTTATGTCTTGTTTAAACAGAAGTATTTTTTAATAATTTTATGGATATTCAAATAAAATTAGTGGGTATTAACACTTTAAAAAATAAACCTTTCATAATGCGTGTCAATAATAAAAATAATTCTATATTTTTGTAACAGAAGTGGGTATTAATATAAAATTAAAAAATCTATTTATTCATTTTTTGTAGCACCTAGTTAGGTGATTTTGTAAACGAAAATAGTTTTGATTATGAATGAGTTTTCTTGTTCCACCTAATGCTCTGCGGAAATAAATTGTCATATATGTAGGTACCTAGACTTTCCATATGTTTCAATGGAATTGTCTTGAATTCTTAATTATAATTAATTGGTGATAGGTATCCACCTACCTACCTACATTTTATTAAAGAAAATCACTGGGAAAATACAGTTGATTCCTTGGAATATGGAAATGAAAACATAATTATTGTTAATTTCAACAGAATCTTTATTGAAACTAACGTATTGAAATTAACAATGACTTAATTTATGTACTTTTGCAGTTAACTCTAAATGAGATGTTTCATTACTTATATTATTGAATATTGAAACTATAAGCTTTTGGAAAATTGTCGATGTACCTACCTACTTGATAAATTATTGGAATCATTTAATTATTAATCATAGTAATAAAGTTATCAGTAAAAAGTTCTTGGGGATTTATTTATACACAGCAACCTCATCATAATATAACCAATAAAATTGCCATCAAACCGCATCTTCAAATGTTTATGCTAACAAATCAACTCAAATATAAATTTGCCCATAAAAAATTTATGGTCTTGGCACGTTCCACCAACGACAACCAGAAGTTTATATGCAGTGTGTAAAGACGATATCTTTGTTATACTCTTCTTTTAGGTGACATTTACGATCGTTCAAATAGACGTAAAATGTACTTTTACAACTATTTTGCTTCTGAGCATATTGAAACTGACAAAACTGACGGACCGAACGTGTCAGTGTTTCTCCAGACAACCTTCTTTTCACTTGTCGTAAGGTCCGCTTTGGCTTCTCAAAGTTTTATGGTACTTTTACGACATTATTATGGTTGTTGTAGTGGCATTTAAGTATTCGGTGGCTTTCATGTGACGAGATAAGTCATAATTAGGCAAATAATGTGAGGATTTTATTGTGGTAATGACGAATCTGTGATTCACATTTCAAAAAGATCATTTAATGATTATATGTTGATTTATGGGTAACCTTTAAACAGATAATTTGAATCAATGAAGACATAATTTACTTATAAAATGTTTGTTGAATTGTTTCCATTCTCACTACCATATAACATATTTTTAGCTTTCGGAATATATGGTAATAAATTAATAGACAGTAGGTATATTTATTGATTTTAATATTCATTAATACCTATTCTATCAACAGAGCTATATCATATTAATATAGTTGTGGAAATGCAACGTCGTAAAATATTCCTGTGACTAGATATTCCTATTATCTTGGATAAATTAAGTCTGGATTAAGACGCACCTTCATAAGATCGGTCATCATATCTACGAAAGCGACAACATGATTTTGTCCAGATGATCAATCTCCGTTCTAGAAAAAGTTTGAGTGTGCCTTCAATATTGGAACACTTACTTAGGTCTCTATATTTTTCGAAGATTTAGGATCATTATTTATAACACTGTTGACTTAGGTACTTACCAGTCACTGGTCTCAGAGAGATATCTAATTACAATGAAAATATCAGTAGATTACTTTCATATAGGTATTTACTAAGTTAGACAAGTTATTTTTATTTTTTAACAAAAAATTCCTACTTCAATTTCAGAGCCACTTCTGAAATTTATCCCAGACACTAGATACCTCCTGGGCTCATTGACACATAAAAAGGGTATAAACACAAAACATGACATCTCAAAAGGTCTGGCCATTGTTGTTAGCTATTGCAAGATCAAGATGTTTCCACAAACAGATGTAAGTCGAGATAATAAGTTCGAGTTCCCCCAATTTTGTACTATATAGGAAATGAGGGTTGTCGCTGCTAGTCAAAATAATCCATGAGATGAAGAATCTAAAAATAAATGCAATTTTTCAGACCAGTCAGTTTGTAAATGAAGGGAGAATACGAAGAAACCTTTTCGAGTTTTGCTTTGTTATGGATGAATAAAAATTATCGCGTTGTTTGAAAAGCAGGCAGGAAGAAGTAAATGTATCTGTTCTCTGAAAACGATTTGTGTTTAGGTTGATACTTGTAGATAATTTATAACGTGGTTTATGTAATATGAAATACTGTTTATAACATTTGTTATAATACCTGTTTTATCCGACTCGATATACCTAGGTATCAACACAAATTAAATTGAGAGACAGTGAAAAAAGGATGATAGTAGATTCTGTGAGCTAAATTCTTGCCTGCATCATCTCATATTTGTTTCAAAATATTAAAATCAAGAACAACTCAATACCGTATGTACCTACTTTAGGTTAACAGAATAAAGAATAGATTGTTCATTTTTGTTAGTTTGATGAAAAGTATTAGGTACCTAAGAAATAACACCGCTAGGACAAAAATGGATTATCTATAAAGCATGAGATTCAGTAAATATCTAGGTATTTACCTACTTCTGAATACTTCGATGTACCTAAATAAATTATGAGTCACATTTATCAAGCTGTTTGTTGAGGAGAAACGCTATCACACGAAACGACTAAATTTTCCATTAGGTATATTTTTCGAAAATAATAACCAATAATATTTAAATTGGATAGAGGAAATATTCGAAGAAGATCTCCAACATTTCTTATGGTTAAGAATACCTACATAATACTTAGTTTAGGAACTGTGGTATTCCTAGATTATCGATTATCCTCTTATTTTATGAGAAAATATAAATTTTGTGTGTAACTTATACCTCATATTTGAGTCGGCCTTTGGAGCTTGAGTTCCTCTTAAAGAGAAGGAAATAGATATTTGCATAGTGGGTGTGGCCAGATTTTCCTTGTTCTTCTTTCATTTGGAAGAGATCTGCTGAGAGATGATCTGTTCCTTCCCCAAGTTTCAACTTTACTTTTAATTTGAATATTTCTCAAAAGTTTTGAAAACAGATTTGATTAAAATACCCATTTTTTTGAAAATGAATTCTATAATACATTTTCAAATACCTTCAGTAGGTACGCTCAAGGCATCTGGTTTGATAATTATTACCACCTTAGTCTAAGTCATATGCAAAATATGGAGTTTATTACCTGTATTATTAAAACATTTTAAACTACCCATCATTATGTAGTTACCTACCTACCTACTTTCTTCTCCAGCGGATCAAATTACAGGCTTCTTCTTTTTGTCTTGAAATTTTAAATTGACTTGAAACTGAATTTTTAGTCTTCCTTATTGGCCCAAATGAGTTTCTTCTCTTTTTTTTTATCAACTCAACTCCTATGTAGGTACCTGCACGAATCCCAAATAAGTACAACCTCTGAAGCTTTAAATTCAGGAATTCTCGATTATTATTTTTACAAAACAGCTTAGTTTCAACGTGTTGATTTCAGATATTTAAAATGCCAAGGGCGTCTGAAAGAAAATCATTGTTCATTTCAGTACAGAGATTACGATGCGCATTTAATTGACATTACAAAAATACAGGTGAGGGCTGAAAGCCTACTGAATCTCATATGGCACCTACACTGAATAGATATCAAGGAAGTCACATAAAATCTAGAGACAGGTTATAAAATTTTACTATGTGTAGAAGAAAACATAATCAAGTTTACTTAATTTTGCTGGGTGGTTCCCTCTTAACCTGACAGACATAAGAAACAAGTCCAAAAAATGGCTGTATATTCAAGGTTGTTTTGTCTCCAACGTCGATTCTCAAGACCTTTATTCGTTTTTAGAAGATAACGAAGGTACTGATAATTCTGAAGTGATCCCACAAGATATAAAAAAGGCAAATGTTTGTTGGTCAAGGTACCTTATTGGTGGATATTGGAAAACTACAAAAGATTTCAGAAGATGAGTTTGAAGTAATGGGTATGAAATTCAATGACGGAAACAAGACAATTTTCAGAGTGGATGAAAATAATGAGTTTGCTGTAGAGCTTGAGGATATCATTCCATTTTTTCCACTACCAGCCATATGTTTCAGAAACCGATTTATGTTAAAAATTGTAAAATGTTCAGTTTTTCTTGATTTATTTTTGGTTTAGCTTATTTATCTGAGATTTCATAATATCTCTAAGAAGTCACCTTCATTTGTTCTCGTAGGAACGTTTTGAGTTTGAATTTTCAGTAAAAAAAAATCACCTTGGTAGTAGGTATGTAAATAAAGCATATATTTGCAGTGGTTTCATCGATTTCCGTGGAAGCTAGATTGATCTAGTCGTTTTGGTCTTGGAAATAATTTTACCTATACATAACTCTAATTACTGATCCCAATCCCAATAATCCCAAACTATGAATGGAATTGGTCAGTATTTAAACTAGGTTATTTGTCAAAAAGCTATTTATGTCTTTTTCATTAAATAACTTCTTAGTCTAATATGAATTTTTACATAACAAATAGGTATTTATTTTTCAATTACAAAAAAAGTTATGCCAACATTTGTTTTAAATTCCAACCACACTTCAGGGTTCTATTTTTGTAAAGAATATTCAGGTAGATACTTGTGTCTTTGTGTTTCATTTGTCAATATTTTTGAAGGTTCACTTCTATGTTCTATGATTTCATTAAACATATTGCACTTGCCTTGATTTAAATTTTTAATTTTCTAAAAAAATGTCAACTCCCCCTCCTTTGAAGGTATTTTTGGGTGGGAAGGAATACTGGTGAATGACCAAAAAGGGATAGTCTCTCAAAACTCCTCTTCACACTGAAAGAAAGAAAGAATCATCAAAGTCGGTGCATTTATCTACTTATATGTTACAGGGATTGTAGGAAATAAGTAAAGGTCAGCATTCACTAGTAAATGCTGGCAACCACGGATGTTGATGTTTCTTGCCAGTAAATGTAGGGAACATATATTTCAAATACACTATCCCTAGTGAATGCAAGCATTCTCTGCTGTCAAGTAGCGAAAAATCGCTAAGTGTTTTGCGATGGTAAGCCAAGGCCCAGCCAGAGCTAGGACAGTGTTGAGCGGGCCAACCAAGTTATCGAAAACATGCTTACCACATGAATGCAGGACAATTGTACATCGCAGTGGAGCGAAGGGCTAAGGTTTGTGCAATTAATGAGGAATAAAGCGTTTCACTCGGGAATCATTAGGTCTCCGTATGAAACATTATTTTGACAGCCTTTAAAACTGGGACTTTCAACATCAAACATACTACAAGAAGTATTGGTGAATGTATAAGAAGAAGACGATTTGGAAAACATAAGTTCGCCAAAGTTATCAGGCATGGATGAAAATTGTGTGATTCCAATTACTGTAGAAACAATGGCGGGAGAAAATACGGCGTCAGATGAAGATTATTTAATCGCAGAGGCTTTGAAAAATCCTATTATTATTGCGGATGCACCTTTACCACTGAATAAATGCATTGTATGTGAACAAGAATGTATCTCAGAAAGCTACAAATGTGACCAGTATTTACTTTCAAATTGTGGCTTCACTAACAGTAGCCGAGAGGTTTGTGTTTGTGCACTGTGCAATAAACAAGAACAAAATAGTCATCAAAGAAGTTTGTCATTTGATGGTCTACAAAAGGAAGCTATAAGGATGAACAAGTAGCCGATAATAATCATCCGATGGTAGAAAAAAGTATGGGTTTCAGTTCCGGATGTTGACAGAGGAAGAGGTAATGCAAATGCAATTTTAGCGTTGATTCTTGATGTCACTCCAGATGGTTTCTACGAATTAGGTAGGTAGGTACTCGAAATGGAATTTTAGAACAATTATACGCATGGTAAGTTTTTTGTTTGTGTATCATTAACTGATGAGTATTGTTGAGATTCAGTTCACAATTCAGTAGCTACTCGGAAACCTACAAGAAAATGCGGTTCAACTAAGTGTGCAAAAAAACTAATTTACTATGCACGTCAAAATGTTACAGTTCTTTACCCTGTTATAATAAGTAAACTAAGAATAATACTTATGAGAATGAGAATTGTAGTTCTGTTACAAGAAATAAAAAAATAATATGATTTTTTAGGAGTTCTTAACTTTCCCTGGATGACATCAGAGATGTTACAAATTGAAGTCACAGATAATACATTCATTGACAAGTGGATGTTAGCTTTTACTAGATTTCCTGCATTCACTGTATCGTATTATATCTAAATAAGCCATGTATACCGATATTGAGTTCAAATTACATCAGGGAGATGGATTAAGCCCTATGCTGTTTAACGTCATCATGGACGAAATTATTAACGGAATCCGAAATATGGGTAGGTACAGGATATAAAATGGGTGAAGAAACCATATCCATTATATGCTATGCAGATGACGCCATACTTGTTGCAGAGTGAAGATGATTTGCAGAGACTCCTACATCAATTCAATATAACAGCGAGGAGATGTAACGTGATGATATCATCAAATAAATGAAAGTTTGGTCATCGCTAAAGATCCAATAAGATGCAAGATGGAAGTGACCAGCAAAATTATTCAACAGGAAAGAAGTATTAGCTCTTTTGGAATACCAATGCACAACTATGGAGATACAGAGGCAGAAGTCGCCCAACAAATAAGCAAAGCCGACAGAATAGCAGGATGCCTCAAATACACGATATGGCGCAAGAAGCATTTACGGACAGAAACAAAAGCCACAATCTATAAGACAGTAGTGAGGTCAATTATAATAAAAATTGAAAATCGTGAAATTTACTTATCCGCTGACAACATGCCATCGAATTTTTTTTTTCGGTTAAAAATGAAGGCGTTTATTGACATGAGCTCACCATCCCCAAAAAATTCTTCTTTGTCTTCAACAAAAATAATAAATTTGTGGTATACCTAACATCTAACCGTTAAATAATATCAAAATTTTCACCGATTCAAGAAAAATAAAAATTAACAAGACTAATTTAGACCTCATTATATTGAAATAGGGCGGAATATATTCTTGACAGCTAGTAGGTACCTATATCGGAAGAAAAACATATACCTAGGTAAAAACATTGCTGTTTTTCATGTACCTATGCAAAAATATTTTAAGCTAACTAATTATTCATAGTTTTCAGAAATATGTTTTAATATTTGATTTGTATCCATGTTTATGTTCTATTTCACTTGTTCTCTATAGGGTATACCGTATGGACTGTATACCTACTCCATAGTTTACACGTTGACTTTTTCGTTTGCTTATAGGTATCCATCATGATTTTGTCTGAATCAAGTGGGTATAGGAACATATGAAATCAGTTTTTAAACAGTATCTACCAGGCCAGTAAGCTCATTACTCTTCGTCTGATTGCGTCTGTTATCCTCTTATTATTACAAACAAATTTGAAAATACTCGTGAAAACTGATTAAAAAACAAAACAACCAATAATATTTTGTACCTACCTATTGAAACTTAAATCACTCAAGGCTTTATCTATATTTTTGAATAGTGATATGATATATTTTTAACCCCTCTTATGTTTATTCTCGTTAATAATTTTGTCAGGCACCTCAAAAACAGACAAATACCTATTAAATTAATATGTAATGATGAAGCAGTCATCTTTTACTACCATAGGTAATTGGATAGGTGACGATACTTCATATGAATGAAGAAAGGGTGTAGGTAAGTAACTAATCTAATATGCACAAAAACTTGTTCCACTTCTCGATCGAACAAGTTTATTATCATTTGATTGATCATTACTGTCATTAATTACTGCTATATCACATTAATTACACCCTATCTATAAACAGTAGCTTGTTATTATAGGTATGTTTTTCAGATAAAATCAGTCTTAATCACAATATCATGATAAAATATAACATAAACAAAAAACTCACTGGTAATTCGTCAATCAGTTGAAATTTTCATAAGCCTGATATCTTGGAAAAATAAATATCTAAGTAGGTACTAAGAAAGTTGGATAGAATCTTGACTTCCTTTCTAGAGAGAGTGTAGATAACTTAGCTGTGATGTTTTAAACAAATTGTCGTTTTTAATGTTTGTGTTCATTTCATTCAAGACTCTTAGCAACAATGCCGAAATCTAACATCGAACTCTTTTATTGCGTACTTAAATGGTATTCTTTAAACAACTAAATTATATCTACCTACCTGTATAATCATGATTAGAAATTTTTTTAAGATTAATTTACCTACTTCATTTTGATTGGTAATGCAAAGTAATGCTTTCCTAAAGGACTATAAAGTAGGTACCTACCTAGAACTAAATCTCGGGGTAATTTTTTTTATAATATTTTTGTTTGCGAGGGCCTTTTCATTCTAATAGGCCTTGTTACCTATTTTTACATTCTTCTTGATTAAGAATTCAAACCTATAGGGCCTTCTTCCACTATTATAATACTATCTCGAAGACTTTATGAGAACCTCTTATTTTCAGATGATGTGAGATATAGAATCATCCATTGCCATAAAACAGACATTGTATGTTATACTTGTTTGGTGTCTGCAAATATTTACTGTTCTATATGCGGTTATCTTGGTTTACAAAGTTTTGGTTCTACTCTGTCTGTAGATAGGTACATTCGGTAACTGTCAATTCAAAAAGATTTTCCTCAGCTCTGATTGTTTCCCTCTATCCACCATGCATATTATTTCATGACCTGCGTGTAGGATATTCGCGTAGTCGGATCGGGACCTCTAAGTGGTTTGCCAGCTCCACAACATAATTACCTCAATCTCGGAACCCAAAACGAAATCATCACGATTCATTGCAACGTTGCTCAATGAATTACCTATAACAATGTAGAATAAGTTTTTTCTGTGTTATATTTGTTTGTAGAGATGCAAGAGCAGTCCTACTCACTTCTGGCCCAGCCCTCTTTACTTGAGTGCCTACTTTTTTATTTCGGTATTAATCAGTATCTCTCATATAGGATCAGCCCTATATCAAGAAATGACTGAACGAAGATTAAGAACAAAGTACCTACCTAAAACTGTTAAAGGATCTGGAATATATCACCGCCAACAAGGCAAAGGAACTTTTATCGTTCTTGGTCAACCCAATTCTAACCTCAATATTGCATTAGCGACAGAAATAGTGGGGGGGTCATACAAACGTTATTATATTGACATACCAAGATCCAAATACAAGCTCTTGTCAGCTACTGAAATGGTGGAGACCTGTCTGTAATAAAGATGGCAGTTTTTGTTATTATTATCTTGGATGCTAAACCAGAAAATTTTACAGGAATCGAGCACGAACTAAGGGATTGGGTTATTGAACACCAACGATGAAGAGCTACAGACAAAGCAGATTCTTTGTATACTTTGCTATTGCAAAAATCGAAATAGTTGCTGTAGGTACATACCTATGTATAGGTACTATACCTATCATTGTTGCGCCATCGCATAGTGAGGAGGCGCTGTCATTGGCTCAAGATGTTTCTTTGTTTTTAATCTTCTAGGAATGTATTCCAGGTATCAGCCTGTATAGATCATCTTGGGAATACTAAGGGAACTCGCTCATTTCCAGGGATAATGAGATTTCAATATGTTGCAATAATAATACTAGTTATAATAATTGTGTATTCACCAGGCTTAGGTACCTACCATATGATTATTATTTGAAATTATCATCAAGATAATTTTACTTTTCAGTTTACCTAAATGCGAGAATGAAAATTATGTGTTTCATTAACGGATGGCAAAAAGTCGGTCAAGTGTGAGTCGGGCTCACGTTGGGAGGGTTACATACATTCAATTTTCTCATTTTAAATGGAGCTTTGGAGACGGCCAATTTTCGTAGATAGAGAATACATAGGTACTTACCTACATATAAAAATTAATACCCATAATTAGAATCCATAAAATTTGCTATTCTTCTGTGACTGAGTCATACAATTCTTTAGGTAGGTATATTTATCAAGTTTTTATTTTTATCTATAGTAAATAGGATACAGGAATAAATATATCTTTATCTTATGTATGGAAACCTAATAAATACCTAGGTAGATTGTTTACCTATATAGAGGACAAGAAGTGGATAAGAATTAAGAAAACCTATGTATTGCCAACCATATAACTAAACATTGACACAGTTTGGTATCAAAAGTAGGCACCTACAGATTATCCTCTACTTCTTTGTGATGACTGTCACCTGTTTCATATCAAGTTTTTTTAATTATATCGTGACCCTCATCAACTCATTTTTTTTGTTCTCATGGTCAAAGTAATTCAAAAATATCCCCCATCATAACTTGATGAAATATCATAAAAGAAAACCAGCTAGGTACACCATTCTCAGATCCACCTTTCTGTGCCATTTATATATTGTAAATCATTACCGTCGTTAAAATTAATTAGCCATTATTAATCGCACTCAATCGCCATAAACAGTAGCTTGCAACAATTCACCTAGGTATCCGCAAGAATCCATCTCAAGAAACATGAATCAATAATGAAAAAAGACATCAAAAGCTTATAAGCTATTAATAATAATTCAATATTTAATGATGTTCTTAATGGCTACCAATTATATTTTTGTAGATAACAGCCGCCAACCTGAACTCAGAACAAAAGATCCCTTCGAAGGTAATTCATAAACGATGGCGAGCGAGGAGGACGGCAACGAAGACTTCAAGCCACCCAATGCCATCTGTGTGGTGGAAGCTGAACTACATCGAAGAAGTAATGCAATGACGTCGATTGCAGTTATCCACATTACGAGACCCATTCGCAATCAATACAATGGGAGTTTTATGGTCAATAAGAAGCCGTTCCTGGCGCGGAATTACTTGTAAAATGGAGCTCGAATGTTTCTACTTGCTATGAGGTTGTGGAATAAACTCACGTTTCCTTGTTTATCGCCCATAAGCTTTCATTTTTAGTATAGAACTTTATTTCACTCGGAAATATTGTATTTTGAATGTTTTTGTTGGTAGGCATAATAATTATGATTACTGTTTTAACTAGTATTTGTCATTTGAATTTACATTTAAAATTTGTACTGATTTATAGATATATAGTTGAAGAGGTAGTCATAATCATTTTTATTGCTTCAGATATCTGATAGATCTTTTAGTATATTCTATTTTACTAGAAATAATAGTTAGGTAGGTACCTATTTATTTTTCATGGAGGTTATTATAAATATTAGCATTAATTAATAATAGTTAATGGGCATATTTGAAAAAAAATCATAATTTACTGGGTATGCTAGTTATCCATAAATAAGACCATAGAATGGAAAATATACTCCTTTACCAACAAAAATATTCTCATGTCACTAGTGATTACCTCGATTTTTTGTGTGTTGATTAGATTGAAAAAGCAAACCTATTGTACTGCCAGACCACTGCTGTAGGTACTTACGTACCTACCTACTATCTGAAGTCCTTCTATAGTTTCATTAGATTAATGTTAAAAATGTATTGTATATTATAAACTTTTACGGAAGAGTGACAGATCAACATTATCTTGTAATTAAATTTGCCCTCGTAAAATTAAAGGCAAAATAATTATATTTTTTTTTAAGTAAATATCTGTAAGGGAGGTTTCAAAATCGCTAGGCTATTAGAGCCGAGTTCGGAAATTGTAGACAACAAATTCTCAGAAATGTTGGTGAACTTCCAGTGTCCTTCTGACCTTAATCTTACTCTTTGGCTGCTTATTAATTATTAAAGTAGCAAATAATAAAGCAGAAAATAATAAAATATCCAACATCATCATCGTCCAGTTAACTTCTTCACATTTCATATCTCAACCTGAGTATTAAGGGAAACATTCGTCACAGTATAGTGATCACTAACCACTTGTAGTTGATGTAAAATAAAGGCGCTATCAATCTGTCTGTCTGTCCTTATTACTTCTTCTAAACCTCGCCAAGGATTTTGAACACCAGTTCAGTGTGTGTTTTTTACAGATGATTAATTCGTAGTACAGTATATTCTAATTAAGTTTTGTTTGGGAGAAATTCGATGGTTAACGCTGTTTAAACCTTAAAACATGAAAATAATGTAGGTAGGTGCCTATCTACTAAATAATTAAAATCCTTTAGAAATCCTAGAGAGAAGTCCTGGACTATTCTAATGTCTGCTTCGTTTTCTTCGGTCTTAGTCAAAATACCTTACAGATAGGTACTTACATATATATATATATATATATATATATATATATATATATATATACTATATATTATATATATATATATATATAGAAAGCTTATAAACAGGCCATTTAGACCCTGAGCTTGGTTAGTTTGTTCCACTGTTTTTTGTCCTTTGCTATCTCCTTCCAGTTTGTGATATTTCTCTCTCTAATATCCTCTCGTACTGCTTCCCGCCATCTTGGTCTTCCCCTTCTTCTTCTCCCATCTATATGTTTCCACGCTATTTGGTTTACTGTACGATCCCCAATCATCCTTTCTATATGTCCTAACCATTGCAATCTTCTTGTTTTAACTGTTTCTACTATATCCCGTTCTCCATATAACTCATAGACTTCCCTATTTGTTCTTCTTATGTACCCTTCCATCGTCTTTTTACCACCAAAGATTCTTCGTAGTATTTTCCTTTCCCATCTCTGAATATTCTCTTTTAAATTTTTATTTAAAATCCAGGTTTCAGATCCATATAAAAGGGTTGGTCTTAGTATGGTTTTATAAAGTCTTATTTTCCCTACTCTCGATATATGTTTTGATCGTAATAGGCTCCTGCACACCTATTAGCTTTCGTTATTCTGTAGCTCACTTCTTTCTCTTCCTCTATTTTGTTAGTTATCATTGTTCCCAGATAAATATATTATTTTACTTCTCGTAGCATTTTCCTTGTTCCCTGAACATTTATTTCCATCTCTTCTGTTTCGGTCGCTGCTATTTTTAAAACTTTGCTTTTTTTAACTTTTACTTCAAGTCCCACTTCTTTCGCAGCTAGTATTACTTTTCTTGTCACGTCTTTTGCTTCTTTCATATTCTGTGCAATGATGGTTACATCGTCTGAGTAAGCTATCAGTTGGCGACTTTTAGACATTATATTGCCCGTTCTATTCAATTGACTTTGTCTTACAACCCTCTCTAATATCATATTAAATAGCAGTGTTGACAAGGGGTCTCCTTGTCTAACTCCTGTTGTTACTTCAAATTCGTCTGACAAATCGTCTTTTACTCTCACTTTACTTGAGGTTTTCCTTAAGGTTATTTTGGTTAATCTGATCAGTTTTTGGGGAACATCGAGTTCTTCCATTACTTGGTAAATTGTTCTTCTTTTAATAGAGCCGTACGCTTTCCTGAAGTCGATGTAGACTACTACCGATGGTATTTTGTTTTCATAGCAAGTTGTTATGATTTCTTTCATCATGAGCACTTGATCTATCGCTGATCTTCCTTTTCTGAAGCCCGCTTGATAATCGCCTAGTTGCGGTTCTATATAATCTTCTAGTCTAATCTTGAGAATCGTTGCAAGTACTTTATATGTTATGTCTAATAAAGATATTCCTCTGTAGTTATTACATTCAGTTGCATCCCCTCCTTTGAAAATTGGTGAAATAATAGCTTCCTCCCAGCTCTTTGGCAGAATTTCTTGTCTCCACATCTGTATGATCAGTTCGTATATTTTTTGACTGAGTAATTGGCCTCGGAACTTAATGTTCTCTGCTGTTATTCCATTTCTTCCTTGGCTTTTGTTGTTTTTTGTTTTTCTATTATTTCAATTATTTCTTGTTTCGTAGGTTCTTCTATTACCTATTCCGTAATTTCGGCAGTTCCCCTGATTTGTTGTTCTTCTTCTTCATTTTCTTCTATGTTATTAAGGATTTCACATAAATACTCTCCCCACCTTTCTCTCATCTTATTGTCCTCTCCTATTAGGTTCTTTTCTTTATCTCTAATGAACTTGATTCCACTTTTATTCTCTTGTTTTTCTCTTTTCACTTCTCTGTAAAAATTACGGATTTCTTTTCAGGTACTTACATACCTACTTATATACCAGACCATATGCAAGAAGAAATAATATAACTAAATATGCAGCTACATAGGGTATCCATCTGATTTTCTTTGGGCTAAGTAGCCGGGCAAAAGCTAGTTATAGGTAGGTATTATATAATAGAGGTTCTCAAACAAACTGACAATATACAACCAAACATACTGTAACGAATTTGGGATATAATGTCGACGTCATTCAGAATGGAGGTGTGTGCGATTCGTCAGCGGGCGGAGCATCTTGACGTTGGTGTCAACGATACATGCCAAGGTCAAGAAAATATTCCGATATATCAAGTGAGTTCGCGCTATTGGTGCAATATTCGAGGCGTTGGAAGATGCTGGTGTAGGCTTCTAGATGGAGAAGGCTTGCCTATATATTGGAGAGGATTCAGGAGTTAGTCTGGTGCAGTAGTTGAGTTATTACAGACCGGCAGTACGGTGGAGACCGGTGTACGGTGGAGACCGGGAGTATGGTGGCGAAATTTTCGTGGATTTTTTCCTATATTTGTGTGTGTGGACTGTTTTATGAAAGCTTGTCAACGCGACTGGGACTTACAATGGAATGGAACCCATGGAGGGTTCCATTCCAGAAAATCCTTAAGACATATTTAAGAGAAATTCTAATGCTGTTCTCTCTTGTTACATGTCTGTGGATGGATCTGGGTTATTGTTCGGACTAGTTCTACGTGTGAGTAGGATCCCGCGGTAGAATGGTTCCACACTTAAGACTTTTTATGAGTCTAAGTTTTCGTACCACAATGTACCAAAATGTTTGGCCGGGAAGTGCCGGGTTGAACAACTAGTAATAAATATTAATTGCACATAGTAGCCGATAGTGTAGTGTAAGATATATTAATAGTGTATAAAGAGTCTGTGATATTTTAGTGTAAATAAATTAACTTGAAAAGTAAATAATTTCTAGCCATTTTTATATGTTCGTTACAATACCTATCCATTTTTGGTAACTCAGAAAGATAACTCACCAAGTGATGGAAGTCCATCAATGAAGTGTATCAGTCGCGAGCACGGCTCATTAAATTTCTATCAAAGCGAACTGAGATTAGTGATACAGTTGGTAGGTAGGTACTTAAGTACCCATTTATTCAAGAAACCTTGTTCGCAAAATATGTTTTTCTTGTTTGGGATTGTTTTTCAAATTATCTTCTTCTCGCAACAGTACCTACGTACCTATTAGCACTTTATACTTACCTACCCACCTAATGCTACGTACCTACTACTACGCAGGTAGGAAGGTACTAACGAAGAACGCAATGTCAGTTAATATTATTATTAGATTGATAATGGGATTTACCAATACCGCAACATGTCTTATTTAAGAATTTTTTAATTATTAATTATAATATTGTGGAGATGAGACATTGTTTTATTTAAATTCACATATTTCTCCGTTTATCATTGCGAAACTTGGTGACCGTAACTCTTTTGAAAAAATGTTCAATTTAAACGTTTCCGGATATGGTCCCACCTTTAAGAATGCCTTCTAAGATTTTCGATTTTCGAGAAAAATTGCCCTCTTTTTGGAGGTAAGAAGTTTTCGAATTGGAATTTTTCTAAATATGTAACCATTTCTCAAATCTCCTCTTTCAAATGAAACAAGAATCGTCCAAATCGGAGTACATTTACTATGCAAAACGCGCGAAAAGCCATAAAAAAATTAAAAAAGCATACAACCGAATTCTATACCACCTCCTTGTTTTGAAGTCGTTCAAAAATAAAAATCGATCAGGTTATAAAAGAGAGCTTATACCTACAATAAGAGATTTTTTTAAATAAATGAATAAATGAGAATGAAATAGAAATACACTATTTTAAAAAAGGGGCAATAATTAAATGTGGAGTAGGAGTTTCATTGAAGGATTTTATATGAAACTGCGATACTTTTTTGAGAGCTGGCAACAATTTTTAAAATCAGAAAGGCAAATTTTTGAGAATTGCGAGAGCTCAAAGTGTCTTAGTTAGATACGAATTTTAGTCACTGAGGCATTGGAGAATAAAATAAAACTCGCTCATTGATTCACTTTACCTTTGTATTAGGTACAGTATTTATTTTTCCTTAGTAATTGATTATATATTCAAGTTTTCAGAGATAGTCAGAGAAAGTTAATTTGTTTAGAGTTAATTATACGTTATACCTACTCTCCAGTATATTTTTTTAAAACTGGGGCCTTCTTATACCCAGAAACTGAGATGTGGAAATATATTCCTTACTTTGTCCAATAAATTGTCAGTCTTCAGACTTAATTATTAACTAATCAGTGAGTAGGTACCTATTTATTTTTTAACTAAACTGGGAACTTCTTGTCCAAAGAAAGAACATTTTGAAATACTTCTTCAAACATTCTATACAAGATTTTTAGTATGATAACAAACTATTATTTGAGGGTTTTTATTCTAAGCAAAAATCATATAGGTATTTTTATATCATGTAAGCAGTTAACCTACCTATTATATCTGAGGACTTTTTAAGTAAGCTGAATAAAAATTCACCAAAGTTTGCGATTAATCATTGAACAATTTCATCTGGATTTCTAAATATTTCTTAAAAAATATGTATTTTGATTACAAAATATGATATGTTTTTCTACTTGCGGAAAATTCTCTATTCTACTGGTATCTTGTCGTAGCATCCTCTTCATTATAATAAAATACTTAGTATGTTTGTCACTTGATCCCATTCTACAGAGACATATACATTCTCATTTATGAACCGATTCAAATATGAGTTAAGGCTTCGAGAAATTAATTAGTTTAGCTTTCTCTTCTGCCTCACATAGCGTTCCGAGAAGCTGTGTCCATATAAGAAATATTAATTTATAACTTCGCGGAGCGCGAGGTCGGGACCTTGCCTTGTCTGTCACTCGAAGATAAGGAATCTGCTTAATAAGTTCAGCATTTGTCCAATTGATATAGCTCCATTGGATCACACTGAATCGATAAATAATCTTCTCAATAATGCTTGGTTATTACAAGTCATACAAAATAACCATCTTATTCTCTGTTTTGCTATATTTTATTTAATCAATTACTGTTATACAGGGTGGTCCGAATTATAATGGAGAAACTTTAACAGCGTGTTCAGCAGATAAAAATAATTAAAAAATTTCATTTAAACTTATCTCTAAAAACGCTTCGTTTTAGAGATAAGTTGAAATATTGCGAAAAAACCGGTTTTTCTTATTTAAAAAAAATCATTACTAGATTTAGCTTTCCAACTTAGTAGGTAGGTATTATTGCCATTTAAAATCAAATTTATAGCATGCTAAACACTTGTTTTTGTTTTTTCAGTGGCTTTCGTGAGACCGTTTTAATTAATTTAAATTAAAAAAAAGTTGTACTCCAATGGTCTATCGCAATTTCGTATTTAAATTTAGATATCCTGATCAATTCTAAACAAAAATGATAAAACAAACCGTTTTCGAGAAAAAAATAATTTTTGTTTGTATGTGCACCTAATATCTTAGGTTTGCAAATGTGATGTAAGTAAAAACGAATTGAAATAGCGCGAATAATCTTAAATTTAATTTGCAAACCTGAGATATTAGGTGCCCATGCAAACAAAAATTATTTTTTTCTCGACAATGATTCGTTTCAGCGAAAAGACTAAAGAGACCATTTTTGTTTAGAATTGATCAATATATATAAATTTATTACCAAAATTGCAATAAACGATAGGCGTACATTTTTTTACTATTTAAATTAATTAAAACGGTTTCATGAATGCCACTGGTGGAAATAATACCTACTAGGTTTGAAAGCTAAATCTAGAAGAGTTTCTTTAAAAATAAGAAAAAAAATGTTTTTCGCAATATATCAACACCCTGTATCTCCAAAATAAAGTGTTTTTGGAAATAAGTTTATATGAACTTTTTTAATTATTTTTATCTGCTGATTACGCTGTTGAAGTTTCTCCATTATAATTTGGACCACCCTGTATATTCAAAATTCAGGTGTGTGAGGGTATTTATTTTCTTTCTTTTTATCAGGAGATAAAAAGATAGAATTTTGAATTGTCTTTTAAATATGATTGTTATAACTACATATTCATCTTTGGAAATGTCTTAACTCCACTCAATACAAGTACCTAGGTACTCGACATATAAATGGCAATTTTTGTATTTTCTCATGTCATAGACAATGGTACTTTATCTACTACTAGATTGTTATTTTCTTTTAAATATACTCCTTGGTAGATAGGTATAGGTACCAACCTACAGAGAGGGGTGAATATATAAATTCGAAAATAAATTAGGTATAAAATGTTTCAAATCACTCATAATACAGGCAGTCGCAAATCAGATATGAATGTAGGTATTGGTATTTTGGTAAATATCTGAGCTAGAGAGTAGGTACAGCTTGAATTTGGAATGCTGTTTAGAGTTCAGAGAGGAGCTCAATATTACTTTCAAAGGTAGTCTAGGTGTTCTGTTTTTTCTTAGAAAATTATAATCATATGGAAAATTTCATTTACCGAGATATCAATTCGATTCTAGCATCTAAAATACAATTTTTGGAGTTTTCAGAAAAATATAGGTATAGTTCAACAATGCAATCTGAAGAGTTATTCTCTTTGTTTCTAATTACTTACCTTACTTATTATGTCATTTTATGTTGAATTTTGCACACTCTTATCTATGGAAATTAATAGAATATAAATTATCTTCCAATTTTATAAAGTTACCAATTATTGTCAATTATAATAGATTATTCTTACAAGAAATCATCTTGGATCATAGAATATTTTTCAAGAAAACAAGTAAGTACCTAAGTAGGTAGGTACGTGAAAGAAAGCATTAATCTTTTGGTATCAAAGAAGAGTATTTTGCAATAAATACCTAAATATCCTGTGGAAGCTATTCTTTTTAACAATTCTATTATTGCAGTAGGTAATCAAATCTTTATTCGATGTAAAATTATAAAATTATATCAAATATCGCACAAGGAACTTATTTTCAACATAGGTAGGTAGGTATAGTAATAGAATAGGAATAAGTTACAGCAAAATGCAGATACCGCTATGAACCATTTGACAACTGAGTACCTACATATCTAGGTACTAGAAAATATATTTCAATTTTCAACATTAAAGCGCTGCAATAATTTCACACCAGTACCTAATGTTTAAGGATATAAGTTTGTTCACATTAGCATTAAATTATATCAACAAGATATTCAAGTGATCCTAATATATCGAATCTAATTGACATAAAAATATATTCATATTATAAGTATACCTATATAATTAAATAATTTTACATAGGAACTTGATACAGCATTCGTACCAGCGTTTTTTGCTCGTCTTAAGATCTAAGCGGGTGCCTCCCGACCTCAGTGAATCTTTACAGCTAATAAACAGCCGCTTTACGACATTTTAACGTGCTATTACCACTTTTACTAACTACTAACAAGCCTCATTACGATACTGAGACGGGTGCTCAGCTGAACTTATGTTATACCCACCCTATGTAGTTGGGATTCATCCCATGACACTCATACACATTAAACGTCACTCAATACATAATTGTTGCAGATTTTTAAAGTGTGTTAAATACGAATAAAAAATAATTCTTAAGCGCGTTAACATTCATGTAAAGGTAGCATCTTGAGAACTGATCATTTTCTAACAATTGATTTTTGCTTGTTAAGCAAAATGTAAGTAAGTAGCAAGTACCTATAGCCCAATGCATTTCAGTTGGTAAGTCATAAAATTGAAACACAATTGATGCCTTTTTCTGCTTTAGGTAAGCATTCCAGTATTTGAGTTGAAATACCTGAATAGTATTCCTGTTCTATGGAAGATGATGACTGTTGATGCTCTGTGGACAATTGCAAACACAAAATTAATTAATATAGACTAGGCCGAAAAGACCAGATATGATATAAGAATTGGGAATACACTGTCTTTTACATACATTCTATACCTATACTCAAATGAGATAATAGAAATTACATATCAGAGGCTTGAGTACTTGAGTAGGTACTGACAATAATCTGCAGTTTATTTTAAGTGAGAGAGGCTTGTGCACGTCAACCTACGCAAAGATGTACCTACTTGTTTTTCAAAAAGATTCAATTTTACGAATTTATGGCAAGTTTCATGTTTACTTTCTTGCTTCATGGTTCAGACGATGAATTATTTCGTCCAATTCGACGAAATTTCAAGATGATTAGGTTAGGTCAAATTTTAAGTTGGTTAGAATTATTTTACCTACTTACCTACCTACTAAAATAAATGAGAAACTGTACAGGAAGTATGAAATTTAAAAGGTTGTTATGTTAGTAGTGAAAACCAATGTTTCTACCAGAGGGACAAAACGCAGAAGAAATCTGGTGTAAGTACAAAAATGTGAAAATCATATGGTAATCACAGGAAATTGAGGGGCAACCAAAGGAAATCTGAGGTCAGGGGAAATCAGGAGGAAATCAGAGGCAATCGGGAGGATATCAGGGAAAATCAATGACAAGTACTCATGTGCTATCAGTGTAGAGTCAGGGAAAGGGAAGTTTGGTGTACAAAATGTGGGTTGCAATTTGCCCCTCGATTGTCCCTATAGGTATTAGTTTCAAACACAAAAATGTTATAAAATAAATACTACCTATTCAAGAAGCGTAAATGCCTTTTATATACCTAGCTATCTATTTCAGCTGCATTGAGTCTGCAACCAATCATCACATCAACATATTTCCTTGCCTAAAATCCATAAACAGAGAATAGACTGAAAACCTAATGAACAAATCTGTTTCGCTCTGAAAGGGACTGTACGTCCAATACCTGTTTATTTTCAGTAGGTCTATTGAAAACATAGTCTGGCTGTTGAAAGTTGACACATTAATTTAGACCAATCAGATTTCTACAAAAATACAACTTCACGCCCTACAATCGTTTTATCTCCCTCTCACTTTTACGCAAATTTCCAAAAATTAGCTCCATAGGTAAAGCACTATCCATATAAATTTTACATAGTAGTCGATAGTGAAGTGAAACATATATACATAGTATATAGGTATAAATAAACTGTGATATTTGAGTGTAGAAATAAATAAACTTGTGTGGCTACTATCATCTTCTGAACACTCAAGGTAGACTTGGTGTTAAGATTCCTGTGGGTCCAACTGAAAAATCGCTTTGAGATGTGAAGATGCCGACAATATGGATGGGCATTGGGTACTGGGCCGAAGATACAGACAGCGTAGAATCTGAAGTGGTCATCGAGCAGAATTTAGGCATGGAGAACGACACCGTGGTAGCTCAACTCCCAGTATATGCCAACATAAAAAACATTCCATGGTAAAAATTAGTCATCTCAGTCGGAGGGATCCAGAAGAGAACAGGCTGCATCGAGAGATCGGCTTAGAACTGAACTTGCTGGTGGTTATGGCAGCATGGTAATGGAAATTCCAGAGCTCCGAGTAAAGTTGCTCATTCTGAGATTAGAGAGCATGTCGGACTGTGAATGAAGGCTGGTGGTTGAGTTCAACAGGAAGATGCCGTTGAACTTGGAGTAAACCAGCGAGTGCCCGTCAATATCAAAGTGGTGCTGTTGGAACAACGCTTGGCGACGATATGCAGCTGTTATTGGCACCAGGTATGTGTCAATTGTAGCAAAGAAGTCGTGTTGCATGGACTAGATGGCTGAGCCTCGAGAATGTTTCTGATCGGGACGATCAGAATTAAGGAGGGGGCAATGTGACAAACTTGGCATCGTCGCCATTATCGTAGGCGTGTGCGATACGTCAGAGAGCAGAGTATCTTGGCGAGTAAGGACGTTAATGGGGCACGGGTGGTATGAGTGCAAGGCATACAGCTATTGGTCACCGATACATGTCAAGGTCAAGGTTATATCCCGAAGTATCTAGTGAGTTCACGCTAGTAGTGGAATGTTCGAGTTGCGTTGAAAGATGTCTGTAGAAGAATCGAGAAGGATGTGCCCGCCTATATATTGGAGAGGATTTGCTGCAGTAGTCAGTCAGTCCGGGGTAGTCACCCCGTGCAGTCGAGTCATTCAGTCCGGTGCAGTCCGTTGAGACCGGAATATGATAGAGACTGTCAATGCGGTGAAGACCGGCGATATAGTGGAGACTGGAGACCAGCGGTACGGTAGAGACCGGCAGTATGGTGCTGTCCGTCGGTCCATGTGGTTGGGTTCCTAGCCTCTAGTAAGAGGCCACCAGCAACATAAAGCAATATAGAGTAACATTTTCGTCAATACTAGTAGAATCCTTTCTATTTTAGAACTCATTCTCATTTTTAAACTCTATGTGTACCTATCTAATTGGGTATTTCTCCTCGCAACAACAAAGTAGGTACATATAATGAAAGAGTAGGTTAATGAGTCATGAGAGGCTCGATAAAAAAAAGTTGGTAGCTACTACAAAGAATTGTTTAGAACTAGATGAAACAGATTCATTTAATTATTTTCGGGATGTTAATAGTTCAGCCCTAGTTTGAATTTACAAGACGAAAACAGGCAAGAAACTTCAAGTGAAACTAGGTTCTTCATAGCAAATGGTAGAAATTTTGAAAATAGTTTTGGCAAGTTTAGGTATATTCTGAGTTGTAATAACTTTTCTAGTACCTGATACCTACCTGATAATATAACTACTTACACAAAAAAGCAAGTGCTATCGACACAAGTAACTAGTAAGGAAGAAAGAGAAACAATATGAAAATCATTCTATGAGACAAAATATCATTACTAATCACTGATATTGATCAGTATAAATCTATTTCTTTTAATTTTTATCAATATCGAAAACGGACTTCAGTACCTACATCCCAACATAATTACCATGTATGTCTAAGTTGTATCAGAAAGATGAGGGAACCCTATAGGAAAGATTTATCACGATTCCTGTTTAATTTGGAAAGAAAATCCCTATCATATAGAAATAAATTTCAACTGTAAAGTATGAGAATATCGTTTCAAATATCGCAATCTCCATTTCAAAGAAAATGTAACGTAAATTCTAGTCAAGTTTGAGTAGGTATTCATAAAACTCTCAACATATCGTAATTTTTTCATTATAATCAAGTAACTATAAGCTCTATAGTAATAGAAAATACGAGCGTTGAAACTCATTGAAACTTTGTAATAATTTAGATATCTGCTTCATCTTCATAACCTTCGAATCATGGCAATAATTCATTTGCTCTCCACCAATGTTTATTTACTTTAGGATTGAACCGAGCCAAGCCCAATTGATCGATTGGTTACTATGAAGGACTGTTTATTATTTTTTACATCGATATTTATGTTGTTGAAGCTGAACGTGACCGCAGTGGAAGAGAGCCTTTAACTGCTTTCATTTGAATGCCTTTATACATTCGCATTTTTTTATTAAAGAAATGAACTTGATGTGTGGTCAGACAGCCAAAGGATCGTCAGTTGGTATTTATGTTTGGGCAATATGTAATTATGCTTAAAATATGTATATATGCATGTAATATATCTAATAAAGAACTTTATACTATATTGAATAACTAAAAAATATGGATAATATATGATACCTGATAACGTTAATCAGTTGTACGATATTACTTTACAGCTACTCAAAACAAATAAAAGTGAAATAAATAATAATAATTAACAATTAATATTATTTATCACAAGATCAGTTCGTATTCCTTCTGAAACCACGATGATGCAACATATTAATAAGACGTATGAAGGAATGAACGAATATCTAAAATTTATAGTTATCTAAGTTCCATTATCTTAACATTTTAAAACTACTACAAATTTTTAATCCCCAGTCATCATTCTTTTGTTTGCATATCATACTTTACCATAATATTCCAATATTTTGCCAGTTTAGTTCCATCAAACGGAATTGTGCTGAAAGATAACTGTCACTACAGAGAGTTTAGGTTCTTTTATAACTAACGCACAATCCGTGAAGAATTGCTTGTCCCCCATCGGGCGCGTCGCCTGGAGGCGGATAGGGGAGGCCCTCAACGGTTAAGCCGATGGGTTGGTGGGATGCAATATACCACCCGCGGACCAAAGCAAGTAAAAAGCAAACTCCTCAAGTACATTGGCGAGACCAGGGCGCCCAAGGTCGGAATCTCAAGATGGAAATCAGTCGTGCTGAGGACATGAATAGTTTCACATAAGCGAGTATTGAACAATGTCCTCTAGATACCACGCGATCTCTGGTTGTAAACAGCGTTTCTACAGCATCCAGGCTCTGTTGTAGGCGACATTCATTTCCTAGGCTACTCGGGAGACAAAAATGAATAGAATCGTTAACCCAAATACAGAAGGGGTGTTCGCCCCCAAAGCAGACGGCAATACGAATCTTGAAAAGGTAGTTTCGGCCCAGCTCTTAATAGTTAGGAGGATTAAAGAAGATGAACACATGATAAGGATGGTTTGCTCATCGAAATGAAATCATCAGCCCAGTCAGATGTTTTAGGGATTAAAAAAATAGCTGATATTGGAAAGTAAAGTCTTACCTCATAAAACATTGAATACCTACATATAAAGAAGTTATTTTTCATTGAGATATCCTGAACTGCTCATTTGAAAAAAATAACGATTATTTAGAAAAAAAGGCGTAATCGGAATAAAAAGAATACTCACCAAAGTGAATGATGAACTCAAACTTTTAATAAACCAAACCTACCCAAAACGGTTAAGGTAGCATTTGATTATTTAGCTATACTTTCCTACATTCCAGCACCTTTCCGATGTTTTACTTTCCAAAAATTCGGACATACATCAGTAAGATGCTCTGAAAATCAGATATTGAAAATCAGATATGTGTATGTGGTAAAGCCCTTCATGATAGAAAACCGTGTGATTTCTCAATTACATGTATTACCTGTAGTGGCAGTTGCAGTGCACAAGAAAACATAAATATTTTTTACAAAAAATTGGACCGACGTTATAGTCGATGCATTGAAAAGTATAAAATAATATTACTTCTATTGGTAATGGTACTTTTGAAGTTGTGCAGTTGCAGTTAGATTGATAGCTTTTGGCACCAACTTCACAAGTACCATCACCAATAGAAGTAATATTATTTTATACTTTTCAGTGCATCAACTATAACGTCGGTCCAATTTTTTGTAAAAAATATTTATTTCACACTTTTGAGTGTAACATTAGTCCCGAAAATCGTTGAACGTTCACTATACCATATCAATGAAGATAATACTTATCTTATTACCCACGTATATTCCTTGCTTGTAGTGGTTATTATTGAGATCTCAGAACATCGCGGCGGAAATACGCTTGAATATTTTAGTTGTTACCATTTAACACCGATTTAACTCGAAAACCGTAATTCTAAGGAAAAAATGTTCATTATAAATGTTGCTACAAATAATTATATCTTTCATGTAGTATCGAAAAATTTTCAATTTTCGAAAGAAATTGTCCTCTCCACATAGCAAAAATACATATTTAACATGCGTCTATCTCGAAAACCGTAACACTTTTGAAAAAATGTTCAATTTAAACGTTTCCGGATATTGTCCTATCTTTAATTATACCAACTCAGATTTTCGATTTTCGAGAAAATTCGCCCCCACCACCCCTTCGGGGGCGGTTTTCGGAGGGAAGGAGATTTCGGATTTGCGTTTTTATGAATATGGGACCATTTCTCAATCCCCTTCTTTCAAATGAATCCAAAATCATCAAAATCGGAGATCGTCTACTATATAAAAGGCGCGCACGAACCAAAAAAAAAAATAAAAAAAAATAAAGCAGACAGTCGAATTGTATACCTCCTCCGTTCGGGGTTCGTCGGTCAAAAATAAAGGAGAAGCTCACATATTTTGAAGCCAACAAAAGTGACATATCCCTCTAGGTTTGACATAAACGAGCTGATCAGGGAATTGTTACCACTTCTTGTTAGAGCAAAACGACCGAGTTTCTAGAAGAACCTGCTACCTTTCGTTGATGAGAACAATATCCTAAAATATATCGATGAGTTTACTACTGCTATAATCCGAGCAGTCCAGAAGGCAATTCCCCTTTCTAGCAACGTGCCCTCCAAGCGTGTGGTTCCCTGATGGATTGCTAAGGTAAGAGATTCCATTAAAGTCAAGAAAACGGCTTTCAATAGGTTCCGCCGACGTCCATCAGATGAAAATCTAGTAGCTTTCAGTACTGGTCCGGCGTACCATTTTACAAAGTAATCTTGGATCATGGATCACTAACCGATCCCTCACCTCTGCGTAGAAATGATGGATTTTTGATAAGGAATCGTCTAGAAATAGAATGCTTAGCAACCCAATTTGAGAATTCGAGCAGCTCACGGAACTACAGAAAATCATTTTCATCCCAAAAACAGTAGCTGGAATCAAACGTAAATTTTGATATTAATGATCACCTAGAATATAACACACCATTGTCAATAAGAGAACTGGAACGGAAATTGATTCTATAAACTATGATATCATGAGCTCGTCTTCCGATCTCTTCTCTTGGAGTTATTGAATGAAATATGGTCCAAGAATTCCTCAAACCAGAGGATTAATTTCTGAAATAAGATCCAGATATAGACCAAATTAGCCTCAACTGCTGCATAGGGAAACTTCTGAATAAGGTGAACAATAGACTTTGGTGGGATTCGGAATCAAATAAATTAATAACTTCCCACCAGGCTGGTTTTCGAAAGCATCGCTCAAAAACAAACCAACTAGTTTTACTGTAAAATAAGATCCAGGATGCCTTTCGAAATAGGAAATACAATGTTGCTGTATTTTTTGATTTGGAGAAGGCTTATGATGATGACCTGGATATATGGTATCCTCTGGAGAATACATATAGTTGGGGAATTCGTGGACACCTACCTCTCCTCATTTCAACTTTTCTGTATGACTCCTCATTCAAGGTTCGAGGAAATATACTCTCTCTTCTCAAACTCATAGAAAATGGAGCGCCACAAGGATCTACGATAAGTGCGAATCATTTGGTAATTGTTGTCAACGATCTGACATCTTCGGTTGATCTTCGTATTGGAAAATGCCTCTGCGTAGATGATTTGACCATATTCTCTTCTGGACCCACAATTGCGCATACTAACCGGAGTCTTTAACAGACAGTAAATTGAACTGTTGAATGCAGAAAATATAAGCTTCAAATTTTCACGGAACAAAACAACCTGCGTCCATTTCTGCAGGCTTTGTAGACCCTACTACGACGAGAAATCCAATTCGCTACTGATTCTGTGAAATTTTTGGAAATAATATCTGACTCCTAACTCAGTTGAAAACAATATGTCTCTCCATCTCGCATCAAAGAGATGGAGTACCGATCAAGATGTCTGCCAAGTCTATCAATCCTTAGTATTATCAAGGATTGGATACGGATGCGTGGTTTATGGTTAAGCTTGAAAATCCTTGCTGAAACAGTTGGACTCCATAAATCAAGATGACCTGGAAATTCTTGTGAGCTATGTCAGTGGTGTTCTAGCACAGCCCAATCACCCCAATTATTTCCACCAAATTTTGATGGACATAGTAACAGGCCAACAGTAACATGATCAATATCTGAAAGAGTAAGTGAATTGTCTGAAAATTTTCAAATCAGTCTTCCACCGATACTGCCAATGAACACCTTAGAAATCCCCCCACGGTTGATTCCACTTGTACATGTCCGTTATGATTTCTCAACATTCAACAAAAATAACCAATCCTAAATCATAATTTGCCAAGAGTTCCTCAAAATTTTAGGAGAATATCCAGGAACTATACACATGTAGGTACCTACATAGATGGCTCCAAAACCCGTAGAAGGGTAGGAGCATCATTAGTTGTAAAAATGTCACTTATACATATATATACGTAATCACTACGGAATATTGACTAAGTAAAGATATTGGGTACCTAGCCACAAATTATAGGAATCGAGGGTAATGAACAAGCTGATAAAACCGCAACATCACGACAATGTTGAAGTAAACCTAACCAAAGATACAGACGTTAAATGCCTTATGAAATCACTCATTCACCAAAACTTGCACCGCGAATGGCATAAAATACTTAGATGTAGGATCTAGTATCAATAAAGAAAGATGTTAGCCGATGGAAACCACCTGTAAGTTTACCGAGAGAAAAAAGAATCCAAAATTGTAGGTAATGTGGAGAATCACGGTACACTTTAACTTAGCGGATAATTTGAAAGAGAAGATCTTTACAAGAAACATAACCATAATTAATAAAATTTAAGAAGATTTAAGATCCGATATCATAAAATAGTGCCAATGACCTTAGTAGTCGCACTATAAAACAAATAAAAATAAAAAACTAACAAACATAATGAGGAGTAAAGAAACCGACAAGTGTTTCGTCAATAAATTTTTATATTAAGTAACATGTAGGATTTCAAGCACAGGCATATGATTCTATCCTGTTTTTAAAGTTGAATCGACTGTTCCTCTATTCCACCTTCTAAGAAGTATTCAAGTGTTCTTCAGTATATGTGTTTTTGGTAGAATCCCATTATATTTTTTCTCAAATAATTATTTAAATTAAGTGGTTTTAAGTGATTGAAATAAGTAGAATATCTATGTAGATATAAGTAGGTAGGTACCTACTATATACCTAACTTTAAATTTTCCTTCTATGAATCCCACAAAAATCCTTGAGACATCTAATCTTTTTTCAAGTAGGCATAGAAAGTTTCATTTTTCAATAATGGCGATGGCACAGAAAATATTTTATTTATCTGTTATTTTGAAGTTTTATTGGATATCATGTTTATGCTTAAAACTAAGATATGTTAAAAGGTTCTCAGAAAATTTCCCAAAAAGATTGTATCCTAATAAATATTCAGCAATAATAAAATAAACAACAAAACTTTAGAGCAACTATGTGTAGATAAATGTCATTGACGTATACGGATGAGATAGGTACACAATTGGTCAATAATTTCGTTGGCGTGAATACATATCGAAAACGACGCTATGCATTTAAATACGAACATTATCGAGAGCCAGTATAATTATTCAATTATGAATAATTATGTTGAATGATCTAGAGATAAATCACATATATATATATATATATATATATATATATATATATATAGATATATATGTATAGGTATATACCTATATACTACAGGTAATTTCATATTATCTACTCATTGTGGTCGACATGCATCAAGTTTTACAAGGATCTTATCTATGCGTCTGCGAACAGCAATTTAGAACTTAATAAAGGCGACTTGTTAAATGGAAATGAAGAAATAAGCTGTAAGTAACAATAAATACTTAACTAGTTATAGAATAATTACAAACTAAATAATTTATTGTAGGTATGTAGGAACCTATATTTAGATTTATTTAATTACCTAATAAAGACTCATTTTCCAACCAAATTATAGGTAACTTAGGTAGGAAGGAACTCACGTAAATTTGGTATGCGATTATTGGACAGATTCTCTTGCTATCAGGATAAAACTAATATCTTGTTATTTGTACATAGGTACATTTACTTTTTTGTGAATTTCATGTGCAAAACAAATGAAGCTAATATAACGGTAATGCATACAGATCTGAAAAGTAGCCCAAATTTGAGAGGTGGAGTTAAATCTTACTTAGTTCGCAACGCTGATCCTGTGATTTAGTTTTGGTGAAAAGCCTATCCCGAAATACATTGTAAAATCCGTCATTCATAGTAACTACCTACCAATTCACCATTATCCAGAAACACAAATAACGGGAGTAGCTATGTACTTGTTTTTTTTATTACCTATGCGAAAAAATCTTAAATTGATAAAACTACTAGGTACCTATATCTACGTTGACCGAATCTAGAAGAATATCTGACTATAATCTATCGAGCTATTTCACTCGCTTATAAAGAATGAGAAATTTTCTAACGATCTAAAATCCATTTTAGTAGGTATTTAATCATGTTAACAGGGCGCCACCGAACTCTACGTTTTAAAATGGCTTCATGATCTACACAAAATCTCGATCATGGACCGTCAGTTTTATGTTGATTGATACTAAAATGGGTTCAAAATAAGGATTGACTATCAAATACGACTGGACACCCTGCCGCATACTGATAAGAGGCAAACAAATCATTAACTATAAGTGTTTGTCTGGGAGACGAGTGCAGAGTTTGGTATTGAATCTTATTAAGAGTTATATTAGTATTCCGAGATATTGAGGCGAATTCAATCGTACGTATTGCGGCTAACAATTGTTGACATAATTCAATCAGTGGCTGGCAGTACCTGAATGTTGTTGCCCCCGTTAGAGTCTTATAATATAGTGTGATTTACCAGGAACGATAAAGTTATGTTATCACTTGAGCATGTAGGTATCTATAAATTCGTATTTCAAAAATCATAGGGTAATATAACTTGTAGGTAAAAGATAGTCTAGAATAAAAATCCTGTTGATATTTATATTTCCAGTGACAGACTTTTTTTTATCTCGTTATCACAATTCTCCGTTGCGGAATGGACTTTATCACGTAAAAACTAATAGGTAGGTACTTATAGTATATAGTTCATCGCTCTCGAATGTTGGCCCTCTACTCTATATGGTACCTAATCCAAAAAAAATATTATAATTCACGCCCACACCAAGACGAGTATATCTTCTAGTGAAAGACATTTACCATGTCTAAAAGTTGGCGTTGAGTTAAATATACTTGCCATGTACATATAGGTATATAGGTATTCTTGAATACGTAAATTCTGTCTCTCTAGAGGTGTGTCTATTAAGGAATCATGTCTTTTCTTAAGAGAAGATACATAAATACATTAGACACTCAAGAATGAATAGAGCGTATATGTCATAAATAAAATGTAGGTATCTATCTTTCGAATAAAGCCACTACAAAGAATTTCCTAAAATCGGATGGATAGTCTGAGGAACGAACATAGGCTTATAATAGTGTTTTTAACCCATACAGATAAATAATATCTATATCTACCTACTTGAAAGTTCTAACATATACTGGAGGTTGAATGTTGATAACGATTAGGAATAGCAGTAGGGATGGACATCCCTTACGTCATAAACAAATTTAAAAGGCTTGTTACAGGAACCCAAATATTGGGTAATTTTAGGTAGATACCTACGAGGGTACCTAGCTTGTCAAGCGGTTTTGAACTTTAATAAGTAGTTACCTAGACTTATAGGTAGGTATCTACAGTGTTGAAAGAAGTATGGACACGTCATATTTATAGGTAATTGGCAATTGGTAGGTATATAGATATAGTCTTATTTGGCCAACTTAGAGGTTGATCTGTTAAAGATGTGACGCTACAATGTGCTTCAAATAGCAACGCACCGGCGGAGGTAAATGTGCCAACGAAAACGGGTTTTGTATCTCTCCCTTAATTATTTTTTTAAATCTGTACCTGTAAATGTGCCACCAGGCTACATATTATAATCCTTTTACCTATATAATATTTTCATTTTAATTTTCCCAGAAAATCCCAAAATGGAATAGGTAGGTATATAAAAACATTTTGGGATGCTTCTTCTTTAATCTTCCCTCTTTATTCATTTATCATGGAGCTTAAAACTGTGACGAACAACTAAGGCAACGACATTCTAATCTTCAATAATTTCAAATTCAAGAAAGAAAAAATGATAAAAATGAAATGAAATATTCTAGCGATGCATAAAAAGAAGAAGAAAGTGTGCGGAAAAATGCTAAAAAGTTGTGAAATGTTATAGCGATGCATAAAAAGAAGAGGAAAGTGCGCCGTGAAGATTTTTACGCTCGGACCTGACTGTGATATCAGGAGAGTAAAAATGACCACAACCGATATCCTGATGTACAAAAACTAAATCGGCAATTCTTTCTCATTCCTCATTTTAACATTGTATCTACTAACTAAGATATTATTTCTTTTTTTATATTTTGTAAATGTTTAGGTATATTAATTCACTTCCAATAATTGCAGCTAGGATATTTGATAAGTCGTAGACATCTAAAGAAATGTATAATTCTACTAGAGAAAAAATCAAGTTTATTTCTTATATCTAGGTATCTTGCAATTCATTACAACCATATAATTCTTTATATATAATAATTTAAACCGGTGGCGCATTTACATGTGATCTTTTCATTGCACCCTTCAAGTTGGTGGCACGTTTACCAATATATCCGTCCAGTTAGGAATATTGGTAGGTAGGTAGGTTCATACCTACTTACATTAGAATTAGGTACATTACAATACCATTGTTCTTTGAATCTAGTTGATGTAAGTAATTCTACCAAATTACAAAATTTAAACAATATCAATTTATTTCCATTGTTGTGCTGAAATGATTTCAATTTAATTATATTAATAAATACCTAAATAAATACCTAAATACCTACCTAATTACATAACTAACTAAGCTAGTCAGCCAAAAAAAACCGAAGAATATTTTCCACATAATTTTGAATGGCCACCAGGTGCTTCAAACTTGAGCAACACAGCACTTGATACCTAAATATTTTTTACACAAAATTAGACCGACTTTATTAGTTGTTGCACTGAAAAATACAAAATAAAATTAATTCTATTGGCGCTAGTATACTTTTGGTGTTCGTGTCTACAACAAAAAACTACAACGGCACAACTTCAAAATTACCAGCACCAATATAGTTCATGTTATTTTGTATTTTTAAGTGCAACAACTAATAATAATAAGTCGGTTCATTTTTTTTGTGGAAAATATTTCACATTTTTGTGTAACATTAGTCATGAAAATTGTTGAACATTCACTATATTACTAAAGAAGATAGTGCTTATCCTATTACCCATGTATAGGCTTGACTTGTACTTGTTATACGTTATACATATGTATTTCTGACTTCACCAACTGCTGTAACAAAAACCGTAACTCTTCTGAAAAAATATTCAATTTTAATGTTGCTTCATATAATCTCTTATGTAATTTGGTCGTCTCAAATTTTCAATTTTCGAAAGAAAAAAATGCCCTTACCATAGGTATATGTAGCGGAAATACACATTGGGTAAGGTCGCCTATTTTGGACCAGTTTTCAATTTTTTGTTCATAACTTTTGGCCAAATATTCTTGATTATTTATCTATGATAGGTATGTTTGTGATTTTCCGTTTTTTTATTATTTTTTTACAAACAACCATCTTTTGTAAATAATTATTTATAAAAAGCCTTGGAAGTAGTACGATTTTGGAAACAGGTTTCCTATATTTAACCACGTAGTGTCTTAAATTGTACTGGGTAGGTACCTTTTTCTGTATCAACGCAATGTAGGTAATAAAAACTAGTTGGAAAATTACTGTAAGCAGTACCTACTACCAGTGGCATTTTTTATTATAACATAGAATACGTCACAAAATGTATTACAGTTATAGTTGGATGTCGGTGCATAAACCATAATACCTACAATTTTTCCCCGCGAAAATATTCTTAACATTGAAACTGTGTTTTATGTTGTTACACTCAGCTAATTGCTCAGCTCAGCTCTACGAACCTTTTTTAGGTGGTTGTTCCATAGAACATGCTTTCTAGTGCCAATACCTATGTGGTCTTTGAACTCCTTTTCCTGTTTCATACTGAAAATAGCTACTGCATCAACCTAAAGCCTTATGGCCTTCATTTGCACTAGTCGAATTTAAGTGTCTGACGAATGTTGGTTTCCGAATTTCGTACATTTTGCATATCTCATTATTTAAACCGTATCTGCCTGTTTTATATTTTGTTATAGCCTGTTTCATATTTTCTTCGGTCCACTGCCCATATCTCCTTTTCACTTGAAAGTTTGAACTCATTGTGTATAAAACGAAGATTCCTAAATTATACCTGTACAATTTCAGCAACCAATACATAATAAGAATTAAGAGACCACTCATGTTTTTTAAATGTATGGCGGTAGGTTATTCATGGGTTGAGGTTTTGGTAAGCTTATGCAATGAAAATTCAAAGTTCTTAATGCAGATTAAGAGCAGATAAGTAATCAAATCAAAAAGCCTTTTGTAACTCTTTAAAAGCTTAGTAAAATGTTTCTAAACTTACATGAAAAATGGGCAAATTGGTTTCTGGCGCCTACTCACAACACGCGCGCTGGGACAAATGTCAATTTTGGTCCGAAAACTAGATTAGAAGAACCTACAGGGGTACACAGATGGCACACACGCTTTCAAATTTAAGAAATATAGAGATGGTACGATTTAGGAGGTGGTACAATATTGGTGACTTTCACCCTATCTAGGTACCTATCTAACTGTTTCATATTTCATACTTTAATACTGCTGAAACTCGAAAACCATAACTCTTTTGAAAAAATCTTCAATTTAAACTTTTCCGTTTATGGTCCCATCTTTAATTATACGGTTTTTGGAGGGAAGGATATTTCGGATTTGAGTTTTTATGAATACCTACTTATGGTAGGTACCATTTCTCAACTCTCCTCTTTGTAATGAAACAAAAATCGTCTGAATCGGAGTAGTTTACTAGGTAAAACGCGCGAACAGCCTAGGTTTAGTTATACCTACCTAACTAAAGTTAAAAAAAATAAGTTTGAGCATTTTAATGTCAATAGAAGTGCCTAGGCAGTACCTACCTACTTATCTAAAATAACCTAGGTATCTCCACCTACTACCTATCTACTGAAATAATAGCAATTAGTAGATGTAGTTACCATTAGTTATTGAGTATTACCTACATATGTAAGATTATTTTTATTCATGTGTTATTGACCTTTCCATTTAGGTAGGTATTAAGTATTTGGTAAAACAAACCTAGGTACCTATCTAGTAGAACTTTGTTCTTCCAATTAAGATGAGGTAGGTAGGTATCTACCTATCTATAAGATTTATGTTTCTTAATGTGGATAGGTATAGGAATATCTACTTATCCTCTCTGTACCTACCTAGGTAATTTATTTAATAATGAATAGCAGTAGACGATATCTTTTTAGGAATAAGAACTAAGTAGATAGATTGATTACTTATTCATAAAAATGAGTGACAGTATACCTACCTAACTTTAGACAAAATATTGAGAATATTTTTTCATTAATTTTAAATGAGCTGAATTCGTTGTTAAATTTAGGGATGAACCATTCAAATTATTGTCTTTAAAATACCTACCTACCTGCTGCCTTCCCAAATAAAAAATAGATTAATTCAGATTCTATAACTAATTGAGGAAGTATTAAACATTTTTTCGATAATAAACACGTGAGAATTAAAGATAGATATATGTCTAGATATATTAATTAAAACCGCAAACTATCATCTTTAATAGGGAGGTAGGTATACCTATATTTTATTCTGTTATTATTTTCCAATACACTTTTTACACCAAAAATGTCAACAGTAGGAAATCATATAGTATAAAAGTAAATTCATTTATATAAACTCACAAAATCATTAGATTCAACGTTCTAGAATCCCTGTATCTTCCAGCACCATTGTCCCTCTGCCCCCTGTAGGCGCACGACGCTTGAATTTAATGGCCGCCGTTCGTCTTTTGTCAGTTTCAAAGCAAGCAGAGTAGGCGTGGCGAGATGCTAGCCTCTCAACAGGGTCCAACGCTTTTAACGCACATGCTACAACTTATACAATCGAATATTCACCACACAGTTCACTTTATCATTAGAAAATAAAAGAATATTATATTTAAAAAATATTTTGTAACGATCTTCCAGAGAAATTCGCGAAAAACTAATCAGCATCTGCCTGGTAAACCATGTTTACCACAACAAACGCCGACGGCCATCTTGGTTGGCGTCCCCTCTCTACCAGGTAGCAGACATCTGCTATGTGGAACACATAGCCCGATTTATTTTGAGATTGGTAAATTTTCACAGTTTTGTTCTGTTAAAATTGGCATGATACCTATCATTGTTTTTGTCGGTAAGTGTGAGTTCGTTTTGTAAGTAACTTGTAGGAGAATTAAATGTAGAGGTGAGGTGTGTCTAGAAATACGAGTGAATTTATAACTAGATATTATGGTAGTTCAAAGTCGGGAATATCAATAGCATGTGTACCTACAGACTACTTGAGAGAGCGTGGTTCAGATAGTTGAGAGTTTATAAACTTTGAGCGACAATGTGGTTAAAAAATAGTGCTTGAGAATATATATGAGACTATAAATACGCCGTTTCATTTTGAGAACGAGCTATTTTTATGGAAACTTTGTAGTGCTTTGATGAATGAGCTATTTTTATTCCAAAGGAATAAAACTTCCTAGTTTATTCTGTTCATTTATTTTATTCTTAGTTACAGTCAATGAAGTATCTATTCAATAACCTCTGACTGATTTTCATGAATTAATCCTAAACCTTGTATCTAAATACCTACATACCCAAACTGACAACATAAAATATAATTTAGGTATACACCGACTTCATTAAAGAAGATCTAGAAATTAACTAATAAGTACCTAGATACCTACTGAAAATTTCTTATTGATTTGTCGACTTGATGATACCTAGGTATGTAACTAATGTTCCCATTTGCCGACATTAGGCTATAGGTAGCTAATGATGATGATGTGCTTGACGAACTTTTATCTTCTCATTTTCTTTCTGCTCCACTAAATGAACTCCCACATAATTTGCAGTCGTCTTACTCTGTAGGTACATATCAGTACCTACCAAATTTCAAGTTTATCCGTTTTATGGATTCGAGGATAATAGAGAGTGGATCTTACAAAGATTTCGTTTTGTCATTGAATGTATGAAGAAACGGTTTGTTTCCATTTTTTTATTGATAACACCTGATGAGCTTGTCAATAAGTAGATATTAAACAAAATAAAAACTACTTAAAAGAAAATATGCGGTTGAAAAACAGAGGAGGGAAAGGGACTCAACTGTTTTGTCTTTGCTTCTTCAAAGGTACATAAATTCCTAAGTACCTAATCTCTCTTAACTTAGGAAAACTATGTTCACATGTACCTATTTCGAATTAATAAACACTTGATATTTTCGCAACGGCTGAGTTACCTAAGTACAGACCTACCTACCCTTACATGGCTATCAATACCTACCTAGATACTTACTTGTATCTAGGTAGGTATCTAGTTAAGAGCGTTCTTAGTTATTATTTTTTTACACTTAAAGATAAATCTAAATCTTATACCATTCAAACCATAGACGGGATTTTGGTATATCGATAGACTTGGCTAGATCAATATGCCATGTCAACCTGAAGGAACAATTTTATCACTTCTACTAGAATCAGAAATATTCTGTTTTGTATGTTCATCCACACAATTATTTACCTATTCTCGTAATCTATCTACCTATCAATTTAAATAGGTATAGGTACTGGTAGGTACCTATCTAAGTAGGTAGGTATATATCTAACAATATTTAATCAATTGAAGGGAAATATATTTACCTAGGTATCTAAACTTTTGAAATATCAAATTTCAAAATTCAATCAATAAAATAGCAAGCAATTGTCAAAATCCATCTGTCACCAATTGAGGATGTGATTAAATTAATAGCTATTTAGCAATTTCTCCACTGATAAGAATAGACAAACTTGTCCGAATAGTGTGGAATAGCTTTTTTTCAATCTCATATTGCTTATATAATGATCAGGTTAATGTTTTATTAGCATTTTAACACCAATAATAGGTATTTATGTTATGTTTTGTTTAAGTATACCTAAATTGACCATTTTATCTTGCTTGATGGAATATTTAAATTGAAGAAATAAATACTGTTGAATTATGGATGGTACCTTCCTACAAAGTGTGGTTTATCTCTGCTATTAGTTAATGACAATGACATGTTTTACATTAAAAGGTAAAAGATAGCCATGGGTTGGTACTATCTACCTACATTCATATTTGAATAATGTACAATTTTTGGGTTTCATAATTTTCAATATTTATATGTTTATCTCAGAGCAAAAAATATATCTACCTATGTCATTTAAATATAGATGTAAAAATGAAGCTAGATGTACCTACCTTCTAGTTAGATATACCTAAATAAATGCAGGATAATTTATGTAAAAAAAGACCAAAAATCGAATTGTAATTAAATATACCTACCTAGTTACCAAAGGCAACACTGCACTGAGTTGTGAACGGGTGATTGTATAGTGTACTTACCTATAGTTGATAAATAAATATTTTTTACAAAAAATGGACCGAAGTTATTAGTTTCTTCTCGGAAAAATACAAACTATTATTTCTCTTGGTTCTGGTTATTTTGAAGTTGTGCAGTTACAGTTAGATTGAAAACTTTTGGCACCATCTTCACAAGTACCAATAACAATAGAATTAAAATTATTTTGTATTTTTCAGTGAACCAACTAATAACGTCGGCTCAATTTTTTGTAAGAAATATTTATTTTGCAATTTTAAGTGTAACGAAAGTCACAAAAATCGTTGAACGTTCACTTATAACATGACCGATGTGTATTCTTTGCTTGTACCTACTTGTTACGAGTATTATTTGGACATCTCAAAACATCGCGGCGGACATACTTAGGTAGGTAGGTACGTACCTAGGTATACATAGGTATACCTACCTATTTCAGTCTTTACTACTGCTGTAACTCGAAAACCGTAACTCTATGGAAAAAATGTTCGATATAAATGTTTTTAGAAATAATCTGGTTTTTAATTTGGCATTCTCAGATTTTCAATTTTCGAAAAAATTGTCCCTTCCACATACCTACTTATCGCTGAAACTCAAAACTCTTTTGAAATTTCCGCATATTTTATTATCTTTAATTTTGCCGTCTCAGATTTTCGATTTTCGAGAAAATTTGCCCCCTCCGTCCCCTTCGGGAGAGATGATCGGAGGAAATGATATTTTTGATTTGAGTTTTTATGAATATGGGACTATTTTTCCTCTTTCAAATGACTCGAAAAGCATCAAAATATGCCATCCATAATGCTTGGGATGAACGCTTCACGTTTTTCTTAGTCTTAAAAAGAAGAACTCTTTCATCTCCATATGTCGAGTCTCTTATGAGAAAAATATATAGGTACAATTACTTTAACAGATAGGACAAAGAGAGTAGGTAGGTACCTACTTTACTCTTGTATTAAGATGTCTCACATGTCGGGTTTTTAATAAATCGGGATTTCAATAACTATGTTGAGATTCTACCTATCTACCTTTATAGGTATGTCGGAATTTTGATTGTCGGGATTCTGATTGGCGGCATTCTGATCGTCGAGATTTCGTACTATACCTATCCACTATTTAGTTTCAATTCTCATCCTCTGAAATTATTTTGAATTTATGGAACATCTAAATATACGGAAATGTCGAATCTAAATAAAACATACCTACCTACGTATCTATCAAAGGGAAAATTATAAAAAAACACAATATCCACGTCAATGTTTCCAGATTACACACATTAAGTACCTACCTATTTGAATCTAATAGACATATTTTGTCAAGATAGGTAAAACTTGTACATAATTTTCAGATTTGTTGAAATAATTTCTCCTGGACGTAGATAGAGACTCACAAAAACTAACATTTTATGACGCATTATTAAGAAAAATATAATTGCTGCCAACATTTGAATCTGATATTCTCCAAAAGAACCAACCGTTTCCGAATTACAGTACCTACCTAAATAGGTACTAGGAATGTGCAAGACTGCTGCCGTTAGGTAGTAGGTACCTATAGGTATGGAGATATAATACAAATTAACTCAAATTTAAGCTTGTAGAAGAACAGATAGGTACCTGATTAAAATCATTCAAATACCTACTCTGAATCAGAATAACCAGAAAATTCATAACTAAGTGTTCAAATGTTGTCGTGTCCTGATACATAAATTTTAAATATTTACCGTAACAAAATAACTGATACCTATCATTCAAATCTTATTACAACTTACACTTTTATTGTATTTTGTATTCACGTTAGTTATAAATAATTAAAAAACTAGGTACCTATTACCTACCGACTTCATTGCATGTGGCACTAAGAAGTATGGAATAACAAGATGTAGGTAATGTAGAAAGAATAAAAATTTTGAAGTCGGTGCCAAGAGATGATGGATGTATCAGCTGTAGAATAGGTATATATATATCATACCTACCCACAAAAAGTGCAAATCTAGCCATGTCTATGGTGAGACGGTAGGTATCTATGCACATATCGTGTAGTTTCCGTATGTCGACGGAAGTTATAAATAGATAATAATAATATTCGAAATGAAAACGACGCCCTTTGCGCTTCGGCACAGGTTTATAAACGCGCTATTTGGGGTCCATAAACGGAACATAACATGGAGCGTTGCCTGGCTAAAATGGCGGCCTGGATGGCTCCCTTGCGGTTCGGGCGCACCCTTTCGATTCCGTATAGAATAAACTGGGATCTTCTCTTATTTTTACCTACATCCGCGGATACCTCGAGACGCTCGTATAAATTATTTTTATGGGCATTAAAGGTGGATTGCCTTACTTTCGGTTTTCGGAGGAAATTGGCTGCGATATTTATTGGCCCTGTGAGTGCGATTTGCAGTTTTTTTAGGTTAGGCAATGTTCGACGAATCCTACGGTATATTTTGAATCTATATCGTAAGAGCTTAGGAAAATTAAAAAATGGTGAAAGTCAGTTTTTTTAAAAAATCTCGGAATACAAAATAGCTAGTAAATGTTTGTACTTAAATAATATGCTTATCTTTCCCCTTATAAACTCACCTTTCACCTATTATCGTTTTCGACATACCTAGTGATGCTTCTTGGATAAACTGTAGGTATGTAAAAATTATCCAAAATGTCTTGAGGAAATTCTTAAATATTCATGAAGATAAATTAATCCTTAATAACATTTATTTTATTGCGGAACGGTTTGAATTTTTCATTTAATTTTTATTTATCAAATTGACTAGGTAAGTTTTTCAAGACAGTGAGTCTAGTTATACTTTCCTTAATAACGAGATCCATCAAAATGTTTCTGTACAATTGTTCCACGATTATTGAAAGTAAATGTGACACAACTTTATTTGGAATATATCAATCTTGAGTCATTTTTAAAAACTCTGGGTATAAACGTGTCAGTCGGTCCGTAAATATATCTGCAGTAAGGTAGGTACCTAACTAACGACCCACACGAAGAAATGGAGAAAAAAATATAAACAAAGCATGCACGATTTACGATCACACGCCGGTGCCAGGGTTCATGGGACAAATGAATTTTAAATTTTTAATCTTGGATAGATATCTGAGCCAGATATAAAACCGGTCACGATACGAAAGAAAATGCGGAAACAATAACACGATAAATATGGGAAATTGGGCTCCTTTCGTAAATTTATTCAAGAATTTCTGTTATAAGTAACCGTTGGTGTATCTTGATATAAATTGGCTGAATTTCCACTATCTAATTTATCATTTATTGACACTTATAATCGTTCTGTAAAAACTGACTTCATAACTATAAATTTCACCCAAACGAGTGCTATGGTAGGTAGGTACCTACGTCGTGGTTGGTTTTAGTTCAATTTAATATACAGGGTGTCCCGATAGTGCAATCTCGGTTCATATCTTGATAACGGCTACTGATAGAATAAAAATTCAAATATAAAAGTTATGCAGCACCATTAGCTGCATAAACTAAAATTATTTTCATTTATAGAGGGTGTCTCAAAAAATTTTAAAGAATCAATGTTATATTTTTTCTTATAGAACAACCTGTATATTTTTGCATATTTGGGTTCTGCTGGTAATTCTAGGCATAGTTTATGTACAATGTCCTATACCTACCTAAGTCTGATAGTTTTTCTGTTATTCGCCATTTTGAAGAAAATATATCTATGAATTTTTTCAACTGTCATGTCCCATTTGCTTTTTGATACAGGATTATGTTTTTTCGTGGAGTATCACTGAAACTATGGCTTAACTTAAAAGTTAAAGCGTCAACAAAAGTCGTCTGCGTTGTACAGGGTGTCCCAGATAGGTGTCTCAATTTTTTTTAATGGAATGTCTATCTTTTTTTTTATTTTATACTTTATACTTTTGGTAACTCAAAATGTTTCTTTTGTTATAAATATATCTTATACCGATCTGTCATAGTTTTCGAGATTTTTACATTTTTGTTTTTATTATTTGGTTTTCAATGGAATTTGCCTTGGATTGTGTTTTATTATTGACTTTTAGAATTAATACACAGTAGAAGATGGAAAATAGAAATATAATAAAAGTTCAGTCCGTTATTGTATTATTGAAAAACTCTTAAAAAATTAAATATTAACAGTAATTGGTAACAGTTGAAATTACAAGACACCTGAACTATTATTTTAAATTTCTCTATCAATAAAATAAAATGTAGTTATTTTCTTAATAACTAAGTATATAAACTAATATAAATACACATCTATAAAAATTAAGGAACTTACAAGATCTCTCAGTAGATTGGTTGATACTTAGATACTGTTTACTCCTTAGTAGGTATCGGTTTCTGAATCAGTTAATAACTTATATGTTACAATAAGCCCCAAGTCCCAAAATATGTTTTTTGGTTTATGAGGTAGGTAACTATAAAGTTATCTCACAAATCGTGAAAAACTTTAAACCTTATCAAAGATAGGTAGGTATGTTTAAAATGTGTCGATACCTAACGAAAATTTTTCTAGGATGAATTTTACCCACATTAGGTACATATCTAGCTGGTTAAAATGATGCACGTGCATTTGACCACTTCCCTAATTTGACTCTAATTAGTTAATAGTCATGCAGCTATTGTTGTGTCATCGGTACTCAATACGTTTTAAAAATTTCAAATAACCCGACATCTGCAAGTGGATGAAAATTGAATTGAAATATGGAGGTACCTACATTCATTCACATTACCTATAGGTACAGTGCTTTCGAAAAGTAACGAATAAATTTATTATTTCTGATATTGAGAGTTTTTCAAAAAAATCCTCTGGCACGTCGATCATGTTTTGAAGAAAGGCACTATTTGACATACGACCCATACCTACTTGTGACGTAATCGATATTCGAGATTTGACGTCATCGACATTTTTTTAAATGGCCACACCCAATTTCGACAATGTAATTTAAAAGAGTACCTACCTATGTCATTCTATATACCTACACATCGTCAAAAATTATGGTTGTGTGACGGTCGCCTTAGCGTCCGAGAATGTTTTTTATTACTGTCAGAAACTTTAAATCGTACTTACCTACTTTTTTTGGTTTTTATCGATTTCTTATCTTTTGTTTGACACAAGCAGTGTGTTTGGCTTTTTATTGAGTAGGTAATGAATTTGTCATTTTGTAGAAAAAAATTATGAAATTAATCATTGTCAATAAATTAAGTAAAATTAAAAATTAGATAATCATATTTTTGACGATGTGTACGTAGAATGACACATTCTTTCAATTGGCGTGGGCGAAATTGGGTGTCGCCATTTAAAAAAATAGTCGATGACGTCACATCTCGCACAATGATTACCTTACAAATATGGGTCGTACTTATGTCAAAAAGTGTTTTTATTTAAAACAAAATCGACGCGCCAGAGGGTTTTTTCGAAAGACTATTAATTTCAGAAATAATGAATTTATTCGTTACTTTTCTAAAGTACTGTATGTACAGGGTCTTGACGATTTCATAGGTACAATGCCTGCCTATTGCCATTTCTTAAACAATAACAGATTTCAAGACGATTAATCTACTTATCAATAGAAAAGAAGTTGCGTAATTTAGACCCCTTCGATATTCCGATTAGCAAGTTTTAAAATTTTAGGCCGTACCAAAACTCGTCCCCTGAAATAAAATGAAGTACTTAGTTAATCTCTTACCTGAAAAAGTAAAAGTATCACCAAATTTGTCCCCAAGAAGAGTAGGTCCTCAAAAATAGATCCTTGAATTCGTCCCCGACCTAATCGCATTATGAGTCACCCATATAGCTACTTATCAAAATTATTAACCCTTTTCCTTAAAAATTATTAATATATTTATAACAAATGAAAAGCTCAGTAAGTATACAAGGCACATTTTATTCCAGAATCTATAGGTATATATTTATTTATTTAAGAACCTGTACCTAAAGAGAATCTACAATTAGCACATGATTTCCTCGTTCACTCAAACTGGCAAAGCTTTGTTTTCTCACACCTAAATAAGCAGTTCTTAGCCATGAATAGTATTTCAGAATGAAATAACATTCTAATATGAATGAAAAGAAATTTGCGCTTTCGGTAGAATTTGTATTTCATAGGCAATTACTATTTATATTTCCAAGGAAGTATAAATCTCCTGTCCGGGGACCAATTCTGGTAGGAGATTAAAGAACCGTAATTAGTATGGGGACGAATTATGGTTATAGAAATTAGGTATCTACTACCTGCTCGGGGACGAATTCAGGGCCTCCCAAATTTTTAACCCACTACTTATTTGTGTTTTGTGTTTCTTATGAATATTCTAGACCAATGTATTTTGAAGAATGTTCTCTACCTAACTATCCATAGGTAATCAGTTGAACAAACAAGTTGATTTTCAACAAATTTTATCATTAAAAATCCATCCCCGTAATAAATGATATAATTGTCAAAACATTAAAATATTTTATTCTCTTATCAACATTAATATTTCAGTAACGGCTTAAGACTTTCCATTATATTAGTCGGAATATTGAAGAGATTTAAATTACGCATCCTTTCTTCACTATAATCATCTCTCTAATTTCTAGCGATTAAGAAATATCAATACTGTCCCTTTAAAATGGTCGCGGTCCTGTATAGGTACAGCTGAAGCTAATAAAATCATGCTAATATCTAATAATAAATTCACCGAATCAGAGATCAATCTCAAGTGTCTAGATTTATGAAAAATCAAACAATTCTAGTCCTTTCACAAGTGAAACATAAAAAACCCCTCGTGTAAACATGTAGCAATAAAATTGCACGGGCCAATCTTCTTCAACACATCTTACCGCATCGTTACTATCCAACTGATGCCCATTTTCCGCGTCAGTGTGCTCACGATAATTTTAGTGGCAGTAAAAATCCAAGTTATAGCTTGTTTATGTTTACTACTGTTTAGTGGCAATAAACGGTGGATTTTGTTACAATACACTTTCAAGACCTATGCCAAGCATCGGCACGTTAAGGCCGGGGCTCTCTCGGACATCAATGTCACTTTTATCGAAGTCTTTGATGGGCCGTTTATTATTCCACCTTATGAAACGTCATAAAGTCGAATTGAATTAGTGTTTTACGATCATTTTATTATTTTATATGGAGATGTTAATCCGCACTTAAATTCAACACTTACCATATTATATATTATGCCAAATGGACTATAAATGTTCTTGCTTTATTTTTATTAGAGCATAATCATTTCGGCGGTTGTTTATACAATTGGTCTGTTATATTATGTAAATTGTTATGTGTCGTATCCGGTAATAAATTAAAATAGTGATGGAATGATATATACCCAGGTACTAGAGATATTAGTTATTATATTGATAGCCCGATTTATATATTATGGAACTAATTGACCTAATTTACAAATATAATTACAATTTGAATAAAATAGTAGGTACGTATGTACTGTATGCTATTTTTTATTAACTACCTAAATATATCGTAACACTAACATAGTATCCTTACCAAGTCTACTCGTATTCTCATTAATGATCAAATATACCTACCTATAGCTATAAAACTTACCCAAGATGTAGGGGGACATAGATCGCAGCCAATTGGCTTAATGGCGCCATACAGTTGACTTGCTGAATAATATGTAGAAAGAATGTTTAATACAACATTTAAGAAAGTGGCTGCTCCATTCTAAGCTATTTCTAAATACCGCATGTATAGGTATATATAGGTATTAATTTAATATTTCAGAACTGGGATAACAATGGTTCATAGTTAGGTGTTTCTCCATTCCAAAATAAATGTTTATTTGCCTTTTTGAGGGCAAATTGAATGACCCTACCCTCAAATAGGCAATTAAAATCTATTTTGGAAGTTATATGAGAATGAATGATTAATATCTTGGATAAGAATGAACGCTGCAATATTACCGATTTTTATATCACATAATTATGGCTTTTAATTCTAGGAATTCTTCTCATTGATATATCAATAACCAGCCAAAAATTAAAAAAACCTATATAGAAAAAAGCAATGAACTTAAGAGACCCGGCGTTCCTAGTTAGACGAACTTTTAAAAGTTATTACGGGAACGAATTTGCCTAGTTGTCTCATTGAATAGCTAAATATAATTCAGCCAATTGACTGAACGGCGCTATTCAGTAAAGAAGCATTAAAATAAATGCATTAACCTCAACTAAACACAAAATTTCTTTAAATAAACTTTAGTAGGTACCTACGTAAGTTCCAATTTGTTTATTCAAATCCTCGTCATTTCCGGGCCTAAAGAAATTCAAATGTACCTAGTAACATTAGAGATGATTTTCTTTTGATCACTCGAAACTTACTTATTCTATTGCTACTTAAATTATTAGATACGCAAGGAAGTGTAGGTAGGTATCAGAATTCATAAGCAACACATTTTCGGCACTTATATTAATATTAGGTATATATTATAATAATTATACATTATTCCGGTTTTCACAATTTCACTTACCTACCTACATGGTTTCTTATTTTAGAAGCCGACAAACTAACAACTAATGATATTGCATGCATCCTTTTGATGAACTAAGCTAATTCTGATATCAAAGATGGCAGATTCACCCAGCACGCATGCGCTTGTCGGACATGTTAGTCGAGAGATAGGGCTGGGGCTCAGGTTATCTGCGCTCTCGGAACTTACCGTGGGTATCATGGCGTTTCAAAGTTTCAAGATCATGCGTGGTAATGACAAAGCTAGATTTATAAATTTCTATGAATTTATACCTATTATATATCTATCGTAGCCAGATACCGAAATCCGCCTTTTTATAAAATGCCTCGGTAGACGTTTTATAAAGTGCGGCCATATTCTAAAATCATGTTTAGAAATAAAATATTTTGTAATCTGGCTACAAATGTTAGTCTTTTTAAAAAATGCGAACAAACGACCGGCCACATTATCAAATATAATGATGATGTAAATCGTTTTATATCCTAACTGGTTCGTTTCAGTCATTTTATGAACTGTTAATAGAATAGCCACTTATTCATAGAAAAGTGCTAGGTTTCGGGTTAGAAAATGTTCAATCTTGTATGAAACATTTAGGTATTAATAATATTATTAAATTTTATAAACAGGAACATAAAATTTCTTAAGCCTATATTTATTACCAATATTATTAAAATTTAAAATAAAAGTAACATAAATAAAATATTAAGGAGGTATATTACATAACAATGCGTATGAGGAAAAATTAAATAGAAATATCTATTTTATCATAGGTGAATGTATTATGTCATATAAGGTATTTATTTATTTGAGCAGGGACCAGCAGCATGGCAACGAATTTTGCATTTCATCTTTGAAGAACATTGAATTTTGCTTGGTTTGCACATACCTACATTTTTTGATTCCTTGTCCATCAAACATCGATTCTTTGCTTCCCTCAAGGTACCTTATAGTTTTCAAAGGTACAGATCGAGGTACAGATAATATAAGAGTCGTTACCTCGCTCAATGCAATTTCAGTTCTGGAAAACCAACGATTTCTGTTCTGTTTATTTGAGATTAATATTGATATAATTTGAGACATTTTCTTAGAAGACCAATGTTTCTTCTTGGCATTTACTTTATCTATCAAGAAAAAATAATACCAATTAAAACCATGTTCACAGATTAGAAAATAACTCATGTTTGTGTGTGATAGAAAATAGCTTGCCTGAACAAAATTCTTTTAGTTTTATATAAAACAAGTGTTTATCAACAGCACTGTTTATGTCTTTCTCCATCTTAACTCTCCGAAAGTTCTCTTAAGGTAAAAGTAATTATGAGTAAGTAGGTATAATAAGTAGTACAAATTTCAATTAAAGACTCATTGTAGGTAAAAGCACAGATGATAGAATAGTAAAAAGTTATATCGCGTGTACCGTGCACCGAAGTTTCATAAAACGACTGAAAAGAAACAGTCAGAATTGTCAAAACTTACAACGATACCTATATAGAATCATTGTATTTGATAATGTGGCCGGTCGTTTGTTCGCATTTCATAAAAAGACTAACATTTGTACCCAGATTAAGAAATATTTTATTTCTAACTAGAATATGGCCGCACTTTATAAAACGTCTAGGCATTTTATAAAAAGACGGATTTTGTTATCTGGCTACGACATATCTATTCATGATGTCTGTTTAATCTGTTATGATCTGACAACAAAGAATTATATTGTTTGCGATAAGTATTCTAAAATAAATATTGTGCATTGTGTCTATATCAATAGTCTCACAAAATTTACATACCTATTATTTCTCCATCACATGTGATGAAATATAATGAACGATTTGTTTTATGGATGATGGTTATTTAGCCTACTGAAAGCTTCGATAAAAGAGACATATCTGTCACGTTAATGATAAATTGTAGAACATTTCGTGAGCAAAATATTCTCAATGCATATCCGATTCCCATTTCAAGCGGCCAAGTAGTTTTGGTTCCACGCCAGAACGGTGTGTTGTCCCATTTCAGTGAAAAATCGTAGTTCAGGTGAAATTATAGTTCCCCAGATAGATTTATGATTACTGAGTGCAGCTATTTTGACCTGGGAAAATTCATTGACACAAAAATATAGCTCAACAGATTATATTTTAAATATCTTGTGCAATTATTTTAAAATACTAGACGACGTTCAGAACGACGAACATAAGATAAGTAGGTAGGTATATATGAGCGGAGCTCGCATCTGAAATATTGAATAAAATTTTGAATATCCCAAACAAAACAGTGAATGGTTGAATAAGAAAATAAACTAAATGGCACGTTGATGTTTTGAAACCGGTAGCAGCAATAAAGGAAATGTAATACTTGTTTTTTATTCTTCCCTGGGAATCTTCTGATATATATATATATATATATATATATTTGCACTGGGATTGATGTGGTTCAATACTTGTTATAGGTATTATTTCACACCAACTCCTTGCACTTCTGAATATTGTTCAAAATAAGTTTCTAAATTTAACGATTTTCATTTCTATTCTGACAAATTGCTTAGTGTCAATCAAATGAGATGCAGATCATCTTCATAAATATTTTTGATCAAAAGTGATCTAGTTACAACTAAATGCTGTTAGGTATTAGCTAGATAGTTTTATGTGCGCACCTATGTAGGTACCTATCAATTTTCTTCTCACTTTATGTTTTGATTTTTTATGTAAGTAGAGCTTATTTGTTATATGTTTGAAGATAATCATGAATACTATTTTCTTCAGTAAATTTTAACAAATCTATTCTTTACAACGCAGTTCACATCTCAATCAGTTACTTAGTCTACTTAGTAAACTTTACGTGTAGGTATGGGTAGGTATCATAAAATAGATTTTTCATTCGAAAAGATTTATTTTATCAGAAAATAACGTTGGATGATTTAGCTAGTTGAGTTCTAACTTATTCAAGGAGTTACGGGAATAAATGTAAGGTTCCATAGAATGAATTTAGACTTTGATACAATCGTCACAAAAATGATGAGAAAATTACCTACCAATAAAGATGAAGTATTATATTTAGGTAGCTCGGTATGAGAGGTATTATTTAGGTATTATTCTCAACTTCGAAATATGTAGGTACCTAGGTGTCTACCTACCTACAAGAATCGAAATTACCTCTGTAGTTTGGCAAATTAGTACCTATTTATTTATACCTATTTTTGATTATTTAACTACTACAGAAACAGACTTGTAAATGAAACAATTTATACCTAAGCTACTTAAATAGTAAATAATCCATTATTGACATTTCTTTTGGTTACCTTCGTAATGACCCCAGCAGTGCGTAGGTAGTTGTATCTCACCGCCAAGTTACCACATCAACGCCTTCTTAAATCAGCTTATCACCAGCTTTTCAAGCACATTATGGCATTTGCTATTGTTAATCTCATTTAACTATCACTGACACCTAGAGCGCACTTATTGTCCTTTGACCGCCTCAAGTAAACAAAGGAAACACCCACAATCATTTAATACATTTGCATAATAAATTGGTGTTGGAAGTGTTGGTATAAAACCCGCAAAACTATGGTGATATTATAGACTCAAGCTTAGCTTCACTTGTCGAGGTAAACATTTACATCCAGACTGTGCGTACCTATAGTCAAGGGATGAGATGACCGACCAAGGTACCCCACCCCCTGATACTGAAAACATTACATATACAACCCTAATATTCACCCTTAACAGCCATTTAGGTTTAGAGGTCAGTGATATCCACCGCATTTTATGGCATACCGAACAAGTTGGACCTTTTCTTTGCTTCGATTCTTGTCAAGGTCAAATAATTCATGGTTGAGTTTTTCTCTCAAGTTATGAAATATCTACCTATCTAAGCTATTTTTTAGCTTTTACCTATCCGCATATTACGGAAAGGTTAATTTAACTTTACTATCAGGATTATGACATCTTTCCTCTTAATATTTGCGTTTGAATATGAATAAATATTAGATTAAAGATAGGTATTTGTTGACGAAATAACTAAGGTGGATAAAGAAATTATGGAGTAAAACAAATTAACCACACCATCAAAATAGGAGTTATAGAACAACTCTATAGTTAATTTCAAAAAGAGAGATTGTAATAAATTATGAAAATAAATACATTTTGTATTCTGCCGTATTACCGTCATAATGCAATAGATACATATTCGTTCATTGTGATAGTTTATTACTCTCTCTATTTTTGAAATTGAGTATAGATAAGGTCACCTATTAGGAACCTTCCGTTCACTGTTAAAATAACAAATAAATAGAAAAAGAAAAAGATATAGAAAACTACTGAAAGTTGATCTCTTCAAATCTATTCATATTAGGTAGGTACCTACCTACCTAGTAGTGAAATATTTGAGTGGTCATTTCTGAATACAAAATAGTTTAGCAAAATTTTCATTGCCATAATATACCTATTAGTACCTAAGTATAAATGAGACCTCAGAACAAAAATTTGTACCTTTTTTGTCTTTCTGTATGTCAATACAAGTGTGGCCACGTACCTATCACGTGAAGAGAGCTGAACGGATTTTAGCGAAACTGGGCATAAATATACTTAGATAGGTACCTCAATTTTGTCATTGGCATTAGGTAGATACCTACTTATGATTTTTACCGATATATCAATATATCACAAAAAATATATCTATTTGTATTCATTCATAGTACTTCGATGATCTTTTCACAACTACGTTTTTGAAAATTATTTTTATGATCTAATTAATTTCCCAGTACAATTAGGTAATTCTTGTGGTTTGTCATCCTCCAAAGCGAGTATGCGCTACTAGTATTATATAAATTAAGTAGTCATTTGTGTTAAGTATACGGGCTCACCAAATTCTTTAAAAGATTAATTTCGCGTTTATCGAATCACAATTTGTAATATCTAGTAATTATAGCATCCATATCTGTGAAATTGTATACATGTAGGAAACTTGCACGAACCATCAATATTCCTTAAACTTTTATTCTCCTAACTAGTTTATTATGAAACAATGTCGACCTACTGTTAATGCAACTAACTTTAGTTGCTTTCTTAAAAACAAACTGAACTTATTTTATCAATTCATACAGTTACAATACTTCGAATATCTGGTGACCTAAATCCACATCCAGCACATTGTCTCGACCGTCGTCTCTTTCAAAGTCATATATTTTGTTTGTCGTGAAAACATGCCCCGCTCCCAATTCGGAAACGGAATCTGAAAATAAACGGAGGCCTTCGTGTTGACTCCCGTCTATTGTGAAAAAGGCAAACAAAAGATACGATTCTACTTCCCGGGAATGCATCTTCCCAAATCCTTTCGGCTTGGGGTCATTCTCTAACTTTTTTGCAACCCTATCGAAAGATATGCATGACAATTAAAAGGGGACTAGTCCAAAAGGCAATAAATCAATCAAACCACAAGAGTTCCATTTATGCGTTGTGGAACTGGAGAATTTAACCCATAGATTTCATTATATATGTTTCTAAATAATTTTTTTATAGATATGTTACTTGCTAGTCTAGTCTAGGTACCCTCTACGATTTTGTTTCATAATTTCGAAAGCGTCAGTTTTCATTTTCCTAAATACAAGGAAGAGTATTCCTTTTTTTTTCAATTAACATTTAGGTAGATGATACCACGACTAGCACATACCTATCTACTTTGTATATAATAACATTGTAATGCAAATCGCAGGTATCTATCAGTAGGTACACCCAGTAGTACTGAAATACTCATTCTCAAGCCCAAAATACTTTGCAATCCGTTTGGTCAAGGCTTTTGCAAGAAAACAAAAATCCTAAAGCAACTTCCTTGTCAACTAGTTTTCGGCGAATAGATAGTGAATTCCTCACAAGCCAAGGATAAGGAACCAATAACTCTTGTAAAAGGCAATAAAAATCCTTTTTTACATTTTTTAAAAGCCCGAAATCAAGTACAAGGTTGTTCAAACGGGTTCAATGAGCGGCTCTTTTTTATTATACTTATACTTACTCATTATAAACCTCTTTGGCAGGTAGGATCACAGTTACAATTTGCTGGCAAGGACAATCTCTTTATACTTACAATAAACTATGCAGGCCCGTGCAAAAAATTGCAAGAGTAAACTTTTTATGGTTAAGGGTGCATATTATCCTTTATTGCCGGTCATTCGACCATAAAATTCGTAGTTGTTGTAGAGAGCACTTCTTTAACTTTAAGGTCGAATTTATTGATGTTCCAGTCAAAATGTACCCAAATGCATTCAGGTAATACCGTTTTTCATTGAAAATCCATATATCTGAAGTCACGTAACATAATTACAGAGATGCGGTAAATACACGAAAATCAATTTTCGGATCAACTATGTACCTAACTACAAAAACTAAAATAAAACAGACAAATTTCATTCGTATTGCTAATTTCCTTCTGAGAGTAACACTACCTACATACTGCATTTTTTCACTTCGCTTCGGCGCTTAAGGAACGGTAAATTTTCTTATAATTATCTTAAAATATCTTTCTAGACCATGTAGGTATATTATATTTCTGAAAAAAATAGATATGAATTAGGTAGCAACTCATAACATATAACGAGTACCACCTCCTCATAAGTTTTCTAATTTTTCATACAAAATTAACCCTGAGAATCAGAATTTCTTTATTTTTGCTGTATTTTCGTGATAGGATCATCTCTGCAATAAGTACCAGATTGAATTTTTTTCTGTATTTTCGGTCAAAATGGGCTTTGACTTATGGACAGACATACAAATAGTCACTAGAGATGTCTATAAGGCCACGTTTGCACTGACGAATAGCTTGCTTAATGCCTAGAGTCTAGTGAGTCACCTGGAGTCAATCAAAGTCAAAAAATAGATAAACGGTTATAACTTTAAAAATATCAACAAATAACCGTATAATTTCACAAGTTTTTCGGTCTGTCCATGTGACCTTTTTTGCGATGATGAGATGAACATAAGAAATATTAATGGTTATTTCTGTAACATTGAACAAACCTATATAATAGTACCTACAACAATTTTCTGACATATTGATGTTGAAGTAGACTGAATAATATAGTATATGGAATCTAACAACAAGAACAAAATTCCACTGGACCATCAAATAAGTACTCGATTATCACGATGAAATTCGTTAGCTTGGACCTCGCGGTAAGACGAATTTGAAATGTTGACGTTGGTACGCAACGCAACACGTTATTTCGTTAATAAGACACCTAGAGACGATTCGAAATCACAGTTATTTTATAAAGCAGGAATGTGGGAGATCTGTTGATAAGTCTTCTAGGTGTAGCAGATATTGGGTCAAAGCATATAACGTTACCAAAGTGTAATGCTGCTTTTTATCGGCACTATCATTTGGGACCGCCTTTGAAACAGTGGGCATTTAATTAAGTTAATGTTAAAATATGGCATTTGCTTGGAGTTTCTCATGTTGTAATTGTCCATGTATTAGCTAGCTACTTATAAATATGTATTCACTGTAAGAGCGTGAGAAATTATAGTTTTCTCAACAAATGCGCATTACCTTATTAGATTCCGTTTTTTTATTAACTGATCTGGTAATAAATTATTAATGATTGTTTCATTCTTTATCAATGAAAGCTTGCACGATATATCCATGGTCAAGCATCATACATCATTGCTTATCGTTGTTTTCAGAAAACAACACAGACCTGATTGAATATTCATATTTAATGCATTTAGTTTTCTTATTATCTAACAATATAAATATATGGCGATATTTCTCATAAGAATAATAACAGACGAAATTCCTCTAGGTATGTTAGGTATCTAAGAATAAGAAAACACCCAGAATTTTCAAATAGTCCGATTATCTGAGTACTGTTGGTAGATACGAATATAAATTATTTGCTTTTGAGATGAATGTTGGGGTAGGTACCTTGGTGAATATTTGAGCAACAATGTAAAAAGAAAGATGGGAAAAGTTTACCAGAATTTAGTCAGAAACTATTTTTTGCGATTTGGTGCGATCTTTCGCAGTTTTAAATTTAAAAAAAAATATTCAATGGCTTAGTCTTATATATGAATAATCGTAATAATTGATAGTATGCTAATTATCATAATAAGTTATTTGGTATTGATACTGCCAAATGATACGGGGCTTAAATAATTATATTTTTTTTGCTCACCGAGCTTTCAAGAAAGTTTAATCTCATCTTCAGGGTATACTATATGCAACCGAAGTTACATTCTTACATCAGGAAAGACAACAGAAGGAGTAAATACAATACAATATGTTTGTCCATATTTTTATAATACTTACTATTAATTTGTTGTTGAAATAATTTTGTAAGGATTTTTAGTTTGCCATGAAGAAGAGAATAAACATTCTCGAAAGCTCGGCTTATCTCAAAGGATTTTATTTATTAAATGATTGCTTTTTTTATAATATATTCTATATATATTTCTCGAAAAGTTATTATTTAAAAAAAAATCGCTGAATTAAGAGTATATTCTCTTCTTTTGAAGTTTAATTTAAAACAAATTGAACCTTTCGTTTATTTTCTAATAACTATAGGTACATAATTTTTTCAAAGATAGTTATTTCTGCAATTCTAAGTCCTCAGTAGGTGAACGAAAAAAAGCTATTTTACACGCTGGATAGCTATTGTCGTGACTAAGACAAAGTTTCCGAGCAGAACGGGTTGATTTTAGTGGGCGTTGTAATTATTATTATTAAATGATTTACATGGTGTTATTAAGCCACAGATGGTAATAGAGTTCTACCCCTCAAACATTCTATTTGATTGTAACAACGCTCTAAAAATTAAACTGAATTTAATCTGAATCTACCAATGTATCAATACATCCATGCTTAATTTGGGAGACTTTGTTTAAATCATTTGTTGCTGAGTGCACTGTAGATACTCGGGAATATAGATTTTTCATAGGTATGATTTATGGCAGCATGTATAGGTAGGTACTACAAACATAATTTCCAGATATTTATTGAAATGCCCCATCTTCGCCGTAAAATCCCTTCCTTCTCGGCCATCTTAAAGAATTTCACACTGAGCAAAACGCCCGGAATGATAAAATAAATATCTTGTATATATACGCATATGAAACTCGCAGTTAGCTACCAACTAATGTATGTTCGCAGGACATGTAAATTATTAAGGCAAATATATTACCAATCGGAGGCCATTATTTACGTACCTTTGCACGCAATCTAGACTCGCTTTGAGCAAGGCGAAAAATTGATAGGCTATCTGGCCGAGCAATTAGTTGTCCTTATTTATTTTCTGCATCGAAACACAAGGACGTGCCTGTTTCAACTTGTAAGAGGTACCATTTATATCAAACATTTCTGAGAATTGGAAGAATTTTTAATAAGGCAAAAATCTGGAATTATTTGTCCGGAACTAAATGATTTGGACAATCAATGAAGTGAAATCATTACAAAATTCTGGAAAGGTAAATTAGAATTTTTTGTTATTTTTTCATCTAAACATTTATTTAAGTATCATCCCTAATATGCGAAGACTCACTCAAAACTCGATGCAAAACAAAGGAAGGCCTTATCTATTCGGAATCTGTAAATTGTCGCATCATAATCATCATCATAATCATCTGTTCCTATTTCAATAGTTAAGAAATTGTGATCAGTTGTTATGATAATGAGCTTTGTTGGGAACTGTTTTGTCAATTATTAAAAAAGAGTTAATTTTCTACTCTTCTTCGAATGCGTCACGTTTTACTTAAAAATACATCAGTCACCCTATTTTTCCTTAAATAACGTTTACACACGTTACGGGTTGTTTTTTTTATCGGAATAACAAATGAAACAGATCCAAATTTGAATCATGATAATGATATTTTTAAATGCAAGTACCTAATAGTACCTAATAGTTAAGACTTAGGTACCTATTTGACTGTTGTTCGGTGTGTTGTGAGAACATAAGAAGGAGCTGACATGACATTCCGATTATTGTTTCCGTAGAAGATATTACCAAAATATCATTTATTTATAATAACTAATAAGTCTGCAATAAAGCAAATGTTATTGTCAATGATATAACAACAATGAAGAGAGAATACCTACATGTAACAAGGAAAATATATAGAGAGAGATATATAATTTCTAAATTAATAAAAATCATTATGAAATTGGTGATTTGACAGAAAAATTTAGAATTCTTAAAACAATAATTCTATATAACAAACCTATTACAAGTAGGTAAGATAAAGATGATTAATATTAAACCTGAAGAAAAACTCATGGAGATGATCTAGTTAGAAAAAACCATCCTGACAGCGCAATTTTCGGAATAATTCATTTACTGACGGAAATATTGAACTAGGTATATCCCAAAAAAAGATGATGTGATTCACCATCTTTGAGTTGTTATTTACAGAGATTATTACGCTAGCATTCACCGATAAACCGGACACAATATACTTACATCTCGGGAACCAATAGGTATTTGAAGTCCGGTCAAGAATTTCTAGCCCTATCTAAAAATTGCTTGAAATTACATTTTGGGATTCAAATTTCTTTGAGTCATTTTAACCTCTTACCAGATTTTTTATCCAAATATTCGAATATTGTCATAATGGAAAATGACGAGGAAAATGATAAACAGAAAGATTCAATAATGTCATGAATACTTCCAGAATCATTCATTTCATTATAAAAATAGCTATTGGTACTTCATTGAAAAGAAAGATATCGGCAGAATAAGATACATAATTTAGTACTCTTTCTCTTTTTGAAATCGAGTATAAATAGGTATCTAGACTGTTTAAATTCAGTTTGGCTCATAATCAACATTTGGTAGGTGTATTATTGTTAAATGTATAGGTACCTATACATTTTAGGAAACTTGAAATTTTTTTTATTAGATTTTTATTACCTTAATTAGTTTAAACTAGCAATATTACGCAAAAATATTTTGACAGCTTTTAGTTCGAAGCGAAGAAGAATATTAGTGCGGTTTCCGAGCCGGCAGATCATGTACCTACCTACTTATTATTAAGTTTAAAACAAATAATGGAAAAATATGTCAGTATTGGAAAAGAAGTAGGTTTACCTTATGCTTATCGACTAACACAGAGAGTATAATGATTGTGTTCCGATCAACAAGGCTGGGAAGTTTCAGCGGAAACTAAAAAAAAGTATGGTTAATATACTTTAATTCAAGAAATAAAGAATTTATACTGAAACCAGTCTGGTATATATCTCCGTTACAATACTATCAGTAACAATTATGCTTAAAAATTAGGAACTTCTTATCAAAGGAATTTGAATAACGAAGGTACTAGAAACATTTTAAAACCGACTGAATATAAGTATACCTTATATTTTCTTCTTTGTATTTGGTCAGGTTGGATAAATCTGAGATTGAAAGAATTTGCAGAAATTCAATTTGGGGAATGTTGCATCTAAATGATCAAAAACTCTTTGGATTGGCTCTATGACACGCAAATTGAGACAAAATTAATGAAAATTATTTCTCATCCCCTAACCTACGCCATAGCCATATTTATAAAATCGTGTACTCATAAATTTATCGAGAAATAAATCCAACATCATGGCGGATAAATTGTAAAAACTACCTTCATTATGCGGCTTAATATTCCAACCAATAAATAAAGCATCCCATTCCCATTTATCGGTAACAACGCAAAATTAAAATTTATATTAAGCGCACTCTCAGTTCAATTTGTTTATATGTATACAACAATATAGCTATAGTTGAACAGTAGCTGCAACTGGCGAAGGCAAATCCAAATTGTTAGGTTATATTATCCGATTGAGTTACGGCCCAATTAGAGTAAACAACCGTTGTTAATTGAAGCGTACACATATTGGTTGGCAACGGGGTTAATATTTAATGATAAGTGATGTCAATACCGGGGTTAACTGCTATTTAACAGGTGCTATTACTTTGAAACCCTGAAATATCCGCGGCAATTTCATAGCTCGGTGTTTAGTATGCAGCAGAACAGGATTTGGTCATTATATAAATTACAGTTCGTCGTCTCTTTAATATCCAGAAGCTATTAAGTTGATGCCTTTTTGAAATTTCTTGTATTTTCAATAATGAAGAACACCTTTTTTCCATTACGATTATTCATTTCACGCTTACCTCGTTACCGAGAATACGTGCGTGGATTTTGTGAAGGAGGTCCGTCTGAGCGGAGCAATTACCTACCATCTACAATGTACCTACCTATACGATACCTATGATGAGAGGTCAATAATTTGAAAACAAAAACAATCTACTTGATACATAGTAGGTACGTATATGTAATTAGTTCATTTTGTGTATCGCAACGTAGATACCATATGATCAAAACTTTTTGTTTCTAACCGATATAGAAGAAGATATCAAATGTTAGCGCTTTCATAATTTATATAAATGTAGAACCGACAAACCTTATATTAGATTCTAGACTATCTTCCTAAGAAGAAATTAATAAAAATCATATTTCCTATAGCACCTAACAAAAAGAGATCATTTATAGGTATTCAAAAAAGTGAGAAGAAAACAATTAATGTAGGTACACTCTTCCATCGTAAAATATTTCTTGGTAGGTATTTAAAAAATCTATAAGTCCAAAATAACGTATAATGTGTTTTATGTATAGTTTCCCATAGAATACAAATAAAATTCTGTAAAAATCAATATATTCTTGAATAAAGTTACTTATATTTTTACAATTTTTAGATATTTTAGGTATAGCCAAACCCTGTGTTATGCCATAGGTTTACTAAAACATCATAATGGTAGTCTAGGTTATCCTACTGATCCTTGTCATCTTAATCTTTTGATGTTGTGAGCTTACGTAAAAGAAATCAAAATAGAATGAATAATACATTGGAGAATTAAATAATAGTCTTAAAATTTCTTGATAATTATGAGACAGGCATAAAAATCTTTGGTAAGTAAGTATATATTTATTTAAAAGCTAGTGCGTCAACGAAGTAAGAAGCTTACTCCCTTAAAAAGAAATGGAGAAATATAACATTCGCTTATATGAATACCCTCCATCCAGTTTTCTTCTAAATATTTTTCTTTCCGAATGATCTGTGCGATCTGTTGCTTACTTTTGACATTGGTGTTGATAAGATATCAATCGCTTTACTCAATAATATTGGTCCACATCCATCACTCCCCTCATATTGATTCATTATTAATTTTTCCCATCCATGTTGCACCACAATTATTAGCCTCTAGAATTCAACTGCTGTTGCATTATCCTTATTTTAGTTGCTCTTCATTTCTATAGGTTATAGATGTTCTATCGTCTTTGGTCCTTTTTGACCGACTTCAAAAAGGTATAGAATTCGGTTGTAAAATTGCTTTTTTTTATTTTTTTTTATGGCTGTTCGCGCGTTTCGCATAATAAACGTACCCGATTTAAACGATTTTTGTTTCATTTGAAAGAGGAGAGTTGAGAAATGGTCCCATATTGAGGAAAATCAAATCCAAAATCTCCTTCCCTCCAAAAACCGCCCCCAAAGGGGTTGGAGGGTGCAATTTCTCTAAAAAATTGCAAATCCGAGACAAAAGAATTAACGAAAATTCCATATTCCGAAATGTTTAAATTGGACATTTTTGAAAATAATCATACGTTTTCGCGCTACAGTCTGAAATATGTGTTTCAGCTATGTGGAAGGGGCAAATTTTTCTGAAAATCGAAAATTCGAGATTTGAAAATTAGAAAGGGGACCATATCCGGCAACGTTCAAATTGAACATTTATTCAAAAGAGTTACGGTTTCCGAGTTTCGCAATGGTAAAGTCTGAAATATGTGATATGCGTATTTTCGCTAGTACAAGTACAAGCTAAACTTACCTATAACTTTTTGGGTGTGAACGTTCAGCAATTTTCATGACTAATTCTATACTCAAAAATGTGAAATAAATATTTTTTACAAAAAATTGGACCGACTTTGTCAGTTGTTGCACTGAAGAATACAAAATAATATTAATTCTATTGGCGCTGGTTCTTTTGGTGTTGGTGCCTGCATCTACAAACTTTAACGGCACCACTTCAAAATTACCAGCACTAATAGAATTAATATTATTTTGTATTTTTTAGTGCAACAACTGATAAAGTCGGTCCAATTTTTTGTAAGAAATATTTTCTTTTCTGTTGTCATTTAATATGAGATCTCTAAGTATTTTGTCTATCGCTGTTACTAAATGTTCGGTTTATGTTAAATCTGTGTTTTGTAAATTCTTCTAGTTTCCATATCATATAACTTAGATCTTTCTCATCTTTAGTATTCACTATGTGAATAATATTTTCACATGCACATTTCACATCACATAACAAATTTTCTTGGTATACTTATCCACTTATATGAGAACTGCAATCAATTTAATCGACCTGGGAGGCTATATTATTGTATATAGATATACTATAAATACAGTAAATTAAATCACAGCCAAGTAACCTTCTTTTTTGTAAATTTACCTTTAAATTATCATCAGTATTCTTTAAATTTGACATAACCATCCGGCTGTGTCTCATGCTTGGTCTTCTCCTGTTCATTATTTGATAATAATATGCTTTTCCAGCTTCTCTTCTCTAAATTTTTCACACAATCGGTCACTGCTTTTGTTGAGAAGAGATTGTCATTCTCACAATCTATTATGATCTTTTTTTAAACAACGTTGTATCTTAGATAGTTAGGTAGAATTAAAAATGGGACAAATTTTTTCAAGAGTTACGGTTTTCGAGTTACAGCGGTGGTAAAATGGTAAATCTAAAATACTTATGCGTATTTCCACCCCAATCTTTTGAGATCTTGAAATAATAACCAGTACAAGCAAAACATAGAAGTGGGTAATAAGATAAGCACTCCGATTTTCGTGGATAATATACTCTCAAAAGTGTGAAATAAATATTTTGGTGGTGCACTAAAACCTATAAAATAATATTAATTCTATTGGTGCTGGTACTTGTGAATTTGGTGCCAAGAGCTATTAATCTAATTGCAACTGCACAACTTCAAAAGCAACAGCACCAATAGAATTGATATTATTTTCTATTTAACAGTAGGTACATCAACTAATAACGTTGGTCCAATTTTTTGCAAAAAATATTTATGTTATCAAAACTTAACGCATGTTCAAAAAATAACATACCTACACTGAATTGGTGTTATGTATGCTAGAGCCTTCAATTTATAACGTCAGGGGTTAAATTTGACATATTTTTATTCATGTATAAATTGGTTCTCTGCGACCCAGAATATATTAGTAACAAATGGCGTTAGATGATTATAATTGATCTTTGTATTTTTGAAACAGTAGAAGTAGGTACATCTAATTTTATTCAAAATTACAAGATTCTAGTATTTAATAGAAGAATAAATACATTTTTATGAATTTATATGATTTTCTCTTTGAATAAAGTTAAAAATAAAATTACTTAACACGATAATTCACGTAAAAACTACAATATATTTTTATTTACTTGCCTACATGGAGAGAACATTTATTGCTGAAATTTTAAAAATTTTCCCACAGCAGCTCTTTATTTATTGAAAAGTGACACAAGTGTCTATATCTTACCGACCAAAAACTTTGACTACGATAGTCAAGTGTAGAAGATGAACATGTGATTCCAAAAAAAAGGCTTGAAAATTGGACCGGCGTTATTAGTTGGTGCACTGAAAAATTGGAAATAATAGGTATTAATTTTATTGGTGCTGTTACTTTTAAGTTGCAGTTAGATTAGATAACTTTTGGCACCAATTTCACAAGTACCAGCACCAATAGAATTAATATTATTTCGTATTTTTCAGTGCACCAACTAATAACGTCGGTCCAATTTTTTGTAAAAAATAATTATTTCACACTTTTGACTGTAACATTACCCAAGAAAATCGTTGAACGTTCACTAATACAAAAGAAGATAGTACTTATCTTATTACCCACGTATATTATTTGCTTGTACTTTTTGTTATGTATAGAGATCTCAGAACATCGCGGGGGAAATACGCATACGTATTTTAGATTTAACTATTTTACCACCGTAGTCACTCGAAAACCGTAACTCTAAGGAAAAAATGTTCATTATACTTAAATGTTGCTACAAATATTTCATGTGGTACTCTCTAATTTTCAGTTTTCGAAAGAAATCGCCCCCTCCACATAGCCAAAATACACAAGTGAGATTTTAACATCAATGTAACTCGAAAAATTGTTCAATTTAAACGTTTCCGGATATTGTTGTATGTTTTATTCTGCCATCTCTAATTTTCGATTTTCGAGAAAATTTGCCCCTCTACCTCCTTCAAGGGTGGTTTTCCGAGAGAAGGAGATTTCGGATTTGAGTTCTTACGAATATGGAACCATTTCACAAGTCTCCTCTTTCAAATGAAACAAAAATCATCAAAATCGGAGTACGTTTACTCTAAATAACGCGCGCACAAACCAAAAAAAGCACACAGTCGAATTGTATACCTCCTTCGTTTGGGTTTATCGGTTAATAAATAGGTATATTCGCTGTTGTAATTATTAAATGTTTAGGTGTATCAGATACTTCAAACGTTGCGCTTTCGGAAACCCAGAAGCTATTACGTTATCAACTGTGAATTTAAATAACATATTAGGTAGAAATAGGGCTCTGCAAATTAGGTAGGTATTCATATTTCAAACTATAATTTTGATATACCTAAATCTAGAAATTTAAATAACATTAAAAGTTGTCGAGGTATTCTGTTTCTTAAAACTATGTAAATGTGTATTAGGTATACATATACCTCCTTGATTCCGAACAATACATTATTTAGTGTCCATCATGAGATTTAGTAGTTTGATTTAGGGAATATCTATCTATATAATAATTCAAAATACCTATTAACATGCAATATAGCAACAATAAATAGGAGCAAATATTTTCTAATACGAATCGAGAATGTACCAGCGGCCAGATTGAGAAGCAAAAAAATATGGGTTCACATCTCGAGAGACTTTTTTCTTGTGAGGAGCCAGAAAGACTGGTTTATGTCTCTGGATGCTGTGGTTCTCCATTCCACTCCGACCGCTGCTGCATGTCCAAGTTCAGCGTCCGCTGTAAAATATTTCAGACTTACACGACTTCACAGTGTTCAATGAAACGCCACACATGGATTTCTCATTACGGTTTCCTCATCTTTTTTCTTTTCAGTTACTTATTGTCGGCTATAACTTAGTTCGACATGTATACCTACATAGAAATACGTCTAAAATGTATAATGGAACTGTTCAATAATGCATAGGAAGGTTCGCCGATTTCGCGTATTTTGTTTTTCTGTTGTATGTAGTATAGGTTTCGATTTCGTTTCCTCGCCTCGAGAAAAGTCTGTCGCAGTCGCAATGACTTATAGTAATCGAAATGTAATCAGTTAAACTGAACACTGTTATCTGTATATAGTATCGTATACTTAAGTTGGTTGTATCAACTGTATGATTACACACTAGCCACAGCTACCTATATGTTATTAAAGTTATAGCCTCTCAGGTAGTTTCTCACGAACCAATACGCTTATTTAATATAAGAGGATATTATCTTCAACATATGTAAGAGACTTTATTCAAAACATATAGTAAGGGCTTTAATAGGTAAATATACCTAATTTATTCATTTTTAAATATACCTACACTACAGGCAGACAGGCGTTGTCCTCTCCAAATTTCAATAAACTTGTCTAGGATTGTTTTGTAAAAAGCTATTTACAATCTGAAAGAAAAGTAAAAATGAGAAAAAAAATGTATTAGTAATTAAGTAAGTAAAAAAATGTAATTTTATTTTATTTTAGACTGGTACTCGATTTTTTTGAATTTTCCCAGATCATAATACTAATTTAAATTATTCAAATGAGTCAAATTTTTACCGGGAACATAGCTAATAAAACTAAAAAGAATCTACCAAATTTGCGGTTCATATTGTCAGTGGTAATGATCGAAATTTTATACAAATATTAATTGCCCCGAATTTTTCACAGGAACATTTCCAGAACAAAAACAAAAAGTTACTCTTAGATCTTTTCCGAATTTTCCATTTTTCTGGGCTAATTTTTCAATACGTTCTCTTAAGAATTTTACATAAGTTCCTGCATAAAATCTTTCAGCCAAATCGATTAAGCTGTTCTCATTTCATGCAGTGACGAACGAAACACATTTATTTTTTATTTATATATAGCTTTAAAAAGGCATAAATACGCTACAAGTGTTTTGATAATGAAATTGTGGGGTTGCCAATATTTGTACGATCATCTTCTCCCCTAATTTCCAAGTTTACGAAACTCAACAACCTTTATATATACATAAAGAATATAATAGAAAAAAATCCCATTAATTTTCCTACATCATTTCGCGTTGCGCTGACATACGTAGTGGATAGTACTTGGACTCATAATTTCTTGATACCTGGCTGAAATCCTGAAGTAAGCGTCACTTTTATTAATGAATGAGTTGATATAATAATTTATACGTAGATATAGGTATAAACACTAAAATCAATGTATTATTTTTCTTATCTAGATTCAAATTAGGTACATTTATTAAAAAAAGATTATATTACGCTAATAGGTAGGTACCATAATAAAAAACAAAACGCTGAAAGTTCGATCCCCGTAAGTTTTGAAGGTTATGTTCCATTAGTAGGACGGATAAAAAGGCATACATACATTTGCAAAGTAATGGTTCGTGAAACAATAATACAAGAAATCGATATATTCTTGATATCCATATTTCGGCTAGAACAATATAGAATATAGGATCAGTTTAAACAAGTCTACTGCAAAAACGTCAAAGGGAAAAAGATATTATCAACAAATCCAAAACATCCAGTGTAGGGTAAAGTCGGGATATATGTCCTACTTAATTAATATTGAAATTTGAACGCAGTCTATCGCAAAGTTGTTCTTGGCAGAATAAGCAAAAAAATTTTTAAGAAGTATTAAACAGAGGATGTTTGCTCCATGTATTATATATCACCCCCCAGATATATGCCCTGGGTGAGGTTATACGCCTCACCTTTTATTGAAGTTAATAGATAGAGCTAATAGGAAAGTTATATAGAAATCAAAAATGCGACTCAAGTTCATTTATACTAGAACATCTTTATAAATATCTAATAGTAGTTTTCTTAGTTTCATCAATACGAATGTTTTCCACTTTATCTCACTTGTGATACCATTCCTGCATTTTTGGAATAATATAAACTAAAGATAAGTAAATAGGTGAAGATGAAATGATTGTTATATATGAATGATAAAAATCAAAATTGAGGTGCAGGAAACTTACTGCGGCACTTATTTGTATTCTCGCAGTGATTTCTTTCTCTGGGAAAGACAACAATAACAATCAAATCATGAGCAAGAATTATTTTTCATGTATTTCATTTATTACTTAACACTAGATAGACACTTCCTTAGCGGAGTAAATTAAAACATTCCATAGTCACCATATATCGGTACTTATATGCACTCACACCAGAAGGTTATATAAGTGCCTCGTTCTCTAAGATATACTATATGCTGGCATGTCCATCAAGGACAAGCACATCACTTAAGCTGCCATCTCTCTAAAGCGCACAAGAAACCCAATCCCCAACGTTCTGTGTGTCTTACCTTCAAAGAGAAATTATAGTTAACACATCTCCATACTTAATCTATTTTTTCCCGCCTGGGCGTGACGCTGCTTGAGGTATACGCTTACACGGGTCTTAGATACTTACATGTTTACCTTGCGACAGCCAAAGAGCTAGATCCTTGGTTTTGATGGAGTTTTACGGCCGAATAGCATGTGATGCCATGTCGAGTAAAGTGGAGCAAGTTTTACATTCAGCAGAGTAATTTTTAATGGCATCAGGCAGAGAAAAAAAGCAAAACCGTCAAACGACATCTTGTGGCTTGTGTTGAGGAAACGTTTGTCATATATCAAGTTAACATGGAAATTGTACCTACATGTTATTAAAAATCTAACATAAGAAATTCGTATGTTGTTAAGGAAGGTAGTTTGTTGAATATACTAAACTAAGCATATACCTATGTGTCACGAACGTTTCATAGGTTCACTCAAGAAAAGAACTAACATAAAATAACATAGGTAGGTATCTCCAGTAGAATTACGATAATCATTAAACTTGAACCATATCGACTAAATCAATTAATTTCAAAGTGAACTGAGATTGTCAGCTGTATGCGGATTTTGATGTTAAACGTATAACAATCTTCCCCCTTCTATGGAGTAAATCATAAATTATACATGGACGAAATGTAATAGTTACATTAAAAATGAAAGTGAATAAATTACAATTAGCATTTTCTTGCCTGCAAAAATTCAATTTATCGATGAAAGAGCATCTGACATCGTTCAGGGTATTGGGCGTTATAGACTGAAATGCTTGTTCTATCCAGTCATTCGTATCATTTCTGGTTGTAGGTTTGTTGTGATAGACAAAATAGTTAATATGTCCCGTCAGGAACAATCCATCGGAGTTAAATTAGGAGATTTCGGTGAACAACTAATAATTCCTTCTTTTCCAATCCATTTTCTGGCAATCAGCAGTTCCGACTTTCCTTACAACTCTTTTTCTTGTTTTCATTTTCTCATTGTTCATAATGCTGCAATATTCTACTCTTCTCTCATAGTCATTGTCGTTAAGTTCTTGATGCAACTCCAAGTGATATGGGTAGGTAAAACCGGTGCTTAAAAAATATACGGTTTACACTTGGTGATGTATCAATATCTGGAGCTATTTCCCAGGTACAAATTTATGAGTTTTCCTCAACTTTTAACAAAATATTTAACACCAAATTTTCAGAAAGACGTAGTTCAGGGAGCTGTTTTTTAGAATAACATACACTTCCAGAATTTTCAAACCACTTTAACACTTTTTGCATTGTTTCCCGTCTTTGATGTCTTGCATTTGGATACATTGTCTTCTATAGGTATTCTGGTAGCTAAGAGAGGATTCCATGGAGCTTCGCATATCTAATACGTTTATCTTGTCAATTGCTAGTGTTAATATTAAGTTATTTTTGCCAACTCAAGGACTCATAACTTTTCTATCTAGCATTATTAAACTATAGGGTACGGACATTTTTTTTAATTGCTCCAATCTTTTAACTACCACCACCTCTCGAATATATACATTTTTCCATATAAAAGTGCCCTTAACTCCTGAACGGTCCATAACAGACTCTTAGATAATATGTTATTCTTTTTTGAATACATAACCTAATAACATGGCAAGAACTATGTATTGATAAAATTGAACAAATCTTAAAATCTGTAGCTCCTATTCAAACTGATAAATTTTAAAATAATTGTCAGAGTCAAATATTTTTCAAATGCCAATAAAAAAAGTCACTAGATAGATCGTTGCAGATGACATGATCACATTGATCATTTAACTAGAATAAACCTAACAAACTAATTACTCTATAATTCTGAAAATTTAGAGTGAGGACTTTTTTAAATTTTGATATTTCAAATTTATTAACTAACATCTTTTAAATAGATTTGTGTTTCTACTCTCTTACTTCAGAAAGGCTTTTGTTAGAACTTCCTAACTTAATAACTCATTATTAGAATCTTCAGTTTTATTCCATTAAAGTTAAACACGTAAAACTTATGAAATTTAGTTTTGAAAATTGACTATCATCGATGAATTTGATTTGTTTGCATACCAAAATATAGTAGTAAAATAAAAACCGTCGTCAGTATATCAGAGTCTCTCCTACCTGATAATACCAAGTTTTCATTTACATTTGAAATATCACCTTGAATGAAATCGAAAATTCGAATTTTTGTCTCTTACTAAATCTTTCAACTTTATGGCAAAAACTGACCGATATAATCGAAGTAGAGGAAGTATGATTATTAAGAGCTCTTTAATTATTTTCTAGAGATCAGCTAGACGGGTTTTGGGAAAGTGTGAGCATCACCTAAATCAGGCGATGCTGATGCTGGAAAATATCCAGATAACCCTTTATACAAGTCTCAACTACATTTTAGGATAAAACCAAAAACTAATTTCAATGTAAATTACCGTTTCCGCATGCAGCTTATGGAGAGAGTATGTAACATTCTATGGCGTACTTGTTAACATTCATGAAGTGTTTGTAAAGCTATTAACTGTTTCACGAGTACGTTTTTATACAACGTACTATAGAACAACAGCGGACGTGACAAAACGGTTGCGGCGTGAGTCTACGAAACTTTGTACAGTAAAAGCGCAAGTGAAGCAATTAACGAAACAAGAAGAAAATCCCAAAGACCATCGACGAGCTTCGGAAGCGATAAGGCACACCATGGCAGATTTTCCATTAATGTGTGCGGTCAAGTGCGACTCTGACGCTATCGCATTTATTTATTGATAAGTCACGATTTTAGGTATAGGAAAATGGAATAACTAATATTTGTGTATGCAATGTTAATCAGTAAACAATGTAATTCACGAGAAAAATTTCAGGTTGGAGATTTCTAAGAACGAAGAATGTGCCTTGAAAATTTGAGACTACCTCCTCGAGCTTCGCTAACAAGAGATCTGACAATGGTCTACCTAATATAATACTTACATGAAAATATTATCTACTGGAACTACAAAGGTACCTATAGGTATATCTACATTTGTATTCAAAAACAACATATCCAATGCTTGAATAATTACCATTCTACAGGATTATTTTATTGTGATCGTGGACTAAATTAATTCAGTATGCGCGCGATTCAAATGCGTCTCAATTATATGGTTTTTCTAAGCAACATAACCGGAAATTTAGATCTTGATGCAAAAAATGCAATGGTCTGGTTATGATAGTTATTACTTATTGATACATAATAAATTTATTTCAATACATGCTTAATCTAGACGATTAACTTCAAAAGATTTCTTTCACATATGCTTTTGAAATAACCATTACTGAGTAACCAGAACTTTTTTTCAAATTTGTCATTATTCTTTCTATTCTATTCTATTTATTTGGCCAAAAATTATTTTGGTTATCAGTAGCTTCAATGATCTCACCATTACATTTATCTTATTCTTGATGTTGACATTCTACGCTTTGGACAATTTTTCAACCAGCGGTAATACCTATGTGCTGACAAGATTCCAAAACATCCTTTCTTTAGCCAATGCCATATTGCCATACGCAAATCTTCTAGCAAATAAACAAATTAATCCCAGCTAAAGAAAACATATCGCACAAATTGGAGCCTTGCCTGTGACTGATGTGCTTTAACGTTTGCTCGCACCCTAAATATAGACAGCTTTATTAAATCTTGCACAGTTCGGATTTGCGCTGGCACCGGTGGGTGGATTTGAATTTAATAAAGGGAACTTGAAATAGACATTGTGAATTAGTGAAATGCAGAAAGGTATAATAGTGACTAAAATAAATGGCAAGGAGACGATGTAGATATTGTGAGTAAACAGAAATATAATTGTGATACATTTGAGGATAGGTCAAGAAGTGTGGATTATTCTTGTTACTATGGGCATTCTTGAGAAGAATAGGATCGACTTGTTGCAAAAACTTTATATATCTATGTAAATTATTTGATGATAAATTTTACATGTATGTAATGTATTTGTTGGCATGATTAATAAGAATGTTAGAAAGTTCAGAACATTGTTGTTAGAATTATTGTCGCAGATTTTTCTCATGCCGATATATTACACATTCCCAGAAAGAAGATCAACGGTTTACAAGTTGATGAAATGATACTGGCTATTAATTTCCTAAATTAATAATCAGTAAGGGATTGCCGATTGGATTACAGTATTCTGTTGTAGAATAAGGAGTGTAAGATTTTTTGCAGCTCCAATTGTTTCATTGCGGACAATAGTTAACTTATAGATATCGCTATGGATTGATTTATAAATTATTTTATAATTAAGTGGATGGTGTGATACCTGATCTGAACAAATTAGTTGAAAATTATTAGGGTTCCATACCTGAAAACTGACAAGCTTCTTTCTTTCCAATCTCCGAAAAAATCGAAATAAAATTTCTAAAAAAATTGGGATGGTATAGTTTATAAGTTTAAAGTGTGGTTTGCAGGAAACATAAAATAATATCTATCTCTAATAAATTAGGTAGGTGTAAGCACAAACAAAACATACACAGAAAATGATATTAGATATAAAGCTAGAAATTCTTGTGATAGATTGTTTATTAATGAAAAGTGCTACTTAATATAGGTTGCGCTTTAGTTTCGGTCCATATGAAAAAAAAGTTGAAAGACCAATAAATTGCCCAGCTTTTTTCTTATTTTACCGAGTTCGTATCTATAACCGTTACCGTCTATAGCACTGTACCTACTTATATCACAATGTCTCCTTATATTTAATATACTTTATCTTTGTAAAAATATACGGAACCCTACAAAGTTTGAGTTCTACTAGCAATAACCACATTTATTAGGATTTTTATTATATTAAAAAAATAGCAGAATGGCTCTTCTTCAACATTCCATAACTCTAGAGAATCATTCTTCGATGCGGTGAATAAATCTGCTTTCGTTTCCTTGATACTCGGATACAGGATTTAAGTATACGGACGGCAGTATCTCAAGAGGAAATTTTCTTGGTGAGGCCGCTGCGATTGCACGAAACTATGCCTATAGATTTCTGCGAAGTGTAGCCGGTACATTAGCGGTTGAACGCCTGAGCCGAGATTTATGGTGGCCATTTCCTTGAGATACGAGCCATTGTTCCCGCCGGCCCACGGGATATTTTACAAACAACGACACCAAATTTGGCCACTCCATAAACCAAATTCAAAATGGCTTCATTTGCGAACAAGTTTTCCACCTAATTTAGATACGTAAGAGAAATATCGTATTGATTAGGGTTTTACATCAACAAGGACATTGCAACCTACTTAAGCCGCCATATCGGTTCAGATTGTCTGACATTAGTAATTTGTGGCTGGAAATAACTTAGGTTTAAGTGCATTTTCAAGATTATTATAGAAATGGTATTTGATATTGGAATTTGAAAGTTTCTTAGACATTGCAAATTCTTCCTGATCTATTGGTATCGTTAAACTGGACTGCAACTATTTTTTTGATCAACTTCCCGATCTGAGGAGGAAGATATACAATTCCATACCTATACTTTTACATGTTCGTTAGGCGGTTCACATAGTAAAGTGATCCGATTTTAATTCGGTACCCATATTTTTGATGTCTTCCGTAAAGTGCTAGGAAACACTGCAAAAAACTTACCGGATACAAATTTATCATCACAAACACTTTCAACAAAATTATATTTTCGAGTTACTAAATCAAAAAATTCTAACCATAAGATTTTAGCAGTAATGCCACCTGTGAGCCGATGTTTGAACGTCGCTTACGTAAGTACTTGAGGAGCATATATTTGAGCGGATATATGCACTATCGTCTTATGAGAAGTAGGTATAGGCTAGTTTTCTCAACTTAACTTTGCCAACGATTGTGATTCTTCTTGGTATATCTCATTATTACGAATATTATTTTTACATTACCAGTGAAATAGTTAATTTTAAGTCAATATCAGTTGATAAATAGATTTCTGATAACTCAAAAAAATTTCTTTGTATTTTTAACAAGCAACGATAAACGCACCAATTTTTCCATTCAAGTTTAATTTTGTTACTCACTCCATGTGATTATCTGATCGATTTCGTTGCAGATACAGTTTCTCTCATTCATGAGAGAATTAAATTGCAAATTAACAAAGCCCACTATCGGCATTCGCAGAGTCGTCCATGCCAGGTATTCCCGGTCCGAAGTCCAAAGACAAATAACATTCATCGCTTGAAATGATCAAAAGTTTAATTAACCCAAGAGAACGAGCAACAAAGATACGAAGAGGGTGTAAGAGAGAGATGGCCAGACAAAGAGCCCGACGACCGCCTTCGGTGGTTCATCGCCGTTGAGAAAACGATAAGCCCATTGTATGTTACCCCAGTAAAATTGTCGACTTTGAATGACAAAATCAGACGAAATGCTTCTTATTTACTTACTGTTTGTTATTTGAATATTGTAACAAGTGCTTTTTTGAAAATTGAAAATTCTTGCAAAATTTAATTTGCATATAATTTGAGTCTAACCTAACCTAACCTAACCTGCAATTATCCTATCAGACATTTTCCTTTTTCTAATGCAAGGACTGATCTCTACACAAAGTTGACAAAGCCAATTAAGAAACAAGTGTAACGTTAAAGAAAAAAAACTAATAATATTATTTATTAGGCATAAAGTCTCGAAAGAAAAAATTGCTTTTCGCCACTTTATTTGATATGAAACAAATTCTTGTATATATATACACTAAACTCTATGATTGGGTAATCTGCCGAAGAATTTTTTGGGGCTTGAAAAAAGTATACTCTTCTTGCTAACTAAGCTTTCGAGAAATTTATTTTCATCTTCAGGGCTAAAAAATATAAAATGAGGGTGGAATTTGATTATCACAAAGAAAAAGAAACAAATCAACATACAAAATATTACAAACTTACTTTTGCAAACGAGGTTACAAAATAAAAACGAGCAAAGACAAAGTTAGGACTTCCTTCGCCCATATGGACGGAAAACAATTAACATTTAAGACATTTGACAAAATTAAAATTTCTTAAAATTAAATGATCCTGAGCACTATTTACTCTATTTAAGAATATATATATATATATATATATATATATATATATATATATATATATATATATATATATATATATATATATATTGATTTTGTATTCTTGACTGGTTTTATAATAAATAAAAAGATGTTTGTTCTTGGGGATGCAGTCATATGTTTTATAAAATTCTTTGATTGAAGCCGAGCTTTCGAGAATGTTTATTCTCTTCTCCAGGGCAAACTACAAATCGTTACAAAATTATTTCAACAAGAACTTAATAGTATTATATAAATTTTGAATAAATTAGCCAAAAACAGGAACGATTTCATAGCCATCAATTACAAATGTCATTATTTATATTTGTCATGGTAACACAATAAGTAAGAAAGTATCTAGATTTTGTTGATAAAAATGAATATTATGATTTTTATATGTTTGTAGCTATTTGAACAAGGAGCAGAATAAAAGTAATTTAGTCTATGTATGGGTATATATGTAAGTATTTATGCAATATTCTTAATTACATTTTTTTTAAACTGAACCTGTATCTGCCTTAATAATAATTTTAATTTAATTGCGCTCCTTGTCAAATAGCTACAAACATATAAAGATCATTCAGTAATATTCATTTTTATCAACAAAATCTAGATACTTTCTTACTTATTGTGTTACCATGACAAATATAAATAATGACATTTGTAATTGATGGTTATGAAATCTTTCCTGTTTTTGGCTAATTTATTCAAAATTTATATAATACTATTAAGTTGTTGTTGAAATAATTTTGTAACGATTTGTAGTTTGCCCTGAAGAAGAGAATAAACATTCTCGAAAGCTCGGCATCTATCAAAGAATTTTATTGAATATATGACTGCATCCCCAGGAACATCTTTTTATTTATATATATATATATATATATATATATATATATATATATATATATATATATATATATATATATATATATATCGAAAACGGCTCTAACGATTTTGATGAAAGCGAAGGTGTCACCTTCGAGGTCCACGCTAGCTTCTTCGGGAATAGCTGCGCAGATTGCGATAAAAATTTCAATATGGGATTTGCGGGTTGAGAAGGCTATTGGTGATAAAGCTGAATTCTGGTATGTTTCGCATTCATATTTTGAAATCTGTAAATTATGAGCTATGTGAACGATAAAAGCAATATTTACAGATCTACCGATCGCAATACGTTTTTACTAGAAATATGCCAAATTTTCGAACTACGATTAAACATCCTTAGTACCTAAATCTTATAGACTCACTCTAAATTTTGTATTAACCGAGCATAGCTCGGTCGCCCAGATATTTTTAATAAGATACGCAATGCCTCAAAATATCTCACGTTCCATCAACCTGAAAAAATCTGAACACATACGCCATTGATAAATATGTCTTTGAAGATTGGTAATAGATATGACAACACCGTACATACTCCCCTATATTATTTGAGGATACATTCTCTTAATGGTCGTACTATACTTATCTTCGAATTGATACTTACGTTGGATAGGGACCAAATACTCTTACGCGCATACGCAAAAAATATTACGGACGTTTAACATACTAGATGAGTTGTCAACGAATCTATAGATCTGTCTCTATCGTGAAGATAGAGGTTAAATGTCCATACCAAAGATTATAATTTGCCTATGCTGATCGAACCTATAACTCTTCTTCGCAAAAATGTATAGGTACCTATAAATCTTCAAGATTCCATGTTACAAAAAAATTTTATTATATTATTCTATGGATAATATCAATTAATCTCTATTGGATCACTATTACACTTTATAGCAAGCGAGATGCCTCCAATCTAGGTATGAATACGAAATTTCCACTTAACCGAAAGTAATAAAAACTATTCAAAAATTGAAAATTATTCATCATAATGAATGAACTTTCAAAGACGAATAATTTTTGTATCAAATATTGCAGAACAGTATACGACGAAAACCTAATTAGCACATTGATTCATTTTGTATTGAATGGAACCTTCATTCATGTCATTCTTGGTTCTCCAAATATAGTCGTAGTGAAAATTGGTTACAAACATACCTACTTAAGGAAATCCTCTTAAAAGCCATAGTATACTATTCTAGAGACGTTAGATTCCATAACATTGTCAAAATTTCCGTACATTTCATTCAGTTCATCCTTCAGTGAATTTCTATATATTATACCTATATGTAGCGATCAAAAGTATAAGTATGTAATTCAAATGAATATCCCAATTACATTGGTTACAATTATATTTATATCTATCTACTTTGAAAGGATTTTGTTACATTATTTTGAAGGAGTAAGCATACTGCAACGCCTCAAAATATTAATGAAAATCTCCACCGTCTAAATGATAATTCTGGAACAAATTGAAGAGTGACGAATTTTCCTGGGGTATTGAGAGAGATAAGCGCGTCGAGTATGAGAAGTGGCCCGAGTCGGTTGGGAGACGTTAGCCGAATTTATCGCTGCAATTTGACGGTACTGGCTGCATTGCGAAATAAGGAGCCTTGTGGGATATATACGAACACTGTGGAATAAGCCATTTTGGAGATGTTTCGCTTGAGGAATGGTAAACAGTTTAAAATTGCCTTGGTGATTAGCTGGGCCATGATGGAGAAGCAGCATTTGGTATGTCCGTATGCCACCCACAGCATAGAACATCAACAACTATTATAAATCGTTTTAGGCTATTTCATACATTGAATAACTTATTAATAAATGCTAGGAAGACACTGTTTGTTTTATTTCTCACTTATATGATGGATAATAAATACTTTCTAGCCTGCTTTTGTTAATTAATGCAATTCCCCAAATGGAGCATGCTTCTCACATAATGTGGATGAATTTAGTATAAACTATTTATTTTCGTAGCTGTGAAAGATGCAATTAATATTAAAGTCTTCTTGTTCAAGTAAAGTCCGACTTCTCACGCTCAAACTTTGGTTAAATTTCCTGTACGATATCGGTACAGTTTCTGACTATGTTGTTATCTAGGTTCTTCTTTTGGCAATCAATATGTTCTTGTAAAATTAATCGGATACAATGAAACTTAGATGAGTTCTATATTGCGTTAACGAAGTTTTCTAATTAAGAAAATTATATTGTTTGTGTGTTTTATCCTACTATTCGATTAGGAAAACATGAATGTTCTGTGTCAGTTTTGTAAATATGTACCTATCTTTTTAGGAAGAAAAAGGGTTATTGCACCGCATGCTGGGACAGCTAGAACAGCTACATATTTTATCCTAAATTTATATAAGTAACTTTTATATAATTATTGGTTTAAAACCTAAGTTTCGATAAACAAATGGAGTAATGTTAAAAATTGTATTCATCAAAAAGTGGATTTGGATATAACAGAAACCCTTCCTAATGAATACTTACCTACCTAATAGTTCATTTGTCTATATGAGTTACCAACGATTTATTTGTTAGGTAATAATAAGCCTTAAAAAATATAGTTGTCTACGTGTATCCATTCAGTTGGCTTAACAGTGGATTATTTGGGTAAAAAGAAATATACATCTAAATTATACCTCGTTAACTTGCCATCAAGCCAGCGAGGCACCATTTTTCTATAGTAGACAGAAAATATTGTCAAAATTATTTCTTCCAAAACTAATTGATGGAGAAAAAAGTCACATTGTCCTATGATCAGTTTCTCGATATTTGTATTGCTAGCGTCAAGGACGCGGGACATCCACTTGCAGTAAAAAAAATAGCGGCAAAAATATTGTTTCGGTAACTTATTGGACATAGAAAAATTACCCATACCTACCTACCCACCAAAGAAAAATTATGCAACCTCTAAAGGTACTCATTAGATATAACATTAATTTTATTTACAACTATAGTAGATTCAGCTCTCTAATGTCTTCATTTTCTTACCTTATAGATTTATTTTGACATATTCCTCAGCCAAACAGTACAAAATTGAATAGGTACATTAAGCGAGTGCTAACAAGAAATGTTTGCAAATCGCTTTCTGTAATTCTAATGTGTAGGTAGTAGGTATGGTATGTCTTAATATTTGCATAATTGATCACGTTGGAACACCTTATATAGATATTTATCTTAGCTTATATACCTATACAAATTGAGTTATTAAATTGATATTTGAAATTAATTATACACATACCGACTTGATAAATGTTTATAACTAAGGCAATTCTATAGAAAACGAAGTCAGATCAAGCAGCAGAACTACAACTTGCTTTGGTTAACAAAGTTAAAAAAATCATCTTATATAGTAGATACCTATTGTGAATGGAAAGTCTCACGTATATCTTACACAACTTTTATCAAAAATGTTTGCTTCAAATTTTGTAGCATTAGTTTGTTACATGTGTCAAAGTATATGTTTTAGCTAACAAAATGATGTATAGTTACGTACACTCATAATCAAATATCTCAAGGAAAATATTTGCTCATACATCAATCAGTACGTATTCCTTAACACTTCAAATTCTTACTGATTCCCATTGAAATTAAATATCGATAATGAAATAAAATGTTCATAACCTAAGGCGTTTTTATAGGTCTTTTATCTATTCAAATGACGATGAACCAACCGGTCGTTTAATAGAATATTTTCACCACTATAATTGTTCCAAATAAGAACTATTTAACTCTTAGCCGACCAAAAATCATTAATTAGAGAAACTTTATTGAATAAAATATTTAATGAGGTATACAGAAAAAGACAGTGAATGCTTTGAAAAATTGACACAATTGTTGGAATCGTAGCATCAGAAGAAGTAATCTAAAGAGTTTTGAACCTCAGCAATTTTCTATCATTCCTAAATATTGCTGACTCAAACGGAACTTTACATAATTCCTTAGAGAAGGTGTAAAAAATACAAAAAATGAAATGAAGGACTGAGACAAATTGAAATTCTTTATTTAGTAATGGAATGAAAGACTTGATCATAAATCAAATAACATTTAAACTAGTTTGAAGACATGGGCGTTTTCAGAAAAAAGCATAGCTAGGTAGGTAATATACCTACAAAATGACTTCTAAATTGACCACAAAATGAAAGTTGCTATGATGTAGGTACCTACTTATCAACGAAAAGTGGATACAATAAATACAAATTAAAAGAAGAAATTTATATTCGTTTATATATATTCCAAGAAAAATAAAAACGTTGATATTTAGCTTCTGAGATTTACCTGGATTTTTTTTTCTGAACCCTGAGATAAATCGCCACTAAAATAAAAATCGGCAACCTCCCAAAAACAGGAGGTGTGGTAGACAAAAGCGCAAGTGATGCTCATAATGGGTTCGATAAATAAAAATCGGAATAAAGACATTAAAACAAAGGCACGGCCAATACAATAAGCATAATGTGAAGGCATCGGGCCGGCCATCGGGGTAATGGTACCGACCGATTCTCCATCGCCGAGTTCGTGCCCAACCTCCGACCACCTGAGAGAGGTGCCGTGTTTAGAGATGTAGCTTTTGCCGAGAGGCGAGCAATGATTTAAAGTAGGCCTTATTTATGTGCCTTCTTTACATAAAACATAGATGCAACCCAGGCGAGTGCAGCGCCCTCTGCTCGCTAGCAGTGGCGTATCATATGATGCAAGGTTTAGGAATTCTCGATGTAACTTTGAGGAAATATTTGAATGAGGAAATATCTTCCAAAATGAGCCAAAATCCAATCCTTTGTTTCATAACTTATAATTGGGTTTTCCGTCACTTACGTAGGTACCCTGAAAATCGAGTAGGCACTGGATTAGAAGATCAGTGTTTTTTGTTGAGCTATTATATTATAAACAAACAAAACGAAAACCATGGCTTTCTCAGGTAAACATCCAATCAGGAAAAAATCGTCGTAAACGATATACCTAGTATTGGAACAGGTAAAACATTTTAAATATTTAGGCTGCGATAGGTATATCTTTTGACCGAAGCAAAGACATAGAAGAAAAACTTAATAAATTTACACATATTTGGGGAATTATCAGCAGAATTTAAAGAATAAAACAAGAAATGGCACACAAATACAATTTTACAAGACATTAGCTGTACCAACCCTCTTATACGGTAATGAAATATGGACATCAACGAAAAAAAAAAAGAATGTGGAATACAAGCACAAGAAATTAAATTTCTAAGAAAATTGAAAGGTTGCACAAAACTGGACAGACTAAGAAACGGTGATATAAGAACGGAATTAACCATCTTTATCTTTATATTAATGAAAAAATAAAGGAAAATAAAAGTAAATGGAAAGAACACGTAGAACAACGGATGCACGAGAATAGGATATCAGCCAAAGTCAGATTTTATCAATGCCATGGATACCTATCGTAACAGTCAAAGTGCCTAAAACCTGTAGCGAAAAAGTAAATAAGTTATTATATTCAGGTAAGCTTCTATTCAATATTCATAATTCAATAGAAAATGATTCACTGTACACATTTTTGAACCGGTGTCAGAAGTAAGGAAGTCGTCAGCTGTATAAACGGTGTAGTTATTTTAATATCTAGGTGTCTAAAAATAGAATTTCCAGAAATTGTATTTTGATAAATAGAATTTATTTTTCTTTATTTGTTTTAATTTCCAATATTATTGATTGCTATAACTACATGGACATCTACATATCGATTTTAAAAATAAATACCTAATTAGAAAATTCCGCAATTGTTCCAGGATTACAAAAATATAAACCCGCTATCGTTTCGTGACAATTTCGAAGTGATTAAAAGATTTATTGTACCTACCTACTAGGTAAGCAAAATTTAAGTTAGTTAGGATTTGCTTACGAAATTAAATAAGATTTTAAAAGAACTAATAATATACAGGGTTTTCTATTAAAGTAACGATCAGAGGGGACAGTAAAACATATCAATTCTATAGTTGTAACGCATGGAACAAAATTGGTACTTTTGGTTCTACTGTAACTCAGCTGGATTATCACAATAAATCTCTTAATTGATACTTTACTCAGTGATCGCATTTGTATCTGTGCATCATTTCCCTGTTACTATTATAGTCTAATTTGTGTTGGACAGGAAACTCAATACATTTGCCTCAGATGATTTAGATATTTATACGGGAAAATTAATTTTCCTTGTGAAGCTGCATACAAGAAAATATTTTTAAAATTTAAAGAGTGAAGGAAAGCAATGTTCAAAGCAATTTTGTGCATCATTGTTTGGATAAGGACAGATTCATATTTATTTGAGTGTAAATTGAAAAAAATATAATCTATATTACCTGTTGACTTTCCATCAAGCAAGGTGTTTGGGGTATCTACTGTGGTTGACTTTTAGTCGGATAATTGTAGAAATTGATTTTTTTTAAACTTATTTTGGTCAATATAAGGAATCCGAGTAATGAATGGTGAAGGAAATAGTAGCTATTGGTTATAAGAATTTTGTGCAATTCGTTCGCATTCCATGCATCATTTTTTTTTTCACGTTCTATGATGGAAACGGACAAGATCCTGTAACGTGATGATATTCTCAAATTTTTCATGTAATACAGCAAGCTAGTGTATCTCATTACATTCAATTCCAGCATAGCTTTTGGTACAGGCGATTAGTATGTTTTTATTAAAGATCGAATTTTTAGTTCTTTATATATTAAGCTATCTACGTCATTTATTATTGCCTTCCGGAGCCAATTTAGAAACGTCTGTGAGTTTACTCGTAGAATGGGCGTAACATACCGAATCACTAATAATTCATAAAAAAATGTGCTACTTTAGCGCTAATTTAATGTGAAATAGCCAATTTTGATGCTTCCGAAATTAAAATATAAATTGAAAAACTGCTGGTTTTTAATTAAGCTATATCAAGCGCTAATTATATTGCATAAAGGCAAAACTACTAATTTAAATATCTATTTTTCACCTCCCATTCTGCTGTGTGACATTCACATATGACATTAGCAGAGTTTGGAATTTGTGAAAATACTTTTTTGTTCACACGTTCTGCATGTGCAGAGTGCATTAATCGAGCACTAAATGATGATCCGTCACTAATGAGTGTAAGCCATTATAGATTTTCAAATTCCATTTTCCACTATGCTGCATTTGTCATAATAGTAATAATATTATTATTAATATTATTTTATATATGAGCAATGAGCAGCACCAAGCATTCATTAATTATCCAGACCAATTGAGCACTAAATTATTAACGGCTAACTTTATCGCTAAGTTCAGTTAAAATAGTACCCTGCTAACTTAAAAACTAGTAGATGTATAGTTTTTAATTTATTACTGGAAGCATCAAATTGTCCTTTTTTGCTCTTGATCAGCACTAAATGAGCACTTAATTCTTAGCTCTTAACTCTAGCCATGAAGTCATTCGATAGCATTTTTGAGATAGTAGATAATATGTTAACTTAATTTGAAACTATCAGTTTTCTGATATTTTAGTTTACTTTTCAAAGCATCGAATTTGTCTTTCGAGCACTTAATAAGCACTAAATCAGCACCAGATTCTGATCGCTTACTTTTAGTCAGTTGATAGCATTTTTGAGATAGAACTTAATTAAAAACTAACAGTTTCATAATTCTTAGCTTTTTTTTTGGAAGCATCAAATTTGTCTTATTGGCTCTTAAATAGTACTAAATAAGCAATAATTATTTTCGCTTACTTTTAGCGAGGAAGTCAGTGGATTTTTGGGATTGTGCACTGATAATTTAATTAAAAGCTAACAGTTTTTTAATTTGTAGTTTATTTTTGGAAGTATTTTGGTATTTAAATAGCACTAAATGACCTCTAAATTATTATCAGAACTATTATAGTGATTCTGTCTACTTGTCTAATGGATTTTTCTAACCACCTTCTAGCGACCAACGTTTTTTGTGAATAAAAAATAATTTATGAAAAGTTTGATCTTCAGTGACTGTTTTAAAAAAGGTACCTATATAATTTGCACATCCCGCTTAATCATCCTTATTCTTTAATTAATCTGTAAAAAACGTTCTGTTGCTGGTCTCGCTCAGAATGGATTTCAAGATATTAATATTAACCTTTTCTGTTTCAGAATAAAAAGTTATTATAACTCTTGGTGATATAAATAATCCATATATGGGTCATTTGGGATTTTTGTCTTCCTATTAGAAAATTGCAGTTCAAGTTTACTATACAAATATTTGTACATAAATACTTGAATAAGGCCTTTATTGCTTATGAAATATCAACCTCTTACAAACACCATCGGAAACATCCACCATTGTAATTATGGTATAATCCATACCTATAAAATCTAGCTTCTGTCTGATACAGTCACGGTGTTAATTGACCAAAGATATCCAATAGTATATCCATAATATTTAGTTACCAACCACAAGGCATTGTCAACTAGATTGCGAGCTATGCCCAATAGCAGTGATAAGCCATACCATAATGAATTTGCGTATATTTGGTCGAGTCATTTCAACATTTAAACGGGCAAGATACATTTCACATAGTGCGTATAATCCCAAATTATAAATACATCCAGTTGGCTCCGTATGGACGCCATTACATACGACTACAACATCCTTTCAGGCCAGCAGTAGACCTGCATACACCTTATTTACATCGCGCTTAGCAGACATTTTTTATTTACCGGTGAAATTATTAATCCCCAGTTTATTAATTGCGAATATACGAGGCAGAAAGCGTTGTAAATCGGAATCGAGCTTCAAGTACACGTCATAAGTGTGCTATTTATTACGTTATAATGGATATTTATTGCTGTAGAACATTACTTGCTCTTTATCTACCTACTTGAGTCTAAGTTCACATTGTCTGGAATTTATGGAGGTTTTTAACATTGAATATACGATGGTAAAGAAATCATTCTTCATGACACCTTTTTTTTATTCTGGAAGTTATGTATTGTTGTTAAAGGGCGACACATGCTAATGTATGGGTTTTTGTTGGGATTATGTTTATTGTAATCTAGATCTCGATTCATTGCTGGTGTGGAGGAAGGAGTTTTTTTAATGTTCGTTCTAGGTACGCCTACCATGAAAAATACTTCGAATATAATAGCGTAAATATTCGGTTATAAATCATTCTAATGAGTTTTCAAATAATGTAATTGAGTTGAACTAATTGTAGTAAATATGATTAATTAATACCGAAAATGCCACATTCAATTTAATCGCTTTGTTTTCTTGGGTAGATAGTTCTATCGATTTAATTTGTTTCCGTCCATGAAGGTACTATGTTGGCGTTTTTGATTATTGAGACTCAAGTACCTACCTACCTATAAAAGATATGACACGAAAATATACTTTCAAGTGTTATTCCCTGAAAAGAGACCACGATTAGTTTATTTAAATGTTGCATATCAAGTGGAGTTATCATTAAACAAGCCTGCAAAAGCAATTCGAGATGTTTTAATTTTCTAGAATTAGATTTTGAATTAAAAAAATCTCTGCGGACGGGGAATTCCAATTCCCTATTTTATTTGATATAAACATCTAGTTATAGCTGTATAACTTAATCGAAATCCATAATAACTTAATATTAAAAAACTATATTAAATGTCTACTCATATACCGTTTAAACATTACAATTGTTTCGGTACTGTGTGCTTTTCTCAAATTCTAATGGATAAGTGCCTACTTAAATAATAGGGATGTTGAACCTAAATCTTATTGACTGTTAGATCTAATTAACAATTGTATATACAGTGACGGACTTTGTGATAAATTCACTTACTTCACTTATCAATGAGCACAAGAGTTCTATGATAATAATCACACATTTAATGATAATTTCAAAATCCTACATACCAAACAGATTAAAAAAGTACATTTACTTGAGTCATTAGAAATTATTGAAAGTAAATATTCGAGTAAGCTTCACAATTTCCAGATCGATGGTATGTCCAGCCCCTTAATGTAGGTATAGTTATTAAGATCTATATTAACCATCTTTTTATTCAATTAGGCATTTAGTATCTTGGATTTTTGTTTTGTATCATAATGTTAATTTTAATTTAGAAATCTAATAATAAGGTTATAGGTACAATCTGATGCGCGCGATGCTTGTCTATTGAAATCTATATATTCGCGATTCCAAAGTCTCTGAATTGTAGGATAACTAGGTACCCCCTTCATATTTATATGATCTATATTTAAATTATGTTTATAGGTATGTATATATGAAACAAGCTTTTTCATATTGACAGTAATAAATAAAAATATATAGCTATTCAAATTAGCTTCAAAGGCCATCATTCTTTAGAATATCTTCAAATTTGTAGTTGCTTAGAAAATATTGAGAAAAATATACAGCAACCCCCCTTATCCAGGAACTACCTACTCAGAGTTAAATTTGGAAAAAAAGAATATCGGGCTTCCGCAGACTAACTCTTAAGAGACAAGAGAAGTTTCCATTTTTCTGCAAATGTACATGATACATATCTGTTTATAAGTTATTATTCGGTTATTATCTACGAATAAATTTGGAAACTAATATATCCATATGCGTTTTGAATCAGTTTTGTATTCCCTAAGTGTCAGGAAAGATTTCGTTTGTCGTTTAGGGAGCGTCGGTAAATCAAAAAGTAGAACGCAACGTCCCGTGAATCCACAACAGTTATATACACGGAATTGATATTAAATGCTGTCGCAATAAAGTGACCCAGGCATCCGAGATTCACTGCGGAGTTTATGTAAAATAGCTTCAAACAATACAAATCATATGGAAGCGCGAGCAGGAATAGTTTGCGTATTTGCAAGCGAACATAAAAATTATCTCGTGACCGCGTTGCAACTCACCGCGGGTTGTCAAGTGATCACGAAGAGCTGGGTAAATATATTGGACCGATGCAGAGAAATGGAAAACAACGTATTTTACATAGAGAAATTTGCAGAACAACTGCATGAAAAAACAGTCGCCAAAATTTGATATCAGAAAACATGTTGATGGTTCCATTATCGTAGAACATACAGGGTTTCTTATTAAGTATGGACAGGTAGCATATCTCAGGAAGTATGTAAGTCGTAGGACGGTAGGAAAAAATCCTCTTAAGGAAATCGACCATAGGAAATTGCTGGAAATTATTTTTCATAACTATACCGCTAGGGGACGTAACAGCTACGGTCGTGTATAAAAACGCGTGTATGAAAACGGCTGAATATAAGTTAAGAGAAAAATATTAACAAATTAATGCTGCTAGAATTCTGCATCTTTTTATTGTAGGACCAGAAGTAAGGGCAGTAGGGAGGCAAGAAAGAAGTTTTACTAATCAGAATGCTTATAATTTTGATTTGCCTAAACAGAATAAAATTTAGCAAACTATATCTCATTTAAGAAAGGAAACTTTGCTGATTAAGTAGGAAAAATTACCTCGCCATATTGGTTTTTACTGTTCACGGTAGAGGTTAGGTATTATTTAAAACGTTTTGTTTTTCTTATTTATTTTTTTATGATATGTACAATTATTCCATCAAAAACGATAACTATAGTAAATTTACAGTAAAAAAAACTCAAAACACCATGTCGATATTTTTTCGCTCCACCGATATTACCAAAAGAAGGTTTTTTTCATAAATTCGTTGATAAATCTATTTCAGTAATCAAGCATGCCAAGGAAAATGAAAAATATTCCCAAGCTTTATTTTAATAATAATTTGAATATAATATAATATTATAAATAACCTAATAACTAATAAAAATTCGTCTTATTTTTCGTGCCCTCCTTCACACTTAATCTAGGGTTAGGTTTTATTCGAAATAATAATAGTAATGTGACAATGAGTCAAACCAATTACATCATTTCAACAATATTAACTTTATTAGGTAAATAATGTTGCGAATTTATTTTTAAGAAACATTATTTTGGTAATAACTTTGGAACGAAAAAAGATATCGATATAGGGTTTTGAGTTTTTTATTGAAAATTTAATGAAATTTTCGTTTTTTATGTAATAATTTTATCATTCCATTTAATTTCGAAGAAAAAAATAAAAGCCCAAACATTCTAAATAGCCTCTATAGACCTCGTGAGCCGCAAAAACCAATATGGTAAAGTTTATTTCCTCACTTAATCAGCGAAGCTTCCTTACTTAAACAAGGTGTAGTAGATATCTGTTGAGGTAAACCAAAATTATAAGCATTTTAATCAGTGAAACTTCTTTCTTCCCTACTGCTTTTATTTCACGTCCTACAAAAGTGATAGATCCAAAAGATGCAAAATTTTAGCAACATTGTTTGTCGACAGCCTTTTTGTATGACCACTAATGAACAGGCCTCCCCTTCACTACTTAGATTTTACAACTGATAAGAGGACCTACAGTTTAGGGCGGACTCCGAACCACCGATATGTCCCTAAGAAACATACCATTCAACCAGATCCGAGGGTTTTAAGACGTAAGTTAACAAGCTGCCACAATGCGGGTTGGTAAGGGGCAAGTGATGTCGACCGCTAGTTTTTGCCATTTTCTGTCAATCCTTCTACACCTAGAATTTTTCCTTAAATTTACATTTAAGGAAAAAGTCCTTGACCAGTTGGGCTCGAAACACATACCACTCGGTTAGAAGACCAGCGTCTACCAATAAGACTACCAGGGGCTTCTCTAGCAGCATTAATTTGGTAATTTCTTGTTAACTTATATTGGGCCGTTTTCAAGAAAAATGCATTTGTATACACGACAGTAGCTGTTACTCCTCCTAGCGTTATAGTTAGGAATTTGAAAATAATTTTCGATTTTCTTAAGAGGATTTTTTCCTTACCGTCCTATGACTATTACTTTCTGAGATATGCTGCCTGTCATTCCATAATGAAAAACTGTATTTATATCAACAATTTCAATACTCAACCACAAGAATGATTGTTTATTTTTGACTTATTTGTTCAATGTTTAGAAATAAAAACGCTGCAATATTTTTCCTTTTAAAAGTCCGTCTCACTTTCAGGAACAAAAATCATAATATGATCTCAGTTTCAACAATAAAACTTTATTGTTTTTACTAACCGAAGTAGAGAGCGTTAGAGAGTACGTAAGTATTGTAATTATTTTGTAAAATTTTCGCGGTCTGGTTTTCAACAGTGATTCACGCTTCTGACCCATCTTCCAAAAAACATATTTTCAGTTATTTCATGATTAGTTCCAAATAACGGCTGCGCAATCGCAGATAAAAGTTACATGAATGTTTTCAACATGTCATTTCCCGGCTGAACGGTTCTTATCCTAGCACCCTGAAAAAAATATCTTTTTCTTGTATTTACCTATCTATTTTCCCTCAGGATATGTATACACATTCAAGGCACAGTGTTGATTTCTACGAATTAATTCAAAGCATTTATTTTATTCAAGTAAGTACCTAGATACTGGATAGTTCCGAACAGCACCGTTATTCTGAATATTTTATGTTACTAATATATTTTAAGTGTAAACATGCTCTAAGCCTTATCGCGTAATACCTATCTTCGGTATACGGAGTAACTAATAAAGTAGAGGATTTAATTTTAATTCTTGAATTAAATGTAGGTGTGCTGAAACCGCTGCTTGGTATTTACTTGACAAAAATACAGTAAGGTACACATGAATATGCAACTACATATTTTATTGAAGTGGTGGTATTATAGATATCATTTTTTATGGTAGGTACGTTAGGTTTCACCTGGTAAAACAGTGTTTCCGTCTGACAGTTATGGCATCGTATAAAAACATTGTAAGCAGGCAATAATTATAAGGTAGGCTTTTTTTCATATTATTTGTTAATTTCAATTTAAAATTTACTGTTATTTGCTGTTATTTTTCTTCCTTCCCTATGTTCCGTTTATTCAGTGCATCCTGTGAAAAATTCAAAAGAATACATATATGTATAAACAATCATACATAAGTATTCAAATCATCTACTTCTTGTTCCTACATTTGAATGCCAGTAGGCCTCAAAAGTAAACCATTTGAAAAATTGACTCAGCTAAAATGGGCTCATTACCTGTCATAGTTGGTGTCACATTCATTCTTGCTAAATATTTGGCATAAATATTACAAACTTGAATTGTGATGGCTTGGTTCTAGCAGATAACTTAATAATCATATTCACCTTAAATACCAAATATAATAATAATAATAAATCGACTTTATTTAACAAATGCGGGTACATGCATTTGCCCTGAACAGGCGAAGATTAGCTAAAGCTACTCTTGAGCTCTTAACCTTTTCAGTTTATAATATAAGATCAAATAAAATAAAAATAAAATAGAATGAAAAATTTCATTAATATTGATAAGAATATCAATATAACCTACAAACTTGACAAGAGACAATAGATTTCAATGACGAATCGCTTAGGCAAATCTATAAATTGATTATCATAAAGCACCAGATCATAAACCTAGTTTAATCGATTTTTTCCCTCTTATTCGGTATGATGAGACATTTCACATCATAGATCTTTGATTTTGAGTTCAGAAAAACGAGCACCAATTATGAAGATTTTCTAATTGAATAAAACTACTGGAAAGTACTCCTATTTTTGGAAAATACATTATGTACCTACCTACCTTCCTTCAAAAAACATTTCATGGATGTGAAGGAAAGATGTTATGTAAGAAATCGAAAAATTCACGTAATATGACAAAATTGAATAAAAGATCAGTACAAGACGCTTCTTCTTGTTGATTATACTTGAAAATTATTAATTCTTTATTCCAATTTTATATCCATAATCTCAACAAATAGGAGGTTTCTTTTTAGTTTTAAATTGAGGGCCACTCAAATGAGTAAACTAATTGATTACAAACATAGGAATACTGCTTGAAACAAACAAAATGTATTTGCTGATTAATGACACAAGAACCAGAAAGATATCTAGGTAGGTACATATTCATAGTATCCATTGTATAATTCTAAAATCCACGATTTTTACAATTACTTAGGTACCTACATATATTATGTTTGGGTTGTCTCACCGGGGTTATTCGCCTGTAATGTAACAGTTCAAATTTGAGCATTACATCAGTAACTATTTCAAGAGGAGCATTACAATATCGTTGTTATCCATAATGATAAATACATAATACACATTACAATATGTCAAACTGATGCAGTATTGTTATGTCAATCTCGAAAACGAATTATAGGTACCATGTTACATTAAACGCATATACCTACTCCCAGTGAGTAGGTCCTCACCTTACGCAATTTGTTTGTGATTCCGGTATCAATCGAATAAATATCTCTTTATACTTTTACGAAGAAAATCTCTAAACTTATACCCAGTAGATACTTAATTGAATCCAAGGTGTGATTTATAGTTGAAGTTAATGATTTACAATGATAATAATGTCAAACTCAAATGTAATGATAAATTCCACATAAATAAATTAATTCAAATAAATAATGGTCCAAAATTTAATTCATATATTTCAATTAAATATGCATCAACTTTAATGCGGTATGTGTAGGTATCATAAATCACAAATATGTGCAACTAAACCTTTATGCAATTCCATGGCAAATGTAAAACAGATTAATCAATCTGGCATATTTACCTTTAATCATCGTAATTAATGTCGATACCGCAATGGTTGATTTATAAACACTCCCACTCTCATATAGCTTACCTACCTAACCCCTGTATTTATCTTATCGAAATGGATATACCTATATAACAAACACTCACACACACAAACATACACAGGCAATGAGTTACCGCCCTGTTGCCACTTGGGCTGTGGAGTAATGGGACAGAAGTTGGTGTCTTGCAACAATGTTGGCGACATTTTGTGTCGCTTTTTATGGGGTTCATGGATAACAGAAGACTAGCACTTATTGTGTTCTTCTTATGTTGTTACTAGTTAACAATGCTAATAATTTGAAATTTGAATGTATTGCGATGGTATCTTTTGATGGCATAGTTAATTATATTATAATAAACATATGTTATTTACATATTTTGAGGCAATCTTTGACTTAATCTGATGTTTAATACAGCGATAATATTGTTCTTATTATGTTAATTAACACACCAGTTCTTAATTTAACTATGTACCTACAAATATACCAATTATTTTTTAATTTTTTTTAGGCTTGTTTAATTATTTTGAGGGTCAAGAATGATACCGACGCTGGACTTCATTCAATATGTACATGATCAATAACCAAGAACATGGTTATTGCTGTTATGTATCATTTCATTTTCTTTTATTCATAAACTGTACCTAGGTACCTACTGTAAGAGGCATACAAAATTAACTAGTTTATTTAATTCTGCTTTGTTATTTCTATACATTAATATTCAATAACTTATGTCCACTACTATGTAGAATTTTTGTCAATGACTATTTATTTACAATTTTCTAAAAATTACATTCAACCCGCACTATCAGAATTCGATGTTGGTTGTTTTCGGTGACGGATATAGGTAGTGCACTCGCTTCCGCAACCAGCTTAAACTTGGTACGCGACCAGAGAAAAAATATTGTCTGTAAACATAGTACCAGACTGATCTCCATTGCAAATCCTAGTCAAAATATACCTACGGCTACGGCTCAGCCAAAGCCTTGAAGGATCCAAACTTTCCCTACTCCTCCACATGAATCCGATCTTTTTGCTTGTATCGAGAACGTCTACACCTAAGAACATCATGGCACAATGCTTTGCCTGCCGATGAGTTTCATTAATCGCAGCCATGTCGCACAGTCAGATCTACCTAAGACACACCAAAATATCATCGTAACCAAATTCGACAAATAACGACAAATTCAAATGTGTAAGACCCGAGTCCAGATTTTTGATAAGCAAGATCGACCAACTGTTGCAGAAAAGCGATTATTGGTCGGAATGCAATCACAGAGTCATAACTATTATGTTGATACACAAATTTATCACGAAAATACTTTAAATTATAAGCAGCATAAATCATATACCATTATTTTTCTTGAATGTTTTTTTGGCATTCAAAGGAATGAGATTTATGAAACGCTGAAATCTTTATCTATCAGATGAATCACTGTTCGTTTACTATATAGGTAAGCCGAGGTTACATATATTAGATATATAAAAAAACAAACACAAGAAACGAATGTGAGTGTTGGTATTAAGAATATTAAAATGCGGTTTTACGATTACCTTTACTAACACCGACTCAAGAATTATTTACACGTAGATGCTACATTTAAAAAAACTGGATATTTATACTCAAAGACTCGTGTAGATAACCATTTCAAGTAGGTACAAGGTTTTTCTACGTTTTTCAACCATTTCATCTATTTCAACATATTCTACTAGTAAGTTGCATACCCACTCACAATTCTTGCCTGGTCATTGATCCTTTAAATTGTACGTGGTTTTGATGTTTCCCAAACTCATTTCTAATCATGTTCCTCTAGATTTATTGCATATACTTTGATGGTAGTACACGCACTGAATGCATCAAAAGTAGGTGTTCAGCAAACGGCAACATTGTTACGGCCATTTTGATATTATATGTTTTTCGTAGCGTACATATAGGTAGAAACGCTGTCCTTGTGTTCAACAAGATACGGTCCGTAGCTAGTACCTAGTTGACAGACAGAGTTATGGCTGTAGATATGCTCCACCGAGATGTAATGTAAAGATGCATGGTATCTTACCCACGTCCTTTTCATCAACTCCTCGCCTGTGCCCACTCTTTCTACAGGGTGACGATAGATTTTTGAAAAGATCCTATTTCGAACCTTCTATTAGATGACACGTTTTTTGTAATTATCAGTCTAGTACTGTCTTTGTATCTGTATAGTTTCCAACATAAAGAAGATATTTCAATTTCATCGCTTTCATCGTTAGCTAAGTTTTTCTAGTCTTGTGAATTTGCGTTGGTAGAAAAAAATGCAGTGAAAAATTCTCAGAAATCTGGAGTAACAGCAGATTGAGTTTTTCATTTTAATTATTCAATAATCTTTGGAAAGAGCATTATCTAGAAATAGAAGCATATCGTTAAAACATGTCTACAATAAACTTGGTTGACTAGAGTAGGTAGAGCATTCAAGGGAGAAGGACAGGAGAGCCTAGTATACCTTTACCTTAAAACGCAAACATATGACTAAAATATAAGTCAGGATTAATATTCTCGGTGCTAACAAACTAAACTATAGTCCGGGACCAAAACTGAGCGTAGCGTTGCATGAGTGGCGATGTGCGGGGGTCTCATATGTTACCGCCAGGTCGGTTTTACGAACCTCTCTATACCTAAAATACGAACATATTTTTAGTTTTGTCTGTCACTTAGAGGGAATAATAATTAACCTAGAGATGAGACAAGACTGTTAAAAGGTCGGTAAACAGGTTATGTACCTATATAGTTTTTCAATAGGTATCGGATTATTTTAAATTTAGATTTTTTTAAATTATTTCACAAAGCACAGTAATTACCTGATGAAAATTGGACGATTTTCAGGTATTGTATTATAATACACCATATTGGAATTCCTCCTGCTGCTGTCTGTATTAGAAAAAAGTAGACTTTGCGATTGTCAGTATCGCAAATTCCAGTTGGATCGACAAACATTACCTACCTCCGAGGCAACGTTTGCACTCTCAGCATTATGGGAGTACAAAATGCAACAGCCCATTCATTTTTATTCTCGTTTACGATCTGAAAAACTGTTCCATTATTTTCTCGGGGCACCAAAAGCATATCATTTAATTTTTGAAGCATGGATTCTCCACTTCTTTCAAAGTAGACCTAACGTGTTTTGATTTTTTTTTCAAAATTGTTAACGTCAGAGTTTGTGGAAAATAAAATCTATCAAACGCAACCGACTTGTACAGATCCTCAAGTTATTCCGTTTTAGAAATGCAGTACCTTCGCCTAAAGTGACAGTAATGAATATTTTTAGGACATCTAAGACGTTTTTCTCCTAAATTACCTACTTCATTTTTTCTTGGAAGGAAGACATCCATTTCTAAAATAGGAGATCAATAAAAAACAATTAAAATAAATAATTTTATAATATCCTCTTTTTAGCTGAATTAAATAAAAAATAAAGATATTTAGAATATCTTGTCTGCTCACAAGTAAAAACCAGGAAATGGAAATGAGTTTTCAAAACTTTGATTACTTACTTTCTTAACGAATTTTTTGGGCATATAAATCCCCAAATTTTTCCTCAATTTAAGCTTCAATACCTATCTGTTTTACATTCAAGTAGGAAGGTATAATTTATTGACATAAAACCGCCAGTTTGCTCTTCTCATCTAGGGCTAGGCTTTATCGAGTTTAGTTCAGTTTCAGTTGATACATTTTAAACCCAAATAGGTACTCGTAAAAATTGTTTTTTTTCTTATTCAAGAGTGTTGCAGGTAAAAAATCACACAAAACATATACAATAGCCTCTTTTACTATTTTTCTGGATACAGCTTTAATTTATAAATGTCTCCCTCCGTGATTCTAAGTAAGTAATCAAGAACTGAAATTCAAAGCAGGGCATTTAAGGGCTTTTTATATCGATTATACGTAATCGTAGTAGAATTAAATGTTAAGAAAAATACTTCTAAAATAAGAAACAAAAAATTCATTTTTTAAGTAAAAATAATTACTTCAACTTCGGTTACATTCTTTATGTTTGTTTTAAATTTGTTATCAGCTCCGCTAATTGCCAATTGCCAATCACAGCAGCACAGCAGCCACTAAATCTCCAGTTTATAAAATCTCGAAAACAATTAACAATTTTCTATACAAACTCTCTAGAACTTAAGGAAATAATTAACTCTCTAAACCTAGAACATCAAATAAAATATACAATTATTTCTTTCGATATCGTTAAGTTATACAGAAACATTCCTGTAACAGATACACTTACATTACTTAATAATTTTCTTCTAAACTACCACCAGTAACTTAACAACAATATATTGGACTCCACAAATATAAATAACATTATGCAATTAACTAAACACATAAGTGAACACAACTTCTTCTCTTTCAATAACACGTCCTACAATATGACAGATGGCTTACCAATGGGCTCACTTCAAAGTGGCCTTTTAGCTAACATTTATATAGATCATTTAGTAAAAAAAATTCAAAAACTAGCAAACAATAAAAATATTAGCCTATGGAGAAGATACATTGACGATATTTTCTGCATATGGTCAGGCTCATTATCACAACTAGACACATTTGTTGAGACCATAAATAATCTTTCTAAAATCAAATTCACTACAGAGAGCAATCAACAACTCAATAAAATTTCTAGATCAAAACATAACACTCAAACAAAATAACGCTTTTGAGTTCAACATATACAGAAAACCTACACAAACTGATACGGTTATACCGAAACATTCTTACCATTCCCCTCAAATTAAAAGAACAGCCTTTCACTTCCTTTTAAACAGACTCCTGAACCTTCCTCTTAGCAGCGATAATTTTCAATCAGAACTAAACACAATTTACCAAATAGCACACAACAATCAATTCTCACATACATTCGTCAACCAAATAATGACATCAATAAAAAATAAAAAAATTATTAACAAAGTTTTTCGTCAAATAAATGTGAAAACAAAATACATTTCAATTCCTTTCTTTGAAAACACACCACAAAAAGTACATTCAATCATTAAAAAACACGAATTATATCTCGCAATAGCTCATATAGAACAATAGAAAGCTACTTAGTCAACAACCAAATTAAAAAAATCAATAATCAAAAGAATGGAATCTACAAAATAACATGTAACGACTGTCCAGCTTTTTACATATGAATGACCACAAGAGCTGCTGAAATAAGATTTATCATTGTAAAAATAATCCCAAATCTGCTCTCGGTAATCACTTATCAAATCATAAACATAAAACCTCCATCGGAAACCTAACAATAATTCACAATGAAAATAATTATCATAAGCTAGTCTATATAGAACAACTAGAAATATTAAAAAATCGTAACAACACACACCTATTAAACGACATCAAAGATTTTCCAGATCCCCATTCATTTAAATATTTAAGACCATTCATTAATTAACCAACATTCAAATCGCGCGCCATAATTTCAAACTATCCATAATCCAAAAAAAATTGAGATAGAACTATACTTTCGACATTTGATCATTAATCAAGAAAAGCATAATTTCCAACATCATCCAACCAAATACGCATATCTTATATTATATATATAAATAATTTTATACATAGATGATCATCATCCAATATTATTTCAGATTTGACAATAAGGAATACATTTCAATATAATTATTCTTTCACTGTAGTTATACAAAAGAATCACATGCATATACTTATAGAATATAATTTCATTTACCTACTTCACTAATTTTAACATCATTATCATATGTCCAAAATTCCTTATAACAATTTCAGCTGGCCTGACGATGGTATGATACCGAAATCGATCGCCAAGGAATAAAACAATTTTAAGTGTTTTCTGTTGTTTATTCAACCCTACCAACCAAATCCATAATACGAAACACATGTAGAAATTTATATATAATATTAAAAAGACTTATTAAGAAAGTAAGTCAATTATGTGTTATTATAGAAAATGGACATAAAATTGATCAATTCAATAAATAAGTTTTGTATTTTGTAAGAGAATTAGCGTTTGTATTGATTTTGTTTCATTCATGGAAAATTCACAAGTAATATTCCGTCATTTGGAATCTTTTTTGTATGAAGAAACCATAGCCCACTATTAAAATTCAATGTTTTAGTGATTTTGGAGCATTTCTTAAAACTTTATATTCATATATTATATATAATTTTGAAGGAAAAAAATCTGTTCAGGCCATCTTGAGTTTCACAAAAAAGTGATACAGGAACGCGAAAACCGCAAGGTTTTATCTTCAACAACAACCGTGAGACCTGGCCAGATTATTTGTAGCAACATTTTAATAGAACATTTTTCTCCATAGAGTTACGGTTTTCGAGTATGACCATTGGTAAAACCGAAAATATGCGTATTTCCGATGTGATGTTTTGAGATTTCTGAATAATAACAAGTTCAAGCAAAGAATATACCTACGTGAGTAATAGGATAAGTAGGTAGGTACTAAATTCTTTGATACTGACAATATAAAATAATATTATGTCCTTTGGTGCTGGTCCTTCTGAAGTTAGTGCCGAGTGTCTTCTATTTAACTAATAATTCCACAACTTCAAAATTACCACTACCAATAGAGTTAATATTATTTTGTATTTGTCAGTGCACCATCAAATAAAGTCGGTTCAATTTTTTGTACAAAATATTTATTTCATAAAATAATAATAAAATGATAATATGAGAAAATAAAATTAGGTCTAGTATACCTATAATGATGAAAATAAAACATATCCTTTGGATTTTCTTTTTTATTTATGATTTATATTGAGAAAATTAATTTATTTGTTTATACTGCACAATTTTTCTTATAAAGTCTTTGAGTGTACCTACTATGCTTTACCTTAATACACATGTCCGGAACCTCGGGATATGAGTTCTACTCGTCCTTACCACACTTTCCTCGGTGAAATATTTCAGACAAAAACTCGGGAAGCAATGTTTGAATATTATTTACCTAGTTTAAGATAACTAAATTGAAGATCTGATCTCAAGTTCCATGGCACACTGGAAGTGATTTTTCTTGAATCTCGCAATACATACCTACACAATCTAGCGGCCAACAAAATTTCATCTCAATTGGTCGAGAGAGCTTTACGTAACTCACATAAAGTATACAGCTAGATGAGATTCTATGTGATCAACTACTAGAACAGTGATGGTTTATATTATTTTAATGGAACTATTAACCCATATCAGTTATCATCCAAATAAATAATCTGTACCTATATATAGAGATAAATCTCATAAAGGTCTATCTATAGGTACTTGAAACATAACTAACACCCAGCGAGGTCATATCTTTCGTCATAATCCTTTTATATTTGTAAACTTATACTATCTGCCAGTTGTGCCACATACACATATCATTTATACTGGCTGGGTCTCAGAAACAGCAGGTAGGGCATGACAACCGGCCATCATTAATCAAAACCACTTACCTCCATTTTGAAACTTGAAACAACATTTGAACATACAAATAAGAATAACAAATAAATAAAAAACTCGATTTTTTTGAGGCAAGAATGTGCCTAAAAATGTTGACAAATGTTTTATGAGCACACGTTTACTGGTAAAACTCAGAAAAACCCTTAAATCAATAATTTTAATTGCTTGAAATATCTACAGATATAAAGAAGTGATAAGCAGTTTCGATGTAATTAAATAATTTAAGAAATTTGAGGAATAAATAAAAAATCTGGACGGCTTGTAGCCAGTAGGTAGATTTCACGGTTTTTAAGTTTTTATGTTTTAATAGTTTAAAATTTGAACTTGATATCTTTAAAAACTATGCCGTTGAAACTCGAAATTACAAACGATTGCAATACGTACATGAAATTTACCTAAAATGATACATATCTTCGTTTCAATAAACTTATTTGGACCATATGTCCATCCAGTTAGGGAAATAACTTTGGAGAAATCGCGACGAAAAATATCGCTGCACATTCTCAGTTACAACGGCAAACTGATGCGCATATCTGAGCATTTCCATAAGCCGCCATAGAATTACAGTGAAGCGAATTTCTTGCCAAGGAATAATCGCAACGACAGCGAACATTTCACGTTGGTCTGAGGGTGCCTTAATAATGACTTTAGGTTAGGAGTTTCTCCGCTTTTTTGACATTGATTAGTTTTGGAAAAAATAATTCTGCTGTTCTATTGTTTCTACTACCGACTTATAGAGAAAAAAAGTCTCACTAACAGCATATCAAATAAACAATATTTATAATAAAAATAATAAAAAAATAATAAAAATCAGATGGAAATTTGCCATATCTTTGCCTTCAATTAGTTGTGGAAAAAAATTGCTGCATTTATTTTTTATTAAATATGATCAAGTTAACGAAGCATCTATGTTTTTCATGAAAATATATAAAACTAGTTAGGTACTCATTATTTTGATTAAGATTTAAGTTAAGCAAGAAAAACACATTAATATTTGATATATCGATAAAATAAATAGTGGAATATTTTCCGCTTTTTTGACTATAATAAAATGTGCAAAAACAATGGCTACCGGTACTTTTATAAACAAAAAGAAGAATGAAAATATAAAAAATTCTGATTAATTAATTTTGCTTCAAATAGAGTTTATACTTAAGCTAATGATCTTAATTCCTTAATTCCTAATGAAATAGTTGCACTTGAAACTGGTCAATATTAGCTGTTAAATCAAATTTTATTAAAAATTAGAAATATTGCTCTTGAATTTACATGACTAAAACATCCCACAGAAAACCTCTAATATTTATTATATGTGTATACACATCGACAGCTCTCCCTCGCATAGTGCGATATTTTTCAAACTTAATTTATTTGCCTCCACATATTCGAGCTATGCGTTATTCGCCATACATTCGGTACTTTTATCGAATTATCAACAAAAGCTCGTATACATTCTGTACTCGGTCCGGAGATTAACGAGGGAAGTTCTCGCGTGGTATTCAGTAATTAGAATTCATACGACGTAATTTAATTCACGGGCGACATAATTTACAACGTCAAATCGCAGGTGGGCGTGGAAATATGAGTTACGAGCCCTTGTGTCACTTCATCGGCTGAGAAATAATTTTCATTTTCAATTACATGAACGAACGTGTTTTTTGACGCGCGCTAAATTGATGTTCTGACCCAGAGCGCAAAAAATAAACGGTGAACGATTTACTGTAGAATGGCTATGTGGAATCAACGTAGGGTATATACATACCTACCTACTCGCTGATTTGAAATAGGGAAGATAAGGATCAGAATGGAAAGTGTAACGTAACCAACTGACTATAGTTGAAGGTTTACTATATTTATATCGATTTCATTTATCTTTTTTCTTGTAAAACTGTCACACAATTTTTTCAACAGCTTTTTATGAATCTACACAAAAATACATAACTAATACCTAATAGTAAAATTAATTTACCAAATATAAACATCGAATTGAAATATCACCCGTTGTACGGTCTCGAAACCAGGACAAAGAACATTTAATTTAGTTTTTTTTAATAAAACACAGAAACTTTATGATGTTTTTATATTTTTCCATGAGGCGCGGTGCCGTTAAAGCTCTCAAGATTAAAGATAGATCGCAATAGATATCTACATTTCTAGAAGAAATCAGAATAAATATTTTGGAAAATTCATTGTGTCATTTGATTATAGATGTTTGTGAGGCAATATGTTCAGATGGTTGAAATAAATACAACACAACCAATTCAAAGAAGCGAAATTAATCAGATCAAATATAAAAACATAAATCTTCTCAGCACAATGCGGGTTGACATCATATATTTTTGAATAAGAAATTAAAAATAATTAAATCTAATTCACTCTAACCCATCCATCAAGATTTTCATGGATTACTACCAGTCAAATGATAACTCGATAGTTAGGGTTAGTCTGTAACGAGACGTTCATTTTTAAGACTCTTTAAAATAGTAACGGGCTTTAAATCAAAATAGGTCTTGTAACCTTTATCCGATAATTTTAAGGATTGATTGAAATCCATAAAGTTTGTTGCTATTGTGTAAGCCAAAACCAGCCGTTAAATTTAACGTCATTCATTCAGAAACGTTTTTAAGGCTTGATTATTATTTGGTCATAAAATTTAGCATTTAGAGATAGTTTTCTTTTCAATAGAATAAAAATTATGGTGTTAGATGATTATAACTGATCTTTGTATATGCAAATTTGATTAGGAACTTGATAAATGCTTGAAAAATTATCAAAAAATACTTAGATATAAGAGTTTTGCATCTCTCTTATTATCATGTATCTATAAGGTACGCACAACGCACCAAGTCATTACCAATTAAAAGTAGGTATAAAGAATACAGTAGATTGACAAATAAACAGTTTATAGGTTTTTAATTTTTTCTCTCTATACTAAAGTTCGGTATGTATAATATTAAGACACAATAAATATACCTATCTTTCCCATAATCGATACACCAGCAGCAGCCAAATCTCAAAGGAGACTTGAAAATTCTAAATTCAAGTCTTACAAAATATACTTACCTATTACTTTCTGTCATCACACCAGATTGTTCATTTAAAGAAACAGCAACAGATAAATAAATTCCCAAATCGATCAATTCATAATTCTATGATTCTCAAGGTTCATATCCTATATTTTCAAATTTTTATCAAATATAGTTCAACATAACCATAAAAGCAACAAAAGAGTCGACAACTATGATCACTTTACATACTAAACAGCGTGTTCCATGGTTCTTCGGAAACGATTTATCGAATGCCTTAGATTTTTTATCGGATGCATTAAATGTTGAGCTTACAAAATAGCAATTTACGTTAAAAGCATAAAATATTAACGTCCGATAATTCTACACTGATATCAGAAAATTCAAATTTGACAATATGACGACATATTTGTCATAAATTCGGGATAACTATCGCTATGATCGACGATCTATCAATTTTCTGTGTTGGTATTTATCCAGATTAATATTTTTTTTCTAAAATTACGAACGACTTGTTGCACTGAAAAATGGAAAATAAAGTTAGGTTGTATGAAGTGCCGTTGTGAGTAATTAGGGCTGTCCAACGAGCTGTCAGTTGAAGGTCCAATATGGCGTCTGGGTGTAAACAATACGTTTAAATAAGCCTAGAATACGGTTCATTTCTTGTAAAGGATACGTTTCTAATCTGCCAAAGCATATAATTATTCAAAGAATGCCTTCTTTTTGATGTGTGGTAAATTGTAGCAGCACAAGACATCGAGAAAATATATAATTTTTTCAAGGACATTACGTGTTTTAATGTAATGTACAAATTACCTACATTCTTAAATAAATCAAACCATTTAAAGAGTACATTACATGCACAGATTAACAATTGTAATGTTACCAATAACAAGCCAAAAATAAATTTACAATAATATAGAATTACATAACATACAGTACAAATACTCAAGCGTAATTATTACATGCTAGGTACTTCCTAACACGTACAATTCGCACATAGTCAAATATCACTGAGTACATCTAATAATCCAACATATTTCATATAAAACCACTTTATCTCGCATTCTTCATTCCCACAACATATCATCGGTTACCCATCATCAGGCTCATTACAAATGCACCATGTTGGAACTGGAACAGAAAATACCTTCCCATTACAACCTACTTTTTTCTAATTTACAATAGTAGTCACTTCTTGCATTCATTATGTTTGCTTTCAACATACGGAAATCCAATCGACAAGTTTCCTTCTGAAACACACATTCAATCCAAAACACGTCTATTTTTGCCTGCACCTCTATGACAGGGCAAGATCACGTCTCTCTATAGTTAAATAACAGGTCTTTACGTTCTCTACACTCACATAAACTGTAGAGTTCTTTAAATACGTTTAAATTTCACCAAAAAGGCTTAAATCCCATGTTAAATGACGGTTTGTTTACTCCCAGCAGCCATTTTTAAATTGCGCATGTCATTGTCCTGGACAGCTCTATTGAAGACTTATAACCACAAGTACCAGCACCATTATAGAATTAACCTTATAGTGATAATTACAAAAATATTTTCTCAATTCAAAAACGAGTATGTATTTACCGATGAGTTTTAAATTTCTCTATGACGAAACAAATTATTTATGCAAAAAATCTTGTTTTATCTCACGAAAATATAGAGACAACATGCCACAAATTGTACATCAATTTCGACACCATACCAACGAAGGTCGTAACTTTGGTAATTTAATACGCCTTGCCTATCCCGACATTTACTAAATTAGCATAAATGATAAAGAGATATCAATTTCAATTTACACTCTCTAGATTTCCTTGTTTTAATTGCTAGAAACTTGTTATTTATGCAAAGTGCGTCTTACCGCTCATATAAAAGCGCAGTTCAAATGAACAGATTTCAAACGGCAACTATGCTTCTATTTGCTTACTTTTATATATTTGATGCATCCGAGAAACCATGACGGCTTCTCTTTGTGATACCATAAGGTCATAAATGTTGTCGGTTCAACTACTCGGGATGCTCCAGATGGTTTCCTTGCGCAGAATTTGAAATCAGGTATCGTCCAGATTACCTAATTAGATTTATCGGTGGGAGGTCTCGAAGTATTCACGGTCTCGAAGAATTCACTCTCTTGGCAAAGAAACTATTCCATGATCTCAATTTTTCTCTATTGAAAGTAACAATTAAATTACAACTTTTATTTATGGATAATAATAAATTTGTATAGGTAGATATATGGATTTGTACCTAAAGTACCTATATGAGATTAGGTGACAGGTTGACAGTTTCTTAGATATTGTATCTAAAATAATATCCATGCAAATTATATTTTTTCTTCAGTTAACTTCAATTTTAGTTTAATACATCTTATTTGAAATGTTCCTCAAAAATGATTATAGATTATAAAGAAATCCTTTTGAATTATTAATTTTATCATTTTGCATTATATTGAACAAAATTGTGGTTCTCTGGAACCCATCTGTTATTATTAACTTTTGAGCCGACTGTACATCACCAGCTTCCAGTGAGGTCGTCTCCGAGTTCGGGCCCTCAGGGTTAGGCGCATAATTTCGTAGCTCCAATTAAGCTAAGTCCCTGCGGGGCACCAGTGCAACGAGGGCCATTTTAGACGTTACTACATTATTTAATCCGTAAATATTATATCCATTTGACGTTATCAAATTGGGATGGTTCATTATCGCAATTGGAGAGATGGCGTTTCGTTTTATGGGATTATGAAAGTTTGTGTTAGTGGGATTTGCGCACCGTTCCGGGTGAAGATAAGGGAGAATGACATTTTGTTTGCTCGATATTTGATATTCTAAAAGGGTGGTACAGTGAATACATAAAATTTTGCTCACATTGTTGCAATTCGATTTAAAAAATATAAAATATATACTTTTAGTAGTTTTACCTGTCTTTCCCATCTACTTTAGAGATTTTTTCTTCGAAATCTCTATATATTTAGTGACTAAAAAATGGTCTGTAGGTAGGTATCTATCTATCTACGGCTTAAGGAAATAGTCAAGAAATTACTTTTCGACTTCAGGGGACAGTGTAAAAAGAATACCATATCCGCTATCTATACACGGTCCATATGACTTGAATGTGGTGGATAAAATGTTTTGAAATGTCGCTGCATGAACATAGCGCCTGTGAAATGGTGCAGAAAAGAAATATGAATCATATATCGAACTTTTTGCTTTGATATAGTCTCTATACACCATGATATTACATATTATGAATAATGTAAGAAAACTTTAAATTAATAGAATATTTGAAAAAAAATCAGCACGTTCGACTAGATCTATCTATTACTCTGGAATGTTACGTACATTCAATTGTTTCTAAGACAAAACAAATGAAATAAAAATTTCTGCATAGGCAAGCAAGAAAACCAATAATTAAAAAGAAATGACACGCCAAAACTTAGGTTATTGTAAACAATTGGAAGAATGGCTTCCAGTTTAAGTATGGAAAATTAACAGTTAGCGTTTTTTACTTCAATCACCTTTTTTATCATGATGCAATCTTTTTTAATTCCATAGATGAGGAAAAGAAAGGGTGTGATTGATGGACAAACAGACAGACAGAAAGAGTAATCTTAGAAGAATTCCGTAAAATTCATTGTTTTTTTCATAGAAGAACCTACTCAATTCCTGATAACTTATTTAAATAATTTCATATGAAGATAAAGATGAATATTTGGTGTACCTATCTACGTAGTTTAACTTGCTAAACAAAGTCGATTATGGAAAAATTAATAGAGAAACCTTTGGGTATATACATGCCTACCATATGTACCTACTTGTATACTTAACTCGTCATTTCGTAAATAATAATTAAAGATACCATAGCTATTCCATTACCAGCTCTTTTCCATTCCGAAACAATGAAATCGTTTATTAGATTATGATTTTTATTTTATTTATTACCTACGTGACAACTTTGGGATCGCCGATGATAACTATTAGCAAGAGTTCTTATGAACAAATAGATATAAGAGTAAGTATTATGTGTGTAGATATATAAAGGTACATAGAGGAATTATTGCTAGTTTAATACCTGTTATAAGATGAGATAGCCTTCATGAACCTAATGACGCCTGTTACTGTACAAGAGAACAACACATTTATAAACAGTGAATCATTTACCTGTTTTCATTGTTTCATCCTGTACGATGAAATAAGCTCGCAGCGCAATGTTACGCAGTCAGCCTTCATTGATTTAACAAAAAAAAATCTGTTTGACTGCAGTGTAACCGATCTAGCTAACCTGAAATCGAATGCGACACCTGTTTTTCCATATATTTTTTCCTTTTTTAAATGTTTTGTATTCAATATGCCGACAGCACTTCTGATTTGAGCTTAGTCACATTCAGAAGATGTCTCGAGACATGCATGGAGGAAGTTCTAAGGGTCCCGACGATCTATACACGTGAAATGCATTTCTAATGGAGACCGTGCTCAAAAATACAGCCACATCGGACTGAAAATAAGTACCTATATAGGGGATAGCTCAACTCGGAAGCTATCTGAAAGCTGATAAGAATTGATGTTGAAGAAGAGCATATAGGTTCCTATGTTTCAGGTGTTAATTAATAAACTATTGGAAATATACCGTGTGGAACAGCAAAACTTAATACACATTATTTTAATTAATATGCATATTTATGGAAAATTCAATCTGTATAATCTTGAAGAATTACGAGTACAAAAATTCAATCATTTAAGTAAGAAAATTGCCAGCAATGTATTAAAAACTGAATAAAAGCGTTAAGTTCTTTATCATTGAAATATAAGTCAAAATAATTTCAGGGTTATTCTAGGACGGTTCCAGAGAGGTTGATAAATATTGCTACATCGGTGGATAGAGAAGCGAGGGTCGATAGTATGGCCAGGATGATCACCTGATCTTACGTTTATGGATTGACATTTCTATCTCCTATTTAAGGGTTCATGTTTTTTTTGTTTCTTACAATACTAAGAACAAATCTGTAATAGGTACTTATCAAGTTTTAATTGTGTTGTAGCGAACCTCGTCACAATAATGAATAATGTCTTTCAATGTTGATTTTGTAATTAATTAAGTAATGATTTATTGCAAGCCCCTACAGGAAAGTTTTTTAGCTGGATGTAATTTTATGAGCTCTAATTAACGAGTCTCAGGATTTCTTAATAATATGTAAGCCATAATTGAAATTTATTCCAGTTGGCTGTTACACTCAGTAAATACCTTTAAACTCCAGAGGTTACTCTTATTGGGATTTTGTTCTTGTAATGCTTGAAGTGCCTGAACTAATTATAGGTGAAATTTTAATCTTGCAAATATTAGAAAATAATGTTTATTACCAATAACATTACATCCTATGATCCTATTCACATAAGAAAACACGCATCGTAAGATAAGTTACTGTATCACCTACCGCAATGTGTACATTAGAAAGTTACGTGGCGTGCGATGCGATTCCACATCTCTCCTGCGGCGTTTATTCATATCAATAGTCGTGATTTACGACTTCTGCCGACAATGGACCGTTGTTGTGAGATAGGGCAATATGGCCGCCACGGTGACAATGGAGCCCTGCCTTCCGTTATCGTTAATCTGATTCACAGCGGGATTCCCGCCACAGGGACCCGCATAGTCCCCGATCCCGCGAATCTCATCCACTCGCAACCAACAACGGCTGGGGACGGAAGCGGAAGAACTGCCACACTCAGCTAAAGTCGACAAAAAACACAGAATACCCATAAAGGGAAACATTAATTTTCTATATGTGCACTTTTTTCAAAATAGGTTTTTTCCCCAATATCAAATCTAATAAAATGATTCTAGTAGGTACAGAAAAATAATTGTGAGGAAATTGATATATACATACCACGATGACATGAAAGTGTCATCAACACCAGGCAATTACCAGTAGATTTATCCTCCGAAGTTAAGTTTCTGAAAATCCCACTTATTAGCTACAATAAATTACTACTTACTGGACTGTAAAGTATTAGTAAAATAAAATATACCCCTACCTAATATATTTTTTTCAATTTTATTTTGAAAATCTCTAAGACAAAAAGTCAAGTAGGTACCTAATCATTGTGACATTGGAGTTTGCTTCCATTTCAGAATTACTAGGTTGATCATGAACATTTTGTGGTTCAATCAAGATTTTTTAAAGATTGAATTTGGAATCAGTTCAAAATTTGCTCAAAGAATGACTTCTAACTTCTATCGTGTTCACAAAAAAACAAAATTTACACTTTTCTCACATTTCAATGTTCATGCACAGAGATCCCATTTATTATTTGATTAATAATTATCATATTTTATTTTATAATAATACTAGTTTCAAACTTTCAATTCTATTGTCGATACCTATTATTACCTATTATTTCTGAAAAGTACAGCATAAATCGTAGATAATGATTACTAATATGAATCAATCGGGCCAAAGTTTATTGACACATAGGGACCTAATAGGGATTTCTTAAAAGAACTGAATATACATACTTCGATAGTCTCCATTCCCGAACTATTTAGAAACTTTCATCGGTATCTATGACGTCATCTTCTTGAAACCCATTGTATTGGACCTTGGAACGTGAAAGAATGTCAAACCCTGTAGCTGTCGTCTAGTCTAGTCTAGAAGATTTAAAATGGGGAGCGTGTCTTTACTTTTATCATCTGCTATTATATTAATATTGATTGAAATATCACTTCTCAATTTTAGCTTCCTATCCATGTTTAGCAAAGGCATGTTCTCACTTTCAAAGGCATACAGGGGATGATTTTTTTTGGATCGCTCGATATACCTATATATATAAATATATATGTTATATCCAGAGAAAGTCAACAAAACATACCATGCAAGGAAATTTGAAAGGGGAATTTCAGCCGATTTCTTCCGATCTGACTCGGTCTATGACGATTTTAGAATAGGCTGTAACGAATCCCCTTCGGAAGCGGATAGAGTCGCTATGGCTGACGGAAAGACAAGCAAATGTCAGAGAGGTCATTCCGCTGGAAGATATTTATATGTTTTTGCTCCACACTCCCAGCGTATCCAGAAAGGGTGAGAGCTTTTCTCTTGGGCGGATATAGGGAGCGGGTGTGTCGCTTATTTATTCATACTACCCGTCATCGTTTCCGGATACAGCGTAGCTGCTGGACCAGAAACATCAGAAAAAGTGATGGTAGTGATAAAAATGATTCGTTTCTATCTCTACAATATATACAGGGTATGAACAAAAATATTTTCTTTCGTAGTTATTTTTGTAAAAAGAAAAGCGTTATAGAAATATGTCTAATATGTAGATAAATGAACATTACGTCGAATATTAATATGAAACGTGGATAAGGAATCTATTTTCAATTCCTAGTTGATCATATGACAAAAATATACCTACCGAAAGCTCCTGCCTTAACATGCATCTGTGCTAGCCGAAGGAAATATCTAAAAATATTGAAAACCACTACTAGGATCTACTAATAATTATTCGTATGCCAATAATTAGAACACATCATTATTATCCCGAAAATATCTTTTTACTTTTTTACACTAGGTATACTTCTAACATTACCTATTCGGCATGACTATTTACAAATCTACATGACTTGATTACCTACCTAAGTATGTACTTGGTTATAATTTCTGATTTGTTCCATCTGTGCTAAACTAACTTTCTACAATACGTGTACCTACTGAAAATTCAACTTTGCAATACGTTCTCAGCATAATGGCAGGATACATTTGATGAATACGGCACAAACATTTTTGTCGTCCACAATTCCTGGGAATATACAGATTTCCAGACTTCAAATAATCTATCTCTGTATCTGTGTACGTCAAATTAGCATGATGGAGTTTATCAGAGGAAATACATAGGTATTGTTGTATCGAGCGTTCAAAAAAAAACATTTGCAGTGGGCATTTGAAATAGGGTGCGCGACTTTACTAGATTCATGTAATAAGTATTTGTCATTTCATTTCCGAATGCGTGTATCCAGCCAACAATTGGTACGTTCCAACACTTCGAAGGATGGCAATGGTATATAGAAATTAATAACTATATTTTTATGTTGATACTTTGTCTAGTTTCGTAAATATAGCTTCTAAATAGATAATTGCCACGAATTACACTACGTAAATAGTGCCTATAATAGTATTTGTATACGTTTCGCTAGCTGTACTGGTAAGTTACGCATCCTACTCTTCTATCCATCTTGTCATTTGCCAGTTGCCCGAAGCAGTCACAGCCTGGAAAGAAAAATAAAAAGACAAATACTAATTACTTCAATCTAGTAAAAACACGCTCCCTTCTGCGAATGGATTTTTTTGGATTGCTCGATATAGATAATACCTATAATAGTCCCTGGAACTAAACCTGTATACCTACAGGTAATAAGTACATTGCAAGTCTGTGACTTAATTAATCGTAGAAATCCGTTGCTTTTCAAAAATATAGAATGTATTTCATAACAACAATTAACTTGCCACTAGAAAGTTATTGCTACGTGTCCAATTTCCCGAAATTCAAAAATGATATCGACCCCACACGTAGATATAATTTGTCATCAGTAGGTCAGATTTCAAGATTATTTCATCATTCTGCTCAATACTTGATATAAAAATATATTGTTCGTTAATGGCATGCAACTATTGCATTCAGTGAAGGTTTTCTTTCCGCTATGTTACCATAGTAGGTAAGCAAGTTTACCTAATGGGACCTCGAGTGTCGCATCCCTGAAGGTGTTTTATAGCCTGAAATTGGTTATAACAAATTATACTCAGGATCATCCGTCTGTTTACTTGATTTATATAAGAATCGATTAGAGGAAACTTTGTTTCTACATTTAATAGCTACCTATGTATTTTTGTCAGTCCACATTATAAGTCATTCTACGGGAGTGATTCAAAATATTGCTTCTATCAATAGAAAAGTTCCCAAGACTACTAGTAACATTCCACTTTCCGGAATATCAAGCGAGGGTGACAGTCGTTCAGCCAGCACTCAAACATCTCATCCGGATCCATCGTGATCACTGGACCATAAATAGCAAATGATCACAGGGCTGCTCTGGGACTATAGATGCATGCCACTCCTACCATAATAATTTGTTCATTGCACGCACAAAAGACGCGTGCTTTGTTATAGCAATAAATTTTTTGATTTATATAGATGGTGGCAGCGAACCCTCTCTTGATTGTTTGCATAGTGCCATTATGTAATAATAAAATTATTTACTTGTAAAACCACTTAGCCGTCGAAATTGTGTAGCCCCAATATTGATAATACGTAGCCAATGTGAGTGACACTTTGAGATGGAAGTCGTAAATAAATTAGAAGCCACTCATTTTTATGTTCTGTTGTAGTGTGGAATAAAATTGCTTAGTCGTAAAACCGCACACACACTGTCGAAATCACAGCTATTATAATAGTATTGTTGAATATTTGCCATTAATCATTTACTTACAAGGGTTCGGTAATATTTCGTTTCAGCTACCAAGTTTATATGGATACCGGTTATTTAATTAATACCATTCTACACACCATCCTGTGATTATAACATTGTTCTAGATGCACCTAGAAAACATCATATAATCATGAATAAAACCTAATGGATTTTTTAGCAAATCTCATTGATAATACTAAAAAAGGCAACACTGATTAGTACTTATCCAAAACGAACCAAGACAAGGGGACAGAAAACTTTAACGATAGATGGTACATCTTCCACCTAGAATATCTTGTTCTGACATCTTTAATGAAGAAATGCCATCTTTGAGTGATTTAAGTGTATTTACCTATTTTAAATGTTTTCTAATTTCGATATTAAATCGAAATGCGAATAATCACATGAATTGTCATTGAATAACTTGGACATATTGTAAAATGCGCGAGAGAGACACTGTGTTGCAGCTTGTTTCTGGTTTCTAGCAAAGTATTTTCGAAAAATAAAAAAGCGCTTGTTTTTACTTTCCTACGCTACTATAGTAGCTGTATAAGGAAAGTATAGTAATCGTGTGAAATTTTCGGTATCGAGATTTTTACAAATATTGACGTTTCAGAGTTTTCTAAGTTAATAAACATATTTTCAGTAATTGGTCTATCTGGTGAGTGAGTGGACACATCATACTTTTTTTATTATGTTGTTCCTCAGTGATATACAGCAAACTCACCTTCCAAGACTGAGACTGCAGTAGGTATAATCCTCCTCAAGATTTCGCCAATCTGAAAGATAAAATAATAATTGTCACTTAAATTCAACTTTGAGATTTGAGTAGTTATAACTAGAGCCTTTATGATTATTATTATTTTTATTATAAGAGTGTTGCTTAAACCATGAACTGAAGTTATATTATATGTCTGTGCTGGTGTTGCGGTGGTACATACTTACAAATATTCAAAATATATGTGTCAGCGTTTGATAAACTCCTGTGCAGTTATCTGGTTTAATTTGGGAATTAAAGATTAAGGAGCATTCTAGTGTCAGTTGATGACGTCACCCCATACTGCCCAGTAGACTGTATCGAATTCAACATCATCTTTATCTTTACGAAATTCATTAATGAAGATAAAGATGTCATGCTATACGTAACAGCACAACTGTTCTGACTGGACCATATCACCATCTCTGTCATCAACTTTCATTTAGCCTTCTTGCAATACTCAAAAGAGTGGATTATTTTAGCAACGGAAGCACATGCTCTATACTGTAAGACATAAGTCGGTATTTATAGTCAGCACTAATGACAGGACAATCCTCAAACTTCATTTTCATTAAGGCTTACACAAACTTGAGCGGCTACGTGCCGGGGGGAGTTCGATACATAGGTAAGCTTTTATGAGTCGTTTCTCACCTTATACCTACGATTGCGCGGTATTGTGGGCAGGGAATATACACTCACTCTACGTCCTAAAGAAAACATTCTCAAATGTATCTTACAGTTGCATCTCCTAAACCACAAAGTACGCCCGGAGTAAATTCTTACATTGTAAATCTTGTTATGTTTCATTATTATATAATTTATATATTCTTAAAAAAATACAAAACTAATGAGAATATTTACAAATACCATCCTATAACATATTCGATGAATTAAAAAAAATACTCCTGTGAAGAGACAACCGTGAAACATTCTAGCAGAAATCTTTGTTTATACAAGAAAGCCTATCATAGGTAGGTAACGATATCCTATGATGTTGAAGCTGTTTAGTTGAGGCAAAAAAAGAAACGGTGTAACATTCCACTAAAATAAATCTCTTTATGTTTAGCTGAGTGAACAGAGAACATCGTGCTTTTCCTTTATTGCGTCCTTCTATCATCCATCTCAACAAATTGTCGTTTTTGCAGTGACCAATGGTGGAAAGTGACGTTGATTTAAATGGAATTGTAGGATGACGATAACGCGCCGCCGGCGGCGACTAAAATGGCAAAGGGACTACAAGGACTAAGGCACACACATACGAGAAAAGAGAAGAATAGGGTCGTTGGTCGTCTTGTGTGTATAGATACGGGCACCATATACCCCACCATACCAGTCTCTCTCCCCTTGAAGGGTGACGATAAATCGGGATTTGCCATAGGCGAAATCCCGCTCCGATACTAACCATAAGCGTAATTAGAAGATAGTAGGATTACGTGTTCATTAGGATAGTGGATATTTATGGGAATTTCGGCGGGATTAGGGTGTCGACGTGCACGTTAAGTTTCGGATATATTTGCGAGATAATTGCGTTATGCAGAAGTTACAGGGGAATTTGGAAATCACTTACAGAAGTATCTTTAATGGTGATGTTGATTCGAATTAGTTACACATTGTTGTTGTGGTGTATTTGAAGAGAGCAATTGAGATATTTTTTATATAAATAAAACTAAATAAAATACAAGCACAATAAATAAAAATTTTACGGTTGGCTAGTTTAAAGGTTATATGATACTAGCTGAATAGCATACCTACAAATCATCTAAATGACTGGCTATTTTGATAGAAAATCATATTTCTACTACATAAATATTAAACGTATACCTACTCCGATTTTGATGATTTTTGATTCATTTGAAAGATGAGTCTTGCGAAATCGTCCCATATTTGTAAAAACTCAAATCCGTATTTTCGATATGTGGAGGGGGCAATTTATTTAGAAAATTGAAAATCTGAAGCACCATATCAAAGATCAGACTAATTGTAACAACATTTATATTGAACAATTTTTCCATAGAGTTACGGTTTTCAAGTTACAGCGGTAGTAAAGTCTAAATATGCGTATTTCCGCAATGATTTCTGAATAATAACAAGTGTACAAGCAAAGAATATAACATGGGTAATGATAGAAGTGAACGTTCAACGATTTTCGTGACAACTGACACTGAAAGGTGTGAAATACCTAAATATTTTCGCAAAAAATTGGATCGACGTTATTAGTTGCTGCACTGAAAAATACAAAATAATATTAATTCTATGGGTGCTGTTCCTTATGAAATTGGTGCCAAAAGTTGTCAACCTAACTACAACTGCACAACTTCAAATGTAGTACAAGTAGCAATAGAATAAATATTATTTTGTATTTTTTATTGCACCAACTAATAACATCGGTCTAATTTTTTGAAAAAAATATTTATACACTATATCTATTGGTTCTGTATAAATGCTGAATGCAAGGGCAAGGAAAAATTATTTGAGCATGTTTCCCAACTTTCCTTTGCCCTCAAAAACACAAATCTATGTTTATATTTAAAAAGACACATTTTTTTGTTGTATGCATGCAAGACACAATGAAAAAGAATACATAGCCTAGAAAATAGAGCCCTTATAAATGCTTTAAGCGCGCCATACTACAGGAGAATATACAATGATCTGGGATCACAGGACACCAGTCCTGGAAAATATGAACAAGTTTGCTATGGGTAGGATGGAAAAAGCTGCCAACCATCAAAACTCTGAATTTCGAAGACTAGTCGACTACGATGGACAACTAGTCGACATTTACCAAGGGTACAAGAGGCCAAGACCAAAAAAGTCAATACAGGTTGAACCGAGAAAAAACACCAGAGGACCAGAATCTGGAGAGGACATGCTCATAGCAAAAAGACAGTCGCCAAATTAAAGAAGAATAGGAGAATGCGCAGGTCTCTTTACGAGGGACATCAAACTTCCAAGCTTCTAGGTGAGGTATAAGGCAAAGTATTAACGGAGAGGAACAGGTTTTAGTCACTAAAAATCTGACACTCTTCCGACCAAATATTTCGATGGGCTCGTCTTTTCAAGATTTCCTATATCCCGTCTCAAAAAAACTGGGCTTCTTGATCTGCCTCCTAGATACAAACCCGATGGCTACCACTAGACGGGATCGTGAAATAAGTGAGAAGAGTCAATTACCAAATTAGTTAGTATTGGCAGAAGTTTCAAGAGTGGTTTGAGAGAAGAATAAAATTAACGACTAAATCGCATTTGATATATCATTAAATGTAAACATAGATGGTTTTGTAGATGTAGAAGTGTAATCTTACTGTTACAAACATTTTCTACGTAGAGAGCAAAGCAATAAAGTTGGTAATATGAATTCAAATTCATCATCACGGGTCACTCATACCATTCAAGACTACGCTCCGAGCTGCTTAATTTTGATGATAGCAGCATATAATAAATTCAATCACTAAATAATAAATATTGCTGTGGTATGTTATTGAAGGTAATGACCGAGATATAATGACAAGTGATTTGCTTGAATCATGATTGTGGATAACCTCAAACTCAAATTAACATACTAGTACCAATAAAATGAGTAGGTGAATAAGAAGAATACATTTTAAAAATATTTTTCATAAGTATGTAGGTATTTTTTCAGACAGAAAGAGATAGGGCATATTTCATTAGATTTCATATTGTATTCCCAAACATAGAATTCTGATTAATAATTGTTACATCACAATTACCGCGTAGATATAGGTATCGGTGAGGTACGTAGCGGTATGTTTACCTTTTAAAAATCAACATGCAAGATATGGTTTATGTTCTTCCCGCATAAGATCATAAATTAGACCCCTGGCATTATTTGGCAGATTTACGATGGCGTGAATTAAATTTAATTTAATTTCATCCGCACCAATCGGCTTGAAATGAACGAGAAACGGTGGTGCAAATGTAGGAGAGCGAGAGAAGAAGAGTAGTGCTGTGGCCAACCTTCTGTCCCATTCTAAAGCAGCATTTTGCCTGAAGATGCACAAAAGAGGCCGGCTTATTATACTGGTGCATGTTCATTACCACACAAAAATGTGCACGGGAGGTGATGTTTTTGAGATAATTTAGCTTTATTGCAATATTTCATGAATTATTCAAGAAATGTCTGATACGATGAATGTTTGCGTGCAGTTACCAGCGGTCTGTGAATGTAGATGTCGCCTTACATGAGATTTTTATCTCCTTGAAAAGGACACATATAGGTACCTATCTAGTTAAGATTCACGGTAGATAAAGTTAGAGAAGCTCTACCCAATTGAAGTTGAGAGTGGCAATGAGAATTAAAACTATTTTTAATAGCTAATAAAAATGTGCTTACAAATATGTGAAAACTATTGGAAATGTAAAAATCTTTTTAAAAGCAATAATTGCAAGAACTAAACAGTCAAGTAAAAACAAATTTATTTTTTTTTTAAATTAAGGCTGGAATGCGATTTTCCAGATATTTCTCCTGATCTTTCCTTTTTTTGGTTAAATTAATCTCGGGAACGAAAAAACATAAAAAAACAAATATGGTATTATTATAGTCAGTTATGATGAAAAGTAGATATAGGTAAATAAATATTTTTGAAGATTGTCCCATATTTTTACTTTTCTTAGTGATTTATCCATGTATTCTTCTAATAGCTTCTCCAGGGCTCCAGAAGTCCTGGACTGTAATGAACAAAATATCTATCGTTCAAATCATGCGTTATGGTCTTAAGTACAAACCCCCCGAAAAATCATTTTCAGTCTGTACCCAATTTTCCAATTGTCCACGCAACTATTCAAAATGTTCTTATTTGAAATGTGACGAATACTTTAACAATAGGACAAACTTTTGGCACCAACAGCCATAAAAAAGCAAACAAACAGTCGAAATTTATAACTCCTCTGTTTGGAAGTCGGTCAAAAAACACAACTAACGCGAGTAAGCGTTCTCAGATAATGCGATTTTTCATGCAGTCATGTTGACGCCACCTATCTTTATACGTCTCACTTAACTACATTATTGTAATATTTAGACATCTAGCTTGTCTGTGCGTAATTTATCGTTAGATCCTTAGTTAGGAAATAATTGTTGTTCGGAAAACATTTAAATTTTCAAAAAGGTCATTGAATAATTGAATTTTTACACTCTAATGATTGTATTGGGAAAGAGTTAATGTGCGGAAAATGAAATATGCAAACAAATAAATTATTATTATTATGTATGTACTTATATATACTTACCTACCAAAAGCGCATATTTGCGTATCCTTGTACATTTCAGATTGATGAACTTTTAATTGAAATTCTTATACAAAAATACTTTCTTTGTTACTTCTCATGACGAAATTATGATAACGAAATGTGCGTGATATAATAAATTTGGCAATTCAAAATATTCCTGCATTCAAAATCTCAGGTTTCTACAACTTCAACGGCCCTCTTTCTGTTAACTGAGATTCGCATTAGGTACCCGAATCTAAACAAGTATCTATATTTTTCAAGTGTTCAGTTAATGACCATCTATTATGTATAACCAAAAAAAAAACCATGAGAAAAGTTATTAAGTATGAAATTTCTATAGGTATTATATTCAATGCCAAATATTTAAAATTTAACAATTGTATTAAGCACGTAAAATTTGCTTAATTTCGAAGTCATTAGCTTCTCTTACGTTCACAATCGCGTATACCTACTACTATGATAGAGTCTTGTCTCGCACATTGAGGGAGATTTGCAAACTGTTGGAAATCTGTTCCGGATTTGCTTTTGGAACAAAGCTATGAATTTATCAGAAGATTGACATTCAAGTTTTTTTTTATAGTATTACGCGTAATTTATAAGAAATTACCCCTCCGCGCCGCATGGAACTAGAAATATAAGGTTGTTTGAAAATATTGTCAATCTTTGTTTTCTTTAGAAATTGTTTTTTTTAATCTATTAGTGCGTAATAAAAAACAGTTAGATGTTTATTAAGGAATGCATAAATACGTAGAATGAATACAGATGAAACCTAAAAAAGCCCTCCAACTACTATTTTTTTAAAATCTCAATTATTTTTTAAGGAAACTCTATAAGAAAATATTATTCTAGGAATAAATAATGATCAATTTTAAAGAAGCCTTCTGTTTACTCATATCTTTTAAATTCATTTTATATTTACCTACAGAAGGTGTACACAATGTTCAAAAGCAAAAGAATCAGAAATATATAATCAAATAAAAACAAGCTCCATGGTATTTAACTTTAAGTCAAATAATCCGAGTCAATGGTAATAAAAATAAATATGTTTCTATAACGTTATTAAAAGAAATAACTGATATACCTAAAAAAATCAGTATTACCTACTTGTAAATCACTGATTTCAAATTCTGTGAAAATATAACTTATGTAACAATAGATAGATCTTCGCCTTTTAGCTTGATTAGCTCTATGTATATCATCAACTTTGTTTTTAATGATCATTTCTCTAGAATCCTTTAAGAAATTATCTAAAGCAATATTCAAATTCAAAACTACTAACCTACTTACAATTTTTTGCCTAAGATGAAGTAGGTACCTACCTACTGATAAAATTATAAATTTTTGTCAGTGTTACAACATTATCAGGGACATAATGAAGTCTGTAGGTACTTATCACTTCTGTAGGTACCTATTCTCTATATATTGCAATAAGTGTTACTCTTCTATTTTCTCAAATAATACTTTTTTGGCACCTTCATAATAAGATATAATCAATTTATTATTATCTATTATTCGACATATTTTTAAATTTTCAGATAGTAGGTACCATATTAGGTAGGTGGTACTATCTGGTTTTCCTTGCTGCATGTATGTTTTGCTGGTAGGTACCTATAATAATAATAATAATAATAATCTTTATTTAACTACGATTTGCGAAATTGCAATTGTCAGCAGATTAAAATATCTTAAATTAAATACTAAAATGGTGTTTAGACTACTTATAAACTAACAAACTAGGACTTACAGTTTCTAAGTACTCGGAACGTGAATAAAAGACATATTTAAGCAATAATTTCTTACAAACATTTTTAAATTTTTTATGCTCAAGGTCTTTAACAGCCTGAGGAAGAGCATTAAACAGCTCGATATCCAGTGAGTTTTTTGAGCACACTTTATATTTAAACCTTTTTATACCAATTTGGTTGGCCGATCTGGTGTTATACCGATGGTAGTCTGAGTTGCTTTAGACTGTTTTTACTTCCATGAATTTCTATCAGCTGATGCCAAATATACATGGCTAGAACTGTTAAAGCTTTAAAATTGATAAAATAAGGGCCTCAATGATCGCGATGACCAATCCCGGCGATTGTTCGAACAGCTTTTTTCTGCAATCGAAAAATTGTAATGGTACTGCAACGGTTTCCCCAGAGAACAATATATAGGTGTGCGTGAAACAAGGAGTGATAGGCATTAAGTACTGATATATGGTGTAATAAGGGTTTTAGTTGCCTTATGAGGAAAAGGGAAGAAGACAACTTATTTTTTAGGATCTCAACATGTGGAGTCCATCTGAGATTTTCATCTAGTATTTGACCTAGAACTTTAGCGCTCGTACCTTCTATAATTTTCCGATTCGTTGAAAACAACAATTTCAATGTTTTGTCTGTATTCAGCTTTAAACAGTTTTGGGAGAACCAGAGCTCCACTCTTTGAGTCATTAGATTACAAGTACCTACCTATTTCTAAGACCGTCAATATCCTGATAACCACAACGAATGGACGTATCATCTGCAAAACAGACACACTGAGCTGTCGGCAAAAATGAAAACAGATCATTAATATAAATTATAAACACTAATATATGTACCTATATCAAGCAATATAAATTTCAGAAACTACGGTTTGATACTTAGAAATAATATTCAAGTTTAATTTTGTAATACCATTTCAAATATTATCAACTAACATATAATTCACGTTGACAATATCATTCAAAATAAAGAACCAAATTAAAAAAAATGTAACCTAAAACATTCAATATGAAGATTCAATCTCCTTGGTACGTAAAGGAAAATAATATATGTGATAAGTTTCTTTCTTCTATGTACCATGTGAAATAGATCAGAGTATTTTTCCCATTCTATTAACATATAACGAATAAACGTTTACAAACGTCACTTCTTCACATTGCAAAATAACGCCAAATTCATCTCCATACTATAAATAAAACATTTTATCTCTTACTATTTTCGTTCTTTGCGCACAACTTTTTCCTCTATCAAAACCAGTCGAGATTTTTATCTGATACATCTACGGCATCCTGAATAAATATTTGTTTATGTTTTATTTAGGTAGGGAAGACACAATTAGAAAGTCAAATGCCATACAAAGATCCTCAGACAGATAATATGGCAGCCGTTCTTTTAGAGCCAGCTAGAAATAAAAATGGTCTGATGTAGTCAATAAAGTCGAGACTTCGTAAGGGGATGGAAACGACGATGTCGGGGATGCTTTTGTGTATTCACAGATATGGATCTCGATTCGAGTTTAATAGAGAATTTTCATACAATTTTCCGAGTGAGTTTGTCGTCAAGACTTAATTGTCCAACTTACTGCATTTATTTATGTACAAAGACCAGAAAATTGAATGACGTTTTTGTAAATGGGTTAACTCACATTTAAAATGAACAAAGCAGGTATACACAAACACTGTATCCTATCGCGTTCTGCATCGATTGATATACCTACAGAAAACTATGAATTAATCGAATTTGAAAATGAGAACTATAGTGATGTTAATAGGCGCTACTCTGCTAAAATATTTTCAAGAATGTGGCTATTTTGGTTATAACGGAAGAAGATGCCAAATGTGTTATTTAAAATAGACCATCCGATATATTATTACATTTTTAGATTATTTATTGAGTTCTTATCAAATTTCATGTACCTATAATGTTATATACTTAAGTATAGCTGTTTTAGATATATACAAATTTTATAAACCTATATAAATATTTTTTACAAAAAATTGGACCGACGTTATCACTGAAAAGTATAACTAATATTAATTCTATTGGTGCTGTTACTTTTGAAGTTGTGCAGTTGCAGGTAGATTGATAACTTTTGGCACCAAGTTCACAAGTACCAGCACCAATAGAAGTAATATTATTTTATACTTTTCAGTGCACCAACTGATAACGTCGGTCCACTTTTTTGTAAAAAAATATTTATTTCACACTTTTGAGTGTAACATTACTCACGAAAATCGTTGAACGTTCACTAATACCACTGAAGATAGTACTTATCCTATTACTCACGTATATTCTTTGCTTGTAGTTGTTATTATTGAGATCTCAAAATATCAAGCGGAAATACGCTTGAGTATTTTAGATGCTACCATTTTACACCGATTTTACTCGAAAACCGTAACTCTAAAGAAAAAATGTTCATTATAAATGTTGTTACAAAAAATTATGTCTTTCATGTTCTGCCCACAGATTTTCAATTTTCGACACATAGCAAAAATACGTATAACTGAGAATTTAACATGCCTCTCGAAAACCGTTACTCCTTTGAAAAAAATATTCAATTTGAACGTTTCCGGATATTGTCCTATCTTTAATTATAACATCTTTTCGATTTTCGAGAAAATTAGCCCCCTCCATCCTCTTCGGGTTCGGTTTTCGGAGGGAAGGAGATGTCGGATTCCAGTTTTTATGAATATTGGACCATTTCTCAAATCTCCTCTTTCAAATGAATCAAAAATAATCAAAATCGGAGTACGATTACTATATAAAAGGCGCGCAGAAACCCAAAAAAGAAAAAAAAAGCACACAGTCGAATTGTATACCTCCTCCGTTCGGGGTTCGTCGGTCAAAAATGACCGATACTACATAATTATCATTTTACTTACCTACTTACCTAAGGAAGCATCTATTATTTAATTTGAGTTTGTTTTCTTGCATATAGAAGATTGAGTTTAGTTGGGATTATCTATTTGTTTTATATTTTGATAATTTCGAGATTGCCCATTGGTCGAAATTCCAGCGTAAATCAATAAATATAAATCTGAACACAATGGAAGTTATTCTGCCAAAGACGCTACTCTATAACTGTGCTTTTGAATTTTGTTTTTTTTAAATTTTGGCAAAAAAATCAGCTGGGATCCTATACCTACATCGATAGAAAAAACGGTTGGTCATTGTGAATTTATTTTATTCAATTTAATGGAATTTGTGACACATACTATTATTAAATTTTAGCTTCATCATATTATCTAAGTTTTAACTATGCCAAATAGGTAAAATATTCCTCTGTGACTGCAGTATTCTTAAAATAGGGTCCAAAGAATTAAGTGCTCGCATTAATATAATATAGATTAGTAGGTAAAGGGTGATCAAAAAAGAAAAATAGAATACAAATACTAAACAGCAATAGTCATTTTTTCCAAATGTAAATTCCCCATGTTTATGATTTCATCACACACCTAAAGCAAAACTGATTTTTCGATTGATTATTAACGGCTTTTAATGCAGGGTGCTATTTTATTTTTCATAAAATTAATATTAAGAAATCTTAAAATTTATTCAAAACTAATCATTTTAGGTATAGGGATTAGTTAAGAAAAATTTAACCATAATATTGGTACTGTTTGTCTATGATATAAAATATAGGATGATGCATTTAAAAAAAAAACTAGAAAATATAGATATAATTGTCTAGAAAAAGAAAGAAATACTATTATTTTGTATTTTCAGTGCATCAACTATTAACGTCGGTTCATTTTTTTGTAAAAAATATTTATTTCAGAATTTTGAGTGTAACATTAGTCACGATAATCGTAGACCGTTCATTTATACCAACCATTACCCATGTATATTCTTTGCTTGTATTTGTTATTATTCAGATATCTAAAAACATTGTTGCGCAAATACGCATATTTTAGACTTTACCACAGCTGTAACTCGAAAACCGTAACTATAACTATATAAGAAACTGTATAAATGTTGCTTCAGATTTTTAATTGTCGAAAGAGATATCGAAAATACACATATTTGAGATTTTAACATCGCAGTAGGTAAATCGACAACCGTAGCTCTTTTGAAAAAATGTTGAATTTAAACGTTTCCGGAAATCGTCCTATCTTTAATTCTGCCATCTCAGATTTTCGAGAAAAATTGCACCATCCACCCCCTTTGGGGATTTTTTTTGGAGGAAAGGATATTACAGATTTAAGTTATTGCGAATATGGGACCATTTCTCAGTTCTCCTCTTTCAAATGAATCAAAAATCATCAAAATCACATTTACTAAAAAAACAGAGAGTCGAATTGTATACCTCCTCCGTTTGGGTTCGTCGGTCAAAAACGAAGTAAACATACAAATGATTTGTATATGGTGCTGAATCATTATTTTAAAAATCGATTGTTTATAACCTAAATCTCTGAGAGCTCATGGGATTTAATTACATTTTTTATGTTTACATTGTTAAAAAGGGCCAATAGACCAAAACTTATGAAAAAAATATGTATTTGGGCACATGCCCATTGAGGATCTCAGCAGGGGTAAATACTCTAATCCTACTTGCCGACTGAGCGCAAGAATTTAGAATTGCCTGTTGCAATTGAGCGCAAAGGCGGATCAATGAAAAACTGCTCAACTGTATGAATTAATAAAGAGAAAATAGTTCATTTTCCACATGCTGTAGGTGGAAATACCGGTATTGGTTTTAATAAAATGCATTACCAAAAATATATCAAAAATTTATTAACAAACCTTATATCTAATTGTTTTTACAACATTAAATCTAGAAATATTCTTTTTATTGTAAAGATTGATTAAATTTGCAACATAATCTTGACGTGCTTTATAATTCTTATTTTTGACTGCGTTTTTTAAATGAGCATTATTCATTTTAATGTATGTTTGCGTTTGAACATTTTTTAACTCATTCAAAAATATGAATATGTTGGGATGAGTAGAATAAAATCTTTTATTAAAATGGCTGTGGAATGAATCGCAAGCTTTGGTACTTCTCTCACTGCTTGCGGTACAGGAAGCACACCACATTTCTGGTGGAAATTGTGCCGACTCACAAATATAATTTTCAATTGAATAGTCGCAAAAAGCTGTAATTCTGGAAACTCTAGGCGCTGTAGGCATAAGATCTTCTACAAAACAATTTAAAACCTCAGTATCATCTCGAAAAATTAAAACAAATATCCAACACAACCATTTCCCTAGCTCACTTTCGTTGTTGCAATATTCAGTTTTAGGCCAAGGTTCTGGATTTTTCTGATCCAGGATTGAGAAATATGAAACCTACATCCAATAATTTTTAAGATAGGTCAGACAATTCGTGCTGCTTTGTGTATCGCTTCTTCGAAGTCACAAACCATTTCTGTAGGAGCGAATGACATTTTTTGTTCTTCACAAGCTTCAACGACAGATCATAACTTGTAACTATTTTATCTCTTACCAAAGCAAACACTAAGGGAATATAATGACTACTTCTCACTATCTGTATGGTAAAAAACGGTGCGACGAATAATTAAAAGTCCCGTCACAAAAGTATTTTTGTACACCGTGTACTTCTAGTACTGAATAAAATTATTCCTTTCTCTTTGTCGGCCGAGAGCGAAACATTTTCCCCGGGCTATGTTTATACTGCCAGATTTCCCAACGCTTCAAACACTTCGGCATTATTCTTCGGAAAAGGTGGAAGCAAATTTCTCTATGAACGGTTGATGCTGTACCGAATATTTTCTAAATTCTGCGTTGTGGCAAACTGAACAACGCCGCCAATTTCCGAATTTATTATTTGACTAGGTCTAGCTTTTTGTTTGATAATGTTTTTAATGCTATCCCAGTCCTAATACTCAAACCAAAACAGTATCGAACATAAAACCCATGTTTAATAGCGGTGGTAATTAGATTGGATTTGCCCAAATTAGTTTACGATATCTTAATCTTTAGGTTGCGCTCAATCGGCCGGTCAAATTTTAGATAAAATTTCCGCACCACTTGGAGTAAAAAAGGGTTGCGCTCAATCGGCATGTACCGATGTATTTCTATACGTAGAAATTAATTTTTTTCTCCTACACCGATAGATAAGAAAGAAATGTATCACAATATTTTGAGGAAGTAGTTTATTTATAATAAAACAAGAATAAGCTGTATTATGCAGGTATTCAAAAAACACAAAAAATAATCTGTAACCTACTATCTAAGTTCTTCCAAAATCATAACAGTTGGAAATGTGAAATTTTATCGTCTATGGATATATATTTTTATAAATTTTGTTATAAGTTTGTTTTCCCTAATGCAACCGTACCAAATCTGATGATCCCTCAAAGATTTACAACAACAATAAAAATACTTTTCAGAGACACCCTGTATATCGATTAATAGGGAATAGTAGCTCGTGTTACTTACGATAATACTACCTTAACTTCGTGATTAATATAACCTTTTACATGTTCTTGACGCCAGTTAAGTTAATTAATACAAGCTGCCAACTACACAAGGCCTTATCAATTCAAACATGCACATTGCTTTGACAATTTTGTTGGTCACGGAAATGACTAAATAACATATTGTTCTTTCAACCAAAAATATATAGAAATACATTTTTTATAAACAGCCGCTCCATAACTGGTCTAAAAAGCTATTATCCATTAAGCCTGAAGTGGGTTTTACCGTCCAGATTGAGACTATGAACCTGCCATAGGGTGCTCTTGATAAATACAGTTGATATCATTATTTTGTGTCTAATACTATTGGAAGGAAAATATACCTTCATTGTTTATGTTTTTAACTATGCTTTGAATATCTAAAATTAGTCCGGAGCCGATATAACCTTTTCTTCCCCGAGATCTCGAAAAATCAAGATAAGTCAAAATCTGCAATGCGAGAAATTGGCCAAAATTTATCACATGTTATAATGTGTACAGTCAAATTGTACACACTATACAAACGTCGTCTTGCGTGAAGCCGGTGAAAAAATATACATATCTCGGAAGAATATATATTTTCTTAAAGTAATTATCGAAAAATTTCTTAACCGGATTTGTATTGAGGTTATGAGAGAAATTTTTGTATACATTCTTGTATAGGTAGGTACATAAACATATTTCTTGCATCAAAACAAATGTTACATAATCCAAAACTCAAATCATCCTTCCTGAACCCACACAAGAGCTTACCATTCAGAACCCGTTCAACTGAAGAATATTCAAATTATATACACATTATTACAGTCATGAATTTTGATGAGATTGAATTATAATTTCCGAAAATAAAGAACGCCCAAAAGAATTCTTCCACGTAAATTATCCTATTTTTAAAGAACATTGGCCTGATATACAGCATTCCAACGAGAAACAAGTGGCTGCGACGTTTTTATTGGTAGCCAACCGAATTGATTGAAGCCTAATTGTCCGGAATGAATTAATTTATTTTCGTCTGAATCAGACATCTCAAAGAGTAGTGAACTCTTTGTAAGTGGTGAACCAATTACAAACTGAGCAAGGCGTTTTTCCTTCGTATTTCATCAAACCATATAGCTGAAAATGTGATAAAAGAGTTGTATTTCAAAATGTATAGGCATTCGTCTCTCTGTTTGTGTTGTAGAAATTTTATGATCTCATCTTATATATAGTTTGATCTGGTATTAAGTGCCTGCTTATGTTACTGAACATCGAAAAAACTACTGAACCGATTATATAGCTGAAATAATGAGGTCAGTAATAGATTAGTAACAGATTTGAATTGACAAATAGTAATTCATAATTGTGCTAAAATTATTGATTGCTTTAAAATTCTTCTAGTTCTAAATTGTCTGCATAATAAGCTAATACTGTCCGTATTGAATTTTAATTGTAACACTAACTAAACACTAAGCACAACAACACAACAGAAAATAATTTCTGAAATACGTCACCTGTTTCGCCAAATAGTTTGCAGCTCAACCTAGTAATATAACGGGGTAAATTTCGCTCTTGTTTGTGAGGTTTTGAATCATTATAACATATGAATTCTAAAGCATAAGGAAAATATCTTATAACACCGAGTTATGGAAAAATATTTTGATAATTATTGCTTATCTAAAGTTATTCATATCTATATATTCAAAAGGTCATAATATAACACATATAATATCTTGAAAGGAAACATTTGTCACAATGTATTAATCAATGAAGATATCACAAGTACAATAGCGCTGATTGACATTCAGTATTTATTTTCATCCTCGTATCACCGCCAATTTCATCATTCATTAATAATAATAATAATTGATCAATCAGCTGAACAGAGTTATTGTTTTCTGTTATCTGTTATCGAGTGTATTCTCTGGAATTAATAAATCTCATTCCTTATTGTGGCCTTTATATTCTATGTATCGAAAGAAAGTCTCGCAAGAATGAGGGGACTCGCTCTGTTGGTAGAAGATGTAATCAAAACGTTCAACTTGGATCGAAACAGGTACCTTAAGCGGGCTTTTGTTCTTAACGGCTACAGCCATCTAGGCGGTATGATAAGAACTCTTCTCAATGAGCTTTTTGTTTTTATTGGAACGGGTTTATAGCCCAGGACGACTAGTGTTAATAATTTTTTTATAATTATGTTCAATTCATTACAATTATAAAATTAATTTATTGTCATGTCATATTTGGAATGTTTTTGTAAACTATTAATAATGTAGGTAACAAAAATAAACTGCGCTTATAAAAAAGCATTTACTAATGTCAGAATGGTGAATCTTTTAAATATCAATTTTTATGTTCTTATTTCTCGTAAGTATATGGTATATGGACTAGGTTGTCATTTCAAAAGTCAATAAAATGTGATTACTAATAAGTATATATATAATAAATATATGATGATGATATATGCTAATGCTAATGCGCTGTTTGAGTTTAAACACTCTTTGTTCTTGATTCAAGCTTTCGAAACTTTATTTTAATTTCATCATCAGGGATAATATATATAGAAGATTAGGTAATATAAAAGTTATTGATTAATTAAAATTATTATATTGCTTACGGTAGGTAGGTACGTGAGGTTATTTAAAGTTGACAACATTTATAAATAGGAAGTTATAAAACATTCTTAAAAATCTAGTTGTTGCATATATAAAATTAAAAAAATATAAAATGATTTTCTTGAATTTGTTAACAATGTAGGAGACAGCTAATACTGATTGAAAGTGTAAACCTATGATGGAACAAAAGCACTTTAGAATAAACAGATACAGGAAAAAATCAACAGTGCGAATGGAAATCTTAATAAATAGGTACGTGTACATGACGCTGAGTTATTGATCAGATTTTTTGTTAATAGTATTTCTGTGTCTGTTAATATGCGACTGTCTTTGAGTCAAATTATTCTCTCTACCTAAAATATTTACTTGATGATAAGCAATGGCATGTTCTGATTCATGTACATGTGATGCTAGTGCACACCTATCAGGATGTTTTCATTCGTCGGTCTTATGACAACTAATTCAATCGTGATGTTTATCCAATGTAACTTCTACTTACAGTTCATGCATCTCAGTTAAAGTATCATATTTAGTTGATATAGGTAAGACGGATGAAACTATCTTAATACTTATTTTAGCTATCTCAATATTCTCATTCCGTAGCACTCTCCTTTGACCATCAATTACAAATGTCATTATTTAAATATATAGATATAAAATTTTGACCTCGAAAATGAGTTTCTTGAAGGCATAATTTAAAGAATTTATGTTCTGATAAAATAATTCTTAGCATTACCTGTCTTGGCATGCATGGCTGTCAGTTATTGACTCCAGGTTAAGCCACTTTTTTAAATTTTGTTTTGTACTTTTACACTTTGCTTTAATGTTTTTGTCGATTATGTTGGGATGTATCCTGTTCAATATGGCTAGTAGGGTAGTAATATCATTGTTATAACTCCTGGCGGCCCAACGGGGCTGAGGAGCCAGATACATTTTCAAAAAAGTGCGTTACTGTTCATATCTCAGAGCAAATTTTATTGACTGGTTTTTCAAACAACGATTTCGTAGGATCGCAGATAGGAATGATCCTAGAGAGTGATTGAGCCTTCTTTGTTTTGTTTTGTTCATGATTAGGTTAAGAACAAGGGCATATTAGAAAACTACCTATTTTCAATTTAGTGATGTAAGACCGACATAGTTATGCTGATCGAAACTAGGAATAGCTATAAAGTTACAGTGAATTCCAGGCATATTTGTTCTTTAAAATAGATTCTCTTTCTAAAACCAAAAGAGTTACAGTGGAATTACATTTTTCCGCTAAATATCGCTGTACCTACCCGCTATTGTTCATTAACACTACCAGTAACCAGTACCACTTACTATGGGTTGTCGGGTATTATACCTATCATATGGTTAACCTTCATACTTCACCTCGGGGACGTTAGATAGAAAAATTCATAAAATATATACCTGGGTAGCGATGCCCCTTAAGTACCTACAGGTACACTCTAATTATCCCTCTTCCTGATACCCAGGGACGAGATTCAAATTACAGTTTGACAGTCTACATCTACTTTTCACCTACCCGAGATACAGTAAATGTATTTTTTCTGATTGGATTTAATCTTTTTTTTAACAAAAACTGTTATTTTAAATTCAATATTGAAAATTTCAGTTCATCAGTAGGTAGTAGCCAAACTGTGATACTTAGTTTAAAATATTTTCGTATTATTTATCAAAGACGCGCTTAGGGTAAAAATTCTAAAATAGGTATAGTAGTATTTTTGAATATAGGATTGTTTTGAAATATTTAAATTTTGGCTGCGATAATAAATTTAACAAAAGCAATTTGAAACTCTAAATGACCAGTAGACAGTTATTATTCATAAAAATACCTACCTTAGAAATACAAATTATTCTATTCAATGAATAAGTATTATGTTCAATTAACTAAAAGTAATAAAAAGTGGTTGATTTGTATATTGGTTCAAATACCTATCATAGAAATGCATAATTTAACAATAATATTAACTCTATTGGTGCCGGTACTTTTGAAGTTGTGCAATTGTAGTTAGATATAATTAATATTATTTTTTTATTTTTCATAGCACTTATCCTATTATTAGTATATTATTCGCTTGTAGTTGTTATTATTCAGTGATCTCATAACATCGCAGCGGAAATACACAAATTTCACACCAGTGCTGTAACTCGAAAACTGTAGATTTATTTAAAAAATGCCCAATTTAAATATTGCTACATATAATCTCTTATTTAATTTGAACGTCACATATTTTACATTTTTGCAAAAAACTGCCTCCTCCACATAGCGGAAATACACATAATTCAGACTTTACCATAGATGTAATTCGAGAACCGTAACTCGTTTGAATTTTTTTCAATTTAATCGTTTCCGGATATTGTCTCTTCTTTAATTCTGATGTATTATATTTTCAATTTTCGAGAAAAATTGACCCCTCCACCCCCTTTGGAGTGCTTTTTTGGGAGAAGGAGATTTCGGATTAGAATTTTTCTAGATATGGGACTATTTCTCTGTTCTCCACATTCAGATAAATCAAAAATCATCAAAATCGGAGTACCTACGTTTACTACCTATATACAGTGCAAAAAACGTCGAATTGAATAACTCCTCCGTTTGGGAAGTCGGTCAAAAAATATTTCAGCACAGCAAATAATTTAGAATCTATCAAACAGTAACTGAAGGTTTTGGCTATTTTCTTATCAATATCTGTACACCGACATACAGAAAGGCAGACTGAGTGACTATAACACTTACTTATAATATTTATACGGAAGAAATCGATATCAGAGGCAATAGAAATGAATACTGTTCATTCAATCTACATCTTGAATTTGAATCAAAAATTTGGTTTAAAGTTGCTAATTCTTACGAATTATTTATTGGATTGTTAGAATATATAAGTACCTACATATTTTGCTCGGTCAAACCTAAGGGCCAGTCCTCTATGTCCATTCAATAGGTGCCCATATGTGGAAGAATTTTCTGAAGGATCTGGACCGCCACCGACCAAATCCACTACTCCATTTTGTATGTTAGAGTGTTTGGTATCTTCCAAATCTATTTATTGGTCTTAATAACCTAAAATCAACCCCGAGTCATGGTGAAATATAATGAAACAAAATAACAGAAGCGGTTAATAGAAAATACAGACCCGGTAGGTATTTCCGATCCTCAAAAAGTCTCTCCATGTATGAGCAACTAATGTAATACCTAGGTCTGGAATGCTGGTAGCACAATTGATCTACCAGGGAATACAAAAGTCGGTATCCACACACACGGATACCCAGTCTGTGATTTGCATTTTGGTATCAGCTCCTTCATATTCATAGCCATCATATTCATAAACAAAACTAATTCGACACTAGCTCATTTTGATACTAAGCTATCACGTATGATATTAACCTTACCGTAGAATCTAACATGGAAACTAAACTGGTATTGAACTTAAGTTGTTTATGAATACGATAGTCTCTTAGTTACGGACCGGGACGTCTGACCAGGTATTTTAAATAGGTTTAAGAAAGTGAGTGAATTAGTTGTATACAAGCGATATGCATATAATACGTCTTTATGTACGGCAGTGCTGGGAGCTAACCTTTAACGTCCTCATTTGCCGTACCAACAAGATTTGCTACATAACAGATCCCTCAGAAAATCCTTTCATTTTTGGTTTTCTACGAAGTATTTAAGCTATAATCCAAAAGTCTGCGCCAAGTGTGGATCATTACTACGTGTTTAAAAAAATATGCAGGTACAAACATCAATGTATATCGAAGATAATATTTTGGTGAGAGATTTTGTATAGGTAGGTACATATACTCGAGCATTTGAAGGTGTAAACTTTAGTAATCATTACTCGCTCGGAAACAAAAATACGTATCCCCAATATAATAAAATAAGTCTATTTTGATATTCAGCATTTGTATCAAGGAATCAATAGGTATTTTTCACCTCTTTTTCCATGTAGCGTATAATATTGGCAAATACACTTGACTGACATTGCCGTGTGGTTAATTAATGATTCAGAATCATGTTAGCCTCAACATATTTCTATTTCTCTTATGATCATCCTAAAACGAAATTGAGCAAGGAAATTCATCCACAAAACGATATACCTACTCTCACCATATTGTAGCAGTTCAGTTCATGAAATAATTCCATTTCTGCGTACTTCTTGACGTCTGTTATGGGTATATCTAATACAATGTAACTTTCGAATTTCGCTCGTTTAGGTGCAACCTATCTTCAAAGTACGAGTACCTACGTTGTCGCAGACAGCATAACCCTAAATTAATTTCCAGCGTAGTCCAATGCTTTAATTTGTATTTTCCAGGCCGCGTCGCCATAACGTGGTTGCAACGCAGTAGCATCCTGGGAAGCCCATAGATGTCATGGCGTTGTTAATCTATTTAGGACCGACAACGCGGTGTGCGCCTGTATAAGCGCATTTGCGTGTTGAACTAATGAAGTTAATGAAATTATTGCCAAGTAAACTTGCTTGTGTCCTATTGAAATAGCTGCTGTACCTAACAATGTCGAGAAACAGAAGGTTCACAGACTTGTTCATAATAAAGCAGCCATCTCGTAGACAGCAATGTTCAATATTATCTATGTAATAGGTAGGTAGCTTATTCTAATGAAAGTTATTTTTTTATATAATACGAAAGTTTTGGGTTTCTTCAGTTTTAAAGAATATTTCATTCTTTCACGTAAGAATTCATAAATCTAAATGAATGTCGGATAGTCACAACAATTTGGTAACAAAAGCTATAGAGCTTGAAGATTTGGAGCAATAACAAAAACTAGTACTCGAATGAAAACTTGAGAATGGGTGACAAAAAGATGATGATCTTATTTCCATCATTGAACAATTTCATTATCATAACAAGTTCCGTCAACGTGAAGAACTTATCGTATTTCTATGGACTCTACCAGCATGATTATGATATTCATCATCGATATTTCTTTATAACTCCAAACAAAATAGCGACGCAAACTGATACGGTCCATTCACCAATTTACATAAAAATTCAGACTGTGACCACCCATCCTATTTTTTGTTTCAGGCACAATCACAGTCTCATTTTTCGCAAAGTCACCCCTGCTCGGATGACATTATACGGTTGCTTTTCTTTGTCATACCAAACCCTGTAGAGTCACAGTCACACAACATAGAAAGTAGATTCAGTGTTTCCCAAAGGAAGACTCATATATGACTCTGAAGGGTCGTAAACTGAATTATCCTGGTTCGAAACGGGAGCGCGAAAACTCCGTGTTTATTTTCTTCTTCCAAAAGGAACGTTATCCAGAAGTTATTTGACATTGCTTATATCGAAAACAGAGTTATGGTAAAGCGGTGAAGTGTAACACTGGAAAAATTGAGATATACCAGTGTTGCTCTTGTACGTAATAAAATTAAAATATATAATTTCATGATACTACATTGTAGTAAACACAATCTATCTATGATAAAATATTCTTAAGAAGTTTTATTATTCAATATAATTAGAAAAAATAATGGAAAATTACATACCTACTTCTTAGTCAAAAAGTTGGAAAACAGTTTTCGAACGCTATTAGGTATAGAAAGATTGGATAGAAAATAAGCACGAAATTTTGTTTACAACTACTGAAATGTGCTTGAAATAAACTGTACACTAGCAAAAGTATTTTTCATATGATTTTATTGAAACTATATGGAATACCTACCTAAGGAATAACAATAGTTACAGTTTTCAATTATTATTTATGAGATACGTTTAATCATTTTCTAAAACTTCTATATCTTTTTTGATAAATATGAAATCTCTTTATCGCATACATAATACATAATTTGTATTAAAATGTCCTGGAGAACTTGAGAATATAAAAGTATACGCTGAAACGGAAACTAAAATAACTACCTATCTATCGAATTAGGAGCTATAACTCATGTAAATGAAATGAGGGCACTATGAACAGAATAAAATTAGAATTCCATCTATTTCATAAATTCGTAGTTAAATGGATTTGTTCAAAAAAACAAAATTAAAAAAAATCCCGATGGCCTATAGTCAGCGGAAAGGTAAATTCAAAATTCATTGAATTGAAATTTGAACACGCTTTTCATTGGTATACCTACATGTTATTACATAAAATTGTCGTATGTGTCATAGCCTTGCGGTTAGAGGTTTTTGTTTTGGCTGTAAAATATAAATCAGACAGGGTTCGCGTTCCACTTCAAGGCAGATTTCTTTTTCGCCTATTTCTTTTCAATAAATATACCTACTATATATTTTTTTAATCAGGGTCTATATTAAGATCTCCAGAAAATGTACAATTACATCAAATTTATATTGAGTGTTCATGTTTTATCAATATTTCTTATTTTTCTTTATTAATTTTTATTTTTTCATCTATGCATTTTATGAAAAATTGCTTTGAACAAAAGTTGTAGGTACTGATTATATCTATAACCTAAAATTCGTAAATTTCGTAATATCCCATATATATAGGTATATATATATATATATATATATATATATATATATATATATATATATATATATATATATATATATTATAGACATATAACAACATGCCGTTGAAATTTTTTCGCAGCGATGAATTTACACTAAGTGATGACAGATGTCAATATCTTTGTTGAAGGCTTTAGACGAATTAACATACATTTCTGAGCATTTTAAGGGTTTCTTGAAAACAGAAAGTTAAGCCTATATCATTTCTTAGGGCTCAGTCTATTCTCACACCAAATTACACCAAAATTGCTTCATCTGTTTGGAGATGAAAATGTAGATATATTGTATAGGTATAAAGGTATATATAGTCAGGTACACAGACAGACAGATCTACTTTAACATGCTTAATATCAGTTTGAAATTTATTATCATAAAGTATGCTCTATATATTCTACGAGGAAAAAAACAACAATATAAGGGCTTAAATCACACTAACAAGCTATTTGCTTTTAGCACGACCGCTCACCACGTATCTCAACAAATCCACTTATTTTTACGTAGCTGTATATTGGTGGTAAATTTTCCATAATGGTTCGGCTTGTTTTCTTTAAAAGACAGAAGCAGCCAACACACGAACGTCAGCCATTTTCAACTAGAGAAAAGAGAGAAGGGAGAAGCTGTTATTGGGTAATACACGTGATGGTTATTTCTACCCCAACAAGCCTCTAAAAGTCTCTCCATGACGTTTGAACCGTCTTTACTTGTTTTTAACAACGTCGAAACGGCCACAGAACTTGGTGATATTTTTTAGTTATAGGATAAAAGAGAATTTACAAATTCCAGCGATGGTAACAAGAGTTGCTTTATTTTCAACACACAGTTTTTCACAATTGACTGAGATAAATCTGCTTAATAGTTAATAGCAAAAACCAGTTGCATGTGACCTTTGTATTCCCCACTATGAACTTCCTCGTATCTATACCTATACCTATATAAATTTCAAATTATGTAGAAGACAGAATCCGCACATAGACACTGAGGTAGGTACCTACCTACAAAATAGGTCCATAAACACGTAGCTTAGATATTTTTTCAATTTGGGAAAATAATATTGACAAAAATTATACAAATCAGTCAAAAGTACTGCTTACGATATTTACTCACAGGGGATTTTTTTTTCAATTTCAATGGTCGCCATTTTAAAACTACTTATTTGATAACGACCAACATTACGAAATTTTTCTTGACCTGTATACTACAGATTTTTATAAGAGATTCAGTCACAAAAGAATGGGAATATGTATTACAGAATATGGATACTTTTTCATTTCTCGAGATATTTGGGACGAACATTCATCACAAGAAACCGTGCTACATATGAGCATAGGTACCTACATACAAACAACTTATTAATAACTATTGTATGTATCCGACTCCTGGGATCTTAAAACGTGGTTGTTATTCATTACTCCAAAGTCACAGCATAAAATTTTGGGTGTGTATCGATAACGTCGAAAATGTCTGAAGAAGAATTATTGTCAAAAATTTGCACGCTGCCGGAAGCAAGCTCGCGCTAGTGAGGAGCAACTCTAACCAAGTTTTTGATACCACAATGAGTGTAGTGCTGTGATTATCCGGTGATTATTCCCTTCCTTTATATTGAGTTCTCTTCTTCAGTGTATTTTTTCGCCTGATATCGCGGGCTAAGGTAGGTAGTCTCACAAATTTGATACTGGACCGCCAGGCCAGAGCAATCAAATTCAATCTGGTGGTGATATAACATACAAAAAAAGAATTTTGTAAAATCGAACGAACAAAAATGTAAATATAACGTCACGGGTGAGTTGAAATATCCAATGTGAATAGTAAACACTGGTTGGAATCAGCTGATTGCCTTTTCAATAGGTTATGATAATCGTTGGTCACATTTGACGTTTAAAATATTTGACATATATAAACGAACTTCTATTGCTATTGGTTTGGTGTTGATGATTAACGTCATAATTGAATACGAATCATAACCTACAACGCTGTAAAACTTTACCAGTCGAAATGATAAATTTATAAACAATCTCTGCATAAATATTCTATACTTTCTCAATGTCAAATGATGATGAAAGCTCAATAAAAAAGGAAGCTAAAAACATAATCTTCCTAACCTTAAACCAAGGAAACGAAGATTTCAATTAGTGATAAGAAAGTTTTTTATTAAATCGTGATAGGTAATTTTTCTGCAGACCTACACTATTCATGGTTTTCGAATTACAAACATCGGATATCAAATGCATGGGAGCATGGACTGAAGAAATAATGACTTTACAGGTAAGAATTTTCTTGTCATAAAAAATCAACATTGGTTTATTCTCATTGGATAGAAACAGTGGTGTTATCTCTAATAGCTGCCATTGTTTCAAAGAATATTAGTATTAACTACTTTTTCTTACTGTTCGTCCTCTGAAAATCGAAGGCATTTGAAAAATTATCAACAATGAATTTTGCACAAAACCATATTTGCCTCTGTCTATCAAATATATTGACAGAAATTGATCAATTATAGAAATGAGAAATGGAAAAAATAAAATTACTCCTATGTTTTATAATGCTATAGCTCATAGATGGAAATTGACAATACCTACTTATGGCAGTATGATAAAAATTAAAAAATCACCAAAGCTTCTTTATGAAAGAAATTAATAACATGCAATTGTCATTCCAAGAGGAAAAAGAAGAAATATTCCTTATATTCATGAATACCTTATAATCGATCAGTGGATTGCAATTTTTAATAATTGACTCAATAAAATAAACGATCTAAATTGATTAGGATAACATCACATTGATAGATATACCTACTCAACAAATCGAGTGCCCATGGCTAGATGTAGATATTTTTCTTTTGAGAAGTATCATACATGTTCTCAATCTTCTTCGACTGACGATGTTATGTGTTATGAGTTAAAATACAAATAAATAATCTTCAAACTATCTCTTCTCCACGAGGGTTTCAGTCTATAAGTTCTTTCCTTAAGTAGATATCTGGAAAATATCTTTCTATCTCGAGATAAACTAAATAAATCTCGCTTGATTTAGGTCTTTTGGGAGCTAGACCTATAAAAAATAACACTAAGTAGAGCATGTCGAATTCGCACACTAAAGACTGCTTACCCATTAACTCCTAATGAATGGGTTGTTAAGTGTCATTTAAAGTGAATTATTTACTAGCAATAGCTCGTTAAACTTGCCTTTATGGTCTTGTTTTGATTGACTTGTCACGCATCTTGATGCAATATACGAGGCTATTATAAGAAGTGGGGTTGAAATGCGACATTTATATGAGTTTTCCACTGAATGAATGAATAAATACAAACTATCAAAATTTGAATGATTTTATAAAATGGCCTTTCTCCTTTAAAATAGCAGACCCGTTATTACTGTTTCTTGTAGAAAATTGAGACTACTGGCTATAAACATTTTGTTTTTTATTTGAAGTTGATAATTAAAAAGCAGGTAATATTCAAATGTTGTTTTTATTAGTATGGTAACAATATCAATACAACTAGCGCCATCTACTTTCCTTATGTAAGTGATTTAGTGAATAAAAGTTCAGTTCGTCAAATGTCAATTGTTTCATTATTATAAAATACATGATAATAAACTATCACCTAGTTATTTGTAAAGGACCCTGAATCAAAATTACCTTTCCGAAACTACCTTCATAAAAAATAAATACCTACCTACAATTACGCTTAAAGGTAAGCAATCTGGGGTCTCATTTCAAGGCAAACGTTAAATTTTACAACCATTAAAAAATCATCCTTATTGTTATCTTATCCTAATGCGGTTGTTCGGGAGAATCAGTTTAGAAGTAAACATAAAATTTAGGGTGACTGTTTTATTGCCTGTAGGTATGATTCTGCCTCGTTTTTTACGTAGGTACAGATATGCTTTGTACTATTTTTTTAGAATTCTAAACAGTTATTGGATCTGTCCTTCACTCTTTCACAAGGGTTTATTACCCTTTTTATTGCTTAATATTAGTTTTAGACCCAAAAAGTTAGTTTTGAGATAGATTCGGTTGTGAGCATACGACAAAAATGTGGTTAGTGCAGTGCACAAATAAATGTAAGTATATTCATAAATGAAGTAGGTATGTTTTCAAAAATTGTTTCGTAGATATAATTAACAAAGGAGGTTGTTATCTAAACTGTGATCCTCATTATCGAAACAAAGAATAATTTAAACAAGTCCGTCAAACATTCAGTGAATTTTCATCCCCTAATTCTAAGTCTTTTATATCAAGGATAGCTTCAATTTAAAACTGACGTTCCATTGTAAGGATTGATTGATTTATTGAAAAGTGAAATAGTTACACTTTCCAGAAATACACCAACAACAAAAATGTTTAAATAAAAAATCCGTTGTCCGTTGGGATCGTTTGAGTAACACCATTTAAACGTATTGTCGGAACAAACGCCAAATGATAAATCCTAATTGGAAAATTCATCCCAGCAAATTCCCAACACGAGGCTTGTGAAAACTTTCATTTAGCAAACAATAAAAATTTCCAAACGTACAAACAGTAATCCTTGGGAATCCGTTAATTTCGAATTCCCGATGGCAGGGTAGAGAACAAAATGAGCACCGCAGTGGGAAGGGATATCGCCATTCCAGGCACGGTTATACGCATTCCTGGAGGAATTATGAAGCAATAATGAAGATCACAGGTCTTTGGGGGCGCTAGAGTTGATATTTACTAGGTTATGTCGTTTGTTCTCTGGACCACCTACCTTGCCTCTCCCTATATGTACTTCTATCATTCAACAGTTCAGGTTCCCATGAAGATATTACTGTTGAGTGAGGACCGATCCGGAGGTGTTGGAATTTATTTTTACCTTAACACGATTGTAATTTTGTCAGTCAATATATTCGTTAAATTAAAATAAATGCTCTTTCAACGCGGGTTGATTACCTACCTAGATAATAAATATGTTCCGGAAATTTGATTTTTGGTACCTTCCTTTTAGTAGAAGATAGTAAATATGTCAATTCAAATAATTCAGAATTTTACGATTTACAAAAAACATCGTTGGGTTTATAAAAAATACAAAAATACATAAACATATCTCTTTAATTTTTTCCTCAAAGTAGTGCGAAATATATCGAATACTTATAGGTTTAAGGTATCCATAAATATGTAGATATAATTTAATAAAAACATATGACCATTAATATATGGTTATTGCATAGGATGATGAAAGTTAATTCTAAAATATTATCTTAACAAGGTGATATTATACCACAAACACATTTTAAATTAGATCTATGGAAAAGCAAACAAATATTATCTATCAACATAAAAATATTAGTAATAGATGTAGATATCAATTTCGAGTATGAAAATTATTCCTTCTATCTGTGAGACACTTCACATGCCTAGATACAAACCGAAGAAACAGATGCCTATAATATTAGCATTAGTATAAGTCGAAAGATCAAAGCTCATATAGGCCTAATACTTCGAGACAAGAAAAATAAATTTCTTGGAGGAGATTATAATGATCACATAATTTAAGCTCAACCTCTCATCCAAATGTAAACAAGTACCATAGTCTATTAATATATTATGAATGAATATTTTGTAATAACCCTAGTGAAGATCTAGGCAAATACTAAGTAAATCACTGTCATATAAGGTACACTAGGTCTAAAGACTTCCATGATGGAGGCAGCTTTGATGAAAAAACAGAAGGTTAATTGCACTGTCGCTAGTTTTCGTTTCTCTCATATTCCTTATCTTAAAAATGTAATTCTATATTAGATATATTTTACCACAATCTGTTTCAAGCAGAGATAGTTTTGAGTTTTGTCATATTTAAAAAAGTCAATAGATAACTTGAAACTTCCCTCGGTGTATTGAACAGAAATTTTATGGTAGAAATTATCATTTTCCTTTTTTTATACATCTAAAATAGTTTGTATTCGCGATTGCAGTTTCGGCTGGCCCTATCTGAACTTCCCGGAGAAATTGACTTCACTGGAATCTTCTTTCAAAAGTCTCTACAAAATACAAGAAAAGAACCCATACTGCGTTCTTCCGTATAGCGGATGTAAATGAACGCAAAGGATTTAGCTTAGGTACCTACATGAATCTTCAACAATCCGATCTAAAAAATACCCTTTTTGATAGCAATGAAATGTGAATAAGGAACAGGATTACAAAAATGCGGAATTTCACTCCAATTGCAGATTTTTCGTTCGGTAAATCCAGCAATAGCATTTGATAAAATAATAAAAATAACGTCTTAATACTTTTACGGACTTAAAGCTATTGCAATTTGTGGACCAAAATTGGAAGAAGAATCCAAATCTCTATCGGCCCATCATAGAATTATGTTCTCTTTCATGGTTATAAAAATGAATCTCAATTATGTTCAGTGTGTCTTATACTTGAATCGATTTTTATTTGCTAATATTTTGTTTTTTTTAAAGAACAGCGCACGAATATTAAATTATTTTTTTCGATTAGATATAATTAATATAATAATAATACCTACAGTTAGGACTAATTCTAAGTGGTCCTTAGATAAAATAATTCATAATTTTTATTTCATGAATCTTTTGCAATACAATCGACCTTAACATGCTCAAAGAATAAATCAATAATCAATTTTCAAGGCCTTTTGCCATTTGCAAAACAAAAATAAAATTGATAAGTTGTTCGCTTTCCATTTTCGACATGCTCCTCTCTCTTGTTATTCTTTTTTCTGTTACTACTGATACCATTCTGGTATCCTTATAGCTCATCTTTTTTAAATGCTTCAGATATAACTGATAATGATTGCTCTTTTTTTTACGAGCAGTAGGAAAAAAGGTTTGCTCTTTTTTTATTTAGCGAGCTGAGTTATAGTCTTGTTTGTAATAAATGATATTTTATTTTAATATGTCCGTAGGTCTTCTTATTTTGTGTTTGCCATTTATTTGTAAGTTCATTGTATTTTTCAGATCGTCATGTGGGTGTGTATCTACTCGTTTGCCCAAAAATAAATATAAAGGTACCAAAACATGTTTTCATTGAAAACTTGCTAATTAGAAAACACGTGTATTTTGAACTTAAACCTCAATCTCTATGGCGGCCATATTGAATTATCATTTTCCACACTTTTCCACCTCTATAATCGCGAATAGTAGAATAACTTTTTTTGACATCCGATTTAAATTAAATAGCGCCTATATTCTGCTCGAAGCTGAGCTCTATCTAGCCGTGAAAACCGCATTAACATCCATCTGTCAAGTAATTTCGGATATTACAGCAAGAAAACACACCGGGTTCTAATGTTTTCGGTAGACGAACCCAAACCGAGGAAGTATAGAATTCGATTGTCGTTTTTTTGGGTTTGTGCGCGCGCTTTATATGGCTTTTGATTTATTTGAAAGAGGACACTTGAGAAATGGTCACATATTCATAAAAACTCAAATTCACAATCTCCTTCCATCCGAAAACCGTCCCCGAATGGGGGGAAGCTAGTTTGGACAAAATTTTAAAATTCGCGATGGCAGAATTAAAGATAACTTTGATTTTAGAGTTTAAGTTATGTTAAAATGTTAAATATGTTTATTTTCGATATGTGAAAGAGGCAAATTCTTTCAAAAATTGACGATCTGAGAATGGCTACATAATAATACTTAATAATGGGTAATCGTATAAGTGAACATTCAACGATTTTCCTGAATAATATAACATTCAATAGTGTGAAATAAATATTTAAAAAAATTGGAACGACGTCATCAGTTGGTGCACTGAAAGATACAAAATAATATTAATTCTGTTGGTGCTGGTACTTGTGGAGTTGGTGCCAAAAGTTTTCAATCTAACTGCAACTGCACAACTTCAAAAGTATACCTACGAGCACCAATAGAATTAATATAATTGTGTGTTTTTCAGTGCACGAACTGATGACGTCGGTCCAATTTTCTGTAAAAAATATTTATATTAAGTATATCTATATATAAAAAATAATCTTAAATTGATTGAGTTTTAGTGTAGAAATAATTTTGTATCCCTTTTGAAAAAAGGTTCATTAATGTCTAAAAAGTTGACAGTAGACACTATTTCTTAGACCGTTAAAATATGTTCTACATTGACTTTCGATATTTATCTCATCAAAACCTACCTATCGTAAGACTCTGTATCAGTATGTCTAATATTATTACTGTACATGTCCAGTACCTGTCATGTGTCTACTTTTATCTACAAAATAATATATTCTTTGTAAAGAAGAAGAAGATTAAGAATTCTTCAATTTTAAATACTCAATTGGATCCAGAAAAGTTGAATTTTTAGAAACTAGATTAGAGAAATAAAACAAACAACATACCTACAGTGCAAAGTATTTTTTGAAAATTGTTATTGTTTTTATAGAAAATTAGAAAAAAATTAAAAATCCATTTTGATGCATTAGCATCAGACTGTTCATTTAAAATTTTATTCTGTTCTTGTGTCTTCTCTCCCAATCCAATCCGTCAGAAGACAATCCTATGACTGTGACTGCGGCTGTCCAACTATTTTGGAGGTTATTCTTAATTTATTTTCAACAGAGTTGCCTATGTAAGATTCAGCCACGCCACTACTATTCCCATTTCCATGGCGCTGAAGTCCTCCGGAAGCAATGTCCAGTACCTACCTATGCCTAAGTCAAAGGATTTCGTAATATTAAAAGCTCTGCACAGCTTGTCTCGTACATCTGCGATTGCGGTGCCAAAAAAAAACTTGTATTCTCAATGCGTGGAGGTCGCAGAGAATAATACTTTCTAAAAACTGTAGACTATATAGGTACTAATAAGTCTATGCCGTAGAAATTTCCAGGTGATACACCGAATTTAGTTTACAATACAAAAATTTGACATAAAGTTTACCATCATCAACAGATATTCATCATAATCCACCCCCTTTTTAAATACAATGGATTTTTTGCAACCTGCCTAGTTGACTTTCTTTCAGTACCTAATAACTATCAATCGAGGAAAACTCTTAATTTCTTTATTCTTTTACACTTTAATTGTAGCTCTTAACTTCGATTATACCTAAACTGCACTATGTAGAACCCTTTGGAATTCGTGATTTTTTTTTTTCGAAATTTGGTAGTTATTCTACCTCTTCATTAACGTATTGAGCACCTTTTGCAAACACCAGTTTTCGAACTCTTTGAACACCTTTTCGTATTTTTCTTTTGACTTCTGTGTTAGCAATGCCTTAGGGGCCGCAGACTCTTCTCTACGTCTTCAAACATTTGAAGAAACTTTAAAACAGAAAGTCAAATTTTATTTTTTTTCTTGATTATTCTATTTAAATTGAAAATAGAACCTATTAACTAAGAAATAAAAAAAAACTTTTTATCGGATTTTACAAAACCTTGGGTGCAATTCTTTGGGAACTGTTGATATCTTTTTCCGTTCACGACGCGTCTAGAAAGGAAAAATATTATTCTTCCCAACTTAATGCACAAATAGCTATTGTGGCAGCTTTAGAGCCGAAGTTATAGCCGTTATGGTGAATAGCTTGCGTTAAAACGAGTATTTTTGGCACTTACCTAAAGATAAATTCGATTTGCCTTAAGCTTACACTCAGTCAAGGGTCTATTTTATACTTAAGTAACTGACCAATCTACCCCTACATGAAGTTAGACGAGTACACTTCTACAGTATATCAAGAATTCTAAGCTAACTCAGCAATAAACCCAACAATCTTTCTAATCTTTGATCGACTAAGTTGAAAATCCAAAATGATCATAATTTCATACACTTCTATATAAAACAGAAAACTACTTTTTCTATAATTTCAGAATAAAACGGTAGTATAGAAATTCCAAAATATTCTCTGAGTAGTAAAAACGAAAATATCTATAGAGTGAAATATCTCTGATACGTTATATTATAACGTGTATACAACTTTTATTTATTATTATTATTTATTCAATTTATAGTAAACTTAAACATATTTATAGAGATTCAATCCAATAAAAGTGATTTGGAGTGGTAGTATATTGCAACAGTAAACTGGTTCTAATAATACTCGATATAAATAAGAGATCAAAAGCTGGAATAGAGCTGTTGTTGTATGGAAGACTATGAGAAACAAAAAAGAAAAACAAGCTAACATCGCACCGGGTCCCGGCAATCTCCATACATCTCCAGCAGACAGCAGCGAGCGGCTCCGAAGTCGCGGCACCTGAGACCCCAATCAATTCCGCCAAGTCTAAATCTTGGCTCGCCCCCATTGGCTGGCTGCCGCTTCTTCTTCTTCTTGAGGTAATTTAGTTAATGGCTTCCAGCAGTGCGCTACCCCGGCCATAAGTCTCCTTGTACAAGAAGTAATGGCCGACTGTCACGCTTTCAACCCCGTACAATGCCTGCTGTTGCACCCTGCCGACGCGGGGCGGATCCCATTGGCGTAGGTGGAGTCGGGGAGAATTCATCTTCAACACATAAAGCATTCAATGTGAATTCAAAAATTTTTCCATCTAATTCTAATCTTTCATGTCGAAATTGTAGTAGGTATCTAGTGATCCATAAAATAATATACAGGGTGGGGCAGCTGGCGGTATTTCGTGGATCGTGGCTGATCTATTAGAGATAGAGCAAAATTGTGTTTATAAAAGTTGTTCATGATTAAATCGACTATATTTTAAAAATATTTTCAAAAATGGCCGACTTCTGGTTATACCGGAAACTGGTCATAACTTCGTTATTTTAAATGAAACACCCTGTATTTTTTACATTTATGTATTCCTTGTGAGAAATAAAGTTCAGTTTATTCAGCATTTGTTGGGCATAAGTCTAAAAGTTTCGAAGATATTTTCAGATTTCTGAAAGAAATGACAACTGCAGCATCCTCGGAAAATGCCAATAACATTGCAATTAATGAAGTGGAAATCGTTTCCTTATTCAAGGTTGACTTGAAAGTTCTTGGACATAGGGATGCTCTGAAAAGAATTTCTGATTTTCGAAAACTTAAATCAGAGATAACTGGATTTTTCCAAATAGCATAGTTCTAAACAAATTACATTGATAGATGCGGATTTTAAATCTCTTTATAATTGAATTTATTTTATTTTATTTCGTCAATCACCGCAGAAGGTGCGTTTCCGCCAACATAATCTACCTATCTTTAAAGAGACAATGTAATTGATACCGTTACACTTACCGTAGCTACCTATATATTGTAATGATTTTACTTCTACCAAATGAGCAATCGTTTTGTACTTTTGTAGCGGATTTAAATTGAAAGAGCATAGAGTCAATGTAATCCTTAGAAATATTTGAAATATTTGAAAGAATATCGAGATACCTATGTTATCCTTTGACAACAATTTCATGCATGTAATGAAACTGGAAGTACCTACCTATTGGAATGAAAGAAAATATGTATGGGACATAGGTATTAGGTATTATAAGTAGCTATACGAATGATGATCCCTGAAAATACAGAAAATTTTAGAATAAGCTTAATATGGAGTCCTCAACAAAATTTATGACGAAGATTGAAAGCATTTTTGAAATTTTATATCATCAATCATTGAATTTCTTTCATTAAAATAATTCGCATAAAAGTGACAGATGATCTTTCGTTTTAAATCATTCTCTGCTAATTAAAGTAATGAGGTTTTTTAGAAAATGGTTAATTTTGTTAACCCTGAAAAATAGTGTTTCATCCACCACTGGTCGCTGCTCAGCTCCGCCTTTTCTCCTGGAGCGAAGGCTTCCAAAGAAAACCTGTCTTGCTACCCTTTGTTTTTCTAACAAAAATATAGAGATGTTAGGGGCGCTGCGGAAATTAAAAGCTTCCACTCGATGATATTTTAAATGGGATGCGGAGATAGGGCTTAATTAAAATGTTCGATGATTTATTCCGGATTTCTAAACATGCCCAGATTCAAATGATACGACCCGTCCATTGTCTTGTGGTTTGGATTTAATGAGGCACACAGTGTGTTTTGGTAAAATAATAATGGTGATTCGTTGGAATGGAATTTTTGTGGGTAGTAAACATCGAGGGAGAACAAAAAAGCATTATTAATATAGGTGTCTTTCAATAATTCTTGTAAGAGTTAATTATTTTAGCGTTATTTTTATAATTTATGTCGGAATAAATTTTTGAACACGAAATAATTAATAAAAAATGACTATGTTTATATTTTTTAGAATGAATGAATCTGCTTATTATGACAATTAGATTATACAATGCCTTCATGAATCACGGAAAGTCGACCTAACATAAGATGAGATAGGGTTTCATGAGACGAAATTCCAGATTTCTCGTCTCGTCTTGATTTCAAGACGAGATCGAGATGGACTATACACTTCGAGATTTTTCGAGGTCGAGAACTTTCTTCGAGAATTTTCGATCGCAAAAAAATGCAGAAATCTCGAAAACAATGCAGGTGCTGCAATTGGTAATAGCTCGTGTTAGGTCAGAAAAGCGAGAATAAAAAACTATGTTATTAAATAGTTTTAATTTATTTTAAACATATTCAGGTGTAGTCATAATTCAATCTTAGTTCGCTACTAGCTGGTACGGTATTAAAATAACAAACAAAACACTATCCTACAATAACATTGACATAACAGTCATAAACCTAATTTAAGGTTAGACCTCCACACTTAATTTAGTAGCGTACAAAGTATCGATTATGAATACGTCTGTAAGAAATTAACAAAGCATAAAAAATAGCAAAGTTAAAAATAAATATTTTAATATTCTTAAAAAATACCCTTAAACTATTAAACAAACAAATTAACTTTAAATTAATTATAGGCTTAAGAAAGATATAGATAGCATGACTTTTTAATATAGAAAAGGTATCTTAACAGATAAGAACATTTTTGTTTAGACACTCGTAACTTTGTTACACAGCCAAGAATTCAAACACAGTAAAAATTGGGCCGATTCTCCAGTTAATCGGCTTCGTTCTTTTCTAATGGGCAGTGTTGGTCTTTCTGCATGCACTAAAGGTATACTTGTAAACTTAAAAAATATTGTCGTCAGATTTCAAAGATTAACAAAATGTCCTTTTGCACCCGCTACTCCCGGGCTCTGTGTTTCTCGGTGAGGTGGTCCTTATTTCAGTAAATTTCAGTCTTTGTTTATGTGCTGAATCATTCAAAAATTATATTTTAATTAGATCTAAACAATATTTTAATGTTTAATGATTTTTTTGATTCTTTATTATTAGGTAAGAAAGGACATATAATAAAAAGATAATTATTAATACTTACTTTAGAAATTAATTGACACGACACTGTTCAGTCAGTCTGCCATAAAGTGCCATAAATTTAACCTTATTTCTATTGTATTCTTCAAAAATGTTAGTTCTAGTTTATATATTACTTTCATGGATATTCTTATGACATCATTTTTGCGTGGATAAAAGATTAAACTAAAAGATATAGAATTCATGTAATTTTCACTTTTTGGAACAATATTTTTTTTATACATGGCATTTACTTTATAGCATATACCTAGCTCAGTTTGAACTTTTTTTTAAGAAAAAAAATAGGTAACTTTTGGTACAGACTTGTGTTATATATACACATGCAAAATATTTTTCAATAACATTTACATTTTGTTTTCGAGACTCTCGAAAAGTCGAGAATCCTGAGTCGACATAGAGAAATTGTCTTCAAGAAAAATATCAAGACGAGAATTTGTTAATAAGTTAACGAGAGGAGATATTTCCTTAGAGACAAGATTTCTCGTCTCGATGAAACCTTAAGATGAGAAAGCACCAGCTTTTTATTTATATCTTCCACTTTTTTATATTAACACTATTAGTCAACACCCACCTTCCACTTTTTAGCCTATGACGTTATCGTTAATTATTTAAATAGAAATGCCATAACTTTAAATCAATAATGAAAATCTGATAGTTTTTTTCAAATCAAACATAATATAGATAGGTACCTACCTACACTAATACCGTTCAGTTATTATATGCATTAAAATTATTTCATTCTCTCAACACTGAAATAACAAAATATCTCAAAAGACCTAGTGAGTATCCATGAATAAACCATAAACTAGAGAATACCTAATTTCATATCAAACGTTCAACCTGTGCCCTTGAAATACTTGACATTATCCAAATCATTACCTGAAGATAAAACTTTCAATTATTCATTTTGAATTCAATGCTTTTTTCAAATTTGATCGATTGGACAAACTGTTATCCAATTTACTACTTAATCATTGTCATCTTACCTATATGTCTGAAGCTCACCTTCTACCATTATCACATAAGTTGGGATATTATACTTTGAAATTCTGTGCTCTATACATCATCTCAAGTGTAGGTATCTCATGAGAAATAAAATTAACCATAACCCTCATTTTTTTTGAGCACCTAATTTATACCTACGATCGCATTTCTTCAATACCATAACACCACATTATTACAATTTGAATGTGCCATCCATACTTTATATAAAGCTACGGTTCAGAGCACCTTTACAAAGGCAGAGCCGATACAACAAAAACTTTCTTCCTTGCAAGATTAATAGCTAATGGCTGCTGCGGTGTGTGTAGATATATTGTAAAGAAAGAGCACCGCATTGAGATGTTAAGGGAGGGTCCTAGTGATAGATGATCTTGTAAGACATTTCCCAAAGTTCTCATGAAGCTTTTATGAGCAAGGTATATAGATTTTTTCGCTAATGGTTCACCCCGGCTGAAATATAACCTAAACTTTTTCTTCTCTCCTCCTCCCTTTTTCTTCGGATTGTTTATGGTTATTTTCGAACTGGTGAAAGATTTACTGTAAATGGCGAGAGTATATATATTCTATTAATATTTAGGTTGGCATAATGGCATTATTTGGGCTGAAATTCGATCTACAATTGGATCCTGAATATTCTAAGACTAATCTGTACCTACATAATGATTCTACTTACTTCAATGTTGCCTTTAACAGCTTTATAGCAGATACATAAATAAATATTCTCTTCTCTATAACCAAAGCTAGAATTCTTTACAATTAGAAAAATCCGAAAAAAATGTTTATTACTTTCAAATAATATTTATTCTACTGGAGCAAGAAATCCAATCATAGATCTATGGCTTACGGACGAAAGGTCAGCGCAGTCTCAGAACTAAGTTTTTCACCAATTTGGTAGTACGTAACTCTAAAAATATAAGCAACTTGATATGTTTTGAATGTAAGGTCAATTTATTTTAGAAAAATGTCCTAATTCATATTTAGACGCATAACAACTACATACGTTCATTTTAAAACTTTCCACCTAGAAATGATCGAAATGTGATGATTTAAAAAATACGGGAAAAATAATACCCAGGAGTACAACATTTTAAAATTAGCTTTGCCCAGAAGCTACCATTTTAAAAACTTTAAATGGTAAAATAGGTACAAGGGACAGGTAACTGTCAAAAGTCACTCGGGTAGCTCCTGCGGTAGGGGTAAGAAAGTGGCGATGCAAATTTTGGTTCAAAAGTTGTGTCCCTCGATATTAGGGTTTTCGGCCTTCTATTAAAAAAAAATCACATCTTGAGAAATCTAAGGTGGGAAGTTTTAAAATGAATACCCTATATACCAACTTATACGTCTAAGCATGAATTATGAAATTCTTATTAAAAGTTTCGACCTAACATTGACGACATTTCAAATTGTTTATATTTTTATGGTTCCTAGTTTTGAAATAGAAATTTGAGTAGATCACACAAAAATATTCGATGAACTTATATCTAATATGGTCACATTCTCTGAATAAATCAGATGATTTCAGTAAAGACATTTTCCCATATCTACATACCTAACACACTTTGAATTACCTTTTTTGATCGCTCGGTATAGAATATATTTAATAATCTTTTCGACCAAATATCGTGCAAACTACAAACCTGTATCGATCATTGCTATCGAATGGAAGAGTGTTTGTGTCACCTACGAATTTTTGTTAACATAAAGGAAGAGTGTTCTGTGAAACGACTGTAGCAATTGAAGGTAAGATATTTTACAGGTCCAATCAGATAGCTTGTTGGTTTAAAATAATAAATAAAACATATAAAATTTAAAGTACCTGCCTATTACCTATGATTATGTTGTTAAGAAATTATTAAATAAAGCTCTCCAATTTGGGAGTAGGATTTGAATGTGTGGCTTTCCATATTAGGGAACCATTTGTGAAATATAATATCGTTACTTTATTTGTTTTAGGAAAATGGAATCAAAGAACGTTGAAGATCATAAGTGGAAAGAAGATATGCATTCGGCTGTAGATACTGCTACGAGCTGCTTTTTAAAGGCATCGAAAATATGAAGAGGAAAAACTTCTTTAGCCTCTGGACCTCTGGATCCTAACATGAGAGATTTTGTTTTGATTTAATAATAAGAAACCTATGGTTCTTTCTGGTATATCAGTTAGCAAGGTGAAAAAAAACTCCTAATATTTTATCTTTACTTCAGGAATATGCAGGAAAAAATGGCTTTTTTAAAAAGATCATAAAATTTGCATGAGAATGCCCACGGGTGCATTTGTTGTAAGAGCAGCTGGATTTAAAAGGAAAAGTGTAAGCTCTTTTGACTTTATAGAAGAGAGAAAAAAATGGGCCAAACAAATTTGTATTGTCGATGAATAGGGCATATTAATCGTCCAATCTCAAGGGCAAACGTCAGATAGGAAAACTACCTACCCCTTAAAAAAATAGAAATAAATCTAGACAATAAGAATTCGCCTTTATCATGATCAGAATTTACTACATCAAGCATTTCTTATGAACTTATGACGAAGAAGTTGTTGTATTTTCTGCAATGAAAAACTTTCCAACAATTTTCACGGAGAAATATGGATCATATCAGGTGCTACTATGTGATGGGTACATGAAGATTGTGCAGGAGCCGAAAAAGACACTTTGTTTGTGACTTTTGTATTTAATTTCGTAAATTGTCGTAAATATTGTTTATTTCAGATTTTTGTAAATATTATTTATAAATTGAGCATTGATCAAACTAGTCAACTAATTACTCTCTACTCTACTCTTCTACTCATATTCTCTGAAACCAATCTAGTTTACTTGTATAGGTAATCTAAATGACAAGAATACCTACATACCGTTTCCGTGGAGTAAGTAGTGGTTATCATGTCCGCGTAGCAGGCGGAAGGTCCTCGGTTTGATCCCGGGCGGAAACAGACCTATTTTTTGTTTGAATAAGTCCTAAAATTACAAATTATTAATAGTAATACTATAAATAACTTAAAAATATTAGGACAGACTTCATTAAATGCAAACACGAGAAATTTTATTGAAAAAATATAAACAAATATTGTGCAAGAATATTACCTACTGAAGTTTGAAATAGCGAATCAACAGATCTCTGCCTTTATCGTGTAGATTAGAGTTTGAAGGTCTAAGAAGATAACTATGACTACTATTCCTTGTTGCATGAGTATTATGGTTCCTTACCTATCGCACTAAAGTTCAAAAAGACTACATACATAATACATAATATTAAATTAATCTTCATTGGATCAGTATTAAACTTGAAACTTAAGTACATGGAAACCACCGAAACTAAAAACAAACTAGTTAAAAAGTATAATACACAATAATGTACCAGTGGTGCCAGGATATCATGTATCAGCCATAGAAGATTCTGCACCAAATTATTTTTTTCCTGTATTTTATGTTTTTAATGAAGCCGGCCCTTGTTTTTTGAAGTAATAAATAATTATTTTCTTGTTTAAATTTTATTTTCTCGAATTCGAAATGCTTTTGTAAAGTGATAAGCTTGCGAAAATCCTGAAAATTTGAAAATGGGACTATTTCAGTTATCCTGTTTAAAACAACAAGGTTAACTACATAAACAGAACATATATAGTCGAATTTTATTGTTCTAATAAATTTGGTAAGTAGATAGGAATAAACATTTTATATTTTCTTCAGATTTTATCAAAAAAATTAACTATTGTAGCCACAAATTGAACATTGCATGAAATATAACAGCTTTAAAGTTTCATAATATATTCAATTTTATGGCTAATCGTTATTTGATGTAAAATTCGATGAAATGAGCACTATTAGCACATTATTAACTTAAATTACCTAGCTTATTCAGTACCTGTACTTATGTAATAAGTAAAAAAAATCTTTCTGGAGAGAAAAAATGCCTTTGTGCATAGAGACAATATTATGAACAAGTGGAATTTTTTTTTAATTAAAACTGGATTTTATTAGGCATTTATGATTTGAACCGTACCAATGAGTACTATTGCTATCTCTCCTTTTCTTGATTTGAACTATACTTATTTATGTAGGTATATCTGTTTGCCAGCAATAGCAATTTCATAAAAAAATATTGTTTGTCTGCCACAGCACAAAATTTTCTAAATTAGTGTTATCAACGTCTGACAATTGCGACAACTGACAGTGATCAGCGCGAGATAACCATAGAGTCATATTATTAACGACGATCTGCCAGAGAGTACCTACTTATAGGTATAGGTAGGATATATCCCAGAGAACAGAGACTTATATAAACGCTTCATGCTCGTGCGTAATTCCAGTGACGGATCCTATATAATTAATCAATATTGGATCACACTTGGAGCTAAACAGGCGACGAGATGTCTGTGATCTAAGTACGAATTCGAAATTTCAAGTGTCTATACCGTAAGGGGCCTGAGAAATCGCTGCGGAGTCCATCGATACAAGAACAGAAAGTAATAAAAATATTTGAAAAAACAAACCTAAATATTATTGGCAGGGTAGATATCTTCTAATATTTTATTGAGAAAAAGAGGCACTATATAAGAACAGCAAATCTTTTAGCTTCCCCAGTAAATGTAGATGTGTATAGGTAATGAAATTAATGTTAATTCGTCTTCGTGTAAAAGCAGTTTTCCTATGTTTTGATGTGTAACGATATCAAGTAAAAAATATCGGTTATTTTCATCGTTATCGAATTGTTGTAGCAGACTCAACACTATCTGCCACATAATAGTCAAACATAATAGGTACGTAGGTATTAGGAAATAAATATTCAATTATAATCTCCTTAGAGCCTAAATATTTTCGGAGAATTAGTTCGATGTGAAATTTTTGGAAAATTTCCCAAAAAAAATGAGAACAAAACATACCGAAAATAATTCAAGCTTGCTGGAGATTCGAATCGGTACGAAAATTTTATACCATTTAGGAAATATAAATACGATTAATGACAGTTTATAAATAAATATCTGTTAAAAATAATCTACGCATCTGCAGGTGACAGCTGTCAAGCCATGGAAACTATCACTTATTAATTTTGGAGCTAAGTAGCGTGACCGAAAAACTTTTCGGAAAATTCAGGTTATCGTCATAGCAAGCGGTCAATATCAAGGCCTCTGATAAGCTTAAAATAACAGGTAGATAAAAAAATCCAACAAATTAAATAGGTCCATATTATAACCAGTCAAAAATGTGAGATAAAATATGTATATATTTAAACATCCTATACTTACCGGCAACAAAAATATTGATAGATTCAAGAGGCATAAGCATATAAATTGATCAACGTTTATAGGTAAATATAAAATATGTTTACAAGAAAGAATAAAACATTGAGCGATCAAGTTCAATTTTACTTCATTCACAAACAGACCAAACGATACATCTCTACTCGTATATATCATCAAACATAAATGAATATTGTACTGAAATAAACGGGAGACCTTACGATCCATTGAGAGTCAAGATCGACCTATAAAGCGAACAGAAATTACTGACAAGCTAGTACCATAAAAGTTACAGCCACTAAAAGCAACAAGTAGAGAAATAAAAATCTCACGTAATTACTTAAAACGCCATTAAATGATCATCAAGCCTTTATGATCTACCCGTAACATAATCATGCAGTTCCCAGTGGCGTAGACAACAAGTAAGTAATACGTAATAATCATAAAACTCGACTACTAAACCCACCTGATATTAGGTAAACATCTTTAGTTCTACCTGCATTCGCGTGCGATTAGAATAAAATCGGCATAACAGAACGAAGGCGGTGGCGACGTTGGCAGCCGCCCATCTTCTCTGCCGTAGCTAGCAACGAGCGTCGCAACGCCGGCAATGGGCTTGATGGAGACCCGAATGGGCCATGCGGCATTGAATGGGCCATCTTCTCGCAAGTAGCGCTCTGAGTGGCCCATTGAATATTTAGCCTCGTTATTGAAAACATCATGGCCTCAAAATGTTATTCATATACTGTCCCGGAGACGTTGATGATGTCGTTTGAATATTTTTCCTATCGGTTTACCGACTGCAGAATCAATCCATCGGATATTGTACTCGTATGTATGAGGAATTCTTTGGAAGAACAACTTGTAACACAGTTTTGAAAGAGAAGCTTATAACAGGGATTTATGAAAAATAACATAGGATCCAATGATAGTAGGTATTTAGGTATATAGGTAGAATAGAAAATGATTAGTTTTTCAAGAAAGATTAATTATTTCAGTAGGTATAACAGCCTTCTACTATTTTATCTAATGTAATTTTAGAGTAAATGTAAACTCCCAACTAATATTCCCTCTAGATAAGATGCAAAAATAGCAAAATGCAATTTGTTTCCTGTAAAGCGTGAGTGTTAATTCGGTCATTTTTCGGATATTTTCTTTGATACTCGATTATTTATATTAAAATCTTCATAAAATTTGTTTGAATTTACTTTTTCATGGAAAAATACATTGAAATAATAACTTGCTTTGAAGTACCATTATGTTTTACTTTCAAAAAATTAGGTGCGCATGCCGATCTCGCTTGGGGAATTTTCTATATTCAGCAGTCTATCTATGAGTTAGGTTTCTATGTGAACTAGGAGTGAAAAAGAATCTCAAGCTTGGTAATTTCACGCCCACCAAGTTTTTTGACAAATAAATTGATCATGTGTGAATGGGGATAGGTATATACATATAATATATAATTGGAGAAAACTTTAGATTTGTGTCTTTCTCCTGCAATATCTAAGTAGGTACCTACCAAAGTAAGACTTTTTCCATTCCAAAGTTTCGGAGAAAATGGGCAATCACAGACAGACAGTCAGACGCTAGAGTGATCTTGCAGGTATAAATACTCCTTTTCTTCATCGAATGTAAGGAACAATCCAAGTGAATATACCATCGACCTAATGGTGTCAAAAGTTCTTAAATCATCATTTTTCAATAATAACGAACAATATACCTACTTAATATTTACCTACTTACCTGGTGGTTCATTAGTGCGAGGAAGTTCAATATCTTCGTGATTACCAAAAATACAAAAGAGAAATTCCTTTAAAAGTTTACCGATACACATATGTGCATATTTCTAAAGTGTTTTCTGATATACCTACAAGATGTATCTAAAAATATTTTTTACAAAAAATTGGACCGACGTTATTAGTTGGTGCACTGAAAAGTATAAAATAATATTAATTCTATTGGTGCTGTTACTTTTGAAGTTGTGCAGTTGCAGGTAGATTGATAACTTTTGACACCAACTTCACAAGTACCAGCCTCAATAGAATTAATATTATTTTTTACTTTTCAGTGCACCAACTAATAACGTCGGTCCAATTTTTTGTAAAAAAAATTTATTTTACACTTTTGAGTGTAAAATTAGTCACGAAAATCGTTGAACGTTCACTAATACCAATCAAGATAGTACTTATTCTATTACCCACGTATATTCCTTGATTGTAGTTTGTAGTTGTTATTATTGAGATCTCAGGACATCGCTGCGGAAATACGCTTGAATATTTTAGTTGTTACCATTGTAACACCGATTTTACTCGAAAACCGTAACTCTAAGGGAAAAATGTTCATTATAAATGTTGCTACAATTAATTACGTCTTTCATGTACTGCAAACAGATTTTCAATTTTCGACAGAAATCGCCCTCTCCACATAGCGAAAATAGGTATATTTGACAATTTAAAATGTCTCTATATCGAAGACCGTTACTCTTTTGAAAAAATGTTCAATTTAAACGTTTCCGGATATTGTCCTATCTTTAATTATACCAACGCAGATTTTCAATTTTCGAGAAAATTTGCCCCCTCCACCCTCTTCGGAGGCGGTTTTCGGAGGGAACGAGATGTCGGATTCGCGTTTTTATGAATATGGGACCATTTCTCAAGCCTCCTCTTTCAAATGAATTAAATATCATCAAAATCGGAGTACGATTACTATATGAAACGCGCGCACAAACCAAAAAAAAGAGCACACAGTCGAACTGTATACCTCCTCTGTTTGGGGTTCGTCGGTCAAAAAGCGGGGCGCTCGGATTTTTTTGTTTTTTAAATGGGATTACCAATTTTTTTCTTCGAATTCACCATAAAATTGTACGTAAGGCAATGTATTTTGTTTTGATGATGTCTGCGGCGTTGCCAAATTATTATTTTTTCTTTTTTTTTTCAGAAAACATCATATCAAAAAAATAACTATAAAATCAAACTAATGTGAATTAAAATTTTATAAACTTTGAAGCTATCCAAGTAATTAAGTCAAAACGAAATACTCATACTGTATACAGGGTGTTTTTGAAAGCGGCGCCAATCTGGAAATTTTAAACACAAAAAAACATTTTTTTAAATGGTACAACCTTTATTATATTGCAACGTCATTTAATAGATAATGTGCAAGTCTTCAAATTATATTCAATAATAACTTTTTTCGTACAGTGGATCCTATCTCGAATATTTCAAATTTAAGCAAAAATGCGCAAGTGTTCACGTGAATACAAACTTGTATGCGATCTTCAAATGACCCACTAGTTTCGTTTAACATGTTGGGATTAATATTTTTAAATCCTTCTGTTATTATGTCCTTCATATTTCTTTTCTGTTGGGGGAAGTTTTATAAACTTCTTGTTTAACATAACCCCACAAAAAATAGTCCATTTTTGTTATATCTGCCAAAAGAGCGAGCCATCGGTCTGGAAATTCATTATTCAGATGGTTGTGAATTACGGCGGTATGGTGGACTGGAGTTCCATCATACAAATACCACATGCTTTCTTTAATATAAAGTGGCAAGTCATTAGTTAAACGTGGTAAGTGATTCATTCTGCACAAAATCCAAGTATATACTTAATTGTCCTTAGGGATCGATGACGTAATTGCCGATTATACCTCCTCACACATTTAGGACCATCTTGTCTGGCTGGTTGTGGTAATATTTACTCATTTTTACTTCAAGTATGAAACGAAAGTAGTACTTAGGTTATTTGAAGATCGCATATAAGTTTGTATTGACATGAATAGAAGTCATTTTAGACACTTCCTACAGTGTTTTTAAGTGTTGTTATAGTTTCTAGTTTATTTATAACTGTTGCTGTTATCGTAAATAAACAATATTGGTTTTTCTACCTATTTTTTTGATGCGGACATTTACTTAAATTTGAAATATTTGAGACAGGGTCCACTGTACGAAAATAGTTATTAATGAACATTTTTCTAGGCTTGCATATTATCTGTAAAATGAATGTAATATACAGGGTGTTCCATTTGAAAAAATGAAATTTTATAGGGTTTAAGATTGCCAGATTGGTAGGTACCGCTTTAAGAACACCCTGTACACAGTATGAGTATTTCACCTAATTACTTGGATAGCTCCAAGGTTTATAAATACGTAACGTTTTCGTTTTTGATCCACATTAATTTGATTTTATCGCGACTTTCTTGATATGATGTTTCCTGAAAAAAAAATTAAGAAAAAAATTAGTAATTTGGCAACGCCGGAGACACCATCGAAACAAAATACATTATCTTACGTAAAACTTTATGGTTAATTCGAAGGAAATATTAAAATTTGGTGATCCCATTTACAAAACAAAGAAATCGGGGTGGGGCGTCTTTCTCGTTGCATTCTTTATATAAGAAAATATTTTTAAAATATGCATTTACGTGTATCGTTAAACTTTTATATGAATTTATATTTTGTATTTTTAATAATCTTGAAGATATTAAACTTCCCCGCACGCATGAACCACCTTGTAGACAATTTCTGAGATTCCTATTTCTTATATTGAATATACCTATGTGTAATAAATAAATCAGTTAATCGAAATATTTTATTACATATAAGTAAGTATAAGTAGGCTGATCACTGCAACCTGAAATTTATTTCCATTTCTCCTTCAATGATGGTGATAGTTTCAATACTATATGATGCAATAACATTAATATATATCGGAATAATAGCCTTGCTTTGCTGTGAAAATGTAACAGTTTTTGAATTATTTTAAAAATACAAGAAACTTTCGGCCTACTGATGATGCAATACGTACCTACACATTATTCTTTGGAATCAGTTAAGGACGCCTTTGGCCAAAGAGTATTGAATGTTATTGGGTGGTATTAGAATGTGTGAATGGAAATTTCCATATCTGGACTTCAAGTGAGGAGGAACAAGCAGACATTCTGTTAGAAACAAAAAGGATATATTTGAAATATATTCTCAAATATATACCAAAAGGCAAAAGCTATCCAATTCCGCAACGTTCGCTCTTTACGATAGGTGCTGAGCGTAAACAAAGTCGAATTAACATACATGGTGGAATTAAAATGGTCCAGAATCGGGGGATAGGAGGGCAAAATATTTAATGGCGCTTAAACCGGAATGAATCCCAAACGGGGTCTGAATCGAAACGCTCCGTATATCCAGATAATTGGATAGCTGCAAAGCTTCGGATCAAGTCAGCTAGATAACTAACCCAGCGGCGCTATGAAAACGCGATAGAATGTGATGATACGGCATCTCGCACGGCTTAAAATTAAATAGTCGCTCACATTCTAAAACTGTTGCCGCGGAAATGACGGTCGTATATCTGGGGCGGCGGTCCGAAAACAATTCCCCCCGATCCGGAGAGAAGAGAGAAAATATCAATAGTCGACGCGACACACGGCTCTAGAAAATCAACTCTTCAAAAATATTGTTGAAAAACCATACGTTTCCGATAATTTATCAATCAAACATATATACTCTCTCTTTTCTAGTAGAAATAGCCACTAGAAAACTTAGAATAAACAGAAGAATATTAGGTATCATAGATGTCAGGTACATCATAACAAGTGTAAATATTTATGACCTCATCAATTAAAGTAGCCGAGGCTTGGGAGTTCTAATGTGCAAATATCAAATACTTAAGGGCTGAATGATATTGGACTTCCTAGCCAGCAACTAAGAAATTCTAATATATTCCTCTTCATTTTCATCGTCAGAATACCCAGAAAAGGTGGTTATTTCGTTAATGGATCTGGTTCATAACTAGCCAGCATCTTACCTAGAAAAGGTTAGGAAAGTAAACGAAACGCAATAGCGAAACTAACCTCACTAGTGGTTGGCTACTGAGTGAGTGGGAAGTTGTAAACTATGTCATCATTACAATCGCACTAGCTTGCAGGATTTTAAACTTGCCATCTATAGCTGCTAGTAAGCCCGCCCAATGCCATCGGGCCTTAAGATTTTACAAACATAATTTAAGATTTTAATGGGTTATTTTTTATATTGGTACGAGATTCTTTTTAATCTTCCATAATCGTTCTGACTTTATTATTTTTACTCTATCTGGCTGGTTAAACCTACTTACAGTTTCACTAAGCTCCTGTTACTTCTAGTACACATTCTGCATTGCTGTGTGGTGTTGCCATTGATTGGTCCGAATGTCGGTATGAGATATCTTCTTTCTGCATTTCTGCAATTATTAGTTGGTTTTCATTATATTTCGTCATCGTTCATTTCACAAGCATATGTCATTATAGGAACCAGCAATATAATTGACATACTCGCCCATCCAATCAACTGGTTTGGATAACTGTTTCGGTTACGAACCATACTTCAACAGTCCCCAGGACAAAGCCGGCACCACGACCTTGGCTTGATTTAAAAAGCTCCTGAGCCAAATGACTTTAAGTCTTCTGCGACGTGCCATTCTGGGTATTTCATCTCCATTTATTACTTGGACATACTCGGCGATGAGTTGCTGGTATCTGTTGACAAATGCTGGGAGCTAGTAGTAATTTCTGCAGACACCCGCTATGTATTACATCCATAGAAGAGAATGGATGTGATATTAGAATCAGATTTTCAAAATTTGCTATTAAAACAAAGCTGAGCGACTGAGCGGACATCCACAATAGCTGGAGAGAGGCGAAAGCTCTTCTAGCTTTATTATACTGAAGCGCTCCACCATCCGCCGCCAGCTAGAGACGTAAATACGCAGACCTCCTCTATTTACTCAATGCCAACGGTAAAACATATATAATAGATATATAATTTTCTATCAAAGCATGTCTCCAAGTGCAAATGTCATTGCTTCCTCCACATCGTCTCGAAAAAAATCATGTCCTCTCCTATAGCTTCGGCTTTTTCTGTAGTATCTGGTGGAGCATCTTTGATTCATTTTTTTGTCATAACAACTATTTTCTCATAATTTACTCAGTGACACTATAGTCCTGACCTAAAATTTTGAAGTTTTAATTTTTTGCAGTAGGTCTTTCTTAGAAAATCATTCTCTGCTACTACAAACCTTACTTTGTTCTTCTTACTAACATTTATAATTATTCAGACCTGTAGAAAATTACATTTTCCACAAGGCTCTTGCAAAAAACTTTGGATGAGCACATAATTTCACGTCGTGGAACTGGTACGGATATTTGTGACATAGAAGTGATCCTAAAATGTATTAAAAAGTAGGCTTTTGAACTACTAACTTAACCTAATCTAACTTTTCTTCAATACAGTGACCACCAACCCGATCTTTGTGTAGGTGCCTACTTGATTTCATTATAAAAATCTAGGGACATTATCCTTGTTGAATTGTGAATATTTTATTTAGGAGAAGCCAATCTCATAAATACTTAGCAGCGCAATAGAACCAAACGAGGGTAAAAAGAATACTGTTAATATTTAAAGTAATACAGGAGAGAAATAGGCTACAGGCATGTGCTTTACACTTTGAATTTGGAATTGAATATGGAGTCAAGGATTTTTGCTCACAATCTTTACTTGCCGCAACTCCGTGTACTATCTTACCACTGGCAGACCCCCGGCGGGGTAACGTTGGTGTAGAAGAGTAAGAGAAACAGAGATGGAGAGAACCTCCGATGATGAGTTGTTCATTTGGCGAAGTGCGGGGGCATATCGCAATGCGGCTGGGCGGCGGCAATTCTGTCGACCATTAACACCTGAGTTATGGTCCGGTGTCGACAGAGTTGTTCTACCCGCCGACATTGGTCCGCACCATCAATCTACATGGATTATCGCTGTGCGAATGAGTCTCTTGTCGAGGGCGTGGTTGAATTATCCAATAAGGAGATTGCTGATTCCTTATCTAATTCATACGAAACAAATATATTTTTTGTATTCTCAGTAGGAAGTTGTTAGGTATATGGTTCCGATTTTTTAAAGTCCATATTTGGCGTATACCTACATTTCAACGTCCCTAGCGTTTAACAGCAATAATATTGGGGGATGTCTGTGAGAGTGACTTTTTAACTACTGAATATATTACATATGTTGGCGAAACAACAGCCGAGATAAAATTATAACGATGTTGGTGTGATTTTTGTTAATTTTTTCTACGCTAAAGGTTGTAGATTCCAAACATTCTTCAAAAATATTAAAATCTAGGAACAGTGAATGCAAATACAGCTCAATATGAAACCTTATAGCATGTGAATATAAAATAAAGTGTTTTCTATTTTGAAGAAAATATTTTTCCATCTTGAAATGTAGAAGTTTAGCCTATTTTTTTTTCAACTCCTTGTAGATTTGAATGAATCTTGATCGAGCCTAATTATAAGACTTAAGCTTCAAGCTGGAGTATCAAGAAAGTGAAACTTAATAGTATTTTAAGTTGTTCCTGTTTTGCACCAGAATTTAATCAAAAAACACATATATCGAACACTAAAGACTTTCTCTGGGAAATGGGAATTCCGATGAAAGTTACTTTTGAAACAAGTACAATTACAATTCCAAACGAAGTCTATTCAACGTGAATAACCCTGTATAAATACCTACATTGCAACTATTCTGAATTAAAAATAAATAAATTTCTTTACTGTTGTATTGAAACAATCGACATACCTAAATCTTAACTGAATATTCAAGGAAGTAACCAGGAAAAACGGCCGACTCGACAGTTTTTTTTCTCATTCTTCCCTCTGCTCAAATTCCACCAGCCCAACTATATCAGTTTGTGTTGACAGTTTATTTATTTTCCTCAACCAGTTTGATCAGTTTGTCTTTTCTTTTTACAAAATGACATATCAAATCATCATTTTTAATGCTATCCTAGGTGAACTTCATGGCGGGCAAAATTGACTAGGTAGGTATTTCAAAGGAACTTACAATATAATCCATGTAGGTATATTCAATGGATAGGACTGTATTCGTATACATAAGTACATGTTTATTGTTCTATGCTATCTAGGAATTTAGTTCTACTTCTCAAATGAAACTATAGTCCATTAAATAAATACCTTTACCGCTTTTATATTACGTAAATTGTTCTAGCTTCTCTGTGTCTATGTGAAGTATGAAGGCCAAAGGGGCAGATAGATACCATCCTAATTAAAATACCGACAGCATCCACACCTATAATGGTTATTTGAAAATTCAATGCATGTAAAACAGGCCTCGGCGGGACAATGCAAAGGAGTGAACAAAGAAAATGTATTCATGGACCGACGCCGGAGACGGGGAAGTCGTTACCGAGACGCATTGTCGTTTGCTGTCGGAACGACACCCCTAAGGCCACCCCCATGGGAAGGCTCCGGGTACGGTTTCATTTCAGCTGTGTCGATATCTAGACGGGCTGATGGGATCAGAGAAGCAGTTTCGATAAACAGACGATTGAAGGTGAGTGAGAGAAATATTTTCAATAACCAGGTCAGAGTCAAATTGATTCCATGTTCAGAAAACTTATATCTTCACCACGAGCAAGGCAGCTAACGTAAAGGAATAGGAGAATGCAGGTACTCATAATATGGAATGGTGAATCTTGTTATGTTCTAACGAATAAAAAAAATAACTATGTATCGTCAGCCAACCATACTTAGAACATATCAAGTAAAATGGTGCATACATAAAGTATGGAAACGCTTCAATATCTTCTAAAATATTAAGTAGGTAGCTTATGAAGAGAAAGCTCCGACAATTTGAATTATTCTACATATGTATGCAAACAGTATTAATTTACCACATCCACCCTTCAAACTATGAGGTCAATTTTATTTTTGTTCATGAAATGGTAATAAATAGATAGATATAAGTATAATAAAATTCTGACAGACCGATATCTGTACATCATAGATCTTTTAAAAAAACAATATTGGGGATCTTTATTAGAGCAACAGAAACCAAAATAGCTCTTTTTGACTTTTTGACTGTCTGTCTGTACCTATGTCTGCACATGCATCACACAAAAACTAACGCATGGAATTGAATGCAGTTTTCACCGAGGTATTGCTAGAGTTCTAACTTAAAATATAGGTCCCATGTTACCCCTTCTATATGGTGGTACACGCATCACGCAATAACTACCGCATGGAATTGAATGCAGTTTTCCACGCGCACTTAGTCGTGGGCAAAAGCTAGCTAGGGATAAATGTATGGGATAAATTCGAGGCAAGAAATTAAAAAATATCTTTTAAGAAAATCTGTCGGTATATAGGTACCTACCTATCTAAGTAGGTACATGTAAACTAAATACGATGTCAAAATTTACATTTTTAATGCAAAATCTTATTTCTTATTTCACATTTAGGACCTGCATCAAATTATAAATTTATTTGATAGGTAGGTATGAAATGTTACAAGCCCGTCAGATATTTATACAGTGTGACCCAAATCCGTAATGAATGTATCTTTATAAATATATGAGCTACAGAGTAGTTTAGATAGAAGGGCAAAACTGTTCATAGAGAAAAACAGTATTCATTAAAAAATAATAATTGGGTAAATTACATTCCTTTCTACATTCCAGTCCAAACATATTCTATTCAATTTGTGTCTAGACTTTAGATTATTCTTGTTATCAAATTTTCATAATAGATGATGAGCATGATAGGTACTTCTAGAATTTATCCAATAATAATAATGCGCTCATCAATTTTCAATTCGCGTCGTATTCCTAGATATCCTTGCAAAGTAAACAGAAACCTTTATCTTTATGGCCGCACATTTGCTTGAGAGAAAGCTACAACGAACGCCAAGGAAAAAACAAGGAGATAGAAAACGCTTTTATTGATTTCAGTAGCACATAACAGGATTTGCGATTAGACGGTGCCGAATTTACTACACCAAAGAGGCCGAATGGTTACAATCTAAGGGAACTGGTAGTGAGGGAAAGAATGAAATGGCCGCTTCGACGAACTGCTGCATCAGGGTCGCATAGTGGGAGGAAAAAAGAAAAAGGAGCCCCGCAAGGAGCCGGTTTCCTTGAAGTTCTGCTTGTTCTCCTCTGAGGTGAGTAATACGCCATTGGTCCGTCCTTAATGACTTTTACATGTAGATTGGTTGGATCGTAAAAGTGAATAATTGACTCGTTGATACAAAAGTATCAATTAATTTTTTTTCTGATGGGTGCCGCCAACTCGTTTGGATTATGTGGTTCCGCTTCTCTTTATATGGAAAAACAATTTAATGATCTCATTAAGGTATTCTTTGTATGGATCAAATAAATCGTCGATGGGATTTATGATGGTCGTTATACTATTTTTGTGTGATCGGAGAGTTAATTACCGAAATGGAATCTATCCGAACGGTAGAATAATTATATTAATCCAACCGGTAATATAATTGACCCATAATGCATGTTAAAGTGCATTCGACATGAACGTTCATTAAACTACAAATATTTTCATTGCATGTCTGATGGTATTGACATGGGTATAAACTATATAAAGAAGAATTTGAGCTCATTCTAGGAGATTAAATGCTCATTCAATAGAAATAGCTTCTTTAATTGCAACTCAGCCAAAAGTTCTAAGCTAATGAAAAAGTAACTTTAATTTGATCTAAAACAAATAAGAGATAACCAACACTATTATCACGATAACGCTTCTACACAAGTTGTACTTTATGGACCGATGTCATCTACCTACCTGAGATACTTGTATTAAATAAAAATAACATCTCTCTTGGATTTATGCTTTTGGTCAATCGAGAATGCCGGTTTTAATGAGTAAAGTTATCGGAAATTCCAGTAATCAATTTACAATTGTGTCTTTTTCAAATTAGATATAGGTACTTCCTCCAAATGGTGGAAAAACTTGTCCCATTTCCAATGCAAATAAATCCCCTTAAGTTATTCATGAATTTTCTATAGTCAAACTGGAATCCGCTCTCCCAGTTTTAAATAGCAATTACGCTTGCAACTTTTAATCTACATAACTCTCCGGAATGGCGCCATAAAAGTCGACGAGGAAACTCAGAAGCTCTCTATTCAAAAGCGAAAAAAAAAGAGCCGAAATGAAACTTCTACATTTGAATCCGCCGACTAATGTGTTTTCCTATTTATTATGTTCATTGTGTTGTTCTTGCATAGCGCTGCCATGCCATACCATGGTTTGACTGTGGTTTTGGAGATAATTGTGTTCGGAAACGTAGATTAAAATGAAACTATATGATCACACATTCTACATAAACTGTGCTTGTGCTTCTGAGAAAAAAAAACTCGTTTCACGATATTAAACTAATCCCTTTTATGATTCAATATCTTCTTAAATATTTGTTATGATTTTTTAACCGACTTCAAAAGTAGGACGTAGGTATACAATTCGGTTGTATGTTTGCTTTTTTATGGATGTTTGCGCTTTTTGCATAGTATAAACTTACTGCGATATAAGCGATTTTTGTTTCTGCTGAAAGGGGCGAGTTGGTTAAGAAACTCGAATTCGAAATTTCCTTCCCTCCAAAAATGGAGCGATTTTTCTCGAAAATCAAAAATCTCAGACGGCAAAATTAAACATAAGACCATTTCCGGAAATCTTTCAATTGAAAATGTTTTCAAAATAGTTAAGGTTTTCGAGTTACAGCAATGGTTAAGTCTGAAATATGTGATATGTGTATTTCCGCTATCTGGAAGGTGCAATTTTTCTAGAAAATTGAAAATATGAGACGGACAAATTAAAGAGGAGATTATATGTAGGTAGCAACATTTTAATTGAACATTTTGTCAAAAGACTTATGGTTTTCGAGTTACAGCAGTAAAGTCTGAAATAGTACCTACTTATATCTGCCCTGCGATGTTTTGAGATCTCTGAATAATAACAAGTAGTAGCTAAGCCTGTACATGGCTAAGAGGATAAGTACTGTCTTCTTTGGTTTTAGTCATAATATTAAATAGACTCAAAAGTGTGAAATAAATATTTACAAAAAATTTGACCGACTTTATTAGTTGGTGCACTGAAAAATACAAAATAATATTCATTCTATTAGTGCTGGCACTTTTCAAGTTGGTGTCAAAAATCTTCTATCTAACTACAATTGCACGACTTCAAAATTACCAGCACCAATAGAATTAATATTATTTTGTATTTTTCAGTGCACTAATCTATAGGTATACCTAACATAACCTAACCTAACCTAACCTAACCTAACCTAACCTATAAGAGCGAAAGGTCACTCACTCACTCACTCATCACGAAATCTAAGAAACCACAAGAGCTAGACATCTCAAATTTTGCATAGGGGTTACTTTTAGAACGTAGGTGCTCACTAATACAAGATTTTGTAAAATTCAACCTCTAAGGGGGTAAAAAGTAGTGTCAATATTTGTATGAAATTTCAAATTTCTATAGGTTTAATAGTAGTGATTTGACTGTACATTAAAGATATTTAAAGAAAAATAATATGTAGGGCCTTTATAAGAGCAACAGAAGCCAAAACAACAGTTTTTTAAATTTTTTGTCTGTCTGTCTGTATGTTTGTACGCGCACCACCCAAAATCTACTGCATGGAATTGAATGCAGTTTTCACCGATGTATTACTAGAGGTCTTACTTAAACTATAGGCTACTTTTTTTCGTGTCTGTCTGTCTTTCTGTATTTTTGTACACGCATCACGCAAGAACTACTACAAGGAATGGAATGGAATTGAATACAGATTTCCACGCGCACGAAGTCGCGGGCAAAAGCTAGTAAACTAAAAAAGTCAGTCCAATTTTTTGTAAAAAATATTTAACAATAAATTATTTCTTCTTCACAAAGTGACATGTGCTATTTCGATATCACGGAATTTCAGATGATTTGAACAGATATGCAAAGCTATGTTCCCCTATTTATATGGTACGCTTTGGTATAGGAACCGGTAGCCTGAATGCTGGAAATTCCAATCTCAGAGCAGTTCCTAGCTACAGTTTTTATCATGTTTATCATTTAGATCCATCGACTTCTGCAGATGATTTAGTAGATTATCTAAAAACTATGTTTTCTGAAGCCACATGTGAGAAAATACAATCAAAATTTCCCGATAGATATGCTTCATTTAAGGTTGGTATATTTCACAGTAACGTAAATAATTTTTTGAAACCATCGATATGGCCGGAAGGTGCTAGAATTAATAAGTTTTTTCACGCAAAAGGGAAGAACAAGAAAGTGGACTAACCTCAATCAACATTCAAACGCAAAATTTAACTAGTGCCAACAATAATTATAGCCTACAAATATTTCACATTAATATTCAGGGTCTGCGTAATAAAACTGCTGAACTGTCTTTGTTTCTCGATAGTCAAAAGTATCATTTTGTTTGTATTAGTGAACATTGGTGTAATAAGGATGTATTAAGTCTTGTCAATGTAAGTAATTATAAGTTAATTTCATTTTTTTGTAGAAAATATCACATTCATGGAGGTGTATGTATTTTCGCAAGAAATGATGTTAAAAGTAAAGTTCTAAACTTGGAACCTTACTGTAGAGAAATTGATGTAGAACTCTGTGCTGCAGTTGTTTCTAATAAAGAAATAATAATTACCGTGTATAGGTCTTGCTCTGGAAATGGTGAATTGTTTTTGCAGATTTTTGAACAGCTTCTTGAGTATTTATTTGATACTTACAATATGATATATATATTGGGTGATTTTAATATAAATTTTAAGATCAGTTCGAATATTCTCTCTGAATTAATTAATACTGGGGACTCTTTTGGTATCTTCCCTACCATAACAGAATATACAAGGGTTTATAGTGGCTCTCGAAGTTGCATTGACAATATTCTAACAAATATAAATCCGAGCAGCTTTGTATCAGGTATTTGTGAACCTTGTCTCTCCGATCACTATGGTCAGTTTATTAAGATTAGAGAAGAAATAAAATTAGAAGTCCAAAGACATAAAGTAAGAAAAATCACTTCTTTAGGCGTTACATCTATAAATAATAGTCTTAAATGTATAGACTGGAGTTTATTTTATGACTCTGGTTGTGTCGAATATATGTCTAGATTCTTGCTAACTAAATGCCAAGCGTTAATTTGTGAAAACTTACCATTACGTAATGTCTCTAGTAATAAGGAACCAGTAAAATGGTTCAATGATGAGTTGAAGAAACAAAGAGAACATCTTTCTACAATTAAATTCATATCTGACCATTCGGGACACCCAATACTCAAAGACACTTATAACCTGTTGCGTTCTGAATATAAAGAAAGTATCACTTTAAATAAACGAATGGCTTTTGATCGATATATAAATAAGTCGCAAAATAAATGCAAGGATATGTGGAAAATTGTAAATTTTGAGAGAAATAATAATAAAAATAGACAAACTACTGAAAAATTATCTGCTAAGGATTTCAATATTTATTTTGTATTCGTAGCATCAGCTATTGTCAAGAGCCTGACAGTTGACGTAAACTTGCAGAATGCTTTATTACATGACATTCCCATAGTTTCACAATCTTTTGTTCTTTTACCGGTAGCAGAAAACGATGTCGAGAATGCAATTTTGAGTTTAAAAAATCCCAATAGCATTGATGTGTATGATTTAAATAATAATATTCTCAAGCTAATAAATTCAAGTCTGATTAAACTTCTAACTCACATTTTTAACATATGTATTGCTCAAGGCAAGTTCCCTGATTGTTTCAAAATAGCTAGAGTGGTTCCTCTGTTCAAAAAAGGAGACTTGGATTCAACAGAGAGCTATCGTCCAATCTCCATTGTTCCCCTTTTTGGGAAGGTTTTCGAAATAATTCTCAAAAACCGATTGAACTCATATTTTGATAAATACAAAATACTATGTTCCTCACAATTCGGTTTCCGTGAACACCATTCCACTATTCAAGCTGTAACCAAGCTTGTGGAAGGCGTAGTCGAAGGCCTCGAAAATGGAGAGCATGTAGGTCTTACCTTATGTGATCTTAGCAAGGCTTTCGATTGCGTTTCCCATGAGCTTTTACTAACAAAACTGTCACGGTATGGTGTACGAGGACTTCCTCTTAGCTTAATAAGATCCTATCTAACATCAAGAACTCAGTGTGTAGATCTAAATGGTATCATGTCAAATTTTCAACCAGTAGATTGTGGGGTGCCTCAGGGCTCTGTTTTAGGGCCCTTCCTTTTTATAGTCTATATAAATGATTTATTTACCTATTTATTACCTCACAAAAATGTGTGTTATGCGGATGACAATACAATAATTTGCAGAGCCAAGTCACTGGAGGAACTAGAAAATAGAATGATAGTCAGTAAGAAAAGGGCCGAGCACTGGTTTACGCAAAATTGTCTTAAGCTCAACATCGACAAGACACAAGACATAATTTTCTCAACAACTGCAGGTATTGCTCACGGCCATTATGTCAATTTTCTGGGATTGAGATTAGATGATAGGTTAAACTGGCGCACACATGCATCGTTTTTACACGGTAAACTCTCATCTACTTTATTCGTTATTCGAAAATTAGGTGGACTGATAAGCCAAAATTCACTAAAAATTGTTTACCACTCGTTATTTCATTCTCAAATATCCTATGGTATAATATGGGGCCAGTCTTCATATATGTTACCTATATTTAGACTCCAGAAAAAAGCCATTAGAATAATTGCTGATGCCAGCTTCCGAGAGCACTGTAAACCACTTTTTGTTCAGTTAAAGATATTGACTTTACCTTCTTTATATATATTTTACCAATTATTAGATATTCACAAAAATAAATATAATTTAAAATTAAATTCGGCATATCATAACTACGACACCCGTTCAGCTGTGTTGATTAGAAAGCCCAGATTAAGGCTAGAAAAATCTGTGAAGAATTCTCCCCATTTCCAACTATACAACATCCTTCCAGAGTGTTTCAAAACTCTGTCTTCAAATAGTTTCAAAACAAAAATTAAAAAGTTTTTACTCGAGAATGTTTTTACTCGATTGAAGAGTATTTAGACTATCTTTCTATTTAAGAGAGCATTACACTCCAATACAAACTATCATTTTATAACCATATACCTGTATTTTATTTTGTTAGCTACTATTTTATCAGTTTTATGTGTCAATTTATATGTTTTTATATTTTTTTATCAAGACTTGCTACAATTGTATTTACAAAACGTGGTTAAATAAACATCTATCTATCTATCTATAAGGTATAAGCATTTCAAACTACTTAAAAGAAAACTGACTAAGAGACACATAATAATATAAAATAATAAAACTAAGAAACCGCAGAGTAGCTACATGATCAGCTTCGCTGCGAACAACAATTTTGCCTGCAACACATTTTTTTTAAATTGTCAGGCATTTTTATCCAGACTTTTGCTATATAGATAGAAAATACTTTGTAAATAAATTAATAGATTCAACAAGACTATAATAATGACAGGCTATATATATATATGTACTCCATTTAAAAAATAGAGAGATTAATAAATTATGATGATTATGGTATTTCTATTGTCTTATCACGCTTGTGTATAAGGCAGAATACAATAGAGATCCCTCCATTATCATAGTTTATTACACTCTCTTTTTTTGAAATAGAGTTTAACAGGAATGAAGAAAATAGAAAATGCATAAATATTTTTTTTACAACAACAACCGACGTTATCAATTGGTGCACTGAAAAATACAAAATAACATTAATTCTATTGGTGCTCGTAGTTTTAAAGTTGTGCAGTTGCAGTTAGATTGAACACTTTTGGCACCAAATTCAGAAGTAGGTACCATCACCATTTGAATTAATATTATTTTGTATTTTTCAGTGCACCAACTGATATTGTCGGACCATTTTTTTGTAAAAAATATTTATTTCACACTTTTGATTGTAACATTAGACACGAAAATCGTTGAACGTTCTCTAATACCAAAGGAGATGGTAGATATCCTATTACCCACGTATATTCTTTCCTTGTACTTGTTATTTATGAAGAGATCTCAGAACATCGGTGCGGAAATAAGTACGCATATCTAAGTATTTTAGATTTAACCATTTTACCACCGCTTAACTTGAAAACCGTAACCATAAGGAAAAAATGTTCAGTATAAATGTTGCTTCAAATATTGTTGTCTTTCATGTGGTGCAGAGAGATTTTCAGTTTTAGAAATCGCCCCTCCCACATCAATGTAACTCAAAAGCCGTAACTTTTTTGAAAAAAAGTTTTACGTTTTCGTATATTGGCCTATCTTCAATTCTGGCATATCGAATTTTCGATTTTCGAGAAAATTCTCTCCCTACACCACATTCTGGGGAGGTTTTTGGAAGGTAGGAGATTTCGGATTTGAGTTTTAACGAACACGGGACAATTTCTCAAGTCTCCTCTTTCAAATGAATCAAAAATTATCAAAATCGGAGTAAATTTACTTTATACAAAGCGCGAACAAACAAATAAAAAAAATAAAAAATAGCAGAAAGTCGAGTTGTATAGGTACCTCCTCCGTTCGGGGCTCGTCGGTCAAAATACCCATATTTCCATCCAAAAGAACACATTTTTTTTGGAAAGCAGCATTAATTTTTTCCTCATAGATATCCTCGTTTTTATTTGTGCACAGGTAAAAAGAAATAATTAAAAAAATGTATTTGATTAGGTAGGTTCATATTGTTATTCCATAAATCGTTAATCGAAAAAAAATCACTATTATCTCAGTGAAAATAATTCGTAGGTATGTCATAGAAACTTCTTTTTAACTAAATAATTTTCTTCAAGTGTTTAGGCTGGTATTGTTGAATATTATAAAATTGGATCACATTTGCTGACGTACACGAAGAGAACAAATCCAGAAGTATGATCGGAACAAATTTAAGATGATATATTGGGTATTCCATCTAAAAAAAACATATCTTTGGTATGCTGTGACCTCATAAAACACCCTGAATAATTCCAATTAATTTTAAAATTTGATGCTTGGCCATATCTATAAATTTGTATGACAGGACAAAAATAAAATTTTGGAATATAAATTGATCAGCTTGTATGTTGCAGAAAATATGATTTTCATCTCCTGTGGAAAAAATTTAACATTAACATCAAACACAGGCAAAAATGAGATATTGATATTAGAGACAGAGGGTATAAGTTTGTTAAATGGATCAATTTTTCAGTGAATGACCACATGATGCAATCACCACCAATATTTTGGTCTCCTGGTGTTTTAATTGATATAGACCTCCTAAAGGCAATTTCAGTCGATTTACTGTCAGAAAATGCCCATATCTGTCGAGAATGCCTGCTTTCCGTTCATGTTTACGATGGAGTAATCGGGAATGTCCATCAGGACTACTTCGTTCCTCATTAAAGGCTTTGCGAAACGTTATATCCTTCCTTGTTTATAGAGTGGTTTGGTATCGACTAACTCTTTCTGTGCCGTTAAACAGAATGCGAATGTTTTTACTGTTCTGCTCCCTTTTATCGTATCTTTTCGCTTGAATTACGGCCGAGGCTGGGCTGCAGGATGAACCGAGAATAATGCCGAAATGGCGGTACACATAACCATTTCGAGGATTTAGAGACCATTCTTTAATGATGCTTGAAAATCAAGTTGATGTTCCACTATCAATTAATTCTCTGGATGATCCCTTTTTTAATGTTATGTTAAATATTCAGCTGTAGAGAAAAAATACACAAACAAATGTTTGGTTATTACTTATGTGGGTAAAAATTTTCCTAGAATCAATTCACATTGAAGAAAGAAGTTGCTCTAAGTAGTGTGTTGTGACCAAAAGAGAGAAAATTTATCAACTTTAAAAAGTTAATTAGCCTAAAATGATATTAAGAACTTGTACCTTGGGTGTTTTAACAAATCCTCAACTGTAAATACAACAAAAGCACTAAACTTTTCTATGTATGTGCATTTATCTTCTGCCTGATTGTTTCATTTGATGGAAAAAAAATTGACAAATAGTCAAGCATTATCCAAAAACTACTGTATAAGACTGTATAGAAAATGGTTGAAAAAAGGAAACGAAGAAAATTAAACTCGATCGACCACCCTATAGTAGAAACGTACAGACGAAAGACATTTAGCAAAGCCAGTTCTATGACGTTACGTCTTATCTCTCTCGCTAAATAAAAGTGAACCTTAGATAAATATACAGATAAAAGAATGGCGCAGATCATTCCAAGTGTCTTTGAATTGATTAAAACGATGGTACAAATGCTGGGGTTAAGTCCCTTTATTTCGAATAAATGGCGTTTAACAGAAGGGCGATGCGCATCTCAAAATTTCCTTCATTCGTTATTTGACTTTCCAAATGGATATCAATTTCTAATTTTTAAACAACGGATATAATAATTTAACTTGAGCTTCACGATCGGGGCGAACAATGCTTTGAAAAATACATTTTACATTCAAAGTGCATGCTGCGGCTGTGATAATAAAATTTTAATTTAAAAATGTATTCTAGTTTGTTTGTTATTAACAGAGGTAGCTATTAGAGTATATTCACTGGAAATTTTTTAATAAAAAACTAGTAATAAGTAATTTGTTTTTATTTGTCTTTATACCTGGTGGTCCTTTTAAAACGTTACAAGGTAATATCTAGAAAACTGCTGATTTAAAAGAGATGAAATTTGAATTGATGCAACAGGGCGTTGGGGGCACCATTTGGAGGTATCAGTGATTTTCTAGCTCTTACAACATTTTAGGGGTGGGGGATAACTTTTAAAAATTAAATGGAAAGGTGTAGTTTTCTTTTCAAATTCGTAATCTACTGATAAAACTACGTTTAAATCAAAGCACAATTTAATGTCAGTGTGAATATGTTAATAACAAATTAAAATGAACATTAATTATCAAAGGACACACTAAAATAACTCTCGAAATGCGGAGACAATTTACGAAAATTGTTACAGATGTCAAAATATGTCATCAGAGCATTACCATGACAACGGCTCGTATACCACTGCTTACTGTTATGCTATTACATAACTGTTTAAATTTGTTATTAACATATTGACATTAACATTAAATTACGTTTTGATTTAAACGCAGTTTTTTCTGGAGATTACGAATTTGGAAAGAAAACTACACCTTTCTATTGGATTTTTAAAAGTTACTCTCCACCCCTAAGAATTGGTGAGAGTTAGAAAAACACTGATCAGCAGTTTTCTAGATATTACCTTGTAACACTTTAAAAGGACCACCCGGTATACTTCGGGGGAGGACGTGACTATAAGTTAATGATGGTTGAATTCGTTCACCTAACTAAAGCAGCGCTGAGAGTGGCGAGATGTTGGACGAGTTACAATGTTCAGCTGAGTGTGCATTCGAATCCCTGGCTCTCGCTTCCCCTGTCAGAGAAACGGACAACCAGTCATGGTATATTTCTCTAGTACCTACAGCTTTTCTAGTTAGTATATCTCAAGATTTATCGTGAGACATATCGGTGGTTCGGAATCCACGTTGAAATGTGAGTTTTCTTATCTGCGGCAAAACTTTCAAGGCAGTATTCGCCTACGCTCGAGTACGAGTAAGGCATTTCGGCTATAATTTTTAATAGAAAAAAATACATATATACCACAACATAGATCTTTGCGGGTCTGAGGGGAAAGGAAATCGACGATTCATAGTCGTGCGGCTGTTATTGAAAATAATTTATTTATATAATAATGCTTTATGAAATCCCTATCAGCACCTCCAAACATGAGTCACTATCTACACTGGTACTATGCTATAGGTACGTTGGTATTCGTTCACTGCTCACTTGTTCAGCAGAGAATTCGTTGTTGAGTTATGTCTAGACTTGTAGATTGTAGATTTAAGGGATTTTCATTACACTGAGACCTTGAGGTCTATTGTGCCTCCCCTCAGAGCTGTTCTCGCCATTACGTAGTGTACAGCTCGTCATCCAGTTCCAGGATTCTAATGAAATCCAGAATCTGGGATGGCTTCAAGGAGATTACTTCCTCATTTCTTCATGTTTCTTGCCCTATTTCTAGAATTTCAAGGCTTCTATAATAATATGTATTCCGACTAGCAACAATTTCAATAATAATTTTTAATAGAAAAAATGTATGTGTTAAGGTAGCAAATGGAATGTTATATTTTTAAAACTAAAATACACAATACAATGATAATTGCCAGCTTAGCCAAATTTCTATTAATAACTTAGTGGTACCTTCTGAACTTCCTTGAAGAAGATTAGCAAAAATATCCATGTTTTCGATGACGTGAATTACCTACTTCATTTTTATAATTTTTATTTTTTTTGTCCAATAAATTTATTTTTTATTTTTTCTTCACTATCTTCCAGCGACAAATTACAATTATCTTATAACACTCAAAAAATATTACTCATGTCTTTCCACTGCTATCTTACATTAAAGTTAGCATTAACCCGATTTTTTCGAAAATAGATTCTCATTCAGTGAAAAGACAGACAAAAGCGGTATATCTAGAGGGAACAACTAAGGGCAGTTCGAAGCATTTAAAAATAATAATAATAATAATAATAATAACAATAATAATAATAATAATAATAATAATAATAATAATAATAATAATTTTTATTTAGCATATAACTTGGAGAGGGATATACCCTTATGTACCAAAGCGCAAGTAATAGCCTATAACCAAAAACAACAATTTAAAATTAAAAAACAACTATAACAAATGTTTAAATGTCATGACAAAGAAAGAAAAAGAAAATTGGAAAAGACCCATACAAAACAATATTCGTTTATGTATTATACTTGAATACGAAAAAGTACTTACATTATAACAGTTTAACATATTGTAATATTTTTTTCATGGTGCTCTTATTAGATAAATTTTATTCTTTTCATTCATTTGGCAATTTATTAAAGTAAGTAATTGCAGTGAATACAATATTTTTTGTGAGACAGTTTTTTTATATACCTAAAGGTAACTCAATGGATTTATTTTTTGCTTTACTGGTTCATATTGCAAACTGCGTACTCAATGATTTATAGTGATGCATTACCTATACATTTAGTTTTATATAATTTCTAAGGTAGATATTTTATCAGATTTCAAGAAAGTATTAATTTTTTTCTGCAATAAGATAGATATTTCAAAGTGGTGGGATACGCTTCACCCCATATATACCTAAATATTTAAGGGCCGATTTCATAATGAATTCTTAATGGGAGATTATTTAATTCTTCAATTTGTTTAACTCATATCTTGATGACTGAATAAAAATAGTGCATTTTTCAATAACTTTTAAAACCTCAGTCACTTTATCTTTCCTTCTTTTAAAGTAACTTTGAATTATATCCAATCAAAAAAATATTCAACCGAAAGGCAGAAAATTCGTTTTTGAAACATTAACATCTAACTTGTCTCTAATAAACCATTCTTTTAACCAAATATACATTCATTGTATATTCTATCTGAGTGATTTCATTACGTAGTAGTAGTAGTAGAAAAAGAGATGGTCCTACGACAGTCCCTTGGGGAACACCCAGTTCAATTGTTCTTTCACTGCTATAAAAATTGTTTATTTTGACAGCTTGGGTCCTTTCGCTAACGTAGCTTTTCATGATTTATTTTATTTCTTTTTCGTTTCTACTATCTGTCTTTTTCATTACCGATAAGTCATTGAACTGAATTAGCCAATATTGAGCATGAAAATGAGAGTACAATCACAAATAAAATGTACTAGTGCTAATACAGGTGGCAAATGCGAAAATTCGTATGATAGGACGGACCATCCTGATTTATAAATTCCGAAAGAATTGTGCCATTATTTTTCTACCAGTATGAATTTAAAATGCACAAAGCTTTCAAAAATTGCGTTATATATCCAGCCATATCAGTAGTAATACTTACTTGAACGAGAAACACAGTTAGATAAACAAATTTAGACTATTAAATCCACAGCAATACCCTCCAACTTAGTTCAGAACAAATATGATGTCGGTTATTTGTTTTTCAAAAGACTACTATTGTATTCCAAATAAGTTTTGAATAAAATATCTGTAGTGCGTTTCAAACTGAGAATGCAGTGTGGTGTCTTATGGAGCCCATCGTTGCCAGCCCGTTGTTATACCGGCTCGACCAACCATCAGGTCTTGTCTCAAGCAAATTTCGCCGCTTGGTTTTAAATTTTATCTCAGAATCGATAGGTTCAATAATTAATAACAATATACAATCCATTTAATTATTAAAAAAATATATTGCAGGCAAAGTACGGCAACACTATGTGCCATTTTGCGATTTAAAATACATTGCCTATAACCAACCACACTGCATTCTCAGTTACAATACAGGAGTATATTTTTGCAACTACATGTTTTCTGAATCCCTTTACCAAACTCGATCATCAATATTTCTACTAATTAGTATTTTAGTTTTCAAAATCTGAAACTATTTTATCAATTCCAAGATTTGGCTAGTAAAACTGTGGCGACGAAACTATCAAATTATATAGGTATATAAAATGGCCTTCCACTCCTACTGAAATCATGGAAAGTACTTAGAATCTTCTGTTTCATTGATTCATTATTATAAATGGTATTACGCTTGTAAATTTCTGCATTGCCAACAGATATTAATAAAGAACCCTGAAATGGGGATTGCTTTCAATATTTCCTTTTCATCTTCCTCTTCACGTGCATATGTTACATCACTTAAAAAATGCACCCCGATTTTTTCTAGACGATATTATCCCTCATTTATGCATTCGGATATATCCGTAAGACCCTCTGTATAAACAACCTGAAACTGATTTAATTTAATGAAATGTGAAACGCAGATGTGGTATGGATTTATCATGTTTTTGACGGTGATCTTGAGAAACTTGAAAAATGGCGTTTATTTCTATGTAAATATGTTGAAAGTACTGAACAGAGACGTTCTAGGATCTGTCAGACGGAAGAGCCCCAGATGTATGGCGAAAAACAGAACATAATTTCAAAGTCGATTATATCAAAAAAATCGGATGTGTCCACTAACACGACATTCCTACTATATAGGTTACTATCAAACGAATTCCATCGTAAAAATCGTCTAGTCAGGTCATGTGACCGTTAATTTTTTTAATGTGCCAAGACAAAGAACAATGACCATATTCAATTTTGAAGAACCATTTAACCAGAATATGAGTGAACAAAACTTTTACAATTCATTTGAGTATAACTTTTTTGATCAAAATCGTTAGAGCCGTTTTGGCGAAGCAGTCTAGAGCAGAACGTTTTTCAGTTATTGCCTGACAATCAGTGCGAATATAATACTCAATTTGTGTCGCGGGCGAGTCATAACAATAAAATATAAATCAGAAAAGAAAGCAACAAATCGTCTTATCGGTTTCCGAGATATTCTTGGCACAGACAGACAGACAGACAGACCAATGTCTGAAAATATTTTTTTTCACTCTACCTCTGAATCGTAAACATGTGTTGAAAACTGGATTTTAAGAATTGTACACTATTAGGACAATAGTTTCCTTACTAGGCTACTTAGAGTAGCAAAATAAGATTCAGCAATTAGATTACCATCGGAAAATGTAATTTTAAGTATAAAATGCCAGATTCCTTCACAGGAAAAGTATGTAATATTTTAGTAGGTATATAAGTAGGTACCTAAATATTTCTTTGTATAGCTAGGTAGGTACTAACCACTAAAATTTTATTCGAAAATATATGACAGAAAATTATAGACATAATATGAAGATTTAAATGAAACCACGTGTTGGTATGTGAACACTTTGGAGTGAGCACAACTATTTGTTTTTATGTAAATTTTCACCCATCACCTAAGATATAAACAATCATTTCTACTTTCCTAGCGGCTACTTTAAGTAGCCTATTGAAGTGAAGTGAAGTAAGAACCTATTGTAAACGTGTACAATTTTGGTGTCCATTTTTCAACAAGTGTTCACGTTTCAGAGGTCCCTGAGTATACAAAAAATATTTCCAACCATTGGTCTGTCTGTCTGCCAGTTTGTCTGTCTGTCTACCAGTCTGACTGTCTGTATGTGCCAATATTACCTGGGAAACAGATGAGCCCATTTTGTTGCTTTCTTTTTTGATTTGTAGGTTATCGATATGGTCCGCTGGTGATACAGAAATACATGTTTCGCCCAAGACTTTAACTCAAGAAAGGGTCGAAATTTCTTAGTTACCTCCCTCTGACCACACTACGAATTTTGTTAACGAATGGGCAGAAAATACCACAAACGGATATCATGGTTTGTGAAATTTCACAAACTCAGGCATAGCAAAAAACTACAATTTGCTATTCGTCAGACGGTTGGGTCTTCGCTGAATCCTTAGAAACCGTTTCTGATGTGAGTTGAAACGGCTATAGTTTTGCAACCCTTTTACCACACTGTTTCACAGAACCCAATACTGAATAGATAGTTTCAAAAGTATTCAAGCGGTTGCCCTAAATTAAATAGAGAACATTTTTTCTCAACGGAACAATCCTCATAAGACAAAATAAATAGTTTGAGTTGAGTTTTTGAGAGAAATATTCTTGATAGATATCGAGGTCTGATTGGATTAAAATAGAGTAGGTATTTACAATACAAAAGTTACAAAACATTATTCTAAATGTGACCTGACGCAAGAACAAATGTCATCATAGTTTATAATTTTGAACTCTGGTAGATCTGGTAGATCACAAAAGATTGACGTTGTAAAAATTAGCATTTTCATCCTTATATAGGTAAACCATGTAAGAAGAATGCTTTGACTTTTTGAATGAGTCATGAGGAAACTTATAATTGGAATTTGACACATTCAATTTGAACCTAAAAATAAAATTCAGACGAAGTTAGTCCCAGATAATGTAAAACGCAGATGATATGTCTTTTGAGGGGTATGGCAAAGTAGATGAAAGCTTCCTTGGCGATGCTGGAATGGCGTAAATTTAATCCATTCTTCATGAATATTTAAGCGCCAACATTCGTTGACACTGAGAGTTACGAATATATCATTCGAATTGAGAATGAATGTAAATTTGACAATTCGAGGAGACTTTGCAAGAGAGTACAGTGAGTGCACAGACATAACAATAAAAATAATCTTAAATAATACACAGTGTGTTGAAGAAAAGTATGTGATAGTATATTTGGATCTCGAAAACGATTAGAGATGCTGGGTGGGTTGTCGGTTAAGTAGAAAGAAATTTGAATAGATCACCTTTTATTTTATGTTTACTAAAATTTAAAAGCTGTTTTGCCGTTAGAAATTCTAACAAACAGATTCTTATGTTTTTATATATTTTTCCTGAAGTAGCCAAATTGAAAATTATATTGGAATTTCTTCACGGCACTTAAAAAGCCCTTTTTGAGGTTTTTAGCAGTTTTTAGATACGATGTTTGTTAGTAGGTACCTAAGTGATGCTTAATGAATAATGAAATGATTTCTGGTCAAAATCTAATGCGTTGCTTTTTTTAATATTATTTTAATGTGAGAGTTTTTGTTTATTGTTGAATATTTATTGTGTTATACTGCAAATAAATTTCATATGTTTATATATATTTATGGAATTCAACTAACTAATTCAAAGTTATTTAAATATTATTTGCATTTTTAAAATTAACATATTCAAACAAACGATCATTATTTTCTAAGCCAAGATAACGTATTCAGAACCATATCATCAGACTAGGGATATTGGTACCTATAATCCGCAAAAATAGTTAATGCAATTCTTTAAAGATGAATCTCGCAATCAATACTGACATGAATTTCTCCAAACCATCTATTTTTATAAATTTAAAATTAGAGCAGATGATTAATTCGTTGAATGTATTTTCTTGTAAAATACTTCCAAGACAGAATCAAGCTGGTATCCATACCAGCGTTCTTCCTCTGTCTAACATGTCTAAGCAAATTTCTTTTAGATATTCCTAGAAGCGAATTATCTTAAGAAAAATTTGGTAAGTATGGGTGTTAGATATATTTAAATCAAAAATCTTAAAATTCTTGCTTTGCTATAAATCATTAACGTTGCATGCGAATTTACAGAAATTAAGTAAGATGATAACGAAATTTATAAAATATAGATTATTGATAACGGTAACGACCTACATTTAAAATTTCTTCGGCATTAAAACGTGATACAGAAATATAAAATTAATAAAACAAAAAAGTACCCACTTTTTATACAACTTTATATTTTTTAATTATTTGTGGATTATACTTTTTCAAAAAGATATAAACATTTTATGTATTTTTTTTATTTTTTATCTAGAAGCTGCTTGTTTTACTGATCAACGTGCAGCCCAAACCAAAGCGTAGAGACTCACTAAGAAGGGATTTACCCTTTAAAGAAGTGGCAAATGTTATATGATATTTTGATAATATTAGTACTACAGGGTTACCAAAAAAAAGAATAACAAAAAAATATAAAAGAACGAATAATGATTTCATTTAACTAAACTACCTATTTTTATAATTTTGTCACATAAAGCAATAGAGACGTACCTATATGAATGTCTATTCAGGTAGGTACGTTTGATAGGTGTGAGCCATGATAACATTCAAATATAAGCACAAGTGTCATAAAAGTAAACTCGGATGTAGTATGGGGTATGTTTTTTCTGTGACGGGAAAAAGTTTGACATTTAACCTCTGTTGACAGGTGACAAATTATCACTGTTTATAAAATATTTTTTTTCCCACGGGATAAAAGTAAGTACAATTTTATCTGCTTCTAGTCCGGTGAAGTCAGATAAAACTCGAAATCAGACAATTTTTACTGACAACCACTAAGCTCGCAACTTTTAAATGAAATCACATAATTGAATTAACAGATATTTGATTAGTTTAAAGGCAGGTCTAATGTCGCTATAAGCAAAATCTATCTAAGGACCTAGGCTTTACTATAAATACAACAGCCTACCAAGTAGCTTCAAATTTCACTTCGATAGTTTTCTGACTTTAATATACCTACTTATTGTAATAGTTTTTCAATATTAAATCAACCATCTTCCCTTCAAAGAATAAGTAGAATATTAGAAATTAACTCCGTTTCTTCTCACAATCTCGAGCTAAAATATAATACTTTTTTCCCTTGTATAATAAATAACTGTTCAATTTTTCAATAACTATTATCATTTGGGGACTAGTAAACTCTTCTTCTTTGAGTGCCGTACTCGTATTTGAGTGTTGGAGGCTTCTCTGCCTTGAAAGTGTTACCACAGACAAGGGGACCTACAGTTTAACGTGGATTCCAAACCACCGATATGTCCCAAGATAAATCTTAGGGCACACCCCAGAGAGCTGTACTAGGGAATATATACTCTCACTGTTTTCCCGTTGACTTGCGAGACGAGGAGAATGCAATACGACAGAGATTCGAACGCGCGCCCGCATCATCGGTCACTCGTCCAAGCCGCTTCCATCGTATTGCGCTGCTTAACTTCGATGACCGAAGTCGGTCAGTGTTAACCCGCAGCTACGCGCTTATCAAACACTACAAATAACTATACAGTTGATTTAAATTTATTCACTACCAGCTTTTACCCGCGACTTCGTGCGCGTGGAAAACTGCATTCAATTCCATACAGTAGTTATTGCGTGATGCGTGTACAAACATACAGAAAGACAGACAGTCGCGATATACTGTAGCCTATATTTTGAGTTAGCCATCGAGTAATACATAGATCAATTCTATGCAGTAGCATAAAATCTGTTGTTTTGGCATCTGTTGCTCTAATAAAGACCTTCCATATTATTTTTTCTTAAATATCTTTAATGCACAGACATCGGCCTGTTACAATTTTATTGTATATGAATAAATTTATGAAAGAATAGTAAACTCAATTCAAGAACAAGAATACTCCAGTGCCTATCTAACTTTTGGAAGATTATAGAAAACTTCAAGAGTTTTGGACCCTTAAGAGCTAAAGGATAAATAACACAGTTGTTAATTTGAAAATATTATCCACAAGGCAAGTGGTATTAGAATCAATATAATCTAACACACTCCTTCACAGGATTTTATGAAGGCAATAATAACTAAATTTAATTCATCCATTCATCCGGTATATTTATTTGAAGTCTGGAGTTATATATTCTACTCGTCATTATACCTACTTATCAGTAGCAGAAAAAAAATATTCTGTGTCAGTTGTTTCAAACATCAAATTCTACAAAACCATACTACATGCAGAATATTTCAAATCCACTAACTAAATGGATGGGCTACTTAAGTTGAAACAAAATGACTTACAGAACCTAAATAATTTTTTGTCTCTTCAAACTGATTCCATGAAAATAATCACGTTAACAATTGTACTATATCGTTTCATTTAATTCTGATCCATCCCTTTCCATGTTACAACCCACTTTTAAAACATCATACCTACTTATTATTCTATGGCATCCAAAGATATTGTGGGAAATGCTCAGGTGTGTTGTGCGTTGTTCGCTTGTTTATGTTTGTGACTGTAGGCTACTTGATGTCTTTCTGGCAATAAAAGTGACAGTTTAGAAGGTGCGATTCATTGAAACGTCACCCAAATGGACTGTTTTACGACCTTAGCCCGTGTCTGAAACCTGATACGAACTATAAAATTTTGTGTAGTTTCTTTTGAAATGTTATTTATCGTTGCTTTGGTTTTCTTATGATAAAAGAGACATATATAAATCTGAAATATTTTATTTTGTAGGGGAAGATTATCGTATAAGAAAAGTACACATAGGTATATTGCCTAGGTATCTTAATACTTTAACATTTGTTATTTTTAGGAAATCTTGGAAAGTATTGTAAATATCTTATTATCAAAAATCTGTTCAAAACATTATGGATCAACTTTCTGCGAAAAATACGTAAAGGGGGTATTGCCACTGATGCTTGGAGCTAACGTATTACGTCAAACTTGACATTTTTGACATTAAATTGTTTGTTTAATAAATATTTTTTACAAAATATTGGACCTACTTTATTAGTTGCTGCACAGAGAAATACAAAATAATATTAATTCTATTGATGCTGGTAATTTTGATGTTGTGTCGTTGTAGTTTGTTGTAGGCAACTCTAACAGTAGGTACTAGCACCAATAGAATTATTATCTATTATTTTGATTTTTCAGTGCACCAACTAATAAAGTTGGTCTATTATTTTGTAAAAAATATTTTTTTCACTTTTGTGACTGTAGCATTGGTCATGAAAATCGTTCAACGTTCACTAATACAAAAGAAGATCATTATCCTGTCACCCATGTATAGGCTTAGCTTGTACTTGATATTATTCAGAGATCTCAAAACATCGCGGCGACATATTTTAGACTTTACTCGAAAGCCGTAACTCTTTTGAAAAAATGTTCAATTATTTAAATGCTGCTAAATATAATCACTTTAATTTGGCTGTCTCTGATTTTCAATTTTGGAGACAAATTGACGACTCCATATAGCGAAAATACACTTATTTCAGACATTTATTTCTCTAACTAGAAAACCTCAACTCTTTTGAAAAAATGTTCAATTTTAACATTTCCGGATATGATCTCATCTTCAATTCTGCCATCTCAGATATTCGATTTACAAGAAAAATTGCCCCCTTCAAGGGCGGTTTTTGGAGGGAACGAGATATCAGATTTGAGTTTTCCTAAATATGAGACTCTTTCTCAATTCTCCTCACTGAAATGTATCAAAAATCAACAAAATCGGTGTACGTTTGGTATACAAAATGCATAGGTAACTAAATAACTACATAAAAAATAGAAAAAGCAAACAAACAACCAAATTGTATAACTCCTCCTTTTTTAAGTCGGTCAAAAAGTTCAAATTTGACGTAATATGCTGGCTTCAAGCGTCAATGAAAATGCACCTTTGTGCATTTTATTTTCAAATTCAATCAATGTTGCTTTTTTATATGGTCGCCATATTGAATTTCGAGATATTCTAAAATGTTCTAATTGTTGTATTTATAACAATCCATAGAAAACATTATTTGATTTTAAATAAAAATAAGAAATTATGATTTTGGTTTAAATTTGGAAACGAGGATTAGACAAATAATAAGACTTAAATGAGATTCTCTTGAATTTATTTCCTATTATTATTATTATTCAATTACTTTTATGATAATGTTTTAGCAGGTACCAAAGTTGGCGTAAGTTTTTCAAATGATGAAAGTATTCCAATATTATTGATTTGAATAAAAAACAAATAATGAATAGTTATGGGAAATAAAATCAAAATTTGTAAAAATAATATTCAAAAATAATTTAATGAAAATCCAACATCTTCGGGATTCTTTGTTGCTACTGTTTGTTATCAAATACTGCCTAAAGAAAAAAAAACGGCCAAGTGTATTGGACTCACTCATAACAGGATCCGCGCCATCATAAGACGAAAAATTCACGCTTATTGTACGGGAGCCCCCTTTATTTTTAATTTTATTATATTTTTGTTCTATTGCTATAGCGGCTAGATTACAACACATCCTGTGAAAAAATCAACTGTACACCTATTATGATTCATAAGAAATAGTTCGCTGACTAACGGACGGACGGATAGCGAAAGCTTTGTAATAGAGTCCTGTTGGCACGCTTTGGGCACAGAACCATAAAAACCAATAGGATATTTTTTGAGTTCAACCATTTAATAAACTCATATTGCTAAAGTACCACAATTGCTATGACTTAAAAAAAGAATTATATTTTTAAGTTATTTATTAAACCCAAGTATTTGAAATTATTTTGCCATAACTACCTACATCAATCATGAATTTGAGACACATTCTAGATAGGTAGGAACAGAAATATCTATACCTTTATCTTTATACATAGGAAAATATTTTTTATGGATCTAAGTGCATGTTTCAATAAAATGATATATTATACCTAGGTTTTTCATATACTAGGATGTTGTTATTTAAATTTGATTTTGTCATAATCTCCACCCTTCCATAGACCTCTGACCAATAACATTGCTATCACGTGTTTATCTGCTGAAATGGTAGGCGCCGCTTTGCTGTTTATTGGTTCTGATTTGCATTTAGAGTAGGTACGAAGTTTTTGACAACAAATTTCTCTTAAGCACAATATTATTCTTTGGAACTCGGAAAACAGCGAATCGCTTTTCTGTTTGCCCTCTTTAATATGCAAAGTTCATTGTTATTTATTTCGAAGAAGTGTTTGTTATCCAATTAACATTTCTGGAACTATAATGGCTTGTTGGAGAATGTTGGTTCTGCAACATGTTTTCGCGTATCCTCCATCGTCCATTTAGAGGCGAAGGAAGGATGAAATTAATGTAATTTTAAAAATGATTACGATTCCCATCTTCTTAGAAGAAACAGAAACCGAACATATTCAAATATTTTGTTTCGTGTGCCACATGGTAGATATTATCAAGTATAAAATATCTATTCTACAAATAAAACGATACATTGTTCAAGAAAACTATATTAATGAAAGACACAGCAATAGTCTCACTAGAGTATTCAAAATGACCAGATAACTACTGGAACACTTTAGTTCTTGGGAATCAATGTTCTTTTCGTATATGCTCACATGCAATAATTGTAATTGCACATACAACATCAACATCAAAGAGATTTTTTATTGCCTACATATAAGCTTCCATGAAAATATTTGTTTAAATCGAAACATTCAATATTATTCCGGAGAAAATCCGTAGGACCTAATAGTAAGGTACTTTATTTAAAAATTGATGTTCTTCATAATTATGTTTGGGGTGGCAATGTACCTATGTAATTGGGTCATACATTTTGAGGATACAGTGTACAGTGAAGTTTTGTAGTTACCTACATAGCCTACATATCTACTCCTTGAAAATCATTCTCTTCGTATTGGGATCTGTCAAATAGCATGAGATTTAAAAGAAATGTTGGGCTGAAGGTTAATACCATATAATATATGATTGATAGACTGCGGTTAGTAAACAGAAAGTTGCCAGGTATTCACTAAACAATTGTGTAACCTAACCTATCTTTGGTTTCTACTATCACCCAATTCTATTTCGAACATTTATCTTATCTTTTACTACATCCTAATCTTTTTCACTATAAATGTATTGAACAGAAAATAATGTTTCTTCTTCCATTGAAAACTTTTCAATTTAATTTTTTATTTGAATTATTACAATTCTTTTGACAAACGTCAGTTTGACAAATGAGTTAAGTGATGTATCAGTCGTCTCCACAAGAGTATGTCAACAAATCTGTGACATTTGATCTTCTATATGTCAATGGATGTTAGTCGTTTCATAGAATAGCCTGGACAAACAAACAGACAGACGAAAAATTTAAAAAATATCTACTTGTTTCATTTTCATTTTTCACATAAGGAAAAACGATTTTTTTGGAATCCCAGACCGACACTTATTTCATATAGAACTACTCATTAGAGCAAATTGTAGTTGTTCCCTTTCTAACAAATGTTGCTGTTAACGATAGCGTAGGCAACACACAAAACACGTTGGTCTATATATGTAGTGTCTTTAATATGTGTGGTACAAATTTAATAATTGAAATATTTCTCAAAATTGGCATTCTAGTCCATTACAAGACATTGTAATTTTAAAATAGGTAATATTCAAATAATAACAGATTTTTGTTATAAATTCTGCATTCAAATTCAAAGCGAGGAATAACATTTATTGCGCATGGATTTAGGAATTTTTTGAAAATACCTTCAGATCCTTGGTGATAAATTTGAATATGCTTTTATTAGGTCCAAAGGCGCAGTCACGAGTGAACTGCGAAAACGTGAAAATTACATCGTATATGACTTTTCTTGGAAATGAGATTCAATAAGTTAGATGGAGGATATATTTCACAACCAGTTCGTTGATAAAAGAACGTGCCAACTGCTCTGCTATATCGATAGGGTAGCATTCCCTTACAATTTGATGTCAGCTGGCTCTATATGGTTTTGAGGAAGCGATGTTTTTAACGTTGTTTTTATATCTATCCTATTTAATGTGAAAACTTGAACCCACTTACCGAAAACTATTATCGGCTACTAAAAACATTCTGAATCAAAATTTGTACCATTTTAATTTATTACTAAATAAAGATTTGAAAAAATAATATATTTTCATCCAAAATGGCATTCAACTCATTCTTAGATAGGTAGATATATCAATGTCAGATGGTAAAATTAGTCACATCATGAAAAGACCAATAACTTCATGAAGGTGATGGTGAAATAGTAAAAATGCACAGATTTTATTTTATTTTTTCTTTTAGAGGAGTGTTGGCAAATGGTATCTTACTAAAAAAATCCAATAGTGAGGGGGTAGAATTTTTCTAAAATGGAAATTTTCAAGTGACAGGATAAAAGGGAACATCGTTTTCACTAACGTTCACAACCTCGAGCTAAAATGTAATACTTTTTTCCGTTGTATAATAAATAACTATTATTTTTCTATAAAAAGATCAATGGTTTTCGTAAGAGTACCTAATTGGAAGATTCAAGACTTTTGCCGCTATATTTTGAAATATTAGACAAAATGAGCGTTATTTTATCTCTTACATTTTACATTCTCAATCTCACAATTTAAAATCTTTCTCGAAAGACTAAGGACATTTCAGTCGTTGGTTGATCATCCGCAGGTTGAAGCAGAATCTACGATTGAAATGTTTGAGAAAACTGTCAGTTGATGTAATTTCAACCTTGGTTTGAAGGTTTATAATACAGAAAGTCACGGTTGACCCTCGGTTTAGTTTCAACCTTCGGTCAACCAAACATTATAAAACCGGCTCTAAAAGAAATAATTAATTCAATTAAAAATAAATGTTTGCGTATTATATTTCTATCTCTTCATTCATAAATGGTGGTCCCATTGTTGTTCTATAATTTAATAACAAAACAAATTTAGTCTCCGCTCGAAGAATTACGATAATTTCATAAAATAAACTGTATTAGGTAATGTATTTTTTGGGTGAATCAATATAATAGGCTTTTACCTATTAAATGCTGATCTTAGTTTTGTTTGTTAGTTACTATGGTACGTTGATATACGTGACAGTTTTAGAATCAAACTAATATAATAGGAATCTATCGAACTAAGATTTTTTCATAAATACGGTTGGTTATCTTATTATTTTATTATTATTATCAGGATCACTCAAAAATGTTGATTACCTAGTTAATAGAATCTGAGAAATATCTTCTATCTTTCTATCTTTATTATTTTTACAATATGCATACTCTGTAGGTAAATAGAATTTGTTTGATCCACGTGAAATTTAAGTTTGGTTTTCTTATACTTACCTGAGTGTCGATGAGGCCAATAGTATTTCATACTTTTCATTATACATATTCATATAGTAAGTTCTCAACTGCTTTAACGACTTTATTAATTCAAAAGGGCGCTACTGAAAGTGTTCACTTGAATGAATTTTTGAATGAGTATCGAGATATTTCTATTCAGCTTTAGGCATATACCCGAAAACATCATTCAGAATCAATGAAAAAACAGCTTTATTTTTGGTAAAAAGTTTGTAAAAAAAAGTTTCTTCAAACAAATGTATGATTTTTATGTCTTTGCCTTAGGACTCAAATTAATTAGTTTTTTGAGAGTAACAGATTTTAAACTTTGATAGCATGGTTGCTTAAGAATCTCTAAAATTGGAGCGTCAATGATGGATGGATTATCTATTTTTTATAATCTGTTCACAAAAAAATCTATCCTCAAATTTAATCAGAAATCCTACGTTATTACAAGCTTTTCAATCCAAATTGTCCCATTGTTTACTTTTTAAGCTGAGTTAATGTTTGATTGGATGTAATGAGTTTACTGCAGGTACGATATAATGATATTTATAAAATATTTATGATAAAATCTCATTTGAGCTGTCGAGATATCCACATAATCATAATCGATCTTCTATGTAGCCAAATATACAGAATTTCTATTCAATAATTTCTACTTTATTCGAAACTCAAATAGTGATTAAATTTGCTAGCTTGATTCTATGTGACATACAGTCACGTTTAATAAAGCAACTTCCATCTCAATCAAGAGAAGGTGATAAATCAAAATTCCTAATATATGAACAAATAAAACTACTATCGGATACAACATATTCCTACCCCCATACGACATGCGATCGTAAAAATGCCAAAAAGACGTAGGTACGTACCAACCGCCTCATTCCAATATTTCCATATCACCCTTAATGTCTCATTCGCATGAAATCCACTCATATTATAACAAACAACTTAATTTCTCATTCATACTGTGAGACACAAATAATAATATCCCTCTCGAATGCGTTCGTTATGAGCCAACAAAACATTCCGTACCTACTAAAGAAGAAGTTCTTTCGGTCTCACAATGGCCGATAAAAAACATTTTATCTAATCTGAATTATCCCTGACGTTCTTTGAAACAGCTACACGAGTGAAGTCGAGGCAATACATTGTCTCTCAGTCCAGGTAAACACTGCGGGTAGGTAGAGATTCCATGATATACACACTCAACGCACTCGGACATTTTGAATTGTTTTTTTTTGAGTTATGGCTGGTGATGGCGGATTTCTTGTCGAGGCATGTGTTCAGCTATAATACAAGAGATTGCTAGGTAGTGGATGAGTGGTCAGATATGAAATCTGATATTCAATGGAATGTAGTGATGAAAGCTATTCTCTTGTAATATGAAATTGACAACTTATGAAAGGTTGGACTAAATAACCAACGTTTTAGAAAAATGAGTAATGAGCATAATTTTTTCTACTTTTTCTCAGAGATACACGTTAAAGCAGGTGGAAAAGGGCTTTAAGCAAAATTTTCTAGACAATTTTTATGAAAATCTTTACACTCGTTTCTTGCCACAGTCTTGAGTGAAACACGATTTTCAGCTATAAACTATAGCCACTTCACTGACGAGTCATATTGATATCCTACAAAACAAAAAAGGAAGCAACAAAATCGGCCCATCCATTCCCGAAATAATATTAGCAGAGACAAACTCACAGATATACAGACAGATTGACAGATAAACAAACAGATAAACCAATAGCTGAAAATGTGTTTTTTTGGATTAAGGAACCTCCAAAATATACCTAAACATCTGTTGATAACCAGACACCGAAAACTTTACAAGTTTCTTAGGTACCTACTTGGCAACTAATAAAAATTATGGTGTTATTGTTTAATGTCATGGTTGCAGGTAATGTAAGCTGATATCGGATATCCAGTGGAAAGAGAAATTTCATACAAATAAAAAAATTAAAAAGTATATTATTTACTATTATTTACACAATTGCCTAATTTTTAGGGTTACGTTCATACAATAAGAATAAATATTCAAAAAAAAATGGACCGAAGTTATTAGTTGGTGCACTGAAAAATAAAAAATAATATTAATTCTATTGTCTTTTGAAGTTGTGCAGTTAGATTGATAACATTTGGCAGCAATTTCACAAGCACCAGCATCAATAGAATTAATATTATTTTGTATTTTTCAGTGTACCAACTAATAACGTCGGTCCAATCTTTTGTAAAAAATTAGTCAAGAAAATCGTTGAACGCTCACAAATACCAAAGAAGATAGGACTTATCCTATCACTCACGTATATTACTTGCTTGTAGTTGTAATTATTGAGATCTCAGAACATCGCTGCGGAAATACGCAAAAGTATTTTAGATGTTACTATTTTACCACCCCTGTAACTAAAGAACCGTAAATCTAAGGAAAAAATGTTCATTATAAATGTATGTAACTACAAATAATTCTTTCATGTAGTACTCACAAATCTTCAATTTCCAAAAGAAATCGGCCTTTCCACATAGCAAAAATACACATATTTGAGAATTTAACATGCCTCTATCTCGATAATCGTAACTCTTTTGAAAAAATGATCAACTTAAACATTTCCGGATATTGTCTTATCTTTAATTATACCACCTCAGATTTTTGATTTTCGAGAAAATTTTACCCCTTTACCCCCTTCGGGGGCGGTTTTTGGAGTGAAGGAGATTTCGGATTTGCGTTTTTATGAATATGGGCCATTTCTCAAGTCTTCTCTTTCAAATGAATCAAAAAGCATCAAAATCGGTTACGTTTACTATATACAACGTGGGCACAAACCAAAAAAAGAAGAAAGTCGAATTGTATACCTTCTCCGTTCGGGGTTCGTCGGCCAAGAATAAGAACTCTCCGGTGTTTGGAGCTATTGTATGTTGTCATTGGTCGTTGAGCATCTATAGAACGGAGAAATTTGAAATTTGGTTGATAGGTACTTATACCGAGTTAGATTACCACAAAACGAGGTATAGTATGAATCAACAAATTTGGATAGGTACTGGGGGTTAATTAGGTAGATATCTATAGAAAGTGAAAAAAAGACAAAAAAAATAAGTCACATCATGTAGCATAACAAATTAAAGAGCTCGATATGATTAATTTAAATACATTTTATTTCATTATCCCAAAAAGATTGGCATAAAAGATATGTAGGAAAGAAAGTACAGGTACCAACAACAATTGATCAATTCACAATTCCCAGCTCAGAACCATTCCTACGCCACCCCGACTTGTGCTTGACCAATTTTTTGTATGTATAGCTGCCATCTGCCATCGTTTATTTAGATACTAATTATTTTATTACGCACTTTAACAAACTCGAATGAGATCTTCACTTCACTTGAATGATTCATGTAGTTTTATTGCAATAAATGGTTAAAGATCCTTCAAAGAGTTTATTATATCCCAAATTATGTCTAAAAAAAGATTGGCTTCTCTTATGAAACCGGGTTATTAGTCAAACAATGTTCGTGAAAGTCAATGTATAACTTTATTTTATCAACTTTTGAAGTCAAGGGTTCAATTTTCGTCCTCCTATAAATAAAAAGAGTTATTGATTATATGAGTAAATAAAAATGTCCACATCTACAAACAAAGTATTGGACATATATCAATATAACTCATCTACTAATTATATTTCTTATACATACAATTTGTAAATAATAATTCGGGATAGTGCTATATCAAAATAAGCAGCAATTATTCTTCAGGTACTTTCGATACTTTTCACCAATAAATTCTTGTTGAGCATTCATCCTCATAGAAATCCAATGTGAAGAACAAGAAAGTAAAGTCGTAACCTCCTCCGACGCAGTAAATCTTGAGTTACGTTCCAGAAAGGATTTCGAAAGATATATCGAAATACGGCGATAAAGAAGGGTTATATGAAAACCTAACTTAAATTTAGATATTATGCCTTGGCCCCGGAAGCGTTACATAAACATTCGACTTTACGGTTTAAAAAGTTTCTAGAATTATTTATGTATATTGCTGGTACTTTTGAAACTTTACACCCATTGTTTAACAACGCAGGAGTCGGACGTCGAACAAATACCGAAATGTTCTCGCTTACTCAAGGTTATAAGCCATTATTTTGAACGTTATTTCACAACATTCGAAATTTAACTCCCCATATCTCGGAGGATAGAAGTAAGTGAACAAAGAACTCGAGCGAATGGTCAATAAAGCTGATGGGATGGTGATGCAATTTCGATAGCAACTTTTCATCATAATAAAGACCACCTGATATCTCGTTCTTGCTCTAATAATGGAATAAACAAAAAGTACATCGCTCGCAATTTATAAGCATTATTAGTCAAATTTATGAAAAAAGTCCAGCTTCATTAGATATCTAATATACTGAATGAAAATAAAATAATATTTTTGCAACACCTGTCTTCAATGTGCAAGTTTCGAGCACTGAATGTAGAAGCGAAAATACCTACTTGATTTCCACAGCATTGGCGATAATACCCAATTTTATTACACTAGAGCGTAAATAAACGTATTCCCTAGTTCGCACTAGTGCGAAAAGTAAATGATATAACACACGCACTAACTTAGGTGTCAGACATAGAACCGATAACTACTTATTGTCACAACTTTTTCTCAAAATAAGCTTTTATCTTAAAATATTTAAAAACTAAATAATATAATGGTCATCATTCAATATAACTAATGATTATTAGATTTTATAATAACGATATACAATATAACGTAATAAAATAAAGTTATTCAATTGGAAACAAGAACTGCTGATTTTGAAGTAGCAAATTTTATATTATTTTCTTGGAATACCTACGTAAAATGAACAGTTTTATCTTTTTCTCAAATTGAACTTCCAAGGCAGGTTTCTCAAAAAATAATGTTATCCTTCGTATAAGCAAAGATGATACGTATGATAGTCACCATGATATACACCAAATTTTCAAGCATAAACCATTATTATTATACTTTGTGGTAGGTACTCGAACCATAAGTAATAACATATTGTGTAAATCAAAAAAACGCATTCACAAACATGTGATGTAAAAATCTGAGATTAGTTGTTATACGTAGATAGAAAACTATTGACAACAAATTCAATATGATTTTTACAGCTTGATAAATTCAAACTAGCTACGACGTATCGGTAAGGGAGAAAGCAACAACAATGTTGACAAAATTAAATTTCCACACTGCTAGCTGGCTGATATACCTATGCAGAATAGGATACCTAAGTTTGCTCAAGAATTTTTGAACAGGATCTAATTTACAGAGAATTTTCTAGAGCGGTGAAATTGGTTATATCTGAAATTGAATTAATTTCTTATGTTATTAGTTGAAGTATCGGAAATAAAAATTTTGGTATTCAGGAAAAAATATTTGTATGAAATATTCGGAATCAAACAAAGCAAGTTTGATATTTGTTTTGTTAATGAACATTTTATACAAAAAATTGGACCAACTTGAAAAATACAAAATAATATTAATTCAATTGCTGGTACTTTTTAAGATTTGCCATTGTGGTTTGTTGTTGTAGGCACCAACTCCAAAATGACCAGCACCAATAGAATTAATGTTATTTTGTATTTTACAGTGCACCAACAAATAAAGTATGTCCAAGTTTTTGTACAGAATATTTATTTCGCACTTTTGATTCTAATATTTAGTCATAAAATGTTACCCATGTATAGACTTAGCTTGTACTTGCTATTATTCAGAGATCTCAGGACATCGCGGCGCCGATATACTAACATATTTCAGACTTTACTGCAGTAACTCGATAGCAGTAAATCTTTTGCGGAAATGTTCAATTTTAATGTTGATACCTACATGTAAACTTCTTCCGAAAAAAATACCCCTTATATATAGCGGAAATACACATAGGGTAAACCAGGGTGATATGGTGAATCGGGTGAAATGGTGAATTACGATATTTCTTTTTCGTGCATACAGATGTCTCTGTAAGATTATATACCAGTTGATTACGATCATCTATGAAGCAAGCACCTGTTGAAAACCAGTCCCGTTCTGAAAACCGTAAGTAATTTATACAAAACTTTTTCCGATGCACAATAATTTTTATACTGTGCATGCGTTTGTGGATTTTGTATCGCGCAGCGGACTCCGCAAGTTATTTTTTGGTATGTTCTCCATTCTTAGACTGTTCATACACTAACCTAACCTAACCTAACCTAACCTAACCTAACCTACAAATCGTTGCCTCTAATATTTTGAACTTCTTGCCGCTCCATTCACCATTTCACCCATAGCGAATGGGAGAAATGGTGAACTCTAGCATGGGTGATACGGTGAACTACTTTTCTCGACCTAAGCAAAGATTTATCTATCAATATTGTTCATATTCATATTCATATTGACAGAGGAACAACTTAAAGATGCCGTTAAAGCAGTACAAAATGGAGTAAGTTTGAATGAAGCTTCAAAGGCTTTTGAGTTCCATGGTCCACGCTGAAAAGAAGAATAGCAAATGGGTAAGATGGTAAAACATATTATACAATTGCGAAAATTCGGGTTTTCACCGACAAGGACAGAAGTACGAAAAATGGCGTATAAACTGGCTGAGAAATGTAACCAACATCACAAATTTAACCGAGGAAAGGAAATTGCCTGACTGGACTGGCTACACTTATTCTTAAAAAGAAGTCTAGAATTCTCAATCCGCACATCGGAGGGAGTTTCACAGGCACAATCAAGGGGTTTAAATATGAAAATTGTTTCAGACTACTTCAGCTAAATAATAGACCAGGTCATGTGCTGGCAGCAAAGGTATCTAAGTGTGTGCTAGCAATAAAAAGGCGAAACAATATATGTAATCGCTTGCTGTAATGGGGAGGGAATGTTTTAACCCTCAGCGTGTGTTTTGAAGGGGAAAAATGAAAAGGCCGAGTACAGGATGGTATGCCACCTGGTTCCATAATTTCCATGTCATGTAAGTCGGCTTATGTAACAACTGACATTTTCCTTCTGTGGCTAAGGAACCATTTTGCATCGAAGAAACCTGAAGGACCAGTCGTGTTCATTTTGGATGGGCATAGCTCCCATTGCAGCAGTGTGGATACATTAGAGTTTGCAGAAGAAAACAACATAATTTTGCTTTGTTTACCCACTATCTGCAGCCACTAGACAGAGCATTTTTTAAAGCTCTAAAATCCTATTATTACAATGCTTGCAATTCCTACATTAAAATGAATCCAAACAGAAAAATTTCAAAGCTAGTGTTCGGGGGGCTGCTTACAAAGGCAGCTACGACAGAAAACGCAATATCGGGGTTCCGAAGCACGGGGATTATTCCATTCAATCCTGATGCCATCCCCGAATATGCTTTTTTAACATCAGACCATCAACAGGAAAACAACGAGCGATGTCGAAATATACCTACTTCACCTCAACCAGGTTGTTCGCGATGGCAGGATCCTTCGGAAAAAGAAACTGCGGTAGTAAATAACAGTCAGAGTCAAGCTTCACCACAATTAGGTTGTTCGCAATGGACGGAAAATCCTGAGGAAAACGCGAATTCCTCATCAAAAGCTACAGTACAATCTCAAATAACCCCAGGAAAACTCTTGAATGAAATTTTGCCAGTAGGTACTTGTCCTAACTAAAGTTGAATCTACAAGGAAGAATTCCAGAGTATTAGCTGAGGTTTTAAATTCTCCAGAAAATATTGTCAACCTACGGAACAGAAAACGACAAAACAAAACAAATAATGTAGTGAAGGCTGAAGCACAAACTAAAGGGAAGGCCAAAGGAAAAACCATAACCAAAGAGACTACCAACGGAAATGCCAAAAACAAGCAATCTAAGAAACGAAAATCGAGTGCAACTGACACTGAATCCGACTCATCGCTGGATATCTTGAATTTTCAATTCAAAATTTCGCCCCTTCCACATACCTAGCTGAAACACATATTCCAGATTGTAACGCGGAAACCTGTGATTATTTTTAAAAATGTCCGATTTAAACGTTTCTGGATGTGGAATTTTCTTTAATTCTGCCGTCTCGGATTTTAAATTTTCTGAAAAAATTGCCCCTATAACCCGGGAAAGGCATATCTAATATTGATTTTTGTCAGTGGGACCAATTCTCAATAGTCGTCTCTCAAATAAACAAAATTATCCAGATCGTAGCACGTTTACTATGCAAAAGCCGCGAAAATATATATATTGTAACGTTTAACCCTGTGCTAAACGTTGTGGGGTGAGATCACTTGCGTAAGACTCAAAATTCGCAGATTGCTTCCAATGATTTATTTTCAAACACACTGTACGCAGCTTTCTGTTGTAGTACAACTGTCACTACTTGTCACTTTGACTATCGCGTTCCAACTACTTTCGAGTTATGTCTCCAATTGACTGATACAATAAACTGACCGTGTCCCGTGATCGTCACGGCTTTATATATCTGAATCATGATATGACATTCATCGAGAATGTTCTATGATTATCTAGACGAACATAATTAATGTTCTAGATCCTTATCAAACTGACAATAGTATGATAAATTGTACCTCACATATAGTTTCTGGAAGGATCGAGAATAAATCTACTATAATTCTAGAACTACATAATGAAATACACAAGCAACACTATTGAAAATAAGATAGCAGAATGAATACAAACTAAAAGAAATAATAACAGTAAGTACATGATAAACTACCCACGTAACAATATATATATAACACACAGACACACCTACAGTCTGGTACACCTCCTCCGTTTGGAAAGTCGCTCAAAAAATGAGGAAGGTTAGAAACTCGCACCAGAAAAAAAACTTGCCTGCATTAGTTAAAAAATAATTAAAAACCGTGGAATTTTAAATTGGTCCACAGACTCTTCGTAATTGTTTTTCATATCATCATTGACCGATTTTCAAACAGAGGATGTATATAATTCGACAGCTTGTTTATGTATATGTATAATAATGAAATAATCAGGACTGTTAAATAACCAATCTTTACAAAAAATAGGATCGACTTTTATTAGTTGACACTGAAAAATACAAAATGTTATTAACTCTAGTGATTCTGATAGTTACTTTTGAAGTTGATGCCAAAGTCTTCTGTCTACTTATAACCGGACAAATTCAAAATTAGCAGTACCAATAAAGTTAACGTTATTTTATATTTTTCATATATAAACTTATTAGAATATTTATTATTATTATTATTTAATGGCAGCTATTAAATTTGCCAGCTAGTAGGTAGTAGTAAACCTTAGTAAACCTGCTCAATGTCTTCGAGCCTTGTGATATAATTGCGTTAATCTGTAGTTTTTCTTTAATGGGCATAATTGCAAATCCTGGCATATACTCGAACATTCTTTTATAAAAATCGGAATAGTCAATTCGTTTGAACTCTAGTATAAAATAATTTATGAATAATTATCTAACCCCTAATGCTATCGCAAGACTTTCATCAAGAATTATTAGATGATAGTCGCGCAACAAAACGAAGTTTCCCAAAACTTATATCAGCCGCATGCAGGCGCTCCAGCCGCCATGTTTTACTCGGCTACACCGTAATTAAACAGCCATTTTAATTAACACGCTAAATTATATCCTAAATTAAATTCTGGTATCGTTTATCTGCGAGCTGCGACGCAAACTTATCTCATCTCGAGCAAATATTAAACAAGAATCTGGGAAGAGGGGATCGGAACTTGTATATACGCGAGACGATAATTACCATAAATCCTGCAAAGTGCGCATACATGGAGATGTTTGAGCCGTCTTGGTCACTTGATGATACTATTAAGATGACACAGTGGTGGGACATTCTGTCTGTGGTATTTCCGTCTTTCAAGATCTAAGAAATTCTATATGAATGAATCATATAAAATTAATCAGTGTATATATCTTATATTTTTACATCTTTATATTTTTATATTTTTGTTTTATATTATATAAATTTATTTAATTTTAATTTAATTTTTAGTTTTGACTTTGTTTTGTTTTTGTATTGTTTGATTTTGTTATTTTTATTTTGCTTTGTCTACAAAATTTATATTTTTTCGACAATAAAGCATTTATTTCTCTCTCTCTCTCTCTCTCTCTCTCTCTCTCTCTCTCTCTATAAATGGTTTTCCAATTGGGGGGTTCGAAATTAGACCGTGTATAAGGGTCTATTTGTAAAGCTGTAAAGCTAAAGCAATCACTTTGGAAGGGGTCCTAAGATTTAATTGTACAGTCAACTATTCATCATTTAAAGTGAAAACTCGAGTCAGATGGAGCAGATAATATTGTTGTAGTGAAACAGGGTGGATGTTCTTATAGCGTTACTTGGTAACTATTAGAAACAGAAAAAATACAATGGCGCACTCTCGATATCTATTTTGAAATAAAATCAATGGTGAAAAATTAGTCATTGTCTTCTTTTCGAGTTATAACGTGAAATTCAATTTTGCGATAATTTGATGCATCTCTAAATCCTATTCATTTGTGAAGTTATCGAACATTGAACTTATTTGCCTAATAATTAGTTTGTATTAATACCTAATAAGAATAATAAATAAATAAATAAATAAAAAGAATATTTAAGATTATATTCTGGGACACTTTATAGTAAATTCCAATGACGTATTGGTTTTTTTTCTTGAATTTCATTTTGTGTTACCCAATAAATTTTAGAAATTTACCCACCCTGTTACATCATAATCCGAGAAATAAAAGGAATTTTAATCATGCCTCATTTAAACCCATCAAGTTGAATTTCGGCTTCTAGCTTCACCTGTCTTGTCCATTCCTAAAAAATCGATTGACTGAGCAACTGGCAGTAAACAACCATTGAAAGCGTCAAGAATATGCTGACTGGCTTCTTGGATACCTACTTGAAAGCATACCCCGATTTCGGACGGAAAGTTATTTGTAGCGATAATTCCTAGTTTTGGATGAACGGATTATGAACAAACAAAATTGATACAAGTGTCATGAATTTTCCTCAATAATGCATGATATCGATAATTTAGTTAGGTGCAATTATTGCTGTACCATGTAAGAGCTCTCAGATTTACTTTTGCACTGCAGCCCATATGTGTAGGTACGGATGTGGAGCAAAGGTTTTTATTCTTTGATGGAAGATCCTTACATTTCATTCTTCCCTCCAAGAGTGGACCCTGAAGAGATTCAATACATAAATCAAAGTCATATGAACCAATTATAGATACATAGGAGAAAAAACGTCACAATTTATACCTACCTGATGACAAACCTTCAAGGAATACAGATCCAAATCAATTTGACAAGAATCTACGGGATACGAACATCAAACTCATTACATTATCGATATCGTGCATTTATACAAAGGACCCAGCAAAGAAATATGCAAGAGACAAAATCAAAAGCTCTTTAAATTGAAACAGTCATTTTGGATTTAATGGAGGAAATGCATACCTACAGCAAAAACGAAACAAGATGAACAGAAATTCAAAGAGATTGTCAGAGAATAAATATAAAAGTCATAAAGACTGATTATGTACAAGAAAAAGGCAACTATGTGAATAATAACAAATACCACATAAAGACTGCGAATTAAATAAAAAATTAAACAGACGGTAGAATTGTGGAAACCCAGAAACAAAAAAATAGAACCAAACGCCGAGAATAGTACCTATGGCAAATTCAACTAGAAGAACTTACTGGAAAGAATCAGAAATCAGGAGAAACAGCACAAATAGAGAGACAAACCACCATAACAAAGGATGAAGTAATCCATAGTCTTAGATAAATTAGAAGACTTAATAAGTCTAGTGGTATTAATGTGATTACAACTCACAAAACTATCTACTTGTGCTGAAAGGTAAACAATCAAGTAGACCACTGCTAAGATATTAAATGAACAAAATCAACTATTATCAAACTAATTGATACTTTTATTACGGCTGATTTTCATTCAAAGCCTAGTATTGGAGAGCTACAGGAGGTAGAAACGAGAAAGAAGTTTTGACTCACTAAGAGTGTCCCTACTGGCTACCTACTCAAAGATATACAGTGTTTTGGATACATTCTACGTCTCAAAAATAAGACCAAATGCAGTTGATACTGCTAGGGAAATCGAAAGAAAAAATAATGATAAAATTGTAGTAGATACGTTCATCCAGTGTAACATAGTTCCTACTTGATTTAATTGTTGAATGCCTTGTTATTTATTGGTAGGATACTTTTAAACATACAAACATACCTAAATCATTAATTTTACTGTAGAGGCTAGGCAGATGTTACAGATCACGGTAGCCTAGCAATATATCTCGTGTAGATAGTAAGGATCAAACAAGTCCATGGGAACGTCATCAACCTCTAGTACTCTAGTCCAATACTATGCGTAGGCGTATGCCTAACTCGCTTGCTTCCATAGCTCTCTATCTTGGGCAATTTGAATCCAGTTACTGTAATACGCCTTAAGTCATCATGCCAGCTGGTTGGAAGATGGCCTCTGCTCCTAAATGTGTCTTGTGTTGGTGTCCATTTTATAGTTTTCTTGGTCCATCAGTCACCGCTTAAGTTTACAATGTGTGTCCTGCCCAAAGTAGTTATTCTTTGTCATCTGTGACTTCTGTTCTGTTTCATTTTTCCATACTTTTTCTCTTACTGAAAGATGAAGATGAAGGTATTTAAGGCAACCATAGGCTACTCGTGTCAATCCTACTCGACTAGTACCTAAGTTCCAACGTTTGGTTGGTGCGGCTTATGAGTATTTAGTTGTATTTTTTTTTTCCTAACATATTATATGCCACAACAAATTACAAACAAGTATTGTCATGTTGATTTCCAAACCCATTTGTTTGAAGGCCGTGCTGCCTTTCAAATATTTCTTATGCAGTCGAGTATTAAGACTGTCATTGCAGATTGTAGGTATTTCAGGTTTTTGAAATTCATGTATACCTACGCCTATTTTGCCCGATTTTATCTGTCTGTACATATATTTGAGCCTACCTGACCACCTTTTTCTATGCGGAAGTTATTAGTATCTACATGAAGTCAAAAACAAGCCATAGGTACTGTTCGTATCTATGAGTCTAATAATTTGGGTGTATCGGTCATCTATATCTACAGCAGTCAGTCAGGGATTTGAACATTTCCTCCTAGATGATGCTATCGAATGCCTTTTCTTAGTCGACAAACACCAAAATGACTTTTTTTGTATCCGAAAGTTTTCTCGATTGGACTCTTTAGGGTTTAGGATTATCGTTTGAACCATATCCTGATCGGAAACCGGCGTGCTTTAATTTTCGTTATAGATGTAATTAGGTAGTCAGCCAGTTAGCAATGATGTTGGTGAAAACTTTGTATACCTATGTTAGATTACAAACTAATTGCTCTGTAGTTTCCAGTGTCGGTCTTACCTTTTTATGTAGGTATAAGAGTGATAGTTGCATTATTCAATTAGGTTGGAACATCATTATTGTCAAGATGCATAACAATGCATCTTGACAAGCATTTATTTAATAACAAAGAGTTCCTGCGTTTTTACTAGTTTTATTTTTTGTCTCTTAACTTTTTTTTTGTTCTATTGTGTCCAGTCCAGGAATATATTTATTAAGTGTTCTGTACACATAAACAAAAAAACTTATTACTTCAGTATGTCTACTTGCGAGTAAATATTTATTTTTAGAAATAATCAGTGACATCTCAAAAGTAGTAGGTACCTATACCTACTCCTGTAGTCTCGTAAAAGCTCATATTCTTAATAAACGAAACATAATTTCTAGTAGCCATAGTCTCTATACCAAACATAAAGCGACCAAATGGAGTGTTAATCTTGTCTAAGCCGGGCACTTTCTAGGGATTTTCGAAACGATAAATTTACAGCTTTACATAAGCTCTATACGCAAGTAAGACGAACCCATCCTTTGGGGATTCAACAATTCTGGTCCTATGGAAAACTTTCTGGAGATTTGCATATTTGAATCTCAATTTTACGATGTTAAAACTTCGTTGTGGCTCTTCACAAATATGTGTGCGCATCAAATATTGCGATAACTGGAATTGTCACAACTATAATGATCTCCAGGGTGAGTGCCTATATTTATTTGGATATAAGGTATAAATTAGTTTAATTTAGATACCTATATAGTGTTTTATTCATATTTTGCATATATCAAATACACGATAATCATTTTCAAATACACTCGAGACCCTATATCCATCAATTTTGTTTGTTCAATGATATCAATAACAACAGTAGTTACATAGGTATATCCATCAAATATTTTTGGAAGCACATGAAACAATTTATGTAAAATATCGCCCCCGGATATTGCACAACTTTCTAATGCGATGAGAATTTAATATAAGAGCAACAAGGAACATCTCAACCCTAAACCACATCCAGCTTGTCTTTAATTAGCTACACAGCGAGGAAATGGCTACAATCATTTTATGCTCTGATTCGATGTCCTTAATGGTATCTTGGAACATTCTGGGCATGTGTTCCATCTTATACTCTTGTTCTCTCTTCAATAAATCAAACCTACTGCGTAATATTATTACAAAAACAGGGACTTTGTATGGTTATGTTTCTTATCAAATTAAACACGTTTGTTATGAAGTCAATTTCATAATGAAATATATTCCAACGTCAACATTTCCTTGATGAAATTCAAACTGGAAATAGATACGCTCAATGTTCAATATCCAGATACTTGACGATAAATTCTCATTTTACCATTAGCTGAAGTAGCAAACTCTGAACCATGATTTACTTTCCGGTACCTATGCGAAATGTAAATGACATGGCGCACGCTTTAATTCGGCTTTTCGCATGCTATAACTCAAGTGTTTCAAGAACTAACGTGTCATACAAATGGAGTTCAGTAATTTAGTAATAACAACTGCTAGTTAGATGAATAATAAATGTCTTATTACTGACTTGGAACAGGTAATATAAATAGTTAGTTATATCTTTCTTTCAAATTGGACATCAAAAGCAAATATCGTAAAAAATAATGGAATCTTACAATAGTTAGTCCTCCGATGAATTCGACATATTTATACCTAGGCTCATGATGTATTTATCAAGATTGTCGTTGGGTTAGATTTGGCTAATACATTAATTATAACAATATGTACAAGTTAATCATTAAATATATTTCATAACGCGATTTTTTATAAAGAAAGAGGATTTACTGTCATTCCTGTAACAACTATTCGTCGATAAATTGAAATCTACACCACGATGACATTCTCTTCGAGCACCTACCAGCACGGGAGCTTTTCCGATATTTATGAATGCAACCTGGGGTCACATGTGCGGAGATGTGACAGAGATGAGGTCTGGAATGGGCTATAAAAAGAAACGGCTCATTCCACTCGCTGTATAAACTGGCAGGGGATCGATAGAATCGATATAGCAGACATCAAAACATTTTCGGTACGTGTTTTATACGATTTTGCGGCAGATTTTGCGTCCGTTATGGGCCCGATATTAACAGAATGTGTCATAAAAGCCAGCTTTAATAAATATACAACCGCAATATTAATAATTTATAATTATAATAGTTCGATTATAAACTGCTGAAAATACAGTGATCATAAAATGGAGAGATATTATTTGTTCATTGGTTGAATATTGTCAAAAATGATTGATGAAATGAGACAAATGAATGTACTTCATGTCCTGTAATAGTATTGAAATCATATACGAAACATTGAGGCTCCAGCAATAAATCGTTGTTGTGATGAACGTTGAACTAGTTAATCCTATCAATATTCATGTGATGGAAATAATTTCTACATTTTAGGTTCTGTCCAATAGGCGTACGAGTTGTCACAGTAAAAGAGAAGAATCTTGTGAATACTAATATCTGCTTTAACCATATCTATTTTTAACCAATACATAAGTTTTGTCTTTCCTTCGTGGTTACTGGTATAAATTATGCCAAAAAGAGACAAAAACATTGAAAAAATGTAAGGGGGTTTCCAGGGCCTAGTAGAAATGCATAGATATGATACGTTTCGCTAGAGGTAAAAATGTAAAAATAGATGACATTGATTTCCCAATATATGTTATACGTAGATGTTGTTGTCCGATGACTTTTATGCTAAACTCATAAGGTAGGTATATTTTTTTCTATCGCTAGAAACATGGATACGATTCTCGTATAGTATATACTAATACCCACTTGTTGTAAAATACCAGCGAACACCTTTGAGGAACAAAATAGTACCTAATTTATTATATGAGAATATGTTGTATGCTGTTATGCTGAGGAATTTTAATTTTTAGTAGCTATTAGAATAAATAGAAATCTGTATGTCTTATTGAAAGTCAAGCAAGTAGGTATATATCAACAAAGTATTTACCCGATATGCTCTCGAAAAATATATCATAAATTACCAATATATTACTTAGGAGTAACAAAGAGTTTCAAACGGTAGCATATTATTATAAAATCATAGCATATTTGGCACCAAAATGTATCCTTAATGCGCGCATTTTTGCTTGGTACTTGATATCGACAACTACTCTGCCGATCACCGAATTATAAGCTTAAGGCTCCCTTAGAGTGGTATGTTTATAACGGTCGATATCATCCTGTGATATTTAAAGTACTTAGTATATTTTTTTATTACAACGCAAGCAATGTTACACCCTACTGCGATAGTAACGACGTGATCTATGTAGATGAGGCACCAGAAAGTATGGCTATCCTCGACCGGCATTTTGTCTCCAGAAAATGTCGAAAGATATTTATAAGTTTTTTTTCTCAATCGGATGTCACTGTTTTTGGCAGTACAGTTTCAAAATATTTTTAAGATATCTTGTTACGTTTTAATTAATGACACATTTATCATTTAAGATGCCAATTTTTTGTTGTGGTAATTTTTGTCATGCATGATTCTTGCTGCACATGATAGGATTTCTGCGTTAGAGCATCTCCTTTTCTTTGAAGCTAATGTTCTTCATTGCTAGATATCGTTTGGTTCGTATCAACAGTATTGCCCGCTATACGCAATATCCTTTTAATAATTCCAGCACATCCGCGACAACCATAAAGGACGTCGAGAAATAAGGATATGGAAGAATATTATAAGAATTCCGCAGATGGTCCCTACCCTACCGTGTGCACACAGTCTAATCCCCACGTGCTTGCGGCAGCTCGTAACGGCGCATAAAAACAGATAAAACTCATATGAATGGCGAACAGTCGAGAACAAATATTACAAGTCGCATGAGTTGAGTTCCTTACGTGCAAGGAATGGGCGGGATGGGACAAGATGGAAAGGGCAATTCCATCTGGCCATTAACCTAACTTCAGTTCGCATAGCTGAGCAGACTAGTTTTCCTTCTCTTTTCCCCCATTGTACCTCTCGCTACATTTTCTCCAGGAGCGGCTCCAAAGGAGAAAGGAAACCTTATTTTCTTCCCAAAAATTACCACTTCCTATGTCCTTTGATAAGGAATAGTTGAAATTATTCATTTTCCATGGCCTACAAAGTGTAGATTGGCTGTCCGTTGTCTTATAATAATTATTTATTTGACAACATTACATTGAAAGTTTGCTGCAAGTCAGTTATCCGGTCACTCGGTTTTCTAGTGGACAATACCGAAAACAAAAAGCCAAAATTTCATCCTAACGATCAATTCATTAACTACTGTCATCTGTTATCTATCTCTACCATATCATCCATTAATATGTAGTTATCCATGACATATTACTATATAAATATTCAATATTTTAAACTAGCTTACCCAAAAGATGATGTCCTCCTGTCCAAATGTATTTTCAGGACAGATCGCGAAATAATACAAAACTAAAAATGAATGAAATTTTATATTAGTTTTAGCTGGAATAGATCATTCGAGTTTTTCTAGGGATTTTTCCTTTTTTAATCGTAGTTATTGTGTTATGTTCATCCTGGAAACATAACGAACAAAACAAAAAAAGACTCATCCAAATATGAATAATTATGATTGTTGAGGTTTGTCCAAATTTTTGCGATTTTTCTTTGAAATTGTCCCAATTTTTTTCCTGAAAATTTCGCCATAATGAAGAAAGCGAAATATATTAGGAATGTTTACCTACCCATAGTTAGAATTGTGAGTTATGTTCTTGAGCTAATACAAAATTCCTATAGGCAAAAGCTTTCAATTTTTTCAAATTTAATTTTTTTCATGCAACTTTCTTAATTTTTCGTTCTCTAAAAACATCAGGAATTTGGACGAACGTTTTAAAACAAGAATTAACCAAATCTGTCTAGCCGTAATCAGCCGTATCATGAATCATTATTTGATTTTTATTTATATACCTATTAATTGGTTCATACTTTTGATAATCATATAAAATTTTGGTTTGAATCTTACTTACATTTGATTTTCATTGTTGTTCCATTCGCTTGATTAAACTTGAACTATGAATTCTCAATACAGCCCTGTCCTGGACTCCATCCGACAGGAAAAGACAATATCTCTTATCCAATCGCGTTTCGCTTCACTTCCCAATCCCGGGGTCTTATCCTTGCGAGTTGGGAATTGCAGCTCAGGCAAAAGGCTTAGGCCGCGAATACACCTTTGCTCGTACGCTTCATTTAACGCGGGATAATGGTGGCCTGTGCCCTGTGCCTCCTCCTGAGTCCCCGATTCGGGGTTCATTCGCTGCCGTCACCCCCGGCCATTATTACGTGGAACTCGGATAACGGAGTGCGTGGGAATTAAACTGGTGATCAGCGAAGATCAAAATAACAAAACAGAATTTGGGTAGACGTAAAAGTGCTGTTTAGTAGATAGCTCAGATTAAAGAAGTCACCTTAATAGACAGATGTGAGTTCAGTATTTCAAATAGCCAACTGCCTACATATCTTAGTTCGTTTTCACGTAGGTAATAACCTCATGGCAGCTCAATTCATTTATCGATTTGTTAGCACGTGGATAAAATTGAGTTATGTTTAATAGATTTTTCACTCATATAAAAACTTACAAAACTTTCATGAAGTAGATATGAGGTCATGGGCATTATTAAATCAGAGACCAACCACTCCATAATTGAGAGATGAAACTTATCGAACCTACATTTTTCATTGAAACATCTTGCAACTATTGAATACATAAAAGCCATTATTAAACACGATTGAGCTTTCCTGTTATTTTTTTCTTTATACCTACCTAGGTACCTAAGCAGATAATAAGTACTCAACGATATAATCACCCTTGGTCTTTAATCCACCTTTCTATCCAAATTTCTAGAGTTCCTTAATATAATCTACTTCTAGCTAGTTCTCCTGGTGCTCTCAAATAACAACAAATTAATTAAATATACTATACTTTTTTGTTCTAGATAATGGAAATATACATTTTCTGAATATTTCAACTGTCTATCTATTACGGTTCATGAGATACCTACACCTGGCACCCTTTGGGTACAAAACCTCTTAAATTATCAAATTATACATTAATTATAAAAAACTCAGCTCTAGATCTAGTCTTCCGCTAATGTTTCAAACCAGAAAACAATTATTTCTTGTGTGGGTCCAGTTGGATGGCAAGTCAGTACCTTCAAACCAAAAATCAGGCTATATTTAATATCTACATTTTAGATTTTAGAGCTGCATTCCGAGAGGAACTACCCTCTTAGTGTAAAAATTGAAGCACCCAATTTCTTCCACTGTTCAATAAATGTACTGGTGAATTTCATTATGAGCTGGCATTTTATAAATCTGATTTCATCGTCTTCTATTTTTCTAAAAGAACAAGATATTGTCAAGTATGTCATCTGTTTTCTTGTGAGCCTGATGGCAAGCTGTCCTACGTGCGTTTTGGGGACCTACCTAATGAGCTTCTTGTATCTGAGTTCTAAGATTTAGCCGGCCTCGCGTTTCATGCTGGTCTCATTCGCTGTACCTGGAAGGGTCCGCTTAATGGTTCGTAATACCTTCATCTCTGTTGTTTACTTTCTTTATGTTATTTCGGTGATGTAAGTAAGTATAGGCATGTTACAGATTTAAATTCGCATCTTAAGCTCTGTACTCATAAATTTATTCTTCCATGTTATGTCCTGTAAATAACCTAATATATCAAGATGTCCTACCTCTAACTGCTTTCTTTATCTGCCTACTTCATTCTGTAACGATAGGTGCTCGGTGCGAATGGGAATAGTTATAAATAGTACATATAAATAAACATAGTAGTTAGTTTAAATAGACTATTCTTCAGTGTAACTAAATAAAATAAACTTCAAGATAAACAATTCCCAGTCTTTTTTAGTTATATACCTGATACATATTCGTTGATATTTTTCCACATTAACTGAAGAATCTCTGACTGTCTTATTGCATTCTCCTCCTCGCAAGGCAATGGGAAATAAGCGAGAGTATATTTTCCTAGTACAGCTCTCTGGAATGGTGTACCTTGGGATTTATCTTGAGACACATTGGTGGTTCGGTATCCAGGTTAAACTGTAGATCCCCTTGTCTGTGGTAAAACTTTCAAGGCAGAGAAGCTTCCAACGCTCGAATACTAGTACGGCACTCAAAGAAGAAGAACTACTGAAATTCATTACTTTATTTACTTATAATATGTTTTTCATAGAAAACTTTCACGATAAGGTTCGGTGTACGCGGAATCTATAAAGAGTTCTTGTGGTTGTCTTCATTTTCGGCTCTAAGAATAGCATAATCTGCATAGCAGAGAATACGCTCCAGCAGGCAGCAGTTGTGCATCTTATTCATCTACATTAACTTACCAAAGCTTTTTCAATTCTGTTTTAGTTTTTGATGTTGATTTTTAGTTGCTGTTCTATTTTTGTGAGGAACTTGGTGTTGTATTACAACGTCGAGTTTTACCTTAAATATGATTGGTTCAATAAAAACGTACGGGCAAATGGAACTTATCATTGCAATACCAAATTAGTAACAAAATGTTCACTGAAATGAGCAAAATGTGACATCCGTTCGTTCTCGGTCATTTGAAACGTCCAATAAATATTTTTGATTCGTGAGGCACGACAAATAATTTTCACGTTTTATTTATTTTGTCTATTATAAAGTTTCGTTAAATCGCTTATCGATCATAGAAGTAGGTATTTTCAGATTTTAAAACAGAACGAAATATATTTCTTATATTCCTGTGAATGAATTTATCGAAAATTCTCATGAAAATAGGAAGAGGGAATGCACGTATGGTGTCTTGAGAATAAACTACAAAGAGAACGAATGAAATATCCATCTTGTAGGGGTGGTGTAATCTACAAGCATTTGCAAGAATCAATAAATTCTACCAAACTCATATACCCGATCCATCGGGATTCGCTCGGTAGCAATAATAAGAGTTTCTAAAGTTTCAAAATTAAATTTCCCCCCATCATTTGAAAGTATAATCCATCCTGAAATCCTTAATATTCCTCGCGCCTGCAAGATTGCTTTAAACTGCCCATAACAATAGACCTAATTTAAAAAGGGGACATAAAACTCGAGTACGGCTCTTGGCGCGTATATACGCGAGCGCTTTCTTGGTCTCGCTCAACGGCCCTAACTTCCATTAAAATCAGAAATTTAGTGGCGAGATAAGAGCCAAAGTAAAACGAAAAGAAATGCCTTAACTCACTCGTATAACTGTCTGCCGGAATGAGCGTGCTTGCAGTTTGTGCAAAATATTCCTAAATGGAATATTATATGGAGACTTTTCCCGTTTTCTTTGCTGGCCCACGAAAAAGCATTTCACTTGTTCAAACTGGAAACGAAAACAAAACGATAAACCTTCCGATACACAGTTCTCAGTTCATTTTCTCCGGTTTTATTGTGCCTTGGCAAACAAAGCGTCTGCACTTTGCTTTTGGGTAAACAGCTGATGACAAATGTGTTTTCTTTCTGCCGTTTCCCCATACTTTGGGCAATAAATTAGCTGCTTGTTTGTGACTTTCTACAAAAGATTGCGAAAAATGAGACAACTTAAGAGTTTTTTTCTACTCGTGTCCTCCATCCTCCATTGAATTTATTCCTACATAATTTCGGGTCCATTCCACAAAGAAGAGTAAACAACACCACCAAAACCCATCTCGATATCATTAAATTTTTCTTGAATAGTTAATATTAGGTAGTAACTATATGTATACGATTAACGATAACTATACTTATCTGACTCTGCAAATACCAAATTATCTATAGATTTTTATGCATTCCCCGATTAGAAATGGTTTTAAAACTACAGCCATCGCCATGTTCTTGGAGAATTAATAAAAGTGCCCGATTGATTGATATTTCTTTAGTTTTCTGTTTAATGGAAAATGAACGCCTGTTTAGGTTTATAGAATTTACCAAAGGAAATATTTTTAGATTTTGAAATTTAATTTTATAATATATTACCAGAAAAATATTGGAATCAATGAATGCTGATGTAACTTGACCGAAGCTATATTGTCAAATACGAATGTTTAGTTCTCTCCAATCCTAAAAAGATAAGTTGGAAATTGGTCGGTAGGTAGATGGTTACAATACAGATTTGGGCTTCTGTTCTTAGTATCCAATGACGTTGATGATTTCTACTTTTTCGAATATTATTAAATATAAATTTAGAGACATTTTCTTAATTCATCATTCATCATTATCGTTTGGATAACGAATCAACATTTCCACCACACATTGGGGCTAGCATATATATACAAGGTGAAAATAAAATAACAGATAGATTTTACACCACTCTATAACTCTGTTAAGTTTACTTTAGGGAAAAACATCTTGAACAGGCATGGAGATTTCACTTATTTAGTACCTAATACCAAATAATAATAATAATTCCTTTATTAATGATTAGACTGCTATTCTTATATGTATTTAACCCAAATGAACCTAAGCTTATCTAAATTAACCTAAAAATGCAAAACAAGTTACTTACGTAAGTAGTACTATTTCTCGAGTACCTAGAGTCTCAAATTTCGTGTGTTAAACTTCAGGTGTTTGAGCGTATGTATCAGTAACTTGATTATTCAAAACCGCTGATCTAAATGTGAAAAAGCGCTGAAATATAGAAGTAGAATTTTGAGACATGGTACCAAGGTAAATATTTTTTCTAGGGTACGTTGGTAGAGTATATAGATCTCCTTAGGACTAATTTTATTTTCAAATATATTGGACTGCAAAAAAGAAGAAGTCTATGATGAAAAACAGTGTACCAAAATTTAGTACCTAATTGATAGGATTTTGAATTCTTGTTGAAACAGAATCATACTTCCTCTAATTAAGTTTGAAAGGACAGCAGAAAATATTGAGTTTTTATCAAATAATAGATAGTAAACTAAATCACAATAACCAACAATACTCACATTAGGTGATTCACTAAGGGATTTCTTATAGATGGTTTAAGTAGGCGACGGATACTATAAAGGAGTTTCAATGACGCATATGACTTCTGACACGTGATGCTACTATTTTTTCATCTTGTTTCGAAATGTGAATTTAAGGTTATGACGTTATCGATATTTGTTTTAATTGTCAATCTATATTAAATAATCTTGACTTTGGTACCTGATACTTTTTATTCTCACAACAAAATAAAAAAATTAATATGCCACACTTTTGAAAAAAAGATGGAAAAAGAAAAATAAGTATTGTCTTCAAATTTGAGTTTACGTATAACGTACCTATCTACTGTCATTTTTATCTTTTTTCATAGCTATTTAATTTTCAAATTTAAATTGTTATATAAAATCAAAAGGTAATTAAAATTTAAGAATTTTTTTAAATGTAACATTGCATGGTCGGCATAATGGAATTAATTATCTCTTACTTCCGTGTCGAGATTAACCTTTCCATAAAAGATATTTTTCTGTTGGGAGCCGGCTATTTTTACATAGTAGTAGGTAGGTACTTGATATATTTCTGATGAATTCCTGTGTAGTGGGGTGAAGCGTAAATGCAGTTATTTAATATTGAAAGTAAAATATTTTTTGAGAATAAGAATGATGAAGGGCAAAATGGACCCTAGAAGAAGAAATAGGTAGAATAAGAAATTCCCTGCTGAAATTGTAAATGTTTCATACCTATATGAAAATAGATACTTTAATATGTGGAACCTTGGAACATAATAATTGATATTTCCGTTTTAGGCCAAGTCCATTTAATATCAAACCTCCCTTTCGGAACAATGGTTGTGATGTAGCTGTGAGAGACAGTTTACTACTATTCCAGTAATATGTGATTTTTGTGCTCTCTCTTGTAGTATGTTCGTGATGGGTTTTTACTCTATTTGCAGACACCCACCGCCCCGGACTGAAACATGGTCGGTCATACCCTCCCGGACGAGTAGATGGACCGAAAGCATTTACGGAGGGTTGTATTTGTTGAAGCGATAAAGGTTGATGGACGGCTATGTCCGCACATAACCACACATCCCGGACGCTGAAGAGAGCAAGCGAGAGAGAGATCGACCGGAACTTCGCGGGGATAATCGTATATCCTCCAAGATTGGACGCCGGATTACCGGGAGTGTGAGAGAGGGTATACGGGGAAGGTCCGACCCAATTTGAATTTTAATTTACAGGGTGAGTAAAGCGCTGAAAATTTATCGGGGTAATTCTCGCATGCGGGAAGGGCTTCAACGTTGTTGAGCATGAGAGCTTTTCGAGAGACTTTTTAAAAAGTCCACTAAAGTGAGTCATCCAACACAGCAAAGGGTTGGACGACATTCATTGGGGAATTTTGAGGCTGATTTATATCGGCTATTGGGGCCGTTGTTGGATTGTTATTGGTTGATATGAACTACCCTCTAATGGTTATTAACGCTGAGTTAATTGCAGTTACAATACATCGGTTTCAACCATAAGTAAAATCGGAATGTTTAGATATATCTAGGATACCTAGGTATATTTAGGTAGTTGTCCACTTTTATTTCGAAGGTCTTATGTATGAAAATCAAATTCAGAATGTGGATAATGTTCAAAATTATTTGTTTTGATCTCTAATTCAAGTCAAACTTAAAATTAATTTTTGAACAAACCAAGTTCAAATTTTGATGAATAACTTAGCATAGTGTAAATAGATAATAACAAAATAGAGTACCTGCAAGCAAAAGGTTGGAAGTCTATTGAAGAACTCGTAGCTTCTTATAACATAACAAGTATAAGAGTAATAACAATAAAAAATTTAATTTTCTAGATCCGCTTTATCGTGTCTTTCCCGAGCAGATATTATTGTTTTCTGTTTTCTTCAGCATAATTTTTCAATTAACGGATACGCTAGTAAGGACAACAAGGATACTTTGTAGGTATGTTTTGGATAGGTAGGTAGGTAGGTACTTAATTTAATTACGAACAAAAACGGAAGCATTAAATGAAAAGTAATCGGGATATAAGAAATAACCATCTACTTTTCGACACTCTAATAGGTATACCTACCCACTCTCTTTAAAATAGGTAAATGATTGATATTTGATGAAATTTCCATAGAGAAACACTTGATTCAATTTTGAGCATATTATTAAAATATAGTTATTTATTATACAAGGGAAAAGAGTATTATATTTTAGCTCGAGGTTGTGAAGAAACCGAGAGCTAAAATCTAATGTTTTTCCAGTGTAGGTATAGGTAATACACTCTTTTTTTCTGTGGCGGGAAAAACGATAATTTAGTATTGACAAAATATTACAATATATTAAAGTCAGAAGATTATCGAAGTAAAATTTGAAGTTTTAATGTGGAAGGCGACAATTAATTTTTTCCGTCACAGAAAAAAAAAATTTTTCAAGAGTCTATAAATGACTCAATTACATGATTCAAAATTAGAAATAAGACTTGTTTCAATAAAATTATTTTCACTTATAATCTCCCTAGAGCTTGAATAATTTCCGAAAATTTCTCCGAGTACCAATTTTTCTCAGAAAATTAGGAACTGAGAAAAAGTTTACGGAAAATAATTCAAGCTCGCGGATGATTCGAAAATTTTATACCAAAAATTATTTTTAATATACCTACCTAATATAGTTTATGAAAAAAACTGGGTCTGCGTCGGACCAGACGGTGGAAGTTATACTTCTTTGGCTATTCGCACAAACCCACTCAAACACACACACAGAGACAGGATATATAAATGAAATATAAGACATTTTTCTCTGTTATATACTTCTCGTCAATATATTATTATGAGTGACTTCATTATTATACAATAAACCTAGATATAATTATCATTATCAGTAATTTCTTCTCTAATCATTCTTTCATCTTGGTTATTTTCTGGTTCCTCATTAGAAATCGCACTGTATTTCAAAAAAGATACAATAGGTTTATGATAACTGAAGTAAGAAATATTCTAGATTCAAACCTCTCAAGATATCTACTAAATACAGCATCGATGGTCGTCCCGTATTTAGTCGTACTTTGATTCTTATCATTCGACATTACCAAGTCTAGCTTTCCTTTTAGGAAATTTATCAATGGCTCTGCTTTATCATCGGCAAAATTGGTGTTGATATCGCCGCTCATTATCATTGGGATTCCATGAAAATTTTCCCCGAGCAGTGTGGAACCTTCTAACCTAATAAGTTTTGGTGTAGAAACTTCATGATCTGGTTCACAGTTTTACTAGGGGAGATGTATATCACCACAACTACGAATTCTCGACCAGTTTGTGGAATGCATTTACTGATGCAAATTTCTCCTATAGCAGACTGTGCTGCAATAAGAGATTCTGATGCCCTTGAATGAAGATCCATTTGAGAAATGACTATATTATTATGGTTCCTTTCATTGTAGTAAATTGCTACTCCCCCCGCACTAACATTTTTCCGTTTATACACAAACAGACGGGCAGCTGAAAATCAATGTCTTAGGAGGTATTAGCCTATCGTATTAGTGTACCAAGGTTGGTGTCGATCGGTCAAGTATTTTTCGAGATATAGTGTTGATTGACAGGCAGACAGACAGCTGAAAATCAATCTTATAGGAGATATTACCCTTAGGTATTTGTGTACCAAGTTTGGTGTTAAACGGTTAAGTATTTTTCGAGTTATAGTGTTGACAGACAGACAGACAGGATAATCAAAACAATAGCTACCTTAAAAGATCATTAGTTAATAAGGAAATTCAATATGTAATTTAATTATTAAATTTTTTTCTAAAAGCCAGAATGTACAAAAAAGTATACAAAAACGTATAATCGACGATTTCTCTCACTTTTATCGTGACGGGGTTTCTCGACCAACACCCCGTCCAAGGAGCCCAAAGAAGTATATCTTCAATAAATAATAGAGTGGTTTTGGTCAGTCACTTTGAACGTCAATTTCGTTATAGTTGCGGTTAACTTTGTGGTTAATAACCATAACTTTCTTCGTAAATAACAGAGTTTTTGACCGACGAACCCCAAACGGAGGAGGTATACAATTCGACTGTGTGCATTTTTTTTGGTTTGTGCGCGCCTTTCATATAGTAATCGTACTCCGATTTTGATGATTTTTGATTCATTTGAAAGAGGAGGCTTGAGAAATGGTCCCATATTCATAAAAACGGGAATCCGACATCTCGTTCCCTCCGAAAACCGCCCCCGAATGGGTGGAGGGGGCAAATTTTCTCGAAAATTGAATATCTGCGTTGGTGTAATTACAGATTGGACAATATTCGGAAACGTTTAAATTGAACATTTTGCAAAAGAGTAACGGTTTTCGAGATAGAGACATTTTAAATTCTCAAATATACCTATTTTCGCTATGTGGAGAGGGCGATTTCTGTCGAAAATTGAAAATCTGTTTGCAGTACATGAAAGACATAATTATTTGTATCAACATTTATAATGAACATTTTTCCCTTAGAGTTACGGTTTTCGAGTAAAATCGGTGTTAAAATGGTAACAACTAAAATATTCAAGCGTATTTCCGCAGCGATGTTCTGAGATCTCAATAATAACTACAAGCAAGGAATATACGTGGATAATAGAATAACTACTATCTTGATTGGTATTAGTGAACGTTCAACGATTTTCGTGACTAATGTTACACTCAAAAGTGTGAAATAAATATTTTCTACAAAAAACTGGACCGACGTTATTAGTTTGTGCACTGAAAAGTATAAAATAATATTAATTCTATTGGGGCTGGTACTTGTGAAGTTGGTGCCAAAATTTATCAATCTACCTGCAACTGCACAACTTCAAAAGTAACAGCACCAATAGAATTAATATTATTTTATACTTTTCAGTGCACCAACTAATAACGTCGGTCCAATTTTTTGTAAGAAATATTTATTGGTCGCACAAGTTCAAGTAACTGTCACAATTGTAAAAGAGTTATTTTTTATTTGATCTTAACAAGCCGCAAATAATCCACAAAATGAGTACCTTGAATTATACTGAAAATACTCCACTTGTAAGAAAATTACTTAAAACATACCGAAAAGATCAAAAAATTGATCACAATAGAAAAACATAAACGGCAATGTCAATGTCAAAATTGTCAAATAACTATAAGCACACTGTATAAGGATACCCGCTAATCCTCCGTAATTGAACGCGCCCGTTATGCTTAATAAACATAACGGCGTGACAGGTCGCTAGTGCGCCGACTCCGTACAACGATAACCACGATTTCAGTGACATATGTGCAGACCAAAAACACTCTAATGTTTGTCAAAAATAATCTACGCTTGTTATTCCGGTATGAGTACGTGACAGCTGTCACGCCAGGGAAATTAGTTATCACTTATTAATTTCGCAACAAAAATGGTTGTCATCATAACAACTTGCAAGGAAAAATATTGGCATAAAACATCAGGTAGGTATAACATTTTCATTATTATTTATCAGTTAAGCACATAAGGAACAAATAGTGATGGTAAAAAATAGACAGAACTTCTCTAAAGGACGTTTTTGACACTGTCAATTGACAGCTTACATTTAATCTTAGAAATAGATAGATAATATTTTATATTTTCTATATGACTAATAAATAATGTAAGTACCTACCTATTATACCTACCTACTTGTGGTTTTAGCATTACCCATATTGAGCGATCCAAAAAAAATCATCCCCAGTAGGCCTTTGAAAATGAAAAATAATACTCGCAATAATGGCTATTATTCTCTCAAAATATTACTCCGTCACTGCTAAAGCGGCTCGGTTCGTAAATAAGGTATCATTATTGAATCGTGGTAAAATCTCCAATTATATGTATTTGGTATTAATAAAATTAATTTTGTTTCTATCAATTTGATAGTGTCAATAAACCTCTAAAGAGCAGTTCGATCCATTCATCATCAGATGTCACACCATTCCTCTGGAACCTACATAGATAGATAAGTAGCCTTTGAAATTTTCCAAAAACGATAAAACATTTCGAATACCTATGTAGGTATCCATGAAGACTCAAAAAATAGAGTGGAACGTCCCGTGTTATAAGTGGGAATCGTAGATAGGTACCTATTGCAGCTTCCTCGCTCCATTAAGTATGGCGATCTAATAATTATCATTAGCGATGGGAGTTTTAAATTTGAATTTATTCTAGACCATACTTAATAGGTTTACAAAATTAAATTTAGAAAAAATATTGGTTATGATTACTTTGTTTACATACTATAAATAGACAACTTGAAATAATACATTTTCCCTAAATGTCACAGATATATAGGTACCTACTGCCTAGAAGAAATAAGATTGTTATTTTGTCGACTTAGAATAACTAAATTCTTCTTTAATTATTATTATGAAATAGGTATATAAATTTCCTCTTCAAATTTTATAGGTATCTTGTATCGTTAAATTTTACTAAAATACCTACCCTAATACCTACATTTTCTTATCTTTAGGCGTTAACTTTAATCTCAATAAGGAATAATATTTATTACTTTTTTCATAATAATAAACCAGCACTTAGGTGTATTATCCTTATGTGAGTTTAATTTCTGTTACTCATAGTTATGTAGTTACAATGAAAAACGGTCTGTCATCAACAAGTACCTAAGTATATTTCCATCCAAAAGAATGATGATCGTGTTAGGATTATAGGCCATTTATAGCAAAATATTCATGATCGAAGTAATCTTCGAGTATGAGGACTCTAGAATTAGTTTTTGTCAAATTCATCATTTCTATTTCACTTGGTACAACAGCACAACATCAAAATTACCGTAGTTACGTACTAACAAAATTAAAATTATTTTGTATTTTTCAGTGCAACAACAAATAAAGTTGGTTCAGTTTCTTATAAAAAAATATTTATTTATATACCTATACAAAATACAACAAATACAATTCAAAGAAAACATTTTCCATAAAACGATAAAACCGATCTATCCAATTATTTTTTTATACCACCTCCGCTCTTTCAAGAAATAATAAACGCCATCAAATAATAATCAAACATATATCTACCATTTTTATAAATAATGATTATAGCCTTATAATCCTAACGAGGACATAAACATAAGCTCCCGTAAATCAATTATGTGTAGGTATATGAAACCGAAACTTGTTTTTCAGGCTGCGCTAATAAAAGAAGCCATTATAACATCAGTACCTACGAGCCTATTTTGAAGATTAAAAAACCGTCATCCTTGATGAACGTCCTCGGCGGCTCGCTCACACCGCATTCCCTCCTTCAGTCTTCACAAGGACCCCCACCGAATGACTAATGGCCGTCACGACAAAGAGATTGAGATATATTCACCAAGTATGGCCGCCTGAGGAACTGGTTTCATATATATACCTATAGGTATAGATAGATAAGTTAATGTTTCTATTCGATATTATACCTGCCGTTGACCAACTGTGTTTTATATGTTACCTGGGAAACGTGTTAATTTGGTACCTTCGAAAAATAGATGGCCGTCTGTTATCGTTGAGGCAGGTCCTTGTTTTGAGGTCACACGGTCAGTTTGATATCTTTTGTTCAAAGAAATTCATATGTATATGGAGGGAAAATGAATAGAGATACGACGATTAAGATGTGATTTGAATTCATATTGTGAATATGAGATACTGGTTCATGGAGGAGGTTAGACCGGTATAACAAGATCTCGATCAAGTATGAGAGTTTAATGTGTACCGACTCTTTAAATATGACACGATGGGGATATCATTATTTATATTTTGTGATGAATATTTTATATCATTATTATTAAGAAATGTGTAAAGTAAATTCGTTACCTAAAAAATTGAACAGCAAACTGAGAAATTGCACCAATACAAACATAATTTTATCATCAGTTCCTTATTACAGAAATCATAAAATCAATGAAATAATCTATAAATTCAATATAACACTGAATGAATATGCAATGAAACTGAATCATTATGTAGAAGGTAATATTTACTTTCTGGATATCAATAATTCTGATGGTAATATGCTGAGTAATGTTGCAATTTTAAAGAAACTTATTGAATCCGATGTATTGAGGAAAATAAAGGCCTCTAATCTTAAATTTATTCCTATAAATACAATTTTTTTATGTATCTACAACTCAGGAAACTCTGAACTGTAACACGTAATGACAGAGTCTGTCAAAACAAAATAACGAACATTAAAGATAATTCTCTCTCTCTCTCTTGTTCTGTTGAATATACAGTCCCTTCGAAATAAAATTGAAGAACTCTACATATTTTTGGACAGCCTAAGTCTAGTCCTACTGACCGAACACTGGTGCAGTGATAAGTAACCCATTTATAACCTACCTGGTTACACAGTGTTATCTAGGTACTCCAGATTTCACTCAAATCATGAAGGGACTGTCATGCTAGTAAAAGATTCTGTTGTCAATGACTTCTCGTTTACTCAAGTTGACAAGTTCAACAACTTATTAGAGGATAAAAATTTTGAGTTTTCTTTATGCTACCGTAAAAAGGAGAATCTGTATATTATGTGCATATATCGATCTCCCTCATCTGATGTTAATATATTCTTAATTAACTTAGAGTTAGTACTGTCTAAATTATCTATAAATTGTTCAATAGTGGTGACTGACGACTTCAATATAAACTATAATGATCTTGAATCGCCAGCCACTGACTCTCTTAAAAACCTGTTATTGTCTTTCAATTTAAGTATGCATGTTAAATCCGATACTCGTATATCTCAGTTTCCGTCTTCTCTCATTAACTATGTTTGTAACAACTTTGATGAGCAGAAAGTACTATGCTCAGTAACCTCTTCTGGATTATCTGACCATGAGGCTGTTGATTGCTCTCTGTCGTTCTGCTCTTCAAAGAAGCAAAACAAATGTAAATATGGCAGACTGTTCAGCAGTAAAAATTATGATAGGTTCTATCAGAATAGCCTTCAGACTGATTGGGACACTATATTATCCCACAAAGAACCGTTTTCCTTATTCCACAATGCCTTGCTGTGTGTGTATGATGCATCGTTTCTAAAACAGAAAATTAGAACTAAACAAAATAAACCCTGGTTGACAAAACGTCTACAAATTTCTTCTAGAAATTTGAGGTCACTGCAATATATTCGAAAATTCAGTAATGATCTGTGGTTTTTTAATTTTTTTAATAATTATCGTCGAATCTATAACTCTACAATTAAGCGAGCTAAAGATTTATTTTACAAAAATAGGCTTAGTGAATCTCAAAATAAGATGAAAGAGACCTGGTCAATTATAAATGACAAGGGGTAAATCAAAAAAGCAGAATTATTGTATTACCCTAAATCCTGACACTAAAAATGAATTTTACTGCTCTATTGCACAAAATACACACAATACACCTTGAGAATTGGGAAGTTGAAGAGAACCTGATTTTGTATGAAACCAACATTCATGAATTGATTGAGTTCGTTAATGGAATTAAAAACAAAAATACTACTGGCTACGATGAAATATCGAGTAGAATATTACAAAACCTTCCACTTAGTGCCCTAAATGTATTGGTTTCATTGATAAATTCATCCTTCCAAACAGGTACATTTCCCTCCTTTCTGAAAACTTCAGTTGTCATTCCTATGCACAAGGGTGGAGATTTTGATGACGCGTCTAACCTCCGCCCGATCTCGCTCATTCCAACCATTGCAAAAATTATTGAAAAACGGGTGAAAAAACATCTACTTGAATTCTTAAATAAGCACAATATCATCAGTGACAGTCAGTTCTGTTTTCAGAATAAGTTTATTCTAAAATAAATGCCGGTGAAATGACAGCTGTAGTGTTTTGTGACCTGTCAAAGGCATTTGACTGTGTCGATCCCAACATACTGCTGAAAAAGCTCCAACATTATGGACGCAGGGGATTGACCTTCAAATGGTTTGGAGCTTACCTAACAGGACGAAAGCAAATGGTAAAAACAACGAAGTTTTCCGAAAAAACGGAAATTAACTCAGGAGTTCCACAAAGATCAGAGTTGGGCCCTATCCTTTTCCTGTTATATATAAATGACATCATCAATATTAATATTTCTAGGAAGTTCACCCTCTTTACAGATGACACCACCATACTCTGGAAGAGTAAAAACCTTTATGAATTACATAACATAGTATCAGGCGATTTGAAAAAAGTTAAAGATTGGTGTGATGCAATCTTTTAACTTAACAAAAACATCCTTAATTTCATTTAGATGCCCACTTAAGGAACTTTTTTTAGAAGATAAATCCTTGGTAAATAAACATCACACTAAATTTCTAGGAGTTTCCATTGACCAAAGATTGAAATTCCATGATCATGTAAAGCAGCTCACTGGTAAAAATTTTTCGGGATGTTATGCTATTAAAATCATTTCTAAGGAATTGGGGTTTAGTACAGCCAAAATGACTTATTATGCACTCATTGATTCACATTTACGCTATGGAACATGCAGTCCAACTCTTTTCAAAACATTGCTCATACTGCAAAAAGGGCTTCAAGGTATGTATGTATGTAACCTCAAACCAAGAGAATCTTGTAGAACCTCCTTTATAAATAATAAAATTTTAACTGTGTCTGCACTATTAATTTTGGAATCTGTTTGCCTTGTATATAAGCATACCTATATTAAACTTTGAGGCGTCTTCCAACCTGTACAATACCCGGAACAGCAGCCATACTATAAAACTCCCAATACCAACCAAAAATATCACCAAAGATTCCATATTTTACAATGGTGCAAAAATGTATAATCATCTACCCCTGTACATTAGATCTGGAAATCTGAATGACTCCCAATTCAGAAAATCAGTAAAACAATTTCTATCTGATAGACCCTATTATAGTTTGCAGGAATATTTTAATGAAAGCTGACTGATTCAATAAATCTGTAGTTTTTAACTATATTATTCTGTTAATTTTTTTATACATGTGATTTTATTCTTTAGATTCTAACTGTATTGTTTACTATATCACTACTTTTTAATCTTATATTAATATTATTATTTGTGTCTCTAACCTTAGCTGAACCAAGTTTGAATTTTTTATACACTTCCTAAGCTTTTTCAATAAGATTCGGTCATCTGATAATAAATCATATTTATTATTATTATTATTACCTCAAACTTAATGCCCTATATATTATTAAAATTTAGAATCTTCATTTAATTCTAATCACATTTCAAGTAGGTATGAGGTACAATAAGTAGGATAATTTTTTAAATTTTTATCTGATAACTGAACATTTGCAGAACAATGTCCAAATTATATATTTTTTTAAAAGGATGCCTCTATTAGGTACTTAGTTACTTTCACTCTTAGTATTTTTTTTTCTAGTTATTTCTGTTATTGCGGATATCGCGTTCTTCATAAAATCGTTCTGGAACTGAAACTTAGAAAATAATAATTTGGTATAATATCTAGGTACCTATATATTTACATTTGTTTGACTCTCTTTTGACACTGGTGACTAATTTCTAATGCGGGCCTGGAGCACTTCTAACGGAACTTGAAAGTTATGTAGATTTCTTACATCAAAAAAGTTTAGTTGACAATTATTTCAAAAACTATTTTCTGGGAATGAACACACAAATTTACCTCTATTGTTATTGCTTTATATGGTAAAGCCCCACTTGAAAAGAAAAGAAGATATTTTGAATTTTATATTTATTCTTCTTGATCACCCTGTATTAATATTCATAAAAATATCATACAAATACTGCTTAAGTCAATGTTTTTCTGCATACTAGCAAACCCAAATTAAATAGTAAGGGCTGTCTTACTCATATCAAAAAATTTGAAATATTTCAAAAACGGTTGGCCTTATGTATACAACATTATAAGTACATGAAATGTGTTTTGACTTGAAACGTAATAACAACTAGATTGGTCCTAGTTATTGTAAAAAGTTATGATGATGAAAATTGTTGATCGTTTACTTATCATTATTTCTAATTAAAGTAGAATATTAAGCTTTCCAAGTGCTCTAACTGAGATTTTTGGTCTCTTTTGTAATCCTGTCAGATAAAAGTTTAAATTTTTGCCAAAACTGTCCATCTCCAACATATTGAGGAAGAACATAATTTTGAAAAATTTAATGATGGACACTATTTTATAAAACAGGCGAGTAAATATATAAAATCGGTCAAAATGGAACATAAATATATTTTATAACTATACATACCACTTAGATACCTATAGTACTTATAAGTGTTTAAATAAGCTTCTGCATCATGACCTCATAGAATAAATATATTTACCTATATGCAGCATTAGAATCCTCAAAACATGACCTACCAACAACCAAAAATTCATCTCCTAATCACCATCTACAAATTGGAACTGTGATCATTTGAACCATTCATACAGGTATCTCAAAACAATATCATGTATGTACAACATAAAAATTATGAAAAAAATTATTAATTCACAAGTTTTCAAAAACATCACCGTACCTACACTAATTTTTGCGTTTATAGACTGAACTGTTGTAGTCGAGTTCAAAAGTTGTAAGTAGTAGGTAATTAAAAGGACGATGACGCTTAATATTTTATTATTGGCTATTCTAATGATTAAAATGTAACCAGATCAACATAGAGAAACCCAGAGGGACACTGGAACGTCACCATCAATCTTTGACTATTTAGTGCCTACGACTTCCGGACTCGACTACCTTCAGAAGTAATTTCTGTTGAAAGGTAATTCGCTATAATGAACACAACGGCAATGGAAATGCAATGTACCTACTAAGTAACGTGTGATGATTTTCGTAGCATACACAACCACTGCTTTGTGATCCATTTAAAGAATTACAATTAATTAAAGTAAGTATCACAGAAATAAATCGGACATGAATAGTCAACATTATTCTGCTTATTTTAGCTTAGACATTTTTTATCAGAAATATCCTGTGCAAGTTAAGTTATTTTTTTGAAAGTTATCTACCTACACATAAATAGCACTAGAATTTGAAAAACTTATTTAAGTAAGTTTAAATCATGGAGTTTAAATGAGTTTCTTCGTGTTATTGACCGACTTCAAAAAAAGGAGAAGGTATACAATTCGGTTGTAAGATTGCTTTTTTTATGGCTGTTCGCGCGTTTCGCATTGTAAACGTACTCCGATTTAGACGATTTTTGTTTCATTTGAAAGAAGAGAGTTGAGAAATGGTCCCATATTGAGGAAAATCAAATCCAAAATCTCCTTCCCTCCAAAAACCGCCCCCAAAGGGGGTAGAGGGGCAAATTTTCTCGAAAATCGAAAATCCCAGACGACAGAATTAACGAAAATTCCATATCTGGAAATGTTTAAATTGGACATTTTTGAAAATAATCATACGTTTCCGCGCTACAGTCTGAAATATGTGTTTCAGCTATGTAGAAGGGGCAAATTTTTCTGAAAATTGAAAATTCGAGATTTGAAAATTAGAAAGGGGACCATATCCGGAAACATTTAAATTGAACATTTTTTCAAAAGAGTTACGGTTTACGAGTTTCGCTATGGTAAAATCTGAAATATGTGATATGCGTATTTTCGCTAGTACAAGCTAAACCTACCTATAACTTTTTGGGTATTAGTGAACGTTTAACAATTTTCATGACGAATTTTACACTCAAAAATGTGAAATAAATATTTTTTACAAAAAATTGGACCGACTTGATCAGTTGTTGCACTGAAAAATACAAAATAATATTAATTCTATAAGTGCTGGTTCTTTTGGAGTGGGTGCCTACAACAACAAACTACAACGGCACAACTTCAAAATTACCAGCACCAATAGAATTAATATTATTTTGTATTTTTCAGTGCAACAACTGATAGAGTCGGTCCAATTTTTTGTAAGAAATATTTATTTATACTTGTATTCAATAGACACCTACCCACCTATTCTAAAGAATAGAAAATATACAGAAAATCTGCAAAAATATAAGCACATTACTGACCTGATTTAAGATTAAATCTTTTCAAAAATAAAATAAAATATTGTTATAGTAATTCAAAATTTAATTTCTTTATCCAAATTTAGTTATTCATATTCACAGTACAGTCAAATTGTCATATTTAATTTCAATTACACAACGTCTAAAAATATCTTAACGCTTGTGACATTGTTCTTCATATGTAGATATAAACCATAAACTTTCCATTCGCAAGTGTAGCTCTAGGACCGTAAAATTTGTTGTCTCACTCCACAAACACAAGTAGTGTAGTAACATCAATAAACGAGCCACTTTAACGTTACCGATTATAAAGCCATCAAATAGTGATTCGCTAATCTACATGAATCGTAAAGAAAACTCCAACAAGTCGTAAAACAATCACCATTGAATAAGTAGTAAAAGTCCAAGTCTATTGTATGGAAGAGCAATAATATGGCGATATATAAACTATAAAGCACCCATAAACGGACACCGACAAAACCGTGACTTTTATTGATCGTAAAAAAGTCGTAACTATTAATAAAAAATTGTCGTAAAACTGATTGCCGTCGGCACGTACAGAAACTAGATGACTGAAGGGTGGGATGTTGTTGCTTATCGGGATAAATAGATAAGGTAATAAGACGAGAAAAGCAGATCAATTGGGGGGTAGATACTACCTACATACGACTTTGTTTCAATTCAATTTCAATATTCCTATTCTTTTATAATTGGTGAAACAGCCAACCTTCCATAGAATGTACTTACTAATAAACCTGAAATGCTTAGTGGTGTTGTAAGTACCTAAGCCTAGCTTAATTTCAAAACTTTGTAACTTGCTTGCATGTTGCTTGCATCATTGCGGTTGCGGGTACCTACAGCTAGCTTGAAATGAAGTTGTGTTTTATGTCACACGTCTGTTCAATATTCATACGTGCTTTTTTAAATTATAAGTAATTTGTCAATTCTAAACTAGTTACCTATGAAAAGAAGGCTGCTAATCTTCTTGAATGCGGCAATAAAGCTCATTTCTACTTCGAGGGGATATCTACCGTGTTGCTAGTAGGTATACTTATACCTACCTTTAATTCAGAACGATATGTAGATGCTGTAGATCTCAATAAACTTCTAATAGTTCATAGATTTTGAACAATCCCTATTCCTATGTACAAGGTGATTCATGTACGACGTTCATTTGAAGTTTTCCAACTTGCAGACGGATATGAAACTTGACATTTGATGAACTATTATATCTACTCAATCATGCCCGTTCTACCCAAAATATTTTTAGTCTTACAAACTATACATGGTGCATCAAAAACCTGTAGGTAGGTAGGTATCTAACAGCTTTTTTATTTCAAATAGAATCCTATATATCGACCTACTTTTCTCCATGTCATTTATTTGATTGGCCTTATAATTCTCAGTTCTCGGATATATACCCGCCTAAAATATCTTCAAACCTCAATATAAACGGCATCATTTGAACTGAAATTGTCATAGGACTGCTAAAATTAAATTCAGGTATGATTTTCTGCTTTGGATAAGCCTTTGCGGAGATTTATTATTCAAATTCAATGAGCATGCCAGAGTTTTAAAAGTATGTTTTATTAGTCAGAAAGGAGCTCACAAGAAGAATTGTACCTATAGTACCCGAATGCTGGAACAAAAATGTTGATAATATGAAATATTTATATTAGTCTTCTGCCAACACTATGCATTTTCGTTAGTAATAAGTAATAATTTGTAATCTGAAATTAAATTGGAATCCATATTTTTGATTGAATTATTACAATTGTTTTGTTGATTTCTTAGCAACTTGGTATTAGATTTTTTTTGAATATCTCGATAAACATTGAGTTGAGGCTTAATAAACACATTCCAAAATTCAGTTTTCTATGAAATGATAAAAAATAGAAGATAATGTCTATTTGAAAAAAAATGTTTTTGACAATTTTTTAAAGTAACATGCGAGCACATGGTATGGTACAAAAGAGCACCATCTACGTATGGAATATCAGAAGTTCCCTTGGACGTTTACCTAACAGCTTCCCAAATTTGAGTTTCCATTTTTGAATAGTTTGCGAGATTCATACTTTTTCGTACCTACCTACTACAGCGGCAATTTTTTTCAGAAATATTACATAAGTTAGATATATCTAAATGTAGGTAGGTAACAGATATGTTATAAAAATTGGAGTTGTTTTAACTCAGAATTAGAAGGCCAATTAAATAATATTGCAAAAATAAAGATTTCCATTTGAAATAAGAAAGTTGGTAGATACCGATTTTTGTATCTACCTATACCTAGTTGTAGGACGAAAAATATTTTAGTTAGAACGGACATGATCGAGTACGGAATACTTCTTATGAACGGCTTACATAAATCAGTCAGTATATCTATGGTCGATTGTCACTTGTCATGACATCATTTTGTGAGAAAACTTTTGCATTCTGAATATAGTATATAGCTACTGAAGCCATTTTCTAAGGTAGGTAGGTACCTAATAGACTAGTTTTGTTTGGAATGATAGCGCTTGCACTAGTCTATTATAGAAAAAGGCTTCACTACTCTATTCAAACAGTCTTATTATGAATTAAAAAAATACTTTTCGACCTAATTTCTAGATCAAAGATATTTCTTATTGAATTATTTTATTTGAAATAAAACTGCAAAACCCATTCTCATGCAAAATTTTGGAGTATCCTAATAAAACGTAATTTTTTCAGGCCTTGGGGGGCCACTGCGGACCTCACAACGGTCCAATACGTCAGTGTCCAAGTCGGTCGTTAAAGGAAACAAGAACAATATCTCCAGCAGAAAAGATGCATCGCAAGGGAATCCACACTCTCTAGATGGGAAAACGCTGGGAAATAAGAAGAATGCGTATCTGGGTCTTAAACCATCCGCGGCCAACGCCTGCCGTGCTCCTATTGGCCGAGACGGCGGCGTTACCCTGGTAACGAGGAGGCAACCTTCCGCTGCACCGGCCAAGATTCATCGCCACCTTGAGATGTTTTAATGTTGCCTTTATTCAAATTAATGACATCGAATATTTTACAAGATTAGAGTAGAGACCGTAGCTTTCTTTAAATTGGTCTGGATGCCTGCGCCGAGATCCTAACAAGGCGACATTTGCGAATGAAACGAACGGCAGTCGATACTATCATTTTCATTTTTATCGTGTCATGCAGGCAGTGATTTTGATTCTGAATTACAACCAGATATTCTAGAGTTCACGGAACCTCTTATAGAAACAAATTTTCTTTCGAATTGATCGATATTTATTTTATCCTTGACGTGAGATCTGAGATAATACCTACTTAGTATTTGAAAAAATTACCTATCTGTTCCACATTACAAAAAAATCCTTTGTATTTCAGGAGATATTCATAGTATCTAGGTACAATAATTTTATGAAAAAAAATGTCTGGCCAAAAACAGACGAAACAAATCGCTGTAAATAGCTTTCGAGTCTCTAGTTTTACCGATAGATGGCGTAGGTAATCATTAAAGACAAATTGGAAAATCATTTTTCTCTGAAATATGCCCAGTTTTATTATACCAACGCCTTAAGGAGTCATCTAAAATAAGACCTCAATTCTGAACAAATTTCATTACCTAAATCCTTTTTTCTTCTATATTTTTCAGATAATTGGGCGGAAGAGTGGAGAATTTTTTTGTAAAGAAATGCCTAAAGTTTTGGTTTTGTTATGCAGATTTCAACAAAATTAGCATTTTAAGGAAGAGTGTAGATCACCCATCAAAAACTACGTAGGTAGATATATATATATACATATATATATATATATATATATATATAGAGCAATTCGATTTAGTTCCAATTGTCGTACGTACCTAAGATGAAAAATAGGTATTAGAACTTGTCTTTGATGGGAATGTCATAAAGAAGCACCCATCTTTCGTGATGAGATTTAATTCCATACAAAATAGCACAAACCGGAGGTCCATCTGGTTTGTCTAAATCGAGATACCTAATCTAAGTAAAGACACATCAGAATGGTTAACTAGTATTTGCTCACACTTTAGGTACCTATATCTAAATAAAAGCCACATAACACTTAAGTACCTACCTACTTACTTATATCACTATGTTTGCTAACTACAAACTATACTTTTCCAAATAATAATGGAAGTTGACAGGTCATATTATTATTCTGGAAGAAAAAATAATAATAAGCAATAAAATCATGCTGATATCTTCATAAATAAATTAAACTTGATAGGCCTATTTAAATTTTCGAATTGTTTTCGATCATTTTCTAAAAAAATACTTACGTAATCTTTTACTGGTAGGTATAACAGCTGCCTCCATCTCATCGATTGAAATGTTATTTATTGCGTTTTAACATAGACTTACCCAATAAACTAATGTTTTCTACTTAGGTAGGTAATGTATGCCGAAACGATATCGGCAAACGACATTATATACTTAGGTACAAATGAGTTTATAGTAGGTGGTATATCAGAATAAATGGGTCTTTCCAATAGAAATATCAACAAAAACCAGCTTTAATAATTTCAAAATGGAAATTTGTTTTTGTTGATATTAAAAAATAGAGAGGAAAAAATATTAAAAAGTTGTTTGTTCAGAACTTAGGTCTTATTCTAGTGGAGCATATATTAGAGAATAATGATTTTGTAATTTTTCTTTAAGGATTTCGCCCTCTAGAAGCAAAGCGAGATATTCAAAAGTTATTTCCAGTAATTTCTCTTGGCCCTTTTTGCAAAGGATTTTTTTCTCAAAGTTGTACGATGAATATTTTCTGAGATATTGCCGGACGATCCGCTTTTAGCCCATCCATTACATTTCTAAACATGGATACTTATTACATATCTTAAGTAATCCTGGCGTTGTTTATAAGGATATGTAGGTACTAATTATTTCATATAGAAAATCTACGACATTGCCCAAAGAATTGATTTCTTAAACCACATTTTGAGGCTTTACTGACTATTGTTCCTGCCAAACTGAATAAAAATATTTTGTGCTTGCTCTTTGATTTTGGTATTGAAAAGAAACTTATCGATGATACCTATTCTATTTTTAAAATTATGAATGTGGTCTATGTAATTCACCGATGGTATAATTGAGGCGTTCTCCTAAATTCAATCCAGTTCACTGACCAAAGTCAAAAATATATTGAAAAGGATAAGTCCCACAATACCTACTGGCCAGTATGACATTTACCTATATGGAGTCAGCATAATTATTAAGTAGGTATTAGGTAATAACTGTTTTATTACAGCTTGATTCAAATAAGTACTTAGGTATAAATTGGATTTTGGTCGAAATAAAAGATTAGGTATACCTATCAATCAGTTCTAATAATCAATAGGTATATGTACCTACCTATTTATCAAACTAAGTCTGCAACTGTGTATTTAATTTAATAAGACTATTCATTTGAAGCTACTATTTAGGCCTACCATATAGGTATGTAAGGATTCGTAATATATGCCAATGTTAAAAAATAACATTTTATTGAAAATTATCTTCTAGGTAAAATAAAATTATCTTATTGTTTTGATCTATAAAATTGATAAGTAAGTAGGTATACCTAATACTTATTTCTACTTTTTACCTATTTAAATCCAAGAATGGAATCAGAATTAATAATCAAATTATTCTCAGCGAAGATGCTTGACCGATTAAAAGAATTATGTCGAAAAAATAGAATTCATTTGTTTATAATTTAATCAGAGAATCCTAATTCCTATTTCGTAGTTTATTATGCACAATACCTAATTGTAAAGATGAGTGCTAAATGTTCTCTTGAAAATAATGTTTATATTTCTGTAAATATAGGTAGGTACTAAGCAGAGAGAAAATGTATGTTCTCTCTGGTACTAAGTATATACCTAAATGTTTTCTCCATAAATTTGACTAGTTAATGATCATGCTACTCGTAATTAAGCCTCTGGGTGAATCTCATTATAGGTATTATTTAGACGCGTCACAAAATTCTCTTCTACTCAACTTTATATTGTTGTGGCGTGATCAACAAATATTCTATAATCGCCATTATTCCTTTGTTTTTGAAGACAAAAAACTAACAAATATTCATCAGAATATTGCAAACATTGTAAAGCAGGCAACAGTTAAATTAGTTTTTTTATAACAAAAAAGTTCTATCGTAAGTATTGCAAATTATCTTTTAAGAAGATTTTATTTTAGATAATGTATGTACTGGATAAGAAAATATGACAAATACCTACCTAGGTTTTTATTATTATTATTTTAGGTAGGTATTTTTTTATTTACTGAATGGACATAGGTTTCTGTTACCTTTCTATCAAATATTAGGTGGTTAGTGTCCACGGTGGTCACTGCAAGAGACTCTTCTTTATGTCATTATTCTTAGGTACCTATATAATTTACCCATTAATTTACCCTGTACAAGAGAAAAATCAATTTTTGAAATAATCAGGTATATGCAATCTTCTGTAAACCTAAGCCATCGTTTTATCTTTTACATAGTTAAATGATCCTAAAAAGTATTCAGCGATCCTAAAAGAAAATAAATCAAACAATTTTCAAACATACGAGGTCCTTGCTTATACATTATACAGATTCATTTGTTATGTGTGATACCTCATTATTGCTGCCGTTGACCGTTCATTTATTTATCTGGTCCTTTGAACACACCCAATGTTTTTGACATGACATCTATCTCAAGCAAAGATAGCCTACAGCAAATGTTTTTTTTTTGATCACTCAATATCAAGAATGAAAATTCCTTCGGAATTGTCGATTATGATTTATCTATAAAAAAGAATAAGTAGCATACATAATATTTCATGATATATGTCCATCATTTATGTTATATTAAGAAGTAGGCAACACAACATACACTTTGTGAATAGCAATGGTTATGCAAAGAAGTTTCCTTTTCACTGTATTTCTAATAAGAAAATGAGTTAACATGGGCATTTGTTCTATATGGGTTTTAGAATTAAAGGACTCATTGACAATGAGTTATTTTTACCATAAAATAAGGAATAAAATATTCAGGGGCTGTATTGTTAGGTACAGAAAAGCATGAACACCGATTTTTTTTTCAGATTAAGCATATTTTGACTTACATAGGTAGGTTAGGTTAGGTCTAACAACTGTGAGATAAAATATATTTTTCTAAATATTGCCTTAGTTAATATATTTTTACGTTTATTTTAAATTGTTCCTTATAGATACCTACTGAAAATTGAAAAGATTTGTTCCATTAATTATTATATCTAATAATGACTAAATATAGAATAAAGAATACCTATAGATAAAGACATGGAAATGTTTAGCTAGAGATTATAACAAGATCGCCCATTACCAATCTAAATAAACAAAACATTCTTCATGTTTACATTTATTGTAGGTATTCTACGAGACGCGCCTACTTGCTTAGCAGAGAAGTAAACCATGGTAACAAATTATCTATCAATTTCATCAATTATATCTACCACCATATTTTCAATTCACTGAATATGATTGAACGTTCAATAATTTGCATGACTATTATAATAAAACAGTAAAAAATGTGAAATAAATATTTGTTACAAAAAAGAAGACCGACTTTATTAGTTGGTACTCTGAAAATTCATAATAAGTTTGGTGCTGGTACTTTTGAACCTGGTGCCAAAAGTCTTTTATTTACCTATAACTGCACCATCTCCAAATTACCTACCAGCACAAATATTTGGTATATAATCTTCAATCGCAAACTCTATTATTATGGTTACCTAGGTAGGTATACAAAATCTTATTATGTTTACATTATTAATTGTACATTCGTGTACTTTATAGAGTATTTATCTACCTATTATCTACCTACATTTTATCATTAAAATGATTATTTGCGAAAACGTTCCCACTGCCATCTATACCAAAAAATTTAAAGCACTAGAAAAGTGCGTAACACTTTACGCATACCTTTATTCTCCCTTCCATTTTATTTTTTGTAGAAATCTACAAATACCTACCTACTACTGCGTATTGATGCAAGATATTTTTCCTACATTAAAATATCTCATCGAATCCGTTATCCTTATTCAACGAATTGACTGTTAGGTAAGTAGATAAGCAGATTGAAAATATGTGGATAATAATGAGTTTGTTCTATGATTATAACATTACTAAAAAACAAGTACGCAAAGTACGTGCTTCTCTAATAAATTTATTCATATTTATCTTCCGTTTTTTTCTTATTTTTTTTACAAACAACCATCTTTTGTAAATAATTATTTTTTAAAACCCTTGTAACTGGTACAATTTTGGAAACGGGTTTCCTATGTTGTAGGTACCACATAATGTCTTGAATTGTACCGGTATCTTTTTCTGCATCAACGCTATATAGGTAATAAAAACCAGTTGGATAATTAATGTAATCAGTACTGCCATTGGTATTTTTTTATTATAACATAGAATACGTCACAAAACGTATAATAGTTATAGTTGGATGTCGGTGCATAAACCGTAATACATACCTACCTATCATATTTTCCCGCCAAAATTTTCTTAATATTGAAAGTGTGTTCTATTTTGTTTCTCCCAGATAGTTGAAATTCAGCTCTATGAACCTTTTATAGTTGGTTGTTCCATAGAACATGCTTTCTAGTGCCAATATGTGATCTTTTAACTGTCTTTCCTATTCACACTGAAAATACCTACAGCATCAACTAAAGCCTTATGGCCTTCATTTGCGCTAACATCAATTTGTCGAATTTAAGTGTCTGACGAATGTTGGTTTCAGAGTTTCGTACATTTTGCATATCTCATTTAAACCGTATCTGCCTGTTTTATATTTTGTTACAGCCTGTTTCATATTTTCTTCGGTCCACTGCCCATATCACCTTTTTCCTTGAACGTTTGAACTCATTGTGTAAAAAATGAAGAGATTCCTAAATTGTACCGGTACAATTTCGGCAAACAATACCTACATGGTACGAATTAAGAGACCACTCATAATTTTAAATTTATGGCGGGAGGTTCTTCACGGGTTGAGGTTTTGGTAAGTTTATGCTATGAAAATTCCCTGTTATTAATACAGATTAAGAACAAATAAGTAGTCATATCAAAAAGCCTTTTGTAACTCTTTAAAAGCTTAGTGAAAAGTTGCTAAAACTTACATGAAAAATTCTCACTTTGAAGCTGAACCATAAGAACCGTTCTAGAACTGTTTTGTTATTGCATTCTGGTATGCTGGAATGCAGAATTTTAAATTCCATAATACTAGTAGTTCCGTGGATTGCTGCTGGAACAAGGTTTCCGTACTGCGCATGCGCATCCAGTTCTAGCTCCGTTCTGTAACTGTGCTGGAACATACTTAATATAATTGAGAGGGAATTTAATAGGCACTACTATGTAAGTGAAAATGTCGAAGCATCCTAGACCATAAATAAGATAAAAGAGGGAATTTGCTCAGTTTCTTTTCGAAGACTCTTCAGTTTTTCTTATGGCATCCTTACTGGTCTTTATAAACTTTATAGGTGGAAGTTTTATAAGAGTGGTAGGAAAGAACAGTCCGAACAACATTCCCAAAAATGGAACCACTATTCTGGAATGATAATCTGAAGCTAAAATTACGTCTGAAAATGGTAAAATCTTACATATGGTCAAGGTTAATCTACGAGGCGGAGATCTGGACAGTTAAGGAAGCTACAATTAATCGGTTAGAAGCGTTCGAGATGTGGTTACAACGGCGAATGCTGAGAATACCCTGGACAGCCATGCAGACCAACGAAATGGTACTAGACAGGGCCGACGCAATATGTCTACTACTGAATAAAGTTAAGTGCAGGAAAAATTCATATCTTGGTCATGTATTCAGAGGAGAACGATACAGAATTCTACAATTGATCAAGACGGGCAAGCTTCCTGGCTAAGGAACATCTGTGGATGAACCGCTATACGCAGCACAGAGCGTTTTTGAAGGAATAAACTAGATCAAATACAAAAAATTGTAGATATAGTTATTCAACAATTTGACCATTTCTCAAAACATACTATTCAAATTAAAAAAGAATCAAAAAAATCATTGCACGGTTAGATAAATTAGAAACGAGATTAAATCCATAATAAAAATCAATTTGTAAGCCATCATGTTTTCAAAATGAAGGATGTATAAAATTCGATTCAATTCTTGCTTGTTAGTCCCATGTGGACAATTGTAAGGCATACCTATACCTATACCTGGTGATTATATTATTATTAGATATAGGATTGATGAGAACAGTAAAGAATTGATAAAAAGCAAGAGCATTATGTTCTTCCCAAAATATCCTTCACGACGAAGGTAGAGGATATTTTGCAGTGTACATACTTTGTGAGTGCGAAGGCCTTGCTCATGCGGTTTCACCTACTCTCGTAGAAAAACTGACGACAGACAGCTACATCTATAAATAATAATAATAAACCTAACGAGAAGAATATATTTTAAATATTGAGCTCTAATTGAATGGAGAACCATAATAGATATGAAAAGATCGCACTGGAATAGGTCTAACAAAGCCACTCCATCTAATCTCACCTCATTTTTCTGAAGTTTATTATACCTTCTATAGGTACGTATTCATAGATCTACGGTACCTTCAGAGTAGAAAATCCATTCGTCTTGACATAGGTATATTTTAACATGTCAGTAGAAATTCATTGTGATACAAATAGTTTTATAACTTTGACATATATCCACGTTTCAAGATCACTAGTTTCAAATGCAGTGGTTGTTTCAAACATTTCTATGTGTATACAGGCTGTTTCAAATTCGACTATCACCATTGGGATCTCGGAAACTATAGGGAATACGAAGATGGTTAAATTGGGGCAAAGTTGCACATTTATGTGCTCAACAATACGCCGTTTAAAAAAATTGAAAATTTCGAGTAGTTCCGGAGATATCCGAAAAAAAACCTGGCACAGGAACAACATATCAACTACAATTTCCTACATTCTAAATAAAAATACTCCGACTAATAATGAATAAGCTTTACGAATTCCCGATTTAATATCAATCGTTTTTGATCGACGAACCCCAAATGGAGGGATATACAATTCGTATGTCTGCTTTTTTTTGTTTGTGCGCATGTTTTATATACTAAACGAGCTCCGATTTTGATGATTTTTGATTCATTTGAAAGAGGAGGCTTGAGACATACTCCAGTATTCAATGCAAATCCAAAATCCCCTTCCCTTCGAAAACAGCCTCAAACGGGGGTGGAGTTGGCGGAAACGTTTAAATTGAACATTTTTTCAAAAAAGTTACGATCGAGATAGAGGCATGTTGAATTCTCAAATATGTATATTTTTGCTATTTGGAGAGGGCGATTTCTTTCGAAAATTGAAAATCTGTTGGCACTACATGAAAGACCTAATTATTTGTAGCAACATTTATAATGAACATTTTTTCCATAGAGTTACGGTTTTCGAGTTACAACGGTGGTATAATGGGTAACATCTAAAATCCTTCTGCGTATTTCCGCAGGGATGTATTGGAATCTCAATAATAACAACTATAAGCAAAGCATATGCGTGGGTAATAGGATAAGTAGGTACTATCTTCATTGGTATTAGTGAACGTTCAATGATTTTCGACTAATATTACACTCAAAAGTGTGATATAAATATTTTTTACAAAAAATGGACCGACGTTATTAGTTGATGCACTGAAAAATACAAAATAATATTAATTATATTGGTGCTGTTACTTGTGTGTGAAGTTGGTGTCAAAAGTTATCTACTAACTGCAACTGCACAACTTCAAAAGTAACAGCACCAATAGAATTAATATTATTTTATATTTCTCAGTGCATCAGCTAATAACGTGGGACCAATTTTTTTAAATATTTATTTAATCGATTATTAGGTAAGTACATACTTATGCAAAGTATATACCTACCTTTTAAAAAAAATGGCTGAATGTCACGATTGACCTCTATTATTATAAGGATAATAGTAAAATTTACATCCATAGAAATAGGCCGACATGTTTCAAAATTAAATAAAATGTCCTTAATGGAGGCCCTAATTTTTCCGATTGCGGTATATGCCTATAAATCATGGATGCTGATAATAATAATAATAATAAATAATAACTAGTATACTTATTAGGTCTTAGGCCAGTACCTACTCTACCCTTTCAGCCAGTACTGAAGTATATGCCTACTAGAATTGTTATAAAAACACTCCATCTAGTACAAAACCGCATAAAACGCTACTGCTTGCCTAATAAGTTACTTTTTTTTCTTCCTTTTTTATGTAGGTACCTACCTATATTAAAACCAAAATAATTGATTTTTGAACTTAGTATAGGTAGGTCTTACCTAGTGTTATTGTTACTATGACTTTTGGAGAATCTGTGTTACAAATACTGCAATTAAAGTTATTTATACCATATCGATGTTTATCAGCAATGACATATTCTTATCAATCTTATAGATTGATGGGTCCTTTCCTCGATGTCAGAAAGTCGTTATTCCCAACCATAAATAAACAAGAATGGTCACGGTTTGTGATAATAAGACAATAAAAATGTTTACATTATGTGTTTGTAAGGAATTTTAATAACACATCGTCGAACAACTCAGAATCTTTCCGCCTTCTTTCTTGGTATTTTGGTGAGCGGAATGAAAAAACAAACTATATTGGAATTTTTTAATCATCTAAAACATCTATGACGAAGAATTAAGAATAAATGTATAATCGTCTTGTAGGATATTATTAGGTATCCTTCTTTGTTTTTATGTTAGTGTGGATTTATGCAGCCTAAAATAACAAATAGCAAATAACAATTATCACGTAACAAATAACAAGTAACACGTATATAAAAATTTACCATTTATGCAGATCAAATTAACAATTAGCGATAAGAGGTACGCATGCGCATGAGTCAGTTTCGAACCATTATAAATTTAAATGAATCTAACTCTTAGACCTACTTCATAATAAAGAACTTTTAAAATGTTCAGTGAAATGGAAGAGGTTGAGGCGTTTTTTTCTCTGTTAATTTCGCTGACAGCTAGTTTTTTTATATAATAATATATATAAAGAATAAGGACCGAAAAGAAAAGGGTTTTTTTGACAACCTCCTAAAATCAATGATTTTACAAGATCATGAGGGATTTTTCTCATACACTAGGATGACTCCATAGCAGTTTGACATATTGTTGTCATGAAGGGCCAGAGAAAATATACCTCCAATGCAGGGCCAGAGAAAACATACCTCCAATGCGGGGCCAAGACTCAAACAAGGTCCATCAAAGAATCCCTTACCACCGTTCACAGATTGCTAATCACTCCACAGTGTATTCACATACTTTGTTTTCAGCAGACGGTGAATCTATATCTATGATATTGATTATTTTTCAATTATCTTTCGGAGGGGATATTGCTCATGAAAATATCTAAGAACAGCATCATCGATTATTAATTTATGGTCTTCAATATCCATTTTGAAATAATATATTTCAACTAAAACCTCTGATAAACAACAAATGCATAAAACGTAACCACATGAATTTGTTTTGACAGGAATTATATTAAATGTCGTCATCGGATGGGCCAATCGGCAGTCATTTGCGTATTAGCTGCGCACAATAAGAAAATCTCGTTCAATTAACGTAGAAAGTTAAAAGTTGGTTAACTTCTTATTTGTTATTTGTTAATTGATAATTGTTACGTGGCTGCATAAACACTGTCATTGAAAAATAAGAACTTCATCTCATATTTATTATTTGTTAATTGATAATTGGGACATTTTCTCTGTTGTAACAATGATTAGAAATAAAGCTTCATTAGAATGTTCAATATTTTGTGTCATTTGCCAGAGTCATATTTCTCTGTACTGTTATTTTACATACATGCATACATACAACACAAGCAAGGGAGCAATCAACACACCATGCGCGGCAGCATTTATCGGACCGTGCAGCAAATCAAGCAAGCAATCATGCAGCAGAACATACCTACCTACTCCGTCTGCAGCGGGCTTTACTCTTGAAACTTGGCTTCTTTTTCTTCAGTTAACCGTTTCAAAGGCGCGGATCCACTGTTTGTCCCTCTGGTTTAATTCTTAGTTTTCTGCTCCATACATGCAGATGGTTGCAATGATTATGTAGTAGATGGTGCTTTTGTTTTAATTGGTGATGTTTTTGTTCCAATGAATAGAATTAAACTGCCGGATTACTCTTTTACCTTGAGCTTATTATCTATGTTGTTTTTAGCATTATCTCCAGATAGATATTTAAAGCAGATGCATTTCTTCACACTGTAGTTTTCAAGATCTAGGTCTCCTTCGTCTTCATCTCTAACTACCATGTACCTACATACTTAGTTTTTGGGCATATGTACTTAGGTATAGTAAGTGTCAACTTTTCGTATTCATTTTGGAGTTTACTCAGCATCATCTCAATCTCCGGCAATCAACACCTGGCAATCAGCAAATAAAAGAGTATACTGGATGTCATCTCTTCTCTGTAAACCCATGCCACTAAATTTTCTTCTCCAGGACTTAAGGGCGTTTTGCAAATATATTTAAACAAGTGAAATTTTTGAAAAAAAATTAAGAGTAGTTTTTATTGGGCATTTAAGATTTAAACCGTACCGATGAGTACCTACTATTGCTATCCTTTTCTCGATTTTAACTATACTTATGTATATGTGTTTGCCAGCAACAGCAATTCCATAACAACAAATTACTGTTTAAAAAAAATAAACTTTAAATTAACAATAACGTCTGACATCTGACAATTGCGACATAACCATAGACGATCTTCCAGAAAGTACCTATATACCAGAGAACGAGACGTATATATACGCTCCATGCTCGTGGGTAATTCCAGTGACGGATCCCATTGTCGTTCCATGTCGACAAAATAATAATCTTGGTTGAATGAGATTGAATGAGATAATTATAATTACCAATATTGGATCACACTTGGAGCTTAACAGGCGGCGAGATGTCTGCGATCTAAGTACGAATTCGAAATTTCAAGTCTCTAGACCGTATGGGGCCTGAGAAATCGCTGCGGAGTCCATTGATACAAGAACCGAAAGTAATAAAAACTATTTAAAAAGTAGCGGTGATAATCAGCCTTGGAGTACGTACAATGTTTCATGGCTATTATATAAGGCTGACTGATACTGATTTCTCCAGGCTTGGCCACACCTAGCTTAGTGGCACCGTATCATAAGCCTTTATTCTGCAGTTTCAGATGAAGTAGATAATGAAATGACAATATTTACATGACACACTTCGAACGAGTTTTCTTTGAATCGCCCGATATTATAAGTTATACATAGATGGCTGGACGGGGAAAACATGATAGATTAGGTACCTATTTAAAGATATGGAAAATACTTAGGTAGCCTACCCACAAGAGGCAAAAACTTAAAGCAATCAAAATGCTTCAGAAGTACAAGATAAGGCTTTTAAGCGTGGAGTATCAACACTCGATGAAAAAACGGAATCATTATAATATCACTTTGTCTGTTAGAGTAAATTCTCTCCGAATCTACAAAACTGAAAAATATTGAAATTATTGGTCTCTTGACACGCTGAAGTGATATGACGATTTTTATGTTTATATTAATTAGATTTTTTTAATTTTAACATCTCTTAGGTAACCCAAATTGAACCAATGTAGGTAGGTACCAACAACGTATTTTTCAAAAACTACATTAGTAAATTTTACAAAATGTAGGTACCTACCTATTGGTATTATGGTCAGCTACTTAAATGTCCAGAGAGTGATGCTGTAAAATAACACTCAATTATTATACCTACCTATATCATTCAGAGATATTAGGTATTTTATAAGAAAATGGTTCAATATTGGCATCCGTACTAAATTGGAATTTCATTGAAAAGTTCACATAATTCTAATGAATGTTAGATAATTTTAGATGGCTAATAATTGTATTAATAGTATAAATAACTGTATTCTTTTGTCTGTTTATGTTTGTAGACCTACACATTACTTTTTTATACCTCATTGATTATTATGTAACTCTATAAGATTTCACAGAATAAACCCTACATTATCAAAATTTTTATAAGCTGTAAATATAGTAAATAAAATTTGCTGCAATATGATGGGGCAATCAGTACCAATAAATTTTATTACTATAATTTGACCCTATTTTATTGAAGCAACTTTTGTCAATAAAGTAAAGAGTAAATACTTAGATACTTGCATTTTCTTGGAATAATAAAAAATAGAAAGTTTAGGTAGGTGTATATATTTAAGGGTTATTTACTGTTCAGTCATTCACAATGACTGTGAAAAAAATCTGAGAAAAGAGTTATAGTAGAGATAGGTAAGTGTGGTTTATTGCATTCGTTTATTCAGTTACTTTCTAAATCTTGTCAAGTTGATACCACCTACTACAACATCTCCGTCAGTATAGTATTACTATTAGTCGTGATGTTATTGGAAAATTTTCCTGTTTCTGAGTGTAGAGTGTTGTCAAGCAGTGCTAATTGGAATTGGAAAATTCAGACAATAAGAACAAAAGTGGCTACATTATTATTAGGTGAGAGTTTTACTATCTGTAGGTCCCTATGATTTATCTACTCTAAGTATGTCATTTATTTATCAAGATTTTGAACAAGGACAGTGAAATCTACATTTCAAATACGCCTGCATCATGAATTACCCACTAACTTATAGATTTATTTAGGAATGAGAGCCATTTAGAAATTTTTATAAATATTATAATCAATGTTCTAAATAAATAGTTTATTCATTTGTCTATCTATCGTAAGTCATCATATTGTAGAAAAATAGAATTATATCGTTGGAAATACTATAACATAACCTTAATTAAACAAAATTGATATAATTATAAAGTCTATTGGTCCCTTTGATTGTTCATGATGGATCTTCGTGTTTGATCCATGCTTTTTGTTTTATCAACTTTAGATAAGCATTATCCTGGTCAGATTCGGTACAAAAACCTTTTGTATAAAAATAAAGGTCAAATTATTGTGCGTGCTCGACCGAACATTTTCGTAATTCTGGCCTTCACAGTTATTAGTGGTTAAGCCAAACCGTCTGCGCATGGTTAGCAGATGAACTTAATATGCTTATTCGAATAGCCCAAGATTAGTTGACTTGCATTAAGGTACTTGTCCTTCTACATAAATACAAAAATTCAAACTTTCTGGTAGGTGGGTATCCCTTTTTACGCAAATATTAGAATTACGTTTTGTCACGTGTGCCGTAAACACAAAGATTACAACTTATTTCTTCCACATACAACGATTGCAACAAGATTCCAATATACACATCTCACGCTAAACAATTCTAGAATGTTTTATCTTCATGCTGTTGTGCCTTGAGCGATAGCAGGCACTACCTACCTATATAAGTAAAGCAATCTGGTATGAGTACATACTTACTATTTGGAGAAAAATATATACTTGGGTCCCTAATTATCGTATACCTAATATTGGCAATCTCTCGCTTATTTGACAAGATAATAACAAAATGAAAAAACGGCTTTCAATGGCATCAAAATACCTTCCTAATAACTCATTTAAAATTTGATTACATTTGACCGCCCTGTAGCAGTTAACTCTCAATATTTATTTTCACATGGCAACCCCTATGTTGGTATTGCCATTGAAAATTGCATGTCATTCTAGGTATTTGGAATACCACGAAGCACATATTTGGTATTTTTTAACCAATAGCAACAAAAACATTAACATTTTGTGACTTTTTTGGGTTATTTAATTATCGATTCTTATTAAAATTAAAAATTGCCTCCGCTCATGTTTTAGAAAACTTCAAACTTTGTGACACCCAATATATATTTTATTATGTTCATCAGTTTTTTCCCTTGAGAATAATGGAAGATACAAATCTAGACCTTTGAAGATAAAAATGTAATAAATCTAGTTTTTTAAGAAAAGGGATCATAAAATATTTTTTTTATTAAGTGATAGGAGTCCATTTAGGCACCTTCACTCGTCCTGCTTTCTCACATTAAAATGTTATGTTCTATAACCGATAACAACAATTAAAAGCTCTAACCTATTTTTATCTACAAAATATTGACCGATTGTTTGTATGACTTAAATACTGACTTCTAAGTTAAATAGATTGATAAATATACGTACATCATCTCACAATTAATACATTTCTCAAACTTATATCTAATATTCAATAAACTCATCAGCATTGTATTGATGAAGTTTCTAAAGACTTATTTATTATTATTAAATATATTATATTCTGCAATTGCTGAAAAATCTTTGATACGATATTTAACTAGGTAGCAGATTTATGATCGCAATATGTAGGTACTAAGCAATTATCGTTTGCATATAATTTCACTGCTTCATTATGTAAATTCTGTTAAAGTAGTCAAGAGCTGGATAGATATATACTTAAATAGTATCTTATAATTACTAATGAAATTACAAAATCTTTACATTGCCATGCAAAGAATTTTTTTTATCGTAATAAGTAATAGAAGCTACCACGTGATGATGTTGAAAGTAAAATGCCCCTCTTATTCTGATGTAGAATAATAATTTATTGTACATAAATATCAATTTATAGCATAAAAATAATTATTAAATGTGACGTCTGCTATTCAGCTCATCGTATCGACAAATAGCTGAAGCATATAAAACCCAGAAAAGTGGCAAAGATACATTTACGAAACCACTAAAATTCAACAGGGACCTATCCTAAAAGCGTAAAACAGCAAACGAGCACATAAAAAAGGGAACTACTGTAATAATAGAGAGTTTATCGGTCGCGTGGATCCAGCTTAGTACGGCTTCTTGCCACGAGATGGCACAAACGCTCGACTCAAATCCTCCACAATGTATGCTGTGGATTTTATGACTCTGTATTAGAAAAAAATGTGTTAATAAAGTGATTAATTTATAAAAGATGCATTCCAGACCGAAATGGTAATCAAAGCGGACCATAAAACACGAGCTGTGTAAAATTGGCGTTTATACGGCCTTTAAAGTTGATTTAACGATCACTTTGATCTCGAGGACCTTTTTATTATTATTATCATCTCATAAACGGTAGTTTGACGATTTTGGCGCGTGCCTAGAAAAGCTCGTATTTTGTTCGGCTCTCCAGACGCACTTCTACAGTTTTAACTACACTAAAAGTCTCTTTTAACGACCTATTTTATTGCAACTACCTACCTACTCCCGTAGTGGGATGTTTTACTACTGCTAGGAATGTCACATAAAATTTTCTGTTGCACTTCTCTAGACAATAGCTACGTTTTTAGAATGTTCATTCACACCAACAATTTTTTTTATATAATAATACGTCTACGTCAAAATTAATTTAATGAATAGTTACTACGTACCTAAGTATTTGACCACAATTAATTATTATATTTCAGTTTCCGTTTGTGTATAAGATAGGTAATGAAAAACTTCTAGAAACTGAAAATTGCTCCGAACAGAACATAATAGTTAAAATCATTCTGAATTCAGAATCAAAAGTTTATCGCAAATGATTATAATTTTCTATTATCAAATAAAATAAAATAAAAAATATTGGTGATATTATACGGTTTCTGCTGAAAAAGGAAATACCTAAGTAGGTACCTGAGATACAATATTAATAGGAATCCAACTGAACTGAGAGCTTCTTCACAAAACTTCCAATCCAATCCAACATTCCTTAGCATTTGCAGTTGGCTAGGGCATTGTCTTTATCTTCATTCCTTCATCAGACGTGCGCTCGTTCGCCGATATGGGGTGGGAAATTGAGGCGGTTGCAATGGAGACGGCCTAACAACGCATTTGATGTCGCTTGATGGGACATTTTCAACCCTTGCGGCTTCCAAAGCGACATTTCCTACGCACAGACTTCTATAGAAATGAGTAGAGGCTTATTACATAGCATCCATGCTATGTCTGATCCTCACTAAAGAGAATGATTTCCGAGAAATTGTAATATTTCGAGAACTTGTTGCTGAAACTTGTAAACAATGCAGGAAGACTTGAATTTGAAAATATTTACGTTATCTTCATTTATTTTCAGATTAAAATTATTTTGACCGACTTCAAAAAATCTGGTGTGTTCACTGACTCGTTTTTTCTACTCTCAAACAAGTTCTATCGAATATAAAAATTGTCTAATAAGATTGTCTTTTATTTTTATTAGCATTCTAAGACCAGCAACATTGGTCATATTCAAATTGACGTAAGTAGTTATAGGAGCAAACATTTACCTAGCCAGAAAATGAATAAAAAATCGACAGTTCATCATCATCATTCATTTTTTCTTGTTTTATTTCTCGGAGATACGCGTTATAGACAACTTTCAACAAAATTGATAGATCCGTTTTCGCGCTACAGTCTTGAGCGGAGTAGGTAGTGGACAGTGGAGGATTTTCTTAGAAATCTAAAAATCAATAAGTAGGTAGTTATAGGCAAGACAAAATTAAATAATAGATCATTTCCTGAAATCTTTTCCTAATTTGAGCATTTTTTATAAAATCATCTAATTCCGTGATAGATCCTACCTAAGTATAGAGAACTTGGAAAAGGAAATCATTTGATAGGTACCTATACCTATGTAGATAGGATAAAACACAGGTACAGGTAGGTATACCTACTGAGAATTTTTGTGATTTTGTTAGGTAATAATTATTATTTAATGCAACTATGACTGAACTTATTAGATTTTATCAGATGATGAAGTGAAAAAAAAGAAATAGGTGGTTTTTAATTTTATTGGTAGGTAGTAGGTACCTACCTAGGTTACTGGTGATTTTGAAGTACCGACATATATGTAAGTGCCAAAAATGTACCTATTCTATCTCTAATTGATACATCTTCATGATACGTATCATCTAACTAACAACTGACAGGAACGTATTGCAATGTAGGTAAGTCATATCTACCTACACATGGTGTATTAATTTGTGCAGAAATATTGAAAAATAGAACTTACGATCTTGGATTCTTACTGATATGAAAAGGAATAGGTAGTAATAGGTAGGTATCTACTTACCTACCTACTGTCAAGAAATATAAATAATAGTTCAACTCGAAAACAGGTACCTATATACCTACTTAATAAATACTTACAGTGCTTTCGAAAAGTAAAGAATAAATTGATTATTTATGAAATTAAGAGTCTTTCGAAACAATCCTTTGGCATGTCGATTTTGTTTTTAAATAAAGGCTTTTTTTTGACATACGACCCATATTTGTGACGTAATCTTTATTCAAGATATGACGTCATCGATTTTTTTTAAATGGCGACACCCAATTCCGACCATGCCAATTGAAAGAGCCTGTCATTCTAAGTAGGTACCTGCACATCATCCAAAATATTACATTGGTGTAGGTAGATAGGTACCTACCTTTGTAGGTTAAACAAAAAATCTGAGAAACATATTTTTTATTTTATCTACTAAATTTAATAATACCTACCTTATTATTAATTCCACCATTTTTTATAAAATGACAAAGTCAATACCTGGATACTCAATAAACAGTTAAAATACACTGTTTTTGTCAAACAAGAGATAAGAAATCGATAAACATACCTAAGTATAAAAAACCGAAATGAACAATTTCAAGTTTTTATCTAACAGTAATAAAACATTCTCGGTCAATAGGGCTACTGTCAGACAACCATAATTTTTGACAATGTGTAAGTAAGTACCTTCTACATAGAATGATATCTAAGTACCTACCTATGCTCTTTCAATAGCCTGGTCGAAATAACGAATAACGATTACGTCACAAATATGGGTCGCATGTCAAAAACTGTCTCTTGAAAACATAATCGACGTTACAGAGGATTTTTTCGAAAAACTCTCAATTTCTGAAATAATAGGTAAATTTATCCGTTAATATTCCGAAGTAATAGGTATAGATTCTTTAATACCTACTGGGTTTGAATCAGTCGGAAATCCCCGCAGTTATCCACCTATTTGCCGTATTTTTCTGTACTACCTACCTACCTAGGTGGGTATGTTCGATTTACCTATATTTCTTGTCAATATTGAATTTGCATCATAAATTTAAACCCAAAATCACTAAAGCATCGCCGCCTATGGTTATTTTACAGTCTGCCATGTAGAGGGAGGCACTGGTGTTACGAAGCGCGCTTTATCGATTCACAGGATATACCTACCTATTCCGACTGTTCGAAGCTTCAAAGCTCACGTAGGTAGTTAGTAAATGTACCTACCAGGCCAGAACTATGGAAATAACTTGAAACTATTCGAGGCAATAAATCACGCCTCGAGAGAAAAAAAAAACAGATAATCTCTTGAGAGTTTTAAAGTCTTGAAAAATGGTATTTACGAACCTTACACAGACTGACTTAAATCGATAGGATTTATTACGTATATACTTAGGTAGATAAAATAAATTATCATTGTACCTACATACAGACTCAAGGGAAACTATATAAGTAGGTAGTTATCTCAAGTGATAATGGCTTTACCTAATGGTTTTTTTGAGTAGTACCTACCTAACTAAAACAGCCAAATAGGTAGGTAAGTAACTTATAAGTTATAGGTACCTACCTATATGTTCAATAATAGGTACTTACTTGTAGGTGATCCTTTCAATACGCTACAAAGTACGTACCTACCTAAATAAAAAATACCAACAATATTTTATAAGTACCTACCTAGGGGTGTTTTATTTTAATTTGTTCGTTTGATAGGCATTTAATTTTGATGTACCTAGGTAGGTACCTATATAATTGGTCCTTGTAAGTAGTTTTTACAATCAGACAGCCTTTGATTTATTTATTTAGTAGATTCTTATCATCAGCATTCACATTAGAATCTGATTTATTTTTATATATATAATACCTACTTGTAGAATAATAGGTAGATATGTAGGTAGTTAAACTTAAATGGCACAATATGCCAAAAGAATATCAATCAATAATTTCAACTTTGAACAGTAAGCAACAGAAATTAGGTAGATCTATCAGGATCATTTCTTCATATCTGCTTCTATCTACATACAACGCAAATACAGCCCCGAAAAATTTAAACAGAATCAGATATGAGATTAACTCAATCCGTTCATCAAATAAAGCAAATTTCCACACTGTATTTAATCTTGTAACATATTTTTTCTCAGCTGACTCAATGGCTTACTTGAGCACTTGTAGTATCTTAAATATCCCGCGAAATGCTCCAGAAGAAATATCAAGTATAATAATCTGAAGCTGACTTCTCTATCGCGCTCTATTCGATGTCGTAAAAGGACACAACACATAAAACGTTTGTCGTAACTCTCTGCAGATAAGTGATTCTTAATCGATTCGATGTGTAATCAAAGACGTGCCTCACATACGCGCTGCCGTTCTTTGTTACGGCTGCTACATGCTGCCACATGGTGTAGGGTATGTCGATCCGTATTCTAGCCAATAGCGTAGCCGTAATGGCCTCCGCATGGTTCGTTACGTTGCCGGCAGATAGCAGTTAAATAGCACCTCATAAATTCCGTTTATTTCCCGCCCATAACCCTGCAAAGGCGGTACCTAACTTTATGACGTCACAGGCAGCTCGGCCCCCACTCGAATTTACAGAGAATTTTTCAGTCTGCTTTGCTGTTTTTGCCTCTCTCTCTTGAATGGTAGGATGTAGGATGGCTAGTCGCTCGTCGCAGACACGGCAGAACAGCGGCAAGCTTCTTGTTTTCTCGGAACTCAGAACTAGCTACAGTAGTTTTGGTTCTGTACCTAACATTACGTTAGAGAAAGGGCACAGTTTTAAGTCAAGCAGATATTATTTTGATGGATAAATTAATGAGCTATATTATTAATATCTAATGGTTTAATAAAATATGAATAAACTAACTGAATAACCGAATGATAGCTATTTTCTTTCAAATATTATCAACTAGTTCGGCATAGGCGGAAAGTAAATTACTTGGAACTGGTTTTATTGACCTGTTTTCTTTAATTTTCCCATTTAAGAAGGTATTAGGAAGGCATAGGTACCTACCTAGGTACTTGGTTATTTAAAATTAGGTACCTACAAATAAGTTTTCAGTAATGGAACACTTTTAATAAGTAGGTAGTTACGTTTTTATTCAAGTTTTATGATTGAGTTGACTTTGATGTACCTACCTAATTTATAATAATCTAGATTTTATTATTATCTATCTATTATTAGAAAGCATTTCTATTGGATTTTAAAACTACAAATTTAAGATGGATAACTAATATCTAAGGTTTATTGTTCCATTTTAATCATCTCGTTCTTATTCCTCAAGTATAGGTAGGTTAGGTTAGGTTTCTTCCGTCGGGTAGGTAATGTCTAATTGCTTCGACTGACTGAATCTTTCTTTGAAATGGATGCAAACAGAAGAAACGTTTTGAATTGTGATTTGGTATTTGATGAAATTTATATATAATTATATTTATACCTACCTACCTACCTAGTCGGAACAATTATTCATTTATTAAACTTTAATACTTATCTAATATATTTTTCAAGGATCACTAGGTATTGGTAGGTATCTATTGTTTATAAATACTTACCTATCTTTGAAAAAACAACAAATATGTTTTTGGCGGTGCGCACCGTTTCTATTTCTATTTTTATTCTTTGTTATTAATCATTCAAAATTAGATGTTAACTGCGAAAAAATATTGTTGATTACCTATACCTAACTGTAGAACAACTAATTACTTAGATATTTCTAAAACTTAGTACCTATAGGCAATGAAAAACCTACCCACTTGATAAAAATAATTTTGAAAAATATCTGTTGATAGGTAGGAACTTCCTACCGATTTATTTTATCTACCTACCTACTTAGAAATTTGATGTTCGAATAGTGGCCCTGCCATGTCGCACTCAAACCGATATCTACCTATAGGTACCTACATCTATACCTAGGTACTTATACCTACCTACATATAGGTAAATAAGACTAAAGTGTTCTGTCTGAGAATTCGAACTAGATTTTTTTGTTCAGTTCATAAGGAAACCCAAGCAAGCATTCTCTTAAATTTTTGCTTGTCCGTGCTAATCTCCGGCTAAACTGATTTTGGTGGGACCTTAACTTATAAAAGACGCAAAGGACAGATAGGTACTTCGGCGAACTTACCCTACTTCTTTCATCTGAAATGAGTTTCGTCAACCAGGTTGACATCATCAGCGGTGTCCTATTTTTAAGTTTCTTATTTACAAAACATAAGAGATATTGGATTTTGTACGGGTTTCTAGATTTTTTTATTCACAGACGATGTCGCGGGCTTCCTCTAGATTATTACCTAAGTAATAATAATTGTAGGTAGCTACCTACCTACTGAGTATCAAATGCTCAATTATTTTATTAGGTGAGGTCCGAAATAAAGACTTCAATATCTGGGAAAACAACATTTCCTAAAATGTGCAGAGATTTTATATTAGGTAGGTATAGATAGGTGTATTTGTAGTAAGTAGTTAGACTCAAGGGGAAGCATTAAAACCAACTGAGTAATTTATGCGTATTTCTTAAGCTAGCTCATTAGTTTCTTTCTAATCCTTAATGAGAAAAAACCCTGAAGGAAAGAACGTCATATATCTATCTATCTAAAAATACACTTTGGCATCAAGCACTATGCTAACACATTTATGCGTCGATAATAACCAAATAGCGACCGACGAAATATCTAAGTATACCGATAGATGCCAGATCTGAGGACTATATCCGAGGTATAGATATTATCTTTTTGGATTTCATTGATCTGTCATTTGTAAAATTGTTTATTATTATTTTGTTTTAGGATTTTATGGGAATATTTATTGCTTCAATAACATCAGGATTAATATTAATATCTAGACCCATAGATTCTAAGAATTGAGCAAAGAAATTATTACTCATAGGTATATTTTATCGAGAGTTTTTCAGCGTATCTAAAGTAAATTACTTAATATAGCAGTTAGTTAGTTAGTTAGTTATCAATAAAACTTGTTTAAATTTTTTATCAGTCGTGATTTTTGTCAATCGGTAGTGCGACCAGAAATCTAAGACGGTTGTACCTACCTACCTAAATCAGCAAACATTTGAGTTATCAGCAGGCTGTCTACGCAGAGTTGTATCTGACCTAGCCATTAAATTTTGTTTTATAGATAGGTAGGTATAATGGGTTAATATAATTATTAAGAAAAATCCCTTGAATATAATCGAGATTTGTTTATGTAGATATATACCCACGATATATTATGATAGGTAGGTAGGAACACAAAACATTGATAAACATCACGATAATGAATGCGATTATGCCAAATGCGAACTACTTCATGAGATATCTTAATCCGGACCTGGGAATGTCTCAAGGGACACACTCTTTTATTGTTTGTTTATATTTTGAACAATAGGTAATAATGAGGATCGTCAGCTAATATTGATATACGACCTTCTTAGATTTCTGGATCTACTATCCTATACCTATGTACCTACCTATAGGTAGGTATCTACTTCTTTATAATATTATCATATACATTTATCAAGAAAATTTACAATTTAGTGGAGTTTTAAAAGAACCGATAATCACGCTTTCATTACGTGAATTTCTCACGGAACTAAGCTGATCGAAGGCGTAGGCAGCCGCAAGCCTAGCAACTAATTAACGAATGCATTTGGACATCAACAACAATCAAAACACCTAGGTATATACTTCTAAATTAATTACAAACATATGTAATTTCAAATGCAAGGGCACACAATGAAGGATTCGTCATAAATAAGGTGTGAATCGTGAGCAATATTAATATTATTGTTTTTTCGTGCTGGACGTTACCAAGCAATCATTAGCTACGTCAAATAAATTAGTTAACATAACGTGAGCGTCCATATTGCTTCGAGTTAAGGCCACAGGAGAATGATTGTGTAATTGGAATTCATTTAAAGTTGTTCATGTCAAAATTACGAGTAATGAGAAAAATTCAGCAATTTTCAATATAAAATCTTCAAAATTTATTCATAAATTAACAATACTACTGCTGACAACAAAACAGCGACGTTTATTTTGTCTGTTCTTAGTGACAGTCAAATATAGACAAGTTTGACATATTTATACGAGGTGTCTATAAACTCCTTGCTAAACATACCTACATGAACATCACGAAATAAGCGTGATTTGAAGTTCATCCTTCATCTTTGAGGATAGCACCATCAAGTCATTCGAATTATACTTATTATCATAACACAATAAAATCAAAATCTTAAATTAAGTCCTGAAACTGAACCAGATGTGGACCTTCAATACAATTTGTTTCTAGCCATCACAAACAGTCCACAGAGAAAGTGTGGGAATCTGTGTTTTAAAATTTTTCAGCTTTCTAGTGAAAGATATATAAATACAATCTCGACTAACATGTATATTTCCGTTTAGTAGGAGAAATACCTAGTGTTTGAAGGGTAGTTCAATGTTATTCTCCTCAAATTCGATTAGATGTGAAACGTTTACTTATTCTTAACCAAGCTCCCTTTAGGTACGCTTTAAATGCAGGGTGTCTCTACGGTTGATAACTCTGATATTACAGATGATTTAAAAAGAAACTACTTATATACCTAAGTACCTACAAAAATTGTATGCTCTGTTAAACTTCATATCACTGTTATGTTTTTTAAATGTCCACTATACAGAGTAGCTATTTGATCGATTTTATCAGAATTTTTCTGATTTCAACTCCCTGTACCTATAGGTATTGCTTATACCTATAACGTCAATTTTATGCTTGTACTTATACCTAAACTTTGTTTAGTTATACGTATAGGTAGGCAATGTTGTAGTAATGACATATTTCAACATAATTGTGTCAATTGTGTACAGGGAAAAACAAAACTCAAATATAAAATTTTCTATTTTTTTCAAATGAATCACCCTATGTATCATGAATAATCAGTATGTACGTAGATAGATTTTAACCTAAAATAAAATATTTTAGGATACCTACCTATAAAGAATTCAGTTACCTACATATCTTGTTAAAATTAAAATAGGTAGGTATAGGTACCTATAACACTGTATAAAAATATTTCCAATAAGTTAATAAAAAAACAATTATAACTAGTCAATATCAATTTTTACTATGTATAAAAAACCAAGGCATATTGGTACCTACGTACCAACTGAATTTTTGATAAAAAAATAATGTTAATGTAGGTAGGCGCATTTCAAAATTTTGAAAATACTCAATCAAAATTAAGCAAGAGGTATCAGACGTGCTATTAATTAATTCTTGATCCATGTAAGCAAATTTTTTAACATTGTCTCAGCACCCATATAATATTTTTATAAACTCCACCAGTAAGATAACTGATTACCTACATATTAGTAGGTATATCAATGTGTTGTAATTTAGAAAAGTGTGTGTGAGATTAAAATAAATTTGGTGACTGAATTAGATTTGCGAATATTTTTTTCTACATAAATAAATGTAACGTGGATGAATTATCATGCATCTTCTTACGATTATCTTTTATTTGCTTTAGCCTCTACCTTTTTGACTGACGAACCAAACGGAGAAGGTGTACAAGTCGACCGTATGTCTGCACGTTTTTTATGTTTGCGCCTTACAAATAGTAAACTTGCTCCGATTTTCATGATTTCATTTGATAGAGGACTATTGAGAATTGGACCCATAGAAAAAAAATTGACATTCTACATATCATTCCCCTCAAAAACTTCTCCCAAAGGGGTAGACAGGGCAATTGTTTTCGAAAATCGAAAATTTGAGACGACAAAATTAAAGAAGAGTTACAACGGTGATATAAGGTCTGAAATATGTGTGTCTCCGCTATCAGGGTGGTGGGCATTTTTTTAAATAATTGAAAATAAGTTAGGGTCAAATAAAAAAAAAATATAAGTAACAACATTTAAAAAAATACGGTTTCTGAGTTTCAATTGATTATGTCAACAGTGCTATATGGCGACCTTTTTATTTTGCTGGAAAAGGGCATGGTATTGTCATATGTGTGTGACTTGACCATAAGCATGAATCATGTCTTTCATTTTCGACAGATTCTGAGCAACCCTAAATTATTCATCAAAAAGGTTAACGCCAGATTCTGAGAATGAGTAACCCCCAAACGGTGTTTGCGAGGAATTTAAATCCTTTGAGTTGAAGTAGCTATAGGTACCTACTTAGCTACTTTAATTCAAAATTTAAAAAGAATCCATTTTCAATAAATCAAGGTTTCTATTTGTTACTGATGTCTGGTTTTTTTAAAAACAGAATAAGTCTACAGTTTACCAAGCTGGATTTCCATCAACTCTCCTCCAATTAGCTCAAATAACAACCTAATTACTCTTGCAAAATTGAACTAGCCAACTGAAGTAATATAACATGAAACATTTATAAAATCCACTCTTACATTATCATTAATTTAAATTTTCAAAATTTCAAAAATCAAAAACGTTTTGTAGAACCTATCTTAACAATCCTTCTATAATATGGAAGAGATAAAAATCAGGGACCTATATTATGAATGGTCTGATCTATTTTGTATGTCATTTACCAGCTTTTTGGTTTCTTATAAGATCTGATTATTGTCATTGTAAATTCTAATGGTACCTAAAGGTAAAGGTAATGTTCATCTAAAATGTGGCACCTATTTATAATATGCCAATTCTTATAATTCTTACGAATTTGTAGTATAATTGGTATAAGGATAGTGTTTATCTACTTATTACTATGGTGAATTAGTAGTTTCAAAGAAACCTAGAACAAACCCAGGAATAAATGTGTGTATTAAAATTAAATTCTACGAATTTCTGTGAAAGAACTAACCAAGCAGTTGTTATCCTATAAATTTGTGAAAATTGAATTAAAACAGATTATTGTGCCATAAAGTAAATTTGTACATGACCAGTTTGTTTACAACCAGGCACGAGTTCTACGAATAAAGTTGTCGACTTTAGAAACCTTACTTACCCAATATTATAAAATCTCTATATTCCGTAACGTCATATCAACAAAATAATTTGGGGTATAACAACAATTCCCGGTGAAAAATAATGAATAAGTCTCCATATTACCTAGAACGCAAAAATATCTCTGACATGTGAATATTCCAGTCACTGCTGCCAAACATTTTTCCTACAAAATTCTCCCTATAATACAGCGACAGCAAAGTTGTAAAACATTTCAACGTTAGCAACCTGCGTTTGACAGCACAAACGAAATTTGCGACTCCCTAATGGCACACGGAGCAATCTCGGCGGCACTGCGAATTGGGAATATGAAAATAGGGATTTATTACGTCCAATAAAATTTAAGAAAGCGATATAGGGTAGCGCGTCGTCATCCATTTTAATTTATCTCTATACCCAAGATTCTATTGCCATAGGAAAACGAAAGTCTTTATTATGTATATGTCCTACCTTTTTTTAAATTCTATCAACATTTGTGTCTACATCTATAAATTTTGTTTTTTGCGAATTGAGAATCGATAACTGATGTCACTGAAAAAATGGTTTTTCCAATAACTACATTTCTGTTGCTTGGTAAAAAAAATGGAAAATCCTTAATGCAAAGAAATCACATGAAAATCATAGGTAGGCACAATATTTAAATGATATTTACTACCTTTATATACCGGATGGTCCTTTTAAAAAAATTGTAGTGATGCAACGTTGAGGAGACTATTGGGTATTAGTGATATTGTAACTCTTATCATTTTAGGGGTGGGGGTAACTTTCAAAAATTAAATTAAAAGGTATAGTTTTCTTTTCAGATTCGTAATATCCTGAGAAATCTACGTTTAAATCCAAACATAATTTAATGTCAATGTCAATATGTTAATAACAAATTAAAAAAGTTATGTAATAGTAATAGTAAATAGTAATAGTAAGCCGTGGTATACGAGCCGTTGTCACTGTAATGCGCTGCTGACATATTTTGACATTTGTAACAATGTTCGTAAATTGTCTTCGCATTTCGAGAGTTATTTTAGTGTATCCTTTGATAATTATATATATATATATATATATATATATATATATATATATATATATATATATATATATATATATATATATATATATATATATATATATATATAATATTGACATTGACATTAAATTATGTTTGGATTTAACACCCGGTAGTTTTATTGCAGTCATAAAGACAATACCATTTATTGTGAAAAGAACTAGGTATAGGTAGGTAAGTACCTAACTCATTGAAGATGTGCTTTAATTTTTTGTGATATAAACGAACTTCATTCAATATTCTAAACAGGCTAGAATAAATAATTATGATTCCTACACTATGCGTTGTTATTTCATACTTTTTATTGGAACATCTACTGAAGTCGGTCCTAGTTTGTTGAAAAAGTTAGATACATAGGTACTTATTTCACAATTTTTCGTTATCTTGGTTAATAACCCACAAAGCAAAGAATTCGTCTTAAGCGCTTCATCAATAAGCTATTTATTTACTAATATGTGTTTATAAGTAATTCAGCAAGAGAGCTTATGTTTGTTAATAATTATTTTTCAAGATAGTATATTTTGTAATTTAGGTAGGTACTTATGTTATTAATATAGCCAGATGAGTATCTCGACCAGCCACGAAAGCGTTAAAATTTCGAGAAACATTTTTGAACATAGACAAAAGGTTACACAGGATTCGTGATTATACAAATTCATTCGTAAATAACTGCATTAATCCGAAAGCAATTACTTCAGACTCATAGCTCTTATAGGTATAGATCCACAAAATTATTAATTAATTAATTAATAATAATAATAATAATTACGTATAAAGAAATTCGAATTGGTTTCATTAGGTATACCAAATTAGGTAGTATAATAAAAAACTAGGTATATTAAAGTCATAACTTCAGTACCACATAGCGCCCAAAGTATCCAACTTTGCACAAAAGTAAGTTTGCTTGAATCATTTTATTTTCATATCTGTAGTATGATGTAGCATTCTGTAAAGATCTCTTAGACATTTATCCTTTATGATCACAATCCAAATGGAAGTAATTCCAGGATTGGCGTTCAAATTGTGACATCCTAACATACATTTTTATACTTCAATGTGCTTCGTAACTTATCAGATTACAAACCACACAACAATCCACCATTATCTCCAGGCAGGGGAGAGCAACATCGATAAAATCGTTACGTTTCTATGCCGCTACCCCTTCGAAAGAAAAAAAAATCCGGTATAATGCTTGGAATGAATTTTTCCCTGCTCTCAAAAGTAATACATTCCCACTCGACACGCTTAGGTGGGTGGAAACTGCCCCAAGATAAGATACGTTTCGCAAAGGTTTCCTCTAATTAGAGGGAAAAAGTAAAACGAAACGTCGGTCCAGGTAGGAGGAGAAACAGAACACGCAGAGGGAGGTAGAGAGCGAGAGGGTGCTATAATGGATGAGAATGAAAAGGCAAAGGGGCATCCAATCTCTTTGGATCGCCCGCGTTTCCGAAGAGAAATACTGTTGTTATGTAATTAGATACGGGGTTCGAGAATGTAAGAGGTGGAGGGGTTAGACCAGAAAAGAAATACCGACCTGTAGGTATCTACTCGATGCCGGTTTTGAACCATGAAATTGAAAGCTTTTTTTGAGAATAAATATTCCTTCACCCTGCTTTTAGATCAATGCTATAATCAAGTTCATAGGTAAAGATAAAGGTTCTTAAATTCTTAAATAGATTCACTCAAGAAGTACAGTGTTTATTAGTCGGTGATATTTTTAAATAATAAATTTTCATCCGATTTTCTAAATTAATTTTTAGTTATTATTTATTAGGTATATAGATTTAATATAATACATTCTATTGTTACTGGTAATTTTTTGAAGGTAAACCAAAAACCTATTGGCATCCACTACAAAAGTAAGGATATCAATAGGGATCAGTTTTTTTTTTATAGAAAATCGTAAAATAGTATATTAATAATCCAAAACTGTTGAGATGGTTTAGTGGTTCGGGAAAATTTAAGGAAACAGAGCAGTGAAGTTTGAATGTTGTCTAAAACCAGTACTTGATGTTTAGGTATACTATTTTTGAACGACAGAGATATGTATCAAAGAATTCATAAAAATTCATCCCCTCGAATAATATATGATAAGAATAACTTGTATCAGACAACTGCATGTCCGATTGAATAAACTTATTTGGCTCAGCAAATAGCATAGCATATGGTAAACCTTAAAAATATTTTTTACAAAAAATTGGACCGACGTTATAGTTGATGCACTGAAAAGTATAAAATAATATTACTTCTATTGGTGATGGTACTTTTGAAGTTGTGCAGTTGCAGTTAGATTGATAGCTTTTGGCACCAACTTCACAAGTACCATCACCAATAGAAGTAATATTATTTTATACTTTTCAGTGCATCAACTATAACGTCGGTCCAATTTTTTGTAAAAAATATTTATTTCACTCTTTTGAGTGTAACATTAGTCCCGAAAATCGTTGAACGTTCACTATACCATATCAATGAAGATAATACTTATCCTATTACCCACGTATATTCCTTGCTTGTAGTGGTTATTATTGAGATCTCAGAACATCGCGGCGGAAATACGCTTGAATATTTTAGTTGTTACCATTTAACACCGATTTAACTCGAAAACCGTAATTCTAAGGAAAAAATGTTCATTATAAATGTTGCTACAAATAATTATATCTTTCATGTAGTATCGAAAAATTTTCAATTTTCGAAAGAAATTGTCCTCTCCACATAGCAAAAATACATATTTAACATGCGTCTATCTCGAAAACCGTAACACTTTTGAAAAAATGTCCAATTTAAACGTTTCCGGATATTGTCCTATCTTTAATTATACCAACTCAGATTTTCGATTTTCGAGAAAATTCGCCCCCACCACCCCTTCGGGGGCGGTTTTCGGAGGGAAGGAGATTTCGGATTTGCGTTTTTATGAATATGGGACCATTTCTCAATCCCCTTCTTTCAAATGAATCCAAAATCATCAAAATCGGAGATCGTCTACTATATAAAAGGCGCGCACGAACCAAAAAAAAAAAAAATAAAGCAGACAGTCGAATTGTATACCTCCTCCGTTCGGGGTTCGTCGGTCAAAAATTTATTCATTACACATTTCAGCAGAATACATATAACTTTTCATAAATGTTTAGGTACCTACATATCTGCAATCATTTTTTTTTTCGATAACTTCCTCTACGAGTAGTTCTAACTTTGTGACCGTTGAAGCTATTAAGGTATAGAATAATTTTCGATATCAAGGTTATATTTTTTAAATGTAGCCAAAGTAATTATTTTTCAGCACTCCTCATTCCAATAAAATAAGAGTCATGAAGTGCATAATAAATGCATAGTTGAAGAAAAAATTTAGCTCAAAATCTTCTCCACATTCTTTAATGTTTTATAATTAGTTAAAAATTTAGGGGGAGAGACATGTTTCAAGTTTATATAACTCATCTGGAGTAAGGGTGTAAAAGGTACGAGTAGGTACAAATGTGGAGAGAAAAATATAGATATCTAAAAAAAATGTTTACGTGATTATCCCAAAAAAACATAAATTAAATAGGCAAAAAATGGATTTTGAATGTAAATTAAATTATTTTGTAATACATAAAAATAAAAAGTAAAGATAATAAAACAAAAAAATGAATTATCGAAACTACGACAGCTAGGTAAATCTTGGAAGTTTATGTACCTAGTACAAACGACAAATTTTCCTTCAAATATCTCCAGTCCACTTTGAAAAATGGACTTTCTACAACATAAATTTATATTGTTTATCATTGATTTTCTTATGTCAATACCTACCTACTTTGATAAAAGTAAACGACAATTTTTCTTTTCAAATTTGATCACGATATTGCTGGCATAATATCAGTTTTAAGATGTTTTGATAAAAAAAACTGCTTCAGCATATTTTTGCTAATAAGCTTCCCTATTCGGAATATGAAACTACTTATATACTTTCATTCCACTTCCACACAGTACAGACAAAGTTGTCAAGGTGTGAGTCTTCCTGATAAAATCTAAAATACACTCGACACAAAAAATACTTTTATCGTACATGCGACATGATGTTGTCGGTCTTGGTATGCCATGTTGTTGGAAATGTTATGTAGGTGTCCGTCTGTATACGTCTTGTGAGATGAAGATAGCGAATATTGCTTATGTACCATCGTATCTATGTTATCATAGCTTATGCTTCTGCTTATGCTTCATTTAGAATAAGGTATTTGATTCAAATTTCCATTCAGAGCTAAAATGATTATGTTAGGTATACTTGTAATAGAAACGTGTAAATTGTAAACATTAATATAAACAACCGGCGGGTTGTAGGTACTTGAAATTATTTTTCCCTCTTACTCTTTACACATCTGAATAATGATTGATCCATGACAAACAAAGGCAATAAATTGTATCTTTTTCCAGAATAATTACGTCAACATGTGTGAAACTTGGATCTACTCCCATCACTTATCCAGATTTTCAGATGATAGTATATTGTAATTGAATTTATTAATGAAGCATATTTTCGCTTGAGCATAAGGGAAAAGATGCCCCCATCCACCGGGTCGGTGTCAGACCATGAAATGAGAATCTTCTCCAAAGGGCCCGATAGAAAATATAAGAATATTTATTGGCAGGAGGGGTCTGGAATCTCTCAATATGGCCCTACTCAAACTACTAAGAATATGGATGCGGTATTGTGCCCTCTCGCTTCGCATTCGCTTTTTTAATAAGCCATTCAAAACAAATCGAATGATTTATGAAGGACTGGTAAAATTGGAATTTCATTATATTTCCAAAGAATTATTGCTCTGAGGTGATGATTTGACATTTCAACCTCTACACTCTCAAATTATCAATCTTTCAGTTTGATTTCATTTTAATAAAGGTCAAGCTGATATAAGCAATTCCACACTGTTTTTCTCTGTGGGAAGACTTTCTAAATTTTGGGCCATGAAGGCGACTGGAAATTTTCATAAAATATGCTTGCAGTATGTAATTAACGAAAATATTTAATCTATGGAGTATAAATAAAATGTATTTCTTATACTTACATAGGTACCCACCTATAAAAAAACAAAGAAAAGCAAGTTTTGTTTATAGTGTTTTTGTAGTCTAGAAATTTATATTACAGATTGTCTTGTTATCTGCGAGTGTTGCTTTATCTATTTTACCTATTTGTATATAAGTAGGTAGGTAGTTATATTTTCAAGATGTCATCCCAGCGAAGGCTTTATGTTTTTATTTCATATTTTGTTATTCAAGTTTTGCAAAGTACTTTTCATTCAGGTATCTACGTTTAGAGTTTTTTAGTGATGTATTAATGCAAATCATTCTAAGGATAGTGACGCTTGGGTCTTAGAGTACCTAAATGATGATTCTTTGGTAACCCCTCCTCGCAGCACTGTTTCGCCATTATCTCTTTCTGAAAGGTATTGGAATAACTCCCTATGCTTAGAAAGATCCATCCTCTCTATAACCGGTGAAGTAGCAATCTGTGACTGAAAGATCAGTGGATTTTTTTGACTTCCTCTTCTGTCACATGCAGAAGAGTTTAAATTTACTCCCGTTTTGTGATATGTAGTGTAGTATCACTTCCAGGGCGGTAGTCGATGTCTTTCCCATCTGTGATACTCAGACTGACCTGTCTTTCAATACCACATAGCTGCCTCTGAACTCTTATAAGCTGTGTCCTGAGCGTACCTATAACCATTTAATAAGGGATTAAATTCTTCCCTCATCTTCTTGGAGAAATTCTGACCTTATGTGTTTGTAGTCAAGGGCGTTTTCCATGTTAGCTTTTTGTCAAAAATTATTTAACTTCTTTAGCAAATGGAATCCTCACACTACTGATCCATGGCCTTAGCAGACCTTACAGGTTCATTTTTTTATACAATACATATGTGGAAAGGTCTTTTTACCTTCTACAATTACTATATTTAGTTCCCTTTGGGTACATTCTGATAATGTAGCTATTGATCTCTCAAGCTAAAAACAAAAAAAAATCTACTTGGATCGCCCATAGAAGGATAACCCCTGCTTGCCTTTTGCCATAATGACCACATCCTCCAGGTTGGATTCTTCTTCTGCGTAGATATTTTCTTCCTATTCGTTATTCATGTATACTGCACCATTATTAACTCCTTATTAAATGCGCCCTCTATATCTAGAAAAGCCACCACAGCAATTTTCTTGTCCTAGATCAAATCAGGCATAAAGCTTATCAAATCTTTCAGAGCATTAGAGAATGAACGAAAGGCTAATTGCTGAATGGTTTGGGCGAATGGTCCAAGGTTTTTTCCTTCCTTTGTTAGGTAAATGACCTTCACCTTTCTCTACTACTACCGAGGTATATCTCCTGGGTAGACTAGCCATGAATATTATGTTTTGGTGCAGCACCAGTGCTTTTATACACTTCTGCGGTACTATTGGTTACGTTCCATTCTCCTTCGGTGATTTAAAGAGTTAGAGTAAAAGGTTGGAGGTCATCGACCCATTTTATTTTGCCTGGTTTTGCAGTGACCGTTCCAAATGTAGGTCTCTACCTCTATTTAAAACAAATCACCTTTCCATTCGTAATGTGATTTACCTCTTTAATTGATGTCCGTACTTCTCCAAATGGTGTGATGAGTGCCAACTTTTTTCCACCTTCGACATATAACTGGCAGCCTTAGTGTGTTCTGGTTGGCAAGCAAGATGTTGGACTCGGATGCTAGTTCGTTCTACGAAAATCTTACAAATAGCTGGGGATATTCTTTCTACTCAGTCTTGCTTGAGAAGATAGGGTTAGATAAATTGGGGCTTAGCTCAGAGCCCTTAGGCTTAAACTCCCATTAACCTTGTCCTCGAGACAAAGCCACTCTCGACACGGGAGCTTTACTCGTAAGTAGATACTAGCCACATTTTCACCATGCTTACATAAATTATTTCTTACTCGACGTATCTTAAAATACACTATCTTTGTAATTGTGGGGCGACAGAATTCATTATTTATGGATATAATCTCGATGCTCTGTTCCAGTGACTGATAAAATGACCCTTTGTTTACCTAGAGTAATAAATTTCTATCAACTTCAGTTTGCTACACTTTTTTATTCTAAAATTATTAAAAAGTATAACGCATTTTGATCGATGTAGAAATCTCCTAGAGTCATGATCATTCTAGTCCCATAAATGTACATATTTCTTGTTCCTAATTCATATAGTTGCTGCGAGCTCATAATAATACGTATATGAAAAACAAATACTGTATGCCAAAAAGAATTTGAAGCTCAAAAAAGCAATACCAACAATACTAGTTAAATTCCCTCATCGTCCTAGCTAAACGATGGATATGAAGCATTGTTGTGGTATTTGCGACTTCCTTATTGTTACATACAACTGCAACTTTACGAGCGAAAATTTAATATCTAGACAACGTTTTACAGAGAAACAATGTATGTAGTAAAACGACAATTCGTAATGAGTGATTTATGCTTATATTTATAAAATGCCGAGCCATAAAATATGAAATGACTGGTTAATATGACCGTTTACTGACGACTGCCGAATGAGTGTCCAATATCACCAACATTTTTCTGTCTATAATCACACTGGATACAGATAGTTTGGAATACTTTTGTTTTATAGAGATATCTATTAATACAAAACTCATTTCACATTCCAACATTTCAGTTGTCAGTAGGTACATCTAAGATTTATATGGATATGTCTTTCAAATATTTCATTGAATCTCGTGAACAATGTTTATAATATTCAAAAACAACTTGTTAAGTTGATACATTTGGAAATTAGGCTTGGGAATAATGATTTTTAAATTTTAAACTTTTTGTTTAAAACTCTGCTATCTTCTAGGTAATTCCTATTTTAAGGCTGGCAAGTCGAAAATCGATGATGTAACTAGCTATTGGATATATTCAATAGAAAATGAATGAAGGATAAATATTTTATCTTTTTTAGGTATTCGGCATTAAGAAGAAACTATAAGACAGAAAAAAAAATATAAAAAATAACCTTTGCCAAAAACATGTCACACAGGAAATTTATTTTATTTTAAAAGAAATATTTTTAATGAAGCATAATTAGGTACAAAATAACAATTGAAAATATATTAACTGGTAAAATTTTGCACCCAGAATAGAAGTATTGAACCCAAATCACCTATAGAAAAAAAGTCTCATTGTTGAGTTACAGGGTTTTACTGAGAAATTTCAAAAATATTTTCTGCCCAGGACTTTATAAAAATTTGTTATTCCCTTATACTTGACCGAAAGTGTAGTGTACCAAAAAGAGATCATAAATGTAATATTTTAACTTATTTAAATCAATGTACAATGAAACATGAGGCTGGACTATTAGAGTCCAGCCTTATGTTTCACTGTGAATATCTGTTCAACAATAGGTACCTACCTATAAAGGCACATTTTCGATAATACATTTAAATATAAATGATTCTTTATCTAGAAACAATTTGGATTAAGAACCCGCACTTCATATTTACCTACAAATTTAAAAATTATATAAAATAGTTTCTAGTTTTGGAAAGCTGTACAAATATACTATATATGTTGTAACGCCCAATTATAATAATGTTATCATATTACCTCAATGATAGAGCTTATATGATGTACAAGATCGATTGAAACGAGATTCATGAAATTTATTTAATGAAAGCCAATGAAATTGTCTAAAAGCTTCCGATATTGAAGTAGGTCTGCGGATGGGCTTGATTTAAAATTAAACGAGATTTTCTCGTGTTTTAATGGAAAAGAATGATCCGTAAGAAAAATTTCGAACTTCTTAAATGTAGGTATGTATTTTCATATCCAGCAACCTCGTCATTTAAGAATTATTATTCGCAGAATATCTGAGACAATGATGGAAAGCTCATACATGTTTAAAAAATAAAATTCTTGGTTCGATTTTCAAAACATGGTTTGACACCCATAGATTTACCTACTTCAATCCACAGACCCTTAGATATTTTGAATGAATATCAAATAAGATAATAAGAAGAATATTAAAAAACAGTTTATTATTAAGCTCCATAAGTTAGCATATCAACGAACTGGGCGATTCAATAAACAATCACCATAAAACAACAAAGAGGAGATTCCAACTGAAAACTGTCGGCAAAAAATATTTAGCACCCGGAAGCAGGTCGCACGAGTGAAATGGCTTTTCTGGAAAATGACTCGAAGCGTAGAAAATGGTGCGTCAGAGGAATGCCGCAGGCCAATTTGTGTAATATTTTCCGGAAATTCGGTAACGGTATGCAATAGTCTGGCTTATAAATATAACAGCGGAGGCAGAACATTGAGCACATTGAGGTTATTGAATTGATCAATTTCAGACCCAGCATGGGCTATTCTCTCGAAGCCTATGTTGACTCGAGGTGGGACCAGTGGCGGAAGTACGAGGTACGCTTTTATGTTTTGTTATGGAATTTCTTGAAGAAAAATCTATCGCGATCATTCGCAATTTAAAATTTCAAAAAGGCCTGGTTCTATTTTTAATAAAAATATACCTACTTCAAATTTATATTTTGTAAGCAATATTTTTCACATGTGTTGTGAAAAAATTTGGAACAAACATCATAATCAGCTTAGTTATTGGACAAGATTGAGGAAATTGCATTAAGCGAAAATTGTTCTCCACATTTGTGGCGGGAAGTTGGCACCGCCCATTTTGGTTTGAAATGTTACCCTTCAGGATAGAACGTACTCTGCTTGTGCGCTGTCCCAAATAGTATTTATACCAACTACAACAACTAAAAATCAAGGGATGCCAATGAACGGAGCTGATACGCGCATGAGGAGAAGAGTCACCATTTTGTTCTTATTGACATCTACTTTTGTACCTAATTTTATAAGCAATTTTGCAATTTCTTATTCCTATTTCAGAAACTACTAAGGTTTAGGTACTTACCAAAAAATGGTTTGTGGAATGGAACTCTGTAACAATAAAATATATATTAGACTCAGATAAAATTAATACCTACCTAATTTACTCATAGAAAAGTCATGTCATGAGTTGGAGAAATTATGAGTTAGAAATAGTCATTAACTTCACAGAAATTCTACAAATATACCTACATAACATTAATTATTGGAACCTGGTCCAATAGCTCTCAAGGCTGCAATCAGAGCCTCTTGGACTAAATGTAGATAAAACAGCGGGTTTACTTTATTTTCAAGCTTTGTTTCAAGATGTTTTACTTACACATATTCATTAGGAGATTTGATATTTCATGTTCATTTTGGTCAAAAATGTCTTAAATATTTGTGATCCTTCACAAGCTCGAGTTCAAATCTGGCAAGTAGGTACTGTAAAGCAAGATTATTATTTCTGCCATTTTAATCAAGTTTAAATAATTATATTATAATATATTGCATCTGTTCAAGAAGATTTGGGAGTAATAAAGAACTGTTGTTGTAACTAGCTCAATGTCAACAATATTGGTAGGCTATGGCTAAATACAAGACATTCCTGTCTATGTCCAATATTTAATTGAGATCGACAATCAACGTATGGCATAATAGGTAGTCACAGTTGTGAACAAAATATAAAAATCAGGTGACATTGCTTATTACCATAGCATGTGCCAATATAACTTTTGAGCACAGGGATAGTTTTACCAGTAGTGCATTGTTCGATCCGTCATTATTTGACAGTGCCCTTACACTGTGCTTTCCGGAATTTAGAAAATTTAGAAAAGGTAATCGTTCCCCACTTTTCCGGTACAGTAATAAATAACTTGTTAAATAACACTAGTGCTGGCACTGGATGTTCCTACGATCCGCTTGACACGATCCATTGGATGTTTCAGAATTTAGACCTCTACTGGTGTACTGGCATAACCTAAACTCTAGGTACACTATTCAGTGTCAGAACACACATAATTTGTATTTTATCGAATGTTGTCAATTCATAGTACAAATAATTGAACTTAAAAAACCCATTTTTCTCTGCATGGATGATATGAAACAAGTGTTTGACCGTGCAAGTATGATATCAATATCATAAACCCTATCATGATCATAAGGACCTCAAGCGACCTTGATACAATTTGCCAAATCTCCTTAAATGTTGAACAAAAACTAATACAAAATATTGAAGATTATGCGGGGTTCCGACAGGGACCTACTTTGTGTCCAGAACTCTTTAATATTAACATCAATCGAAATTCCATTTAATGGCATGTATGTTTTCATATCAAATCTATGAAAATCTACTTGCAAGATATATTAGCTACTAACTATTTGTCAGCATTCCTTATAGCCTTCTGATACTGATGAAATTAGCAAGTTAAATATTCACCTTGAATTATCAATAGAATAAAAAAAATCACTAGAATTGTGCTGCCTCTACGCCACTGTGACAAGCCAATGCAGAGCCGATTCAGACACGATCCGTACGACCCATCTAGCTCGGTAGAAGAGCCTTGTTATGTAGTAAAGGGGAAAGAAAACTGGAAGAATGTGTGTTATATGGCCGAAACATATTGTTATGCTCACTTTTTCATTATACATTCAGATATACCCAAATTCACAGCTCTTACTATGATGGCCTCTTTCTTTTTCTCCCCATATCTTTATAAGGATGACAAATAATCTTGCGAATAAACAAAGGTGATATACATACAAACTTTAAAGGTTTTTCTATGAATTTCATGTAGTAAATATAGGTAGGTATCGGATGATAGTCAGTGGATTGTAAAATAAATAAATTTAATTAAATTTGAGCATGAGTTATTTTACATAGATATCTACTATTGTTATCTAAATTTGACTACAACTTAATTATCACAAGGACAAAAACCGTATAATATTTTATTTTGGGTTTACCAAACATTTTTATTCAAATAGAATATTTGAATAGTTTAGAGTCGATTTTTTCTTATTTATATTTTTATTATTGTGCCCCTGTGAGGATTTCTCTTGCTACTACTACTATCACAACGACAATAAAAAAAATCTGGTGTGTCCACTCACACGACTTTCCTCTGGTCAATCGTGCTACCACTCATTTTTTTCAGCATGTCAAGACAAACAAAAATGGTCATGTAACTTTTTTTCGCAAGATGAAACGTTTAGCCAGATTTTGAAGAAACATGTGGAAAATATGTAATTTTATTCAAGCATAACTTTTTTTTGTGCTGTTTCTCAGAGATGGCGGTGTGTGTGGGTGGTAAAGGGCTCCCAGAAGAATACTTCAGGCAAGTTTAATCAAAATCCTTTGCCGTTTACACCGATCCGTTCAAGAGATAATGCTGTCACAGACAGACAGACCAATGGCTGAAAATATGTTTATTAAACTTAAAAAACTCTGAAACCTCAACATTTGTAAAAATCTCGATACCGAAAATTTCACACGATTACAATACTTTCCTTATACAGCTACTTTAGTAGCGTAGGAAAGTAATAGGTATGTCAGAATGTGCTAATAAAAAAAATATTATTACAGGTAGTTAGGTGCCTAATGTACCTATCTGAAATATGAAGAAAATTTTGAGAATTAAAATTTTTGCTGCAATAATAAATAGGTACATACTTACCTACTGCGAAGTTTTCAAATAACGAAGCGGCTTAAGATTTTTCATACAGGATGTCCCTTAAGTACTAGAATAATGTTATTTTAGTGATAGAGAGGATCGTACTTATGTCGCCAGTAAAAACATATTTTTTTTGATAAGAGTAAAGAAAAAAGTTTCTAATGACGAAATTATCATGTCCCTACCTACAAAAAAAAAGATTTTGATGATTCATTCCTTATTTGAAGGAGGACTGGTGGGATATGGTTACTCAAAAAATATAATGATATAAAAAATTCAACCTATCTTTTTTTTCAAAAAAGGAGGAGGGTATATCTAGGTAATTTTGTAATTTTCATCAGACTGAATTAAATAAATGATTATTTCCTGCGAAATTTAAATCCGACTTTTATAAAGATTAAAGCTTTCTGAATTAGAATACTAAATTAATGCAATATTGTTGCAATTACCGTTATTTTGAATTCACTGAGTGAGAGGTGCGTACAGATAAGAACGCCGCGCTTGCAAATCTTTTCCAACGATTGTTATTATTTCAACAAGCTCCTGGTAATCATAGGCAACCCACTAGAAATATTTTGTATATAAATAAATCTATACTCAATCTCGTGCATACAGAAACCCAAGAACCAGTCCAAGTCCGAACAACCCAGAAAAAATCTATAGAAGATGGTTCGTAAGGAGCAGTTAGCGTGCTGCTTGTGTACTTGCTACCCACCCTTAGGTATAGTCTAAAAGCTGACTGCAATGATTGATATGCTTTGGAAATGTTAGTGTTCACAATGACCATAAGGAGAATCATCTGTTGCCTGGGCATAATTTGTTCACAGTTTCTTATAGCTTCTCTACGGAACTTTTTTATCAGCAACCACACCAATAAAGTAACAGCCTGAAATTACTCTTGAAATCTAGTAGCCAGTGAGTAAAAAGAAATACCTAAGTATATTTGAAAGCCTCGTTAAATCTTGTTCCAATCAATACCCTTGAGGAACATCGATTAAGATATTTTGAGAAAGAAAGAAAATAGTATTAGACAGACACATGGTCTTTCTAATACTTATGAAAATGTTTTAACTTTAATTAAGTCATGGATTGTAATGTTACTCGATAGTTAGATTTCTTTTCTTCGATTCACAAAAAAAATAAGTTTTTAAGAGTCATTTCAGGCTCTTACTTTATTGGTGTGGCCGCTGACCAAAAATATGAACAAATTCTGCCCAGGCACCCTATGATTTCACTTATGGTTGCGAAGAAAACTAACATTTCCAGAATATTTCACGCTGTTACACGATCGACCAGTTTTTACTTCCCTCAATAAGGGAAGTATTGTATTCACGTAAAAATTCGACTTTGAAATTTTTGCTGATATTTACCTTTTGGGGTTCCTAGATCACGAAAATCATGGTATCTCAAGTCCGTCGGTCTGTCTGTCTGTCTGTAGTCTGTTGGCGGTGTATCTCAATAACGGTTTGACCTAGGACAACGAATATTTTTGATATGCATATTGAAGGACTACCGGCGACGCAATGTAAGGGTTTTCGTTAATCATATATACAGGGTGTTCAAAATATTAGGTGACAATATAAGAACGGTAGAAGCGACGAGGTTGTTTCCATCTCGAAGCGGGGTGTTTTGTCGAGGGAAGTCATAGGTAAAGGCTTTTACCAATTTTTTGCATAAACAAACGTTCAACAATTTTGATGACTGTTGAAATAATCAAAATGTAAAATAAATGGTGTCATTTAAAACTGGGACCTTTACTCATTGGTGTTTTGAAAATTACCAAAAATATAATAATTATATTTAAGCTGGTACCTAGGTACTTTTGAAGATGGTGCTAAAAGTCGTCTATCTACCTACCTAGTATTAGTTACTGAACAAATACAAAATTACTAGTAGCTAATCTTATTTTTGTGAAAATATTTACTTACTTTTTTGTTGTATAAGAGAAAACGAGCATTTTCTTCAATAAAATTTATTTATACCCTTGTAATTATTGGCAACATAAAAATTAAAATAATGAAAACGTGAATATTGTTATTAAGAAAATATGAAATATAATAATGAAAGAAGCAAGTATAAAAAATGTATAATAGCCTTGTGGAACTTCATTCTAAAAACACCTATAGCTCACATCAAATCCAATAATCAAGAAATTTATGGTTTAGTGATAACCATATATTTTGTATTCAACATTCAATTTTGCATGAATTGTAGATTTAAAACTCTAGGCCTACTAAACTAAACTATAAACTTAAGTGTTTCGTTGGTGCGCTAATCACAAAACAATTTTTATATTTTTTTATTTTATATTTTGACCAACGAACCCAAACGGAGGAGGTACCTATACAATTCGACTGTCTGTTTTGTTTGGTTCGTGCGCTGTTGTATATAGTGAACGTAGTTCGATCTTGAAGACTTTTTATTCATTTGAAAGAGGAGACTTGACAAATGGTACCCAATTTTTAAAAACTCAAATCCGAAATTCTCTTCCTTTCAAAAAGTACACCCGTAGGGGTGAAGGGGGCATTTTATCTCGAAAATCGAAAATTTAAGGTGGCACATTTAAAGATAAGTCAATATTCGGAAAAGTTTAAGATCAATATCTTTTCAAAAGATTTACGATTTTCGATTTACAGCTATGTTAAAATCTCAAATAGGTGTATTTTCGCTATGTGGAGGGGGCAATTTCTTTCGAAAATTGAAATCTGAGGTAAACACATGAAAGACCAGATTATTTGTAGCAACATTTACAATGAACATTTTCTCCTTATAGTACCTAAAGGTTTTCGAGTTACAGGGATGGTAAAATGGTAAAACCTAAAATACATACCTATATGCGCATTTCCGCTGCAATGTTTTGAGATCTCTAAATAATAACAAGTACAAGCGATGAGTATACGTAGGTAATAGGACAAGTAGGTAATATCTTCTTTGGTATTAGTGAACGTTCAACGATTTTCGCGACTAATTTTACACTCTAAAGTATGAAATAAATATCAAAAAAAAAATTGGACCGACGTTATTAGTTGGTGCACTGTGACTTGAGAAATACAAAATAATATTAATGCTATTGGTGATGGTACTTGTGGAGTGGGCGCCAACAGTTATCAATGTAACTGCAACTGTACATCTTCAAAAGTAACAGCACCAATAGAATTATTATTATTTTGTATTTTTCAGTGCACCAACTAATAACGTAGGTTCAATTTTTTGTAAGAGATTTATTAAATTAACCTCCCATTAAAATGTTCTTATTTGGGCTAATCTCACTAAAATTTCTAATTTCAGGGTCTGAGGAGAAATATCTGTAGATATGTGTATTTACGTAGAAAGCATCTCCCTAATTAGTATATCCAGAACTAATAATGAAATCAATGTGGGACTGGTCTCATTCGATATATAATTAGGTAGGTATGTGGAAATTAAGTTAATGGAGCAGTTTTTTTGTTAATATTAAAATGGCTGATATTCTATGTCTACTATTACCAACTGATCTAAATCGAGATCGTTATTGGATATTATCGACCAAGTAACTTTAAAATGGCGGACGTCTAAACTTATAGAACGACAAAAATCTACCCACAATTTATGTAGGTAAATATTACTGGATATAATGTTTGTCAATTCATATAGCTCGTAGATTGTATCCAATATTTTTTACCTATAATATTAACGTAAATTGAAAAATTAAACATTATCGTATCGTAGGTAATACAAAATAAATATTCTAGGTATAAATTCTACTTTTAGGTAGGTACTTACTAGTTGTAGGTATTTTGCCAACTCAACTGTTAAAACTAGAATCTCAAATTAAGAGGACAGTGAGCATTTGATGGTAGAAACGGGGAATAAAACTGCCGCAAAACGGCTCGTCCACATTTATTGAAAATTTGAACGTATCTTAAAAATATAATATCGCAAAGCGCTACGGGGCCAAAATTTTCGAAAATTAAAATCTCTCTTTAGCGAGATTATTTGAGGTATTTCTATGATAATTTGCTAGTTGGAATTCTCATTTGTCTTATAGTTTTTTTTCTACAATAAACCGCATTAAACGTCCTGATATTTCAAGAAAATCATAATACATTTATTCTATTTTCGTATAGTTGTTGGGAAGAAAATTTATATGACTATGTTACTTACCTGATGACTTTCAAATACTTAAGGGAATAGAAATTATAAAACGATAATTTTCCAAAGAAATATTTTATTCAGTTCAGACAATCTGTACAATACATAAGGTTATACAGTTACCTATATTATAAGAAACATGGCATCAAAGCAAAAGTAGTAGCACTATAATTATTGAAACGACATTATCGTTCATTTTAATTTTTATAGTACATCGAATATAATTCGGCTTTGAGAGAGCGTATGATCAAGTTATACATCATACAAGTACGAAACATGTACACTTAGTCTAGTCCTATGATAATATGAACATTTCTCTTAGATTAGGTACATGGAAATCCAGTCACTCGGCTCCATTTATAAACACAAACATACAGAGTTAAATGATATGACCTATACCAAATAGCTGAATTAAAGAAAAGTTAAATATTTTTTTCAAGGGAAAAAAGAGTAGGTACTATGACATAATGTTCTCAACTCTTTGAGACTTGCATTGCATCGCATCTAATCTATACATTGACATTGTACCTTTCCATGCTCTGAATCGCATTCTCTCAAAGAGAATCGACGATAAACGATTGCACATTTAATATAGTTATCGTAAATCTAATAATAATAATAAAACAACAAATCGCTAACAAATTCAGATTGATATTGCACCGATCCAACTTTCAAAAACAAAACAGCCTACCTATATCCTATCTTATACAAAACAATGCAAGTCTCATGTTGGTAATAAAGAAGAAAAAAATGGTGAAACACAATTGGCCAATTATAAAGTTGCAGAAGGTCTATCACAGGTTGAGATCAGCCATTTTCCAACAATGTAATTCCACTAACTACCATGTATTTAATATATAGGTATCAACGCCAGTACATAGGTATTGAATGTGATGTTTTTTTTTTTCCGAATAATATTTTTTTTGCATATGTTAGGTAATTGTTTTGTTGAGAAAAATGCCTTGTAGAATAACGGCTGATACGGTCACTCAAATCTTTCATATTAGATTTAGGATTTACACGGGAAACATTTAAACATCGAAAAAATTGGAAAGGTTTTCTGCACCCCACTGAATCTGCAATACCTTCTCCCAGTGAGGTGAATCATATGAATAGATCAATAAATAGGTAGATGTGCTTCTCTTTCAAATTTAAAGAATAATTTTATCAAGAGGAACTTTCTGAACTAATTGAAACGCTTTAAAATCAACATCTATTGCAGACTCACTATGGTAGTTGCTAACTGCTTCTTAAATATAAATTATATTTATACGATAGATAAGAACGGCAAGTGGTAAATTGTACTACATCATACTGTTTCATCTAGTAGCGAGCTAGTCTATAAATAACAAGCTTTTCACCTGAAAAAGCATTAATCAGTCCAGTTGGCTTGAATAGGGAATTTAGGATACATCTACATTAAAGCCCTATTTAATAATATTTACAATTTCCTTTTGATCTATACAATACAACACGAGGAAGTGTCAAACTTCCAAGTAAATTTATACAATGCGACAGAATTTTTCATAATCAGAAGATTATTCATTGTAAAAATAACTCAAAAAATTACAGTAGGTAGGTACTCATGGTATCATGCACTGAAAACATTATTTTATGCCCATGAATCTTAGGAGCTTTGTGATCAAATCTATTCCAAATACATATTTCATCAGATTTACAATATTTGAAGTATATGGAGACCTAATCAGTATTCTTGGCCTTATATTTTATATCCTGTATAATCTCTATTAGGATGGAATAACGTGAAAAATAATCAACAAAAATAATCGCGTATACGTGTATATTTTTACATATTAAACAAAAAAAAATGTACACTCTATCAACTGTTAAATTTACAATATGTATGTTTTACTTTAGACTTATTCATTTCTTTTTGAGAATATTGTACAATTTACGTATCTAATTGTGGGTAAAAGGCGGTATATATGCCTTTTTCTGATGAACTGTTATATAGTATTCACAAAAACAACATCCATACTATTTAAGAAAATATTTTACATGAGATAGACGAGACTGTGATACATAATATGATAGGAAAAGAGATCTATTATAGACTTATTCTTCCGATCACATTTACCGAAATATCATAAAATGAGATTCCCACTGTTTTGAAAACATGCATTTTATGTGAATGGTAAGGGCATGTACTTCATTCTTATTTTATTAGTAACAATAACGAATTTATCAAAATAGGTTCTGCCAGTCTTACTACGATTTGATTTTTTTATCTCTAATAATCCTTGAGATAGGTATAGATTCAATAACACAAATTCTGTTAATATTATTTTCAATAAAGAGAGAAAAATATGCTGCCTTGAAATCAGATGTTCAATCTACTTTTGAAAAGGAAAACTTTTGACAGTTAGAATCTCGATTTAAGATATTCCATTGAAAGGAAGTACGGACTGAATCTTATGTATAATATAAATTTATTAGGACTTTATATATGTGGGTAATTTGTTTTTAATACTACTAAAAGTTATTTTAAGGTTTTTTCTACCCTGACACCAAATTACGTATTAGAGTACTAAGAGTAAGACATACTCGGCCAGTTTTACTGTTTGCTTTTTTCCGTCAGTTTTATTATTATGTTACTTTTCATTATTTATCGGAAAGAACACTATGTAAAAATATATTCACATTCTGTCTGTCATCTTATGGCGGATTGCTTGACAAGCTTGGCACAAGGTTAAAATCATAGGAAAAACATAACAAATAACAATAATAGGTAGGTATATGTTGGACGTATAATGTCGATATCAAATGCAGATAAACAAATATTCTCAATCGATTGTGATGTGAGTACTGTGGATAAAAAGTACAGAATTATCTATACCAAATGAATCTACTTGTCAAGTTGTACTATGATTAATGAAAGTATCGATGAATTTTACTCTGCATTTTTCAATCGACAAGTTTCTTTCTGACCTTTTGCTAACCGAATCAATGCAAAACATTAAAATAATTATAATTATGGATCGCATTTACAAATGAGAAATCAAAAACTTAAATATTAATAGATAATAATAATTATAATAGTTAATCACAACAACGGTACGTAAAATAACGTGAGTTTAGATCAGAAAAACCTGATCGATAATAATAATAATAGTAATAATAGGTACCTATAACTCAGGATATTACCTACTAAGAAATTACTTTTAAGTATAAAAAATATTAACGTGAGCTCACTAATTTTATGTACAACGAATAGAAAACACAAAAAGCAGGGCGTAGTCCAGTCACTTTAGAAAGTATTCAGCAACAATCATTTAATTTCTCTCACAAGAGGCCAATAAGTTTATAGGATTTTAAAAATCCAGCAAAATATTTTCGAGATACAAATACTTTAAAACAGCACATTGTTTTTACTAGTAGATTTTTGAAAAAAAATATTTGCTCCTATGATAATTTGAAAAATTTCAATTGATGCGGAGCACATTCCACCCCCGGAACTATCTATCTCTTCAGTTACCAGCAACTGGACTAGAACAATACTTAAAGAAAAATACGCTTCATTGAAGTCTGATTTCTTTTTCACATAATACGACACTATCGTTCCGAACACAACGAATAATAATTTGATAAACAATAGTAATATGGAAACGAACCGTTTTATGTCGGTACCTTCGACACAGCCTTCAGAAGATCAGAGCTGCTGGTCTTATCCAAACCCATTTTCATAGGATCGATATGGTGTTGGTGTAGACTGGAGTGGGTTTGCTGCTCAAGTTTCTGTTGCTGCTTTTCCTGCTGCTGTTGTTTGTGTCTTTCCTGCTCTTCGCGCTCCCTCCTTGCCTGCTCATTGATCTCTTTCACCGCTCTAAGTTCCTTCTTGAGCTTCATCCGCCTATTCTGGAACCATATCTTGATCTGTCTTTCCGTCAGACACAAGGCGTGAGCTATTTCTATGCGCCTTCTTCTTGTGAGGTAATGGTTAAAGTGGAACTCTTTTTCCAATTCCAAAGTTTGGAAGCGTGTATATGTTTGTCTGCCTCTTCGTCTGGGGCAACCATTGGGACCTACAAGAGATAAAATAACAGGTTATTAAAGAAACATATTCATCAGCAGATATGCTCATTTATAAAAATGTATAACTGTTTCGATTATATATTCTCGCTTCCATTCTACACTCAATTTTGATAGTTTTTTGTAAGAAACCACTCTATCTTTCAATTACTGTTAGGTTTGCAATTTGATGGATCAAATACCTATATACTTACTCATAAGTATAAAACATGCACTACATTTAGTTTGTCTAACATTTTTCTATTTCTATTTGAAAGACAAGCATTCAAGAGAAATTTATTACCCGATTTCTAATCTCTTCTGTGTTATACCTATTTTTGCGCTAGGTAAAAAATGGTTTTGTTTAACCAGCTTTCCTTTTTATTGTTGAAGGGTTGCAATAAAACCCTTTTCAGAATGCCGTTAAAAATCTAAAGAATCGAAGTGAAATCTGGAAGGATGGTACCTACAACTTTCACTTACAAAAAAGGGTTTCTTGAGTGCAATAATATTTATGCTATTTTTAGTGCTATAAAATGACATACTTTTTTCATTTTTTTATTATTGTTTAGGGTATAACTTTATTGAACCGAATCTTCTATATGTGACGCTTTAGTCAGGTAGTTAAAATTTATTGTGTGCGATACTATACTGGGAAGTTCAAATTGAATATTTCATACAATAAGAATAGCAAAATCAGACAGTCATTGCTTTAGAGAAGATCAGAGATTCAGAAGGATTTTAAAAATGGTATGGACTCATTCAAGTGCGACAATTGAATTTTATAACACAGAGTTAAATAAATCCGAACAATAAAAGCAATATGTTCAACAATATTTATTTGGAAAATAATTTAGGGAAACGAATAGTTTCTCAAAGTTCTTTTTCATTGTTTTGGTTGTTAATATTAATCAATTTCTATGCATTACTGTATAGGTATACGTAAATAATATTAACTATTACATTTTACTAAAAAAAATCTAGATTTATGATAATGACTTGTCAAAAAAAAAATTATATAAATAAGATTGGAAGAGGTCAAATCATTATTATATGAACAATTTTTTAAATAATATCTCAAATGAGTATCTACACAAACTCTCACTCATGTTAATTATATTATTGACTACATTTCGATAGTAACAGAAATTCATCGATAATCTCAACACTACTTTGAGGATAATTCAATATCCAATAGAACCTATTGCCATAAATAATGGTCATTTTTGTGATAAGCAATATGAAAAAGTAGGTAGGTACTTAGGCCTTCACTCAACAGTTAAAAGGCACTCGAACTTCTCAGCATCGCTCACCTTAACATGGATGACATTTGATAGTTGAAGACCTGATGAATGTTATGTAACTTATCAGATAAAGGTGCTTTTAAGATTTTTATAAAATTAAAACATAATAAAAAATAAAAATATTGCTTTCATTAGAAAAAAAATTCTAATTGTTTATTTTAAAAATTTTACGTCAATTAGATGAGTTTTGTAATTAAAGAGACGTTGAGTACCTACCTACGTAGGTATACCTACCAAGAAAAAAGAGAAATTCAATGTCCCATGGTATGTAGATTTAAATAGGTCGGGCTTTCTTTCTGTTCTCACGAATCTCTTCATTAAGAAGACCTTTGGGAATTACTGTCAACACGGATGGTTTTAAGGTATGGTAAGGTACTGAGAAAATTTCGTTATAAACGAATTTCAAATTGAAATAGGTAGATACCTATTCCTTTTTTGACCGACAGAATGAATTACCTACATAATACTATTGTTCCTATATATATCTACCTATTTGCACCGATTTTAATGATTCTTATTTAGTAGGAATGAAGAGAGAGCTGAGAGATTAAACTTTTCAAAATACAAAATGCCCTTTTGCCACTGGTTAAAAAACCCTAAGGAATGGAGGGGACAAGTTTTTTCTAAAACTGTAGAAGAGGTAATAATTTATGGCTCTATTTAAAAGGATTTTCAAAAATTCCAGTGGTTACCTAGTTAAATTACTAGTAAAGGGCAAGCTAATAAATATTTGCAGTAGCACCGATATGAGTAATTATTAAGAATAATTTTAAATGCAATGGTAACTGAATAATTTTTATGTGTGTATATCTAATTTTAACAATGGATATAATATATTATTGACTCTTTTCATTAAATATAGATAAATCACAAGTAATGGGATCCATTCCCTTTTGCTGTGGCTGCGACATCAGTCAAAATATCTCGTCCAATTTAACAAATCATCCGACGACTTTCAGACAATTAAAGATGGCCTCCGGAATGGCTGTTGCGGAGCCGTTTGCCATCATCGTTCCATCCTAAGGACAAAGTTATGGGCGAGGCGAATGTGCGTAAGTTATGCCACTAAACAGACACTTTACATAACGAGATGTTAACCCCGGCCAGGCGTCCCTTGAGCCGAGCCTCAAGGGGACAAGCACATTGAACAAAATCTACTTGTTCGTTGCCCTCTTTGACATTATCAACAGCTTTATATTGTCTTGTACGATGGAGGCCCTCCCACTGAGTGTGATTTCAAAAACATAAAAATAAGAATTTCTTTTGTGTCAGGTTGAAACAACAACACCAAATTAATGAATGAATAATGCATTTTATCCACAGACATAGGTACCTACCAACCTTATACCTAATAGATTAAAAGAGGGTACGTGGACTTAGAAGGAAATAACTTCTAGTTCCGGATTTATAAATTTAATATGTTTTGTACCTCGAAAACCATCTTAAGACTTCGATGTACGTCATTCTTGTAATGAAAATATAATAAAAAATAGATATGAATGGTTCAAATTAAAATTAAAATGTGAAATAATGGAAAATTGAGAAATCATGATAATAAATTATCACTGTTTTTGTACAGCCCTCTATGGTCATTAATAAAGTACCTACTCAACGATTAAAAAAACTTGTTGGAAATAAAATGGTGCGGAAGTACCTCGGAAAGTACCTACCTACCTAGGTACCTACTAGAGTATTTTTGATTACTTGACATTTATGTTGGTACTTAGATAGGTATACTAACTAATAAGAACTTATTATGTAAAATAAACGATAAAAAATATTTTTTCCGATATTCGACATAAATAAAAATTCTTGTGTTAGAATTTCTATCCAGGAGTTCGAGGAACTTACTTGTTATTCCAACGACCAATCAACATTTCTAGTTGAGCGATCGTCACTAAAAACTGCTTGGTAGCCATTTACATATCGAAAATTGAAAATCTGGATTCAGCGGACATCTATTCAAATGAGATATACGCTCAAGTCAAAAATCAAAACATAGCAACTATTTATTACAATCGAAAATATTCGATTTTAGGTATATTAAGGGAGAAATAATGAACAGCTGCATGTTACTTGAATGTCATACAAGAGTGCCTATTCATTTAAATCAATATTTTTTCAAGCACTCTTTCTCTACAGCAATTACTAATAGAAGAGACCCGCATTCAAAATGTATGCAAATCGCCCCCACCGACAACCAGAGGGCGGATAATACAGCCCATTCCCCCCCAACATTAATTGCTAATCTAAAATTGCTAACTGCGCAGTAAATCACTTTCGGGTGGTATATGGAAATCCTGTTGGTGATTTACGGCTGGAGGGGTGTACCAAGCAGCAGAGTACAGAGGGTCGGTAGGTAACCATGGCAACAACGAACAGCCATGTTGCGTCCTCATCGGCATCCAGTGGTGGTTCCATGATCAGGGTCGGACTCTCAGATGAGTATAAGTTTTATGAAAAAGATTTCTAGGTATTAGGTATTAGTTTCCCTAAGCTCTACATTCATGTTACAATTATTCCTGATTTTTCTCGTATCAGATTAAAAGATTCTTAGTATTTAAGCTATTGAATATTTCGGATAGCAAAATTACCTACTAGGTAGATAAATTTTTTGGACGAAAACGAAAACTATTTTTTTCATTTAATAGGTAGATATCTATTAGACACTAAAATGTATATAACGGCTTGAGAAACCGCTTGAAGTGCCCATTTATAAAATGAGGTGTTCCTCTATGTGGTAAATATGAAAACCCTAAAAGGTAGCCTATTTTAAATCCTAAGGATGTGGAACAATATTATATTAAACTCAATAATGGACTGCGCTATTTAGATTTATGTTCAACTAAACTTGCATCCTTATCCGTGATGTGTATTATACCTAAATAAACCAAAAAACGCTATCTCCACATTACATTGGCATTATGAACAAATATTTTAAGGTTAGCTGGACAATTTTGTCATTTGCGGTTCTTCGGCTTGGAGTAATTATGTATAAAATAATAATAAAATCAAACTTAGGTATTAGAATACCTAATTGTTAAAAGTCATAACATCATACAATGGCATTTTCAGAGTAAGATGTGTTTAATCCATCCCTGCAAGGTCTTTAACCGTTTCATGGGGTGCATCTCTGAATTTTGTCTGGATGCGAAACTAGCACTAAAGATAAACTTCCGTTGAGCTCATAATTCCTTCCAACACTTTCTCCTTTGTTAATTCTAGGCTGATGCTGTCTATATTTTGTAACAGTTCAATATCTGATATACTGAATAAAACCAATAATAAAAGCATAAAAAATATGGCAAGTATGGGAGTTGATACTTGACAAGTCAATAACATTTTACTCTGAGAGAGAAATTATGCTTAAGTATGTATGGCTTACTCTATCATCCATGACGATATTCTATAAATTGTTTCAATAAAATGATTTCTACAAAGCTCAAGTAGCTGAAATATAAATAGAAGTAATCATATTTTTGGCATATAATTAAAACTCCCTCACTATCTGCTGTTCTAAAAATAAATACCTAGTCCACATTATGCCTCATAAAATGCATGAGTATCGTGTTAGGTCAGTAATTTTTACATAACAATAAAACGAACAATGAAATGCATATGTTAAATTTCCATACGATGCACGAAATACTGTTTCATTGATAAGAAACCATTTATAAAATCGTATCGATGCAGTTATTACATGTGCTTCATCTTTTATTCAAATTCACTGTGGCGATTATATTTATAATTTGTTATATTGCTTCCTTATGAATTATTTCGTTTGCTATCACTTTATAGTAGTAGTCTTAGTTTTGTTTTAGGATGATTATTTGTGGTATTAAATTATTTAGTTATTTAATTTAATTTAATGTTCTTGAGTAGGTATTCCTCATTGAGCTTGAGATAATGTTTTACAAAGCGATATTTAATTTGATTTCAATTTGAAACAGAATAAATTTTATCAATTGGGAAATTAGTGCTTTCTTTAGTGAGATATATCGCTTAGAAACATTTCATTCACTAGATCACCTAGATTGTATTTATTGAAAAGACTACATGTAAACAATGAGCATTAGGTAAATAAATTTTGGAATGGGCTATTTTTAACAGGCTTCTATTATTAATATGCGTCACTTCCATTTTGGATGTATGAATGAAACAGGAATATTCGTATAGACCTTTTATTAAATCATGTAGGTATTGCTAGTTAAGAAACAATCCCCGGTCAAACATAAATGTTTAAAGTAATGAATCAGGTAAGTAGGTCCTATGTTTTACGGGTAGTAGGTAACGAGTCTCACGAGAGTGCCAGTGTGGCAAAACCAAAAATTGTCATAATCTACTATAAAAAATGAATACATTCTATAACACATACATGCACGAAACAATAAATTTAAAACATAAACCAAAAATAGGTTTATCAATAAATAACAAAAATACATTTCCGGGAAATCACAACCAAAACTTATCACTACTATCGCGATTTGTCGCTAGGTAGGTACTAATTGCAACACTGTGTTGAGAGTAGTGTTTGTACTAGTGTTGCTGGCCATTGTCGACCTGAGACGTCACTCTAGTCCCTTCTATGTTTGACCGCTTGCACTTGCTGGGGAACCCTCTTCGTGACATAGTTACGAAAAGTTTGAGATTATAATTATAATTTAATGAAACCAAAAGTTATTATTATTATTAACATAAGTGAAATAATGCAATTTTCAGTTGTGACTTTAAAAAATTAACAGAGTAGAATATTGCGTTGAGAAGAACTTTTACTGTTTATCGGAAAAAGTGAACTATGAAAACGTAGGTTTGGTGAAAGAGAAACAAATAGAAAAGCTTAATTGCCTTCAAAGGAAAATTTATGTATAATACCTACTGACCCATTATCTATGTACCTATATATGGCTTTATTATTAATGAATACATTAATTTGAAAGCTCATTGTTAAGACTGGAAATTATAGACAATTTGCTTCTAGGACTAAAATTATAGATGAAAAATAGAAAAACAGGCTTTTATTGCGATGAGAACTGGTAAGTTGATTTTCCATGAAGGTTCAAAACTAAAATGAACTGAAAAACTAAATTCAGTGGATAAAGTCATAATAGTAATCCTTGCGGATAATCATTTTGAGAATTGATTACATCAGGTCTACCTCAAATTAAAGCGATATTTTTCCGCTACTATTATTTATTTTTTTAGATGATATTGCAATCAAAGCGTGTTTTTATAGTTATTCACCAACGAGCCCAAACGGAGGAGGTATACAATTCGACTGTCTACTTTATTTGGTTCGTACGTGTGTTGTGTAAAAGTACTCCGACTTTGATGACTTTCGATTAATTTAAAAGAGAAGACTTGAGAAATCTCCTTCCCGGCAAACAAACACATCCCAGAATTAAAGATAGGATAATATCTGGAAATGTTTAAATTGAACATTTTTTCAAAAGAGTTATGGTTTTCGAGTTACAGGGATGTTAAAATCTCAAATAAGTATGTATATTTTCGCTATGTGGAGGGGACAATTTCTTCCAGAAATTGAGAACTGTGGCAACCACATGAGAGACCAGATTAGTTGTAGCAACACTTATGACGAACATTTTTTCTTAAAGTTACTGATATCGAGTTACAGCGGTGGTGAAATGGTAAAATCTAAAATGCTTAGGTATGCGTATTTCCGCCGCGATATTTTGAGATCTCTAATTAACAACAAGTACAAGCAAAGAATATGCGTGGGTAATAGGATAAGTGCTGTCTTCTATGGTATTAGTGAACTTTCAACGATTTTCGGGACTAATCTTTCACTGAATAATGTGAAATAAATATTTTTATAAAAAATTGGACCGATATTATTAGTTGGTGCACTGAATAATACAAAATGAAGTCAATTTTATTGGTGCGGGTACTTGTGATGTTGGCGTCAAATGTTGTAAATCTAACTGCAATGCACAACTTCAAAAGTAACAGTACCAATAGAATTAATATTATTTTGTATTTTTCAGCGCACCAACTAATAGTATCGGTTCAATTTTTTGTAAAAAAATATCTCAAAAACTATTCTGAAATATACCTACTTGATGCTTATGAGAACAAGCTTCTTTTTCGTAATCATGGGACGTAGGTACAATTAGCATTGTTGAGGTGATTTCTTGTTTCCCGTTATATTCAAAATCCATTCATCTAATGATAATTAAACAAATGTTCCGTTTGGAAACAGACGGTCATAAAGTGAGCCATAGAATATGAGAAACAGTGACGGTAAGGCCCGTGAATTAGTGTCAGGGCACGAAGCGAAACATCAACATGGCGTGCTTTCTAAACATAACCGCAAATTAATAACGACCCATTATAATTATTATAATGGAAATATATTTCAAGCAGATTACTGGTATTCTGTAGTTTGGGATTATTTGCCGTGTGCATGGTTCGTGTTAATAGGTAATATTTCACATTGTAAAAGAAACTGTTTTACAACCTACAAATTTTTCCCAGGTACCTACCGAACTAACTACTACACGTTTAATGGCAGCCAGTTGGGGAAGCTAACGACAAAATGGTCGTTCCTGACGAATGATTCTGTAATTATTACACGTCAGGTTGAATTATATGTTACCTGTGGGGAAGAGCATTGTTAGAGTCATTTTGATCAATGATAGCATTGTTTCTTTCAACTCCTTCAGTTACCTACGCTATGTATGATTTAGTAATACCAGATATAAATATCCAATTATTGACCTCTACTGTTCAGGAACTAAATGTGATACAATTATCGTTTTTGATTAAATTTTCTTTTTGGGTTTCATTTTCATACTTTTAAAGATATAAAGTGAAGGGATTTTTTTTTATATTACCTACAAGTTAGGTAGATATAGTTTATCAAAGAAACATTTTATTCTAACATTTTATAAAAGTTATATTAGACATTGAGCGATTGCGTTCAGGTCATCTATTTATTGGCCGATAGATTACTTGTCTGGAATTGCCAAAATGCTCTATGTCTATGTCTATGTAATTGCAGTGATTTTTTACGTTACTTTGGTTTTAGAGTTCTTTAAAATAAGCACCACCAGGTCGTGAATATGAATTTCGAAATTACTCTGCAACCAGATTGCTACTAAATGCACAAAAATATAAATTAATAGTACGATGATGTGCTTGATTTATTGTCATTCCTTGTAAGTGTTCATCTAGTTCCGTGTGAACATAGCACAAGATTTTTCGGTCTTGATACTTCAAGAGCACCAATATAGCACTGAACATTTTGAGCCGAGTTTCTCAAATATTATGTATGTACGTACAACTCCAATTTTTACTAAACTCGAATAGTTTAAATTGTTTTAGGTAATTAACACTGGATCATTATGATAATAGGATTAGATATATTTTATTCCAGCTAGATTTTACTGTGACGGATTGCAGAGCACTGGTTCAGATTAAATATTTATGCCAATTAGCATGTAAATAGCCTTAATTAGGGTAATATTGAGGGTCTACACAATTTGTGAAATATAGTAAGCACAAGTAGATTAGATTTCAGTAATCAAAGGTCGTGGCTAGTATCATCTGTTTGACGAATAAACCTCAAGGAAATCAAAAACCGTCCAATAAAGCCTTGCTTGATTCCACTGCGTTCGTCAGTATTCAGTAGTGTGGTGATGACCCGATCAGGAATTCTTGGCACGTAGATTTTCCTGTTCCGTCACAGTCCTTTTGCTGTGCTGGAGACACCAGCCGGTGCACATTTCGTGACCAAGATGATATTACGTCTAAACTCTCTTGGATATCGAGTTCTTGCAGCGTTCCATACATTTATCATAACATAAATGTTAATTTATTTCCGAAACGGAATTGGCCACATCGAACCCTGGCATGGTTTGAATATGAAGAAAAAGCATTTGGGTTAGTGACTTCTTCATTTAATATAGTCGGATATAAGTAATTATTGTTTCCCGAAGTATGTGTGGGTTTTTTTATGAATCTATATTTGAATGTTGTTATGACATTTTCAGTGGAATATGTCAGGAATCAAAATGATATCGACTCCAATTTCTATGTTCATATTCATGATCTAATTGCATAAAAAATAGTCGTGTCGGGATGAACACAAATTTTATTAATGAGCATGATCGACAATGAAGTTGAAAACGGCAGTTTTCGAAATAAAAAACATAAAAAATGCCCATCATATGTAAGTATGTAATATTATCCTATAGGTACTTAAATTCAACCTAAAACTTTCAATATTTTTTTGGGTTATAGCTTAATCTCATTCAGCCATATTCATAAACAAATCTTAGTTTTTCAGGTACTAGCTTAGTTTTATATTAGAACAGTCACGTACGATATTATCCTTACCGCAACAAAACTAAACTATAATAGCACTAAGAGTTGTTCATGAGCACGGTTGATTCTTTTTGATTTTAATGTAGGTATGTACCTACCTATTATATTTACAGGACCTAAGGATACCTACAAGGAATTTTACAGGAGATTCAAATGCTCTTCTGAGTATCTAATAAGATGGGGAGAACTTAGTGTATTTCAATACTATTTACAAAAAAGCAACGAAGTAGGTTGTAGGTACTTAACTATTTTCTTTCTATTATTGTAATTTTAAAGCACCAGTAAAATGAGAATAATTATTGGTCTGGATATTATGATCCTGAAGACAATAAACCAATCTTGTGACAGAAAACAAACCTGGAGTACCTATAAAATATGTCGATGACTAGTTTTAAGTCCAACAATATTATTATGAGCTATGGTAATACAGATGCACTATAATATTTTATTTAGAACAGTGTGCGCGTTGCTTGTTTTTATAGGTTAGGTTAGGTTCTTGTGCAATAATCTGGTACCATCGGAGTGTTTCTTATAATAATAAGAATAATTTCTCTATTAATGGGCGAAAATTAGCACAGTGCTATTCTTTATGTTGATACAGATGCTCAATCCAATAGCGCCTGGTTTTGTTTTTCTTTTTCACTTCTTTTTTTAATAAGATGTTGCATAACTATGAAAGCAGCTCATTTTTTTGCAATATCAACAATCCGAAGACATAATCACAGATCACAATTTGTCATAATCAATGCGTTCGCGAAAACTACGTCCATACTATAACGATGTTGCGCCGCAAATCCCTTTGATGTCTTGAAAATAACCGACAAGCCACGGATCGAGTGCGTTGAATGCGGCGAAAATTTTTGCGTGCGTCCATATGCGGCGGAAAGGTAGACACTGGTATAAATTTGCATCAAGCCGCGTCCAGATTAGTAAAAATTTACGTTGTGCGTGGCATTCGGCACAAATTTGTGTATGTGATACATATTTATGCGAGTGTGGACCTGTTCGCCGCATATGGACGTACGTAAAAATTTTCGCCGCATTCAACGCACGCGATCCGTGGCTCGTCGTTTTTTATCAAGACATCAAATGGATTGGCGGCGCAACAGAAGAGACGAGAAGAACAAAACCAAGCACTATTGGATTAATCATGTGTATCAACAAAAGAAACACTCTGATGGTACCAGATTATTGAACAAGAACCTAACCCAACCTTTAAAAACAAGCAAGGCGCACACTATTCTGAATAACATAATCACACACGTGTTGAGCCAGAACGTACGCCGTACAATACAAATATTTATGTGGGAAAAGATGCCAAATTTGCGCCGCAAAAATTTGTAGCAAAGTATTGACATCGTGTGAAATTTTCGGTATCGAGATTTTTACAAATGTTGACGTTTCAGAGCTTTCTAAGTCAAATAAACATATTTTAAGCCATTGGTCTGTCTGTCTGTCTGTCTGTCCGTCTGTATGTCTGTGACAACATTATCTCGGGAACGGATCGGTGTATTTTGTTGTTTTCTTTTTTATTTTGTTTGGTACCAATATTACTCACCGGTGGCACTGAATCAGAATCCTCTGTACACTGGGTGTTCAGCTATATCCAAAAAACATGATTTGCTCAAGACAGTAGCGCAAAAACGGCTCTAATGATTTTGATTAAACTTGCCTAAAGTATCCTTCTGAGAAAAGTTATGCTTGAATAAATTTCCATATTTTCCACATGTTTCTTCAGATTCTGGTTAAACGTTTCATCTTGCGAAAAAATGTTACATGACCATTGTTGTTTGTCGTGACATGCTGAAAAAATGAGTTTTAGCACTTTACGCTATTATTGTCGCTGTGTAGAGTATTGTCATAGTGTAAAATTTTTCATTCACTGGAATTTGCCTGCGAACGGTAGGAAAGTCGTGTGAGTGGACACACCAGATTTTTTCATTCTGTTATATCAACTTTCAATACAATAAATGTAGTTTCAGTTCTTAAATATCAATTGTTATTTAAGAGGACGGTTTGACCATAAAATACAAAAATTATACCGAGAAGAAATTATTCACACATGATGCATTATTACCTACATACCTAATTTGAATGTAGATAAGTATTGATTGTTCATATTGCCTGCAATTTTCTCTGTAAGGACAATAAAAATTTGAAAGCTTTTCCGTGACAAGTGAAATATTCTTAGACCGAGACACGAATTCACCTACACGCCCGATAAATAAAAACTCAACTGATTTATGCATTTGCATATTTATTCGAATTGATAATTTATGTCAAAAAAATAAAACCCACTGCAAAAGAAAATAAGGCACAACTCCTGCATCTCATTACGATATAGACTTTCCATTTGCATGCGAACACACTGACTTTGCGAAAACATCGTCCGCTATCGTAAAAATGACAAACGTGCATGTTGCCGAACAAAGATATTTACATAAATAATTTACGATGACGATGACAAAATATTGTATGTATCTTTCTCTATATAACACGGCATTTTATTCAGAGTCCGGTAAATATATGGGCATTCATCCCAATTTGTAATAATTCACTCCACAATAACGAACTTGCACAGGGAGTTATATCCAGATTGAATACCATTATTGATGGTTTTGGTTGCGCTAAGCTTGCCAGTAGATATACAGTTCTAATTAACTATGACAATATACAAGGATTCCGTACAAATAATTGTAGAGCCGGTCCTTGAAAAAATGGAAGGAACTACATTGGCAAAAATGGAAAAATTATCGAATTATGAAGAGTAGTCGCCTACGAAAAGACTAATGGGTTAGTACAATTGACTATGTTCTTAAGGGGTGAAGACATAAAAATCACTATCAGACATCAGAGAGGACCTGCAGTATTGCAAGAAAATATTTTCCCTAACTAGGAGAAGGAGGCGAAGTAGAGAAATCATTTTTTCAGTCGGTAAAAATCCAATAGTATTCCGAGTATAGATTTATAAGCTTGGTTTGGCTTTCCTAAGCCTTCACTCACACGACTGTCCTACCTTGACCATTTATTTTTTTCATCGTACCAAAACAAACTACAATGATTATATTCATTTTTGACATATGAGGAACCGTTTAGCCAGAATATGAATAAGCAGTTCGGAAACTTGACAGTTTATTTGAGCATAACTTTTTTGTATTTTTCTCTAAGTATTTTAGAAAAGTTTATCAATGATATTTTGTTCAAGATAATGCAATATGTTTGTATAAATTCGTCCATTTTTAAGATTCCGTACACATAATAATAAATGAGCAACTCAAATATAATTATCGCAAGCTGAAACAACGGAGCGTGGAAAAAATGAAAGTTTAATCAGCCCGGCCCTACATAATTATCATTTCTAGACCCCCTATAGGTAAAAACTATTATTTCCGACTCTAGGAGTTTCTCATACCGGATACATTATAATAACTTCTTACTGGAAATAATTATCGTTTCTTGAAGAGGACACCAAGCTTCATAGAAATAATGTCAATTATTCCAACTCAGTTTCGACTGCATTTGTAAGAGATTTTTATCAGTACTGGTATCCATAATTTCATGATAATTTTTGGATTTTGCAGCTACAGCAAAATGCTTAACCATTTATGGAAATAAGATTCACTGAAATATAATTCGCAATGGTGAGGAGGTTAATAAAATGAACATTCACTGGGATATATATGTTGCAGGAGGACCCATATTGGATTACTGCCGTATTAGAATTCGAAATTGGCAAGGGTGTGGAGAAAAAAGTAAGGCAGTCAAGCAGGAGATGGGACAGAGGAAGTGATAACTATAAAAGTAACGAGGGAAAGGAAATGAAAAGTGCGAAGAGAAGGTATAGGAGCAAGGTCGTGATCGCCATCTAGACGGTGCGTTTGCACATTTTATGAGCATCTTGATTGGTAAGGTGGATGGATTTCAGGATCTTATCTGGGCTGTGTTAAACCTTTAGGCATTGCTGAACGCTTCAGGACAAATGAAATTCCAGACACATTGTGTGTGATCTAATATCGCCTCTATTATACGTCCGAATGGAACGTGTGGATACTAGTGAAATGGGCAATATTTGAAAAAAGTCGTTGATATAACAGAAAATTTTCAAATCTCATTCAGTACAGGAGGAATATCGTCTTTATCAAGTAAAAGGTAGATATATTTTTTAGGTAGCCTATTGAGAAAACCTAGATCGTCTTGATCTCAAAGAATGTGCTTTCTTTTCCACCATAAGCAAAGATTAACAATCTATGCCATACCTAAGGCCAGTAGATACCAAGTGTTTTGGGGCATTCCCTTTTTCCATGTGGTAAAATATAATTTCAGTTTTATTTAGGTATTGTCATTTGTACTAACTGGCGTTATGTAAGAATCTGGCTACCGCTTCTTTGTGTAATTCAATTTTAACCCTTATAAGGTTCAATAGTTTCATATTCTTAAATCATTTAAAATTTCATAAAATATTACATTATATTTCTATGTAACTTAAAAAGCGTATCATGACACAGTATAATATCTGAGGTTAGTAACAACATCATAAAATGTTCTACTTGCTCCTACCATGCACCTGGAGAAGCGATAAAAACTTTATGGGTCTATAAAATGCCCGTTAATGTTGTCAATGTTTATGTGGATTATTTTTCAATTGACACTCGTCACTCATCTTTAAAGGAAGCTAATTACAATAGGATGGTATTGGTTCTTGTTAATTTCTCATCCGTTTAAGACTGAAAAATCAAGTAAGAAAGATATAAAGGCTTTACGCAGTCTGTGGGAATTAATGAATATCTAACAGGATAATATGACGAATATTATGACTTTTTATATAATGACCTGTTCCGGAAGCAGCAGCATAGATATATAGATCACATCGTTTCAACAATTTGAACAGCTCCCTAAATCTTTCAATAATAAATCATAATAACCATTGTCTAATATTACTTAAATTGCTTACGGACTGGAACAAACCTTTACCTGTCTAAACTTTTGAATTAAGATGTTAGTTATAATATAGAATAAATTATCTTTTGATTCCATTGTATAACAAATTTTATGAGTAATTATAAGAAAATATTTGATTAAATCAGAGTACCTAATAAATTGAGTAGGTGGTTCTACTACTTCCTTATTTTAAATCATCACATCAGGATTTTTAGAATCACGAAAATACAGGAATCAAAAGAGTCAATTTAAAAACAACATTTGATCCACAAATCTTATAAATTTTGCATTTATGCATTTTGGGTTCAGAATATAGATTGACCTTAATTGTTATTATGAACAAAACGAATAACATTCACAGTTTGTAATTTCAGTTCACAAACAGCAGCAATTCTCACTGTGAATGACCGATGATGTTCTCTTTTAGGACCATGGATATAAATTGGTATTAGCTGCATTGTTGGAGTCGCAATAATTGTGGCAATGCAATTGAAGCCGAGCCCGATGAACTTTTTGGACTGCCGGATGGGTGCTTGCATAGGGAATGCTAAAATATTGAAACAATCCATACGGTCGCCATGGCAATTCAATTGTTTGTCTCTTTCTCTTTTACCGCAGTATTTGTCGAATAAGGATATTTTGTTATATGGGTAGTTGCAGTATCAGTGCCACAGCGTGTGTCAGTGGATTATTTGTAAATTTGCAACTATCATAGCTGATGTACCAGTTTGCGGTTTGTTTTATTTGCCCAATCATACAAGCTATACCAGGAACGCAACTAAGAATTAGATTTTTTTCATAAATATTTGTACCATACATATATGGTGAAAATGGATTCGCGCATGGAATTCTATTTAATTTATTGTTTACGTTTTTCTGCATGTAAATCTTCTTGAATAATATATAATTGTAGCCACGGTGATTTACACTAGATATGGAGACTTCCATGATGGGAGTAGTTCCCTTACCGAAACCAAAAAATTGGTTGATCGCTCTGTCGCTAGTCTTCGCTATGCACAGGTTTCGATGATAAGCCTATCGTCCAAATCGTGGAGTAGCTATTTGCATTAACAAAGACTTTAATCTGACGGTGTTTTTGTGATGGAAAAATATAAACCTTTTATGTTATGACATGGCAAAAGTTAATTGATCCATCTGTAAGAATGCTGGCATAGAAAACTGATTTCTATGTGGAAACTGTTTTCCGACTTCAACGCGGGAACCACCTTCACTACTCAAATTTTGACGAGACCGTGATAGGAAAGACATAACGTTGAATAAATATGAACCATGAACTGGTGCATGACATACTGGTAAGAGTTTCCAATTGTTTGTATATGTAATTATGTAGGTGTTCACTTAATATTCTCTGATATACTGAGTTACTTCCCGACGAGTTTGGTCCAGCAGTCAGTAAATCCAAGTTTCTGTCATAGAGAAAGATTTATTATACAATCTTGAGAAACAGGCATAACTATAGATACAAGGATGTCGATTCAAAAATATTATATTTTTACAGATTACAGTTCAACATTTATATCTACCTAAATCTTCTTAAATCTCGATCAATGGAAATTTTTCTTGTTTAAGTTGCCAATAGATTTTACTAGAAATTATTATATCTTCCCTTCTGGAGCTCTACTAATGACTGTCGTATCAGAAATACCATGTTATAATTCATGTTGGATTTTCCAAAACTTACATCAACATTGGCTCCATATTACCAGAGAAATATTATAACAAGTTTATAGATAAACGATCGATCAAGATTCGTTTTTCGATCAACGAATAAAATTCAATAAATTTTCATTTTCGTACTCTTTTTCTACTTTACACCATTGCCATTCCAATGTCTCTACTTTACTACAGCTATCTGGCATCGGCTGTAATAGTTGTGGAAGTGCAACACTGGCGCATTTCCAGGGTAATGTTGGGTTATCTTCATTTGCTCGGGTCATGACAGCCTACCGGATGGTAGAGCTGGAGCTCGTTATTATCCTGCCATGGAGCTGTGGCTCTCTGGACTTCGCTTGCACACTTGTAGGAGGTATGGTATGTGCACGATATTCCCAGCTCTACATAAACGCATATAGAGAGAGCAGCCAACTGCAAGCGTTGCAGCGAATGTTTAATTAATGTTTACCGGCTGGATTATCTGGGATCAGCGTCGCTATCAGAGCAGCTATGGCGATATAATTTGGTTGCTGGGTGGTTTGTGATTGTTTCGGCTGATATTGTGGACTTTAAAGGACATTGGGCAACTCTATAACAGGCTATTTTTGAAGTTATATATTGCAGGGTTTAGTGATGTCCCAGTCTAATTTGGATATGCAAAATTAGTTTTTTCTAGATAATTTTATTCTTATATGAAAAGTAGATCTAGAAATGATTACAGAGATTTATATAGGTAGATAGGTATACTTTTATTTGTTTATTTTTTTAAGAAGCAGCTATATTCTTTTATTAGATTAGGTAATATCAATCCATTTATCTGGATATACAGTTTGTATCACGAATCATGGCTATTGTGTGTAATCATTCACGAGCTACGTACATATCGCTATACGTCTCATCGTACCTCATTATCATGAAATTCTCTACTACGTTTGTCGATCTAAGCTACGACATCAGTATATCAAGCTTATCTCCTTCCATACAATGATAGGGCGCTGCACGTATATCCGAAGGCAAAGCAATCTTTATTTCATAGGCGTCACAAAGTCATTGTGACATTTCAGATAATTCAGGTGCATAAATTTATATTTCTTAACTCAAGCAATAAATTTGTATTTTGTGTTTGTGTTTGTTGATAATAAATCTTTCATATTATGTTTGCTTATTTAATCAATCGATATTTTTTTCGTCTAATTATATGAACTTCCTTAAATGCCATATCTTAGCTCGAAATCGTTGCGCCACTGACTTCCTCCCGTCAGTTCCATTTTTCGTGTTTTCAAGGCAGACGCCAACATTCGTGAAATAAAGTATACCTAGGTATTTTGTCATTGATAATATCGAACATACAAAGTTTGTTGGTGGACTATATCAGAATGAGCGATTATGTTTGGACCCCCAATGAACTACGGCTTAGAACATAGGGGTACATAAACCAAATGAAAAATTTAAAAATAGTAGTAGGAAGTAAACAAATCTTTGCAATGATAATAATAAAACAACATTAATATTGTTGTTTAAGATAAAAGGACGTACCTATTGGACACTTTCAAGGTGCATAGCTTAAAACCTAAAGATTTACGTTATTTGAGATAAGAGCATAAAAAAATTATTCATGAACATTTGATTTTAGTTGTTATTTTTTTTCTAATTAACATGACCAATGAAACATTAACGAAATCCAATGCATCGATATACCTAACTATGCCTAACTGGAACAGGAGTGAGCATAGACGAATAAATGCTATGCCGGAAAAGGTGGCAGATTTATTTGCTAAAATCAACCTTTAGATTCAAGAAGGGTGCCAGAAGAACTCAAACAAACGTTCCACCAGATAGTAAAATTAAGAATGTATAATTCATGACTGTTCATAAAAGTACTTAATGGAAAAAGACTACCAAACAGTCGCAATAATTACGTAAGTAAGATAGCTCGGTAGTGGAAAGGCTCAGAATCGTTTTAGGAACTGCTCTACATAGCAGCATTCGAATGAGTTCCATAGAGTTATCTTACATAATGCAATATTTTCTATGATCCAAATACCAAATTACAAGAGTGAAGAGTGCAATAGGTACCTATACAGAGGACAAAATTAAAGCAGTTATATCTGGAAAATTCCAAATCCAGAAACTTTTTATAAACGCTGAATCCTTTCCCACCGGGGTCGGCAAATCATGCTACATATGGAGATTGATGATGGTGATGATGATGATTGAATTATGGAAAGAGCATTCTCTATAACAGAAGGTGCAATCTTGATAGATAAAAAAGAAGAAAATTTAACTGATCTAACTACCAAAGAAGACCTTCAAATTGCAACCAAGGAGAAGAAACTGGCTGACTTCTGGGTTTTCATTCAATTGCAAAATCGCAGGAATAAGGATTTGCAATATTTGATTCGTTTTCCAATTAGGTACTCACCTTTGTGAATAAGTTTTCATAAATGCTATGTGAAAGAATAATCAAGAAATAGCCAACAATGTACTGAATAAACTGAATTGTTATTTAATTTCGTTCGAAATAATATTTTTTTTTTTGAATAGTTATTAGATTCATAGCTATATAAAAATCATGTTCGATTATTTTTTGTCAAGTTAAGTATAGATTAGTAATTATGTCCGAAACAGAAATTTTTGCCTAGCGGAACCAGGTTTAAGAAAACTTCTGCAACCACTGGTTTAAAGGATAGAGATATAGTAGGCATGTAGGTACCGCACAATTTTATCAGCGTTTTGCATCTGCTGGACAATTTATTGATGTCATTAAGATGTTCCACGTAACCGAAGCTTTTTTGGATTCGTAGAATAAATACTTGACTTTTAAAGCAAAAGATACAGAGCTGACAGGACATCGGTCTTCTACTGGAATCGGATCCTATGCAAGTGAACACAAATCGTCATGTCTCTCGAAAGTGGTATTGAGAGAGACTTGTGGATATACACGATGAGATTTCCCGCATTAAATTCCACAAATGGCAACCGAGAGAGAATTATCTGGTATCGGCTCAAAGGAAATGGTGCCATTTGCATGTATTTACGAGGCGGTCGAACGTATAATTTTTCAAGATAACTGTACCGATGGTATTAACGTCGTGTGTAACTGTAACAATTTACGTTTAATCGAGGTAGGTACCTACTTATTTATATATGTGCAACCGCGATGATACTGATTATGAGCAAACCTTATTGATTTTCCTATTAGAATGATTATGTGTTATGAGTATGATGTAATTATTGTAGATTTGTGATGTAGCAACGTTTCGATTTGTAGTTCATAAAATACTTATTAGAATAAATAAAAGGCGTTCGTTTCAAAAAGGTGAAGTGATTATACAATTTTCCTTTCTCTGTGTATTAAGCTAAATATTTTACAAATCGATTTCAACGTATGATATATTTTATACTTTTGAAACTGTAGGTATATTAAATTCTCTTCATTACATTGGTTTTCTATAAACCTATCCTAAGATAAAGAAATTTTCAGAAATGCGAGAAGATTTAGTAGAGAAGAGTAAGAAGCAGCATATTTAAATCGTAATATATGATATAACAATTGACAAAAATATGTACTTATCAGTTAACAAATATAACAGGTCCGGCCTGGATTCCTAACTTAAAAATAAACCTACCTATGGTTATAGGCATACTTTAGTGGGTTATGATTCTATAGATATTTCGTACGTAATACCGATGATCCTCGTTATTACCTATTGTTCGAAATATAGATAAGCAATAAAAGTGTGTGTCCCTTGAAACATTCCCAGGTCCGGATTAAGATATCTCATAAAATAGTTTGGCATGTGGCATAATTTTATTCATTATCTTGATGTCATAAACAATTATTATATTCAAGCTATTTTTCTCAATAATTTTCTTAACCTATTATACCTACCTATAAAACAAAAATGTAATGGCTAGGACAGGTACAACTCTGCTGATAACTCAAGTGTTTGGTGATTTACAAACTTCTTAGATTTCTGGTCTCACTATACCTGATGTGCATAGAAAATTTAGTGATAGTAAATTATTTTTTTTAATTACTATCATAAAAAGCTTCGCAAACTTTCAAATTTTAGGAAAGATTTCCTCCTTGGGACTTAATAAAAATAACATCAAGCTAAAGAAGCAGTGCCATCATACAAGTGTCCCACATTGCCAAAGTTTCCGAGAGCGATTTTCAACTTCCCATGTAACAAAGTCAGCTCCACATTACCATTAGACAGGAACTTTCCACCATTACTGTACCTATACGGAACGCGAAACGTCGATAAATTCCCTGCGATCTCCCATCTCCCCCACTAACGTGTAAAAAAACGAGCGCCTAATAAAATTGGAATGGATGGGCCCTTATTTATCAGTATACCCTTAATGTCTCTAACATCGGCGTAATAAATAGCCGGTTTCTGCTGCGAGAATCGATATCCAGATAGCTGGAAATGTTTTACTGGCCCAACTGCTGTCTGGAGCGTCGTAAATGTCGGTGGGATTCTTTGTTTCCGAACCGAGTTCCCTACGTTCCTCTTTGTATGTTTGTTGTTTCATCGTTTTCATGTCTTTATGCACAGCATCTTCAATAACAACAATCAAAGGTGTCATTGAACATGAGAATTATGATTTTAATTTATTTGAATGACTTATTCCACCGGTTTTATACGACTATGAAACTGAGTGAAATAGACAATAATTTTTGTGGTTATCGTAATTGATAATTTATTCTGTACTTATAGAAAATGATACTTGAATTAGTACAACTGAAGACACATCTTTTATAGGTAGAAGCTATTCGAATAACTGTTGGAAATAAAAATATTATTATTTCAAAATGTAAATATTAGCCAGGGTGTACAAAGAAAATTAAAAAAACTCGAAAAAGACTTCGGTACAGATATTTATTTCAGATGATGCTTTCATTTTATTTTTTAAAATAATGAGTAATTAGAAACTTCTTCAGAAAGTGCTGAGCAATACACAGTTATACCTATATTTTTACAAGTAACAAATATTAATTACAGGCAATTAAGGAGTACAATACCATTTATGCCCAAGATTGTCAATAAAATTTAATTGCTCTTACAATGTAGTCGACAATATTCAGGTGTATACCTACAGAAGCATTTTCTAAATATTTAAGAGCAATTTCAAAATAAATTTTTATAAATAAGTATCAGTCATTTTGAATGACTGTATTTGTGACATAAATAAATAGTTTCATTCCAATAAGATTTCCTACAAATGGGTATTAAGAAAAAATAATTTATTATTATAATGTTTTATGCTATACCCAAGTGTGTAAAGTATCTGATAATCATGATAATGCAACATGTACCTGTATACATAATAATAGGTAAGTAGATATATATTTAGGTAGGTATATATTTACGTATATAGAAGATTGCAACTAGTTTCGCTCTTTTGCGCACTTAGGTATAGGATACATTATTTCTTGCAACACTCTCTTTCAAAGTTTGAGGGGAAGATAAAACTTGTATGATATTTATTATTCTATAAACCAACAATTGTTACTGACTTCCACTTGTGACAAAGTAACTCATTCGGTTCGGAAAAATAGCTACTTTAATTAAAATCAGAAGATATTATCAAGGATGTAGATATTGAGCACTTTTGCCACGACACCCAAAACTCGAAAAGTTACCTTACAAGGTAGATAGGTGTGCACTGTCATTTACTTTCTACACTAGTACGGTAAAGTGTAACGAGCTTTGAAATAATGTGTTGCTTAAGGCAGTACTCAGATAAAATGAGAAGTAATGGTCAATCCTGTAGATATTGAGCACTATTGAGTTCGAAAGATGACCTTTCCAGTTGTAACATAGCCTTTCAAATGTATATCTACATATCTAATAATAATTTGATAATAATTAAAGTAGGTATAAAAACAATGTATTTGAATTTTGAAATGGCAAATTGCATTGAAGTACATAGAGCTCATCGACTTCAAAAATGTTATCATAAGATTTGTATTTAAACAAAATAACAGATAGGGCATTTGTTTATGCAGTTAGGAGGATAAAAGTGCCTTTATTTATAATAATCTCAAAGATATTTAATAAATAAATCAAGACCTCTGTGCTTCTTCAAATAAAATTTCTGAAAATATAATTTAGTAGATATTTATTATTCTATAAACCAACAATTGTTACTGACTTCCACTTGTGACAAAGTAACTCATTCGGTTCGGAAAAATAGCTACTTTAATTAAAATCAGAAGATATTATCAAGGATGTAGATATTGAGCACTTTTGCCACGACACCCAAAACTCGAAAAGTTACCTTACAAGGTAGATAGGTGTGCACTGTCATTTACTTTCTACACTAGTACGGTAAAGTGTAACGAGCTTTGAAATAATGTGTTGCTTAAGGCAGTACTCAGATAAAATGAGAAGTAATGGTCAATCCTGTAGATATTGAGCACTATTGAGTTCGAAAGATGACCTTTCCAGTTGTAACATAGCCTTTCAAATGTATATCTACATATCTAATAATAATTTGATAATAATTAAAGTAGGTATAAAAACAATGTATTTGAATTTTGAAATGGCAAATTGCATTGAAGTACATAGAGCTCATCGACTTCAAAAATGTTATCATAAGATTTGTATTTAAACAAAATAACAGATAGGGCATTTGTTTATGCAGTTAGGAGGATAAAAGTGCCTTTATTTATAATAATCTCAAAGATATTTAATAAATAAATCAAGACCTCTGTGCTTCTTCAAATAAAATTTCTGAAAATATAATTTAGTATGTTCTGATTAAGATATATGCATTAGCAATGATTAATATGGAATAATAACTCTTGAATATCCACATCGTCTAGCAACAATAAATTACACCGATTATATAAACAATCACCATATTGAGCACACACATACATAGATACATACTTATAAAATATTTAAATAATAATCGTCGATGTCTATAATCACCAATGATATTCCAAGACCCGATAATATATGATTGCAAAATACAGAACGGGCATTTCAGATATAACAAACAAATTAAGCTGTATGTTTAATTACCAATTAAAAGGATATAACGGAGCAGTAAATTGGAGATTGTGACTTTTATGGCCGTATTTATTCAATTAGGTACGTATTATCGCTATAGCAATAGAGACCAGTACCTTATAAGTATGTTAATATTATATTAACAGTCTTGAATCGAATGATAGAAAGTGTTAGTGCAGGTATTTTGTATCAAATATTTAATATCAAAATATTTATGTATGTATGTATGTACGGACATAATAGAATTCCAATGGCTCGTAGCCAACGGATTGGGATATTTGACGGTTTTCAATTTTTATTATTTTTTCTATCTCATTTAGGGAAAAATACTTCAAACAAGAGTTGTAGGTGTAAAGATTATATATATGATAAAACAAATAATAAATAGCTACTTTTAGACGATTATTTGACGCTCATAAATACACATCGTACTACCTATTGCATTATATCGACATAGAATTAAAAAAATCGTATTTCCTATACCTACTTATTCCAAAATGTCTTAGTAAAATCAATCAGTATGTACTTTTCATTCGCGGTTGTTAAAGTACCTAATTATGCCTTTATGCTATTTATTATCATTTGCGGTATATTCCAACAATAGCCAATTACATTGTGACATTTAATTTTTATTGTTTACGATTTATTAGCGGTAGAATTCAGCAATAATGTCCATACAAACATAAATGAGAAACATTATAGTTACATAATTGCAACCCGCTAAATATTCTAGAAATAGCACGCTAAACAAAAGGTCATAATTCATGTTTTGCCGACAGTGTAAATGTAATTAGTCATTCAGTTAAATGTTTATTCAAACATTCAATAAAAATAAATAAGAATTTGTCTTCTACAATCCCTTTGTCCCTTTTCCATATTATACTTAGGTATATTATTTTTCTTATCACCTAGATAATGTAACAAGAAAAATGTCTTGATATTAACTACCTTGCTACGTTTATCGCAGATATCGTCAATCTTCGACTGACATATACGAAACTTCCTAAGTAATTTTACGACTACTTTAAGAGACCATTAATGTGAAAACAAGGTGTTTTATGTCCTCAGCACCCGAGATGCGTCTGCTGCCGTCAGAAATTCTACCCCCCATTTCGTGAAGGAAATGCATCGATAGAGTGGCGCTATCTGGCGAAATATTTAGCAATACACGCCAACCGAGCAATATTTACGAGCCATTCGAAATGTTACCCCACAGTTGCCGTGGCCGAGATTAAAACGCATAACTTATATTTTATTCTTCTATTTCCCTCGTCCTCTGTGGTCGCACCCGAGAGCACACTAACTTCTTCTCAACTCCCGAACAACTCCATTGCCTCTCTCTGCCGGAACGTAACGAGTTCAAAAGTTGTTGACTTGTTTCTGGTTGCTAGGAATTGTTAGCTGGACCATTAGCAGCGGGGGTGGAAGAAAATACTAAACGAAATGAAGTTTTCGCCACTCCTAATATCCAATTTGAAATGGGAATTGTAATTTTTGTTTTGCGAACTGACTTTAGTATTTTCCACTTTTTTTCGACGAAAGAGTAGTCTGTTTAAGTAGGTTTTGTGGGAAAACAGAATAAAATCAGCCACTACCAAGTCACAGAATAAAAATCAATCCTTGACCATGTAGGTAATCGTAATCGACAGAAACTGAACAAGTCGGAACGCTTTTTGAAATACTTCAAAAGAGGAGGAGCTATATAGGTAATTCGGTTGTATAGGTATTTGCTTTTTTATTTTATTTTTCTTGTCTAAAATGCCCGGCCACATTTTTTCAAGAAATATTCACTCATAAATGTGCATAACAATTATCGTTTCAAAAATAAACTATTTATTATAAACACTATATACTATATACCTATATATCCTGAGCCAATGTACTTTACCGCTTAACAACAACATGAAAAGAATTCGTCTGGGCATTCTTTTCCCTTATTCACGCAGCATTTCAGGACATAGCGCGTTTGCATAATCTACTGGTCTCGGGTCTCGACAGTCAGAATTTTCAATTTGCCTTAAGTGTAATGTCTGCAAGGAATTAGGAAACACTGATGGCACATTTTCGGGATGGTTGCCAACAGAAGATATTCAACTCAACGATATTTTACCAACAGGAATACTTACATCTAGCAACGATAGAGCTTTGTTATTGCTTGGAAGAATCCACTGCATTAGACTATTACTTTTGTAAATCTATAGTTGTAAGTTATGTAATTGTTTAAGTTTGGTTTTAGATTGCTTAGCTCTTTAATTATTATTTTCAGTGACTATGAAAGTGTGACTTTGTTAGTAGGAGAGAAAAACATTATTTTTTATTATTATTCGCTATTTTATTATTTTGAGTATGAAAATTGATTAGGTACATTTTAATTCTTCATGAAATCAGCAGAAGAAAATGATATTACCAAGGTTTGAATACCTACGTATCTAATAATATAAATTATTTTATTGATTATTTTTACCGGATATTCTAACTGTTTGAATCATTTGTTTGAATAGGCAGTTTAAAACAGTTTTTTCTTCATGAAATTGAATTTTACTCTATTTACGTTAGGTACTTCTAATGTTTAAGGGTTTTTTTCTTAAAAAATAACTTGTTATTCTAGCGATTTTTTTTGATCGATTTATCAAACAGGGGGTCATCCAATCTTACATAATCTAGAGTTCAAAACAGCGTATCATCGTTCAAATAAACTAACTAGTATTAGGTAAATTATTTTTTCTTTCCTCAATCGTGCTAAATTTGTCGTTAATTGATAAAACACAATTCATCAAAGTAGAATCTCTGAAACCAATGAGAATCTGTCGTGATCATTACAGTTTATATTATTTAATTTGCAGCCCGTAAAATACATACCTACATTGCCTCCACTTGATTGTAGGTACATACCTACATGGTTTGTTAAATTCTTGTAATTACAAGAAAAATAAATGTTCAGTAAGATATTTCCTATGAATTTGACAACTTTTTTGTAAATGACAATGTTTTCTCACATTGAAGCCTCGCTTCGCACTGACTCGAAAAAACAATAACACGACAATTATCCACACACTACGCAGCCAAATATACATCGACTTAACAATAACAGATGAACGCTTGCTCAGTCCTAATTATAATTTACGTTTCAATTAGCCTCCATCGGCCCTTACCCTCGCCGTAAAAACAAATTTAAAAAAAGTTGATACACAAGCAAAGCTAGTGCGGGCGCGTTCTATAGGAATATATATATATCGGGCATGCAAAATTAAAACCCTCTGCATGGGGCGGATAGCGAGGGTGCAGTTATTCGCAAGAGGCGCCACGTTGTAATTGGCTGGAGCTTAGCCTCCCCATCGCTCAATAATGCATGTGATTTATGCGGGGGATGCTGGGCAGGCCACCTGAGTCCCCCTCTGCGTGTATTTCGTTTGTTTCGAACTGCATTTGGCGGCTTGTGTACTCCAGTCATGCAAATAAGTCTCATAAATATCTAGATAAAACACGATTGATATATTATAATGTATCCTCTAATGTTATTTATATCTATCAATGGAACAAAAAAAAACACCTTCAGTGTGCCGGGGAATTAAAAAATATGTATTGAAAATAATTATCAGAAATTGCATGATATTCTGAAGTCCGTGCGCTCTACTTGTCTAATTGTATATACGAACTTACCAATTCATGCACTCCCAGTTTTTTGATTAGACAACTAATTCATATCTGACTCTAGTAAAGACATTCTCTCAAATTCAAAGACCCGCTGAGGATAATTTATTTTTGGATCACAGGATACAATCTGACAGTATGTTGTTTTATTTGCCGATATTCTGGAGAACGCATTTATCCTAAAGAGCTTGTCTTGCACTAGGTATAATTTTCTTGAAAATAGTGCTGGAATATTTATTAATCATTTGAATAAATACTCGAAAAAGGATTAGGGATCAGGGAGTAATTTATACCTATAACTGTAACTACTTTAATTAATTTTGATTTGAATAAATCAATAAGTATTCTAACGTTGATTATATTAATTTCATTATTTAGAATATTATCAAACAAATAGTAGCTAGAACCAGTCTATTAAAAGAAAATGAATTATGGACCACAATATTATCAATGCATACTTTTTAATCAATATTTAAGTCTTATCTCAAATTTCAATATAATCTAATGAAAATCATTCTACGTTAAAACATATCAGTAGAAAGTGCCATTAAACATTCATTTTCACACTTTCAGGATTGGTGCAGGTGACCCTCTATTGGGCCAAGGTACCACCTATAGGTACCTACCTATCTACCCATCTTGTCTGAGATCATATGGGTGGGTCCGAAGCTTTCACATAAGTCTTTCTTTGGACAATGGACGCCGAGCTTCGGGTATACCTTCTTGATTAACGGCCTCTGAAGAAAAGAGCAGGTTTTTGTCTGTGTCTGTGAAAGGACCCGAATAAATCTGACCTCTTAGATTAATTCGAACACAATGGACACTAATGGCGGTTGGATGCGACAGTGTTTATTGGATTGCATTTCAAGTTTCAGAAGAGAAAAATAAATACGAGTTACCGACCTGTTATGGAGATTGAGGGAATTACGTTAATAGTAAACTCACAGAAGAGATTTGAATGGGTTTCACTTTTGTGTTGATATAGGACTCATTTGGATTATGTTTTGGTTGCAGTTGATGTAAGTAGGTATGTACCTACAGTACCTACATGAGCTAATTGCAGAATAACAGAAAAATAAACAGATCAAAACTTGCTTCAAGCTGCTACCAATAAATATCCATAATAGCATCTTTGGAACATGATAAATAACCTTAGTTTTTATGATTTGAAACTATGATGTAATTTTTTTTTAATTTATTACCTAAAAATATTGTGTGGTTTATAAAAAAACAGAATAAATTTATAGTTCTACAGTCTGAAAACAATTGTCTCATTTTTAATAATCCTGTATTGTTAATTGGAATAATCAAATCTCCATATTTTAAATCCGGTTTGCGTGGATTGTAGCAGTAATCATTATTGCACTAAGAAATAATTGAAATTAATGGTAATGATACATACCTAGGTATAATTTACGAACTGTGAATTATCAACAATTTTTCATTTATATTTCCCTTATTAATTTTCTTGAGGAGTTCATCTTTGATAAGAATTCTTTACTCGAACTAATTCGAAAAGGATATAAACCGGATCATGATTTTCTCATATTATAGCCAATTATAATTAATTTGCAAGTCTATATCGAACAGGATCTTTGAAAAGAGTTATTTGTATAATAAATTATTATATTTCTCACTTTTACTATTCTGTTCCAAATTGCAACAAAGATAAAATTTTCTATTCCAATAACTTTTTTATCTTTGAAGATTATTAAGTAGGTATGCATGTTTTATTGTGATTTTTATTATTTATTTCCGATATTGATATTATCTTAGATTTGTGCTTGATGCGGAAGCGTAACAGAAAAAAAATATTTTGAAATTTTCTTACCTACCCATTATAGGTAATTGAATGAGGGAGAGTGGAGAATTGAGTGAAAACAATTTGATGTTCTTTTCTACCTACATGTACCTACCTAAAATTATTAAAGAATGTTCATATAAATCTGGATTCGGAAAGGCTCCATTTTCCATCACTAAAAATTTACCTACTTTAGATCTATTTTATTCTAAATATGACTTAGACATTATTCCAGTGAAGAATAAAATAATAAGAGGCACTTCTTAAGCAGATTTAATCTATGTTTAAGGGGCGATTTCATAATCAAATCTAATATCTTTTAATTTTAATCCCACATTATATTTTGTAATTGGACATATAATTCAAAGCTACTTTAAAAGAACGAAAGATAAGGTGACAGAAAAATTAAGAACTTTTTAATGTGGGATTAAAATTAATAGGAGAATAAATTTCATTATCAAATCGGCTTTAAATGTTGTTGTATGATCATCGAAGAAAAAGTGGATGGAGGCAATAGAGACAATTATATACGTTAAAGCCAACGAAGCATCAGAGACAATTGGATCCCTAGAAATCGGATAACTTCGTCTAACGTTTTAAAACCGATCTATGACTATAATATTACCAGTTTTTTTCGTTCCCAGATTTTAGCTATTCATTGCCATCTTTCAGAAAGAATAAAGAGTTATAGATTGAGTTCCAATTGTTATAGGTATTGAAAGTTATTTTATAAAATATGTGTCTTGTCTATCGAAGAAGGCTTGCAATGTTTCAAATTAGTCGTTTATTGACGCCCACACAATTTTGATAGGAATAGGACTTCCAAAAGAGCAACCGTCTACTTGAAACTAAGTTTCAATAAGAAATTTAAAACTTATGGCAATCGAGTACGATCCTCATCCAATCTCCAAGATGTTTTGAACATGTAGGAAGGATTAACAGGGCATAAAATGTTGATCATCCGTATCGGAACGTTCATCTACCCCGAACTTTAATGCTGGGTAAGTACTGCAATAGGTACACTCAGCAGCCGTTTTCCTACACCGTTGAAACAGTTTCAGTTAAGTACCTATATATGTATGGACGGTATAATAATATTCCTGGTGCGGTATCCAAATATGCCCTATTAAGCACGTTCGGCCCAGCCGTGCGATATGTAAATGAAAGCTTGAGTCTCGGATGGAATTCGGTAAGTCACGCGAGCTTTGAAGCTTTAATGGTATCATAAAGTACCTGGGATTACGCCGACTACAAAGCTAATGCCATGTAATGGGGCTCGTTATAGAGTGTTGTTGGCCTGACTGGAGTATGTTTTTGTATATGTGAGTGTATACGATAATTTGATAATATTAGATCGTTATTGAGGGTAATCGTTTCATAACTTGTTGTGGTGGTCGACACGCTACAGCGTCTTGATGTTTATTAGATCATTATTGAGTTGCAAGTGCACAATTTATCTGCAACTTAGTCTAATTAAGCTGAATAGTATGGGCTACTTGGCAGCATACACTGCATTCTATTTTTATGGAGAATATGAATAGAACAGATTTATAGACTTACTACATTGAATCATTAACTAGACTGTTTAAAATAAAAGAAAGAATTCTTACATGTATCAAGTGCAGATGGAGTTATTTTGCGTGGAGTGATTTCTTATTCCGTAACAATAATTTTCACAAATTCTTTGATTTAGAACACTAATTGGTTTTGGGAAAATCATAAAAGTTTTCAATAAAAATTTTGGATCTCTGGAACATACACCGTAGTAATTTTAGAACTGACTTATTCACCAAAATTATTATATATTTCTAGGTAATATCAACTCTTACAGAAGCTGTAGTCTCAAAAAACGAATGCTTGAAGGAGTTTCGGCTATTGATTAGGCTCCATATAAGCGCCACGGCCACACTGAACGCGAGAGTTGGGCCCTCTACAGAACATGAACATTGCACGCCGTAAGGATACATAAACACGCATAAAGGAGCCATTCGACGTAACTTTATCGCCATTTCTCCACAGTTTAGAGCCAAAAAGCAACGTCAGAGGTGCGAGATAATGACTCCCGATAGCATAATGAGTCCCGAAAGGAGACGGCGCCGTACCATTTTTGGAGGCGAGGGCCATTGCGAAATTAGATCTGGAAAATATGATTCAAATTATGGAGTCTCTGTCGGGGAGACGACGGCCGGAATAACAAGAGGTTATTACGTTGATTTAGGCTTTATGACGGAAAAAGCTGTCGAATAGAAATATTCAAATTTCTCAGCATTTACATAATTGCCATGAGAGCGCGGCTGTAAAGGGAATTGGCGGAGATTTGTACTGTAAGGTTGTTGAATACGCATCGGTATATAATTTCCCAAAGGCTATTACCATCTTCACGATGGGGGATGGTCGGGAAAAAATTGCACACACCAAATGGGAAACTAACAGCAGATGTTATTAAGAGCGTCGTAAAACCAAAGAGAAGTATTCTAATAAACATACGCGGCAGTGTAATTGCTGCTAGATGGTTATTGCGATTAAGATAGCATGTTTTCCGAAGAATACCTAAGTCTTAAATAATTGGTTAATATGCGCAAAAAATAGAAGTGATATTCAACATACATGACTTATAAAGGTCCTCCCTTAGAAACTGATTCATCCAAATACAAATCAAGTGATGAGAAGTTATATTCGTTTGACTTTTCTCATTTCCAGTAAGAACATAATTCATTAAATAATAAAGTTTCAACGGATTACTGCTATGTGACCTCTTTCATTATTGCAAATCCTTCGGTAATTTCAACCTTCATATTTTTCGATATAGGTATAACCCCCAGTGGTGTTTCATAAGACTCTTTAGAACAAAACCTTCATATTTTCAGAAGATAGTTTTCAAAATCTAATTAAACGGATCTCTTAAACTTTCTATATTATCATTTTATCCTATGAAGCTAGAGCTAGAGGATAAGAAGAGGTTTCGAGGTGAGAATGTGTTAAGCTAGTGTAGTGGTGCTTATGATAGGATGACAGCAGCCGTACCTATATGGAGCGCGGGAATCCCTTGTGGGAAAACTGTAATACAACGTCCTGTTATTATGTTTGTTCCCCAGTCAACTGCCTACCACCTCGGCAATGTTCCATAACAATACCAGACATGTGTGTAGACGTCACTAGGGGACGAGTTTTCTGACTTTTCGTCAGCGTTTAGTTTTTAACAAAAAGAATCATTCGTGATACCCAAATAAAACCGATGGTATATAAGTAATTCACAAATTACAGTTTATTCTGAACAATATTCTTTTGGCATTAATCCTGCTCTTGGTATGCGAAACTAGATCTGTGCCTGCATTTAACAAATATATTTTAATGACAAGCTGATCCGACAGACATTGTTCTGTCCAAATATCATTAAATTTTATTATTATGAATGTGAATAGCTATAGGAAATGAGTAATCGAAGTTAAAATGAGATAAAAATTATTGGTTGGAATATAAGTTTATTTAAATTTAGGCTGTAGTAGTACCAGATTTTTCTTAAAATTTTCTAGTTTATTTTTAGATACTTAGATGAAAACAGAAAACTGAGTTATTTGCTTCCAGTTCATATCGTCAGCTATGATCAAAACTGCATAGGAACAACGAAAAATAATTTTTAATTTTCATGAGAATCTTTTCTGAACACTATTGTAAAAGAATCTCTTAGAAAAAAACTCTCCCAAAAGCTTCCCAATTTTTCGGGCAATTTTGCCAGTTTTCCTTTTCTTAAAACCTTATTCCGATTATAGCTAACATTTTTCAAAACGTAGACAAATCGATGTAGCTGCCCCCAGCTGATATGCCTACCAACAGGATTTCATGTTTATCAGAGTTAAATTCAATAATAAGGGTATTTTTTTCGGCGTTTTTTGCTCGACTTTAATCGCTGTATCTCATGTGTCTACCGTAATAAGTAAACACATGAGATTCTTAAAAAGTACGTGGTACTAAAGCTGCTACAATAAGAGAAATAATGAAAATATAATATAGTTAAAAATTAAAGGGGGTGTCCACAAAATAAACTTTTATTGCTCGATCTCATTTTGTACAGTAGGTTCCTCTAAGTAGGTATAAGTACCTACTTATACAGTTCTTGTACCATGGTAACCCTTCTTGTGGGAGTACAATGCTCACTTGGTCAGTTTTTTATTTCAAAGAACTATTTGTGCACACATACAAAATAGTCCGAGATTTACCGTTTGTAATAAATTTTTGAGAACCGTCAAATTAATATATTTTATCGCTGCTACCCCTGTTAGCAACAACATTCGATAATTGTTGTAAGAGAAAAGATATTTTTTACAAAAAATTGGACCGACGTTATCAGTTGGTGCACTGAAAGGTATAAAATAATATTAATTCTATTAGTGCTGGTACTTTTGAAGTTGTGCAGTTGCAGTTAGATTGATAACTTTTGGCACCAACTTCACAAGTACTAGCACCAATAGAATTAATATTATTTTATAATTTTCAGTGCACCAACTGATAACGTCGGTCCAATTTTTTGTAAAAATATTTATTTTACAATTTTGAGTGTAACATTAGTCACGAAAGTTGTTGAAAGTTCACTAATAGCAATGTACTTATCCAATTACCCACGTATATTCTTTGCTTCTAGTTGTTTTTATTTAGATCTCAAAGCATCGCTGCGAAAATACACTTAAGAATTTTATATGTTACCATTTTAACAACGATTTAACTCGAAAACTGTAACTCTAAGGAAAAAATGTTCATTATAAATGTTGCTACAAATAATTATGTCTTTCATGCAGTATCGAAAGATTTTCAATTTTCGAAAGAAATCGCCCTCTCTACATAGCAAATATGAGAAACTAACATGCCTCTATCTCGGAAACCGTAACTCTTTTCAAAAAATGTTTAATTTAGACGTTTCCGGATATTGTTCTATCTTTTATTATAACACCTCAGATTTTCGATTTTCGAGAAAATTTGCCCCCTCCACCCTTTGGGGTGGTTTTCAGAGGAAAGGGGATTTTGGATTTGCGTTTTTATGAATATGGGACCATTTCTCAATCCTCCTCTTCCAAATGAATCAAAACTCATCAAAATTGGAGTTCGTTTACTATATAAAACGCGCGGTCAAACAAAAAAAAGCAGATAGTGGAATTGTAGACCCCCTCCGTTCGGGGTTCGTCTGTCAAAAAGTTGAGCGTCTCATCAAAATGAAGCTACAAAATGACCCGTGAATCCTAGACTAAACGGATTTGATGCCAAGAAGTGAACTCTGTGCGTATAAAAGGCATTGAATTAGAATAAAAATGATTCACATTTATTTCATCTTCAATACTAAAAATAAATAGAATACTTGTACCCACCATTCTATCCAAGAATTATATAAATGATCTCGAGCAAAGAAATTATCCCCATGAACGACTCAGATGACAATTAAATCCAATAAATCGACATTCCCGTTCATCGGCACAACGCTATTCTACAAGATCTGTGGTTGGTTGCTATGGCTGATTCTTTAATTAAGGCGTTCTGCACCACTGCGACACTACCGACGCCTCCATTATTTCTAATTACGCCGCTAAAGCGCTACGATCGCCCCGCAATATGCCACCTAATGGATACGAGGTCGTAACTCATACGAGCAATGGGTCAAATTAATTTCGACTTTGGGGAAGTGTAGGTAGGAGGGATGATTTCTATTCCTACCTACCGAAGAGATGCAGACGATGATAAGGGTGAATAATTTGTAATTTTTAATTTCACTAAGTTTGAATCATGGGCATCTTCTGGTGGGTAATAAGATTTCAATTCTCTAAAAAGTTATTAGAAACTAAACGCTCTCAGCCGCTGCGTAAGGAACAAACCATAGAAACCAAATATCTAATGCCTTTTCCCGCAGGATCTCATGGTATTATAGAAAGATATATCACTTTAACATAAGTTTATGCTAAACCAAACAATTATTCCAGAAGACACTTGTATTGGTAGCAAATTTCAAAAGGATACAAACTGACGATTTATTTTGTAAGTCTTATTTCAAAATCAAATCTACCGATAAGACCAAGGTAAAAAGGTGCGGGATAATAATTTTGGAAGTACCTATCCCTTAATAAATAATGTAAATAGTTTCTTTGTTCTTTATTTTAATTTACCCAAAGTCCTTTTGATATATTACAACCCCTATTTGCACCTCATTTATATTAACCATGAACAAGTAGGGTTGAAGCAACATTGTGATGATTTACGTCTGGTCAGAGATACCGCTAATAACAATAGGACAAAGTGAAAGAATAGAGCAATTCCAGCAGATTATTGGCGTATGATAATCACGTATCATCCGAATGGACAGTCAGGAGGAAGGAGGCAACAAAGGGCGCAATATCCCTTGGGAGCCTTGGTCCAGAAGGGGTCCGCTATAAAAAGTGAACGATCCATACAATGGCGCATATACTGGCTATATCCAGTTATGCAAACTATGGCTACCATCTCTTGCGTTCGCTATGGACAATCGCCGGTTGGGGTTGTATGGTCGCAAAGGGAGTCGTCTGGAAAATTATATCTTCGCTGTGGGGTGTGTGCGCTTAAAGGGAATGTTTATGGCGGCCATCCCGACACTTGTGGCAACTAGATAGGGTTATTTCCATAAAATTAACAACAAACGAAAAGGTTGATACGGCCCTTCACCCTAGGTCCGTTATAGGAAAGGGTTTGTTCGCACCGCATTTCAACGATTAAACCATAAACCTAACCTAAAATATTATGCAAGCTTGCATTATTTTAAAAATTGTTGAAATTAACTTACTATTTGAAAACTGGGTTTCATTGAAATGGATGATACGAATTATGCTGTAAAATTTTATACACAGAAGCATTAAATAATTTACGACCTTGTTTATGGTTATTCAAAATATATAGATACTTATTCTCATTGATTTTTTATTAAAAGAGTGACTATCATACTCATAAGAAATAGCAGGATTCAAGGTTAAATTTGCTTTTATATGAGTTACCCAGCATAAAAATAAAAATCTAGGTACCTTCCCCAAGGCTGGTATTGATAAGATTCTACTGAAATATTAAAATATGGAATGGATTGGTTGTACCTATGTAAAAATCAGTTTTCAAATGCTTAAAACATGCGTGAGAGATAAGACTAAACAGAAACATTAAGTCTATAAATGATGAGAACAGTCGAAATGAAAGCATTAAGGAGTATATAAGGAAAAACTCCACATGACAGAATATGGAACGAAGACATTAAACAACATGTGGAATACTGGACATAGGAAGGTGGGTAGGATAGAGAGGAAGAATCTGAAACAATTATATAAAAATAATAGCAAAAATTAATAACCCAGTAGGAGAAACCGAAAAGGAAGACGTCCAAAACGATGGAGTATTTTCCATGTCATAAAGTATGAGAATAAGAAGACAATTCAAAATGGGAACAATTCAGGACTACCGAATTCAATTGTCAATTGTCGCAGCTGATCTTGATAGGAGACAAACATTCTAAAGCTATTGTTTAAAAAGGTTTTTATATAAAGCTTATTGGTTACGGTTCCACGACTCTATCAATATAAAATTGTGAAAATTACCTACATCAATATTTCCATGATGCATTCATAAACATGCCACAGTTGTCTATCACTTTCACGCTTCCGAAAAAAATGTAACAGCACCTCTTAAGAATTCTCGTTTAGTTTTATTATAGAAAGCCAATTGAAAGGCCATAAAAGCCCAGTTTTACGACCATTCCGCATAGCTACTAGTTATACGTTGTGCACAAAAAATCTGTGTGTTTAACTAAAAAAGAGCCCATTGAAACGGAAAATCTACTTTTCTTCAAAGTTCTGGATGTTGGGTAAGCTGTCGGGTTATTCAGCAATAATATTTATGTGCTAGGGCAGTAAAATTGTATTATTATTACGTTAGACGGAGAATGATATTTACGATTTTGATGATTTATTATTTGTTTGACAGTCAGTGAATTGAGTTTCAACGTTTTAATAAAACGCTTTATCGTCATGGTAAACTCTCAACTATTGGTGTTATGGATATATCTTCTTCTCTTCGTGAGTGAAATCTTAATCGTCAACTATGGATGATACGTTCATTATTTGCTTTCTATTGCTAGTGTGCACATGCATATTTGTAGATTTCTCATCACATATTCAATAATCTAGGTACAATGCATTTATTATAGTGGTGAAAAGATTCTATGCCAGATCCTATTTATTGTCTCAGGTGTAACTGTACCTATCTATTTTTTATCATAAACACGGTCTCCAATGGGTAAAGGAAAATAATCAATTAACTGGAAATAAATTAGAGCATTATTTACGATCCATTTGCTAGTTTGTATCATTTATCTAATTTATTTATGAATAAGTTATTTGTTGAAACATTTATAGTATAATAAGGAATTGAATATGTGCATTTACCCATTACAATTAATAGCTAAATATATAATAACACATTAACATTTAACATTATTGATAATTTCTGTTGCAAGACTTGCAGTGATAAAAATCAAGAATAATATTTTAATGAGCTGATTGAAAATCATAAAATATTAATTAAATGAACTTTTACGATAATCATGCGTGGGTTGTTGACAGATCAATGTAAAAATTTGACAGTAATCTTTCACGTCCACATGAACTCAAGAATTATCGATATAATTTCTCAGTTTTATGAAACACTATTTGAACGATGGTTTTATCAATAATGATGTTCCTTAGTTAGTTAGTACTTCATTTGATAGTGTTTCACTGGTAGAATGAGTCTAAAACCCAGTTTGATGACATACCGTCTAATTTCTGGATTGAGTTGGTCTGTACTTGATGGAAATTGATTATTTTATCGTTGTTATCCATAATGATAAATACTAGTATCAGTTTTCCACAATATTTATTAATAACGACAATTGTTTCGCTAACACAGTAGCTTTTTCAAGTTATATAAAGTATATACTGTCTAATACCTACACCCCTCATCTGCGAAGATGGCGAAGGTAGAATTCTAAGACTCTAAAAATATGTTTTTTTTGTTTTATGTCAAGAATCTAATTTAGGTAGAGGTACCATTGGCCACATACTATTTTCATTTACATGTAATTGTAATCATGTAGAGTATTCAATAGTTTATATTCAAAAGTCTTGTAGTTACTATGATCCATAGCAACCAGGCAAAAAAAAGCCTAGGTACTCATAGGTACTTCCGATTAGATTTGAAATAGAAGATATTCCAGACATGCTTTTTGTAAATACCTACCTACATATTGAAATCTATCTTTAAATTTATATTCTCACGGTTATCAAAACTTCAGATAATATCAATTAAAATGTGTAGGTAACTTATTTAAATTTTTTGTTGGTTTGATTATGCCAAGTTGACGCCTTGGAGAATAAATTGAAAATTTCTCAAGTTTTATGACTTTTCAGTGAAATAAAAGGCCACAAGGATTTATGAATAGACAGTAAATTTTAAGCTCTAAACTAGTATAATAATAATTATTTAGTAATTATTTTGGATCTCAAGACCTTCATTGATTTTTACATTGTAACTATATAATGTATATATAATACAAGATAGGAGAAAGTAAAACAGAAAAATATAAAATAACAGAAAAGATGACAGTAAGAATGCATAATAATAAGATAATAAAATAGTAACGATTGTAAAAAATAAATTATCCTTAATATTCGAGGTACTGTACACGTTTATTAGTTTTATCGCTTTTTTATAGGTAATTGTGGTCAATAAAAATGTCGTAAAATGCAATGAGCTGTTGCCAAAATAATAATGTTTATTTATAGGGAGCTCTCCGATGCAGCGTAGGTACGTCACTGTATAAGCATTGATGAAAACTGATGTAACACCTCTAATGGTTAAGTACAGTCAATATTGGAAAGAAATGGATGTTTGAAGAATAATTCATATTTTATTTGTAGAAAACCTGACCTACCAAGAAATACGAGCAAATAACCATGAATTGGTTATTTGTTGTTGTACTTACTTTCTATAGAATATCTAAGTCACATTATTCCAATCGAAAATCTTCAATATATTGTTCGGGTGAGTGTAGCGAGATTAGGCTTTAGTTGCGATTTAGCGACTTAAAAAAATATCGAAAGCATCCTCAGTCGGAAAGGTTTGTTTCGTAAATAACTAAATGGATCGCTTCCCAGTGGTGAATGTACTTCTAAATGTGTACCTCAATTTGTTTATGTATACTTACCTAATTTTTGTAGATACTCCATAGTATAGGAGAGAAATAAAAATACTGAAAATTTTTCAACGTTCTATAGATAACAAGTTATAAAAAAATACAGGTAGAGAAAATCACAACGTCTACAATATAAGGAATTTATTTATATCTCAAACATAAACGACTCGCACTAGAAGCCTTTTCTATGTAAATGTATATTTAAAGGGTAAGCCGCAGCTTTGAAAATGTGAAAAAGGAACAACACCGACGTCGTGTTTTGTATATATGTATGTAGCCATTACATGTGAAGTGTAAACGTGATAAAATTTCGAAGTGCACCTAGTGTTTGTAAACATCTACAAATAAACAGCCAACTATGGAAGGAAGAAGGCGAGAATGTCTACTGAATACTGGAATATCCTCGAGGGCCTCCTTTCCGTTCGATTTTATAACGAAAATGCACATCGCAGGTCATGTAATGTCGCTTCGTGAATGAAAGTGTCTTCGGCTTTACATGTGGTAATCTAATCACAGATTCAGACATTTCAGCAAGAAAGAACCTCTTCAGATTTATCAATTGCGTAGTGCGTAATATTGTGGTGCTGTTCTGAATGTGGAACTATCCATTTTCTGTTGATCTAAAGAAATTTGAACTATTTTCCAAGAAGAGATATTATCGCAAACACGATTTATAAATTAGAGCAGTATTAACAACAGCGTTAATAAAATACTGCTCAACCTTACTGGTCTAGTGAAATAACAGTTATCAGGCCTAACTCATTACTAACCTTATTTTGACATCCCTTATTTTAAATTATATATATTATGGACAATCATTTGGAAGAAGATGATATTGAATACGTGAGCATATGATTAGAGGTGTTTTTTCTGTCTGCTATTTATATTTAAATTTTTAAATCTAATGATTTGACTCTTAACCAAATGAGACCAGGAAGGTAGATTTCTTGGTAATTCGTATAAGGAAAATGTCTGTCAAAATAAGGTAGAGGTAGGAAAAATAACGTCATCTAGGAATCTATATTCCGACATACCTAAATAAGGTCGAGCATTATCCTTAATCAAATCAACATTAAGCTAAGTTACAATTCTATTATTTGTTGTCCTTATAGCGTTTGAAAATTTTCTTGGAAGTTTTTGGACCCGTTACAGACAAATAGTGAATATTTGGATAACAAACATGAACATCGAAAAGTGCTCAATGAAATCTATTTGCCCTTAAACACGAAGGTATCTCGTTTCTGAAACATTATATTATGTTGGAAAAGCCAAAATCAAAATATAGAAGTATTAGTAAAAGTTATTTATAATAGGTATATCATAAAAATATTTTTTCCACAAACGACAGTATTGATATCTATAATTTTCAACACACTCTGTCAGTGTCAAATTAAATGTAAATGAGTTTTTACACTGCTACTTAGAGTACCTACATTACTTTACACCCGTATCAAACTTACATTTAAGACGCTGACAGCATACGTAAAACAATCCACTTTTACTTACATTTGTTTTTTCATATAACGATTTGATAAAGATGATTTCAATTTCAACACGCATCGTCCCATCGAACAATTTAAAGTTATCCAAAGATAAAATCTCCGCATTCTTGATTATAATTCAAAGCACTGCCAATTCATTGGAATCGATGTGAGAGCTCATTGCATATTCAGTTGCAATGACTCGAATAAAAATGTCATTTTTGATTTGCTAGTGATACGAACGTCTCATAACAAAATGGTTTCTATTAAGTGCTTTAATGTAGGTATAACTAGTTGGTGTATTGACCTGAAGGAGCCTTTCGGACCTTTCATAGCTAGTTAGGTACATATTGTTCGAATAATTATCTATGATTATACATTGTACCTAAAACGATCATTTAAGTTCGCTAAAGAAGAGAGAGACAAACTATATGGCACACTTATGAATATAGGTAACAGTGTCTACCTACTATTAATTTTATAATACATTTTAAAAAAATGATATTTTAGCAACATCCTCGAGGGACGAACACACAGTTGCAAAAACTAGTCTGCAAAGATGAATTTTGTGTTTGCTCACGATTTCCCAAAGTGCCTTCCATCGCCAATTATCCATGTCTGTGGCATAATGGAGAAGTCATGCACACATGACGTCATCTGAAACAACGGCCGTATCCAATCTTCGCTGCACTTAGAAGAGCTATATGCACACTTCCTCCGTACAGCGTCGTTTCCAGAGCTTCCTCGAGGGTGCCATCCAAAGTATTTTACTGCCTCCGTACACCCCCCACCTTTACCCCGACGGCCCGGGGGTAGACCACTCCGGCCAGCGAGCTTGATCGAGGAACCGGGATATAAATTCCCATCCTCCATCGTCTCACCCCTCCCGGCACCCTACCGACATCGTTTCTCTTGATTCATTTCGTGAGGCAGCTCCTGCTAGCCATGTTTCATTCCTGTACTACCTAAATTGGGAATTGTATTTTTCACCTCTGCCATCGTCTGTACCAGCGGCGCACCATAATTTTTTTAAAGTTTTTTAGAAATATTATGTTTTTCTTGAATTGTTGAGCGAATATCATAGATAGATACATCAATGGAGTTAAAAGATTTTGAGAAATTGTTTACGTTAAGTTTGCTTTAGGTACCTAACTTATCAGTAATACTGATTTCAAATAAAGACATTTTTCCACGTAACATTAAGAAATCTTCACTTTTACCATAATTATTTTTTTATACCTAATATAACCATTTCGCAAATAATTATATTTAAATAGCTACCTATTAAAGTTATTAGACCTTTTGAACAATATAGAGAAAAGTGTCAATGAAATCTAGTTTATCAAAATAATTTCAAATCGCCGAGCATAATCACTAACTGCTACAAATATAGTTGCAACCCCATCTCAACTCTGATGTGTTGCCATTTGGACTGCGAATATCTGTTTGATAACAACGTTACCTACTTATGCTGGTACCCACGTAAGCAATTTAGATTTTATTTTGTTTTAGAAGCACGTGTTGTTTCATAGGTATCCATTTACCATATTAATTTCCATTTTTCTTATCACTTATTTTTTTTAACTAATTTTCAAATATTTCATGAGCTTGATTGGAAGTGTTTACTGCAGATTTACTTACACTTTAATTGAAATAATAATGGCCATTTTTATTTTTTTGTCCGAAATATTGTACAAAGTATACCATGCCTATTTAATAATAAACAGCCGTATTCATAATCGAAACTACCACTACTAAAATAAGTGCGAATGTGTACCTATGGCTACCAGAACATACAACTGACAGAAACTTAAATCCACGGTCGTAAATGAGGAATGTGCTGCACTCTACCTTAAATCAGGTGCAATCTAATCTTATATCAGGTTTATGCCAGTGTTAAGGTAGGATAGTGTTTTTTTATTTTAATACGGTACTAGCTAGTACCGAACTAAGATTGTATTATGAATACGGCTGAAAATGTTTATTTTATTGCATCTTGATATATTTTTTTAAATTTACAAAATTATTTGTGATATTATTTTTAGATGGCGTAAACATAAACAAATACAGTTTAATAAATTTTAGTTTGTGTCTGCTTAATAGGTATGCGTTCCTGATATTTTGCAAGAAGTGAGTCTTACCTTACCTACTACAAAAAAAATGTCTAGATAGAACCGAAGAATATTGACGCACATACTGTCCTAAATCCAAATAATATCTACCTCTGAGCAAAAGATATCATCCCTTCAGGTGAGGTACCTAATATAAACGTTATCCTGTATCTTGAATATAGGTATAATTTAAAACTTGACAATACCCCTTTATGGATCAGAACCTGTTGGTCAAGTATCTGGTATGGATCGATATTATTAAATAAAAATATTCCAATACTGATGCTACGCCTTATGATGACGTCACATATACGATAAATTACAACATGTTAGTCGGTATCTTGAGAGATTGTGAGTTCTTTACTATATATAGGTTATTGCCAATGATTTATGAGCAATTAACTAAAACCCAATAATTTTGTCGCTGGCCATTTTAACGATTCAAACATGAATAATTACCAAGTGGGGTACGCCCATGGCTCTACACACAGAATGCTCTGAAAATATGCGACATAAATTTCCAGTGGAATGATTTATAGGTTAATTTTAATACGCCTTTTGTTAAAATGAAATATGTGTAAATGGATTTTATCCCACACATTATATACTTACATGATGCTATCTTCGTCGCCGGTGGTGCGTGTCTCTTTGGCATAACGCTCTCATTCTTCGCCACCACCATAGAGAACTTTTAGTGCTCGTTTAATATATTATATTATTTTGAATGGATTTTATTAACACATGCTCTGATGTTTTATAACAGTTGTTGTGTGGCTGATTTCTGTTTAATTAGATCAAAATTCATGTAAGCATTTATACTATGAGGTTTTTTGGTAGGTATATAAATATATTCAAACATCCACCACATTGGAGGGGTGGCATTCAGGGGAAAATAGATGTTTAATTTTATTTTTTATGGTAACATTTCTCAACACTCCATGGAAAAAGAATCATAAAAATCGGTTCAGGTTTTTTAATATTCAACAGGCGCGTAGGTACCTACTTGGGTACAAACAAGTGAATTCTACATATACCGACATTCCTCCTCCGTTTTTTGAAAGTGGGATTTGATCACAAATCCAAAGAAACTCATACTAACGATATCTTTTAATATATTTGTTTTTCTCAATCCCCAGCGATCAGATTTCGGATTGAATTTATATTAGTGACGAAAATCATTTTGAAAAATTTAAATAAGTAGGTATATAAAATATTGCTGTTGTCCTCAAATTATCTCATACCAATATAACAGTAAATAATTTTTTTGTCTTATGCATTCAATAGTGGAAAAACTCTAAAAAATGTAAAATTCCAGTGTTTTATTTTTGAGATAATCCTTTTGATTCTAAATTAATTTTTAATCACATAAATCAAATTCTATGATAGATGATTTTCAATGATGGTTTAAGGACAACAGATTATGTGTTAAGAAATTCCTTTCAAATTTGTAAACAATATAGGTAAAATTGTGAGCAAACCTATATGATAAACAATGAAAATATTATACTGCTACCAACAAAATTATAAAAAAAATGATAATTGATTTCCTGTTCCAGGAAGGTAGGTATTTGCAGACGGGAGATTTATGCGGCCTCCGCCATAATCTGCTATAAAGTAAGTTGTGCACATCGACATCCAAAATTACTTCTAATTACTTTCGTTTGGGTTTAGTATAATATTTATAATTTATGTTATTTATTTTAAATGAGACCGTTTCAATTTCAGCAATCTTTACTGTTAACTTATCCCTAAGCTGTCTTCATGCCCATTCCTTTTTTTTACCAAACGCATTCCTCCCTACTTATTAGGTAAGTACCTAGTCTTTTACTTTTCACAATAGGTGGGTATATTCCTTTTTTATTTGTCGACTAACTTTATTATGGTTCTAGCTTCTCTAGAGAAGAGACACCACATGAAAAATTTAATGAACGAAGTAACTGCGAGGTACGAAGTGAACTGTTAAATAAAATTGTAGGTAGGTACCTACACAATGAAAGAAAATAAACTGGCTTTACAAATTTTTGATGCCAATAAGATTGTACAGAGTGTTTCTTTGAAAGGTCTGTATAAAATGCTACCACATATTCCTGAGATCGAAATGAAGTTGATTTATAGGTAAGTAAACTTTCCTCAGTAACAAGTTGGATACTTTAGGTGCCATACCGTTCTGAAATATACTCATATCAAAATTATGGAAAACATATCCATTGGAGTAGAACTTTTGTTGCACATTTATAATATTCACTTCAATAAATAATAACGAATTTACTTCATACATGGTATCCTTTATAATACCTAAGTATTAGATACAGAATCTTGATTTATAAAAAGACACTATTTTATTTGACGAAGGAAATCAACAAATATATTCTGCAACTTATTGACCACCTATCAAGCAACTTTTTTGCTGATTTCTTAAAAAAATGTATTGACAAATTGCAAAAATCTGGAGTGTCTACTAACACAATTTTCCAAACGCTCTCAAAAGAATTCTATTGAGCACATACATATAGGTAGGTACGTACTTACTAAACATTACATAAAGAAAATATTTTAGACAAGTCTCATTAAAATCGTTAAAGCCATTTTCGAGCAACAGTCTTGACCAAAACATGTTTTTCAGCTACCAGTGTCAACAGGCAGCAAAAAAGCAGCAAAATCGGTTCATAAGTGATATAATCTTGGCATAGACAGACAGACAAACAGATAGGCTAATGCTAAAAAATTTGTTGTCAGAGTATCAGAAAAACGTAAGTAAAAGAATGATTCAAAATAAATCTCATGATTTCAAGAAAATCTGGCTTAATTTAGATTATTTTTATTTTCCTACCGCTATTCCAAGTAGCTTAGTAAGGAAAGTATTTTACCTTATCATTTTCGGAGTCAGGTTTTCAACTGCAACAGGCGTTTGCCTACATTTCATAGGTCCCTGTGGCCAAAATCCAAGAGACTGTCTGTCCAACTGACCAATTTTTCTGTTTTTTTTTTGTTTTGTGACACAGATAAGACATTCTGACTGCACTGTGCTAGACAATGGCTAACAAACGTTTTTCACTTAAGACTGTGGCGAGAAAACTGCTGAGGAAACTTGTCAAACACTTTCTGCTCAAAACCATCTAGGTACCTACCACTTGATATAAAGTATATTTTTAAGAAAAGTCAGGTCAAAATATTATGCTCAAATAAACGGTATTTTTTTTACTATTTACTCATATACTGGCAAAACGGTTCCTCTTATTACAAAGTTGAGTAGGTATAAGCATTGTTGTTTTTCTTAAAAAATGTCGTGTGGGTGGACACAAGAGATATTTATTTCATAAGAAACTACAGCGATTTTTTTAAATAAATATAGGTAATACAAAAACTATAGCATAAGTTGAGTCGTATCAAGACTACCTTTTCAAAGTAAATAAATTACTTTATCAAAATGTTGGTATAGGTTTATTATACCTACAACAAACAAGAAACAAATCAAGTATAGTTTGTTTAGGCTTTTGCAGAAAAGTGGGGTATCTATGTTCTAACATACTAAGATATGTTTAGGTCCATTATGGTAGACAGATATATCTACCTTGAGGAATCTAAGGAATACTGTTAGATAGCAGTATTCTATAGATGGAATTCTGTTAGATATTCGGTTATATGGAAATAATTCTTAAGACAAAAAAAGAAACACAAAGTCTTCTCCACAGTTTATTCTTCAAGATTAATTATTGAGACATGTTTCAAGATTGTACAATCATTTTCAATCAAAAAAAATAATATAATTTGTTACAGAACCTTAAACTTTTTGATGGAAAATGAGATTGTACATTCTCGAAACTTGTCTCAATAATTAATCTTGAAGAATAACCTGTGGAGAAGACTTTGTGTTTCTTTTTTCGTCTTACCACTTCACTCCACTTCGAGAATGGACTTCTACTATATCATAGTATTTTGTAATGTTACCTATTGCTAATTATGAATCATTTGTAAATACAACAAAAACTCAATAATTAATTAAGACAAATGCTTACTCTAGTTCATAGAGAATTAAAAAGGTGGAATTTCCCAAATCTTGATCATAGGTTGACAGCAAAGGATCCGAATCATATGATTCCAATCTAGCTTTTTCTTATATGTAGGTACCTACTAAAAATATCCAAAAATCACGAAATTTCTTATTCTGTTTCGTCTCGATGAATAGGCAAGAACGCCGGTACAGTCTAGCGATAGTCTCGACAACTCATAGTCCCCGTGTATTGCAGATTAAGATTTTATTACGATTTGCTGACATATATATTTTCACTTCAAGGTCAGCTCGTGTCTAGGACAAATGGTTATTTTAGCGATGACATGTAAAAGAATATGTGATTATTCACAATGTTTTCATTCTTTGTAAATAGGTGCATTTTATGGAAAACAACTTTCGGTGCGCCCGAAGCGAAAAGGCGAGCGATGAGCGTAGTTAGGAAGCATGTCCAGGTCGAAAATATTCCTTAACTCGTTCCACAGCTCTAGTGCGCTCTGTCAAAACCTATATTTTCCTCAAAAAGAACCCAATGTACAAAACAACTAAATTAGTAGGTAAAATGTAAATTATTAACTGATATTGATAAACAAGGGTAATAAAATATAATGTTAAATAGATGATTCTTATCGCCTACTTATAAGAAAATATAAATGAGTTTTGAGCACATTTCCTCTCAAAAAATATCAGAAATTCACATAGTTTACCGAGTTCCTACATGCTAGTTTAGTGAGTCACCCACATAAAAACTAATTTTTACATAACGTACATACTTGCTTACAGTCTGACAGATTTAGTACCGTATCATGTTTCACGTTTCACTCAAATGTTTCTTTAAATTGTAACAAAAAGTGTTGTGTTTAGCACTGCTTTATTGTTGTTTCTCATTTGTTTATAAGCCGATAAGAAATGTTGCTGCATGAATAATAAATAACTCGTTGATTTCTTTGAGCTATTTTATATTGATTAACTACACATGAATTCCTACTAAATAAAATGAAACAAGCAGCAGGTATCGAATTCTCAATAAAGTGAACCAACAATTGACATAAGAAAACTTAATATGAAGAACCCCTAAGTGAGATCGGATTCTAAATTAATTACATAAGAATTATTGGTAGGTACCGCTAATTTCATCCCGGAAATAACAATAGAAGCCATACCTGTAGAACTTTTCTGTCCCTGTCCTGTTTACTTAAGAATTTCCCAGTCATTTTATCACTTCAGAAACTAAATAAGACTTCGAGATAAACATCCTTCGATGACAAAACATATTTTTGCATGAACAGTCTAAATTGAATTGATATTTCTTACATTCCAAAGTTTCCTATAAAAAATTAGTCAATATATTTCAATGATTTCATAAGTTAAGTTTAAATTAAACTTGAAAAGATTACCTAAGATAAATAAATAGTATTCTGTACAAATTATTGTGTAGGTATGACGTTAGTATGACTGGGGACATAACCCATATTAGAAAGTCAAACTCTTTTACAACATCCTGGAAGCCCTAAAAAATATAACTACCTGGTTAAATGTTCTGCTTTCTCCGAACTCTTTTTTTAATAATTGTAAGGGTTACAGCTCACCATTACTAAAGGGTGAAAGTTTGGCAATAGAGAAAGTTACTCTGAACAAATTTAGGAATAGCGGTGAAAACATAACAGAGCAATTAAGTACATTTTTCTAAGAATAGGTATGTTTCAGTCATATACTTTTTGAAGTGAGACAGTTAGTTCTCTATGAAAAGTATGTTGTAATATGACCTGATGCGGAATGATATAGAAATATCAACTGATATTTTGATCGTTCATCATCAAGCGACAACACCTAAGTAGGTAGACGACAGCATGAATTACTGAAGAAATAAGAAAAACTGACGGAATATAAATTCTTATCAACAAAACTAATGTTACTACTATCAAAAATATACTTTCTTTATCGTTATTTTAAGGAGAACAAGCCCTTATATTAATAAAAGATGGTATGGCAGTATATGCCATTTTTACAACTTATAATAATTGTCCTACTTCCAGACGGAGGCGGTATGTCCGATGGTGTAATTTTTCTGACCGATTCCCGAACGAAAGATATTCTCTTGTGCAGTTTGCATACAAAATATGCTTCTTTCATTTGAAAGAGGAGGGCAGAGAAATGGTCCTATTTTTAAAAAAATCGAAATCGATAGAATCGAACAATTTTGTTTCACCCAAAACCTGACCTGGATATTGATGACTATTCATTGATTTTGGTAACTAGTATCTACCTACCTAAACTTAAAAAATGAGATATTTTTTTACAAGAGCTAGGACCGACTTTATTTGTTGAAGCACTAGAAACTATAAACTAATATCATTTCTACTGTTGCTGGTACTTTTGAAGTTGGTGCCAAAAGACTGCTATCTACCAATAACTGCACTAGGTACTTCAAAATTACCAGCACCACTAGAATTAATATTATAGTATATACTAAATGTAGGTAGTTCAATTTTGATAAAAATATTTTATTTGAAAGAGATGTGCTGAGAAATGGAACCACATTAAACTAATTTAAATCCATCATTCCCTTCCCATCAAAAGGAGAGAAAGGGTTAATTTTTGTCGAAAAACAAAATTTGGTACGGCAAAATTAAAGAAGATTCCATTCCGGCAATATTGCTTTGAACATTTTTCATAAAATTTATCAGTTTATGAGATAGGTACAGCAATGATAATAGCGGAAATATGTGTGTTTCCACCAACTTTTGAAATCAAAGAATAATTTAAGTGAACTGACTTTAGTGATTGGTGTTCTTATCTACCTACTGAAAAATGTAAATATCAATTCCATTGATGCTGGCTCTTTTGAAGTTGTTGCCAAAAGCTATCTACCTAAACTGCACAATACCGGAATTACGCAAAAGTGGAATTAATATTATTTTGTATTTTTCAGTGCACCAACTTCAAAGGTTTCATGAAATGTAATTATTTGCCAGTATTGTAGGTATATTCTTTTTCTATTTTTTAATCTCAAAATATTGATTAAATTTATTAGAACGATGATTAAATCAGTTTAGAACAAATGACAAATAATTTCAAAATCTATGGCGATTACAAAATAAATCCCTAAAGGTCGATAGGTAAGTTTCAGGGTATTTAATTTTTATTAATTTTTCACTTCTATAGAAAATGTTCCAAACAAAAGTTATATGGATAAATCTTACCGGTATATGTCTTAAGAATATATTTGAGGAATTTTAATCATCGGCTATTTTTTTCTTTTATGTTTGGTCGGTTATTTTGAAACTACTAGTCCAATAATGTCCATTTACGAATTCGACTCAGATATTCTTACGATGGATTTTTGTATAAAATTTGAACTTGATATGCGACCTTTATCGTGTTTACAATTTTTGTTTGTAGTTTTTTTGGGACGTAAATTGCTAATAGGTAGGTAGGTATAAAATTTATTGAAAACCAAGACGGTGGACATGACATATAATTCAAACCTTATAATGGGAAAGTTTGAACAAGCCATTTTGAGGGGATTTCGTTGATTCCCTCGTACAAAGTCGCGATGATTCATTTATATGAATTAATTTTAAAGTCTATATCATTTAGTCGATTAAGAACGAGTCAGTCCTCGATTTACTTTAGGTGCAACGCTGGTGACGTATCGGTAAAGTCTTGTCGCCGCAATAACTGTCTTGTTTAATCCGTATTTCAATTCTGTTGTGGACAAATCAAAGAAACACTTTAAACTTTATATAATTGATATGTTCCCAGCTGTATGGGCATCCAACATCTCTTCTATATTAACACAGCAGACGGAATCTCTCTCGTTGAGACGCAAAGCAGAAAAGATTTATTACAAAACGACCTCGCAGCCAATGTTCTAAATTTGTTTTGGTGCGTGTTTGTTATAGTATACACATGAAACGTGACTGACCTTGTTTATTATTTAGACTTGCACATTGTTTATAAGGACATGAACTTGCGCGCGCTATACTATAATGCCATATAGCATAGATGCACATTACATGTAATCTGAGAGTGCTGGTTATTACTACAGTGTGTGCGGCATGGGCGATATTTATCACCCAGTAGCTAATTTTAGACACTGCCAATATAATTTTATATAATATAAAGAGTATGTCAGCTACATCTCAATTCTGAATCTATCATTTATATCAGCTGTTTTGGATCTGTCAGCAGACAATCAGTATAGGCAGATTAGTACCTAGGTACCTAGGTATATAGGTTTAGGTTTCTCGTTTTAAAATAACAAAAATTCGTATTTTATGCATATGCCTAAAATTTTTTTTCTGATACAACAAACCGGTTAAGTGCTAGTTACGTTCCATATATGGGACTTTTGTCAAGGTTTTCCTGTAAGAGTGAAGCTATACGCTATACGCTATACTATCGTAATTGTATCATTAACTCAGTAGCCAATTTCAGTATTACCTAATTATTATCTTTTTTATTTTCAACTGACTAGAGAATACCAGAAGAAAGAACAGAATACCTATAATTTTAGACATGGTAAAATACAGAAATCCAAAAGACCACACATATTTATAAAAAAAGGTAATCTAAGATAGACTTAGCGAGAGCATTGGGTAAAATATAAAATAGTTTTTAACAAATTGCTAAATTGTTCTTATTTCTCATTGTAAAAGTGAAGTTCAAAATTTTAAGGTAGTTATCGCGTAAATTCGTTTTCGACAAATTTCTTTTTAATTTCAGTTTTATACGGTTTAAGATGCCTTCCTCCCTATAATAAAGTTTCATGATTATTTACCGTTTAGTAATCAAACAAATATATTTATATAGGTATTCCATTTTTTACATAGGTGAGATACAGCGAATGTATTATTTCCCCACATTTTATTTTTTTTCTCGCTTAAACCTCCCGATAGATTTCAATGAAAAACTATAAAATTATAAAATTAAACTTGATAAAAGTGTGTATAAGAATTCGAAGCGATAAATCATTCCGCTTTTTTAATATAAATTTTTGAAATGTAGTATATCCGAGAATTTCGTATTATACACTTATGATTTTGGTGATATTTGGCCACCGGCCACAGCGTTAATTTTGACTGGATATTACACAGGGTGAATATGAACCGGAAATAAATACTTTTTTACAAAAAACTGGACCGACATTATTAGTTGGTGCACTGAAAATTACGAAATAATATTAATTCTATTGGTGCTGTTACTTTTGAAGTTGTGTAGATGCATTTAGATTGATAACTTTTGGCACCAACTTCACAAGCACCAGCAACAATAGAATTAATATTATTTTATAATTTTCAGTGCACAAACTAATAACGTCGGTCCAGTTTTTTGGAAAAAAGTATTTATTTCAGACTTTTGAGTGTAACATTGATCACAAAACCCGTTGAACGTTCGCCACTAATATCTTATTACCCACGTATATATTGCTTGTCCTTGTTATTATGTAGAGATCTCAGAACATCGCTGCGGAAATACGCTCACATATTTTAGATTTAACCATTCTACCACCGCATACCTCGAAAACCGTACCTCTAATGAAAAAATGTTCTTTATAAATGTTGATACACATAATATTGTCTTTCATGTGGCATCAAAAGATTTTCAGTTTTCGAAAGAAATTGCCCCGTCCACATAGCAAAAATACCCATATGTGACATTTTAAAATGAATGTAGCTCGAAAACCGTGACTCTTTTGAAAAAATGTTCAGTTTAAACGTATCCGGATATTGTCCTATCTGTAATTATACCAACGCAGATTTTCAATTTTCGAGAAAATTTGCCCCCTTCGGAGGCGGTTTTCGGAGGGAAAGAGATGTCGGATTCCCCTTTTTATGAATATGGGACCATTTCTCTCGCCTCCTCTTTCAAATGAATCAAAAATCATCAAAATCGGAGTACGATTACTATATGAAAGGCGCGCAAAAACCAAAAAAAAAATGCACTCAGTCGAATTGTATACCTCCTCCGTTTGGGGTTCGTCGGTCAAAAATAGAAATCTTACATAGATAATAACAGAATAAAATTAGAAAACTAAATATTGCGAATGTGCATATTCCGTTCTTCGTCACTTTAACATTGTTAGGAGACGTTTGCTCCGATAATAATTTGCCAAGATTATCATTTTTATAAGCATCTAACAATGTCGTAAATCTAATACCTGCTTGAGCATTTTTCTAACGATTTTAACAGACCGAGCTTCTTTCAAAACCATTAAATTTGATAATAATGTTTTTTTGACCGACGAACCCCAAACGGAGGAGGTATACAATCCGACTGTGTGCTTTTTTTTGGTTTGTGCGCGCCTTTCATATAGTAATCGTACTCCGACTTTGATGATTCATTTGAAAGAGGAGGCTTGAGAAATGGTCCCATATTCGTAAAAACGGGAATCCGACATCTCGTTCCCTCCGAAAACCGCCCCCAAAGGGGGTGGAGGGGGCTAATTTTCTCGAAAATTGAAAATCTGCGTTGGTATAATTACAGATAGGACAATATCCGGAAACGTTAAAATTGAATATTTTTTCAAAAAAGTAACGGTTTTCGAGACAGAGACATTTTATATTCTCAAATATACCTATTTTCGCTATGTGGAGAGGGCGATTTCTGTCGAAAATTGAAAATCTGTTTGCAGTACATGAAAGACATAATTATTTGTAGCAACAATTATAATGAACATTTTTCCCTTAAAGTTACGGTTTTCGAGTAAAATCGGTGTTAAAATGGTAACAACTAAAATATTCAAGCGTATTTCCGCAGCGCTGTTCTGAGATCTCACTCAATAATAACTACAAGCAAGGAATATACGTGGGTAATAGGATAAGTACTATCTTGATTCGTATTAGTGAACGTTCAACGATTTTCGTGACTAATGTTACACTCAAAAGTGTGAAATAAATATTATTTACAAAAAAATGGACCGACGTTATTAGTTGGTGCACTGAAAAGTATAAAATAATATTAATTCTATTGGTGCTGGTACCTACTTTTGAAGTTGGTGCCAAAATTTATCAATCTACCTGCAACTGCACAACTTCAAAAGTAACAGCACCAATAGAATTAATATTATTTCATACTTTTCAGTGCACCAACTAATAACGTCGGTCCAATTTTTTGTAAAAAATATTTTTGTCACTTTATTCCTTATATTAGGTAGGTATATTGGTATAATAATTTACATCTCAACAAATCACTCAAGAAATTTTGTTGATGTTTCTTCTAGTATTTGCACATCATATGCATTTATTGTAATATCCTACTCTAGCATTTCCTTTTTAATAAATCTACCTTTTGACAGCAATTGAATAGACATCGTATTATCGTATTTATGTTAGTCTATGGAATTATTCCAATTTAAAATTTATACCTATGTACTAATGACAGCGCAGTAATTAACCTTTCTTGTGTCAGAAACATGACAATGCTATGTTGCCACATTCCGTCTCTAATTAAGAATAATCTTTAGTGTGAACATAGTCAAAAGTTTTTGACAGATGTCAACATGAAAACATAAAAAGTAAGTACAATAGATAAAACATTCAAAATATTGTAATCTCTATTGAAGATGTTCTTATAGAAAAATACATATAAATATTGAAATATTTTCCAAAAATGTTGACGCATAGAACCTTATACTTTTGACTCCGACTATCTCACGATAACTACCTTAATTTTTGATGTAGTAAGTAAATACTGTCAAGCTGCCAAGTGAGAACTAGTATTCCCCAAGGTACAATTTTAGGACTACTTTTGTTATTATACATGTTAATGACAGGCTGGATAGTATGGCTGATAACGTTATCGTTTCATTCGCCATTATAGATAGCTATAGGTATATTGAAGTTGAAACTAAAATAAATTGGTAGATACACCTTGGAAAGTATTGACTCTTTTAATATTTAGGCGTTATCTTTGACTATCATATGAGATGTGATATACCTAAGATAGAAAACACTTTTTAAATGGGTATTAGATAGTATGTAGGTAGATAGGTAGTTGCATAAATTTATATTTGCTTTCAGAATGAGATAGGTATCTATTTTTTGGATATTATTTATTTTAGTTTTTTATCTTTATGCCAAGTTTACCTGAGAGTTAATTCGATCGAATTGATAAAATTCTCAGAAATAGCTTAAGAACTGCCGGTTTTATAGATGTTATGGTATTTTTTCTGGAATACCTACAGTTTTGAGGAAAATCATATACTTATAGTAAATATCTTGCAAGCGCAATACCAATACCAAGCGAGATAACATGAATCATACCTACTTATGAATCACTGACAAATAAAAACTGACAAAATACCTATACTTACCTACCTAATATCTAATAGGTATATTCCAAATAATACAATTCTGTGAAAATACTATGAGATTTTTCATTCAACAAACTAGAGAAAATAATAATTCTTAGCTAAAATGAACACTTGATATTCCTCCATAAAAACTGAAGGTAGGTACCTTACCTACTTCTATATAGGTAGATACTAACTTATTCGAGGTTATTTCTTTACGAATTTCTGTACTTTTATTATGAACTGTTTTTTGTTCATATAGGTAGAGGTATGCTTCCCATATTTATTAATTATTCATACCTATTCATCAAATAGATTTTATAAATAACTAGGTAGGTATAGGATGACAAAAATCCTATCAACAATTAATGATCTTGATCTGACATCGTTAGCCTGGCCAATTGGCCAATAAGGTAGAGGTTATTATTCAATTCTTGATTTAAGCCAATTACATTTTACAATATTTTATTGTCAATTTCCGTGTTAATATTATTTATGCTAGATATGTTATCAGTGCTTAATGATACTGAATACCTAAATTTAAAGAGAACTTCTATTCTGTTTGAACAAGAATAACATAAAGAGTTAGTTCCGGAACTAACTCTTCAGAAAATATATTACTATTAGATAAAATCTGAATCTATTCGGTTTTGGTGAATTAGCTTCAGACTGAGTAAATCGAAACGAGAATATTAATCTTCATCAACAAAAGCAGTGTTATAAAATATCCTCTGCCTTAAAGTATTGTTAGTGTGGAAAATAAAATAAAAATAAATCATATGTACCATTGTACTCACCACAGACGACCCGGTCAAAGGGACTCATCCAGTCTAAAACAGATAAATTGAATTAAACTTCATAATGATTGCACTATTAGGTAAATTATGTGATAGAATTATCTCTGCTCTTATTCATTTAGATTCTACTAGGAAGCATTGTTCTTGTTTTTAATGATCATTTAAATAAAAATAGAAAACGGGAAATTTTCAAAACTGCCCAGAACTTTCAGACAATATTTATCTTATCTTATTTATATTATTGAAATTCTTTGATATACCGAGCGGAGATGAACCAAAATTGTTTCATTCAATCAATTATTTGGATGTAGTCTAGGTAGGTACCTGGATCATTTCAAATTCATTCACCAAGTCCTTGTCAAAAAGCTAATGTGAATAAAATTAAAAATATTAAGCAAACAAACTGATTCAGTTTACATTAGTTGTTATTATTTGTTCGCTCAACAAAAAAGTCTCACTCAATTATTTATTCAAATATCATGATTAACGAAATATTCATTTTCTTTCAAGAATAAATTATTTAGGTACTATAAGATATAGTTAGGTAGGTAGGTATATGAAACAATCAATTTCATAAACATTTAAGTAACATATCTAAGTACCTATGATAAGTATCTCATATTCTTTTCTAAGCGATAAAGGTTTTTTAGTCATAGCATTTGATGTTGAGATTTCATCCCATTTCAAGGATTTTTTTTCTCATACTTATCAAGGGATCCTAAGATCCGACGGCAGACGCTAAAAGTTTCAATAGAAATCATTTCAATAGACCTAAAAGTTTGTTTATCTTAACTATACCTATTATTTATAGTATGAAATTTGATTTTGAATACATTTCACATACCTACCTATCTACGATTATTCCTGATTGATCAATAATTATTCTAGGTTATCACAGATTTTCAAATACCTAACAGATAAGTAGACCTAACGAGTTAAGTTACCTATAAAAATGTGAAATAATTACATATTATGAATAATACTTTTAAAGAATCTCAGTAGGGAAATTAAAAAACTACCTTCCAATTCAAGCGCCAAAATATAAAAAATACTAGATATTCTTATTACCGACAAAACATCCAATTGTCGGTGTAATGAACTCATCCATTTTCATCGTCTGGACCAACTTAATCTTCTGTATACAACAATTTTGGGTGCTTAACCCTTGTTCAACCGGGCATGTCTGGGTTAATGGCAGAAGCGCATGCGCAGTTGTTAATTAAATTGATCGAGAATAAAACAATAAAGGTCGCATTGTTTGTTTCTATTAAAAAGAACAATTGCCACTTACTAAGAGCTAATTGGACGATTAGAATTCAATATGACCATTCGCATAATTTTTGATGGTGATAATAGATAGATAAGTATACTTAGTGTATGGCAAATGAGTTATTTATGGTCTCAAATTTGTATTAAGGAAGCTTGGCACGAGCAAAAGTGTCTAGCTGAAAGTGCAAGTGGAATACATAATTTATTGTGTGTAAGTAGGTACCTACCTGTGATTGACATCCAGGGGTATCTGGGTATGTCCGGGATAGGTTGTCCGCCGGGAGCGCTTGACTGGGAACAAGAGTTCAGAGGGTCGACAACGGCACTGGCAGCCTGGTGATAGAACTGAGCTGCCACCGCCATGGACGCGGAGGCGGCGCTCACCGAGCTAGCGGCAGAGACAGCCGCTCCGTTTTGGTGATGGTGTCCAAGAGTGTAATTGACCATAGAGTCTGTGGGGGCCACGTTGCCGGCCAAACCGGCCGTATACCTACAGGACTTGTCTGCGGCGGCGGCATCGACGGCGGCGGCCGCAGCCAAGGCGGCTGTACTGGCACTGGAAGCAAAACCCCCAGGAACCATGCTGCCGGTTGCTGCAGCTGCCCCAAATGCCGCTGCAGCTGCTGCTTGCTGTTGGTGGTGGTGGTGCGCTGCAGCGGTGGCGGCAGATACGTAGGGATACATTCTGGAGGCGGGCGAGGTGGAGGAAGCGCTGCTGCTGGAGTGTTGAGGAGAGGAACCGCTTGGCGAGCCGGAGGAACTGTAGTTAACCACGGAGGCTAAGCTGGCTTCAATCGACGACGTGCTGACAACGGGGCTTTGGAAGAGCTGCTGGTGATGGAATTGTTGATGGTACTTTGGTAGCATGCTATCGATGATGAATTTGGAACTCATTGCTGGCCCCAATCACTATTGCAACACCGTCGCGCACCACTTAGCATAGTCCGTGTGATCGAGAATCACCGCACACAGTTGTTACAGGTTAAGTTTTACGAGCGGACCACTTAGCGGTAATAACAAACAACGTCGTTTAACCCTTATTGCGGAGTATTTCTTACGCGTCCTTCTCCTCTACTTCTTCGAATCCTTTATGACCCATGTATGTGCAGTCTATAGCCCTCTATGCCTTATCCGCGGTACTAGCGCGCGTAATGGCGCCCCTCCATGACCGTGCCAATCCCGAGCAGGTGCCGCTGCGGCCAATGGGGGCCAGTCTCTGGCACGCGGCGCTCGATATCGCCGGCCCTCTGCCACAGCACTCTCTGATAGACACGCAAGCAGCGTGGCTCTTCCATCTCGCCTCTCTCATACCGAGACAATTTCCGTTCGACATCCTTGCACACAGTTAGAAGGTATCCCAATGGAATTATTGGCACTAACCGATGCAATCATAGCGCATCACTTTATTTAAACAATATTTTCAAATATGTAACCAATTCTGATCATATTTCTGTAACGTGTTCTGTAAATAACGTACTGCTTGGAATTCTAAATAGCTACTAAACTTAGAAATCCTAACTACCCATTCATCAAAAGAATCAGCTGTGCCTACAAATACCGATAATATTTTATTAAAGTATTACCTATGAATTAAATGAAAAAAAAAAATATTGATCATAATGAAATGGCACATCTTAGAAAGATTATATAAAGTTTAGCTAGATAGATTGGTCCTACATCTAGGTACCTAGGAATGTATCTATCTATGTAATCAAAATCATGAAAGAAGTTAAAAATTCTATCTAGGCACCTACCTATATTCTGTAAAATTTTGACATAGGTACCTACCTACAGATTAGCAAATTATTTTCCATTTCAGTAGATGTTGATAGCATTTACCTGTCTAATAGTCATTTAATTAGCTTAAAATTGGTTAGCCATTCCTACAAATTTAATGTCAATAGAACCACAAGTAGACTCCTCAGAAAAATACTACCTAAAAATGCTTTAGCATAGCAATGGCTAATGTTCATTCTACCATTTCGGCCACTGTGTCGCCATCTCTTCCGCGACGAAGAAAGCTAGAAATAACACCAACGGTTGACCGGTACGGTGACATTCATCATTGGCGTAGTATTATGATGAATAGTAGAGGAGAAAGTGATAAATAACTACATTAAGTAGGTAGGTACATGATTATCTAATAATTAATTATTATTCAACTATGTTTTCGGACCAGTGATCTACAAAATTGAATGAGCTCCACTACAATAGGTACCGACTGTTACAACAACCATAGGGACTAAAATATAGGTAACTATTAGCACAATGTGATTTCAATCATTTTCTTCAACATTTTTTAGTAAGAATATTAAGGACATGTAGGTATTTCCATTGAGATTCCTAAATTACTTTGTAGTAGGTAGAGTAGCTAAGTATATGTAGGTACCTACATACCTATACCTACTTCTTATTTTTATAAATTAGCCTACCAAACTAGGATTACCTAATCTAACTATGAAACAAAAAAGACAACAACTATATTAACAAGAAAACACTCACCTTGCACAATTAGGAATTAACTTCAAATGTCATCTGAAACAAAACATCAAAAATTTCAAATCGCTCTTAATAAGTATTGTAAAACTGATTTATGTAGGTAGTAATACAGCTGCTTATGAGAATACCTAACACCTTTGAATTTACTTAGGTACTCATATAGTTAGGTAGGTTTATATAGAAAAATAATCACCGAAACCAATTTCCCTTTCAAGTCCATTCACGAGCTTTTTCACACCGCACTTACTAAGAATGTAAGCACTTCAGTGACTTCAACATAAAGTGACATCCTACTATTGACAGTCATAAAATTTTATTACCAGTTTACGACATAATAAAATACATTGCTACTATATTTCACACAAATCTTGAATGGCTGTAAATCTTCTCATCTAGACCGCAAAACAACAAAATCTCTCCAGTCGGTAGATTATTTACTTCATCTAGGTTTAAGAATAGGTACTTATATATTTATATAGGTAGGTACCTTTATACATATTTAGGTACCTACCTACTTACTTTTAAAGATGAAAGATGATCATATCCAAAGTTATTTTTCTAATATGACTAAGGAATAATTATAATAATGTAGATCAGATACCAATAGGTAGGTAGTAGGTATACCTACCTAATACTACCTAACAAGAAGCTAACTAGATAAGACAGGCACTCGGTAGGTAGGTAAGTACTCTCTAAAGGTAGGTGCTTTTTAAAATATCTAGGTCAACAGTATCGAGGTTACTGGATAAGATAAATCTTTGAGAAAAGTTGTATTGATCTTTCATAGCTGTTGTTTCAAAAGAGAAATAGTGAACATTTTAGCCTTTTGTTAGAGGTTATTTAATTATGTATTTTATCAAAAATATTCTGATATTATATATGAACATTTATTATATTGCCTGAATGCGTGTGTCGTACCAAATCTACAGATGATGATGATCCGATCCCATTAGGATCCAATATAAGTAACGTAAAGACACAAATTCTAATAGGTACCTACTATGACTATCAAGATTTTGCACAATCCACCTATCTACCCGTAAGAAAAATAAAAGGAGAAATTTCTTCAAGTGCATCATGTGACATAATTAAATGGATCAGCTCCTTATCACTAATTAAAAGGTATTTTTGTTATAATTTTATAATAGACAGTTTATGGAAAAAAATAAAATTGACCGTCATTTCTTATTTCCAAAACTACAAAGCGTAAAATTTGGAAAAATGCAGACTATAAGGCTTTTCTAAAGTTTACAGAAAGACCGATGAGAAAATCCTAAGTACCTAGGTACCTACCTACCTACGTACCTAACACTCTGCTTATGTACTCTATATACAAGCGGGATTTACTCTCAACGAGGACGTTCCCACATTTCCCAGGTAGGAATAAATTCTTCTCAGGTCTAACGACAAGTGAAATTGTAATTGTTTTGTCTATCTATATAGTGACAATTTTGTCCCAAGATATAAAGTACATAGTAGGAATCTCCACAACTAAGTCAAGCCCTGGGTATTCTATATTCGTCAGTCCTTATTTGTAGATTTGGCTGCGTGTCTTTGGCTGAAATAAGGTGACCATTTCTGGCAATATCAAGAACATATGAATGAACTTAGTTTTCTCGTAACTGCGTACAGCCTGTTCGTGCAAAACCATCGCAAAGTTAAATTCTTGTTTCGACACTTAAGGTGAATAGCTATTTACAACAAGAGTATAAAATTGCTAGCACCTCGTTGTGTTTCCTTTAGTTCATAGATCACTGCTGTCACTTACGAAACTTACCAATTATTGAAATAAAATTCGTTTTAAAAAGTGTTTCTTATATTCCTATACAAACTAAGATTTTATCATATTTTGTAGGTACTCTTATTTGAGTGTAGCTGATTTATCTGCCTTGAAAGTGCTGCCAAAGACAAAGGGACCTACAATTTAATGTGGATATGTCTCCAGATAAAGTTTCCCTTTACCTTGCGAGAGGAGCAGATTGCAAATGCGAAATGTGACTGCCAGCGATTTGAAAGCACTCCACCCGTCACTCATCCAAACATTTGACCACGCACTGCGCTGCTCAACTTCGATGATCAAAGTCGACCAGTGTTAGTCCGCTGTTAGGCGCTCATCACTAAAAATAGTACTGCCTAAATTTGGAAGTTTTCTAGCAGGATTCAGTAATCTGTGATATTATTTAAAACATAGGTAATTAAGATTTAGACCTTTTTTATCTACTCGGAAAGTAATAGTTCATGTTTGAAATGAGAATAGTCAGATATCAAGATTTTTGAGACCCCCGAATTAAGAAATCACCACAGACGGCGCACTCGCATTTGACCATTTCTTAATTGGGTAATTGTGTAACTTTACCTAAATATTGCCCAGAATTGTGAAAAATAATATGTAAGTACTTCATTAATTATACAACTAATCATACAGCGAGTTACAGGCTTCTAGATTTTCTATAATAAATATAAAATATAATAAATATAAAGGGGTAGGTTTTAAAGTACCTACCTAAGTACTTATTTCCAATGGGAGAGGAAATGTTGGGATTTTGTGATACAAAGAAGAAAAAGAGAAAAGTTTATTTTTATAAAAATTATAGGTAGGAATAGAATTCTCTTCGATACTTGTGGGTGTCTGTCAATTGTCCGTGTCTATTTACTTACAAATATTTCTTTACCTAAGTAAATAAAAAATGTAATAAATTTAATTCCTACAGAAGTGATTAAGTTAATAACCAATTAATTACATACCTACACAATACACAGCATTCACTATAATACAAAATGTAGGTACCTAGCTGTATCTACTATTTCTGTACTGTTATTTTACTTTCCTATGTACTAATATTTGTATCTTAAAATTCTCTTCACTGTCCTTTTCCCGTTTTATACTGGTAGGAATGGAGTTGATCTTGTTAATCTTGTTAACCGGTTTTGACAATGTAGGTATCTATTCCATGAAATACAAACAATGAAATTCCACATAGGTACACACTGACTCGCTCGAGCTCAAAGATATACCTAGTTTTGAACATAGTAATTTAGAACAACACTACAATTGAAGTTACTTCATCTAGGTACTATTGTATCAAACACTTGGTTGGAACGTTTAGAAATATTATGTAAAAGTACCGAAAACATTCAAATGTGGTCCTATTTAGGTATTTCAAGATGCGGGTAATCGAGTAGTAAAAATACCATTTATAAGGTGAATATCATCTACATATGAAATTTTGTGATATTATTTGTTTCTCAGCAAGCTGAGCTCGTGTTTATGATAATGTCATGTGTGCGTCGACAGCTTTGTAGTGCCGTTTATCTTCTTGCATGGGGCACGCAAAGCGAACAGCAAATGCAAAAACACTGGCGTAGCAAGAAAGCATTTCTAAAGGATTTTTGATTAATTTTGCTCAACCTACATCGTAGTATATCTATATCTTATATAAAAGCAGAAGGTCCCACACTTACTGTTAAATACGAAAACTCAAAAAACTACTTGACATATAAAGCTGAAATTGGTCAGTTTATACCTTGGGACACCTCAGCTAAGAACGGCTTTTGCGAAAGGACAAAACTAAGGGGGCCTAAATCGTAATTGTATATATTTAAGAAGATGAATTTAAATAATGCCTATCTGGTAAATTGATTCTACATTTCGTAAATAAGAATGATTGAGTGTCGTCGAAATATTGCGTCTTATCCGTTTTTTCCAATATACTGCTTAATCAGATTGATTACCAAACATAGCATGAGTCTCCTAGATAAAGGTCTATCATGATTTCGAGGTTGTTGCTACTCATCAGTAGGTATGTCGCAATATGTCAACAATCTCCACCGTTAGTTGCATGCTGAAAATTGATACAATTATGAGTTTCAAATTCACCCTGTGACATACTGATGAGAGGCAACAACTCCAAATCATGATGTATGTCTGGGAGACTGATGCTATGTTTGTTAATGAATTTAATTGAGCAGTACAGTGGAAAAAACGCAATGTTTCGAATCGTTTATTGCCCTAGTTGACATGATAGGTGCTATTTCTGAATATGAATTCATCTGCTATATAATCAAGATGATTATACATCATCTGTTTCTGGCAAATAACTAGATTACGCTAGGACATCTTACTGCCGTTAACAACTACTGCGAGGGCAGACACCCTTCCGACATTGAACAAGGTCAACAACTATTACGGCAATACCTACAATTTCACATTGTCACAATATTGCATAATACCACTATAAATGTTCAATCAGATTGATTACCAAACAAAGCACCGCCATAATATGACTGGTAGGTACAGGATAAACTTAAATTAATTATGTAAAGCTCTTCACCACACAGTTTTTACATTTGATAACTTGACTTACATATAGGTAATAGGGCGATATCAGTACCTACGCTCCTGATTATTACATTTCGAGAAATTTGAATATTATCTATGTAGGTACTTATTGCCATTCACTTTTTGCGACTGGTCATGAGCTAATAGACTATAGCCCCAATGGTAACCATAAGCAAAAGGTCAAGAATAATCAAAGGTTTCAAGCAATGCGAATAAAAAAGCGTACCTACGTGTAAGAGAAATCAATGTTATCACTGGATATTAATCCAAGTCGTAACCTACCTACTGTGACTTAGGCCGGTCATAGGCAATTCTTGTACGGTATCGCGTGCTTCGATGAGAATTTGCCAAACACATTTAACGAGCTACTGGACACCTGATGGTTTTTGAAACCTCTTTTTGGCAGGAATATTGTACTACAGGTTTTAATGTTATTACTCGATGTCGTTGGTGTTGATCAATTGGAGAACAAAACATTTTAATGCTTACTCTCACAGCCACTACCACTGATAAATGTATCTGCACATCCATTTCTGGAATAAACATGTCATGAAAAAGGCAGAGCAGCAACCGCAAAACTGAGATTTATAACGCAGAATTGGATTAATCTGTTTTCACTGACTGAATGCGGAGGTGCTACCAGGTCACTTCAAGAGCGTCACCTGTTGTTAGTTTGGGAGTCTTATTGGTATAGGCCCTGCAAACTAAATGAGTCAGGTCTGCTCTGTCACCTGTCGACGTGAGAGACATCTACCTAATGCACAATCACACTGTCTCTTTCACATTCGTATGATTAATAAAATCCTTCTTCATAGCTGAATAGAAAACTCTCAATGCATTAATGTTTATAGACATTGACTTGATTTCATGTTTGTTTAAAGATGAAGTAACTGGTATGATTCCGCACTTTTTTAAGGTTTGTAATGTATTATTCACAGACGCACTCCTATGATTATAATCTATACCATTGTGATTCAGTCATAGAATCTCATTATTCTAGGAAACACAGCAGATAATGAAAACTACGTAGGAATCCGACTTATTGAAAATTGAAGTGAATTAAATTGTAGTATTGTAAATAGAGTACCTACCTACCTATTTTTTGAGTGTATTATTGATACAATTCAGATACTCATTGAAGAAATTTGCTTGAATATTTTATACCTCTTTTTTAAGCCAATCAGATACCTTGATTTTGACAGGTTGCTATGACGACAAAAAAAATTCGGTCACTTGACTTAATTCCAAATTAATTAGATAAGTGATAATTTCCCTGGCTTGACAGCTGTCATGGCAGAATAATAAGCCTAGATTATTTTTGACAAAAATATTAATTTATGAACTGTCAAAAATTATATTAACAATTAAATATAATTTTTTGTATAAAATTTTCGTACGGAATCTTCCTCGAGCTTGAATTATTCTCCGTAAATTTTTTTGTTGTGAACTTTTTAAAACAAATTTTCAAGAAATTATAAGATTATTTTTGACAAATATTTACTTATGAACTGTCAAAAATTGTTTTAGGGACTGTCAAAAATATTTCTTGTTACTAAATTTTCGTACCGAATCTCCCGCGAGCTTGACCAATTCTCCGTAAATTTTTTCTCAGTTAAGAATTTTCTTAGAGGAAATTGCACCTCGAAAACATTTCCATTATTCAAGCTCTAGGGAGATTATAAGTGAAAATGATTCTGCATATGAAAAAACCTATTTCCAGTGATTAGTTACAAAGGTAGATAGGTATACCTACCTAGTCCTTAGGGATGCCATCGACTCCTCCGTCAAAACTCATTAACCAAAATTAATCCTTGTTGATATAGCATCGGCGGACTTTCCAAATCAAGCCGTGATATACCTACCTGTAATATGCAGATAATCAAGCTATTCTATTATGTCATATCAAGAGATGTCACATAAACCGAATTATAGGTATTCATAGGTACCGATCAAATTATAGATGAATATTTACATAGGTAACAATAATAAAGTGTGACTTATAAAATTAAAAAAAGGAATTACAAGCAAATATTGTAAACATTTACACCTTTATTACAAAGAATAAAACAAGCAGTACCATATGCACAACTGTATACCTAATAATCGTATCGTGATCAAATTGTATATTCCCAAATTACTATATCTACACGAATGGCTGCTCCCATTGTTATAACCCAAACGCATATCTCGATTTAAACACATGTTGCCATCTACAACAATTATTTGCCAACATGAAGTGCATCAGGTCCTATATAGATGGCACACTCTAATTTCTGGTATTGCAACAAAGGGGCGAGCTCCCCTCTCTTACTGACTATAGCTGTATATCCACATCTCTAATCGCAGGTAGCCAGGCGGGCTGGTCTCTACAGTTCTATTATAGCTTTTAGCCAACCCCAAATGCTCAGTGTGTATACCTACCTATGTAGTGTGTTTCGTTAATAGCAAGCGATAATCTGATTAGAATCACAGTTCACAAGGATAGGGAGAACATTTTAAACAGTAACATAACGTAAACATACCTATATAGTATCTGTTTGGTACAGTTTTCACAATAATGTAATTACTGTAAGTATTAGGTACCTATTATATACAGTGTCGGAAGGTATACTAAAGCTAATTTCCTACCAACTGATTTCGACAATATCTACTACGAATAGACGGTGATGTAAAAAATACGTGATCAACCTGACAGAGGGCCATTTCTTCAGTAAATAGGTATTTCTTTATACTTTAACACACAGTCATGCAAAACTGAAGCACATTTGCAAATGTGAAGTGAAAATTTGGACACACACACACATCGAATTTCCTCGTCGCATCACCGTCAGTTTTACGAAGTTATTGGCAGTGAAAGAAAAAATATCCGGTGTGTCCACTCACACGATTTTCCTACCAGTCGCAGGCAAATTCCAGTGAATGAAAAATTTTACTCTGTAACAATACTTTCCTTACATACCGACAATAATAGCGGTAGTGAAGTAAAAATCCTCTGCTCAAATCGTGCTACCACTCATTTTTTTCAGCATGTCAAGACAAACAACAATGATCATGTAACATTTTTTCGCAAGATAAAACGTTTAGCAAGAATCTGAAGAAACATGTGAAAAATATGGAATTTTATTCAAGCATAACTTTTTTGTGCCTTTTCTCAGAGATGGCGCTGCATGTGGTTGGTAAAGGGTTCTCAGAAGAATACATTAGACAAGTTTAAATAAAATCCATAGAGCCGTTTTCGCGCTAAAGTCAGCTCGACACCCAGTGTATACAGGATTCTCATTCAGTGCCACCAGCGAGTGGTATTGGTACCAAACAAAATAAAAAAGAAAGCAACAAAATACACCGATCTGTTCCCGAGATAATGCTGTCACAGACAGACAGACAGATGGACAGACAGCCAGACCAATGGCTGAAAATATATTTATTAGACTTAAAACATTTCTGAAACGTCAACATTTGTAAAAATCTCGATACCGAAAATTTCACACGATTACAATACTTTCCTTGCAGCTACTATAGTAGCGTAGGAAAGTAAAAACATTGAAGCGATTTAAATGGGTAGAAAATCTGCTGATGAAGCGAAAATAATATTCTCACACTTATTTATTTAGGGTACCATTGAATTATGAAATATTTAGTTATTTTCAAATATTTCCAAAATAATATAACAAGACCGTCTATTTTAGAAGGGGAGAGCGTGGCCAAAAGCTCAGATCTAATATATTGATACGAGCAATTCTTGTATACCTATATATATATATATATATATATATATATATATATATATATATATATATATATATATATATAAATTTTATCTCGAAAACGGTTCTAACGAGTTTGATGAAATTTGGTATATAGATAGGGTTCTAATATCTAAGATTATCTATATAAGTGGTTTTCCTGACAAAACGCGAGGTCCATAAACTTTTTCTTGAATGCTTCGGCAGATATGGATAAAAAATTATAAAAAGGCTTTAAGACCCGAGAAATTGATTGGAGATACTTGCATTTTCAATGGCTGTGACCCTCGATATCTACAATAGCTATTTCGGGAATGGCTCCACAAATTGTGATACAAATTCCAATATGGAGTTTTGGGTTCGAGAATTCGATTTGTGATACAGCTGATTTCTGGTATGAGAAATCGATTGGCGATACTTTTATTTTTAATGGGTGTAACCCTCGAGGTCCACGCTAGCTATTTCGGGAATAGCTCCGCAGATTGCGATAAAAAATTCAATATGGTGTTTGCGGGTTGAGATTGGTGATAAAGCTGGGTTCTGGTATGTTTCATATTCATATTTATTTTGAAATCTGTAAATTATGAGCTATGTAAACAATATAATATATATATATATATATATATATATATATATATATATATATATATTCTCCCGAAAACGGCTCTAACAACGATTTTGATGAAATTTGGTATAGGTATAAAGCTCTAATTTTTATGATTATCTACATAAGTGGCTTCCCTGACAAAACGCGAGGGTGTCACCTTCTTCGGGGTCCATAAATTTTTCTTCAATGGTTCGGCAGATTGGATAAAAATTTGCAAAACGGGGTTTTAAGAGCCGTGAAATCAATTGGCGAGCATTTTCAATGGGTGTGACCCTCGAAGTTCACAATAGCTATTTCGGGAATGGCTCTGCAGATTGCGGTACAAATTTCAATATGGGCTTTGAGTGTTCTGGTATAAGAAATCGATTGGCGATACCTTCATTTCATAGTGGGTGTGACACTCGAGGTCAACACTAGCTATTCCGGGAATGGTTCTGGAGATTGCGATCAAAATTTCAGTATGGGGTTTTGGGCGATTGGTGATAAAACTGAGTTCTGGTATGTTTTACATTCATATTTATTTTGTATTTTGGAAATTATGAGCTATGTGAACGATAAAAACCTCTTGCGCCCGGTACGCATCTGACAAATTCGTTGCGCAAAAAAGGCGCGTTCGTGGAGCAGCGCGCTTATCTATACGCACCTTTACGTGTGGTATTACACCCCTCAATTATTTTATTTCTTGAATTATTTTTGAGTCTGAACTGGAGGAGAATGCACTAATGTTTTTAGATGACCCCATAAATAAAATTCTAAACTATTCAAACCAGGTGATCTAGGTGGCCATAATTGATATTCTCCACGACCTATCCAGCGAATTTCATAAGCTCCATCTAAAAACTGTCGAACTAAAATGCTGAAATGAGTGTTAAAAGCGGAAAATTTTGAAGTAACACAGGTAAATGATTTTGAAAAAAATCGAGGTAAGAATTGCCGTCAAGACGTCTTTGTAGAAAAAAGCTCTTGTTACCAATGATACCGAAAATTATGTATGATTAATATGGAAATTTCTTATTTCTTCTCTGGAAAAATTTGCTTCATCAGTAAAGAGAACTTGTATTTCAAATTGATCATTTTTAAAAGTTTTTTGAAGATACCATGAATAAAATTCCATGCGGGGTGGAAAATCTTATTTTGAATTAAAATATGTCTTACTATACCTGACATCTAGACGATCGGCTTCATTGACGATAGGCGTGCTACTAGTAAAAATAAAGGTAGATATAAGTATTAGAAGTTATGTGAAACTAATATTAAATAAATAAAGAAATGCAGACTATTTTCTATAATTACATAAATAGCCAATTAGATTTTTACTGACCTATCGATTACTCATAAAACGATAAGTATGTGAAGATCAAGTGCTTATTCTGTCTGTTTGGTATTCACAGTATTAGATGTCTTAAGATACCTCGGATAAAATGGCTTAGTTCATTCTTGATGGAGTATCTACGTAGATGACATGTTTTACTCCATGTTGGAAGCATCCGCATTTGCTTCTCTATTATTAGGAGTTTTATATCGCTATAGCACACATAGAAAATGGAGTTTTGCAAAATGTAACATAATATGTATATACGTATCAATGTTTTGATTGTTCATATTAAAAAAAATATATCATCGTGACGATAAATAGCAAGATCACACCATTTGTTTAAAGTTTTGGTGAACTCCCTTGCACTTTCAGAATAATTGTGCTTGCAGCAAACTCGTGAAAGAATGGATTTTCTCAGAAGCATGTTATTTACCTACCTATAGATACCGGAAGTATAGGTATACCTATACCTATATATAAACCTTACCTAATCTAATAAGATACCTTCTAGATACCATTCTATGAGCTTCAAGTTCTTGTCTTCGCTATCTTCTATTTTCTAGCAAGCGTCTTTCTAATGTACCTATTGTTCGGGATTGGCGGATTCCGTTGCTGTTGGAAGAGATCTTCTCCGACTCTTCTATCAGTATTTTCTATATTTTAAGAAGTATTCGTAGTTCCACTTGCTTTCGATTCAGCCCCATAGCGTTCCACGTTGCTATTTTTAGGGTTTTGACTTATCTTTTTTTTTCTTGATTTGTCTGTTTCCTTTTAGAAAATGAGCAAATTTTCTTGTTCATCCCACCTTTCCATAAGAATCAGTAGTAATTAAATGGTAGAGCAATACATTTTTTTTATGTTGATAGATGCAGCAGTTTTATGAGCCGTTGGCTTTTCCACTTTGTTGATGCTTCGTTCTAAGGTTCTTCTTTCAGTAACTTGTGAGTTAGTTTTAGGTAGGTGTAATTTTTCTATTGTGTTCCCTCTTTCTTGGAATGTTATTGCTACTATACACCCACTATTAGATACTGGCTGGTTGATATTCACCAGTGTTGACGCGTTTTGATTTTGATTTATTATTTTGTGTATATCCATATAGCTGCGATAATTTGCATTGCGCCACTAAACGTGACTTTACCTATTATAGGTTCTATCTTGACATTCATGCCTACTATGGTCGCAGTTTCATAGATAATCTTAATGTCCACTCGGTGATCTGAAATCAACTTGAATCAAGGTAATGGCTTTTTTAAAACTTCATATTTGCTTCTTTAACATACCTTTTCGTTGCATTAAGACACATTAGTTGCCGTTCTTTTACAGAACCAAACATAATTTTCTGGGGATGAATGGCGGGATGTAATCCTCTGGCAATTAATTTTATATCTCTGTTCTGCTTGTCTTCATATGAATGCCCCTGATAGATTTGTAAATTAAGAGTTTCCTTCCTTATTTCCTTGAAGCTTTGTCTTTCTTTAGCATTGGTTTTAATTTAATTATTATTCCCTTGCATTTAATTTCTTGTTCGTTTAGGTTACAATAAAGATTGTCGTAATTTATCACCTTTGTTTGTAGTATTTGACTGTTGTTCGCCTGATTATCCAGATATAATTCTGGCGTCGATTTTGCTTTTCTCTTTTTACTTCTATTTTTTTGTATTAGTTGTTATCCAAACGACTTCTTTAGTTAACTCTTTTTGATCTGTCCCGTACTTTGTATTTATATGATAGTAGTGGAGCGGCAAACGTTGTCCTGTCTCAAACATCCAATTTTCATGTTTCTATTTTATTCTAGGTAGTTTCTCTACAGTACGGTAAATGCCCTGTAAAGACCTGGAACAATACGTGTTAGGTACATCTGAAGAACTTCCCAAATTTACGTAGGTATATGGATGTTGGTGGAAAAGGGGCAACAACTTCCATCCATTCCCGTTCATAAAAAATCAGAAAATTGTGAAAGCAAGTATCCTCGATTCGATCTTTAACACAGGAAAATTCTGGAATGTTAGGCACAAAGTCTAGCCCAGCAGCTTTTAAAGTTTGGCATTGTTCTTGGGTAAGGACTCTTGATGCACATCCATATTATATGTAGGTATTGCTGGTAGGTACCTATATACCTTTACTTGCATAACGATCGCCTGAATGCAAAATTGCTGGTTGCCCTATTTTTGTTTCAATAACTTGAATATTCATGTTGATAAATATTTTCGCAGTAATACTGAACATGATCAAATTGGAATGTTTACTATAAGATCAGGAACAAATTAAATACTCTTTATATATCGAGTGATCCAAAAAAACTCATTCCAAATAGGATTTGTAAATGAGAAGCGTGTCTTTACTAGAGTCAAGTGACAATTAGTTGAGATTCAATTTTTGATACGTCCGAACTACAGAACGACAAGAAAGGCAACAATCACATACAGAAATAATGAAACAATAAAGATATTTTTGTTGATCATTTATTAACTGTATTAAACATTCTATATAAAAAGATGATTCCACTACATAAATACTCTTAATAATAGTATTGTTTTCATTCATATTTGTTTTGTTTTGACGGAAAATGGATCTACCTGTCCTGAAGAAGATGTTGTTTATAAACAATTCTACGATTTGGATGAAAGTTTGGTCTTTAGTCTTCGTCCTTACAGATTTTCTGCTGTTCAGGAGTTATTAGTTGAGGGTTGTCCAAAAAGAGTTCAGTTATTGCGAAAATCAGGTCATTGATGTAAAGATACGCTTCCCATTCACACAGCCTACTTACAATAATGTTTTTTTTCCTATCACTTCAGTTAACCACCTAATTATTTAAATATAAATAAAAAACTTAGTAATTAATAAGAACATATACCATTAAGAATTCCCTAAAATCATTAGGTATACCTATAAAGTTTATTAAGTAAAAACACCCTTTGGGCCATCAAAATGTACGAACCGAGAAACCGAAAACAGTGAGTGTATGAAAAAAAGGATAACTATATAATTTATATGGGTATCTTTCTAGCGTTAATACATACATAATGTTGGGTGTTGATTCAATTCAACAAAAATAAAATAAGTTTGTCTCCTTGCGGCGTCGTATTTGAACGCCTTTTTTGAAAGGATCTGGATAATCGCTACCTAACCTAACCTAACCTAATCTTTACTAATATAAACCTCAGTTTGTTACTTAAATTATTATTGTTTTCTATTAACCAGTTATACATACGCGAACGAAAGTTTGATTTAAAAATGAACCTTTCTGAGTTTTTAACATAAAGTGATTTTAGCAGTTTTGCGGGTGTTCCAGTCTTAACGAGCTCACGGTAGCTAAATCACAAATATTACGAACAGTTCTTCTGAATTTCCTTCAAATCTCGTCTATTTTCGTGCCGGTAATTAATTATTTTTTAACCTTCTACAATACTGGTTTCTCACAGTGGAATTATATATACTACATTCGAATTAAGATAATGGAAGAAATTCCGAGCCTAATGAATGTTAATTGAGTTTTTTATTCGATCCAGTAGATTGGAAAGAGAAATTTCATGATGTTGTTTTTTAGCTCATTAGAGGATGAAATCACTTAGGAAGATCAATATTAGAAAACTGGTTCATCTATTCCTTGAAGACCTTAACGTCCAAACTAGCTACATATAACCTAATAATCTTAGTATTTTTTAATTGGGAAAAAATTGAGTTTTTTTTTTCGAAATAACTTTGGAAAAGTGATGATCTAAATAAGGAGGTTTGTAATATTATGCCTAATAGGATAAAAGCACAATATTTTTATAGGTAGATTTATGTTCCAAATAAGGATCCAATCAAAGCAAAAATTCATTATGTTTATGGTCATGTAAATCTCTATTGATCTTCTCATAATTCAGAACTGTCACGAGGAGAGGTTCCATTTCACTAGTTGAAGAGCCCGTTGCATCTCAGATAAAATATGGGTAGCGGCCTGTGCCAAAGTCGCCATAAAAGTGGAAATGACCGTTTTGTGGTTATTTTACTAAGTATGGTGTCATCCGCAGCCCCATTCGGTCTGTCATTCGCAGTCTGGTCCTGACGTCACTTCACTTCAAGACGTGTCGATGTACCTACGTCTTGGGACAGTGGTGTCCGAATTTTCGTTGTGCTTCAACTTGCCGGCCAGGACGAAGGTAAATTTTCATATAATTCATATCATAAGATTTCTTGAATTACATTAAATTGTCATGAGACGATAGTCATAATAATTTATATGCATAAAAGGAAAGTATCTTATTATTAGGGAATTAAATGAATGAAATGATCCTGTGAGTTTATTTTTTTGGTTTCAAAAAATTTTCTTCTTTTTTTATTTTTGAAATAATCGCCCGTTATTAAGGAAAATATACGAAACTTCAACGTTTCTTCCTTATCTTCAAAGCTACAGTAAAATAAAAGATACTGGTATATTAATAGATATTTTCATTATATTATTATGTTCCTATCCCCACTCCTCATTTTTTCTATAATTACATGCATTCTTATGATAATTAATCAATAATTTTATAATTGCTATGATGAATAGAAATTCAATAAAGTGAAAAAAGCATCTACAATAATTTTAAATTGAAACGCTATATTAAAATTTCGACTATTATATTGTTAACACATGACAATTGTTTCGGCACACAGTTTACAGTGCTTCTTAAGAATTTAGTTTTATACTCTTCTGGTTTGAGCATCTTAATTTATATACCTATAAAATTATAGAACATTTATTTGTTTTCGTATATAATTCTAGTAGTAGAAATGCTTCCATCATTTACCTTGTTTAAATTAATATAACTTTGGAAATAATAGACTTAACATTCTGAGGTTTTAAGAGCTTTGTTTCCAATTCAACAGAGTACTAGAAAAAGGAAAATATACAGGGCTGTTTGAAAAAAATATCATTGAATTATTCTAATATATATGTTGATTTAATTTGGAAAACCTTCATTTCAAACCTAGCTGGAATCGGAATATGAGAAAGTTATGTTACCTACTTTATTACACTTCACATTTTCAGCATTTCCGTAGTGTAATTGTTAATAATAGCGCAAAAGTAGGTAATATACGTGTTATGTGTTTATTTAAAAGACACATTAATAGTAGCTCCCGGTTCCACATAATGCCCATGCGCACACCAATAAGGAATCCTTCCATGTATCAGCATATACTTTTGGTAGTCAGTTATCAGGACCAAACAAAAATCAGAATCTTCAAAATTATCTATTTTGTCGCCTTGCAATTTGTAAAGCAAAACAATATCGATCTCGTTACTTTTATAGTCTTGAATCCACAAAATGAAACTTTTCGAAGAGTAATTCTTCAATAAGAAATTCAAGACTGTTTTTGTTCCTTAGATGTTGCACTAAATCTTCGTTTATCCGAAAAGAAGTATTATACTGGGAACTGGGATTCCAAATATTTGTAATTATACGAAAAATTTACCGGTGAAGTTTTATTATGGACATATTTCAGATGTTTATTTATGTTTCCATGACGACTGTATATTTCTTACACATTTCACGTATGGCACTAGAAGTCATGGTAGAAGATAGAACTTCAAGATGATTGTTGTTTTTGTTCATCACGACCTCCAGTTTTATCGAGCGCACGCGCATTGTGTGGAACCGGGAGCTACTATTGAGGTCTCGATTATTTCAGGGCTAACACTGAATGGTGAAAGCAACATTTTAAAAAAAATCACTGGCTTAAGAGATGCGGGGAAAAATTGAAATTGACTTTCTTATTAAAATTGATACATGTTATTTTGTAGGTACATGAGTATTTCTTAAAAAAAATTGTTGTTGACTACCTATATGAAGTTAGTTCAATAAGTTATCAGGTGCACCCTTTTTAAAACTTACTTCTAATTATTCTCTAACTCTAAAGTAGAAATCTTTTTGATAGTTACGTGGTTATATTGTTGACATTAAATTGATATTTAAATTCTTGTCTATTTTATATTTTACTTTCATGTCAATTTGCAGAAATGGCTTATGAAAATGTAAAAAATAGGTTATTTATTTCACACTTTTGAGTATAACGTTAGTCATCAAAATCATTCAACGTTCAACGTAGCTTATACCTACTTATTTAGCGATTTACCCACCACATAGCTGAAAGACACATATTTCAGTATTATTTTAGTCTTTACCAATGCGGTAATCCTATGATTTTTTTTATTTTGCCGTCTCAAATTTTCGATTTACGAAAAAAATTGCTCCCTCTGGGGGTGGAGGAAAAGGAGGAGGAAGTTTTTTTGAGGGGTCTGGGAAAAGTTTTTGAGGGGAAGGGCATGCTGAATTTCGATAAAAATAACATACAAACAAACAGTCGAATCGTATACCTACCTCCTCCATTTGTCCGCTTCATGTTACCATGATAAATATGAACAATGACATTTAGAAGTTGCAATGAAATCTTTCCAGTTTTTGGATAATTTATACTAAACTAGCTTTTATCCGCGACTTCGTGCTCGTCCAAAGCTGCATTCAATTCCATGCGGTAGTTTTTGCATGATGCGTGTATAAATATATGGACAGACAGACAGATCCGATAAAATGGAATCTATATTGGAAGTTAGACCTCTAGCAATACATCTGTGTAAATTGCATTTAATTCTATATAGCAGGTAGTATTTGCTTGATGCGTGTACAAATATACAGACAGACGCGATAAATTGTAGCCCATATAGTTCCTTCGTGATGCGCGTACAAACATACAGATAGACAGACAAAAATTCTAAAAATCGCTGTTTTGTCTTATGTTGCTCTAATAATAGTCCAACATATTATTGTTTCATAAATATATTTAATGTACAGACTTCCGCCTGTTACAATTTTTTTATAGGTACCTATATGCAGGTATAGATTTAGATATAGATTAACTAGGTATTGTGATTATTTTTAAAATACTATTGAGTTGTTGTTTAAATAATTTTGTAACAATTTGTTGTTTGGTCTGAAGAAAAGAATAAACATTCTCGAAAGGCCAGCTTATCTCAAAGAATGTTAATTATTAAATAACTGCATCACCAAGAATCATCTTTTTATTGAATATAAAAGCAGTCAAGAATATAGGTAGGCATATATGTGTTGGCTTTCTCCCATATCTGCACTTTCTTGATGGATATCGGGTCACCTCTCAGTGATATCTAATAATACAGTTGAAGGACTAATATGAAATGTCATCAGATATCATGGTTGTTGCATCTTTGTATAGACTGTTGTGAAATATTCTTATACCTAATGTATCAAAATAGGGTTAAATAAGTGTGTTGAATTTTTAAAGAAATCATTATTTCTAATAAAGCTAACATCAGCATTGAGATATATTCTTGTGACGTAATTTTTACAGATGAAACGAACTTGCAGCTACATCGGTAAAAACAGATCTATAAAATGGTTGATGCTGGCGAAAGGTCTGACTGTCCAACTAGTCCAGCAATAACTGATCATATGGTTTTTTCATAATGTTGATGTTAAAAACGCAGCAAGAAAATCATAATAAAATCCAACCTTAAATAATGCAAGATTTCTTGATCATTTCCGATGTTTCCATCACAAGAGCTGAATTAATGCTATAATTGGACTTAAAACGCCCAGGCATTAGACTAGAAGTACATGCTCACTTTCTATACACTTTTCAAACACTAGAAAAAGAAATTTTAAATTTGCCAGGATTGCACGAGCTAATAAGCAAAGATATACTATCGATTCTTCGTAATGCTCAAAAAAATACACCAGCTGCAGTAACAACTGGCAAATTGACGATAACACTGCGTAATTCATAACCAGTTGCTTGTAAGCCTCGTCATTTATCCTATGGTGAAAGATTACAAGTGAAACGAATTATAAAGGGACAATAAGAGACTGGAAGAGTTCGACAAAGCGAAAGTGCCTACGCGAGTCCGATTGTTCCTATTCCTGGAGCAACAAAATTATGTGTAGGTAGACTATCGGGAAGTTAATGAAAAAATCGTTATAATTATCGACTGCTCCTCAAGATCCCATAGATGCTTTATACAACTCAATGAAATAGAAGAGGCTTCAAAACATGGATCCCTGAAAGATGATTTAGCCTTTTGTTTGTATTGACGATGCATTGTGTACAGCACAAACTACTGAACAAGGGCTGGAAAATTTAAGGAAAGTGTTTGATGTACTCTCTAAAGCTAAATTTGTGTTAAATTTAACAAAGTCTAACCTTTTTACTAGACCTGTTTTCATTGAAAATGGAACTTTGAAGCCGAGCCCCAGAAAAATAAATGCATTAGTGCAAATAGTTCCTCCGGTACCTAGATATAAAGTATGTCTGGCAGTTATTAGGATTGGCTGGATATTTTATGCGTTTCATTAACTTCTTTTCTAGATTAACGACATAAATCGCCGAATTGACTAAGGCCAAATGTTCATATGGTCAAGTGAATGTGGAACTGTTCGCTTAGAATGTGTACAACGTTTAAATGAATATCCAATCTTGAACACAAAACACAGAGTTACACACAGTCGCAAATGTAGTAGTCTTGGTGCAGTACTAATGCAAAAAGATTCAAATTATGTATTACATCCATTCCTTATTATAACAGACTTGGGTACTACTGATTGTGAATCACGATACCATTCGTACGATCTAGAAACTCTAACAATAGTAGAACCAACTCAGTACTTGGTGCTCATATTTGTATGGCATACAATTCAAAAGTTATACGTAGAAACTGTTCGGGCTAAAGCGCTCAAGAAATAACTACATCCTAGAGTTGCACGGTGGAGCATTAAGTTACCTACAAGAGTTTGAATCTGAAATCGACTATAGACCTGGTTTCAAGATGTCACATTTTGACTATCTCAGATGGAATGTTCCGATGAAAAATATTATATTAGACCAGTATACGGGTTTCAATAATGCTAACAAAATCATTGCCGAGTATTAAGCAGACGACATGTTGTGCCGCTCTATACTTATCAAAACCCATGTGTAGCCTGGAGTGGTTGGTACTTTTGGGAAATTCAAGTGATAAAATTATTAGGTGTTCCAATATCAGCCAGACTGGACGTTATGAGATTGTATCATAATGAATCATCTCATATTTCTGCTGCTAAAATGTTATAAAAACTACAAGAGAACCTTATACGGCCATATATGAGTAGAACAGTGCGGAAATATGTCGCAATCCGTCGATCATGTGTTTGGGGAAAGTCTGTCAGAGATAATTGTTAGGCTAGGGTCCCTAAAAGTTATTTTGGGCTGTTTTAATTAAGCTTAGTTCCCCATAGATACTTTAGAGCAAATACCTAATATAGTTCCCTTACTTATTGTTATGCTTTTATGCTGAGGTGCCTCAAAGTAATTTTGGGCTTTCTGTGAAGGTCTCTACCTTTTAGTTAGGCATTCTTTCCCAAAGGTATTCTTGGTATTATTATACAACTGTCCAACTTATGTCAAGGTAAAGTTCCCCAAAAGTAATTTTGGGCTTGGCAAAAGTGAGAAAGGTCCCTAAAGTGTCCAGGCATTGTTTATAAGAGTCTACTTGGTAATTCAATGTTATACTTGATTAATAATATTGAAGGAAAGTTCAGGTGTGTTTTGTAGATCCAATAGAAAAGATGCCAGGACGCCCCAGGGATAGGAAACCCGTTTTAGCTTTCTCCGATATCTGCTCTACCTTGATGGTTATTGGGTCATCATTCATCAATTTAATCTAAGCTTTCGGAATATATTATAGATGTTATTCATTTTATTTTCTTAACAAAGTTACTCACGTTAATTGACGTTGATTGTTATGATGTACCTAAGTAATATCCGCTGGTTACTAGCATCTGAATTTTGATATTATTGAGATTTTTTAGTGCACCAGCTAATAAATTCGGTCCTAGTTTTTGTAAGAAAGTTTTTAGTATATCCGTATTACTCACCTTCACTAATTTTGGTCCTTTAGTTGGAGAATTGTCTGATCAATATTGATAGGTATAAGTATACCGGGTCATTCAGATTCGATGCTCACGTAAACCGTAAGAGCTACGAAGAAGGTTAAATTGGGGCAAAGTTGCGAAATGTAATGGGTATTAATAGGCCACAACCTAATTTGAAGTACCATTTAAAAAAAAAACAAATTTTCACATTTTATTATTTCTTTAATAACTTGTTTGTTATAAAACGAAATAAAAAAACAATAGCCTTTCTCCGTAGCAACTTTTTCTGTTATATACAGTTGTGCTCACCATTTTTTGGTACTAAGTTTCGGCACTTTACAACCATCATCAACTCAAAAAAATAAAATACGGACCTGGATTTAAAAATTTCTTTCCTGATTGCAACAGAAAAAGTTGCTATGTAGAAAGGTTTTTGGTTTCTCAATTCTTTGCATAACAACCAAATTATTAAAGAAATAACAAAATGCGAAAACTATTTTTTTTAATTCTCAAAAACGAAAAATGATACTTCAAATTTCATTGTGGCATATTAATCCTCATTACATTTCGCAACTTTGCCCCAATTCAACCTTCTTCGTAGCTCTTACGGTTTACGAGATCCCAATGGTGAGCATCGAATCTGAATAACCCGGTATATAGGACTTAAGCCCAAGAAAACAGTATTTCATATACCATTCAATTGAGACACCCATGAAAATTTTCAAAAATATAAATATAATCCATATATTGGACAGCAATTGCAATAAGGCAATACTTGTGTCTATTGTGAGATACCTAGATTCTAAAGTAAGATAGATTATCAGTTGAATATTGGAAGCAGTCTAAGCAGTAGTAGGTAGGTACTTACTTACTTATTCTAAAAAATTGTAGAAATCTTTATAGATAGTGTTAGGTGAGCAGTAAGACTTAACATTCAGTAACAAGCTGGAACTCAGAAAATTATAATGATTTATTTTTATTAATATCTATTTGGGCATTTTAGACTCCCGAATACATTACGCATTAAAACACTGATCAGTGATTGCTATTCAATAAATACGCGAATATTCGATTCGATAAAATACCTAATTACCGTTGTAATTGAAAAGGTACCTCCTGTTCAAAGAATAAAAAATGTGTTAGGTTCAATCACTAGAAATGGCAACTCAATGCTGGAATACTTTGGCTGTCAAGCTTCTGTTGAACCATAAAGTCGCAGTAAAAGAAGCTGTTATTCTCTACGCACATTTTACGACTGATAATAAATCAAGCGTTAAAAACCATTAATCCTGTTCTTCCTTAATATTACACGTATGTCGGTTATGCGATTTAGTGGTGCTAACAAACGAATACAACGATGTAATAACAAGCTAACATAAACAGTCGTTAAGACCAGATCGTAGGTGTGGGAAAGATTAAATTTGATGACTTGTGAGGCTATAAAATAATTTCGATCCAGTAGCTTTCTTTTTGATTAAGGACGCTTTATCTGAACCTTAGCGCACAAGCTGAAGACTGAATCAATTTTGACAGGACAAAGAGCTTGAGGCATTTAGTCGAGTTAACTCTTGGCTTTGCAAGTTATGAGTTATCAAGATCATAGTAAGTCCAATGGTTATCAAGTGCTATTCGTAGATAATCATATTGTGCAGAACTTTTAATTTTTTATGAGGTTAATGTAATAAGTAGATAAATACACCTATCCTACATTCTGATAGTAAAATTATAACGCTTACGGGCAGCTAAATATCAAGTTATCTAGCACCGTTTCTCCAGTTAAGCAGTTCCGAAACTTTTTGATGCTATTACCATACTATGTAGGTATTATTTAATAGTTATGTCGTTATTTGGGTCTAAGCCATGACCGAAATGTGACGGTGTGAACATACATATATTTGTCCTTATCCGACACCTCTAGAGAACTAACCAACGAGCTTCATTGCAAGAGAATCCGGCGTAGCGAGATTTTTATCCGCCAACTACGACGTGTTGCTAGTCTACTCGGCAAATCTTGTTAATAAATTACAGAAAGAGAGACTTGCCCGACCATTACCATCAATCCAATGATATATTCACATTCTGACTAAATACTTCAAAACTGAATGCTATCATTGTTGTATGTCTACGAAAAATGAATAAGTAATATCTTTCTTAATCGTCCAAACAAAGAAATATTTTTGAAAATTCTTCTATCTATTCAAGAAGAAGTTTATAAGACGGTGATATTTCTTAGTTTTAACATTTGTTTAATATTTGGTGTGATTTTGGCCAATGCCCATCGTCCAAATACAACCGGTTTTAATATCACGACCTGTTCCTTCATCCACTGAAAAGGATCACTTACTTACTTAGTCGATTTGCCAAATCTGGATGAATATTATTCTGCAGGATTAGCTCGACAATTGGGGGTCACATTTTATTGGTTTCATTTTTTGTTTTGCAGGGCATCGATTCCGCTCGCTAGTGACACATATTAGACATCTTGCTCTTAATGGTTGCTAGGCAATGCCTAGTCAAAAAACGTGATTTGCTCAATACTGTGGCGCAAACACGGCTCAGGCGAATTTGATGATATTTGCATAAAACACCCAGAATACTGTCAAAAACATAGAGTTAAAGGCAAGAAGTAGAGCCAAACTACTTCAACCTTACTGAATCGTTAGGTCCGCTTGGAATAATTGAAGATTCGAGGTATAGGCAATTGAAAACAGAAACAGTGAAGCATTTTGATAATTATAAAATGAACAATTGAATAAAATCAATGTAATTACAATTTATGTAGTTTAGCAGAAATAAGGGGCTCATATTGCCCGCTATAATTCGTATCTGATAAAAAGCAGGAAAACAGTTATGCTTAGATAACAACTACCTAACTGTATACCTACTTATATTCTAGTAAATGGTTCCGTCTTTGTCAAGAGTGAATATGTCCACCGTAGTTTATCTTGGCACAAAATCCATAATCTGACTACCTGATTAGACGACTTTTAAATTCAGTGGAGTTCTTTGAGAGCGGTACCCAAACCTCCTCAACTCCACTCTGCTCTGGTAAATGAGTAATTTGCTAAGAAAACGGGCAACGTTATCTTGAGCTGTTAAAATATTCGATATATTCCCTTACAAGTTGAGGTTATGTATATTTATTTTTCCGAATAATTTAGCAAGATATGAAGGTTAAAAAATAAAACATTATCTGTTATTTTGGCGTGTAACTTTTTCTTCTTATCCTCTTTTCTCTTTCCAGAACGCTGGAGTTTTAGGTGAAATAGTTATCTTATAGAGCGTTAGTAACTACTCACTTCTGTGTGAAATAGATAACGCTGAATTTGATTCAAACTTCATTGCACAACTCTTTGGAAACTCTTGTATTTTCCGGACACGGATTTCTCACTTTCTGAGTAAATGCATCCAACAATTCAGAAGGAAGAGTTTTCACTACCAAAGTAGAATAAGTTTACCAATATTATAGTAGAAATAATTGGCACTAATTTTACTCCAACACTCTCAAGACACTTAAGTAGCTGTCCTTACGTCTTAGTCTCGTTACGGAAATTATCCGCAGTTATTGAAAAATGCCATAATTAATTCGGGTGAGCTTATAGAATCCAACCAATAGAACAAAAGCAATCTTATAATCAATATGAAAATAAACTTTTATTAAGAAATAAAACAATATATACCATATAAATTAAAATATTTCCAGCAAATAAATTAAAAATAACGTAACATGTATTCTGAATAAACAAAAAAACTACTTATTCTAATAATAATCTGACATCCTGATTAAACCAAACTATACATAAGTTCACACAATGCAGACCGCATAAAATATTTTTTTTATTTTTTTATTATTATATATATTATTTAGTGATAGGTGCACAACCTCAATGAAATCCTGTAGCCAATTTACGAAGAACTCAGATGTTATGTACCTACTTAGCTTGAATATGATATTTCAACTTTACTCCTAAGCGGACCATGCATCATTACTCAATTCTGCAGTATACCTACCCTTTGCGTTTGAACATGATAGTTGGAGGAACCGGCTCTTATTCCTTCAATAGTCACAATTATTTGATATTTTATTACCACTGTTGCAAATCCCCATTCGTTCATGATAAAGATCTTCGTGGCATCGATTTTTTATTCATCACAAAATCTTTGTAACATGTCGAAAGAATAATCACCTTATTTGATTGAGCCAGGTAGATTCTGGCAAACGAAGTGCCAAGTTTCTATTTGTAAGACATAGTTTTGTTTCAAACTGCTTTATAGGGGTTCAGCCTTAACTGTGATGCGGAAGTCCATCTCTTATGATATTTATGGTGGTCTGCCAGAAGGTCTTTTTGTGTAGGTTTTCTTGTTTTTTGATCATTTGACCAATTAAAATTACTCCTTTAATTAATCTCAATACCATCATTTCTGTTGTTCGGCATATGAATTTTTCACCGTTTCAGCCCTCGTTTCTAGAGCGTCAATTAGTACGGTCTCACCACTGCCTTATAGGCATCAGCAAATTAGGAACTGACTTAAAACAGTTTGCAAATCGCTATAAACGCGCATGTCTGTTAGATAATTGTCCATCTGAATAATCTTGACAATAGTTGGAACAGCTGATAACTTACTAGAATCAAGAATTTAGCCGAAACGTCACAAATACATGTTGTCTTGATATTTTCTTAAGTTTAATACTTGTTAACACGATGCTCGGTATCTCTCTGTACGTCACACAATATTCAATTGTAAAGGTAAGAGAAGCTAATGGAGTTACTTTGAACTTAAGGAAATGTTATGTAGGTTCTATTCAATTTACTAAGCCCAAGGCACAATTATTTAATGCCACGAACTGTTATTAAACAGCCACAAACGCACATAAGAAAGAGAATTTATCTCAAAAAAGCGCACAGTCGAATTGTATACCTCTTCCGTATGGGAATCGGCCAATAAAACTTAATGAATGCAATAGTTACTTATAACACACTTCTCAAATATCCAAATATTCAACAACTTTTTCGAGTGAGATTCAGATAAAATTGTCTAATAAATAGATTAATCAAAGACACAGGTGAACCCCCTGACCTCAGTACCCATGTTCATAACTAATAGTCAGAAGAAAATCCATTTTCCAGAAAAAAACTTATGGGATATCAAAAGTTACATTAAGTTAAAAACTCTGTTTATATTCGGTAGCGTCCTGAGGTTAGTATTAGATATTTACTTGAAAATTCAATAGGTAAACTGAAACGTTCTTTATAGGAAAAATCAGTCGCGGTTTAATTAAGGCACTAGAATATACGACTGTTATTGCCCCCAAAATTGTCAAATGCCAGCCCATTGATCTTGTTTAGACGAAGTGATAGCATATGTAGGGATGGGGGTCAAAATGGAAGTCGAGAATACCTACTAATTCTAGAGCTCTAGTCTAATATAACAACGCAAATCTATATCTGTCATCTGCATAATATGCTGTAAGAACTATAATCTTCAGAATTATTCTTCCATGTTACTCTCAATGTCACAGTGATACCTTCCAGTGCTAAGCAACAATGGATCAGGTAAGCATTGAGACCATAAGAGAAGAGCTCCAAATACAGGATGTGCAACGGTTCGGAAGGGTAAGACGACGATTCTGGAGAGATCATGAATACAGAATGGAAGAGAACAAATGAGCAAAATGGACAAAAGACAACAAACGCAACACAAAAAAACTATCAGGAAGACCAAAAATATGGTTTGAGATCTGGACTTCCGCAGCACAGTTAAGGCTGAAACCCTATGAAGCAGTTAGAAAGTATATCTTACAAGTAAATGAAAAAAGAAGAGTAAAAATAGAAATAGACACCTGGCACTTCGTCTGCCTAATCTATCTCGCTTAATCGAATTGTGACTATTGAAGGCATAAGGGCGGTTGGATTTGTTCCGAGCAGTAAGCGCCTTGCCAAAACAACAGTGATATATGGTGTTAGTGCAGCAGATTCCTCCAACACAAATGATATACTGCAGAATTGAGTAATGGTTCTCCACTTGGAAGCAAAGTTGAGATATCAGATTCAGGTTATGTAGCATCTGAGCTTTTCGTAAAGTGGCTGCAATATTTTATAGAGGTTATGTATTCTTCAAAATCAAACAAATTTTATTGCTATTGGACGACTAAGCCACACATTGTAAAAATTTAGAAGCAGTGCTTCTATCAAGATAAAATGACATTATTTTACTAGAAATGTCACTCATCGACAAAAGCCTTTAGATATAACTTTTTTAAAACCAATTGAAATTTACTACAATCTGGCATATATTGTAATGAACTTGACTTCGGCGCCATTATCGAGTAGGCGTGTCAGATTCGTCAGAGGTCGGAGCATCTTGGCGAGTACTGTTGGGGTCCGGGTGGTATGGGTGTAAGGCATAATGCTATTGGTCACCGATACATGCTAAGGACAAGATGATATCCGGAATTATCTAGTAAGTTCGCGCTAATAGTGGAATATTTGTGGTGTTGGAAAATTCGAGAAGGAGGGTTTACCTTTATATTGGAAAGGATTTGCTGCGGATGTCAGTCCGGGGTTGTCAGCCCGGTGCTGATGGAGAAAACCGGGATGGCGGTGTAATTCGGTGTAGTTTGATCCCTAGTAGGGGATCAGCAACAACATAAATAAATGACGCTCGGTTAAAATATGGTTCTAAATATTGTAAATAATAAACATGTACATAGTAGTCGATAGTGTAGTGTAAGATATATAGGGTGATTCACGGTCGATGGTACCTTAGACGTATAAGGAAAACGGACCATAAGATGGCTCTAAAAATTGTGTTATTTAGATAATACCTAATGATCTGTCGACTGAAAATATTTTCAGCCTTGCGACTTATATACTTATATCAAAAAGTATTAAAAACATCGATTTTTCAAATGAGACACCCTATATATTATCAATTTATTAGATACTCTATCAAGTTTTGATTATTTTTTCATAAGATATCCATACCTATAATAATAATATAATAATAATAATAATAATAATAATAATATTCTTTATTTGCTCAAATATCCAATAACAGATTTAGCATTGTCACAGGTTCAAATAGAATAGCTTTAATATTAAAAATCATTAACACAAGAATAATATAAAAATATTAGTTATACAATTAAAAATGCACACTAACACTATTTTCTATTATATAACACATTATTGAAGACTTTACATAAAAAACTTCAAATTAAGGTTAGGACAGACCAATTTGAAAATATTTATTCTTTATCTATTACATCTAAGAAATTCATCGATATTATAAGGGCATAGTTCCATCAACAGTATTTTTGTTTTAATTTTAAATTTATTTATGGGTAAATTTCTTATACATGGCGACAAATGATTAAAAAGTCTTGATGCTAGACTAATATAGCTCTTATGTGTGATGGCGTGTCGATGCTGAGGAGTTAGCAAGTTATTGCCAAACCGGGTGAGGTAGCCATGTTGTGAGTTTACTGTTGGAAGAAGATTCTGTTGCTGCTTGATGAAAATAAAACATTGGTGTATGTACAGGTTAGGCAATTTCAGTATGTTGAACTGTTTAAACAACATTTTCAACTATCCGTAGGATTGATTTTACCTAAAATTCTCAATGCAGTCTTCTGCTAGATAAATATTTTTGTCCAGTCAGTGGAATTTCCCCTGAACAGAAGACCGTAAGAAATTCTGGACTGGAATAGCCCCATGTAGGCGTCCCTAACAACGTCGAATGACACAAATTTTGCAACTCTACGAAGCAGAAATAGAGTACTAGATAGCTCAATCTGGAGTCCAAGGTGACTCCCAAAAACTTGAAGGACTCCCAATTATCTTGCAATTCTTTCAATGTGAAGTTGAGTAAATGGGTTTTATCCACATTAAGATAAAATCCATTAGAAGTAAAGATATTTTCGATCTTAGCTATTGCATTGTTAGTTTGTTGTCTAAGATATTCAACATTGGTATGGGACTCATAAAGGGTAGTATCATCTGCATATTGGATAACGCAGGTAGGGTTCATGTGAAGAGGTAGCTCTTTAACATAAAGTACAAAAAGCAGGGGACCTAAGATTGAGCCCTGTGGTACCCCGACCACTACCTTTAGTGTTGAGGAGCATATACCTTTGTGTTCAACCGCCTGAACTTGGTTGGACAAATATGATTCTATTAAATCAGCTACTTTGCCCCTTATTCCATAGTATGAAAACTTTTCTTGCAGAACTGTGTGTGACACACAATCGAAGGCCTTTTATAGGTCACAGAAAACGGCTGAAACCGTTTCCCCCCTTAGAGTAATGGGCTATTCATTGGACCTCTGTTTTGAACAAAACAAAAGAAAATTAATTAAATCACTGGAAACTGCAGGAGATAGGTATGGGTATCTTATGAAAAAATAACCAGTAGGTGATAGAGAATCAAATAAATTGATGATATATAGGGTGTCTTATTTGAAAAATCAAAGTTGTTCATACTTTTTGATATAAGTGGCAACGTCGTAAGGCTGAAAATATTTTCGGTCGATAGATCCCTAGGTATAATCTCCATAATACAATTTTCAAAACGATGCTACGAATAGTTTTCCTTAAACGTCTAAGGTACCATCGACCGTGAATCACCCTGTATAAATAGTGTATATAAATAATCTGTGATATTTTAGTGTGTAAATAAATAAACTTGAAGATAAGTTAATCCGTAATTTTTATATGCCCCAGACAGAAGTTTATTGGGTTCTGTTAAAAATAAAAAATCGAAAATTGAGTTATACAGGGTTATTCGGATTCGATGTTCACCATTGGGATCTCATAAACCGTAAGAGCTACGAAGAAGATTAAATTGGGGCAAAGTTGCGAAATGTAATAGGGATTAATATGCCACAAAGAAATTTAGAGTATCATTTTTCGTTTTTGAGATTTCTTAAAACTATCTCAAAAACTCACCTTAATGTTCGAAGACAGGTATGTAAGACGCTTAGGACCATGGAACTGGCCTGCAAGGTCTCCAGATTTAACACCTTTGGACTTCTACCTTTAGAGACGAATCAAGGATCTTGTCTACGAGGACACCAGTGAACACGATGGAAGGATTAGAAGTACGCGTGCGAGCAGTTATTCTAGCTTAAAATTTTGCATGAATGCAAACGGCCGCCATTTGGAAAATATATTATAACATTTAAAATTTTAAAATTCTATTTTTTTGTCTATTTAATATATGATTAATTCTTCAAGAACGCACAAAATTTGCTCCAATTCTTCTAAATTTAACGTTGGTCGTCGGAGATAGAGATAAATTTGGGTAGCACTCGTTAGATATTCTACACGTTCTATACTGAGAATTTTGTCGCACTTTCCATGTATAACAAATAATTAAAGATTTTTTTGATTTGTATAGACATTGTTTCCAATTTTTTCATCCATTTTCACTCCTAATAACTCAATTACTTTGTCGTTTGACAATTATTCATTGAGAATGCTTATATATTTTCTATGACATACCTACTAGGTAAGTATCGACAAGATATGTGTGCATTTAAAAAAGACTTAATTATCTCCTGAGTTATCAATCTCAGGTATTGGACATGTGAAATATAAAAGAAGTAAAATTAAACGCTGACGTCTACTAAACAAAAAAATATGGGGGTGCCATTTAAAAAAATCAAGTTATGGTTCTTCAAAATATCGGAAAGATAACTTGCCATAGTAAAGTAACCCCAAAATATAGACAACCGCAAAACATACTCCAACATGTTGTTTGAACATAGTTTGAAACCTGAATTGATATCCGGAAAATCGAGTGTTATCTGATTTTTTGAATAAATGTCCACTTTTTTTGGAAAAAAATTAATAATTCCAAATCGGCTGCATTAAATTGAAAAAAGTGAAGGTACTTATGAAGCTCAAGAATAGTTGATTCCAAATATGCAAAAATATACAGGGTGTTCCTTTTTTAAAAACAAAGGAGACGCCGACTTCTGATATAACCGGAAGCATCAGAAATCTAAGAATATTTCAATTTTCATTTTTTTTTGACTAGAACCCAACAAATGTCTAATGAACGGGCTTGCTGAGACACCCTGTATATATATAGGGTGGCCAATCAAAAACGAAACAGAGCCATTTTCAGGAAGTGTGTCATTTTTCATTTCATTTCATTTTTCGGTATTTTTGACTCCACTACTCTTACTTCCAAGTGAGAGCAAGAATCACCCCAAAATATTTAAATAGCGTTGGGGATCGAGTAAGATGTATTTTAAGAGCTCTTGTAATTCCATTTACAAAAGTATTTAAATTTGGAAATTTAAATTATACTTTGAAGACTTTAAATTTTAAAGTTTAAATGATGGTTTGTGTTGCTTACGTACTTAGGTAGGTACTACTCAGTTGACTAAATGTTCAAACTGATGACCATATACCATACAATAATAAAGATTGTATTCGAAACGTTCGCGCACATTCCGAAGCATTTCCAGAGTGATTTGATGGCACTCGTCAACAATTCCTTGACGCAAATCTTCTAACGATACCTAAATGCTCTCAGAGAAATTTTGGCGGAATTTACAAATACTATGTACCTACTGTATAGGGAATTAAAATACTATTTAAATATCTAAGGGTGATTCTTAGCCTTACTAGGGGGTAAAAGTGCTAGAGTCAAAAATACCGAAAAAAACGTGTCCCCCTTGAATCAAAAAGCGACGGATCACTGCTTTTTCCTAAAATAATGACACACTTCCTGAAAATAGCTCTGCGTTTCGTTTTCGATTGGCCACCCTGTATATACATATCATCTACACTCAAGATCCAGAAATAACAATGATCCAGTTCTCTCAACTAAAACAACACTTTGAAATTAGCTTGCCAGCAGAAATAACAAGACTTCCCAATCCTCGACACATAAATTCGCATGGCTTTGTGGGGCTTATCTTCTCAAGTAGATGCAGTTGCGGAGCTGCGTTCGATGGGCTTGCATCTGGGATAAAAGTCGCAATCGATAGGACAATGATCGGAAACACATTTCAAGTATGGAAAATGGCATAGCTCTGTCTGTTCTAGGTGGAAACAGACATTGCAATCGATAACTTAATGGCTCCGAAACTCGTTATCACACGGCTATCACTCGTATCTATTGTTCTTTTTAAAGAATGGAATAGATGAATAAATTATTTGTCAGATTCTCTCATTATTTGAAGAGCTAATGATTGAATAAAGCAGCAAACAATATAGGCTTTTATTTAATCATATCAGAATGTAAAAATATGAGTAACAACACACCGAGTGCTTGGAATCCGATTTGAAGTATGGTAAATAATTATTAAGTCTGTATGTAGGTGGTAATACATATTACATTAATTATTATTTTATCATTAATTATTACAAATTTAAGTAGGTATCAGATTATAAGAAAAATAATAATAAATACACACCAAGTACATCGCCTGACAATAGCCTTCATCAATTCAAGAACTTTCCGCAAAACTTGCAGTATCCATGGATATCAACTTGAAGCATAGCATGTGTTCTCAGATAACACACCGTGCAAGTATCGCCATGGGAACACGAACTCATACGTGACAAAAACTGCTAATTGTGCATTAATTTAGGTATAAGTACACGAGCATTGTTGCTCCGATAGATTTAGTAAGAATCTTAGTTGTTAGACAAATCTATATTATTTTTCAATTTGAATTTTATAATTTTGAATATTTTTTTAAAAAAGTAAATCTTGTGAAAAGTTATATAAAATTGGTGTCAGAAGTGGGATCCTTCTACACAACAGAACACGGCAGTCGTAACTAGGTGATCCAGAAGACATCAGAACAAGGCAGTCCCAACTGTGTGTGGTGGTTCCTAAACCTTTAAGAGGAAAACAAACCCAGCAGCCAGCAACCAGCCCTTTTATAGAAGACATAGTTCAACGCCGGAAACAAGTAAACACTCATCTGATGTACAAACAGAGCCAGCTATAAATGTGGATTATATTGTAAGTACATTAAGAATCATCTCGTTTTTAATTTAATTGCTAATTTGATAAGATACACAGTTCTCTTGCCCATTATTCCTGTTATTTCAAACCCTTCGTGAAATATTTTATATTAAGATCAAAAAAACAAAAAATGCCAGAATACGCTAGTAAAAATAGCGACACTGGAGCCCTTCCAGAAGGTTCAAATAACACATACATACAAATTAAACGAAATATTTTCGGTTGTCCCGGAGTTTGACGGCAATCAGATTTTCCTAAACACATTCATTCTATCATGTAATATAGCTTTCAATATGTGTGTAGGAAATCAGAAAACTCTCTTAAGCTTACATATATAAAATAAGTTACGCTGTCGTGCGGCTGAGCTGATTAATTCACATAACCCTGCTACTTGGCCAGAAATAAGAACTTTATTAGAAAATCATTTCGGAGACTCGAGAGACCTGTCTTCGTTGATTCAAGACCTTCAAAGATTAAAACAGCTAGCGAACGAATCTCCATTGACATTCATCACACGGTTACAGACTCACGAAGCAAAAATGTACGCTTCAATCAATAAGCAGAGCTTTACTCAAGAGAAAAAGAATGCACAGACGCGACTTGTCGAGACAATGACTCTTAACACCCTTTTGACGGGACTTGAGCCTAAGCTAGGACAAATAGTTAGAGCAAGTGACCCGACAGACATACTAACAATACGAAAAAAACCACGCCAGCACCTCCTCGTAGATCTAATCCCGGTCCACCTTCAAAGCAATGCTTCAATTGCAAACGCCTTGGACACACCAGTAATGAGTGCCGACAGAGGACATTTACGCAAAATAATTTCGGAGCAAATTCCCAAAACCAAATAAGACCTCCATTCCAACAACAGCAACACTTTCAACAACCACAACGATTCCAGCCGAACTTTAGGCCCAGTCGGAATTTTGGCAGTGATCACCGACCTTCCGTCATCCGTCCCAATCCTAACATAGGAAACCCGAGACCGAGCGTAGTTCAACCAAATCCAGACTACCATAATAGAACCTACCACCTCAATTACGGTCAGGATCATTATCAAACTGAACAATACGAAAATCAACCTCCTGTTGCTTACCCATGTTATGAGGAAACACAGCAATATTCCCCAGACAGTAACTACTATAGCGAAGCTACAAACCCTTCAAATCAGGATTTTTGCCAAGACCCGCCTATACCGGTGGATCCTCCGAACTCGGACTTAGCCAAAACAAAACTTTCTATAAGCCCTCTCCTTGCAGTTAAATCGAAAAACCTTTACTACATTACTGACGCGACGAGGACTTTAAAATTTTTAATAGATTCAGGAGCCGGACTTTCTATATTCAAACCGAACGCTTGTCAAAAATTCACCCAAAGATTCCCTGAGAACTGAGAACGTTATCATCCAAGGAATCACTGATCAAAAAATTAGCATCAATGAATCCACTTTAGCACCCTTCAATTACAAAGTCCCACATAAAGTGTACATTTGCAATCTAGAAATTGACTTCGAAGGTCTAATTGGATCAGATTTCTTAGAACATTATCAGTGTATAGTGGACTTGAAGAATAAGCAACTGATCACAAATTTTAAGACAATACCCCTTTACAAAGTGACCGACGATACAACTCCCAACACAGAAACACGGGATCACGAGACATTTCGAAAGAATTCAAATACTATCACGATCGACGCACGGACAGAACAAGTTTTCAAACTTAGATGTTCCCTATACACGGAAGCGATATTATCAGGTAAAGAAATAGGAAAGTTACGTCTCCCTCATGCTCTCGTGAAAGTGAACGAGAACGGCGAATTTTCAACATCCGTCTTAAACCCCAATGCAAACCCCAAGACAATCGACTTTTCCAAACTAACAATAGAGCCCGTACAGCACATCTCAGTCAATAATTTTGACGAATTTGATCATACTATAAAAAACAACAGGATACCGGAAATTAAAAACCAGCTACGTTTAGAACACCCGAACGAAGAAGAAGCGGAACTTATTACAAAACTTTCCGATATTTTTACCTAGAAGATGACAAACTGACCTTTACTAATGAAATAAAACACAAAATTAAGACAACGCCCGACAAACCGACGTTTACTAAATCCTATAGGTACCCATACGTACATAAAGATGAAGTAAAAGGCCAAATAAACAAAATGTTAGATCAAGGGATAATAAGACCATCCAACTCTCCTTTCTCATCTCCAGTCTGGGTAGTCCCCAAAAAGATGGAGGCTTCGGGTAAGCAGAAGTGGAGAGTCGTCCTAGACTATAGGAAACTTAATGAAATCACAGTTGACGACAAATACCCTCTTCCCAATATATCGGACCTCCTTGATCAGCTTGGCAAATGCCAATACTTCTCCACACTAGATCTCGCGTCGGGATTCCATCAGATAGAGTTTGACCAACAGTACGTAAATAAGACAGCATTTTCAGTCGAAAATGGCGACTACGAAATCGTTCGTATGCCCTTCGGGTTGAAGAATGCTCCTTCGACCTTCCAAAGAGTTATGGACAATATTTTATTAGGAGTCCAAAATGAGAGATGTCTGGTCTACATGGACATTTACATTTATTCACCATCCATACACGAACACATTGACCGACTGACGGAAGTATTTAAAAGATTGAGACGCGCGAACATGAAGATACAACTTGATAAATGCGAGTTCCTCCGCAAGGAAGTAGCATACCTCGGACACTTAGTAACAAAGGACGGCGTAACACCAAATCCGTGTAAGGTTGAATGTATAGTAAATTTCCCTGAACCAAAAAATCAAAAGGAAATTAAATCATTTCTGGGACTTGTTGGATACTATCGTAGGTTCATAGAAAAATTTGCGAAAATTTCCAAGCCCTTTACCCGCCTTCTTCAAAAGAATGTCGCATTTGATTTCGATTCAGATTGTAAAGAAGCTTTCGAAAATTTGAAACGAAAATTAACTTCCACACCCGTCCTCATTTATCCGAACTTTGAAGAACCGTTCGTACTCACGACGGATGCCAGTAATTTTGCGATCGGTTCGGTATTATCTCAGGGAACTATAGGAAATGATCTTCCGATTGTCTGTGCTTCAAGAACCCTTTGCAAGGCAGAAGTCAAGTACTTTGTTACAGAGCGTATGCTCGTCATAGTCTGGTCCGTTAAGCATTTCCGACCATACCTCTTTGGTAGGAAGTTCATTCTTGTAATTGACCATCGCCCTCTTACTTGGCTTTTTAGTTGCAAGGATGCCGGTGGACGTTTAGCCCGTTGGAGGCTCAAATTAGAAGAGTACGACTACGAGATAAGATACAAGCCCGGAAAGACAAATAAGAACGCGGACGCACCGGGATACCTATGTAGGATAGTAGCAAGCTACTCACGGATAGAGTCCTTAAGTATGACACGAAGAAAGGTCCAAGAGTGTATGAAATTACCGGAGGAGTACCACAGGGCTCAGTTCTGGGTCCTATGCTAAGGAATATCCTGTATGATGGGCTCCTGAAGATAGCATTGCCATCAGATTTTAAACTGGTAGCCTATGCTGATGATGTAACAGTAGTGATCGTGGCAAAGCATATCGAAGAAATAAACTTGGCCTTCGACATCACATTTGGACGAATCAACCAGTGGATGGATACGGTGAACTTGCAGCTGGCGAAAGACAAGACCAAGGCAGTGCTCATCACCAGTAGGAAAAAAGCAGAAACCATCAAGTTGGAAGTCGGAGACCAAGAAATCACAACACAACGATCTATTCGATATCTGGGAGTTATGCTTGATGTCCGACTGAACTTCAAAGCGCAAATTGAATATGAGAGTGCCAAAGCGTCAGCAGTAAGAGCTAGTCTAGCACGGCTAATGCCAAACGTTGGAGGTCCGAAGTAAAGCAGAAGGTTATTGCTATCATCGGTGATTATCTCAGTGCTGACTTTTGGAATATCTATCTGGGCAGGTGCTTTAGCAATCCAGGATTCATGGAGGAAAGTGAGAGTAGCCAGCGTTTACCGTACAATATCTGAGGAAGCAGTATGCGTTATTTCCGGAACTCTGCCTCTCAGATTCCTAGCAGAGGAAATACGGACCCTTTACCAGCGAAAGAGGTCAACCACACTGAGCCCTTAACAACTCAGAATAGAAGAACGGCAGAACGCATAAGCAGATGGCAGATACAGTGGGATGATACTGAGAAGAGTAGATGGACGCATCGCCTCATACCACGGACAGATGTTTGGTTGAACCGAATTCACGGCGAGGTCAACTTTTATCTAACACAGATGCTGTCAGGACACGGCTGCTTCAGAGCGTATCTCCACCGCTTCAAGCACGATGATTCCTGTCCTGTCCCGTCCTGCCCAGGAGTTTCAGAGGACGTGGAACACGTCTTCTTCTTGTGTCCCCGCTTCAGCTCGTTACGTAACAACCTGGAGAATATCCTTGAATAGGAAATCCAACCAGAGGCGCTAGTAGACGCGATGCTGTCATCAAAGTCTGCCTGGAACGCAACCAGCAGTTTTGCGACAAAAGTTCTCCAAGATCTTCGTTCCTTCGAAAGGAAGAGAGCCAACAAACCTTAGGAGCGAAGAAACAGTAACTCGAACTACCAGAAGGAAGAGCAGCAGCTAGATCCTCCCCCTGCGAAGTAATGCCAACGGCGGTTTCCGCGGGGATTCAGAGGCCGGAAGACGGGGAGGAACAGACGCCAAAAGAACAGTTTTTAGAATTCTTGTGTCTTTTTGTATGCTCGTACGCGCATCACCCAAAAACACTACTGCATGAAGTTTAATGCAGTTTTCACTTATATATTACTAGATGTCTAACTTAAAATAAAGGCTCCATTTTACCGCGTCTATCTGTCTTTTTGTATGTTTGTAAAAGCATCACGCAAAAACTACTATTTGAAATTGAAGGCAGTGTTCCATGCGCACGAAGTCGCGGGCAAATGCTTGTTGCTTATAAAAATAAAAATGATGTTGGATGTTTTTTACACACGGCGATATTATTATGAACATTATTGAAAAGCAAAAAAAAATATCTATACAGTGCATCCCATTTTGGTTGAGACAGCCAGGTATCTCGGTTGTTGTAGAAGATAGAACCTTGCGGTTTTCGCGTCCCTGTGTTACTTTTTTGTGAAACTCAAGATGGCCTGAACAGATTTTGCCTAACTTCTTTTGTTCATAAGTTAAAGGGCGTTTTTGAAAATTCACACTTGTTAGATTTCCTTTCTTTTATGAAGAAAGCATAGCCCACTATTGAAATTCAATGTTTTAGTGATTTTCGAGCATTTTTTAAAACTTTATGTTCATATATTATTATATATTATTTTGATGGAAAAAAATACGGAATTTGATGAGATAATAAAATACAAGGTGTTCCTTTGCAAAAATCATAAGTTTGAGTCTTATATCCATTACCATAGCCCCAAAAATAAAATTGGAATAAGTTTTCAATTTGACATTATCGCTCAGAAACTTCGTAGATCTGTGGGGAATCCAAGTGTGAATTTTCAAAAACGTCCTGTAACTTATGAACAAAAGAAGTTAGGCAAAATCTGTTCAGGCCATCTTAAGTTTTACAAAAAAGAGACAAAGGAACGCGAAAACCGCAAGGTTCTATCTTCAACAACAACCGAGATACCTGGCTGTCTCAACCAAAATGGGATGCACTGTACATCTATCTGTACATACATAATATAAAATTGTAACAGGCCGATGTCTGTACATTATAGATATTCAGGAAAAATATTATTGGAATAAAAGAAGCCAAAGCATCGGTTTTGAGAATTTTTGTCTGTCTGTCTGTTTGTTTGCACGCGCAATCACGAAAAAACTACTGCATGAAATTGAGAGCAGTTTCCAGCGAAGAGGTCTAAATTAAAATATAGGCTCCATTTTACGGCGTCTGTCTGTTTTTTGTGAATATCTCCGGAACCGTTTAGCGTACAGAAAACGGCTTTTGTAAGCATTTTCCACTCATAATAAGCTAACTTTTAAGTCAGATGAATTTTTTTCATAATTGGTTAGGATTTTGAAGGAGTAGGTATTGGTTTTTTTTTCTCCCCAATTTGAATCGTCAATGTTTTCTTTGGTCGTGAGCTCTAAAGTCGACCGTTCTCGAGAAAAATCAACTTTTATGTTGAAAAAAATACGGCTTTGTTACTTGTTCTAACGTTTACATACATTTTGTTTAATCAGTTAATAAAAAAATTTATTTCAAAAAATTTACATGTTTTTTCAACATAAAAGTTGATTTTTCTTTAAAACGGTCGACTTTAGAGCTAATGACCAACTGTACCTTTTTTGTGTAGAAAACATTGGTGGTTAAAATGGGCGTCTCAAATCCGTAATTTTTCCATTGGCGTAGAAATTGGGGAGAAAAATACCCAATACTCCTTCAAAATCTTCACCAATTATGACTTAACAAAAATTTTTTTCGGACTCAAAGCTTAGCTTGTTATGAGTGAAAATTGCTTACAAAAGCTGTTTTCTGTACGGTTCCGGAGATATTCACAAAAACAATTATAAATTTTCAATTTCAACACTCTGTATTTCGAAAATGGTGCATTTTAGAGGATAAGTTAATATAATTTTTTTCCATATATTTGGACGAGCAATTACATCCTCAAGTCCTTATGAAACACCCTGTATAGTAAACCTACCTACCCCAATATTGATGATTATTGATTCATTTGAAAGAGGAGACTTGAGAAATGGCCCCATATTCGTAAAAACTCAATTCCGAAATCTCCTTTCCTTCCAACAAACGGGGTGGAAGGGGCGAATTTTCTCGAAGTTGATACCAAGAGTCTTCTATTTAACTACAGTTGCTCAACTTCAACTTCAAAGTTACCTGTACCAATAGAATTAAAATTATTTTATTCCTGTTCATTGAACCAACTAATAAATTCGGTCCAATTTTTCGTAAAAAATATTCTTTATATTCGGAAAATAATATTCCACTTAAACTTGTATCTTGAAATCCTATGACTCGATAAAAAGTTGATTTTTGTTTGTCAAGTGACTATTTATTATGACACCCACATAGTTAAATTTGTCTAATTCTTAGAATTTATTCTCTCCAACTCTTACCTCACAATTTTGTAGCAACTGTCTCAATTTATTTTAGAAACGTTCTATGATAGATATCTATTAATGTGACTAGTTGTATATAATGTACTAGCTTTTGCCCGCGACTTCGTGCGCGTGGTAAACTGTATTCAATTCTATGCGGTAGTTTTTGCGTGATGTAGGTACAAACATAAAGACAGGCAAACGCAGTTAAATGGAACCTATACCTATTTCAAGTTAGACTTTTAGCAATCCATCGGTGAAAACTGAATTTTCTCAATATATTTCAAATTTGGATTGTATACTTGGTTTTTATTAAACTATAGATTTTTGATTAGAGGGGCTCTGAAATCGAGATATTTTGCATAAAAATGATATCAATTGATGTATCCCATCCAAAAACACAAATGTAGGCTTCTTTTTTGGGTTCCAAAGTACCTATATCCTATCGAAAACAATTAGGTATTTCTACTTTCTCTGTTACAGAAATATGTGATGAGCAATACATTATGTAATATTAAAAAAATGTCATAATATTTTTTTAGTTAGAGAACTGAATTGCTTGCACATGCCCTGTACAACAATCCAAATTCTGAACCATTCTGTTATTGTGCTGGGACAAACCTATTATTTAAACAAAACTCTTTCATTTGTGAGGAGTGGGTAATTTATAATGAATAACTCGGATCATATAAGTAGGTACTTACGTAAATAACATGTAAAATTTGGGTGAAACGTAGGTACCTACGTTTTGCAGAATTTCACGCTCAATGGTTTCGGGGGTAAGGGAGGGAAACAGGTTTCTTATTTTTTTTTATCTTTTTATCTTCTAACCATTAATTTCTGTTTCAAGAGAAAAATATTTGAGGCACTATAACAACAAGAACATTCCTTATTTTTTAAATTTGTCTCCGAAATTATCCTCCAGAATTGTCATTTCAGAATTTAACTTTCATTCGTTCAGTAGGTACCTAGATACGGAGAAAATAGGCTGTGAAACCCAGGCAGATGCACATCAGAGAGATCTTATAAGTATTTCGTTTTGTAATCGGGTGTGCCAAACCCCAAATAAATAATATACCTAATTGACGTGAATACCTCCTTCTTCTTATGAAGTCGGTTAAAATATATCTTTATGCTAGAGAAACATTAGTTCATGAATTGTTTAATAATATACCTAGTAAAATAGTAGGTATTCATATATAATGGGATTCACTGGCATCTAAAAAATATCTTCTAAATCCTATTTCAAATAGAAATAGGTTAGCTTCATTTATGGAAATAAGAAAACAGCGTCAATTTCAAATGCCTTGATACACAACCACCACAGCATCCTCTATCGGTAACATCCCGACTCTCAGCAACCGCTCAATAAATTCAACCCCCATTATAATAGGGTTGATGCTGCACGAGAAGGCGACATCTAGCCAGCATCTGCTGTATCTTGAATATATTCAGATGTTCTTAAAATTGAGGCTGGTAGATCTCTGTCATCACCAGCGAGAAAAGGTTCGAAATAACGATGTAATTCTAATGTGTTGGATGTCAAAAAGGGCATTCGGGAACGAATAGCTTATAAAAGCGAAAGAGGTTGTACGGGAAAATGCTTGTTATTTACAAAAGATAAAAGTGCTTGTACATGCATGAATAACTAAGCTTGACAGGTCTGTAATCTGTAGTACATAGAAGGTATGGATTAAAATGGAGAGAGGACGATAAGAGAAAAGCACCAATGATTTTGAAATTGCTTGTCAGTCTGTCCATTTGTTTGTTTGTGCACATCTCCGAAATTACTTAACAGATTTAAACATTTTTATTTAAACCATTTAATGATATTAAGACGGAACTAATTTATACGCGAACAAAGTCGCGGGCAACAGCTATGATCCATTTCAAAAAGAGGAAGAGTAATAAATTATGATAATGATAACTTATTACTCTCTCCCATTTTGGAACGGAGTAAACAAAATTTATGCTTATGTTGGTACCTAGGTCTCTATATTTATGAATTTTAGTAGGTATCCGATCCAACTTAATATCGGTCTTTAAAAGTCGGAAAATTTATGTAGATACACCTAACTAGAAACTGAGTAATCTTATAGGCAAATTAAATTTTATATTTAGTGCCACTTCCATCCACTGACGTGCAAATATAAAGGAGTTCTTAAGTTCATTGATACGGGTTAAAACATTTCTGCCAGTTTGACCTACGTAAACATTCGAGCAAACTCCTTCGACAAATTAGTTCACAAACACTCGATTTATAAATATCGGGAGTTTTTGATTTATTATTGTTAATGAATCTACTGATTGTATCTTTACTCTTAAAGGCTATTCTCAAATCATGTCTGTTCTTTAAGTGATTTCACACTAAACAATCAGACGGATCCATTTGCTATAACAAATCACATCGGTCCACTATAAATTCAATAGATGTAGGTATATTCAGAACAGAATTATTTTAACTCTGTACAATACGTATAGAATAAATACTTAATAACATATAATTGGTATAAATGTATCAACTTAGATATACAAAACGCAAATTATATCTTTTTTAGTTTATTCTTTAGACAGTTTTTCTTAACTAAATTTGTTTTTGAAGATATTAGGTTCCCTGAATTATTTGAACCAGAATTTCTATAAAAGATAGATAGAATAGTAGGTACATGGGAAATGTACAATTCAAGCTAATTTTGTTGTTAGGACTGCGTGTAACAGGTTGGAGAAGTCTTTATTTTTGAGCAATGAATTACCTACCCTGTTTAATTGAGCATGTCCCAAATTTTATAAAGAACGAATGTGACTAGGTACAACAGCATGGTACCCCAACACTTGTTATGAAATGATAGTTCCATTCCATTCAAAAAAAAATCTATTTTGCAGAGGGTTCATTTAAAAAATATATATCTACCTAGGTAAGTTTGTTGTGGTAGGAGTTTTTGGAGTACCCTGTATAATTACAAATATTTTCAAAATGGGCATCCAATCGATCTATATAGAGCTATAAACAAATAATTTTCAAATTGTTCTCAGCAAAGTCTTAGTGAAAGATTGCCTTACACGTTCCCAAAGTATGGAAAATAAGCTGAATAATGAATGTATGGATAAGAAGTTGACAGGTCCATTAGATAGGTACTTATTATAAAAGAGTAAATAGAAATTTTGATCCTATTAATCTATGTTAAGTAGAGCAGAACATGATGAGAGGTATTCCTAGGATTTATCTTAGGAAATATCGATGGCACGGGATTCAGATTGAACAGTAGTTCCGCTTGTATGGGTTATTTGAAGATAATAGAGGCAGTATAGATACCAAAACAGATCCTAAATTTTCTTTAGACAGTCTTGAAAAAAGTCTACAAAAAGCTATATTAGAAAATAAAAGACATTGATACTAATAGGGATGCTAACAGAATATTGTAGGCTCAAACGGTTTAAACAATTCGGGAATGGAACACCGAATGCAGAAAGCTGGGCGAAGAACTCTATATCTGGATGTATATGCCTGATAAGAAGGATGAAATTTCATGCAGAACTGTAATCGAATAGAGAGCTACAATAGACCTTATCTACACCAGAAATATTAGTGGCCTGGGCCAAGTAGCCAAGTCTATTATTGTTGGATGAATTAATTTAAGTGAATAAATTAATTTTCAAACATCCGCTATTTCATATTTGTAAATTTTGAACCCAATGAGTTTGGAATTTTGAAACTCCCCAAATCATCCGCTTGTCATTTAGGTATAACATAAAATCATGGTATTTCTTTTTAATAAAATAACAAAGACGTCATAGGGTGAAATACGGAGTTTTTTTTTCGTATGTTATTATATTAAAAGACATTGGAGAATTTCTATAATTAATGAATACATTGTAGAGATTACTTATATAGGTACCTACTTAATCTACAATAACTTTGACGTTGAAGATTGAAGTATATCTAGGTATTCATGGTTGTAGGTATTGGTAGTGGTAATGAGTGATGATAACTTGATTAAAAAATGATAATAATTTTAAACCTTCCACTGTGGGATGTAAATAACATTTGGTTGCTGAAAATTGAAAAAAGTATTTATCATCAAATTTAACGAATGTGTGAGTTTTTGTGTTGGTATGGATAATTTTTATATAGGTAGGTACCTAAATATTTCGGAAATAAAAGGAAAAAAATAATTATTAATGTCTTTTATTTTTTCATAATATGTGGTTACCTAACGATAGATATTACCGACATCGTAATAACTTTTGACAAATAATTTCTTTTTGATTTTTACTTATACCTACTTATCCTATATTTTTATAAATCATGGAGGTGATCATAAACCATTCACCACACCATCCTATTTTGACCTCTAAAGTTATTATACAGAAATCCTAAAAAAGGGTTTAAAATACCTAGGTATATGACCAGAATGATTTACACGCCATAAAAATGATTCTCTCAAAAAAGGGTTATATAAGCATTAAAATCATATCCTTGAGCTTCATTGCCACAATGAAAATAAAGATTCATGCTTCTACCTACTTTAACTTTGGTTTGAGACCCAATTCTCAGTTTAGTGGAAATACTCAGTTGATTATAAGTGTAGGTACTACTAGTCTACGTAAAAGGTAAGTATGTCCATACAAGTTTATTTACATAGGCATTTGTTACATTATTTGTTGTACCAACCTAATGTTTTAGTTAATTAATTTTTTAATTTATGCAGGCAATAATAAATAGGTAGGTATCTCTTTATGTTGGTATATGAACATATTTGAATAATTTTGATCAGGTTGATTTTTACCATGTTGTGACAGCATTTCTTAGTGATGTTATAGAACCATATCGAAAATTAATTGTCCAGTTAGGCAAATTCTGTTATTACCTACATAAGTTATGAACTAGCAAATGCCCGCGGCTTCGCCCCCGGAAATCCCCAACAAGTTACGTTGCGAAAACCTAAATAACCAGAGCCATATCAATTTTAAGATTTTTTACCGCCATCCACCCCTTCAAGGGATGGTTATCGAAAAATCACGAAAAACATGTTTGTTTATTTGTGTTTTGGAATACTCCATACCAACTCTGGTATATAGACCTCTGACAAAGTGTATATAAAATTTCTTGATCGGTTGAGTAGTAAAGGCGTGAAAGAACAACTCATATTCGCATTTATACTATTACATTGGATGAATGAATGAATCAGAAATTAAAACAAATTATTTTGGTATGAATGTAATAAATATACCTAGATACCTATATATGTTGGCTTTGTGCTTAGGTCGGTAAGTACCTACCTACTAGGTATATACCTAAGTAGGTACTACTTTCTACATTAACCATGAAAAAAATACCTATACCTACCTACCTATGAAAAAGTGAACATTTCTTAATTTAGGTAGGTATCTATCTATGTAAAGGAAATATAGGTGCAAGAATAGAAATATAATAGTCAGCCCTAATCATTGTAAAATAATATCTATATATTTCTCGTTTTTTACTGGTTCCTTATCTATCAAGACCGGCGAACTTTTAAATATTGATGAGTAAGTATAAGTAACAAATGGGCTAAGTGCCAAAATTGTTAAAAGACATACCTATACCTACCTAGATAATTATTATCTAAAAAATAACCTCCGCAAACCAAAATAACAAACATTTCAAATAATTAACTAAAATAGGTGTCATTTACCTAACGGCTAAATAGGCTACGATGCAAACAACATACCTAGAAGAAATGAAAATTTGAAAATAATTTAAAAAAATCAAATAAGATAGGGGACCCGGCTATGTGCCTATATACCTAGGTAGGTACATAATATTATTTAGTTTGGAGTGAAATTCTTGATGTTGATGAAGTTGAAGAAAATGAATTATTGATATTGAGTGCTTTTTCTTGTTATCACCGATCTTATTTATGTCTGGTATTATAAACAAACATAGAACACGTCAACACGACTGCACGTAGGTATTAGGTACGTCACTTGACCGGAAACGTATTAGGCCACTTATGACCCCTTTGATGGGACAGAAAAAGTCCTGTGTCTGCCTGATTGGATATGAAATTTAAAGTACTGGTACTCTGCCTTTTTGACAGGATATAACTGATAGCACATAGTACCTTTTTATATGAATATCTCATTTACTATAAATTGTCACAGCTTAGCACTTGGTAGTTCTGCTCCTCATAGGTGGGTATATTGAATATACCTACCTAATATCCACTATACATACAAAACATACATACAACAGTCTCGCACTTTCCTTGTAGGCACTCTGCTTTAATTTGGAAGCCTTGAGTATAAATAAAATTTTCAATTCACCGCCTTCACCGTTTTAAATTTTGATGGAAAGGAAAGAAAATATTTGCTTTTAAAAAGTTCAACATAAAACCATCTCAGTACCTGGATACTTTCCTTTCCAATGAAAACATAATGATCAAAATTAAAGCACTTTTACCCACTTTTTTGAATGTACGAACATAGGTAGATACATAATACCTAGGTAGGTACTTTGTTAGACATCTCCCTTGAAAAGTAAGCATAAAATCTCTAGTAGTAGGTATCTACATAGTATTGAGTGTTCATCTAGCATAAATAGGGACATGTTATAGGTAGGTAGCTATGCTATCAACTACCTTTTGAGTATTTAACAATCTATACTACATACTGGAACCTATAAATACTTATAGGTATTATTTATATTACGCTCAAACAATGAATTCGACCTTTGATACCATCATATTTACATTTCTGTTTTTTTCTATAGAAGAATCATTTGGACATCAAGACTGTACAATTATTTTAAGTTTAATAATTTAATAAATTAAATTAAACTTAAACAAATTCATTTCCAACTAAGTATTACTGATACCTATACTCACCTACAAAAATTGCTAGTTTAATATAATAATATTAAAAAATTCAGTGTGGTACCTATTCTATTTTGCAGTCTAAGTTATTATAGGTTCCTATAGTCCTTTTCATAATAAATGGTTGACCACTTTTTTTTTACCTGGGACGTTTTGCCAGAGGTTGGCCATAAACATTGAATAGGTAAACTGTCGGTCAGAGTCAGATCATAATATAGCAGTATAATAATATGTAAATGTCTTTTTTTCTACGAAATAGTTAACATGTACCTATTCGGTTTATTTACAAACACCTACCTAATCTTTTCTTTGTGTTTCATATGAAGTGTTCAGTTAAATACCTCCATAATTTTAATTTTAATTAAATTACCTACCTGTATTATAAGTAGGTATAGCTACCAACTTAAATATCCGATCCTGTAGTGTATTTGCTTGTGGATTGTGTACTTGCATAATGCGGGAATACACCCATCAGTTTTATTGGACTAAATAAGTCAATACCATTTATTGTGGAAAATACTTTACCTACTCATTTCAAAAAGAGAGAGAAAATAAATTTTGATAATGAAAGAATCTCTATTGTATTCTGTCATTATAACCACAGAATACAATAGTCGACCTTGATAGTATTGGACTTAACAATTAAGATTTCAATATTTGCGAAATGGATACTTCTTAAAAATACCACCTCGATGGCCATCCGGATATTTGGCCCATTTGAGTACCTTCCAATAGCCTTACCATTAATCCTAACATCGATTGTCCTCAGTCGGCCAGATGAATATCATCAACCATCAATGATCTTCTAATTTATTTATAATCACAATATTTTTTTTCTTTCCTAACATTTATTTAGTAAATATCCAGGTTTGAATTGGATTGGGCCCTTCCGGCTGAATTTTGTAATGAATTAGAAGGAGGTATTACGCTGTATCCTAGGTGAACACGATAAATGAGGTGCGTGCGTTGCGTTGCGTGCGATGCGGGGGACGTATGCGATCAAACTGTTAAATATAAAGGATCCTGTCCAATCTGAACACGGTATGCGTGCGATCATTGCGATGCGGCCACACCGCATCGCACGCAGTGTTTTAAAATGTAAATTGTTTGTTTCTGCCCGCAGTCGTTGTTCTTCTTGCGTGATGGAAGTATTCATTGCTGAGATCAAAAAAGGTTTTTTGTGGGATAAACGAAATTTGCGCTATAAGGACACACTTGTGGTTGATAAAGAATGTGGTTATGTTTATTAATTTAATATCATTTATTGCCACATTAGTACCATTTGATAAAACGAAAATGAAATCAAACAAACAGTTAAGTGAAAGTAATATTTGACCTATCTCCATAAATATCATGCTTCTTTTCTCTCTTTGTACTTTCTTTAGTTTTGCCAAAGTATATATATATATATATATATAAAGAAATATTTAACGTGCTATTTCTATTGCAGCCATAGTTCACAAATACAAAAATAACTTGACTTCTTACAAACGCATCGCACGCAACGCACATATCGTATTTACAAAGGACATAGCGTAAGTACAGTTTGATCGCATACGTTCCCCGCATCGCACGGAACGCCCGCACCGCATTTATCGTGTTCACCTAGGACATACCGTTACAATTCGACTGTCTGCTTTTTTTGGTTCGTGCGCGCGTTTTTTATAGTACCTAAAAGTACTCCAATTTTGATGATTTTTGGTTCATTTGAACGAGGAGACTTGAGAAATGGTTCCATTTACATAAAAACGCAAATCAATAATCTCCTTCTCTCCGAAAACAGCCCGTTTTCGAGTTTCAGCGATATTAAAATTTGAAATGTGTATTTTCGCTACGTGGAGGAGGAATTTTCATTCGAAAATTGAAAATCTGTAAATGGAAAGTTAATGACCAGATTATTTGTAGCAACATTTAAATTGAAAATTTTTTCCATAGAGTTACGGTTTTCGAGTTAAGCAGTGTTAATGTTTTGTAATATAGCTCCGTGAACTTAGAACCCGACTTGCAAATAAAATTAATTAAAAATTATATTCGTAAGCTTCAAACGACATAGATGTTTGCAGTGAAATTTATTTATTTGTAGTTTTTCAAAAAACCTTGAAAATCAAAAAAAATTATTTACTCCTATAATTTTTTATGTTTTTATGGCATTTTTCCGGGAATGTGTTAATCGTTTGTAGTTTTTTGTAGTAACATTAGTTTTTTTTAATAATTTTTTTCAACATTATTAATCGTTTAAACAAATTTACGTCAAATAAATTTAATATATTTTTTTGATTCCAGAAACTACAAACGAAGGAGATTGTAGGGAAATTTATTTGTTTTTCAATCATTTTTAGTTTACCTTTTAGTAATAACAGATTTGGTTTCAACATTCTATTAACATCATTGAACATCAGAAAATTTGACTTAGGTAAACAATTGTTAACACATTCCCGTAAAAATGCTATAAAAACATTTAAAAAAATTGAAATTTATTTTACGTAAATTTGTTTAAGTGAATAATAATGTTAAAAAAATTACCAAAGAGAATATTGTCAATACTTACAAAAAAAACTACAACTACTACAACACTACTAAAACTACAAACGATTTTAACACATTTCAGGAAGACAATCTAAAAAACATCAAAAATTGTAGAAGTAAATATTTTTTTTTATTTTCTTTGTTTTTTGAAAAACTACGAACAAATAAATTTCACTACAAACATCTACATCGTTTCTAGTTTACGAGCATACTTTTTAATTAATTTTATTTTCAAGTCGGGTTCTAAGTTCACGGAGCTTTTTAATATGCGTATTTCCGCTAGGATGTTTTTATATTTCTGAATAATAGCAGATACACGCAAACCATACATGGATAATGGTGAAGTTTCAACGATTTTCGTAACAAATTTACCCAACACTCAAAAGTGTGAAATACCTAAATATTGTTTACAAAAAAAAATGGACCGACGTTATCAGTTGGTGCACTGAAAGGAACAAAATAATATTAAGTCTATTGGTCCAGATACTTGTGAAGCTGGTGCCAAAAGTATTCAATCTAACTACAACTGCACAACTTCAAAAGTAGGTAACCAACAACAACGATATACCTATAGCAAAGTTAATGGAACTCACATTATCTTTGCCTATAGGTATGGGAGTCGAAGCCAAGGACACCACTGCAATCAAATCCGCCTCTGCATTCAAGTTGCTACGAGCCGATGTTTTTTTTTCACAGACGTGTCTACCTAGTTTCATGATTTAAGTCAACAGAAAATTTAATTTAATAAAAATACTAACTATAGGTATGACTTTTACAAGTTATCTGTATTTTCTTTAATAAATAGGAAGGTAGATAGGTAGGTATCTACCTACCTTTACCTATGTGCCTACCCACTGGTATATTAGGTATGAAATGTGGGAATTAGAATTCCGCTTGATCTAAATACTGAAAAAATGGATATGCACCAATTAATGTAATCTATTTATATATACCTATATATACTTATCATGATTTGATGGCGATTATGCTAATAGACTAATTTGATTCTTTAACTTTGCGTGCATCACCATCTGATACAGTTTTTGACTAATGTAACGACGTTATCAGTTGGGGCACTGATAAGTACAAAACAATATTAATTCTATTGGTGCTGGTACTTTTGAATTTGTGCAGTTGCAGTTAGATTGAAAACTTTTGGCAACAACTTCATATGTACCTACCAACACCAATAAAATTAATATTATTTTGTACTCTTCAGTGCACCAAATGATAACTTCGGTCCAATTCTTTTGTAAGAAATTTTGATTTCACACTTATGAGTGTTACATTTATCACGAAAATCGTTGAACGTTCACCAATATTTGCTTGGCTTGTATTTGCTATTATTCAGAAATCAAAGAATATCGTTGCGGAAATACACATATTAGGTATAAACTTTACCACTGCTGTCAAGTCGAAAAGCATAACTCTATGGAAAAAAAATCAATACAATTGTTGCTCCAAATAATCTGGTCATTAATTTTCCATTCTCAGATTTTCCATTTTCGAAAGAAATTGCCTCTTCCACATAGCAAAAATATACGAAGATATTTCAAATTCTAACAGCGCAGAAACTCGAAAACCTTAGCTCTTTTGAAAAAATGTTAAATTTAAACGTTTCCGGATATTTTGTTATCTTCAATTCGGTTTTCGGAGAGAGGAGATTTCCGACTTGCGTTTTCATGTAGGTAATATGGGAACATTTCTCAAGACTCCTCTTTCAAATGAATCAAAAATCATCAAAATCGGAGTTCGTTTAATAGGTAGGTACCTAGGTATATAAAATGCGCGCACGAACCAAAAAAACAGCAGAATTGTATACCTCCTCCGCTCATGGTTTGTCGGTCAAAAAAGAAGGTACTTACGTGACATATGTAGATACAATTTCATTGTATCAACATATGTTTGATGTGTTTTGGTTGAGTCTTATTCTGACAAGATGAAAAGGAATCGAAGACGTATTTCTCCCCAAAACATATTATCTACCTAATATTTTTTCGTCATTATAAGTAGATATAATTTTTGAAAGATTTTGACTCTATTAAGAAAAATACCTAATACATCATGATGATGATTGAGATCTTCATTTCATTAGGACGATTACCAGATAAGACGAAATGATAATGAATTTTTGAAATTAATTGTAAGAAGAAAATGTAAATATGATTTTGTTGACATACTTAAAACTGTGAAAAAAATACCTAGATACCTTAATATTTACAAAACTAGGATCATTAGAGGAGGCTATAAAAAATGTTTTTTAGAAAAAATTGGACCGACGTTATTAGTTGGTGCACTGAAAAGTAAGTACGAAATAATATTAATACTATTGGTGCTGTTACTTTTGAAGTTGTGCAGTTGCAGTTATATTGATAATTTTTGGCACCAACTTCACAAGTACCAACACCAATAGAATTAATATTATTTCGTACTTTTCAGTGCACCAACTAATAACGTCGGTCCAATTTTTTGTAAAAAATATTTATTTTACACTTTTTAGTGTTATATTAGTCACGAAAATAGTTGAACGTTCGCTAATACAACTGATATCCTATAACCCACGTAGGTATATTCTTTGCTTGTTACTATTATTATGTAGAGATCTCAGAATATCGCTGCGCAAATACGCAGGTATAAGTATTTTAGATTTAAACATTTTACCATCGCTCTATCTCGCTCTATCTAAAACCGTAACTCTAAGGAAAAAAATGTTCAGTATAAATGTTGATACAAATACTATTTTCTTTCATGGAGTGTCCACAATTTTTCAGTTTTTGAAAGTAATCGCTCTCTCCACATACCAAAAATTCACATAATTGAGAATTCAACATGCCTCCTACTCGAAGGTCTATTTTTTTCCGGATATTGTCCAACCTTTAATTACCTATATCAACTCAGATTTTCGATTTTTCGAGAAAATTTACCCCCTAGACCCCTTTCGGGAGCAGTTTTCACAGAGAAGGGGATTTCGGATTTTCGTTTTTATGAATATGGGACCATTTCTCAAGCCTCCTCTTTCAAATGAATCAAAAATCATCAAAATCAGAGTACGATTACCTACTATATAAAACGGGCTAACGAACCAAAAAAAAACAGACAGTCGAATTGTATACCTCCTCCGTTACGGGTTCGTCTGTCAAAAATACAAAATAATGTTTATTCGTAATTCGTAAGATACTTCTACAGAAGCTGTAACTGAAAAACAAACCAAAAAAATCAGTAGGTAGATAGGTATAGGTACCACCAGAAGATATTTTTTGTTTTTTTCTACCTAACTACATATGTACCTACCAGTTTTTGTGGAAAAAAAATTCTCTGGAATATCCTTTTTTCACACCGAGTTAGGTAGATGTAGATAGATATAAAGACCATTATCATTGCAATCAATGCAATAGTCTATAGAAAATACTTCATAGAAAGCAATAAGAAACTCAATCACAAAACTATTTTGAACATGAAGTGTTCGTTCATGTTCAAGGCTGAAATCAATCTCACCGTGCATTCTGCTTATCAAGATGTATCATTTGTTGTTAAACGTGCCTTCAATTCTGTAAACGTCATCCACCGACCTTGACACATTAAATCTTGTCTACGTAATAAAAACACCAATGTAAGCGTCTGCGGTATATCATTTCCGACATAACCTAGAAACGTTGTCGTCTCAAAAAAAAGAGACGAACAAACAGAGAAGGACGATCTCATAATCCTCACAAAGCGTGTGCATTTGTGCAGCTGCGAATATCCTGAATACTTTTCGAAGTCGTCTATGCACATAGAAGAAGCGTAATATGTATGCAGTATGCAGACGAAAGCACCGAGATCGCAACGACAATGGCCCCTGGCAAACACAAAGACACTCACTGCGATAGGGCGTAGCCGTACTCTCCAGTTGGTCGATATGCCAATATGGCCGACGGCGCTTACCGTCCAACATGGAAGTCTGGCCCGAAATCCAAACAAAAAAAACCACAGGACACAGTGTCACCGGCTATTTGATCACATATACCACGCAAAATGTAAAAATAAAGTGAGTTTCTGCCAGAGAATATTATTTGCCAGCGATAATTATCTACCCGGCGTGTGTTTAATGAGTAAGGTAGGTCGAGAGTATATACAATACTTGATATTTTTCTACCCAAATTAGCAACCCAACCTAACTTTATAGTAACTACCTACATTAAAATTAGATGCGAAATAATTCAATAAAAAGTAAATTAATATTTACCATTCTTGCTGAAATTGGAATCAAATCATATATAAGGGACTCACTATACCAACCTAACATCGAATAATAGGTAGGTAAGTAATATAAGTAGTACCTATCTATAACCTATAGGTTTCTAATTATGCAAGTTCTCACTTTTAGTTTACCCATCTGTGGTGGCATTTATTACTAAATGTTATTTAGGAAATGTGTTATTTGAATTAAAATCCTAATTGCCTTTAACAGAAACAACCAAGTGATAGGTACCTACTTATGTTCAAAACTTAATGTGATGGGCAAATGGGTAGGTACCTACCTTCTTAGTAATGAATGACATACAAATATTATAATCGTAACTTTCCCCTTTTTAGAAATTAATGAAAATCCACATGTACCTAGGTATGATTATAAATTTTCTCAAGGTTTTATTTGCTTGACTGCAGCAAATAAGCCCGATTTTTGGAAACTATGTAGGTATTTAAAAACAGCAATAGCTACCTAAATACATAGGTCCAAAATGTCCCTTTTTATTGCTATCGTTTCATCGCTTGTTATTCATTTCTATAATAATAGTTATTAAATCAGAGAGATATAAGACGAGTGACAGACGACCTCGACTAAATGATACCTAGGTACCTTTGAGAAAACAGCCACACAACTGAGAATATTTGAATTGAAACACCATTTGCATAGATGGATTGAAAATGAAAGCCTACATTAGTTTTGAAAAGACAGTACCTAGGTATTGAGCCTATTATTCATAAAATTTGCCCGAGTTGACTATAGTATAGTTGACATATTTTTGAACAAATCTCTAGAATTGGATGTTGAGATCCTTATCGTGTTCAGATTTATTGTTTATAGTTGAAGATACACAGCAATAAATTTGACTTTATCTTTCATATGAAAAGGTTATCTACATCCTTGTCCAGTGAAAGTGCAGATGCATTTATTTTCATAACTTATGAGTTATAATATATCTCGGTTATAGGTATAACGATAATAGTTAATAGAGATATTTCGTGATTTAATTAAACATAGACCATAATTGAGAATAGACATTGAGAATCGTTATTGATGGATAATAACTGAGAAATATCTTATTGATTCCATATGGGTCCTAACATTATACTGAGTAGTGACTCGGGATAATGCATTTTAAATATATAGTAGGTAATGAATAGATCATTTTATCGCGTTTTATTTAGATTGCATTAAATTTATCTCAGAAAAAGTTATATTTGGGTAAAATGATGTCAATTATACATTAGGTAGGTATTCAGGTCACAATCATGGTTATTTATTTATAGTCTTTTAAAACGGATTTCTAGTTTTGTTGATACTTAGAGACTAAAAATTAATGTAGGTTGGTAGGTACCTACCTATATCACACAGAAGATATGTTTAGGTATAATAATTATAATTGTTATATCTAATAAAGTTTGCTACAGATTGTGGGAATAAAATTATGCAATTTAGGTTTTAGGTGTAGATATAGGTATAAACTGATTTGGTATCCTATGTAGGTATAGGTAAATATATTTTAAACTTAATTACGATTGTCAACGTTTTTTCAGGGAAGCAACAAAATAAAACTTTATCAAATATACCTACATTTTACAATACCTACCTATACCTAAGTAAAAAGATTTTCATTAATACGAATTAGGTACAGTTGAATATACCAACATAGGTAAGCAACGCATTATGCTGGTATGTAGCAGGCATATAGCAATTTCAGGCAAATGGACATTTACCTAGGCAGTTGCTAAGCGCCATGACAAATAACAAAATGGTTAAAAATCTACTAAATTTTGCCATGTGTCTAGGAATTTCTGATTTGTCATTTGTCAAATGCCGACATTAGATTCAGGCAGATGTTATTTTACTAAGCAAATAGCAATACGGATTTAAAGCAAATAACGTTTCTTTATTTAGTTTTTTTAGTATTTAGTTTTGTTTACCATTTGCCTAGACATACTTCGGTCATTTATCAAATGGCGGTTTTGAATGAATACCAACCTGCAACCTGAAAAGTTATGTTTTATGTGTTAATAGGTAAATAAATAAAAAAAATAGTACCTCTGGTTCCGTTCCGTATATAGGTAGCTGTATATATGCTTCGGCCTATGACACGATGGTATGATGTTTTTTTCTGTCATTGAACATAATAGCATTCCATCGACAGGCGGGTGGAACCTTTAAAAACGGGAAATGAGTTCGTAATACAGATATTGTTCTGTTATTTATTACAAAACCAACCAATTTGCTCAACGTCTAGATTGGCGCGATCCACAGAATCTTGGCTTTGGGGATGCCTTAGATGTCCAAGTATTATTTTAAATTCAGGTTCTCTTTGTCCTACTAGTTTTCTTGTCCCAGCCGTATTAGCTTAATCACATCGTCGTAGTGATCCATATTCCAAGGCTTCTTATTTTGTTCTTTAGAATAAAACTTATGCAGTTCTTCATAAAATGAATCGCGACAAACCCCAACGACTTGATTTTGGTTCGAATCAGATTCACTTGACATTATGTATAAGTCACAAAACACTCTCGAAATAGTCACAAAAGCAAACTAAAACACCCACATTACAGACGAATAAATAAACGACACTATGCACCTAACATGAAAACATTAACATGCACATAAAGTCATGTGCCTGGCCGACGAACTACGGCATTTGACAAATGGCCGAAGTATATCTAGGCAAATGGTAAATGATTAGCTAAATAACGAAACGTTATTTGCCTTAAATCCTTGTTGCTATTTGCCTAGTAAAATAATATCTGCCTCAATCTAATGTTGGCTTTTGATAAATTTGATAAATAATCGGATATCGCCATATGCGAAATTCCTAGGCACATAGCAAAATATAGAAGACTATTTGCTATATGCCTGCGACAGGTATAACACATAATTTTCTATAAAATATCTAACAAACCAATTGAGTTATGTCATTGGTGTACCTATTAAGATCTCGCAAACCGATAAACGTTATGAATTGGAATTGATTAGAAGGTACCTATCTAGCTACCAGGTATAGGTACCTATCTACCTACTTCAGATAGAACGGTAGGTACATAAAGGATGGATGAGTTTTTGGGTTGCCCGATTAAAACAATTCCAACTAATACAACAGGCAATAGACTTAAATGCTGAACCAATTGGGCTATTCCGTAAACCTGTACCTAAATATTATTCACTTCTATATTCCACAAAATTGTTTCTAACCATGGATAGGTAGGTAGGTACATAGGTAATTCATAGTATGTCACAGTCGGAGTTCTTAAAAGGAGCGTAAAAATCACTTGAAAATTTCTTGAACATGGCATACCAAGTCGCGTTGAACAAGAAATACAAAATATTTACAAAAACTTTGACCGACTCTTTAAGTTGGTGCATTAAAGAATACAAAATAATATTAAGGGCCGACTTCCTAATCAAATTTAATCTTATGTTAATTTTAGTCAATTTTTTGAACATACCTATACCTACCTATATAATTCAAAATAACTTTAAAAGAACGAGAGAAAAGGTGACTGACGTTATAAAAGTAATTAAGAAATGCACAAGTTTTATTCCGTCATCAAGATATGAGCTACACAAATTGAAGAATTTATCTACTAATCTCCCATTAGGAATTCATTATGAAATCGGCCCTCCAATTTTTGGTACCTATTTCACACATTTTAGTGTAACATTAGTAGAAGAATAGTTGAACGTTCACTAATACAAAAGAAGATAGTAGGTACTTATCCTATTTGCCTGTACGAGTTATTATTCTGAGATATCAATACATAGCGGCGGAAATACAAATATTTCTTTTAAAAAATGTCCAATTTAAATAGTTCTCTCCTTCAATGTGACCATTTCATATTTTCAGTTTTTGAAATAAATTGCCTTCTCCTTAGAGCGAAAATACACATCATGGCTATAACTCGAAAACCGTACCTCTTTTGAAAAAATGTTCAACTTAATCATTTTCGCATAAAATCTCATCTTCAATTCCACCATCTCAGATTTTCGATTTTCGAGAAAAATTGCTCCCTCCACCCTCATCGGTTGCAGTTTTTAGAAGGAAGGAGATATTGGATTTATTTGTTAATGCTAACATTAGCGTGATGTTTGTTTCGTAATCTAACCCAACAAACAGACGAATGCTAATTGTAGGTAGGTACCTAGGTATCATGAAAGATATTCATGATACAGAGACACTATTAGATAGCATTAGCTTAGGGTTAGGTAGGTAGGACGAAACACGCATCATATGTTAAGTACATAGTAGCTTCTAAACTACCTATCCATAAAATATCCTGCTAGTAATGGACAATACGTAGATTATCTACCCACATGTAATCAAATATTCTTTGGAACTATAAATTTTCCAATCGAATTCGCAATAGTTTTGATCTAAGCCCAGGATAAGTAGATCAAGAATATCTTGCTTAATTGTAGGATTGGTAGATATTTGATAAAAATCTAATTGATAATTTTAACGACGTCATTGGGAACAAATTCTGCACCTAATTACATAATTTGATATTAGACCCGCATTATTAGGAATATACTCAGTAGATAAAAAATCTAAATATTTCTAATAATGCGAGACTAATAATTACCATATATTTTAATAGGTAGGTAGGTACGTATAAGTGTTTATTTGAAATCTGAATTGAAGTAATTAAAAATAGCTCAACAATCAATGTCAACTAAATTCTTAACACATAAAACATGTTCAGTCAGTGAGTGCCTAACAGATATGAGAGATTTTTATACTACTGCACATATTTATATAAACCTACTTACATTTAACATTCCTGCACGCACAAAAAGGCCCCAGCTTATTTCAAATTATGTGATACATTTCGTGCCAAACGACACACATAAATGCGGCCTAATGAATCCATAAATTTATTGTGTCGCGCACACACGATTTCCTCCCTCAAAATGTTTCTCATTTCCATCTTGATAATATGTAAACAAACATGCAATAATAATACTTACAATATTATTGTTGCATAGTAGGTAATTGATGAGTTTGAATTTGAAAGAGTTTTTATTTAGGATTCTTTAATGTTGCCATAATTAATATTATTAGTTGGCATGCATTGGCATTATTATAAACAGGGCATGAAATATTGTATTTCTTTTCATAACAAAGCTTGAGAGAAATAATCTTTAACAGTTAAAAGAGGATATGGTGCAATGATCCTTCTTTGCAAAAAAAAGTAGGTATCTGTGGTTAGCTAGAAGGTGTGCAATAGGTTATCCATAAGTTACTAATAATGGAGATCATTGAATAATTCAACAGCGAATGATTATTTTATTTGACTGTTATAAGTATATAAATATTTTCACTTCTATTATGTGGTCAGTTAGAAAACTAATAATTTAATTTTATTTCATTTAAATGGGATATAATATTTTTACTACCCATAAATTGGCATCTAGTTGTGAACAGTTTTATCACCTTTCCTATGTGTTATCTAACGTTAATAAACCGAATCAAAGAATAAGATTAGTAGAAAATGCCTTATCCATTTATAGTTATCACTACTTATTAGGTACTCAATAAATAAGAATAACTAATTTTTGATGCTGCTTTTCAAATTTTTATCGTCCTTTCGAAACGACGGCAACTTTTAACTACCTACACTTTAATTCTTTACTGATTCACTAAATTATAGTGATACCTAGATATAATACTAGTTTAAGAAACTAACTTCTTCTTTATGTTTGTACACTTATGTGTTTCTGTATACCTGGTATTCAACGACGCAAGAATAACTGTATCGATTAAGCTGAAACTTTTAAAAGATGTATAGGTACCTAATCTACATGGTTCAACCTAAGGTTCAACGATAGCTCTAGTGTCGTTTTGATTATCTTAATTATTAGTTCAATAACCTACCATATATTTAACAGGATCTTTGACTGATCATCATCTCGATTGATTTCAAACTGTTTTGTAGGTATCTACTTGAACCATTAGATTTTTATTTATCTTCATCATATACCTACACGGTGACCCATTGGGAACTGCATCGATCGATCGAAATACAAAAAAACTATACTTAGACGACCGAATTTGAAAATAGAGGACTATAGGTATTCTAGGGGCTACTCGGCTAAAATATAATCAAGAATGTGGCATTTCAGATTAACCGGACGTAGATGCCTGCTTTGTTATAAAATTGGAACCTCCTACAAATTATCACATTCTTAGATACTTTATATCTATACGTTGTATGCTAAACACTTTTAATTAATAATGTCCTGTACATCCAACTATTTATAATTATTAGATAATGCAGAGTAATAAGAATGAAGAATACTTAATAATTATCAAATTAAAAGAAAACGTTAAAGTATTTTTTTACAGGAAACCCCTATTTTTATAACTTATAACTTGTAATTAAAGCAATAGAAATAAGGTTAACTTTTGTATAAGAATTTCTATTCCGAGAATGGATTTACATTTGTGTGACACTTTTTTTGATAGTCGTGAATATTTTCTTATATTATCATGGCCCACTTTCAACAACTTAAAATTTATATAGAGATATTTCTTAGAAAATGTTAAATTGCCAATTATTTAGAAAACTACAAATTTAGACATTCTAATACAAACTGAGGTAGGTTTACTTATTTTTATTGCTTAATATGATGATGTTATAAAAAAAATCGTAGGGTTTTCATTTGAAAAAAAAAATATCTTTAACGTTTTTTGAACTTACTTTTTGGTGTTAGTTCTTGTTAAATCTGTATTAATGATTCAAAAAACTAAATATCATACAAAAACTAATTACCTACCTATTTAAGTCAATCTTCTTGTACAAGAAAACTAACCAAAATAACCTAAATAATAGTATCTAGGTATTAGCATCACAATACAATAAATATTCGTTCAATTTCATAGTTTATTACTACTCTCTGTCTCTTTTTGAAATGAAGTATGATTTTGAATCTTTAGCAACCGTACCTACCTATATCTAGGTATTCATAATCAAGTCTTAGTTCGATAATTTTACGTTTGAAATTATCGTTACCATAGTTACTGACAAACAAACTGAAGATTTAATTATGAAAACTGTTGTATATAATTAGAAATTGGTATACCTAATGTAATGTATTATTTATTACATTCCAATAAATCTGGAATGGGTAAGACCCAATGATTCCTAGTGGCTATCCTACAATTTGATATCAATACTACCAAACATTGCTAAAACATTAGAAGTACTTTACCTATTCTAAACAAATACTGATGTAGGTAATCAAATAAAACGCATTATATGGAAAGCCCGAATGTTCCTCGATAAATTTACGTTAGGTACCTATTATATGTACAATGCCGAGCAGTATCAGATTATATTGAAAATAAAAGATCGAAGGCATTTCCATATTTGTATCTAAGTAGGTAGATACCTATTTTGAATACCTACATCTAGCCACCTAAGAATGGTTGATTAACATTTACAGCCGTAGCTGGTGCATAATTACAAATGATAATCGTTATCATTCCACAGCCCTCTCATACTTCTTTTTCCACACCCGAGAGATATTAGAGGAAAATAGCAAACAAACACGAGTTTCATGAAGTTCCCTCGTTGTCTTTAGCATTAGTATGCATACAGTGTCAACAGTTAAACTAGAAAATTCCGACCAACGTAATAATGAGACAATATACCTAAGTACCTACTTAGTTGAAGTAAAGAGTCACAGAAATTTTAATAAAATCTTTTATTCTGGAGGATCACGTTAGTAGGTAACCTAAAAATGAATGTGTTGATTTCAAAATGAGTGAGTCATTTGTAGATGAGGATGTGATGAAGAAATACTGAAGGGATCTTCCTCAACAAATAGATATGATAGCCAATCCAGAGTCCAGATGATCCAGATCTCTATTGTATTCTATAATTTACCTAAGCATCCTAATATACCTAAAAGATATTCGTTTATTATCATAATTTATTAATCTCTTTTTTTTGAAATGGAGTTTGGTATACCTCATATTCTTCTTCGACAAAAATCTCAGCTCAAAAAATACCTTTGTTTTCAAAAACACCAAAGGTAACCAATAGGTAATGAATAATAAAAATGTAAGTACCTACTATTAACGGGACAAATTTCCAAAGAATTATATTTTAGAATCTTGATGTTCTTCAATTAAGTATTTTTCAGGAAAGTCTAGAGAAAAAAAAACTAAATTAATCATCAAGTGATAATGTTGACGCGTTGCTTTTTTAGATATAAATATAAATAATATAAATCAATATATATAAAATTTAATAGCCAACTTAGGAACTATTAGGATTTTTGTCATCCTGATTCTACTCTTTCTAACTGTGGCCATTTTATCACATCCCTTGTAGGTGTATAGATATGTTGAGTTCAATTTCCCAGATTCTATGACAAGATACGAGAAAAGAAAAACACACATGTTTTGTTATACAATGTGGATAACTTTAGAAAAAAGTTATAATTCAAGGAGATATTTGGAAGAGATAATTGGAAAAATAAAAAATGTAACGTACATAGCAATATTTTGAACATACTCTGGCAATAAAAGAAACCATATGCCTATTTATATTTTGCACGGTGCCATCATGATTCTACTTTTTACAAAAGATAGGACCTGCTTTATTAGATGGTGCACTAAAAAATATAAAACAATAGGTATCTATTAATTCTATTGGGGCTGGTAATTTTGAAGTTGGTGACAAAAGATTTCTAGCTATACCAATAAACGTATAACATGTAAAGTAATAAAGTAAGTCTATGTTTTTGTAAAGATATATCTATGTATACAAGTAGTAAGTAAATAGAAGACTTTTGGCACCAGCTTCAAAAATACCAGCATCAATACAATTAACAGTAGTCATGAGAATGGTTGAAAGTTGACGGAGGTTTACAGTCCCAGCGCTAAAACTAAAACCTTAGATTTTTTTAAATGTGTTCATATCATATGTTGATGGGAATGATCTTCTAGTTAATACTACTAGAAAAGTTTCAAAAAAAATTCCTCTCGACCTCCTTTCGAAGTACTTTTAAGGTGGAAGAACATTTTGAATTTTGACAAAAAAAATACATGGGACCAACACTCTTACTCTTCTTTCTAATGAATTATCAAAATTGATTCACGTTTAGGTACTATACAAAATGCGCATAGGTAGGTACCTACGTATGACGATGTCTATCAAAAATCTTTGTAATACACAATAGTCTGATTGTTGTTAAGAATTACCACTCGGTACATTTTCTATGTACAAAGAAAGCAGGCATATAGGTAGGTACGATACAATAACAATATCGTTCGACTCAATTCTCAAGACGATGCTACTCTGATCCTATTCCCATGATGGAATATTATAAAATATCCGTGTACATTTTACAAATAATTCTACATTACATACCTGTTCGATTGTAGTTGTGCAAACAGAAAGATCAACGAATTTTAACAGTCTATAGTCTATAACATAATTGATTTTCCATACCTATACGACTTTTCACGTTTTAGAAATATAAGTACATTTTATTGATATCGTGATATCATTCGTATAGATTCAACATCGTTCCAAGAATTCATGTTTATAAACAAACAATAACTGTCAATGCAAATCAAAAACCACTTAGGTATAGGTACTTATCAGATCAATCGAAATAAATGAATATAATACATTACCACTAGGTAAATATATTTATCGGAATACACAAAGCGAATTATGCATTCTGCATACTCTCTTGCAAAAATGAATTTATTTCAAACAGATGCTTCTGGTTTTCCATGCAATATACAGTGCGGTAAATATTGCGGCTAAACAAAAATACACCTAACGAGTAACACATTTTTTTGTCCGAAATCCATTCCATCTAAAAGTTGGCTTCATAAAATAACTTCACCGAAATAGCTGGGTAGCAGCAATTTAACCCTTCATTCAAAGGATTCACGGTGGTCATTTGGATTGAAAAGAATCCTTGTAAATTACCAGAATGACCTCAGGCAGAATGGATGGATATTCCAGCCGAAAAAAATATATAAACACAATTACGGCTAACCCTTTTTTATTGCACAGCCGTCCTTGCTCCTCATGGTTTCTGACAGATTTATTATTACTGCTATCAGTCGTCGTTTTTATGGAATAAAAAGAAGTTCTCAACTAACAGGAAAAAAAGTTGATTAAACATGACATTACAATCAGCATAAGTCATAGAGATAGGTAAATAATTTTTACCAATGAATGGCGAGGGTTATAAGTAGGTATCTACATCGCTCTTCTAAATTTGTATGGCTGATTGTTCATTTCCGTCTTGAAAGATACATCACTATTAACATCATCCATATAATTACATTCCATGTGTATCCTGTTGATTGAATTTATTTAATACTATATAGGTAAGTTATAACCTTCTCTTTTGGACCGATAATTTTTGTAGAAACGTCTTCTATAGTCAAGTTATATTTTCATTGGTACGTACCTATAGCAATTAGCTCGCCACCTGCTTTTAAAATTTAAGAAAAATTAATAAAATACAATACAGAAAGCACCACAAAACACCAACGCTTAGACCTGAAAACATGACATGTGTTTCTGTTATAGACTGTAATAACTTCTGATAATACCAACTTCGTCAGCGGAACAACTTTCGGATTCTCAAGCTAAAATGTAGGTAGGTAGGTATGCTGCGGTATACTTACTTGTTGCGATATTTTCATTTTTGTCATTAAATTAAATAAGACTGAAAATAATTACACGAGTTACAATATCTAAAACCTTAGTACTATTTTTTTATGCCATACAAAACTGTACCTTCATTAATTTTCCGGCGGTCGAATTAATGAAAAAAAAGATAGGAAAGTATGAAATATATAAAAGTCCATGAGAACGTTCCTAATTGATTCATTTAATTGTGACTTTAGTCATTAAATTTCTCGATATAAGAATGGGAATTCAATTTGATGTAGTTACCTAGTTACTCACTCACTTAGGGTAAGTCCGAGATAGATTCCGTCTAATATACTATCATTTTTGAGCTCACTGCTATGGCACTTCATATTTCATATACCTATTTAGTCACATACCTAAGTTTATCAAAAATTAGACAGGAATAAAAAAAAGTCGCGTGGTCCATATATACCGGTTTGTCTCTGAGATACATATAGAACATAGCGCCAATTGGAAGAAATAATATTTGTATAATCTACAGTACAAGCAAATAAAATATAATAAATGGAGAAATTAATATTTGACACCTACACATTAAGTAAGGCATTTCGCCTGTTGAATTGAATGTTCTGCGGAATTTTCTTCTTATTATTTACACTTATTGACAAACATTTAATAGAGAAATATCTCAAGTTTTGTGTTTTAGGTAAGTTAAAATTATCTAATTTTCAAATCAATCCTTGTCTAGGGCAATATCAAAATTTTATATAAGTAGGTATTCATTCCCGTTATCTCTAAAGAAATATTTGCAGATCATCGTAAAACGGTAAACTTTACATGTTAGTCGTAAACAATTTTTTTTATTGCACCGTTAGCATTTGAGTTGAATCCAAAAAAAGGTCGGCAATAGTCTACGACTCTAGCAGACCTTCAAATCTCTTGTGGCGGAAGGGTTTTTTATGACGCCAACAATATCATGAAAAATCATGCTCCTAACCCTTCAACGAAAAATACAAATACCTATACCTATTTTTATAGCAGCGTGTCGTGGGGTGCCTTAATTCGAGGTTAAATGTGCTATTTATTCAAGCAGTCACATTTTTTTGGTGCAAAAGGGTTAGTTACATCTGACGTTCTGATGAGTGAACATCCAAATCTTTCTGATGATGTGTTCTTCAAATCTGAGTAAGTCAACAAAAATTCTTATGATAATTATTTGAAATTTCTTCATAAGGAAACTTGAATAAGCTAACTAAATTAAATATGAATAGGTTTAGGTATGTAGATACAAATGAATGTCTTACGCTAATGCTGCTGACGCAACATTTTTTTCGATTAAATTTCTCCGAAACATTAGGACAAATGGCTAAATTTATCTTGTTATTAAAATGATGAGATTTTTTAATACAATAGGTACGCTAAATTTAGATACCTACTAGAAATTTTCCAAAGAGTTCTAGATATTTTTATATACCTATAGTTAACTTTTCTGAGTTCCTATTTTTTTCTGATTTCTTATAAGTAGGTACCTACATTAAAAAGTATCTGGAAGTTGAACTTAGTAGTTAAAAGCGTCTGTTACATTTCTGGGAATCTTTGATATTTGAGTATTCCAATCCTCCCACCTTATGTTATAAGGTATACGAATATTTCAATTTGAATGATATTTTATTCCTGAAAATTTGATTTAGACGAGTTCGTTGCCAATTCATATAGGTAGACAAGAAATTCGATATTTCTGTCTAATTCCAGAAATACATTAATACAATTAAGTAATTCTAAGAATGTGTAGCTCTATTTTTGGCTTTCCGAGAGTTGTTTGCGTAACATTTGCCATTATTTTGAACCTTTTGTACCTACTTACTCCAACTAAAACAAGAAAGGGAAACTCTAATGTTATTTTCTTCCACGGTTGAAACTTTGTAGACGTCTTTATGTCATTCAATTCATTTAGGTATGTTATGATACTTTTGCTTGCTTGGGTGTAGGTTAAATAAAAGTTTACAAAACACGTGATTTTTTTTCTCGTTCATTCAAAATATCTGCAACTAAATGGTTAATTGGAGCTGTTACATACCTAAGTAGATAATATGTTTTATAAGGATAGGGATGTATACAATATAACAATTCTGATCTATGCTTGCACTTAGATATTCAGAGAAGCGTTCACTGACTGCACACTACCTATATACATACATATTTGTGATTTTTTTCAGTGTATTAAATCTTGTAATTGCACTTTAAACTCTACTGAGTGAAGTCACTAAATTATCTTTACGATGACATGCATATGTCAAAACTACGATAGTCAAATTTTTATTTTCAAATCACATGCTACACATTTTTTGCTCTAGATTCTTTTAGGATGGTTTCTCCTTTCTAGCTATGTAGAAATAATATGCCTACGAAAACAATAAAGAGAAAAATAATTAAATTCAAAATTATTAATTGTTAATAGTTCATTGTTCGATGTATTATTATTACCGTTATTTTGAAGCAATCTATTAGTGTGGCGAATCATTTGGAAATAATTAATAATTACTCTTATCTGTTGATTTCAAGATAAACATAGCAGCTTGTAGCCCGCCGATAGTTACCTAAATTTTCAGTTTTTTAAATTTTCACATATTTTGATAAATATTTCGAACAATAGTTGTAATTACAGATCGTATCTTTGAATCAAACATAATATGTTTGAAGACATTTCTTCAAAGGCAATTTTTTAGATTTTTTTAATACTTTGAACAACCGCCATTTTAAAACTAATATTCAGATCATGCTAATTAACGATAATAATGTGAATTTTCGTAGAAATTGGAAAAATTGAGCTATTTTTCAACAGAAATTTTATTTAGAGATGTAATATTTATTCCATTACGTTAAGAAAATGACTCGGAGAATGATATCGGTCAATTGACCACATTTTGAGTTGTTTTACGGCATGTTCAATTGCCGCTCCCCAAACATCTGGCCCCAAATTGAAGACTTCTTCTTGAATGTTGGCTCCCAAGTCTTGTAAGTTAGCTTTTTGATTTGTTGTGATAAACACAAGATTTTAAAAAGCCCTTAAGAAAGAAGTCTGGCGCTGTCAGATCTGTCAATTTGGCCAGCTAATTCAACACACCAAAACGGGAGATCACAGGGCCCGAAAATGGGTGTCTCAAAACCTTCATAGTTGCCCGAGCTGTTTGAGCGGTTGTTCCATTCTGTTGGAACCAACATTATTGATAACCAATTCAGCATTTCGCAGCTAAAAAACATTTACGGTTATGGTGGTACCGTTGGCGTCCTCAAAAAATACGGGTTAATATCTTTTACACTGCAAATACCACACCAAATTATGGAACTTGACTGGAAAAATGTTTCAAACAATAAGTAGTTGTAATTACAGATCGTATCTATGAATCAAAAATATTTTTGAAGACATTTCTTCAAAGGCAATTTTCTTATACTCCATTTGAGAAAGGTGTAGAGTAATAAATTATGATAATGAAGGGATCTCTATTGTATTATGGCGCTTATATGGCAGAATACAATAGAGATCTGTTCATTATCATAATTTATTACTCTACACCTTTCTCAAATGGAGTATAGATTTTTTTAATACTTTGGACGACCGCCATTTTAAACTAATTATGCCTACTTTAAAATAATCTAGTCAATCATCAAATAATCCGTAACAATAATTCAGGTGTGTATCGTTCCATTGTTTGTTGTCAAGTAATTCTCTGTGTCTACATGTCAAAGCATGGATAATTGAAAAAATTATAGCACATTCATATTATGACATTACTAAGGTACCATATGAGTGTTCTCGTCTGCGATTTAGGAGCGTGTTGTCAAATTACAGAGACACATTAGTGTGTATTTAGGTACTCTATGACTTAAGCCTTAAGTGTTTAGATTTTAAATCGTGTCACAATTTGAATGATTTGTAATATATCAGTGGTAGGTATAAAGGGCCTGGATTTAGTATATCTTGCATTCTAACATAATATCCAATTACAAAACCTCATCGACTGCAGCGTGTCAATAGGGGGTAAAGATTTCCAATTTCACAACGAAGAGATTCATTCTTGAAATATCTTTAGGTTCATCATTGAGAACAACACCTTGCATATAGTTGTTAAAAAGTTTTGCTTTTTGTATTTTTTCTGTATAATTCAAAGAAGTTGTTCACAATAATGGGTATCATTTAAACTTAGGTAAACCATGCAATTTAGTATTCATTTCTGTACGAACCAAGTCCTTTACTTCCATACCGATATTCAAAATTTTAATCAAAGATATATTCAATTCATTAATATATTTTTTATAATTAACTAGCTTTTGCCCGCGATTTAGTGCGGGTGGAAAACTGCGTTCAATTCCATGCGATAGTTATTGCGTGATGTGTGTACAAACATACATATAGACACACGCGGTAAAATGGAACCTGTATTTTAAATTGGACCTCTAGCAATACAGCGCTGAAAATTGCATTTAATTCCTAGCGACAGTTTTTTGCTTGATGCTTGTACAAATATACAGAAAGACAGACAGACGTGATAAAATGTAGCCTATATTTTAAGTTAGACCTCAAGTAATAAATCAGTGAAAACTGCATTCATTTTCTTGCAGTAGATATTGCGTGATGCGCGTGCAATCATACAGACAGACAGACAAAAAAATTAAAACTTTTGTTTTGGCTTCTGTTGCACCCCCCATATTTATATGTATAGATGTATAGATGTACCTATATATAAAACATTGACGACCATGTGAGTGACATAACTCCGGTTCTAGACATCGGACAGCAAACAAATTTGCTATTTGTTGTTTTATGATAAATTTCAATACAAGGAACACACATAGGATAAAGCCTTATTTGGATGATTCAAGTTTAGAAATTTTAGAAATATTATGCTTCTGGACTCAAAAGAAAGTTACCCTAACAATCACTTAGTTATCATCAGAAGCATAAGAAAATCCGCCTGTAAAACGAGCTGTCGAGATAAATTCAAAAAAATATGTTGATAAACGCTTCTGTTACCTTTTTTCACAGGAATTTGTAAATAAATTAATACATCTTTCAAAACTGAAATTTTCAGTAATATTTCTTAAACATCGTTATAATTTTGGCCTTCGAAATATGAACAAGATAACAAGGACCAACATTCATCCGGACAATTAAAGCCATTGCTAAAGTATACTTATTATAAATAATTAGTAATAACTAAGTTAAATAGAATTATTTTCTTCATATCATACAAACGAACAAATTTTCAGATATTTCGATAACAATAAAAGGTAGTACCTAGTAGGGAATGTTGAAGCTAATCACCTTCGTTTGGGTTGTTAACATAGAAACAACGAAAAATATAGAGTCTTCCATTTAAAACATATAAATTTGATATGAAGTATCTTTTCTCTAAGCCCACTTTATTCTACACTTTGAAATAATTTTTGATTGTGCGTACGGAGACTCTTTATCAAGCAAGTTGTAAACGTTACATGATATCCTATGAGTACCTAGGTTCAGGGAACGTGGCGAATATGGTGCCCCTCCCTGTAGCAGTTTAATTTGTTCTAATTGAATAAATTCCTACTACATACCTATATATTAATGTATCTTATAAGTATTAGAGTTCCATACCTAAAACGTACAACCGGGACCCTCATGATTGCATGTCCATTTATCCGTCCATCTGAAAGAAAAAGTGGTGACATAATTTGATCTCTGGTTTGCGAGAATGGAGAGAGGGCACTTAAGTAAATATAGTTAAAAACATGCCTAAATTAAGCAAATTGACACTAAAGTGATCCTTTCTTTTTGCAGCTTTGTATCTTTTAAGCTGGTGATCAAAATCCTCCTCTTATTTCATTCATTTGTACAATAATCTATACATGCTCAATTGAATATAAAATACCTAATATTTATTATATTGTCTCTAAATTACAAACCATCAAATATCAAACATTATGTGTAACAAGACGCGCATAGTCGCTTCGGCGAGAAGCAAACCAATGTAACGAAAATATATTTAGTTACCCGTGAAGGAACACATCAAAAATACAATTTTAAATCATATTTTATCAGAGTCCGTTTCTTGCTAACAGAAGTATAGCTTCATATTCGAACTAATAGGTAATTCAACTTATGACACCTCTATTTTTTGACATTTGGAATATACACATAGTTAATTTAAATAATGATAAATGATTAAATTGTTGCAATATTATATCTCTTTCTCAAATACAATATTCAGTCAAAAATACTAAGAAAAAAAAACTGTAGATGATTGCGATGTTCTTATTTCATATTGCAGGAAAATCAGATGCCATCTCTAAATAATTCGTTTTAAATTGAAGTCCTACAGAAGGTTGTAAGGGTTGAATTTTCAAGAATTTGTTTTTAAATTATAATTTGTTTTAAATAGGAAAGCATCCTTATAGATATTCTCAGCATTCAAATGAATATAGGTAAGTAGCTTATACCTACTGCTGACAAGAACTAATCGTGTGGTTGACTCACTACCCAGAAGCCGGCACACCATAATATATTTACAATGTAACAATATTGGCTCCTACACAGCTGGCCTTGACTAATAAGAAATATGCTGCAGGAGTCTTGGCTGAAAATTAACTAATTTAAACGCTAAAGTTCCACGGGAAGGTCTCCGCTTACTTCTGTCGCACATTAGAGACATGTGTCTCCCGCCGAAATTGGAACCGTAATGTTGTAGAGTTCAATGAATTGATTTGTTCAAATTTCAAGATCTAAATTGTAAAGGGCTGTGATGAAGGTTGGCATTATAAGATTATTTCATATCGTCATTAAGATTCTCTTCAACGTTATGGAAAGCACTTGGAGAGACGGTTTGTATACAACAGGCGGCGAGACATCCTGAGATATCATCGGGATTAAGATAATCGTCGAGTTTAGGTAATACCGAAATTTGATGCAGTTCAAAAATGTAGTACCTACTCTAACTAGAACCCGTTCAAACCACAGATATAATACATTTCATACACAGTTGAATGTGCTCGGGAACCAAATTTTTTTTTTCAGAATTTCTTTAAGGATTCTTCGTCAAACCTAATTTAGTTAGTCTTATAGGAGCCACAATACGATCTGTCTTTAATTGACTCAGAAGTACCAAAGTCACCAGAGCCGTTTAGCGATATTGTCACGTGTAGAATCTTATTCATGCTATTAATTGCTATTATTTTCTATTTTCAGAAAGTTCTATAATGAAGCTGGTTAAGTTAATTTTCATGATAATTGAACATGAAGCACTGAAATGACATTTTGAAGTGAAATAATCATCATATTTTATACATTTAGTAGGTATCATCGAAATCGAATCAACATAATATTAATGATATTAAGCAGCGTGAGTTCATTGCATAAATGCGTTACAGGCAAACAACTTGTGTGGTCTTTAGGATGTCAACGTGTATTTGATAGCACGAAATATCGAGCTAGTTTCATTTCAGTTTTAATTTCGAATGAATAAAGCAGAACAATTTTATTTTTTACTAATCAAAAATCATTATCAATGTCAATTAGCGCAGAAAAAATATAAGTATTATTATTAGTACCTACATCATATAATACAACTCTATGTACCTAACTATTAATAAATTTACAATTAATAGCTAGAATTCCCATTAAATTAAAATGGTGTAGGTACACACATATTTGAAATTAGATAGTTGAGATCTAATATAAGATAAGCTCCTCTTCACAATATTCATTCTAATTTATGTTTTTGAGAATATTAATTTTGAACGTGCTGAAAAGCTTTTCCATGAAGATCTAGATTTGTATAAAAATATATTTTATTTAGGTAGGTATTACGAACTAGACCTCCATCTACATTCAATTGTTTGCCTGTGATTTTGGAATAGATTTTTGTTGAGGTCATAGGTAGATATAGCAAAACCGAACCGATCATTTTTTAAATGTTTGTCTGTCTCTTTGTTAGTTAGTGCTAATTTTTGAAACTACTGAACTGATTTTGATGGAATTTAATAATGAAATTATACGTAGCTATCTCACTTTATTGCTATTGCCCTGCGACAGATAAACTAAACCTTTTTTCAGAAAGTGTCTGAGCGGATGATATAGGTGGGTGTATTTCATACAATTATATAATTTTGTATAAAATATATGGCGGATGGTGAAATATTTTTATGTTAATAATGCGGTATATGGGCTTTTAATTCATAAATTGAATTTTATTTATACATAATATAAGTCGTAGAAGATATTTCATTGCTTGTGATTTCGTTGACACCCTGTATACTTACTAGGTTTTTATTTCTCTTTAATCAATCAAACTTGAGCACCTACCAATGTATCTAATATATTTTTTATTGAGTTAATGTTTATAATTTAGTTTATTAGTTATACCTATCGGGCGACACTGGGCACTATTCTTTTGAGAAATAAATATTTTATATTTTTAAACGCTTCATTAGTCCTAGTCATCATTGTTGAATGTTCACTTAGGTAAATTCGGTGATTTTCAAATAGTTATATCTTGAAATTTCTCAGTTCTGTAATTTGGAAACTATTTATTTTTTCAGAGTACCTACTTAGATACCTATGTTCAATGTTACCGGAAATAATCATTTCTTCAATTCTGCCAGGCAAAATTTTAATCTTTAGAAAAACTTTCCTCCTCCACCCCATTTGGTGTTATTTATTGGAGGTAAGGAGATTTTATATTTTGAAAAGTAAAATATTTCAACAATTTATTATTATTCTCTTCAGGGAAATGTTTCTATCCTAGTAAATATACATACCTATTCATTTCAATGAATAATACTGAATACTTTTAACAGCTACAGATTTTTTTCAATTAAAAAATAACAGGAAAATAATTATACCTGTAGGTATGTATAACTTTTGTTGAATCATTAATAGTTTGATGAGCTTGTTTTATATATATATATATATATATATATATATATATATATATATATATATATATATAAATTATTGATGCTGTATTTATACAAAGGTTTAAATTTTTTAGATAATACCTACCAGACATTTACTATTCCATCTTATGAATGACAACTAATTCTTTTTAATTCTAATAACTAAATCATAAACATTTGTTTTTGACAAAACATGTTCTAATTAAACACATTTACACTGATAGATATAGGTACCTATTAATTTATCCTAATTATATCTCAAGCTTATTTTAATAAGTCATCTTTTGATCTATTAGCAAATATTCTTTTTATGACATGTCTGATATAATATGTTATTATTTTTATGGTCACGGTTCCATCGAAAGCCAACGGTATTAGGTACATCGTGAAGGGGAGGAAACTACTTTACGATTATATCCTTGTACATTGCTTATGGTTGTTAGGTATCAAATAGTCCTTTTGTGTATTTATATGCATATTGACCAAGAAAAGAAAAGTTTACAGAATTTGAATACTCCATTCATAATGTACAGTGCCGTACAGTGTAATTTCTTACGTGAAGTCAATATAACACTGCAATTTTTGTGTATCGATAGATAATATAAAAAACATTTGTTGGTGAAACTATTGTTACTAAAAGTTATCATATTTTATAAAGCGACAAGAAAGAAAAAGGATACATTCGATGTGCCATGTTAACATGGCACACTTAAATCATTTGAAATTGAATACTACTAAAACTTTCAGTTTTTGTAGCACAAATATTTTATTGAAAAAAGGCAAAAAGTTGAACTAGTGATCATCTCATAACAAATATTTAGAACATCGCATTGCATAGATACCTTAGTAATATTTAAAAATGACTGAAGTGGTAACTATATCTACCTACTTAACTCTTGTTCCTATATAAATATTTTTTACAAAAGATTGGAACGACGTTATTAGTTGGTGCACTGAAAAGTATAAAATAATATTAATTCTATTGGTGCTGTTACTTTTGAAGTTGTGCAGTTGCAGATAGCTTGATAACTTTTGGCACCAACTTCACAAGTACCAGCACCAATAAAATTAATATTATTTTATACTTTTCAGTGCACCAACTAATAACGTCGGTCCAATTTTTTGTAAAAAATATTTATTTCACACTTTTGAGTGTAACATTAGTCACGAAAATCGTTGAACGTTCCCTAATACCAATTAAGATAGTACTTATCATATTACCCACGTATATTCCTTGCTTGTAGTTGTTATTATTGAGATCTCAGAACATCGCTGCGGAAATACGCTTGAATATTTTAGTTGTTACCATTTTAAGACCGATTTTACTCGAAAACCGTAACTCTAAGGGAAAAATGTTCTTTATAAACGTTGCTACAAATAATAATGTCTTTCATGTAGTATCGAAAGATTTTCAATTTTCGAAAGAAAGCGCCGTCTCTACATAGCAAAATTGAGAAACTAACATGTCTCTATCTCTAAAACCGTAACTCTTTTAAAAAATGTTCAATTTTAACGTTTCCGGATATTGTCCTATCTTTAATTATACCACCTCAGACAAAATTTGCCCCCTCCACCCTTTTCGAAGAGAAGGAGATTTCGGACGTTTTTGTCAATATGGGACCATTTCTCAATCCTCCTCTTTCAAAAGAATCAAAAATCATAAAAATCGGAGTTCGTTTATTATATAAAACGCGCGGTCAAACAATTATACCTCCTCCGTTCGGGGTTCGTCGGTCAAAAAGAGATGAAGTGTTGCACATGTAAGCTAATCTTTTGTAAATATGTCTACCGTAACGTAAATTTTAATGGAATTGGTGTATTTGAATCCTGTTCAGTTCATCATCTAACAGTTTCAATTATAGCTGATAATCTATTAATTTGCAGTTTGAACCAATTTTTTCTGTATATTTATCTGTAATTTTGATTACTGCCGTCGATCATTCGTTCATTTAACTGGTCATCCGAACGCAACCATTATTTATGAAATGACAGCTAATTCCCATCTGACTCCAGCAAAGATATTATATTTCTCATTTGCCATAACTAACTTCAAAACACTATTTCTTTTCGCTCGATATTATATTAAACGAGCAATTCTTGTTTTTGACCGACTAATCCAAACGGAGGAGGTATACAATTCGACTATCTGTTTTTTATTCGAAAATCGAAAATCTGAAGTGGTAGGTATAGGTATAGGTATCAAAAGAGTTATGGTTTTCGAGTTTCAGCGATGTGAAAATCTCAAATATGAGTATTTTTTGCTAAGGGGGCAATTATTTTCGAAAATTGAAAATCTGAGAGAACTAGGTGTATGAGAGACCAGATTATTTGTGGCACATTTATAATTAAAATTTTTTTCTTACAGTTATGGTTTTCGAGTTACAGCGGTGGTAAAATGGTAAAATCTAAAATACGTATGCGTATTTCCACCGCGATGTTTTGAGATCTCTAAATAATAACAAGTATAAGCAAATAATATACGTGGGTAATAGGATAAGTACTATCTTCTTTGGTATTAGTGAACTTTCAACGATTGTCGTGACTTATGTTACACTCAAAAGAGTGAAATAAATATTTTTTAAAATAAATTGCATCGACGTTATTAGTTGGAGCACTGAAAAATACAAAATAATATTAATTCTATTGGTGCTGGTACTTGTGAAGTTGTTGCGAAAAGTTATCAATCTAACTGAAACTGCACAACTTCAAAAGTAACAACAACAAAAGAATTTATATTATTTTGTATTTTTCATTGCACCAGCTAATAACGTCGGACCAATTTTTTTTAAGAAATATTTATTTTCTAACTATAATATGAACCGCTATTATCTCTATTTACCTATACCTGGGTATACGATGATTATGTATTTAATTTTCGGGTGAACAATTTATATGTACCTATCACAACTTCGGGAGAGTAGTTTTCTTTCAACTATTTGTTCAAATCTTTTAATTTGATCATCAAAGTCGCCCACTTGTAGCCACGTGCTCCTCAGGATAATATAGACACAGTACGAGTTTAGAAGATACAAGGGTTTTCACAATACATTTTTAAACAATTGTCTTTGTTGTTGTTGACTTGGTACCCAAGATATTACAAACTTAAATACGTTCCTTTTTGACATTGCTGTTAAATATATTTGATGTTGCTATCAGTTGCACGTATAAAAACTGTTGGCAAAACTACAAGTATTTGGTTGCGCCTATGCTCACATATCTATAGTGATACAGATGGCCGGTCCCTATGTGGGGTGATGATCCGTTTTATATGCAGCATCGACCCTGCTTGGTCGATTCCATCCCTATACCGATATTATTTGAAGCACGATCTCGGTGAACCGGGGTTTAACCCACCCACGTTTTTGAAAGCAGCTCACCAAATAATGTAACCCCTTTGAACTCCAAAATCGTCCTTATGATCCGTATTCTCGAGGGTGACTCTAGCTTATTGCGATCACAGTTGGTTGGATGTGTGTTCTTCGGAAGCTCGAGTATACTCTCCCCCCACCTTCCAAACGAATATATGATGGCTTCTGAATCATAATCTATACTGTTCGTGTGTATGATGGAGGAATTATATTTATTACAAAATATAACGTGGAGAACTGGTTTTATTTATAATTATTGGATTAAGGGGTGAATGGAAAACGGAGTATAGCAGTGGGCTTGAGTCTTGGGGATTTGTATGATAAGTGGTTATTGGACGATAGGGAGCACAAAGGATATGGGCAATGATGAGTAATGAGCGGTGTAACGGCCTTGTTAGAGGTCCAGGCCACAAGGAACATTACGTTTCCTATGAGATGTACAAAATGATGAGAAATACTAAGCTCAATAATTATGTAATGGATATAGAGGATTATAGAACACAATACATAGCAGTCGAATTTTTCTAGAAATTATTATTACTCATATACTTCATTCACATTTCCGATGAGTTTTTCTAACATAGACTTGTCTATTTTTTACTTTTAGTAAATTATGCACTTCCAAACAGAGGAAGTGCGTAATTTGACTCTTTTTCTGCTTTTTTAAAATACTTCCGCATAATACTCCCATTTTGATGACACTTCTTGCATTTAGAAGAGAACTGTTGAGAGTGGGTCCATTTAAAAAATTAAAATTCAACAAGTCCTTTCTATCCAAAAGCTCCAATGGGGAAAGAGGGGGTTATTTTTTCGAAAAATGAAAATCAGAGACGACAAAATTAAAGTACAGACCATATGCTTACCGGATTGCTTTCCTTTGCGCACACTGTAGGTACCTATATAGAAAACATTTTTGACTTGTATGATTTTTGAATCATTTGGTAGGAAAATGGTCCCATATTCATTAAAATTCCAATTCAATATCTCCTTCCCTCCAAAAAACACCTCCGAAGCGGGTGGAGGCGGCAATTTCTCTCGGAAATCAAAAATCTGATATGGCAGAATTAAAGATTAGAAAATATCCGGAAACGTTTGAATATAATATTTTTTCAAAAGAGTAACGGATTTCGAGCAATGTTAAAATCAGAAATATGGGTGTTTCTGCTATGTGGAAAATTTCTGATACGGCCGAATTAAAGACCAGATTATTTGTAGCAACATATAAATTGAGCATTTTTTCCATAGAGTTACGGTTTTCGAGTTAGACAAGTGGTAAAATCTGAAATATGCGTATTTTCGCCGCGCTGTTTTGATATTTCTGAATAATAGCAAGCTTAAACAAAAAATATGCGTGGGTAATAGGATAAGTACTATCGTCTTTGGTATTAGTGAACTTTCAACGACTTTCATGACTAATGTACACTCAAAGTTTGAAATAAATATTTTTTACAAAAAATTGGACCGATTCTATTTGTTGGTGCACTGAAATATACAAAATAATATAAAATTTATTGGCGTAGGTAGGTACTTCTGAAGTTGGTGCCAAGAGTCTTCTATTTAACTATAATTGCACTTGAAAATGCCGAGTAGGTTCCAATAGAATTCATATTATTTTGTATTTTTCAGTGCATCAACAAATAAAGTCGGTCCAATTTTTTGTAAGAAATATATTTATAGGTAGGTGTATATATTTGCATATTCTTAAATTGTTTGTAACGTGACATACGCTGTACCTACCTATATTAGGTAGGTATATTTGGCTGCTATTGCAAGTAGAAAATAGGAAGAAAAGCAGTGTTGTTTGAATTTCCCATGTTTTTGACCGAATTCAAAATAGGAGGAGATATATAATTCGATTGTTTTTTTTAAGTTTGGCAGTTCGCGCGTTTTGCAATTTTGTTGATTCATTCAAAAAAAGTTGAGTAGTGGTCCCATATTTAGAAATGAGACAATATCCGAAAATGTTTAAATTGATTTTTTTCAAAATAGGTAGGTACCTACAGTTTTTGAGTTGCAGCCATGGTAAAGACTGAAATATGTGTAGGTATTTCCGCTATGTGGAAGGGACATTTTTTTGGAAAATTGAAACTATGGGACGGGCAAATTAGAGAAGCTACGGTTTCCGAGTTACAGCAGTGGTAGAGTCTGCAGTATTTCCGACGCGATGTTTTGAGATCTCTCAATAATAACAAGTACAAGCAAAGTATGTACATGGGTAATAGATAAGTACCTACTATCTTCTTTGGTATTACTGAACGTACAACGCTTTTCATGACTAATGTTACACTCAAATGTGTGAAATAAATATTTTTGTCAAAAAATGGAACGACTCTATAAGTTGGTACACTGAAAAATACGAGATAATATTAAAATTCTATTGGTGCTGATAGGTACTTTTGAAATGGTACAATTGTAATTAGATAGAATACTTTTGGCACCAATTCCAAAAGTAGGTAACAGCCAACAGCACCAAATATTATTTCGTATTCTTCAGTGCACCAGCTTATAAAGAGGTTAAAATTTTTAATAAAAAATATTTATTTTCAGTAGATTTTCATGAGATATTATTAAAAAATTGGAATAGGGAAACATGATATAATTTCATTAAAAAACCGCAAATTCGATCGCCTTAGCTCTACTAGCACTAGCACTGACCCTTCGGTTCTCAGCAATAGCTTATTAATTGATATTTTTACTAAAATACTATGAAACAAACAAAGAAAATGATAAATTCACTTTTTTACAATGTTGTCAGAAAACCTTGTAGTTCTGGCTATTTCACACAGCTTTTCCGTATAGGTAGGTAGGTACACTGAAATCTTCTAATTCGTTCATTTCAGTATAATGAAAATTAAATATGTATACCTATTCTAATTATTCACAACGTTAACATTTATATGATGAACTTGAAGACTATTTTTCTTTTTATTTTCTAATTTGCTTTACAAAATTAAACGCCAGTATCAGAATTTATTTGAACGAGCTACTTTCGTTAAGCGGTATAAATACTTAATACCTGGGCGACCGAGCTTTGCTCGGGTGTTGGTTAACACAGAATTTAGACTAGGGCTATAAGAGTTACTAAGGATACTTAAACTTATTAAAAAATGTGCATATCTCTGGTTAAATTTATTGAGATCGATAAATACTGCTTTTATTGTTCACATATTGGTAAGTTATAGATTTCGAAATAAATATGAATGTGTAATATGAATGATAAATATACCAAAACTCAGCTGTATCAATCCCCAAACACTATACATAGGTACTGAAACTTTTATCTGCGGAGCCATTCTAGAAATAGCTAGTGTGGACCTCGAGGGTCACACCGATTAAATATAAAAGAATCCTCAATCGATTTCTCGACTCCGAAAACCCCTTGTTCGCTAATTTTTACCAAAATCTGCTAACTCTTCCTTGCATTAGCTAATATGTACCTTAAGGGTCGCAATATATTAGGTATGTACAAATTTTCATTGAAAATTTCCAATTAAATTATTAGAAATTCATATTAACATCTTTTATTTAAAAAAATGGGTTTTGTTAAAAAATACTCAGAGGTGATCGGATTCGACCCCAGGAACTCTAGATTATTACCCGGAAGCTTTACCATAGGACTATTTCTCCCTATGACATTAATAGGTAATAGGTTCATATCGCTATCTGAGATATAATCTACAGAACTCTTGAAATGAGAATATTAATTGCTGAAAACGATTTTTCTTGTGAATATGACTACAACCAATCGATTCAATATACAATAAAACCCATACATATGAATTTTCATCGAAATCGGTAGACCAGATTCCGAGATAAAATTTGCATATATATATATATATATATATATATATATATATATATATATATATATATATATATATATATATATATATATTGTTTGATTCTGAATTCTTGACTGGTTTATTATTTAATAAAATAGATTTTTGTTGGGGATGCAGTCATTTAATAAATAAAATTCTTTGGATTATGCCAAGCTTTCGAGAATGTTTATTCTCTTCGTCGGGGCAAACTAAAAATCGTTACAATTTTTTTTTAACTACATAATAGATTATTAATTAAAGTACTTACATTCGTGAATTTATATAAAATTAACCACAAACAGGAAAGATTTCATAGTCAGCAATCAGAAATGTCATTAGTTATTTATAAATGTCATGGTAACAGCATATCTAGAGTTGAAAGTGTCTAGATTCAAGTTTTCTTAGAAAAAATCCAAATAGGAGTTATCTTTGTGTTTGTAGCTCTTTTTTAACAAGTCACACATTAAACTTAAAAATATTGAGGCAGATATAAGTTTAGTAAAAAGAAAAAGTTATTATTCAATTATATATAAAAAAAATATATTCATAACAGACTTAGAAACACATAATATAAATAAATATATACCCGTACACAGACTAGACTATCTGAATTCGTAGGTATTGCAGTATAAATTCAAGTTTATTATGTCAATAATATTATTTACTATTTTGTTAGGCATTCAGATTATTTGTTAATTATATATAATCATATTCTCTCACAATACGACATACATAACTTTAAAATGAATAATGGAAAGCGTCAATTACATAAAAAAAAAAAATAAATAAAAAAAAAAAACAAGTCAATCTCTCTCACAAATTAACCTTTATTAAAATAAGATATATCTAATAGAGAAATATTAACATATATCATCTTTATCGTATTCTCTCACAATACGATAAATACACAATATAAAATATCCTGAAAAGCATTCATTCATTCAATGAAGCTAATAATAATGATAAGCTGATTTCTCTCACAAATCAACATGTAAGAATATTTTAAACATTTTCCATGTTATTTAATACATTTTAAATAGTGTTATCAAAAAAGCAAATGGCGAAACAAAAGGAAGGAAAAAATCATCGTATTATATCTCACTATAGGTTAAACATGAAATGAAAATCCTTTTGAATCAACTAAATTTCTCTCACCAATCAGTTGATCTAGAGATCTCGAAACTCTTAATATTTGTTGTTATAAACTTTTATCCTTCTTCAGTATAATCTGTATACGCATATATACCCATCTATTATAATATACTAAAACAAAAAAAAATGACAAATATAACTAAATGATATGAGAATATAATTAGCCTATACCTACATATAGAGCTAGGTACATATTATATTCACACATATATTTCAATTTTGAGAAATATTTTGAGAAAAATTATTAAATTTATTATTATAGAGATTTAATATATAAGAATAAATAGAACTAAGTCCATTAATATCTGAACGTTTATTCATAGTGTTATTATGTTTTTTAATATTTATCATTTCTAAGAAACCACGTTTAAAATAATTTTTCTCAGAACAAAGAGCAATAGTATTATCAAAATCAATACTATGTTTTTTATTGATGGCATGTTCAGCCAAGGCACAAGATTTCTTATTACATCTTATATCACTTTTATGGGATGTTATTCTTCCTAAAATACTTCTAGAAGTTTGACCAATATATGATAATTCACAATCAAGGCAATTTATTTTATATACTACCCCAGACATTTCTGTCATTTCTAAAGGTGTCTTTATTTTGGAAAATAAATTAGATACGGTTTTAATATTTTTTCTTGCAATAATAACATTATACCCTCTAAAAACATTAACTAACTTATTAGTAAGCTCATCTATATAAGGTAAAGATCTATAAATAGGGAGGATATTTGTAGTAGAGGCATTATTGTTATTATCATTTAAAGAGTTCTCATGATTTATTTCAGGGTTTTCTATATTGACTTGAGGTTGCATTAAACATTTATTAATCAATTTCATAGGAAAAGAATTCTCAATTAATATTTTTTTCAATTTTGATAAACTTTCATTTCTATATATAGGATGCGAAAGTTTGATCACTCTGTTTTTTAATGCCATAATTAAGTTAATTTTTATTTTCTGTGGATGATATGAATGGAAGTTTATGTATCTATTACTACATATAGGTTTTCTATACCATTTTGTTCTTAATAAACCGGTGTTATCTCTACATACCATCATATCTAAGAAAGGAAGACATTGTTCATTTTCTTTCTCAACTGTAAATTGAAGATGCTCGTTATAGGCATTAAAAATATTCAATGTTTCATCAACTCTATTAGTGGGTAGAGCTAAGATTAAATCATCTACATATCTTTTAATGAATGGTATTGGAAATGAAACTTTAGTTTTTGAAACTTGTATTAATTCATCTAAAACATAATTTACAAGAATAGGTGATATTGTTGAACCCATGGGAGTGCCAAATATTTGTTTATAATATTGGTCATTAAAAATCAAAAAATTAGAATCGAAAATAAATTGAAGAATTGATTCAAAAGTTTCGAGATTTAATGAACAAAACTGTTTAATATGATTCCATTTACGGGTTAGACAATCTAAAACAACTGGGAAAGGTAAATTTGTAAAAAGGGAAACTACGTCAAAACTGACAATTACATAGTCATTTGGAATCTGGTATTCATTTATAAAATTACTAAATTGAAAAGAATCCTTTATATAGAAATCATTATTGGTATCATAAGCTTTCGTTAGAATATCTGTGATATAAGATGCCAAATTATTATTAGGTGAATCAATTGAAGATACAATAGGTCTCATTGATAGTGTTGGCTTATGTATTTTTGGTAACGTATAAAATCTCGGTGCTTTTGCGTGATAGCACTTCAATTTTTTACTTGTGACTTGATCAATAATACCATCATCTTTAAGTTTAGAAATAATTTGATTGGCTTTAAGTTGTATTGTGTAAGTTGGATTATTTCTTAATCTCTTATAATATTTATTATCATTCAATAATTCCTGACTTTTATTAATATAATCCTCTTTAAACATTACAACTGTAACATTGCCTTTATCACTTCGTACAACGATAAGTTCCGGATGTTCTTTTAGAAAAGAACGACATTTACTGAATTTTTTTGACAATATGTGAGAGCTTTGATAATTCTTGTAAGTAAAATTTGTCAATATATTAGTGTATCTAGCTCTCACGCAATCTTTATCTTCTATATCAATACTTTTCAAAATAAATTCAAGATCAGACAAAATATAAGGAATATTAATATCTTTAAGACTTGGTGGTAAAGAAAATTTCGGACCTAATGCGAGGATTTGTTTCACTTCTAATGGAAGATCTACATTTGTCAAATTCTTAATCCATTTATCATGTATTTTAATTTGAGATGTCATCTTGTCTTTAAGATTCTCTAGTTTTCTTATATTATTAAGTCTAATTTCTTTGAATTTACGGTTATACTTAACAGAGAGTCTTCGATTGTATTCGTTGACAATTTGTAAAGGCAATGTTAGCTTTATCTGATTGATAATTGACTTTAATCTTCTGTCAAAAAAATTAATATTGCTAAAAGTGACTTTAATTTCTAAATTCAATAGTTCTTTCCTCAATTTGGTGTTAAAGTGCTGAATTTTCTGACCTGTTCTGCCTCTTGTGTGACCGATCATAGAGTCTACAGCATTTAGTCCATTACCAATATGATTCGGAATGACACCAATGGATCTGCATTTAATGAGAAACACCTTCCTGTTCTGTAAGTTTGCAATTTTGATGTTGATATTGGCCCATTGCTTGAGAAGAGTAACGACAATAGTTCCATAACGGAGTTGGATGTCATTATAAAACCCCATAATGTAAATTGTTTGATTCTGAATTCTTGACTGGTTTATTATTTAATAAAATAGATTTTTGTTGGGGATGCAGTCATTTAATAAATAAAAAATCTATTTTATTAAATAATAAACCAGTCAAGAATTCAGAATCAAACAATTTACATTATGGGGTTTTATAATGACATCCAACTCCGTTATGGAACTATTGTCGTTACTCTTCTCAAGCAATGGGCCAATATCAACATCAAAATGGCAAACTTACAGAACAGGAAGGTGTTTCTCATTAAATGCAGATCCATTGGTGTCATTCCGAATCATATTGGTAATGGACTAAATGCTGTAGACTCTATGATCGGTCACACAAGAGGCAGAACAGGTCAGAAAATTCAGCACTTTAACACCAAATTGAGGAAAGAACTATTGAATTTGGAAATTAAAGTCACTTTTAGCAATATTAATTTTTTTGACAGAAGATTAAAGTCAATTATCAATCAGATAAAGCTAACATTGCCTTTACAAATTGTCAACGAATACAATCGAAGACTCTCTGTTAAGTATAACCGTAAATTCAAAGAAATTAGACTTAATAATATAAGAAAACTAGAGAATCTTAAAGACAAGATGACATCTCAAATTAAAATACATGATAAATGGATTAAGAATTTGACAAATGTAGATCTTCCATTAGAAGTGAAACAAATCCTCGCATTAGGTCCGAAATTTTCTTTACCACCAAGTCTTAAAGATATTAATATTCCTTATATTTTGTCTGATCTTGAATTTATTTTGAAAAGTATTGATATAGAAGATAAAGATTGCGTGAGAGCTAGATACACTAATATATTGACAAATTTTACTTACAAGAATTATCAAAGCTCTCACATATTGTCAAAAAAATTCAGTAAATGTCGTTCTTTTCTAAAAGAACATCCGGAACTTATCGTTGTACGAAGTGATAAAGGCAATGTTACAGTTGTAATGTTTAAAGAGGATTATATTAATAAAAGTCAGGAATTATTGAATGATAATAAATATTATAAGAGATTAAGAAATAATCCAACTTACACAATACAACTTAAAGCCAATCAAATTATTTCTAAACTTAAAGATGATGGTATTATTGATCAAGTCACAAGTAAAAAATTGAAGTGCTATCACGCAAAAGCACCGAGATTTTATACGTTACCAAAAATACATAAGCCAACACTATCAATGAGACCTATTGTATCTTCAATTGATTCACCTAATAATAATTTGGCATCTTATATCACAGATATTCTAACGAAAGCTTATGATACCAATAATGATTTCTATATAAAGGATTCTTTTCAATTTAGTAATTTTATAAATGAATACCAGATTCCAAATGACTATGTAATTGTCAGTTTTGACGTAGTTTCCCTTTTTACAAATTTACCTTTCCCAGTTGTTTTAGATTGTCTAACCCGTAAATGGAATCATATTAAACAGTTTTGTTCATTAAATCTCGAAACTTTTGAATCAATTCTTCAATTTATTTTCGATTCTAATTTTTTGATTTTTAATGACCAATATTATAAACAAATATTTGGCACTCCCATGGGTTCAACAATATCACCTATTCTTGTAAATTATGTTTTAGATGAATTAATACAAGTTTCAAAAACTAAAGTTTCATTTCCAATACCATTCATTAAAAGATATGTAGATGATTTAATCTTAGCTCTACCCACTAATAGAGTTGATGAAACATTGAATATTTTTAATGCCTATAACGAGCATCTTCAATTTACAGTTGAGAAAGAAAATGAACAATGTCTTCCTTTCTTAGATATGATGGTATGTAGAGATAACACCGGTTTATTAAGAACAAAATGGTATAGAAAACCTATATGTAGTAATAGATACATAAACTTCCATTCATATCATCCACAGAAAATAAAAATTAACTTAATTATGGCATTAAAAAACAGAGTGATCAAACTTTCGCATCCTATATATAGAAATGAAAGTTTATCAAAATTGAAAAAAATATTAATTGAGAATTCTTTTCCTATGAAATTGATTAATAAATGTTTAATGCAACCTCAAGTCAATATAGAAAACCCTGAAATAAATCATGAGAACTCTTTAAATGATAATAACAATAATGCCTCTACTACAAATATCCTCCCTATTTATAGATCTTTACCTTATATAGATGAGCTTACTAATAAGTTAGTTAATGTTTTTAGAGGGTATAATGTTATTATTGCAAGAAAAAATATTAAAACCGTATCTAATTTATTTTCCAAAATAAAGACACCCTTAGAAATGACAGAAATATCTGGGGTAGTATATAAAATAAATTGCCTTGATTGTGAATTATCATATATTGGTCAAACTTCTAGAAGTATTTTAGGAAGAATAACATCCCATAAAAGTCATATAAGATGTAATAAGAAATCTTGTGCCTTGGCTGAACATGCCATCAATAAAAAACATAGTATTGATTTTGATAATACTATTGCTCTTTGTTCTGAGAAAAATTATTTTAAACGTGGTTTCTTAGAAATGATAAATATTAAAAAACATAATAATACTATGAATAAACGTTCAGATATTAATGGACTTAGTTCTATTTATTCTTATATATTAAATCTCTATAATAATAAATTTAATAATTTTTCTCAAAATATTTCTCAAAATTGAAATATATGTGTGAATATAATATGTACCTAGCTCTATATGTAGGTATAGGCTAATTATATTCTCATATCATTTAGTTATATTTGTCATTTTTTTTGTTTTAGTATATTATAATAGATGGGTATATATGCGTATACAGATTATACTGAAGAAGGATAAAAGTTTATAACAACAAATATTAAGAGCTTCGAGATCTCTAGATCAACTGATTGGTGAGAGAAATTTAGTTGATTCAAAAGGATTTTCATTTCATGTTTAACCTATAGTGAGATATAATACGATGATTTTTTCCTTCCTTTTGTTTCGCCATTTGCTTTTTTGATAACACTATTTAAAATGTATTAAATAACATGGAAAATGTTTAAAATATTCTTACATGTTGATTTGTGAGAGAAATCAGCTTATCATTATTATTAGCTTCATTGAATGAATGAATGCTTTTCAGGATATTTTATATTGTGTATTTATCGTATTGTGAGAGAATACGATAAAGATGATATATGTTAATATTTCTCTATTAGATATATCTTATTTTAATAAAGGTTAATTTGTGAGAGAGATTGACTTGTTTTTTTTTTTTTTATTTTTTTTTTTTTTTTATGTAATTGACGCTTTCCATTATTCATTTTAAAGTTATGTATGTCGTATTGTGAGAGAATATGATTATATATAATTAACAAATAATCTGAATGCCTAACAAAATAGTAAATAATATTATTGACATAATAAACTTGAATTTATACTGCAATACCTACGAATTCAGATAGTCTAGTCTGTGTACGGGTATATATTTATTTATATTATGTGTTTCTAAGTCTGTTATGAATATATTTTTTTTATATATAATTGAATAATAACTTTTTCTTTTTACTAAACTTATATCTGCCTCAATATTTTTAAGTTTAATGTGTGACTTGTTAAAAAAGAGCTACAAACACAAAGATAACTCCTATTTGGATTTTTTCTAAGAAAACTTGAATCTAGACACTTTCAACTCTAGATATGCTGTTACCATGACATTTATAAATAACTAATGACATTTCTGATTGCTGACTATGAAATCTTTCCTGTTTGTGGTTAATTTTATATAAATTCACGAATGTAAGTACTTTAATTAATAATCTATTATGTAGTTAAAAAAAAAATTGTAACGATTTTTAGTTTGCCCCGACGAAGAGAATAAACATTCTCGAAAGCTTGGCATAATCCAAAGAATTTTATTTATTAAATGACTGCATTCCCAACAAAAATCTATTTTATTATATATATATATATATATATATATATATATATATATATATATATATATTCGTTAGAATAGTTCAGGTTATACGGCCTAAAAGGGCATTCATTGAACATAGTTACTGTCGGCTGTGACTACCCTTTCAAATATATATATATATATATACAAGCATTTCTCGTTTAATATAATTAGATAATACCTATAGGTATATAATACTACTACAAATTTTTCAATTTTGTAGATTCGGATTTTAACAGACATATCTATAGCCACTAGAATGATCTTAAAAAGATTCCGATTTTACATCGCATATGGGGAGACCTAACAAAACGCGCCTTCCTGTAACTGAAATGTTATTTCCCACTTACCATAATTCTCATTTATGAGTCTTTGTAGGTTCACAATAAAATATGAGAATTTGGGAATTTGATAAATCATTTTTGTTTCTGTTGTTATATTATTCCGATGATTCTGAGCAAAATTGACAATACTGACGTTTTGTTTACTTTGTTCCAGGTCACGGAACATCTTCACTATAATTTTCAGACTATTACCCTCAAGAATTATGCAAAAGCAACGATATTCCTGCTGCTGTTTGGAATAAATGGGATGTTTTCATAACAAACACACCATCTCTAGCTGGATGGAAACTTAATTACAAGAGCGATAACGCGTCTAGAGGACAGTGCGTAAGTAATTGTAATGATTTCCTTAAGCTAATTGGTAATTATTTATTCTGAAGAATTGCAGAAATGCTTCAACATCTCAAAGAAATTGAATTCAAAAATTATTTGTATTACGTTGATAGGAAATATATGTAGGTATATAAAAACAAAAAGGTATGTTATGTAGGTAGTTGAAGAATTCCGTCATGATAAACTAATTCGTAAACTTCATTTCATATAAAGAGAATAATAAGTTATTATGATGAACGAATACCTATAGGAATTAAGCGTTAAAGCATTATAATTATGTTATATAATCATCGATTTATTTTCTTGAATCTCTTTCATTTGAATTAAATTATAATGATAATACTAGAGGATAACTTCTTATAAAAACTAGAACCGGTTCAATTTGATAATGCACTAAAATATACAAAATAATATTTACAAGATTGCCCAGTGATCCAAATGTCTTTGACCACTACTGAGGTTCTGCTGTGAAAGAGTATTTATTCATTTCTGATTTTCTAACATCACATAAAAGTTAATGGAAATACATATAGAAAGAATATTAGATATCTAATGGATGATTTTAACAATATTGTGATTAGAGTAGGTACTATTATTAAATAATATTCCTTGATAACAGGTATAAAAGAGCAATGTCTTTAATGTTCTTTATACAAAACGTTTAAGATTTTGACTAAACAGTAACCTCTATAAATATATTATGAACAACATGACTAGGTAATAAAACAAAATAGAAATGATAGTCGAAGTGTATTTTCTAATACATGCTTTTAGAATGCCAAAGATCAAAATGTTCAATTTGTTTTACAACTGATTTATCTTCTATCAAGCATCCGTATTTTTTCTAAGATAATGACAGGTACATTTATAAATAGTACAACTTTTTATAGGCAATGTGACACGTTCATACATGTTGAGTCATCAGTAAAGAATTTATTGTATCTACATTACTTAGAACAACTCGTAGGAATGCTCGGTATCTAAACACATACTTCAGAAAATACATAAATCTACTATCTTGAGAAAATAATCATGCAACGGTTCTCAAATAAATAATTGGTCAGACAGTATCCATCCTTTTTTTGTGTATGCTAATGTCGCCATTCAAATCTATAGATTAGTTTTTATCTTATTGGTAGTAGGTATTATTGGTAATTTAGACAATTATGAAAAAGACATATCCAGAAAGATGGTGACAAATGATGTCGCAGCCATTATAATCACTTGATCATTTCAATAACTTATTAATACAATAAAATGAACACCATATTTTCACACAGAAAATATATTAATTTTTTTGTTTGAAACTATTCAAATGTGAAAGATTTAATTACGTAATAAATTCTGAGATTCTTTCAAAATTTCTCATAAATATCAGATTTGATTTATTCGATGACAATTATTTTGAAATTCTTGAAGCACCTGATGGAGAAATATATAAATTATTATGTCTGTCAGATTCTACTTTTAGAAAGCAGTTAAACTGGTTACAAATATAGTGATTTCGTGAGCTAGGTACGAGAACTACGACTATGTCAAAATGAATGTTAGAAATAAAATGCCGCCTCAAGCTAAAAACGAAATCAAATTTTCAGGTGTGCTACAGTCTAGGTATACCTAAATATTTTGAAAAATGATTACAATTGAATCAGCATATATCATTAAAATATAAGTATTTTTAGAGGCTGCTCCTAGTTATCACGTACATATTATACAGGGTGCGGCACCGAAAACGAAACATATCGAATATCTTCACGACACTTGTATGGTGAAAAGAATGCAACAGCACATCGATTTTTATTCCAAGGGGGACATCTTCCTATCATAACCTAAACCGTCATACGTGCCTCCCCACCCCTTGGTCTCTATTACCGATAAAATTTAAAAAGTGAAAGTACTAAGTGTGACACATCATTGAAAAGTTAATTCGATTTGAAATTCATCCATGTGACTGTTTGCTACGTAACTCTTTATTTTGGCGCCCTCTTGCGGGAAAAACAACTGTTCTGTATTCCAAATTATGATATTTCATTTGAATGCTACTTTGAACAATTCAATAAAAAGAACAAAAATTATTGAAATAAAAAATTTAAAGGTTTTCGAATTTACAATGTATATTTTTTTCTTCTTTTTTTTTTCTCTTTTTTTATAAATCTAGTTGAAGTAGGTAGCTTTCACATAAAGTATCATCATTTGGAGTACAGAACAGTTGTTTTTCCCGCAAGTTAAAGTCAAAACAGTCACATGGCTGAATTTAAAATCACATTACCAGCTCAATGATGTGTAAAACTGATTACCTACTTTCCCTATTTAAATTTTATGGGTGATAGTGACCAAGGGGGGAGGCAGGTATGACGGTTGAGGTTATGATACAAAGATGTCCCCCTTGAAATAAAAATGCAGTTCAAAGTTTTTGCAGCTCTTTCACAACACAAGTGTCGTGAAGATATTCGATCTGTTTTGTTTTCGGTGCTGCACCCATACGTATGGAAGCAGGTATAGCCTATTTCATGCTAAAAAATTCATATAAGTAAACATAGGTTTGCAAACGCTTCATTTTTGACCGGGTGTTGAAATTTATTTTTTTAGTAGCTCTTTACATTTCCTGTAGATATTTGAATTTTTACCAATCACGACTAATCTGCCAATATCAATGGGAAGAAGAGGATATCCAAATGAGGTCAAAGTCTGCTAGACCACTTTGAAAATTTTTTTTTTGATTAGCCAATTACAGAAAATAGTTTTGAATAATTTTTTTGATGACTGATTTAGGTACTTAGAAATTACAAATACCTACATACTAGTCTCATATTCCTCTGTGACCGCATTATTCTTAGAAGGAAGCTCAAAGAATTCCTTTCGCATTTAAATACCTAATAAACAAAGTGGACTATCTAAATGGAATAAATTAATTATTTTAGTTATTGCGAGATTTTTATTCTCAAGCGCACATTGTAACGCCTATTACGTCGCTTTTTGACGTCATCGCAACTTGATGTTGTATTATGCATTGAAAGACAATTTCAAAAATATGGTTTGGGTACTTAGGTATGCTGGATCATTAACTGTTTTGATGATATACCTAATCATTATATACACTAACTGAACCTTTAGAATTAATTATTAAAAAAACTTGGGCAAAGTATCTACCTATATATGTGATATCTATATCGGCATATTTTCGAATGCTCATTAATGAGCACTTACTCTGATTTAGTTTTTGGCTGTTTAGTATTACTGTTTGTAGTATTTTATTGTTTTCAATTTATTGGACACCCTAAAATACTTTGATTTTAAAATTTTTATATCGTAAAAACTGTTAATTCTCGAACATGGGTAGGTATGAGAGATGTATTTTTAAAACAGTCTGGTAGGATACAAAAATGAGAAAATATATAGAAAGATAAGTCGATGACGTCATATGTCTAACGGTGATGACGTCACAAACTGGCGTAATACTTCATTCTATGTGCGGTTAAAAATTGAATCGACGTATCTCAAGATTTTTTCATAAATATTCGCAATAACTGAAATAATGAATTTATGGCTTTATACATTAATGCTTTGAAAATTACATGAGTAGGTACCTAGATACTTTTCATTCAGCGGATAAAATATGAGTTCCTCCAGGTACAGATTTTCTTAAAATTCACAAAATGAATACAAAATCCCTACTTGAAGAAACAAGGTAAATATCAGAAAGTTCCTCAAATAAGCTAAAAATACCAGCATACACCTTAATAAGTATAGGATCTTTTTTTATAATTCATGACATATTTTTTGCATGCAACGAAATCAGAACTCATTCCACTTCCTCTCGAACTTTCCGTTAGACAGAGGAATCCAAATATCCAGTGGATCCTCCACTCTGTTCAATTTTTCCCATTTAAACCAGCCGGTGTTTAGTTTGCATATCAGATGAGATCGCTGGGCCCGACCAATTTTATTAAGTCCTTTGAGGTACACTTATTTCAGGAAATTTTCCAAGTTCGAAGGAAACTTACGCATTTTAATCTGGCAACTTATCTCATGTATACAAGTTCTAAGAGAAGCCAGTGCATCTAAAAATAGCTGGATAATTACTTCATATAAGTTTTTGCTACTTTGCAATTCATGAGAGACCAAATTTGTATAGTTAAATAGAAAATGCAATTTCAACAAACTGGCTTTGGGATACTATTTATTTAAAATTCGCTTGAAAAGATTTACTACTCATGTTGATTATTAAAATAATATTTAGCAACATGAATCAGCTTATATCTACAAATTAAGCTCAAATAGTCTTGGAAATGACGGAAAGAAGAGTATGTACCACATTAGAATAAAAATAGGAAAAGGTGAAAAGCCATAATATCAGGAAAAAAGGATCATATTATATACTTATTATTTATTGGCGCCATTGGAATTAGAATGAATGTAATAATTTCAGCAATGCAACAAAGTACAGAAGGGGTCTGGTGCGAATCGTCATCGCAGGGCATGGGTTCCGTTAACAACATATTTTTGCTGCACGTCGAAACTTGAAGATTTGTTATAATTACAATTTCGGACAATTTGAAGTTAAAAACTCATTCACACTCTTACTTAAAATTTATACCGAAATATACCAAGTTTTTTTAGCGGAATTGATCATGCATTCGATAAAAAATTCTCAACCCTGTATGATAAAATATACCAGCCATCTTCCAATACATACGGAATTTAAATGAGAGAACTGAATATATTGGGATGGAGATAAGAGCCGTTCTTGATCACCCACGTCGCTGCTCCAACTTATACTTCCCTATTCTCTCACAACGCTATAAGGCGAAAGATAAGAATTCAAATTATAGAAATTCATGCATTTTAAAGCATGCAGATTCCACACTTCCCGCGTATTACTTTGCATCTTTCAACATTCGTTTATATAAGATACCGACTTATATCTCCCAATGGTACAATATTCGCACTCGCGAAAGGAGTTTTCTCTCGCAAAGAATTCCTCAGTGTTTTTGCAAAACTCTGGTCGGGCAAAGTTTGTAGATTGCACATAAATTAGTGATAAATGAGTTAAAAATGTATTATTCATTCGCAGCTTTGTAGTGTAATGAGAAAAGGAAAACTTTAATAAAGAACTTTTAAAGAGTAGTAGATATGAATACATTGTTTTTAAATAATATTGGTACTAAAATTGTTAATGATCTAGAACTTACCTTTGTACTCATACTCGTGCGCAGACGTAGCGGCCATTTTTTAAGCTGTGAAATTCGACAGCTTGAACTATTCATGCAATTCAACTATACATTCAAAAAAATATGGCGAGATCCGAACAATTAATTTTGATAATTTTGAATCAAAAGAACACAGACTGTGCATTATTAATATAGGATAGGAAGGACATACCAAAACTCCTCCCCAGAAATAAAATGAAGTAATTAGTTAATCTCTTACCTGGAAAAGAATCCCTATGCTCGTCCCCAAGAAGAGTAGGTCCTCAAAAATAGATCCTTGAATTCGACCCCAACTTAATCGCAGTATGAATCACCCATATAGCTATTTACTTGCCTTACAGGAGCGATTCGAACATCGTCAACATATTTCACCTTTAAAAAAATTGTGTTTGGTAAATTCAGCTGTCTACAATTAGCACATGATTTCCTCGTTCACTCAAACTGGCAAAGCTTTCCATGTTTTCTCACACCTAAATAAGCAGTCCTAAACCAGGAATAGTATTTCTGAATGAAATAACATTCTAATATGAATAAAAAGAAATTTTGCCTTTTGGGAGAAATTTGTATTTCATAGGCAATTACTATTTATATTTCCAAGAAAGTATAAATTTCTTAATCTCCTGTCCAGGGACCAATTCTGGTAGGAGATTAAAGGACCATAATTAATATGGAGAAGAATTATGGTAGTAGAAATTAGGTACTACCTGCTCGGGGACGGATTCAGGGCCGCCCGATAGGGATGTAGGTAGCTACCTACCTACTATAGAAAATTATAAGAAGTTAATATCAATGTCCTAAGCGAAAAACATCAAAAAAAAGTTGATTCAAAGGATAGGTTAGGTAACTTGTTCAATCCAGAATAAAATTGAGTCATTATTAATAAGAAACTAAAGAAACTAGCAATAACTGATAGCAGCACTGAAAAATAAGGTATATATTCGTGATCTTAATTATATATCCATCTGCATTCTGCATATTCTCGAAAAGTATTATTTTCAGTGTTTTAATCGCGTATTTTCTTAAAAATAGTTTTATCTGTGGTATCTTCTAGGAAATTTCTCGGTTGTTTACTTTTGGTTGCTGAACAACTTGTGTAATATCTACGCAATCCAAACCTATATTTTTTCCTAAATTATCTGCTGAGGATAAGATTTTTTGAATTTTGTTTATTAAAAAAATACGGTAGCCAAAAATCGAACAAAGGCCAGTTGTTCGAAGGGGAGTACCTACCTACGTTATCACCGGAGCATTTATTTTCAAGATCCTTAAAAATCGACAAATATAAACGGCTGGTCAACATAAATTGGCTTTATTTTATTTAATCTATTTGCAACACATAGGTATTATTAACTAATTTTAGCTTAGTGCAATCCTTTGCCAAATAAGCTCTAACTGCGCCAATTCTCATATTCCTCTGTCACCGCGTTATTCATAAGACGGGGTCCAAAGAATTATCTTCGCTTATTAATATATAGATTATAAATTTCCAGTCAATATTAAATTGACTTATTTATATTTGAATTTGAATTTCTGCACATACGCATTCACTTTGACGATAGTAAAATGGTCTGTTCAATTAGTGTACAAATTGATAGAACTAGAAATAAAATTTTAATTGAAATAATGAAATTTCGATAGGAAATCTGATAAGCTTTAAATGTCCTTCAGCATAACCAGTTCTCTAACATAATAATATTGTCTGTGTACGTCAGCACTCTCAATCAAAACTCTCGAAAATAGCCTGAAGTGATCTCTCCACCCACACCGCCGAAAGAATGACCCCGCTGGCCAGTCTAGAGTGCAATCATTATCCACCCCATTCCATCGAGCCAGAGACGGGTGAATAAGAAGAAAAACAATCGACGCTCGTATACAAGACATGGATGGAGCTAATGTAATTTCGCTAGAAACTAGAAACTCCTCGATGATATCAACACTTCGCAGTCGGAATGGTGTTTATCCAGGCCGTTGGGCAAATGGGCGAACCTGCTTCTGCATCAAATTCCGCCATCACATTCAGCTCTCGCTGTTTGTATGTGCTATATCTGAATAAAGTATGGATATGGTATGTTCTCCTCAGAATGGGAGCTTCGCTTTCACAAACCGAAAGCTTTATGGAATTATTTACTTTGTTATCACATTTCAGACCGTATAGTTGATATTACAAAAAATATATTTGGTTATCTTAAACTTAACTAGACGGAGATTCCAGAAAAGACTCCTCGGCAGGCAATTGAAAATCATGTCAACTGAATTGAATAGTAATAATAGTAGTAAGTCATTCGTAGGAGCGGAAGATTAAAACATCCATCATAGCAAATGTAGAACAAATTATTGTGTTAATTCATTTGATAATTACTATTTTTGTGACCAAAATTAGTCGACGGAAATACCTCTGTTTTCTTAATAACGAAGGTACCCATAATTTCTAAAGTTAAATTGCCAGTGTAATATACGTACGACTTTTCATATATTTAAATTCTTTTGTTGCTGGTACTTTTGAAATTGTGCAATAGTAGACTTTTTGCACCAAATTCAAAAGTATCAGCTCATGCAGAATTAATATAATTTTATATTTTTCAGGGCACCAACTAATAAAATCGGTCCAATTTTCGGTAAACAATATTTAGTTCACAAATTTGATGTTATATTATAGTCACGAAAATCTTTGAAAGTTCACTCATATTCTCTTACCAAAGAAGATATTACTTATCCTATTACCCATGTAGATCTCAAAACATTGTGGCGGAAATACTTAGACATATTTCAGACTACTACGGCTGTAACTCGAAAACCGCAACTTCTTTTGAAAAATGTCCAATTTAAATCTTGCTACATAGGTATAATCACATCTTTAATTTTTGTGGGAAGGGGAAACAAGTTCGACTAGCAACATTTTGATCTCGATTACGAGAACGATGTTCTGTCAAATACTGAAAAATTAGAAATTTGTCTAATGTAGATTTTCAATTGGATCATCTCTCAACAGTCCATTTCAAAATGGAAAAAAAATCTTGAAAATCGGAGCACGGTTTACTATTTATAAGGCGCGAACATCTATATTGAAAGACCATGCAAAATTATTGGACATACCTATGCGTTATTCTTTTCACAACGAGTGTATATGGACGTTATCTATGTAGAAAGTTAATAACATCTCAATTATTGAACAAATACGATTTTCAACAATTATAATTTTGACAAATCCTACACCTTTCAAGATAACACTCTATGTTTGCTTACGTACGGGTGTCAGTGGTGAATTTCCATCCCAAATATCTCATGAATTAAAATTCAAGGCCACTACTTCAAGACCATGCATATCTTGTTTTTTAGTAATGAGGTTATTAAATTTTGACCAAGATTCAGTAGAGCTTGCAGATGCATATTTTGTACTATCTAAACACACTAGTTTCAAAAATTATTCGTATGAATAATTAATAAAATAAATTGCGATAATCAGCATGATCAACCAAGTATAGATTGAATACCCATCGAATGGGGTTTCGTCATACCTTGTCTATTTCTATTTTTTTTGGTTGTAAATTAGGTGAAATAAAATTTTAACGTCATAGGTCAACCATATGTCTTCGATCAGATCGCCTGATTGTCATTTTGACATATGTTATTGTTCTCTTTGACGTTTAATGTCAAACATTTCTTTTCGAAAGTGATTTAGCCCACATTATTCTATATACCTGTAATTTGGTCCTTGAATTTCTTTGTGAAGTTCACTATGGGGATTGCGGGTTTAGTATCTACGCATGCGCGAATGGGGAGGTTGAGGGAGGTGGCTTGGAGTCACATAATGTATGCCACATATGGTATCCATGTTAACAAAATAGGGACATGTCCCTTATCTTACCAAAAAAGTTCATGACGCATGCGCATATCGTCAGCTATCCCCAGATCTTTGGCTTCATTTTTGCGTAATTTTTTCAACAATGCTAGCGGTATAGAAGTTTAATTATATGGACTTAGCCGCTTAACAAATATGTTGGTATTGTCAGTATCAGTGTTTTGGGGTTAGGAATTAAAATTTTAATAGCAACTATTTACGACATGCGTAAAATGGCAGATGACGTCAGGAAACCCCATTCGATGGGTATTCAAACTATGACTAACTACCTAGTTTCCTAATGACCACTATCATAAACCTGAAGAAATTCTAAGAACCTGCTTATTACTTAGGTAATAGATAAATATCATTTTAAGAAATATCGATTTATATAATTTCTATCTCCAGTTTTTGTCTTAAATTTCCACGAGATGTCACATTATTTTCTGTTTTCAGTTTCCTACCGAAACCCCAAGTAGTAATAGTAGTAGGTAAAGTATTTGAGGTAACCGTGTATTTACAATTTTCGATGTCCGCTTTTTAAAAAAAATTCAGCCATTGGTCTGTCTCTCTGTATGTTGTTCTCTGCCGAGATTATCTCGGGAATGGTTAGGAATATTTTTTGCTTTCTTTTATATCTTATCGATGCCGCACGCCTCTAGCCTGCCCATACCAGACAATAACCCAAACACTTATTTTGCTCAAGAATGAATAACGAAACTGGCTCTGATGTTTTGACTAAAAAAATCGTCTTATGGCCTTTTGCCATCATCTGTATGCTTATCTTTGAGAAAAAAAAAGTAAAAAAAATGTTATGCTCAGATTAACTGTCAAATTTCAATGTTCGATCATATTTTGGCAAAACGGCCGTCCTGCGTCAAAACTAAATATGACAATGGCTGTTTGTCTTGGTAGGTATGCTGAAAAAAATTAATTGTCGCCCGACTTGATCGGAATATTTTCTATGCGATGGAATTTCAGAGTGGTAGGAAAGGTGTATTAGTGGACACACATATTTTTTTTATTTTAAAATGGATGTAATGTGGACTTCGAGATCTACTCTTTTAAAAGGATTGTGAAAAATGTCTCTTCATAAGATTCATCAGATGTTGACTGAAGCAACAACATGTAACATTATCTAAACAAATATATAACAATTTCTTTTAAGGTTTGCCGAACATTATATTCAAGATTATGTCATCTAAACATAGCGTCAACGCACTCTTGCTATAAGTCGCTTCTAAATAACAGCAGATAGAAATATTTGCATGCAGACATTAAATGCCAATAAAATTATTTCCGTATGACTTCATCGTGCTGTCCTCATAAAGAGCAACGAGATAAAAAGATCAGCAGAATGTTTATACCATTATGCGCGCCCGCCGTTATTCAATAATAAACCGTCGATTTGATTGTTTATTGTGATCGTAAATGTCGATTAATAAACATATATCACCGTCACTTCATTAGATTTGGAGCCGACCGGAAGATCGTTGATATATGCGTGTTTAGCATCACTTAAATAATGCTAAAATAAACTGAGGAGGAGCTAGAATAATAAATATGTACTTTTGCATTTTAGAGATGTTACGAATGTTAGCAAAGTATTCAAGTACTTTTATTTACATTGATGAAATGAGTAGGTATGGGTGACGTGGAAGCCTGATTGAGTCATTGTATATTTCGATTAATAATATTAAAGTTAGAAAGTGACTAAAGGTTATATACGAATAACACCATGTTTTCTGATAGAATAAATATAAAGATTGTCGATATGTCCATTTTACTGCAGTGGAACCATTCTTTAAATATAAGTAGATACGTTTGGAAAACTGATATCGCTGCCAGATAGATTATTCAAAACTCTAAATAATAAATATGCAATAATACATTTTTCAAAGAGGATGCGCTACAACCTTAAAAATGGCGTTATGAAAATTTTTAGAGATGCAAATTTTTGTTATTTTTTTCAGTTTTCTCCATTTACAACAACTCGTTCTGGTGATTCCAGTTCTCATTTTTTCTTACTTTAATTAATTATTCCCTCTAACTTATCATTTTAGTTCTTTAACATTGCTACGCATTTTTTTTACTTTGATTGCTTATAAAAAAGACAAATGCAAGTAGAAAACATTGCATCGATTGCCTGGAAATATTTTTGACACATAATCGTTCTTTCTCTGCTTATTGTTTGGCCTAAAACATTTTCTTCAACCAGTAGGAACTATCCGTTCTTGTTACATAATATATCTACTATTTATGTCAGTTATTTTAACCTATAAAACATTTATTCAGCTGATTTCAATTAATTAAAATTTAACAATGTTGTGAATGAATTTCCAGCATATCAATCCACCTGTAACATCATACAACTTGTTGACATATGACCTATGACAGTCCTCTGCCTCCACTCCAATGACCATAAGCTATCATGGATTCATGGTGTTCTACCAGCTTATGGAAAGATTTCGGTTTATAGAGTGTCATAATTCCATTGCTAGCCATCATGTCAAGGAATATCATCAGTTGATATGTTCATGACAGCTCGCTGCTTTTAGCTATTTACCTAAGTGTTATAAATCCATGAATTGATGACATTCGATGGATTGATGATGACAGTATATAAATTTCTCAGCACATTGCCATAACGAATTTTATCAGGCTCAGGGCAGTAGTTTAGTATCAACGTCACCTTCATCTTTTAAAACGGAGATTAATAAAACTAAGATTAGCTTATTCGAGTTCCAATGTTGATTTTAACTTGATTTCCATGAAACAGATTTGACTAGCAAAATTTTGATCGCTAATACGAGAACGAAGTCCTCTTAAATATTGACAAATGACATATTTGCCTAATCAGTCCTAGATGGCACTTTCCTGTTTTTAAACACAGACAGGATTTTGATGTATGTTTTAAGGTCTTCTATTTTTACTGCCTATGGAATATAGTTTGATAATTTGCTTTGTAATCTGGTGATTATATATCAGAAAATAAAAGATTCATGTTTTGTTATTAAAGGTTTTATTTATTTTTTTATTATTAAATCAAATAAAAATAGTAGATCACCAAAAATCAAATGCAAAAATAGGTAATAAGCCACCAATAAACAAATGCCCCATGGCCTATAATAATTTGAGCCAGATGCCAGTGACAGCTCTTAAACGTGTTCAGTTGCGCTAAGCCTAGCAAATCATACATTCATAAAGGTAAGAGCGTTTAGCTTTAACTACGATCAGTTTTCAGTGATTAAAGGCAAAGTGGACCTCTAAACGCAATTAAGAGTGTTAAAAGCATACAACTTGAGTTAATCGCGTTTAATATCAGTTTTGAAATCAATACTTAGTCGTAAAAATGTAATGGGAAGACAGACTGACTTCTATTGTCCGACCTCCCAAATATTAGAGGCATAAATTTCGACTGTCTGCTCACAGTAGGTAAACGTGATTCGATTTTAATAATTTTAATCTCATTTGAAAGAGGGGTGGGCAATTTTTTCGAGAGAAAAAAATCTGGTGTGTCCACCCACACGACTTTCCTACCGCTCGCAGACAAATTCCAGTGAATGAAAAATGTTACACTATTACAATACTTTCCTTACATAGCGACGATAATAGCGGTAGTAAAGTAAAAATTCTGGTCAAATCGTGCTATCACTCATTTTTTTCAGCATGTCAAGACAAACAACAATGGTCATGTAACATTTTTTCGCAAGATGAAACGTTTTCTCAGGAGAATACTTAGGCAAATTTAATCAAAATCCTGAAAAATACAAACTAATATTAATTCTACTGGTGCTAATACTTTTGGAGTTGGGGCCCAAACTCTTCTTGCTACCGATAACTGAACTGCTTCAAAATTACCAGCACCAGCACCAGTAAAATATGTATTGTTTTGTATTGAAACTTGGAACATTACTTGATAACAATCTTTTTTGTTGTTTGAGCATAAATCTTAATGTATCTATTGTCACAATAAAATCAAACAATAAATACTTGTGTATTGAGATATACCTAATCAATAGCAATAACATTTTCCGATGTCAAGTTTCTTCATACTGAACAGATTCTCTCGCGTAGAAATTCTCATATATAACATCATATTGCTCATGCTCTTTATTGTTTAATAATACAGAAAAATTCCTTCCATTTCCTATCACGTACCATATTTGGTGACATCGAAATTCTCCAATACACATAACGGAAAATTGCTATCGTGACCTTATATCTGCCCCATGTAAAGAGATCGCCAGGATTCTGATCCTGCCTTCCTTGAAATTTTATTTGGAATGTATTTTGTTGGATATAGAAGAGTTTTGAAATAAGATAAGAGAGAGCGAGCAACCGCCTGTCGGAATTTATGATTTTTATGAAGAAAGTTTTCAAAAGCACACAAAGAGATATTTCTGTTAAGTTTGGCGGCATCCCTTGGATTTTTTATCTTTACATATAAATTTTGTAAATTTTCATCTATGAGGTTAGGTAGAAAATTCGAAAATCGAAAATTCAGTTATTGTAACAAATAATAATTGATGGTAGCTGATGAGTTTATATATTTTCATGACAATTTGAAATATACCTAGTCTAGAGATTCTGAAAATGATTCAATCTGATTTAATAAGAAGTTCGAGCCGTGGTCATGTACCTTGAAAAGTACCGGCTGGGAACATTCGCGTGTAATATAACAGCTCATATTTGAGCTTGCATCATACACCAGCAAATACGAGCATTAATTAGGTACCTACAGTATTGTAACGTATTGCTCAAAATTGAATTTTACAATGTTATATTACATGCGAATAATTATACATGATATATAAAAAATTCGTGTCATAATCTGCGTGCGTTTAGTTAACTCAACGATACAATAAGAGTCTCTGGAATACGGTAGTAACTATAATCAAAGGCAATGAATGAATTTTGATGTCTGTTATATTGAGGGTTTGTTTAAATCATCATAAATTCGACATAAATATGATTGCAGATTGTAGATGGAATGACTTTTCAGTCCTATCCAACTGTAACCTTTTCAGATCTATTGTGTTTTATGTGTGGTTTATTCTTTTACATTAGAGACAGATTCCTCTAAAAAGCTCTATATCTTAGCGTTTTCTTGCCCAAATAGGTGAAACCATATCCCTGCCAAGCCTGCACTCTAACAAAGTATGTGCACAGCCTTTTCCTCTTCTTGCTGGCTTTACTGTCATCTGCCAGGCCGACTTATGCTTCCTAAGCCTGCAGTGCCCTGTCTGTATTCCCACAAACTTCCCCGTCGCCTCTCGTCTTTGACAAAGTAGTTCGCGTAAGAGATTGACCGAAGGGCTTTCCAGGAATCATTTATAATGTATCTGCCCTTGAGTATCTTGCCACCAGTACAGCGCCTGGTTACCTATTTATCCACTGTTGGATATACCCTTCTTCCTTGATGTTTTTGAACACAAACCCCGGCTAGGGTCTGTCTGCTGTCACTACCAAGAGGCTTAAGGGCTATACGACATTCCCGCACCAGTCCTGATTTCCGATTTGAATAATTATATCACTACTTGTGTCGTAGTACTGTATCGCTATTATCTCTGCCTGAAAGACAGGCTTAGAGGGATCCCAATCCTCTCTTGTACTCGGTATAGGTATTCCGGCTCCTGCACCAGTATCTGTTTCATTGTACCCGTTACGATTAGCTGTTTTGTTAGGTCCTGGTACCCAGTGCGTTAGTACCAAATCGATTTTTTTTATTTAGTTTTTATTTTGCAATTGCATTTCCTTGAATGTTGCTCAATAAAATAATTGGTGCCTACAACAACAAACTACAACGGCACAACTTCTAAATTACCAGCACCAATAGAATTAATATTATTTTGTATTTTTCAGCGCAACAACTAATGAAGTCGGTCCATTTTTTTGTAAAAAATATTTATTTTTGAGTGTTACATTAGACATGAAAATTGTTGAAAGTTCAATAATACCCAAAAAGATAGGTATAGGCTTAGCTTGTACTTGCTATTTATTATTCAAAGATTTCAAAATATTGCGGCGCAAATATACGTACCTATTTCAGACTTTACTGCTGTAACTCGAAAACCATAACGTAATTTAAATGTTGCTACATATAATCTTTTATTTAATTTGGCCGTCCCTATTTTCAATTTTTGAAAAAAAAATTGCTCTTCCACATAGCGGAAATAGGTACGCATATCACATATTTCAGACTTTACCATTACGAAATTCGGAAACCGTAACTCTTTTGAAAACATGTTTAAATTTAAATTTAAACCTTTTCCTTTGTGGTCCCCTTCCTAATTTTCAAATCTCGAATTTTCGATTCTCGGAAAAATTTGCCCCTTCCACATAGCTGAAAGACATTATTTCAGACTGTAACGCGGTAACCTATGGTTATTTTCTAAAATATTCAAATATTCAAACCTTTCTGGCTATGGAATTTTCTTCAATTCTGCCGTCTCGGGTTTTCAATTTTCTAGAAAAATTGTCCCCTCCACCATTTAAAACTCTCCTTTTCCAAATGAAACAAAAATCATCTAAATCGGAGTACGTCTACTATGCAAAACGCGCGAACAGCTATAAAGAAAAAATAAAAAAAGCAAATATACATCCGAATGTATACCTTCTCTTTTCTTGAAGTCGTTCAAAAACAATTTTAAAACAGAAGTTACTCAACGTTCAAAGCATGAGAGGGGTGAGAATTCTGATAAACCTCAAAACTTTTGGATCGTTTCATTACTGATCGACATTTCAAAGATTCTCTATACTTGTTTATGTTGAGATAGATGTTTGATCTATTTTTATCTTTATAGGCCCAAGATTTTCACAGATCGAAAAGATTCTTGCATAATTTTCCAACTTATCATTAATTAGTAATTACTATTTAACTAATCAGACAGTTTGGAATTACAAAGTTCCATCAAGTTCAACTAGTGGAAGAAATACCCAATACCTACATGCAACTTGAAGCGTTAAACAAGCGGAATGTCAAGTATCGCTGGTAGGTAGGTATACAATTCTCGGTATATTCGGGGCTCTCACGGTTTTGTAAAAGCATCACGTACCCCCGGTTCCCCGCCAATAACTTGGATTGCATATGAAAGGTGAGAAAGTTTAACACCCTCCGGCATTTTTCGTCCATTTCACGTCGAACCATTCATTTACATGAACCTTTATTAGATAAACTGAGGGAATGTTTTCCGATTCCGAACAGGCCCGTAACGGTTTTGTTTGTATGGGATATAATAATTTCACGTCGCAATGTTTTGAATTTTCACATTCTTATTTTCAACATGAAATAATATGTTTCATCGTCACAACGGCTTCTTCGGGTATAGAACAATCCATAACAAATTTAAACCTAAACTTGTAGGTCTAAAGAATAGTAATCATGCCCATATAATTTTCAAGTTTTACGTTGAAAAAAAAGCAGATAGCTAAATTTTTCACCACCAAATTTTCAATTGATATTTAGAATCTGAAGTTTAGAATCACAGATAGAACAACAGTGATGATTTTAAATCCCAAGAATAAAAATAGTGCCTGCCAGGTGTCAGAAAAGGTACCTAGTACCTACCGAGTTCTTGAAAAAAATAGATATTCTCTACTTATTGACTTGATTGATGGAAGCCTTATAACTATTGTTTGTATAAATTTAATTTATTTTAAAAAAATATGCAATTTTCCGTAAACAGTTTTGATTTTCTGTATGATTACGATTGGTGGACAACTCAAATACTTGTCATATTAATTATACCTACCTGTTTCCAAAAATATTTGAAAATTGATTGCATTCCTCAAGCATTTTTTAAGTGATGTCAAAGATACCCACAGTCGTTTACAACGTTATCTTTTATGATGGTGAAGTTAAAATCTATTAAAGCGTATCTTTATCCTACGTTTGATAATCGTTTTGTAACACTAACAAAAAATTGGTCTCTCGGTACTAAGAGAAGATCTTGAATAGGAATTTTCAAAGTAATTATTCTCTTTAGAAAAGATTTAAAAAAACAAAAAGCATATCTAGCGAAAAGGAGTTGTTGAATATGGCTAAAGAATCTTGTAATATCTATCTAATTATATTAAACGAGCAATGCTTGTATATATATACAGAGAGAGTCTGTAACTTGGAATAAATTCAGTAGCTCAAATACTAATTTTTTTCAAGAATGCTCGGACCCGTCGATTAGTATTTCCAATCGCGCTTGTTTAAATACATTAATAATGTATACAGGGTGTCCCAATTCGGAGCCATGACGTCACACTTGACTTTTTTAAATGGCAACACTGTTCTTTTAATAGCTGTTTTGAAAGGGTTTGTAAAGTTGTACCTACATAACTGCCAAATGTCACATTTTTATTCCTTACCAATTACAAGATACAAAGTAACAAACAAGTAGTGCAATTAATTGAATTTAATTATTTCAATTAGGTAAGCAAATGCTCATAATGTTGTCCGTTGACTATTTGACAATATCCTAAACGCGATCTAAATTCATTTGTAATATTTCGAATCACTTCAGGAGAAATCAATCTACACTCATTTCTCAGTCGTGTTTTTAAATCCTCGAGATTTGCCGGTTTGGTCTTCTAATTTAAGGAATGAAAAAGTGATATTTGGCAGTTATGTACAACTCTACAAACCCTTTCAAAACAGCCACTAAAATAACAGTGTTGCCATTTAAAAAAATCAAGTGTGACGTCATAGCTCTAAATCGGGACACCCTCTATACCTACATTATTAGTGTATTTAAACAAGCCCGATTGGAAATACTAATCGTGGGGACCGAGCATTTAAAAAAAAATTGTATTTGAGCTACTGAATTTATTCCAAGTTACAGACTCTCTCTGTTTGTATATATATATATATTTGTCTCGGAATCTGGTCTACCGATTTGGATGAAAATTCATATGTATGGGTTTTAGAGTGTATTGAATCGATCGGTATTAATATAGAGTTCCTTGGTTCGAATTGTGATCACCTTCAACTTTTTTTTAACAAAACCCATTTTTTAAATGAATAATATTAATATGAGTTTCTAATAATTTAATCGGAAATTTTCAATGAAAATTTGTACATATCTAATATATTGCGACCATTAAGGTACACATTAGCTATTACAAGGAAGGGTTAGCAGATTTTGGTAAAAAATAGCAAAAAGGCGTTTTCGGAGTCGAGAAATCGATTGACGATACTTTCATATTTAATCAGTGTGACCCTCGAGGCCCACACTAGCTATTTCAAGAGTTTTGGTTTATTTATTATTCATATTACACATTCATATTTATTTCGAAATCTATAACTTACAAATATGTGAACAATAAAAGCAGTATTTACCGATCGTAATATATTTTAACCAGAAATATGCAAATTTTTTAGTACCTAAGTTTAAATATCCTTAGTAACTCTTATAGACCCATCTTAAATCCAGTTTTACCAGAGTAAAGCTCGGTTTCCAGATATTGTAATATTAAAACGTAATATTTTCTTTTAAATTATTACATATAATATTCATGTATATACCCAGATATTTCTCTTACCAATAACATTATTTTGGGAATGAATTCTGACGAATATTTCACTATTATACGTTGCAATATAGAGGTTTGTCTGGAGTGTTAGTGCTCTTGCAAAGATTTTTTACATAGTTTAGATTTTGAACAGATTTAAAATTAATTTTATGATAACAACCTCTACTCTGGAATTGTAGAAGTATGTAGATTTGTAAAAATACATTAAAATATTCTATCGCCATTTTTCTCAAAACTTGCATGCCGGTCCACTTTGATGGGAAACATCCTCCCACTTTTCCTCGTCGATGGAACGGCATGCAAATAGGGTTGAAAGTATTTAGCTACGGCTCGAACCCTCGTTTGTTGGCGTTAAAAACTCTTCGAGCTTCCGAAGCTAAATTTGCTGGTTAAAAGGAATTTGAAATCGGCTCACTGCCATTACCTACGCGTGATCGGTGTAATTCTTGAACATCCCTTCCGTCTCTACATCACTACGTATTGTTCTATAACGAGGTGATGTAGTTGGTAAGCATTGCGCTAATTAACATACAGAAATTATTTATTTTTGGCAACTGAATTTCTTTTCCTACATTAATTTTCATTTTAGTCCTAATTGGAAATGTATGTAATAAAGATAATTACTTTTTTATGAAAATACGTTAAGTATAATCAGCTATAAGGGACTTTTGAGTTTCTTATTTTATTCACCTTTCGACAATAATAGACTATATTTCGTATAAATTGTATCAAATATTCAAGCATAAGACGCAACATGTTTTACACAAATGAATGTAGATTTAAGTCCTTAGAACACGCCATGCAGGCTTACTGATAGGTATACCCCAGGGTTCGAAATAATTTATATTACTTTCCGTTATTTAGAAAAAGTCGGCAGCAATTTCTCATGCCTCATATGGACTAGAAACTTGAAATTTCGAATTCATACCTAGATCGGAGGCATCTCGCTGCCTGTTAAGTTTAATACTGATCCTCTAAAAAATAATTAATATTATTAATTAATCAGAGCTTTAACCTTTATAGCTATATGGAATCATTGAGACTCAAGCAGCAATTTATAGTTATAGATTCGGTCACTGGAACTACGCAAGGGCATGCAACAGTTGCACCCGTAAGCCTCTAAGCCTTAATCTTCACGATAAAGGCAGATCTCTTGAATAGTTATGTCTTATGTCAATTCAACTAATAGTATGTCTTCTTTCTTCTTCTCAGTCTTAAATCATCCTCTGCTGGATGTAGGCGTCTTCTTTTTGTTTACAGAGCTGTAGATCCTGGGCTAATTGATACCAGTATTTATCAACTGCTTGTCATCCAGTCATCTCTTCTGGGGTCTACACTCACTTCTTCTGTTTTCCCAGAGTCTCCATCTTAAAATTCTATGTGCCCATCTACTTTGGTCCTGTCTGGTCACATGTGTCACCCATTGCCACTTTAAATGTGCTATTCTCTCTAGGAGACCTGAAACTTTGGATCTTCTTCGCATTTCCTCTTTCGCACTCTGTCTCTTAGGATCAAACCTAACATTCTTCATTCCATTCTCGTTCCATTGCCCTTTGTGTACACTGCAACCGATATATACCTAGGTACTCTTCTTAGTAAGGGCCATTGTGTCGAATCCATATGCTCTTACTGGTAGGATACCTACATGTATTTGGTTTTTAATTTCATAATAATATGTCGGTCGTCAGTAATATTCTTGCCTAATAATAACTATTATTCTTTTTTTTAATTCTATTTTAGTAGTCTATTCTTCTTAAATGGTTTGGTATGTCGATAATTTTATCATTTTGTTGTAGTCCATCAACGTTTGGCACTTTATTTTAGATTGGTTAAATCTTTCTCAGCAGTAAAATAACAACAAAATAGAATATTTTTACACTATCGCTATTGCTATCTATCAATTTTACTTTGGGTTATTTATTCATGTATCTCCATAAATACATATTGATAATACCTATATTGGTAAACTGATAAGTGTCAAAGCTTTTCTGAACATTTCAATTTAGAGTCCTTGACTTTATGTACGATAAGTGCTCATGAGATTTGAATAACAAAACCAAAACTAATGATAGAACATAATAATTAACAGTTTCTTCTTTTCTTAATAGCGGATTCCTAATAGGTGCTATATTTTGCTTTCAATTGTGGCATTAAAAGAATTACCTTTAGTCTTGAAATAACAGTTGATCGATATCATTAGTGGGTATTTCAAATAACAGACCAATGTCAAGTTGTAAGTTAGGAATTGATTAGAATCAGATCTTTATCTATCATAGTTGCTTGTAATATCCATTTCTCAAAATAAATACCTATGTATATGACATAAAGAATGAGTAGAAATAATACATACTTCTATTGATTACAACAGGTAAACTAGAAACCCTAAATCTAACTTAGGAACATTATACTTTAGTACCTAAGTACCAATATCTAATCAATTCACAAAAGTTCCATTTATTCTTTTCCATGTGGGATCTCATACAAAGTCGCATGCATGTTTAAGAACTTTCCACGGCAACCACATTATTATAACTTTTCCAGAGTAATTTTCTTCTTGACAGTAATACGGTCTACTTCAACAGAAAAAAAGAAAAAAAGAACTTCCGTTCCAGGGAGCAATATTTCCTTATTCGCAGTTAAGTGTGAAAGCGTGTGCGAGATAAAAGATTGGATTGGGATTAAACAAGGTGACTGGGAGAACTTCGAACTGCTCCCCCGATGTTCTTTTCCGAGTACGTTCATTGCTTTATTGAAACCAGGAGCCGGCATGGACGTGAAAATACTCAAAACAAGTTTTCCGATGAGTTTCCCAGAGAATATAGGATACATGTAGGGTGGAAACTTTGAGGTTAAATTGTGCAGAGAAGGAATTGTGTTCAAGTCTTAAATTACACTAGCTGGTTAAATCATAGAGAGATTTCATGTAAACTGCCAAAATAGATATGTATCTACTAGTTTTGACGATCTTTCACTGTCATATTTGGCTGAATATTGAAGATGACAACCTTAAACCAAATACTGTAAAACTCAAATGTATATACCTATGCTTTTTATTTCAGGTAAAATAATCCTTGTGATGTGAACTGTGCACTCAAAATGTATCTCAAAGATGAGATTTTTCACATTCCTTTACATGTAGCTTAAAATAACAGTTTTTAAAATGTTAGGTATGCTAAAGTCATTGAACAGATTTGTTTGGGAAAACTTAAGTAAGCCTTAGGGCCAATTTCATAATCAAATTTATTCTCCTATATTAATTTTAATCTAAAGTTAATAATTTCATACTCTTTTTGATTAGACTTATAATTTAAAGTTACTTTACAAGAACGAAAGATAAGATGACTGAAGTTAATGAAAAATTGACTATTTTTATTCTGTCATCAAGATATAAGTTACACAAATTGAAGGATTAACTAATCTCCCCTAAGGGATTTATAATGAAATCGGCCCTCAAAAGTTCAATCAATACACCTAGGTACTAGGTATTTAATTAGTGAATAAATAGTCACTCACTCCGCTTCACACAATCACAAACCACTGTAATCAAAAATGTGTATACCAGTCACCTTCACTAAAACCTTATTGAAATAATAATTTCCATAAATGTAGTTGTCAAAAATATGAACTATCACCGTCCATTTCTTAGCAATTTTGAAGGAATACCTACAGACAATATAACTTTATGCCAGGTATCAGCAAAATAGATTCAGCAGTTTTTGAAAGATGTGTGGTCAGAGAAATGGAGGTTTCTCTCATTGTTGAAAGTCAAAATTAATCTTAATAGAATATTTTCAAAATTATCAGACTTAGTATCTCGATACTTTGCAGTTCTCTATTATAAATTACTTGGTTGAAAGAAATCTCCTGTAATTTACATTTGCATGGACGTTATTAGATAGTGCAAGAAATATAAAATATGATTTTTATTTAATTGGTATCACAAAAAGAGATTGAAGTTGTACCTACATAAGCTGATAGAAGTTAACACTTAACGGTACCTACATAGAACACTCTTGGCTCCAAAAATTGTATGATTCCTGCCTAAATAGGTAGCTATATGTTGTCTATAATTACCTAGGTAATTTTTTTATGTAGGCGACAAAATAATTAGATCCATTATTTGCATCTTGTATATTTATCTACCAGGAAAAGCAGCAGTCTACCTGATTTGTTGATGTTAGGCTTTTAATAGGATCTACATGATAAGAACTACTGATCCTAAGAATTGGGTGTAGATTGATTTTGGATTATTCACTTTGTTGGTACATAAAGTAGGTATGAAAGAAAATTGAAAAAAAAATCAGGCACATTGATTTTTATATTCAACAACGCATAGTATCGCGTATTACACCTGTTTGAGAAAACATCACCCTTTGAAATATGATGTCATAGATTTAGTTTTAAAATGAAGCACCTTATAGATTTTCCATTTTTCTAGTGGTCCATTGGTAATCATTAGTTTTGAAGATAAATTATCATTCTAAAATCAGTACCTTGAATATTGATACTTTTAATGAAGTTTTGATGTTAATTGGGTATAAGGCAATCAACGGTTAGCAAAATGGAAACAAAATCTGAGAGTTTGGTACCGTAGCGGATCTTACTCTATCCGGCCGTCCAGCAATTGACGATTAATTAAATGTAGGTATGTCTATGGTAAACAATCCATATAAACGTGTGCGGTATTTTAGTCGTTTTTATGATGTTCTTTTCATATCTATAATTAGGTACATAAAGTATTAAATAAATGTGTAGGTAATAATGATCCCATTATTTTTTCTGATGAAAACTTTTGCAATAATTGGTGAAGTCAATGAACAGAAATGTATAGATAGGTATTGGAAGGATGAAAATACTAAATGGATGCGAGAACATCACAGTCAAATACTCCCAAAAAGTTGAATGGAATTGTTCGTAATAAAATCATTGGAATTATTTCTTTGACGCTATTTTAAACGGGCCAACCTATCCACAGTCTTTAATAAATGTTCAAATTATAACTTTAATTAATTTATTTCCTATTAAAAATAATAATAATAATAACGAGATGATGCATCGCCGCATTATATACCTATCCGACGTTCGAGGATGTCTTGGCCAAGTTTTCCCAAACAAGTGGATTAATAGAAGAGGAGCCATTATGTGGCCACGAAGGTCACCATACCTCACACCATTAGGTAGATTTCTTTTTGTAGAGTCACTCAAAAAATGGAGGATATAGAAGTAAGCCCGACTACATATATCAATGAAGGAAAGTGAGATTAGGAAATAAATTACATGTCCCGGAAACCATCAACAGTTTAGCAAGAGTTTATGGATCGAATGGTCAAGCAGAAGAAGGAATTTGAGTTTAAACACTCAATGTTATTTATTTTATGTGAATTTAAAATTATTTTTGTATTATTTTGTTGTTTCCAATTTCTTATCTAGGTATATACATATCTCAGAAAATGTTGTAGGTATACTTTCCTACCTATTTATTTTAAAATTATTATACTTATTTTCAAAACTGTTATCGGACATAAGTATATAGGTACGCTATAATTTTGGAATCGCCTTTAAATGAACAACCCAAATCAAGAAAAATACCTAGAGTATTTCATATAAGAAATGAATCTATGACACCATATTTCAAACGATGCTGACGTCACAAACAGGCGTAATAATCCGTACTGTGGTTGAATATAACGTTCAATTTGAGAGATAACGAGTTTATTCCTTATACAGTAGGTATACATTTATTATCTGGATAGAAAAGATTGCCTCTCTTATAGAAAAATTTGCTTTGAGTATCAACAGAAGGCTCCTATGTTAATATCTACTCAATATTTAAGTCTCTTCGATAAATCGCAAAGAAAATGTTTTATTAAATGATTTATTCATTTAAATTGTTAGTATGTTCCATTATGGGAGATTAACATTTTAGAAACATTATTTCTTCCACTCATATGAAGAGTATCATTAAATAATATAGGTATGTATAATAACATAATTTCGGGTAATGATTTGATATAGCTCTTTTTGCAACAAAAGAATTTTAATGAAGCTCAGACCATATGACACCACGACACGACTACAACTCCTAAACAAGCAATAAAATGCTATAAATAAAGCGATAATTAAAAAAAAAGAGTTAACAAATCCAACTATTAATATACTGAACTAAGAGGATATATTATTTGTACCTACACCTATATTCTACCTGTAAAGTCGATGTCCCATGAAGTCGTAAAATTCAGATTATACTCGTGCAAAATGCCTTAAAAATGCTCACAGTATGCCCGAATGTCCCAATAAATTTACGCTAAAACATATACCTATGGTCGCATGTTTGTCGGCGTATTAAAATAAAAAATGAATGACTATATTAAATTGTACTTGCATATCCCTAATCTTTTTTCTGTTTTACTCTCTTTCACTATTCACCATTCGATATCGCAATAGAGTGATATTTAATTGACATACATTTCAATTTAATGAACTTACAGCACCCATATCGATGAATATATATAGTATTTGGTATTAATGCTATTTTCGTGTAATTGTTAGAGAAGTGATTTTGCATAAAGCCTTGATGTAGGATGATGTGCTCGTAATATACCTATTTGATATTCAATAACTTATCAGGTCTATGTGAAATTGCCAAGATATCTTGGAAATATCCCGCTGAAATGAGTACCAACATATAGATATTGCAATGGTGATGCAATTGCCTGTTGATTTGAAATTGAAAAATAAACAATTGGATGACCACTTACAAGACCATATATGAAATTGGTGATGATAAGGATAGATACTTAAGTCAATGAATATTTTCTTGTCAGAAACTTGTTTCAATTTTCTTTGAAATCCAGTACTACTTGAAACATTTCATATAAATATATGCACCTCAATCAAGCGGGCATTAGATTTGTGATTAATTGTTCCAAATCAAAAAAAGGAAATTAATTTTCTATGAACTAGCTATTGTTATTTTCAAATGATTGATAATTTGGCATTGTCGTAGTCAAGGTTCCCTCTGAAGGATATTAGTTTGATTATATTATCATTAGAATTGCTCTTTTTGGGAATGATTTTGTTTCCTTTACTAACTACTAACTAACTAAACTACTAACCTTCGGATATAATAATATTTTCTTAATTTAAAATAGTATACACCACATTTTTAATCTACCTGAATCTATTTGTATATTTCAAGGATAAAGATCCGCGGTATAAGGCGCGATCTTATAATTTTCATACCTATGATATCACTAGAATTCAAATTATTATTGCTACCAAAATTCATACCTATAATACTCAGCTCAAAATACCTATTCAGAGAAACATATTTACCCAATATTAATTTCACCACCTTCATGACATTCTTTATTTTGTGCTTCTGTTTTCAAAACTAGTTTCCCGACAAAATAGCAATGTTTGGCATTGCACGATGTACCTATACTTACATGTATTAGGTATACGTACGTATCGGGTATGTTACCATGTTATGTTATTCACAAAATATGTAGGTATATATGTATATGAATACCAATTATCGTGGGATAGAATAAACACCATGCTACAGCCAGAAAGTTATTTTGTATTAAAAACCAGAAGTTCTCAATATATACTAGAGGTTATTGGGTATAGGTACTACACAGTTAAAATAATTCCTTCAACGATTCCTGTCTCCTGTCAATCGTTTGGTTTAGATGCAATTCAGGATATTTCTCGTTCTTCTGTGGTCTTCCTAGAGAAAGTTTGGATTTGTACTTTGTAATCTAATTTTGTACATTACCTACAGTAGATACCTACCTGACTACCAGGACTAAATAACCTAATTTAACCGCTTTATCTTATAGGTACCTTGTCATATGTGTATCTTTCTAGTATTCTACATAATCTTTGGTGTATATTTAAATTAACAGAATTAAATTAAACGTGTTAAAATCAACAAAACTTAGTATTTACTAAGAGATATCCACATATGAACGTAAGCAAATATTTTCAAAACTAAACGGCATAGCGACTGATAACTGTCTAACTAAAACAAAGTTTTCCGAATAAAATAAATTTGCTTCTCATTCTACAGACAACGTTACATCTACTCCCGCTAGTTTCGCGCTCTTCATAAGTTTAAAAGGAGCAGAGCAAATGTATTTCACATTATTCGCTACAAAATTAGAAAGAATTCGACCCTTGCCCTTCGAAGCTGCACGGAGTAATGCTATTGTACAGTTCCTAAACGAAACAAACTAACAAAACGCGTGGCATTTGGCATTCCAGATACTCGTGAATATGTTATAACTAGGGTCCGGATAATACAACAAAAAACTAGCAGTCAAATAGCACTGCAAACCTTAGTGCAGAAATCTTCTATTAAAACAAAGGATAAAATGGAATGTTTTCTATTGATATAGCTTTTTACAAAGCACATACCTATTTTTAAGGTTTATCAAGTTCCTTTCACATTAATTTGTTTTATTATTTTATTTATACCTACCTACCTCTGTTCTAGGGAACTTATTAAGTAATATCTTTCTTTTAACAATTTTGACATACGTAGATGCGTTAATCTATTAACTTAGTATTAATAGGAAATGTGAACCTGAAAAATGCAAGATAAGTTATCCTGTATTCTTCAGTATGAAAGATGATTATTTCAGTGCAGTCTAGATAATATATACCTAAAGCTAATTGATAATGATGTTTAAAAAAATAAAAGCAGATCTGATGTTTAAATTTACAACAATATATCAAGGTGATCAATTATTCGTAAGATTATAGACATCCTAATCCATTTTCCGATATAAGCAATATGTGTTGTATTCCAGATATAGATGAGCTCATTATGTTTAATTTTTATGTCAAGTGAAGGGATAAGAATCGAGACTGTAAAGAAATTTGTGCGCTTTTCACGTCTACCTAACCAAATTTCTTTATCCACCGTTTATGCAGACATGATTCCTGCTATCAAGAGAGCTTCTCATAAAACATTTTGGTAAACGCTGGCCGCATACAAATGGCGCAGCATCCACAGTGCACAATACATTTTCATGTAAATTTAATTCCTCCTACGTACCACGTATTCCGCTCGGTATAATGCCATGATTTTTAGAAAATCTACATGCCCGAGCTCTTTTTGCAATATACGAATTGTAATTTTTGTTATCCCCTCTATCGATCTATAACTGGCTACAGCAACATCGGTACTATATTGTATTGTTAGATACAGTTTCTGTTTTATTTTCAATTAGTCTGCCATGCAAATACATTGAGAAAAATATTAGGTACCTTTCGCATTATAGCTTTAGGTTTAGTTAGAATGCCTACAAGTAGAACGAAATAATGAATTACATATCGGTGATCGCTGTTTATTATTTGCGCTTAAGCGTCTTGGACATGAGAACATTTTTACTCCATTCCAAAATGAGGGAGAGAAATAAATTATGATAATAATGAGAATTCTATTGTATGTTACCGTATAACAAAGATTTTTCCTTTATTTTTTACATTACTTTTTGAGAATTGAGGGCAAGGAAGGAATGGACTGAGATCACAATGAGTTTCAAGTACCATAAAGTATGGAAATATTATTTTCATCAAGCTATGAAAATCCAGATGTCCATATCTTTTGGTTTATTTTGAGAGTGTTTCTAAATCTGATCCAGCATATCGGTCATATCGTTTTCTATAGGTATATTAGATATTATTGGAACGGCCGCTCTATAGGTATATAAGAAATTACAATAATTAAATGCCTACTTAGATTTACATGAAAAACTAGGTACTATCTATCTACTTACATTGATTTTAGTCACGACTTTATAGAACAGTAAGGACATTCAAATGTTATCGTCAAAATCTTTCTAGAAAAATTAACATCAATTCATGACTGAAGTGAACCCCAGCATTGTTTATAAACATTGGAATAAAAAACGTAAAACAAAGTTCCTTGTTTATGTGGGTTCCTTATGAGATAAATTTTCGAATGGTGGTTGAGTTTATAATTTGGATATTCAGGATAGATTAAAGTCACATCGCACATTGCTGTTGAGACTAGGTACCCAGTTTTGAACCATTTTGTAGTTCGACCGGCTTTTGTGGAAGCTGTATTAGTCCTACCCTCTTGGTCCGACGGCATCTTTGTTTATTCTCGGCTAAATATGTTGGTTTTAAAACTGTCTGTGACATGATTCATGTGGCTGTTTAATTACACTTTTTAATTTAAATATTTATGTAGGTACCTACTCCGTTATATACCTACCACTTATCCAATTAAGAACAAAATGATAATAAACTGTTGTTAAAAATTCTTGATTGATTTATCTGTTTTTCCTTCAGTGAAAAAATCGTGTACCTACATTATTTCTAACTAACTTTAAATATATACCTACGTAAATAGAAAAGTTGACCTCAGTGGCTGCTCATTCGTACCTATATCATATAAACATTTGTTATTATTAAAATATGTCTGAAAGGTAAATATTACTTAAGTAATATTAAGGACATAGGCACGGTATATAAAACTATGAAACGAGAAAAAAAATCTTCAGCTGAAGTTATATTTTTTATACCTACATGAACTGCACCATAAGTTAAATTATTTCTCTAAATCCAAGGCATTTGAAGTCCTTTTCAATGTTTGATATACCTAAATTTTAAAATAATTGTTAATGTCATTTTCATGAAACGAATGAAGCTCTTTAAATTGATATCATTCAGAAACAGACAAATATGTAGGTATTTCATAATTAAATCTGAAACAACAGTTTTTCTAGAGATATTTGACTACCTATAACATATTCGTCGTAATGTTGGAAGATAGAAAATATTATGACTAAAATTATTTCTACACACAGGTAGATACTAATTTTCTATTACCATTAGATTAGCCAGGATTTATAGAGAATGAGATCTAACAAAACAGTAAATTATACCTACCCTAGTGAAATTGTCTACTTATTTTTAGTGATTTTGAGAACTTCATTTCTTCCATAGACAATAATTATAATAAACATTTCCAACTCCTCAGGTACCTACCTATAACCGAAAACAAAACTAATATTGAATCATTCATTCAATCAATTACCTATGTTTAATAACTCCTAAGGTATACCTACCTAATAAGAGACTAATTGGTTTTCTTATACCTAACAATATGTTTTTTAACAAATCTGTATAACAGTAACCATGCAAGAAATAATTTCTATAAGTTTTAAGAGTCGGCATAATATGTAGGTACTCCCAGTGATTTGATCTGAATTCAGTAATCTTAGAATAAAAGACACATTGTCCATTAGATTGAGACTAGGTAATTTATAGTATTTAGTATACTCTTTCCTTCGAGGTTCCAGTGGAATACATGGTCAAGTAAAGTACGATTGCTAGTTATATATGTTTACATAGTAACATATTTCAACTGACTAGGTACATTTGACTATCTGTGCATCCAACCAATAAAAAGAGATAAAATAAAACGAGAGGTATATACCTACTCTCACACACACACACTATCGGAGGCCAGGTAGGTATTATACCACCGACAATAAACTCGGCATTTTAAAGCCTCCTCCAGGTCCTGGGCCGATGGAACGGAATCGCCCACCTCTGCCGGGAAGAAGAAAGAAATGGCCGCTGCCTACCCATTATTTCGCACACATTACAACCGACATGCGACTCTGCCATAAACTAAAGACCCATATAACGCATCCACATCACCGATTTTATCGTGGTTTGTAGGGGTGATAGGAGCACTCAGAATTTCTGCGCTACAGGTACATAATTCCTCCAAATTTTTCGCAAAATTCAATGCAAGCATGTTATGCCAAACATATTTTATAATGTATGTTAGCTTCCTTTCCATAACTGGCTTATGAGCTATTTACCGCAACTTAACTATATTCCTATAAGCTAAATGAGACATTAGGTAGGTACGTATTTATTTTAAATTAACAATACTGAGGAAAAGTAGTAGGTACTTAGTAATGGTAACATTGCTCCTCAATTTTTATCAAGAAAATGCAAGCTATGTATAGATACCAAGCACTTGAACAAAATGGAGAATAATTGAGAAACTGGATATCTAGGTACCTGATAGAACTTTCACATTATACCTACTAAGCATATTCTGGGTCAATTAAGTAAAATGAAGGTATTTGTAACTAATAACTGTATTGAGTTATTGAGGTACCTATACTTGTACCTGATAGAAAGTGATAAATTTGTCGTTGTTGATCATAACTATTAGGACAACATATGTAGGTATAGGTACCTATGTCATAATTTGTCGATCGTAAAAAATATTTTTATCTATACTATATTTGAAATCCTTCAGAAATCTTAGATTTCATGCGTATTTGAATTATTTATTGAAAGGATTTTTGGAACATGTACCTATAGCATAATTTTTTCTTTGATAAGGAAAATGTTTTTCATCTGTCCCAGAAATTAATTTAGACATCAAATGTTATTTGTCATTATATACTCGATAATAGGTATCTAACCTAACCTAACCTAACCTAACCTAGAAGTATAGATATAATATTGATCAATTCGAAATTATATATCTACTCTTCTATTGAATCTGCATCAAAGAAAAATTATAGCCGAATAAATTCTGGTACCTATGCAGTAGTTACATAATAGTTACAGAATATCAATGAAGGCAAGCTTCTTCTAGGTACTTATTTTCAAGCTGAGTCTTCTGTCACTTGACCATATTTTAATTTTTTTAATAAATAGATATTCTTCAAGTTCTTTTAGAATTCTCGAAGTTTAAATTAAATTTAAATTTATTTTTTGATATAACATTTTTATAGTTATCTCTGTGGCAATAAAATTTCGTAGAAACTGTTCCGATCCATTTTCAGAATATACATTTTCTTAAGGTAGATATTGTTGTTGATTTCAGCGACTTCGTTCATGGAAAAAAACAAGGAATCCCATACAATCTCTCTAGCGATAGTTTAATGATAAAAACGAGGATAAAAATAACAAAGAGTGATAATTATTTCTGGTATTCTTAAATGATAAGTAACGGAACCATTGGAAGATTATCAACCTGTATAAAATGGTTGTTAGGTATTACCACATGGCAACACTCAAGTTTTCAGTCTGGTTCCCCTATATTTTTTTACTTTAATAAAGCTTGAAGTTTAAGGTATTTCTATTTGGCAATGAAAGTCTCATCAAAATTAATTTAGCGGAAACAAACAGGCAGATATAAATTTGAAGACTCGTTCTTGTATTTTGGTAAAGTGGTTATGATCTTAGAAACATTATTTTTTGTGAGATAGAAGACAATTAAATTTTAGTAATTCTTATACCTACTTGGATATAAAAAGCAATATACATCGTCACTGAGTACATATTTCACAGTCATATGATTGTAGGTCGCACTTTCAAGTAATCATTCTGCTTATTAGCAGTGGTTTCGAATTCTTACTTTTGCACTGACAACACATTCAAAAGTTTACCTACCTCTAAGCTTGTAATCTCTTGGGCCAAAACTGATTCTTATTACATTTTCGTCCCACTCTCCCACACTCAAATTGACGCTTATACTTTTCCAGGCAGGCGAAACTGTCCCCGCTCACGGACGAAGACAGACGATGACAGCTGAGTACATTGTGTGATTTTGTGACCTCCATACCCTAGTCAACACAGTCAACAGTAGAATGCTTGATGTGTATGGCCGACCGACCCTTTGTATCATGGGTAATGGCGACGCCGGAAAAGTTCCGACGGCAAGATTGTGCGGTGGTGCTGCATGGTTGAACTTCTCCATCAACGAATGAAAGAATGTCGTTTTTGTTCGAATAACCCGTTCTCGAGTGCTACAGGTTGAACGTGATGCTTGATCTTTCAATACCTAGTGGTTCAAAATGACTACAGTGTTCAATTACTTCTTCAATGGATTATATTGGGAGATGTTTTATACACCAAGGTAAATAAATCGATGAATTTTGTATAACAGAAGACATCGTAAAATCAATTTTTCAGAAATTTATATTGAATTCAAATGAATAATGTCAAGTTATCATAATATTTATGTACAAATATATAAAAAATATCTAAAAGCTTGTGTTGACGCCATCTATACGTCACAATGTCAACTGTCTTATTCAAACATGGCTATAAGCTTCACAGCTGTTTCAGCATTTTATTATTGAAAGAATTGACAAGAAAAACAATAATAGGTAATTTGTTTGAGAACTTTTGTGTCCAACCTCATGAAAGGGATTTTTGAAATATTTATAGGTATAAATCGTAAAGAAATAGCTATGAAGTATGAACAGGTTGCTAAAATATACCTAGGTATCTTACGTATCTACGTAGATTAGGCTTTCCAAAACGATGTTAGAATGAAAAGTATGAATAAATACTAAATAAGAGAAATTTATGATTTGACGAATCCAGAATTATTCAAGTCATTGAGAAGTTTTCCCAGAAATGCCTTGTATTCACGTGTGCACTCATGATAATCAAACTTTCAATTCTCCGTCGGGTAAAAGATGCTACAAAAATACTTCTTAATTCTTTAATTTTAAACTTGCAATAGTCTGTAACCTCGTCAGTAGCTTTACTTGTTTCCTGTGAACATAGGTAATTTGAGTTGATCTTGTATGAAAATGGAAATAACAGTATTTTTAATAAAACAGCAATTGTTATTTTCAATGGAAATTTATGGAAAATATAGTTCTTTAAAATCTTGGTAAAATTTAACTACATCAAAATTAGCTAATTAGCATTGCCAATAGAATTTTTCAAGCCCTGCCATTCATGCATTAAATTTAGTACCTTAGTTTTGGTTATGAATGCAGCTAAATTTATGTGGTTCTCTTTTGAATGTTAAGAGTAACATGAATTTATAAATGAAAGAAGAATCTAATATGTCGTAATCTACTTTTGATAATCAAGCAGATAGGTACCTACGTAATAGGTATGCTAGTTTCTCATAATTCATCAAACCTTCATTTGCATAAATAGCTACACTTGATTTTGAACTATTTGAATGTCAAAAATCGCGGACAGAAGGTGGTGTTTTAGAGTAATCGTAGGTATCTACATCTAAAAATTTTCAAAAAGATTGTTTCAGGAGGAGGATGAACTTATTTCCTACATTCATGTTATTTTTAATTTATATGAAACCTCCATTTTGTAATTTTACACTCAGTTCATAGATGTTGATCGTATCTAGTTTGAAATTGACTGGGATATCTTTATGTTCAGAATATAATACCTATAGATATTTCCGGAAGGAGAATTTGGTAGTTAACAAATAACACAGAAAAATGGTTTATGGTTTATTACATATTCAAAATTATGCATACCTATGTACCTACCTACTTCTAATAGAATAAAAACTGCTATAGAATTGACTGAAGAGTGTCAAGAAATGATTGATAGAATATCATAATCATCAAATTACACTCCAAAATAAGTTATTAGCATTCTCCGGATTGTTTATTAAATGCGGGGTACTTTAAACGTCAAAATTATTAATATACCTTCTCTAAATCGGGTGAAAGCATGCAATATGGAACGGTATATTTATGAGCTTTAATCAGGTGACTTGTATTCTTACATTGAATTAGTTGTTTGAATTATGTTGATGGATATACCTAATCAAGATAAGGGTAATAGATTCATAAGAATGGATTGTGTAGGATGTGAATTATGGTAAAAATCTCATGTAATTTAATGTTCGTGATACCTAGTGTAAAATGTTCGAGTAAGAAAAGAAACAAGAAATCTTTCACCTTTGGGAAATAATATTTTTGGATTCTGGCGAATGCGCCACTGAAAAGATATCCTTGACATTCAAAAGAGTATATTATATATACATGAATTGCCAAATAAATGCAACAATGCGATATTTTCAGGCGAACTGATGAATTTTCACCGATAATATATTTATGAATACAATTTTTGAGCTGTTGCATAATCCAAGCAAAATTCGAAATAACCCCAAAGTTACATTGAATTCGATAGAAGGATTACATAAAAATATAAATTCACGATATCTAATAAAATTACCAGGGAATAAAATTTAAGTGTGTGAAACGAAAATTTTTTGGGGTTACCTAACCAAAAAGTGAATATTATAGAAATACAGGTACCTACACAGAGCACATAATTACAAAAAAATAATATTTCTTTGTATCATCAGTAGAACATTTCTCTACCATTGATATGAGTGAATCTTATAGGAAATAGATGAGTTGATTAAATTCTGTTCAGTAGTGCGCATGCTCGTGAATATTATCTCTATACTTACCTACTTAGGTATGTAGGTAGGTACATTCGAAAGCTGTCATTCATTTACCTTATACCTACATGTTTATGTGTCTTTTTCGTAGAAGTAGGTATCTGTAGGTATCTACCTACGTAAGAAGAAAACAAGAGATATTGCAAGATATGATGGATGCTGTTCTTTAATTCAAATATTAGCGTATATTAATTAGTAGGTACTCTTCCAGAGCGACGTCAATGAAATTAGAAGTAGCAAATATAAGTTAACTCAAAATTAAATTCATGAGATTCATAACAACAGTTTTTAAATCTTTGTATTAAGAATAAATGAGTTGAAAAGAAATTTTGCACTTAAATTTACTAAAATAAAACATACCTCTAGGTCCTGTACCTACGTAATGAATAAAATTTAATGAAAAATTAAAAATAGATGCAATATCTGAAATAAAGCGTTCATTCACAGACTTAAAGTAATAAAATCATGTGGTGGTTTTTGTTTGAATGAAACAGTTGTGAATCAGAGATTTTATCCAAAGGGTAGAACCTAAAACAAGATATCATTTCAGAATTTGCTAGACTATTACAACCACATCTCAGACAAGTTGGCTAGAAGATGTTTGTCGTTGAATAATTAAAGAACTGAACATTGTATGCTATTGCCTAGGTACATCATGTAGGTAGTACCTATGTGGATTCTATAAACTCTTAATAATTGTTGGAAAATCTAAAGTTTGAGCAATATTTTTATTATGTTTTTTTATTAGAGCGGACTCGCTTCCTCGTAAAAATCTCAACTTCAACGTAAATAACGTTTTTCTAAATATCAGAGCTGTATTCTATCCTTAGGAATAGTTTTCCAATCTACCCTTATCAAATCGTACGATATAAACTTCTCTTTTTATAGGTTTAATGACGTTCATCGGTGCTGCTGTCGTCTCTCTCTTTCACTCTACAACACGCTGAACAACGTATCGTCTCTGTCTCCAGCAGCCAGGCTATAGATTAAACGTCATCCGTTGTGCTGTAACCCCGCCTTTTTATATATACAAGCAGACCTTCGAATGCAGTCCCACCTTCTACAGTATGCATAGCAGATAAGTCCGAGAGATGCATACACACATCTCTTCACGTGACCAAACGCCATTGAAGAAGAATACTGCCGGACTACGAAGGGCCCATTCAGGCGACAATCCACAACCAGGATTTATATAGATATGTATATATGCCGCACCACTGGGAATTGCAACGCCAAAGGATAATCTCGCACACATATATATTCATCCTGCAAGTGCGGGGATATACGTTCCAGGCAACCACACCCAGTCCGTCACGCGGCGTCCTGCCCCCGATGCCGCCCCATGCTCTGCGTCGGCGTCGTGGTGGAGACAGAGGTAGCGCCGCGACGTTCCTCGGCAACACACATCAGCCGCGACACTCTACCCGATCAGTTGTTCCTCAGCTGAGCTGCCAACAACACCTGCTCTGACACTATGGGTGAGTAACATACACAATAACAAACACATGTCAACACACAAAATATAAACACAGTTAACATAAACTCATATTTTAATTGTAAGATTATTTTTCTTAAGCTCAACTGTACTTTTAATAAATACCGAAGAGCTGTGACTCATATCGAATTCAATGCGCTTCGCCACCCCTTCAATAGATTCATATCATCATTGGTGGTATAGACATAAAATTTTGATGCCGGATCGTGCGAAGTTCCGGCAACTTCATTGAGGTCTCAGGGGTAGATTTCGGTTTATTCTAAAGGGAATCTAGCCGGCTGTCGCTTTCACGTATCGTCCCTTCGAGAATTGACCGTTGACTTGTAGTTGTCTTATAAAAAAAATCTAATAGCATTTTGTCTCAAATATTAATACATATTGTGTGCTTTTTAGGTTAGGTTAGATATACTCACTGTGCCATGGATCATCCAGAAGCTTAGAAACAATGTGAAGTATCCGAGGTGGTATCCAGAATCCAGAAGAGGAGTGCTGCCTTAATGTAAACCCCCTGTACGTATACTGAATGTATCCTGAGTGTTTTCTTTCCGGTATACCTTCAGTATACGTAACAGGAGGCCACATTTCTACAAGATCTTCGAATTCTGTTTGTAGTAGTTTTCTTGATTATCTATCTCTTGATACATATATATACCTAACTGTTATAGAATATAATTTTCACATAAATATATTTAAACATGTATAATTAACAAGTGGAGTATTTTCTTGGGTAGGTAGATAGGTAGCTACCTACATGTTTATATTTTTGAATAAAATTTGTATATAAATGTTATGCCTTATTATAAATTAGTAAGAAAGGTAGAATTTCATTGTAAGATGTTTGTTTTTAAATTTCGTAAATACCTATATCATTATGATCATATAAAGTAGTTTTATGAATAAACATATTGAATATCATGATTCAGCAGCTTTTTTAAATACAAAAAAACCTTTCTATTTATGGTTTTCATATATTATAGCATAGGTAGATAATATTCAAATCCACATAGTATTTGCTGATGGAGACGATAACTAGTCATGTGACAATGAAATTTGTTTGGCCTGAAGTTGTTTCTATATGTCAATAAATTTGTATAACATAGTTAATTAGCAAACTATTTTAGCGACGTTCATAAAATTGAATGATCTAAGACTTCAAAGGAAAAAAGTATCATTAGACGAATAAATTACCTAAACATATCACAATATTGAGTTAAATCTACTTTCGACCGACTCTACAATATCGGATAAGAAGTTAAAAAATAGATATCATGATAAGGATCAAAAATTATAAATAGATAATATTTTTGACCAATTAGAATATAATATGCATATTTTAGAACAAATTAGGTTCTTGTTTTGTATTGGCTATTACAATGAAGAAATTAAAAAGCTGAAATATCAAATTAACATTTATTTTTCACCTAACCTAGATTCTAGTATGTAGGTATATGATATGCCTTTTTTTTCTTGCAAGAATTCGAATCAAATAATAAAAAAAATATTTCAAAGATAATTCCATCATCAATCATATGATGAAGAAATCTACTTATACAAATAAATTATCATTAGATGTTCATTACAAATTTTATAGCCAGTTTTCAAATAATCCACCAAGACTTCTCGATATTAGAAGCTATAGCTGCGCCACCTATTATGAAACTAAGAAAGGATGAATATTATTTTATTGAATTCATGTAGGTAGAAAAGATTTTTCTCCAGAATTCAATATGTATGTAGGTAATGCAAATTTTTTAAACAAAATAATGTTTATTTATTATACATGTCTGCAATATACTTAGTTTTCTTTTTATTATTTATGTATGCATGCGACTACAGGAGTTTTGCTTAAAACAACCTAAGGCTAAACTGTCTCAGGACTGGTGAATTGGTGAATGTTTCATATAAACAAATGTAGGCAGTTATTTTTTTGCCTTGGATACATAATCAAATCAAGTTAATGGAGAAATGGAATATAAATTTATGTGTTAACATACCCACGACTTCTAAGTTAACTTAAGAACCGCTATAGATATAACACCAAATTTACATCGAAAATGTATGCTTAGTTATGTTATTATCTGACCTTTTTTAGCATTTAATGCTAATAATAAAATCATTTTCTTTTTTATGAGAATAATTCTCATCAATGGTTCAAGTTAGAATTATTTGTTTAACTTACATATAAGTTGGCTAGATATTTTTCACTTTAGCTTTTACTATTTCTGATCATTTCCAAAAACTATTCGTTAGCCTATAAAATATAGGTATAGGTAAGTGATAAGCAAAACAGATTTTTTACAGACTCCTTATAATGTTACAAGAAACAAAATAACACAAATTCGTATTAGGTAACAATTCTACAATACCTACCTAAATTAAATAATAAATACCTACATTAGTTCACAAATCATTACCTTTGGTAAAGAGAACATTAGATTGAAAAACTAAAGACAAAATTAGCTGAAGTAATTAGTAGATATTTTAGTTAGGTAAAATATTATGTCTTGATTAAACAAATAAGAAAACTCACAAAGTTTCTTCAAGTTCACGTAGTTGGCTTCCAAAAATTGATACGAACTGAATACAAACTTGTGGATAACTACCTACTTAGGTACCTACTAAAGTATCAATCTAAACGGGTACTTACATGTAAACTGGTTCCCTGTTTTAAAATGTCGTAATAGAATAAATTCATTTATTTTCTGTAAAATTGCTTGAGCATTTAATACCACGAATCTACTTACACAAATAGATAGAGTCATCTCTTTATCATTAACCGTAACTACAGATAAAAAAACATTGATGAAATTTCCAGCTGATCTCATTTTCTATCAATATTGCTACCAAAATAATATATAAACTTTTGGTGGTTGCTAGTGGTTGATGGTAAAATTCACAGGCATTAAATTTGCGTTTACCTACCTACCTAATTTCAACCGTGTTTAGAGTCCAAAGTTAAGATTGAAAGAGATCTGATCAATCTTAATATTTTTGAATATTTTCGTCTCTTGTTGCTATTGCAATTGCAAAATCTATCTCCAATAATACCTATTGGTTTTTATCGTCCGAAAACTTAGGCCGTATTACATTACATTGTTGTAGCACGATTTTTGAAGGTGAAATCAGGAAGAGCCGCTAAATAAAATAGTTTCTTCGACAATTGAATACCTATCAGATTCACATAAAAACACCACCAGCTGTTCAGTTAAGCATTGATAAGTAAAAACTGCTTGCCTCTATTTATATAAATGTCTGCATACTCTCTGCATATTCTCGAAGTAAAATATTTTCTCATAAAGCCTCAGATTTGATGGCAGATTTTCCACGCAAAATCGTTGACTCCTGCACAGCTTTTCGTTCACATAATATCAATGCCTTGTTAAGCAGGTTACGTTATTTTTACCTCCTTTCAAAGTGATCGAAAGAAAATTGCAGATGCACTAATTCTAACCTCATTACCAGCTTGGAACCAATTCGCATATTGATGAAAGTTATAAGATTACTAATCTTTAATGTATTACCTATTCATCTCCCTAATTTTAAATCTAAGTACTTATTACAAAATATAGCTAATTTCTAGATACTTACGACTCACCCTGTACATAGGTAGAGATATTTGTCAAGTTCTTATGGAGCATAAAGCAATCTCATCTCGTGACCAGTCAAGAGAAAGTTTTATCACCATATTATGTAATAAAGTAGAAAGCTAAAAAGGGTTGAAAAAGTGAACTTTCTAATTCAACCCTATCCCAACATAGAACAGCGCTAGGTGTTTAGTTTGTTATCATCGTTGGTGTAATAAAGTGATTTGGTGATGAATGTTTGATCCGATGGTTTCACAATATCAAGGAATGAAGTACCTACCTAAAGGTATTTAACGGATACGAATTATTACCCAGGTAAGGCAAAATTATTCAAATTCTATGGATAATTCATTTAAACTGTGAGATAATAATTGACTATAAAATAAATCAAGGCGACTACTCCATATATAATATACCTACCAAGGTATTTTGAATCTATTTATACTTTAAATTCTCAATGGTTGTGTAAATTAATTCAAAAATCTTGAATTTATTAAAAACATTATTATGTTATCTGAAATGTACCTATCGCTTTCAACAAATACCGTTATCATAACCTTTTTATAGAATGTATGGTTGTACCCACAAAATAGATCCTGGTACTTCTTGTCATTTTATTTGTCCAAGATTGTCATTGCAAGACTTCATAAAATTGATAATACCTCAAATTTTAATTTTTTTTCGAAATATAGGTATAGGTATCAAAGTGTGATAAGGACATAAATACGACTGGTAGATATTAGTAATTTTGAAGTTGTGCAAGTGATGAAGTATCACTCATAGGTAGATAGAAGACTGATGGTACCTACTTCAAAAGTACAAGAACCCACCAATAGAATAAATAACAAGTACCTACCTAGTTATTTTATATTTTCAAGTGCCTTATCTAATAAAGTCAGTCCTTTGAATACCTAAATAAAATATAATATGATAAAAATGTTCTCATTCTAAGGGTAAAGGCAAATAGAAAATCGATGAACGTTTTGAAGTACCTAGGTAATTACCTATATGTTAGTTTTAAAGGTAATGTAGAAATCAACTTTCTCAATCAAATTATTGATTTACCAATAAATTGTCCACTTAAGCGATTATTTCTAGGAGAAATAAGTACCTATATTTCGTATTTCAAATTTTTTTGACGACACCATTTCTTAGAAGTCCTATATGGAATAAAAGAAAAACGATCAAATAGATAATTCATATATAAAAAAGCAAACATACATTCGATTTGTAGGTAAGTACCTACCAATACCACATCCATTTTTTGAAGTCAGTGAAAAATATTTATACCTATGAATTATTTCAAACTGAATAGGTTTATTAGGTAGGTACCTATTAGTTGGTTTTGTCCCTATTGTTCCAGAGATAATAAAGATCAATTTTATACCCAATATATGTTATTCATCCATCCAATTAATATTTTTCTACCAAATGTGGAACACCCATAATCCGGGAATGTCTTGACTATGTCCCGTTTATCTTGTCCCGACAATAATTGAGGAACTTTTTAAATTCCCTTTTACGAGCCATTTTTACTACCACATAAACTGAGCAAAGTTCAGAACCATTCAAGAGCAATTGCCCGTCACACCGTGCTCACTTGAAGGGATATATCTTTTTGTACTAAGTATTTAGTAAAGATTGAAACAGGCTTCTAGGGAAAAAACTTTTTAGTCTTATTTTTGAAAGCTCCAAAGATGCATAGGTAAATGAAATGTGGGGATTATTCTTTGAAGACATTATAGGTATACGTAGATACTTATATGTTGGTAGGTATAGCTATAGTTTGCGAGCGAAATATGTAGATTTTCTAAGAGTAGAGGTATTTCCTGAAACCAATCTTTTTACAGAAAAAGTGCTTTTCGTATGACAGTCATACCAATAATGTTGAAAATGAAGATAGTGTTTCTTTCTACCTACCACCTATTCTAAAACTCATGTTAGGTTGGTACCTACCTATAAGTGGCAAAAAACTCTACACAACTTCAACCGAACATTTAGTATTAATAAATTGTTAGATAATCTAATGTTTTATAAAAGGCAAGTCGGTATTACCAATATATATCTTCTTGAACTACTTGACACCCCAGGAGCGTTAACGAAATCTGGAAATTATATGTGAACCGGGGCTTATTCCAAATATTCTGTAAAGCACCTTCAATCAATCAAACAGCACTATTTGATACATTTTACGTTGCAAAATTACTGGTGGTGGGTTGCCTGTGCTTTCCACGAAGTGGCCACCACAATGGACCTGTTTTAGCCGGAACTGAACGGATATCTCATATCGTCCGATGCGATAAGCTCCCCGGGAACCACTGAAAAACCAGTTTAATAACTTAATCCGATATTTAACTAGGTAGGTAATTACCTGTGCCTATACTTATTCCTAATATGTAGGTAGCTAGTTCTATTGTGAGTTATCGAGAAACTTTTGTGACATTTTTTATTTTACCCAAGCGAAATTTTGAAAAAGTCTATTTGTGACATTATTTTGAACTGCTGCCAATGATCTGAATTTAGAATAAGATGACAATAATCAATAAATGATAAGAAATAATAGGTAGGTAAGGCACGCATTTTTTGTAGGTGAGTCCTACCTAATAGGTACGTTAATTCATAATTAATATTTAATTATTAAAATTGATTTGCCATCAGCCCTCAGAAAGTTATAGGTAGGTACCTAATTTTATAGACAACTTTAAATTGATTGTTTCATTTTTGTTGATTTCTCAGAAAAAAATTTGTTGTAACAAATTAGGTTGGCACCTATGATTTTGAATCAAAAAAATACCTATCAGATCATTGCTCGACTGATTTTTGTGTCCCTTTGTTCTTGACAGAACAAAATATCAATTTTGAAATTCTGTCATTTTTTATTTAAAAAAATACCCAGTATATTTTTATAAGCAGCTAATTTGCTTTTCATTATATAATTCTGCATAGTAGGTATACACACTCTCTGAATCCAATCAATCCTACTCAAGGTACCTACCTTGAAATGTAGAGAGATGACAAAATTAATTATTTAGGAAATTGTGGCAATTACAACATTCTTCCGGAAAGTTAGAAGATAACAATATTCTGATTAAACTTGCTTTTAATTTTTAAACTCTCAATGATCCAGACTATTTATTTAACCTAGGTATATGGAAAACGTTTGTACCTAAGGATCATTTTGCCCTATATTGGTATACCTACCAACTGGTGAATAGGTATAAGCCTTTGAAATTTACAACTAAAAGCATTTGTTGCTTCTCACGTGTTAATGTCTTAATTTATAACATTTCTTAATATCATCCTGTGGTGAATGTTTAGATCAGGTTCCAAAGGATCTCGATTCAATTTTACAGCGGCCTTAGGGCATGTTTTGGATCTGTTTCCACTAAAAATTATTAAGCACTCACTTCATTTTGGCGAAGGAACAAATTTAAAAATTTTCTATCTTCACCTCGAATTTCTCTAAATGCCGACTCAAATGGCATGTCTGTGCATCACTACGCTGCTGCACTTTTTACTTTGATGGCGTATTATCAATATTTCATTGGTTATTTATTTATTTATTACCTACTTTATTTATACATATTCGACTTCATGTATCGGATGTCCGTACGAATGTGTCATTAGGGCAACATCGCACAATGGCTGTATCTACAACATAAATAGTGGTAGGTAGGCTGATTTTCCCTTCCCCATTTATTATTTTTTGGCTCCGTTTTCGCTAGTTTTAATACTTTTTTTATTGATCGGGTAAATTTAGTATTATATTAGACAAATTACTAGTAAAAACATATCACTAAATACCTATTTTCCCCACCCAGCACCCATATTCACTACACCCTCCCGTAACCTTCTATAGGGCTTGGCGCCTTAAAATTTTCATTGGAATCAGTTTCTACAATCCAGACCTACATAACTGAGCAAAAAATTTACCAAGAATCTTTTGGAACCTGGTCTACACATTCACCCATCCTTTTTGAATTTAAAGACTTCAAAGTCAATGAATATTTCTCGAAATGATTATGTAGGTAAACCTAGCAAGTAGCCGGTAAGTATATTTTTTGTAGAAGTGAATTGACTTTAAAGCATCACAGACATTTTCAGATAAGTGCGGCAATACGCACCTTGGCAACATTGCAATATACCTACCTAGGTACATAAATTATACCCACCAGTTTCACCACACATCTACTTTTCTGTAGGTATATTACATAGATATTTTTCAAGCTCCGGAAAGACACATAACGCGTGTCTAATTTTTTAATAACTTCCCAGAAATTTTACGATATTTTTCTCTCAAACATTTGATAATCAACTTAACTTCATTTCACCAGACTATCCATATGATTCGAAAATGTAACGTTGCCAACTTGTTTAATGTTATGTAGTTAGTTAGGATACTTTATACCTACATACCGGAGTGATGTTTTCTTGTTAGTGCATTATTTATTGAACAGGTACCTATGCATTGATATGCACTATAAATAAGTAGATATTCACTATTAATTAACATTTATTCTTTGAGAACCGGATAAGATATTCCTATTGATTATGAAATGGCTATAAAATCGAGCATCTTTGAACTTAAAAAATATTCCTATACCAAAGATGATTAAATAGGACCCCTGTACATAAATATAGAACTGATATTTTGAAACAGTCAGGGATCAGTCGATGTAAGAAAGTCAATAGTAGCTAGATACAGAAAGGTTTCTCTCGTTTCCAATTTCTGTTGGGAACAGAAATAGAATTCATGCACGGTTGATCATTTATAAATTATAATATTTTAGACAATAGACACCTGTTGCAGTGGTGCACAATGCATATTTATTTAATTAAATACGTAGGTATATGAAATATGATTTTCATACTATATTCTGGGTAGCTATCTACTTATTAAACTTCCAAGTTAGGTATATAATTACATCTTTCAAAGATTACATTTATTTTCGCTACTACCACCGATAACTAATATTCCCTCGTCTGCCTATTCATTTGCATTCAAAACACTGAGAATATTATATTGATTTTGGTGCATCCAGACGCATGTGCACGGTTGCCATATCGAAGATATGGGATTTCATCCGTCTGGCGGCGGGATTGTCCGTTTGATGCTTGCGGGTTCGGTAATGGTGGCTGAGGGTCAGGGGGAAGGGGTGCTCTAGAGTGAAGCCGAATAATGCCTCTGCCGCTTGATTGGCAACCCCGGTAACCATGGTGACGCCGGGTGGGGTCACAGCCATCTTGGAGCTGTGTGTGTATCTTCTCGTGCCTCGTGCACATCCTGCAGCAGCCGGTTCGCCCGGTTCTGGTTGTCTGTACGTGCTTCTAGTTTAAATATAGGCACTTGTATATACTATACACATTGCAATTAATTATTGTTGAGAGAAACAAAACATTGCTAGATGAGCTGCGAAATAAGTATATCAAGAATATAATCTATAGAATTAGGTTACCAACACCAAGATCATTCGAAAAGATAGCTGAATATAAAGCTACCGAAGCATTTTTTTATGTGACTCTTATTAAGTTCTGGAATATATTTTATTATGGATAGGTAGGTATGCTTCGTAAACAGACAGGTTGTTCAACTATAAAGCGTACCTTCCTAAGTAGGTATTGCCTAAATATCTGCCTATTATTAATTGAGATAAGGAGTTCCTTGACCTTGACATCGCGTTTTTCATGTAGGTAGGTAGGTACCTACTTATCAACCTATTCTTATTTCTTAATTTCTCATAAAGACGCGGAGTATTCGTTAATTGTGGAATTAGGCTTTGACTGTAAGAAATAAATTCTAGAAAAATCAGATACCTAGGTAAATATATAGATACTTTTTTATACTTAGGTATCTACTAAATGCGTTGTCTTTATAGGCAAAGAATATTAACGACTCTAGTCGATTATCATGAAGATATTACAGTCGAACTATATAAAGACTGGTTCCAAAATAAACTCGTACCAAATATTCCACCCAAAAGTATTATCGTCATGGATAATGCTAGCTACCACAGTCGAAGACTTGATAAAGCACCATGTTCAAATGACACCAAAGCCAAAGGTATACAAGAATATATATTACATAATGATATGAACCTACTATGAGGAAAAGTAAACAAAAAAACGATTGCTCGATGTTTTACATAGTTATTCGATATAAAAGAAATACAGGTAATTGTGATTTATTGGTTGAAAGCTTGGGACATACGATGCTAAGACTTCCTCCTTATCATTGTATGTTTAACCCATTTGAACAATAATACCTAATTCTCCAATCTTAAGTTCATCTGTTGTACTTAGGTCTTATTCATAAAGACACTGCAAACATTCCTGATTGCAGCTGGGCAAAGTGTGTTTCTCATACTAAAAAGGTGAAAAAGTCATAGGGAGGTATATCGATTTAGAAAGAAATCCCAAGAGAAAAGTTTATCATCAATTTGAATGACGACAGTGAAAGTGAAACTGATATAATTTTGTTTAGAATGCAAAAAACGGCAACTTCACAGGTGTGTGTATATTAAATTTAATTCTAAACAACTTAGGTATCTAATTATATATCATAATATATTGTATATAGGTACCTACATAAACAATTCTCAATTATATTCAAGCGTTTTTTAAATAATTATCTTAACCCATTATACCTACCTATAAAATAAAATGTAATGGTTAGAGCAAGTACAACTCTGCGTAGACAACCTGCTTATAAATCAAGCGTTTGGTGATTTACAGCCTTCTTAGATTTCTGGTCGTACTATACCTACCTATTTAGGTATAAGTTAAAATATGTAGGTACCTATAAGTATTATTTGTGTATAAAATTTCAAAATAGATCCTACATTGGAAGGAGGTAGGTACAACTCCAATAAGTACATACGCTTTAAAGAAGAGTGAGTCATAAATTATGTTAATGAAGGCATGTACCTACGAATATATTGTAGGTATTCCGGAGATGGAAACGCCGGATTATAGAGAGTCCTGAAAATCTATTTCCAAATAAGACTCAACTATCGATAAAAAATATTGTCTTAATTTGAAACTATAAGTAGGTAGGTAGATACCTACCTATATCTACCTTGCTTATAACTAATTTATTTTGATTTTTCACACATTCAGAGAATGTGATTGTTATGGCCAATGTAGCTAACACCAGAGTCTATCTTAGATAGACTTTGCTAATACCTACCTACCTACAATTTACTTCTCTATGAAGGTTTTCTATATAATGAGTCAAGATTTATTTTGTCCTCCAAAACTACTGCAATCATTTTGGACACTAAGCAGATTTTTTTCTTGATTTCGAATTTGGCAGGTAGGTATATAAATAAAGCAAATATTTCATTCAAACTTTGAATGTATGTATACAGTATACCTACACAAAGTTGCGAATAACGCATTTCCAACACATAAAATATTTATAATAAAATGTTCCACAGAAAGTGTGAATTTGCTTTCATCGTAATTTTCACTGACGCAATTATTATAAATAATATTTCTACAAATATTTGTTTTCAATAGACGTTCATTTTTCTAGAATATTGAACCAGTTTGAAGAATATTTTTATGAGATTGAAGTAATTCAAACTACTTAGATACCTACTTATAATAAATAATTGAATATTTATAAGAATTTACTGTGAAAATTTTATACCTATTCTTTTAAACCAATCAAATGCTTCGATTTTGACATGTTGCTGTGACGACAACCAGAATTTTTCAAATTTTTTTTCGGTAACAAAATTAATACTTAAGCGATAATTTCCCTGGCTTGACAGTTGTCACGTGCAGATGCCAGAATAACAAGCGTAGATTTCTTCTGATAAATATGTATTTACAAACTGTCAAAAATGTATTTAGGTACTTTTTTTGTACACAATTTTCCTACCGAATCTCCCGTAATTTTTTTCTCACTTTTTTAAAGAAAATTGCACCTTGAAAAAAAATTCTGAAATTATTCATGCTCTAGGGAGATTGTAATTTAATTCTTGATTCGTTAGGTATCTTTTTTTCAATAAAGTATAAGTTTGTCTTTGAAAACAATCTATTAGTTTAAAGTAGGTAAAAATCAATGAGGAAACTGATAGAAACTCGAAGACCTATTTATCTAAACGTAGGTACATTAGGTGCCTACCAGCAAAATATTTTTATTTTAAATTCTCATTAATTTGATTTACATTGAGAAAAAAGAGATGAGAAGGTAGTAGTAGGTACCTACATGAGCGAGTACGTATGCGACACATCATTAAGTGCATACCTAGGTACGTATCTAACTTCTTACTAATAATTTATTGAGTTTCCTCACGTAGTTCATTCGTCGTCTTTTGTGATTTTTTTAATCTCAGTAGTGTGTCAGACATAACAGATACCTACCTACCTCAGGATATAGGTACAAAGACATTTCACGGACAGGAAGGATATCTCACATATTTTAATTGCATATATTTTCTCTATTAAGTACTTAGGATCGTACATTTGACTGTCGTGTCTGGAAATCAAGTGGGTTTAATCGTTAATCGTCAGTGTTATCGCAATGAGATGAATGCATCGAATATCGATAAACTTTAATTATTTCATTTATCTTATTGTGACTTTTACATCTCAAAACGAAGCAATTCAAATTTACTTGAGAACATTCCACAATCTGGAGCACAACTTAAAAATACATTTTTTATCTTCCTTTTTGTTGTTTGTACATTATATCCATAATTTTAAATGACAAATGGATAAGGCTTTGTCAGTTTCTAATCAAAAACTCATATTTTATACGGCAGGGTTAAGCAGATTGTTGAACTACATTCGTTTTGTCTTCTATTTTTGTCTGATTCTCGTATCCATATTTCTTCATGTACTTGGTTGCTTTGTTGGCGTGACTCAGGTAGGGAGAAAGTAGATTCTTTCGTGATGGCGGGCAATTTTGGGACATATCTCTTGTAAATGAATGTGGTCGAGCTTTCATTCGTCGATTTATCAACAGGAACATAGACGCTTAGACATAACGAAAGAATTTGTGACTTCTTCTGAATATTCGCTATTATTGTTAACTTTCTACGTTGGATCTTTCATCCACTTGTGTCAAACAAGCAGTTAATTTATTGATTGATATTGTTATAGCATTTTAACAATGTCTGATGAATGTGAAGAGACAACATGAAATAATCTATAAATCGTTACTGACATTCCCAGCATTATTCTACATTTATTGAGCATTTATAGAGAGTTGCAAAAATGATCTATGTGCTGGAGACATTATGCATACCTACCTACAATTTCATAAGATAGAGGAGGTTTACAATTCGTTTATATTTACCTATTCGGATTATTCAACTAAGTAGGTATAATTTAGGCGTTCTACATGGAACTTGAAAGTGATTCTTTCTTAAATCGAAATACTATCTAGGTACCTATCGAAAAAGGATCGTAAAAATAAAAAGAACAAATTACTTAAAAATTTTAGGTTCTCTTGATTTGAATGAGCCTAATAGTATAAACACTATTTTCGCCCTATGAATGAATCATTGCATGTAATACAAAGCTTTTGAGATATTGAAGCCCTATATACCTACCTATCTATATGCTGTAGACTTATAAATATGAACGATCTTCTCATAAAGCTCACTCAAAATTAATATCTAATAGAAACGTAATGAATAAGGTACCTAGGCATCATTATAGATAGTAGATAGCTACATTGGATCTTGAAAATTTACGAGGGAAAATTTCTCTATAGAACTTATTTTTCAATATCTACCTACTTTTGTCCGACTCAACAGATGCAACGAAATACCTAATTACATTTTTAAGTCTAGTCAGTACCTACCTAACTATACCTACCTTTATGTTACGAAAGTCCAAATTCGGCCACTGATCGAAATTTTTAACTAAAACGCAAAGTGAAACCATCAAAATACCGATTTCGCCTTTTGGATATTTCTGCTTGGTCACTGTCCAAAATGGAAATGGAAGACCCAGAACGCGTCAAAAAATAAGAACTAACTAAATATTTTGAAATGACATTACATTACGTAATAAGTAACGTTTTTGTTAAAAATTGGTCCAAATTTCACGGAAAAGAGTGAAATATGTTTTGTCATTACCTAATCATGAAAAAACATTAGGTAAGTAGGTATAGGTATTCGTATATGGAACCAACGAAATTTATGTAAACTTTTGATTTTGATTGCAGGAATCATATTAAAGAGTAGTTGTGTGTTGTGTCGAGATATGAAATAGGTATAAGTTATAGGAAGGTAGATTGACTACATTTGGTAATATTATCAAAATACTAAATATTTACATTACCTAGGTACAATATGTTTATGAAAATATTGACTAGGTATTAGGTATGTACCTACCTACTGAAAATTGCTATAGGCAGGTTAAATGATCAGTTTTTACAATGCCGCCAAAATCTTTAAATTATCGCATAAAAAGTGCTGTTCTTGTGGAAAGAACATATTTATTTAATTTTGAAAACTTTGATGTTGGTAGATACACATGGCATACCTAGGTACCTACCTACTAGAGACAAGAGATATGTCGACGTTCCATTAGAGTGCAACCTTAACTAAGTTCGGTCTTTGAGCTTAATTAAACCTAGAAAGAAAATAAATATTATTTAGTAATTTTTAGTATACCTACCTCCACCATCTTATGAAGCAATGCTTGTGTAAATAAATGCAAATTTGATCTAGGAATCTGGGAAAGATATTTTTTTAGATACCAATATAAACCCGATACCAACAAAGGGAAATATAGTCCTATGGTTAAGCTTCCAGGTTTTAATCTAGAGTTCCTTGGTTCGAATTCTGATCACCTTTGAGTTTTTTTTAACAAAATCCATTTTTTTAAATAAAAGATGTTAATATGAGTTTCTAATAATTTATTCGGACATTTTCAATGAAAATTTGTACATATCTAATATATTGCGACCCTTAAGGTACACATTAGCTATTTCTAGGAATTGTTAGCAGATTTTGGTAAAAATTAGCAAAAAGGGGTTTTCGGAGTCAAGAAATCGATCGACGTTACTTTCATATTCATTCGGTGTGACCCTCGAGGTCCTCAGTAACTATTTGAAGAATGGCTCCGCAGATAAAAGTTTCAGTATGTATAGTGTTTGGGGGTTGAGAAGTCGATTGGTGATACAGCTGAGATTTGATATATTTGTCATTCATATTACACATTTATATTTATTTCGAAATCTATAACTTACGGTGAACAATAAAAGCAGTATTTACCGATCGCAATAGATTTTAACTAGAAATATGCACATTTTTTAATTAGTTTAAATATGCTTAGTAACTCTTATAGACCCATCTTAAATCATGTTTTACCAAAGCAAAGCTCGGTCTCCAGATATTTTTAATTTATACCGGTAGGTACAGGAGGAATTTCTTTTCTCCTTTCTCCTATATGAATAATTGAACTATGATATTAAAAATAAAATTTTGAGATTTGTTTTTACTGAGGTATACCCACCAATTTTAATTTATATCGGTAGGTAGGTACAGAAGGAAGCTCATTTGGTGCTAACAAACATAAATTATTATTTTATATATTATATTATAACATGTCGCTCACTACGTATTTAGAATACCTACATCAACCCAAATAACATGTGATAAGTGTTGCGCAAGGTCTGGAATATCAACAATCAAAACTTCTTGTACGGCTTTTAACTTTTTGGCGGAAATTGCTGAGATGATAGTTCCAAGCTATGAAATATATAGGTACCTACCAAACTATATGATGACACTCAAAGTGCTTTCAGTTGCTACCTTGACTTGTTTATGGTGCCATTACATGTTAGCAGATTGTGTATCTAAGTGAATGCGATAGGTACTTATGTATTTTAGTGAAAATGTAAATTTCTACTATTCCATTTTAGACTAGATATTCTTGGCTCATTCCATCTGGTATTTAGATAAATTTGTGTAAGACTGTATTCGTTACCAATTAACAATTCCCTATGACACGCAAAACAAAAACGGGCAATTGTAGCTACCTAAATTAATACATTAGCTTTGATACAGGGTAATAGCTTTAATCTACAGCACAATATAAAGAACATATTATATTTTTGACCGACTTCCAGACGGATTAGGTACCTTTATATTTCGACTGTGTGCTGTAAACTTTGGTTTTAATAAAAAGGTACGGATAAAAAAGCTTCAATTTCAAAATATAACTACCTAAGTACCTATTAAATCTTCTCCGATTTTAATAATTTTCTTTAGAAGACTACTGAGCGAATGTATCGTAGAAATACTTATTCAAAAATATGGTGTGTCCACTTACGTGACTTTCCTACCGCTCGCTGGCAAATTCCAGTGAATGAAAAATTTTACACTATTACAATACTCTCCTTGCATAGCGACGATAATAGCGGTAGTAAAGTAAAAATCCTCTGGTCAAATCGTGCTATCACTCAATTTTTTCAGCATGTCAAGACAAACAACAATGGTCATGTAATATTTTTTCGCAAGATGAAACGTTTAGCCAGAATCTGATTAAACATGTGGAAAATTCGGAAATTTATTCAACCATAACTTTTGTTGAAATTTTTCTCAGAGATGGCGCTATATGTGGGTGGTAAAGGGCTCTCAGAAGAATACTTTAGGCAAGTTTATTCAAAATCCGTTTTCGTTTCGCGCTATTGTCTTGAGTAAATCACGATTTTTGGCTATAGCTCAACACCCAGTGTATACAGGATTCTCATTCAGTGCCACCAGCGAGTGATATTGGTACCAAACAAAATATAAAAAAGAAAGCAACAAAATACACCGATCCGTTCCCGAGATAATGCTGTCACAAACAGAGAGACAAACGGACAGACGGACAGACATACAGACAGGCAGACCAATGGCTGAAAATATTATTATTAGACATTTGTAAAAATTTCGATACCGAAAATTTCACACGATTATAATACCTACTTTCCTTATACAGCTACTATGTAGCGTAGGAAAGTAAAAACCAATGTCCCTTCTACCAAAAAAGCTACTTTTCGAAAAAAGCCTTTCAGCAAAATCACAGAGAATCTTCCCGGTACATTTTAACTTGAGTGAATTTTGAACATTTCAATCAGAATTCTTTGAAAATGGTAGAGAGAAATCTTCAGGATAATTGTAAGTTACGAAAATATTCTGACTACATAAAAGAAACTTATTTTTTTTATCAATCCTGAAATATTTCATTGGATAACTTGGACTAAATATTCAGCGGGTTTAACACGAACAACTACCTAATTTTGTTAAAATTTTAATGCTTCCTCATAATAGGTACGTACTACTTGCAACATCCAATTTTTAGTACCTATAGGTACCTGATTCTTTTTAAACAGATTGAAACATGTCACAACAAAATATTAAGTTAAAGAATTGCGAAGAGAACATCATGGATGAACGCTTTATCTAGGTAATTGAAACTTAGAATGGTATAGGTATTCAAGTGAATAAATTATATAGGTATCTATATTGCTGCCTTTATTACTTTAACGAATATTTTGAAGTAATTTTATCTCACTTCATTACTAGTAGGTATTGTTTTGAATGTTGTGTTCACTTTTGACCGACTTCCCAAAAGAAGGTAGGTATACGATTCGACTGATAGTTAACGTCTATTAATTTTAAAGAAACTTTATCCTATTCCTTCAAATTTTCATGGTTTCATAAAAATAATCCCTTGTGACAAGAACTTCGAGTGCGAGAATTTTTTTAATTGCTTTTTCTAGCTCATAGAATAATCACCCAATTTCTTGAAATATATTCTTTTTTTCTTTGAGAATTTTTCCATAAATCTCATGGTTTTCTACTTAGATGCTATGAATCTGAAGTAACAGCTTTCGCATTGATGCATTAATTTATGATTTAATGTACATTTTAACTGATAGACCTCTGTAAACTTCTGCTTAAGGCAAAAGTGTTTTATAGAATGCAGGACCTGGGGATCGAATCCCCGTTGAGGGATACCTACCTTATTTCTGATTCATCGAGATCACTTTTTTTATTTTTTGTTCTAGAGTTCCTAGGTATCTAATTACAAAATAACTTGTTAAATATTCTTTCTGGCAGCACTATTAAGAAAATAATAACTTTAACCAAGATAACTAAGAATATTGAATTAGAAATTTAAAAAGAAACTAAGACCGACTTCATTAGATGTTTTCTTAAAAACTATGAAATAACAGCACATAATAAACGCATCATAAAAAGAAATCTGGTAGATGTGTCAACTTAAACGACTTTCCTACAAGCAACAATGGTCATATTAGGTAAATTTTTTCGCAAGACTTAGCCAGAATATGCCGAAACAGATAGAAAATATTAAATTTTATTCAAGCATTCAAGCTTTTTTCTGTTTTTCTCAGGGATGGCTCTATGAGAGGGTTTTAAATGGCTTTCAGAAGAATATACCTAACAAGTTTTTTGGCTTTTGCTCAGCAACGGGTGCTATCAGGAATCTTATTCAGTTCCACCGGCGAGCGGTACTGATACCCAAAAAAATAAAAAATAAAGCAACAAAATCCGTCGTCCCGTTCCCGAGATAATCGTGTCACAGGCAGGCAGACAGATCAATGAAAATATGGCCTCACGAAACTCTGAAACGTCAACATTTGCTAAAATCTCGACACCGAAAATTTCACACAATTAGGTAGGTACTTTAGGTAAGTACTTTCCTTAATTAGCGGTAGGAAAGTAAAAAATGAGGTTTGTGCAAAGTGTCTTATGTAGCCGACAGATCATCTCTTGGCACCAACTACTTCAAAATTTTTATAATTCCTACATTATGTGCTGTTATTTCATACCTTTTAGTACTACACCTAATAAAATTGATCCTAGTTTTTTTTAAGTTATTTTGTTTCTTTTTTCAAAGATAAATTGATTGAAAAAATAACTATCTCTACAATAATTATTACAAAAACTTCTTCATTTGGTGCACGTTTAAATGAATATCTATCTACCTATCTTCAAATTTGATAATACACTTTGTTACTGATTCCATTTAAAAAAATCAATTATTCTCAAGAATAAATAAGAAGGAAGAAGAAATTTATAAAAATATACATTTGTATCCAACTACCTATACCTATAGTAGATACTTGATAAATCATTTCAGTCCTACCTGCGTACCAAATTACCTATACAATACTTGCATTCTTGTTTTTTGTCTAACCCATTAACCATATCACTGTGAGTATAGGTACAACTCAAAAAATGTAGCCAATTCATGGAAAAATATTTTCTTCTTTATTCTCTCTCAATAATCTGTACGTAGGTATATCAAGACGTGAAAAATTCTTTTGTATACCATTTTGAGAAAATAATTAAACTAATTATCAACATGTTTTACAAATATATACATGGGTATATTAAAATAAAGTAAACTCACTTTGATCAGCCGTTTATATTAATTTATCGATGTGAGGGATCATGAAAATAGGGTAAATGTAAATATTTCAGAATTTCAACATGTCCTTCTCCCCAAAATCTTCCATGAACAATGGTGATTCACTTGATTGATATCACTGAATATAACCACACAAAAACGTGAAATTGATATTTTCTGGAAAATACAAAATACTTAATACTAATTCTATTGGTATCGGTAGGTACTTTTGAAGTTGCCGAGCAAAAATTTCTAGCTATACCTATAAACCCACAACATATAATAGGTACTTACAGTAGGTAGATACCTATGTACTTACTTATACTTTTTTGCAAAAATATACTTATACCAGTGAAGGCCTTAAAACTGCGTAGGCAGATACAACGATTGCCATCAGAGACTTAATCCACCTACGTTGATTTTGTTCAAGGCAACAGAATAAGGGTGGAAAGTAACAGGCCGATAAATAAAGCGAAATAAGCAATAGCGGTAGCGGGATCTTTTCTCTCCCATAAGATCGTGAGACAGGTGGACGTACGTCTGCGAAAACGCAATGTTTGCGCAAGCACAATTGCCACCGAAGACGTGCTATAAAACCCATCTGCGAACCGATTGTTCTTCCAGGGGTTATCCCCAAGAATTAGATGAGCCCTGTCCAACATACATAACGTAATTTTCCTATCCTTACGTAATGCCTCACGAAGGTGTAGGTATCTACTACAATTTGTTCTCTTGTCTATCCTGTCTAGCCTCAGGAAGTAATTTCAATTAGCAGACATCGGGCGGTCAAGGAACGCGTGAATCAACCTGAAACTAATTTCTCTTGGGGTGATTTTCTTGTCGCATAAGACTTAAATGGACTAAATACTATTATTAGTAAAAAACTAAATTATTCTAGAGATGGAAGTGTTTTCTATAATTAACCTTAAATTATTTTCTTTCCTAAATTGTTACCTATTGAAATGAGCCGTATTTAGAAAATTTGATATTATGGTATGAGATTATTTTCAGGTTGGATTGAAACATAATTAACCCATATTTACCTGTTGTTTCATTTGAGCTGCTAAAAGCACACGCAGATTAAAGAATCATAATACAAAGTAGATACCCATGTACTTACCTACCTATTTTTTTTTTCATTTGGATTCAATAAAATAATAATAAAGATTTTTATTTATGTATCATTCCGTGCTTTTACCTCGGTATATAAATAAGTTGAACTAACTACATAGTCAGTATATATTGTAGCGTTAGAAATCACAAAGGACCCTGAAAAATTAGTAGTCGATTATTTCAGCAAATCAGTTGGTTCGGTTTGGTTTGTAAGACCTATACCTAGGTAAATGTAATATCGTTTTGAAAATATATTAGCAAATAATTGATTGAACCCATTTATAGCTATTACCGCTACAGTAAGAATTAATATATAAATTGAATTGAAGAGATGCTTTAAATTTTTTCATTTACCTCTGTCATTGTTCGGAACGAAGTATGTAATTACTTAAATAAAAAAACAGCAAAGTTAATGAGTATTGAAACCAGTGATTCTATTAAGAAATTCATCAACTTCTATGTAGGTAATATATTTTGTATCATGAGACAAGTTATTGTCGCATACTTATCAATATATAGATACCTACCTCAATTATTGTCATCTAATTTGAAACACGATCAGTACACAGTACTCTGAAACTATAAACATGTACAATATTACGTACCGAGTGCTGACAAGATCATAAATCTTGTCGACTATTACCAATAAAAAATCAGTTTTATGGATTTTTGTGCGAGCTCCTGGGAGCAATATTGTAAAAGTGAAAGCTTCAACCCTTTTAGGTCGTAAAAGCTATTCATACTTTTGAGAATTGAACAAAGTTATGTAACGCTACATGTATCAATTGAATAGTTACTTCACCCGCTCTAGAAAGTTTTCTAGGAAGAAATATATATAGGTAGGTACCTACCTAATTTTTGTAGTTACCATCACTTTATTGTGTTACTTCAGCTTCAGTGCTATACTCTTGATACTGGGTAAAGTTAGGTTTATCATAAATTTTAACATTGTGATATGAAGCACAACAGTAAGCATAAAGTGCTTAAAGATTATCAAGTCTAGACAAAAGGATTAGTCGACTCAGAGTAACTTCAACAAAAAAATAGGTATAGGTATAAATTAGATTAAAGTAAATGAGCTCAATGTTATTTTCTTGAGACGTAAACAAAACTACTTTGGATGTGACTGCACTTGGTTCACATAACCAATAAAAACTACAACATTATCATCTACCAACACCTTATATGCATAACCGCCTTTTATGCATTCGCATATGGTAGGTATTTCTACAGCAAGGAGAACACCATTAATTATTGATTCGAGAGAAAAATGTGTTTATACTCCAAGAAAGTGTACAGTAGCCAGTATCTCGTGTATTTTATGTCCGGAGTTTGCTGCTTCGATGGCGAATAAAATGGGATCTTTTTCCGTCTCTTATCTTTGAGCTTGGCCGTCCTTGTCTGACGTGCCCCCGGAGACCGAAGGTCGGCATCGAATGAACATGACTAGAGTGGAAGCGGTGTCATGGGACCTGCTTTCTTGCAAACACTGTACATAAGGTTTAATTTGGTGTAACATTGTTGTATTGAATTGTATATAACCCACATAGTGTGCTGGCGGAATGTATGTTCTAACTTAAACATGGCTTGTTTGCCCCCAGACAAGTACGCGTGTATCCCCGAGCTGTTTTCTTGTTTCTTTATATACCTACGTAGGTATATTGAGTGAGTTCGGATAGCTACAGAGCGTTTGAAAAAAGATAATTAAATGAATACCTATTCATTTGAGAAAACCTCCCATTCCCATTCTCCTTAAATCGGGAAATAATAGTCACATTTTATTTCTATTGTATATACCAGTAATTAAAAAACACATCTGAAGTATTATCCAAAAGTTTATCATCACGTTTCTGTTGTTTATACTTAAGGTCTCCATTCCTCTCAGACATTCAACGTATCTCCAATTTCACTCACACTACTAGCTATATACATACTAGTAAATACATCGTAGCGTGTCATATTAGTAGACTCATAATTTATTTTTAAATACCTACATTGCTTCTATTTTGAAGGGTGCAATGGCGTTTGTAGTAAAAAACATATCGTCTTACCCAAATGATTATGTCATCATTTAATATAGGCATCAACAATTAAAGTGAAATTTTTATGCCTACTTATTAGTTATAAAGATATTCTATTGCAATCGAATTATTAAGTCCCTACTTACTTAAATTTGTATTCTCTTGATTTTCAATAAAGTGCCTTATGATGTTTTCTAGATATTTGACCTTACAAGCAATAGTTTGTTATAGATAGGTTAGTAGGTAGGTACCTATCTACGTATAGATAATTTCAAAAAGAGAGAAAATAATAAATTATTATAATTAAGTAATATCTATCGTACCTACCTATTGTTGCCCATACGGCAGAATACAGAAGATTAAAACAAAATAATTCAGTACCTACATTTTTCTCCTCTGTTAGTCAATCGGTTTTTTTTTGTTTGTTTAGTAGCTAATGAAGAGTGAAGGAAGGATGGAAATTTTGGAAATAGTAAGCTTTTTGCTACATTCGATAAGTAGAGAGTTGAGGCCGAACCATTCATACCTATATACCTACCTGTATAAATGTTTTCTTTGAATTTTCATCAATAATTATGGTGGAATTTCGATCACAGGACAAACACTATACCTATATATCTACTTACCTATTATAGTTTTATGAAAACTGTTAACAATACAAATATCTAGAGATATCTACCGAATGTTCTGGTAAGTAGGTATGTACCTATATTGACTAACTGGAAAGCTAGTTTCATATTTTTTCAGCAACGTCTTTATGCGATCGATTTCTTTAAGAATGAGTGTATATATCGAGGAATATTTGCAACTAAAATTGAGTCATAGATAAGTATCTTACCTTTTAGGTGATTTGTTCTGATTCGCCTTATAGCAAAGTTCTCATTCTACACACTTAGGATCTACTCTTGGATAGAAAATCAAATAAATTATCTTGAGATTCTAAATTTAAAACAAATATCTTGTCAATTACCAAGTGAATACCGAATCATTGAAATATTCATGTCTCTATTATAAGAATACAATATGACGCAAGATATTGATTGGCAAAATAAGTATCTATGAGATGAATAATTTTTACAAAACCAAGACCTAATTTGATAAAGGTAGGCATGAACTGAAAAATATTAAATGCTTTCAAGTTGATCAAAACTGGAGAGCCAAGCAGACGACTATACCTAACAAAATCCTTGGAAATTCCAGGTGAAAGCATTTTCTAGGAAAGTAAAGTGCAAAATATTTTTCAATGCACTTATTTTATAATTTCAAATACCTACTCATAAGGATATGAATATGAAGAACGATGGTGTATCTGCCTCCCATATCCATAATCTAGAAAAATAGTTTTTAAAATTATAATTTCGGTTGAAGTTGGTAAGTTTGAATTATGATAAACTTAATCCATGTATTTATTTCTGCTTAAAAAAAATGTTGAACTCTGTACTGAACTGAATTTTCCTGATTAAACATAATTAAGTATATGTTGATCTTTAAAAGACAAAATTATCAAAACCCTGTTCAGTTTTCAGATCATAACTGAGAAGAAGTCGAAGAAACAAGCAGTTCAAGATTATACAGGACCAGTTATACGAGACGGGTTTGCGAATAATCAATTCCACCAGTAGGCGGAGCCAAGATAAGAATAAATAATTGCAAAGACCTCCATTTATGGAATTAAAATGCTAACCGATGATCAATAATTCTTGTATTTAATGTGGAAATGAGGTATAAAAATTATACGAATGTATAATTTGTTTCTCGTTGAGGAGAAATCAGAAAGTCGGATAATCTGCAATAACTTGGAAATGTTATTGCTAACTGAGCAATTTGTTGTAAAGGTTTATTTACACCATTTGCAATGTCCATAAGAAATTGCTCTGGATCGGTTAGTGGTATGAATAATAATATTGACGATGCCGCATTAACATGGCCGTCGTATGACTGACATTGAATATTGTTTATCGTTATCATATTAAAGCATTACGTATGCAATTATAGGAGGTAATGTTCATAAAAAAATAGGTATACCTATTATATAATAATTATAATTTCTCTTTTAATTACTTACCTAAGTTTTTTGGATAGTAGTTACCTACCTACTTCTTAAAAAAATAATGTTTGAAAAACTGTTCTTCAATTTGATAGCATATCTACCTATGAATAAACGATTGAACTAGTTTATAAAGTTATTTTATTAAGTGTTTAGCAATACCTACAAATGTAGTAATTTATAGTTAGGTAGGTACTTAAGGTTCCTAGATTGGTGACTTAATTCGAATCACTCTCACTCTTACTATGTAAGTACTTACCTACAACTACAATTGAAGCTGGTGAACTCTTAATTCAGTTTCATCTCTTTTCGAGAACTATACCTACTCCAGTTCAAAAAGATAGAGAGTAAAATATTATGATAATGAAGGGTCTCTACTGGTACCGTATTCTACCGTGTATGCGTCATAATACGATAGATAGGTATTTCCTTCATTATAATTTCTTACTCTCTCTCTTTCTGAAATGGAGTAGGTAGGTACCTCCTACCTAGATATCTATAATTTAAAAATGAGATTGATTTTTCATGTTTTTTATAAACTTTCAAAGATTGAAAGGAAGGCAACTTTAACACATACATTCTTCTTAGAAGTTATTTTAATCCAGTTAGATTAGAAGTTTCTTCAGAAATATGTTTTCATTTACTTTTTACTTGTAAAATTAAATTCTATTTTCTTAGAGGTATTCAAACTTTCATTTAATTTCAGAGATGAGAGCTCAGCTCAAACGGAGTTCAATGATGACATTTGGATTGTCCAGGATACCTTCCTGAAGGAGTTCCTTTAGGTATAGCAGAGCTTGTCGTTTCAAAACTAATTAACTCTCTACCAAAAAGTGGCGAGAAATATTTTCTAACTTGAAAGTTTATACCTAGCTTCTTAATTGGTCATTAGATTAGAATTACCCAGGGAAATACCTGTTCGATCGAAGTTATCAAGATTAAATACAAAAACTTTACAAGCTATTTGTAAAAAAAATCCATAATTTTCAAAATATCCTGAAAGATGAGCCGCCAACAAAATCATTCAGGTGCCTACTAGATAAAGTGGATTTACAGTTTGATTCGGGAAGATCATTTTGTTTCAGGAATTAACATTGATGTCTCTTTTTGATAAGAGATGCAACCATTTAAGTTATAGAACGCATAATATTAAGTATGTTACATACCCATAAGCAGGAGCATAGGAATTAAAAAAGATCATAGAAGTTACAAAACTAAAATTTCGACATTTTTTAATAGGCTGTATCATGAAAAAAATATACTACTATACCTACCTAAGTGACGGTTTAAAGTGGAAATCAAATTCAGGAATACTTAGTTGTTAGATGGCACTTTAGTCCATCTTATTCTCACTTGCTCATGAGCAATATCCGTGGTCTTGTATAAGAACAATTCAAGATAAGAATACTTTTCGACCCAGAATACGTCCAGAAAGCTTCATAAATATAATAGAAACACCGAGCAGGATTTGAAAATTCACCTTTTCTACTTCACTCTGCTCTCCGGGGAAATAACTAAGGCAACGTTACCGCGGCATAGGATGTCATTTCGTAAACATGTCGTGGGATGGAGAATTGCCACCCTTCTGGTATATAAGATGTTCCTATACTACATCTGGAAATCTGGGAAGTATTGTGCGTGCTATGACGAAAAATTGTATTCTTTCGAATTACGTTGTCACATCTGTATCCGATGGCTCTTTCCGTCTGCTAAATGGCGACGGTGGAAGAATTGAAGAGGCGATTTGGTGATACCGCATAAGCGCTTTGCGGACGAATACCTACTCCAAATAAATTCGTTGGTCGGGGCTGCTTTCAAGGACTTAATCCTATGAAATGGAAGGGTAGATTCAAATTAGGTATTTTTTTGTTCAAGCAAGATATAGGTATACCTATGTAATTGCTTTTGTATAACATAATTTTCGATAGATACTTATTTTTTATGTGCGTCGATAATTTAGTTGCAAAAGGAAGTGATTGATACCTAACCCAGGAGGTACCTATATTTGATCAAATATAAAAAAACTCATTCTTGGATCCACAGAACGAGGGTCTGGAACAGTGATTGAAAATCATATACCTAGGTATCAAAGAGTAAATCTAAGTCGTAAGGGCTGAGGATTCCTCAACTTTCCTATATACATAGGAATCTAGATATACCTACATAAAAATCATCAAAATCGGAGTACCTACGTTTTACTGTAGGTATACAGAGCGCGAACAAACCGAAAAAAGAAGCAGACAGTCGAATTGTATATCTACCTATCTACATCTCCCCTCCCTCAGACTTGACGACGTGCCGTTTGTTCATCTGAGTTATTTAATACCTATATGAATATGAATCTCATAAGTGATATTTGAGTGATTTATTTTAGAATAATATTGCCATTTGAAGGTCGCAAGCGCCCTCTACAAATTTCAGCATCCCCTCCGCTGGCTTCATCTATACCGCATATCTACCTACCAACTTGAACCGACGTTTTAATCTCGACCATAATAATTTGAAGTCATTTCATGATCTGCATTGATCGACAGTAAAATTTTGATTTTATGCCCCTTATTCGCCGTATAACGATATAGATATTGCGAACGATATCCAAGAGGAGGCAGATATCATTGCCATCGAGCTGTAGTCAGCATAAGGTAAGAGAATAATTATCATCGGCAGACGCTAATGCAGTACGTAAGAGGGTAATTCAATAAACATAAAGTGTTTATGTGTTTCCCAGTGTGCTACATTCTTTAGAAATGAGTTTTCGGGAGATTACAAAAGTAAAATATATTTTTATAGAGTAGGTACCTACATAGGTAGGTATCTGCATTTTTGTAAAATTGATCTAAATATAAATTTCTATTGATAAAAAGTGTAGTTTATTATAGAACTATAATAAAAAGGAAGAACAGATCATCTCAGTCTCAAATAATAAAGCAATTTCATAATAATATATTAGGTATAATAATAATAATAATATATATTATAATAATTACAATGTATATTATATCGTAAATAGGTAGGTACCTACTATGGAATTTAGAAGTATCAGAAATCATATCTACCTACCTATTAGTCTTATATTAGTTACCACTAACATTGTTTTTAATGTAGTAGGTAATTAACTGGTTTAATCTGTCTGCGGGTTTCTTTCTTCGCTTGTCTTGATAGTGAAATATCCAATCTCAACTTAAATAGAAATAAAACAAATATCGCCAATATATTTAAGATTACCTAAATATATTGACGATACTAACTTACGGTAGATAGGAATATCTAACAATCAAAATGTAACAATTGAACAACTATCATAGGCCAAGTCATTAACAGTTTTGCTTAGAAAAAATACTAAGTATTCCTATATACCTACCTAGTTTTTACACTCAAATCTGAGATAATTAACTAGATTGATGGGTATCAACAACAAGGAACAGATATTTGTTATAGATGGGAGCACGGGTAAGTAGGTACAGGCTGTCCAGAATAAGATTCACTACCCCCTATTTCAGAAACTATGAGAGATAAGAAAAAATAGTATTGAGATAAAATATTTGTGAATTCTTTTGAATTTTTTATTAATATTGCTGCCGTGTTCACAGGGTGTTTCATATATCTGATATCTTATTTTAAATGGAACACCCTATATACATACCTATTTTTTGATTTTTGGATTCTTCGTAAAATGTTAGGTCAACTTTGTGTAATGAACTATATACCTAATAGGTATTTATAGTTTTTGAGATTTTATAATTTTTGTGAAAAAAATAACAGGTGCAGATGTATGAATACAAGACAAGACAAAAATAAATGTAAAATTACAAAAGCAATCAAGGGAATTGATTAAACCTAAAATCAACAAATCGATAAACAAGGGCAAGGAACTTCCTTCCTCTTCATCTTATGAAAACTTCAGCATAGAAATAGATACTGAAGACTCCAGTGATGACCTTGAACGGGAAGATACCACTGAATGTACCTATGTATTGGCAGTGGAGAACCTATGTATTGGCAGTGGAGAAAAATATCACCACTAGAAATATATAAATTTGTGAAATAGATGTGAGAAAATTATAGCAAAAAAACGTAAAAATAGATAGGTATACCTAAGTCATCTTACCCATTAATCAGTAATCATAGTCGTCTCACCCATATACCTACGTTGGGTGAGATGACCACTCGATAATTTTCGATTTTGTTTATAATATTTATTTTTGAGTTTATTGTTTAAATTTATCCAGTTACGTTAATAAAGAGGCTTTTATAACCCTTAGACATTTTACTTTCCTGTAATGTAATGTGCCCGAAACTTTATATTCAATAACGGTAGGCCATCTCTAACGGAATTACCTATTTTAAGTACCTATGAATAGGTTTGTGAAACATTAAATACCTAGGTTTCGTTAACAAAATTGTTTTAAAAAGGCAGGTCGGTATTAATGTATTACTCTGATTACAAAACATGAATCCTTAAAAATCATTTAATAAAAAAATTACAGTTAGGTACCTATTCTTTTGAGTCAATCAGATGACTTGATTTTGACAGGATGCTATAACGACAACTACAATTTTTCAAAAATAATAATTAATTAATAAGAGATAATTTCCTAGCTTGACAGCTGTCACGTGCTGATGTCAGAATAACAAGCGTAGATTATTTTTGTCAAATATTTATTTTCAATTCAAAAATAAGTACCTACCTACCTAAATGTTATTTATTATTGACAACATCACTTAATAATTGCAAGTGTTTTTGAATTTCATTTCCCATTTCTGTTTTCGTCAATGGCGAATAAAGTAAAGACATGAGGATTTTTTTCATTTAGTAAATGTCTATGTTTCGTGAAGTGAAAATCATAGGCTTCGATATGATTTTGTTCTTCTCAAACCCTGGACAAAGATTAGAAACACCTCTTTGCCCTGGATTTATGTGTGAAATATGGTATAATTTCACGAAGAATATTGCTCTTGCTCATACCTTTGAATATATCTTCTTGTTCGGAATTTAGGCCTGAATTGTTCACCAAATAGGTTAAATGTTATGTTTTTATGATAAATTTGAATAATAATATGCTCAGATTCCGTACAAAGGGAACAAAAATTGTAAGAGGTAATATACCTATGGAGGTACCTAGACAATAGGTCGGTCGCCCTAATACACCTATCACATAGTATACCTACAGGTATGCATGGTTATTTTATTGTTATTTATAAATCATATGGTTCACCGCTCACTTTTTGGAAACTGTCAGGGATTGGGTTGCAACAAACCACATATCAAGTTCATCCGTGGTTCAGCGTTGTTAGGTATTTTGTTCGCTACACGGTAGGTAGGTAGGTATAATTTTAAAATCGTTTCATTGCTATAAATTTCCAAAATCTAATTGGATTTCTCAGACGTGTAATAATGACATTGTTGAATGGGATAAAGAGGCCCATATGAAAGATATTTGGGTATTAAAAAATATATATTTTTTTTAATTATTTCTTATTTCCAATTTCTACGACAATGGATAAAAAGGTGTTGAAGCATAACATTTTGATAGAGCATTGAGTATCTATAAAAAGGTAGATAGGTACTACTATTATACTTTATTGCTCAAATTATTACAAAATTCAATATTCTTTCTACTAAATAGTGACCGAAGTATACCTAGGTATACCTAAGTAATTCTTCAATTTGCTGCCGATAGCTAGATATCTAAGAAAACAAAATGATATTGAGAACATTAAGATATATATTATAAATAGGAACTTAATATTTTAGACAATAGTTTATACTCACATTTGATAAAGGTACAGGGTCTTTGATTATATTTTCGTGGCTATCTGGAACCTTTATTTTTGATTATAGAAAAAGATAAATCTTTTGAAATTATTAGTAAAAAATTATCGCATTCAAAAAATGGAATAAAAACTATAGGCAACTTCTTTTTTATGGAACACCCTGTATATTACTTGCCTATGCACTATAATCAAATATCTTTTTTATGATTTCAATTAGGTATAGGTTCCTATACATATAGGTAGGTATTGATGATATTTAGGTAGGTAAAACATTTTCGAGATATTTTAGCTTCAATTAAGTATAAATAAATTGCAAAAAATCATATTTTGTGTCAAGAAAGCCATTGAAACAATAAAATAATTATGTTTTATAAATTTACTTATTTATTTTATATAAATTATTTAGGTATTGGTAATTTAATTATTTATTATTTTTATTGTTTCAATGGCTTTCTTGGTTCACCCAAATATCATCAATATATATAGGTAGCTATACCTAAATCAGAAAAAAGCTCTTTCGCTGTTGCGCATAATATACAGGGTGTTCCATTTAAAAAAAATTAAGTTGCTTATATTTTTCCATTTTTTAAATGGTGACTTCAAAAGACAATATGAAAAACAAACTACAATTTTTTGTAAAACATTTTTTTCTAGCTTCAAAAATAAAGGCATCAGATAGGCTGGTAAATATACCTAATCAAAGACCCTGTACGGCCAGCTGTACAGTGTGCCGATACAATTGCTATGTGTTTTTTTCAAATATACCTACGTGGAAATTTAATATATTGTTTCAATCCTATTCTGATATTGAGAATGTTGTTAACTCACTGGATCTCAGCTCAACCTTCTATTTAGAATAGATTTTCTAGCCTTTGGACCGACTTCCAAAAAGGATGAGGATTATACCTAATTCAACTGTATACCTATTTAATTTTTCATAATTTTTCTATGTAGGTAACATCTATGTCTGTACCGTCATATTTCGGTGGTAGTCTAGACTCTAGACTCAATTAGCTAGAAGTGTTGTACACACTCAGTAACAATTCAGTAAGTATACTTACCTAAAAATGTAAAGGAAAGAAAAGTGAATGGCGACATTTTGAAATTGAGCAAATTTTTTCCGAGAAAAATACCTAGTTGATTCACTCTTCTTTCATTAATAAACAAACCAATGCATACCTAGGTAGGTATATGTAAAATTCACATCAATAAAAACGAGAAAAACGAAGGACCATTAGATGTTGTCACTCAACAATTGATAACTTGAAATCGAATTGAGAATTCCTTTTCCTAACCCTAAGTTACAATTATTTCTCAACACAATTAAAGTATTGATAGAACCGTAAACCTACATAAGCATGTAAATTTATCTTAATAAAACGTTTGAAGCTATTGTTTTCTATCTAAAAAATACACAAATATTCAACCACTACCTATGTTGGTTAAGATTCAAATAAAGTCCTAATTCATCTATAAAATAAATGCATCAGTGTCAAATAAAGGCACTCTCTGATCAAAATCTGCATGTCCCTAACGAGTAATCAGAAGAACATCCACCAATTGATCTGATATCTAGTGTGTACACTGTCATAAAGCTTATAATGACTTCGTTCCAAGTCCCATCAGAAACAGTTTCTTACAGACCTGAGTCTGCGCGTTAGCCCTAAAGCATTCCAACGCTTGCGTCTGACTATCAGAAACAGCTAGCTTTCTGTTCCATCTCAGCTTTCTAACAGTACAAAAACTGTCAGAACAGTTTGCGGATTTTCATCTGACCGTTAGGAACATGCGTAGTGTGGTCAGAGGGCATCTCTTTGTCGTCGATGTACCTATTTATTTCATAGATGAATAAGGAACTTATCCGAATCTTACCTAACGTAAGTAGTAGTTGAATATTTTGATATGAGGTATAATTATTTCGTTCAAAATAAAAGCTCGAAACATTTTATTGAGACAAATTCACTCACTCACTCATATATAGCTATAAGGTACCTACCTGATATAAGATTTGATTATTTTCTAGGTACTTAATTTCAATTTTGTATAAGTATTCACATTCAAATTTTTAAATATACCTAGATACCTTATGTAATTTTCTGTAGATAGTGATCATCTCTTGAAATCAAGGAATTGAATAAGTGAGTAGGTACCTAGGCGCAGATACCTACCTATTGTATGTAGGTATCTATTAAACAATATCATCAAAGACTTTCAAAAGTAATTAGGTATTTGATACAGACCTATAAAAAGTAATAGGTACACTTAGATAATTACGTAGGTACACGAAAATGAGCCAATAACTACTTATGCAATAGGCTAACACCGTTATGTCTATATCAAAGTACACCGTATAAATTATGTGCATAGTCATGAAAAGATAAATATTATGAGTAGATCGTAAAAAACATTTCAGGCACTTGTTTACAAGTGTTAGATTTTATCGGGATTGTTTATAACTACATACCTACTTCAATTCTTTAAATAACTTCTCAAAATTAACAATTTGATTACACCACAGCACAATATTCAAAATGAATCTGAATACACTAGCACTAGAGTCTTGAGTAGGTACAGGGAGGCTCTCCGGGAAAGATATCGAACGATTGTAAGCAAACGATAACTACAGTCTGAAGATTTGGTGATATTCTAAAATCACTGGAGAACATACATCTAAAATATTTTCATGTTAGTCGCATTTCCGGTTATACCGGAACTAGATGCCAACTTTGTTATTTTTACCTTGTACCTATACCTACCTATTACCACATTTTCAGATTTATTGTACAATTCTGAAAATATTTTATTTATAGGTGGGTAGGTAGCCTACCTAATGTCCTATACCTATCTACCTAGCTAAGTCTAACTGTTTTTGACATAGGTATGTACCTACCTAGGTATTTCAAATTTTATGTCAAAAATTAAGTTACAGGCCAAAACATAATTAGGTAGGTGAATATTTTCTATGGGGAAGCCTTTAATATTCAATTTTGGTTGATTTTCTTGTAGAAGATCTACTTTATGATATTTTGATAATACCTACAGATTGATCAAAAAGGAAGCTTGAAAACTAGATCAAAAAAACGTCAAAATTCATTTTTCGAAATGGAAAACCCCATTTATTTTATTAAGCAGCAAAAATAAGGCAAACTCTGTTAAAGGTTGTCTACCTATAAGTACTAAAAATTAGTAGGTACCTACCTAGTTTTTAAAATAATTGTCAATTTTCCATTTTTCTAAGTAGGTATGATTGCATTAGAAAATAATAACAAATGTCAATAAAAGTCAAACATGCGTCAAAAAAGTCTTTTTATTTGCAAATTTTGAGTAAAAACTAAGTACCTACCTACTAGTTTTTGGTATTGACAACCTTATGCAAAGTTCCCCTTATTTTGATGCTTAATAAATACAATAAAATAATAAAGAACAGGGGTTTCCATTTGGAAACATTAGGTAACTTTTGACGTTTTCTGGATCTAGTTTTCAAGGTTCTTTTTTGATCACTGTATAAATTATGGGAATATAATAATACTGAAAAAAAGTAGATCTTCTTCTACTAGAAAATCAACCAAAATTAAATATTAAAGGTTTCCTCATAGGAAAGCATAATATCTACCTACTAAATTACCTATGTTTTGAAATGCAAAGTTAATTTTTGACATGAAATTTGAAAATCTTGGGAAGGTAGGTATATCAAAAATTATACAAGAAATCAAAAAAATCGGTAATATGGTACCTATTCCATTTAAAATAACAAAGTTGGCATCTACTTCCGGTACAACAGGAAATGCGACAAACATGATAATATTTTAGACGTATGTCCCCTAGTGACATTAGTATCTATGTCACCATACAATCAGATTGTTTGTAGTTGTTTGCCCACATTCAATCGATGTCTTTACCGGAGAACCACCCTGTATAGGCTGTATTAAAAGTAGGTACCTATCGTTTATAAGATCTTCAAGGGTTACCTACTTCTTTAGCCAATAAAAACATAAAGCAGATTTTTAAAAATACCACAACTCGATAGAATTAAGTAGGAACCTCGTTTTAGATAGGTACCTATAGGATCTAGAAATCCTAAAGGTAAGTAGATGATATTCGGTAGATTATTCATCATAGGTAAATAGGTACCTATCTACCTATCAATAGGTAGTAGGTAGGTATGGTATCTTTCAAAATATACTTACCTAGGTACCTACCTTATATTCAGTCGCTAGAAATAAGATTTCATAGGTGACTCTCTTTCATTAGCATTGTAATGTGAAACAAAGCGATAATATTATTTATGTAAAACAGAAATATCTACTGTCTTCATGAAAAAACTAATAATAATAACTAGGAACAAATGTACCTACGTGACATCTATGATGCAAAAGCGTAACCTCGGCACGGGAAATATTCTGAGGAGACAGAAATTTCTGACATATCTACTCACATAATATAAAATATTATTTCCTTGTACTGCACCTCGTCTTAGAACAATGAAGAATCAATCAAAAAACTTGAATTTAATTTTAAATAAAATAAAAAAGATTATCTATCAACAGGATGTAAGGCTATTGTTATATTATGTTTATCATCAAAGGGAAAATACTATAAGTTAAATAAATTGTATGACTACCAAATATCTTCAAAATACGTGACTATCCATGTCCCAAGAACAATAATTACATATTTTAGCGATAGAAGAATTAATTACACAGATAAAAGAATTTCTGATTAAGAAATTAGCTTGCGCCATCTATGTAATGGTAACTAAACTACGAACGCCCCCTGTCAAGCCCGAGGCAGCCATGAAAATGCTGAATTGCCATTGGACAAAATCAAGCGGCCATCATCGTCGTTTGTCAGTTCGAGTAATATACGAGTTGAACGCTCTGCCCAAATTACTCGATCAGACCAATAGGATCTCAGAAGGTACGGCCCTACCAGCAGCCATCACATTCTAGGAGGGGCCAGAATTTGAATAATTCCCCACATAGATTTGGAGTGGGAGAGTATCAAGTGAAGTATTTGCTAGAAAATGGAAGATGAAAAAATGCAAGTACTAATTCCCTACTTGATTTTTGAGACTTAGCTAGTTTATTTCTAAAAGTACAGAATTAATTTTTAGGTCAGAAGTTCAAGAATAGGTAATAACTAAAAAATTATACTTTATCTAAGGTCGCATACCTACCTATATTCAAGAGATCATTGATGTTATTGAGAAAGCTGTTGGTTATTTAATGATGTAGGCGCGTGTCAAAATCGCGAAAAGGCCATAAAACACAAGTTAATGATCTTTTGATGGGGTAAGTGCGGAAGGCACCATTGACATACAATCACAATACTATTTCATTCAGTTGCGGAAAGATTGATTGTTAGTAGCATACCGATACTGCCGACTCATAAAAGGTAACTTTTATGCCTCGTAAAAGTTTAAGAGTCACTGAAATGCAGCCACAGACAACAGACTTGAACTTAACTTATCTGCGGATCGTGTGGAAAGTGTTAATAGGTAGGTGTTTTTAGAAAACATTTATGTCTTTATGCGATTATCATTAAGCTTATGACATAAATTGGATGAAATCGATAAACAGGTTTATGATAATGAAATTCATTAAATAGGTAGATAATCCATTTATACAGATACCAAATAACAGTAGTTTCCCAAATGAAATCACTCAGCCCGCAGCCCATAGGTAGGTATCTATCTATCTATAATACCCAGTTGGGAAAAACCAGGCACAAAACCAGGTAAATTTAATCCAAGTTTCGAAATGGGGAGACTCATAAGTTATCAACAATAGATGTACCTCCCTATTAGGACGTAGCGTTAAAACATATTTCCTATCCAAATGTAAGGTATTAGATCCTTGATAAAAGTAGGTAGGTACCTACCTACCTTTGATCAACAATTAGGTACCAATCCTATACCTACCTATAGATCTATCTGAAATCTAAAACCTACTTTCGAACAACCTAGGTATATAAACATAGGTATACCTACCCAACCTAAATGAATTAGGTAGCTAAAACCTGATCATGTTAATAAATTTTTTTATCACAATTATATTTTTTTCTATTCAAAAACCTCTAAAGTACCTACCTATGATAATGATACATTTTTTATTGGATAAGTACCTACCTATTGTAGGTAGGTACCTACCAATAGACAATCTTATACCTATCTAAGTTTGGCTATATAGATTGGCAAGTGTAGCTAATAATTTGTGAATGTGATGTGTAACTACGGATGTGATAAATATTGTAATAAGTGCAAACTTAATGTACCTAGGTACCTAAGTAGGTAATGAAAAAAATGGATTTCTTAGATACAGGTACCCAACAAATAATACTTATGTGATTATTACATTGAATAATTATTAATCTATATTTTATATGAATGAGTAAATACATAGGATGGTAGGTAGGTACCTACTGATTATCGTCCTAGTAATTATCGCATGTTGAAAAATTATGTTAACCAATTCACATCAAAATATTCAAGTGGGTAAGTAGGTATATCTAAAGGTAAGTTGATCACAGGTGAATAAATATAACCTAGGTTACATAAATTTCCATTCAGTTGGAAAAGCAAGTTGAACTTGGTAAATACGGCAATTCCTACCCACTTTATTTTAAAGTAGGTATGTATTAGCATCAATTAGATGCTCATAACCTGTCGGTACCTAGGTACCTACCAAGTCAATCTAGATATACCTAGATATATAATTTCATAAATCCTAAACCTTGAGACATAACTTAAAAAGATGCATAAGTTGGTAGGTAGGTACGTAGGTACTTTCTCAACAGAGCTTCAAATTAATAAAACTTATACCTACCTACCTATTCGTTGAAATGTTTCTATGATTTTCTTAACATTTTCTACATAGTTTTTCATAAGTATAGGTATCTACCTATTGCTAAATAAAGGTAGGTATAGGTACCTACCTACCTATCTTTCTACTATGTATGAAATCTGAATAATTTAATTGGTTTACCCCATCTCGACTTTCTCTGTAGTAACCATAACCAGGTCATAATATTGATAAACAAGAATAAACAAAATATTGCGCTATCTTTGTACTTATAGCCAATATGGTAGGACATAATTCATTTATTTATCTCAAGTTCTTACATCAAATCAACAAGGTCATCTTATAAGTATAGATACTAATTAGTAAACGAACTTTGACGTATGAATTGGTTTTCAGTTTTCTTTCAAATAGTTTCGCGCCAATTACCCACTTTTATTAATCGAAATGAGAACAAGTTAATTGACAGTTTATTATAAGGTTAGTTATTCACCCTTATCTATAATGCATTGTTTTTTTGGTAAGGTATCTATAATTGGCTATGTACCCACTATTGTAGAAAAATAATAAAGTTAGTAGGTATACCTAATTAAAAGATGTCTACCTATATACCTACTTAGGTAGGTATAACTAGTTGTAATTTAAATAAATATTCAAACAAACAGACCTGTCATTCATCATAATAAATGTCTTAATAAGTAGATTTTTATTATGTAACATTCTATACCTTCTTATGTGACAGCTATACCTACTTGAAATATATTTGAATTGGTATCTTGTATTTTTTTTAGGAAGAAAGAAAATTGATCTATTTATGTCAACTGCTATTTTTAAATCGAAAACTAACGAACTCTGTTATAAACATCCTTAGTCTCTTGCTGTTTGGTTGATCTAATTTTAGTTGGATTTATGATGAGAAAATGAAGATAAGTAACAGATTTGTAACAAGCTTCAGAAAACATTAAAATTCCACCCTGGATTATGAATCGCTTCAAAGAAAAATTCAGAAATTAAGTTTCAAGCTTCTATCTAAGTTGATATGCTAGAATGTTCAAATAAATTTGGAAACTCTCTTTTGACAGTGCTAGCCATTTGGCTATATATACCTACCTACCTACCCACCGATTCACCATTAAAAAAACTGAACCAGTTTTGACCTGAATCTAGACTACTCAAGGTTGTAGCTTAATTTTCAGTATACCTAGATTCACAGTAACGTAAGGATAAGTTTAGGAGATTTATTATAAATTATATCTACATAAATGACGAATAATATGATACATAATATACTACAATGCTTCTTTCCGCATAGATAGGTACCTATTTATGTTGCTGATTTTATAGATGATGGAATTACCTAGAGCAAAATAATTATTGATCAGCACACAATTCCTACTCCCTACTCTAATGTTAAACATTTCTTCAATAATATATAGGTATGTAAGTATTTGAAAAGGTAGATACCTTGAAAGTTGAATTACCGTCGTGTCATCCTTTCTTATAATTATACCCAATATTTATGAATATACTTAGGTATTATTATTTTGTAAATACATACCTACGTACCCACTTATGCTTTGCCCGTTTTGCTCTAAATTGAAATCGAAGCATTAGCTAAAATGACATTCCATTTAGTATTATAGTCTGCTACTCTGCTACTAGTCATATGCTACATAATTTAAGCGATGTCAAAGAATTTCTGAGCATTTATCAGCATTAATTAATGAACTTATTTCTTACTCAACTCTTGAATCATTCTTATAATACCTAATTTAAAAAGCACCAGTCAATCAAATGATATATTTTTGGAATACTTACGTAATTACCTATTCTAACTAGCGATCCAAAGAATGATCTTACTGAGAGCGCTATGAAATATTAGTCAGATTATAATTGGATATCATTTTATAAACGGTTATGACTTATAGGTACTATGGGGGGTACTGTACATTCATACAAGAGATAGGGTTAAGCTACCCATAAATTTGGACTCAAGACGCATCACTGAGAAAAAGCAGAAATAAAAGAAATGCAAATTTCTTATTGTTTGTCATATAAGTAGGTACACGTTGATTGTATGGTCAAGCTGTACGAAAGTATGTCCTATGACCTATGTCCGAATAGATAATTTTAATATTTGGCGGATGCAATCTGTAAATAACGGCCAAAAATGTAATTACAACGCGTGATACTTTATAGAATATCTAGGTATGTATTTTTCAACGATGTCTTATTTGGTCAAATTAAAGAAAAGTTATTTTTCTGTCATGTATTCTAAAATTTGGGAAAAACCATTTATCTACCTACTCGAGTGGTATTTAGGCGTAGGTATATGGTAGAAAAGTCCTGTCGTGTGAGAGGACACATACCTAAGACTTTTTTCTGTACTATAATTTAAAATTATTGGATGATGTCATTATTTAGCACATTATGCTCTTTACTTTATAACTAAATAATAAATAATTAAAGGCTATAATAATACTAGAGACTGGCAAGTTCAACCACTTTTATCTATAAAATCCGAATTCGATAAAGGGTCGCATTAAGGAAACCGGTAACTTCCACCACTTAAGCAAGAGCGCTCCGCGTTGGCGCAATTCGGGAGTACCTTGCATGGTGCAGAGAGAGATGCATTTCTTAATTTAGGAAATTGTTCTACCTAGGTACGGCATAATTTTAACAAACTTGTCAGATACCTATACCTACCCACCTACGATAAGTCAATATTTTTCCGTATACCTACCTAAAACCTGTTTTTGTAACTCTTTTAATCATTACTTCACAATTTAATGAATGAAAATAAATTCATATAGATAAGTACTTAGAATGACTGAAATTCTAATGAAATATTTAAGAAATTGCATATAAATACCTAAGTAGATAGGTAGGTATTAGGACGAGTCGTATAGAAATTAGAATTGAAATACATATGAAAAGATTCACATGCATTAGTACTTAGTAGGCATATTAGGTACTATCTGTAATTCAAGCCCATACTTGGTATAGAATCACTAAATTCTTCTATAGGTAAAATTGTTCACAATATAATCTGATTTTTTACAAATTTTGTCGTTACTATAGATCGAAAATTGTTTGACTATTTTAATTGAGGGCTTTGTTATATCTGTTTGATGATACCTACAATTGTTTAGAAAAAAGGAAAAAGAAAGAGGTGCGGACAAATAATTATTGGGTTATAATCTCTTCAACGTTTTTCTGTGGCGGAATTTACATGTGTAATTATACCTTTATACCTGCTCAGTGGGGGAACATACGAACCCCGATAATATTGCATAGGAGGTAAAGAAACATTCTATGCCTTATCTAGGCAATTCGGATGAGCGATCGCGTCGCAATCGCGTAAGTGTGTCACATGTCTAAGCATAAGCAGAGAAGCAGCAGGCAAGTCAAATAGGCCGACGCCAATAAAATACCGGGTGAGGTTCCCTTTACTACTTGCGACTATAAGAGAGTGTTTTACGAGCTCGAGACCGTGACCTGCCGCAAGGCGTTTTATTTGCCGCGTTTATTGCGTTTTTACGGTCGTTATGGTGTAATTTGTAAATGTAGGACATTCTACTAATTTCGGATGAGTTCGATATTGCTTTACGGCTCTTTCTCTCCATTCTTTTGTCTTGACATCTCTTACGTTTGGTTTTGTATATTCAAATCGTTGTTGTTTTTATTGCTTGTTTTTCATTGCTTAGTGATTATTTAAACTTTACTTACCATTCATGTGACGGTAGGTACAGCTAGAGCTCCCGCATGGTCATAATTCCTAATCTGAAATGAAAAAATAATAACAACAATTGAGTAAATGAGAAGTTCTACTTGATACTACCAAGCTGACTAGATGTTCATGGTATTTGTAGTAAATCGCGTAAAGTTTTAATTGAATTAATGAGATGCCTAACTAAACTAAGACAGCTCTTACGGCTAATTACCTAACTCTCAATATTGTTTTAGAAATATGTATAAGCGATTATCATAGGTATTAGATTAGCAAATTCAGAAGTAGTTTTGCTGTATCAATAATAGATTATTGATAACTAATTAATAAAGTCTTCTAGAAATATCATAGACCTGTAAGGTATTATAGGAGTCTATTTCAACCATTTCTACTTAGATTTAGAAGACAAAAAATGATATCACACCAAATTTAAATTTTTATGATTTAATCAAACAAATTTCATCATCAATCAGTTTTTCACCTACCAATATAATGACATTTTTTCATAGTAAGTAGGAAGATATCAAATCTATCAAAGAAATGCTGATATGTCGCTGATGTGTCTTACAAACGCGTAGTTCAACTCGAAGCCTAAGGAGTTAAATTTTTATGTAGGTACCTGCTTATAGGTAAAAACTTAGGAACATGTAGGTTTCGGTGCCATTAATAATTATTATTTAATATGAGGTCCACAAATTTAAAGATTATCTAATGAATAATATAATAATAATCGACATTTTAACCAACATACCTAAATAGGTATAATCCAGTCAGAACATTTGTGCTGTTACGTCATAGCATGACATCTTTATCTAGTTCATTAATGGCGTAAAGATAAAGACGGTATCTGGACACTTCACCCCCCACTTCGAAGGTCACTATTTAAAAACTAAAAAGTCCATCATTTTGATTATTTATATTTTTCTTAGTCAATCAACGATTGATAGTGTACAACAGTGTCACAACTGACTGGATTATCCCTATTACAATATTAAACCAAACCTATCTATACCTACATATAGGTATACCTACCTAATAAAATTGTAACAGGCCGATGTCCGTACATTAAAGATATTTAAGAGGAGTCTTTATTAGAGCAACAGAAGCCAAAACAGCAGTTTTTAGAATTTTCGTCTATGTCTATCTGTATGTTTTTACACGCATCACGCAAAAACTACAGCATGGAATTGAATGCAGTTTTCCACACGTACAAAGTCGTGGGCAAAAGCTACTTTTAAATAAACTAACTACTACAAAATATATTGCGAAAGGTGGATAGCTTAGGTAAAGCATGTCTTTACTGGAGGCATTTCCTTCATTTTATCAGTTTCAATTTCTGTTATATTGTCTAAGACGTCATCGACTTTTTTGAGTTACTCTATCTGATGAAATTCAGCAAGGGGACGCAATTTCAAAGACGGAAGCTATTTACAGTAATGCAACGTCTGAAACTTCTTCGTGCAATCTCGCAAACACCATCGAATATTCTTTCCAATAGACGTAGCTACGTACCTAAGTTTTCTCTCCGGAGAAATTCTATTTCTTATTCTCTGTTTTCTATCTTCTTAGAATATCTTTTCTTGTTTAACAAGCTAAATTCAAATCATTCATGTATAGTACGAAACTAAAAGTATAAGTTTATCACAGCTGAGAGGATAACTTCTATAAAGTAATATCTACTGTACATTAACTAACTTAGAAGGTTGTTCTATTCTTAAAAAAAAAACAAAAAAACAATCAAATGGTATACCATTTTTGAAAGCCGGTCAAAAAATCATATACCTAAGTATCTGATGATTATTTTAATAGGTAGGTATAGGTATAACTTCAAACAGCTATGAATACCTACCTGCATTCTTACATAAGATTTTTTGTGACCATTGGTTTATCCTACATTGTCATCTTTTTGTAACACTTTTATACCTATTTAGGCGACATTTAGGTATATTAACAGCATTTATTTTTCTGGGGAAACTCTAAGCATTTTTAATTTCAAAGCTTAATGATTTTTTTTTGCAAGAAGGTAAGAAAATACTAGTAGGTACCTACCTACTGTTGAAGCATTCAAACTTCAAAGAACACCTCGTTATTTTCGATAATTTCAGAATATTTGATTAGTTATGGTGAATATAATCAGATCGCTCTATAGTTATAGCTAGATACCTACATAAATACATTAATGAAAACACAATCTCACAAGAAAAGGGATTTAAAATATATTCTGCGTGATCTATCAATAAATTGAGGATGTTTGTCAGTTCAGAACAATAATTTTTATTACCTCTCACGTCAACCCATGAAACGGAAAGAGAAGCATTTATGACTGCACAATATCAACGGTTGCTTGCTCTCATATAATATAACCCTTTCAAATCACTTCTCCTTTCTTTGATGAATGTGTAACCATTCTTACGCAACATTTCTGGCCACTTTTATATTTACGATATTGGTTTTCAAGGATATCGAAAACTTTTTTTCCAAAGGACAATTTGACCAGCATGAGGTCCGCTCTAAGAAGTTGTAAATATAAAAATATAGTCGGAATAGTTAAGAGCTAAGAATCTATTCGACTGTTGAAAAGGAGTATGTTTAAGGTGTCATCAAACACCAAAATTTAAATCTTACCTAGATGAGTGTTATGTTTATTTGAACGATAAATTTATTATCAAGTTTGATTTAAGACACAGAATAAAGTTGTTATTTATGCTGTGTAATCGAAGCAAACCACTGATATAAAATATCTATAATTAGATACCTGTGTTACCTAAGGAAGCCACATTTTTATAAAATATATAACACGTTCAAAAGAAAATTTTATATTATATATTTTACCAGTATCCGTTTCCTGCAGGAAGAGTTATGTGAGAGAACAGTATACCTACGTCTCTGTTCTCTGGTTATGACCTACTATTAGAATTAACAAAATAATGAATTCAAAATCCACTCTGTATATTGCAGATAAATTTACCATAGATCTATGCCCTTTTTTGACATACTTATATCAAAAATATTTTTTTTAACATTATCTTGATTAACATTAGCATCTAGGTCATGAGCGACTATAAAAAACAAAAAATTGGTCACATGGAAAATACAATATATTTAGAATAAATAAATATTTTTAGAAAAAATTTGACCGACTTTATCAGTTGTTGCACAGAAAAATACAAAATAATATTAATTCTATTGGTGCTGGTTCTTTTGGAATTGATGCCTACAACAACAAACTACAACGGCACAACTTCATAACTACCAGCACCAATAGAATTAATATTATTTTGTATTTTTCGGTGCAACACCTAATAAAGTGGGTCCAATTTTTTCTAAATAATATTTATTTCACATTTTTGAGTGTAATATTAGTCATGAAAATTGTTGAACGTTTTGTAGGTAATACCCAAAAAGTTATAGGATTAGCTTGTACCTAATTGTTATATATTATTCAGAGATCTCAAAACATCGCGGCGCAAATATACATATTTCAGACTTTACTGCTGTAGCTCGAAAACCGTAACTAAATTTAAATGTTGCTACAAAAACCCTTTCCTTATTTTGGCCGTGTCATATTTTCAATTTTCGAAAAAAATGCTCTTCCACATAGCTGAAATACGCATATCACATATTTCAGACTTTACCATTGCGGAACTCGGAAACCGTAACTCTTTTGAAAAAATGTTCAATTTAAATGTTCCCTTTCTAATTTTCAAATCTCGAATTTTCGATTTTCCTAAAAAATTTGCCCCTTCCACATAGCTGAAACACATATTTTAGTCTGTAGCGCGAAATGGTAGGTATGTTTATTTTTTAAAATGTCCAATTTATAGAATTTTCAATGATTCTGAAGTCTCGGATTTTCAATTTTCGAGAAAAATGTCCCTCCACTCCCTTTGGGTTGGTTTTCGGAGGGAAGGAGATTTGGGATATGGGACCATTTCTCAAACAAAAATCGTCTAAATCGGAGTAAGTACGTTTACTTTGCAAAACGCGCGAACAGCCATAAAAAAAAATTCAAAAAAGCAAACATACAACCGAACTGTATACCTTCTCCTTTTTTGAAGTCGGTCAAAAATCAATCAAAAAGCTTAAGGTATAAATTGGTTACATGGGAAATAGAATAAACACAATTGAGGAGGATTTGTTCGCAAAGTCTGCTAATAGATCTGTAATGTTTACTTCCTCAATAACATAATCATGGCAGACATTTTTGATCTTGACTTTTTCCGTTGATAGATTTTAATATTTTCTAAGTCTTTCACTAACATGTAGATATGTACAAGAAACGGAGTGGACCGACCACTTCAGCATTTTCGGAAATTATTTTCTTTTTTCTTTGAAAATACAACTGGTAGCTATATATATTCTCCCTAAAAGTGATAGAAAAAATAATAAGAATTAAGAAACATGAAATTTAACTATCCGCTGGCTACAAGCCATCAGGATTTTTTTTAATGAAAAAGTAAAAAATAACATGTGGGTGATGGAAAACAAATTTCTTCTGAATAGAAATGAGATCGAGAAAATCAAGAAATTTTCTTGCGTCTATCTATCTACCTATCAATGCCGTAGGTAATCTTGTTATTATAATCTATCTTCGCTATTCCTAAATTCCAATTTACATAGTATACGCAACAACGCAACAAAAGGTTCTTTAAATTAAGGTATCATGAAATTATTTCTCTTTATATATACCATCTGCCAAAACGAGTGTGAGTTAAAAGCTTCAATTTGAAATTAGTTCAAGCATATTTCATTAATTAAAAATTTGCCGTTTGTGTAAAATAGGTAGGTAGGTACTTGAGCGCCATAGCAGACTTGAAATGGCAACCATTGAATTTCGGGTCACGTTCTGCAACGCCCACCTGTAAATTTCATAACAGTTCGGTCGAGAAGTTAAATACCTCTAGTAATAAGCTGGAAGTTATTACTCCAATATTTTGTGGATATTTTATTTTTCGTGCTTTGAATTAGGAATCGCCAGACTCCATTTGAACAGAATGAAAGGAGTCTTGTGAAATAGTTTGCGTCTTAGCAGTTGCGGCTACTATTTTAAATCTATCAATACCTACAATTAAAATTCTTAGATAAAAAACAAAACATTTACCTTAGTTTGTTCTAAAAGACATGCTTTAGTGCATAGGTACAAGTCTTCAATCAAATTTTGTTTGCCTTCTTGGCTTTTGTAAAAAGCCATTCCTCAAAGATCGGAAAAAAGGAATTAGAAGATTTATTCAGATCCATCCTACCTAACAAATGCTCGGGAATTATAATAGAATCTCTCCATAAATTAGCAATTAACAGATATGAAACAAATGCTTAGAGGAAAAACCAGAAACATGAATTCTTTTCATTTCAAACACATAAGTAACTATATTTCAAGGACATAGGTACTTATCGTATATCCAACTACGTATTAGGAATTGATCTGAAAATTCTATCAGTGCTCAGGTCTCCAGAGATTTTAACTTTTGACATCGATTTTTATCTGATAAACCCTAGATTGACGAATGTTGAGAGCGAAGAAATCAATAAGCTCTTTCCTTCTAAAATCATTCATGGAAATGGTAAAAGCATTTCGCCATCGATGTCAAAGTAGATTCAAATATATATTGAATGCTAAAGTATTGATGATTTTCTTTCTTGCTGTCTCGAAGGGAAATGGAGAAAGAAAAAAACATGGCTTGATATATTTATCTGATAAAAGTAAACTGGAAATGAATGTTTCTAACTTGGAGCCCTCTTGAAACTAACTCTAGGTAAGATAATTTGTGTGTTGGTCATTTGGGCGCTGGCACATTTTCATAATCCATATCCTTGAAGATATAGTACACTAGGGTGCATTTAAGGGATTACAATTTCCCATAACCTCACCTTTCTGATCATCATTATTATGTAAATTTTGTGGTCATATAAATTGGTCGAAATTCCTTAATTGAAATTTATTTTGAAGATATTGTGAATGTGTGATCATGGAATCTATGTTGAGTACTCGTTGAAAAAAGTGAATAATTTACAAAATAGTTACAAGTATTGTACAGATAAAGAATCACTTACTGGCATTATTTACCGATGCACAAGGAAAAACGTAAGCTGTAAAGCTTGGATGTATTGGATATCACAAAAAATAATTATAGATTAGTTCAATATAAATTTTACACATTATTTTTAAATAGTTTAAATAGTGCCCATACATGATCGAACCTATTAATTGATATGTCATTGAAATATCAAATGAATGAATAAAATTATAAAATATTTTTCATGTCGTATAGGTAGCTAGAACATTTTGCGTGAATATTTAACATTCAATATCCTATTTTGAAATAAAGACCATTAGTTACCTACAGTGCACTCTTTTGTATATATAATAATGAGGCCCTTAAATCTAAGTATTAAGTATAGTTCTTTTCACAATAAATGGTATTGTCTTTATGACTGCAATAAAACTACCGGGTCTATTCCAATTATGTACACAATCCATAAGCAAATACAGTACAGGATCGGACCTTATACATTTAATTCGGTAGGTAATTTAATTAACACTAAAATTATTGAGGTATTTATCAATATTTTCTAGAAATTTTTAAATATAACATTAGGTATATACCTAAGATATATAAGATATTTAAATATTAGTATACTGCTATATGGTCTGACTCTGACCGACAATTTGTTGTATGTTCATGGCCGACCTCTGACAAAACGTCCCAGGTAAAAAAAGTAGTCAACCATTTATTGTGAAAAGAACTTTACACTGTTGTACGTAGTAAAGGGATTAAGCCCACTCGATAATAAAAATGACCGCCGCGCCCAAATGACCAAAACCCCTGCGCCCAAGTTGTGTCCGGTGGGATTAAGGTAAAACCTGAACGCCTCGCCCAAGTCACCTGTGCCCTATATTTCAGTCAGTCAGAGTAAATATAGGTACCTACTTAAATACGGAAGAATAGTTATTTAGTGCTTTGTTGTAAAAATTAAAATACTTATTACCTCTTAAGGCCAGCAGAATAGATGAAGAAACATGATTTCTATCTATTTTATCAAATAAAATTTATTTCTAATTCTTCAACAACTCAAGATAGTTATGATTCAAACCGATGATAAAATCTTTGAAAATCAGTAGTTGAAATAAATAGATATTAGATATAGATATTGTTATTATTATTGCTAATATAACAATATGTAAAGAACTATAGGTACATATAGAATGTAGAGTACCTGATTCAATTTGATATACCTAAGCATGTTCAGGTTTTGAGAACCTTGTCTGGTTAAATATTTGAGATAGGCACTATTAGAAAATCTACCTATTCTATAAAAAATATTTTTCTGTCCTGTTCGAGTACATATAGTTTGTTTCTCGAATGTTGGCGTCTGCCACGAAAACTGTATCAATCCAACTGACGCGAGTAAATCCGTAGCGTAACTATTTCGAGATAAGATATGGTATTTCAATTTTTTATACGCTTCCAGGAAGATCATATATAATGAGAGAGAAAGAAAATATCGATTGATTAAATATGAAAGATTTACTATTATCTCCTAATAATGCAGAAACATAAAATACAAATCTTTTTCTTGAGCTATAAATCATAAATGTATTCATCTGAATTCTCTGAAATGTCACTTTGACTTTGTGACACCTATAAAATAAATATTGCGTTTTCTTCGGACATACTTGCAGCGCCCTATCATTGTATTGAAGGAGATAAGCTTGAAATAGTGATGTCGTAGCTTAGATCGACCAACATATTAGGGAATTTCATGATAATGAAATGCGATAAGACGTATAGCGTTATGTACGTAAGTCGTGGCTGATTACACGTAATAGGCATAATTCGTGAAACAAACTATACGTCTATCTCAATTTTCAGTTTCAAGCCCAGAATATAATTTAAATATTTTCATATTTCCATCCATCTATCCAATTGTACTAGTGGAAGATCTTTTAAATATGTTGAAAACATAAAAAATAGGTATTTCTTATATACCTACATACAAATACTTCTCATAAATCAGTTCATATCTTAATAATGTAAAAAAGATGCTGAAGGCTTTCCATGGTGCAAGAAGTTTTATATTTTATTCTAGCTCCCCTCATCATATTTCACCGCCATTCCCTATTAGTAAAATAATCACGAAGGCCATTCTGAAGCCAGCAAAAATTATTCTTATATTCATGTTTCTGCTAATTTATTCTAAACTGTAGTACCTACCTACATACCTACCGATAGCCTATAACACTGTTATTTTATTGACATGCAAAATCTTCATTTTACAAACTTTACAAACAAGTTTAATTAGTGGAGCTCTGAGAGTTCTTGGTAGCCCCATCATCACCCTTAGAAGATATCACATCTCTGTATGAAATATGGTAACGATTATGGAAATTTTTACACGCAAGTGTACGTGCAAGCTTAGGTATAAGTAAGTAGAAATATTGTCCCTTAATGAAGTAAGCTTATGTTCGTTAGAACTTAGTACAACTCCGTTGTAATTTATGTTGGTTCATGAAATTAGTTTCACTTTCTTTACTTCACCTTTCAGTACCTATTATTACTACTACAATTTTGTCTTCCGTAACTACGAATGATAAATTTATTTAGAATTTCAACTGACAGACTGAATAACATATACATACCTACTTAATTTCCATTTTTCATCTTCGTAAGCTAAACGCTAATGATCCAAACTGTTCATATGAAATTCTCACTCGTGGCCAAACCGCAATAATTATTTCATAAATAAATTAGATAGGTATCCAAGTACCAAATAAGAAAAATTTATGAATACTTCTTTATAGTTTCATAGAACTATTAGCTGAAATGGTGGTTCATTCATTGAATAAACCTTAATAATTAGCTATATGTATAAATATTTAATAATTTCTTTTTTTGTGCTGATTTTTCATTCATCATTTTACAGTTTATCACCATTCGCCAATTTCTTGTGACCACCGAGTTTACCTATTCATCTTCATAATTTTTAAAACTACAATAAACGAAAAGGAAACATGGATATTTGTATAAATATTTTTAAAGTGAACCGAGTTAAGATTTTTTACTGCTATTGCGTACTTACACAATCAACATAAATTTTATTTGGAAATTCATGAAAATAACCGGGCAACACAATATTTCCTCCGAAGTAGAATTGAGTTTTACTGCCGCATTTAAGAAGGTTATCTGCATTCTTTGCAGTGGGTTCTCAGTTTATAATAGACAAATTATAGTGATCAGTTACACATTCAAATATTCCGAATACTGAATATAAATTTGATGTAAACTTGCATTACATTTCCGATTGTAGCTTAATATTTCTGGGTTGTTCCACTACGCCTTTTCATGTTTTCATTTTTGTTCGGATATATTTCTTTGATAATTAGTGAATTCGATTTAATCGTATGCTTAAGCTGTCACACTTATATGCAATTTGTGAATTTTAATAAAAATGCAAATACGATGGCAACATGGTATACGCTTAGCCCACAAAGATCAACGCGAATTAAATCGAGGACACGATGACAGGCATTAAAACTTTTCCAATCTAATATAAAAATCCCGGCTTAAAGTGGTTCTGTCCTCCTACACGACTTAATACACGCGACACCGGCACCGAACTTTTCTCGCAGCCAAATTGGTTGGTTCAATCATGGTGGTGGTGCAATCTGGGCCATGTGCACCAATGGATTATCTTATTATGATATTCCACGGCGGCCTGTGGATGAGGTTGTGTCAGATGGAATGAGAGTTTCAGAAATGTTTCGAACATTCAAACTTTGACGTACTTTAACTTCGATAAATCCAGATATTTGGGAAGATAGAATCACATTTGAACTGGAAATTTCCAGATATTGAAAATCAACAAAGCCAACATATTATAGTTGTTACGTATAAACATACACCTACTCGATTTTTATAGTTCCAAACATCTGATGAGAAAACGAACAATTAGGTATCATCTCTCTGTTGTCTACCTATCCATCTGATACAGCCTATTTTATTCAGATCTACAAAATAGATTAAACTGAAGTCTGTGACCACAACGCGTCCGTAAGTTGGTAGACATAGAGTAAATAAGCGATTTCTGATTCTGATTCTGGGGGTAATTTTGCGGAGGAAATTGGATAATCGATAAAAATTCTTAAAGGAGCCTTGCTACCCAGGTGTAGATTTTATGTTTTTTTCTATTTAACTTCCCGAGGTGAAGTATGAATATTGATGCATTCTTGCATACCCGACAACCCTTAGTAAGTGTATTACATGCATTACAGGTAGTGTTAATGACCAGTAGCGGACACAGCGATAGTTACCTGAAAACCTAATTCCACTATATCTTTACATTTTTGCAGAAAGGATAACTAGTTCAAAAGAAATAATGGAACTTCGATATCACTGGGTAGCGAGCCCCCTTAAATGAGTCATGAAAATTTACCTAGTCTTCCCCGTTATCACAAATTTTGAACGCAAAATTTTGAAGAAATAAATATATTATAGATATAAAGTTTACAAGAAAACTTATTCGAAGATACTATGCACGGAACCCTTTCCACGTGATATCGACTCGCACTTGATCATCTTTTCATGATTATGTAATTCCCGTTTGTTTACGTTTTATAGTCCTTCGCGATAATGAAAATAATACGAAAAAAAATCTATATTTTTTTATTCCGAAGAAACTCTGAAATAGGTAGGTAGGTAGGTACCTATATTAATATATTATTAGATATTTACAAAAGTTGTTAAGACAGATTTTATAATTGAATCACTACATGACAACAGATTTACTGTTAAATTTTCCTTCAAACAGAGAATTCTGTTTACCAAGAGAATCAATAAATAGATGAAGTTATTTCCTTATTATTTTATCACATTACATTACATAGGTATAAATTATTTATTTAATTCAAATGAATTCAATTATTGGAAAAAAACATCGCTAGCCTCACAAAATCAAAATTGACTGTATTTATTTAGTATTCTATATTATATATATCTAGGTACTAGGTAAGCATTTATTTAGTAGAAACTTATTATTCGTTACTTCTGATATAATATTGAGAGGTTATCACTACAAATTTCAATTAACAAATTGAATAATCATAAATGTTGCCGACAAAGTCGAATAATGCACTAATATTTCCATTAGTTGGATAAGATAACATGACATTGACCTTATTATTGCAATATCGCACAGATGTTGTTTATTACTATTATTTTGTCTTATGCATTCAAAATATGTTTATTCACATGTTCTATTATATAAAATTTTCAATTAAAATTATAAATAACAGCAAAAACAAGTTCACATCTATGACAACTCAAACACTTCTCAGGATGGAGAATATGTTTTTATCAGTTTGATACCCGCGACTTTGAGAAAGATATTCCATTTGAACACCCCCTAATTATATTGGGCCTTGTTCTGTATTGTGTGCATTTTGAAATTTCCTACAAGATTCATGTTTTTACATTATTAAGAACTAAATGGTAGGTATCACTTTGCAAGATTTGAGCTAAGAATCAAGTAGACATTGCATAGATTATATTCGAAATATTCCAAAAACATATGACAAGTAATAACATATAATATCTATATTTTTGAAACAAAGGAAAACCCCTGTAGCTGATTTACACGAATATAACCAATGACCCTCTATAACATAAGTATTGATAATCTTATGGCAGTATCGTTATCTGTACACATCTTAAGGAAATCAAAATCAAAACATATTCATTATGTCGGAACAGAAAATAGTTGTCAAAGATTAGCCACTTATATAGATTAAATTTCAAATTAAATGGCCTTTCCCAGAACGTCTTAATTGTCGAAACAAAACAATATAAAATATTGAAGCAATTAAACGCAACAGCAAAGGACTAATTATTCCAAGTACATAGGTATACTAAACAGCTGATCTCCACCCTTTTGCATTTGCCATTTCGCCATTGTCGTCGTCAATCATCATCTCCCCTAAAGTGGTGGAATGTCAGTTAACAAGCCACCCAAACACCCATTACGAAGGGCCCGCACACAGGGACCAATCCGATCTGCCGTTCTATAAAGGTACCTACGCTACGTCTAGTCTACGTTGTTCCATTACGTATATGTGTGGCAGTTGGCGTTGACGGGAGGCAAGAGGGCCTTGCAAATGCATGAGGTCCTCCTGCCATGATGACGATGCGTTCTCGACGTAGGAAGAAGAAGAGCTCAATGCAGTATTGATTTGGTTGCGCGCGCAAACACGGATGCGTAATGGCGTGGCTGGTGGCCTGGTTGAGATGCACAAATACAAGCAGGAATTGGCCGGTGGCCAGACTGTTTTTTTTAACAAAAATGTAATCGAAGGGTCGTTGAGTCTGATTGAAGTAAAATCAGTCATGGTACCCACGTGTTTTGCTACCAAGGTACATCTATTTTTTTCAATATAAGATACCCACTTAATTAATTTAAGATTTGTAAGTATAGGCTGAATTTCATATCAAAATTCAACTTTATTTTCATTTTAAAAATATTCACAATATTTTCTGATGGAAGCTTCTTCTAAACAATATCTATCTAATAATAAGTAATTCTATACCAGATTGTATGAGATTTTTTAACAAAGCTGCAAAAATAATTCAAACAGCAAATGCTCACTTGTCAATTCTCATACCCATAATGCAAACCAACGTATCAATTATTTTGACAGTAGTACAAAATATTTAAAAGCTTTGGATAAAATATGACATTATCATGGTGTTTGTTTACGTCGAGTTTTTATTACAGATATGACAGTTTTCGCATTTAACAGAATATTAATATTTTGTGGAATTAGGATATTCGCGAGAATTCCTTCAATTTAAACAACTGATTTATATGTTTATAGATGGGCACCTATAAGTACCTATTTGATTATCAATTATGCCAAATGTCTCATCAATTTATACTGGTATCGAAAATGTTAACTTAAATACACCAGCTTATAATTTATGACATGAATAATTAGAATAACATGAATATGAATCGCTAAAATGCTTTCTAATTATACTTTGATATCCTATCTACCTGTTCTATATTATAGTCATATTTTAACAAAGATAACAATGAGTTATTTTGGTGGTATTAAATTTATTCATTCTTTTTTATAGTTATCTACAAAGTAGGTAGGTACCTACTGGCTAAATACCTAAATAATTTATTCAACATTTCCATATTCCTATTAATTTTAGTCATAGATAACAAGTACCTATTATTCGTATTTTCCACAAGAAGAAATCATGATTATAATCCTATTTAACACGATTCTTGAAACATTAGCGAGTTATGCATCTACGGCAATATTCTCATAAAATTTAAAATTATTTATTTATCTTTCCCGTGATTTCAAGACAATACCTACCATTTATTTTTCTTATATAATGCATTTTCCACAAGACGAAATCAATTTTATTATTTGGTGGAGAGGACTCTAGGTAAGAACGTTTTCCCCAGGAAAATATTCAGATGAAAATTTGCCTTAATTCGCTTACCTATTCGATATAGGCAGATAGCAATTTATAATGATAAAGGAAGAAAAATCCTGATTTTATCTAAATTAATATCCAATCCAATAAAAAAAATCGCAAGTAGGTATACCTATACGAAGAATTTTCAATAAAAAACAAATTATAGCTGTTCTGGTGTTCTGGTCAATTTATCTGTTGGATCTAAATATTACGCCCATCCATTCTTCCAACTGTATTTATGATAAGGTCTAAGAGGTTTTTGAGGAAACCCCAAGAATTTCGTAGATGGTTTGGTTATGCAAATGACCGAATTAAAACTACACAATCCCGTTACGTTAGTGTGAGTATTAACTCTCACATCTTATTGCCTTCAAGCACCGTTACGCCATCCGAACGTTGGTCATCAAGAGAAGAACTGAACGTCACTATAGTGTATAGGGCCGTAAATCGAAGAACAACTCGATGATCGTAAAATCGAACGGGTGAAAATCACGACCTTGCAAAAGTTTGCGTAAATAAACAAATGATGTTTAAGCGGCAGTTAAAAGCCATTTTCACTGTCGACAAACGACCTTCTCTAGCGACGAGATGGCCGTAGACACGGGCGCGTGTCGTTGCCTTCCCATAAAATCATGTTTTATGTGTATTACATCACGCTTTATTATGACCCACTTCTTAACTCGTAAAATTGCATGGACTTTCTTTCTGTCGACGCCACTGCACACTTGACATGACGTCACGATGGCGACTCGACTCACGCAAATGACGGAATACCAATTTTTCTCATTTGAAATAATTACACTAAGGAGGTACTTTGTAGATAAAAAGCGTAAGAAATTTTCCAATTTTTTGATAAATATTCAAGATAACAAGCAAAAAGGATATACCTACCTGTATATCTATCATTGGTATAGTTTAAAATAAATGTAACGTTATATTTGATTTAATTACAAAATTTATTTTACCTCCAATTCCATTTTACACATGCTTGCATTCTTTTAGAAATAGCTAGCATTACCAAGTGAAAATTTTTATTTTTGAATCTACCAGAATTAGTGGTCATTTAGGTTTATCTTAGTTAAGTGCGAAACTCAAAAATTAGGTGCTAGAAACTCAATGGAAAGCGGAAATGCTTAGGTAGCTTCCCATGAAGCACATCAATTAGGGATAATTAAGCGTCATCTTATCATCACATAATTAAAGGGGCCATGCGGTGGTTTAAATCATATAGGTATTAATTTAGTGACATGTATTAATAAGGCGGTTGGTACTTACATGTAGATAGATGACGAAACGTGAAATTAGATACATTTAGTATTGATTTTTCAATGTTTCTACTCTTGTAAATTTTTATATGTTACATATATTTAATGATAGGGACTTACCTAACTATACCACCCCTTAAATCATCAACTTCAAACATACAGTTGGAGCATTCATATTTCGCAGTTATGTAATGCTGGTATAATTTGATCATGCTGAAGAGTTTGACACACCTTATCTTTTTGGAGTAATTTAACAATAATTTCAATAAATTCAATGTAAGACTTAATTCAAAATTTATATACCTACCTACCTAAAGCTAAAAAGAATCAATTTAAATCTTTCTAATGGAAATGGAAGGCAATTTTTCAATTTATGGAAATTGATTATTAGTCTACAAGAATGACTTTAGAGTATTTAAATGCAAAAAAAAGGGATTTTGAAACTAATTTGTATTCGATCAGTTTCAAAATCCCCCCAGAATCAGGAAAAGTTTGTAGAAACCATCTACGAATTCGTTCTGACCAATCTGCAAAATTTTGAGCTTAGCTCCCCATTCTGCACATTTTAACTTGAATATGTTTTATACCTATAGGTATACCTATATAACTCACATTTAGGTATTATACAATAATTTAATTCATCAATTCAAATTTGCAATCATACTTTCTTTTTGTATGAATTCAACTAATGATTTATAAAATTACGTCTATGTGTTTACCTATCTAGGTAACCCTCGTAAAATCAAATCCACATATTTTCTATTCAAAGATTTGCTTGCGATATAAAAACCGGTCTTCCTTTCCCATGATGACATACTTAATATGATTTGTTAAGTATTGGGACTATTGGTCAACAGATTTGTGAAAACACACGGATTTATTTCCGAATCTTTAGGCACAGACAGATTCATGATGAAGTAATGTCGGAATACATTTAAAATTCCCGTGTACTACCGTGTGTTTTTTCTGATTTCTGACCCGAAAATGTTCACACCATCAATTTATTTTTTTCAAACGAGAACGCAATTTTTACATCATTTTTAAATCTTGATTCTGATTCTTAGTATTTTTGACTTCCAGAGGGAGGACAATTCTACTGTTTATCTGCTTTCTTTGTCTGTTTTGTATAGTAAGTACCTATACCTACCTAAATGGGTTTAAATTTTTATAATTATTTTTTATTTAGTTACCATGTCCTATTATACCTAACCTCAACAGTTATCGAATAAATTGGGATTGACTATATCAATATGAGAGCATCTAGAAGCACCTAATATTCAAATTCATTAAAATTCAGAGATGTGTTTCTTGGAAAAGTGCTCGTACCCGTAAATCTTTATTTTATAATGAGGTTATTGTAAATTTATGTTGATGACTATATAGAGTATCTCCAATACCAACCTACCACTATCATCTTCATTTTCTCCAATAAACACATCTATTTTTTATTTTATTTTTTAAATTTTGGTTCGAATTCAAAATAGGTATGTTTTTTGTACCATGTCATATATTTTAAATCAACAGTTATCGAAAAAAATACTTTCGAACATATCATTAGGTACGACCTATTTATTGAATATTCTGTACAACTATCTACTTGCCTTATTTGAAGTAAAATTGTCATACCAATTCAATGGTGACAATTTTTCAGAAATACCAGAAATGAGAAAATATATACCTACAATACATACACAATATTTTCTTCGATTTATAAATAAATCCGCAGAAATACTGATTGATAAATTGAATAGCAATTTATTCGATAATTGTTGAGTTTAGGTATGTAGGATATTATACCTACATGAAAAATACTTAGAATTCTAAGCAGAATTCAAAAATGAAATAAAAACTAGTTTTTTGTCAATTAAAATAATTTGATTGTCGTAACTTATCTTTTTCCAAAAATCAAACCGCTGAATATTAAGTCAATTTAGACATTATTTACCTACCTACTTATGGGGGCTCACTGATATTGATATGTTCATTCATATTTTTTCCATACTTGTTGATTTTAGTTATAAGACAAGGTACATAAAGCGTACTTAGAACTTGAAGCAGGATTCAAAAATAAAAAATTATCTTCTTGTTAGGTATAAATTAAGTTGATACTCGTATCCTATTTTTGGAGTACGCTGTAAAGTAAACCTACATGATTTTGCCAGCATAATACCAAAAAAAACACAAGGCTAAATTTTAAATGAATTTAGACATTAATTCATGGACGCACTGTATGGTTATATAGGTACATATACCAGAAGTGTTCGTTACTATTCGTCAAATTTTCTAGTTGTTCATAAAATATAAGTAAGTAGTTCTGCTCAAATAGGTTTGGTCTATAGATTATCAAATGATCTGCAAATGGAGAAAATATAATTTTATATTTTTATCATAGAAATACCTACATCGATGATGTGCACGATAATTTAATGCCGCACCTACCTTTATTTACAACCTAGATTTTCATTGAAATTCTGTTTCCTACTCACATCAAACTCATGAGTTTTATATTTATTCATTTGTTGTTCTTAATGAATATTCATCAAATTAAACCAAGCATTTGTTGAAAAATTCGTTATAGGTACCTAAGATTTTGATCATCACTATGCATAGAGGAATATAGATAACTAATAATTAGTTGTCATTGAATGAAAGTAGCAGGAGATCAACACGTTGAAGGTTAAAATTCTACTAAGATAATATGCTTTACTCAATTTATTCCAAGGATTAAAGAATTCTTGCCTATAGTTTGATGATGATATTATTCGTATTTTATACTTATACCTTCAGATATTTCATTAATGAGTTAATATAGTAGGCTTGAAATCCTACCCAATGAAGGAAAAGACGGATTAAAAGCATACACTCACAGAAATAAATACAAAATTTTCTGATAAGTATTAGATTTCAAAATATTGAGACGTTATTCACTGACGGATTGGACTTTGTTAATGTTATTCTGTTGCAAAGAAACGCAGATTATGAAATTATTCATTTAAGGGTTGTTACAATTCACATCTATAATTCGAAAACTAAAAATGCCTAGCTTAAGCTTGTTCAGAAACATTTATTTAATTTGAGAGATGCTGCCTCAAATGACATAAAGACTTAAATTGTAACAATATTTTCCAAAACGGAGAATTTTTTTTAATTATCTCAGAACTGACAAGATTTGAAATAGTTAGCAATAAGTTCAGTATATACACAATCTCAGATGTAAGTAGGTAGGTACCTATAAACCATGTAAATTTTATTACAATAGTTACACCTTAGAGCTGAAACCAAATCTATTTAAAAATATTTGACCATTTATTATCATCTTCAACAATTTTGAAACACCGACTCCGTATAATATATTTTTGGGTATCTAGAGATACCATGTAGGCACATAACATTCAAAACCTACACAAACGAGGGTTCCTAATACCTTATGCGTTTACTCATACATGAAATGTTAATAATTTATCGATTTTATTAATTATCGGTTAATGTAGAGCGATTTTTATGAGTCTAAATCTGTTCGTAGGCTTAGCTAGCTTATTAAACTAAATAATTTACCAGAAATAGGTACATAGACAATTACAGAATAAGACAATTAATTAGTCATATATAATCGCAATATTGGCATATATGGTTACATTGTAACAATTAAATGTTATAATGTAAATACAATTTAAGTTAGAACTGTAGTTAGTAAAACAATAGAAGGGCGTATTCATTAACAACTCTTATCTCGATACTAGTTTAGTTTGTTTGTTAGTTGCTATGGTAACTATAATACCATAAGACAGTATCAAACTAAGCTAGTACCAATCTTAGATTTGCTTATGAATGTAAATGTAGATAGGAAATTTTCAAACGTACCTACCTATTTCTAGTTTCTTTGTGAGCAGACTAGACCAATATGGTGTTTTATAATTATTTTAATTACAGTATTGATTGAGAATATAATGTATTGAATCTTAAATAGCTGATAGAAACTCTTCACTAAGAAAAATTGTCAAGTATGAGTGGCACTCCCATGGAGAGGGTTCGGTACTCTCGATTTTTGCTTAGGTTTTCCGGTCTTCAAAGTTCCGTATATTGCGTTTGTTTTTTTTTTAGAAATTTGGACTAAGTAGTTTGAGAGATAAGGGGTAGAGTGGTTGATTTTATTTTGTTTTTCTTCAAAACCTTCTAAACTCTTTATTTCTTAATTAAAAAATATATATTCAGGTTACCTACTCATAACAATTGATATAGATATCACATGATGCACACATGAATTTTTCCACCAATTTCCTAATATACCCCTCAAAATAAACAAATCTGTTTCCGTTATAATATATCCTTGATGCAATCATCTAACTCTGATTAAGTTCAAATTAAAATAAGCGTTACTAACTTAAAGTAGTAATTTCTATATGATGGACTCAAGAAGCAATATTCCTAGATGCTTTTTCAAACCTATAGTTATTAATTACTCGTAACTATTTTGTATACTTAGTAAATCATATGTTTGTATCTAATGTATACAAGTATTTATTAGTTAATTGACCTCGACAGCTTTCCTCCTAAGGCTTTTTCCAAAAGTTTAGATTTCCAGAAACGTTGAACGGTTGGTTTTATTTACAAAAAAGCCGCAGAACTAAATCTTATTGGCCATTGATTTTTACAAATTTTAATTTCTAATGCATATAATTCGACAATCAACGATGGAATTGGAGAATAAATAGTGCTTCAAAATTATATAGCTCACCTAAATTATTGTTAGATTCACATCAACAAAAACTACACAAAAATCACAGCTAAACATGAAAACACCAACCAAACACATAAAATTTTACGATATCTTCAAAAAAACGACTGCCAAGCTATGACCAACCTTAAGGACTGACAACCCCCGACCTTCCTTAATCTCAGCCGGTCGTTGCATCTTTTTGGACAATATTCCAATAAAATAAACTGTTAGGTCACAATATCCATGTAACCCTCTTTTCAACCTTGAATTTTCTTTCGAGGATGATTTTTTATTATGAAAGTGAAAATGACGTGCAATAAAAATGTTTACAGGAAAGGTAGAAGGGTTGTGCAATTGAGAAAAAATAAATTGAAAAGGGAAACCGCAATTCATGGTCAGTTTCAGTTTGTCAATCGTCAAGGTTGGTGCAGGTGATTAAAAGAGTGATTTTTAGGAAATGTGGAGCCTCAAGGTAAGTATTTTTTTCAATCTCTTTTAAAAAGTAGTTTAGAACAAACTAAATGTGAAAATAATATCTAACATATTCATCGATCAATCTCTAAACGAGTTAAGTTTAACCAACACGGTTAAATTTCAACAGATTCAACTACTTTGAGTATTATATAAATAAATCAGCTGAATAAAAGATAGAAAAATGGTAGCGTTATAAGAAAATTTATGGTAGCCTTGTCAAAGATCAAATGTTTGTTGTGAGATATAATTCTCTGGTATTTTCTCACCTACTGTACGCTTGGTACGACTTATCCTTAATTGGACGCTTTTCTCAGCTGCCATTTACTGGATAAGGTGAACAATAACAAAACAATAGGTCCATATATATTTCCAAAGGGAAAACGGATATCTTTCTTCTGTTGTCCGGATTACATGTAAAAATATGGCACCATTCGCATTCGGATCAACCCTCGCAAATAAGGTATTCCAAACATATATCTGGGCGCGCATCCTTTCCTGCTATTAGGTATATACCGTGTGTTATAACAATGCTAGGCGCACCGATAACAATGCTCTCTCGTCAGTCTAATCAGAACGCGAAATATTTGAACACGTCTAGCATCTCCTATTTCACACAAACAGCCGTACCCAGCAACGTGATGAAACTCAATTTGTCTCGGATGTAATTTTCCCTCGATGCAGCGAGATTGGAGACGCTCGAAAGGGAAAAATACTAGAAAAACATATATATCAGTTATTTTGTTTTAGTATGTTTAACTTAACATTAAGCATTTGCAATGTTTACTAACAACTCAGATTTGAGGAAAAATTACTTAGTCAATAGGTACAGAACACTATATAGGTACCTATCTACTTTAGGTATAAATGAAACTATGATGAAGACATCGCAGCCGTCGTAAGTGTCATCCTGCACGTGGCACACCGTACGGATTAAAGCTACAACCACTCGAAGGAATAGTTATGACAACATATTGAACAAATAGATTTGTTTACTTTCGAAGATTGCTATGGGAATAGTCAAACGGACCAAATCATGTAGCTTGAGCTCATCGGTATGTTTACACGATAGAAGAATAATATTGTCGTAGCAAAACTGTATACCTACCTAGATAGAATTCAATTTATTCTGAAAAACAAGCTTGATCTGTACGGTAAAAATAATTTTTCATAATATATGACGTATATTTTTTATAAGCTTATATGATAAAAGATATATTTTTTTGCCTTTCCACTTCAGTTCCATCATTTTCAATAAATATTCAAGTATCTTCTTCTACGTTGTTATGCTTTGAAACATTTATGAGCGGTGGTGACGATACGGGTGTATAGAATAACTCTCTCAACAACGCATTCAAGTGCAATATGTACTCGGTAAAAAATGTTGGTTTTTGATGTCGCGTACAAGTTTCCTTAACAAAATATCTTCACGAATTATATTGCTAAGATTCTAATAATGTTATGAGTATATAATTTAATCCTCATGAATTTGATCCACATCCAGAACAAAAAATATGGTAGTTTTGACAAATTCCATTTTTGACGGACTTTCAAAAGGAGGAGCTATTGAATTCAACTGCTTGTCTGCTTTTTATGGCTATTCGCGCGTTTCGTATTAATCGAAAATACTAGACGGCGATTGCAGCCTCTTATAGAATAAAACTTTTTTACAAAAACAAATAATGACTTTATAAGCTGGTGCACTGAGAAAACAAAATAATATTAATTCCACTGGTGCTGGTAATTTTGGAGTTGTGCAGTTATAAGTAGTAGAAGAATTTCTGCACCAACTTCAAAAGTACCAGCACCAGTGGAGTTGATATTATTTTGACTTTTTCAGTGCACCAACTACCAAAGTCGATCTTAGTTTTTGCAAAAAGATTTATTATACAATTTTTAGTGAATCATTAGTCACATCATAATTATTGAACGTTCACTTATACCAAAGAAAATAGTACCTATACCTATCTTTGCTTATATTTTATTCAGAGATATCAAAACATCGCGGATACACAAATATTTCATACTTTACCACTTCTGTAATTCGGAAACAGTATTTATTTAATGTTCAATTCAAGTGTCGCTCCATATGGTTTACAATTTTGCATCCTTCGTGTTAAAGCCGGTCATCGCTGAATATAAGTGAACTTTCTACAAGTTTTATAAATGATGACACACGAAAATGTGAAATAAATATTTTTTCAAAAAATGGGATCGACATTATTAGTTGGTGGACTCAAAAATGCAAAATAATATTAATTCTATTGGTAGTGTTACTTTTGAAGTTGGTGCCAAAACTCTCGTGGTACCTACAATCAAAAAAATTCATCCATTCATTGACGTCATTGACATAAATTTAAAATAAAGTAGCTCCAAGATTATTTCAAAATTATGATCTAGGAAGACCCTCCTGCATTTCCCTAAAAGATAATAAATATAATTATATCAATGAGTGGACAAGTATTTCTGTGAGTCTATAAAATACAATTTATATCACCGAAAGTCACTGTTTTGATATACTTAAATACCTACTGTTCTATAATAAATCATTAATTTAACATGGAGATAGGTATGAAAAGATTAACTTACACAAAGAAACTAGAAAATATTTTACTTTCTTTATTGATTTAGGAATGGGTCTTGCATTTGCAGAAAATATAATTTTTGCGTGTTCGAAACAGTGTCGAAGAGAATTTATTTCTCGAATTTTCATTAACATCACAAGTATAAACACCGACAAGAAATTTAATATATTTTTTTAAATGTCAGTTTCTTTTATAATCAATATTTCAGAAAAGATGAGATAGTTCGTAATTTAGTATTAATTATTTATTCTAACCATTATATTCCATATTATACAAAATCAAAATAGTGTTGACAGTAGCTATGATCGAAGTTTTAATTAATAAAATATTGTGTAAAAACTTTCATTCTATTTCCAATAAATATTTCACGCCACTTTCGAGGACACGTTTTATAAAGTCGGTCAAAAATTAAAAATTATCCTAGCCCGGCAAATCAGACTATTATTAAAATATCATGAAAGTTTGTTAAATATACTTCAACTTCTCTGGAGACAGAGATTTTTTTAAATATCAGAAGGTTTTCCGTATTTTTTCGTAAATACTCTTCACTGTTGTACTTTACATAAGTAGAACAATGACATCCAGACTTCTTATTTCCTTATTCCCGTATCTGAGATGAATTTGCTAGCAATGAGAGTCGAAATAATAAGCATGTATTTAATTCCACATTTATAAAATTACGCTTTACAGCAATGTTGCTCCAGACGCCCACATTCGCAATAACTTCATTTTAGCCAGTTGTCGTGCTAAAAGTTAATATCTAATACGAGATGTAAATTTCACAACTACCCCGCAAAACAAATTATACCACAATAGAGTTTACAGTAATTAGCCTCTCACCCCTTTCTGCGTATATTTTATATACGGGTAGTACACCAAAAAAAAATTACGATCCGTCTATACCTACTTTGGAATTAAGAGGTTATATACATTTTGTTGAAAGTTTGGTTGTTCTATTTCCAGAATATATCTTTAATAGAAATTTATACTTCAAATGTTGCACTCTGAGGGATTCGTACTCTTACTACGTTAAGAATTGCGTATATTTTTGACCGACGAACCCCAAACGGAGGAGGTATACAATTCGACTGTGTGTTTTTTTTTTTGGTTTGTGCGCGCCTTTCATATAGTAATCGTAGTCCGATTTTGATGATTTTTGATTCATTTGAAAGAGGAGCCTTGAGAAATGGTCCCGTGTTCATACATACATACATATTCATACATCTGACGGGAATCTGACATCTCCTTTCCTCCAAACACCACCTCCGAATGGTGTGGAGAGGGCCAATTTTCTTAAAAATCGAAAATCCGAGATGGCAGAATTAAAGATACTTAAATATCCGGAAACATTTAAATTGAACATTTTTTTAAAAGAGCTACGGTTTTCGAGATAGACGCATGTTAAATGCTCAAGTGTGCAATGTGGAGAGGGCGATTTCTATCGAAAATTGAAAATCTGTGGGCAGTACATGAAGGACATAATTATTTGTAGCAACATTTATAATGAACATTTTTCCCATATAGATACGGTTTTCGAGTAAAATCGATGTCCTGAGATCTCAATAACAACAACTACAAGCAAGGAATATACGTGGGTAATAGGATAAGTACTATCTTCATTGGTATTAGTGAACGTTCAACGATTTTCGCGATTAATGTTACACTCAAAAGTGTGAAATAAATATTTTTTACAAAAAATTGGACCGACGTTATTAGTTGGTACACTGAAAAGTATAAAATAATATTAATTCTATTGGTGGTGGTTCTTGTGAAGTTGGTGCCAAAAGTTATCAATCTACCTGCAACGGCACAACTTCAAAAGTAACAGCACCAATAGAATTAATATTATTTTATACTTTTCAGTGTACCAACTAATAACGTCGGTCCAATTTTTTGTAAAAAATATTTATTTATAAATGTATAAAATTATAGTACAGTCGGTATTCACGATCTTCAACAGTTTGTATAGGGGGAAAATGTAATAAAAACATTAAATAGGATTTCCAATACTCATTTGCTTTTGTCGAAACTCGAGACTTGTTGCCGAATTTATAAGTTTATTATTATTATTTCTTGTAGTTACCGAGTGATAAAGTTAATCAATCTTTATAATAGATAAAACAAATAAAACGAAAAGGAAATATAAATATTAATAAAAATACATTGCAAGTAAAAATATTATGTTTTATTTATTTCTTGCCCTTATACAATCGACATAAGTCTTATTTCGATATTCAAGAAAATACACTGGTAAACACGTGATTTACTTCGAAGTAGAATTCAGCTTCATTGCCGTATTTAATAAGAACGTTTAACGTTTTCATTCCTGTTCTCAGATTAAGATCGACAAACTATAGATACCATTAGAACTGCTCAAAATATCTGTGGAAGATTGTGGTACTCAATTGTGGTTGTAGGTACTTTACACAGGTATATACTAAATCTTCATCGACACCACTGAATTTCCTTCAATCATTTGCAAAAGTAGCATCAGGAATTTGAGAAGAACCAAGACAAGACAAACTGACATGTTTCAATCTAATGATAGTACCTAGGTATTTGATTAGGTATGTTTGCTAGATATGTAGAAATAATCTACTTGCTGATAGATTCGATAACTTTATTAACTTTATTTCCTGTTCACATATTTTCACATTAATAACGTAGGTCACGGTTTAACTTAAACTTCTAACTCATAGGTGGCGTTGTAAAGGCCACCCCGTTAGGTTCAGTCTGTCTACTATGGATTTCTCAACGATGTTTTGTCTTTTGCGGGCACCTCCTCGATCCTGGATGTAAATCCAATGGGTTCTAAAAATAAAGAAATCACAGTGATCATACACTTGATTCAACTGTGATGTGTCCCGAATGAAACTAAAACGTACATAAATAGATTATAGAATATTAGAAATTTGTGATATTTAATAAAATTACAATAATGTTGTCCTACCTGCGATGCCGTAATTCAATGTGGGTTTGAGTATTTACTCACCGAGTAGTTGTTTTCGTCGTTGGTTATTACACTGAAGAATAAATTAATTTATTTCAACATATATTTCAGTAGGTACCCATATCTTCACATTGCTTTATATAGGTATCCTATACCATATCAACATCGACTACTTTACTGTTGATTATACATTATTATTAAAACGTTCAGTATCAAAATTGTTAGATACGATTTAAAAATAATAGATATGTAGGCAAGTTTTATAGTCTATTGTCAAAAATAAAGAATTATTCATCAAGTGTTTCAATACATACCAGAGCCTCTCGATCAAATATTCGGCATCCTCTTAAGGCGAACAGCTTCGTGTCCATGCGTCATAACTTAAGAAGCCCTCGGCGTCTACTGGACCGTTCTAGATCCCTGGGCGATCGTTGCTTGCCCCTGGCCTACTCTTTTCTTGTCTCGTAATTCTCGGCAAAGAGACGGGGCGGCGCGATAACCGCCCGCCATTCTGTACCCACGGGATGCTTATCTGGGGTCATGCGGGAGCAGCGAGTCGTTGAACGCGACCGAATGCTTAAAATTTTCATAAGTCTATATCGACAGAAAAGACAAGTGGCCGAAAGTGTGAGTCGCATCTAGTATGTCCAAAAGACCTCAGTCTACATGTAGGTACCTTTTCATTTTATATTCGATGGTTGCAAATTCCATTTTCATTGTTTCCGTACAAGCTTGATATACCTAAAGATCTGTTGAAATGTTCTACAGTTGACACTGTAGTTCTCAACTCTAAACTTAAACGTTATACGAGGTAGGCGTCGAACTGCTCAATTATACAAGTTCATGTATGAACTGGTGATCCTGCCCTCTACTTGTATCTCATAAACAGGGTTATCCTTAATGATAATATGTTAATATTTAAGGGTCTGTTTTTGCAGAGAGTAGGTACTTATCAATGAGAGTTGGCCTACCAACCATGATCCAAAAAGGTTCCATTATGAAAATATAGAGCATTTAAGAAGAACACATATTTTTATAAATTCAAAATTTCCAGTTCACGTGTCAATTTTTTGAAAGACTCAGGATTCTAGATGGTTTGATGCTGTCTGATAGCTGGAGCATTTCTTGAGCAAAAAGCATCTTCTCTTCTTTTGACAAGCCCTCAAGCAAAACCCAGCATGGCATTACATTTTTAGGGACATCTCTATCTGATTTTACAGGATCAGTTTCCTGTTTCCTATTTTTATATCTTTCTTAGTTCAAGTCTGAGCTTACAGCCTAGTTATGAATTAAGTTACACAATGATATTAGACAACGACATCTATCTATCATTCATAGTTTTCTAAAAAAGTAAGATGGTAGACACATATATTTCTGACGCAATTTTTTTTAAGCTGCTACTGTAGAAATTGACATGTTATCTTTTAAAAAACATGGGATTAAAGTCTATTTAAGATAAAAAAACTAATTACAAATTGATATAGATGTGAAGGTTTTATTATTTTAGACTCAAAATCTCAAATAACTTTTATTGATTTGGACTTCTGGGAAACCTATTTACTCATGATAGGTCAGTCACCTACTAAAAAAGAGAATCCAATTAACTAGAAATTTCTTATCAATAAAATTAATACTGGTGGAAAGAAACTAAGTTATTTGTATTTTTAAAATCACTTTACTATAAATACCATTTACCACTTACAACTGCAATTAGCAATTGTAAGTTGCAATTTGATATACGTTTTCACTTTCAGCTTATCACTTGTCACATATTTTACTTGGGAACAGGCGCTCAGTAATATTATAGCAAGGCGTACCCTACAGAAAGGTCAATGTTTTCATAAGCAAAAAATATGCAATAATATATAGACATATGTATATGGTCATAGTTTATTAGTTTACAGGATATAAATTTCAAATACATCTATCAATTGCAGTGATTATTATGTATGCAGTAATGCAGTCATAATCCACTTAAAGTTATAGGCAATATGTTTTCTTAAATGATAGAGAATAGAAAAATAGAAACCATAACTTATGGGAGATGTAAGCAAAATCAAGAATTGCATTTAATATTAACTTCTAGTAGAAATATATTTTCGTGGATCCGATTCTCTTAAATTGCAGTTTTAAAATATCTCCACGTTTAAAGTCCTGTTTAGCCAGCTAAATAATCAATTGAATACCTACATATATACTGGTAGGTAACTACCAATTTATGTTTAATAGGATTCGTATAAATCCTAAAGATTCGGATAGTCTCAGAAATATCTTATGGTGTTAAACTATATGAAAACGAAATTCCGAGTTAAATCTCCCCGTGGTAGGGAAGCGGGCAACGCTTCGGAGGCTGACATATACGGAGGCCAAGAGTTCACAGGGATAAGCGTTCAAAGATAATGAAGAGCACTCGGCACTCTATTGTTCTAGAGATGATGAATCGTCTTCGAAAGCGGCGTAATAGCTCCATCATGGTCAACGAAATTGGAATCAGATAGGCAACGGGAAGCCACCTGACTATCACACCCTATTATAGTCATGATGGCAAATACAGATAAAAGGTATAATTATACTGATCATGGAAATAATAACCCAAGAGCCGGTAGGAGGATACCCACAATTAAACTGTAAGGTTTTCCTGATTGATAACCAACGAAATCCATACAACAAGAATCATCAACTACCTAAAGCTATGACAAACATTTCAAACGTCAGGAGATCCAAGAGCTTTATGATGACGTCAACATGTTCTCAAAACAATCTAAAAAAGAAGAAGCAAATCTAATTCTAGTCCATTTCAACGCGAAAGTGGACAAGGAACCATGAAAACATACTATAGACCTATGGGCTTGACATGCACCACGATTCGTACAATTTTGCCAAGAAACCAAATTTGTTATCATGAACACTCAATTCAAGTTACCACCCATAGTGACTATATGTATACAATGCGAGCCACCGCAGAAAATAAGTCACATTAAATAATAAGAAATAAAATCGATTATATTATCGTCAATACAAGGTTTTGTAACGCAGTACTATCACCTAAAATATATCCAGGGGTGGGTATCTCTTCATTCAGACTATAATCCAAAACAACATAAAACAAGAGAAGAAACCACAAAAGAACCTACAAACAGATTGAACAATGTCCAAGGCAACAATAATGCCGCAGAGGAAACTTGGTCTCTTACTAAAAACGCAGTTGTTCTAACAACGGGCCTACAATAAAGCTGCGTCATATCTCGCGCATTTCTTAATGGTTACTCAGAAAAACTATTTCAAGATGCCAAGATGCTCTTGCAGACAGTTCTGAGGGTTAACAATGCAATCGATAAATTTATAACAACAAGAGCATACATAGTATGGCATGAAAACAAGCTCAAGTATTTATTATTAGCAAAAACCAAAACTTCGACCTGTAATTCAGGGCTGATAACTCACCATTACAACGTACAGTTACATACTTGGAACGCAATACAGAGGACTCCTGGAACCATTCATATGAAATAGAAATTCGCCTAAAGAAAGCGAGAAGTGGCTTTAATAGATTCAGAAAGGTACTATGTAATAAATATATATACAGGGTGAATCACGACCAACGGGATGGAGGTTTATGGCGAAACCGTAAAAGTCTTAAAATTTTTGTCACTTTAGTAGTTTGTACATTGTTAAAGGCTACATTTTAAAATTATTTTGGAATATACAGGATGTCCCAAAAAATTGTGGCATATCAAAGTTATATTTTTTCTTATGGAACACCCTATATTTTATTGCATTTTCTGGTTGTCCCTCAAAATTAAGATACTCTTTCATAAGGCTTCCCTATACCTAAGTACAGAGGGTTCTGAGTTATGCTGACTTTTCTTAAAATGTAAACTTTTCGAAAAAAATGCATATCTAATTAATATAACATATTCTAGCAAATTTTCTCTTACATCTAAATAGTTGGGTGTTCGTTGAATGTATTCCACGAATGAGTACTAAACATCCCTGTACAGGGTGTTAAGAATTTACAGTTTCATTATTACGTCATTCAATGTGTAATATCGGGCTTATTTTAAATCAGACACCCTATATTTTATTAATTCACAATAATGTAGCCTTTATCAATGTACAAACTACTAAAGTGACAGACATTTTAAAACTTTTACCGTTTCGCCATAAACCTCCATCCCGTTGGTCGTGGTTCACCCTGTATTATATATATAATCTTTTGACATGTGGTGTTATCATCGTATGTTAAGAATCAGTTGCTTTTGAACCGCTTACAAAAGAATCTAGATAGTAACACAGTTGAGAAGATATTATTAGGCTATTTCTGAAATTTCACGAGTAATGAGGAATATTATCTTTTACAGTTTACAGCTCATTCTACATTGAAAACTCGACAGCAAACGAGAACCAGGTACACGTACGTTGTATATCATGGCTGAGAAATCTGAGACAATGGAGTGATCTGACCTCTATATTTTTGTTCCTCTCAGTCGTTAACAAGTTCAATTGGACCAACCTGACTGCCAATAGCCAAAGAGAATAGGCACAACAGAAGAAGAAGAAAAATAAATTATTGCATCAAATATCTTTGAATAAATACTTAATCTGTAGGTATCTGACAACAGCATGACAGTTTCAAGCTATAATTCACAGTGTATGAACTCACTAACCGTTCTCTGAACTGTAAGTAATACATACCGACATGTTTGGTTACTGCTAGGCAGCAACCGATTAACTTTTTTCTATTGAGTTCTTACTAACATAGTATTATTATACTTGAATAATAAAGACACATTCAATTCTGTATGTAGGAGTAAACATATACCAGAGACTTATTGAGTCACTACAAAATTGATAATCTGTTGGAAATAGTTATTTTGAAAAAGAATTTCGATCAACAGATGAAATTACTGTGACAGCAAAGCATTCATATTTTCGTTTGGGACAATGAAATACAACACAACAGAACTTATATGCCTGGACACGTTACCGTGGACCTCTCCTGGTAAACATAATAACGTTTTCTCTGCAGGATATATTCCAGAATCAACAAGCACCAACGAATGGTACAGAGGAGACGTGTCCGTTTAGTTAAAGTATAAAACAGGAAATTATCAAACTGCACGTAGCTCTCCCAACTTATCCCGAATTGCTGGTAATTCCTAGCCAAATGCAATAGCATCTAAGGCGTTCCATTGACTGAGTTTTGAATGCATATCTCTTCGAAACCAAGAAAACTATTTTTATGGTAACGATCGTACAGTTTAAATTAAATTAATTTTTAAACCATTCGACTGATTTATACCCCGCCTTGTAAGTATATGATTTGAGAATTCTCTCTTTAGATAGAAGCATAATGGATGTCACTTTGAGTATTATTTTCAGTTTTTTGCTTTTGTAATTTTGTACCCACAAAAGTTCGATATTCCATTCCTATATCAAAAGAATTCGGAAATAAATCAAATAAAAAAAAACACTATATTATCTTTATGTACTTGATTGTTTGAATAACTTCCTACAACACCATTATTAAAAAATAGCGCTTTATTGATATCGAAAGGAAAATAGTTTAGGTATTCTCACCAGATATTTTATTTGATATACTCAATCAGAATATTTCTTCTTCCCTTCAATGGTTTAAAAAATAATTATCTTTATATCTACATATTAAATATGCTGCTGGAGTATGTAGATTGTTAAAGCGACATTGTCCAAAAAAGAAAACTATTAACAAAACAATATCTTCAGAAAAATGCACAGATAACGTTATCTTCTATGTCATTTTCGCACTGTCTATGGAATGATCACAGGTGCAGAAATATATCGTCTGTGGGTACCATTACCAGCTACCACTTGGCATAGTATCAACAACTACTGTATGCGGGTCCAAGTAAATGCCTAGGATGCTTTCCGATGGTATGTTTTAATTAGCACCGGTATGCTCAGAGAGAACATAAACTTATGAGCTTCACTGCAGCCGTTCCTGTATCTATGCAATAGGATAATTAATAAGACGTATTCAATTAGTATCAGTAATTAACTCGAGAGCCACTCAACTGATACATACATCGTTCGTACTTATGGTGGAAATGATAACCAATGAGTATCGGTTTAAGAGATGAGAATTATGCGGGAATCAAGGATAAATCAAGTAGCAGCAGTTGTGTTTATACAAACATTTCCAGAGTTTACCTACAGATATGATATTATCAGATCTTTCGGATCTTGTGTGTTAGAGCCAAGACTTACATCCACATATCCTTGAATGACTTTATAAATAGGATTCGTAAGCTTGTTTTTTATACTTTGTTGTTACTTATTGTTGTATATCGAAGTTTACCGATTTCCGAAATTTATTCTTCATTCAAAAGAGATATGTTAAGAACTGGTCTCGTTCTCAATCTTCTCATAATTAAATAATCCTCTCAAAATAAAAACAAGCCACAAACGGGAAGAATAAATATAAAAATAAAAACAAAAATGCATGAGCCTTTTATACGAGTAACTTTTCGTAAAAACTCCATCAGACTAAAAGATAGGTACCTGCAAAATACACAAAACATGATTTTTTATTTGTTGGTTATTGAATTAGAAACATATTGCTTGAATGTGAAAATTTCAATAATTCATTTTCAAAAAACAATAAATGCGACAGAAAATTCGAGTGAGAAATTTACCCTGATGGATCCATACTACGAAAATTAATATAAAATCCTTCATTAAGAACAAATATTTTCTTCTCAAACTTAACCTAATCTAACCTCATACGCATGGGTTGAATCATTTTCAAAATCGCCTTACTGTTTTGTTATTATTTTGAATCGCATCAGCCTCTAGGGTTAGAAAATTAGAAAACATAATGAGTTCACGATACACGTTCAACTCAAAATGTCTTCAAGTGTTTCAGGAATATGGTGGTTTATTCTAGCTTGTTGGTATACTGGGCAGTCACAAAGAATGTGCTTCACTATTAAATGGATATTACAACTAAATATGGAGAGCGCGTTATGGGGTATTCAGAGTTTCTGTTTTATTACAATGAGAATTGGGTAGTTCCTTGTTCTTACTTTGCTGGTATTGCGAAAAAATCACTAACGACACGATTTTTTACCATTTCTATGATCTGAGTACCTACCTATTTATTTACGTTTTTTCACTTTTCCTGGATTTTGTAAGGAATTATTGAATAGCATTATTACCTTATGTGGGATTCGGGATATAATCTTGCACAGATACGATGTGCATAGACATTTTATAGGTTCTTGTTGTCGAAGTAATTTGGATTCCCGAATTAGGATGTTGTTCTATATTTATGCACACTTCTGTATTAACCGTTTTGTTATTGACTTCTGGAAAGCAGGAGAATGAATAAAATCTTCCATAGTCTATTTCAATAAGCGTCTGAGGGTAGCTCCGTGAACATAAAACCCGACTTGAAAATAAAATTAATTAAAAATTATACTCGTAAACTAAAAACGGCGTAGATGTTTGTAGTAGAAGTTATTTGTTTGTAGTTTTTCAAAAGACCTTGAAAATCAAAAACGATATATTTACTCCTATAATTTTTGATGTTTTTATGGCCATTTTCCGGGAATGTGTTAAGAATCGTTTGTAGTTTTTTGTAGTGATAACGGTTTTTTTGTTAAATTTTTTCGTCGTTTGTAGTTTCTGGAGGCACAAAAATTGAATTAAATTTATTTTACGTAAATTTGTTTAAGAGATTAATAATGTTGAAAAAAATTAACAAAAAAATTACAAACAAATAAATGTTACTACAAACATCTACGTCGTTTTCGGTTTGCGAGTTGTAAATTTTAATTAATTTTATTTTCAAGTCGGGCTCTAAGTTTACGGAGCTTCTCAGGGTCGGATCTCCAACATGCGCCACAGAGAAATTTCAAAATATATAAGAAATATTTCATCTATATATATGAGAGTCTATAACCAACAGTAGGTACCCAGGAATCTTACATTACCTATGAACTTGATGTGCTGCCGAATATTCATTTCTGTATTTCCAGGTGGAATGTTTTGGTTGTTGAATCAAACAAGTAGGTACGGTCTTTTGAAGTGCCATATCTAGGCCCAACTCATCTCGGTTATTTCTAATTATTTTAACAGATTTCTTCTCAAGGTTGGTACATCTTCTTGTTGGAGCTATTTTGGAGTAGATATCGTCAGCAAAACATTTTGCTATTTCAGTATACAGTTTATCAAGCTTTGATACGGAGCGTTCATTGGATAAGGGCTTCAATATCTTCAAAATTATTAATATATGACGAATACGCTCCCGAAAGGTCACTTTTTGATTTTAATTTTCTACGCTTATGTGCAAATAGAAGGTATTATATTTAGATTTCAACCCATGAAATCGTTAATTCTCTTAATGGAAAGGCCATTATATGATATTACGATAACAAAAACATGGAGACTAAGTCTTAACACAGACTTGGGTACCTATAGCTTACACTTGTTGGTTTTAGTTATCTCGCGGAAGAAGGAGTATACAAAGCCACGGATTTGAACCCGCTTCTCTTGTAACTTGCCACGTTCTGCTCTGCTCTTCACTTTGATTACCGAAGTTCGGCCCGCAATCACGCACTCATCATTTAGAATAATTATATCTAAGTGTAATCAAAATTTAAATCTACCTATTCTTTCTTCTTATCTCACGTAATCGTAACTTCAATTCTATTTAATTTGTAGGCATACCAAAATTGTAAAATGAACCAGGCGTAATTATACAGCTGAAAAAAGTGCATGTCATAATACTCCAAAAATATCTACCTATTTATATCTATGTACCAACTGTATATGATTTGTTTTGAGTAATTTGTATTGTGTAGTTGTAATACAAAACATTATTTTAAAGAATTATAAATCAGTTTTTTACTTTTAAAACCAATCTAAAATTGACAAATTATATGGTGTCAACAAAGAAATTATTATTGGTTACCCTTGACTACACCTGCAAAAAAATTAACCAACTAATAATGTAAAAGTATTCAATAATAATTTATCGTGAAGTCCATAATTCTTTGGCAATATTTGGGAACCCGAACCTTTGGCGTATAACGGGCTAACATGGGACATTATGGTGCCGTCACAAACACCAACACAGGAGTCTTATAGCTCGACACGTGTTTCGCCAAAAAGATGGTAATTGATAAAAGTAATTTTAATTACCAAAATAAAACAGTCGTACGATTCCAAATTGCTAATGCCTTTCGCAAATAAATAAAAAAATTCTGTATTTTAAATACCTAATTTTAATATTACTTATAAGAAAGATTATATTTTACTAGCGCAATAACTGGTCATAAGTAGTAAATAATTTTAACTCAAAATATATTATGGATATCGTATAGGCTTCGCTTATATCGAGAAATAGAACAAAACTTAGACAAAACTAGTATAACTTTAAGAACAATATAATGGAAATATAATTTGATATTTGATATAAAGACAACTTTAAATTTGCATGGTTTTCATAGTAATAATTTCTTGTTGAAGTAAGTTAAATATCTCTGATATATTCCATTTTCAATGGTGATAATGTGCTGACCTTTCTGGAGCAGCCATGCTATCTGCATATTTTGCAGGAAAGTTACATTGACTGCGGTTGGTCCGCAAACTTTACGCCATGTCGGTAGATGCATATATTTTTCGTTTTTCATTACCTCATGCAAACTCTTGACATAATTAATGCCATTTCGCAAACGAGATGCTGAGATTTTATTGATATTGGATATGGACAACAACGGTAGATCAGCGCCTTTATACTTGAGCAGTTTTAATGAAAATTTTTTATTCAACAGCCCAGATTATTTATTACATTTTATCCAAAATAAAGGTTACGTATGTACCTTAAAAAGTAATTCAATGATATAAGTATTAAGTATTAGTAGGTACCTATAAGATTGAAGAAGTTCAGTTTTGTATTGGAAGGGTTCGGATCTTAAGATATTCGTATAGGTTTTTAGGCCATAATTATCACTAGAAGATTTATTTTTCTGGTTATCTATAATATCCCTGAATTCTGTAAAATATACAGGACAAAAAAGAAAGATCGGACCATACCCTATATGATTTTTCGTGAAAGGACTGGATATATGCATTTTCCAGATTTCCCAAGAATGTTTTAAAACAATGATCAACATGCCTACATTCATCTATCACTAAGTTCGAATCATACAAGGAGACCAAATCAAAGAAAGCCAACATAGTATTCTGTGCTAACGGCATATGCTGTGCTTGAACAAAAATTTCTTGTCATGTTCTAATTCGCAGCATAAAATTGACACAAATTTTAAATATATGACAATGTTGCTGTCACCTAATCTATACCTACCTATATGCCTATATCTATATTCGTGCTCGAATCCCAGGCTATCGTATTCTTCTCTCCTAATCTCGCAAGGCAACGGGACACCAGCAAGAGTATCTTTTGACCTAAAAATATATATTTGCCATGATATTGGTATTCTATTGCAAATATGAGTGACAAAGTATCATATAAGATAAGAAAACATTATTAAGCTTTAACAGATAGATCTTATATCAATTTAGTTTCTTGAGATATGAATTTCTATACTTATTAGTAGGTACATACTTTGTTTTATAGAAAATTAGTATGACCGCGCGTGGTTTGCATTCATGGAAAAATTATGGTTTTCGGCACTCTGTGTAATGATGAAATTCCAATTAGAGAATCGATAACAATCTTGCATCAGCGGATGCAACAGCATCCGTGTCCAGTATGTATGTAAATTTTCGTGTAAACGTTTAGTGCATGATTAGACTTCGCAATGCATACGCGCTGCAATTCAAGTTAACTGAGTTTCGCGCGGATGGGTATGTAGTTCGTCTGACTAACACAGGAGCGCTGCATACAAATTGGACATTGGCGGGAATATTGCGTCTCGTTGGCCTGGGAACAGGGGCGGAATAGGGCATTTAATTTCGGGCCCAACAAATAATACCTAACCATCTGGGTTTTGAGAATTATATTGCTCGAAATTGCATGCAGGCTCAACATATAAATTCGGATGTGTTTAGTTGATGAGTTGAATATTCATAAAACTATTTCGATATGTCAAATGCAAATCTTCGCCCACGTTCTGTACCTACTTATGGTAGAAAATTTTAAACATTTTTTTGACTTTAAAAAAATGCCAAGACCGATTTGATCCGATAATGTATATTATTAAAATGAAAGTTTTTCTTTTATGTCGTAATCGGCAATTTCCAAGTAGGTGCCTCCCCTTTTTGCAGCTAATCAAAAACATATTTTTATTGGTTAGGTACCTACGTATATCAAAACAATGACATGAAATACTGAGTGTTTAATGTTGTTTAAGTTAACTCAATAGTACCTAAACTGAAAATTCTATCATCTCGATAAAAATCAGAAAAAAAAAATTAATTAAATTGTTGTTGTTTATACCTTGTCGATTTGATATCAAAACAGCCCAATTGTCATATGTAAAAGATATCAAAATTTTGGAGTATATTTCTACCTACACGTATAGATCGGAAGAGCCTACTTAGAGAAATACCAATTGAAAGAATTATTTAAAAAATGCGGACATAATTTGCTTGAGATGACAGTAAAAAAGATGGATAAAATATTATATACCTAACCTAAACATGTGAGACCTGATTCTCGAAATAAATTTTGCAAAAACTGAATAATGACAGTTTCCCGTTAATTTTTAGATTTCTGGAAAGGAGAAAAAAGAACCAAATTAAGTACCTATATCCGCTGGAAACGCATAATCAACGTTGACATCAAATTAAGAGCTCTGAAAAAATTTTTTGGTTGTATTTAAAAAGATAGCAAAAAATGATAACTGAAATAAACTTGGAGAATAATTAAAATTCAGAAACAAAAAACATTTATCCAAACACCGTACCAGATCAAATTTACATATTTCTTAAAGAAATACCCTTTATTTTAAATTGAAATGCACTTCACTTCCCTGTTACAGCAACATAAAGTTGTAATTGTTAGAAAACGATAACAAATTCAATACTCAGTAGTTAGGTAGGTATAGGGTAAAAGCGGCAGAGTTGTCGCAGCGGGACAGACGCCGCTTTTGACGTATGTCAATAATTAAGCCAAAAAAATAGATGCCTCCAAGTATCTTCTTATGTTTCGATCGATAACTGAGCGGTTATGACATTAGACGTGTTTGTTTAAAAAAATATAGTTTTCTATCCTCGAATTTAGGAAGCTAAAGTGCATTTACTCCATTTGAAAATGGGTACAAGAGCAATGATCTTTTGGAGCCTTAGTTTTTAAATAATTGTCTAAAGTTTCAAAAAATATAAATTTTTGCTGATATTCAGTAAATCTAATATCAACAGAATGATTCGAAACACAAATATGTAGGTACATTATTTTCTCGATTTTTCCAAATGGATCACCCTACATCTTACTATACATATCTTGTTTTTTGGGTACCTACCTACATATCTTCAACACTCACATCATACCTTAAATAATTCACTTGTCAAATAACCAAGTATTGGTGTTGGCATTTACAAAAGTATTATTAATAGTGTGAGTGACTTTTCGTAAAATTCGTCTTTTTTTAATTTTTTATGTTTTTAATAATAAATAACAGCAAAATGTTAAAAAAATAAAATCAATTGCTGATCTTTTCTTCTTTATCGATAAAAAGTATTTATTTATCCGTTTATAAGTCTAAGTATTTACCTACTCTGTTTTTCTTTAAAATAAAATAAATGTTTGGAGTCCTCGGGGTATGAGTTCCACACGAATTCGACACATTGTTATATTGTCTAAATATAAACAGATGTCTGCTTATTTCCATTTTTCATTCCATTTCCAGTTATTGCTGATGCACTAAAAGTTAAATTTATCATTATAATACATATTAGAGTAAACGAATATCTACAACTCTATCATATTTTCTATACTCTATATCGAAGAAAATAGTAATCGAATCGGTACACTCATAAAAAACTACAAAAAAGAAGACTTGCAGCAACATAAAATCCCAAGCTTACATGGAAGCGTTTGCTCCATCTGTCGGTAGAAGCTGGAAATCTATTTCAACTGAAATATAAAAGCGGCAAGTATTACATTTTCCGGGATTCGGCGACCATCAGTTCTGGAAAATATGACTGCACACCACGCTCAACTTTAATAATATTTCGTGAATGGCATCCGAGTTACCTCTGATGTGGTATATTTTCTTCGGGTCCCGGTTAATTATAAGCTGAAGTTGGGTGTAGGAAATCGACTGGGTAACAGCTTCGACTTGATTAATCTGGAAGATTTTGGGGTAATTTGCCGCCTTCCAAATGGAACTGATATTTCTTAGTATTCCAAGGTTTGGACACGGATTTCCTTCATAGTTAATTTATCTATACTACCATCTCCTGATTAATCTTTGAACTGTTCCAGTTTTTTAAGATAGGGCTTATACTTTAAGAATTTCAAAATATTTAATAATATATTTTTATAACGCTAGTAGCTATCAATCGAATATGGCAGTTTATATGCAATACTTCTATTCTGGATTTCTCTTTACCTGAGTTATTAGAAATCTTAAAAATGTGGTGTGTCCAGTCTCAACTTTCCTGCCACTTTTTAAGAATATAAATAAATATGTAGAATATATGAAATTTTATTTGAGCATAACTTTTTTCTCTGCTAAGCTATTGAAATCCGCTCCTCGATATTTTGCCCATTTTTATCCTTTTTTTTCTTATAAAAGTGCTATATTTTGAGATTAATCAAACAATATAACACATTAGGTATAAATTGATCGATACTGAAATACAAAAATATCTAGTTTTGGGTTTACTTGAATTTCTATTTCAAAACTAGGAACCATAAAAAATAAGCTGCTGATCGTCATCAATATTAGATGGTAACTTTTGACACAAATCACAATTAATGCCAAAACGCATATTAACTAGGGTAGAGCGGAGCTAGTTGAGCATAGGGGCAAGTTGGGCAATCGAAATATCTCGAAAACTATTCCAGGCACGCGAATGAATCAAATAGCGAAAAGAAGAGGCCGCGGGAGGGGAACTCATCACAACACCGCCAGTGGCGACTAGTCGATCGAGTGAAGTACACGCGCGCATTGTTTATTTTGTAAGCAAAAAGTAAAATAATTATAAAACGGAATATTTGTTATGTAATAGTTGAACGTTATCCGATTTTAATCAGGTAAGTGTTAAGCTTCCATAAATTTATAGTACTTTTGATATGTATAAATATTTTGAGTATCATTCTAACCGGTTTCTCATAATCTCACTTTTGTTTTAAAATTTCGGATTGGGGTTAATTGAGCTATAGTTGCTCAACTAAACCCATGACTTAGAACTAAAGTAATAAGTGCTTTTTATTTTTTTAGGATGCGGATTGATTTGTTGCAAAGCCTATTCTGAAAGTTTATCAAGGAGAAACATGGATCTAGTGTCAAGTTTGCAATTAATGGGCACATACAAAATGTGCGCCAGATGCTGGTTTTACTTTCGTTTGTGTCAATTCCAACAGTGACAACGACCATCAAGTTTCCTATATCTGATTATTATTTTCATTTATATATTAATATTTTCTTATTAAGATAAGCTTTATGATAATTACATGAATATTCAAGTCTGAATATGATCAGAAAGACTGAAACTAATTCCAATGTTAAGCTTAAGATAGGTTGATATTTTGTTGATTCTAGTATCAGTTTATTATTCAAAGAAATTTACTTTAAGTTTAGTTGTTTTGTCACTGCAAGACAGTAAATAAAAAGCTGATTATCAAACAGAAATTTTATTTCATCTCTAGTTAACATTCAACCCATAATTTGGCTAGACATTCTAAGTGCTCAATTTGCCCCATACCCTTGCTCAACTTACCTCACCTGTGGGGTACATTGAGCATCTCTGACTTTCTTCACAAACGGATGTAGCTCTTAAATGCGATTTGATAGAAATAAATTACTATGGACACTTTTGTAAACGGATAAATTAGTAATCCTTCAGTGTGCATAACAAGCCATTAATACTTATCGTTGAGGAGCTATACCCGCTCAAGTGAAAAAGTGCTCAACTAGCCCCGCCCTACCCTACCTATAGAGTATAGAGGGTGTTCATATTTTAAATGTTCTTACCACGGATTTCTCGAAATGTGATTATTTAACAAATACGGAACAAATAATAGCGAGTACAACTTTTGAAGCAATGTTCACTTTCCTCTTTTTTACGTTATGCTCCCAATAGCTGTTTCCTTAAAACTCTTGAATGGTTAGATTTACCAAGTAAAAGTCTATTTAAAAACTTCTTTCAATTATTTCCTTTTTTATTCCATTAATTTTTTTTAATAGGTGTATATGGCACAATATAGGGAATCCTACGACGAGAGTGCGTTAGTTGTAGGTATATATACTAGGTGTATCATAAAGAATGGACGTACTATAAAAGGAATATTCTATGGTCAATTTTAAGTCGATTTTACAACATTTATTTATATACAAAAACTCTCTCTTAAGAAGTTACAGCTCTTTTTTTGGCTGTAAAAACCAAACAGTACAGAATAAAAGTTCGAAATTGTTAGGTTCAAAAATCGGCAAAAAAGCCAAAAATTTCTTAAGGAATTATTCTTTTCAAAATGTCTAAAAAAGTTTTCTAGAAAGGAAAAATATGGGGGTTGAAAGGGGGTGCAATGCCAATTTCACCCCCTTGCCTTCACCGGAACTTTTCCAATTCTATTCGCAAACGATTTTTGAACCTAAGAAATGATAGATACCAAATTTGAAGCTATTATTTTGTTATGTTTGGATTTTATAGCCAAAAAACTTATCGATGTCATGCAACTTTGAAGGGGTGTAACTTCTTAAGGGTGTGTTTTTGAATATAGATAAATATTGTGAAATCGACTAAAAATTGACCATAGAATATGCCTTCAAGAGTATGACCATTCCTTATAGGAATATATATATGTAGGTAGGGTAAAAGCGTATAAGAGTAAACAGTAAACAGTGCCGTATATTTACGAATTTCCAAGAGTTTAGTGAAAAATTAACACAGGAAGAAAAAATAAAATATTTATTCTTCCATAAAACTCTGAGAAATATAACAAATTGCAACTCAAAAAGTAAAAAAGATACATTCTGTAAGGAACTGCACTTGCGTACTCTTGTGCTCCATTACTTACAAGAGTAAAACCTGGTTATAAGAGTGCGCACATTATTTTGATGATTTTTGGTGACTATCGCACCCAAATTCCCCACCCATGTAAGACGTACAGTTTTCGTGCCACCACTTCTGACATCTTGCATACTGAATCTAGTCTTCAGAAGGTGGATCTGCAAAAAACTCGCCACAGGATAGATACGACACCTCATCGTCGTCGTCTTTTTCGTTTCTTTTTGGTTTCTTTGCATTTTTTACGTTTTCTTATTTTTAATTTCTGCAAATACCTTTCTTTTGTACATGCAACTTTTCCAACAACTCTTTTGGCCTTTTGTGCAATAACTTTTGTTGGGTTGGGAAATTTTTCATGAATATTCTTTAAGTTTTCAAAAAATTATAAATATTAGCATGCCCTTTACATAAACCTAACGGTTTCTGAAATATTTTAACCAACTATGAAATTTATTGTTGACAGTTCTGTTAGTTTTAAGTTGTTTAATCAGTTTATGTCAGTGTCAGATAATACGTTAACAATTTTTCACAGAATAAAAGTATTGTTTAAAAACAATGCCACGTTTAGAGCTTAGAGAAAAAGAAACAGCTCATCACAAAGGATCGTCAAGTATTGAATTTGGGCGCCATTACCCCATTAGTTGAAAGCTACGGTGAGCAACAAACACGCAGACTGGCATAATTTGTTCTAGATAACTTTCTTGTAGTTTCAGTATTTACTCAGAAGTCCATGTTCTGAAGAAATCAATAGATAGGTACTTTCTTTACTCCTCAGTCGCTCGAGTATGAAACTCAGAAAGCTCTTAAATATAATTTATTTATGATTAACATAAAGTAAAGAAATAACAGGAATGTGAATTCATTCTAATATTATTATTCTATTACAAAATTCATTACAACAAATGTTCAAAAACGCCACCATTTTGTTCAAGAAAAGCCAAAACTCTTGTCTTCACAGAACGATTTGTTGTTTTCTGGATAATATTTGTATCAATGTCATTGAACGCTTCTACAACTCTATTGATAATGTTTTCCTTAGATGTAATTGGATTTGCGTAAACCCGATCTTTAATGAGACATCATATGAGAAAATTCATAGGTGAGAGATCTGCCAAACGAAGATGGTATAGGTATGCAGGGTCCATTGTTGATTTCCAAACATTTATAGTTTCACCTATCATCCGTGAATAGTGTGCTGGTGCTCGGTCCATTTGGTAAAATAATGGAATATTCTCGGGAAAATGACGTATAGCTTCAGCAACCACATTCTGAAGAATCCATAAAAAATGGAATTAATTCTTATTGCACAGGAAACGTTCAAATTTCAAGATTGTTTTGAAAACTTTTCATGTGTTTTCCGAGGTTTTTCTAAGGCCCAGAAATGAGTATTTTGAAGGTTAAAATAAAAAATTTGCATTATCTGTCCAAATTAAGTATATTCATCTTGGGTGACTCGAATTCTTAAATCAATCTCTAACAAATTCTGTACTAGACAGTATTTTAGAGAACGCCCCTTATGTTTTCGTAGAATCTTATGAACGGAAAATTTAGAAATCCAGAGTTCATGTTCCGCCTTTTTCACGGAATGATTGGGATGTGCGTGAAAATAAGCAAGAACTGTAATTTCCAGATATTTACCATTGGACTATCCTTGCTAATGTTAGGTAGGTACAAAAGCTCTACACTGCCTATAGTTTTGAAGGAGCAGATTGATTATATTTCTATTTGGCCTGGGACGATCTGGATATCATTCTGAGTAAATTCGACATGTTCTATCCATTATTCGATGACGTTCTCCAAAAATAATTCTAGTAGTTCTAATAGTAAGTTGTCTTCGTTCATAAATCTTGAACGTGACATTGTGTTTTACAACACTTATTCTTTGAAAAACTGTTAACCTATTATCTGGTAATAACACAAACTGATTAATCAACTAGGGTGACAGACCTGTCGACATTAGTTCTCTAATCCATGGCTAATCTAGTGGAGCTGAGCTCGTTACAGATTTTCATCCTTCCGTAGCATTATGATCATGGCCATTTAATTTACACGTATTAAGAATTACTATTGATGATGAATAATTTGTATAAAAAAAACGGTCAAATATCGAGAGCTATAAATTCTAGATAAGTATAGGAACTATTATAGAAAACTACACCAGAATATTGTATAGAATTCAATTTTATGAAAATATATAGGGTGTTCAACGTAAAATAAGAAAGTTGATACCTGTATCAGATAAACTAAATACTCAGTACACAGTACGATCCTTAGTAGTTAAGTAAGTACTTATGGTAAAATGGATGCGGAAATATGCGATTGTCGTCCGTATGACGCGACTGCTGCAAGATCAACTAATATGTCTTTTTTTTTTATATTCCCGTTTACGGTTACCAGATGATTACGTTGACCGATCAGTTAGTTCATTTCTATCTACATCATTTCATGAGAGAAAGACGTAGAGCACGACCGATACGGCACATTTACATCATACCATCAAATAAATTCTTTGCATAATTACATGATAGAGTAATCTTAAAATATATACCTACTACACAGTAAGAGAACGAGATAGATTAGATTAATCAGATTTTCGACACCATCGTCTGCATGCAGGGTCGAACAGTGAACGTTCATGAAATTGAATTACTTTCAACAAGACCTTTCATTTGATCGTTCTAATGAAAAAATGTGAGAATATCGAAAGCTTTTGAGTTTGAATGCGACTACATTGAAAATAAATAAATAAAGTTCAAAATTTAAGTAACTCATTGAATCAAAAACAACGATCAACAATCAATACATAGGTTGTACTTGTGTACAACAAAATCTTAAAAAAACATATTTATAGCATTATAGTATAAATAATAAATACTCCCCAACTAAACTATTAAAATATTTCTAGTCCACATTCAACAAAAACGAAATTTATATTCAATACAATAAATCAATGAAAACATCATAAAGGCATTTGAACCTACAGGGTGATCAACTTATACTCCGAAGTGACATCTCTGGTCAAGCTTCACATTTTAGAATTATTTGGTAACATAAGGTCAAATCATACCAATATAAATAGATTGCCATATGTATTATCTTGAATTGTAATTGCACTCATTTTCCCCATTCCAGCAATATTGGGTCTGACTAGATTCTACTGTATTTTTTTCAAGCTATGTTCACATTTATGAAAAAATCTTAATGGAATCGTTACTGTGTATTAATCAAAGTTTACACCTGAGTTTTATACTCTCAATGCCAAAAGATTTTCGTACCTACTAGTCTACTTTTGTTGCTACTCATCAAGTTTTCGATAGCTTCCATTTTATATAATATATTTTAATCAGTAGACAATGAAATGAGGTTATAGAATACGTCACAAAGTAGAGTACACAGAATATATCACAATAAAAAGTCAAATAATGCATAATATCCCAGTGTATCATAGCTGCAAAAAAGTTATTTCGTCATATCAAATAATTTCAAGATAAGAAGAAGCTCTAATTCCTTTTTGAATTAAACTTTTGTAAGTTTATGGCAGCTTGTTGTAAAGTTTAATGGCCATGTGCTTAGGGCTCTGTTCTGTTCGTGAAAGTCCCATGACGGGGAACGGGGAACCTCTAATACATTTGAATTTCTAGTACTTCCCTATTTGTTATAAGATATAAGCATTAGGACCTGGAAACTACCATAGTTGGATTTAATGTACAGAAGTAGCTCGAAGACTTTTGAAGAAACCTTTGCAAGTATTTCTGCTTCCATCGTCAACAATTAATCGTACTACTCTTTTTTTTAAATTAAGATTCTGACTTCTTCACTATATACAACCCATGCTGTTACAACACATAGTGGAATGAATATATCCAAAATAAATGGCAGTAACCACTGATCTGTCAGTCACTAGTCGGAGTTGATTGATGCATTAAGTTAAGTAATTCTACAAAAAAATCGCAACATATTCCTCAAAAACTTTGGCAAAAGGACTGATGGGTGATAAGGTCCTGTAATTCTCAAGATATTCTGGATTCCGACATTTACAAATAGGAACAATTTTGGATATTTTAAAGCAGTCAGGAACTGCATCATCTAGCAGGGGAGAGTTGAGAAGATATATAAGGGGTGATACATGCTAACCCAAAACTCAAATGGATCACCCCATACTTTTCATAAGGTTCAAAAAACTCTTACAAAATACTATCACTTTTGATGAGTATTCTTTTTAATAATAAAAACGACATTTGTGGTAATACATACTGTAAGTAAGTCTTTCTGCTCTCTTTCAATTCACAGCTTTAAAACACACACTAAATATAGAATACTCTGTAAATAAAACCATAAATTGTTTAACAGAACTATAATGAGACTAACTGCAAAAAAAACTAAATAGAGTGTTCAAAATTTGTACATATCAATCATACTTTTGAAGAACATCTAGTTTGAGAATAAGTTGACTGAATAAACTTAAATTTGATCTTAATTTTACTTTTAGCATAAATGCAACAAAAAATGTGAGAAAAAAATTAAGGTTGCTTTGCAATGGCTCAAAATATGGGTATATTGAATCGTCTATTTAATTATATGCTGATAGTTTATGATTTTTATAGTAAACATGATAATAATAAAAATAAAAAAAATATTATTTTATTTTTTCATTCTTTTTCGTATCTCTCATGGCTATTGTTAAGGGATGGATTTTTTTGTTCTGGATAGACACATATGCGTGTGCAGATTCTTATGTATCTAAGGGTGGCATTTAAACAGTCTGGTAAATGATTCAGCACCTGTGCAAATTTGATTGGTTTATTTATATCAATTAATCAAAAAAAAATATTTCGTAGTGTGCCATGTAAATATTTGCATGTCTTTACTTATAAGTGAATTGATAATTTCCGTACTGTTCATTTATTCTCAGCTTCAGTTCTTTTTGGATCATTATGTATGTATCAAACGCAGCTAAAATTAGATAAATTCCTGTAGATGTAAGCAAAGCTTGTGTCAATATTCAGTAGCTTACGTAACTTTTATCTGAATACTTTTTCTTGTATTTGTATATTTTTCTGACTCATGTACTATTACCTGCTATTTACAAAATCAGTATTAAAATGAAAATTATTGTTTTTTTTTATAAAATTAAGCAATCTTGCAACATAAGAAGCACACAGTTTTATTTACCTAATATACGTGATTAGCATTGATGCCATTGACCGTTCGTTGATTTAACCCGAACACACTCATTATGGCATGAGAAGTGACGACAACTGTCATATAATTCTAGCAAAGCTATGCTGAGAAATCTATCTCGATCGCAATAGCCTTCTTCAAAGAACTTTTATTGGATCGCTCGCTATTAAGGGTGAAGTACCGATTTAAACACGGAATGTTGAACAATGCATCCGTTTAACATTGAATTGGGACACAAATAAAGAATTCTATCCATAAATTCTATATCAAATATTTAATATTATCTGCCATTTACAGTAATATCAAGAGATTAGGAATAGAAACACGAATTATTTAATTTAAATATTCATATGGCCAAATAGTACCTACGATATTGGGCGGTTTTTATTGTAATATTATTTTATTGTGATTATTCATAGTATCTAATAATGTTGTGTTAAATATACACCTAAGTGAATGAGTGAGTCCATAATTAAGGTATAAAATTCATAAAACATAGACAGTTGATTTTTACCAACAAAAAAAACGACCACGTTTGTATTTTGTCTGATTTAGTGCAACTTTTTGACATATGTTCTGACCATTGATTATGCGTATCAGCACTCCAAGCTGAAACATTCTGACCTGAGTTTGGCACTTCTCAACATTCTGGCCTCAGCTTCATCGCCACACCTTCACCTACCAGTCTAATATTTGAAATCATGGTGAATCATATACCGGAATGTTAAAATGCTTGTGGGTGTTCATTGAATAATTTCAAATATCTCAAAAATGAAGAATAACATTGAACTAGTTTCATGTAATGTATCTAAATAACTAGTTTTTTAAGACAGTAAGCTTCTATCTGACCAAATTTGGTATAAAAATCATTCTTGGGTTAAAGCAAAATTTAATCAGCCAAAATAGAGAAATGAAATTATATAAAAAGTGTCGTGGTATATACACACTTGAATGCAAAATTATCGACTCACTATATCAATACGCTCATTTCCGGTTTATTCTAAAGAACATGAAAATAAAAATATTAGATTTGCAAACAATATCTTCATTGTTGGGCTTTCAAAAACTGTTGTTAGCGCATTAATCGGATGACGCATTTAAAAAAGAGTGGAACACAAAGATAATTTCAGAATCTTGCTCATTGGAAGGTGCGAGCGCGCCCTCTGTTATCGGCTTGCAGTACGCTTGCGCATGCAATAATTCATCATTACCTATCACTTATACGAAGTTGACATACCCATATGTAAGTACTTTAGTAATTTGAAAGAGAATGGATACCACAGCCATCAAAGCAGCTCAGGCAGTTGAATTGTTGAGAGGAGGCCTCAGCCAGAGGGTCGTGGCCAATCGGCTAAATTTGAGTCAATCGTCAGTACCGGGAAACCGGTGACCAGAAGGAAGCAGTAAACCAATGTCAATGGAGGGAGACGATCGATTTCTCGTTTCAAAAACGCTCAGAAATCGACATTTGCCTAGCGCTGACCTCAGAAAGAGCTGAGGAATATTTGAGGTAAGGTCACTAGCGTTTTGAAAGTGAGAAGAAGACTGAAGGCAGCCAACCTGACACTAAAAAAGGCAGCTACGGGTCCAAAGCTAACTGCAGCCCATAAGCAAAGGCGATTTGAATTTGCTCGCGAACATCTCTATTGGGGCAACGACCAATGGAGTAGGATCTGCCTACATAAGAGACGTTAGACTTATAGAAGGCCTGGAGAGCGATTTGTTGAATGCTGTATACGAGAAACTGTCTCATATCGAGGCGGCTCTTGTATGTTCTGGGCAGGCATTTCCATGGGAAAATTGAGTTGGTTTTCGTGCCTTGCGGAGGACGTGGGGGAGGTTTAGCAGCGGATGGCTATATCAGGAACATTCTGGAGAACATGTGGTTCCGTATGCTGGATTTGTTGGTGAGAACTTCATCTTGATGCATGATAATGCCGGATGCCATACATGAATACAATTGAGCATGTTTGGGATGTGCTTAAATAAAGAGTCCGGGCTAGAAATCCTGCACCAGCGAGCGTTATGGAAATTAGAGCTGCGCTTAATGAAGAATGGAAAACAATGCCTCAAAACATTATGAGAAAAGTAATCCGGCCAATGCAAAATCGATTGGAAATTATAATTAGGAGTAGGTGCGGCAACACCAGATATTGAAAAACATATAACTGGGTTTTTATTTTTATAACCTCCCTTTCGGACTCGTTTCAATGAGCAATATTAGGCAAACTCCGTTCGGGTTGCATTTTTATCATGTTTGATCCGATTAGTTCTATAGAAACCGTTTTTTAAAGCTTAATAATGAGGTTATAAGATGCATCACTAATATTTTTATTTTCTTGTTCCTTAAACTAAAACGACGGAAATGAGCGTACGTCTAGTGAGTCGATTGTTTTGCACTCTAGACGCATAGGAAAATAATATGAACCACAAGTATAACAATAATTGGTTGTGTAGCATACTAAAGTTTTACTGTTTGAGCTGTAGGTTCAAACCCTGGCCTAGTTTAGCATTTTTCCATTTTCATTATAACTTAGATAATAAAATGAAATGTACCTAATAATTAAAACAGATAAAAATAATAAATTTGTAAGAAATTATCTATTTATTGTAGCTATTCTTCATACTATATTCTAAAAAGACATTGTATTTATTTCTTTACCTAATATGGTTATAATAATCCCGTGGGGTATGAATTTTACTGGTATAGGTATACATGCCGCAATGTAAATCAACTATATTCGGATCATCAATGTAACAGCGTTCAAGGTACGCAAACTAACCAAAATCTCTTCTGTAAAAAAAAACACGATCTCATTTCCTACCAGAAGGAAACTTTCCATCCAAATTGATCTCGGCACCGTTCCGCGATCCAGGTATAAAATCTCATCAGCGTCGACGGTGAAATGTAAATCCCGCCCGAGAATCGGTACCAATTTACTTGATATGCTCCAAAAATATTTCCGCGGAAAAACAAGAGCAAATCACCTCCAATCTTGTTTTAGCGTACCGCGTCAGCGGTGGAATACAAAAATAGTGACGTTAGAGTAGAAGATTTAGAAAAAAGTAGATATTCTTATTTTATAAGGACCACACCCACTGAATATCCACTAGAAAATAAAACTGATAAGTTCGATGACATGGAGGAAAGAATAATATTGTGAAAGCATTTTCTTATTAAAAAATTTAAATTATTTAATTAGAACACAAAAATAAGCAGATAGCCAAAATATACGTACGTCACAAAATAAATAAAACTTGTGTAGACCGAACAACATTTTGCAGTAGGTATACAGGTTAATTACAAATTGACGAAAAGTTCATAGCCTAGGTGTTAGCAGCTCTCTCTGGTTACATAATGAAATATACTTATAGGGTATTCAAAATGCAAAGAAAACTGAAATTTCATTTCAAATCTCAGAAAACTTTATAGGTATGAATCACTTGGTTTTTAACATTGGTAGGTACTGATTTTGCATATACCTACATCGTAATAGTTTTATGACAAAGCCCCCGGTTAAAATGTCACTATTTTCGAGCCAACTAAGGAAATTAAAAACAAATACAAATAACACTAGAATAAGAGAATGTAAATGATGCTACTTTCATACATGATTCAAATGAAAGGACATTGACGTCACGTCTGAAAGTTACTTGATTTTAGGCACCCATTGAGATAAAATATCATGTCAAATAATAAACACACACATTCATTAAAAACTTATCGGAACTGTACGTTCGAATCCCGCCAGAGCTATGGATGTGGACTTTGGAATTGTTTAGCCTACTGCTTGGTAGATAGATAAAAAAGTTGCAACTATGTATGAGATGGGCATTTATAGGAAAACGAATCAAAAAAATCATTGGCATAGTAAAGAGTTTAATCAGGGGATTTAGGGCAGAACCAGATTACTGGAGAACATGTTAAAATAAATATTTTTTACAAAAGATTGGACCGACTTATTAGTTGGTGCACTGAAAAGTATAAAATAATACTAATTCTATTGGTGCTGTTACTTTTGAAGTTGTGCAGTTGCAGTTAGATTGATAACTTTTCGCACCAACTTCACAAGTACCAGCACCAATAGAATTAGTATTATTTTATACTTTTCAGTGCACCAACTAATAACGTCGGTCCATTTTTTTGTAAAAAATATTTATTTCACAATTTTGAGTGTAATATTAGTCACGAAAATCGTTGAACGTTCACTAATACCCATACTTATCCTATTACTCACGTATATTTGCCTGTAGCTGTTATTATTGAGATCTCAAAGCATCGCTGCGGAAATACGCTTAAATATTTTACATGTTACCATTTCAACACCGATTTAACTCGAAAACCGTAACTCTAAGGAAAAGATGTTCATTATAAATGTTACATTAAAATGCTACAAATAATTATGTCGTTCATTTAGTATCGAAAGATTTTCAGTTTTTGAAAGAAATCGCCCTCTCCACATAGCAAAAATACATTTTTAAGATGCGTCTATCTCGAAAACCGTAACTCTTTTGAAAAAATGTTCAATTTAAACATTTCCGGATATTGTCCTATCTTTAATTATACCAAATCAAATTTTCGATTTTCGAGAAAATTTGCCCCATACACCCCTTTAGGGGCGGTTTTCGGAGGGAAGGGGATTTCGGATTTGCGTTTTTATGAATATGAGACCATTTCTCAAGCCTCATCTTTCAAATTAATCAAAAATCATCAAAATCGGAGAACGTTTACTATATACAAGGCCCGAACAAACAAAAAAAAAGCACACAGTCGAAAAAACAAGTTGCACCGCAGATTTGTGATTCATAGATACCTACATATGAAGTTACCTATTCAACACCCTATAGCTCAAAACCCAAGGTACATACTTAGTAACCTTGTGGAAAAATTCCTATTCAGTTTTTTAAGTTATTTGAAAATAATCTTCTATATCAATTTATTTCTCCATTAGCAATCTGAAATATCTATAGATAATAAATGAAGCAATAGTAGGTATTATGATGTTAATAGTATATTTTAATTGGATAAAAAAATTCAATGATTAATGTCAACAATTCATTTTATTCCATAGAATTAGTTGTTTCTTGACTTAAAAAAAAAATTTATCATGTTATTCTAAAACAATCAAAATTAAACTAAACTGTTGTCTAGACCCGTGCATACTCAAAGATTCAAGATAGATCCTTGAGTATCTCAAAAATGATCAATAGTAAAAAATTGCCTCAAAACACATGTCGCTGCTTTTTTTCTTTTGAAATTATTTTATCTACCCAACTGAAAATCCAGAAAAATGGTCATACCGCAAATAGTAACAATTGTTATTTTTTTACAAATTTCTATATAGGTACTTTATCTAAAAACCTAAGCAATTTTCAAATCTGCTTTGGACCTTTAGGTGTTTTTTTTGAATTTAAGGTATTCCCAAAGTCTTTATACAGAAAATAATGAAGCCTTGTATATCGATATCTCCGCTATCACCTGAAATATTTACCAGAAAAAGCGACAAAAATTCCAACAACTAGGTATAAAAACAACAAAAAATGCTTGAGTCTGGAAAAGAGAGGTTAAAGCTTTACCTATTAGGAAATAAATTTATAATTTACAAAAAAGCAGTATTCAGATATAATATTGATTTATATAATTGTATGTATATATATATATATATATATATATATATGCAAATTTTATCTCGGAATCTGGTCTACAGATTTAGATGAAAATTCATATGTATGGGTTTTTGAGTGTATTGAATCGATTGGTTGTATTCACATTCACATAAAAAATCGTTTTCAGCAATTAAAATTCTTATTCTATCCTCCATACAGATTATAAAAGATATATGGATATGAGCCCACTAATTTACGCAACATGAGTAGCTCATTGGTTAAGCTCACGCCTGGTAATTTGGAGATACTCGGTTCGTATCCTGATCAAGTTAGATTTTTTTTCCAAATTCAAGGTGTTAATAAGAGTTTCTGATAATTTAATCGGAAATTTTCAATGAAAAAAATTTGTACATATCTAATTTAATACATTAATACGAGTAATTCTTGTATACATAGGTACCTACATAAAAAAAATCTCAGAAACAGCTCCAACGATTTTGATCAAATTTGGTATATAGATAATGTTCAAAAGTAGAAGTGGCTTTCCTGACAAAACGCGAGGGTGTCGCCTTCGGGGTCCATAAACTTTTTTCTTGAATGATTAGCAGATTTGGATAAAAATGTGCAAAAAGGGGTTTTAAGAGCTGAGAAATAATTAATTGGCGTTACTTGCATTTTTAATTATATTTCCTTATAGACTCACTCTAAATCCTGTATTACCCGAGCAAAGCTCGATCGCCCAGATATTATAAAATGTATCTACCAAAATCTGTAGTTATGAATAGTAAAGTAGGTACCTATTTTATGTAGTACAATATAGAATAATAATTAATGTAAAAACTTACGTAGCAAGATTTGTTGAGTAGTGAGATCGATGGCATGAAACTGCAAATACCTAGAAGAAAACAGAATAGATATAAATCTGATAAATTCAGTTGTTTTTACGTCTATGCTCACATATAAGTTTCGTCAACCATTATAAGAGGAATAGTAAATCATACGGGCTATTGACCTTTCGTTATGGTTATGTTTTGAAGCTATCGCATAAATATGCCTACTCAATTCTCAAGTTTCAGAATGATCCATTCTATGAATATCGATTTGATAAAAACGCAAATGTGATCGGTCGATCAACTTTACATAGGGATAGTATTTGCAATTAAATTATTATGACTTTTGTAATCTGAATCTGACAGAACTGAATTTACATATGAAATTACTGATTTAATAATAATTATTGAAAATAGTCATTCAAAATGGTACAACACGACTTTTCGGTTGACGCAATATATGTTAGGCCCTGAAACAAACTGTTTCTTTGAAGGATAACCATTATTATGCCTATCGCAATGTTTCATTAACAATTTTTTCCACAAGCTTTTGTAAATCGTATTTAATTATGCAATTGGGCGCGTACCAAAATCAGGACAAATTCCTTTATAAAACTAGATTTGAATCATGTATTTTTTTCTTTTACTATGTCAGCTATATTTTAAGAGTTCTTAGGAATATCGATCGACAGCGTAATTAATCAATGAATGTGTGGAAGAGAATCAATGGCCAAAATATTGTAAGTTTCGTCTTTTTCAACGGGAATTTAATTGGACCTACTTATCTGAATTTTCAACAAAACTAGTTGTCAAATTTACCAAGTTACCTACAAAATTACCCTTAGCTGTGAGGAATGCAATAATATGGTTTCATCACGGGGTGGCCCTAAATTCGTCCCCGAGCAGGTAGTACCTAATTTCAACAACCATAATTCGTCCCCATACTAATTACGGTCCTTTAATCCCCTAGCAGAATTTGTCTTCGGACAAGAGATTAAGAGATTTATGCTTTCTTGGAAATATAAATAGGTAGTTGCCTATTAAATACAAATTCTACCAAAAGTGTAAATTACTTTTCATTAATATTAGATTGTTATTCCATTCTTAAATGATATTCCTGGCTAAGAATGGATTTTATTTAGTTGTAAGAAAATATGGAAAGCTTTGTCAGTTTGAGGGAACGTGGAAGTTATGTGCTAATTGTAGTCTCTCTAAAATTTACTAAATTCTTAAAATGTGGTGAATTTGCAAGAATACGCGATCCAGTAGACGTAAGCAGTGAGTTGCTGGGAAAATCGAAGGGTATAAAAAAGGATCTGTTTCAAGATTTGATTTTGTAAAATAGCTTATTTTAATAAAAGTTGAATGTAGGTACTTGTATAAAACACAAGCAGACATTTCTGTTACTTTACAGATTCATAAATAAATAAACGTACACCGATTCTTAAATAAAATGTATTTTGTGGTATTTACTTATCGAGTTTTTCATTTGTTATCAATGCATGAAATTTTTTTTATGAAAAGAATACATGTAGGTATAGATTTTAATAAGTAACTATATTGGTGAATCATATTTTTGAGGACTTACTCTTCTTGGGGACAAGTTTAGGCATACTTTTTCAGGTGAGAGATTAACTTATTACTTCATTTTTTCTGGGGACGAGTTTTGGTACGTCTTCAACAAAATTGATCTCATTAGGTGTTCCATTCAATTCATGGACCATCTTAATAAAAACAAATCGCTAGATTCTAAATGTAGGTATTTTTATTAATTTCTGAGACGTTTTGCAAAACGGTTATTCTAAGTATTTCTCTAGTGAGTGCCACTGAACCAATTATATAACAAATTTTAGTAAATACAATGTACCTAGGTACATTTTTTGTAAGACTCTATAATCCAAAATAATTTTTGAGCTTTTGGATATTAAGTAGGATCTGGTTGCTACATAGGATATTGGGATGTAAATGGAATAATTAAAATACATTCATTGGTATAGCTACCTAAACTAACGGTGATATAGATATCTCATTTAAGGGTTAAGCAATTGTTATTGGAAAAGTGTAGATACAGAAGGCAAGTCATTGAATCAAATTCTCATAAGTTACAGGTTTATTAAATATATAGACCATGTAGACCATTTCAAGAAGTGAGAGGTAAATTAGGTATTATTACGAAGAATCTCTATTGTAGGTATTCTGCCGTTTTAGATTCTTTCATTATCATAATTTATTGCTGTCTCTCTTTTTGAAATTGACTATTGAAACATTTATCTTTTGTATCCACATAGGGGTAGGTACCTATAACAACTTCTTCCGTTTTTATCAGATATGAAAAGGAAGCTTAAAAACAGTGAACACCCAGGTTGAGTTTTATGTCGAAAACATTCAAGTACTGAGAGGAATTCATCTAGAATAAGTGGTGTGCACTTGGTTTTCATGTTTTTGTTCTTGCAAGAAAATACCCCGAAGCAGCACAGCTGCGCTGCTCTTTAGTTGAGACGTCGATTTATGAAGCCAGTTTTGTGAAATCACGTCACGTTCTAAGAAGAAGGAGGTTTTAAAATTCTCTAAGAGCGTATACCGAAAATATGGCCTGCTCCCGTGAATCCGCATTTGCAAATAGATCTATAAATTTGTCTGGAGTTTTTCCGCAATCTGCTTCAATGTGGAGACGTCTTTCTAGCAGATGCATAATTCAGGAAACTTTTCCGCGTTTACTGTATCTCAGAATATCAGAAAATAGTGTCTATTTTGCAAACCTATGCATTTGAAACTCATTTGTATTTATTTCTAATCTAATCTAATTGGAGCCATTGCATTCGTTTCAGCATTTCCAAGAAATTGTTGTAGTAAACAGTTTCGATAGAGGTATGTACAAATAAGTCTATAAATTAATGTTATTGAAAAATGACTACCTAGGTATAGTGAAATGATTTTTTTTTCTATATTTGTATTCATAACCATTTCTATTCAAATTGTCGTAGATAGTCCGACGGAAAGTGGATTCCCCTCATGTTCGACTCGCCAGTCCCAGTTACATTAACATTATATTCTGCTGCTGTTTCGCTCTCTGTCCTCCGTCGAACTGAAAATTTCACCTTCAGTATCGTTGATGCCATCTACCGGCAAAACCTCAAAGCTGAAATCCGTACCGTTACCACCATGTTCAACACCTGTTGATCTCAAGTTACTGTTCATTTCGAAAACATCGGCTCGTCGTGCCCTGAGGCCTCAGGAATTATCTCATAAAACTGCGTCTGGTTTGGTAGCACGTTGAGGCTGTGTACAAAATAACTTCGAGATCGGGTCTGTCTATAATATAGGTACATTAATATACGTCTATATTATGTAGGCACTGTGGTATTTTCGTGAGGTTGGTTTAATTACCTTTATAGAAATTCATAGATAAAACAAATATGTATACCTACCATTCTTATGAATAAATTTGAAATATCTTGATCTTATTACAGTGAAAGGGTTGATGAAGAAGTAAGTAGTTGACGGAATTAATTAATTAATTAATATTGTTGACACATAAAATTGGGTAAAGGTAGCAAATGTTATTTTTCTGGGAATTTTCAATTTCAAGTTGGTACTTACTAACTTCAAGTTATTTTCAGAAAAAAGGTATAAATGACAAATACGAATCTAGGTATTGATGAAAAAAAAAATAACTTTTAATATGTTTAAAGTTTATTCTATCAGGAAACACTCACCTACTTTATAAATTATTACCCTCTCTCTTTTTAAAATAGAGAATAGTTACGCAGGTATGTACCTACCTAGGTACTCAAATGAGTTCTACTAAAACAAATAATGTTTCTGAAAACCTCAAATTATTGATCGTAATTTTGATTAATATACCTATGTAAGTATTAGGTACCATGAAAGATAGGTACCTACCCCTCAACGAAAATGGAATCACATGAATTAAAATTCCTCATGAAATAGAACAATTTGCTCACATCCTTTTCAGTTATTTTATTTAATAAAGTATCTAAATAGATATTCTTAAAATGCCAATGTTGCTTACGAAACATGTGCCTCGCTGTGATTTTGTAGGTACCTAGGTTCCTATATAGGAGTTTTTCAAGTCCAAGGAAACGTCCATTTACCTCCTCAATATTGCATAGTATAGGCAGGTACTAAGAAATATAATAATAGAATATTTCTTTAAATTTTAATAGTTCTTAATCCTTAATCGAATTAAATTTATATCAGAATTAGAAGTATTTTCAAATAACATACCGGAAATACTAACGATACTTGCGAAACATGTGTCGAGCTGGAGTGCGTTGCTATGAAATATAAAAGCAACTAGAAGAAAACGGTAATCTTCTTCAAACTTCAAATAAAGAGTCTCCATAACTTTTATTCGACATACCTAGATAACTTAGGTAGGTAGGTACCTATGTATCTACCTACCTATAGTAATTGAGCAGAAGAAAAATCATCCATAAATAGTTATACCTAAATTTATTCTTGTTATGCTTTAAAAATTTAAATAATCCCAGTTCGTGTTATTATCCACGATCCTTGACCCCTATAGTGTTTTAAGATTACACTTTCAACGTATTTGGTTATTCACCCTGTAAGCAGGAACATGATAACTTAATGCTTGAAACGTGTAGAGCACCGCCTCAAAAGATTACCAACAGATGGCGCAATCTGTAACTTTGAAGAAAATACCACAAGGCTCAGCCAGATCAATACCTTCAAAACGATCCAAGGTTGCTGCATCGTTATATTTCTCCAGCTTTAATAAATTATTGTTTTTCTTAGTCAGCTAGCAAAACAATTCTATTATTATTTAAATTTTTTATTGACAATACTGCTAAACAATTGTACTATTTTTCTGTGAATGGGTGATAAGCAGTGATTTATCGTTGTTTATGCTGGAACGTTTGCACAAGAAAGCCTTGTTTAATCTCAATTCATTCTGTATTATAATTTTATTTTAAAATCAGAAAAATACGAATTATTGATAGAGTTTTTTGAGGTAACAACCTACCAATTAAAATGTATATTTTATTCAAGGCAGGTTACAATATTCATAAGATATACAACATTTTATCAAGTTACTATATGTTTGTGAAACATTTTTCATTTTAAAAGCGTTGAGTTCCATTTGTCAATTGAATTAATTACCAATAAAATACGTTGAGTTATAGTTATTGTCTTGGGAATAATGAAAAAGATTAAGCTTATTCTTATATAATGGTACCTATGTAGGGTAAAAAAAATAATCCACAGGTCATTTGCTTCTATTTCCGAATTATTTTATTCTGCGTGTGGTTTGCAAGCAGTAGAATGTTGCGGTAGGTAAGATAATTAGATTTCATTTAATTTTATGATAGGGGTATGGAACACTTGAAGATAATAGAACAGGTAGATATTATATGCGCTTCTTTGATTTTAAAAGTGCAAGACCAACTCATATCCATATCTTCATTACCATCTAGATGTAATGTAATTTCAATTCTTAGATGTAAATATAGGGGTAGGTTTTGCAGGAGTTCTTAAGATTTGCCAATGAATTCTAAAAGTTTTATCTTAAATTACCACACGTGATATCTCTTTTCTCACTTCCTGCTTGAAAGTTTAAGTATATATGTATGTTTAAGTATGTACCAACATTGATATGAATTTATAATAATCGATTAACAGTACGGCTATAAGAATGGGTTTTATATGTATTTATGAATGATTTTTGTAATAGATATGTTATGTGAATTGTATCAATTAAAAAATCCAAATTCAAAGATACTCTAGTTTTGAGAATACGAATCAAAAAAGTAATGATAAGCGTTATTTTTTACCTAGTGTCTTTTGCGATCGCATTCATGATGTTAATTTATAAATTTTAAGGTTCCGTCTGTTTAATTTGTTCGTTTGTGTTAAGTTTGGTAATCAAAAGTATGATTCTGACCTATATTAAATATCTAGGTAGCTAAGTCTATTTCATTTAATGCAAATCTTCCTTTCACTGTGTACGAGTATTTGAAAATATGTTTGGATAGGTAACTAACGACTTTTAGAACACTAATCGAAAATTACTTAGAATTAATTCAGTTACTATCCATAATAAAAGATATCTTCAATTCGGTTTGTCCCACATACCTACCTATGTATTCTTCATTAGATATATCCACTCAAGCCGACAAAGTATTTTTAATATGGGAAATGGCTATTGTGTGTGTTTCGATTCAAATGAGTAAATATTGTAAAATCTCAAATATTTATGACCTATTCAAAAAGCGTAACTTAATTTGTAGTAAAAATTAACTTATATTGATTATGGAAATTATAATTTGATGATAATTTCCATTGATAAGGTTGGGTGTATTCAAGTACTTAGGTAGGTACGTATCTAAAAATTTGAATATCAGCAACACGAAAAAATTGTATAATGCTTGAAGCGGAAATATTGTTTAAAATTTATCAGTCAATTCGTTCAATGGCGATAGAAATTTCAGGCTTTATAGAACAAATAACATATTGATTTACATTAATTTACATTATAGGTTCTTTATTTTAATATTTCTGGAGACCATCAGAGAAAGAAATGCAGAAATAAATATGTGTGGCTATGAAGTAGGTACCTATTCTATTTAAGATATCGATTAAATGACTACAAGAAACGAAATAGTTCGTAGTCTTGTCTAGACTTCAAGAATTTCAGTTCTGATATCGATTAAAAATACAATCTTTTCTGTCTTCTAGTCAGAGACGAGATTGTTGTCTGCCGAATGATCGATTTATATTTGGCATAATGTCTTGCGGAAATTGTTGTTATAGTTACGGATGGTTTCGTTTTATGGTGTAGGTATGTGTAGTTAGTATAACCTAGTTATTGATATCAAATCCGTTCCTCCCTATCATAGGTATGTGACGTTGAAATTGAGGAATACCTGAAATAAGAAATCATTTAGAATTTGGGCTTAGAAACGTTGAAATTGTGATTGCAGTGAATAATAGGTAATAATTTTATGGAATAGGTAGGTAGTAGGTATACGTTTGATAATGATTATACCTACTCATATAAATGCCTACATAAGATTTTTTTGTTCGAGTTTATAAAAACTTGAATGTTACTTTTTGAGCATGAATAAGTAGGTACCTACCTACCTTGATACCTATTCATATTTAATATTTCTGTGTGTTTGAATCTTCAGCCGACAAGTTAATTTTACAAAATTTATTTTGTTCATATTTTAGACATAGGTATACTTACAATACCTGCATAAGTATTTAGCGATAAATTCTATACCTATAGCAATATATTCTTTTAATAAAATAAAGATATCTTTACCCGGCAGGGGTAATTTCTTTACAGTCCATCACCGTTCTGATTTTGACAGAAAGGCTGAATACGTGACATTGAAATAGAATGAAAATACACCTACAATCTACTAGATCCAGATGAAAAAATGAAATATCCCTTAGATAAATGGAAAGAGACATGGAGTGTCAACACAAGAACTGCACGGTGAACAAGGTTTCTAATTTTCGAATGCCCGATAGAAAGAAACTCTACCAGTAGATATATTAGTAAAATTATCCCAAAATAGAGATAAATCAAAGTCCACAGTTAACTATGGATGTACGCCCTGATGCCATGAGTTAAACTTTTTTTATTATGTTTCAATAGGGTGGTCATCCACTCTAACCAAGAATTATAATTAAATCGTTCTTTAATAAGCAATCAAGCAAAAATTTGGTAGGTATGCCATCAGGACATAATACAAAAGCATAGGCAGGTAAGTTAAACGACAGCTTAATGTCATATTGGTGGATTAAGATAATGAAGGGATCTCGATGATGATGCTCATACAGCTGAATACTAAGACATGTCTTCATTATGATCATCGATCACACTCTCTCTTCGTGAAATGGAGTAAGTAACAGTACCTATATATATATAGTCTATTTTCATGTGTTACTCTTTTGTACCTCTTGTGTAAGTTCAATGCTATTGCAGATATATAAAAATAGTAATGTATTATATTATTCATAATTATTGTTAATGTTGCTTAAATTTTCGATTAGAACAGTGTTTTCGAGACGTTATAAGAAATGGTAGGTATACTTAGGTATGCTTTATTTTATTTTTATGACATTTCTTAATTTTTTGAAAAGCACGCAGCCTGCTATAAAGGTAATTAATTTTATTATTAATGCACAAGGACCAGTTTAGTACACATTCCCAGAAGGGGAGCTTAGTTAGTAGCATAGATATTTTAATAAGAAAAAAATTTTTAAGATGTTTTTGTAATTGAACATCAATAGCAATAATCCTTGTTGCAGGGTTTATTAACAATTTCATATACAGGTCAACAATTTAAGTTGGGCCTTTGATAGTTTTTAATAGCTGCGTAAATAATGCGAACGGTTTTCTTCCATTTTCCATATAGGTATGTAGTTGTTTCCCCTTTTACCAATAAGCTGTGGCTCAGTTTAAATTTATTGGGTAATAAGCGTATCAAAACTTGTCTTTGATCCTTGCTATAGGTACAGGGTGTTAGATAAACAAGCGGCAAAAATTCAAGGGATTATTCCTTGGTCTAGTCTAAGAATATTTTGTCCTACGATGATTTTTTAAAATCTTTTTTTAACAGCAACATACAGAGAGGGCTGGATTGGTCAAGATGGCCACACGCATGGCCTGCTCGATCCCCAGACTTAAATCCCCTCGATTATTACGTATGGTGATATCTGAATTAGAATTTGGACGACTTGCGAAATCGGATAATTACTTGGTATAACTCAATTAGAAACGACCGTGTAGGCGTACTCTGTACATTTGCGGTAAGTCTCAGAAATAAAAGTTGAAAGTCAGAATACAACCAAACTTGTGAAGTTTTGATGTATTTTGATCTTCAACTTACACCAATGTACAGAATAAGTCTACTGGTGTGCTTGAAAGATTTCGGCAGTTGATAATAAAATGTTGTGACTGGTGCAAATTTTATTCGCCCAGTACAATATTCTTAGAATAGGCCAAGGAATAACCCCTTGAAATTTTGCCGCATATTTACGTAACACCCTGTATATGTACATGCAGAATTTTGATTTCACCTGTGCATCTTAAGGGCCATAAATTTATTTTATATAAGACTACACAATTCTTATAGAATTTTAAATCAATAAAGATTATATTCAAAAGAAGATGAAAGTTCACGCAATCTTTTCAATCAATATTTTCTCTCTTATGTTTCTGTGAGTTGCGCAATTCGATATGTACCTACGGTTTTTATGTTTGTTTGTAGCTTAGTGAATTGGGGTAATTTGTTGTATATTATTATGCATATTCCCCACTTCTCATTAATTGACAAATATCACAATTGGGATTTATATTATTAAATTTAATTAAAAAAAAACAATATTAATTTTCACTATCGAATATCAACTGTAAGATCTGTAAGAACTTATTCCATCGGTGATGCTTCATTTCATTTTTTCAGAATAAAAAAAAAACACTCTCAGAAAAGTGTACCAAATAAAACATTTGGTACATTTTTTTCAACCATTTCTGCTGTACCTAATATAGCTACAATAACTATCCGTCTTTCCAAGAAAATACAGACAGAGCATTGAATTCTCTTAGTTTCACATAACGGTATAGTACCTACCTACCTACCTACATTGACTAGTTTTTGTCGCTTTCGAAATCACCATTTTTTTTTGTCGACTATCCGCTTTCTATACCAGTCCATTTTGGACTGCAAAAGGGCCCAACGTCTGTGTGACATTCTGGATGTTTTGACCCTTCTGCAGACCGAGTCGAATCGGACAAATAGAAAGTCGATGCTCTCTCATCGAGAATAATATATCACACGGGCAGCCATGATTGCGAAGGCGACGTGCCAGACGGAAATAACGAAAGATGAAAAGTTTGCGCATTTGGTTTCAGTCTAGACTAGGAGAAAACTTGGATGCTTTATCGACAAAAAATCCAAATTTCAATTTACCCGCCAACAATTCTAATCAATGAGGAGATGAAAATTACTTAGCTGTTTTGGAAATTAATTGTAACAAATCTCAGTAATATTTAACAAATTATAATTGTAGGTAAAAGTCCATTATCTCAAAGTGGAGTGAAGTAGAATGTAGAAAAAAGAAACTCAAAGTCTTCTCCACAATATAGGGGAGCGTGGGGTACCCCAGAACACGGGGCACAGTCAAACATTTGAATTTTCGCGGAAAATATTAAACGTACAAAGTTGTTGTTGAAGCCAGTAAGTTGCACCATCTAGTAGGAGATAACCCGCCGGAAATCACCATCCTCAGTTGCAGCATTGTCGTACTAGTGGCATATGGGTCGACATCGAAGGCTGAAGTAAAATTTCGGTAAGTTGTTTTTTTGGTAATAAATGCTTGTTTTTGCTAGAAATTTGATTCGCAATAACATCATTTCATTGTCTTGAAGTATGGGCTAGAGTCAGTGGCTTTATTTTCTAAATTTAGAAAACGAATATTGAACTATAACATCAAAGGTCAAATGAAGTCATGTGGGGCAAACCTGAACAAAATGTCGTGGTGCACAGCTGAACGCGTTCGGCTCTGACCCACACATGTATGAAGGCAATTTTTAAATTAATTCACAACTTATGTGTGACTTACAGACAAACAAAATGGTCAGAAATCGAAAAAGGCAAAACGACATCGGCAACTTTGATGAGGGTGAGCTGTTCGGCTAGTCGTGGAAGATGGTAGAAGCTACAGATTCGCTGCATCAACCACTGGTGTGAAACTTTCTACGCTCCACTCGTACGTAAGAAAAGTAAGGGACAGGGAAGATGAAGACAGTTCAATGATGCGAATGCGGCCTAATTACGCTAACAGGAAGGTTTTTACCCAAGAACAAGAAGAATCGTTGTACGATTACTTAATTAAATGCTCAAGAATGATGTACGGACAACTACCGCGTGCTGAAAGCTGGCCTACGAGATAGCGCAAATGAATGATCTAAAATATCCAAACAACTGGAATAATGAAAAAATGGCTGGCCGCGATTGGTATTATGGTTTCATGAACAGACAACCTAGGTTCAGTGTACGGACAGCTGAAGGATGTAGCTTGTCTCGAGCTACTTCCTTCAACCGTCATAATGTCAATCTGTTTTTTAACAATTTGAAGGAAGTTCTGAAGCAGACCCCGGAATTCGCCGACGGTACCAGAATATATAGCTTGGATGAAACTGCTACAACAACTGTACAGAAGCCGCCAAAAATCGTTGCCGAGAAAGGAACCAAATAAGTTAGCAAGTGTACAAGTGCAGAGAAAGGAACTCTCATCACCACATGCTGCATAATATCGGCAAGCTGCAATACAGTTCCTCCGGTTTTAATATTTCCTTGAGTCCACTTCAAGGACCACATGCTGTAAGGAGCCTTGCCAGGAACTTTAGGATTGGCGAATTCGTCCGGATGAATGAAAGCACAATTATTTTTTAAAGTAATGGAGCATTTTATCAAACATACGAAGAGTACAAAGGATTCTCCAACACTACTCTTTTACGATAACCACGAGAGTCATCTATCCATTGAAGTCCTCAATTTGGTGAAAAACAACGGGGTGACCATCATTACATTTCCTCCCATTCTACAAATAAACTACAACCACTTGACGTAGGACTGTACAAGCCATTCAAAACTTACTACAATGCTGCCTTAGATAATTGGATGATGCAGAATCCAGGAAAACAGTCTCTATCTATGAAATGTCCGCCTGTGTCGCCGAAGCTCATCAGAAAGCATTGGTACCATCAACCATAATAGCAGCCTTTCGGAGGACGGGTATTTTTCCTTATAATCAGGACATCTTTAGCGACGCCGATTTCATGAGTAGTGAGGTAACCAATCGTCCAGAAGATGCAGGCCCATCCGGATCAGCTGAAGTTGCAGCAGAATCACAGGTACCTGGACATACCAGACCACCACGTGAGACAACTGAACCTCCACAAGCACCATCGATGCGGAAAATACCAAAGCTTTTCAAAAGTCCTGAAGAGTTTAAAGGATATCCTAAAGCTCAAGAAAGGAAAGGCACTAGAAAGAGAAGGACCACAGGAAAAAGTATGAATGCAAAAAAGATACCCGAAATACAACAAATTGCTCAAAGGAGGAATAAAGGCGTCCAACAGGTCGTTTCGAAAGTGTTTAAAGAGGAACAAAAAGATAAAGCGGAAGCTGGACCTTCAGGGATCAGAAAGACGTATCAAAGGAAGACCAAAGAGAGCAATGAAAAACTGGTGTGGATCGGCATGGATATGCTGCATCAGCTGCAACAAATGGGTTTGTGGAAGTTGCAATGACGGAAGCACTGATCCTAATTTTACTTGCTCTATGTGTCAAAACCAGGATTTTGATAGCGACGACAGCGTGTTAGATGAGGACTATAAAAATGAATGAAAGAAATTGTTTATGTTGCTCAGGGATTTATAACTTTTAGTTTTTCTTTACATTTTGTTAAGAGTTTGTGTTAGTTTTTTTGTTTTTTTTTGTTTTGTTGAATAAAATGTTTCTTTTGTGATAAAGAAAGTGTTTGTGGTAAAGTTTTATTTCAATTTTTACCTACATCTGCCCCTATTCGAATGTGCCCCGTACCATGTTCAAGTGTACCCCCAATTGGGGGTACAGTTGAACATTTGTAGTACAAGTAAAAAACGAGACACAGAAGAAAACTCTGCACATATAATGAATTATTATAGCTCCTATTATAAACTAGAATATCCGCGAAATATAATGCCTTGGTCCCATTTTTCTTTTGCTTATACCAAAAAAGTTATGGGGCTTAAAAACTTTTCCGTTCGACTGTACCCCACTCTCCCCTATTGGTTACATTATAATTGACAGAAGAGACATGTTTCGAGACTATATAGTCTCATTATCAATCTTAAAAAGGTTGTGGAGATGAAAATAAACCTGATCTCGAACCAAAATTAGTCAATAAAATAAAATTGAGAAGAAAAAACTTAACTTTCACATTGTGAACCCCAAAATAAAATTAAATTCTAAAAAATAAAAACCAAAAATTAAAAATTAAATTCTAACTTGACGTGGACTAGTCGACTACATGATTGTTAGTAAGTTCGATGTGAAAGAGAACTTACTAACAATCATGTAGTCGACTAGTCCACGTCAAGTTAGAATTTAATTTTTAATTTTTGGTTTTTATTTTTTAGAATTTAATTTTATTTTGGGGTTCGCAATGTGAAAGTTAAGTTTTTTCTTCTTAATTTTATTTTATTGACTAATTTTGGTTCGAGATCAGGTTTATTTTCATCTCCACAACCTTTTTAAGATTGATAATGAGACTATATAGTCTCGAAACATGTCTCTTCTGTCAATTATAATGTAACCAATATATTGTGGAGAAGACTTGGAGTTTCTTTTTTCTACATAACAAATTATACTTAGTAACCCCGCCTAAATAAAGCAGAATAATTAATAGGTATTTTGTCTTAAGCATCGGCTCATATTTGAATGAAAGTAATGAAATGTTTGTTATAATCTATTAATTATAAACATGAACATTGCACTGGACGTTTTCCAATATTAAATAAACTTAATTTTAAAAATCAAAACAATTTAAAAAGTCATAGTAGGTCGGTACCTACCTAATTCAATAAAACAATATGGCATCTTCTTTGAAGGTCACAAGAATTCAGTAAGCAACATACGTGAGAAAACGCAGGTGAAAACAACAAACTTTAGGTATATTTTACGAACAAGTAGGTAGGTAGCTACGTTTAACTTCTATACTACCATTTAATAAAATTTTATTACGAAATTTATATTTCTTATGCGTTCATTCTTCGGAAAAATTATTCTATTACTGTCGAAATAATATATTAAATTTCCACTATTGTATATTTAAAAAACACACAACAATTATTGTTTCGGCACACTGTACCTTTATCAAATGTGAGTACCTATAAACTAATGTCTAAGATGTTAAGCTACTTTTTATAATATAAATCTTAATGGCTAGTAACAATTAGAAATACAAATCTAATATGAATTTCCATCAACTATCAGCCAATACAGTTATATTTTATTAGAGAATTAAAAATACAAATGTGTTTATTACTTTTATTTGGAATGATGAATTTGTTTCAAAGAACTGCAATGATGATTGCACTCAAGCTGCCATGAAAGAGAATGAATAAACATAACTATTCACAATAAAATAATAGGCATAGTTACTGTAATAATACTATATACTAATTTATTTTTCATCGATATAGGTTTCATAAAGAAAGATATTTTCAATCACTGCACAATTGAAGCTCCATCATATCATTGAATATAAAAGTGTAGTCTTCATTATAGTTATAGTGTCATTGTGACATACATGATACATGTTGTTATATGTTTATATGATATAAAGTTGATAATTTATTCTCAAAAAGTGTCTTCTTAGATAAGATTACCACGAAACAGAAATATTTGTTTAATAAATATCTATAGTAACTATTTTATACGAAGGTACTTATACCTACGCAATAGTTTCTTAAATGAAACTTTTGACATTTACCTGACATCCGATCTCGAAGTTATTCGTTCATGATCCGTTATTCTATGGGACCAAAAACGTTAACAAAATGTCCCTATGCCGTTGTTTTAAAGCTATCAAAACCTAATATGATTTCTTTTAATTATCAATATTTGATTAAATATAATTATTGATTGAATGTAAGTGATCTTCCTTAACAACAAAGTTACCGATTTAAAATACTTCATTAATTCGACATTAAGTAGATATACCTACAATTTTTGATAATTTATACCTAGGTATATCGAAATACTCAAATGACGATTGTAAATACCACATAAGGTGAAAATTAAAGCAAAGGCAAGGCGAAGTTAAAGTTGTATTATAAACTAACTAACTAGTCATAAAACTAAGAAGAAAATATTGTGAAAAAATCGGAGCATTAAGATTTCTAGATATAGGTACCCGAAAACACAGTAGATATTCTTCAAATAACCACAACCTGTAAAAACATGTTAATACCATTTGAAAAAATATGTTTTTGTGACTAGTGAGAACCGAAATACCTAGTAGGTATTTTCACTATTTTCTTCTTAGTCAGGTTATGTCTTTGAAACTATAAAATGGAAACGACTAGTCATTTAATAAAATAATTTGTAATACTTATATAAGAAATAGGAATAATATTGGTAATAGGAACTATAAAACTGTTAAAAACGTTATCAGTAATACTCGCAAATATATCTACAGTAAATGAGTTAACTATAAATCACGAAATAGAAAGGCGCAACTATTTAACTTAATAAATTTCATTAAATTCAATTAAAACACCAGTCAATAATAATAATAAACTAAGTTCTTAGGCAGCGTTTGTTTATGTATCATTTATTTTAAACATGGTTTTGATATTACAAAGTCAATGTTCAAGCAAATGATCGATTATATAGATATAGATAAAATAATAGTATTAGTTACTGTTAGACAGAACTTTCATTGGGTTATAAAGGAATACATTCGGTTATTCTTATTTCATTGATAAGTACTTATGTGTTTTGTGAAAATTCCATTCCGCTCAAATATCTAAGTGATAATAATGAAAAATGGAATAGTGCATTCCAATTTCTCGTAGGTACCTATCCATCTTTAGACCTGACTGGAATAGGGATAGATATATCCGGATAGTTTTGAGGTGTATCAGACGGGAACTCATATAAAATCCAAGCCAGAGTAAATAGAAAATAAAACAAAAGCATACGCTATCCCGATAGCTCCCTCGAGCTACTGTGCAGATAATATCAACAGACTTGGGGAGGTAATCGACAGTGGCGTACAAATAACTATGTTAAGATCGATTAAGAAAAATCACTTTAAAAACAGTCTATATGATTCAGAACTTTCTTTGAAGCTCAATTACCTACCTATTTATTTTTACATATTTCTTATTCTATATGATTGTAACAATTCTATTTTCTGTATAACTTGTAGGTATCATAAACAATTCTGAACAGGCAGCTCTCAGTTTTTAGTTTGTTGTAACAGAAAGTGTACTTATATGGTGGTAGATATGTCATATTCCAACATGAGCCTTCTCTGAAGGCGAGTAGTGACAAAAATACATGTCCAATAGAGAATTTGACATTAACGATTGATAGTTTCGTCCCTTAGCTCACTTGCAAGTTACTTTATGGTTTTCAACACTTGCTTCTAAGGTTCAAATGTGAAAAAATAAAAGTTTACATATTAGCCGTTCCAAGTCAATGATATATTAGGTAGGTAATTACTCTATGAACCAGACGTTGTTGTTTTCAATTGTTTTACGTTTGGAATTATCACCGTCACATTAGCTTTAAAGATAGATGGAATACGACATTTTATAAGTGTAAGTGAATATTGTTAATCAAAATTATTAAATTGCATCAATAGGATACGTTAATATTTAAATACTCTTTGTTTGAGAGCATAGGTTTAGGAATAAGTAAATATAACGTAAAATGACTCATAATACCTATATCCGATTGACAGCTGAGCTAGAGAGTATGTAATGTCACTCACTTTCTGCACTAGCAAATCATGGTTCAGAAAAATAAGCTACTTCATTGTATCTTGATACTTGCATGTTAAAATAAGAAGTTGAATGGTTCTTTCAAGTTAGGTGTTTTAGAAATAAATATTACAATGCCTTCAACAAAATATAATAATATTCAAATTCAAATTTGCATCTTGAATCTCAACCTACCTATATTAGCTTGAAAGTATTCCAAGTACGTTAAGTAAACAGTTAACTGTAGATTGTTGTTAGGCAACTATTAATTGAGTGTAAGACTTTGGAGATTTTCAGCAGTAGGTGGGTACATACTTTTTACAATAATGTCAAAATTCCCATGCTCTTCTAGAGGAAATCTAGAAATGTGCCATTCATTAATTTAATTATTTGAAAAGAACTATCCTCTAAACTAAATGCAAAAGTATTTGAGCTGCTAATTTAAATTCGTGTACATAATGATTTAAAAGGAAAGCTGAATTTCTTTTCAATAAAATTTCAAAACTTCGTCTGTTTGGACTTACGCCACTGTGAATCTTCATCCATGTCTCCCTTATCTCATTTATAACAGAACGAACAGTATCTACCTGGAAGAAACCAGGACATATACCTATACCTAGTTGTATATAAATATAAACCTACCCACACATCGATGGTTGGTACAAATGCCTTCCGCTATTGCTGCTTTCGAGGGCACATTTGTTGAGGACATCCAATATACAGTGGAAAGAAACCCGAAAACGTAATGCAATATATACGTAATGTGTAACTCTACGTAGGTAGACGTACCTATATATCTCTAAATAGTCCAAGCGCCGGACATTGCATTTCCTGCTGAAATACCTTTAGGAGCAAGGATAATAATAAGTGCAAAGCAAAAACTGGAGTACATAGATTGTTGTGAGTTCTCAAGGTTTCATTAGAGTAACAATTGCAACATCATGTGATCTTCACCGGGATTTAAAAATTAGTCGAACAACAATATCATTGATAGAGAAAATGATTAAGCATAAAACAGATTGTTGTTTTTCCGTGAGCGGCTTAGAAGTTTGAACATAATAATACCTACTTACTGAAAGATTGAAAATCTAAATTCCATCCTCTAATAAAAAAATCACGTAATGATGTATTAATAAGCAAAGGTTATTATGAAATAATGTCAACTTTAAAGTGGTAATGTGTTCAAGAATTCAGTTCTTGATTAAGTTTTAAGAAAATATTTTACTTGACAAGAAGGTGTTTTGGGGATATTAATAAAATAATCGCCAAAAAATAATAATGATTCTTTTTATTGATAATAAAATAATTGAAAGTACTTAGCTTCATTTTATAATTATTTCTCTATGCTCAGCTTTCCAGTAGAAAGTTTATTTAATGTGTTCAGATTATTGAAGTTCTCTTCTCAACCTACAACTCGTTTTTAACTTTCTACATTTTTAATTTTCGGAAATTTGCATGATATTGTTTAAATCAAATTGGATTGTGGTGTTGCCGTTTCTTTTGTCAATATGAGATGCAATCAACACAATGATTTATAATTACCTACTTAATTGTTGAAATAATAACGATAATGATTTCCATGCTAAGAGTCCATCATAATCAGGTTATCAGTTTTAAATATATTTTCTCTATTATTATGTTATTATGAATACCAGGTAGGTACATATCTACTTTTAAAAAACAATTTCATTTTGTTACAACACTTTTATCACTTTTCACTTTCCTAGGCTACTAGCTGTTTAAGGAAAGAAGGTAGGTATTGTAATCGTGTGAAATTTTCGGTATCGAGATTTTTACAAATGTTGACGTTTCAGAGTTTTCTTAGTCTGATAAACATATTTTCAGCCATTGGTCTGTCTGTCTGTGCGTCTGTCTGTGACGGCATTATGCCGGGAACGGATCGGTGTATTTTGTTGCTTTCCTTTTTATTTTGTTTGGTAATAACACTCGGCGGTGGCACTGAATGACAATCTTGTATACATTGGGTGCTGAGCTATAGCCATAAAACGTGATTTGCTCAAGAGTGTAGCGCAAAAACGGCTCTAAGTATTTTGATTAAACTTGACTAAAGTATTCTTCTGAGATCCTTTCACCACCCACATACAGCGCCATCTCTGGGAAAGATCACAAAAAAATGTATGCTTGAAAAAAATTCCATATTTTCCACATGTTACAGATTCTGGCTAAACGTTTCATCAAGAAAGAATGTTACATGTTCATTGTTGGTTGTCTTGACATGCTGAAAAAAATGAGTGGTAGCACGATTTGACCAGAGGATTTTTACTTTGCCTGCGAGCGGTAGGAAAGTCCTGTGAGTGGACACACCAGATTTTTTACTTTCCTACGCTACTATAGTAGCTGTAGGTATAAGGAAAGTATTGTAATCGTGTGGTATTTTCGGTATCGCGATTTTTACAAATTTTGACGTTTCAGAGTTTTCTAAGTGTAATAAACATATTTTCAGCCATTGGTCTATCTGTCTGTCTGTCACAGCATTATCTCGGGAACAGATCGGTGTATTTTGTTGCTTTCTTAGTAGTACTAACTAGAATTACCTACCTATTACATAAGTAGGTATACGAGTTTTTCTCTTCAAAAAGCTAAATTCCTGGACAAAATGAACCAAGAAAATATTATTCAAATTGAATCTATAATACCTAACTTCCTCAATTTTAAATAGTTTTTGATATTTTTTTTTCTCAAGATTACATCGTCTATAAACTGGAATTTGATCTAATACTGAGCTAATTTAATTTCTTCCCTAAGAAAATCTGTATTTTCTTTAGGTAAAAATGAAGTTAGGTATGGATATGGAACTAAAAAAGCAATTTTAAGAAAAGATGAGGCTTGTTGTTGTACCTAGAAGGACACACCATTGTGCCATTAATTTTTTTCACAGAATGTTTGGAAATCTATAGGACACAATTCAACTTTTAGTTCCATACCATAATCCCGTACCTATAACAAGAGCGAGGTTCACTCCATGTTTTCCCAAGCTATGTATAGGTATTCGAAATATTTTCAGTCTCAATTTTAACATTTTCAAACAAGAAACCAAAGGTAAAATTCTAAGCTTTGCTGATGATACGGCAATATTTTACCAAAGTAATACCTGGGGTCAAATCAAAATTGGAATATGACTTCTCAAACATAGTCTGTTGGTTCAGTAATTAACCCCTCAGTGTAAATAAAAAAGTGTTTTATCTCTCTGTTGCTACAGGGTTACCTTGCCAGACCACCAGACAATAATCATCATTTACAGTAATAACTAGAACTATCGAAATGCAATCAGCGTAAAAAAAGAAATATATAGATGTAACATAGGCAATCATCTAAGATGGAATTATAACATTAACTTCGTAGGCAATCAAAAAGATCCGACCTATGCCCAATTTAAAATCTATCGTGAAATTTTTGATACGCAGCAATTGAAAATATTATACAACTGTCTTGTACAAACAGACCTTACATACGGAATCCGATTATGGGGTGGTGTCTCTTATAATCACCTAAACATTCTAAACACCGCTCAAAAACTAATTTTAAAAATCATGTTGAAAAATAACAAACTATATCCAACAAAAACGTTATTCCAAAGAATAGGTAGGTACATAGTTTTGATATAAGACAGTTAGTTTTAAAAGAATCGTTGTAACAATTTTCAATAAAAAAAACTATCTGTTATTTAACATCAGTAAAGTACGAGATACAAGGAAGGTCCGTGGGTGGACCAAGGGCCGAAAAAACTATTGTTTTAAATACCTTATTCCTTCAGTATTCAGTAAACTTTCGGCATTATTAATATAACAACTCACTTCCAATGTTCAACAAGAAATAATTAAAATGTTTCATGTATAACAACATTATCACAGACAAATTATATTTAATTGAAAACAATAATCAAACAAATTTTAGCAGCAGTTGGGGAAAAAACCATAGTATTTGTATTAAAAATGTCAATGTAAAAAGGGCTTGTTCACATGCAATTTAATTTTAATTACCCTACTATCTGTAACTAACCATTATTTACTCACGTATTTTTATTTTCTTTGTAACCCACGGACGAGATTTTCTCTTGTGAGATTCTCGTATATTCTAAAATTATGAGTAATTATTAAAATATATATACAGCTACTTTTTGTTACCTTGATATCTGAATAAACTTTATTATTATTATGAACTTTCCAGTAAGTAGCACTTAGATGAGTGAATCCTACTAAAAATAATTCTGAAAATAAAATTTCACGATAAAGAAAGAATATACGAGTATTCAAAACATGAAAGGGCTGCCCATACTGTACAATGTACAAATTTGATACAAACAACATCAATATAAACTTTATTATATCGGTTGGTCGGCTGGTGGCCTAATATGTCGCAGAAAAAAATACTTCTTTGGATCTGACCTCGTGTCAAGGATCACGTTCCGCCGCCTCGAATTGGCTCTTCGGACATTTCTACGTAACGTGGCCAATGTGCACGCCTGAAATTTATATGATCTTGTTTTTTCGTCCTCTTTCCACGTCTCGTGTATGTTTGTGTGTGTATGTGTGTTTGTACGAGTCCCGTTTACTTTAATAAAAATATTGTCGCTGCTGGGTTGAGGATGAGACGTGCGAGGCACTCTTCTTGGAATTTTATAGAGGACATGTGCAAGAGAAGATCTCTCGAAGTTAATTAAAGCTTGTGGAGGTCTGTCGGCAGAAAGATTTTCACTCGAGCTAATGGTTGTTGTTATGCGACCAATTCGATTTTAAAGAACTTCAATTTTAATTGAAAATAAATCGATACTGTGGATAATGGGATTCTTTCCAAGTTACGGTCAGATTATTTAATAGCTAGGTAGGTACTTCTCATACTGGAAACGCAAGAGAGTTGATCAGTGAAAAGAAAATAAGAAAAATTGTTTTTTGACAGGTCTATTATGGTAAATGCAATAGATGTAGAGAAATATCTTCAGTTTTGTTTATTTTATAAGATCCTTATAAGCTTATTTCATGAAAGCCATCTTCTGGAATGTAAATAGTGACATAGATATTCAACATTTCTTAAATAGGTTATTCCCTGAATTATTATAAATGCCTTGAAGGTGTGTTTTATTGTGGAATGTTATCAAAATAGTCTTGTGTACAATTTGCGAGCGTCACACTGAATATTTCGCTCGTGAAAGCATGCTAAGATAAATCATCATGCCGCATTGCGTTCCAGGATATTCGTTATGACCCGTAGCGCCTCGAACAATCAAGTCTGTTTACATGGTTTTACGTAATACATACTATACCTATACATATATTCGGCCACCACGAAAATCGTGGCTTTCTAGGAAAACAGAATAAACGAGTCCATTTCGTCCCGAATTCGACGGACAAATAAGCCGAGTCGACTTCTGTAATAAATCGCATAATTCTGGATTTCGGTAACGTCCACATAAGTCTCCGAGGATTCCCAACTTGTTATTAACTTTTGGTCCGTACATCTTTCGTGTTTATGATACTTATTAGTGATGTGGTCCTTTTGACTAAGTTTTATAGTATATATATAGGATATAGTGTGATTTTTTTGGAAAAATAAATAATGTTATAGCTGGCACCTCACCTAAATAGTTAAGGATATGTTTGTTGAAATTTATAGTCTCAATAGAAGACTTTTTGTAGATCGGTTATTATGTATTAAGAATAATTAATAATTATGTGGCTTACAATTTACAATTATTCACGAATTGTCGAAAAGATGAATAAAAGTTATCTTTTATACCTATTCTGTAAATAAAATGAAGATAAAGAAGGTATGTCACTAGATACCTAGGTACTTATTACTCTATAACAATTGTGCAAAATTAAAACATTTCATGAACTTATACCAATTCTATTTCTGTATGTAGGTCTATTTCATTTATACCTACATTTCTACAATTACAAGATTATCTGATGGGACAGGTATAGAGTATACCTAACTTAGGAGGACTGTTTTATATCGATTAGTTCATTTTGTCGTCATAATTTATGAATATATTCATAAGTTACTTATGTTATCACTTTGAAGATCATTCATTATTTCTAAACATTAAATCAATTTCAATTCCCTTTCTATCACAAAACTTGAATGGCGATTTGATAAAAAAAACAAATTATAATATTCGACCGCGCTCATACACCCATCTTACCGATTATTTCTTTCTAGGTCGAATTATTCCACACCCCTCCCTTCGAGCCACTGTCGATAAGGATACTCCCAAGCAATGGGGCGTCTATGCAACAGCTACGACTGCGACAAGCTGCATCATGCTGTCGAGCAGCATGGTGGGCATGCGTAGAAAAATTACGTCGCCACGATAATTGAGGGGTTGAACGAGCACCATCACTACCGATCTACGGGAAACTGAAGGATGAGTTTGAGTTTGGAAATAAGGAGGAAGAAGGACGGAAGCCGGATGAGAATAGGTCCAAGGGTTTTTCCACATTGATCGGCACTTCTGATAGTGAAGGGTTAATTTGGAAGGGAAAATCAGATTTGGGGCATATGGAATATTTGTGAAAGGAGATAGGAGTTTATCGGAAAATACTCTAAAGAAGGTGTATGTGAAATATTTGCAAGAACCTAAATGCGATTCAGAGTAGGTACCTACCTACAATTGAAATTCAACACAGCATTTTTGATGAAATATGATAATTAATTCATACATGACATTAAATCGTTTAATAATTAACTCACAAGAATCTAAGCAAAGAGTTTTCGCACTATTAGCTTATGATTTGAATTAGTTTCCTTGCTTAGGAATATAAGTACTACATAGGTTGGAATTTATGCGTTTTGGAGAATACAATAATAATATATAATAATTTATTCGTTATTGAGAGTTCATAAGCATTTATTCGGTTATAAGTAAGTATATTATTATTTGATACGAGATGTTTTAAAATGTTAGGTATTTATTAATTTTTGTTCGCCGTGTTCACAAGGCGCGTTCATAGGTAGATATAAAAAGGAAAAATAATTCAAATTCCTACTGCTAGTTTTCTGATATCAGAACATCATTATTGATGTGAGAAAAACCCAATAATATTTAATAAATTTTGATATCTAATAAATTTTGTTGTCCAATTTTTCCAATTTACAGCAATTTGTAAAGAAAATGCTTAATATCATCTTGCTCAGGTACATACCTAATCTTTGGAGAAATGTTATCGTTTTAATCATTATACCGGTGTAAATAAAAGGTTGTTATCCTATCTCCAATCTTGAAACAGTGTAGGTACCTAGGTACTTATGGAATAATTTCTTAATCAATTTATTTTAAGATTGGTACCTACCAACCATGTTTTTTTGAGAATCAATTCCTTTCCATCATTTTTTTTTAATTCATATCATTATATCTATTCGCAAGTTGCTAACTCAATGCATAGAATAATTCTATTGATTTATACCAGTAATAACATTTGATCTTTTAGAAGCCGCAATATTAAGGCGACACCCAATCACAAATAAATATAAGAATAACCTTACGTTCCATCCCAAGAGTTGCTTCTACGGAAATTGTATTATCAATAATATATTCCGATATGCTCATATAACTCGTACGTGTGTCCTCTCATGAAGGCAAATACCGGAATCGAATCAGTGCCGCAAAAGAGAAAGTGCCTAATTTTGTCCTGGGCTGAGGGAAAAAGGTATTGTCCCATCGCGATCTGACCTTTTCCAAAATGAAACATTCCATGGAAATAAAAGATGATACCGTTGGACAGTTTTGGTCTCGAGCTTTCACCTATCGGAGCATTGGTTAAATGGATCTCGGTAGCTAAAGGATGACAACAATTCATTTTCTTTATCAATATACAGGGTGTTCCTTACCTATATATGACCATATACTTACGGTAAATGTATAATTAACTTAGCATTTTCCATGTTTTAGTAGATACCTATTACATTTTGAGTTCATTGATCTTGATTTATCGTCTTTTTGATTTCTTATGACATTGCTTTGGAATTGAGCGCTGTAACTGATATCCGTTCAAGCTGAGATATTCCGTCATTAACAATTTTTTTGTTTTTTTTTTAAATATAAGTAGATATGTATTTGTACCTACCTAACTGAACTTTGTTGTTATAGCCTCTATTTCGTAAAAATAATTATTTTCTCAATGTTTTTCAATTCATTTTTTGAAACTGTATTTCTCATTTCGCATTTGTCGATTGTCCCTCATTTGATTTATTTAAATTAAATCGTGAAATTGACTTCGGAGTTCGAACCAGGCTCAGAGACAGTAATACGTGCTGGAACTTGCAGCTAATAACAAATAAAAAGTTAGTTCAAAGCGAACAGATTTTATCTACCTACAAAAGGAAAACGTATCGTAATATCATTCATAATATATAGATTTAGTGCAATATCGTATCATTCTAGATTTTTTTATCCCAGTTTTGAAAACATTGATTCCGTAATTCTTCTTTGAAAAGCAGCTCCTTAGATAGGCTTTGCCTAAATCACAATTATCCCAAATCCCCAATACTGTCGTGTCCTGCCTGATGAATTAACATGTGTATTCGGAAGTTACTTGTCACATACATGTCAAGATGTGATAAAGTTTGCTACCTACACTTTATTTTATCCTCTAACGTAATTTCTGACAGAAATGGATTTTAATTAGATATTTCTTGAAATATGTTTGCTTACATTGCTGAGACATACCTAGATACATACTGTTTATTAGCAAATTTCTGTTTTTTTTTCATATAATCAATAATCTATAATATATCAGTTTGAGGCCAACAAATAAAGCAATGTCCCTCAGGGACGAGTAAGTATTAAAAGTATCGAGAATAGAGGTAGGTACATCTGATATGATTGGTTCAAAATCAATACGTACATTCGAATTACATTATAGTTATTGTTTTTGTCTTGCATAATGAGATGCATATACCTATTATTATTTCAAGAATAATGTTCCAATATAAAAGTGGCAAGCATGAGAAATTTGACCAAAATCTACATTTTGTAATTTAATTTTCGAAATTTCAATGAAAAAATGTATCATCCAGTATTTTTAAATGAATTTAATGAATCAAATACCTATATCAGTGGAAAGGAAACTACTTCTAAATTTTTGAGTGTATGACAAAAGCCTCCAAATCAATAAATAATTAATTTATCAGATTGAATGTAGAAACTACGCGAACACCCTACAGCTCTGTAACATTGTAACGACATAAGCCATATTTGTAAATTGCGAACAAAAATTCATTTATTTATTTATCCAACTTTCAAAACTTGTTTTTCTAACTGGTGTATAAAAGAAAAATACCCGGACTTGCATTCCAGATCAATTCCGTTTTATATTTGTCACTACTTCTTACGAATACAGTCGGTTTACTTTATGAAATTGAATCGAGTATACACATGGATCGACATTGTAGAAAATATTTTGGCTGTAAAAACTCGTCCAGTAAGTATACAGTCTTAAAAATATTTACCCAATTCGATATTCAGACATTCAATCGAAGTGAGTGCATCTACTTTGACAGTTTTTACTTTATGCAATCATAGCTGGCATATATTTGAAAGCCAAAATTAGATGAAATTGTAGCAAATGCTTGCGACTCAATATTGGCTGGCACGACGTTCATTTTGGCGAATGCCAATTTACTTTCATGGTTATTCAATTTGAACAAGGTTATAGGTTATATTACAGTTCAAGTGAGCTGTGGATTTCAATTCAAAGTTTAACAAACTAATAAGAACTTATTGCTCATAAATTCATAAATCTCGACTACAAAAGTAGTTTATAAATGAGTCTAGATCAAGCATATTAAATATAATTAATAGCTGCTTGACCCGACCGTAAACAACGCATGGCATATAGAATACACAAGTTTTAATCAGCCAAAACTTAAATCCTTCCATTATATCTGACTAGTTCAAATCTGAGCTTTTGTACAATTTTACCATTTGTAGAATATCAAAAAATACCTTCGGACGACCTACTCTTAACTATTAACAATAATTTAAATGACAACTTAACACTCTACAAACAAGAACTGCGAAGAACATTCGAGAAGTTATTGTGTAATTTTTTTTAAAAAATAGGTAGGTTCATATAGTTACGTACTATATGATTTTGTTTATTTATAACACTGAAATTTTTGAAAATTGGCTATCCAACATTAAAGACCCAATAAAAACTTTTTTTCTGCAATCCATAACATATTGCTTAATATAGTCATTTCCTAAGGCGACTTGATCCTTTTCCTAGTTATACATAGCCATTGCCCATCTTATGTACCTACCTAGTTTGTAAGTTGTTATTTAAGAGAAAAGAAGAAAATACTTGTTTTTTGTTACTTCAGGTAGGTAAGTGAAAACATACAAATGCTGGTTAAGAAGACAACAGATTAGAAAATTAGTTCCAGTTAAATCAAGTGATTTAAATCATGATATTGATTGATTTAAATCAAATGATACAATTTTGAATAAATATTAGGTACCTGATCGTAACGATGCGCCATATTTCTGTGTCAATGTATAGGATTATACAAATGATTAGATATTGATTAGTTTTAACATTTTTGATCTCCATGCCGTACTAATTTGTCGATTCTCTCACATATGACATTTAATTTTTTATAATTTAATTTAAATGATAAACTACCTATAATATTTTAATTCATGGAATTCGATTGATATATTTACACTTCAATAATTATTCTGCATATATTTTCGCTAATGCCTACCATATTTAATGCTAATTTTATCTCCAGCAGAATATGAATGATTCTATTTCGTATGCTAATTCGTACCTGCGTGCACCAATGAACTTCTTTAACTTAACCTTTCCTTCGATTATCAGATCTGAATAATTGTATCTGTATATATTAGAAGAATTCTTTTTTTCATATATACACCCACATTGATCTAACTGTAAGTAGTTGATTACTTATGGTTTAATATTCTTGAAAAGTAGTTGTTCTGAGATTATTCGTGAAATTTCTAATTAATTCATAACAGCTACTAGCTAATAGTTGTCGAAGTTGACCCAAAGTTGTAAATTCACCCCACAAGGAATAAAATCCGTCAAAAAAGAATAAACGCGTGGATTTTTTCGAAAGGTCCCATCATTATCATAATTTAATGTGAAATTCTAAGAGTTGGTAAATGAAAAGCTATCATATATTCAATTATTAAAACGGGTAATTGATTATTATTTTAGTCACATTCACGAAATGACTTGGGAAGATACCTACCTACGTAAGTATACAGAGTATTAAATATATCTACCTATCTATGTAGGGTTTACTCAACTCATTTGTGAAACTCGGTATCACATATATACCTTATGCTATCAAACCAAAATATTTTGAGCCAGGTACTATATAACAATAAAAAACGATTTCCCATCTGTGATATATGATCTAAGAATGGGCGGAGATCGCATTGCTTTGACTGATAACATTATGTTCCTTTATGTGGTGGTTTCATGGGAACTTTTTCTTTTCCAATCTTGAAATTACCTATTCATGGCTCAACACAAAGTTCAATAAGTTGTGTATTAGAAGGCTTCAATTGTATTGAAGAATTACTCAGTGAAAACTAAAAAATCCCCATAGGAAAACAATGAATTACATTCAGAATCATATCTTGTTTTTTATAGCATTTTCGCAAAAGATTCCTATATGTCTGAAAATAGTACTTACTTGAAAATATGCAAATTTTTTTTAGGTATTTGATGTAAGGATAAGTTAATTTTGTTTATGATGTAAGTATGATTTTTATTATTTCTGCCTATACCTACTCGTGTTCGGAAATTTCATGAAATCTGAAAGAGTCAGGTAAATGAACTTTGTTGATGTTACATATTTTATTATTTGCAATTTGATATTTGTTACTACTACATAATAAATAAGAATCTAAATAATCAGAGGATCAGCCAGATAAACACTGAAAAGTCAACATCATTGCTGAGAATTCACTGCTAAGGTACAATTTCCGATATCGACTATGATTAAAAAAATAGGTAGCAGTTCAAACATATTAGTCGATGTCCATTGATTATAATTATCATGGTTAATTTAGAAATGTATGTAGGATACTCACTTTTTCCTCCTGTGCCATTTTTGCTAGAACCAGTGTGAAAAGTCACTCTTCATGTCACTATATTGTAATACCTCAAGTAGTGTGTACACTAAAACATATTAAAAGGCTGATTTCAGCTTACACGATAGAAATTTTCGTCGAATTAACAGTTCATTAACCGTCGTGGGCGCGACATTAGCGGACGACTTACTTATTCAATAGGTACCCATATCAATTGAATATTGATAACCGAAATGTATTTTCCTCAAAACTGATAGGTAAAGCTTGGTTCTCTTAATACGTAGGTAGACGCAGGTTTATGTTATGGTAAATATCTATTTCTGGTAAAAAATATATTTCACCGTTTCGTTGACATTTTGACATAGGTATACATGCATTTAGGACTTGAAGTAAAACCATATCTTTATAGTGATTGTTAATACTGAACCAATCAAACAAAAACGCTGTCTAGTGTTATTTTTCGTTTCATATTAATATTAGTTTCAATTCAGAAAGTATTGGTGAGTGGCGATGTTTTTTGGTCTTAACAAAAATATTTTTGAATTGTCCCGCCAAAGTCCTTCTATTTGACGGTGAAAATTTAGTCAGCAGACCAAGATTATAAACAAGATGAGGGTATACTTTATCCGAAAATTGATTACAACTGGCTATGCCTAACGCCTTTGATGATATTTCCGGGAAAAACAGCAAAAATTAAAATACGTGAATTGGCTAACTACCTGAAACGATTAATTAGGTAGATAGGTATCCTAACAAATGTTTACTCCACTAAATATAATATATACCTACCTATATCTCATAATTTTCAACTTAATTTCTTGTTCACAAAGGTAGGTAGGTATATGATTTTTTTACACTTAATGATTTTCTCATTTTTTTGCAGAATTCTTTTCAGATTTGTAACATTGATACAGATATGGATCTGGTAGCTAAGCAGAAATTTGGTATCTCTCCCTTGTAACATTTATTCGGAAATGCAAAAACACTCTAAGTATACTCACAGACTAATTTAAAAAAACTATAAGAATTCTCAAGAAGATTAATACAGGTTTAATACATAAATAAAAGATAATATAATTAATTTTTTATTCATAAATTTATTTAGCGTCTAGATCTGTCCAATATGACTTTCAAATATGTCAACTCATAGAAACATAATAGAAACCATTTCCTATAACCGGAAGATTTACAGATATGATATTTATTATTATCGGCATCAATTATGACTCCACGAAAGCTATTAGGCCAAGAGCCAGCATCGTATTCCGAGTCATCAATTCAAATGTCGTGAAAATCTACATATGGATCTTATAACCTGTTAAAGAAGAGCTGATATTTACAGTCGTCTGCTGCCGAATTTCTAGAGTTGCCTAGAAGGTAAGAAGTGATACCTTCGATATTTTTCTTTACAGAACGTTGTGAAAAGTTACTATTATTACCATTTATGTTATTCCAATACTTAGTACGGGAATTTCGACAAAACGAATAAAACACTGGTAGGTATGCAGCTAGATGAAAATGGGAACAATTTGATGGAACTGTGCTCTGACTTTCTATAGATTGATCTATAATAAAAGAATGCCCTACACATATTCTATTTGTTGGTACAAAGTTTCAAAACTAATTAATTAAAGAAAATTGATTATTCCAGCATAGCAAGAAGAAATAAATATTTAAAATGAACTGCTAAATATGTTGAAACAATGTAATCTTATCCCCTACTCTCTTTGTAATTTTAGCTTTCTAAGTGAAATTCATTACTTTAAAGATAAAAATACAAAAAAATTTGCTGGCTCTTCGGCTATATTAAGAAATAACAGACTCTCAGAAGTCAGTCGTGAATAGATCCAACCCAGAAAACAGAAATAGTACTATTCCTATGAAAACCGAAAACTGTAGTGAGCAACAAACAAGTCATGAGTGGGAATGGAGTAATTTCTAATGAACCGGCAGAAATTGAATAACAACCAACTAGTGTTGTAAATGAAACGTGAAACGTCTGTTTTCAAAATAGAGGTGCCAATGTTAAAGTAATGTACCTAAACAATGTGGCTAATGCCAGACGATGACAGGTTTGACGAACGCTAGCATAAATATGACTCATTGGTATAAAAATAGAAAACTGAGTACCTATAAGAAATACCCACATAGGACTTACAACGCATGTCCGAAGATTCATAAAGATAATAACAACAAGATATGGAAATAAGTTCTATGTACTCTTAAAGTTAAATGCCAAATGAAAATATAGTTTTCTATATCCAACTTATTAATTTTCATTCAAATCCGAATAGGAAACTATTCTAACTTAATTCATGGTAATGGCAGCGAAAGATTATACCCTTGTATCAACCAAGCAGATAAAAACACATATTTTTAATTCCGCATCATGGTTTCACGGACGTTAGACGTTTAAAAAAATCATAACGAATGTCTTTAAGCTAAGAATAATGCTATTGTGTTGTTCATCGACTTATTTCTGGTGAATATCACGATGCATGGGTAGGTAATCTTTCAGTAAATTATCGGATTTATCATGCGTAAGTAGAAAGTCTAAATAGTGAACAGAATTATCACTTACGTAATCAGAACACACCCATGGATATTGTGAAATTAAACAAGTAATAATACTCTCAACCCCATCTGTGGAAGTTTTAGGGAATCAAGACAACGGGGTAAAACAAGAACAATCGATGAAAATGAGTGGCAAACATCACGGAAAGTACATTGCTTAAGATGGCGGACTCTTATATAATATTGCTTGTGTCTTACTGCTTAATGTAGGTACATATTTGCCAGAAATCGCGTTCGCTTGATCATCCTTACAATTCTTACTATCCATTTCTAATTAAAAACTGTTTTGATAGAAGAGATACTTACTTCATAGATGCTCCTTCTCGCCTTGAAATTGTTGCCCCCAAAACTGATCTCATCAAGAAATTATATACCTAGGTTATAACTATAACCTTCTTTTTAAATATATAATCAAGCGCTTGGTTACTTCATGGAAAAAATTAAAACGATAGAATTTAACCATAATAAATCAGCAAATACGCAATTATAGTGAAAAGAGGATTTATTAAATTAACATAAAATTGATGAAATCTGATCCATTTAATATCTTTGAAACCATTTCTACGCCATGACCTAAGACACAATACTAGCGAAAGTTTTTGGATAAATCATAACAAAATCAATTTAAAAAATCAGTTAATCGAGCTTGCGGAAAACTGACGATGGAATAATAATTAAAAATATCTTACATGTAGGTATATAAGGGTTATGTAATCGTATTTAACAGTTTACTGGGTTTACCAGATCTATTCATACAAAGTAATACTTTTGTTCTCCAAAAATACTGAATTTTCACCAAAATTAAGGCTACAAGTAGTCTTAGATATTGAAATCATTCTCTTATATCACTTGCATTGATTAAGTTTTCATGTAGGTATGTACCTACAAAATGCTAAATGTATAGGTACGGCATTTATTTCTAACACGTTTCACAGATATTTGAGTTTTAAGTTTTTTTAATATTTTGACAGATCTGTCAGCTAATATTGAAAATAAAGTTATTCGTTGCCAATCTGTCATTAGGTGCTTGTCAGTTTGAGTTAGGATAATTATCCTGTTTTATTAAACCTTACAGAAAAATCAGATGTTCCCAATGCGCCATATTGGTTATTACATACATAATTGTTTGGAACCTCTAATGCTAGTGATTTGATTCGGAAATTATCAACCGCCTCGTTAAGTGGAAGGCAACTATAAGCAATTTACTAGAGTAAATATACTACAGTAGGTACAATCAATTTAGGTATACCTACCTAGTTTTAGACTTTTTTTAGTCTCTTGATATCCTGTATCAGGTCGACGTTTGGTGAACATTTAATAAATTTGATAGACATAGTCATAGGTTTTATACCTGCTTCATCCTTTTTTCATAGGTATATGAAGAGAATGCAAGAAGTATTATCACATGAAACCCCATATTATAAAGTAAGAATAAATTCGATCATTAAGAGAATAGGACATAATATATTTTTTCGTTGAAATGAAAAAGTACTTCAGGAAGAAATATCTAAGATCTAATAAATATAGCCAATGAAAGCAAACTTTAGGTTTGGAAAGATTTTGCTTTACATCTTCAGATAGGTAAGGAGAGGGTTGAGTCAGCTGAATTAATATGGGTGATGATTTAATTTATCAAGTATGAATTCATTCATCGTTTAGCGACAGATTAGTTTATTAGATTTTTCAAACAGTGATGAATATAATCGAATTTAATTATTGTGAATGTGATTTTCTTGTTCAGAACTTTAACGTAGTCTTATAATTCTAGTAATTGAAGTGTTGTTAATTAGGTTACGGAAAGACATTTATTAAGAAATATATGTCCGGTGTATTTATTGAGGTTTAATCCTAACTCTTTCTGGAAGTGGTGGAGTGGTTTGAGGAAATTAGCTCATGATGGTTTTCGGTGTACCTAAAAGTGGAAGATATTTAATATTATTACCTGTGTATATTATTCGACTGCAATAAAAAAGACAAATATTTATTATATAATTTTTATAAATTCAAAAAAATCTCAAAAACGAAAGCTGTGTTGTCGGTCTATCATACTCTTTTTGAAATTATAGGTAGGTACTAAACTATGGAATAACTGTCTGATGGAAAAATAGTCCTATGGTTAAGCTTCGGAGTATATATCTAGAGTTCCTCGGTTCGAAATCTGATCAACTTTAAGTTTTTTTTTTTAATTTTTTAAATAAAAGATGTTAATATGAGATTCTGAAAATTTAATCGGAAATTTTTAATGAAAATTTGTACATATCTGATATATTGCGACACTTATGGTACACATTAGCTACTTCAAGGAAGGGTTAGCAGATTGATTTTGGTAAAAAATAGCAAAAAGGTGTTTTCGAAGTCGAGAAATCGATTGACGATACTTTCATATTCAATCGGTGTGATCCTAGACGTTCACGTTCAAGAATGGCTCCGCAGATAAAAGTTTCAGTATGTTTAGTGTTTGGGGATTGAGAAGTCGATTGGTGATAAAGCTGAGTTCTGGCATGTTTCACATTCATATTTATTTAGAAATCTTTAAATTCTGAAACATGTGAATGATAAAAGCAATATTTACCAATCGCAACACACTTTAACTATAAATATGCACATTTTTAAACTTTAGGGTAACTAGGTATTATAGACCCACTCTAAATTCTGTGTTACCCGAGCAAAGCTCGGTCGCCCAAATATTATTTATCAAATATTGCTTGATAACTAGATTTAGTTTATTAGTTATAAGTTTTGTAATTAGTTTGTAATTTATCATGCCAAGCTGTACATAGATGAAATATCATCTGTGCATAATATTGTTCAAATATTTCTTTAATGTAGAATGTATTTCTTGGTTAATAATAAAAAATAAATAAAAGCAAAATATCATGAGTTTAGATTTTTAGTTATTTTGAATTATTAATAAAGTGTAGGTATTTATTATTTCTCTATCTGTATTTTTATGGTTTTATGAAAATGTTAAAAATGTTTGATTAAGTTAATGTAAAATATATTTGATCTTGACAAAATCAAATAACAATATCCAACTTTAAATTTTCTGTAATTATAAATTACCTACCTATTACCTACTAACGTATATTTCTCCTGTACCTATTCTTTTTGTGACTTATTAATAAAATGTGTTTTTCTTCTGTGTTTTTCTTGAACTCATCATTTGATATAAGCAACCCCATCTAGCGGTAATTATTGCCTGGCTTAATTGGAGAAACACAAAAAACTAAAAGATCGACCCAAGTCGTCACACCCATACAGTTATGGCTTCCACACGAAGTGTCAAGGTGCGTTGATTTCAAAGCAATCTTCTATTCAACCATGAAAAAATACCAGCCAATCAGGCACCAACCGGTCAGGTAAATGCAGTTGCATTGAAATTTCTGTGTCTCTCTCTCTTTTCAGTTAATGTCTTTCTTCACTTCTATTACCGGTTAATTTGGCCTCGAAAGAAATAGAATGCCTATTATAGCTTTGATTATACAAAGAGGCATTCATTCGTATACGGTAGGTACCTAGATGGAATCAAGTTTTACAAATAGATATGTAGGTACCTACTCATTTGAAAAAAGGAGAATTTAATTATATATATTTAAACCATTAATTTGTAGTCAAATATTCATAAAGCCATTATTTAATCTATTCTGTGGATCATATAGATTTTCATTGCTGATAAACTAATCAGGACATCATTTTACTGAAGTCTGAATTGTATACAAAGATTAAATCTCACGATAGAGATGGCGAAAGATAATTGCTTCAGTATTGGTGTATAGCTTATGGGGGTTATTGATAACGACTGGCCTTCTTCTAATAAATTACAAGAGAAGAATCATTTGAACTGAAGAAGTGCTTGCTTATTTAGTATGAATATTGTCACGGAGCAGTTCAGATTTTTACATTGTATTAAAAAGTATGACATCGGTTACTAGGTAAGTCGTAGACAGATATAATATAGGAACATTCATAATATAATATATAATAGTTTGTTAGAGTAGATATCAATAGGTAATAACAAATAAATAACACAAAATGAAATATAGCAAACAAAATGTTGAAATTAGAAATATAAGCCCTAGAAAAAAAACGGAACCCCATGAAGATCAATATGTTATCTCTATCTCGTGACAGGACAGCCTATTCTATCCTATATCTTAGGTATGCATGTGAAAAGTTGAAATTTGATGTTAAGGTTTACCTTCTACAGAGAAAAGTCATCCGGTCACAAACGTAGGTAAAGGAAGAAGCGTGAATAAACGAAATCTGATTTTCAGCCTAAATTATGGACAGCAAAAAAAATCTAGTAGCTAGGTAGGTACATCCTGGAACTTATCAGATAAAACAGCCGTTACGAGGCATATAAATGTAAGTATATTTCTATAATTTCAAAATGCTTGATTTTGAAGTGTATCTTAAATTTATAGAAATTTGGAGTTTCCCTACAACCAGTAAAACACTTAACTCTTATAGCGGAAATAAACGATTGTGATATATGTAGGTATATTAGAAAATATTGAACAAAATATACCAAACTCGAGTATTACCCTATGTATATCTGATGGTATTGAAAATTCGAACAGATAAAGTCTATAGGGCCTCACTTATTAGTTACAGGAAAATTTAAACCATATTAGTAATAGTAAGAAACCCTTTTCTCGTGGGATTGACTCGAGGTTGACTGGTTTTGCCTTTATATATTCATAAGCTTATGTAGGTAGGTGTATTCAAAGCTATGTATATTTGTGTCCATCTCAATTTTGAAGAATTATTGTAAGCTTCTCAGTTCTATTCGTTTATTTTCATGGCCCTCTCTTACTCCGATAGTGAAGGTCTGCCTCATATATAATCAAAGATTAGACTGTATTTCATCTTTGCTATAATGTTCTTATGCTCATTTTGTTTCAGTTGGATCCACACTAATTTCTCATGAATCCCGTTTTTTATTTCACCACAACGCTTGCCTACTAGGTAGGAACAGTAAAATTTATTGCCCTTCTTTTAGTGATCTTTTTGCCTAAATTTCTATGGACAGTTTTCTTATTGTAAGAGATTATTCCAATTAATTTTTATCAGAAATATGTATTTAATCGAAAATATATATTACAAATTTCAACTATAGCTATACTTAGTTTGATTGATATAGGATAATTCATTGCTCAATTTTCGCTTTTAAATTGAAAACTTCACGTTAAAGTACCATAAGCGCTTTACATTGTTTGGTAGTTATTTGGTATTATTTCAAGAAATTTTCATAAATTCATCACAAACTTTAGTCCCATTACCACAAGCTAAGCAACATTTCATCTTTGGAACAAAAAACATAAATTAGCTTTGTCATAGAGGTAGAGCGTTATTCTCTTTTACAAAATTCTACTGGAAAAACATGAAAAATATCGAGACAAGGTAGTAAATCTGATAAGATTTTGAAGTTCTATACATCAGTTTGAAGGTTTTGATGTGTAAATACATTTAAAAAATATATTTTGAAAAATTTTGTCAAATAAAATAAATAGTTAATTTCACTTCCCATGTATTTTGTAGAATATTCTTTCATAAAAGGCATAGATGGAATAAAATATCTATAGATACTTAGACAACTAATCCATGTTAGGTATTATTTATTGATTGATGTAGTAGTTATGAAGCTCAGTTTATAGACCATGGTTATGAAGTAGGTATTTATTCAATGAAAGACAAGATTTTTTTATATTGACGGAAGAAACAATTTCAATTCAACAAACACACATTGTTCTAAATTCATAACATGTTCTCTAGGTACATTGTTCATGAGGACACGTAACAATAATGCATTTATAGGTATGCATGAATGATAAGCTTTTGTTCATAGGGTCCTAGCTACGTTTCATTGAGAAAACGTAGGTTAGAAAGTTTTAGACATAATCAATAGGAAGTGAGTAGGTACCATTAAACTTACAGTAAGTTGATGGAAATATTTTTGATTTTATCGAAGATTTATCGATATTATCATTCATATAGCATGTGTTCCTAAATTCCATCTACTATATTGTCTAGTATTGGGTGATGCCAAAGCTTATACATAGGTACTACTCTTTAGTTCGTTAAATTTAACCACAAGCAAAGATAAAAACTAACAATATTTGCCACTACAAAGTACAGGAGCTTCTTGATCAAACTCTGCCAGTTACTTTTCGAGGCTTTGTATTTACCATCTTGATACCACTACAATATATAGCTTCACTTGATGACATCTATCTGTACCTACTTATTCTTCAGTAGATTCAATTAAACTTTGGTTTACAGACATAATGAATAATTTACCAACAATATCAAAACTCATTAGTGGTTTCAAAGATAATAAAGTATTTCTATTATATATATATTCTATTCATATATTCTATATGTTAAATGCCATAGTATAGGTAGGTATTATGTATCTCCCTATATTTCTTTCTACTCATAATTGGTATTGGAATGGAAACCTACATTTCTTATATCAAGGCTTCCAACGAATTATTTAATTTTTATTCTTACCTATTAAAGAATTACTGGACGTATTTATACACTATGTATACCTACATAAACCCTCACCATATAAGCAATAGAAAGAACATACAGCAGAATCGTTCATTGTTCACTATATAAAAACGGTTATAATATTATATTAGGGAGGTAATTATCAGTTTTAAAACAGTATTTTTTTCATGAGCTATTAATTAAAACCTAATGAATAATACATATTATATACTAATGGAAGCTAGTTATAACATGTATCACTCTATGTAAAGTGTTGGTTGGGTGGTACCTAACTATATTTCTATTCTACTGTACAATAATAAACAGTAGCTTCTTCAATTCAATTTAAGGCTTACTCGTATTATTATATAATATATATATAAATCAGTAAATACAAAATTTTCTAAGTTCTTTGGGTAATACCTATGGGTATAGTAGCTGGAAATCAAATCGCTATTTTCAGATTGGATTCTCTCTATCCTTCCTCATTCTGTAAACGAAGAATTTCTCAATCTTGCTCCTTGAAACCATGAATATAAATGGGAATCAATATTTTGTATTCCGGAGGGATCGAATTCTCGAAATGCGCCGTTTGCAAAGAAAACTGCAGACTCTTTGTCAATGGCCGTCCACCTAGCGGTGAGAGGCCAAACTTAACGAGTGAAGAGGTAAAGGATCCGACAAAAGAATGTGAGATCAAGGATCACTGAGAAATATCAGGGCTGTTCAGAAACTTCTCTGAAAAAACGGTGTCCAAACTAAGTAACAAATGAGAAGGTGTAAGGTATGAATTCTCGGTTAAATTGATACAGCGTCAGAGAGCGAAGAGAGAGAGAGAGAAATGCTTTATTGTCAAAAAAATATGTTTTTGTTTGAATATGATTTTTAACAGGTTAACATAATCTTAGTCAAAATTTTGACAGAATATTTTATAATATCAAACTCAATTTAAAATGAAATTGTATGACGTATACTTGATATCTATGTTGAGTGGTAAAGGTGGATGCTAATGACATAGTAGAAAAGTAAACTTTTTCTTGAATGGTGCGGCAAATTTGGAGAAAAATTTACAAAAAGGGGTTTTAAGACCCGAAAAATCGATTGGAGATACTTGCATTTTCAATGGGTGTGATCCTCGATGTCCACAATAGCTATATCGGGAATGGCTCTGCATATTGCAATACAAATTCCAATATGGTGTTTTGGAGTCGAGAATTCGATTTGTAGTACAGATGAGTTCTGGTATGAGAAATCGATTGGCGTTACTTTTTAATAGGTGTAACCCTCAAGGTCCACGCTAGCTATTTCGGGAATAGCACCGCAGATTGCGATAAAAATTTCAGTATGGGATTTGAGGTTGAGAAGGCGATTGGTGATACAGCTTAGTTCTGGTATGAGAAATCGATTGGCGATACTTTCGTTTTTTAATGGGTGTGACCGCCGAGGTCCAAAGTAGCTACTTTGGAAATGGCTACTCAGATTGCGATACAAATTTCAGTATGGGGTATGGTGGTTGAAAAGGCGATTGATGATACAGCTGAGTTCTGGTAGGTTTCACATTCATGTTTATTTTGAAATCTGTAAATTATGAGCAATGTGAACGATAAATGCAATATTGACCGATCTACCGATCGCAATACATTTTAACTAGAAATTTGCACATTTTCGAACTACGAATAAATATCCTTAGTAAATCTTATATACCGACTCAAAATTCTGTGTTAACCGAGAATAGCTCGGTCGCCCAGATTTATATTAAACGAGCAATGCTTGTATGTATACAGGGTTTCTCAGCGCAGCCGTTCATTAGAAGTTTTTGAGGTTACAGAAAAAACAGTAGTTTGAAAATTTGGTACTTATGGTTTTTCAAAATTTTCTTCCATTTTAAAAGGTCTCACGACTTCCGTTTATACCGGAAGTCAACATTAACTTATTTTTTTAGTGGAGCACCCTGTGTATTATGTCATTTTTGGATTTCTCAGGAAATTCTATGATCTCTTTCATTAGGTTTCCCTATACCTATTTTCAACTGTTTCTCAGATATCTTGATTATTTTGACAAACTTTACAGATTTACCCCTGTTCTTAACAGTGGGCATTTTATCCATTTGTGATAGGTGATAAATACTTCTGTGGTAAATTGAAGAAGGAGAATAATAATCTTGAAATCCATATTGACAATTGATTTATCGCATACAGGGTGTCCAAAATTTGATAACCGATTAGATTATTTTCAAAGTTAAAAAAGTTCATTATTTCAAATGAGACAACCTGTATATTTTTGGATAGTTGGATGCAGAATTTTATTTGGTATCGATTTCCTGAAACTTTTCCTATACCTATCTTTAACGGTTTTCTTGTTAATCCGTATTTTCTATTTTAATTTGATTTTTTCCAGAAACCGCAACATCATTTATGTTGTTTAAATGAAATAATTATGTTAAAGCAACAAAATTGAGTATAATTAGAACGTAAGAACAAAACAGGAATAAAACGAACTTATAAAATATAACATAACAACAAAAAAACAAACGTATAATAATATGTGGACACACTAATGTCTAAAGGTATGGGTTTCGGCGACTCCCAGATCGTCTAAACTTGATAAAAGTATCTTGTGGTCCACGGTATCGAATGCCTTAGCTAAGTCTAGAAAGATCCCAATGGACGGTTTCTTTTTATCTATGGAGTTATATTTTTTGCTTGTGAGTACTTTTATCGCATCATTGGTAGACTTTTTTTCTGTAAATCCATACTGTGAATCTGATAGCAAATTGTGTTTCTTCAGGAATGAGGTTAATCTTATTTTGATGATTTTTTCGAAAATTTTACCCAAATTTGATATAAATGCTATAGGCCGATAATTTGATACATCTGTTCTTTCACCACTTTTGTAAATAGGTACTACTGTTGACATTTTGAAAGCAGAAATAAAGTGTCCACTTGACAGAGATTTATTGATAATAGAACTCAGAGGTTTGGCTATGTAACTTGAAATGAGTTTCAGTGTTTCAGCTTTCAAGTTATCAGGTCCTGGTGATTTTTTATTTTTCAACTGTAAAATAGTTTTATTTATTTCATATTCATCAGTGGGAAAGAGGAATATGGTATGATCTGATTTGATTTTATTTTCCGTATAATTTCTATCCTGCATAATATTTCCTGCTAGATTTGCACCAACATTGCTAACGAATGAGTTGAATTTTTCAGATATTATGTTCGTATCGCAAGTTATATTTCCATGCTCGGTTTGTATCAATGATATTTTTGAATTTTTTCTTGCTATAATTAATTCATTCATTCACTACTTCCCATAATCGTTTTGAATCTGCCCCTTCCTGTTCTATTTTGTTTTTGTATAATTTAGTTTTTGTGTATTTTATTGCTTTTTCTAATATTTTTTTGTATGTATTATATTCATTTTTCAAAATTTTGTTATTTGGGGTTTCCTTTAATCTGGCATACATTAAATTTTTTTATTAATGGATTTTAATAATGATCCAGTACCTAACCCATGCTTTCCTCTTGATATCTTTGTTTTTAACTTTTATGAATTTTGAGGCTCTATCTACTGCACGTTGAACTAATCTAACAAATTTATAAACCGAGCTTTCCAAATCATTTATTTCATAGAAATATTTCCAATCAGTATTTTTAGTGTTTTGTATATATATATATATACAAATTTTATCTCGGACTCTGGTCTACCGATTTCGATGAAAGTTCATATGTATGGGTTTTAGATTGTATTGAATCGATTGATTGTATTCACATTACTAAATAAAAAATCGTTCTCAGCAATTAATATTCTTATTTTAAGGCTTTTTCAGATTATACGTAATAACTTAGTATAAGCCTAATTATAAGCATAAGTAGCTGAATGGTATAGTTTTCGGCTACTCTAATCTGAAGTTCCTCTATTCGTATCCTGATCAAATATGATTTTTTTTCATCATAACATATTTTTTGTAAATAAAAGGTGTTAATCCGTATAATTTCATCGGATTTTTTTATGAAAATTTGTACATATCTACTAATATATTATTAAGAGCAATTTTTGTATATACATATATAAATAAATTTTATCTCGGAAAGTGCTATAACGATTTTGATCAAATTTGGTTTATAAACAAGGTTCTGATTTTTATGATTATCTATGCAAGTGGATTTCCTGACAAAAAGCGAGGGAGTCACCCTCGAGGTCCATAAACTTTTTCTTGAATAGTTCGGCAGATTTGGATAAAAATTTGCAAAAGGGGGTTTTAAGAGCCGAGAAATCGATTGGCGATATTTTCATTTTTTAATGGGTGTGACCGTCGAGGTCCACATTAGCTATATGTTTCACATTCATATTTATTTTGAAATCTGTAAATTATGAGCTAAGTGCACGATATACAATATTTACCGATCTACCGATCGCAATACATTTTAACTAGAAATATGCACATTTTTGAACTAAGATTGAACATCCTTAGTAACACTTATAGACCCAATCTAAATCCTGTGTTACCCGAGCAAAGCTCGGTCCCCCAGATATTGTTCTTATAATAAATGAAAAAAATAGATGTCCGATAAAATAAACTATAGGTAGTGTTTGCAGTTGAACATTGAGTACAATAAAGCCGATGGTCTGTATTTTCATCATGAATGGTATTGAAAATTTCAATAAACTTTTCTTAGAAGAAATACAGCTGTATTCATAATCCAATCTTAGTTCGGTACTAGCTAGTACCGTAGTGTGTCAGTTGTGTGTTTTGGTCTGGTAGTCATAAACCTCCGCACTTAATTTAGTAGCGTACTAAATTTCGATTATGAATACAGCTGACCGGCTGATAGTGTTTAGCCTACAACCAGATTAAATAATTTCACCAATGATTCCACATTCATTTCAACTTGAAAAAAATTGCTTTGTACAATAACATCGATCCTAAAAGGTATAATCTTGTGCGCACTTAACCCCCTTCATCAAACAAATAAGATAGACTGGAATGCAAGCCAATATCCCATCTCACTTGTATTTCCGCCAATAGGTATGCTGAGTACAATTTTATTGTACCTACGAACAATAACTGACTGGTTTTGGGAGAGTGTTAATTTCGCCCTGCAAATTCAATACTTTCCAAGGCGGCGGAGAAATCTTGTTCGAACTGAGTTGGGGGCGATATTAGGTACATTAAATTTGGCTGGTTCTGGCATTAATTAGGAATAGGTGGGACTCATAAATGTTGAAATGAATAGCATCAAAGTCATCGTCTGATCATGGTAAAGTCGTGGCTATGAGATCTACAGCAAATTGACCGAAAGCGAGTAAACTGTAAATATAAAGTTAATAAATGGAAAAACATGAGAGTTGACAAATTATTTTCCAATACTAAAGGCTAGGGAACACAAATTCTCAAACTGGACAGGAAAAAGACTAAAGCCCTGAGGAGCATTCTCACTTATTACAGCAACCTCCGCTACTAATTTTAGACTGTGCATCAACTACAACTATCCCGCTCTTGTTTAAAAGCGATGCTACCATCTTGGTAAATGCTCAGAGAATCAGAGGCCACTGGGTACGAAGCGCCCCTCGAATTATGATTGTAACCATCTCTGAAGGAATCCTCAGCTTCGACGTGCAAAGACAATACGGAGACCCAAGACAGTACCCACCCATAATGAGAGAGAAGGATCCCCACAAAAACATTAAATAAAGGGCACAAACCCACAACTTCCTCCATGAAGATCATTGGAAATATCACTTAAATTATAAATACTGTAAAATTAATTATAATGATCAAGAATAATAAATTCTCAAGATAGTTATATTTGCTGAGGAGGTCAACATATTTGGAGGAATATAAAAGGTAACCAATAATTTTCAGTGGAGTTTTGTCTACCTACCAATACCCTGGAAAGTCCCTCTCCCCCAAGCTTCCACTTATCTGTAAAGGGCAAAGCAACTTATAACCGGCCCTAAGATTACCTATTCACATTTGCACGCGCTCAAATGTGAAATGAAAATTGGAACGAACACGCTTTGAATTTGCATCACCAACAGTTTTACGAAGTGATTTGCAGTGAAAGGTAATTCTGTAGTCATTTCTTTTCAAATTGTATCAAAAAATTCAAGAGATTGATATAGATAAAAAAATACTGAAAGGTATGCAAGCTTCGTGCTTGCAAAATAAAGCTCTACCTGATTTCATCATGCAGACTTAACAAGCCCATCAGTTTTCCAACTCACACATATGCATCAACTCATAGTGCAAATGTGACGTGTTCCTTTCACAGCTATAACAAACTTCCAAGGCCCTTGCCGCATTTTGGTGTCCGGAATATTCTTCGCCAATAATTTTTCGTCAACTATTCTTGGCCAACAATTCTTCGCCGGCAATTCATACCTCCAACATTAATTTGCAATGACAATTTTTCGTCTAGGCCGGTAAATGGTCTTAATGAAATCTTTTCTAGGGAACAAAAATATTAGACTTGAGTTTTTACCTGCTGAAATATAATTAAAAATATTGAAATAAAATCGGATATCTCACAAACAGGTAAACCTACTTAAATATTAGTCTATAGAAGATATTTGTGAAAGATCATCTAATTTAATTCGCAAGGAGATTGCTAATACAATTCAAGTTATTCGTATGAAATGGTACTTATGAGTACTATTTTTAATATTAAAAAATATTCTGCAAGACGCTAACTATACCGACACTGCGAAAAAATATAGGATACATCAACAATACACTAAATACAATGCAAATTCAAACTAAAACAAAAGATAATTTTTTGCTGGTTATCGATTCAGTTACAAACATAATTATATTTTCTTGTTTTTAAAATATACACTTCTTAAGCTCGGTCGATTTTCTATTTGAATGGAACATTTCAATACTGCACCTAATTTTTTCACAAGATATCAATATATATATATATATATATATATATAAATAAAAAGATGTTCTTGGGGATGCAGTCATATATTCAATAAAATTCTTTGACTGAAGCCGAGCTTTCGAGAATGTTTATTCTCTTCTTCAGGGCAAACTACAAATCGTTACAAAATTATTTCAACAACAAATTAATAGTATTATAAAAATACTTACAATCGTGAATTTATAATAAATTAACCAAAAACAGGAAAGATTTCATATTCATCAATTACAAATGTCATTATTTATATTTGTCATGGTAACACAATAAGTAAAAAAGTATCTAGATTTTGTTGATACAAATGAATATTACTGAATGATCTTTATATGTTTGTGGCTATTTGAACAAGGAGCACAATTAAATTAAAATTATTATTAAGGCAGATACAGGTTCAGTTTAAAAAAAAAAATGTAATTTAAGAATATTGCATAAATACTTATATATATATACCCATACATAGACTAAATTACGTTTAATCTAGGCTTGAACTGACAGTTAAAAGAAAAAGATACATAATATTATTTAAAACTTCTATATAAGTGTAATCATATTCTCTCACAATACGAAACATATAAACATGATTATTCTGAAAGTGCACTGATACTTATTCACTCAAAAAAGGCCGATTTCTCTCACTAATCAACCTCTAAATTTTTGGGTGAAATAGATGTTTTGAAATCCTAAAACACTTTTTAATGTTCTTTCAAATATTCATAAATATTCAAAATAATATATAAAATCTTATTCTCTCACAATACGACATAAGAATGAAACATTTTGAAAATCATTCACTTTTCCAGAAAACAAGCTGATATCTCTCACTAATCAGCATGCATATTTTCGAAAACATTAAATGTTATGAAAATCTTTCATAAATAGATTATACATTTAATCTCAAATAAACATATAATGAATTTTAAGAGAATAATTATCTTTGATCAACTAAATTTCTCTCACTAATAAGTTGATCTAAATATTTCTATTGTTTATTGAAAACTAAGATTCTAAAGTTAATTACTATAAAATCAGTTAAGACCAGTCCTTCGTCTATATATAAGTACATATATCCCATACACATTAATCAATTTATAACCAATATACATATATACACATACATACATAAATACATATATAAACAAAAAATAAATATTACATGTCAAGTATAGGTACATATTACATACCTAACTATACATAAATATTTATATATATTAATTTTGAGATACATCTGGAGAAAAATTATTATAATTATCATTATATAATTTTAGAATATAAGAATAAATGGAACTAAGTCCCTTTATATCTGATCGTTTATTCATAGTGTTATTATGTTTCTTAATATTCACCATTTCTAAGAAACCACGTTTAAAATAATTTTTCTCAGAACATAGTGCAATAGTATTATCAAAATCAATACTATGTTTCTTACTGATAGCATGTTCTGTCAAGGCACAAGATTTTTTATTTCGTCTAATATCAGCTTGTTTTCTGGAAAAGTGAATGATTTTCAAAATGTTTCATTCTTATGTCGTATTGTGAGAGAATAAGATTTTATATATTATTTTGAATATTTATGAATATTTGAAAGAACATTAAAAAGTGTTTTAGGATTTCAAAACATCTATTTCACCCAAAAATTTAGAGGTTGATTAGTGAGAGAAATCGGCCTTTTTTGAGTGAATAAGTATCAGTGCACTTTCAGAATAATCATGTTTATATGTTTCGTATTGTGAGAGAATATGATTACACTTATATAGAAGTTTTAAATAATATTATGTATCTTTTTCTTTTAACTGTCAGTTCAAGCCTAGATTAAACGTAATTTAGTCTATGTATGGGTATATATATATAAGTATTTATGCAATATTCTTAAATTACATTTTTTTTTTTAAACTGAACCTGTATCTGCCTTAATAATAATTTTAATTTAATTGTGCTCCTTGTTCAAATAGCCACAAACATATAAAGATCATTCAGTAATATTCATTTGTATCAACAAAATCTAGATACTTTTTTACTTATTGTGTTACCATGACAAATATAAATAATGACATTTGTAATTGATGAATATGAAATCTTTCCTGTTTTTGGTTAATTTATTATAAATTCACGATTGTAAGTATTTTTATAATACTATTAATTTGTTGTTGAAATAATTTTGTAACGATTTGTAGTTTGCCCTGAAGAAGAGAATAAACATTCTCGAAAGCTCGGCTTCAGTCAAAGAATTTTATTGAATATATGACTGCATCCCCAAGAACATCTTTTTATTTATTATAAATCCAGATGAAGAAATGTCATTACCAACAAATTTGATTTGGGTATGAATTGTTGTCGGAAAATTTTCGGGGAAGAATTGTTGTGGGTGACCCGAGCTTTATACGTATGAGCTCAAAGAGAAGCCTCTATTTTGAAATAAGATAAACAATTTTATTTATGTTTTATAGATATCTATTAATACCGAAAGGAAAAAACATGGACAAATGTCACACCTAATGCTGTAACAAAGTAGGTTTCCAATAATAATAACTAATTGTGACCTGAGTCAAATGAATACATGATATAGAATTCGATAATGTAGATTTTTAAATATTTATTCTAGATATAAGAAATCTGATTTTTTTAGATAGAATTTCATTCCACAGGTAATCCTTTTATATTATCTCCAGCAAATAATTCAGCCTACGTAAATTCTATAATAAACATGGTATGAAGACAGTTGTTATGGTATAGGTACAGCTGGCTTGATACTGATGAGAAATAATAGAGTGGTGACCGACTCCACCGGAATCAAGAAGGAAGTGGCTGAATAAGGATTTCTTCCAAAAATTGAAAATGTGAGACGGCAGAATTAGAAGAAGGGACCATTTCCGGATCTCTTTATATTGAATATGTTTCAAAAACATCTATTGTTTTAGACTGAGACCCCTTAGAAATGGAAGTTTACCAAAAAAATTGTAAATCTTTGTAATTATTGAGAATTGAGAATTTTATGTGATTCTCTTGCCCCTCAAAATTACTTTTTAATAACATTATCTCTATTATTGCAGTTATTTTTAAGTTGGTGCCAAACGTCTACTATGTATACCTATTCCATTTCAAATAGTGAGTGATTTATTACTCTTTATTTTTGAAATGGACTAGGTATAGTTTGTTTCACGTTAATGATGGCGTCTGCCTTGAAAATACCGTTTTTCGTATTTTCAATTCAATCGGGGGTGTAAATCATTGGCGCGACGATTTTGAGATAAGATCTGGCATTTAATTTTTTTATACGCCTTGAGAAAATTCATGTAATTAGAGAGAAAAAAGCATCGATTGATTAAATAAGCATGTGTATGAAATATTTATCATTAACATAACATAAAATACAAATATTTTGCTTGAATTATAAAATGAAAATGTATTCATCTGAATTCTCTGAAATGTCACTTTGACTTTGTGACGGCTATGAAATAAATATTGCGTTGCCTTCGGACATACGAGCACCGCCCTATCATGGTATAAAGCTTGAAATACTGTCGTAGGTTAGATCAACAAATGTAGTAGAAAATTTCATGATATGATGAGACACGATGAGAAGTATAGCGTGATGTGCGTAGTTCGTGAATGATTACACACAATAGCCATCATATTCGTGAAACAGACTATATATCTAAGTATACAACTATAACGTCACCACTTCAAAATTTCAATATATGGGGCATTCTGTTCTTCAATAGTTTGAAAACATGCTATTTCAAAATATATATTTTTAAAGTTTTATTGAAAGGAGTATCTTTTTGCAAAGAAAATTAATTTAATATAAAATTCAAAATTAATTTTCGAAAATAATCTGCTCTTGCTTATTTGTCAATTATTTATAAAATACAGAGTTAGAACACCCACTTTGTCAAATACGACTTACAAACGTGTCCAAAATATTTAAGTGAATTTTTCCTTTTGCATAGATATTCTGTTAAATATACCTACCTACCTAAAAAGCAAGAGTGCAAAGAAATTCTAAAAGATAGTAAACTTAATAAATGTAAAGCAAAGATTAAAATGTTAGTTTTTATTATCAATAGGTTTGCTTTTCTGCATTTATTCTTTTTTAGATAGGTAGGGGAGACCGGGGTTAAATGTCACAAATTTGATACTGATTTTTTTTAAACAAAAATTACAAAATCTAAGCTGTATTAGGAATTATGATTTATTTCATTCTTTTTCGAAAAACGAGACACACAGAACATATTTTAACAACGCATAAGGTAAGTTCTTGCTTATAAAATATAGAAAAAGATTGGGAAAAAGTCAGCCTGAGTGGAAATGTCTCTGTCGAACGGATGAATTACAGCTATTACTCTAAATCCAGTGATAATTTTGCCAGGTGTAATTGCAAGTAGTAACGACTTAGCCACAATGCCAGGAATATCACAAATGAAAATAGTTGACCCCGGGTTGATTTTTCATCCATGAAACACGTGCATTTTTGAAAAGGACCAAACATTTACCAAGGCAGGTTATCCCATGCGACATCCTACCCATTGTGAAGCATTTCCATATTTCAAAAATCAATACTCCAATATGAAAACATGAGCTTCTAATATTCTAATCTGAAACGTAAGTTATCAATATACAGATTTTTTATTTGTCTTCCACTTCACGATGTTGCGCAATCACAACATAAAAATTTCGCTCATGATTTAAATTTGAAATTTAATAATCTTTAGTGCTGCCATCTCACCTAAGTGAGACCATATTTAGAAAGTAAGTTCACTATATCAAAGTACAATATATTGGTTTGATCCATAAAAGTGTTCTGCTTTTTGCATAACAGTTAGTGATGCGCAAAGCAAGACCAAGACCAAGACCGATATGGTCTTGGTATTGGTCTTGGTCTTGCACCCTTGGTATTGGTCTTGGTCTTGCATCAAATATTTAGTCTTGGTCTTGGGTCTTGGTCTTGCATATACGGTCTTGATATTGGTCTTGGTCTTGCTGCAAGACTTGCAAAACTTGATCTTTTTATAAGTGTGAAAAGTTGTTGCGATTCTAAACCGTAATTGCTTAATCCAATTGAAGAAGAACCCTGCGTATGTATGGGAAGTATGTAGTTCATAATCTTATAAGATTGCCTATAATTATATTATCATTCGAAATGGATAAATATCGACCGTATAAAAAAATTTTCATTGTCCAGAACAAACACGCCTGGTAATGTAGAATAAGTAATGAGAATAAAACTAGGTGCCTAGAATTAAGTTAGGGCAAGTGAGATGCGTAAAAGTTTATAAATTAATAATCACCATTCACAAATGAGAATCGTATCTTACTAGCGCGACTTAGTCTGCTTGTGTTTTCTTGGTATCATCCGTCCCAACTGAGCACTCATTTTACTACATACTACAATGGTTTTGTACCATTTTCTTTAATAAAATAGAAAGAATCTCTGAAAGCGATCAAAAGTATTTCTGATAAAACTAACTTCTATTTTTGTAGAAAGCTTTTTCCATAAAAGTAAAATTAAAAACTGTTAGAGATTTAATACGCGCATTTATAAAACTAGGTATCTATTTAAAAAGTCAGTCTGTGAATATCTCAGTTGAGTTAGTTAATGAACATGATCGAAAAAATAGTTTCAAAATAAGGGCAATATAAAATTTCAAATATCTCCAAAAGTGGCCACTGGATAAATGTCATCAAAAAAATCAGATTTAAAAAACCGTGTAGTTTACCTTCCCCTGGCTACGAACTGTCGGGATTCTTTGAAAACAGCTCGGTAAGTGAAATCCTAGAAGGGTTGAAATTACGGTATAGGTATAGGGTATTTACGAATTTTTTGAAATCCGGAAATCCTAGAAGGGTAAAATGAACTCGCTTTTCACCCAACAACTTTTAATTCAATATTTTTAGAATCTGTAAAATAAAGATCGATCATAAGGGAGTTCAAGGATTAAATTAATTAGGTTATTTATTAGCGTTTCTTATCTAATCATTGAGTAGAATAATATGTTTCCTACCAATTTGGTGTTTGGTTACGGAAATGCAAGGGTCTTGCAAGTCTCGCAAGTCTTGCAGCAAGACCAAGACCAGGTTAGTCTTGATATTGGTCTTGCATCCCAGTATTGGTCTTGGTCTTGGGTCTTGGTCTTGCATAGACGGTCTTGGTCCAAGACCAAGACTGCAAGACCAAGACCAGTCTCGCAGTATCACTAATAACAGTTTACTACCCCACTTACTCCTGCGACAACTACCCCCGGATTCCCCTACCCATGCTAAATTCTAGGTTGAAATTGATGACACACTTTGTTTATTTTCTCTTATTTTTAGGGGACAAGCCAATATTGTTAACAATAAAAATATAAATATGATTCTGAAATCGGGTCAACTTCATCCAAGGCATAATCATTTTTCATTAGTGAATATAATATCATCAAATTTCAATTTCATCAAATAAAATTGAATTCGCGATGAAAGATGCTGAGAAAGATTACTGGAAATGTGAACTGGCGTTTTTAAAGTTTCGTTACCGAATGGTGACTATAGGAATCTTTGTAGTCATAGAAAATAGCGAAGTAAAAGCTCTGAAAATATGGGATGGTATAGTTTGATGTCCAAATTACAAAAAAAAATATCTCGATCTCTCAAATAAATTTTGTTTAAATTCAGAACAACTATATCAACAGATATGTTATGCTCACACAAAAATGTTCATTATGCCATGTCACTATCACAAATGAAAACAGACCTTAGCAGCAGGTACACTTTTTCAATCCTTATTAAAGATATTTTTTTCCTAAAAGATATAAATAATAATATAATAATGAGAAAATTCTGTAAATAAAACAGATTCTTGAGGTTTATCAAAATGTATTCATTTATAAGTCTATATCTCTTTTTTCTCTCTCTCTTTTTATTCCATGGGTACCTACCTACTTGAACGTGAAAGGCAGTAAATCGAAAGAAAAGTACCTACCTATATTATTGTTAAGAGTAGGTACCTATAGCGGTTTCTTAGATAGGTGTTTGGTAAGTTTTAAAAATGAATACGTATTTCTTTTCAAGACGTGTCAGTGAAAAAGGTAGTTTAAGATTTGAAGAATTTGATATGGGTAAGTCCATCTGCTTCAGGAAAATGTCTGCGTGCTTTGTTTGGAATATTTGGAAAACAATGATTTTTCTACTCCGCACTAATTTCATTTGAAGCATAGCTACCTACTGAAATATTCATGAAAGTTTTTTCGTAAACAAATAGTGATATGCATTTAATTTTTAATGTACCCTATATGAGAAGTCCATAACTTGGTCCTTATATAGCGTCACCCAGTTTAGCTCATTTGCTTATACATAAATTACAACACCATAATTGATAATAAGGAAAATATTCAAATGTATGAAGAAGTCCAAAATTTTCAATTCCCAAAAGTTAATAAGATATATATATATATATATATATATATATATATATATATATATATAAGTATATGCAAATTTTATCTTGGAATCTGGTCTAACGATTTTGATGAAAATTCATATGTATGGGTTTTAGAGTGTATTCAATCGATAGGTTGTATTCACATTCTCACAAGAAAAATCGTTTTCAGCAATTATTATTCGCATTTAAGGAGTTTTACAGATTGTATGTCAGATATCAATACCGATACCTAATGTCATAGGAAAAAAATATGCCTATGGTTAAGCTTCGGGGTATTAATAAAGAGTTCCTCGGTTCGAATTCTGATCACCTTTCAGTTTTTTTAACAAAACCTATTTTTTTAAATAATAGGTGTTAATATGAGTTTCTAACAACAGATTCGGAAATTTTCAATGAAAATTTGTACATACTTATTTAATATATTGCGGCTCTTAAGGTACGCATTAGCTACTTCAAGAAAGGGTTAGCAGATTTTGGTAAAAAATACTGTCATAATTAATCGGTGTGACCCTCGAGGTCCACACTAGCTATTTCAAGAGTACAATTATTAGCATTCATATTACACATTCATATTTATTTCGAAATCTATAACTTACGAATATGTGAACAATAAAAGCAGTATTTAGCGTTCGCAATACATTTTAACCAGAAATGTGTACATTTTTTAATAAGTTTAAATACCCTTAGTAACTCTTATAGACCCATTTTAAATCCTGTTTTACCCGAGCAAAGCTCGGTCTCGAGATATTATAAAAAAACTATGCATATCCGGATTTGACATGTTTATCTAATGATTCATTGTCTGTGATATGTGACAATGACAAGTTATTCTAATCCCAGTTTCAAATTTTAAAGATAGTATCAAAGTGAATTGAAAAAAGATAAAAACATAGGATTATTTCATAAAAATATTATTGCGAATTGCTCCCCAGATAATGAGCACAACTAAAATTTCTAAATTCTATTTGACATGTACGTTAAACTAACAGCAAAGTGGAAAATATAACCACCTCATTATAAACAAACATCTCGAGCTCACAGACAAAAGTTTTAAGTGTCCCATAAAATCCCAAGGATTTCTGACCTCGAGGAATAAAATTATACAGCAATAAATCCCAGCTCCATAATTACAAGGGCACCTCGTTCGGTAAATATTTCCAAAAGAAATTAGAGCAAAAAAAAGATTTACAGTTAAGAAGTGGATATTGCTTTGGGTGATTCTATCGAACCCTTTTTTTGCTCTCGTCTTTCCTTTGAGCCGACAATCGGGTACCATGGGGTACCGTTACGTAATGTTACGCATGTTTTATAGCCAAAACATGACAGTGGCTGTAAAATGGGCAATAAAATAAAATAAAGTCACTGCCGTTATTCATTCAAGTACAAGTTGTTACATCCGAGGAGGATTTAGTTTTGTGGAATAGCTCAAATGTGCAGCTAGTCTAGTTGTTGTCTAGGATGCTCTTTTCAAGTGAAATAGTTGCTTTAAACACTATATATAGAGTGAGTAATTTCTTATTAAATTATGGCTTATATAAACATATTCCAAATTTATTATTGATCGAACAAAATTAACTGTGATTGTATTTTGCATTAGATTAAACATGGCATATTGAGATAAGATAGGGAAAACCGGAATATATAAAAATCATTTTATATGGTATAGAATCAAACAGATAAATTTATGTATTTATTCAGGGTATTTCTCAACTGAAATATTTCTCTTATTGAAATTAATAGACAATGAATATGTTCCTTATCCTTTGGGGTACCATAATCATACATTTAAATTCAGGCGATAATTACCTACGTTAATATATTTGTGTCAGATGCAATACTGTTCTAACCGCCAATTGTTTCAATATCAGCATGCTAATTGCTAAGTGATTAGTGCATAATTTTATAATTAATTATTTTTTCTTATACTGTTTTATATTCCACTATAGACTATGATGATACAGAAACTTTTAGCATTTTTGATACATATTTGAGTATTTTTTACATATTTGATATGTAGGTATAGGTATAGGTATTATAAGTCGTAACAGCCAACTTATTCTAAAATAAAAAAATAAAATATTGGCAAATATAACGTAAGATTAGAAAAAATATTTTTCCAAAAAATTGGACCGACTTTATCAGTTGGTGCACTGAAAAATACAAAATAATAATAGTTCTATTGGTGCTGGTACTTTTGAAAGTACCTACAACTGCCAGCACCAATAGTACTAATACTAATTCGTATTTTTCAGTTCTGAAACTAACTAACAATAAATATGCATCTACAATGGTTTAACATTTTTTCGAAAACTTCTCCTTCTCTAAATCTGAAACCATTGAAGTTTTTGAAAAAATATTCAATTCAAACCGTTTTCAGACATGGTTTCTTTTTTACCTATGTCTAAAAATTTAGTTTTTCCAAAAAAAAAACATTATTCCCTCTACACTTTGGAAGTGATTTTTTTTGAAGAAAATTTTCAAAACGAATACTTAATCATCAAAAAACAAAGTCGAATTATCTATATTCGGAGATGGAGGACCATTTCTCAGAGCTCTTCTTTCGAGTAAAAGAACCATCATAATAGGAGCACGTTTACTATGATAACAGTGCGTTGATCCAATGAAAAAAAGCAGTGATATTCAGCATTTTCGGTTAGGTATATAGGTATTAGCAATTTGCTTCTTAACAATGTCTTCTAATTCTTAGATCTTTGGTGGCCGTATTCCAAAGACCAAACCACAACCAGCAATCTGATTCAAGATCTACCAATCTTTGAAATCATGAATTTGAAGTTAACAAGTTTTTAACTGATCGGTGCATATCCAAGAGTGCTTCTGTTTTCCATAGGTAGAGAAACATCTAAGTAATTATTAAAGAAACTAGATTCTATTTACTCTTTGACGCAAGCTTGATCTGTTTTTAAATTATATGTATAAGACTTGAAAGTATACCCTTTACTTCGATATTGTTATGGTAATGGTGCTTGTAGGTAAAAGCATTTTGTCTGTGCTCAATAATATAAATATTATTTTGTTTAATTATTTGTTCTCAGTTCATCATTTCGAATGGTGCTGACATTACATAAATCTTTCAGTTAAACTGTTTATTATAAGATTTTGTGAAAACAGTTCTTTATTTCCTTGGCATGGATTTCAGAAGCTTTATTATTTGGAAGGATTCTGAGTTTTGTGTCATACTTGCAATGTGTTGCAAATATTTCAAATGTGTTTTCGTTTTTCTAATAGTCATAAAAGAAAAGGACTTAAAATAATGGAATGGATTGTTTAAATTTAATGTGGAATATTACAAATTATACATTTTATTTTTAATTTATATTTATTTATTCCAAGATAAAGGAGCAACGAAGTTGTATTTTGTGAAGGCTTACACTCAGAAAAACATTACAATTTTTCCAAAAAGTTTTAGTTTATCAAAATCTTGCAGGATATTATCTCCTAGTTCTTCAATTGGTACACGTGAAGTTAATAAATATCTACCTATAAAAATGCAAACATAAAATTGAATTGCATAACTCAACCTTTTCTACAAAATCTGTCAAAAACTACACAAAATTTCGTCGATTTCTAAAAATAAATTTTCTTATAGAAGCTGTAAAAAATTCTGTTGATACATCGAGCAATCCAAAAAAAACTTATTCCCCTATAATTGAATTTTCGCATGTCCACATTTTTCAGCAGAAATATTAAATTGATCAATATTGAAAGAAATACACAAACGTGAATTAATGTAGGTAATAAACATAACAAAAATCTAAATGTCCTAAGAAATATTCTCGAACTTTGCAGGCCTTAATAACATTTAGAAATGGCTGAAGTGAAGTGAATTGATAATTTCCACACTGTTTATCAATTCTCAATCAGTTGATTGTCTAACAGTTTCAATTAAAGCAAGCAGTTAATTATCTGGCCTTTCGTACGAATTTTCTATTAAATATTCAAAACATCGTTTTAAAAATGAATAGATTCAGCTTGGAATCAAATCTAAATCATCTTGTGACATCTTCATGCTCTTATCGACGACACACAATATTTTGCAGCAATAACATGGACCTAACAGATATTAAGTTAAGAAAAAAATCACAATTATTATGCTGCAGTTATTATTATTACGACTGTTAAATCATTGCACTGATCACCCAAATACAATCATTGTTTATAACACGAAAACTAAAATTCCCATGTGACAGACATGCTGAGAAATCATTCTAATTTGCAATATCCTACTACGAATGCCTTTTTTGTTGGAAAGTTTGTTATACCTACCTAAGGTAATATAACCAACTTCACAATTTTATCTGCTAGAATGTTCGAGCTTATCAGAATCCTTGGGCTATCAATATCAATCCAAGTTCAAAATTATTCAATCTAGTTAATGTTATTGGCTGCAAGCACTATCGTTTTATCGACATCAGAATAACCGCTCAATGAACGCTGCATACATATTAAATAGGAGCTTGTTAATATTGATTTATGCTGTTGCTCTTATCCGCTGCTTTTTATACCAGAGCAGATATATTTATGTACTCACTTGTTGATAATACGTAAAAATATTCCAAAGAATCTAAATGAGAGTTACCATATGGTGCGCCAGATGAAAAAAGTAACTATACACAGCATATACACTCTATCATATATAGAGCATTTACATTTTTTTAATTGCCTTGAATATTGATTTGGTCATTATCTGCACGTTGTTTCATGTAGATACATATTATAATATAAAGATACTTTAACAATTCTCTTACGTCTAAACATTGTAATCTTATGTAGGCATATAGGCAACATAGATATACCTACCTACCTTAATACTAAATTTGGATATTTACAGGCGTATTCATAATCCAATATTAGTTCGGTACTAGCTAGTACCGTATGAAAAAATAAAAAACAAAATGCTATCCGACCATAACACTGACATAAGAGTCATAAACCTAATTTAAGGTTAGACTTTCGCACTAAATTTAGTAGCGTACTAAGTTTTGATTAAGAATACGCCTGTTAGACTTTAAAAAGATAGAATGTCTATATAGGTATGCATATGAATGCAATATTTTATTCAGTCGAAAATCATGATTTAAAACGTTACGAAGAACAATGAATATTGGTATCACCGGGCGGCAATGATATGTCGAGAACTTTTTTATTGGATGACATCGAAATTAAATTAATGCCTTTTCAACAAAAGATAATATTTTTTTACATAAGAGTTATTTAATAGCCGATTTCATAATCAATTTTAATCTCTTATTAATTTTAATCCTAGATTAAAAATTTCATAATTTTTTTGGTTGGACATATAATTCAAAGTTACTTTAGAAAAGCGAAAGAGATGGTAACTAACGTTGTAGAAGTTATAGAAAAATGCAAAATTTTTATTCCGTTATCGAGATATGACGTAAACAAATTGGAGAATTAACTAATATCCCATTAAGGATTCATTATGAAATCGGCCCTAAATATCTTAAGTCGTATCTTTCAAGGTTAATTTCTCACATCTTAATACGATATATAACAGAAATATAAAGAACTTAACAATATCGAATAATCTGAACCATCTTGCATACCTGCCTAAGTTAAATTAAAAATGTATACTGTATTTGATTCTAACCAATCTATGGTTTAAGCTTCGATAACATTGAGCTAGTTTACTGGACTCTTGTTGTCTGGACTAGCAGTCTGTAAACTATCAAGGAGAAATTGAATGCCGGTTTACAAACTAGCGAGAGGGATTGTTGGCTTGTATACATATACTAGCCTTGTCTCAATAGGGTTGGGTGTTGGACACTGTTGGAGCAGACTGGACAAGATTCAGACTGTTTCCAACTGTATTCTGTGATTGTGAAGCTTGCGCACATTTTAATTTCGTTCTCAAAATTGACATGCCCATGCTTCTGACGGTTTGAATTTGGTTTGAACTGCTGCTCGAGCATCCTTATCGTAGTTGCTAGTATATCTATTTTTGTCATTTATGTTGCCTAAAACAGGGTAGGTACTACTAGTAGATAAAAGGCACTGTATTATTGACGTTCTACTTAAACACAAAACAGTATTCAAAGTACGTAATATTAAACCCAACCTAACTTTACTAATCTCGCTAGATAGTGTGGGAAGTTTTCTGTGTCATCATAATTAGCTCACTATCTATAGAATATATAGAAGACTCCTCGGCTTTTAAACTCGCCAACAAGCTGCCAATGAAATAGCTCGATCAGCTGCACTTTTTGAAAAAACTATTCCTGTTTTCATTGTATACCTTATAAATGTTTTCTCCCTTCTGTTCCTCAATAAAATTACAATTCGTACAAACATATTAGGTAATAATAATAAATAGCAAAATCTTTATGAAACAAATACCGCTAATATATATCAAAACATGAAGGGAATTCTTGGAGCCCGTTTTAAACATTTGCGTTCACGCAGGAATTCGTGATTCGGCATAGTTCAAGTTTATAGAAGTGACTAAAATTAATATACAGTTATATAATATGAATTCGATATACATTAAATTACCGTTTATTACTGTTGACACTTTTTTTGGAGTAAAATGCTTAATAATTGAACATTGAAACTTACATTTAATGAGAGTTACGGTCGAATTTCGATCACTGGGAAACCACTAGTCTATTTGTAAAAATTTGCAATATAATTATTACAACTTCATTTTAAGAAGAATACAATCATAGAATAATATGTGATTTGGCATAGGTTCTTAGAGCTTATATGGCGAAGGAGTGCAACAATCTAAAATGAATTGGTAATAGGTATGTGTTACAAATTCATAAAATTAAATAAAGTAAATTTACATTGACTAGCTATTAATAGTTATCGATGTATAAGATCATAAAAATAAATGCTCTGGTGGCGTAGTAGTAACGATGACCCGGGTTCGATTTAGGTCACAGCTTCTTTTATTTGTTTTTTGATTACCTAACAAATTTCAAAAGATCGTATTCAAAAATTATTGGGCACTGCCTATTCTTTGATAAAATAAACTTAAATTCAATGAATTGCGGTAAAATTCTCATATTCATAGAACATTTAAACTTATGTCAGTATCTATAATTGCTCAGTTGCCTCAAAGTAGGTGGGTAGGTATAATAACTCTCAAAATCTAATGGCTTAAACAGTTTTTGAACAACTTCAAAAAAGAAATCGATTCTGTTTTCTTATTACTTTTAATCAAGATAATTAGATTAAGAAAAATTGGATTCAGAAATTAGAATAAGAATTTTCGTTATTTCATGGGAATTATACAAAAGGTATTTACAAACAACAACCTATTGTTAAGATCATAATAATTTTGAAAGTACAATATAATATACTTACCTAATACTACCTACTACACCTATCTATAACAAAATAATAGTATATAACTACTTAGGTATATCTATCTTTATCATGTTTACAATATACGAGATTGTGTAAATATGAGGAAATACCTGCCTACCAGCTTTTGAAGGAACATTTCCGGAATATGAAGACATCGTTATTTTATTACCGTGCATAGTTTTGCATTTTCATATAATAGCCTTTTCAACAATTCAAATGATATAGGTAGGAATAGTGGTGGGGTTGCGACTTTTGAAATTATTAGGACATTTATTAAAATTAACTTCTTAGGTAAAACAATAATTAATTGGATAGTTTAATTGAAAATTCTGTCAAAAAACTAACATTAGGCGAAATAGAAACTATTCTTCGATAAAACAAGAAAATAAAATATAATCTTGTGGGTTTGTGGTAATAACGTCATGCCAATGGGGCAAATAAATAAATCCTCAGCTTAAAATATGTAAGATATCTCGGCAGAAGACGGGCGCGCATTCTCTTTTATATATATATATATATATATAACGAAATAATAAAGCCAACTACCCAAGCCGGAATCCTAGAAAGATAGTTCTTGGCTTTCGTAATGAGTCCGAGTACCAACTAGATTTCTTGTTCGGGTATAAAATCCGGGAGGAAAGTCATTTGGCCGTATATTCATTTCAGTTGGCTTCGTCTCGAATAACAAACATTTCAAAGCTGACATACTAAAAACTTTTCTCTCTGGAGATTGGCTATGAGAGGGAAAATAGACTATTTTGTAGTTACAGCACATTTTACACTTATTAAAATACGAAAATTTGGTGATAGAAAAATTATGACTTTGAAACTGAGTTAATTTCAATTGAATGATTCTTACGTCATCATTTTTGCACAAAACTAATGCTATAATTATATATAATAAGAAATTAAGCCACATTACTTAATTATTTGCTTGATTCATAAAAATACATCGAAACATACCCATGTTGTAGATATCAAATTATTTTCATTTAAAAGATTCGCCATGACAATTTTCTTTTATATTGTATAATTATATTAATCTGTTAACGTTAATCTCGATTTTATATTGTTCATAGACACATTAGAGTTTTTATTGCAATTTTCACTGCGATCAGGTAGGTAGATACCTACTGGAACTAGTTTGTTATTTCTTGATTTAGAATTTCAATCTGAGTAAAAGTCACTAACTAGCTAATTTTGAAATTTAATTGTAATCAAAATGTCGATATTATTTACGGAACATATAGAAAGTTACGGTGAAACTTCGAAGGTAACAATTGAGTACTCATAGAATAAGTGAATAAGTAAGTAACATGGAGAGGTTAATTTTTCGCTCTAGCTGATCACCACTGACAGTTGTTTCAAAAAATAATTTGAGCAATAGGGTGAAACTAACAATCTTGATTTGCAACATTCGCTTCTTGGCCAGTGTCCAAATTGATGTGGAAATACCGAAAACAACACAAGTTTATGCAGACTAATGCATACTATCACCTTATTTCGCCTTTTGCACACACACTCACACACACACACACACATTATATATATATATATATATATGATAAAATAGATTTTTGTTGGGGATGCAGTCATTTAATAAATAAAATTCTTTGGATTATGCCAAGCTTTCGAGAATGTTTATTCTCTTGTCGGGGCAAAATTCCTGAATTTACATAAAATTAACCACAAACAGGAAATATTTCATAGTCATCACGTGATTTTTTTTCTAAACATAACAAAGTAACTAATTGCACAAAAATATAATTTTAACGAATGAAGACTGAATCATCTAAATGTAAGGCAAGCAATCAAACATGATTTGTTATATTTCTGAAGACAAAATAGCCAAACATTTGCAAATTATTCTTCAGAACTATAAATGATTGCCACGGAAACTTTTTTATTTTTACTTTCCTACGACAAGGTTCTCCAAGTAGCCATGTAAAGGAATTATTGAAATCGTGTAATGTCACCGATGTCCAGTTTTCTGGATGGTTGGTTGTTCTGTCTGTCGATCTAATTTTTAGCCTCTCTGTACCAAGCATATTTCTCCAAGACATAGACAGATTTTGTTGCTTTCATTTTTGTTTTGTAGGGTACAAAGCGCGCTTGTTATTGTTACAAGATTGTTATCTCACTCGTATCTAATTAACTATACAATTGTTAAGAAAACGTATTTTGCTCTAGTCAATTATTTTCACAATAATCTATCGCAATAGACTATTGGACAGATTCATTTTTTAGATAGGTAGGTCCTATGTTAAAATATCAAAATTTATACAGCAAAGTCTTAAGTAGGTAAACATATTTTTCACTTCTAGACACTTCATATTACCTATTTATCCTTACAGCTTTCTGCCACCATAGCTCTTTTCGATGTTTCATGTACAAAAAAATAAGTGAAATAAAAGTGTTAAAACAAAATAAAATAGTTTTGAAAAAGTCTGCTGAGAAGAAACCTATTAAAATTCATATAAAAATTAGATTTATGCTGAATGGCATTCATATTAACAGAATAACTGGCAATAACAACCTTTCACTGAAAATTACTTCGTAAAAGTATTGGTGATGCGACGAGTAGATAAATCCGGAGCGTATGTCTCCTAATGTTTACTTCACATTTGCGTACGTTCAAATGCATTTCAGTTTTGCATGGCTGCGTGTGGGCAGGTTATCCACTTTATTGCTCTCTTCCGACAATTGATTCGCCAAAAACGTTGGTATCATCATCAGATACCAGACATTTATTTCTTATATCTTTATTCATATTCCAGCCAAACGGTTCTTCCTATGAGATAATCAGTCTACAAAGAAGAATATTTTCTTCACCTATCATAGATATGTGATTCAAATAACCATCCATCTTTATTTGTATAAGGTGGAATAAAAACAGGAAGGCGCTTGCAGGCTAGTCAAAGTTGTATCTCAACTTACCAGTAAAATAAAACGAAGCTATCGTGGCGTCGCTGCAGACAAGTTAAGTTTTCTACTTTGGAAAAGTTATTAGGATCGATTCGGCAAATGCAGCTCGTAGCTAAGTACTTTTATCAATAAAGTTCCTGGCGAACGGATGAATCTAATCTTTTTGTTTTATATATCTGCAGACATGTAGGTACCGTAAAATTCTAATACACATTTGCTGGATGGTATAAAACTTTTAAAACTTCAACTATCTAAACAACAGCAATTCCTCGAACTTTTACCGTGATGAAATTTGAAATTCCGATGTTCTGCCAATCTAAAATATAATATACCCATAACCAATGAACTGTGTTTTTTCATATATTGAATAATCATTATCAGGCGCTTAGATCTTTATTGTAATTTAATAAGCTTTGAAAATATTTTTGGAATCAAAAAATATCTGCTATTTCATAATATGTGTGTGCGTATCCAAAAAAATGGTAGTATCCAATATCAAGTAATTTAGACGCCTACAATAATTTTCGGTTCTTGATATGGGTTGATTTTTGTGTATTTTTTTCTGCTATCAGTCAAAATGTGCTATACGTATTCGAGTCTCGCTGTAACTCTCCCAGTATAGAGCTGTTGGAGTACGAATTGGTCTATTAACTTTTTTTTATCTAAATCATCTACGGTTTTATATGCATCATTGGTTTATTTTTCACGCCAAGCATATATGTGTGTCGGTACGATTGGAAGGGAAACGATCTATGGACCTGCGTAGAATTTCAATGTTATATTCTCGACTCCTATTTAGATAATAAATTATTTCTATGCACTGCTACCGCCTTTACGTGTCAATTGGCTATAAGATTTTCCTTTCCAGGGTATCATATTTCGTCAACAGATCTGTGTTGAAGTTTCCCATGAATTTTAGTTGATATGCCTTATTTTTTTTAATTCTGTGATAATTTATACATTATGATCGACTCTTCCAAGAATATCTTGCTGGCTACCTATAGTTGAAATTACCCAAAGTAATTAATACGGAATCTGAACCAGAAAATTGGGAGACTATGCCAAATCATCTGGGGACATCTATTTAGGTAGATAGGTATAGGCGTGGGTTTACTGTTAAAATCAAATAAGATTGAAAATTAATATAAATGCTGATTGTGTCTACCCAAAAAAATGGCTTAAAATGTTATATATCTTTTTTCTATTCTTATATTAAGAAAGCCATGACTGAAGTTCAGTAAGCTGATAGGTATTTTGGTTAGGCTTTGCAACTTGTTGTTGTTATCCATACCTGTTATCTATTCTCTTCCAGACATGTATGAACCTACTATTAGGTAGTTACTACATATTTTAAATTTTTCTACATAACAATATTATTATTATTTGATTTTTGGTTTGCATCTATTGCTCTCTAAATAAGTATAAAAAAATACGAATGATTATCATAATTAGGTATATATGTTTGCAATGAACATATTTGAAAAAAAAATTATTTTGACTTAGTCTGTCAGAATAAAGCTATAGTTGCAAAAATTATACCATCTATCTCCACTCATTCTCAATGAAAATGGTAAATCAAATATGGCCATACTTTTGTACCTACGCCCCTTTGCCTGCCTCTGGACCCTTCGGCGTCAGACCTACCAATAATTGGTAACATAGATCCAATAGAAAACCAGTCAGTATGGAGGCCTTCATTTTAAGTTGTATTAATTTCAATGTAGGTACCTTATACTTCATACAAATTAGTATCAAATATTTCATAATTATTGAACAGTAAGTATATATATATATATATATATATATATATATATATATATATATATATATATATATATATATATATATATATATATATATATATATATATATATATATATATCACAATCTTGTAACAATAACAAGCGCGCTTTGTACCCTACAAAACAAAAATGAAAGCAACAAAATCTGTCTATGTCTTGGAGAAATATGCTTGGTACAGAGAGGCTAAAAATTAGATCGACAGACAGAACAACCAACCATCCAGAAAACTGGACATCGGTGACATTACACGATTTCAATAATTCCTTTACATGGCTACTTGGAGAACCTTGTCGTAGGAAAGTAAAAATAAAAAAGTTTCCGTGGCAATCATTTATAGTTCTGAAGAATAATTTGCAAATGTTTGGCTATTTTGTCTTCAGAAATATAACAAATCATGTTTGATTGCTTGCCTTACATTTAGATGATTCAGTCTTCATTCGTTAAAATTATATTTTTGTGCAATTAGTTACTTTGTTATGTTTAGAAAAAAAATCACGTGACCAACCACAAAGGATCAAAATAGCGACCTTCGAAAAAAAAACATTCAATGTGTGAAATGTAAGCTGTGAGTTAGTTTATTAGTTCTATTGCAGAAGAAACCAATTTTCGTCTAAGTTATCCGAAACTGACCCTTGGATAACTACAACAAAATACGTGGATAAAGTTGTATAGATAGGTACCTACCTTCGTTCAATTCTGTCTTTCTAAATAAATTTATAAGCTCTTTTTGCAATATCATGTTAAGATAAAAAAGTAATAATAATTTAATACAGTAACAAATATTTTCCATTGTCAATTTCCTACTCCATTAGAATTTTTCAGGGTAGGTTTGAGATGTTTCCATTAGGATATATCCTTTTGAATACAACAAAAATTCGCGTTCAACCTCAGAGTTAAGTGAGCCACAAGAAATTTTCAAAGATTTCTTCCAAATCCAACACAAAATCTCTAATATCACATAGCACATATACACGAGAAGTAACAAAGCAAATACGGTTTTACTGTTTCTTGCTTTCGCCCAAAATATTTGCAAAGGAGTCACGATACGGGCTCTCCCTTTACGACTCGCGATGTATTATGGAAGCGATACTGTATTTCTTTCTTTTATCCGGAAAACTACAAAATGTGTTTATTTTTCTTCAAGGAAAAAATCGCAAGGAGTAACTTTTTCAGATAATCAAAATATGGAATATAAGACATTTTCTTCAGAACGAAGTTCCTTTCTAGTATCTACTTATATGCTTATAACAAAGAAAAAAGTGTATTGATTTTGGGTGCATGTCTTTTCTGAATATTTTTATTTTAAGTAAATTTCTTTAATCATTCGATTTATGAAATACAGTTGAATATTAATCAACTCAAGTTATACCAATACAGAACGGATTCTATGTTTAAAAATAATGCAAAAAGTTCCAGTAAACATAGGTCGAAAAATGTGAAAAACTCCGTAAACAAAATGTATGTCAGCCAGTTATCGATTAGTGTATTGTTGCATTATGATAAGTAGCGAAAACACTACATTTGTCACCGAATGTCAATTAAGTCAACGCAAAACTTGTTTTTTCCATGGCAACTATGATACCAAATTCTTTGATTTATACAGGAGACAAGTAGTTAAGCTTTTGAATCGATGTTACTAGGAAACGGTTCATCCTACTGAGGTTCGATAGGAGTACCTTTTTGTAGTAGAAAATTAACAATTTTTATAATTTCAAATTTTAGAAAAAGCCACAGCTATTACCCCAACGCAGCCTTGTTTGATGCATCCTCAATTAGAATTTTGAAATTGCTATTAGGCTGTCATGTTGGGAATCAAAACATTAGAAGATTCCTAAAATTTTGCTCCATTATCTTAATTATTTTTGGAGATATTGAATAAAAACCATCATCAGGCGCGTACGTTAAAAGGGCAGTAAATCCCTAAACGAACAATTTTCGACCTCGACGAAGGGTGGCATGGGCAAAAGCATTCAAAGTTCATCTCAGCAAAGGTAGGCAAATCTCGTGCAGAAATCATTAGTAACGAAAAGCTAGCAATAAATCTAGTGATTAGATGATTATACCGATAGGAGCGGTAGAGGCTCCAAATTCATATCGAACTTAAAACTTATTTTTATTTACACTATATCTGCTATATTTTAAGGATGAATATGATAACTAATTTTCAACGAATTACATTCTTTCGTTCAGTGATACTGACCATTTCATTAAAACCAACTCGTCTGTGACTGACTATACCCAACAGTTTTTAGGGTTTTGTACCTGTAAGGTACTGCCCAATCTCACACCAATAATTTCCACAGATAACAACAAAACTCTCGTTTATAGGAAAAATAAAATAGTACCTATCTCTGATGAATGTATCTACGTCGTTATAACTATTTACATCTTTTCGACAATTATTCGAATTTTAGACTATCTGCTCTTTGCTTCAACCATCAATATAGTCCTAATTGAATGAGTCATCAGCTTGGGACTACATTATAATTTATCAGTTTGAAAGTACCTACACTTTTATAGAAATGTCAAATCGGATCATTATTGACGTTAATAAACATTACAAGGTGAATTGTCATGTTTGAATTTAATTAAGACGTTACTTGTGAATACCAACCCAATCTCAATAGAAATTCGTTTATTTATTCCAAATAAAAACAAAAATCTTATGTCTTATTTTGCTAATGCCTTATACAAGCTGCTGCGAAGTACCTACTGCAGAACAAATTTAAGCAGACTGGCGCAGCATATGGCCGTGACCGTTGTACAAATCGGCATTAATTCATCGTCGTACATTACTTTGTATTGAGCATTTTATTTCACAACATTTTTAATAGTTTTCCAGAGAGTATCTCAGTCACAATGGCCAACAATAAAAACTTAACTGGACCGCGCACAGACACGAAAACAATGCAATTTAGTTATAATCGTAAAGAATTTTGACTGGTTGCATTTTACCCAGCTACATAACTGGTCCATGCTGATACGAGCCAACTACAAAAAGTCTAAATTTCTCGAAAACTTCCAACTAGCTTGAATATACATATATATATATATATATGTGAAGTATAAAATTTGATGCAAGTATTTGTCTGCGAGAAAATGAGACATTCCCAGGCAAAGTGTCACCACTGCAAATTTTATCAGAGCAAGGAGAATAACAAAAATTCTACGGTGCAATTTCCGTGAAATTGTTTTCTGTGTCGAAACAGAGGCGTGACTCGATATGTTTCAAGTTGTGTAAGTCGAAGTTTTCCAAGGAAAAGTAAATGAAAAATAAGCAAAGAATTAAGTTTCCACAAAACATCTACGGTTTTCCTACTTCCAATAATGTTTTTAGCAGTGATTGATATATTTATAATACAAAAATATTCTTAATGGAATTTAGACAATGTTTACTTTTGCAGATTTTTTTAAAAGTTTGGTTGTGGAAAGTGAGTACCAAAACATTCTCCTTCATCTTATTATTATCAGTGCCCATAAAGGGTAATGTCCCTAATACCAGGTTCTTTGATAATAATATTATTATCAGTAATAATAGGTATATTTGACCGACGAACCCCGAACGGAGGAGGTATACTGACAGCTTTTTTTTGGTTCGTGCGCGCTTTTTATACCTATAGTAAACGAGCTCCGATGATAATTAAAGATAGGAGAATATCCGGAAACGTTTAAATTGAACATCTTTTCAAAAGAGATACGGTTTTCGAGATAGAGGCATGTTTAATTCTTAAATATGTATTATTTTTGCTATGAGGAGAGGGCGATTTCTTTCGAAAACTGAAAATTTGTGGGTACTACATTAAAGACATAATTATTTGTAGCAACATTTATAATGAACACTTTTTCCTTAGAGTTAAGGTTTTCGATTTACAACGGTAATAAAATGGTAACATCTAAAAGACTTAGGTATGCGTATTTCGCAGCGATGTATTGAAATCTCAATAATAACAACTACAAGGAAAGAATATACGTGGGTAATATACTATAAGTACTATCTTCATTGGCATTTGTGAAAATTCAACGATTTTCGTGACTAATGTTACTCTCGAGAATTTGAAATATATTTTTTACAATAAATTGGACCGACATTATTAGTTGATTCACTGAAAAATACAAAATAGTATTAATTATATTGGTGCTGGTACATATGAAGTTGGTGCCAAAATTTATCAATCTAACTGCAACTGCACAACTTAAAAAGTAACAGCACTAATATTATTTTGTATTTTTAGTGCAACTAATAACGTCCGTCCATTTTTTGTAAGAAATATTTATTTAATAAAAGCTTTGAAATATTAATTCACAGAAACCCCGAAACATTTCGGTTACCTACAAGTAAATTGAATTAAATTAATTCAAATAACATGTTATTACATTAATTTACGAAGCCCATATTCATATTTATCATTAATACCACTCGATTGCTTAAACATGGCTGACGATGTCAACCAATAGAAAATCTTGGTGACAATTAGACTTGGGTGGTCAAATAAAACGAGGAGACATATGGCCGATCAAAGGTTTTAATAATATAATTATGAACTGCTGGTGACTATATTCAGAATTAGTAGAAGCTATTTGGGTTCAGTGCGGTACCATATACAACCTTGATATGTCAACCATATACGTGAAATTAAAATTTGTATTGGTATTTATTGTGTGTCACATAGGTATCTTATGCCAACATTATTAGTCACCTTCGAATTGATCACTGATTATTACTATGTATAATATAATTATTTTAAATTATCTAGTCCACATGTACCTATATACCTAGTCAGCGATACATGAAGAAAACCAATCACTTGTTGTTTCGATGCATATTTTTCTATCAAATTTTCTAAACGATCAGATATTTGAGAATGGGAAATAATTTCCAATTATTCGGTGAACGCTTTGATTTCTATTTCATAAAAGCATTAATGATATTTTAGTCAATAAAGTCAATAAAATATTTAAGGAATTTTAATGAAGGGCTTGACTCCAAGAGTTGACCCAAATAGAAAGAGTAAGTTAGATCTGGATCATATAGTCAAACTAAGAAAATTACCCCAGAAAGTGTGCTTCAGAACCTAACCTATAACCGCTTGTAAGAATAGGTATCTCAATATATCGCGAATAAAATTTAAAAAATAGATAGTTGTTGCTTCCTTCTCTTTGAAATTAATATATTTCACAAGAGCAATATGGAACAAAGGAGTCCTCACAAGTTTACAGAACGTTGCATCTTCTCTTGCAATAAAAGATTTCATAGGTTTCTTCATTTGGTATACAAAAATATTATTGCTTTAAAATGTTGTCAGAAATAACGGAGAAAAATAAATCATCCAACTGACAAACATATTTATCTAAATCCACAAAAAACTTGATAAGTTATAGGGTTTTGTCCTTGATATTCTTGAAAAACCAATAAAAACATAAAATGATAGAGTTGGTCAAAATGTGCCTCCTGAACATCTTAATTCTAATTAAAATGTAGGTAGTAGTAAACGATGTTTTCATATAATAGGCGTGTAGGACCTAACTAACCTAACCTAACTCATAACTCTTCTTCTTTGAACTAAATCGTAGTTAGTGTAGTATTCGCTCCACAATTCTCCATAAGAAAGATCAGATGCTAGCCATTTGATCTAGACTCCTGATTAAGCCAGACAAAATTTTCAATTTTTAAGAAATTCAATCGCTTACCTATACCCTCTTTGGGGGAATATTTGGGTGAAGGACAAAATGTATGTTGGACAATATCTCAGCACTTCTCTTTCCAATGAAAAATAATCATCAAAATCCTTGCACGCATACAATCTACCTACAGAGCGCGAACATACATAAAAATGTAAATATACAGATAATTGTTCCTAGTCAAATATTTTTGGAATCAAGATTTAATTGATTCTCAGGAAGTAAAAGAAATTGTGTATAATCTATTAAGAAAATATATGGTTTCATAAACAAATATTTCCACATTAGTAGGTACCTACCTACCTCAGCACGCTGCTGGTGAAAAATGTTTAATCAAAAATATTTGATTTCAACAATCTTATTTCGATTCAGTGTCAGTTCGCCAATGCATGTTGGATGTATCGATAATAACCAGTAGATGATGGTATAAGAGAGAGAAGAGAATGACTCGTACACCTATATCTCCGATGATCTTTATTAAACCTGACTGCATGAGCGGATAGGACGGCATAATTAAGTGGAGTGCTGCATGGTTATTCCAGATGGAGAAACGGCCCAAGCAGCGATAACCTTAATGGGCCGGTCTCCGAGTAAATGGCGACGGGTTTGTGCAAAGCCGCTTAACCGATGACGCGGTCTTCGCTAATTTATGAGAGAACTTTGTCTGGGATCATGAGATTCTCGAACTTTGCTGGAAAGTAAAGGAATAACCCGGATTAGCCCGATATATGCTTCCATCATCATCCATTCGACGTGCGTTATAAGTATATTTCTGAAAAAGTTTAATTGCTTTGCATTTGCTACATCCATATCAATAAAACTGACGTAGATTGTTCATGGGAGGGGTTGACCTGGAACAAGAGCTGACCGACTAGACGATAAGTTCGTGGCTTGTATGAGCCTTGATTTTTTTGACATATTATTCATTTTCAAAGAGGAAGAAAGAAATATCGCCTATCTATTTTAGATCAAGAAACTTCTACATAGATTACAAGACCTGTCTATAAAAGCAATATATAAAGTAATAATGCTGTTAACGTATTGAACTGGATTACACTCATAATCAAAAACATATTTCTGGGCTGGTGCGCTCCACTTGCTTCAATCAAAGGAAGCAATAAGAAAACTACTCACTAAGAAATAGTGATTCATGAATCACATGTAGATAATTGATTTTTCGCTCAGATATAACTAAATATAATGGCCATTTTTACTTTAATTTGTTCATTGATTTCTATGTGTTGCGTAAAATAAGAAACTAAAAACTGTTCAGAGATTTTACTAGATGTATACCTACCTATATTGATATTAATTTACCTTCAGTATTCTTGTTATTGAAACATTTTCAACTGGATAATAGCTATATTTAATAATAGTAAAACAGTAAGTACAAGCTAGCTCATAAACGTATAACGAACTACCTAAGCAACAAATGTATGGTTTATTCAAGAAATATGAGCATCGCATCAATAATAATCATATATTCATAATCGCATCGGAACCAGCACGCATCCCGCATTACCAAATGAAATTACAAGATCTTAATTGACTTTTACTATTTAGCGGGCCATTTCTTATTCATCTTTACGATATAATCTTGTGTGGTGCGGTAGAGCGAGATGCATAAATAAATTATTGGATAAATGCAATTCGTATGCGGAATGCAAATGAAAGCCATTGCTGATTCGGGGAACTCACGCGAGACTGCAACGTCGATATATGTATATGTATATAGATATATTTCGTATATAGCGACGGCCATTTCTAGTTTGGGCGTTTAACCCAATTAAATAAATAATTCATGGTTCATATCGCGAATGCTGCGCTTGCAGATATAGATAAAAGTAGATATTCCTGAAGCATTGGGATGTGAATCCTTGTTATTTCTTCGGGCCGTTATATTTTCCGAGCAAACCAACGACCTTGCAATAAATGCATTAGGATTCAAATATCTATTTTAATCGAGCTGAATTATGTTATCGTTTTTATTTACTTACCTACATCGATCATATCCCGTCATATTTCTATAGTTGCTAACTTTGCGATTCTTGAGATCAGCAAGAAAATATTTGTAAGTACCCGCGAATAAAAACTTCAATGAGACAAGTTCGATTTGACCAAGAAATGAAATTTAATCTACTTAGGTAAAAACATTATACAGATAATAGTTAACAAATATTTCGGTAGAATCAATACGTCTTCTAAATTTTTATTTGATCATGAAGTTTCATAATTTTGATTGATTATTTCTTTATTTAAATATGTATACTTTAGTAGGACCTATATACCAAATATCATGTGAAATAGTTAATCTGTGCATATAACGTTATGCATATTTTTGATAGACGTTCCATTTGGTTTGCAAAAATACTATTCAAATACCTAAGAAAGACTAAAGATGCAAACGAAAATATCCAAGCGTCTGAACAAGCCAAAAGTTACCCTTACTGGAATGTCCTTGTGGAAGGAAAAATTAATTTCGAGGAAACGTTTCACTGTCGACATTTTAATTTCGTTCTAGTAAGTCTAACGATCCAGCTCACTATTTTCGATTGGAATTTAAATTCAGTTTAATTAACCAAATTAATCCTTTTACAGGAGGAAGTGAAATTTGTAAGGGCGAAAGGAAAAGGTTGTAAAATGTTAGAGAAGGCAGCCTTCATCAAGGAAATGGAAGATGGGCTGGATGACCAGGGATGGAATATGCAAATTTTTTGGAAGAAGTAGGTATTTGTTATGGGCTCCCAGCTAGGGTAAATAAATATATGAAATAGAAATGGCTTAATAAGTGTCGTTTTTTAGAGTTCCGTACCAAATTGGTGAAAATGGTACCTTATTACTGAGACTCCGCTGTCCGTCCTTCACTCTGACAACGGGCTCTATCTCATGAACCGTAATAGATAGATTACTGAAATAATCAGGCAAGGTGTATTTATTTCTGCTGCTCTATAACAACAAATATCTTAGGAATCATAACAAGTAGACAACTGAAATTTTCACAAACTGTGTACTATTTCTATTTTATCTATAACAACATATCAGAAATCTGTTCATCCATGCATTCGTCTGTGAGAGTCGAAATTCCAGTGAATGTGTACCTACCTATTCACTACCAAATACTAAGTACATCCACTTGTTCATCCGTCTGTCTCCTGTATCTCATGAAAAGTAATAGTTATCTAAATAGTGGAATTTTACTTTTATAATGGTACAGAACTCATCTTGTGAGAGTTAGACTGCAGGCGAAAGTTCCAAGGTTTTTGTAGAATTAGGGGATTATTTCCCCCCATCAAAGAACATAAAAATATGTATAATAGGTATATATACCTACAGCTGCAAGGATAAAGTAGTTAACTCTTTCCATGTTCTACTCGAGTACCTAACCTTGAATATTCGATGTAATTATGAAAGTATTTGTTGGTATCAGATAGTTATTCAATAACAACTTATAATAAATAGCATAGAATGAAATATTAAATATTGTACTTAATAAAGTACCCAATTCATTATTACTACGTAGGTACTCATATACAAAACAAGTTTCAAGGTGGAATGATTAAATTAGATGTTTCTCCGCGATATACTTTTGAACAATCCCGTAATAATAAAACTTATTTAACGATACTTAAACGGCAGTTATACATCTAATTTATGTTTCCACGCTAAATGAAATGGCACATTCCAATTTCCGGATACAACAGCTACGCTTCGCCTAACAAAATACATATCTACTTGGTTTTTGAACGCAAACTCAATTTGATATAAATTTATATTCTGTAGAACATTAAGAAAATCATATCACTCTGAACTGCATTATTCGTTAGGTATCAGTATGTATCCAGAACAAGCAGGTTTATTTCAAGTTTATCAAAATAGGTAGTTTCACATCAACTCATATTCCCGAATGACTGGCATCAGATTTTCTTCTTCATCTCCAAACCAAGTATTTTTTCAATGGAAATTCTCATAATATGTTTAAATTAAAGAAACGATCATTGCCATCAAGTTTTTGACAGTAAATAACTGTCATCGGCAAGAGCACGCTAACTAGCTAAGCGCTAGCCAGTTTCTTTTCTACAAGGACGATACCTACCACAATTTTCCGCCCAACACACTCGTCATAAAAAAATCTGTGGATACTTTATAAATTAGTTCTAATAGGTATTGGATGGAGAATATTTATTTCAGAATTTAAAATTATCCCAGGAATATAAAAAGCTGTGGAATCCGAGTTACTTTATTTCTTTCCTTGTTATCAACTCAATATAAAAAAAAATATTTCTACGAACTCTGTATATTAATGAAATTATTGAAAGATTGAATTAATTTTGAAGCTAAAGCAACATGAAAGGTAGAAAAAAGTAACACAAAATGAAAGAATCGACTTAATTTATCAAACAACTGATATGTAGATCCAAATATTTATATAAAAATCATATAAGTTTGTGCCAGGTCTTTTAAGAAAGTACCTAATACTGATACATCATCCCTTGCGGGATTACTAAATCCCCATGATTTTGACATGAGATGACCATGGCTGCGTGCTACATTGATCAACTTCGATTCGTCGATATTAAAAAGTACGGAGTGCTATAAGCATTTGGATGAGTCACCGAGTAATAAACACAGTGCGCGTTTGAATCCCCGAGAGTCGCTTTGGATACTCCTTATTTATCTGTGTGTTTGTTGACTAGATTTATCTTAACATATCCGTGGTACCAAATCCACTTTAAACTCTATCAGCTGGTCTTCGATAACACTTTCAAGGCAATTAAGGATGAATGACTTTTGTAAACACCTTTTGTTAGATACACGAACCTGGAGGCGTATTCTGTACATTTATCGACTTCTTAGCTAAGAGATCGACTTCTTCTATATATATAGATATACTAATATATGGCGATGCGTCAGTTGGTGTCAATCCACGAACAAAAATCATTGTTCTGTGTCGTGACGTTTTGGCGTTCTATTCTAAGTTAGTCGGGGGGTATGTAGAGCGCGACTAGTTAGGAAACTAAAGTCGATAACAATTGACAGTCTATGTCGACGTCACGTGATCCAATTGACGCATCACCATGTATTAGTATATCTATATATATAGATGAAGTCGATCTTTTAGTTAAGAAGTCGATGAATGTACAGAATACGCCTCCGTGTATACCTATTTATCATACTAATCCAATAGGATATATTATTTTATACTATTCACTAGATAATTTATTAAATGAGCACGGCTTATTTTTTCAAGCTAGTGGGTATTCAACTGTAAAACGACTTTGTAATAATTATTTAGATCAGAATGAATGATGTAACATTGTATATATTCTATCTAATTTTTCAACCCTTAAGTGAATTACTTCAAAGAATTCAATCCACCATATTGGGTATAATAGACGGGGTGCGCCTGTCGTAGTAGATTTATAACGATAAACTTATAGGTAGGTACATCGATGTAGATTGTAGATTGTAATTAGACTAATATACGCGTGCAGAATTTTAAAGTTGCGTGGCTTATATTTTATACTTAAGTGTTTTTTTTTATCAAAAGTTAATAATGGAATCATAGTTACCAGAGTTTAATAAATAAATGTCTTAATTGTCGTCAACCAAGATGACTACTTTGGCAATAAATAAATTAAAATTCTAACACATAAATATTATCTAATAGAAAATATTTCTAACAAAAAATTGGTGCACTGTAAAATCCAAAATAATATTAATACCTACTACTGGTAGGTAATGGTAACTTTGAAGTTATGCAATTGTAGTTAAATAGAAGACTCTTGGTACCAACTTCACAAATACCAGCACCAATAGAATTAATATTATATTGTAGTTTTCAGAGCATCAACTAATAAAGTCGGTCCAATTTTTGTTAAAAAATATCTATTTATTTCACAGATTTGAGTGTAACACGACTCACGAAAACGGTTGAACATTCACTAATACCAGATTGTACTTATCCTGTTACCCACGTATATTCTTTGCTTTTACCTAGGTAAGTACTTGTTATTATTCAGAGATCTAAGAACATCAACGCGAAAACTCGAAAACCGTAACTTTATAGAAAAATTATTCAATTTCATTTTTGATAAAAATAATCTACCTAATCTTTAATCTGGACGTCACGGATTTTCAATTTTCGAAAGAAATTGCCCGCTCAACATAGCTGAAATACACATAGGTAGGTAGTTATTTCAGATTTTAGAATTGCTGTAACTCGAAAACCGTAACTCTTTTTGAAAACTTTTCAATTTAACCGATTTTTGATTTTCGAGAAAAATCGGTTATTGGAGAGAAGGCGATTTTGGATTTGAGTTTTTACGAATATGGGACCATTTCACATCACTTTCTAATAAAAAAATAATCAAACGAATCGGTTAACATTTACTAGTCAAAACGCGCCACGTACATAAAAAAAGCAGACATACAGTTATACTGTTGACTTGTGTACCTACCTCCTCCGTTTGAGAAGTCGGGCAAAAACATTTATTATTACTTATAGTAAACACGTTTTATTACAATCATTGCTCTGACTACTACTTTTATGATCTGCCACATTATTAAAATAGAAGAAATTCTTATGTAGGTATGTATTAAATTCACAGAAATTTCCGATTATCTGTCCTGTTTCATCGAAAGTCGTCATAGTTTTCCAGATACTTTCTACATCAACCAAATTTCATTATCTAGTAGGAGTGTATGAACACACCTACATGATTACTTGCACTTGGAATTTTCTAAAAAATACGCACGTTTAAATAGAAATTTAGATATATTCTATTGCATTACTTATGTTGCGGGCAGCATCCATCTCAATGTGAAATGTTTTTCTTCACAACGAGGTATGTTTAATAAATAAATTCCGTCATTACCTAACACGTTATCGAACTTGTTAAAAAATTGTGAATAAATCTTTGCAGTATAATCACATTTATATATCTACTCAAATTGTTTATCAAACATTTTTTCATTTAGATTTGTATCATCCTTGTAAGCCGCAATAACATACAGAGTGAAATCCCTCGTATTTCTGACCTCTATCAGTACCTCGTCCTACCACACCCCATCTTCTACCGACATGGCGACTCTTCTATTAACTTGTCTGCTACCAAACGGCCGGCAAAAGAGATATACCTACATGGTCTATATGTCGTGGCCCGACCATAGAATTGATTATATCATTGTGTGGCCGACATTGACTTTGTTCCAAAAGTAAATCCGGAACCGATTCGCTACAGTTTACAAATCGTCATCAATAAGCATGTCAGTCGGATAATTTTCCATCTGACGAATATTGACAGTAGTTGGAACAGCTGATAGCTTACTAGAATTTGAATTTAAATGTACCTAATCTCACAAATAGCTGTTGTCTTGATATTCTCTTGAGTTTTAATATTTAAATACTTGTTATGGCAAGGCTCTGTACGTCACTCAGTATAAAATAATTATAACTATTAATCAATTACACACATAAGCTATTGTATTTATCTCAATAAAACGTCTCAAGTTTTTCATTTGAATGGAATATTTAATAATATAATTCTCAAAAATCCAAATAGTCAAATTTTCAACCAGTTTGCGTGATCAAAGATTCAGATAAATCTGCATTTATTTATGAAATAAATACATTGACGACGAAAAGGTTCCCTCGGATCGCACTACCCTAACGAATAGTAGGAAAGTTGTGTAACAGAAGACTATCAGTTTACTAATCGTCAGACACTTTGGTTGGAACGCGTTCGGGCTACTGTGCAGAATGCTATGTATAGTCCATTTATTTTCACCACTCTTAAATTCTTTGTGAAATCGATATTTATACCCATCCAGTAGGTACCTACTATAACTTCTTTTCGCTTTTCACATAATACAAACTTAAAAGTAACTCAAATTTGTTACCATATTATTGTTATATTTTTGGTAATGCATTGTTTTAAAACCAATACATATATCTCCACCTACAGCATTTGTTTTCTATTGAAGAATCATCCTATCTTTATTAATCCATATAATTTGGCAGTTTTTCGTTGTACCTGCCTTTGCGCTGAATTGCAACAGACGATTTTAAATTCTTGCACTGAGTCGGCAGGTAGGATTAGAGTACCCCTGCTGAGTTCCGAAGATTTGCGCTGAATCGAATCGAATGTGCCAGCTCAACCATCTTGATATGCTAACCCTCATACTGACAGGTAGTTTAGGACGCTACACAAATCCGCCCGTATTGGGATGTAGATAAACTTGCCAAATATGTAAGATATCTCGCGTCCTCGCAGATATAATTATATTCTAAACAGTCATAAATCTGTGGAAGTTGGAACAAAATAATACCTAAGTGAAAGCATCTCCTACTTCATTCCAATTAAGATATTAAAAGCCAAAAACATATTCAATATATCGCTTGGCGATACTAGACAACTATGACATCATAGCTCAATAATATTGCAAAGTTATGACGACATAGTTACTTAGTATCTACCGCCAATCTCATCCTTTGAGAATTGTTTGGATAAAAATACTTTCACCGATAGCATTGTTCGACAAATTTTTCGGGGCATAGATGCGGTCCACAAATGAAGGAAAACGTCTTGAAAAGAAACATCCCATTTCCTAGAATTTTTGCAGATAAAAATGATACTCAACATATTGAAGCGATAGACGAACTCTCAAAAGCGATCTTTTACGAATAATTTTAGGTCTGGACATTCGAGCTCTCAAAAACGTCCAGCAAAATTTTTCCATTTCTATTCCGAAAATTAGGAAGCACTCCATTATAACTCTTTTTGTGTATAAATACTAGTATTCCACACTTTCTCAATAGCAAAACATTTAACATTTTTACTAACCTCGAAATTAGAACATATGTTTGGAGCGGCAAACGCTTCAGTCAGACCATAGATTTTGTAGGATAAACGGTTTTTCTTTTCTATTGTTTTTATTAAGATTTAACTGAAGAGCCAATTGTTAGTGACAACATTTTATCAATTGTCCAATTGAAATGTTCCACGCCGGTTTAGTTTATTAGGTACCACTTTCAAGAATAGGTAGGTACTCACAGAGGGAAAAGTCGTGAGTCTCGTCGAAACGAAGATAATGACAAAAATTTAGCCAGTTAGTACCCACCTAATTAAACATAGCGGCGCTGTACATTAGACAAGTAACAAAACTCAGTCATGATATGGAAAGTTCCATAATCGGGCGCCGACAAAGGTATTTACACGTTCTTAAGACCTTTTCGTATCTATAGTGGAGCGATACCGGGTAATCATGCACCCATAGAGAGAGTACAACCATATTTGCAAACAAATGGCCTAATTATCCGCATCGCTCAGTATGGTGCTAATTGAATAAAGTATAGGTATGATAGCGATGAAGGTTCGAAAGTTAATCAACTGGAGTTAATTTGAATACAAAAAAAGTACCTAAATACTTCCAGCAGATAATACCTGTTTGTAGGTACCAAAAGGATCTGACAGGACATACTTATAACAAAAATATAATTTTTATCAAAATATGTAAGATATTTTCTGGATGATTATGATACCGGAGGATTCAATGTTGGAAATATATCTAACACTTTTTATAGAAACAACATATCAAATGGTTTTATACCTATGGATTTGTGTTATACTTTTCTCAACGACTTCGATTAACGTAATTATTTTATAAAAAAACTAGGACCAACTTTATTGATTAAAATGGTAGGTATTTACTGGTAATCTTGAAAATGGGCAGATAAAGGTAGATAGAAGACTTTTGGCACAGCTTCATAAGTACGAGTACCTACGGAACTACCAATACCAACACAATTAATATATAACCTAGATATTATTTCGTATTTTCAGTGCAACACCTAATAGATTCAACCTTAGTTTTTGAAAACAAAATATTTATCTAACATTTCTGAGTGGTTTGTTAACATCGTTGAACGTTTGCTTATACCTACTTATTTAGTGATTTTTCCTAATACCGAATCTAAATTGTAAATGCTTGAATTTTTTGAAAATGCTTGAGTCACTTAGATATCAGGTATAGGAAAGGAACTTTATTATTCCCGTCAGATAAAATTTAATTTTCAAAATTATTGCATGCACCACCTCTTTTGAGAGAAGTTTTTGGAGGGATTCACATGTTGGATTTTAAAAATTCCAAAAGATCATCCTTCAGCCTGCTCTTTCAACTGAATAGGAATGGAGTATTTCAGTAATTTAAAAAAATTGTATTTTTTGGTTCTATAATTAAAAATTCAGGTTTCACATCTATCAAAACTGCATAATTTTGCTTAATAATGAATATATTAAGAATAAAAAATTAAAATAAGCCATTATGACGTCACAACAGAAAACTATGTTATCCTTTTCTATTCAAATATGAAAAATAGAGATGGTCATAGTCTACGAAACTCTTATAAATTGCAACACTGCTGTAGATCTCAGATTAGGCAGGTTATAGATGGCAGAACTAACCAGACCTTCCTTAGATCTACTCTAATGTCAAAAAAGTGTCCATGTCAAATTTATTTGAAGGTTTTAATTTCGCTCATCACTTTTTTTACAACTGGAAATTGTATTTTACTCAAGATCATTGTTTTAATATGTTACAACATGGTTTATAAAGATTGCGAAGTCCAGGAGTTTCATCAATAACAACTTCTACATTATAGTGTTTTGGTGATTTTGTGTTCTGGAGTTATTCTTCCGCGAACGGTGCTGATATTATTTACCCTTTTAACCTGTACGTAACCTACATTATCATCATCATAAAAATTAAATGTGGTATACAGTATATTCAATCCAAATCAAGTAGTGTATTTCACACTAAACAAATACAATTTACTACAATGCCTAATACTTACTTTTTAGTTTTAATATTGCGAACTTCAGAACTGCGAATCTGATTATTCAATACGAAAAAATTATTTATTATCTCACTGTTTACTAATGGCAAATTATCATTGTCAGCCTTAGAAAATCCTGGATCCATTTTTTGTTAAATAATTATAACAATAATATTAGAAAAGCAATATAATCTGAAAGCAAAATGACAATTGAGTATAACCTCAATTTATTATTCGTTTTCTTTCGTTCATTTGAAGTATTTTGTACACTTCAAATTCTAGCTGCGTTGCAATTTTTTTCTGTTGTGACGTCAGAGATCTTGCAGGCGTTTTGAAATCAATGAACACGACTTCAATAACTGTGACTTTACAACTAAATTATCTGATTGTCTAATAAAATAATCTTGTTTTCTAGATTGCCAGGTATAATGAAACAGTCTTAGAAGTAGTAATTTCCTTTCTACTGAAATAGCCTATTATCGCAAATAAAAGAAAAGCTGACAAACAATAAAATTCTGTACCTTCTCCGTTTGAGAAGTTGGTCAAAAATAAACTCATAATATAGGAATTTGATGGTACATAGGTACATGACTGGAACTAGATATGTTGAATATATAGGTATAAAGTAAGTAACTTATCGAGACTATTGCATAATTCCGAAAACGGAAGATAGTAGATGCCTGTAGCTGCTAAATAATACCAGTCAATGCATTTGTTCTTAATTTTTGATTAAAACAGAAGAAAATTTCTATCTTTTTAACTATGTTTCATATAATATTTTTACCGAAGCAAACTGGGTTCGATTCGTTCCCTTTTTATAGGGTCTCATAAGAGTTTGAGATAGAAGATGAGCGATATCATTTTACTATTTCAATTTGAGTTTTTATAAAAAAAACTAATTTATCTATTGAACTGCGTCATGTGTTCTAATAGATGATTGAGAAATTTGCAATAAAGTATTGATTGAGTAATTTCATTCAATTAATATTTAATTTATGTATTCAATAAAACAGTAATAGCACCCATCAATAAATTTGATTAGGTGTGAAAGGTGCAATAAATAATTTAAATTGTTAATTTCTATGAGTAGCCGCATTTTTAATAACTATATAGTTAGTACGTATTTATTACTGGGTCTACCAACCATAAAGCTTATTTTTAATGATAATTAATATTAATTTCGCAACAATTATTTTTACACCCAACATAATATATTTTTAATACATCAGAGTTAAGATTTTTCATTCAATAAATATTTTTTACAAAAAAATTAGACCGACTTTATTAGTTGGTGCACTGAAAAATAATATCAACTCTATTGGTGCTGGTACTTTTGAAGTTATGCCGTTGTAGTATGTTGTTGTAGGCACCAACAAAAGTACCAGCATCAATAGAATTAATATTATTTTGTATTTTTTAGAGCACCAACTTATAAAGTCGCTCCAATTTTTTGTAGGAAATATTTATTTCTCACTTTTGAGTGTAACAGTAAGAAGTTACTACCTACCTACTTATAGTACCTATACCATTTATAAGGCTTAGCTTGTACTTGTTATTATTAAGGCGCAGATATACAGATTTCAAACATTACTGCTGCAACTCTAAAACCATAACTTTATTGAAAAAAAATTAATGAAAATTTTGATACCTACATATAATGTCGAAAATGTTTAAAAAAATATTCTAAACGTTTCCGGAAAAGGTCCCCTTTCTAATTTTCAAACCTCGAATTTTCGGTTCTCGGAAAAATGTTCCCCTTCCACATAACTGAAATATATATTTCAGAGTGTAATGCAGACACCTGTGATTATTTTTAAAATTGTCCAATTTAAAAGTTTACGGATATGGAATTTTCATCAATTCCTGGAAAAATTGGCACTACCACCCGCGTTGGGGGATGTTTTTGAGGGAAGGGCATGTGTTTAATTAAATGGGACCAATTCTCAATACTCCTCTCTCAAATGAGAAAAAAAATCTGAGCACGTTTATTATGCAAAAGTAGCGAACAAAAATAAAAAAAACCTGCAGACATACAGTAGAATTGTATGACTCCTCCGTTTGGGAAGTCGTTCAAAAATAAGAAATTTTATGAACAATAAATATAGAATTATATTTTTTCAGTACATCTTTTTCCAATACTACAAATTCTGTTTGAACACATGATTGGATAAATATTTGTATACCTATACGGTCATCGATGAACAAACAAACTTGAAACATAAATTTGGAAGAGTATAGTGATTCCAGTTTATATGTTTTTAGGCCCTATTTTTAAACATACCTACTTACAGGAGGTACATTAAAGTCAGAGATTTGGCGGGTAAGAATGGGCTTACGTTCTTAGGGATTTATACGCCCTCTCAATTTCTGTTAAAGTCCCATGAGGGAGAGAGATTAGTTATCTTGCTTGAATTAAATAACTAGCAATTTGGTATCATAATTGAAAATTTTCTGTAGAAACAAATAATTCTTCGCTATGGGGTTTTCTACAAATATTTACGTTTCAGAGCTACCGCAGAGTAAAAAAATATTTTCAGCCATTCTCCTGTCTATCGATCTACCTGTCTATCTATGTCAAGATAATCTCGCGCTCGGATCTATAGACTTACCTATTTCATTGCTTTCTTTTTGTTTGTATGGTACCGAACCCGCTATCTTGTGGGTCAATATCGACACCTTGCTCACCATGTTGCGCACGCAATAACCGAAAAACGTGTTTTGCTCAGTAGTGTAGATCGGAAATTTTTTGGGATGAATCTTCACTTAAGTATTCTCCCGGAAGCCTTTGACCATCCTATCAAGGGACATATGTGAGAAAGAGAAGGTACCTGTTGAGTCACATTTTGTCTGAACAGTTTTACTATTAGTTAGTCAATAGAACGAGTTTAAAATTAGGTGGAATGAACCTTATGGTGGTCGAAAAGTGTTATGTGTAGACACCATATATTTTTTCGATATAAGTTGCAGAGCTCACCTGTGTCAAGTCAATAAAATAAATGATTAGGGAAAAATTAATAAGGTTGCTAATTTTATAGAATAATGGCGGAACACGGCCGGTCTCATACACTTAGGTACGTACCTATACCAATTTTTCATGGCGATCGGTTAAACGGTGGAGAGGATGAAGTACTGAAAAGATAACTACCTGTGAGTTATGACAAACTGGATAGTGTTAAAATATTCCCAAATATTAAAATATTATCAATGCTCAAACAATTAAGTACCTATAGGTACCTACCGATTCTTATGGTAATTGGTAAATAGGTGTTGAAATTGCTGCTCTTGGCGAGCTATGACAGAAACCTTCTCCTTGAAGAATTACGTATAGGTATATGCCTATTTTTATGATAATCGGTCTAACAGTTAGGTAGAACACAGCCCAGATATACCAATATCCATTTTAATATATTCAGATAGATATAGTTTTGTAAAGTTCAATTTCAAAAAGGTTAGAACCACTATCAAAATTTTGATCAGAATTTATTCTCTTGCAATCTTATAAGGCGAGGGATTACTCATAAAGGCCTTAACTTTAGTTGGTTCTTCATTTTAAAAATATATAATATTCCTCTTGTGAGACTTGAGCAGTAGGTACTCTTGTTAACCTCTAGGTATCACATATACTAAATTTTGTAGTTAATACTATAAAAAGGTAACAAATATGTTCATTTAACTATCATATTACAACTTTTAGAAATTGGGTTGATTTTATCAAACAAGGAGATACAAAATTTAGCATACCTAATAACAACAGCATTCATTTGATTTAACTCTCAATTATACCTAAAGAATGTTAAACTTACAGCAAAAATGACAAACAATTTTTACATCGTGATGTACCTACTCGCAAGATCATTGGCCAAAATCCAAATAAACATTTTCTCAGTATTAAGAAGCATCATGAGACTGTGTGCAGAATTTAAATAAAGCTCCCAAGCCCAGGGAGTGTTGCAGGCGTCTTATTACGGCTATTTGTGGATGGCATATACAAACAACAAGAGGCGCAGGTATATAAAGTTGTCAAGCATTATCTTGAAAATTGCGACCGCATCTCGGCTTCTATCTTGGTCCGTCGTCGTCGTCGGGTGATTCAGTTGTTATGGTACTTTGTCTGCACTATGGCGGAATGTTGAGATTAGCCGCCATGACGGAATGCAGTAGTATCATAAGAAAAATGGTAGCAAGGAACGGTTTGTAATGGCAATGCTGAAAAGTTCGCGCTCTTATTGGTTTGTTCATGCTCTGGAAGTTGACAGTATACCTACTCAAAAAATACTTTTATATACCAAAACAACATTCAAAAGTTCTGATACCTAATAAGAAAATTTGGCATTTCAAAAATAATTACAATTGTATCATGACGAAGGTTTATTCACTGAAAAAATAGAATGACCTAAGGAAATATGAATGAGATTAGCATTTAGGTACTCAATTATTAGTTTACATCTCCATTTCCTTTACCTCTATTTTATAAATATAAGTAGGTAGTATATTTATAGGTATATTATCCTAGCACACCTTTGAAGTTTACCAGCTAACACTTATCGTCATATACCTACTTGCAGTAAAAGAGTAAATATTGCACCTCGAACCATTTCTATTTTCATTCCCAAACATACAGGAGGAAGTTTACTTTGCGCAAAGAGCTAAAACGACAAAACTTTGGACACTCCAATAAGCGAGCATAATTATTCATAATCCAATTTATTTGCACAATAAATGAAATACGACCGAAAAGTAATAATATTCTAGTGGTTTCTTGAAATTATTAATTTACAATAAGTAGGTATTGCTAATGTGTTATTGATAAGGTAATGTTAAGAGTCGTGTTATATTTAAAATTATTGAGAAAGGTATTGAAATATCCGTTATAACGGCGTCCAAAAATTGACAAGCAATCCAGCAATCACAGAATTATTGAATATCTGAAACCTGCCATGAAAATACTATAAAATACCATGCTATGAACAAAAAAAACAATTAGAACAATTTTGCGAATATCTTCAAGGACTATTAGACTCAATTCAATACCTAACTATATCAATGCCTAACTTAGAGTACCTAGAATAATAAACATATCTAGTGATTATAAATATGAAAAGGTTCTTCGTATAGGTACACTTATGTAAAATGATTGATAGCAAACGGACATATAAAAACATAAACAAATGCATCATCCGGTTACTCGGATAGTGAATAGGGATAAAATACGATTCTTTTATACAGGGTGTTCAACGGTGAGTGGCTTGTTGGATGTTTTCAAGAATCTACCAATTAACAACTTTGTCAAGGAAATTTTTAGTGTAGAAAAATCTATAAAATATTCAGGATCTAAATCAAATAAATATTTGTCCAACACCTTTTCAGCAGAAAACATTTTAGGTCACTTTAGTTTAGTTCAAGAAAAGTGCTGTATAAGTTAAATTTAGTTGGACACAAGCAATTACATCGAAATCGGTTGTCAAGCAAACGTCAAAATGAATCTGAAAGAATTTTGGGTTATAGCTGAGGCACAAATATTGCACATTCTAATCAATTCTACAGGTAATTTACCTATATCAAATTTTATCACAATTGCCCATGCCAAACATCTCAGTTCAGCTAATAAAAACCAATAACTTCGGCTGTACCTACCTAATGAATTTTAGGTAGTAGGTATCTACTGTTTAACAAAGTATTATATGTCAGAACATTAATTTCGTTTACCCCGATGACAGTGACAGGACTGGGATGTGAGTTCATTGCAATAAGAAAGTAAATTTTAATTTGTTGAAAATTTTGAATTAAGTATGTCTTATTTGAAATGGGAGAGTTTGTTCGTGTTAGAGGTGCTGTAGTTTGGTATATTTTTTGAACACCAACTATGTAGGTATATGTACCTAATGTAAGGGTATTTTCGCACAAACTCCTAAAATCAAACTATCTCAGGACTATAGGTACATTATTCATATAAGAAATACATAGAATCAGAAGTTGATAGAAAGAACTATTTTCAAAAAAATATCACAATCATTTTTCATAAGTAAAATATGAATAATTTTCTCAAAATGTTTAAAAGGACATTCACTATGAAGCATTCCGTATAATTTACATATCCACTTGGGTTTTAGAAGCCACAAAACCAAGGGGGTCAACGTAGGTACCTACACTTAAATTTATTAATATTGTCGTCACTATCATTTTTCATTCAACCCAGAATATGTCCTTGAATTTTATTTATATCCTGTATGTTTCACATCCTTGAAAGGCCTTGAATGCATAGAAGTAGATAATGTTATTTTGATATTAGTATTGTGTTGAATATTATTGTTGTATCGTCAAAATTGTAGGTAGATTATTTTACGTTCATTCAAGATCTCCAGACAAATTGTTATTAAATTGAATCTACTGGAAAGAGAACGCCTTAGGTGCCATTATATAAAGAATTATCCATACAAGTTAAAACTTGTATAACAAGATACAAATAAATAGTTGAAATCAAAAGCATTCTGTCAAAGCAAAACTTCATCTCACCCAGATTCTCAGCTGATACTTATCTTAAGCAACACAAAAATACAGCGAGAAAGATAATCTAATTTTAGCTTAACCGTATTGACTCTGTTCTCATCAAGCGCGGAAAATGTTTGGCGGTCTTTGAGAAAAGCCGAGTATCACCAGATATTGATCAGACGCAGCCTAGGTCCCTACTAAATGTATTAAGGATGACCCAGTTGGTTGGTGGAAATTATATTTCATGTCCGCAGTAATATCATTCTGGTATGGAAGTGCAGTAGTTATCTAATTAAATGAAAACAACCAAGTACGAGTGTTTTAATAGAACATGTTTACTCTGATTGAAAAACTTTTATCTACAAAATATTGACATTTTGATAATTATCATAGAATCTAGATATAGGCAAACAGTAATATAATTTAAGAAAGGAGCACGGGATTTCTTAGATATTGAGAAAATAAACTTGACAACATCAGACGCCAAGTTAATGATCAAAGAACACGTAGTCGCAGCATGTATTAAAAAATGGCTGGAGAAGCCTCTGAAAAAAATAAACAGGTCAGAAAAGATGTGTTTGAAAAGTTCTCAATAATTCCACTGAAATGCAAGGAAGAGGTGGTTTTACAAAGACTAAGATTAGGATACACAAATATTACTCAAATCCACCTTATGAGAAAAGAACTGCCTTCAATTTATACTTTTTTTGAAACCGGCACCTTGCTAACTGTAGAACATATAGTTATAGAACGTTAATGATTTAGATCCCAGGGAAAAGTTCAACATCGTCCCTCCTATCAGCAAATGCATTTGTAATCCTGTACTTCTGAAGGATATAGAACTGTATGACAAAATGTAAATTAATGAAAAATTTTCACATAGGTAAACACTCTGTTGCACAAGTTCTTAGTAGATTGTTTTATTTTATTGTACCTACTATTTATTATATTTGCGATGTAAGTGATAGGTACTAATGCGACTTGAAATGAAGTAAAAAAAATATTACCTAGGTAATTATTATACTTAATAATAATTTGAATAGTATACGATTAACAGGTAAACATCTAATTATCTTTGTTATTTTGATTGACGAAACATTCGAAACAGTTCTTTAGTAAATACTTACCTAAAATTATTTATCGAGAATCGCTATTTTGCGTAGGTATTCTTAGGTACCTATACCTATAGAAAATAAATATTGCACTCTTCATTTTGTTTATTCCTCATGTAGAGTGATCGGGCATGGATCCGACAACGGTTGTTTTTGTCAAAAGAATTTATATATCCACTTATTAAAGCCTCTTCCTCAATCGCCAGATCATTATTGACATCAAGAAGGTTCTTTCCAACTTGGCAATAAAGACACAAATAAGAAACACGAAAAAATAAATAGCTACCCTGTCTTCGAACAAAAGTCTCTTTTGAATAATCATTTGGTTGTCAAAGTTGCTGATACAATTATTTCTCAGATAGTCAAGATATCTGTCAGATAATGCCTATCGAATTATTTAAAAACGTAATTTTTGACTATCATGTCCGCCTGTTTATCTAAGCATTGAAAAATCCGCCCTTAATGGGACAGCTGGTACAGTTTCGTCCACCTCTAATTTTAGGATATACCTACCTAGGTACTTACCTACACTTTAAACCGATACCATGATTTTGCATTGATGACTGAATCTACAAATCTATAAGGAACCCGATGTGTATGTACATTGGAGGTATGCATCAAGAATGGACAGCAGACAATAAGAGAAAGTTAACACAACAATAAACAACATTTTTTCTGTTGGTCTTTCTGTTTGTTTATTCGCGCACATCTACGAAATTACGGATTTTAATGTACTTTTCACGGGTAGATTGACCTCGGCTTGGAGAAGAATATAATTGATTCAAATATCAGGATATCAGGAAGTTATCCTCATTTAAAAATATTAAGATGGAAATTTACCTATACCACGTGGTCGAAGTCACGGGTACTAGAATATAAATGGTATACGTCAAATAATTTCATCTAATATAATTTCGAGAGCCGTTATAATATGCAAATTCTACATATTCCATAGACATTTCATTATTATGACAATATAGGTATTCTTGTGTGCAACTGTAATTTAAAAGAGAATGTCTCCTAAGATAAAGTTTTATCTGGTTTTAATCGTACAAGTCCACTATATTAACGACACTAAAATTAGAAAATCCTCAAGAAACTTCTATTGCAATGAGTTGATTAGGTTTCCATCAAAAACTGTGAACATAGGTACCTACCTACTTGTCTTAATAATAAAAATGTTCAATTGTAAAATTGAACTAATTCATAGAGCTACTTCAAGTTTCTTGATAATCGACAAGTTTTTACAAAAAAGTGATAAAGGAAAGTGGAAGCTGGAATTTAATTTTATGAAACTTTCCATTATCTCATCATACCTAGTATGGGATCTTGAGGGTAGAAATTGTCAATTATTTTGATGTGACGATTTATTGGGAAGTTCATAGTGCGGATAGGGTCAGTATCATCTGTATGTTCACTTGAAGAACCCACGGACGAATGTATAAGTAGATTACTTATTTGAACTTTATGACTTTATGGCGTAAATGCATGATAGGTAGGTAGGAATAGCTTATTTGTGAAAAAAAAATCTCACAAAATAAAAAATAATTCTCTTTGTTTTTCAAGTATCAATTTCATCAAACATTTTCACTTTCAATATAGCAAGTAGGCAATTTCCGAAAAGTTATTGATTAGCAACTTACCGTTATCAATTTGAGTTCATCCATATTCCCAACCCTCCCTAATAGTCCACTGGTCGACAATGTCGTCGATCCAACCGCACTGCACTTCACCACACCCCATCGCGCTACGTCACCTGAAAAAATATCATATCATCCAATTAGATACTTGAAGGGAAATTGTTGTGGAAATATTGTTGTTTGACCAACACAATGACCAACGTTTACTTTATTATAAGATAGACTATAATAATATGACGGCGACACACGTGACGGTCATTTAGGCAGTACAATAATAATTGACAAATATAGGTGTACCTACAACATTAGCAAGCCAATGAGGAGCATTTACCCTGTTGATTGTTTTATGTCTAGAACTAACATGCGTAACAAAGCGTGATAGATTATCCAATACCTTGAGCAAAGATAATATGGATATTATTTATTGGTTTTGCTATAATTTATGTGAATAATTCTTCAAAAAATATATTAGACGAGGGTACTGGAATATCCGAATATAGGATCTTCATTTTGTGGATTTTGGTTATTTTTAAGTTGTGCAGTTATAGATAGATAGGTAGAAGATTTTTGACACGAGCACCTACATAGGTACTTCACAAGTAAGTTTTTCAAGATAAAATCTCATAGTGGAACTTTCAGTAAACGATAATGTCTATTAAAAAGGGGCCTATAGATATTTCTATATGTCTACATACTATGAGTGAAGTACCTACCTATATAGTTGTTTTATAAATGTAGGCCCTAAAAGTTAATACAATTATAGTTAAAAAATATATTTATCTTTTCTATAATGAGCCCTATTGATAGATATCTGGGTATGTGAGCGGAACAAATATAAAAATAATTATTATTATTAATCAACATGTCTATGCAATAAAAATATTATTTCTTTGACAATGCAATTTATCCTAGCAATAATTGAGTATAAACGCAAATTTTATTGATCGATGAACTCGCGCAAAAACAATTGTTGCTAAAAGTGATACACAACCATGAGGGAAAATATCTGTGGTATTTTTTCATGTATTTTCTTTTATATTTGTTCAAATTCCCTCTTAATTATGTCTAAGAACATTTCGTTTTGTAACAATGAGCTAAATAAATCCACAATAATTGTTTTATTTCTAAAAATAATAGCTCAAGTAGGTACTTAATATAACCCAGTTATATTTATACCCGTATACATTATTGTTACTATGCTTGCTATGCTATATTTAATTTAAAAAAAGTAAAATAATAGCACCTAGATTTTTGTTTCAATTTCCTTCATTATTGTAGGATAGGGATATAACGAATGAGGTATTAACTATATAAATATAACGTTTTATATGTCTTCATAAGCTGCTGTACATAAGGGAGAACTATAAAATAGGTATTAATTAGGCTTTCATATTATTAACAACATTTTAAGCTGCTGTGGTAGCTGAGTCTATTCAAGGGGGTTGAACATTCCTTGACACAACCGCAAAATACTCTTTGATATTCGATACACACATATGTCGCTGTTATACTATCAGATGTTATACCAGCTAATCACATCAGCTAACACTACCATTTATCATTTTGGTCGTGAGAAAGTTGAAACAATCTTGACACTCTCACTAGTGTTAGTTTTTTTATAAAATAGTAGTAAATTTAAACCAAATTAGGTAGGAACCATAGGCATCTACTATTTTTTTTAATACTTCATGTCAGACCTAAATATTTGTGTATAGATATATGTATAGAAGTACCCACGTGGTGCACATAGAAAGATATTTGCATGATGAAAATAACGGCATATAAATCTAGGTATTAAATATAAATATTCAATGAGAGTTTTTGAGCTACTTAGGTACCTACTACTTATTTGATACTTACAGACTAATTTGAACTATTTTGATAATGACACACTAAGATGCCTATATCTGCCAACTGAATTTGAACCTAGACTAAAATAGTATATATCTTCAAACAATGAAAAGTAACCTGGCCATTCACAAAACTACAAGGGAGGATCCCTATCCCGAACGGTCACACCTTTTCTTAATCGCAGAAACGGCTTTCTAGAGGAAATGAAGGAAGCCATTATTGAGAGACATTCTATTATTATATTGGCCTTGAGGTTTTCTAATGGCCAGTATATTCTAACAATTTATACCTAAGGTTTCCTCTTTTAAAGCGATGCCAAATGCATGACGTGGTTAGTTGTTATTTTAAGAATGGATAGAGGTAGGCATGCTCTGAAAATTCATAATAAAGTTAGATTTAATTTATAATTTCTCATGTTGGCAGGTATGGCGAATATATTTTTGACTTATTCGATTATATTAGTTATAACGAACGGTTAATAAATCCTGTAGGTAATGCTAGTGAATTTTATCAAACCGAATGTATCTATAGGTACATAGGTACTAATAGGTAGGTACTATTAAAACGTGAAAGTTACTCTGTATATTCCACTGTCTGGCTGATAGCTTTTCAAGTCTAATCCTAATAACTAATTTTGAAATTAAAGATGGTAGGTAGGTACAGAGATAGCCTATTGCTTCAAAATCTAGAACAGTTATTTTTATTTTGTCTTATCTTCCTACCTACTTCAAAGATACCTGTACCTATTGTATATCTATATGTTATTAAGAGGCGAAGATAATTTTCCGACCCCATTATATTTTAATGCGGTCTCAGAGGAATATGAGATTTGGCATAGTAAAAGATTACATGGCGATGGTGTGCTAAAATTAATGATTGTATCATATATGCTACAAATATCTACATTAACTTAAATGAATTAAATTTATCTAGGTTGACCAGTCATTAATATAAATATGTCGATGTTTACCGAAGCACAGCCTACCTAACAATTGATAGGTAAGCTGTGGTATAAGATAATGAAAAAATGCTCCGGTGATATAATGGTAACGTACTTTTGTAAAACTGACCGTGGTTCAATTTTTGGCCACAGAATAAATACCTATATACTTTTTTTGATATAGAAAATACAAAAAAATATATTCATTAATTATTGAAGAATAATCTTTGACCGAAGAACCTCAATAGTGCCCTACTTAAATTTGATGATTTAAGGTTGCATTTCGAAAACTGGGCAATCATGTAAGTTGAAATATTGATTTTCTTTGATAATCACTGTCGGTCGGATAGTATTTAAACCAATACAAAAATTATGTTACTTTTCTCTATAACGTCAGCTGTTATCATATTGGTTATATGATTTCATAAATCTCGCATCTAAAATAATAAATAAATAAGAAACGAATTTGATCTATACCTCCCGATGGACAGATTTAGATCAAATAATGTTCTTGAATCTTGAATATTTTTTTTGGTTATCACATATTTTGATGGTAAAAAAATCAAATGAAACTTTCATTAAAAACTCCAATATGCAGGTTGGCAATACAATGATTCTTTTTTTTGTAAAGAATCCCCCTTCCCAGGACTGTAACTCATTTTTGTTTTTATGAAAAACTATCCATTTTAATTTTACTATTCCTACACTTCGTGATGATATATAAATAAAAATAAAACATCGAATTGTATATCTCATATTTTATTTATTGTTCAAAAGGTTTTTGAAATCTACTGTCCTCTATATCAACATGTAGGTAAGTATCTTCCCTAGACTATAAATTATGATTTTGGAATATACCTATTCTAGTGAAAAATAATTTTATAATTAAAATTAGATGTGATCATGTGTTCCTACAAGAATTTTATGTTTTCTATATAGGTATTGCCAGTTTTTTAATTCATATGCTTAATCACCAAGTAAGTATAGTACTTAAATGTAGGTAGGTAGGTACCTAAAAAAAAGCTAGCGCACCACATTCTCACGGTGATTAGACCATTAAAGCTTTTGTTAAAGCTCAAAATTATTTTTATTATTATTATAATTACGATAGGATCTGAAACTAAGTCTATAAGTAGCTCTAAATTTACGCAACATAATTAATGAGCCAGATGAAAGTACAAAAACAAAACAAAAAAAACAAAAGTCAGAAATTGTCACACACAGATCGCAAGTCCTTCGGCTCACAGATTCTCTTGGTACCTAAAATATATAAGTAAGTACCATAACTGAACAAGTCTTCAGATATTTCAAAAATAGGCACTTCAACCCTAAAATACCTAATAACAATAATATCATCTTTTTTGAACACCCTGTATAGGTAGATTAAAATAGTTTTAGAAAGAACTCCCGAGATTCTTTATCCAGACAAATGAAAACAATTACATAATATCACATACCTAAGTAGTTTTCTATACAGAGACCCTGGTGAATATGATAGGTATATTTAGGTAGGTAGGGGTACTAAGATTGACGCATACCATACCTATCTACATATTATTTTCTGTCTTTGGAAAGAAAGGAAAAAAAACATGCAATTATTTATTATATTCAAACGTCTATTGAGAAAATTGAGAAAAAGGACAATTATGAGATTGGACATTGTATTGAGTATATATAAATTGTTTAAAAATGATTAATTTTCCATTACCTATAATGCGACTGAAAGCTGTTCTTTCGGAAATGCTACTCTGTGTACAGCTTATGGCAAGATTTACAAAAGTACACATACACCCGTATTGGAAACAAAGACATGAGGATATTCGCCACCCATATTGACTAAATTATAATGTCCAGCCAATGACGATATCGTTCACATAAATACAGACAGGCGGCAAGGTAGTAGCACTCTAAAACTATCAGGTGGGCCCGCATGTGTCTTCATCGTAACGTGCATAAAAATGTCAACATTTTTGTGAATCCAACAGTTTGCATCCCCATAAAATCTGATTGGGTAAATTGAAAGAAGAAACCTGCCACATTTCGTTGGATTAGTTGAGATACAACTCGATGCTCAATGCCATTTTGATATGTAATTTATATGCGCTGGGGCACTTGACAAGTATTCCACATTCCTACCTAATTCTATAGAGTTGCGATACGAGGGTGAATGTTCAAAACATGTACATATGGCAAAATAATCTCTATTTTAAAAAATGATTCTAAGCAACTGTCATGATCGAGATAATTGTATCTAGGTCCCATAACTTTTATCTATAAACTATTGGAAAAACTCGATTTTTTTCGAAAAAAATTTGGAAACACCATAATTTAATAATAATATTAAATCTATGTTATGATAAGTAGGCGAAACATATGCCAGGTTGTAAAAATGGATAATACCTACTTACTACAACACACTAAATATTTCGTTAATTACTGAAGGTAGCCCCGTATTAATCAATTCAGCTATTTTGGAGAATAGCCCTGACAAACGCACAAACAATAATTTTAAAAACTCTTGTTTGAGTTTTGTAGTCGTGCAACAGAAAATGTTTTCTAGTTCATATCCCGTTCATACAGATTATAACCTAAATGCCTATAGATCAATAGGTATCTAACCATATAGATAGGTATTTAATTATATTTGTCTTTGAAACAGTCTCATTAGCTGTTGTTATTGGCGGGATAAATATATTCATCAATATAAAATTTAAGTAGGTAACAAGAATTTTAATAAACCTACCTACGTAGTCCTATGAATTAAGATCTGAAATCACAAATCTTCAAATACCTACCTATAGATAATATATTTTATGCAAAACTGACTCGAATGTAAAAAGGTTATGGACCTGTTGCTTTTACTTTCTTAACACCATAATATAATTAATACTCTTTTATTTCTAGCGCCTATAAGCGTTGGTATCACGGATCTGATGTAGGTATGTAGGTACTGGATACATGGCATGGGCAGATGGGCATGGCCTAACGAATGTACAACTGGATTGGTGGTGATAGTGGAGCATTGACTAGCCCAACAACACGTCGAAGACGGGTGATACATTTTTCGCTATGGCAGAGGCTTTTACAATGAATGTGATTGCTCAGTTCTCGTGAGGTGTAACTAACTGTACGTAGATAAGGACAAGGGTATGTAGGTCTCCACCGTCGCATTTCGGACGTGATCCAACTATACTCTATGCCCAAAATAGCGTGCACCGTTGGGTCTCAAAGGTGGCGGGATACCATACCTATATGATTGCATCATTGCGCGGTATTGGGGCATAGAGTCTAAAATATGTGCCTGCTACTACTAAAGGTATTTCAGAATATTTTTACGTTTCAGAAAGCCCAGCGGTGTCTGTCTGACTATCCCAAAAATATCTGATGTATGGACTATGGGCCGATTTTAATGTTTTGCTCTTTGTTTTGTAGGGTAGCACAACAGCGATTTTGACCACAGATAGGTATACTTATTGAAACTCTAAACTGAACGGTTCGCTTGAAAAATTAATGGTCGTATGAGTCGATAATCCGATTTTGATTTTATACTTTTCTCAAAAACACAACTGTTCTGCAACTTACAAAATTTTGACAAAATAAATAACTTGAACGGAACTTGTGAGGAACATATTACAGATATTTGTATGAGAACTTTCATGAAAACTTCTCGACTTCAATTAGATTTGAAATCAGGAGTACTGAAAAAATTACATATCTACTTGAAACTATATTAAATCACATGACAAGTGGAGTGGAGCTAACCGATATTTGGTAGGAAGTAACAAGACGTCCAAAATCAAATTTATAAAAGTAACTAGTCCTTTAATTTAATGTATACCTAAATACCTACATTATTTTAATTTTTTTATAACACGTCACTGTGAACCTCAATCAGTTTGGGTGAGTCTATTGATTTACACAAGTCCTGGAAGTCATTGGCTGAGTTTGTTTTGAAAAAGATTAATAATTAAATAATAAAATAAATCTAAATACCATATCGATATCATCTGTTCTATGGCTATAATTCAAAATATAAATATTGAGACAGCATCGTATTAGAGAGATGAAGTAAGTAGGTACCTACGATACATAGTATACTTTAGAAATACCTAAAAAAGCAAACATAAAACCGAATTGTAGTTATAGGTACTACCTCCTCCTTTTTTGAAGTTGATCAAAAATATAAGACAGAGATTCGTTATAGCAGTTTCACGGTTCTAAATAAAACCGACACACGACTTAATATAGGTAGGCAGGTACCTACCTTCACCTAGCAGCTAGGCTCATACCTATACAATTTAGAAGACAGAAAAAAACATGATTTTAAAATAATCAATGTGAAAACGAAAGGTTATTATAAGGCCACCCCTAGGCCACCCCTGTAATCGACTGACAAGTTTCACTAGCAAAAAAATAAGATAATGCTAGAAGTATTTTACACTGCAATTCCTACTCAATCTATGCGATATTTGCATTCAAATCACCAAGATGTAAGTGTACAAAGAAACGAAGCGAGAAAGGAAAATATCGTCCATTGCTCGGCCCAACGATAAAATCTCGTACTTTATGTTAATTAAATAACATATATTCCAATAAAAATTGTCAACCATAATTAAGTCTTGCCTCCACTCTGAACGAAGCTGGTATTTTACATATAAATGTATTTGCTTTGACCATAGCATTTTCGGTATTAAGGTTTTCGAAAGCGATGCCTGGAACGTTGCATCCGGAGAATGACGCACTTTCGTCCTCTTATTTACATAGAAGAGCTTTTATGTCGCTTTTATTCGGAATAAGGTTCACTTCAATTTTGTAGGCGGCATATTGAGAAACTTTTAAGCCCAAATGAATTAAATGTTTTTTTTTAAATTAATTATTACTTTTCCACTATCATTAGATACGGTAATTACCTAGGTACCGCCTAACACTAACTCATGTAGGTATGATCATTTATTGTATATGACAATTACCTTGAAGTAGAGTTGGAACTAACCAATTAAAGGTTCGACAATGAAGATAATTTATATTATGGAACGGAAGTCTGCTTGATTTAAAAAAAATCCTCATTTTATGTTCAGTTTTCATTTTCCAAGAGGAATCTCTTACCTATACAAACCTTATTCATGAATAATAGGTATTGTGATAATAGGCATATAATATCTGAAAATGACTAGGTAGGTATATAAGTACAAACCTATCTAATAAAAGTAGTTTCCTACAATAGGTTGTGAACCGGAACCTTTATCTTAGATTAAAAATGGTACCTACAACCACATGCCAACAATGGACAATGTTTAGCAGCAGTATTTAGATCATGCCTATTGGATTTGCACGACACGTCTCGAAATTAGCTAGAGACATATTTGACTATCCTTCAACATTGTCTTCAGAAATAAAACAGAAGTGGGTGATTTTTTCGAGCATTTTTTGTTCTGACAGAATCAATAGCTACGAGTAATGCTCTCTAAGTAAAATAATTATGGTCTTTCCTCTTTTATTCTAGCTTTGAACTAACCAATTAATAGAACCGGCTACATAAATTAGATTTGCTGACCTTATCAGAGTAAAAATTGCTAGCGTGTATCACGCCTCATATTGGAAGATTAGGGGGCAACTAAATGCAATCTTCTGAATAAGCGCATGCGCCGAGTATTGGCGTTCGACTTTCGAATGCATTTTATATTTTCCATGCTGTCTAATTTACTGGGATATTATTAAGTAGGTAACTCGTTATAGAGCAATTATTATTAAATAGGCATTTTATCTAGTTTATGATTGTTACAGAGACAAATAATTCATGATACCTACACCAAGCTCTTAATCGGAAGGAGACTCCAATAATATATTCCTGATACAAAACACAGTACAATGACTAGAACAATATCTAGAGCAGTTCAACTCAATAAGCTCCAATTGGTTTTAATCGTAGTAGATTTATTATTTTTTCCTCATCATTTTTTGATTGAGATATAAATAAAACAGTCGAGAGAAACCTACTTAAATTTCATAATGTTGACATTGTTCAAATATCAATAGTTTACAAATTAAATAACTCCTACTATATTTCATTTAAAAAAGAAAGAGGCTAATAAATTATGATAATAAACGAATATCTATTGTGTTATGAAGCTATACGGCAGAATACAATAGAAGATCTCTTCATTATCTCAATTAATTACTCTCTCTTTCTCCGCAATGAAGTATAGCAAAGTTATAGGTATAGGTATGTACCTACCTACATTTAATCAAAACACAATTTAGATACCTACCTATACCTACAATAAACCGTTAAATGAGGAAAGGTAGATACAGGTTAAGGTAATGCATGTTTCAAATATGGTGAATATTCATAGAGTTAATATAATAGAGTAACAATAATATATGAAAAATTGAAGCATGTTCGAAAAAACTGAGACAGGTCGAAGTGCTTAGTCCTTCTTACGCGGTTGTTGTTGAACAAAAAAGGATCACCCCCGTTTAATTTCTGTAAGCAAGGATTATATAGATACATTATCACTTAGAGTAGTTGTAGCTTTGTCAGTCCTACTCTATTCTAACATCTCTAAAGGAATTACAGTAATACGATGAGCTGTGACATGCCTGAGAAATGAAAATGGACGGAGAAGATGGATTGTCGCATTTGTATTTTTTTTCTTCTTTGATTAAATTAAAAAAGGAACAGCAGTGAGACAAATAAGCGCATGCGTGACATGAAGGATGCTCGCAGAATAAGTTCAATCCAAGCAAGCAAGGCAAACGTTTCAGTACCTTCACCAAAGAGGTGCATATCGCATACATAGATAGATTGAGAACTTGCCTAATCTCCGCGATGGATTAGGTACAAATGGAGAAATAGCGTTCTTGAGGCACAAACTAACCGTACATATCTGAAGACGGAGAGTGACTAGCAAATTCACGACAGCAGGGTGACACATAGCAGACTCGAGACAGATAGACGGATGGTAGCATGCTTTATATGCTCATTTTACAACAGTTTAGCAGACGAGCCTGCTGCCGTGGCTTTTAGAGCCTCCATATACCCGTGTGTGCTTCGCCGAATGAGAGGATTGGGTCGAACGGCGGAATAGCCAAGAGCGCACCGTATAGGTGAGACTGCAATGTCGGGCCCCGATCATGATATATGTATATGCAACTATTCCGTGTATTCTCTCCTGCTTCCTCATACACTCTTCTGCTTCTATCAAGTTTATTAGTTTTCTAGATGGGTAATTTCGTCCTGGGACTCGAAACTCCAACCCCGGGAGGCGAAGCGTTTATCGAGCGTTTGCGATTCGAATTTTGGACGATCACTTGAGTCGGGTTTGGGGAATGACATCCATTTCAACTCAGTGATCATTCTTATCTGCATATCGAAATACTTTTGAAATTCTATTATAGATAAGAAAAAGCGTTACTAATTTGATTGTCAAACTGTATTTTTAGTCAAGGGCTTTGAGAACACACTACAATTTTATCAAACGATAGTCAGCCATAACTTCATATGCGTTATATGTATTTTCACGTGGATAGCTATATCTGAGGTAAGTCTGGCAGACATTTGCGAGGGTCGTGCTAAGACAAAAAATAGATAAACAGAAGTATGGCCAAGGAATACAGAATAGTCTTTGATCCTCAAGAATATTAAAATGTCTGTATCGTTTTAACTCAAATACTCAAGAATTGCTCAAGTCGGTGTCAAAAGCAATGAATCCAAATACTTAAAGAGCAATTAAAAGAAGCTATAGGTAGAAGAAATTCAAGTTATGGGCCGCACCTAAGGCCTAAAGCTTTTGATGAGCTTTTCACCTAGAAGAAATAGGTAATAGATTGCGTGCAGAAATTCCTTATTCATACAGAATGTGCCTAAGTGAAATATAAGATTTTGCGATTGAAGTATGTTTTTTAGGTTAAGCTTGATGGCTAAATGTTTCACAATTCGTGTAAGAATAAGAAAAAAATATTCTATACTAGGCTAGGACTTGGAAGGTAGCTACGTACCTACCTACCTACTTACATGCGATCTAGTATTTCTACATTAATGGAACAAAACAAATGTTCTTCCTGTGATTAGCTTTGTTTTTCTAACATGTAGGTACTTAATATACCTATCTATGCATTGCTAGAATCAATTTGATTGTTAGTTACAAGATCAGGTTCTTACGATAAAATTGTTTTCAAGTGTTTTGCCAAAATAATTAATAATTTAATCACGTGATATTTCATACAGCATTTGTATTATCCAACACTCTAGTTGCTATACCTATTGATCAGCTGATAAGCGCTATCAGTATTATCAATGGAATAAAAAAAACTCTATAAAAAAGGTTATTGCCTAATATAAGTGATCACCTACTTTAAGATAAGCTGCAAATTGAGCCGCAATAGGTACCTAAAGTGTCTATTTGTTACGAGATGAACCAAAAATAGCTCATTTTCATCTGGTAATTATAGGTATACCTATAGATACAGGTGAATCGATATGCGGAAAATTTCCAAGGTTGTCAAATTTTAAAATCTAAATTGAATAAAATCAGCTGATTACCTGTCTAATTGGTTGTGACAATCTTCTGTCACATTTAACGTTCAAAATATTTGACATGAATACCTAAATAAGTTCGTATTCTGATGGGTTTAGTATTGAAAAATAAAATCAAAATCAAATACGAAACCTTACCTACCAATATGATAAGGGGCATAAGATGTCAATAGTGACTCAACTATACAAATCTGTTAAACCTACGTACGATTCAAACCGGGATTCAAACCGATAGGTACTTAAATTTCAAAACAAACTTTTTATAGATTATCTATGCATTCTCAACATGAAATGATGTTGAAAGGTCAATAAAAAATGTCACTAAGAAGTCTTAGCTGTTGACTTGAGCACATTGCTCAAATAGATAAGTTACAGGTGCCAACTGCGGTTAAATTACAGCCTTATTTAGGTGTAGCTTATGTATGATTTAAAAATGTCCGTTTGTTCTGATTGTGAGCTCCTCAGTAACAAACAGCAAACATGAATTGTTCTCGAGAAAATTAATTTAAGTATTCGGTCATATAGGTACCTAAATGCAAAGTAAATTCATATCTAATCACCAATCAAAATATAAATTTGTTGAAAACATAAACACATCGGTACCTATGTACATGAAAAATAGGTATTGATATGTACCTAATGGGTATTTAGTACGACTTAAGTCGACGTGGTAGGTGCCTACGTCGAGAGCAACCTAGGGGTAAGGCAGAAGTTAGTGAATTAAATTGATGGAAGTAACCAGTGACAGAAGCCATAATGCAATAAATAGCTATAAATAATGTAAAAACTAGGATGGACGTCATTACATGAAACACGACAAAGAATATAAAACTTCTTCACAAAAACTAGGACCGACTTAATTAATTCCACTGTTGCTGGTAATTTTGAAGTTGTGCAATTGTGGGTAGGTACTCATATACCTACTGCTGTAACTCTAGAATCTTTTTTTAACTTTTCAATTTAAATGTTAACAAGATGTGGTCTTTTTTTAATTCTGCCATCTCAGATTTTCGATTTTAGAAAAAAAAAGCCCCCACCACCCCTTTTGGGTGCAAATTTTAGGGTAAGGGAATGTAGGATTTTTTTAAATATGGGACCATAACTCAGCTCTCTTCTATTAATTGAAAAAAATATCAAATTTAGAGCAAGTTTACTATACAAACCCCGCAAACGAACATAAAAAATACATCGATCTTTAAGAAAAGCACAGTGTCGAATCTCCTCGTTTTGGAAGTCGGTCAAAAATAACAATAGGTACCTACACTACGTGAGAATCATTGAGCCTCTGAAGTAGCTATGTACCTACCTACTGTTATTTTATTATTTTAGAGCATCATCGAGTGAAGTCGGTCTTAATTTTTCTTTCTAAATTATTCATTTCACAATTTTGAGTGATCATGGTAAATAACACTACCAAATTTTAACAATCACGAAAACACACTTGAATAGGTACCACCCACTAAGAAGAATTAACTCAATAATTGAAATAGGATATTATTTTTTACTCAACATTTTTGTTTTCTTCAAGAATACATATTTTTATGTGATGTTGTTATTAGTTAGTAGGTACATACATACATACATAACATACCTACAAAAATGTGAGTAAAACTGGCTTGATAGTATCGGAACCACCTTAAGCTCTGAATCATATTGACCTTATGTTTAGAGATAATTAATTATTTCATTCACTATAAAGAAAGTATATGAATCAGATTTTTTCGATTACCAAACAATGAGAAGGCAACTAATTCTATTTTAAATTATAAGCAGCTGTTTCTGAAATATGTGAAATACCTATATTTTCAATCTTCTCAAACCGTTTTATCGAGAATTTGTACCTACAAATATTTCAAGAAACCATTGATAGGTACCTGTGTTCTTCTATAAAATCTAATAAAGGAAGTTAGGTAGGTATACATTTTTGAAAAATACCTGTATTTTTGATATAGCATTTATATTCTTTGAAATGTCTTCTTGATGACTCAATCACCACGAACCAAATTCCTATATGAAGATTAGGTTCGTAATTCATAATCTAACACGATAAATTTTCCACCGAAAAGGAAGTTGGAAACCTATTACCATATCAAACGATATCAAAAAGGTATAAAAATATTTTAAAAATATGTTAAATGAATTACGCCGCTTCATATTCAATTCAAGTTTAAATAATTTAAATTTCTAAGTCCAGGATGGTATCTACCTATCAAAAAGATAAATAAAAAACTGCGATAAAAGCTAAAGAGTACTTAGGTACTATGAAGAATTTGAAAAACTGTATCTTGTAGGTAGGTACTTGCTTGGTATATCTAGGTAAATAATTAAGTAGGTTTCTCAAAATAATATGGCTTCTATAAAGTGATAGATTTCATTTCTGTGATTGATCCCATCATTCATGTAAATTTATAGGTAAGTAGGATAGTATACTACCTATACCTATATCAGAAAAACATTGATATCTTTACATAGGTACCTAATAACTTTTTTCAAAAACTATGAAAGACATTTCTAGAAAAGAATATAAATTAAGTAATACCTACTCGTATTAATTCTACTGGTAAATTTATTTGTTCAATGATTTACATAGGTAGGTATTTAAAATATAAATAGTTTAATTGTGGATACCTAACTGTGCTTACTGAGCAAGATTTTGTTAGGTACCTAGATAGTTTCAGAAATGGATACCTAGGTACTAAAATTAAAAAATAAACATTGAATTCTGCTTATATATTTCTCTGTATTCTTCCTTTTATCTAAGGTAGTACCTAGTTATGTCATGATATAGGTACCTAGATACCTACCTACCTAACTAAACACTAACAACAAATGCCAAGGTAGGTATATATACCTATCTACATAAGTATTTACAGGTAGGTACCTGGTATCTGTCAAACGTTTTCTTGTTAGACAGTACCTAGGTCCCTACTACGTACGTAAACTAATAAAGGTACTTTTCTTGATTGCAGACTCAGGGCATCTGTAAAATCCAGCTTTACATGCAATTGAACTTTTATATACCTAAGCAGTTAAAAACCTTTCATTAAATCATTATTTGTTTCTGTGTTTTATTCCTAATTCATTCTCGTACGTACCTAATAGAATTCAACTCTATACCTATGTTTGTTAACCTCAGTACCTACCGTATTTGAATTATTTTGAAAGAAAACAATATTCTATCAATAATCCCTTTCTTCACAGTTCCTATATGTAGATAGCTATTATTTATCAACTGAAACACATTGCTTAGTTGAGAATTGTTATTTTTCTAAGACTACTTACTATAAATTGGCACCAAATATTTATGTATCTAGATGGAATACAAAAAGATATAGACACCGTGGGAAAAATCCAAAAGAACAGTGAGCTGCGAAGCGACGGTTAAAGTTTAGGTATTTATCCCCATAATAAAGATATAAATGCAGCAAGCACAGCCATTCCCATTTATTAAGAAAAAAACATTTACTATAGGTAAATTAGAATTGTTCAGTAGGTATTCAAAAGAGCAGGTTCTAATTCTCTTTCCGTTTCCTATGTATAAATTCGAACTGTAGTTCTTAGACGTGAAACATTATATGTAGATAAGTACTTAAGTAGGTAGATAGGTGTAGGTATCTAGCTAAGTTTGCGATACCTATTTATAAAAGTAAACATCCAGAAACTATTCACAAGTAAAAGAAAATAATTAGTTACTAAAGAACTAGATATTCGTTCCCGAGGATTTTATTTCAAATCAGATACCTAATATTTTTCAATAAGGAAAAGTTTTTTCCTGAATTTTCATTTAAATGAAATACATATAGACCTCCCTACGGCCATTAAGAGAATGCATCATGCATCCTCAAAGAATGTAGGGGAGTTGGTACGGTCTTGTCATATCTATCACCAATCTTCAAACACATTTAGGAACGGCGTGTCTGTTTTCACGTTTATGGAACGTGTCGATATTTTGAGGCATTGCGTATCTTATTAAAACATAATCATCTGATATAAACCTATAAGTTTAAGAAATAACTCAAGTAGGTACAGCGACGATTAAGTCGATCGCGCAACAGCGCAAATGGCAAACTTTCCCCTTTCCTTCATGCAATCTTTCACTGGTCGTAGTAAAGATATAGCCTATATTCTGCTCCATGTAGGTAGGTATCTACCAGTAAGAATCGCAATAAGATAAATAATAAGATACCTAACAATAAGATAAGATCGCCGTTCCTCTTATTGTCAATTATTGATCCTATACTTAGGTACCTACATTAGGTACAGACACACAGAGTTCTACTTGTTTATTATTTATAGGTGGTAGGTACCTATCTATACTTAGGTTGATATTTGATAGGTATCTACTTCTAATCTAATATACAAATATTCCAAAACATTGTTAACATAAATACTTAATCAAGTAACAAAAACAAAAATTAGAAGTACGTTCCTACATGTATAGGTACTACCTATAGGTACCTACCTATAAAAAGAAGAGACAAAAGATGGAATGAATTGATAGAATTCATAAGTACCTACCTACTTATAACAACCTATCGACATACCCTATATATCGTTGGTAAATTAATATTCAATAATTAAGTACATATTATTTTGGATAAAATCAATCTTGAAATAGGTATGAACATAAGTAAGAACAGTGCTGCCACCACTGCAAGGTGGCAACATTCCAAAGTATACCTATTTAATTTAGAGAGGGGAGAAAGACTGCAAGAAAAACGTTGGCTGACTACTGACTCTTAACTATAAGAAATGGACATGTGCCAAGGAGCCTCCTAATCTTATACCGTTATGTTGACAAAATTAAGGGGTAAACAAACCTTCAAAAATATTTTCCACGTGAGATATTTTGCTGTAATGTTCATATATGAGCCAACAAACTCTTTAACAACACACACTACTTGTTATACGCACAAATTTATGTTGTGACTACAATTTTATAAACAGATTATCAAAAATATAAACATATCCGTATATACTTAAGGAGAGTTACTAACACACTGACATATAAATGCCACCCCAAAATATAACTAAGCAAACGGCTGGTTATAGTAATAAAATTGACCCAGGAGGGGACTATTTAGAGTTTTATGGCTAGACATATGAATCAAAATGGGTATAAGGACTGTAAGCTCATTGGCTGTGATTATTTTGTAATAACATTCTTGATGTCCAAAATAAATAAATGATAGAATATTTTCATGTGGGAATCAGAGATAAGTAGATGATAAGTAGGTATTGGATAATTATTGATGACGTTATTTCATTTGAGTACTATGACAGATTCAATATTTGTTGTTTTTCACTTCATAATTATCTTATAAATCACCATAAAGTCATCAACACAGTTCCTCTTTATCTCTTAGGTATTACTGTATCATACTGTAACGGGTATATCACGTAAGATTCCCTAAAGCAAATATAGAAATATATGCCGCCATGTAGTGAACCAGCTTCCCTATTCTCTTACTAGATACATGAGACAGAGAGGAAACAGTTCAGTACGTCGATGATGCGCTCATACGATCTGCACCAGCTCAAGACAAGTTCAGCCATGATGGCACGCAGTGGGATCGCTGGTCACGTGCTCCGGCAGACGACTGCGCAACCAATGAGCTGACAACCGCCGCTCGATATCGTCATGGCAACCAATTTAGCCACGCCTCTTTGAGTGAAACAGCTAGAGAACGCCAAGTGAATATAGAAAAGGATAGGGGAAGCTCGTAAATTTTTTGATTGGATGGAAAATACTAAAAATTTTATGATTTTCCATGCTAACTGTTGGTTTCCAGTTTTGCTACTAGATGTAGGTATAATCTGCATTTTAGAAGACTAGAAGCCGGATTTAGTTTGCTTGAGAGGCAAATATATATAGCCATCTTAGATACCAGGGGGGGCGCAAAAGTATGTGTTTTTTTGGCAAAGTAACTGTTATATTATTTTATAAATTTGTCTATTATTTTTAGATATAGATATAACTTCAGATCTTCTACAATTGGTTTATTAGTGAATAATTTACATAATTAATTGAAAAACTTCAATTCATGTCATTTGGGAACAATATGTAGGTAGGTAGGTACCTACCTGTTGTTTGTTTATCATTCAAGGATAAAGTTGCAACCCATTTTTCAGAACCTATCAATATCAAAGATACCCAATATTAATTATCCTTTAATCCCGAATTTGGAATTTACCTTGGTAGGAATAGGTAGGTAAAGTTGCCCTTACTGAATTCCATATAACCTAGGTAAGTAGGTAATTATTACAGGAGGTAACCTAATGAAGAAAATCAGTTAATAGATAGATATAATATATTGGTCTATAAATGAAGATTTCAAACACTTGGATATTTTAAGAACCTATATTTTCAATAGGTAGGTAGGTACATTCCCTGAAACAACGAGAAATGTTAGGTACCTCCCATGGTTGATTATTGGTAGGTATTTATAAATTTATTACTGATGTTTTAAGGTCTGATGGTTAAAAATAAGTTGGTTACAGTTAGGAGTACCTACCTAATTTTCCTAAAGGTAGATAGGTACCTACCTACAAAGAGTTTTTCTACCATGAATAACTTAAAGAACCAAGAAGGTACCAACATACCAGAATCATATGGATTGGATTTGTATTAGGTAGGTATTTACAGATGATTTGCATCTAGGACATATAGCTTAAGATATAGGTAGTTTGAATTAAAATAATAGTTAGGTTAGGTACCTACCTATATAAAAAATAAATTAAATAAATAAAAATCTATAAAATTTTCATAAGTAGATAGGTAGCTACCTAGTAGGTACCTATTTAGGCACATAGACCAAGATGAAAGATATCCAAATCTTGATATGCCTATAACAAGGTAGGTATTTACCTACCTAGTGAGGAATATGTTACTGTACCTACCTAGGTACGTCTTTTGGCTTCAAAAGATTTTAGTGGTTGTTCATGAAGATAACTTTATTTATAAATAATCATACATGTTATCGAAATTGCGGTAGATTAGTTAGGTAAGTACCTATTGTTAGGTATTATTAAATGTGAGCGTAATAATTTTTGTCATTTTTATATTTGGACTTCCTTTTAATCATAAATGACGAAGTATTGCGTGGCCTGTGCATTTTATCAGTTAGTTACATAGATAGACAAGACATGAACAGGTAGGTAATTAGTTACATACAAGTGCACAATCACTACTAAGATTGAGACTGAGTAGGTACCTACCTATTTTGTTTTATTTTTGACTTTGACAAATTTCGTGGTCCACGAATAAATATCATTGGATTGAAACTCCATAAGACAATTGTACGTGTTAATATTATGCAATATTATGCAACAAATTTTAAAATCAAACAACCCAATATGTATGTATGAAGATAGAGGTTTTAAACAGTGGGTACTACCTGTAGGTACCTACCTACTCACTTATTGAGCGGAAATTATTAGGTATCCTCACGAAAATTCGGTAGGTCTAAAAAAATACATAGGTAGGTAGGTGTAACTAAATGGGCAGAAAAATTAAAATTTTTGATTGGAGACAATATCCATACCGCAGTCGGAGACGTCCACGAACAAGACGAGGATCAAGGCAAATTAGATGGGTGCCGCACAAGAATGACTTAAATGGAATCAATTACCTAAGGGAGGCTTCTGCTCAGCAGAGGACTGATGATGAGGATAATATTCTAACTAGGTATACAAATTTATACGCCAATTATGTGCTTATGGAAACGTATGAAAGACTGGTTGACATTTGATGGTATCAAGTTCAATGTCGAAAATATTTTTGAGGAGCCCCATACAAATTTCATTTTACATTTAGGTAGGTACATAATAAGTATTGGATATCAAATAATAATGATGAGTAGGTAATTCCAAAACTCAAAATTCTTGAACAATATTCGAGGATTTGAGTAGGTATCACAAGAATATTTGGCGTGAATTCATTTTCTCCAGAAAATTATGTAACCAACACACCAACAGTGAAATTCCATAACATAGAACGTGCTTTGGCATGTTAGTCCCTAATTAATTATGTAGGTAGGTAGGTATTGCAGGTGATACCAAGTTGATCAGCGAAGAACTTATCGAGTTGTAAAAATAGGCTAGAATATTTGCTTACTTAATTAAAATTTCCGGCCGTTTTGGAAATTACTTCAGAACAAGTGAAATTTTTGAAAAAAAATTAAAAATAGTTTTTATTGGGCATAGGTATAAGATTTAAACCGTACCGATGAGTACCTACTATTGCTATCCTTTTCTCGATTTTAACTATACTCATGTATACCTATGTGTTTGCCAGCAATAGCAATTCCATAACAAATTACTGTTTGTCTACCACAACACAAAATTAAATTTTAAATTAACAATAACGTCTGATGTCTGACAATTGCGACATAACCATAGACGATCTTCCAGAAAGTACCTATATATAGGTATACCAGAGAACGAGACGTAGGTATATATACGCTCTATGCTCGTGCGTAATTCCAGTGACGGATCCCATTGTCGTTCCATGTCGACAAAATAATGATCTTGGTTGAATGAGATTGAATGCGATAATTATAATTACCAATATTGGATCACACTTGGAGCTTAACAGGCGGTGAGATGTCTGCGATCTAAGTAAGAATTCGAAATTTCAAGTCTCTAGACCGTATGGGGCCTGAGAAATCGCTGCGGAGTCCATTGATACAAGAACCGAAAGTAATAAAAACTATTTAAAAACAAACGAAAATCCAAAACTTAAGAAGTGCTTGTTGGAATTGTTTGAACGACCAAAAAAACATACCTAGGTAAAGGCTCAAAAAAGCTTAGATTTCAGAATCAAAGACTGATAGGTAGGTAATAAAATTGTATTCATAGATAGATAGCTAGGTACCTAACAATGTATCTAAGTAGGTAGGTACTTACTAAATATTAACACCTACTTAGGTAATTTTTCCATTTAGGTAGGTATTCGATAATGTCAGTCGGCTCACAATACAATTTTTATCTGACTGTCTTCGGGTTTAGATGTTTAGGTAATTTTAGGTAGATATGTATTACGTAACCTACCTATGGATGCTGATGAAAGTTAACGTGAAGTTGCATAATTATTATGACTTATTTAAATATTTTAGCTAAGTAGTTCTCGATGTAACATCAATTGATAGAAAGAACTTCTGATTCGTAATAGGTATTGATAATATTTACCTAGGAGGTACCTAGGTACCTACCTACATAATAACATTCTAATATTTAAGGAGGTTATTCTTGTGCCAATTCTGAGAAAAAACTTCATATTAGGTATGTCCTAAAGGTTTCATCTATTGAATTACAGAGTGCTTAAGTTTTATAAAAAAATATTTTTTATATTACCTAGCGTTTGTATTGGTAGGTACCTAGATATTATAGGTACCTAGGTAGCCATTCAAATTGTATTTAGGTAGATTACTTACCTACTCCAGAATTATCGTTTTAGTTTTATTGTTTAAAAATTATTCTACTAAAAAAAATTTTCCTCAAGGTAACATATTTTGTTTTTTTTTTCCTAAATGGTCTAGCAAGATTCAAGATAATGAATTTTATTTTTAAGCGAAAACCATAGATACCTAAAAATACGCCAATTAAAAAAAACTCAAGAGAGATTTACTCAGAAAGGTATAAGAATTTTAAATATAAATAATAAATATAAATTTTTAAATAAGCAGGTATGTGGTCTAGTAGCCATTTTATTACGCCTAGGTAGGATATAGCATTGATTTGTTACCTTCTGACAACTGTAGCATTTAGGTAATTAATCAGAATAGATGAATCTAAAAACTCATGAAACTTGTAAACATTGTTTTATTATCCTTCGAAAATGAATGATGTCACATCTACAAATATTAGCTTAGGAATCTGTTGAAAATCAAAGTACCTACCAAAGGCACGTGAACAGAAGAAATGATCTATAAAAAAGTTTTTTTTATATAGGTAGGTACCTAATCTGTAGTTTAAGCTATAGGTACTTAAATCATGTATTTCAATACCTTTGACCAAAACTGAAGGTAGGTAGGTGTACCTAATTTTCGTATATTCTAGTGCGTAAGACGAGAGAGAGGGCAATATTAACAAAAATAAATAAAACTCTTACTAAACTACCAGGCCAACAGCAAAATAAGTGTGGCATGTTGAATCCGCTTGTGTAGGTACCTACCTACTCGGTTTGTTATTTTTTCCTTGTAGGCACAAAAGTTGTTTCTAATTATATCCTGGATTTTAAGTTTAATTTCAGGTAGTATCTACCTATGCTATAAAAAATACATTTTTTCCATTAAAAACAAATTTACATGTAGGTACCTACAATATTTTTATATGGGTACGAAATGAGATCAATATCCAAAGTAGGAACCTACCTGGGTACCTACTTGATCAGATGCTTACCTGTATCTCTGTTTACCTACATGAATAAGTTTAAGTTATGATTAGTGAAATATTATTGTAGACACGCTTGTTACTGAACATAATGTATAATTATCATATTCCGAACTGCTCCTACCTAACCTCAAATATTCAAGTTTCTAAAGGTCAAAGTAAAGGACATTTGTTTTTTCCTGCCGAAGCAAGCGATATTTTGCAATGACATTTGATGCAAATGAAAGAACAACGATATCTCACCTTCAATAGCTATCGATAACTTAACCAGCTTACAAATCGAGCGTTTCCCATAAAACTTTCGAGACGCGCATTTTTATCAGCACCTTACATAAAACCGAACTGTAACGTAGGTAGGTATAAATATATTTCGCACTTAGCTATTTGAAGGCACAAACACGACTGATTTGTGAAATATCTCGGGGAAGAAACTATAAAAGTGTGAAATCCCTCCTACGGCTATATATTTTTAATTGTCCCTCCGCCATGCTAGAGAGCCGAATAACCCTCGTACCCGTTGCAGAAAGAACACTTTCGGTGCCGATGACGACCCAGTGTGTGTACGCCATTTTAAAAAGCATTTTTAATGCTTTTGCTTGTCATGCATTTTATTGGGACTCTTAATAAGTGCATAAAGGAGGTGATATATATTCCACGATGCAGCTTTAATTTTCAGGCATATCGAAAGCTAGCTCTGGCAGATCAAGTTAAGATACCATATTGAAGAAATTATAGGAGTAGAAATAATATATTCCTTTGTGCTAAGCAAGAGATCAATAGGTATACTTGTTTATTATTTATTTGGATGAGTAGGTGTATATTTTAGAAGACATTTGGTATACCTAACTACCTGTGCTTGTAACCTAACTAAAGTAGACCAGGGATGTCATTGTTACCTACATCTATGAGTGAAACAATTGCATTAAATTATACGTATACAGGGTGGAGCACTTTTGATGTTTCTATAGGAGATCTTTGCTTTTTTTGACTGAAACTCAATGGTGAAGACCAGAACTCGCTAGCTTCTTTTGTTTTCGAGCTAGGTATATCGATAAGTTCGATTTTTAACTATTTCGAATAATTTCGCTATCGTTCTTGGTTTTCAAATTAGAAAAAAATATATTTATACATGAAGACTGTGCACTTTTTTGAGTAGAATCGAATTAAATCAACATATTTTGAATATCTTCTTTTGTTTTCCGGTTATAACAAAAACTTGTATTTATTTATAGTGAAATCATAGTCGGCTATAGACTTTTTCTCTTTTCAAAAATATATAACATGTGTTTTGAGAAATTTTGGAAAGTTACTCTTTTCAAGATAAACGCTTGAGACATTTGGTTATTTTTTTAACTATTGATCTAATAGTCGTAAACGTTTCCTATAAAAAGTATTTTTCACAAATCCTCAAAAGCAGAAGTCCATCGGCGTCAGTTCAGATGACCGTGGTGGCCACTTCACTGGTCCTTCACTACCAAGCCAATTATCCCCAAAATTTGTTTTTAACAAATCTGAAACTCTTCTCGTTCTGTGTGGTGGTGCACCGTCTTGTTGGAATCATAAATTTCTTCTTTCATCCAAAGGTAAATTTTCAAAGAATTCTTCAACTAAGTGATGGTTTAGAATTTCATAGTACCCGTTGAAATTTTCTTGATAGATTTGATAGACCAATATACGACTACCAAGTAGGGCACACCTGATACTAAAACCAAAGCGTCCCTGATATTGAACATCGAGGGTGTGGCGGGGGTTGAATTCAGACCAATAGGTAGTGTAGATAATGCCGGTTAAAAATTCCAGTACTGCACATGTAGCCTTCATCAGTCCAAATTACTTTTCTAAAAAACAATAGATCTGCTTGAAGTTTTTCGCGATACCAATTGCAAAAGTTCAATCGTCGCTGAGGATCGGTTGGCTGTAGGTGGTGTTTCAGTATGGGCGGCCCTGAATTCGTCCCCGAGCAGGTAGTACCTAATTTCTACATCCATAATTCGTCCCCATATTAATTACGGTCCTTTAATCACCTGCCAGAAATTGTCCAGGGACAAGAGATTGAGAGATTTAAGTATACCTACTTTCTTGGAAATATAAATAGGTAGTTATCTATTAAATTCAAATTTTACCAATGTAAATTACTTTTCATTCATATTAGATTTTTATTTCATTCTGAAATGATATTCCTGGATAAGAATTAAATTTTATTTAGGTGTGAGAAAACATGGAAAGCTTTGTCAATTTGAGTGAACGTGGAAGTTATGTACTAATTGTAGTCTCTGTAAAATTTACCAAAAACAAATTCTTAAAATGTGGCGAATTTGCAAGAATACGCAATCTAGTATACGTAATCAGTGAGTTGCTAGGAAAATCGATGAGTATAAAAATGGATCTGTTTTAAGATTTGATTTTGTAAAACGTATAGCTTAATTTTAATAAATGTTGAACGTACTTGTAAGTATAGTACACAAGCAGACATTTCTGTTACTTTACAGATTCTTAAATAAATAAATGTATACCGATTCTTAAATAAAATGTGTTTTGTTGTACTTACTGAGTTTTTCAATTGTTATAAATATATGAAAAAATATTTTATTATAAGAGTTATTCTATAGATTTTAATTAGTACCTATATTGGTGATTCATAATACGATAACGTCGGGGACAAATTCAAGGATCTGTTTTTGAGCACCTACTCTTCTTGGGGACGAGTTTAGGTTTCAGGTAAGGATTAACTAATTACTTCATTTTATTTCTGGGGACCAGTTTTGGTACGTCCTTCAGTATTGCGTATGGCTTAAAGTTGTTCTTTTTCAGAACACGAAGAGCACGTCGTCTTGAGATAGGTACCTGACTCTGCTTCACTTTGGCGACTTGAAATGGAAGGATTGCCAACTGCGGCTCCATATACATTGATGGCAATTTCTTCGGCATCACCAATGTGATAGTTTTTCGGTTTTATCTTATTGAATGACCCCTGATTGATAAGATTTCTGTTCAGTCTCCCAAAAATTTATTTATGGGTTTGTCTTCTCACTGGATACCGACTGAAGTAAGTTTCGGATGCAATACCAGAATTACTGTTACTTCGAATAAAGCATTCCAACATATCATACTTTTCGTAGTTTTCATAAACCAAAATTTCAATTTTTCAGCGCGAAACAGTCACCTTCTAAATCAAAAATATTACTGTACTGACTTTGACTGGCGTTTTCGAAGACTATTTTAAATTACGTTTACGCCTATTAGATGAATAGTCAAAAAAATAACCAAATGTCTCAGGCGCCTATGATAAAATCAGTTTATCTTGAAAAATGTAACTTTCCAAAATTTCTCAAGACACATGTTGTAAATTTTTGAAAAGAGAAAAAAATGCTCTATTCAATAAGTCTATAGCCAACTAAGAAAGAAGCGAATGAGAATGTACCATCCATTTCTCCATAGTAGATACTTATAGTGACCGAGATCTCCTATAGAAACATCAAAATTGGCCCACCCTTTACAGCATTTTATCGAATGTTTCTTATTTTTCACTGCATGAGATACATTCAAAAATGTGAGAAATCGTCTTAGTTATAAAAATGAATTTTGATATTGACTATATTGTCAGCAAAATTGCTGAATCGTTAACCCAAACTCCTTATTATTCAGCAGATGGAGATTTTAGTCTTTCAACTATTTTGCAGAACATTTTCTTCTCTTTGATAGGTACAACATTAATACCTACCTAATAAATTACTGAGTGTCGTATATTTTTTTTTCAAAAGTTCCTTAAATTTCCTCAGAATATCTACCTACAATAATTTAATAGAGCATTTTTCATATTTATAACAACTTTGGTTTGTTTTGTAGGTAGATCTATTAAGTACATAGGTACCTAGCTACCTAATATTCTGCTCGGTAAGTCTATACATTTTCAACAGAATTAATTAAACTTTCAATCCAAACATTTATTAATAATACCTATGAAATCTATTAGATTCAATAAACATAAGTTGCCGAAGACTAAGAAGGTAACTGTCAAAATATGAACAATAAACTATCTACGTAAGTATGTGAAAAAAAAAGATTTACAAAGTTATTACTCTAAAGTCTAAAGTTTTTTTCTTTGTATGTTATTTTGGAAAGCCTCTTTCGGAGAAAAAAATATTGCAGTTCACTCAAAACACAACAAACATACAGATGTCAGTAAGATACGATCAGAGTTTTTTTGGAGTTATTGTTGAATTAAATAAACATTCTATCACGAGTGATTTATGAAATGATCGTAGAAACTTGCCTGCTTTTGGTTGGTGCACTGAAAAAGTCAAAATAAGGTTAATTCTATTGGTGCTAGTAATTTTGAAGTTGTGCAAGTGGTTCCTAAATAGAAGACTTTTGACACCAACTTCAAAAGTACCAGCCCCAATAAAATTAACCTTAATTCTAATTTTTGCCCCCCATCTAATAAGCCGGTTCTTATTTTTTTGTAAAAATATTTATCTCAAGTATTTGAGTGTTCCATTAGTCTTGAAAATGTTTGAACTTACACGTACATTCATGAATTTCAAAATATGGCAGTAACAACCTTGCACATTCCTAGCAGGGCTGTATCTCGGAAACCCTTAATTTCTTAGAAAAATGTCCAACTTTTCGAAGCTGGAAATAATCTTTTCTTTAATTTTGTCTAATAAAATTTTCAATTAACGAAAAATTTTGCCAACTTCTCACCCTTTGTGGAAGGTTGCGCTATAATCTTCTTTCTAATTAATTAAATTATCATTTAAATGTTCACTATGCAAAAGGCGCGTAGATGAGTAATTATTGTAACCTCCTCCGATTTTCGACTTTGCTCAAAAACAACTAATTTTGACATGAGTTAAGTACCTACAATATCGTTTCCTCACTTAAAAGTATTCCAAGTTTCATAGAGAACTACTCTTTAGTGAAGAAAAGTAAAACATAATTATTATAATCTATGGTTAATATTCTCGTTCTATTCCTATTGGGTAGATAGTCAGTCAATCCTTCATCAAGTTATATTGGGCTCCATTAGAGGCACACTACTAAGTTTGAGCACAATATTTTTACCCATGGTTTGAAAACCATTTGTCTGTCGACTATATTTTCAGATCCTTGAAGTCAACCTCTGTTGAATTAATTTATGGTGCATCTCACAAGCACTTGTGAACAGTTCTTTTTTTTGAAACCTTCTAAATTAGATTATTGGGCTTACACTTTACACATTTCAATATAGAAATGCACGAATAAAACAATTAACTAAATAGGTGCTTGCTTATGATGAGTGATTTATGATCGTAACGGGTTTTTGACCGACTTCATGAAAAGAAGATGGTGTAAAATTCCATTTTAATAAAAAGGGAATATTTTATGTGTTCCAGCGTTTTGCATGGGTAGAAAAACGAGCACCTATATCGAAATTCTATTAGAATTGGAGTGACGATTTCTGAGGAACGTTCTAATATAAAAAATGAAAAATCAACATACGCTATCCTTTAAAAGGAGGTAGCGGATTTTTTTTCGAAACTTGGAAATTTTATATGGCAGGATTAAAGTGTAAATTTTCAGTAGGTTCATTTATACCGGACATTAAAAAAAAAATCAAGGATTCCCAAGTAGTCCTACGAATTTTTGCATAGGTATTAACAAATCAACGATTTTGATGATTCCGACAGTACCTATTTAAAAGCATGAAATAAGCAGATATTTTTTTAAGAAAAAAAGAGACTTCATTATCTACATACGTAAGGTAGATATAAAAAAATGAGAAAGATACTTATTTTAGAAATAACAGGAAAACATAGTAAATCGAAGAAGTGTTATTTTATGTAAGAAGGTACCTACCCATAACTCACACTTTATGTCTGGTACCTACAACTTCAAAATTTTAATGATTTTTATAATATAAGTAGGTTCTTTGTGGTTAAATTTTGTTTGATGCACGCGATATTCCTAATTCCCTTACGAAAAAGTGGAAAAGCTGAAATATTCAATTGTTTCTCAAGTTTTATGTCCATCATTAGCACGGGAAATAGAAGTCTTATCCATTAGGAAATTTAGAAAGTAGACTATCTCAAAAGTTTATTCAATTCATTTGACACTCTCTGAGACCCTAAAGGACGACCAAAACCTTTTAGCCAAATTTCTCCCATCCCTTCCTACAAGAAACTTATTCTACTGAAGATGATAGGCGTAAACACGATTCATGCCTCATTTATTTACGGCTTGATAGTTCGGAGATATCGAATGGAGGGATTCAAGTAAATAGGAAGTTTTGAGTAAACAACCAGATGAAAAGACCCGCCTTCCAAGATATTGATCAAGGATACTCACTGAGTTGCCTATTTAGCATGTAAGATCTTTATTACTAAACTCAGAATTTAGGTACCTACATCTTTAACGATAAGTTTGATTAACACTAGAATTATAGATCTGGAGTTGGAATTGGAGATACTGCTTATTGCCAAAGATTTATATAAGAATAAAAATATAAAAAATGTATTTTTATAAGTTTAGACGCGAATTGATTTCTTATAAATATTTTTAAAGATGGATGTATTGTTGAATCTATTTTATGTTATAATTCTATATATCAGTCTAGCGAGAGGCTGATCAAGAACTGAATGGATTATGTGAATAACATTTCAACCTATAACGTCATTTGTCCCTCTTTCTACTTGTAAATTTCTTATGTTCGGTCAGTTCTTATAAGCAAGTAACCCATGATCTTGTAGGTAGGTACGTAGGTATTACAGATCACTCGTCATGATAATGTATTTCACCCATTTTATGTCATATATGTGATTAATCAGCATAATGTCTTATATCTATTTTTTTATTTCACATGGCATACTCTTTAATCTGAAATCCATAGCATATTTGGTCTTATTTGATCTAAAGGGTTACAAAAATTACTCATTTCTATTGCAATATTCAATCTGTAGGTCTAGGCTGGTAAAACTGAGCACTGTTACTTACTTCCACCAGCAGAATTGGAGTTTTACTTACCTAATCTAAAATTATGTGCTACAAAGAGAAACTCTACATGCGTTTTCCTGTCTCAAACACTAAAGTAGTTATTTTATTTTTCATGGCGATCGATTAAACGATATAGCATGAAAACCTTCTTCAGTTTTGCTTCAAAATTAATAATCAAGGAGGTAATCTGTAGTCCAGGCAATACTTATGTAGGTATTTGATTATATTTCTGATAAACTCAATATTTATGCGAGTAGGTATATATTTTTAATAGTTTTTTTCTTTAGTGACGTCTTTCCCAACCAAGGTCATTCTTCCAGAATCGGAGAAGTATTTGGATGTCTTAAATGCTTTGATATACCATAGGTCGCAAAGATCTCCTTTAACTATTATTCATGTTATGGCCTCCATTCGCTAGACTGGAATTTCGATAAGTCTGGATGGTAGTAAAATTTGCTAACTTCTACATTTCCCCATTTTTTGATTTATTTCTGCTCTATCTTACTAATGAAAATGAATTATCGAAGATTCAGCGTCATTAATTTGACGTTTACGTCGGTTAGTAGGTACATAATCGTAGTAATGGTATCAGCATAGGGCAGGATATTGTGGCTCGATTTCCATCTACTTATACTAAATCATTTCTGTGTAGGAGCTTCTAGAAAATGGTTATCTAAATGTTTCAAAGATATCGAAATAAAAAAAATCTCTTCTATTATTTCTAAATATTTTCTAGTTTCAAAATGAAAAATTCAATAACATTCCAAGTTTTAATGCTGACATTTCCAACGATTGAGATGATTATTAGGTATATTAGTAATAGGTTTGATTATTTCTTTGATAGATATTCAGTAAGATTATTTTTATTTTTATGTTTAAAAGGGAGTTTAAAAGTGACAAGTAACGCTTCAATATAATTTATCATCAAAGCATTCAAGTAAGTTCCGGTGATTTTATATTCACAAGGCTAATATCCTATTTTTGTTTAATTTTATAAGAACAATACTTTACATAACTCTATATTAGAACGTTGGTTATACCTGCGATTTACTACAATCTATACAAGTCTTTAGGTATAGTAAATAGTTGAAAGAGTCTTTCCGAAGGTCTAACTACCAGTTTCAGGATAATAATTGTAACTTTCTAAATATGCAAAGCAAAAAATGACCCACTTTTGCGGTCCCTTTGCCAGAATAGTTTCGAATTGAGAGACTTTCTAAAATTATATTAGTGCGGTTTTATACCTCGCAAGGGTAGCAAGTAACAAATAAGTGTGTTTCAGTTGGTATTAATATTGTTCAAGTGACACAAGCAGATTTAAAATTTCTTAGGGAATATGATGAAAATGCAAAGCAGATAAATCGTGAGTACCTACCTAATTACCTTATTTAAAATTATTTATGTTTATCAAAAAATTTATCAACTGTTGTCGCGGTAAATTTTTTTTTTAAATATCTATTGAAGATTTAAGACTAATAATTTAATAATATTAGTGACTGACTAGATATCATCTAATATGGGTTATAAGCTTCCGTAGTTAAAAGCAGGTACCTACCTAATTCCGTATTTTGCGTTTATCTCAAAAGTTGGTTTGCATTCGTTTATAATTGAAAATCACATTTCATTTTTTAAATCATCCATTCACTTCAAATTCTGTGAATGGCGCTTTTGTGAAGTAGACAATCAAAGATGATCACGATTATGTTGTTGAGAACTCTAGAAACTACTATCAGAGTCAGCACAGATGTGAGGAGGTATTGTTTAGAAGATGTCAAAATGCTTCTTATTTAGACAGCATTCGTAAGTAAAACAGATTTCATAATTGTTAGCGACTGTTTAATAAGCTCCGATCAAAAAATGGTAGGTATAGGTATCGGTATCACATATTCATAGGGATTCTATGAGATCATTTTATAGGTGTTTTAATTTTTAAATACATTTTCTGAAACAAAAAAATAATAACGGCTGATTCTTTATTTTATGTTATTGAGGTTCCATAACTCCCAAGAAAAAGCTAATTTTTTGTAGATAATTCTCGAGTCGGGTTTTTCCTGGAATATAGTGAATGATAAAAGTTAGGTACATTTGTTACATAGTTATACATACTGGCTTTTTTGATGTCTTTGTCAGAGCGTATTTTCTTAAAATATGAACATAAATAAATATTATAAGCAAAGCTGATCCCGGTCTATCTCCATCATGCTATAACGTATAATTTTTGGAGTTCTGGAAAAGTAGCGAGAGTCGCACGCAGGGTTCAATCAACGCGGGAATATATTTCTTTATATCATCCTAATAGGTATGCCAGAAAAAATTGTTGTGTCGATTAGGGAATTTCTTATAATAGAGAAAATTTCATTTTTCCACAATAAATGTAGTTATACACCTATAGTTTTTTTCTGGGCTTCCATCAAGTATCAGCCAATACAGTTGTTTTTTTAAAGATTGTGAAGCTTATAGGTATTCAAGGTTTTATCTAGGTACTTTTGTGATTCTATGAACAACAGTTCTTATTTACGCAGGTAATTAACCGTTTTATTTTTGAACTTTAGAAGAATCAAAAACTCATTAAAACACATTTTTCTGAGTAACATATATTTGAATATTTTTAGCAGGAAAAATGTTATGTTTCTATTTAGGTATTTTTTTCAATTTGCTGATTATTTCCTAATAAAAAAGATCAAGTGACTTTTTTGGTCCGACGAAAGATTTTTGATTGAAAAAATTAATAGCATACATGTGTTTGCCACGGTTTATGAAAGTCATTGAGAATGTAACTCTGTCAATTGAATTATCTTCAAAACGATGTTTGCCTGATAAAATGTTAGGTACGATAACACACAATGCGAAAGAGATTGCCTGTTTAAAAAAATCAAAAACCCATTTTTTATCGGTTAAACTGTTTTCGGTGAATTTTAATCCTGCACCAAAATTTAAGCGGCACTTGGAATGAGCACAATAAAAAGTAACTACCAGAATCCAGCCATGTGGGAATTTCTACGTAATGAGAGCATTATTCTCTGTGAAATTACTTGATTAAAGAGTTGATGTCAAAGGAAATTCTGTTTTTCTTTATAAATCAAAGATTGAATGAATTAGTGGATACAGTATAATTAACAAAAAAGGACCGCAGGATTAATATCGATTGGGTACCTATATTTGCATTTTCTGTTCCTTTATAAAATAAACTTGGAACTAGAGAGCTGAGCATCTAGACATAGTACATAATAGTTTAAAACTGAGAACCAAAGTTTCTCTTAGGACCAGAAAATCTACAATATTTTACGTTTATTAAGGTATGCTTATTTCGCATAGTAAAAATGACTAATGTTTTTTTTTCATTTGAAAGAGGAATATTGAGAAACGGTCCCATGACAAAAAAAAATCAGAGCTCTACTTATCATTTTCCCAAAAAGTTTTCTTCGATAGGCTTGGAGGGGGTATTTTTTCCGAAAGGCGAAAATTTGCGACGGTTAAATTAAAGAGAACAGCAAATAAAGTGGACAAAAATCACACAAAAACGGCTGAAAGCGTTTAGATGGAATTTGGCAGATATATAGTTAGTTTATTACCTACCTGGATTAACACATATGATACCTATTTTTTATCCCAGAAAAGTATTAGGTTGCTGTGGGACCATCAAAAAATGGTAGGTACTACAGGACGTATCCAGATGAAATTTGGTAGAGATATATCTTATAAAATATTTTATCTAAAATTCAATATACCTATGTGTTGTCGTAGAGGCTTTTGGGGACGGAATTTGTCGGGAATTTCACTGATTTCCGCGTGCAAAGTCACGGGAATTTGTCTCTGTAGGTATATAAGTGAAAGTTTAATGAATTTGATGACATTTGATGATACCTACACTCGAAAATGTGAAATAATTTACAGAAACTGAAACACAATTTATTGTGGTGAAAAATACAAAGTAGGTATTAGCAACTCTATTGGTGCTGATGCTTAGGTATAAAGTTACATTTCAAAATTACCAGCTCGCCGACTAATATAGTCGGTTGTAGTTTTTGTAGAATAAAGTTATTTTCGTTTGCACGATCACTTTAGGTAGGTAAGTACACGCTCATCAGTTATTTAAGTATTTGCTTACTCCCCTACAAGTCTTAATATGAAGGACATGCGAAAACTCTCCGAAATTGCATAATCTCTTTCAGAACTATGAAATGAATCAATTATTTTAAATAGAACACCCACAATTCCAGGATTTATAAAATATAAAATAAAAACTTGATAATTTGTCTTGAGCATCGAATTGGCCAACTCTTTAAAATAAAATTTATTATTATTATTACCTATTATAGAATCAGATGTAGGTGCAACTATAAAATATATCAAAAAATCCTTCTTTCTTTTTCGCATACTAAGCATAGGTAGATATACCCGATGGCATAAATTATTACAGCCAACCAACCACTATTTGAATGAGAAAATAATATTTTTCTACAATCCAAGAACTGCTTGTTTATTTTATATATCAACAGATAATTTGTAGACCTTATATTGGAAATATACCTACTACATACCTTCTAATAAAACTTTTACCTAAGTCTTTTGGTTTTTGCAAAACTTGAATCTTAATATACAATAAATCAAACTTTTGAACAAAACGACCTTTTAGAGTCAAGAAGTCATAACCAATGACCCACCCTGTACATGAGTTTTCGTTTTCTTCATGCATGATATCTTACCAGCGAAAATCGAGGCTTTTTGATTTAAATACAGAATTATCTGAACAAAATTTAATTTTCTTAATTATTTTTGTTTGAACAAGAAGACTACAAAAAAATATACCTACTTGAGAATAAGAATCCGGTCTGATTTATCTCAGTAGCTATCGATTATTATGTAATAGAAATGTATAAAAACATTTCATAGTGATTATCAAATTTTATGTGTTTGGCGGCGATTATTGATGAGATTACAGTTAATATATTCTTTATTTTAATCATTTTGTATTCTATTTGAAGATTGAAGATCTAAACTGATTCAATCATTTGAAAAATGTTTTGCTTGAGTATAGTTTTTGAAAGTAAACCTCCTCAAATAGAAAAAGTTGCCTAAAGACTCAATTCGTTTTGACAGTTCTAGCTTCACGCGCGGTATGTTTACGAACTTACTACCTATACCTATATAGGTAGGTATAGGTAGTACAACCAGAAATCTAAGAAGGTCGTAAATCAGCAAACACTTGAGTTATCAGCAGGCGGTCTACGCAGAGTTGTACATGCTCTAGCCATTACATTTAGTTTTATAGGTAGGTAGATATAATGGGTTAAGATAATTATTAAGAAAACTCGCTTGAATATAACTGAGAATTGTTTATGTATATAATATGATATATAATAAGTTATTTAGAATTAAATTTAATATACCTACACACACTTGTGAAGTTACCGTTTTTGACCGACGAACCCCGAACGGAGGAGGTATACAACTCGATTGTCTGCTTTTTTTTTGGTTTGTTCGCGCGTTATATATAGTAAACGTGCTCCGATTTTGATGATCTTTGATTCATTTGAAAGAGGAGACTTGGAAATTGGTCCCATATTCGTTAAAACTTAAACCGAAATCTCCTTCCCTCCGAAAACCGCCCTCGAAGTGGGTGGAGGGGGCAAATTTTCTCGAAAATCGAAAATTCCAGATGCCAGAATTAAAGATAGGACAATATACGTATACGTTTAAACTGAATTTTTTTCAAAAGTATTAAGGTTTCCGAGATACATTGAATTTAAAATCTCACATATGAGTATTTTTGCTAGGTGGAAGGGCCAATATCTTTCGAAAACTGAAAATCTTTTGATGCCACATGAAAGACAATAATATTTGTATCAACATTTATAGAGAACATTTTCTCCTTAGAGTTAAGGTTTTCGAGGTAAGCGGTGGTAGAATGGGTAATTCTAAAATATTTGAGCGTATTTCCTCAGCGATGTTCTGAGATCTCTACATAATAACAAGGACAAGCAAAGTATATACGTGGGTAATAAGATATTAGTGGTGAACGTTCAACGATTTTTGTGACCATTGTTACACTCAAAAGTCTGGGGGCAAATTTCACGAAATTCCTTTATATATATCTAGGTACGTATAGGTGTGTGCATATTTAATTTTTGCGCACCCATTGGGGAACAACTGTTCCTCGTGATAAATTAGAATATATATTCTTGAAGAAATTTAAATAAGTATATTTCATTTTAAATACCATGCTGTAGATTTGAACTTATAGAGCCATATACGCACCTAGTAATATAAATTATAAATCTACCTATTCTACCTAACTTCGATTTCAATGAACACAAATGAAGTTAGCTTGTTATACAACTTCTTTTCGTACCTAGACGTAATTGTTATTTATAGATTATACCTACCTTAGGTACTTAGCTATGAACGCTTGAGAAAAATAGGAGATAACATTGCCAAAGTGTACAGTGATAGTAGGTATAACAATACACAGATTTATATCTCCAATCTCTTATCATAATTGCTGTACAATTAACCCCACCACTTGCCACACCCTAATCAATCAATAGCAATATAGGACCATCCAATTAAGATCAGACCAAAAATATATGTTCACATAACCGTCAAGTCGCGTCCATGATGGAAATAACAAAAGATAGACATGCCGGTTTATTGTGATTTTGGAAATTGATATCATCTTTGTTCGGATGCTCTAATAGGCTCTTTATTTTTATCTTAGAATTTGAAGAAGCCACACAAGATGAATCATTCGGCGATCTCGTTTCTTTGACAGAAGAAATTAAATTATGACTCACTTGAAATAGTATAACAATGGTAGGTACCTTCTTACTTATAAGTAATTGTTAAACGAATGAGAAAGTGGGATTTCCAACAGAAAGATATTTGCAATACGAAAAATTATCAAAAAAACACAAAACTCGAATTATGTACCTACCTAGCCATAGTCGGCATAGTTTGTAAATAAGTTTCCAATATATAATTAAGATGCCTTTGATGATTGCGAGTGTGAGTTTGTTACCATTTGACGCCTGAACTACTCAACCGATCATCATGAAACTTTGCTTACACTTTTTAAAGGATACGATAACGAGATATGGAACCTTTCATTCAGAAATCTTAATCCTAAAGGGTTAAAATTGGAGGTATAAATTTTGTTTGGAAAATTAACATTATATAGGTAGACATTCGCCTCAAAGCTTACACATATTCCCATAAACAAATGGGGAATGGAATAGGGTAAACAAATCTAAAAATCGATTTGGATGTCGTTATTCAGGTTTTTTGGGACTTCGCTGATATCCGCGTGCAAATTATGCAATAGTATTCAATAACATGAATCTCTGCAATATTGAGGTGTCAAGTCAACTATATCTTACAGTTTCAGGTCTGGCAATAATTTTATAATAACTGTGACGTCAGATTGAATAATACTTCTTTCAGAGACGATTTTAAAGACAATTTTTTCAATATCCCAATAAGAGATGAATTACCTACTGAATCACCAAAGTTATTCTTAGGTTTATAATTATAACTAGATAGTTTGTTCAAGATTTCAATTATTAGCAATATTGAATTATGATGGCATAATTAAGACAGTTTCATGATGCACCTAAAAAAAATCGATAATTATAAAGGGTGTCTCAGTAAGAGTGCACTTTTTGTTCTAAAATAAAAAACGTATCTCTTGAGAGAATTCTGATATTTTTATTGGATTGTAAGGAAGTTCCGATTAAGTATGGAATAAAATATCCGGCAAATGAACCCCACGGCTCTGATAACTGGCCATTAATCTTTTTATGAGATTTTCCGTGACATTTTCACGGAGATGTGGCTGAATCTCATCGATGACGCCTTGAATCTCGGATTTGAGCATAGAAATTATTTTTGGTTCGTTTACATAAACCCGAGATTTCGCAAAACCTCAAAGAAAAAAACCACACGGCGTTAAATCGCATGAGCTTTTTGGCAAAATGACAAATCGTCGCTGCAATAAATCGATTGCTTCATACGCGGTGTAGCAGGTGGCACCGTCTTGCTGAAACCACATATCCTACAGATCCATGCCGTCCAGTTGAGGCCACAAGAACTCCGTTATAATGTTCCTGTAACGCCGTTCACAGACACTGCAATTTCGGCCTCATCTTCAAAAAATGTAAGGCCCAATCACGCCGCTTGACCAAAATCCGCACCAGAAAGTTGCTCGTTGTGGGTGCATTTGATTTTCATGCATTCCACCATGGGAGAAGATTACTTTTTTGGAAAAATTGGCATTGACTTCAGTTTTCTCCACTACCCATTGAACGAATTGCCGTCGCTTTTCATGGTCTGCTGGTTTTAGCTCCTGAGTAAGTTGAATGTTGTACGCATGGTGGAGGTCTTTTGTCAAAGTTCGCTGCGTACTGCTTCGTGAGATTTAAAGTTGTTGAAAACGATACCGAATTGATGTTTTCGGGTTTTTGGCGACACTCTCGTTTACTGCAACAATGTTTTACAGGAGTTTTACTGTCCATAATCGACCCAGTTTCTTAAAAATTTGTGACCACTCAATTATACCGCGTTGTTCTGTCGTAAAGCGCTCCATTTTTATGAATTGGAATAAACATAGGTGACAGCTGTCAAGTTTCAGAGTTGCCACTTGCACAAATGAAAATGACACTAAATTTAAAAAGTGCACTCTTATTGAGACGTAAATTCATTTTTTTCAGTATTAAAATATTTTACATTTAAACAGAATTAAGCCAGCCAAATATCACAAGATTCACACAAACTGCATTTTCGTACACTTGTAATAAAAAATACCATACTGATATTGGAGTTGCATAAGATAAAGTAAGAATAATTTAATGGTAGGTAGGTGCACAAAAGATTCTTGGCACCACCTCAACTCCTTATGATTTTTGTATTATATGTAGTCCGAATACATTTTTTTCACGCCATACTCTTATACCTATTTGTAACTAGAGTTTGGTATAATAAATTTGATTTTAATTTCCAAGACATCATCCATTCCATCTATTTCTAGGGTTGCGTAAATCCGATTCATTCTCTTTCGTACACTCGCATTTAGGTACCTACCTAATGTTATAATATTAATGAATTTAAAACTATTTCAGCCGTATTCATGAACAATTTTTTGGTCGATACTAGTATTGTTTGCTAGTTAGGTTAGGTTAGGTTTTTAGTGTCAAACTTAACTTATAGGTAGTTAAGTTTTATTGTGAGCAGGTAGGTACGGCTGATTGTTTTTGATCGACTCGCTTAAAGGAGAAGGTATATTATTTAATTGTTTGTCTGCCTTTTTATCTGTTCGCTCATTTCCTATAACAGAAGTGCTCCGATTTTGATGATTCTTTTTGCACCTATTTGAAGGATGGATGAATGCTAAGAGATGTATCAAAACTTATCCCATATTTGGTAGGGTGCATTTTTTGGAAAATAAAAAATTTCAATTGGTAACAATCAAATTGGACATTTAGAAGAAAATAACGGAACCCTCAAAAATATGAAATAAATGTTTTTAACAAAAAGTCTGTAGTTGTAAAAATATAAAATAATATTAATTCTATTGCTGCTGGTAAGTAGTTTTGAAGTTGGTGCCAATAATTAGTATTATTTTTTATTTTTCACTGCACCAACTAATAAGGTCAGTACTATTTTTGTCAAAAATATTTATTTATTAGGTACCGCTTTAGTATATAATCATAATTCTAAGAATAGGGTTGTATTTTATTTTTTTTATGAGTTGACATTAAAGTATTCTACCTAATCAGGTTTTAGAACATATTAAATAGATTTAACGTCTCACGACTTTTTTAATTTTAAGTAAATATTCTCTCAAAATTTAGCACATGCAGTTGTCCAAATCAGTACTCGGAAGAACATAGGTAACTATATTATTATTAAATTATATCAATACCATTGTAAAATTAGTATGAAATTGCCTGTTTCGTAATGACCTGTCTAAAATTATGGTGTATGAAATGAGAAGACGAAAATTGGTCAATTAATTCAGAGTACGAAAAATTAATATTTCCGGTAAATTTCTGGAGTGTAGGAAAAAAAAATATACCATATATCAGATGACAAAAAGAGTCATTATAACTCTGATGTTTTTTGTCTGACTGTCTGACAGAACGTCCGAATCTAGTGAACGAAGAAAGTTCACATTTGATGTTTATTTAAAGTTGGATGACCGCATCAAGAACGTACCTAGTTGTCAAAGCTGCTAACATACCTATTTCTTGCATGTAAATTTGAACCAGAATATGAAAAATTGGAAATTGTAGTTCATAGTCAATTAGGTATTGGGGCAAACTAAGAATAATGATATTTTGTATAGCTTGGCTTCCATAAAAAGCATTTGTGTGAAGCAGCATAGAACTGACATAGATGATGGTTAAAATGTTATCTTGGTTTTCTGTGATCTTAAAGTAGCCGATCGCATGAAATAAGTAATAACTAGATTATATGACTATGAAATTCGATGTAAAGCAAACAAGTAAATTAGAAAGCAAATAGAGTTAGAAATTTAAAGCTGAATTATATGATATATATCAACTAAATAGGTATTTAAGGGGCAGAAGAAATAGATATTTTGATTGATCACGAAAAAAAAACAAATATTCAGGTGGACAGGCAATCTACTAATTTGGATGCACAATGTAAAAAATATACTTTTTCTCAAGTGCTGCTAACCACTTAGGTACCGATCTATTAAAGCAAGAATCACACTATTTAAATAAAATGATGAAATTTAAAAAAATCATTTCTTTTTAACCATTTAAATTTTTGAATCCATAAGAAAATACTACAAGAAAATAAAAAAAATACTTATGAGAATTTATTTATTATTATATTGAGAATTATATAGATTATATATATATCTCTGCAGGAATTACTAATGTACCAATTGCAATTTTGTAAGGCAAATGTAATAGGTACTGTACTGGCTTGAATAAATAAATAAATAAATATCTTCTAACCTACAGTTTCAGAAAATACGAAATAAAGAGCTTCACTCAAATTTTAAAAGAAAGTAATAACAGATTCCTTTCCACATAAGTCCTATAGCACTTGACCGTTTTTTTAGAATATACGTAGGTAGGTATTAATGATTTTATAATGTTGAGTGATTATTACCTACCTACAGGTAACTCTTAAATCTCTAAAATGAGTAAACTACAGCTTTCATATAAATAGATTTTATATCCAATGAAACTAGCTGGACAGTCGAGACTTTTTTTGTAAAAATATCAAGAAGTTAGATACATACCTGTTCAAATGCTCTAGCTAGGTAACTTATAATTTTTTTTAAAGATAAAGAATGAAAAAGTTTGATTCAAATAATTTTAAAATAATATCACCAACCATTTTTTTTTTCTTAGATTCTTTCCAACTAGAAAACTAGTATTTTATTTTTATTTTTTCAACAGCTTTGACAATATTAAAAGAAATTGTACTTCGCTAGTAGACAATATATCTACAAACGAAAAAAGTACTTGGAAATATTATATATTCTTATGATGTGCTCAAAAATTATATTAAATCCAACAATTAGACGCATGTTCTCTTTTATCAAAAAATTCATAAGATCCACTCAGTAGATGTTATTATTCTCATATTTCTATATTATTGTAGAAGCTCTTCTACTGCAATTTCTTACACAGTCTACTCCAGTAACACCCAATGAAAGTCGTTAGCCCTATAAATGGAAAATTTTCAATTTCCAATGACTTTTATCAGAAGATAATTAATTAATTGGACTATTTTTCTTAAAAATAATTTATCGCCTAGCAATAAATTACATGGCCTCAATTAACCCCTCTCTCTATTAGAACAGAATAGATACCTACAAGTCAAATCAATCAAGATCTGACCCAGTATATCTACAACATAATCAAGTCGCTCCATTGGAATGAGAATATAACAAACAAAACACAACCACCCCGGGCGAGTATCAAGATGGCCGACTATAAAGCAATGCACAAACAGGGAAGCAGCCTGCCTGGAGTATACGAGAGAAAGGGAGATGAATGAAGTCGTTGGTGGTAGTGGGGGTGTCGAGGAAAGGCCTAGGGGTGGATTCCATCGATCTTTTCCGTTTGCACCATCTATCCCATATAGACGTCTGGACTAGCTGTAGCGGTGCATTATATCGAGACATTTATATCATACATCCAATTACGTACGAAATATTGCAACGATGGGGAGCAACACGTGACAAAGGGGGCCTCATATTCGGCTGAAATTCTGTGCGGAGGAGTATTATACGTATATATATTTCTAAATTAGACCAATTATGGGGTTGTTTGCAGAGGTAGTTTCCAACACCATGAATGTAGTGGTCTTAGGTAATTGGAAAATGATAAAACAAGTAATATTCTGACCAGGTACCTAGTTAGGATAGCTGATTGTTTAATTTATGATAGTTACAAAACCATATAGGCAGATGGATCTTAAGATAACTACTTTATATTATCTAAATATTAGAGTTAGTGCATAAAGCAATGGTTTCGTTAATGCGGAAACCAGTAGGATATCTATAATATAATTAGGCGATTAGTACCTACCAACCTAGTACCTACCAACCTATCTCATGGATAAATTGAATGATAAGGAATTTGTTGTATGAAAATAATTTGAAAACGGTATTTAATAACATTAGATTTTCCAGGAGAAGAAGTGTATTTAATAGAAAGTTGCAGCCCAACAAGTGAATTTATATTTATCTATTTCCCACACAGCATACAATCCCATTTCCTTTCCTTGCATCTAATAAAAGCTTAAGATTATTAATTTTATTTGCCTATATTTTGAAGTCGCTGTAAGTACACAAGAGATTGTCTTACATAGGTATAGTATTCAGCACTATTAGACAGAAAAAAATATACAACTACCTTAGATAAAACAAAAACAGATTTTCAAAATATATCTTGGGTGGTTACGGCAAAGTACCTAGATACTGAAAACCAGGTGGTTAGAATATTAATTTGACGATAAAGAAGCTGAAGAACAAGCAGGTTTTAGAACCGAGATCAACAATCATAAGTCCAATTTTGTAAATTTGTTTCAATCTTTGAAGAGATAACGAAAATTAAAACTACTAATTAGAGCTGTTATTGAATTTTATAGGAATAGTAACAATCAAAACAGTGGAGTTTTACTATCAGATATATAAAATAATATTTTTTTATGAATGGATGAAACATTTGAGGAGGAAAAGTGATATTTTTGCCAAACGTCACCCTAGGGAGGTACAACCATCCCTAACTTTTAAGACGAATGTGCATCAAATATGCACCAGCCAGTATTACACCTAGTAGTTCTACTCGTACACAAGCGATCTTTAGAAGTCGAAAGTTATACTTAGATATATGGATAAACGAAAGAATACGACTAATCGTGGGAATAAAATGGACAATGGCCAAGAAAATTGGAACAAAACAATTAGAATGTGTGAGTGCATAAACAATTACTAAACTAGACCACAGCTGAAAGATATATAAAGTGCTGACCGAGGAAAATCTGTAGAGAAGGAAATGAGAGAATGTTGATCAGGGAAGGATCACTGGTTTAATAGGGATGAGAACGTCGAATATCCTTTTAAAAATTTATGGGTATATATAATATTGCTGTAGGTATTCAAAAGATGGGGATTCCTATTCATTATTTTATCTGATCTTCCATTGATTATAGCTACAAACCTAATTAATTAATCAAAATTAAATTCTCAAATAGATATAGATATATCTACTTAATATCTCAATCAACTATTCGTAGATATTATATTTTATCGTTTTATAGAACTATAAACAACAAATGGTATTTGAATATTAATTTATTCCTAAAAAGTGGGCAGTACCTACGCCATTCTTAGCTTAATTTAAGAAATAACCATTTTAGTCACTTGGGAGCTAATGGATCGCTCTTGAAATATACCTGAAAAACAGGTTGGACCGAACCTAAATTATTACCTCTATCAACATCTTTTCGAGGGCCATTGATTCGTTCATAAGCAGTTCGTTAATCCAGTTCACGGTTCAACGTGCTGCATCTCAAACCAGACAGAGACACACAAAATCTTCAAAATCTAGATGTAAATTATTGTAGTATTGTAATGTTTCATGCTAAATAGACGAGATTTTGAAGGACGTAGATATGGAGATACAAATAAATAAAATCTAACAAGTATGTAGATTAGAATTCAAAATCCGAGTTTCGAATATTAATATTATGGTTACCGCAGGTAACAGAAGAAATATACCTATCAGATTCTTACGGTGACGAGAACAACTATCCGCTGATGATCCACCAAATTCATTTTTGACAAACATCAGAGAGGAGCTTTACAACTCATTTTTTCAAATTACAGCTATAGGAAAGTAGAATATTTTTGCCGCCAGATTTTTAAAGCAATAAGCGTACATTCATCAATTTACGTCACGTATGCAAAACTCAAAAATATAAACTAAATATTTAATTTAGTATTTAAAAATAGGACCAACTTTATTAGTTGGTGCACTCAAAAATAGATAATAAAATAACATTTTATCGGTACTGGTGGTACCTTTCAAGTTGGTTACATACAACTGCACCGCCTCAAATGGAAGTAACCTTATTTTGAGGTTTTCAGTGCACCAACTACTGAAGTTGGTCTTATTTTGTAAAAATATGTACCTTCCTATTGCATTATTTTTTTGATCAGGCATTCTTTTTTTGTTTCCTTTTTGTTCTTAAAGATGACGTGAAAAAGTGGAGTTGCGGAATTTCATTAATTCTGACATTTACCATTTATCAAAAATATTATTTAATTTTGCTTGTAACCTAGACATCAAACTATAGGAACTAAGCCATTTTTCAAAAGCATTAGCTTTGATATCTGCGGAGATTAAGGGTGACTTTCGACGGACATTTTCGACATGCTTTCTTTTGTCAGTTTGTACACTCAGGTATCGTACACAACAAAAAATAACCTGAGATATTCTCGTACACTGAAATAATTAACCCGTTTTGTAAGTAGAAAAACTTCCAAATTTACGTGTAGGTACGGCCAAGACTTGGTCGTAAAGAGGGTAACAACTATTAAACGTCCCGTTCTTAAAAAATCTGAAGATTGCATAAGCCAGTATCTTCCATTACTGGCAAAAATAATATTCTGTCTTGTTGAGAAACGTCTATTAAAAATAAAGTTCCATTGACTCAGTTATGGTAACGGCTTCTCGTTTTTTGTATTTGCTTATGCCTAAAGTCCTTTGCACTTCTCTATAGTATCAATTTTAATATTACTTAATGTTTAATCCAAGAACGTCAACTTACGTTTAGTGACTTCAAAATATAGCTTGGACGTCAATATTGAACTTTCCCTGTGATATAGGTAAATGGGAAGCCGTAGAATTTAGAAAAAAATCCTATTCAAATATTTCGAGAAGTTATCTTTTTTTTAATTTGGGAGATAAAGTTTTCTATTCTCGAGGAAATTGCCCCATTACCACATTTGATTTTTTTTAAGAAAGAGTAGGTAGATCTACAGGATTTCGAAACCATGTACCTACATAAATATAGGTACATGGGTATTCTTCTCTCCAGTGGAATCTGAATAATCAAAATGGGTGAGCAAAATTACTACCTATTTAAAAAGAGCGAACATGTAGATATACAAAAAAGGAATAGATTTCGGAATCACTGTGTCCAAGATTCGAGTAGCATTAGGACCTTGGTAACCAAAAGAAATATGAAGTCAAATGAGCAATTTGACGTTTTTGAACGATTTCAAAAAACGGAGGAGGTATACCTTTTGGTTGTATGTTCGATTTTTGTTTCATTTGAAAGAGGAGAGTTGAGAAATGGTCCCATTTTTTAAAAAATTCAAATTAGAAAACTCCTATCCTCCAAAAACCGCCCCCGAAGGGGGTAGAGGTGGCATTATTTATCAAAAATCGAAAATCTGAGAAGGCATACTTAACCATGTCCGGAAACGCTAAAAATGAATATTTTTTCAAAAGAGTTACGGTTACCAAACTTCGCAGTGGTAAAGTCTGAAATATGTGATATGCGTACTTCAGACTGAGGCAGGCAAATTAAAGAAATGTAGCAACATTTAAATAGCGTTACGGTTTTCGAGTTGCAGCAGTTAGGTCTGAAATAGGTATATTTGCGCGCGATGTGTTGTGATCTCTGAATAGGTAATAAATAACAAGTACAAGCTAAGCCTATATTTTCTTGTGTAGGTATTAATGAACGTTCAATGATTTTATACAAAAAATTGGACCGACTTTCTTAGTTTTTGCGCTGAAAAAGACAAAATAATATTAATTCTATTTGTGCTGGTACTTTTGGAGTTTTGCCGTTGTAGTCTGTTGTTGTTATAGGCACCAACTTCAAAAGTACCAGCACAAATAGAATTAATAATATTTTGTCTTTTTCAGTGCAACAACTTATGAAGTTGGTCCAATTTTTTGTAAGAATATTTATTGACTTCGTTTCCACAAAATTTTTAATAAATCATTTGGTTTTAGATATTTTAAACAAAAAAAAAATCAACAGACCACATGATAGGCCTATTTAACGTTATTTTTGTAAAAACGCCCATTTTAGGCAGAAAGAATATTATAGGTAATATTTTTTGACCGACTTCAAAAAAAGGAGGGGGTACACAATTCGGTTGTATGTTTTTATTATTTGTTTTATGTATGTCTGTTCGCGCGTTTTACATAGTAAACGTGCTCCGATTGTGATGATTTTATGATTATTACAACTGCACAATTTAGAAGTTGTGCAATTGTAGTTGGATAACAGACTTTCTGCATAAACATCAAAATTTCGAAGTTGTGTAGTTATAGTTAGTTGTTGTAGGCACCAACTCCAAAAGTATAAGCACCTATAGATTTAATATTATTTTTTATTTTCCAGTGCATCAACTAATAAAGTCGGTCCAATTTTTTGTGAATAATATTTTTATTAGATGTTGTGAGGTTTTGAGTAGGTACCTATTGTTGACTGTTTTTAGGGGATCGTATGTATATCCGATGAAATAACTAAATCCTTACAAGGTCATTCTGGTCTCTGTCTGTTTGTCCGTCAGTCACAACCATTTTTTTCCGAATTTTCAGAACAAAGAAGTTGAAAAATGTTACGGATACAAAGTCGACGCAACGCTGACGCATAGTGTAAATAGAACAGTTTTGATTTTGAGAGAGAGAGAGATAACTTTTTGAACAAATTGGAAAATTAATGAAAAAAATTGGGTCAGTCAAAAAAATTACCGTTAGGAGATAAAATAAAAGAAAAATGGCATTCACTGAAAGCTCACAAAGAAATGAGTACGAGAGTACCGAATCTCCTTCCAGCGAGTCCGACTGGCACTTTACTGTTTATTTTACATGGGCGTTGAAGGATGGGAAAGAAAAAATAAGTCCTGAATACAGTTAAGACTCGAAAGCTACAATATCTGGAACATATAATGCGCAATGAGAGCCGATATGTCCTAATGCAGAAGATCCTTCAAGGTATATGGAGCTAGAGGAGTGGGCAGACGGAGAATATCGTGGTTGATAAATTTAAGAACGTGGTTCAACCAATCAACGAACCAGCTATTCCCCGCTGCTGTTAACAAAGTTCGAATAGCCAACATGGTAGCCAGCATAGGGAACGGATAGGCACTCCAAGAAGAAGAGTTGGTCATTTTAAAACGCAAAGATGTTTTATATGCAAAATACAATATTTAACTGACTAATTTATTTTATTTATATTTTCAGTCCTAATTAAATCGGTATCTACATTAGATGTTCAAAAAAATGACCGTGTTGGTCTAATTGTGATATCGAGAACAGTGTTAAGTGCATCGGGTGCAAACAGATTGATGAAATGCTTCGAAAACTAATTGAAGTTTTAAAAACATCCATTTTTCATTTCATGGCTTACTTACAATAATCGTATGCTTAGTGCTACTATGCATAAAAGAGTTAAAAGAAACTAAAATGGACATTGATTTCGCGTTGACATTCCCATTTCAATTTACAAAACAGGGAACAATTTTGTTTGGATCCATATATATATAAAGAAAAAATAAATACGATAGTTTTTAGAAATCGAGATGTGCCCAGATAATATTGTAAATACTATTTTCAAAAGCAGAAAGAGTTCCTTTGAAAATGTGCATTTCGTATTTTAATAACTTTTCACCGAATATAAAAATAAATGAAAAATGACAAAATCAGTTTTTCTTCAAAATCACGAAACTAAAGAGCGATTGTAAATGCGCTGTATATTAGACCATCAAATTGCCCAACATGTTTCCCATTTAGCCTATTCCGTATAGGTAGTTATATTACCGTTTTTGAGATCCAAATTCTATACCCAGCTTATCTTTTAAACTCTATACATAACTACTGAAGTATGTACCAGTTCAGTTATTTAACGATTCAGAACTAGATGTATGAGCGTGCTAGATTGTTTAACAATAATTACTCTAAGTGGACATTCAACTCTATCTAATATCTAATAAAGTCGGGCCTAGTTTTCATGAAGAGATTTCAGTTTCAGTTTCATGACAACAACGTCATTTGGATAGCGTTGTAAATTACGTCGCTGTCGTGACGAATTAGGTGCCAAGTTAAAAACTTAGACGTTGAAACACGAACAAGAGAAGGGATAGGCGCATTTACTAATAAAAATCACAAATCGTCTAGCTATCTAGTATATTAATACGAGCAATTCTTGTATAAATTTTTTCTCGAAAACGGTTCTAAAGATTTTAATCAAATTTGGTATATAGATAGGGTTCTAACTTTCAAGATTATCTACATAAACGGCTCTCCTGACAAAACGCGAGGGTGTCACCGTCGAGGTCCATTAACTGATTCTTGAATAGTTCGGCAGATTTGGATAAAAATGAGCGAAAATGGGTTTTAATAGCCAAGAAATCGATTGGCATTACTTTCATTTTTAATGGGTGACCCTCTAGGTTCACACTAGGTATTTTGGGAATGGCTCCGCAGATTGCGATACAAATTCAAATATGATGATCGGGGGGTCGAGAAGTCCATTGGTGATACAGCTGTGTTCTGGTATGTTTCATATTCATATTTATTATGAACTCTGTAAATTATGAGTAATGTGAACGATAGAAGCAATATTTACAGATCTACCGATTGCAATACATTTTTACTAGAAACATGCACATTTTTGAACTAAGATTAAAACATCCTAAGTACCTAACTCTTATAGACCCACTCTAAATCCTTTGTTACCCGAGCAAAGCTCGGTCGCCCAGATATTCATTATTAAATAAGGTGCTAATTAGGTGTTGTACAAAAGTATCGATAAATCATATACTACTTGTCTGTAATATATGTCCTCCAGCAGTATGATTGAAATTGATGATTAATTGTAAATTATTTGCTAATCATACCTGAATCAAACTCAACAGTTAGGTGTGAATAAGCTTAAAAATAAATATATAATATTATCTGTTATCCATATCAAAAAGGGAGAAAATAATAAGTTATGATAATGAACGCTTCTCTATTATATTATTCCGTAAGTATAACGATTCCTGGCGTAGGTACCTACCTATAGTATTGTGTTAGTTTCAGGCTATTTATTTAAAATATAAATAGATAGTAACTCACAATGTTAGATAATTATTCCATTTTCAATTTTCAAGCATCTACCGTTTAGACACACAATCGAATTTAAATAAATAAGCTTTTTAAGTTGTAGGTAGGTACCTACTGTGTTTTGTTGTTCTATGACGTTTTTGTTGAAAGAGCATCTATATGAAATATCACCTCTTTGGAAGAAATAATTAATTTGGAAAATACTATTTCAATAAGGGAACAATTATTTTTTCCTAGACATTAATATCACACAATTTGCCAATGTGAATTTTGCATGTGGACCCACCTCGAATTATGAAAATTTATTTCTTTCTTCTTCTAAATTTTATAAATAATAATTGAGAACAGGTAACTTAACTAATATTATATCAAAAATCAAGAATCGGTATATGGTCGTTCTTCTATCCTGCGTATAAAGTAAGTATAAATTATAATAGGTCCCTACCTAAACAAATAAGAATATTATTTAATCTATATATAGCATTAGGTATCAGACCATTCGTCTGTATGTAGGTACCTACGTATAAACCAAAAATGTTTGGGATATATTCAGACCAAAGAAGATCAAATGATTTGCATTTTGAAGTTGATATTTTCAATATATACCTACAAATCAACCCCAAGATTAGAATAAATTCTACCAAGATTCACTGAGAAGAATGACAACTTTTGTGAATAACTTTATACCTTCGTTGAATTGAATTGTTTGAATTATATTAGATACAGATAGTTTTGTTACGGAAACCCACAATTCTCAGGGACGTTATTTATACATAGTGATTATCATAGCGTCTTTCGTATTTTATTAGCCCATTTACTGGCCACTGAATGCATTTATTATCAATTCAGGAAGATCGCACTTATTTCTTTAATTAAGTGTACGGGAAAAAAATAATGTAGGTAGATAAAAGTGATTATACCCGAAGAATCAAATTAGAAATGAATCATTAAAATTTTTATATTAATGGTTAAAGAAATATGCTAAAATTTATGCAGGAGCTGGTAGGTACATTGTTGAGTTTAAGCAAATCGTTGTAATCTCCATTTTAAAACAGGAAAGGTAGTAAATTATAATACTGAACGAATATCTATTGGATTATGACGCTTATATGGCAGAATACAATATATTACTGTCTCTTTTTCAAATGGAGTATCTGGAGTACCTAGTTCATTTATTTTTCGGAGTAGCTACTTACAAACGTAGATGTTAAAAAATAGTTTGATTAAAGTTGGAATCAATATTGAGATATATTCAGCAAAGAGATCATATTTAGAATAATTATATTAAGGTTAATGTGAATTTAATTCTGCGGAGAGATAATTGATGAAATTATTGAAATCAATAGGTTGCAGACAATTTTTTAAAGGAAAATGATCCAATCTTTCATACAAATGTATTTACTGGAGTTTAAGGATAGTGGGGATAACAATCAGACCTAACCTCACTTTTTTAAACTAGATTTTATAATTGAAACAATATCTTATTATCTGTAAAATTGACGAAACAACGTTATCATAGCAAGTACATGAAATTATTTTTGCAATAAAAACTCACCAGCGCCAGACACACGAATAATAATTAGCATGTTAAAATGGTCGGGAATTCCGACTTCGTCCTTGCGAGGATTCTAATGAGTCGTGAGCGTCGCTCTATTAGGCGGGCTTGAATAAACAATGAGGTGCATGCATGAAACGACCACGACAATATACGATGTTGGTACGCATGCAAGCCCGTCCTGCCGCAGCAGGATATTATTAGACGAGAGAGAAGCAACAAGCGTGCCGGAGCGGCGTAATAGCCGGCTGGACGAGCTCTAATTAGCTGTAAGTAGGCTATGGCATTGGAGGTAGCTCACCTTTTTGGCCGAAAATGTCATCGCCCGCGGCTGTCGAACACAACTAATGACTGTCACAACACCCTGCACTCTTTGCGTCGTACATACCTATAGGTATGTGCCATGCGGATTGCATATAGCATATAGGAGGGGCCCAGGCGCAGTCGTATACATCTTAGTGTTATGGCCGCTACTCACATTGGAAGATAGGCCATCAAGCATATCGTATATACCACCGCACGCCGAGAGAGCTGGCGATTGTAAAACTTTTAGGACACTTTGCGAATACCCTCGGCTGCCATCGGATACGGACTCTTCTAATATCCGGACGGAGGAGCGCGCCATCAGCTCTCTGTCCTCTTCTACGCGATGGCGACGGACCAGATGCAGTTCTTCTCGCTCGTAAAATCGTAAACATTTTCCCTTCTACCAAGCCGCTGCACCCTCGGCGCATTCTCCCCTCAACTTGCACCAGAACAGCTACATTTTAACATTTCTCGAAAATTCACAATTTGTGCTTTGAATAATATGGAATTAAAGCTCTGACTCTCAAAATATAATAAGAAACCCTGTTTGTAATTGCATGAACCTCTCAACCTTTCATTGAGATATTTGGCCCATAAGTACCTACTTAGATTGTAGGAAGCCTGACTGTACCTCACAAAATAAAATAATTGTATCCATATCCTGCGATAAGAAGAAAAATCATAGGGTACATTTCTACGGAACATGGTATACCCAGAATTCATACCTATGAAGTAAGAGCGTGGGAGTACATACACTTAGAACTTAATATTTTCAAAGTTGAAAGATATACCTATTTATCCTGTTAAAACTTGCTGATTTGGTATACCAACATAACTATTTAAAATTTGTCTATCTTGGTTCAGTTTTATACCTAATAGCAGCATCAAGTTATAAGAAAATTTAATTTTAAACATTTCTTTATTGAAAAATAACGCTTCTTCTCTGATGACAATATCTACGTGATTAGATACAAGACTTTTAAAGTCTCAAATGTTACTTTATAGGTAGACGTTCTTCACAGGTAGGTATGTATAAGGAACGACCGCTCAAGCAATACGAATATTATCCACTACTTTAATCCTGTACCTTACAATGGCTGATCGTAGGTAACCAGAGATTCGATAGTGGGAAAGCGTAGGTATACAGAAACAAAGTTATTAGTCCAATGTGTGTTTCTATTATTCGTAGTGATAATTTAGGACTGTCTATATTGTTACATTAATACTTCAATAATTAAGATCAGGATAAATATAATAATTTATAAACAACTGTTATGTAGTTTTGAATAGTACTTAGGTACCTACATGCTGTTAGGAGGTAGGTACCGTATTTCATAATCTCCCTTATGAATGATATCCAGTACGGGCACTCGTTGTAGGAAAATTGATATCGTGATGATATAACATGATTTTGGGTTCACGAAACATGTACATAAGCCTACATATAAGCTTTATCAAAGTACCTAAGTATTGTAAAACATATCTGAGACTACACAGAAGTTATGTGCTTAGGTACCTACCTCAGAGAAAAAACTTTAATAGGTGTTGCATTAGGAATAAATTCATCAGAAGGTTTAAGCTTTGAAAATTACAATCGTCGAGTGTTAGTTTTTGATAGGTATGCTATATGTATAAAAAGTAGATAATACAATTTCAAATATGATTACATCACATCTCAAGCAAATGTAGGTACCTACGTATTGGTTGAGTAGGTATCTAATATTTGTTAGAAAGGAGAAAATTGTGTAGGTACTTAGAGCTTAAGATCTTTCTCTCTCTTAGAAAACGTATTGTATTTTGTTAATTCTTAAAGAAGACTTACAAAACGTAGGTACTCAAAAATTATTTATTATGGATTTTTAGTCGTGAGATACTGATGTAAGAGTTGTTTTCGATGATGTGTAACAAGGCATCTTTTACATAGTCTGATAAGTAACGCTGTTGTATAGGAATACTCTAATGATAAATATAAGTATCTATCTATAATATATCTCAGGTTTTGGCCTTGTTTCCAAGACCCTTGAATTTTTGAATACGGCACTTAATTAAAAGTCTATCCAAGGCCGTCAACACCTGTTGCACAATTTATTAAGGGTTTGCAGAACCAGAAATCTAATAAGGTCGTAAATCCATAGTTGCCGACGATCCTCATTATTATCTACTTATTGTTCGAAATATAGTTAAGCAATAAAAGTATGTGTCCCTTGAAATATTCCCAGGTCCGGATTAAAATATCTCATGAAATCGTTTGGCATCATCGCAAATGTTTTTGTATTATATAGGTATCATAATTTATTGTATATACATAAACGAATTCTCAGTTATATTCGAGTGATTTTTCCTAATAATTATCTATACCTACAACATGTAATGGATAGGGCACGAACAACTCAGCGTATACTGCCTGCTGATAACTCAAGGTTTGGTGATTTACAACCTTCTTAGATTTCTGGTCGCACTATACCTAATATGTAGGTACAGGTATAGTACCTACGATCAGAAATCTAAGAAGGTCGTAAATCATCAAACACTTGAGTTATCAGCAGGCTGTCTACGCAGAGTTGTACTTACTCTAGCCATTACATTTGGAGTTGCCGTTTTTTGCATAATAAACAAAATTACTCACGAATATCAATTTCACTTTCACTGTCGTGATCCAAATTGATAATAAACTTCTCTTTGGGAATTTTTTCTAAATCGATATATGACTTTTCCAGCTTTTTAATATGGTGGAACACACTTGGCCCAGCTGTTATCAGGAATATTTGCAGTTTATTTTTGAATAAGACCTACCACAGATGAACTTGAGTTTGGAGAAGAATTATTTCTTCGAACGGCTGATTTAAGCTGATACCATATATGTGCAACTGGGTTAAACATACAGTTATATACAGGTTAGGTACGCGAAATTTTTCACGACCCAAAAATCAAATAGTCACTTTAAAATATACACAATTGACACAACGGAATATCGGGTAGATAATGACTAAACATTATTCAACTTTTCCACTTTTATTGTTTTCCAAATCTGATAGTAGGTAATTTATTTTGTAACCATAAATAGATCATTATCGCTATAATCTTGTAAATAGCCCATTAGTACTGAAAGTCTGGTGACCAGATTAGTAAATTTTATTATTTACACATATTTAAACAAAAATAATGGAGAACCCACTATTATTAAAATGCCAAACTATTTCATGGGATATCTTAATCCGGACCTGGAAAGACTTCAAAGGACACACTTTTATTGCTTATCTATATTTCGAACAATAGGATGAGGATCGTCGGCTTATATTCATTTACAACCTTCTTAGATTTCTGGTCGTAGGTACTATACTTACCTACTACTTATAATACAAAAACCTCTTAAAATGACAAATATTTGATTTTCACCCTATATCTCTGAAACAAATGAGATAGGTCATTTCTATTTATGGTATTTTTGGTTTCATAAAAATGTAAACCTACAGAAGAATAGTTCACCTAGGTCATCGAAGTTGGTACAAAAGTTACACCTATTAAGTAAACGACATAATTTTACAACAATCGAGAAAATTCAGAATTATCGATATCGATTTTGACATACTGTAGATATACCTATGTACCTACAATACCTACCTACCTAGGGATATGCTGAGATTTGAAAATATTTTATATTAAAACAACAAAGACTATGGGGTCTAACCGTTTGTTATTAATTAGTATCTTTGATTGGAATGCATTTAACTTTTCTGAATTGATATTTCTTTAAAGGCTATTTTTAAACCTACTGAAGGAGAACGTTAGGTAATCAAAAGAAATTGACGAATTTTAATTGTAAATTGTGATAACTAAAATTTGTTAAATTCTAGGGTAAGGTGTAGGTATTTTTGTCAATTCATAGGCAATATGTAGTTCAAACTGTGCTGTTTTATGACCCCCTTTTCGACATTCGTAGATTAGGTAGAATTTTGCTAATTCTTCTATCAATATCAATATTCTAAATTTGATGAGTAGGTACCTACCTATTACTATTTACATATAGTTTTTCCAAATCCATAATTTCCACTATATAGAAAAATACATATTTTTATTGGAAGAAAGTCCATTGCAGAATATTGATTCATTAGAATAATATATATATATATATATATATATATATATATATATATAACAAAGTGTTAAAAAAAAATGGGAATTCTGCCGAAGTTATATGGGGCTTAAATAAGAAAACTCTTTTTGCTGTCCATGCTTTCGGAACTATTTATTTCCATTCTCAAGGTCTGCAAGTGAGGATTATAATTTAAAGCGGTACAGACTGTACACAATTGAAGAATTCCTCATTGTGGTATTAAAAACTAATACAATACACAATTAAAATTACACATTAAAACAGTAGTTAAAATAATATTTTAAAAGGTGGAGATACAATTACATATTTCTTGATACGGTCACATTTCTGAAATGTGACCGTATCAAGAAATATGTAATTGTATCTCCACCTTTTAAAATATTGTTTTAACTACTGTTTTAATGTGTAATTTTAATTGTGTATTGTATTAGTTTTTAATACCACAATGAGGAATTCTTCAATTGTGTACAGTCTGTACCGCTTTAAATTATAATCCTCACTTGCAGACCTTGAGAATGGAAATAAATAGTTCCGAAAGCATGGACAGCAAAAAGAGTTTTCTTATTTAAGCCCCATATAACTTCGGCAGAATTCCCATTTTTTTTTAACACTTTGTTATTTAACACGTACTGCCGTACTTCCACCTACTATATATTATATATATATATATATATATATATATATATATATATATAAAAGTAATTAATATAGAAAAGAAATTGAATACTGCACTCAAATTGCCATTTCATATCAAGCAATCAATCTACAACTGCAAAGTATAAAACGACAAATTAAACAAATATTTAGAACTGAGAAAGAGACAGACAATATTAATTCTGCTCAACTCAGTGAGACGATGCGTAAACGAACTTTCAGAGTAGTTAATAAGTAACATTCAAATTCAAATTGTATTGTTCAACTTGCAAGGCTACGTCTTCAACATAGATTATCTTTTATTTTGAGTAATGTACCTACCTATATTAAGTTATTTCCTGCTATTTCCAACAATGCTTGGATTTGAATTTCAAATGAGATAGATTCAGAAAAAGCTATCTTGGTGAAAATACACCACTTAAAATTGTACTCTCATTGAGCAGTATTTTGTAAGAGCTCGCTGATTATCTAACTATTAATTTTGCTGTTCAAAGTTGCGTATAATACATATTTCTTACAAAAAATATGACCGGCTTTATTTGTTGTTGCATTGAAAAATACTAAATAATATTAATTATATTGGTAGGTAGGTATACTGGTAATTTTGAAGTTGTGCAACTGTAGTTAGGTAAATAAAAGATTCTTGGCACATTGGCAACAACTTCAAAAGTACCAGCAGCAATAAAATTAATATTATTTTATATTTTTCAGTGCACCAACTAATAAAGTAGGTCCAATTAAAAAAAATATTTATTTCACACTTTTCAGTGCAACATTTGACGAAAATCGTTAACTGTTTACTTACACCAAAGAAGATAGTGCTTATCCTATTACCCGTGCATATTCTTTGATTGTACTTGTTATTATTCAGAGATCTAATAAAAACGCGGTAATACGCATATTTCCGATTTCTAATGATGTAACTCGAAAACCGGAACTCTATGTAAAAAATGTTCAATTTAAATGTTGCTACATATAATCTGATCTTTAATTTAGCTGTCTCATATTTCCAATTTTCGAAAGAAACTGCACCCTTCACATAGCGGAAATACATATTTTTCAGATTTTAACATTGCTGTAACTCAAAAATCGTAACCTTGTTGGAAAAAAAAACAATTTAAATTTTTATGAATATGGAATCATTTCTCAAATCTCCTCTTTCAAATGAATCAAAAATCATCAAAATCGGAGTACGGAATTTCTTGCAAAAAAAATTCAATACCAAATTATCAGTTTATTTCAATGTGTTGAAAACGTGTTCGCAACTTTTAAAATTTTTGGAATATACATTATTTAGTTTTAGATACAATTTGAGCTCGCGTGAATAGGATTCCACAACTAAAATTTGCGCCTAGGCTTTCCAGAAAACTGTGTGTACCTAATGCTTTATGTATACCCACTTTTAGGCTAGTTTCCTAGGTAAGGGAGGCAGTGATTCATTCGCATATATTTTCTTCACTATCTCCTGAACCATATAGGTTAATTTACAAATATCAAAATCTACTTACCTATACAGTGAGGACCAAAAGTCCACCTCCCTCTACCGTAACTTCTTTATTTTCAATATTACAAAAAATATTGAATAAATTAGTTGTAGGGTTTCATTTGACCTTTTCAATAACATAATTTTAATTAATACAGGGTGTCTTAAAAAAGCCCACTGACTTATTAGTTTATTTTTTCAAATGGAACCCCTTGTATTTTATTAGATAATGGAATTCTACGTGAAATTCTAAGCAGATTTCATGCATCACTTACTATACCTAAGTTGAAGTGAGTCCCAAAAAATCTTAATCCAAACTGATCTGATTTGGGATTCCTTGGGTACGTTAATTCAGTCGGCTGTTTATACTGTGAGTGCCTTAGTAATCATGGGACTCACTTCAACTTAGGTAGAGTAAATGATGCATGATATGTTCTTAGAATTTCACGTATAATTTGAATATCTAATAATATACAGGGGGTTCCATTTGAACAAATAAACTGATAAGTCAGTGGGCTTTTTTGAGAGACCCTGTATAAATTAAAATTATGTTATTGAAAAGGTTAAATGAATCCCTACAACTTATGTATTCAATATTGAAAATAAAGAAGTTTCTGTGGGGGGGCGGAATTTTGGTCTTCACTTTATATGTATACCAATTACTATTACTAATAATGAGCTCTTTCAATGATTCTATAAGTGTTTCGTTTTCTCATTCGATGTAGGTATCTAGGTACGGTACGCTAAAAGACAGTTACTTCTAATTTACAATAAGTTATTATTACTATTATTAGAGTCAGCTGAATGCCTGTTCACCCTTGAAAATATTGACATAAATAAAAATATTATTAAGAACTTATTCTGTGATTACCAAGCCACCAAACAAAAAAAAAAGATAATATCTCTCATTGCTGAGATATCCGCATAAAATTTTTATAATGGTTTTCATTAGTAAAATTACTTGTTAATCTTATAAATATTTTTTACGAAAAATTGGACCGACTTTATTAGTTGTTGCACTGAAAAATACAAAATAATATTAATTCTATTGGTGCTGGTTCTTTTGGAGTTGGTGCCTATAGCAACAAACTACAACGGCACAACTTCAAAATTACCAGCACCAATAGAATTAATATTATTTTGTATTCTTCAGTGCAACAGCTAATAAAATCGGTCTAATTTTTGGAAAAAATATTTATTTCACATTTTTGAGTGTAACATTAGTCATTAAAATTGTTGAACGTTCACTAATATCCAAAATGTTATAGGCTTAGCTTGTAATTGTTATTTATTATTCAGAGATCTCAAAACATCGCGGCGCAAATATACATAAGTATCTCAGACATTAATGCTGTATCTCGAAAACCGTAACTCAATTTAAATGTTGCTACATACCTATAATCTTATCTTTAATTTGGCCGTATAATATTTTCAATTTTCGAAAAAAAATGCTCTCATAGTGGAAATACTCATATCATATATTTCAGAATTTACAATTGCGAAACTAAGAATCCGTAACTATTTTGAAAAATTGTTCAAATTAAACGTTTCCGGATATGGTCCCCTTTCTAATTTTCAAATCTCGAATTTTCGATTTTGGAAAAAAATTGCCCCTTCCACATAGCTGAAACACATTGGTATTTCAGACTGTAGCGCGGAAAACTATGATTATTTTTAAAAATGTTCAATTTAAAAATTTCCGGATATGGAATTTTCATTAAGTGATTCTGTCGTTTCGGATTTTCAATTTTCGAGAAAAATTACCCCCTTTGGGGGCGGTTTTTAGAGGGAAGGAGATTTTGGATTTGATTTTTCTCAATATGGGACCATTTCTTAACTCTCCTCCTCTTTCAAATGAAACAAAAATCGTCTAAATCGGAGTACCTACGTTTACTGTGCAAAACGCGCGAACATCCATAAAAAATAAATTAAAGAAAATCAAATATACAAACGAATTGTATACCTTCTCCATTTTTTAAGTCGGTCAATTATCAAACATCAAATAATCAACTAATCCATTTACTATAAATTTAATTTTTAAAATAAACAACGACACCTATCAAGTTAAAAACAAAATAATAAAATATCTCCAAAAATAATGATGGACGTAGATATTGGAAACATTTGAGAGGTGATAATTGATACTAAAATGACCTACCTATGCTAGCAGCGAAGAAATAAGAAAGAATGTTATTTTCGTACCTATGCCCTGCCAAGTATGTCTTAGAATTTAGACCAACTGATCCGAGAACAGTCTCAATCTATAGGAAATTCATTTCCTTCCCTTCCTTAAGGATGTCTATTGCAACTTTCACAATATTTTTCGTACAATCTATTGATAGTATATTGATATTGAAGATGCAGTTAAAAAAATGAATGAGTCTCTTATTATCTTGCCATCAGTACCTACAAAGCTTACATTTATATGAAAGAGACGTTTCTAAGTAAACCACCACAGGAACTTCTTGTAAAGTTATAAAAACTTCACTCATTATTTTGTGGTGAGTCTTTATTTATTTTAATATTTGGCTGAAGTTTATTTTTGGGGTAAGAAAAGTTCTTTATGGAAGAGCTTATCATTTCTACCATGGCATAAGATTCGAGTCATTTTTTGAATCATAGATGTATAATGTATCAGATTCAATAGAAATATCATCTCTAGTGTACAATAGAAACCGTTATCATGTTCCTCTTTATAGCTATCTGTCTAATTGGATACCTCATACAATATTTATTTCACAAAAAACAAGATAAATTCTGAGAGAACTAACTTCGTGGACCTATCTTAGATCAATAATCAGCTGAATCCCTTACTTCCAGGATGTGCTTTGCCCTATTCCTATTGAAATTTTCTATAGAGCTAACTTCTTGAATCTTTTCCATACATAGATGGCGGTTATTGTTTTTCGATTAGGTATAGCTGAACGAACGTACAAACGGATGAAATGTTGAATGGAAATTATTTCGACAAAACGCTATATCTTCCATAAAATTATAGCAATATTATCTCGATTTTCTTCTCATTGTTTGGGAATACTGCCCACGAACTGATAATAATGCACGTCTGATGTCAATCCATGAACTGAGAACAAGTCATAAGCAGCTGATAATAAAAGTGAAACAACAATTGAAAATCTTCGAAATAACACAGCCCACGAAATCATTATAGTCCATAAGAGTCCATGGTGCATACCATACTGTTATAATTCGTCTGTGTTTATTTATAATGTACCTACAATATATTTTTCGATCTTGTTAAAATATGGTAAAGAGTGGTAAGGTTTTCGTTTCGAATATACTTACCTATAGACAAGTAATAGTGATATCGGTTATAATGCGAAACAATTTCATTCGGCACATAATGGCTAACATCTGATAAAGTTTGCAAGAAATTGGTGGATTTTTTTAATAGCGATAACTATGCTTAAATGTTTTTCGTTTTCGCATAATGGAATAAATTTTGGTTTGATACTTTTCTTTTCAAGAGGTCCAAATGGGACGAGCATATGGTAAGTAGACTAATCCTTACCATGATTAAATTTTTTTAACTTTTACGTAGATATCTTGTACAAATTACAGATAGGTATATAGAAACATCTCCTTTCTTATCCCACACAATCACATATTTGCAGGTACTCGAAGAACTCCACAAAGAAAAATAAACAAAAAAATATAAAACTCCAATAAATATAACTAGGTATAACAAATAAGGGTTGATATCTAAATTTCATGTTAGTATCTTTTATGGGTCGATTATCTAATTCGAAACCTCATGGAATCTTTATCAAGATCAGTGAATGATGTTTTGAGTCAAACAGGAAAATTAAGAGTGTACCTAGCAAATCAGAGCTTTATGTTATCGTTTACCTTGACAAATACGTAGGTTACAGAACTGGCTAAATTGAAAAGTTATTCAAACTTTTCTGAAATCCCTATAAAAATTTGTTTATTGGTTTTTGAGAATAAAATTGAAATTATATGTTTTACGAAGAAGAATTTAAAAGACTTTTTCATAAACTTACTGAAAAAAACTGTTTTTGGCATAGGGATATTCATTGATGTTCAAGAATCATCGATGTTTTTGTCCAATATTCTATGAATTCTCCATCGATGATATATTTTTTTAATATTGATGTTATATCGATAATGACGAACAATTTCTATACGTACCTTCTATAATTTTTTCATTGTTTGCTCTGTATGAACTGATGGATGGGGTACTCGGATATTCTAGATAGGTAAATAAGTGTGTATAGGTATGGACACGAGAGTTGACCGAGTTGGGCGTGTCCGTAGTTGTGATAGTGAACGGGATTTAGGTTCAAATAACCCGACTTCTCTCCTGTTCCGCACTATAGTTGTTTCATGACCTACAAGTAATTAGAAAGGGGCTTATCAAAAATTTTGCCTATCAAAATTCATGACGGAGAAGGAAAATAGATAGTAATTTTGAAATACTTGAGTAGTTTAACTTCCACTTTACTAGAGAACCATCTTCTGTGAATCTGCTCCATTTGGATTAGCTAAAACGAATGAGCCAGTGTCAAAAATATCTTTCTGTAAACCCAGTTACAACCGTAAATGTCAACTTTTCTATTGAACATTTTAAATCATCCAACTTAAATGGACTTGATGAAATATTAAAAACTCACTAAAATCATCGACTGCAGGTTTATGTGAACTCTAGACTTTTCTCATCAATCTTTGTTATTCTGAAAGAACTTTCCTGGACCGTTTGAAATTGGCTGTATACATATGATGATTTTTCGAATTATAGAGTCATGAGTTTATTGTCAAGTCTCTCCAAACTTACTAGAGTTGGTATCAATAATCAACTTTTATAATTTCTGTGGGTAAGGTACTTTTAACTAGCATGGATTCTGTAGAAATATGAGCACCGAATCTGTACTGTGTGATTTTTCTTTGATTTAGTCTTTTATGTAACACGTTAGAGCTGCATGGAGTTAGGGGTTTCGGATAAAGCTTTTGAAATCATATTTGAATGGTAGAAATCAGGTTGTTAGACTGAATAATGTTCAAGGTATACCCCAAGGCTCTGTATCAGGACCTTTAATATTAAATATTTTTTTCTAATGATCTTGTAACTCTCAAGAAAAGAAACAATGAAATGAAAATAGTATGTTATGCAGACGATTTTAGTTTATTGGATTTTGAGAAAACCATAGTCATGCTACTGATTAGAACTGTCAAGATTTATGAAAATAGATATTATTCGGTGGTCTGAACAAAATTGTCTATTATTAAATCATAAGAAAACAGTCAGAGTATTTTTTTCAGTTGCAAATAAAGACCATCCGTGTTATTCAAAAATACGAAAAAAGAAATAACTTGTTTAAATAAAGTAGGTAATTTTATTAGGAGTAACTTTTGACAAACATCTACAATGGCCAGAGACAAATCAAAACTAATGCCTAATAAGCTGAGGATCTGCTGGTACAGCATAAAATAGGTACATAAGAAATCACTGCAGGAATAACTTCTTGCTTACAGTATACCTACTCGTACTTCACACACTTTTACTCCCACACGAAGTAAAGTGTTCTGAATTTGGGAAATAGTGCTGGAGTGAATGGAACTTAAATTACTCAAAAGTATGCAATCTGAATTAAAGAAAATATTGAGATGAAAACCAGTTGTTGACAATACTTTACATCCCTTCTTACAGTAACAGTACCTATAAAAGTGAAAATTGGGAGCTCGCGCACTAACCTTTACAAGATTAAAAATAAATTTGCATTAGATAACAATCACTGTTATAATACTCGTCATAGAAATGCCTTGCTGCCTGATATCCATCGCACAACGCTATACCAAAAAAACTTCTATAGTCTGTAAGCTCTATAATAACTTAATAATCATATAATATATAAATCGCCCCGCAATGTCTATATCTTTAAATCAAGGCTGAAGAAGTTCCTAATCAGAAAATGCTGTTATTCCTGAAAGGTTTTTTGTGGTAGCGTATTTTTTATAAATTTTGTTAACTCTTTATAATAACAATATAAAAACAGAGAAATACCACAACACACCAACAACTTTATTAATTATTGTCACCCGACAATTGTTTCGCCAACAAAGTTGGCATCTGTTAGTAACAGGTTTACCCCTGAAGATGCCAACTTTGTTGGCGAAACAATTGTCGGATGACAATAATTAATAAAGTTGTTGGTGTGTTGTGGTATTTCTCTGTTTTTATATTGTTGTATCTACGCCAACAGTTCCAAACCCCAAACATTATTTAACTCTATATAATAGTTAGTATTCAGTTTTTACCAGAATAACTTCAGGGATTTATGGAACAAACCAAAATAATGATAGTTTGTAGTATAAACCATACTCCAAAAATGCTTCCGTTTGGAGTAAAATGGGGGATGCAAATAAGCAAGTGTTTGGTTTAATGCTAATGGTAATGGTAACTGATAAGTATTCAAAATTGTAGAGCTATTGTTATACAACATGTTGTTTTTCGAGGGGTCAACTCCACGTAACTTTGTCAAACCTTTTTGTTGCACGCCTCTAGATGTTTTTCTTTGAAATATTCCGTTTTTCTTTATTCTTAAACTTTTTTGATACGTCGCTTACGTTTAGAGATATTCCACAAAATTCCGGACACAGTAAGGCAACCACGGAAGAGACACGCAAAATTAAATTGACATGTTTAAGGTATTTAAAATGTCAAATTTAAATGTCAAAAACGCCAAAAATTTTATAGTGGAAATATACGGCAACAAAATTACAATAAGTGCTCAAACTGCATTCTTCCAACGTCAATACATTTATTGCACCGACCAAACAATGTACGCTGCTTCAATTTTAATGGGATCATTTCTTAAGTAGTAAACGTCCTGTCCATCGGCGAGGATAATTTTGGTCTAGCCAATGCTGCACTTGCCGCCCATGATGCACAGGAGCACCATCTACAATTAGATGCAATCATCCAGCTTTCTTCACGTAAATTTTAAGGAACGTCTTCAAGAACTTCAAGAAGAAAGTTTTCCAGAAAATTGTGGATCAAATTGGCATTTAAGCGAAGAGGGAGAAAATGAGGTCAGTACAGATTGTTACTTATAACGCCAATCCACATATTAGCCCTCAATTCGTGTTGAAATGAGGATTGCCTTATACTCTCTAAAAACCAAAACACAATGGGATATTAGAGAGGTGCTATAGATACGAAAAAAAACATTTCGTGGCGATTGGGAGATGACAGGTAATCTTGTAGACAATTACCTGAAAACCTTAAATTGGCACACACCAAGCGGTCAGGCTACTCGGCATGCAGGTACTCATTGTTCTATCAATGTCAAAGACTCGAAGAATCCTGTTATTATCTCGTCCACGATCAATGCGATTTCGAATAAAATACATACTCACGAAAACGACAGTGAACTTCTACCAAAGTGTGCGGACCTCTTCAATGGCAGAATCAGAATTTCCATCACAGACATTATAAACATAATGCATAACGGCGTATTCGGCATTTTTGTAAATATTCGGAGCATTTTTTGTACAATAAAAGTCACAACAAAAGTCAGAAGCAGCAACCGTAAACTATCTTACTACAAAATATGATAGGATGTGTTTTGTTTTTCAAGGCATGCTCCTATTTAAGAAACAATATTGCCCAACACAGCTCAGCAATGTCCGGAATTTTGTGGAATATCTCGAAAACTAACTGACGTAGGTAGGTATCAAAAAAAAGTTTAAGAATAATTTAGTAAAAAGACGGAAAATATCAGAAAAAAAAATAATTTATTCAGAGGCGTGCGAAAAAAGTTTCACAAAGTTCCGTGCAGTTGACCCCCAGAAAAACAATAACCTGTATAGCAATCAATCTAAATTTGTCAACATTTATATTACCCTTAGCATTTAACAAAACACATGCGTATTTACATCCCCTGGCTTACGAGTAATAAAATAAAAACCGAAAAGTAATTCAAACTTCGGCGCCACTTTACTCCCAACGGAAGCGTTTTTGGAGTATGGAATATAATACAAACTATCATTATTTTGGTTAGTTCCATCGATCTCCGAAGTTACCTATGCTAGTTGCGATTTGGGCTTTCTAGTTAAGGTTTGACAGAAACACTTTTTTGATTGTCAAAATACGCATTCCCATGTGAAGTAACATTCTAAAATTCTCTTTCCAATTCTTTTTCTAATGATTGTCTTCCAAAGTTTTATATAGAATAATAGCATGATGCTAGATTGTAATGTTTGAATCAAGTATTTATTCAATTAATAACAGAATAAATAATAGAAAATAAGCAACAATACTATTTATTTCTATAGCTACCTTCAGCCAAGAGTTTTCAACCTCGTTATGAATTCTATGTATATCTGATATTTTACTTTTGATTTTAGATGTTTGAACTGATCGCATCGCATTGCATAGCATCGCCTAAAGCTTAATCGCGTCTTGTGTGAACGTACCCTTAAGGTATCGGTGTCGAGATGACCCTCCATAAGCATCATAGGCGTTGAGGAAGGAAAAAGGATTATCTCTTTAAAAAACGGTCATTGTAAGTGGGCTTACTATACCTAATAATATCAAGTATTATGTATCCGGAAACAGTAATTTATTACAAGTTGTTCGAAATTTGAAGTTAATATGGAATCATTTCTATAATCAGCTAATTTCATTGTATGTATTATATATATATTAAAACGCTGAGCCTTAATTTGTGATTACCTACTGCTGTTTTAGACCCTTTATCGTACGGAAATCCATACATATAATAGGTACACCAAATTGAAGCTGACATCATATAGATTTGCCGAAAACTATCTAAATTACCTAAATCTTACTTCATCATGTTCAAAACCGTAATAATTCATTTTATTTCTATTTGGCCTAGCTCCCAGTAGATGGCAGCACATACTAAATAGGAAAATGATGGAACCGTTTAGCCAAAATAGTTCAAAAATTAGGCTTTACTTTTGGTCAACTTTCTTTCTTGCTTTCTCTCATACGCGTTTTAGCAAGTGCTATGTAGGGCTTAAGCAGAATGTCTTAGATTTTTCTCTTTCTATAGGTATATAAGTCGGTGTGGGAAACAGATATGTTTTTCATCTCTATTATTGCTGCAAATTCCAATATGATTTCTGAAAAAAAAAGCGCCAATTTTGTTTATCAAAACCAGGGAGTGATTTAAATTATGCGTCGAATTAATTCACGTATAGGTACCAAAGAAAATTGTTCCAAATTCACTATTTCTGCTTAAGATATCCGAGAAATAAAACATTCTACAATTTAGTGATACTTCTTTATTAAAAAAACTTCTATTCGAACTAATTCAGAGTACCTAAACATCAATTTTCGTTGTCAGGATGTTGGAAGCAAAGAACGAATTGTAGAAATATAAATAGGCAGATACTTATAGTTCTTGGGCCCAGATCTAAAATTATTTATCGAAAATCGCTCTATTGAGATTTCTTATATCAGATGATAAATTCTGCCTGAAGCCCTAAAGTCAAGTGAAAAGTCTTGAAGGAAAACTCCCCATCTAACAGAAATGTTTCCAAATAAAAAAGTTGTACTCATTGAAATGAAGCCGTCATGTACGAAGTCTCAAAAGAGGGATTTTCTATTACAAATTTTAGGTCTGGGCCCAAGGACTATCTACAAACCGATAATGAGACATCTTCAAAAACAGGAAATATGGCCCATTACAGTGATTCACTTGGATTTTAATTTGGGAAAGATTTTAAGCGAAGCTAAATTTACAATCATCTACGATATGGAAAATATTCTAATTGAGAAATGCTAAAAACACCTATGTGAAATTTAATCAGATGAATTTGAAATATTTGACTGCACACAGTTATCTCATACCATTGAAAGAGACGTTACAATTTCATGGGGGTATTGATTTGATATTTGGTGACGTTGTCCAGCTCTGGAAGACTGTAGCTATATTGAAAACACCATCTGTCTTATCATCTAATTAACGGTAAGTTGGATTGATAATCCAGTAAGTTACGCACAGAAATTCTATGATGAGGCATTAATTTTGAGCGATAAATTAGCAGCTTAAATACATAGCAAGCTGATTTTTTACTTCGACCATATGTCGTAACAGATTTATTTTAATCTTTGCATAATGATCAAGTCTCAAAAACAGAAGCATCAAATAATTATTCAAATGACATGAGAATGCTACGTAGTTGTCTTTCAAATAATAATCATTTATGGAATATAACTCTCAGATGATGTGTAGGTAAGCTTGTTCTTTCTTATGAAATTGCTTTAGTGCATTTAGTTGTTATTCGTTACTACTTCAGAGAAATATTCAACTTATTTTTATGTTGAACCTTTTTCACTGATGATTATGACTAATAGAATATATTTGGAGTGTGCCTGTCCGCTACATATACAAGGTGAATATGAAATACTTGAGTATATTTTAACCTGTTGATCGTCACAATTTCGGAATAAATATAAAAATAATTTGGTCGCTACCTGGCAATTTTGTACTATGAGAGAGAAAAATTCATCAAAATAAAACTATCTCTCCTCAAACATTCCAGGGCCGCCGCTGATTTGGAGAGCCTTTCCAATTACAGATGAATGCAAATAGTTATTTTTGTACACAATCATGGCCTTTAATTTGATGTGTTCAAACGAGTAGGTACATAATTCTTGAAATCACCCTGTTGAAACGGGCGTCTAATAATGTACCTACTTAATTATGGACATCTATTACTATTGTGAGTACATTTATCAATCTAAAGAACTTTACACTGAAATATAATTATATCAGTTGGAAGTGTTCACATTTGTGATGCCTATTTGTATTTAGAGAATTACTTATCTACCTACTAATAATCCAGTGAAAATTATGTTTAGCTTATCATATAGGTATCAACTTTATTATGAACATCTGTTGTGAAGCATTGAATGATGAGTAATGATCCAAATACTTGAATATTAATAATAAGCTAAATTTTAAATATAAAGCTACGGATTATTCTTCATACGGCTATATTTTTATTCATTGTCTCTCGTCTCGTCGTAGTATGGATATAAGGGTACTTGGCTCAATCTCTTTTTTCTTGAATTAGGAATTACAATAGTTAAAGTCAATCAATTAGGTATGTCATGTTGAAACATAGGATTAAATATTTACAAGTAGATATTTCAAATTCACACCGTATTTTGATGGCATATTGCCTAAGATAAATGAATATTTCTTTTCAATTTTTGATGGTTTTGGTATGTACCGTAGTGATAGTAGAAAGACCATTTAGGTATACTATTTATAGGTTTTCCAAAGCCTTGTTTTGACTTGGAATCGTTGCAATATTACCAAATCAACAAATGAAAATCTGACGATCCTGATTTATAGGATAAAAAAATATTTGAGACAAAGAGCCTTCTCCTGATCTCGTCGTAGGCAAAATCCCAAAATGTAGTGATTAGGTTAGGGGTAACTTCCCTTGGGTTGGAAAAAAATATGATGATTTTCTGCCATGTCATTTAACAGCTTTTTAAAGGTATCTGCCTATAGAAAAGAATTAATATTCCAAACATTGGAAATGTAACTCAGAACTCCTGATCTTTATTCTTATTTTCTAAAAAAATAGCTGACATTCATTGGAAATTTTTCCAGTCAAGATTTTCTATTGTTTTTCTCTCTTTGACAGTTTCAAATTTTAAAATTGTCCAAAATATTCGAAATAATTATTCACCGCGCATTTCTCTTGAATTGACTTGAGTCCACAGTAGCAATGTTTAAATTGTTTAGGAATTAATTAAGCCTCGAGCTATATGGAATGCCTCATTGGTATTGAATGAAGTGAGGTAGAATTTAGCCATTAAGTTGGTTCACTTATTTAGACAACAAATAAATCAGTATTTTAAACACGTTATTGACTCAAAATTTTGCAAGGCTTTGATTTTCAGCAATCAGGACAAACTCCTTAATTCTACCATTTTCTAGATATGATATGGATTTTGAGAGAAATAATTTTGTAAATCACTTCCATACAATTGTATATTTAACTCTATATTTACATAAGCGAATTAAATGTATATATATATTATATACATCACAATCACTTACCTGTATAGGTACATAACATAAAAGACCAACCAATCTGTATTTATAAAATAAATAGTAAAACTCTTGTGGATTGTTTATAAAACATATATACGGGTGATACTTCTTATTAATATTTATCTGTAAACATTCACATACATAAAACACAACAATATGCTTTTAGAACACAACAAGTTCAGTTGAAAAAAAATAAAAATACAAAAATCGACTTTCAAAAATACATAAACTTCTTATCCTATTCACAAAAACGAATCCAAATGAGACAAATTTGGAAATAAGTTTATCTTAATCAACCAATGGGAGATCAGTTCTATTAACGTTACTTTCGCCAAAGCGACTCTAAAGCTAATATGAGTTTCATTATACCTATGTAGATAAATAACGGCTTTATTCAAAATAAACTTCCTACATAAATTCAAATTGAGTGACAGCTGATTCGACTCCCAATCAAAGGAAAATACAAATTCTACTTGAACAAGAGAACATCCATACAGGGTAATTCTCGAGTTTACTCCAGATAAAAAATTAAAAAATATTAACACATAATCATCGATGCTCTCCAGATCATTTAAGAACGTAGATTGTTTGGATTGACGTTAATTAGTTTTTCTTGAGTAAAAGTTATAAGTAAAAACATTTGATTGTACAATGGACTCGAAGCGCTTTCGAACATTGGTATCAAAATTTTAATGACTTTAATTATGAAAATGGGGATAAAGTATTGTTTAAGAATAAATAAGAAAATATAGGTACCTAGTATTTACGATACAACAGCATTCAAATATTGTATTGTATAAGAGGTCAATGTCATCGATACACTGATAAGACATTCAACTCAAAAGATTCGAATGGATTGCTACCTAATCTCTGGTCTACTAGAATAAATCTGGTTTTAGACGGGGAAATACGAAACTAGGAATCAACGGAAATAATTTGACAACAAAAATTATTTTATTAAATTTTAGGAGCATTTCGGTATTTTTGTGTCAATTTTTCACCATTAAGATGTTAATGATCGAATTGGCTGTCAATGACTATTTCGCGCGAATATGTACACATTCAATTATCTAAGATTTTAGGTGTCAAAACCTAATAGTTACAAGTACAATATATATAATATATAGGTTCGGTTAGTATATTGGTTTATAGTTAGAATAAAATTCGGGTTTCTAGAGGAGGTTCTCAAATATATTACAATAGATCAGTGAGAATACACCAAGCTGTAATACATAATAATCGAAATAATATTTAACGAGAAATAAAATTTACGCATCGAACCGTATACACAACAAGCCACAGTTATACAGGTACCTAAAAGTATATAATATGTATTCCTATTTACAATTCAGCTGCAAGGTAGAAAATTAAATAATAATAAAACATAATATTTAATATGGCTGACGTGTTATTTCAGGTTTCTTTATTTCAATACCTGCAATAATTTACTATACATTCAACTACAGGCAACAATGAGTACAATATTTTTAAAGTTACAACGAATTACAATCTAATGACAAAATGACAGTCGACATTATGTACAATATAAGTCTTACATGCTTTATTATATTTTTTATCACGTACAAGTAATACATAATAGTAGAGCTACCAAATAGTCGGTAGCAAATCTCGTGCTTTGCACCATTTACAATTTGCACAAGCCCTCGAACAAACAATTCAATAAAAAAAACAAATAAAAAAGTTCCATTATTTTTCATCCACAAATTCAACAAATATTATTTTACTCTTTGGCACTGCAAAGAATTTCCACCAGGGTTGTCATACCTATCGTGTGTCCGTGAATCACCCTAATTGAACTAAGTCTTTAAATGTAACTTATGAAGAAAATATGAACTAATTCGAGTGCTTCAAGTAGCTAAGCCATGGTGATGGTGGCCCAGCACAACCCCGGAAAATGCCATTGGTCACTGATGATGTTTTAAAGTCCCATTAGCAGAAACGTGATGATTGACAATGTGATGTTGCGAGTGCACCTGATGGCTGGCATGGTGATGGGAACCATGATGGTTCTGGTTGTTTGTCACCGAATTGTTGTTGTTCTGCTGTTGTGTTTGCTGTCTTTGTGAGTTTTTTTTATTCTTCATCCGCCTATTCTGGAACCATATTTTCACTTGTCGCTCGGTGAGGTTCAAGTTCCTAGCCAGTTCCCATCGCTTCTGCTTCGATACGTAAGCGTTGAAAAGGAATTCTTTCTCCAGCTCCAAGGTCTGATATTTAGAGTACGGTTTGCGTTTCTTTCGGACAGTTACTTGACCAGTCCATTCTAGAGGATTTGTGCCTGTGGGGCATGGTACTGTCACACCCATAGAGCCCAGAGAACCTGAAGCAAACAGAGATGGGGAGGAACCCCACATAACTGTGAACAATTAAATATTCGACTGACAAGCTTATTTAACTACTTAATATTATTCTAGTGAATTTGATCAAAGTCCTTCATTCATTACTCGATTCTGTTGTTTATTTTCGACTGAGAAAATAATAATCAATTGACAAGTTGTTGGATCTTTATTATTTATTTCTTATTAAATCAGCAAATATGTATTCATGAGATGTAGAAAGTGAAATATTACAAAAACTCGTATGGTAATTTTATATAAATGTATTCAATTTATTTAATAAAGAATCAAAATGAAAGAAAGTAATTGACCTGTCATAATTAAATCTTTTAATTAGTTACTCTGACTAAAGACGCATCTGAACAAAAAAATAATTCTAACAATTTAGATGCGGATAGCTATCAAGGACATATTATCTACATTTAAAAATATTACTTAGATTATGCATAATTTCTGTCTGAATTAAAATAATACAAAGTTTTCCCAAACATAAATTGTACGAACTAGATAATGAAACGCTATATTCAATATCGCTGTCCTTGTAAAAAATTATATATCTTATTCTTTTCGATACGTTGAATTCGTAGTAATGCCTTCAGAGATCCCAGCAATACCATCAAGCAGACCCGTCGATACAGTTAGACCCCGCTTGTATTATGAATGCGTGACAAGTGATACTCAGCTGTTCGAGACTGTGACGTCAAACAGCTATCTTGGATAAGTTGAACCCTGCTAATTTAAATTCTGTAGTTCGTGGGTAATTCAATAATCTAATATTGTTATAAATAATTAATCTGGTTTTGTAATCAAGTAGGTACTCATGCATAATCTAGGTATTGTTGTTACAAGTCGACAGGTCATAAATTAAAGAGTGCTCGACGATGCAAAAGTTACAAAATACTATAGTTGTAAACATATTACAGCACTTTTACTGCCTAATAAAACTGACCTAGGACATTAAAACTTCGAGAATGGGAAGCGGCTAAATTGGCGGCAATAAGCCATTGTTTTGTTATATCTTTTCGGCTATTATGGTTATTTGAACTATATTTACATATCACAATCGATATAATAATGCTGTGAGCGTTTAGAAATTTTAGAGACATGTTAGGTATACCTAGGTTGGTACTGATGTCGATATAAAATACTGAAAAATTAATTGATTATATTTAGATAGGTATAGAGAGGTATGGACAACTTAGTTTCTGATCAAACAATTTATGTATAGGTATACAAATAAATAATGACAACTAAACAACAACAAAAATATTCTAATTGAATTTTGATATTAATATAATACCTATGTATTTTTGAATTAATAATAAAATAGAAATAACTGATAACTTATTATTTTATCAAATGGAGCTTCTAGTTTATAGAATAAGTATGTATTTTCAATATTACGTCAACTCAAATTAATTATAATATTAGGCAACTTCAGCAGAAATGACTTCTTTGAATTCTAGTTGGCTCTATAAATAAAAGTATCGATCCTGTGCGTGAGTGAAGCTGGAACTGTTAGTAGGAAGAGGGTCCCCTAAGTTCGCCGACCTACTCGATTTTGATAAAACGAATAATACGTACATTTTGAATGCTATCGCCATCTATCCACATACGCGTGAACTTTATTGGTTAGGCGCGTACCGGGTGAAAGTTTAAAAGTTATACATTCAAGTGAGTTATAATGTTTAAGATAAATATTTAGATTCTCACCTGGAGGTGGATAAGGGGCCGATGGTACTGGCTCGGGGACATAGTTCCCAATACCATAACCTCTATCATGGGCATGGAAGGAAGCACTCTCGGCCACCATAGCAGCCGCTGCTGCAGCTCTCCCTCGATCATCTGCAGGAAGGTACGGGACGGCTTGATGAGCGTCTAGGTGGTGCCTGGAAGCTGTTGGGTATGGATTATAGTTGCCCCAGGAACTGCCGGAGAAGCTCTGGGGGCAGGACGAAACTGCCGGATCAGCACTAGGTCCAGCAGATACATACGGCTTGTATTCTGGTGAGCCTGTCGCAGAGGTAGCTGCCGGTGACCAGAACGATGCCTTACGGCTATCCCTTCCTCCTGTGGGATCAGATGGCAGATTGTAGTACGTAGGAGCATTATACTGGTGATGATTTAGGCCGATGCCTGGTTCGAAGGCGGTCTGGTGATTCTCTGATGGGGAGTACGACCAAGGTTGACTGTGCCCGTGACGTATAACACCGTCGCCACAGTCACCATAGCCTCCCGAGGTTAGCCTCTTGGCGGGAATGTGCAGAGGTCCCCCCGCAGAACCGCTGTTGCTGGTGACGCTCGCTGGAGAAGAGCTCGACGTCGCCGAAGTGGTGGCTGCAGGGGGCGGAACTGTCGGTGGACTTGTCATGCCACTGTTACTGATCGGAGTTGCCGCACTCTGTGGCGCCGGGGGCGGGCTGTCCTCGTACAGGCTGCCGTTCATCATGGACCACCAGGTCACCCCGGTGGAAGAGCCCGCTCCGGTGGCTGGGGAAGATCCGGGAGGGTGCACATGGTCGTACAGGGTTGGCGCGGCGCAAGCCACGGGGTCCGCGATGGTGAGGATGATGTTGGCACGTGAGGATCACAGCATTGGACGGAACAGCAACGGGATGAAGACAGGTTCACAAGTTCAAGAATCAATCAATTTCCAAGTAACACACGTGTCCAATAAGGTTGTCGAAGGAATTATGAAAAAAAGCAACACTCCGATTAGAGCGATATTCCAAAGGTTAATGCACATGTGATTTAAAACTCTCCAAAAATAATAAATTCTAATTGTCACTCTTCAGTTACAACTTCTACTTCAGTCACTGCGTCTCCGTGAAAATACACGAAAATTATTAATAAAAATCTGTCACCTGTTATTATCTTATATTGTATTAATATTTATGAAAAAAAATATTGAGCCTTGTATAGAAGTTACGTGTCGCGATGTATTATACCAGCGCTCTAGCTGTGACTATCACGTCAACACGTCTCAAGTTGTCAGCGCACACTGATGTGTCGTGTCGTACTCGTACGCCTCACGCCGTGTTTCGCTCTGTCTCCGGTTCAATCGGCAGCGCGCGTGCGATCTAGCGGTGATATGGAGAAAACGCTCCGACGTCGACGAAAGCTCAAGCTGAGACATACGTCTATGTATTCCGTAGCTGACACAAGCATAAGTGCGGCAACCGCTGCTTCCTAGATTACTTCAGTCAATTCTTATTAGAACTTATCCATTTCGAGTCGAAATTTCGCTGGGGCTCCTGTGTAGGGAGTTTACATACTGCTGCTGCATTATCTTGAAGCTATTTTCTAGCAGGGTTTAAATATAAAAGTTTGCTTCTTGTCATGATTTTATCTTAATATTGGGAGGGCCAAGTTCCATACTGCTAGAGAAATGAATCTTATCATTACGTGTTCAAGTTTCTAATTTTTCACCGACGAACCCAAACGGAGGAGCTATAAAAATCGACAGCTTTTTTTATTTTGAGCACTTGCTGTATAGTAAACGTATCTACTCCGATTTTGATTTTCGAAAGAGGAGAGTTGACGACAAATGGTTCCATATTTAGAATTAGAGATGGAACAATATCTGGAAACATTTAAATTGATCATTTTTTCAAAAGAGCTACGGTTTTGGAGTTACAGCAATGTTAAAATCTGAAATACATATTTGTATTTCCTCAATGTTGAAGGGGCAATTTCTTTCGAAAATTGGAATACTGAGGATGCCATATTAAAGAAGGGATTATAATATGTAGCAACATTTAATCTGAATATTTTTTACAAAGAGTTACGGATTTTGAGTTACAGCAGTGGTAAACTTTGAATATGTGCGTAGGTTATCCACCGCGATGTTTTTAGATCTCTGAATAATAACAAGTATAAGCAAAGAATATAGGTACATGGGTAATAGGATAAGAAGTGTTATCTTCTTTGGTATTAGTTAACGTTCAACGATTTTCATGACTAATGTTAGGTACCTACACACAAATGTGTGACATAAATATTTTTTTACAAAAAATTGGACCGACTTTATGTTGGAGCACTGGAAAATACAAAATAATATTAATTTTATTGGTGCTGGTATTTGTGAAGTTAATGCCAAAAGCCTTCTGAATAACTACAATTGCACAACTTCAAAATTACCAACAGCAATAGCATTAATATTATTTTTCATTGCACCATCTAATAAAGTTGGTACATTTTTTTGTAAAAAATATTTATTCCAATTATTATACCTAAGTACCTACTATTATTGTAATTTTAAATAAATAAAGGTTTTGGCTTGATAGGTAGACTTTATAGAGATAATAGGTAGATATAAACATGAAATGAGGAAAGAAAGGATGGTTATAACATCTAATGTTAGGTACTTGGAAAATTGTGAAATACAACTTCTTTCTGGTAACTAAAGAATACAATTTAAAAAATGAAAAGAGTTTTGGGATTAGATTAGATTATAATTAAACGGCAGGTAATTCGAAACTCTAGTGCTAATCAATCTCCGTTCTATTAGATCTTGGAAAATGCTTCTTTGAATACTTATCTATTACCTTTTTGACCCTGATGTTTCAGTCATTCAATCAAAGTTTAACGAACTATGGATAATTGATTCCGGTTAAAAGCTGCCGTTCGCCTGACCATCGTTAACGGTTGAATAGAATGGTGACAAGAAGTTGCAAGGATTGTACTTTTTTATATACCTATCTATAATAAAGGCCATATCACTAACAAAGTCTTTTTATTGTATCTTGACATATAAGGAACCTATGCGACCAAGACGAATCAAATGATTTGATTTTGTGAAAAAAGTTCCGCTTTACATGACTAAAATAATACCTATTCACTTTTAGCGTTTTCATCGTAGTGAACGTTGAGGGTCTATAAAATAATCATTTATGGCAACATAATCAGTTACTTCATAAAAATAGACATTATTCCCTTTTATAGACTGTCTCTCAACCTTTCTCAATTTGTCCTGGTAGCAAAAGCAATAAAAGTTCAGGTGGGTTTTTATTTTTATTCTTGTCAGTTAACCATGGATAATATCAAAGCTGCCGAGTTACGTTAAACAACAAAGAACAATATGGCATGGCTAATTTGTAAACAAGATATTATCTGGGATAATGCGTGTAACAACCCTTGAAAAAATCGCAGGATACTTGAAACCTATCGTCATCTATGAGGGTTAATAAGTATCTACCTGGTTAAATTATAAATTAGGTTGATGCACAATCGGATGTTTCCATGTTAAAAAAAAATCCTCTTATCTACAGAAAATTATTAGATTTAAAAAAATAGGGACAATGTTGAAAAATTGTATTCATAGTTCTGGAATCACTTTCGCCTTCCAGATATGTCGTTAATTTTATTTGATCTGACAACATCAATATGAATGTCTTCATCATTCACAAATATTTGAGTGGCGTTATATTGCCAATAATTTTCATTTGATGAGCTTTCAATTAGCATAATAAACTTCTCAACATTTATGTGGTCGTTGAATGTTGTGTCAGCTAAAACAATAAATCAAGTAGGTAGGAGTTAATTGAATGTGAACTTTTGTACTTTGGGTTCTGTAACAAATATTAATAAAATTGATTCGCCAAATAAGGAGTAAAGGCCAAAAAAAATTGTTAACCACATTTTTTGATTCGGGGTGAAACATACACCTTTGATTTATGCAAATATCATTTGGATACTTCAACCAATTAGGTACCGACTCTATACATCGCGCGAACCAAAAAAAAATGATTCGAATGCTATTGAAAATGAGAACGATGTATCTGTATGTCACTGATAGAGTCCAATAAGAATCGTGAACTATAAATACCTAGGTATATACCGCATTAGTCTAAAAAGATAAATAATAGATAAGCTGCTTGAACTGAACCTGTTGAAAAATTGACAGAAAAGGATTCAAATACAGTAATTTTAAGGTGCGTTTAAAAGAAGAATTAAGTAGATACATATTAGGTACAATGACTGAATCTAACTGAAACTGTTAAACAATACCTAAACCGAGAAAGATTCTAATAGGTACATTATTTCAAATAAAGTTCACTTTAGGTAGGTAGGTATAAAGAATATTTAGAAAATCTTTGCTTACGTCTGCAGCAATTGATCTCTTTTTCGGTGCATTTTAAACAAGAATTACAAAATGATCCAAATGAACTGAAACTGTCAATTCATGTATAGTCGGGAAATTATCAATTCACTTTACTCATGTCCAAATGTGAAAAGATATCTATCCAAAATAAAGTTCAAAGATATTTGTATGGACATTTTAAATATTTTTGACCATTACACTATTTCATTTCTCTTGAAGTTGGTAAATAAAATATTTCTTCTTCTGAAAGTGACAAATGATATTTCAATATTAGGCACTTTCAAATGACTTAAGTAAAGACATGTGAATATATGTTCCCATATTTACTTACATGACTGATTTGGAATAAGTTTTCTCCCTAGATCGTTCGATATTACCCAATACCTGTGTATTAGGTCCAAAGTTCAGAATAAGATCTTCTATTGTATAGAGTATAGATAGGTAAATAATACTAGCTAGAAGTACCTCCAATCGAGTTAGTGATTAAATATGAATTTCATCCATATTTGTCATGAGAAATCAAGCAGATAGGTAAATCACCCTTGCAATCACCGATCTGAAGTCAAACATGATGACGAGACATGCAAGGCTCAAACATTTCATTCGCATCACATTTCACCTTATTTTTTAAATGGAAGGATTGAAACCATGTGTAAGATTTTGAATGAGATCAATGACGTGACGTTAAGGATACGAAACGGTCAAAATCATAAATAAATATAACATGGTTGTAGATCAAAGGATGCTGAGAAAAATATTTTTTTCTTCAAATGCGTAACAAACAGTCTCGTTTAAGCGGGCTCTGGCAGTCGAGTGGAAGGTTTACTGATGATGGCTGGCTATGAATAAGTTCAAATGTACATCTGTGAAAATGTAGATACCTACCTACATAGTTTTACATTGATTTCTATGATTAGGTATATACCTACCTACTTTACTTTGAGAGGTGGCTTTTGGCTTTTAGATGAGTTTTCTTATCGATTATTTATAAATTCATGCTTGAAGATGTGCTGGTGAAGTTCAGATACTGCCAGAAATAGTATCTACATTTTATAATAATTAATGTGTTGTTGTGTGGACCTGCAGTACCTACTAAATTTTGCCGGAGGCTTCAAGGACATAATAAGTAGGTAGGTAGGTATATAATATAGGTACTGTATTTCCTTCCATAATTCTTGTTTGATAGATACGTTATGCTTTTTGAATAGGTTTTCCTGTTGAAATAATCTGTTGTTTTATCCATTTGAATTTTTCGGATTTTTTTATTTATTCAAAAATTTACTTTCTATCGACAGACTATTTGATTCAGCTGAATTTTTTTTAAAACGTAATTTAACTGATAGTGCATCAAGGATTGAAAGGATTGCATGCGATGCAAAAAAAAATGGTTACCCAACCGAACATTAAACGGTCGAATACGAAATACGTCCAATGTTCTAGCTGTCTGCAGGATACCGAGAGCAGAGTACAGTCAATTGCAGTTGGAACATTTGAAAATGAACGTACTGAATATAGTATTTAGAGTAAAGAATCGCCTGTGAAGGAAGAGGATGATCGGCCTCTTGCTACCAGTGGCGTCCCGCAGCTACACCCTCGCGAGCAGGGCGTATGTATTTCCAAGCCATTCCTCTGCTCTTTCTCTCTCACACTGTTCGTGTTCCGTTTGAAGTATTTCTGGCCCTTTGCCAATATCTGATTCACTGGTACATTCACCTGCACCGAGCGAGGTGTTTTGCACTTGAAGAGTGGATGAGTGAGCTCTTAAAATATTTTTGGATGTTCATATTATTATCCACTATACCTACCTACCTACCCACGGCGGACAAGTTATCTTTATAGCTGAGTCTACGAGATGACTTTTAGGTTTATCTAAAAACTAATATCTCCCAATTTTATGGACAATATCCAATCAGAAAATCGATACTCTTACTAAGATCCGATATTTTCAACTGATTTCATTCGATACTTTATTGTGTAGCAACCTGCTATTAGGTTTCTATTAAATTCTGTGAAGCAGTTTTTTTTACTGACAAACCCCAAACGGAGGAGGTATACAAGTGTTTTTTTTTGCTTATGCGCGCCTTTCATTCAGTAATCGTAGTCCGATTTTGATGATTTTTAATTCATTTGAAAGAGGAGGCGTGAGAAATGGTCCCATATTCATAAAAACTGGAATCCGACATCTCGTTCCTTACGAAAATCGCCCCCGAAGGGGGTTGAGGGGGCAAATTTTCTCGAAAATTGAAAATCTGCAGTGGTATAATTAAAGATAGGACAATATACGGAAACGTTTAAATTGAACATTTTTTCAAAAGAGTAACGGTTTCCGAGATAGAGGCATATTAAATTCTCAAATATACCTATTTTCGCTATGTGGAGCGGGTGATTTCTGTCGAAAATTGAAAATCTATTTAGAGTACATGAAAGACATAATTATTTGTAGCAACATTTAGAATGAACATTTTATCCTTAGAGTTACGATTTTCGAGTTACATCGATGTTAAAATGGTAACCACTAAATTGCTTAAGCGTATTTCCGCAGCGATGTTTTGAGATCTCAATAATAACAACTACAAACAAAGAATATACGTGGATAATAGGATAAGTAGGTACTAATTGGTATTAGTGAATGTTTAACGATTTTCGTGACTAATGTTACACTCAAAAGTGTGAAATAAATATTTAAAAAAAATTGCACCGACATTATCAGTTAGTGCACCGAAAAGAATAAAATAATATTAATTAATTAATTAATTGGGGCTGGTACTTGTGAAGTTGGTGCCAAAAGTTATCAATCCACCTGCAACTGCACAACTTCAAAGTTACAGCCCCAATAGACTTAATATTATTTTATTTAACTGATAACGTCGGTCCAATTTTTTGTAAAACATATTTATTATTAAAAAGTATACCAAATTAAAAGTATTCCGTTTTATCGTGCACAATTTTGGTACAAAAATCGTCGAATAGAAAGCCCGTTAAAATTTGTTAATGAGCCAGATCGTCAAATGATGGCTGTCGAAATTTCAGAAAACTTACCAGTATCTACTTAAATGCAACCAGAATTATTTTTGATTTATTCATTAAATTTCAAGAGCAGTAACCTCATGCTATAGAAAGAAAAAGTAGAAACAATGCATTTAATAAATTCTAACATTTATTTTATCTAACTGTATATTTTAATCTTTACGTATGATTGATTTTTGTCATTTAATTTGGATTGTAGATCTACTCAAAAGTTAGTAGACTGGACCTTGAGCGTCACACACATATTCTATTCCCAGCTAACTCAATTATTCATTTTTACAGATCAATACAAGCTAGACAATAAACATACAATCCAATTAAGACTAGGTAGGTACGTTTACAAAGTTATTTGAGACAAATAAAATCCATACCCTCATGTAATAAGAAAATCTGGCACACTAATACAATATTCACAGGTACGTATATATATATTATAAACTAGGTAGGTACTAGAATTTTATTTTTGGAGAGTTAATCTTGCATTATTGAAAAATATACCTAAAGAAAAGATCAGAATTTTCTATTCTTACCTTGATGAAAGCCTGCAAGCGTGGATGCGGGAAACACTCTCGAGAGTCTGGAAAACGTTAGAAAAATATTATAGGATTATAGGTGTAGCCTTAGACTGAAAACACCTATTATCTACCTATAAGTAAAGCTACATTGATCGTTGGAGTTTGGTTATGCTGGTTTTTCCCTAATGTGGCTCTGCCCTGACTTGAACAGTGAACACAGGGTGTCAATAGATTAGTTAAAAAGTGATATCATTAACAAGTAAATCGATTTCGGTAACTATGAGCGAACAGAACCCAAGTACCCTCACTTCTCAAATTCTTTTGAATTTTCATTAGTTGCACCTTCACCAGAATGTTAAATAGAACGGTAACTATTGAATATTTCTAATCCTGAAAGAATTAAGAATACAAAATAACCAATTGAAATGAAAGTTATGCTTAGCTGAAATATATACTAGTAAATCAACAAGGTGACCATGTTTAATTTCCATAAAGAATTGAAACAATTATACAAAAATAGAAATAAACAATTTTACCTCCAATAGATTATGCTTTAAAATTTACCGAAATCACATTTTTAACATTTTTTTTATTAAATAACCTACACTATTTCTGCTGCCATTTTCCGAAAACTGTTCAAAAATAGGTTCGAGAAATTGAAGGGTGTGGTTTTGTGCATTTTTTGACAGCAGTTACTAGCTATTGATAGTCAATGCAAATCATCACGTCTAAGTCGAAGGACTTTTAAATCTCACAAATCGTAAGTAAATAATTATAATACCTATATTTGAGTTTGTCCACCCTAAGAAGTGAGAGTTTCATTTTGAACTTACATAAAAATTTGACTAATACCTATTTAGAAATGAAAACAAAAATAAATACAAGCAAGAGGTTATTATGGATTTTCCAGATCAAATTATGTCAATTCCGATTCTGTTTGAAGTTTGATTCGATTACTTATGTTCTAAAGAAAAATAGTTGATAGAGCCATGTGAAATTGCTATTAGATGAAGAAAAAGAACAATTTTATATTTCAATGTATCTGTTCAAAATTATTACTTCTAGCTAATGTAAACACAAATATTTTCAAAGAGTATTTATTAACCATCGCCATTTGAATATCTCTCACATATAGGTACACATGGTGCAGGTGCTATATAAGAATTTCAAGGATGTAAGAGTGTTTCAACAAAAATGCTGACACACTGGTCGGTTGGCCAACAAACTTGACAAGCTTCACAATTAAGTCTCGAATTTATTCATGTTGCGGTGAGAGATAAACAAAAATAAAGGAACAGGATAGCTTCATTTGTGAACCTATTACCGTTGGTTAAAGATGGTATTTCGGTATACCTACCAACTGTTCACACGGTATTGAGTCCTCTCTAGAATACTATAAGGGTAATTGGTAGAAAACTATGTATCTGCTACTAAGATATATATGTAGATACTCATTAGAATTGCAAGAAAGTATGAGAGTATGGGCAGAGTCATTATTAACTTTAAAGCTAAAGTAGTACCTAAGCTATTCTGTTAAGGTAGGTATAACAATGTATCAAAAAATAGTTTATTTCAATGAACAATGTATTACCTACGTCATCAGCTTGAGGCTTTTTAGTGACATTTTATTTGACATTGATAATGTACCATGATACCTACCAGGACAAGGACAAGATAATGCCTAATTGGTGAACGCTTGTAAGACCACAGCGCGCATGTCGTCAGTCTGTGATAAAACGGGAGAATCGAACATAAATATCCACATATTCTGGCAAATTAAATTTATATTCTACTAGATCTTGGTTCATAATTCCCTCATGATGAATGGCATTTTATAGCAGAAGCCATAAATCAAATAAATTATTATGTATTAGGTAGCTAGGTCCAGTAAAACCTAAATTGTCGCAACCCAAATTCATGCCAGCACAAGATATGGAACTCTCGTTTGAAAGATACGTTTTATGGTTGTCCCTGACATTTTTCATGCGGACTGACGACATTGGAGATGCGCGTGGTCATATCTTCAAGTCGTAGTATCATGATAATCTACCTACGCAATCTGAAACTTATAATTTTGATTGACTGTTTTACAGAGCTGTCAAATCGATTCATTATTGATGTCCAGAAACATGACAAAATGCATTGCCATGTCTGTATAGGTTATGATTCCTATTTTATTTTGACAATACTTGTCAATACAAAACCAATCACGAAAAAAGATCATGTATTTAGATATGTAAAATATTTCGAACGTTGATTATTATAACCTATTAAACAGATAATCAAATGATTTCAATCGTTTTCTGTTTTACGATTTGACAACGTTGGAAATTCCAAAAATACCAATTTTCAAGAGACTTAATACAACTGGTTACATAAATATCTAATTTTATAGCATTTATAATGAGAAATGATTAATTTACAGGAACTAATATACCTATTATAACTTTATACATTTTTTAGTAAAAAGTAACTACGCAGACTTGTCCACGAATAAAATTTTGAATGTAATTTCTCAATACATAACAACAAGGATCTAGAGCAAGCCATGTAATAAACTCTCCATTTCCAACAGTCCTTCGCAAATGAAATGGATCCCATCTCAATTTCTGGATTAAGAGATGTGTGAAACTCATGCTGAAATCGACGTTAATCCCTTTCTCTCCTTTCTCGTCACGTAGCAGAGGGCGTATTCGACGCTCTCTTATCGCTTTCATTTCCTTTTCGACATCTATTTGGACACGTTTCGCCACATACTACGTATATACATATATATGTTATTTTTGCTCACCTATTTGACAACTCGAAAGGATGTAGGACACGTTCCACGTCCCCGAACAGCTTGGAGCATTGGATGGTGCACTGTGGGTAAGAAATTTTGAGGCCTGAAAAAGAGATATATACACCTGTTAAACTATAAATTAGGGACGATATGTCGTTTGGTTTCGTGACTAGTTTAATTTTAGAGGAGCGTGTGAGACGATGGCAACTGCTTAGGTACTTATCTACCTACATTTTGGAGTTGCTATTTTATGAAGATGTACCTAAAGATAATTAGGTAAGCTGAATGAGAAATGGTCGCTTTTTACCTATGATGATTACATTTTAACTTCAAAATCGTGTTATTCTCTTTTGATATGTTACTTTATTTGAAGTACCTTCGAGATAGCTGAGTCTTTGGAATTCTATAACATATATCAATGACAAAACTTAATTAAATACAGATCCTAGTCCTAAGCCATGAGCTCGCTAGAACTGGACAAAGACACAAGTCCATTTTCCGAAAAGCTTCACCACGAAGGCGCGGTCCGGCTTAAAACAACAGCCCTCTGGATAAACAGAAGGGTCGCCCTATCCCCGAGCGAAGAAAGTATTACCAGGGCTGGATTATAATTGATATTTGTGGCAAAAGCCCTAACAAAATGAAATAGTTCCGACTCGGTTGGTTTTTATCTTTGCTCTCGGATGTCTCCATAAACTCTGATTACTCAACGGCGCGCGAGCGGGAGCCAAGTGTAATAGCGAAAGTTTTTGTTCTTCGAGCCATCCCTAGTCATTGTACTTTTTTAAAGAAATGACAGTCGGCAGAGAGTGGAAGTTATATCATTTCGAAAAGTTGGGCCTCTTTCGTGGCAATAACGTGCAGATGTAGCGGATTCCACCCCAAGCTGATAAAAAATATGACTGATTTATATGTTGCATTAGCGTGCTTGAATATGTTATATTTATTAACAACATCGAGACGGTATCTTCGAAGATACAACATACACTATATCTTAAGGTCTAATGATTTAAAATAATAACTCTTCTTTTCACCGTTTCCAAGGCTATCATTATATTTTAACACTAACTTACGTAAATACAATCAGTAACTAAGAATAATAGACAAACCATATCGAAAATATACGTATACACTTCCCAAGGTGAAGTCGAATGATTATCTTGTGCATGATTGAAGTTAAAGGTAAGTGATACTTACTGTCATGTATGTCATCAATAATAATCTATCAAAGTATAAATTTCTTAGAATACTTAGTTTACATATAAAGTATGAATAACACCAAAGTAAAATTAGAGAGTTATCGCAAACACGATTTTTAAGGTAAACCAGTACCTATTAAAAATTATTAATAAAATAATATTTAACCTTATTCGTCTAGTGAAATAAAAGATATCGCCTAATTCTTCAGTAACTTTATTTTGACATATTGACTTATTTCAAATTACATATATTATGGAAAATCTCTTGGAAACTGTCATCTTAGGCGATCCTAATGACAGTTAGATTACTTGGTAATTCGTATAACAAAAATGTCAAAATAAGGAAGAGGCAGTAATATTCTGACATAAGTATTATCCTTAATAAACTCAACATTAAATCATGTTACGCCTTTGCATGCGTAGATGCCAAAATAAGGGAAATTGTATCAATGGTTATCCTTACAGACGAAAAAAATAGCACCGCGGGAATGGCGGCGCTAGTGTTCCTGCTTATTTTGAGACAACTAAATTAGCATGCGACATATGCGGTCATTTTACGAACTAACGCTACAACCGACAAAATTGCGTTTTTTCCTAATAATCACACTGACATTTGCGCTAGTAGCTTCAAATTTGAATCAGGAACACTAGCGCTGCCATTCTCGCGGTGGTATTTTTTTTTCGTTAATAGGTATGGAGCTCTGATTCCCTATTAGCTTTCCACGGAAAGCGATGTTCATATCAACTCCAATGTTTCCATTTATATAATTATAGCTTTGAATTTTCAGATGGGGTTAGAATTGATCTGTAGATAAAAAAAATAGAATTTTATTATATTATTATTATTACATATTACATAACCTACATAATTTTTGGAAACAAGGCAACTTTGACAGATAAAATGAAAGTCACTTTTAAACAAAAAAAATGGTAGTAGGTATTCTCATCAATATACTTCAATTCAGATATGAAACCAAGACATTTATTAGGTATATAGTTAGGTATACCAATCATAAGGAAAATAAAATATTTAATTTAAGTCCCTTAAAATAGGTTTTAAATGTTCTCGCGGCATGTCAATCTTCAATTTTTCAGAATTTTTATAAAAAAATGTCAACGATGTGACTTAAAATAGAAACTCTTGATGAGCAGTCAATCAACAATCAGCTGAAGTCAAACATGATTTTCCTTATTAGGGTATTAGATAATGGGTTTATAGTATGGTCAAGCATTCTATAAATTATATTATCGCCATAAGAGCATTATAATGGTATTGACCATTTATGAATAAAGTTTTTAGAGTATCGCTTAGGTATTAATAAGGTTATAAACCTCCAATATGTTTTTAAAAATAATATTGTTAATTGATAGAATAGCAATGAGAAATAAAATCTTTGTGCCTTTGTAGTTTACTCAATAATTGTCTCTTTTTTCAATTTGCATTGCACCCATTCTTCGAAAGGAGCCTCCAATCATAGATATTCAACATGAGTAAAATGTAGATGGGTACGTCAAAAGTTAATATTCAACCCAGCCAAGTGAATCTTCTCCACTGGATTGTTTTCAACAAAAAAAACCTCTAGACATGCAAATACACATAGAAGTGCGATCATTATGTAGGTACTGCATTGAATAATAAAACAGATGAATGAACTGCTCGCGACCATCTTATCTGTTGCCATCCTGAAAGACAAAAATATTTTCCACATCGTTCAATCCTCAAAATACAAGAATATATATATTTTTTTCTCCTGCAAACAAACATTCGAGTTTTTATAGTCTGCCATATATAAACAACTTGTGTTCGATGTCTGCCTTGAAAAAATACACACTATTTCGTTATTTTGAGAAAGTAGCAATTCTGCGAAAGTATTGCGAATTCATTTTTATGCATACACATATATTTGAACAATGACAAGAACTTGGGGTTGAATCTGCCCTAGATATATTCCGTATAATCTATTTCGTTTTATTGCTAGCTTCCATAGTTCTTGATGAAAGTAGTATATGTTCTTACATTATATTGCTTAACGAAAATAGAAATAAATATCTTAGAAAACTACTCGTGTGTACAATAAAAAAATCAATTTACCAATTGGAGTGGCTTTCTGTCTGCATCAAAACTATATACCAGGGTGGGAAAGCTTATGAAAATAAAACTTTTTTGAGATACCTAGGTACTGATCAATATACTTCTTTAAATATCGAATATAGATATGAAGGTAACTAAGCAATAACTCGTCACAAAGACTTTTTAACGTTATAAATAGCCATTTTTTTTCGGCGGATTAAGTTAATCTACAAACAGAAAAAGATTTTGCTATCTAAGATAATTACCTGTAGATAAACAAACAATTTCTTTGCAGAATCCGTTTCACGTTACTCAACAAATTCCGAAATTTAAGTTTTTTTTTGAACAAGTTCGCCAAAACGGAGTGAGTATACTTAACATTCATTTGTACCTTGGCTTATTTTCTGTATTACACGCCTTTTGCATAAGTATTAGGTATACATGCTGGAGTAAATGGTTGATCCCATATTTTTTGTCAAAATACAATATATCCCTGCCTCTCGAAAAGTGGAGGAGATAAATTGTTTTGAAAAAAACCTTGACTGACAAAATTTAAAAGAAAAATCATTTCCAGCAACTTTAACTCGGAAATGTATTAGTTGGTGCACTGAAAGATAATGTTAATTCTACAGTGCTGGTACAGCTGAAGTTGCCAAAAGTTTCTTATATAATTACGCTGCACCACAACGGCACCAACAGAACCAATATTATTTTGTAATTCCAGTGCTCGCAACTAATAAAGTCGGTACTATTTTTACGTTCCTCATTGACAAATATATAAACTTTTACTTTCTATAGACATCATCGTTCTGAATAAGGAAAAAACTGTCATTTGAAGAGAAGTTGGTTTTTGTGAGACGTTTAGACTTTCTTTACTGTTTCCGATATATAGATAATTTTCAAATGACCTTATTCTCTGACCTCTACCTAGATATGGGAAAACATATTGTTTCTACAGTTTCATAGAAATGATTACTCCTACCATTGAAACTTTTCCTATCTAAACAGTTCCGTTAATAAAATAAAATCAATGCCAAGTTTTTCTGTGGTTAATTCATTATTGCTTCTTCAAAAAACATTAAAGGGCATTAGTCAGAAAGTGGAAAATAAATAGTTTTCTCCGCAATTTTTGGTAGGTAAATTAAGACAGGATTGGGGACTATCAAAGTTTTTACCTCACTGAAATGTAGGTAATCTAAAATTAAGAGAAAAATTGACTTATTTTGCTGGAAAGATAAGATTTATAACACAGCTGTGACATAAAATTCTGACGGTTTCCATTTTTATTAGTGAAATTTTACGAATTAAAAACCCTTCCTTATCATTCTATCTCAGCAGACTCCCTATCCTTATACCGTTTAACGATACCCACTTAGGTTATCTCATAAAGCTTCTGTAGAAGCCGTAGATGGTGAGAATAATAACACCATTGTTTTAAAAAGACAATGGCTGATGCTTCTGAGTTTTGACAGCATAAAAAGTTGAATGGATGAAAAATATCTTTAGAACAGAGGTGATAAAGGGAATAGACAGTACTTATAGGCCTAGGTAGGTATTTATGATTTTTATTTCATAATGTCATAACATTATTATCCCATATCTTTACTAATTTAAAGACAGACTAGAGCTTTTTATACAAGAAAGCAGTCTTTTATATAACAACAACTCATTGTAAAATATTTTTGTAGAAGGAAAGAAGAAATCTTTAATTTGGTGATGCATTAAATTGCATTCAATAGTCATAACAGCTACCTAAGGTTAGTATATAGATGGATATTTTTATCGTCTGTAATATCAACATATATTATTTTTGAAAAAGCTATCTTGGCATATGACCAGCAATGGCACTTAGTCATGATCCGCTCAAGGGCTGTAAGAGTTTAATGTTTCAATTAAAAGTTATTCAGTAGCCTTGGAATAACAGGCGTGAGTGCTTCAAGGAATATTAAATTCTTAATTCTTCGCCCTGACCATATATGCCAGCTTTGCTTGCGATTTATAGATATAGCTTTACGTTGGTCAATTGAATACTAATATGAGAATGTCTAGAAATATGAAAAGATTGAAAACTGTGAGCTGAATTCTTCTAAGCCTTCGAATTTGTCAAATGAGCTATAAAATGCATTGGTGAAGTATTTTCTGCCATGTAATGATTTCGAGCTGTTCGTAATAAAGCAATGAGAAACTATTATTTCGGGAATGTTTGCATATTTTTTCAAACAGTGTGACTTGATTGAAGTTAGGTCTTGCGTGTCTTATTTATTTTTTCGTGCCGAAATATCTATGATAGGTACTTTTATAATCCTCTGGAACGATCTTAAAAGAAAATGCGAGGTATTTATAATTCTAGCTTAGCTAAAGTATATCGAGTAGGTACAGAAACTTGACGTTTATACCTAAACTTCCTTTCTGAAAAAAAAAACAAAAATCATTTTGCCTAGTCCTAGTCGATATTACCGAAAGGAAATAGAAAACATAGGTAAATAAATTCATTGACCTCCCTGTTGCATAGGTATAGAAAGAAATCTGTTGAAAATGTAGATCGTCATAATTCAGAGAACTCCAACACGTGCAAAAATTAGTTTTAAATATCAATCTGAATAATTAGTAATCGCATTATAACAGAGAACCATAGTGTACGATGATGTAGTATCTTGCAGAGAGATCCTAGACAAAATATTTGCTGTTCTAGCTCTAATACCTAGAGTCTAAGGAATTTTGTGTATTTTCAAGGATATATTGGATAATCTATAAAAGAAATACCTAAGGGTTGTCTGAAACTAAAAAATGATATTCACATCACTGTTGCTGTGATCTTCTGTAATTAAAAGTGAAGCTTGGAATGAACCTGCTCTCTAGTGTTGGTGAAGATCAACCAGAGACTTTGGAAGAAAAATATTGAAATTTCACTCTCTCTAGCAGAGTACTTTCCACCCATAATTACATTTTATTATTGTGTATTTTTTCTGAATAATTCTGTAGTCCATAATCCATAAATTTTGATTCGACCTCAATAAAACAATGTTGAAAAGTAAAAACTTCTACAAAACTTAAATAAGTAATTCAAGTCATTATATCCTCCTCATGAAATAAATTGGATAGAAACGAGTTGGTTATAACTGACTTTTTTTAAACATAATTAATTTATGGTACACCTACAACAGAATGTCGGATAGAACGTATTCCAGCTTGAAAATACAATTCCAGGCAATAGAGTGCCTGCTATTTCAAATTAAAATGCAGGTATTTTGAGAATAATCCGCTCTTATACATTTCGACTCATGGGAATTCGGAGTCATTGCTTCGGGTGTTTTCACGGAGCTTGGAGAAAATTGCAAGATTCTGGATTAGTCTGGTATAATTAGACTGTTTCAAATGCACATTTGCGAATATATATGGAATCTCGACTGTAAGAGGAAATATAAAGGGTGAAATAGAAGGAAATATAAATTAATGGGTGTTTCAATAAAAGATGTTCTAGAAATTATTTTACATTTGAACTGTTCATGATAACGGTTTCGATAGGCTCTTTGTTGAGTTATTATATTTGGATTGATATTCATAACCAAAATTCTTATCACATAAATAAAATATTTAGAAAATGGCGAAACAGCACATCAATTTTCCCCAAAATTGATCCATAACTCTACAATACAGTACAGCATCCCTGCTGCCTGTTATCCACAGTTATGTTCGATATCCGTTCTGATATAATTATTGTACTTGGTATGATACAGACTCAGGAGAGGGAGTCCAATTCTGTTTCTATTCTCCCCAGCGGTCGAAAGCATTCTCGTGTTAATGTATCAACTGAATAACTATAAAACGAACTTGCTGTGATAGATCCCATACCTACAGGTCTTGAATACACAAAGAACATCGATATAAGAGATTATAAGTACTGCAATAGGTTAAACGTGAAGAAAATAACCATAAAATGAACAAGATTGTTGATATTAAACGGAGAAAATTTCTCTATGCACTTCGCAGCCTCCAATTATTTCTATTTAAAATCAGTAATCTAATCATTTTTGGAATTAAGAGTAGGTATTTCAAAATGAGAGATAAGATTATATATAAAATGTATAATGAAGATAAATGTATTGAACTAATTCTTATCAACCTGATTACTGAATTGAACGAAGCGATACCTTCAAATTGTTGAATCTTCTGTTTCCCTTTTACAACAGCGCCTGCCAGCTCGTACAACCGTTATTCCCATTTCATTAAATCTCCTGAATATAAATCGAAAATTTACATGCAAATATCAATTGGTGAATATATTTTGTGAACGAAACTAAATCCTCTGGGATATTTTCTAGTGTTGGTGTATATCTCAGGCACATGGAGAGATTGCTTCAGTTTTGCTCAGAAAATAAATATAGATATACATAGTGAATTGGACTGTGAAAAGAATATAGGTACAGATGAAAAAGATGTTACATTTCGAAAATTAGAGTGGTTCTTACTTTTTTGTTCTGCTCTGACACAGCATAATGGATTTCTGTTGTGAGACCCTTCATGAAAATCAATATATATATATATATATATATATATATATATATATATATATATATATATATATCTACATATATATAAAGATTACATAGGTATACCTAATACATGAATATGTAATCAAAAGCTTAAATTTATTTGTGAAAGTATAAATCACTTTTTATAAGCGTTCTATGCTAGTAATGTTCTCCAGAGATCAGATTAGGTACCTACTACAGAAGGAAGTGTCTATAGATGCAAGAACCAATCTCAGACAAAAGCTAAATGCTTTCAATATTCCTATCTCGCATCAATGACATAAGCATTCCAGAACGCATTTGTTTATTTATAAAGTGAATACCCGATGATTCTCTTCTTGAACTGAAACCTCATATTATATACCTAGGTATAACTATCTATACCTATATAAGTACCTACCCGCTTTGACATTGATTTCATATACCTAGGTATAACTTAAGCTATTAGAACCATCTTAGCAGAATCGATAGAGATTTTTTACACTATCAAGTATTTATCGAGTACTAATTTCTATACCATCGAGAAAAATTTTGTACCTACCATGTACCGTTTTTGAAAAAAACATGGCTCTGCTAGCTTGATATTAAGCAAAGTAACTTCCCCGTTGTGTATGAACGTTGATATCTTAACTCATACATATTTGTCTGTAGTGACCTTTTGTTAAATACCCGGACCCTAAGATTTATTGAAACATTTATATTCCACACACCAAAAAGCAAACAAGTCCTTCATAAGAATCACCGTTGAGCATTAAAAATCTTCAAAAAGATTGGGTATTCACTGTGTTCTAATTATTGATACCAAAGAATGCAGCAATTACTAGATAATCAAATATTTTCTGTAATATTTCGTGTAGAAATGTTATGAGTCAAGATCAATAAGTGAAAAATAAACTGTCCCTACCTACTACATTTATAATTAAGTATTAGCTGGGTATCCCATATAGTTTCCTCCAAATTAGTTACAGTTAAGCTCAATTGAGAGTAATAAGAATTAATTTGCCGCATGTTTTGAGTGATTATTTTACTCGAGAAGCAAATTGTATATAACAACATAATTTAAAAATAGAAAATAATTAATTTCTGAAAATTGTTCCCACGAAATAAATTTGATTTAAAATCCTATTATGTTCCAAATACTTCTTTTGTATTACGGTGTCATATTATATTAAGTGTCTTTTATTTTAAGACCTATTCTCCATGATTCGAACTTGAACTGAAAGTTAAAAAAATCATCAACCAATGAAACATCTAAATTTACCAAATGACCGTAAAATACTCATACCAATCTACCATCGGTGAATAATCTCTCAACAACCCGAAACATTTCTGGGATTGTAAAACTTTTAACATTGTTGATTATAACGTCAACGAGCATTCCAGTTCGCGCTTAATAACTTTTTTTGTCATTTTTCTTTCTTCAATATCCGAAATATTCTTGGAGAGACAGAGTAAGAGAAAAGTTGTAAATTTCTAACCTTATCTGTCGGTAGGACCGCCTTTGTTGTTTCAACCCGTTAGTTCGTACATAATATATAATTAGAAGCATGTGGGGGTCGGCGCATTGCCTCTCGTGATTATTTATGTGATTTGAAGCCGAAGAGAGAAAAAACTCTTTGGGATCGCTTACATCTTATTCGGCCCCTTTTGAATGGTTCTACCATCGATGACAAATCGGCGTTTTGAAACTTTGTTGCAGATATACCGAGACCAATTAGATGATAATTAAATGGCGGGGCCTTGGTGAGAATTAACGCGACACGGGGTAAGGTTTACGATATTATGTTGTTCAAGTCATCACAATGTTGTTTGAAATGTGCTGATATCTGATAAGAAGAAGGCATTCGAAATATTCATGTAGGTACCTAACCTAGGTACCTAGCTACTCAAGAGTACAGTGATATCAGTTCATATTCAATTCCATCTTTTTGTAAATAGTTCCTTCGAAAATAATCTGCACATATCTACGACAAAATATGAATAGTAGAGGAAACAGAATTTAAAATCTCATAAAATAATTATGCCGTATACCTATCTACCTAAGCGTCATATTAGAGATATTTTATTACTATGTCTCTATTTATGAAATTTAATAAGTATAGCTATTATTTTCAATATTATACCTACTGAAAAGAAATAAATGCAGTTCTTTTGGACTTTGGTTACTGCTATAGAATAATGAGTTAAATTTTACAGAGATAGAAGTTATCCAAAAAATTTTACATGATATTGAAAAGAATTCATGCCGTGTTTTATATCTTGGAATATTTCATCATTATAAATTTTAACTGTTAAAAATACTCTGTTATCATACCTATATTTGGGAAAATATTTATCTCATCATTCTCTATTTAGATGTCATTTCACTTGTATTACCGAAATTGGTATTATACCCGAAAATTTGTTAGAGATCTTGAAAAGATTTCTGAACTTCTACCCCCAAAGCTCCGAAGTCCAAGTCAATCGAATTCGACTTAAGAAAGCGCAAGACCATGTAGTGGCACGGACAGAAGATTAATCAAGAAATCATACCTGATGAAATTCAGGAAAATAATAATTGGTATGTATTTAACTGCATCATATTAATTCTGCTGGTGCTGGTTATTTTGAAATTGCGCGGTTACAGGTACCTACTTTAAAAGTACCTACCAGCACCTGTAGAATGAATATTATTTTGTAATTTTTAGTACACCAACCAATAAAGTTGTTTTTCACATTTTTGAGTTTAAGTACCTTTCATTATTTCTCAAAATCACTGAACGTTCACTAATATTGAGAGACTCCAAAATATAGTGTTAAAACACAGGGTATTGCTGTAACTCGGAAGCTATTATTTTTTTTGTAAAAATGACCAATTTAAATATTGCAAAAAATGCCCCCTCCCAAAAAAGCACATAGTCGAATTATTGTAGATAGGTATAGGGTATGAGGTACCTATACCTCCGTCTAGAAAGTCGGTCAATAATGAAGAACCTAAACACTTGATGACAATGTCAGCTTATAATACTCAATCGTCAGTTGATCCCACGTCTTTTGTCATTTATTTTTTTAATAGCAAATATGCTAATGAACAACAATATCCAGTCAACTAGAGAAAACTATCAACCAAAACCATTTTAGGGGAATAAATTATTTAATAATTTAATCGCAATAACACACTGTTATCACCTTCAGAGTATTCTGGTCATACCGAAAATATATTTTGTACGGCAGACTGATAATCTTCCTTATTATTTTTTTATGATATTTAAATAATTAGGTACTCCATAAATGCATATTGTCCCTTTAATAATTGCATTCATATAAAAAATATAACACAAACATATGGTTCTGTTGTAAACTTACATGATTGCAGTTATTATTATTAACTAAAAGTAGTCGAATGTGGCAAGAAAATCAACATGTACCTACATATGTAACTTTATTACCTTTATAAACATCAAATTATTTGTTTTACAGCAAACTAGAATAACGAGTGATAATTTTCCGAATGAAAACAGTGCACCTATACCTATAACATAATATACTTATGTAGACGATGTTCCATGGCGACGACCTTTGTCCTTATGCGGGACACGCATATCCGCTGACGTAACGCACGTTCAATGCACTTCTCTCGCATTGGCTGCATATGGATTGCATACGCCCTGTGACTAGGCTAGACCTAGACCGCATCGAGTTTTACCCCCACCGTGGACTGTTCCTGCGCTCCTGGTAGGAAATATATTGTGAATGCAAGTACATTATTTAAATAAAACAAAAAACAAGCGGACACACTACTCTATTTTGTTTTATTATTATCGATTTTGATTTTTTTATCCAAAATAAGCTGATGCGAACAGCGTGGTTAGTGCATAGGAATATGGGCTGGCTACATTCAGAAAAAGGCATTTTTTAAGCAAGTCGTCCGTTATGGAATACAATTCTAGGATTATTGACTAATAAATTTCTATATTCTAATATTGGATGATTAAGGTGATTTTGAAAAATTCTATATAATGAAATATATATAATATATGGTTTCTACCATTCATTCGAATTATATAGAATCGAAATATTCTTTTGTATACGATATCAAATTAATAAATAAGTAGGTTTTCTTTTTGAGACAGGTATGTGCCATCTTGAATCTGAGAGACGTTTACCTTGTCTAAAGGATATTATGATGTCAACAACAACGAACATACTATCTTAGCCCAGCATTACTTTACTTTGTCTAGTGTAAGTAAAGTATGATCTATAACTAAGTACCTGCTAGCAGGACAGCAGCAGAGGTAAGAGGCATGTTGGCGATGCATTCGATGCATCGATGCATACACATTGTGCCTTTTATCATATCATATATGCAGTACATAATAAATACATACCCACTTTACTGCACCTACGCTGGCATTTATTTAGCATTCATTTTAATTTACGTAAAGAGATTTGGCAGGAGCAGGAGATGTACCTATGAGTTTTCCAAACAATGAAAATAATATTTATAAATAATTATTATCAGGAAGGATTTATATGTCATTCCATATCAAAATAATGAACAAATTACCTATTATGAAATTAAAATCATTGATTACACTTTTTCTATCAATTAATGATGATACTCATAAATACCCATAAGTAGATAGGTACTAATATTTTCAAAGTATTTAGTTATCTTATTTCAAGGGTTGAATGGTGGACAAGAACAAGAATTACTAGCTGTGGAATGTATAAGAGTTTGAGCAGCCCATTTCAAAGCACAGAATTATCGATTCTCTATTTGCTATTTTTAATTATACCTAGAGTACAACTCGTAAATTCTTACTTAAATCTTCCAAAACACAAGCGAGCATATAGAAACAATATGAAAATGTAAGTTTTATTTGCATTATTAACAAGTATTATCTCATTGTAATTCAAAGTCAAAGTCAAAAATCTCTTGATTTTGAAAATACATGTAGTGTTTTAACAAAATTGAGTATATAATTGGAATTGAATACCAAATAAATTACCCAAAATACTCGTATTTGTGTCCCACATTCTTTTGTATCAACTCAAGAGGATGATATTACGTAACTAAAAGCGGTGAATTCTCCTCTTTAAAAAAGATTAGACGCGTCGACTTTAATGTTTTTAATAAGGTTTGTTTGTTCTATGATCCTGAATACTGGGTAGCCGAAAAAATATGTTACGACCATCATCTTCATTTTTTTCATATGAATTCTAAGCATGTTTCATAAACTCTAAATTCAACAGGTATTGTAAACGTTAGGTACGTTTCAACGTAATATCAATATCAATGAGTCCCAGAAGGTAGGTATGTCTTAATTCATTTGGAATTCCGCGGTGTGCTTTTTTTGGAAAAACTCGAATTTCGAGTTTTATCTCATAATACTTTTTATAGTAAATTCATGTATACAGGGTAGTTCAGATTGGATTTACTAACAAAAAAATCGCATTAAATAATAACAATCGATGGGTTTGTGCGCTTTTACAAAGAACAACTGAATTTTAAATGAGTTTATACTTCTGGGACTCATTGTATATAATCCTCCGTACTTCAGAAAGCACGTAACACGTAACCCCCTGGGTTGGTAAGCATTGTTACCGGCTAAACCAGAAAGCGTTCAAGATGTGGGAACTTCCTATACCTAAACAGGAATTCTCGACAATTACTTTATTCATCTAAATTAGGTGTTTTATTAATAGTAATAGATAGATACTATACCTACTGCGTTTCACACAGAGAATGCTGTGTGGCCGGGTTGCCATTCTTATTAAATTTCGGTGTAATATTTTCTGCTTTAATTTTGAAATTAATTGTTGATTATTAATATCTAATTATTGAACATGAAAATTTTTAAATAAAATTTAAAGCCAAGTGGTGAAATTTCCTGAGACAGGACCTGGAGACCGGACTAACATCCCGCTGGCAACGATGGGCTCCATAATTGGCCACACTGCCTTCTCAGTTGGAAATGCTCTACCTATAGATAGGTATCCTAAGATCAGTTAGTTTAATTGGCCGCGTGCAGAATAATGAACTTCATTTACATTTAATCAAGATACCAACATATACCTACAGCATTGCCAGACTCACTCTTTTAGAAAAGATCATATGCTGAACGCTAGCTTAAGTGACATAACTCCGTTAACAGCGTGTTATTGTCAGTCATTGTTTATTGCCGACTTTGATACTGTCTCTCTGCTAAGTTGACTAAATTGCTGTGTCGAAGTTGTTAAAGTGCCTAATACACTTACACAACACTGACATATACCTACGAACCTACCAACTAAATTATGAAAAAGACTAACTTGAATTTTTGAGCGGAAAAGTACGTAATAGGAAAAGCGTAGGTATAATATTTAATACTTCTATATTGCAAATTGGTGACACGGCCGAAATGTTACAGTATAGGCAAACATATCACTGTCCTTATCTTTGTACAGTACTCCTGTTACACCTCCCAAGAACTGACCAATCAGCTCCACTATTACCACCACGTTACATTCGTTAGCAGTCCCGTACATAGAGAGAGACAACAGATCTGTGATAACTTCTCTTGTGGACGCCAGCAATATAGAAGTATTAATTATATGGGGGAAATCTATAGTATCTTTTATAAACCTTAATAAATATTTGAGCATTTTAAATGAATAGAATTAATTCAACATAAGTAATTGTCCATGCTCGAACTACAATTAGTTCCTATGCCAAAACTTTCTTGACATCGAAAAATCAAATAAATTGAAATAATATATAGGTACCTAATTCTGATCTCAATAGCTATCTAAATAAAGTTAATCAAGTTTATAAAAATTTATGAAATTTTGGGATATAGGTATCTACGCATTGTTACCTACCAACTTTTCAAGATATACGTAAAATGAACACTTTTGAGTCGATTTGTGAAAATGATTAATGTATATGTGAATATAAATCTGTAAAAAGATATTTTCCCTTATATAAAGATGTTATTTTTTGAATCACAATATATTTTACTCTGCTATAGCTTTCTCAGTTCGGTTCTCAGGTGGTGAATGCATTCAACCTTTATATGAATAAACATCCGGAATCCGGATCCACAACCTGATTGGCCGGTTTGCAATAGTAGCCATCGACCGGTCAACTCTGCGTGCAGTCCTCTTTTTGCACTTTGCATACACATCACTGGTGGAGGTATTTTTGACAGGAAAGAGCTGCGTTGGTAATAAGTTTAAAGGTTTACGATAATTAGGCCGTTGCATGTTAATAAGTTCAATAAAGTACACGAGAAGCTAACAGTTTCTTTGGATATTTAATGGAGATTGCCGTGTTGGACAGGTGCCTGCTGCGGTTTAATCGAAGCTTTGGTTTATACAGTGCGAAATAGTTCTTATAATTTTAAGCTGAAAATAATAAAGTCAGTATAAATTATCCAATAAATTTATTTCGGAAGTTATCGTAATTTTCCACATAGAAGAGAAATCTAGTAGGTACATTTACGATTTTATTTCCTAATATTTTTAAATGCACCCTTCAATACGCTGGAGTAATATCCCCTACAATATGAGGCGCCAGTACCTCCCAGCACTCTACTTTATTATTAAATGGGGTAAATGCCGATGCATTCGCCTCCATGATACCTAAACTAATATTTCAACGTTCGATAAACAACAGCCTTCTCTGTTCGATGTGACTTTATTACACGCTCTGTAAAACATACAAATCGTATATCGCTTGCGGTATATTTAATGATTTGAAATTTTATAACCTATAAATCAAAACGCCGACATATTGAAGTGCGGCAGTTGGACAAGAGCGTGAGTTGAAGCTGCATAGAGTATCTATTAATTGATGTTGAACTTGTATGAAAGATATTCCATTAATCAAATATTGAAATAATTTTATCATTTACAGAAATAGAACCGAAGAGCTTCTTATAGAGCTTCTTACCAAAAATGAATCAATAAAAACAAAGAAAGATGCTCTATTAATGCATTACATGACTACTACTGAACTATTAAATGCTAAATCGAACGCTATTACAGATCTATAACTGCTGTGGTTGAACCCAATTCTATGCACCAAAACTGCTTCTGTTGTTGAGATAACCCGGTAGGTACCTACATAATACCCAGGCCTGCCGCTTTCACGAAGAATTATTCAAATTTTTTGCTCTCGTCGCTGAGTTAAGTAGGCCATGCATAGTCAAATAAAGCATTTAAATGCATACAAGAGTTTCTCTTTTACCCTTGGGAGGCCGGGGGATGTTTTCTCTATAAGAAAAAAATTAGAAAGTTGCGGTTTTATGTCAACCCGTTTACATCCTAAGATGTCTCAGTACCAGATAAGATTTCGAGCAAATTACAGTTGAGTTGAAACAGCTATCTATATAAGTTGGATAAGGTGTTTTAGAATATGTTCGTGTTACTTGTGATGTTTTACAATTACTTTCAAGAAAAGAAAGGTAGGTATGTTGTATTATTTATTCTCCTTATTTTATAGTAGAAATTGGATCCATGAGGTTTCAATAATTTTAAAATCATCATTGAGAATACACAACGAAAAAACTAAGAAGGTATTTCATACTTATTGATAACGGTAAAATACAAAATTGGCTTTTGTTTACAAAAAAGATCATAACAAGAGCTAATTTCGAACAATAGAATAAATTTTGATTATTTATCTTTTTGTTTGTTTTGTTTTCTTTATTAAACAAAAATATCAACGAAAACGTAATAGTTTAAAGTATATGTAGTTAAAAACATTTTAAAATTCTTTTTATGTTTTTGTTTTGAAATATTCTATTCCAAAGCCCACGCGTTGTCTTGATTTTTCCTTACCTATACCTACCTACCTAAGTACTTTGCGCCACGTTGAGGTATTTTAATTAGAAATAGGCACTGGAATATCTTAATTGGAAAAGTATGATAATAAGTAACATTTGTAGTAGGTATAGAACTCGGCTGGTATTTATAAAACACAAAAACAGACTGGTGTAGGTACCTACTCCTCTCTATACCGACGTCCATCTTTTAGATAATGGTCGAGAGCGGTTGCTACTTAGAGTTAATAAGCGTTCTACTTAGTTATTATCCTCGAGTCAATTATGCGACTTTTTATTGCTAATTTAAATGAGTAATTTGTATGCAAGCTTCCAAGACCTTTAGCAGCAGCCACTCGGCAATTAAGGAGATCGTATAGGAACTTGCATGTGCAGTTAAATGATGTAGCTGTTTGAAGCTTGGAAAACATTATCGCGTTATGCAGCTGACTCTTTGATAATATTATTTACCAGTATATAAAATCTCGTTGTGATGGGTACAATTTTGGAAAATTCTAATTTTGACATACCTACATACCTACCTAGATACTACCTATCTCTATGGTATATGTTTCCATACAGTAGGTAGCTTACAATGGTTAGATGTCTGGTAGGTATATGTAAGCCGTAAATCAACGTTGCATCATTAAAAGGTAACGCGATCATCATCATTTTAGTAGTTTTGCAATACATTTTTCTGCAGCAGGTACTTACTAATAATTCAAAGTAGGTATCTTAGAAATGAATCTTGAAATTATTATTCAGTCTAGTTTCTAGGTATCTACGTTTACAATGATTTTATTTTCCTAAGACTGTTACTAACGAGGATAACAATCAATAAGTAAAAATATTCAACCAGACACTTAGGCAATCAACTTCTCTCTATCTTCATAGATAGGTATTAAATAATTTTCCTTAGGTATACTTAAAACAGTTATCAACATTTCCTGAAATCTTTAGATATAACCTTCCTCTAATTCTATTTTTGGTGTGATGTTATGACTCTGATAGAATATTTAGGAAGCACAAAACGGAAATAACTAGGTCGCCACATCAGCTGCTCACGCTTCTGAGAGAAACTAGATACCTACACTATATTTACTTACCTACCTATGTTTTCAATATAGCTTCCACTATGTAGGTACATACATATATCAGTAAAATAATAAGCATCTACATTGTGAAACTATTCTCTATACTTCATTATAAGAACACCCGAATTTTGACTCTATTTAGAGTGACTATAAATATTTTTTACAAAATATTGAACCGACTTTATCAGTTGTTGCACTGAAAAATACAAAATAATATCTATTCTATTGGTGTTGGTTCTTTTGGAGTTGGTGCCTACAACAACAAACTACAACGGCACAACTTCAAAATTACCAGCACCAATAAAATTAATATTATTTTGTATTTTTCAGTGAAACAACTGATAAAGTTGGTCCAATATTTTGAAAAAATATTTATTTCACATTTTTTAGTGTAACATTAGTCATAAAAATTGTTGAACGTTAACTAATACCCAAAAAGTTATAGGTAGGTTTAGCTTGTAGGTACTTGTTATTTATTATTCATAGATCTCAAAACATCGCGGCGCAAATATACCTATTTCAGACTTTACTGCTGTAACTCGAAAAGCGTAACTCAATTTAAATTTTGCTACATATAATCTTTTCTTTAATATGGTCGTGTCATATTTTCAATTTTCGTAAAAAATTGCTCTTCCACATAAAGGAAATACGCTTATCACATGTTTCATATTTTAACTCTTTTTAAAAAACGTTCAATTTAAGCGTTTCCGATATGGTCCCCTTTCTAATTTTGAAATCTCGAATTTTCGATTTTCGGAAAAATTTGCCCCTTCCACATAACTGAAACACATATTTCAGACTGTAGCGCGAAAACATATGATTATTTTTAAATATGTCCAATTTAAACATTTCCGGATATAAAATTTTCATTAATTCTGCCGTCTCGAATTTTCAATTTTCGAGAAAAATTGCCCCTCTGCCCCATTTGGGCGGTTTTTGGAGGGAAGGAGATGTTGGAATTGATTTTTCAAATGAAACAAAAATCGTCTAAATCGGAGTACGTTTAGGTACCTACTATGCAAAATGCGCAAACAGCCATAAAAAAAAAATATATTTTTAAAAAAAAAGCGATCTTATAACCGAATTGTATACATTCTCCTTTTTTGAGGTCGGTCAAAAATGATTATTTTCTTACCTAGGGCCAAAAAGAACTTTTCATTTTGTCCTACTAGATGGCATTCTTCAGTACCTAACTCTAACCCTACTACATACCCATTATCTTGCCAGCTATTATCAGTAAACAATCACACCTCAAAATACCCCAGTAGCTCTCCATTACAAGAAATAATCATGCATAAATAAATAAATAGGCTGTAGATGAGTAGGTACTTTGACTTGTAGTTGGCACTTTCCAAGTGGCACATAATATGTGAAGCCAGCCTTACAACATATTGAATTAGACTACCTTTGTATAGGTAGGTACTTAAAATATATATTTATATTATATGATTGTGAAATTGTGAAGAATAGAAAAAAAAATTAGGCCACTTTGCCATAGTTATTTTCGCAGGTTTTAGTAAGAGAAACAGCTGTTCTATCAGCCAGAAAAATATCCACTATCGCACATAGGGTAAAAAATAGTATTATTTGGTTGCCAGGATCAATAAATTAATTTTGAAAAACTTTTCATACTATTTTATAGTTAGAGTGTTAGAGCTTGGTATTCGTAAGAAAATGTTTTCTATTGCTTATGAGAACAAGAAAACTCATTCAATCCGCAATCGATAAAAAGAGAAGCATACAAAAGTTTTAAGACTATATACAGATTCCTGAAGGTCGAAGTCAAATAACTCGTAGAAAAGCCTTGAGGCGCGGCTACAAAATGCAGACATTTTATTTAAAAGCTAAAATTTAAAACCTTGTCTTTTCTCCATTATCTATATTATACGTTGAGCGGCCGGGCTGGCCATTCTCCTCAGACCAAATGCAATCGTTGTAAATTAGCATTAGCGTCTACTAACTTCATGCTATTTGTGTCAAAATAAGCCCACGAATCTTTGCTCGTTTCGAGGTCTCCGCCATTTAGTTTGATATTAGCGACATGAGAGAACGATATAAATGCAAAATCATTCGACTCGAATAAAGTGGATGGGAAATGACTGCCTTATACAGGGTGCTCATGTATTAAAATGCATAGGTATAGTGCAACAGAAAATGCTTCAACTTTTTATAGACTTGAATAAACACTTATTGAAGTTTAACTGATTTGATACGAAATTAGATAGTTACCTATCAGTACCTAGATGTTAATTCTAATTCAGTTTTTATTCACAGATACAAGTATTATGATTTAACGAGATACGATCATTATGGTAATATGCATAGCTAAATTTTCCAGAGTAAGAACTTTTATTTGGAGGACAGCCTATTGAAGTATCTCTGACGTGCCGCGATTGCGCCACTTGCTTTTACCCAAAATTTCATTCAGTATTTATCATTTTAGTATTTGTTTGACATGCGAAGTCGACATCATTCGCTGTTGTATGGAGTGAAAAGGTTAGGTTAATTTAACCTTTACGATCCATAGAACTCCAAATCAGAAACAAATGACTTTGACAACGGATATTAAGCAAATTTCAAAATGTCGTTACGACAAACTTTTGGATAACAGCAAGTGACGAAATCACTGAACATTACTAGCCTAATGAATTTAAATATCAGGGTGAAAAACTGTATCGATAAAGGTTTATAAATTGGAGAATGCGCTCGCCATTTATTCGAAATAAAAGTCTGAAAACATTTAACATTGAGACATTACCCACTTTAATGAATCATTACATAGGTACCTAGGTACATTAGGTATTTTATAGAAATGAAGATGTAAACTTTGTACTAAGTTTTATTGTTATGTAAGTATAGAATATTTATTGTCTATGTCATTAATTCTTGTAGGTACGCATATTTTTTTTAGGTAGGCAGGTAGGCATATACGGAACTTGATTTAACAATAAATTAGCATCTAGAATCGGGATTGTAAATAATATTCGCGGGATTAATTAGAGCAATAAGTTCAAAATGGCAGCTGTTCACGATAATTTGCACTACATAGGTACATACATAATTATTATTTATAGCTGGTATTTTCACTAACAAATGATTTGAGTTTTATTTTAATAAAAAAACTATTCTATTGTTTTTCAAAAATATCATAATAACTAAAACTTTCCTGAATCAAATAAAAGTGAAAGATAAAATGATGAGTTTGAATTATACTTATCTACTTACCTAAAAATTTTAAATGAAACTTCGAATTTATTCATAAGGATTTATAGCGTAAAAAAGATATTTTCAGGTGGCTACATGCCAATCTTTGATCCATCAATAACAAACTTCATTACATATTTTTGCTTTCTATGGAAAAGGGAGAGGCTTGATTTTCTTGCTTAACTTAATTTTAGAAAGTAGTTGCTAATTGTTAGATACCTATCTACTATGGGCCAATAACCTATTTCAAAAAAATATTGAGTTAAAATTATTGAAATGTTCATTAGAACAATAGTTTCAAATTAAGTGTTATGCAAAATATTTGAAACAATATCTGAATCTAGGTAGGTATAAATAATTAACTGCAAATGAATTATATCACCACCGTGGACGTATTCCAAGATAAACCTCGACCGAAAATAATGAATTGTGTGTACTTTTAGGTATATACCTTTCAACATTTTTTCTCAATTATCTTGCATGACACTATACCTATGTCCTTGGGAAATTGAAGAAACTGTAGACTGAAAACATCACTGTATGTATATTAGCCTTACATGTGCCGCTTTGCTTCTTCGCCCAGGCGATTGCAGAAGGGCAATAACATCGTAACGATATCAACTCCATTGGTTCCATTTAAAATATGAGTATTACCTTTACCTACGTTGGGATTTTATCGAATGTATTAGCATTTGAATGACCAAGCCTTTGTGGTTGAAATCCAAATGTTTCTACCTATCTCTTGTATCTTATAGTGTAGATATATAATATAGAAGTAGGTATACCTATATACCTTTCTAACTATAGGTTTGATTTTGAATTCTTGACTGGCTCAATATTTGATAAAAGACATTTTTGTGGGGATGCAGTCATTTAATAAATAGAATTATTTGTATTAAGCCGAGCTTCCGAGAATGTTTATTCTCTTGGACAAGGCAAAATTCGTGAATTTAGAAAAAATTGAAAACAAATAGGAAATATTTCATAATCTGACGAAACGAAGTGTTTTAATACTTCACGAATGCAATGTAGGTAGGTATACCTAGGTCGGTATGTGTCAAAATACCTATAGGTAGCTATGTCCATTTCAAAAAGAGATATAAATTATTATAATGAAGGGATCTTTATTGTATTCTGCTGTATATAAGCATCATAATGCAATAATAGATATTCGTTCATTATAATAATTAATCAAGTACCTACCTACTCTCTCTCTTTTTGAAATAATGTAGGTATCTAGATATAGATATTGTCTGTTTTAGCCGACCTATTTCGGATTTTGGCTAGCAAATAAAAAATAATAGGTAGGTACATAAATATATCGAGTTTCAATAACTATCTATGTTTTGAAAACATTCTGATAAATTTTGATATAGATCATACCTAACATTTTTTAATGTATTATATAACTACTTGCATCAAATCATGGGCTACTGATATTTGGTTCCTGTGGTTTGCATCCCTTGACAGCTGATAGGCGTGTGTAGATATTTATAGACAGGTTTTAATAAATCAGTTAAATATATAATAATTAATCAAAAAGATAATAATATTAATATACTTTTGGTTTCAGATGCTTGGATTTCAAATTTTGCCACCATTTTTACCGCGGTCCCCATGCTGAGCTATTATACCCTCACCGGCCGTATCTTTACACGACACACATACAAAGGATCTGTCAAAAGACGAGCCATAGAAAGAGCAACGCCTCCGACAGCATGGCTGACGCCATTCCAGCGTAAACAAAATTCAATCGGCCAGCAAGATATCCATATGTATTATACAAACAAAAGTTTGCCGTAAGTTAAATAAACTCGTACGTTTTCAATGCAGACTGACGTTAGCCAGACGTGCGTAGAAAAAATTGTGCTCCCATCATGTCGACGAGCTTTTTACATGGAATATTAAACAGATTGCCAGTACTGTGGGTGTGTGGTATGCTGTTTTAATTTTTGGATGGATTCGAGTGGTCTTGAGTGGGTAAGGATATGCCGATTTTATTCTTCTTAAGCCCAATTTTTGAGAGATTAGGTGATTAGAAATCTGCAATGAGTACCTACCTTAATCAAACATCAAGCTCAAGAATGGACATGCGCATGAGATGAGACTATTGTTGTTTTCACAAATCCATCACAAATCTAGTTCTTTTGAATTGTACAGATTTTTTGATACCTAACTTTGACACATGAATTTAAGGTATAGGCTAGTACCCATAGATATTCTAGATCCAAACCTCTCATTAAAAAAAATATTACTTCTTTCTATTGCATCAATAAAACTAATTTAATATTTTTAGTTCTTAAATAGAATGCTTAATTCTTAATTAATATCATTTTACATAGGTAACATCAACAATTATTCAATTGAGAGTTTATCAATCGAATTAAAATCAATGTTACCAGTGTTATTTTTTACTAAATAGATAAAACATATTTATTTATTCCCAAGAGAATGAGAATATCTCATTTGAGTAGCATTAAAATGGCTCATATTGGAATCTCCATAACAATTGTCCTCTATAATCAAGGATTATCTATAGGTATATTTTTCATGAAGAAGCAGTAATTTGTTAAGAATATAAACACCTTTTAGTAGTTTTACTGTTAAATCGATCATAAAGTCGTAACATTAATGTTTTATGAGCAAACCAGGTGTAAGCTGGATATGCCGCAAGTGGTCTAGAATTCGAAGGAATATACCTACCTACCGATATTTTTTTTGTTTTTGATCGCCCGTTAAAAAATATTTATTAAAAAAAATTGGACCAACTTTATTAGTTGTTGCACTGGGAAAAACAAAATAATATAATTCTATTGCTACTGGTAACTTTGAGGTTGTGCAATTGTAGTTAAATAGAGGACTCTTGGCACCAACTTCACAAGTACCTACCTACCAGACAGAACCAATAGAATTAATATAAATATAATTTAATAAAGTCCGTCTATTTTTTATAAAAAATGATAATTTCACACTTTTGAGTGTAACACTTGTCAGACTGTACCATTCCTTTGTAACTCGAAAACCGTGACTCTAGGTATGGAAAAAATGTTCAATATAAACGTTGTTACAAATAATCTGGTCTTTAACTATGTTGCCTGAGATTTTCAATTTTCGAAGAAAATTGTCCCTGCATTCCGAACATACACATATTTGAGATTTTAACATCTCTGTAACTCTAAAACCGTAACTCTTTTGAAAAAATGTTCAATTTAAACGTTTCCTTTTATTGTCCTATCTTTAATTCTGCCGTCTCAGATTTTCGACTTTAGAGGAAATTGGGACCATTTCTTAAAGGAAGTAGGTAGGTATACGGTTGTATGTTTGCTTTTGTTATACTAAACGTACTTACTCCGATTTTGATGAAAAAAACTGCCCTCGAAGGCGGTAGAGTGGGTAATTTTTCTCGAAAATGGAATATCTGAGATGGCAAAATTAAAGATGAGACCATATCCGGAAACATTTAAATTGAACTTTTATTTCAAATAATTCACGGTTTTCCAGTTACATCAATTAAAGTCTGAAATTTGTGTATATTTCCGTTATGTGAAGGCAGCAGTTTTTTCGAAAACTGAAAATATGAGACGGGAAAATTAATGAAGAGATTAAACGTAGCAACATTTTAATTGAACATTATTTTCTGAAGAATTACGGTTTTCGAGTCACAGCAGTAAAGTCTGAAATATGTGTATCTGCTCCGCGATGTTTTGCGATCTCTGAATAATAACAAGTAGGTGCAAGCTAAGACTGTATGTACACCGGATTGATAAGTAGGTAGGTACCAACTACCTTCTTTGGATTAGTGAACGTTCAACGATTTTCATGGCTAATGTTACACTTAAAAGCGTAAAAAATGTTTATTGCTCTCAATTTATATATTTCCAAAGTTCTTGGGGTTATTACATCCCAGCAGATCCATATGGTACCGGTACTAACACTAACAGTACTTAGATACCTACATCGAATTTATTTTTCTACCAATCTGCCGTATTCTCTAAGGTAGGTACATGACACTGAAACCAAGCATAAACATATTATACCGTTACCAAACCTATAGGTGTTCTACGTTTAAAAGATCATTTTCCACAACATTCTTGTCCAATGTAATTCGAGGCTTGTTAATTGCCAATTAGAGCTTAGTTGAGGAGCGTAAAAATTGTAACAATTTTCCGATTGAACCATAAATAATCAAAGGCATTTAGTACCTATTTGAAAACGAAATAAAAAATAATGCATCTAATAGACAAATAATAATATTCCTGAATGATTATGTAATAACTTGTGTAGATACATGTAATTATCTTATTACCTTGTGTAAGTTCATTTCAATTTTTCTTGTATATCTAGCTAATCAGGAAGTGAGACGTTTAAGGTCTGGCGTCTAGAGAAAGTAAATGCATAAATTTATTATTTTATGTCACATCGATAGCTACTTTTTATACATATACCTCAAAGGTAGGTATACCTAGGTAAATAGCTCTAGTAAAAATAGTTTATATTTTAGGTTAAATAAAAGACATAGTAACTAGTGGACTGAGCGTCAGATAGTAAGTATAGGCGGTGGACCAGAAATTTGACTTTTTGTCTCTATCTAATGAGTGCTTTTAATTTTTTTATATTTATCTAGCGCTTCCTGTCGAAGTCACTAGTTACCTAAATGATGGTCCATATTGTTATTAGGACACCCGTAGTCTATTTCAATTTAATACGTCTATGGGGTAAATTGAAAAACTATGTACCTAGGTGCACAAATCAAAAGTTAGGTTCTATTTAGCAGTCAAAGATATTTAATAATGATATTGCATCAACTATCTTCATCATATAATGAGTGGTAAATTAAGGTATTAGTAATGCTACACATAAACTTTATAGGTACTGATTAAATATAATGTTTAACCTGACTGAATTTGACGATGCCAGGACAGATAATTATATTTTTAAACATAAATAGGTATCTACATAATTCTATCATATCGAAAAATCAAATAACCCAATTAGCGTTACCAGCTTTACAGAATTATTTTATAGGTAGATACCTACCCATATGATGAGTAGCAGAATTCGACTTTGGTGTATTCAATTTAATTTTGTTAAGAAAGTATCTAATATATTTTACAGAATTAATTTAGCAATGTAGCGTTTTTAAATACAAATTTGTCTTGCATCTATATAAAATACCTACAATTCGATAGCAGTTTCTTGCTGGTATATTATAGGCTAATTTCTAGAGGTTTTATGTGTTCGAAAATTTAATACTTCATCCATTTATATGAATATATTTTAGACTTATATTTGTATTTAAAAATTGTACAAATTTTGATCCCTATATGAAATTATATTTTTCAGTACACCTACTATTACAACATGGACTATGAACCAGATAGTTCCATTCTTTGTGATTTCTGGAAAGCTGAAGTATTATTTCTGATAAATCACAATCTCAACAACAAACGGAAATATCTCATAAATTAGACATATCCTGAAATTATAGTTTTCTGTGGATAGTAGGTACCTATGCCTGACAGAAACACAATTTTCAAGCTAGCATTCCGGAAATCAATGATACCGTTTCTTGCATAGTTATTCCAATAGTAGAAAAACCTTGAATATAGAAGAATGGAATTTCAGTTAAATGTGATTCCAACAAATTATTTATGTATTCTGTAGAGTTGTATCAGGTAAAGCAAATTTTCCACAAATGGGAGGTTTCAATCGAAGAGGAAGGGTAGAGTATAATGAATATGTATTTATAATATGGATGTACAGTTGAAAGTACTGTTTATAATTTAGCATATGGATTCACTATTCTATACCTACTGCCTACTTATCTATACCTTTATTAAATGAATAGAATTGAAGTGTTTTGATTTCAAAATTAAGGTAAGGTTTAGCCAACCATGTAAAAAAGTCATCAGTGACCTATTAGGTATAAATATGTTTCGCGAAACGCATTGTTTTCAAAAACCGTTAACTAATTCTACAGCTCCCATTTTTTTTCACTGACAATTATAGGATACCAGCTAGTACCGAATAAAGATAAAAATGACGTACCTAGCTTATAACGCCGTTAAAACGGACGTTTATTTAAACATAATCGTGTAGCGCATCAAATCTGGGATTCAATTTCATGCCATGGGTTTTAGCTTAAGAACATTTTTTTATCATTTGTCAGCTGTCGGTTATTTCTACTACTATCTCAATTTCAGGATCTTTGTTATATTTGATTGTATATTATTCATATAAACTAAAATTTCATCATATAGGTAGGTAGGTACTTTAAAGTGATATTTATTTATTACCTACATTTATTTGCAAGTTGATCATATGCATATTATAAGAATAATGCTTCAATAAAGTTTACATTTTATGAAGATAACAACTTCAAGATACTCGTTCAGATGGCAAAAAGGACAAACTTATCTTAATTACGAACCCAGCCAAGAATTCCACATAAAGTTTAATATCTTAAATATATTACATAGGTACATGTAGGTATACCTAGTTACATGTAGGTACATGTTATATGACGTAATGGATAGATTAATTCTCATTGATAGGATTCGTTATGGAAATGAATACTTCAAAATAATCTGCCTAGTCTTGATAACTGAATCTAGATTATGTTCTTAAATTATGGCAATTTAACTTTTACACTGATAGATATGTGTATGATTGGAAAAATGTATCTGATGTTTTCAGAATTATCATTTTTCTTGTCCTAAGAATGCAAATTAATATGCAGTAAATTTTTAGTTGACTTCCAACTTCCATTCAATGGCTAAGCGGGATGGCGTTAATTAAGGGTATCTCCGGAGCCACTTGGGTGGTCTTTAACTTCTCAAGATTCCATAGCAAGAAAGAAAAAAGCCAGAATCTTCTCTTCTCAAGGAGGTGGAGTCAAGATATCAAGTTGAGCATCAAGATTCCAAAAGAATTCCACAGCAGATGGATAGAATTTTGTTATGTTTTGTGGGTAAGAAATTATGAGTAGGTAACTACCTACCTACTTAATTATCTCAGCACCTTTAAACTGTATTGATAAAATGGCTTCTTCTCAGTTTTAATTGAGACTATTGAAATTTTAATATGTAGGTAGGTTCATAGGTACATACATATTTAACATGTTTATATTTGATATAACTAACGAATTAGAGAAACACGAAAACTACTTTTATGACATAGGAGCAAGAATAAAGAGATATGACTAGTAATTACCTATGGTCATATTGTTCAATTTCAATTTTACAAATAATTATTATGATATTATTTCATGGAATGTGAAATTATTGTTAAGAAGTATTAAGAAAATCAACGTTGCAAGTACCTAGTTGAATATAAGATTGTCAAATATTATATGAATATTAAAACATATTTAGAGCAATAGCAGACAAAAATCAAAAGGACAGTTAAAATTAGAAATGAAAATGAAATGATTTTGAAGAAATATTTTTTAAATGTAATTATGAGAATGCAATTTTACCTACTGACCCCATAGTGCGTAGAGAGAGAGAGAGAGAAATGCTTTATTGTCGAAAAAATATAAATTTTGTAGACAAAGCAAAATAAAAATATCAAAATCAAACAATACAAAAACAAAACAAAGTCAAAACTAAAAATTAAATAAATTTATATAATATAAAACAGAAATATAAAAATATAAAGATGTAAAAATATAAGATAATAAGTATCAGAATGTAACCTACAGCTGTATATTCGGTTAGAAAGTAAGTTAATATACAGCTGTAAATTCAGTCAGAAGGTAAACACTAACTAAATCACAAAACAAAAACGAATTTTGTACAAACAATAAACCAGTGCGTGAGCTGAGCAGAAACGTGCCTTAGAGAAAAAAGTCGTTAACTGCATAAAAGGCATTATCCTAGGTAGAAGTTATTTAATTGAATCTGGGATAAGCCGTTAGTTTCATGGAAACGATAAGAATTCAAAATTCAGAGATAAAACATAAAACCCTCTAGGCGGAAATATGGCGAGGCACAAGGATAGAATAATCAACACAGATGGAAAACTGACTCTTATTACGAGTGATGGAGAAAAATTTCAAATATATTTTTTTTTATTTTTTATGTAGTAAATATCTTTTGGTAAAAGTGGAAATTGAAAAATCACCTCACACCATTGAAAAATTTGATTGAGTCATATTCTTTTTAAATAGAACACCCTGTATATTATTTGGAATGAAAGTCCTCTTTGTTCTGATTTCAAATAGGTACCTATATCTAATTTGATGGCATTTGGTTCAATAACTTTTGAAATATTTTAGTTCTAAATAAATTACATTTTCTAAATTATAACAAATATTACCTAACAATAGGTACCTACATACCTACTAACTTAATCATATAGATTTTTAAAGTACCTATCTACTTATTGCAATTTATAAGAAAATCAATGATAACACAACACTAAATACAAAGCAAATTGTTTTCTATAGAACCCTCTTTGTTTTCGAAGCACTTACGAATATTACCTAATAATTTATTAGGTATTTATATTTATACCTACAAGAGGTAATAAAATTTGGATTTTCTGTCTCCAATTCTAATACTGTGTTGTTGTGTTCAGTCCTTTTACTTCTAAACTTTCGGGTATTATTATAATAGACTTTGTTTTTCCTTATCCTTATAAGAATCTATCACACGGGTTTAGATCTGGGCTATTCGCTGGCCATCGGACGGTTCCGTGTCTCTCTACAGCCGGTATATATTATTTAGATAATTTTTCACTTACAGAACATTGTGGACTGGGCGCCAATTCGATGCCATATTAAATTAATTTACTGTTCAGATGGGATATTTTCTAATAATTGTTCTATTTCCGGCTCCAAAAATTTAGATATCGCTCAACAGTGAGGGATCGTACATAAATATATACTTATAATTGATCCAATTACCATATTATTTAACTAACACACCACGCATTAAGAAATTTTGCGTCCCTATATTTTAATAGTCTGTATTTGGAAGATAGATATGGATTTTCTGTTCCCCTAAAATGTTTGTTTTTTCGATTAAATACCTCCACTGATGTGAAAGACGCCAAAGCCTTCTGCACAATATGCAACCCTCTGTCTTCTATGTTCGTCGTCGTCGTGCAAAGGATGAAATACCTATATAGGGGTGATATTTATGACATTTTATCATTCGCTGAATTTCGTTATAGGTATGACTTTCCAGACATCTTTAGCACATAAGGAACTGAATATTGTGGATTTTCTAAGAAATAATACCTAGGTAGATATAGATATTCTAATACCTAACTCTATACAGGGATATTTCTATTACCTTGAAATCAAAGTCAAATATCAAGTTCTTCTAAGTTTCTTTCGATTGTCGCCTTCTTTCGTTGAATGTTATTGCGCTCTTGAAAATGTCTAATTACCTACGTTCTTAATAGTATCCTTCTGCCCGGATATATTTGATGATACCTATTCATATCTCACTCTTGCAATGCTGATATTTAGAAAAACGCATTAACTACCAATACTTTTTAAATAATTTTCTATTTATGCAATACCTACTTTCTAATCTTCAAATAACACTGCTTTGTTGCCATGATTACAATAACTGCAGACGTTTTCGAGGCAAATTGATTATTTTTATAACAACAATAATTGTGGAAAACTAAGTTTAAGCTCAAATATTTGAAAAGTTACTAAAGCAAATGCCAAAAAATTATATATATATATATATATATATATATATATATATATATATATATCTGAAATAAGAACAAGCAGGCCTTTTATTCTAACTAATAATATACAGGGTGTTCCACTGAAAAAATATGACTCGACTAATTTTTTCAATGTTGTGTACAGATTTTTTTATTTTCGCTATTAACAAAACATACTACATGATAAATTATAAAACTTTAATAGTCAAAGTTTTTCTCTATCACTCGTACTTAATAATAAAATATCTATAGAGTTGTATTAAAACTGAGGAAAAAATCAAGATTGACGAAAGAAATAACCAAACCTGAAATAATATTCAATGATCATGGAAAATGTTAAATATACCTAATATCTGCCTTCACCCACCAACTATTTTTGAGCTTCTCTCTCCATAGGTAGGTATCAAAATTAGTTTTGTGATAATTAAAATAAATTTTTAATTTCAAGGCAGTGTTCCTGAATCCTAAATTTCAGTTCGTTTGATTCATCCGAATAATCAAACTTAGGTCCAAATACTACTACTACCACAACGATTAAACAAACGTTATATTTTATTACATCTATCTCGATGTCATTGGAGTCTCTATCTGTTGCTATCGTTTTGCCATCCGTCTGAGCTAATTGTTATGTGACTCAGTTGTTCAGGTATGTAGGATATCAAATTCATAGGACAAAGAGGATTTTTTAGATTGTTATTCGAACGTTAGGTGGAATAGGTTCCAAACTCTGAACTGGCTAGAAAAGCACTTAAAATCCTGTCCTGATTATCAATCACATGAGTGAACGTTGGATAAGATTGGAGATTGATACGACCGAGCGGCTAGACCCCGCCCAAGCATTGCACGCAAACTAAACACAAAAATATCATCGTAGGTGTATGCGAATCGCTTGCATGATTGCGCGACACTTTTAACCTACGTTCTGTTGTTATTAATAACACAATAGAAATTATGTGTGCAACTGTGTTGCAATTCTACACGCCTCAAAGGCGGCGTGATGTGACGCAACATGGCAGGTTCGCTGTTGTTGTTTCTAATCGAGGATGGGCTGGTAACTTGTCATAATTGGGTTGCTGTGTGAGTGTTGGAGACTGTTGTTCTCCTGCATTCGAGTATTATAAGTCAACACTGTTGGCAGTTTCCGGGAAAGCTATTTATAAAAAAATATCCTTAACTACACATAATGTCAAGAAAATCTTATGCCTAAGGGAAAGTAGATATATATGAAGGTATTGAAACAATTAAATTAAATTTAAAACAGCTTTCATCAAAACCACACTTGATATCTGGATGCATTTAAATTCATCCCACTTTTATAAATTTAAATTGCAGAAGCTCTACAATATACTTAATTACTCATTCTATACCTACCTATGTTCTATCAGGTAGGTATGGTCAGTTACAAATACCTACTTACCTAATTTTACCATATTCCTAAATTCAAGCCACTGTTTTAACATTATAATTGTTCGACATTTAAAACAAGCGGTAAGCAGCACTGAGCCATTTAATTAAATCAGAACGTTCTCTAGAGTATCATAGAGACGTCTACCTTTTCATATAACAGCTTAAAGTTTAACGCGGTTTGAGAACTTTATCAATAACATCCTTCTACTTTATGGTCCAGAGAAATGTTCTCACATTACTTAATTACAGTGATGAATTGATAATATTCGAGAACAACGCCTAAAATTTTAATCAGTTGGAGGTTCGGTTTAATTGTTCTCAAGATCCGACATGAATGAATATATTTTATTTTCTATTTAGCTTATGAAATTATTGTCTCAGTATAGTCTCACTAGCCTAATACCTAATATTTGAAGAGTAGTAGATTTTGTACTATCAATTGTCTTATTGATATTTTACAAAGATAATATGTCGACATTTCATTAATAGGTACAAGGGACACCGACAATTTAAAATTATGAAGGACCTATAGGTATCTATTTTCAGAATTTTAGAGAAAATTCTTTGAAGTACGATTTTGTGCTTTTTTTCTTTTCGTCCGATACCCTAAGTCGTTGGTAGGGTAGGGCGGGACTAATTGAGCATAGGGACAAGTTGAGCTATCGAAATATCTCGAAAACTATTCACCACACGAGAAGGCATCAAATAGCGAAAAGAAGGTGTCGCTGGAGGGGAACTCATCACGAGACCTCCAGTGGCGACTAGTCGATCGAGTAAAGTACACGCTCGCATTGTTTATTTTGTATCCAAAAAGTAAAAAAATTATAAAACGGAATATTTCGTCGGAAATAGTTAAATATTATCCGATTTCAATCAGGTACGTGTTAAGCTTCCATAAACTTATAGTACTTTTGTTATGTATAAATATTTTGGGTATAATTCTAACCGGTTTCTCATAACCCCACATTTGTTTTAAAATTTTAAAGCCTATTCTGAAAGCTTACCAGGAGAAACATAAATTCATTGTCAAGTTTTCAAGGAATGGACACATACAAAATATTTTTTACAAAAAATTGGACCGATATTATTAGTTTGTGCACTGAAAAGTATAAAATAATATTAATTCTGTTGGTGCTGTTACTTTTGAAGTTGTGCAGTTGCAGGTAGATTGATAACTTTTGGCACCCACTTCACAAGTACCACCACCAACAGAATTAATATTATTTTATACTTTTCAGTGCACCAACTAATAACGTCGGTCCAATTTTTTGTAAAAAATATTTATTTCACACTTTTGAGTGTAACATTAGTCCCGAAAATCGTATACCATATCAATGAAGATAGTACTTATCCTATTACCCACGTATATTCCTTGCTTGTAGTTGTTATTATTATAGAGATCTCAGAACATCGCTGCGGAAATACGCTTGAATATTTTAGTTGTTACCATTTTAACACCGATTTAACTCGAAAACCGTAACTCTAAGGAAAAAATGTTCTTTATAAATGTTGCTACAAATAATTATATCTTTCATGTAGTATCGAAAAATTTTCAATTTTCGAAAGAAATTGTCCTCTCCACATAGCAAAAATACATTTTTAACATGCGTCTATCTCGAAAACCGTAGCACTTTTGAAAAAATGTTCAATTTAAACGTTTCCGGATATTATCCTATCTTTAATTATACCAACTCAGATTTTCGATTTTCGAGAAAATTCGCCACCCCTTCGAGGGCGGTTTTCGAAGGAAGAGAGATTTCGGATTTGCGTTTTTATGAATATGGGACCATTTCTCAATCCCCTTCTTTCAAATGAATCCAAAATCATCAAAATCGGAGCACGTTTACTATATAAAAGGCGCGCACGAACCAAAAAAAAAAAGCAGACAGTCGAATTGTATACCTCCTCCGTTCGGGGTTCGTCGGTCAAAAATGTGCGCATTTACTCTCGTTTGTGTCAATTGCAACAGTGACAACGACGATTAAGTGTCCTATATCTTACTAATATTTTCTTTTATATATTAATATTATCTTATTAAGATAAGCTTTATTGATAATTATAAAAATATTCAAGTCCGAATATGAATAAGAAAGACTGAAACTAATTCCAATGTTAAGCATAAGATATTGATATTTTGTTGATTCTAGTATCAGTTTATTATTCAAAGAAAATTACTTTAAGTGTAGTTGTTTTGTCACTGCAAGACTGTAAATAAAAAGTTGATTATCAAACAGAAATTTTATTTCATCTCTAGTTAACATTGAACCCATCATTTGGCTAGACATTCTAAGTGCTCAATTTGACTCTGACTTTCTTCACCTAAAGGGATGTAGCTCTTAAATGCGATTTGATAGAAATAAATTACTATGCACACTTTTGTAAACGGATAAATTCGTAATCCTTCAGTATGCATAACAAGCCATTAATACTTATCGTTGAGGAGCTATAACCGCTCAAGTGAAAAAGTGCTCAACTAGCCAAGCCCTACTCTACTAGTAGCAGTTAATAGAACTTTGAATTCCGACATTATTATTAGATATACCTAAATCAAAATATCCAACACAGTCTTTGTCTGGAGAAGAAAATTCATAGAAATTGTCTCAGCAATTTAGAATAAAGCAAACCTACAAACTAACTGAAAAATTAAAAACTTTTCAAATCATTCACAAAGCCTATCCGTACCTACGTAACGCCCAAATCATCTCTTCTCCCCTGTTCCAAACTCCGTTGTAGCATTGTAGTTTGAAAAGTGTTTATCCCTAAGCTGAACTCCTGTGATTCTCGGCAAGTGCCGCTCATAACAAAAATAAATCTCGCTTTCTAATTTCAGGCCTCATGAATTCGCTCACAAGTGACTTCGGATGGGGGATGACGACCACTCTATCTAAGATGGAGACAATCACGACAATGCTATTACAGAGGAGGGAGGAATAGCTTATTTGCATGAAAGTGACCATTGGGAAGATAGGAAGCTGGGCTAATTAGATCTTTTGATAAAGTATGCTCAAGAACTGATGCCAGCCTTCATTCTGGTGCCTATAAGAAGTTTTGGGTATTCTCCAAAATTACATACCGCTTCAGTTACGCATTGACATTAGAATAGAAAATCGATATGTAAATGAACTGAGTGTGAAACTTTATAGAATATCTATTGTGGATATATTTTGGAGCAGCTAGCACATACGGGAAAGTGTGTTACAGGAACATTAGCAAATACATGATGCATGTCAGATAATCTCAAACAAAGTGACCACCAAAATTATTTTTATTACATTGACTGAATAAATTGATATTATTATTATTATTATTATTATTATTATTATTATTATTATTATACAATTTCAAATTAATTACATTAGGCAAATAAATTCATCGTGTACAAATGAGCACCTAAGTGACTTAACACTTGTGTTGTGCTATTACAATATTTTTAGAAGTAAATTTAAATAGTAAACAGTAAGAGAATTAAAAACAATAAAATAAAATTTAATACTTGTTAATGCTCCAATATCTTGACAAATTCATGATTATTTTGAAAGATGAATTTTTTGATTTCCCTCGAAAATATTTTAGGATTGCTTATATGTCTTATTCTTAAAGACACAATATTACAAATTTTTGGCAATATATAATTTAAGAATCGTTAACAGGCACTCGTATTCAATTTTGGAGTAGGTTGCAGTTGATTTGTAGTGTTTCTAGTTGTGTAGACTGTCGGCACAAAATTATGAAAAAGTTTATTATTGAATGCATATATACATAACCTATTGAAATATAGTGTTCGGATATTACCAATATCTTCTGTGTATGAAAGGTTAGTATGAAAAGATTTTTGTTTTCTCAATATTATCCTCAGAATGTAGTTTTGTATTATGTTTAGTTTTTGTAAAGAACTCTTATATATTGCTCAATATGATATTCTACTTTCGCCAAATTAATCACATTATAAAATAAGAATCCGAATAATATCTACTTATTTGTTGTTATTGTGCCTTATTCTCCAGAATTATTGTGTGCATTATACAATATTAAATAATATTGTATTGAAAATTGGATACGAGCTATACCTATAGGTATAGGTAGATTTTGGCAAAAATTATGTGTATAAGGTTTAATCTTATCGAAGAAAAAAGAAGTTTCTCTATAATTTGAGATTGGTGGTTCACTTAACAGACTTTCCCCGCAAAACCTGCCGATAATATTTCTAGTTCCCATAATAAATAATGTTTTGTCACTAATTATGAAATAAGTATGTTTTGAAAAATAAATCGCGAACGTTATTAATTTAATAAGTTTATTATTTGCAATCCAATGGAAATGGAAATGGAAATAATTTTAAAGATATTTTTTTCTGGATTTATTCATAAGTATTTATTCACATGTAAAATAATTAGGTATAGAACTTGTTAAGATAAACTAAAAAATCATGAGGCGTATGCTAGTTATTTTGGTATCTATCATATCTAGCTAGATACTATAGGCAAATAGGTAATAAATACCTAATCTTATAGGTATATAGGTAAAATAACTCTTGAGTTATCATACATATTATGAGTTAGTGAAAAATGCTGAGTATAGGTACCTACCTAACTAGGATTTTTAATAGAAATTCATTAGTAACTTTCTTGTTATGAAAATTAAATAAGTACATTAGAGATGACACAACTTGTAGTTGCAAAGTCAGTAGCCAAGTCAATCTTCTGAAATTGCATTAAAATTCTACTTGATTAATTTTGGAGAAATTTTAGAAGAAAATAATGTTTGTATAATATGTATGATAATGACAATCTCAAATTCAACAAATTTGCAAAATCTTGTAAAATTATTAACTTCTTAATAAGTCTATATTTTGTTAGAGACTAATCTAATTTGTATCGATTTTTGTAAATTGTTTGATATTGAATAATAGATATGTCCTAATAGCTGTTTGAATTTAGCTATTTATTTTGATTGATAATTACTTACAAAACATTATAAAGCTTGTACCTTTTAAAAAAAACTATGAAAAATAGGTAAAAGAACTTAAATATATTGGTAGGTACTATCAAAATATTCTACCCTATTCTTGGTTTGTACTTACAGGATGTTTCAAATGTAAAAAATGTTAGGTACCTTTTGCAATTATCTAGATGTCAAAAAGTTACAATATATTAAATAAGTGAAAACATCTAATTTCAAATACTTACATTAATTTCAATTTATGCTTGAATCGATGGCATAAGACCTAATTATTATTTTGAAATTGCAAATATACCCATGTTAAAGATAATAATTCAAGAAATCATTGCATTAGCTGTAAATTCGAAATTTGTAATAGGTAATATTAGTACCTACCTAATTATATCATGTAGAGTTAAGTTGAGATGAGATACAAAGATGAATATGATAAAAATCTTAGTTTCAATGTAGTATTTGAAGATTTTTAAATGTTTTATTGTCCCTCGAATTCGAGGAACCCTAGTAAATGTAGCACCGCCAAATCGATGTGTATAAGGGGATACCTATCTAGACGAAAAGAAGGTTTAAATTATGAAATATAAGAAGTTAACTCATGAGAAAGGGGTTTAGTGTTCTGATAGTACCTATACCTAATATGTAAATGCGTCGTCTTTTCTGAACCCACCGATGAACATTTACGATCGTACCCCATAAAATTTCAACTGTATGCAATTTGCTTCTAAACATGTGTTGCCGTTGCCATCCATTGGGAGCTATGCCAAGTAGAAATAAAAAAATCTAATAATTTCGGTTTTAACAAGATTAATTAAGATATAGATAGTTTTTGGTAAATCTACTGTCAGCTTTAATTTGGTGTAGGTACCCACCTACCTACCTATTTTATGTGTGAGTTTTCTTATGATAATGGTATAAAACAGTGACTGTAAGACTTAGCGTTTTAGTAATATAGGTATCTACATACCTAACAGATTTTGATAGTGAGTATAGTAAGTACCTATATAATGTGTCCAAGATAAATAGGTATGGGATAGCATTAGTAGGTATCCCGAGTAAGTACTTAATAATATCTTCCCTCTTATTAAAAAGAATAGGTATTATTATTCCACATTGTGTTTTATAAATTAGGTAGGTACCTACCTTCACTTACTAGGAAATCACGTGTAACGTGTAACCTCCCACAATTAGGTATAAGTATACCATCTGACGAATTTACCTATTTAACAATAATCACTTTTCAACTAATTTCATATATTCTGAAGAACATTTTTACCACATAGGTAATTAAAATTTCATGACACACACCAATATTCGTTAGGTACCTACATGACCTTGAATCTGATTGATTTTATTATAACAGAGTAAAAACCATTAGGTAGTGACTTAAAATAGGTAATCAGTTAATTAGTGTGAAACGTACATAACAACATTAACATTAACAAGTAGTAAGTATAACATAAAATAATGATAAAATTTCTTGATAATAATGATCAGTCATTGATATCAACAAAGAATGTGAATCTTTATATATGCAATGGAGATACACTGAAGAACTATCCTATCAGAAGCAGTTTTTTAATCTTCCGTGCATTGACCCAATCCTATAAGCGTTTGTGGATTTCGGTTCCATATTATAAGCTTTGTTTCAGTTTACAAACAATCACAACGTTTTGCGGATTTTCGTTCGTTCTATTCGTTACATTCGTACGTTACAAACTTCACCTACATATAATACAACATACAAAACTCTTTGGTGCACACTTTGCCCAAAATGTCCACTTCACCCAAAAATCTGTAGTGGACACTTCGCCCAAAATGTCCACTTCGCCCAAAACTTGTTGGTGGACACGTCGCCCAAAATGGCCACTTCGCACCAATTATTTATTTTAGAATAAAAGAACACCGATAATGTTCATAGAGGTAGGATGGCACACATCAATCTAACTGACTTATCTAATTTTCGGTGAACAGTTCACATATTATCAACGTACCCGATACTCTTTTGGCTCTGATTTACCATAAAGTCATTACAGTTAAGAAATGTGGAATCGGAATCATCAACATTTTGAGCATCATCAATAAAATCTTCCATAGGTTGTATTTCTTGCTTGCCCCGTAGATAGGTACCTGTATCTACTGATTTTGGGTGGTAGACGATCGAGCAATGACTTAGCTTAACTAAACCAACTTAAGTCACCAACAATGTAATGACTATCATAACATAGGTTTATGGAGATGCATTAACCAAAATATTCAGCTCTCCAGTTCTTTGTTGGGATAGGTAATTATTCCAGGTGGAAGAGACAGCGATAGAGGCCTTGTTCGGAAATTGTTTTTGCACTGACTTTTTACCCTTCTGTGCAAATATTTTAGATGGTGCTGAGACTAGATTCACTCCAAGTTGTTCTCTTTGATGCCTTCAGTGACCTTTAATCTAATAGACCAGGAATGACAAGCAGACTTTCTTTGATATTTAATTTAAAAAAATCACACCACATTTAAACAAAACATGCGGGCGTTCACAAAAAATTTCAGCGGTAACAACACCTGTGAGTCGATGTAAGAATATTTCCCCCAAATATATGTAGGTATTATCTCCACGTTGGTAAATTGTTTAGTTAATATTGTTTTAGAAAATTTCAACGAAGAAATTCAACTCTCCATAGAAGCAAAAGTTCGATTAGGTAGGTACTTTTTTGTCCTTGGGATATTTTTTAGTAATGATTGATGGCTTCATTAATATAGATAGAGATTATAAATATCAACTTTAAACTAATTGATACAAAATACTATGAAAAAATTAAATGGATTTAAAATTTCCAAAACAAGTTTTGAATGGTCAAAAAGAATCAATTCAGGAAATTTTTATTTACTTTGTTATCACGAGTTTTGATTTAAGAAATCTTCGTTTCAATAAGGCCATAGGTACAGGCACCCATTTTCATAGAATATCAGGGCAAAAAACAAAATTCATTATAACGAAAAACCAGCAAGATATTCAAAAACATTTATTGTTATTTCCTCAAAAATGCTAGTAGAACCTAATTAATGTAAAAGAAATTCATCCTATAAATGTACCTTTAGATAATAAATATTTTTTACAAAAAATTGGACCGACGTTATTAGTTGATGCACTGAAAAGTATAAAATAATATTACTTCGATTGGTGCTGTTACTTTTGAAGTTGTGCAGTTGCAGTTAGATTGATAACTTTTGGCACCAACTTCACAAGTACCATCACCAATAGAAGTAATATTATTTTATACTTTTCAGTGCATCAACTAATAACGTCGGTCCAATTTTTTGTAAAAAATATTTATTTCACACTTTTGAGTGTAACATTAGTCCCGAAAATAGTTGAACGTTCACTATACCATATCAATGGAGATAGTACTTATCTTATTACCCACGTATATTCCTTGCTTGTAGTTGTTATTATGAGATCTCAGAACATCGCTGCGGAAATACGCTTGAATATTTTAGTTGTTACCATTTTAACACCGATTTAACTCGAAAACCGTAACTCTAAGGAAAACATGTTCATTATAAATGTTGCTACAAATAATTGTATCTTTGATATAGTATCGAAAAATTTTCAATTTTCGAAAGAAATTGCCCTCTCCACATAGCAAAAACACATATTTAACATGTGTCTATCTCGAAAACCGTGACAGTTTTGAAAAAATGTTCAGTTTAAACGTTTCCGGATATTGTCCTATCTTTAATTATACCATCTCAGATATTCGATTTTCGAGAAAATACGCCCCCACCACCCCTTCCGGGGCGGTTTTCGGAGGGAAGGAGATTTCGGATTTGCGTGTTTATGAATATGGGACCATTTCTCAATCCCCTTCTTTCAAATGAACCCAAAATCATCAAAATCGGAGCTCGTTTACTAAATAAAAGGCGCGCACGAACCAAAAAAAAATAAAGCAGACAGTTGAATTGTATACGTCCTCCGTTCGGGGTTCGTCGGTCAAAAATAGAGGACGCAACGTAAGGGATTCAATCAATTTTAGAGTCGCCTGATGGAGGCGCCATCTACGATGGAGTGCCCACACTTGTACGCATATTGAGTTGCCACTACAACATAAACCAACAGAAGTATCCTGTACTGCATCGAATTTTCACAAAGTCTTTTTTATAATTTTATTCTTCTTTTTTCAGCAGAAGATTCGACTTAAATTTCATATTATGTAAAGACAAGATAAATTACGTGATTATGAGACTTACATAATTATGGTATCTGAAACCAGTGACTGTGTAATAAAATTGCCACTTTATGAACAATAAAACACGCATTCTTACTGGTGGCAATGATTAACTCAAAATGACCGTATGATTTTTGTAAAATGATAACTTCTAATTAAGTTCATAATCAAAATCATAAAAATTATACGCCGGCACCATTATCCGGAATTACAACACACAAGAAATATAATTTCAATAGTAATAGTTTCAAAACGAAGTTTTATGCCTGTGATTACGGTCATATATTCCTCTGCATAAAGGAGATGATTGAATCATTTGCCATTTCTGAAACTTCATTACATACAAATAATTTATTCGATAATTTTATTTCTCTTGATTTTGTAGATGTTCAAAAATGTAGAGATAGATTAGTGGAATAGGGCAGAGGTTGTCCTGCCACAAACTCCTACATAGTCTTACATATACTAATTTTCATGACAATAGGTTAAACAATGTCGAAGTTGAAGCATTATATGGCACTCTAATGTGTTAAAACAAATTGGATAGTGTTAAAATATTCTTAAAGTTGAAACTCCATTGTCTGTGGGTATACAAATTTTCTTGACAATCTGTTAAAAGCTATAGAAGTTGATGCATTGCATCGCCATCTACTGGTGAGTTATTTCGGTATAAAAAAATGAACCAAAGCACCTAAAGACATGAACCAAATATCAAATCTTAGGAGAGAATGATTCCTAAAAGATCTATTTTAAGAAAATTTGGCGGAGAAATTATTCCACAAGGTGTTATAGAGGGTTATAGAACAATATTTCAATGGCTTCTGTAGAATGATAACGTTTAACTAAATACTGCATTTAGATGCAATATGCAATAAGTCATAAATTTAACATCAAGGGAACTAATGGTAAAATTATGTATTCATATATACCTACAATAATCCGTTATTTACGTGTAGGTATATACCTACATAGTATACCTATTTGGGAATAATTCAGAGTAGGTATTTTTATAGGGTTTTCTTTCATTTTCCTGCTCAAAAAAATCGTTTTGATGCTATATCTTTCTGAAGATTGTCTAAAGATTTAGTTATGTAAGTATGAATATAAAAATTAGATTCCTCCATGAAATTAAAACCTTTTACCTACAGAATGATGAATAATTTAAATAAAATTATTAAAGGATTTTTTTGTGCTAGTCTTACGTAGTATTTCGCTTATATTTTTCACCTCCACTTCCTCTTCTTTCTAGTCATGCGGACCCTAAGTCTCTGCAGCAATGACAATATATTTTTTGTAATTTTCCAAGAACCCGGCCATCTCGTCCCACCCATCCATCGAATAGATGTCCTTGCATAATCTTAGCATATTCAAAGTGTCCTATCAGAAATACAACCTTCGGAAATGAAAGCCCTTGTCGTAAAACGATAGCAGGAGCCTGGCTTTTCGTTTTAAATAACAAAGCCCTGCCTTTTGATACGCTTTTGCTTTTCGCAAAATACCCTTTTACTTTTAGGGTCAAATTCTTATCTTGGAACGTGTGTTTTTTGCATGAATCCTTAGTTCATCTTCTTAGAAGTCGAGACTTCCAGAATATACGTCTGTATATCTAACAATATTATGTTTTATTGGAATAACGTTAATCATAATATGAATATTCTACAATAGGTTCGATGGTTAACATCAACGAGAATGATTTAATCTTAGCAATTTTTTTTAGGTAGGTACACTTACAAAAGTGTTTCATCAAGGTATGAAAATATTTTAAGGACATATCCAGGAAGCCAAAATAAGTAGAATATATATGTAGGTATATATAAAATGCACGGACGTTATTAGTTGGTGCACTGAAAAATAGAAAATAATATTAATTCTATTAGTGCTGGTACTTGTGAAGTTGGTGCCAAAAGTTACCAATCTAACTATAGGTAACTGCACAACTTCAAAAGTAACAGCACCAATAGAATTAATATTATTTTATATTTTTCAATGCACCAATTAATGACGTCGGTCCAATTTTTTGTAAAAAATATTTATTTGTTTCATATAGGTACCTACCTACACTCCATTTGAGAAAGGTGTAGAGTAATAAATTATGATAATGAAGGAATCTCTATTGTATTATGGCGCTTATATGGCAGAATACAATAGCGATCCCTTCATTATTATAATTTATTACTATACGCTTTTCTCAAATGGATTATACGAAAGAAGTTGATAAACTCTGCATTTAAATCCAAATTTGGATACCTACTCTTTGTGTAGGTATTAGTGTTATTTACTATGACCTATCTGATTGGTTGATTGATATCTTTCAAGTTTAAATACATAGGTAGGACTCTAAAGATTCATCCCAATTATTTTTTTTACATTTAACTTAGATTTATATTTCCGCTATGGATAAGTATACCTACCTACCTTCATAGAAATTATTTCGCGTTCAAGCGCCAGGCATGCATTTATTTGAAGTAACTCTTATACCGCTATAGAAACATGACGTATGAACAATGCGACGTAATAACATTTATAATTACCTCTGAGAATCGGCGTGAAATTAATTGTCATAACAATCATTCGAAGGCAATCTATAAAAAAATATTTATTGTTGTGAGCGCAATGTCTCGTGATTTTGTCGGAGAAATTGAAGATTATTGGATAACATTCATTATACGGGTGTTGTTATTATTATTGATCTTCAAAAAATATTAATTTTTAAGAAATCTCAATAATGGAATAAGTTGTGTTCTAAGATCTATTGCTAGCCTAATTCAATACTTTATTTTCTCGAATAATTTAGAACCTACTTGATAGGTACCTAGGTACCTACCAATTCAAATTAAACAAATATTCAAATGACAAGTGTGAAACTTACAGCTTCTGATAAAAAGATGTATGATCAGCTTTTTTTCTGCAGTTCCGATTTTTTTTGATAACTCTATAATATTTTGAACTTTTAATAAAGTCAGTTACAATTGTTGTAAAACAATAGGTACCTATCTATAGTAATTTTGTACTCATTTTGAATTGTCAAGATATAGATACTTATGCAATTACTTAAAATGCCAACGAATGCCGCTAAAAATAGAAAGATTGGGAATCTTGATATCAGGTATAACAATATTTTTCCTCAAAGCTCATTATAACCTTTTAGGTTACGAGACTAATGCCAATTTTGTATAGGTTTTAATGAAATTTAAAGTGTGCCGTTCTATTGTATGTCTATAACTACATTTCATCTCTTGAGTTTTTTGCCAAATATCTAGGTTCATATTACTTCATACTTCATATTTACCAAAATTTCACATTTACCTAAGCAGCTGCTTGCTGCTTTAAATACGTATTAGCACGGGAAATATCTTATCAGATACTTATAGAATCTCTTGGAAACCGAAAATCTGTGCAAAGAAACCACAAAAGTTGATCTACACATATTTTAGGACAAGTGTGATAGGTTCAATCTGTTTTTTTTCTGTCCATATACATATCTCCTTGGAATTATCTCCAACTCATCCAAAGTGTTTCCATTTGAGCCTTTTTTTCGGCCACCATATTCCGATAACGGAATCCGAATGACAGGAAAGGAATAAAACCGAAAAAGAAACAGGCAGCGACATAATGTAGCCATCTTAACGACTGTATTCGGACGCAAACGAGCTCCGGGAACCAGAACCATAGGGCCCAGATAAGGCCGGTATCAGATAAACATGTCAACGTTTGTCCCGCCCCTCGTCTTTCCAATTACCAGATACGGCAAAGAAGATGGAAAAAAGTATATCGTATCTACTTACCTAAAATGGCTGACAGGACAGATGCGAGACTTTGCGGACGTCGATGTCTTAGTTATTCCATGTTGCCCCCTTGTCGGTGGTCCTGGAATATTATTAGAGTTAATTAGGTTTTTTGTTGGTTAAGGATTCGTGATGATAATAATGAACTAAGTATTTATTTTTTCAAGATTGAAAGCGGTTTATCATACCAATACCTACTCATGATAGTAGTTGTAGGTAGTAAAATATAGTCAAAATATAAAACAACGTTTTTTAAATGTTTTTTTTTCTATCACACAGACAGATAAGAAGGTACGGGAAAATATGTAAATTGATTTCTACAGAATATATCTATATAACTTGTTATATTGCCTAACCATACCTACCTACCCACCCATAGAGAAAATAGTTTTAGATTTTTGTGAACTTAATTAAGTATAGATACCTAATAAATACATTATTGCATTCTACTTTTTAAACTTCCAGCTCTTTACAGCTTAGCATTATCACCCTCGCTATTAAAAAAACTAAGGGTTGGGTGTCACTTGGGATGGATGTAATTTGCCAGAATATGGGAAGGTAGTTATCTACCTTAAGCTGTCACGTAAATTCGGCCGTAGGCTTAAGGGTTTGTTCTAATCACATAATTATTTTCGACCGATGAAATAAAATATACATATACCTAGGTGTAGGTAAGTACGTATGAGTACCTATATGCCTTCTATGATTTACCTATAGGTAGCATTTATTTCACAGAACGCAATGAGGAAAACACAATATTTTCTGCGGATTTGATAATGAAGAAAACAAAATCACTGGTTGTCCTTTAAGTAGAAAGAATGTTAAGTAGAATAGGTATGCATTCATGAATATCTTTAGGCAGCGTTAGCAGTAGTCTACAGCGACTGTTATATAGACAAATGTCTTCTTATGCGATTTAAATCCATGGATATCAATTCTTCCGGTAAATTTGTTTGAAGGATATGTAAAGAACTTAGGTCTGGTTCCTACATCGTTCCTCACCCTTGGTCGAAATTACATAGGTAAGATATTAGCGGGGCCCTTCTTTTTGGGTAGGCAGACTGCGTCCACCGGTCACTAGGGGCGGATGAAATTTCGGCCGGAATCAGTACATGTACTTAATGGGGACATGTAAATTCGGCCGGATGTTTAAGGGTTCGTTCTTATCTTATAAGTATTTTCGGCCGAGAGGAGCAGGTAAAATAAAATATTATGTTCTATAAACTTTCTTTATTACATCAAAATCAAAAACAAAATATTGTAGGTAGAGAAACGTATGTACAAATCAAATATAGGTACTTTAACACAGTGGAAACTACAAAAAGTTAAGACAGTATATAAATAAAAAATACACAAAAATAATATTTTTTCATAGATTTTTTTTCCTTTTTTCATCTCTTATGTAACACTGAATTAACATACTATTACTTAAAAACTATAACTAAAAACATACCAATTACATTTTCAAAAACTTTGATGTGATACAGATTTAATAAAATTAATTTTAATTTATTTCTTACTTGCCTATCTTTTATTTTAGCTGGAATATGTCCTAAACTTCTTATTTTCAAATATGTATCGATCTGAAATTCTTTCAACTTTTTTATAAAAATAAATAGGGTGACAAGAATAAAATGAAGTATTCAATTTTGAATGGAACGATTTGCGTTAGTAGTTCGTTTTATCGTTGGATTTTCTTCTGCCCATATTTTTGGTGGAAAAGTGGAATAAGGTGCTATATAATAATCTATTAAATAGTAGCGTATTTATCGATCAGTTCATTGTTTGGTTTGTATGACATTAAATCGAATATAAAACAATCCTTAACTTCAGATGGTTTCAAATAAGGAAGCTCAAAAGTATGAGTAAGCCACTTACTTTCTTCAGAGTTTTTGTCTTCATATATTTGAGTTAGCCCTAAAGATTGAATTTTTCAGTACCACGCTTGATGTAGGTAAGTGAAATCTGTAACCATTTATTTTTGTTTTTGGCAAAACATTTCTTAGTGCGATATGTATTCCTATTCCAAAATCTACGAATACCTCCGTTGGTTCAAACACTACCTATATGAAAAAAAAAAACAAAATTTTAGATTTAAGCAACAGAAGTCAGCAGTCTTATTTGGTAACAGAAAATATAAAATAGGAATATACTGCCCGTTTTCCAGGCCATGAATCGTAAGTAATTGACAGAAATATTTCGTACAAGAAGAAAATGTGCCATCCATGTATATAACATTCATTTTACACAACGTAGTAATATTTGTTTGGCACGAAAAAACAATGATATTTTCAACTGAACTGTTAATAAACAAAAAATTGTCGTTTTAGGTGAATGCATGCCAACTCAGTATGTACTTCATGAATATCTTTAGGCAGGGCTGGAAAAAGCTTGCGACGACTGTTATATACATTTATTCGTTTATTATAATTTTCGAAAGTTTCTCCGATATGTCATCCTGGGCTTTTCGCTTGCAAGCAGTTGTTGCAATTTTTCTCTTCAAAGAACGTGGATCTGGTTCATGATTGTGAGTTGACTCACTCCTGGTTACTGTAAATTCGGCACCAACAGTATACAACTTAGCTAAACACTTTAAATTTTTCTTGATGCACCTCCTTCCCCACTTCACCACTCTTTAATAGGTCTTGTTTACAAACTGAAAATTTTTCAACGCACTTAATCCATCGGCGGAAATTGCTTATGTCCTTAGATGGGTCCTTTGCTTTGAATAGGTAGTCGACAGGATTACCGGCCGAAATTACGCCCGCAGGTCACTAGAAGGTATTAAAAAGGAAAGCAACTAAATAATTAAGGGCGGCCAAGACAGTACATATACCTACTCATGCCCTTATAATTTAGTCATTATCATATATCTAGGTAGGTATCAATATCTATATATCATGTTTCACTGTGCTTTTTTCAGCAATACCTAACAATGGTGATAGTTTTGAATCGAGCCTATGAACTTTTTCAATGTTTTGTATAGTAATGTACCTACTATATTTATTTATACTCGTATTCACGCGGGCACATAAACTTTTGTCTAACAGCCGAGATTATCTGGATACCTACGCCTACGTATCCTACTTTCTAGGTTCAATGCTTTTATGGGTAAATATGTTTGTAATAATACTGAAAACCTTTTTGATAACTAGAAGTGACATTTATTTAAATGCAATGTATGTACGTAGATATACTTTACACTTCAACTGTGAGAACGAGATAATTAATTCACCATCGCAAGAACAGATAGTGATGGAAACAAGGACTTTGTAAGGTTAGCAAGGATGTTAAGACAATTCTTTTACTCGTTCAATTCGAGAGAGGTAGGAGTCTGTCATATACTTAAGTACCTTTTTATATAGGTAACTAGTAAAACAACTTTGTAAGATTGTGTAGGTACTACCTACGAGTAGGTAGATACCTAAATAATCGGACACTATGAAATTTAAATTTATTTATTAGGTACCTACTGAATATGTTATGACACAGATTTACCAATATCTTAGCGAGTTGTTCATTTCAGAGTTCAGATGAAAAAAATCATTTCGATATCTGAAATCACGGATCTTCCAGAGCCACAAACTAAATATAAATTGTATCTAAGTACTTATAGCTTTGCCCATTAATACAAGATCGTAGGATAAAAATGTGCAATTTTATAGTTAGGTATCTACTACTGGCACACTTCTCAAAAACACATGTTTGACCAAGCTGCTTCTTATATAATTTGGTAAGGGGAAAAGGATGTCAACTGCTAATTATTGCCATTTACCTTCAACCTTCAATGTCAAGAAAAAGATAGATCATCTTACCCACCCAGCCATACGGGAAATTCACAATATGCATAATACATTCACGAAAATCGCTATTCATATAGGTATTATAATTTTTACATTCCAGGGTTGAAGAGATAATGAAGAATCCGATTTGTCAATGGCGTTTATCGTTAAATATAGCAATGACAGTTCAAGCAATAACTAAATCTGAAATACGAAATACGCCAGGTCTCGACGTAGATACATTGACCTCATTTATATCTATATCCGAAAATTTGAAACTAACTCGAAAGGACTAAATAGCTGACGAAGAGAATGGACCTGCCGAAAGAATAGTGTTGGTGATTTCCAGATACCTACCTATACTTATAATTTAAAATAGTTGATAGCTAATAGCTACCATTCATCTCGAACAACCAGATAAGCTTCATTCATATTGTTTCAATAATTCAATGAAAAGTCGTTTAAGGAAATGAATAATCCGTTTAACATTATAAAATTTATTGAAATGAGGGGGTGTGAGGCAGTTGCTTGAGCTTAGAGGTAATTGTTGTTCAAATGAGTCACTTAGGTAGGTATAGGTAGGTATATGGAAACTATATAGACTCAGAGGTGTCTAGATATTAAGAACTTGATTCGTAGATACAATTGCAATTCGATAAATGACTGTTCAGAAAAATCAATCAACATTTCGTCTAGGTATACCTAGCTTCAGTCACAACAAATAGAAAAAGGCTGTAGGTATGGGTACGACCTTCAAGGTCCACACGATGATCTTCTAGTAGATTTATGCGTTAAAGTCGATAAGATATTCAATCATACCTATATCAATTAATATCGATCATATCAATAGCAATAGCGTGAAGTTTAATTTTATAAAGTAGGTACGTAGGTAAGTAATTACCTACCTATACCTAAGGTTAAATATAGACGTTTTCGTTTTCAATTTGGACACGCTATAATCCAATTTTTCTAAAATTACTTATGTCCAGAATTTCATAAAATCCTTATCAGTACCAACATTGCTTCATATATGCGTCGAATCAAATCAATCGACGACAAAAAGTATGAGAACCGACTGTCGGTAATTAAAATAGGTATAGGCACATATTTACTTTTTCAGTGTGTCCCAGAATCTTAATGTGGTTTATACAATGTTAAATTCATGTAGATATAGGTACACAAAAAATAGTTGTAACATCCACATAATTTTTTCGAATGAATATACCTATTTTGTAGGTATTTCATTTTTCTATTTTGCTTCGAATTATACCTAAGTATAATTATCTTTCATGTATCATGTCTTATATCTGAACTCAACATTTATGGAAAAAATGCTATTGTACATATCATTGTATCAGTGAGTTCCTAATAGGTAGGTAGGTAGGTAGGTACCTATCTAAACTCAGAGGTGTGGTTTTGGGAAAAAGGCTGATTAATTAGTTCATGTAGTTATACATGGTAAATAACCGAAAATAAGTTAGGTAAGACTATGAACTTCCAACTTTCAAATGAAAATACCTATTTTATTTATTTTTCAAATCTTGCCAGCATTTTTCATGTAGATATCCTATACCTAACATCAACACTTATCGAAAAATTAAAATGGAACATATCATTAAGTATTTCTGTAGATTTATTTGTAAATCGAACAAAGCATTTTATTGTGTTTAGGTAGGTACCTATATCTTTTTTTTCAATTCTGGATGGTAGTTCTGAATATTGACATGATTTCGCTTCAGATAAGGTAGCTGTAGAGTTATTTTTGATAACTGTTTTAATATAGAAAATGGGAATTTGAATACTATAGCTATTTACCTATCTAATGAATAACTGCTGTTATGTAATTTTCAAGAAGCTCTGGGTATATTTTTTCGAAAAAGTACCTACATCAGTATATACTATAGGTGTTTAAATAGTTTAAAAATTAATTAATATATAAAACTTATTTTTATTTAATATAAGTAGGAGTAAAACTTGGAATGGGTTACGTGAATTGGTAGGTATATATAGCTTCAAGATATTGACATACCTACAAATAAATTAATAAGGAACAGAGGTAGGGGTGCCATTTAAAGTTGAAGTTGGTACAGGGCTGCGTCAAAAGCATACCGAAGCAACAAAAACACCAAGAGTCTCCCTGTTATTTATCTATTTATAAGCTTAATTTTACGACCATTCATAAAACTTTAATTGCTGCCTGAAAGGATCATTATGCAATTCCCAACATTGTAGATGCATCCGAAAGGGCTGTCCATTTCTAGGTCAACTCGGCAAAAAATTATATGGAAATGAAAGTGTCAAATATACTTTCGATTCGGATGTGAAAGCTTTATTTAAAATAGGGTGAAATTATTTTCGAGGACAAAATCACAATATTTACAGTCAACAGCGTTAAAGAAAGTCAAAATATGTTTAGTTACAGTTTTGACTTGGGTCTAGGGGAAGATGGTACAAACATATTTGAGTATGAAGGGTATCAGTGATTTAAATATCTAAGTAGTTACTAGTTACGTTTGGTACAGAAACAGTGATGAGTTTCAAAAAGTGAAAGATATGTATTTGAAGAGAAGACTATGTTTGACGTGCTTACAAGTAGGTATAGTTTTTGGATGCTATTGATCTGGTAAAGTCTAATTTGGCATAAAAATTAGTTGTTATGGATTTTTTTTATTTAAAATAAAGTGTGTCTCAATCTTTCGGTCATTGGAATGGAATTGGTTGGTTCACGTTGAACAAATTATCCCAGACATATCTGTAGGTCAAAATTAATTCCTATTTCGTCTCTAAAGTAATGAGTTATTACCTGTTCACACAAAATCTCTCACGATCGTATGTAGCTTCCGCTACATATTTGTGACGGATAATCCGTTGTCTTGTTTTTGATTTTGCTGAGCATTTTTAATTAACTAAAAAAACTGTGGGAAGGTACGTATTGTCCCACATATACCTACCTAAATGATTCTGAAAAAACAACGCGAAATTTTAGAAAGATAGCTTTCGACAAATAGCCCTTTGCCTAAATCAAGAATTACTAAGAAAGTATTAGGTTATGTACCTATATTTAGGTACCTTCAAAAAATATCTTCATCTCTTGCATAACTCAGAAATTGTATGACTTTTGCATTAGGTAGGTAGGTATGAATTTTGATTATGCATTATCATCTATACTTACCTACCAAAATAATGAATGCAGTCCGATTGATTTGAAAAAGTTATTTTCAATGATTCATTCTTGAACATCCTAACAAACTATTAGAACATACCTAGGTGGGTATAGGTATTACATGCTCATAGACATATTCCTAGGCCACTAGTCATTCAGTTGATTCTTACCTCTTGTCGGGGGGTTACGAGAAAAATAAGAAATAGGTATGTATATACAGGGAGGTGCAAAAATATTTTTTTATCAATAATGCATTTTTAGCTATTTAAATCAATTCCGAAAAAAGAAGATATGTGTTGCCTAAATCTTATAGGTAGGTATACCTATATATATTATATATACCTATGAAAAAATATTACAAATTTTTAGTTTAATTAAAAAATACCAAATGTTTTACAATAAAATATATTCTAATATCTGCCATTAGATCACCTGCTCCCAAGTGTGTGGGTGGCTCTATGCAATTTCCATAAAAAAATCTGATTTTCTATCAAACTGATTTCATATTAACATAAGTATAACAAATCGGTAATAAATACTTCAACGTTCACACAGGGCGAGAAAAAAGGAATAGATACCTAAGTAATGCATTAGGATTTAACCTCTCCTGCTTATCTTATTCCTTTTACGGTTGAGATAATAAATATAGTGAACCGTGTTCTACTCAGCTTCTGCTTGAAAGAACCGGATAGAAAAAAGAAATATTCCAGATTCCCTAAGGCAAGTTCTTGACGCATTCCTCTAACACGAATGCATCGCTTCGGTATTTGAAGACTGCCTCACGTAGGTATGTGATTCTTTCCAGGCCTTGTAGTGAAATACGAGCCGGCGGAGAAAATGGCGGCGCAAGTAATGTAGAACCATAATAAATGTCAAAAGTGGAGAATAATATAGGGCCCTCACTTGATGCCACGGTATATTCTCTTTTTTAGGTGCACTGACTCTTGATCATGTTTTTCTGTTGAAAAATAATGCAAGGAATGTGTGCTTATACCAAGGTAGGTAGATACCTACTCACAATCAATTAAGATTTTTATCACATTTACCAGGTCTGATAGCAAAGGAAATTGAATGCGATCTGTAGAAACGGAAATCCAGCATAATACATATAGGTAGGTAGGTACATTACCTATATAGAAGAGAAGGAGAGGCATATTGTTTAGTTTCCTACGTGACTAACTAGTTGGTAAATCAGAACTAGGAAATATGAAAACTCTTGGGTATCTCATACACAGAGGAATAAATGTAGATATCAGAAGTAATAATCAATAGAAAAAAAATTTCAATTTTAAAAAATAGGTACCTACAAATAGTCATTACTCAAGTACCAACAAGCACTCAAACTCGATTCACCTATCAAATCAGTAATCAGAAATTCGCACGTGAGATGTGATCTTTGTCCCAATTTTTGATTCAGTTAGGCTTACTTGAATCTCGAGCTTGACTCTGTGTCTATGCTCGAGTTTAATTCCTGACAATTTGAACCACCTTAGTTTATTGGTAGGTATAACTTGTGGTTGGGAATATTGAAACTCTAGAAAATATAGAAAAAAAATAAGCAGAAATTTATATGGATACTTCCATCCCTTGAGCAAATAAATACATTTTTAGATAGTTGAAGTTAAATTCATTTAGAATAGGTATCTGAACATAAAGAGCTAGTGTATGTTCTCGTACCGCTTTCTTACCGTTCTCAAACAAATTTTTGTTGACTCGTGTCACCAATCATTTTTTTCCGTATAACTAGACAAACAGTAGGTAATACTTAATCAAATGAACCGGTAGAAAAAATGAAATTTAATTTGCATTTTTTCTTAGTAGGTACCTACCTAAGCAAATTAGCAAATTTGGTTGATAATGATTTCAAAACAAAAACTTGATTTTAATAAATTAAAAAACATATTTCAATTAGTAATTTTTAACAAGCTAAATTTCATAGACCTAAATATGTACCTAGGTACCTATCTAAACAGGTACATGCCTACCTACCATACCTAACCTATACCTATGGTGTGTCAAATAAGGTCGACACCGTATAGAAAACTTTTTTAATATTTTTTTTCTGAAAAAAGTTATTTTTGATAAAAAGTTTTGATTTAAGTTAAGAAAACTTTTAACCTTCAAAGTTAAAAATAGGTTAAAAATCTAAGCCTTAAAAATGTATCTTACCTTTAAATTTGCAATTTAAAATCATTTTTGACTATAAGGCTAAAATTGGTGAAAGAATTTTACCTATATTCATTCATAAAGTGCCTAAGATCGCATAGGTAGGTATTAAATTATCCGGGATACCTACCTAATTTTTTGCATTAAGTAAGTAGTACCTACCTTAATATTTTACAATTTTCACAATCTTTATTGAAAAATGTTGATCCTTAATTTAAATAGATATCCAATATTGTCCATCTACCATGAAAAAACAGATTTCTTTTTTTTCTGTATTAGCACTGATTTTTCATGTCTACAGATCGCTATTTAACTTAATCTATACCTACCTACCTAATACTTTGCTATCAAACATTCATTTGGTTTTTCAGTGCTTCTAATAGGTACCTATATTAAATATCATAGTCTAGAGAGAAGCGCCCAAATATTTTATTTTTAATCAGCCAAATTTTTGTCAGGATTTTCTTTTTAAACTAAGCAGGGGTGAAACATGTCAACTGAAGGATGGAAAAAAATGATTAGGTACTAAAATATTGTTTTTTATTTACCTAAATCACGGCATAATAAGATTATGAAAAGGAAAAAATGTTTGTCTTACACATGAATGGGCTGACTGAAGCACCCTCCGCTCTCAACATATCGAGGTTAGTAAAAATTATTTCTAACCCTGTATTTTTATCGCTACTACTGAGAAATACCTATTTTTAAATTTTAATAGCCACGTTGTCCTACAAAACGGTTGCTCCGTTTTTGCAGTCCTCCATGCAAGAAATGTCAATGCTATAGCGATACTTTTCTAATTACTTACTAATTCTAGGACAAAGATGAGAAATTATGTTTGTGTAATCTCTGCCCAAATAAGTTAAGTTAATGGTAGGCGTCGATAGCCCCCAAAAAATTACTTTAAAGGAAAAATTGTGACGTTTTTGTTATTCGAAATATTAGGTACATACCTATACCTAATAGGTATAATTAGTAATTAGGTCAATGTGAATAGAGTAGGTATTGGCCCATTAACCTATAGATCCAGCTTCGATTACTGACTTTTTTTTGTTTTTATTAATATGTTCAATTATTTAAAATTACCTACTTACATACCTATAATAACTACCTAAGATATACCTAGGTACCTATGTATCATTTTTAAAGAAAATCAAAAACAACCCAAAAAAACATAAGTTGCAGTGACAGACCTTGGCCAATACCTACCCTTATACCTTATACTACCTACGTTGAAAGAAATTTTCAGAAAGTTTAGGTACTAATTTTTTTGTATGAAGGAAAAAACACATTTAACTTTATTTGACACTTCTATAAGTTTTATTGAATATGCTTATACAAGACCAAATTTTTTTTTTCATAATTTTAAAGTAAAAATATTGTTGACGCTAAGATTGTTATCGCGTAAATTCATTTTCTACAGATTTATTTTGAATTTCAGATTTATACGGCAATAGCAAAGTAATAAACGAATAATAACCGTAAGTAGGTAGGTACATGACTACCTATCCACGTTACAGTAGGTAGTTTGAAGTCCGTGAATGATTTGCGCGTTTCAGCGGGAATATTCAAAACTACTTTATTTTTATTTTGTCTTACAAAATGATTTTTTTTGTTTAGAAAAATATTTTTTTCGTATCTATTAAGGTATAGAAACATTTGAAAAAATTGGTCAACATCCCTTTTATGAAGTTTAAAATAATAGGTTGAATGTAGGTATCTACCTACGTACCTACCATTTTATTTGTTTTATAGACTTTGCGGTTTCTCAGAACTTCGACGCGACACAAGGCAATCACTATTTATTCTCTTACATTTTTTATCTTGAATATCCTGTTTGATTTATTTTGAAAGAGTTTCTTATCTACACTCAAAGTAATTCCCCATTCAAGGATCTAATTCCTTCAAAATGCTTTTATCTCTCAAACAAACTGCAATGAAACGCGCTCCCAACTAAGATACCTATAGCAAGCAGTTTTTTTTCTCAAAACTCCTGAGATAGCAAGCCTGTCTTGCAATTTATTTTATTCCCGGAATCCATTCCAGTCTCTAGGCACGTATTAACGGAAATAAACAAAAAAAGTACTTATCATATATGTACCGAAAATCCAAATTCGCTTGCAATGTCTGTACTCCATGCACGATCGTAGATCAAGTCTGTCGGACAGCTTTGTGAAGGCGTCCGTGAAGCGCTTAGGGAGGGGAGCATTGCCAAACCAGTCTAGTCTGACTGCTTGCGACCATTGATGGAGGGGGAATGTATGCACCAATGTGCTCTCGTCGAGAGTGCCAGCCGATGGCGGCCATCTTGGCGCTTTGCCTCGAATCGATAACCAGGCGAGAAGACGCGGCTCAATACAGCTCGGTAGAGGCAATGAGCATGCGCAGCAGTTTGGTAGGAATGGAAGTGGTTTGTTGTTTGCCGGCAGAATTTTCAATGTGGATTGTGAAATTTTCTTTAGAGAAACAGGTTCCTAAGAATTCATATCTATGTGTTGTTGGATTGGAGATAGGTGTATCTGTGTATGTTGGGATATTTTTGTTATTTAATTAGAAATTGAATTAGAAATATATACCTACCTACGTGGGTAGCCACCAAAAATAACATTGACAAAATTCATTTTTCAGTTATAATGAGCTCAACAATAAACCTATAGAGGTACCTATCGTTATTTGGGACTAGGTAATAATACCACAAGGAATCTCTCTGATAGACCTCAACATAAATAAAGAAAGAAATTAAGATGAGTCCATTAAGGCCGACACAATTTCACATAAGTACCTACCTGTCTACATACCTAGTTAAATCCTAAATAGATATATACTTCAACTTCTGAAAATACCTAGGTATAAGTATGAACATACAATTCTCTGATTTGTCAGTGTCGTAACTCAATGAATATCTAGGTACCTACCTAACCATACCTAAGTATTAGAAAATAAGTCAATACCTATTTATTAGATACATTTGAGAAATCTTCTGGCAGCAAAATACATGTCTACCTATTTATGGGGATAAATCTATCTTATAAAAAATAAAATTCGATCTCAATCCGTCCACGATCAGCTCATAAGGGCGCTTGCACCGATTCTCATTAATAAGGTGTTTATTTCCTTGTATCAATTATAGAGTAATACTAAATATCTAATCATACCATAAATATTTATAAAAGCATTAGCACATTTTTGAATGGATATCGAGATTCAAATTTATTTGTTTGCCTTAAAATTATAGTGTAATTTACGAGTCGTCGGTACCTAGGTATAATAGCTCCGTTTACAACATGTAAATAACATGACTCATTTATTGGCAGGTAGGTAGGTACCTACAGTAGTAGTTACTTCTACTTCTTGCAGCATAAATAGTTTTTGTATAGATTCATAACATAAATTCTCGAATAATTACTTATACTTAGGTAGCTCTGTTGAAATGGAAATCAAATTAATGAGTTGAAATAAACACTTTATTATTATAGGTAGGTACTTAGGTAGGTATATATATACCTAGATATCTATACCTACCTAGATATAGATTATACCTTAGTAGGTATAGGTACCTAATAATTTAGAGCACACATATTTGTATATTATAAAGTCTGTATCCAAGAATTAGTATCTACCTACTTAACTATAAATAAAGAAATCAATATAGGTGTATTGTTCATTTAAAACGAAAAATACCTAACTTGTTATATTTAACAACCCACCGATGAATTCCCCATAATGAAAAAAAAAATAATATTTTGAAAATTCTATGGGTCCTACCTAGGTAGGGGAAATGCGCTTAAGACGATACACTACTAAGGTAAGATGGCATAGTGCATAGGTATACCTACCTACCTATCTATTCAAATATACGCGCCATACTTATTACGTGCTTAAATCACGTTTACACATTGGCACACAGGTGCGGTTTGTAACCACTCGCTTGAGTTGTTTGAATGTGGTTTGAATTTTTTTGATTAGATGAGTCAAAATTATTAGTTTGTTGAAAGTGTGCCGATAAATTTGTATCAGGTACCTAAGTTTTTTGTGTGATTATAGGTAGGTACTTTGATATGGGCTGTGGTTAATACGTGTTATGAAAGTTGAAAAATATACGAAGTATCCAACTTTACCTACAGTTTTGAGTCGTAGAAGGCAAATATTTTTTACACCGTCGGGTAGGATGACATAGCTACCGTCGGATTAAGTTGACGTAGGATGTTTACAAGTTTCCCTGAAGATTTTTACATGTAAGAATGATTCTACATCCTTTTCTGTCCAATCTCTCAGCACCTTTAGAAAGCCCCCAAAAATATTTGCACAGACGGAGACGGAGAAAAAAGTCCTTAAAATAACAAGTGCCGTACGAGGCCAGCATGTCTCTATCGCCGTCTGTGCCAATTCAGCTGAGAAATCTGGAATGACTATCCCGTGAAAGAAGAAAGAACTGTATATTTTGGCAAATGCACATCCAGAATCCTAAGTAATTGGGTATGTTACATGCATTGGTAACTTAACACGGCCTGGATGAGCGTGATTGCAAAGTCATTGCTTGAAGTGTTTATGGGGGCAAGAAAGACATCCAAAGAGGAAAATCACTGACTTTCAGGTTCTTATACCTATAGGTACATACGAGAGATTTTATTGAGAATGCTGATAATGTTCATGACTCTTATGCCAAAGATTAGAAACACTTTAATCTTTGCATATGCTACGTAAGTACCTTAATTTGTTAGAATTTCTTTAGCAAATCTAAGCCAAAAGGACAATGAGATTATAATAGATAATATGAGAGTTTTTATTTATTACATTTTTCATAGCGTTAAGCTTGATTCTTGTGCTTCATAAACAAATATTTTAAGTATCTAGAGCACAATTCCCATTCTTCCTACCTATTATAACTACTCACATACTTCTCTTGTAGCTTATCATTGTGAGGAAATCACTTAGATCAAACCATAAATCATTTTGGTACAACACGAAATACCTACAATAAATACATTGACCCACATTAAAACTTCGCGCGGCTCTGACTTTCAGCGGCAAACTTTAAACTAATGATCTAACAGGTCCGTCAATCATATTCGAAATTAAATTTTTATGGACGTATAAAAGTTGTGTCAAATGTTTAGATGTATATAAGATAGGTTTATTGATGTAACAATATCATTACGAGCCGTTTGGACGCGTGCTAACTGCCGTACTAACTTGACAATAAAAACTCTTAATGGCAGACGTCACTTATTTGCTATATACCCATCTCCATATGATGTGACGTGGGCCATTGCCATTTTTGCAGTTGGTTTCTTGAATTCCTCGATTACAACATAATAAGATGATAATATTATAACTAAGCTGGTAATTTTTATATCTATATACCTAGGTACCTAAGAAATAGCTGCGATAGAGACGGAATAGATTTCCTCATTTTCTTTTATCCGGATATAAAAGGATTACCTACCTATAAGTAGGTATCTACAATATTTGGGTGGAAGATAAACAACATTTGCTTTCCGACTACCTACCTACGTAGGTACCTAATTGTTTCAATGATTTTTGACATCAGAAGATAGAGTTTTTTTCGAGCCGTTGTTGAGATAAGTTATTAACCAATATAAAATTAAAAATTAGGTAGGTACTTGAAAAGCAATAAAGAAATTCTCTTTTTCTAATGCATTTATGTTATCTATACCTAAAAGTTAAACTAAATTTGATTTTTATTAAACAAAACTGGTAAGTTATCTATAGGTAAAAGTACCTACAAATTTTTAAGGGCATAGGTACCTACCTATTTCATTCGAGTCTCCACGAAAGTGAAGCATCTACTTTCAAATTACCTACGTGCCAAATAAATACATAAGTACATATCTACATACATAGAAATATTCCTCTATAGTTCATGGCGATCTTGCCTCAAAATTTACATTTTCTATTTTCAACAATATTGTTGTGTCGTTGCTCGTAAATTACGGATACGACAGAATCGATCCTCTACGTTTCAGTAAGCAGTAGCTATTGAGATGGAGACAGATATATACATACCCATATTTATATTCTTCGGGTAGAAATTGATGGCTCGTGAATATTTGTTATTTAAAAAAATCTAAACTAAAGCTCTATCTTCCGGAACGTTAGCTGCGGCCAAAACAAGAAAATTTTAGGGCTCAATTTATACGCAGACGAAGATACAAACAATTTTCAGCGATGATAGATGACATAAGATGACGTCGACGCCATGGTCGTCGAGAAAAGGACGTTTAGAGAGAAAATATATTTATGGACAATAAATAGGTAGGGACCTAACGATTATAAAGCACAATCTAATGAATAATTTTTGAAATACATTTAAAACTAGAATATTCCACATTGTCCTATTCCTAGATAGCCGCATCAATCATTATGAAGACAAAAAACTATTTAGATAATGAATACCTAGATAGAATTTAATTAATTTCACGAATAATAAACCAATTAGAACGCAAAAAGTTGCACTGCCTAGCATTTGTCACCACCTTTATAGGTAACAACGACCTCTTATAAATAGTCAGATACTAATCAAAAGTTTTATCTTTTTTTTCTTCTCCCCATTAGAAAAAGATTTTAAAGCAAATGAACGAAATACCTAACATCATAAGGATTTGTCGAAAATATCAATCTGCATAGGTAGGTATCCTGATTGCAAATAAATCTGTACAACTTGCTATTGTACCAGGATGCCTATCTACTTCAAGGAGAGGATGTGACTGGTAATAATTTTTAAATTTTATGTTTAGTAGGTATGTTTAGTTTTATTACTGTCTTATGCGTAGGTATATGAAACGTTTCTGTGTAAATATCATGAATTCAAAGGATTTCATATTACAATATTTCATCTTCCCATAGACAAGTAGATACGCAAGCGCCCGCATATAAAAATATAAAACGGTTCCACATTGTACCCTAACAATAGAATATCTTAGTTTATCAGATAAATCACATAAATAATATTCTATAATCAGTTCCGATTCATGATAAACATGGTTTGATTATTGCGTTGACTGAATAAATAAATTTGGTTAGAGTTGAAAGTACCTTCTACTCATATTGTTGAATAAAATGATACCGTTGCAAAAAAAAGAATTTGAATTGAACCAAACAGTATTCATTTTTGCTAAAATTTTCCGAGAATGAAGATCTTTCAATAGCCATTTTGCTATAGCTTTTTGAAGTTACATACCAGGTACCTATATTTAGCAAAAGTTTATCTGCCTATTCCACCCTGTTAACAATTTTATCCTATAGATAGATATAATCGTAGAATTAATATTGTACTGACTTGTATCGAGTCTCATGTATAGCGGTGGTCGTAAATATTAGAGATATAATTTATGAGGAACCCGTACGCAGGTACGGATGGGAATATAATACGCCGACTACGTCTCCATGGTACTGATATATTGCAGAGTGCTGTAGGCCTTTTCTTTTAAGATTATTTTCAGAGGATATAGGTAGGTATGTTGGATATTGTCGAGTTGTGAGTGAAATATGTGGCGTGCTCCTCTAACGAAGTAGAAGAAAATGTAATTACTTCTACAAAATATTTCAATATTCTCTCTCATTCTCTCTCATGCCGTCCGAGGGCATAATACCTACCTAAGATCGCTCAAGAAATGATGAGATCTTTGATTTAGATCGATTGGTAGGTACATCATAAATTACACTTCCAACTTAAACCAAACAGAATATTCCTAATATCTAGGTATACCTACCTACTCCATTTCAAAAAGAGACAGAGGGAGATTGATAAATTATTTCAATGAAGGAATCTTTGTTGTATTCTGCCATATTTATGAGCGACATATAGGTATATTCGTTCATTATCATAATTTATTATTTGCTCTTTTAGAAATGTAATGGAATTGTTATTCTATTAAGTAGGTATCTATCTACTAACTGGTAGATAGTGTGAATGACTTACCTAGATTTGAATTCAGCTCAGGGATACTTGATCGATTGCAATCAACCTGTAACAAGGGAAATTAAATTTATTTAGATAGGTAGGTCTTTATTTCAGCAAATATTATCAATACCTATTACTAAATTTCAATTATATAATTAAGTATGTTCGTAGGGAGTTACCACGTAGGTCCTTACTTAGGTACTATAGATATTTTGAAATATCTGAACTTTCAACCAATTTTGACTAATGAACTACTTATCCAAAATTGTAACATACCTACCTAAATGACATTTAGTATATTAGTTACCTATGTTTATTCTAGTGGTTCAAGTATAGGTAGGTAGATGCTTTTGAAGTTGTTGGTAGAATTTAAATTAAAAATTACCAGTAGGTAGGTAGGTAGTTACTTTCCAAAAAAATACTGTTTTGAATTTATCAGGCCATCAACTTAGGTAATAGGTATATGAGCCCTAGTCTTTGTAAAAAGTTATTTATGTTTATTCCATTTCTCAGGTTTAGGTATGGATTCAATTTTGATTTGAAGATATGGATAACGCATTTATCAATTCTTATATCCTACGTATTATGCTATACAATGCCTATTATCACAAGTCCCAGTAATAAATAAGTCAAATAACATTTATTATGCTTTAATTCAAGTGAGTGTCCATAAGAATATGGCTATTTAACACATAGCGAATGTATGACTGTAAATCTTTCATGTTTCGCGATTTTCCCGAATGTACACTCACTACAACCTACACCGCATGCGATAAACGATAAAAAAATGTTATTTACCGTATATCCTGCGAGGCCGTAATACGTCCACATACGACGACGGTTGCAGCCACTAAATAAATTCGAAAATACGATAAAACGTAAATATTCACGACAAGAGATAGAGAGCGCAATAAGAGTGAGCAAAACAACACGAGCGCCGGCACTAAAATATGAAAACCTTGGAGAAAATTTACACTAACTTTATGTGTCGCACACTCGTGTGGCATGCGGCAGATATGGGCGGAAATTATTGCTAGTGAAATCTTTGTAGAGAACGATTTTGCGTTCAGAAGACAATTATTTTTTTCATACAATGATCATCATTTGTTCAGATGATGAATTACCTGAACAAAAATTAACTTCAAACCATATGTTTTATTTCATAAAATACCTAATCCTTTTTACTTGTTATCAACATATACCTATTACTTATAGATCAGATGAAATATCTCATTATAATTGGTGGGTCATTATTTTAATCGAAAAGACATTCAAATTTTTCAAATTATTTCATCTCACTCTTGTACAACAAAAAAGTTTTATCTGCTAATCAATTATCTTCATTTAAACAAATCCAAAAGTCAAGAACGAGACTGTATCTATTTCTGGTTGTAATTGTACTTTTAGCCTCCTCGATTATTGTTGTTGGCTTATTTTCAAACCATAGGTAGGTACCTATGATCTTCTGAAATAGAGATGATGCATGGCCTAGGTATACCTTATGTACGGATTCGACAAGAAGTGCAGAAATAACTTTAGTATCCGGCTAGAATAATTTGAGTATCGCAGTTATATTTAGTTTCTTTAATGATTTCCTTTCTAGTTTCAAGAGTGCTCTGTATCTATGGCTAACTAGGTTTAATCGCCCGCCATTTTGTGTCCCGCGTGTCAGTCAAAATAGTCAATGGCAGTCGTCGGTTCTTGGACTTTTGGTATGAGTTTTTTGTGAACCATTTACTAAAAGACTAACTAATCCTGAGATTTAATAAGAAAATATGATTATTTTATCATTGATCTTGAATGGTGTCATTTTATTATTGCCTATATTGCATATAATTTAAAACCAGGTACCTACCTATTATATTATTTTTCTAACGATATCTTATTGCATAAAATGCAAGATACCTCACACTCGAATAGCTTCAATTCGTAATCTGACTAGAGAGAATCATCAATTCGCTTCCTTATATAGGTACCAACCTAGGTAGTCTAATAAAATGAAAATGAAAAATTTGTTCCAAAAATATGACAAACCTTATCTCATGTGCCTATTTACCTACATCCAATTCAAAATATTTACTATTACAAAGATTTTTCCCCTGTCGAATTACTGTGGGTAATAATTAGCTGAACCGCGATACCCTCGCATAGATAGGTATAGGCGCCGGCAAAAAAGGAGTAGGTAGGTATTAGATACACCTAGGTAAGTTTGCTACCAAATATACCTACATGTTTGACCTAACCACGTTTCTCATAGTAAGTGCACCAATTTTTATAATTCTTTTTTCTTTTGAAAGAGGAAATCTGAGTGATAGTCCATTGTTCAAATTTCTAGGGTTTGATCAAGCATACCTATACCTTCGAAAGAGCCCTCCGATAAATCTCACGGTTTTGTAGTTTGAGCTTTAAGAAGTTGCAAAATTTGTCATAGGTAGGTACTTATTCCGGAAACACGTGACTTTAGTTCGAAATATTATAGCACACGGCACAATAATGTGTTGGTACCTATAAAAACTATGAACCTGTAGATAGTAATGTAGATATATGCACTAATTTATAAATCAACAATCTTTTTTATAATTACCTACTACCTACCTCTGAATAAGATTCTGTATAAGGCAAAAAGTGTTACACGAAATTTTAACATTATCGTGGCCAGTTGATTTAGTGATCTAGCTGTAGATAAGTGTAAGTAAGTATAGGTAAGTGCTGTATTTCAAAGAGAGAGAGAGAGTAAAAAATTATGATAATGAAGGGATCTCCAGTGTACATATTCTTCACCAGGGCAAATATTGTAGATACCAGGATTCTATAAACTTCTGTAGCATAAGTAGGAAGTTTTGATAACCTAATCTAAGTACCTACATAATTTGAAGATTGATTAAAAGATTTAAAAACAATCATTGGCATCTGCCAATTATATTGGTGATATTAATACCTATACAATGGGAAACTTGACCGGTAGGTATACCTATAAATTCTATATAAAATATTTGCGCTCTTTAGGAATTGGATTGAGTATACCTGCATAGTAGGTATCCTATGCTACAGTCCTTCAAGTTTCAGGGATATTGTTATCTAATTTTTTGTATTCAAAATGCGAACAATCCACTAAAACGTGTTTGATGGTTAATGACAATTCACATACATAACACTCTGATGGTAGCGATTTTGTTATTACCTAAGTATTCGTGTGTGATGCGCGTATGCCTTAGACATTAAAGGATTTTGAGTAGAAAAACTGCATTCTTTATCGTAAGTAAAATGGCGTAGATAGAACTAGTCAAGGACTAAAATGACCATGACACGCCAACACTTTAGGTTTACCACTGAATATAACAAACTTGTGGGAGGAACAATTGTAAGGTGAGAAAAATAAAGTGTTTCTCTCTTATACCGTAGGTAGGTACCTATATTTTATCAATGATGACACAAATATGAGTGAGCTTGAAAATATTCAAATATCTATGTAGGTATTGACTGAATACCTACCTATGGGTATAACATTTTTACATATCTATCTCATAATTTCATAGCTATATCACGTGATCCTTGGACGTTATTATGAAATTATGGAACCCCCATATTTTGCTTAGGTAGGTATATCTATCTACCTAAATGGAGTGAAAAGTTAATTTGAATGAGTCCCTATCAGGAAAGAAAGATAAGCTATAAGCATGCAACTAGATATGGAAAGCAGATACACCTCCATATTAAGCCATTTTTGTGCATGTCAGAAACCATTTCATATAGGTACAGATACATATTTCTATATCAAAATAATAACAAAAATGGTAACTATGGTAACGTTGGGGTTTAAAATGAAAACAGAAATAATTATTTGGACTTATTTATATATCTACATAGGTAATCGTATCAATCTCAAGTAAAAAAGGCTTTATTGGTAATTCCAATACCTACTTATTATTATTATACCTACTGTAAGTTTACAGTAGGTACCTAGCTAATTAAGAATCTCTTGAAACATGTTATGCCCACTCCATTTCAAAAAGAGAGAGAGTACCTAATAAATTATCATTATGAAGATCTCTATTGTATGCTGATGTTATAATGAGTAGGATACCTAGGTACCTATCCTCTACCTACTTACTAATTCATGTCTTATAGATACTTACAATAGTCACCAATTATTGTTTCATTGAATTACATCTAAAAATGTTCTCACTTTTCTCACAAATGACTGTTTCGAATACCTAAACAACTCTTCGATGAATATCGTATTAGTAACTAATTGTTTTCAATGTAAAAATATTATTGCACAAAATCACATAATTTGTACTTGAAACTTCCACTTTCACTCAAGTCATTCAAACAGGGCTCAGGGTCTATTTTATGTTCAACTAAAATGACTACAAGAACGTTGAACTCGGTTATTTTTTGAGACGATGTGTCCGATCATCGTCTAGTTATGAATATGGTAGATACAAACAAGGCGATCAGGCCTGTTAAGGGACCGACCAACCAGGACTTGGAACTGTATAAACTAGAAAGATATGTTCTATAAGGGTGAGGCATCTCGACCCCACTAAAGTCACACACTCTTGATATATGGGAACGCCATTGTGATGGGGCTGTGTATATTTATAAACTGGTAGCTTCTTTTTGGGATACATCGAGGCTCGGGCTCATGTTTTTAATGCCATCGTAAATAAATATATTATATACCTACCTATGCTGACTTGATTAGTTTGTCAAGTATTAAAATATTAAGTTGTCTTGCTGGATGGTTTAGTCTTAATTGGGCTCCCTTTAATAAATTAATTATTTTCATCATAAGAAGTTATCACAAAGGTGAACCTGTCTTAATCAAGACAATCTTTTCTGTTCCTTAAAAAAGTTCTTTATGGAAGTGGAGATATGAACAGTGGATATATTGCTAATTATATAAATTCTTAATTATGATTCATGAGTTTTTCGCCTTCCAATGATGGAAGGAGAATACTACTACCTACCTATTCCTAAATTATTCATTGAAAATCGCTTTTTGAGACTTATATGAATGATGATGAATAGGATACTTTTTTTATCTGCGAAAATTCTGAGAAATAGGGCGTTTTCTTTCAAAACCTTCCCCGTGAATTTTGGGATTCGAACTGCATCATGCTTCGATAAAAATGTCGAACGATAAGCTCGACGGTACCAGACAACTATGACGTTAAAACTCAGTAACTTTGCAAAGTTCTGACGTCATAGTTATTGAGTACCTGTACCTAACGGCAGACTCATTTTTGTGAATGGATTGAGAAAATAAATTATTTTTTTTTCGATGGCATTTTCCGAAAATTTTGTCGGGGCGATGCTGTCAATAGCCCCAAAGTCAAGAGAAAAGTTTAAAGAAATCGGCCTATTTCCCAGAATTTTCGCAAATACAAAATATGTCCTATTCAACATAAAGAAGCGATAGAGGTGCCTACCTACGAAGTCTCGAAGGAGAATTTTTATGAATAATTTTAGCTTTGGGCCATATAGGTAACGAATTTAATATCACCTTTGGATGTCATTTCTTGCAGACTGTTATGGTTTAGTCAATAATAAAGATTAAAGTAAATTACCGAGATAGGTAGGTATAGGTGGGTTCAATAGCCCTTTTTATTTTATCTACAGCAATGATAATTTGACCGCATCTCCATATATATTTAATGAGATTTTGTAAACATTTTTTTTTCAGGTTTCTTGTCTGAATGTCAAAATCACAGATGGTAATATTGGTTGTACTTATGAGACTTGATTTTTCAGTGATGTATTGGAATGATTTAATTATTGTATACTTAATTGTAGTGTAGTTTAGGTATATAAAAAATAAGTAAGTAGGTAGATATATGAATTTCACCGAAACTTAAGTAGAAAAAAAGGAATAGTTTAAATCCATCAAGTTTCAAGTCTATTTTTTATTTATGAAAGAATTTTTTTTAAGATATTATCAATTCCCATAAGTTTCTGTTTCGTAGGTATACCTATTTGAGTTTTTGCGTGAACCTTACCTACCGAAAAGGAACTCTAAAGTTTAGCAGTTTGTGAACCAAATAACATCTCAGATTATACGGTCCAATCTGCATATAAAACGAACCAAAATGTACTTACTTCGAGCTGCGAAAGAAGACATTTTTATTGAGCCTATAAAGCCGAGAATGAGGTGATATTTTGGGTTATGTATATAAAAACTAGTGTAAAAACATTTGGCTTTCGATTTCACTTTTCAGGTACCGATGTTGTCAATAGTCAAGATGCTGTGGTTTTATGGAAAACCACAAAATAAAGGGTAAATTCAGTTTGCGGTCAGCCCTTGCTAAGATAAGTTATCGTCGTTGCCAACATTTTGATTTTTGATGAAAAACGGTGTTGACGTGTTTGTTTTTAGGTATTGTCTCAAAGCAGAGCTATCTCCACATAAGATTTCAAGTTCAAGGGTGAGTAGCTTTGAATAATTAAATAATGATGAAATGTTATTTAGTTAGGTACCTACCCTTTAATTATCATCATCATCATCAAAGCAAATAGATTGCATTGTCTTTGTTTTAATTTTGAAAATGTGATGAGATCTTAGTTGTACCAATAGATGCAGATTTCTAGAGAATTAGCCATAGGTAGGTACTTAGGTACCTACCTACGATTAAACTATGATGAAATATAGATACAGACTACCTACTATAGTATAGATATACTTACAGATATAACTACTTATTACAGCAATGAATAAGTTACTTTTGTAATACATTTCGTTAATTCACTTAGGCACCTAATACTTTTATTAGAGAAAACTTTCTATTATAGGTACGAGTATCATAGGTACATAATGTAGGAGGACAGCAATAATACAGATTGTTTCTGCTCTCAAGTAAATGTTTGAAAAATATAGGTATATTCAAAGCGTTATGTATTTGTGCTAGTTTCAAAAACAAACTAACTATAACGTGCCGTATATTTATTTATCACAGGCTGCTCGGCCCATAGGTATACAAACCAACAGCTCAAATTATTATCAAACGCTGTTGACGTTTTTATACTTTTGTCTAACATCTGCATAGACGCGCACATTTTGATGCTATTAATAGACAGCCCTTGTGTACGTTGTCGGATATATAAGCATCCCGACGCTTTTTACCATTCGTACGTACTTCCTTTTATTTTTACGAGGACTGTTCCTATATGCGGTGTCACCAAGAGTATGGAGTAACCTTAGGTTATCCTATATGTTTGCCTCTTGGGTCTTTAATATTTATATCCCCTTTATAGACTTTCGTCGTCACCAAACAACATTTTTTTAATAAGAATGCATAAGTAATGTTACAGAAGGTACATACCTAGGTACCTACATAAAGGAAAAATGAAAGTAGATTTAAAATTAAGATCCCTGTTAACAGCATCATAGAAAATCATTATTGAAATTTCAATTAGGTATACCTACATATACCTACCTAAATTTTTATATATTCTTTTTTAAATGAATTTATAACATTCACTCGGATGGGGTTCAAGGTAGGATTTTTTTATATTTTCGATCATTTTATAATCAAAAATTGAGTTGTTTCGATTCTCTTTTAAATATGCACAATAAATGAAATAATTAATTTATATAATTTTCCTGTTGCACACTTGCAAATGTATTATCAATGTGAATTGGACAAAAAATACTTTGCTTGGCAGTAGCGAAAGTAGCGAGCGCTATCAGTAGCTATTTTTCGCCAAACGCACCCATTGTTACATGTCATTTGTTTTTTGATTCTATTAGCAGTCAGATTTTTTCTATTATGCAGATTCATATCAACTTTATTCTCAATACTGACTAGGTATATTACTCTTTAATAGAAATAAGTAAACTTACAAACTTTTATTTTATTTAGGTAGGTAGTTAGTTAGTTAGGTAAATCTAAAAATAGTTTCTGGTTCAGTTTAGTACCTATGTTATGTACTTATACATACCTATTTAAAACGGCAGGCACTTTTTCAAATAAAAAATAGTTTATTGGATTTAGGTAAGACAATATCACCTAAGGGGATTCTTGAGTCAACTAAGTATTGAAATAATAAAATATATAGTTATAGGTATTTGAGGATCTACAGAACAACCCTTTAGATTTGGCGCCATTTAGTCGCACCGATCAAAACATTTTATTCATCATCAGCAAAGCATTTTATCGGCCCTCTAGGTTACCCACTGACAAAGCAATGAAAATATATATATTTTTTTATGAATCCTTTATGGCGTATAAAATAAACCTAATAGCTTACTCGTGTTCCGTGGTAAGTGATTCGCTGGCTCGGCCTCGGTTGCTGCTGGATAACATCGTCCTTGCACATCACTGAGAGAGAGAAACGTTGTCTTTAACTACAGAAACTACTAACGAGCATTTCAAAACATTATCGCGGCTTCTATAGTACACTACAGATTGCTGAACAACTTGGCGTAGGATAATATTATATTTTTAAGTCAAGTCATGAAAGCATGGCCGATGTGGGCGCGAGAAGGACGTTGTTGTAACAACACGAAAGGTGAACAAAGACAGCGCAGCAGACTGTGCCTGTTGAACCAATACCACCACGCATTTACTTTGTCCGAGGTTTCGAAAACGAGTTTTGATATTGTATCAAATATATTATATTTGCCGAGTACGGGTTGTCCTGATGAAGATTTTAGGGCCGCTGTCACATATTTATGTCGAAGTGTTGATCGCTGTTGATTATTAAGCAGGATGGAGATTGGTCACCACACACGTTGAGTTTTATAATTAGTTTCTTAATCGTCCAATTAGAAGACGACCAAGCAGGTTTCGGAACTGTCATGAGATTGCTATAAAGAAAGTCATGTTAAGACTCAAGAAAAAAATTATATCATCATGTTAATAATTTTGAATGCACAAACTACTACTGAGATCAAACTGGCATCCACTCAAGACGCTAGTGAGTTTTCTACAAGTTCTTAGACTTTTCAATGCCAAAAACGCAGGTAGAGCACAATAAACTAATAAAAAGCCTCGTCGCTAGCTTTGTTTCTGAGCTCACGAGCGCTCCGACAAGGACAAGGCCCAGCAGAAGCCAAGCCACCCATTCATTAGTGGCTTGCAACGACCGATTGGTCCATCCTGATTTATCCGCCAGTTAATGGTAATGACAAACCTTTCGCAGAAGGGTCCGGGTCAGATTGTGAGTTCGCTACGAACCTGCGTCCCGACCGCGACCAATATAGTCTTCTACATTTCTTCAACTGGGTTCATGTATAATGTATGATATGGGTAACGCAGATGAGTCGCAGGTCGAGTCTGGGGTCCGGGCTCGTATAGTGCATGGCTCGCTTAGGTCTAATCAAGCAAGAATATCACATGTGAAATTTCATCGGTGGGAGTTAAGAATATTAAGTGATTACTTTAATGATCATAGCTTTCTATAAAACACTTAAAAGTTGCTGGTAAGGATACATAATTTTAAAATTGTAGCTGCGACATATCCAGAAACTTGACATATAGGTACCTACCTATTGGAATTAAGAAATTCGGTACTGATTTTTTTGAATCATTTGGCGCCTATACCTACTCACACTTCTACCAATATGAGGTCCGAGTTTTCAGATTTTATCGTGTAAGTACATACTAGAGATATGTATAATAATAAGTGTAGGTTTAAATAATCTAAAGACAATATTTTATATTTGATCTTATTAGGTAGGTACCTGTATGTCATCAGAACATCAAAACTCATGCAATAAGAAACACAGGTACCTAAAAGAATGAATCAAATTAATACGAAAACAAAAATCACAAATATATGCCAACTAAATGCTTCCAGTCGGTAAACATAAATAATTTTATTATAACAAATACATAAAAAAATTAAATTATGTATCAATAATATTTATTTTTGTACGTACGCTAGGTAGCTAGGTATCTAAAGTAGATCGGTAGGTACTTTTTCTTTACCAAGTTTTTTATTATTTCATAATATGACAAAATTTAAATTAACACACTTTCAGTTTTCTATAGAGTTTACTTACATACGTGCAGAAAATAAAAGATTTTAGGCACGTGTTTTCATATAATGGGGTCAGAATAAGGACATTCTTTGGAAAAAATAAATTATATATTCTAAACACGGTTACGTTTATAATATTCGTGGATTTTGTTGGAACATTGTAAATGTTTATCGTGCAGAGTCATATTTCAGTTCCTCCTACCGAACAAGTCGTAAAACGAAATCCGGCCAAATCCGATAGACAATGAAGAGCGGGTTGTTTTAAACGAAAAAGCAATTAAACTCACGCCCTCCCAATAGTACCCCAAAGCAATTACGTTTTAGTTGGAGGGAAGGGATATTAACCCTTCCTCCTATATATGCACTCTCCGGACTTGATAATCAAGCTCTTCTGTTTTAATGTCTTCTAGCACTTGAGCTGTTTTATCTGAGTTGGCAAATGTTCCTGAATCTACTCTAACACTGCCAGTAAATTTTAAAAAGATATCCTATCGAAAATTGATCGTCCAGATGAAATCTTCATGGGGTCAATGAAGACAACGTACCTATGTGTTTTTTTAGATATTTCGTTGTACTAGTAATATAGTTAGTTATCAAGAAACAGTAGCAATATCTTCAAAGATGTTATTTAATACCTAAACCTAACATTTTCTTATGGTTTTTATATGTTGTTTCAGAATATACTTTTTTGTAGATCGTTCGCAGTTTATATATATTTGAAATTGCGCACTACAACAATAATACATGCATATTCTGACTCTGACAAAGAATCGTTCTATTATTGCGCGGGAACATTTCTTAACAGATTCTATATCTATTAACGGAAACTGTAGAGCTTTCAAGATATTTTGTAACTGTTTCAACTTGCCGTGCAATGATAGAATCGAATGGTAACTTGCAGTCTGAGTTATTATCAAGTGTCGTGAGATTGATCCAGGCGAACTCGGCTGCGCTCTGCTCCAGACTTATCACTGTAAATAATCTCTTCCTCTTCCGGCTAGTAAAGACGATAAAAATAACATGACATGGACGAAACTTTAGTAGTAACAGTATATCAGCGAACATAACTCTAAAGTTCCAAACATCCCCATAAACATAACTAACTTAATTTAGCGTGAGACATAAAACTCGTGGAACTTCTACGGATGGCGGCCATCTCCTTTGGCTGCCGGAATTTAATTTTCTACATAGGATCGCCTGGCTCTAATGAAGGACGGTCTGGTATTAGGAATAATTCTCGAGAGAGTTAGACGACGTTTGTCTACTACGAAAAGGAATTTCATTTGGAAGGGTCATCTCAGAAGGAAGTTTCACGAGTTTTGTTATCTGACTAATTCATGAGTACCAATGGATTAAATGCTGGGAGCTAAACATTATATCTGTTGTAACTGTAGTTGTGCAGAAAGGAAAATTTCCATGTGATGCTTCATGAATGTCCGAGATTTCTGAAAAAAACATAGATACCCAGTGAGAGAGTCAAAAAGTATGATCTACCTGCCACAAATTCTCTGAGTTATTTTTTATTATTGATAGACTTGAACAGAAAATCACACAGGAGTCCTGATTATTTATAGAACCCTCAACTCGGAAATCATTTGAGCCGATTGCTCCACATTTATAGCTTTTAATTTGATACAGATAATTGGGATCGATGGCAATTCCAATATATACATGTCGTTGGATTAATATGAATAAATAAATAAAACACTGTAGAAAAATTAAAAACCAGGTAAATTTTTGACCTTTCTAGAGCCCTAATTAATAAGTTCTCAAGTACAAATGTTGCAAGAAATTATAAATTTAACAAAGTTATCATCCAAAAACAAAGCCAGAATACGTACACACAAGTTATATACCTACCTACCTACTTATCTCCTCCTTTTTATGAAGATCGCCAAAGAACGCATTTTGCGCTAAAACCCATTAAAAATACAAGCACGATTGCAAATTTTGCTATACTGAACTTTAAGTGTAATCGAAAAAACATTAATGACTGCGCTTACTACTGTATTATTATTTGTTTAATATTTATTTAGACATATTTATTACTTTATGGTTCATACAATAATATAACCATCTCTAGATACCTACTGTAAATACAATATAAAGTCATATAATTATCTTGTATGTAGGTATATTGTATATAGTAGGTATATCTAACAAATTAAGAAACTATTTGCTAACCACTTTTATCTAATTATCTATTTTGCCTTATTATGATTTATGATCAGATGTATTTTATTGTGAAGATAGTTAATTCATGCTTTTGATGTGAATATCTAAAGTAAATGAGATAAGCACTCAGATTTCCTTTTCTTATTATATTATATTATATTATATTAATCATAGATTTTGTAAAAATATATCTGTAGTGTTCAATACCTACTTAAGAAATACTCGTTTTAAGGCAATTAAAAGTTAAATTTGTTCTAACTACAACTGCGAAGCTTCAAAATTACCAGTAGGTACCAATAGAATCAATGTTATTTTTTCTTCTCAGCATCATAAATGAACTCTAAAGAATACAAAGATCTCTTCTAATACTGGGTAGGTAGGTATAATTAATATATCTAAATCAGAGGTGGGTATTAATAAAGGACTAGCTTTGTTATAATGTACGTTAGCTCCACAGGCTGTTTATTAGGTTAAAATATGAGAAATATTCTTAGGTACATCCGGTGATTAAAAGGAGGTACTAAGAGTTTACCACAAAATATTTTATTCCATCACAGAATTCACAAACAAAATGATTTTGAAGAATGCATAGCCTTCTAGGTTTCTTTCGAAAATACAATAATGGATAAAATAATAATTTTGTCAGTAGATAATCTTCCCCCATGATACGTAAGGACGTTTAACATTTGACACTATGCACGTTTCTTTGGCCATTTTACGATCTCAACATGCCAAATAAGAGGATACCAAAGCTCACGTAAGTCAACGCGGCGTAATGCTTCCAGGGGGCGCCTGGGGAGCATCCTGTTTATGGGCACACGCAACGGGGTTGATTGCTTTTTCTCGTCACAGACCCCAACTGAGTTCCACTTGAATTGGAAGACGTTTATTCAGTCATTATTTGCACTGAATTCATCAGGCGGAACGGGAAAACGAAACTCGGAGTTTGTTCATTCGCCCTTCTCCTCTTCATATACTTCTAATATAAGAAGCCAATCTCTTTCTTGATTAGTCGTAAAGTGGTGTTGACTTTCGTCTCCCATTTTCCGACAGTAAATTGGGAATCATATCGGGGTCATATTTATGTACACTTGGAGTTGCGTCTCACCATTAACTAAACATGGCGAAACGTTTCTCACTGGGAGGCATTTAGTATAACAAGGCGTCTGAGAAAATAATAATCTAATAGTAATTCTATAATTCCTCAATAGTAAGCCTAAATAAGCATCAAATATACCAAAAGCTTCATGCGAGTTGTTTGCCTAATTAATACCTGGAGATGCAAATATAAGATACTCTGAGCCTTGAGTATACCTAATCGTCATTTAATATTGGTCTGTTTCATCCGTATAAATACACTGAATACTCACTTAAATCAATAAACACTATTTGAATATGGCTCAACTCATCAAGTAGGTGCATTTGAGTTAGGTATCAATTATATTCTATAAATATTTTTTGAGATATAATTTATCCGATTAAAGTCTTGTTTATTTCGTTTATTACTCCCACAAAGATCTTTTACAATAATTTCAATAGGAATTCCCTTATTCATATAAACTTATACGTATCTTATAATATCACAAGTTCTTAAAAATTCTAAGTACGTAGGTAGGTATACTGTATATAAAATATTATACTTAGGTATTCTGTAATCAAATCAAGCTCAATCTAAGATAAACTTTTATCGAAAAAGTGTCGATAACCCCACGACTATCTGAGCGCAGAAGAAATAGGTAATAAAATGTTACCAAGATGATCTTTAAATTTGCATTCTTATATTTTCTTTTATATTCGAGATTGAGATATTTGAATATAAATTAAGTTTGCTCAGAGGGATCTTATAAAATTTTATATCTAATAAAATATAAAATATGGAAAAACAACATCGATGTAGGTAGGTATGTATCGAATGTATAGAGAAATCGTTGAAATACTTCTTGATTATAGAACTGAACTACTTGATTCAAATCTAACTACCTATTTACTACAGACGATTTTCCTCAGATTCAATTTTCTGAAAAAAATGGAACTCGAATATTTTTTTTACATCTTACTATTTTTTTGTTGTTAAACGTGAGATTGGTAAGAATCACTGAATATAGGTAACATATGATTTAAGTACCTATCTAATTATAAAATACATACAATGTCGAAAATTTTCAGATACTTAAAATGAACAATAATACCCATTCTTTCATTCCCTTCGTAACCATCCAAGTCTATCTAATAATAAAAAACAAACTAAATCGTAGTCAAGATTTGATATAAGAGCTGTTAGATCAAAGTTTCTACAACCGTTATATTTTATGTCAACTTTAAACCCTATCAAGAATCTCATAAAATTTCTCTATTTTGCCTGAACACAAGATGTCAATTTTAGTATGGATATTTATTTTGAAGTAATTTATGTGATGTTGGTATAGGTACACCATTTTAACAGCAAACTACAATGTATTTTCTTGTCTTGTATGGTATCCACTAGGAATGGTTATATAGATTTTGAGTAAGGAATTTCAAATATTTTGTATGATTTAGAAAAATCTAATTTTATTCTATTTACGACTTTGTCAGAAAGAAAACGGTAGCTTGTCATTACATCCAAAAGACTTTGTATAAGTTTAGCCATAAAAGCAAATTCGAAGTAAGGCACAAAAGCTGGCAACAAAAGCCGTATAAACTAACGAACCGTGGATCAAAAGTTATTTCAGTAAAGAAATGGCAACACCGTTACATGTTAGACACGACTGGAATGGTTGACTGCCCCGCTATAACAGAGGCGTAGCGTTAGGAATGTTTCAAGTACCTGGAGCAAAACCAAGAGTCTCAGAAGCCTTTAAAAAAAATCAAGATCTATTCATTACAATTGATTAAACTGAAATGCTATGTAATTGCAGTATCACCACCACCAGGCGATAATAGGAATAGATGTACCTACTATATATTTTGTTCATCTTCAATGAAGCAAATTTAAGTAATTTGGAAAAAACGAGCTACATGTTACTAATATTGAAATTATAAAAGAATAAACAATAACCAGGTAGGTAGATAACTATCTTTTCAAATCAAAAATACCTAACCAAAAAACTTCCGAAATATACTTTTAGATTTTATTCGAATATGACTGAATTAAATTTAGTTGACAAACTAAAAACAAGGTCTCTAACGAACCGACCGGGATGAGGAAGACCAAAGACTACCTAGTAATGTCCAAGTTTTTCAGGAAAATCAATCTTGGCCAACACTAAGAAATCTACGCAAAATCCTGAAAATGCATCTCACTAAACCAAAATTACTGTTTGAATTAAATCATGCAGATTAGATTATCCTATAAGGAACGACGAATCCCGAACGAAGGAGTAGTTATACAATTCGACTGTTCTTTTTTTAGGTTTGTGCGCGCTTTGTATATATAGCAAATGTACTCCGATTTTGATGATTTTTTGATTCATTTGAAAGAGGTGACTTGATAATGGTCTCATACTCAAATACGAGATCTCCTTCCCTCCGAAAACCACCCCCGAAGGGTTGGAGGGGCCAATTTAGGTACTTGAAAATCGATAGGACAATATCCGGAAACGTTTAAAGAGATTTTTTTTTTCAAAAGAGTTACGGTTTTCGAGTTACATACATGTTAAAATTTCACATATGTGTATTTTCGCTATTTTCGCTAGGTATGTGAAGGGGGCGATTTCTTTCGAAAACTGAAAATCTCTGGGTACCACATGAAGGACAATGATATTTGTGGCAACATTTACAGAACATTTTTCCCTTTAAGTTAGGGTTTTCAAATTACAGCGGTGTATGAAATGGTTAAATCTAAAATATTTATGCGTATTTCCGCAGCGATGTTCTGAGATCTCTAAATAATAACAAGTACAAGAAAAGAGTTAAAGGATAAGTAAATAAGTACTATCTTCTTTTGTATTACTGATCGTTGAACGAATTTGTGACTAATGTTAAACTCAAAAATATGAAATAAATATTTTTTACAAAACATTGGACCGACGTTATTAGTTGGTGCACTGAAAAATACGAAATAATATTAATTCTATTGGTGCTGGTACCTACTTGTAGAGTTGGTGCCGAAAGTACGATAACCGTAACTCTATGGAAAAAATGTTCGATATAAAGGTTGCTACAAATAATCTGGTCTTTAAGTAGCCATTTTCACCTCGTGCACATAGCGATATTTTCTTATCTTTAATTGTGCCATCTCGAATTTTCGAGTTTCGAGAAAATTTGCAACCTCCCACCTCGGATTTCGGATTCGAGCTTTTATGAATATATCAAGTCTCCTCTTTCAGATAAATCAAAAATCATCAAAATTCGAGTACATTTACTAGGTATATACAGCGCACGCACAAACCAAAAAAAAGCAGACAGTCGAATTGTATACCTCCTACGTTTGGATTCTTGAAATACGATTCAAAAATTGTGGTTTTTCAACTCCACAGAATTTGTAGTCCAGAAAGTACAATCCATTAAAAAATAAGAGAGTATTAAATTATGATTATGAAAGAATCTCTCTTAAAAGAAAAGGAATCATAGAAATGCAGCTTAATGATAGGAACCTAATGCGGATTTCCTCAAAAGCCAAATATTTGAATTTGAGTTAAATAAAATTAAGTTCCTGACTGAACTTGAAACAGTCTTTCCCGTAAACCGATTCTAGGTATCTACAAGTCGAAGGAATAATGAAAGAAATATTATCACTTAATGTTAACTGCCAACATATAATCTGGATGATTATTAGAACATTGTTAGTCTTATCATAAAACCTGTTTGATGATTTAGAAATTTATATCGGTACCACCCAGCAGAGTCGCTATAGAAACTTCCCGGCATCACTCCTCCATTATTTATCAACGGTTGTATTCAAACCAACTTACTTCTTATACCTACTTATTTCATATTACCTATTTATTCATCCACAATTTCGTAGGTATCGTTTAAAGCTCTGCCTATTTTTAAATACCTATGGGTTTAAATTTTACCTCTCTATATTACATATGTTTTGAATACGTCATTTTTTCACAAATCATGTAAAAACTTCACTTGTTTTTTGAAACTCCTTGTAAAAAAAGTCTTGAATACAAAAAAAACGACTCAAGTGATTTTGAAATAAGAACCTGTGTCAAAATTTGTTTTTCGACACATTACAGTGACTTGACCGTGTTATTTGCCTTGAAGACATGACATAAAACATATCTATCGATAACCAACACCTCACACACACAACGAAACATGTAAGTCAAATAACTTCATTATTTCCAGTATATATTTTCAACTTTCACATTCCTACTTATAAAGTCCAGCCCGCTTGAAAATAGGGTTTTCAACAAACTACATTAAAGCAATGGAAAGTTTTTTTCGTCTATATTTTTATGTTGTAGGAATATAAAACAGAAATAGTTTTTCTCTTACTATGACATTTTTGTATAAATATTTATTCAATGCCTCCTCTTCGAAGATATAAATAATATTTTTCTCTCGGCAAGGGATCTCATCTCGTATGACAACGTCAACTTTATTTATGAAAAAACATATATTTTGCTGCGACCTTATCTATTTTTGCAGTGCCTTCATATTTTGCTCGCTTTTTAGTCCCGCATTTTACGACTTCGTCCTGTTGGCTCCTGCGAGTTTTCTTCACTGACGTTTTCGTAATGGCGAGCCAAAATATTTTCCTGCTTCCAGAGGCGTGCGAATGTATATAAGTCTCAGGAAAAAGTAGACTCAAATATGTTCTGTATAGCGAGAAAGAAAATTCATGTTAGTTACTTAGTCGATAAATCTGTTGTTTTGTGGTTGATCATCATTGAACACTTAATCTCCTGAACTTACGGAGCTTAAAAATTTTGCAATTCAGCATATTGAAACAAACTACATCAATGCTTAGAATAACTCTATAAAATGCTGTCTTCTGTTTACTAAAATTCTCCTGGTTGGTTGGCTGTCTATTCTGGGCCTACCGGCAGAAAATGATATGGGTCCAAAAACACTTTGAATTTTTGTTAGTCGGTTGGTATAACTGATGGTTCAAACCTATGCAACAACTAACTGAGCAGTTCCGTCCAGACAGTCAAAATTATTTGGACTGGCTAGACGCCGATTTTGGTAGGTATACCTAACGTAACTACGACTGCAACCATATAGCAACTGAAAACAGGGCTACCTCTATCGAACAACCGATTTTTTTTGGGACTAGCAACCAGTTATCAACTACAATGCGATAGCAACTGGGTATCTTAATTTTACCGTAATTTTATTCACCTCATATTATGATCTACATATTTTGCCGCCACAAATCAGGTGTGAAAATTACATTTATGCTGATTAAAATACAAAGATTGCAATTGTTCGCCTTCATTGGCATTTGGGTGTCTACAAAGTACTTAAATGTGTCAACATTACGTAACTCATATTGTGCCCAAGGATTCATGTTTCGAGTTTCACACTCGACCGAACTTCACTGATCAGCGATTTGCATGCCAAGCGTGTATAGGTGACAGATTTAGAATTTGGCGGTTTACAAAATTTACTTTACAATCATATAACATAAACTAACAAATACACTTTTCAACTTTCCTTCTGAAGTCATTGTAATAGCTCAAAAATCACAATTTAACACAGGCCCTCATTTAAAAATAACGTTAGTCGAATGTTTTCAACACGACTTCTTTTATTTGAAACTTTTTTTAAAATGGGTTGAAATTGTGAAACTTTCCACTTGATTATTGTAGAAAATTATGTACCTAAAACATATAAAATAGTAATATAATAGTAAAGTAGGCAATAGTGGATGTATAAATAATATGAAATAAATTTAGTTTGAATGCAACCGTTGATCAATAATGGAGGAATGATGCCGGAAAGTTTATAGATATAGCGCACCTAGAGGATGGCACTGATACTTATTGTTATTACTCAGTTTTTGAATGTAAATAGATTTCAAAGTATTGACATGAGTTTTACCTATGACAAGACTAACAATGTTCTAATAATCATCCAAATTGTAAGTTGGCAGTCAACATTACGTGATAATATTTTTTTCGTTGCTTTTGTGTAGTGCTTCATCTTTATAATTACATTTAGATATACTTTTTCTTACTGACAGATTGTGGTACGATTTCTCTACTTGAACCACGTTTTGCATATTCTTAAAAGTAGGTAGATATGTACCTACGCCAATGCGGATTTACAATTTGTCACGGACGCCGGTTTCCTTTTTTTCGCATTTCTTGAACCAACGAAGAAGCGTGGCCGTTTTACAGGAATACTACTCTTATGACACCACATATTTATGGCTAGATTCCTATGAATGATTTTTTCCAGTGAGTCTCTGGTAATTGAACAAAAGCTGTAGATGGTGGATAAGTTCTTGCATACTTCAGCAGAAGGGAAATCTTGGTGAAAGAATATTTGCCTTGAACATAATGTTCGTCAAAAAATAGACAAAAATATTTTCTGTTATATTAACTTTTTATTATTAACCTGCCTTATCTATTTCTCAAAACTTCCAATCAATTTTGAATATGGTTATAGAGAACAAACTCCATTATGAATAAAGTCAGATTATGATGGAACAATACAAATCGTCCAATTCAAAGGCATCCTAAAAGGATTTGTGATCATAATAAATTAAGTACTTACATAAACCAGGACCTACTTTATTAGATGATGCACTTAAAAATACAACATAAGATTGTTTTATAGGTACCTACCTACCAGTAATTTTAAATTACAAGATGTGAAGTAGAAGTTATAGAGGTAGATAGAATAATCATGTCACCTACTTCAAAATTAGCAGTAGCTCCCTACCAGTAGAATAAATATTATTTTCTATTTTCCAGTAGGTGCATCTTCTTAATTCAATCTGTACAAACATTCAATAAGTTCACATTTTTGAATAACAACATCAGACAACATATTCAATAAATTTAGAAGGTAGGTAAGTATCTAATTTACTAACTCGAAAAAGTTTTTACAATATGACGATTTTAATGTTTCCAATTCCCTTTCCTTCTTTATCTATTTATTTTTAGGAAGAAGTTTTTAAATTGTATGGTTCCACTTTCAATCAAAAGAAGAGTAACAAAATCGGACCTCGTTTACTGAGCAAAACACGCGAATATACGTAAATAGAATTTAAAAGAAAAAAGTAAAGGTAGAACCAGGGTAAAATGGTAGGTACCTATTTTCTTGCATGAATATTCGAATTGAGTTACAAAACCACTTTTGGATTTGAATACTCAATTGAACAATATATTAGCAGGTATCGTGAGATATTTTTATATTTATTGCCAAATTGATGGACATCCAAATGACTGAGTTAATAAAAATGTCAGAATTGTTAAGTAGGTATCTACAAACCTAGATAAGTGTTTCTATGAGTGTGAATTCTAATTAAGGATAACCAGTTTTCTGCTGAATAAATCTTGGATATTTTATTTAAAGGGTGTAGGTATATATCTAAACGAAAATGCTGGCTTGTGCAATTTCTAATATACCTATCGTGAAAAAAATTAAAAGTTATGTTTGAGACGAGAAAATTAAAAGCGGACTACCTTAGAAGAATACTGATTTGTAGATAAACGTAGGTACAATAGCTATTTAAATTTGGTTATTAAATAATTGCTTGTTCGCAGTATATGGGTACATATATGAAGATTAATATAAATAATAATGTCCAATGTCGGTACCATAATACCATATGGAAAACTTTTTTATTATTCATTTGTGAAAAAAAAAACATTTTCTTGACAAAAAGCTCTGCATGGCTTAAAATTCAGATTGGAATAATCAAATATCAATGTTTGGCATTCATATAGGTACAAGGTTTGTTGAAAAGTGTAAATTTTGTTCAAGGGTATCTAAAATAACTGTATTTAAAATGAAAAGGAAACACAAAGTCTTCTCCAAAGTTTATTATTGTTGGTTAAAAGGTTAAATGATGAATGATGAGACATGTTTCGAGATTGTATCTCATTTTCAATCGATAGGTAAATGTTTAAAAGTTCTGTAACAAAATATATAAGATATTGAAAAGGATATTGGACAAAGTATTAAGTTAATGATACTAGAACAAAATGGTGGATAGTGTACTCACATGGAGATGATGAAATTATACTTAATAATAAAAAACAAATAAAAAAAACATTCTACACTGGTTTGGGATTCGTTTTTCAAATCAAAGATTCATCTGATTTGATAATGCATCTTATATTGAATCTCAACATGTAGACAAATTAATGCTACCAGTGTTTGTTAGCGAACTTTATACTTAAGTACCTATTAAATATCGATTTGATGACATACTTACATTTAATTAATAACACAGAGAAGAGTAAAAATAACAAAATCTGTTTTTTCATGGTATATTTGGATATGTGACCTTAGTTTTCAATTAGGGTAAACATTTGTCAACAAAGTTTATTGATATTTAAGAACATAAAGTTAGGTAGTTAGGTACTTTACTCTTCAGCAAAATTTAGATTTGTCGACAAAGCTCATATGCGAATGCAAAAGAAATGTTATCTGATCAGTTCATTTTAAGCTTAAGAATATTTTATCAAGAATATTTTTTCTTATAAAACGAATAAGAAAAAGTTTTTCATATGGTGCCAACTTAATTGGACACACTGTATATATCTCCTTTCTAAAGAATAATCAAAAATAGTAAAAATAGTCCGGATATTCAACTCGACATTCCGCAGAGCCCAGAAATGCAACTCGAGTAAAAGGATAGAGCAAATAAAACTTTATTGCTGTCCTAACTATAACAAAAAAATCTGAATTTATATGCAGATGCCGCCGCTTGCATCTGCCATGGTTTGTGAACCATGCAAGGTCTGCACCAAGGCCTGTTGTGCCATAAAAATGATTCTTGCCAAAACGATCTTGAAACGAAGGGTTATTAAGTCTTCTACTTCAGTGGCGGATGCTACAAATATTGAAAAGGTACAGATACTATCATCTACTATGTTGTCGCTTCTTCCATTAGTTGAGTTATTATATCAAATATTCAAACACACATTGATGATGTTCTTTTGATACCTATTGGTATATCAGATATATATTCGTGTACTTATGCCATTTTCTATCTGTCAAACGAGCACCGAGACTTTAATATTTTTAAATAGGACCGACTTTTGGTTGGTGCACGGAAAAGTACAAAATAATTTTAATCCCACATTAAAAATTTCATAATTTGTTTGATTGGACCTATAATTCAAATTTACTTTAAAAGACGTTGTAAAAGTTATTGAAAAATGTAATATATTAATTCCCTCATCAAGATATGAGTTAAACAAATTGAAGAGTTAACTAATCTCTGATTAGGAACTTATTATGAAATCGGCCCTTAGACTTATTCAGATATTTCAAATCATCGCGGAATTACCTACATAACCTATATTTCAGACATTAGGTATCACCACTGTAACTCGGAAATCGTATTTTTTATTATTGTCCAATTAAATGTTGATACATGTAATCTCTTCTTTAATTTGGCCCTCTCATTTTTCCAATTTCCAAAAAGAATTGGCCCCCACATCTCGGAAACACACATATTTCAGACTCTACCATAGCTCTAACTTGAAAACCTGCCACCCCTTTGGGAGGTTCAGCACAAAGTAAATTCTTTTATTTTTGACCGACGAACCCCAAACGGAGGAGGTATACAATTCGACTGTGTGCATTTTTTATACAGTAATCGTACTCGGATTTTGATCATTTTTGATTCATTTGAAAGAGGAAGCTTGAGAAATGGTCCCATTTTCATAAAAACGGGAATCCGAAATCTTGTTCCCTCCGAAAACCACCCCCGAAGGAGGTGGAGGGGGCAAATTTACTCGAAAATTGAAAATGCCAAAAGTTATCAATCTACCTGCAACTGCACAACTTCAAAAGTAACAACCCCAATAGAATTAATATTATTTTATACTTTTCAGTGCACTAACTGATAACGTCGGTCCAATTTTTTGTAAAAAATATTTATTCATTCAATTTTTGGTTTTGATTGCGATATGGAACCGTCGACGTACATAGAACATTTTAAATACAAAATTAAAACAAACACGCCAAAGCTTTTATTATTCTCACCGACAATTGTTACGCCAACAAAGTTGATATCTTCATGGGTAAACCTATACTTATCACTAACTATCAATGTTTCAGTATGATACTTTAAGTACTTTTGTTTTTAATAACTTATTAATTATCTTCAACTAAAAGCCTAGAATGCTTTACAAAGAATTCATATATCTACCTATCTATACCTTAATATACCTATATGATAGGTATAGAATATAATTGTCACACCGTTAAGACTGGGGACTTATCGCTTCAATTGTAGTATGTTTATGACTCCTAAGCAATAAGTCAGTACAAGTTATAATAACACAAGAGTGTTGTCTCCCCAACTTTCAGCAACATATAAAAGTTTGATTTTTTATAATCCGTTGATAGGACACCTTTAGAAAGTCTATAAACACTTTTATTATTTGAATTCTTATTTTGTCATACGAATTTTCCACCATATAATAACCTCAATGTAAACATATTTATTATATACAATAAAATTGGTACAAAACGTTTTCCCATAGTAAAATTCAGAGGGGTTCTAAATGTGACATGTTTATCAACAAGGGTTTTGCTTATCATGAACGTGGTTGGGTAGATTTCTCCAGGTGTGATGAGCTATATTTTTGACCGACTTTGCCAGAATGATGGAGGTATACTTGTTGGTATGTTCCCTTTTTTATGTATCTAGATATGTACCTGAGCGCCTTTTGCATAGAAAACGCGCGCCGATTTCGATGAATCTTTTTCCGTTGGAAAGACGAGTACTGAGAGATGCTAACATATATTTTTTAAATAATTCCAACATCTGCTTCCTTCTGAAAACAACCGCCCCCAAATTAATTTTATGTGACAGGATTAAAAAATATATAATTTCTTCCATCAACGTTTTCATTGGATACTAAAAAAATCAAGGTTTTCTGGTCTACAGCACTATAGGATAGTGTAAGATTCTATAGTACCTACCTACCTAGATTCAACAATTGTCATGACTAATGAAACAATCAAAACTGAGAAACTAGTTTTTTTTAAATAGGAGGGACCGATTTTATTAGTTAGTGCACTGAAAAAAATCGAAATAAACTAATTTTATTTGTATTGGTAGGTAGGTACCTACTATTGAATTCGGTGCCAAAAGACATCTATTTTGCTAATCTCAAATGCATCACTTCAAAATTACCAGCGCCAATAGAATGAGCCTTATTTTAAATTTTCCAGTGAGCAACTAAGTAATTAAGTCAGTCCTTATTTTGTGTAAAAAATATTTTTCTTAGGTACATAGTATACCTACCTACTGGAATAAATTTATAGAATCTAATACCTATAAATTCAAGTTTCGTGAGTACCAATTTGTATTGAAAAATTGTGAATTACATTTAATTTTTTTACATATTTTCAATTTTAACCGTTCATCTTATCATTAAAGCAGGATGATTAGTATTTCTAAGCTAAATTACTTGCAAATGAGGCACTTACCAGAATTTCTACAATTTCATAATAACGAAATGTCAGTCTGTAGGCCTAGATCCGACAGAACTAACATGAACATACCTACTTACTCTAACTGGAAAAATATGACAATATTTCTCCGTCATCAGACCTTGTGAATATTATAAAGAGGCAGATAAACAGCTGTAGCAAAGCAATGATCTAATTAACCAAAGTGAATAAAGTAGCTAATAAATATTTCTTACTAAAAATAGGACCAACTTTCTCGGTACACTGGAAAATTCAAAAATAATGAATTCTATTGTAGTTGTAAGTAAATAGAAGACTTTTGGCACCTACTTCAAAAGTAGGTACTTACCTACCAGCAGCAACAGAATTAACCGTAGGTATATTTAGATTTTTCGGTGCCGTAACTAATAAATTATTATTAAACTATTCTATTTTTTTGCAAAAAAAATATTTCTTTCACATTTTTGAGTCTCCCATTTATCATGCAATTTATCTCATGTGATAAAATATTGCACTTTTCTACGACAGTCATTCGTAAACCTGTGATTATTTGGGTAAAAGTCCAATCTAAACATTGCTGGAAATTATATTTACTTCTTCTCTAGATAAAATTAAGAATTTAAAAGAAAAACCGTGGGGGTATATTTGAATGACGGAGATGTTGAGTTCTGATAAGCGACCATTTCCTCCTCTTCTCAATCAAAAAGGTATTATCTAAATCAGTGCACGTTTATCTACTAGACAAAAGACGCGCACCTATACACATATAAAAAATAACTATATCTACCAACAATAATTAAATTTTATACCTCCTCCGTTACTCGAAGTCGGTGAAAAAGAAACAATCATCATCATACTGACTTGTATTTTAATAGTACCTATATTATAGGTGATAGATATTCATTCTTCGTTAGGTGAGTAAGTAACATATAGGTACTGATAGAAAAAATCAGTTACCATAACTTTATAGAAGATGATAAATACCTAAATACCTAAACATGATCCGTTATTATCAAGCTTTGAAATTATTTCAACCAAATGTTCACTATTACATAGGTACGTAGGTGCATTCCTTCATTACAGTCGGTACAATATATTTTCAGATGTAGACGTAAGAAGGGTAGCCGTAACAGGGTGAACTTAACATTCAAATTATTCATGACTTCCTTCATTTTATGTTATCACGGTGTTATATCCCAAGAGAAATAAGATTCTTTTTCATGTTGGTTTAAGATATGCGATTAAAACTTTTAATTAAAACTCTTCTTATAAAACAGAAGAAAAAGGTCGAGAGAAAGAATAAGCAGATGACAGAACAAACTTGTATTGTAACGATCAGACATTATCAAACGGACAAGAATATCTTATAAAACTGCCTCTTGGTATATGAGATTAATATCTACCTATATAACTTTAAGTTTGTCTCTAGTTCAGCTTATGAACCTATTTTATTTTCATAACTCCTTATTATTAAAACCGCATCCAATCTTACTAATCTTAAGAGGTGCCTGGCCATTTTGTTCAAAGCATTCTCCGAAGGTGCACACATTTCAAATAAGACCAATAATAAAGATGTCTGTGGCATTTCCTTGACACTTCATTTTTTAAATGGCTATGTGACTTTCACATAATAAACAACATCGTCAACTGACACTCACAAGGCGTGTCCCTTTTTGGGTAATAAATTGAGGTTAACCGAGAGCTAAGCTGACATTTTTTTCTTTACATTTGATTTTCGATTCTCGGGCTTTTGTCTGAAGATGCCAATTATTTGTTCTTCGAGAAAAAAGTTCCATAGAAGGATGGAAGTCGGTTCGTTATTACAGAAAGAATCTTGATCTGGCTTTGTGTCAAAATTAATCTCTCACAATTTTTGGACCGCAATAGACATTCAAGATAGATAAATAGATCGGTAACATATATCTACCTAGTTAGATTTAGACAAATAAAACTAATAGGGACCTTCCTCGAATAACAAATTTAATGAAATTTAACAAAATCAAAGAAACTAAGAAACAGATGCTGACTAGGAGGGAAATAATTTGTTAACAATTGACAATTCGAGTATCGTTATAGTTATAACAGAAAATATCTAATAATTTTCAAGATAATAGTTTGACATAGCTACTAATAACTAATAGGTAACTAATTAAATGTCAAACTCTCTAATTCAAATAAAATATCTGCTGATGTTTGTCAACCTACAGGTACATAGGTATCCCCAATTATATCTATAAGCTAGTTTGGGAGACCTTTTATATATATAATTGCTGTGTTTGGAATCGAAACAATCTGCATTTTCATAACCAGTTCGAGATGGGTGTTATTAAGCAAACAATTTTTCAGCTCTATAATTATCCACAACTTGAAACCTCTGCAGTGATTATAAACTCTTGTGTATAGCCGATTCAATAAAGTTATTAAGTTCCTCCTCTCAAGAGAAGCTCTCTGTATTTGTATATCTTGCCGCCAATATCTTCCAAAGCCGGCTTGATAGATACAGGGCGGGAAAGTGAGGCGGAGAGGAAGAAGACGAGAGGAAGAGGAGATGTCGAGTATGCCAGAGCCCGGGGGCTTTGTGGATAAATTATGGCAGAGAAGCAGGAGAGACGGCGAGAGAGAGAGAGCGATGTTGGTTGGATCAGTATAAATTCACCAGTCACATGGGAATATCTGTTTTACCGATGGGACACCCCGCACTCATGGCGGCCCATTAAGCCAGCCCGGACCGACACGTAAAGCAATTATAAATGTAGCCGGAGGCAGAGCGGGGACAAGGGCACTGAGCATCAGCTAAGAATGATCGAAGTTTGGAAATCTATTCAACCCAACCATGAAAACTTGATAGATAATACATATTTTGATCACCTCAACCTGTTTCTAAACTTTTTTTCTTTCTAATTTGCTTGTAGTAGGAATATAAATATATGGAAATGAGAAAAGCAATGGCACCTACCCAAAAAAAAAAGAATTTTTGGATATCAAATGAACCTGGTAGTAGCTATGTAATGTCTAGTGGCATAGATGAGGATAATCAATAAATTTTATTGGATCTTTGACAATCAAAAGTACAAACAAGTTATTGACGTCTGTCGCTTAATTTGAGATAAAATATCAAAATGCAAAATGGATCGTGGCATCATAGGTAAATCTCATATGAAGGTTCTTCCCTAAATCCAGCTTGGAGATAAACTAGGTACCTACTATTATGGTGTCATAATTAAGGATTTCCTGGGCATTCACTAAAGCTTTCAATAAATCATCTACCTACATAAGAATTTATAATTTTGACGTATCTAACATTCTTATGTCTCTAGAATCGAATATAATGTACCTATCTTTGTTTTCGAGTGAGCATGTAGATACCTACATAGTTACCTACTTATGTAGGGATGCCTGTGTCCCGAGAAGTGCCAAGAATATGGTCGTTGGATTTTTTTTTTCGATTCATAAAATTATGAAGCAATGTGCTGATTAGCTTACCATCTAATTATGAGTAGGTAACAGCTTTCTGATGTCCAATTAAAAATTAGAGAATTTCAAAATTACATATATTCCGATCTAGGTACTGGGAAATAAAACTGAATCCAGTTAATATGAAAGATTAGCCAAAATGGCGACCCTTGAATAGTAAAATAAACTATTTTTTTCCAAGACTATTTTCTTCAGTAAAATCGCCAAAAAGAAAGATCAATTGCTAAGACCTTTCAAATATTTTCCCATTTTTTGCCTGCAAATAAGATATCTACTGTATAAATTTCAATTATAAACATTAAAACATTTATTTTTTAGCATATGTAGGTACCTAGGTGATCCTCAGGTAATGTGGCATATTATTGCTGTTTATTTTATATTGGTAGATGAGTATCCAAAATCTAGAATAGAAATTTCCAAATAAAATTTAATTTACCCGCCATTGGAAAGACGCGCCCGTACAAGCCGCATCCAATCGTATCTCACATTGATAAGGTGCCCTTATCGCGAGTTAATATCCGTCCGATGGTCGAGCTTACACAAGAAGGGTTGAGGACCTTCGCGGAATTAATACGGGCCCCTTGTGATTCAATTAAACACCAACAGGACAGGAGTGAGCGGGTTGAAACCATAAAATTTTCGAAAATCCAACTGCAGGACACACGCCAGAGAGCTTAATTCGTTTATTAAGGTTGGATAAGGAGGATGAATCATGTAAAGGGGTGAATGATATTATATTTAAGAATATCTATTTCATAGCCAACAGCTTTTTTTCTTCCATTATTATACCGAATGAGATAAAATTAATAAATTACGACCCAAACGTTAAGAATCTATAAACTTCAATTGAAAATACATTCTTCAATCAATAGTTAGAACTTCATTAGGTATAAGTTGGTATATGGAATCAATAAAGTTACAGTTACGACAGAAAGACATGTTGTGGAATATGTTGAAAAATTCTACCATGAACATCCATAATATTGTTATAAAAACTTTAGAAAATACTTAATCTACCCTCAAGAAAATGAGGTAGGTACCTACGTATGGTTATCAACCTAAATTTTACAAATTTTCTGTACAACAGAGGCTTGTTTCCAAAATCAGAATGATTTTTCTTCGTATTTTTACACAAAACTCTAGTGCAGTTTTCAGAAACTTGCATATTAGCAAACTAAAGTCGCCTCCAATCAAAACTGCGTAACAAACCAAAGCATTGAGAAGTTCTCTCAAATAACTGAAAAAAATTAAACGTAAAAGAAAGCGACTAATTCAAAAAAGTGTTGGAAGAAATTATGTCTATAACGGTTAATAAACTCTACGCAAGTAAGAAATACAAAATATTATTTAAGTTAAAATATTAAACAATCATTCACCAATCTACCCATAAACGTAGAATTCGGAGAGAAAATAAAAATATCCAAAAATCCCAAAGAAGTTATGTCAACACTCCCAAAGAAAAAAATACTGTCAATATTTTTACTGATGATAATACCTAAGTCTCATAGTTTCTTCTCAATATAGGGTGCTCCTTCACTTGGAAGGAACTCAATATCTTACACTAAAAACTTATACAAAGAGGCTTATATATTCACTGCAGAATGTGTTGCCATAAATCTTCCGCTAGATCTTGTAATATATGCAGTCCGAATAAAAATATAGAATCCTTACACACTCCCCCAGTGTTTTGAATAACCTCTCAAACAAAAAGATTCATACAAAAAACTATTCCAAACATACTGAATGCGAAAAATCGTACTTTATAAAAAAAATAATAATATCTAATAATAGTATTGAATTTTCTTGATCCCTTCTCACAAAGGAATAGAGAGAAATGAGACGACAGATAAGCTAGCCAGAAAAGCACCATGTGATATTATACTAATTCCATATACCAATTTCCAAGAAATATATAAACAAAATCACTACTTATAGAGAAGTAAATCGTGAGATAGAAAAAGTTAGTTACTTCAGCACTCGAAATATCAAACCATGGTTTTGAAGGAAAATTACCTGTAGGTATATAGATTGATGACAGTCACAATCAATTCTTGTAGAAGTAACTATTACCTATACCTACTTAATTGAAAAGTTACGCTTGCGCGAGTAGGTATCATAAAAGATAGCCAATGCAGTTGTGCTAACGAATATAAAGATTCATATTAACTGCAGTGGAAATGTCCTACGTAATATTATGATACCCAATTAAACATTCTGCTCCAAAGTTTACAAAAACAAAAATGTGCCCACAACTCAAAATCATTCCACTCCTACAGTGAAACTGAATAACATTGTTAAAAATACCAATATGTAACGTTCTAAGTAACTGTAAGTTAACCATTTGAGATGGATGATCTTTGAGAATGCCAATAGCCTGAACGTTCACAATGTGCTCAATCTTATGTAGGTAGGTATATACCTACCTATGTGAATTTAACATTTCTGTATGTTTAGATAGTAATAGGAAATATTACAATCAATTTATGTAAAGCTGTAAGAATCCAGAAGAGTTTCTGGTAGGTAACTTTAAATAAAGTTAAAAAATAGTTCCAAACCCTTACCTATGCTTTGAATTTTATATCAATCAAGCTTTTGCTGTCTAATAAATATGTTAAGCTTATGATTGTATGTACCCATCTATTGAATGTATTAGATGCTCGATACACCAAACGTATTTTTTATATCATTCAAAAGCTTACAAGGTTTTACAAGAGTCAACTATTCGCAGACAATTTTCATATCGGCGTATCAAATTGCCAAAACTAATTTATGAAAGTTTCAAGAACATGCGCATGAGTATTTTATCAAGATCATAGTAAATGAATAGAATTAGATCAGAGATGGTACTTTTTATTCACTTGTTTTCATTATAAGTAGATATTATGGTAATGCCGCATACGAGATGACATGGCTACTTCTAAGGCCAGTGGTTAAAAAATCAATTTACAACCGCCAAAATAATGTTATATCTCCCTTGCAAAATTACAACCAAACCATACCATAATTCTAGTAAAACGACATTTTGAGTACAAACACGTGTCTGTGAGTGACGTTTCAAAAAGCGTGCCATTTATATCCTTGTTATTTTGCTTATTCGTTTTTTGCATTATTTCTTATTTATTCATACACTTTGATAATTTTAGCTTAAATTTACTACTATTGCATTGGGTACACAGCAAATTTTGTCATTCATTCATATGTTACCTATACTTATGTATTGAAATTTGTTTATTTATTTTATTTCAAAAAAAATAAACAGAATTTCGTTTAATGAATAATTTGAATAACATTTTCAATGGGCCTTATTAAGAGACTATTTCAAAGCCTATTCTCGAACTTTGAATAAATATAATTTTTGTCGCATATAATATGTAGCCCTGCTAGGCTATAAGTAGTAGGTAGGTACCTACGTACTTACCTTACAGTTTGATTGATTATGGATTGACCCAAGCATTGTAGGCAGTTATTATTATTAGTGAAGTTAGAGGGTCACTTAAAATGCAAAGTAATGCATTAATTTTTTGACTATTAACATGGCGTCAAGAAAACAGTGTACCTAACTCCTTTTGGTTTAGATTTTGTTAAGAAAAATGTTAAGATCGCCATTTTATAATTGCTTTATAACTTTCGTATATATGGTCCGATAAAAAAAATCGAAGTTCCTTTATTTGTAATATTTCCAAACCTTGCCAGAGATATACCAACCTAGTTGGTTGATTGAACTACACTTACCTGGTTAGTTCTATTCGAGAAAATTGAAGAAACTATTTTTTTTTCTACGGCACCATACCTACCTATTTAAGTATTACCTACATTTTTAAAATCAGAGAACTTTTCTAAATAATATGATTTACTTATCACATGTAGGTTACATTTAGAAAACGCAAGTAGGCCTCTTGAAACCAAATTTGTATTTTACCACAGTAGTCGAAAAATTAATACCTAAGTATTACCTACCTACCTACGTGTCGTAAAAAATTAGGCTTATATCTAAGGTGAAAATATCTTTTACTGGCATCTGTGCAATTATTTTATATTTGAAATTCAAAGAAATTTTCGTAAAGGTTCAGTGGGTTCCATTTTCTTAGCATTAGAAATACGTATTAGGTAGGTAGGTATACCTAAGTCGTATTTTCGATTGATTTGTGTATTCAGGATAATGGGAAAAACTCTCATAAGTACCTAGTTTAGAATTTAAGAACATTAAAAGTAAAATTTTTCAGGCCCCATATTTAACATGAATAATTTGAAATCTAAATGATACTTAGGTAGGTGTAGCTTATTTCAACCGGGGGTTAGAAATATTTTTTTTAAATTCATTTTGGTTTCAGCATGATGAGGCACCTGCACACAATGCTGCAATTGTAAGACAATATCTAAACAGTAAATTTCTCTTGCAACATAGGTATAGTGATGTAAGTTGGCCACCGAGATCCCCTGATCTAACGCCATTGGACTATTTTCTGTGGAATATGTTAAGGATCGAGTTTACAACACCGAAACGTTTCATAGCTGGTATGAACTTGAAAATATTTTGCCCCTATCAAACTTCAAACTACGTATAGAATTTGAGATTGTTCGTGGTTCAGTTTTCAAGTAGGTAGGTAGTACCTGTCTACCTCACTACCTCCCTATCCTATGTTAGTTTATTTCACAACATGATATGGTTTATCTTATCGAAAGCACACGTGGACCGGCTTTTTTCTCATAATCACTATTATTCATTCGATAAGTTTGTTGGCGTAGTTTTTTTGAAATCATGGAATTTGTTTGACTTTTTTCTAAGAAACCTCAAAAGTAGTTACGTACAACTAAATTAATCTCATTTCTCACTTTTTACAAAATGTATTTATTAGACGCATTGCATATGGGTCGTACTCTTACGTATGTGGTACCAATATTATATTCCATTGAGCCTCTAAAATACAGGGTTTCCAAATAAGTGCGAAAGTTTTTAGGGGGTGAATCCTTGTCGAAAATTAAAGGGAGTCTTTCATGTACCTAAGCAAAAGCTCTTAGAACTTGATAACTTACAAGCTTCCAAAAACGAGAAAGAAAAATCTTTTTTTCTTTCTGGAAATTGCTAAAGAAATGGAGGGATGGCATTTTCTGGGCATGTTCTACCAATAAAAAGGATACCTGTGAATAGTTTTTCAAGATTGTTGTGATCTTTTAAAGGTGTGAAACATGCTACCAACCCCTAATCCATTTTTTATCAACTTTTTGAAGAAATAAAATTTATAAAATATGTGCTAAAAAGGAAAATGTATTGCAAAGCTTTTTTAACTCTATTGTTGTGTCTATAAAAGCAATAGTTTCTTAATAAAAAATAAAATACAATCTCTTGTAGTAAATGGAATCGAAAAAATCTAGTAGGTGGCTGTCATGATTTGTTTACACAATTTGTGACTTTAATCGTAATACCTATTTCAAAATTAGCTATTCCGCTTGTTTTAACTGTTTATGCAAGTGCATAAACATAAGTACAAGTCCCATTTTTATTTTAATAATTCTTTCATCTCTTCAGAAATTTTCAGAAAAAAAAACTGATTTTTCCTTCTCATTTTTGGAAGAGTGTGACTTTTCAGGGAAAAGTCTAGGAGCTTTTGTTTACATAAAAGACCCCCTTTAATTTTTGACAAGGATTCACCCTCTAAAACATCCGCAGTTATTTGGAAATACCCTGTATATGGATCGAAAATCATTTCAGAAATTCTATCATCCAAGTTAGGTCTATTTTGAAAACATTTGTAATGTAGTAACTCGTAACTCTCAATATCAAATTGTACCTACCTACGATGCAGGTTTGTCTATACCGTCCGACAGCATTAATATACTTAATGTAAATACGTCTTTAGTGTACCTATGAGCGTGTAAGTTAATGTGCATAGCACACCATACCATATAACTTTTTGCTGGTTGGTGTTGAAAGTTTTATATTCATCGTAAAACGAATGCACGGTTTTGCTTTCATAGTTATTATCATGTACCTATACCTACCTAAGAATATTTTCCGGTATTTATATTTTATTGTAGTTAATCAATCAAATATCCAATTTCTGCTTCGTATTCGTAATAACTAGATACCTACCTATCTAGTTATGAGTATTTAGATATAGAGAAAAATATAGACAAATACGCGAGTGAGGCTTTGAGAGTTCTATATATATATATATATATATATATATATAAATTTTATCTCGAATACGGCTCTAACGATTTTGATGAAATTTGATATACACATAAGGTTCTGATTTCTAAGATTACCTATATAAGTGGTTTCCCTGACAAAACGCGAGGGTGTCACCTTCAAGGTCCATAAACTTTTACTTGAATGGTTCGGCAGATTTGGAAAATTTACATAAAGGGGTTTAAAGACCCGAGAAATCGATTGGAGATACTTGTATTTTTAAACGGTTTGACCCTCGATGTCCACAATTGCTATTTGGCGAATGGCTCCGCAGATTGCGATAAAAATTTCAATATGGGGTTAGTATGGGTTGAGAAGGCGATTGGTGATAAAGCTGAGTTCTGGTATGTTTCACATTCATATTTATTTTGAAATCTGTAAATTATGAGCTATGTGAACGATAAAAGCAATATTTACCGATCTACCGATCGCAATACATTTTAACTAGAAATATGCAGATTTTGAAGATTAAACATACTTAGCAACTCTTAGACCCACTCTAAATTCTGTGTCACCCGGGCAAAGCTCGGTCGCCCAGATTTTATTTATAAAGTGACATAGTGAAAATAGTTTTGATAAAAATATTGAACGGTGAAAAATTTTAAATTTCATGAGATTGTAGGTAGTTCAAAATTTGTGGGCCTGAATTTGGCAAACACATCTCTTTAACATGGAATCATACCTACAGGTGCTTCCAGAAAGTATGAAGAATTCTCATAATTCCTTACTAGATAAGTATTTATCTATCTATCTATTCTTGGTAAAAATATATTTTACTATACCTACACTAGTTAAAAAACAATAGGTACTTAATAATTAGGTCTATCTGCTTCGCGAGGTTTAAGGAACGCAATATCACTGAGTTATCGAGCTACATTTCTAATAATAGAGGTATTTTTTTTGAACCAGTCAATTCAAAGAGGCACATTCAGATATTTTTCTTACCATACTTACTTTATTGAGTACCTATTTGGAGGCCAAAGTATTGTTGAGTAAGTACAACCGAACTATTTGACAATTTCTAAAATACAACGAAGCTCTAACAAGCTTATACCTATTACCAAGGCAACAAATCGCAAATACTTCATTAACTAAATTAAATTAATTCCCATTAACAATTACGATTAGAAGCAGCTATAAAAACAAAGATAATAAAATAGTATGGGTATTGACCTCCAGCTTGGTAGGATTGGGAAGTCGGTAAAAATATTATATAAAAATGTATACCAAAAATAATTGCAGGCATTCAGAAACCTACTGATGTCGATAGCCAAAGTCTAACAATTGAAGATTGAAGTAATAATTCATAATTCAGCGCTAAAGGGAGGGAATTATTCCCATTAATCAAATCATTCAAAATTAATACACTGCCACAATATCTAACATCATGGTTCACTATAAAAGTTCTGTGATACCTCCTTAATGAACCTTGAATAGCTTTTCCCTTGTAAAATTGACTCAAATTTTATTGAAAGTTCTGACATCTCGTGGCCAGAAGTGTAAGTGAACATCGAATAAATAACTACCACGTCTACAGAAGAGCCCTAGATTAAAGAAGGCTCCGCGGTTGAAAAACCAAACCATGAACCAATTCGCCAAAACTAATCTGATTTTTTAAATTTCTGTTGATATAGACCGTTTGTGACGCGTTTGTTTTTTTGTGATTCAATATTTAATGAGTTATTAGATTGTTAAATAATTAACACCGATTAGTCAACACGTCTAGAAAATAGACCTTAAATTCTCTATTTTTTACTCAATTTATCAGAAATCGTTTGTGTGATGCCTAGATATAAATATACCTAATGAAGAAATCGTTTGTGACTCTCTATTCTTTTAGAAAAATCAAAACTAATTTCAAAATTTGTAAGTTCAGGAAACTAACTTTACATCATTGTTAAAGAGTCAAAAAATAAAATTTGTGAAGGGAACGTCATGACCATGATATTATGTGTATTGTGCTCGTGACATCGTGACTTATTCATAGAGTAAATTTTTCATGAGCACGAATAGCAAAAGCAGACGCCACTCTTCTCTGGTAAAAGGAACATAATCTGTGCCTGTGAATACAGATCCAATGATTAATTCATACAGTAAATATTCAGACAATAGTTGAGCAATTAATACTTTATGACCATGACCAAGAACGTATCTCACAGAGACAGCCATTTTTATGCACAGAAAAATACAAAATAATAATGAGTCCATTGGTGTTTTGAAATTGTAGTTAGATATAGCTAAAACTTTTGGCACAATTGGCACCAATTTCAAGAGTATCAGCACCAATAGAACTAATATTACTTTTTATTGTGACGTTCCATACACAAATTATAGTCATTGACGATTTAACAATGATGTAAATTTGGTGGTCTGAAACTACTTACGCATTTTTAAATCAATCTAGATTTTTCTAAAACGAGAGTCACAAACGATTTCATTATTATATTAGTGTTTCACAAACGATTTCTGATAAACTAAGTAAAAAATAGAGAATGTAAGGTGTATTTTCAAGACGTGTTGGCTATAATCGGTAGTAATTCTTTAACAATCTAATAACTCATTAAATATTGAGTTTCAAAAAAACAATCGATCAAAAACGTTCACAAACGATATGTATCGACATAACTAAAAATATAAATTTATAATGTTCGTGTTGGCTATTCGCGGTATGTGATAAAGACCAAGTAGGTACTAGTTAGCCAACACAAATTTGACAAATTATATTTTTGAATGTATGTTGTTACCAATGGTTGAACGTTTGTGAAGCTTTTCTTTTTGTTTGTGACTCAATAGTTAATGATAACCTAATTATATTGCTAATTATTTAAGATCGCTCAGTCATAACGTTTTGAAAAATAGACAAAGATTCTTTATTTAGTCAATCTATCAGGAAACGTTTGTGAAAATATGTTAGTAAGATCGTGACTCTCTATTTAAAAAAAAAATCAAAATTTAGTTTAAAATTTATTGATTCAGGCAACTAACCATACACCACTGGGCGTCAACACCATTTGTTTATGGAACGCAAGTTCGACTCAGACGGCAGTTATCGCTTGTGAATATTCAATATATTTTCATATAGGTATTTACATTGTCGGGAAAGAGGATATTTCAGGCAAAAGGCGCGTACATACATAAAAACCAGTTGAATTGTATACTTTCTTCGTTCTGGTGAAGTCGATCAAAAATCAAGATTATTTTTTTTGGAATTAGACAATTAATATTTCCTAGGTACCTACCTGCATAGCTACACCTACTTATAATAATTATTGATTTTCTCATAGTAATACATAAAAGTTACAAACGATATCAAGGACGTGACCGATATTTACAAATAAGTATTTATTATTTGAACTGTATAAGTTATTACATTTTTATAATTTAGCATCACAAGTATAGGTAGGTAGGTATATGTGTGAACTCTTTACTCTTTTCACCCGAAGGTGCACCCTACCTTGGAACTAAATCAAACTGCTTTATTTGTGCAATTGACTTGAAGATCATATAGGTAGGTATCATTGAAATGGGTTGAACAAACTAAACTTAGTCGTTTATTCATAAACACGCCCCAATGTTTACTTTTTAAATAGAAGATTTGTTTTTAATTGTTCAGAATTTAGGCCTTATTCTAGTTTACTTTTTAAATACCTGATTTAATAGTGGCAGATTTTAGAGAGCATGGTATCTCAAGTTGTCGTTAAAAATTCCGCCCTCTAGCGGCAAATCTAAAGACTCAAACTTTCTTTCTAGCGATTCCTCTAAGCCGGAAGAGCCAACAAGAATTTCAAAAATGTATATGCTTAAATTTCTGTTGATACAGATCGTTTGTTTATCGTTTGTGATCCATTTGTTTTTTCTGTGACTCAATATTTAATGAGTTATTAGATTGTTAAATAATTAACACCGATTAGCCAACACGTTTTGAAAATAGACCTTACATTCTATATTTTTTAATCAATTTATCAGAAACTGTTTGTGAAACACAAATATAATACTTAATGAAATCGTTTGTGACTCTATATATATGTGACTCTATAGTTTCAGAAAAAAATATAAATAGATTTTAAATTTTTTAGCTTCAGGCAACTAACAATACATCCCTGTAAATATTCAGTAATATAATTTGTGTATGCAACTTCAAAATACAAAACAATATTAATTCAATTGGTGCTGGTACTTTTGAAGTTGGTGCCAAGAAGCCTTATCTCTGTTAGATGCAGTCATGATCATGCAGTAGATATTATATGCTCAACTTATGTGTGGATATTTATGAACTAATAGTTTTCTTTGTATTCACAGGCACAGATTATGTTCCTATCACCAGAGAAGAGTGACGTCTGTTCTTTGCTATTCGTGCTCATGAAAAATTTACTTTATGAATAAATAAATAAAGTCTCGACGTTCCATACACAAATTATATTTATTGACGCTTCAACATTGATGTATTTTTAGTTGCCTAAGCTTGTACATTTTGAAATCAATTTTGATTTTTCTAAAACAATAGAGTCACGAACGATTTCTTTATTATAGGTATTTATGATTCACAAACGATTTCAGATAAATTGAGTAAGGAATATATAAGGTGTTAATTATTTAGCAGTCTAATAATTTATTAGGTAAATATTGTGTCACAAAAAAACAAACCCATCACAAACGTTCCCAAACGATCTGTAAAGACAAAAATTTAAGAATACAATTTTTTCAAATTCGTGTTGGCTATTCGGTTTATAGTGGTTTGGTTTTGGCAAGGAATTGTTTTTTTAAAGTAAGTAGGTACACCAAATAGGTATCCACCTACCTACCTACCTACCTACCAGATAGCCAACACAATTTGAAAAACGTTTGTTAATCGTTTGTGCAAAGTTTCTTTTTGCATGTGACGCAATAATTAATGAGTTAAATAATTAACTCTATAACAATAAACCAACACGTTTTGAAAATAGACCCTACTACTTAAGTATTTTACTCAATCTATCAGAAATCGCTTGTGAAATTAAAAATAAAAATCCAAAATTTATTTCAAAATTCTTAGTTAGGTATCTTACTCAAAATTATTTGTGAATGGAACGAAAGTTTGTGCAATGAAAACTGTACGACACACCCACAAATTTACAGAACTTACTTTCCATACCTACACAAATTACCTAAGTTAATTACCGTTTCTTATTTGGTTGCCTAAAACCTACAAATTTTGTAATCAACATTGGATTTTCTCAAAAAACAGGTAGGTACCTACCTAGAGAGTATCTATAACAAACTATTTTTTATTCCATTTGAGTTTCGCAGACGATTTCTGGTAGACAGCATAAAATAGATTCTGTTTAAGTCTAATTTCAAAATATGTTGGGTAATCAGTGTTAAATATTCAATAATCTATTAACTCATTTACTATTGAGTCACTAACAAAAAGAAGCGCAATTGATAACAATAAAAATTTCAATGCATAAGTACCTACCCGCATTTTTCAAATTCGTGTTAGCTAACTTGTTCTGGGTAAGTTGCACGATGAATAATTTCATAGATAGGTAGGTAGGTCCTACCTACAGCCGGAGGGTCGGCTTAGCTATTAGTCTTCCAGGTTTATTTCGCAAATTTTTTCTTTTGGATCTCAATAAATTTATAAAATTATAAAGTTAATATACCTACCCTAATAGGTAAGTGCAGCTAAAATTCACTTTCAGCTTAAATCCTCAAATAATTATTTATCTCTACCTACCTACCTATATGAATCATCCTATCAAATCTAATAACATGTTAATCTTCTCTGACATCTGTCAACGAAATAATGAACTGAGCAGTAAAAAGTGTATACTTAGCAGAATATTGAAATAGCGACTACCAGATAGCTAACACGAATTAAAAAAAATGATTTTTTCATTTTCTATTGATGGCAATCGTTTGTAAGTCGATTGTAAGTGTTTGTAACACTTTTCTTTTTGTTTGTGAGTCAATAGTTGATGAGTAATTAGATTGTTAATTATTTGATACCACAAAGCCAACACGCTTTAAAAATATTTAGATAGTAATAGTAACAAATATGTTATAGTTACACTTAAACGATCAGATATGGTTTGTAAGCCTCAAATATAATAATGAAATCGTGTGTGACTCTCTGCTTTTTCCAAAAATTCAAAATTAATTTCAAAATTTTTAGATTTAGACAACTAACTTTACGCTACTGTTAAAGTGTTGATTCCTTCTCGTCTTCATTTCAACAGTGGTGTATAGTTAGTTGTCTAAATCTACAAATTTTGAAATCAATTTTGATTTTTTGGAAAAAGCAGAGAGTCACAAACGATTTCATTATTATATTTGAGATTTAGCTACAAACGATATCTGATCGTTTGAGCGTATAATATATTTGTTACGATCTGTATTTAAATCGTGTGGTTATCTGCTATCAAATCATTAAGAATCTAGGTACTCATTAACTATGAGCTCACAAACAAAAAGGCAAGTGTTACAAACACTTACAAACGATTACCATTAATAGAAATTGAAAAATATATTTTTTTAAAATTTGTGTTGGCTATCTGGTAGTCGCTTATTAAAATTGGACATTGGAATAAAAAGGTATCCTCTTAAAATGTGCAGCTTCCTTATGGCCATCTCGTGAGTAAAGTCCGAAGCTTATCGCATGCAGAGCACTTGAAGGTCTATTTTGGTAGATGTCTAACAAGTTATTAGATAAACGGATTTTGATAGAATCTTTCTGAAATATAAGGTACCTGATACAAATAAGGAATATGTTCAAAAAGGCCTGTAGTGCGGAAAATGCGATTAAAATATATTTACATAGAAAATACGTCTCAAACGCATAGACGCGAGCTCCACGACTCGGCAAATAGTGCGCGAGAGGCCCGCTCACGCTCACAGCGTCAGTATTGGCAGGTCGTTGTATAGGAGAGGCTTTTTCATTGCGCGTTATTAATATGTCGCAATTTCTATCGATTTTTAATACGTTATTCTTTGAAGTTTTGTTTCAAGTAATTTAGACGGATCACAATATAACTCATCAAAAAGATAACTATGACTTTAAATTGTAATTTTTAGAATATTCGAATTAAATAATGCTTTTAACATTTATGAAGTAAGTATAATGTACTAAATAAAGCCTATTTTTATAATTGGTCTTATTTCTGACCCTAGGCCTTAATAGTAATTTGTTGAATTTAACTTTGTTATGTTTATTTAGAGACTGATTATCTTAGTATGTCTCCTCCAAGACCGAAACGGGCTACGTGGTTCGAAGAAAGCTTGAGAGCGGCAGTTAATGATGTGCGTTGTGAGCGATTGTCGACTTACAAAGCTTAGGCGCAATATGGCGTTCCGAGAAGAAACATTAGAAATCATCTCAAAAGTGAAATTTTACCTAGGTACATAAGAGCTTAGGGATAAACGCTACATTGACCAAAGAGCAAGCAAAGATTTCGTCTGCCGTACCTATAATAAAATTTTCTGGAATAAGAATACCACTAACGTCAAAAATGATTCGGATTCAAGCATTTGCTTTTTGTGACAAATAAACATTGGCAATAATTTCAACAAAAAAACTGGACTTGCAGGAAAAGTGCAATTTCTAAGCCCAGCTCAAGCCCAGAAATTAAACAAAATTATTGTCGCTCATCGTTTCAATGAAGTTCCTAAGCAAATTATGCTACTTATTACGTTCCATGGCCTTATTTAGTTACCTTGTTCAATTAAGGCCTATCAAAATATATTTTATTTTTCAATATTTAATAAGATTTTTGAGGAGATATGTTAATTTTCTAAGCAACTTCAAGTCTGACTAGCAATTTAAGAATAATATTTAGTAAAATAACTTAAAATGTTGTTCAAGGATCTCATGGAAAAACTTGATCAAAGGCTCAGAAATATATATTTTTATATAATTAGTCCTACTCCAATAACAACATTTCGATAATTTAAATATATAGGCTATGTTTTAAAAAGGCCTAAGGCTAAGGTTCGAGAATTACCTCTTTTTAAGTGATTTTTAATAAAAAATTATACCTAAGTAAAATATTTTATTAATTACCTAGGTACTTAAAACTTAATAATGCATTACTTTTTATCACCTTTTTCGAATACCTAATTTATCAAATTGGGTAGGCTTTACCTATTTGTATCATTTACCTTACCTACATACCTACCTACTCAAATTCAAACCATCGTTCACCAAAACGTCTTCTTTATTTTAAGAGTTGGGTATATCCGAAATCAAATACCTACCTACATAGCAAGAAGACTTAGGTAGGTAGACCTACCTACACTTCTTGTCAAATAGGTAGAAAACAACTACTTACTTAGTTTTAATATAGAAGCTAGATAAATGAATTCCAATAATAGGGATAGATTTTGTTGAGAAATTTAGACAATTTAAATAAGTACCTACTTAAAAACTACCTAGGTAGGGTAAATGTGTATAAGAGCACGCATATGTATAAGAGCACGCACACATGATATTGAATATGTATCGACTTCTCTGGGACGGTTTGTTGCATCTATTGTGACCACAAAGGCAAATGATTCCATAGACAAAACATAAAATGCGCATTGACAAGGCCAGTTTTTAAATATAGCGACAGCAAAGTTTTGAACTGATGCCCTATAGTTTGAGATGGTCATCATTTAGCGTTTTTTGGAGGTAAGTACAAAGGCCATGAGGTTGACAGTGTTTTTTTGTTGATGTGTAAAGCTTCGGCCTTAGTTGTACGTTGAAAGAATTATGGAGACATGTGTTTTACAAAAGAAATGAAGCAAAACATTACATTTCGAGCCGATGTATAAGAGTCCTACACATTTTTGTCAGTATAAGAGTTCGCAATGCGTACTCTTATACAATGGTAGTGATAGGTACTCTAGGCTCACCGGTATTTCTTTTATTTAAATTTATATAATAAGTTTGTATAAGAGAGAGAGCGATAGGAAACTAATTTTCACAGAGGAAAATTTAAACGAGATCAAAAGAAGAATTTCTGATGGGGATAGTAGAAGAAATATCGCAAGACAAATGGGGATTAGGCAGCAGACTTCGATCAAAATGAAAAAGGTGCAGATGAACTAGGAGGACCAGCCGAAGCATTTTCAGAACCTTGTCCAGGATACCTATTCTCACGATCTTTCACACTACAACCACTACATGGCAAAGGATGAGGACATTGTTGGAGTGCCCAATGTCGTTGAATATAGTGTGTGAGGATAGTGTGGTTATTCAGAGCACATCAGATATAAGAACCACTGAATAAAACGTGTTAAATGAATCTGTCACCAACTTGGAAATTTTACCACTGCCAAAAATTGATGAGGCTCCTAATTGTTCCAAATCCAAATCACCAAAATTTTAAATTTTTCCTGATATTCCATTTAAACATGAATTAGAGGCAGCAGATGAAGCAAAGAAAGCCAAGGAACAGAAAAAGATAAAAACGGTTAAGAAAAAGTTGTTGTTGACCAAAAACCAAAAAAGATACGAAAGAAGAACAAAACTGACTACAAAGACGATGAAGTGGGGCGATTCACTTGAGTCAATTGTGAATAACTATTTTCTAAGTTCCTGTTATTAAGCAACTTGTTTTGTTTTAGATGTTTTTGCTTGAAATTATATTCTCAATTGTTACCTATTTCTTTATTAAACATTTGAGTTTCATAACTATTGTTTGTAAGTACCTATCTATTTAAAAAATGAACAGAGTAATGAAAATATTTTGTGAGTACTCTTAGACGCTAACTCGCGTACTCTTATACATACATGTGTACCTATAAGAGTACGCAGTTGAAGAGATGCGGAAAAGTTGATATAGGTACTTATATATATACCTATATATATACTTATAATGGAGTTAAGTGCGGAAAATATATCCTTAAACAATGCTACAATTTTAACAGCTGCAGCTAAAAACATTATCGAGGTAATCGGGTTCAAGCACTAACTGCGTACTCTGATACACATTTACCCTAGATACCTATCTACCCATTTTTTAGATACCTACCTAAATAACCTGATTTCTATATCAAATGAAGAGAATAGTTATGATTAAGGTGTAGATTTTATGATTTTTTCTGTTTAACGTCCCCGAGGTGATGTATGAAGGTTGGTCCATTTACCTATTACCTACATAATAACCGACAACCCTTAGTACCTACCTACCTAAGTGTGCAGTATTAATGAACAGTAGCGGGTACAGCGATAGTTAGCTGAAAAAGTTAATTCCACTACCTAGGTACCTACCTATAGGTACCTACCTAACTCTTTTGGTTAAACAAAGAGATTTTTTTGGGAGAACAAATAGGTACCTAGTTAGGTAGGTATAGGTAGATAGGTATGTATCTGTAATTCATTGTAGAATCGCGAATCATATTTATTATTTTCAATAAAAAAATAATAACCAAGTTTTCAACTTAAATCTTAGAATTCTTATTTTTTCAATGTGAACCGCGATTTTACCCAAATATTGTAAAGAACTGACGAAAATTTGTCGTTCTCCTCTCATCTCCGAAACTACTAGGTAAGCATAATAAGTAAGAGTTTCTAAAAAATGCAGGGTTTATTTCATAACAGGTTTACAGAAAAACCTGAGCGAAAATCCAAGAGAGGAGCTCTTCACACGTGCGCCCAACTCGAACTTGAATATCAAATTATTTTAAAATATCAACTGATTCTATTTCTAAAGAGTAACAAGAAAATTATACCAATTAAGAATTCTCATCAGTTCCTACTAATTTCTGACGAGAAGATGTCCTCAAGACAGAACCCAAACATCTTTAAAGACCAGCCAATGATAACTTGAAAATTTATAAGCTGTCGGTTGCCATGGAATGCACTACCCGCAAATAACCTCTAGGCATCGATGGAACTGGGACGGGCCGTGAACGGGAGAAAGCAAGCGGACGCATCTATTGGTTACAGTTCCATGACGTCGATACAGCCATCACAAAATTACTGGGGCCAGAGAAAGCCACGCCCTCGCTTATTAGTATCCATGTTTGGTATGAGGGAAGTGAGAAGAGAGGAAAACTTTCAGTGCCGTTACTTTTCTTATCGTGGTAATTTTCAAGTTTATAATTTCTACATGTTGGAAGAATAATCAATGAAAGATTAATATAAGTAAGTACCTACCATCAAAGCATTTTTGAATTCATAACTCGTTCAAATTATAAAAAAATAAGATAATGTTACCCTACACAACCTAGAGAATATGAACTATCTAGGTAGGTATTTGAATGGACCTGAAACGAACTTCGCATTGCAATTAAATTAATAGCATGGATAGATATCCATAAATAAATAGATATTTAAAAACTATACAATCCATTTTCTGGGATACGTAAGTGAACAAATTATTATTTCAGTAGGTAGGTAGGTGCCTATATCTTTTGTATGATTTATTGTCACAATTAATTTAATAATTGTTTGTAAACAAACTTTATGAGAAATTTACGTCCTACTGACTGGAATCAAGATTTACACCGATATAAATTTATGTGATCAGACGCTATGTGACATTTATAAATAATATTTACATAAGGTGATTGATGCTTTAACGTTAAAGTCGGGCAAATAAAATATAAAAGCCAATAAACAGATAAGCAAACAATGTTAATATTTTAGTCTGTTTTAAGAGTAGTTACTAACCAGAGCCACAAACATTTGTTTATGACATAATTCAGAGATAGTATAGGTCAGTTTTAGTACTTTCACTTTCATACTGTGTAAATTCTTAATAGGCAGCGATATAATTAAGTTAAATAAACCAGCAAACATATAAAATCTTTGAATGGCTATCGTAAAAATGCTAGAGCGACTTAAGCGATTGTATATGGCCAAAAGAAGAGGTAGGCATACCTACATATAGATAGGTACCTACAGGTAAACGCCATATCATTACCGTTTGGTGAGCTGTTAATTGTTATACCTGCCATTAAACAATGATGTTGCCGTTTTACTGTCGGCTCATATTTGATGTGACTGTGTTCAAATGCGGAACTTCCGGCCTGAATATCCACCAATTATGGTTATAAAATTATGCAATTAAATTTAGCACGCTTCTAGATAGGTAGTAGCAAGCTCCGGTTTATTACAAAAATCAGACAACAATAAACGTGTAGGTATCATTGCCTGTGGTTGGTTTGGATGATGCTGAAAGATTTGAAATTATATGTACCTACCCAAGTATTACCATGCACCATGAGAATAATTATGTAGGTATCTAGGTACCTACCTACCCACCTACCTAGATTTGAATAAATATTTTTTACAAAAAATTGGACCGACTTTATCAGTTGTTGCACTGAAAAATACAAAATAATATTCGGTACCTAATTCTTTTGGTGCTGGTTCTTATGGAGTTGATGCCTACAACAACAAACTACAACGGCACAACTTCAAAATTACCAGCACCAATAGAATTAATATTATTTCGTATTTTTCAGTGCAACAACTGATAGAGTCGGTCCAATTTTCTGTAAGAAATATATATTTCACATTTTTGAGTGTAACATTGGTCATGAAAATTGTTGAACGTTCATTAATTCTTAGGTAGCCAAAAAGTTATAGGTAGGTTTAACTTGTACCGACATAGCGGAAATACGCATATCACATACCTATTTCAGATTTTACCTACCATTGCGAAACTCGGAAACCGTGACTCTTTTGAAAATATGTTCAATTTGAACGTTTCCGGATATGGTCCCCTTTCTAATTTTCAAATCTGGAATTTTCGATTTTCGGAAAAATTTGCCCCTTCCACATTGGTATTTCAGACTGTAGCGCGGAAGCGTAGGTAAGTATGATAATTTTTTAAAATGTCCAATTTAAACATTTCCAGATATGGACTTTTCATTAATTCTGTCGTATCGTGTTTTCAATTTTCGACAAAAACACCCCATATGGGGGCGGTTTTTGGAGGGAAGGAGATGTTGGATTTGATTTTTCTCGCGCGAACAGCCATAAAAAATAAAAAACAATCTTACAACTGAATTGTATACCTACCTACCTTCTCCTTTTTTGAAGTCGGTCAAAAAAGAAAAAAATATCTTATTGTCAGGTAGGCACTTTACCTACCTAATTAAGCAATGTCAATTAATCGGTTTTGACTACAATTACAATAATTTGATAATGTAAACAGATTTTTGGTACCTACCTAATGTTGTTTAACTGTCGTTAACCACTAGGTACCTACCTACCTACCAACGTTATCACATGGCCACTTATAGGTAGGTATTTATCGTAGGTATTTGTATCAACTACCTACTTATTTATAGGTACATAGGAACAAGATACTTCTATACCTATTCAACGTTTTGTCATATTTTCTATTTCCAGTCCACGCCATACCTAGGTAGGTACTCTTATGGTAGCTAGGTAGATAAGCTAAGAGTCCATATTTATATGAGTCGTTGTCCTAGGTAGGTAGGTACTAGTAGGTATAGGTATCTACTCCATTAAAAAAGAGAGAATAATAGATTATGATAATGAAGGGATCTCTCTTGTATTCCGACATATCATCATCATAATTTATCACTCTTTCTCTTTTTGATAAGTATGGAATATTATTACTAATATTGGATTAACGTCTAAAATTTTTTTTCATTTTTGAATTTGTCTTAGATTATGTTTCATGTAGGAAGGTACCTATTATGTCACACCTAAACTCAACAGTTATTGAAAAATTCTGATTCATGAATATCAATTTCACTTTAAATAAGGTAGTTAGGTAAGTACCTATAGGTACCTATATTTGTTTTAGGTAGGTACCTAGCTAACAGATAGTTTTTCTAGAAAATACATCTCTGAATTTAGACATTGCCTTCTGCTGGGATTCACTGATATTGATTAGAAATGTTCAATTATTGTATTTAGGTAAGTAGGTACCTACCTAAAGTTTTTTTCGAGAACTGTTAGGTTTAGGTATCGGAAATGGTAGGTACATGAGACATAGGTAGGTATAGATAGGTAGGTACTGAAAAAAAACTGAAATAAAAAAAAACGATTTTATTAGTTGGTGCAATGAAAAACACAAATTAATAATTCTATTGGTAGGTACCTATACCTAGTGGTGATACCTATCTACTTATTTAAAGGTGAGTTTATACAGTAAATAAAACAAAATAAGAAACAAATTAAAATTGAATTAAGAATAACCTCAAAAAAGATTGGTTTATACAGATGACGAAAATAAAATAAGAAATAAGAATGAACCAATCAAATCACAGCATTTTGACAAAAACTTTTGTGTTGTATGGAAGTTGAGAGTTCTCTGGTGGTTGATCATGCGCATTATCATTTTCCAAACAAAATAAAATAAAATAAGAAATAAAGATGAAAGTTGGCCATCTTTAGTTCTTATTCTTATTTCTTAATTTAGCTTATTTCGTGTATAAACGCTCCCATGGAAATGAGCATGTTCAACTTTCTTATTTTATTTTAATTTGTTTCTTATTTTATTTTATTTACTGTATAAACTCACCTTAAGTTGCACAGTAGTTAGATTGAAAACTTTTGGCACCGCAGCTTGAAAAGTACCTACTAGAATCTTTAGAATTATTTTTATTTCTATTTTTCGGTGCACCAACTAATACAGTCTACCTACCCAAAGTCTGTCCATTTTTTTGTTAGAAATATTTATTTCACACTCTTGAGGGTAACATTAGTCATCGAAATCATTCAGCGTTCACCAAAGAAGATAGGTACCTAATACCTACATTGATTATATTTACTCAGAAATTTCCAAACATCGCGGAAATGCCCATAAGTAGGTAGGTAGATACCTATTTCAGTCTTTACCAATGCTGTACCTCGGAATCCGTAACTTGAAATATGTCCAATTTAAATGTTGCTAGGTAGAAATTATCTCTTCTCTAATTTGGCCGTATTATATTTTCAATTTTTTTAAAAAATTGTCCCCTCCACATAGCAGAAATACATACACTTAGATATTACAGCCCATTAGGTAGGTATGCTGTAAGTCGAAAATCGTAACTCTTTTGAAAAAATGTTCAATTGAAACGTTTGTGGATATTGTCCCATGTTTAATTCTACTGTCTCAAATCGATTTTCGAGAAAAAATGCCTCCTCCACCGCGGTTTCTGGCGGGAAGGAAATTTCGGATTTGAATTTTTGTAGATAGGTATAGGACAATTCGATCAAAAATGAGAAATTAATTCTCACATCACTCAATCGTTTTAATAGGGTAGGCATCTAGTTATACAGGATGGGGCAGCTGGCGATATTTGGTGGATCGTGGATAAATCGAGAAAACATTTTCAAAGATGGCCGACTTCCGGTTATACCGGAAACTGACCATCACTTCGTTATTCTAAATAGATCACCCTGTATTTTTTACATTTTTGAATTCCTTATGAAAAATAAAGATAAGTTTGTTAAGCATTTATGGGGCTTACCTAAGTCTGAAGGTTTCGAATAGGTTTATTTACCTATATTTTCAGTTTTCTGGAAAAATGACAATTGCAGCATCCCGCCCAGAAAAATGGCAATAACATGAGAAGTACCTTTGAGAGATTTTGAAGCGCGGTTTTTTGTACTCAATTAATTAAGTTGGAATCGTTCTCTTATTCATAGTTGATTTGAAAAATCTAGGACATAAGGTTGCTATGAAAAGAACTTTTGATTTTACAAAACTTAAATCGGAGATACCATTTACAATTTTTAAATCTCCATCAACAATAGATAGGAAGAGGAGGACCGCCGTTTGACCGCCAAATTCCCTGATTTAAACCTTTTAGACTTTTACTTTTTCTTGTGGGGTTGTATGAAAAGTGAACTTTGTAAAGTACCGCCAACGACTCGTGAGGACATTCAACTTCGCATAATCCAAGTTTTTGGACAAATTACAAATAGTAGTAAAGTAAGAATCATCTGGTCAAATCGTCCTACCTCCCATTTTTTTCAGCATGCCAAGACAAACAACAACATTTTTTCGCAAGTTGAAACGTTTAGCCAGAATCTGAAGAAACATGTGGAAAATACGGAATTTTATTCAAGCATAATTTTTATGTGTGCTTTTTCTCAGAGATGGCGCTATATGTGGGTGGTAGAGGGCTCTCAGAAGAATACTTTAGGCAAGTTTAATCAAAATCCTTAGTGCCGTTTTCGCGCTATAGTCTTGAGCAAATCACGTTTTGTGGCTATAGCTCAACACCCAGTGTAGGTATATAGGATTCTCATTCAGTGTCACCGGCGAGTGATATTCGTACCAAACAAAATAAAAAAGAAAGCAACAAAATACACCAATCCGTTCCCGAGATAATGCTGTCATTGACATTGGCTGAAAATATGTTTATTAGACTTAGAAAACTCTCGATCTCGATACCGAAAATTTCACAGGATTACAAGACGTTTCTTATACAGCTATAGGTACTATAGTAGCGTAGGAAAGTAAAAAAATTAGACACATTTCCTCCCCCCAACAACTGCTTCCAATGCCATTGGAGACGGCAAAATTAAAGATTGTATTGATATAGGTATGTATTGTTTCAATTCCTATCTAATATGGATTTCCATCAAGCATCAGCCAATACAGTTATATCATCTTATACATAGGTACCTACTTTTTGAAAGATTTCATGTGTCTACCTGTTACTGTTCAAGAGATACAACGATTGTTAGAGTGGAGATAGGGCCCGTTTCTTTTACATTTAATTTTATTTCTAATATTGCTAGTTATAGCGACAATAGAAATATTTACAAATTCGGAAGGATAGCGGAAGCTTAGTAATACAGTCCCGTTCGCAGTTTTTTAGCACGGAATGGCATGGCAGATGATTTTATTCTCCGTGTGCTCCATAATTGAAACTACTGTAGGTAAACTTGATTTCCAAAACTCAAGTAGATAGCCATCTATAAGTAGGTAGCTACATACCTACTTTTAACAAAAAAACTGCTACTACAACTGTCACAAATCTTAATTATAGATAATAAAATTAAAGAGTGCGTTTGGCGTCAAAACGCGTTAGCCATCATAGATGGTATAGGTAGGTACCTATATAGCCGATATATAAGTATTACGTAGGTAGGTATGTATAGCAATGCGGCAAGAAATAGCGCTAGCCAGTTTCTTTTCTAACAGCGATGAAAGATATTTTTTTCCAAATGTGAATATTCAAACTATCTAGGTAATTCGATTTTTACAAAAAGTAGGTATATCTACTTACCTACAATATTGTATTTTTTATATTTTTATTTTTGTTTAGTTTGACTTTGAGTGGAAAAAAGCTTTTAATATTTTAATACTCTTTCTAATTTGCTGGGCACACACTTTTCGTGCAATTTAAGTATCTACCTAACTTTTGAGGTACGGATAGAACTTCAATGATTATAATTCCTAATCAAAATGTATAGTCTGCATTAAAATCGTCAAAATTGGATCAGGTATCATCCCTCTAAATTGTTTAAGAATTTGGAATGGGGTAATGGAACGTAGTTATCTATAGGTAGGTAGGTATGTAGGTACCAACCTAAATATCTAAGTACTTAGACATTGCTCCGTGACGTGTTTTGTTTCACAATAAAGCAAAAAACAGAACTTATAGATACCTACCTACTTCGATGATTTTTTTGTATAGGTACCTATTTCTTTTGTAAAAATACATGAATATCTACTGTTAGCTTAGGTAGGGACCTACTTAAAGACTGATAGGTAGGTACTAATTTGGCAAGATATTAATCAACAATCCATATTGAAGTAATACCTACCTATTTTTCAATATCATTGGTAGGTACCTAGGTATTATTTACATTTTTATTGTGAATACATAAGTAGGTAGGTACCCACCTAGGGTAAAGTCACCAATATTGTACCATCTCCTAAATCATACCATCTCTATATTTCTTGAATTTGAAAGCGTGAGTCTCATCTATGTACCCTTGTAGGTTCTTCTAACACCATCTAGTTTACAGTGTTGTGAGTAGGTGGCAGAAAATAATTTGTACCTAAGTTTTAGCAACTTTTCACTAAGCTTTTAAAGAGTTACAAAAACCTACCGCCATAAATTTAAAAACATGGGTGGTTTCTTAATACCTACCATGTAGGTAACTACTTATTTGTTGCCGAAATTGTATACCGATACAATTTAGGAATCTATTCGTTTTTACACAATGAGTTCAAACGTTCAAGGGAAAAGGAGATATAGGCAGTGGACCGAAGAAAATATGAAACAGGCTATAACAAAATATAAAACAGGCAGTTACGGTTTAAATGATATACCTATGCAAAATGTACGAAATTCCGAAACCAACATTGGTCAGATACTTAAATTGATTTGATGTTAGAGCAAATGAAGGCCTTAAGGCTTTAGGTTGATGCAGTAGGTATTTTCAGTGTGAAACAGGGAAGAGTGTTCTATGGAACAACCACCTATAAAAGATTCGTAGAGCTGCATTTCAATTAGCTGAGAGAAACAAAACAAAACACACTTTCAATGTGTGTAAATTTTCTTTACTTAATAAAATATATGTCTAGGTATCTGATATCTTAGTAATTTCTTCGGAGGTGATATTGACAATGTCTCCAAATTACTTCTAAATATTTACCTACCTACCTAACTTTTTTGAACCATTGCTAGTTATAAAGACACGAACTTGTAATCTATGCATTTTTGACACATTGATGATTGATAACAAAAAAAACTTTTATTATCACTATTATAATAAAGTTTTAATCGTCTGATAGCAATAAATATCTTTACACTTACAGCAATAAATGTGGATCACACAGTAGAGTTGGGCTGGACCTCTAAACGTCTCGAATCACCTAAATTAGAATCCATAAAAGTTGTATAAAACTTTTACAATCACAACAGAGCTTCGGCGAAAACTTGTAACTAACAATCAACGATCGCGAGCACTTGCCGGGCGATGTTCACTTGTTTTGCGAGCTTTCCGATTCAATTCATTAAAAGGATCACCGGTGGAATGGTTACACCCGCCAAAAGAGGACCATACGTGCGCTGCACCACGCCTGCGCCGACTGAGGGAGGACGATGCGGCTCCCGTCGCGTCGTGAGCGGACGAATGCCGAGGGGCGAGCGACGCGTGCGCCTTCTTGCATCTGATCGCTTCGCCTTCGGCCATGATCTGCTCACAGTCTTGCAGGATCCAATTCCAGTATGGGACTCTCGAGTCGAACGACAGGCGAGATAATAGTACAGTCATACAGTACACATATAAAAGCATAATCTGTTCTAAACATTCATTTCATAGAAGTCCTAAAATGACACATTATATATCTGATATTTAGGGTTAGGTAGGTAGAATATTTTCGAAGGATTATAATGTATCTACTAATGATCAGATTATGTAGGTATTTTACAGACGTCGGTGAGCAATATTCATTCATATGTTATGCTTTTCTACAAATATCTTAGAAAAAAACCTTCTAAGAACAGGGCATAACAATTGAAATTAGCTTGAAATCCATCTTTTTTAATATTGGATGGCCTGGATACTGTTCTAGGACTTGAAATTTTAAATATAAATAAATGGTGGTAGGTAGTTGAGAATCGAGAAAATGTTTTCAAATAGGTAGGTAGGTACCTACCAAACTAGATACCTATGCGCCTGAAGGAGCAAATATCTAACAATCGTTGTAAAATGAGCTTAGGTATGACGTTTGATTCGTGTGATTGTGAGTTGTCACTACTCTTAGCATAATAAAATTCATATTTGACAGCTACCCAGAATCGAATTTTGTAACAGAATTTTCAGATTCTTCCTTTCTATCACGTGTAGAACACCTACCTGCTTACATTATTTTTGGAACACCACCGCTTGGCTATATGCGAACATTGTCTGAATTCTAGTCTTTGAAGTTAAGGCACTTGCGACCCGTGATGAGCCGGACATGCGTTCGAGTTGCTGGCTGCCGCTTTATATTTGTAGATTCTAGTGTACCAATCTATATTGTTCTATTAGCTACAGATTCTCTGGAGACGCATAGGTATTTATTTTCGTTGGGAATACTCGTTAAACTATAGGTCTACTAGACTGTAGTAGGTAATACCTACTTCGGACACAGAGGTGTTGCCGACTTTCGAATATAATATAGAAGTAGCTACCTTCTTCAGTTGAAGAATAACAGGAGATAGAGAGACATTCTCTTATCTTTATAACTACCAAGTATATTTAATTATTCTCGGCTGTGCTCGTATCAGTAGATATAGCATAGTAGAAATAAATTAGTAAATCTACTCTGGCAAAAAAATAGATTATTAGCAGCATTTGAAGAGTGTTCATTTGGCATACCAGAGTCGGATTGGCGAACGTGAGTATATATTACTGTGTGCTGCTCTGTACACAGCTACATTTTCCTAAATACATCTCTGTTGAGTGACCGACTACCCATTACCTGGTTGCAACCATCGGATCGCCCGGAGCCAAAACAAATTTGGCAGAAATATCTAGATCAAAGTAGGTATTTGCTACGGAGTCAAACTACTTATTTCTACTATGACTGTAGGAACTAGCTATCAGACGATTTGGATCTAGGTACCTACATTTGTATCCTGTGTAAAAGATGATTATTATCTACGTTACAGAAACTAAGTAGGTAGGTAGGTATATAGGTAGGTACAGGCAAAAATAATAACTAGGTACTTATGTAATGTAAAACATTCTCAAACAATATGCTATATAAATATACTACTTGTCACCTATAAGGCACCTAATCATCTTAAATGATTAATTATTTCCCATTAAATGGTGTTACTGTTAGGTATTTTCTATTTGAAATTGCATATTTCAAGTTACATATTTCTATATTCATCTTTGACGTTTAGTTTGGCTAAACATTGGTGTCATTGACCAATAGCTACAAATAACCAAATTTACGACCATAACTTAAGTTACACCTGCTCCTAAGTAGTCTTTTAGTGCAACTAAAAGCATAACTCCATAACCATAACTGATTTGTCTTGGTGTTTGGGCGTGCCTCTCTGATATTCTTCTAATTTCGGCAAAACCTGCTCTCCTGTCGGGACATTCAATATCGTTTTGGAATAGTTAAATATATTAACGATGGGAAATTTAACTTGGTAGCTGTTAATAAAACAGTTCTCGAGCATTGTGTACCAAATTATAAAATTAAGCACCTTCTAGTATCCAATAAATTATTTATTGTTAATTCGGCTGCTAATGATACAACAGATGAATGGTGATTTGGATATTTTATTGAACTCTCGTCATTTATTAGGTTGATTTATAAAATCCATGTAGTAGGTACTTACGATGTGCTGTGTATATATCAGTTATTGTTATAATGCCATATTTAACACAATAATGGCAATAATATCTAATAATTTATTTGATAGCTGTAATAACAGGCCTCGTTTGAATTTATTGAAAAATAAAGTGGCATGTTTTATGATTGTACATTTTATTGATGAACAAGGTTTAGAGTATTTGAATCATCATAGTATTGGGTTAGGTAATGGGTCACTATAATTCTTCCCAATTTTAGAATAAAGTAGATAGGTAGGTATAGGTATAGGCACCTATACACTTCCTTTTTTATTGAGTTGGCAGTTTTGCAGCTTGGACTATTTTTGTTTTGATGTCTTTTTTATATTTTAATTAACACTGTAAAGTTTAATAGGATGTATAAAATATAGAATAAAAAAATGAACCAATAACTTGAAACAGTAGTTAAATCAACAGAGTTTTATATACACCGTAGCGTACCTTCCTAATAGTGAACTCATTCAAAAAATTTCACGCAGATATGCGGTATACCTAGGTACCTACAGTGGCCAACTTATGCTTCGGAGAAACAGGTAGGTGTACCTATATTATTTCGTAGATCCTTTGATCTCCCTATCAAAGCATGGTGGTACCTAAGTACTTATCTCATGTAAATAGGGATATATATACATAGGTAGATATAGGTAGGTATAAATATATCTTATCCCCACATGCATAGGTAGGTATATATGTTACATATGCAAAAATGATTGCTGTGCAAAATCTTTCTCTCACTATTTCCGCCGGGCTCTTATTTACCTACCTATGTCAAGTCAACAATGGCTGTTTGTTGTCAATAATAAACCCAAACTGCTATTTGCTCCAATATATGAGATAAGATCCAAAGATTTGCCCAAAAACAATATCAACAAAATAAATATTTATTAGTTACCTATAGTCACTATCAGTTTACTTTTCCATGATTTCATTCAGTGAAAAATCCAGCATTTGTGGAAGATTCAAGTTTTGTATATGTAGAAATTCCGTATACATATATCCATGTATTACCTATATATAGGTAGGTATGCTTTTGTTGACACATCAGGAAATGTTTATTCGTAGTGTTAGCTCACGCGTTGGGTAGTCATGGGGGTATCGCTTTCTATATAGAAGCGTCAAACCGTTGCTATGCTAATGGTTATTGTAAACAAATTGTTAACACTTTTATTTTCCATTCAAGTTGTTTTCAGCTGCAAGGGTCGCTCGAACATAGAAGCTAATACTCAACTCAAAATTGACATACCTACCTACCTAATGTATTGGTTTCATCTAGACAGGTGTTTGAGAAGATATTCAACATGTTTTGTAACTGTAATACCTACCTATAGGTAGGTAGGTATTTAACATGATATTCAACTTCATACGTCAGGTATGATTCATGAGCACACAAATGTATAGGTATATCCCTACTGACAAAATTATCGAAAGTTTCCAGTGAAGAATTCTCAACAGCAAACTTTGAAAAATTTGCGGTATTGCCTCAACTTGATCTGATAATCATGAGAACTAGAACTGTAATCCATATATGTAACCAGTTGTATTACGTCACAGGTGAGTTGGTACGCCAGAAATTTTCAACGTTGTCACATCGTAAAATTGACACTAATAAGAAATAGCTTATTATATACCACTTTTGCAGGCTATAATAGTCACTTGTCACATTCGACGTTCAAAATATTTGACAGAAATAAACAAACTTGTAGGACAATTAAAAGTATATTTATTATTGATTTATCATTGAAAAGGTGAAATAATTTTACATTCTTAAGTAGGTAGGTAGCTACCATTGATACCAGCAAGATATGAAGCTGAGAACTGATCTTATGATCTTCCGTCGGATAACCTATTCACCTATTAGATATCTACTCTCCTGTTTGCATCTACCTACCTAGTATCTAATACTCGGATTTTACAATTTAGGTAGTTTTGATTATTAGCTTGCTGAATAAGGAACAAGAAATTATATCAGCTGCATAGTCGAATGTAGGTAGGTAGGTACCTACCTACTATAATAATTTGCTAAGAAGTAACTACCTACTTCAAAACTATCTAAGTAATTGAATGAAATAAAGCTCAAAGTCATCTCCGCACTTTATTAATACTGATTAAAATTAGGGGATGAGACATAATATGTTTCAAGTCTATAAAAACTCATCTTCAGTCGAATAAGGATGTGGAGATAATATTTTTTTAACAAAACATCACCATTCTGATAATAGAATATAATAGAAAATAAAATAAGCTTATTCTTCTAATAAATAAAAATTAAAAATCAAAATTACTTAAGCTAGGTACCTCACATTGTGAAAAGTTAAAATAAAATTAAATTGAATAAGTTTATTTTATTGTCTGAAATCCTTATTCGACTGAAGATGAGTCTTTATAGATTTAAATTTAATCAATATCAATAATGTGTGGAGATGAGTTTGAGCTCTATTTCAATCAATTTCACTCCGCTTTGAGAAATGGACTTCTTCCTGCATTTATTTCTATCTAAGTAATTCATGTACCTACTTACGAGAAAAATATGAAAGATATTAATTTTTAACAACAAACAAAACATTCAACATTTTGTTCACTTGTGTGTAGGTACATTACATTATATCTTTTATCAAATATTTTTTCTTGGATGAGAGAATTAGACGCAAGGTTGCGAATCCTTATCACATTTTTAAATACCCACACGATAAAGACCAAACGTCTTAGAGCGAGAGCGCCTTACATTATGTAGGTACTTGAGCCTTAAGGGCGTAATCTAATAATTAATTTCAGTTACAATGGAAAGTCTAACCTCTCTCTATATATATATATATATATATATATATATATATATATATATATATATATATATATATATAGTTAGGGATTATTTCATGGGAGTTGGATTCTGGTATAAACAAAATAAGAGTTGGGTTATGCAACGTTTCGTCCCTGGCCGGGGACTTCTTCAGGCTTTTATTATATAATTATCATTACAATATTTTTTTCTGAAAAAAAGGGGGAAATATACATATTATGACAATGGTTATAATATTGGTTATATGATATTATTTTTGAACCATCAGATACGCACCTTGGCAGAGTATGGATTATCTTTAATAGATTTAATTTTTGTTTTTATGTTTTTCATCTTTAAATACTTGAGTAAATTGAACTTTCTTATTTATTCTCGAATTTATATTTGTCTGGTTGAGGAAACGTGATCAAGATGGAGATATAGGAATGTGATGAAGGTTGATGGAATAGAAAGAGCACGTACGACAATAAGTAGCTCGTATTTGTTATTTGATTATTTCGCGCCTACTTGTTTGGGGGTGATGGGAGTATAATTTCTGATGGTGTAATTATGTTTTTTTTGTTTCTTTTATATATATATATATATATATATATATATATATATATATATCTATACAAAAATGGTGGACTTTTAGAACATACCTAATAGTAGGTACCTACATAGGTAAAGCTTGCCTACTCAGCAATACCTGCCACCAAAATATGACAAATTTTGCGATTATTAAATAGTACTTACCTAGTATGAAAATTATCAGAAAAGAAAACACCACTCAAAATACGTGTATTCGCTAAAATCTTTCCAATATCTTTTTATTATATATTTATTATATATATATATATATATATATATATATATATATATATATATTGGATGTAAGAGGGAAGTACCTACCTAGGTAGGTATTATGTCGGAGATGTTCTTTTCGTGTACTGAATTTGAATAATGTATTTTTGTCTGGTTTTATTTTGGTTGTTCGGTGGTAAGTATATCAATATTCAAGATACCAACCTATTTGAAGTTTAAAGTTTAAAGTGTCTATACCTGAAACTAGTCTACAATACGTTATACAACTAAACTAAATTATTTTCATGTACATACCTATAGGGTAATGCGAGGAGTGATGGCCCAGATTTCATTTATAGAACGTAAAATCTTTATTTTTATATAAAATGGAACAATTTTTTTCTCCAAGACAGTCACAATATAATATTTCATTAAGCAACAGGAAAAAGCTCTAATCTTAAAATATGTTCTCTCAAAAATATCAAAAAGAAATTTCTAGTTTGAGCCATCTCACCTCACCGTACGGGTGAGATGGCCCAGCATGTAAGTAAGTTTAGATGGCTCATACAAAAATCGGTCTTTTCAAGCTCTATTCACTAACGTTTCTTGCTGTAGCAGAACTTGCCGCATATGTCGTACAAATTTGGATATTTCGTACATCCCGCATGCAGCCATCTGCCACATTTGACGCACTGTATCCAGTCTTCGGATCTGGTTGTGCAGTTGCAGTTTTCATTACAACCAACGCAAATATTTTCTTCATCTTCACAGTCAGATGAGTCGTCATAGACTACCTTTTCTTCTTCTTCGGATTCTGACGAACTCAACTGCCGTTTTCTGGATTTTACGTTTCCGTTTTTCTTCTTGTCTTGTAGTTCTTTTTTCTTTGTCTCACTCTCATTTTTTTCTATCGTCTTCTTCTTATTTCCAATGTTTTCATTGCTAGTCAAAATGGCCGGCTATTGACCCTTGATCGAGCAGCAATCACGGCTTTCGTTATAGGTACCGGACTAATTTCATGTAGCATCTTTCCTCGCGTACGTTTTTCTGGTGTTTTTGCGGTTCGCAGACCAGCAGAGGTACTTGGTAGTACTTCAGTACCATTATCGTCTTGTACATTTTCTTCAGATGAAAAATTTGCTTTTTTCTCTTTTTGCGTAGTTAGCTGTGCATTTTCCTCATTTTCAGTAAGATAAGCGTATTCTGGAATCACAGAAGGATCAAAGGGTGTAAATCCCGTAGCTTTGAATGAAGATGTCGCGTTTTTAGAGGTTGTAAATTTTTCCCACGCTGCAGCCAACAGTCATCCAAAAACCAGCCTATTAATTCGACGACCGGGATTCCGTCTCAGGAATGTGTTGCATTCCTCTTAATAAAATGTCTTTAATGATTTGAATACTCCCCGATCAAGCCCGATCAAGGGGTTGTAAAAACTGCGTAGTATGGCTGGGCAAGCACACCAAAATAATATCATTTTCTTCAGCATACCTACTCCAAAGTCTCCACACTGCTGCAGTGCGACGAGTGTCCATCAAGAATGAGCAGTACTTTACCATCTGGCTTCCGCGGAACAAATTGCTCCCTAAGCCATCTTAAAAACAAGACGTTATTCACATATGCTGACTTTTCGGACAAAAATACCTTTGCACCTGGAGGCATTCCTTCTATGAATTCGGCTTTCAAATATTTGCCTTTAAAAATGCACGTCGGTGGCGTGAATGACCCTTCTGCATTGCAACATGCAATAACGGATATAGTCTCTCCTTTCTCGCCAGATGTGATGGCAGCTAGGTTTTTGGAGCCCTTTACTGCAATAACGTGACCAGGTCTGTTATTTAACTGAAGACCTGTCTAGTCGACATTGTAAATTCTCTCTGGTTTATTCATCAAATCATTTTCAATCAGAGTATTTTCCAGAAGCGTGAAATAAGCTGCGATATTATTTTTAGTCATAGCCAAAGAACGAGAAGCAGAAACGCCCACTGATTTTCTAACAGTGAGATTTTTATTCCGCCTCAAGAATGATTCTAGCCACAGATAACATACCATGCGTTTTTGGACATTAAATTTGTGATTTAAGTTAAGTTTATCGGCCAGCTCAAAATCCATGCTGCGGACAATGGTTCGTGTAGGTGCAAATCCAAAATTTTGAAGCTTTTAATGTGGTTAACTAACTTCGATTCTGTTTGTTCTCCCAAAGAAAACAGTGGAACTAGCTGAGTTTTCTTCGAATCTCCCCATTTGATGGGACGCCGCAATGTCGAGTACGGTATTACAAAATTGCACACGGCTTCTCTGACACCCATTCTACCCAGCTGTATAGCTTTCATTGCATGTCGAAGTTCATCTTCCGACCATTCTGCTCGACTAACACCCTTGCGTTTGTATTCCGTAGGCATTTTTAGTTCTAAAACGAATATCGGAAGCATTAGATTCCATAATGTGAGTTTAAGTTGTGAGCCATCTCTCCTCCTTTAGATATGGCCCAACTCACTTGACTAGATAATGAGAGATGACTCAACTCTTCGTCATTTGACCGCTAACAAAATCAAATTGACTTTGAGGTTAGGCATGTTCCAAAAGCTTCAGTGGTACGCAGAAAACCTACGGAAATGGAATTTTTTTATTGACTTAGGTACCTGCTTAACGCCTCTCACTATCCGATCGTACAAATTGTTTGGTGATCTTCGCTGATTGGCAATCGAACCGAATGACACGCGCTTCCAGACAACACTATTTCATGACTGACAGAAACCGGCTGTGTTGCCAGTTTGAAAATCTTACCGCCCTGCTATAGGCAAAGGCAGGGTGAGCCATCTCACCTGATGGGCCATCACTCCTCGAATTACCTAAACATTTCAAAGTTTGTCTGAAATATTTTGAATATCTCTATACTTAAATGTAGGTATACCTACTTCCATCGAGCGAGGCACGGTACCTACTATTTGTTTTTACGTACCTAAATAGGTATATTGCATCTCTAATGAGATTTATTAATTTCGTCATACCTACCTACTAATTTTAAATCAAATTTACATTTCATTTTGTACAAATGTTCTATTTATGACTATTGAAAACTAGGAGAAGGTATGTCTGTGCAGACAGCAACTTTGGGTTAGGATATAGAGTTGTTTGATCAGCACTTTTCTTTGTTGAGGTATTGTAGGTATAAATTCCTAATTAATTTTACAGAAAATATCATTAAAGTTTTCATTATCTTTTCCACATCTAGGTATGGGATCCTCAATAATCCAAAGCTATGCGTTCTGCTGTGTTGAAGTGGTTGACAATTTAGGGCTTGGGGTGAAAAAATATTCCTTTTATTTTGTTATTTTTTTGCTTGATTGATTAGCGCATGTGCACATTTCCATTTACTTTGATTAATGCGCTGGCAACTAAAATTGCATTAGATAAAGTTCAGAGATATACTTTTTCTTATCTCAAAGATGAATGGGTTAATTTTATGTTTACATTCGTGCTTTTCACAGTATGAAGAATAATCACAAAAAAATTATTATTTTCTTTATGAATTAGGTCTAGGGCATCGCTGGGAGCATTCTATCTATACACTGATTCAGAGGGTTGACTGCTATATCTTTATCCTTATATTGAATGGTGGATAAAGATATGTCGATCCTTCCACTGCCTGAAATTTTGCTAGCAGCCAAAGTAGCCATTCTTTAGTAAATAATGAAGTTAATATCGAGTCTCTGAAGTTATACACGATAATGGTGGCTCTTTTTGGAATCTAGCATTGAATTTTTCATTTTATATTTGATATCTTATCTTTTTTTATCAAAACTGAAATCTGTAAAAGTAGGTACTACTTACTTTATGTTGAAATGAATTTGATCAAATATTACTTGATTGACAAATTGGCAGTATTTTATTGATTTTTGATGTATTTTTATATATATACTCATTACCTAATTTTATTGTATTTTTTCAAGACTGTTTGATCACTTCTATCATTTTTAACAAATTAGATAATACTTAGTTCCTAGCTCAGGTATACCTACCAGTTCTAAGCCGCAAACTATAATCATTTAATTTCAAATTCTGTTAATTTTTGAAATATGTTAAAATTATAATCAAATAAACTCCTCTGAGTTCCTATAGTAAAGCTATATATGTGCTTAATAAAATTGATAATTGTCTCAAGTTCTCTGCACTGTGCATTCATGAATTCGAAAGCAGAGCCAGTTCCTTTCTTGGAAACTAATAGCAGGAAACACTTGGGTGCGGAAGGTACTTTTACCAAATGTTTACCAAAGAACTTTCGAAGGAAAGAAATCTCTTCTCAATTAGATTCTACCAAATTGTTAGCACTTGGAAAGTATAGACACGTTAGGTAGGTATATATGTGTTCCTGCATTCTGAGATCGCGTTACTCATACATAGGTATATCTATATATTTAAATAGAAAAATAAACAATGGATAGGAACGGGAAAAAATACTATGCATACAATAACGTGTCTGAGACGTGTTGGGATGATATTTACATTGGCATGAGCTAGCTTAAACACGGCCCGGGAAAATCAACAGAGTGGTGAAAACAAAACAAACAATAGCAATTCGAAGATCGGTGTAACTCTCTGACAATATAATAACTTGATAGATGTAGGACACGTATGGAATAACAATGATTTTATAAAGATACATGATACATGTAGGTACCTATATATAATATAGACACAGATTAAAAAAGATATAGATAAGCTATTTAGAATGGATACTTTGTGATGTTTATACCTGCATATTCGATAAAATTTAAATATATTTATTTGTATACCTACCTAATTGTATTGAGACGATTAAGAAACATTTACATAAATAATTTAAAAATTTAAAACACAACCAAATTAAACAATTGTTGCAATAATTCCACGTTCATTTTTACTTAATTTCAATTAACTTCAAAGAAGTTGCTGTGTTTGGTATTATGTATTCAAGAATGTAGTTAGTATTTATAGTGCGCGCTGATTGCACGGACATCAACCAAATAAAAAAAGAAACAACCACCTTTCCACATTTGAAGTCATCGTTATTTTTTAAATAGACGTCAAATCTTTATATTGTAAATGAAAAAAAGCTGATCATTTCCTGAGATTCCAATACCAAAAACACAAATCAACAAATCAACACACTTTTTAAATAAAAACATCTAAATCCAAATAGGTATAGGTCGATCCATTTGCTAGCTGCTTTTCATCAGAGGGATACAAACTCCAATTTTCTAACTCAAAATTACAAATTTTTGCTGCGATTGTATAGTTTGGTATGTTGCCACTACAGAACATTTTTGACATAGGTACCTACAGAGACTGAAAATATCAAATCTATTGATGTCCGTTTTTACCATAATACCTATAATTGCAAAACAGACAAGTGGAAACCGCTTCTCGATAGGTACATATCTTGCGTCTATCCTAAAATATTTGGGAACAAAAATTTTTGGTATGAGTAAATTCAAAGATTTTCTCATTTTTCCCCAAATATTTCTTAATAAAAATGATTTTCGATAGGGTGGTTACAATGGTTATCCCTCGATATATTTTCCTTATTCCAGTATTTTTTTAGAATCTTCACATTTTCTCATCCGATAAATAACCACCCTGTGTAGGTACTTAATAATATGCATGAATTATGACTACATTACCACCATTGATGACGATTTACCTGTTTTTATTTTGTATGGTTTTTACTTCTGAAATAGAAATTTATTTACTACCTATTTAGCAAAAAAAACAACGACCACTGTTTTTTCATTTTTGTATTACAATAGCTAACAATTAATACCTAATACTTATACCTAGGTAAACTTCTAGAATAAATCTCAAAATATAGTTTTTGTATTGAATAATATGTTGAAAATTTTGAAAACTTATAGTAGGTACCTATAGATATTTTTTATTTTTTGGTTCCGCTTATAGAAGCGCGGTTTCCACTACCTATCTTGTTTTGGCATCATTTTGCTATTTTATAATGGCAAAAAACTAATATCAAGATAGGCCTGATTTTTTATGTATCTATTTTCACAATTTCTGTACCTATCTGTCAAAAAATTACCTCAAGTGACAACAATCATACAAGTATTGTAGATTTGGTTGCCTGAGAAAGGCTTTTTTACATGACACCAAATTTGTTAAGAATCCGCTTAGACACTTTGAAGTCTACACATATTTATTTTCATAAATATAGCTCCTCCCACCACTCTATTCATAGATTTTGGGCAAAAACGAATTGCAGAAAAGACTCGAATTTATTTCAGCTTTAAAAAGCATAGAAGTTTTTTTCTCAATTGTGTGATATTTTGAGGTAGGTATACTTACCTACCTAACTACCTAATAACTTAAATTCAATATAGCGATTACGCCCTTTAGCGATCATCCTAGAAAGATGAAAATAATTTTCAACATTATCTCTTGACAATTTTGGTCATTGAGATTTTCACTGCAAGTCTCTACAATGAGCAGTTTCCGATTCCGAGTTACGGTAGGTAGGTACTTTGTACGCTTATTTACCCACCCTTAAGAATTGCTTAACTAGATAAGCTTAAAAAGTGCCTATCGGATATCCAATCAAATCATCAACTCAGTCACTAAATTCTAATTTACATCTATACCTACAGCGTTTCACACTGAGAAAGCAGTCTGGCCGGGTATAGGAAATGTAATTTAAGAGGGAAAACAGCACACAGTGTTGCTGCTCTTTAACTGTACCTGTAACCATTTTGATTGTAATTGTAAAATTAATTGTTTACAATTATTAATTTTTGAATATAAAAATGTTGAAATATAATTGAAAGCCAAGCGGTGATATTTTGCGAGAGACCGGGCCTGAAAGTTAGTCGAGCCTGGTATAACTTCGCACTGGCAACGATGTGGCTCCATAAGAGTCCACACAGCATTCTCAGTGTGAAATACACTTGCAGCAACTTCTATATATTATAACCCCTATATTTCACTGAAACTAAACAGATCAATTTTTCTTCCCTGCAGGGTTTCTTCGGGACAATCGTGGCACCATCCGAACGCTACGGCCATTTACAGATCTTGCCATAGCAAGAATTGTAGGTACATCAAGCGTGACTGAACTCCTGGGGCTTCGACCAATCAGTGATGCCGACGCTTCTATCGACCCAAAGATTTGGAGCAACGTAGGCAAAGCGTAACCCTAGCAACGAAGGATTATCTCGAGTGTTCAGTTAGAGGGGAGAAAAGAGGAGGGCATGCATGAATTTGTCCAAGCGAGTGACAAAATTCTGCTGAGGTTTGTCCCCAGAGGTTTGCGAACTAGGAACTGTAGGTATTTACTTAGGTACTAAGTACGTAAGGTATGTTAATTTATATTATATAGGTAATTATGTATTTACATGGTAATGAAGAATTTTATAAAAATATCTATATCTAAGTAGAAATCAGTACCTATTTGGATCAAAAATGACGGTCGTACATAATGTTAGAATGTGGAGAGCTTTAGGTAAACTATTCGCAATGTTATATACCTATCTACCTACCTATCTATATAAATAACAATAACTAAAAGAGTTTCTTCCCAAATCAATAATTAAAATAAAGAACTAGGTATAAGATTAAAACTTCAAGAATCAAAATAGACAATTTATTGGAATTGATGATCGTCTTGATGGTCATAAAATAACATTCCCTTGCCGTTAAATAAGCAAATTTACTTTTTATTTACAAAAAAGACTCGCCTGCGTAGGTAATATTTAGGCGGACTAAACTGCAAGACCTACTAAGCTACTTTTTAAATTAACTAGACAATCACAGATAGGTACTTTTTATTTAGCTATAATAGCTAAAGACTATTTAGTGAATTTTTTTACCTTACATCATTTGACATTGAGAATGCATAGATAGTATTTAGGTACAGAGATTCTTTTGAAATGTATCAATTTGAATAGTAGGTAGGTAGGTACGTACCTACAGTTTTACTGAGTTATCAAATACCTAAATTCATTTTCGACGTCTAGAAACATGTCAAGGGGCATTCTTATGTTTGTTGGTTATAATTCGTACGTATTTGATTATGACTTTAATTTTCATCACCAAACCAAGTTGTTCATTTTTGTTTATTTATTAACGTAAGTATACCTAGGTAGGTAGTTACTTATTGATGTCAAGTTTTGTCAGAATTTCTTCAATAATGATTTCATTATAGCTACCTACTGTACGGACAGATATAAATAATTATAACCGAATGGAATATACTCAATCAAAATTCTTCCATCATCTCTTTATTTTCTCTTTTTCACAATTAATTGGGAATTTTATGACTAAAGAAAAGTCATAAATATTTACTCACTGTTAACTTTTAAATAATAACATTTCCGTCGGAAAATCAAAAGACTCTAATGGCGATAAATATTTACGAATATAAATGTATGCGCCATTAAAACATAATTACTACTGACATGCTACTTGTCAGCACCAGAGAACATATTGATATATAACATAAATCAACTTTATTGGGAACATCTGACGGGCGATCCAATTACGTAAATGTATTTTTATGTATCCTAACTCTTCACAATATCTTTCTGAAGTTCTATTAAATTTTCCGTAGACAATAACTTATCGATATTCCTGATTTACATCCAAGGTTTTCGTGAAAATCAAACTAATATTTATAGTTTTTTAAACCTATAAAACAGAAATAAAATCATCATACAATCATACCAAATGTATAATTCCAAGTTATTATCCACCCATCGATCGTAAAACCCCAGGCAACAAATGAGGCTCTAAATTAAATAAACAAAGAAACATTTCTTAGAGTTTTAACCTTCTGTGCTACTAAATATTTTATCAAAATATGAAAGAATTAGGTACCTAATCTTTGCAATTTATTCACAACTGAGGTATTTTAAGAAACTAATAAGTTGCGCATAGCAGTCATTTAGTGTTTGGATTTTAACAGTTAAATAGGCTCAGACTAAAGCTACCACGTGGGTAACTGTAAAATAATTTTTAAAGTTAAAGTTTAAGTTAAAAAACCGTAACTACTCTTCAGTTTTCATTTTTTCTTGGAAGCAGCAATTAATGTTCGTACCATGGGTAGGTAGGTACTAATTACTCGTTATTTAAGAAAATCGTACATTTTTCCAGAGAAGCAAGAAACATTAGTAAAACATTCGATTACAGTGAAAAGAGCCATAGATTTCCCAAACTTTTTCTAAGCATTTTCTATTGTTCCATTCACAGAAGGCTTAGAACTATACTTATTTAAAGGCTTACCTTACCTATTAGTAATTTGATAGCATCGGAATAATTTAATTACTTTAAATCATAAAAAGTTGAACTGGGTTGCTCATAGTAATTACAATTAGGTACCTAGGTACCTACTTTAGTCAAAGAAATAAATATGATTATAACCATCTTGTAAGATAACTCAATCTGAATTTCATCGAAATATTTGACTATACCTAGGTAGGTAGGGGAGAGTTCCCTTGAATTGGACAGCCTATGAACCGGACGGTCTAATTTTCGACTACAGCCGATGGTAATTTAGCATTGGCTATGCAATTCCCTTATCCTTAACATCAGGCGACATCTCGTGGAAAATGGTTGAATCCATGGCCTGCTTTATGTTGACAAAGCGTGCACTTAAAAAGTTATCGCCGAAAAAGTAAATGTTTAAGTGAATTTGCGAAGTGAGTAAGTACCTTTATAGTGACAATTGCTTGCGAATATTTTTATACAAACATTAGGCAAATATCCCTCCTCAGACACGAATGTTTTATCATTGATATATAGATAAGTAGAAATTATATTTTGAGGTTATTTGGAATAACCACATACCCTATGAACTGGACACCTCGCCGCCCATGAAATGGACGTCCAATTCATGAGCGTCAATGTGTCCGATTCAAGGGAAATATAAAAGTATTGTATATTTTTCAATATTAAACATGGAAAATACTGCATGGAATCTTTATAATTTGACGTTTGCGTTCAAAAATTGAGACAAAAAATATCAGCCAACACTAAAAATTCAAAATCAACTTATAAAAAATTGGTAAAAGCCTTTACCTATGACTTCTCTGGACAAACCACCCCATTTCGAGAATGTATCTTTATCGACCTGAATAACTTACATCTTTTTGCTCATGGAAACAACCTCGTCGTTTCTACCGTTCTTATATTGACACTTAATATGCATGCCAAAATTCGTTGTCCTAGGTCAAGCCGTTATTGAGCTACAACGCCAACAGACTACAGACAGACTACATACAGACAGACATATGTTCTATTATTACTGACACACCTGAGAAAGATGAGCTAATGAGAGCGGAAGAAGAAAGAAGTGCTAAAAATAAGAACAAAGGTGTCAAGGCTAAAAAAGTTACAAAAGCTGAGAATAAACGTTGCTCTATGGATACAGATGGTTACATATCTCTTCATGATGAATCTCCACCACCACAGGACCCCTTAACAATATTTGAGTCAAGTAGAACAAGAATATGATTCTTCAAATGAAGAAAAGAAAGATTCTGAGGAAGATAATTCTACATGCGTAGCTTGTGGTGTTGAATATCGACTGAGTAAAAAAGAATTTATTCAGTGCCGTCTTTGTGACAAATGGGCACACAAGTCTTGTGGAATAGTTGGAGATTTGAATTTTTTCAGCAAGAAGTGCTTTTAGATTTTTATTTATGGTTTTTTACATGTTTTGAATATTTTTGTACCACTGTCCACTTCATAGGCATAGATGTCCATAACAAGGGCAACTACCCATGGAATGGACAATCTACATAATAAACTTTTAATTATTTTTCGATATGACTGGAATTTCTTTTTTCAGCTTTTGATAAAAAAGTGAATCCACAAACCTTATATTCATATTATGATGTAACGATTTCAACATTTTTCTTTTAAAACAATATTTTGTAGCAAAAAAACAAAAATTGTCCGGTTCAAGGGAACTCTTCCCTACCTAACTATTCGAAGAACGGTTGTAAATGTGCCACCGGTTTAAATTAATATATTTCAATTATTATGTGGTTGCAATGAATTGAAAAATACATAAATAAGTATTAGAAATAAACTTTATTTTAGTTTCTCTAGTAGAACTATACAATTTTTTAGATATTTACAACTTATCTTATACCTATCCTAGCTGCAATTATTGGAAGTGAATTAATATGAACATGTACAAAATATAAAAAAAGAAACAATATCTTAGTTAGTAGTAGTCAAATAACAGTGGTACATATATAAACTTTGAATTTTTCAAAAAGCCTCAGTCTGAAATTCTTTTATGTTTTAAGTACCTAAATATACCTAGGTATAGATTGACGGATGAAACGAGTAGAAAGAAATGTTAATTCTTGAGTGAAATAACTCGTATGCATTGGTAGTCCGAATTATTGAAGAACTACACTCAGCTCACAAACTTGGTGGGAATGTAGCTTCTTCATCGATGTACTTGTCTGTACAAGGTAATCTGAGTATTCTAAGAGAACATTATTTGGCTTCATGAAAAAGAAATCAATGCCGAAACAGTCTCCAACATCATTTGAATTTAAATATGTTAACCCAAAGTTGCACTGCATTTTCCAATCTCTGAGTGTTTGTCTTTATACTGATCTCTGAAACCGAAACTTCTTATTCTCCTGTGTCATGTTTGGTGAAGGTTGAGTCAGTATCCGGTAATTTTTGTTTGGGGCCAGATATTTTGTACTGCAATGTGTGTTGCTTTTTCGAAATCAATGAAAACTTCAAATGGCTCAAATGCCTAGAAGATATTCATTTGAAATCTTAGATTTAATTTAAGAAAATAGCTTCTCGTTGTATTTTACAGATTTCTTGAATATTTCTTTCACACATGAAAACTATTATATGATCTTCCAAACTATTAATAAATAAAAAGTTTTCGTCCTTACATATTATCGGCTTGTGTTTCTCCAGAAATTGTTCAGTTGCTTTTTTCTGTTGTTGCAGGTACTCTCGCCGAATTGTTATGGAGGGCTTTTCCGTTTTATCTTCGACGACAGCTTTTCTCTTGCAGGAATGATAAACAATTTGCCGATATAGTTTTTGTACAGGATCGTGGTTGTGGTCATTTTCAATTCTACACATATCACATTCAGGTCCGAGACTAAAATATTTTCGGCGCACTTTTATCTTCTTTTTATGCATCGCCAAAACATTTCACCACTTTTTAGCACTATTTCTTTCTTGAACTTGAAATTGTTGAAGAGTAGAACGTCGTTGCCGTAGTTCCTTGTCACAGTTTTAAGCTCCATGATAAATGAATAAACAGAGAAGATTAATGAACAGGCATCCAAAAAAGCTTTTATATAAGTATTTGATTTTGGAATTATGTAGGTAAATTAAAAAGAAATTATTATATAGATAAAAGGATTATAATTTATAGCCTGGTGGCAAATTTACAGGTACCTACTGATTTAAAAAGATACAAAACCCTTTTTCGGTGGCACATTTACCTCCGCCGTAATCGATGAATATTTCAAAAACGAGATGCTCATTATTACAAACAAAATCACAAAAATAATCAAAACATTCTTCATAATTGTGTAGGTAGGTCTATCTGGTGATTATAAATAAATAAATGGAATAAAGCTGTCTAAGTACATCGAAATGATAACTTATAAAAAAGCAAGATGTAGTATATAGGGAAATTTGGAAGATGGTATATGACCAAAATAATGAGGTAGGTAGGTACCTACCTAACTACTACTTATCTACTCATCACAAAGCAAGACTAATTATTGATTAATTTGAATTTAAGTACAAAAATAAAATAGAGGCCAACAATCCAAATAATTTTAAGCATACAGTTACCTACAATTCAGCGGAGATAACAAAAAACGCGTATAACACACATAGGTACAGCAAAATGCAGTTTGTCTTACCTATATATACCTACATATTTTTAGAATTATATTAGAAAGTTTTCACACATAAATGGATAACGAGATTAGAAAATTTGGAACAGATGTATGGATCTACATGACCGGAGTTCATACAACAAACAATCCAGATATTTCTTTAGGAATAAGTAGTTATTGGTAATTCTAGTAGTGAAAGTATCTAATATCATGAGTGCAAATTAGCTTTGATAACATAGGATTAGTCTTCATCTATTTTTTACCAATTCATTTACTGTAGGCATATGGATCAATAGTAAAGATCTCCCCTATTAATGGTCAAGTTCTTGGAGCGCAAATCCAAATTTATTCTCTATTTTGAATTGAACTTGAATTTTGTACAATCACATCAAACCAGTCCATTTTTAATTCTCGATATATTCGAAATGGTAATTAACACTAAGCTGTATAGGTATACGTAAAGATACCTACACACAGATGACAAAACTATTGTATTCTACTCTGGGGACCTTCAGATGTATAAAAATGACAGAAATGAAATTTTGGAAAATTGGACTCATTGGACACAATATTTTTCCCTTATGATGTTAGAAATAATTGCGTTAAAATAGTAAAAACGATACGCATACCTACAGGTTTTACTAGAAGAAAATAAAAATAATGCAATTTTAACAAATTACATTACTTATATACCTAGGTAGGTACGGTATTTAGAGAATTCTATATGAAATCATAAATAGAAATATATTTTTGGCTATATAAATAATCTTATACTTAGATACCTACATGAATGAGAATAGATTATTAAAATAAAATTTCTTTGAATTAGTATCCAGAATAAATTACTGTAACAGAATTTAAAATACTTTTGTCTACTGTCTAGTTGATAGGCACATAATCATCCCAAAATAGTATCGGTACACCGATATGTTTTCCATAAAAAAAGATGTAGTTTGATGCAACTCACTCACCATTTTATGGTACAGTTTCGCATTTGTTTTGAGAAGGGCACATCCTGTTTAAAATCAGTTGAGCTCACATCATTCACAGTATACAAGACACGACCCAAAATCCACCATGTTGCCAGAGAATCACATTTCATTTTATTTTGTAAACTGTTGATAGTATTTTATACAAACAAGTTGTGGCGTCACCAATCATGCCGGCGCTCACCAAACCGTCGACAAAAAAAAATAGTGATACAAGCACGTCCTTTGTGATTGATAAACAGTCGCCGTAAATGATTTTGATGAATCTTGATTCAGTCTTATCAAGCAGCAACGATAGCTGATGATACATTGGACAGCGAAAACACTGAATTGACAGTCAACTGTCGGATAATACTGTGTTGTTGAACGCAGATGGCTTTGGAATTTCTTATGGAAGTGTTAATTGCTTGAGCAAGCCGCTGAGCCTCTTTCGGCGAAGCGTTTTTTGTTGTCTTCGCATCCGCTGTGTATCTTTAGAAAGGTCATTTTTGGATTTAGTTTACCTACGGCTAACGAAACGGTAACTAAGTGTCCGTTTCTGTTGACTGAAAGTTATGAATATAATCTAAATAAAACGTTTGTGAGAATATGTGACTATATCCATCGACAAATATCTACCTAATAACATGAAAATATCTTTTACATAAGACTTTGTCTACAATACTATAATACAAAATATTTTTTACAAAAATGGGACCTACTTTATTAGTTGATGAACTGAAGCATTCCAAACAAGGTTAATTCTATTGGTGCTGGTAATTTTGAAGTGTTGCAGTTGTGATTAGGTAAATACCTACCTAGAAAACTTTCAGCACCAACTTCAAAAGTATCAGCACCAACAGAATTATCATTATTTTGAATTTTGCCGTGCACCCATTGATAAAGTAAGTAAGTACCTACCTACTATTTTTTGTAAAAGAAATATTTATTGAACGTTGAACGTACCTACCTACATTAATTTCGAAAATACGGCGGTAAGAATCTTACACATTCCTGGTGCTGTAACTCTGAAACCCTTGATTTTCTTGCAAAATATCCAATGTAAAATGTAAAAATTTCAATTTCTTAAAAATTTTGCCCCCTCCACTCCTTTTTCTTGATGCCTTAACTTAATGATGCACTCGCCCATTGTCTTGAAATTTGCATTTATAAATAACCTAAGGACACAAACTGCGAAACAATTTGATATAGGTACCTAAATCCTCAAACCTGGGTAGGTACTACTCCTATGTGGATTATTTATTTCAAAATTGTCAAAGGAACATAATATAAGCTATACCTACTCATACTCCATTTCAAAAAGAGCAACAGCAGAAAACAATTGAGAATCCTTCATAATTATAATTTAATAGGTACCTACACTTTCTCTTTTTGTAATTGAGGATTGGCTAGCAACTCAGCAATAAAATATTAACATCAAATATTACGTATGCAACGACATTTCCAACGGTCTCAAAGACGGAAAGAAGAAGAAGAAGACGGATAAATTTATTAAAATAATAAAATCATCTACTAAATGTAACAAAGAATGGGCAAATAAATTTTTCGATGATGTAAAATTATTGACATAAGTACCTACCATATAGTATTAAACATTTTTTATTAATAAATAATTATAAATAATAAATTCATATTCAATTCATAATTCTATTAGATATCTAAGAAATGCAATGTGTAATTTATGATTATCAATTCTACCTAAGCAGTATGAGTTGTAGGAAAGCCGTGGAACCTTATTCTGTCTAGGTATGTTGACAAAAACTCTAACCCTGAATTTTGGTGTTTGCTTGTTTTCAACTTAGGTATTAGAAAATTCAACCTGATCATGCATGATTTTTTTAATGGAGCTTTCTGATTTAAAATATTTGTTCCTTTGCACTTTCCTGTACCTATACCTTCACTTCCAACAAACTTTCTACCTTCGCGTTATTCATTTAGGTAATTCTGATTTTATGGAAATTCTCGGATTGACTCCTATAATTTTAAATTTCGCTATCTGAGGAACTGTTTACCCAGAATATAAATAAACGGGTAGAAAATACTTTAACATATCTTAAACAGGTTGTAGCAAAATGCCTATACCCGTTCTCTCTCGAGATAATTTTGTACAGGAAGACAGACAAACCTACATTTCTATAGCGGTTGCTCAAAATAAGATTTTTTGCCAACCGGGTATAAAAATATTGATCCGATTACAATACTTCCCTTACATAGTTCTAGCAGCAGAAAGAAAGTAGAAATGCCGTCCAAAGGGATTGATATCTCCTTACTTTGTTGTTAGCTTAGTTACTACCTATATCTACTTAGAAGGATCAAGTGACTGCATCTATATTCGCCTTGAAATCAAAGTATCTTAATTTGTGTCGGTTTTAGAGTCAATTTAAAAGATTCTAATATACTTTCTCAACCCCCATTAATGTCATCTTCGACCACTATAACTTTGAAATAGGATATTTCTATATCAGTCGCTATATATTGCATGCGGGATGAGGGTGGGCTGGGACACGGTTCTTCCATTTTCGATGGAACCTGTGACCGTAAATTTCAGGACCCCATCAAATTGTCAACTCGTAAAAACCTCTATACACCCCCCCAACAAGTACGTCGAACCGGTCGAAAAGTGAAATGGAGAAAATATGGCGGATGTTATTTATGCTCGGAATTTTAAAGGCTTTTTCGATACGCGTTGTTATAGGTAAACAATGTGTGAACAGCTGAAAATGTTCTGTTGGTTTTAGCAGTCTGCATTGATCATTGAATTTAGAATTTGATTCAGATCTTAGATCGTCATTTGTTATTTACCTATGTAAAAATCCAGTGCTGTTTGTGTTAGTCAATGATGCAAAAGCTAATTCATAAATTTAGGGTAATATTTGGATATTTTAGGTATACCTACATAATACCAACATACAAGTAGGCAGGTATAGGGTGTCTCTAAAATATATTTATAAAATGCTACCACAGATTCGACGGATCGAAATAGGTTGATTTTATTTTATTTTATACATAGGGCAAATAAATAATAATTAAAACTATGTGGAATATCTATTCCTAGACAGAGAACCTACCTAATAAAAAGGAATTTCTGCAGGTAACGACTTAAATAATTTTGATAAAGCACTATTTGCTAATAATAAAAAAATATTCTTGATAAGACTCTCTCTTTCTTTGTATTTTAAGAATTTGTTATATCTAACTACCTACTTTTTAAATTGTACCTATTTCCTGTTCACATTAGAGAAGTTGATCCAATGTTATTGAAGAGTTAGGTATTTTAATTTTCTTCTTCATTTTGAGTAATTTCTTAACAAGATTTATTTATTTAAATCCAGTTCTTTATTCCGAAGTCCAAACTTTTCAAAGATAGTTATCGAATAAAAGGCTTCATACCTATACAATTTTCGTAGGCACTTGAATCCATTTTCAACCGTTGGCGTAGAAATGGTAAACATGTAGCTAGCCAGGTAACTAGTGTATAAATTACCTAATTTCTTATTAAACAATGTCGCCGTAAGCATAAAATTTCAGCAAAAACCGTTTTAAATGTATACCTAACAAATAAATATTTCTTACAAAAAAAAGGACATACCTACCTACTTTATTAGTTACTGCACTAAAAAATACATACTTAATAATATCAATTCTATTTATTGGTAGGTAGGTAGGTAGGTAGGTACTGGTAATTTGGAAGTTGTGCAGTTGTAGTTAGAAACTTTTGGCACCAACTTCAATAGTAGGTACCATAACCAATAACATAATTATTATTTTGTATTTTTCAGTGCACCAACAAATAAGGTCGGGCCAATGTTTTGTAAAAAATATTTATTTATTACTTTTGAGTGTAACATTGGTCCTCAAAATCATTCAACGTTCACCAAAGAAGATAATATCTTGCTTATATATTACGTACTTATTCAGAGATTTTAAAACATCGCGGAAGTACACATATTTCATACCTTCCTAATGCTGTAACTCGGAAACCGTATTTTCTTTTTGAAAAATATCCGATCAAAATGTTACTAGAGACTATCTATTCTTTAATTTGGCCGTCTCATATTTTCAATTTTCGAAGAAAAAAAACACCACATAGCGCGTTCCTACACACATATTTCAGACTTTACCATTGCTGTAACTCGGAAACCGGTGATTTTTTTGAAAAATTTCTAATTTAAGCGTTGCCAAATATGGTCTCTTTTTTGGGAAAGCTTTTGAGGGGAAGGACATGTCGAATATCGATTTTTTCAATGGGACCAATTCTAAATAGTCCTTTATCAAATGAAAAAAGCATCATGAAAATCGGAGCACGTTTAGATACTATTTATAAATCGCGCGGATGTCCATAAAAAATAAAAATAAAACATGAAGACAAACAGACGAATTGTAGGTTGTAGGTACCTCCTCCGTTTGGTTCGTCGTTCAAAACACGTTTAAATCAACTTATTTGACTCTCAAGATCATGTTTTAACATTTTGTAGAGACCTTACAATTTCTGGTGCAATAATAGTTAATTAGCTGGTTATTGTATCCGGCAACTGTTATGAAATCTTTTGGAACATTTAATCTTTATCTTTGACACTCTTATGTTGCGAATAGGTAGGTACCTATACTTATATGATACAATATAATGTAAAGTTCTTAAGGACGATTCCACAAGTATCGCTGTCTTTATTAATCGAGCACGTTCACTCAAATTTAATCTCGTATTAAACGCAATGAGTGCTTAAAGCTGAACAAAAGTTTCAAGAATCACATATTATATCTATCTAGGAGCCCAATAATAACTAAGAAGACATGTTGATGAATGGGAGTAATGAATAATCTTAGTAAGTAGATGCTTTGTTGATAGGTATTATGGGTCACTTCCCCTTGGAAAGGTAATGCCTCAGTTTAAAAGGGAAACCTACCTAGGTACATTCTTATTCACGCGCTTAACTATTGCGCATTTGAACGATTACAATAGAAGAGCTACTTCGGAATAAAACTTTCCAGTATTTAATTATGGGAATGTGCAACTTTATGAATTAAAAATATTCAGAAACTTCATGAAATGAAAAAAAAACCGGAATGAATCCAGAATGACATGAGGCAGAGCCATCAACCAAGTCAACTCCACTGAACGTTGAAAAGTAGGTAGGTACTTATACTTCAATAAGCCAAAGTTCTAACGGGAAATTTTTAAACCTGCCAGATAGAACGGATGATTATACAATCTAGGAGGAAGTAAAGACAACAGAGTTGCTACGTAGATGCTCCTTTTGTTCTGGAAAATAATTTAAGTAGATATTATGATGTAAATTGTACCAAGGATTAAATGAAAAACTGTCTCAATAGGTTTCACTACAAAAGGAATCAAAGGACTATAACATTCCCCAAAATTGAAGAACTAATCCTGAAAGCCAAAAAAATGTTCAGAACGAAATTGAAACCAAACCATATGCCAGTTTAAAACAACCTGCCTTCATTTCGATGTTACTTTAGAAATTGATGAGAATATTATCAGACAATTTTCTACTTTCCAGATTATAAAGAGATTATTATAATGTTATTTTCGAATAGAAATTACTAAAATGTTTTTAATTAGATGTAGGTATGTGTGTATACATGAGTTCGTAGTCATTTTTTTCCTATACAGAATTTCAAAAATAAACAATGATTGTCGGTTGTCGGTCCATCAAGGCGACTCATTTTAAATGATGCCTTTAGTTAAAGTTAGTACCTAAGTATCTTCCTATCAAATAACGTGTTAATTCTTTGGAATATTCAAAGAATACTTATTTCAAACAGAAAGTATCATTAACAAATACGAAATTAATAGGTCTTCCTACATTGGTACTTATTATTTTCATTATAATTTCTATACCTAACTAAGAAAAATGGAATGTGAGAGTCTCGTAGTTCCCTCAACCTCACGGCTTGCAACACACCAGAAAAAAAAAACATCTAAGTATGATCTGTCTAAATAAACTTAACATCAACGCGGTAAATAACTAAATTTTCTGTACGTAAGTACCTACAAAGAAAAAAATTAGTAGTATCTATCTTCGCATTGAGCGATGCAAAAATATATCCCCCATGTAGATGGAATTTAAGACCGTGTCTTTATTTGAATCATCTGAAATTACTTACGTAATATTAAAATATCACTTGTCACAATTAGTTGTAGAAATATTCTATTGAGAAACTATAATAGAAATGTACGTACAAGCCTTAACTGAGATAAGAAATATTGAGTATGTCCATGTATTTTTCTCTTTTCATTAATGTATGGTAAATGGTAAGTGATAATTGAAGAGTCCATTTGAATTTCATTGGATATAATAAATATGCTCTAGCATGTACTTTTGTTAATTCTCTAACAATTTCAAGATTTGAAGTAAATATAAAAACATTATAAGAAACCGAAATAAAGATATGATATGAAACTCCATAGCATACAGTGGATGAATTTATTTCGGATTACTAGACAGACTTGATATTTATTACACACTGTGTGAACGTTTAGACTGAAAACCCCAACTAAAATACGCTTTTTATAATGTACGCAATTACTCTCGAGCACGACAATTTTCAATTTGATTGCGTTTCTTTTAACGCCATTTTTTCTAGTCATTAGTAAATCCCTGTGGTTTCATCATGAAATTTTATTACATGGGAACATGCATTTGTTTCATTAAATCTAAGTAGATAAGAATATTCCTGAAAATGGCAATATGCCACGCTAAGACGTAAGAGTTGATAGTTTTTGAGAAAAAGTCTCTAAGATTTGGAAAAACGCAGAACAGAAACTAGAACGTTTTTGGTACATAATAACTAACAAAATGACGCAAGGAACACAATCAATGACATCAAATAATAACTAAATATGACAACATCTTTAGAATAATTCATGGAACTGTCATCGAGGATGCCTACCGAGATAAAATCAAATAATTGATTAATCTACTTGTCTGTGAAATATGCATAATGCATATACCTACTGGTATTTTGCCAAACTTTACCTAAATCATTTCATCTTGAAAACTGTCAGCTGTATGTGTCCTATTCTGAATAAATTCGATGAACCAAATTCATGATGACGTTACAGGAGTTTCCTAATAACGTCATAATCAAAATAATGGCATTAAAATAAGCATACCATATATTGAAAAATTACATGTTCCATGGTTTTTACATAAATTATACAGGATTATACCTATATAATTTCTGGTCTCCATTTTAAATGTTAACACTTGCATCAAACGTTTATTCAATAATATATTCATCAACAGAATAACTGATTTCACTGTGGGAATATATAATTCTTGAAGAATTTTATTCCAACAATCTAAATAGGAACCCCAGCTACTGATTCTGGTCTCGGTAGAATTAAGCTCAAACACTTTTCAGCATATCCTTCTGCATATCTAAAATACACACAACATAGTATATCGTCACATTGTTCCCAGAAACCAAACAGTAGTTGTACCCTTTTAAGGCACCGGCACGTTTTATTATATGCAAACTGTTTATTTTTACAGCTCCTCGGTCAATTTTCGGGATGCCTATGACGGCTCTTCTATTCTAGAACTACATCCAAACATTGTAGGTAGGTATGTATACTTTCGATTTCTAAAATAGGGCATTTTTTGCCTAATATTTTTTTTTCACCATGTTTTCAAAGCTACCATATCCGCAATAGAGTTTTATGTTTATATGACTGTGACTTTTGTTGAGATAATTTTATGGTCACCCGTTTATGCCACATAATGGAATGAATGGACAGAATGTTAAGATAAGCATGCAAATTTGGGCGAGCGTCTTCTTAGTTTTGTAATGAAATAAAAATAAATGTGACAGGTTTTCACTTTTCAATGTTGTATAATAAAATGATACTCTTTCACCTTAACTCTGATATGAACAGACCAAGAAGACTATAAGAAGGAGAACAAACTCGAGAGGGGGTGGGGTGAAATGTGGAATCCACTCTAGGAAGCTCCCTTGTACTTGGACCTCTGCGCGGTAGTAGGTACATAATTTGCGCAATAAAACATAAAACACCGTAGGCACATGCACTATGCCACACGTAAAAAATGTTTTCATTCTTGTTTTACGGTTTTACGACTGTTGTCTTGTTTGTCTATGCGTTATTGTCAATCAAGAAGGCTGCTCATTTTCATTCTCCGGCTTGTCGTGCTCAATAATTGAAAACATGAAAAAGGCCTCAATTGTGTTCTTATACCTACTAATAGAATAAATAAAAGTGAAATATTGGATCCTGTCATTATATATTCAGAGTGGAGCATCTTGACGAGTACTGACGTTAGAGGGGCCCAGGTGGCGTGAGTGTAAGGCATTCTTCTATTGGCCCGCCAAGGTCAAGATTATATCCCTAAACATCTAATGAGTTCACGCAACGGGTGGAATGTTCGGGGCGTTGGAAGAGGTCGGTGGAAGCTTCTAGATGGAGTTAGCAAGAGAGATAAATAACGCTCGGATCAAATACGATTTTAAATAGTGTAAATGTCTGTATTTATGGGTATGTATGTGCCGTATTGGCACTTACACTATTCGAGATATGCCTTCTAACCAAATTTTACACACGTGTTTGTCATACCATAAGCAAAGATTAGACGCTTAATCTTTGCCATAAGTGTGGTGGTTTCCATACCTGAAATATATTGTCTATTTTAGGTAGGTATATTTCTGAACTCTATGGCTAGATTTTGATGGTATCTTTACCATGTATCTATCTAGAATGTTATTAGAATGATTTGGTAGTGACTGTAAGTGTGACTGTAATACCCAAAGAAGTATCTCTGAGTTGTATCTACAGCTAAATTTTCGTGAATTTTTCGCTATATTTGTGTGACGTATGTCACTGGACTGTTTTGTGAGAGTCTGTCAGGGACTTAAAGGTGGAGGGTTCCGTATCAGAAAATTCCTAAGGCATATGTAGGATAGATTCTAATGTTGGTTTATCTTGGTGCTTGTCTCTGGATGGATCTGGGCTGATGTTTGGACTGGTTCTACTTACCAGTAGGATTCTGCGGTAAAAGGGTTCCATACCTTTATGTATGCGTACAACAATGTGCCAAAGTGTTTGCCCGGTAAGTGCCGGGTGAAACAGCTAATAATACATATAAATTGAATATAGTCGATGTAGTGTAGGTGTATAAGAACAGTGTATATCTATAAATAATCTGTGATATTTCACTGTGTAAATAAATAAACTTGAAAACAAATAAGTCCCAGTCATTTTGATATACCCATTACAGTATAAATCTAAAACATGTAGGTAGAAGTGACACGAACACACAAATAATCATAAATATTTAAAAAAAACATAACTACTTTATTTGTTGGTACACTGAAAAATACAGAATAATATTAATTCTGTGCTGGTAATTTTGAAGTTATGCAATTGTAGTTAGATAAAAGACTTTTGGCACCAATTTCAAAAGTACCAGTATCAAAAGAATTAATATTATCTTGTATTTTTCAGTGCAATGTCGTGCAAGTGCAAGTCGGTCCAATGTTTTGTTAAAAATATTTATTTCATACTTTTGAGTGTAAAATTAGTCATGAAAATCGTTGAACGTTTGCTACCTAATATCAAAGAAGATAAATAGTATTTACCAATCGTATTAGCCATGTCTATTATTTGCTTATAGGTACTTATTATTATTCAGAAATCTCGAAACATCGCAGCGAAAATACATATATTTCAGACTTGACCACAGTTTAACTTGGAAACCGTTTTTTAAATGTCCAATTTAAATGTTGCTACATATGATGTATTTTACTTTAAATGAATAAATAAATAAATATTCATATATTGATTTTTTGAGCATCTAACGTGTTATACTTCTAACAGACAAGCTTTCCTATTCCACGGGACTAGCAAACATTTATTCAACGTGATTTAATCCAAATCTGCATTCTCCTTAATCATCATAAACTTACTTCCAACAAATGGACTTATCGCATTCCGTCTAAATCAAATATTATTCCATCTAATTGCATTTCAGTCACACCCTCCAAGTAAACAAATGCAAAACTATGATGGCCAGAAATTCGCAAACAACAGCAAGCCCAAAATATTCCGACTCTGCTTCAGTAATGGAGATGCTCGTTATCACCACCCCATAACTCTCCAGTCGTTCGTTCTGCGAACCCTGTTTTATGGATATTAGCTGCCTGGCAAACTTGGGAGGTTAAATTCAATTAAAACTTGAGAGCGCGTTGCTGCTATCTCAGAAACAGGATAGAGGTCTTTTCCCCCATCAGTATTGCCTTCTACGTCTGTTGTTAATATAAGCGAAGCTTTCCGTAGAATACGAATTCCTTGGTTACTTATGGGTAAAAACCTAGTTAAACATAAAAACATTTTCATTTACAGATTCCAATTAAGCAATCCTGTATTTATATACCGTTCGTGATTAACAAATGAGTAAAAAATAAATTTCTAGTTAACAACAAAAGTAATATTATGAAAAAAAGTTGAGGGGGTATAATACCTACTTGAATGCCTGGTAGATTATAATACTCGTGTAATAAGTATTACCTTTGGGAACAGAATTTACATAAATAGTTCTATGTATCCTACACAGAACGATCAACTTTTGGCTATGCTAAGAAATAGTATGGTAATTGAATACTAGTAATTAATTACTTGGTCTTGCTGCAAGACTAGCAAGACTTTGCAAGACTCTTGCAAAAATTTTGATCTTTTTATAAGTGTAAAAAGTTGTTGCGATTTTAAACCGTAATTGCTTAATCCAAATGAAGAAGAACCCTGCATATGTATGGGAAGTATGTAATTCATAATCTTATAAGATTGCCTATAATTATATTATCATTCGAAATGGATAAATATCGACCGTATAAAAAAATTGTCATTATCCAGAACAAACACGCCTGGCAATGTAGAATAAGTAATGAGAATAAAACTAGGTGCCAAGAATTAAGTTAGGGCAAGTGAGATGCGTAAAAGTTTATAAATTAATAATCACCATTCACATATGAGAATCGTATCTTACTAGCGCGACTTTGCTTGTGTTTTCTTGGTATCATCCGTCCCAACTGAGCACTCATTTTACTACATACTTACTTCTACTTCATACTTCTATTTCATAATTCATTCTCTTGCTCATTCTACAATGGTTTTGTACCATTTTCTTTAATAAAATAGAAAGAATCTCAGAAAACGATCAAAAGTATTTCTGATAAAACTAACTTCAATTTTTGCAGAAACCTTTTTCCAAAAAATGAAAATTAAAAACAGTTAGAGATTTAATACGCGCATTTATAAAACTAGGTATCTATTTAAAAAGTCAGTCGTGTGAATATCTTAGTTGAGTTAGTTAATCAGCATGATCGAAAAAATAGTTTCAAAATAAGGGCAATATAAAATTTCAAATATCTCCAAAAGTGGCAACTGGATAAATGTCATCAACAAAATTCAGATTTATAGATGATTCTTAACGTATGCTTAAAACATTCTGCGCGATAGAAAAAATAATAAAAATAAAAAACCGTGTAGTTTACCTTCCCCTCGCTACGAACTGTCGGGATTCTTTGAAAACAGCTCGGTAAGGGAAATCCTAGAAGGGTTGAACTTACGGTATAGGTATAGGGTATTTGAGAATTTTTTGAAATCCGGAAATCCTAGAAGGGTAAAATGAACTCGCTTTTCATCCAACAACTTTTAATACAATATTTTTAGAATCTGTAAAATAAAGATCGATCATAAGAGAGTTCAAAGATTAAATTAATTAGGTTATTTATTAGCGTTTCTTATCTAATCATTGAGTAAAATAATATGTTTCCTACCAATTTGGTGTTTGATTACGGAACTGCAAGAGTCTTGCAAGTCTCGCAAGTCTTGCAGCAAGACCAAGACCAAGACCAGGTTAGTCTTGGTATTGGTCTTGCATCCCAGTATTGGTCTTGGTCTTGCATAGACGGTCTTGATCTCGGTCTTGGTCTTGCAAAATTGCAAGACCAAGACCAAGACTGCAAATCCAAGACCAGTCTCGCAGCATCACTATTTGTAACATAAGGGGGCTACTTTTGGTAAAAAAATATTAGATAGATTATAAAATGTATACCAAAATGCTACCAAGTGCAAGTTGAGCTCGCACACGATAGGTTGCGTACCGTTGTAAAAGAAGAAGTCCACTCTACCTATTATAGTTCATAAGATACTGACGGTTGACAGAAGAACAGACAAATATTTTTTAACAAGATCCTCAAAATGTCTTCCTCGTTGTATCTATACGGTAATATTCAAGTCAAATATAAAAACATGAAATATCATTGCTAATTCGTTATATCGTTCGTTGTTATAGTTTTCCATTTCCAAGATCATCCAGATTATCAAGTCTTGTTTTGTAAATGAGGATTTGGAGATACCCCTTTAAAAAAATCCAATGGTGAGAAATCGGAAGATTTTGTTGGCCACTCGATTATGCCTCTTCTTTCTAAGTTTTGAGAAAACTTCATGCTGATAATCTCATAATTGAATTTTCAATTTTACTTTTTTGGCAGAAATTGATTTTTTTCAAATTTTACAATTAAACGGTCGTAAATTTTTAATGAAAAAAGTCAACTTTATGCAGTTTTAATATATTAAATTTAATAAATTTCTAAATACCGAAAACGTATAGGTAGGTACAGAATGTGGCTACTTACCCATATATCGTTGAATAACCACCCAGTGATAGTGCACACAGTATATTTTCAAAGATTCTAGGTGAATTGCTCGAAAAATAATTGTTCGACATGAAAATTGCCCGAAATACAAATTGCAGGAAAAAAGAAAATAATTATAATATCTAAATATCTATTGCTGTAACAATGATACCTATATGTACATAAATAATATATGAGAAATAAATGCTTTTAATATAATAAAATGTTTGCAATTTTCGTATAAAATCACATATACTAGTGTCGGGTTCATCATTATTTACTTAATAAAGCCGATTGGGGGTTGTCCGCCGCATAGGGTAAAGTTCTCATATTTCAAATAAGCGCCTATACCTATTGCGAACATATGGCACTCATATACATTGATATACAAAAATTCCTTCATATAAAAAAAATTAAATTGGCAACCCTTCAGATGGTTCAACTTAGGAAACCATGTGCCGAATTTGAACCTCTAGTTTCCCAAATATGAACCCTGTCCTAGAAATAGAGAAGACATAGAAGTTAAATATTTTTTTAATAAAAAACAAAATCGAACTCTACACTTACATCAGCCAATCTCTATCGGTTGGGGTGTTGAGCAGTTTCTATATGGGCTTCCTCCAATTTCCTTAGCATAGCCAACGGAATGTCGTCATCGTCGGATAAGTCGTTGTTGTTAATGTGGATCTCATGAGGCTTCGTATGTTGAAGGTCTTGCACATCTTCGGTGTTTATGCTTGGCACATCAGCCGGGACTAGTTTACTTTGAGCAGTTACGGATCCAGCAAAATACGAATCTTGAAAAACATGTCTGTTCACGGGCCACATATCTGACCCCCTGAAATCATTGGTGGAGTTTTCAATTGTCGCTGCCCTTCCGTAGGTTTGATCTAAAAGTGCTGAGAGCTGGTACTGTGTAACGGTTCGCACTAAATTAGTTCTCAACCACATTTCCAATGCTTGGTTGTAATTCACATTTAAAAATTAGAGATGTGAAGATTTCTTCTGTGAAATATATTAATATATGAATGACTTCTAAGTCAACAGTAGAGAACAGGTAATACTATTGCCGTGCCTACAAACGATGACAACAACTACTCGGTGAGCTAATACTCCATCCGGCATTGAATTACATCACCAAGTAGTTGTAGTCATCGTTGGTAGGCACGGAAATAGTATTACCTATTCTCTACTGTTGACTTAGAAGTCATTCATATTTCCATAATTCACATTTAGTGGCTTAAAGAAGGAAAGTTCGAGTGGTTAGAGATGATGGGTTATACCTATGCCCTGGTAACTGAACCATGACAATTACTTTTTTCCGAGCTAATAAAAGAGCTTCCAATTTTTTTTTACAATTCGTGGTATGCCTGTCTAACAAAAACAACACCTTTTGTTCTTTCGTTGGTTTGACGATAGTAATAAAATGTTTCATCCATTTTACAGAGAGATCGCTGGATATGTATCCCGAATCAGATATTTCCCTCTTTAAAAATCAGTATAGGAGGTAGGTACATAGAAGCTTGCTGCGCATACAGAGCACACAATTGTGTTGTTTACACCTCGTTCACCGCTTGAAACTGCACCAACAGCTTTGGCACCCTTTGCAGCTATCACCTTCTGGCATTTCTTGGCTACTGTTTAAAAGCCGGATTCGTCAATAATAAAAATTGTATTTGCAATAAAATTATGTTCATCACATAGGTAATCTCTCCATAAGGTCAAAAAATTCGTAAACATTTTATTTATTAAATCCTTTATCCTATTTAGCGATGTTGACTGTGGTTGGCGTAATGACAAATTCTTATTTATAGTACCACCTCTCCCCTGCTAACTTCTTTTCGGTGTTAAATTGGTCCGTTCTATTCTGCTAGTTAGAAGGCAATTTTTCTAATGTCACCGGCGTGAGTCCAAAAAGGATTTCGGAAAATTTTATCACATGATCTGCCAACAGCTTCTCTATAGCACAGTCAAAGATGGGGCTTCTGGCTTCTCCCAAATGCTCTGATAGCACCTTTAGCAATTTTGTTGCTATTTCGTAGATGTCTAAGTAAAGTCCCGTATTCGCGACTGCATTGATTTAAGCCTTTACGTTTTTCTATATAGGCTCTTACAGCATGTTCCAAGTCTTCCAGAGACCATTTTCCATATGTGCCACGTTTGGACATCTGAGTAGAACTTTTTCATTCAGTTCGGAATAAAACGAGATAGTTTAGGGTTCAATTTAGGAATCTGGTGCAAAATTTGTGCACTTAACCTTAACAATGTGAAAGCAAAAGATAATCCAGATTCTAAGCTTTTCAATGGTATCTATAAAAAATTTCCTACCTTCGGCAGAAGCGCAATATATCCTCAGTACTTCGCAACTGTACACAATAATACTACGCGCGGGAAACCCACTGCTTAGTCGGCATAGTCAATATGGACTACTTTACCCTATATTGTTCAATGCGTAACTCGTTCAAACTTTACTCACGTTTTAGGGCGAAAATAAATTTCCAAATGCTTAGATGTAAAATTATTTGTTTTGGGAAATTCATCTTGAACACTATTGTAGACCGATCCAAGTATCTTCGAAATAATAAACGACAGTTTGTAACTCTGGCCGATATTATTCGATCAATTAATTAAATGAATTGGCATAAATTAATGATGTATCACAACAGCTAACATAGATATTTGTTACCAAAAATTGGACCGACTTGATTAGTTGGTGCACTGAAAAATATAAAATAATATTAATTCTACTACAGTCAGCCCAATTTTTGCAAAAAAAATTCACTGTTTTGAGTTAAACATTTGTCATGAAAATCGTTGAACGTCCACTAATGGGTACCAAAGAATACCTATAGTGCTTATCCTATTACCCATGTATATTCTTTGCCTGTACTTGTTATTATTCAGAGTGCTCAAAGATCGCAGTGCAAATACCTACACATATTTCAGACTTTAGCACTGCTGTAAATCGAAAACCGGAGCTCTTTTGAAACAAATTTCAATTTATTTTCGGTTATGATCCTATCTTTAACTCTGTCGTCTTAGATAATCGATTTTCGAGAAAAATGCCCCCTCCACTCTCTTCGGAGCTGGTTTTTCGAAGAAAGAAGATTCCAAATTTGAATTTTTCTGTACCTATATATACTTAGGACCATTTCTGAACTCTCTTCTTACATAAAAAAGCAAAAATACAACCGAATTTTATACCTCCTCCTTTTTTGGACGTTGTTGAAAAGTGGCTTTAAATCCTCCCTAATACTTGGAGACCCAACTACCTGGACATTTTTCTATAATAAGGGTAGGTATATCATTGTTATAATAATATAATTTTATTAATGCGTTTCTTCAGTACCTAAATGTAGATATAGATTGAGAAATTTACTGGCAACCATTTTCAAATTATTCATGCTGATAACTTGATTGACATCATAAAACTTTTAACCATTTTTTTTGTAAACCAATCAAGATTCGGAACATAAGCCATTCAATTTACATTTTGTACACGCTCTATATTTTTTGTTGTCATAACTAATGTTTGTAACTTATTCTACCTAGATAAATTAATATTATTTCCTCCATTTTTGATTCAATTTTTTAAAATGTTCCTTATTCATTCTGTCAAAAAAGGGAATGGAAGATGGTCCGTAATATGATTCTTATTATATGAGAGTGATATTGTTTGTCTTTCAATATTCCTACAAAAATTTCAATTAAATGGTTTATTATTGCCATATCTATGAGTGCTACAATGTAATGACTCCAAACCCCTACACTTGGCAGTGTTATCAGTTAATTGCTTTTAGTGGATCTGGCTGTGATGAAACCCTGGTAAAATTTATCGACTCAAGCCCTACTCACCGTGTCCATAAAATGTTTATAGTGCACCTTTTGATAATGGATAATGATAATGTTTTTTATCATTTTATTTAGAGAGAATCATCGGAATACCTTCTATAGAAAAGACAAAATTTGATGTACTTACTACTTAAATCTAGTACCTATTTATCTATAGGTATGTACTCGTCACAATCGAGGGAATTTTCACTATGTAAAAGTAAATAATATACTCCAATAGAAATACAAATTGAGCTTGGAAATAACTCAAAATAAAAGCCTTTACTTTTATATGTCTTGGTTATTAGACATTAACAGTATTTTTTATTAAATACGGTATTGCAATGCGTCGTTGTTTCTTAAGCTTAAATTCACACATGATACATCGATTCAAGTTAACTCGTAGGTAAGTAGGTATGTACGAGCAATCTAAAAAAAATCCAAGTCTTTACTTAAATCGTTTGAAATTGCATAACACTGACACATCACTATTCGCTGTTCGAAACAGAAATATTTTATTGATCAACATTGAAAGAAATAGGTACTTACACAAACTTGAACCAGTGTAATGATCATAACAAATTTTTAAAATACAAACCTTCTTGAAATTCCCTTTGGATATCTTATTAACATTTGGACATACCTAATTGAAGTAAATTAATTATTTCCGAAATGTTCATTAATTCCCAGTTTCAGATCATTTGGATGATTATACCTACCTATAGGTAGGTACTTAATGCTTGTGTTCAATGCTCCTTAAAATGGCTGTATTTAAATCCTTTTCACTTAATTTTCTAACAGTTTTAATTGAAACGGCTAATCTATTACTTGGACAGTCATTCTAATGCTTCAAATATTCACAAAATCAATTTAAATATTAATACAATTACTATTAATTTCAGCTTCTTCCAACCCAGCAGAACAATATGCAGCAACAGGTATGTAACTGACATACGACTTGGACATGACAGCATAGATTAAGAAATCAATAATTTGTACAAAAACTTGGACGGAGTTGATTAGTTGGAGCAATGAAAACTTGAGGTTTATTCTTTTGGTCACGGTACTTTTGAAGTCGTGCAGATATGAATAAATAGAAGGCACCATTTTCAAAAAGAGGTACGACCACCAATAGAATAAATCTCATTTTGAATTTTTTAGAGCACTAGTAGGTTCTAACTGATAACGTATTTCCTGTCCTGTCACTAAATATTTTAAATTTTCAAAAATTTTTGCAACCTCCATCCCCTTCGTTGTTGGCTTTTCAGAAGAGGATGTTGGAATTTAATTAATGTTAGTGCGGTACCATCTTTCAACATTCCTCTTTAAAATTAAATAGAGAATCTAAATTGGTGCACGTACCTATACTATCCAAAAGGCGCGTATATCAAATCAAACATACCTACAGATGCGTTGTACCTCCTTTGTTCGGTCAAAATCACAACTATTGTCAGTATAGCTAGGTACACATTTATATAGTCCAGTTATCTTCTTTTATGATGAATTTGTAAATTAAACAACATTTCAAAATAAGAGGCTTTCGAATGAATTTTTTTTGGATAGGTATACCAACATTTGTTTATTGGCTAATTTTCTTCTCGAGAAACAACTGTGATGTCGAGGTTGCACTAACTTGCATATCTAAGCAATTAGGTAGGTATGTAGAATCCGAATAGGTTTTAATAAATATCAGTGGAGTAGTTTTTTTTTATAAAAAAGGGAACAGTCCTATGAGTGCTATTGATTTATGTAGGTCAAATTAATTTTGGTTCAAATATTAGGTAGGTATAAACCTAGTATGTGGAAAACCATGTGATATCATGTAATTATTTTCATCTGGCTCGATAGCGAATCTCCCTATGTATAATCTAAAATTATTTTGACATTTACAGGGTTTACTGTCATATCAAGATTTATACTATCTTTGAAACTCCCTCTCCTACACAGGTACGTTACATTGTTGATTGTTCGATATTATCGCATCCACGTCACCAGGGTAAAGCAGCTTAAACGTCCTACTTATATCACATCGTTATTATCGCAAATATCCTGCAATAATATCAATCGTTATTAAAGCAAATGAGGGGAGCCTTAAATAATCATAGAACAAGCGTTATTTAGTTAATGAAATGAATTACTTAAAGAGAATAGAAGATCCCACCAAGATAATTTATTAGAATTAGAGATATTAGTATTAAAGTAATACAAACGAAAATGTAAGAGTAAATAATAATTTTTCTAAAACTTTTTAAAATGTTGCTGCTTCATTTCCAAATTAAAAATCATGTTGGCTGTGATAATCGATATCCGATACATTATTAATTGTCAAATGTAGGATAGTTATTCAATATGCCGAGAAAAAAAACAAGAAGTTTCCAGATGACACATCCCATTACACTTCTATGTCGGGAGTTTAATGTCAACAAATAAAAAACATATCTAGGTATATAGAATGACTTGAGGAAATTAGTTAACTACAAAGGACGGCGACAAGTTATATTGCTGTGATTTCAGCAGGCATGACAGCTCTTTATACATATTAGGAAAATCTTCATCTTCTAATCAATTAGTGGGGATTGAGTTTAGTTAATGTAGCGTCTTGATAGGCAATTAAGGCGGCAATCAGTACTTCGATTAATTGGATACGCAACAACGTTGACTTCCATTTCGTTTAATTATAGACACTTCGTGATTTTACAATCCAAGATAACAGGATGGAATGCTGCTCAAGAGGCATGTATCCTATTGAAGAGATTATGGGATATACTTAGGAGGTGCCAATTTATCATGTACAGAAGTAAGCAACTTTGTTTTTTAGGTATATTTCGATCAAAACTAAAGGTCACTCATATGCTATCAGTCCTAATTTCTCAATGATTTTTATGTGGGAAAAAGTTTATTGTGAATTTAGCTGACCCATTTAGCCGTTTATATCTTATTTTTCTGCACAGGTTACCTCTTAGAACATAAAACGACCATCACTATATCCACTATCATACCCCCACATAATGCAAAAGTTATTAAAAATTATGATGAGTCCACTAGATCACATGAACAGAAAGTGACTTTGATTAATCGGACCATGGGGCGGAATAAACCCCAACAATTTTAGGATACGACATTTGAAAATATATTTTTATTGTCAACATATACAGCCTCTAGGACTTTAGGATATTGCTTGAGAAACTTGAGTCAGTATTCATATGTTAATACTAACAAAACATTGTATTTCTCCTTTATTCGTAGCAAACTTCTATAATTACCGAACGCCTGCAACAAAATAGAATCTTTGAAGCAAAAGTGCTTGAAATAAAAGTTTTTCAAATGTAGTGGTTCATATCCTGTCTGAGGTTTTAATCACTCTGCCTTGACAAAGGCTTTTAGAATCGATCTTTTAAAATATAGACGTGATGGTGAAGCCATTTCCTTATTTCCTTTTTGTTTAAACAACTATAACTAATAAAATTAATAATCTTTTTCTTCCCAGTAAATTGTTCATGTTCCAAAACTTGGTTTAAGGCAGAATTACACCATACCAAATATAGCAGATCAAATTTTATGACATTTTCCGATTAATAGGTAATATGTGAAACAGTTTTAACTTTTTAATTAAGTTATGATTGTGATAATCTTTTTTATTTTTCCCCAGATTAGTTATTATTATCTGGACATACGGAGTCTATACATTTTTGTTTTTCTCTGTTATTGGGCTTAAACCTGTAGGTAGAGAATAAATGCATTATTATTATTATTTTAAATTTATTTAAGCAGTGAGAATGCTTTTGCATACTAAATTTGAGACCAGTCCAGTTTAAGGCTGGGAATACTAAACCCCCCTACGGACCGCGAAGATCCCGGCCGAAATCCTTCCGTATGACTTCATGCCCGGCCGCGTGTCTTTTACCTTAAGGGTTTCAGCATCTTTTTTAAATGTTGGAAAATTTCACATTTATTGAAAAGCGTAAGGATAATTCAGGCATCCCTCCTCTTTCTTCCCACGGATAACGGTATGGACGTAGATAACGACCACCCTCCACGTCTCTTCACTCCGCAGCATAGCCTCCAATATGGTCTCTGTGGGAGCAGTTCCAGCACAGCGAACAAGCCCCCTTCCATCTTCGAAGAAACGACAGCAATCGAAGAGCATGTGATGAGTATCGTCGTCGTACTCTGGGCAGTACCCGCATTTAGGTGAGTTGAACTTCCCCATTCTGTGAAGACATTTCCTGAAATAGCCGTGACTAGACAGAAAATGAAATAGGTTGAAATTAATTTCTCAGTGGCCACATCTATCCAGGAGACAGATCTCTGATGAGGCTAAAGGTTAGGCGACCATCGGTGTCCTCATCCCAGCTTTGCTGCCAGGCTTGCAAGGTTCCTTCTCTAACAGCTATTGAGGCCTTCCTTCTACTCATTTCTGAGGCAAGGCGAATGATGCCTTTCAATAACAAGCAGATTGACTGATATTACACCAGCCACAACCGTTACCACTACGGCAGACACCGTTTAATATGTGCAAGCCACCCTGAGTGCCGCTCTTCGTTGGACTGCCAGCACGCGCTTACTATACTTTTTCATCCACATGGCTTCTGCCCACACTTCTGCACCGTGCAGTTGGCATTTGTAGTTGCATGAAACGTTACCTCTTGCTTGACTTTGGAGCGCCAAAGTAACCCATCAGCCTGTTAACCGTCATAACAACCTTTGATTCTTGTTTCCCATTATCGATGGCGCAAGTCTAGCTCTACGCCTAAATAGTTTCCCGAAGCTTTGTTTGGACCTCGAAAGAGTTCACAAACAAGAATATTGTTGTAGAGATCCTTCATCGAATGAGCATAATGATCTCGGTCTTTGAGAAAGCCAACTCGAGTTTATAGCTTTCCATCCATGAATTTATCTGAATCATTATCTAATTTAGGCGTAATTGAGCTAACTCTGGGGTTCTAACAGAGATTATAGCGTATATGTCATCGGCGTATCCTACTGGGACCACATCATAAGGGATCTCGAGACGTAACTGGCCGTCGTATAGGGTATTTCAGAGATCAGGACCAAGGACAGAGCCCTGTGATGCACCGGAGGTTACTTTCTTTATTACCTGGTCTAGACCGCTCCAAAGCCTCTAGTATGTCCTACCATCGATCAAAAGGCTGATCACAACTGTGATGACAGTCAGGGTTGAGATTCTGGCTCCTTCAGTAGCACTTTGTAGTCTAGGCCTCAATATTCTTTCGAAGAGCTTTCCCGATGTATCTAGTAAGCAGAGTGCCCTGTACGCTGACGGAGATTCTGGGTTCCCCTTGCCCTTACTGATCAGCACCAACCATCGTGACGGGAATACTCCCGCTATCAGACACGCATTGAACATGTCCAATAAAAGATGTGATTGTTTATTAGCTATAATATTTAAAGCTTAAGCCGGGAAGCCGTCAGGCCCAGGAGCTTTGTTATTCTTCATGGAGCGCACTGCAGCCACGAAATCCAGTTTTGTCTCATAGGGTGAACTAACTAGAAAAAGAGCATCATAGGGTGAAAAAAGTATAACTGTTGTTTTCGATTCCGCCAAGTTTGTTTATGCTGATTGCAGCGCTGAGCGCCATCTTTGCAGCCTTGTACTGATCTATTGATCTAACCTCAGCTTGACGTCGATTATGAGCACGCTGAACCCTTTTTCTTTTCCTTAGCGCTGTCATTTTGAACTCTGCTATCTCAGTTGTCCAACAATAAGCTAGCGGCGGCTTCGGTGTGGTTTCCTCTGAGGCAGCAATGAGTCGCATCAATGATGAATCAGCTCATGTTCCACAAGTGATTCTACATTAGCTATATCCGTTGACTCGAGGTATGCAGGCGCACTAGTTTCTGTTGGCTATATTCCAGCAAGTTGGGTTTCGATACTCATTTGTCTCTTTTTTATTTGCACGCTAGCAGTGGATCATACATCACCTCCAATCACATAGCATAGAAGTCAGCTAGCTCGATGCAATAGTGATGTCTAGTGTAGACTCGCCGAAGTTGGGTCTTAGGTCTCAGATAGTCACGATATCTTTAAGAACTTAATTCTTTAGACAAAGCAATATCTTAGTTCTATGAAATATCAATAAATCTTTTTCTTTGCCTTTCGCTTTAAAAATTATATTTTATGTTTAAAGTATTACAGCGAGTATTACAGTCAGAGTACAATCTGTCAAAAATGTGCTAGGTGACCTGTTCTTAAGTTATTTAGGTACGTGAGTCTTCATAGCCGATCTTACTTTTCCTGTTGAGTAATCCTAAAACCACACAATTAAGATTGCTAGTGTATACTTATTTTTTATAGTTTTTGAGTAGATCTAGGACTTTCTTACAAAAACCAAGACCGACTTTAATTGTCAGTGCACAGAAAAATACAAAATTTTATTAATTCCACCAGTTAAAGTAATTTTGATGTTGTGCAGTTAGTTAGTTAGGTACCTATACGTGGATACAAGACTTAGAACAACAAATGGGTTTAAAGTTTTATTTGGATAACTTTAAATGTTAGTTTTACATTTAGAGTGAAATTCTACCAGTTACCAGTGTAAAATTTCAATTATTATTACTACTCTTTTGAAATGACAAGTTTCACGTCTCATTTATTTTGTGCACGAAATAAAAGAAACCTTGTTACTTATAATCTGTAGGTACCTATATTTCTTTAAATCTAATCCCATTTTATTATTTCGCTGGTTGGCTAAATAGAAATTCTTATTAAAACAACAAGAAGTTTATGTAGGATTTTAACTTACCCAATTTTATATTTTAGCATAGATTCACAAAACATGAAGTCTGAACAAAGAAACATAATCAACTTATTTATTCCTTCGGATGATTACGGAATTTTCTAAGGTTTTACTATAATTCAACTACCAAAACATAAAATATATTCAATCTTTAACACATGGAAATGTAAATAAACTTATTTAATAACTAACACTATTTTGATTGTTGATAAAGCTTTCTTAATGTTAAATATATTTCCCTAAGACGAGATACAAACACAAACATAGGTACCTATCTATTTTTGTCTATAATCAATAACTACCTATTAAGATTATCCAACCATTGCTAAGAATTAACTTTCTAAGAAATACAGAATATTGAAATTGATACTTTCACACATGGATACCTACAGATATAATGAACTTACCTGAGGTATAATCGCAATCGAAGATTTTACCAAATTGTGTATACTCATTTATTGACACTGAGACTACCGACTAACAAATATACCTAATAGTTTTCTACATCAAATCAATCCATTCTTCTTTAACCATCACCATCTAAGAAAAACCGTAGGTATATACCAAGTGCTCAATAGAGGGTTTTTTACTAAAAACTACTTATCGTATCGTGTGAAGCATTGTTGATTTGGTACAAAAAAGTGCCTTATATAGGGTGTGCTTGTCTTTCGGTACATATGAAAAAAGAAAGTTCATGATGGTTTCTACAGAACGAAAAGTTATGATATTGTAAACGCCATTTTGTAGAGCTAAGAAATTTTATGTGAAAAATATTTTTCTGTTTCGTCCTAGCTCCTCTGCTAACTTCAGAAAACAATAAAATATAAAATTTTAAAAATAAGATTTTCCCTAAAAACTCGAACGTCAAAATAGCTAATATAATTTTGAAATCACGATAGGTATTAAAGACCATCAAATTACCCGACCTTTTCCACATTTAACTGTCTTTATATCTATTGCCGTTCTCGAGATAGCGAAGCTATCTCATACTTATTTTGGACACACTGTATAAACGTGATGTACCTAGGCATATCGGGGTGTTGATACATTTTTTATTCATTAGAACGTTGAAATACTATGGAATCATGATGGAGCACCATGGAATATATTACTCGGTTTTATGTAGAAAATTTCTTAATTGTGGTAACTGGTGTTGACCATTCACATGGACTACATCATTTGCCACAAATTCTTCCCCACGAGTGTTTATTCATTAATCATCTTAGACATAAAAAAGCAGGTATACTTTTAGGTATTACAAGTACCACACCAAAACGCAATCATATATTTTCTCATAACTGTAACACCCTGACGAATCGTATCGTTATTTCTCTGAAAGAACCGCGTTATAATCCAATTATTTACGGCATGAACACGACCAAGAGCGTCCATTGATGGACGTTTTTGAATAGACATGGAGCGCATATATGCAAATGGAGGAAGAATTATTTATGGTCGGTTGGTTCACTTGTTCTCAGGATGGGATGTGGAGATATAAAACTATCACCTGAAATAAATAATTGCCTGTCTTCGTGGTAAACCAAGGATGGGTGGTTTTTGTTTGATTTATATCTATACTCTACGTTGGAAACAATGTTGCATGTTCGTCCACGACTATTCAAAATGGCCATCGGACAGTAATTTTCTGAACTTGCAATATTAGGTAGGTATGCTAGCAAATATTGAGATTAAAATGGAAAAATTAATGTTTCCCGTTGAAAAATATATAAAATGATAGAATTAGTACCTACCTAACTTTCCTTATTGATTTTGAAATATTCTACTATCAAAAAGTTGATAGTCTTGACTTCAAGGGCATCATTATTAACACTTTTTTTGTTTTTTTCTTGAGATCTTAAGTCTCCTTCAATCTTGTAATATTTTCGTTCAATATTCGTTCATACATTACAAACATTTTAAGTTATAATGAATAATTTATTAATTTGTAAGAGATTCAGAAGCAAATTTTCCATTTCAAACTATTGGTATCATATAATTATTATTTATTCATCAACGTCATTTTATCCTCTTTCATATGATTAATTTATCGCTAATACAGTTTTAGCAGAAAGACCCACCTACTTGATAATTCAAAGAAATAATCACCATATTTTAACTGAAGGTTTTGGTCTCACCGACATTCCAGTATGGATGCCTGTTAAATTATATTCCTAGTATCACAACCATCTTGATTCATAAATTAAGCAGCTCGAGATCGAGATTTTTAAATAAACTTCAAGAACATAAATAACGAACGGGCAGGTGGTTTTATAGATCTTCTTTTAACGAAGTTGCATGTTTGGACACTGAGATGTTATCTCTTGTTTTTGGAATGGTTGACATTTACAGCACGTTTTGATTTTTGTTTGTACGCTATTGGGTGTTTTTTAACCATTAAATTCGAATCAATTCGTTTTACACCTGTGGGTGAAAACTGGTTCTTACAAATACCTACCTACTCTAGACGAGAGCTCTACAATTTTACTTTAATCCGAGTGCTTCATATATATTTTCATTGATATGTAATCAACTTTTCCCAAGGAAGTAATAATTGTTTAGAGTTTAGACGCCCATTGATTTGGATTCATATATATATATATATATATATATATATATATATATATATATATATATATATATATATATATATATATATATATATATATATTAAGATAATATTGGAGAAATATATATTTTCTCTTAAAAGTTATATCTTATCCCAAAGATATTAATAATCCTTTTAAAGGATACGCAAATATAAACAATGAACCAATACTTAAACAGACCGGGACTGCTTAGAAACATTAGCAGGTATCTGCTCAACTCCGAGGAGACGTCGAGGCATCGAAATTCCAATTTAATCGAACATATTCGTACAAAATAAAGGGTCGTTAAGTTACCACATCTGCTCGTACCAACAGAATAGCACCAAATTTCATTTCCAAAAAGTAAAATCAACTTTTTTCTTAAAACGATTACCATACATTAACATCAATATATTCTATTATACATATTAGATACTAAAACTAGCTTTTATTGGTAAAAAAATGATAAATGTGCACATTTTTTTTAAATTCGATGGCTTGAAAACTCGTTTTCAAGCATTAAGCGTGTTCTCAATATCAAGAGACTTATCTTAAATTACCTATTACACATATCAAATACTTATATTTTAAAACACCTTTTGTTGTTCTAGATTTCCTGCTAACCTCTTCAACAGTTTTTTGCCTTTCGACGTTTGGTGGACATCCAGTAAAATGATAGACATAGGTATCTACCAATAGGATTTAAAGTGCATTCAAGTGTATTTTGTAAATTTTGGTAGAACACTAGGCAGCATAGCTTTTTTGGATACACTCTTCCCATTTTCCGATGTACACCTACCTAATTTGGTGTACAATAAGGATTTTTGGATTTCTGGATTGAGTTGGCCTATACTTACTTGATGGAAATTGATTATTTTATCGTTGTTATCCATAATGATAAATACTAGTATCAGTTTTCAACAATATTTATTAATAACGAGAACTGTTTCGCTAACACATAGTCTGAGACTATGAAATACTTTAGGTATATAACTTGAAAATGCTACTGTGTTAGCGAAACAATTGTCGTTATTAATAAATATTGTGGAAAACTGATACTAGTATTTATCATTATGGATAACAACGATTTTTGGATTTTCATTCAATTTTCTGGTGGATATCATGTTGTATAGTGTAATTTGGGTAAAATTAGGTATGTTTAATCCCTAGAATAAAACCAACGTTAATATCTATGTATTTGGAAGATACCTACATGCTTTCCTGTTGAAATAATTATAGGTAGCCTTGGAAAACTCAATTGTTGGTTGAGGAGTTGCTCTATTTCTCATTGCAGAGAATCCTCTTATGTACCTAAGTATAATTAGAAGTGTATGTCTATAGTAAAACTACGGAAATCAAGAGAAGGACTTTTGAATGATTGCTCATTTATCTAATGTTGATGATGTGGAATCTCAAGAGTCGCATCCATATTATGAATATTTTCTGTTATATAGTCTAATTGGGATAAGTTTTCGTGAGAACTTCTGTTGCTTTGGTTAAAATATACACAATTAATGAACTGACAGATGTCAATGATAGTGAAAACGAAAAATTCATACAAAGTTTAATAGGTATGTAGGTAGGTATAGAATAAGCTTTACAATATGAAGGTATATAATCATACATTATAAAACTGCTCAACGACTATCAATGACAATCATTATGGTTTTAAATGCTGCCAATTTACACACGAAATAATCATAAGTCATATTCAAATCACCATTTTACGGACTAGATTTGACATTTTATAGCCTGAAATTTGCAACAATGTCACTCTAAATGTTTAAAGATGTCTGCACACGCCGATGGGTCTTAACAGTTGGTTAGGAAAATTTATTGTCGAAGAATTCCTCTGAAGAGAGATTTATGTAGGTAGGCAACATATTCAATGGAGTGTGATGAATATATTTTTTAAAGCGAAGTATGAGTGTATGAGCATAGAGCATAATAGCTTCCGAAGGAAAAAATAGATATCTGCCTTTTGACAGATTTTACTGAAATTTCATCGATAGAATAGTTATAACTGGCGCAGAGGTTGAAAACACCACTAACACGTAACAGAACAGCACAACACAACGCGGGGTTATCATTTAAGTAGCAACTGCAATGCGACCGCGACTATTGCACAATCGTCGCTGTCATAACGTCGATTTTGTACAGTGCTGCCGCTTATTCAATGTAGAGCCTAAATTGATGCTCGATTAAAATTATCGAGGCGAAGTTGATTGCATTTACTTATTTGTGATTTTTTAACACGTTCTTTATAAAATAGCTATTTTTGCTTATTTATTCAATATTTATTAGAGAAGGTCTAATGGACTATATGTAGACAGTGGCAACACTGAGACAACAACGCGATTGCAACTGGTTGCTAAATTTTACTTGATACGGGGGCCTACCTATAACACTTGTGTTTTGCGAAATACGTGTTCAGGTTTAAAATGCAAGATTTGGTGCTCGAAATCTATAATAAATATTTCCAAAGTCTCAAATCAATGGAAATAATTGAAAAAATATATACCTACCCGTACATAGTCACTTTGATTTTATTATCTCAAAATTCAACTCCTAATAAATACAATACAAATATAAATCTTTTTTAAAACTATATAAGTACAAATATCTGTAATGAGCATATATATGAAATATTTTTTAATTAAGCATTTATTTTGATAAAACACTTTGTTGTGAATGATTTTATCCTTAACATTGGGCTGCCAAATTGTTCAGCTGGCAGCTATTTTTATTGTCAATAGTGATATCAAGCTGGTATGGCCATGATGATGATTCCTACAAAGCCAAATTTTAATTTTTATTTAGCTATGTAGAAAATTCCTACCTGGATATAAATGCAATTAGTTAACCTTCTAACATCTACCAAGTGAATTGAAATGTACGAAGTGTTGATCTAAATCTAAATGGTCATTTCCCTTGGCACAATTTCTAATATTATAAGAAGACAAATTTTCTCCCCTTTACAGTTTTTTATGCAAGAAATAATATCATACCTATCACGAAATTATAACAAAGGAGTTAAGAAAAATCGTATTAGTTAATCGAGTTCAGATCTATCGAAATGGAAATACATATTATTTTGTAAATTACATTATGCTTTTTCTGATATTGCCAAATGCTGAAACCATAATTACCTAATTCCGATGCAGCAGTTTGAAAATAGTCAACGACGTATGAATATTTTAAACAAGACATAATCCCATGTTTCGTCACCATGTACCCATTTTAGAAGGCCATGTTTTTCTCAGGGATACAAGAGACATTCTTCTTCAATAGGTTCTTCGGTCTGGAATTCTTTAGCAGCTGTCACATATTTTAGGCCCCCTCCGTATTGTCGAGGAACAGCACGACGGTATTCGATGCTTTGAAGCGACAGGATTGGACTTTAAGATTGCTCATGAATAACAAACAGCTTCTTTGATTTATTGAAAAATGGAGACGCCCAGAGATATTTTAAAAGGTTATCGTTTTATTATAATTTTATAAGGCAGAAGAAATATTTTAACATCTATGTTAGTATATTATCTACTTAGGTCCAATTATGGTAGATACGTTATTGCAATCTGTACCTGCCAATACATCAAATCCAGGTACCTATATGAAAATAAATATTTTTTACAAAAAATTGGACCGACGTTATAGTTGATGCACTGAAAAGTATAAAATAATATTACTTCTATTGGTGATAGTACTTTTGAAGTTGTGCAGTTGCAGTTAGATTGATAGCTTTTGGCACCAACTTCACAAGTACCATCACCAATAGAAGTAATATTATTTTATACTTTTCAGTGCATCAACTATAACGTCGGTCCAATTTTTTGTAAAAAATATTTACTTCACACTTTTGAGTGTAACATTAGTCCCGAAAATCGTTGAACGTTCACTATACCATATCAATGAAGATAATACTTATCCTATTACCCACGTATATTCCTTGCATGTAGTGGTTATTATTGAGATCTCAGAACATCGCGGCGGAAATACGCTTGAATATTTTAGTTGTTACCATTTAACACCGATTTAACTCGAAAACCGTAATTCTAAGGAAAAAATGTTCATTATAAATGTTGCTACAAATAATTATATCTTTCATGTAGTATCGAAAAATTTTCAATTTTCGAAAGAAATTGTCCTCTCCACATAGCAATAATACATATTTAACATGCGTCTATCTCGAAAACCGTAACACTTTTGAAAAAATGTTCAATTTAAACGTTTCCGGATATTGTCCTATCTTTAATTATACCAACTCAGATTTTCGATTTTCGAGAAAATTCACCCCCACCACCCCTTCGGGGCGGTTTTCGGAGGGAAGGAGATTTCGGATTTGCGTTTTTATGAATATGGGACCATTTCTCAATCCCCTTCTTTCAAATGAATCCAAAATCATCAAAATCGGAGATCGTCTACTATATAAAAGACGCGCACGAACCGGATTTGATTATCTTTTAAATGTTCCCAATAATTAATGTTTTTAGAAAAATAAGATTCAAAAAACAAAATTTTAGAAAATAAATTCAAGACCTTAACTCACGCTTCATACGATGGATATACTTAAGTAGGTATTTATTTTTGGTTTGTTTGTTATGGTCCTGGAAAAGTCTTTGGATGAAAATATTCAGGTCAATTGCAAATTAATGAATGATTTTTTTGTAATTACCTACACCTACTCTTGATCAAAATTTTATTTGTTTGTATATTTGTTCATTATGCTCCTCGATGTTAATAACTCTGTCGAATGTTTACAATTATTGAAAAAACTGTAAGATTTGGAAAAATCTCTGGAAAAACATCTTGGAGTCAACATTAAATATTAAAAATAAAAGTAACATGTTTTTACTTATGTGTTTTCTTAACCTGTTCTAATTTTTTCTTCTAATTATGATAGTGACTTTTGACAGCTGATTATGAATCAATTCAATGGGTAACATAGTTAGGAAAAATGCATTCAATTGTTTATTTTCTGTTTGACTGATATTCCATTTTATGCCCATCGCAATCTTTCATGAAATAAATTAAGTGTTGTCGTTCTATTTCAAACAAATTTAAAGATTTGCCTACGAAAGACCTAAGGTGGCTTTTGACGAGAAATATGATTGTGTTATGAGGTATATATAAAGAGATTAAAGCCTTTCAATAGACGCACTCTATAAATATGTCAAGACTTCAGCAAAGTACGATACAAAGACTAGGTATTTTTTCAATCAAAAAATTTCCGAAATTATACCTACCTACATAGAATTCCACATAATTTCGAAACAGGAGCTACTTCGTATACTTCTGGCAAAGATTAAAATTTCTAATCTTTGCTTCTGGATATATGGAATGCACTCATACAACAACAAGGATAGGCACTTTCGTGGATGATACCTACCTTGAAGTAGAAGAAGAAGAAGTTGCTGAAGTAGAATTAGAAAAAAGTGTCTATTTTCATATATTAATTCTAACTGCCATACTGCCAGAAGAGCTCTGAAAGTAGGTATAACATATTACAGGCCAAAGATGTAGCCTAGGTAAATAGAGAATTTTGACTGTATCTTTGATACAGTCATTTGTTAGATTTCGACAAAGTGTCTAGATAGGTATACTAACAGAAATAAGTGATAGAAAAGGCAGACTAGATATCATTTGTTCATTATCAGTGCAGACAAGATCAAAGATTTTCTTCACTACAACTCATCTACCGATAGAAGACGTATAGGTACCTACCTATGATTTTAGGATCTAGAAGTATTGTTGGCATCGTATCGTTAGAGTTTGGATAATCGATAGAATTGAAAACATAAGATGCTTAGATAAGAATATGGTGCTTCACAACAACAATCACATCTTTGTGGATCTCATACCAAACGGGCGACTCGTTTTTTATTGGCTTACTACCATATACTTATACCGTATCTGCTCCAGATCATCGTAAATAGTTTGAGCCGTTGTTGATAAACAACTTCCAGTATTACACAACGAGGGTACTTGTTTTCCTCACAGATACGCGCACATGCATACGTTACGCCTGTTGGAGCGCTAGATTTACGGCTTTGACTGACATATGAGGATCGTTAAAATACATATATATATATATATATATATATATATATATATATATATATATATATATATATATATATATAGAGTGAGAAAGCAAAACCTTGCTAGAGCAACAACACACAACCCAAGAGGACGATTCGTTCCTGTGAACTGATCGGTTCCATTTTGTTATGTGTCGACGGAAATACTTTATACATACAGAGTTGATACCGATTTTTCTTTAATATGAATATCTATACACAAGACGCATATTCATTCTACATTAAATCATAGAATATAACCAAATAATAAACCACGTTGATAACAATGAGCCCCGTTTGAGCTTGAATTTGAATAATTAAATGCTATCTATAAACTCGAGGTGATCTTTGGCCACCAAAAAAATCAACCAATAATTTAGAGAGGCTGAAAATGATCAAAAATTTAGGTATTGAAGAGATAAATTTACAATTTAGCTTCTGACAAGTAGCCGACATAAACGAACATATCGGATAAAAAGTAAGTGAGTTTTATAACACACAATTTTTTATCAAAATAAATAATACCGATATAGGTCACTTTACAATCGATGTGTCAAAGTTTCGATCTACGTTTCGATCGTTAAGAGTAGATACCTACTACATAAATCCCATGAACATGAAAGTCTTGTTTTACTATTTAATCTACGGACTCGTTCTATCCACTAAAAAAAGTAAGAATAATTTCTTGTTATGGAAATAGAAAATATTTAAATATTAGTAGATACTTACTTATCTATTTCTACCATTGACGCATCTTTTCTAGATAATACGAGGATTCTTAAACTAAGATATAAAATGGTAGATAGGTATAGCTTATTTCAGACACACGGGACGATATGCATCTAAGTAATCGAAGTCATCTTTGGGCAGCTTTTGGCATCTTCAATCAGTTGATTAATATGTCAGATTAACAAATTGTCTCTCAGAAAAATAGTCTAGGTCTCAACTTCCAATCCTTGTCAATATTTGTTACCGCAAATTATAATAGGTAGGTACGTGCGATAGATTATTTTATCAGTAAAAAATATACGTTCACATGAGTAGCTGCAGAAGTTATAGGTTCAATTAAATATTCTAAAAAGGGTTATATTCTTTTAAAAATTAGTCAAAAGCCATTGAAGTTGCAGTCATTTCAAAATACTTAAAATTGAAATTCTTCTACAGAAAATGTAGCTTAAAACTGTATGAATCAATCAAAAATTCAATAGTATTTAAATCTTAAATTGAGCATGGTTTTGAGATAGTGTATTTGACTAAAAGTGAATTTTCACGAAGTACTTTATAGTTTCGAGTTCTTAGAATTTCACAAAAGATCATTCCTTTGAAATTTATTTATCTGCCGGGATTAAATTATTTTTATGCATTAACCAATAATTGGGAAACAGTGCGATGAAGTGATCTCGTTTTGAAATTATATTTTCACTGTTTATTTCATTGTCAAACAAAATATCATACATACCTACATTGGAGATTATTTTTTAGACCATTCATGTATTTTTGTGATAATATGACTGAGGCATTGAACACAAGTACAAAAAAATATAATCTAATCAATATCAACACGACCGGGGATTCAAGTCTTTTTTGACTCTCAACAATAACTAAAACCTTCGACAGTAATGTAGCACAGAAAAGGGTTTAATTTTTGGACATGGTTGTTTCTTTTGTGGTCTCTTACAAATATCGCTTATGCATTCGAGGTGTCCGATTTATGTCCTTTTTTACAGCCTTGAAAGCGCATTAAAAATAGGTTACGAGGACTTGAATACAATGTGGTTAATTCATTTTCATTGTATATATATATTGTCGGTATACAGTCAATGGTAGGTAGGTACTCTTGGTATAATTTAACGATGTTTTAATGGTCACAGTTGAGATTTTCTCCTTTTTCCACTTACTGGGTTGTAATTTTTTTGTTAAATACTTAGGGAGTCTTTTCAGAGTTATTAATTATTAATATTTATTGAAAACTTTCAAGTGAATACAATAGCTACAATACCTAAATACTGTAAATTTAGCTTAATAACAAAAATAATAGAACATATGGGCACTGTGATTACTATATACAACATGGACATATAATCAGAAAAATGATGCACTTAAAAGACTGGAGTCTATTAATCTGAAAAAAATCAAAATACACATTCATATCTACTCATTAACTATATAGAAATTTTATGAAATAATAATCCTATTCCACCTCAATAATTCAAGCTATACCTACAAAATATCATCATAGTCGGTTCAGTAACCACCAACTGGAAACCAACTTCCGAAAGGTATTCAATACAAAGAAATAATATTCCCGCCCTGGCATATGGAGAGCACAATTATTGACTCTTCTCTAAAAGCTCTCAAAAAAGACGACACTCATCCTCAATTAATTATTAAACATTTTAATCTATAGGATATCTAATGAAGATATTATATTCCAGACGCCTCAAAATCTCCCAAAGGTATTCTTCTTTGCAAATACAGTAAGAAAGTACAAACTTCCAGTAGATTGTGGCAAATTCACAGCTGAATTAGTAGCAATCCACAAAGTTCTAGAGTTTATAGCAGAACATAGAACATCTTAACCCATCATATGTTCTGACTCTCTTAGTTCAATTCAAGTCATCCAAACAATTTATAGTGAAAATACTTTTAGCAACAACATCACCGGCCTAATAAAATAGATTCAAAATAAACAAAAAAACTGACATTAATGTGGATACCATTTCACTGTGGCGTTGAAGGTAATGAGAAAGTGGATACAGCAGCAAAGTAGGCCATTACCGATGGTCTTTATACCTATAGATATACCTAATGACAAATATTGTTCTAAGTAACCAAAATAAAATCATAAAAAAATGGAAAATAACCTGGAAATAACGTAGATCAAAGCTTTCACTGATAGACCTCACTATAATAACAAATCCACCTAGCACGCAAACATGACAGAATCTTCTCATCCTGAGAAGACTTAAAATAGGTCCAACACGACAAACCCATCAATACCTAATAAATAAAGAAGCTCCTTCATGGTGCCAAATATGTAACTCACAAACCAGTATTTGTCATATTATAGAAAAATGCCAACTATTCGAATCCCAAAAAGACTACACAACGTCAGCAACAAAATGGAATAAGCCCTCAAAATTAGTTCACCGTCTTGCATCAATACAATATCTTTTATTGAAGAAATTAATTTCAAAGTTTAAATTATATAATGAATAACATGTAGGTACCTACAGGATAGTTATGTATAACAAATTGAACTCAAACCGCTAATGATCTAATGTTGAAGCGGAAATAAATGAAGAATAAATAGATAGGTATAAGTTATGCCGTGTAAATGTAAGTGAGGTTTTTATCGTTTTCATTATTATTTTCAATCCAATTGATTTATATAGTGCGTTTTAAACTGATAATTTTGTGTGGAGCAGAAATTGCAATGGCCTTGTTATACCGAGCTCAACCAACCATTAGGTCCGTTTTCAATATTTTTATTTTCAATAATTAATAATAATAGACAATGAGTAACTAAAAAAATATTACTGCTTAAGCTTAAGAACGGCAACACCGTAAAACGCAGTTCTTCATTTTCTCCTATAAGTACTTTAATTATTAATTTATTAAAAGCTTGGCATAATCCAAATAATTTTATATAGGTACCAAACCAATGACTGCATCCCCAATAAAAATCTATTTTATCGATATATAGATATATAGATATATAGATATATAGATACCTATATAGATATATAGATATATAGATATATAGATATATAGATATATAGATATATAGATATATAGATATATAGATATATAGATATATAGATATATAGATATATAGATATATAGATATATAGATATATAGATATATAGATATATAGATATATAGATATATAGATATATAGATATATAGATATATAGATATATAGATATATAGATATATAGATATATAGATATATAGATATATAGATTTATAGATATATAGCTATATAGATATAAGTATAGATACCTATATAGATTTAGTGGTAAATACATTTAAAACTTCTGTCACAGGTATCAGATTATATATCAATTCTACATAAAAATCGTTTCACTTGCAAATATTTCAACTTCAATTCGAAATACGTATGACGTATTCCTTTTGATACAGTGGCGCATTCGCCAGAAACTTGATCATCATAGATAAGCGAAACAAGAAATTAATAACTTTGATATAATTTTTGTTAATACCTTAATCCACAACAACTTTCAGAGAAAGGATCAACGAGGAGGAAACTCCATAAATTTGGCAACAGGCCGAGCAATCTTTATACCTATAATCCGTCTCCAAAATAGCGTGCAATGTTGCAATCGCATATAGCGAGAAACGACTTATAGAAGCCTATGTATTGAACTCCCCCCAACACGTCGGCACAAGCATTTGGGATCTTGCCTCGCTGTACGGTATTTTGGATACGGACTATATAATTTAAGACCAAAATGTCGTGCAGAGTGGTGCCTGCATCATTGCAGGGTATTGTGGGCATAAAGTATAGGTACCTGCAGGTTTACTTCTGAATTCTTGTACAATTTAAAATTATTTCTGAAAGTGACTATACCATACCAGCAGTATAAAATCTAAATTATTACTTAGTAAGCTAAGAGGTTTTCAGAAACAATTGCAAATATCAGTTTTGAATAAAATTTCGATATGCTATGCAACAACATTGCCATGTAGGTACAGTGCATCCCATTTTGGTTGAGACAGCCAGGTATCTCGGTTGTTGTTGAAGATAGAACCTTGCGGTTTTCGCGTTTCTGTGTCACTTTTTTGTGAAACTCAAGATGGCCTAAACAGATTTTGTTCATAAGTTACAGGGTGTTTTTGAAAATTCACACTCTTTGGATTCCCCACAGATCTACGAAGTTTCTCAGCGATAATGTCAAATTGAAAACTTATCTCATAGAGAATTTTATGCAGAATTCAGTGGCACACGATTTTTTTTCGGGGTATGATAATGGATATACAACTCAAACTTATAATTTTTTCAATGCAACACCCTGTATTTTATAATCTCATTAAATTCCTTATTTTTTCCTCCGAAGTAATACCTATATAAAATGCTCCAAAATCACTAAAACATTGAATTTTAATAGTGGGCTATGGTTTCTTCATACAAGAAAGGTTCCAATTGACGGAATATTACTTGTGAATTTTCCAGGAAAAAAACAAAAACAATACTAACAATAATTCACTAACAAAACACAAGTCTTATTTATTGAATTGTTCAATTTGATGTCCATTTTCCCTAACACATAATTGACTCTCTTTCTCAATACGTCTTAATGCATTTAAAATATTAAGGGCCGTCTTTGTAAATTCTAGAAAGCTTCCTCTGTTGTTGCTCACAATAATATATAAACATAAAGTTTTCGAAAATGATGTAAAATTACTAACACATTGAATTTTAATGGTACCATGGATTTCAATGTCTTACTACAGGGATTGTTATTTTTGATTTTTTTATAGTAGGTTACAAAGGATACAAATATTCTTGTTGCCTATGAACAATTCAATAAATAAGTTTTTTGTTTTGTTAGTGAATTAGCGTTAACATTGTTTTTGTTTCTTTCATGGAAAATTCACAAGTAATATTCCGTCAATTGGAACCTTTTTTGTATGAAGAAATTTCAATGTTTTAGTGATTTTGGAGCATTTTTTAAAACTTTATGTTCATATATTATATATTATTTTGAAGGAAAAAAATTAAGGAACTTAATGAGATAATAAAATACAGGGTGTTCCATTGAAAACTCTATAAGTTTTAGTCGTATATCCATTACCATATCACGAAAAAACAAATTGCATGCGCCACTGGATTCTGCATAAATTTCTCTATGATATAAGTTTTCAATTAAACATTATCGCTTCGTAGATCTGTGGGGAATCCAAAAAGTGTGAATTTTCAAGAACGCCCAGTAACTTATGAAAAAAAGAAGCAAAATCTCTTCAGGCCATCTTGAGTTTCACAAAAAAGTGACACAGGAAAGTGAAAACCGCAAGGTTCTATCTTCAACAACAACCGAGATACCTGGCTGTCTCAACTAAAATGGGATGCACTGTACAACAGAGAGGGTGCAAATACCTGCGTAAAACTAGCCACCTCCTTCAAAGAAGAATTGGAAAACAGTAGACATAACTTCATATTTACTCGAGAAATGTAACGACAATCAAAAGATTAAAATTTAGAAAGATTAATGAAAAATCACCTTGATTATGTGACACATGCCCTCCTGAAATTGCATCTAACAGATGTTCTGCTCTATTTTTGGCCAACAGATAATATGAACTTTAAGCTAGTTTAAGGGACTGAGTCTGATGATTTCATCAACGATAAAGTCAGAATTTAAATATTGAAAAGTAATTAGTCTTTAGGTACCTATGCCAATTTGTTAACTCATGACTATGGATGTTTTAACACTACTCAATGCTAATTCTTCTAAATATTACTAAATTTCTGTTCTTATTCTTTGAGCCAATCTAAGAATTCAATATCTCTATAAATGATAGCCAAAGAGTCTCCACATAGTAGATATAAATTAAAGTCGTTATCCGTTTTTGTCTGTCCGTTTCCCGGCTGTTTCTTCTAAACCTCGGATTTTGATACGGTTTTCACTGTTATTTAGAAAATTTTTGCATACCTATGTACAACGCAACGGACTAGACCTCAAATCAGCTATAGCATTAATGTATCGTGTGGAATTATTAAAAATCAGATAATTAGACCCCAGATTATTGAGGGAAATTTGAATGGAGCCGCTCTCGTCAATTTGTTAACAGAAGTTATGGAAGAAATACTTCTTGCAATCATGCAAAATATTAAATGGTTTCTGTAAGATGGTTGAGCAGCTCACAACTCTGGATTGGTACGACATTCTTTAAACGCAAGTTTTCCACACAGATGTATTGTCTTAATCCATTAGATTATTTTTATGGGGTTTCCTGAGAAATAAAGTTTATTACAATGAAGGGAATAGTTTTGAAGAATTGCGTCAAAGAATTATTTCAGCTTTGAGCGCTATCACACCTGAAACTGGATCGAGTGCAATGGAACAGTTGCGCCTAGGTATAAGAATTCAAAAATATATTGTTAATAATGGCGGGCACATTGAACAACCATTCCGTCAAGTGCTTCACTATTTTTCTAAATTGCTTATTTATTTATGTTCATTTAATTGTTCTGCATTTATTTAGTTTATTGATAACTTTGTTATTTTTCAGCAACGAATATGATTTATTAAAACTTGTACAGATCATGTTTCCTCATCATCATGGCCTGCCACATTTGAAAATATTTGTATCGTTTTTCTATGTCTTTCTGGCCTTTATGGTCGAAATGTTATACATTGTTGCAAAGGAAAGAAGATTTTCGGCTTTATTTATTAATATTAAAACAAATATTGCGCCCATAAGAAAAACAAAAGATGTTAAGCATATCTTTGAAAATAAATTTGGAACCCTGTATATCCTTGAACTAACTGATCAGTTCGATAAATGTTTAGCTATAACACATGCTAATTTTAGTTATTTCTATGCCCGATTATTAAACAGTCTACTTACCCCTCCTAAAAATACATAAGAGATATTTCCAATCCATATATCTTGAATTTATTGTTGGCAACTGCCATAGTGGAACGCCCTCTACATTCGAGACTCGTCCCATCTCAAGCGGATGTCGTAAAAGCTAAAAGCTTGGATTTCATCCCAACTTCATCCCCTTTTGATCGAGCGATCTAGATTGCAATCTCACAGAATGTGACCACTCCAGACCCTGACTAATGCACGTATCTCCTACCCAGCAAGATTGAGTCGTATAACGTGTAAATGTAGGTATAGGTATAGAAGCACATAGGTATAAAAATAACTGAGATTTACGAGATCCTTGTGAAATATACGTCATAAATGTTTCATATGCATATTATTTAGGTATTCAGTCATTCGTTGTATAAGTGAGGAATAAAATAACGCATTAGGCTTGCGAGCATGAGGATTTGTTTTTATTATATACTGTTTTATGGTAAACTGATAAGCAGACATACCATGACCATTATTTGGAAACGTAGGTAGATATTTAATGTTCCGGGATAATATTTGAAATAACAATAGAATGGTTACCATCTTCAAGAGATGATATAAGGTACAAACCAAGAACTATGACTAAAATATTTATTCTTTGTGCTATTGCCAAACAAAATTTCAATTAAAACGGTCCAATAGTGTTTGTACAATTAAATCCGACTTATGATAATAATTAGAATTGCTGTTACTAATCCCCATTCTGCAATGTTTACTTTTATTAATTTATTATAAGGAAATTTTCTTTTCTTTTGCTTATTGATTTTCAGCCATCCCAATATCAAAGTCACAGTCTAGCAGGCGTCATGAGAAACGAAAGAGGAAGAAGATATCCAGAAAGAAAAACAACCCAAGGGAGGTATGCCGTAAAAGTTGGAAATTGAAAGAGCTTAAATAAACTACAACCATGCTGACGAAAACAACTGAAAAAGCACCATTCTTTCTTCGTGGATTATCCCGGAACATAAAACTTTATTATTGGAATTGGAATTGCTGAAAAGGGCTTTTTGCTTTTAATTAAATTTGCAATAAAAAAAACAAAAAGAATATTCAAGTTTGTTTTATTTCTTATTTTATGTTAGATATTAAATTTTCAATGCAAATGAGTTGCACTTGAAACATTTACATAATCCCCTTTCACTGTTATGTAATGGAAAATGCAGGTATTGTAAAATACTTTATACAATAATTTATATAGTAAGGAATGGTGTAGTCAAACCAATGATTTCATAAAAGGGTAGCTTTTTATCTAAATTGTACCTACTGATATCATTGATTATTAATTTTAGAGAATTTATCAAAAAACATTCAAATTGTATTTCTAAATCAATATTACCGTTGGTTACAAACACTTTACTGTTTAAAGAAAATAGACTTGAAGTAAACCAAAATCCAAAACCGAAAAAAATAATAGGAAGGTATATCTAACCCACGCCGTCCGCGAAATACAGCATGGGGATTTCGTAAACTGTTGAAGATAGACAACGGTAAAAATTAGAAAAAATCTAATATCTTCCTATGTTTACATATTGTTCGAAAATTGTTAATATTTTTTCTTTTTCGAGATAAACAAAAGTAATTCGCAGTTTTTTCGTTTTTCATAATTCTTGTCTTTGTTTTGATCCGATGTTTCTTCTCCGAGAAATCTTCATCGTTATTTTTTTTAATGGATGTAATTTCTATGACAAATTTAACTACATTTCATACATTATAAAAAATAGATTTATATCTGAACTTTAATGAAAAATTTATATTTAGTTTCTTAGTTTTTGAAATAGTAAATAAATATGTTTGATATGTCACATTTTTGTTGAATACGGTTAAGGCTATTTTGGTGTCTTATTCTGGTCCCTTGTTATTTGAATTTGACGTGGTTCAACTCTTGTATCTACTCTTATTATTTGTTGATTAGTTGCTTTTTACTTTTTTAGATTTATTTGTAAGTGTTAGGTTAGGTTAGGTTAGGTTAGGTTAGGTTAGGTTAGGTTAGGTTTTTTAGATTTATTTGTAAGTGTTAGGTACCTTAGAAGGAGCTAATATCATTAACGAACAAAAATTTGATATTTTGAAATGCAATATTTTATGCCAAAAAAATGGTATAGCTGTTGAGCAGATATATTTTGATACCTAATTATCCTGAACGAATACTACCTTATTCACCCATTTTTATTATTCCGGTAACAAATTCAAATGAATTTGGTTAATATTAAATCCTGTTTTTTAAATAGTTTTCATTACTTTCGGTTCTTGTATCAATGGACTCCGCAGCGATTTCTCAGTCCCCATGCGGTCTAGAGACTTGAAATTTCGAATTCGAACTTAGATCGCTGACATCTCGCCGCCTGTTAAGCTCTAAGTGTGACCCAATATGGGCCAATATTTATCAATTATAATTATCTCATTCAAGCAAGGTCACTTTTTCTTCGACATGGAACAGCAATGTCTGACAATGGGATCCGTCACTGGAATTACGCACGAGCATGGAGTGTATATATACGTTTCTGTTCTCTGGTATATAGGTCCTCTCTGGCAGATCCGTCGTATATATTACACTTTGGTTATGTGTCATATGTGTGTTGTGGTAGACAAACAGTAATTTGTTATGGAATCGCTGTTACTGTCAAACAGATATATATAAATATAGTTCAAATGGAGAGAAGGAGAGCAATAGTAGGTACTCATCAGTACGGTTCAAATCTTAGATGCCTAATAAAAACTATTTTTTTTTTTCAAAAATTCCACTTGTATCCCCTATAAAGCAATCTAACGAATTTAAAGCACTGTTTTACTATCCGTCTTTGAAAATCCGGAAATATCGACAATCCTAATTGAAAGTCGGACTGGGATAGCCAAATCTACTGCCCAATTTATATTAAAAAAGTTTCATCCATACAAATTTAGAATTTGTCAGGGTCGTAGGCCTTGTGTTGAGGAAAGGCGAGAAGATTTTTATTTGTCATACCTACCACACACACAATGTGAAGAAGATATTAATTTCCCTCTAAAAACAATTTGATCTAATGAAAGCATAATAATAAATAATGGCATTTAAACCGACGTAACAATCATTATTGGGCAAAAGAAAATCCTTATCTGAGAAAAGGTGCAAAACATCGACATAGATCTGGTTTTAATATCTGGATAGGTATCTTGGGCGGCAGGGTAAGACGACCGTTTATTTACTTACACCACAATAATTTAAATTGTGAGCCAGTTGCAGACTGGTCTAGAAAATGTCATAGATGAATTATTACTTCTAGCAATGGCTAACAACTGTTTCAACAAGATGGTACACCAACGCATGATTCAAGAAATGTACAGGCAGGTGTACCTACCTCTCTCAATGGGTCCCTGAAAATAGCCCGGCCAGCCCGCAATAAACCACTGTTGGAGTTTTTCTTGTGCGGTTCCATTAGAAAAGTTTATGATGGAAATTTAGAAAATGAGAATCAATCAATAGCTGTAATTACCTATAACAGCAAGTAATAAAATCTTAGCTTATATTTTGAATTTTACTGTAGATAACTGCCTAGATTGTTTTACCTATTTTTGCACCGTTTAGCTGTCATTCTATCAACGCTTACCTACTTACTATTCTAAGAATTCTTGATAAATATTAAATATAATTTTCCGTAAAAATGTTAATGAACTGCGAAGGGTGATAAATAGTTGAATTTGTAATAAAAATTGCGATCTTTTCCTTGTTTTCGGCTATTCAAAATAAAGAAGTTGATGATGTTTTCTCGGAGAAGAAACGTTCAGTTTCGAATCACTTGTAATCAAACTCTAAATTTACTACCTCACTTTTTTAATTGAACCACTCTCTATATTATATTGTTTACGATATGCCCACGATGGTCATTATTATCTTGGACAGGCCGTATGTACCTATATATCTCTTTAAAAGGCTGGGTATAATGTATCGTCCATCTATTTTTGTCTACCACCAACTACTTGAAATACATAAGAGTAAAAATATATTCGAACGAAATGGATCCTTGCACAATTATAGTACTAGAGAGCATATCTGAATTTAAGAGCGCCTAGGTAAAGGTTAACAAAATCTAATAAAAAATCATTACAATTGCAGCTCTATAACTTGTTACCGTTGAATCTCCAACATTTTGAATTCAACCGTTTCAAAGCAATAATAAAACAACACATGCTCAAACATTGTTTTCATTCTGTTGAGGAATACATGCATTCATTCACAATGACTGCTAGCCTTTTTTAATTTAAATGTCTTTTTTGTATTATCTTTTTAATGTTAACATTACCTATAGGTTACACATTTCGCATTTTAATTCTTGTGCACTATGTTGAATGCACTCATTTGCAATGGCTGAGCCTTCTCTAATTTATGTTTCTGAGTATTATATTTTTAATGTTATTATTACCTACATGTTACATATTTCTTATTTTGTGTGCACTATGTCAAATTATTACATGTTTGCCTAAGTTATGCATCCCTATTGATTTACTACTCTCTATCCTCTCTTTGCCATCAGCATTATATATCTAACCTAAAAAGCTCTAGATGATTCCAGTGTTATTTTCGTTGTTTCTGGAGGTTATTTCTCAGTATATGGCTTCGAGAGTAGACCAGGACTTATTCTCGTTGCCTCTGATGTCTCCCGTGTTTTCTGGAATGTGCATTGTGTGTGTAGTTCATTATTCGTGTAAGTCTTCACGTTACACTGCCCCCTTCTTAGCATCTGATCGTCTTGATCAGAATCATCTTTGGTAGTACCTTGCTGGATTTCCGTTCCATGGCGGAATCTGCACTGGGTTCCTGCCAGGCAAACACCCTTGTTGAAGAAGTAACAGTCTATATAGTCTTTCCCGAGTACATTCCTTTTGGATTGAAGCAACACACGGTAAGTTGCACACAAGCGTCCTGGAAGATGTATTCGATCATGATCCTTACAATCTTCCAATCTAGCCCGTCCAACCCGCAGCCTATGTTCGGAAGACCCAACTTCTTGATGTCATAATTCCTGACTTCATTTCTTAGGCTCTTCAGTGCATGCCAGATGTTCTTGTAAGTGGGTTTTCCTCTAGACATCTTCTTCGTTCCGATTACCATCTGCTAGTCGCTGAACTTTATTCTTGGTCGTTGGGCTGACAATTCATCCAGTCTTCCAAACTTCCTTTTAAACACCAGAGCGATTCCTCGGCCCATACGTAGATCCTCCGCTACTCAATGGGCAATAGAAAGATCGGCTGGTAGTTTGAAAAAGTCTTATTGAACCTCAACTGTCATATCGAGTCTGACCTTCTTCCGATCCGCGTAGTTGGATATGAAGTCATTGAAACTGACAGTTCCTCCTCAACGTTCTTTTCTTGAAGAGCCAGTCGTGCTTCCTCCTGGTTGTTCGATCCAGCGTATGGTGCGAGTCGGTTTATGTGCACTACTCTAGGTTTTCCCCTTGGTAAATTTCGGATACGATAGATGACGTCATTTATCCTCTTCATAATTTCATATGGTCCTTCCCATTGCCTTTGGAGTTTGGGACAAAGGCCTCGACGTCGTTGGGGATTATACAGCCAAACCAGGTCTCCCACGTTGAAGACTCCATCAGCTGAATATTGTAGTGGTGCTTCACTCACTCGATCACTGGCAAGCTGGATGTTCTGTCTGGCTAACTCATGGATTTTATCCATTCTGGCTCTCAATTGGTCGACGTATCCTTCCCCTGCGATACTGTCCTCTGTAGGTCTACGGCCAAATTCTAGGTCACAGGCTAGGCGTAACTCACGCCCCAACATTAAACTAGCAGGAGTCTGACCAGTCGTTTCATTCTCAACCGCCCGATAGGCCATCAGGAACAAATTGATGTACTGGTCCCAGTCTCGCTGATGTTCTGAGACAACCTTAGAGAGGTGCTTGCCCATGGTTCGGTTCATCCTCTCTACCATTCCGTCCGATTGAGGATGCAAAGGGGTCGTTCTGGTCTTGTTCGCAACTATTAGTCTGCACACATCTTGGAACAGGGCTGACTCGAAGTTTGGCCTCGAGAGTAGACAAGGACTTATTCTCGTTGTATCTGATGTCTCCCGTTTTTTATGGAAAGTGCTTTGTGTGTGTAGTTCATTATTCGTGTAAGTCTTCACGTTACAATACCTATAGGACAAACAAGTCACTATATCGAAAACAAAAGCAGTGGACATGAATATAAAAAAGAAAACAAAGCATGAAAATCAAGAAAATCATTAATTCAGTTTCAATGAAACATCTTAGTTATAGAAAAATATTTATCAACCAACTTTGTCTAAAAAATATATATTTTTTCGACAATAAAGCATTCTTTCTCTCTCTCTTTCCCTCTCTCTCTCTCTCTCTCTCTCTCTCTCTCTCTCTCTCTCTCTCTCTCTCTCAACTTAAAGAGATTCACATGATGTAACAATGTAGTTGTTTTGCAAATAATCATGTTTACCTCATATAAGTTAAATTTATTTTTATTAACTACAGTTTTCCCATTTTAATCAAATTGAAAAAGACCACAATGGTCGAATTGTTTTGTTCTTTCTACAAATTTTAATTTGATGACTTTGATCAAGAATATAGGTAAAATAAATTAAAGTTAGTCGTGACATTAGTTTACCAGTTACCAAAAAATATACCTAAATATACCCAAAAAACATTCCCTGTGTGACCTACTGTGAGAGTTCTCTTATGAAAAGTAACAACAAAACAAATATTTTACCCACTAAATGTAATGTCATTTTTTATTGCTTTGAAGATACATTTTCACCCCGAGTGTTTCTATTCCGGCCTAAAACGAACATATCCAAAGATTCAGGTTCCATGTACGTAAATAAATAGTTGTCCTTGCCAAACCTTTGCCACAACTTTGTACCATATGAACTACGACAATCGCGTGAGTTTTTGACCGACGAACCCCGAACGGAGGAGGTATACAATTCGACTGTCTGTTTTTTTTGTTTGACCCCGCGTTTTATTTGAATATCAACTCTACTTTTCAACTCGCAAAAAGTACCTATATTTTAATGATTTTATGTTTGGAGATATGAAATAAAAATTATACAACTTTGCTAGCTATTTATTAGAGTATATATATATATATATATATATATATATATATATATATTTTAGATTTCGTTTTATCTAATTGGCTTTTTAAAAACAATTATTTTATTTATTTACTTCTGACACCACTTATTATTAATGATTTAATAATAAGAATTAAATTATAATTATTATACAAGTGAAATTAACTGTAAGGTTAGGATGATTATGAAAACTGACATAGATTCGTCTTACTTTAGATTTACATTTCAGAATGATTAAAATTATAAAGTGTTCCTTATTTATAGTGAAAAAATGTACAATATGCAATATAATGTTCTCATGGGAAAATGCCACTAATTGCGTCATATTCACGGATTCCATAGTCAGCATACTCGGGACGGTGTAATCAGAAGAGTTTCTGGATATGTTATCAGTTGAAGTACGATATGTTGAAATATGATATTCCTGGTACTGCATTGTCATCATATTGTTGTGAAGTCGAGTTCATGGGTTTAGCAGAGTCAGCAATATTGGTTGATATAACAGCTCCCATCATTTATAAAAAGTTGGTGCTATGCAGTAACTTTTAAGGTAGATCTTTTTGTCCTTTGATTTTTTCCAAATTTTCATTATGATATAAATAATAATGATGCATAGAATGGATCCTACAGAAATGTAAGTGAACCAAGATATATTTTTGGTCACGAATGGTTCGTTCATTAGATTTTCTAATTCTTTTGAATATTGCTCTAGTTTGTGGTTTGCAATATCCAATTCTTCCATGTTTATTTCATTTAGCTTTAGTGGTTCTAGTTTAGGAATGTTGATACTTTCAACTAAATGATCACAACATTCGTAAGGTATTATTACTGGATGAGAATTGTCGGCATAGTCGGTAGATTTTCGACTTTCTGCTTGGATTTTTGTTATTCCTACGAAGGCTTGACATTCGGAGGTAAACTTCACAATTGAGTTCTGCATTATTGTTACAATTTTCGTGTTATGTTCAGGACAGTTCATGGTTATTTGAAGTGGTTCTGCTACGATAACTAGCCAAACATTGTCTTTGAGTTTGAACACATTGTAGCCTTGGCTGTAGATTACGGAACTTTCACAGGTTTTGGGCACATTTTGACGGTTTTTCAATAACTGCGCTTCACACACTGCATTGTTGTCTATGGGGTAAGCGTACAAGTTGGGACACAACTTCTTATGTGGACCTATTTCGTTACAATTATTAGGCTCCTTTACAGGAATATACATTAGAGAATCATCATTTCGCGCAATGTATTTATGACTAATTGAAAGAATATGATGAAGGCCAGTTTTTTTATCCAAGATTGGAATAGGAAACAGATGATATAGAGTTTAAAGTTGTTGTTCAACTAAATGTATTTTCAAAATGAAGACAATTTGGTTATCTTGTTGATATGCTTCAAGCTCTATTAATTGAAGATATTGTGCAATTTTAGAGATTTTTACTGGTAAAGGGAGATTATTTCTCACAAGGTTTTGTGATATCTCTTGAAGAGCTGATACCAAGTTTTGTGGTGAAATAATTGAAGAGTGAATTATTTTCAATCTTGCAAATGTTACTGCATTTATAAAGTCATTTAAATTATCTTCAATAATCAAATAACTCTCTATTAATTTTTCGCATATTTCCAAAAAGTTTAGTTTGGCTTCAACAGTTTTAACTTGGTTGTTAATATCATGAATTGCTCTTTCAATTTTAAAAATATCGTCATTAAATGTTTTCTATCAATTGTTAAATTTTGTATTGTTTCGTTGAAAGTTCTAATTAGAGAGGATGATACTGAAATCTGATTCTTAAGAAGGTTTTCAATGTGATGTTGATCATTGTTTAATTTTTCTATATTTTGTGTATAAAATTCACCATCTGTAGCATCTAAGTTCCCTGTTATGGTTTTAAATACGCTTCCTATAATGTTCACTAAACCTCTTTTAACGCGTTTTGTATCTATGATGCTTTCGTTGAATTTCTCTTGTATGGATTTAGATATTTGTGTTAGTAAATCTACGTGTGTCTGTACGTCAGAACGAAAAATATTCATAGCGTGATAATCTGGTTTCAAATTATTACGTATAGTGTCCAAAATTTTGTTGTTGTTTTTTTGTTCTATTGTACTAGTAGAGTCCACTTGTCATTGGAGATGATAATTCTTGTTTCATCGTGATAGAAGACTCCTATCGTGTTGTTTATAGGATCAATTTGAAATTGGCAAAAGGCCATATTGACCAATAGGGGGTACCTGAAAACATTTTAGTTTTCAGAATATGGTTTCATACGGTCGAAATTAACTTTTGTTTGTTGATTAGTATTAGAATTAAGTAAAATAGCTGAATTATTGAAAATTTCTAAAATTTCGTAGGGACCATTAAATTTATTCTGTAACTTGTTCTTTAGTTGTGACTCTTTAATAAATACTTTATCTCCTACTTGAAAATTTGGAGTATTTTCGTGTACATGCTTATCGAAACGATCTTTAGCTTTCTGTTTCTTACTTTCAGTGCGTTCTCTGGCTATTTTATAAAAATGTGAAAGTCTGTTATTCAGATCTCTAACATATTTTGTTATTAATTCTTTTTCATTGTATAGCTGCTCTGGCGGTCTACTTGAAGTATGTCCGAAGACTAACTCATGAGGAGTGAAACCATGAGTTTTATTTGCTGAATTGTTGTAGCAAATAACTGCGTACGGTAAAACAGTAAAGGGATGTTCGTTAGGATATTTGGCGAGATTGACTCTAATCATTTCTAACAGAGTCGAATGAAATCGTTCGAGAGATCCCTTAGATTGCGGATGTCCTACGCTGGAAAATGTCATCTTTATGTTATACAATGTGCAGAGGTCTCTAAGTAGAGAATTATCAAACTCTCGGCCATAATCGGAATGTATTCGAAGGGGAGTGCCATAATGTTGAAAATATAAAAGAAGGGTATTAACTACTGATTTTGCAGATTTGTCTTTGATAGGGTAAGCCTGACTGAATTTTGTGAGTTCATCGCGTATTGTTAAGGCATAATTTCTGTTAGGAACTTCTAATATGTCTATATTAATACGTTCGAACGGTGTTTTCGAAGTTTCTGTGATTACGAGTGGTCTGTCGAGATTTTTCCTATATGCTTTATTTTCCTGGCATATTTCGCAAGTTTTTATAAAGTTCTCAACGTCTTTTGTCAGTCTGTTCCAGTTATGTCTTTCTCTTATTCGACGAATAGTCTAGTTTATTCCTCTGTGTAAATTCATCTTGCCATTATGATTTTGGTCAATGATTAGGAATTTCATCTGTATCTGGAGTTATGGTCTGGTTTTGAAAAATTTTAAATTTGAGTTGTTTCTCTGAAGTAATAAATGATAAAATTTCTAGTATGGGTAAATCAATACTAGTTTCAACACAGTATGTCTGGTTGTCCTGAAAAAGGTCTTGATCTTTGAAAAGGGCTCCAAATAAATATTCAGTTACTGTATCTGGATTATATGGTAATGCTATTATAAAATATTTTATATTTTTCACAGTTTTGCTAGATAATACATTAATTTTAAGATGTTCGAAGTCGTAGTTCTCTTCAAAAATATCATCAATAATTTTTTCTTGAATTTCGTTCAGTTGGTTTCGTCTAAGAAATGTAAGAATATTTTTATTATTCTTATCTAGTAATTGTCCGTTACTTGATTCTATTTTCGAATAGTCCAAAAGGGATTTAGTCTTGTATAAATTTACAAATGTATCAAATTCTTTATACATGTTTTCTAGAAATTCAGGTTGTTCTTTTGATCTTCGGGGATATCTTCATCTATGTTCTCATTATAAGCAAAAGTTGAATAAGGTGTTAGATTGTATTCTGATTGGAATTTTAATAAATTTTGGATATGATTAACTTTAATGCGGGAAAGTGCATCTGCATTTTTGTTTATCTTTCCGGGTTTGTACTTAATCTCGTAGTCATATTCTTCGAGCTTTAGTCTCCATCTTGCTAATCGACTACCTGTATCTTTTACTGAAAAAAGCCAAGTTAAGGGACGATGGTCTGTGATTAAAGTGAATTTTCTTCCAAAGATGTAGGGTCTAAAGTGTTTTACTGCCCAAACGATCGCAAGTAATTCTCTTTCAATGGAGGAGTATTTTGTTTCAGCTTTGCAAAGAGTTCTTGATGCATAAGCTATGGGAAGATCTTTACCAATTATTCCTTGAGAGAGTACTGCACCAATCGCAAAAGCGCTTGCATCTGTTGTGAGAATGAAAGGCTCTTTGAAGTTTGGATATATGAGCACTGGGGTAGAGATAAGGGCTTGCTTTAATTCATCAAATGATTGTTTACAATCGGAATCAAAATCGAATGGAACGTCTTTTTTTAGAAGTCTGGTTAGTGGTTTTGAAATTCTAGCGAAGTTTTCGATAAATCTTCGGTAGTAACCGGCTAAACCTAGAAAAGATTTTATGTCTTTTTGGTTCTTAGGTGTTGGAAAATTTATGATACATTCAACCTTAGATGGGTTTGGTTTGACACCATCTTTAGTAACAAGATGTCCTAGATAGGCTACTTCCTTGCGGAGGAATTCACACTTATCCGGTTGGATTTTCATATTTGCATGTCTGAGTTTGGTAAAAACGTCAGTCAGTCTGTTAATATAATCATGTATTGATGGGGAATATACAATAATGTCATTCATATAAACTAGACAACGCTCATTTTGTATACCGAGTAATATATTGTCCATTACTCTCTGAAAAGTTGAAGGAGCATTTTGAGACCGAAAGGCATTCGGACGAACTCGAAATGTCCATTCTCTACTGAAAAGGCGGTCTTCTGAATATCTTGTGGATCAATTTCGATCTGGTGAAATCCAGAAGCTAAGTCTAGAGTAGAGAAATACTGACATTTGCCAAGTTGATCTAAGAGGTCTGAAATATTTGGCAACGGATATTTATCGTTAATTGTGATTTCATTGAGCTTACGATAATCTACAACTACTCTCCACTTTTGTTTGCCAGATGCGTCCATTTTCTTAGGGACCACCCAAACTGGAGATGAAAAAGGTGAACATGAAGGTCTAATAATGCCTTGATCAAGCATTTTATTGATCTGGGATTTAACTTCATCTTTGTGTATTTGCGGATACCTATAAGACTTGGTGAATGTTGGTTTGTCGGAATTAGTTTTAATGGAATGTTTAATTACGTACGTAAAAGTCAATTTGTCTCCTTCGAGGTAAAATATGTCTGAGAATTCAATACACAGATTTGTAATGAGCTCTGATTCTTCATCGTTTAGATGCTCTAATCGAAGTTGGTTACGTATTTCGGGAATTCTGTCTTGTTGTATGTCGTGTTCGTATTCGCTAAGATTGTTAATAGAAAAATGCTGTATAGGTTCTATGTCAATATCTGAAAAATTAATTTCTTTAGGAATTGCGTTTGCGTTAAGAATTGTTGTTATAAATTCGCCATTTTCATTAACTTTTACTAAAGCATGCGGAAGGCGTACATTTTCTATTTCTATACCTGTTAATAATGCGTCAGTGTTGGATAAATTGCATTTCAATTTATAAACTTGTTCGATTCTTGGTTCTATTCTAATTATGTTAGTTGTTCTTTCTGTGTCCTTGGTTTCGATGTTTTGTACATTATCTGAAGCTTTGTGAAGTTGAACGGTTTTAAAATTTGTTTCTAATTCTCTAGTTTTGATGTTAATTATGCAATCATAATGTTCGAGGAAGTCTGAGCCTAGAAGTCCATCAAATTCTATATCTAGATTACAAATATAGACTTTGTGTGGATCTGTACGGTTAAAAGGAACGAGTGTAGATTCAGTAATGTGAACTTTTTGATTAGTGATTCCTTGAATTATTACATTCTCGGGAAATCGCTGGGGAAATTTTTGACAAACGTGAGGTTTAAAGATAGAAAGTCCAGCTCCGGAATCAATGAGAAATTTGTGAGTATTTGTCGAGTCTGTAATGTAAAATAAATTTTGTGATTTCACAGCGAGCAGAGGATTTATAAGTAGCTCTGTTCAGGGAAGTTCAGATTGGGGTTGTAATCTTGAAGATTGATAGCTTGAATTTGGGTTTGAAGCTGTTCTATGTCTGACTTCTTCTCTGGAGGAGGATCTGTTGGAACTATTGGGCTTACGTGAAAATCCTGGTTTTCACTTTGATTAATTTCTTCTTGTTGATAATTATAGAAGTTTTCTTGTGGATTGTAATTACTATATGAGTAATCTTCAGGTTCGTATTGATATGATTCGTCATAATAGTTATCGGATTGATTGATATGGTAAGTAGGGTTTTGTTGGAATCTACTGAAATTCGGATTTTGTTGGACGACGCTTGGTCTGATATTACCAATATTGGGATTAGGACGTATGACAGAAGGTCTATTTGTAAAAGATTGATTTTGTTGGAAATTATTTGGAGGATTTGGTTTTTGATGAATGTTTGACTGAAATTGTGGTCTAGCTTGGAAAGCTTGGAAGTTTTGATTGAAGTTTTGTTAGAAAGGTCTCTGTCTGCATTCATTGGTTGCATGACCAATTCGTTTGCAATTTGAACAAAGTTTAGGAGGGAGATTAATTGGTTTGCGTTGTTGTAAAGCCGTATTCTTGTTTGTATTCTGATGTTTCTGATTTTCGAAATAATTTAATTGAAGTTATCTCCTAATTCTATTTGTTGCTGTCAGTATGTCTACAGGGTCACTAGCTCTTACAATTTGACCTAGCTTAGGTTCTAAGTCTGTCAAGAGTGTATTAAGGGCCATAGTTTCCGCTAGACGTGTCTGCGCGTTCTTTTCTTCGATAGATAAATTTTGTTTATTTATTGAAGCGTACATTTTAGCTTCATGGGTTTGTAACCTGGTGATGAAGGTTAACGGAGATTCATTAGGTAGTTGCCTAATTCTCTGTAGATCTTGGATAAGAGATGATAAGTCTCTCGTATCTCCAAAATGACTTTCTAGTAGCGTTTTTATATCATGCCATGTAGCAGGGTTGCGTGAATTTATTAATTCAGCAGCGCGACCGCGAAGTTTGTTTTTGATATGTAAGCTAAGGAGAATTCTTTGATTACCTATAGCCATTCCAAATGCAGTTGTACATGACAGAATAAATGTATTTAGAAATATTTGATTACCATCAAATTCAGGAATTATTGAGAAAATTTCACTCAACTTGTATGGTTCAATATTATCTACATTAGCGTTAGCATTAACACTAGCGTTATCATTAACAGAGTTATTGCCTTGTTGACTCATTTTGATTTTCTTGGATCTTAATATCATAAAAATTTGTTGCAATTTATATTCTATATGTTTCCTTTTATTATTGAATTAAGAACTGTTGGTTTCTTATTTAAAATATAAAGAGAATTTAAATTATTAAAAGACGAGATGATTCTGAAATGACTTACAGTAATTTCCACATAGAAGATGAAATCCGGTTCCGTGAAGCTTGCTCCGTCAGGTGAGTATGTACGTATTCCTTGCGTCGGAAAGACCGTCTTCGTATGTGTTGCAATGTCTTCTACTGGAGATCTGGGTTGACCACACCAAGTTAGTTGCCTTGTTCTGGGTGCGTAGAGGATATGCCACTTGTGTTGTCTGTTGCGTGTTTTCTTTCTTCTTGAAGGTTTGGAAACCACCACAATCTTCTTGCTGGATGTGTAGATGAGATCCCACTTCTGACACCAATTTCTTGATTTCGTTTTATCTAATTGGAATTTTAAAAACAATTATTTTATTTATTTACTTCTGACACCACTTATTATTAATGATTTAATAATAAGAATTAAATTATACAAGTGAAATTAACTGTAAGGTTAGGATGATTATGAAAACTGACATAGATTCGTCTTACTTTAGATTTACATTTCAGAATGATTAAAATTATAAAGTGTTCCTTATTTATAGTGAAAAAATGTACAATATGCAATATAATGTTCTCATGGGAAAATGCCACTAATTGCGTCATATTCACGTATTCCAGTTTCTGGATATATTATCAGTTGAAGTACGATATGTTGAAATATGATATTCCTGGTACTGCATTGTCATCATATTGTTGTGAAGTCGAGTTCATGGGTTTAGCAGAGTCAGCAATATTGGTTGATATAACATATATATATATATATATGTTACGGGATTTGTAACAATTAAAACTTTTTAAAAACTTTATTTATTTAAACTTGTTTCACAACTTGTAGTTCAGTTTGACTTTACAATATTTAATTTTGAAAATAACAATCTGACTTAAAAGGTGACTTCAAAAGTGATTGAAGTGGAGAAGGATCCAATATTTATACCTTCTGTGTTATGACGTCACTAATTACGTTTCAGAACCTTTATGGTAAACAAGTGCAGGTGCCTTTTTGATGATTTTACAAATAAAGGTTCTAGAAGTTTCTCTAGTAATAAAGTACCAAATATTGTGTCTTTGATGAATTTGCAGGTTTCAAGGAGAAACATTAAAACAATAGGAAACTTGATATGAGCGTCTGAGAGAAGAACGTAGAAGATTATTTTAGATAAGTAACAATTAAAATTAGTATGTGACGAAAATTAATCAAAGTATAATCAATATTATACAAGATGTGGTTAGCATATAACAACTCCCCTTTTACAAAAAAAGTTTTTGATATGCGAAAACTTTTAAATGATAAAAATATAAAAATTAAATTGATTAAAATATTATAAATTTGCAATACAATAGGACAATATTTTAAACATAGTGTTTTAATTTAATTCGTATTCTTCATATTCTGGATGAACACTGGGTCTTCTTCTGGGTAGAAAGGATTTCCATCGACCAACGTTTTTATCTGGTGGTTGTGGTGGATCATGAGGTGCTACTGCGATGCTCATTCCTGTAGGTCTTCTTCGTTTACATTTACAAAATATATAGAGCATAATGAATGCAATTATTAATACTATTACTATATAAGTAAACCATGAGATGTTCTTTGTTATAAAAGTTTCATTTATAATTTTGTCTAAATTTTCGGAATATTCATTCAATTTCTGTTGAGCGATGTTTAGATCTTCAGTATCTAATGTGTTGAGTTTCAAAGGTTTTAATTTTGGTAAAAACCTTTTTTCTGGTAAATCTTTACAACATTCATATGGTATTATTACAGGATTGATTTTATAGGTAATATTTTTGTAAGATTCGATAATATATTTCGATCTTATTCTAGTACTTCCAATAAATGCATTACAATTTGGTTTCAATTTTAGTATAGAGTTTCCATTAATTACTCTAGTAACTGGTTCTTGATTATTACAAGTTATAGTTATAAATAATGGATCAGAAACGATGATAATCCATACATTTGTGGATATTTCTTTTACATTATAATCTTTAGCAAAAAGTAGCGACACTTCACAAATTTTTGGAATTTCGGTCTGTTGTTTGAGAAGTTGAGCTTCACAGATAGAATTACTGTCAATCGGTAAAGGCAACATATCAAAGCATAATTTGAATCTGAAGCCAAGATCTTTACATTTATCTAAACTTGATAAGGTAACGTAAAACATAGAATCATCATCTTTAGCAACATATTTTTGACTTGTTGAAATAACATGATGAAGTCCAGTTCGATTGTCTTTAGTTGGTAAAGGGTAGATTCTATATACTTTATATATTTCTGGATCAACTAAGGGAATTTTGAGAATATACATGATTCTTGAGTTATCTTGAAAAGCATGAAGTTCTATAATTTCAAAATACTTGGGAATATTTTTAAGTTCCACTGGTAGGGGTAAATTAACATTTTTGAGTGAATTAGAAATTTTTGCAATAATGAATTCTTGAGATCTCTTGGTTTTATTATAGAAGAGTGTAAAACTTGTAATCTTGCAAAAGTAATTCCATTCAGAATGTCATTCAAACTGTTTTCTAGAAATAATAAACTTTCAGAAAGTTTTTCACATATCTCAAGTATATCTAGTTGAGATTTATAAAATGATAATTTATCTGTTATATCATAAATTGATTTTTCAATATTTTGAATGTCATTATTAAATGTTGATTCGTCTATTTGAAGTTTATGAATTGTATTATTAAAATTCTTTATTACTGATGTTGTTACTGATATTTGATTTTTCATCAAATTCTCTAACTCATGATCATCATGCATTAATTTATTGATACAATTTGAATAATATTCTCCATCACTGGCATCTAAGTTGCCGGTTATAAATTTCCATACTGTGCCTACACCGTTGAGTAAACCTCTTTTAAATCTAAAGTTATTATAATTTTCTGTATCAATTGTAACTTCATTGAATTTCTGCTCAACATCTGTCATAGATTGTTTCAGTAAACTTATATGCGTTTTAACTGTTGTATAAAAAGTTTTCATCCTATTTGTAGGTTTTTCTACAAGATCTTCTAAACTTTGTATAATTCTATTATTCTGAAGAATAGAATTTTTAATTGGTAATATATCATGGTAACAATGAGTGTCCATTTAGAATTTGATATTTGAAGGTATGACTCCTCATTAAAATATATTCCTAGTGTATTTGGTATTGGGTCAATTGAATATTGACATAAGATATAATTACTTAGAATAACTAAAATTAATATTAACGATTTCTTCTTCAAGTTGTTCATTATTTGCGAACTATACCTGAAAAGAAATTTATAGCTCAGTATGTGGTATCATTCTATCAAAATTAAATTTACTTTTCATTCCTGTTTGTTCATTTAACACCACAGCTGCATTTTGTAAAATTTCAATTATTTGATATGGACCATTAAATTTATTTTTTAATTTATCGCTGATTTGAGATTCCTTAATGTATACTCTATCTCCGATGTTAAATTCATAACGTTTTTCTGGAATCTTCTGATCATATCTAAATTTTGATTTTTCTTTGGAATCTTGGGTTCTCTGTCGGGCAATTTGATAAAAATACTTAATTCGATTATTTAGATCTCGTATATATTTTGAGATTATTTCTTTTTCATTATATAAAGTTTCTGGAGGTCTGCCTGCTGTATGACCAAAAATTAATTCATAAGGTGTAAATCCATGAGTCTTATTTTGTGAATTATTATAGCAAATGACTGCATAAGGTAAGCAGTTAAGAGGGTGTTCATTTGGGTTATCGCTTAAGTGTGCTCGAATGATTTCAAGAAGAGTAGCATTGAAACGTTCCACCGATCCACCTGATTGTGGATGCCCTACACTTGAATAAGAGATTTTGATATCATACAATTTACAAAGATCTTTTAAAAGTACATTATTGAATTATTTTCCAGAGTCGCAATGAATTCTAATCGGTGTTCCGTAGTGTTGGAAAAATAATAACAAGGTGTTAACTATATTTTTTGCTGTTTTATTCTCAATTGCATATGCTTGTGTGAACTTTGTTAGTTCATCACGAATTACTAGGACATAATTTTTTGTTGGAATCTCTACAATATCTAAATTTATTCTCTCAAATGGTGTTCTTGGAGATTCTGTAATAACTAAAGGTGATGATAGATTTTTTCAACAAATCTTAGTTTTTTTGCATGTCTCACAAGATTTTATAAATTTTTCAACATCTTTAGTCAGACCTAACAAATTATATTTTTCCTTAATTCGCCTGATAGTTTCATTAATGCCACGATGTAAATTCTTCTTTCCATTGTGGTATTGATCGAGTATTATTGGTATATCCTCTTTCTCTGGAGTTTGAACTACGTTTTGACAAATTTTAAATTTAATATTAGTTTCATCAGAAAAGATGTAACATAATATTTCTAGAATTGGAAGATTTAAGTTATTTTCAACTGCATAGACTTTATTTGGGTCGATTTCTCTTTTATATTTATAAATGGAATAGAATAATCTTTCATTTACTTCATCTGGATTGAAAGGTATACATATAATATAATAAGTTCTTCTCTTAACTTTACAACTATGAACAATATTAATTTGGTTGAAATTGAAATCTAAATCTTCTTCGTATATATCTTTAAGAATTTCATCATGTAAATTATTTGTATGATTTTGCCACATTATTGTTATTATGTCTTTATTAAATCTATCTAATAGTTGTTCATTAGAGTATTCAACTTTCGAATAATCTATGAGAGAGGTTGTCTTGTAAAGTTTGCAAAAATTTCCGAACTCTACTGATATTTCATCTACTGTTATTTCTTCTTCTTCTGCAGTATCTGTTTCACTGTCAGATTTATTAGATGTTAATATTTTTGAACTTAACTTAGAGCATTCCTTGAAATAATTAATTTTGATTCTTGATAATGCATCCGCATTTTTGTTAATTTTGCCTGGTTTGTATAATATCTCGTAATCATATTCCTCTAATTTTAAACGCCAACGTGCTAATCTGCTACCTGGATCTTTAATCGAGAATAACCATGTAAGCGGACGATGATCTGTTATTAATTTGAATTTTCTTCCATATAAATAAGGCCTAAAATATTTTACTGCCCATACGATTGCTAGAAGTTCACGTTCAATTGTACTATATCGGGTTTCTGCTGGACACAACGTTCTTGATGCGTACGCGATAGGTAGATCGCTATTCAGTTGACCTTGCGATAGTACAGCACCAATAGCAAAATTACTTGCATCAGTTGTTAAAATGAAAGTTTTTTCAAAATCGGGATAAATTAATATTGGTGATGTTATTAGAAATTTCTTTAAGGTTTCAAAAGAATCTCTACAATCTTGATTGAAATTAAAGGGAATATCTTTCTGAAGTAACTTTGTTAAAGGTTTTGAAATTTTAGCGTAATTTGGAATAAATCATCGATAATATCCGGTCAATCCTAAGAATGATTTAATGTCTTTTTCATTTTAAGGTTCTGGAAAATTATTAATTGCATCAATTTTCTGTGGATTGGGTTGAACTCCTTCTTTAGTTATGACGTGTCCTAAATAGGCAACTTCCTTTCGAAGAAATTCACACTTCTCTGGTTGTAATGTTAAATTCGCACTTCTAAGTCTGGTAAAAACTTCTTTCAGTCTAGAAATATGTTCATGAATTGTTGGGGAATAAACTATGATGTCATCCATATATACGAGGCATCTTTCATTTTGCAATCCTAATAAGACGTTGTCCATAACTCTTTGAAATGTAGCGGGCGCGTTTTTCAAACCAAATGGCATTCGAAAAAATTCGTAATGACCATTTTCTACTGTGAATGCGGTTTTTTGAATATCAGGTTTGTCTATCTCTATTTGATGAAATCCAGAAGCTAAATCGAGTGTTGAAAAGTATTGACACTTACCGAGTTGATCAAGTAAATCCGAAATATTAGGTAAAGGATATTTATCATCAATAGTAACCTCATTTAATTTTCGATAGTCGATTACGATACGCCATTTCTGTTTTCCAGATGCGTCTATTTTCTTTGGAACTACCCATACTGGAGAAGAATATGGACTAATTGAATTTTGAATTATTCCTTGTTCAAGCATTTTAGAAATTTGAGATTTGACCTCTTCTTTATGGATATGTGGATATCTGTATGATTTGGAGACAACTGGCTTTGAATCAGAAACATTAATTTTATGTTTAACTTCATTAGTAAATGATAAAATATCGCCATCTAAGTAAAATATATCCGAGAAATCTAAGCATATCTGGGTTATCATTTCTTTTTCTTCTAAATTTAAATGTTCAAGTCTGAGTTGATTTCTGATATTTTCTTCTCTATTATAATTTTGAGTATTTATTTGAGATATATGATTCATTTCGTAATTTTGAATAGACTCTAATGATAAATCTGAAAAATCTACTGATATTGCATTAGTATTTACTATAGTTGTAAGGAATTCTCCTTTCTCATTAATCTTCACAAGTGCATTTGGTAAACGAACTTTTTCTTTCACTTGGGATAATAAAATAGCATCCGTATTTCGTAAATTGAAAGTTAATTTGAATACTTGCTCTGTACGTGGTTCTATATTTATAATATTAGAATGAGGGTTTTGAATTTTCGAATTGTCAGTTAAATCTTCAGTTATTATTGAATTTTCTACTTTATATAAAGGTATGACTCTATATTTTGTAATCAATTTTCTGTTGGTTATGTCTATAACACACTGATAATGTTCTAGGAAATCTAATCCTAATAATCCATCAAATTCAATATTAAGATCATAAATATAAATTTTGTGCGGATCGTCTGATTTTCCAAAAGGTATCATAACTGATTCATTAATCGGAATTCTATGTTCTGTTATTCCTTGTATAGTAATATTTTCTTTAGATCGATTATGGTAATTTTCGCAAGTTTTTCTTTTGAAAACTGATATTCCTGCACCTGAATCTATTAGAATTTTGAATTTATTAGACAAATCTTCTATATAATAAAGTCCCTGTGAACTAATAGTACACAGAGGTGTTTCTATACGAAAGTTTGTTCTAATTTCTCTTGCTTCACTGTGTTTATATGGTGGGTTTGGTTTTTTAATGATGTCTTTTGGGAAATTTCTTCTAAAGGTGGTGGAGCATCTTGAATCTGGGATTCGTGAAAATTTTTGATTTTGATATTCATTTTGTGGACTGAAGTTATACTGATCATCTTGATAATCATATTCGTTGGGATTGGAATATTGATTATATTGATTGACATCTTGTGATTCGGAATAAGTGTAATCGAATTGATCAGCTTGGGAGTTATCGTTATAATAATATTCATCTGGATAATAGTTGTCACAATTAAAATGATGTGCTCTTTGATTATTCGGACGAAAAATTGGATTTGGACTTACAAATTTCTTTTTTTGAAGATTGGGATGGGGGATTGGAGCATTGCTAGAATTATTTGGATTTGAAGGTTTCGATACTTGGGAATTCGGTTGACTTTGTTGACTAAAATTTCTGTTTAGATAAAACTGATTTGAATTATTGAAACTTTGCTGAGGATTGAATCTTTGTGGGTTTTGGAATTGTTGTCTTGGATCATTATTATGTGAGTATCGAATGTTCTGTTGTTGCCTTTGCCTACATTCGTTAACTGTATGCCCTGACTTTTTACAAAAATTGCATAATTTGACTGGAGTATTTTTATTATTCTGTTTGAATTTCTGTGTCTCAAAATAATGTAATTGCATTTCTCGTTTAATGCGGCCGATTGCAGAAACTATATCGTTAGGGTTACTGGCACGTATTATCTGACCAATGCGAGGTTCAAGACCTGTCAACAATGTGTTAAGACACATATTTTCTATTAATCTCGTCTGTGCATTTTTCTCATCAGGATTCATGCGTTGTTTATTTATAGCTGCGTATAATTTAGAGTTCAAGGTTTGTAATCTTGATACGAATGTTAATGGTGATTCATTCGGCATCTGTCTTATTCGTTGCAAATCTTGTATAAGCGAATTTAGATCACGGGAGTCGCCAAAATGTGTTTCTAATAGATTTTTAATTTCGTTCCATGATTCTGGATAGCGAGAATTAACTAATTCTGCTGCAACTCCTTTCAATTTATTTTTTATATGTAATACTAGAAAAATTTTCTGATCACCTACTGCCATACGGGTTGCTATGTCGCATGAATTTATAAAAGTAGTTAGAAAAATTTGATTTCCATCATATTCGGGAATTAGTGAAAAAATTTCAGACACCCTATATGGTTCTATCTGAGATTGTGTTGTATTTGCTTCAGTTGTTTCTGTCATTCTGAATGTATTTCTTAGTTAGTGTAAATTAATATTAATGGTAGATAATATTTAACGAAAGACAATAGAACTTTGTTTTCTTTGTTTCAAATGAGAATAGAATCAATATAAAAATGTAATGAAAGTGTGATTCTCTGCTTACGTTTTCCTTTTCTTTCGTTTGGTAAGCTGTGGGTTGTCTTCAGGACTCGAGCAGATGAAATCCTACTTCGTACGTGTCGACTACAGTTGGGTGATTCTCGACTCTCAATCCTGCTGCCGAAGAGACCGTCTTTTCTAGATGAAATCCTACTTCGTACGTGTTGACTACAGCTAGATGATGATCGATCTTCGCTCCCTACTGCCGAAGAGACCGTCTTCTTGAGTTGGAGACTTCTTGTTTCTTCTTTATTCTTTGGGGCTTGCTTCTCCCATAAAGGTTAGGAAACCACTGTTGATTCTGCTGCCAACGTTTGGGAATCCTACTGACTGCGCCAATTTTTGTTACGGGATTTGTAACAATTAAAACTTTTTAAAAACTTTATTTATTTAAACTTGTTTCACAACTTGTAGTTCAGTTTGACTTTACAATATTTAATTTTGAAAATAACAATCTGACTTAAAAGGTGACTTCAAAAGTGATTGAAGTGGAGAAGGATCCAATATTTATATCTTCTGTGTTATGACGTCACTAATTACGTTTCAGAACCTTTATGGTAAACAAGTGCAGGTGCCTTTTTGATGATTTTACAAATAAAGGTTCTAGAAGTTTCTCTAGTAATAAAGTACCAAATATTGCGTCTTTGATGAATTTGCAGGTTTCAAGGAGAAACATTAAAACAATAGGAAACTTGATATGAGCGTCTGAGAGAAGAACGTAGAAGATTATTTTAGATAAGTAACAATTAAAATTATTATGTGACGCAAATTAATCAAGGTATAATCAATATTATACAAGATGTGGTTAGCATATAACATATATGTATATATATATAAATATTTCAAATGTATAAAATTAAGAGAGAAAAAAATGACAAATAATAAAAATAGATTAGGTCACAATATTCTACTGCTTCCTAAGTAGGTATTTTACATTAAATTTGGACTCAAGCATACCTACTGTTCAGTCTTATGGCTATCCTACACCTGTGCATATGGTCACAAAGCTTTGTCGTAAACGCTAAAAATAGATATTAGTAGTCACTGTATGGAGGCAGTGTCGTGTCAACAGATGAAAGTGTTGGTCGTATTTTTTGTTAATTGTATTTTTTTATCAACTTTGAAATGTTTTAATTAGGGAAAAGGAATTTCTTTGAGGGATCTGCTATACGAATTTTTTATTAGAAAAAACTGCTGGTACCTAACTCATTATCACAGCGAGAGGTAGAAGGTATGGAAACTTCTAAGAAACTTAATTATGAGTAGTAAAAAATCACATCCCAGAAACTTCTGTGTCGAAATAATCAATTGTTTTTTATGTTTACATTGGAAAGTAGGTAGGTACTGTTGACCAGAAGAGTAGGCGCTTGGCGCTTATGAACTGATGAAAATGTTTAATAATTATACTGCAAGTCATAAAAGAGACAGGTGAGTTTCTAGCGATGCTATACCAAGTCCAAACTGTAAAAATGCTTTATGAAACTGTCAAGATGTAGATATATAATTTCATCTAAGTTTTTTAAAACCGCACACGGGGAATCAGTTGGTGAAAATGAAAGTTTATAAATATTTTTTACAAAAAATTGGACCCGCGTTATTAGTCGATGCACTGAAAAGTATAAAATAATATTACTTCTATTGGTGCTGTTACTTTTGAAGTTGTGCAGTTGCAGTTAGATTGATAACTTTTGGCACCAACTTCACAAGTACCATCACCAATAGAGGTAATATTTTTTTATACTTTTCAGTGCATCAACTAATAACGTTGGTCCAATTTTTTGTAAAAAATATTTATTTCACACTTTTGAGTGTATTACATTAGTCCCGAAAATCGTTGAACGTTCACTATACCATATCAATGAAGATAGTACTTATCCTATTACCCACGTATATTCCTTGCTTGTAGTTGTTATCATTGAGATCTCAGAACATCGCTGCGGAAATACGCTTGAATATTTTAGTTGTTACCATTTTACCACCGATTTAACTCGAAAACCGTAACTCTAAGGAAAGAATGTTCATTATAAATGTTGCTGCAAATAATTACATCTTTCATGTAGTATCGAAAAATTTTCAATTTTCGAAATAAATTGTCCTCTCCACAGAGCAAAAATACATATTTAACATGCGTCTATCTCGAAAACCGTAACACTTTTGAAAAAATGTTCAAATAAAACGTTTCCGGATATTGTCCTATCTTTAATTATACCAACTCAGATTTTCGATTTTCGAGAAAATTCGCCCCCACCACCCCTTCGGGGGCGGTTTTCGGAGGGAAGGAGATGTCGGATTTGCGTTTTTATGAAAATGGGACCATTTCTCAATCCCCTTCTTTCAAATGAATCCAAAATCATCAAAATCGGAGCTCGTTTACTATATAAAAGGTGCGCACGAACCAAAAAAAAAAAAGAAAATAAAGCAGACAGTCGAATTGTATACCTCCTCCGTTCAGGGTTCGTCGGTCAAAAACAACATTCTTATACATGAGATCAATCAAAATTACATCGGTATGGTTAAGCCCATACTGAGCACATGCGAAATATTTATTTTTAAAGGTATTGTTTTGCGTATTAGGTATATTTACCTACATCAAAACCAAGAATTTTATAAACCTACTAATTACAGAAAGGCACCATTTCTAATAATTTCATGCTTCCCAGGCTAACTCATTTTAATATTTTCTCTTATGTTCTAATGAACATTGTTTTTTCATAATCAATAGCACCAAACAAAGCTCAGGTTACTGATTTTATTGAAAGTAACTTTTCAACGAAACCGGAAATGATGTCATATCTACATTGTGCGGGCAAATATGGTCATCAAATGTGGCTACCTCTAGCTTTGTGGTAGGTGATATTATTAACCATTTTTGACCGACGAACCCCGAACGGAGGAGGTATACAATTCGACTGTCTGCTTTATTTTATTTTTTTTTTTTTTGGTTCGTGCGCGCCTTTTTTATAGTAGACGATCTCCGATTTTGATGATTTTGGATTCATTTGAAAGAAGGGGATTGAGAAATGGTCCCATATTCATAAAAACGCAAATCCGAAATCTCCTTCCCTCCGAAAACCGCCCCCGAAGGGGTGGTGGGGGCGAATTTTCTCGAAAATCGAAAATCTGAGTTGGTATAATTAAAGATAGGACAATATCCGGAAACGTTTAAATTGAACATTTTTTCAAAAGTGTTACGGTTTTCGAGATAGACGCATGTTAAATATGTATTTTTGCTATGTGGAGAGGACAATTTCTTTCGAAAATTGAAAATTTTTCGATACTACATGAAAGATATAATTATTTGTAGCAATATTTATAATGAACATTTTTTCCTTAGAATTACGGTTTTCGAGTTAAATCGGTGTTAAATGGTAACAACTAAAATATTCAAGCGTATTTCCGCCGCGATGTTCTGAGATCTCAATAATAACCACTACAAGCAAGGAATATACGTGGATAATAGGATAAGTATTATCTTCATTGATATGGTATAGTGAACGTTCAACGATTTTCGGGACTAATGTTACACTCAAAAGTGTGAAATAAATATTTTTTACAAAAAATTGGACCGACGTTATAGTTGATGCACTGAAAAGTATAAAATAATATTACTTCTATTGGTGATGGTACTTGTGAAGTTGGTGCCAAAAGCTATCAATCTAACTGCAACTGCACAACTTCAAAAGTACCATCACCAATAGAAGTAATATTATTTTATACTTTTCAGTGCATCAACTATAACGTCGGTCCAATTTTTTGTAAAAAATATTTATATTATTATATTTCTCTAACACAAAATACCTACACATCCCTTTTCCAAACGAGTTTGATAATTCAGGCACCACCAATCCCAGAAAAGTGCGTAGATACTAGATCAATATTTTTATATTCCTATTACTTTATTTAAAAAAATCTATAACTGAGTTTGAAAACACAACTAAATAAAATTTAACGTTTTTGATCTAACTTATTCTATCAAAAACAAGAGTAAGATAATTGTTTCAAAACAGAAAAAGATAGATATTAATACTTTTAGGTACCTCTATAGGATTTCATTGTTCGATATCAAAAATTGATTGATGTCTTTCATATTTTATATAGGATTTTATCTTCTTCTCCGTTTTCGTCTTAACAGTGTAATTGTGATCAAAGCTACAAATCATTTTGATACGCATCTAACCATTTCTCGCCATTTGTATCGATTGTGCCTGGTACCTTCCACCTGCCCCTCGCTTCGATTTTCCTGATCTCTCCTCTATATATGTGACCGAATTATGTGAGGATTCGCGCTTGTACTATTTTAGAAAGCTTTTGAGGTTCAGTGATTTCTTGTATGATGGACGCATTAGCTGTTCAGATTTCGTAATATTGACGTTTTTTCATAAATTTATTATAAAATATCTGTCATTCATACATCAACAGAACATGATGATTCAAGAAATTTATATGTGGAGGTAGTAGATACCTACCTACTTATAAAAGTAAATACCTTGGTACAATATTTTTGTCCAAAGAACCATCACTAATCACTGACAAATAGATAACTCAAGTAGCTCCTTCGCTCGGAAGTAGATACGTATTTAAATCAAAATCACAATCGAACGAACAATTACACCACCCTTTTTCTCATTTGCAAGACGCGGGAATGCGAACGGGATTCTTTGATATGATTTTGTTTATTCGTTGATTGTGGTTTATTTCGATTTTTTAATTAAATAATAGGTGGTTTTGTGCGCATCATTTTGAATGGCGCCTAGGACACCTCGCGAATATTTATCTCTGAACAAAGCCATGATTCTCTTGAGAAAATAGCATAGTTGAGATGATTTCTCCTCGACTTTCTCAACAACAGGGATTTATTCCGGTACACCGGGTGTCTAGGTCAAAAAATCAAGCAGGTGAGGTTGACATTTGGGTGACTTGATGTTCGACTGTGTTACACCCCACATATACGGTAAAGCTGGGTTGAATAAAAGTGAAAAGTGTAGGCATCCAGTTTTCAAAAGTTATATACGATACTCTTTTGAAATATTCAGATTTTTCCGAATAAATATAAACTCGTCTTGTGAAAGCTACGAAAGCACATAAAATTAGCATATTAACAGTTGACAGGGAGCACACTGCCCATATTTACAGCTCTTTTACGCCGCACTTACGGTTACGAGCTCGTCATTTCTTGTTATATGTCATGAATGCTATATAGGTAGGTACCTATATATAATCTTAATATATACCTATACAAGAGCTTGCTTTTGATACCATATTTCACACCCTATTTATCATATGAGCTTCTTAAAAAAATACACAATGATATTCAATTCAGTCACTTTTGGAATTAACCATAACTAGGCCGCATTCAGATATTCAGATAAATTAACGACATTTAAGCTGAGTTCACATTGGTGAAATTATATATCTTTCTCTGAAGCAGGATACTCAAGGGGAGAATTGGCGTGTATAGTAATGTTATACAAGAAAGATTCAGAGACTCTTAATATATTAGATAAGATACATTCAATTATTCAACTATTTCTACAACAATCTGTCACCTAAATATTACTGAAAAGTCCCGTTCAGATATCAAAATTCATCATTCAAAGTAAACAGGTTAGGTATAGTAAGTACGTCAAGACACTTCATTCATGGATGATATACCTATCATGTTTCATAAAATATTCAATGGAATTGATAAGTTGCTAACACAACTCCAAACCTTCTAAAAGCTGCAAGTACCTACTATTTTTCTCCAAAAAAATGGACGGACTTTATTAGTTGGCCCACTGAAAAATACAAAATAGTATTATTTCTATTGGTGCTGGTACTTTTGAAGTTGTGCAATTGTAGTTATATAAAAGAATTTTGGCATCAACTTCAAAAGTACCAGCATCAATCAAATTAATATTATTTTGTATTTTTCAGTGTATTAACTAATAAAATCGGTCCGGTTTTTGGTAAAAAATATTTATTTCTCACTTTTGAGTTGAACGTTCACTAATACCTACCAAAGAAGATAGAGCTTATCCTAATTCCCATGTATACTCTTTGCTTGCACTTGTTAGTATTCAGAGATCACAAAACATCGCGGCGGAAATACACAGACTTTACCACTGCTGTAAGTAGAAAATCGTAGCTTTTTTGGAAAATGTCCAATTTAAATGCTACTACATATAATCTCTTTTTTAATTTGGTCGTGCCATATTTTCAATTTTTGCTAAAAAATGTCTTCCCCACATAGCGGAAATACACACACACATTTTAGTCTTTACCACATTGCTGTACATAACGAACCATAGCTCTTTTGAAAAAAAATTCAATTTGAACGTTTCCTAATATGGTCTTAACTTTAATTCTGCCGTCACAGATTTTCAATTTTCGAGAGAAATTGCCTCCTCCACCCTCTTCGGGTGCAGTTTTTAGAGGGAAGGCGATTTCTCTTCTTGCAAAACGCGCTAACAGCCATTTATAAAAACTAACATAAATACAACCGAATTGTATGCCTCCTCCTTTTGTGGAAGTAAGTCAAAAAGTTATTTAAACGATAGTCGAAGATCGCTCGAAATCTTAATGAAGTACAATACCTATTTGCTATTATCTCAGTTTCCTGCCATTTTAATTCAAAACTGTAATATTTAAGGTAAGGGAAAATAAAAATATTTAAAAAATAAGGTAGTTTTTAAAAGACTAAGGGCCAGTTTCATGATCAACTTAAAGGAGCCTTTAATTTTAAAGTTTCCTTTAAAACGAAGAAAAATACAATATAAAATGTGTAATATTGTAAAATGCGCTTTTGAGAATGACGTTAGAAGACTAAATTAGTTTGACATAATATAGTAATGCTCATAGACTAACGTAATGCTCGTCTTGACGTATTCACTGATATAATGTTCAAATCTGAGCTGTAGCATTACACGCAAATGCTACCTGTGAATACTCATCCTAGCAAATAGCAATAATTTAACATTAAATTAAAAAAAACTCAAAGTATAATAGTTTGCGTCGAATCTGTCTGTGTTTCGATCGTTAAAAAACATATTGTTCCGATTCTGAAGTTAATGAATTGTTGTTTTAAATCGAGTTACTTGCTCTATCTGCTTTGCACGAATTCTGATAAGTTTTATATAAAATTGTATTTTTTGCGTAGTAACATTTCCGTAAGTTCATGTGCTCCTGAGGGAAAAGGATTAGGTATAGACATTTGGTTTCCAGGATTTGCCCGATTCTTGTGGAGCGAGTGGAAGCAGCTAGTGTATATTTGTAGGAAATTAATATTTTCTATTTTTCATGTCATTTAGGTGATCTTATTTGAAGAAAGTACCTAGGTACCTACCTACTTATTTTAAATTTTGAGGTCGTTCAGGAATCCCAAAAATCGATAAACGTTTAAAGTGCAAAATTCTCAAACATATGTGCAAAGTGTAAACGTAGATATATTTGAAATGTATCTCTACCTAGTTCTTTTTTTTTGAAAAACATGGAAATCAATAAATGAAGAGAATTATTTTTCAGTTCTATAGTCTGTAACTTGCTATATTTAATTTAATTAAAATTCTATGGTCAGTGATTTCAAATAAGGTATCCCTTAGCACTCTTTTTTGTATAAATATTTTTTTTTACAAAAAATTGGATCGACTTTATTAGTTGGTGTACTGAAAAATACAAAATTATATTAATTCTGGTGAAGGTACTTTTGCAATTATGCCGTTGTAGTTTGTTCTTATAGGCAACAACTCCAAAAGTACCAGCACCAATAGAATTAATATTATTTTGTTTTTTTCAATGCAACAACTAATAAAGTCGATCCATTGTTTTTCTAACAAATTTTTATTTCATACTTTTGAGTGTAACATTAGTCCTGAAAATTGTTGACGTTCACTTATACCAAAGAAGATAGTACTTATCCTATTCCATGTATAAGGCTTAGCTTGTAGATACTTGTTATTATTCACAGATCTCAAAACATCGCGGCGGAAATACACATTTTTCAAACTTAACCACCGCTGTAACTCGAAGGCCGTAACTCTTCTGAAAAATGTTCAATTTAAATGTTGCTATACCTACCTAATCTCATATTTTCAATTTTGGCAAAAAATTGCCACTTTCACATGGCGGAAATACACTTACCTACTTATCACATATTCCAGACTTTACCATGGCATGCAGTACCTAACTCTAAAACCGTAACTGTTTTGAAAAAAAAAACAATTTAAACGTTTTAAGATATGGTCCCCTTTCTAATTTTCCAATTTGGATTTTCAATTTTTGGGAAAAAATTGACTCCACCACCCCCTTTAGGGGAAATTTTTGAGGGGAAGAGCATGTCTAATATGAATTGTTTTTCAGTGGGACCAATTTCCAATACTGAAACTACAAAAATCATCAAAATCGGAGCACGTTTACTATGTAAAAGGCGCGAACCAATATAAAAATATATATAAAAAATGCAGACATATAGTCGAATCGTATTCCTCCTGATTCTGCTCAACGTTAATCTGTCAATTTTCATTTACTTGGAATAATTGATCAATAGGTAGGTATATCTATCTATGTTGTTTTTACTCACAAAATAAACATGAAATATTACTTTTTGAAGGATTTATTTTTAGTCAATTATTAATTGATTATTCATCATAAAACAATTTCATTTATTGGAATAATAATTAATAGTAAAGATTGAACAATTACTTCCAACATAAATTTTTGAAGATGTTCCTTGTTGCTGCTGATCAGAAATGTTAGATATTTCTTGAAGAGTTGATTCCACAATTTTATCAGATATTTTAATTTGTTTGGAAGGAGATGCGCAATTCAATATTTTATTAGAAATCTCAGTTTTGTTATTCAAACTATCTTCTATATATGCTACTGCTACGGAGGCAGATTTTCAGCCACCGTGACGTTTTATGCATCAATAAAGATGCAAAAATGTCGAGTTTCTTTGTCAGTTGTACAAAAAAATTTGTTTGTATTTCGTGTATAAAATTCGTGTTTCATTGGCAAATTCGAGAGAACTTTTCACACTCATGTACAATCATTTTACGCACTGAATACAAAAATAACTATTTTTCATTATACAATGGCCGCTTTTAATTTTTTGCTTTATCTGAGGAGTCTCTTTCTTGTAGAGGCTAGTCACACAGAGATATTGGACTACCTTATTATTAAGGAGACCCGCAATCGGCACTGTCGCTCTCTGATATCTTCCAAGTATGTTAACTATAGGCCAAATACCTACCATAATCTTTGATCTAACTCTGGTGCGTTGTCCCCAATTGACTATTTATTTATTGTACCTATCTACTTTTGTCAAATTCAACTAATCTATTTTGGATCCAAACACTTTGAAATTTCCCCTTCCACTACATTTTGATGTAGGTACACTTTTTACTTGAAAATCCATACTATGACTGATTTGACCTTAGCATGTTCACCGTTCATATATACATTTTAGTCCATTGTTCAGGTCATATATCAAAATAAAGTATATTCATAGTATTTAGGAGAATTTAGACCGATAGGTAAATGTTTTTTGTTGTTTGTTCATTTTATATTTGAAGCTAAAAGACCAGAAATAAAAACTGTAATAAAGATGTGAAACAGGTCTATATAATATGCCTGACTGACTCATTTCCTTGAAACTAATCTTATCAGAGAAAATACACTGCGGGTGTTCCATGTCAGTGTCGTCTCATCCTATAGAAGCAAGCCTACGCCTGAAGAAATAAAAACCGGGACCACAAAAAGGAATCGGAACGTTAATCACGCCTCATTTTCACTAAATGCATTCGAAAATGGTAGTTGGTCTAGTGGGTAATAAAAGATTTAGGAATGACGACCGTCCATCAACGGTTTATGACGATTGGATAACCCTAGGAGGAGAAGTTTATTACATGTTTTCCTCCAAGCACTTTCTTTAGAAATTAGTTCGATTTTCTTACTGTGTTTACTAGAGTTAGAAATTTTCTTGCGCCTAGGCTACTATTGCTTTTATTTTATCTATGCATATTATCTACTACCTAATATCATTGAATAATATTATTTTAGAGAATACTTTCTACAAACTCAGAATTTTGAACCAAATAAAATGCATTACCCACTGGATCTCAGGCTCTCAAGCTGTTGCTTTTTATCATTAATAAATACCTACCTTCCATATATGCGTAGTTTATATTATTTAAGTAACACCATAGACAGAAAATTGGTCTCTATTCTGTGTTGACTAACACTATATTGGACCCGAAATATCAATTATCCATATTAGGATATCCTTGTTCTTATTCATGTAGGTACACACATCTGGTTGCTATTGATTTCTCTGATTAAGACTAGGACTAATGATAAATGATGGTAATCTAATCAGTCTCTCTAGTAAATCTTCTTCTGTTTTATGTAAATATAGAACAGGGTGGGACTTGAAGGAAATAATTAGGTAAATACTTGACTGCCCTGGGCCCTAGTGCTTTATTGAAGAAAGTTATGGTTTGAAAAGCTATAACTAATATCAATCAATCAAATAATGCATGCGGATAAGGTCATCAACGAATATTTTGATGATCTTCCGAGGAGACGAAAATCCAACACGTGATTTTCTAGATATCCTAAATACGAATCTTTGCAAAAAATGAAGTCTTGTCTCAAAATTATGTGTAGCAGAATGAACATTGTAAATGGTAGTAACTTTATATTATTCTGTTTTACAAACCCACGTTGCCAATTTTATACTAAAATCACAAATTCTTATCTTCTTGACATGTATGATAAGCTACACAATCCTTCATTCAAATAGAAAAGAATCGAATATATCGTCCATATATAAAAAAACAAAATTGATGCTGTATCCAGAAAATTGTAACGTTGAATCTAAATATGGAATGTAGATAAAGTAGGAAAAACCCATTTTTGCTCTAACAATGTTTTAACCGACTCTTAAAAAAATGATAAAGTTGAGATTTCTAAAAGGCTGAAATATTTCATAGTGCTATCCATTTCCGATAATACATATTTTCCATCAAACGCACCCAATGTTCTTTTAATGGGAAACAGTTACCAATGGAGTCATTAAAAACTGTTCTCTTCTCCCGTTTTTCTATCTCTTATAATTTTTGAGATTTCTATACTTCCATCAATTGTTTGGGACACACTGTACCTACTACATTGATAATTAATAATAATCATAAATGGGCTTGTCAGTAGGTACCCACCTACATATTTAGATATTTGGATAGGTATTTTGAATATTTCTCTCTTTAATCATTTCTGTTATGATCATTCTCGAAAATTTTATTCTAATTTCTTGAAAAAATTACACTGGAAATTTAATTTTACTAGAAAATCGAAAAGATATTTTTATATTATTGCCTGTTTTTAATATTATCAATAATAATTGTACTATAACATCGCTATGAAGTATACTTACCTACATTACAGAAATACCATATTGACAAAGTCTATCTAGATAGAACTTTGTTATTGATTTGATTGAATATCTTACAGTAGACAGCGCCCTCTTTGTAGCAGTAGGTAAAGCTATATGAGCCAATAAAGAAGTACGCAATTTGAAATTATTATTCTTGCAGAATTCTTTAACATAGCGTATTTTATAAAACAGAATCATTCTGGCAGAATTGTTAAAAGTGTATCTAAGATTGTAGGAGAGAGAGGACAATAAAGAGAATAAATATAAAATGAGAGTGACACTCATATACGTATAGGTGATAATTCTAGTGCTATAAATAAGAGGGGAATCGTAGTGCAGCGCCATCCTACCAGTATGGATATTAGTTATCTTCACCAGCGGGAATTTCGAATTTAAATTTATTTATAGGGCGATAGAATTAATTGAATGCAACGGATCAAATTATACACAAAATAGGTTATAATAGGTTACATTCTATAAAATACGATTTAAAATATGACAATTTACGAAAAAAAAATCTGAGCCTCTTCCATGTCTGATCTTTGTAGGGCTGCTTCGAGTGGCACAGAGTTGTCCTGCAGAAAAGAAAAATCGTATTAGATTATTAATGGAAATAACTTTTTAGATGCCTTCATAATCGTGGATAATTTATATGCTTCAATATATAGGTAGTCGTTGATTGCGATAACATATAGGTAAGGAGAGATACCTATATGAATCATTACATCTATCAACAAATTCACAAATAGTGATAATAATGAAAATATTTAGAAATTGCATTAATTCTCATAAATTATTGTCGTGATTGTCCATTGGTGATTTCAGAGTTGAAAGACTTTTGTTATTGTTTCTGTAATTATTCAATTTTGTCCTTGAAACATTTTTAATAAAATCTATATCAACATTATTTTCCTGGCAAAATTGGCACCATCCATATTTAGAAATCAAATATAATAATGATATGTAACATACCATTTTATAAAATAAAATGTTTTATTCTGAAATACCTGTATAAATACTTCGTAATCTAAACATTTAATAAAATTGTAACAGGTCTATGTCTGTAAATCATCCCTAGATATTTGAGAAAAAAACTACTATGGGGAGTCTTTACTGGAGCAACAGAAGACAAAACAACAATTTTTAGAATTTTTGTCTGTCTCTCTGTATGTTTCTACGCGCAGCTCCTTCCAAACATTTATATCAGTTGAGGTTATCTTGTTTACTCTTCGTTTTATATTCGAATTTTTTTTGTTTGTGTGAAATAATTAGATTAGTTAGATTTACATCACAGTGTTAGCAAACTGTTAGAAATCTTAGTTCTGCATCATTAGGAGTACCTAATAACAGTCAGTAATTATATCTAATAAATCAAGAGGATACTAAAGGTCAGTCTATTCCATTTTTACTGTTTAGATAGTAGGTAATTGATAACGAGAATGGTGGGAGTGTGCAAGAACTATAGCATTGCGGTCGAGCACGGATTACCATTACCATCGATTCAGTGCGATGCTTGTCAGGGTAGTATTCATACTACTTTTGTGGGACTCTCAGCAACTGAAGTTAAAATAACAAAAATTGCTGATCTGTATGCTGCCAACAGCTCTGATAATAATCATAACGTAAATATGTCTGAGTCAGTAATTCAAGAAATCGCGCCAATAACGATGTTATTTATATTCTATTTGCCTGAGGATGCACAACTGCAATCTGATCAACAAGCAGCATCGGATTTTCATTAGTAAGCTTATAATTAGTATTTTTACTATTATAAGCTTACTAAAAGCTATTCCCGCTGTAGATGCAACTAGCATTAAAGTAATACCTACGCCTAGACCAATTAAAGTAATTCTTTTCGACGGCTATTAGGCTTTAAATATTCTAAGGAACTAGAAGAAAATAGCTTTACTTTATACTGCATACTACCTACGTGTTGAATCTGACTATACGCCTGCTCAAAGGCAGCATATGAAAAACCTACGCACTGAGCTTGAAAACAGAGTTGCAAAATGCGAATCTGATTTAACAATAAAGTACGTAAGAGGCACGCTTCTATCGTTCCAAAAAAGTAAATATTCCCTTAGATACTTCCACCACAATTAGCAAGAGATGTGTTATTATCAAAACGACCGTAGGCTGAACAGCAAAGTTGAGGTGTTTTCTACGGCTGTTAGTGACAACGTATTTGACATAATTGCGTTAAGTGAAACCTGGTTAACTGACAGTGTTCTGAATTCTGAGTATTTTCCGGATACTTACGCTACGATTCTCAGCAATTGACAACTTTTATGGAAAAATATTTTCGATAAACACATTCGTCTTTATAAAAACTAGTCACAGGTACCCGCCTTGGTATAACTCCAATATAATAAAGCATGTTAAGTTGAAGGCAAAGTGTCGAAATAAATTTAAAAAGTCTTGTCATTGTTCGGACATGGAAGAGTTTAAACGCTTACGCCGTTTAGTTAAAGCACGTTAAAGATAATTATATAGAAGAAATTCCAACATCTCTGACCCGTGACCCCAAGAAATGTTGGACATATTTACATTCTAAGAATGCAGGGGACTCTAGTTTCTAAAACCGTACTTATCAAATAAGAAACAATAAGTTTCCTTCAGTTCCTCAGAGTTCTAATTTGAGGCCAATAATTTTTCTACTATCTTTTAACGATTTGTGTGAGAACTTAGATTGTGATCTACTGTGCTTTGCCGATGATTTGAAATTATATTCTTCTATAAACAAAAACTATGCAGGATTGTTACTCTCTCCAGTTACAGTTAAATTATGTTCATGAATGGTGTACACTAAATAAGCTGCAACTTAAAGAAAAAAAATGTAAAGTTGTTAGTTATATCAGGAAAAAGGTAGCATGTGAATATAATTGATCAATTATCTTAAAAACCCTACAGCGATGCAATATCAAATGCCTTCGGAATTCTCTTTGATCAAAAAGTTAGCTCAATGAATCATATATCTCTTAAAGTTTCACAAGCTCTAAGATCATATGGCTTCATAGTTAGAAACGGTAGAGGTTTCAATAATACCAAAACTTTGAAATTGTTATAGTTTACATATGTAGGTATGTTCTAAGTTACAATATGCCAGTCCTTTTTATGAGTATCAAAAAATAATGATTCAGAAGGTTCAATGAAAATGTCTCAAGTTTTTGCATTTCAAATGTAATGGCATTTATCCAGTACCTACATGGAATCAGTAATGATGAATTATGTGGGCGATTTGATATTATTAGTTTAGATAGTCGAATGAAAAGGTCATGTGTTCTATTTTTATATAAAGTACTTAATAATATTGTAGAGTGTCCCAAAATCTTAGAGCAAATTAATTTAATGTACCACCATTTATATCAAGTAACTATCGCACCTTTAATCTTGCAAGAGCTACCTACGACCAACATATTATAAAAATCTCCTTTGTATAATATTGTAACAGGAATTTATATTAAAACTGGGTTCGATTATTTTCACTTACTTATTTATACCAATAACTACACGACTATATACACATTTATATTCACACTTATTTCTCGGACTATAAACTTCTTATTACTTTATACTTTTTATGATCTATAGCCGACTATCTATCACTAACTGTCTACTTCCGTGGTCCGTGTGTTTATATCCACTTAACCTCCTATTTTGAAGCTTCTCGTCTAGAATAGACCAAATCAGTATATTCTACATGTTTCTGGCTTCCCAGGATGTTATTATCAACATTCTCCTTCAAGAGCAATCGAGACGCTTCCAGGGCTCCATATTTGTGTGTATGTGTGAGTGTCTTTTATTATTTGGGTGAGTTCTCACGTTACACTGCCCCTTCCTTAACATTTGATCGTCCCGATCAGAATCATCCTTGGTAGTACTTTGCTGCATATCTGTTCTATGGCGGTCTATGGTCTTTCACGAGAACACTCCTTTTGGATTGAAGCAACACACGGTAATTTGCACGTCAGCGTCCTGGAAGATGTATTCGATCATGCTCCTTACAATCTTCCAATCTAACCCGTCCAACCCGCAGCCTATTTTCGGAAGACCCAACTTCTTGATGTCATAATTCCTGACTTCATTCCTTAGGCTCTTCATTGCATGCCAAATGTCCTTGTAAGTGCGTTTTCCTCTAGACATCTTCTTCGTAACCAAATAGAAGAGGTTCCGATTACCATCTGCTAGTCGCAGAACTTTTCCTACTCTTGGTCGTTGGGCTGAGAATTCATCCAGTTTTCGCAGGCTCTCACTATTCCCAACAGCTCCCTTCTGGTAACTCGATAATTCCTCTCCGATTTGGACAAAACCTTGCTGAAGTAGGCAATCACTTTCTCCTGCCCGTCTTGAATTCGAGAGAGGACAGCACCAATAGCTGTATTACTGGCATCTGTGTCCAACACGAATTTTCCGTCATGCCTAGGATAACCCAAGATTGGTGCGCTGATAAGAGCTTCTTGCAGTAGTTCGAAAGCTCTCTGACACTCGTCATTCCAGGAATATTCTTTGCCTTCTTCTGTTAACTTAGTTAAAGGTTTAGCGATGTTGGCAAAACCTTTCACGAACCTTCGGCAGTAGGTACATAAGCCCAGAAAACTTCTAATCTCATGCTTGTCCTTGGGAATAGGCCATTCCTTAATGGCTGTTATCTTTTCTGAATCTGCCGTGACGCCGTCCCCAGATACGATGTGACCCAGATATCTTACTTCACGTCGGAACAGATAACATTTCTTAGGACTCAGCTTCAGGTTGGCCTCACGTAATCGTTGGAAAACTTCTCTTAAATTCTTCGAGTGTTCCTCAAATGATTTTCCTACCACGATACGTCATCCAAATACACTAGGCAGGCTTGCCAATGTCAGTCCTCTCAAAACTGCTTCCATGAGCCTCTCAAATGTAGCGAGAGCATTGCATAGTCCAAACGGCATCACAGTGAATTGCCAGAGCCCTGATCCTATCGAGAAAGCAGTCTTTTCTCGATCTGCGGAATTCATTCCAACTTGCCAGGATCCACTTTTCAGATCTAGTGTAGTAAACCATCGTGACCCAGAGAGAGTATCTGGGGTTACATCTATTCTGGGTAACGGATAACTATCCTCCTTAGTGACTGAATTCAGAAGCCGGTAATCTACACAGAATCTTGTAGAACCATCCTTTTTCTTCACGAGCAATACTGGCGAGGTCCATGGACTATTTGATGACTCAATGACTCCTTGTTTACTCATTTCTTGAATCATTTTCTCGGCTTCGTCTCTTTTGGCCAATGGAAGTCTTCTTGGCTGCTGTCTTATTGGCTGAGCGTTCCCTGTGTTTATCTTGTGAGTCACTATACTTGTTTTACCTTTGTATTCTTCTTCCATCGCAAACACGTCCTGGAATTCCACAAGCATATCACTCACTTTTCGTAATTGTTTCTCGTCTAAGTCCTGGACAGTCTTGATGACCACATCGATTAGCTCTTTCAAATATCTGGTCCTGGATGGTTTACTAATCGTTCTTACAGAGCATATCGCTGATACAGGAACACAATTTCCAACCATACTTCCCTTGCTCAACTTGATGGGGCTCTGCTTTAGATTCATTACTCTGACAGGAACGACATCTCCTACTCGAACAAGAGCTTTAGTTGTCAGAAATTCCTTATTATTCATTTCTTCTACCAGTCTCAGACTTCCAGATTTGCAGTTTCCGTCCGGGTTGGTTATCAATATTTTTTCACTATAGCCGGGTATTATTACGTCACTAGTCGTTATTATTCGGACAACATATTCGTTATCCTCGTGAAAGAACAGTTCCTCATTGTCGACCTTGAAGACACCATTTCTGACATCCAACACAGCCCCAAGCTTCTTCAAAAGGTCCATTCCCAAAATAAACTGGTCAGATATGTCAGCGATTAAAACTCTGTGCTTGGTGGTGATCTTGCCAATGCTGATAAGCGTGCTCGCTTCACCATGTGTTCTTATTTTCTCTCCATTCACTGTTCTGAGTTGGACATTTGTTGGTAGTATCCGGGAATGATCTGTGATGAGCTCTGGCCAGGCTATTGTTCTTGTTGCACCGGTGTCTATTAGGAGTGTTCTGTATTCTCCACTGATTCGACCATCGATGTATAAACTCAAGGCTTCGCCAGAAGATGACACATTAACCGTAATTACTGGGGCACTTTTTCTGCAGGTCGACGATTGCCCCCTCATCTCGATCCATTCTAGTTTTCCGATTGTGCAACCTTCTTCTTACAACTGCGGCGTACGTGTCCCATTCACCACAGTTCCAACTCCTTGGTTCTCTCTTCTTTGATTGCGCTCCCGTAACTAGCTTCCTTATAATTTCTAACAGGGACTCTGTTGGACTGATCTTCTTCCTCGATTGCTCTTAAACGGTGCCCTCGGGAAGTTTGGCTTGCGGCTTCATGCTCCAAAGCAATAGCTAGTGCTTCATCTAGCAATTTTGGTCTGTCCAGCTTCAACGCCTTCTGCAGCTCTCTCTTACTCCATTTACAAATGTGTCCACCGCAATTTCATCAAGGAAGCTATCGGCAGCTGTAGTATATGCTAGTCGCACAATACGAGCTACCCCTCCTTCAAACTCTTGCAGACTCTCATTTGCACGTTGCGCCCGAGATCGCAGTTGTGCTTTGTATACTTGCTGGAGATGACTGTCTCCATACCGATTCTCTAATTTAGAAAGCAAGACATGGTAGTTTGCTTGGCCAGCTGGAATAGACCTTAGGATGTCTGCTGCATCACCTCGTAAAGCAGCAGTTAACGAAACAGCTTTCTGATATTCGGTCCATTGGTGAGCCATTGCCACTGCTTCAAATTGCTTTCGATAGGTTGACCAGGAGCACTTTCCATCAAAGTTTGGCAGCTTAACTTTCATACTACCTGCAGCTATGTCCCCTATATCATTGCTTTTGAAGGTCTGGCTCGCATTTTCATCTTTTTGTATACTGCAGTGAGCATTCTCAACTGCCATTTCCAATGTCTTGATTTTCTGTTGCAGTAGCTCCATGTTCTTCTCTGTCGTGACAAATTGTTCGTCAACTATTCTTGAAATTTCTTCAAACTTGTTCGAGACTTCATCGAATTTCACCTCAAATGCCCTGGTTACTTCCTCGAATTTTTCGTAACTTTTTCTAGAAATTTCTTCGAACCTTTTCGAGACTTCATCGAATTGCACCCCAAATGTTCTGGTTACTTCATTGAATCTTTCGTTATTATTTTTAGAAATTCCTTCGAATTTTGCTTTGTTATCTCTTGAAATTTCTTCAAACTTTTTCGAGACTTCATCGAATTGTTCATTACTATTTCTAGAAATTTCTTCAAACTTTTTGGAGACTTCATCGAATTTTTCCTTTTTATTTCTAGAAATTTCTTTCAGTAACAGATCTTCAGGATCTTCTCCATTATCAATCAGAGTGTCCCTTAACCGTTTCTGGAGGGTCGCTTTATTACAGGAATCGTCACAATCCCGCTCCACCAATTGTTCTTTGAGTTGTTTCACTATTAACTGCACTAATTTCATTTTGAATTGTCTTTATTAACAAAGTCAATGAACCAATACAGTTTTCAAAGTCTTTAACACGAAAACGAACAAAAAGTCTTCATACGAAAAAGAACAAAAAGTCTTCACACGAAGAACGAACTAAAGAGTCTTCACACTAAAACAAAAAGGAAAAAAAGTCTTTACACCAACACGAAAACGAACAAAAGAGTCTTAAAGTTAAACTTAAATCTAACAAAAAGTCACGAATCTGTCTAATTTTATAGTCACTCACTGACTGATACCACACTGACACCAATGTAACGGGAATTTATATTAAAACTGGGTTCAATTTATTCTCACTTGTTTATTTATACCAATAACTACACGACTATATACACAATTATATTCACACTTATTTCTCGGACTATATACTTCTTACTACTTTATACTTTCTATGATCTATGGCCGACTATCTATCACTAATTTTCTACTTCCGTGGTCCGTGTGTTTATATCCACTTAACCTCTTATCTCGAAGCTTCTCGTCTAGAATAGACCAAATCAGTATATTCTCCATGTTTCTGGATTCCCAGTATGTTATTACCAACATTCTCCTTCAAGAGCAATCGAGACGCTTCCAGGGCTCCAGATATTTGTGTGTGTGTGTGTGAGTGTCTTTTATTATTTGGGTGAGTTCTCACGTTACAATATGATTGCAATATATATTGCTGTTCTTCGGGTCAAATAATTAAGGTAGCAAATCTATATTTGTAGGTAAGAAAAGTATTTTGTTTTTTTTTTATGATTCATTTAAATGTATGTTTTATTCTGAATATTTCCTAGGTATTTGTAATTGTCCTATAAATGGGTGACTGTTGGACAATAAAGGCTATTATTATTATTATTATTATCTATTATTATTATTATCATCCAAAATCTATTACATGGAATTAAATGCAGTTTTCACCGATATATTACTAGAGGTCTAACTCAATTTTACCGCGTCAGTCTGTCTTTCTGTTTGTTTGTAGACGCATCAGGCAAATAATACACCATGGAATTGAATGCAAATTTCACCAATGTATTGGTAGAGGTCTAACTTCAAATTTAGGTTCCATTTTACCTCGTCTGTCAGTCAGTATGTTTGTACACGAATCACGCAAAAACTACCGCATGGAATTGAATGCAGTTTTCCATGCGCACGAAGTCTCGGGCGAAAGTTAGTTTAGAAACACACTGCACTCTCAGTAAGAAACGCATTTAAGTTTTAATCAGTTTGAATCCACTATACTTAGGTAGGTACTGAGCTGATGAGATTCTACAGTTGAAAAAAAGACAACGTATTCTCACTGCCTGTTTTACATCGATTTAACATTATCGCATTATTTATCAAAGTTTATAAATTATCCTTTTCTATTTTTTTTCATTGACCGATATTAGCAAATATGAATAACCGTTGTATTTTCAGCAATAGTGACGAATACCTATACCTATTATAATAAAATTTTTTTTCCTCAGAATTACGGTTTTCGAGTTACAGCGGTGGTAAAATGGTAGCATGTAAAACACTTTGCATATTCCGGCCGCGATGTTTTGAGATCTCAATAATAACATATACAAGCAAAGAATATACTTGGATAATAGTATCTATCTTCATTGGTATAAGTGAACGTTCATAGATTTTCGTGACAAATGTTAGGGGAGCGAAGGGTAATGACGAACACATAAGGAAAATGATATTTTATACACAAATTTTTCAACTTTCTGTCTGAATAATGGTAATGGTAACATAATAAGGAATCTTCCCTATTGTAAGGCACAAGAAACTAAACATGTCTTCCAAGATTATCGCAAAAACACCACAAAAACAATTTTCTGTTAGTTCGGGATTATCCGACACTTGGGGTCAATACCGAACTAGTTCCGGTAATAACGAACAAGTAGTTTCACTACTTATTTGAAAAATTGAAAACTATCGCATAGGAAGTTCTCGGGACAATCAGAACGGCTGCAAAGCTTATATAACCAACTTTCGCAGATTAAACATAACCAAATTTTATTGTATCCAAACTCACCACAAACCCGGAACACTTCACCTTCATTGATGTCATTCTCCAAATCGCCAATGTCCACATCATCCAATTCGTCATCACACAAATGGAAGTCCTCTTCTTCTTCACTAGAAAACGATTCGAACACCTTGCGTACATATTTTTGACCTTTTCGAGGAAATTTTGCTGCCGCCCTTGCTTTTTTTGATGGGTTTGACCCCGACTTGCTTTGCTTCCTTATCTCGCTTCCTCTCTTCTTTCTCTTCCATAGACACCATTAAAGAAGCAAAAGTCAATTTTAGATTGTTGCTTTTTTCTTTGTAACCGAGTTTGAACAACACTTCGAGGCTTCTTGGAAAGTGGAGCAATTTCCTCGAAAGAATGATTAGTAGGATTTTCATTTGAACAGGTTCGTTTAAAGTCGGTTCAGGTGTTCGCATTATGGAACAGCCTGGAATCGGTTCGTTTAAAGTCGGTTCAGTTCAGTCGCCTGTTAACTACGTTCAGGAAAAACATGAACGGCAACGGCAAATGGCAAATAGGTGTTTGCCATTAACCGAATGTAAACAACCGACTGCATTTATCATTACCTACTAGATAAAAAGCTTAATATTTCTGCAAATTAATTTATCTTCCCTAAACCTAACACATTTTAATATTTACTTCTGCAGAATTAGTGAATTGAAAATCAAAAGAATACGTGCTATAGGTATATCTTAAAAGTCTCTTATGCGAATCAGCAATAGTATGTGGCTAAACCCACATGCGGCTGTAGTTCATAGTCATTACATACACTTAGAGATGGCGTAGACTAAAAATTTTATTTGTTCGCAGATACCCTCTGTTCGTCATTACCCTTCGCTCCCCTACACTCAAAAGTGTGAAATAAATACTTTTTATAAAAAATTGGACCGACATTAATAGTTGGTGCACTGAAAAATAAAAAATAATATTAATTCTGTTGGTGATGGTACTTGGTGCCAAAAGTTATCAATCTAACTGCAACTGCACAACTTCAAAAGTAACAGCACCGATATAATTAATATTATTTTGTATTTTTTCAGTGCACCAACTAATAACGTCGGTACAATTTTTTTTAAATATTTAATATTTATAGCGTAGTGATATGTCTAGTAAGTGACATAGTTTGGATATTTTTCTCGTCCGGTTTGCTTGGCAAGAGTGAAAACGGCTCAAACGATTTTGATGACTTTTATAAAATCTGTATAAAACCGTTTAAGAAAATAAACTGTGTTCATACGAAGTGTAAGACTCTCTAACTGTTTATTCATATTCTGGCTTAACTTCAAACGTCAAAATTGAATCTGACCATTGTCTTGGCACGCTGAAAAAAATTAATGATCGATCGATAGAATTCCTTTGAGGAAAGTCGTATTAGTGGACACTGCTTTTTTATGTTCGCTCTCGCCTTTCGCATCGTAAAATGCTCCTATTTCGACCTGTGAGATTCTGTAATCTCGAATTTGATTCTGTTATGCTTCTATTCCATAATGATTTTTTTCTTATTACCTTTTCCGTAGCATTCTCCTTCCATATAACCATTCATCGCGTTGCTAATTACTCGTTTTTTGATCCAGTTATTTCTGTTATGGGTTAGTCTACATCATATTTTTCTTTCTTCCACACCGATCTCTATCTATTGAGAAACATTTTTCTGAAAAATATTTTAACTGTAATTCTTTGGACATATCATTTATTAATATATTTAGTCTTTTGTTTTTCTTAACGACTTGCACGTCCTCCCTGAATTCTACAGCTCTACTAGACAATTTTAGGTTACCTGTACATCTGTTCCTGTTTTCTTCATCCTTTGTACGTTCATCGTTCGTAGAATAATTCTCCGAAAGCACCTATATTTTGGTAAAATTCTCGGAGTATTTTAAAATATGATCTTAACGAGGTCAACAGCACTAGTTGGTCATCTTTATAGGTATGAAAATAAAAAAACAAAAAACCTAGTTTCCGTATTACATTTTACATTTGAAAACTAGAAGCAGATTTCCTACTATAGCTTTTCGCATCCAACAAGGTCCAGTTTGTCATCCCACGCCTGAACCCAAGAGAAACTAACTAGTTTCAAACTTTTCTGCTGAAAACACTATAGACGCCAGGATGTCAGTTTCAAAAGACCTAATTAATGTTAATGTTTTTATACCGCATAGTTGGAAAAATATCAGAGCGAGCTTTGCTCGGGCAACACAGCATTTAGAGTGGGTCTATAAGGATGTTTAATCTTCAAAAATGTGCATATTTCTACTTAAAATAGTTAAAATGTATTGCGATCGGTAGATTGGTAGATAATATATATATATTGCTTTTATCGTTCACATAGCTCATAATTTACAGATTTCAATATAAATATGAATGTTATAACCAGAACTCAGCTGTATCACCAATCGCCTTCTCGACCCCCCAAGCCCCGTACTGCAATCTGTAGAACCATTCCCGAAATAGCTAGTGTCGATCTCGAGGGTAACATCTATTAAAAATGTAAGTAACGCCAATCGATTTCTCGGCTCTTAAAACCCCTTTTTGCAATTATTTATCTAAATCTGCAGAACGATTCAAGAAAACGTTTATGGAACTTGAAGATGACACCCTTGGCACTTATACAAATAATGTTAAAAAGTAGAACCTTATCTATATAACAAATGTGATTAAAATCGTTATAGCCGTTTCTGAGATTTTTTTTATATAAAAGAATTGCTCGTATTAATATATTAGTTAGCTTAGATATGTACAGACAGGTTGTCATTGAAAATATCTGACTCATATAAACACCTTTTATTTAAAATAAAATGGGTTCTTAGGTTGATTTTAAAACTGAAATCATGGGGTTCTAAAAAAGTGATGTGTCGCCTAGCCAGAGATCGGCGGTACTCGGATAAACCTAAATATTGCAACTTTTAGCCTAGATATTTATTTATAATTATTTTAGACGCAATAATCTGAGAAAATGTAGTTTCTGGAAGAAGTCTTCCTAATAATTAATTATTCAAATAAATACAATAGCAACAACTTTAGCAAACAAGGCAGTAGGACAAATAGATGCTAAAACGAACATTAACCGAAAGTAAGTGAAAAACTATCCACGTAACACTTCTTAGCTTCGATCGTCCCGATAAAGCATCGCCCATGTCGTTTCTTCAATCTAAGCTGGGGGTGCTCCTTTTATCTTCTTGTCCCCATCCTCACGCTTCCACCTTGAGGAAGACAAACAATGCAGTGGTCCCAAATTGTTTCACCGGAATACGTCTTCCTCCTCTTCTGGGTGAATATTCTCGAACAGGTGATCAACATCTAGAAAAGCTTGCTTGATTCCTTGATGTTATATGACTTTTGCCACAACTTGGTGTTTGCTCTGGATGGACTAAGACGGCAGAGGTGGTGCGAAATGCTTCTCATACGACCGTTGCTGCCTGGACCTCGGTAGGTACTCCTACAACCTTTGAATAGACTGCGCATTCTAGATATACCTACTTTTTCTTCAACTGTTCGATCCCTTTCTGGATGCACCTTTCCTCTTACTCTCAGGCTCGCTATCTGAGCTGTTCTTGTTGGAACGATAAAGACATTTCTGTTTGACGATGTTTTCTTTCTTATTTTTTTTGTCTCATTCTTGCCGGTTCTTCTAAGATTTGTCTTATTCTTGTTTGATCTTCGTGTCCAAATCCTTCTTGATCACCTTTTTCTTTTTCTCTTATTCTAGCATGTTTCTGTATATTTTGTTGTCTAATTCTTAACTATTCTTCGAAGATATGTCTTATTCCTTGTCCTCATCACATTCTGGTTCAATTTGTGCCTGTTCTTCTTTATATTCTTATCTTATTCTTTCCTGTTCTTCCCTGACTTGTCTGATTCATGCTAGTTCTTCTTCATATCGCTGCATAATTCTTTCATATTTTTTTATATTCTTGTCTATTTCTTGCCGCTTCTTCTTTATTTTGTTGTCTATTTCTTCCTGTTCCATTCTACATAATTCCAGAGGGCAATAGTTGCCATTTTGGCAATTTTTTACATTTTATTCACTATATATTCTCAGTAAAATGTACGTGATACCAATTGTAACGTGTAACTTGAATAATTGACTGCAAATTTCGCAAATTGCTTTCAAAAGTTTATTTCCAACAATCGGAAACACTTTGCATTTTAGTACTCTTTGAAACAAGGTGTCTAGAATTGAAGTCATAATGCAAATCGTGTGACCATGATTCGTATCAAAAGTACAGTATTGAATAGGAAATACTTTATTTTAGTACACAATTTTCAAGAAGGTATATATATATATATTATTATTAATTATATTAATAAATTGTAGAAGTTGTCCTAATTACACTACTAATACAAATATTGAAAATTCAACTATGAACATACCCTTTCATTGTAGACTTTTCCATACCTTTAAGCGATAACAACGTTATATCGCTTTGTCCGAAAAATAATCTTTCTATATTACATTTGTTGCAGCATTATTTTGAACAAATCAGTATATTTTTTTTTGTTCCTTGCTACTTCTTATTATGATGTTAGCGAGTACATAATCACGCTGGCTTTAACTGCCAGTTTTGCGGGTTCATTTATTTTTTTCATCTTTTTGCACATATCATTGTGAGTTTCCCAAGTATCCTCACTCGGCGAAAATACGCATTGGATTGATCGACACCATTTGAACACAGACGAGCTTGAATCTTTATCACCCCATTCAGGATATAGTTATTTTTCAGCGACACAATTTTCGGTATTTCAGACAGCAACATTTTATCGAAAGCTGTGGGATAAATCAATCGCTGAAATTTGGAATTCAAAGCAAAGGCTGTGTCGAGGAAAAGCTTGGTACCCGAAACCTTATTGCCATTTTCAACCACCATTTCATACTCAACGTTCAAAGAATTATTCAGAATATGCATTGATCAATTCTATGGAATGTTGTTTCTACGAGTGTTTCCGGGTGGCGATCTTGCTTGAATGGAGTTTTATTTTTGTTGTATAAGATCTCAGAATCCCTCATCAAGTTGGATTTGTTTGAAGTGTTTTATTTGTCATTCTCATTGCTTGATTCCTCGATGATTTGCATGCTACTGCCACCATCGGTATTTTCAGACTCATTGTCAAGAGGACAATTCATTAAAGAGTACTTTCCCTTATAATTTTCTTGTTCCACAAGATGCTTACTTTTGGTAAAATGTTCAGAAATCTCATCCAACTTTTTCCTTTTGTCTGAATGCTTCATATCAGATCTTCTATGTGACGTTGCTGCTCTCTAGAATTTGAAAATCGCTTCTATTCATCTGAGATGAACTGCAATAAATTTATCACCACCATATGTGCTTAAATGTGTTTTTTTAATCTTTAGAATAGGAATCGATGATTTCTGATGATCCAACAACGTATTGAGATTGCAATCTTTCTTGCATAACATTCGTACATTATGGAAAGTAGTATGCCAACTTTACAAGATCTTCGAAGACTTCAGTAAGGTACTACGCAACAATTATCCGCTACCTTTTCTGCCAGTTAATAATGAAACTTCTGACAAACCCCTCTACTTCAAGAAAGTTATCCTTCAGGCTTTCTTTAAATGATCTTTTTTTTCCGAGTCATCGTCTTTATTGGCGTAAGAGATTGTTTTTATTTGTTCAAATGCTTCCTTTGTTGTGATAAAATGTCTTCTTCATCCTGGTTCTGCCATCACATTCACTCAGAGCTACTACTTACTAGTAGTGATAACAGGCATTTTTTTAAATCATTGGTAGTCTTGCAGGTTGTCATAACTGCAATACTTCGAATGTGGAAATCATTTTGCTTACTGGGATTTCCCACGAATACCTTCTTTTTGCTTATCATCTTGATGAGATGAACGATATCTAACCCAACAAAACAACGTAGACAACGTTGTTATTTTTCTCCAGACAATCATATAAAACATGAAGAAATACCTATACGTTCCCAATCGACATTCATTGAAGCTTAATGTGACTACCTTCATCAGTGCCATCGAAAAATCGGTGACTACTTCATTTGAAACGTAGTTAATGTTTAACTAATGGTTCATCGAAATTGTGCTATGCCTTGCTTTACCGCTCGTACAATGCTTTTTGTTGCATCAATAACGACTCGTCTTATATTTTTATAAAGTTTTTGAAAATGAGTAGGTATTGGCATAGGGGAGTAATAGATGCGTTAATATTCATCCCTCATTCATACTTCATACTTCGGAAATATTCAGTCCTGATTTTATTCCGAGATCAAGATCACGAAAATCTTGTCGAGCTTTTCTTGTTGTTGCCGGATTTGGGATATGTGATATTTCTGTTTCGTCAAATTCCATATCTTTCGATGCCTCCTTTCTCCAAACCAAAGCTTTTTTAGAAGTATTTTTTTACCAATGGCATAACGTTTTTCTCCTCGTAAAGTTCAATTTTTATCATGAGGTATTCCTCGTGTGTCTATTAAAGTTAGGTACTGCTATGCTGATCCCAGTATTCGGTTCTGGTTCGCGAATTACAGTCCTTACAGGAACCTGATATTCTTAGCCACAAATTTTCTCTGGATTCCGTTATATTTGCATGTTTGAAAACGAAGGCACATGGCACTTCGACGTTCCTCCGTTTTTTGAAGGTTCGACTATAACGAAGTCAGAATCGCTTTCTTCACTGTTCTCGTTCAAATTCAAAGATGTGTCACATGAAATGGAAACTTCAGATATTCCTTGTTGCTTTTTGACCTTACTTATAATGCCATTCCTATTTATCCTCGCATATAAATTGAGGGTACATGGAATTATTTGACCACCGAGAAATTGGCTAGATTTCTTCCACACATCGGCATTCCTAAGTTTGAGATGGCCTAGATTCTCCCTAAAAATGTCAACTGTGCAAAAAGCACTGACTATATCGTCGAAAGGGACTCGAGAGGGAGCCGGCATTCCGAAAGATTTTTGTTATCTTCTAACATGTTCTCACTTATCAAGTTTACTCTAAAGGTTCTGTTATTCTTTAAGATTTTCTCAATAAAGTGCCTAAGGGGTGATATAGATGATGAGTATAGAGATTTTCTGTAGAAAAGTAGGAAAAGATTAAGATTCCTTCTCAATTGTTATACAGGTATGAGTAACGATATTGTGACAATTAACTAAAAATGTCCTGTACATTTCTGGGAGGAGATCAAATTTGAAAATGAAAATCTCCGGCAAACCACGACTTTTCCCAAGTAACGCCTATGACCATAAATCATACACCATACAGTGCTTTCGAAAATAAACATATAAAATATATATATATATATATATATATATATATATATATATATATATAAAATATAAAAATAAGATGAAGCTCTACACCTTTATGCTTTTGTTTAGTCGGACACAACCATTAATGAACTAATAGATCTCTTTAATTATTATACATACTTACGTTAAACGTAATTGTGCTCTCAATACTTAGGTGGCGCGAATTGTGTCCCACTGGTAGATAATGTCTCAAAGTTTTTATTTAGTAAGTAGTAGTATTTTATGTATTTAGTATTATTTAGTATTTTTATGAGTATTTTTAAAAAGTGAAACTAATCATTATCATTCAATTTAGTAAAATTAAAAATTATGTTATCCTAATGTAATCATAATTTTGACTATGTGTAGGTACGCAGAATGACACGCTCTTCCATTTGGCATGGTCGAAATTGGGTGTCGCCATCAAAAAAAATTGTCGATTACGTCATATCTCGAATAACGATTACGTCACAAATATGTATCGTATGTCAAAAAGTGATAAAACAAAATTGACGTAAGTAAGTACCTAAGTAAGTTTATTCACAGTAAAAAGATACAATTTTGTATTATACAATATAAGAACAAAAATATCATGTGAATAAGGGTCTATTGATAAGTGACTGAACACTTGTTTCAAGTTTAAGAATCGTAGAAATAAAGAAAAAATAAAAACTCATAAGCATAACATGATAAAATTATAATAGTGTAACGGTAATTTATATTAAAACTGGGTTCGATTTATTTTCACTTATTTATTTACACTAATTATTACACAACTATATACACATTTATATTCATTGCATTACTTAGCGCTTAAGGCTCTATTTATATTGACAGTTCTATGCACTAGTGTATGAACACACTCAACTGTCTGACTATATATGACTGTCTATGACTGACTGACTCTGTGGTTGACGCGGCTATTTATATATCTAACCTAGCCTCCTATCTCGAAGTTTCGAGTTGTTCTCGTCTGTTCTATTTCTCGCATGTTATTCCCTATACACTCCTTCGAGCGCAGCCCAGGGCCTATTCTCGGTGCCTCTGATATTTCTCGCGTGTTCTGGAATGTGTGTGGGTGTATTCCATTATTCGAGTAAGTCTTCACGTTACAACAGGTACATGTCGTAGGTGTGATAACAGAGATGAGAAAATTAACTTAAAAACTTAATAATAAGAATGTAAAACTTTTAAAATTAATGCAAAAGGGATGGACAATGCACATGGAATACTGACACAAGATTATCTTAAACAGAATTAACTATTTGCGAGTGTAGACAGATAACTCATACATTTTTCAGCAAGTTACTGAAAATATTGCTGGGGTTTGCGATTAGGTATATAATGTTTTAATCGTTTTTTGAAGACATGAATGTTGTCGATGTCTTTCAATTCCCTGTGCAGGCAGTTATAAATTTTTTGGGCAAAAAATTCATAGGACTTCTGTCCGAAAATTTTTTCATATAAAGAATTACATAGTTACCTTCTTGTCTTGAAACAATCTGGTATTTCACTTTATTTTGATGATAATGACAAATGATATTGTGAATGAAGAGATGTCTGACATCTAGAACTCTAGATTCTTCATAAAGTTGATCCGAAGGGTAGGTCCGATTTTTTGTATAGATGACTTAGACCGGCTTCCCCAGGCAAATATTCCGTAAAGAATATGAATTTCTACTAAAGAGAGGTGTAATATCTTTAGTTGTCTAATGGGTAAGATTTTCTCCAGTACCTTGAATCTAAATATGATAAAATTAATTTTTCTGGTAATAAAATTTATTTGTGAATTCCACTTCAAGGGACGATCAATCATCACACCTAGTTATTTTACCTCATGTTCAGCTAATAATCGATAAGCATTTTTTTTGTTCCAAGGCTTAGGTTCTGGAATGCTGGTGTTGTTGTTCTGTTGACGCTAAAAGGTATAAAAGAGGTTTTCTCAAGATTTAAGGTGAGCAGCTTGTAATCACACCAATTCTTTATATGAACGAAATCAGTCTTCACTTCTGATTTCAAGTTATCCCACGAGTTACTTGAATAGATCAATGCAGTATCATTTGCGAATGCGATAATATCACTAGAACTTTCAATATAAAATAAGTCGTTTACATATATGTTGAAAAGAACTGGTCCTAGCATTGTGCCTTGTGGAACTCCATACCCAGTACTCGATACATCACTCTGAACACTATTGACTCTTACAGTCTGCTGTCTTTCGGAAATATAACTTTGAAATAGTTTCAGTTCGTTTCCTCTTATACCAATGTCATCCAGTGATGTTGATTTTTTAAATGTATGAATCTAGGCGTTTCTTGATGACATTCTCAAATAACTTCGCCAGGTGTGAAATAAGTGATATGGGTCTGCAGTTATTAGTATCAGTTTTGTCGCCTTTTTTGTGAATTGGTACTACTACTGATTTTTTTTGCGTTGAAGGCCACACTCCATTCTCTATATTCCTATTGAATATAAATTCCAAAGGATCAATAATTTCTTGCAGTGTGGTATTAACGATTTCTGTCGTAATTCCGTCTGGTCCGGGTGCCTTTTTCGATTTGAGGGTTCTTGTCAAAGATTTCAGTTCTTCGCTATCAGTTGAAATAATAAAAAAGCTATTAGGCATTCGACGTCTATTGTGACGGTAATTTGGGTTAGGTAGTATTTTTTTCGGCAAAATTTTTCCCAACATTTGAAATAATCTATTGAATTCGTTCGCAATGTCTTTCGTACCTACTTGTTAATAGTTCTCCTTTCTTATTTATGACAGAATCGATATATTTTGGAGGTGTCTTAGTCTTACTAATTTCTTTTACGACTTTCCATAGGTTTTTTGAATCATTAGAGCTATCTTCTATCAATGATTTGTAATAATTATATTTAGTTATTTTAATCAAAACAGTTAGTTTATTCATTTATCTTCTAATTGCTTTATCAAGACCTCGTTATTTTCATTACTTTTCAAATTATTAAATAATTTCTGTTTGGTATTAATTGACTTTAATAGTGAGGGTGCCATCCAAGGAGCTTTTTTGTATTTTTTCTATTTGATAACCACTTTACAGTGCACTGACTCATTTATCGAATTTGTCATGATATTTACAAATTCATTTGCTGAAGATTCAACATCTTGTGCCTGATAGAATTCCAAAAATATTAATGAAGGAGTTTAGTAAGTTTTTTTTACTCGACATAACAGATAATTTTTTTATCGGTGTCTTCTTGTATTTTTGCTCGTCAAGTAATTAATTGTAGGGCTATGGTTGAGTTATCTGTGATACATGTATTGATAATAAATGGAAGGCATTGATCGTAAAGAATTGATTTTGATTTCAGAAAAAAAAACGATCCAAACATGCATTTAGTCTTGTACGTCCATTTATAGTAGAGATAAAGACGTGGTCTTCCAGTGTACTTTTGTACTCTGTAGAATATTTATTTTCTATCAATAGATCGATATTGATATCTCAAATAAAAATGTTTATATCATCACTATTCGATTCAATCACATCAAAATAGTCATGTAATAAGTTTGGAAAATCAGAGGAATCAAGAGATGGTGATCAATATATTCCTGAAATAATTATGTTTTTCATATTAAATTTGATTTTTATTTGTAATATATTGATCAAACCCTGTTTATGTATTGAAAAAGTAAAGCTTAAGTTTGATTTTACAAAAGCAACAACAAGATCATTTTGATTGAATGTTCCTTGATTATAGGCAGTATTGTATCCTTCCAAATTAAAGGAGTTCAGGTCTGTTATTTGCCAGGTTTCTGAAAGTATGACAACATTTATCTCAGAACTAATTTTGCTAAGAAATACTTTAAAGTCATCAAAGTTCTTATTTATGCTACATATGTTATTGTGAAGTATTGAAAATGTGTTATTTTTCAAACTGTTGATTTTCAAGACTTCATCAAATTCTTGTGCGTGGTGTAAGTTTCAAATTTCTTCACCTCAAAATCCCTAATATATGTATCCATTCTCTCTTATAGTGATGTCTGATAATTAAAACTAATGGCTCAGTGGCTGATTAGAAGAAATGTCATGATATCACTGAAATGTATGTTAGAAAAAGAACGCAAAGAAATAGTTAGGGTTCTACAGTATAGCAGCTTTCCAACTTAGTTGTGTGCTGCTAAGGTTTGTAAAAGCTAGACTGAAATAAAGAAATAAAGAAAGACGTGTTCTCCAGCGCTCTGTTTCGCATGTGTTGTTTATTGACAAATACGTGGGTGTAAGTTTCTGCTGGTATGCCAAGTATTGTTGTTGTTTGTTTGTTGATATGGAATGCGATATTTGCAAAAAACAAGCGACGAGGCCGTGATGGCAAAGTTCTGTAGTTCTGGTTAGCCTTTCGGAGGTAAAAGTCCTACAGTTACGAAAAAAATATTTAAAGTTTTATTGTAAAATATGTCAAGCCGGTGAGTCCTTTGTCTTGTATAAGGCCGTTATTGAAAAGCAGAAAAAAATATGGAGGCTAAAGATAAGATAATAAAGATTCTAGAAGAAGACAAAAATGATTTGCATGCCAAAATAGCAAGCCTGGATAAATTGCTCAATAGTCAGGAAGAAAACGTATTTTCTAACGTTCTATTCTCAGAAGCGTTAAAAAAGGATATCGCCGAGTCAGTATTGCTTGTAAAATCAAAAAGTGAGCAGAACTGTAACGCAACAAAAAAAGATAACAGGCAAGGTATTGATCCAGTAAATATTGAAGTCTCGAAATTTCATCAAGTAACAAAAGGTGGTGTTGTTATTGGTTGTTGCGAACAAAAATATAGATACTCTGCGTAAGCAATTGGAGGGTCAGCTTGGACAAAAATATACAGTAGAGATTTCTGCATTAAAAAAGCACAAATTCTCAATATTAATAACGAAGACATTAGTATGGAGGATTCCAATCAGGTCATTATGGACCTGATTGTCAAATGGAATAAACTGAGTACTGCTGATAGCTTTCACATGAAAATATTGAAAAAGCATGAGAATAAGTACAAACCTTATCATGGAATTGGATCCAAGGACTCACAGTGTTTTGTTAAGACAATCAAGAGTTAAGATGGGATGGTCCCTATGTCGCGCTTTTAACCATGCTAGTATCTTGCAATGATACAATTGCATGGGATTTAATCATTATGCATTACGCAATTTAGAAAAAGTGTGTTGGAGGTGCTCAGGAAATCATTTCTATAAAGACTGCAAGTCATTAGAAAAAAAGTGTGTAAAATGTGTAAAATCAAAGAATCAAGATGTCGATATTAGTCATGAAGCATTATCCAAGGACTGCCCTTGCATGGTGCGTATGGTTGCTATTAACATTGGGAGGAATGACTATTTTTGTGAAAATATATAGACAGTAAATTTTACAATGAATAATATTAGAGGTCAATTTTCTAGTTTTAAGTTAGCTCATTTAAATCTTAGGTCAATTTTTACAGGATTTCAGGAATTTGTTGAGGTGATGGTGAGTAATGATTTCGATGTAATTGCAGTCACGGAAACGTGGCTAACTGCTGAAATCTCTTCTAACATGGTTTTGCTGAACGGATGCAAGTTTTTTTGATGTGATCGCGCTTCTGGTAGAGGTGGTGGCGTGGGAATATATGTTAGATCCTCTCTCCAGAGTGAGACAACGCACCTAAACAATGCTGTAGGGAATGCTGGTTTTGAGAATATGTGGGTTAAAATTAGGGTAAATAGCAAATTTAATATGATTGTAGGAGTAGTTTATCGAACAGGAAATAACGTTGCGGATTGTGCCCAGGCATTAGACAGTATCTTACCCCTGTATGAGTATAATAATAATAATAATAATAATAATCTTTATTTAACTACGTTTTGTGAAATTACAATTGTAGCAAGTCAACAGATTAAAATAACTAATAGATTATACAATTAAAATTTAATACTAGAATGGTGTGTAGACTACTTATAAACTAACAAACTAGGACTTACAGTTTCTAAGTACTCGGAACGTGAATAAAAGGCATATTTGAGCAATAATTTCTTACAAACATTTTTAAAATTTTTAAGTTCAAGGTCTTTAACAGCCTGAGGAAGAACATTAAACAGCTCGATATCCAGTGAGTTTTTTGAGCACACTTTATATTTAAACCTTTTTCTTCTAATTAGGTTTGCCGATCTGGTGCCATACCGATGGTAGTCTGAGTTTAGCTTTAGACTGTCTTTACTTCCATGAATTTCTATCAGTTGATGCCAAATATACATGGCTGGTACTGTTAGAATTTTAAAATTGATAAAATAAGGCCTGCAATGATCGCGATGACCAATCCCGGCGATTGTTCGAACAGCTTTTTTCTGTAATCGAAAAATTGTAATGGCGTTGGAACAGTTTCCCCAGAGAACAATACCATAGGATAGATGTGCGTGAAACAAGGAGTGATAGGCATTAAGTACTGATGTATGGTGTAATAAGGGTTTTAATCGCCTTATGAGGAAAAGTGAAGAAGATAACTTATTTTTTAGCATCTCAATATGTGGAGTCCAGCTGAGATTTTCATCTAGTATTAGACCTAGGACTTTTGCGTTCTTTCCTTCTATAATTTTCCTGTCAGTTGAAAACAACAATTTCTGTGTTTTGTCTGCATTCAGCTTTAAACAGTTTTGGGAGAACCAGAGCTCCATCCTTTGAGCCATCAGATTACAAGTATTTCTAAGACCATCAATATCCTGATCACTACAAAGAATGGACGTATCATCTGCAAAACAGACACACTGACCTGGCGACAAAAATGAAAACAGATCATTAATATAAATTATAAATAGTAGTGGTCCTAAGACGGAGCCTTGAGGAACGCCACTTTCTAATACATGAAAAACAGAGCTTTTTCCGTTCATCGAGACACACTGCTCCCTAAGAGATAAGTAAGACTTGATTAATTGTAATGTGTTACCCCGCACACCATAACGATACAGCTTCTTTAAAAGAACTTTATGTGAAATACAGTCGAAGGCTTTACTCAAGTCACATAACATCAGACCAACATAATTTCCTTTCTCAAGGCCGTCGACTATATTCTGTACAATAGAACCTAGCGCTTGAATTGTGGATCGTCCCTCTCGAAAGCCAAACTGAGAGTCGCTTAAGAGATTATTTGAATCAAAATAGCTGCATAGTTTGTCTTTAATTATAGCTTCAAATACTTTACCAAAAATAGGAACAATAGATATAGGCCGGTAGTTTTCGACTAAGTCCCTATCTCCTTTTTTAAAGCTTGGCACCACTTTAGATACTTTGAATGAATTTGGAAAAATGCCCTTCTCATAACAATTATTGAAAAGATATGTTAACGGCTTAACCATAGCATCTGTTACGTGTTCTAAGAGTATGCTATTTACATTATACACATCCTCTGCAGCTGATTTTTTAAGAGCGTCCATAGCCTTCCTAACGTCTAATTCATGAATAGGCAAAAAGGCGAAAGATTTGGAAACCATCGGAATGTTTCGCACAAGATCATTTTGCAGGTCAGAATTTATCGATATATGTTTAATTAATTCCGAAGCAATCGATACGAAATAGTTGTTGAAATCGTCTGGTGTTAAATAAGGGGACGTACTAGTCGCATGGGATTTATTACGTTCGAAATTTATTAATTTCCAGGCACTTTTAGATCTGTTAGTAGCATTTTCTATATAGTTACCAAATGCCACTCTTTTTGCCTGTGCTACTGAATTTCTATAATCCTTGTGTAAGCATTTGTAGAGCGCCTTATAGTTTGTTGTTCCTGTTGCATCTCTTAAAATCCTTATCGAGAAGAGAGTTTCTCTTTTTTCTCTAAGTTTTTCGTTCCAAAAACACACTGGAGGTCGATCGGATCTAACAGTTTTTAATGGGAATCGTCTTTGAATGAGATATTTAAAATTAGTGGTGAGAAAAGTGCCCATCTGATCGACGTCATTACAATCATAGAAGTCTGACCAATTCAGAGACATCAGATCACTTTTAAATTGTCTAATAGACTTATCAGTCATTCTTCTAACTTTAAAATCCTCATTTCTAATACAAATATTGAAATTTAATGATATAAATTGTCCGAAATGGTCCGACAGACAGGGGTCATGAACATCAGCAGAAAAATAAGTGTCAGAAATATTTGTGATGATGTTGTCTATGCAAGTAGAAGCTTTTGCAGAAACTCTAGTAAACTTGGAGATAGTGGTATTCATACCAAAGCTGTTTAATAAGGATTTTAAGTCCGAGAGATTAGGTGTGTTTCTTAGGAAATTAATATTGAAATCACCAAGAATAATAATTTTTTCGTATATATCATGGAAATTGTGCAGCAAACCATCAAGCAAGCGCAAAAATGTGTCAACACAACCATTGCAGGACCTATACAAAGTAATTATTAGAATCTTACCATTACAAACATCAATGGCACAAAACTCTGCATCGATTTCTTTAGAATATGCCTTTACATTCACCTCCTTACAGATAATTCCTTTTCGTGAATAAATACAGACACCACCATGAATACGTTTATTTCTGCTATAAAAGGAGACTAAGTTAAAATTATCAATATTTGCACATTTCAAAATATCTTCAGTGCACCAGTGCTCACTAAGACATATTATATGATAACTATAATCTCTAACAAAGGCTGTTAGTTCATCAGTCTTATTTGAGAGTCCCTGTATATTAATGTGGTAAACTGAAAGATTATTCTTCACCTGAGAGGATTTACTACTAGTCTTACATCGTTTGACAGGAGTAGATTTCAAGGGTTTACTTGAAATCCACTCATTATTGGAAAATTTAATGTTTCTGCGGTCGAATTTACTGGAGCTGTACTTATCTCAAGCAAGTTTGTCACTTTAACGTTGAAAAAGTTATTTATCTTTTGTTTTATTAAATGTGCCAAGTTTCTAAGTCCACGATTATTTAAATAGATTGATTTATTAATAAAATTATCACGTGCAAATATATCAGTTAGGTTAAGATGCCTAATGCTATTATTGAAATATTCTAAATTTCCAACTATACTGCTAATTTTGTCATTTATTCGCTGGATGTTTTCAAACCTGTTATCCCAAACCGGGTTTGTCGGAATGCTACACTGAATTAAATTTGTAAAAAAACATTTATCAGCTACTTTGTTCAGATCACGGGCAGATAGATTTTTATTATTTTTTCCAGCCAATACAATGACAAAATCACTTTTAGTTAAAGTCCTAATAGTACTATCTATATTGCTAACAACATCCAAAAACTTAGCATTCGGTTTACATATTAACAAAACGTTATATTGATCTCCTATTGTACTCTTAAGAGGCCAGTATAACCTTTTTCCATACTCATCTGTTAATATTACGATATTAGCTTTCTCCTTGGTATGGTTTCCCGCCAGGCTGCTGACTTGTTCAGTGTCTCGACAAACAGATTTATGGTTTTCCTCGATAGGCACATTTAGTTTCCTTTTTAGTTGCTCCGCCTCTTTTCAATATAACTTGTTTTCTATTTCAAGGATTCTTATTGAATTTAACATTTGATGGTTTATACTGTTATAGGTAACCTAAATGTTAACTTATTAAATTTGACAAATCCAGTATCCAGAGCTGTTTGATACTTTTGGTTTTGGTCAGGTAATAAACGAACCAACTGGAGTTACAAGAGCCACATCTACATTACTCGATCCCATCTTCCTTAATGACATTGATGTTTTTGAAAAAGCAAGTACAGTTTGTGTGGATAATATTAGTGACCACAAGTTGACTTTCTGTCACTTAAAACTGCCTTTGCAAAGAAAACTCCCAAAAATTTGTAACATTTCGAAACTTCGCAAATTTTAATAAAGATATATTCTATAATGACCTACGTAATATTCCATGTGATGAAGATAAGGTTATTTTCTTATCACATCCATTGACCTCATTATTTTATGAATATGTGCCCTTTAAAACTGTTCGTGTGAACAAACCACCAGCCCCTTGGTTGACGCCGGCACTAAAGTCTATTATGAAGGAGAGGGATAAAGCCAAGGCAAAGTATAAGGCGAAAAAAGTTCAGATGCTTGGGAAGCTTACAAAAACCAAATTTTGCATCTCAATCAGTTCGTAGGGAGAAGATTGGTTATCTATATTTTTTGCAGGGTTGCCATGATAAAAAATCCCTTTGGAAGGGCCTAAGACAAATGAATGTTTATGCTAGTGCAAAGTCTAGCAAAAATAATATTTCCCCTGAGTTATTAAATCCAGATCTAGTGAATGATTACTTTTTGAGCGTGTTTCAAAAAACTGATAACTGTGATCACAAAGTATTTTTTTCATTAGTAATAAATATAGGGCTGGTATAGAGTTTCTATTTTCTATGGTAGTCCCGACACTGTTGTAAATGTTGTTCATGATATTCGATCAAATGCTGCTACCTGTAGTCCTTAACCATCTGACGCACATAATAAATTGTTGCATGGAACAGGGATATTTCCCAAAATAATGGAGAGAGTCAATAGTGTGTCCAGTCCCTAAAATAAGAAATTCATCAAGTGTGAGTGAACTGCGTCCAATAAGATTGTTACCGGTGCTTTCCAAGATGCTGGAGAAGGTTGTTCATGTACAAGTTACCTCTTACCTCAGAAGTAACAGTCTGCTTCCTGTCCATCAATCGGGATTTAGAACCGAGCATAGCACAACATCCTCTCTGCTAAATTTAACTGACAACATTTTTAGAGTTCTTGACAAGAATATGGTAATTGTTTCAGTATCACTTGACTATTCTAAGGCGTTTGATATGCTCGACCATCAACTACTTTGTGCAAAATTGAAATACCTTGTTTTTGATGACGTTTCAGTATCCTTTTTCAATACATATCTAACTGATAGGCAACAGAGGGTGCGAATGGACAGTGGTCTTTCCTCTCCTGGACAAATAGTATCTGGTGTTCCTCAAGGGTCCAATATTGGACCACTCCTATTTTTGATTTATAGCTTTGACATCTTTGGATCGGCTACTGGTTCACACGTACAATCCTATGCTGATGATACTCAGCTGTTACATTGTTTTGACTCTGCTGAATATGATCATGCAGCTACAGCTAATAACGAAGATCTAAAATCAATTTCCGAATATTCCAGAAGACATAATTTAAGGATTAACCCAAGTAAAACTGAAGTGCTTTTGTTCTGCTCAGAAAAGCGTCGACGAGAACTAGAAGATAGTTTGGTTTTAAGGTTGGGAGAAGTCAATTTGCAGTTCCCGGTTTGTGTAAAAAATTTGGGTCTTTATATTGATACAGGTCTGAGATTTAAAAGTTATGTCAAAAAGTTACTTCAAAGCAACTATGCGAAAATGAAAGTCTTCTACGCAAACAGACATATTCTTAACTACAAAATGAGAAAAAACTTTGCAAATCATTGATTCTGCAATATCGTATTCTTCCCTTGATTGGATTCACAAACCAAAAACCGCTTGCAAATTGTTCAGAATACTTGTGTACGATTTATTTTCAGCCTTAGGAAGTATGATCATATTTCAGCTAAATTTAATGAGCTAAAGTGACTTAATATGTCAAATACAGAAAAATTGCATTTCCTGATTTTTCTGATAAAGCTATTGCGTACCGATGAACCAATTTATCTAAAGGAAAAGCTTATATTCCGGACAGCTATCCATGACCGTGACTTGCGTCATCGAGATCAGCTCACTATGCCACAGTATCAGTATGCATTATTTCAGCGTAGTTTTACTTATAATGCTGTATATTTATATAATTCTTTAAATACAGAGCCTAAATCAGATAGCGTTACGGTTAAACAGTTACGGTTAAAGTATAAAACTTATTTGTTAAACCAGCAGATAATTTAATTGTTTTGTTTTTTTTATTTCATTGCGTATATTTTTTTCTTTTATTGTGAAATTAATTAAAATATTTGGGTAAGTTGTGTTGTGATTCTTTGGGAAAGTATATAAAGTTTTGGTGAAATAGGGTATTGTTTGCAAATTATATTATTTTATTAGGCCATACTGTTGGACCGAAATGGTTAAGTGTAAGAGTAACTCAGGGTTAAACTTCGCCATTTTGGTCTTGTTTTGTGTATTTGTATTTATATATAGATTAACCTTATGTCTGTATATAGATATTCATTTTTGAAATAAAGTCGATTTATTATTATTATTATTATTATTAATATACTGTATCCAGAAGAGAGGGACTCTGTGCTCAGGAGCCATCATTAAAACGCTAAGCCATAGAATGTGGTCACTGTTTTAAGCCCTTTATCATAAGAAAACCCAAAGCCGAAAGCTATCTAAAATAAGTAATTTTTTATTAGCCATGTTCAAAACCGTAATAATTATATTTGTTTCTATCTAGTCCCATTGGGAACATGGATGGCAGCACAAGTTAAATAGTATTTTGACTACAATTGACGATCGAATATATTCGTTGCATTCAGCAACGAGGACGCATCGACGCATCTTATCTATTCTAGATATTTTGAGTCTTGTCTATAGACATGTATGGTGAAACCTGCTAATTCAAGGGTTAATAACTGCTTGTAGCAACAAATTCTGGTAAAAAATACAAAATAAAGTTTTAATTAACCATGGAAATGTAGAATGAGCATTTCTGCAAAGTGGTTTCTCGTATCTTTGTAGTCAGTTAAACAGTAGTAGTTTTCTATTGCCAAGAATATAAAGAACAATGATGACCAAAGGAAATTAAACAGGTGATATGAATTAGATGTGAGCGGCTTACTGTTCTGATTCTAACACACCCATGAACATTGCAAGTAATGACATTTGATAGACTACTGAGGCCTTTTTGGTTGTTTGTAGGTTCAGGGTGGGGAGGTAATATGAAATTCATGCAAGCCAAATGTTTCTACCAAGAATATATAAAGGGAGGATGACTAACTCTGTATCCTGTTCTATAAGCAGAAGTGGCTGAAATAACGTCCCGTGATAAGATGTCAATTTGGTATGTTGCGCAGTATTTCACTGAGTGTCTATTGTTGTATTTAAGCTTCCTTCGCCCATACTACATAAGGATGCGCAGCGTGATTTTGCGCAACCTACCGAAATGACATACGATAACCCAATGTTTTTTGTGCTACTCCCACTACTCGTGTTACTCGTCCTCCCTATATTTGTTCATGGTTTCTACTCTAAAAAGTGTCTAAAGAATGTCAAATAAATGTTCGATAACTTCATAAATTAATAAGATATATGTACCTAGGCATGCATCAAATACGCACAAAATACAATTTCAAGTTGTAACTGGAAAACAAAATAGAAAAGCTTATTTTTCTTTTCAGATTATCATAAAAAATATATCTAGACGGCACCATTGTTTTTTCTCTATGTCTAATAGTTACCAAGGTATCCTTAAAAGCATCGAAATTTGCCCATCCTGTAGGTACAGACGAGACAAGATGCTGAAACTGGAAAAAGGCTGAATGAAATGGGTTTCCATTCTATAAGTAATAGGTAGGTACTCGGTAAATTGTAGAAAATATCACAGTAAGAAGAAGCGGTATAGGGCAATTTACAGCTTCAAACAATCACTTGTATTTAATCAAAAAGCCATGCAGATGTATATTTTCGAATAAAACATGAATATATATTCATAGTTACAGAATAGTAGTTATTTATTCTATGTCCTGATTGATGAAATTCTGATACCTATTTTCGAATAAAATATTTTTGACCGACGAATCGACTGTCTGCCTTTTTTTGGTTCGAGCGCGCCTTTTGTATAGTAAACGAGGTCCGATTTTAATGATTTTTGATTCATTTGAAAGAGGAGGCTTGAGAAATGGTCCCATATTCATAAACTCAAATCTGAAATCTCCTTCCCGAAAAGAAGCTCCCGAAAGGGGTCAACTTTTTTCGAAAAGATAGGCCAATATCCGGAAACGTTAAAATTAAATATTGTTTCAAAAGAGTTACGGTTTTTGAGTTGTATTTTCGCTATGTGGAGGGGGCAATTTCTTTCGAAAATTGAAAATTTGAAGCAACCAAGTTAATAATCAGATTACTTGTAGCAAAATTTATATTGAAAAATTTTCCCATAGAGTTACGGTTTTCGAGTAGTGGTAAAGTCGTATAAAATATACGTATTTCCGCAACGATGTCTTTTTTCGATTTTTGAATAATAACAAGCACAAGCAAGAAGCAAGTGGACGTTCAACGATTTTAGTGACTAATGTTGCACTCAATAGTATGAAATAATCCGAAATCTCCTTCCCTCCGCAAACCGCCCCCGAAGGGGTGCAAGAGGCGAATTTTATCGAAAATCGAAAATCTGAGTTGGTATAATTAAAGATAGGACAATATCCGGAAACGTTTAAATTGAACATTTTTTAAAAGACTTTTTTCCTTAGATTTTCGAGTTAAATTGGTGTTAAAATGGTAACATATAAAATAATTAAGCGTATTTCCGCAGCGATGCTTTGAGATCTCAATAATAACAACTACAAGCAAAGAATATACGTGGGTAATAGGATAAGTACTATCTTCATTGGTATTAGTGAACGTTCAACGATTTTGGTGACTAATGTTAGGTACACTCTAAAGAGTGAAACAAATATTTTTTACAAAAAATTGGACCGACGTTATTGTTATTAGTTGATGCACTGAGAATTATAAAATAATATTAATTCTATTGGTGATGGTACTTGTGAAGTTGGTGCCAAAATTTATCAATTCAACTGCAACTGCACAACTTCAAAAGTAACAGCACCAATAGAATTAATATTATTTTATACTTTTCAGTGCATCAACTAATAACGTCGGTCCAATTTTTTGTAAAAAATATTTATTCACGAATAATTGGAATGACGTTATTACTTGGGGCACTGAAAAATACAAAATAATATTAATTCTATTGGTGCTGAGTGCTGGTGCCTACTTTTGCAGTTGGGCACTTGCAGTTAGGTTGAAAACTTTTGGCACCACCTTCACATTCACAAGTACTAGCACTCAGCACCAATAGAATTAATAATATTTTGTATTTTTCAGCTCACCAACTAATAACGTCGGTCCATTTTTTTGTAAAAAATATTTATTTCATACTTTTGAGTGCAACATTAGTCACGAAAATCGTTGAACGTCCACCTGCTTCTTGCTTGTGCTTTGTTATTATTCAAAAATCGAAAAAAACATCGTTGCGGAGATACGCATATTTTATACGACTTTACCACTACTCGAAAACCGTAACTCTACGGAAAAATGTTTCAATATAAATGTTGCTACAAATAATCTGATTATTAATTTGATTGCTTCAAATTTTCAATTTTCGAAAGAAATTGCCCCCTCCACATAGCGAAAATACAACTCGAAAACCGTAACTCTATTGAAACAATATTTAATTTCAACGTTTCCGAATATTGGCCTCTAAAAATGTTGACCCCTTTAGGGAGAGTCTTTTAGGGAAGGAGATTACAGATTTGAGTTTTTGAATATAGCACCATTTCTCAAATATCCTCTTTCAAATTAAGCAAAAATCATCAAAATCGGAGTTCTTTTACTATATTCGGCGCACGCACAAACCAAAAAAAAACGGACAGTCAAATTTTATACCTCCTCCGTTTGGGTTCCTTGGTCAAAAAGAAGCACTGCAAATGAATTTAAACAAAATGTTAGGACTTGGTCATCAATGTTTAGGACTAAGGATAACGACAGATGAAAAGGACAGATAACATTTTACTGGAAATTTATATCCGGTAATCCATTGTTTTTATTTAAATGAAATGTCTGTCACAAACATATAGTTAAACAACCCAACTTCAGGGCATTTTGACAGAAGATATACAAAAATTAATATTTACGAATACCAGTAACGTAAATGTGAAGTTTCTGTATGTACACTATTAAATGATGAACTTGGCCCCTCCAAAATAACAATACTGTCTCGCTAAGTGCGAAAATTTTACATTCCTCCTAATTCATATTGTGGTCCAATGGTCACGATTAACCATTTAAAGGCTCCCACATATTTTTAATACGACAACGAATATTTATTGTTGACTGTACTGCATTTCATTTTGGATTATATAAACCATTTTCCAAAGAATTATGTCTTTCTTATTTAAAAAATGTCTTATTAGATATTTCTCATAGTATTATTGTATTGAACACTCTTAGGACTTGTAGTTCTTTCTTTCAGGAACAATACCTATGTAATAGTAGATAAAGTTTTGCAAGAGTAAAAATGTTCTTCGAGTAGGTATGTATTTTGCGTTCACAGCTCCACATCAATTTTATCTAAATCTAATAAAAAAAAAGTTTAACCAGAATATAAATTCATTGTCAATTTATTCCTATGAATGCAAACTTCAGGTACAAGGACATAGATCCATTATCTCTATTCTTAGAAATATTTTAGTATGTTGCTACTAAAAAAGGGATAAAACAACTTGACGAGCATGCAGCAAGGCTGAGACTCATTCAAATCGCACATACACCCTTTCGTCTATTTTGGAACAATTTAAATAGGCACCTATATTCCTTGTGCCGTTTTATGATCCTAATGACCTATGCTTTTCCAGTCAAGGACTTTTCGATAATATGTAACTGTTGCGTTTTACGATGTTTATATGACTGGGCTTTAAAGTTTTATACGTGCTTAGTATTGCATTTCCTTCTTCCTAACAAATAGTTTACAAATTTGATACCTAAGGGCTTTAACTATGTCGAATATGTATGTAGTCTTCTGGTACATGCTTCACAAGTGAGATGTGTGTTTGTTCGTGATTTTGAGTTATCAGTAGATTTGGTTGATTTGTATAATAAGTGTGGATGAACAAACGAGCAGGATATGGCTAGCAGTTTTCGTAAGTTACTCAAAATCCTCATAACTATAGTTAAGTCATAAAAATAATACCTTATAACAACCAGCATATAATACAGAATATTTTAACAAATGAAAGATCAATATTTTTTTCTTTCTCATATATACTGTACATAAATTTAATCTTAGAATTTTCACCAATATGCAGCGTACAATTCACTGTACCTAGGCGTTATTAGAGATTCGTCATATTACCGTTACTCCTATGGCAACATAGATATTCAGTACCTACCTATCCATTGAAATATGGGCGTGGTGTTTGCTAGGGCGCAAGATCTTCAAATAAACGGGAAAGATGGAAGCTATCTCCTTATGTATCATTATTCATAAATCTTAGTTGTCAAACTATATAGACAGTCTCTCAGATCAAAGTATTTTTCTTCCAATATTGCCGATCTCGAAAAGTGGCTCGCTTTGAAGATAACATAATATTTTAATCCGAATGTCAAAAAATTAATTATTATATTCATGATGAATTACGTGATGAATACAACATTTTAAACTCCAAATAGAATACTTTTATTAGATAAAACATTCATGGTAAAAGACTGAACACACAAGTCCACGATCATAAGTCTAATTCTATTTTCGCAGCCAAGTCTTCAAGTCTATGCTTCGCCTTTGCAAGCATTATTATCAGCAAGGTGTGTTAATATACCTACCCGAAACCGTCAAACGTGGTTAAATTGCAACATGAGAATGGATCATAATTATCTGATTTCGCGTTATTCATCTTTTAAAATATGTGACATCGACGGTGATAATTTACGGAGCTTATCGTGATTATTTTGGTTACAACAGCTAAACTGTTAAGTAGACGTTTATGAAGGGAATAATTAAAATCCTAGTAATAATTTAAAATACTACCAAAACCCACATTTTTGAATGTTAATAAAATGTTGCATCATGTAAACGTTCCCAGTGAGTCTAGAGAATAGGACTAAAAAATCATCTAAAATGCCAAGGTTTAAAATAAAACTGAATTTAATTTTCCCTAAAAACGATCCTTCAGACAAATAAGTACAATGAAAAAACTCTTTATAATAAAACTAGGACCGACTTTATTATAGTTGGTGCAGTAACCATACAAAATAACACTATTTATACTGGTGCTGTTAATTTTGAATTAGTGTACTTAGTATACCTACCCAGGTATAGTTACTTTTGTCACCAACTTCAAAAGTACCCATACCAGTAGAAGTAATAAAATGAGTTCTAGTTTAGTTGATTTTTGAGGATGCAGTCATTTAGTAAATAAAATCCTTTAATTTAAGCTGAGCTTTCGAGAATGATTATTCTCTTCATCAAGGCAAACCACAAATCGTTACAAAGTTATTTCAACAACAATTTAATAGTATTATAAAAATACTTACAGTCGTCAATTTATATTAAAAAAACTAGAAAGATTTCATAGCCATCAATTACAATATTATCTACATTATTTATATTTGTTATGGAAACATAATAAGTAACTTGATTAAGTTGATAATAATTTATTTTAATGTATAAAATATATTTGCATTGTATAGAAGAAGCAATAAATATTTTTTACAAAAAATGGGACCGACGTTATTAGTTGATGCACTGAAAAGTATAAAATAATAGACTGGTCAACTCGAAATTTTTGGGCGAACTAGGTGTTCTGAAATCTTTTTCTTTTTCTTTCATTCCTTTTTAATTTATAATTATAGAAATGAAAGTTCAACAAAATTAATACAAAGTTCAAAATTATTTCGTCTATAATTAATACCGAAATAAATGTTTGATGCATCCTTAATTTAATCTTGGAATCAATGAAATAATTTCCAATAACTCGATAAATCGTAAATCTTAATATTTCAAACGTTTCTAAAGAAAACTTCTACATTTTTTAATGAACTCACTAGTAAACATGGAAATATTTTTAATGGGTATATGTTATAATTTCGAGAAAGAATGTAAAAATTGTATCTAATTTATTTTCCAAATTAAAGACTCCTTTAAAAATTACAGAAAAATATATTGGTCAAACTGACATTTTAAAAGATTTAGATGTACTTGATAAAAAATCTTGTGCCTTGACTGAACATGCCATCAGTAAGAAACACACCTAGTACCTATTGATTTTGATAATATGTAAGTACCTACTATTGCTCTATATTCCGAGAAAAATTATTTTGAACGTGGTTTCATAGAAATGGTGAATATTAAGGTTAATAATAAGAATAAGACTATGCATAAGTGCTCAGATATAAAAGCACTTATCTTAACTGATTTTATAACAATAAATTTTTGAAATGTTGAGTTTCCATAAACCTTAAAATTAATCTTATTTAGTGAGAGAAACTGGCTTATTTGTGAATAAATGAATGGTTTTCAGAATGTTTCATTCTAATGTCGTATTGTGAGAGAATATGATCTTATATATCTTAAATATTTATGAATGTTTTTAAGAACAGTAAAATGTTTTTCTTCACTTTTTCACCTTTAAAATGAATGTTGATTAAAAAAAGGAGAAAGGAAAGGAAAAGAAAAAGATTTCAAAACATCTAGTTCACACAAAAATTTAAAAGTTGATGGTGAGGGAAATCGGCATGTTTTGTGAGTGAATTGATGCCTTTTTCCGAATAATCATGTTCAAATAATATATGTGGTATTATGAGAGAATAGGTATGATTAGATGTACCTATAGATACCTATAAAAATTGTAAAATTACCTGAAAAAAAATTACATAATTAATAATGGGTTTTTTGCCCTTAAACTGTTACTTCAAGCCTAAGATTCAAAATAGTATATTAAACCTCCATGCTCCATGTTTAAATAGCTACAAAAATATAAAGATCATTCATAAATAATATTCATTTTTATTAACTAAATATACCTAGATACTTTTCAACTTATTATGTTACCAAGACCTATATAAATAAGGACATTTGTAATTGATGACTATGAAATATTTCCTATTCTTGGCTAATTTATTCTAATTCACGACTGTAAGTATTTTTATAATAGGTAAGTACTATTATGTTGTTGAAATAATTAATTAAAACAAAGAATTTTATTTATCAAATGACTAGATCCCCAAAAAATATCTCTTAATTATACCTATATCAAAAATATAAAATCAATATATATCTAGGTATATATACATAACTAGGTAAGTATATCACATTTCTGAGTGTACCATTAAGTCATCAAAAAATTGTCCAATTTAAATGTTGCCTCTTCTTTAATTTTTCCTTATCAAATATACACTATTAACGCGATCCGATATATACCTACCTAATTATCGATAGCTGTCAAATGGGTTAATCGATTAACTGTCTTGTGAAAACACATAAAAAACAAACGTAATATAAACGAAGCGAATTTATGATACATGTATCTAGGTACCTACTTACGTAATTGGGTGCAAACCTTACTCCAAATCTGCCAAACTCTGCAAGCTAACACTATTATAAATATACAAATAGCAACTTTCGACTATAGCCTTTTTTGTCCATATTACAGAGTTTTGCGTCCAACCTAAGCTAACTAACCTTATTGGAATCCAAGACAAAAATTTGTTTAAAGTGACCAGTAATCACTTAATTATTAACTGAATATCCATTTATATCCAGTAGTCTTGAATGACGATTACCTTCATAATTAAAAATATTTTCTGACAAAGAGATCGTAGAGTTCATACCTACAAATTACTTCGTATAGTTTTTTTGTATTTAGATCTTATTATTTTCCTGCTATTCGATATTTTCTATTAGGTTCGACATAACTTTTTAACAAGTAACTTTATTTTTTTACTATCTATAGATAATTTTTTCTATTCAGTTATTCAATGATTAGACAAAACTGCCACCTAATCCAATTTTTTGATGATTACCAGTCAGTAAGTGTAAATAAATTACAATGTATAAACTGGTCACTACATTTATTTTCATATGATGTTGATACCACATTTGATATATTTTTGTGGACTATCCTAACCTTTCCAAAAAAACAGAGACTATTTACAAAAGAAATAAAAATAATCTTTGGTTTAATAATGAATTGAAAAAAATCCGGGGCAAACTTCTGGGTAGCTATTTATAGACAGAATCAACATATTGACGTTTCTCCTCTAATGTAATCATTAAAAAATAATTACAAATATAACATAAAAGAAGCAAAACAAAAATTTTATTCATATAAAATTAGAAATAGTGTATATAAGCAGTATGGAGTCTAATTAATAACACAAAGAATTCAAATAAACAAAAGCTAAAATATAAATTTACTCCAGAGCAGTTTATCATTTTTTTGTATATATCTCCGACAATATCACAGCTACCCTCCTCAAAACTGGCAATGATCCTGCCGTATTCACATCTAGATGTACTTATTCACAATAATCTACCGTCCTCTGTGATTTTTCGAAGGCGTTCGATTGTGTGTCACATCAGAATCTGCTTAAGAAACTAGTATACTATGGTATTAGAGGCATCTGATGCAATCATACCTATCTGGTCGCTCTCAAATTGTTGATTGTGGAGGTACCACTTCATCAGTCTCTCCTATCAGAGAGGAGTACCGCAGGGTTCCATCTTAGGTCCCTTTTCTTGGTACTACTTGGTAATAATACATAAGTACACTACTCTTCTTGACACTATAACAAATACTACTTTACAAAACCTTCATAATTGGTTCGCAGATAACAATCTCAGTATGAACTTAACTAAAACAGAGCAGGTTACATTTTCCCACAAAAAACTGGATGAAAACAATATCAAGTTTCTTGGCATTCATTTGGACAATAGGCTGACATGCCATCATCATAATGAACGGTTGGCAAATAAAGTGGCATCTACATTATTCCTGCTCCGGAAAATTATACAAATGGCCCCATATGAGGTGGCTAGAGCAACGTATATGGGCCTTTTATATATATATATATATATTGAATCGCAAGCGTTCTTCAAGATCCTTATGTGCGTATTAAAAATCTCCAGTTTATGAACTGTAAGGACACCTTCGCTTTAGGTCAGATCTAACTGAATTCCCGCGAAAACCGTTCAAAAAGTTGTTGATCGTCAAGCAGTGCCAAACATCTAGGGCAGAACATAGAGTGGGTGAACTTTAACCTGGACTTTAACATTAAATACCAATTGCTGTGCAACATCGACAGCTTTTATAAGTGATTTTTCTAATGGATGTTTAGTCAAATAACCTTAATTCGATGGAAAATAATGCCTTTCTATAAATTTAGTGTAAAAAACAAGGTGGCCGGCCACTAGTTTCGTAATTTTTGATAGTAACTAGTTGCCGCCCCCCCGGCCGACTACTGGCTCACGAGGGAGAATTTTATTCTTTCGCTATCACATTGAATAAAAACAATATTCAAATTATCTTTGTCTTATTGCATAGTTTGGTATAAGCTTATTGCCTGTACCAGTAGAAGGCCGTGCGTACGACGCTTGGAAAAAATCTTACAAGCCATCAAATCTGGCGACCGATTACTAGAACTTAGGCCTTTTCGTAATTTTACCAGTTGTCGGCCACAAGATTTCTGAGGCTATTTCAAACAAATTTTGCACGGAAAAGTTGATTTCAACAATCCTTAGGTCATGTCTGGCCGTGCGAAAACAAAAATTCATCAACACAACGATGAAAACTTGCAAGCGCTCTTGAAACTGTGAAAAATCGTGCTTTTATAAAGGAAATATACCGAAACTATGGAATACTCAGGTCAACCCTACAGGATCGTACAATTACAATTTTCGCACTGGCAAAATTTTTACCACAAAAATAGCATTCAACTCTTTCAAATTACATGAACGAAAGTCGAAAAGTATTTGGCAGCAAAGTCAATGCGTGATGTCACTAGAAATTACTAAATTACGATGAAATTATCTACATTTTGTATGTGGGCCCAAAATGCCTAGTTCAGACCTGGTAAGAAATGACTAATTGAATGAATAATTTTAGGGCGGCCGACTACTAGTGTAGGTACGGCCGACTACTAAGGTGCAAAAGGCCGACTACTAGCAAAACAGTTTTTATTAGAAATAAAAATTAAGTAAAAATTCACATTCGAAAATCGGTTGTCTTTCTGTATACTTACCTACTATGGAATAGCCTAATCTGCGAGCTACAAATAAGAACCAAAGTTTGTCCACTCCGTCTACATATGCCCATGTCATTGTCAGTTAAATTGACATTACTTCAAAAAAGGCCGACTACTAGCACATTCACCCTATATTTGTACTCAAAACATATTTGTCTAAAGTTTTGATAAAATCAGCCATAACTCATTTTTTTCAAATAGGAGGGAATATTTTTGACACCGCCGATGGAAAGATCGGATAAATTTTACATTTCTAAAATTCTTGCTGAAAACAATATTTCTTTCAATAAAGACCCATCATTTTCATTATTTTCCCATATAATTAATTTAGGTGTACGGGATATTATGAAGTTATTGAATCCAGACGTCAACATAGACGAATTTATGCAAATAAAACTACAGACGGCATCGATGAGGACGAAACAGAAAAGATTGGCTATAAAGATACCAACGAAGACGATGTTTTAATGGATGAAGATGGCACGAATACCGAAGCACCTATTTCAAAAATAAGAATTTTATTAACAGAAAAACTGAACACTAGACAAAAAAGTTTCTGCAATGCTGTAAATGTTAAGTTTGTTTCACCAAAAATGGATTCTCCTACTAGTTGGAATTCTAGTTGTGAAATGTTACTTACGGCTTTACAAATTAAGGATGCTTCAAGTATATTACGTGACAACAAATCTATTTTAACACTAGGGCTTGTTGTCGTTGGCGTGAACATGTTGCTGGATGTAATTGAAAATTTCATACAAACTCTCGATGAACAGAAAGATCGCAGTAGATGAAAATCGTCGGAAGAAATAAAATAGTCATACATTATGGGAAGAGTTATTGACTATACATTGACATACAATTGACAAAAATTAAAAATTTTCCTCAACTACCTACGTGGGGCTTTGAAAAGGAAAAGAATTCGGAAAAAGTGAACGATATTTACCGAACGTATGTTATTACAAAGGCTCTTTAAACTTAGATCACTCAGTATCGGAATCTGTACAAGACGATAACGATGACTATGAACATCTACTGCTTATTCAACATAAAGTCTCAATTTCAAAGAAAATTGAAGTATTTGGATGATTGGAGAAAATAAATAAACGATTACATACCGAGCAAACAAAGATACTAACATATTTACTTGTTGGAATTGTCATCAAGCATTATATCAGACTACTGCCAAAATGGCCAGAGATCTATTAGAAATATAAGCAACAAGCGTTTCTTGTGAGAGAGAATTCTCAAAAACAACATTTAAATCGTAAGCATAAGCTTTTTTCGGGTTCGTATAAGAACTGTTCCAGAACCGTCAGGAGTGTGTGCAGTTCAAATATACATGTTTGAGTTTTACCGAATTAATTCAAGGACGGTTCTGGAACAAAAGCTTCTAGTTCGGGTTGAAATTGGAACTATTCTGGGACGGTTCCAGAACTAGGTTATCAGGAACGATCCCAGGATTAGAGCAAGAACTGTTTTTCGCTTATTGTTCACACATGCGCATTACCTGGGCATGTTCGAGGTAATGTTCTCTGGCATGTTAGTTAGTTCATTCTATGTATGAATAACCTAATAACTGAGGTGGAGGTATGTTTTCTCTGTAACAGAGACACTGCTAATAACCTGCGATAATTATGTGAATGTAAGTCGTGAATTTCATTTACATTCACAATCCATTTTATTTAGATCCAGGTAGGTTTATGGAAATTAATAAGTTGAAATCAATAACAAACAATAATAAAACTCATAAACAAAACGATCACAAGCCGCAACAAACCAGATAATCAGAGACAAATCATGAAATCATTTAATAACAAATTAACAAAGAAATGAGTATCTGATTTATTGAGGTTGATGTATTCTTTTTGAAATAGTTGTCTAAATTGTGACTTATTCAGTGCTCGAGTTTTTCATGTCGCTGAGAGTTCTTGAACTATCCGAAAACAGTTCCAGGTGTTGAACGATTGCGCAAGTAGTTCTGCGCAGTTCTGGAACCGTTTAAGAACTATCCGAGTTTTCATGAATCATGAATACCTGTGTCCAACACACATTTAGCTAAAAAAGCGCTACAAGATTTTGGTAGAAAACGCTTGTGTTTTTAAGCTGGAGCATTAGAAATACCCCAACAGTTATTTTTAAAAACTTCTTAATTAACCAGCTTACGAGCGCAACACGTCTAACAGCAAATCCTGTCAAAAATGTTGCAGCGCTTTCTTAGCTAGATGTGTGTTGGACACAGGGAATGAGTCGGTGAGAGCACTCCTATGCCTGAACTGCTGGCAGTCTTGCAGTTGTATTAAATAATATTCAGAGTAATATTATTTTATTCATATAATCTTAACATAAGCTGAACTAAAAAAAATATTTTTCTTTCATTTTGTTCGCTCAACATATTATGTTCGATCGTTTGTATAATTTTACTCAGTTAAGGTAGATGTGACAGAGTGTGAATTAATTGATAATATCTTGCTTATTATACGTATACTTAATAGAAGAGTGTATTTTATTTTCGCGATCGAGAATTTCGCAATATTCCCGAGATTTTAGGTGCGACGTATCGATCTCGTCTCAAACTTCGACATTGCCAAACTGTCAATCTAGATCTCAAATTTCGAGACGAGATCAGATGGACGTAGGAGAAGGATTTCGTGATTGAGACTGTGCAAGCAATGCGCAAGTTCAACAGGGACACAGCTTGAATAAAACTGTAGATCATCAGCATAAAGCAGGTAGGAAGCATCAAGAATTCAAAAACCAGCATCGTTGATGAAGATGGAAAATAAAAGAGTTCCAAGAATTCAACCCTGAGGAACACCTATGATGGTGCACTTCCAGAAGATTTGAGAGCCGACAGGATATTTAAAAGCCTGCATGCAACCTCTTGATAAGATTGAAACTAGGAGACAGCGCAAGCTGATTAGCAGTGTTGCCGTTGTATCAATTTACCTACATGTACTAGTTTTTCAGTAAACGTCATCGTTTATTATTGTTAATTATTGAACATAAGAATGTAAAAATAAAATTTAAACCCAAGCAGCAGAATTTGGTGATTGTTGTTCGAGCCCGGCATTACAAAACGCTGGCAACGATAAGACGCCACACTACATTCTCAGTTTAAAATGAAAGAAGAAAGTGTAAATTTATTATTATATTTAACTCGTTCGAACTATATTCATCATAGGTACAGATTTATGTGGATATGGATCTGGTGATTATTATGAGTATAGAATTAAATTCATAGCAACTGTGTTCTTAAGGGATCTCATTTTATTTTTTTCTGTAACCTAGGCGTCACACTATAACTCCATATTTTCAGAGCTTTTAAGCGGAAATTTTGGAGGAAAAAAGGGCCCCATCCACAGTTCCGTAACAGCTAACCGTAGTAGTTTATGTTATCGTAGCTTTAATCACTCTCACAAAATCGTCCATGTGGGTTCATTCGTAGGATTTTCATATCGTCGGCTCTTTGATTAAAGGACTTTTCAAAATGTTGTTCTTTCCTACAAATATCTATACCTAACGATTGTCAATACCCAAATGATAAATCTTTAAAAAGTATAATGTGTCTAAGAGTATAAACTTTTGTTGATTTTCAGATTGATAAACAATAAAAATCATCAAAGTCGGTTGTAGTGTACAAGAAAAGTTTGTTCATTTCTTTCATTACTCACGCTTTAGAAACATCTTGATACCAATTTTTCAGTTGCCATGAGTCACTCTACTTCGAAGCTATCATTATTTTATCTTGTATATAATATGTAATTCCATTATGCATTAGAATTTTCTCTCCTTGAAACCATTAATCGCCAAAAGCTTTTCCAGCACCATGTTCCATTAAGAGAAATTCCATAAATTCTCCGCATGTCACCGAGTGACATATAAGAGCGAAACAGCCATAAAAATTAATGAAATTTTTGATCAAACTCGAAATGCGACTCGGCGATGCAATTTCGTCTCAAGGCATAAAAGTTTTACTGTACGCCATGTGGATGAAAGTCGTAAGAATTTTTATGCGGAGAATTCTCATTGGTCGTTCAGAGGGTGAGGATAGGAGGACGATGTTAGGGCTGAAAACTTTTACCACTGCACCCCCTGCCGAGAATCAACCCTGGAGGGAGATAAAAGTCCCACGAAATGGCGGCTCTGGGTAAAGGGATGTGTTCAGAGTATTATAGTTATATCGTGACAAAGGGATGTTCTATACTCTATCAGTATGGTGTGGTTCAGTATAGTTATGTAGGGAGCAAAAAAACGATAAAATCATTGTAGGGATCCAGACAGCTGCGTGAATTCTGCAATGCTCCCTACAATAAAATATTGTGTGTGAAAAAATGGAAGGAAAGGTGATACACAAAACACATACCTAAGACATTTATTCCAAAAGTCCTCCCTTACACTCATTTCCTATGTATTTTTATCTTTGTCGTAGTAACAAAAGATATGAAGTGATGAAAACTTTTTTGAATTTTTTTCGATTATACTCTATGTTATATTATCAACTGTTGGCTAAATTTTTATGTTTTTTTATTAAGTTATTCAAAAATCCCTTGTCGGTCCATACTGAATAATCTAGCAAATAAATACAATGAGTAAATAAAATCAGATATGTAATTAGCAATGCTCTAAAATAATACAAAAATGCTACTTTTTATACCTTGTGCCTAAGTGTCTCAAGTCAAACAGAAATAGTTTGATAAATTAGTCTCTACTTCATCCTCAATATACAAAATCTCCGCAGGTTTTTGCAGACTGAAATTTCTGTATAATTGCGATATAATAAGTACCTACTATTACTATAAGCTAATTTTCAAGTATAAATAAATTCAATAAAATTAAGAAGGGCATAGATAAATGTATTCCTTTATTATTTGTTCTTCTCTGTCAAAATTGATTAAATCAAATGTTAAGTCTTTCAGAAAATATTGAAGGAGAGGAATCGCAAAATAAATATTTCTTATAAAAAATTGGACCGACGTTATTAGTTGGTGCAATGAAAAGTATGAAATAATATTAATTCTATTGGTGCTGTTACTTTTGAAGTCGTGCACTTGCAGTTGGATTGATAACTTTTGGCACCAACTTCACAAGTACCAGCACCAATAGAATTAAAATTATTTCATACTTTTCAGTGCACCAAATAATAACGTCGGTCCAATTGTTTGTATAAAATATTTATTTCACACTTTTGAGTGTAACATTAGTTACGATAAATATTTTTTACAAAAAATTGGACCGACTTAATTAGTTTTTGCACTGATAAATACAAAATAATATTAATTCTATTTGTGCTGGTTCTTTTGGAGTTTGTGCGTACAACAACAAACTACAACGGCACAACTTCAAAATTACCAGCACCAATTGAATTAATATTATTTTGTGTTTTTCAGTGCAACAACTAATTAATTCGGTCCAATTATTTATAAAAAGTATTTATTTCACATTTTTGAGTGTAACATTAGTCGTGAAAATTGATGAGCGTTTACTAATACCCAGAAAGTTATAAGTAGGCTTAGCTTGTACTTGTTATTAATTATTCAGAGATCTCAAAATATAGCGGCGCAAATATACCTACATATTGCAGACTTTACTGCTGTAACTCAAAAACCGTAACTCAATTTAAATGTTGCTACATAAAATCTTTTTTAATTTGGCCGTGTCATATTTTCAATTTTTAAAAAAAAATGCGGAAATACGCATATCACATATTTCAGACTTTACCATTGCAAAACTCGGAAACCGTAACTCTTGAAAAAATGTTTAATTTGAACGTTTCCGGATATGGTCCCCTTTCTAATTTTCAAATCTCGAATTTTCAATTTTCGGAAAAATTTGCCCCTTCCACATAGCTCAAACACGTATTTCAGACTGTAGCGCGGAAACATATGATTATTTTTAAAAATGTCCAATTTAAACGTTTCCGGATATGGAATTTTCATTAATTCTGTCGTCTCGAATTTTTGGAGGGAAGGAGATTTTGGATTCGATTATTCTCAATATGGGACCATTTCTCAACTCTCCTCTTTCAAATGAAACAAAAATCGTCTAAGCCGGAAAACGTTTACTATGCAAAACGCGTGAACAGACATTTAAAATAAATAAAAAAAGCAAACACACAACCGAATTGTATATCTTCTCCTTTTTTTGAAGTTGGTCAAAAATCGTTGAACTATTTATTATTATGTAGAGATCTCAGAACATCACTGCGCAAATACGTATTAGTATTTTAGATTAAAACATTTTACCATCGCTCTATCTCGAAAACCGTAACTCTCATGTAGTAGTAGTTACAAATTTTCATTTTTTGAAAGAAATCGCCCTCTCCTCATAGCAAAAATAATCATATTTGAGAATTTAACATGCCTCTTACATGAAAACCGTAAGTCTTTTGAAAAAATGTTCAATTTAAATGTTTCCGGACATTGTACTATCTTTAATTATTACTTAATAATACCAACTCAGATTTTCGATCTTCGAGAAAATTTACCCCTACACCCCCTTCGGAGGGAAGGGGATTTCGGATTTGCGTTTTTATTAACCCATTAGTGCATGAAGTTAAAAATTAATGATTTTGCAATTTTTTCATTATTGATTGTTTTAATTTATAAAAAGGAGTAAAACTTTTATGTAACATTTTTTCCTAACTTTTATAGATACTCCGGTACCACCCGTCCCTTTAAGGGGACTCTATGCATAAAATACCACATCATAAAAAAAACATATAATTATTATTAAAACATTTATTTAAACATTATTTTTATACCTTTCAGTGTGAGAATATGTATTTTTCATATAAAAATTGTCAGAATATATCACACTTTTGAATGAAATTGTTCAAAACATACTTTTGGATGCAGTCCACAATCGCATTTTCTACAAATAAAGTTACTTTTTTTTACACACTTGGCATCTTCTGTCAGATTCATTATATTTAATAATATGTCCCACATTATCAAATTGAGAAAGATGCATAGAAGGTAAAGTTGTCCTTCCTCTTGATGGCATTTTCCCATGTGTGTTCAAAAGACCAACAGCAATATAACGTCTAAAAACCAATAGGGATGCACAGTTTGGATCATCAGGATTCAGTCGCTCCATAAGTAACCATGCGTTGGAAACTGTGGCATCCAGAAGATAGGCGAAAATTGGCCAATACCATTTTCTTTGCCGTATTCTGCTTCTGTAAAGTGCTATCAGGCCATCCATTTTGTCGACACCTCCCATTCCTTTGTTGTAGTTGGCAATCAATTTTGGTTGTGGAATGCGTTTCTTGCATTTGGAAGTTCTGCACCATCTTGTGGTATTAACGACTTCGTCCGTTTCAAAATTTGATGCCACAGTAACTACTTTATTGTCCTTCCATTGGACCACCAGCGTATCATTTTTGGCCACAAATTTATAGGTGCCCCTATCTTGTGATTTCCAGAAATTCTTTTCAGGAAGCGGACAGTGTCCTGTTCGGTTCTCACGTATAGTCCCTGTGGCACAGATTTTTTTCTCCGATAAATATCCAAGTAGATGCAGGCTAGTGAAGTAATTGTCGAAAAAAACTTTGTAGCCGTTATTTGGAAAAATTTCTGATTTTTCCAGTAAATTGAGCACTATATCGCCTCCAAGACCAAAGCCTCGTTCTTCAGTATTATCTTGTGATTTACCTGTGTAAATATCAAAAGACACCATGTATCCAGAGCTTGTACAAAGGGCCCAGTTTTTAAATCCAAAACGAATTGGTTTCCCTTTTATATATTGTTTGGCATAGTGTTTGCCATAGTACGGAATCATACTCTCGTCAATTGAAATATTTTCCTCTAGTCCGCCATGTTTTTTAAATCTATCTTTTAGAGTTTCTATTACAGGTCTTAGCTTGTAAAGCTTATCGGATCGATCAATTTGCAAATTATCTTTGAAATGTATGTGGTGCAATATGGTTTCGAAGCGATTCAATCGCATACTGTTTTTCAAAATTATTGGTACATCAGATGTGGTGTTCCAGAACATTCTCTTATTCGGGTATTTTGCATAACCAGAAAGTAACAAAGCTCCAAGTATTACATACAACTCGTCTCTAGTGAAACCAAGATCAATGTTTTTCTGTTGTGAATATACATTAGTCTGGTAAATTATAATATCCAAAAGTTCTTCGTCGAAAAAAAGGTTGAAAAAATCTATTGGATTTTTTGCCAACTGTGCTTCTGCAGATGGCAGACGAGGCTCACAAATTTTATTCATTGGAAAGTCAGCAATTTCTCGTAACCAAGTGTAATTGGTTTTTGCACGACTAACTATCCTTTTTTTATTATTGCTTGGTCCAGGTTGTGGAAATAGTTGTGCAAGTGGAATCAAATCATCTGCATAAGAAGTCCAACATCTACATGCTATTTGTACCTAATTGTTACTTGATAGGTAGGTACTAGTTACTTTGGGCTGCATGAATCCACAGTAAGTGTTTGTGCGGTAATTTGGAATAACCTGTTGATGAGCACTGGCTTGCTGCCGTCGTGGCCTTGCAACAAAATAAATCGCCAGGAGCTCTGTCAAATAGATAGGTTGATGACTGTTGAGGGCACGGTAGATTATAGGGCCAAGGAAGAATCCACGATAGTTATCAATGGTCAGCCATTCCGTCGAGCCTGTAAGATAGGTGCATCAAGACGCCGCCCCAGAACAAAACGAACACCTCTATTGATGAGGCCCTGCAATTTGAGGTCCAGCACAGCGCCAGCATCTTGTAAAACCAAAGAGGCAGTAAATGTATGGTAAAATTAGTTTCCGCTGTTGTTGGTCAGTATACCCTCGAAGAATAGAGCTGATAAAAGCAGTATTGGTATTTTTAGGCACATGGCGAACATGTTCCACGATGATCAGCATCGAGTCCATCATTAAACCGAGATTCCTCACACATCTAGACCCTGTCCAAGTAAGGGCAATGAGCTGAAGTCAAGGCTATTTATAAATCGTCGAGCACCAAAGACAATAGCTTTAGTTTTCCCTAGGTTGAGGTTTAGTTGAGGCCCAATCACCGATGTGAAGGATGTCTTAATTGAGACGATGCAGACAATCTGCAAGTTCAGCATGTACACAGCTTAAATAAATTTGTAGATCATCTTCGTAAAGCAGGTAGGAAGCATCACGAATGCAAGAACCAGTTTTGTGGATGAAGATGAAAAATAGTATAGGTTCAGAAATTGAACCTTGAGGAACACACATGTTGGTGCACCTCCAGGAGGTTAGAGAGCCGTCAGGACATTTAACAGCCTGCATGCGACCACTTAGATAGGATTGAAACCAGGAGACAGTGCAACCTGATAACCCCAAATTAGCAAGATTACGCTGAAGCGCTTTGAAAAAATCAAATAGAATGAATACAGTCCGTTTTCGAGTATAAATTGGATCGAATGTCACTAACCAATCTGAGCAAAGCAGTTTGCGTACTATGTCCAGGTCGAAATCCGCACTGGTGAGTTGTGCTGCAGAAGATATGATGATAACTGCTAGACGTTCGATGGCTTTGCTCATAAATGGCAGTAAAGCAACAGGAAGATGGTCACTTGGTGTCATCGGACTCTCTTTCTTGTTTACTGGAACAGGGCTCGTTTTCAGATGGATGGAAAATCACTCTCGCTAATTGATGTGATGAACAGTCTTGTGATAAATTCTAGAATAGGATAGAACTTTTATCGGCATCAAATGAATAGAGAGTAGTAGTACATTCAATGAGAAACAAAAGCAAAAATAGGTACTAGCTGTCTATAAAAAAAATCACGATGTTAAAGGGGGCTCTAAAGAAATATTTCATAACAGCCAGAAGAATTGTGCAATTAGATGATAAGAGTAAAAATATAGTAAAAAAGTTTAATAATTATTTTCTAAATATCATTGTCACAGCTAAAGTTATAGTAGACACAGAAGCACAAAAAAATATAAGATACCTACATTTAGTTTTAATCATTTAATTTAATCATCTACCATTTGAAATCAAATCCATAAGATCTTTTCCTGAATTTCGAAAGGTTTTGAAATCATACTTACTGGAGAGAGCCTTTTATGCAGTAAGCGAATTTTTTGTTAAAAATTGTTAATACTTAATATTAAGCTTCTTACACCCAATGGTTTAGTGAATACTATTTGATGTTTGATATCCTAAGGGTCTTTTGTAATGTAAAATCATCTGTCACACAAAATTAAATCTATAACGGCTTATCCCAGATTCAATTAAATACCTACTACCTAGGATAATGCCTTTTATGCAGTTAACGACTTCTTTCACTAAGGCACGTTTCTGCTCAGCTCACGCACTGGTTTATTGTTTGTACAAAATTTGTTTTTGTTTTGTGATTTAGTTAGTGTTTACCTTCTGACTGAATTTACAGCTGTATGTTAACTTACTTTCTAACCGAATATACAGCTGTAGGTTTCATTCTGATACTTACTATCTTATATTTTTACATCTTTATATTTTTATATTTTTGTTTTATATTATATAAATTTATTTAATTTTAATTTAATTTTTAGTTTTGCCTTTGTTTTGTTTTGTAGTGTTTGATTTTGATATTTTTATTTTGCTTTGTCTACAAAATTTATATTTTTTCGACAATAAAGCATTTCTCTCTCTCTCTCTCTAGGTATTAGTAAATTTGAGATATTTACAATACTTCAACTAATCAAACTAAGAAAAACAATTCATTATATTGGTGCTGCTAGGTACTTTTGAAGTTGGTGCCAAAAATCTTCTGTAATCTACAACTCTTCTCCTTCTCTTGTACTTGCTTCATAAGTTATTTTATCATTCAGATTTTTTCAATGCTACTTGTAATAAACTAATAGCACCAATAGAATTTACATTATCTGGTATTTTTCAGTGCACCAACTAATAAATTCGGTCCTATTTTTGTGAAAATATTTATTCACTAATATCTACACTGCACATTCAAAATCTATGCAATAAAATATACCAATAATCAGTTATAGAAAATCAAATCGGTGTGCTAAATCATGTAGGTGATACCTATATCTGTTGGTTCACTGTAAATTTCTGTGACAAACTTTCTGGACATTATCATTTCAGTCTTCGTTCAATAGAAGGTTGATTGAATAAATTGTGAATTAGTTCGTTGTCATGATTTCTGTGACATCAGTAAAACTTTCTATGAACGTATTGTTCTTGATTCTAATATGTAATCTACAAATTAACTTATGGTTTCAAAGATGTAGCTCTCCATGGCTCTGTTGCAGTCACAGATTTCTGACTGGTTCAAACAATCAAATCTCCTCGGTCAACTATGCAAGTAGTTATTGTTATTTATAACACAGCAAGCCAATTAGTTGGAAACTGTCGATGATCGGGATTTGAAACAAGCTCATATACCTATAGGCATGGTCTATACTGTTTATAGACCATGATATACATATAGGTAGATAACTATATGCACACAAAGAAAAAATATTATTGTCACTCTGTTGTTATCATAATTGAACTCTGTCTTCACTAGTTCACGTCTTCCTCTTTTCTGTTTCTTGAGTGAACAAACCTGGCGTTTTCAGGTGTTGGCCTTTTGTTTTAAATTGATAGACTGAATGATATTGATTTGAACCAATACTCACCTATACAAGATGGTTCTCCGGGAAAGACATCGATGGATTGAAGAAAAGGATAACTACATTTTGAAAATTTGGTGACATACTTAAGTCACTAGGGGACAGGGGACATACGTCTAAAATATTTTCATGTTAGTGGCATTTTCGGTTACAATGGAAGTAGATGCCAACTTTGTTATTTTTAATGGAAAACCCTGTATATTACCACATTTTTAGATTTCTTGTACAATTGTATGTAGGTACCTATAATGTTTTATTCTTATGTCTAACCGTTTTTGACATATTTAAAATGTTTTGTCAAAAATTAACTACGCAGTCTAAAACATAATCAATCTTTCGTATGAGGAAGCCTTTGATATTCATTTGGGTTAATTCTCTTGTTGAAGAAGAACTACTTCATCAGTATTCTTATAATCTTTTGATAATAATTTGTACAGAGTGATCAAAAATGAAGCTTGTAACAACTAGATCTAATAAACGTCAAAAGTCATTTCTTACAAATGGAAACCATAATTTTTTATTATTTTATTGTATTAAACAGCAAAAATAAGGGGAACTTTGAAAAGGGTTGTCTATATAGAAAATAAGTAGGTTTTTAATACGTGTCAATTTTTCATTTTTCTGCTAGACTTCTTCAATGTTGTGTTAGAAGTGGGCCATGATTGCATTAGAAAATAATAACAAATGACAATTAAAGTCAAACAAGCGTCAAAAAAGTTACAAAGTTGACATTCTTCTAGTTACAAGAGAAACAGCCCAATTAATGGCTTCCTCAGAGGAAAGATTGATATAATTAGGTATGTATGAAGAAGTCCATTCTCTAAGTGGAGTGAAGTGGTATGATGAAAGAAACACGAAGTCTTCTCCACAATTTATTAGAAAGTTTGGTTATGTAAGCTTTGAGACATGTTTCGAGATTTTAGGAATCTCATTTTCAATCATAGATTACAAAGTTGTGGAGATGATAAATCTTAATTGTTTTCCTTATCTAAATAACCATAATAAACCATAAAAAACTATAAAATTGATCCCAAACCAGAAAGAAATAATATAAATTTAAATTTAAAAGAAATTAACCCATTGTAGAAAATTATAAATTAAAGAAAATTCTAAGCGGTGACTACCTACATCATTCTTGTCGTGTGGGCTGGCAACACGACAAGAATGATGTAGTCATGAATGATTGAAAATGAGATTCCTAAAATCTCGAAACATGTCTCAAAGCTTACATAACAAAACTTTCTAATAAATTGTGGAGAAGACTTCGTGTTTCTTTCATCATAATTAGGTATGTTTTGGACTGCAAACTTAAGTTAACGATTACTTAGGTATATGATATTGTACATAAAAAGTTTTGAAAATTGTACAAGAAATCGGAAAATATGGTACCCTGATACCCTGTGCAGGTACCTACCTATACAGGGTATTCTACTAGAAATAACAAAGTTGGCATCTACTTCCGGTAAAACCGGAAATGCAACTAACAAATTTTCAAATTGTTTGTAGTTATTGTTTGCTCACAATCGATCGATGTCTTTCCCAGAGAACCAACCTATATAGGATCCATATATATTAATTATTAATTCAAAAACAAACAACAAAACACACAAACAACAAACATCAAAAAAATGTGGTCATGTGCGAGTCGAACTCTCACACGAAAGGTTCTGCACCATTGCAAAATCCAAATTCCACTGTCTACCTGTTACGGTTTATGAGATAGAGACGGCTGACAGACGGAAGGACGGACGGACTTGATATTTGTTGTTGAAGTGGCAACAGAAATACCTACCTACTTACACATTCTCTGTAAATTTCAGTTCTTTACCTATTACGGTTCATGAGATAGAGCCCGCTGACAAACGGACGGACAGCGTAGTCACAATAACAGAGTCCCATTTTCCTCAATTTGATACGGAACCCTGAAAACAATCAAATATAAACTGTTATAAATTAGTTACATGGAAAATACAATATACAATATGAAGAAGTAATTAACTTAAAACTTATTGTACAGACTGGTTATGTGAAATTATTTTCGATAAATTATAGTTTATTTTATTTTTACATGCTTTAGAAAATCCAACATATTTCTTAGATGTCCAGGATTGCTCAAGCATTCGCTGATAGATATAAAAAAGTAATTAGATTGGTGAATCTCACGTATTGTTGTCCCTAAGTACAAATAGTTATGTAGGTAGGACACATGTCAAGAGCAATGCATGAAATATTTTATTCGATGTAGATAGAAATCAATATAATCAGATTATAAAATTGCAGATCGAAAATCTATAAATTAAAATTCTTCGAATACTGCACTGAACACAACCTATTGATTCAAATAATTTCTGTATCGCGCAGGCGAGCTTGTAGATGAAACGCCCCTTCCAGTATGGTTAAAAACCTGTGGACGAATCAAACACACTGAATGAGGGTCATATTTAGGCTACAAGAGCACAGGACCGTAACAAACTTTCATTCATTGAACGTCAGTAAATTCTGAAAGGATAAATTTGATTATGCTTGTAGTGTTGTACTTAGTTGGTACAAAAAAAATAATGTATGAAATTAATAGCTCAAAAATCATTGGTTTTAAATAAGCCCTTATATTTTTGGTTATATGATGTAGTACGAGGACGCCTGCACAACCCAAAAGTAGGTACATACTCTAACCATTTCTAATTCATTGAACACCAAGTATATTTTCGGCCATGTTTTATAGGACTAGGTTGAAAGTATTTTCTTATTTCTATACCCCCAGGTTTTTACTATTTACTTAATTTTGGAAAAGTTTTGTTGCTCATGTCGACCGACATAGGTATAGGTACCTAACGTAACAAAGTATTTGTTCAATTAATCGAGTTATTCTTAAGTTCCATTATTTACAGTTGATTGAAACAAAATTGAAAAAATACAAAACTAATCCGAATGCCAGAAGAACGCAAAAAAATATATAGGTATGCGCTTTCGAAATGAGTTTTCCACTGTTCTTAGAACTGCTCGAGTTAATTCCAGAAAACGTTTACTATCCTTTCCTAAAAAAGTTCCATTGTTGTTGGTGTAGGTACCCATCACTTTTACACAGGATTTTTTTCACATTTCCCCGTAAAAAATCAACTGAGTGAGATCTACACCTTTTTCAATTGTATTTCGGAAGTCGTCAACTGTAATTCAGAATAGTTAATTGTATTTTAGAAAGCATCACATGTATTTCGGATTAGTCAATTGAAATCCAGAACTAGACAGATGAATTTCAGATGGGTCAATTGAAATTCAGAATTAGTCAAATGTATTTCATATTGGTGAATTGTAATTCAGAACTCGTCAAATTTACTTCAGAACATATCAAATGTAAAACAGAAAGCATCAGATGTATTTCTTATCACGGTAGGTCTGCAAACTCCATAATTGTCTTTGAAGTTCATTTTGGCAAATTGGTAAGTGTATAGCTGCTTTTTACAATAAAAAACAATGTACAAATATGATTCACAAAAATAATCAACACGATTACCTGTGATTTGATACATATGTTCCAAATTACCCGTCTAATGCTATCTGATTGTTCAAGTTCTCCCTTATTAAATTAAAAAAGTACTATTCCTATTCCTATGTTTCATTGGAAAAACTCGATAAAATTTTCGGAAAGTTCTAAATCATATAGCGGAAAACTATATACCTATAGGGTATTTCATAAAAAATAACGAGAAAATTAAATTAAAAAAGTAATTTTAGGCACTCTGTATAGGTACCTACTTAAAGTGCATGAAAATGGATTGTGAATATTCCATTATACCTAACTATACCTACATAATTATTTCTTATATTAGGTATTAATAAATACCTAAATAAATAATATAATAGTATATTTTATTTAAATCACACAATTTCTCTTGTAGATAAACCTATAGGTACCTACTATATAAATGTCCTTGAATTTGTTATGCTTTAACTTACCTACCAAATATACGAAACGCTCGGGGTATGAGATCTACTATTACTTAGCATATTTTTTTGAAGTGACCTTGAAGTAAGAAATAATCTTCTAAAAACACATAAAGTCGATTTTACCAAAAAAGCATATTTCTTGATTGCGCATAATTTGACTTACCTACCTTATATCTGCAGGGTCACTGAGATCATTCTATATTTTTTAAATCAATAGCCCTGTATTTCTTGAAATTCTGGATTCTGTTGAGAAATCGAGATATCGAGGTATTTTGTATAGGTAAAGCATATTTATTTAATTTTGAATCCATCATTTACCAGTAAATGAATTGATACATAAAAAATCATATACCTTCTTATCAAGAAGGTTATATAATAGCTGTAGTAAGAGCGCAAACAATCCTTCCACCATTGTCCAACGTCAGCAACTATTGAGACAATAACCTACTATTTCACATTGTTGCAATATTGCATAATACAACTCTTAATTAAATGTTCAGATTGATTACCGTCATTCAGACAAATATCATGATTTCAAGGTTGTTTCCTATCTTCAGTTTGCCGCAAAGCGTGGGTATAGTTAGACGTCCTAGCGTAATCTAGTTATTTACAAGAAACAGCACTATAAATGTTCAATCAGATGGATTACCAAACAATGCATCGCAGCCAGACAAACATCATGATTTCAAGGTTGTTGCCTGTCTACAGTTTGCCGCAGAGCGTCGAGCCGTATCTGATAATCAATCCTTATTTTGAACTCATACAAGTATCAATCTTCAGCGTACCACTGACGGCGGAGAGCTATATGAGCGATGCATTGAACACGTGTGACAATGTGAAATTGAAGGTATTGCCCTAAGAGTTGTTGTGGGCACAGTTAGACGTCCTAACGTAATCTAGTTATTTAACAGAAAACGGCTGATGTTATGTAATCAACTTGACAATGTGCTATTGAATTCATATTCAGAAATATCATAATATGACTGGTACAGGTTGTAATAAAGGAGTAAGTGGTACCTATATTGAAAGTCTCAGTAAACGTGAAGGATTTCTTTATCACAATTAGTAGGTAGGTACATAATTACCTACATTGTCCCCAAACAAAGTGTTTACTTATTTGTTAGTATGTACCTAGTTGACGAATAACCTATTTCATCTTAATAGAAGGCTTTCTCACTTTTAGCAAAAATTCCCTTCGATTTAAGTAGACACCTATATACTCGTATTAACGCAAGCCCTTTATTACCTGTATTGTCGGTGCTTTTTTATCGTCTTTCTTTCCTAAACAATATGAACTGATTTATCTGCTGCCGTTGAATGTTCATCCTTGAATTTGGTTCACCAATAGGTAACCAAAGGCTTTATTCTCCATCATAATTTATTATAGAGGCAACATTTTATCTCGATCGTAAAACGAAGAGGTAGTAAAAAACCGCATTGGAAGCAGATGGAGTAATAGTGTTGGTTTTGAAGTAGATAGCCATACCTACCTGATGTGGTGAGAATGAGTAAAAAACACGAGAAGCGTCACTCTTTATTTCTTTCTGTTGGAAAAAGTGGATGTACCTACTAGCTATGCAGCTGGACCTACATGAGCGCCATTTTAAAACGATCCGCCACTTTGAATTGGTATTACCTAATAACTGCTTCTAGAAAGATCATAACCAGAGCAGAGTTATTAATTAAAGGACCCATGTGGAGCAGCCCTTTTAAAGCAGCCCAAAAATCAGTTATATAGTGTATCTCAAAATATATCGTCTTACCTTTTACCTCATTATACAGATTATTATTATTATTATTATTATTATGCTTCGAAAATAAATTGCTAGTAATTATTATTTGTACCTGGAGTCCGCCTGTGGGGCTCTGTCATAAAATACAGGTAAGTCCGGTTTCTTATCACAGTTAAATATGCAAATCGTTGGGGGTGGAGGGGGTAATTTGTCTAGAAAATTGAAAATCCGAGACGACAGAATTAACGAAAATTCCATCTCCGGAAATGTTTAAATAGGACATTTTTTAAAATAATCATACGTTTCCGCGCTACAGTCTGAAATATGTGTTTCAGCTGTGTGGAAGTGGAAGGGGGCGAATTTTTCCGAAAATCGAAAATTCGAGATTAGAAAATAAGAAAGGGGACCATATCCAGAAACATTTAAATTAAACATTTTTTAAAATAGTTACGCTTTCCGACTTTTGCAATGGTAAAATCTGAAATATGTGATATGCGTATTTCCGCTAGTACAAGCTAAACCTACCTATAACTTTTTGGGTATTAGTGAACGTTCAACAATTAGCAAGACTAATGTTTTTTACAAATAATTGGACCGACTTTATCAGTTGTTGCACTAAAAAATACAAAATAATATTAATTCTATTGGTACTGGTTCTTTTGGAGTTGGTGCCTACAACAACAAATTACAAAGGCACAGCTTCAAAATTACCAGCACCAATAGAATTAATATTAGTTTTTATTTTTTAGTGCAACAACTGGTAAAGTCAGTCCAATTTTCTGTAAAAAATATTTATTTAATTTCTTTGCGTTCGTTGTCTCTTATAGGTAGGTAGGTACCTACATTGTTCAGCACATATACTGAGGTATCTACATCTAGAACGCACTCATTGATCGTATTTAAGACCTTTATTATCAGTTTCTTTAATGTGATTAACGATTTTCTCACTCATACGGCATGTCTTTATAAGGCTTATAACAAATTAATGACTTAGTTTGTTATCTGCTATCATAAGCAATTGGTTGGCTTGACTGCTACTGATAAATATTGCATTGCTCCGGAGATTGTTTCGAAAAAAATAAACGGTCGAACTAGATAGTATCTAATAATTAATTACTATTATAAGGTGATACCTAATAAGAGTTATTGCAATATCACAGCTGAGTTTAAGTTAATATATATGAGAGGCCTTATTAGGACACGGGTTTCATAATAAGGCCAATAATACTTTTTATTCACATAAGTGAGTTTCTTGTTTTTGTATCCATGTTGTACCTACCAATTTACAGTTAAGTGTACCTACCTAATACATAAATATTTAATGGTATTACGAAAGAAGAACTGATTCTTCTTATAAACCTACTAATTAGGTAATTATATCTACCATGAAGGTAGGCCTTTTTTAGGCCTTGTAGGTACTATATTGAGTACCTATTGTTTCTCGCATGTCCCTCGTGTTTTACACCTAGGTACAATTGTACCAAAGGTTGTTAAAAAGATACAGATGTGTAGGTATGGTTGTAACAGGGTTCAGTTGAAACAGATGGAAAACCTTTTTCCAAGACTATACATGCTACTGAGTTGGCTACAAAGTACGTGGGTACTTACAAGAAGGCCTATCTTGTTTTGTAAAACAAAAGTAAGTACCTTTGATGGGATTGTTTAGGATATAAATTGATTATTAATAAATTATCGTTTTGCATAAGTGCATGTTGTACTTTAGAGATTATCTATAATAAACTGGTTTGTTTTAATTGATATAATTATAACTCTTCTATGTATCTGTCCCATTATCGACATGATGGAGTGGGCTCTGGCGGTTGTAAAAATTCTCGTGGGGACGGTTCAAACACAAATTCATTCTATAATACCTACCTATTTTTGCATTGCAAAAGTCTCAGAAACGCATAAGAAATAGGTAGCTCATGAGGTGAAAAGGACATATTGTTTTAGACCACCAATTATGATGATGTCAAATTATAAATAGGTACTTAAATAATGACAAGAGGTAGCAGAATCAATAAAACTGCCATCTACACAGATACTCCTGCAAAGTAAGCTGTCATAAAAGTATGTCAGAAACGTTTAAAAAATAATAAATCAAAGAGAAAAGTTCTGGTACCGACTACTGCGCATAGAGATAATATTGTTGTATTCTTTGTTTATAAAAGTATTGTCCCTCCGGAGAGGTTTGGACTCCATATCAAGGGGGTATGACTATGGTTTCGTATGTGTTTAATAAAATAATAAATATAGGATATAAAGTAGGTAGGTAAGTGATACAAATAAGGCCTACCTAATTTGAAACTCTGATATCTTGATAAATTATTCAAAAAAGGTGACGAATAAAAGCAATGCATTATTCTTTGATTTATTAATTTTAAGTAATTAATAAAACATATTATAATTTTTTAATAAAAATCACTTAAAATGAGGTAATTGTGAAACCTTAGCCTTAGGTCTTTTTAAAACATAGTGACTTAACAAAGCCTTTATACTTAAATTATCGAAATATTGTTATTAGAGTATTACTTAATTATTTAAAAATATATAAGTATATTTGAGCCTTTTATCAAGTGTTTCCATGAGATCCTTGAACAACTTTCTAAGTTATTTTACTAAATATTATGCTTAAATTGCTAGTAAGTCTTGAAGTCGCATATTAACCAGAAATAAAGAATAATATACAAAAAACTTATCCATGCAAACAAAAATTAGAACATTAACATATCTTCTCAAAAATATTACTAAATATTGGAAAATAAAATATATTTTGATAGGCCTTAATTAAACAAGGTAACTAAATAAGGCCTTGGAACGTAATAAATAGCATAATCTGCATAGGAACTTCATTAAAATGATGAGCGACAAGAGTTTTATTTAATTTCTGGGCTCGAGCTGGGTTTAGGGATTGTACTTTTCGTTTTGCTTAGTTTGGATTTCGTTTTAAAAATAATCTCAACCAGCCTTTTCCTGCAAGTCCTGTTTTTTTTTGTTGAAATTATTGCCAATGTTTATTTCCGAATCATTTTTGGCGTCAGAGGTAGGCATTCCTATTTCAGAAAATTTTATTATACGGCTGACTAAATATTTTTCTTGCCTTTTGGTCAATATAGCGTTACTCCCTAAGCTCTTATGCAACATAACACTTTTCTTCTCGGAACGCCATATTGCGCCGAAGCTTTGTCGACAATCCCTCACAACGCACATCATTAATTACCGCTTTCAAGCTTTTTTGGACCACGTTGGCCCGTTTTGGTGTAGGAGGAGACATACTAAGATTATCAGTCTTTAAATAAACATAATAAAGTTCAAATTCAACAAAATTCCTATTAAGGCCTAGGGTCAGAAATAAGGCCTATTATAAAAGTAGGCTTTATTTAGTACATTATACTTCATAAATGTTATAAGCAGTATTTAATTCGTATAGGTATTCTAAAAATTACAATATAAAGCCATAGTTAACTTTTTGATGAGTTATATTTTGATCCTTATACATTACTTGAAACAAAACTTCAAAGAATAACTTATTAAAATTCGATAGAAATTACTACAGATTAATAACGCGCAATGAAAAAGCCTGACTGACACAACGACCTGCCAATACTGACGCTGTGAGCGCGAGCGGGCTTCTCGCGCACTGTTTGTCGAGTCGTGGAGCTGTCATGTATGCGTGTAATAAGTATTTTTGATGTAAATATGTTTTAATCGACTTTTCCGCACTACAGGCCTTATTTGAGCATAGGCCTTATTTTTATCAGGTACCTTACATAGTAGGCTTCCAATTTCATGAAGAATAATAGTCAAAATATCTCATTTCACATCAAAATTCTTGGTTAACTCGAAAGAATTATGGTTTCCTGAACCAGATAACCTCAAAAAACTTCGCCCCGAAAGCACTGTTGTCATCTAAGTACTAAGTTGAATATGTAGGTATTTTGATGCATTTTGGGCAAGACAGTTCTGGCAAAATCGACCATGATCGGTTTTGCCATAAAAACAAAAAGTGTTGTTTGTAATAATGAATACCTAAAGAATATTAAGAAATGATGAGTATACAGTCGACAAATGAAAAGTTGATATATCCTAAGCCACTTGAGGGACTTTTTTCTAACTCTCGTTCAAGATCTTAGTAGTCGGCGGTACCTATACTAGTAGTCGGCCATACTAGAATTGGTCATTTTATACCAGGCCGGAACTAGGTATTTTGGGCCCACATACAAAATGTATAGGTTGTTTCATCATAATTTAGTAATTTCTAGTAACATCACACATTGACATGTGACATAAGTTCTAGTTATAGTCGGCCACCAGATTTGATGGCTTGTAAGATTTTTACCAAGCATCGTACGGTACCTACTGGTAACTACAGGAAATAAGCTTATACCAAATTATGCAATAAGACAAAGATAATGTGAATCTTGTTCTTATTGAATGTGATAGAGACACAATGAAATTGTCCGTTGTGAGCCAGTAGTCGGCCGACTAGTATTTACTATCAAAAATTGCGAAACTAGTGGCCGGCCACCTTATTTTTTACACTAAATTTATAGAAAGGCATTGTTTCCAATCAAATTAAGGTTATTTGACTAAAGATCCATTAGCAAAATCACTTATAAAAGTTCTCGATATTGCACAGCAATTGTTACTTAGTGCTAAAGTTCAGCGACTCGATGTTCTGCCCAAAATGTTTGGCACTGCTTGACGAACAACAACTTTTTGAACGGTTTTCGCGGGAATTCAGTTGGATCTGACCTAAAGCGAAGATTTTGAATACGCACAAAAGGAACTTGAAAAACGCTTGTGATTCAAAATATATATAATTAAAAGGGTATGAGGCCGACCACTAGATGGCGCCGGCTTAGGTACTGGCGCATTCACCCTATTTTAAAGATATTAGTGTTTATATTTATTCATTTCTAGTAAATGATTGAGAATAAGCTTTTTGCTTCTTTTTGGATACCTACCAGATTAAGCTTAGTTGGCAATTATTCTCTACAGATTTGTATTCCCATCTTCTTAATGCGACCCTTTGCTTACTTAATTATCTACCAAATAACATATATGTAGGGGAGACCGGGGTCAGTTGTAACACGGGGCAATTGTAACAAACGGAATATCTTTTTTTTCCCTTACTGGTTGAAACTCGCGCCACCACATTAGAAGCTTAAGACTGACGCGCCACACACTCCACAGTAGTTATAAGGTCATTGCAGCGGGCACCGGCTTGTTATTGGAGTAAATCTAAATACTGCATCGGTGAGTAATTTTTAAATGAGTTCAATATTTTCGATTTCTATGAAAGTGAGGCTACATAAAATTGATCTACCTTAATAATGTAATGTCATTGCATATAATGTTGTTTCAGTTGCGTATAAATAATGTGAGGTTATAATGCATGCAAAAGATTATATGTGTATTAGTTGTTTGAAAATATGCTTTGGGGACAATTGTAACAATAAGACCGGGGTCCAATGTAACATGTTACATGTTACATTTGACCCCAGCCATATTTTTAATATCAAAAGTGACTCAAGATGCTTTATTTTGTCTCCAGAATTATTGAAAATGCTCAGTACAAGCGTAAGGGTTTTGAATAGAAGTCCTTCGACAGATATCATAATCATGGAACGTGCAGTAGTCTTAAATGAAAATTATAGCCAAAGAAGTGTAGCCAGAGATTTGAAAATTTGCCACGTAACCTTAAACAGATACATCAAAAGCATTCAGGGTGGAAGGGTAATAGTTATGGGTTACAAACCTCATAACAAAGTTTTGAGCGGTGAAAATGAAGAGGCGTTCTGTGAATATATACGAAAATCTTCTGATTTGTATTTTGGATTAACTCCAAAAGAAATACACAGCTTGGTGTATCAATTCGCTGTCAAACAAAACTTGAAATTTCCTCATGCTGGCCAGACGATGATTATTTACCTATGATCTCCCAGGTATCGTATCCCAAGCTTTCCCAGTTGCTTTGAAACTAGCAAATATAATCAAGGGATTCAAGGTTAACGGCATATATCCGTTCAACAGACATATTTTTCAAGAATACCTTTACCTAAACACGATGCCACTCATTGCGCGGAAAATAACCTGGAAATGTCGACTCAAGATGTTACTTCAACCAATGGAGCAAACATCCAAAAACTAGGGCCTTCGACTTGCAAAGAACCTGCAAACCAAAACTCTGTGGTGGATGAAACTGCTTAGCCAAAGAACTGCAACCAGTTCCTTCAACATCTAAAGAATCTGAACCAGTTTCAACCGCTCCTCGGAATATTTATTAGAAGCTATACGTCCATTACTAAAGGCTACTTTAAACAAAGATCCGAAGAGAAATGGTAGGAAATGATTAAAAACTGCAATCTTAACAGATATACCTGAAAAAAAAACGACTTTTTGGAGTTATACAACAAAAAGTAAGATAAAGAGAGGAAGTAGAAACAAAAGTAGTAAACAGAAATATTAACGCCATAAAAGCTGGATGTTGAATCTTCTTCATCTGCTAAAGATAACTGCGTCTGCCCATATTGTCTACAACCGTATTCGAAAAACAAAAAGAGGAAGTTTGGATTCAGTGCCACGATTGTAAGAAGTGGGCTCATGAGCTCTGCGCCAGTTATACTCTCCAAAACATGGACAGCCTCTACTTTTTCTGCCTGAACTGCGAAGAAAATGACAAACTCATATCTTATATTATTTTTTGATGTTAATCTGCGTTATTGAGAATATTGTTTATTTTGTGTTTTGTTATATTTAAGAAAATTTCTTGTTCCTTTTATGTTTTTGTTATTTTCATAAAAACTTACAATAAATATGATTTCATCGCGTGTTCTTTCAATATCTGCCTTTAAATCTACCGTGTTACAATTGCCCCTCCGTATGTTACCCCCGTAGTCTGTGTCAAAAAACAAAAACATTCTGTAGGTACCTTTTTTTAAATTATGTTTCAGATTTTTGTTTTCGTGCTTTAAGTAGGTATAGTTAGTCAACTCTAGAAGCAAAAATGTTAAAATTGTTAGAATTGACCCCGGTCTCCCCTACCTATCTATACTTATAAATAATAACTACCACACACCTTTTTATATAAAATGTACCTATTTCATGAAGTAGTTCATTCAATATCCTTGTGAAAACTTTAAATTAGAGGATCAAAATCCCGAAATATAACCTCTTTCATGCCCCTGAAAATTAATTCAAATATCATGCGGTTAGCTATAGATGAACAGCATCGAAGAAAGTAGGTATCTACCTATAGGTAGGTAGGTATTTATATAGGTGCCTAAGTAGATATATATAAATATAAAGGTACACATCAAAATCTAGGTAAATATTAGGTATACCTACCTAATCCATTTTATTATGGGGGTCTTAGTAACCTTAGGTATGAGTTGGAAGAACAAAAAAGCACAACAAAAGCTTGTAAATAAATTTTATAGCGATCATAGCATTCTGAAATCGTTCAAAAATCACTTACCTAGGTACATATTTAGATTATACATTTCTGAAATGTTGGTATATCTAATAGATTAGGTACGGCCCTACAATAAAATCCGAAGGCTTTTGAACGACGAATGATGTTCAAGTCATGCTCGAACGCAACGTAAAGATCCACCCATTTCAAAATGGAAGAAACTTAGTATGACCTATGAATTTGAGCTAGGGGTGGGTTTCATTTATCATTTGAAAAAGGCTCGAACTAGACACATTCTCTTATTTCAAAAATGTGCTTCTGAAAATAACAATGACATTAGGTCAGGGATTTGCCGCGTTTTTACCGTTAATTACCTATAGGTACCTACCTATAGTTGTAGTAAAATAATTTTGCCACTAAATAAAAATGATGTATCGTTAATCGTTATCAAGTACCTACATAAGCGAATCAACTATGTTTAAAATGAAAATATCAAAAATATACAATAAGTTGGTAATTTGCCATTAACTAGAAATACTTAGTTTTTGTCGCTGTTTTTTTCCGGTAAAAAAATTAACTTGATACCTTGAGCATCAATGTATAAGAAAACATAGGTACCTAGGTAGTTAATTTTGGGAATGGATAAGCTAAATAGAGAATTTGCCACTTTTTGTCGTTTATGAAATTTAAAAAAAAAATAATCTGATATTATGTTACCAAGGAAAGTACGTTAATAACATGGAGAAAGAGAAAAAGGTAATAGGACCTATACCTAGTAGAAAATTTGCCGTTTATGAAACCTGAGAAAAAATCTCTTTTACTTAATTTGAACAAATAAGTATAAATACCTATTACTCCGCAATATCCGCGTTGTAGGTTTTTTCAACTCATATTCACCAGTTGAGCATAAGCAGTTACCTAACTACATATTCCATTTGTCATCAAGCAGAAGCAATACGTAGGTAATAGATCGTGTAAAAAGGTTTCCTTCTTTATTAATACAAAGATTTTTGATACAAACATCCAAATCCCATCATATAGCTGCTTAGGTATTTATTTTGTTAGTGATTAAGTAGTAGGGTAAAGTCACCAACATTGTACCACCTCCTAACTCGTACCATCTCTATATTTCCAAAATTTGAAAGCGTAAGTGCCATCTGTATACCCCTGTAGTTTCATCTAACACCATCTAGGTTACAAACCAAAACTGACATTTGTCCCGGCGCGCGTTTTGTGAGTAGGCGCCGGAAACTTTTTACTAAGCTTTTAAAGAGTTACAAAAGGCTTAATTTGCATTAAGAACAATGAATTTTCATGGCATAAACTTAACAAAACTTCAACCCGTGAATAACCTACCGCCATAAATTTAAAAACATGAGTGGTCTCTTAATTGGTACCATGTATTGGTTGCCGAAGTTGTACCGGTACAATTTAGGAATCTCTTCGTTTTTTACACAATGAGTTCAAACGCTCAAGGGAAAAAGAGATGTGGGCAGTGGAGCGCAGAAAATATGAAACGGGCTATAACAAAATATAAAACAGGCAGATACGGTTTAAATGAGATATGCAAAAAGAACGAAATTCCGAAACCAACATTCATTAGACACTTAAATTCGACTAATGTTAGAGAAAATGTAGGCCATAAGGCTTTAGATTGAGACAGTAGGTATTTTCAGTGTGAAACAGGAAAGAGAGTTACAAGACCACATATTGGCACTAGAAAGCATGTTCTATGGAACAACGAACAACCACCTATAAAAGGTTCATAGAACTGCATTTTAATTAGCTGAGAGAAACAAAATAAAACACACTTTCAATGTTAAGAAAATTTTGGCGGGGAAAAAATGGTAGATATACCTATTACGGTTTATGCACCGTCATCCAACTATAACTATTATACGTTTTTGAACGTATTCTATATTATAATAAAAAATACCAATGGTAGTTCTTAGTACTGCTTACATTATCCAACTAGTTTTTATTACCTATATACATAGCGTTGATACAGAAAAGGTACCTGTACAATTTAAGACACTATGTGGTACAATACAGGGAACCCGTTTCCAAAATCGTACCAGTTGCAAGGGAATTTAAAAATAATTATTTACAAAAGATGGTTGTTTGTAAAAAAATAAGAAAAAAACGGCAGATCACAAACCTATCATAGATAAATAATCAAGAATATTTGGCCAAATTTCTCGAAGTTTTTAAAAGTTATGAACGAAAATTTGAAAGCTGGTCCAAAATAGGCGAACTTACCCTATAAAATTTCATTGGTAGATACCAAAATAAGGAACAAACTGTACCTAACTACATGCTCTCATAGAATTTTTGGGACACTTCGTATGATTCAATATAATTTCCGCAGATTGGCCAAACGTTATAGATGTTATATATAAACTGATAAACTTTACCTAATTTAAAAAAAATATTTATTAGGTAAAAAATAATAAAAATAATAAAATAAATATTCAAATTCTATGTACTTACGAAAATGACTGATTCTAGACTCACAAGTAGACTAACACATTCGCCAGTAGATTCAATGTCTACTCATCAGAAACTAAGAAAATACGTATATAAGAATACAATATCTACAACTTTTGTCATAAGCTCTAAACGAAATTAAAATGGAAACTTCTAGAAAATGTGTAGGTACCGTAAAATGGGGTGAATAGGATCGATGGGGTGAGTAGGGTCGAAAAGTACTTAATTATTAAAATCAAATCCTGCCTTAACAATTTTGAAAATTAAAAGAATTTCCAGTACCTAATATGGTATAAAGGTGTAATAAACAACTTTCTTTTACTTTCGAATTAAAAAACGTGACAACGTCGCATCATAGGTATGTAGCAAAACCTGAAAGTTAAATTGAACCTCAATTTATACCTACTGCATATATATATATATATATATATATATATATATATATATATATATATACATATATATATATATATATATATATATATATATATATATATATATAGTAACGGGGATTTATATTAAAACTGGGTTCGATTTATTTTCATTTATTTATTTACACCAATAACTACACGACTATATACACATTTATATTCACAGCATTACTTAGCGCTAGTGATCCATGAACACACTCATTTATCTAGCTATGTCTTTCTATGACTAACTATCACTGAACGTGATCTATGACTAACTATCTATCACTAACTGTCAACGTTCGTGATCGACTCTGTTTATATCCACCAGGCGATGGCAACTCTTATGGGAAATTTTTGACCGTTTGTTGCCAAAGTTCCCATCCTCGGCGATAGTATGGCTCACCAAAATGTGGCGGGAACCGCAAAATTTGAATGAAAATGTCATATTTAAAATGGCTGCATCCGGCGCCGGCAATCCCATCGTCTAACCTGAATTCTCTTTTCTAACGATATGTTTTTTTTTACTTTATATTATTTTTAATTAATATACATAGCTTTGTTGAGTGTTAAAGTTTATCTATATTAGATTTGAATCAATTTTTTCATATTCACAGGAAACTTATTGTTTGTCTGTTATTAAGATTGAAAGATTATTATTTGTTATTAGTATCTTGTTCCTATCATTCTGGTGTTATTTTTATCTCAATTATAGGAGAATGCCACCGAGTACATATGGAAAGGCCATCAGGAATGTCTGTAAGGCGAATAAGGATATTTCAAGAAGTAAAAACGAAGGAGAGCCACCCTTTTATACAATGATTTGAAGCAAGTTCAACCTGATAGTGGATTATCAAGTAAAACTACGAGTATCATTAAAAGCTTGGTAATAGTCTAGTTTAACGGCTTTTGCTATAAAAGCCCTAAAAAATCAAATGTTAGTAAAAATACATATATGGTAACATAACTTTTAATAAAATTGAGGCGGAAGACGCTATTTTTAATGATTTGTTACTAAAAAAAGCAAAAAATGGTGTTTTTGGTACTTACGACTTTTAGCAGAAATTTTCGATTTAGAAGTTGCTTTTCAATCCCAAATAGTATAAGTATAACTATCCTTGTATTCAATTGAACATTAACATTCTTCAAAATAAGCAAAAATATGCGTGAAAATTGTAAATATAAGTTCACAAAAAAGTCGGATCCAACGAATTGACGGATGATTTATGTAGTACATCCTGAACTACCAAGTGCAATTAATATCAATGTTGCCACCTCTTTTAGTAAAACTTTCGTTCTATGAAATTATTTTACAAATCTGTATTCTATGAATGGAATCTCATTTCCAAGGATACTTGCTTTAGAATAAAATAAGAAAAATAACAACAGAATTTGGTATATTATACGAATTTGTCTTGTATAATTTAACGTTTAACGTTTTCTAAAATGACAAGTACTGAGCTCTTCTTTCTCTATTTTCTTTCTCAATATCTTCTCGTAAAGCAATCAATAAATTTATATTTTCAAAAGCCTGAAGACAAAACTCGTCACCTTCAGCATCAAAAGTTGCCATGATATGTATCGTATTTTTGCTCTAAAGCAAGTATTTATGAAAAATTAGTTTTTAGTAAAATTTAAACATAGAACTAAACCTTCAGACATTTAAAATCTTACTACTTAGTTTATGCTTTCGTTATCGATTATTTCTATAGATGTTCAATAGTTCTATATCATAAACATTAGTTTTTGCAATGTTGGAATTGTCGTATGTCAATGCTGTCAACGTCAAGTCGTGTCGTCAAACAACTACACAAATCAACCGTCAATCCGTTTTTTGAGATCTTATATTTACTATTTTCACGCATATTTTTGCTTATTTTGAAAAATTTTAGTATTCAATAGAACACAAGGATGGTTATATACTATTTGGGATTGAAAAGAAATTTCCAAATCGAAAATTTCTCTTAAAAGTCGTAAGTACCAAATACACCATTTTTTGCTTTTTTTGTGTGTGTTATTAGTGTTAGTGAACCGGGGTATTTTATATATTTTGGATTATACATTAACATATGTAGGTGACTAATGCACTGTCTACTCATAAAATAGTTTACCTGTTTTACTCATAACCTATTTCGATTAAGTATCTTCTATCTATCTTCTATATGTCGATCTTTTCGTCATTATATTTTTTGTGATGAGTAATCAAATTTTAGCTTATCAAAATTTGCCCTAATCATTGTTTGTTTCGAAAAGTTATTTAGACAATGCCCTAATTACTTCCATAAATTAATATAATAATGTGTTTACCAATAACCATATTTAAAAAGTTATTCAGTGGATTTTTGATTTGCTTATTTATTCTTTCTATGTTATAATTTTGCAATAATAAAACATGAACTAAAAATATTTACAGTTTTATATTGTTATTTATATTGTTATATTTATATTGTTATTTACCCCTCATAGATCAGAACTATAGAACTATTGAGGAAGGAATAAAAATCTTCAGAAATTTTTGGAGTGATTTTTTGAAAAACTCTTTCAGCATTCATATTACTTTTCGGATGACTATCATGAAAAGTAAAATGAATTATCTCGAAGTTATTTTCTAAAAATTTCCTTCAACAATTTCTGAAGATTTTTATTCCTTTCTCTGTTTGTAAGTTACGATAATACTTTTACTATACTTTGAATCTGCCGCCATAAACAAGTTAGTTTGCGAGTAAACATCTTCAGCGCTAGTTGTACTTCAAGGTCAAAACATAGTCAACGAAATTAAAATGGGAGTTACCATTCTCTCGGAGGTAGGTGTTCTCTGATATTCACTCAACCTCCTATCTCGAAACTTCTCGTTCGTTCTAATATATTGTTCTGGATGTATTTCCCAATATATTCCTTTGAGAGTAATCGAGTTGCTTCCGGGGCTCCAGAGTGTTCTTCCAGATATTTGTGGGTGTGTGGGTGTCTTTATTCGGGTAAGTCTTCACGTTACACTATATACCTAACAGAGTTACAAAAAACTAAAATTTCTAAATTAGATTTTGTGAAACCCCTGAGTTGTCATTATTTGCTGCAAATATTGTATTTAGTACCAATCTTAAATTTGTATGTATCTACATTTAATATTAAGGATAAAATACCTATGCACCTATTTTGTAAATTTTGTATTTTTTAAATAAATTTTCGGTGAAGACTTATGTACCTATTACCTTATTAGAAAAACCGTATATACCTAATGTAGATATATAACTATAAATATTTATTATTACCATTATAATCCGTTAATCCCCTTTGCGAATATTGGTGGTACAACTGAAGGGTAGATTTTACCTACCTGCCGCCTCGTGGTACAACTCATGATTCCCAATCTACCTTTGGTTGACCCAGGGGTGCGGGAAAGCTCCATAATTCTTTCTCTATCCAAGCAATCAATTTTGTTTTTTTAATGCTCGGACTGACAAAGAGGCATAGTCCAAAAATATCTTTATTTTTTATAGGGTTTCCTAAAGTGAGAAGAGCAATTTAATTATGTTTTTATCCAAGGCAACCTGCCATTCTCGACACAGTTTTAGATTTGCAACTAATTTGTAGATATACCTAACGCACCCAGTTTCTCAGACATTTCTGCAATAGTTTCTGACATACCTATGTCAATCAATGTATCAAAAAAGCTTCTTGTAGGTATAGACCCACAAAAAATATAATTCCAGAACCATAAAAGATACCTAATCAAACCAATTTCTTTTCGGTCGATTCCTTAAGCTTTGTAGCATTTTTTGGAATAGGTATAGATGAATTCAAGGTCGCTTTACACCAACCACTTACGATATTTTGAAAATGACATACCTAAGAGTAATAATTATTTTTTTTCAAATGCAACACACTATATTTTATTGCATCATTAAATAGTATTTTTGAGCACTTTCTGCCAATATAGGGTTTGTGGGGTTAATTTCTATAATTTACGAGTTTTGTTGCAAAATAGGGATTTTTAGTATGATAAGAATTTTTCAAATGCCACATCCCATATTAGGTTGCATCATTGCTTTGTTACTATACAAAGCTTTTTGTCGATATACCTTTCGTTTATTTTCAAATTAAGGGAAGGCACAATACCAGTGATAGGGTGAAGATTCCTACGGGATCTTCCAGAGTAGGTACTGGTCTAGCAGGAAAAATCTCGCCGGGGAATGGCAATCGCTGCGATTTGAATCAGCCGACAGGTACCACAATCTCAGATACTGCAGGATACAATGGTATTTTCGGAAGATGGTTACAACCAATCCTTGTATTTCGAACCGCCTCGTGGTCTATGTTGATCCCAAAATTACCTTGGAAGACGATAAACACGTCTATGATATAGAACCACTACGCCTTACAGAATCCAGGAACTTATATTGACAAAATATCTTCCACGATATCCTCCACGATCTCAATTTAAATTTTCCAGGATGTAATCTGGGTCGGAAGATGGTCTCGAACAATCAGAGCATTTTCGTCTTAATAGATCACCGACCGATCAACTACTGACTCAGGTGGTGGTAACTCTTATGGGAAAATTTTGATCAAATGTTGCAAGTAGCACCCGTTATGGCGCCAGTGTCGCTCTTCCGAAGTATTCCGAAGAATGTCGGGAACCGTTGAATACGAATTAAAAATGGCGTTATTCTAGTTCTGTGTCTATCTGAGAACTGAGTGTTTTGCTTGTCACGATAACACATACTTGAATTGAATTGTGATTTATATTGAGAGTGAAACTCTACCAATTAATGTTGGAATTTCCATACAGAGAATATATACTCACCTGCAACTTCCATTTCCCGGAGTGAACCTATAAGAGAGTGATATTTATACTATTTACTTGAGATATCTCAAGCATTAGCGCCTGAGAATTGATTAGAGCATACATGAGATATGGCTCCGAAAAAAGGACAAGAGTTTTGAGCTCAACTGTGCCAGTGATGAGAATGTGGGAGTAAGTTTTCACCGCTTTCCAAGACCCGGAAAAATAAATGTTAATTGGTGAGTATAATAACAAATGATTATTCCTAATGTTACTTAGTGTTGCTTGAATGTTGTAAACTATCCGAACTCCGCATTTGTTATGTTATATTTATTTTAATACTTACTGCAATACTACAGTATTTAAGTGCCTTTTCAAATCAGTTATTACCATTACGTATTTGTGTACCAAGATTGATGTCGATAGGTCACTATCGTGTGGAATGTAAGAGTTTTGTGATAAAAATAAATCATTGAACGTATTCAATGGTACTTTACTATTGTATTGCCACTCAAAACTGTTAAATAATTTTGTTTTCAAAACAAGAACCGACTTCAATAGAAAAAATTGAAACTAATATTAATTCTATAAGTCTTCTATCTACCTTTATAAATAAGCACCCTCAAAAGTACCAGTATCAATAGAATTGACTTTTAATGCATTATCTAATGAAGTCTGTTCTAGTTTTTGTAAGACAATAATTATAATTTTGATCGAACATGTGAATTACTAATAATTCTTTATTCTTCTATTTCCCAGATCGCAGACCATGCTCTTGTATTTATGGTTCAAGGATTGAGACGGTCTGTGAAGCAACCAGTTGCTTATTATTTTAGCTCTTCGCAAACATCCAGTGATCGCCTTGTAGTATTTTTGCGCGACGTTATCCGGGCGTGTGAAGAAGCAGGGTTAAGAGTGATCTCAACTGTATGCGACATGGGCTCCAACAATGTAAGAGCATTGAAAAATCTCGGAGCAACTGAAGCAGCCCCATACTTTTTTTGGATGGTCGCCGAATATACACGGTCTATGACCCTTGTCATCTCCTCAAGTGTACGCGGAACAACTGGATGAAAAAGCCTCTTCAGCTACATGGGGCTGTGGGACAACATATAATTAAAGGTTTGTGCTTTCAGATTAACTTGTTTGTGTATAAGTATACTTTTCACGATGTTATTTTTCTTAATGATATAAAACTTACATACCATCTTCATCTGTTGAATAGGGGTAGCTAAATGGGAACATTTACAAAACGCTGTTGCTGGTGATCGCCCGGCTGTGTTTCAAGGATTGAGTTATATCACAGATGAACACTTGAATCCAAAAGGGAAATCTCTAATGAAGGTTAAACTTGCTGCTCAGGTTTTCAGCCTTACAATAGCTGGACAAATTGAGAGTGAATATAAGCATGGTAAATAAATTATCACAGTTTTCTGCTCCATTTTTTTCATCCGTGTACGAGGTAAGTCGAAAAATATGAATTTTGATCAAAAGTAAATTACCTTTATTTCTGAAAATATTGAAAGTTTTTATTAAAAAAAGTTCATCATAATTGAAAACTATTGTCAGATTTCCAATATTATTCATCCGCCTTGAAAAAAACATATTTTATTATTTTTATTAACTTCTGTGTATTAGCATTGAAAATTTACGTCTACCGATAAACATTCTAGGATGCACTAACTTGTCAAATCTCTAGTTCGTTTTTAGAAAATACAAGAAATTGCGGCTCTATTAACTAGTAACGAGAAAATTGAACTAATTTTTATTGTCGGAGATAATTATAAAACTCATAGAGAAGCAGCAGCTATTTTTAACAACAGACATCCAAATATAAATATTCAGCATTCGACTGTTGCAAAAATTCTAAATAAATTCAAGACGTCTGGAAGTATTCATATTAATTTTAATAAATATTTTTTTTTCAATAAAATAGCTGATGTGCAATTTACAAAATCTGCATGTGTATTTTATTTATACCAAAAATTATTTTTTATAGCCTATGGATAATATTGTATATCTGACAATAGTTTTCGATATTTTAAAAAATAAAGGTACTTTACTCTTGAGAAAAAATTATATTTTTCGGCTCTCCTCGTATACGGATTAAAATAATTGATATCTGATGGTTGAATTTTAAGTTTTGGATTATGCAAAACTATTTATTAAGAATAACTTTTTTTTATAAAACCTATAATAAAAAAGTTTTCTATATGGTTCCGACTTTATTGGACACAGTATATATATATATATATATATATATATATATATTTAAAATTAATATTAATTTAATTAATGATTAATATCTTTGTATCTTCCTATTTCACAGGTTGAAAGGTGATGAATCTGCTATGGTCACGGCGTTCCTGGTAGAGTTTATGGACAAGTTGTTCATGAGAGAGCACATTGAATATGTAAGTATATATCTACCGTGAATATAGTAGAATATCTATTGTATATTAATATTTGCGTTTTCTTGCTTATATTATATTTTTAAAATTTGTTCTTTTCTATTTATATTTCCAATGAGGAACAACGGAGAAAGAAGGAAGAAACAAAAATGAAGCCCTTGATATTCGTCTGTGTATTGTGTGTGTTATTATGTTTTATATTAGGGAGCTCATATATCTTATATATTTGAAATTCTTTGTAACTATATTTTTAAAATGATACAATTAATTATTTTGAACAATTTACTTTGTATACTTATATGTGATAAAGTTATGTAATATTAAAGAATGAACTTCTAACAATTTGTTCAGTTTTTATGGCCCTATTAATCCATTTATTTAAAAAAAAATAATGACAGCAATGAAACCTTCAGAAACTGTTGGAGTAGAGTTATAGAAAAAACATTTCCAGCATTCATATTACTTTTTTGGTTACTATCATGAAAAGTTAAATGAAAAGTCTCGAAAGTTATTTTCTATAAACTTTCTTCAACAATTTCTGAAGGTTTCCATTCCTTTCTTTAATACTAAACTAGCTTGTAACATTCGAATTTGCCGCCATCAGTATGTTTAAATTTGCCGCCACTACAAAGTTAGCGGGGCACCCGTCATAGAGCTAGTGTTTCAAGGTCAAAACATAGTCAACAGGATTTACATGGGAGTTACCATTCTCTTGTAGGTATATATTCTCTGTAATGATTGTCTTTTTGGAATCGGTTCCCGAAATTCAATTATCGCGCATCAAGCCACGGTGTTGTCGGATCTCAAGTTAATCCTAAATTTTAAGTTAAAAGAGCCCGTTACAGATTTTACCATTCAGCACATCGTTAACAAAGTAGGGTCCAATAATGTGACCATCAATTATTCCTCCCCAAACATTAGGTAAGTGACCATCGCGATTGGTGATCAAGGTCCTCAATCAATGAGGATTTTCAAAGGCATAATTATGAATATTATTTCTGTTAACTGACCCGTTGCTTTTGAAAGTTGCTTCATCAGAAAACTGGATCTTTTTGAAACACTACAATCTTCCTCAAAAATACCGATCATTTCAATACAAAATACATCTCTATGAAATCGTTAATATAAGTATACCCAAGTCTTGTGCAGACTCATATGATACCTAAGGGTGGAACTTTGTGTTTTAATGATTCTATTTACAGCATTTTGTGAAATATCTGTTTCCGCTGCTAGTACTGTAGTGCTCAAACTTTCTACTCATTCTCCTCATTTATCCGACCACCAACATTTTTTTCAAGTTCGAATTGATGTCTTAATTTTTTTAATGCAGACACCCGTTAAATTCTTGCTCCTGGATATTTTTCGCGGTATATTATACTTGATAAAATAGAATTTCTATCAGCTCTGCCAGTACCTACATAAGACCATATTTACTAATTCTTCGCTAGTGAAATTCATCATTAACAAGGTGATATAGCTGAAAATTGGAATAACGCGGATGTGTTCTTATTTTTTCTAACATTCATCTAAATTTCATCATAATTCATTATTCTGTAATAAAATTCGTAAAGTTTACCTATAATTAGAAAATACAGACTATATATTGACAGAAAGCTCTTAAAAATGCTATTTAATGATTTTAATAAAATATTAATTTTCAACAAAACTTAGTAGATGAAGGAAAATAGACCCTTAATTCGTCTTTTTGAATACCTACATAATTTGACATAAGTCAAAAACTATTGCTGAAAGGTCTGAGAAACAACTGGGTGCATTATATTCCCAAATTAGTTGCAAATTTAAAAAAACAAAATTAAATTGCTTCTCTTACTTTAGGATATCCTGTGTACAAATTAAAATTTGGATTGTGTCTCATTGTCAGTCCTAACATTACAAAAAAATAATCGATAGCTTGGATAAAAAAAAGTTATGGAGCTTTCCCGCACCTCTGGGTACCCTGTACCTGTACTGCGTACGACAAGTAGCGGATAAATTCAATAAAATCTTAAATGAGAGCTTAAAAAAAATGGTCGGAACCTTCAATTTTTGTTTTTGTTCTAGAATCTTTATACGTAGAACTGAAATACACAGGGTGAGCCAAAAAAAATGACGTCATCAATATGTTTTTTAAATGGCAACACACAGTTTTCATTGTAGAATTAGGTATTATTATTATTATTTATATGCCAAAAAATATAGTACCTATACCTAATATATCCATGCAGAGGTACCTAAATAATAAATACTTATTACTTGTACAGGAAAATACATATCTCTCTATATATGTTATAATTTAATGATAAAAGGGTAATGGGTAATATTGGAGACTGGAATGTTTTGCTACTTTTACCTTTGAAATCCGAATTTGATAAAGAGTCGCATTAAGAAGACCGTTAAGTTCCGCCAATTACACAACAGCGCTCTGGGATAAAAAAGAAAAATAATTATAACAAACTCCAATTCAGATATACGATTATTTCTATGTTTATATTTTTCCATATAAAAAAAACTGTTTATTGTAAAAATTTCAATCCTTTCTTTACAATTCAATGAATTGATTTTCATGTAGATGGGCCACTGAAATTTAACTTAAATATATAAGAAATTGTATTTATGCAGGTAAATAAGGATAGAAACTAGAGTTGAAATGCGAACGAAATATTCACACGCATTATTAGATCTGCACATAACTACCTTCTATCTTTAGTGCAAGCCAACATAGGTACCTACTTCTATATAGGTTTTCGTAATATAATCTAAAAATTGTATTAAGTTTTCGTTACTTGACATAATTGAATACTTACCATTCTTTAGAAAAAAATTGCCAACTAAGTACCTAAGCATAATTCCATTTTTGTTGTTCGTAGGTAGGTACTTTATTGATACTTTCGCAGCAATAAATAAGATCAAAGAATTTTTCAAATAGGTAGGTATACCTAGGTAGGTATATTTTCTAAAACTAATACATCGTGGGGTCACGATGGCTGAGTGGGCTAAGAGCGTTCGTAGCTTGCCACAGGTCATCGTGAGCGCGGGTTCGAATCCCGCCTGAGCCATGGTTGTTTGTAAACTAGACCCGTACACAGGTATCCTGTATACCTCTTTGGGACTGTATTCCAGATATTAAAAATTAAAATTTAAAAAAAAAAAATAGTGATTAAAGATACACTTCTGTATCCGAAATGAACATAAAAGTTTCTTCACAATCATTTTGTAGAAACGAATAAACATAAACTTTGGTATCTTTAGAGTAGGTACCAAATTGAAAGATTAGGTAGGTATTCTCATTAATTTAGTATAAAAAGTTCGCCTGTTTGCAACAATAAATCTCAAAAACCAAGATAGCTGTTAATCCACCATTAAAATTACACAACTTTTTCCCCATTTAACCAGCTTCATATCTATTAGAGTTTTCAAGATCCCAATTTATCCCATTGTAGGATAACAATAGAGTATATATCCAGGAGGATATATACTCTATTTTCAGATCTGTAGGTTCAAATATGTAGATACCTATATCACAGCTTATGAGCTTATACATTATATATAAGCTGTGCCTATATCACCAGGTAGGTTCACTATTGCCAGACTATAGTTAAATGTTTGCAGATTCATTTCATGGGCGTTTCACCTCAAGAAATTGATCAGCCTTCCATACACAACAGTTCAGTGAAAATAATAATTAAAAACAATTTTCATCAAAAAATTAAATTGATTATTGATTGCATTGTTCAAAACAACAATGGACCGCACGCTATGTAGCCATCTGATAATCACAAAATCTTAATCTGAGCCTACTGTACGGCGAGACGCGCCTGAGTCGAGCCCGAAGTAGTGAGCGAGGCGCGCCTCCTGCGAATTGGTCTGATCCGTACGGCATGTTGAGCCTGCGACGAGTTTCCCTCGAACTTTTGAAGAAAATATACGTACATGGTTGGCGAAGAAGACTAAGGACAGCTTTGTTTGTTTTGTGCAGTGACGCATTATTACTGTCAACAAACTTAATCAATAAAAAACGAAAGCCTCGGCGATGGTGCCGCACTACTTTATATAAAATAGGTTACGATCGGAACTTCTAGAGTTAAAGATCCAGCATATTAGTGTTTATTTAACAATATTGGACCAGCAATCTCCAAAAGAGAAACATTTTTTCAGCAGCGTCAAGCTTTTTTCTCTTTTAAAGTAATTTTTGTCTTTGGGATCCAACAAATTTCTGCGAGATTCTTAGCTCTCCACTAAATTTAACAAGGCTTCTTCGGACCACTCCATATTTGGGTTGTTCCTGACAATCTCTGTCGCTTCTTCTGGCTGTAAAGTAAATTTTGAAGGAGCCTGCCAAACCCGTCCCACTTGACGCGCAAATCCCTTTGATGGCTCGTCAAAAAACCGACAGAAAAGGGATCGCCCCGAGCCTCTATCGCGAGGCGTACGATAGACCCATGATACTAGGCGATAGATCCGTGATCCCCGTATAAATATTGCTTGTTGTCCGCGTGGCTCAGGCGCGTCTCGCCATACATATACGCACCTTAAGACACCTGCCAGAGAACACGTGAGAATTTTCAATGCGCCAACAACTGATTGCAGGTCTCTAACTTTACCCAGTAGACAAATGCCTGGCTTGTTAATTATATGAATGGTTATATCCATCTATTAATAACAGCACCTTGTCCCAGTAAACACTCGTCATTGTCTACTATCTGCTCTGGAGTTTAGGTAAGTACTTGTAGTCGGGTGTTCTGCTATCTAAATATCCATAACTGTGTTCCCAGTTTTATATGTACCTATTATTTTGGATATGTTGTTTGCTATGTCTATTCAAATACCTACTCTTTTGAGCCAAACTTTGTAACCTCCAAAGATGAGCTATTTAGTCTCATTATTTTCTCGGTACATCCTATAACAGATGTAGGTATCATTGAGAATGTAACGGCAGTAAGATCTTGCAGCTATCACCTGGTCTTGGTTTTGTTTCGACAAATAGTTAAATTACCTTGGGTTAACCACCTAAGAAAAGCTTGCTTTTCTTATACGAAGTTCTAAATAAAAATATCCAAAGATTTGTTGAAATGTAAGAATTTTCCTTTTATTTACAAAGTTGCTCATTTTGAACTTGAGCTGTAGCTTTTATCATATTGATGAAGGTCAAGGTTATACCCTGTATTATATTTGAATGTCACGAATCATACAGGGTGTTGGAAAAATATTGTTGTAAAATTTCAATATAAAAAATTGAAAAACTTCGTTATCTTAAATGGAACACCCTGTATATTATTACATATTCTAATGTAGAATTGAATCCTCTTTCAAACTCTATAGGTTCCTTATATCTAAACTCAACGCATCTGTTGAATTTTGCATATCTCTAATAATTCATAGTTAAATTTCCAATGTCATTATGATTGGGTCACCTTTTAAGATAATAATGATTATAGTTAAATTCCATTATAATTATTTCAGTACTAATTGATTCACGATTATTATCCAAGCACCTAAAATTTGAAAACTAATGTGAAATAATTCCTTAAAGTTTGCATATCAGATCCGAAACTCTAACTGACTATCATACTATTCTTTCTATTGATGTCGGTTTTACGCTTGAAAGACAACTATACCATTATTATTATTGTTTTATGCGAAACGTAAATAAATACCTACAAGTATGTGTCCACTCACACTACTTTCCTACCTTTCTCAAACAAATACCCGAAAATATGGAAAACATACAGACAGACCAATGGCTAAAAGTATCTTTTTTGGAATCAAAAAGCCCTGAAACGTAAATATCTATTGAAAACAAGGTACCAACAATTTTACACGATTACAATACTTCCCTTACATAGTTACTAGGCGTAGCGGCAAGAAAGTAAAAAAGAACAAGACCGTTATTGAATGATATAGAAAATATAATAATATAAAAATATTCCTAATAACATAAGAAACAATAGAGTAAATTTTCAAAATGTCGTCCATTTTCTTGAATACATAATTGAACTCTCTCTTCAAAAGATCTTATAACTTTCCTTAACATCTGTGGTGTCACGGATCGGAAAGCGGCTCTTATCCTCTCTCTCTCTCATCTGTTGTGGGCTAGGTATCATATACAATGTTTTTAATGTATCCCCATAAAAAAAATCCACTCAGATTAGATCTGGAGACCTCGTGGCCAATTTTGCGAGTCGCTTCTTCCTATCCATCTGTTTGGAAAACGTCTATCAATAAATTATCTCACATTCCTTTGAAAATGGGCAGGAGCACCATCCAACTGCAGCCACATCTGCTGTCTGATATTCAAAGGCACATTTCCTAAGAGTTTGGGTAACTTATCACGTAAGTTTACTTGTTTAGTTATGTACTATGTACAACATATGAAAGATGAAGTCAAGGACTGTTGCAGAGCGTGTGTCGCCTATGCTGCCATCAATGGACCCCAGAGACATCCAAAGGCACCTATGCGGCAGTATAATGTTGGGAGTCCATTTCAACGCCTAGCCATCGATGTGGCTGGACCTTCTGCTGAATCCGATGCTGGAAACAAGTATAACGTTGTTGTCATGAACTACTTCAGCAAGCAGGTTGAGGCCTAAGCACTACCAAACCAGGACCATGACTGTAGCTAACGCTCAAGTCAAAGATTGAATCTGCAGAATAAGGGTACCCCAAATTCTTCATTCCACCAAAGAAGGAATTTTGAATCAAGCCTCTTTCAAAAGGTTTGTACATGCAACGCTGAGTATCCGGAAGACCAGAACGACTGCTTTACACATGGTTGGAATGGTCGAACAGATGAACCGCACCATGAATCAATACCTGGCGAAACTGGTCTCTGAACGCCAGAGCCATTGGAACCGCCGGCTCTCATACGATCGAGAACTCTCAAAAACTACGAAACCAATAAGTGTACCTCAAATTTTCTAGGAACGCCCACCTGCATTTATTAATACAGAGAATATTTTATAGCATTTTGGAGACGAACAATCTCTCTCGATTGGTCTGGAATTGGATGGGATATTTAAAGCGAGCACCCAAGGTTTATTTATAATTGATAGCAGCTGCGACGGGAACAACGAAACCACCGACGTATCAATCCAAGTGATTAACTTTTGAATTATAGCAGTTTATTTCGTTTAAGATAGTTTGTTAAATCGGTGTTTGTATTTATTTAGTTGATTAAATAAATTGTATTCAAGTCACCGATTGTTAGCTTCCCAATTGGCGAAGCGAGTCACGCTTCAATTATATTATTGCCCTGAATATTGGTCGAACTACTTTTATAAATACGACAAAATAAATTATGTCATATACATGTCCCTGAAATCTCGATTGGCACTTCTCCTAGATATAGCTTCAAGAGAACTACTGATTTTATGCCATAAATATGGCATTTGCATTATTATGAATGCAACTATTGATAGATTCAAAAATGCACTATCAAGAATATTTAAGGAAACTGGTAGGTATGAGAACCTACAGAATAAGAGAATGGCATCGGGAAAAATACGTTCAAAAGTGTCAAAGATAAAGCTGGTTCGTTGCATTTTGTCTAATGTATGATTATGTTTATTTAATTGAAAAATTGACGTGAAGATTTCTAGTGTGAAATATAAAATAAGAAAGACTTTATTCAAGTCAACAGTAGATATAAGGTAATATTATTACCGTGCCTACCAACGACAACAACTACTCGGTGAGCTAATAGCCTAGTAATAATTCATACTTGAATATTTAGGAAAAATGTGGATACACAATAAAATAAAAACTTTTCATGTAAGTCAAAATATTATTTTTTTTAATTGGAAATGTAATTATATTTTAAACATTACAAAAAATGATATATACTTAATCTACAAATGCAGGTAGGTATAAATATTACTGGGTGAGTCTCCAAACAATAAGTTTTCTGTCTCTATTTGGCTTTTTCAAATTTCTGTTCTGAATATTACTAGAGCCCATATTGCAAACGAGACAAAACACATTTAGTCAAATTTCTTGTAATTTTTCAATGATTTCTTACAATAATTCTTGAAGAGTTTTCGCAGAACATGATGATTTAATAAGACAATGATCTTTTCTTTTTGCCAGTTTTCAAAACCTAAAATTGTGTCTGTGTTTATCCAGTGAAATAATCAGACGTACCAAAACTCGTCCCCAGAAATAAAATGAAGTAATTAGTTAATCTCTTACCTGAAAAAGTATCCCTAAATTCGTCCCCAAGAAGAGTATGTCCTCAAAAATAGATCCTTGAATTTGTCCTCGACGTTATCGCATTATGAATCACCAATATAGCCACTCATCAAAATCTATAGATTAACTCTTTTCATATAATATTTTTTCATATATTTATAACAAATGGAAAACTCAGTAAGTACCTACCACAAAAACATTTAATTTAAGAATCGGTACATATTTATTTATTTAAGAATCTGTAAAGTAACAGAAATGTCTGCTTGTGTTCCATACAAGTACATTCAACTTATTAAAATATACATTTTACAAAATCCAATCTTGAAACAGCTAAATAAAATGCAAAATTTTTAGCCAGGAATATCATTTCAAAATGAAATAATAATCTAATATAAATGAAAAGTAATTTACACTTTTGGTAGAATTTGTATTTAATAGGCAACTACCTCTTTATATTTCCAAGAAAGTATAAATCTCTTAATCTCTTGTACGGGGACGAATTCTGGTAGGAGATTAAAGGACCGTAATTAGTATGGGGACGAATTATGGTTGTAGAAATTAGGTACTACCTGCTCGGGGACCAATTCAGAGCCGCCCAAATAAACAGGCTTTCAAACTTAATTCATCTACACATACTGAAAATTGTTTGTCTAACACGGTAAATCTTTTAACTTTCTGACGCAAAATTTTAAAAATATTTTTATCAACTCCCGCTGAATCGCTTATTTTTTTATAAAACTGTGTAGTAATGTTGATACACTCGGTAAGCAAAACAAACTTACAAGCTTTCTTTTATATCTACGTATATTATATCTATAATTTTGGGCCAAAATATAGAGAAAGGCAGTAATTTGTAAACTCTTCGGTAAACCTACGACCTTTTGGTTGTTTACCAATTTCAGATTCCTACCTAACTGAATATTAATAAACTTAGCTAAACTGGCAGAAGAACCACAAAAGTTGTTACTTAGATCTTTATAGTTCTACAAAGTAACTTTGTCTAAGCTAGCGCAAGTTAATGAATCGTTCCTTTTGATGATGTAATAAATTTCATTCATGAGACATTGTTCGCTTATACAGAAGAAACAGTAGGTATCATGTACTTCCACTCATACTTAAAGGCGATTTTAATATCGACTTTAATAAAGTTGACGGCTTGAGATTAATACAGTTTTTAAAATCCGAACTTAATTTATACATTATTTCTGATAGAACAGTGTGGACAACTAGGTATGGTACAACCATTGATGCGGTATTTTCAAGATTTGTGAACGACATATCTACCAACGTTCATGTGTCCTATTTCAGTTACTATAAGCCTCTTGTCACTGTAATTATTAACGACGGTACTATTGATCTAATTAATATTTATAATAGTCATAATAGCTTAGATGATATTAATAAAATAATTTATCAACATTCCTAATGATATAGTCATGTATAATATGTCAAATCTATTTTTGTTAAATGTTTGATGTGTAATACATTACCGAATAGTCATAATAAATGTAAATAGAATAAAAATATATACATTATTTAGGTATTTTCATTGATTCGTTTATTTACCATTTGATATGGTATTAATGTTTTTCTTAGACAAATAAGCCTTTTTTGTGCCTATTTAGACAGTCGATCTGAAGGAGTAAACACCAATCATGCGTCGGACGGGCGGCCCTGAATTCGTCCCCGAGCAGGTAGTACCTAATTTCTACTTCCATAATTCGTTCCCATACTAATTACGGTCCTTTAATCTCCTACCAGAATTGGTCCCCAGACAGTAGGTTAAGAGATTTATACTTTCTTGGAAATATAAATAGTAATTGTCTATGAAATACAAATTCTCTCAAAAGCATTTTTTTCATTCATATTAGAATGTTATTTCATTCAGAAATACTATTCCTGGCTTAGAACTGCTTATTTATGTGTGAAAAAACATGGAAAACTTTGCCAGTTTGAGTGAACGAGGAAATCATGTGCTAATTGTAGAATCTGTAAAATTTACGAAACACAAATTTTTAAAAAGTGGTGAAATATGTTGGCGATTTTCGAATCGCTGCTGTAAGGCAAGTAAGTAGCTATATGGGTGATTCATACTGCGATTAAATCGGGGACGAATTCAAGGTTCTATTTTTGAGGAACTACTCTTCTTGGGAACGAGTTTAGGGATCAGGTAATAGATTAACTAATTACTTTATTTTATTTCTGGGGACGAGTTTTGGTACTTTTTTATGTTTTATTATTCAAGTAGGGTTTCAATCGAATCTACCGTACCCCATGACGGAATTATTAATATAGATTATGTCTCACCTAAGTAGATAGAAAAAAATATCAGTAGGTAATCATTATAAAATACTTAGTATATGGTAGTCTATAATAGCAGATACAATTAATATATCGATTTTATAGTCTTAGTATTATGTAGTCTTTTATATTCGACTACCCTTCCATTGTGTCCCAATCCTGGGACCCAAGAAACAACATGTTTTAAATATTTCTTTATTGGTGACCTTGTGAGTGCCTTAAGCAGGCCACTCACTAGCGAATATGCTCGGGAGCATGCTTGGCAACATGGCTCGCAGCAACAAGCTCACTTGTGTGTGGGTAGGAAGGAGGGCGCCACTGTAGATAGGTAATGTTTGTTGGAAAGAACAGCTGATTCTATGTAATCTTTATGAGGTTACGTTAATGTGAGTGTTTTGATCTGTGTCTGAGGGCAATTATTGTGTTTTGGAATAAAAATAGTCGTTTGTTATTATAATATAAGCATCTATTAATGTTAAGTGAGTACAATCATTCATTAAAATTACAAAGCGAAATAATTATGTACACGTAAATTTTGCTCATCTTGCAGATATGGTTGCTGGTATCATGGAAGCGGAGATACAAGAATTGTTTTTATGTTTATGTACATTTACGTGAATATAAGTTTCCACCAATAGTAATATATCTGATAGAATACAATTTTCAGAAATCAGTATATTAACTGACAATTTGTATTAAAAATAGTTTTCTTCGGCATGATGAGTGAAATTCACGTGTTAACAGATACGAATGTAAACAAACGATTACCTATCTGTTCTCAGATGGCACTTTTCCCATTAGAGGGCGATCGCTTGGCTGGATATATATATATATATATATATATATATATATATATATATATATATATATATACTTACGTTGAACGTAGTTAGGCTCTTGATACCTAGACGGCGCGAATTGCGTACCGCTGGTAGATCAGGTCAGAGAACTTTGACTATCTTCCTTCCAGTTGCTTTTGTTTAGTCGGATACAGCTTCCACTTATGTGGCGCTGATGAAAGCTAACAAGCTTGAAATCACGTGATCCACTTCTAGTGGGTGGCTGTGTCTGACTAAATAAAAGCATAAAGTTAAGAGCATCTCCATATTTTATATTATATATATTCTCTTTAATTTTTGAAATATAGATATCTTCAAATTATATATATATATATATATATATATATATATATATATATATATATATATGAATAATGACATTTGTAATTGATGGCTATGAAATATTTCCTGTTTTTGGATAATTTATTCTAAATTCACGATCTTTTCTCGAAAGCTCGGCTTCAATCAAATAATTTTATTGAATATATAACTGCATCCCCAAGAAAATCTTTTTATTTATTATAAAACCAGTCAAGAATACAAAATCAAAAATCAATATATAAATCACATAACTCCAAGTCAACTTTTTAAAAAACAATTATTTATTAACACAAAAAATATTAAAATACAAATAACTTTATATGACTGTATGAATATTGACTCACAAGTAAGTAAGTGAACAAGTGAATTGTGAATTGTGAATCGTGAATGACGCTGTTAGCTGGAGATCTATTATTTATACAATCAAAAATGTTTAATCATCAGAAATACAAAATGAAACGTAAATTAATACAATGGATCTTTTCTCCTAAGGTTGAATCGAAGCTTCTAGAAATATTATAATTAAAATACATAGTAATGTCTTTTTGGAGGCCGAACTGGATAAACAATTAACAATGGTCTTTATGGTAACTTGCTGACTACTGGTCTGCATCTCTGGCACGTAAATATCTTTATCACTTTTGTTATCTTCTTAAACTGCGTCTTGGAGATGTAATATGATATGGTGCAATATTACTGCGTCTTGCAGATGTAATACGATATGGTGAGATACTGCGTCTTGCGGATGTAATATAATATTATGAAATAATATTTAAAATAATACTTTGTTATTGTTATTATTATTTGACTTTAAAAAATAATTCAATTATAACTTTATATAACAACTCCCCCATTTAAGAAAAGTTGGTGGAGTTTGCAACAACTTTTTAAGTTAATGATTTATTTGGATTTAATTCGATATTCTCTTCTATGGGTTCTCCGACATGGATACTTGCTCTTCTTTTCGGAAGAATTCTTCTTATACTTTGCTGGAATGAAATACTGGAACCTGGTCCTGGTGGTGATGGTGGGTAATCGTTGGTTAAAGCTATTCCAATTCGATGATGCTTTCTTCTACATTTACAGGTCACATGAAGTATTACCAATAAAATTATTACTACAATGGTTAAAATGGTGAACCAATGTGTATATTTACTGATCGGAGATTGTTTCATCATTTTTTCTAATTCTTCTGAATACTGATTTAGTTTGTGTTGTGCAATATTTAAATCTTCGGAATCAATTTTGTTCAACTTAAGAGGTTCTAGTTCAGGAATTTGTAATTTTTCAGGAATATCTTTGCAACAGTCAAATGGAACTGTGACTGGATGACTTCGATACATGATTTCTTGGTATGTGTCAATTGGGTATTGAGCATGAACTCTTGTACTTCCAATAAAGGCACTACACTCAGGTTGTAATTTCAGTAAACTATTAGTTTTAATAATTTCTGATTTAATTTCCCTATTTCCACATTTAATCGTGATTGGCAAAGGGTGCTTCGCAAATTGCATCGTTGTCAATTGGATATGGGAGGAGATTAGAACAGATTTTTATGCTTCTTTCAAGAGTCTTGCAATTATCCAGATTTCGCAAATGACAAATACAGCAGTGAATCATCATCCCGCGCAATATATTTTTGTGTAGTTGGTAAAATATGATAGATACCTGTTCGATCATCTAATATTGGTATTGGATAGAGTCGATATAGTATATAAGCTTCTGGATCAATGAGAGGAATTTTGAGAACAAATATTATTTTACTTTCTGATTGATATGCCTCTAATTCAATAATATTAAGATAATTAGCTATATTTGACGTATACGGTTGTAAAGGTAAATTATTTCTTATAAGAGATTTTGCTATATCTTGTAAAGAATTGATTAAATCTGAAGGTGCTATTATTGAGCTATGTAATAATCTTATGCGAGCAAAAGTGATAGAATTTAAAATAGTATTAAGGGAATCTTCTAAGAAAATATAGCTTTCCATTAGTGATTCACAAATATTCAATATCCTTATTTGTGCTTCATAAAATGCGACATCATCAGCAATATCCATCAAAGTATTTTGAATTTCTTTTATATCTTCAAAAAGTCTTCTCATCAATTTGTAATTTTTGTATAGTATTATTAAAATTTTTAATAACAAAAGTTGTAACTGAAATTTGTTTTTTAAGAAGATTTTCCAACTCAAATTCATCATGAGATAATTTGTTAATACAATCATCATAATATTCTCCATCTGATGCATCTAAATTACCAGTAATAGTTTTCCAAACAGTTCCGATTCCATTAAATATACCTCGCTTTGCCCTGGAGTTATAAGATTTAGTTTCTCCTATAATTTCTTTGTATTTTTGACCTATTGAATTCGAAATTTGTGATAATAAACTTATGTGTGTTTGAACTTCAGACTTAAAAGCTATAAATCTTGGAGACGGATCTTCTAAAGTATCCAAAATTTCTATAAGTATTTTATCATTATTTTCCATTGTTTTCTTAATTGGGGCCAGATCTTTGTAAACTAAAAGTGTCCATTTTCATTCGTAATTTTGATAGTACATTCTTCACGGAAAAAGATTCCAACGGTGTTATTAACAGGATTAAGTGTGTATTGAGCTGATATAATATTTATCAGCACGAAGAATCTGAAACCAAAGAAACTACTCATAGTAGGGTTTCAGTCTATCGAAATTAATTTTTGATTTTTGATTAGTTTGTGGATTTAAAACTATTGCAGAATTATCAAATAATTGCACAATTTCAAAAGGACCATTGAACAAATTTTGACTTTTATCTTTAATTTGAGATTCTTTAAGATAAACTTTATCTCCTATTTTATACTCTGGAAGCTTTCCTGAAATATTTTTATCAAATCTAATTTTTGCTTTTTCTTTCTGACTTGCTGTTTTTGCTCGTGCAATTTTATAATAATGTTGCATTCTGTTGTTCAAATCACGTATACATTTAGTAATAAGAGCCTTCTCATTATATTTCTCTCATTATATTTTCAGTTTCAGGTGGTCTACTAGACGTATGACCAAAAATCAGTTCATATGGGATAAAACCAGTTGTTTTGTTTTTAGTATTATTATAACATATAACTGCATATGGCAAAATATTAAACGGATGTTCGTCTGGATTTTCTGTCTTATGTGCACGGATCATTTCCACAAGAGTTCCGTGAAATCTTTCTAAAGAACCATTCGATTGTGGATGGCCAACGCTAGAAAAAGTGAGCTTTATGTCATAAAGCGTACACAAATCTTTTATTAATGAATTATCAAATTCTCGACCATAATCGCAATGAATTCTCAAAGGTGTTCCAAAATGTTGAAAGAATATTAATAGTGTATTTACAACTGTTGAAGTTTTTTTATTTGAAATAGGATAAGCTTGAGTAAATTTAGTTAACTCATCTCGAATCGTTAAAGCGTAATTTCTTGTTGGATACTCAAAAATATCAATATTAATTCTTTCAAACGGAGTTTTTGGTGTTTCTGTTATTACCAGAGGAGTGCTTAAATTCTTACGACAGATTTTTACTTTTTGACAAGTTTCACAGTTTTTAATAAATTGTTCTACATCTTTTGTTAGTCCTGTCCAGTTATACTTAGATTTTATCCGTCGTATAGTTTCATTTATTCCGCGATGTAAATTACTTTTGCCTTTATGATATTGGTCCAATATGATAGGTATTTCATCTCGGTCAGGTGTTTTAACAATATTTTGACAGACTACAAATTTTAAATCAACATTAGCAAAAATAAAAGAGAATACTTCTAAAATAGGTAACTCAAGATTATTTTCTATATAATAAGTTTTTGAAGGATCAAATTTACTTTGTTCTTTAAATAATGTATAAAATAATTGTTGAACTACAAACTCTGGATCGTAAATAAGAGGTATTATAAAATACTTGCGATCTTTCACAGTTTTACTAGAAACAATATTTACTAAATTCATTTGAAAATCAAAATTTTCTTCAAAAATATCTTCAATAATTTTATAATGTAAATCTTCAAGTTTATTTTGCCAAAATAAAGTGACAATATTCTTATGAGTCTTATCCAGTAACTGGTCATTTGATGTTTCAATTTTTGAATAATCGATTATTGATTTTGTTTTGTAAAGGTCAACAAATCTATTAAATTCGTCTGTCATTAATTTATCCTGTTCCTCTATAAGTGTTTCACTTTTTTGTGGTTCTATAGGATCATTAGGGTCTTTACTTGTTGATGGTATAACCTCATTAGTTTCATTATTTGCCAAAATTGTAATTTTAGATTGTAAATCTGCACATTCTTTAAAATGATTAATTTTAATTCTTGAAAGCGCATCTGCATTTTTATTAATTTTGCCTGGCTTGTACTCAATTTTGTAATCATATTCTTCCAATTTGAGTCGCCATCTAGCTAGTCTGCTTCCGGGATCTTTAATGGAAAAAAGCCATGTTAATGGACGATGATCAGTGACTAGCGTAAATTTTCTTCCAAATAAATAAGGACGAAAATGTTTTACTGCCCATACAATAGCAAGGAGTTCTCGTTCTATTGTTGAATACCTTGTTTCTGCACTACATAATATTCTTGAAGCATAACTTACTGGTAGATCTTTACCAATGGGACCTTGTGATAGAACAGCGCCAATGGCAAATGCACTAGCATCAGTTGTGAGAATAAATGGTTCTTCAAAATTTGGATATCTCAAAATAGGATCTGAAGTAAGTGCAGCTTTTAGATCATTGAAAGAATTTTTACATTCATTATTAAAAATAAAAGAAACATCTTTTTGTAAAAGTCTTGTAAGGGGTTTAGAAATTTTGGCAAAATTTGGTATAAAGCGACGATAATATCCTGCTAAACCAAGGAAAGGTTTTACATCTTTCGGATTTTTAGGTTCCGGGAAATTTTTGAGACATTCTATTTTGGCTGGATTTTTTTTAACACCATCTTGGGTAATGATATGTCCAAGATAAGCGACTTCTTTTCTAAGAAATTCGCATTTATCTGGTTGAATTTTCAAGTTGGCTTTCCGAAGTCTGTTGAAAACTTCAGTCAGACGAGAAACATGTTCATGAATAGTAGACGAATAAATTATTATGTCATCCATATAAACAAGACATCTTTCATTTTGAATGCCAAGTAAAATGTTGTCCATGACGCGTTGGAAAGTGGACGGGGCAATTTTGAGTCCAAACGGCATTCGAACGAATTCATAGTGACCGTTATCAACTGAAAAAGCTGTTTTGGAGAAATCTTTTGGTTCAATTTCGATTTGATGGAAACCTGACGCTAAGTCAAGAGTGGTAAAATATTGACATCTTCCTAGTTGATCAAGGAGATCAGAAATGTTGGGTAATGGATATTTATCATCTACCGTAATTTCATTTAATTTACGATAATCAACAACCACACGCCATTTTTGTTTTCCTGAAGCATCAAGCTTCTTTGGCACAACCCAAACTGGGGATGACCATGGTGAAATAGAATGATGTACCTTGTTCCAACATTTTGTTCACCTGAGTTTTTACCTCTTCTTTATGAATTTGGGGGTATCTATATGATTTAGTAAATATAGGTCTCGCATTATCAGTTTCAATTGAATGTTTAATTTCATTAGTAAATGTTAGTTGGTCTCCTTCCAAATAAAAAATATCAGAAAATTCTAAACATAAATTTGTGATAATTTCTTTTTCTTCTTCGTTGAGATGATCTGTACGCAACTGATCCAAAATTATAGTGTTTCTATCAACAGGTTGATTAAATTTAGTTTTATTTTCATTAACGCAATTAAAATTTAAAAAACATTCAGAATTCGGAATGGGATCTAGATTCAAATTTGGAAATTCAACAATTTTTGGAATAGCATTCGAATTAATAATTGAAGTAAAGAATTCACCTTCTTCATTTACATGTACCAAAGCATTTGGAATTCTAACATTTTCTATTGCTTGTCCGAAAAGTAGTGCATCTGTGTTTGTTAAATTACATTTCAATTTGAAATTTTTTTCAATTCTTGGCTCAATAAAAATTCGATTTTGTATCTTTGGCAAACAAATAACAATTACAACACCTAAATTTCTAAAAAGATAAGATATCATTTTTTTAACATACGTCCAATCTAACTTGTCCAATCCATACCCTATTTTTGGCATAGCTAATTTTTGAACATTGTTTTTACCAATATGATCTCTCAATTTCTTTAAAGATGACCATAAAGTCTGATAAGTGGGTTTTCCGGTTGAAGTTTCTTTTGTTACAAGGTAATAAATATATCTAGTTGTATTTGCATTCTTAATTTTCAAACCTGCTAAACCACCTTGTTTTTGATTTTGACTTAATAATTTTTCTATATTTCCAAATCGTTTCTTAAATTCCGCGGCAATGCCTTTTTGCATTTGCATATCTTCCGCCACGCAATGAGCTAATGAATAATCATGAGGCATGTCAAAAATATCAATGTTTTTCTCAGCTATTTTTTTATAACAATTTTCAGTATTTTGTTCAAATTGTAAGAATTCAGAATCTTGTTCACAAATTTGATTATTTTGAGACAAGTGTGATGTTTCGGTAACTTTAAACAGAGGTATAGTTTTAAAATTAGTTATCAATTGTTTTGAATTCAAATCAATTATACAATTATAATGTTCTAGGAAATCTAAACCCAAAATTCCATCAAAATCAATATTAAGATTATAAATAAAAACTTTATGTGGATCTTTTGCAGAAAATGGAATAAGAACAGATTCTTTTAGTAAAATTTTTTGATCAGTTATCCCTTGAATAGTTACATATTCAGTAAATCTTTGAGGAAATTTCTTAACAGTATTTTCTTTAAAAATAGAAACTCCTGCACCTGTATCAATAAGCAACTTAAACTCTTTAGAAGCATCTTCAATATAATAAAGAATTTTGGAATTAACAGTCAAAAATGGATTTAAAGAAAATGTTGTTCGGGAAAATTTACATTCGGGTTTATCTCTTCGAATTTTAATGTTTGGATTCTGGTAACTGTTTCTGAAATTGAATTCTCTATTGTCGGACAATCTGGGGGATGGTCTTTGATTTGAGAAATGGGAAAATCCTGGAAATTTGAGTTTTCAGGAGATTCAAAATCTTGTGGATAATTTTCAAAGTCCGGAGAATATCTTGATTATTTTCGAAATAATAACATGAATCGTTTTCACCATTGAAGCCGACTAAATGAGCTCTTTGTTGAAAATTTGGATTCTTTTGAATTACTGATGGTCTTATCTGGGATTGTCCCTGCGAAATAAAAGGTCTTTGTTGAATAGGAACATTCGGTCTATTTTGCACAGTATTTTGTGATTGATTTTGGAAATTCATTGGTCTCTGGAAATTACTATTGAAATTTGGGTTATAGCTTGGAGCTGATGCTCTCTGCTGTTGGAAACGACATTGATTAGAAGTATGACCATTTTTACCACATGAAAAGCATTTTACAGTTTGTATTTGGGGTTTTCTAACATTTAATATATTTTGAGGTTTACTTACAATATTAGAAGCTGGCTTATTAAATTTTTGGTTCTCAAAATATGATAATTGCAATTCTCTTCGTATGCGAATTTGTGCTTCTAACAAGTTTTCAGGCTGACTAGCACGAATAAGTTGTCCTAGACGGGGTTCAAGTCCAGTTAATAAAGTATTAAGAGCCATAGTATCAATAAGAATTTTTTGTGCAACCTTTTGTTCATTTGATAAATTTGATGTTTTTTGTATATTTGCATGCATTTTAGCATTCAAGACTTGCACTCTATTGAAAAATGTTAGAGCTGACTCATTCGATAATTGTTTTAATCTTTGTAAATAATGAATAAGAGAAGTAAGGTCTCTTGAATCAACAAAATGAAGATTTAAAAGTTGTCTTATCTCTGCGTAAGTCTGAGGATTTCGCGAGCTGATTAGTTGAGCCGCTTTTCCCTTTAATTTATTTTTAATGTGAATCACTAACAGAGCCTTTTGGTCTCTGGTAGACATATTATAAGCACAATCACATGCATTTAAAAATGTTCCGAGAAATATCTGATCACCTTCAAATTCAGGTACGATACAAAATATTTCCGAAATTCTATATGGTTCAAGCTCAACCTCTTGAGCTGGATTTCTTTCATTTGCCAATTTGATTTAATTAAATATAAAATATCAAATATATAAAAATATGATAGAAGAAAATCGAACAATATAAAAAATTTAAAAACTTACTTACAATATTAGAAGCTGGCTTATTAAATTTTTGGTTCTCAAAATATGATAATTGCAATTCTCTTCGTATGCGAATTTGTGCTTCTAACAAGTTTTCAGGCTGACTAGCACGAATAAGTTGTCCTAGACGGGGTTCAAGTCCAGTTAATAAAGTATTAAGAGCCATAGTATCAATAAGAATTTCTTCTGCAACCTTTTGTTCATTTGATAAATTTGATGTTTTTTGTATATTTGCATGCATTTTAGCATTCAAGACTTGCACTCTATTGAAAAATGTTAGAGCTGACTCATTCGATAATTGTTTTAATCTTTGTAAATAATGAATAAGAGAAGTAAGGTCTCTTGAATCACCAAAATGAAGATTTAAAAGTTGTCTTATCTCTGCGTAAGTCTGAGGATTTCGCGAGCTGATTAGTTGAGCCGCTTTTCCCTTTAATTTATTTTTAATGTGAATCACTAACAGAGCCTTTTGGTCTCTGGTAGACATATTATAAGCACAATCACATGCATTTAAAAATGTTCCGAGAAATATCTGATCACCTTCAAATTCAGGTACGATACAAAATATTTCCGAAATTCTATATGGTTCAAGCTCAACCTCTTGAGGTGGATTTCTTTCATTTGCCAATTTGATTTAATTAAATATAAAATATCAAATATATAAAAATATGATAAAAGAAAATCGAACAATATAAAAAAATTTAAAAATTAATATACGTGATAATTCACTTACAGTAAGATGTACATTTGTCTTGTTCGGTTCTTTACTTCAAAATTAGGAAACCACCGTTGATAATGAGGGGATACTTGATACGTGTTGAAGTAAGCCTTGTTTTACCAACGCTGAAGTATCCTTTTCTTCAGATTCTAATAATACTTCTTCTTCTTTAGGAGCTATTTATTCTTCAGTTGAAGGTTGGAAACCACCGTTGATAATGAGGGGGAACTTGTTGTTGAAGTAAGCCTTGTTTTACCAACGTTGAAGTATCCTTTTCTTCAAATTCTAATAATTCTTCTTCTTCTTTTGGAGCTGTTGATTCTTCACTTGAAGGTTTGGAAACCACCGTGATAATGAGGGGAAACTTGTTGTTGAAGTAGGCCTTGTTTTATCACGTTGAGTTATCCTACTGACTGCGCCAATTTGTTAAATCACATAACTCCAAGTTAACTTTTTAAAAAACAATTATTTATTAACACAAAAAATATTAAAATACAAATAACTTTATATGACTGTATGAATATTGACTCACAAGTAAGTAAGTGAACAAGTGAATTGTGAATTGTGAATGGTGAATGATGCTGTTAGCTGGAGATCTAGTATTTATACAATCAAAAATGTTTAATCATCAGAAATACAAAATGAAACGTAAATTAATACAATGGATCTTTTCTCCTAAGGTTGAATCGAAGCTTCTAGAAATATTATAATTAAAATACATAGTAATGTCTTCTTGGAGGCCGAACTGGATAAACAATTAACAATGGTCTTTATGGTAACTTGCTGACTACTGGTCTGCATCTCTGGCACGTAAATATCCTTATCACTTTTGTTATCTTCTTAAACTGCGTCTTGGAGATGTAATATGATATGGTGGATAATACTTTGTTATTGTTATTATTATTTGACTTTAAAAAATAATTCAATTATAACTTTATATAACATATATATATATATATATATATATAACAACTAGTGGGTATTCGTGGCTGATATGATAATGTAACTTTAAAATCGCAGGGTTGCAGCCAAAATGTGGGTGAAATAAAAAGAAGACTCTTTACATTTACTTGATTTCGGAATCGGTTTTATTCCTTCTTCAGAGAAAATCTATAATCGTGTTATATAAAGACTAGGTAAAAGATATAGACTAAAGTATAAACTGACTTACAATGTATGAGATTGGTGAAACAAACAAAATATTTATATAACAGAAAATTTCACACAGTTAAAACAACCAACAAACGAAAAATTGAAGCATTAATAAGTCAACAAATATTTAATATTAAACTTAATGAGAATTGGTTAAAGTATCTGACAACTGTTGATATCCCTGATGAAGTGAAGAAATTATTGTCTCTTGGACCTAAGTTCTGTTTGTCACCTAGTAAAAAAGAAATAGATATCAAACATTTATTAGCTGATGTTGAGTTCGCTTTGTGCCATATTAATAACACCAATACACGTAACATCTATAGTGTGCGGATTAGCAATGTGATCACAATTTTTTACATAGCGCCAGTGAAAATGTTACAATATTAGATCATTGGTATCGTAAAACCAAAGTTTTCATGAGAGATCATCCAGAACTAATTGTCGTTAAATCTGATAAAGGTAATGTCACCATAATAATGTACAAAGAACACTAAATAAATTTATCTAATGAGTTGCTCAGTGATCCAATATATTACAAGAAACTACCAAGAGATCCTACATCCACTATTCAACAAAAAGCAAATAAGTTAGTTACAAAACTAAAGAAAAACAATCAAATCACAGAAGACCTCGCAAAAACTCTTACATTTTATGGTGGTATTTCCCCAAAGTTTTATGCTCTACCCAAGATACATAAGCCTGTTTTGTCATTAAGGCCTATTATTTCCTCAATAGAAGCACCCAACATCAATCTTACGAAATATATTACAGACGAATTAACATTAGCATATAATAAAGACAACCAATACTATATAACAAACTCATTTGAATTTTCAATATTTATTAACGATTTTCACCTACCGAAAAATTATAGAATTATAAGTTTGGATGTTATATCACTGTTTACAAACATTTTTCTTGAGTTGGTTTTATCTAGTATTGATTCACATTAGCCACAGATAAGTAATCATTGTACACTTGAGAAAGTAAGTTTCAAAGAAGTTATTGAGTTTATATTTAATACCACATATTTTTCATTTGAAAAAAATTATTACAAGCAAGTATTAGGTACTCCAATGGGCTCAAAGATCTCTCCAATCATAGCTCAATATATCATGGATGATTTACTTGATCATTGTATACCGCTTCTTACATTTGATTTACCCTTTATAAAAAAATATGTTGATGATATAATTTGCGCAGTTCCTGTTGGATCAAATTGTGAAATACTGGAAAAGTTCAATAGCTACAATTCTAATATTCAATTTACCATCGAAAAAGAAGTTGATAGAAGTGTTCCGATTCTTGATACTAAACTAATCCGTTCTGAACAAAATAAAATCATTTTAAATTGGTACACAAAGCCATGCAGTTCCGGAAGGTACATTAATTATTATTCAAACCATCCTGTGAAAATGAAAATCAACTTGATATTAATGTTAAAAAATAGAATTATGAGAATATGCCACAGATCCCTAAGAATTGTAAACTTGAATTAAAACTGCGAAATTATTCATTGCAAACTCATACCCAAAACATATGGTTAACAAATTGATATTCTCCACCTCACAACTACAACAAACAATGATAATATCACCAATATTACGCAGACAACAAAAAATAGATCAGAAAACACCACTAATAGGATTTTTCGCTCTCTTCCTTATATTGAACAATTAACACAAAGAATACGCAACATACTCCGACAAGAACAAAATCTTTTCATTGCCAATAAATCAGTAAAAAAGGTTAATCACTTATTTAGCAAACTGAAAGATAAAGCGGATAATAAACAAAAAACTAATGTTGTATACAGAATAGATTGCACCAGTTGCAATAAGAAATATATAGGGATCACATCTAAAGATTTACAATCAAGAATTAACTCACATAAGAGTGACATTAAGGTGAGAAAAGATGCTTGTGCCCTGGCTCAACATATCAAAGAAACAGGACATCAAGCTGACTTTGACAACACTAAAGTTCTTGATGTAGAAAAATAGGCAACCACCTTAATTAGATTTGATATTGATGACGTGTGTAACCATAATATATACTAATATGGAAAATGAAGTCTGTTTACCTTATAACATAATTTCATCAGCCCTGTTTTGTTTATTATTTACAATCTTTTCATAAGTGTTTCGTGTTAAATGTTTATTTAATTAAGATTACATAATAAGGATATGCTATTTGATGAACATCGGTTTCAACACCAATCTCATACATAGTAAGTCAGTTTATACTTTAGATTATATCTAGTCTTTATATTACACCTTTATAGATTTTGACTGAAGAAGGAATAAAACCGATTCCGAAAGCTCTCAAGTAAATGTAAAGAGTCTTCTTTTTATTTCACCCACATTTTGGCTGCAACCCTGCGATTTTGAAGTTATATATATATATATATATATATATATATATATATATATATATATATATATATATATATCTTTCTATCAAACCCAGGCCACTAGATATTTTTGCTGTTCTTATATATAGACTCATTTTTGTGCAGTCCTGAGCCCCTAGATACTTATATCCAATCTGAGCCATATATACAACTTTATGGAGTTGACAAACCTGACTCGTGCATTGTTGCCAAACTTCATACTGCTCACAGTTGGGCAAAGTTTGCATATATGTATGTATCATTTTATATTTAATGGAGTACTAAAAACAGCAAATATATTGAGTTTGCATGTGTGGGTTTTTATGTGCCGTTTGGGCTCTTACACTATTCAAGATATCCAAACCCAATTCTCTACACTTGTTTATCATACCTCAGTCAAATAACTGTAAAATTTTCAGTGCCCGTGGGACTCTTTATGGTGGGTTCCGTACCTGAAAGTCTATTATATTTAACTCTTTGGCTGGATTTTGATGGTCTTTTTACCATGTATGTATGTAGAAATATTCTGTTCTCTCTTGGTGTCTGTGAATGGATCTGGGTTGGGTGTTCGGATTTGTTCTACATGCGAGTAGGACTCTGAGGTAGAAAGGTTCCAAACTCGAAGGTTTTATGACTTTATGGTTTCGTACCACAATCTAATAAAGAATATGACCGAGTTGCCGGGTAAAACAGCTGGTAATAATAATAAAACAGAAACGTGAAACGTTATTCACAGGGTATTAGGTAGGTGCAATGAGTTTTCCTGTATAAAAGTTCTATACAACTGATTTTAGGGAAGTCATTCTATTGTTAAATAAGCCGAAATGTTCTTCTAAAAATACATTTACTTCACTCTCCTTAGGACTTGAAAAATTTTTGGTCGTCACAAAAATATTGCAATAATTTTTCCCAGTACAAGAGTCCGTGGTTGTTTCATATGTTTTAAATTTGTTCTTGTCTGGGAACATACTCATTATTAGAATTTATAGTTAGGTATGCCATCGTTGATGGTCTGTACCGTCTCATCCGGTAATCGTTCATCTAGAATATAATGTATTTGAATGTTTTCGGAAATGGGAACTAAATTAATGTTTACATTATTTAAGTCTAGGCCCTTATATTTTTCTAATCCTCCTTGAGATGCAAGAAGCAACAATTTGGATAGTTTTGCTGTCTGGTAGGAACTATCGGAAAGTCTATAAAGATTACAATGTGTCTTAAGGGCCCCATGAATCTAGATAGTTGTTCTAAATCACTCTCTGAAAACTGAAGTAACTGAGTTAAAGTTGTCAAATGTTTGCGTAATCTAGTAGCGCTTATGGATTTTCAATTCCACTCTTACTAGCATGTTTATACAAAACTTTGGCACCATCTATAAAATTATTGTCTGTTGTATGATATATATAGTCATTATTATTATAATTCACAAAATTGCCCCTTATATACAGGGTGATTTCTTTAACGTGCCCATTAGAAGATTTTCACTTATAAATCGAGACAAAAATTTGAAAATTTTATCCTGACTATAATCAATAATATTTACAAGATAACTGTTTTTCCAAATGGTAACCCCTGTTTTTAATTAGAATGCCACGCATTTATTTTCGTATGAAAAGCCCCAGTTGTTATAAGTTATCTCTCATAGTTGTTGACGCTCGTGTTGACGTAAGTCAATTTTAGTGCAAAAAGTTCTCATGCCAGATGTCTATTCAAAAATTCATATTTCTCTTATTATCAACCGAAAAAGCAAAAAGTTTTTGATCGGTAGCCCAATGTTGGGATCTCCTTCAGAAGGTCCATCATTTTAAAAATAATTGTCTTGTTAACCACCCCAAAAATTAAAAAAACAAAACTTTTATCAATAACACATACCTATTTTTTAATCGTCATTAGGTAGAAAATTGAATTTTAGGGGAATTGCACTCTATTATGTTTTTTTCAAATCATAAATACGATGTTTGAGATTTCTTACAATTTTCTATGCGAATTTCATTTTTAAGAATTTCAAGAACATAAAATAGTTGCTGTTACTGATACCAGGTTTTAGCTGTCAAAATGATAGTTTGGAAAGTTGAAGTACAAAACCTCAAAAATTCAAACGAATCAGTATCTGTTTCAAGATAGGAGGTGGGGAAATAGAGTTCCGTGACTTTCGCCGCCTCGTTCGCCGGATTTGACACCACTTGATTTCTACTAGGGAGAATCAAGAAAGAGCTGTATAAAACAGAACCTAGATCTCTATAGGATTTAATAGAGAAGATGAAATAAGAAGAGCCACAATTTATGCCGTCCAGGAACGTTTTGTTGATTGCTGAAACCAAAACGGTGGACACACAGAGCAAGTTTTGTTTTTGTGATTTGTTTTTCGAGTTCTTACGTTTCATGAATAAATTATTTGTAGGTAAGGTAATAAACGTGTCCTTAATGTTAAACTCGATGCTAAATATCAAAACATTCACTTAATTCTTTTATTCAACTTGGGTTATTATTTTTATCCTACTGTTGAGTGGATTTTTGTTCCAGTAAGAATAAAACTTGGCTCAAGAATGATAATTTATTCCAATTCATTGGAGGTAGATACCTAACTCAAAATATTTGGCAATAAATTCACAACAGGTTCTTTCCACTGTTCTATCACAACTTCCGTACATAGTAAAAAGATCGAAAATGACACCTTTTGGATACTGATTCATTTGGGTTTTTGTAACAGGCGTTTACTTCAACTTTCAAAACTATGAATTTGACAGCTAAAACGTGGTACCAGTAACAGCGATTATTTTACGTCCAAGATCACTTAGTCATTCGTAAAAAAAATTTTAAAAAAATCTCGAATATCTTTTTATTACCTGAAAAAAACATGAGAGCGTGTAATAAACATTCCCCTAAAATTCAATTTTCCACTTAATGACGATAGAAAAATAGGTAGGTATGTGCTATTATGAAAATTAGTTTTTTAACTTTTATCATTGATGTCTTTAATATTGTAACGTTTAACTCAGTGTTAAACGTTGTGGGGTGAGTTCATTTACGTAATACTCAAAATTTCGCGAATTGCTTCCAAAGGTTTATTTTTAACACTCTGTACACGACCTTCTGTTGTACTACAACTGTCACAACTTATCACTTTCACTATTACGTTTCAACTACTATCGGCTTATGTCTCCAATTGACTGATACAATAGAACTGACTGTTATAAGCTGACTGTGACCCGTGATCGACACAGCTTTATATATCTGGAGCTTGACATGACATTCATCGAGAATACTCTATGATTATCTAGACGCACATAATAATGTTCTAGGGGCTTGTCAAACTGACATTACTATGAGAAACTGTACCTCACATATAGTTTCTGGAAGGATCGAGAATAGATCTACTAATTCTAGAACTAATTAATGAACTACACATCCGAGAACTATAGTAAACAAGGTAGTAGAATTAGTAAGTACATGACTACCTACCACGTTACAATATTTTTTGGAGTGTTAAACAAGACAATTTTCAGAATGATGGGCATACGGAAGGAAATTCTAAAATCGGGCTACCCATCAAAAACAACATTTTGCTTTTCTGGTTGACAATAAGAGAGATATGAATTTTTAAGTGGATATCTGTCATGAGAACTTTTTGCAGTAAAATTGATATACGTCAAAAACTATCGAAAGATAACTTATAACAACTGGGGTTTTCATACTTAATTAAATGTGTGGAATTCAATAATCTAATAAAAAGCAGGGGTTTCTATTTAAAAAACAAAGTTAGTACAATTTTCGGTGTAACCGGAAATGCCACCACCTTGTTAATATTTTCACTAAATTGGGCAACGTTGATTATTATTTATAAGTAAAAATCTTCTAATTGGCACTTAACACAATCAGCGTGTATATTAAGAAACCAATAAATTGTGTAAGGGAATGTCAAAACTCAAAAGCAATTTTTTCTCAATATCTATAAATGAAACACATTTTAGTTTTGTTTTTCTTAGATAATCCCTATACCTAAATTAACTAGTTTTGGAGATCTAAAATCTTCTCAAAATCTTAGGAATGCCTACCGTCATTCGTAGTTCTTGTGAATGAAAATGAAACACAATTGGAAACTCCAATAGAAGAACTATTAATAATCAAGAAAAAGTTTTTTTACAACTATCGAATATCAATTTTACGTATCTCTAGCAATGCAAGGTAATATTATGTCAACTGAATAATTAATGAAGTAAAATAATTTTAATGATGGAAATGTTCAAGCAAGAGACTAGAATATTTGGCCAGCTCTGAAAAGAATACAAACAAAATATAATTTACTGCAGACAAGCATTTAATAATTTAGCCATAATATTGGAAAATTTTCCCAACAATCATAAAAAATATTTGAAAATTCACTGCAATAAATATTTTTTATAAAAAAATGGACCGACGTTATTAGTTGGTACACTGAAAAATACAAAATAATATTAATTCTATTGGTGATGTTACTTTTGAAGTTGTGCAGTTGCAATTAGATTGATATCTTTTGGCACCAACTTCACAAGTACCTACCAGCACCAATAGAATAAATATTATTCTGGATATTTCAGTGCACCAACTAATAACGTCGGTCCATTTTTTTGTTAAAAATATGTATTTCACACTTTGGAGTGTAACATTAGTCACGAAAATCGTTGAACGTTCACCAATACCAATGAAGATGGTTTATCCTATTATCCAGGTATATTCTTTGCTTGTAGCTCTTATTATTAAGATCTCAAAACATCGTTGCGGAAATACGCGTAAGTATTTTTGATGTTACCATTTTACCACCGCTGTAACTCGAAAACAGTAATTCTAAGGAAAAATACTATAATGTTGCTACAAATAATTAGGTATTTCATGACGTATTCACATATTTTCAATTTTCGAAAGAAGTCGCCCTCTCCACATTGCCAAAATACACATACAATTTGAGAATTTAACTGCCTCCATTTCGAAAACCGTAACTCTTTTGAAAAAATGTTCAATTTAAACGTTTCCGTATATGTCTTATCTTTAATTATACCACCTCAGATTTTTGATTTTCGAGAAAGTTCGGCCCCTCCACCCCCTTGGGTGGTAATGAAGGCGTGTCTCGAATAAAATGTATCTTATTTATTTTTGAGATGTTTATATAAATGTAACAAACAGACATTCCATTCATATATTATGATCAATGCCATAAATTCAACAAATTTTGAGTAAACAACCCAACTCGACATTTTCAAAAAAATAGTATTAGATCCCAAATAATGGTTTTCGGTTAAACAAAATAGTTTTTAAAAAGTTTTATTGAAAGCAAGAAAACAAAGAACAGAATGAATCTTGGATCTAATTTACATATATTTATAATAGGATAAAATGACGTATTATGGGTAAACGCATGTGAAAAGGTTCTTCGGACGGTCTCACGGAGTCAGCACTTCTAGTGTGAGAACGGACGATGATTTTCATACCGTCAGCGTTGTGGCTCCCATAACTCCTCCCATCTGAAGAAGAAACGAAAACGGTGAGCTTTGGTTTCCCGTTTCGTTGGTTGTTGCTGCTGGTTTTCTGTACCATTTTCTTAGGAAAAATGCTATCAATCCGGCCATTGCAAATAACGTAAGAGTTGTTGCTAAACTCCAGGTAGCTGAATGAAAAGTCTCTTGTGGGAAATTCATTGGTGTCTGAATTTCTTGTTTGAGATTTTGAATTTTATTTAGATCTAGTGTCTGTAGTGTTATTGGTTGGTCAACACTAGACACAGACAAGTTCCCAATGTCAATCTTTGGTAATCGTAGTGGTTTCATTTTGGATAATTCTTGTTTGTTCCAAAACTCCAAGTTATTGATTTTAATGCCGCAATTAAAAGGGATATGGATTAAGCTTGTTTGTCTATGAGGTTGAATTCCTTGAAATTACACTCGTTCTGGAGTTTCAGAGGACTGCTTGCTGGAATGGCTATTAAATACTCGTCAGTTATTGATTCCAGAATGGGTTCTTGTACATGGGCAGTAACAGTTTGGCAGTTTCGAGCTTCTGCTTCTTTGATCAGGTTGGCTATGCAGCTTTCAGTTAATGGCTCGAGATGATTAGGACATATTTGGATATTTTTGATCGTAGGACAGGATTCTTCTGAGTATTGTTCTTCAGTTTTACCAAGTGTAAGGTAGGGTAGTTTAGGTATGATTATTGACTGTTTTATCGGGATTGGAAAAAGATGGAAGCTTTCAAAGGTTTCTGGTGAGAAAATTGGTAAATGTATTGCGAAAATTATTTTACTTCCAGAGAACGATATTTGAAGGCTAGCTAGAGAGTAATAATCCATAGTATTCTTAAAAATAAGGAATATGGATTGTCCATATATTTTTACTAAATGATCTATTACGTTATTTAATTCTTGTGCTGAAATCACGGAGCTATGAAGTGTGTTAAGTTATCGAGAAAATTTATGAGACTTTGACAATTAAGAATAATCCGGCCTAGAATGTTTTGAGTTTTTAAATAAATTACAATATCGTCAATAGTTTTATCAACATAGCCTTGGAGATATTCTAAGCGCATCTTGATCAGTTTTTGGTTTTCGCTCAAAATAGTTATTGTTGAATTATAATTATCAATAAGTTTTTTTGAGAGAGATATTTGTAACGAGAGTTCTTTTGCCATTGTGTTTTCATTTGTTTGGAGATCTACAATTGCTTTGTCATATTTTAATCCATCTTCTGAGTAGAGAGTGCCGAATAGCCATTTGGAGGTTTTTTCAACTAGATCGACTAGACCTTGCTTAGATCTCATATGCGGTGTTAAATTATTCAATTTGGTATTTGCTTCAGTTATTAGATATTTTGCATGGTTTAATATACTAGTATAAAGGCCTAAGAATAAACCAGGGTGATTGTGCGTAAGGTTTAGGGATTTTTTCTATATTGGAGAAGAAATTGTCTAAGTTTATCAATTGATCTTGTAAAGGTTTAAGTTCGAAGTAGTGAATAAAAGTATGTTTTGAGCTTATCACTCGAGTTTGTCCAATGTGGAAGGGAAGTAATGGATTATCTATGGGTTTTATTTTGACGTCAGGGATGGCTGCTTGTACTCGATGTATAGCTATGAGAAGGAGTATCATTGCCCACTTCATTGCCCTGCGAATAAGAATGAAAAGCTTTAGGCTTTTGAATCTGTGGTTTGTGTATGAATTTGTCTTTACTGGTTTGGATTTTATTGCCAATATCTCTAATGACAGTTGTAATAATATGACGTGGTTTGGTCTTGCTTCTAAGGACACTGTTGTTTTTTAATAAATACCTTAGTATTGGATAGAAATTCAGGAGGGTCTTCTCTTTTGATATTTTGTTTTTCAATTAGTTTAGATTTGGTTTGTAACGATGTGTTGTATATTTTTTCGTAAATAAATTTTAGTCGTTGTCGCCGGTCGGCCATAAATTGGTTTAAATTGATCTCATCAGTCATATCGAATGGATCGAGTGAATTAATTCTGCCATTTATTACGTCAAACGGTTTTTGTTTCGTTACGCTATGAACAGATGAATTATAACCGATGACAGCGAAGTGCATCAATTGTTTTTTAGATGCGTTTGGATCTTTCAATTTGAGAACTCTGAAGAGTTCGATGAAGGTTGAGTGTGCTCTCTCAATAGGGCTATTGCTGTTGGAATTTCCTGGAGTAGTAAAATGTAACTGTATACGATGTAATTTACAGAAATCTAGTAGAATTGATGTTTTGAATTCTGTTCCGTTGTCACAGGTTATGAGTTTTGGAATACCGAAATGTGATACAAAGTTTAATAAATTTTCAAAGACTACGAGGGCATTGCAGGTAGGCTCTAGGATATAAGCTTGAGCATATCTAGAAAATATATCGATTATGGTTAAAAATTTCGTGTTAGCGATTTAGAAAGTGTCCATATGGATCGAATCGAGTGGTTGAGTTGGAGTTGCAGTGAGTTCGAACTTGATTTTCGGGGGATGTCTATCGTACTTGGCTTGTTGACAAATATCGCAGTTATTAATAAATTCGGTTATGTTCTTTTTCTTTCTTTTTTGATTTGGCCAATAATAAATTTTCTTCAGAGCTGAGGCGGATTCGTGTATTCCTCTATGGTATGTTGTTTCATGGTGGTGTGAAATAATTTCCCTTTGTTTATTTTTTTCAGTAATATCCTTGAGAAATTGGTTGGATATTACCACGTTATAGGCATGGTTTTGAAAGGTTTTTTGCAACGTTATGGTTAATACTGGAGTGAAATCGATTTCTGATTTGCAAACATAAATACAGTACAACTTCTTTGGGTCAACATTTTCCTTGAAGAATTTGAAAATCTCATAATCATAATTTTCTGAGAGGTGAACTGTCTGCCTGGTTTTGGTCTCAAAAAGTTTGCTTCTGATGATATGGTATGATGTATTACCACTCTGATTAAAAATAATTTGGTTAGAGTACCGGTTCACACAATTTTCACTGAAAGGTATTTCTAATATGGGGTCTTCGACAGCTGAATGTGTCGTTTCGCTATCGGAGTCTGGAGGGCGCACTTGTATATTTGAGTACATAATTATCTTCGGTTCTAGTGGTGGCGGGTGAGCATTTTGAATGAAGATATTATCAATTTTTTCGAGATCGTCTATGGTCCCATTAGCATTTATTGGAATGGGAATATCCTCGAAATCGTTAAGATTATCGTGGATGTAGAGAAAGGAATTCGTTTATATTTATTAATATATCGCCAGGATTACCTATGAGGGATTCATTTTCAATGGCATGAATTTCTATCCTTGAAAGCGCGTCTGCGTTGGTGTTCTGGATTCCTTTTTTTATATAGTATTTGATAGTCATATCCCTCCATCCTAAGGCGCCATCTTACTAGTCGAGAATTTGGCTCTTTTAAACTGAATAGCCACTGAAGAGGTTTATGATCCATAACTATTGTGAACTTTCTACCGAATAAATATGGGCGAAAATGCTGAGTGGCCCATATAATCGCAAGGAGCTCTTTCTCGATCGTGCTGTAATTAATCTCAGCTGGGTTCAAGGTACGTGAGGCATATGCAATAGGCAAATCTTGACCATCTTGCAAAATTCGAGGCGTCTGTTGTAAGGTTGAATGGACGGCTGAAATCTGGGTATTGCAGGATCGGATCATTACATAAAATATTCTTACATAACATAATTCAAAAGTTTGTATAAACTCGGGAGTATGTTCAATTCTCTCAACCTTCTTTAAACAGTGGGTAAAGAGCAACACATTTATAGGGTTATCGAAAGTATGTTGTATAATTTCATCGCTATTGTTAAAAATTTCTATTTTTTCGAATCCATTTTTTGCAATTGTTAATCTTTCGGGAATATGTAAGGTAAGCTGTTATTAATTTCAGTGTACATTTCGGATGTTATTGTTAATGGGGAGGTGTTTCCCGGGCATCTATTAGAAAATTTTCAGAGTGTTCGACATAATTTGGGTTTTGAATTTCTGTAACGGGATTATCGTACCCTTCGAGATAGTTTCCTAAAATTTCTGGTTAATCGTATGTTATTTCAGGATTCTCGACAGTTTCCCCGTCAATTTGATAAAGCTCTTCTGAAATAAAATTACGTGGACCAGAGGATTCGAAATAATTTCTAGAATTTGTATGTTTCTTCATACTAGGAAGTGTATAGCTGGTTCTGGTAGACATTGGTTCTGGTTTATTGGTTGGAGTTTTTCCGGTTGTTTTGAATACGTCTTTAGGAGGTCCGAAAACTTCTCTATTAGTGAAAAATTTTTGTTGAATTTGTTGGGATTGAAAATGTGGTTCAGGAAATTGAGATGGTCCTGGACTTTGTAAATTTTGGGTTTGAATGAAATTTTGTGGTGGGTGGAAGCGATGTTGGGGTGAATAGCTTGATTGATTTCTTTGCATAGGGGATTGATAATATTGTGGTGGTTGATTCTGGGTATATTGAAAATTTTGTTCTTCGATAATAATTGTAATGGCCTTTTCTAGAGATTTAGGATCTTTCATTCTAACAAACAATTGCAAATGATCAGGCAAACCACGAATGTAAGTTCTAAGGGATAATTGGTCGTATTGTCTCAGATGTATCTCTTTAGTAGCAGCATTCATGGATTGATTAGCAATTTTCTGTGCAAGGTTGCTTCTTAAAACTTGCAAGCGTTTGCCGAAGTCAAGAGAACTCTCGTTTCTATTAGGCCTAGCCATGAACAGATCTTGCTCTAAACATTCTAAATTTCTATTGTCACCAAAACATGGCTCAAGAGCCGCTTTTATCAACGGCCAACTAGTTAGTTCTGGGCGTGATCCAACTAGAATTTGTGCCCTACCTACTAGTTTAGTTTGAATAACTCTAATTAAATAATTTTTTACCCTTATATCTCTTGTATTTCCAAAATTACTATATATATATAATTATTATTATAAGTTACAAGCATGTATTAAGTAAATTAATATCGCCATCCTAATTAGGTATAGTATCAACAAACATTTTAAGCATCTTTAAGCCGCTAATGATTTGTTCGTTATTACTATCTGGCATTTTGTTACTAACTTTAAGTGTTGTTGAAAAATTATCTATTAAATCGTCAATATTACTCAGAAATTATTACTCTTTTAAGGTTGGTTATGTATATTATTTTAATAAATCTAGAAGTATCAAAGTATCAAAATAAGGAAATAACAGGAACTTGGACTTACTTTGTCGTTGTTTCTCTGTTGAGCGATTCTGCTTTGGGTCCTTGCGTTGTCCTCAGGTGTGCCAAACACTTGTGGAACTGGGGAGGTTCTGTAGTGCCAAGGGATGAAGATCCGCGTTAGTGTCCAAAAATACGTATTCTACCGTAGTTTAGCCAAAAACTGCACAAAAACGACTGACTGCGCCAATAATGGTTTTCGGTTAACGAAAATAGTTTTTTTAAAGTTTTATTACAAGCAAGAAAGCAAAGAACAGAATGAATCTTAGATCTAATTTACATATATTTATAATAGGATAAAATGACGTATTATGGGTAAACGCATGTGAAAAGGTTCTTCGGACGGTCTCACGGAGTCAGCACTTCTAGTGTGAGGACGGACGATGATTTTCATACCGTCAGCGTTGTGGCTCCCATAACTACCATGATGTATCATTTTTATTTAGATATTCTTACCTTTGCTAGTATTATTTAAAGAAAGAATGTAAGTGCATTGATATAATGATGAGGAACAGAATCACAGCGTTGCCAAATCTGGACGGCTCAGGTTTGATGGTACAAACATAGATTTACATATATACATTTGTATATGTGACTGGCTACCACAGAGCCACGGTAGGATTTTTGCTGAACAAAAAGTTAGATATTTCATACAAACCTGAGCCAAATTTCGGAGGGAATAATTGGCGCGTAAAAATTTGTCGGTTATATTACCAGGTGACAGGAGCGAACGTTTCCTATTGGATATAACTGGGTACCACTGGAAACTAACGCCAATAGTCTTTTGTAAGATACGAGTCTTCTAAAAGGCAAAAATAATCCTGAGCCACATATACGGCTCAAGTATATATATATATATATATATATATAAATATATATAAATAGATAATTTATTGATTATTGAATTGGACAAAGAAAAAAACCTTACAAAAACCTTACTCAGCTATCAAGTTTTGAATAAAAAAAAACTGCTATAACAAAAAACATAATAATCTTCATACTTATAATTAAAACACTACACTACATTTTAATCTTGTTTTTTAATTAAAATTAAATTAATTTTGAAAATCATTGTCAATGTGATCCACATATTTGGCAAACCTTACTAATGCGGAGACAGTGGGATAAAGACAAACTTTTCAACGACAATATAAGATCCGAACTAATTTGATATCAGACATGTAACTACTATGCATAAAATATGAAAACGAAAGATTGTATGTCTATGTCACTTATTAGTTATTGTGTTACTATAATTATTACTTCAGTTGACTGTTGTCGAATTCTGTCTATTTTGATTTGTTGTTATTTGTTCCTGATTGAGGTTAATGTTGTTATGGATTATCATTAAATTTGTATCTATTTTGCTGAGTCCCTGAACGTCACTTTTCTTATTGAGGCAGTTTGGATTATTCTTAATATGGACCACCTCTAAAAAAGTTCTCTTAAAATAATTTCATTCAGTCACTAAGACACTGGCTTCATCATAATTCATACTGTGGCCTGTATCTAATACTTATTATACTATTGTGCAGGACTTCTTTTTCAACTTACAATCACTTATATGTGTGATGATCCGACCTTTAAGAATGCGTCTCGTTTCACCGATATAAACCCCATTACAATCACGGCAATTGATTTGGTATACCACATTGGATTTTTCTGTAGTTTTGTAAGTTGTTTTTAATTTTGTAAGTAATTGTGCAATTGTCTTAATGTTTTTTAATGCTATTTTATTAGGAATGCCCTTTAATATATTAATTAGCTTAGGTGTAAAGTATGGTAATGAATGGTATTTAATGTCTGTAAGTTGTGTTATGTTTTCTGTAGTCAAATTATTTTGATTGTTCGGAACTGGTAAGTTATCTTGACGTGTGCGGGTACAATTGTTGAATAAAAGAGAGTTGATCCATTTTGGTGGGTAGGAGTTCTTAATTAGGATGGTTTTCAGTTCTGAAAGACATTTTTTTTGTATTTGGGATGGCATAGTTTTTCGACTCTGTTTTTAAGAGCTAATATCAAATTAATTTTCATACGGTTAGAATGATGAAAATGAAAGTTGATATATCTATCACTGCTAATGGATTTTCGGTACCACCTTGTGTGGATGATGTTGTTAGTGTCTCGTATGAGGAGCATATTTAAAACGCTATGGTGTTGTTGATCTCATGTTCTACCGTGAATTGTAGGTGATTATTATAATTATTGAAGATGTTTAATAGTTCTGTTGTCTTATTTCTAGGAATAGATAGAATTAGGTTATCAAAATATCGTTTGATGGAAGGTATAGTACAATTGGCTCTGTCTATACAACTCCTTATTAAATCATCCAACACAAAGTTGACTAAAATAGGTGAGATAGTTGATCCCATTGGTGTGCCGAATAACTGCTTGTAACATATGTTCTCGAAACATTAGATAATTAGAATCAAACACAAATTTAAGTATTTGGATGAATGTATCTAAGGTGATGTCACAACGTAAGGTTATCTCATCCCAATGTTTTGTTATACTATCGAGAACTAAGTTGAAAGGTATATTTGTAAATAAAGACACAACATCAAAGCTTACAATAATATAGTTGTCTGGTACTTGAACATTGTTGATGAATTTGCTAAAACTGAATGAATCTTTTATATAGATATCGTTTTCTTTGTTATACGATAAAGTCAAGATATTAGTTAAATATTGAGCTAATTTGGAATTTGGGAAATCTATCGAGGAAACTATTGGTCTCATTGCTAATGTCGGCTTGTGTATCTTAGGTAGTGTGTATAGTCTAGGTGTAACAGAGTTATAAATAGTCAATGACTCTGCCTCGTTATCACTGATGGAATTGTTTGTTTTTAAAAGTGACACAAGTTTGTTGGCTTTCTGTTGTAATGTGCTAGTTGGATGTTTAGTAAGTTTTTTATAATATTGTTCGTCGGATAATAATTCTAAAGTTTTACTAACATAATCTGTTTTATGCATCACCACTGTTGCATTACCTTTGTCGCTTTTTACAACAATCAATTCTGAGTGGCTTTTTAAGAACAGTTTACATTTCGTAAATAATATATTAAACATATCGTTTTTTCGATGATTTTCTTGAACATAGTTGGTAATGATATTAGTGAATTGTGCTCGAAGAAAGTTTTTATTGTCATTGTCTTGTTTATATATTATAGATTCTAGATCAGACAGGATTTTAGCGATTTGTATTTCTTGCACTGTTGAAGTAACGAAAAATTTTGTGCCCAATGACAATATGAACTTAACTTCAATCGGTAAAGCGATCTTAGTAAGATTTCTAAACCATTTCTGGGGAATAGTGATTTTTAATGTTTGTTCTTCTTTTAGTCGATTGAACTTGGAAATATTGGAATGTTTGATGTTATAAAATAGTTTATTAAAAGCATTGTTTTGTCTTGTTTTGTCTGTTGAATTCAGTAATTATATCTTGTGGTAGATTTTTTCTTACTTTCTTACTAAATATCCAACTTGCACATTACAACAGAAAGCCAACAAACTTGTGTCACTTTTAAAAATAAACAATTCCATCAGTGATAACGAGTCTGAGTCATTGACTATTTATAACTTTTTTGCACCTAGACTGTACACACTACCTAAGATACACAAGCCGACATTAGCATTGAGACCAATAGTTTCCTCGATAGATTCCCCAAATTCCAATTTAGCTCAATATTTAACTAATATCTTGACTTTAACGTATAACAAAGAAAACGATATCTATATAAAAGATTCATTCAGTTTTAGCAAATTCATCAACAATGTTCAAGTACCAGACAACAATATTATTGTAAGCTTTGATGTTGTGTCTTTATTTACAAATTTACCTTTCAACTTAGTTCTCGATAGTATAACAAAACATTGGGATGAGATAACCTTACATTGTGACATCTCCTTAGTTACATTCATCCAAATACTTAAATTTGTGTTTGATTCTAATTATCTAATGTTTCGAGAACATACGTTACAAGCAGTTATTCGGCACACCAATGGGATCAACTATCTCACCTATTTTAGTCAACTTTGTATTGGATGATTTAAAAAGGAGTTGTGTAGACAGAGCCAATTTTAATATACCTTTCATCAAACGATATGTTGATGACCTAATTCTATCTATTCCTAGAAATAAAACAACAGAGCTATTAAAAATCTTCAATAATTATAATAATCACCTACAATTCACGGTAGAACATGAGATCAACAACACCATACCGTTTTTAGATATGTTCTTCATACGAGATACTAATAACATCATTCATACAAGGTGGTACCGAAAATCCATTAGCAGTGATAGATATATCAACTTTCATTCTCATCATTCTAACCGTACGAAAATTAATTTGATATTAGCTCTTTAAAACAGAGTCGAAAAATTATGCCATCCCAAATACAAAAGAGAATGTCTTTCAGAACTGAAAACAATCCTAATTGAAAACTCCTACTCACCAAAATGGATCAACTCTCTTTTATTCAACACTTGTACCCGCACACGTCACGATAACTTACCAGTCCCGAACAATCAAAATAATTTGACTACAGAAAACATAACACAACTTACAGACATTAAATACCATTCATTAACATACATTGAAGACTTGACACCTAAGCTAATTAATATATTAAAGGGCATTCCTTATAAAATAGCAATAAAAAACATTAAGACAATTGCACAATTACATACAAAATTAAAAACACCTTACAAAACTACAGAAAAATCCAATGTGGTATACCAAATCAATTGCCGTAATGGGGTTTATATCGATGAAACGAGACGCACTCTTGAAGGTCGGATCATCACACATAGAAGTGATTGTAAGTTGAAAAAGATGTCCTGCACACTAGTAGAACATGTATTAGATACAGGCCACAGTATGAATTATGATTAAGCTAGTGTCTTAGTGACAGAAAGAAATTATTTTAAGAGAACTTTTTTAGAAATGGTCCATATCAAGAATAATCCAAACTGCCTCAATAAGAAAAGTGACGTTCAGGGACTCAGCAACATATATACATATTTAATGAAAATCCATAACAACATTAACCTCAATTAGTGATGCTGCGAGACTGGTCTTGGTCTTGCAGTCTTGGCCAATACTGGGATGCAAGACCAATACCAAGACTAACCTGGTCTTGGTCTTGGTCTTGCTGCAAGACTTGCGAGACTTGCAAGACTCTTGCAGTTCCGTAACCAAACACCAAATTGTTAGGAAACATATTATTTTGCTCAATGATAAGTTAAGAAACGCTAATAAATAACCTAACCAATTTAATCTTTGAACTCCCTTATTATAGATCTTTATTTTAGAAATTCTAAAAATATTGAATTAAAAGTTGTTGGGTGAAAAGCGAGTTCATTTTACGCTTCTAGGATTTCCGGATTTCAAAAAACTCTGAAACACCCTATACCTATACCGTACTTTCAATCCTTCTAGGATTTCCCTTACCGAGCTGTTTTCAAAGAATCCCGATAGTTCGTAGCCAGGGGAAGGTAAACTACACGGTTTTTTATTTTTATTATTTTTTCTATCGTGCAGAATGTTTTAAGCAAACGTTAAAAATCATCTATAAATCTGATATATTTTTGATGTCATTTATCCAGTGGCCACTTTTGAAGATATTTGAAATTTTAGATTGCCCTTATTTTGAAACTATTTTTTCGATCATGCTCATTAACTAACTCAACTAAGATATTCACACGACTGACTTTTTAAACAGATACCTAGTTTTATAAATGCGCGTATTAACAAATCTCTACCTGTTTTTAATTTTCATTTTTTGGAAAAAGCTTTCTAAAAAAATTGAAGTTAGTTTTATAAACCAGAAATACTTTTGATCGCTTTCAGAGATTCTTTCTATTTTATTAAACAAAATGGTACAAAACCATTGTAGAATGAGCAAGAGAATGAGTTATGAAATAGAAGTATAAAGTAGAAGTATGTAGTAAAATGACTGCTCAGTTGGGACGGATGATACCAAGAAAACACAAGCAGACTAAGTCGCGCAAGTAAGATACGACTCTCATATGTGAATGGTGATTATTAATTTATAAACTTTATTAATTAATTGCGCATCTCACTTGCCCTAACTTAATTCTACAAGCCTAGTTTTATTCTCATTACTTATTCTACAATGGTTTGGTACCATTACAATACCAGGCGTGTTTGTTCTGGACAATGACAATTTTTTATACGGTCGATATTTATCCATTTCGAATGATAATATAATTACAGGCAATCTTATAAGATTATGAATTACATACTTCCCATACATATGCAGGGTTCTTCTTCATTTAAATTAAGCAATTACGGTTTAGAATCGCACAACTTTTCACACTTATAAAAAGATCAAAATTTTTGCAAGAGTCTTGCGAAGTCTTGCAAGTCTTGCAGCAAGACCAAGACCAATACCAAGACCGTATATGCAAGACCAAGACCCAAGACCAAGACTAAGGATTTGATGCAAGACCAAGACCAATACCAAGGGTGCAAGACCAAGACCAATACCAAGACCATGTCGGTCTTGGTCTTGGTCTTGCTTTGCGCATCACTAACCTCAATCAGGAACAAAAAACAACAAATCAAAATAGACAGAATTCGACAACTGTCAACTGAAGTAATAATTATAGTAACACAATAACTAATAAGTGACATAGACATACAATTTTTAGTTTTCATATTTTATGCATAGTAGTTACAATTCTAATATCAAATTAGTTCGGATCTTATATTGTCATTGAAAAGTTTGTCTTTATCCCACTGTCTCCGCATTAGTAAGGTTTGCCAAATATGTGGATCACATTGACAATGATTTTCACAATTAATTTAATTTTAATTAAAAAACAAGATTAAAATGTAGTGTAGTGTTTTAATTATAAGTATGAAGATTATTATGTTTTTTGTTGTAGCAGTTTTTTTGTTCAAAACTTCATAGCTGAGTAAGGTTTTTGTAAGGTTTTTGTCTTTGTCCAATTCAATAATCAATAAATTATCTATTTATAGATGTCTTGAGAAAGGAAGAAAATACTTCCGAAAGCTTGACTAATTAGCAAAGAATCTACGTGTTTCATTTGCCCATTCCTAAGAATTGACTGCAATCCCACTAATCGAATTACATTGATCATTTCAATCAGTCAATAAAAGTTAACATTATATATATATATATATATATATATATATATATATATATATATATATATATATATATATATTTTATATAACTTTTCACAAGATTTACTTTTTCACCTGGAGATAGTCCGGTGAAACATTTTGATGATCGCCGAGGAGGATCAAAAGGAAAATCCTCGAACATGTGATCTGCTTTTACACAAACTAACACGGTCCTTAGTGGCCATACTACCTTCACCACTACGTGATCTTGAATTACGATCACGCAATCCAGGTATGTGGCAAGGAGACGTCAATTTATGACAGAATATTTTATCGCATCCATGATTGCGTCGATGGCAGCGAATGTGCGTGCACATTCGTCTGCGGCTATTGCACCTGCTCTTTCGTCGTAGACTGCTGCGCTTCGTGTCTCGGTCTTTCCGTAGATTCATTCGGCTTCTTTTATTGCGGCCGTAGCACCTTCTACCTCCTGGACCTCTGAATAGACTACCGAAACCGCAATGTAAAATGTTTTTCTTACGACCGTTGTAGCCTACACACTGCCTGATACTACTTCGAGATCTGGATGTCATGCGCCTTTTAAAAGGACTTTTTCTTCTACTGCTTGAACTCTCTCCAGAGATATTGCGCTCCTTCGTCCTAGTTCCGGCATCTTCCCTCTTAGCATCAGACTCGTTATTTGAGCTATCCTTGTTCGTGCAATAATGACGTTTCTGTTGAACGCTGTTTACTTTCTTATAATCTTGTTTAATTCTTGCCATTTCTTCTTCATATACTTGTGTAATTCTTGCCTGTTCTTCTTTATATTCTTGTCTTATTCTTACTAATTCTTCTTCTCTCTGGGGATAAGCCAGAACAATAGAAGAGCATAAAGCACCTTTCAGATATTGGAAAGCATTCTGACATTCTGGAGTCCAATTGTAAGGTCTTTCCGTCTCAGTTAGTCGATGCAATGGACGGGCAATACTAGCAAAATTCTTTACGAACCGTCTGTAATATGAACACAGGCCTAAGAAACTTCGCAGTTCTGTTTTGTTCCTTGGTACAGGCCAATTATGAACCACTTCTGTCTTTTCCGGATCTGTTCTTACACCATTTGCGGATATTATGTGTCCTAAATACTTCACCTCAGTTCTTAGGAAAGCACATTTCTCGGGATTAAGTTTAAGATTTGTTTTTTTTTTTGGCTAATTGTAACGTTTAACCCTGTGCTAAACGTTGTATGTGAGTTCACTTGCGTAATACTCAAAATTCGCAGATTGCTTCTAATGGTTTATTTCCAAACACTCAGTACACGAACTTCTATTATGGTACAACTGTCACCACTTGTCACCTTGACAATCTATACTGTCACTGTCTTCACCGACAGAACTACTATTAACCTCTGATTCCACAGACTGACTGTTATCAACTGACTTTATAAGACTCACTGCCTTCATAAGACTGACTGACTCTGTCCCGTGATCGACACGGCTTTATATACCTGAGACATGACATGACATTCATCGAGAATGTTCTATGATAATCTAGATGCACATAATTAATGTTCTAGATCCTTGTCAAACTGACAATAGTATGACAAATTGTACCTCACATATAGTTTCTGGAAGGATCCAGAATAAATCTTCTATAATTCTAGAACTGCATAAGGAAATATACATGCAATGACTACTGTAAGCAACGTAGTAGCATAAATAACTAATAAACGAATATTAACCGTAAGTACATGAATACCTATCCACGTTACACTGATTTGATCGTCCCGATCAAACTCGGGACGATCAAAGCTAAGAAGGGGGCAGTGTAACGTGGATAGGTATTCATGTACTTACGGTTAATATTCGTATATTAGTTATTTATGCTACTACCTTGTTTACAGTAGTTATTGCATGTATATTTCCTTGTGTAGTTCTAGAATTATAGAAGATTTATTCTGGATCCTTCCAGAAACTATATGTGAGGTACAATTTGTCATACTATTGTCAGTTTGACAAGGATCTAGAACATTAATTATGTGCGTCTAGATATTCATAGAACTTTCTCGATGAATGTCATATGATTCAGATATATAAAACCGTGACGATCACGGGACACAGTCAGTTTATGGTATCAGTCAATTGGAAACATAACTCGAAAGTCCTTGGAACGCGATAGTCAAAGTGACAAGTAGTGACAGTTGTACTACAACAGAAAGCCGTGTACAGTGTGTTTGAAAATAAATCATTGAAAGCAATCTGCGAATTTTGAGTGCTACGCAAGTGAACTCACCCCACAACGTTTAGCACGGGGTAAACGTTACAATATGTTACCCTATATAATTTATAATAAACAAATCATTCTGTATGGGGAAATACCCAGATAAATTGAAAACATCAAAAAGCGTTCCTGTTTTCAAATACAACGGAGCAAAAGATGATCCACGCAATTATAGAAATATTTGTTTACAATCACAATTCGCAAAGATCATTGATTACAGCTACTATACTAGGCTAAGCAAATATATGGAACATCATAAGCTTATTCCTGATTGCCAACATGGATTTAGGCAACATAAATCAACATCTACAGCTATAAATGAACTATGTCAGCAATTATATATAAACCAGAACAGTAAGAATGTTCCAATCACATTATTTTTCGATCTTACTAGGACGTTTGACACTGTAAACCCTGCATTACTATTAGAAAAACTCTACCGAGTGGGAGTCAGGGGTGTCGCAAATGACTGGATTGCTTCGTATCTAGAGAATATGATGATTTAAGAAATTTCACTTGCATTCTGGATAGTTCTGGCTTAAGAGTGACAATAAATGAAAAAACAAGGGTAACCTTAACTACCGCGAGTTGCATTGACAACATCCTTACTAATATAAATAGTGAGAGTTTGTCGACGGCTGTAATTGAACCATTCATCTCAGACCATTATGGCCAAATATGTACAGTTAATTACAATGTTCCTTTGAAAACAAAAACATCGTTGAGAAGGTCAATATCTGCTTATAGAACTCAAAAGATAAATCAAGAATTAAATCACTTGGATTGGAAGAAATACTGTCTCGATGTAAATGACTTATCTAGTATGTTAACTACCAATTGCTCTAGACTTATCGAAACTCATCTTCCCCTTAAAAAAGTTACATCTAAGAAATTACCTATTAAGTGGTTCACCGATGATCTAAAAGTAATGCGTAATCAGCTTTCCGCAATGAAAATTATTTGCGACGTTAGACGTGACACAGTTTCTAACAGTATATACAATATTATGTGCAAACATTACAAAGCCGCTATAAAGGCTTCGAAAAAAACATCTTACAATAATTTTATAATTAATTCAAAGAATAAGAGTAAATATTTGGAGACTGGTTAACTATGAGAGAAACGCTGGTTATAATAGTAATATAAAAGCTGACTTGACAGCAAAACAGTTTAATGTTTTTTTGCCTCAGTTGCTCGTGATATCGTTGCTTTCCTGGAACTTGATCTCCAGGACCAGCAGAGCATTATGAATGACATCCCTTTTTGCAATGAAATGTTTTATTTAAGTCCAGTAACAGAAGATGAAGTTCTACTCACGATTGTTGACTTGAAAAGATCATCATGTAATGACATCTACAATAGTAACATTTTGAAGGATATAGGTATGTACTTAGTCACTCATTTATTTAATATGTCATTGCAAACTGGGGTGTTTCCGGAATGCTTTAAATTATCTCGTATGGTACCAATTCATAAGAAAGGCGATATCAATGATGCTACCAATTATAGACCAATATCCATAGTACCCTTATTTGGAAAGCTCTTTGAAACTTTATTAAAGAAGAGATTGATGGACCATCTCGAATGTAATAGCTTAATAAATTGTAACCAATATGGATTCCAAAGTGGCAGATCGGCAATACAAGCTGTATGTAAGGTGGTGGGTCACATAGTTGAGGGCCTTGAGACAAGTCATCTAGTAGGACTTACTATGGGTGATCTAAGTAAGGCGTTTGATTGTGTCGCCCATGATATCTTAGTTTCCAAATTGTCAAGATCTGGTATAGTAGGAACTCCGCTGGAACTATTTTCTTCGTATTTAACCAATAGAAAACAATGTATTACATACCTTCAAGACATATCTTCAATTAAAAATATGGGGTGTGGCGTACCGCAAGGGTCCGTTCTGGGTCCTCTTTTGTTTTTAATTTATATAAATGATCTTTAACGGGCTATCATGCCGTACAAGAGCGTTGTGTTTGCAGATGATACTAGCTTAATTACTACTGTAAAGTCACTCGGAAATTTGGAATCTCATATGAATAACGTGGAATCACTGGTTAACAAATCGTTTACTAATAATACCTTAAAACTAAATCTTGAGATAACACAAAGACTCACTATATCTAGCAACAGAAGAATCACTAACGGTAGTTCTGCTAACGTACTGGGTATTGTAATTGATGACCGACTAAATTGGGTGGATCATGTCAAAAAAGTCAAAGGGAAGCTTAGCTCCGGTCTATTTGTTTTACGTCGCCTAAGGGATTGTTTTGATCAGAAATATTTACTTATTGCTTATCACGCACTTCTCCACTCAAATATTAGTTATGGTGCAGTAATATGGGGTAACTCTTCATCATCATTCAAAATATTCAAAATGCAAAAGCAGGCCGTTCGAATTATAGCAAGGGCTGGATTTCGCGACCACTGTAAACCACTGTTCAGGAAATTTCAAATAATGCCCTTGCCGTGTGTTTGGATGTATCAACAGCTCATCGAAATCCATAAAAATAGATCGATATTTCATGCAAACTCCGATAACCATAACTACCCTAGTAGACATGGACAGAATATTTTAAAGCCAAAGATTAAATTGAAAATATCTGAAGAAAATTCTGAATTTTGACATCTATAATTCGATTAATCATGATATAAGAAGACTTAGCTTATTGTCTTTCAGACGTAAAATTAAAAATTTCTTACATTATCATACCTTCTATACTTTGACTGAATTTCTAAATAATGTTAAGACTAACACAGAACTCAAAATAAACTAATGTATACAACTGCAATCGTGTTTATTCTACAAGTGATTTTTATTGGGGAATGGGTCGGTTAATGAGTGAAAGTTGTTTAATTCAAGGAATTGTATTTGTTGATTGGCTGCGTCCCTATGAGAAGTCTGTATATATGTGTATGTATATGTATATATATATGTATATATGTATGTGTGTATATATGTATATATATATTTCTCTATTTATGTTTATACAATCTCTCTTTGTTTGTCTTTATGTATTACTGTTCTGAAGTTTCATACATTTATTGCCTTACTGTTCATTTAATTTTTATTCCTGACATGCTACAATTACCCATGTAAAAAGTAGAGAATAAACGTATTCTGTATTCTGAATAGAGCACAGGTAGTAATGATCGACTCGATTAAATCAAAACCCGCCTCTGTTACCATGGGTATTCCCCAAGGATCTATACTAGCTGCATTACTTTTTATAATCTTTATGAGTGATATAGTTCTTTCAAATATGTCACCTATAATTTATGCAGATGATACTTGTGAAGTAGTTTCTGAAAAAAACATTACCCTCTCTATAGAAGCGGCAAATAGAACGGCCAATGAATTCTCCATCTGGTGTAAAAATAATGGCCTGCTAATTAATATCAACAAGACAGCGTACATGATTTTCCAACAAAAAAATATATCTTATGACTACAGCCCCTTCATAAGAATACAGAACCACTCTATTAAACATGTAAGTCGGGTTAAATATCTTGGACTCATAATCGATCAGAAACTTACCTGGGAAGCACATACGGAAAGTATTATATCCAAAATGAGTTCTTTATGCTTTTTAATAAAACAATTACGGTGAACAGTCTCCATAGATATACTTAAACTGACTTACTTAGGACTTGTACAGTCTACAATGTCTTATGGACTAGCCTTCTAGGGAAACTCGGCCCATGCAGGTAAAGTCTTTACTATACAAAAAAAATTAAGATGCATGGTTGGTCTACACCATAAAAAATCATGTAAAAACGCTTTTATCAAATTGTCAATTCTGACATTACCCTCACTATACATATTTAACTTAACAATTAACACCAAGAAACATGAACTAGAATATATTACAAATAACATGATTCATAATCACGACACAAGAAGAGGTACTGAAATACGCCTACCATACTCTCGTCTGGGTGTGGGGCAGAGCTCTTCGTGTTATCAAGGTGTCATATGCTATAACAAAGCGATGCAATTATTTGGAAGCAAATACGAGATCAAACAATTAAGAGCTCTTCTCCTTGAGCATCTATTAACAAACGCATATTACTCAGTCGAAGAATATCTACAAGCTTAATTTACATGGATTCAAGGGGTGCTGTTGTTATTTTATCACAAATGTTATGCATTTTATATTCCATTTTATATGTATATGTGTGTATGTGTATATATGTAATATTTGCATATTGTATATGTGTGTATATATGTATACAATATCGTATTATTTATTTGTTCTATTTACTTATATATTTAAATACAAATTACAGTAAAATTGTCTTGTTTGTCCGATAGGAAAACGCTTTTGATAGGTTATGTGAAAATGTTTTTTTAACGATGCAATAAATTCTTTTTCTTCTTCTTCTTCTGGTTCATCCTGGAGCGCTGTACTATTCAGCGCTCTAGTTCATCCTACAGTCGGAAGTAGTGTTCTCTGCTGTCTGCTACAAGTTCAAGTTCAAAATTCGTTTATTTCCCTATTGTTTACAAATCTAGAGTGTAGTGTTGTTTTACGTTGGTGCCTGCTGTAGGGGGATTAGCCTCCTCTACTTGCGGGATTTTTACTGACTAGTGGTTGAGTAGTAGAGTTGCGGTTTTCCCCAGCTCGGATGCATCGCCCATCTGGCAAAGGATAGGGAAAACCGCAGAAGACCCAATCCGCGATGCCTCAAGAAGTTACTTGATGGAAACTTATAAATTTCAGGTGTTTTTATAGAATGCAAGAAATATTATTATTAAAAGGCATCTTCTTCTTGTGCTTCTGTTTGAATATGGTATACCATTGTTAGCGAATAGCCAGCGGTATCCTGGGGATAGGGCAGCTTTCTCAGAGGATGACGGGTTAGGTCGGGTCGTGGGGCCCAGTGAGCGTTTAGTATATCCCTCCTCCTGCTGGATCGGAGAAAGGGCGGGTGCAATATCTTCTTTAGAGATCCACGAGACGAGTTGTAATAGAAACTATATTAGCCCTATGACGTAAATCATTAGATGGATGAAGGAATGGGAGCCCCAGGCATTTCCTCAGCACCCTTCTTTCGAAGGACTGAAGCTTCGCCATTAGTTATTTGGGAATGCAGGAGGCCTAATAAATGTTTTATAGGTATGAATAAGCGTCTCGGAACTGCACCCCCCAAAGGCACCAGACAGCCCAGACAAGAGTGCCACTTTGCGGTTTGCTGCATCCAAGGCATTTTGAAGTTCTTGATGCCATCCTAGGGTTCTCGAGAAAATCACTCCCAGATACTTGGCTTCATCAGCGAGTGGTTGCGGGGAACCCCAAAGCCGCAGGCGCAGATCCGAGGGGTCCAGTTTAAATCTTCTTGAATGATTCGGATGTCTGATTAGAATGGTTTGAGTTTTAGCAGGGTTAGGTGCTATCCTTGACTTCAAGCAGTAGGTAAGAAAGGAATCGATGAGTCTCTGTCCGGTTCTTTGTAATTTCTCGGTAGTTGTGGAAGAGGTATATAGGGCAGTGTCGTCTGTAAAAAGTGTGTCGTGATTGATATTTCGAAAGTCATGATTGAATATTATGTACAGAAGAGGACCCAAAATCGGACCCTGAGGTACGCCAGCCTTTGGATTGAATTTCTCAGAGTATGCACCTAGGTGTTTGATTTTTACGGATCTATTGGTGATAAAGGAGAGTATTAGCCGAACAATTTGGATTGGTAAATTGAGATTTAGAAGCTTGACGATGAGGCCGGCATGCCAAACCTTATCGAAAGCTCTCACGATGTCAAGAAAAAGGGCCAGAGCAGCTCTATTATTGTTAAGAGAAGTTGTAACATGGGTTTGTATGCTAAGTAGAGCATCCTGAGTTGAACGAGATGCTCGAAAACTGTACTGGAATGAAGGGAGTATGCCCATTTCCTCTACCTTTCCTGTATCGGTGTCGGGAGGTGACAATTTTATCGCGAAGTTTTCCCATACAGTCCCTGTATGAGTTTGGATTGGTAGGGAGCTTATGAAATTTAAGAATCATAATAGTATTAGAAGATTTCCATGCTACAGGGAAATATGCTAGGTGCATAAAAGCGTTTAATATTTGCGTTAGTAATTCAATAAATTTGGCAGGGCATTGGTTTGGACCTGGTGCCGTGTTGGGAGAGTAAGTATGTGTGTGACTTCGTTAGGTGTTATGAGTGTAAGTATTGGCGGTAGATTATGAACTTCAAGTGGTGGGTAGTAGGGAGATTCGACGAATCTTCTATATCTGTTTGCTGTCCTTTCGAAGACAGTTGGTTTTTAGCGTTCGTTCACGAGTTCTTTTAAATTCTCGGAAAACTCGACGTTTTTGTTGAATTATTTCTAAGATGGATCAGGAAGAGGTCGGAACTGCGTGTCTATAATCCATCAGGGAATAATATCGCGTACAGCATTCTGGATCCCCCCATCTATTTAATCTGTGGTGTTAGTAGATAGTACAGGAAGATTAGTGATAATGTGGCTTTCGAAGGCAGTCTAAAATTTCCCGGAATCGGGAAGCTGGGCGGATCGGATGCTGGAGGCAAGTTTGAATTAATAATGGGACATGGTCAGACGCAATACTGTCTCCTGTGAAGCACTCATGCTCGACCGTATTGATCAGCCTTGAAGTGCATATTACATGATCTATAATCCATAAGCCATTTTGGTTGATGAAAGTTGGTGAAATGTAGTGCGGACGGAAAAGCTGTAGCTCTGCTAATGCTTCTGATAATATTTTGCCATTGGGATTCGTAACGATATCACCGAATTGTGTGTGGCGTGCATTAATATCATCTGTAATTATCGCTCGATTCAGGGATGCGACATATTCTAGTAGGTCCTGTGATATCCGTTCCCGTGTCCCCCGATACTATGGTCGTCCGGGGTTTGTTTGAATGTAAATCGATTGCTGTGCACTGAAGATTATGTAGGTAAGGTGGAAATTTATGAGGTAATGCGGCTAGATGATTTCGAACTAGTAGGGCAGTTTCGCTCTTGGAGTTATTATGAAAGCAATTATATCCGGGGATATGTATTGGACACTTAGAGAATGTTTCTTGGAGAGCAAGTATTTGGACATTATGAAACAACAAATTCGAGAGGAGCGGCTTTTTATTCGCCATCCCCCTGCATTTCACCGTAACATATCGATATAAGATCGCATTGCCATCTCTTGGTAGAAATAGGCATTGAATCTGATTAATTTTATTGGAACATTGTTGCCATAATATCAGAGAGAACAATCTTCTCTCTGGCCAAGAGCACGGTTGGATAATATAAGGTCTTGCATCTCCATTTAAAAAAGTGTCACACATATTGAAGACGTTTTTCGTAATTCTAGGTTTGGCCGCGCAAGTCGCTGTAATCTAGTGTCATTGCCAATTTCCTAAATATGATTCTTGATTTGTACTGTACTGAATTCAAATTTATTTCAGAAACGGTAAGTGAATTATTTATTATATACTAAAAGATTGAATGACTGATTGTCTCTGAGATTAATTTTAAACAGATACCAGCCACTGACACATTTACACTAGCGACAACCACACCCAAAACTGCTATAATGCAAACTAAAAATATCTCCAATATCCATGAAAATTTGGCCTACCCAAACTCCGTGGAGATGCAAGACTTCATATTTCATATTATAGGACCGTGGCCAAAACTCAAGTTGAAATGACAGAAATGTATTATGCATTAATAAGTTTGTAAGTAGATGTTAGAAATTAACGAATAAAGATTGCAATTGTCTAGTCTAGAAAGCAATAAAGAGCCAAAGCCTGTTACTTTAACAACACATAATCCCAGCCAACAACAGCGTAATAAATGGTATAGACGGCATGCAACGATTATTTGACACTTAATTGAGTGTTTTGAAAGATTGGAGTAGTAGGTAAGTATTAAATTAACAAACCTATTACCAAAAATCCATAGCCAATAACAGTCTAACACATATTAAAAATGCAATGCGGCCATGGTCAGATTTATGCATTATTGTCAAAATAAGTATACCTTCCTGGATAAGGAGTTCGGTCAAATGCCAAATTCGGTCTTTGAGCTTAAAATATAAATGGAATTTTTATACAAGAAAATTGTACATCTGGCAACGTTATACTGCAGCTAAACGATTAATTGGCGCTTTTGAAAATAGATAATTTATTATAACATTATAGCTCCGTTTACGGTTTTCTTTGCATTTTTTTCATTTTCGTTATATTATTAGTTCAATATTAGTAACCGTTCAACTTTGCGTTCCCCTACACTCATTGTCCCCATCCTGCACCTCTTTTCGCTCTCACTATCTCTACTAAACTGTGCAAAAAGTTTGTCCAAAGGTGCGAAAAGGTGCTCGGAACCTGACATTCATTCTGTAATCTAAGGCCCATTTCCTGAAATTATTTTAGCTTATACAGAATGACTCTTAAAAACGTGATAGCATTCTGATTTATTCTTTAAGTTAAACTTAGTACTCTTTGTTGCTTATTTTGTAACTGTGGTTAACTACATGGTCCCAAAATTTTATTTAATCCTGTTCAGTGATATTAACCAAAAAAAAGTAACAAAATTACTCACCATAACCACTGGTTTAAAAAATAATAAAAATATAAAGAAAGAAACCGTCGGTGACAGTTTCATGCATGATAATTTATTTAAAAGGATTTTAAATTGGACCCCTTAGTGGGTAACTTTTTAGCCATTCAAAGTTAAATACAAGAATCAGTTCTATCAACATTTAAAATAAAAAAAAATAAGCATTTTGAAAAATAGAAACGATGGGGGTTTGTGATTGATTGGCATTAGAGCTTATTGAATCGTCTAGATTCTGTTTGAATCTCATTAAAGGCGAAGTTACTAAAAATATTAGCTTATTAGGTACTATTTGTTACTTAAATTTACTAATTCTAAGGTATGTATTTTCGTACCATGGATTACAGCCGAAAAGAGCTTTTATTCAAAACAATTTTTATACATTTGGAAATTGGCACTTTCTGCGCGAGAATATTTTATGCAGAGTACCTAATTATTATCGAATTGATGTCATCCAGAGAGGCCGAGGTACTTAGTAGATAGGCAACACAAAATTGAATAACATATATTTTTGAAATTCTGTTATTAGGTACTGTTCATTATTTGTGAACGTTAGTTGCTTCAACCAACAAATTGTGATGTCAATTTGATTTTCCTCAAACAGAGAATTTACAAACGATTTTATTATTATATTTAAGTTTCACAAACGATTTCTGATCGATTGAGTCAAAAATAGATTATGAAAGGTCTATTTTCAAGACGTATTAGCTTTTTGGTATTAAATATTTAACATAATAACTCATAAACTGTTGATTCACAAACGCTTAGTATCTACAGAAACAAATATATAAATTTTTAGGGTTTAACCAAAAGACAATAGATTTCTTTTGTATGGAACATAAAATCCTGTAATTTTGAATGAATCGCTTGTGAACATTCAGCATATACTATAGTCAAAGATTAGGTGTTTCTAATCTTTACCTAAACACCATTATAACCATGATATAGTTGGTTGCCTAAGCCCAAATTGTTTAAAATGAGATTCCGAAAGAAACCCTGTTCTGAACTTTATCAACTAACAATAAAAATGCGCTTTTTTTAATTTTGAAGCCTTTCTATGAAAATATATGAGATAGGAGGTTACTATAGACTTTTTTTCAACTCTCAAGATATTTAAATGATAAAGTCCTCCAACAAGTTGATGATTTTTTGAACTCAATCCGTTGCAATTGTGCTTACAAATGAATCGATTAATTCGTGAGGTGTTAAGTTTTTGTCACTACATGTCAATGAAAACCGAATGAAACTAAATTTATGTCTTGCAACTACAGAATAACTTTCAAGAAAGCGCAGCTGAAATAAATTAACATTTTATTATTGAATAATGTTTCTTAAAAATTACACAATTACAAAAAATGTTTTATTTAAATACAATGTTGAGGCTTATATATGATTATACTGGACAACTATAGACATTAACACATTTATCTTCCGATACTGAAACTATCTTGTTACTATCAGGATTATATCTAACACCCCAGACCTAAAAAAGATAAATGTTTATTTGTTAGACGGTCTGTCATTTTACATGCAAGTTTCACTCTCTTTACCTGATCTGTATGTTCATTGAATGTATGCAGGCACTGCTTTGATGCCAAATCCCAAACTTTCACAGTCTTGTCGGAGCTACCAGATACAAAATATTTACCGTCTGGTGAAAATGCTACACTAAGTACCCAAGACCCATGGCCAGACAAAGTACCGACGAGGGTAGTGTGTTGCCTAAAAACATCATATAATGTCATAGAACAGCCACTTGAAACAAAATTTTAACGCCAATTTTACAATCTGATATAATAAGTTACCATTTTTTCCAACTAGACAAATTCTACCAGGTAATTGATAAATCTGAGATAAAATAAGCTATTTTCTAAGAGAACAGTTTTCATTAAAAGGATTTTTACAATTCCAATAAAAAATGCTTAGACGCTAACAATTCATGGACTCAACATTCAATACTTACACATCATATAATTTCATATGACCATCATCAGAAGCAGTCAAAAGCAATTGAGAGTCTGGGGAAAAACAAAGCGATCGTATAGGCATAGCATGACCTTCAAGTGTATGCCATAACTTGTTAGTAGATACATCAAATATATTTATAATCCCGTCGATAGCTCCACTCGCAATGTATTTGCCATCAGGGCTCTACAGACAAACAAGTAATTTCAGGTTAGAATTATAATTAACAATACCAATTACACTATACTCACATAAGCCACACTAAGTGTAAACTTTCCTCTGGTTTCATAAGTACATTCAGCTTTAGCAGTTTCAACACTATATGCTGTTATTTTCCCCGAATGAGAACCCGATATAATATATTTATCGTCTGGACTAAAGGCAACAGTCCATAAATCTACCGGACCTACATCTACATTTGCAATTTTTTCTCCTTTTTCCAAGTCCCAAATTCGCATACTAGAATCGAGGGAGCTACTGGCACACACTAAAACAACATAAATGTTTCTCGTTCTTGGAAATATTTAAATCGGACACTTACATCCTCCATTGTTGCTTACTGCCACAGATACAACTCCTAAAGAATGTCCTTCTAAATTATGCTTCAAGACTAGCCTGTCATTTTGTAGCTCCCAGACTTTGACCAAATCGTCCACACCACCAGTAATAATATAATCTGTTGACGGCTCATCAGACATAATAGAGTCCCTAAAAATTAACAGTAAAGTATGTATATGAGACACAATTCTTATTATGAACTCAACCTTGATTTTTCGTCATCTCCTAAATTCTCTTCATCCGTTTTTTTCCGTTTCTCATTCGAAAACCGACCCCAAGCACAACTCCAGATACTTTCTTCGTGAGCATTTTCCTTTTTCACTTGTACAGAATACTAAGGGATTTTTTAAAGTTAATACTGAAAAATAATACTTTGGAATCTATACAAACCATTATCTTTATTTAACAAAACCAGACGAAACATTCAAATCAATATAAATTTTAAGTGTATAGAGATAGATATAGGTTAAAGGGTCAGGTTAACTATTTTTAATATTTATACCAAAGCCAGTTTGTTTTGAACTACTCTAGACCCAGAGAACACTACCTCGAATTCACAGCACACCCACCAGAGAGAACATTTAATGTATCTATATAGACTATTTGTAATTCTCTTTGGTATGGAGCATAGAGAAGTTTATTAACAACGGAGCATAGACATACACTATGGAATTAGAGTAGGGTTGAGTAGGGTAAGAAGCTATATAAACAGGAGGTTCAACTGTCTATACAAAACCATGCGACGCGCTGACTTGGCAAACGACGGAGGGCGGAGGGTCATGGCCAGAGACAGTAAAATCGGCTCTGCGCGCTACGTTAGTGCGCACGTATCATGCGCCTTTGATGTATTAAATTCAAATTCATGTCAAGGCAAATCTTATTGTTTGACGTTTCGGTGTTTATAAGTTTTCAACTTTATATTATGGCTCACGTTTGTTGCATTGAACAATGTTCTTGCAAGTCGGAGAAATATAACAGTAGAACTAATGGTATTTTGTTTAAAAAAAATCTTCTCTATATCAGTATTTTTGTTTATTGTAATGAATAGTTAATACTTACCTGCAGAATTCTCAAAAATATCTTTTATATATTCTATAACAATATTCAGAAACGGTGTTGAAGAGAATGAGATTAAGGGCAAATTGAGCAATAGCGAAAATACTAATTTAGAGCCTGTTATGAAACGCACAATAAATACATTTGGGTCGTTTTTTTAAATTCGGAATCCCATAAAGACAAGAAACACTACTTGAATATACCTACTAATTCAATATCCTATCCAACGATGCTACTTTTATGAGAATAGATAATTAAAGCATATCTTATATCTATTACAATCTTCGTCATTTGCGTTATGCTATTCACGATTTTCATATATTATATAACGAGAAGGACATTTGCAATCTGTTCATATTCCGCATAATCGCTGCTCTACCACATTTCAAGTCACTCCATAGACAAAAAAGTCGCCACATTTTAATGATACTCTTAAAAGTTTTCTGGAGCCCGTTTTATATTGCTGTTCAGCGTGCCTTCTTTCATGTACACTCAAGCGTCATGTTTCAAATATAGCATGCTTTACAAGCAATCATCAATGAGAACTGTAATTTTTTTAAAGTTTATGTGGATCTGCACGCATTCTAAAATCTCAATTCTCTAAGCTTATTAGAATTTCAGTTCACAGAGAGAGGAGACAGAGTAGAGCGCTGTATAGATGAGTATTATAGCCTCACGCCATTGTATGTCCTGACTGTCACATCAGTGGTATAGGTTTATAGGATAACCTATAAACACGTAAAGATACGTAAACAAGCGCTCTACCTTTACCACTGTATGACTGTGGCGGACGGAGATAATACTCAACTATACAGCGCTCTAAACAAAGAACATATAAAATATATAGATAGATAGATAGGGAGACAGAGAAGCCACATGGTGGTGCGCACTTTCGTTATGCGCAGACCCTATTTTAGGCCACGACCCTGCCGTCGTTCACATTGTCACACCCTCCTCAGGTGTTATATCTACTGTCTAAATAGCTTCTTAGAGTAGGGAAAAGTCGTGCGTACACGACACGAGATGCTGCCACAGAGCAAGGTTACTAGAAAGGATAGGTGGCCTGGATATCGGCGGAGTATACGTCACTCAGACGACAGACGACTGAACGAAGCTTTGGACTTGTTATATACTCTGTGCTTTGGCCATTGTTTACCTGTGATTTTATGCGGTTTCATACGAGATTCCAATCGATATATTAAGAATTAAGAGAAAAGTCGTAGTGATTGCTATCCTGTGAAATTTGAGGTTTGTTATATTTTATAATTTGAACCCTTATATGAATTACTTAATAAATTAATAAAAACTAATGTTTGCTTATTTATTTAGATGAGCGGTGGTAATATTTGTAGCGTTGCTACATGTAAAAGCAATTCAAAAAGGCCAGATCCAAATGGAAAAAGCGTCATGTTTTTCACATTCCCTAAGGATCCCCAAATATCGGAAGAGTGGGCCCGTAGGTGCTGCCGGAAAGATAGCTGGACTAGGAAGAACAAAAGAATATGTAGTAAACATTTCGATCTATCTGATTATGAGGATATTTTGCAAGCTCGTTTGATGAATTTTCAACCTAAAAAATTAAAGAATATAAACTTTATTTTTCATATTCACAGTTTTTTGCAGATAAAAAGCGTACATAGAAAAGCCAAATACGATTTTACTATTACAATTATTTATAACACAATATACCTCAACAATAAATTTTATCATATCATCAGGTACCACAGCCCCCTGTTCACACATAGGTACACAAAACAATGTGAAACATGGTATTTATTTTACCGTTCACACTTTTTATATGCAACAAACTGTTTATATTGTAATATGTTTGTTTTACTTCTTATTTTACTTAGTTTATGTTTCCTTTTAGCTATTCCCACATTATTTTTACCTTCGCATGATAACAAAGAACCATCTGAAAGGACTCATCGAATGGTTAGAAAAGAAAACAAAGAACTTGTAAAAAGCTTATTACAAACAACAGAAAAATCAGAGGCTGATGATAAAATCACTGTGGATATTTTAGAAGTTCCTTCCACAAGTAAAGAAAATGAACACGACATTTGGGAAAGAAAATTCGCTCTATTAAAAGAGGAAAATGAGCAGTTGAAGAAGAAAATTGCAATTCATGAAAACAATGAAAAGAATTTGAAATTGATTATCGCCAATTTAGAACAGGAAATGAAAAAAAAACAATTGTGAGATAGACAAAAGTCTTGAAGAAAAAATTAAATTGGCTTTGCAAGATGTTTTATCATCAAATCAAGTGGAAATTGCATTGAAAAAGAAAACTAAAGCTCGATGGACGCAGGATGAGCTATCGAAAGCTTTTACACTAAGATATTTTAGTAAAAGGTCATATATTTATCTACGACAAACCTTGCATTATCCACTACCAGGAATATCTACGTTGCAACCGTGGGCTTCCAATGTTGATTTAACAAATGGGATGTTAGAAGATGTCTTACGAATAATGGGAATTGCAGGTCAGGCCAAAAGTCTTCGTTTCAGATCAACTGTATTATGCTTTGATGAAGTGAAGGTCTCCTCTGTTTATGAATATTATCAGAAAAACGATGAAATTCTGGGACCACATCAATATATGCAAGTTATTATGGCACGTGGATTGTTCAGTAACTGGAAACAACCTGTATACATTGGTTTCAATCAAAAAATGAATAAAAACCTTCTTGAAAATCTAATTACTCGTTTACACGAAATTAGATATGATGTTGTGGCTTGCAATTCCGACTGTGGTGGAGGCAATCAACGTCTGTGGAGAGAAATGGATATTACAATTGACAAAACTTATTCATACCATCCAAATACAAAAAAACCCATTTACTTCTTTGCTGATGTCCCACATTTGTTGAAATTACTGAGGAACTGGTATTTAGATACAGGATTTGTATTAAAAGATGATACTAGAATTCTTAAAGATTGTGTAAGGGATTTAATCGAAGGTACTAGATCAGAAATTAATTCATGCTTCAAACTATCTCCATTGCATATTAATGTGGAGAAGACGCAAAGACAAAATGTAAAACTGGCGGCTCAGTTATTTTCAAACACTACAGCAACTGCACTAAAATTATATTTGCCTGGTGTCGATAAAAAAAACACAGCAAAAGTGGCTGATTTTTTTGAAACGGTCAATAGTTGGTTCGATGTGATGAATTCATATTCAATATCAGCAAACGTACCTACAAAAAAGCCATATGGGATCAGTATGGATCTGCAAGATGAAATTTTACAAAAAATGCATTCCACCGTCCTTGAAATGAGATGCCTTGGCAAGAAAAGTTTGCAGGTCTTTCAAAAGGGAATAATAATTTCTACCAAATCACTGCAAACACTGTTCTTGGCAATGAGAGAAGAATTCCAGATCAAGTACATCTTAACTCATAGACTAAATCAAGACTGCTTGGAAAATTTCTTCAGTCAGGTAAATATATTGATTTTACTTACTTTCTTTTCGTAAATTGGAAATTATTTTTTGTAGTTAAGAACTCGGGGAGGCTTACACGATCATCCTTCTCCGCTGAATGCAATATATCGGATCAGAATGATTTTGCTTGGTAAAAATCCTGGTTTAGTTTCAAAACATTCTAATACAGGAACTTCCCCAGGATTGCAGGATGAGGAATATTTATTATCAAGTATTTTTAAAAAAGCTAGTCTTGGAAACATCAACATTCTTGAAGAGAGTGTAGAAATTGAAGAGGCTGAGCCAATAATGGATAGTGAAAGTACCACATCATCCAGCAGTACCCATTCCAGTTTAAAAGGGGAATCTGAGAAAGATGGTCTAGCCTATATTGCGGGATATTTGGCAAAAAAACATAAGTTGAAATATCCACATTTAGGTCAGTGCACACACCAAACGGAAAAAACAAACACCTTGCATTCTTATAGCATGCCTTCGTGGATTCAAAGCTTATCATTTGGAGGTTTAACCCAACTGAATGGATGCAACAGGTTACGTTGATGGATAAATATTTTCAAAAATTGCATAAGAAAGAGTTTTCCGATAAAAAAGATGTTATAAAAAAGACCACAGAATATATTTCATCGAAAGTAACCGAGGTACCAAAGGAACTTATTTATTCATTCTCCAGACAAAGAATTCTTGTGCGGATCAAATTTTTAAATTTAAAGAGAGGCGAACATAAATCTTTAAAAAGGAAAGCTTCTAGGGATTCACAAAGGAAGACATTAAAAAAACTTAAGAGGCTAATTAAGTGACCTAATAGTAATTTGTTAAAATATATATATAAGTACAATAAAAAAATAAGTATCTATATGTGTTTTACGATACCCGTTTACCTTTCTTTTGTATTTGACAACTTATGATGTAAAACAAGATTACACACTGAAATAAAATTTTCTAACTCATTAACTAAAGAAAAAAGGTATTGAAATCTTCAAATGTTATTGAAGCATATGGCATGGTAAGACATTTGATACTTACAAAATTTAGCTGGCAATACCTTTTATCCTTGCAACAGTGAGTGTGTTAGAGAATTTTTACAGCACTGAATGAGGTTAAGTTTCTTTATTATTTTGTTCCAGAAATTATTTGTTCAAAAATATTGTACCTTACATGTGCGAAAAGAGCATTAACAGCAATATCCAGTGTCGATAAACTACTTATCAAAATTAATCTTCTTTTTATTTCATTCTTAACGTACATTAAATTAAATGGAGAATTCAAATCTGTCGTCTGGATGACGTAGTTTCGCGCTTGAAATGCGAGCATATGATTGGTACAAAGTTACCAGGCCACCTATTCTCTTTAGTAACCTTGGCCACAGAGTAATTAGGAATTAGGTTAGTTCAGAGGCTAAGATTTTTAGATGAGTTAGGGTGCATGGTAACTTTCTGACCAATCAGAGCCAGCTATTCAAACGCGGGAAATACTTCACCCAGGGTGCCTGTTTCAATAAATAGCCTTTGAACTAGAAGGAAGCACTATGGTTTGACGGTATTTTCATTAGTTTAAATGAGTATATCGAGGCCCATATCTTCCCAAATTGTCCTTAATTATACTCTTAATGAAATACATAGATTGAATTGGTGTACATGTATATACTTTCATAAAAAAATATTTATTTATATTTAAAATATCATGTAACAGTAAATGTTAGTTAGAATTTATCATAGATTAAAAAACTAATTGCATAAAGTATATATTCATTTATTTCATTTGGTTATACAGGTTGTGGCCAGGTCTATTGAACCAGAAAAAAAAATAAGATCTAAATCAGTCTCCAAGTAACAACCGGCTTCAGAGTTTTGCTCTTGATAGGAAGCTGATATTTTTTATTTCGAAATTTATTCTCCAATTTTTTATTCGTAATCATACAATTGCCATCTAAACTTCACGTGATAAACACTGCTTATATTTTAAACACCCTGTATGGGTATTTAAGAAAGAACGTTTTTCGAGCATTACAAGGAGAAATGTCTATTTCGTAGAAGATAATGAATACACCAAAACCAAAAAATCTATAACTTATTTATAAAAAGTTCACAAAATCTTAAAAACCAAGAAATCTTACAAGTGCTTAATTATTATTAATAAAAGTTTACAGTTCAGTTCACTTTACCTGAAGAATTTATCGTACATATTTCAATGCCATTAGGTAGAACAGCAATCTTAATAGTAGTGAACAGAGTTTGTAGAAATCTTCAAAGTTACAAAGTGTTTAGATAAATACATGCATAGATATATAACATTTCTAATTTGAAACAGGAAGTCGATATTTATGCAATTATAGAAATTGAGATTTTAGTATAGGTACTTACCATCTTACTTATAACAGTTTCTTTGGTTGTAAATTCAGCAATCTAGTCTGCATTTCATCCTCATAATCATCAGGCTTGAAATGTTTACTGCAAAGCCTTTTTTCAGTCGGATTCCATTTATCCTTTCTTACACATTTTCGAACCCATTCTTTATGAATCTTAGAGTAATTTGGAAATCTAACCTAATCTAACTTAATGTCTCTTTTGCCCTGAATCATGGTTCTCGCTTCAAATAGGAAATTTAAAGTAAATTTTGAGATGTGGCAGCACTGTCAGAAAAATATTCATACTTGGATGTTACCGACCCAGCACTTCTGTTCGCTCTAGGTCCCGTAACTTAGTTAATTCAAGTTATTTAATTATGTCGGCTATTTAAAGAAATTTTCGAGATGTGACAACATTGTGAGATAAATATTCATACGCCTATGGCCAGTATCGTCGATAGGTTCGCGTCCACCTTCATGAAGGTTTACCCACTCTTGTAGGTATATATTCTCTGACCCACCCAGCATCCCTATTCGCTCCAGGTCCCGTAAGTTTCGTAGTTTGAGAGATCGCGTTAATTTTTATTTTGTAATCACTTTCTACAATGCTTTTGTACCACTATATGCTAAAAAAAACTTCGCGCCTTGGGATTACTTTTAATGAATTTTTCTCATTAAACCGAGTCGATTGACATATAATTTGTTACAAATTTCCGTTGGCGCTAAACCGAACCTTAGAAATCTCCCAGCGTCTCCATTTCATCTTCGTGAAGAATTCCAGAACCTAAAATTCTTGATAAATTATCCATAATATGAAAGATATTTACAAACTATCAAAGTTGTGAATGAAAATTTAGAATGAAAGTTATGGCAGAATTGAAAATTTTGGTAAGCAGATATTTCACAGCAAATAGAGATCATCTCTCAAAAAGTATGCAGGTAGATACGTAAATCTGATTCTCAGTTAAACTCAGGTTCAGACGGCAAAGATAGCAATAGCGCCAAATATCAGATACACAAAGATGGGTTATGATATAATTGTTTACTGATAGCTGTCATATTAAAGACGTCAACTTTTTGATTACTGATTAGTAAGGGATTAGTTATCAGGCACTGCTGTGGACACGACCATTCTGAGATATATGGTGATTACCAATCGCCATAGAGTAATAAATAAACCAATCGCTTCGTAATCAATAATCCGAAAGTTCACAGCGACAGCTATTAGTTAAAAAATAACCTATAAGAAAAATGTCAGTCGTATCCACAGCATTGTCTGATTTGATTACCAATTGCTTATTGAAGAATACTGAATTAAGGGGATTAAACTCGCCCTAAATAAAAATCGTGTATAATTTCATACGCATTTCTTTTAAAAATGCGTCCTTGCGCACTGTGCCGTGCGCAATTTAGATTTAGATTTAGATTTAAGAGGGGGTTACATTGCACTGCGATCATAAGGTCTATTGTGCCCCCCACCTGAGTTGCACTCGCCTATACGCGGTCTACAACTCGCCTTCCAGTTCCAGAGTTCTAATGAACTCCAGTATCTGGGTTGGCTTCAAGGAGGATACTTCCTCACTACTGCAGGTTGCTAGTCCAAGGCTCTGTTTGCGTTGGCTAGCAATGGCGAGGCATTCCGTCACCAGGTGATCTGGAGTTTCCTCCTCTTCCACGCAGAATCTGCACTCGTCATCCTCTGCTAGACCTAATCTCATTAGATGTTTCTTGAGGCGACAGTGTCCTGTAAGAAATCCAGTGAGTAGGTGTAGCTTGTTCTTGCTGAGATCCAAATACCTTTTGGATCTTGCAGTATCAAAGTTTTTTAGAAACTTTTTGGAATGATCCAATCCAGGGGTATCCCGCAAGAGTGTTTCTCTTACGGTTTTTTCCTTCTCCAGAAACTCCTTCTTCTAGGTGCTTTTATCTGTGCCACAGAAGAGTTCTGGGCCAGTGAATGGAGTTTGTGCTCCTTTCCTGGCAAGTGTGTTGGCCTCCTCGTTGCCTTTGATTCCTGAGTGGCCGGGAACCCAGACTAAGTAGACCCTGTTGTTCTTGTCTAGCTCATTGAGCTTCCTTCGGCACTCCCATACCATTTTAGAGTCAACGGTATTAGAGTTCAGTGCTTTAATTGCAGCTTGACTATCAGAATGTATTGCAATGTCACATTTCTGATAGTTTCTTTCAAGGTTCACGTCCACGCATCTCTCAATTGCAAGCAATTCTGCTTGAAAGACGCTTGGGCAGCGGCCTAGCGCAAGTGAGCATTTGGTGCGATTCCCAAACACTCCAGCGCCTGTCCCCGTCGTGGTCTTAGAACCATCAGTGTACCATTTGATGGTATTCTTTTTGAGAGCTTGGGTTGTGAGCCCCCTGTCCCAATCTTCTCTGCTACTTAGCACCGTGGTGAAAGTTCTCTCGATGCTAATTTTCTTTGTCATTACATCACTGGGAAGGTTTGCTGATGGGATGTGTTTGGACAAAGAGGACCAAGCTTTCTGAGTCCGAATTCCCACCATGTCTGAACCTTCCCTAGATAGTCTTAGAATGGCCTCATGGGCCAATCTGTCTATCACTAGATGGAGAGGTGTGAGATCTGTGATGATTTCTAGTGCCCTGGTCGGGCAAGTTCTCATGGCTCCAGTGATACAGACACAGGCTAGTCTTTGTATTCTATCGAGGGTTTTCCTCGTATTGCTCTGATTTGCCTTGCCATGCCAGGCTATTGACCCATATGATATTATCGGTCTTACAATCATGACGTACATCCATCGCAGTATTTTTGGGTTACATCCCCAAGTCTTACCAGTCAGATTTCTGCACGCCATTAAGGCCTTTATTGCTTTGCTAGCAGTAGCCTCAATATGTTTGTTCCACAGAAGCTTGCTATCTAGTGTTAATCCCAGATATTTGACTTCAGCCTTCCAGCTTATTGTGTCTCCACTTAAAGTGAGAGGTTTCATATCTGGAAGTTTCCTTTTCCTAGTAAATGGAATAATTGTGGTCTTGGATGGGTTTTTGCTAAGCCCCACTGACAAGCACCATTGCTCAATAGTTCTGAGGCCCTCCTGCAATAATTCGCATAGGGTGTTCGCGAATTTTCCTCGGACTATTAGGACTATGTCGTCGGCATAGCCTATACATGTGAAGCCAAGCTCCGTGAGTTTGTGGAGTAACTCGTCTACTACTAAGCTCCATAGGAGGGGAGATATTACTCCTCCTTGAGGTATTCCACGAGTAGCTTTAACAGAGGTGGTGTGATCACCTACTTGGGCCTCAGCTATTCTCGTCTTCAACATCTCATACATCCATTTGATAATGGTCTTGTTCACTCCTCGCCGTGTGAGTGCCTCCCTGATTGACACATGTGTGGTGTTGTCAAAAGCCCCAGATATGTCCAGGAAGGCACACATTGCGATTTCTTTATTGTTCAGAGAGCTCTGAATGACCTCAGTTAGCTGATACAGCGCGGTTTCTGTTGAACGCCCCGCCCTGTATGCATGCTGACATTTATGAAGTGGTTTGTCCTTCAGAATCTCTGTTCTTATGTAGTTGTCCACTACTTTCTCCATCGTTTTCAGTAAAAACGATGTTAAACAGATAGGTCGGAAAGATCGGGGATCAGTCCCATTTTTCTTCCCTATTTTCGGTATGAAGATTACTTTGGCTCTTTGCCATATGCTAGGTATAAAGCCCCGTGCTAGGCAGCTTCTTGTAATCTTCAGGAGATATGGAAGGATCTCCTCCATTCCTTTCTGTAGGAGTATTGGGAATATGCCATCTACTCCCGGCGATTTATAAGGTTGGAAGGTGTTGACTGCCCATTCCAACCTTTGTCTTGTAAATATCTTCTTAGCAATACTCCAATCTTCCTTGCGAGGATTCTTGGTTTGGATTGCTACGTCAGTACTACTGAGGGGTTCACTTCCAGGGAAGTGTGTTTTGAGAAGTAGAGCAGATCGCTCCTCTTCTCCCTCAGTGTATGTCCCGTCTGGCTTCTTGAGCGACATTAAGGGGCTGATTGCCCCTTTTGCCATGACTTTTTGCAATCTGGCTGCAGTAGGAGTCGAAGTGATCTTTTCACAAAAAGCTTGAAAGTGAAGCCTCTTGGCCTTCCTGATCTCCTTATTGTATTGTGTGAGCTTCTCGGTGTAGCCCCGCCAATTATGGTCTCTTTTGGCCCTGTTGAAGAGCTCACGGACCTCTAATCTGAGGTTTGACAGATTTTTGTTCCACCAAGGTGCTTCCTTGCTTGGTCGAGCTTTTGAGAGTAGGCAACTTGATTGGAATGCCTCCGTTATCGCCACACTGACCAGTTCGACCTCTTGATCCAGATCGCAGTGTGGGTGTTTGACCCCATTACTTTCGATCTGTTCCAAGTTTTGCTTCAGAAGGGTCTTATATTTAGACCAATCTGTATTTCTAGGGTTACGAGTTGGAGACAGTGAGGTTACTTCCCCCGCAATCCTAAACTCTATAATCCTATGATCGGAGAGAGAGGGTTCCTCCATCACTCTCCAATCAAATACGTTATTCCTGTCAGTAAAGCTGGCAATTGTTACGTCCAGGACCTCTTCTCTTGCTCTCGTGACAAAAGTGGGGGTTGTTCCCACATTAAGGGTTTCTAGATTATTAGCTAAGAGATATTCAAGTAAGCACTCACCTCAAGCGAAATAAGCAGATGCAATAACTATGTCTCGGTTGATGCCCCCAGTGTTGAGGTGTACTAGAATTGGAACTAGGTCCCGAGTCATGAATTCTGAAACACATGTGTAATTAATGTTGTTTCTTATGATCACACAGGCACGAGGGGACTCCTGCCTCTGGTCATAGATCAGTTTTGAATCTTTAGATGCCAAACCTCTAATTTGGCCTGCTTTGCCTGTCCAGGGTTCCTGGATCAGTACAAAATCCAGTTGGGATTTCGCAAACAGCCTTGCAATCACTGCTGAAGCTCCCTTCGAGTGATGCAAGTTCACTTGCGCCACCTTGGAGAAAGCGATGAAGGTGCTGCAGTCTGGGGTGTAGGGGCTGGGTAGTCCAGCCTCTAATTCCCCCCTCCTCTCTTTCCTCCTGACCCTCATCGGGATCCATCGGGAGGGTAGTCTCCTTGGAGCTCGAGCGGGTATCTGGGTCTCGGATTATGGCCTCGACCCCCGCATTGGTTCGCCCTTCCCCCAGGACTGCAGATGATTTCTCTGCCGCCACGGCTTCTTTGGCAGAGCCAGCAGCGGCCTCGACCAGACCTGAGCTAGCAGTTTTATCCTGCACACCGGAGTCCGTGGATGTGGAGGGCATCTCCGCATCTTTTAGACCTCCCGCAGGATTAATTTTCCGTCCTAGCCCCGAGACAGACACACGTCCAAACCTAAAGTTTAAGACGAATCCTTCTGCCTTCAGGGCCTCTCCTGATTGGTGATCGATCCCAATCGTGAGGACAGTACCGGTTCCCTTCTTTTTGGAGTTGAGAACTTTCCAGGCTCCGGTACTGACCCAGGTGTTCTGTACTTCGACGAGTCGGAGGATCTTCTCCGTCTCCATTTCGAAGCTTCTTGTTGATGTTTTTCTCCTCCACCGCCACTAACTCGGGTCCTTCCCAAGACCTCAAGGCCGGCACTACTCCAATGAGCCAGTCCGCCGAATCCTGAGAACCGCAGTCCACCAGCATCATTCCACAGCGGAAATGTATACCGGTGAAGTGCATTCCCTTCACCTCTCCACTGCACATCTCTTCCACTAGAGTATCCTCCATTGTTGAGAGCCATTGTGGTTCCAGGATTACTCTAGGGTACTCCTTGGGTATGATACCCACACGAATAGCCTTTACGGCCTTGGCAGCTGCAGCGTATCCAGTGGCATGCCCGGTTTTTGATGCAGCTGTTTTCGGCTTTTTAGGCTGAGGCCGTTCCGGAGGAGTGATATGCTCCGCGCCTCTCTTTCCCTTTTCCCGTCGGTGTTACCTTCGGGGTCGGGACAGTAGGTGGTGTGGAGTGTTGAAGAGCCTGTTTTCTGGCCTCCTCAGGTGCAAGTCCCTGATGGAGGAGTCGCAGGTACTTCCGCACTCCTGCTCCACTGAGCCCCTTTCTCAGTGGATCGTCTCTGCCGCCCGGCTGTCCGAGTTTCGGCAGGTCGAACGGCAGACGATTTCTTTGCCGTTTGGCGTTTCCCTTTTTTACAGGGAGCCCGGATGAGGAGGTGGAGGCTTTCTCCATCTCTCCTCCGGTGAGTTTGGGTTGATATGTCTTTTCCATATTGTTCCCACAAGTAGCTGGGGACAAATCGGTCCACTCCTGCAGAGCTCCGCATGCAGGAGTAAGGGGTTAATACAGTGGAGTTCCCCCTTGTGCTCCAAGGTCGAAACCAGTAGAGACCAGTCCTCTATCTGACCATGCATCCCTCGGCTTGGTTTCCCGCCTTGGATTTAAAATTTTTGATGAGGTTATTTCCTCTTGGTCCGGGCGGTTAAGCCAAGACCCCCCCCGCATCACTGGCCCGCGAGACATGACCACAGACGACCAGGATGCTTTGGTTTGACAGGGTGGTTTCGAGGTTAGCTCGAACGCACACCTGGCATCGTTGTACCTGAGTGCAATTCCCTTAGCCACGACACTACAGCTGGGACAGGTGAAGTTGGTCCGCGGCAGGGTATTCGTGGCTGCCACTTGAGTTTTTAGTCTCAATGAGCCTTATTTCCCCGCAGGCCCCCTTCTCATATAAAAGTCATCGTCAGAGGCCCCCTCCTATCCGCCACCTGGAGACGCGCCGGGTTGGCACTTCACTCCTCCCAGATGCTGATTGACAACATCCGGACCCGGGCCGTGCGCAATAAGCGGCTCTCGCTCAAAAAAGACAGCAGATCATGATCACAAAGATAAATAAAGAGAAAAAATATTTAAGGTAATTGTCAAGATTTTCGTCATCGTACACAAGGCCACGCCTCTGATATGTAACTTCTGTAATCTCATGTGGCTACGTAGAGAAGCATAGGAAGTTTACTCTCCTGTAATACAGTCTTCTTGCGCTTAGCAATCAGTAATCAAAAAGTTGACGTTTTTAATATGACAGCTATCAATAAACAATTAACCTATCTCATGTTTCTGATGACATATGAGACAACTGATGACATCTATCATTCCGATGGAAGTCTGATTGTCTATTTACGCACTTACAAAAGATATGCGTATGAAATTTTACACGATTTTTAATCTTATGTAATCTCATGAGGCTACGTAGAGATGCATAGGAAGTTTACTTTCCTTGTTTCCACTCTTTTTCATATGGGGCATGGCCTCGTGTACGACGAACATCTTGACAACTACCTTGAATATTTGTTCTCTTTATGTATCTTCGTGATCATAATCTTTTTATGCCGTTTGCAAAGATGCATTTACAAAAGAGACGCGTATGGAATTTTACACGATTCTTAGGGCGAGTTTAATCTCCTGTTTCCAATCTTCTTGATACTCTCCATAGTCTAACGTCCCTGTTCTTTGGTCTATACTGTTCCTCGTAAAATAGGCGAAATCTCTCAGACCTGCGAGAAACCCAAATGAATTTCAAAGTTTCAGATAGAAGTCTTCTACAGCGTAAGATCATATCACGTAATCGATGACAGATGGAATAACCATTGAATCAAATACCAATTTCATTTTGATTGGTCCAAATAAATATTGTATATTATTGTTGATTGTTGATGATTTATTAAATTTAAAGAAACATTTTAATGAACATTTCGATAAAACTCTTAGAGTTCTAGGGAGTACCTCAAACAGAACTGTTTTTCTTGGTTTTCCTCATTTCCTTGAATAATGGAACATTTTTGAATACTTTCGTTTTTTGTCAATATCTTATGAATTACTAATTCTCCACAAAAATGATATAAGGATTTTCAATGGAACTCTTTGAGCGAGAACTTCAAACAGAACTATTGATTTTTTTTTTTGGTTTTTCAATATTTTTTTTCTACTATCTTATAAGCACTAAAATTTACAGTAATTTTTTTATTCAATATTTCGATAGATAGATAGAGTTCTAGTGAGTACTTCAAACAGAACTGTTTTAATTTTCTTATTTCTCATTTCCTTCAATAATAAAAAAAAATAATATTTTCTTTTGTTGTGAATATCTTATGCATTACTAATTCTAGACAGAAATGGATTTTCGATAGAAATTTTAGAGTTCTAGCAACAACTGCAAACAGAACTATTGTGAATTTTGTTAGTTTTTTCAATAATTAACTTTTCTCGAATATATCATGAATTATAAAATTTACAGAAAAATGTTATTGAACATTTCGATAGAACTCTTAGAATACTCAATAGAACTCCAAACAGAACGGTTGTGAGATTTTTTATTTTTCCAAGGTTTTTCATAAAATTGGTTGTTATCCTCATTTTTTTCACAAAATTCGATAAAACTTTTAATTTTTTTGCAAGGTCCTCAAGAACTATTCCATTCCTACACGGAACTCCTATAAAATATTATTTTTTTACAAAAGTGGTTGCTACCCCCATTTTGGAATTTTTCATTTTTTTCACGTCATTCGATAGAACTATTTAAATTTCATGGAAAGTACTATAGAACTATTCAATATCTACCAGGAACTCCGATAAAATATTTAATTTTCGCAAATGTGGTTGCTACCTAACTTCACAGGACTGATTATTTTATAGCATTCCGTGCTTAAAATATTGAATGATGAAAGCCGCCTGCAAAATTATGAACTGACGAAACAAAAAAACAGAAAACTAGTGATAACTCATATATTATTCAAAATAATCCAATATTTGGAACCTACTCCATCCACCTCGTGACTTTGGGGAGGTTCGTGAGAACGAAACGGCGTTCACCAGACATATTCACCATGTCGAGATCCCTTCATTATCATAATATATTCATCTCTTTCTTTCTGAAATAAAGTATATTTTGTATTTTGGTTAATAAATAAAAATACATTAATATATCTGTGGAAGAGGTAACTTAACCTAACCTAACCGTCCGGAAGCAGTAGTTGGAACAGAGCTCGTGTCTATGAACACGTTGATATTTAGGTAGGTATATTTCCTATAGAAATATACCTATTGCAATCGTTCACACTTTCCAATTACGAAAAAAAAATCAACAGCATGGTGTTATATGTCAATAAAAACAAATTTTTGGTTTATATGTCACCGACAAAAAAAAACCGCACCTAAATTTTTGTAATAATTTCAATATGGCATATTTTTTTTATTTTATGCAGTTTGTTCTGATGTAAATTTGGTTGCTTAAATGTTTATATTAAAAAACACGCTAGAGAACCTTTTTTAAACATGATATAATATAAAGCTGGATGTATTCCAAATATTTTGTTTTTTCATTCATCTGGTTATCTTGTTTCTTTCAGAAGCTACACATTTTCAAGTGAAACGCTGCTTTAAAAACACATCTTTTAAAGCGATTACTTTTTCTTGAAGAATAGCTTCATAGCATCCATTAGATGTTGACCTAGGCTCTGCTTAAGTTGTAGGTTTTTTGGGACGGTGATGAGCGCGTCTTCTTTTTTCGTTGAGATCTGGGCTACAGGGTGCCCATTCCAAACTTTGAATTCCAACCTCATCCAATTAAAAGGGTAAATGGAATTACAGCTTCCTGTAGTATCTCTTCAATATATCTGTGGGCAGTTAGGGCTCTATCTTCCAATAATATTAGGTTTGTACCTCCTTGTCTAGAAATTTCAGCCCAAATCATCAAAGTTCCGTCATAGAACGAAAATCGGCAAACCGTTCATTACGTCTCCTGTAAACCCTCTCACGTCCATTTGGCGATCGAAGACAAACTTTTGATTCGTTCGTGAACAATACGTTTCGCCATTCTACTTGCATACAATTAACATGCTGCCTTGCAAATCTAGTCTATTATGGTGAGGAAGCAATCGAGGCACTATAGCAGGTCTGAGGGAACTAAGCGCAGCTTCCTTTAACCGTCTTCTTATGGTTACTTCTATTTATTAGTATTCTGTGGTTACCTCATTAACTCTTTCCACGTACTTGCTGTATATCCTGTTTTAGTGAATTGGCGGTAGCTCTTCCCTTAATGATTTTAGCAATATGAAAAGGTTGCCGGCTATGCTGGTTGATTTCCCATCTCCAGATACCTATTCCAAGACTCTTGTACCGTAGATTGCTCAATTCATAAAGTATGTACAGACAACATTAACTTTATTTCGACTCTCTTCTATTAAAACGATGATTTTACCCACGTCTGCTGTGGTTAATACGTTAATACCAATGAATAAATAATAGAAAGGAAGGAGGATAATGCATTTTGACAGTTGACCGGAATGGTTCTTCCATATGGCGTCCTAGACTACCAGTGACGTATCATAAAACGATTCGTCATTGAGAAAAAAATGTTTAGTATACTTATTTTATATTTTCATGTACCTAAGGAGTGTCATATTTGATAATTTTTATAGTGCTTATAAGAAAAACTGCAATTTTTATTAAATAATCATGGTGTACAAGTGAACAAAATGTTGATGCTATACTTTTTATGCCTACGCCCGTGACATATCAATGTCACTGTTTGTTTACAATTTTATTGGAAATGAGATTTTTGATTGTTTATCATCAAAGAGTGAGAAACCGTCCCAAAAATAATGGAAAAGTACTTTCCGCTGGTATGTTATTCCAACTTCTGTATTTTCTTGAGTTTTAGAACAGCCACAAACTGCACAACTGACCATATATGCTTCTTGTCCATAATAAACACTTATGCCTCTAAATTAACACTATGCACTAAATAAACACTATGAACCAACGCAATATTCACAATAAGATAACTATATAAGTAAATATTGTTCCAAATTCGCAGTTACACACAAAAAATACTATCAAAACATACAAAACACTACAACGACAGTTTATTGTAAACCATGTAGATACCTGTGATGGCGATGATTCCATAGATACAAATCGCCCAAGCACTGGGTGTATAAGAAATGGTTGATGATTGCACAACTGGAATATTTTGCATTATTTTGGTCTTTAATTCTTGCAGTTCGTCAAGCTCAACATCTTCCAATTGGATGGTGATATTAGTGGCTACAATTTTACTTTCAATGATATCTGGAAACAGTATAGGTTGTGTTAATTTGGATGGGTTTACTTGATTAACGATTGTTTATAATCTGGATGATATTGCACAATTTTGTGGAATCTCGAGGATATGGGTTCCAATGAGATTAATAACTTCTTCTTGTTGATGACATTGTAGTTTTATCGATTCTCGGTGGGGAAAAATTATTATCCATTGATTTGATCCATTTAGGTGTCTGATCGTTGGTTTATGGATTTGAATTTTGATTCTTCTGCAGTTGGAAGTATTTTGGGTGTTGATTAGTTGGATTTATTTTCTTTGATCACTTCTTTGATCACCTGGATGTCAGATTGGTCACAAACATATGGTTTCGGAAGGATCTCCATGCAGCGTTCGCTTGTGAATGTGTAGTACAATCCATTTTTATAAGATATTTATTTTTTGACATTATCGCCTTAAACTAACCCTTTGTGAAAATGGGGATAGGATATAAGTGATAAAGTTGAAAATCTGAAGTATAGGTTATAGGTATATGAAGCATGTAGGTTATTCTATTCTTCCAGATATAACAATCAATTTTGATGATTTTCTCAAATAATAATGTATTCTCTAAGTTAATTTTGATCAGAAAATGATTTTCTCCCAGAATTTGTTGAAGCGATTTCAATTCATTAAATAAATCATTGGTTTTCAGTATACTAGGGTGCATTGTATGCAATTTCTCAAATGTTATAGAGTTTTCAATGTCTTGTAATATTGAATCAATAATTTCGTACATATTTATTATTTGAATAAGCACATCTTTAATAAACATGCTATTTTCTCTATAAATATTGCCATCTACTATGCATGCAATTTGTTCTATTTTTGCTTCTAGTGATTTTTTGTTATGTTTAACTTGCAGAATTGTGCTGTTAAATTTATTAATCAGATCAACAGATAAGTTGCTTTTGGTTCTTACATTGGCAGCTAAATTATTTTGATTTTCTTGAAGAGTTCTAATTAAATTGCCATAGCGCTCAGCATCTGTGCTATCAAGAACACCAGAAATGGATTTAAGGATTGAGCCTAAACCATTGATTAAACCACGCCTTCTTCTTTGTGGTTGGGGTGAAATTTCTAACAATTTGTTGTGAACTTTTTTTTGGGTGAAATATAAAATTTTCAAGTAGTTGGAAGCATCATTTTCGTAAGCTGGGCTCTTATGAATCAAGTTAGTTATATTATCTGATTTCAATTTCAATCCATTAATTTATTTGATTATTGGGGATAGTTTGCAATAGTAAATTAATTTGTGGAAATACTCTGTAATTTTTGCTGATCCTAATCTTAGTGGTATATGGATTGTTTTAAAGGTTTCGAATTATTATAATGTCCCGTCCGAGGATTATCGGGAATCTGAAAGAAAATACACTAGTCACTAAATGAGTATGTTTTAGGCAGAGGGCGTTTTAAATTATCCATATGAACTTTGCGCTGTGTTTCAGTAGAAATAATTTTCTGATCTGGCTTTGTTGAAGTTATTTTATTAGATTTTTGAAATTTATGCTTCTGACGAATATTCTTTTTAATATAAAACTTTTGGTTTGGTTCACGATCACGATCACGATTTCTTTTTCTATAGTTTTCTCTTTATTTTGGATTAACTACGCATTTATCTTTTCGTATAACAGTTTTGGTCGTTGTTTATGTTGTTCTGTGTAGTTGTTAATTAATAAACGTTCCAGTGATATGTCGAATGGTTCGTTACCTGTTATGTGACCATTAATAATATCCATTGGTTTAAGATGGGTCCGAATGTAGTGCATGATTTTATGCTAAAAGTGCTTATTTTCTTTTTCACTGGGGTTTTGGAAAATCCTTTCGTATTCAATAACTTATAATGTACTCTGATATTGTGGAGTGAAATCGTTCTATATTTCCATTAGATTGAGGATGATTGGGTAAACAAAAATGTATTTTAATTTTGTGGAGTCCAAGAAGTTCTGAAATCACAGAATTTTTAAATTCTGTACCATTATCAACAATGACTTGTTGGTATTCCGTGGTGACTAAAGAAGTTTATTAAATTATCGGCTACTTTTGTACCTGTTACGTTATTTAGAACGTATGCCTGTGCATATTTTGAAAAACTATCAATGATGGTTAGGAATTTTGATTGTTCGAAAGTGAAGGTGTCCATGTGGATAATTTCAAAGGGTTTGGATGCTGTTGGGGTGACATTCATTTGGGTTCTCACGGGGTTTCTTTCATATTTGGCTTGCTGACATATTTCGCATTCGTTAATAAAAGTTTGGATGGAGTTTTTCAAATAAGACCAATAATGTTTTTCCTTGATTCGGAGTAACGTCTCGTCGATTCCGCGGTGGTTGGTTTTTCCTTCGTGATAGTTTTTAATAATGTCTTTAATGTCGTCTTTGTTTGTTATGTCGCTTAATAGTTTATTACATTTCTTAAATTTAATGGAAGGCCATCGGAAGTTTACTCTTAACACTTCTGAGAAAGATTCATATATATCAGGAGTCTTGAAATAAAGATGATACTGGACATCTGGGGCGACATAGTTTTTGACAAAATTGATGATATCTGTTTCGAAATTGTTTTTCGAAATTTGTACATGAATACGACGTTTCTTTCCAAATGGAACAATGGTTTTCGGTTTTGCAGGTGAGTATAGGACAGAACTTATTATAATTTGGTTGGTACCATAATTAACAGCATAATCGACAATGGGAATATCCACGACTGTATGTTGTTCCGCATTAGAATGGATAGGCTGATCGTCTGTTTGTTCTGGAGTAGTGATATTTGATGGATTCTGATTCGATTCCGAATCATTAAATTGTGGTTGCTTTGTCAAGGTTAACATGCATTGAACTATTGTCTAATCCTAATTCGTTAATCAAAAATTGTCTCGGAGAAAATTCTTCAGGCAATGGATCGTTGATAATATTATTTTACTCTTGGTTATCAAGATTCTGAAAAGTTATATTTCTATCAGGGTCTATAGAATATTCGCTTATAATATCATCTAATTGTTCCCAAAACTCTGTTTCTTTGGCGTGTATTTCTATTCGTGATAGCGCGTCGGCATTGATGTTTCTTCTTCTTTGAGTGCCGTACTCGTATCCGAGCATTGGCGGCTTCTCTGCCTTGAAAGTGTTACCACGGACAAGGGGACCTACAGTTTAACGTGGATTCCGAACCACCGATGTGTCTCAAGATAAATCTTAAGGGCACACCCTTTCAGAGAGCTATACAAGGGAATATATACTCTCACTGGTTTTCCGTTGCCTTGCGAGAGGTGGAGAATGCAATGCGACAGAGACATGAACGCGCGCCCGCACCAACGGTCACTCGTCCAAGACGTTTCCATCGTATTGCGCTGCTTAACTTCGAATATCGAAGTCGGTCAGTGTTTACCCGCAGCTACGCTGGTGTTTAATTTCCCTTTTTTATATATAATATTGTAACGTTTAACCCTGTGCTAAACGTTGTGGGGTGAGTTCACTTGCGTAAGACTCAAAGTTCGCAGATTGCTTCCAATGGTTTATTTCCAAACACTCTGTACACGAGCTTCTGTTGTAGTACAACTGTCACCACTTGTCACCTTGACAAACTATACTGTCACTGTCTTTACCGACAGAACTACTATTAACATCTGATTCTACAGACTGACTGCTATCAACTGACTTTATAAGACTCACTGATTCAACTCAACTGACTGTGACCCGTGATCGACACGGCTTTATATACCTGAATCATGACATGACATTCATCGAGAACGTTCTATGAATATCAAGATGCACATAATAATGTTCTAGAGCTATTGTCAAACTGACAATAGTCAGACAAATTGTACCTCACATATAGTTTCTGGAAGGATCGAGAATAAATCTACTATAATTCTAGAAGTACATAATGAAATATACAAGCAACTACTATTATAAACAAGGTAGTAGAAATAAATAGCTAATAAACAAATAACAACTTTAAGTAAATGACTACCTATCCACATTACACTGCCCCCTACTTAGCTTTGATCGTCCCGATCAAACATCATCCCAATTCATTCTACAATCTCATCTGGGGGAGCTCCTTGGATCCTCTTGTCCCAGTTCTCATTCTCACTTTCCGAGGAAGACATATAACTCGGTGTTCCTTTTGATCCTCCTCGGCGATCATCAAAATGTTTCACCGGACTATGATTATCTCTAGGTGAACATCCTCGAACAGGTGATCTGCTTCTACACAAGCTAACACGAACCTTGGTGGCCATACAACCTTCACCGCTACGTGATCTTGAATTACGATCACGCAATCTAGGTATGTGGCAAGGAAACGTCAATTTACTACAGTACATCTCACTCTCTTCAATATTGTTTGAACTACTGCGATTGCGCCTACTATCTCGGTCATTGCGTCGCCTCATGCGCTTCCTTCTATTGCGGCCGAAGCACCTTCTACCTCCTGTGCCTCTTTGTGGACTACTGCAACGTGAATTGCTTTTCCCACGACCTCTACTGCCTTCATATTGCCTGGTACTTCTTCGACATCTCGATATACTGTGCCTTCTAGCAAGACTCTTTCTTCTACTGCTTGATCTCTCTCTAGAGATACTGCTCTCCTTCGAACTGGGTATGGCATCTGCCCTTTTAACACCAGGCTCGATATCTGAGCTGTCTTTGTTAGAACAATAATGATATTTCTGTTGTGCGCAATTTTCTTTCTTCCGGATTTCGAAATTTTCTTGTACATGACCAGTTTGAAATTGTGGACAGTTCTTCTTCATGTGCCCTTCTTGTCCACAATTCCAACACACCCTCAGAGTACTGAAATTTCCTGGCACATTGCTAGATTGAAAGTGTGAACAATTCTTCTTCATGTGTCCTCCTTTTCCACAATTCCAACACACCCTCTGAGTACTATAACCAGTTGTTTGCCCATCGAGTTTTCGCAAAATTTCAATAATTTGCTTAATGATGCCACATTTTCTGTAGTTCTCCTATTTGATTAGGCTAACTCGTCGAATCTGCCCCCGATGGATATGAGATCTGGATGCCTGTTTAGCAGCTTCATAGTCAAGTGCACGTGCAAGGGCATCCTCAATTCTTGTAAGGCCACTCAACCATAAGACCTGCTGAATCTCAAAATCTCTTAAACCATCAATGAATGTCTGTACTGTTAGCCTGTCAATAAAGTATCTCGATGCTGTTGGGTATGCCAGTAGAACGAGCCGAACAACATCATTTTCATACTCCTGCAATGTTTCGTCATACCTTTGTTGCCTATACTTTAACTGCGCTTGGTAAACTTGTTGTAGATGTTGGTCACCATAACGCATTTCAAGTTGATCCACTAAAATCTCATACGACGTTCGCCGCCAGTTAGGGTATTTAAGATTTCCAATGCATCACCACGTAGAGCCAAGATCAATGCAGCGGCCTTCTCTTCATCTGACCAACCACTAGCCAAAGCAGCAGCATCAAATTGCTTTTTATATGTAGACCAAGACTGTTTACCATCGAATTTTGGGGCTTCAATTTTGACTGGATTAACTACACCATTTTGAATTTCATTCGACGATCGTCTCAGAGGTACTTCAGATTTCATTTGCAACATCTTTTGCTCTATTATTTGAAGTTTTTGATTAAAATTTTCCTGAACTTATTCTAATTTCTGGTCAACTTCTTCTTTTCGCAACATCTTGTCATCTATTAGTTGAAAATTCTGTATGAAGTTTTCTTGGACTTTCTCTAATTTCTGGTCTACTTCCTGTTTATCTTCTTGTCGCACTCTTGCTTGTTCTTCTAAGATTTGTCTTATTCTTGTTTCTTGTTCTTCTTTTTCCTGTTGTCTAATTCTTTCTTGTTCTTCTTTTTCTTGTTGCCTAATTCTTTCATGTTCTTCTTTATCTTGTTGTCTACTTCATTCTTGCTCTTGTATACTTCTTTCTTGATTTTCTAGAATTTTTGTTATTTTTTTCTCTTGTTCTTCTTTATCTTGTTGTCTACTTCTTTCTTGATTTTCTAGAATTTGTGTTATTTTTGCTTCTTGTTCTTGTCTACTTCTTTCTTGATTTTCTAGGAACTTATTATTTCTGCAAAATTTGCCATTTCGTCGTAATCTTTCGATCTGGTATTCACCATATATATTCTCAGCAAAATGCGAAGATCCCTTTTTCTGACACCAATTGTAACGTTTAACCCTGTGCTAAACGTTGTGGGGTGAGTTCACTTGACTCAAAGTTCGCAGATTGGTTTATTTCCAAACACTCTGTTCACGAGCTTCTGTTGCAGTACAACTGTCAGCACTTGTAACCTTGACAAACTATACTGTCACTGTCTTTACTGACAGAACTACTATTAACATCTGATTCCACAGACTGACTGCTATCAACTGACTTTATAAGACTCACTGATTCAACTCAACTGACTGTGACCCGTGATCGACACGGCTTTATATACCTGAATCATGACATGACATTTATCGAGAATGTTCTATGAATATCTAGATGCACATAATAATGTTCTAGAGCCTTGTCAAACTGACAATAGTAAGACAAATTGTACCTCACATATAGTTTCTGGAAGGATCGAGAGTAAATCTACTATAATTCTAGAACTACATAATGAAATATACAAGCAACTACTATTGTAAACAAGGTAGTAGAAATAAATAGCTAATAAACAAATAACAACCGTAAGTATATGACTACCTATCCACGTTACAATATTATAATCGTATTCTTCAAGTTTAATACACCATCTCATTAGTTTTGAGTTCGGATCCTTTAATGAGAATAACCATTGAAGTGGTTTATGGTCTGTGATGATGTTAAATTTTCTTCCCTACAAATATGGGCGAAAATATTTTGTTGCCCACACAATATCCAAAAGTTCTTTCTCAATAACGGAATAGTTTTGTTCGCTGTCGTTAAGAGTTCGTGAGGCAAATGCTGTTGGTAGATCTTTTCCAATTTTACCTTGAGAAAGTACAGCACCTAATGCTACATTACTGGCGCCTGTGGTCAAATTGAAAGGTTAATCGAAGTCTGGGTACTGTAGTATCGGTTCGTTGGTCAAAAGGTTTTTGCATGTTTCAAAGCAAGATATATATTCTTGATTGAGATCGATTGTTGCACCTTTCTTTAAACATTTGGTGAATGGTTTCGTTATTTTTGCAGTCCTTGATGAAACGTCTGTAGTATGAAAGAAGTCCAAGAAATCCTTTAACTTGTTTTGTTGTTTTAGGTAGAGGATAATTTTTGATGGCTGAAATTTTGTCTGGGTTAGGGCTTCACGCTGTCGGGTGTCACAATATGTCCTAAATACGCTACTTCTTTTCGCAGAAACTCTGATTTATCTAATTGAATTTTAAAATTAGATTCGCGAAGTCTTTGGAAAACAGATTTAAGTCGTTCAATTTGTTCTTGTAAGTGATGTACTAAAAATAATGATGACTTCTAAATATACCAAACATTTTTCATTCTGGATGCCTCTCAGGATATTATCCATGACGCGTTGAAGCGTCGCTGGGACATTTTTCAGTCCAAAAGGCATTCTTAGGAACTCGTAGTGGCCATTTTCGGTGTTAAAAGCTGTCTTTTCTATATCGTTAGTGTTCATTTCAATTCGGTGGAACCCACTTGCTAAATCTAATGTGAAGTACTGACACTTGCCTAGCTTATCAAGCAGATCGTTTATATTAGGAAGGGGGTATTTATCGTCGATGGTTTTTTCATTGAGCTTTCTGTAATACAATACTACTCTCCACTTCTATTTACCGGATGCATCAGCCTTTTTTGGAACAATCCAAATAGGTGATGACCAAGGAGGTTGGTTGTATAATTCTGGAGTCTAACATTTTCCTAATTTATCTGTCTACTTCTTGTTTATGAACGAAAGGGTATCTGTACGTTTTTGTATAAACAGGTGTCTCGTCTGTTGTCTTAATGTTATGTTTCACTCTATTTGTAAATGTTAGGGGCATATCGTCGTGTTAGAAGATATCCGAAAATTCCTTACAAATATTTAAAATTGTTGTTCTCTCCTCTGAATTTAAATGTTCTGTTCTTATTTTAGAAAGGTCTAGATTATTATTGTGGAAATTGTCTAAGTAATTGAGTTCTCTATATTTTGAATTTCAGAAGGTTTGAAAGATTCAACAGAAATAGGTTTTGAAAAATCTAAATTGACTGGACTAACACCGTTGTTAAGGATAGTTGTTATTGCATATCCATTTCGTGCGACACAAAGACTTTCTGGTATCTCAAGTTATGGATTTTTTGATGAGGTATGATAATCTCACCATCAAGAATTCATGTTTTAACACGAATTACTTGTTCAGAACGTGCAGTTACTGTTACCGTATGAATTTCTGTGGGTGTCTTGTAAAACATGAGTTTAATTTGTGTAAAATGTGAAATAAGATATCCTTTATCAAAGTTAATGCTCGCTTGTAACAGCTTGAGAGCATCAAGGCCAATTATACCGTGAAACACATTATGGAACTTAAATAAAACTTTAGCATTTTTGGATAAGGTAACCTGAAAATTTTTGAACTAGGAATAACTACATTATGCTTATACGCTGATTTCTGAAAAACGGTTGATACAATGAATGGGTCATTTCTAATTGAATTTGGAAAATATTTGAAAGCGATATCAGGAATAATAAAAGATTTAGTAGAGCCTGAGTCAACTAATAATTTTATATTGTATTCAGGAAAACTATCATAAGATAATTCACTACAATTGGTTGCATTAACTGGAATTATTTTAGGGGTTACGTTTCGTTATTTTCTTGGAGGATATTTCGAAAATTTTGATCGTCAAGTTCTTTGTCATGAAAAGAAGGGGCTGTATGTTGATTATCAATATAATTTTCTGCATAATAATTTTCGTTAGATTGATCAGTCGAAAAGTCGTTATCATGATATTCTTCTTGATAAGGTTGGGATTCCGTATTAAATGGTTCTTCTGCTACCCATTGTCTTTGTGGTGGCTGACATGAAGTTGAAGGTCTTTGAAAATTTTATTTGAACGTATTTCTGGTGGAAATACTCATTGGAGTTGGTTTCGGAAATTGTCTGGTGTGATTGCTTTTGAATGCATTGCAATTTTGTTGGGGTTGATAAGGTTTAAATACATTTGAATTTTGATAAGGTTGTTTGAAAACTTGTGAATTTGCGAAATACTTTTGAGGTGGGTTAGGTCTTGGAACAAAGTTTATTTGTTGTTGGGGAAATCTGTTGTGGGGCTGATTGTTAGAGAAGTTACCTGAAGGCTGAGAATTCCAATTAAAATTTCGGTTAGTCTGATGTATCGTTTGTAAGTTGGGTCTCGTGATTGGTTTTTGAGGTGGTTTTATTGAGTTATTGTGCTGATAATTCTGAAAATACTGAACATTCTCTTTTTGAATAAAAAACTGAAGTACTAACGAAAGTGCGTTTGGTGTCATACGTCTTATTGTCGTACCTAAAGGTTCCCTAAGTCCTGATAAATATGTCTTTAGTGCTAAATCTTCTGACACTGACAAATCTAATAGAGTAACAGTAGATAGTATGGGGGTGTGGGACACTTTTCTGTATACGTGGGGGTACAGGACACTTTTCATTTGCGCGTGCGTCACATGGTTTCGCGCCAGTTGGATTTTAATGGTGAGATGGTGTGGGGGAAAGAGGTTGGTGTTGGGGAGAAGGGGGTGGTTGTGATGATGAAGGGTTGGGGGTTTGTTTAAAGGGGGAGGTTGAAGGGTTGGGAGAAGGGGTTGGCTGTGAAGGAGGGTCGGGGAATTGGATCGTTCGTGGGAATTATTTTAAAGCTGAGGAAAAAAGTGCATGATCGCGCGGGATCGAACCCACAACCACACCCACCAACACGCCAACAATCTAGACGTTTTCCAAGCCTGCCATCTCGGTAACTATAAGCATGTGAGAAAGCAATGTATATATGGAAGATATTGACGGCGCGTGTGCACTTACATCAGATAAGCCGCGAGCTCATAAATTGAAATGTTGTCGATGTCGATGTGTTAACATCGAAGTCGACACCGCTTCGACGTAAGAAAGGACGATAAGCCGTTTGGGTCTGCGCGCTCGGACAGCCCTTATCGTTTCAAGCAAACAACTCCCAAAATCGTCTTCTGCCGAAAATTTTATGGCGATTCAGTTTTTGATTCGTTTAAATCGGCCAAGATTTGATTTTCGTATAGAATACACGAGTTAAATTGCAAATTATGCTTATTTGACACAACAGCATCATTAAAAGTGCATAAACAAGAAAAGAAAATGTGTTATGTTTAATATTGTATCAAAAAAGATTTTCTGAATAAAACATTATATTTAAAATTTGCTTTATACCTGTGTAAATGTGAGAAATCAAAGAATGGATGTTGGATGACGGCGCGTGCGCACTTACATCAGATAAGCCGCGAGCTCATAAATTGAAATGCTGTTGATGTGTTAACATCGATGTCGACACCGCTTCGACGTAAGCAAGGGCGATAAGCCGTTTGGGTGTGTGCGCTCGGACAGCCCTCATAGTTTCAAGCAAACGACTTCCAAAATCGTCTTCTGCCGAAAATTTGATGGCGATTCAGTTTTTGATTCGTTTAAATCAGCCAAGATTTGATTTTCGTATAGAATATACGAGTTAAATTGCAAATTATGTTTATTCGAAACAATGTCAACAGCATCATTAAAAGTGCTTAAATAAGAAATCAGGAGTGAAAGAAAATGTGTTATTGTATTTCAAAAATGATTTTCTGAATAAAACAACATTATACTTAAAATAAATGATTTTATCAAACAAAATTTTTAAATAGAGTACGGAGTGATTCTTCTTGATGACATCTTATTGCGTTGACGAAAACGTGTAGGATTTTTGAAAACCTTCTCATTCCAATCTTCTTCACTGAATTGGGTGGTAGGATGGATAGTCATATCATGGAACAATGTAAATACCTTACGTTTTTCCTCAAAAAAGTTTAGAATATTTTTTAATTCTTCCAAACGTCGAATGTGTTGCTCCAACCTTTCTTTCAACATCATCGTAACTCTATGACTCTCAGACTGAAACTGCTGTCAGACAAAAAAACTTGTTTCTTGTCTACACCCCTCCCTTCTCCCCAAATAAAAAATATTTTTTTAAATCTCTCTATTGCTCATAAAGGTAAAGTATTACAAAACCATTTATACAATTCATCAACATTTCTAAGACCACAATAATAGAATTGACTGTTGCTATATGTGTGGTGCATACATGATGTAAATTCGCTGTTGTTGAACGCTGGAACAGTGTGCCATGAGTCATCAAATTCCTCCAAATTCACGACTCTACTAGCTTGCTCTCCGAAGAAAGATTGAAGTTTATCATCCAAAAATTGCTTCTTCTGATGTCCTCGCACATAGATGATATCAATTTCGTTGAGATTTTACTTCAGAATATCATCCAGCGATTCGTATGGTATAAAGCCGGAAGAATATTTGAGGTTATCTATATGCTTCTCCAAATAACAAACGCCATATCGGTCTGCTTTGCTTAGCGATGAGAACGGTATTGGTGGTAATAGCAAATAATTACTACATCGACGGCCAATCCTTAAGGCAATTTCTTTGGGGTGGAATTGACACTCCACATTGAAGCCTTGAATGTCTACGAAAGCTATTCTCATCTCTCCTCGACGATGGTTGAACTTAAACTGAGGACAGAGGTCTTGTCATCCTAGTTCCATCTCTTTATAATTTCACTGAGAGGATGTTGTTCAATTATGTTATCGTGAATGATGATGCAATAGACACAAGTATTTGCTGGAAAACCTTTAGACGCTTCTATTTCAAGCTTGACATCAACACTTGAACTTTTCACGCTTTCATCTCGATGAGAACAATCGATGACAAATAGAGGTTTATTTGCAAATTCAGAGTAACTTAGGAGCGGCGTATGTAGATAGGAGTGTTTGTAGCTTTTTCCAAATTGAGTGTAGTTGAAGTAAGCTTCGGTAAAATCCCCCTTTTCAAAGTCCAAATGCATCTTCTCCTTTGGATAGCTGTCTCCGTTCAGCGTCAAGGTGATATTCATGATGTTTGCATAATTAAATTTCGTAGGATCGTTATTCACTTGGTCTTTTTGTGGTTGCTCTGGAAACAAACGATGACATAGCGAGGACTTTCCAAAAATGATGATGTTTTCACCGACCAAATTTCGTTGGTGGCTCCTGTAGTGAGAGCAGGCAACATGTGAATTTCCCATTTTCTAAACGGTATCAAGATGGGAGTGTCAGCTTTGATTGCTTTTAAAAGTTGCAATTTAATTTGATCGTTTGGATGCAATCTTTGCACTTTGAGCTCGATATTTTCAATTTCCAATTGTACTTCAGTTGTTGTAGGATTGGCGATGGTAAAGCATTGATTGTCATTTTGAGCACGCACTACTCGAATGGTATGTTTTCCATATACGACATATTCGTAGTCATTGAAAATATTCAAAAAATGTTTCAACGGAATGAGCATACTAAATGACAAAGTATCCGCATCTGCCTTGATGATACCAACATCTTTATCTGGACTCCAAGTCGCTATACTCAAGGGTTTAGACTCTTCTTCACTATAGCATAAAAACCCTCGAACGGTACTCACAATTCCAACGTCACGCACTGATTCCAACTCTTTACCATTTTGTTCGTAGCTAATGGATTGGAACATGAAAGCGCCAGCATTATTGACAAAAGATACTTCTCCAGTACCCTTGGTGCGCTTAATTTTTCCACTGATATGTAACAGACTTGCGTAAAGAGCATCGAAAGCATCCGATTGATTAATGCAAATTTCTATGACATCATTGTTGCGGAAAGATTTAACGTATGGATAGTAGGTACGCCATTCATCTTTTTGAATTGATGTGTCCATTTGAGGTTTTTGGAAAATGTTGAACACTTGCGGAGATAACATTGTAGCCCAATGATTTGAGAAATCTGATATTTTTCACACTGAGTTCACGGTGGTGTTGGATGTTCTTTGTCTCGAAGAAGACTGATGGTCTATTCGTAGGTAGATGTTTTTTATAAATACCTAGTACCATAATTCTTTGAGATGTAATCGAATTATGATTTCTTCACCTTGGAAATTCACCAGCTGAAAGTTTTGGTCCAAAATTTTAAGTGTTATATTATGAATCTCGTCTGTAGTGATGGGTAGATAAATGAGAGGATTTGGACTTTCGTCGATAGCGTAACCAGGATCTTCTCTGATAGCAAATTCGTAGATTGTGTGCGAAGGTCTATCGTTGTAGAAGGCTCCCGAAGTAATGTTGGAATCGATGTGTATGGTTCGTACTTTTATAATGTTGACAGGCTGATCGGACATGTGAGTAACATTTTTTGGTAGAATCTTAGGAGAGTATCCCAATATGTGTGTCAAACTATCGTTCGGAGTGAAATCAATATCAAAATCTTTACAAAAAATTTCACATTTCAATGTATTATTATTCGGTTTGAGGTAGAAGTAATCTTCAGGCTTTACCTTCGTCGTCTTTGGTACGATTGCTTTCTGAATAAACTTTTCAATATCCTCAATTTCGTATGCTCCCGTTGGAATGTCGATGCTTTTCTTACCCTTTCCATCTACATAGTGGAACTTTGTACCTTCATCGATGTTGGGTATACTGTTGTACGAATGAAAACTTAGAAGAGCTAAGCCATATTCACTGTCACGCTGCAAGTGAAGCGGCGGTGATAGATCAATTGAGAGAATCGAAGAATGACTTTTCAAAGTCAGTATTGTATTACTTCGTTTCATCGACATGACTGATACACAAGTAGTTGTGACAGTATCTTTTATTGACATAGAAATGCTAAACACAAGTGTCCACAATTGTTTTGATCATATGTTTGATATACATCATGATTATAAAATATCTTAACACGCTGCTGCTTTCCAAAATAATCGACCAATTCCTTTGGCGGCTTCAAATTTCCAAAACTATCGAAATATTGTATAGTGTTATCATTCTTTTTGTAAGCTACCCAATGTGTACCTGGATTGATGGAGGAATCTAAATTCACTACGGCACATTCACGATATCTAGGATGATGAGGAAGAGTGTCTCGCATAAAAACACCACGAAAATGTGGAATTTTCATCTTTTTCGCACATTCCATAATCTCCCCATCGTACAGAGCCCTGTTGGGTAGCTGAGCTAGTAGTTTTTTTTGTTTCTTCAAGTACAATCCTTCTCCTCCTTTATGCTGTTTCTTCAAGAACAGACCGAATCCGTTACGCGTTTTTCGTAGATACAAGCCGGATCCCAAGTGTTCCATAGCTTTATTATGTCGTGCGTCTTCTTCCATCTTTTTCTTTGCATTTTTCGTGTCGATGATGGTCTTTGCGATGGCGCTCGCTCCTCCAGCCAGCGACCCTAGAGCCGAGAGACCGGCAAACAATGGAATTAGCGGTAGAAATCCGCCACTTTTTGGCAATGGTATAATTCTAGGTACTCGAATACGTTTTCGACCTCCACATTTTTTGACGGCTAATCGAGCTGCTTTCAAAGCAGCAGCAGATGACTTTTTCAAACTGCCACCTTCGTGATGAGACTTTTCCATAGCTTGATGAATCTTCTTTGCAATTTGGGAGAATCGTTTATCCATACCCATGCCGAGTTTGCGTTTTGCCTTCATAGCGTTGGTGACGAACCAAGCAGCAGATTTTTCACCAAATTTTGCGTCTTTCGATTTGACTCGTTCCCAAGCTCTATGTTCCAACACTTGATCAGCTTTATGACGTTCTTTCAATAATTTGTTTTCAGAGTATGCAATGTCGTGTTCCCTGCAAGCTTCGTCCAACGGATTTATACCTCTATCTCCACGTTCTAAGCGTTCTTTCAATTTAGTTCCCGGTCCACAATATGAATAGCCTGGCAGGTGTAGTTCGAATGGTAGTTTATTGATGAGCGTATTAACCACACCCTTACCGTGATGAATCAACATTGAAAATGATGTCAATATTGAAAGACATGAACATTTATACAAAATCCTAAACATTTCATGGTATCGTGCACAACATGAGGGTCGTTCAACAGAAGCATACCTTACCGATCGAAAATTTGGATTACTTAAATGAAAGTCAATCTACCAGCAGTAAGCATGGTACATTGCTACCACATTCATTTCGTGCAATCATATGTGGACCGAGTGGATGTGGGAAAACAAATGCAGTACTTTCACTGCTCTTCCACCCGAATGGTGCTAAATTCGAAAACGTTTACGTGTATTCAAAGTCATTGTATCAACCCAAGTATCAGTTACTCGAAGAGGTGTTGAAAAAAGTCAAAGGAATCGAATATTTTCAATTCAAAGAGAACGAGGAAATTATAAGTCCCAACGAGGCTAAACCAAATTCCATATTCATTTTTGATGACATATCTTGTGATAAACAGCAGAAAATCCAAGAATATTATTCCATGTGTCGACATCGAGGTATAGATGTTATGTACATTGGGCAAACGTATAGTAAGGCTCCAAAGCAAATGTTGCGAGACAATTGCAATCTAATTGTGTTGTTCAAGCAAGATGAAATAAATTTAAAGCATGTGTATGATGAGCACGTTTCACCTGATGTCTCATTCAACGATTTCAAGCGGATGTGTGCTGATTGTTGGAATGAAAAATTCGGTGCAATGGTGATTGTAAAGGAGTGTGATCTGAATGCAGGTCGCTATCGATATGGCTTCGATAAGTTTATAAAACCATGAACTTATCATGATAAAGTATATTCGTCAACATGAAACCACCCAGCAAAGAGGTTGACATAGTTCGCAAAACGAAAATCAATGAAATCGCTAGGATCATAAAAAAGAAATACTTATCATTGAAATTGGGTAAATCAGAAGAGGATGAGGCATTACAAAAATTTTTCAAACCCATATCGGTTCCACTGAAAAAGCAGCTGGCAGTAGCTGAAAAGCTTAGGAATGAACATACCGTACCAAAAAAAGAAGTGAAGACAGAGGATGCATCGGTCGGCAATGCTGAAATTCTACCACCATTCCAGAAACTTGAACCTATTGCCAGTACTGATGGAGATGATGATGAAGTATTCGATGAAGAAGAAGGAACATTTGACGAAGGTACAATTGCTCCTCAAGTCATTCAAGCATATATCGATCAGTATCCACCAATGAGTCATAAATTCTTAACACAATATTGGAGCAATGATGAGAAGATAGACAAAGTATACGGACCCATATATGATTTTACAACTTCAAAATGGCGGCTTGGTTCAAAAGAAATCGATTTTGATAAGCAGCACATCAAAGTTGGTAGGCAGCAAGTGATAGGAACACCTGGGCTATATGAACTGATATTCTACGATGATCCAGAAAATTTCAACAAGGACGATCTCGTTGCGTACAAACACATTTTAGAACTGTCGAATGTACATAAAAAAACAAATAATGCATTGAAAGGAACTAATAGACGCAAATATATGGAAATCATCAAACCAATGTTTATTCGAAAGTCGTCGCGAATGGTGGAGGGACGGGGCTTAATGTCTTACAATTCTAAACCTATGGAATACATTTATTGGGATGATCCGAACGAATTGTGTGAGCGTTTACGATTGTTGTTAGCGTCCAAAAATGCTGGAAACACTTCACTTGACAATGAAATTATATCCATAATCGAAGAATTGAAAGAAGCCAACATCATTCAATAGACATCATTTCCAAGATGACAATCGATAAGTTCGGACGTAGTTCTTCAAGAAAACGATTGCGACCGATGATTGAATTTGGTGATGGTTTAACACATACTCCTGACGGTAATATTGATTTAAAAAAATTGAAGCTGTGTAACGTAAAAATGCCAACTAATCCTATGGATGCTACCAACAAGCAGTACGTAGACAATCAGATGAAACATTGGGCTGACGTGTTTACGAAAACTATTGAGGATCTCACCGAGATTGTGAAACAATTCGAAAAAAAATTTGAAATTGTTACCGAAACATTCGGTGACTTTCGTAATCGAATTAGCGAGCTGTCTGCAAAAGACGTTGAAAACAAACAGACAGACGACATTCTAGCTAAAAAGCTTAATCACTTGCAGAAAGATGTTGAAACACAATTCTTTAAAGTGAACTTGGTTATATCAAATGTGGAGCGTGCTTACACAAACAATTGGAAACAACTCAGTCATGCCATCAACAAAAAATTTGAGAATGTGACTGAAGCACACACCTTAACCAAAAATGTGGAAAGAGAGTTTCGAACGAATGTCGTTAACCAAATATCTGAATTAGGGCTGGATATTACAAATTTGAATATAAGCATAAAAAAAATCCAAGCATCCATAACAAATTTAGAGCAACACATCAAAAGAAAAATTAAGATAACACAATGATGATACGTGATTTGATTTGAATATTAGCATAAAAAATCCAAGCATCCAAATTTTGAGCAACTCATCAATCATTCGCAGTAATGACTTCGAAAGAAAAGGTTCAAATTGTCAACGAGTTGCATAAACCTGCTCATAAAACATACCCCTACTGCATGTGTATTTGCCAATCGAGAGAAAAATATAAGATGATGCGATGTCTAATGGCTTTCATTTGATGTCCACGAAATAGAGAAGAAACACGTAGAAGATGGCTAAATTGAAGGCATCGTTTATACTTTTATACAATATAATTGGAAACATGTTGTACGTAGATATACCACCAAATGTAATCGAAGCAGGCATTTGTTTCAACGATCAACAATGTATAGCAATGAGAAAAATAACCGTGAACGATGGACAGATGCATGTATTCTCTACCGAAATTCCAGAACAAGAACACAAGTTTAAAATTCGACTCGTGTTCTACCCAAATAGAACATGGGGAGATACTGGAATATTTCATCTACCATCAGAAGAAACTACCAAAAGAAATATATCCTACGACGATGGTGACGAAGAGGAATCCTCAACTTCGTTCGAGAGCAGCAGCAGCAGGAGCGAAGAGAATTCCAAAATTAAATCACCAAAATTAGATACTACCAATTCATCTATGATATGATATATAAATTTTTCCATATATTTAATGATGCTTATCATGTATATATTTTAAATCGAAAATAAAAATGAATGTAATTGATATGGATTTGTTGCAAGCACACACCTTAACCAAAAATGTGGAAAGAGAGTTGTTTCAAATTGTTTGTGTAAGCACGCTCCACATCTGATATGAGCAAGTCGGGCGCAAAATCGATCAATTTTACATGTAATTTCCTATAAGGAATTCTAAGGTCAAAAATTGCGAAATTGGCTCAATCTGACATGCGCAGCTGACGCCATCTTGGAAGCGGGGAACCGGCATCTGAGCCTGATGACAAATTATTTGTATCTCATGCCAGCTGTCAATTTGAATTTCCCCCGCTTCCAAGATGGCGTCAGCTGCGCATGTCAGATTGAGCCAATTTCGCAATTTTTGACCTTAGAATTCCTTATAGGAAATTACATGTAAAATTGATCGATTTTGCGCCCGACTTGCTCATATCAGATGTGGAGCGTGCTTACACAAATAATTTGAAACAACTCTCTTTCCACATTTTTGGTTAAGGTGTGTGCTTGCAACAAATCCATATCAATTACATTCATTTTTATTTTCGATTTAAAATATATACATGATAAGCATCATTAAATATATGGAAAAATTTATATATGATATCATAGATGAATTGGTAGTATCTAATTTTGGTGATTTAATTTTGGAATTCTCTTCGCTCCTGCTGCTGCTGCTCTCGAACGAAGTTGAGGATTCCTCTTCGTCACCATCGTCGTAGGATATATTTCTTTTGGTAGTTTCTTCTGATGGTAGATGAAATATTCCAGTATCTCCCCATGTTCTATTTGGGTAGAACACGAGTCGAATTTTAAACTTGTTTTCTTGTTCTGGAATTTCGGTAGAGAATATATGCATCTGTCCATCGTTCACGGTTATTTTTCTCATTGCTATACATTGTTGATCGTTGAAACAAATGCCTGCTTCGATTACATTTGGTGGTATATCTACGTACAACATGTTTCCAATTATATTGTATAAAAGTATAAACGATGCCTTCAATTTAGCCATCTTCTACGTGTTTCTTCTCTATTACGTGGACATCAAATGAAAGCCATTAGACATCGCATCATCTTATATTTTTCTCTCGATTGGCAAATACACGTGCAGTAGGGGTATGTTTTATGAGCAGGTTTATGCAACTCGTTGACAATTTGAACCTTTTCTTTCGAAGTCATTACTGCGAATGATTGATGAGTTGCTCAAAATTTGGATGCTTGGATTTTTTATGCTAATATTCAAATCAAATCACGTATCATCATTGTGTTATCTTAATTTTTCTTTTGATGTGTTGCACTAAATTTGTTATGGATGCTTGGATTTTTTTATGCTTATATTCAAATTTGTAATATCCAGCCCTAATTCAGATATTTGGTTAACGACATTCGTTCGAAACTGATTCAACTCTCTTTCCACATTTTTGGTTAAGGTGTGTGCTTCAGTCACATTCTCAAATTTTTTGTTGATGGCATGACTGAGTTGTTTCCAATTGTTTGTGTAAGCACGCTCCACATTTGATATAACCAAGTTCACTTTAAAGAATTGTGTTTCAACATCTTTCTGCAAGTGATTAAGCTTTTTAGCCAGAATGTCGTCTGTCTGTTTGTTTTCAACGTCTTTTGCAGACAGCTCGCTAATTCGATTACGAAAGTCACCGAATGTTTCGGTAACAATTTCAATTTTTTTTTCGAATTGTTTCACAATCTCGGTGAGATCCTCAATAGTTTTCGTAAACACGTCAGCCCAATGTTTCATCTGATTGTCTACGTACTGCTTGTTGGTAGCATCCATAGGATTAGTTGGCATTTTTACGTTACACAGCTTCAATTTTTTTAAATCAATATTACCGTCAGGAGTATGTGTTAAACCATCACCAAATTCAATAATCGGTCACAATCGTTTTCTTGAAGAACTACGTCCGAACTTATCGATTGTCATCTTGGAAATGATGTCTATTGAATGATGTTGGCTTCTTTCAATTCTTCGATTATGGATATAATTTCATTGTCAAGTGAAGTGTTTCCAGCATTTTTGGACGCTAACAACAATCATCCCAATAAATGTATTCCATAGGTTTAGAATTGTAAGACATTAAGCCCCGTCCCTCCACCATTCGCGACGACTTTCGAATAAACATTGGTTTGATGATTTCCATATATTTGCGTCTATTAGTTCCTTTCAATGCATTATTTGTTTTTTTATGTACATTCGACAGTTCTAAAATGTGTTTGTACGCAACGAGATCGTCCTTGTTGAAATTTTCTGGATCATCGTAGAATATCAGTTCATATAGCCCAGGTGTTCCTATCACTTGCTGCCTACCAACTTTGATGTGCTGCTTATCAAAATCGATTTCTTTTGAACCAAGCCGCCATTTTGAAGTTGTAAAATCATATATGGGTCCGTATACTTTGTCTATCTTCTCATCATTGCTCCAATATTGTGTTAAGAATTTATGACTCATTGGTGGATACTGATCGATATATGCTTGAATGACTTGAGGAGCAATTGTACCTTCGTCAAATGTTCCTTCTTCTTCATCGAATACTTCATCATCATCTCCATCAGTACTGGCAATAGGTTCAAGTTTCTGGAATGGTGGTAAAATTTCAGCATTGCCGACCGATGCATCCTCTGTCTTCACTTCTTTTTTTGGTACGGTATGTTCATTTCTAAGCTTTTCAGCTACTGCCAGCTGCTTTTTCAGTGGAACCGATATGGGTTTGAAAAATTTTTGTAATGCCTCATCCTCTTCTGATTTACCCAATTTCAATGATAAGTATTTCTTTTTTATGATCCTAGCGATTTCATTGATTTTCGTTTTGCGAACTATGTCAACCTCTTTGCTGGGTGGTTTCATGTTGACGAATATACTTTATCATGATAAGTTCATGGTTTTATAAACTTATCGAAGCCATATCGATAGCGACCTGCATTCAGATCACACTCCTTTACAATCACCATTGCACCGAATTTTTCATTCCAACAATCAGCACACATCCGCTTGAAATTGTTGAATGAGACATCAGGTGAAACGTGCTCATCATACACATGCTTTAAATTTATTTCATCTTGCTTGAACAACACAATTAGATTGCAATTGTCTCGCAACATTTGCTTTGGAGCCTTACTATACGTTTGCCCAATGTACATAACATCTATACCTCGATGTCGACACATGGAATAATATTCTTGGATTTTCTGCTGTTTATCACAAGATATGTCATCAAAAATGAATATGGAATTTGGTTTAGCCTCGTTGGGACTTATAATTTCCACGTTCTCTTTGAATTGAAAATATTCGATTCCTTTGACTTTTTTCAACACCTCTTCGAGTAACTGATACTTGGGTTGATACAATGACTTTGAATACACGTAAACGTTTTCAAATTTAGCACCATTCGGGTGGAAGAGCAGTGAAAGTGCTGCATTTGTTTTCCCACATCCACTCGGTCCACATATGATTGCACGAAATGAATGTGGTAGCAATGTACCATGCTTACTGCTGGTAGATTGACTTTCATTTAAGTAATCCAAATTTTCGATCGGTAAGGTATGCTTCTGTTGAACGACCCTCATGTTGTGCACGATACCATGAAATGTTTAGGATTTTGTATAAATGTTCATGTCTTTCAATATTGACATCATTTTCAATGTTGATTCATCACGGTAAGGGTGTGGTTAATAGGCTCATCAATAAACTACCATTCGAACTACACCTGCCAGGCTATTCATATTGTGGACCGGGAACTAAATTGAAAGAAGGCTTAGAACGTGGAGATAGAGGTATAAATCCGTTGGACGAAGCTTGCAGGGAACACGACATTGCATACTCTCAAAACAAATTATTGAAAGAACGTCATAAAGCTGATCAAGTGTTGGAACATAGAGCTTGGGAACGAGTCAAATAGAAAGACGCAAAATTTGGTGAAAAATCTGCTTCTTGGTTCGTCACCAACGCTATGAAGGCAAAACGCAAACTCGGCATGGGTATGGATAAACGATTCTCCCAAATTGCAAAGAAGATTCATCAAGCTATGGAAAAGTCTCATCACGAAGGTGGCAGTTTGAAAAAGTCATCTGCTGCTGCTTTGAAAGCAGCTCGATTAGCCGTCAAAAAATGTGGAGGTCGAAAACGTATTCGAGTACCTAGAATTATACCATTGCCAAAAAGTGGCGGATTTCTACCGCTAATTCCATTGTTTGCCGGTCTCTCGGCTCTAGGGTCGCTGGCTGGAGGAGCGAGCGCCATCGCAAAGACCATCATCGACACGAAAAATGCAAAGAAAAAGATGGAAGAAGACGCACGACATAATAAAGCTATGGAACACTTGGGATCCGGCTTGTATCTACGAAAAACGCGTAACGGATTCGGTCTGTTCTTGAAGAAACAGCATAAAGGAGGAGAAGGATTGTACTTGAAGAAACAAAAAAACTACTAGCTCAGCTACCCAACAGGGCTCTGTACGATGGGGAGATTATGGAATGTGCGAAAAAGATGAAAATTCCACATTTTCGTGGTGTTTTTATGCGAGACACTCTTCCTCATCATCCTAGATATCGTGAATGTGCCGTAGTGAATTTAGATTCCTCCATCAATCCAGGTACACATTGGGTAGCTTACAAAAAGAATGATAACACTATACAATATTTCGATAGTTTTGGAAATTTGAAGCCGCCAAAGGAATTGGTCGATTATTTTGGAAAGCAGCAGCGTGTTAAGATATTTTATAATCATGATGTATATCAAACATATGATCAAAACAATTGTGGACACTTGTGTTTAGCATTTCTATGTCAATAAAAGATACTGTCACAACTACTTGTGTATCAGTCATGTCGATGAAACGAAGTAATACAATACTGACTTTGAAAAGTCATTCTTCGATTCTCTCAATTGATCTATCACCACCGCTTCACTTGCAGCGTGACAGTGAATATGGCTTAGCTCTTCTAAGTTTTCATTCGTACAACAGTATACCCAACATCGATGAAGGTAAAAAGTTCCACTATGTAGATGGAAAGGGTAAGAAAAGCATCGACATTCCAACGGGAGCATACGAAATTGAGGATATTGAAAAGTTTATTCAGAAAGCAATCGTACCAAAGACGACGAAGGTAAAGCCTGAAGATTAGTTCTACCTCAAACCGAATAATAATACATTGAAATGTGAATTTTTTTGTAAAGATTTTAATATTGATTTCACTCCGAACGATAGTTTGACACACATATTGGGATACTCTCCGAAGATTCTACCAAAAAATGTTACTCACATGTAGGATCAGCCTGTCAACATTATAAAAGTACGAACCATACACATCGATTCCAACATTACTTCGGGAGCCTTCTACAACGATAGACCTTCGCACACAATCTACGAATTTGCTATCAGAGAAGATCCTGGTTACGCTATCGACGAAAGTCCAAATCCTCTCATTTATCTACCCATCACTACAGACGAGATTCATAATATAACACTTAAAATTTTGGACCAAAACTTTCAGCTGGTGAATTTCCAAGGTGAAGAAATCATAATTCGATTACATCTCAAAGAATTATGATACTAGGTATTTATAAAAAACATCTACCTACGAATAGACCATCAGTCTTCTTCGAGACAAAGAACATCCAACACCACCGTGAACTCAGTGTGAAAAATATCAGATTTCTCAAATCCTTGGGCTACAATGTTATCTCCGCAAGTGTTCAACATTTTCCAAAAACCTCAAATGGACACATCAATTCAAAAAGATGAATGGCGTACCTACTATCCATACGTTAAATCTTTCCGCAACAATGATGTCATAGAAATTTGCATTAATCAATCGGATGCTTTCGATGGTCTTTACGCAAGTCTGTTACATATCAGTGGAAAAATTAAGCGCACCAAGGGTACTGGAGAAGTATCTTTTGTCAATAATGCTGGCGCTTTCATGTTCCAATCCATTAGCTACGAACAAAATGGTAAAGAGTTGGAATCAGTGCGTGACGTTGGAATTGTGAGTACCGTTCGAGGGTTTTTATGCTATAGTGAAGAAGAGTCTAAACCCTTGAGTATAGCGACTTGGAGTCCAGATAAAGATGTTGGTATCATCAAGGCAGATGCGGATACTTTGTCATTTAGTATGCTCATTCCGTTGAAACATTTTTTGAATATTTTCAATGACTACGAATATGTCGTATATGGAAAACATACCATTCGATTAGTGCGTGCTCAAAATGACAATCAATGCTTTACCATCGCCAATCCTACAACAACTGAAGTACAATTGGAAATTGAAAATATCGAGCTCAAAGTGCAAAGATTGCATCCAAACGATCAAATTAAATTGCAACTTTTAAAAGCAATCAAAGCTGACACTCCCATCTTGATACCGTTTAGAAAATGGGAAATTCACATGTTGCCTGCTCTCACTACAGGAGCCACCAACGAAATTTGGTCGGTGAAAACATCATCATTTTTGGAAAGTCCTCGCTATGTCATCGTTTGTTTCCAGAGCAACCACAAAAAGAACCAAGTGAATAACGATCCTACGAAATTTAATTATGCAAACATCATGAATATCACCTTGACGCTGAACGGAGACAGCTATCCAAAGGAGAAGATGCATTTGGACTTTGAAAAGGGGGATTTTACCGAAGCTTACTTCAACTACACTCAATTTGGAAAAAGCTACAAACACTCCTATCTACATACGCCGCTCCTAAGTTACTCTGAATTTGCAAATAAACCTCTATTTGTCATCGATTGTTCTCATCGAGATGAAAGCGTGAAAAGTTCAAGTGTTGATGTCAAGCTTGAAATAGAAGCGTCTAAAGGTTTTCCAGCAAATACTTGTGTCTATTGCATCATCATTCACGATAACATAATTGAACAACATCCGCTCAGTGAAATTATAAAGAGATGGAACTAGGATGACAAGACCTCTGTCCTCAGTTTAGGTTCAACCATCGTCGAGGAGAGATGAGAATAGCTTTCGTAGACATTCAAGGCTTCAATGTGGAGTGTCAATTCCACCCCAAAGAAATTGCCTTAAGGATTGGCCGTCGATGTAGTAATTATTTGCTATTACCACCAATACCGTTCTCATCGCTAAGCAAAGCAGACCGATATGGCGTTTGTTATTTGGAGAAGCATATACATAACCTCAAATATTCTTCCGGCTTTATACCATACAAATCGCTGGATGATATTCTGAAGTAAAATCTCAACGAAATTGATATCATCTATGTGCGAGGACATCAGAAGAAGCAATTTTTGGATGATAAACTTCAATCTTTCTTCGGAGAGCAAGCTAGTAGAGTCGTGAATTTGGAGGAATTTGATGACTCATGGCACACTGTTCCAGCGTTCAACAACAGCGAATTTACATCATGTATGCACCACACATATAGCAACAGTCAATTCTATTATTGTGGTCTTAGAAATGTTGATGAATTGTATAAATGGTTTTGCAATACTTTACCTTTATGAGCAATAGAGAGATTTAAAAAAATATTTTTTATTTGGGGAGAAGGGAGGGGTGTAGACAAGAAACAAGTTTTTTTGTCTGACAGCAGTTTCAGTCTGAGAGTCATAGAGTTACGATGATGTTGAAAGAAAGGTTGGAGCAACACATTCGACGTTTGGAAGAATTAAAAAATATTCTAAACTTTTTTGAGGAAAAACGTAAGGTATTTACATTGTTCCATGATATGACTATCCATCCTACCACCCAATTCAGTGAAGAAGATTGGAATGAGAAGGTTTTCAAAAATCCTACACGTTTTCGTCAACGCAATAAGATGTCATCAAGAAGAATCACTCCGTACTCTATTTAAAAATTTTGTTTGATAAAATCATTTATTTTAAGTATAATGTTGTTTTATTCAGAAAATCATTTTTGAAATACAATAACACATTTTCTTTCACTCCTGATTTCTTATTTAAGCACTTTTAATGATGCTGTTGACATTGTTTCGAATAAACATAATTTGCAATTTAACTCGTATATTCTATACGAAAATCAAATCTTGGCTGATTTAAACGAATCAAAAACTGAATCGCCATCAAATTTTCGGCAGAAGACGATTTTGGAAGTCGTTTGCTTGAAACTATGAGGGCTGTCCGAGCGCACACACCCAAACGGCTTATCGCCCTTGCTTACGTCGAAGCGGTGTCGACATCGATGTTAACACATCAACAGCATTTCAATTTATGAGCTCGCGGCTTATCTGATGTAAGTGCGCACGCGCCGTCATCCAACATCCATTCTTTGATTTCTCACATTTACACAGGTATAAAGCAAATTTTAAATATAATGTTTTATTCAGAAAATCTTTTTTGATACAATATTAAACATAACACATTTTCTTTTCTTGTTTATGCACTTTTAATGATGCTGTTGTGTCAAATAAGCATAATTTGCAATTTAACTCGTGTATTCTATACGAAAATCAAATCTTGGCCGATTTAAACGAATCAAAAACTGAATCGCCATAAAATTTTCGGCAGAAGACGATTTTGGGAGTTGTTTGCTTGAAACGATAAGGGCTGTCCGAGCGCGCAGACCCAAACGGCTTATCGTCCTTTCTTACGTCGAAGCGGTGTCGACTTCGATGTTAACACATCGACATCGACAACATTTCAATTTATGAGCTCGCGGCTTATCTGATGTAAGTGCACACGCGCCGTCAATATCTTCCATATATACATTGCTTTCTCACATGCTTATAGTTACCGAGATGGCAGGCTTGGAAAACGTCTAGATTGTTGGCGTGTTGGTGGGTGTGGTTGTGGGTTCGATCCCGCGCGATCATGCACTTTTTTCCTCAGCTTTAAAATAATTCCCACGAACGATCCAATTCCCCGACCCTCCTTCACAGCCAACCCCTTCTCCCAACCCTTCAACCTCCCCCTTTAAACAAACCCCCAACCCTTCATCATCACAACCACCCCCTTCTCCCCAACACCAACCTCTTTCCCCCACACCATCTCACCATTAAAATCCAACTGGCGCGAAACCATGTGACGCACGCGCAAATGAAAAGTGTCCTGTACCCCCACGTATACAGAAAAGTGTCCCACACCCCCATACTATCTACTAGTAACCACTATTTTTATTGACATTGAAAAAATGCAGTGTTTCAATTAAAAATGCGTAGCTCGTAAAAGAAACAAGATAACCAGATGATTCGAAAAAAAAATGCTATAGGAATACATCCTGCCTTATCGTAAATTATGTTTAAGCAAGGTTCATCAGAAATATTTGTTTCAGTTATATTGATACAGTGGTTCTATGTGATTCATCTTTGGAACAATATAATTTCAGACAGTTGAAATTAATGAGATTTTTGTTGGCGATGCAGTCATAGCAATCATTTCTGCAAGATATAACAATCAGATAAATTAGCTTTTCTGATTCTACAATGAAATCTTTGAGTTGCCATTTAAAAAACATACCCATGAAGTCATATCTATTTTTACTTACCCTGTACATTTAAGTAGGTAGTTAAGGGATGAAGGTAAGAAAGGGTAAGGGTCCTTTATCCAAATGTCAACCTCACCTGCACGAGTAGTGGTTACCTCAACCAATCGGTACCAGAGAACACTACCTCCAACTCGGTACCTACTGCTGGATAACTGAGGAGGCTCTGGCCATCGAGTAACAGCGGTATAACTGTAACATCGGGAAGGGCGGAAATGCCATATCCCAAAATCCTTCTACCAATCCGCATTGGCCATCGTGGTAAGTTAACTGGCTAAGAACCCCGTAAAATCACATGAGATGACACAAAACAACTCACCGATTCTTGGCCACGGCAGCGGTCAGACAAGATAACAAGCGGAGGGTGCGAAGAATCTCCGGGATAGATCCGGCAAACATGGAGGACGAAACCTCATATCGCCACTTATAACATAAGAATAAGTTCATCGGATTAGAAGAATTAGAGGAAGAACTCGAGAAGATCAAATGGGAAATCTTGGGAATTAGTGAGGTCCGAAGAAAGGGCGAAAATCAGATAGATCTCAAATCGGGCCAACTGCTATACTATAATGGAAAGATGATACGTCTGATGGAGGAGTCGGTTTCATTATACTGTAACGTGGATGGTGTATCATATACTTATAGTTATTATTAGTCTCTGTTTGTACTAATACCTTATTTGCTATAGTTGTTTATTGTGCAGTTTATTAATTAGTTCAGTTCTAGAAATTGTAGATTTATTCTTGAACCTTCCAGAAATTATATGAAAGGTTATTTTTTTCATAGTATTGTAAGTTTGACAAGCTTCTAGAAAATTATTACGGGCACTGGCGTCTAGATAATTATGGAACATTCTCGATGAATGTCATGTCATGATTCAGATATATAAAGCCGTGTCGATCACGCGACACGGTCAATTTACTGTATCGAGGCAATTGGAGACATAAGTCGATAGTAGTTGAAACTCGATAGTCAACGTGACAAGTTGTGACAGTTGTACTCCAACAGAAGCTAGTGTACAAGGTGTTGAAAATAAAAGTTTTGGAAGCAATTCGCGAATTTTGGAGTATTACGCAAGTTAACTCGCCCCACAACGTTTAGCACAGGGTTAAATGTTACAATTGGTGTCAGAAATGGATCCTTCGCATTTTGTTGAGAATATATGGTAAATACCATTACGGCGAAATGGCAAATATTGAAGATCTAATGGAGTCCCGGAAAAAGAATAACGAAGCACAACAAACAAAACACAAATTCTAGAAAATCAAGAAAGAAATAGACAAGAACAAAAAAGAATAAGACAGGAAGAACAAACAAAAATAAGAAGAATTCTAGAAAATCAAGAAAGAAGCAGACAAGAACAACAAAGAAGTAGGCAACAAAAAAATGAAGAACAAGAAAGAATATGACAAATGTTAGAAGAAGAGCAAACAAAAAATAAGACAAATCTTTGAAGAAAAAGCAAGAGTGAGAGAAGAAGATAAACAGGAAGTTGACCAAAAATTAGAGAAAGTTGATCGAAAATTAGAGAAAGTTCAAGAAGAAGTTGAACAGACATTAGAAAATGTTCAAGAAAGTTTGGATCAAAAATTTCAATAAATAGAGGAAAAGATGTTGCTAAAAAACCTAAAGTGCCTCTGAGAACATCGTCCAATGAAAGTCAAAATGTTGTAGTTAATCCAGTTAAAATTGAAATTTGACTGGCATATCCGACAGCACCAAGAGACTTTTTGGACAGGTTAACAATACAAATATTCATTGATGGTATAAGAGAAATTGAATTGCAACAAGCCCTTCGGTTAAGTAATCCTACAAGAATTGAAGATGCCCTTGCACGTGCACTTGAATATGAAGCTGTAAAACAGGCGTCCAGAAGTCATCTCAGACTGCGACAGACACGATGGGTCAATTCAATCCAAAAGAAGTCGTATGGCAATGGTAATCCAATAAGCGAATTATTAAAATGTTACAAAACTGCATGGGCAAAGAACTGAACAAAGAACTCAGACTTTGTGTTGGAATTGTGGGCAAGGACATATAAGAAGAATTGCCCACAGCTTCAAACTAGCAATGTGTAGTTAGCCAGTTTTGCGGGGCGAAGTCTCCAACATCATTGAAAATCAAGATTTCCCGACTGAGTCATGAAGGATCTAGCTAGGTTGTGAAAGAAAGAATATGCGGTCGGGATTGTGATATTGTTATTGATACTGGTTCATGTTCTACCATTGTACGAGCTGATGTTATTCCCACATGCATACATTGACTATCCCAATAGAAGTTATATACTTGAAACTGAAACTTGAAATGAAGTGGCAATACTCGTCATAGGTACTCACGAGGCAGATATTCCGCTGCGAAAATCAAAATTCAGACATAACATATTTGTTGCCGAAATTTTGGACGAAGTTTTATTTTGTCTTGACATCATGAATAAATTTGGTTTCAACCTGAACCTCCAAGACCGAATACTTAAAATCAATGAAGAATAGTTATTTATGTCAACATCTGAATCTAGACTAAGGAAAATTAAGGTAAACAGAAACATTACGATACCTGAATTGTCTGACAATCTCATCCATGTTAAAATAGAGGGTTCTAAGTGCAAGAAGGCACTAGTACTAGAAAGTAACCCAGAATTTCTGCCAAAGGAAATGATTTTTGAAAGCGCATTGATAAATCGTCAAGTGAGCATCCAATTAAGGTGAGAGTTTTAAATCTGTCACAAACTTTTAATGAAAAATAAAGTAATTGCCTCTGCGGAACCAATAGTATCTGTCAAATTCTCAAGCATTCGAGGAAAGACTTTGTGCCAGAAAGGAAGAGAGCTGAAAGAGAGAATAATTTCTTAACTTCCTAACCAACAGAAGGCGAAATTTGCTGATTTATGCGAAAAATTTAAAGAACTATCTCCTTTTGCTGAATCAGATCTAGGACGAACTGATATGGTACAACATCGCATTAACACATATAACCAACAATTAATAAAACAAATGCCAAGAACAGTACCATTAGCAAAACAAAATGAATGGAAATACTTATCGATAACATGAAGAAACAAAAGGTAATTGAACCTTGGAATAGTCCTTGGTTGTCACCGGTTGTCTTAGTCACGAAAAAAAGATGGCTCAACTAGGTTTTGTGTCGATTATAGAAAAATAAACAAAATCACAAAAAAGACAGTTATCTTCTTTCCAGAATACACTGGATTGTTTGTCAGGAGTGAAATGGTTTTCTACATTGGACTTCAAAAGTGGATATTGGCAAGTCTAAATGCATCCTGAAGATAAAGAAAAGACAGCATTTTCAGCCAACACTGGTCTATGGAAATTGACCGTAAAGCCATTCGGATCTTGCTACGCCCCAGCGACTTTTGAGAGATAGATGGAAGGAGTTGCTACCTGTAATCAAGGCCATAAGATATTTCCAAAAACATTTATACGGTCAGACATTTTTTGTTCTACGGACTGATCACGCATCACTTAAATGGTTGTTCCAGTTCAAGAGCCCAGATAGCGCGCTGGGTTCAACAACTTCAAGAATATAACCACCACAACCACAGAAACGCTGATGCATTGTCAAGGCGACCTTGTGCAGAAGACTGTAAAAACTGTCCAAGACTCGAAAACAATTTACCAGAAATTCTGATCTTCTGATAAATGGTGACCCAAACTGGAGTTCGGAAGTACTCAAGCAAGACCAACTGGATAATAATGATAATGGACCAGTTATGAGGTGGAAACTGAATGGAGAAAGACCTACTTGGCAGGAGATTTCATATTTGTCTCCTGTGATAAAAGGATACTGGTCACTTTGGGAATAATTCATGATGATGTTTTGAAAAGAAAATGGGAAAGTAGCGATGGTAACACTCTTCATTTGCAAATAATTCTTTTACGGAAAAGAATTGCACAAGTACTACAAGAGATTCATTGTGGAGCAAGTGGTGGCCATTTAGGTATCAATAAAACTTTATCAGAGGGAGGTTCTACTGGTTAGGAAGTCGTGCTGACGTAGAGGACTAGTGTCGGCGATGTGATACCTGCTGTACCAGTAAATATTCAAATACCAGAACCCGCTATAGGATGCAGCAGTACAATGTGGGTGTCTCATTTGAGCGAATAGCCATCGACATCGACTGGAAATAAATATCTCTTGGTCATCATGGATTATTTTAGTAAATGGCCAGAGGTAGTCGCAACTCCAAATCAGGACGCAACCCTTTGGATAAGTCGGTTTGGTGTGCTGTTGGAGATTCATTCGGACCAAGGTCGGAATTTTGAGTCTGATATCTTTCAGAGTGTATAACGTTATGGGGATTAGGAAAACTCGTACAACTCCACTGCATCCACAATCCGATGGAATGGTAGACAGATTTAACAGAATACCAAAAAAATGGGATAAGTGTATACCACTCTTTCTACTGGCCTATAGATCTTTCACTTATGAATCGACCAAAAAATCCTCAGCTGGCATTGTGCTTGGTAGAAATATGAAACATCCGTCTGAAATCTTGTTTGGTTCACTAAATGAACCTCCCACATCTGTAGATGCCTACATTCAGAGTTTAAGGCGAAGAGTGGAGGAAATACACGATCTTGTTAGAAAACAGTTGAAGATTTCTAGTGATCGAATGAAGGCCGGATATTATATTCGTGCAGAAACGGGACTATTTAAAACTGGTGATAAAGTGAGGTTGTACAATCCACAAAGACGAAAGGATCGATCTCCAAAGTTTGACAAACAATGGGAGGGACCGTATACTATACCGTTGTGAAGAGGATAAACGACGTGATATATAGAATTCCGAGATCCCCACGCTGTAAAATGAAAGTGCTTCATATCGATAGACTTTCACCGTACAAAGGGACTGAGATGACGTTTGATCGGGATGAACAAGGCTAAGAAGGGGCACTGTAACGTGGATGGTTCATCATGTACTTACGATTATTATTCTTTTAGTCTCTCTTTGTTCTAATACCCTATTTGCTATAGATGCTTATTTTGCAGTTCATCAATTAGTTCTAGAAATGGTAAATTTATTCTCGAACCTTCCAGAAATTATATGTGAGGTACACTTTTTACATTATTGACAGTTTGACAAGCTTCTAGAACATTATTACGAGCGTCTAGATAATTAGAACATTGTCGATGAATGTCATGTCATGATTCAGATATATAAAGCCGTGTCGATTACGGGACACGGTCTGTTTACTGTATCGAGTCAATTGGAGACATAAGTCGATAGTAGTTGAAACTCGATAGTCAACGTGACAAGTTGTAGTTGAGACAGTTGTACTCCAACAGAAGCTCGTGTACAAAGTTGTTGAAAATAAAAGTTTTGGAAGCAGTTTGCAAATTTTGGAGTATTAGGTAAATAAACTCACCTCGCAACGTTTCGCACAGGGTTAAGCATTAGAATACATAAATGAGAGGTATAACATTAAAATTATCCAGGTACGCACCAACTCCTGAATAGTGATGATGAAGCGGAAAGACCCAACACAATACATCTTTGTGTTGGGGATTTCAACGCAAAACTTGGATAACCTGGAGAACTTAGAAGAGGAACGGCATGATGTTGATGACTTGATTAAACGAATAAATGACGCAATAAAGAAGCTGCAAAGGAATGCACAAACGGCAAAAAAATAGAAAAAACAAAGATGAACTCAGCCCAGAGACGAAAAACCTTATGAAGGCAAGAAGGGAAATAAGAGATATGCTTAACAGTGCAGTATTACGGCAATTAAACAAATACATTGTCAAAACGATCGGAAAAGACATCAGAAAATACAATACCGATCATATAAACAGGTTGATAGAAGAGAATAAGAGCCTAAAAATTATATGTAGGAAATTAGCTATAGAAAAAGGGAACATATGCAAGTTAACAGACGCAGAGGGTAGGTACAACAAAAACCAGTAGAGACATCTTAAAAATAGCGGAAGATTTTTACGCTGGGCTCTTAAATAATCCTGAAATACCCACAGTCCAGAATGTGGGATCTGAAGATATACCGGATATATCAAGGGATGAAATCACAGTTGCACTTTCAGAAATGGAAAATATGAAGTCAACTGGAGATGATGAGATAGTAATTGAGTCCATCAAAGAGGGAGGCTAAACATTATTACGTTTAATACAAAAACCTTTCAGTGCGTCTCTTTCGAAGAACACAACACCCTCCCAATGGAAAAATGCTGTAATTATTATACTTCATAAAAGGGGAAAATTGCCGACCTAAGAAACTATCGACCGATAAGCTTATTATCTCACATATATAAATTATTGTTTATGAAAATTATAGCAAAGCGTCTAACTCCCAAATTGGGACCAAACGAACAGGCTGGCTTCCGCTTGGGTTATGGTACGAACGATCATTTACACACTATAAAAACGTTAATAGAAAAGTGTGTAGAATACAACAAACCACTTTAGACTGCATGCCGATACACATAAATTCGAGAAACAGCATGGGGTCCGGCAGCCGGTAGGGTGATACTATCCATAGATAAACTATTTATGATACTATCACATAACACCTTATATGGATACTATCTTGTCCAAGGAGGATAGAAGGTAAATAGGGAGTACCTAAATTATAACGTGAAGCCGTGTGGAATATAGGCAACCCGTCAAGTCTGAACATCAGTGCGCACGATAACAAAGGGAATTGGCAAGAAAATCATCAGTTCTGCTTTTCTGCTTGAAATAAGGAAGAAAAATCACAAAAAAGTCACAGCGTTCATTGTATCATGGTTTAGAGTACCTACAACCTTATAATATACATTTTATATACGATATACGATATAAAAAAAATACTACCTAAATGCACAAAAAAACTCACATGATTGTACAATATAAACAACAAATAAATGTCCTTTAAACAAAACTAACTTATTATAAAACTGCCTCCTAGTTTCAGATGTATCTCTAACATTTTTTCCAATGAAATGAAATTTTATATCTACATATTTTGTCGCAACTGTCTTTATTAACACAAAAAAATGATTACCTAAGGAAGGTTGATCGAAATCATGGTCATTGAGGGTTTCAAAAATAATAGAATTTGAAAAATATCGCAAAATCGTATTGGACAAATGCACTGCCGTATATTGTCTCGCTAAAGTCTTTGGACCACTTTTGACAAGGCCTGACGACTGCCGTATGAACTTCTCAATTATAAAGTAGATTTTAACTACATCAGCTGAAGGATAAATCAAACCACCTCTATTTTTCACTTCGTAGGTTGCTAATGCTAATGCTCTCTCCATACCTTCCATCTATCCTCTTTGATCTCGCCAAAGTTATTCACCTCACTACTGGAATATATATGCAAACCAGAGAGAACATACTGTTTGTTCTCTCTGGTAACATCTTACAAGTATTTGGGTCATGAAATTAGAACAGGCCGAGATAACCAGACTAGTGAGATTTCTAGAAGAGTAGGCCTCACGTTGTTAGTCTTTGCGAACCTGAGAGACACTTAAAAGTGATATCTCCATGTGTCTGAAACGCAAGGTCTTCAACCAATGTGTCCTACCCCTTATGACCTATGAAACTTTGAACCTGACTCAAACTATCAATAAGTTTCCCAGAGAGCGATGGAAAGTTCAATGTTGAGAATTTCTCTCCGAGACAGGGTTACAAACAAGGAAATACGGCTAAGAACAGGGGTTATTGATGCGGTCGAAAGAATAACTTTCTTGAAATGGAACTGGGTAGGTTACATTACCAGGATCACAGATGGACGGCGCACCAAGAAAATAGTCGAGTGGAGGCCGGGACGAGAGGCGTGCAGAAGCAGGGGACGACCCCCCAACTTCGATGGACAGATGACATTAAAGGAATCCGAACAAACTGGATACAAGCTGCGCAAAATCATACAGAGTGAAACAGATTAGGGAAGGCCTATAAATACCCACGGATTGAGGTTGTATAAATATTTCACATATCCCTATTCATCAAATTATTAAGTTTTAAATGGGCGTTTTCACTAAAAAAATATAATTCACGTATTATGTGATACATTGTTAATTTTGTGATGAAGAGTGCGTTTTTATTTCGGTTCATATAAAAAACAAAGTTGATGATTTCTACAGAACGAAACAGCGTATTATTGTGAATACCATTTTGTAGACCGAAAAAAGGTGCTTTAAGGACGATTTTTATGTTTCATGTTAGTGCTTCCGGTAACATTGAAGAAATAGGTTTTTCTCTAATTTCTTGAAAACCATCATAATTTTTAAATTTTTGTAAACACGATACAAGAGATCATCAAATCGCTCAACTTTTTTTCCATTTAACTGACTTCGGATCTATTACCGTTCTCGGGTTAGTAATGCTATCCCATCCTTATCTTTGACATACTTTATATAGCCGTAGGTATTAATAATCAAATCTTAATAGAGAGAGAGAGAGAAATGCTTTATTGTCGAAAAAATATAAATTTTGTAGACAAAGCAAAATAAAAATATCAAAATCAAACAATACACAAACAAAACAAAGACAAAACTAAAAATTAAATTAAAATTAAATAAATTTATGTAATATAAAACAAAAATATAAAAATATAAAGATGTAAAAATTTAAGATAATACGTATAATAAGTATAAGAAAGTAACCTACAGCTGTGTATTCGGTTAGAAAGTAAGTTAATATACAGCTGTATATTCAGTCAGAAAGTAAACACTAACTAATTCACAAAACAAAAACAAATTTTGTACAAACAGTGCGTGAGCTGAGCAGAAACGTGCCTTAGTGAAAAAAGTCGTTAACTGCATAAAAGGCATTATCCTAGGTAGTAGGTATTTAATTGAAAGTTTGGCAAAATCTGGGAAAAGCCGTTATAGATTTAATTTCGTGTGACAGATGATTTTACATTACAAAAGTCCCTTAGGATATCAAACATCAAATAATATTCACTAAACCAGTGGGTGTAAGAAGCTTAATATTAAGTATTAACAATTTTTAACAAAAAAGTCGCTTACTGCATACAAGGCTCTCTCCAGTAAATATGATTTCAAAACCTTTCGAAATTCAGGAAAAGATCTTATGGACTTGATTTTAAATGGTAGATGATTGTGCATTTTTTTGCATTGTACAGTATAGAGCTTTTAACCAACTCTGGGCGAGGGGTCGGCAGATAAACATCATGCTCCGTGTTTCTAAGCGGATACTAGCATAGCATAGGTAAAAGACTTATGGTGTTATACTAGTTTAATTCATGATACTAGAAAATAGTTTATTTTGTTTGTTATCTACTATGGTCACAGCTTACCATAACTAAGCTGTGCTATGTTAACGATAATATCATACGTGCCAGTTTTAGTATCAACTTAAACTAGTATCGAACTAAGATTTGTTTATGAATACCTACGGCTGGTAAAGTTTCCCATTTTTTTGACCGACGAACCCCGAACGGAAGAGGTATACAATTCGACTGCCTGCTTTTTTAGGTAAATTTCTTATAGAAATGTACCTATTGTGATCGTTCACACTTTTGAATTTCGAAAAAATTTCAACGGCATGTTGTTATATGTCTATAAGTTAGTCCAAAAAAACATTTGGTTCAAAAGTTTATATATATATATATATATGTATATATGGGATATTACGAAATTTGTTAACACGATAGAGGTCGCAGTTTTGAAGGTATCAAGTTCAAATTTGCTACAAAAATCAATCTCTTCAATATCTCAGCCGAATTCGATATTGGGCAATATCGGGTAAGTAGTTTCAAAATGGCGACCAATCAACAACATTTAAAAAAATTATCAAAAAAGAGCCGTAGTGTAAATATTATTAAAAATAGTTTTAGGTTATAGATATAATCAGTACACACAACTTTTGTTCAAAGAAATTTTTCATAAAATACACAGAAAAAAAAATTAAAATTAATAAAGAAAAATAACAAATATCGATAAAACATGAACACTCAATATAAATTTGATGTAATTGTACATTTTCTGGAGATCTTAATATAAACCCTGATTAAAAAAATATATAGCATATTTATTGAAAAGAAATAGACGAAAAAAAAAATCTGCCTTGAAGTGGACTCGAACCCTGTCTGCTTTATATTCAACAGCCAAAACAAAAACTTCTAACCGCAAGGCTATGACACATACGACAATTTTTTGTAATAACATGTAGATATACCAATGAAAATGTTGTTAAAATTTCAATTCAATGAATTTTGAAAAATTTACCTTTCCGCTGACTACAGGCCATCGGGATTTTTTTAGGTTCGTGCCCGCCTTTTATATAGTAAACGAGCTCCGATTTTGATGATTTCTGATTCATTTGAAAGAAGAGGCTTGAGAAATGGTCCCATGTTCATAAAAACGCAAATCCGAAATCTCCTCCGAAAACCGCCCCCGAAGGGGTGGAGGGTGCGAATTTTCTCGAACATCCAAAATCTGAGTTGGTATGATTAAAGATAGAACAATATCCGGAAACGTTTAAATTGAACATTTTTCAATAGTGTTATGGTTATCGAGACAGAGGCATGTTAAATATGTATTTTTGCTATGTGGGAGGACGATTTCTTTCTAAAATTGAAAATCTTTCGATACTACATGAAAGATATAATTATTTGTATCAACATTTATAATGAACATTTTTTCCTTAGAGTTACGGTTTTCGAGTAGAATCGGTGTTAAAATGGTAACATAAAATATGCGTATTTCCGCAGCGATGCTTTGAAATCTCAATAATAACAACTACAAGCAAAGAGTATAACATGGGTAATAGGATAAGTACTACCTCAATGGTATTAGTGAACGTTCAACGATTTTGGTGAGTAATGTTAGGTACACTCAAAAGTGTGACATAAATATTTTTACAAAAAAATGGACCGACGTTATTAGTTGCACTGAAAAGTATAAAATAATATTAATTCTATTGCTGATGGTTCTTGTGAAGTTGGTGCCAAAAGTTATCAATGCAACTGCAACTGCACAACTTCAAAAGTAACAGCACCAATAGAATTAATATTATTTTATACTCTTCAGTGCATCAAATAATAACGTCGGTCCAATTTTTTGTAAAAAATATTTATATTGTGAAGATTTTGTTATCCTTCATCCCATTGAAACCGAATGTTTTAACACTCAATCACTCCATGTGACAAACTTTACAAAGAAAAGGTTTCCAGCATCTTGAAATGTTTTATTGGTTCATTTACAAAGCATTCGATTCCATTTTATATTTAGATTGTTTGATTTATTTTCTTAAAAACACAACAGTGATTGTTATTGTTGTGACAAATCCTTGGCTTTTAATTTAAATTTCAATATAACATCATTCGACGTTTTACAATTCTGATACTTTATTCAAAATTGTAGCCAAAATATATAACACTACAAGATTTCTGAATTCAAGTTAAAACTTTTGGAAATTAGGGTTCAATTCTGAAAAAGATAATCTTTCGCTTAAGCTCAGTAAGGACTAGACCATAGTCATATAAATGTTATGTTGTCATGAGAATGTATTCGTTTTACGCACTGTATTTTCCTAAGATTTTCTATAAATGTGAATCATCCAAACAGTCAACCTATCTGTGATTTTGGAGTAAAACTTTTCGATTGAGTTCATCAACAACCCAACCAAAAATTAACATGCAGAAGACACAAAAGAGAAAAATAAAGGTTACTTTTTAACAGACACGGATTTCGACAACCAAGTTGACATCGTCTGCGGTGGAAGATTCCCATACTTTTTAACAAAACACAGTGTGTTTGTAAAGCTTCATTTCAAGCGTTTGCTATTAATATAATTTCGATTCACAAGTGGTGTTATTTATCAAATATTGACAACGAATTATGGGTTTTACTATCACTTCTTATAAATGCTAATAAATTATTCTTGAAAGAGAGAGTTTGTGTAGAGTTCCCAGATATTTTTTTGTTGAAGAAGACGAAGGCATTAGCTAGTATTAAGATATAAAAAAATCGGACAATATCTCATAATACATAATACACAACAGAATCACTGAAAAGCTACGAGAATATGATCTCAAAATGTATGAATCAAAAATTACACGACCACTAACAACAATTTTCTGTACAGGGTGGGCAAATTTCGATGCTTTTATAGGGTAACTTGGTAACTATTAGATATACAAAAAATCATTGACGCAGTCTCTATCTCTTTTTTGAGGACAATTCTATGGTGAAAACAAAAATTAGCTATCGTCTTTTGTTTTCGAGTTATAACCTAATATTCAATTTTGCCAGTATTAGATGCATGCCTATATCTTACTTATTTGTGAAGTTATTGAAATTTGCTTTTGATATTCTTCAGGCACTTTTTTGAGTAGAGTCCAGTGGCGTAGCTGGATTTTTAATTGGCATCCAAAAGTTATGAGATAAACTTGATTTTTTTAAATATAAACAATAGACGATTATAGCTTATTTTGAAAGGTCTATTTTTTCTCTTTTCAAAAATATATAGATTATAGGGCGTTAATTACAGAATTACTTATTTTAGACATGAATTAAATTTACTCAATTGATTTTTCATTTTATAAAAAGACAAAAATGGTTTACGAGAACTATGAGAAATATGATATGATGGAATGTTTTGTTAGAAGTAACAACAATTCAGATATAGCTGCAATCTTATATCTTAATGTATATGCAGAAAGAAGTCAACCTCATAAGGATATTTTTAAAAGGTTAAGAGACAACCTTATCAATTATGGAGCATTTAACAAGCCGAGACAAGAGCATTACAATATAACAGATGCTGAAGAAGCTGCGCTAAACGTAATCGCTATCACAACCGCAAATCCTTCAATATCCAGTCGTCAAATTGAAGCTGAATTGGGGGTTTCAAGGCCTAGAGCTTTGAATATTTTGAAGAGGCACAACAAACAACACCATCTTCAACCAGCAGATTTCCAAAAACGTATGGAATTTTGCAATTAGTATGTGAATAAAATTCAAAAGAACGCATTTTTCTTTAAGAAGATAATATGGACAGATGAGGCTTATATTAGTAGTGCTGAAATGTCCAATAGGCATAATACGCATTACTTGTCTGATACCAATCCTCGCAGAATTGTAAACGTCCAGGCCCATGGCAGATTTGGTTTTAGGGTTTGGTGTGCTATTCGTGATAGCCAGGTTCTAGCGTTCCATATATATCAAGCAAATTTAACTAGTCAAATATATTATGAGATAATAAGCCATCATGTCATTGAAGAATTTATGGATAATAGATAATAAAGCATTTTGAATATTTACATTGATTTATAGCTTTCCATCCTACTTCAGGTATATTTTAGTTTTATTTAGTACATAATAATACAATAACAACTATTTGTGTCTTTTCATAAAAAAATATCTTAAATAACTTTCAGTATTTGTTTCAATAATGATTTTGTTATAGATTTATGTTATTTCTTAATCGAATAAAAACAGCTTTGTGAGACCGTCTTCTTTCTAGATATAGATTAAAATATAAGTTCGCAGCTATATCTTAATTGTTGTTGCTTCTAACAAAACATTTCATCACATCATATTTCTCATAGTTCTCGTAAACCATTTTTGACTTTTTGATGCGTTTATCATCAAATACGAAACTAGATTCCGTAATGACAGACGCAACAATAATGCCATAATTGATAAACGCCTGCTATGTATGAAATGAAAAATCAATTGAGTAAATTTAATTCATGTCTAAGATAAGTAATTCTGTATTTAACGTCCTATAAAATATATATTTTTGAAAAGAGAAAAAATAAGCTATAATCGTCTATTGTTTACATTTCAAAAAATTCAAGTTTATCCCATAACTTGAAATTTTAGAAGCTAATTAAAAAGTGCTTGAAGAATATCAAAAGCAAATTTCAATAACTTCATAAATAAGTAAGATATAGGCATGCATCTAATACACACAAAATTGAATATTAAGTTATAACTCGAAAACAAAAGACGATAGCTAATTTTTGTTTTCACCATTGAGTTAACCTCAAAAAAGGAGATCGAGACTGCGTCATTGATTTTTTTCTATATCTAATAGTTACCAAGTTACCCTATAAAAGCATCGAAAATAGCCCACCCTGTACATATACAGGTTAGAAAATGTTAAAAAAATCCCTTGTATGATCAATATAATAGAGACATTAAAAATGATTTTTTAAAAATGAAAAATTAAATTCAGAATATCAATAAATGTATGTCAGCTGTTCCTAAAATGACAAAGATGGGAATATGGGAACTTTTACTTAAGCCCGCTGCAGACGGAGTATGTTTTGCTGCATGATTGCTTGCTTGTTTTGCTGCACGGTCAAATTGTCGGGGTAACAAAGAATCTAAGGGAAGAATAGATTGCGAATGATCTTAAAGTTGATTTCATCAAAAATAACAAACATAAAAAAATCTGAACCATCTTTGTTGAGTGCTCTCCTATCTTATTTCATAAATTTATATATTTCGCTAAAGTGTTTTTGTACTGGAAGAGACACAAAGTATCTATATGAAGATTTATTTATACCCAGATGTTTCAACTGTCAGGGCTATTTTCATAAAAGCGATGAATGCAAGATGGAAAGCAAATGTCAGTACTCTATGGAAAATCATAAAGTCGAAGACTGCCCTGCAATGACCTATTAACAGAGATAGACAGAACACTTCATTGATAAAATACGTTTCGCTTGTTGACAACATCCTTGTGGGCCAGGGGGGTGAGCTGTGGAAGCGGTCAGAAGGGGATCTACAACAGTTTTAAGTAAACCCCGCCTCGATGCACTTTCATATAGAAAATATGACACCAGTGGCGTCTCGTTCTTTTAGGTTTCATTTGCTATACGTCGAAATAATTAATACCACAAAATAAATGTGGAGCTTTGTGAAAAAAACACAATGTCCGAAAGTTGCATGTTTCAGCAATATTATTAAATAGGTGTGTATAATTCTGTTTTAACGTCTAGGATTTGAATAACAATGATTAGGTAATAATTTCTTTACTACGCCCACGACAGACGTTTATATGTCAATAATTTTCAAAATTCAAATATATGTTACCAAATTTTAATTTAGACGGGCTACTTACCGATGAAAAGTTACTTCTGGGTTCGTGTATTCTATATAACTACTCATTTTTTCAAGTTTTGAAACCAAAGAATATAATAGAATATTCAAAAACAACCAAAGCACCATGTATTTAAATAATGGGGGGGTGAAGTTGATATGCGATGAAGCGTGGCCGAACAAGAGATAAAGGATGATGTCAACACAATATATTGTATACAGTTCCGTCTATCTCTGTTAATAGGTCATTGCTGCCCTAAATCCATCATGAAATGTGCTAATTGTGTGACAGCTGAAAAATATAAAAAAACTATCAAACTTCCCATGAGGCCATCAGCCGTGAGTGGCCCTCTTTTAAGTATATATTAGAAATTGTGCAAAGTAAAGACTACAGTAAATCTAAATGAATGGCCCTTAACATGAAACCTGAAGTACTGAACAGTTTGAAAGAACTCGAACAAAGTGCTGACCATAGATAAATTCCCTACGGGTGTTGACCTTGCTCAGGAAAGTGTATGCAGTAATATGTTGAAGGCGCAAATAAATATTGAAAGTAAAATATTAAACATAACAATAGATATAAACATGTGTGAAGTGTGATGAAAAATTTCTTTCCCCTCCTTAAGTGTTTAATCTATCTTATTGCGATATAATTATTCTGAGTGAAACCTTCCAACAAACATGTTGTGTATACTCAGAATTTAATATACCAGGTTAGACAATTCTCTATAATCATGCTACTTTTAATAAGAACGATGGTTTAATGTTGTATATACAAGAAAACCTTAATTTACATATAGGGTGAATGTGCTAGTGTCCATGGTCTATATAGACTTATAGACCATGCTAGTAGTCAGCCTTTTTTGAAGTAACCTCACTTTAACTGAAAATGACATGGGCATATGAAGACTGAGTGGACAAACTTTGGTTCACATTTGTACCTCGCAGATTAGGCTATCGCATAGTATAGAGAAAGACAACCGATTTTCGAATGTCAATTTTTACTTAATTTTTATTTCTAATTGTAACCGTTTTGCTGGTAGTCGGCAGTTTGTATCTTAATAGTCGGTCGTATCTATACTAATAGTTGGCCGCCCTAAAATTGGTCATTACTTACCCGGCCTGAACTAGGTATTTTGGGCCCAAATACAAAAATTTCATCGTAATTTAGTAATTTATAGTGACATCAAACATTGACTTTGCTGCCAAATGCTCTTCGACTTTCGTTATTGTAACATACTTACATTGAGAGGGTTGAATGCTATTTTTACGATAAAAATTTGGCCAGTGCGAAAATTTTAATAGTACGGTCCTGTAGGGTCGGCCTGAGTATTCCATAATTTCCGCATATTTCCCTTATTGAGGTACAATTTCACACAGCTTCAAGAGCGCTTGCAAAGTTTTCATCGTTGTGTTGATGAATCTTTGTTTTCGCACGGACTGACATGACCTAAGGATTGTTTAAATCAACTTTTCCGTGCAAAATTTTCTTGAAAAAACCTCAGGAATCTTGTGGCAGATTACTGGTAAAACTACTAAAAGACGTAAGTTCTAGAAGTCGGCCACCAGATTTGATGGCTTGTAAGATTTTATCTAAGCGTCTTCGCGTCGTACGCACGGTCGTCTACTGGTACAGGCAATAAGCCTATACTAAACTATGCAATAAGACAAAGATAATGTGAATATTGTTCTTAATGAATGTGATAAGAAAGAATAAAATTGTCCCTCGAGAGCCAGTAGTCGTCCGGGGAGGCCGACTACTAGTAACTATCAAAAATTGCAAAACTAGTGGCCGGCCACCTTGTTTTTTACACAAAATTTATAGAAAGGTATTGTTTCCCATCGAATTAAGGTTATTTGACTAAACATCCATTATCAAAATCACTTATGAAAGCTCTCGCTAGTTAACGTTAATGTTAAAGTTCACCCACTCGATGTTCTGCCTAAGATGTTTCGCACTGCTTGGCGAACAACAACCTTTTGAACGTTTTTCGCGGGAATTCAGTTAGATCTGACATAAAGCGAAGTTGGAATCCTTAGAGTTCATAAGCTGGAGATTTTGAATACATACATAAGGAGCTTGAAAAACGCTTGCGATTCAAAATATATATAATTAAAGGGGTACGTGGCCGACCACTAGATGGGGCCGGCTTTCTGGCGCATTCACCCTAAGTTTCAACAGAAAAGAATTGAAATCACTCACATTTATAGAAGAACCACTGAAAAGATAAACTATAATACCTTCCTGAATCTAATTGCTGGAGAGGAGTGGCAACGCGTATTAAGAGTACAACCACCCAGAAGAAGCTAATAAGTTATTCTACACCATATTTAACATTCATTTTACTGAATCAAAAACATCCAGAGTTATTAAAACTAAGACAAACAAAAAACTGAAACCATGTATAACAAATGCAATTATAAATTCAAAAGGGCGTCGTGACACAATTGAAAAACAATTACTCCACACACCTGATCGGTATATCCATGCTTATTATAAGAGATACCGATAAAGATATAGCCCGATTCTGCAATCAATATTTTGTAATAATAGGCCCCAGTATGACAGAGAAGAGTGCTGAAAACGGTGATTCTAACTTTATATATAACAATTACTCGACGGCATCATCAATGTTCCTTTATCCTGTTTCAAAAAATGAATTAATTTAAAACATAAGCTCTCTCAAAAATAGTTCCACGTCGGGTATAGATGGTATTTCAACAAAAACCATAAAACATATGCATACATAATACACATATTCTGAAAGTCCTACAACATATAATAAATCTAATTTTTCAACTCAATTTAAAACGTCTATGTGACTCCAGTTTATAAATCTGGTGATAAAAGACTAATAAGCAACTATCGCCCAATAAGTGTGATAGATAATTTTGGAAAAATCTTTGAGAAAGTTCTAAAAGATAGGCTTGTTAAATCTGTCATGAAAATGTTAGCACATGCGATGCGATGTACGGAATTAGTTAACCGAGTAACAGAGTGTCTAGACAATGATAACAAGTGTCTGGCAGTATTCTAGATTTGGCAAGGACCTTCGACACAGTACCCCATGATATGATGCAGTTTTAAATTTTAAATACACTCCAAAATTATGGCATCAGAGGCAATGTATTGGAGTTATTTCGGTCTTATCTATCTGGTAGAAAACAAATAAGTAGTCTTATGCCTATGATACAGTGTTAAGTCTATTCCGGAAAAGTTGGGACGCTGTTAAAAATAATGTAGTACAGGGTGTAACTATGATAAACAAATGGATGACTACTCACAAACTGACACTTAATTTAAATAAAACCAAATATATCGCATTTTCAGTAAACTTTATCTAATACACTAATATTACCATAAACTATATGAATGCTATCATTAAAGAGGTACCAAGCACAAAATATTTAGGTATAATTATAGAAACACACCTAAAATGGAAAGATCATGTCTTAAGTCTCAAAAACAATGTAAGAAACTTAGTTTAAAAGTTTTATATGCTTCGTGAGATATTACCCCGACATCTTCTGATCATGTTGTATAAGGCTCTAGTAGAATCACTTACCAGATATGGAATTATAATATGGGGTGGTTTATATAACATAGCATTGAAACAGCTAAAAGTATTTCTAAACAACATTCTTAAAATTATATCAAAAAGAACAAAGCTTTATTCAAATAGTTTATTGTACAATTTCAATATTTTCAATGTTAGATCTCTGTATATATATTCTGTTTGTATTTATATACATAAAGCTGGAAATCTTAAAATCGCAATGATGAAACCAAGAAAAAACTCAACTTAAGCTTCAAATTCCCAGATGTAAAAGAAATGTTAAACAACGATTAATAAATTATCAGGGTCCAGTATTCTATAACATGTTAAGTGATAATATCAGGATGATAAAAAAATACTAAGCTCTTCAATGTAGACTGTAGAGAGTATTTATTTGAAAATACCGAATTTTTTAAAGTAAACTTGTTGTCACTACAAAACTGCAAAGGATTGTTAACATATTCCCGGAAAAATGCCATAAAAACATAAAAATGTGGGAGTAATTAACTTTCTTGATTTTTAGGTTTTTTGAAAAACTACAAACAAATAAATTTCACTACAATCATCTACGTCGTTTGTAGCTTCTGGAACAATATAAATTTTATTAGATTTATTCCACGTAAATTAGTTTATTGGCTTGGTAGAAATATAAAAAATATAGAAAAACTGTTGTCACTAAAAAAAAACTACAAACGATTGTTAACACATTCCTGAAGAAAATCTATAAAAATACAGAAAAATGTAGGAGTAATTCATTTCTTTGAATTATTTATTTGAAAAACTGCTAACACATAAGTTTCACTACTATCATCTACGTCGTTTGTATTTTCTGATACTACAAAAGTTTTTATAAATTTATTCCAGGTAAATTGCTTTATTGGCTTGATAAAATACAAGAAAAAACTGTTGTGACTACAAAAAACTACAAACGATTGTTAACAGATTCCCGGAGAAAATCCATAAAAACATAGAAAAATGTAGGAGTGATTCATTGTTTTTTTTTTTAAAAACTACAAACAAATAAATTTCACTAGAATCATCTACGTCGTTTTTTGTTTCTGGATCAACAAAAATTTCATTAAATTTATTCTACGTAAATTAGTTTATCGGCATGGAAAAATAATAAAAAAAATCATTTGACACTACAAAAAAACTACAAGCGATTGTTAACACATTCTCGGAAAAATCCATAATCCATCGTTTGTAGTTTCTGGAACAACAAAAAATTTAATCAATTTATTCCACGTAATTAGTTTATTGGCTTGGTAATATTGAAAAATATAATAAAGAAACTGTCACAGTCACTAAAAAAACCTACAAACGATTGTTAACACATTCCCAGAAAAATGCCATAAGAACATAAAATAATAGGAGTAATTATTTTATTTTTATTTTTAGGGTTTTCTGAAAAACTGCATTTGATAGTTATGAAATTATAGTTGAAAGTAATTTTACTTACCATTTACATAGCTATGTGCTATGCTATGTGCTTATTATATTAAATTCTACTCATCAAGTTATTTTCGACAGTTACATTATTGTCCCTTTGAAAATAGGGAATACGTAAAACTGGAATGTTCATTTATTCTAGCATTTTCCTTCTTATGCGAAATAAGAATTAAGATTATTATTAATAATATTATTGTACTTATTATAAATACAACCAATAGAGAATCTGCTTTTTGACAAGAATGTTTTATAGTTATTGCTCAAATGAGAGCGGCCAGTCAATAAAATGTGTTTGGAAGTCGCGGAGTGTCGTTGTAAAAATAAAAATAAGCTCATTTTGCAACAAGTTGATTCGAACAGAACAAGTCCGGCTAATGGTTCGATCCGTTCTTTTTTGGAGTAAATCTAGTTCTTACCCAGATAAATAATATCTATGTTTTACGGAGTGTTTATGTGTATGCTTACTAAGAAAAATAGAGATGCGTGAGGTAAGTGGTGTGATTATGTTATTGTTGAAAGCGTTTGTGTGATCATCTACAATAATAAATCAATATTGTGGAAATAACCTCAGAATGAAATTGCCACTAAAGATGCTACATGTGTGATACGAAAGGTTATTCATCTATAGGTACCTAAGTATGATATCATGAGAGGAGTGAATTTCATATTTTGAATAAAAAATAGATAACTACTTTTCAGATGTCAAAAAGTAAATTAAAGAAGAATAACGTGCCCAAAGAGCGTATCAGTTACAAGATAAATCCACACCAACCTTTAAGAAACAAAAAAAGCCGTGGACACCACTATAATGAGGCCAACAGAAGCAGAAGAAAAACTCAAAAAGATGATAGCTATAGGAGTATGGAAATGTTAACGAGCGTCTGTAGTTTTGCCAAGGTAGAAATATGAGTAAATTGTCATTGAGAGTCATGAAAACTAAATCAGCAATAATTTTTCAGATGAAACGCATTAGAATTGATACAACTATATTCAGACTACATACGAATGTAACAGTTGTATTACTCATCACATTCTCGATAGCTGTCACAACCAGGCAATATGTGGGAAATCCTATAGATTGTATACACACAAGGTACGATTCCTCTCTAATTTTTGATCAACTTCCCAAATGAAGGAGGCATGCAATTCGACTGTTGTGTTTGTAGGGTTCCGTGCTCAACGCATGCCCATTTCTCTGTCAGCGGGCTATATCTCATGTACCGTAAAAAGTAGACAGTTACAAATTTCACAGAATACGAATTTCTATTGCTGCTATAACAGCAAATAATAAAATTAGAATAAAACAGAATATTAATGGGACCCCATACAAACACATGAAAATAAAGCTAAAAATTAAACGGGGTCTCTATACAGTAAACTTTTGTTGTTGCTTTATCATAATACTTAATTGTTTTATCTTTTGAACCGTTGGTATAAGGTTGACAGATCTTATACGATGGCACAGAACCCTTCATGTGTGAGTCCAACTCACACTTGGTCGTTGTTCGTACTCGCGTTTCTCATGGTTTTCTTTGGCAGCTTTTGGCATTTTGGGTACGTCATCCTAAAAGATATATATTATGACCGAAGCATCAGGTGTTTTTGACGTCATTGAATATTTTTTAAACATGAGGTAACTTTGTTTTTTAGAACTTTCTCCAAATAATACGTCAAGATAGAGATAGCTACTAAACTTCATATACTTATTCCTTGATGTTTCGAATATTTTTTAAATTAAATCAAATCCATTAAACATTTTTTTAAGAACTCTGAAATTTTTCCACTCACTATAGCAATAAAAACATATCCTCAGCATTTATCTGCTAATATTTCAGATAAAACAAAAACTGTTGGTTTAGCTGTATCTATATTAAATTGACTTTGAAGTAATACAATCGTTATTTTATGTACCTATGTCAGTGGTTTTCTTATACTGGAATCTATAAAATATACCTACTCCTTAGATTTTTCAGGACTGCCATTATAAAAAACTCAGCCCTTCCAATCCGGGAAATACTTGAATATTATCTTGTGAACGAATTTTTATTTTTCATTGAATGGTTAAACATAATTCATTCAGTAAATTTGATAGTGCTATCAAATGACCAGACTTAATAATATTAGACTGGCTGCTTAATAGTATTCAATCCGTTGTCTGCGACATATAAATAATAATTAGATTTAGGAGAAACTTTTAACCCATCTTATTTATATTGTTTCTTGTAAAAATGAAACATATTTCGTCATACTAGCTTTTTATTCCAGGGATGTACCAGATAACACACTCAATAGCTACTGTTGGATTCACTCAACATATATTCTAGAAGATGTGTATTCACTGTCAGAACATAATTATTTTTCGGAGATACAGAATAATGGGAGACGAGTCATGAAGCAACTCAAGTATTATCAATGGATTGCATTTTGCCTTCTGTTTCAGGTAAAGTCAACCTTGTTCCCTATCAGGTGATATTTGTGCGTTTAAGAAATAATTTATTTTAGGTGGATCAGAATATTTTTTAATATTACGAGTAAAAATTTTAAATATATAATATGTTTCCTTCTCAAACATATTAGGTCTTATAGGAAATTAACAAGCCAAATACATCCAGAGGAAAATTCAAAGTCTAAGAAAAGATAGGTAATAGAAATAAAAGTGATGGATCACTTAACATTCTATATAATTATAGGCAATCTATAATATTTTGAATAAAGTAGAAATAATCACGTCAAGTAACATTCGAATACCCCTCGTAAAATAACAAGATGGAAAAATGTTTCTTTCAAAACTGAAATGTGTTTCATCTGGCTTTTAGTGAAAGATATAATTAGATCATCGCGGTAGCCTCATATAACAAAGACTCTTTTCAACAATAAAGAGTATCCAAAAACATCACTATGTTGTACAGACTTGTCATTCATTGACTCTCTATGAGCGGCATTGAATTGTTCGGTACCTATCGTGCCTATATCATAAACAATGCGTGATTGTGTAAACATTTTAATGCAAATAATAGAATAACGGCGGTAGATGTGCAATCTCTTTCGCCAAAAATATTCCTTGAGTCGGTCCGAACAGATGCCGATCATGGCAAACACGTGTTCCTCATACAGGATGGGCTTGAGTTTCTTCTTTGAACATAACTCACCAATCAAAATATTATTTCTGTTATATGAAATTTACTGGTATGAAAATATTGTTATAAACTATGTATCTCCAGAAGAATACGCAAATTGATAAAGACAAAAAATTATAAGCAGCTCATCTCTTCTTATGTGAGAAAGTTTTATCAAACTTTCAAACTTCCACACTATGATATCTTCAGCCGATCTACACTTCGGAGCCTGTCTATTAAAAGAACAAAAGAATGATTTGAAGTCATTAACGACCGTCTAATATACCTAACTAATTTTCACCGGATGGCAAATTCCATTCAAAAATTAATAAGTATTTCAGTAAACAAATATTTTTCCATAGAAAAGACATAACGTATCTTTAAAACAGTTATATTTCTTGTTTTGCTAATTTCATGACCAGTTAGGTACCCGCCTATGATATGGACGAGATGAGATAAGAACATTATGATAATAATTATCACAGGAATGAAACGAAAGCGAAATCGAATCCTTCCCAAAGGAAGAATGCGAAAATTTTCAAATATCTTGGCATCATCGAACAATTAGTATCAAAATTGCGGCAGTCCAAAGTTTTAGAACAATCTAGAAAAAAACTGTTACTGATTAATTGTCATCAGAAATAATTTTTATTTATAGATATAATTTGCTTTTGCTTGAATCATTTTTTTAAAGTGATAAAAATTAAACTTGAAATTTACCGATGCGCTGGCTACGAGTTGTCTGAATTTTTAAAATTTTCGACAGAAATTGTAAATAGAGAAAAGATTTCTAATGACATTTATATAATAAGCAATTTTCTTTTTTTTGTTTATTCGACTCATGTTTGTATCTAATTTAGTTACGTTAGAATAGAATTCAAATTAATTCAAAAATAACAACAACAGGGATGACAAAATAATCAGCAAATGGTTACATGTGGCCAGCGACACATCTATATTATTCCAAAATTTCATTCATACATACAAACAGAGATATTCCCAAAAACCATAGTATGGACCTAAAGCAGAAGATTTTCCTTCTCTTTAAATACAACTAATCTTTTTAGCAATAGGGCCAATAGGTAAGTAACCCGTTATAAATCTACGTGCAATAATCTCTTAATTTATAGTTTTTTGACCAACGAACCAAACGGATCGTTCGTGCCTTTTTGACCGACGAACCCCGAACATAGGAGGTAGACAATTCGCCTTCCTGCTTTTTTTTTGTTCGTGCGCGCGTTTTATATAGTAAACGTACTCCGATTTTGATGATGTTTGATTCATTTGAAAGAGGAGACTTGAGAAATGGTCCTATATTCAAAAAAGCACATATCCAAAATCTCCTTCTCTCCGAAAACCGAGATGGCAGAATTAAAGATAACAAAATATCTGGAAGCGTTTATATTGAACATTTTTTCAAAAGAGGTATAGTTTTTACGATGTTAAAATTTGAAATATTTGTATTTTTGTTATGTGAAAGAGGCAATTTCTTTCAAAAATTGATAATCTGAGAATGGAAAATTAATGACCAAATTACGGTTTTCGAGTTACAGCAGTAGTTCCTAAAGTAAATAATATGCGTATTTCCGCGACGATGTTCTTAAATTTCTGAATAATAGCAAATACAAGCCAAGCATACATGGGTAATGGTGAACGTTCAACGATTTTCATGACAAATGTAACACTTAATAGTGTGAAATAAATATTTTTTACACAAAAATGGACCACGTCAGTTGGTGCACTGAAAAGTACATATAATATCAATTCTGTTGGTGCTGGTACTTGTGAGGTTTTTGTAAAAAATATTTATAAATAATAGGTAAACGGACCCCGATTTTCATGATTCTTTTTTTATTTGATAGAGAACTATTGAGAGTTGGTTCAATTGAATAAAAAATCGGCATTTAGCATATCCTATTTCCTCAAAAACTTCTAAAGGAATGCAGGAGCAATATTGTTCGAAAATCGAAAAATTGAAACGACAGAATTAAAGAAGAGACCATATCCGGCAACGAGTTACAGCTGTGGTAAAGTCTGAAATATGTGTGTCTCCGCCATAGACATCTGAACACCCATGTCTATGGTCTCCGTTATTTGGTGAGGCCAAGTTGAAAATATGAGACGGCCAAATTAGTATCATTATCTGAGTATTTTAAAAAAATTACGGTTTCTAAGTTACAGCGTTGTTAATGTGTGAAATATGTATGTTTCAGCTATCTTTTGAAATCTCTGTGTAAGTATAAGAAACGTATTATTTTCTTTGGTGAACGTTCAAATGTACGAAAAATCAACTTTATCAGTTGGTGCACTGAAAAATAGAAAATAATATTAATTCTATTGGTTCTGGTACTTTTGAAGTTTGTGCCAAAAGTTTTCAATCTAACTAGAATTACACAACTTCAAAGTCACCAGTACCAATAGAATTAATATTATTTTGTATTTTTAGTGCACCAACTAATAAAATATTTATACATAACACTATGCTTGTCGCTCACAGACATCACATCCAAATGTTCACACTTCTTATTCAATGTTAGAATTATACGAGAGAACGAGGAATTAAAATATCGCAAAATGAGATGGAGAGACCCAGAGGAAGTGTGAACTCTAAAATAAATAGCAAACAGCTCGAGCTATTACCTATGTTGAAATTCAGTTCAAATATAATAAATCCAATAATAATAAAAGATAATAGAAATAAACAGTTTTTTTCAGCTATGAGATAGATCCATTCGGAGAAAAAAAATAAGTTAGCATAACTACTTATTCATTCCACTGTAGTCGCTTCTTATGTATACCAAAGTGAAATTGTATGATAACTGATAAGAGAGTTGATTTTCTATAGTGTTATGGCCCAGTAGACGGTCGAGGTAACCATTTACTTAATTGTAGTTCGGATCTGCCGTGGAGGCCATTCAGGTTGATTCTGCGTTAAAAATATCTTAAGGAAAGCGAGAGCGCGGGATCTCCTAAGCATCACTACCGATCAGATAGGCTTCAGCTTCGGTTCGACGCCGTCGTCGAAAATAGACGTCGTACGTAGAGCAACGTAGCGATGAGATTCCGTCTCTGCGACGCTGCTTGTACTCGGTCAGTTGATCAGTTGCTTGATTATCCGCGGATGGAGCGCAAGGGCAGAAACATATGGCCTTAAACGCTGCTAATAACACGCAAAGTTACCCGCTATCGCATCGCAGTTTCGCGAAATTATAGGAGTGCGCAGCCTACGCTATCATCGGAAATGATACCTATCTGGATATATCATTATCACGATCACCACCTGAAGTCTGATTGGTTCAAAGTCTCGAAGTTAAAATTTCCAAGGTGAACACTTATATCCTAGTTTCACATTGTAACATCCAAAATATTAAGGAAATCAGGTGTAAATATACTTGGGAAAGTGAGCAGCAAAGTGATAAAGTCTTGGAATGTTGGAATTAGATATCTATAGTTTTTCAGATCAGAAACTTTATTGATATAAAGATTATAGATAATGCGGTTAGAGCTCTTAGACTTAGTTCTTATTATGTTGAATATTGTAGCAGTTGATGTTTACAAAATTCACAAGATCCATTATTCAATTGTAGATATGAAATCCATTCATTTCATGGATTTTTTCCCCATTCCTGGTACATTTTCATTATAGTGCGTGCATAAACATTAGCACTTTTGTTTATGTTTGAATAGTAATAAAATATGGAATCTACCAGATATTTGGTTTCATGTATATGTAAATTATTCTAATTTGAATAATAATTTCAAAAAATCGTTAATCTATTATTCGAAAATGTTTTCTTATATTTTCAAGTTAATATTTGAAGAAGTTTACTAAATGCGTGTGCAGAAATATTCATTTAACAATAAATTAAACTCGGCATAGTTTTAAATTACTCAATAATTCAGACAAATACATATGTAATACGAACGTTCTAAGAGCTTATATTTTATTACAATGCTATGTTAATATAATCTGGATTGATATCTATTTTCATCAATAATTTGCATTTAGGAACTGTATTAATTTAGGTATAAGTACATTAAATATCTTTCCCCTCAGGCATGCTTGTAAGTACTTGGTTAAATTGAAGAATACTGAGAAACGAGCAGGAGAAAAATGTTGCTTTACGTTAACGTTGCTGGAAACTCTTGAGTTAATTTCATTGTCTAAAGAAATTTATTCTTCTCATTTTCTTCCCTGTCTTTTATCTTTTCATAACTCAGTCGAAGTAAAATGTATGTCCTAGTATGAACAAATCATTAGTGTATTCTTTAAGTATGGAGAGTTGTTTAATTGTCGTAACCCAATCTTGCCTCTATAATAAATTGTAGATTAACACTATAAAATGATCCACAATAAATTCATAAATGTTATCCCTAACAAAATAATATTCTATTTGCACCTCTGGTTTACCAAAGACAATAGGTACTGCTGTTGCAATTTCCCAAGTACATTTATCTTCTTTAATTATTAGTGTGAATGTGTTGGAATACTTTATTGAAGATATTCCCATCAATGAAATGCAAATCTGAATTTGCGCGTTTTCCACCCAACACTATTACAATCAATTTGTGAAATCTTGAGACTTTATGTGTGACGATGGCATGAGCTTAACAACAAAAGCGTGTTCGCAAAAAGATGCTGGATATCTTCCGAGGACTAAAGTCACTCCTCAGAGTCAGCCATATCCACATCGATTCATCAATATTCCGATTACATTATTCCATAACGGTCTCCATACTGATCGCATTCAGTTTGATAGTAACCACACGTCAATATGTGGGCAACCCCATAGACTGTATACACACCAAGGAGATACCCGAGGACGTGTTCAATACCTTCTGCTGGATACATTCGACCTTCACCGTGTCCTACAACAAGCAGGAGCCTTACGCAAAGATGTTTCTGCCTGGAAATCCTGGCGTTCGAACGACATTCGATGACAAAGAAAAAAAAGTCTACAAGTATTATCAATGGGTCAGTTTTTGTCTTTTCTTTCAGGTAAGTGTTATGAATAGATGGAATAATTATTATTACTGTAGAGATAATTCTCTAAACAAATATTTTGATTGATTGATATATTGAAAATCAACCGGGAGATAGATGCAGATATATCCATCCGCATATTAAACATTAGTTTCCATTTAGGACAGTTGAAATCATTAAATATGGCGTTTCAATTTTTTCATGATTCCCTTGATTATAAAATTAATGTAGCAGTTTAGTTCTAGAAGTATGCTGATTTCTATTTATCAAATTTATGAAAATAACTCCATTTGTCTTTTTGTTCATATGAATTTTACCTTTTGAAGTCTAAATCCATGAATTTACATTTATAAAATGGAAACCGCCTTAACCTTTAAGATTTATGTAAACTATTTTTCATCAAAAATCAAATCCATAAGGATGGGATCAGTCAAATGGGATCAGTCAAATGGGAAGAGCTTTAAAAGACACGGTTTACTTAAGAGTAATATTCAAAAATGGTTTATCGTTTGATGTCATTTTATAATTTGAATGAAATGATTGGCTTGGTAATAAAATTAACATAAAAACAAATACGAATTGAGCCTACAAACATTACAAGAAATTAATTTTGCCGGCATTATAAAAATATATTTTGCCACTAGGTAGCGTACGCCAGTAATGTTGCGTCGAATTTTAAATATTTCGATACCGTTATCAGTCCGATTATATTTGAGTCCTTAAGTATACAAGCTAAACTCTATGTATTACTTGTCTGAATGAGATAAGTTGAAAATCTATTCATTAGTTAATGAGGTAAATAGTTGATTTCATTGTTGTAACAAATGTGATAGTTTTATAGTAAACATTTTATTTTCCATCTCTAGATATCTGTATTCACGCTGGCGCCCCATTTCTCTCTACATTCTCAAACCATACATTACAAACTAGATTCAAATCTGACTTGGATGATGGAGTCAAGATGCTCACAATAACAGCGATGTGATTGATAGATTAACATCGTTCATAGGCAACAAGCGCAACAAATAGTATGCGCGACGATTTCACAGGCATCTTCCTGTGCTAAAAAATATTTTATAATGCTTATTCGATTTTTTCTTGACCAATTGGTATCAAATTAATTAGGTTAGCTTAAATTAGCAACTTATAGGTAATATGGCGATGTGAAAGAAATTCATTGACAAAGATTGAAATAACGGAAACACATCATGAATTTAATTTACAGACACTGTCACAGTTAATATGATTCAAAACGATTGATCCAGCTATCCTCTCCAAAATTATCTGAATAGTAATGTCTGTCCAAGCTGATAATAAAAAAGAATTGCCAAAGAAGTAAATATTTTCTACGAAATGTAAATTTCTTTGAGAATGTAGCTCATTGGATTTACAGATATCTAACTTAAAGATTTTTGGCAGAGCATCTTTATAATTTTTTTGGGAAGGCATTAACTCAGTAATTCTTTTCCAATATTCCCATAGTCGAGGTGGCTTAAACATACCGAAGAGACAAATGGAACCATCGAGCTAATCGGACAAAACTGATCCACAGATAACTATACTGGGTAATTTTTGTAGGCCACGCATTAGATGTTTTTCAATTTGTAGTCGAATTAAAAACTTGAATTTTGTTATGCTATTATAATCGATCATATCCTCAGTATATAAAATATTTGTAGTTTACAGGGTGTACCAAAAGTCGGTACCTACCTACAAACACTCTTATTTCAAACATAAATCTAATTTATTCCGACATGTTTTGATTTGTTTTCTAATTCTTAGCTGAATCAATCTAAGTTTTGTTCACCTATCTATTCCATTTTTTGACATAAGTACATTTTTCTGTGTTTACCGACACTTGGGAAGCCAAATTGTGCAGCAGTTAGTTGCAAGTCTATGCTAACTTTTGATGTCTCATTGTACCAATATTGTACCTTATGGGTACAGACGATTTTCAATTAACGATTCAGAAATTGTCAAAAACTCATTCTTTTCGTATTGTAGCTAATTCAACATTTTAAATGAAATTGAGTTTCAGAAAGTTCTACTTAAGCATTCCCTATACCTAAATTCTTTGATTTTTCAAGTTGCCGTGAAAACAAATGAACAGTATAATTAAGAATTATTTTATTCGAAGATTGGATTATTATCCAGATAAAATTGTGTTAGATTTGTTTGTACAAACAACAAACAGTTTTTAACGGTTATAATAGGCATGTCAAACCACAAACTGGCGATTAAGATAATGGGATTACCTTTTTCTGATATTTCCTACATTACGAACCATTATCGTCACATGGACCATTTCTGTGGACTGCAACATCTACAGATTCTACCCATTTAGATTACATTTTTTGGAATAGGTTAAAAGATTTGATGTACACTTCGTCACTTTCTGAAATAAATGATTTGAGACATAAAATCATAGAGAAGTACTGCACAAACCATTGGAAGAGGAGTATGCTCATACTGTACAAAATGGAACCATCAATGGAAATTCAATAGTTAGCCTAGAGTTCCAGTTAACTACACCACAAATATGGCTTCCCAATCTTGAACGGTTCTCGAAACACTTTTTTAGTAAATTACTACGGCCGTAATTATTTTCAGAACAATTAACACATATCGAAAACTAAAAAAGATTAGTTATTACAACTTACAAAGTTGAAAAAACTTCTATATTAGAAAGGCAATGAGACTATTGGAGTTTTAAAGCTTCCAATGCCTGGCCTAAGAAAATCAGTCTGCTTTAGCTCCCTTTTCAAAATTTCATTTATTATGTATGTTCCTTACAGCAAGATTCCATATCTATAAGCAATAGCTCGTTTTGTGATTGTTAGGTTATTTTGTATCAAAAAGCACTGTTATACTTCTTTTGAAATATACCTATTTTTTTAATTTTTGACTAAACTTTGTTAAAATATAGTTTAAGATCTGGTCCCAAAAGATGTCGTTATCGAATACCAATATAAAAATTATTTGAATATTGATATGAAAATGAAAAAATCTTCATGTAACATCCACGAGTAGAGCAACTTGGGCACTATGCATAATAACGATTATTCAATAAACCATCTGCATTCTTCCTCTTCTGTTACTTATTGGTTTTGTAGGAAATCATGTGTATTCTATTGCCCATTAGTGTTAATTCCTAATTCCTAAACATCTAATTATTTGAAGCTCTCTAAGGTATCCTTCCACATCACTGCTATTTCTTTGGGATTATTTGTAAGGCTCAATTTCTTTTGTATATATGATATGCTCAAAAGCGAATTCGGCTAATAACAAAGATTTTTACCTTCAACATGATGTCAGCAATAACTTTTGCTAAATCGGCGATTTAAACTTTTACTTCGGTCTGTTTGAAAATGCAAAATACACCCATCAAAATTTGTGCACAACCCTTTGCTTAGTTCTAGAGTAGGAACTTTGCCATACAACTTAAAGAGTTCTATCGAATTTCATAAAAAAAATTGAAAATACCAAAAAAGTGTAGCACTTTCTTCAGCCCGTCGACCACAGTTCTTAACAGTATTCTTAATCCACTTCATAGAGAATTCTGCAAAAAACTGTTTTGCAAAAAAAAGTTTTATCGACCATCCCTGTAGCATTCTTTGATAGAGTCCTTAGCTTAATATATATTTAATATAATTAGGAAACCATTAATATATTAATACGAGTAATTCTTATATATATATATATATATATATATATATATATATATATATATATATATATATATATATATATATATGTATATATATATATATATATATATATATATATATATATATTGTTTGATTCTGAATTCTTGACTGGTTTATTATTTGATAAAATAGATTTTTGTTGGGGATGCAGTCATTTAATAAATAAAATTCTTTGGATTATGCCAACCTTTCGAAAATGAAGAGAATAAACATTCTCGAAAGCTTGGCATAATTCAAAGAATTTCATTTATTAAATGACTGCATCCCCAACAAATATATATATATATATATATATATATATATATATATATATATATATATATATAATTTTTGGTATAAATAAAATTTTGTAAATTACACATCAGCTATTTTATTGAACAAAATATTTATTAAAATTATTGTGAACACTTTCAGACGTCTTGAATTTATTTAGAATTTTTGCAACTGTCTAATGCTGAATATTTCTATTCGGATGTCAGTTGTCTTCTCGAGTTTTATAATTATCTCCGACAATAAAAACTAGTTCAATTTTCTCGTTACTTGTTAATATAGCCGCCATTTCTTGTATTTTCTAATATGTACTAGCGATTTGACGTTTGGAGTCAGTGCATCTTAGATTAAATGTTTATCGGTAGACGTAAATTATCAATGTAATACACAGAAGTTATTAAAAATAATAAAATATGATTTTTCAAGGCAGATGAATAACATTGGATATCTGACAATAGTTTTCGATTATGATCAACTTTTTTTAATGAAAACATTCAATATTTTCAAAAATAAAGGTACTTTACTCTTGAGCAAAATTCATATTCTCCGACTTCGTATACGGATGAAAAAAATTGATATCTGAACATTGCATTTGAAGTTTTGGACTATGCAGAACTTTTTATCAAGAATAACTGTTTTTCATAAAACCAATAATAAAAAAGTTTTCCCTATGGTTCCGACTTAATTGGACACAGTGTATATATATTTATGCAAATTTTATATCGGAATCTGGTCTACCCATTTCGATGAAAATTCATATGTATGGGTTCTAGAGTGTATTGAATCGATTGGTTGTATTAACATTTACAAAAGAAGTCATTTTCAACAATGAATATTCTCATTTTACTCGCTCTACAGATTATATGTGAGATACCAATATGAACACGATAACATCACAGGGAAAAATAGTCCTATTATTAAGCTTCCGGGTATTAATCTAGGTTTCCTCGTTTCGAATTGTGATCACCTTTGAGTTTTTTTAACAAAACCCATTTTTTAATATAAAACATGTTAATATGATGTTCTAATAATTTAATCGGAAATTTTCAATGAAAATTTGTACTTATCGAATATATTGCGACCCTTAGCTATTTCAATGAAGGGTTAGCAGATTTTGGTTAAAATTAGCAAAAAGGGATTTTCGGAGTCGAGAAATCGATTGACGATACTTTCATAATTAATCGGTGTGACCCTGGGGGTCCACACTAGATATTTCAAGAATGGTTTCGCAGATGAAAGTTTACTGTAAATATGGGTTATGAATATAATACGTCAAGTAGTAATTTCATGGACGGAATTTCCGGGCGGTGAGAAGCGATAGAATCACTAGATGAAAATGTACCATTAAAGCAGAATTATTATACAAAAAAACATACCAAAAGCGTATCGGTGTGGTTCAGTTCTTACTGACCATATGCGAAAGATTTGAGTTTTTTTTTTTGTTGAGTTTTGCAGAATATTGCTCTCACCTCCAGAAGTTTTACATTGGGAATGTTTTGTGGGGATATGGATTTTTTTTGGAAATCGGTTTTCTGTCATGGACTAACTTTAATTTTCTATAATAATGTTATTTTTAAATGCGTGTAGGTATACAAATATCCTAATAATAAAAAAAGCAAACACAACCGAATTGTATACCTCTTTCGTCTGGCGAAATCGGTCAGACATCAAAAACACTATGAGCAAAACATTGTTATCAGAATAAGGTCATAATTATGAACAAAGAAAAAAGTTATATATATATATGTAGATACGGGGTGTTGAAATATTGCGAAAAAATCCGTTTCTTCTTATTTTTGAAGAAACTCTTCTAAATTTTGCTTTCAAACTTAGTAGGTATTATTGCCACTTAAAAAAAAATTATAGCATGATAAACACTTGTTTTTGTTTTACCAGTGATGTTTGTGAGACCATTTTAATTATTTTAAATATTAAAAAACGTCGTACGCCAATAGTTAATCGCGATTTCGTTAATAGATTTAGATATATTGATCAATTCTAAACAAAAATGCTCTCTTTAGTTTTTTCACTAAAACGAACCGAAAAATTATTTTTGTTTGCATGTGCACCTAATATCTGAGGTTTGCAAATTAAATTAAGATAATTCGCGCTATTTCAATTCGTTTTTATTCACATCACATTTGCAAACCTAAGATATTAGGTGCACATGCAAAAAAAATATTTTTTTCTCGAAAACGGTTCGTTTTAGCGAAAAGACTAAAGAGATCATTTTTGTTTAGAATTGATCAGAATATCTAAATTTGTTATCAAAATTGCGATAAACCATTGGCGTACAATTTTTTTATTATTTAAAATAATTAAAATGGTCTCATGAACGCCACTGGTAAAACAAAACAAGTATTTATCATGCTATAAATTTGTTTTTAAGTGGCAATAATACTTCCTAAGTTTGAAAGCAAAATCTAGAAGATTTCTTAAAAAATAAGAAAAAACGATCCGTTTCTGTTTCAGCCATCTTCAGTAGCATCATCCTTCTTTGGCATCTGAGCCTCTGAGCTATAGATTTACCTGCATATTCGCGATCAAATTCTATGGAACATCTCTTGCACAGTATGACATTCAGCAATTTTATCAAGTAAATTATTGTGCACATACTTGATGAACTCATTCATAGCTTTCAAATTCCAGGATTCCCATTGAGTTTTTTTCAGATTCATTAGCGTTATCTTTCAATGCATACATATAGTGTTGCACCCCAGCCTTTGGACTTGAATCTCTATTCTAAACTTCCATTTAGAATACTTACTCATCACCCTTGAAAATGGGCACATCATTTTTGTGATCACCAGGCAAGACTTCAAGTTCAAAATTCAGCTACACAATATTTTTACAAACCACGGACCTCTGCTACAATATCGTGTTTATCAGAAAAACGAAACTCCATAAAATTGCTCTATTAACTCACTCACAAAATAATCTAACATCTCCTGTTTTCTAAAACAAAACTTCACGCCCATTCATCACAGTATAAAAAAACTACTACAGGGAATATTTTAATTATGCCTAACAGAAGCACTGGATTTATTATTTATTATAAAACAAATCTCAACGAAACAACGCCAAAACACTTTGTTCCGCAAGATAGCACTCTCACCTCTGCAAACTATAGTTTGCATTGATATTCAGGCGGGAACGTAGTTTCAATTTGTACATATTCCAACCTTAGTGAGAATACGAATAAAATATAAGAACCATCTTCGCTATTATATACTTTAACCCCAATTTGTCCCATATATTGACTCCGGTTCTATTTCAGATTGAAAAGCATTTTCAAATAGTAATATTTCTCAGACGATTCTCCACATGGGCCAAAAATTTAATCAATTTTCTTAGCTCATTCATATTTATTGTGCCTTAACTCCTTAACCTAAATGTCACAGCAACACACATCTAGCTAAGAAAGCGCTGCAACATCAAAAATGCCTCAACAGTTATTTTTAAAAGCTTATTTATAAACCAGTCAAAAATGTTGCAGCGCTTTCTTAGCTAGATGTGTGTTGGACACTGGGATTTTGTAAACGCAAAATAGTGTTCATGGAGCTTGCAGACTATCACTAAAGCTCGCTGCAGAAGGATTATGTTTTGCTGCATGATTGCTTGCTTGTATTGCTGCACGGTCAAACAATCGAAAATGACATGTTATCATGTGCAAAATAACTTTTGAGTATGACTCGACAAGTTCCGAGTGCTCCGACAAGGCACGATGCCTGAAAACAATCACCGAAAATAGCACCGGTTCTATCATCAAATCATGTACGAGTTGAGACAACCAACGTTGTCATTTTCTTACACGGAAGCATGCACAGCACCATACCTATCTCCCTTCAAGGAAACATACAGCAAAACATACTCCGTCTGCAGCGGGCTTAACACACAATAAGCTCCATGAACAGCATCGGTAGTATTTGCATTGATAGTGCAGATAGCTACTCCCTGAACACAGCCTATGTATGTCATTTGTCAGTGTCAGTCAGTTGGGAGAGTACACAGCGCTCTACTACTGCTACATCTACCTTATTGTTGCCATTTAGTTGGAGTACCTATACGTTTGAAAAATATTATTAATGCGTTAAAAATGTACCACTTTCGAATAAGAGCGAACTTGTTTGCATGTTCCTTAAATAATAAATGATTTTACAATCATCTTCATTATTATATTGTTAGTTTCACTTAGGTATTTATGCGACATTTATGTATTTATAAACAGGTAAAATTTTAGCACTGGCAACACCGTAGATTCTTGATAAAGTAAATTGTGAAATCCGTCTATTTGGTTTTACATATATTGATAATATAAATATTACAGCCTTTTACGAGTTGAAAACATTTTCAAATGATTACTTATCATTCTAGGATTATATACAATATCTCATTAATTTCAAGCCATATTTTTTAATTAATCGGAAAAAACAATTACGTGACCTTGAAAAAGCAACATTTTTCTGTAAATAATGCTTCTGCAGGCAGATGTGCGAAGTATGTACTGCTCTCACCTCTGCAAACTACAGTTTGCATTGATTTCTCATATGAAATTCTTGTATTTACTCTTCACCGTAATGTACGAGCATCATAAGCCGTTTGTGAAACTTAAATATAATAATGAAATCGGTTACAACTATTTTTTGAGAAAATCTCAAAATTATCTCAAAATTTGTAGGCTTAGGAAACTAACAGTTAAAGTGATAAAATTAACACCATTTGGGTATGGAATGTGAAGTTTGAGCAATTGTGTATGTACTCAGATAACGTGCCAGTTAAGTAAGATTGACAATATTATTCAGAGGCAAATTTAGAAATTTCAAAACACATGATTTTTCCTATTTTAAGTTGGACCTCCTGTATATTCATATGTCATTTAATGTTTAAGAAACAAACATTTTTCTCATAACAACCCTATCACAAACGAACGCATTCGAAGTTACTTGTATAAGCAGAAAATTTGTTTTTATCAATAATTGATATGGCCATTTTGAAAAATGAAGCTACGTTGGGTTCGTATTTCGTTATCAGCTCATTCTAATCAGTGTCAATGTTATGCTATGCTTTTACAGAGTTGGAATGGCGAACCAACTTACCTGTCACGTAAAACACTTAAATGACTATGTATAGATATATTAGATAGATACTATAAAATTGAAAAAAGAATGTTTCAAGTGATTCAAATGGAAGGGCTCCTAACATTTTCTCCTAAAATATACATCTATAAGAAAGTAGTTCCTTCCTACCATTATTTCAAAAAAAACTCTGTGATGAATTTAATTTCTAATATACCAGAATTATGAGCCATTTAGTCGCTCGTTTGTTGCCAGACTTAAAAAGTAGATGCTTATAAACCAACCAAAATAAGTGCGGAAGTGCTGAGCTAGGTAGAAGGCATCATGTAATTATTAGCTTATTAACGACTTTGCGGTTATATAAATCAAATATTTATTGAAATTATAATCTCTAGCTATATTTTTGAAACTGATATTTCAGGAGAAGTCACAAAATTGTATAATTAAAAATATCGAAAAACAAAGAAACGAGATTTAATTAAGTGCCAGAGTTAAAAACCGGTTCTCATAAGGGGCTGTGCGATGGTATAAACTACATAGATATAGTCCAAGAAACATAAGAAGGGACAAATATGGCCCATCCCACAATTGCGCAGTGGTTTGTTTCTCGTGTGGAGAATAGTGAAATAGCATTTCATAAGTGTAGCTTTATCCCATAAAGTATGGATATACATTTTTTTATAATATTTTGTTTGAGATAATTTTGATATTGTTAAGATTAATTTAAATTTAATATAATGCATAAATACTTTCGTCTAAATTCAATATTAATTTTTATAATTAAATGAGGATTAGTTTAATCTAATAATGTGATATTATAAATATCAATGGACATTGTAAGTACCTATCAGAGTATACTTAAATGAGGAATAGTTAGTTCTAATAATAGGACATTGTAATACTATATATATTATATATATATACTTACAAGTGTGTTGTAGCACTGATAAGGCTATATACATTTCATTACATCTGATTACTGCAAAAGTGTCAAATTGATTATTGATTATGAAAGAAAAGGTAAGCGCGGTAGTGGTAGTAGCGGTGGTGGTGGCGTTGAGATTCGTAGTACAAAAATTTTAGACTGAAGAATAAAGTGTGGGACAAAATTGCCAAAGAATTAGATATAGAAGGAATGGGTGGTAAGTAATTTTTTTACTAAACTATATATTAAAGTATATTATATATTATATTTTTCGCGCAAATGAAAGCGTAATGGGTGGCTCGTCCTCCATCTTGGGTCAAATTGAAAAGTCTGCGCTGCAAGCAGTCCATCGGAATCTAAAAGGTCTTGGAAGTTCGGAGTAGCTGCTTTGGTCCGCAGATAATTATGGAGAACGATGCGTAGCTCGTAAAACAAACAAGATAACCAGATGATTCAAATAACAAAATGCTTGGAGTATATCCAGCTTTATCGTAAATCATATTTGAACAAGGTTCTCTGGCGTTTTTTCAAACGGGATGTTTTAAAGTTACGACTAAAAACAAGGTCAGTGAAGTTGGCGGTGCCCTTTTCGTGTAGAATAAAACCAATAGTTGCTTAATTTGCTGTTAATTTACCGTTAATTATCCGTTAAGTCAAATATTTTGCCGTTGCATTATTTTTTGAAAAAAAGACGTGCACCGCCAACTTCGCGTGAAGTTAGCGGTGCACCTGGCAAAAAGAAAAGAAGAGAATGTGGTCGACCAAAATTAATGATTGGGGAATTTGCCGTTAATTAGCCGTTAATTATCTGTTAAGTCAGATAGTTCGAATTTTTCATTTTTTCCAAGAAAACATTGGTGTATCGCTAACTTCGCGTGAAGTTGGCGGTGTACCCCTGTTAAAAACGACGAAATAAAATGCCAAGGGAGAAACAATTGTGTAGTTTGCAGTTAATTAGACGCTCATTATGCGTGAAGTGACATATTTTTCTTCTCTATTTTTTATTGAAAAAATGAGGTGCACCGATAAATTCACACGAAGATGGCGGTACACCTCCTAAAAAACAATGAAGCGAATGATGTGGACCAAAATTGATGATTAGGGAATTTGCCGTTAATTAGCCGCTCATTGTTGGTGAGGTGAGATATTTTGCTTCAATATTTTTATTGAAAAAAATGAGGTGCACCGCTAAATTCACACGAAGATGGCGGTACACCTCCTAAAAAACAATGAAGCGAATGATGTGGACCAAAATTGATGATTAGGGAATTTGCCGTTAATTAGCTGCTCATTATTCGCGAGGTGAGATATTTTGCTTCTCTATTTTTTTATTGAAAAATGAGGTGCACCGCTAAATGCACACGAAGATGGAGGTGCACCTCCTAAAAAACAATGAAGCGAATGATGTGGACCAAAACTGATGATTAGGGAATTTGCCGTTAATTAGCCGCTCATTGTTCGTGAGGTGAGATATTTTGCTTCTCTATTTTTTATTGAAAAAATGAGGTACATCGCTAAATTCACACGAAGATGGCGGTACACCTCCTAAAAAACAATGAAGCGAATGATGTGGACCAACATTGATGATTAGGGAATTTGCCGTTAATTAGCTGCTCATTATTCGTGAGGTGAGATATTTTGCTTCTCTATTTTTTTTTATTGAAAAATGAGGTGCACCGCTAAATACACACGAAGATGGCGGTGCACCTCCTATAAACAATCAAGCGAATGATGTGGACCACAATTAATGATTTGGGATTTTACCGTTAATAAGCCGCTAATTATCCGTTGAAGCTGATACTTTATGAATTTCTCATTTTTCCAAAAAACATAGGTGTACTTCGCGTGAAGTTAGCAGTGTACCCCTGTAAAAAGAATAAAAAACAATTATTATTATTATTATATTCATGTTTTGTTGCTTTCCAAATTACGGTTAGTATGAAATGATTTGCCATAGATTTGATAAAAAAATTTTCTTTATTATCTTGTATATTTATTCGTCATATAAAGTTTTGTATGTATTATCAAAATCAAAATTTTCAGGTGTCCGTCAAGCCACTCCCCCCATAAAACGAATATAATTTTTTTTTATTGCAAAATTGTTTGCAAATTACGGCCACAAAAAAATAATTTTGTGCACATTTCCTTGACCATTTTCTCGTAATTTGAAAAAAGGGGATGCAGCTTGACGTCTAGCTGCACCCCCGCACCGGTTTCTGTTGCCGAAATTTGAAAATCGATTACACCATAATCATGTGCAAATTATGTGCTCTCCAATGACCTACAGAACAACTATGCTACTATAAGGATACGCCTTCTTTTTTTTATTTATAAAAGGAGGTGTGGCTTGACGTCAAGCTAGACCCCCGCACCAATTCCTGTTGCCAAAATTTAAAAATCGATCACACTATAATTATGTGCAAATTACGGCCCCAAAAAAATTATTTTGTGCAAAATTCCTTGACCATTTTTTCGTAATTTGAAAAAAGCTGGAGCAACTTGACGTCGATCTGCATACCGCACCCATTTCTGTTGCCGAAATTTGAAAATCGATTACACCATAATTTTGTGCAAATTATGTGCTTTCTAATAACCTACTGAACAACTATGCTACTCTAAGCATACACCTTCTTTTATAACTTATTAAAGGGGGTGTGGCTTGACGTTTACCTATTGCAAAATGATGTGCAAATTATGTGCTCTCCAATCACCTAGAGAACAACTATGCTACTCTAACCATACACCTTCTTTTTTAATTTATTATAGGGGGTGTGGTTTGACGTAAAGCCACACCCCCTTTAATAAATCAAAAAAATAAGGTGTATGCTTAGAGTAGCATAGTTGTTCTGTAGGTCATTGGAGAGCACATAATTTGCACATAATTATGGTGTAATCGATTTTCAAATTTCGGCAATAGAAATTTGTGCGGGATGCAGCTCGACGTCAAGTTGAACCCGCTTTTTTCAAATTACGAAAAAATGGTCAAGGAATTGTGCACAAAATTATTTTTGTGGCCGTAATTCTCACAGAATTTGAACATAATTTTGCAATAAATAATTTTTAAATTTGTTTTACAGACCACTTTGTAATTTGAAAAAAAGTTAAGGGATGGAGTACAAAATTTCCTTTTTGTGGCCGTAATTTGCACCTAATTATAGTGTGATCGATTTTTAAATTTTGGCAACAGGAACTGGTGCGGGGGTCTAGCTTGACGTCAAGCCACACCCCCTTTTATAAATAAAAAAAGAAGGCGTATGCTTATAGTAGCATAGTTGTTCTGTAGATCATTGGAGAACACATAATTTGCACATAATTATGGTGTAATTGATTTTCAAATTTCGGCAACAGAAACCGGTGCGGGGGTGCAGCTTGACCCGAAGATGGCGGTGCACCTCCTAAAAAACAAACAAGCGTATGAAGTGGACCAAAATTGATCATTAGGGAATTTGCCTTTAATTAGTCGCTCATTATTCGTGAGGTGAGATATCCCGCTGCTCCACTTTTTATTGAAAAAACATATTTTTTAAAATTTTACTTGTAAATAGTTGTTTTTTTTTAATTTACAAGGTGGATTTCAAACTTTTGAAAGGTTTTTACTGTTAAATGTTTAAAGTCACAGTCTACTTTTGCCTATATTTTGTCATAAATGAAAACCTGAAAACTTTACAATGTGTAAAAAATCAATTGAAGTCCTAAGGCGGATAATAAGCATTATAGAAAGCTTGACGTAACTAAAGAGTTAGCAATTGCCATTTTTACTGTAACCCCAAATAAAAGATAATTTTCATCTATATTATATTGTATACATATATATAAAAACCTAACCAACTTGCATAAGTATTCTTGATAAGACGCGATAGCTTGTACGGGCTCGAAATTTTGTTTTTTATGATACATACAAAACTTTATATGACGAATAAATATACAAGATAATAAAGAAAAAAAAATCAAATCTATGGCAAATTATACATACATGATAATACATACAAAACTTTATATGACGAATAAATATACAAGATAATAAAGAATTTTTTTTTATCAAATCTATTGCAAATCATTTCATACTAACCGTAATTTGGAAAGCAACAAAACATGAATATAATAATAATAATAATTGTTTTTTATTCTTTTTACAGGGGTACACTGCTAACTTCACGCGAAGTACACCTATGTTTTTTGGAAAAATGAGAAATTCATAAAGTATCAGCTTCAACGGATAATTAGCGGCTTATTAACGGTAAAATCCCAAATCATTAATTGTGGTCCACATCATTCGCTTCATTGTTTTTGAGGAGGTGTACCGCCAACTTCGTGTGAATTTAGCGGTGCACCTCATTTTTTCAATAAAAAATAGAGAAGCAAAATATTTTATTTCACGAATAATGAGTGGCTAATTAACTGCAAATTCCCTAATCATCAATTTTGGTCCACATCATTCGCTTCATTGTTTTTTAGGAGGTGTACCGCCAACTTCGTGTGAATTTAGCGGTGCACCACATTTTTTCAAAAAAAAATAGAGAAGCAAAATATCTCACTTCACGAATAATGAGCGGCTTATTAACGGTAAATTCCCAAATCATTAATTTTGGTCCACATCATTCGCTTGATTGTTTTTAGGAGGTGCACCGACCTCTTCGTGTGCATTTAGCAATGCACCTCATTTTTCAATAAAAAATAGAGAAGTACAATATCTCACTTCACGAATAATGAGCGGCTAATTAACTGCAAATTACACAATTGGTAATTTCTTCCTGGGCATTTTATTTCGTCGTTTTTTACAGGGGTACACCGCTAACTTCACGTGAAGTTAGGGATACACCTATGTTTTCTTGGAAAAAATGAAAAATTCGAACTATCTGACTTAACAGATAATTAACGGCTAATTAACGGCAAATTCCCCAATCATTAATTTTGGTCGACCACATTCGCTTCTTTGCTTTTTGCCAGGTGCACCGCTAATTTCACGCGAAGTTGGCGGTGCACGTCTTTCTTTCAAAATATAATGCAACGGCAAAATATTTGACTTAACGGATAATTAACGGTAAATTAACGGCAAATTAAGCAACTATTGGTTTTATTCTACACGAAAAGTGCACCTCCAACTTCACTGACTCTAAAAACAGCATTTTGACTTACCCTGGTAGATAAACATTTAAGCAACTAAAATTACATCACAACAAACTGTTTTAATATAACCGAAAAGGTGAGCTGATACAGTGTGTACCACGTAGATTACCCGCTACCTATGTGATATTACGAAATTTGTAAACACCATAGAGGACGAATTTATAAAGCTATCAAATTAAAATTCGCTATAAAAGTTGACTGTATCTCGGTCGAGTTTATTACCGGACATGATCGGACCAGCAGTTTTAAAATGGCGGCCAAACAAATTAAAAACAAAAATCTCAAGTAGCCAATGTCGAATGTCAGTAAACATATTTTTGTGCTATAGAAATCATCTGTACCTACAACTTTTGTTTTAAGCATTATTTCCTCAAAGTGGTTCTACGACCCTTCGGGATTTTTTAAAATAGCTCCCAAATTATAAAGAAGTCCCATTTCACAATGGAAACTCGCTCCGATAAAGACGAATAGTGGATAATATTTTTGTTATTCTTAGTAATGATTCAAAAACTTTTATCGACAATTTTTACGATGCGTTGTCGAACAGTTTACATTTTCGTAACCCGGTTAATTACGCTACCAAAATAAATGAGCATTACTCAATATATTCTCGCTAACCTTAGGTGAGATGAATCTGTGTAATCTCAGATTTATTCTTGCGATTCCTTTCCGTCCAAACATTTAACAACTGAAAATCATCATCACCATGCGGATTTATTTTTGCTTCGTGGACTATTTATGACTGATCATTACCGTCTGCACCTTACGAGTACACGCGTTGACTGAATTTGAGTGTTGATTTGGACACCAAACCAGCCAAATTTTTCTCTATATTGAGTTTCCATTTCATTAAAATACTCTTTCTCAATCTAGATAAGTAATTATACTGATGATAAGAAATTAATTATCTTAAAACAAGTTTGATATTCTGTGATCCAAAATGTATCGTTACATCTTTGATAAAGAAAAGATGATCTCTTATACATCAACTTCCTGAAAGATGGAGCTATACCTAGATATATACACATCAAATGTATGTTCACGTTTTTATGTATGTTTGGGTGTTTTGCATGGTAAACGTTCACTGGATTGGTGATTATTTTATATTGGAATGAGATGTAATTAGAAATGTTCCCATTATTAAATTTTTCATAATCCAAAATGTAAATGTTTTTGTAAGCTGAAAAATATGTCTGGCAGGATTGAAGAAAATATTACTACCGGCAATATAAACTGGACATTTTTTCAAAAATCAAAGGCTTTCAAGTAACAGCACTAAGAAAGAGAAAGATGTTTAGCGCTATATTCTGAAACAATCAAGAACGTAAAATAAATATTTTTTCAAGAATAGGACCGACTATTAGTTGAAGCACTAAGAAATATACAATATACTATTATGTTACTTCCATTGATGTTGGCAGTTTTAAAGTTGATGCGAAAAGTCTTCTATCTGCCTATAACTGCACAACTTCAAAATTACATGCATCATTATAAATATTTAATTAAATTAAATTAAAATTAAATTAAAATTAATTAAAAAAATGAATGCTTAGAATTATCAAAATTGAGACAATGTTGTAGATAAAAAAGTCATAATATAATAAATTAATATTAGACCAATAAAGCAGAAACTACAATATCTTATAGAGAATACAAAAAATATCAAAGTACTTAAAGTGGAATAAAAATGCAATGCAAAATGTTTAATCAAAAGAGCAATTTTGAAATTGTTGTCATCAGATAGACTCCTGAAGTTAAACACAATATTCTATTCCGCTATATTATCTGAATAGGTTGAACCACTTCTTGTCGGATCCGTGTAAGGCTTAAATTTTTCTTGCCAACACGAGTAGTTAAATAGTAAGAAGACACAGGATGTAAGGTCCAATAAACGGGGAGAATATGCAATATTTCTCTTTCAAGCAATGACTTGGTTTGTTAAAAATCTATTAACAATATTCATGCTAAATCTCTCTGTGTCGGATATTGTGCCATATTGTTGGAAAAATGTCTCCATCCTTACTTTATCTTTATACTATGCAAGTTTAGATGTAAGCGTGAATATTGCTGATGGATTATCCCCAAACCATTTTATCTCTCGAAATGTAAGTTATAATCGTTTCATAAATTCGATGATCAGAGTAGTCCACACAATATTCCGATACATTCTGTTAAATTTGTCACTTTGATAGGTGATTTCAGGAACGGATTATGCAAAATTTTCAATCGTACTTGCACTTTAAATGTATCTCATTCTTAAGGTTTGCTTCATGAATAATAGAATGGCTGGAAATGACATCTTCTTTAATTAATGTCAAATGTTCAAAAAAACAAATCCCTTCCACCCTAATTTGGGGTGTTTTTTGAAACATGGATTTGTTGAATTTCTACAGTTACATATGGGATTATTTTTTCCAATTAAAATAGAACATTCAAATTTTTTTTATTTTTGATGTATTTGAAAGAGGGGATTTGAGAAATGGTCCCATATTCATAAAAACTCAAATCCGAAATCTCCTTATATAATATCTTCGAACGTTTAAATTCAACATTTTTTCAAAAGAGCTACGGTTTTCGAGTTTCAGCAACGTTAAAATTTCTTTCGAAAATTGAAAGTCTGAGAATGCCAAATTAAAAACCAGATTATTTGTAACAATATTTACATTAAACATTTTTTCCATAAAATTACGGTTTTCGAGTTACAGCAGTGGTAAAGTCTGAAATATGTTTACATAAGTATTTCCGCCGCGATGTATTGAGATATTCAAATAATACTCCTAGAGTACAAGCAAAGAGTTCTTCTCTGGTATAAGTGAACGTTCAAGGATTTTTGTGAATAATGTTACACTCAAAAGTGTAATAAGTCATAAGTGAAATAAATATTTTTTTACAAAAAATTGGACCTACTTTATTAGTTGGTGCACTGAAAAATACAAAATAATATTAATTCTATTGGTGCTGGTACTTGTGAAGTTGGTACCAAGAGGTTTCTATTTATCTACAATTGCACAACTTCAAAACTACCAGTACCAAAGAAGATAGATACTACATAGAAGTGTACATCGTATAGTAAATTTGAGGCAAAAACCGAGTGAGCTTCGTTAACCAAGTGACGAGGGCACTACCGTTGAAAATGAGTATTTTGTAAAATAACTCAACATTCCGCTATCAGGCGACCAGAAACGGCTATAGGTACTTATGTGTTCCTAGCGTCTCTCAACGGCAATCACCAGCCCGCTGCCCGCTAGAACACATGAGTACCTATAGCCGTTTCTGGTCGCCTGATAGCCGAATTATTTTACAAAGTACTACTCATTTTCGATGGTAGCGCTCTCGTCACTTGGTTAACGAAGCTCACTCGGTTTTCGCCTCAAATTTACTATACGATGTACACTTCTATCCATCTTCTTTGCCAGTACCAATAGAATTAATATTATTTTGTATTTTTCAGTGCACCAACTAATAAAGTTCGTCCAATTTTTTTTTAATATTTATATTAAGTAAAATGCGCAAACTCAAATGAAAAAGCAAACATGCAATAATTGAACTCATTATTTTCTTATATAGCTGAAGCCATAATCTTGTATTACCTAAGTATTTTAAAATCCACATATAAAGAATACAATAGTATTATCATAGAAACTGTCTACATTGAAAAAAATATACATCCTGTGCAATTTAGAGTTGCGAATAATATGTACCTACATGTCGATGGATAGAAAAATAAATGTTTTTCTCGTATCGGGAGATTTCATCAATCTGATGGATTAAAAAAAACAATTATGGAAGATGGTTTCTTCTTTTACATCTAATTCTATATTTATTTTCTCATTAGGTTGGAGTTTGATTAATGGAATTGGTGAAAATTCTACAGGAAATTCTCTTATATTCAATTAACTTATTAGTTATATAGAAAATGTAGGTCATTTTGTGAGGAGATCTTTATGATTATTTTTTTCTCCTATTGGATTGATATACCTTGGATGTGTCCTAAGGCCCTTTCGGGAATTTATATCAGGATTATATAGTGTTCTAAAATGTTTGTGACGTCATTTTTACCTATATATTAAAAGAAGATTAGATTACATATATTTTGTTTAGATTGGTACCCCCGTCTTATGTTTCTAAAATTTTATTGACCGACTTCCCAAAAGGAGGAGGTATACAATTCGATTGTGTGCTTTTTTTTTTTTTTTGGTTTGTGCGCGCGTTTCATATAGTAAATGTACTCCGATTTTGATGATTTTTGATTCATTTGAAAGAGGAGGCTTGAGAAATGGTCCCATATTCATAAAAACGGGAATCCGACATCTCGTTCCCTCCGAAAACCGCCCCCGAAGGGGGTGGAGGGGGCAAATTTTGTCGAAAATTGAAAATCTGCGTTGATATAATTAAAGATAGGACAATATCCGGAAACGTTTAAATGGAACATTTTTTCAAAGGAGTAACGGTTTTCGACATAGAGACATTTTAAACTCTCAAATATACCTATTTTCGCTATGTGGAGAGAGCGATTTCTGTCGAAAATTGAAAATCTGTTTGCAGTACATGAAAGACATAATTATTTGTAGCAACATTTATACTGAACATTTTCCCCTTAGAGTTACGGTTTTCGAGTAAAATCGGTGTTAAAATGGTAACAACTAAAATATTCAAGCGTATTTCCGCAGCGATGTACTGAGATCTCAATAATAACAACTACAAGCAAGGAATATACGTGGGTAATAGAATAAGTACTATCTTCATTGGTATTAGTGAACGTTCAACGATTTTCGTGACTAATGTTACACTCAAAAGTGTGAAATAAATATCTTTTACAAAAAATTGGACCGACTTTATTAGTTGGTGCACTGAAAAGTATAAAATAATATTAATTCTATTGGGGCTGGTACTTGTGAAGTTGGTGCCAAAAGTTACCAATCTACCTGCAACTGCACAACTTCAAAAGTAACAGCACCAATAGAATTAATATTATTTTATACTTTTCAGTGCACCAACTAATAAAGTCGGTCCAATTTTTTGTAAAAAATATTTATTGCAATCTATTCAGTAAAATTCTCTAGAAAAAATAAAACCAAGAAATAGTTTTGCATTACTTGTTTGAACAAATATCTATTTCTTTGTTTATATATTTATACTTCAGAGATAAAATTATATCTGGTACTCATTAAAGAAGGTTTATCATTGTCGTCGTACAACCCCATCAAAGCTCCGAACGCAATCAAAGTTATTTGTAGAAAACTCGAACAATAGAAGCAATGGTGTCTTCTAATTTGATTACATTAATATTCATTAAATCATCAATATTAAATTTGCACTAATGTAATGGTGCGGTTATAATGATAGGGTTGCCAACGCGTCTAGCTACTATGCATTGGTCACCTCGTGGAAAGAACCGGCAACTTTCCAAGTAAGTTTGCCTAGTAAGGCTTTTCAACTAGTGTCGTTCGGTACTAACGACAAACTGTTTTGGTCCCATATATTTTTTAAATGACGCGTGCTAGCAATTGTTGGAAAATTCATTATTGAAATGATCGTTCAACGAATTGCATGTGTTTAATCGTTTTCAAATCTATCATATCCATTTTAATCAATAAGTTTTTGATCAAGATTTTGAAAACCGTGAATAATCTTGCAACTGGGTTACTATATATTTTTACTTTTTGACCGACGAACCCCAAACGGGGGAGGTATACAATTCGACTTTGTGCTTTTTTTTGGTTTGTACGCGCCTTTCATATAGTAATCGTACTCCGATTTTGATGATTTTTGATTCATTTGAAAGAGGAGGGTTGAGAAATGGTCCCATATTCCTAAAAACAGGAATCCGACATCTCGTTCCCTCCGACAACCGCCCCCGAAGGGGGTCAAATTTTCTCGAAAATTGAAAATCTGCGTTGGTTTAATTACAGACAGGACAATATCTGGAAACCTTTAAATCGAACATTTTTTCAAAATAGTAACGGATTTCGAGATAGAGACATTTTAAATTCTCAAATATACCTATTTTCGCTATGTGGAGAGGGCGATTTCTCTCGAAAATTGAAAATCTGTTTGCAGTACATGAAAGACATAATTATTTGTTGCAACATTTATAATGAACATTTCTCCCTTAGAGTTACGGTTTTCGAGTAAAATCGGTGTTAAAATGGTAACAACTAAAATATTCAAGCGTATTTCCGCAGCGATGTTCTGAGATCTCGATAATAACTACAAGCAAGGAATATGCGTGGGTAATAGGATAAGTACTATCTTGATTGGTATTACTGAACGTTCAACGGTTTTCGTGACTAATGTTACACTCAAAAGTGTGAAATAAATATTTTTCACAAAAAATTGGACCGACGTTATTAGTTGGTGCACTGAAAAGTATAAAATAATATTAATTCTATTGGTGCTGGTACTTGTGAAGTTGGTGCCAAAAGTTATCAATCTACCTGCAACTGCACAACTTCAAAAGTAACAGCACCAATAGAATTAATATTATTTTATACTTTTCAGTGCACCAACTAATAACGTCGGTCCAATTTTTTGTAAAAAATATTTATAAGATTTTATTCAATGATAATCCACCTTTCATAACAATTAATTTGAATCCTCAGCAATATAATTTGATAGGATATATAGAAGAAGGGAGATGGAGAGTATCGGTTTCAACATTTGTAGAGAATTGACAGGTAGTAGAATGGTCTATGAGATAATCCGATGAGGTAAGATGATCCTTTATAATTACAAGGAAATTATTGTTGGATTTGTATAACGCTTTATTTAGTTCATTTTCCTGTCAAATTAACCCTAGAAAGCAAATATCGAACAAAGAATACTCGTACCTTGTATCTTATGGCGAGTCAACATGTAAACATGTTTACGGATTATCTTTAATTTATATATTTATTTTACGTTCAGGAAGCTACTAAAACTGTCATGTCACATAGATAGACAAGTAAACAGTGAGACGGGCGAAAGATAGAATGAAGAAGCTATAAGCGCAATCAAATATTTATATAAAAAAAACGTCCAAAACGGTATAACATAGTATGGGTCTGATATGGGTCGTTCAGGAGTCATGGGCACGGAAAAAAGGTATGTATTTGGACGATCGTGGTGGTGTTACTGTGTAAGATATTGAAGAACTTTTATCACTAGAGTTTTTTCTATTTCCTGTAGTTTAATAATAATTAATGAAATTGTCGAGAGGATTAAGCAAATATACAGGGTGATTGAGTTTGCGAAATTATGAATAAATATTTTTTTTAAATGGAACGCCCTTTATAAATACATCAATGAATGCAATAATGATTAAGCTTTCCCAAAATGTGCAACATGTATAAGGAAAAGTCAATAACTACGAAGTTATTACGTAAAAACTTCACAAATCATTATGTCATCTTATTTATTGTTGGATTTCAATTGTTGCCATGGTAACTTCATATTTTGATCGAAGTTAAGTGATGCGAAGCCCACAGAACTCCTCTTCCAGTTACAATATTTTTTGAGTTACGGCATCTAAGCTAAGCTAAGCTAAGGCAACCAAAAAAGGCTTCTATAGAATGCATCCTGAAAATTTGATACTACACACTAGGAGATGTAGCAATTCGTACTTCCTTGGACTCAGAATCCATATCAACTCATTTTATTGGATTTATATTTTTTTTCATGCAAAATAACCAATAAGCTGCAAGCATACGTTTCTATTTAGTAATGTAATAAATAACGTTGGAAAAAACATACACAACAAAGATTTAAACAACGAAGAGTTATAAATTAAAATAAAATAACAGAAAACAACCACACGTATAACATTTAAAATTAAAGTAATTGAAATGCTAAAATAATAAAAAAACGAATATCTTATAAAAGAAAATTGTGTCCGATTTCTTGCTGGCATATATTCATTCTAACAACGAAAGAGCGTTTGACGTCATTCAGAATATTGGGCGTTATAGACTGAAATGCATGTCTTTCATGGCCTCCTACAACGCGGGATAGACAGATAGACTATATATTTGACATGTCCCCATCGAAAAAAGTCCATCGCAGTTAAATCTGGGGATCTCTGCGTGACTATCGATTATCCCTCCCCCCACATTTAGAGACCACTGATTTTGATAATCAATCAAACGCATCCAGTGCGGATTCTCAGTTGCATAATAATGCATGTTATGGCTGTTGACTGCTCCGTTACTTTTACAGGTAGCTTCGTCAGAGAATAGTATCCTGTGAATTATTCCGTCCGCCATCATAATATTACAAAATTCTACTCTTTTCTGGAAGTCATTGGCGTGAAATTCTCGATGTAAGTCCAAGTGCCGGATATTGTCCAAACGTTAATTCTGGCATCTCGAATTTTCGATATTCGAGAAAATTTGCCCCATTCACCCCCTTCGGGGGCGGTTTTCAAAGGAAAGTAGATTTCGGATTTGAGGTTTTACGAATATGGGGCCATTTCTCAAGTTTCCTCTTTCAAATGAATCAAAATCGTACGTTTATTATAAAAAGGCGCGAACAAATCAAACAAAAAGCAGACAGTCGAATTGTGCTCTAGCAGTGGCGGCTACTCAGAGGAGGCAGGGGAGGCCGGGCCTCCTCTACAATATAAGGCAAATTCATATTTTTGATGTAGTAGCAAATCAAATCTAAAACGTTTTATATAAGTTATATTTTATACGATATATAAAACAAAAAATTCAAGATCGTTATATTTCAAACGAAAATAGCATGTTTGCATATCAACTGAAACCTTATCATGGACACCACTAAATGAGCGCCACCGCATTTCAGTATACGCAGCGTAAAAATTATACCTAGACGTCCTACGTGCGTCCAACCGACAACATTTCGAGCAGAGGAGGCTGAAAATTATTAGCCTTCGTTCAAAATGTACAGATCTTATTGCAGCGTGACCTTGGATTTGGTGGTTGTCGATTTTAGCATATGAATTTTTACGGACTCTGGGGAGTCTGGCTTCCACTCGACACGCCCACTTTGCATCGTCCGTCGATCATTGTCGGAATTATTCGCATATCACACGGTTAACAGTAAACTAGTCATAGTATTTCGAATTTCTGGTACCGCGTGTTTTATTTAGGATTTCGGCCTTGCTTGAATGGTAAGTGTGAGAACTAACTGATTTTATTGTCGCTAGATAGTATCTATCTATATCTATACTATACTATACTATAAATAAAATCGTAGTGTCTGTAATATCAAAATAACAGGTTTTAGGTACCTATAAATGTCACTAATAACAAAACCAAATTTTTTATAATTTTTGTCTATCTGTCTGTTTGTTTCGGCTAATCTCCGTAACGGTTGAATCAATTCCGACGGGATTTTCACTGGCAGGTAGCTAATATTATAAGGAGTAACTTTGTAATAAATGTTTTTATTTTAGAAAAAAATATGTATGTATGTTTGTTAATTGAATATGTATATCATTTGATTATTTTATTAGAATATTTAACAGGCGATCGAAAATGAGTATTCTAGATGAGAATTTCATACATTATTGGCTTCTATTGATGATCTTTAGTAGAATAGTAGTAGTTTGAATACCTCCAGACCAACACAAAAAATGTAAGGCGCCATAGCAATTCCTCCAGGGGTTGTGTGGAAAATGCAAGTTGTATTCTTCTAGTAATTTTGTAGAGTTGGCCTCCTCTGCAATAAATGTCACGAGCCGCCACTGTGCTCTAGCGAAAGCTGCAGCACCTTTATGAGTGTAAATTCGGAATAAAATTATAGAATAATGGCTTTAACGTTGAGTTAGAAATAGAGTTAATAGGGTTTATCAAACAGTACAGTAAACCGATTCTGTAAGAATGTCAAGTATTCAATTGAAACAAATGTAGAATAATTCGCCTTCCTCTTCTTTCGAACGAAATATTCAAAAGGTGCCGCGCACTTTCGCATGCCTAGATGCCTAGACTCCATGCTAGGTTTCAAAATACTAGACAATCAATCGACCAACACACAGCTTAGTGTGAAATATCTCTTAGTGGATTGTCCGTTATTTGGTTGCTCGAGACGAACATACAACATCCCATAGGACATCTCAACAATATTGTGCCAAACTTGTGAAATTCAAAACCTAACCGACTATCTAAAAGACATTGTGTTATTCTATGAGCTATAAATAATTGTATTGCATAAATTGTATTTGTTCCAGACATATTTTAACCTGTACTTACCATGAATACTGTTTCCGTCGCTAATAACCATTAAGTGGATGCGACGTTAAATGTTTAATAGAAAAAAAAAACAAAAAAAAATCCACAAACATTTTCTAAATTATTCATCTTACATACCTTAAATATTAAATAATGCTTATCTGGTGCGTCTAGCAGAAACATATTTAGGTATTTCTTTTCTTTTCAAAATTTCTGATTTTTTTTGGTTTTATAGTCAATCGATCTTTTTTTAGACCGACTTCAAAAAAATGAGATGTATACCTTCTCATTTTTTTCGGTTGTATGTTTTCTTTTTTTTTTTTTTATGGCTGTTCGTGCGTTTTGCATAGTAAACCTAGTCTGATTTAGACGATTTTTATTTCATTTGAAAGAGGAGAATTGAGAAATAGTCCCGTATTGAGAAAAATCAAATCTTCTTCCCTCCGAAAACCGCCCCAAAGGGGATGGAGGGGGCAATTTTTCTCGAAAATTGAAAATCCGAGACGGCAGAATTAATGAAAATTCCATATCCGGAAATGTTTAAATTGGACACATAATAATAATAGGTTTTCCCGTTACAGTCTGAAATATGTATTTAAGCTTTGTGGAAGGGGCAAGTTTTTCGAAAATCGAAAATTCGAGTCTTAAACATTTTTTGAAAAGAGTTACGGTTTCCGAGTTTCGCAATGGCAAAGTCTGAAATTGAAAATATGAGACGACCAAATCAAAGAAAATATAAATATATATGCAGCAACATTTATATTGAGTTACGGATTTCGAGTTACAGCAGTAAAGTCTGAGATATGTATATTTGCGCCGCGATGTTTTGAGATCTCTGAATGATAAGTAACAAGTACAAGCTAAGGGTATTAGTGAACGTTCAACAATTTTCATGACTAATGTTACACTCAAAAATGTGAAATAAATATTTTTAACAAAAAATTGGACTGACTTTATAAGTTGTTGCACTGAAAAATACAAAATAATATTAATTCTATTGGTGCTGGTAATTTTGAAGTTGTGCCGTTGTAGTTTGTTGTTGTAGGCACCAACTCCAAAAGAACCAGCACCAATAGAATTAATATTATTTTGTATTTTTCAGTGCAACAACTTATAAAGTCGGTCCAATTTTTTGTTAAAAATATTTATTAAATGTCATCATTCTGGCTTATTTAGATACTAATGTCTGGAACTTGTTTGTTGCAACATCCAATTCATACAGACCACATTGAACATTGTAGATGATTTTTTCGTCATCAAGATATGAGTAAAATATGACAGAAGTACAGCTTAAGATGTTCCCGCTTTATTTTCTTTACACCACTTAATGAAGAGGGAATATTCTTTTATATATATATATATATATATATATATATATATATATATATATATATATATATATTTATACCGACTCCTGGGCGATTCATTAATTTAAAATGGTGTTCTTCTCTAATATGTGGTGGCGTACAATTAACAACACTTTCGTTACTTCACCTCAGCATTTTTGAAAAATACTGATGTTATCAAATAAGTGAAGTGAAATTTTGTGCATGCGCTCGCTCGTAGCAAGTGTCTACTTTCGAATGTCAAATGAGACTTAGAAAAGCCTACTTTCATGTTCAGTCGTATAAAAAACTTTGCGCTAATAACGAATAGAATAACCTCGGATGTCAAGCAAATGTCAAAATGACTTGAATTTCGGGTTACAATGATGATACAAATAATGTAGATTCTACTTTGCTAGCTTAAATCCTCTATTCTATGTTTTCTAATTTAATGTCACCCCTTCCGTTCATTATGCTGTGAGTTCAAGTTATTCTATGTTTTGCTCCAATGAAAAATTAATTTGATCAATAAAAATACATACTGTTTTGCCTAAGTTTTATTTATAATGACAAAAAAGTCTGTTCAGGAAACACATTGTATAAAAGAGTGGCTAAATAAAAAAGAATACATTAGGTATATGTGGAATGTCTTAGGGAAACTGAAGGAATATTTTTCGGATTCATGGCCAAGAATTACCGCTCTTTGGCTTTTATTCTTATTTTCTTGGAGATTTTAGAAAACTGCTTCCTAAGCAGTTTGAACCCATTTCTTACAAAATACAAACTTGTCCGTTAGTCAGCTTGGCTTTCTCCAAAACTGCTCAACTATGGGTGCCATAAATGAGAAACTGATTAATCATTTGGAGCACAGGAGTGTTCTTTGTCCTCTTTTGTCATCTCAGTATGGTATTTGACTGCGTGAATTGATTTTATGAGATAAAATGGAGGCGTATGGATAAGGAGGCTCAGCCTTTACATGGCTGTCAAGCTTTCTAGAAAGCAGTATGTTTGGTTGTCACATGTAGAGCCCGAATCAAAAAGATCATATACCTCGGCCAAGACAAGCATGACTTTAGGAGTACCGCAGGGTTTTGTATTACCTACCTTTATTTATTTTATAACTGATATCATGGAAGTCATAGATCCTAACTGGACAGAGCCCTGTTCGCTGATGATTCTACATTATTTATAGTATCACGATCAATTCACGAAGATCTTAAGCACACATGTGGTATAAAAGCACTTCTGGAGTGGTTAAAAACTACTTAAATTAGGTTTCATTCAGCTCCAAAAAAACAAAATCTTAACCTTGATTAGAAGGTTGGCGAGGAAAATATATCTTGCTTTACATTTTCAAAAGTTTTATATGTGACAGTAGATCAGAACCTTAACTTCAAGGAACTCTGTAGCTCATAATTTTCCAAGTTAAACAGACAGTCTCTGTTTTTTTATCAGAAATCTTTGGATGCCCCTGTAAAATCTTCTCTCTGTCTACAACGCTTATATAGGATCTCGTCTTCATTATGGCATTAGCTTCTTGGTGGTTTCTTCAGCATCACGAGATATTTTTGTTTCACAGAAAAGAGCGTTAAGGTGTATACTTGGTATATATTTTATTTTCTATTACAATTCACGAGAATTGGAATTCTTTCTCTCAGGGGAATTTTAATTTATGAACTAAGAAAGTTTATTTTTTCAATTAAATCATCTTTTTACCTTCCCCAAAGGATGCAAATAATTTTAGAGCTCTTAAAAACTTCCGAAAACCTTTTTAATTAATCATGAATTTCACAATATGAATGAATACTGTACACAATTGTAGTGATTTTATAGTATTCTATATTTATTTGTTGTCTTAGTGTTATCTAAGATATTGATGGATTCCATACATTATAAAACTTCATTTTGGAAATAAAAATTATTATTATTATTATTATTACCATTAATACAGATAGAGCAGACAAGTCCTAACACTGCTAACGTAATTAAAAGCTAGCAGTTTTATAATGATTAGGTTATTTTGTGAAGCATCAAATTTGCCTTTTTGGCATTAAACTGGCACATTAGCACTAATTATAGATAGATCGATAAATAGATAGATAGAAATTTATTTCCCAAGCAGGTACATAGATTTTGAAAATTAATACATTCTTAGATAAAATACCTTGAATTAATACCTATTGCCAATTTGCCAAAGGCTTAGGGAAAATGCTGACTAATAACCATAACGATTTTTAAAATAACCTAGTAAGCCCCATATGGGGGAAGTAAATACAGTCAGTAGGAAATGTATAAAAAATTTATAATAATAATATTCAAAACTAATATAACAAAAATAAAAAATGTTACATCGTATAACAGTTTACAAAACTAAAAAAAGCTACTGAAAAAAAAACAAAAACGAATTTCAAGATTATAGAAATCAGGAATCATGCTTGTTAATCAGTGGAAGTTGATTAAAAAATATTCATCAAGGTCATAGCAAACATGGAGATGTAGTAATTTTATAAGGTCCTTTTTGAACTTATTCAACGATAACAGTTTCATAGTGTTCGGAAGATGTTTATAAATTTTTATTCCTATATACAGAGGACCATTGCGCATTAGGTTGAATTTGGCGTTCGATGACTAGCGCGCAAAGCCGCTTAAAGACCCTAGGGTCAATATACGAGTAGCGCGCGAGCTACCTGGGGTATACCTGCACCAGCGTCCTTCTTTATTCGCTGAAAAAAGTACTTTTTCCAGAAAAATGGATTTTTTTAAAATTATTCAAATAAAAGAAAAAAAGAGGATTCCAGCCTTTTTCGATTTTTTTTCTAGCTTGAACCAAACTCATTAAATTGGTATATAGGTACTATTGGAATATTTAATGTTATTTTTTCTTTCTTTGGTGCATCTGTAAAAAATGTAAAAACTAGAATCATACCACTCATTTTGCAATCTATAGAATTCAAATATCTATTACCTATATACATAGGTACCTCCAACTTTGGCCTGTTTTTATTGCACGGTCTTTTCTAAATCTATAGTTATCGATCACACGTTAACTCTTTTCCTTTCGCACTTAACATAGATAACGTACTTGAAAATTAGAATAATAGAATAACCAGGTGAATAATAATATTATTATTACTATTATTATTACTATTATTATAATTATTATATCATATACCAATATTAAGAGTTTGGTTCAAGCTAGAAAAAAAACTCGAAAAAGGCTGCTATCCTCTTCTTTTCTATTATTTGATTAATTAAAAAAACATTTAAAAAAAAACTTTTGTTCAGTGCATGAAAAAGGACGCTGGTGCAAGTATACGGCAGGTATACCACAGGTAGCTCGCGCGCTAGTCGTACATGGCCTTGAATTTGTAGTTTGGTATGATAAACAGTTGATTTCTCGTTGGATAATGGTGTCTGTCTGCGGGTCGTTCTAGAGAGTTTTTATTTTTGTGTATCAGGAGGGATATTTTGTATATATAAAGATTGGTGAGGGTAAATATTTGGTGGTTTTTAAAATGGGGCCTACATGAATCCCTGAAATTGAGTCCAAAGAGCGTTCGAATGGCTCGTTTTTAAATAGTGAATGTTGTTTTTGCTGAAGCTGCCGAGTCCCAGAATTCGATACCATATTTCAAGAGGCTGTGGATGTTCGCATAATAAACTGACTTGGCCACTACTATATTAGTATTAATTTTGATGGTGCATAAGGCAAATGTTGCTCGGCATAGTTTGGAATTGAGTTGACTGATGTGTTCTGTCCATGCTAATTTACTGTCAATGAGAATACCTAAGAACTTTGTTATATCTGATGGATTGATAGTTTTTCCTTCCACTATGAGAACTATATCCTCATTTTCGCGTTGGAGATTGAATCGTATGCTTTGAGTTTTGTCGATATTCAAGGAAAGTTTGTTTGCTGAAAACCAGTCATGTAATTTATTAATTGTGATTTGTGCTGCGAGCACCAAATTTTGTTCATTTTTGCGGATTATTAAGCTAGTATCTTCTGCAAAAAGTGAGAATGAAACTGAGGGAAAGTTGCAAACAATATCGTTCACATAAATCAAGAATAGCGTGGGACCTAGGATAGATCCTACGCCGGCCTGCACAGTCATCGGTTCTGAGTGATAATAGGTTAATGTTGAATTATGTATATCTTCGATTTTAACCAGTATATCTCGGTGGAGGCGGTACGTTTGAATCCACTTCTTAGCGACACCTCGGATACCGTAATATACCAGTTTGTCCAACAGTATAGTATGATCAACACAGTCAAATGCTTTGGATAGGTTGCAGGAAACTCCTAGTGGGCGCTGTTGGGATTCAAGGGAGCTGTTAATCGCTTCTAAAAGATTAAAAGTAGCGTCAGACGTATTTGATTTTTTCTGAAGCCAAATTGGGCGTTCGTAAGTATTTGCCGATAGTCTAGATAATTTGTGATTTGGCGATTAACTATCCACTCTAAGAGTTTAGAAAAGCTAGGGAGCAGGGAGATACCTCTGTAATTGATGATCTCGAATGCGTTTTCTTTTTTATAGATGGGGATTACTATTGATGTTTTGTAAATTTTTGGAAAAACTCCGGTAGATAGGGATAGGTTGAATAAATATATTAAAGGGGCCTTTAACCTATTTGCTTGTCTTTTAATAAATGTCATCGGTATGCCGTCAATCCCTATTGATGTTTTAGGTTTTTGAGCACTGACACAATCTAGAATATCTTCTTCTGTGACGGGTACAAGAAAGAAGGTATCAATGAAATTTATTCCCATGTTCCGGAGGTAATCATGGCAAGTTTTTTCACTTAAGTTTGGTTCTGTGTGATTAGCTATATTAACGAAAAAAAATTTGAACTCTTCTGCCACTTCGGGAGAGTTTTCAATTATAGTGCCGTTTTTATTTAACATTATTTTGTCTTGCTTGGAAGGTTTTTTTCTGGTAAGATAGTTGACTACCTCCCATCTAGTTTTAGGCTTATTTTGTGAGGAACAGATCAGGTTACCGATATAAGTGGCCTTCGCATGCTCGATGTTTTTTTTAGAATTTGCTTGTATCTATTTATGTAATTAATTATCGCTGTATTCCTAGTATATTTTTTTAGTTGTAACAGAAAACGTTTATTCTTACATGATTTTTTTAATCTCAAAGTTATCCAGCCTTTGAATGATTTTTTGTAATGAAGGACCTTCTCTTTCAGAGGAAAGGCTTTGGAAAAGCATGAATTGATTATGCTGTGGAGCATTTAATACACCTCATCTGTGTCCGCTATGCTGTAGAGTGATTGGAGGTCAGTGGAATCAAAAAGTTCCGTGAATTTCTTAGTTTCGCTATATGATCTTATCATTTTGAAGGTATGTTCGTCAGTAGACCTATAGTCCTGTGAGAGGTGCAAAAATTGTGCACTATTATCAACTACTGATGTATTAAAGGGTCTATGTGATTTTATCAAGATATTGTCTATTGTGGTGGAGGAAGTTGTTGTTATTCTTGTCGGTTCGGTAATCGTTATAGTGAAATCCAGCATTTCTAGCACATCTTTGAGATCGCTCAAATTTTTACTAGGGACATTGAAGTTCAGGTTGAAATCCCCGCAGATGACATAGTGATAATTCATATATTCTTGATACAATTGATTGATTAGGTCGTAGAATGTGTTTAAAAAGTTTCAAACTTACCCAATGGACTTCTGTATATGCAAATAACAATCGTTTTCAGAAATTTACTACTCGATGCTGTAAATTCAATATCTTTCTCGATGGGATGAGCTCTAATTGGTTGGATATTTGCGAAATGCGAGTGAATTTTATTTTATATAAATATTATTACACCACCATGTGTGTGTGTTTTAAGGCAAAAAGAGGAATTGGCTAAATAGTTATTGGGTTGAAAATGTGCTATCTCATCATCATGCTTCCAATGTTCGGAAAAGCAGATTATATCAATATTTCGCTTTTCTTTTTCATCTAGAAAAATATTTACTTCATCTAATTTATTACGGAGTGACTGTATATTAAGATGCATGAGGACGAGAGGTGAAGTAGTGTTATTAGCGTTTCTTTGGCTCAATTTGGACGGTTGTTCCATGTTTGTTTCCTGAATGTTGTCATGAGCACTAATCAATTGTCCAATAATTATGTTATGAGTAAATATTTACTAATTCAGATATCTGTTTTACATCTCCCAGTTTGCTGTGGATGTCATATTAGCAGAGTTAGGTATCTGCTAGGTAGGAAAGCCTTAAAGGCTACAGACATTTATAACTTATAATGCTGGTAAAAATTATGGTTAGGGTTTAATACTAGAAAAACTCACAATATAATTAAATATCTAGTTACAAACATAAATAAACAGAGGGACTATACTCAAGAAATGAAACAGAGAATTGAGAACACAGGTCCGCATTCATAAAAATGTGTTCTCACTTCTACTTTATGTGGCTGAATCCTTGACACTGACTGGAACATCAAACAAGAAACTGGAAGCATTTGAATGATGGTGCTGCAGACGTATACCTACTTAGAATAACATGGACAGACTGAATTACGATTAACCAGATCTTAAGAATAATTAAAAAAGATTGAACAATTATTATCACTGTGAAACGTCGCAAACTTGAACGGTTTGCTTCATTTTATTCTATACCGAAAAGTACCTATACCTACGGATGTAGGTGTCGAGAGAGAAGAATGATAGCACGGCTGCAGAACTTGCGAAAATGGTTCCCTAGAACTAGTTCCAAGAAGACTAAGAATAGAAAATGTTCCATCTTCCATCCATTAATGGAACTCAGTTTAGTGACTAAGAAAATCTTATACCTACGAATAGTTGTATGACAGGGTGGCTTGGATTATATTGTCCAAAAATTCGCTATTAAAATGTATAAATGGTTTAAGAAGATCCCTTATATATTTCCTAATTTCATCAAGCCGTATTTCATTTTTTCATTACGCATAATTCATTTATATCGGGAATTTTAACTCCAGAGGTATCTATCTAAACAGTAACAAATTACTTGAAATAGCGTTTGGGCGTTGTGCCAATAACATAGAGCAGTGCAACGACCGTACGTAATCACAGAATCTAAGCACTCTTATTATAGTCTCAAATTTAACGCACAACTAAACATAATTCATTTTGAATAAATCAACAAAATTTTTATCTTTTGAAATAGTTTAATAGAAATGTTTCATAGACCTATCTTTACTACTACTAATACAATAAATATGTTACCAGAATTTTACTTAGAAGCAAGTATTATCGGATGAATTAAATAAATAACATAGTTTATTGTGTTCAAGAGAATCCCAACAACAGCTAGGTAATAAATACTCTTCTCGTTCTAGAATTCAAAGATTCGAGTAGGTAGATATTATACATGGAAAAATGTGAGCAATCAACTATTTTGATTCATTGTTTATGTATAAGTTCTATTCGATCTTATACATTGTAAAAATAGTAACCAATTTTCACACCATCCGTACTGTCAGCAGCTGCGAAAATAAGATATACCTAGTCATTCTGATTTTATAAATCGTAGAATTTCAACAAGTCAACATAAATACAACCAACTAATACGGTTTTTGATGGCTCCCCAACTTTTCGGTTGATTTCAAAATAGACACATTTTCTCAACAAACTTGTATCATTAGTGAATGAAGACTTTTATAAATAGTGTTTGATTGGTCGGTTTATAATTCGTTCACGTCTCGAATATTTATTTTAAAAGACATTTAAAGAACATCTGTCATGTTTCTAGACGACATGTTTCATTATTAAAGCAAATCAATTATAAATAAATTTCTTATTACTATAGATAGCAGATACAGCAACATTTCTTACGGTAGCTTTTTTTAATAATGTAGTTGATTTTATCATTGCAAAATTGAATTTGTGCGAATTAATGCGGTAGAGTCTTTGATAACTTTGGTAAGTCTTGAAACATTTTGAATACAGGATTAGGTACTTTGAATTTATGACAATATAATGTCGGTCGACTGTGCACCCAAATCGCTGAGTATGTGATTGAATCTGTCGTATCTTGCACCATCAACAGTCCCAGGAGCTTCTGTTGGTCACATTCTGGAGCTTATGGATCTTTTATATGGTACAGCCACTGCTCATCGAAACTCTAACCAGCTCAAACTTTATTTCCTATTTGATTTTTTTTATAAAAACCAAGAGCCATGTCCAATATTCATGTAAATATCGGGCAATACCATTTTTCGACGAATATTTACCCCATGCATTTTTACAACTAATCGTCGCATGACCAAATCTTCATAAGTTGCCCAATACAAACGCTCGTATGGAAGTTGGTGATATCCGGAAATTATAAGTATTTCCATGAAACATTTAAGCTGTTTAATGTGAAGGCCAAAAGTGGTATCTTCTTTATTTTGGTAGGAAAACGTAATGTTTCCTTCATGATGTGTTCCAAAATATTGGCCTTTATAGAACAGTGACTGAGTTCTAATAAGGTCAATGATCCATATTTAGATATTTCTCTATTATCTTCTCAAGGTGGTTGAAATGAACCTCTTTCTCTTCCGTTTTTTGTGAGACGTGTTTTCTCAATAATTTCTTGTAGAATTTTTATATTTGATATCATGTGAAATGAACATGCACTGTCTATCTTTTTGCGTGAGGAATTTATCAGAAGACACATCTTTCTGATGAGTGGTTAGACTTCTTATAGTATTTACAAGCTGATGTATTTGTATCTCTATCTTGATATTTATCCTCATTATAGCCATCATTTGGTAAATAGTTTGTTTTTCTTGCAGTATTTACAAGGAGGTTTCTTCTTCTTATTATATGTAGTTTTATTGTCATGGTCAGTCTTGAAAGCCACACTTGGTTCATCTTTCTTACTACTTTCTTCTGAGCACCGTTTTGCTATGAGATTCTCAATAGCCTTCTGAGAGTTTGGCGTAGGGCGTAGAATCTCATACATAAAATCTTGTTAATAAACATATTGATTGATTGATTGATATTTTTCTTCCATTCAATCTGAAATCAATTTGTTGTACTGCTCTCAAGTTTGTCATCAAACTTTTAGACACATCATATTTGCAGTGAAAGATGTTTGCCCAACTTTTCATTGGCTCAGTTTTCTTCATATATACATTTGTTTTGACGTCTTACAATACAGAATATGTATCTTGTTTACTTACTCTATGTTGTTTACATTATCGAATGTTCTCAAAATAACATATCTAACCTGGGCATGCTTAGTTTTACAAGCATTTACGGTAGCGGCATCTTGGGTGGTTACGTTTAGCAGTTCAAGTTCCCACAATTGAAAAGTATTAAACTTATTCAATTTTTATATTGAAGTAATCTTGGAATCCGTCATTTTACAGACGTACCTGAGCCCATAACGTGATATGATTTTATTATATTCTTAATATATTATAGCTTTGTTCTTGCTTTAAACAGGGTAGTTCTCCGGAAGATTTATCGATCGATGGTGGGCAAACAGTCTAAAAATTTGGTGACATACTAAAGTCACTGAGGGACATACGTCTAAATTATTTTCATGATAGTCGCATTTCCAGTTATACCGGAGGTAGTTGCCAACTTTGTTATTTTGAATAGAATACCCTACATATTACTACATTTTTAGATTTCTTGTAAAATTATGAAAATATTTTATGTATAATGTCCTATACCTAAGTCTACAGTTTTTGACATATTTCAAATTTTATGTCAAAAATTATGTTTGCAGTCAAAAACATAATTATCAATCATTCCTATGAGGAAGCCTTTAATATTAGGTAAATTTCTTATAGAAATTGAATTGAATTGAATTTCGAAAAAATTTCAACGGCATATGTTATATGTCTATAAGTTAGTCCAAAAAAACATTTGGTTCAAATGGTAATATATATATATATATATATATATATATATATATATATATATATATGTATACTCCAATCGTTCTTCCCTCCGTTATAAACCATGGGCGGACCGACCTCCACTAGTTCTGTTACATTTACAAGGACAAGATTGTATATATATATTTGGGAAAGGTGTCTTTATAGGTCTATCAAGAGAGGGGTAAAGAATTGTACCAATAAAATTTATATATTTTTAAAAGATATTATTCCTTGTTAGTTCCCTCCAAATCTGTATATATTATATTTAATAATTAATTGTACTTCCCTCCGGCGCGATTGCCATATTGTGGAGGGTGCTACGCGCTATTATTATTGTTTCTTTACAACATTTAATTGTGTAATTTCACTCTCTGGCAATATATGTGTTTGAAATAGACTAAACTTTAAAGAAAATGAGTAGGCAACATAAAAAGATTTTTTTTGTAGGGTATCTGCCTTAGATGACCTTTCGACAAAATGTTTCATATAAACTTTGTTTAGTTTTTAGATTTTCATTTTTCCAGCGCAACAGCGTTTTACAAATTTGAAGCTAGATCTCGGAATCTGGAAAACTGTATGAAACGGAAGGAATATATGGAAAAACATTTCTAAGATTTTCTTGCTAAAAGTAAAAATATATCAATACGATCTTTCTCCAAAATTAATCAAATTAATAATACTAAAGAATACTTATTAGTTATTTATTCTTCATTCGTAACAAATGTTGAATTTTTGATTTTATAACTGGGACACTTCGTTGAAGTTTATTAATTCTAAGAAACTCTTTTATTTCTTCAGCCGAAGGGTAAGTATTTTGGTTCAAGAAAATTTTAAAATAATTTTCAATCATTTCAACTTCTTGTAAAGTCCAGGCTAAAATGAGAAGGAAAATTAATGTTATTATTTCTTACGAAAAAAAATTATTGTAGTCTTAAGTAGATACATTTTTATTTCTTTCTTTCATTCTTGATGGGGGAAAAAATATTACGAAATATAAGGGTTGTAAATTTGATTTTCGTAATGATACTGTACCTTTTTTAATGATCCGTTTTGTTTTCTTTGGTGCAACTTTGATACTATCTGAATGTTTTCGGGCCATTTTAGATAAAGCAAAATCGTCTTCGCTTTCACTATCATCTAGAAAGAAAACTAGAAAACTACTACTCAAAAATCTTTAAATAACACCTATCTACTACCTTTTCTATTACTATCGTAATTTTTCTTCACACAAATATTAGAATTACCTGAAGTTTGTTGGCCTGTTTTTTTTAAAGCAAGACTTTCCTCATTTTCTGTATCATCTAAAAATAAAAAAACATTCTACAGAAGATGGATGATAAGGATACTGTTTTATTTACCATTTGATTTATTATTTTCAATTTCGCTGGCCTGCTTCTCTTCTTTGTCATTATCATCTTCTATGTATTCATCAGGTTTAAGTTCAATCTCAGAAAGAGTCTTTCCCTTAAACTCTGTAGGTATTCCTTTTTCCATCATTATTAATAGTTTAACCACTCTTGCCGTTTGAAAAACATCGACAGGTAACCTAAAATTAAAAAAAAATCACAAACAATATACTTACTTGAGACGATTTCCATATATCAAAATATTTTTTTATGAACATTAATCCCATTTAGAAAAAGAAATGGTAAATGGAATATACATTTCTATATACCTTGAATGAATATAATTGATACTCCCATTTAAATTGTCCCCTGTGGGTAAAATAAAGCCAGCACATAAATGTAGGCAATTCAAATTTTTCTCAGAGATTGCACAATTTAAATGTCAGCGTCACAGCTTATTTTAGTTTTTTCTATATATTATAATTAGTTTAATTTGATCACATTGTCGCCGCGAAATTAAACTATATCGGTCAGGTAGCTAAGGTTAAATGGATTGCTATGATACCTACTCATAAAACTCTTCATGAGTTTTTTCGGTGTGTCCCATAAATTTCGAAAATTGCTTACAATCGTTTTTGGACATAGTTAAGACCTGCATTGCTGTAGCAATATGCTTTCGAAGCTTATTGCTTGAAATCGCCTGTGGATTTTCCAGATTTATTTTTGTAGTCAAGTTTCTGATAGCAACATCCCCTTGTGTCCATTTGAGGGTACTATTAGGTAAGGCAAAAGCATACCTATTATCGGAGGAAATGTATTTTCCTCGATTGATTATTAACAGATCCATAAAATTCTGTAATATTGGGGGAACCAAAATAACAACTGCTCGAGAACCTTTCCCTCCATTGACAATCCGTTTATATTGTTTCGTTAAAACTTTTTCACTTTCCGATAAAGTAGCTTCGAAATCTTGAAAATCGGATTTCCTTGTAGACGTATAATCTTCTACTTTTAGGTATTGGACATCGCCAATTCTTCGTCTATTAAATAAAATTAATAGAGCAAGAGTACATTGCACTAAGAGTTTATAAGTTTGGTCAGTATCAATATTCTCGAAAAAATGTTTTTCGCACATTTTAGCATAATTAAGTACCCCTTCTTTAAACTTTTTGACATCACTAATTAAGGGTACCAAAAGGGGTTTTCTCCAGCGTTTTTCATTAAGATCTTTATTTGCCACTGATGAAATTTCTTTATTCCACCTAGCTGCAACCAACTTCTCAAAATTTTTTACATTTTTTTGCCACTCTTGTGCAATTTCTTTAGATTCGGATTGAAATCCTTTACTCCCCCTTAATATCAAGTGAATTAATTCTTCAGAAATAAGCTTTAAAGTTGTTCCTATGTGCATAGCTAAGCTTGGTGTTTTGTAGGTCTTATTTTCTGGATTATATCCGCATAAATACCTTGTTGCGGATACAACATTATCAAAATTTTTTGGATGAAGAAGATCCTTGAAAGAAATACTATTGTCACCGACAATACTTCTAATAAGCCAATAATAGTCGGGCTAGCTCTCGTAATTTATTGCTGCAGGAGTACTCTTTTCTCTCTCGTTTTTGTGATTTTAGATAGGTTTCTCCATAATGCATTATTAACAAATCTTTTTTGGCTACAAATGAAATTTCGTCACCCCTCATCATGTTTAGCACCTAAAAGTATTCTTATAAAAACCAAATACAAAAAAGTTGTTACCTAATAATGTTAAAAATAATTTGTTTTTTTGTAAATCTCAAGCAAAACAATACATTAGACACGTTAAATAAAAGAATACGTACCTCATGTCTAATGGCTAATTTAGAAATGACGTCGGTAGGATCTAAAGCGCACGCCACATTTGTCTGTGAAGAAGAAACAGCATTGTTTTTGGTAGATTTTTTTGGTTCCCTATTGCCCGTACATTTTTTCACGTGACGATTTAAGTAACATTTTGAAAATATTCCTTTACAGTAAACGCATGGATAATATTCCATTTCTATAGGTTGCGTTAACTGCTTCTTTGGTCTGATTTTTCCATTTAAATAAAGGTCAAAATTAGAGTCATTTCTTAATTTTTCCAATGCACATTTTCTTTCTTTGCTCTTTATGGGGAATGACAATACGCTTCGAACTTCTGTGTCGTCATTGTGTCGTCTTTCTAAATGACGAACAAAGTTTCTTGAGGATACATCTTCGTCACAAAATTTGCATCGAAATTCCTTGTTTCGATAATCTTTTTTCTTCTAAAATAATGTAATATATACTAATTTAGAATAAAGAAGCAATACTGATATTATCAATTCCAAAATGTTTCTGAACTTATGCTATCTGCTGCTGAGTATTAGATCAAGTTTGGCTATACCAAAGAAAAATGATATTAACATAAAAAATATGTTGTATGGAAATAAAAAAAACTCTTATCGTAGGTACCTGTTCTTGAATTTTTTCAATTATGGTCTTCGCTGGTAGTTTATGGGGCGGAGTATTCTTTGTTTCATTAACAGGAGGAATCATGTCATCTGAACTAACAGAGCTATATATTTCAGACTCTGATTCTGTGAATTCATTCATATCAAAATCTTTATCTTTACTGTCATCACTTATAGTAGTACGATTGGACTCATCACTGAACAGTTTCACATTTTTCGAAATAAAAGTATCCTGCAATACATTTTACAAACAAAATTTTCAAATTAAAAATGATAATATTATTTACCTTTTCCTCAATTTTTGATTCCTCGCAGAGTGATTTCATATTTGCTATATTTGTAACATTTTTGGTACTTTCATTTGAATATTCAGCAGCCATATAGTCATCTCGAGTATTTTTATTGGATAAATCATTGGAAGGTTTATAGTCTATTGAAATTGATGATTGATTTAACCAATCATAGACTTTGTTCAAAGTTTGATCAACAGAGTTGCTTCTGATACAACCGTCGAAAGTTAAATTGTCCGGGACTACCAAAGAATAAGGCTCTCTAACTAAGTTGGAATGAATCTGAACAATATTTTCATTTGTGGTTGCAGCAAGAGTGGCCAGCTTTTCTTTATATATTATTTTACTTGCTATTGGTATTGGTTCACTATACCCATCAGTATCTTCACTATTACTCATATTTAGGCACTAAAAAAATCTCCTAATATTTTGTTGTTATTTTAACTAATTAAAGTTTAGCACCTCTATATTTTTACTAAGCCCCGATTTTAATTTGCACAAATTACAAGTTTTAAATAAGAGTTTCTACAGTAGCTGTTTCTAATAAGAGAAAATATACTTTATTTCATAAAATACCTACCTATATATATTTTTATTACAAAATTATTTCTTACCTTTGTGGGATCCCAATTACTTTCAGATTCTGTATCTGACAAATAGCTGGATTTGCATTCGTCTAAGGCTAAGCGCACATGAAAAAAAAGGGGTGGATTGAACTGGATGGAAACAAACAGCCAAAATTTGTGAAATATTTTACATAAATTAATTTTATACCGAAAGATAAATTTATATAAAAGTTATTATTTCCAAATGCTTTTGAACAGATTTGAAAATATATCCAAATATGCCTTTATTCATTTTGTAATATTTTTCCTATTTTTATTTTGTAATAATTGCACAATTCTCCGAAATGGCAATCCAAATATCATTTACTACCAGTATTAATATATCGCGGATTAAAATTCTTAGTGCTTCTCATTTTTTAACCGTTATAATTCAACAAATAACTGACAGATTTTCAACCAAGCCAAACAGCAATATAAATGATTTCTAATGCGATAAGTGAAGATAATTCAAAGAAGGAAACCTGTTAGTTTTTTGTTCTGATCATAAGTACCATAGGTAAATATTATAATAAATACTACTTACATTTTTTACGAGCTAATTTAACCAGTAACTGGCCTCTTGAAGTCATTTCGATAATTTGAACCTAACTTTTTCGTAAAATACTGCCGGTACCATTCACCTAGAAAAGCCGGGAAGAAGTAACATAAAGACACAGTCTCGTTGATGGTCTGATAATGGTGTGTTGCCAAATTTCGGAGGGAACTACATCGACCATTTGAAGTAAAATCTGTTAAACCATTGCGGAGGGAACTTAGCACGAAGTTTTTATTTTTCAAATACGACTGCAGCGCCGTCGACAGAAAGTCGAACTAAATCACTCATTTTCAAGGAAAGTATTTGCAAAGTACCCTCCAGATGATTTTTCTTCAATTGTGAGGAAGAAGGTTGCAGAGTCGTTTAAAATTAATATTAACGCAAAACGTTGTTCCCTCCATAATCGGAGGGAAGTTGGTAATATATGAGGGAACTAGGCAATACATATTCCTATTTTTGAGGGAAGAACGTATGGGTTATAAATATATATATATATATATATATATATATATGATAAGCAGTAATGCTGCACTACGTGATTAACAGTTTAGTAGATATAACGTTGATGTAAAATAAAGAGTTTACAAAATTGGCCAATTTTTGCTGTTTTTCCCGTTATATCTACTAAACTATATATGTATATATATATATATATATATGGGATATTACGAAATTTGTTAACACGATAGAGGTCGCAGTTTTGGAGGTATCAAGTTCAAATTTGCTATAAAAATCAACCTCTCAAATATCTCGGCCGAGTTCGTTATTGGGCAATATCATCAAAAATAATTTTATTATATAGATATAATCTACTACAACTTTTGTTCAAAGCAATTTTTCATAATAAAATAAAAATTAATAAAGAAAAATAAGAAATATTGATAAAACATGAACACTCAATATAAATTTGATGTAATTGTACATTTTCTGGAGATCTTAATATAGACCCTGATTAAAAAATATATAGTATATTTATTGAAAAGAAATAGGCGAAAAAAAAATCTGCCTTGAAGTGGAACGCGAACCCTGTCTGCTTTATATTTTACAGCCAAAACAAAACCCTCTAACCGCAAGGCTATGACACATACTTACGAAAATTTTATGTAATAACATGTAGGTATACCAAGGTATGAAAAGGTTGTTCAAATTTCACATATATATATATAGATATATATATATATATATATATATATATATATATATATATATATACATATTCGTTTATTGTGTTTCTAAAAACATTTCGTTTTATACAACATGTTTGGCCTTAAACAAATACAAAGTAAATTAACTATTAACATTATAACTAGAGTAATATATCTACCTAATCTAGATTTATTTCTACCCGAGTAAGTTATTGTAACTTAGTAGGAATTAATTTTAAATGAGAATTAAATTAGAATTCTTAATAATCCAAGAATAAAAATAAGATAATTTTATGATTCACGAATTGAGCAAAGGGAAATATGACGGTATGTATTCGAAGTGGACAGTTATTGTTGTTATTCTTCCATGCAAAATGATCGGTTCATCATGATATTCCACACCTGCTTGGATATAATTGTTGCACTTTCATAATTAATATTGTCTAGTTTCGATTTTAAATCATTCATTGAAATTAAATGATTGTTTGCTATATTTCTATTACCAACATACACTGGACACTCAAAAAGAACATGGTTTAATGCCTCTTTTACATGCATGTTGCAAACCGTACAATGTAAATCAGGATTTATTCGATATACTGAGCCCCTGTGAGTAAGTTTTATGATATATTTGCTACTTACTCTCAACTGGGCTACAGTTCGTTGAATTTCGATGGGCAGTTTGAGCAGTAGGTAGTTTTGTACCCCGTTATTTTGCTTTAGTGAGGGATAAAGTGTTAGAAAGTTAGAAGCTGATGCTTGAGCTGTGTCTGCAGCTCTTAATTTGTTATAGAAAATAGTGAGAAATCTTTTTCAATTTTTTCTAAAAAAAGTACTTGAAATATTGATCGACCAGGGTATTTCTATCTCAAGAAATGCGAACAGTGCTTTTACCTGATTAGCCCAATTGTACCTCAGTTCATTGCCGCTGAGTTGGAGTTGTCTGATAAAACAAACTTTAGGAAGACGATTATCTTCCATTTCAAGTACTTTAATAAGCCAATTTATCGTACTTTTAAATACGGTGTATACAAGTTTAACTCTATTGGCTTCCAATCTAACGACAGAATCGGGGGTATTTCTAGGCAATTGCAGCAATCGTTTAAAGAAATTAGTTTGCTTACTTTCCATGATGTCATAATAATTCTGGCCCCAAATGGGAACGCAGTTTGAAAGAGTGCTAATGACAAGTGAGTCTAGTAGTTGTATTTTGGATGTCCATGAGTCCATTTTTGATTTAGAAATTATAGAAAGTATACTGCAAGATGCCTGTTTAGCTTTGTCAGTCGAATTGACAGTCATTTGCCTGAAAAGACCCGAAGAGGAAATCCCGAAATATGTGTGCGAATTGACAAGTTCTATAGGATTATTTTTGTAAAGAAAGGAGTTGGAATGAATATGTGAGGAGCCTCTAGAAAATTGCACGATTTTTGTTTTGGTCACATTGACAGTGAGTAGGTTGGTGTCTGAGTATTTCTCCAATATTTTGATTTTTTTCTTTAAATTAACTAGCTAGTCAGAGAAAATAACTAGGTCATCGCAATACAGCAAAAGCAAAAGGTCGGTCGTGTTGTTTAAGCTTATGCCCGAAGCACCATTTTTCTGAAAATACTCTTCCATATCGGCATTAAACAGAGAAAATATTAAAGGACTTAGGGACTCCCCCTGCAAAACTCCCTCGCTTATATCAATAGGCCGAGTAAGGCCCTCAGTGCATTTCACTTCCATGGAAGCTTTTTGATAGAGGGATCTTAATATATTTATGTAGGAAGAAGACAATCCAGAGGAATAACATTTTTGCCAAATTAGACTGTGATTTAATGAGTCAAGAAAAAGAGGAAAAACTTTACGTTTTGGTAACCTTAGGTGAAGCTGTATGGCACTTGTAACCGCAGAAACATTGTCTATACAACCTCTTGACTTCTGAAGACCGGATTGGCTCTCCGAGAGCAGAGAATGTTCTTCAATCCAAGTATTTAGCCGCACTAGTAAGACTTGAGTGAAAATTTTTGTTATACTATTAATTAAGGCAATACTGCGGTAATTAGCTGGGTCGTCAGTCGGCCCTTTTTTATGAATTTTAACTACTAATATTTGGCTCCAACTACGAGGAAGTGTTTGAGTTTCAAAAATCTTATTGAAAAGACAAGTTATGTAAAGTATCCAGTTTTTTGGAAGGAACTTAAAAAATTCGTATGGGATACTATCTTTACCAGGGCTTTTATTGCTTTTACACTTTGCTAAGATATTGTAAATTTCTTCTGAGGTAATGGTGCTGTCGACGTAAGGGTGTTTGGCGTCGAAAAACATGGTGTTATCAATGAGTCTGCGAGGATAAATATTGCTATAAAAAGTTTCCCAAGTGTTGTTAGCTGGGAGCAACAAGCAAGGATTTTGTTTCCTGAATTTATTGACAATTGTCCAGAAAGTTTTCGGGTCTCTGCTGTTTCTTAATTTTATAAGAAAGTCGGACTGAAAAGATTTCTTTTTGTTTCTAAGAACTTTTTTATACTGTCAGTATTCAAGTTTTGATAGAGTAGAAAAGTTTGTAGACTTACACATTTTTACAGCTTCTCGAGTTGCTTCTTTTGAAGAAAACAATCATAGTCAAACCAAACGGCATCTGGTTTTCTTGTGCGCTTTGGTGATTTTAAAGTTTTTAAAAGCCCCAGTTTGTCAGCCGTATCTCTGATGGCATCGTACAAGTTGCAACACGCATGCTCGATGTCTGGAATGAATACAACTTTTGAAGACAAGCGTAAGCTTATAGGCATTGTATTTCTCACTCATCCAGCTAAATTTAACTACTTGGTTAGATACACAATGTGCATTTCTTATTTTGGTAGACTGGTAACCGATCGGTTTCTTAAGCTCTAGATGTATTGGGAAATGATCAGATATGAAAATTTGATTGTTTAGTACTTTGAAATCGACAAAATCATTCAAAGCCGTGTTTGAAATCCAAGCATGGTCAATAACAGTACATCCCTTACTCGCATCTTTAGGTATGTGAGTGAACTGTGCAGGCATATTCGAAGGAGATCTGCCATTTAAAACGTAAAATGAGTTGTTAGTCATGAATTCATTAATTGTACGTACCCTAGTATTAACTGTTTGATCTAGCGAAATCCTACATTCGTAAATGTTAACCCCTGCTAGTACCTCTGTCGGAATTGTATTCAAATTAGCAATTCTACTATTAAAATCTCCACCTATGACACATGGTATGTTTCCATAATTTTCCTCCAGTTCCGACAGATAGTCCTGGAAGGAGTCAATTAAAATGTTTAGTCAGGCTTAAAATATATAAAACAGACAATTAGACTATATTTATCATATGACAATAGAGTGATAATCCACCATGTTCAAATTTCAATTCAATGAATTTTGAAAAATTCACCTATCCGCTGACTATAGGCCATCGAGATTTTTTAAAATTTGGGTTGATTTTCTTGTAGAAGAAGATCTGTCCTATCAGTATTTTTAACTAACCTAACCTAACCTAACCTAACTAGATTAAAAAAACGTAAAAAGTAACTTTTTTCAAATAGGAACCCCTGTTTTTCATTATTTGATTGTATTAATCTGTAAAAATAAAGGGAACTTTGTATAAATTTGTCTATACCGAAAATCAGTAGTTTTTTTTAATAATTGGCAATTCTTAATTTTTGTATATAAAAATGCAACACATCTTTAAAGTTGTGTTAGATAATTGCATTAGAAAATAATAACAAATGTCAATAAAAGTCAAACAAGCGTCAAAAAATTCAATATAATATTTACCATTTTCAAAATATTGATAATTATCATGCCGAGAAGACATCTATACAAATGAAGATTATTTGAATTTATTTATTATTATAGAGAATGTGATACCAGTGATTTCAAGAACATGTAATACAATCCCTATGCGATGTGCACAGAAACAGAAACCAACACCAAATGATATTATTATTATTATTAATAATATTATTATGGGAGCTGAGACTATAGTCTATAAAAGCTCTAAATTTACAAAAAATAATCAATATATCAGTTGACAGTACACTTGTGAATACAAAGATAAATGAAAGAAAAGTTCAAAGATTGTCACACACAGATTACAAGTCCTCCGGCACATTGGTTCTCTTGGTATATTGATCGTATTTATTTTTGAAGGTATTCACACTGGCAGCGTCAACGACCTCAGAGGGCAAACGGTTCCAAGCTTCAAAAACTCGATTAGATAGGAAGATCTGCCGAGGAGTGGTTTTGAAGTTCTCCTTATGTAATTTATAGCAATGACCCCTCAGTTTGTTGGAATTGAGTGGGAACAAAGACGACAATTCTGTCCCAAATTTGTTGTGCAGGGCTCTGTAGACAATAATCAAGTCTCCCCTCATGCGTCTGTCCTTAAAAGTGGTTAAGTTGAATATTTTTAGTCTTTCATGGTAGCTGGGGCGATTGAAGCCATATGGAAGTCGGGTAGCTGATCTATGGACTGCTTCTAATTTATCCATGTCTCCCTTGAGATTAGGACACCATACTGGACCGGAAAACTCCATAATAGGACGAACATACGATTTATAAATTTTGCTGCAGACATCAGGGTCACAGTTATGGAAGGCCTTGGAGATCATATAAATTATTCTCTTCGCCCTATCTGTTGTCTTTTGGACGTGTCTAGACCAGGTTAGGTCGTCTGAAATTATTAGGCCCAGGTCATTATGGTGATTTGAGGATGACAATAGTTGACCGCCCAGTGTGTATGGGTTTCTCGGGTTGTTTTTTCCCATATGTAACACAGTACACTTATCTATATTCAGTGGAAGCAGCCAGTCCTCACACCACTGAGAGACAGTATCAAGGTCATGTTGTATAGCAGCCGAATTTTTTGGTCTTATTACATTACTCAAAATTTACAAATGAAAAGTATTAAATTGACTATTTTGACGCTTGTTTGACTTTTATTGACAACTGTTAATGTTTTCTAATGCAATCAAGGCCAACTTCTAACACAAGTTTAAAGATTTGTAGCATTTTTACATAGAAAAAATATTTTAAAAAACTATTAATTTTCAGTATAGAAAACCGTGTACAGAGCTCTCCTTATCTTTGCTGCTTAATACAATCAAATAATAAAAAACGTGGGTTTCTAATTGAAAAAAAAATAAGTTTGATAATTTTTTATCTTTCTATACAAATTGATATCAAAACATCATAAAAATACTGATAAAGTAGATATATTTCTACAATAAAATCAAACCAAATTAAAACTTAAAGCTTTCCTTATAGGAAACATTGATAGTTATGTTTTAGACTGCAAACTTAATTTTTGACATAAAATTTGAAATATTTCAAAAAGGTTAGACTGACGTATTGTATATTATTCATAAGATAGAGAGAGAGAGAGAGAGAGAGAGAGTCTCGAAGCTATTGACTTTTGAATAATTAAGAGTTCATTAGTAAATAATGAACTGTTAATTTGGCATTTTGTGTCTTGTGTTTGAAAGCATGCCACAAAGAATAAATTTTAAACGCTTACGCGAATGTTAAAAGTCTCTCTCAATTTTAAATTTTGAAGCTAAGGAATTATTTTTAGCCATTCCTTATACCTTTTATTCATAAGATGTTTTCAAAATTGTACAAGAATTTTGAAAATGTGGTAGCATACACGGTATTCTATTAAAAATAACAAAGTTGGCATCTACTTCGGGTACAACTGGAAATGCGACTATCATGAAAATATTTTAGACGCATGTCCCCTAGTGACTTCAGTGTGTCACCAAATTTTCAGATTGTTTGTAGTTATCGTTTGCTGACAATCGATCGATGTCTTTTCCAGAGAAACACACTGTATATTAACAGACGCCGGTACTAATTGAGATAAATTCTTTGTTTAGTCGAAACCACGGTCGTTTAAAACAGGTCTCGTAACATCCCGAATTTGGTCTAGGCCAAACTTTCCTGCATATTGTCTTTTTTTATTATAAACACATGTAGCCGTAGGGTCGCTTGTGGATGGCTCTGGGAATGTAGGTATTTATTTTGAAAATTGAGGTAGTGACTTACCAAAGTGTTCCAAGACCATAATTTTGTTAGCCACTAACCAGATCGCTAGTGCTATCTAGCCGGTCTGTCAGTGTACACGGCATTATTTTGTCGAACGGCAGCGACATTCACTGCGACAAGACAAGACCCTGAATACTGAATTACGAATATCGCATTCAAGAAATGTGACACTTCTACTATCGGAGATGCAAGACTCAAGGCCTTAATGTACTGATGCACATGGTTATAGGCATGCTCAAAACTAACAAAATCTTCATATTTGATAGCAAAATGCATCAATGTTTTAAAAATCTCCTAAATAAGCATGCTCAAAGTTAACAAATTGTAAACACAGAAAGAAAAAAGATGCTCTTTGCGAAAATGGAAATATGCTAAAGTGATTTTCAAGCTTAAGCTTTTTCGTAGCATGCTTTCGTGCTAGCATTGAGAATGTGTGTCAGTACCTTTATATTAGGTTTACGACCTTGGTCGAAACACATGAAACACTTCATTACGAATTTTTATGTACCATGTAGACCCTTGCAATGGTAATACAGATAATTTTTATGAACTTAAAAAACACTTTCTTCTTTGTTTTTCACCGACTTCCCAAATGGATGACTAGGTATACCTACATTTCGATTGTCTGCTTTGTTTAATTGTTCGCACATTTCCCAATGTAAACTTACTCCGGTTTTGATTTCTTTTTCTATTTGAGGGAAGAATGTTGAAAGATGGTTCCAAAACTGTGAAAGATTGTTTCAGTTATATTTTTGAATCTCTCAAAATGTGAAGTAAAAATATTTGTAACAAATACCGCCTTTATTACTTGGTGCACTCAAAAGTATAAAATAATATTAATTCTAATTGTGGTGGGACATTTGAAATTGGTGCCAAAAGCCTTCGAGGCTTGAATGATGGGTAATATATGACGTTAAACCTTGTTAACGGCACTCAGCCAATCTTACTCAATTCCGACCCTCAACTTTTTGTTTGTATGCCCCGGTAACCTGAAAAACTCTGTGGGTGGTCATCGTAACCAATGCCATAGGGAAGCAGGGTCAGGGCCGACGAAAGCGGGAAATGGTCCTCCGATCATGTAGGGGTTGGGCAGCAGAACAAAAAACCATTCCTGAAAGAAAATGTATTTCGGGATATCTTGACGGAGTAATGGAAAAGACCTAAGCATCAGAATATGGAACCCGATTTATGTATATTGAATCTCTCTAATCTCTACTGCATCCTGAAGCAGAAAGAAATGTATAAAATAAATTTAGATACAGAATTAATAGAATGAAATTTGATAGAAACAGGGAAAGAAGTTGAATCTTGATTAACCTAGAAGTGAGAAAAGATTCGAAGAAGCATACCGGTGAACAGAAAATGATCAATACCTTGAACAACGTGGACAAAAATAATATCTATAATAAAAAATTCAGCGGAAGAATAATTGCTATAGAAAGCAACGTAGAGAGAATGTGAAAAAAACCTTCTGCATTGAAGTACATTTTCAATTACCCACATCCCTAGAGCTTGTTTTCGTTCTTACAGTCTTCTTGGCTGCACTTCAATTTCCTATTACCATATTTTGTGTAACTGTCTGTTTTGTGGTTTATTTGTTAAACATAAAAATTCGAAATAAAGTGTTCCATGTATTTCGACCAAGGTCGTAAACCTAATATAAAGGTACTGACACCCATTCTCATTACTAGCACGAAAGCATGCTACGAAAAAGCTTAAGCTTAAAAATCACTTTAGCATATTTCCATTCTCGCAAAGAGCATTCTTTTTTCTTTCTGTGTTTACAATTTGTTTACTTTGAGCATGCTTATTTAGGAGTATTTTAAAACATTGATGTATTTTGCTATCAAATATGAAGATTTTGTTAGTTTTGAGCATGCCTATAAGCATGTGTGTCAGTACATTAAGGCCTTGAGTCTTGCATCTCCGGTAGTAGGAGTGCCACATTTCTTGAATGCGATATTCGTAATTCAGTATTCAGGGTCTTGTCTTGTCGCAGTGAATGTCGCTGCCGTTCGACAAAATAATGCCGTGTACACTGCACACACCGGCTAGATAGCACTGACGATCTGGTTAGTGGCTAACAAAATTATGGTCTTGGAAAACTTTGGTTAGTCACTACCTCAATTGTCAAAATAAACACCTACATTCCCAGAGCCATCCACAAGCGACCTTACGGCTACATATTAATATGTTTATAATAAAAAAAGACAATATGCAGGAAAGTTTGGCCTAGACCAAATTGGGGGTGTTACAAGACCTGTTTTAAACGACCGTGGTTTCGACTAAACAAATAATTTATCTCAATTAGTACCGGCGTCTGTTAATATACAGTGTGTTTCTCCGGGAAAGACATCGGTCGATTGTCAGCATGTTAGTCGCATTTCCAGTTATACCAGAAGTAGATGCCAACTTTGTTATTTTTAATAGAATACCCTGTATGCTACCACATTTTCAAGTTTCTTGTACAATTTTGAAAACATCTTATGAATAATTAATAAGTTTACATTGGGAAATGTGCGAACAGTTAAACAAAGCAGAGAATCGAAATGTAGGTATACCTAGTCATCTATTTGGGAAGTCGGTGAAAAACAAAGAAGAAAGTGTTTTTTAAGTTCATAAAAATTATCTGTATTACCATGTAGACCCTTGCAATGGTCGCTATACGCTAACGAGAAACAGAAAGAAATGGTTTAATTAATTCAGTGTACGAAGCAAGTAGGTATATTTCGGGTCAATTTTTGATGCATACGAAACGCCGGTGTACGAAACGAGAATGAATCTTTGCAACATAATCATGATATCACTGAGACGTCTTCGTCTATATTTCGACAAGAGGTCAGCAACAGTGTAAAACGAAAGTCCTAAGAGGATGTAAGTTGAAATAAGGTAAATCTTTTGTATAAAGAAATCGTTTGTTGCTCAACAAGGGATATATTTTAAATAATGGAGTCATTTCTTAAGAATTGAGAAAAATGTGTTTGCTTTTAGAAGCAAAGTGATAATTTTTTAGTAATTAACGGTAAAAGTAAATGTATGTAGGTATAGTTCTTTCGCGTTAACGATTTGTTTTTTCTGTGCTTCGTGTCATAGAACATGCCTCGCCAATTCTCTGATGTTGATGGTTATCTAGTAGCTACCTTATTATATTGAAATCAATTGTGAATTTCCTCCTGAAATAGGGCAGAGCATTCTACTTCTGCATCAAAAACTACAAACGATTAATGAGAACTAGGTACTATAGAACTCCAGTAGCGTTCTTTGATGGATTAACTTGTATTTACCTATATGTTCACCAAATTTATCCATAGAAAAATCATGAGATTTATCATTACTATGAATTTGATTAAGAGTTTTCGCAGATTAGCTTAGGCATTATTACTACCACTAGAAACTAGGAATTTATAATCGTTACATTATTTAAGTTTAGGAAAAAAACGTACCATATCCGCATCGACTGGTCACTGAACATTAATGTAGATTTTATAACAGTTTCTGCACAGGTTGGTATACAATGACATAATTTTAATTTATTCAGGGTGTCTCAAAAAAGCCCACTGACTTATTAGTTTATTTTTTCAAATGGAACCCCCTGTATATTATTAGACATTCGAATTCTACGTGAAATTCTAAGCAGATTTCATGCAGAATTTACACCTAAGTAGAAATGATGAAAAAATATTATCCAAACTGATCTGATTTTCGCTAATTCAGTCGGCTGTTTATACTGTGAGTCTGTAAGTCTTAACTCTTTTGTCAACAATTGTCAAATTAGTGTTATCAATATTTTGTGATCTCCTTGATTACTTTTTTCATAATTTATCTCGTTGATTAATATGGCTCGTTCATTAGAACACAAAGTTGAAGCCGTTATCATCTTTGGTGAAGCTTGAAGCTAATCGGAATTTCCAAGCGGCTATTCGCATTTTCAAGAAAGATTTCCCGAAAGTCCAATGTGTCGAAAATATATCCGGCAATTGGTGGCAAAATTTCACAGTACAGGAACGGTGAAAGATGCTCCAAGATCTGGAAGGCCGAAATTAATTACGGAAGATTGTAAAATTCAAGTTCTAGCTGAAATGGTAAATAACCCGAAACAATCAACTAAGCGAGTAGCTGAGACGTGTGATGTTTGTAAAGAGGATTTTAAAATAAATTTCATCCTTACAAAATTACAATTTTGCACCAATTAGCTGAATATGATCGGCGTATTGATTTTTTCGAGACCATGTTAGAAAGAATTATTTCAAATCCTTTTTATTTGCAACACATTTATTTTAGTGATGAAATCACTTTTTATCTAAATGTAACTGTAAATACCCGGAATTGTAGATATTGGAGTGATGAGAATCCACATGAGTACCGCGATGGCATAAGGGAGAGTGGGGCACAGTCGAACGGAAAAGTTTATAAACTAACTTTTTTGGTATAAGCAAAAGAAAAACGGGACCAAGGCATTATATTTCGCGGATATTCTAGTTTATAATAGAAGCTATAATATATATATATATATATATATATATATATATATATATATATATATATATATATATATATAAACACAAATTCTTAACAAAATGTAAATAAAAACTAAAAGTTATAATTCCTGACCAACATAAACAATTTCTTTCATTCATTTTTATAGTCCTCATCTAACACGCTATCGTCGCTATCAAAATCCTGGTTTTGACACAAAGAGCAAGTAAAATAAGGATCAGTGCTTCCGTCATTGCAACTTCCACAAACCCATTTGTTGCAGTTGATGCAGCATATCCATGCCGAGCCGCACCACTTTTTCCACGGTACGTTGCACAAAAAACAGTCATTGCCCTCTTTGGTCTTCCTTTGATACGTCTTTCTGACCCCTGAAAGTCCAGCTTCCGCTTTATCTTTTTGGTCCTCTTTAAACACTTTCGAAACGATCTGTTGGACGCCTTTATTCCTCCTTTGAGCAGTTTGTTGTATTTCGGGTGTCTTTGTTGCAATCATACTTCTTCCTGTGGTCCTTCTCGTTCTAGTGCCTTTCCTTTCTTGAGCTTTAGGATATCCTTTAAACTCTTCGGGACTTTTGAGAAGGTTTGGTATTTTCCGCATCGATGGTGCTTGTGTAGGTTCAGTTGTCTCACAAGGTGGTGGTGTGGTATGTCCAGGTACATGTGGTTGTGCTGCAACTTCAGCTGATCCGGATGGGCCTGCATCTTCTGGACGATTGGTTACCTCACTACTCATGAAATCGGCGTCGCTAAAGATGTCCTGATTATAAGGAAAAATACCCGTCTTCCGAAAGGCTGCTATTATGGTTGATGGTATCAATGCTTTCTGATGAGCTTCGGCGACACAGGCTGAAATTTCATAGATAGAGACTGTTTTTCCTGGATTCTGCATCATCCAATTATCTAAGGCAGCATTTTAGTAAGTTTTGAATGGCTTGTACACTCCTACGTCAAGTGGTTGTAGTTTATTTGTAGAATGGGGAGGAAATGTGATGATGGTCACCCCGTTGTTTTTCGCCAAATTGAGGACTTCAATGGATAGATGACTCTCGTGGTTATCGTAAAGGAGTAGCGTTGGAGAATCTTTTGTACTTTTCGTATGTTTGATAAAATGCTCCATTACTTTAAAAAATAAATGTGCTGTCATCCATCCGGGCGTATTCGTCAATCCTAAAGTACCTGGCAAGGCACCTTGCAGCATGTAGTCCTGTGGACTCGAGGAAATATTAAAACCGGAGGAACTGTATTGCCGCTTGCCGATATTATGCAGCATGTGGTGATGAGAGTTCCTTTCTCTGCACTTGTACACTTGCTAACTTGTTTGGTTCCTTTATCGGCAACGACTTTTGGCGGCTTCTGTACAGTAGTTGTAGCAGTTTCATCCAAGTTATATATTCTGGTACCGTCGGCGAATTCCGGGGTCTGCTTCAGAACTTCCTTCAAATTGTTAAAAAACAGATTGACATTATGACGGTTAAAGGAAGTAGCTCGAGGCAAGCTACATCCTTCAGCTGTCCGTACACTCAACCTAGGGTGTCTGTTCATGAAACCATAATACCAATCGCGGCCAGCCATTTTTTCATTATTCCAGTTGTTTGGATATTTTAGATTATTCATTTGCGCCATCTCGTAGGCCAGCTTTGTGCACGCGGTAGTTGTAAGTCCGTACATCATTCTTGAGCATTTAATCAAGTAATCGTACAACGATTCTTCTTGTTCTTGGGTAAAAACCTTCCTGTTAGCATAATTAGGCCGCATTCGCATCAGTGCACCGTGTTCATCTTCCCTGTCCCTTACTTTTCTTACGTACGAGTGGAACGTAGAAAGTTTCACACCAGTGGTTGATGCAGCGAATCTGTAGCTTCTACCATCTTCCACGACTAGTCGAACAGCATAGTTTCCTCATCAAAGTTGCCGATGTCGGTTTGCCTTTTTCGATTTCTGACCATTTTGTTTGTCTGTAAGTCACACAAAAGTTGTGAATTAATTTAAAAATTGCCTTCATACATGTGTGAACGCGCTCAGCTGTGCCCCACGACATTTTGTTCAGGTTTGCCCCACATGACTTCAATTGACCTTTGATGTTGTAGTTCAAAATTCGTTTTCTAAATTTAGAAAATAACACCACTCACTCGAGCCCAAACTTCAAGACAATGAAATGATGTTATTGCGAATCAAATTTCTAGCAAAAACAAACATTTATTACCAAAAAAACAACTTACCGAAATTTTACTTCAGCATTCGAAGTCGACCCATATGCCACTAGTACGACAACGCTGCAACAGAGGATGATGATTTCCGGCGGGTTATTTCCTACTAGATGGTGCCACTTACTGGCTTCAACAACAACTTTGTACGTTTAATATTTTCCGCGAAAAATCAAATGTTTGACTATGCCCCGTGTTCTGGGTTACCCCACGCTCCCCTACTCAATTTCCTCAAAAAAAATGTTTTGGGCTGCTATTTTAGGTGACCACATTATAGGTCCCATATTACTAGAAGAATATTTGAATGGTATCACCAGATATCACCAACTGCTGCAAGACAAAATCACACCCAGTATCAATGAAATAGATGCTCTAAACTCTAAGCCCACATGAGTTTAACTTTGATGTAACATTACAGCACGATAGAGCCCCACCTCACTATTTTCGGGAGGTGAGAAATTTCTTAGACAAAAGGTATCCGGGTAGGTGGATTAGACGTCGAGGTCCAACAGAGTGGCCAACTCGCTCACCGGATCTCACACCTCTTGATTACTTCTTTAGGGGATATGTGAAATCAGTGGTTTTTAAGACAGTTTGTGAGTCATTAGATGAATTGCGTCTTAGAATTATTGAGGTGTGTTCACAAATAATACCTCAAACACTGAACAACGTTAGGACAGAATTTACAACCCGAATATTTATTTGTCAAGAAATGCTGGGTGGACATGTCGAACAAATTTTATAATAAATAATAGCTTACGTTTTATTGTAGATATAGGCTGGAATTATTATACAGTTTTTTCTATTTTTTTTATTCATACGTAGAATATTCTAGAACATTTCTGAGGTTATTCAACTAAGTGAAAAATTGTATAACAAGGTTAATATTACATTCTTTGTGCCCATTAGCAGTTAGCAACATTAGATAGCTTCCATAAAAGCTGGGATAGTATAGTTGAAATAATAATTTAGAACTATTTATAATTCAAGAAATACTATGTTATTGATATAATACTAACATAAAACTTGCTTAGGATTTTACTACAACTTTGCCACTAATTGCCGGAAATATTTTCGACACATTGGACGTTCGGGAAATCTTTTATTGAAAATGCGAACAGCAGCGTGGAAATTCCGATTGGCTTCACCAAAGATGATAACGGCTTCAACTTTGTCTTCTAATGAACGAGCTATAATAATCAACGAGATAAATTATGAAAAAAGTAATCAAGGAGATCACAAAATATTGATAACTCTAATTTGACAAATGTTGACAACAGAGTTAAGATTTATTTACTTGTTGCTATGGTTACTAAGGCACTCACAGTATAAACTGCCGACTGAATTAGCGTAAGGGATCGAAAATCAGATCAGTTTGGATATTTATTTTTTAATCATTTCAACTTAGGTATAGTAAATTCTGCATGAAATCTGCTTAGAACTTAGAACTAGAAAATTCGAATGTCTAATAATATACACGGGGTTCCATTTGAAAAAATAAACTAATAAGTCAGTGGGCTTTTTTGAGACACCCTGTATCAATTAAAATTATGTTATTGAGAAGGTCAAATGAAACCCTACAATTTATGTATCCGATATTTTTTTGTAATATTGAAAATATAGAGGTTATGGTGGGGGGGCTTTCTTTTGGTCCTCTCTGTATATTCTGTGCTTTCGGGCTGTTAAATTTAAAGCAGCCATATTACAGACATCACAAACTTCAGGTTATATTTTTATATACCTTTTAAGAAGTTTTCGTACATTTACTTATTGTAAAATTAAAATTTATAATCTAGCAAAAACCTTTTACGATCGAGTAAAATTTTTAAATGCAGACGCATCTTATAATATACCAAATGTGAATATATAAATAAGAGCTTTGTTTTAGTATTTAATTATTTCAATTCGTATATAGTCGATAACATTTTTCGCGAAGCGGGGGCAACTCGGAAAAGTAGGTAGTTTAGAAGTCGGGAGGATCTCGAATTGTTTTCACCAAAGTTTACAGAAGTGTCATTTTGTAAACTCTGCTTCCACGTTCTAGGAAACTAAGGGACCAAGAACGGGTAAAACAGGATAAGACATTAAGAATTATTGTGTCCCATTAACACGTTAAATATGAGGATGTTTGTTTCACTTGATACCGTTGAGGTATAGAAAGAAAAATACAGTTATGCATCTCCAAAGATTACAAATTACGACTTAGTATGGAATTGTACAATGGCTGAGGCATGTTTTTGAATTTTGGCTAGGTACCAGATGAAATCGAAGACAATTCCCATTTTAACAATAGCTTTCGGATGAATCAAACAAAATAATAAATTAGGAAACCCTAAAAATTCCACACAAAATGACATTTTTTGCCTGGGTTGGTAATATTGTATTTTGCGAAAGATCTAGAAATCAGTTTGATGAATTTTGGTGAAAACTGAAATGTACTTTCTTTTGTGTTTAGTTACATCAACGTAAATTTTACTGGTTGAATAGAATTTCCTCAAAATTATATAATGGAACATTTTTTTGTTGCACAAGTCGATAGCTGGAAAATAACAGATCATAAAAAAATGTTCCTAATACACGAGATGCTGAAGTCTCAAAATGCGCTGAAAATTTATTTCTATTTTTGTCATAAAAAAGGTATATAGTTTAACCAGAAACTCTGATGATAAAATGAAATCTAACGGAACTTTGACTGATTAAATATTCGGTTCCTACATCACATTTATAATGATACTTAAGTATTTTAATGGAAATGCATTTCTGCAATAACAAACGTAAACGCTCTACAAATAATTAGATCAAATAGGTGTTTCGAATTTTATGAATCGTTTTGAAAGGTTTTACATTAACATTAACAAAAATATCGTGCATAAATTCTAAAAATAGACTGGAATAGCTTTTGGAGGCTACACATCAGCAGCTACTTTACGAGAAATGTTGTAATAGTTATTTAGTCAGAAAATCTCCTTGTACGTTAAGGTAGAAATGACGTTACTCAAATTAGTTTAATTTATCCTGTTCTCTAAACAAGACTTACATAAGTAATAAAAATACTTAGGAACTGTCAATAGTGGTTAAATGTGTTTAAATTGTTACAGGCCATACTATTCTACACACCCAGGTGGCTCTGGAAATCATGGGAAGGGGGTAAGATTCATGCCCTGATGATGGACCTCGATGTAGCCGTTTGTACGGAAATCGAGAAGAAGCAAAAGAAGAAACTTATGATTGATTATTTGTGGGAGAATCTCAGGTATCACAACTGGTGGGCCTATAAGTATTTTCTTTGTGAAGTCCTAGCACTGTCAAACGTTGTAGGTAAGCGAATGATATTTAATATCAAAAATGATCTCCTCATAGGTTTGTTTCAATTGTAATCCCTTCAAAAGTATTTATCTGGAAAGTATAATGGATTTCTTTTATTGATTTTCAAGAACGGAATTTCGAATTCAAAATCAAAAAATAAATAATAAAAAAATAAATATAATGATAAAAATAGCTGAATAAATTAAGTAGTGTGCTGGGTGAAATATGCGAAAAAGAAACGAATTCTGTCATATGAATTAGTAATACTGCGTATCTTTTAATTTATTATTTCCTCTTCATAAAATATGGAATGATATTGTTATATCTATTATGTTTATATATAATATAAAATAGTTCATTGGTATTACATCTACAAATTCATATTAATATGAATATAAACTATATCAACTCAAATATTTATTATTTTGGAAAGCGTTTTCTGTAATTGAATATTTATGAATAAATAGATTTCGCAATTGTTCTTAAATGTTACATAAGTACGTGAGCAATAAATATTTCTTACAAAAAAGTACAAAATAATATTAATTCTATTGGTACTGCTACTTTTGAAGTTTTGCAGTTGCAGTTAGATTGAAAACTTTTGGCACCAACTCCACAAGTACCAGCACCAATATAATTAATATTATTTTGTACATTTCGATGCACCAAAGTGGGTAAATTTTATTGTAGAAAATATTTATTTCACACTTTTCAGTGTTACATTTGTCACGAAAATCGTTGAATGTTCACCATCATCCATGTATGATTTTCTTGTATTTGCTATTTTTCAGAAATCTGAGAACATTGTCGCCGAAATAGTAATATTATAAACTTTACCATTGCTGTAACTCTAAAACCGTAACTCTATGGAAAAAATGTTTAATATAAATGTTGACACAAATAATCTGGTCATCAATTTTCCACTATTTGATTTTCAGTTTTCGAAAGACATTGTCTCATCCACATAGCTACACATATTTCAAATTTTAACGCGAAAACACTTTTAAAAAAATGTTTATTTTAAACGTTTCCAGATATTTTTTTATCCTTAATTCTGCCATCTCGAATTTTAGATTTTCGAGAAAATTTGCCCAATCCACCCCCTTCGTGGGCGATTTTCGAGAGAAAGGAGATTTTGGATTTGAGATTTTATGAATATCGGAACATTTTTCAAGTCTCCTCTTTCAAATAAGTCAAAAATCATCAAAATCATCTTCGGTCAAAAACTAGAAATAATCCTTGATAAGCATGATGGTTATTCTCTTATGAAGTTACGATCTTCCACAAGTCCATGAGTGGCTTTCTACCAAAATTAATAACAAACAACTCGAATGTAACGAGAAATAGAAAAACTACGAGCTTCTGAACAGATTCATACCACTTTCAATTATACATTAGGTATATAGGTAGCTTAATTCTTTGAAAAGTAGGTCTTTGGGGAAAATAAATTAATTCAGTAACACAATATTCAAAAAACATATTAAATTATATTCATTATTTGTGTTGTAGGGCAGATGTTTCTAATGAACCGTTTCTTCGATGGAGCCTTCTTGATGTTCGGCTTCGAGGTTATAGCCTTCGTGAACAGTGACCAAGAGGACCGTATCGACCCCATGATCCAGATCTTTCCGCGGATGACAAAGTGCACGTTCCGGAAATATGGTGTTTCTGGGGACGAAGAAAAGCACGATGCTCTCTGCATCCTACCTTTGAACGTTGTCAACGAGAAAATCTACGTCTTCCTTTGGTTTTGGTTCATAATTCTTTCTACTCTGACACTATTCACAGTGGTGTATAGAATAGTGATAATATTCTCGCCGCGAATGCGCGTATATCTGCTTCGAATGCGCTACCGCCTGGTGCGGAAGGACGTCATAGAGACGATAGTGCGTAGGAGCAAGATGGGCGATTGGTTCCTGTTCTATATGCTAGGAGAGAATGTTGACTCACTAATTTTCAGGGACGTGTTGCAAGAACTGTCTCACAAACTCAACAGGCACGAGTTCCATCACGGGCCAGGATTCAAAGGAGACATACAGGAAGCTTGATGAATGCTGATATACTAGAAAATGTATCTACCATGGACTGAAATTAATGAATTATTGTCGGATATAGAACATCTATTCCTTCACAATGCTCTTTTGCAAAAAACGATCATAACAAATTTCCTAGGTAGTAAAAGTTTCATAGTTTGAGTATTTGGAACATTTTTGTAGAAGTCATAACACTTACATTTTTTATTACCAATTCCATTTTTCATTTTTTATCCTAAAGGACTTCTCTGTAATTTCTATTACTCGCAATATATAAATAATGTCGAAACCAATTACTTTCATAAATAAAAATTTCTATTATAAAAATATTACAAACAACATTATTTGAAGGATTACCATGATTAATCTCCTCATATTTGCCATTAAAAAATGATATCCTCAAATATCCTCTAAAATATATCAAGAATTTACATTAAGAAATTTTCCTGAAGTTTTGAAATTCAATCAAAAAAATTTCAGAAATATCAAACACCCTTTAAAACAAAATTTGACCATATAGGTTATGCTCATGTGTACCCAGATGTTAATAATTTATCATATGCCATTCACATTTTTTATATATGTATATATTTCTGTACAACAAATAAAAGGTATAGGTGTTCTATTTATAGTGAACAAGAGTCTAAGAAATATCTAGAGCGTATTAATATGTGAATGGGGACGAATAGGTTGAACATTAAAACAGAGACATTATCGAATTTCAGCATATAATATAAAATGTTACAAGTTCAAATTACATGATGATCGACTATGAATGTTTTTTGCATATTAGTTCATTTGAACTTACAATAGGAACCTACCAAAATGTATCTCTTACATAACTTCAAATGTTTGTGGATCTTAGTCGAAACTGAAGGATCTTCTATTTATTTTCACAGCGAATGTGAATCTCAAACATTAGTTGGATTAGTCATGAATGAATAATTATTGTGTACTTTGTCGTGAAACAGGAAACATAAAATAATTCTTGTCCTGAAACTATACAATAATTACTGAATTCTCGCCTCAACCAATTTGAATTATCTCGAAAGTTCATTTTTTCAATATATTCACGTCTCTCATCAATCTCTGTTTAGTTCGTAAGATATATTTTTACACTCATGATGATTAATTTGATTACATTGAAGTCCACTTAACCAAGTGACTCAACAATAGAATACTAAAATAACTGGACCCAACGGAAATGAAAGTATGTTCTAATATTATCCGATGAATGTCTGAATTTGCATCAGAAAACAAATTTTCAGGACTAAGTTTGTCGCAGATTAAAAGAGATTAGATACCTAAATTGAAAGCGTGCGAGTAGTTTTGTTTAAAAATCTGTTTTTTATTAGAATTTTCTAACAAAATAAAAAACATGTCGATGTGTAATGTCAGAGAACAAATATACCTACGCGATTACTATCATAATAGCGTTAAAGATGGTGGTAAAATGCATCAACTATAGAAACATATCACTGCATATATGTGTCTTTAATAGACGTGTTAGATCGCCTAGTATTTGCATAATGTATTCTTCTCTTGAATATTGACCTCATTTAGTGGAAAAGATGAATAACATTGCATTTCGAGAGGTAACAGTCGAAAATGGCATCTATTATGGCATGAAATGATCACTAAATGAAAAAGCTTAAACCTTGTTTTTTTCTGGAATAGCCGACAACCATCTGAAATATCCTTGTAGCTCAATCCTTAACCAAAACCTATATGACTGAGAAATTTGTATCAACTTTTTTTTTTCTTGAAAACACTTTTTCTACTTTCACTTATTTATATATAGAACAAAATTGAAAATTGATAAAGTCTTCAAATAAAGTATCAATCTACAAGAAAATCATTCGAACAAATGTTATAGTTACTATTCTATATTAAAATATGAACCAATAAATTAATACCTACCAACGATGTCAAAGTTTTCTCTAATATCAAAAATCAAATCAAATATCTTTTTCTAAAATAGTCCATTATCAGGCTCTCTTAAGAAATAACAACAAAACTTGGAATTAAAAAAAATAAAACTGTCTGAACTATAGAAACTGTAGAATTCAATAAATTTTGACCAGGGGCTAGTCAATTTATGATAATCTAAGAGATTTCAAATATAAAAAAGAGAAGAAATTATACTTGCGTAGGTTGGGTTAGATTACCAGTGCAACATAACATAAATTGAATTCATAGCTTTGAAATTATATATACACTGAGGGCAAAATTAAGTTGGAACTCTTTTGCACCTCTTACATTTTTTTTGTTTTCAAGCCGATTTCAATCAAATTTGGACATAGTACAAATTCGTCAATTCTTGAACGGCTGCTATTATTTGAGCTTAATCTGACCATTAAACATCCGCACACCAAATAAGAATACAATAATACAAACAAAATTAAAAAAATATCTTTTTTTCTCATTTTTGTTAGAAGGCTGCATAACGCAATGTCAACTGTAATTCGTCACAATACCGGTGTTATAAATCATAAAATAAAAAGTTAAATATTTATTATTTGCAGTAAAGATTATTTATTAATAAAAATAAATTTATTTTACAAACAATCATTTTTTACTAATCACAGCCGCTTATTATTGCAACGACAAAAATAGCACTGTAATATAAATTAAGCCCTAGATCCGGCCCTGTACTGCCATCCTAATACGAAATAACAGCAGCCGTTCAAGAATTGACGAATACGTACTGTGTCCAAATTTTATTGAAATCGGCTTGAAAACAAAAAAAAAGGTAATAGGTAGGTTAAAATATGTTAATTTTACCCACAGTGTATTTATATATATATATATATATATATATATATATATATATATATATATATATATATATATATATATAGCTGCTGCTCTTACATTTCAAGCTGAGGGTATTTTTTATTTTTTTCGTAATCTGTTTTAACCTCTCATTTTGTGTTAATTTTATGTTAAATAAAATAATGTGCCATTTGTGACGGTCATCTCTCCAACTATTATTGATACAAAGAATTATCGGCAGCCAACATGCCAACACATGTAGCCAAAGAACGTACATCTTTGTACCATTCGCTCCAGAATGACAATCTGTATATTATTAGGAGGTTGAGAATCAGCAGATGTAGGTAGAGGTGTTTTCTTAGCATTGTGCATAAGAGTAAATTTAGAAATTTACGGGGCCAGGACCAAATGAATGCCGGATAGCAGTAGAATAATCGCTAGCTTGAAGTAGATAAGTAAAACAGATTTAAATGAGAGATTGCCCAGAAATTATTTTCATGCATATTATTGCCGTTTTCTAAGTATGCCTGCTTTATTTATTTAATTCTTGAATTTAGCTTGTGATTATTCACTTGCTTTTATCAAATTTATAATAGAAGGATCAAAGGCATTCTTATTGTACTAAAACTATTTGTGATCAAAAGAGATCTTTTAACTGAGACAAATAAAAACAAATATAACAAGTATGCAACATCATCTTTTTGCTATTTTGAAAATAATTTTTAACCAATAAAATAATACACTATGGAGTACCTACCTATAACCGATATTGATTCATTTTAACTGGAAGCTGAGCAGAGGTCCAAGACCTTGTCCATATATGGAGATCGAACATGCTATTATTTATCGATTCGATAACGCTGTCTTTGTATCACCCAACTAGAATCTGATGATCATTATGATCACTGTTCATTATTTGAACACCTTATTTTATATAAACTTCAAAAGACGTTTTAATTGATTCAGAAATTATTGTGAAACTATCAAAATAAATGCATTTTTTATCAAACTGTATGTGCCATAAAATAAATATTGTTCTTTCTACAAAGTATTTTCACATATACTCAGTGAAATTTGCATTTTTATAGAATCTATTTATAGGCTACTGGGTTCTAATAATAAGTTTATATTTAACTAATACACTGCACTTGTTATTTATATTGTTATTATTTATTGATTTTTTTGTATTTCCAAATAAACAATTTTAATTATTTGTGTATTTTATCCACTGTATCCCTCTATTATGCATTATGAGTATTTTAGAAATTTTAAGCTTACTCGGATAAAAACTATTCACTATCTGTTCTTATCTAGTATACATAGATGAAATACATATCTTATCCATCTTTTTTATTTATGTATCTGATGATCATTCCTAAAAATATTTTTAATAACTTTTATCATGGCCTAACTATAATGATTAGGTTAACTTCTAAAATAAAACATAATGCTATCTTTAATGATTTTAAAAGAACATTTTCATATCATATATTCATACATTGTGGTTGTTCTACGGAAAAGACATCGATCGATTGTGGGCAAACGACAAATACAGACTGAAAATTTGATGCCAAAAAATTCAATATTAATACTTTTCATTTCATGATTCTGAGTAAATATTATATATATTATATATATATATATATATATATATATATATATATATATATAAATATTATATATATTATATATATATATATATAAATATTATATATATTATATATATATATATATATATATATATATATATATATATATATATATATATATATTTAATTCAAGATTATCCTGTACCAGTCATATTATAATATTTCTTAATATGAATTCAATTGGTATATAATCAATATGATTATATAACATAAGCCGTTACTGGTAAATAACTAGATTACGCTAGGACGTCTAACTGTGCCGACAACAACTACTGCGAGGGCAAACACCCCTACCGCCATTGAATGACATCGACAACTGTTAGGACAATACGTACAATTTATTACATTGTCACAATATTGCAAAATACCACTATAAATGTTCAATCAGATTGGTTAACAAACAGAGCACCGCCACCCAGACAAATATTTGCCTATCTTCAGTTTGCCGCAGAGCGTCGAGCCGTGTCTATATATATATATATATATATATATATATATATATATATATATATATATATATATATATATATTTGATTCTGAATTCTTGACTGGTTTATTATTTAATAAAATTGATTTTTGTTGGGGATGCAGTGATTTAATAAATAAAATTCTTTGGATTATGCCAAGCTTTCGAGAATGTTTATTCTCTTCGTCGGGGCAAAATTCGTGAATTTATATAAAATTAACCACAAACAGGAAAGATTTCATAGTCAGCAATCAGAAATGTCATTAGTTATTTTATTTTAAAATAAGAAGAAGAAGAAGAAGAAGTAAGAAATCGATAGATAAGGCAAAATTAGTACTTAAACAAAACTGTTACCCAGTAAATCTTATAAATAAAACTTTCGCGCCAAAATTCATGCAACATACAATACAAATAAACAAATTAGAACAGAAAAAGACAAAAACCAAAACTACCTCACACTCCATACCATATATACCATATATAGACAAACTATCAGAAAACATTCAAAAACTATTCAAAAACCACAACATACTTCACAACCTATTGAAAAAAACATACACCAAATTAAAAGCCAAAACAGACAAAAACAAAATTACACAACATTCTGTCTATGAGATACCATGCAACGATTGCAATAGCACATATATAGGAGAATCATGCCAATATATCGAAAATCGAATCAAAGGACATAAATATGACAAGAAAAATAAAACCGTCCTCAAAAATCACGAAGAACAAGAGAAACATAAATTCAGTTTCAACGAGACTAAAATATTAACCACTGAAAAACACACTTTTAAACGAAAAATTCTATAAATGATATATAGATATAAAAAATAATTCAAACACAAAAATTCAAAAACCGATATTAAAAATGTAAGAGCCATATATAACAATATTCTTTAAATCACAAAACCTAAAACGAGATGAATCCACAAAATTTTCTCGTCTACTCAAATGTCAAAAGTTAAAAATAAATATTTAATTTCCTGCCACATATTTCCGGCAAAACCATTTTATTTTCGCAACGTGCTCCAAACTAAACATCTATTCACACGTTTAAAGACAACAGTATAAAAGTAAATATAAAAAGTTTTTTTCCAAAAAATATGAACAAGAAAAATAAAAAAAGAAAAATGAAACTGAAAGAAGATGCTAAAATGATATAACTTTCAACAATTATAAAGAATACAATTTTAATTTTCATTTTTAAATGGTTGAACCAAACAGAATTATATTTTATTTTTATTATATATCTGGTTTCTACGAACTATGCATTTTAGGTAAGTTTATTTCAAATCATAAAGAAATTACATTAATTTTTGTTTTATATTACAGCTAATCTTAATTTTTAACAATTGAAAAAGACTACATATGGTCGAAACGTTATGTTTTTATAAAAATTAATTATAATGGTATAGAATAAATAAAAATAAATTAATCAAAACACTGAGCCTGTATCCCAAGAAACCCTAAGAAAATATAAATATATAATTTTTTTCTGGAAAACGGCTATAACGATTTTGATCAAATTTGGTACATAGATAAGGCTCTAATTTTTAAGATTACCAAAACTCGAAGGTGTCAACATCGAGGTCCATAAACTTTTTCTTTAATGGTTGGCAGATTTAGATAAAAAATTGCAGAAAGGGGTTTTAAGAGCCGAGAAATCGATTGGCGATACTTGAATTTTCAATGAGTATGACCCTCGAGGTCAACACTAGTATTTCGGGAATGGCTCTGCAAATTGCGATATAAATTTCAGTATGGGGTTTGGGGGTCGAGATGGCGATTGGTGATAAAGCTGAGTTCTGGTATGTTTCACATTCATACTTATTTTGAATATCGGAAATTATGAGCTATGTGAACGATAAAAGCAATATTTACCAATCGGTTAAGATTAAACATCGTTAGTAATTCTTATACACCCACTCTATATCCTGTGTTACCCGAGCAAAGCTCGGTCGTCCAGATATTATCTAGAAAGCTTCAAAAATAGATAATTTATCATTGATAGGTAATCATCTTGATAGAATTCAATGGCCACGATGCTCTCGTTTTTTTATGGCACTACAAGGATTCTTGAAAGTTCTGCTCTCTGTATGGATGTATATTTGAATCACTCTATTAATGGGAATTACGTCGATTAAATATCCTCTTTTTGGGAACCAAATAATATTACCCAAAAAGAAAGGATTTTCTTGTGAACGAAGTGGAATAAATTCACAGAACTCCTTTCTTCGTTGGAAATCAATCTCTTTCATATGCTGAACTATCGAAAATATGTATGGATAAAACTGGTGTTCCCATAAAATCCTTAGAACTGATGCCTTAGATATTCCAAATTCGCATGCTACTTGCCTTGTAGATTGTAAAATTGCGTTTCAATATTTTCATTGTTAACAATTGGTTTATTTCTAGGCACTTTAGTCTATATAGTTCCAAAGTTCTTGAAGTTTTTTAAGAAGAGATACTCATGAACTGTTCCAGCAGGTACAAGGAATGTCTGGAAGTTCAAGGGCGTTATTTTGAACATTTATTAGAATCAATTTTTACATAGAAAATGGTAATTTGCCAATTATTTTAATATTTTCATTGTTAACTACTGCTTTATTTCTACGTACTTCAGGCTTTGTAGTTTCAAAGTTCTTGAGGTTTTCTATAATTTTCTTACAGATTTTGATGTTGGTTTCTGTTTCTGTGGATATCGCATAGCGATTGTATTACATGTTCGCGAAATAACTTTATCACATTCTCTATAATAATAAACTCAATATTATATATATATATATATATATATATATATATATATATATATATATATATTTTGGGTTTCTTGGGATACAGGCTCAGTGTTTTGATTAATTTATTTTTATTTATTCTATACCATTATAATTAATTTTTATAAAAAAATAACGTTTCGACCATATGTAGTCTTTTTCAATTGTTAAAAATTAAGATTAACTGTAATATAAAACAAAAATTAATGTAATTTCTTTATGATTTGAAATAAACTTACCTAAAATGCATAGTTCGTAGAAACCAGATATATAATAAAAATAAAATATAATTCTGTTTGGTTCAACCATTTAAAATTGAAAATTAAAATTGTATTCTTTATAATTGTTGAAAGTTATATCATTTTAGCATCTTCTTTCAGTTTCATTTTTCTTTTTTTATTTTTCTTGTTCATATTTTTTGGAAAAAAACTTTTTATATTTACTTTTATACTGTTGTCTTTAAACGTGTGAATAGATGTTTAGTTTGGAGCACGTTGCGAAAATAAAATGGTTTTGCCGGAAATATGTGGCAGGAAATTAAAGTTAATATTTATTTTTAACTGTTGACATTTGAGTAGACGAGAAAATTTTGTGGATTCATCTCGTTTTAGGTTTTGTGATTTAAAGAATATTGTTATATATGGCATTTAAATTTTTAATATCGGTTTTTGAATTTTTGTGTTTGAATTATTTTTTATATCTATATATCATTTATAGAATTTTTCGTTTAAATGTGTGTTTTTCAGTGGTTAATATTTTAGTCTCGTTGAAACTGAATTTATGTTTCTCTTGTTCTTCGTGATTTTTGAGGGCGGTTTTATTTTTCTTGCCATATTTATGTCCTTTGATTCGATTTTCGATATATTGGCATGATTCTCCTATATATGTGCTATTGCAATCGTTGCATGGTATCTCATAGACAGAATGTTGTGTAATTTTGTTTTTGTCTGTTTTGGCTTTTAATTTGGTGTATGTTTTTTTCAATAGGTTGTGAAGTATGTTGTGGTTTTTGAATAGTTTTTGAATGTTTTCTGATAGTTTGTCTATATATGGTATATATGTTATGGAGTGTGAGGTAGTTTTGGTTTTTGTCTTTTTCTGTTCTAATTTGTTTATTTGTATTGTATGTTGCATGAATTTTGGCGCGAAAGTTTTATTTATAAGATTTTCTGGGTAACAGTTTTGTTTAAGTACTAATTTTGCCTTATCTATCGATTTCTTACGGTATTGTGGGTCAGAAAGTTTTATTGCTCTATCAGCCAAGCTGTTGATTACTGCATTTTTGCGAAATGGGATGTTTTGATTTGAAGTGCAAGTATCTACCGGACCAAGTACTTTTGGTAATTCTGTCTGTAAGTTATTTTTTTTGTGCTGGAGTGCTAGATCAAGGAAATTTATTTTATTGTTTTTTTCAGTTTCAATGGTGAATTTTATTTTGTCATGGTATGAGTGGAAAAGATTAAGGATGTCATTTTCTTTATCTTGGGGGATAGCTGTTAGACAGTCATCAACGTATCTATAAAAGAAATGAATATGGAAATTTGCGGTCGGCAAGATTTCATTTTCTAAGTCTTCAGGTACCAATTGCGCAATACAGCTGGAGATGGATGAACCCATAGCACAACCATAAATTTGTTGGTAAAATTTGTTTTTATATTTAAAATATGTCGAATTAAGTTCAATAGCTTTTTTAAATTCTGTTTGGGGAATGTGTGTGTATTGTTTAATCTCATTCCATTTTTTGTCGATGATTTTCAGTGCAAGGTCTATAGGAATATTTGTATATAAAGAGACTACATCGAGTGCTGTAATGATATGGTTATTGGGAATATTTATATTTTTTATCATTTCCTTAAAATGCCACGAGTCTGTTATGTATGAGTCGGTTTCGTTTATTATTTTATTTATTGTTTGCTTAAATTTTTTTTATAATTTCTTAAATGGTGATTGGATGGATGAAACAATTGGTCTTAGAGGATATCCGGCTTTGTGAAGTTTTGGTTGACCATAAATCTTTGGTGGTAAGGCATTGTTTATTGTTAAATTTTGTGCTGTTGTTGGAGATATATAATTTTGTTCTTTACATTTTCTAATTAATTCATTGTTTATATTTTGGTATTTTTTTTGTTGATCAGATTTAATTTCCTTGTATGCTGTTTTGTCAGATAATAATTCATTCATTTTAGTATCGCAAGTATCTGAGTTCATTATTACTGTTTTATTTGTTTTATCTGGTTTAAGAACTATAAGGTTCGGGTTGTTTTTTAGAAAATGTTTGCTTTTTTGAAATCTGATATGAGTTCTTTATTTATGTGATCTTGCGATCGGCATTGGTTTTTTCTTTTTGTTTTTCGGAAATTCGTTAAAATATTGCAACATGTAGCTCTGATCTCGTCTTTTTCTGAATTTGGTAATTTTTGTATAGAGGCTTCGATATTTGCTATTATTTCAGGAATGGGTATATTTTCATTATTTTCTAAAGGTATTGCAAAATTAGGACCAAGACCAAGAGTTTTGATTGCGTAGCCAGGTAGTGCGGTATCTGATATGTTTTCTGTCCAAGTATTTGGTATATTTAGATTATTATTTTGTGCTGAGGATTGCTTTATCTTATTGAACTTTTTTATGTTGTTAGCTTTAGTTTTATTGAATAGCTTGTTGTATTTGCGGTTTTGAAATTGAGAAAAAAGGTTGAAGAGGTCTATGGGTATTGAAAATCGAATCAAAGGACATAAATATGACAAGAAAAATATAACCGCCCTCACAAATCACGAAGAACAAGAGAAACATAAATTCAATTTCAACGAGACTAAAATATTAACCACTGAAAAACACACATTTAAACGAAAAATTCTAGAAATGATATGTATATAAAATAATTCAAATACAATAAATTCAAAAACCGATATTAAAAATTTAAGTGCCATATATAACAATATTTTTTAAATCACAAAACCTAAAACGAGATGAATCCACAAAATTTTCTCGTCTACTCAAATGTCAAAAGTCAAAAATAAATATTAACTTTAATTTCCTGACACATATTTCCGGCAACACCATTTTATTTTCGCAACGTGCTCCAAACTAAACATCTATTCAGACGCTGAAAGACAACAGTATAAAAGTAAATATAAAAAGTTTTTTTCCAAAAATTGAACAAGAAAAATAAAAAAAGAAACTGAAAGAAGGTGCTAAAATGATATAACTTTCAACAATTATAAAGAATACATTTTTAATTTTCAATTTTAAATGGTCGACCAAACAGAATTATATTTTATTTTTATTATATATCTGGTTTCTACGAACTATGCATTATAGGTAAGTTTATTTCAAATCATAAAGAAATCACATTAATTTTTGTTTTATATTACAGCTAATCTTATTTTTTAACAATTGAAAAAGACTACATATGGTCGAAACGTTTTGTTTTAATAAAAATTTATTATAATGGTATAGAATAAATAAAAATAAATTAATCAAAACACTGAGCCTGTATCCCAAGAAACCCTAAGAAAGAAAATTATATCCAAGCTCAAGAATCTACATAAAAAACTATATATATATATATATATATATATATATATATATATATATATATATATATATATATATATACAAAATTGCTCATATTAATATATTAGATTAAATCTGTTTTTTAGGTGAGAGCTGTCTTAAAATCTTGAGAAATTTTAAAGTGAACTATTTAGACAACTTGCCGCTGGTTGAATATAAACGTCTATTTTATAATTGTGATGGGGAGTCTCCACATAACAGTCATTTAGTCAACAACCTTCTGCAAAGGTTGTTTTATGATCAATGGATAGCCAACAATGTGTCACTTCTTTGGCCACCTCGACCTATCAGTACTCGATTTTTTGTTTGGTGAGCAGTCAAAAATAAAGTTTATAACATTCTTGTACCTACCATAGAAGACTACATACGACGAGTCAGAACAGCGTTTGAAGGGGACCTGGACACTTCGCCTAATGGACACTTCGCCCAATATGATATACCGACCACTTCGCCCAAAAATCTCGTAATGAAACCAGGTTCCACAGCCACTTCACCCAATGTAAATAAAAGTTCTCAAAGCCCAAAATGGACACTTTCCACTTTGCCGAAACTTCGTTGTTGGTGGACACTTCGCCCAAAATGTCCGCATCATCCAAAACTCCTTGGAGGCCAATTCACCCAAAATGACCACTTCACATAAGTAAATATTGTAACTGTTTAATTTTACAAATTCATGGTAGTGGAATATTAAAAAATGATAATTTGGCAATTATTTCAAAGATAACGATTTCAATATTTTCATTATTAACAATGGGGTATTTCAGTAATTTTGAAAAATTGTATTTTTTGGTTCTATATTTATAAATTGAAGTCTAACATCTATCAAAACTGCATAATTCTGCTTAATAATGAATATATTAAGAATTAAAAATTAAATTAAATGATTATGACGTCACAACAGAAAACTTTGTTATCCTTTTCTATTCAAATATGAAAAACAGAGATGGTCATAGTCTAAGGAGCTCTTATAAATTGCAACACTGCTGTAGACCTCAGATTAGGCAGGTTATAGATAGTAGAACTAACCAGCCCTTCATTAGATCTACTCTAATGTCAAAAAACTGTCAATATCAAATTTATTTGTAGGGTTGAATTTTGCTCATCACTTTGTTTACTACTGGAAACTGTATTTTATTAAAGTCATGGTTTTCTTATGTTACAAAATCGTTTATAAAGTTTACGTTGTCCAGGAGTTTTATCAGTAACAACTTCTAACGTCTACATTATATGGTGTTTTGGTGATTTTGTGTTCTGGAGTTATTCTTTCAGGGGCCACGGACTGCGCAGATATTATTTACCCTTCTGACGTAACCTACAGAATCATCATCATAAAAATTAAATGTGGTACAGTGTACAAATACAATTTACTACAATGCCTAATACTAACTTTTTTAGTTTTAATATTGCGAATTGCAAAACTGCATATCTCGTTGCCCACTAATGACAAAGGATCACTGTCAGCCTTAGAAAATCCTGGATTAATTTTTATCAAATAATATAAGAATAATATTAGAAAAGCAACATAATCATAATCTTAAAATAAAATGACAATTGACTATAACCTCAATTTATTCTTCTTTTTCTTTGGTCGATTTGAACTATTTTGTACACTTCAAACTCTAGCTGCGTTGCAAAAATTTTCTGTTGTGACGTCAGAGATCTTGCGGGCTTTTTGAATTCAACGAACACGAATTCAATAACTGTGACTTTACAACTAGATTATTTGATTGTTTTATAAAAAAATCTTGTTTTTGTCTTAAAAGTAGTAATTTCGTTTCTGCTGAAATAGCCTATTGGTTTATTCCTAGGTACTTTAAACTTTTTAGTTCTGAAGCTCTTGAAGTTTTTTAAGAAAAAAAACGCATAAACAGTTCCCACTTAGGTACGAGGAATGTCTGGATGTTCAAGGGGGTCATTTTGAACATTTATTAAAATAATTTTTTACATAGAAAATTGATAATTTGCTAATTATTTCAATGTTTTCATTGTTAACAATTGATTGATTTCTAGGTACTTTAGGCTTTATAGTTCAAATTTCTTGAGCTTTTCTATAATTTTCTTAACAGATTTTGGTGGTGGTTTATGTTTCCGTGGATATAGCGTAGCGATTGAATTAGATACATGTTCTTGAAGTAACTTCATCACATTCTCCATAATAATATATAAAATCAAATAATCTTTATTTGTATAATTAAGTTTCTCGTTATGATACTAAGTCAAAATTATCAAATGAAGTATTAATATTGAATTTTTTTAGCTTGTTCGAGTTTTATTGATATTTGTTATTATTTTCTCATTCAATCATGGACTACTTCTAACACAACTTTAAACATGTGTAGCATTTTTACGTAGAAAATTGAAAAATTGCCAATTATTTAAAAAACTATTAATTTCGGGTATAGACAACTTTATACTTTATATATACTTTATAATTTTTGCTACTCAATACAATAAAATAATTAAAATATGGGAGTTTTAGTTTTAAAAAATTACTTTTGACGTTTCTTAGATCTAATTTTCAAGCCTCTTTTTTGATCACTCTGTAACTTTTTTTATCAGAATATCATAAAAATACTAATAAAGTAGATATTCTTCGACAACCCAAATTAAATATTAAAGGCTCCCTCATAAGCAAGATTGATAATTATGTTTTGGACTCAAACTTAATTTTTGACATAAAATTTGAAATATGTCAAAAACGGTTAGACTTAGGTATATGATATTATACAAAAAATGTTTTTAAAATTGTACAAGAAATCTTAAACAATGGTAGGTACCAAATATACAGGGTAATCCATTAGAAATAACAAAGTTGGCATCTACTTCCGGTATAACCGGATATGCGACTAACATTCAAAGTATTTTGGACGTATGCCTCCAGGTACCCAGTGACTTTAATATGTATCTTGGGATTCAGGTTCGGTTTGCACCAAAGGGTCAGACATTCATAGTAGCTTATATTACAAAAGTCAAGACGTTTCGCTTGGAGCTCCAAGCTTCATCAGATAAACATATTACTGCTAAAAAATATTAATAAAGTAAATGAGCACATATGAATTTACCTTTTGTACCTTGAACACATATAAGAACTAGTTTATGTTAAACATAATTTAGATATTTTTATTCTATGTGGAAATCAATCATTTTTCCTTTTTTATCAGCTTTGTTATGTATGGCATGTAATTGATTTTTATGACAGGTGTGTTTTTATGTTATATATGTTTTCCAAAGACTGGTGTATTATGTTTGGTGTGTATCGTTGTGTCTATGCTACCATCTGTTGTACATTTATCAGGATCGATTTTGCTATGGTGGTTGTGGTTTATTTGAATTTGGGGAATGGGAGAGGAATATTATTTAACAAAAATATTAATACAAAAAATTTAAAAAAGTTTCTTTTTATTGAATAATTTTGTGGTATATTTTGCTGAGATTCTTAATGTGAGTTTTATCATTCACTGTATTAGGGTTGAGCTTGATATGAATCATTTCAAGAAATTCTCTTTTTTTCGTGTCTTTTTTGGTTGCTAAAATTTATATATTATTGAAGTTAAATTCCTGTTTGCTTGTTTTTTATGTTTATTAAGAGCTGTTGCAGAATTTTTTGTATATTTGTGTCCGTTTATTCTACCTTCGAAGTGGTGGTAGGTTTGTCCAATGTATACCTTGTTACAATTTTCTCCATTAGACGGGATTTGGTATACTACATGTGTTTTTTTGTTGGTTGGATTATCATTTTTTAGTTTGGAGAATATTGTTTTGTTTAGGCTATTATATCCTTTGTGTCCAATCTGAATATTGAGAGAGATTCCGGAAGATTTGTGTTTGTTTTTTTTGGCATATTATAAAATTTATGAATTCTGCTTTTGAAAATTTTATTTATGATGAGGGATAGTTATTAGTAGTTAATGTTTTTGATTTTTCAATAGCTAAACTTCGGAATTCTGGGTCGGAGAGTGAAATCGCACGGTCTACAAGGCCGATGATGACAGTTTTTTTAGGATAACGGGTGTGATTTATAATTAAGATATCTACCAGACCAAGTTTCTTTTGTGTACTAGCTTGTTCTTAGAGTTCCATTTATTCTATGTATCGTCATATCAAGGAAAGTGATTTTATTATTATTATCTAATTCAATTGTGAACTTTAGCCTAGGATGGAATGAGTTGAACATTTCTTGGACATTGATTTGATTTTCCCTTTGTAATTAGTAATATACAGTCATCGACATATCTGCGATAAAGTGGTAATCTGAAATTTAATTTAGGTATTATGCTATTTTCAAGTTCTTCGAGGACAAGTTGTGCAACAACACTAGAAATTGCAGCTCCCATCGCGGAGCCTTCGATTTGTTTATAGAATTTATCTTTGCATTGAAAATATGTGGAAGTGAGAGTATATTCAATTGCTTTTTGTAATTCATCAAGTGGTAGTGTGGTATAGTTTTTTATTTTTTTGCATTTTTAATGGGATATTGGTATATAATGATACGACGTCTAGTGATATAAGTATGTGGTTTGTTGGTATTTTTATGTCTTTTATTTGTGATTTGAAATGAAACGAGTCTTTGATGTAATATTTGTTCTTGCCGGTAATATATAATAAAAATATTGCTTAGGATCTTTGCTATGAATTTGGATAGTCGTTCGAAAGGAGATTGGACGCAAGATACGATAGGCCTAGTGGTATATTTCCTTTATGTAGTTTTGGCCAACCGTACATTTTGGGAGGTAATGCATTATTTAATTTTAAAGCAGAAACAGTCTTTTCAGAAATATATTTATTTTTTCCCAATCTGTTATTAATTTGTTGTTTTTTTGTTTCAAAAATATTGGTTGGGTTGTTTTTCATTTCTTTATATGTGTTGGTATCTTGTAGAAGCTCTTACATTTTCTCATCGTATTGGCTTTTATACATGACAACAGGTTGGTTTGTTTTGTCAGATCTTAGGATGATTATATTTTCATTGTTTTTAATAAATTGTCTTTTTTTTCAAATTCTGTTTCAAGGTTTTTTGCTCGATATTTGGTTGATCATTTTAAAATTTTTAGAGTGTTGCATAAATTTGATCTGAGTTCAATTATATATAAGTGTCTTATATTGGTTTCTATGGTTGCAAGTATATCGTGGAAATTTGTTTTTTTTCTGTCTCTAGAGCAAAATTGGGACCAAGTGCGATTATTGCTTGGACACATTCTGGAATAACTATATTTGTTTTATTTTCTAGCCAATCAGGGTTATGTGTTGGTTTTCTTTGGTTGTTTTGATTTAAAAGTAAATGAAATTTTCTAGTTTGTTTCCCTTTAATTTTATTGAAGAGTTTTTTCATAAAGTTGTTATATAGTATAGCTGGCAGTTGAAAGTGTAAAGAAGATTTGATTTTTTCAATGTTGGTCCTGTTGAGTTTAATTTGCGATTCATTGTCAGTAATAAGTAGGTTAAAAATTTGTTGTTTGTACTTTTTTATAATTACTTGTTGTCATGTATAAAAGCCAATACGATGAGAAAATGCAAGAGCTTCTACAAGATACCAAACATATAAAGAAATGAAAAACAACCCAACCAATATTTTTCAAACAAAAAACAACACATTATTAAAAGATTGGGAAAAAACAAATATATTTCTGAAAAGACTGCTTCCGCAATAAAATTAAATAATACATTACTTCCCAAAATGTACGGTTGGCCAAAACTACATAAAGAAAATATACCACTTAGGCCTATCGTATCTTGTGTCCAATCTCCTTTCGAACAAGTATCCAAATTCTTAGCAAAGATCCTAAGCAATATTTTTATTATATATTACCGCCACGAACAAATATTACATCAAAGACTCGTTTCATATCAAATCACAAATAAAAGACAAATACAAACCACATACTTATATCACTAGACGTCGTATCATTATATACCAATATCCCATTAAAAATGGAAAAAAATAAAAAACTATACCACACTACCACTACCATCGCAGGTTCATTCTTAATTTTGAAAAACTTTCGAAACCCTTGAACAAATTACTTGAAAAAAATCAACTTTTAATTTCGATCTACAATGATAAGAATCTTTCAGAAATTTAAAAATATCCCTTGTCACATCTCCAATTCAAGGTATTATCAAGCAAAAGTATCAGAAATAGAAAATATTTTATTATTCCAATTCCATACGGTCCCAATTCCGTCAACAAATACTTATGCGCTTCTATTTTTAGAAATCAAGAAACTATACAATCCGATACAACATACTTTGTCGAAAAGAATCGTGATCTCATAATATTAGAGATACTATCATTTATATTCACTTAAAAAGATGTTAAATTTAAAATATGTCAAGGTTTTTTCAAAACACCAGACCAGGATCAGATCCCTATCATCCTCGATCAGTACCATAATAGTCGCGGTATTAACGAAACGAAACTATACAATTGGCCCAGTATAACTACTGATGTAGAAAAGCACATCAAGGCTTGTGAAGTTCGAAAATCAAAGATATGTTGGAACAACTTAGACAGCCCTCTAGTTATCACAGGAACACCTAGAGCCCCGTTCGAAAGGATTAACATAGACATTCTAGAAGTACCCGAAAGACATTACGCACTAACTATACGAGAAGAACTCACGAAATTCTCTCAAGCATACAGATTAGCTGACAAGATAGAAGTGTAGTCAACACTCTTTTGATTTATTTCCAACACTACGGTACCCCAACTCGAATTCATTGCGATTTTGGTCGAGAATTCGACAACTATCTTTTCCGTGAGTTGTGTACTCTCTTCTATAAAAATAAATAATTCCATGTAAAACATAATCCAATGGATCTCTCGAAAGATTCCATTCCACAATTCTAGAAATGGTTCGAACGCATGTATCAGAACATCACTATCACTATCACTTCATACAACCGTTCAACGAACAAGACACACGGTTTTACACCGTATGAATCAGTATTTGATCACATTTCAAGTAGACCTCCCGAAAATACATACAATCGCAAAGATTTCATTACAAAATATATTAAAGATCTCAACAACATAATTTCTACTAGAGAGTAGCTAAAAGTCGCATAAACGCAGGAAAGAAACAGCAAAGGTCCGATTTGATTAAAATGTATCACATAATCCATACCAATACACGATACACATACAAACCAATTCAATATAGGCGACAAAGTCTACATTAAAGAATCGCAGATCAAAGTCAAACTACAAAATAAATTTTACGATCCTTCCCAAATTATTGAAATTCATAGAAATTCAGCCACTGTTCTTAACAAAAGAACAAATCAAAGAAGTAAACTTCGGTAGAATGAAACCTTACTTTGAAAATTAAAGTTCTGGTTTTTTGTGTTGTTCGGATCAGCACTATCCAGTATATACAGTATTGACACAATCAATAACATTATAGGAGTGCACTACGATGAGGAAACAAGACTAACAATAACAACCGACAAATAGACGTTACTAGTTCACAAGAACATATCAATTCTATTAGAGACATACGAACATAACGACAGAATGCTCCAATCTATTTTAAACTCAATTAGTAAGAATTACACAGCCACGAATTCTTTCCGTGCAGAAGTTAAGACTCATACCAGCCTACTATATCAAATTTCCTCATCAATAAAATCAAAATTTTCTGAAATATCTGCAGACACGAAAAGACAAAGGAGAGGAATAATTAACGGCTTAGGAAGCATATTCAAGACTATAACAGGCGATTTGGACGCAACTGACGGAGAATACTACGTCAAATGTATAAATGAGCTAAAACTAGATCAAAACAAAATAGAAAACCTTTTGAAGAATCAAATCTCTGTAACAAGATCAATCATTGACGATTTCAATACAACTATAGATCTATTCAAATTTGATGAAACTAGAAGCGGATCACGTGATTTCAAGATTGTTAGCTTTCATCAGCGCCACATAAGTGGAAGCTGTATCTGACTAAACAAAAGCTAATTTTTGATCTTTGAAATTAATTACTGCCATATAATGATGAAGCCAATCTGCTTCAACTAGTCCATCGAATTGGATATCAAGATCGCAAATGTAATTTTTATACGGGTAATTTTTGGCAAAAGGTATCAAACAAATTCGGTAATTAGAATATTTTGGTATGTTATTCCTTGGATAGCAACATTTTCGGGGCTTCTATTTAAACATGCTTAGCAAGTTTTTGGTTTGAAAATTGTTATGCCTGCTCCACTATCTACGAGAATTCCAAATCTTTTTGAGGAGTCTTCGAAGTCGTGAAGATTTTTAGAATTTACTGTAAGTGTTGAGCTTACATGGACATTTGTTCTGGGTGGTTGGCATATGGGTGGAGGTTGTCCTAGTTTGAATTGGGTTTGTATGTATTTTTAGAACTGGCTTGTTGGCATCTGGGGCTGTAGAAGCTGGGTAAAGAGGAAAATTTTGATTCCATCTGATAATACTCTTTCAGAAAATTGTTATGGTTTTCATATTCATAAAAATCGGGAGCTTAATTAGACTGTTCATTAGTATTAAAATTGTTGTGATAATATTGATCTTCTACTGGATTATTAAAATGATGTGTACGATGAGGTTACTGTCTTATATTTGGATTTGATTAAATGACAGATGTTCTGTGAAAATTGGGATTGGCCCTAGAAAATTGATTATTATATGGACCAGATTGTCTATTTTGAGATTGAGAAGATGATTGATTTTGGGGATTAAAGCTGCAGAAAGATGGTCGAAGGATTTGTTTAAAATCTTGAAATGAAGGTGGTAATGATCTCTTTCTTGTAAGGCAATCTTGCGGAAGTTGGATAGGTTTCTTAATATTATTCTGAGGCCTATTCTGGAATTTCTGATTCTCCAAATATAATAGTTGAAGTTCCTTTTCAATTCTGTTCAATGCTGAAAGCATGTCGCTTGGATTGTTAGCTCTAACTATAATTTGACCTAATTTCTGTTCGAGTTCAGTTAAAGCTGTCGTCAATACCTTTGCGTCTGTTAATTTACTTTGAGCATTTTTTTCTTGCAAAGTCATGTATTGTTTGTTGATAACAGAGTGAATTTTTGATTCATGCGTCTACAACGAGCTATGTAAGTTAATGGTGATTCAGGGTTCCGTCAGTGTTCACGTCGGAATTAGCTTGACCTCTTGTAGTAGGCATTGTGTTACGATAACAGAAATGTTTTTCAATCGAACTAATAAAATATGATAATAATTGTAGGTAAAATTGTTTAAAAAAAGTTTCAATAATTGATAAATTGTTAAACGAGATGATTCTTTGAACTTACTTGACTAAAATCCTCATTCCTGGCAGAAATCCTTTATTCTCCGTCAGCGGTGCTACGACAGGGTGAGCGTTTGCGTGTTCTGTTGTCGCCGGAGAGACCATCTTTGTTGCTGGTGATATGGATTGGAACTTGGTTTTCCGCAGCTTCGATTCATTCTTCTTTGAAGGTTTGAAAACCACCCTTGACACGTGTAACAACGCTGGGGAATCTTACTGACTGCACCAACTTTATATTTGTAGTTTAAAAAAAACTTTAAAAAAAAATATTTCTTATAATTTACAAGTTGTAAAAATACAATAATAAAAATGAAGGAAAACAACTTGAACTGAGAGCTACTGCTTATGTGAACCAAGAATCTCGCAGAACCAGGTGCAGTCGTATTTATGGTATATAGTATATTCCAGAGTATGGGAATTGCAAAGTTGTAAATTCTATGAGGATTTAAAATGTGTTGAATTCCTAGAATGTTCCAGAGTGCAAAACTGCAAGTCAGCATTATCTCTGAGAACGAAAATATGAACAAAGAAAAATAATAAAACACGTGTGATTTAAATATGACATCTGTGAGACTTGATCGTTATTACTGAATATAGTAAATTATATTGAGATGAATTGACACTAAAATTTATTGAAGCTTGCAACACAATTTTACAAGGCTACCTGCACTAGAACTAGAAAGTTAGTGAAATCGATACCTAGACCTTAGAGAGTTTTGAATCATTCAAGCTTTGACATTAAAATCGCTCATAATTCAATGGAATATTTATCGTTATTGAAGAATAGCATATTTGATGCAAGAAATTGGTTTAATATATTTTTAGATGACATATGAATTTAATTTCAATATGCCCTTTTGTTCAAATAAAAATTAAGCCACTGAGACAATTTAGTTTTTCATATTAGCGATTGCATCATTTAAGCTATGAGTCACTGTAACAGAGCTCTAATATATGTATGTATTCTTGACCCCCATTTTGGACCCGCAGTTTGTATACATGAATTTTGCTATTTGGAAAAAGCAGTTACAGAATTTATAATATAAAATTCCATTCTTCGATCCAGGCACATTACAAAATCATCTTAAATTTATTAAGGATTTTCTTCACATACGCTTCTTGATGCAAGAACATGGTTTTCTTTACTCGATTTCGTTCTATTTGTACCCCGGCAAATAACTTTCCATTCCCGATCGTAATTTCGAACGCGTTTCCAAACAATTTTATTACTGACTCGAGGGCTTTACTTGTTTTTGCTGCGATGAGTCCGTCATCTACAAAAAGCGCTAAAAATACATCTGCACCGTCTACCCGTCCTCGAAAGATACACTTGTCGGCTTCCGTTTCGCGAAACTGTAATTTCTCTAAGAACTTGCGAAACTTTTCGTTCCAGCTCCTGGATGCTTGTTTCAAGCCGTACGACTTGTTCAGTTTACACACGAAACCAGGTTTTTCTTCTTTCTTGATATCGAGTCCCTCAGGTTTTTCCATGTAGATCTCTTCCTTCAGCTCGCCGTGAAGAAAGGCTGTTCTCATATCGAATTGTGTGAGCTCCAAGTCCTGTTCAGCCACTATGGCCAATAGAACTCTCAATGAGTCGTATCTCACGACTGGCAAGACGGTTTCCGTATCTCGTATGACCTTGAACACCCATTTCGAATCTATGGACTTACGATCCGTTTTCCTTGGTACAACCGACCAAGTCTCGTTCTGCTTGTGCACTTCGAACTCTTCCTGCATCGCCTCGGCTCAATTTTCTGCATCGGCACTGTTCACCGCCTCCTAAAATGTGTTTGGCGGATTATATTCAGCAAAGTCGATCTGATACCGTATGGATCGTCGGATGTTTGCACGGTCCCGCAGTTGTCTATCCTTGTCTGGTTGTTCGTTTCTTTCACGTACTTCCTCCGGTTGCTGCTCGACGGGTTCTGCCACATCTTCATTTTCGTCCGCTGGAATTATGTATTCGAATTCTTCCTCATTTTCTGCCCCAAGTTGTGACTTCTCGTTGAATGTGACGTCACTCGATACAAATATTTTCTTATTCTGTGGATTGTACAAACGATAATTCATCGAGTCGTTCTGATATCCAACCAAGATCAACTTTGTGGCCTTCGAATGTCTTGCGAAATTGTTTGTCGATATGCATGTACGTATCTGAAAATGAGACACATCTGGTGTTTTTCCAAACCAGATCTCGTATGGCGTTTTCACGGTAGCCAGAACGCGATTGAGCACGGTCACTGCTGTGCCAACTGCTTCTGTCCATAGCGACAGAGGAAGATTCTTTGCCGTTATCATCGTGCGCGCACTCTCGATGATTGTCGCGCTCGGATTTCCCGTTCTGCCGCGGAGTGTAAGGTGTCGTTTTTACCAGATCGATACCACGGGCCTCGAGATATCGCTTCATTTTACGGTTGCAATGCTCTCGACCATTGTCCGTACGTAACACCTTCATCGGCTTGCCAAATTTGTTGTCCATCGACTTTTCGTTTTTCTTGAAAATGTCGTTTTCGACATCAGAATTGCGTTTCAAGAAGTAAACATACCGAAATCCTGATGCGTCGTCTTTGAAGGTTATGCAGAATCTTGCACCACCGATCGACTCTGTTGAGAATGGTCCGCATACGTCCGAATGTATATATTCTCCCAGTTTTGTGTTTCTTTTTGTCTCGTTCTTCTTCAACTGAAGCCTGTGTGCTTTTCCGAAGGCACACGATTCACAGAAGAAATTGTCAATGTCCGCTAATTTGACACCTCGAATTAGTCCCTTTTCCGTCATTTCGCGCAAAACTTTATTATTTACCCATTCGTTCGTGCCAGACACGCAAGTTGACAGTTGACACATTTGCTTCTCTCGCAAAACTTTGTTTTCTCACTTTAAAGAGCATTCGGTAAATCTAATTGTCTTGCAAACCGACACCGAAAACTTCACCGTCACGGTTAATTGTCACTAGTTTTCCTTTGAACAAAAAATCGAAACCTTTTTCAGTGCATACGACAACTGAAAACAAGTTCTTTCGAATCTTCGGAACGTAGAGTACGTTTTTGATTCGAGCTTAACACCATTTACCGTTCATTAGTCTATCGATGAGCACAGTGCCACTACCGGTAACTTCACACACGCCATTGTCCCCGAGCGATATACACTCGCCACTGCTTGGTTCGAACTCAGTGTACCAGTCCCGTCGTTAAGTGATATGCCTGGACGCACCGCTATCGGTAATCCAGACATCGCCTGTGTCGGCTGCCATGAGACGTTCTACGACCTCACTACTCGGCACTGTTTCCGATTTCACTTGTCGCTTTTCCTTTTACAATAGAAACACTCGACACTCGTATTTCTACTTTCGCCGTTTTTCTCACTGTTATTGTTTGGATTCCCGGAAATTTTTTTTTGTTCCCACCAAGACTAACAGCGGCTACTGCTCGAGTAACGTCATCATCACCTTCGAGTCTTCTTCCTTCCTTCAATAATCGTTCTAATAAATTATCAATTGTTTGTCTTTCTTCGGGTACACTGTCCCATGCTGCCTGGAGAGCGTTGTACTTTACCGGTAGGCTGCCAAGAACCTTCGCCATTATGGCTGTATCAGAGATCGCTTCTCCCAGATCCTTCAGTTGAGACGCCATGTTTTGTACTGGGGAAACGTGTTGTACAACCGACTTGTTTGATTCCATGTGATATCCGAGGAACTTTTGTAGCAGTGTTCGACACTGATTTCAGCTCGTGAGTTCTCACCAATTTGTCCCACATTTGTTTCGCTGTGGTGCAGTTGAGCATACAGTCGAGCTGGGAATCCTCTATCGACGAGGAAACTATGCACATGGTCATCGCGTTGTCTTTCACCCACTTTTTTCCATCGGCCGAATCTGCGTCTGTCGGCATCACTCGCGCGCCAGTTACGAGGTCTTGAATCGCGTTCGCGATAAGCATCGAGTTAATTCGAAATTTCCACGCTTGAAAATTCGAGCCATCAAACTTCTTGATGTTCTTTATCAGAGTTGACTCCGCCATTTTTCGTTCGATTCTTTTCCCGTACACTACAATGGCGACCACGTGTCGAGATAACCGTTTTCTCTCTATCGTCCTCTGACTTCGATAATCGGGTGTTATGCAGGCTGCTTGCATGGGCCCATAGCCTGTTGGGATTATCGAAAGGAAAGAGGGACGATAGGGTAGGTAACTTTCAATATATATAAGTACGCTTTATTAGTTTTGTGTTAACAAATAAACTTCTTATTGCACACGTCTCGTGGGCAACGGTCACGCATCAACTGACGCAAGTAGTGCTCCCGCTCTCTGGCACCTGGCACATAAGTTTTACTCACGTATGCGCAGTGAGCCTATTCACGTGCGATAACTACTTCTCAACAGTCATTAATGGAAATGTTGTCTTTCGGAGGTTCCGTTGGAAAAGGAGGCCCTTTGTGAAAATCCGGGTTTGATTGATCAGGTAGATAGATAGATAGATAGATATACTTTATTTCCAATTAAACAATATACAATTATATGGGAAATGGTCCGTGCATTGGAAAAAATAAAAAGGACAGAAAAACATAAAATAGAGTTAAAATAACCTAACATTAACTTAAATTCTATCACTATACAAGCTACATAATACAACAAGTAAGTTCTGTTTTGTAGAAAATTGTAAAAGTTTGGATTAAGCTGTACGACTGAGGGTCTCAAATTGTCTATATTCGAATTTGGTCTAGTTACGCTTGGGCGATCTCTTCTATCAATTGGATTTGGCTGAAAATTTGATTGGAGATTTGACTGAACTTGTCTTGGTAGTTGAGAACTTTACAGTTGATAAATGGGTACAATTTGTGGTTGAAAATGTAATTGGTAGTTTGGATTATGATTAAATTGCCTTTCTCTACACTCGCTTTCAGTGTCCAGTTCGCTTACAAGTGGAGCAGTGTTTGTTGTTATGATATTCATTAATTCAAAATAATTCAGTTGTAATTCTCGAATACGATTTGTCGCATTGAGAATGGATCGCTGGCTCTCACTATTTGCCCTAATTTTGGCTCTAGACTAGTTAGTAGAGTATTTAAAGCCATGAATTGCGATAGAAGAGTTTGCGCGTTTTTCTCATCAGGTGTGATTTCTTGTTTATTAATTGAAGCATACATCTTAAGCTCCGTTTGTTTCTAGTCTAGTAATCTAGTTTCATCAATGATGAGTATCACCTAAATGAGTCTCTAGCCATTGTCTAATTTCCTGCCAACTCGAAGGGTTTAGGAGTTGATGAGTTCTGCTACTCTACCGCGCAGTTTGTTCTTTATATGTAAATTTTTTGATTGCCTACGGCCGTATTATTAACCGTAGAACAGGATAAAATAAAAGTATGTAAAAATATTTGGTTGCAATCAAATTCTGGCACAACTGAAAAGATTATTCCTAACTTACAAGGTAAGATAAAGCTTGAGGACCTCTGGTCTCATCAACATCTGTAGTAACGGTGTTGCTGGTAGACATAGTCACTTTTCTATTTCACAATATCATACAAGTTCTAAAATAAAAGGGTATATAGAATAGTAGATATACTAAGAGAGTTCTGGAACGGAAGTCACAGTAAACATGCTATATTTTCCAAAGGGGTCCCGAATAATGGTGTGTGGGCGTGCTGGATATTTTTCCAACGGGGTTTCATTATTTATTAAATGTTAGATTCCTACATTTCATGAGCGCCATCTAGCGGAGAGGGGGTAAGTTACTGTATTTAGATTCCTACTTTTCATGACCGCCATGTAGCGGAGAGGGGATAAGTTACTGCATTTAGATTCCTAATTTTCATGACCGCCATTCAGCGGAGAGGGATTATTTAATTATTTTATTGCTGAGGAAAAAAAGTTCACAATTGCGCGGGATCGAACCCACAACCACACAAACCAACACGTTAACAGCCTAAGCGTTTTCCAAGCCTGCCATCTCGGTTACCCATGTGAATGCGAGAAAGCAATGTTTATATTTTGGACGACGGCGCGTGCGCACTTACATCAGATAAGCCGCGAGCTCATAAATTGAAATGTTGTCGATGTGTTAACATCGATGTCGGCACCGCTTCGACCTAAGAAAGGACGATAAGCCGTTTGGGTCTGCGCGCTCGGACAACCCTTCTCGTTTCAAGCAAACGACTCCCAAAATCGTCTTCTGCCGAAAATTTGATGGCGATTCAGTTTTTGATTCGTTTAAATCGGCCAAGATTTGATTTTCGTATAGAATATACGAGTTAAATTGCAAATTATACTTATTCGACACAACAGCATCATTAAAAGTGCTTAAACAAGAAATTAGGAGTGAAAGAAAATGTGTTATGTTTAATATTGTATTTATTATATATTTATAAAATTTGCTTTATACCTGTGTAAATGTGAGAAATCAAAGAATGTATGTTGGATGGCGGCGCGTGCGCACTTACATCAGATAAGCCGCGAGCTCATAAATTGAAATGTTGTCGATGTGTTAACATCGATGTCGACACCGCTTCGACGTAAGCAAGGGCGATAAGCCGTTTGGGTCTGCGCGCTCGGACAACCCTTCTCGTTTCAAGCAAACAACTCCCAAAATCGTCTTCTGCCGAAAATTTGATGACGATTCAGTTTTTGATTCGTTTAAATCGGCCAAGATTTGAGTTTCGTATAAAATATACGAGTTAAATTGCAAATTATGTTTATTCGATACAACAGCATCATTAAAAGTGCTTAAATAAGAAATCTGCAGTGAAAGAAAATGTGTTATGTTTAATATTTTATTTATCAAAAGAGATTTTCTGAAAAAAACAACATTATACTTAAAATTTGTTTTATTTAATAAATGATTTTATCAAACAAAATTTTTAAATAGAGTACGGAGTGATTCTTCTTGATGGCATCTCATTGCGTTGACGAAAACGTGTAGGATTTTTGAAGACCTTCTCATTCCAATCGTTTTCACTGAATTGGGTGGTAGGATTGATAGTCATATCATTGAACAATGTAAACACCTTTTGTTTTTCCTCAAAAAAGTTTAGAATATTTTTTAATTCTTCCAAACGTCGAATGTGTTGCTCCAACCTTTCTTTCAACATCATCGTAACTCTATGACTCTCAGACTGAAACTGCTGTCAGACAAAAAAACTTGTTTCTTGTCTCCCTCCCTTCTCCCCCAATAAAAAACATTTTTTTAAATCTCTCTATTGCTCATAAAGGTAAAGTGTTACAAAACCATTTATACAATTCATCAACATTTCTAAGACTACAATAATAGAATTGACTGTTGCTATATGTGTGGTGCATACATGATGTAAATCCACTATTTTTAAATGCTGGAACAGTGTGCCATGAGTCATCAAATTCCTCCAAATTCACGACTCTACTAGCTTGCTCGCCGTAGAAAGATTGGAGTTTATCATCCAAAAATTGCTTCTTCTGATGTCCTCGCACATAGATGATATCAATTTCGTTGAGATTTTCCTTTAGAATATCATCTAGTGCTTCGTATGGTATAAAGCCGGAAGAATATTTGCGGCTATGTACATTCTTCTCCAAATAACAAACGCCACATCGATCTGCTTTGCTTAGCGATGAGAACGGTATTGGTGGTAATAGCAAATAATTACTACATCAACGTCCAATCCTTAAGGCAATTTCTTTGGGGTGGAATTGGCACTCCACATTGAAGCCTTGAATGTCTACGAAAGCTATTCTCATCTCTCCTCGACGATGGTTGAACTTAAACTGAGGACAGAGGTCATCCTAGTTCCATCTCTTTATAATTTCACTTAGAGGATGTTGTTCAATTATGTTATCGTGAATGATGATGCAAAAGACACAAGTATTTGCTGGAAAACCTTTCGACGCTTCTATTTCAAGCTTGACATCAACACTTGAACTTTTCACGCTTTCATCTCGGTGAGAACAATCGATGACAAATGGAGGTTTATTTGCAAATTCAGAGTAACTTAGTAGCGGCGTATGTAGATAAGAGTGTTTGTAGCTTTTTCCAAATTGAGTGTAGTTGAAGTAAGCTTCGGTAAAATCCCCCTTTTCAAAGTCCAAATGCATCTTCTCCTTTGGATAGCTGTCTCCGTTCAGCGTCAAGGTGATATTCATAATGTTTGCAAAATTAAATTTTGTAGGATCGTTATTCACTTGGTTCTTTTCGTGGTTGCTCTGGAAACAAACGATGACATAGCGAGGACTTTCTAAAAATGATGAAGTTTTCACCGACCAAATTTCGTTGGTGGCTCCTGTAGTGAGAGCAGGCAACATGTGAATTTCCCATTTTCTAAACGGTATCAAGATGGGAGTGTCAGCTTCATCAACAACAATCATTCAACAATCATTAATGTTTGCAAATTTATTGAAAAATTAAAAATATCTCAAGCTGACCGTTCAGTTGATAAAACGATGTAACATATTGGAAAAAATGTTGCTCTGATTAAATGATGGTGTAGAGAAAATCAAACTTTTTTAGTCATATAGTTGGAAATAATGAAGAGTATATCTGAAAAATTAGAACTTAGAAAAAAAAACACACAACTGAATTCAAAACGTGAAAAGAAAATATTTTATTCAGTGGCCGAGCGTCGTAGACAGGAACAGAAGAAACGAGGAAAGTGAGAACGCACTACAAGCGGGTAGATCCGTTTGAAAGATAAGAGCGATAATTAAACATGGCTGCAAATGCGTGATGAATGGAAGAGCAGGAAGTGTCTCAAAATATTTTCAATGATTCCCTCAGACTTTACATGAAAATGAAGGTGGAATTGCAGGTTTCTCAAGAAACAAAGTATGTCACATTAAAAAAATGAGAGCTCGTAAAGAAGCACTTATATCAAAAATCCATGTTACCATAATTACAAATGCGTTGGGAAGAAACAAATGAAAAGATATTGAAAAAAACGTTACACAAATCAGGGAAAACCGGTGAAAGAAGAGCGAAATACTTTCAAACTTCATAAAAAAATTTTTGGTATATAGACAAGACAGAACAATGAAATTTTATATTTCAAAAACAAATACATGTAGAATATAAAGTACATTACATATCAGTTGAAGTGCAAAATCTTTCAAACACAAGTCTGGGAGAGACATCCACTAGAATTTATTAAGAAGTAAGTAATTTAATGACAACATAGTATTAACAAAAAAGCAGTCTGGAAGTATGAAAATGAAAACAATATGAAAACATGTAAATTGTGTCGCTCATTATACACATTGTTTAACTTTCAACGTTTTTCATCTATGCGAGGACAATTGCTAATTTTGTCAGAACAAAAAAAAAATCAAAAATTGATGACAAGAAACGTTGAAAAAGAAGACCACCAATATAATTTATTAATAACCTTGTAAAATAATGCTGGCACATGCATCGTGGTTGTGATTTGTTCCTTCTTATCAACGTTTTTAATCCATCTGTTGAGTCGTATTTTTAATATCTTTTAAACATTCCAATTGATTTTCGTAATATAAGATTGAATGTTATTTGTTGTCTCGAAAAATATTTCTGATGGATACATCTTTGAATCCATACAAAAAAAAAATAACTCGTGTTTCATTCAATTTTCTTTATTGTTTAAATCAAATAACATATTGTATAAAGCATTAGAATCAGTTTTAATCACCTCTTCACATCTCAAATAATTTGATATTTTTCAAACTTGGTGGTGAAATGATGCATCTCCTTTTCACACCAAAAATTCAACCAAATGGCATCGTTTTCACAAAAGTTGGTTAATTCAACACATACATACTTGTTTTGTTCAATGAAATTTTGAGTTTTGTATCAGAAATTCTTCAAATCCGTCTGGAGAAAAGATGATTTTCTTGTAAAACAACATCATATACGTCAGAAGGATGTGCATTATTCACCTCAACTCAGCTGTTGTGTTTGCTTTTCAATGTCTGTCGTTTGGCAGGAAACAAGAACCTCAGTACTTTTTGAACCAGACAGATCTGATGTAATTTAGATACAATTCTTAGAAAGCTCTTCCAATTGATGAACCCAACATATATTGAGGAGACATACATGAAAATTCAATGAAAGTTTGTAAATAATTTTCTTCCAAAAGCTTTTGTTCAATCGTTGGAGAAAAAAACAAGATCATAATGATGGAATTATCTTATTGTTCAAAGGCGAACACAATGAAAAACCATTTGGGTCATCTCTCTGTATCACATATAAAATTACGTATAAGTATCGAAACAAATGAAGAAAATATAGTTCAAAATATAATTTCAGAGTCAATCCAATGCAAATTGTTATGGTAGCAGTTGCACAGAGAAAATGGTAAACTCAAGGAGTGGTAGATGAAATACCAATAAAAAAGGAAGAAATTCCTCACAAGCCGAAAAATGTGAACGATATATTTGTTTGTTTTAACATAGACATAGACAAAAAATGAAACTTGTCGAGCAAAATAGACAAAATGGCACGAATAGCATACAGAAAACACAAGAGACCACATTAATATCAAATTTGGACATTGCTCACATGCCGAAAAATGTGGATGTTATATTTGTTTGCTTTAATACTGATTTAGATAGAAATGAAACTTGTCCAACAAAATAGACAAAATGTCGTTTGTAGGATGCAGAAAACACGAGAGAATCACATTAATATGAAATTTGTCTTAGATTCTATCATTATAAATAGATAAGCTGTTCTCCTCAACTGTTGTAATAACAGTTTGTCAAGAAGCTCTTGCTTATTACATTTTATATAAATAAAATAAGATATTAGTAAAATAGTGTTTTATTTAATATATAGGAAAAAAAAGATCATTCATAAAAAGAAGTTACTTTGGAAAGCAAAGTTTTCAATTCTTGCAAGAGCCCACTGCTTGGACATTGTACTCCAAACATATTCCAATTAAATTCTCCTACTTGCACAAGTTTTCGTTGAAATTCGTTGTATTTGAAGTAAGTATTCTTCTTGAAGAAATATATATGTCCATCAATATAACGAAACGCTGAAGTTAAATTGCTTGGAATATCTGGAAACTCGTATCTAGTATTACCCATAAATTTTCGAGCTCCATTTTCATTATATTCTCGTTAGTCACCATTTGTCAATAAAATATAGATTTTTCCACTGTTTGTCTGAAACATAGCTTCTACTTCAACTCCTCTAGGTATATCATAAGCAATGGTTCTGATGCTACCAACGATGTTTAAATTTGGAAATTGACTAAAATAAACTTTCTTATTGCTTGCAACCATAAGATTACCATTCGAAATTTGAAAAGCGTGATTCACTTTGGTTATTCCAGTGTTAATTAAATAATCATGATATAGATTTTCAGATTGATGAATTTTATTGTCTTTTTTATTAGCATTTATATCTATTTTCCACAAGCGATTTTCAGAAATTACGTATAATTTATGGTTGGGGAATCCTGGTGAATATGCCAAAAACATTACGTCAGGATATTTCACATCACACAAGTTAAATGTAGAGCTAATATCTTCTGGAGAAGGTTGCTGCTGTGTTGTTTTGGGTGTTGTAGTAGGCCTCGGTTTGCCATATAACCTTTGAATTGCTAATTTATCATCTTCGTGTAGACTGTTTGCTGCATCTTGATAAAACGGGTACATTATTGCATGAGTATTTAGGCTGTGACTTATTCCTAGAGAATGTCCAATCTCATGTACCAGTACCATTAACAGATTTATCCCTCCATCACCAATCATGTTTCCATCATCATCAATATATTGCCAATTTTCATCAGCTTCTATATGAACTTCAACACATGAAGCATAGGATGCAGGGGGAAACGCATGTCCTAAGACTACTCCTGGACCATCTAATGGATATGGACAGATCTCTTTACCCATGCATATGGTGCGATATTCGTGTTCTCTTTTGACAAATGCTACTAAAATATCTGGAGTGATGTTATTAACATGATCTCTCTTTATCATACTAGCAGTAGTAAGCATTTTAAATGTTAGTCCAGATGCATTTTGCCACATATTGAAAGCTTGTTGAACGACGTTTCGATATTTACCGACACGCTCGACCAAATACCAATGCAGAGTCGTTTTGTTCCATTTAGTTGAAACTACAAATTCATTATCGCTATAGTGACATCGTGGTTTTGATATTAACTCAATCGTTTCTGCATTAAGGCTGCCATCTATCGGTAAATTGTAATCTTCTTGAAACTTTGCTAGACTCTCCTCGAGAGATGTATTTGTATTATTTTGAATATAACCATACTTTTGCAAATATTTCTGTGCATCAGGTAGAGTTAGGTTCGATGACGCGATATGTACCAGCAATAGCAAGGAAACGATCACCTTCATTGTCAACTCGTTAATGATTGAATTATCAAGGTGATAATGAATATATTTTGGTGGACATATGAAATAAAACAAAAAAAAGTTTATTTCACAGTATATTAGCAGTCTATGTTAGATGTAGATTCAAATTCATTATCTAAAAACATCTGTATAATATCTGAACTATAATAAAAGAGATATACCCTTAAGGTATTAGTATACATACAATCGATTGAGGATGCTTCACAAAATCCATAAAGAAGGTCTAAAACACTCAAATTTACATTATCTAACCAATTTCTTACAATATTAAATAAATTTCGATAAAATTCGTTGAAATTGAGGCATTCCAACATAGCAAGTCAATTTGAAATCACATGCATCTGTACATTTAAAATGGCTGCAATGTTTTCTTCATATAGATTCATGTCGACATTGAACTTGGAAATATACAAGAGGTTCGTATAGGTACCATACTGATATTGAGTCACTTTCACAAAGTCTCCACATTTTGTTTCTATAGAATCAGCAGCATAATCTTCGTTGTCTTCGACATTTTGTTGTATTTCTTGTAGCAAGGTGATGATTGAATCCCACTCGTAGGTGGAGAATGAAATTTCCCAAGGTGTAGACCTTCGCTTCAGAATAACACATGCACTAAAGTCTCTTGTAGGACTCAGACCACATCGCACCTCGTAGTTACATGTTTGAGGTAGAGGAAATGATATTAAAAATAATGGTTTTTCGGTTTGAGCTTTAGTTTCGAACATGATTAAAGCTTTGTCGTCAGCCTCATCATCATAGAGTTTGAGGAGCCTTTCAGATCGAACAAAGTTACTCAGCTGATTCAACGTCAAGACCATCTTTTATGATTGTAGATTGTTTATCACACATGTTATAATAATGAATTAATTTTATAATATCAGTATACAAGATGTGTCGGCATTGATTTAAATTAATATGTATATTTCTCATAACTGTGAAAAAGGTACAACTATCAAGAAAAATGAGGCAAGTAACTCAACAAATGACTGAAAATGACAAAAAAAAGGTACAAATATCAAGAAAAATGATACAAGTAACTACAAAATAGCTATGTGAGATCAGAAAAATTACAGAAAGAAATGCAAAATACCTGAAATGAGAAAGAAAAATGGTACAAATATCAAGAAAAAATTATACAAGTAACTACAAAATAGCTATGTGAGATGTGAAAAATGACAGAAAAATGCAAAATACATGAAATGAGAGAGAAAAATGGTACAAATATCAAGCTGAGAAAAATACAAGACCTTGTATAATCAATGCTCTGAGGAAAGATGAAGCCATCAAGGTCAATGCAGTATTCGGAGGCGAGTTTGTAATCGTGAAAGGTGACCAAGTTCAAACGGAATATAAATATTTCACTACAGCCAATTCACCCATCTTCACCCACCTGGGGTGTAAATTTGTTAATATTCACTCCTAAATTCATTACTCGCTTCAGTGTCCATCCACTATCTCTCTCTTGAAATTCTTCTAAGTCTTTGAAAATGAATTTAGGAGTGAATATTAACAAATTTACACCTCAGGTGGGTGAAGATGGGTGAATTGGCTGTAGTGAAATATTTATATTCCGTTTGAACTTGGTCACCTTTCACGATTACAAACTCGCCTCCGAATACTGCGTTGACCTTGATGGCTTCATCTTTCCTCAGAGCATTGATTATACAAGGTCTTGTATTTTTCTCAGCTTGATATTTGTACCATTTTTCTCTCTCATTTGATGTATTTTGCATTTTTCTGTCATTTTTCACATCTCACATAGCTATTTTGTAGTTACTTGTATATTTTTTTCTTGATATTTGTACCATTTTTCTTTCTCATTTCATGTATTTTGCATTTCTTTCTGTAATTTTTCTGATCTCACATAGCTATTTTGTAGTTACTTGTATCATTTTTCTTGATATTTGTACCATTTTTTTGTCATTTTCAGTCATTTGTTGAGTTACTTGCCTCATTTTTCTTGATAGTTGTACCTTTTTCACAGTTATGAGAAATATACATATTAATTTAAATCAATGCCGACACATCTTGTATACTGATATTATAAAATTAATTCATTATTATAACATGTGTGATAAACAATCTACAATCATAAAAGATGGTCTTTACGTTGAATCAGCTGAGTAACTTTGTTCGATCTGAAAGGCTCCTCAAACTCTATGATGATGAGGCTGATGACAAAGCTTTAATCATGTTCGAAACTAAAGCTCAAACCGAAAAACCATTATTTTTAATATCATTTCCTCTACCTCAAACATGTAACTACGAGGTGCGATGTGGTCTGAGTCCTACAAGAGACTTTAGTGCATGTGTTATTCTGAAGCGAAGGTCTACACCTTGGGAAATTTCATTCTCCACCTACGAGTGGGATTCAATCATCACCTTGCTACAAGAAATACAACAAAATGTCGAAGACAACGAAGATTATGCTGCTGATTCTATAGAAACAAAATGTGGAGACTTTGTGAAAGTGACTCAATATCAGTATGGTACCTATACGAACCTCTTGTATATTTCCAAGTTCAATGTCGACATGAATCTATATGAAGAAGACATTGCAGCCATTTTAAATGTACAGATGCATGTGATTTCAAATTGACTTGCTATGTTGGAATGCCTCAATTTCAACGAATTTTATCCAAATTTATTTAATATTGTAAGAAATTGGTTAGATAATGTAAATTTGAGTGTTTTAGACCTTCTTTATGGATTTTGTGAAGCATCCTCAATCGATTGTATGTATACTAATACCTTAAGGGTATATCTCTTTTATTATAGTTCAGATATTATACAGAAGTTTTTAGATAATGAATTTGAATCTACATCTAACATAGACTGCTAATATACTGTGAAATAAACTTTTTTTTGTTTTATTTCATATGTCCACCAAAATATATTCATTATCACCTTGATAATTCAATCATTAACGAGTTGACAATGAAGGTGATCGTTTCCTTGCTATTGCTGGTACATATCGCGTCATCGAACCTAACTCTACCTGATGCACAGAAATATTTGCAAAAGTATGGTTATATTCAAAATAATACAAATACATCTCTCGAGGAGAGTCTAGCAAAGTTTCAAGAAGATTACAATTTACCGATAGATGGCAGCCTTAATGCAGAAATGATTGAGTTAATATCAAAACCACGATGTCACTATAGCGATAATGAATTTGTAGTTTCAACTAAATGGAACAAAACGACTCTGCATTGGTATTTGGTCGAGGGTGTCGGTAAATATCGAAACGTCGTTCAACAAGCTTTCAATATGTGGCAAAATGCATCTGGACTAACATTTAAAATGCTTACTGCTGCTAGTATGATAAAGAGAGATCATGTTAATAACATCATTCCAGATATTTTAGTAGCATTTGTCAAAAGAGAACACGAATATCGCACCATATGCATGGGTAAAGAGATCTGTCCATATCCATTAGATGGTCCAGGAGTAGTCTTAGGACATGCGTTTCCCCCTGCATCCTATGCTTCATGTGTTGAAGTTCATATAGAAGCTGATGAAAATTGGCAATATATTGATGATGATGGAAACATGATTGGTGATGGAGGGATAAATCTGTTAATGGTACTGGTACATGAGATTGGACATTCTCTAGGAATAAGTCACAGCCTAAATACTCATGCAATAATGTACCCGTTTTATCAAGATGCAGCAAACAGTCTACACGAAGATGATAAATTAGCAATTCAAAGGTTATATGGCAAACCGAGGCCTACTACAACACCCAAAACAACACAGCAGCAACCTTCTCCAGAAGATATTAGCTCTACATTTAACTTGTGTGATGTGAAATATCCTGACGTAATGTTTTTGGCATATTCACCAGGATTCCCCAACCATAAATTATACGTAATTTCTGAAAATCGCTTGTGGAAAATAGATATAAATGATAATAAAAAAGACAATAAAATTCATCAATCTGAAAATCTATATCATGATTATTTAATTAACACTGGAATAACCAAAGTGAATCACGCTTTTCAAATTTCGAATGGTAATCTTATGGTTGCAAGCAATAAGAAAGTTTATTTTAGTCAATTTCCAAATTTAAACATCGTTGGTAGCATCAGAACCATTGCTTATGATATACCTAGAGAAGTTGAAGTAGAAGCTATGTTTCAGACAAACAGTGGAAAAATCTATATTTTATTGACAAATGGTGACTATCGAGAATATAATGAAAATGGAGCTCGAAAATTTATGGGTAATACTAGATACGAGTTTCCAGATATTCCAAGCAATTTAACTTCAGCGTTTCGTTATATTGATGGACAAATATATTTCTTCAAGAAGAATACTTACTTCAAATACAACGAATTTCAACGAAAACTTGTGCAAGTAGGAGAATTTAATTGGAATATGTTTGGAGTACAATGTCCAAGCAGTGGGCTCTTGCAAGAATTGAAAACTTTGCTTTCCAAAGTAACTTCTTTTTATGAATGATCTTTTTTTTTCCTATATATTAAATAAAACACTATTTTACTAATATCTTATTTTATTTATATAAAATGTAATAAGCAAGAGCTTCTTGACATACTGTTATTACAACAGTTGAGGAGAACAGATTATCTATTTATAATGATAGAATCTAAGACAAATTTCATATTAATGTGATTCTCTCGTGTTTTCTGCATCCTACAAACGACATTTTGTCTATTTTGTTGGACAAGTTTCATTTCTATCTAAATCAGTATTAAAGCAAACAAATATAACATCCACATTTTTCGGCATGTGAGCAATGTCCAAATTTGATATTAATGTGGTCTCTTGTGTTTTCTGTATGCTATTCGTGCCATTTTGTCTATTTTGCTCGACAAGTTTCATTTTTTGTCTATGTCTATGTTAAAACAAACAAATATATCGTTCACATTTTTCGGCTTGTGAGGAATTTCTTCTTTTTTTATTGGTATTTCATCTACCACTCCTTGAGTTTACCATTTTCTCTGTGCAACTGCTACCATAACAATTTGCATTGGATTGACTCTGAAATTATATTTTGAACTATATTTTCTTCATTTGTTTCGATACTTATACGTAATTTTATATGTGATACAGAGAGATGACCCAAATGGTTTTTCATTGTGTTCGCCTTTGAACAATAAGATAATTCCATCATTATGATCTTGTTTTTTTCTCCAACGATTGAACAAAAGCTTTTGAAAGAAAATTATTTACAAACTTTCATTGAATTTTCATGTATGTCTCCTCAATATATGTTGGGTTCATCAATTGGAAGAGCTTTCTAAGAATTGTATCTAAATTACATCAGATCTGTCTGGTTCAAAAAGTACTGAGGAAACAAGAAGAAAAATTTATGCCAAACGACAGACATTGAAAAGCAAACACAACAGCTGAGTTGAGGTGAATAATGCACATCCTTCTGACGTATATGATGTTGTTTTACAAGAAAATCATCTTTTCTCCAGACGGATTTGAAGAATTTCTGATACAAAACTCAAAATTTCATTGAACAAAACAAGTATGTATGTGTTGAATTAACCAACTTTTGTGAAAACGATGCCATTTGGTTGAATTTTTGGTGTGAAAAGGAGATGCATCATTTCACCACCAAGTTTGAAAAATATCAAATTATTTGAGATGTGAAGAGGTGATTAAAACTGATTCTAATGCTTTATACAATATGTTATTTGATTTAAACAATAAAGAAAATTGAATGAAACACGAGTTATTTTTTTTTTGTATGGATTCAAAGATGTATCCATCAGAAATATTTTTCGAGACAACAAATAACATTCAATCTTATATTACGAAAATCAATTGGAATGTTTAAAAGATATTAAAAATACGACTCAACAGATGGATTAAAAACGTTGATAAGAAGGAACAAATCACAACCACGATGCATGTGCCAGCATTATTTTACAAGGTTATTAATAAATTATATTGGTGGTCTTCTTTTTCAACGTTTCTTGTCATCAATTTTTGATTTTTTTTTTGTTCTGACAAAATTAGCAATTGTCCTCGCATAGATGAAAAACGTTGAAAGTTAAACAATGTGTATAATGAGCGACACAATTTACATGTTTTCATATTGTTTTCATTTTCATACTTCCAGACTGCTTTTTTGTTAATACTATGTTGTCATTAAATTACTTACTTCTTAATAAATTCTATTGGATGTCTCTCCCAGACTTGTGTTTGAAAGATTTTGCACTTCAACTGATATGTAATGTACTTTATATTCTACATGTATTTGTTTTTGAAATATAAAATTTCATTGTTCTGTCTTGTCTATATACCAAAAATTTTTTTATGAAGTTTGAAAGTATTTCGCTCTTCTTTCACCGGTTTTCCCTGATTTGTGTAACGTTTTTTTCAATATCTTTTCATTTGTTTCTTCCCAACGCATTTGTAATTATGGTAACTTGGATTTTTGATATAAGTGCTTCTTTACGAGCTCTCATTTTTTTAATGTGACATACTTTGTTTCTTGAGAAACCTGCAATTCCACCTTCATTTTCATGTAAAGTCTGAGGGAATCATTGAAAATATTTTGAGACACTTCCTGCTCTTCCATTCATCACGCATTTGCAGCCATGTTTAATTCTCGCTCTTATCTTTCAAACGGATCTACCCGCTTGTAGTGCGTTCTCACTTTCCTCGTTTCTTCTGTTCCTGTCTACGACGCTCGGCCACTGAATAAAATATTTTCTTTTCACGTTTTGAATTCAGTTGTGTGTTTTTTTTTTCTAAGTTCTAATTTTTCAGATATACTCTTCATTATTTCCAACTATATGACTAAAAAAGTTTGATTTTCTCTACACCATCATTTAATCAGAGCAACATTTTTTCCAATATGTTACATCGTTTTATCAACTGAACGGTCAGCTTGAGATATTTTTAATTTTTCAATAAATTTGCAAACATTAATGATTGTTGAATGATTGTTGTTGATGAAGCTGACACTCCCATCTTGATACCGTTTAGAAAATGGGAAATTCACATGTTGCCTGCTCTCACTACAGGAGCCACCAACGAAATTTGGTCGGTGAAAACTTCATCATTTTTAGAAAGTCCTCGCTATGTCATCGTTTGTTTCCAGAGCAACCACGAAAAGAACCAAGTGAATAACGATCCTACAAAATTTAATTTTGCAAACATTATGAATATCACCTTGACGCTGAACGGAGACAGCTATCCAAAGGAGAAGATGCATTTGGACTTTGAAAAGGGGGATTTTACCGAAGCTTACTTCAACTACACTCAATTTGGAAAAAGCTACAAACACTCTTATCTACATACGCCGCTACTAAGTTACTCTGAATTTGCAAATAAACCTCCATTTGTCATCGATTGTTCTCACCGAGATGAAAGCGTGAAAAGTTCAAGTGTTGATGTCAAGCTTGAAATAGAAGCGTCGAAAGGTTTTCCAGCAAATACTTGTGTCTTTTGCATCATCATTCACGATAACATAATTGAACAACATCCTCTAAGTGAAATTATAAGAGATGGAACTAGGATGACCTCTGTCCTCAGTTTAAGTTCAACCATCGTCGAGGAGAGATGAGAATAGCTTTCGTAGACATTCAAGGCTTCAATGTGGAGTGCCAATTCCACCCCAAAGAAATTGCCTTAAGGATTGGACGTTGATGTAGTAATTATTTGCTATTACCACCAATACCGTTCTCATCGCTAAGCAAAGCAGATCGATGTGGCGTTTGTTATTTGGAGAAGAATGTACATAGCCGCAAATATTCTTCCGGCTTTATACCATACGAAGCACTAGATGATATTCTAAAGGAAAATCTCAACGGAATTGATATCATCTATGTGCGAGGACATCAGAAGAAGCAATTTTTGGATGATAAACTCCAATCTTTCTACGGCGAGCAAGCTAGTAGAGTCGTGAATTTGGAGGAATTTGATGACTCATGGCACACTGTTCCAGCATTTAAAAATAGTGGATTTACATCATGTATGCACCACACATATAGCAACAGTCAATTCTATTATTGTAGTCTTAGAAATGTTGATGAATTGTATAAATGGTTTTGTAACACTTTACCTTTATGAGCAATAGAGAGATTTAAAAAAATGTTTTTTATTGGGGGAGAAGGGAGGGAGACAAGAAACAAGTTTTTTTGTCTGACAGCATTTTCAGTCTGAGAGTCATAGAGTTACGATGATGTTGAAAGAAAGGTTGGAGCAACACATTCGACGTTTGGAAGAATTAAAAAATATTCTAAACTTTTTTGAGGAAAAACAAAAGGTGTTTACATTGTTCAATGATATGACTATCAATCCTACCACCCAATTCAGTGAAAACGATTGGAATGAGAAGGTCTTCAAAAATCCTACACGTTTTCGTCAACGCAATGAGATGCCATCAAGAAGAATCAATCCGTACTCTATTTAAAAATTTTGTTTGATAAAATCATTTATTAAATAAAACAAATTTTAAGTATAATGTTGTTTTTTCAGAAAATCTCTTTTGATAAATAAAATATTAAACATAACACATTTTCTTTCACTCCAGATTTCTTATTTAAGCACTTTTAATGATGCTGTTGTATCGAATAAACATAATTTGCAATTTAACTCGTATATTCTATACGAAACTCAAATCTTGGCCGATTTAAACGAATCAAAAACTGAATCGCCATCAAATTTTCGGCAGAAGACGATTTTGGGAGTCGTTTGCTTGAAACGATGAGGGCTGTCCGAGCGCACACACCCAAACGGCTTATCGCCCTTGCTTACGTCGAAGCGGTGTCGACATCGATGTTAACACATCGACAGCATTTCAATTTATGAGCTCGCGGCTTATCTGATGTAAGTACGCACGCGCCGCCATCCAACATACATTCTTTGATTTCTCACATTCACACAGGTATAAAGCAAATTTTATAAATATATAATAAATACAATATTAAACATAACACATTTTCTTTCACTCCTAATTTCTTGTTTAAGCACTTTTAATGATGCTGTTGTGTCGAATAAGTATAATTTGCAATACAACTCGTATATTCTATACGAAAATCAAATCTTGGCCGATTTAAAGGAATCAAAAACTGAATCGTCATCAAATTTTCGGCAGAAGACGATTTTGGGAGTTGTTTGCTTGAAACGAGAAGGGTTGTCCGAGCGCGCAGACCCAAACGGCTTATCGCCCTTGCTTACGTCGAAGCGGTGTCGACATCGATGTTAACACATCGACAACATTTCAATTTATGAGCTCGCGGCTTATCTGATGTAAGTGCGCACGCGCCGCCATCCAACATACATTCTTTGATTTCTCACATTTACACAGGTATAAAGCAAATTTTATAAATATATATTAAATACAATATTAAACATAACACATTTTCTTTCACTCCTAATTTCTTGTTTAAGCACTTTTAATGATGCTGTTGTGTCGAATAAGTATAATTTGCAATTTAACTCGTATATTCTATAAGAAAATCAAATCTTGGCCGATTTAAACGAATCAGAAACTGAATCGCCATCAAATTTTCGGCAGAAGACGATTTTGGGAGTCGTTTGCTTGAAACGAGAAGGGTTGTCCGAGCGCGCAGACCCAAACGGCTTATCGTCCTTTCTTAGGTCGAAGCGGTGCCGACATCGATGTTAACACATCGACAACATTTCAATTTATGAGCTCGCGGCTTATCTGATGTAAGTGCGCACGCGCCGTCGTCCAAAATATATACATTGCTTTCTCGCATTCACATGGGTAACCGAGATGGCAGGCTTGGAAAACGCTTAGGCTGTTAACGTGTTGGTGTGTGTGGTTGTGGGTTCGATCCCGCGCAATTGTGAACTTTTTTTCCTCAGCAATAAAATAATTAAATAATCCCTCTCCGCTGAATGGCGGTCATGAAAATTAGGAATCTAAATGCAGTAACTTATCCCCTCTCCGCTAGGTGGCGGTCATGAAAAGTAGGAATCTAAATACAGTAACTTACCCCCTCTCCGCTAGATGGCGCTCATGAAATGTAGGAATCTAACATTTAATAAATAATGAAACCCCGTTGGAAAAATATCCAGCACGCCCACACACCATTATTCGGGACCCCTTTGGAAAATATAGCATGTTTACTGTGACTTCCGTTCCAGAACTCTCTTAGTATATCTACTCATCCCTAGATCTGCTACATTCCTATCCCAAACACATGGGGCCGAAGCATTTTTCCCTAGAATCTAGGGAAAAAAGCGCCAATTTTCGCTATTTTTGACCTTAGAATTCCTTATGGGAAATTACATGTAAAATTGATCGATTTTGCGCCAGAACTCTCCTAGCTCATTTACTTAGAATGGTTTAATATTTTGGATAAAGAACTGTTTCTGTTATATTATTAAATTGCAATTAATAAAATAAACGAGATGATTCTTTATTGACTTACAGTATTATACTCATTTGTAGCTGAAACCCGGCTGCGTTAGCGTTGCTTCGTCATGTTAGTAGGCAGTTGTTCCCGGCGTCGGAGACCGTCTACAATTGGCTGGCTGGTTGGACTTGACGTGTTTCCTTCTTTAAGGTTTGGGAACCACTACACTCAATTAGGACCTCCTTGATTTGAATGTGTTGAGAGGATCCCATTTCTGACATCAATTTTAGATTTTTTATCTAAGAAATCAGTTTTTTAAAATATTCATAAGTTTATAATTAATTAAAAGTTCAAAATTCAAATTAACATATATTATGACCTACAACTAATGAGTTACTAGCATCTCATGTATTGGTACTTATACTAGGCACTGTTGTGTCCATGTTTCGCGCTTGGTAACAGCGATTGATGATGGGGTGATGCTTTGTCATCATCTAGGAATATACAGCATCTAGTATAAGCATGTAGGAATGGTGGCATCGATGTCAGGCGATGTAAGATGATATCGGTCGTATTGCATAATTACTTACATAACATGGATATACTAGCACATATGTGTATGTTTATGTGATTATAGGTATTCTGAAATTGGAAAATCTTCTATTATCATTTCTTTTTTTTACATTACATCTTCACTAATTATAAGTAAATATAATATAATTGTAAATCAGGTATTAACGACCTTGGATCTAAAGCTCCTGTGACATTCGCTATTTATTTGCATTTTCTTAGTTATATACATCCACTGTACTCTTTTTTTGTGAATATTTTTTTAATTATTATTAACATCATTATTTATTAGTTAACCTTCCTCAAATTTATTTTTTGAAAATATCTATATTTTTCAATTAAGAATTTTTACACGACTGTTCAATACAAGACCGTACCTATGAATCACAGGTTAAATCATCAACCATTTGATTTATTTAATTCTATAATTATACAAAAATATGAGGTATTTCTGAAAACGAAATGCACTATGCAAAATCTGTTTGCCCCTGAAACTAATAAAATCGGCAAACAACGCCAATGAATATGCGTCTCTACACGAGCCATTTAACATAGTTCAATTCAATTTAATTTGAATGAATGCAGCCAGAAATGGCAGATTGTGTATTCGGATGCTGTTTCAAGGAGATAGACGACATTCCAAGCTGGCTAGACGTTGTAACTATAAGTCGTATGGGATTTTAAAAAGAAACGATGGAGGATGCAACCATGCATGAAGAAATAATTTTTGCCAAATAAATTAAACTGTTCGCTTAAAAGATAAATTTGATGAGGAAAATAATATGCAGATGGTTGAAGGAATTTTTAATAATATTTCAAATGTGGCTATATTAATTTAAATAAGTTTTCTAATATTTATAATAGAGATCAAAAATTTTATTTATAAAAGTGAAAGTTATCTTTTCACATACAAATTGTAGAACCAATTTTAATGCAGTCTGTTAAGAAGCGTAACCTTGAGGAGGTGGACACTACATTTGTATTTGTATTGAACGGTGACGATGTTTGTATTTGTGTACGTATGTACGTAGGTACCTACGGGTGTTTATTGTGAATCTTCTTTCAAATATTTTGAAAATTGAACCATGTCGTTGTCAGCCTGCTTTTACTCGATGCAAAGGTATTTATGTCGCAATGAGCTGGTAAGTTTCATCAATCTGAGTGGTCAATAAAAAGTTCGAATCTTATATGTCATTCGTGAAAAATTTGGTTTGAAAATCAGCCATGTGGAGATCGAATATTTTAAAAAGTACACACTTTTTGATTACCACTAGAAATAGTTTGACTATATTCATATATTTTCTAGCTGTGACCATTTTCTCAGACTTTTTCTAGACAAAAATAGCATAATGTGATCTTCATAATCAATTCCTTGCAAGGTAATAAGTTGGTTGAATTGAATTAAATAAGAATTCCAACCACAATTGAATACCTAATTCTACTGAATCATTAGTAGCAGTACGATGTGATTTCGATGATCGTTGTTTAGTAGATTTTTTATTGGTAGAGGTTGATATAGCTGTCTTCTTTTCAGGTGAACGTCAAATGGAACATCATATCTTGTCTAACCATGTCTAATGCATTTTTTTCTCCCACTGTTTTACGATTGCAATGGATTGAATGAAAATAATATGCCAGGTCGACTTCTATGTCCTCTCTTATATCTATTCTACTTATAATTTCAGAACCGTTTCTATGTTCTAATTCGCCGAAACCATTCCGATTCTGAGTATCTGATTTTCTTCATTAGACATTTTAATGGGTGCTTCTTATTCCCTTAAAAACTTACTTATATATCACTTTAATATTTCCAGATACGTTACCGTGATAAAACTTCCTATACATTTTCAGGGAATTCACAGAACGATTTAAAAACAAGCAGAACATGAAATTAGGAGATAGCTTTAACAAAATCTGCCATATCAACAATTTTAAGAGATTTATTAAAATAATTATCTATTTGCTATTTTCTGTGTTATTAGTCACAACCTCAATATTAAAGAACTCTTACATACTGTGTAATCATTCAAATGATCAAGCATGCCCTCCAATTACTGGTAATATGAGAACTTCTTGATTTTTTTATAATAAGTGAGCGTGTTATCGTCAATCATCAGCATTATCAGGAATGAAACTGATATTGTACCTGAATTTATCTCGCAGCAACTATCTCAATGGACATGCAAGAATGATGCACCCGCATTTCTTCGAATAGCAGGCGTTAAAATGTTCAACAACAATAATTGATTCTATGAGTGCCTATTTGTTGGAGGAGTTGGGTGAATATAATCATCAACCGATATCGTTTCTTTTCTATGGTAATACCACGTTCATCATGACTTCTTACTGATAGTTTGTGTCTAATGTATCCTTTTCTCGGGCCAAGATAGCTCAGAATGAATATCGGTGAAAAAGAGAAGAATCGTTGCATTTTCAGCATATCAGAACTTTTTACAAATAATCTCTTCTAAGGATAATCTGACGTAAGTATTCTCAATAGAGGAAGACTCATTTATTCAAAAACTTGATAATTGAATTTTCGTTATTTATTTGTCCAATATTTTATTGTATGCAGTGTGTATAAGTTAAGAAGGAAATAGCATTGCATCTCGAGAAAGGTATTACAGATTTTTTTGCAACTTTTCTATTTTATCTTTTTTGAAGTTAGCAGGAGAGCTAGCATGAAAGGAAAACCATTTTTTCTGTAAATACGAACTTTTGTATTTTTCAGCACATTGTGAACGAGTTTTCTTAGGTAATGCTTAAATAAAATGCAATGATTTGATTTCAACAGCACGTGGTAGAAATATTGATTAAGAGCTCAATCTGATAAAGTATAGGTATGGACACGAGAGTTGACCGAGTTGGGCGTGTCCGTAGCTGTGATTGTGAACCGATTTAGGTTTAAATACCCGACTTCTTTCCTGCCCCGTACTATACATAAATGGAAGAAATTTTTTATCCGAAATTTGTAATACGCTGTAGGATGCAGCAACTACAACGGGCGTGTCAACTAATCTCAAACTGTAGCCCCATACATTATGAAAGTAGCATCAAGAGATACTTTGAATATATTGACCCCAGACCTTCTGCGGTGAGAATATATAGATTCATGCTAAGAACAGGGTCGACAACGCAATGGCACCAAAGAGGCTAGATTGTAGCAACATATCACTTCTCTGGAAACCAACCTTATTCCTATAGCGCACAATCCAGAACATTACCTTCCTACTAGAGAAGCTACAGCAATGGCCAAACACATTTGAATTATTAGACGGATTAGTTGGGCTATGAACACCTTCCGAACCTTCGAATCAGCAGGAGTTGAGGATATTCCCTCCTCTGCTCCAACACATATAGTGAGAATTGGTCGGAACAGTCTAGAACTAAAATTTATACCAGATGTACCTATGGAGAAGGAATAAAGATACATCCCATTCCAAATCCTACTGACCAATTAGTCTCACATTGTTAGTCCTGAAAACGGGAGACAGCTAATCTTACTAAACAGTTGATCGATTTCACTGCGGATTGACCGAGGTCAGAATATCGTGTCAGGGTTATGGGCATACTCATAATGGCGAGAGACAAGTTCGAGAGTATTATCTGTGACATAGTTCAAAGAGGTCTCAACTACACTAAAGTATGGTGAGAAGTGAACCGCTCCAAAGCTACCCTAATTGCCTTAACAAGGAAAACATCCATCGAACTAGATTAAAAGTTAGACTTATAGAAAAGTTGCCGAAAAGAACTGGGGATGTAACCCAAATGCCCTGCAATGTATGTACACGAGAATAGTAATACGAATCTTATTTTCAGGAGAGTGGTGTACGGCAGCAAAAGTAAGCTGAGTTGTAGACAAAAAATAAGAGACAAAAAATAAGAGACAATTTCAAGACTCAAGAAAAGTACCATTAAGCTGAGTTGTAGACAAAAAAATAAGAGACAAAAAATAAGAGACAATTTCAAGACTCAAGAAAAGTACCATTAAATTGTACACAGATGGATCTAAAATAACAGAAAGAATATGAGCCTGGCAGTATTCCGAAAGTCTAGGTAAAACTCCGAGCATTTATTATTAAAATATTATAAATGTGATTGACTGGTATGGATAACTCCTCTTTTAATTAATTAATTGTATATCTTTGCCGATTGTACATATCCACCATTTTACATGATCAATCTATCGCTCATACTAATGTCCACCGTCAGAAGTATGCTGAAGATTGATACGAGTATGAGGTCCATATTAGTATTAATTATCAAATATGGCTCTTCACCCTGAGACTTACTGATGGGAGGCAACGACCTCGAAATCATGATATATGTCTGGGAGATTGACGCTGTTAGCTACAATTTCGTTTACATTGTCACAGTAATATTGTGACAATTTGAAATTGCCCTTACATTTGTAGACGTTATACAATGGGTATTCCCTCGCAGTTGTTGTCGATACAGTTAGACGTCCTAGCATCCTCTAGTCATAGTAGTCATTCACCAGAGTCATATGATATTTCTGAATATGAGATCAATTGGTACATAATCAAGATGATTATGTAACATCAGCCGTTTTGTAGAGTATCTAAATGACGCTGGGACGTCTAACTGTGCCGACAACAACAACTGCGAAGGCAAATACCCCTTCCGTCATTGAATAAATCCAACAACTGTTAGGGCAATACCTACCATTGCACATTGTCACAATATTTCATAATACCACAATAAATGTTCAATCAGATTGATTACCAAATAAAGCATCACCACCCAGACAAATATCATGATTTCAAGTTTTTGCCTATCTTCAGTTTGTCGCAGAGCGTCGAGCCGTGTCCTATAGTCAATCCAAATTTGAACTCATACTGGTATCAATCTTCAGCGTACCACTGACGGTGGAGACCAATATGAGCGATGCATAGAACACGTATAGCGGGTGGATATATAATTGAAGACATTCTTAATATTAACTCAAATAAAAACACATCCACATCCAAAAAATAAAACCAGAAATTTCTCCAAATATATCCTCAAGAAACGAAGAGGAAAAAGAACAAAATGTAGACAACACATAAAATACACCAAAGAATTGAAATTTAATTATATTTTTCGAAGAAACCATGGCCTAAGAAAAACATTACAATTTGCCATTTTTAATCCTACCCCATTTATGTCTTCGTAACCTTTAAACTAACACCTTTATTTTGAAAAAGATAACAAAGATCATTGAAACGTAAATAAACGACTAAGTTATTGATTTCGAAATAAATATGAATGTGAAACATACTAGAACTCAGCTGTATCACCAATCGACTTCTCGACCCCCAAAGCCAATACTGAAATTTTTATCGGAATCTGCGTCAGCCCATTAGAAAATAAAGTATCGCCAATCAATTTCTCGGCTCCGAAAACCCCTTCTTGCAAATTTTTATCGAAATCTGCCATTCCTGAAATAAATAATGTGGACCTCGAGGGTCACACCCATTGAAAATGCAAGAATCGCCAATCAATTTCCAATATTATTTTGTAATTTTCAGTGCACCACCGGAAATACGCATATTTTAGACATTGCCACTACTGTAACTCGAAAACCGTAACTCTATGGAAAAAATGTTCTTTATAAATGTTGCTACAAATAGTCTGGTCTTTAATTTTTCATTCTCAGAATTTCAATTTTTGAAAGAAATTGTATCTTCCACATAGCAAAAATTTCAAATTTTAACATCGTTGTCGAAAACCGTAGCTTTTTTTAAACAATGTTCAATATAAACGTTTCCGGATATTTGCTTATCTTCAATTCTGCCATCTCGTATTTTCGATTTGCGAGACAATTTTCCCCCTCCACCTTCTGTTTTCGGAGGGAATAAGATTTCGGATTTGAGTTTGTATGTATATGGGACCATTTCACAAGTCTCCTCTTTCAAATAAATCAAAAATCATCAAAATCCGAATAAGTTTACAATATACAGCACACGCACAAACCAAAAATAAAGCAGAAAGTAGTAGCTTCATTTGGGTTCGTAATACTCTCTTCGTGCTACGTTTGCTATTTTTCCACCTGAGTTATGGTCAGTTTTTGATTTCATGGAATCGGCTATTCCTCATACTTAAAATATTGTGGAAGCGTGGCATCGAAGATGGACAAATTTAGATGGCTTTGCACATAGAAGGCTTTATAATTTTATTGAAGAAATTCGAAAAGAGCGGCAGCTTGTGGACAGTACTGTAAAGCGTATTGTTCGTGGCAAAGAAGTTATAAAACAGAAGAAAACGAAACTTCAAAGAGAAAGAAGAACTCAAAATGTAGTTAATAATCACCCAAATATAACTTTGTTAGAGTACCTCCACCTTACTCTAAGAACCAAACAGAAAACATGATGGAAGATGTGGCTAATGAAATTTTGGATATATTCAAGCCAATCCCCTCTTATCAATACAATGAAAAGCAAATGACTTGAGGATATCATGTACTTCAATTTGGAGAATCTTACAGAAATATCAAATACTTCTCTACAAACTTATATATACCCTCATCCTGAAAACCTCAAAAACGGGCACAGTTTTGGAAATCATTCTAATAATAATAATAAATATGATGAAAAATTCACCAAATACATAGACCCGACAATGGAGATTAAAACGCTTTGGAAGCAAGAAAAAGTTATAATTATCCCTCTTATTATGTCAGTGACAGGCCTCACACCAATGACATTCAAATCGCACCTGAAATACTAGGAGTCAACAGAAACATAGAAAATTTCAGAAAACAGTAATTCTAAAAACATGCCATATCGTCAGATCATTCCTCAATTCAGAATAGTAATAATAGAATATACACTGACTTGGCATAGCCCGTCAGTCCTAAATGATAATAATAATAATAAATAAGGCTCCTGATTTTCTCAAGTAATTTGGAATCAAAATTCTTTAGGGTTTGAAAGTTTAGAAAAGTAAAATTTCACTGCTTTTCTTAGGAGGTTTGCTTATATTATTTTTTTTGCATTTCGTGTCATGTAGTAATTTTAAGAAGAAATTCATGGATGTAAAAATATTATTAAAATAAATGAAAAATCAAATTAAGGATCTTTATAATATTTCGGTACCTTAGAAACATTTTCAACTAAATTAATGTAGCTGAAGCATTTGGATATTTACGCATAAACAAGACAGTTCAAGATATATTTGAGTCATACTTTTCTTCAGGAATGACTCCGTCAGCTGCCAAATTTACCACGAATGAAAATAATTGAAGCTCAGGATACACAGTAGCTACAAAGAATAAGTAGGTATAGCATACTTTCTTGGCAATTCTAGAGAAAACCCTACATAGAGGAAAGTGAAGTATTTATATGATAACTGAACCACTAATTCGACAGTCGAAAAGAAAAAAGTTTGGTAGATGTTCTCAAGAATAAACAATCTAAGTAGGGGACATCTGGAGGAAAAATGATTAATAAAGAAAATCCTTTTACAGCAGTCGTCATACCTCAAATAATGCGACGTGCTTTTCTTCAGTATCTTAGTAATGAAATTGTTTTCGCGGGTCTTGCGATCAGCGAACACTTGCATTTCTTTTTTTACATCAAACAAAACATGGACCATACCTTTCGCGTGCGTTCTCCACACAGTTCAAACTGAAGCGAATTATTTTTTAACTTTTACGTCTGCCAAAGAAGACATCGAGGTAATAAATAAAAAGTTCTGCCCAGAAATAATTATGACTGATGACAGTGCATCTGAGCGCAACGCTTTATCAGCCAATTTCAATGCTACTGTTCTGTACATTCCATCTTTGCCAAGCTTTTAAGGCAGGCGGCCACAGCAAGCGAGACGAAACTTAAGCTAAGCGAAGATAAGTTTTCAGTAAATTAGTTACCATACATTCAAATATACCCTCGGTAATTTCAGCTAACCTAAGCGAAAATTTGTAAACGAAGATTAAAACCTTAGTTTCTTTTCGTTCGATTTAACTTTAGTCAGATTCGGACGATGTTTTTCGCCTATTGAGCAATGGTGCTTGTCAATGGGGTACATATTAACCCATCCAAGACCACAGTAATCCCATTTACCCGGAAAAGGAAACACCCAGCCTTGAAATCCCTCTCTTTAAATGGAGACATCATAGAGTGGAAGACTGAAGTCAATTATCTGATAATAAACCTAGAGCAAGGCTTCTGTGGAACGAGAATATTGAGAGTAAGGCAACAAAGGCTTTGATGGCTTGCAGAAGTCTAGCTGGTAAGACTTGGGGATATAACCCAAAATGGATGGATGGATGTACGTCATGATTATGAGACTAATAATAACTTATGGGGCAATATTCTGGAATATGACAGAATGCCTCGCCATTGCTAGCCAACGCAAAAAAGCTTTGGACAAGAAAAATGCAGAAATGAGGAACTAACCTCCTTGAAGCCATCCCAGAGCAGCCTGATGGGGGGCACAATAGACCTCAAGGTCACAGTGTAATGACAACCCCTTAAATATACAATCTACAACCTACAACCTCCTTAGAAAAGAATGATCTTCGATTATTGCTGGATTCAGCCCCTGTATTAATTTATTTTAGTCACCTTCTGAACAACTTCAAGTCGGGTCGGATTTCCTGGTGATTATGAACATTTTGGATTGTGAACTTATTAATACAAGTAATATCTCGTAGGCTACTTTTCTGTTTCGATAAAGCTTCATTGCTGGCATGTGGTGGAGCCATAATTTTCTATGCTAGCTCATTCTACGCCAGCAGTGCTGGTCCTTAAGTATTAAGAGATTATTACACGACCGTTATAATGACTTACCTATTATTAATCCTATTTCTTTATTATTCAGATATGGAGTTTGCACCTATGAGCTTTCAATTTTATTGTATTTTTCGTGGAGGAAGTCGTGGGCGCCCTCTACTATGTAAAATATATTTTTTCTTCTTATATGAACAAAAAATATAAAATAATCTACTAACGTGAAGAACTGGTCAGCCTACACCTTTCGGATTGCTAAGAATTCATCTGATTGGCACGTGGGATATAATAAAATATGTAGTTAATAAGTACTCTCCGACCACGCATTCCATTTTAGGACAGCAAAGCCCGATAGACTCTTGATTACAACAAAAAAAAGGTGGATAAAATGATCTTATTAGATAATCAAAATAATAATAGTGATATCTTAGCACATGTTTTAAGTGAAAGATTTATTTTGCAGTATAATGAATTTGATTTCCAATTATTTCCTGTCATAGTGCTTCTGAAGTAACATATACAAACAAAATATTATACCTATGTAATTGTTGTTAACTCGCTTGAAAAGAATCTCGATATGCACAATCTCACATTATTTTGATCTATTCAAGATGCTTTAAAAAGAAGATACTCATCCAAGGTGTTTTTTGTAATAGAACGCCCTAATTTTTTTGTAATTTTCGGATTACGGAGCCCATATGAAGGTAGGTTGAGGCGAGCTTATACAATAAATAAAATAAAATAAGAAAGAAATTAAGAGAAAATATGAAAGTTGAGCATGCTTATTTCCATAAGAGCGTTTATACACGAAATCAGCTAAATTAAGAAATAAGAACTAAAGATGGTCAACTTTCATCTTTATCTCTTTATTTTATTTTATTTTGTTTGGAAACTGATAATGGTACTGATACTTTTGGAGTTGGTACCTACAACAACAAACTACAAAGGTACAGCTTCACAAGTACCAGCACCAATAGAATTAATATTATTTTGAATCTTTCAGTGCAACAACTAATAAAGTCGGTCCATTTTTTTTTTAATATTTATTTAAAATTTTTGAGTTTAACATTTGGCATGAAAATTGTTAAACGTTCACTATTACCAAAGAAGATAGTACATATCCTATTACCCACCAATAGGCTTAGCTTGTAAGTACTTGTTATTTATTATTCAAAGATCTCAAAAAATCGCGACGCAGATATACATATTTCAGACTTTACTGCTGTAACTCAAGAACCGTAACTCTTTTGAAAAGATGTTAACTTAAATTTTGCTACATATAATCACTTCTTTAATTTGGAGGAAATACGCATATCACATATTTCAGTCGTTACCATTACTGAATTCGAAAACCATAACTCTTCCGAAAAAATGTTCAATTTAAACGTTTTCGGATATAGTCCCATCTTAAATTCTGCATTCTCAGATTTTCGATTTTCGAGAAAATTTTTTTCCTCCACCTCGTCAGCGGTTTTTGGAGGGAAAGAGATTTCTGATTTCTAAATATGGGAACATTTCTCAACTCTCCTGTTTCAAATGGAATAAAAATCGTCTAAATCGGAGTACGTTTATTATACAAAATGCGCGAAAACTTTCTAAATCTCAATCTCATATTATTTCAACATCTGTATAATTTCTGACATTGAAATATGATTATGCCTTCCTTAATCCGGCCAATTAAGGCAATTGCTGAAGTTCAAAATCAATTAGTAAAACATTTTTCTTCATGTAATGCAATTCAGCACATCTACAGATATTTCTAAAATGGTGAAAATAAAATTTGCATGGCTCCCGAATCAACGCTACCTGGATCGATTCGAAAAGAAATCCAAATTCTATAAATCTATTGGGTATAGGTATAGAGAACCCTTATACAGTTCAAAAGAAAATGAAATTCTTGAGAACTTGTAAATTAATACAGGATGTATTATATGTAATAACAAACTTTTTCAACTTTTAAAATCTAAATTTTCGAGCTATTCCGAGCATTCCGGACATGTTTTGACCATGAAGTTTGAATCAGAGGATTTTTCGAACATTCATCCGGACAACCAAAGTTTTTTCCATTCGGAGACTGTCATATAAGGTGCCAAATCTTTTATAACTATTAGGCACTTGAATTATTTTTCTGTCGTACTGAAACTAATGTAATAAAGTTAATTTTGTAATTTCAAAACAAATAATAAAATAGACAATGAATATCTCCTTTGATATCGAACGAAACTTTAGAGAGTTTTCAATTCTATGTTGGTAAAGAAAAGTGAGGTCCTCGCCATTTTTAGGAAATCCTCATTTATTCAACAAAAAATTATTCGAGAAAGTAGATGCCATAAATGGTGCGTAGGTGAAATAGAAAGAAGGATATCTTTTTGCTTGTTTATAGAAACTAAGAGATGGATAATTAAAGGTCACTGACAATAATGACACCTCCGCCAAAATCAACTGGTCCTTCGGCGACTTTAGCAATTTCCAAGTCGAATAGCTCCGCTCACCCCCCACCAGGCCGTCGGACGTTGGCTAACAACACCGACAGTGCTCGCGTTCAGTAAGAGATTCGACATCAAAAGAACTAAGTGAACGCTGCGCGCGCGGTTGCTTTTTGTGTGTAATTCGGGTGCCCATATTTACGGAATACTATCATCAGGTATGTTATAAACAGAACCAACATGACTTAATTCATTTTATAATGAGCGTTCAGGAATAAAAACAACATGCACCTGTGCACACAGCTCTAGCTTATGTAATATTACTTTCGAATCTTGAATGTATACACATACTTACTTAGTCACATAACACAAGACAGATTACTGAAAATAGCATTATCTAATATGTGTAAGAAGGGTCATTTCAATTGATATTCATAAAGCACGACATTACCTGTATGAAATACCTGTGTACCTACAATTCCATGGAAATAGGTGCGCTTAAAATCATATTGAAAATTAGTCATGCCCATATACGTCACACATGTACTCGGAGGTGTTGTGTAAATATTAATATGTAATCTGCGGTTCGTTTGCTGTCACACTCCCAATTCCATAAACATTCTCAGCTCTTGGCTAGAGGTTTTAGTTTAAATATTTTATATGTATTTACAATGTGATAAAGTTATTATATCTATCAAACAAATCGAGAATGTCTTTGTGTGGTATGGAACAAAGACTCGCAACGCCAACTTTTGTCGATACCCACTCAATTCCCCCGCAAAGGTCATCGCTGGTGGCCACATATATGACCAGCCAATGTCGCTTGTTCCATCCAACATCCAATCCTAAATGCCAAACAACAACCAGTCTGGCTCCAAATTATGCAGCAGAGAATGTTGGTATTACGGATATTATTTAAATGGACTGTTTTGTTTTGTGTTATTGCATCGTGGGCTATGTAGAGATAATTCAAACACGAGAGAGAGACAGAGAAAGATACATACAGAGAATTTGTTTGGAAATTAACTGTGATCTCTCGACAAAATATACCGCTAGTCTTTAAGATCTGCTTGGCGTACCTACATTGGTATATAGATGCCGATGAGCGTACAGAAGCGTAACCCAAGTCCGCAATACTCGCGAAGCAATTGTTAGGTATGGTCTTCAATGAAATTTTGTAGCATCCGATTCCAAATACCGACTCGGCTTGTTATAGAAATAATTAATTCATCTACGGCTGTGTCATTTGAAATTATGAGATCCATGACTCATCAACATCTTAATAATACTTGAACCAGCAATTAATTGAATTATAACTAAGTACTTAATCAATCACGAAAAATAACCGTGCGCATATTTTTGAATATCATTTGGCGAATATCGCTGAAAAATAAGTCTCGTTATAAAATTTGGAGCATCTGTGATATTAATAATTAAAAATAATTAAACATTTTCTCATAAGTTACCTACGAATTGATACAAATTTTAGACTCATTTATTATTATGTACCTATATTTTTGAGAATATTTTTTAGGAAGATTCATTATAAACAAAATGAGATTCATCTCATTCACCTAAGTAGATAAGATTAATTTATGACCCGAATACTTAAATAAAAATATGAAAATCATTACAATTCATATCTAAACATTAACTTCCAAACTCATTGGCTGTGCTGTATTCACTTTTTAACGCATTAACGATTGTTCAAATTGTTTCGATTAACCTCGACATACAAATGGTCAAAAGAATTGAATATAGAATAGAAAGTTTACTAAAACAATTATTTTGAATGTAACTGCAGCCCAAAAATAAGTATAAGTATCTAGGTTGTAATAATAATAATAAGATGAAGCTCTATATTTTATATATCTCATTCATTAATCAACTAATAGACCTCTTTAATTATATATATATATATATATATATATATATATATATATATATATATATATATATATATATATATATATAAAAGGATGTTCTTGGGGATGCAGTCATATATTAAATAAAATTCTTTGATTGAAGCCGAGCTTTCGAGAATGTTTATTCTCTTCTTCAGGGCAAAAATCGTGAATTTAGAATAAATTAACCAAAAACAGGAAAGATTTCATAGCCATCAATTACATCCTTTTATTTATTATAAAACCAGTCAAGAATACAAAATCAAAATATATATATATTGGAAGCCATAAGTTCTTCATAATAAAATTTAGTATCATAGGTATATTGTTCATTCAATACTTAAAATTTTGTTGAGGGTGCCAACGAATTTATTAAGGCATTTCATACTCATGTATCTATCTCTTCCGGCTGCACAAAAAATCGAAGCGTATTCAGAGTTGTAAAAAATGCTATATTTTTAGTTTTTCTTAATTGAAAACAATTGCACATATAAGAGGCTTCCGGTGATCTGAAAATCTTATATAAAAACACAACCAAACAATTTTTACCACTTCCAAAGTTATATACCTACATACCTTCAAATTCGGCAAAATAACTTCACCATTCACTCGGATATTTTCCGAAAAAAAGTCCATTTAGGTACCTGGACCCCCATCGCTTTTAACATTGGTTCAAAAGTAAGTACGATAAATAATAAATCAGTTTGAGTCGGTAGATAACATTTAGGAACTGAAAAATACAAAGTAAAATTCATTCTATTTGTACAAGTAATTTTTAACATCTGCAAGAGATATATAATGATGGCATTTACTTCAAACTTACCAGAACCAATAAAGATTATGTTGTATTCTTCAGTGCATCATCTAATAAAATCGATTATATTTTTGTGAAAAGTTATGATGTTTTTGATTGTCATCGTCAAAATAATCACAAAATTTCAATAAATCTTTTGTAAATCTATTTACGATTTTTACCTACTTCTTCCAATGTCTTTAATGCTAAAATCTTCCAGAAATGGCCTATTCTTTAATTTTCTCATAACAAATTTACGATAAAAAAATTCCCCCTATCTCGTATGGAGGATATTCTCGTGGAGAAATCGATGTTAGATTTGCTTTTTCAATCATTTCTGAGCATTCCTCTTTCGAATAGGTACAATAAGGAAAATAAAATTAAATTAAATAAGTCAAACGTTTTTCGAAGCCAGGTAAAAAATCACAAGTCACTGTTGGAATTGTCATTAAATATACAGAACATTTGAAAAGTGTCTTAATGACTAATGACTGATTAAAGAGTTACTGATAAGTCTTAGTTAAAGAGCATGTATAAATATTAAGCTACCTATTGACTTTAAGCGGAAATATATAGGATATTCCATTTGAAATTTGCAGTGATTTTTGATACTTTGGACAGTGATAGATGCATGTACTGCAAACCTTCTTCTAAACATATTTCACTTCCTAATTTAAAAATTCCAAATGAAGTATACTCCAATTACATACATACCTATATGAGTTTAATGGACACAATATAAACAATATCTACTCATAGTTTCCGAGATTGTAAGATAAAAAAGATTTCTCCATTGTTCTTGAGCACATATTATTATTAGGTAGGCATTTTCAGTTTAACTTTCTCTCGTAGTAAAAAGATGCTCCCTGATTTAAATTAAGATGCCTCTACCAAATTGACATTCAGTATAAAACATGTGAAAAAGACTGAAAACCAAATTGCATAATCATTTATATTTATGAGATAAATTTGAATAAGGTTTATAACGTTCATGGTTGAACGGTCTCAGAATATTGTCCACATTCTTGGCCGCTGAGGAAATTCAAGCAGACAAAAAAGACAAACTAACCCAGCGCAGTAAGACCAATAATTATTTTTTGAATTATTACGGCCGTACATATGGAAGGGTCTAATCTTTCGTATCAAGAAAACGCCCAAGCAATTAACTTTCCACATTATAACATCGCTATGCAGTCTCTCGTATCTTATACGAGTATCGAACCGTGAATTGAAACAAAAAAGAGCTTCTTTATCATGCTAGCGATACTGAAATAAAATTTCTAGTCAGTTTGTCAAGCTTTAGACTCATTTGCACATTTATGTAGAAATATTTCAATTATTTATGAATCAAATGGTGTCTGTCTTTGTGTGAGTAACAGAATAGCGCAACAACTACTTGATCGATTGAGCTAACATTCTGGGTGCTAATACAAAATTGTCATAGAGTCTCAAATCTAATATTGTGCTAACTCATTTTTTTTATTTGTAGACCCATGTTAAAAGTTTCAGTGTACGTTTGCGTGATTTTTATTTTGATAACAATATCAAAATGTATCAAGACTATGTTTTCCATAGATGTAGTGGAATCAAATTGAAGCGATTAGATTCCATTTACTTTGTGCTACCAGCTTGATTTTTTTTAAATTATTCAAGACTTCAAAGCTTGTCCCTTACTTTTGGAGGCTACATATTATATATATAAGAATGAAGACTATACCAATTTTATCAAATTCAAAATTGGTCTGCATATTTCATTAGATAGGTACATGTTTACAGAGTTGAGAATGATTTATCATCCTAGAACTCCCATTTTTTATTTGAGTCTTTTATATTGTAATACTGAATGTTCGTATGGTAAATGTGTAGAACATGTTTCCACCGATTCTTTGCAATTTTTTGGCGAGTTGCGTAGGTATATATTATAGGAACACATTCCAGTTAACATTTTAGCCCGCTAACCCCCAAAGCTTACGGGAGGATGGAGTGAATAGGGGTGCTAGGGTCTAGGGTGGGGAAAATAAGTGTTTAGTTATATACTTTTAGTATTACTTTGGCTAATATAAATCTAAATTAACCCGATAAATACAATAAAGTTCTACAATTGGCGAAAACGGAGCCATAAAAAATTATGAAAGGGCAAGGAAAATCACCCTACCGCTAATTATGTTGTAGATACAACCATTATGCGATGTTGCCAAAATGACACGTTTGTAAAAACATTCGATACATGAATTTAAATTTGTAGGAATAAAGTAATAAATAAATAATAATCAATGAAATATTGATAATAATATGCCATCAAACATTCCAGCAGCGTAGTGGCGCACAGGCCTATCATATGAGTCGGAATTAGGAGAAATTCGAGGTGAAAATAGTAAAGTTTAGATTTTTTTCTCGGCAATGTGAAGTGAGCGGGATAAAATTTCAATTGAAATGTGTTCCTATAATATATACCTACACAACTAGCCAAAAAAATTACCAAGAATTGGTGGGAACCTGTTCTACACATTGACCAGAAAATGTGTTAGAAAGATGTAATATGCAATAACTGGTGTCAATTAACGATCAAATTGCTAGCTATTCATTAACAATAGCTCCAAATTTTACCTGTGTAATAAACGCAGATATATTAGTAGTACTTAATTATGAATATTTTATTTTTCAATTAATTCCTCAAGATTCCAGATTATAGATTATTATTTACATTTCCACCAGTATTGAAATAGCTCTTAGTTTTTTTCTCAATTTATGATTAGAGGTTTATTATTAATTTCTAAAATAATGCTATTGATTACAAAGTTTTTTTTTTTCTATAAAATTATTGGTAATTTATAATATTGCAAAGCCCTGAATCAGCACCTAGATATACATATTCTTATTTAAAAAAATGTGTTAAAAAGACATGACTGGCGTCAATTAACGATCAATTTACTATCTATTCATTAACAGTAGCTCCAAATTTTACACGCGAATATATTAGTAGTACTTAATTAAGAATATTTTGTTTTTCGATCAATTCCTCAAGATTCCAGATTATAGATCATTTCCACCAGTATCGAAATAGCTCCTAAAGTTTTGCGACCTGTTTCGCTAAATGTTAGCACTTTTTCAATTTATAATTAATTAATATTATCAATTTCTAAAATAATGCTGTTGATTACAAATTTTTTTTTTCTATAAAATTATAATTCATAATATTGCAATGCCTTGAATCAGCACCTAGACATAACATGAAATGATTTTATGTTCTTTCTTTCCCTGTTGATGTTGCGATAGCTAGCTAGCTTAATTTGAAGCAAATCTGCATGACTAATCCATATTGAATGTCTTGAATAATTTATTAGTAAATTAGACTTTGTTTTCTAATAACCAACTAAATAGCATGGACCTCTTGCCATCTGGTTCCATATATTTTTTTTTATTTTCATCATACCCTGAGCCCTAGATTTATCTATAGCTAGCATAACACTCGTTCATCTATAGATCAACATCTAACGAGGGTGACCCAGGGGTGCGGGAAACCTCCATATTTTTTTCTTTCTATCTAAGCTATCGATATAATTTTAAATAATTCCGATAATGAGTCGCTTTCCTAAACAATTTTGATTTATATATAGGGTGTCCTAAAGTAAGATAAGCAATTAAATTCTGCTTTTTTATGGCAACCCTCCATTTTGAGTACAATTTTAGATTTTTAAACAAAATACTAATGGTAATTAGTGATGCTGTGAGACTAGTCTTGGTCTTGCAGAGATTTTTTGCAAACTATATTTTTTTAATCAACTAGGCCGTGAATTCTCAAATGGGTCACCATTTTGTCCCACAAAAACTACTATTCTTCTAGTTAATGAACCACGAACTCTAGAAAGCATTGATCCATCAATTCAACTGTGGGCTTCTGTTATGCTGCTTTTCATATCATCTCTGAAAACCCTTTCCTCCACGTATCTCCAAAGATATAAACCTGTAGGAGTGAGGCTGGTAATTGCTCAGATTAAGAGATAGTACTCCTCTGTGCCTATCCAACTATTACCATAAGAATTATCTAAAAACCATGTCGTACTATCCCATGGTTATGGATTGTGTTGCAACCACATGATTTTTCTGTTGTTCAAATCCATCCTATTAATCTGGGAAGATGTAGGTACGCGAAGAAAAGGTAGATGCCCTGAAAATTCTCAAGAAAATGAAGATTTTTAATTGCATAATAATAATGTCTAATGACCCCTTCCTTTAAATGTTGCTAAATCAAAAAAACATTTTAATCCTCGTCAGTTATACCACTTATTTGAATAAGAAACGTAATTCTAGTGCTATATTAACACTAAGATTCTTGATGTAGGTTCAGATGATGAGAACTGGTAGATTTTGTTTGCTATAAGGAATTTCTGTCGGCTGCGCGAATATATTGGTATACCATATTCACCAATTCTTCACGAGTGAAATACAATAAAATAATAATAAATGTAAACGGATGTGTCAAATCTTACGAAGCCTACTCGATTTTGGATTTCAAAAAAACATCAACAATTCTTACTTTGCCAAAAATCGCGGAAATTTCTCAAAATAGACCACACAAACCGTACATGGACAGAAACCTCTTGAAAAGTGCTATTCAATGATACAATAAAATACAGGGTGTTGTATTTGAAAAAAGTTTAGTTATCTTGGATGGTTCCGAAGTTATGATCGTTTTTGTGGGTCTATATTCGGGGCTTTTTGACACAAAAATTATACAAATCAAAAACTATCACAGATAAGTCTAACAAACCTGGGCTCGTTATATCGACAATTTGGTGAGAAATTTAAAAATGGGAGGTTACCATTAAAAAACAATTTAATTGCTTATATTACTTTAGGACATCTTGTATATAAATAAAAATATTTTAGCTATAGGCTTCATTGTCGGACTTGGGAAAATCAAATTGATACCTTCAATAGAAAAAAAGTTATGGAGCTTTTCCTCATCTCTGATTCAGTCTTTATGCACCTACATCGGAATGTAATTTCTTGTCGACTTCATATGGTTATTTCAATGGCAAAATAACAAGCATTTTTTTCTAATTTTGTCTGCCTACCCGTCAAAACTGCTTACTATTTCGACAGGATATTTATTGACCTATAGAATGCATTTCGAGAAAAATATAGGCTACTTTTTGCATCCAACGTTTGTTTCGCCAACCAAGTTGACATCGTGAGTGGTGTCTATTCCCAAGTTTCTTGGCAAAACACATGTGGGTATGTAAAGCTCCATTATTGACGTGTGGGTACCATAATTTTTGTTGTAAGCTGATTCTGCGCCATCGTTTCCGGTCCTCAAATATTGTTATTGAAGAGTTACGGGTCTTATCAATCTATACTATTTTTTTGATCGACTTCAAAAAAGGAAAAGCTATACAATTCAACTATATGGACGATTTTCCAGACAAAGTAGGCATACGATTCGCATGTCGCATAGTACATGTGCTCCGATTTTGATGATTTTTTTCGATTTGAAAGAGGAACCTTTGAAATAGTCCAATTTTAAAAATTATCCAATATTTTTTAGAAAGCTCAAAATATGTGTCACCAAAATTAAAAAAGATACCCTTTGCGGCAACATTTAAATCGCACATTTTTTCCCAAAAAATAACGATTTCCTAGTTACAGTAATAGTAAAGCCTGAAATATGTTCATGTTCAATTATTTCGATGACAAATGGATTTTTTTTTCTAAACTATGATTGACTTTATCAGCAAGTTTACCTATTGCAAAATACAAAAATATTTTTTACAAAAAAATTGGACCAACGTTATTAGTTGGTGCAGTGAAAAATACAAAATAATATTAATTCTATTGGTGCAGGTACTTTTGAAATTGTGCAGTTGCAGTTAGATTGAAAACAGTTTCTGTAAAAAATATTTATTTCACACTTTCGAGTGTAACATTAGTCACTCAAATCGTTGAACGTTCACTTATACCATTCCCTGCTTGTACTTGTTACGAGTATTATTTGGCAATCTCAAAACATCGCGGTGGAAATACGTACACATATTTTAGACTTCACCACTGCTGTAACTCGAAAACCGTAACTCTTTGGAAAAAATATTCAAAGTAAATCTTGTTAGGAATAATTTGGTCTTTAATTCTTAGATTTTCAATTTCCGAAAGAAATTGCCCCTTCCACATAGCGAAAATATTTTAACATCGATGAAACTCTAAAACCGTAGGTATTTTTAAAAAATTTTCAAAGTAAATCTTGTTAAGAATAATTTGGTCTTTAATTCTTAGATTTTCAATTTCCGAAAGAAATTGCCCCTTCCACATAGCGAAAATATTTTAACATCGATAAAACTCTAAAACCGTAGGTATTTTTAAAAAATGTTCAGTTTAAACGGTTCCGGATATTTTCTTATCTTTCATACTGCCGTCTCGGATTTTCCATTTTCGAGAAAAATCTCCCCACCATCCCCTTGAGGGGCGGTTTTCCGAGGGAAGGAGATTTCGGATTAGAGTTTGTATGAATAACGGACCATTTCTCAAGTCCCCTCTCTCAAATGAAAAAAAATCAAAATCTGAGCGCGTTTACTATGCAAAAGTCGTGAACAAATATATATATAAAAAAATATGCATACAGTTGAATTTGTATACCTCCTCCGTTTGGGTTCGTCGGTCCAAAATAGTATTCATTCCATTGGCGCTGGTAGTTTTGAAATTAATGCCACATATATGTAAATTCAAACCTTCTGTTGGTATGGGTCTCCCATTTTTTATTCTTGAACGAAATTGAGGGCATCAGCTAGTATTAAATACGTCATTTTATTATTACCCAGTCGTTGTCCGATTGATTCCTGATTAGTCCTACTAATTTTGGAATTCTCGAAATTCAAGTTTCACACTTGGCGTTGTTAGTTTCATAGAGTTCAGTTTTGTGAATTGAAAAAAAAATCTGGCTTTTCTCATACAATAAATAAATATTTTTTACAAAAAATTGGACCGACTGTATTAGTGTAAATACAAAATAATATTAATTCTATTGGTGCTGGTACTTTTGCAGTTGCGCTGTTGGAGTTTGTTGTTGTAGGCACCAACTCCAAAAATACTAGCACCAATAGAATTAATATTATTTTATATTTTTCAGTGCACTAAATAACACAATCGGTCCATTTTTTTGTTAGAAATATCGATTTCACACTTTTGAGTGTAACATTATTCATGAAAATTGTTAAACGTTCGATAATACCAATGAAGGCAGAACTTATAGTATGACCATGTATAAGGCTTAGCTTGTACTTGTTTTAATACAGTGATCTCAAAACATCGCGGCGCAGATATACATATTTCCGACTTTACTGCTGTAACTCTAAAACCATAACTCTTTCGAAATAATGTTCATTTTAAAGCTTTATACCTACATATAATCTCTTCTTTACTTTGGCCATCTCATATTTTCAATTTTCGAAAAAAATGGTCCCTTCCACATAGCGGAAATACACCTATCACATATTTCAGAATTTACCATTGCTGTAACTCGAAAACCGTCTCTTTTAAAAAAAATGTTCAATTTAAACCTTCAAATTGAATTTTCGATTCTCGGAAAAATTTTACCCTTCCAGATAGCTGAAACACATATTACAAACTGTTACGCAGAAACCTGTATTATTTTTAAAAATGGGGGATGTTCTCGAGGGGAAGGGCATGTCTAATATTGATATTTTTTCAATGAGACCAATTCTCCTCTCTCAAATGATTAAAAAATCATCAAAATCGGAGCATGTTTACAATGCAAAGTGCAAAAATCGCGAACAAGTATAAAAAAACACACAGACCTATAGTCGAATTGTATACCTGCTCCGTTTGGGAAGTCGGTCAAAAACAGTTTCATCAGGAAGTTTTTTTCTGAGAATGTTTTGACATATTTTAACACTCTGTGTGGGACTCAATTTACTTATTCGTATTAAAGAGGGAGAATTCTCGTAAGAAAAATGATATTTCTTAATACTAAAAATCCAAAATATTTTCATATGTATATACCTAAAAAATATTATTTAAAAGTTGGAACAAATATGAGTCATCATTAAATTAAATGAACAGCAACCTTTTCATCGGAATGTTATTTCAGGATATTACTAAAGCGATTTCTATTTGTTGCAGATTCGTAGTAAATGAATATGTAAATCATTTGTTTGGAATTACATACAAGTTTATCATCAAGGTAAGCAAACAATTAACAATTGATTTGACAAACTTTTCTTGATCATGTTAGACGATGTTATACGATTTTATAATTTAATAACGATATCATAATTTGTATCAACAAATGGAAAAATATTAAATATGCATTGAAAATCGCTGCCGAGCATAAAGAATACATATTTTTTTGTGTTTTATATTCGCAATAGCATCTGACACACAAGAGATTATTTCTAATATAATATGCATTAAACGTCATTATATAAACCATTTTACGGAAATGATTTCATAATACCAAGATTTATTTAATAACGCCGTCTGATTGTAATAGATGATGCTCTACCGAACATAGTCAACAAATAGCTAATATATTTTGTATTGAAGGTAATAACATTTTAAATTATTAGCTGATTTTTCAATCAACCAAAATACATTCTGATATGTTATCATGTCACCAATTGCAAAAAAGTAAATGAGTAGGTACCTACTTGCTTTATGTTTTTCTTTCATTTTCAGTTCAAGTCTAAATTACACTGCCTGATTAAATTCGACTGAATCTTATCTCTAGAAAAAAGTCGATCTGTTTAATAATTAATGCATAACAGTCACATCATTATTTAATACTATCGAATAATAATTCCCAGAGAAATCGAAAGTGATCAAGTCCAACCAAGGAATTAAGGTCACTCCATTTCAACTGACACGACAACTTTCATTCTCAATTTAGGTAGGTAGGTATATGTTTGTTACTTAAGTACAATAATATTATGTTCTCGATTATGTGCTCGTTATTATTATATCATATCGATCTTTCAGTTAGGTACTTTTTTATCAACGATCATGTCTTCACCAAAGATAGTCGGTGGATTTAAATGGGTACCTGCAAGCGTGATATCAGAAGTTGATGTACACTAGTGAACTAGAATAAAACCAGTAATAATATATGTTTTATTTGGGTTATATACCTTTGCAACTTGTATCTGTTCTAGTTTATTTAATGGTGATACGTTTACACATTCAATGAGTCTTATATCTGCAGTAAATATGCTATTTTCATTGTATTATTTTTATCTTTCAGAAAATATGTTCTAAAAATATTTCTGTATATCCTTCATAGTAATACCACAGCATAGGTTTTTTCTTATGCTGTGGTAATTGGTAATACATAGATATTCAACATAATATTTAGTGGTGATAATGTCGATGTTTATAATAGAAAATAACCGTTTTTCCTTCAATACTTCCAATAATGTTTTTATGAATTATTTTATCTGGACTGATCTACGCATGTGAACGAATATAGTTTTATTGCCACATCTGATCAGAGTTTTGAAATAACAATGGTGGCAGCGTTAAATATTTTATGGTTAACTGAAAGTAGCCTGGTTGTCCTTGTCGCTGAAGTAGCTGTTTAGCTGTTGACGCTTTTTACCACCGACATAAAAAAATCAATATAAGAATACCGTTAGAAATAAAAACACTGTATGGAGATTTTATCTCACCTTATAATCCTTGAGAATAATTTCAATAATCAACGGTTTAATCAATAGAAATATTTCGGTACCTATTATGTTTCATCGTTCAACTCGATGGAATAATTAATCTTTTAATCTCAACATAAAAATGTTGATATTCATTTAACGAATTAACGCTAATATATAACATTCTGATCAAATTATTATTTTTCTATCTACGTTCAAATCATGATGCAGTGTACCTACTTCATAAATGTGTTTTTCATTTATTAGTTATTATCATTTAAGAACCAAGTGTAAAGAAGCCATATAATAATGTCGCAAAAAATTAACAATACAGTGATCCTAAGCTAGAAAAAGCTGAATGCCTGTAAAAGTTTTGAAAAACCTTGTCTCAGATTTTCAATTTTCGAAAGAAATTGCTCCCTCCCGCAGAAATACACATATTTCAGGTTTTAACGCTATACCTCCAAAACCGTTACTTTTTGAAAGAAAATTTCAGTCTGAACGTTTCCGGGTATTATCTTATCTTTAATTCTGCCGTCTCAGATTTACGATTTTTGATTGGAGTTCATATGAATATGGGACCATTTCTCAATACTCCTCTCTCAAATAAAAAAAAATCAAAGTCGGAGCACGTTTACTATGCAAAAGGCGCGAAGATCTATAAAAAAATATGCAGACATACAATCAAATTGCGTACCTCCTCCGTTTGGGTACGCCTGTCAAAAAGGGTATTTCAAATCCATGACTAAAATTTTGTCTTCTTGATTGGATCTATTTATCGAAATAAAAAATTAGGAAATTAATTGACTTCATTGTCTAAGGTGCGTATGTGTCAGTGTATGCGGGCCACAAATGTATCTTTATTGTGTGGACTGCTTTCAAGATCTTTTATTTTATCGTTCCTGATCATAATGGAAAACTTAATAACCTAAGAAATAATTTTAAAGTAACAATTCTTTGAAATTTATTTTGATGTTTTCTACCAAAACTATTTTCTTGAAGATGCACCCTCTACATGCGACCGCAGTTGTGGCTATATTGGCCTCAAGTCTGGTGTGCGCATTGGCTCAGTCCAACTATGCTTCCCAGGCCAACAATGTGGCGTACGCTGGAGAAGGTCTACCACCACAGGCCACCCTTGATGGAAAGGTAACTCGTCTGGATGATCTCAGTCCCGTCATTTTCTTGAACCGCACCAAAGCGGCCCTAAATTGTGCAGCCGGTATTATGCAAGTGGAATTGAAATTCGATGGACCCTTCTTCGGCATTGCTTATGCCGATTTCGACAGAAACTCTGCATGTCAGGTACTGGGCAAAGGTGGACATTCTTACAAGCTGGACCTACCGCTCAAGGGATGCGGAACCAAACAGGTGAGTCAAATTGCAATTTTTTTCTGGTATTTTGATATGAAGATATAGTACATTGAGTATCAAGAACGGTTAGTATAGTTTACTGCCTGAAGGCAATGTCTGATACGTAATTCTATTTTATTTCTAATATTTAAAACATCATTTCAGGAGCCTCAACGTGTTTTCACTAATAACATTGTAGTGAGGTTCCACCCTGGATTAGAGATAGATGGGGATGAGATCATAACTATAGTTTGTCGTTACCCCCCACCAATAGCTCCACCACCTGCCGCACCTCCTGCGCTTTTGTAAGTATATACTAATTTCTTTTAAATATATAATTATTCGTACACCACCTAAAACAGTTTAGAATTATTAGTTTATATATTTATTTTTTATTATTTCATTCTAAGTGATGCCTTTAAAAAAGTACATGCAGTATCTTTCACTTTTGGGAGATTCCAAAATCTTTACCTACCAAATAAGTAATAACACAGCCAGACCAAGACAAACTTCAAAAAAAATATTCAATTCATTTTCTCACGTCCATGGCAGAATTAAATTTTAAAAATATTGTATTTACAGAGTATCCGATTTATTATTATGTCTGGCAATTTCTGGCAATTGATGGAATATGTATTCATTATTAAATTAAAGTTGCTTATTTATCTCTACGGAGAAAAATAACACTTTTAATCGAGTGGCTTGCAAACTGTAAATACCTATTTAATTAATAACAAAAGTTTATAGAATGGAATTTCTCAAATTTTTTATACATACAGATTTATTTCTGCCATTAAACTATGTCAATTCATATAATTTCATCGAAATCTCGTGAGCAGTTAAGAATTTACAACAAAGAAACTTTTCAGAAAATTGCATTGGCATTCAAATTTTAGAGACATCCTGTATAAATATATAGTATCAATATTCTTAATTATCTATTTTTCTATTTTCACCTCTAGGCAATCTACCCCAACAGCTGCTTTCGCTCCACCACTAAAAGGCTTCCAAATATTGCTCATTATCTGCGGTATTCTATTCTTATCCTTACTATTGCTGGGATTAGGATGTTCTTATTATTGCTTAAGACGAAGACCTGTAACATTCATCAGACCACCATTCTCCTCAATAGGTACAGATTCCGAAATAACCAAATTGTCTGGGAGCTCACTAGGTAAGTGATTGAGAAAGATGGAACCCTATATTATAAAAGCACTATTTAGGTATCATTTAAATCAATTTTCATTTTACATTATATTTGCTTTATATTTCATTTGAAATATGAGGTCATTCTTATTTCATATCAAGTAATCAAGTGTCAAGTTCATATTATATCTTAGTCGATAGCCTTTCTTTTAGTTAATAAGAAAAATTCAATAGTTTTTTTTTCTATGACACTGATGAGATAATAAAAAGTTTCAACTAAATTGATTACTGCATTGTAAAACTATTTTACGCATCTATGAAATAAATCAACACTTTTTATTTTGACAGATAACCTGTCGATGTTCGAGGGCTTGAAGATACCTCGAGCAAATGTTCCTCCTCTAGCTGCAACGCCGGGCAGCAGTGCTGGCAGTGAGGGTCTTCGAATGAGCGATAATCTTCCTTCTGACTATCCTTCAGAATCGCACTCTGAAATTGATGTCGATACAGGTTCGTTGCCAGCTTCATCTGCAGGTAGCTTCGAAAATAGAGCCTACCTGCATGATAACAGCAGCTTCTACAGCGAAGGCTACGGCCATACACAGGAACAGCAGGTCCAGAACGCAATCGCTACTTCAGGTATTGTGCCCAGGCTACCTTTGGCTGTTAAAGATCAGCCTAAATTCGATGTGCAGGTATGTATCAATTTAAGTATATTAATCCCTTTCTATCTAGATCATATCTACATATTAAAAAAGATTAATTTCATATTAATTTGAGATGTTGTTCATTTAATAAGGGTTAATTCTGCACAACAGTTTAATCTTCAGTTCATTATAAAGTGTTCTTATATTTTTTCAATTTTTTTTGGCTTATTCTAACTTCACTCAACTAACCAAAATTCGTTAACATAGGTTCGTGTGAAGAAGGCACCACCCTCACCACCAAGCATATCAATGTCAGACACTGAAAGCACCAGAACTGATAGAAATCTGTCGACTATTCCGGAACAGCGAGAAGAGAGTGTTCGGTCTCTCGATTCTCCTCCGCCAATCGAAAGAACGCAATTCTCTTACATTCCTGAATTACATCCGCCACCGAAACACATTCAACCTGCTCCTACTTATAACAGGATCCTTAGAAGACAGATGGAAATGCATGAAGAGCCAATGAGGATCACCCCGGCCAGATCGATAGCCTCCCTTAACACAGAAATGACCGATACGCATTCTATGACCGAGATCATTGACGATTCGCACAATAAATTCGTTGCACCCACACCCCCACCCCCACCACCAATTGTTCCCCGGCAAGAATACGTGGTAAATATTTCTCCCAGTTTTTGATTCATAGTTCTCTTCTTCATCTCTTCCTTGGTCTTAGTTGCTACCTATTCCATCTCTCTTATCTACGTACGAAAGAAATGCAGACTACCTTCATAAATTACTGTTAATATAATACTCCTTCCATGTCACGAAAAATATGCTAATTCTGAGGTTTATGGGTACACTTTATTTTTATTTTACAGCTTGATATGGAGGAACCTATTTCCTTGGAACCTCCAATAGCAGTGGTTCATAAGCCTGAGATTACATCTCATGTTGTGGATGATGTTTTCTTAAGAACCATTACAGAGAAGAAAACTATAGAAGACATTGAGAGACACAAACGTCTCATCACCGAATACCACACCAGACCGAAACCATTAGACGACCAAAAATGGGATGTCACCATCAAAAATTATCCTGCAAACGTACAAGAGCCTCCAGAATGGGAAAATTTCTCTGATATATCTTCTGCTTCAGGATTAACTTTAACACCTAAAATGGAGAGAGCTGCCTTAAGCTTACCTCCCCAGAATACTATTGTTGATGATAAGCTCCCGCTGAATGCTCCTGAGATTGTTGCGAACATTGGTCAGGTAAATTAAAACTATAAACTTTCATCAAAACCAGCATAAGAAAATGTGAATTGTGAATACACAAATAACTGCCGAATCTTATCATTAAAGAGAGATAAGTCTTAGATTTTATGTTGATATCCATTTCATAATTATTTTGTAGGTTCCAAAGGCAACGGCATCAGTGGACATCCCACCTCCAAGAGACTATCTCTCGCAATATAATCTTCCAGTAGAGAACCCAGAAGTTCCCAATTGGAATGTCTTGGTAAGAGTCTTCCAACCTATCGAGCACGAGGAAGGGCCTGTTATTGAGAATGCCGAAACTTTCAATTCCCAACTAACAGTTACCGATAAAATGAAGTGGAGACAGATCATTACTACCGAATCTACACTACGTACTCTTTTAACGGAATGTGTAGTTCGTGAAGATTATGAGCGGGTCAGCCAAGATGTCAGGTAAGTTACCACTTTTTTGCCAAATTAATCTCATTGGAGCCGTTAATCAGTTAAACCCTAAAATGTTATATCTGATAGAATTATTATTCTATTCATTTTATCATTTATATCATTTTTTAAATGAAATCTTTTGTACAGATACACAAACTTATTCGAGCCACCAAAATGGGACGTTATTATCAGAATATTAACTCCAGTTGAGAAGCAACCGAAACGTAAGAAGCGCGCTGAATGGGATACACGTAGCAGACGTAGTAGCTTGCCAACGCTATATGAATATGATTCAGACGGTGAGAGCTCAGTGCGTACTTTAACACGTGAACCTTTGGTTCTTCCATCTCTACCCCAGAGATCCAGAAAATCCAGCTATCGCAGCGAAGCTGACCTGAGGTTATTATCTTGTAAATTTATTTGATTGCTACACTGTGGTCTGTATATCCAACAACTCTATATTTATATTTCTCAGATCAATGTCCGAGATGACTGTTGATTTCGCAAGACCAGATGACCGCTTTTCTGAATCGTCAAGCTACTATCCAGATAAACGTTACTATGACGACTCGATTCCTAGCAGGCCAGAATCACTAGCAAGATCTTTGAGTCAACCCAGCTTGGCTAGATCAGCCAGTGAATTCACTGAGAGATGGATTGCACCTTCCAGGTAAGAGCTGAATTTCAATATAAACACTTCATAGCACCCCGATACGCTGCAGAGACAAGATAATAGATCGCTTGTTAAGCTTTAAGCTTTTCCTTCTTTTTACAAAAAATTCATATCAGGTTGCCACTTAACTGATATTTTTAAGTTAGCGTTCTGGTAATTTCACTATCTTCGTTGAGCGATCGCGTATTATTTATGTAAGATTAGATGTATTTTCCGAAACCACCATCCATCATGCTTTAATTCGACATGTAAATATTGTTGGTACGTTCTGTTTAAGATATGATACTGCTAGCGAATTCACATCACCCGAAGGAACGCCTAAGTCTCAAAGAAGTACTAGAATGCAGCAACCTCCATTCCAAGGGATAGAAATTAGAGGTCCCATGCAAGAAGCAATGTGGCAATCAGCATCTACCAGTCATGCCACGTCGTCCATGCATCATCCAGGACACAGTACCCAAGTGACAACAAGAGAGTTTCGTAGCGAACAGAAGTCGACAAGCTTCATGGGTCAGCCAGGAGGGTCAAAGGGTTGGTTTGGTGACAATGATAGTGAAAACGACTTTAAATAAACTATGATCAGCTTAGAAACACACTTGGGTCAACGTATATTATTAAATATATGCCATCCAGGGCTTGTTTCTGCTTTCACTATGATTTATATTTAGTAATTAAATTAATGGAGAATAACAAAAAAATAACTTTGTTGGAGTGTATGATTCCTCCATTACAAAAACTGCCCAAGAATCATTGCCTAATAATTTAAATATAGTTAAAATTAATATGCTCATTTAGGTATATAGGACTCTCATTGAAGATTCCTTCTAATTATTATAAGGTGTGCTTAAAGCAATGTTTAACCAGTGAAACTGCCCTTGTTCAATTTGAAAATCCGAATGTATGATAGAAGTTCGTAGGTACACTATAATATTTTTAGTAACTAGAATGCTGTGATAACAAGATATGAAATTATTTCTTTTGATTTTTGTTTTGAGGGCTTCTACCCGATTTTCCACTTCCCCACGTATTGTGAGGAACTGTAGAATTGGGTTTTGACTAACTTTCTTACTATCTATCTTTATGTTTCTGACTACTTTACTATGTTGCGTTCTTCGAGAGATCATAACTTTCTTTTTGCTACTATAAAAGGTGTTGGGAAGGGGACTACCGTTTTTACTTTTATGCTCATTTTTGAAAGAACAATTTTCCTGCTTTATGAATGATAAAAACTGATCAAGTGGAAAATTCAATAAAACTTTCATCAGAAAATCTGCAATTAATGTCTGCTAATACGAAACATCTCACACGGCAGTACTATCAAATAGCTGTTTACCTATAGTTGATTAAGGTGCTACGTTTGTATTAAATTTTTATACCAATAAATTTTTATATGATACACATGTCTTCATTTAATATAAATCACTTATTTAATGAACAACTAAAGCACCGCTTCTAGTCAACGATAAGAACGAAATAATTCTGGTAAAGGAGAAATCAATATTCCATCGTTAACGCACATAACGCGCTAACGAAAGAGGAAATTCTTAGAGCAATAAAGCACTCAAAAATCATTATGCAAACACAACAAGGGTTGTTTGAACCAAATGTAGACTTTCTCGTACATGATTGGTGCGTTCGAATGGCTAGTTTCAATGTCTCGATAAATACAACGCTTGTTATATTTTGTATCCCGAAATCAACAAAAAATAGTAAGGCAGTGAGACTAGACTCATATCTCAATTTTTGGTACTCGGAGGCCATTTTGAAGATAAATATGTCGGAATCAAAGTACATAGGTATGTGTCAATCACAATCACATTAGATTTTGCGGCTAACTCCGTCTCAAGATAGTCATCAATAAAGGATTAATGAAGATTTGCAACAAATGATTTTTACAACAGTACCTACCAAGAATAATGTACTTAGGTATTATAGCACGCCGTTTTTCTATTCAATAGCAAGGATTGCATTAGTAGAAATAGATTATCTATTTAAAATTTAAAGAAGAAATGACTCTCCACATTCTTTTTGTGCGTTATAATAATAAAAATAATTATTATTATGTCTTATCATAAAATGTATTCCGAGTCTATATGAGTAAATGGGCAAAACCTCAAATTATTATTATTATTATATAGACACGACATTGATCATTTTCTTTGTATTTACTTATGGTATGGTTTCATGATATTTTTATATCATGTTAAAATTGAACAAAATTAATTTATATTTCGATAAGTTACAATACAATTTGAAGCATTTCAAAAATTGTATGTAGTATTATAGTGCTATATTCATATTATTATTGCATATCCAATCAAATCGTTGAATTACAATTGTAACATGTTGTGATTTTTATTTACAGAATTGAATTATTATTGTCTCATATAATAATTATTTCAAATGCGAATATTTATTATAATTTAGAACATAAAATAAAATACTATCTTCATTGAGTAAATAATTTTAATTCATAAACTATTTTTAAGCACATAGTATTAATAATTTATTAATTTTCCTTCTTGAATTTAAATTTTCTGCATAATTTTTTTTCTCAAATTGAAATTATCTACCTACATATTATTTCCTAAATTCTAATTCGAATCTATTCATTCTTGTATTAAAATTATCGCACAATTTTAATTCGGCAACACTGTGTCTAGCCGTCGGTATAATATATATATATATATATATATATATATATATATATATATATATATATATATATACAGGGTGTCTCAGCGAGAACGTTCATTAAAAGTTTATTGAGTTCTGGTCAAAATAAAAATTTGAAAATTGAGACATATATAATCGATTATGTTCTCTTCAACTGAAATATTTTTATATTTCTGGTACCTTCCGTTATACCGTAAGTCGGCATTTACTTTGTTATTTTAAATGGAACACCTTGTATATTTTTATATATTTGGATTAACCTATTCTCAATCTTCATAAATACCTTTAGTTTTTTAGAATTTGTTCCGGCCGTTTTGGAGTTATTCAATTTTTTCTAAAAAAAACGCGGTAGCATACATTTAATCAAACAATCATAGAACACTAGATTTTTCGGATATCAATTTAGGATTGAAACTGTGCTCAAACAACATGTTGGAATATGTTTTGTGGCCAAAGACGGCTGTCTACTTTGTAGGGTTAATTTATTATGGCACGTTAACTTTTCAAAATTTTAAAGAACCATAACTTGATTTTTTTAAATGGCACCCCCATATTTTATTGCTTAGTCGTCTTGGGCGCTTAATTTTACATCTTTTATACCCCACTTGTCCTATACCTGAAATTGGTAGTTTAGGAGATATAATTAAGTTTTTTTTAATGCTCACATTTCTCATCGATACTTACCTAGTGTACCATGGAAAATAAATAAGCATTCTCAATAAATAAGTCAAACGACAAAGTAATTAAGCTATTAAGAATTAAAATGGATAAGAATAATAAAAACAATGTCTATACAAATCAAGAAATACACTATTTTCTATTTAATACATGATTAATTATCCCGAAACGTAAAAAAATGCTTAAATTCTTCTAAATTTACCTTTGGTCATCGGAGGTAAATGTGGATAACTGATCTCGTGAAACATTCTACACGTTCTACTAAAAATTTTGTCGCAGTGCCTTTAACGCCCCGTCATAAATGAAGTAAGAGAAACATTGAAACTAAACTCTTCTGATCATTTCTTTCTCGGATCGCATGGGGATTAACTGAGGCCCATATAATTGGGTCTGTTGAGAAGTCACGCGAAAGCTTAATATTCGTTCGTTGAGACCTCTGGTCATTGGAGGTAAATGTGGATAGCTCTCGTTAAACACTCTAACTCGCAAAACCATAAATAATTTGTCGTTTGACTTGAAAAATTATTTATTGAGAATTCTCATTTATTTTCCATGACACACTAGGTAAGTATCGACAAGATATGTGCCCATTTAAGAAAAAACTTAATTATCTCCTAAACTATCAATCTCAGGTATAGGACATGTGGGGTATAAAAGATGTAAAATTAAAAGCAATATAATTGGGGGGTGCTATTTAAAAAAGTCAAGTTATGATTCTTCAAAATGTCGAAAAATTATCGTGTCATAGTAAAGTAACCCTACAATGTAGACAACCGTTTTTGACCGCAAAACATACTCCAACACATAGTTTGAATCCTAAATTGATATCTGAAAAATCTAGTGTTCTATGAATGTTTGAATAAATGTCTTCTACCGCAATTTTTTTTAGAAAAAATTGAATAACTACAAAACGGCTGGATCAAATTGAAAAAAATAAAGGTATTTATAAAAAATGAGAATAGGTTAATCGAAATATATATAAATATACAGGGTGTTCTATTTAAAATAACAAAGTAGATGCCGATTTCCGGTATAACCGGAAGCACCAGAAATCTAAAAATATTTTAATTGAAGAGAACATAATCAATTATATATAAATCTCAATTTTCAATTTATTATTTTGACCAGAACCCAATAAACTTCTAATAAACGGTCTCGCTGAGACAGCCTTTATAAATATATATATATATATATATATTATAATATATATATATATATATATATATATATATATATATATATATATATATATATATATATAAAAGTGATAGAATTTAAAATTGTATTAAGGGAATCTTCTAAGAAAATATAGCTTTCCATTAGTGATTCACAAATATTCAATATCCTTATTTGTTTGTTTTTTAAGAAGATTTTCCAACTCAAATTCATCATGAGATAATTTGTTAATACAATCATCATAATATTCTCCATCTGATGCATCTAAATTACCAGTAATAGTTTTCCAAACAGTTCCGATTCCATTAAATATACCTCGCTTTGCCCTGGAGTCATATGATTTAGTTTCTCCTATAATTTCTTTATATTTTTGACCTATTGAATTCGAAATTTGTGATAATAAACTTATGTGTGTTTGAACTTCAGACTTAAAAGCTATAAACCTTGGAGACGGATCTTCTAAAGTATCCAAAATTTCTATAAGTATTTTATCATTATTTTCCATTGTTTTCTTAATTGGACCCAAAGCTTTGTAAACTAAAAGTGTCCATTTTTTATTCGTAATTTTGATAGTACATTCTTCATGGAGAACGGTGTTATTAACAGGAGTAAGTGTGTACTGGGCAGGTGGTCTACTAGACGTATGACCAAAAATCAGTTCATATGGGGTAAAACCAGTTGTTTTGTTTTTAGTATTATTATAACATATAACCGCATATGGCAAAATATTAAACGGATGTTCGTCTGGATTTTCTGCCTTATGTGCACGGATCATCTCCACAAGAGTTCCGTGAAATCTTTCTAAAGAACCATTCGATTGTGGATGGCCAACGCTAGAAAAAATGAGCTTTATATCATAAAGCATTTTATTAATGAATTATCAAATTCTCGACCATAATCGCAATGAATTCTCAAAGGTGTTCCGAAATGTTGAAAGAATATTAATAGTGTATTTACAACTGTTGAAGCTTTTTTATTTGAAATAGGATAAGCTTGAGTAAATTTAGTTAACTCATCTCGAATCGTTAAAGCGTAATTTCTTGTTGGATACTCAAAAATATCAATATTAATTCTTTCAAACGGAGTTTTCTGTTTTTCTGTTATTACCAGAGGAGTGCTTAAATTCTTACGACAGATTTTTACTTTTTGACAAGTTTATTTTCTATATAATAAGTTTTTGAAGGATCAAATTTACTTTGTTCTTTAAATAATGTGAAAAATAATTGTTGAACTACAAACTCTGGATCGTAAATAAGAGGTATTATAAAATACATGCGATCTTTCACAGTTTTACTAGAAAAAATATTTACTAAATTCATTTGAAAATCAAAATTTTCTTCAAAAATATCTTCAATAATTTTATAATGTAAATCTTTAAGTCTATTTTGCCAAAATAAAGTGACAATATTCTTATGAGCCTTATCCAGTAACTGGTCATTTGATGTTTCAATTTTTGAATAATCGATTATTGATTTTGTTTTGTAAAGGTCAATAAATCTATTAAATTCGTCTGTCATTAATTCATCCTGTTCATCTATAAGTGTTTCACTTTTTTGTGGTTCTAAAGGATCATTAGGGTCTTTACTTGTTGATGGTATAACCTTATTAGTTTCATTAGTTGCCAAAATTGTAATTTTAGATTGTAAATTTGCACATTCTTTAAAATGATTAATTTTAATTCTTGAAAGCGCATCTGCATTTTTATTAATTTTGCCTGGCTTGTACTCAATTTTGTAATCATATTTTTCCAATTTGAGTCGCCATCTAGCTAGTCTGCTTCCGGGATCTTTAATGGAAAAAAGCCATGTTAATGGACGATGGTCAGTGACTAGCGTAAATTTTCTTCCAAATAAATAAGGACGAAAATGTTTTACTGTCCATACAATAGCAAGTAGTTCTCGTTCTATTGTCGAATACCTTGTTTCTGCACTACATAATGTTCTCGAAGCATAACTTACTGGTAGATTTTTACCAATGGGACCTTGTGATAGAACAGCGCCAATGGCAAATGCACTAGCATCAGTTGTGAGAATAAATGGTTCTTCGAAATTTGGGTATCTCAAAATAGGATCTGAAGTGCAGTTTTTAGATCGTGGAAAAATTTTTTACATTCAATATTAAAAATAAAAGAAGCATCTTTCTGTAAAAGTCTTGTAAGGGGCTTAGAAATTTTGGCAAAATTTGGTATAAAGCGACGATAATATCCTGCTAAACCAAGGGAAGATTTTATATCTTTAGGATTTTTAGGTTAGGTTAGGTTTGGATAATATCCTGCTAAACCAAGGGAAGATTTTATATCTTTAGGATTTTTAGGTTCTGGGAAATTTTTGAGACATTCTATTTTGGCTGGATTTGTTTTAACACCATCTTGGGTAATGATATGTCCAAGATAAGCGACTTCTTTTCTAAGAAATTCACATTTATCTGGTTGAATTTTCAAGTTGGCTTTTCGAAGTCTGTTGAAAACAGGCGAGAAACATGTTCATGAATAGTAGAAGAATAAATTATTATGTCATCCATATAACCAAGACATCTTTCTTTTTTAATGCCAAGTAAAATGTTGTCCATGACGCGTTGGAAAGTGGACGGGGTCGTTATCAACGGAAAAAGCTGTTTTGGATATATATTTTGGTTCAATTTCGATTTGATGGAAACCTGAGGCTAAGTCAAGAGTGGTAAAATATTCACATCTTCCTAATTGATCAAGGAGATCAGAGATGTTGGGTAATGGATATTTATCATCTACCGTAACTTCATTTAATTTACGATAGTCAACAACCACACGCCATTTTTGTTTTCCTGAAGCATCAAGCTTCTTTGGCACAACCCAAACTGGGGATGACCATGGTGAAATAGAATGACGTATAATACCTTGCTCCAAAATTTTGTTCACCTGAGTTTTTACCTCTTCTTTATGAATTTGGGGGTATCTATATGATTTAGTAAATATAGGTCTCGCACTATCAGTTTCAATTGAATGTTTAATTTCATTAGTAAATGTTAGTTGGTCTCCTTCCAAATAAAAAATATCAGAAAATTCTAAACATAAATTTGTGATAATTTATTTTTCTTCTTCGTTGAGATGATCTGTACGCAACTGATCCAAAATTATAGTTTTTTCTATCAACAGGTTGGTTAAATTTAGTTTTATTTTCATTAACGCAATTGAAATTTAAAAACATTCGGAATTCGGAATGGGATCTAGATTCAAATTTGGAAATTCAACAATTTTTGAAATAGCATTCGAATTAATAATTGAAGTAAAGAATTCACCTTCTTCATTTACATGTACCAAAGCATTTGGAATTCTAACATTTTCTATTGCTTGTCCGAAAAGTAGTGCATCTGTATTTGTTAATTAACATTTCAATTTGAAATTTTTTTCAATTCTTGGCTCAATAAAAATTCGATTTTTTATCTTTGGCAAACAAATAACAATTTCAACACCTAAATTTCTAAAAAGATAAGATATCATATTTTTAACATACGTCCAATCTAACTTGTCCAATTCACACCCTATTTTTGGCATAGCTAATTTTTGAACATTGTTTTTACCAACATGATCTCTCAATTTTTTTAAAGATGACCATAAAGTCTGATAAGTGGGTTTTCCGGTTGAAGTTTCTTTTGTTACAAGATAATAAATATATCTAGTTGTATTTGCATTCTTAATTTTCAAACCTGCTAAACCACCTTGTTTTTGATTTTGACTTAATAATTTTTCTATATTTCCAAATCGTTTCATCATCATCATTTCATTCCGCGGCAATGCCTTTTTGCATTTGCATATCTTCCGCCACGCAATGAGCTAATGAATAATCGTGAGGCATGTCAAAAATATCAATGTCTTTCTCAGCTATTTTTTATAAAAATTTTCAGTATTTTGTTCAAATTCTAAGAATTCAGAATCTTGTTCACAAATTTGATTATTTTGAGACAAGTATGATGTTTCGGTAACTTTAAACAGAGGTATAGTTTTAAAATTAGTTATCAATTGTTTTGAATTCAAATCAATTATACAATTATAATGTTCTAGGAAATCTGAACCCAAAATTCCATCAAAATCAATATTAAGATTATAAATAAAAACTTTATGGGGATCTTTTGCAGCAAACGGAATAAGAAGAGATTCTTTTAGTAAAATTTTTTGATCAGTTATCCCTTGAATAGTTACATATTCAGTAAATCTTTGAGGAAATTTCTTAACAGTATTTTCTTTAAAAATAGAAACTCCTGCACCTGTATCAATAAGCAACTTAAACTTTTTAGAAGCATCTTCAATATAATAGAGATTTTTGGAATTAACAGTCAAAAATGGATTTAAAGAAAATTTTGTTCGGGAAAATTTACATTCGGGTTCATCTCTTCGAATTTTAATGTTTGGATTTTGGTAACTGTTTCTGAAATTGAATTCTCTGTTGTCGGACAATCTGGGGGATGGTCTTTGACTGGGGCAATAGGAAAATCCTGAAAATTTGAAATTACCTCAGCAGAAAAAAAATTTGAGAATCTCTCTCAAACTCAGAAAAATGTTCTTTATTTTGAGCAATTGGCAATTCTTGGAAATTTGAAAATACTTCAGCAGACATAAAATTTTGAGAATCTTTTTCGAACTCAGAAAGATTATCAAATGAATAATTATTGTCATCTTCCTGGAAATTGTTTCCAAAATTATCATGAATATCATAAAGATTATGATCCAGATCAGAGCCTAAGTATTCATCATAATAATCAGAATTATCGCTCTTAAGGCCAATTAAATGAGCTCGTTGTTGGAAATTAGGATTCTTTTGAATCATCGAGGGTCTTACTTGAGATTGTCCCTGTGGTTGAAAAGGTCTTTGCTGGGGAACATTACTATTTGGTCTATTTTGTAAATTATTTTGTGGTTGATTTTGGAAATTTAATGGTCTTTGAAAATTTTGTTAGAAATTCTGATTGGAGCTTGGAGTAAAAGCTCTTTGCTGTTGAAAACGACATTGATTAGAAGTATGACCATTTTTACCACATGAAAAGCATTTTACAATTTGTATTTGGGGTTTTCTAACATTTAATATATTTTGAGGTTTACTTACAATATTAGAAGCTGGCTTATAAAATTTTTGGTTCTCAAAATATGATAATTGCAATTCTCTTCGTATGCGAATTTGTGCTTCTAATAAGTTTTCAGGCTGACTAGCACGAATAAGTTATCCTAGACGGGGTTCAAGTCCAGTTACTAAAGTATTAAGAGCCATAGTATCAATAAGAATTTCTTGTGCAACCTTTTGTTCATTTGATAAATTTGATGTTTTTTGTATATTTGCATGCATTTTAGCATTTAAGACTTGCACTCTAAATGTTAGAGCTGACTCTATATTCGATAATTGTTTTAATCTTTGTAAATCATGAATAAGAGAAGTAAGGTCTCTTGAATCACCAACATGAAGATTTAAAAGCTGTCTTATCTCTACGTAAGTCTGAGGATTTCGTGAGCTGATTAGTTGAGCCGCTTTTCCCTTCAAGTTATTTTTAATGTGAATCACTAACAGAGCTTTTTGGTCTCTGGTAGACATATTATAAGCATAATCACATGCATTTAAAAATGTTCCGAGAAATACCTGATCACCTTCAAAATCAGGCACGAAATTCTATATGGTTCAAGCTCAACCTCTTGAGCTGGATTTCTTTCATTTGCCATTTTGATTGAATTAAATATAAAATATCAAATATATAAAAAATATGATAAAAGAAAATCGAACAGTTTAAAAATTTAAAAATTAACATACGTGATAATTCACTTACAGTAAGATGTACATTGATTTGTCTTGTTCTCTGCGATGTGGTTTACAAAGGAGTGAGGACGCCTCGTTGGACCTCTTCTGTAAGTTGTTGAAGAATCTTATTCTTCTTTCTTCGGAGTTGCTGGTTCTTTTCTTTAAAGGATAGTAAACCACCGTTGATAATGAGGGGAAACTTGCTGTTGAAGTAGGCCTTGTTTTATCACGTTGAGTTATCCTACTGACTGCGCCAATTTGTTAAATCACATAACTTGGAATTAACTTTTTAAAAACAATTATTTATTAATACAAAAAAATTAAAGTACAAATAAAATATATCTTAACTTTACATGACTGTATGAATCTAGACTCACAAGTGTAGACTCACAAGTGATGCCGTTAGCTGGAGATCTAGTATTTATACAATCCAAAATGTTTAATCATCAAAAATGTAAAAAGAAACGTAAATAAATAAAATAGGTCTTTTCTCTTAAAATTAAATCGAAACTTCTAGAATTATTATATTAATAAACACTTAGTAATGTCTTTTAGAGGCCAAACTGGATAAACAACTAACAATGGTCTTTATGGTAACTTGCTGACTACTACTATATATATATATATATATATATATATATATATATGCAAGACCAAGACCCAAGACCAAGACCAATACTGGGATGCAAAACCAATACCAAGACTAACCTGGTCTTGGTCTTGGTCTTGGTCTTGCTGCAAGACTTGCGAGACTTGCAAGACTCTTGCAGTTCCGTAACCAAACACAAAATTGGTAGGAAACATATTATTTTACTCAATGATTAGATAAGAAACGCTAATAAATAACCTAATTAATTTAATCTTTGAACTCCTTTATGATCGATCTTTATTTTACATTTTCTAAAAATATTGAATTAAAAGTTGTTTTGTGAAAAGCGAGTTCATTTTACCCTTCTAGGATTTCCGGATTTCAAAAAATTCTTAAATACCCTATACCTATACCGTACTTTCAACCCTTCTAGGATTTCCTTTACCGAGCTGTTTTCAAAGAATCCCGACAGTTCGTAGCCAGGGGAAGTACACGGTTTTTTATTTCTTTTTTCTATCGCGCAGAATGTTTTAAGCAAACGTTAAAAATCATCTATAAATCTGATTTTTTTGATGACATTTATCCAGTGGCCACTTTTGGAGATATTTGAAATTTTATATTGCCCTTATTTTGAAACAATTTTTTCGATCATGCTCATTAACTCATCAACTCATCAACTGAGATATTAGCACGGCTGACTTTTTAAATAGATACACGTTTTATAAATGTGCGTATTAAATCTCTAACTGTTTTTAATTTTCATTTTTTGGAAAAAGCTTTCTACAAAAATTGAAGTTAGTTTTATCAGAAATACTTTTGATCGCTTTCAGAGATTTTTTCTATTTTATTAAAGAAAATGGTACAAAACCATTGTAGAATGAGCAAGAGAATGAGTTATGAAATAGAAGTATGAAGTAGAAGTATGTAGTAAAATGAGTGCTCAGTTGGGACGGATGATACCAAGAAAACACAAGCAGACTAAGTCGCGCTAGTAAGATACGATTCTCATATGTGAATGGTGATTATTAATTTATAAACTTTTACGCATCTCACTGTTCCTAACTTAATTCTAGGCACCTAGTTTTATTCTCATTACTTATTCTACATTACCAGGCGTGTTTGTTCTGGACAATGACAATTTTTTCATACGGTCGATATTTAACCATTTCGAATGATAATATAATTATAGGCAATCTTATAAGATTATGAATTACATACTTCCGATACATATGCAGGGTTCTTCTTCATTTGAATTAAGCAATTACGGTTTAGAATCGCAACAACTTTTCACACTTATAAAAAGATCAAAATTTTTGCAAGAGACTTGGAAAGCCTTGCAAGTCTTGCAGCAATACCAAGACCAATACCAAGACCGTATATGCAGGACCAAACCCAAGACCAAGACTAAGGATTTGATGCAAGACCAAGACCAATACCAAGGGTGCAAGACCAAGACCATATCGGTCTTGGTCTTGGTCTTGCTTTGCGCATCACTAGTATTGAATCGATTGGTTGTATTCACATTCACAAGAAAAATCGTTTTCAGCAATTAATATTCTTATTTTACCACCCATACAGATATGTGGATATGAGCCCATTTATATCATAGGACATACGTAGCTCAATGGTTAAGCTCACTTCTGATAATCTGGAGATCCTCGGTTCGTATCCTGATCAACTTAATATATTTTTGTAACAAAACCCATTTTTTAAGTAAACAGTGTTGATATGAGTTTCTTATAATTTAATCGGAAATTTTCAATGAACAAATTTTTACATTTCCAATTTATTAACGAGCAATTCTTCTATATAAAAGATTTTCGGAAACGGCTCTAACGATTCTGACCAAATTTGATATATAGATAAGGTTCTACTTTTGAACATTATATGAGTGGCTTTCCTGACAAAACGCAAGGGTATCACCTTCGAGATCCATAAACTTTTTCTTGAATGATTCGCAGATTTCGATAAAAAATTGTAAAAAGGGGTTTTAAACGCCGAGAATTCGATTGGCGTTACTTACATTTTTAATGGATGTGACCCTCGAGGTCCACGCTAGCTATTTAGGGAAGGGCTCCCCAAATTGCTTTGAAAATTTTAGTACGGGGTTTGGGGGTTGATCAGACAATTGCTGATACAGCTGAGTTCTGGTTTGTTTCACATTCATATTTATTTAGAAATCTGTAAATTATGAGCTAGGTGAACGATAAAATCAATATTTACCGATCTACCGATCGCAATACATTTTAACTATAAATAGGTATGCACATATCTGAACTAAGTTTAAACATCCTTATAGACCCACTCCAAATCTTGTGTTACCGGAGCAAAGCTCGGTTGCCCAGATATTATGTAATTATGTAAATATATTACGTTTGCGCATAAAGAAACCTAGCAAAACACATGTTTTAATCTAAATAGTTTACTTACGATGCCTTTTCTTTAATAAATATATCAATAAATTAATAAATATGATACCACTCGTTTAAATTGCAGTGTGTTTACATATATCTATGGTTCACTGACAGCAGAGAATATATACCTACAAAGACAAACACGGAATGGCGGGCAATAATACCTATAATCTATACAGCGCTCCAAGAAGACTGGAAACAAGGAGAGTAAACTTCCTATGCATCTTTACGCAGCCACATGAGATTACTGAAGTTGCATATTATAGCGTGGCCTCGTGTACGCCGAACATGGACGAACATCTTGACAATTACCTTAAATTAGAGCGCTGTATAGATGAGTATTATCGTCGCCGACGATGTGTGTCATGACTTTAATTTAAAATTTTCGTTTATAGTTCTTAATGTATAATGAAATGAAACACGGAAAAATGACTTCAACAAATAGTTGAAAGGAAAAAATCACAAAGATGCTTAAAATCACAAATGGTACATTCTAAAAGAGTTTTTACAATATTTGAAGTTATTCCTACGATTGCAAATATTGTTATCGCCAAATATGTGGGTACACAGTAGATCACAAGACACACGATAAACTCAAACAAACAATATGTCGGCGGCTGGTCAACAGAACGGTCGAGAAAGTGAATCCCCCGCCATGAAAAACCTGCGCAAGAACATACCTAGTGTATTTGTACCATGCACGGTTGGGTATGCGCGGCTTTACCTCTTCCATGAGATTTGGAATACTTGTGGCGACGTTTCGGGGCTGATATCCCCTTCTTTGGACCTTATAAAGAAAATTAAATTGAAATCATACAAATTAAAATTAAACTTAAATAATGACAAACATGAAATTGAATATTATATTAAAATTTTCATATAAGTAAGACACATAAAACAATTTTACTTATATGCATAGGAAGTTTACTCTCCTGTTTCTAGTCTTCTTGTGCTTATCACTTGTCCTGAGAGAGAAGGTATGTTCTCTCTGCTTGTCTTTCATACAATATCCTCACATAATTCTATAATAACTGGAGACCGAGCTTTGCTCGGGTAAACAGGATTTAAGGTGGGTCTATAAGAGTTACTAAGGATATTTGAACTTATTAAAAAATTTGCATATTTCTGGTTAAAATGTATTGCGATCGGTAAATACTGCTTTTATTGTTCACATATTCGTAAGTTATAGATTTCGAAATAAATATGAATATGTAATATGAATGATAAATATACCGAAACTCTTGAAATAGCTAATGTGGGTGGACTTCGAGGGTCACACCGATTAAATATGAAAGAATCGTCAATCGATTTCTCGAATCCGAAAACCACTTTTTGCTAATTTTTACCAAAATCTGCTAACCCTTCCTTGAAATAGCTAATGTGTACCTTAAGGGTCGCAATATATTGGATATGTACGAATTTTCATTGAAAATTTCCAATTAAATTATTAGAAACTCATACTAACATCTTTTATATAAAAAATGGGTTTTGTTAAAAAAAAACTCTAAGGTGATCGTAATTCGAACCGAGGAACTCTATATCAATACCCGGAAGCTTAACCATAGGACTATTTTTTCCTATGATGTTATTGGATTCATATTGGTTCCTATTAAAGTGAGAATATTAATTGCTGAAAACGATTTTTCTTCTGAATGTGAATACAACCAATCGATTCAATACACTCTAAAACCCATACATATGAATTTTCATCGAAATCGGTAGACCAGATTCCGAGATAAAATTTGCATATATATATATATATATATATATATATATATATATATATATATATATATATATATATATATATATATATGTTAAATCACACAACTTGTAATTAACTTTTTAAAAACAATTATTTATTAATACAAAAAAATAAAATACAAATATATCTTAACATTACATGACTGTATGAATATAGACTCACAAGTTGACTGACACATTTGCCAGAAGATTCACAAGTGTTGTCGTTAGCTTGAGATCTAGTATTTATACAATCCAAAATGTTTAATCATCAAAAATGAAAAAACAAACGTAAATAAATACAATAGGTCTTTTCTCTTAAGATTAAATCGAAACTTCTGGAAATATTACATTAATAAACACTTAGTAATGTCTTTTAGTGGCCAAACTGGATAAGCAACTAACAATGGTCTTTATATTAACTTGCTGACTACTGGTTGGCATCTCTGGCACGTAAACACCCTTATCACTTTGTTATCTTCTTAGAACTGCGCCTTGCAGATGTAATATGATATGGTGAAATACAATATTATGTAATTTAATATTTAAAAATAATACTTTCTTATTATTATATGACTTTAAATAATATTTCAATTATAACTTTATATAACAACTCCCCCATTTAAGAAAAGTTGGTGGAGTTTGCAACAACTTTTCAAGTTAATGATTTATTTGAATTTAATTCGATGTTTTCTTCTATGGGCTCTCCGACATGGATACTTGCTCTTCTTTTAGTAAGAATTATTCTTATACTTTGCTGGAATGAAGCACCGGAACCTGGTAGTTGGTAAAATATGATAGACCTGTTCGATCATCTAATATTGGTATTGGATAGAGTCGATATAGTATATAAGCTTCTGGATCAGTGAGAGGAATTTTCAGAACAAATATTATTTTACTTTCTGATTGATATGCCTCTAATTCAATAATATTAAGATAATTAGCTATATTTGATTTATACGGTTGTAAACGTAAATTATTTCTTACAAGTGATTTTGCTATATCTTGTAATGAATTGATTAAATTTGAAGGTGCTATTATTGAGCTATGTAATAATCTTATTCGAGCAAAAATGATAGAATTTAAAATTGTATTAAGGGAATCTTCCAAGAAAATATAGCTTTCCATTAGTGATTCACATATATTCAATATCCTTATTTGCGCATCATAAAATGCGACATCATCAGTAATAGTCATCAAAGTATTTTGAATTTGAATTAAAAGTCTTCTCATCAATTTGTAATTTTTGAATAGTATTATTAAAATTTTTAATAACAGAAGTTGTAACAGAAATTTGTTTTTAAGAAGATTTTTCAACTCAAACTCATCATGAGATAATTTGTTAATACAATCATTATAATATTCTCCATCTGATGCATCTAAATTACCAGTATTAGTTTTCCAAACAGTTCCGATCCCATTAAATATACCTCGCTTTGCCCTGGAATTATATGATTTAGTTTCTCCTATAATTTCCTTATATTTTTGACCTATTGAGTTCGGAATTTGTGATAATAAACTTGTGTGTTTGAACTTCAGACTTAAAAGCTATAAACCTTGAAGACGGATCTTCTAAAGTATCCAAAATATCTATAAGTATTTTATCATTATTTTCCATTGTTTTCTTAATTGGACCCAGATCTTTGTAAACTAAAAGTGTCCATTTTTCGTTCATAATTTTGATAGTACATTCTTCATGGAAAAAGATTCCAACGGTGTTATTAACAAGAGTAAGTGTGTACTGAGCTGATATAATATTTATCAGCACGAAGAATCTGAAACCAAAGAAACTACTCATAGTAGGGTTTCAGTCTATCAAAATTAATTTTTGATTAGTTTGCGGATTTAAAACTATTGCAGAATTATCAAATAATTGCACAATTTCAAAAAGACCATTAAACAAATTTCGACTTTTATCTTTAATTTGAGATTCTTTAAGATAAACTTAATCTCCTACTTTATATTCTGGAAGCTTTCCTGAAATACTTTTATCAAATCTAATTTTTGCTCTTTCTTTCTGACTTGTTGTTTTTGCTCGTGCAATTTTATAATAATGTTGCGTTGTTCAAATCACGTATATATTTGGTAATAAGGACCTTCTCATTATACAAAGTTTCAGGTAGTCTACTAGACGTATGACCAAAAATCAGTTCATATGGGGTAAAACCAGTTGTTTCGTTTTGAGTATTATTATAACATATAACCGCATATGGCAAAATATTAAACGGATGTTCGTCTGGATTTTCTGTCTTATGTGCACGGATCATCTCCACAAGTGTTTCGTGAAATCTTTCTAAAGAACCATCCGATTGTGGATGGCCAACGCTAGAAAAAGGGGACTTTATTTCATAAAGCGTACACAAATCTTTTAATAATTAATTATCAAATTCTCGACCATAATCGCAAGGAATTCTCAAAGGTGTTCCAAAATGTAGAAAGAATATTAATAGTGTATTTACATCTGTTGAAGCTTTTTTATTTGAAATAGGATAAGCTTGAATAAATTTAGTTAACTCATCTCGAATTGTTAAAACGTAATTTCTTGTTGAATACACAAAAATATCAATATTGATTCTTTCAAACGGAGTTTTGGGTGTATCTGTTATTACCAGAGGAGTGCTTAAATTCTTACGACAGATTTTTACTTTCTGACAAGTTTCACAGTTCTTAATAAATTGTTCCACATCTTTTGTTAGTCCTATCCAGTTATACTTAGATTTTATCCGTCGTATAGTTTCATGTATTCCGCGATGTAAATTGCTTTTGCCTTTATGATACTGGTCCAATATGATAGGTATTTTATCACGGTCAGGTGTTTTAACAATATTTTGACATACTACAAATTTTAAATCAACATTAGCAAAAATAAAAGAGAATATTTCTAAAATAGGTAGCTCAAGATTATTTTCTATATAATAAGTTTTTGAAGGATCAAATTTACTTTGTTCTTTAAATAATGTGTAAAATAATTGTTGAACTACAAACTCTAGATCGTAAATAAGAGGTATTATAAAATACTTGCGATCTTTCACAGTTTTACTAGAAACAATATTTACTAAATTCATTTGAAAATCAAAATTTTCTTCAAAAATATCTTCAATAATTTTATAATGTAAATCTTCAAGTTTATTTTGCCAAAATAAAGTAAAACTGGTCATTTGATGTTTCAATTTTCGAATAATCGATTATTGATTTTGTTTTGTAAAGGTCGACAAATCTATTAAATTCCACTGTCATTAATTCATCCTGTTCATCTATAAGTGTTTCACTTTGTTGTAGTTCTATAGGATCATTAGGGTATTTACTTGTTGATGGTGTAACCTCATTAGTTTCATTAGTTGCCAAAATTGTAAATTTAGATTGTAAACTTGCACATTCTTTAAAATGATTAATTTTAATTCTTGAAAGCGCATCTGCATTTTTATTAATTTTGCCTGGCTTGTACTCAATTTTGTAATCATATTCTTCCAATTTGAGTCGCCATCTAGCTAGTCTGCTTCCGGGATCTTTAATGGAAAAAAGCCATGTTAATGGACGATGGTCAGCGACTAGCGTAAATTTTCTTCCAAATAAATAAGGACGAAAATGTTTTACTGCCCATACAATAGCAAGGAGTTCTCGTTCTATTGTCGAATACTTTGTTTCTGCACTACATAATGTTCTAGAAGCATAACTTACTGGTAGATCTTTACCAATGGGACCTTGTGATAGAACAGCGCCAATGGCAAATGCACTAGCATCAGTTGTGAGAATAAATGGTTCTTCGAAATTTGGGTATCTCAAAATAGGATCTGAAGTAAGTGCAGTTTTTAGATCGTTGAAAGAATTTTTACATTCAATATTAAAAATAAAAGAAGCATCTTTCTGTAAAAGTCTTGTAAGGGGTTTAGAATTTTTGTAAAAATTTGGTATAAAGCGACGATAATATCCTGCTAAACCAAGGAAAGATTTTATATCTTTCGGATTTTTAGGTTCCGGGAAATTTTTTAGACATTCTATTTTGGCTGGATTTGTTTTAACACCATCTTGGGTAATGATATGTCCAAGATAAGCGACTTCTCTTCTAAGAAATTCACATTTATCTGGTTGAATTTTCAGGTTGTCTTTTCGAAGTCTGTTGAAAACTTCAGTCAGACGAGAAACATGTTCATGAATAGTAGAAGAATAAATTATTATGTCATCCATATAAACAAGACATCCTTAATTTTGAATGCCAAGTAAAATGTTGTCCATGACGCGTTGGAAAGTGGACGGGGCATTTTTGATTCCAAACGGCATTCGAAGGAATTCATAGTGACCGTTATCAACTGAAAAAGCTCTTTTGGAATGTCTTTTGGTGCAATTTCGATTTGATGGAAACCTGAGGCTAAGTCAAGAGTGGTGAAATATTGACATCTTCCTAGTTGGTCAAGGAGATCAGAGATGTTGGGTAATGGATATTTATCATCTACCGTAACTTCATTTAATTTACGATAGTCAACAACCACACGCCATTTTTGTTTTCCTGGAGCATCAAGCTTCTTTGGCACAACCCAAACTGGGGATGACCATGGTGAAATAGAATGACGTATAATACCTTGCTCCAACATTTTGTTCACCTGAGTTCTTACCTCTTCTTTGTGAGTTTGGGGGTATATATATGATTTAGTAAATATAGGTCTCGCATTATCAGTTTGTCAGATGTTTAATTTCATTAGTAGATGTTAGGTGGTCTCCTTCCAAATAAAAAATATCAGAAAATTCTAAACATAAATTTGTGATAATTTCTTTTTCTTCTTCGTTAAGATGATCTGTACGTAACTGATCCAAAATTATAGTTTTTCTATCAACAGGTTGATTAAATTTAGCTTTATTTTCGTTAACGCAATTAAAATTTAAAAAACATTCGGAATTCGGAATGGGATCTAGATTCAAATTTGGAAATTCAACAATTTTTGAAATAGCATTCGAATTATTAATTGAAGTAAAGAATTCACCTTCTTTATTTACATGTACCAAAGCATTTGGAATTCTAACATTTTCTATTGCATGTCCGAAAAGTAGTGCATCTGTGTTTGTTAATTTAAATTTCAATTTGAACATTTTTTCAATTCTTGGCTCAATAAAAATTCGATTATGTATCTTTGGCAAACAAATAACAATTTCAACACATAAATTTCTAAAAAGATATCATTTTTTGAACATACGTCCAATCTAACTTGTCCAATCCACATCCTAATTTTTGACCATTGTTTTTACCAACATGATCTCTCAATTTCTTTAAAGATGACCATATAGTCTGATAAGTGGGTTTTCCGGTTGAAGTTTCTTTTGTTACAAGATAATAAATATATCTAGTTGTATTTGCATTGTTAATTTTCAAACCTGCTAAACCACCTTGTTTTTGATTTTGACTTAATAATTTTTCTATATTTCCAAATCGTTTCATAAATTCCGCGGCAATGCCTTTTTGCATTTGCATATCTTCCGCCAAGCAATGAGCCAATGAATAATTGTCAGGCATGTCAAAAATATCTATGTCTTTCTCAGCTATTTTTTTATAACAATTTTCAATATTTTGTTCAAATTCTAAGAATTCAGAATCTTGTTCACAAATTTGATTATTTTGAGACAAGTCTGATGTTTCGGTAACTTTAAACAGAAGTATAGTTTTAAAATTAGTTAGCATTTGTTTTGAATTCAAATCAATTATACAATTATAATGTTCTAGGAAACCTGAGCCCAAAATTCCATCAAAATCAATATTAAGATTATAAATAAAAACTTTATGGGGATCTTTTTACAGCAAATGGAATAAGAACAGATTCTTTTAGTAAAATTTTTTGATCAGTTATCCCTTGAATATTTACATATTCAGTAAATCTTTGAGGAAATTTCTTAACAGTATTTTTTTTAAAAATAGAAACTCCTGCACATATACCAATAAGCAACTTAAACTTCTTAGAAGCATCTTCAATATATTGAAATTAACAGTCAAAAATGGATTTAAAGAAAATTTTGTTCGGGAAAATTTACATTCGGGTTCATCTCTTCGAATTTTAATGTTTGGATTTTGGTAACTGGGGAATAGGAAAATCCTGAAAATTTGAAATTACCTCAGCAGAAACAAAATTTTGAGAATCTCTCTCAAACTCAGAAAAGCGTTCTTTATTTTGAGCAATTGGTAATTCTTGAAAATTTGAGATTACTTCAGCAGACATAAAATTTTGAGAATCTTTTTCGAACTCAGAAAGATTATCAAATGAATAATTATTGTCATCTTCCTGGAAATTATTTCCAAAATTATCTTGAATATCATAAAGATTGTGATCCAGATCAGAGCCTAAGTATTCATCATAGTAATCAGAATTATCGCTCTTAATACCAATTAAATGAGCTCGTTGTTGGAAATTAGGATTCTTTTGAATCACCGAGGGTCTTACTTGAGATTGTCCCTGTGGTTGAAAAGTTTTTTGCTGAGGAATATTACTATTTGGTTTATTTTGTTAATTATTTTGTGGTTGATTTTGGAAATTTAATGGTCTTTGAAAATTTTGGTAGAAATTTTGATTGGAGCTTGGAGCAAAAGCTCTTTGCTGTTGAAAACGAAATTGATTAGAAGTATGACCATTTTTACCACATGAAAAGCATTTTACAGATTGTATTTGGGGTTTTCTAACATTTGATATATTTTGAGGTTTACTTACAATATTAGAAGCTGGCTTATTACATTTTTGGTTCTCAAAATATGATAATTGCAATTCTCTTCGTATGCGAATTTGTGCTTTTAATAAATTTTCAGGCTGACTAGCACGAATAAGTTGTCCTAGACGGGGTTCCAGTTAATAAAGTATTAAGAGCCATAGTATGAATAAGAATTTCTTGTGCAACCTTTTGTTCATTTGATAAACCTGCTGTTTTTTGTATATTTGCTTGCATTTTAGCATTTAAGAGTTGCACTCTATTGAAAAATGTAAGAGCTAACTCATTCGATAATTGTTTTAATCTGTGTAAATCATGAATAAGAGAAGTAAGTCTCTTGAATCACCGAAATGAAGATTTAAAAGCTGTCTTATCTCTACGTAAGTCTGAGGATTTCGTGAGCTGATTAGTTTGGCCGCCCTTCCCTTTAATTTATTTTTAATGTGAATCACTAACAGAGCCTTTTGTTCTCTGGTACACATATTATAAGCACAATCACATGCATTTAAAAATGTTCCGAGAAATATCTGATCACCTTCAAATTCAGGCACGATACAAAATATTTCCGAAATTCTATATGGTTCAAGCTCAACCTCTTGAGCTGGATTTCTTTCATTTGCCATTTTGATTTAATTAAATATAAAATATTAAATATATAAAAATATGATAAAAGAAAATCGAACAGTTTAAAAACTTTTCCTTTTTATAGTAATATATTAATTATACATGCGAAATCATGATATATATCTGGGAGACTGATGCTATGTTCGGTAATCAATCTAATTGAGCAGTATAGTGGAACTCGTTCTTATTGCAGCACCCTACGAAATGTAGGTTCAATTTACCAGCTAGGCATGAAATTATTATTCATATTCTAATATGGTCATCTGGTACGGATAGCTCCTCATTTACTTTTATATATATATACTAGCTGACCAGGCAAACGTTGTTTTTTTCCATATAATTTATTTCTGGTGAATATTTTGGTAGTTAAATAAAAATAACTCACTTATTGTAAGTGTGTGCGGATGTGGTCTATGACTGAAAGATGAATGAAGTGCTATGGACGATAACAGCCTATAAAAATAACAAAACACTAACCTTTAATTTTTTTTAATCATTTTACTTTATTAACTTGCTATCACTAATTATGACCAATAAAAAGAACAATGTCAATCTGTAAGTGCAATAGAGTGTTCGATATATTTGGTTAGTCCGTCGTAAGCCAACACAAACAAACTGGATGGTTTTCAATTGGCACATCTGCGAGAATCAAAGGGATTCGAGTTAAGTTATTAGGAACCAAAATTACGTTTTTAAAAAGATTTATTTGATTCTTTATAGCTGACTTATATAAAGTAACTTGTCACAATGGTTATGATGCCTGTACAAAATTATAAGTGAAGCTCCTCACAAATGGGAGCGGCTTTATAGTATTTAGTTGCAAGCTCAGCGTCTAGACATTTACAATGTTATGATATCTAGATGATCGTTGAACTGAGTATAAGGAAAGCATTGAGTATCGGAATTTAGGAACTTTCGTGGTAGCAATACATTTTTGCCTCGGAATTTGCCATTCAGAATGCTGGTTTCGACAATGTTTTTCATTAATTTTTCAATGACTAATTGCGTGTCATTGCACAGCCGTGGTGGGTTCAAATTACGAAGCAAAGTAACCGGAGATCCAGCCTTCAGCTGTGAATGGTGCGGTGGCATGTCTGGCAAATCCAATGAGTTCAAAAACACTGTCAGATAATTTACAGCTTCGTTGACATTGTAAACTTTATCATTATTTTGTATGTTGCCCACTGCGTTATTTTTAATATTCAGTGGCAGCTTATATGCTGAATGAGCTGTTCTGCCTCCATCCAATAAAGTTGATGCAATGCCAGATGACGTAACGGCCAATGCGATGTCATTATTTGATCGTATTTTATTTAGAATTAGCGAAGTTAGAAATGTTTTGCCATTTCTACCTGGTGCATCCAAAAAAAAGATTCCACATTGTCCTGCCGAAACCACCAGCATAATGCGTTCGTAAATGGTTCTTTGTCTTTGTCTTTAGTGGGACATTGCGACTAACAATCGCTGCCATATCTACAGTATTTTACTGCAGTTCACGATTGATTTTAGTGTTCATTAAATCAGATGCACTTCGATTTGGCGAACGCTTACCGAAAGGTGATTTTTAAAAATCACAATTGTAGAAAATTTTGTGATTTGTTGCTGTTTTCAGCTTGTTTGCTATGAACCAGTGGTCGGCTTACTCCATGGTCTATAAACTGTGCTTGCTCTTCAATTAATACCGATAAGATTTCTAGGGATTCATATTTCTTATGAGACCAGATTAAAGTGGTGTCATCTGCATAAAGGATACTTTCAAATCGGGACAAGAAAGGAGGTAGATCGTTGATGTAGATTACAAACAGTAATGGGCCAATATTTGGGATACCAGATCTAACGTCTCTAAACATAGATAATTGGTTGTTATATAATATAGCTTGGAAACGATTTGTTAAATAAGATTCGGTTAGTATTAGAGTGATAACTCTAATTCCGTAGAAGCTAAGTTTCTCCAGGAGTATTAAATGGAAGACGCAATCAAAAGCCTTGGACAAATCGTATAGAGTAATACCGAAAAACAAATTGTTTAAAGAATTGTTATCTTCGAAATACTTGGACAATCTCTTTATTACAATGATTTCGAATAATTTTGACAAGATACATATGATGGAAATGGATCGATGGTTAGTTTCGATCTTATTTCCTTTTTTTGAAAACGGAATATTTTTTGAGTAGTTAAAAATATCAGAAAATTTTTCAGGTACAAAAATTTGGTTATTAAGGTCATTTAGAGGCTTCGCGATTGTATCAATAGTATTTTAGAATTTTACTACTGAAGTTATAGTTATCTGGACAAGAGTTTTTTAGAGATAATTATAGCTAATAGCTACTCTGACATCATCTGTAGTTACGGGCCGCATAAAAAATTAAGAACTGGGAGCGGGAAAATTATTGTAATATAGAAAATTCGTGTCGGTACATCTGGTAGAGATATAATTATATCTTCAGTCATATTGAAAAAAAAATAAATCATCAGACGATAGTTTATCCGTTGGAGTGTTACATTTACTTTTACATTTACTTTACTTTACTTTTTTTGTTATTTCTAATTTGTTTTCCAAATCTGATTTTTCTGGAACACTAGTTGATTCTTCACCAGCTTTAAAAATAAGTATAGTGTTAAAACTAGTAATAAATTGCCTACGATTGACATCTATTACGCAGTTATAATGATCTAGTAGTTGGATTGGAAAAATTGGATTTAGGCAGAAAAGTAAGAGTAATTATATTTATCGCTATGATTCTTTGCAAGTAAATGAATTTATCTATAAAAGGAATCTTGATTTATTTAAATAAATTTATTCTTGGGGTCTAAACTCTTGACCTATAATTGAATGCAATAACCTAATCAATAGAAACTGTTATAACATAGATGGGGTTCTTCTCAATAACAAGGGAAAATCACTATTAAGTATATATTTAACTATAGCAAAGTATATTCAAAATAATTATTGTAATAGTTTTGTAGCTGGAATAAATATTTGTACCGCTAATACCAATATAAAAAGTGATGATAATAATGAAAACAACAATTTTTATATCCTCGATTATCTCAAGTTGTAACAATGAGAAAACACTAGGAACAATTGTCACGGGTAAAGATTCATCTACTGTAATTTTAAATGACAGACCGATTTTCTAGGAAATTAAAATTTTCTGTTCCAATGTACAGGGTTTGTCAAACAAAATAAACTTAATTGAACAACTGATGGTTGATATAGATGCCTCAATTCTCTGTTTTAGTGAGCATTGGGCAAATAAGGATCAAATTATAGCGTCGAAGGCTATAAGGAAATCAGCAGATTCAGTAGAATTTCTCACAAGCACGGCGGATCGGTAGTCCTTGCAAAAAATAGTATTTCTAATAAATGTCAAAATTTAGAGTTTCTCTGTAACTTATCAATTGATCTGTCATTTGAATGCTCTGCCATTTCTTTTGAAAAAGATAGTGCCATAATATGTCTGTACAGGTCACCAAGCAGCAACGTTAATTTGTTCTTTTTGCAACTCTCCTCCTTATTAGCAAAGGTTACCGGAACTTTCAAGAATGTGTTTATCTATGGGGACTTCAATATTGAAAGTCTATTAAGAAATATTGACGCAATACTACTACATGACATAATTGAATCATAAGGGTTTATATCTCTTTTTGATGAACCTACCAGAATTGGACGTTGGAGTAATCGAGAGACTATCAGTAATCAGTATTAAATAACTTTGATATGGCCTTATCGGATCATCACTCACAAACTATAATTTGGAAAAATCAAATAGAAACCAATCATACAAACACAAAGAACTGTAAAGAAACAAATTTAGAAAAATAAACGAGTTTTCCATAACTGAAAAAAACTTTTAACCAGTGATATAGCATTCCAAAACAACTTTCTAATACCACCTTTACCAATGCCAATGAAGCTTTCAGAGTTTTTTCGGAACATTTTCATTGGTGCTATGAGGCCCAAATAATGAACCAAATAACAAAATAACACTTTCTCCTTCATTAAAAAAGAGAATTGACGACCTTAAGCACTTAATCACCTATGAAAACTGCATATCTCAGAAATGAGCAACATCGCTTATAAAAAAGCCAAAAAATGTGTTGAAAATGAAATACGACAGGAAAAAATTGATCACTTCATGAGAAAAATTCAGGATTCTAATAATAAAACCCAAACCCTTTGGAATATTATAAGACAACCCCAAAAAACGAATGAAAACAATAATATAGTACTAGGTCATGATGAGAAGATAATCAGTAGCGAAATAGAACTCGTTGAGACATTTGGAGAGTATTTTTCACCAGTAATCGAGGAGAAGATTAAGACGCATTTTTCAGGGAATGACTCAGAAAGTTGTACAACAACGCCAAACGTTAACAAAACTATGTTTTTTGAACCGGTCACTACGGATGAGGTGAAAAAAGTTATAGCGTCGTTCCCCATTAAAAATAGCACTGGACCTGATGAAGTTTCAACAAATATTATCAAAGAATGTGTAGACATAATATCTGAAGCGTTAAGACATATTATAAATTTGTGTATTTCCTTGGGAGAATACCCTGACTTGCTTAAAATAGCGGTGCTTGTTCCTTTACTAAAAAATGGGGACAGAAAAAATATCGAGAACTATCGTCCCATATCTAAATCATTATATTCTCAAAAATTTTTGAGAAAATTATATCTGGCAGAATAAACAACTACCTAGGAACACTCGATCTTATGACACAGTGCCAACACAGGTTTAGAATTCAACACTCTATAGAAACTGCAACCTGTGACTTTGTACATGTACATAATTTAGTTGATAATAAAATTATTGTGGTGGGAATATTTTTCGATCTAAGTAGAGCATTTGACAAGTTGAATATCAAATTCGTATCAGAAAAGCTATTTAAAATGGGCATTCGTGGAAACATAAATAAACTTATAGTGTCTTTTTTGACTAATACATACTTCCAGGTAAAACACAATGATATAATGTCGGATAAGTATCTTATAACAACTGGGATACCTCAAGGCAGTGTTCTAGGGCCATTGCTATTTGTATTATATGTGAATGACCTACCTAATAACATAAGTCATGGTGCCGTATATCTCTACGCAGATGATACTTCCATCATACTTTCGAGTAAAACATCAGAAGAAATGAATACCCTTGTTAAATCAGTTCTAAACGAATTTAATGAGTGGTGCTGTAGAAATAGACTTATAGTTAACTTGGGAAAACAGTCTGTATGGAATTTGCAAATTCATCTCGAGGTCTACATGATTTCAACTTTACTTTTCCGGATAAGTCCTTAAGAGTAGCTAGGTCCACAAAATTTTTAGGAACAATGATTGATTCACATCTCACTTGGCGAGAGCACATAGAGTTCACATCCAGGAAACTGAATAAATCGTATTACCTTATAAAATCCCTCAAGAATAAATTAGATACCAAATCACTAATATCAGTATATTTTGCGAAGTTCCATTCCATTATTAACTATAACCTTATAGTCTGGGGTATAGCTTCTGAAATAGACAGAATTTTTATATGACAAAAATCTTTGCTAAGACTGATTTTCAACCTAAACCACAGAACTTCATTTAAAGAAGTGTTCCAGCAAAATAAAATATTGACTGTAGCATGCATGTTTATTTTGAAAATATTGACGTATATCCATGGAAAGAAAGAACAACTAGATTTAAGATAAGATGTTCATAGTTATAATACCAGGAAAAATAGTATGCTCACTACACAGAAACATTACCAAGCAAAGTATGAGAAGTCTCCTTTGTCAGTGGGTATTCGCCTCTAGAATTTGTTGCCAAGCAATATGAATAAACTGTCATCTGAAGTTTTCAAGACCAAGATCTAGCTATTCTTGGAAGAAAAATGTTTCGTAGATGAATTTTTACTTGCAGTCTTTTCGAAATATTTTTGTGATTATTAAATTATAATATGTTTTTATTTAAATTATTTTATTTATATCTTAATGTATGTAATAGTCTTTCAATGTCCTCCTGATTTTAATGTGTTTTTTTATACTATAAATATACTATAAATATCAATATCTGTAAATATGACCTGTACCATCTACACAATGTAGCAAAAAGGATGAATAAATCTATCTATCTATGTATCTATTATCAAAGTTACATGAGAAAAAAGGGAAAATACAATTTTAAGTTGATTAACTAAATCCGACATATTGAAAAATTGTTGTTTGACATAAAACATAAAAACATGATGTCAACGGCAAAGAACAATGAATATAAACAAATCTATTCTACGCTCGATTCATAGCAGCCTCCTTCGAGCATGAAATATTATCTTTAAGTTGACTGCTGTTACTCCCAGCAACTTCTTTTGGCTATGAAATCTAGTTGCCAGAAGAGCCTTCGTTAGAATGTCTGCTTGCTGCTCATCACTCTTCACGTAATTTAATTTAAAATGTCCCTTTGAGTATTCATCTTGGACAAACTTGTATCTGTGGTCGATATGCTTTGTTCGTGCGTGAAACGTCAGATTTTTTATGTATTTAATTGCACTTTGGGTGTCAATTTGCAGAATTGGCAAAGAAACATCGATGGATATCTCGTTAGGTCTTTTGTGGCATCAGCCGCTGCCATGAACTCTGCTTCTGTCGTTGAATTGGATATGGCGTCCTGTAACTTGCTTCGCCAAGTAATAACTCCTCCACCAAAGAAAGAAACCACGCCTGTGCGAGACCTGCGTGTTTCCACACATCCGTTGTTATCTGCATCACTAAACACCATTAGACTGCTGTCATCTCCCTTGCTGTAAGCAATACTATGTCCAACGGTACTTTTAAGATACCTCAGTGGCGTCTGTATGATTTTCCAATCAGTCTCCGTAGGATTGTCTAGCTTACGCGACACCAGACTTACTGCGTAAGCAATATCTGGTCGTGTTCCCATTGTCAGATATAGCAAACTACCTACTGCTGGTCGATAGGGAATTTCTTTGTTAAGAAGCTTAGCCTCCTTGATCTTGATCATGCCATCTTCATTTGGTTTACGATAGTCGACCTGAAGACTTGACTTCTTCACTGGAATGCTTGATGTCTTCTCATCTCCAAAACGTTCCAGCACCTTTCTTGTGAATGCTTCTTCAGCACCTTTCTTGTGAATGCTTCTTGGTGCAAGAAAAGTGAGCCGTCTTTCATTCGCTCAACTTGTAGGCCTAAAAAGTAGTTTAACTTCGTCGCTCGTATATTGAAATGTTGCTTCAACTCGTCTACAAATGTGAAAAATACTTCTTCGTCTTGAACGGCGATAATACCATCATCGACATAAATTGCCATCAGCATTTGGTGCCCTTGATGATTGTGTATAAACAGACAGTGGTCAGACTTGCTTTGGACCATTTCGTGTTGCTTCAGCACGTCTGTGAACTTCACATTCCAACATCGTCCGGCTTGCTTCAAGCCGTAAAGAGGCTGGCATCTTGCATACGCGTCCACTACCGTCATCGTACCCTTTTGGTCGATTCATATAGATCTCCTCCGTTAGGTTACCATTGAGGAATGCTGTCTCTACGTCTATCTGGAATAATATGAGATCGTCTTTAGCTGCTGTAGCAATAATGGCTCGAATAGTGTCATACCGACACACTGGACTAAAAGTTTCACCATAATCGATACCCGCCGTCTGCGTATATCCCTTTGCTACAAGACGAGCCTTAAACCTCTCGATTGAGCCATCTGGATTTGTCTTTACCTTGTAAACCCAGCGATTCTCCAGAATCTTCCTTGACCCAAAACTCTTATTCTCTTGATGGTAGGCTTCCGGCCGAAACATTTTTCCAATTGAAACTATCCTGTAATCAAACTTGGACCAGTTCGATTCAGGATGTACACCGCTGTCGATGCTGTCCCTGTCCCTAGGTAATGCGGTAGGCCTGTATCCTTGAGCATGGATCGAACCAAAGTCATGATAGTCCGATTTTCTATCATAATGACCCGCAACTTGATGACTTCTTCATCAGTCAGTTTCTTCAATTTTGCATTGTCGCCTATGCCATCTTTCTTGGCACTAGCAAAAAACAACTTGATTTTATCCACAGTCTCGTCCTTGTGCTTCAGAAACTCTACTCTCTTAAACTTCGAATAATCATCTTTGATCACCAACATGTACTTCTTTCCTCCTCTTGAGAAGACTGGCAATTCTAACAAGTCTGCATGGATGATTTCAACTGGAGTTTTCGTCTTGAACCGTTTTGATTTGAATGCTCGTCGACTTAACTTTCTATATACACATGGCTCGCAAAACAGTCCATCATCAGTGAAATCGATACCATTCTGACGCAGATACTGCTTCACGTACTCTACTCCTTGGTGCCTGAGTCGTAGATGCCATAGTGATAATGGCAACTTAGTCATCAACGTCAATGCCGTTTCAGGAACAGGAGTTGTCGTAGTCTCTTCAATCAAGTAAGCTGAAGCAGCTGAACCACACTGTGGCTTAATTGGCTTTGCACGCAGAATAAAGAGTCCATCTGAAGAGCATGGGGACTCTTATATCGTTTGGAGTTTCCTTGCGAAAGAAACGACACGACTTGTTGTCTGAATCCCCAAAGTTTGAGATACCTCTCTCCATTGCCTTTGAAGCTGATAACAAGTTCTTGCCGATGTCTGGCGCGTACATCAGTGAATTCAAGCAATTTCTGTTCACTCCCAACTGTTGCACACATGTTAATATTTCCACAGCCGTACGCGGGTATTGTCTGCTTGTTGCCGCCGGTGATTTTCGCTGGCTTGTCAAAATGAAAGTATGTCTTAAAGAACTCTGGTGAATTCGTGATGTGTGCTGTAACTCCGTTGTCTTTCAGCCACATATTTCAACCACTGTCGTCGTCTTGACATGTGAATGCACTACACTGGATATTTGCATAGAAAGCTTCCGATTCACCATAGCTACCAGTCTTGGTTGGCTTGTCAGGAAACTCTGGACAAAATTTTCCAATGTGCCCTGGTTTGTTGTTGTTGTTGAAAACAGATACCATAAAAACCTTTCACACCATCACTGGTATCACCTACCGGGTCTGCACGTCGTTCTGGCATTGCTAGTTGCTTGAGGTTGCTTCATTCCCTGAAACCTTATTCCATCTTTTTTCCACTTCTTTTCACTATACCTTGCTCTACTTTTGGTACTTGTCGTAAAAGCTGTCGTCGTTTCGAAGCTCCTGCCGTCGTCTTTGCAGTCGCATATTGATCTGTTCAATCAGCTTTTCCGGCAACTTCTCCGTTTTTGGAGTTGAGTACCATTGTGACTTGAACTCACGATATTCATCATCGGGAAGAATGGAAAGAATGCTCGGCTGTAGTAGGTTTTGCGGTAACTTCCCTTCACCGCTTAGCTCTTGTTGCAGATCAACTCACAGCGTTCGCAGCCGTGCGAGTGATTGCATAGCGTCTTCGTCTTTCTCAATACGGAAAGTGAAAAACTACTGCAAAAGAGTGTCTAATTTGACGCTTGACACCTTCACAATATTGCCTATCAACTCGGCCCAAATGGCTTTTGCAGAATTACCATGCATGCGGATCAAATTCAAAACATTTTAAGAAACATTTGTGCGAATGATCACTGCGGCTTTCGCATTTGCCTTTTCATATAATTTGACCGCCTTATTGTAATCACTCATGAATTTTTCACTTGCGCCTTCTTCCTGAATCGTTGGCTGGACAAGGGAGTCATCAATAATTCCCGCACAGTCAATGAGAACAAACGAAGAGCTCACCTCTAATTTCCTGACAGTCCAGTTTGAAAAACCTTCTAACTTAGTGCATTGAACAAAGTTTTTAGCATCCATTCTACGTCACTATCAAAACAATAAAGTCAGCTATCGGAACACAATTGTCTGTAAATACTATAATTACTCTATTTGCGCAATGGAAGCGTGCTGGGCCCATTACCAATTGGATTTAGGCAGAAAATCAAGAGTAATTATATTTATAAAGTTACATGAGAACAAGTGGAATTTTCGAAAAAAAATTAAAAATAGTTTTTATTAGGCATCTAAGCCGTACCGATGAGTACTTACTATTACTCTCCTTCTCTCGATTTGAACATAATTATACTTATGTATATCTGTTTGCCAGCAACAGCAAACAGCAATTCCGTTAAAAATTACTGTTTTTCTACCAGAACAAACATAACTATAGAGTAATATATACGATCTGCCAGAAAGTACCTATATACCAGAGAACAGAGACGTATATATACGATCCATGCTCGTGCGTATTTCCAGTGACGGATCCCATTGTCCGACATTGTTGTTCCGTTGTTCCATGTCGAAGAAAAAGTGATCTTACTTGAATGAGATAATTATAATTAATAAATATTGGCCCATATTGGGTCACACTTGGAGCTTAACAGGCGGCGAGATGTCTCGGATCTAAGTTTGAATTCGAAATTTCAAGTCTCTAGACCGTATGGGACCTGAGAAATCGCTGCGGAGTCCAAAAAAGGAAAAAATTGGTTGACATAAAACATAAAAACATGATATCAACGGCAAAGAACAATGAATATAAACAAATGTATTTTATGCTCGATTCATAACACCTAAAACGCCAATGAATTGAATATCTAGTTGATTATGTGTGAATCGTTTTCAGCGGTTGTTGATTGATCAATCAAAACTTTTTGATCGGTGGTGCCTTGAATGATAATATTTTTGGATAACTCTTTGTATAATTCTTAAAAGCTGTAGGCTTAAAAACTAAAATTCCTTTCAATTTTTTAAAGCAAAAACGGTGCATCGGACTGAAAAATAAAATGTCTGTCAGAATATGAAGGTCAGATTTCGAAGGAACGCCACGAAAAATCATCGGCATGTAAAGATAAAAATGATTTTATTTAGTAAGCATTTTCAAGTCTTTTCAAAATGCAAGCCATAGACGGTTATTTTTTTCTAGAAATCCTATGTAATACCTCAACTAAAAGATATTTTTTTGTAATATGAATAACAAACAGATTTGTTTCTTAAATTTTTGGAAGTGTCAAATGTTGACACAATCAAATTGAATCGGAATTTACCTGCTCTAATGATATTGATGGAACCAGTCCAATGTCCAGCATCGTAGTAGAAAAATATCATCTGGATTTTGTAAGAAGGCTGCATAACGCAATGTCAATTGACTGCAGGGCATCATAATGTCAGTGTTATTTTCTAACAAAATGAAAAAAATGGAATATTTTTAATTTCGTTTGTATTATTTTATTCTTATTTGGTGTGCCGATGTTAAATGGTCAAATTGAGCTTAAAACATGTTTACTTATCACAGCCGCTTATTATAAATAGCACTGCAATATAAATAAAGCCCTAGATCCGTCTCTGTGGTGCCATCCTTACACGAAATAACTACAGACGTTCAAGAATTGACGAATTCGTACCGTGTCCAAATTTTATTTAAATCGGGTTGAAACCAAAAAAAAATTATTATGTTAAAGTGTATTCCAACTTAATTTTGCCCACAGCATATATATATAAATTGGGGTGGGCCAACCTTATAACTTAAGGGTATAAAAAATAGTTTACATCCTATTCTCAGACCTACCAAATATACACAAAAAATTTCATAAGAATCGGTCAGCCGTTTCGGAGTAGTTTATTTACAAACCCTGTATTAGATAAGGTAAATTCTGGGTATTCTTGGGATTAGGGTTCTGGTTCATTGAATATAGAAAATATTTGAGAAATAAATGCACATTTATTTCATCTCATAAAATGAGAAGTTTCGACACACTATGTGGTCTTTTTCAATCAAATAAAATAAAAGTTAATTCTGTAATGGAAAATAATCAATGCAAACTGTATTATTTACAGAAAAATGTTGGATTTTCAAGGTCACTTAATGGGTTTTCCCTATTAATTTTAAAAATATGACTTTAAATTAATGAGATATCTTACAAGTATAAGTAATCATTTGAGAACGTTTTCAACTCGTAAAAGGCTGTAATATTTATATTATCAATATATGTAAAACCAAGTAGACGGATTTCACAATTTATTATATTCAAGACTCTACGGTGTTGCCGGTGCTAAAATTTTACCTGTTTATAAAGACCTAAGTCATATATAAATGTCGGATAAATACTTAAGTGAAGCCTGACAAGGGAGACAGCTCCCTACCAGGCCTGAAGAAATAAAATATGAATCAAATAATAAATTAGAAATGTACCAATAGACTTTTGCTCAATAAATGTTTTGAAAAAAAAAAAAGCTTAAGTGAAACCAATATAGTAATAATGAACGTGATAGTAAAATCATTTTTTACTTAAAAAACATGCAATCGACTTCGCTTTTATTCGAAAATGGTACATTGTTAACGCATTAATAATATTCGTCAAACGTATAACTAACGTATCCCTAACTAAACGGCAACACGGTAGCAGTATTTCTCTCCCAACTAATAAATGTCAGTCACAATAACAATGCAAGTGACGATGGTTGTGTTCAGGGAGTCGCTATCTGCACAATCAATGCAAACCATAGAGATATAATATTTAACATAGAGTAGGCAAGTCCTATGCAGCACTGCTAGTGGATGTGGTCCATATATAAAAAGAGATAGAGAATATCGTGCCCGTGTCTGTCTTTGTTTCATGACGCATACAGAGGGAAGAGTTTATATTTGCGCATAATTCAAATTGAAATTTATTACAATTCTTATTGTCCTCTAAAAATAGGTCATTTATTATAGTACATTCTAATTCTAAATTTTAGGTCATTTAATTTGTCACTTTCATGTTTTAAGCCTATAGGCGAATATCTATGTAGTTTTGTACTAGGTATTGCTCGAAAATATTTGTCATTGGTTAATATTTTGAAGGTTTCACTTGCAATTTTGAAACACATATTTTCCATTAATAAGGAATCTTTATATAAACGCAGTATTCTTTCTTTCTTTTTGAAGAAACAATAGATATTAAAATACTAATATGTATATAAATAAATTCAACATTTTTATTTGCTGGTAGTTACATCACCTTAATATTATACAACAAATGCCTAAAATAAAAGTATAATTCCTTGAATAATTGAAAATATTCTCCGTTATTGTCCAGTTCAAAAGCAAGCAAGAATAAAATCGACATATACCAGAAACATTGAAGGAAATTTTGAGTGAATAATGTAACATTAACATCTTTTCTTCATACTATAGGTATTTATAGTCTTATTTAATATTGTATTTAACTATTGTAATTTTAAAACTCAAATTTTAATAACAGCTGTTTTGCTCAAGAGAGTTTTCGATGTCTTGGTTTTTTTAGTATTAAGATATTTGTATACCTACACGTACTTAAAAATAACATGATTATTGAAAATTAAAGTCCGTGACAGCAAACCGATTTCCAAAATAAATTCATATCCCCAAAAAACATTTCCAATGTAAAACTTTTGGAGGTGAGAGCTATATTCAGCAAAATTCAACAAAAAAAACTCAAATCTTTCGCATATGCTCAGTTAGAGCTGAACCACACGGATACAATTGTTGGTATGTTGTTTTGTATAAGAATTAAATAAAAAAAATAAAACTCCCTCCATGAAATTACAATTTGACGTATTATATTTATCACCCACATTTACAGTAAATCTGGACTGGAGCATTTCCATTTCCTCACCAGCCTGCATTTATGATTCGCAATATTAACGCATTTTGATCGTCATCGTCAAATGTAAATTTTTTGAAAAAAAATAATTATGAATATAATACGTCAAGTTGTAATTTCATGGAAGGAATTTTGGGGGCGGTGAGAAGCGATAGAATCACTTGATGGAAATGTACCATTCAAACAAAATTCTTATACAAAACAACATACCAAAAATTGTATCGGTGTGGTTCAGCTCTGACTGAGCATATGCGAAAGATTTGAGTTTTTTTGTTGAATTTTGCTGAATATAGCTCTCACCTCCAAAAGTTTTACATTGGAAATGTTTTTTTGGGATACATATTAGCACAATTAATAAATTATTTGTAAAACACATACCTAGGACATAAAAATCAAAAACCATTCTTGTGAAACCCAAAAAAAAAATTATACAATATTCTGTTAAATTAATCTGTTTCTTAGGACATCTTTTTCTTCTTTTTCATTGTGATTTCGGGTGGATGTAGCGAGATTTTATGATTTAATTGATTTATTCCGTAGTTGATTAACAGAGAATTGCTTGACAGACGAAGTAGCCGGATGTTAGGAAGAGGAAATTGAGATTATTTTATTATTTATTTGACATTTTAATTTCCCATTTATTGTTGTTGTGTTGGTGGGGGACAAGAAGCGTTCGTATTGGGTATTATATTATTCTATGTTTATTCGAAATGATGACATTTGGTATACAAAATTATACTTATTGTGTTTTATAGTATATTGTTGTAAATTAGGCTGAGATTTTTCAAATCTGTTTTCGCATTGACTGTGTTTGGATTTTTCTTTATAATATATATATATATATATATATATATGATTGAGCAGTATAGTGGAAAAAATGCACACAAACGCAATATGTAGACGACAAACCTCGTTCTTATTGCGGCACCCTACGAAATGTAGGTTCAATTTACCAGCTAGGCGTGAAATTATTATTCATATTCTAATATGGTCATCTGGTACGGATAGCTCCTCATTTATATATATATATATATATATACAAGCATTGCTCGTTTAATATATTAGATACCTATAATTTGATACTTGAATTTTTATGTGAAGCTCAGTATGAGGATTGCGAGTTTAGTACGCATGCGCGAAAGGGGAGGTGGCTTGGAGTCAAGCTTAGACTAGGAAAGTCTAAGGAGTCAAGATTTTTAGGTTAGAGTCACATAATATGGTATGTATGGTAACATCACAGCTTACCAATGTCATAGCTTACCAAATAAACTGTGCCAATGGTATGCTTAGTAACATAAAGGGTGTTCGAGCAGCGGTTCAAACCAATCCCAAACCGTCAGACGCCTGCGCACTTCAATTTACGATGAAATAATTTATTCCCAACTAATAGTAAGATGTTCGAGCAGTAGTTTGACGTTTTCCAATTCCGGATTGGGCTCAGTTTGAGACAGGCGCAGTTGAAGCGTCTTTTTCTTCTTAGAGTAGTTGTTGGAGAAATCCCTTTCAGAGAACACTACCACAGTCCTAAACTCCATAATTCTATATACTTATAATTTGATCCTTGATTTTTTTTTTTGTGAAGCTCACTATGGGGATTGCGAGTTTAGTACGCATGCGCGAATGATGAGGTTGAGGTGGCTTGGACTCACATATTGTGTGCCATAAATGGTATCCATGGTAATAAATAGGGACATGTCCCTTTACTATGGAGTGTAGACGGGAGGAGCACCATCTCTGTGTTAAAAAAATGGCCCCGAAAAAGCATTCAATTAAGAGTGCGCTGGTGTACCAGAGTACCATTTTTCAAAGAGAGTGCTGAAAGTTGTAAGATAAAGAATAGTTACTAGCTAAACGCGTCATTTTCAAGATGGATAATACAGACACAATATATATCAAAAAACACATAATACACACTATATGTATGGCACAAACATTTACCGTTATTATTAATCACTTTTCACTTTTAAGAATTTTTCAGAATCAAGATCAGAAAATAACCGAATACTAATGTCAAGTGTCAAGATAAGATTTCAGGTTAAGTTTACGAACAGATACAAAAATATTTTACACCTTCTACACTTGCGCCATTCCGGCCATTTTCTGAAACGTTATTTAATGCTTTTTTGTGGACACTTTTCAAGCGAAACAGCCATATGAGATTGTTCTCCTCCCCTCTACACTCCATACCCTCCTCTCAGCCAAAAAAGTTCATGACGCATGCGCATATCGCTAGCTATCCCCAGGTCTTTAGCTTCATTTTTGCGTACTTTTCCACAATGCTAGCGGTACAGTAGTTTAAGTATATGAATATCCTTGAGTGTATAGAATTGGTGTATTATTTCTATGCTTGAGTGAGTAGTATCAGAGACAACCACTACTACGGGTAGTATCTCTAATCTATGGTTTTTCAACGGTCAGAGACACTTCTCTGCAATGGTCACACGGTCACAGATTAAATGGTTGACAACCTTCCTCCTTGGAACTTGGAATTGAAATGTTGACAGTTGACAGACCATAATAATAACAGAGACATTACTCCATGATCCTAACCTCAATAAAACAACAGAAAAGAAATGATTCACAGTTTATTTCTGATAAATTCTCAAGGGTTCGTTATAACGTCTTGTACAGTGCAAATAATAATTAAATCTGGTTAATTCCAGGGATGTATTTCTTGAGAAACATTGGCGAAGTGTAATTTCACGATCAATATGTGATTACTATTTGGAAGCCCAAAGAGCGAATGGAAATGATATCAATCCTGTGATCGCTACTCCTCATCACTACCTTATTTCTATACAACGAGGTGGTGTTAGTTTTGTTGCAGTTTGTATGGAGGAAATACCTCCTTTATTTGTTATTGAATTTTTACATAGGATTGTTGACACATTCCAAGTAAGTAGTAAGGCATATTATTAAAGAATTGTTACATGTAACGTTGCCTTATTGTACTTTCCTTTTATAATCTATCATTATTTCAGGATTATTTTTCCGACTGCACGGAATCTATAATTAAAGAGAATTATGTTGTTGTCTATGAGGCAAGTATTCAAAATTATGCTAACTCAACTCTTATGAAAGTTGATTACAGCTTTTGGATGAAATGTTGGATAATGGTTTCCCGCTAGCTACTGAGAGTAACATTCTAAAGGAATTGATAAAACCACCAAACTTACTTCGTACTATTGCTAACACTGTAACAGGAAAAACAAAGTACGTGCAGCCCAATTTGCTCATATTTTTGTAAAAATAACTCAACTTCAATCTGATCCCATTGCTGAAGTATTCAATATTTTCAGCGTGAGTGATATCTTGCCTACGGGGCAATTATCAAATATACCATGGAGAAGATCCGGCGTTAAATATACTAATAACGAGGCTTACTTTGATGTTATAGAAGAAGTAGATGCCATAATAGATAAATCAGGAGCAACTGTTTTTGCAGAGATACAAGGATATGTAATTTTATGAGGAATATTCATTACTTCTGGGTATTATACTGACATTTGTTTTTGTAGATTGATTGTTGCATAAAATTGAGTGGAATGCCTGATTTGACCTTATCTTTTGTCAATCCAAGACTTTTTGATGATGTGAGCTTTCATCCCTGTGTGCGGTTCAAAAGGTGGGAGGTAAGGTATATGCAAATAAATATATTAAACTGGTTTTAAATCAATTCTTCTAGCTATCAATGAATTGTACATATAATTTGTCGTAATAATTAGGTATTCTATCTGCATGTCATTTTCCTTTGAATAAATGAAACATATGATATTATGTAGAGACTGCGCTACTAAGTTAAAATTCAATGTCAAGTCAAGATTATACGAGATCTAGAAGGGCATGTCGCAATTTGAATATTTCAGATTACAAAAGTGCTTTAAAATCTGAAAGATAGGTTGTTTGTTGATAACGACTTCTCAGGAGTTTTTGAAGCAGGATATCTAACTTGTATGAATTTTCATACGTAGGTATTTCCTACGAAAAATGTATCTTAGCGCAGCTAGTTGTGCACAACTATCTGCTCTCGGTTGAGAGAGACAGCAGATTATTGGCATTGTTTGCAGTGAATTCATATGGTATTAACTCATTTGACTATGTTGGGAAGCATAAACAATATAGTCTCCTTGTCTCTGTGACTGTACTTCGTTCTGCTTATGTTGACATTGAAGGTAAAATGAATGGACGTCATAGTGTCTACCTAAATTACGATTTACTAGTCTGGCCCACTTTGAGAATATCAACTACAGGTACATTAAGTTTTTCGAGAAACGTATTCTCAACATGACTTCAAAACAAGATTAAAGGGTTTGTAGTCATCCACACTCTTACTGTATCTGAAGGTATTTTTCATAACACTTCAAGGAAAATGGCTCTCTGGCCAATCAGAGCCGAGCGCAGAATCTCGCGCGTGACTCTGATTGGCTACGCGAGAAATCCTGTGTAAGGAAAAGATTGTGCGTGAAAAAACGCTGTATTGTAAACATAGAGTAAATCAATAAACCTGTAAATTAGAAAAAATAATGAATAATTTCATTGCAGAGTGAACGTTTACTGTCCTTCATTCCACCTGATGGTAATTTTCGACTAATTTCTTATCATATAGGCAGCCAAAGTATCGTTGCTATACCTGTTTATGTACGTCACAACTTTTCCATAAAAACTGGCGAACAAGCTAGGTTGGATTTAACAGTAGGGCCAAAACAAACTTTAGGGAGGACTGTCGAGGGTATGTGACCTAAATAAAACCTTACGCTATTTTGACGTAGTTGTTTGATAGATAGATAGATAGTTTATTTTATATGAATTTTTATTTTTTTTTTATTTTAATAACTGGTATACATATTCCCGAAGAGGTATAGAGATACCTGTGCACGGGTCCAGTACACATTTGTTGTATAAGCCGTACTATTATGTATTATTTTATTTAAATAATATTTCAGGCGTAAAATTGGAAGTATTGATGCCCAAGTGTATCCTAAATTGTGTTTTGACTGCAAATCAAGGAAAATATAATTTCGATCCTGTTTCCAAGATATTACACTGGGACATTGGAAGAATAGATGTAGCTAAATTGCCAAATATCAGAGGAACAGTAAGTTGAAATTAACAGCTAATTATCTTAGCAGTCTATGCATGTATGCTTGAAGAGAAAACATAAGTCTATAAATATTATTATATAAAGTTATTTAAAATAATCTATTCTCTCTATTAGGTCTCGATTGCAAGCGGCTCGAATACCGCAGAAATAAATCCATCTATAAATGTACACTTTACCATCAACCAGCTGGCTGTGAGTGGTCTCAAAGTCAACAGACTCGACATGTACGGCGAGAAGTATAAGCCATTCAAAGGAGTCAAATATATTACGAAAGCTGGAAGATTCCAGATTAGAATGTAGTAATAAGTCCATCTTGTCAGATGTAAATGGCTTTGTATTCTCTTCTTTCAATTATGAAATACTTTTCAAATTATACCTATATAATATTTGTTATTTATATTATAAACTTTTTATTAATTTTCTATTAATCAATAAACGTATCTTGCAGAATATTTAGTCAATTATGTAATTTGAATAACAAGAAAATCTCAGAATGTTTATAATTTTCATATATTTTACCATTCACAGGTTAGAACATACTAGATTTAAAAACGTGTGAGGCATGCTCTGTAAATTAAAATAAATTCAAAGTAGGTATACTTTCTAACTTGAAAAAGTTTTCGGAAATCTTAATACGTTTAGTTGATACTTCTATTTCTTAATCGCTCTTATCGGGAAACAAATTCCGGATAATGTGTTATCATTAATCCTAATTAATTTGTTCCTTAGCTATCAAATTATAAGTCCTTGTTGAGAGATAACAGTACGGCAGAAATATAGGTAACCACTAACTTTTATTATCAATTATCAATCAGAATAGTGCAAATGATAAGGGCAATACAATGTGTGAAGTAAAAAAAAGTAAAAAGCCAAAAATTATTATTTACAGAAGCGATCCTTAAAGCAATTAACTCAATTGGAGAACAGCAAGGCTACTAGGGGAATGTCGCAGAACTCGTAGAGTAGATAATCGCAACTGACTGACCCTAGCCTGGGTTCCACGGTGAAAGTTATTGATGTAGTCGATTATAGTAGCCAAACAGGAAAGTAATCTATGACATCGCTAAACTACCTTATAAGGACATATCCAACCATAGAATTAATACGCCTATTTCTATGTATCCAACAATGGATAAATAAGCAGGGGCAGTGCTGGTGGGAAGAAACCTCAGTATAGTAACAAGGTAAATTCATCTTATAAAGCCGTTTGGTCAAACTGGATCAAGATCATGCATAATATGGGCCTGCAAATGACAGCCGCAGTAAGTTTAGTCATTGGTCAGTACACATGCTTTGCGGTTTCAACTACTGGGAACATAATAATCGAAGGCAGAGAGCTACGTGAAAGATGCGAAAAGCCTGATAAAAAATAAGCTAGATACTGAGCTCCAATTATATAAAGAACCACAATAGATCTGAAAACTTCGTAATCAACAACATAATCTAATCTTTTCCCATTTACATGTCCTACTACAAGTTGCTGTGTTTAAGGATGGTTGTTTTGGTCTGTAGTGGACAGTCTCACATTTAATAATCATTTTTTTATTTTACACAAGGGGCATTTTTTAGTCGACACAGAATAAAGACATATGTGTGTCTTTTCTACGTTTCAAGGAGGAAAAGAGTAAGCTAAACAATAAAATATATTTTATATGTTTCTGTTTTGGCGCGTTTCTTATTGTTTGTGACTTAATAGTTAAGTTATTGAACTGTTAAGTATGTAACACCGATTAGTCAACACGTTTTGAAAATAGACCTTAACGCTTTAAAATTGGTGTAATTGTTAGTTGCTTAAGCATACACATTTTCAAGTCAATTTAGATCTTTCTCATAAAGTCACAAACGATTTCTTTATTATATTTGAGTTTCACGAACGTTTCCTGATAAATTGAGTAAAAAATCAAAGTCTAATCTAATAACTCAATAACTATTTGAGTCACAAACAAAAAGAAAACACGTGACAAACGATAAGCAACAGCAAAAATTTAAAAATATATTTTTTTCAATTCATGACATAATTTAAGCCGGGCCAGGCTAATGGTTTGTATTTAGGAACACGCCGATTATATACATACTATAAAGGTTTGCGTTCGTCTAGCGTGCCATGAAATGTGTAGCCGCCTTACATACATACAATCAAAGAAGATAGATACTTATCTTCTTTGATACAATGTAGGTTCCCTTAATTATGTGCGCTCGTCAAGGAAGAGAATGGGATGCCTTAGTGGACATATATAAAAGGCTGACAAACACTGAATTGTATAAATAAATAGAAAAGGCACTGAGAAATGGAACGCAAGCGTGACATTCTGTAAGACAAAGTGAGACCTTTCCCCTAGTTACACTCTATCTCCGGCGCTTTTTCGGTAAACCGTCTTGGCATGGGAGTGCCTATTTCATAGCTATACTGAGTTCAGGCTTCTTTATTTCACCTATATAGGAAGTATCGGAGTCTCAGCATGGCCATGCATGATGATGTTGGTCTGGGCCACCATACCATGCACACCTTAACATCGTTTTAAGCATCTTGTAGATGATAGCGTCAGCTCCGGGGACCTTCTTCGTTTTAGAGCTTCGGAATTCGGAGGATGAGTTCGAATTTCCCTGGCAAGGTCGGGGAGAAGATCTCGATATCGGGTATAGGGTAATTGGTAGAGTCATTCGTTTTTTCCCTGTATCTAGTTGACATGGTCTCCGTCCGTTGCTTTCTCTACCAAACATCATTCAAATTTAAAATCTTTGCTACTTCAACTATTTGTCAGAAGATGACACGGTTAGTTCATATATGAACTTCGACATTAGAATAATTACTCTACATACCTAACATTAGCTAATAAAAAAATATTTACTGAATTGCTGATTCAGTAATCTTGTGAGTATGAAATGACAGCGAAATTAGATAGGTACTCATTCAAATAGTGGTAATGCCATTTTTGAATTGGTCATTATGTTATTTCTGAGCAGTAATATATTATTCTGTTTTGTATCTTCATATTTTGTTTACATTATGTAAGAAAAATAAATAGAAACCTAGTAAACCCACTCAATCTCCTTCCCTCCGAAAAGGAGGCAAATTTTCTCGAAAATTCAAGATGGCAGAATTAAAGATAAGAAAATATCCGGAAATATTTAAATTGAACATTTTTTCAACGGTTTTTGAGTTTCATTGATGTTAAAATTTGAAATATGTATTTGTTCTCTATGTGGAAAACGCGATTTCTTACGGTTTTCGAGTTGGAGCAGTGGTAACGTATAAAATTTGCGTAGTTCCGTGACTGCTAGTAATTGTGAAGTTGGTGCCCAAAGTTTTCAATCTAAATGCATTTAAATAAACTAATCATAATATTTAAATTTGCGTATGACCAGGGCCGTCATTTTGTCATTCACGAATTAAACAATCTGACTCATTGACTTCATTTTACAATTGGGTCTGTTATGCAACACTTATATCATGTAAACTATTTTCTTTATTTAATTTACACGCATGGTACATCAAAATTTTAACTTTGTGTACTACTTCACCATATAAACTTTCAATATGCCAAATCTTGTACTCCTGCGTGCACGTTTGATGCTCTAAAAATCGTCTAAAATCACGTATTAATATCAGATTAATAAATAGAGTAAATATTTTACTTAATTACAGCGCAAATTTTCTGATTATAACTATTTTAAATATCTATATACATAATGTATTTTCCCGGAATATTACAGACTTACGTATAGTCAAATATTTTGGTATAAGTAAATGGAAAAAGAACTAAAGAACAGAAGCTTTATTTCAGGAATATTTAGCACTATGATGAGCCGAAAAACGAGAAAATTAGTTCTACTAACGATTATTAGAGTATATAATCGTTGGTTCTCCTTTATTAAAGTCTTGTAGGTCACAGTCGCAGAATGGTTTGAGATTAAAAAATAAATCTTCAACTAGTGATTTATAACGGATTTTGATTGTTTTTGAAAAAAACAATTATATGAAGTCCATGATATGTAGGTACCTGTAACTACCAAAGAGTACCTACCTACAAAGCAACTCTCAAATTTATGTACCTATCTTTAATTTATTCTATCCACACCAGAGGTTCTAGATCCCAAATATTATATATTTTTGAGAGTTATTGCTTTGTGGGAATTTTTGTATATGATTTGTTCTCAAAAATAATACTCGCTTAACTAGGCTTATCCATTTAAAAATTAGTGAGATGAACTATGAACGAATATCTTATATATGCACATGTCAAATCAGTAATTTTCTAATAATGCGACACTTCGGTCCCTATATGAATGGCATCCGGTCCTCGGAAGACAGCAGGTTTGTTGAACCCGGGAAAGACAAATAACGGTACTGCAGAGAATATGATGCGTATAACTTAATATCAAGTTTTACTATTACATTGATTGCATCAATTAAAATGCTTCCATTGATCTTCCAGCGCGACACATATGGTAGCTGAAGCTTTCAAGCCGCAGTTAAAATTGAAAACTAAAATAGATATAGCTGTTGCATTTAGATAAGAAGGAAATAGTAGGTGTAGGGAGTACTAATACGAGAATCCGAAACATACTAATTGTAACGGAGACAATGGTAAAGATATGTCCCTAATAAAAAATTAAATAAATATAGTGCGCTCTCGATAATTTGAATTAGAATAATAAGAGTTATAATAAGCAATAGGAAAAATATCAAATTAATAAGAGTTTGATTTAAAGTAGCTACAACGCCATCGATATTGAAAAATTTAATATAATAGGACATGATTCTTCCTAATCAAACGAATCACAAAAGTGGGGGACTTCAAATTATCGTGTACTGACGACCAATATTGCAATTACTACAACTTCAACTTACCGAAGGGGCCCAAACTTATTGATTTTTTCATAAATTTATCGAGTGTTTTTCCCGATACCTGAAAAAAACTTCAAATTATAGAATAGTTCTAATAGAGTTTTATTTACATTCTCTGTTGCCTTAATAGTTTATTTATCAAACAATATAAAGATATAAATTAATTATAACATCCCTATAACTAGGTATATTTACTGTGAAGGTGACATGCTTATATCTATATAAATTAATCTAGAAGCAAGCAGAAGACATGAAGCAGAAAACATTTCCTTATTCATTGCTGTAGGGGTAGGTACTTTTGGGTAGATTTATGTAAAGTCACTCACAGAATCACAATTACTTCCGGTTTTATCAGAAGTAGGTACAATTTTTTTAATTTCAAATAGTTTACTGCATTTCGATATCAAATCTAAGATCTACTTTTCTAAGTTATCTTTTATCCTCATTTTTATTCACAAAATCTAATTTTTTGAGATATTTTGGATAAAATAGAAATAAGGGCCGCGATTTCCAATTCCGATTTCTGAGGTAAAGCTGTTGTTTGTTATGAATATAAAGTTGTGCATTCTATGTTTCCATGAGATTTTCAGCGGAAGAGGAACTAAGACTATAAGAGTCAACAAATGCTTCGAAAAATACCAATCCCAACCTGTGGAACTCACCAAGGATCACGCTTGTCAAAGAAAATGATGAATGAATGATCATCTCCACCTTAGAAGCCGATGCCAGTGGTCGATGCATTAGGGTCATTAAGGAAATAGATCTTAAGTACTTATAGTTCTGATTCGCAGTGCATACTTAGCATGGCTATACGAAGAATCCCACTTGACTTCTACTTCAGCCACAAGGAAGCCAGAGTATTTATTGTAGAATATTTTTATAATTTTTAATGGACAACATAGCTTGACCTGGGTTATTGATTATATCAAAAACTATGACTATGTATCTTTTCAAACATATGAAGAATTATGTTAACTGTCTTACTGAGGAGTTCTCCTCAGTTACAGGTTAACCCCCTGAAGATGCCAACCTTGTTGGCGAAACAATTGTCGGGTTTGACTATATACAGTGTTGGTGTTTAAAGTGCTAATTCTGTGTTTATTATTTTTGATTCTATTTACGCCAACGGTTCCAGATTCCAAATAGTATTTAGTATTCAGAAACTCACAACTTATAGTACGTATATTAAGTATCAAGAACGGTATGGATGGTTTACTGTTGAAGACAAGGTTTAATATTATTATCTGCAACTAGAAACCCTTACCGTTCGTGATGGTTACACTATTTTTTGTAAGACCAATATATGTATTAAAGACGAATATGAACCAATATATTTCTTTGAACAAATTACATTGAATAAATTATACCTAACTTGCATATCACAACTGCATCTGGTATTCTTTAAAAAATAATAATAACAAATATACTAATAAAATTCTTGTATTTAGGTAGGTACTGCATTGTTCATTTGGTCATTTTATCTAATACAGGGTACGCTTTTGTATCATTTTATAAAAACCAAAGTATTTGATTGTTGTGGATGTTTTGTATAACAGAACATCGCGTTGCATAATATTGTAATCGTCATTTTGTAGAGAAGGGGAAGTTGCTGTAATATCCTTATTTTTCTAGTTTCTCAACGAATTTCTTTAAAAATTATATTTAAAATAAAATTGTAGAATCAGTTTTTCTCCGGCTCAACCGACTCCATATCTATTAATTAGATCCTAAGGCGTTTATGGGCTACGCTGTAGACGAGCGTCTGTATATACGCCTATCCGTGCAAAAATCCTTACTAACGTGTAATATTTGCATTGACGTATTTTCGGGCTATTTATTAAACATAAAAATAATCCAATGTCCTTGCACTGATAACATGCTTAAAGGATTTAATAGGGCCAGAGAAATCAGGATTACAAATCAATCAATAAAGGTTTCCTTTGGTATCATTCACAGCAGATATTTTCAAACAGCTGGTTCTCACAGGGAGATATGGCGAGTTTCATACTATAAAACTATACCTAGCAGAGGATACGGGGCCGCGGTAGAACCGGGTATGCGAGTATTGAGCCGCTTTGACCGGCCGACTGGACCTTCCACACATGGAGAGTCTTGGAATAATCAACCATTGGGAGAAATTACTGCTGAATCGTTGTGAAGGACCTTGTCGGGGACCACGTAGCTACGAACGATGAGCGTTGACTCCAATATATTTTTCATGGTGAAGATACTACATAGATTGTCGTTATTGATGAAACCTCCGACCACCAGTGCCGAGAATGAGAAATGAATAGATGTAGTCAGGAAGAATTTGAAGAAGAAGAGCGAGCCAATGATACAGTCAAGAGGCTAGCTAGCTAGAGCTTTTTCCCCCATCCTGTGGGAGACAAAGTCAAGACTGTCCTGGCTGATAGGGCTGAAGTTATAAGTACGTACCCCAATGTCTGAACTAAAAGATCCGGGACTTGGACGAGATCACTAAACCTGTAAGGACTGTTGTCCAAGTTGCATGCATGAGCATCCCTTGATAGATGAAATACGACATACGCTTCAGCTGGCGGGATTGAGACTGCCAACCAAGACGGCAGAGACCATACACGTAAAAAGGTTTCGAGGTTTCCTAATAGTGCTCTAGTTTCCTGTATAGTGAAATCCGTTGGGAAAGCACATATATGCTATAAGTTCTGGGAAACCGGGCATATTGCTCTAGCAGCAAAGAAAACTGATCCAATGACTGTCAGCGGTGAGGACGCCCGTGATATGAGATATGCGGCAAAGGACTGCAGAGGGAACACAAAGCATGTGACAACTCTATTAGTGATACAAGAAGAGAGCTCCATAAGGAGCCAGCAAGAGGAGTCGGTGAGAGCGGTTCTCATACCGGGGTATAATCTTCTCTTTACATGCTACGAATGGTTCGCTGACCCATTCAAAAGGGCGGCAATATGGATCCCTCCACGGACTCATAGTGGGAAAGAAAATGAGAAGTGGAGTGGATTACGTGAAGTTCTATTGAGGACATAACTTTTGCATCAGCCCCATTGAAGCTCTTGGGCTCTACCTGGGAGGTGAGCCAGAATTCCCAAAGTGACAGACACATTGAAAGAGACTATCAATGACTTGAAGCCTGACAAGTTTGATTGGATCTACCCAAGCACTCAAACACTAGATGGCCACTGCAATTGACGCTGTTAATAGGATCATGAAAAATGCATCAAAAGCCAGTGATGCCATAAAGAAGTGGTCAAGTGCTTCAAACAGACACAGTCCGTTATATTTGTAGATAGAGGAGCAGATTGCTTGTGGCTCAGGCACCGATTCCAGTAGGCGCGTAAGAAAAAGAGTCCGTGAAGAAAGCCCCTAGAAGGATTTAAGTCCGCCAAAGAGAGAGAGAGAGAGGCCTACCAAATACCTCAAATAACTAATCTCGTTATTTGAGGGGATGTGGTAACGAATATAATACGGTCTCCTGCGAGGAGCTTTTTTCCGTCTGGTCCGGCATTGCCCTCAACAAAGCTTCTGGGATGAAGAGCTCCAATAGGGCTCTTCTGGCGGCAGTAAAAATGATACCGAGATTTTTCGTCTCAAGCTGCAGTAAATGCCTCAAAGAAGAAATGTTCCCAAATGGAAAAGGCAACTGCTGGTGATTGTGCCTGAACCAGGGAGGACAGCTACTGACCACTTTGTCTGCTCGACACTGCGGGAAAAATTATCCAGGAAAGACTCGTGCAAGACGTGAAGGTAAAATGTCCGAGAGACAGAGAGATGTAGGACCGGCAAGTTATTCACCGATGCCAGACTCAGTATAGAAAAGACAGCTAAATCAACCCTATGCGGAAACAATGTGAAAATGTCGATTCGCACAACACACCTCATTTCGATTGTAGATAGAAATATTGAAAAATAAGGATCTGGAACTACTGGCTACATTTTTAGAAACTGCTTGCGGTGAGTCTCGTTATTCAATTTTAGAAAAAATTAAAAGAGTGGTGATGATGATATAAAAATGCAAGAACTAGTTTCCATTAAATGCGGGATCAAAATGGGACAGTTTGCTGTCATATACGTATAGGATTCAGGGCTCAATATAGGAGGTAGGAGGGATGGACAGATACCACAAAGTGAAGCCTATTAATAAATAATCCGGCCAATATGCTAAACAATTAATGGAATTTCTAAATATATTGTGCAGAATCAAGAATTTATTTCGCGCACATTGTCACGAATTTCCATCATGTATGTAAATGTTAAGTAGTAGCTGCTTTGTACAATTTAAAAGGCACAATTCGACATACCAAGCTCATTAGGAACAATTTGTTGGGACTCGACCTATCGTTAAGCCTCTTAACCTAATTTAAATTTTTATTGGCGGTTCACAGAATAACATTCGTATCTTGTGAGTACGATTATAGGCTAGATTTAACTTATCGAATACAAACATGAATAAGACGCAGGCAGAGCAGGAATATGAATCGATTAAAATTGCTATCAAACATTGAATTTTAAATAAAATATAAGAGATATTTTTTAATTATATATCCATATTATATTTATGTAGTTGTCCTACTAGTACGAGATATTTAGATAATAGATATTCAATAGTTATCATCTTTGTATATAATAATCTGCAACAGTAACTGTTTCTATATGATAAAAATAAAAATAGTTTCTAGTATGTATGTATGACTTTGATTATTGTAGTTTTATAATACATATATACACATACATTTATACAATACATATATGGTCCGTCTATAACTAACAGTTCAGAAAGGGGGATTGTGTAATAAAATCTTAAAATAGGGTTTCGAATACTCATTTAATCATATCGAATCTTTAGCCTTGCTGCCGGATTTATCAGCTTATCGCCATTCGCCATTTTTTTGTAGCCGTCGAGTGATAAATTTTGGTAATCTTCAGAATGTCTTAAGCTACAAGAAACGTAATGATGAATGAATATGAATACACTGCAAGTGAACAAACTAAAATTCCTAACAACATGGTCACTCTAATAATACCCATACTAAACTCTAAAATGTCCAAATTGGATCCAGAATCCTTGATTGCGCGATGTGCAAGTTACTGGAAAAGATTATCAATAATAATTATAATGGTTTTCAGAATAAAGGAACTTGTCATACCATATATACAATATACTCAAAACGTGGTGAAATACGGACTATGGGAGATAATGAATACGCACAGTGTTTGGAAATGTAGAAAATAAGATTTTATTATTCACTAGCCTTAACCGCTACTTTGTGCGCGTGGAAAACTGCATTCAATTCCATGCAGGAGTTTTTGCGTGTACAAACATACAGACAGACGTGTTAAAATGGAACCCATATTCTAAGTTAGACCTCTAGCAATAGGTACATCGGTTAAAATTGCATTCAATTATTCTATATAGTAGACTTTGCGTGATAAGTGTACAAACATACAGAAGGAAAGACAGATGCAATAAAATTTAGCCTTTATTTTAAGTTAGACTTCTAGTAATACATCGGTAAAAACTGTATTCAATTCCATGCAGTAGTTTTTGAATGATGCGCGTACAAACATACAGACAAAAATTCTAAGAAATGTTGTTTTGGCTTCTGTTGCTTTAAATAAGACCCCCAAAAATTCTTCTTTCATAAATATCTTTAATGTACTGACATCGGCAGGTTACAATTTTTTTAAATATATATTTGTATAGAATGTATAGATTACCATATGAAAATAATTGATATATTATGTTCATTTCTAGAGCCTATCAAATGAGAAAGATTGGTTTGACTGAACCATCTGACATTTTAAACATAACTATTTCACAAAAACCGTTAAAATTTACATGATAAATTGTAGTGTATCGGTAACTAAAATTGATTTGAATTTCACTCCATCATATCTAATACTTTGAATATAGGTATTGGATAAGTCTGTGTGAGATCTCAGAATGCGAAATGAACCTGCGGAAAACCGGCTTCTCGGTCGCCGTGAGTGCACCAGCCATCGATTCTTCCCGTGGTCGCTCCTCTGCAACAACAACGAATCGACCAAGAACAGGTACAGGGAGGAAAGGTGAAATATAGCACTTGATGACTACGACAATATCCTTCTCTGCCTCTTCGAACGCCGACATAAAGACGTTCTTGTCATGTCGGGACCATATTATTGAACCTGAGTACCAGGCCCACCGTCGTCAGTAGCGTACCAGACCATTCGTTGCTACTGTTTATTCAGCAATAAAAATTCAAAGATCTTAACATGTAGGTATACATGAAGATCCTTTGGATATCGTTCCCACGAACCTTATAATCTGTTCGAATTCCATAGATGTCATATCAGGTAGGTACCAATGAACGTCAACTTATACAATTAGTGTGAAAATGGGATCTTGGATCAATTTATGGTATTTGAATTTCGTTGCACTTATTATCTTGCAATTTTTATCTTCGTTCAAAATTATATAGAGCTTTTTATTCCAGAATACCTCAAGTGATCTAATTTGTTATTCGAAACATTGTAATTTTTTTATATACCCAAAGAATGCTTATACATTTTTCAGTTGGAAGCCAAACTCCTATAAACTCAGTCATAAAATTATCTCTACAAAAATGTAATAGTCAACTTTTTTGAAATAATATGTTACATATTTTCTTCTAGATTTTTGTCGGCCTACATTTATCTATGTAAGAATAACATATCCTTTGTCTGAAAAATTATTATATCTTAAAATCTAGTTTGTTCATTTATATTAAGGAATTGATATTTTTTTTAAAAAAGGTAAGTGAATAAAATTAAGTAATTTATTCAATAAGAGAAAATAATTTTAATAATAATAATATCAATAACAAATAACGATAAAAGTTAAAATAAATGTAGTATGTCATTTAAAAAAAATCCTATCTCCGTTTTGGAATATGTCATCGTAGAGATAATTTAATGATAGATTATTTATTACACTTTGGCATTCAACATAAAGTTATACGTATAGAGTTCACCTTTAAAAATCACATAGGTAGGTGCGAACAAAACTAAATTTTAATTATATTATTTTTTTTCTACTAGCATTTGCCCACGAATTCTTGCGCGTCGAAAACTGCATTCATTTCCAACCGATAGTTTTTTGCGTGATGCGTGTACAAGCATACAGACGCGGTAAGATGAAACTTATATTAAGTGAAACCTGTAGCCTGTAGCAATACATCGGTGAAAATTGCATTCAATTCCATGTAGTTGTTTTTGCTTGATGAGTGTAGGTACAAACATACGGAAAGACAGACAAACGCGGTAAAATGGCGCCTATATTCTAAGTTAAACCTCTAGTAATATATCGGTGAAAACTGCATTTAATACCATGCAGTACTTTTTGCATGATGCGCATACAGACAGACAGACAGATAAAAAATCTAAAAATTGTTTGGCTTATGTTGCTCTTATTAAAGCCCCTCTTATTAGTTTTTTTTAAATATCTATCATGTACAGACATCGGCCTGTTACAATTTCTGAGCTGGTTGTATCTTGGTAAATACTTGATGTACAGGGAAATGAAAAAGTCACTTAGAATTTAATCAGAAACTTGATCGTATTCTCAACAAATCCAATCTATGTTTTTGTTTTTTGTTCTCTCTTCTTCTTGGGACATCTTTGAAGAAGAATTTAGTAGTGCGTTAATGATAAATATTTTTTGCTGAAAAAATTAATTTAAGGCTAATTCTATTAGTGCTGATAATTCTGAAGTGGTGCATTTGTAAGAAAATACTTCAAGTACACCGAATAATAAATTTACTATTTTTTTTAAACAAACTTATTTAAAAAAATTGGGAGTTTCATTTATCATGGAAATTGTGGAACGTACACTTAAATTTAGATATATTTAAATAAGCAGTTTCCTAGTTCTGTAATTCCTTTTTCCAATGCAACAATAATCATCAAAATCAGTGGACATTTACTATCCAAAAGGCAGGTGGATACATAAAAAGATGAAAGACAGATGAATTTTATACCTCCTTCGTACTGGCGTAGTCGGTCAAAAATAACCTACTTTCATTTATTTTCGTTTATTACACAATGTAACTTTATTACCTATAAACTATATATGTTGTTCTCAATGCTTCTTACTGTTTCAACTAATTTGACTTAGCCACTCTACAAGGGTGTTCTTAAAACTGAAATATGCATGCTTCTGACTGTTTGAGTTTGGTTTGAACTGCTGCTCGAACACCCTTAATGAATCCATATTTATACAGCAGTATTCGTACTAGCTTAGTTTGATACTTAAAACTACCAGGTTGTTTGACATTAATGAATAATACGACATGCGATGATTCTTGAAGCAGTTTGATTGAATAATTCATTTTTATTTTTTCTCTACTTAAATAATGATTTTAATTTTTTCAAAATTATTTATTTTTAATCATCTACTAAAATCATTACATTCTACGGAAGATAGGTAAACAGTAGTTGTGAGTAATTTTATGTAGTTTTAAGACAAAAGTGACTGACAGTAAGTCAACATGGCGGCTGTATGAAATAACTAGGATACAAGGGGTCTATACAGGTCGTATTTCCAAAGCAAAAATAATCCTGAATACTTGATCTCAAATATACTCAAGAACGTATAAGGAATGTAATATTCTCAAGTTAATTAAAATAAAATTTATAAAATAATATGTAGGTACATGTTAAAAGGGATAGATAATAAAAATGCAACTTTTCATTTTTCTTAAATTGTACTATACCTCAAATTTCTTTATAAAGGCATATAAGCTTTGCCACCTGGAGTATATTCTAGGAGGCAATGATATTAGCCTATAGACGAGAAATACAATTTTTACTTTTAATTGATATAGGTAGAGGATTTTATGAATCCTTTCTTGATAAATTATAAATTAGAGCCCATTAATATTAGAGGCAAAATTATTTTCAAACTTTTCATATAATTTTTTTGTTGGAGTTTAGTGAGGGCTTTGGAATATCCATCTTTTCCCACATAGACATGCTGATGTTATTTATTATTTATTCATCGTGCAAGATTTGTCGGCGCGTTTAATACATTCGTCGAATTGCAGAATAAATAAAATTTTACTGCTGGGTACCTACCTCTTCATATAATAGACCAGTAAAATTTTATATTATTGATAATAAAGTGCAATGTATTGAACTTAAATCTATACTGATCAGAGCTGAATAGTAACGCACTGAATAGCTAATCATTCGCGGACTATTGGTGTTTGCAAGTCTCTATTACATATTTCTAATTCCTATCTATTATGTATATTATGATTTCATTGGTAGATATATCGCTTTTGGAATATCGTTGTGAGATTTATGACAATTTTACTGGTTTATTGTGTAAACCTACCACCCAGCAACGGTCTATACTTAGCTTCTCGGGTTCTTTCTTGTTAGTGCTTTCTGCTTGGTGGTCAGGTTGCTGCTCGCTGGCCATGACCTCTTACTACCAGAAGAATTCACAGGAGCAAGAATGGACAGGCTCGATGCTGCGTTGTCAACTTGTACATCTGGACTTGGTGACACAACGAATATTTGAATCATAATGATGATTATTTGGTATAGCGATTTTTTTTATTCGATTATATGATAAGCTAGCCTGACGATGGTTACTCTTAAAATATAGATATATATATATATAATATCTTTGTTCACATCATTGACACATAATGGTTTTTACATAAGGTGACAGATAGTTTCTTATATGAGTTAATGTGAAAAAGAATCCGAAAAATTTTCTTTGAATATCTTCCCACATACATGGTAAGCCTCAAACGGCACAAATTGCTTTATGGCAGCTTATGGAGGGGGCCATAGAGTGCCCTCATCATATACTTAATTAAATATATGGCCTCATGATAGTCCTTTGCATTATCAAACAACCCATATACACCTATAATGTAGGTAGCGTTGGCATTAAACATGTTTCAAAATAACTAAAAAATACTAAGTCATGCAAATGAGAATTTTCAGGAATTTAAGGTCGATTGTGTTGACTGGCATATCCTGCAGCAGCTTATAACTCCTAAGATGAAATAGCGGTAGAAAATGGATTAAGTGAGAATGAGCTGCAGAAGGTTTTCAGGGTATCCAGACCGAAGCGGCATCGAACAAACAAACAATTGACTCGTGAATAAAGAGCCAGTTGTTGCTTCAAGCCAAAAGGAGGTTAGGAGGTTGCTTAGCAGGCACCAGCTGTCAATTCCACCGTAGCACTGAAAGACTGCAAAGTTTTGTTACTGATGTTTCTGATCGAGACAAACTGCAATTAGGCCGCTCATTGGAAGCGTAGGTACTCAGACGGCTAAGCGCGAGGAGAAATTCATATAAGCAGTTTAGTGTGCCTCTTGATGTTTCAGCATCAGAGACAAACAAATCCCTTCTAGAGATATTCAGATAGTTGGGTGATTACTTTCATTAAATAATTTATAATTGTTCAGAAAATCTTATATCCTAGTTTATTGTCTCAATATATTAGTTCCTATTCTTAAAAGTAGGTACCTATGTCATTTCGGAGGGAACATAGAAAGTTTATTATGTGTAAAAAGGAAACATCTAATGTATTTATTTATTTATTGCTTTTATACAAACAAATGGTTTTTTACAGACATTGGCTCTTACACTATTCGAGATATCCCAACCAAAATTTGCACACTTGTTTATCATACCTTGAGTAAAAGACTGTCATACTTTCAGTATCAGTTCAGGTTCCATACCTGAAAGTCTATTATATATTTCTTAACTCTATGACTGGCTTTTGATGGTTTTTAATGTTATTAGAATGATCTAATAGTGACTGTAAGTGTGATCACACCTGTAATACCCATTGCAGTATTTCTCTATATTTGTATGTAGTATATCACTGGACAGTTTTGTGCGAGTCTGTCAGTTCGACTGGGACAGACCTGGGTTGGTGTTCGGAACTGTTCTACGTGCGAGTAGGACTCCACCAAAGTGTTTACCCGGGAAGTACCGGGTAAAACAGCTAGTATCTAATTATATAATTTTGAATTTTATTTTATATGTATATAATAATAACTATAGTTCATAAGTTTCACCAATTTTAGAATACGTTTGAAAAGTAATAATTAATTTAGTTAATTTAATAATTTAGAGAAATATGCAGAAAAATTATTGGCAAGTACTGAGGCGCTTTCAGAAAAGCACGATCAAACATAAACCAGCTGTTTACCACCCGACAGATCATCGAAAAAGCGGAGCTCGACATTCCAAGAATTCAATATACCACTGCGAAATTGATGAACTATGAAAAATTCCAGAAGCCTGGTAAGACTGGCGGGGCAAATGAAAAATTTGTAACAAATACAGGGGTACGACAAGGGGATGGGCTGACGCCGAATTCTTTAGTCTGTCTATTGAAAAAGCAATAAGGATATCAAAAACAAATTCGGACGGTACTTTGGTTAGGAAGGTTGTTCAAATAATTGTATGCGAAGATGTTGATCGCGCGGCGAAAATTAACAGACACAAGAGAGGCTTTTTTACAAGTGGCAAAGAGTAAAAAGATAATAGACCTGCGAACCAATGAAAGTAGAACAAAACTCAAGACTGTCAACAGTTATATAAGATTAGGACAGAATTGCACAATTCAGAGAAGAATATTACATTTGTTATGGAATTTAAGTACTTAGGACTCCATCTAAGCAATCAAAATGACTCACTAATAAAAACTAGATTACCAGAAGGGAACAGAGCTTACTAAAACTAAAATTATATAATGAAATCCAAACTAGCGAACTGCCTTTATACAAGTTGATAATAAACCTGCAGTAAATTATGGATATCAGGTTTAGACAATCTCGAAAAGAGAAGAAGAATTACTCTTTAGATTCGAGAGGAAAATATTACTTTGAATCATCAAGTCGAGCCAAGATGAAGATTGATTGAGGATCCGTATAATTTTGAACTATATACCTTATATAGTTCAAATACGGATATTGTCACCGACATCAAATGTATATCTACGACTTAAGTGGGCAAGCCACGTTGAACATATGAACAGAGCAAGAGTACTTAAAATATTGTTTAAGGATGATATTGGTGGTAAAAAAAGGAAGGAAGGCACAACTTACGCTGGATAGACAATGTGCCGAAGGATGCAAAGGAGTTGCTCTAGATTGAAGACGGAAGAGTTTAAAATAAAAAGAGTCTACGGCCCTTAAAAGGCTATTGCGCCAAAGATTTATATAAAACATAGCACAGTATACATTCGGGAAGGCTCCATCTGCTACATATAGAATAAAAAATAATAAAGAATTAAGACGTGTATGAAAGTAGCCAGTCAGATCAATGGTGGTGCGTAGGGGAAGGTGATATCGAAAGCGGTTTTTCAGAAAAATTTTCTGTAACGAAATAGTCCTTAACATTGTTTGGCTCGGGGCTCGGACCTACGACCTCTTGGTTTAAAGTTCAACGTTTTAGACCACCGGAGGTATTACACACTAGGTACATCCAATTTAGTGATTCGCAAAGCAAGACCAAGACCAAGACTTACATGGTCTTGGTATTGGTCTTGGTCTTGCACCCTTGGTATTGGTCTTGGTCTTGCATCAAATCCTTAGTCTTGGTCTTGGGTCTTGGTCTTGCATATACGGTCTTGGTATTGGTCTTGGTCTTGCTGCAAGACTTGCAAGACTTCGCAAGACTCTTGCAAAAATTTTGATCTTTTTATAAGTGTGAAAAGTTGTAGCGATTCTAAACCGTAATTGCTTAATTTAAATGAAGAAGAACCCTGCATATGTATGGGAAGTATGTAACTCATAATCTTATAAGATTGCCTGTAATTATATTATCATTCGAAATGGATAAATATCGACCGTATAAAAAATTGTCATAGTCCAGAACAAACACGCCTGGTATTGTAATGGTACCAAACCATTGTAGAATAAGTAATGAGAATAAAACTAGGCTGGTAGAATTAAGTTAGGGCAAGTGAGATGCGTAATTAATTGATAAAGTTTATAAATTAATAATCACCATTCACATATGAGAATCGTATCTTACTTGCGCGACTTAGTCTGCTTGTGTTTTCTTGGTATCATCCGTCCCAACTGAGCACTCATTTTACTACATACTTCTACTTTATACTTCTATTTCATAACTCATGCTCTTATTCATTCTACAATGGTTTTGTACCATTTTCTTTAATAAAATAGAAAGAATCTCTGAAAGCGATCAAAAGTATTTCTGGTTTATAAAACTAACTTAAATTTTTTTAGAAAGCTTTTTCCAAAAAATGAAAATTAAAAACAGGTAGAGATTTGTTAATACGCGCATTTATAAAACTAGGTATCTATTTAAAAAGTCAGTCGTAAGAATATCTTAGTTGAGTTATTTAATGAGCATGATCGAAAAAATAGTTTCAAAATAAGGGCAATCTAAAATTTCAAATATCTCCAAAAGTGGCCACTGGATAAATGTCATCAAAAAGATATCAGATTTATAGATGATTTTTAACCTTTGCTTAAAACATTCTGCGCGATAGAAAAAATAATAAAAATAAAAAACCGTGTAGTTTACCTTCCCCTGGGTACGAACTATCGGGATTCTTTGAAAACAGCTCGGTAAGGGAAATCCTAGAAGGATTGAAAGTACGGTATAGGTATAGGGTGTTTCAGAATTTTTTGAAATCCGGAAATCCTAGAAGCGTTTAATGAACTAGCTTTTCACCCAACAACTTTTAATTCAATATTTTCTAATTTTCTAAAATAAAGATCGATAATAAGGGAGTTCAAAGATTAAATTGATTAGGTTATTTATTAGCGTTTCTTAACTTATCATTGAGCAAAATAATATGTTTCCTACCAATTTGGTGTTTGGTTACGGAACTGCAAGAGTCTTGCAAGTCTCGCAAGTCTTGCAGCAAGACCAAGACCAAGACCAGGTTAGTCTTGGTATTGGTCTTGCATCCCAGTATTGGTCTTGGTCTTGGGTCTTGGTCTTGCATAGACGGTCTTGGTCTCGGTCTTGGTCTTGCAATTTTGCAAGACCAAGACCAAGACTGCAAGACCAAGACCAGTCTCGCAGCATCACTAATCCAATTAGTGTATAATTTATATGATTGATGATCTTTAATGTTTTCTTCATATTGAATATTAAATGTCTTGGTCAGTTGATAAGCCCTATTTTTTGAATTTGATACATTTTCAACACCTCTACTTCATTTCAAAACGGGAGGTTATTATCACCGGAATACAATAAAGATCCCGTCATTATAATAATTTATCAATCTCTCTCTTTCTGAAATGGAGAGTAGCCTATTATTTTGCGGAGTTCGTAATTCAAATATTCCTTTTGGTGATGACATGACTCACAGCATCCGCTTCTATTATATAAATATCAAATCCACTCTATCCACAGTAGCATAAAGTATTATTGAGAGGTTTTACTTGAAAAGAAAGCATCGAAGTAATCAATAAAAAAATCACAGGACCATATTAAGAAATGCTGGAACCGAAATAGCTGGGAACTGGATATGGAAAAATACATACGACTTCGAATATACCAGCGTAACAGTTAACACACAACAAAATGCTAGCAGATGATGTTGTTTAAATTGACTTTTCCCACGTTCTCGAAATGTGTGAGTGGTGTGTAAAAGAGCAGTTAGAAGTGTCCCCAGGCAATCGGGTCTGTGTACCGCTACTGTGCGCCGGCGTGATCATATTCTTCTTCGCCTTCGTCGTCATCATCATCAGCAACAGTAACGTCGGCGGCAGCGATGTATTAGCGGCGATTATCACGAACACCTAAGAAATGTCTCGGGATGGCGAAGAGGAGAAGACGAGGCCATTTCTCACAATCGGACACACAACCGACGACCGGTTTCCACCCACTTCTTCCACTGTGTTACACGAATGCATTCCACTCTGCCGTCCGCCCGCCTCCACCGCTCTTCTGCTCTGCTGCTGGCCCATGGATACACCGACTCATCATCAAAACAGCACTCTGCCGTCGTTGCCTTGCCCAGTTGTCAAGTGGTATGCTGTATATGCTCTTGGATGGCAATCGTCACTTTTGGTGCCACAAAACGGAAGAGAAGCCATAATTGTCATTCCCATGGAAAAATATTTCTTCTGCCTCTTCCACATTCCACACAAATGAATAAATTTAAAGAAAAAAATCTTAATAAGGCATTTGTGATTTTTATCTGTTTAAACTACAATATACAATGTTACGAGATTAGCTGTTTAATTAACAAAAAATGTCCGTATCTTTAAATGCTTGAATATAAAATTATTAATTATATTTTCAAGCATAAGTCGAAATCTCAAATACTTACTCAGTATAATGATTTTCAAATTCTTCAGTAGATCTAAAAGCAGTTAGCTAGAACTCGCCTAATTGGTTTTTCGAATTTGATACTTTAGTAGGTACTACAGAGATAGGTGACCGCAACACTGTCGTATAGCATAACTAAAGAATTTCTGATGCTGAGAGTCTGATGGTACATTTTTGGTGACAATAGAGAAAAAAAATGCATTATGTTGCCTATCAAATGAAAGAATTCCTTATACGTTTTCTTTTAATTTTGAGATAAACAAATGATGTTTGACAAGTACCTTTTCTTATATCCGAAACTACTAAGCCTAAAATTAAAAAAAAGAATAAAATATAAAAGTTTACAAGAAAACTGAAATGAGAATCATTAATATACGGACAACTTTTATTATATAAAATAATATCTGGGATGCTTAGCTTCAAAAATGTGCATATTTTTGGTTAAAATGTGTTGCGATTCTTAGACCGGTAAATAAAGCATCTGTAGTTCATAATTTATAGATCTCGAAATTAATATGAAAGTGCAATTTGAATGTGAAACATACCAGAACTTGTTTGTGTCCAAATCCACTTCTCGGCCTCAAAATCCATTCTAGTGTGGACCTTGAGGGTGGCATCCATTAAAAACGAAAATATCACCAATCAATTTCTCAGTCCTGAAATCCTCTTCCTGCAATATTTCATCGAAATCTGCCGAGGCATTCCAGAAAAAGCTTGTGCACCTCGAGGCTGGCACCCTCGCATTTTTTTTCACAAAACCTCCTATATAGATAAACTTAACTTTTTAAGTTTTACTTAAAACCTCATCCATATACCAAATTTTATCAAAATCTTCAGAGCCGTTTTCGAGATAGAATTTATATAAATAAATATACCTATTCAAGAATTGCTCCTATTAATATATTAGATTTTTCTCATATCTTGAAGGCAATAATGTTCAATTATTGAATAGTATTTAATACTCTCAAGATCAAAATCTTACTTGCGCTTATTCTCGAACAAACATTTTAAATTTTCGAGTCAATTGGACCTGGGGGTCTACAGAGCTTGATTATATTTAGTGTGTCTATAAAATAAAAAAATTTAAGCCTCCTAGACCTTCCATCTCAGTCTGGAGAGTTGCTGACTCATAGAGAAAGTGATTTCGCGAAAATATGTCCTATTTCACAGACAGGTGAATGTTGCTAACCTTGATCCATCACATTCCTAACAGGTAATTATTTTTTTCTTTCACATTCTTCTTCGCAATATAGAATATAGAACCCCAAAAACCTCTTGGTTTTATATCAAATATTCAATCTTCAGCTTACGAAGGTAATGTGAATTTTTCAATTTTTTTAATGAGAATATTTATGTGATATAGTGATATCGGATTTTAAAACAACGAACAATGTAGAATATTATTTACATTCATCTAATCTGCAGTATCCAAGCAAGTTCCATAAGATAAAAATTCACATAGCTATATATATTCTACAAGCTCATATTCATAAACAAATAAAGCAAAAATCCCATCTCATTTGGTAGAAATACGAGTTGGCAACAAGGTAAAAGCCTCCAGGCTCGGTCAAAGCTCAGCATGCAAGAATGCAACAGCACTATCCGTCTTTGTCTCTTTATTCTCCTCTGGAGTATATATCAATACCAGATTCATACATGGGTTGCAGGAGAACTAGTTAGAAACAGACAATATTCATGAAAATTCCAAGAACAGATTAAAATTCGATATTCAAATTATTAATTTGTTATAACAGAGGTATTTTTCCATGAGTTTCTAAACGGTCATAGGGGGATGTAACTATTGGGAATCTATTTTCGCTGTACTCTATTTCAAAAAGAGAGAGAGTAATAAAGTATGATAATGAAGGGATCTCTATTGTATTATTACGCTTATACGGCAGAAAACAATAGATATCTCTTAATTTTCATAATTTATTACTCTCTCTCTCCAATTCAATGTGAAGAATACATGTTTATCTTTTCTAATATTAAGGATAAACTTAAGAGCTAAAGCTACAAAAGACATAATATTGAGCCCTTTGACCGTTCAACAACAATGTATACATAATGTAGATGAACAAATTTTATTTGAAAATTTCAAAAATGCAGTTTTACAGTTGTTTAATATATTTATCAGAAATCTATGCCTCCTCAATGTCTGTAGGTTCTGTTTCCTAATCAATTATTATATTACTTGTCATTCACAAATCAAACAAAATTCAAGTTGGTAATATTATTTATAATAATAAATATTAATATTATAATGATGTCAAATATTCTGACATTCCATAATTCCAAAATTTTCAAATAAAAGCTTCTCTTCACCCGGTTTGTATTGTGTTTTTTGAGAAAGTGGGTTTATTTGAATTTGGGTAATTGTAGTTTTCAGTTATCTGTCATCGATCGAAATTTATCATAATTAATATTTTCAGCTATTAGTATACCTACGCCAAGTAATCTGGGCAGTTTGATTCGATAATCTTTTTGAAACCTTTTCTAATAACAGCAATATTTTCATTAGATTCCAGATTCATCCGGGTCGAATTTTTTGGTTTTTATGAGTATACCTACTCACTGTTTCATCTGATTATTTCTTGAATTAGGTATCTCATAGTTATATATTCGTATATTATCATGATATTTTTGGATATTGAACACAAATAGACTTGTTAAAAACACAATGATTATGTAAGAATTTATTTCACACTGAAAGAATACAACAATAATGGGGAACGGGGTATATATTAGATAGTTTTCAATTCTTTATCCTGTGTTCACTAATCAATGTTTATTGAGACTGTTTTTTTATTCATATAAATTTCAGCTTGATGCTGTGCTAGATCAACAAATTTAAAAAAATGTATTTATTCGAATGGTAGAAATTAAAACTCTTATTTTCCTTTGAATCTGAAAATTCCGTGAAATGAAATCGAGAAATGTAATATCTCGCTTCCTTGTGCTAGAATAATCCCTAAGTCTACTCAAATCAAAGTGCACAATTTCCAGCAAAATGTCAAAAAAATTTGGTCAAGCTCAATGAATTATTTTCTGAATATGTATATATTTCTTTAAATTTATCTAATATTGTAATTAGCTGCAGATTTTTTTTTCAAATTCTCAATAGTAAATAAAAAATGCGGCCAAGTGCGGACGGACGGATGGATGGATGGATATTTGTTGTTATAGCGGTAATAGAAATACACATTCTCTGAAAATTTCAACTCTCTACATATTACGGTTCATAAAAGCGCGTATACATTGAGCGATCGAACACCCAATGGCGAACGAAGACCAAAGGAAGTAAATGAATTCGCACAATGTGTATAGAAAACCAAATTCGAAGCAAACATTTTAGCCTTTGATCTTGTTCGCTCTAAGAGCGGTGCATAAAAGAGATTCGCTGTTCGGTGTGGACGAGGTAAAAACGATTCAGTTGGTATTCGTTATTCTGCCCGAAGGTGTAGTTGTATTATTGTTTATTTTGACAACATTTTTGGTTCTATTTTATTTATTAATAATTCGAATTCGGTTTTTTTTAAATAATCATATGTTTCCGCGTTACAGTCTGAAATATGTGTTTCAGCTATCTGGAAGGGGCAAATTTTTCCGAAAATCGAAAATTCTAGATTGGAAAATTATAAACGGAAACGTTTACATTGAATTTTTTATCAAAAAAATTACAGTTTTCGACTTACATGGATGGTAAAGTCTGAAATATATGATATGTGGATTTCCGCTATGTAGAAGATTTTTTCTCTCGAAAATTGAAAATATGAGACAACCAAATTAAAGAAGAGATTATATGTTGCAACATTGGACATTTTCTTAAAAAAGTTACAGTAAAGTCTGAAATAATATGTATATCTGCGCCGCGATGTTTTGAGATCTCTAAATAATAAGTACAAGCTAAGCCTACATGGTAATAGAATAAGTACGTACTTCTTCTTCTTTGGTATTACTGAACGTTCAACAATTTTCATGACTAATATTACGCTCAAGACTGTGAAATAAATATTTTTTACAGAAAATTGGAAAAAATATTAATTCTATTGGTGCTGGTACTTTAAGAGTTGTTGCCTACAACAACAAATTAGAACGGCACAACTTCAAAAGTACTAGCTCCAATAGAATTAATATTATTTTGTTTTTCATTGCACCAACTAATAAAGTCGTTCAATTTTTTTGTAAAAAATATTTATCTAGATTAATGTCATCTACCTATGGCGAATTCTTTTCTTTTTTGTTTCAATATCCCGCCAAAAACAGCGAAAGAAAATAATAGAAAATGAAAACACAATAAATATTTTTTTACAAAAAACTGGACTGACGTTATTTGTTGGTGCACTGAAAAATACGAAATAATATCAATTCTATTGGTGCTGTAACTTTTGAAGTTGTGCAGTTGCAGTTAGATTGATAACTTTTGGCACCAACTTCACAAGTACCACTACTTTTCAGTGCACCAACAAATAACGTCGGTCCAGTTTTTTGTAAGAAAATATTTATTGCACACTTTTGAGTGTAACATTGGTCACAAAAATCGTTGAACGTTCTCCACTAATATCGTATTATCGTATTGTCCTTGTTATTATGTAGAGATCTTAGAACATCGCTTCGGAAATACGCTCAAATATTTTAGATTTAAGATTTCTACCACCGCTTACCTCGAAAACCGTAACTCTAAGGAGTTATGTTGCTACAAATACTATTGCCTTTCATGTAGAATCAAAAGATTTTTAGTTTTTGAAAGAAATTTCCCCTTCCACATAGCAAAAATACCCATATGAGATTTTAAAATGAATGTAGCTCGAAAACCGTACCTTTTTGAAAAAATGTTCTATTTAAACTTTTCCAGATATCGTACTATCTATAATTCGAATCTCGAATTTTGGATTTTCGAGAAAATTTGCCCCTTCCTCCCCTTCGGGGCGGTTTTCGGAGAGAAGGAGATTTCGGTTTGAGTTTCTACGAATATGGGACCAATTTCCAAATCTCCTCTTTCGAATGAATCTAAAATCATTAAAATCGGAGCACGTTTAGTATATAATATCTGGGCGACCGAGGTTTGCTCGGGTGTTGGGTATCACAGAATTTAGAGTAGGGCTATAAGAGTTAATAAGGATATTTAAACTTATTAACAAATGTGCATATCTCTGGTTAAAATGTATTGCGAACTGTAAATACTGCTTTTATTGTTCACATATAGGTAAGTTATAGATTTCGAAATAAATATGAATGTGTAATAAGAATGATAAATATACTAAAACTCAGCTGTATCAACCCCCAAACACTATACATAGCTACTGAAACTTTTATCTGCGGAGCCATTCTTGAAATAGCCAGTGTGGTCCTCGAGGGTCACACCGATTAAATATAAAAGAATCGTCAATCGATTTCTCGACTCCGAAAACCCCTTTTCGCTAATTTTTACCAAAATCTGCTAACCCTTCCTTGCATGTACCTTAAGGGTCGCAATATATTAGGTATGTACAAATTTTCATTGAAAATTTCCAATTAAATTATTAGAAATTCATATTAACATCTTTTATTTAAGAGTGGGTTTTGTTAATAAAAAACTCAGGGGTTATCGGGATTCGATCCCAGGAACTCTAGATTATTACCCGGAAGCTTTACCATAGGAGTAATTCTCCCTATGACATTAATGGGTTCATATCGCTACCTGACATATAATCTATAAAACTCTTGAAATGAGAACATTAATTGCAATCGATTCAATATACTCTAGAACCCATACATACGAATTTTCATCGAAATCGGTAGACCAGATTCCGAGATAAAATTTGCATATATATATATATATAATGAATTGTAAATTCTTGACTGTCTAATTAATGATGAATTTTTAATGATTGGGGTTGCAGTCAAAATGCCAATAAAATTAAAACTCTTTAATCAATGTCGAGCTTTCGGTAACGCTTGTTACCTTCATCGGGACAAACTAAAATAACGAACAAATTAATTATAACAAGATGTTGAATGTCAATATAAAACCCCATAGTGTATTTAAAATGAATTGTAAATTCTTGACTGTCTAATTAATGATGAATTTTTAATGATTGGGGTTGCAGTCAAAATGCCAATAAAATTAAAACTCTTTAATCAATGTCGAGCTTTCGGTAACGCTTGTTACCTTCATCGGGACAAACTAAAATAACGAACAAATTAATTATAACAAGATGTTGAATGTCAATATAAAACCCCATAGTGTATTTAAAATGAGTTGTAAATTCTTGACTGTCTAATTAATGATGAATTTTTAATGATTGGGGTTGCAGTCAAAATGCCAATAAAATTAAAACTCTTTAATCAATGTCGAGCTTTCGGTAACGCTTGTTACCTTCATCGGGACAAACTAAAATAACGAACAAATTAATTATAACAAGATGTTGAATGTCAATATAAAACCCCATAGTGTATTTAAAATGAGTTGTAAATTCTTGACTGTCTAATTAATGATGAATTTTTAATGATTGGGGTTGCAGTCAAAATGCCAATAAAATTAAAACTCTTTAATCAATGTCGAGCTTTCGGTAACGCTTGTTACCTTCATCGGGACAAACTAAAATAACGAACAAATTAATTATAACAAGATGTTGAATGTCAATATAAAACCCCATAGTGTATTTAAAATGAATTGTAAATTCTTGACTGTCTAATTAATGATGAATTTTTAATGATTGGGGTTGCAGCCAAAATGCCAATAAAATTAAAACTCTTTAATCAATGTCGAGCTTTCGGTAACGCTTGTTACCTTCATCGGGACAAACTAAAATAACGAACAAATTAATTATAACAAGATGTAGTGTATTTAAAATGAACTGTATATATATATATATATATATATATATATATATATATATATATATATATATATATATATATATATATATATATATAAAGATGTTCTTGGGGATGCAGTCATATATTCAATAAAATTCTTTGGCATTTGTAATTGATGGCTATGAAATCTGTCCTGTTTTTGGCAAATTTATTTTAAATTCACGATTTTTGCCCTGAAGAAGAGAATAAACATTCTCGAAAGCTTGGCTTCAATCAAAGAATTTTATTGAATATATGACTGCATCCCCAAGAACATCTTTTTATTCATTATAAAACCAGTCAAGAATACAAAAAATCAATATATATATATACATATATATATATATATATATATATATATATATATATATATATATATATATATATATATATATATATATATAAGAATTGCTCGTTTAATATAATTAGATTAGATAAGGCGCGAACAAAGCAAAAAAAAGCAGACAGTCGAATTGTATACCTCCTCCGTTCGGGGTTCGTCGGTCAAAAATGACCCGAACTGCGAACAGCAAAACTTTTTTTAAATTTGCCGTTTGTTCGCTTGATGTAGACGAGACTCCGAATAGTGACGAAACACATTATAACCAATGTTGCCTGTTCGGCGTTCGATCGCTTAAGATAGAGCCCGCACACAGACGAATAGATGGACAAATTTAATATGTCTAGTAATACTGAAAATAGTTGAAAAAACTGGACCGACGTTATTAGTTGGTGCACTGAAAATTACGAAAAATATTAATTCTGTTGGTGCTGTTACTTTTGAAGTTGTGCAGTTGCGGTTAGAATGATAACTTTTGGCACCAACTTCACAAGTACCAGCACCAATAGAATTAATATTGTTTCGTAATTTTCAGTGCACCAACTAATAACGTCGGTCCAGTTTTTTGTAAAAAAGTATTTATTTCAGAATTTTGAGCGTAACATTGGTCACAAAAATCGTTGAACGTTCACCACTAAAGGTGAGTTTATACAGTTAATAAAATAAAATAAGAAACAAATTAAGATAAAATAAGAAAGTTGAACATGCTCATTTCCATGGGAGCGTTTATACACGAAATAAGCTAAATTAAGAAATAAGAATAAGAACTAAAGATGGCCAACTTTCATCTTTATTTCTTATTTTTTTTTCTTTTGTTTGGAAACTGATAATGCGCATGATCAACCACCAGAGAACTCTTAACTCGCATACAACACAAAAGTTTTTGTCAAAATGCTGTGATTTGATTGGTTCATTCTTGTTTCTTATTTTATTTTCGTCATCTGTATAAACCAATCTTTTTTTAAGTTATTCTTATTTCAATTTTAATTTGTTTCTTATTTTGTTTTATTTAGTGTATAAACTCACCTTAATATCTTATTAACCACGTATACTATATACACTTTGCTCGTCCTTGTTATTATGTGGAGATCTCACAACATCGCTGCGGAAATACGCTCAAATATTTTAGATTTAACCATTATACCACCGCTTACCTCGAAAACCGTAACTCTAAGGAGAAAATGTTCCTAATAAATGTTGATACACATATTATTGCCTTTCATGTGGCATCAAAAGATTTTCAGTTTTCGAAAGAAATTGCCCCTTCCACATAGCAAAAATACGCATGTGAGATTTTAAAATGAATGTAGCTCGAAAACCGTAACTCTTTTGAAAAAATATTCAATTCAAACGTATCCGGATATTGTCCTATCTTTAATTCTAGCATCTCGAACTTTGGATTTTCGGGAAAATTTGCCCCCTCCACCCCATTCGGTGGCGGTTTTCGGAGGGAAGGAGATTTCGGTTTGAGTTTTTACGAATATGGGACCAATTTCCAAGTCACCTCTTTCAAATGAATCAATAATCATCAAAATCGGAGAACGTTTACTATATATAACGCGCGAGCAAACCAAAATCGAATCGTATACCTCCTCCGTTCGGGGTTCGTCGGTTATAAATAGAAATACACATTTACTTGAAAATTTTAACTGTCTACGTATTACGGTTCATTAGATAAAGCCCACTGACAGACGGACGAACAGCGGAGTCTTACTAATAGGGACCTGTTTTCAGCAATTTGGTAAGGACCCCTTAAAATGCTCACTTCAGTCTATCTATCTTGGGATATTATTTGTTTTATACTTTTGGTCCTCTTTTCTAGACCTACTGGGAACTTTTACAAAGTTTTATCGATATGCGGAAATGTCGGCTTCGGTAGTAATTTTTAAATTATTGCTAGACTTCAATTTCTAATTGTTCCCTTTTCTACATGTACCTACTTGACGAAAATATAGATAAATTCTTAATTTGGTTTTTATTTAACTAGACGAATGTGTATAATATAACCTATGCAAATCTGCTAATCAAACCAATTACCGGAGTTATCTCGGAAACGGATGAACCGATTTTTCGGCTTTCTTTGTTCCGAAAAAATAAATGGTGAATTTTATTATATCTTTGTAGTATATTAGTTGGAATTCAAGGTTGGAAAATCGTCCAATTGGACACACGACATATTTAAATTTTTATTGCTGTTTTCATACGCAAAAGGCAAACATTGGTGTCTTTAATCTTTGCAAAAGGTTCTAAGCAATGAACAAAAGATTATTATAATAGATAATATATACCTACCTACAGGGTTATGATAAAGAATGGGATCAGCCTTTTATATGGAATACCGCTCACTTGATCAAAAATCGCCCGCACCCATCAAATTTATTCTTTGAAATATTTTTTTTTGGGAAAAATATATTATACAGTGTGAATCGCGTGCTACATGTGTCAACTTAATTTTTTTTAATGAAAATTGTATATTTTTACAGTTTTACATTCTACAATCAATTCTAGACATCTTATAAATAATGTCATATATTTGTCTCCAGCCGTTTACAAAATACATATTAACAATTTTAATTTTTACAATTTTTGAACAATATAGACAAACAACAAAGAATGAGAAGAAACTATTTTATACGATGTTGAAAATGTCCTCTACCAGCTGTTCTGCAGTAGATCAATCGATCTAAAAATTCCTGTTGTAAAATTGGTATGTGGAGATACTTCTCTTATTACTAGTCGAATAAACTCCTTCAGCATATCTACAGAATTGGGTTTAGGTTTATAAACATTTTTTTTTGACGTAACTCCATAAAAAAGTACAGTGGGTTGAGGTTGAGGTTTGTTGAAACCATAAAGTTGAACTTAGTGAATCAGGATCATTATCATCTGGAAATAGAGTGGCAAGAGTTGGATTCAGATCATTTCGAAGGAGATTTAAATATCCATCTCCAGTGAGACTCTCATCAAAGAAAAATGGTCCGATTATCCTATTTTCAATAATGCCCGCCAAACATTAACCTTTACATTATACTGGATGTGATTTTCTACCAGCCAGTGAAGATTTTTATGTGCACCGTATCTGTAGTTTTGTCGATTAACCTCACCATTTAAAGAAAACGTAGCTTCACCTGAAAAACAAATTATTTGGACAATTCTTGTGTGATTATCTGTTTGCTCAATCATTATTTCACAAAACTGTTCTCGCCTATCAGGATCATCGTGCAATAACTCTTGTACAAATACTTGTTTGTATGAATGAAACTTTTTGTAGAAATTTAGATACGGTGGTTTGGTCAATATCATTGTCCTGTCCAAGTTGTGTGCTTGAGCTATGAGGATCTTCCTGTTTTGATAATAATATGTTTATTTGTTCTCCTCAGATATACCAGGACGACCACTTTTAATTCTATCTTTAACAGTAAGATCTCCACTTACTTGCTAACCTAGTCACTGTTGATTCGCTTATGCATAAAGAGTGTTACTTAAGTTCAGAACGTTGCTAAGTCGAGAAACATACCAACGTTGCATACCAGAATTAAAGTGTTAATATTTTGTAAACGGCTGAAAAAGGACATGATTTATACTTAAAAAATGTCTAGAATTGATTGTAGAATTTAAAAATGTAAAAATATACAATATGTTTCATTGAAAAAATTAAAGTTGGCATATGTAGCACTTTTATTCACCCAGTACAATATCTTTTGGGCGGTATTCCATATAAAAGGCTGATTCGTTTCTTTATCATGACCCTGTATATTTATACTATTCTATGCATTATAGGTAGATTTTGTATTCTAGCATAGCATAATCTTATGTATTTTTATGTAATTTGGTGTTACCTAATCGTATAAACGTATTATACCATAGAGCAATACTAATTGCATGCAATTACACCATGTACTGAAAATATTTCATTCAAGTCAGGAAGGAAATTATAAATCGAATAACATGAATTGTTCGTGTTTATTCAACAAATTTCACATGTCCACATTCAATATACCTAGGTACCTACGGTTATGGTTGGTAGTTATGGGTTACGGTTCATCGATACACAGTCAATAGTTCATTTTATAAAATATTATTTACCTGATAATTCGTCTATACCAGGTAAAATGGATGACTAGTATAAAATTTGACTGGAGCCACAATCCATCAACTAGGTACCTACCTTCCAAATATTACTCACAATGAGACTGAGCACAAATTTTAATTATCAAAGAAATTGATTCAAAGAACAAAGACTTGTTTCTTGAAATTTATATGCGAAATTAATTTGATTTCTGTATATACTGAACATTCAACAAAATTCGACATAATATGCTTCTACAGAAATTTTTTGTGTCTTCGTTCTTAGTCTTTTTTATTTTTTATAGGAGATCATGTCCTTATTATGCATATGCATATATCTTTCTTTTGATGAGTTTTTGAACGACTTTAAAAAAAGGGGACGTATACAATTCGGTTGTATGTTTGCTTTTTTATGGCTGTTCGCGTGTTTTGCAATGTAAACGTATTCTGATTTAGACTATTTTTGTTTCACTTGAAAGAGGAGAGTTGGGAAATGGTCCCATATTTAAAAAAAATCAAATTCTAAGACTCCTTCCCTCCAAAAACCACCCCCAAAGGGGTGAATAGGGCAATTTTTCTCGAAAATCTAATATCTGAGAAGCCACACTTAAAGATGGGACCATATCCAGAAAAGTTTGAATTGAACATTTTTTCAAAACTGTTACGGTTTCAGAGTTTCGCAATGGTAAAGTTTGAAATATGTGATAGGCGTATTTCCGCTATGTGGAAGATAATTTTTCTTTTGAAAATTGAAAATATGTGACAGTCAAATTAAAGAAAAGATTATATGTAGCAACATTTAAATTGAGTTACGGTTTTCGAGCTACAGCAGTAGACTGAAATATGTATATTTGCGCACGATGGGTTGAGATCTCTGAATAAAAATAACAAGTACTTACAAGCTAACTCTATATTTTCTTGGGTATTAATGAACGTTCAACGATTTTCGTGACTAATGTTACACTCAAAAATGTGAAATAAATATTTTTTACAAAAAAATGGACCAACCTTATTAGTTGGATTTGTGCCGTTGTAGTTTGTTTTTGTTGTAGGCACCAACTTCACAAGTACCAGCACCAATAGAATTAAGATTATTTTGTCTTCTTCTGTGCAACAATTTTTTGTAAAAAAATATTTATCAATTAGATATTGTTACTTTTTGGGATTCAGCAGTATTCGACGAAAACTTGTAGTTTAGCTTAAATTTTCAATGCAATGAAATTTAATCTGCATATGTAGCATTGAAACATTCTGGTGCAACTTTAATTCCTTAATTTCAGATATTAGATCAATAAATACACAGGGTTGATTTTTAACACAAAACCTCGTACAATTCTGTTTCTTCATTGCGTATGTTTTGACTTGACAAAAATTATACAGGGTCACACATGAAAAAATTATAGAACCACCGAAATTGAAAAAAGTTAGATTTTCCCTATTACTGTCAGATAAAATAAAGTAGATTTACTAGCACATTTGCGTAAAACATTTAGAAAATTTAAGAGAAAATAACATTGAAAAAACATATAAAAGGTATATATCTAGGGTTACCACAGAATTGGTACTAATTCTATGAGGGTTACTAACATAACCTAGCGTACCACCTTTTTAAAATATTTATTAAGGGAAAAGGTGAAAGTATGAAATATAATTTTACTGATATCAGAGTAGAATTTTACTGAAATTTTAATAAGCATTTAATAGAAAATACTCATATAAGAAGAATTATCGGTGATTCATGGTATCAGCCTTGCTGATTTGAATCAGCTCAGAATGGGATTAAAACAATCAAAACTCTACCCTACCCTGCAAAACCAAAATTCAAAGTGAAGACTGCGTGACCACAAAAAACAGCATACCTACTCATAGTCATATCAGCCATGATCAGATTGAATTAGTCATTGGGATCAACGAGTTTACCAAGAACATTTTTTTATCGTTACAAATCACATCGACATTATTGTAGGTAGACTGTCGACATAGAGAATATTTTTCACAAGTTCCCTTCTACCTGCTTGTCTGAGTAATAATAAAACAATACCGACATTTTCAGGTTGTTTGTCATGCGGCAGGTCATACGATTTTTTGTGAGTTAAATTCACAGCGTTAAACATCCAAATCTTTATGAAATATTTCAACATGTCAATTATACAATTACTTTAATAGCTGGCGAGAATATTTCATGGACAAGGAAGGTACAGACAGCTCTTAAAGTCTTACCAAGTTCCTTTGATTTTTTCTAAGAATATATAGGTACAGAAACCTAGATTTTATTGATTCTTCGAAGTCGAGTCAACCAGGCAGGTATTTTGTCAAACAATAATATATTGATATATATCTTAACTTTAAAATTTCTAATATTATTTTCTTATGTCTCGTTAGTCTCGTATAGACTTATCTATACAGTTCGCCCAAAATTGGTAATGAATGCAATGGTATTTCGGAAACTATAAGAGATAGAAAAAAGCTTATATGGGAAAAGTTTTAGATAATTATATTGGTAACACAATGCTATTTGAAGAACCTAACTACTTCAATTTATTAGATATTTTGAAATAACTAAAATTATGAATTTAAAAAAAATTCCTATCAGATAAATCAAATTGCTTAAGACAAAGTTAGAGTAACTTTTTACATAGAATACGTTTGTATACATAAGTTTCTCCTAATGTTTGGATACTTAAATGAAATTACATGACCAGTTCTATCATATACAGCCTAAATGAATATTTAAAAAAATCTAGTAAGATTTATCTAAAATTATGTATATCAATAATTTAATGGAGGTAAGAATTAGAATTGGTGATAAAAAACATTTGGATATTCTGCTACAAGGTCGAGATAACGAGTGGTAATTTGTAATATCAAAAATACGTATATTGTATATCTATGATAAATTAGAGAATATATATAACCAAAACTTACGACGTTGACATTGTTTCTTCATTCCATTTATTTGATTAACATAGGCAAAGTAGATACGTATTGCTCAATTTGCAACATAGTGTCTATATACACACTACTTAGATTTTGAGATATTTATTTTGAAAATATACTTACGGGGGTTTCGAAAATTTCTAGTCGATCTTAAATATATGGTTATGACCGGAAGTCGACATTAACTCGCTTGTTTCAATTAGAATATGCTATTTTTTGGTTTCATTTTTAAATGCTACTTCAGTTAAAGGTTTCATACATACTGCATCATTATCTCTGATAAAATTTTCATAAACATCACAATATAAATAAGAAGGTAGTATTAAAAGATCAAACAAATATATTTTTTTTACAATCAACTGGACCGACTTTATTATTTGGTGCACTGAAAAATACAAAATAATATTAATTCTATTGGTACTGGTATTTTTGAAGTGGTGCAGTTGCAGTTAGATTGAAAACTTTTGGCATCAACTTCAAAACTACCAGAACCAATAGAATTAATACCTACTTATTATTTTGTATTTTTCAGTGCACCAACTAATAAAGTCGTTTGTAAAAAATATTTATTTCACACTTTTTAGTGTAACATTAGTTATCAAAATCATTCATCGTTCACGATAGAAGATAATACGTTTCTTATACTTATTCAGAAATACACAAATTTCAGACTTTCCCACTGCTGTAATTCGGAGACCATATTTTTTTAATGTCCAATTTAAATGAAGCTACATATAATCTCTTCTTAAAATTCCCCAGTCTCATAATTTCAATTTTTTTGAATGGTCTCTTCTTTAATTTTCTAGTCTCAAATTTTCAAACAAAATTGCTCCCTTCACCCCCCTTTGAGAGAAGTTTTTGAGGGGAAGGGCATGTTTAATTTCGGTTTTTTTCGATGGGACTAATTCTCAACAGTCCTCTAATAAATGAAAAAAGAATCATGAAAATCGGAGCACATTTACTAGCCGCGAACAACCATAAAAAAAATGCAGACAAGTCGAATTGTATACCTTCTCAGTTTGGTTCGTCGGTGAAAAATGGCATGTTCCATTTGAATTAAGCGAGTTAATGACGACTTCAGGTACAACTTGTTATGTGTAGACCACCTGATAATTTTGAGAAACCCCGTATGTATATTTTCAAAATAATAACTTGGGTTTCCGGAAACGGCTTAACGGTCGATTCTCATTAGACGTGCAAGGAACCGGATCGGCAACGGCTCGGCTAGAGCAAGATTTCTTGAGGCAATTCACACTGAGATATCCTTGCCGTGGGGTTGTAATTTTAAGCTTGTGATTCTAACTTTGTGAGAAGTGATGTTGTCGAGTTAATAAAAATTGCAGAAATATAAAAAGACCTATTTGGGTGCATAAAATGCTAGAAAAACGAACGAAACGTTGCACTCAGAACTTTTAGAAGACCAGACAAAAATGTTTCGTGTTATCGAATGTCAATAGATGAGTTTGACAATTTATTGGGTCAAATTGCGGAACTTCTTCAAAAACAGAACACAACTTTCATGATTACTATTCACTTGTGGCTACAACTCTGATGAACGCAGACAGCCGTGTGGCGTATTTAGACTTATGGCAAAGATTAAATACATATTTGCTTGTGGGAACCTGGAAGGCAGATGCTCGGCAAATATTTTTTCCGGAGAAAGCCGCAAGTAAAGACGGTCGCTTGCCGAGACGTTGTCCGCTTAGTGTGAATTAAACCTCGCACACTATAAGATTAATGATAAAGATATTTGGCCGATTCGGTGCCTTGCATTCGCCGACCACGTGTCTTGCGCGAAAGTGAAAATCGGCCTTAAATCAAACTCTAGGTAAATGGTACACACTGTATATAATATTAAGTAATCAATTGCTTATACAGTAGGTACGATTTTAGATACATAGAAAATTAATTATAGTTTGTTCAATAAAATAAGGTACAAAAATACTTCATCACTAAAATATAGGGGGCAACTTAGAGGTAAAATGATCCGGTGTGATTCATGAAGATTTTCTGTTGGGGTTTTCCTATTAAGTGTAAGCCCTATATTTCGTTTATTTTTACAAAATTTTAGACATATAAAAATACAGAATCGTATTGTTCATTACGAGGCCCTTTCATCTAATAAGTCATCATATAAAAAAAAAATATCTAGCTTGCCTCAAAACAAACTCCCATTATCAAAATTCGTTTAATTGAGCTAAACGTCTTTCATCGAGTAAGTCATTTCTTTATAAGTAGGTACTAAAATTCGAACTTTTGGTATTCGACAGATTCGGCTTTGAAAGACACCAGAGTAATTTTATGAGTATCCATTTTTTTTCGTCCAATGTACAGAATCCCAAAAGTGAAAATTATTATTTTCCAAACCACCCGGGATATTCCTCCAGTGATAGATAATTAGAATACAGTAATAGGTAATGAAATGGTTAAGCCAATGAGTTTTTCTCTTTTTATATTTAAACCATCTTGAGTTGCTGTCATGCCATGTGGCTTTTTCTCTAACAACATTACAAAGAGTTATATCATGAAAGAAAATTATTCTAGTTATTGAAAAAAAATAATTGTAAAGTCTAGTTGGCCTTATATGTCACATGCGTTTTACATATGTCAAGTACTTAAGCCTGTGTCATTCAAATCTCTTTGCTGTGAAATATCTTTTCCATGTTACTGCATTATTCACTCTTTTCCTCCAATAAATATTTGCATCTCATTAAAGGGCATACTGGTAGACTTGAAATTAATAAAACTATTTCAATAAAATTTCAAATATTTATTAGCATTTAAATAAAATTCCATACATAAAATTTCGAAGGCACTTTCGGCATTCAATTAATCCATTAAATTCTATAAGACATACAACATAATATTATTATTATTATATCGTCAAATCTGAACACAATATTTTCAGAATAAAAAAATAGGTAGAAGGTAGACCGATATTACACGCGATCGTGTGCCACTAGACACAATTATCGTATGGAACTTATTCTAAACTATAGTCTAAACATCACAAACGATTTAAAAATATATATATTGATCGCTATTAACTATATATAAATGGAATAAAAACAAAGCATTTCTCCATAATCCCAACTGATTGGATAGAAGTAAGAAATATATCAAAAAATGTCCTTCCTCTTTTAGAAAAATGTCTTTAAATACACCAGACAATCAGATCTATCACAGAGAAGCGACCTCACAAACGAACCGCAACACGTGTGGCTGTCTTTGCACTCACCAGATCAAATGAACGACATTTATACAATAAGTATATATAATATATATTTATATAACAGGAAAATTGTAAATTGATAAAAAAGATGATACTTTGTACTGGGCTTCCGTCTTTCATATGAACTGCGATAGAATTACTCCCATCAGGATCTCCAAATAAACAGATATTGTTCGAGATAATGTAATTGAAAATGAAATAGGTAAAATAAATGGTTAATATCAAATGAATATCCTGATACGAGTTTGGGAGGTTATTCTCTCCTCACGTCTGAATGACAGTATTTTTTCAGAATGTTCGCGTTTGGCAGTAGTATAAACGATATAATATCATATCAATGGAATTTAGGAATACAAAAAGCAGTTTCTGGAATGTGCTGTTATACTTTGAGCTACTTCCATTTTGAAAGTACGACATGTACCTTATCTATTTTGTCATACTTCCATATCTATCACAGCCGAACAACGGCCAGATATGGACATTCTACACAGTCTCTTCTGTCATCACAGAAATTTGCAATAATATGTATTATGGATTCGTATTATTTCTATTTCGAAGGCACTTTCATTTCTAGACAGTCTCTTTTCCTTCCAGCTTTTTCGATAGATCCGAAATAACTTCTTTGAATATCAACGGATCGATGTTTTTGCCTAGTTGATACAAAACGAACCAATCACCAATCTGGCATTTATTGGCAATGGTCTCAATGTCACGAGATCCAGCAATTTTACACTTGGCTCTGAGCAGATACAGGCGTATTTTGGGTGCCATGATGACAGCGAAACGGTAAATCAAGGAGATACCGGACAACACGCTCAATAAAATGAACCAGAACCACAAAAATACGTATATCTTCTCGTTGACGATATTCAAGGGCAGTACACAAAGTCCGTCGAACTTCTGCACCGATCCTGAAGGACCGTATTTGTGGAATGTACACTTAGTAACTTTTGGGAACACTCTTGCCATAGGATCTTCTCTTTCTTCGGGTTCCAATTCGGTGAATTTGAGCACATCGCTACCGTATGTGCTGAATTCTCCGTCCAAAAAAAAGTCCATGAAGAAAATTTGTCCGACAACGTTGACAAAATTTAGTGCTTCACAGATGAAAAATCTAAAGGCATAAAAGTTCTGTAGGTGCAAGTTGGTGGTGAAATAATCAACCAACAGTCGTTTTCTATCCTTCTTGCAATCGTCGCTTACAATGGGACAGTTGAGATCGAGCACCAACATTTTTATTCTGCCGCCTTCCCAAGTTTTCCACAAGTAACGTGGCACATAGAATAGCATCGCCTGAAACAGAATTAAGAATACTTTAGAAAAGTGTTCCTTGATTTTGATTTCGGTTAGTCATAGAATTTATAATTTTGTCCCTATTAATCAAATAATTAATAAATATGATAAAAAATACACACAATAGAATGTTAATCATCACTGTCAGCAAAAGTTTTATATATGTATTGTTCAGTATAAAAACACATGTGACGCACAGCAATTACCTAATTGAGCTTAAGTATTAGATGATCATGACAAATTCCATGTTTCTAGCCTGTTCATATTGTTTTTATTTGTTTGATTCCAAGAATTACTAGTATATTTATTTAACACATGATGTGATCTAAGGAGTACAAGAAGCCCTGGTATCGAAATATACTCAAATATAAAAAAGCCAGCAAATGTCCACTGGTTTCATCTTCTAAAATGTTTACAGGGTGATAACAAATGTTTAAGCAAATATAACACTGATATGGTGTTTATATTCGATAAATAAAATCAAAGAGCACATTCTTTATATTATCATTGTATTTGATTGGATATTGAATGAGTATAAAATATTAGTATGTATATGTATAAAGTAAAAGCTTCATTAAGATTGTACAAGAAGAGAAAATTGTCTCTATTACCAGCCAAGGTTACTTTTGAGTGATTCAATTTGTCTCAATAATCTGACTACCTATGTTAAAATAATATAGAATCTACCTGAAAGAACAGGGCGAAGCAAACCCATTGGTAATACTTGTGGTACTTGACCTCGTCTTTACCATCCGAATGACTTGCAACCCCAGGCTGGACAATGTCCTGGCCCACTCTGCCCAGCATACGGTTGGGTACGGTGAAGGTAGAATAGATCCAACAGTAGGTATCCATCACATTCAAAGGTATTTCATCTACGATACAATCGATGGGATCGCCGATGTATTGTCTGCTGGTAACCAGCAAAGAAAAAGCAATCAAAATAATCACGGTTGCTTTGTAATGCAAACGGAATATATTGTTGTCGATGCATACTGCATCTATTTTGAGTAGGCCTTTCACCGAACCAAACACATCAAACATGATTGTTTCTGGTGATCTACACACTCACTGCACACAAAAAAAACAAAAAACACCGTCCTAAAATTAACTAACTATTCCCTCGAGCCTTCCTCGCCTTTAAAATTGTTGTCGATCCAGCATTTGAGCCAACTACTGACTACAAAGTTCTGGTGAACGAACGCGATCGTAAATGTGAGCAATGGGGGGAAATTCCGGCTTCGTCATTGGCTGCTACGAGCCCTACCAGCGTGCCACGCTTAACCTGAAATGAAAATCTTACAACGTTGTCGGTGTTAATATTTGCCTATAAAAATCCGAAGCGCTCTGGTATCTACGTCATAAATGAAAATAATTGAGTAGGTATATTATACATATTTATTAGATTATTTGATAGAAGACAGTAGCGTCTTGAAACAAAAAGGGGTGATCAGTGCTGTATCCATGAAATGTATACCTATAAATACATATCACATATTACTATTATTCCATATCCACATATAGGAATTCTGATTTATTTTGTTTGTCTTTTTTGTTGACGGATTTTAGTAATCTATCTTCATTTGGAGAATGATGACTAAGAGATAGTAGTTGGTCCAGTTTTTGAGATTTTCTTCAATAAAATGTGACATTCATCTCAAAAAAAACATTCAAAGGGGATGATGAGGAAATCCTAAATATAATAAAACATGGAACGGTTCACAATATATTTAGGTACCTACCTATCTGAAAAATTGTAATAAAAAATATTTTAATTAATGAACCACAAATATAGGTTTATAGGTAGTTTAAAGCGTGAGTACATTTATTATTTAAGTTAGCGCTGTCATCTGAACAAACTGTTCACAAACGACATTACATTTATCATAATTATGATAAGATTTCTATGACATTATATTAGGTTTTTCTATTATTTTGATTAATTCACACTACGCATATGTGTAATAATTGATAAAAAAAATTAATTTTAGTTGATCATCTAATGAAGTGGGTCTATTATTTTCTTGTTTTCTTAGGAGTTAGGTATATTGTATACCTACGTATTGCTTTTGTATGAGTATATGCAATTAATTATAAATTTAACAAAGTTTTTAAAAGAACTTCTGCATAAAAAAAGATTTAAATGATTCATTCAGGTGGTATGAGATTAAATCAAATATTATAATCTGCCTACCTTAAACTTCGACTTTTCTATTTTCAAAATTGCGGTACATACCTACAAAAATTATTTTATTAATTCTCCAATTGTATATCTTCATTAATCAAAAGGTTATTAGAAATGTCCTTTAATTTAACTTTTCATAATACGTCATAGAAAATAGAAATGAATATCAACAATAATTGATTATGGTTAACGTTAACAACTTGACCCTAATATCTATCAATCACTAACAAGATAAAGAATAAAAATAAAATAATTTTAAAATAATTGAACCAAGGATGTAACTGATAAAAGAATGATTCCCCATTGTTTCTAAATTGTAAACAAAATGTACATGATCACCATGTTATCTGATTCTCAATCAATCTTCACGATGAAGAAATAAATGTATATAAAATAATAAGAGTGTACAAGATAAGCCAGTTTCAAGAATTTAGAGATACGAAGCGTCTAACATCAATCAAAGAATTGACAAAATAATTTTTTTTATAAACTAAATAATTTTTAAATCCGTTTGTATTCCATGAATTTTAATCCTACTTAATGCCATAGTTATAAATATTCATTACCTACCTTAACATAATCTAGTCCATTAGTAGAAACTAGACATTTCACAACAGTTGTATTATCTAGAACGATCACTAAGTACTAAGTAGATATACTTATCCCTATTATGCACCTGGTTTATCCAAATAAATTCATTTAACGTTTACCGTCTAAGGTGTATAGGTATCTGATTATTTAGTATTATCAAACCTATTGGTAGATTGCTGCCTGGAAAATTAATCGAAAAGACCTAGAGAATTCTTCGATGGTATTAACTACTGGAAAACCCCGTTTTTGTCAATTCAACTCCATAATAAATAATAATAGATTGATAATTCATCAATAATGAACTTCTCAAGAATATGTTTTGTTTTTTTGGAAATAGGAGTAGGTATTGAGGAATGATTCATATCCAATTAAAAAGTGGAAGGGTGTCGATTTTTGAAAAAAATTATTGCAGGTTTAAAGAAGCGATTATTTCGAGCTACATTGTACTAGATTGTACCTTTTCAAAAAAATTATTGGTTTCGAAAGATTTGAAATCACTGAATATAAAACTGAAAAAGATAGATATTTTATATTACGGATTATTGCATTAATAGAATTATTTTTTTAAATTATTTCACCATTCATAAATTTTTCAACTCTTGATTTTGATATATAATCTATTTCCACATGCTTCATAGATAATGTTGCAAGGTAATAATGATTTTAATGAATAATGAAATATTCAATAATGTGAAATTTATAAATATTTGTTTACAAAAAATGGACTTAATTGACCGACGATCCCCGCCTTTTTTTGGTTTTTGCGCGCCTTTTACATAGTAATCGTACCCTGATTTTGATAATTTTTGATTCATTTGAAAGATGAGGCTTAAGAAATGGTCCAATATTCATAAAAACTGAGATCCGAAATCTCCTTCCCTCCGAAGACCGCCCGCTGGGTGGAGAGGGCAATTTTTTTCAAAAATCGAAAATCTGAGGTGGTATAATTAAAGATGGGATAATATTTTAAATATTATTAGGTGGTTTCCGGTGCATCATTTAATGAAGTTGGGTTCTATCTTTTATAAAATGTTATTTATCAGTAGTACTTTTTATATTCCACAAATAAAGTTCTCTTTTGTATTTCGTCCGGCAACAGTGCTTTGGAATGCAGTTTAGAAACCGAGCAGTTAAGCCGACAACTTTTCAACAGAGCAGACAAAGAGATGCAGTACAAATGCTGTCCAGGATATTCTTTCTCTCTTCCTCTTTAGCTTTATCGGTTCTCTTCTTCTAAAGCATACACCAAACCAACTACGCCAGTGGCAGGCGATGGAAGGGGAAATGATAATTAATAGAATAATTCGAATCTATTGAGTCTATTATTTATTTAGGAAATTGTTTGAAGGATTATTGGATTCATTGACATCGAATTAGAGCACTCATTTCTTTGCTGCTTTGTCTGATTGATGTCAAGTTTGTCATAATCATTATTATCAGCGAAATGATATGAATGACGCCACTGGCTGTTTTCGTGTACCCAGTACCCACGCTTATTTGAACATAGCTGCGACAAATTCTTAAATGTTGAACTTGTGACATTTGTCAGAGAGGGCAGACAAATGTTTTGTAGGTACCTATGTTCAAGCTTCGCTTGTTTAGTTCATATTTGAAAAAATATTTGAATTCACATGAAATCGTAATGTATGTTTTGTATGTTATCTGTATAACGTAGATACCTACTTCAAAAGAAAATACAATATGTATTACAATTTTTTAAATTTTAGTAGGTACCTGCATATTATACCTAGATACCTACCTACCGAGTGGACCAATATGCCGATCCTTCCTTCTCAGGAAGTACCTAGGTATTATTAATCGTTAATTATCGACATCCTGCTAGTTTAAAAAAAACGCTCGTCAGCAAAAACTGTCAAGAGAAGTCGCTGGAAATAACTTTCGAGTCTCCAGCTCTATCACCAGAGGGCCAAATCCTTAAAATATTCGCAATTTTAGTGGGTCTTGAATAAGTAAAATATACCTATTAAGGCCTAAATTCTGAACACGTTTTAAAGTAGGGGAGAGTGGGGAAGTGTTTATGAATAAATTTCTACAATTCGCTTCAATTCCAATTGCCGTAGGCAGGCAGAGGATTTATTCGAAACAAATATTTTAAAACTTGTTTTTGTTGAGAATTTAAAATGAAGCACGCGATCACTGTGAATCACAATGGAATGAGATTAATTTCTAAACAAAATGGCGCAAACCATATGTCGATATCGTTTGTCTAATAATTGGATATAGGTACCTACCTATAAGTAAAAACGTTAACTAGTATTTCCTCACAGGGTATTATAAATTAAACACAAAGAAAAATGATATTTCATCTTCATAGACATCCTGTGCACTTTTCCTAGTAAGTTAGAGATTATCTGAATTTTAGATATAGGTATCTACTAATAAATGGATCGAAAGGGAAGTATATTTTTATGGCCATACTAGGTCACCAGACTTTACTTACCTGATCTTCTATCTATGAGGAAAATTGAACGATTTTTTGTTAAAGTTCGACCAACTATGAAACATGACATGATGGAATGAATTTAAAACGCAACAAGTAGGTAGGTAGCATTCAATCGCTACGCTGAAATCAGCTGTTATGTCTATCAGCAAGAGATTCAGACTACCTACGTCTTTCGTCTTTGTTTAGATTAGAAAATTAGAAGAACACTTTCCCATTCTCTCTCACCCTTTTTTTAATAAAAAAATAAGAAAAGTGTTTACCAAAATGTGTTCAGAATTTAAGCGTATTTTGTGTATTTTCTAGTGCACCAACAATGTTTGAGGTCATTTTGTTTTATCTCTGATAATTTCTCATTAGAAAACGTATCGATCTGAAATATTGTTTACTAGATTACATATAAGTTTTTCTGTGACGGATATGTATACAGTTTCTACAACTGCATATTTCATTGGGTTATTCTAAATCATCTACCAATTTGATTTGGTAGGTATCTATAAACTTCTAGAAAAGTGTTTTGATAACTACCTATGAGATGCTGTAATTCTGTAATCGTTACATAGCTGATATCATAATGACGTTAATTTCTCAATTTTTGTGTTCAGGATAAACCAACTACTTACCTACTTAGTATTATCTAAGTACTTACTATTGGTGGAATTTTGATAAAACATACAAATATGTATATATCATCTATTTTACTGGAAATTTTTCTGTTTCATAATAATAATAAAGAGTTTTGACGAATTATGTGAATAATGTCATTTTCTTATTATTTCTTCATCATTGTGAAAATAAATATCACATAAAGATGAATAAGACGTACCATAATAAAATTAACTACATTTTTGTTTATCTAACGTATTTGTGATTAACCGATGCTACATATGTCCAAATGGACATAAGAAATCTTAAGAAGAGTAGGTATTTTTGTTATTGTCGATATCAAATGAAAAACATTTTCACTATCTTATTTTTTTACATTAGGTTTTACTTTAGAATATTCATTTCTGGTTATAAGATTGCATCTGTTAATAGTGATATAAAAAAAACATTCGAATTTTCGTTTGTTTTGGTACTTTTAATTAAACCAGATCTTGAATCACCAGTTTAATACAATATTTGTTGATTTTAATATACCATGTCATCTGCTATCTTTTGAATTATGTATAGGTACTGGTATCAAGATCTTTCTGGAAATCAACGATGATTATAAGACTATTATGTAATAAACAAGTTTTAAGGTGATGATAAGTATAACATTTTATGTGACCACAGACTCTGTTGACAAGACAAATATTTTAATAATTTACAACTCAAGATTTACAAGTGTTTGCTAGTTTTAGGTAGGTACATGTAATTTCCATGTACGTGATTGTTTTGATGACAATAAAGGATATCCGTGGTTGTGAAAGAGTCTAAATGATTGGTATTTTATTGGATAATCAGTACCTATAATAAATATGATTTCGGTCTAGTATAAAGTAGATAAATAAAAACGTAGTATGTGTAAAATAAATATATTATTTGACAGATTAAAATGAGTTATCAGTAGATTTTTTTGCTGAAAACATTGTATTATTTCATTGGTAATTAATATCAAAATTTTACTTTTTCATGCCAACAGATGTGATGAAATTAATTTATTTAATATATCATCAAAGGATCTAACTGATCAATGATTATTTCATACTCTTAATTTAACGTTAAGGTGTCCCAGAACTAATGGGGAAAATGTCGGGAGCGTATAGAGTATAGAGTTAGCCAAAATAATATTAGCATATAGTATAAGATCCGGCTGCAGGATTAGTGCGCTCATCTGTTTTTTGCTAAAACTCAGATTTTAATGCATATTTATAATAAGGAGAATATATATTAACCAGGTTGCCTCTCAAAATTTGGCCGCTAGTATTTTCAATTAAATTATTTTTGATTTATTTTTGGGAAGAAATTTCGTTCACTTTTTTTTTAAATAAATAGAGATTCTAAAAAAACACGGTTGCCGTTGCGCACCTGGCCGCACCTCTTCGCAGCCAGGTGTAAACAGGTATGATTTCGATACATTTATACGTTCATAACGTACATTTCTTAATTATATATCAAATTAAACCTTTTTTTTTTCTATTTATTATCATATATGGTTGCTTAATAGAATCCGGCCGCAAATAAGGTTTGCTGGCTAAGATGATGAATATTTAAGTTGGAGTGAAAGAGAGTTAGCGCGTAATGTCATTTGTCAGACAAGGGTAGCGACTGCCAGCTGTGCGACGATTTTAAGCCATTGCGCATGCGTCAAATGCAAGGAAATGTCTGCCTTTTCAAAATGACAAATTTAAAAATTACAACAAAAAAATAATATTGAACTAAATGTAATATATTAGGAATTAGCAGATGGTGGTACTACGTAATATTTTTTTTTCATTTATTATTTTTATTTTGAACAGTTGTGGCACTTATATTCTAACAAAAATACCTACACAAAGTTTCATATTTACATTGTTGTTTTATTTGCGCATCTAAGAATTATTAAATTAATTAACGTAAAATAAAATTGATAAAAATGAAGGCGTGTTTTGTGTGTAACGAAAAAAGCAATGTACTCGACTTTGGTAATGCATAATTCAAAAAGTGCTCGCTAATGTTATTGTTTCGTCGTAAAAAAAATATCATGACACTTTATTAACATTTGAATCTACTAATGACTTCGGATATCATACAGAGTGTCTAAAAAAAGATGTAGTTCTAAAGCAAAAAGATAAAAAAGAATTTGAAGATTTTTGTAAAACACAAACCGTAAGTAAAATTTCAATTTAACTTAAAAAATAATATAGGTTATAGTTAAAATATAAATGAGGCTTTTTTATTAAAAATCATTATTTTTTATTTCTTATTTTCATAAAAATAAATTACCGCATTTATAAAAAAACAACAATTTAACAAATTTAATTAATACACTTTTTAAATTATTATTAATTTAACAAAATAATTACTGTCCTTTGTTAATTAACGATTTAATTTTTTTTTTAATAATATTACCTAATGCATAATTTAAAAAAAGAATAAAAAAATCAATAATTTAAAAAATTGACTGATCAATTTTTGAAAAAAATAATGATTAAATAAAAATAGTGAAAAAAAATATTAATGTTTATTTTTATGGAAAAACGTGGTAACGTATTACCATCTGCTAATTCTTATATACATATTACATTTCTCAGACAGGTAAACTTTTTCTGATAGTCGGACCTTTTTTTTTCTTTTTTTATGCATATTAAATATATTAGTTCAATATTAATTTTTTGTTTTAATTTTTGAATTTGTCATTTTGAAAAGGCAGACATTTCTTTGCATTCGACGCATGCCCAATGGCTTAAAAGCGTTGCACAGCTGGCAATCGCTACCCACGTCTGACAAATGATATTACGCGCTAACTCTCTTTCATTCTACCTTAAATATTTATAATCTTAGCCAGCAACCCTTATTTGCGACCAGATTCTATTAAACAACCATATATGATAATAAATAGAAAAAAATGCTTTAATTTGATATATAATTAATAAATGTACGTTATGAACGTATAAATGTATCGAAATCATAACTGTTTACACCTGGCTGCGAAGAGGTGCGGCCAGGTGCGTAACGGCAACCGTGAATTTTTAGAATCTTTAAATAAATTGCCGTGATTTTATTTAAAAAACAAGTGAACGAAATGTTTTTCTAAAAATTAATTAGAAATAATTTAATTACATTACTAGCGGCCAAATTTTGATTGGGAACCTTGTAAATATATATTCTCCTAATTATAAATATGCATAAAAATCAGGGGTTCAGCAAAAAACCGATGAGCGCACTAATCCTGCAGTCGGATCTCGTACAATTATTATTTATTATTTAAACAATTTTCTACTTAAAACTGCTCGTATAATATGGTTAATACGAAAAATCGGCCAGCAGTGCGTTGGTAGGTAGATACTAAATAATTCCTTATTGTCATACAGTTTTTTACTATATAGTCATTTGGTGCACTGAAAACTACAAAATAATATTAATTTTATTGGTGCTGGTACTTTTGAAGTTGTGCAGTTGCAGTTAGATTGAAAACTTTTGGCACCAACTTCACAAGTAAACCAATAGAATTAACATTATATTGTAGGTACTTTTCCGTGCACCAACTGATAACGTAGGTCCAATTTTATGTAAAAAATATCTATTTGACACTTTTGAGTGTTACATTTTTCACGAAAATCGTTGAACGTTTGCCATTATGTATGCTTTGCTTGTGTTTATATTCAGAAATCTAAGAACATCGTCACGGAAATACGTATGTTATAAACTTTACCACTCTTTTAACTCGAAAACCGTAACTCTATGAAAAAAAATTCAATATAAATGTTACGGCAAATAACCTGGTTCTTAATTTTCCATTCTTAGATTTCCAATTTTCGAAATAAATTTCCTCCTCCACACAGCGAAAATACACATTCTTAAAATTTTAACATTGCAGAATCTCGAAAACCCTAGCTCCAAAACCGTATGTTCAATTTAAACGTCTCCGGAAATTTTGGTATCTTTAATTCTGCCCTCTCTTTTCGATTTTCGAAAAAATTTGCTACCTCAAACCCTTTTGGGGGCGTATTTCGGAGGAAAGGACATTTCGGATTTGCGTTTTTATGAATATGGGACCATTTCCCATGTTTTCTCTTTCAAATGAATCAAAAATCATCAAAATCAACGTGCGGACGAACCAAAAAAAAGCAGACAGTCGAATTGTATACCTTCTCCGTTCGGGGTTCGTGGGTCAAAAATGACAAACATCTTATTCTTTCGAATTTAGGTATTGGAGTAGGTACCTACCTTCCTTTTTGTTTGCATACTTTTACTTTGTATTTTATTTTCGCATTTCGTATTAGCCATAATGAGCTAAAGAAAAAAGTTTTTATCATTGATCGATTATGTTTTACCTCGTCATTCTAGGACTGATAACAGATTCTCTAAATAATCACAAAAAAAATTAGATAGTAACTTTGCATATTCTAGGCTATGCAATATTTAGGTATCAGATTTATCATGAACGATGTATAATATATATAGAAATGACAAAACTATTGCATTTTTATATTCATTGGCATATTTTTTATAGCATCTCTATGCAACCAGTCGTCTTCGCATCCACGAAATGCGTCTTCCAAACATAGTAAATAGTGTATTCCTGACATCTGTTATTTGTGTATCTGAACAGCAGTTTTAAGAAAATCTGGTAGGTACCATATGTTGAGATTTGTGATGATGTAACAGAATTTAGGTAAAGATGGTGTGTAAAAACAACAGCATTAGTCCCAGACTCAACGTAACTCGTAAATGGTATCTTACTCCTGTTTTGGTTCTTCTCTTCTTAGACCAAAGATTAGCAAAATAAAAATATTCTTATATTGGCCGTGTCCATAGTAGTGACTAATTACCAATCGCTTTGTAATCACTAATCATACATCGCTTAGCTCATTTGTCAAAATAATTGAAATACATCACTTAATTCGAAAATAACACTTATTAGAGATTATTTAAATCGAAGAAGAAACAGTATTATCGGTTCAATATATTTATAATGGAAAAGATTACGTAGTAAACGAAATTATAGTTGTCCATAATAGAATTGGGTAACAGCAGAAGCAACATATAGGTTATGTTGCACCATTGTTTACTGATTACTTGCCAACTTTCTGAATACGGGATGTGCGGAATGATGAATACGAACTTTAAAATAATTAAGGTTCCTCAAAAAACCTCGACATTCACCGCATAACTATTTGTCATCAAAGAAGCCTTAAGATACAAACTGACTAATGCAAACAACAAATTCATCTTGTTCAGTGACTCGAGAAAAGCCATGGAAACCATAAAAAAATATGACCACCAGAACATTAACCATATTGTAAGGGACATAATAAGAAAAATATAAATACCAATGTCACAGTTAAGCTGCAATGGGTCAACAGTCACATAGGAATAAGGAGTAACGAAGTAGCACACAAATTATCCAAACAAACATCCGAAGGGAAAAACTATAGGGAAATGTACATACCCCACTGAGATGTAGTCAGATATAAAAAGAATGTCAAATAGATGGCTGGTCTTCTCGGTACTACTCATCCAGCAAAAGAAAACCTTCAGACATATCCTAGGTACTTACCGAAACTTCCCTGGTTTATTAGTCAATCAAATAAAAATTTCTCTGTAGAATATGGAGATGTTATAACGACTCATATTCACTTAACCCAACTTACACACCCCAAAAAGAAAAGCGGACTACAAAATTCGGACCGTTGTGAGTGCGTTGCAACAGGGGATTTAGAACATTTGTTACTAAAATGTAAATTGAATTTTAGAAATAATACTAATTTCATTCAGGATTTATCAGATCAATTCAAAAATATGTCATTAAAAAATTTATTATCAAAATGTAATATAGGATTATATCAGAGTATGTATTAACTCAAATGTTTTTTAAAAAGTTCTTTTTCAAAAAAAAAACAAAAATGGAAAATAAGAAAGATGAAAGTAGGAAAAAAAGCCTTTACCCTATACTTTATATTTATGTAGGTATAGGTTTAAGAAACTACTATAGGTATACAATATACCTCAATGTGTATACATATAGTTAGGTTAGGTTAGGTTAGGTTAGTTAGGTTAGGTTAGGTTAGGTTAGGTATGTTCAAATGTATAGACTTCTCAAGTACCAGTACCAATATAATTAATATTATTTCGTATTTTTTAGTGCACCAACTAATAACGTCGGTTTGTGTAAAAAATATTTATTTCACACTTTTGAGTGTAACATTAGTCAAGAAAATCGTTCATCGTTCACTTATATCATTACCGGTATTTATTTCTTGTTTGTACTTGTTATTATTCAGAAATCTAGAAACATCGTCGCGGAAATACACATATTTTAGACTTTACCACCGCTGTAACTCGAAAACCGTAAATCTATGGAAAAATTGTTCAAAAATATTGCTATAAAATAATCTGGTCTTTAATTTGGTTGCTTCAGATTTTCAATTTTTGAAAGATGTTGTCTCCTCCACATAGCAAAAAAACACATGTTTGAGGTTTTAACATCGCTGTAACTCGAAAACCTTAACTGTTTTAAAAAAATGTTCAATTTAAACGTTTCCGGATATTGGCCTATCTTTAATTCTCTCCACCCTCTTCAGGGGCGGTTTTTGGGAGATTTCGGATTTGAGTTTTTACGAATATGGGACCATTTCTCAAGTCTCCTCTTTCAATTTAATCAAAAATCATCAAAATTGTAGAACGTTTATTATATAAAGCGCGCGCATAAACCAAAAAAGAGCAGATAGTCGAATTGTATACCTCCTCTGTTTTTTGAAGTCGCTTCAATATGTGACGTACCGACGTACCTGCATCTTGCTCTCTGTAAACGAACTGCGATTCTGATGATTATTTTTCCTTTCGAAAGGGGACTGTTGAGAAATCTAACATGTATTTAATCCCTTTGAAGGGGTTAAAGGTGACATATTTTTCTTAAATTGAAAATTTAATATAACAATAACAAAGTTGAAGAACAAGCATTTTCGAAAAAATATTTTATTTCGACATTTACCCACTTAGATCCCTTGAAAGGAAATATTTATTCATTTGATTCGTTTGCGGCTTGAAATGACAAATAATTAACTTTATTTGGAAACAATAATAAATTCAAGAATGTCAGCTCCAAACATACTGTTTGTATGTATTGAGGCGGATGAAAATGAAGAATCTTCTAGTTCTGCACCACCAGAAATTGTAGTCGCAATGATGGCTATTATTCTCTCGGAAATTTCACCCCCTCGCCGCTGACGCGTAAGTATTTATCGAGAATAATAGCTATCATTTTTGACCGACGAACCTACGAGGAGGTATACAGTTCGACTGTCTGCTTTTTTTTGGTTTGTTCGCGCCTTATATATAGTAAACGTGCTCCGATTTTGATGATTTTTGATTCATTTGAAAGAGGAGACTTGGAAATTGGTCCCGTATTCGTACAAACTCAAACCCAAATCTGCTTCCCTCCGAAAACCGATCCCGAAGTTGGTGGAGGGGCAAATTTTCTCGAAAATCTAAAATTCGAGATGCCAGACTTAAAGATAGGACAATATCTGAATACGTTTAAATTGCACATTTTTTCAAAAGAGTTACGGTTTTCGAGCTACATTAATTTTAAAATCTCACATTTGGGAATTTTTGCTATGTGGAAGGGGCAATTTCTTTCGAAAATTAAAAATATTTTGATACCACATGAAAGATAATAATATGTGTATCAACATTTATTAAGAACATTTTCTCCTTAGAGTTACGGTTTTCGAGGTAAGCGGTAGAATGGTTAAATCTAAAATATTTGAGCGTATTTCCGCAGCGATGTTCTAAGATCTCTACATAATAACAAGGACAAGCAAAGTATATACGTGGGTAATAAGATATTATTGGTGAACGTTCAACGATTTTTGTGACCAATGTTACACTCAAAAGTCTGAAATAAATACTTTTTTACTTTTTTCCTTTTTTTAAAAGTTGGTGCACTGAAAATTACGAAATAATATTAATTCTATTGGTGCTGGTACTTGTGAAGTTGGTGCCAAAAGTTATCGATCTAACTGTAACTGCACAACTTCAAAAGTAACAGCACTAATAGAATTAATATTATTTCGTAATTTTCAGTGCACCAACTAATAACGTCGGTCCAGTTTTTTTGTAAAAAAGTATTTATTGAGTCGTGGTATGATCTGCTATTTATTACACAAGATTTAAAACATCATGTAGTAGGGGAGATCGGTGACGGTTGTAACAAAAATCATATAATTTTTTTTACTGCCCTTATAGAAAGCCCTAACTGAATGATATTTTTTATAAGTACTGCATAGTCTTGTGAGATTTCGTAGCTAAAAATTCAAAGACACGTGGGTGACAAATGTTACAGTTGACACCCAACAGATGTCAGTTTTAACAGGGGTACGTATCGATTGTAGCAAGTAAGCAAGTATATAAATATAAATATGAAGATAATTCAAAAAAAGAGCCTGGATCTTTTGATGACGTTTAATGGAAGTCTTAATATTTTCATTCTACCTTAAGGTTAATGAAAAATCAATGAATTATATTTGAAACATTTTAAAATGTACCAACAAAATAAAGCGCATGCTACAACAGGAAATTAAAGATGCAATTCAATGTGGATAAATAGAACATTAAAGCTTTCTAATGGTTTTCAAATAAACAAGAATACATTTCAACAATTAACAATAGGTAGGTACACAAAGGAGAAATATTTCAAAATTAGTCTTAGAGTCTTAGAGTCTTAGAGCCTACACCTTTCGTAGTGAGAACTTTGGTTGGCTGTATAGTGGTGAATCGAATACACCAGCCAGTTTTTAACATTTTCTTTATTAAAATTCATTGCTCGTACGAATAGATAAATAATTGTTTTGTTTGAAGAATGCGGTTAGCCAGTCTTTACCAATCATTCCACATTTATTCCAGTTTTTAGGTAGGTATTTCAATTTATTTACAGAAGCAAACTGATATTCTACTTTTCTCATGACTTTCCAGGAAAAACAAAAATACAGCATGGCTGCATTCTGCACATACCTGCCTAATTCTTCCTCCTGTTCCACGGAAAATTCTTTGTTATGGTCCCGATATACATAACATGTGGCTGCGTATTATTTCTTAAAGATTTAAGTACCGGTGCAAAGAAACGTGACAAATTCCAAATTGCCTTGAAGCAGCTCTTACATTATTACTTTATTTGCAGCCTGTTTGTAGGTATCCTGCGACATATTACGCCTATTCGTTTTTTTCACTTTTGATTTCTTAATGTCTAGAATAAATATTTTCCTAACAATATGGGTGAAGTTTTTAATTGGTGTCGGTTGTAACATGTTACAATCGCCACCCGTGGTTATGTTACAACTGACTCCAACAGACATATCAACCAAATGTTCTCCAAGAAACCATTTTACCTTAAAATTGAAAAACTGTAAATGATGGATTTAATACAAAAATATATGTTGATTCGAATGGTCCAAGTAAGCTACACATAAAATAGGTACATGCTTAGGAAGATATCCACAAAAGAATCTCAAAATGAAAACTAACTTTATGTTCCAAAAACAACATTTTCCTTCATTTCTCGTCGTCACGTTTGAGTTCCGCAAACAACCTACAGGCAACATGTCGAGTGTCGCCATGTGTTGAGTGTCAGAGATGGCGACTGAAGGTCGATTGTTACAACTGATACTTGTTACAACTGTCACCGATCTCCCCTACACACAGATTTTCAATTTCCGAAAGAAATCGCCCTCACCACATATTTGAGAATTTAACATACCTCCATCTCGAAAACCGTAACTCTTTTGAAAAAAATGTTCAATTTCAACGTTTCCGGATATTGTCCTATGTTTTTCAATTATACCAACTCAGATTTTCGATTTTCTAGAAAATTTGCCCCCTCCACCACTTCGGGGGCGGTTTTCTGAGGGAAGGAGATTTCGGATTTATGTCTTTATGAATATGGGACCATTTCTCAAGCCTCCTCTTTCAAGTGAATCAAAAATCATCAAAATCGTTTACTATATAAACGCGTGCACGAACCAAAAAAAAGCAGACAGTCGAATTGTATACCTCCTCCGTTCGGGGTTCGGTCAATAATATTTATTCTCTTGGTATTGATAGTTTTGAATTCGGGCCAAGACTCTTCTTATCTACATTTAATTTATATAAACTTCATCTCTTGCACAACCTGCCCTCACCCATTCTAGTGTTTATAGTTTGAAAAACTAACCACACTATCTCTGAGCACTTATATCCTTAAAGCAGATATATTAATCTGAATTGCTGAATGTCTACTATATAAAAAACTGCGAGTAGGTCTTGCGTGGTGAAGTTTCGGTACTTGGAATTTTCGCATAGGCTATACCCGTAAACTTACGTAAAGGCCTTCATTCTGATTTTGTTAAAATTTTAAAGTTAAAATCGGTAATTTCAGAGTAAAGGGGGAATGGGGAAGTTTTCTTCTTAGCCGTTCATTTACGGATAATGAAAAAAATATATATACCTATTTCTGATAATGAGCCTTTTCATTTGATATGAGACATGATGCTCATGATTATAATTTTTTCAATAAATTTAATTATTTATTTGATCTACACATTTAGTAGGTGAAAAAATGTTAGTCTGTGTAGTCTGCTCAGAAACCTCAATTTATTTGAAAAAAGGATCAATAAAAATTGTACCTTTTGATTAGAAGCGTTAAAAATCCAAGCATATATCTGTATACCTATTTCATTATTTATGAATGAATTGCAAATAAAGAGATCAAGAAGGTAAGTAACATAATGCAGTTCTCTTCTTTTCTACAATTTACGATAAACCATAAACAATAAACTTTCTTGAGGTCTTGAAAGCCCTTGAATTTTCAGAAAAGACTAATTCTATCAAATACTATTTTAGAATTTCGAAAAAGACCTTACCCATAATCTTTGAAAATCAAAAATTTTAAGTGGAACTATTGCTCTACATTTTATATGAGAAATCAAAATCGGCAAAAATTTACAATGGAAAACGCGTGAATAAAAAAATAACTGAATATAGGGTTATTTCGCCGGTTAGCCGGCCAAACCCTGTTGCCGGCCAGTTTTATGTATAAACATGAAAACTAACCCACAAATCTCATAATAGTACTCACTTCGCTTGCCCAATTTTCGGCCACAATTCCCTTAGTGAATGCTAAAGTGGAATATTGAACTAACAGAAAACTCACAAGATGGCCATGTCCGTGTGAATAGCAGATCGCTGCAGCAGTTACCAAATTTTTAGTGTCTGGGTACAGCGCAAATAGTAAATAATATATTACATCTCAACCATTAATCTGTTTTTTGCGATTGGTGTCGCTTATTACATATTAATCTATCGATGTGTGCAAGAAAACGCCCTAAAATTAATTTTGGATTTGAAAAAAAAGTGGCCGGTAACGGGTATAGCAAAAATTCGTCATAGCCCTTTCTCGGCCAGGGTGGCCGAGAACTGGTATACACTATTGTTCCTTCTGATGTCTTTGTTCAATGTATGCGGAATTATATGGGTCTGTCCTTTTTCCGCTTGTGCCAGCAATGATATTTAAATCTTTTGGCCGCATTCCGGCCACTGTTTATTCGCCCAAAATATTTGAAAATGTACTGAAAACTTGTGGCCGAGAAAGGGTTGACCTGCTCCCCAGTAGTTCGGCCAACTCTATATTTATGCATCAAAGCCTTTTGCTAGGTACTAAAAGTCACTAATAACTATTCTAGATGACACCGAAATTAGAAGAAAAAAACAAAGAAAGGCGTATTGAAATTGAAGAAGGCCAAACAAAGACACCTTCTTAAATATTCCCATGAAAATCTTCTGACAACTTTAAAAGAAATTCCAGAAAACAAAATGGGCATTTGGGCAGCAAGCAATTTTGGAGTTCCAAAATCTACCATTCAAGATTGGTTAAATGGCAAAAGTTTGGTGAATCTCGGAAAAAATACTGCGAATTGTTCAGGACACTAGTGATAAGAATCTAACAATTACCAGCGAAAATGGAGATAATAGTGTAAATTCTGGAGCAATTCCTGTGTTGGAACCTGAAGATGACCCTCTACCAAGCGCCAGCAAAACGAACGTTTTACCAACTTGTGTGGATATTCTAGGAGAGATTAATAACAGCACTAGCAACCTACTTACTTACTTTGCTAAACACCTGAATTATCCAGAGCTCATAAGAAACCCAGCAATGTAAAAGCAAAACCCAAACGGCCCGGCGCGGAAATTTTCGTTTTTATCAGTTTTGAAGGTGAAAGCAATTAGTTATCCAACTGATACTGATTCATTATAGTAGACTAAGGGTTTCTAAGAGTTATATTTAAAATTTGAATACCATATTTTTAAAAATAAATATTTTATAATTGATTTCTCCTCAGTTCACTAACTGGCCGAAAACAGGCACATTGATTCTCGATTCGAATTAGATATGTACAATCTACAACCTTCTTTTTCTGATACTGGTCAGAAATGCATCTGAATGTATCAACTGAATGTCCCTATAGACTTAAAATGAAAAGTAATATTTTTGAAACCTTCTTCGCATTATGAATGAAGAATTCATTTTGTTTAATTACACAATAAATTATGAAGGTGCGAACGCGTGATTTGCAGCATGTATCCTAGCCTCAGGACAGACTGTTGTTTTCTCCTTTTTGACCGACGAACCAAACAGAAGAGGTATGTTTTCTAATCTTTGTTTGCGACTTTTGCATAGTAAACGTGCTCCGATTTTAATGCTTTTTTTATTTGAGAAAGGAGCAATGAGACACGCCCTTCCCCTCAAAAACATCCTCCAAAGGGGGTTGTTGGGGCAAATTTATTATTATTTAAAAAAATAATCATACGTGTCCGCGCTACAGTGTGAAATATGTGTTTCAGCTATGTGGAAGGGGCAAATTTTTCCGAAAATCGAAAATTCGAGATTTGAAAATTAGAAAGGGGACTATATCCGGAAATGTTTAAATTGAAGATTTTTTGAAAAGAGTCACGGTTTCCGAGTTTCGCAATGGTAAAGTCTGAAATATGTGATACGCGCATTTCCGCTATGTACAAGCTAAACCTACCTATATTTTTTTGGGTATTAGTGAACGTTCAACAATTTCCATGACTAATGTTACACTCCAAAATGTGAAATAAATATTTTTTACAAAAAATTGGACCGACTTTATCAGTTGTTGCACTGAAAAATACAAAATAATATTAATTCTATTGGAGCTGGTAATTTTGAAGTTGTGCTGTTGTAGTTTGTTGTTGTAGGCACTAACTAACTAGTTCTTATTCTTATTTCTTAATTGTTCATTTTTCTTATTTTATCTTGATTTGTTTCTTATTTTATTTTATTTACTATATAAGCTCAAAATTGGTTAGCGGATGGAACTTTCAAAGTTGTACTTCAACTTTCAACTTGATGGTATAGTATTTCTCTGTGTTTTAGCGTTACTTCCAAATAAGACTGAAGAAACTTATCGAAGATTGTTACGTACCTACCTATGATGAAAAACCGAATACCTACTTTAAATCCCCATTCTTACCTACTTGTTTTCGAAAAGGCAGCATCAATACTTTTCAAGCTCAATTTCCTGAAATTGAAACAAAAGTATGTGTTTTCCAGTTAAATCAATCAGTGGAAATTGGTTTAAAACGTGAATTTAATTCTTAAGTAGAAAATTTTGTAGTATGCGTTAAGCTAATAACTTCAATATCATTACTTCCTATAGAAGAAACAAATGATGCATACTTACATGTCGCTGGAATTTTTCCTGAATTTGATGACATAACTGAAGAGTTATTTCAGTATTTTGAAAATACGTGTATTAGAGGTCGTGAATTAAGAAATGGACTACCAACTGCGTAGAAGGCTTTCATTATTTACTTCAATCTGCCCTTCCCACAATGTGGGAATTTCTTAATGGATATTTTGCAGAAGTTACCACCATTTTTAGTGTAGGAACTATACAAAGTATGTAAAATTTAAAATTCAATTTTGTCCAAGTCCAGTAATGCTAAACTTGCTAAGAAAAATGTTGGTGTTATTGAAACACTTTCCTTCCAACCCGATGTGAACATCGAAAAAGAAACATATTTTTTTCACGAATTTAGTTTATATTTTGTTTTACCAACTCTGGCTCTTACATCTGCCTGCATTCGCCGATACATTCTAATTAAGGTTACGCATAGCATCTTCAGAAAAGTCAAGACGTCGAAAAATTCCTAAAACTTTTGGACAAGTTCTTTCGTTCTAAAAAATTAACCAATAAACTAAAAGACATGAACCAAAAAATATAGGAAAGGCATGGTTCTTAAGCAAAATTGATATTTGGAATGATTTTGGCCAAGAAATTACTTCACAGGTTTTTTACAACAACCTCTCAGTTCCCCCTATATAATAACTAAGCCGATAGATAGATAGACGATCACTTGTTTTTTTGCACCAGAGTGTTGTTCATCACTATTAAAGGTTTTATAAAAATGTAGAAAAGTTACAAAAAGTTGTGACAGAGAACATTGAACGGAGCTAATTCACCTTCTGAAATACTATATAGTTGATATTGAATAGTATTAAAGAGTATCAAAAAGTTACATGAGTGTCATAAATTACCAATCTAATCACCATTACAGTGAACATTTTTTAAAAACAAAGAATGATTCTGTTATCCGACAAAACAACTATTCGTTTCTTGACTAATATTCATAGATCAATTTATTAAACCAGATATATTAATATAAATTCTATATCCATGTACCACCGCTAATGACTTTGTGAAGTCGATGCGGTTTGTATGTAGTTTTTGACCGACGAACCCAATTGGAGGAGGTTGACAATTTGACAGTCTGTTTTTGTTCGTTTGTGCGTGCGCTATATATAGTAAACGTACTCCGATTTTAATTCATTTGAAAGAAGAGGTCCCATATTTGTAAAAACACAAATCCGAAATCTCCTTGCCTCCAAAAAACACCCTCGAAGGGGGTGGAGGGGGCAATTTTTCTCGAAAATCTTAGATAAAAGAATATCGGTTTTCGAGTTACAACGATGGTAAAATCAAAAATATGTGTATTTTTGCTATATGGACGGGGCAATTTCTTTCAAAAATTTAAAATTTTAGGCAGCTAAATTAAAGATTATCTTATTTGTAGCAACATTTATATTGAACATTTTTTCCATATAGTTACGGTTTTCCAGTTACAGCGGTGGTAAAGTCTAAAATATGCGTATTTCCCCGACGATGTTTTTAGATTTCTGAATAATAAGTATAAGCAAAGAATAATGGTATTAATGAACGTTCAACGATTTTTGTGACTAATATTACACTCAAAAGTGCGAAATAAATAATATCTTTTATAAAAAATGGACCGACGTTATTAGTTGATGCACTGAAAAATAATATTAATTCTAATGGTACTTAGGAAGTTGGTGCCAAAAGTTTTCAATCTAACTGCAACTGCACAACTTCAAAAGTAACAACACCAATAGAATAATATTATTTGTATTTTTCAGTGAATCAACTAATAACGTCGGTCCAATTTTGAGTAAAAAATATTTATTCAAAAACTCGACTTTCAATGTTAGTGTGACTGAGACTTATTAGGTAAAAGTTTAATAGGAATTTTTTTGAAAGAAGATTTGTAAACACGATATAAAGAGATAGAAGGGTAATTTTTTATAGGGAGAAAAAATGATATAGCAAAATCAAAGAGGAGATCATTTGCAGATTTGGATATATAAACGTGAACGGTTTTCGAATTGGTGGTCTTGAAAGGCGTAGTTTAAAAAAATGTATATGATTATAGGTCACAAGTTCATATTTAATGAAAGTTTTATGTGAGTTTGTTGCCTATCAAACATGTCAGATACCTATACTATATAACTTTTTACGAAAACTACGACCGTCTATTGGCACCTATTTTACTTACACACTACTCAAAAATGCCATGACGAATAGAATTGACGTCCCTAAAGCTAGCAGAGCAAAGTGAGCAGAATTCAAAATACATATTTGGTCTTGTAGAGCTAATTAAGTGCTGTATTTCGAAATTAATTGCTCTTATAGTTTTTTGGAAAATGGCTGCTTTGCTAGCTTTAGATCTAAAGCTAGCAGAGCAACCTTTAAAAATCAACTTTTTTGAGAATTTCTTTTTCAGTTCTTGTAGGGCTAATTAAGTGCTAATTAAGTGCTGTATTACGAAATTAATTGCCCTTATAGTTTTTCAGAAAATGTCTGCCTTTCTTTGGAAAATCAACTTTTTTGAGAAAATCTTATTTGGTACTTGTAGAGCTAATTAAGTGCCAAATATTCTTTGTATTCCGAAATTAATTGCTCTTATGGTTTGTTGAAAAATGACTACTTTGCTAGCTTTAGATCTAAAGCTAGCAGAGCAAACATTAAAAATCAACTTTTTGGAAACTTCTTTTTTAGATCTTGTAGGGCTAATTAAGTGCTAATTAAGTGCTGTATTCAGAAATTAATTTCTCTTGTAGTTTTTTGGAAAATGGCTGCTTTGCTAGCTTTAGATCTAAAGCTAGCAGAGCAAACATTAAAAATCATCTTTTTGGGAACTTCTTTTTTGGTTCTTGTAGAGCTAATTAAGTGCTGTATTCCAAAATTAATTGCTCTTATAGTTGTTCGGAAAATGTCTGCTTTTTTTGAAAAATCTTTTTTTTTTAGAAAATCTTATTTGGTGCTTGTAGAGCTAATTAAGTGCTAAATAATTGTTGTATTCCGAAATTAATTGCTCTTATAGTTTTTCGGAAAATGAGTGCTTTGCTTTTAAAAATCATTTTTTCCGAGAAAGTGTTACTTGGAGCACCTATAAGCATATAGGACTAATTAAGTGCTAAATAATTGTTGTATTCCGAAATTAATTGCTCTTATAGTTTTTTTTGAAAAATGGCTGCTTTGCTAGCTTTCGATCTAAAGCTAGCAGAGCAAACATTAAAAATATTTTTTTGGGAACTTCTTTTTCTAGTTCTTGAAGGGCTAATCAAGTGCTAATTAAGTGCTGTATTCCGAAATTAATTGCTCTTATAGTTTTTTCGGAAAATGACTGCTTCAAATAAATCACATCTTATATTTGAATCCTAATGTTGCATAAGATTGCAATTCTCGATAAATTTATTAATTCGAATAACAATTAGTACTGGGAAATCCTGAGGTATACCATAGTAGATATCTTACTGACACTTAATCAGAATTATTCCATGAAAAATGCTATTTCCTTGTAACAATAATTGAAGATAATTCTTCTGAAAATGTTATTATCCAACATATTTTGTAGGTTTTATGTTCGGTTTTATGTGACTGTTTACTGTTTACACAAGAGAGAGAATGCTCATTGCAATTATATTGTTATCTTGAAGAATCAGTGGAAAATACTCATTAGAACAAGTTTTGCTTGTAAAATATCATCAACGTTTTCTTTTGTTTATTATGGTAATTATTTTAAACAAGTGAAATTTAAAAATTACTATTTATAAATTGTCGATAATCTATATCTAAAAAAATCGGTGCTTGGTCAATTCTATAAATGAAATATCAATAACTTTTTTCTATAATATTTGAGAAATAAAGAGACCCCAAAAGAACAATTTCATTATTATTGTCTGATTGTACAGGGTTGCCAAATAAACGTGTAAAGTGCTGTATCTCGGAAACTGCACAAATTACTTATTTCTAAGATGGCTACTAGGGGACGCAATCGCTATCTTTTTTGTAAACCATTTTTCCCTATTCTTAAAAATAAAGCGGCGAAGTAAAATCAAATGTTTCTTAAATACATATCTGTAACTTCAAAGCTACACAACGGATTTTAGCAAACTAGGTGTCGGTTTTAGGCAAACAAATCTACCTTACTCCCAATAATGATTGTAATTTGGTTGCCAGAAGAGGTTTCCGATATTACGGAAATTATGGAATTTTAAAAAAAATATATTCGATATAAGTTTCTTGCTACAATAAATTGGGGGTGGGAAGATTTAACATGAATACCCTGTATAGATAAATATGCACCTAAGCGTAAATTATATATTTTTTTATCAACAATAGGGAACTTGCCGATATTTATTTTTATTTTACTAATATGTGTGTTTATGTATAAAAACAGCCGATACCAAATATCAGCCCTTAAAATGCAGTACCTATTTTACAATTAATTATTAAAGTTGAAATCCTCGCTAAGTAATTCAAACGAGGCCAAAAGCGCGAGAGCTGCTGTGACGTTACTCCCCATATGATGCAAATTGCTTATTTTATTCTGGTGTGGTATTTGGTTTGTTTATTGGATTTTAATTATTTTTGATTTGTATGAAATGGAAAATACTTATTATAAGTACTGCATTGTGCCACTGTGTTCTGGTACAACCGTGAAAATTACAAATAATTTTTTTATTCACATATGTGAATGTAAAAATCTCGGATCAAAATGGAATAGCATGCAGAAGAAATGTGGGGGATATTTCTCAAAGTTAAGACCTGTTATTTTACTATACCAATATAAAGCGTACCATCTTTTATTACTAGGTTTATTTGTTAAGAAAGCTATGCATATTGTTTAAATACATTCTTATAGCTAAGATTTATTCGTTTATTTAAACTCATGGGTGGCAAAAAGAAAATGAAACGTGATATAGTTCTGCACATTTTTGATTGCTAGTCACTCCAGTCAGATAGAAAAAGATTGTTTTCACTTTCTCTAAAATGTTACCAGCTATTAAAAGGACCAAGAGGAAAATTATTGATGATGCAATAGCTTCTACCTCAACAGTAAGTACCTACATAGTCTGATTCAGCTATTGGCGATTGTAAAAGCAGCCCTCAAGCTTAACCATTACCTGACATGTAGTTGGACTTTGAAAAGAGTAATACTTCTGGTGATACTTTGTCATAAAAAAGTTTTCCGTCAAAAAGAGATGCTTTCGTAAAAGCCCAAGATATTGTAACGGGAATTTATATTAAAAGTAGGTTCGATTTATTTTCACTATTTATTTACACTAATAACTGGTTGTGAAGATATTAGTGTATACATATATACACACATTTATATTCAGAGCGCCACCTAGCGTTTAGCTAGCTATATTTATATTCAGTGTTCTCTGCTTGCTCGCGTTCAACTCACTCACTATGCTATCTATGACTGACTGACTGTGATTGACGCGGGCATCTATATATCTAACCTAAAATGGTCTCGAAGCTTTGAGTTGATACCAGTCTTCGATTTGCTGTATACTATTATTCGGGAATAATCAGGGCCCCATATTCTCGGTGCTTCTGGACTTGCAGGATGTTCTTGCAGATATGTGTGTGTGTGTGTGTGTGTGTGTGTGTGTATTTCATTATTCGAGTAAGTCTTCACGTTACAATATGATTGATGCAGCCATAAACATATTAACTATATGTAAATTATCTGATTGTCCTTTTGTAAATCCTGTCACCATTTTCAATCAAAGTATTTACCACAAAAATATATTAATAAATAATATAGCATCAAGACATTGAGATCAAAGCACTACAATTAAATTACAATGTCTGCTTTCCTTTGAAAAATCAACTTTTTTGAGAATATCTTATTTGGTGCTTGTAGACATAATTAAGTGCTAAATAATTGTTGTATTCCGAAATTAATTGCCCTTATAGTTTTTGGAAAAATCTCTGCTTTGCTAGCTTTAGATGTAAAGGTAGCAGAGCAACTTTAATTTTTTTTTGATAATTTCTTTTTTTTGTGCTTGTATGGCTAATTAAGTGCTAATTATAATAATTGTGGTATCACGAAATTAATTGCTCTTATAGTTTTTTTGAAAAATGGATGCTTTGCTAGCTTTAGATCTAAAGCTAGCAAAGCAAACATTAAAAAACAATTTTTTTGGGAACTTCTTTTTTAGTTCTTGTAGGGCTAATTAAGAGCTAATTAAATGCTCTATTCCTAAATTAATTAATCTTATAGTTTTTCGGAAAATATCTGCTTTGCTTTTAAAAATCATTTTTTTTGTGAACTTCTTTTTTAATTCTTGTAGGGCTAATTAAGTGCTAATTAAGTGCTGTATTTCAAAATTAATTGCTCTTATAGTTTTTAGAGAAAGGTCTGATTTTCTTTGAAAAATCAACTTTTTGGGAAAATCTTATTTAGTGTTTGTAGAGCTAATTAAGTTCTAGATAATTGTCGTATTCCGAAATTACTTACTCTTATAATTTTTTGAGAAATGGCTGCTTTGCTAGCTTAAAATCTAAAGCTATCACAGCAACCTTTAAAAGTAAACTTTTTTAGAAAATCTTATTTAGTGCTTGCAGAGATAATTAAGTGCTAATTAAATGCGACATTCCAAAATTAATCTTAATTATCTTATAGTTATTAGAAAATGGCAAAGTTTTTCGCTCTTGGAGCAGAAACATCAGTACATAAAATATAATAGTAACTATTATTAGAGGTAAGTTCTATTAAAACAATCAATAAAATCTACGTATTTTTTATTTTAATTAATTAAGTGCTGTATCCCAAAATTCAATTATATCGGTTAGAAAAATACTCACCGACTTGGTTAGTAACGAACTTAGCCACCGGTAAACCTATCTTTCTGTCATAGGATCATATTTGGTTAAAAAATTAAGTTTTTTTTCTTAGCTTTCCAGTATCAGAATGGTACATTTCTTAATTGGGTGAGACAATAAATTCACAACCATTAAAATCTCAAATTTAAACTGGAATTAAAAATGGATTACATAAAATTAAGTAGGTAGGTAAGTAAACTATCCTTAAAAAAATCTACATAAAGGTCTTTCAAGTTTCCCGATGTACCTTTAAAGCTATAAATATCTCCTTTTTTATTTGTCTTGAAAATCGTTATGAAAATGTTGATTATTAAAAGCGAAGCAGTCATTTTCCGAAAAAAACTATAAGAGCAATTAATTTCGGAATACAGCACTTAATTAGCACTTGATTAGCCCTTCAAGAACTAGAAAAAGAAGTCCCCAAGAAAATATTTTTAATGTTTGCTCTGCTAGCTTTAGATCTAAAGGATGGTTTACTTACCTACCGACTTAATTTTATGTAATCCATTTTTAATTCCAGTTTAAATTTGAGATTTTAATGGTTGTGAATTTATTGTCTCACCCAATTAAGAAATGTACCATTCTGATACTGGAAAGAAAAAAAACTTAATTTTTTTTTACCGGTGGCTAAGTTCGTTACTAACCAAGTCGCTGAGTATTTTTCTAACCGATATAATTGAATTTTGGGATACAGCACTTAATTAATTAAAATAAAAAATACGTAGATTTTATTGATTGTTTTAATAGAACTTACCTCTAATAATAGTTACTATTATATTTTATGTACTGATGTTTCTGCTCCAAGAGCGACAAACTTTGCCATTTTCTAATAACTATAAGATAATTAAGATTAATTTTGGAATGTCGCATTTAATTAGCACTTAATTATCTCTGCAAGCACTAAATAAGATTTTCTCAAGAAAGTTTACTTTTAAAGGTTGCTGTGATAGCTTTAGATTTTAAGCTAGCAAAGCAGCCATTTCTCAAAAAATTATAAGAGTACCTAAGTAATTTCGGAATACGACAATTATCTAGAACTTAATTAGCTCTACAAACACTAAATAAGATTTTCCCAAAAAGTTGATTTTTCAAAGAAAAGCAGACCTTTCTCTAAAAACTATAAGAGCAATTAATTTTGAAATACAGCACTTAATAAGCACTTAATTAGCCATACAAGTACAAAAAAAAGAAATTCTCAAAAAAAAAATATAGTTGCTCTGCTACCTTTACATCTAAAGATTTTTCCAAAAACTATAAGAGCAATTAATTTCGGAATACAACAATTATTTAGCACTTAATTATGTCTTCAAGCACCAAATAAGATATTCTCAAAAAAGTTGATTTTTCAAAGAAAAGCAGACATTGTAATTTAATTGTAGTGCTTTGATCTCAATGTCTTGATGCTAGATTATTTATTAATATGTTTTTGTGGTAAATACTTTGATTGAAAATGGTGACAGGATTTACAAAAGGACAATCAGATAATTTACATATAGTTAATATGTTTATGGCTGCATCAATCATATTGTAACGTGAAGACTTACCCGAATAATGAAATACACACACACACACACACACACATATCTGCAAGAACATCCTGCAAGTCCAGAAGCACCGAGAATATGGGGCCCTGATTATTCCCGAATAATAGTATACAGCAAATCGAAGACTGGTATCAACTCAAAGCTTCGAGACCATTTTAGGTTAGATATATAGATGCCCGCGTCAATCACAGTCAGTCAGTCATAGATAGCATAGTGAGTGAGTTGAACGCGAGCAAGCAGAGAACACTGAATATAAATATAGCTAGCTAAACGCTAGGCGCTCTGAATATAAATGTGTGTATATATGTATACACTAATATCTTCACAACCAGTTATTAGTGTAAATAAATAGTGAAAATAAATCGAACCTACTTTTAATATAAATTCCCGTTACAATATCTTGGGCTTTTACGAAAGCATCTCTTTTTGACGGAAAACTTTTTTATGACAAAGTATCACCAGAAGTATTACTCTTTTCAAAGTCCAACTACATGTCAGGTAATGGTTAAGCTTGAGGGCTGCTTTTACAATCGCCAATAGCTGAATCAGACTATGTAGGTACTTACTGTTGAGGTAGAAGCTATTGCATCATCAATAATTTTCTTCTTGGTCCTTTTAATAGCTGGTAACATTTTAGAGGAAGTGAAAACAATCTTTTTCTATCTGACTGGAGTGACTAGCAATCAAAAATGTGCAGAACTATATCACGTTTCATTTTCTTTTTGCCACCCATGAGTTTAAATAAACGAATAAATCTTAGCTATAAGAATGTATTTAAACAATATGCATAGCTTTCTTAACAAATAAACCTAGTAATAAAAGATGGTACGCTTTATATTGGTATAGTAAAATAACAGGTCTTAACTTTGAGAAATATCCCCCACATTTCTTCTGCATGCTATTCCATTTTGATCCGAGATTTTTACATTCACATATGTGAATAAAAAAATTATTTGTAATTTTCACGGTTGTACCAGAACACAGTGGCACAATGCAGTACTTATAATAAGTATTTTCCATTTCATACAAATCAAAAATAATTAAAATCGAATAAACAAACCATATACCACACCAGAATAAAATAAGCAATTTGCATCATATGGGGAGTAACGTCACAGCAGCTCTCGCGCTATTGGCCTCGTTTGAATTACTTAGCGAGGATTTCAACTTTAATAATTAATTGTAAAATAGGTACTGCATTTTAAGGGCTGATATTTGGTATCGGCTGTTTTTATACATAAACACACATATTAGTAAAATAAAAATAAATATCGGCAAGTTCCCTATTGTTGATAAAAAAATATATAATTTACGCTTAGGTGCATATTTATCTATACAGGGTATTCATGTTAAAACTTCCCACCCCCAATTTATTGTAGCAAGAAACTTATATCGAATATATTTTTTTTTAAATTCCATAATTTCCGTAATATCGGAAACCTCTTCTGGCAACCAAATTACAATCATTATTGGGAGTAAGGTAGATTTGTCTGCCTAAAACCGACACCTAGTTTGCTAAAATCCGTTGTGTAGCTTTGAAGTTACAGATATGTATTTAAGAAACATTTGATTTTACTTCGCCGCTTTATTTTTAAGAATAGGGAAAAATGGTTTACAAAAAAGATAGCGATTGCGTCCCCTAGTAGCCATCTTAGAAATAAGTAATTTGTGCAGTTTCCGAGATACAGCACTTTACACGTTTATTTGGCAACCCTGTACAATCAGACAATAATAATGAAATTGTTCTTTTGGGGTCTCTTTATTTCTCAAATATTATAGAAGAAAGTTATTGATATTTCATTTATAGAATTGACCAAGCACCGATTTTTTTAGATATAGATTATCGACAATTTATAAATAGTAATTTTTAAATTTCACTTGTTTAAAATAATTACCATAGTAAACAAAAGAAAACGTTGATGATATTATACAAGCAAAACTTGTTCTAATGAGTATTTTCCACTGATTCTTCAAGATAACAATATAATTGCAATGAGCATTCTCTCTCTTGGGTAAACAGTAAACAGTCACATAAAACCGAACATAAAACCTACAAAATATGTTGGATAATAACATTTTCAGAAGAATTATCTTCAATTATTGTTACAAGGAAATAGCATTTTTCATGGAATAATTCTGATTAAGTGTCAGTAAGATATCTACTATGGTATACCTCAGGATTTCCCAGTACTAATTGTTATTCGAATTAATAAATTTATCGAGAATTGCAATCTTATGCAACATTAGGATTCAAATATAAGATATGATTTATTTGAAGCAGTCATTTTCCGAAAAAACTATAAGAGCAATTAATTTCGGAATACAGCACTTAATTAGCACTTGATTAGCCCTTCAAGAACTAGAAAAAGAAGTTCCCAAAAATATATTTTTAATGTTTGCTCTGCTAGCTTTAGATCTAAAACTAGCAAAGCAGCCATTTTTCAAAAAAAACTATAAGAGCAATTAATTTCGGAATACAACAATTATTTAGCACTTAATTAGTCCTATATGCTTATAGGTGCTCCAAGTAACACTTTCTCGGAAAAAATAATTTTTAAAAGCAAAGCACTCATTTTCCGAAAAACTATAAGAGCAATTAATTTCGGAATACAACAATTATTTAGCACTTAATTAGCTCTACAAGCACCAAATAAGATTTTCTAAAAAAAAAAGATTTTTCAAAAAAAGCAGACATTTCCCGAACAACTATAAGAGCAATTAATTTTGGAATACAGCACTTAATTAGCTCTACAAGAACCAAAAAAGAAGTTCCCAAAAAGATGATTTTTAATGTTTGCTCTGCTAGCTTTAGATCTAAAGCTAGCAAAGCAGCCATTTTCCAAAAAACTACAAGAGAAATTAATTTCTGAATACAGCACTTAATTAGCACTTAATTAGCCCTACAAGAACTAAAAAAGAAGTTTCCAAAAAGTTGATTTTTAATGTTTGCTCTGCTAGCTTTAGATCTAAAGCTAGCAAAGTAGTCATTTTTCAACAAACCATAAGAGCAATTAATTTCGGAATACAAAAAATATTTGGCACTTAATTAGCTCTACAAGCACCAAATAAGATTTTCTCAAAAAAGTTGATTTTCCAAAGAAAGGCAGACATTTTCTGAAAAACTATAAAGGCAATTAATTTCGTAATACAGTACTTAATTAGCACTTAATTAGCCCTACAAGAACTGAAAAAGAAATTCTCAAAAAAGTTGATTTTTAAAGGTTGCTCTGCTAGCTTTAGATCTAAAGCTAGCAAAGCAGCCATTTTCCAAAAAACTATAAGAGCAATTAATTTCGAAATACAGCACTTAATTAGCTCTACAAGACCAAATATGTATTTTGGATTCTGCTCACTTTGCTCTGCTAGCTTTAGGGACGTCAATTCTATTCGTCATGGCATTTTTGAGTAGTGTGTAAGTAAAATAGGTGCCAATAGACGGTCGTAGTTTTCGTAAAAAGTTATATAGTATAGGTATCTGACATGTTTGATAGGCAACAAACTCACATAAAACTTTCATTAAATATGAACTTGTGACCTATAATCATATACATTTTTTTAAACTACGCCTTTCAAGACCACCAATTCGAAAACCGTTCACGTTTATATATCTAAGGTAGATTTGTTTGCCTAAAACCGACACCTAGTTTGCTAAAATCCGTTTTGTAGCTTTGAAGTTACAGATATGTATTTAAGAAACATTTGATTTTACTTCGCCGCTTTATTTTTAAGAATAGGGAAAAATGGTTTACAAAAAAGATAGCGATTGCGTCCCCTAGTAGCCATCTTAGAAATAAGTAATTTGTGCAGTTTCCGAGATACAGCACTTTACACGTTTATTTGGCCACCCTGTAATCAGACAATAATAATGAAATTGTTCTTTTGGGGTCTCTTTATTTCTCAAATATTATAGAAGAAAGTTATTGATATTTCATTTATAGAATTGAACAAGCAACGATTTTATTAGATATAGATTATCGACAATTATATAATTTATAAATAGTAATTTTTAAATTTCACTTGTTTAAAATAATTACCATAATAAACAAAAGAAAACGTCGATGATATTGTACAAGCAAAACTTGTTCTAATGAGTATTTTCCACTGATTCTTCAAGATAACAATATAATTGCAATGAGCATTCTCTCTCTTGGGTAAACAGTAAACAGTCACATAAAACCGAACATAAAACCTACAAAATATGTTGGATAATAACATTTTTAGAAGAATTATCTTCAATTATTATTACAAGGAAATAGCACTTTTCATGGAATCATTCTGTGTCAGTAAGATATCTACTATGGTATACCTCAGGATTTCCCAGTAATAATTGTTATTCGAATTAATAAATTTATCGAAAATTGCAATCTTATGCAATATTAGGATTCAAATATAAGGTGTGATTCATTTGAACACTTTACAGAATTGAAGACAGATAATCATGCAAATGCTTATAGGAATAACTTTATATAAATAGAAATATAAAATTTGAAATATCAAAGCAATGACGATTATCTTCGCATATCTACAAAACTGCCCAATAATGTCATCAATCAATTGCAGTGTATCAAAGGTTGCACCCAGTTACTGCTTAATCAATGTTCAACAAACAAATTTAATTATTGAATTATTACGATATCTAGATGCTCTCTTAATTTATATTATTGATGGCAGGTATTTCATTATAGAATATATAATAATACTATTTATATGACAACATCATTAGATCGACATGTGAGGTTTTTAAAAATTTTAAAATATATATTCTTATTAAAATTTATCATATATATAATAACAAAATTCACCAAATAGGTAAATTAATACAGTTGCTGTAGACCGATGGAATATAGCGTGGATTCTATAGCCCTAGCTAAATATTTGTTCACGCAAAAATTATTTTTCTTATACTTATAAAATAAATGAAGTTTGTCTTTCCATGGAATTGGTGCAACCATCAGATATTATTTATATCGAACATGGATGCATTTTGCAATAATTACAGTTATAGACAAAAACAAAAATTATATGATAGTCTGTTATAAAAAAGTATGTACTTATGTGTATTCTTGTTGGGTTGAAAAGATACATTTTTTTCTTAAATGATACATTCAAACGTATGAGATAACATTTCAGTCCTAAAAGATCTAAATAAATTTCTGGAAAGGCTCCAAAACAAACATTTGTTTATTTTATATTCTAAAGATATGCTGTAGAATGTCTTCTTTATCAAAATAATATAATCCATATGCACACTTAGCTTTTCTTTGACTCGAGGCACCTAAATCTGCGTAGGTCATATCCATTTTACCTCTTATCGTTGTGGAATTATACAACAAAAAGCTTCAGAGGATATCTATATGTCTGGAGGTGTCTTACGACATAGCATACATCGAAAGCGTTACAATCAATTACGGCACAAAGAACGTAAACAAATTTTGATAACAGTAAAATAATAAATAGGACAGAGTACTGGGAATCTTACGATGCATTTTAATCTAGAACAATCAGTATTGTTGAAACTATGTCACATAAATTTAATTTTTCGATATAATTGAGTTGACAACAGCAACACTGGTATATTTTTAGATAATAAGTGATATAAAATGAGTTTTTATAAAATTTGAAATAAATGCTCGTGAAAGAGAAATTCACCTGATTTATTTAATTATTTATTTAGTTAATCAGGTTATCCAACAGAAGAACTATAACGTTCTTCCCATTACCTGCAGGACAACTCAACGTACATAATAAGTGTTATCTCTACATGAGTAGCAATTTTGCTAACCTTTTTACATATTATGTAATACATATGCTACAAATTTATCAAACAAAGGTAAATGAGCGGGAATAAGGAAAATCGATAAGTACAAAAAAATACATATAAAAATACATAACATAATGGCAATTTGATATTTTATTTGAAAAACAAAATTATATTTTTATATCTAACTCTATTAGAGTGTTTGTTGATTGATTGATTCTGATATTAAATATTTACTATGAAATGAATATCATATAATTTGTAATATTATTGACCAATTTCTAAAAAGAGGAGGTGTAAAGTTCATCTGTATCTTTGTTTTTTTCTTATGTACCTACGTATGTACGTTTCGCACCAACTTTTGGAAATACTTTTTAAATTAAATACATTAACAAAAGATCACGAATATTATAAGATTTTAACATACATAAAAAAAAACAAGTGACAATATCATGAAATATTTGAAGATCAAAGATATAAAAATTGCTGATAAAACTAACAACTCTCTAGGTAATATGATTAAAAATAACAAGGATAAAATCGATAGAAGTAATAAAACTGGAGTTTATAAAATAAGTTGTGGTTCTTGTCCTAAAGTATATATTGGACAAACGGCCCCCGTATCATGTAAAATTTAGCAACTAGTTGCAATCGCGTTGTTGTCTCAGAGTTGCCAAAATCTATTAGACACTGTCTATAAAATATTGGATTTAAAAGAGAAAATATCAATTTCATTGAGAACATGGTTTATAGCAATTTATTATTCAAAAATACCTGCAACCAACCTCACTTTGTTACTTTTCACTCGAGTATCAGCTTAGGCCCAAGTCTAACAGAGCGACAACACTGTACCAAATTGACATTTTGACAGCGATGATTGTGCGATCGTCACGGTCGCGTTGCAGTTGTAAATTACGTGATAACCCCCCGGGTAGATCTTTCTCTACTAGAATTAAAGATCATAATGATTCTTTCGTTTATAACAACAAAAATTCAACATATGCAGAACACCTAAATTTAGAAAAGCATATTTTTAATCCAGATGTTGAGATCCTTCATGTCAAAAGAAAAGGCTTTAGGTTAAATTTGTTAGAGTCATTAGAAATCAATAAACTTAAGAATTCAAAGACCCTTTTAAATGATCAATTAGATCTTAATAATTCCCCATTGTTAAATTTATTTACCACCTTCTTATACTTATAATGTATTAAGTATCATTATAAGCCGAAACCATCAAAATAAAAAATAAACTTTTAAAATAATTAGAAATAGGAGTGTTGAGATAAGGTCCCGCATTTTTTGTTACATACAATATGTCCTTTTCCATATAAGTACCCCCAAAGAGGGTGGAGGGGACAATGCATAAATAGATTTTTCGCAGGATGAAAGAAAGGACATTTTCCAATAAACTCAAAGGTTTGCGAGTTACAGAAATCGGGAGCAAGATTAAAATTAAATGTATCGCAGTGGAATAGAATGACGAAGTTATGCAGTGCGTATCAAATAAAGAATCTTCATATAAAATCAATGCAAAAATCATTGATTTGCTCAATTCCATTTTCACTTCATATTATATCATCTGTTAATAAAGATATTTTATTATTTTCATCATAAAAGAATGTCATCACATGATGCGCAGGGACGAGAAATTGCCGGAACCAGTCGAAGGAATAATAATTAGGCAGTGTTGCACCTTTCTAAAGTACCTAGCTAATACCGGGAAGCAATTTCGATTCAAATAATATTTGTGAAATGAATATTATATATATTTTTTTTATATTAAGTTTCTCAAATCTGTGATTTTCACAATCTCAACGTTGGTGTTTGTCCGGTCAGATTTCAATGAGACAAGATCTTCTTCTTCTATGACATGGAGTTTATCTGTAATCTGTAGTAATCCATGTATACTTAAAATGTGGAAACTTGGAGTCTCATGATAAGCATCTATATTCATCAGACATTTCGACATCAAGATAAAGGTCACAAAGGCCATATTTCACACTTCCCTGCATCCGAAGTTGAAGATATCTGGGTAAGATTCGTAAAAATACTCACAAGTAACTTTTTTCCATAATATCAGGCTATCGATGTGTTGCTATTTCTTGTCTTAAATACTTCATATGCATTTAACTCAAAGCAATTTTTGATTATTATAACAAATAGATCTAGAAAAAACCAATAAATACTGGGAGTAGGTACAATGGCTTTGCAATAATGAAAGATCATTCGCCCCGATGAGGATTTTCCTGTGACGTCATTGTGGGAGTGTATATGAAGAAATTCCCAATGTGATTTTATTGTAGGAGATTTGCAAATTTTTATACGATGAGTACTCCATAAACTAATAAAAATCTATATAAATCTATATAAGAAGAGTTTAGTCTCAATACATTTTTCTTTGATGCATTAAATCTCTTAATAGTGAACAATTTTCTTATACTCGCAATCTGCCTTATATACTTCAAGGGTAACACACAATTACAACTGAAACTGAAACTGAAAAAAAACGTGACCAAATATTTACTAACTAATTATTTATCTACTTGAATGTAAAGCTATCGAATCGAATTAGCTATCTCAAAATACAATGTGTGAAAACATTTTTTGCGATTTAATCGTTCATTCAAGGTGGTTTTGTATGATGCAGATAATTTTTACACTATCCTTTTTTAGTAATTATTTAAATGTTAGTGAACAAACAATTGGACCCAGTTCGTAAACATCGGTATCTATTTTTAAAACAGCCTCATAAATTTAATTAACAATTCATGTCATATTTCATATAACATCATCAAAACGGTTATTATAGGTACGTACAACAAATATCATCAAAAATATAAATTTCTTTTTGTGAGAAATGATATGATCTGAGAAAATATTGATACATTTTGTTTCTTCGAAATAACTGTATACAGTGAATTCGTGAAGTAGGTACCTAGCGAATAAATTAAATAAAAAATAGAATGGAAGTTTAAACAAAACCGCTCGAACCAGTTTTATGCGCGATAATGTGAATATATTAACTAAAATTTATCAACAGTTTCATTGTTACTCGATATAGAGCGGTCATTACATTACATTACATTACATACAACAATATCTCATTTCAGAAGATATTCTATATACCTATTCTTAAAAATATTCCTTCTTTCCAATTCAATAACTTACTAGTAAATCAGTAGTAACCTACATTAATATTTGGACGTCAAGCCCTTCCGAGCACAAATATAATTATGAAGTTTTGAAAGAAATGTAGTTGTTAGAATTATGAATTACATCACAAGTAATCTTAACCTTAACACTTAAAGTTTTTACTTGGTAGACAAATATTTCTAGTAGTTTTGCACCATTTTAAAGCTCTTGAAATAATTTTGCTTCCCAAAGAGCTTTAAAATCTTATGAAAATTTCAGTATTAGGTAGGTTAATTAACAATATAACTAACATTTGTTCACAGGATTATGAACTTTCCGATTGATTTAAACAATAATCTACTAATCACTCAAGCATATTCAATTAATAATAAATGCAGAAATTATTTTAATTCAGATTCTGACAGCTATCATGAGAAAGGAATGACCAAACGGTTTACTCTAATTATATTCCTAAGACAATCTCTATAAACACAGAGTTGCCACATGATTCGACACTTAAATTGAGGAACAACAATTTTTCAAATCGTCCACAAACTGAGTGTAGTAGATATCAAGAGTAATTTCTATGAATTCGCCCCTTAATCTTCTGTGTAATTCTTAATTTCGTTCAAATCTAAATTATCGATTGTTTCTTGCTAGGAAACTTCTTGAAGCCACTAGACCTGTATATATGCCTTGGATTGCACTCCAGTGACAATATCCAAGATGAAGTAGGTATGATTTTTGTATTTCCAAAGCTATTTACATTATTTATTCTATTGATCATTTGCGGTAGAATATTAGGTAATAATGTATTCTCTGTACCGACTTATTTACCTAACAAGGTGATTCATAAGATTATGTTTTACATGAGTGAACTATTCGTTATTATTAGGAAGATTATCATGTATAATAACCAAGTAAGTATTAAATACAATTATAAAGAACCAGCACTACTTTTGGGGGCGTTAATAATAATATTATATATAGATTAACTCCATGACTTGATGAAGAGTCTGATTACATTTAAGAGATAATGAATAATTTTAATAAAGGTTTATATGACCTATGAAATTTATGCCAGGTCATCTTTGAGTCGCAAATGATGACCTTTATTGATATTGACTGTTTAATGATATCTATCAGTGGAAAATTCAATGACAAATGTAAAAGTACAAATAATCAATTTACTCTTAGCAATGAATTGAATAAATCTTGATAACAGTTGATTCATATCATATCTACATGATGCCAATAATAAGAAATCCATCCATGATACGAGATTACATTCAAGATTAAATCAGAGAGTTCAGTAAAATGACTTGATTTCATATTGGATTCATTTTGAAAAAAAATCAAGAAAGTATAACATAATTTTTGAAAAAACGAGATTTTAAACAAAATAATGAAAATTTGTTTTCCTCTAGATAACCAAGAATTCGTATCATACATACGGAAACTCTGGCTATGTCAATTTTAATGCATATTGAACTAACAAATGGTCTTATATCCAAAATTTTCATGAGCTTAGGGGAATGTTATTTCGGAAATTATTATTTATATACCTATATCTACCTACTATTTTTTAAAGCAAAGATAATGCTTCCGAGCTACGACCCAAGGCAAAGATTAGGTGCCCAAGGAATATAAAAATCTGTAAATAAATGAATTATTGGAATTATGAGAGCTATCTTGCAGCTATAAACCAATTATGACTAAGAACTTGAATAAGTGAAGTAGATATTATCTTTATGACTGCGACAGGATGCGGTAAACCGACGGCTCACTCCTATTTGGAACTGCCCAGTTAAGAAATTGGATCAAAATTCAGAAATCAGAATCTTTATCTAGCAGTTAGATGTTCTATAGGTAAGTTTATTTAAATTATTTAAGCTTCACAAAAACGTTTCAAAGTTACAAATTTAGTTGAAATGAAAAGAAGACGGGCCATTACAAATTATTTATGAAATTAAAAAGTGCAGTTGGTGTCAAACAAACAAACAATATCTAATATTTCAAATAATGGCACGCATTATTTAACTGTCGTAAAGCTATTGAAAAATATTCGAATGTAATTTTGGAAGTTTCTACTATCTCCACTTTTTCTACCTTAAATTTTTGAATAAGATTTCAAGAAAATTGCATATTGAATTTTTCTTATATACTCTTTCTAATAGTTTCAATCATTAAGGACCAATACAATATACAATTGTAATGGCTTTCAGATTTACTGGATGATAGGTTTTTGATTTTAGTTTTTACAATGGGAAGGACCTAATTTTCTAATGATCTATAGATCTAATGAAGGAGGGCTATTTATTGGGGTTTTAAAATGATAAAATTCAATTGTGTATTACAAGTTCTGAAATGACACAAAACCAGGTAAACTTGTGATAGGTTCCCAACTGGGAAGTTTCAAACTGAAAAGACTCCAAACCGACACGTATGTAAAGCTAGCATCGACTCATTCGCAGAATTTATTGATACAAACATAATCATTAATTGCTATTTAATTGATAATTATTTGCTGTACTACCAATTTATTTGGTCTTGCTGTTTTGCTAAAATCGCGGTTGATGCTACTTTCACATTAAGCGAGCATCTACATAATATGCAAAAATGAGCAAAATTTGTTTTTTAAAATATGATCATCACATATTGATTATATGCTAATTATTTGCACAATTGATTATTTAATTGTTAGAAAAGTTTTAAAAAAAATGCTAGTTATTCCTGAGTTGAAGCGACCGATATTTCGTAGACAAAACAGCAACAGCCATATTCATAACCTAATCTTAGTCGGTACTAGCTAGTACCGTATTATAATGAAAAACAAAACACTATCCTTCCATAACACTGACATAGAAGTCATATACCTAATTTAAGGTTGTTAGTTAGATTGCAGCACAGTCCTCATTTACGACCGTGGATTGAAGGTTCTGTCAGTTGTGTGTTTGGTTAGCCATAAACTCCCGCATTAAGTTTAGCAGCGTACTAAGTTTTGATTTTGAATACGGCTGCAAATGTTTAGAGATGGATGGCGTTATTTTTGAATAGTTATTAAAATAACACTAAGACTTATAGTAACATATTACAGTATGAAATTTTGTTTATTTCTAAATACGCTATAGCTATAAATCATTCAACATGATCCTGAAAATAAGATGTGATATGGCCGAGGACATGGCTCGTAGAACTTTCAATAAATGATTTGAATTTGAGGTGTACGGTTTACTAGTTTGATTGAAGCATCTGTGATTTTAAACGTTGTACTATTGTTTTTCTGATCTCGAATACAACTTCTTCCTGAGGACTTTTAAAGGATGATTGCTCGAATATATTATAATCTATGAATATATTGATGGAAGGGTGATTGCGGATGAGTCTTCGTCTACGCTAAAAATACACAAAGAACAGTATTTTTGTGACTAAATTATATATATATATATATATATATATATATATATTAAGCAAATCACGAGTAACAAAACGGATATCAAATATTATTTTAGTTCTCTGTGCAGCTCAATTTAAAAATTGGAAGGATTTTTTATACTGTTAAATAAGGTTATTAAGGTTTTTCTGGGACGTAATTTGTTATTTAGAGCTCAGTTTATTATCCAACATGGTGATTCATTAAAATACTACTCTATTTTATAGTATCTCTTAAGGAAATAAGTATTCCATATTACTCGCTTGTTTATAAACATTTATTTTCTAGTGTTTCGTAACCAAAGGGTGCCAACAAAACCCTTCTATTAATAATCCGATGTCGGTACGTCCGCCTGACAGTGGGCTGTAGGTATCTCATGAACATAATGTTTATTTCTATTGCCTCTATAACAACAAATAATTAGAATAAAATGAAATAAAGGGAGCTCTCCATAAAAGAACGTAATTTTTTTGTTGTTTTTTGTTCTACCATAACAGTCTCCGTAATAATTTTTGTATCTTTTGAACAAGCATATTAACATTTTTATTCAGTGAATATATCTATCTTGCTGAGAATATTTAAAGGATATTTTTTCATATTTCATCGAAATGTTCTTGGAATCCTGTCCAATTTTTGTAACAGTTACACGTTGTACTTCAGTAATTATACATTTAAATTTATTTCCTCTATTTATTTCTTATCATATACTTTAAAATATTTGAGATAATATAATAATAACAAAAATTATCACATGGATTTGTTTTCTCAAAAACACTAATTATATCGTTGTATCGAAAGACCACAATTATCATCTGAAATTAGGATCAGTACATAAGAAATATTTCGTAAACGGTAAGAGTTAGAAGGATGAATCAATTTGAGAAAAGCAATTTAGACCTTTTCAACATTCCGATTGGCATATTGAAAAATTTTCAATAAACTAAAAATTGGCGATTTTGTTCTTATTTATTTTCTCATTTATTACTCCGAAAAGAAAGATGAAATTATGTATATGCAAGTAATGCGCCAAGACGAAGATAATGGATTGTTAGAAGTACTTTATTTTCAAAGATATGTCATGCAACATTGGTTTTTCTTTTGGGCGCCATAAATTCCCTGCACAAATATTTTTATTATATTGACATTCAAACCCAGATAAACACAGACAAATTATAGAAATACTTTCGAATGTAGTGGGACATGATGATGAGATTGTTCTTTGACATTAATATCTTAAATCATTATATGATTTGAATTTTCAGAGATTGTTATTTATTTAAAATTTGTTGAAAATGGTTTCTATAATGATCCTGGAGACTGTCCCTACGAAATTGTCGGGACCCTCTACTATAAGATAAATTGGAATTCTCTCCAAATTTCATACCCTCTCCCCATGATAATATTTTACACATGAAGTAACATTATGTTAAGAAAACTTTTTTACAAAAAGTATCTACTTTATTCCACTGGTGCTGGTAAAAGCCGAAACTATCAAAAAAAATATATATTTTTTTTTATTTTTCAGTGCACACGCTAACAAAATCGATAATAGTTTTTGTAAAAAGGTTTTATTTCACAATTTTGAGTGTATCATTAGTCATCAGCAAAATCATTGAATGTTGACTTATACCAAAGAAGATAGTGTTGGCTATTACCTATGTATTATTCTTTGCCTCATACTTGGAAAGCGGGCATTTTAAAATAGTTCAATTCAAATGTTGCTGGACTTGGTCCCTTCTTTAATTTGGCCGTCTCAAATTTTCGATTTTCAAAAAACTTTCTCCCTCCTCATAGCGTAGACAATTTTTTCAGATTTTACCACAGCTGTAACAGAAACCGTATTTTTTTAAATGTCCCCTTTAAATGTTGTTGGATTTGGTTTTCTCTTTAATTTTGTTACCCCTTTCGAGGTCGAGGTCGAGGTTTTTTAGGTGAAGGATATCTTGGATTTTAAATTTGTTTAATATGGGGCCATTTTTCAATTCTCTTATTTCACATGAAAGAAAATCGGATAACGTTCACTATATGAAGTGCGCGTACGAACATAAAAAGATACACAGTTGAATTGTCTATTACCCTCTTCCGTTTGAAGGTAGGTAAAAATAAAGGATAAGCAATGTTTTGAAATTGATTCTAGAAATATTTTTACAAAAATCCATAAAGTATATAAAACCATTGCTCTGTCTACCTGCCGCTCTGTGCAAAAATTATATCGGGAGCGGATGAACTGATTTTATCGCTTTGACAAGAATCGTTGACTGGATGATATAATAAATGAGTTATAATTACAGTAAGGTAAGAATTTGCTGATGATTTCCAAAGTAAGATGTTCTAAGTGTAAGATGTCGAATAAAAATCACATAAGAATGAAGAGTTTTTCTTCTGAAAGCACCCATTATCAGCGGTTGTTCCTGTTAAAAGAAGATAATGTGAGAAGGTGTAAAATGATGAAATATTTTAGATTTTTCTTTACACCCATCTTTGTCAATTGAACATAGTTGAAGAAACCGAATGAAGAAATACTTTAATTTTAGCTATAAAATTATTAAGAGTGAAATGATTTTCATTTATTCAATGTTTTGCAATTATTGATCTAACAAATAGGAAACCTCCATATCGGTTACTGACTCCTATTACATCTTACATAATGAACAATAATTCTAATTTATCTTAAAAATGAGATCGGCTAGTACCTGAAGTGTCGTAAGTCGTAAGATCAAAATATTTTTATACTCACTGTTATAGAAAACTCAATTTTCGAACCTGTTTCGTATGTCGAAAATAAAAAATTTATTAAGCACAGATTATATCTTTTCAGACATTATATTGCTAATATTTTTGAAACGATAATGCAGTTTTATATTAATGTGTCATCTGTCATATTACCCATAGAGCTTAAGCCAGTTACACATTACGCACTACTTGCTAGCAGTTATCAGTAAACAATCACACATCAATGGACCCGACTACCCATCCAGATTGGCATGCATTTTGACTTATGATTGGCACTTGGCAAGTGGCGTGCAATGTGTAGCCGCCTTTACAACGTTATAAATAGATGGCATATGACCATAGATATGTCTATGCATATGACATTACATACAATTTGTAACTATCTTTATACATAGGTATCTAGGTATTAACGATTCAAAGGCAAATTACTCTGACATGATTTTGAAATTGTGACGAATAAAAAATATTGCTTAGGCCGCCTTGCGAAAGCGGTCTTTCGGACTTCAAGAAGTGTTCAGCTACTAAAAGATCCACTTTTGCACCAAGGGTACAAATATACTAGTTTATTATTTTCCTGTCTTTCCAGGTCGACCGACAATTACCTTTATGAGTCGTTAGACTCATAATGTAAAGCCTCCCCTAATGCAACAATATGGAGTCTGATTATCCATGAAACGATTACATTCTCATTCTGTTAATTTATGTTGCTTCAGGAAATAACAATGTCATACATTACGGGAACTTAATTGAACACATATTTATATTATAACGCCCAATAGTTAATATTATAAAGTCAGACCAGTTTGAATTTTTCAATAGTATTGTTATATTGCCCTCTCATATTGGACCTTTTCGAAGTCTTTGGACGTTATGAATAATGGTCTATTAATAATTTGGTCCACAACAAATACAGATTTTTACTTTTCTACTGCTACCTCAAGTATTGTAATCGTGTAATCGGTTTTCAAGAGATGTTTACGTTTCAAAATTCAATTCTATAAAACATATTAAGCAATTGCTGAAAAACGTGATCTGCTCAATATTGTAAAAAATCATATTCCGGCTAAACGGTTTGTCCATGTCAAAACTGGTTTTTGTTGTTTCTCTTTGTATTCTTCAAAATGAAAAGTCGCACGGTTTGATGAGATATTTTTTGTATTAAATGGAATTTCAAAGCGGTAGGAAAGTCGTGTCAGTAAACAAACCAGTTTCTTACTGTCCTACCGCAACCCCAAGTAGCTATGTAAAGAAAGTATTATAGGTTATCCTGTAAAATTTCCGGTGTCCCGTTTCCAACTAATGTATTCGCTTTGGGGTCCCCTGAGTTTAAAAAATATATTTACAGCCATTGGTCTATCTGTCGTTGTCTTCCTGTGCGAAGATTATCTGCAAGGTATCGACACCACTTGCCTGTGACTATATGTAATTAACTATATTTTTTCATAATCCAGAGGCATCACAGATATTGAAATCTTTATAAAGAACTATAATAATCTGTAAACTTAGCTTTCATTTGACTTGATTTGCGCCTAAACCTGCTGAAGTCGTTCACAGCTTACCTCATATTACGGGTATTATTATAGCAAGAAGGAAATTATACATCTGTTTGAAAGTTAAAAACAAATAAAATGCATTGCAATCAATTAAAAGACCGTGAAAGTAAACAAATATCGATAATAGTAAATTATGACAGGATAATTTCCAGAACAATCAGTATTGTTGAAACGATATCATAAGAACTGGTACTTATTTTTAGACATACGAGAGGTGACAATAACAAAGTAAATACTGACATATTTCATCATATGTGATAATTCTTTTATTATTAAGTTAGTACTATCTATATCTCTACTACAGGGGCTTAGTCCTGAGTGCATCGTACTCTGAATCAATCGAATTTGAATCGAGAACAATTGACAATCAGTTCTGACAAGATGTTATCGTGACAAGGAAAGCTTTGGTTGATCAAGTCTTAAATCGAACAACAATGTAATTTCATACTGGTGGATCTGGAGTAGAATGGATACCAAAATTAATTGGAAGATGGGTTATAAAAAGAATGTTTAAAACTGCCTTGTGAACATTGTATAAGAATTGATACTTCTATATATATAGATTAAAAAACTTCCTTCGAAAAAAAGTCGTATTAATATAGTGGGTTTGTCGACAGAATGTATACAAGCCGTTAACACATGAATTCACGGGTTTCACCATGTGGAGACTATTTATTATAGTTTTAAACATGATTAATTATGATTTAGGTAATTTAGATAGTTTTCGATAAAACTACAAGTTGTCAGCTTCAGTTTGGTATTAGTTTAGTAGATTTTTTTGTGATAAAGGGTCTAACACGGGAACCACAACTTAAGGCTTACCGTCTAAATAATATAATAGATAATAGATTTCAAAAGAAAATAGATGGTTATTGACATGCAATAAAAAACTAGAGCTGACATCATTAGAAGATGCCCTGATATAGTGTGTAAAGGGGAGAATTGAAATAACGCAACATGAGCTATAATCAACTTACACTGTCGGCTCATATAAACAAATATACGCGTTGATCTCGTAGTGATGGCGTGTCAAATAACTTGATTTCACTTTAGGCAGGTCCGCCTTCAAGGTCACTCGAAATAATCGTTGAAATAATTTAGAACAAAAGGTGGTGTCTCTTTTCTGGGTTTGTTTATTTGGGTTTGTATATCGATCGATCTACACTGAAATCGGAAACAGCAGGGCCTTTACCTTCTGTATCCGTAGTTGACATTTGACATCTTTTCAATGCTCCTAGAATAAACAATGGCCATAATAGCATATTTGTACGACACTGAAAACGAAGTATTTAAAAAAAACATGAAATTTGAAGAAAACTACTGAGCTTAACTATATAAAAAGAAACCTTAAATAGCATAGGCGAAAAACAAAATCTATTTATGCAATGCAAACAAAACAATAACAATCATAAATCAAAGCCAACTCAATGAATTGTACACTGCTAAAATAATAATACGTCCGCACCTGTTCCTGCTAAGCACCTAAAGACGGTATGCCAAAGTTGGGGCTATCGTTGAAGCCAACATTCGGCATTTGTCAGCATTCGAAAATTGCAAGCATAAACACGACGTGCCAGCGGTGGCGAATGTTGGTCATGTGTGATACATAGCGAACTTGTACCAGCATTGAAATCACTGAAAAAGATGGATTCCAATGAACTTGAACTTGTGTTTTCGGCTGCATCAATGTTGTTATTTTCAACAAATGCACTGCTAGTTATTACAAAAATACAGAAGAAGAAGAAAAAGCTAAGATGGTGGGTTAATTCTCTATAATCTGACACTAATGAAACACGTGTTTTCTGAAAAAAATACACTTGTAAACATATTGTTGATGCGATTATAATAAAATCATATTTCTTCGCCATAATTTCCGTCAAAAAACAGAAAAGTTTTTCAAATAAAAAGTCACTAGCTACTGGGCAAACAATAAACAAATGAGCATGCTCGCCCCGCTCGTGTGTATTGGAAAATATGGCATTGACGAATATACGCCAGTCGAGATCTGATCTCTTGATGTGTGCTAGAAATACCGCCTCCGAGGCGAACATCGGCCAGTGCCAACGTTGGTCTTGCTTTGCCATCTATTTTGCATACACACGATGCGCCAACGTTGGAACGAACATACATTGGCTAAGACTTGCCATGTCGTTTGTAGGCGGCTTTAGACGATTCATACGCATACGCATTGCCCGTCGATGAAAATTTAACCAATGGGAACCGAGATTGGCCTCCAACGGTTTCGAACAAGCGGTGATCACGCATTTATCTGGCCGCTTCTGTAAAGTGATTTTAATATAGGCAAAGATTAAATGCAATCTTTAGTAAAAGTCATAAAATATGAAAAGCATATTTTAATGTCTGACTGCCACATTAGTCAGTGCGTACGTAAAGTAATTATCTTTTTACACTAGTGCGTAAAGTAATTAATGGTACTGGTAAATAAATTAATTTACGCATTAGTGTAATACCTTCAAGTTATCGCCAAGGCTGTGGATATCCAGTAGGTACTTTCGCCACGACAATCAGTTCTCGATACATGAAATTTCATGGCAGGTATTGTAAAAATATTGAAACAACACGTAATGTAAGAATCATGAAGATTTTGAAGTTTTCCAACGTGATAATAGGTAAATAGAACACTCTTGACACCAACATCAAAATGACTCTTACGTTAGGTATGTGTTATTTCATTATTTTCACTGAATCATCTAATAAAGACAGTCCTAGGTTTTCTTATTCTATAACCTAAAAATATTTTATGGGTATGTTTCATAAACAAGTCTAAAACAAGAAAACAAAGGAGAAAAAAGTAATTTTGTGAAAAGAAAAAAATGTATACAATGAGACACGAACACTGATCCCTTGTAAACACAGGTTAAGGATACGTTCACTTTAGCACGATAGCTCTATATTTATTTATCTAGGTATAATAATAAATAAAATCGAATTATCTGTTGGTAAATTCAAAATATCAGGTTTTAACTAATTCCATATGGAAGTATATGAATCTTTGGTATATGTGTTACTAATAACAAAAAAACAAATTTTCCAATATTTGTCTGTCTGTTTATTCCGCGAATCTCCGTAACGGCTAAGCCGATTCCGACAGGATTTTCAATGGCAGGTAGCGTGAACGAAGCCGCGACTCACAGCTAGTAGGCAATAAACTTAAAACGAAAGTCATAAAGGAGTTATTATTTTGCAAAAGGTTCCTTATCTCAGAAATCTGATAATTAATGCGAAGGCAATGAAATATTTCAAATTTTAGTATTTAAATTGATATACAGTTTTATTGTAGAAACATGTCGAATTATAAGAAGCTATTTCCGATATGAATAAGAAAATTATTCTACCTACTCTACAAAACCATTAAATTTATCAAATATTTCAAGCCATTTTATGTTCAAGATCTAAGAAAATGTCATTTTTTATTCCAAGAGCGTTTACCACCTCAATTTTTCTCCTATTTTCTTAAGTTGCCACCGAGATTAGGATTACAATTATTCATAAATTATCATATTAGACTGAGCAATTTTAATATTTAATAATGACCTCAGTAATTCATTTCTCATACGTTGTTTATGCAGTTCCTGACATCGCTAACAATGATTCACCTTTTTTTGCTCGAAACAACAGCAATCAGCAGTAGACCCACTCACCTAAGCTATCTTGATTGAAATTAATTGTTTTAAATTCTTATCCATACGTTGTCCATCAGAAAAAAAATTTGCTGTGTCCTACATAGTTGTATAGAACAAAACTATGATCTATACTTATAACTAATACCGAATTTAACTATCATTCAGAAATAATGATATAAATTTTATGTATATTACCTATCTTATAATAAATAATAAACATAGTTCGAGTAGCATAATAGAAGGTCTTCGAATTAATATTTTTTGAGGGAAATATAAGCGTTATTGAATTTCTCCGTACGTAGGTACTTTCAATTTCTTAGAGCCACCAGTAAAAATTTTAACCTTCTTTACATCTTGTATCGTTTTCGACAGTACACATATCGAATCTAGATGCATGGCAATCCCCAGTGCAATTTTTTGCTTGGTCGTCATTTTGGTTATATTAAGCTTCGATGTAGATCAGAAATATGTATATTTTTCCCTATTCCAAGAACGGAGAAGGAAAAAAATTAGAAACAAAGAAAATAAAAATTTCAGCTCTCGTACACAATAACTGTTATAAGCATGATGACCATCTTGTTCCTCAGGCGACTTATTTTGGTAATCTATACTCTATAAAATAACAAATAAAACAACGAAATCAGTTCATCCCTTCCCGAGATAATCTCGGCACAGAATGACGACAGACAATGGTTTAATATAAGCAAAATAAGAACATTATAAAAATGATGACGTTCTTGTTCTATACAAATATCAATTAGGGTGCCTAATTCTAACTTTTGTTTTAATAGGTCTGGGAATATTTTCAAAAGACTTAGCTTTGAAACATCAGGGCCGCCTCATTTTTAATGACTACAGCCGTTTCTACTTTTTTGAATTTCTCGTTGTGCTACCTACACAATCTTTTCCTCAAGGTGAATATCTTATACCTCATCATCCTTGAAGAGACTGTTTTCTTGTTCTATATTCCTTGGTTATTCTCTTCTCTTTACTCCTTGATGTCTTTGCCACCTGTAGGTATTTATTGATAAATGTCATGTCCTAGTCTACTGATGTGCGACTGGTTATTCTTTCAATGAATACACCTGAGATCATTGTTCATTCTCTTATTTCTAATATACCATGGCTCTGAGAGCCTTATATTTTCTTTTATTGATTTAAATGCGTAGGTACATAAGATGGGATTGTTCTAATAGGTGACATTTTTTTCTTTTGTGCCAGCTTGTTGTTCCTTTCTCTTGATGTGTTTCTTTGACTTGGCATCTATCGCCCTTGTCTATTCGAACTCCAAGATATTTTATTTTCTCACTCACACTTATCCCAGTTCACCATGTCCGATTCCACTCTTCATTATCAAAAATCAATTAAGAGTTATATTTTATTATAAATCATTTTCTGTTTAATATAAGGTATCATTTGGTTCCATATTTTATAAATAAAATGTATTTTCAAGGTTGAAAAAAGGCACTTCTGACATTATATAATTTCAGAATTAAGGTGACATTCATTTGAATCGATTAAAACAAAGAATGACCACCTGTAATATTGAAAAAACTTATTTAAATCATAATATTTGTAAAAAGATTACAATAACGGCCCTTGATCCTCTTATCTATAGACTAGATATCTTATCGGAATAACAATAGCGATACGTCGTTAGGTCTATTGAGAAAATTCCAACAGCAAGATAGCGCGGGGACAGAAATTAATTTGCTCTAATTGATGACTGAGTGCTCGCCCAAAACGAACCTGGTGTACGACTATATACTCACATAATATTACAGAATTGCCAACTACCTAAAGTACCTCCATAGAGATTTTCACTCTAACCCGTCAAAGTTGTTTGTGATTGGTGTTTGGAGTAATCCGTTCTCTATATTTTCGACTCATCATCATACTCGTCTATATGACGTTTGGAGTGTCTCGTGCATTTTGATAATATAGAAGCATAAAAGTGAGTAAATTGAAATTGAACTATATTGTAGGCAATTATAACTATTTTATGAAATATCATAATGAGAACTAATTATCTATTAGTTCTCAAGTTCAGCAAATGATTAAGTATTCCATGCAATGTGAAGGGGTTTCTGTCTCATAAACACCAGCTAAACTTATATTTTTGTTAAATATTTATAAGATATTTTGGCACTTGCACTGTTGAAGCTCTCTTGACTTTTTAAGAGACCTTCTTTTGTACAAAATGTTTATGAGCTAAAAATGTTCGATCTTTCTCCTTTCCTAAGCCCATCTTAAACGTAATTGCGAAATTTCTAATGAATTTTAATATTAATGTATTCTTTAATACTTTATTATGGTTTATTATTATTAACCAATTATTATTCTAACATTGTATACGTGCTGTTTGCTCTGAGTATCTCTAATTGTTTTTAAGCGAATGTTATTGATTCATATTTTTTGCAATTCATTCGATTTTTAAATACAGTTATACAAGTGTGGATAGAATCCATATTTGCTCTTTAATTATTTATATGCTGTTGAACAAAGAATTGATGTCACTCGTAGGCATGGCTATCTCTTTTCAACATTCTCTTACTTTTCTATTAAATTTTCATTATTCCATAAATTAAATTTTTCATATCGCCTACAATATTAGTTGAGGATAATACCTAATTTTGATTTACTTATTTTGCTGTGTTCAGATTTTAGCTGGTTATTAGGTAAATCCAACCCTCCGTGTTTCAATTCAGAAAACTATTATAGTCTCACAATATTTGCTATATGTTTAGCCGAATAACGTTGACGAAGAGTATTTTATATTTTGTATCGATTCAAAATATGAAAGCACTAATATATTCTAATGCTTGACCAGTAAAAGCATTAGAATATCCACTTTAATAGGATGATAAATATAAGGAGCAAGAAAGAATTTCTGATATAGGTATCTGTTAGGGTCAAAGTCCTAATTCGGCCACTGGCCGCAATTTACATCCAGAACGCGACGTAGACAAATAAAACACTCGCTTCGCGTTCTGTGTATTTATATTCGGCCACGGTCCGATATGAAATATCCAAAGCGCATTGTGGGAAAAAACATTCTCATTCAAAAATTGGCTCCATATTAACTTCATTTTGTATCTTTCTTAAGCTTTGATGTGAGTTGAATATATCTGACATGGGAAATGACTACGATCATATAATTTTCTCATCAAGTTCCGAGTAAAGTGAAGATCCTAGACACTGCTATATTTGTCTCCAATGTTGGTTACAATAGACAGATATTACAGATAAGGAGGCAGATAGACATACATATTCCTGTAAACAAAAGGAATGGATTTAGAAATTCGAAAATAGCTATACCTATTTCATTAGAACCTTGTAACCATCATAGAATGATGATTTTCAAATACCTACAAAGGTTTTAAATGTATTTTATGAATATAAAATGCGTTTTTCTGGTGATATAAATCAATTTGAAAAGTTTATAGATAATAATATTGAAAATATCTACATTCAAAAAGTCTATTTAGGGCAGTCTGAAATGTCTTTAACGACATCATGAGGGAATAGGTATTAATCAATTTCAGGAAACAGATATCTATAATAGGTATAATGAGTATCCCATTCATTAACTGGTTTAGACAACGCTTTTATTTTTTGTTAATAAATTTGATCACTTACCTACCTAACTCATTGCCGATTCCGCGCATATTAATTTTAATTTACTTTTTCAGCGAAACAAAATCCAATATGTCACTGCTTACGACATTTTCTGGAATCAAGAATAACTTCAACTTAAAGCCTCAAGAATACATTATCGATAACATCGTATTCAGGCTACACTACAGATTCACTGTGCTGCTCCTGCTGGTCAGTACCATCCTGGTGACGTCTAGACAGTATATAGGTGAGCATATCAAATGTATATCGGACGGTGGTGTACCAGGCCATGTTATGGATACTTTCTGTTTCTTCACATCAACATTCACTGTGGTAGGTACAGTTTTCATTATAGTCAAAATTTGCAGAATAATAAACCAGTTGAAATATTCCATTGAATACTGAGATCCCTTTTCCATTTCATTTACAGTAAATTTCAGCTTTGATTATAATGAATGGGTTCACTCATATACACATTGGAAATGTATGTCAACAAATTCAATTACTATACAATTAAATATTTTTTTTGCATACAGGTATAGATTTGAAAAACTAAATATATGCAGCTGGCCATCTAAAAAACATAACAAGAATTAAAGAAAATATTCATATATTTTTTATATGTTTCAAGTTCTAGCGACAAGGTTCTGAATAAATATTTCCCTTATTAATCCAAGTAAAAGCTTATCTAAAAGCTATCAGAATACTTAATATAAATAACCTGTTATAATGTTATTCAAATAGGTATCAGTGGATTTATTCGTAGGTATTATTAAAACTGCTCTACTGGCCATGAAGACCTAGAGCATATTACACAAAACGTTTCCAAAACCATTCTTTTCCTTTGTTTCTATTTTTTTTATTTCTTATTTTAACTCAAATACCCTCGCCGTAGTCAATTTTATAACAATTTCCAATCTTTGTTAATATTTTCACAAGACTTGATACAATAATCCTATCCCCTTTTGGCGAACAACTTTCAGTAACAGTCTTTTGACGTTACTAACGTCACGTTAGTCGACTTGTGTTTTATAAATGTGCTTGGATCCCATCACATTATAAATTGATTCGAATTACTAAATTTATATAGAACCTATATCCTCTTGTTGGCGCTTGTTTATCTATTAAAACTGACATTTTTCCTCGCTGTTGTTTGTTGTTTGTACACCATCAGAAATGGTGATTTTGCTTTTATCCACTATGGTAAACCTCACCATTCCATAGGTTGGTGCTTTTTAACACTTCCCATAATCTCGGTTTTCTTTTGGGTTCTTTCAGCAAATTGTATTCTTCTTCTTCTCTTTCCACTATAGATAATTTTAATTCTTTTAACATCATCCTGATTGTTGATGTCAATCTTAATACTCCGCAGAACTATATCTATTCTGTAATTATATTTTCACCTTCATTTTATTCTATTCTTTTAAAATCTATATTATTACATAAGTCTTCTCTCTTGAACTTTTTTCCAATGCTTGTAACTCCTTTGTTCTTTTATAGCACAGCCAATTCGGCATAACTTTTTAATCAACGTGGTTTATCAACAATCAAGAAGTTTAAGCGTGGATGGTGCTTATTGCAATTTTACTTACTTTTAGAAGTTGTAATAACAATAGGTATTGAAAGACAGATTTGTAAATCAACTGATTATTATTCTGAAATTTTTTTATATCTATATTTGATACAATATAATGCAAAGCAGTGATAATGGATAGACCATAAGATCCCTTAATTGAAATCTTATAACATATTGATTGTTTTACAGCCATATGTGAATAGAACCCTGGTATTTTCTAAAGACGCCAATGGAAAGGTTTGATTATTTCTTGAAAACCACAGTTCTCTGTGTGCACCGAATGTTCTCTTTTATAAGCAAAAGTTGTTTCGATGGAAAGCTATCTTGCATGGCGTACTATTTTTCCACTACATTGTGTCATTATCTAAATATATATTTATTAATTATTATAGTCGTGAATTTAGAATAAATATAACAACATAACTATTTTGCGTAGCCACGAAGCCATCGAATTTGGTGCATAATTAATTTTTGCTCATGAGCTTGGAAATTAACTACAAAGAGGACTCATACCTATCAAATAACTCTCTTTATATTACAAAAAGAGCATCCAAAAACAAAAACATTTGTTCTTGCTGTGTAACGTAACAAGTTTACCACCCTTCACGTAAAAACCCTCTTTTTTAATGTTTCTAGTTTTCTTCTATGACAATCCACACAGTGTTTAAAGACAGGCCACATAAACGAACTTGTTTTACCGCCAACAGTAGAGTTGCATAATTCTGACGTTTTCGATGAATAAACAAGTCAGACAAATTAGATAGATTGGATTCTTTGTAATGTCATGTTTTATGAACGAAATTGGATAATACTTGAATTCTGAATTCTGTTTAACAGTAAAAATATTTATTAATATTCTTTCTATAAAATATTAAAAACTCATTTTCTTTCATTAATCCTTCTAATCTATCTATTAACATAACAACTGAAAATGAGATAAAGAAATAAATTGTTAATAAAATAGAGTTTTTAGGTGAGGCATTTGGACAGCAGCGCATTGGATGCAGGTGATATAGCTCATCCTGGTGTAGGACCAATGAACTCATCTGAGCCTGTAAAAAGACACGCTTATTACCAATGGGTACCCTTTGTATTATTTGGGCAAGCGCTCATGTTTTACATAACGCATATATTCTGGAAGAAAATGGAAGGTAAGGGATTCTTCTTGTTATGGCTCAAGTTTTAATAAAACAAAAAATCATGAGCTCTTATTTCACCATTGTGAAATAAGAGCTTAATTTGTATTATTATTTTTTTTATCTTCAGGGTATTAGAGTATTCTTATCTCCCTTAATAAGTTTCATAATATATAAAATAGTTCCGGATGACTGGTGTATATTTATACAAAAAAATTGAAATATTTTTATAGGTGGAAGACTGAGATTCTTAGTAAATGATTTTAAATTGGCACATTTTGCCTTAGAGGAGAACTCGATCGAAGTTGGTGACAAAAAAATTCCATCACGTACACAAAGGTTAGTTAACAACTATTTCACCGAGATACAATTCATTACTACATTTTTCAAATTTACAGGGATGAGAAAATAAAAATGTTGATCAAAATTATCACAGATGGCTTATATGTCAACAATATGTGGGGAGTTAAACTGATTTGTTGTGAAATTGTTAACTTTTTTCACGTTATCCTGCAAATCTACATTACAGACTGTTTCTTGAAAGGAAACTTCTTGAATCTAGGAGTCGAAATATGTCAGGATGGGCTGGAACCAAGTGTTGACATTCTAGATGAAGTGTTTCCTAAGGTAGCTAATTATCTATTCAATCTTACACATTAATTTTCCTACAGCTTCTGTTGATTGGAAAAAAAATCTTATTTGAATGATACAGTAATTATTCAGGATTATTCCTTTATGAAAAAAGCTATCAAAGGAAATGACTGGATTTATACTTTCTGCCTAAAATAAAGTGCAGCGAGGCGGATGTTGTTGTGCCGGGAGGAGTTTGACACATGCTTTTATGGGACGTTTCTCACCTTATACGATGGCATCATTGCACGGTATTGTAAGGGGCATAGAGTTAACCGAGAAACATCTTCCTCGATTCTTTAAATTCATTGTTATTGAGAACCTGACAAATTGGTTAACTTCACTAACTAATCAATGATTTTGGCCTTCGGGTCGATTTGAATACTTATAGTAGCATCTGTGATAAACAAACGCTTATACCTCGAAAAGATCTATTAATAAATGGCTTAAACAATTTGCATTATACGTTTGATTAATTCATCTAAAGGAATATTAATGAGTCCAGTTACGGTCACACATTGCTCGAATTAGTATTACACGAACGATTAATTGTCGCCAATTTAGGAGGTTTACTAAAAATAAGAGCGCATTCAAATGAAGGTCGGAGGTCATGTCAATGATTATTAACTTAATTAGCACGTGGGCTGTGATACAATAAAAAATTACTACAATGGGGTGAAGGAAGCGGCAACAGTGCACTGACAGGTTTGCTTCTGTGGAATGATGATGCAACTCATACTCCATGTGACGATGGGATGTGCGTCATAATTATTCCCATCATTATCATCGGCATAACAGACAAAAAGAGTCAACGTATATGTTAATTTGAATTTCCACAAAGATCTTCTTGCATGCTTTCATAAATTATGCTATAAAAGTAGTACCACTTTCAGTCGTATTCTTCGAAAATGATTAATCAACTCAAAAAGATAAGATGACATCTTCCCATGTTTTTGTTATTATTTATTAAACCATTGTTTCATTCTTAGATTCTAAACAGTATTATTTACTTGATATGATAGTACCTTTGCATTTAGTATTTGAATGCAAGGAAATTCAGCAAAAAATTGACATCTAAACTTTAATAGGTAGTTTGTTCCAAAAAATTTTTTTGAAAAAGATCCAAATTACAGTGATGGCTCTCTAATTAAAAATTTGCGGTCACTCTATAGAATTTGGTAAATATTAGAACTACAGTAGGTTAAGGAGGCATGAGGGGTTTGTTATAGTCAGATGGATACATTTTGATGTTTAATTAGCGGTTACTACATAGGACAAAAAAAACTTTAAATTACTTGGTATTGGTCGTACCTGAGTTTCTGGAAGATTTATATAAATATAAATATTTTTTACCAAAAATTAGACACATATTTCAGACATTACCTTTGCTGTAACTGGAAAACCGTAGCTTTTTTTGGCAAATGTCCAATTTAGATGTTGCTGCATATAATCTCATCTTTGATTCTGCCGTCTCAGATTTTCGATTTTCGAAAAAAGTTGCCCTCTCCAACCCCTTTGGGAGAAGTTTTTGTGAGAAAGAACATGTTGAATGTCGATTTTTTTAATGGAACCATCTCTGAATAATCCTTTTTAAAATGAAAAAAGAATCACGAAAATCCGAGCATGTTTACTATTTATAAAGCGCGAACATCTATAAAAAATACAAAAATAAAAAAAACATGCAAACTATCGAACTGAATTGTTTTGTATACCGTCTCCGGATGGGTCGTCGATCAAAAATATATTATACTTAATCACAAATTTATTCATTTTCATAACGTTAATTAGGAGCAAACTAGGTAATAAAATTGAATACGTCTTTACTGTGAGTTAAAATTAAAATTAATCTATCCACCAATAGAGTTCATTTTTGACCGGTATCTAGGTACAATTCGAATTAATTTTTTTATGCGTCTAAGCTCGGTATGAAAGGTACGTGTACCGATTTTGAAGTTTTTTTTGTTTTGAAGGACGGTAATTGTATCTTATATTTAAATTTTCAGACATAACCTCTTTGGTCTAGTGGTATAAGTGCTCGCTTCATATGCACATTATCGTAAGTTCGATTTCAACTAGATTGTTTCACACAAATCCCTTTTTTTCGTATACATATAATACAAATAATACATAAAAGATATTTTTTGTGTAGACAATAAAATTATTATGAGAATAATAATTTGTTATTTGAATTATTTAGATTATCGATGAACGGAAAAGATGTTCAACAGGAATATTCACGACAATATGTAGTTATAATTTTCTTAACATTTATTTACGTTTTTCTTGCATGATAAATGTAGAAGTTTATACACAACACAGGAGGCATATGAGTTATTTACCATAATCAATCAAACTTGTGAAATAAATTACTTGGATAGGACCGAACTTGATGAGATGATGCACTATAAATATAATAACAATACTTTATGTAAGAATCATAGGTAAACATTTTGAAGTTTGTCACGAGTGTTCTATTGCTGATAATCATCTCTTAGTACCAACTTCAAAATCTTTATGATTGTTACGTCATGTAATTTTTATATTTTATTCTTTTTAGTGCATCACTGCATCATATCAAGAAGTCGGTCCTATTAAAAAAAAAACAATTGCTTTGTATTTTTCAGTAAACCATCTAATAGTCGTCAAAAAATATTTATTTTATTGTGTCCCACGATTTTTATATCTACAGAATAATCGAATCGAGATTATTCAGAGCCAACAACAACAGTTTCTACAATTTTGGAAGAAATGCACTCATCCTTCTTGAATGGTAAACATAATATGAATTTAATCCAAAACTTAATTCCATTTTCAAATCCAAGTTTTTTTAGATCGAACTGTTTTCGGTAAATCCTACAACTACATTGATTTAGGAATATTGCATTCTCGATATCCTAGCCCACAATACCGTGCAATAAAGCAAACGTATATGGTGAGAAACTACCCATAAGACCCTTTAGACACTTGTTTAAGAAAGCCTAAAGTGCATTCAAAAATTCCATATTCAACTCGTTTTTAGCTCTGAAAAGTCATGAGCTAACTAGTAACGAAGGCAGTAAGCCTTCATGGGCATATTCACACCGATTAGCAAAAAGGAGTTTGTGCCAACAATTACAGGGAGGACTGACTACGATAGTAGAGTAGTCTTATTTTGATATATTTAGCAAACTTATACCATTTTGACTTTAGTTTAGCCCAAAAAAGTGAAGAAATTTGAGATTTTCGATGATTTTCCTTAGAAAATGGTCCAAAAACAGGGTTTTTTCGGCCGTAACTCGAAATCAGTGTATCTAAACTTCACCAAAAACAATAGACCTCTTCCTTGGGCCGATACCAACCAACAGCAAAAAACCCTTGGTCGAAATTCGGTTCCATTCTTGAGTTATCGTACGGATTAACTTTCTTGCTTGCTTGCTTGTTTGCTTGCATGCTTGCTTGCCTACAGAGTCATGTTTTTCGCGAATATCTCGAACGGGAATGACGGGATTTGCGGGTTCTTTACAAACGATAGATAATTTCAGGCACAACATTGGGTATATTCACACAACACTTTTTGATTAGAGTGGTTTTTTGGGTCAAAATTTCAAAAAACTGATTTTAAAAAAAAAAACAAAAGTAATACATTCACATCCTGGAACGGTGTGAATATGAATATGATTGCCTAGAATTTAGCAAAAACAGTGAGTCAGTGAGTACCTACCTAGTTGTACTGAGCATTGTATTGTGGTAATCAGACTGCCGTGTCAAAAAGATGAAGTTGATAATTAAGATCACTCATTCAAAAAGTATTTTCCATTTGGAAGACATTCGGAGCAATATTTAGAGAATAAGTCTTGTTATACCCGTACCTTGGTCGTAAAATGCAGAAGAAAATCTTACAGTCGTCCATCAAAAACTACGCCTCCAAAAAAAAAATCATGATATGCCACTGTAATTATATGAGCAGCGAATTTAGAAATATTAACATTAATCGCATGAAAGATATATTTAATACGCATGGTAAACTTTCCTAATCATATTATTTTGTGGTCGAATTTAACGGTCACATGAAAACAAACGTACTTAAACAACTACTTTTGTGCAATACAGAAGTGATATTTAGTTGAACTCGTGTGAACAATGGCCCCATTAAGTACTATACTACTTTTATGTAATTGACAAATCGTTGTGACGAAGCAAAAGTAAATTGTAATCGGGTCAGTCAATTTTTATTTATCTAGACTGTGTTGACAACGGTGAACGCCATTTAAGCTGAGATCGCATCTCTAATATGTATTTTCAAAATTGAATTTGACCAACAGTCTAAGGGCTGGGCGCTTTCAATCCTAGTAGAGTAATAGTAGATTATACCATGAGTCAATAATGATAGCTATTATTATCGAGGAATAAGGAATCAGAAAAATTTATAGATTCATTTATTGAAACTACTTTCTTGAGCGCCAGATAATTACTGATATCAAGAAAATTAATTATAACTGTGTAATGAAGACAAAATCGAAAAAAACACACGTAAAAGTAAATGCTTAAATCGTCTGTCATCGAACAGAAAAATCTTTTATTTGAGATTTAGGAATAATATACACTGTGTCCAAGTTAAGGATGTCTATCAATGGGATCTCGGAAACCATAAAAGATACGAAGATGGTTAAATTAGAAAAAAGTTGCGTTACTTGAGGGTTAATAACATGCTGTTGAGAAAACCGACAAATTCGGCTTACTTCCGAAGAAATGTCACAATAACCGAAATTTGCCAATTTCGTTTTTATTTTTTTCTGATGTTATTTACTGCGATATAAAGAAACAAAAGAAACATTCTCATTTATACTTTTTGGGCTTTACAAGACAACGTTGAGAGTTTTTCAGTACGACGTTTCGTTTCTGAGAAATCATCATCAACTTTATTTTTTTGCATGGTTCGTAAAAAGAGGACACCCTATATTAAATACCATTTTTTATTGCCAATACAACGATGTATGGCACAATATGATTCTACATTATTTAAATTAGAGAAAAAGGGTCTTTATTACATTTCTATCGTTTTGGTGTAGTAGGCGCTGAAATTATGGCGCTGAGAAATAGTGTAGAAGGCTATTAATATAATTTATGTTGCTAAAATCTTTGATTATTTCTATTATACATTATTATGGAATAAGATCTTGTATTTAAAGAGATAAAATTAAAAAAAATGTTATAGCAGATTTTAAAACTCTAATTTGATACTTAAAATAATAGGTTATAATTGACTAAAAACTATTTACAACAGAAAAATATCAGTATAGACTATAGAGAGTGTTCAAACAAATGACCATTATTTGCAAAACACAGATAACTCCTTCTAACTGTCGAATTAATAGCTGCTAAAAAATGCTATTTAATACAGGGTGTAGTATTTTTACGGACCATATAAAAAAATAACGTTGATGATGATTTGACCGAAACGAAACGCCGTACGGAAAAACTCTTAACGTTGTCTTGTAGATCTTAAAAAGTGACCATGAGAAAGTTTCTTTTGTTTCTTATATCTCGGTAAATAACCTGAGAAAAAAATAAAAACGAAATCCGCAAATTTCGGTTTTTTGACATTTCTTCGGAAGTAAGCGGAATTTGTCGCTTTTCTCAACAGCATATTATTAACCCTCAAGTAATGCAACTTTTCTCTAATTTAACCATCATTGTATCTTTTATGGTTTTCGAGATCACAATGATAGACATCCTTATCTTGGACAGACTGTATATAAAATTATTATTCTTCTGGTTTTAGCAGTATAAGACAATAGGTATATTATTATCCTCATAGGGCATAATGAACCTACAATCATAAATTATATTGGAGGTTTATAATACTTAAAAGTGTATTCATAAACATTCAATATAGTTATAACGCTCTTAGCGATAACTTATAGAAGAATGAATGTAAGTTTTTTGATTATTGCTATCAAATATTATTTTTTCACAGGAAAAAACTGAGTACTTTTTTCCAGTGTATACCTGGTGGTCTTTTTAAAGTGTTACAAGGTATTATCTAGAAAACTGCTGATTCAAAAAGAATGAAATTTGGAGTGATGCAATGGGACGTTGGTGGCACCATTTGGAAGCATCAGTGAATTTGTAACTCTCACCACTTTTTAGGGGTGGGGGTAACTTTTCAAAATTAAATGGAGAGGTGTGGTTTTATTTTCAAATTCGTAATCTCCAGAAAAAACTACTTTCAAATCAAATCATAATTTGATGTCAATGTCAATATGTAACAAATTAAAAAAGTTATATAATACCATAACAGTAAGCAGTGGTGTACGAGCAGTTGTCATGGTAATGTTCTAATGACATATTTTGACATCTGTAACAAGTTTCGTAAATTGTCTCCGCATTTCGAGAGTTATTCTAGTGTGTCCTTTGATAATTAGTATTCATTTCAATTTGTATATAATCATATCATATTGACATTGACATTAAATTGTGTTTTGATTTAAACGTAGTTTTTTATGGAGATTACGAATATGAAAGGAAAACTACACCTTTCCATTTAATTTTTAAAAGTTACCCCCATATATTAGATTTTAGCTCTCGATTTTTTGTATCCCTTCGCTTTGTTTCGGAGGACACCACAACTTCAAGCTTAAATCTAATAGGTACCTTTTTCCCATGTACAATAAATAACTATTTTTTCTGTGACGAGAAAAAAGCTTGACATTTTATATCTGTTGACAGGTGACAAAGTTTCATTTTTTATAAAATTAGTTTGTCCCACGGGAAAAAAATACGTAGGGATATATATATATATATATATATATATATATATATATATATATATATATATATATATATATCTCGGTATCATTCTGGCGTCCTTTCAAAAAACAGTAATGAAGCGTCCTTGCCGTATATATTTCACTTCGCCATCAATGTGAGCTCCGTTCATTCTATAGCCGTTTGGGCGTCCAATGTATATAATAATTTCAATCTTACAAACAATAGAGCGTCCATACGGTGTATATTTATTTCATTTACCGTAATAACAGCGTCCGGCGCTATTGCCAAATGTGCAGTGGAATGGGATGATGAAATGTGATTTTAAATATATTTCTCGTATTTTGAAACTACCAGCGACTGCCTAGGATTGGTTGTTTCTCCGAATAGTATTTCATCTGACTTTTTGTTCCTTAAACTTTATTATAATTACTCAATTGTCATATATTCTATAATTCAATTTATACAAAATGGAATTGTAGATGCTAATGATTTTAAAATGGAAACTCATTTTCATTTTTGTCATTATTTCTGTCTCCAACATCAAATAGAAATAGAAATATTTATTTCATGTAAACAATTAGGCATGTATACTTTTGTCCTGGATAGTGATATAGATCACACCAAATAAAATAAATTAAAATACGCTTCAGATGAAGACATAATAAACATACAAGTGACAAAGTACATATAACTTAATTCAAGACAAGGATTATGAACATGTTAAAAAAATAAAATAATAGTAATAACAATCTAGAAAAAAGGGTAAAAAAGGATTACCTACATAAATGTACTTACAACATGTTCCAGATAATCATCTGAGAAGTTAAAACGGTGTTGTGTTAAATATTTACGGATCTTAATTTTGAGTGATGCACAAGACATATTATTATCTTTGAATTGTTTGGCAAAGCATTATTCAATTTTATGCCCAGAAATTTATAGGAATTATGGGTCTATGTCTGAATAATGGAGGACAGATATAGTTTTTTTCTCTTGTATTATAAGAGTAAACATAATTGTGCTGGATTCTTTGGCATGTTTTTTATATGAAGCAGGCACTGCAAAATGCAGCAACATGGTAATTGCAGGATGTTCAATTTTTCTAACAATGGCTTACAGTGATCATCATATTTGCTGGATGTTATTATTCGAATGAAGTTTTTTATGCAATGCATATTTTGGGGCTGTGACATGTGTTTCTCCAGATTATCAAGGCATACGGTCACTATTATGCTATGAAACATAACAAAATTATGCCATTCTTAGATAATCTTTATCTACATTCAGCTTCAGTTACCTGAGAGTATTTCCCTTTTTATAGATAGGTGTAACTTTGGAAACCTTGAGAATATCTGGAAAAATACATGTACTCATACGAAGATTAAATAGATTCGGTAAAGAAATCGCTACATTTTTATTTATCTGCGGCTCTAGAATTTTTCAGTTTATGAACAATGTTCAATATTTCTGATTAACTTGTTGGATGTAGGTAAGAAGTCAAATGGTTTATTGCTATTTTTTGCATGCAAGAAGGGATTTGCAATATAGTTCGCAGAACTTTGCATTAAATTGTTTATGCAATGTTCAAAAGAGTTGGCAAAGTCCTCAGCGGATAAATTGCTCTCATTCCTTAGGTTATTAGTTTTACCTAAATTTGTATTTAATATTCCCCAGACTGACTTTTGCTTATTTTTGATTCAGATATTATCTTATTATTAAACTCCACTTTTTTCGATTTGTTAATGTTAAGTAATTCGAAGCTATCGAGCGTCCTGGTCACTTCGGCAATAGTATGAACCTGGGTTAGTTGTGACTTAAGATTTTTAATATCAGGAGAATTGTCTCATCCTTGAAGCTAGCAGAGCAAAGTGAGCAGAATCAAAATTACAAATTTGGTGTTTGCAGAGCTAATTAATTGCTAATTAACTGCTGTATACCGAAATGAATTGCTCTTATAGTTTTTTTTAATGGCTGCTTTGCTAGCTGTAAATCTAAAGCTTACAGAGCAACATTTAAAAATATTTTTTGAGTACTTTTTTTTGTGTTTATAGGGCTAATTAAGTTCTAATTAAGTGCTTTATTCAGAAATTAATTACTCATATGGTTTTTGGAAAATGGCTGCTTTGCTTTAAAAAATCAACTTTTCCGAGAAAATTTTATTTGGTGCTTGTAGACCTAATAAAGTGCTAATTAATTGCTGTATTCCAAAATTAATTGGTCTTACATTTTTTTAATGGCTGCTTTGCTAGCTTTAGATCTAAAGATAGCTGAGCAACCTTTAAAAATATTCATTGAGAACTTCTTTTTTAGTGCTTAAGGTCTAATTAAGTGCTGTATTCCGACATTAATTGTTGTTTTATGGTTCTTAGGAAAATGTATGCTTTGTTTTTAAAAATTATTTTTTTCTAGAAAATCGTAGTTGATGCTTGTAGAGCTAATTAAGTGCTAATTATTTGCTTTATTCCGAAATTAATTGCTCTTATAGTTTTTTCTAAATAGCTGCTTTGCTAGCTTTAGATCTAAGTCTAACAGAGCAGCTTTTAAAAATCAACTTTTCGAGAACTTCTTTTAGTGTTTATAGGGCTAATTAAGTGCTGTATTCCAAACTCAATTGTTCTTAAAGTTTTCGGAAAATGACTGCTTTGCTTCAAGAAACACTTTTTCGAGAAATACTTTTTTCGTGCTTGTAGAGCTAATTAATTCCTAATTAAATGCTGCATTCCGAAATTATCGGCTCTTATAGTTTTTAGAAAATGGCAGAGATTGTCGCTATCAGAGCAAAAACATATAATCTATACACCCGATATATAAACTATATCGGTAACCATTATTTGAGGTATTTTTTATAAAAAATCAATAAAATTTACATATTTCCTATGTTATTTAATCAAGTGCTGTTTCCCGAAATTAATTTCTATAATATTTCGGCCAATACAATTATATCCGTAAGAAAAGTACTTACCGACGTGGTTAGTAATGAACTTATCCACCGGTAAACCTATCTTACAGTCATAAGAACATATACGGTTAGCAATCGAAAACCGTCCGGTCCTACAAAAATTAAGTTTTATCCCTTAGCTTTTTAGTATCAGAATTGTACATTTCTTCATTGGGAGAGATAATAAATTCAAAAACATTAAAATCTCAATTTTAAAATGGAATTAAAAATGGATTACATAAAATTATAAAAGTAGTTTCAAGTTGCCCGGTGTACCTTTAAAGCTATAAATATCCCCACAATAGAAAAATTGACATTTTTATTTGTCTTAAAAGAACGTTCTCTCTCAAAAAATATTTAGAGCAATTAATTTCGGAGTACCGCACTTAATTAGCTTTAGTCTAAAGCTAGCAAAGCAGCCATTTTCCAAAAATAAAAACTATAAGAGCAATTAATTTCGGAACACAGCATTTAATTAGCTCTACAACAGATTTGTATTTTTGATTCTACTCACTTTGCTCTGCCAGCTTTACGTAGAAATCTCAACATTTTAAAGTTATTTTCAGGGATACATAACTTTTTTTATGGAAAACGAGATGTTTAAAGATCTGACAGAGTAAACTAAATGAGCAGCTTTTGTTTCTGGATCTAAATGGCATATATTTCAGATCATTTCATCTAATGCAGCTGTGATACCTGAGATAGATTTTTTTGACATTGGTCGACACATGATAAAATTCCTTTATGGTCGGACAAGTGCGGCTCTATGACTTCAAGAATGAAAATGTTATCATCTAAATTTGTGAACAGATTATCTACTCTAGTTTCTCTAGATTTAGTTATCCGCTGGTGTCAACAAAAACTTTTTCTAGCATATCATGTGATAAAAAATATGTTTGCATTCAGTTAATTTATTGTCACTGGTTTTAAGTCTTAAAGCTATAATTGAAAGTCACCGACAGCCTGAACCTTATTATTGGAGTTTTTTTCTGATAATATTCTGTGCAGATAATATTAAAAAAAATTACTATCACCATCCGGTGATCTGTAGGCACAACAAAAACTAATTTTCATATTTTTAAGCTGTGTTAATTCTGCATCTATCTTCGCGCAAAAATCTTTTACACAAATGTTATGGAAATCTAAATTGGTCTTAGTATAAATGCCACCTTGAATACAAATCTGTCGAATATGATTTATTAGTCTATATCCTCGCGGAATACGATACGATAGAGTTTATGTCCTCCATTTTAAATGAAACGTCTGTCAGTAGTAGTACGTCAATAGTGTTCGTATTGTTAGTTCACTTTGTTCCCAATACATTGAATAATGATTAAAAAAAAAAAAATTTAAATATATACTATAAATAAAAAAAATTCAAAGAATGGTTTTTATCTAGAGCGATTTTTTCTTCTATTGATTCGAATGGCACCAGGTTTATCCACATGATCACAAACGAATAATTTATAAGTGCTTCGAATATATATCAGAAGACCCTATATGAGTGTAAAATTCGTTGAAATGAAATTCATGTGTTTCGTTGTTGCCAGATTGCCGGACGCCCAATACGCGATGGAATGAAAGTTAACGTATTCAAAATGAATATTTTAGCGCCGCGCTGCGCCAGATATATCGAACTAATTATATTCGAATATCAATCAAAAATCTCTTGGGACGTGCATGGAGCGTCCTTCCAATTTTTGTTCCATCGGTTAAGATGATCATCTTGACCAGAATTACACTGATGTGTAATAGATCGTCCGTATACGGACGCTTTATTAAATGCAATTCGTCAAAGTACGGACGCTCTATTGATAGGAAGATATATATATATATATATATATATATATATATATATATATATATATATATATATATATATATTCAAATAAATAGAGGGATTTAGCTGGCAATAATTTTTGTAACGCTATTTAGGCTGCTTCTACTAACTTCGGTGAAATCAGAAAACACTCGAAATCAGGCATTATTTACAAACAACCACCAAGTTTGCACAGAACTAAATTGAAAAATATTTGATTACTTTAAAGGTTTCCTTAGCAACGGAAGTTCAATTGTCGCTAAAGTACAACAGCCTACCAAACTACAAACTTAAAACATAAAATTTTGCTTCGATAATTTTCTTTCTTAAACATAGTGTACCTACCTAATATTTTTTCAATATTAAATCAACGTTTTTCACAGGAAAAATATTAAAATTTAACTCTCAGTTTTTGTCTCCCCCGCTTCGCGACAATCAACAAAACACTTCAAGCTAAAATCGTACTTTTTCCGTTGTATAACAAATAACTATTGTAAGACCGGATCATAGATTTTATGTTTGCCAGGATTTAGCAAAATAACGGTGTTGAAATCGATTTGGTTGTGAATAGAAAAAGTGATCGTAGGTATATTTGTGTTTTACATAATGAGAATTTAAAGGGATATTCGTGAGACTGTAACTATTCTGAAGTACCTATCCACTCGCTATATTTATTTCTATAGGTCAATCTTTGTTGAAATTGAAAAAAAACGAAAGCTTTAATTTTATTATAAGAAACCACGGCGGATAGATGCTGACCATTCAAACCAAAAATATTGCTATACTTATAAGCAGTTCCCAAGTTATACCTAAACGTAAAATTGTAACATTGGTGTTGAATTTCAAGTTATTCTCTCAATCATATATAATTTATAATATTCTGCCTCTATTAACTCACTATTCTGACATACAAATCTACATTTTAAATGACTTTGATAGTACCTACATATTTATTACAAGTTCATAGTGCCAATCAATTGATAATAGTTTGTTCTTGAGATTATAACATAGGTAGTCGACAACGCATTTAAAGAGAAAAATCTCATTAACTTAGTTGTCAGTTTATCCTATAAGACATAAGGGATCGAGATTGCTTTCAGTATTAAAAAATTAGAATTTTAATGAACGTAGATGACAAAACATATGTGGTATATATGTCAAGGATAATGTATCTCTATAAAACGAAAGAGAGCGTCTTTAGTTATAATTATATGTTTAATATGTCAGTGATGAATTTTATGAAAACAAGATAGGTATTGTGTACATAATAAAGACGAAGACTTATCAACAAAATATAATAGCATTTGAGTAGATACCTATAAGGAACTGACTATTTTTTAAAATCCTGGCTTCAGAGAGCATGGTTCAGTATAACTGTAGTTTCCGAAATTCAATAAAATGTCTTGTATTCATTATTGATGCAATACACGTTCGGATGTAAACACATTGTTGTATATGTTAGCGATACCAGTTATTCCTTTTATGCCAAATGGACGGCTATCGTGGATACATTCTCGCTAATTCACAACCAATAAGGCTCTCATTTGTAGCATATATAGCCATTCGATCACGTTTATGATCTTCTATGGTAATTATCTGGCTATGCAATGAGAGAGTTGATTCATCTCAAATTCAGTTTAGAAAGGTATTTTATAGATTGTGCTTATATGGTCATTCTTACATATATATGTAGTAGGTAACAACTTCTTGGTCGAAGGAGTACCCCAATAAAGAAGAAGAAAGTTTATAAAATATTCAATAGTGTCTGCAGTCAAACTTTCTTTTTTCAGATAACCAAATGTACGTTCCATAAATACGGTCCATCTGGCTCTATCCAGCTGCATGATGCTATGTGCGTCATGGCTCTTAACATCATCAATGAGAAAGTCTACGTGATGATGTGGTTCTGGTTCTGTTTTCTTCTCATCTGTAGTGGGCTTGGACTCATCTGGAGATTTTTAACGATATTGCTGCATTCAAGAAGTAGAATCTTCAACCGCATGGTCTTCTGCTGCTCCCATCCAGGTATCAAAAACCCATGGAGTTCAAGGGGTGTCACTGTCACTAACAAATATAAATTCTCCGATTGGATATTCCTCAGTTACTTGTCGAAAAACATGGATAGTGTAGTTTTTAACGATTTCTTTGTGGAATTAGCAGAAGAGTACGGAGACAGAAAGCCACTGATATCCGGGAACGGAGATTAATTATTGTGGATATTTAAGACTGAGAATTTGTCATTTTATATGTTATTTATCTTGTGATAAATGTTTCGCCTTCCCTAGGCAAATATAATTACGTAATACGTAATTAGCTAAATGAAAATGTTTAATTTTTCATCTTCAAATGGTGTTATATTTTGTTAAATCTAGTTTATTCAACTTTTTTGCGACTCTTTGTTCTTAAGAGTATTTTTTAATTGCGAGTTACAACTTTCCTGTCTTGCAGATACATTCAATATTGATTTAACTACAATTTTTATTAATAACAGATTGACTCTAATTATTATTCGGGTTGATACTTTCGAATTAGTTTATTATTTTTATAACTTCTGATAAATAAGAAAATAGTAATTGTCCATAGATAGAAATGACTTTTATTTACAATAATTTCGTAGACTTAAGCAACATTGTTTTTTAAACCTACCTGAAAAAAAATATGTTAGAAAACTTAATCTCTAAAGTATGGCGTTTGATTTTGTTCAGGTTATCCTCTTAAACTATATTATGTAATTAATAGTACATAAAGAAAATCGAACGAGTGAATATCATGTTTGCTCAAGAGCTTGGTGAACGCAATATACAGAATGAGTAATAACAAATGTTCAATACCGATTAATTATTGGCCTTAGACATGGAGTTCGGAAGAAGAAGTAGTGGTATTTCCTAAATATATAAGGGAAACTATCTGGAAACATCCCACAGATTTACTTCTCTCATAAAGCAGTTATTATGCCATTAAATTAAATACTTTTATTTGTGTTATCAATAAGGCACAAGAATTGTATCAAAAAGTTGAAAGAGATAAAAACGTTATTGTTTCGATTCATTGAATAATAGAAAATTCAATAAGTGGTTCTGAGCTAAATCAACTCCGTGAAATAACAGCACCCTATACATTAAAACCATAGTGAATAGTCGATTATTGTAGATCATGTTTAGAAAACAAGTTACGGCAAATGGGTGTCATTAAATAGACGTAAAAAATATGGAATTTAAATCTTTTTATATTTACAACACCCTATATTTAACACCAGCTATACGTGGTATACCTACCTCAAAATCTATGATACTTATTGCTCCCATCCATAGGAATTATTCTTCACCGAATCACCATTTAATTTTATTACCCCAATTTGGAATTACTCCAGATATAATAACTTTTCTAAAAACATGTCAAGATATAAATGTTGGCAATTAATTTTATATAAACAGTAATAATTTTCAATCAGCATAAAAAGTCAGCCATTGTTACCACAGAGTGCCTAGGTACTTATAATCAAAAAAAGTTCACATATTCAATGGTAAACCTACTATTCAAATGAAAATTTTTGAGAAAATATGTTGGAAAATCACAAAATAATTATTATTCAATTGTTATCTACTAGAATTATAATCATAAGTGTCGCATAATAAAAAAAATATTTACTGACATTACATTAGGCGAGAACATTTTGAAATTGCGCAAGACATCAAGTGTAAGTTATTAGGTAGAGACTCTTGGTACCAACTTATTTAATACTTTTAGGCGGTCAACATTTTTGAAAAGTGGTGACTTAAAATTTTCGATTGGTTCTATTGAGAAACCTCCAAAAATATCTTTTGTTTGATTATGCGACTATGGCTGCAACATAACGTAAATCTTTCAATTATTCATAGATTGAGGAAAACTACCTATCAAAGTTCTAGATCGGAATCCTTTTCCCTTTTATAGAGTAATGCGTTCCAAACAGCCAAACTTATCTACCTGGTCTGTCATTGTCAGCAAAATTATATTCTGTCATCAACTTATTTATCTTTCATAGCTATGTCATTATAATCATTAAAATAGGCATTCTCCTTCCATGTTTTTCATGTGTTTATACCAAACCAGATGATGTTTTTTCCCTCCATCAGTGTTTGTTCTACCATCATACTTGTTCGGATCACATCATTGTTGATGTGTTCTAGTCTAAATATACTTACTCGTTTTCGTCTCCGAATATCAGTTTTCACTGCAAGCAAGCTCTTTTGCCTTCTGCGTATACTGAAACTTAGAAGCCATATATAGTCCAGGGCCTTAATAGATATATAAATACAATTTACAATTCTATAATATATTTTTTGCCATAGCACAGACTTCAGTGTTCCTATTATCTTCTTTGTGATGATCGTATTTTCTCCAATGGTTTTGTCACTACGTTCAAAATGGCGACCGTTCAAACATTTAAAAAAATTATCAAAAAAGTGCCGTAGTGTAAATATCATCAAAAATTTTGAGTTATAGATATAATCATTACCTACAAATTTTGTTCGAAACAATTTTTCATAAAATGTACAGAAAAAAAACTCAAATTAATAAAAAAAATAATAGAAATATTGGTAAAACATGAACACTCAATATAAATTTGAGGTATTTGTACATTTTCTGGAGATCTCAATATAGACCCTTATTAAAAAAATATAGTACATATAGTTATTGATAAGAAATACCCGAAAAAAAATTACCTTGAAGCGGAACGCGAAAAAATGGACAATCGGCATATAATGACATGTAGGTATACCAATGAAAAGGTTGCTCAAATTTCAATTCAATGAATTTTGAGAAATTTACCTTTCCGGTGGCTATAGGCCGTCGGGATTTTTTTAATTTTTTAGGAAGTAGGAATTTTTTCTGAGCTTGAAACATTTTCAATGAAAGTACTACTCTTTTGTTCATTGTAATTACTTTCGACTCACCTGTAACCCACATGCTTTTATTATGCCACAAGCAATAGCTTATGATATTTCGATGCCTTCTTTTCTGCCAGATCTAATATTTATTATAAATCTCTGTGGTTCTTGGTTTTGGGGTCTCCTCAGTATGTAGATACACAATTATTTTCTTACATTTTCCAGAGTTGTTTTATATTATCTATTACCAAGCTTTCAAGCTTCACAATATTTTGTTTTACAATCATACTGATCCGTGTTTAACATGGTTGTTGTTTCCAACAGCTTCTTGCATTTACCCATTCTTGGCAGTGACCGCTCAAACGTAGCATAATTTATTCATTTTGATTTAAGATAACAGAGCAGAACCATTGAAAGAATTCAGCAACTATACTTTTTATAAACCCGACTCCAAAACCATTGAAGACCTTGGAAAATTATTATGAATAGGCAAAAAATACTCGAAAGAACATAAACACTCTTATCAACTTATTTTATTGAAGAGTCGCAACGTAACCATAAAAAGTAGTTGACGAATATATATGCAATGACATTTTTGCAATTGTGCAATGGTAAATGAAATAGAGATAAAAGATTTTTACAACAGCTTTGTCTGCTTAATACTCGTAGTTAAAGTGTGTATTATAAATCAAGGTATGCAAGGTCATACGAATATTCATGTAATCCTGATTACTCTGAAATTAGCATTAAAGTAAGAAGCGTCGGATTTAGATTAACTATTTTATAGCTACAAGGCATACACCTGGTTGTTAAAATGAAGCTAGAACATTCAGATTACATTCAGTATATAATTAACTTTTCACAAAAACTAGGACCGACTTTATTAGATGATGCACTAATTAAAAACAAAATATTAATTCTACTTTCGATACTCGTAATTTTGAAGTTGGGCAAGATATGAAGTATCAGTCAGAGGTAATCTCTTGGCACTAATTTGAAAATTACCATTACCTATAAAAATTATTTTTGTATTTCTCAGTAATCAATAAAGTCGGTACTAGATTTCGTGAAAAATTAATTATATTACGTAAGACATTTAATAAATATGTAGAATGATTTACACATTTCCCTCTTTTGAATTTTTTTAAAAATGTACAATTTACTGTTTTCGGATAATGGTTTTTTTCTGTTTTTTTTTTTAATAGCTGCTATTGAACCATTTAAGCTCAATAACAAACACAAAATCTTATTTCTAAACGATTCTCGATTAAAATTTCTCTAATCGAGATGCCTAGGATCAAATATTATATTTTATTTTCTTATTATACTGTCTATTGTTCATTATGTTTAAAAGTTCTTTTAGAACTTCCTTATATAAATCACAATGGAAAATATTTTTTCCATGAAAAAATTTTGGATTTTTAAAATTATTTTTTTTCGAATAAAAGATGACTCACTAAAATCAGCACGTTTAATTATGAAAAAACGCTCGAACACACGTAATAAATTTAAGAAAATAATAAAAAAGCATATTCTGAATCGTTTCCTTTCTTTGAAATCGGCCAAAAAGAGATTATCCTTTGAAAAAATTAATGACATGTTATTTCAGATTGTAATTTTTTTGCCGAGTTGAAAATACTTGTTAATTAATTGATGTTGCGTTTTTCCATACGTTCAATTTCTTGTATCTCAAAAATTATTTAAAACCAAGTTATAGGTACTTCACTTGAAAAATCTGAATACCAACTTTTCGTGATTGTGGGTCAGTGTCCTGAGTCTCAGAAAATCCTTGAAATGACTTGGAAACGACGCTACGTGATATAATTTGTTTAATTTCTTCAAATTCTTTTAAAATGAATAAATAATAAATACCTGACAGAGAGACAGAGAAACCTAATACAATGTGGCGGCAAAAACACTACTACTGAAGAATATTAATCCGTTCAAGACAATGAAAGTTGTTCCAAACAATACGTGAGGCCATACGCAGCAGAATAGATATTTAAGGCCTTCGTCTCAAATAGCCGCATATCGGCTTTATTGTGGACTGTCAATAATCGTTTTTTAGTAACGATAATCGTTTTTCAAATTTAATCAACACAGATAAACAAAAAACTGACATGAGATAAATTTAACAAAAGTTGCATCCTCACATCAGACGTCGATTCTGTGTAATTTCATTAAAATTCCCCAAAACTGGAAAAACATTTGCTAATCCTACAATATTTTTAATATTTTTTATAGATGTTCGTGCCTTATAAATAGTAAAGGTGCTCCGATTTTCATTATTAGTTTTTCATTTGATAGAGGACTATTGACAATTGGTCCGATTAAAAAAAAATCGGCATTCAACATGTCTTTCCCCAGAAAAACTTCTCCCAGAAGGGGTGGAGGGGGCAATTTTTTCCAAAATCGAAAATTTTAGGCGCCAAATTAAAGAAGAGACCATATCCGGCAGCATTTGAATTGGACATTATTAAAAGAATCGAAGGTTTCCGAGTTACAGCAGTGGTATAGTCGAAATATGTGTTTCTCGGTGATGTTTTGAAATCTCTCAATATATCAAGTATAAGCACCTTATTATATTTTTAGTGAACGTTAAATGATTTTGATGACTAATGTAACACTCAAATGTGGGAAATAAATATTTTTCACTAAAAATGTAACCGACTTTATCATTTGATGCACTGAAAAATATAAAATAATATTGATTCTATTGGTTCTGGTAGGCACTTTTGAAGAAGGTGACAAATGTTTTCGATCTAACTACAACTGCTCAACTTCAAACTTAGCAGAATCAATAGAATTAATATTATTTTGTATTTATCAAAAAATATTTATTGGCAAAACAGTTCTAGGCTCAAGTGTTAGTATAGGTCGTCACTCTATTTTTGACCAACTTCAAAAAACCGACGAGGTACACAATTCATCTGTATGTTTGCCTATTTTATGTATGTGCGTGCATTTAATATGGTAAATGTAGACCGATTTTTAAATAGTTTTTATTACTTTCGGTTCTTGTATCAATGGGCTCCGCAGCGATTTCTCAGGCCCCATACGGTCTAGAGACTTGAAATTTCGAATTCGAACTTAGATCGCAGACATCTCGCCGCCTGTTAAGCTCCAAGTGTGATCCAATATTGCTAATTATAATTATCTCATTCAACCAAGATCATTATTTTTTTCGACATGGAACAACAATGGGATCCGTCACTGGAATTACGCACGAGCATGGAGCGTATATATACGTCTCGCTCTCTGGTATATAGGTACTCTCTGGAAGATCGTCTATGGTTATGTCGCAATTGTCAGACGTCAGATGTTGTTGTTAATTTAAAGTTTAATTTTGTGTTGTGGTAGACAAAAAGTAATTTGTTATGGAATTGCTGTTGCTGGCAAACACATATACATAAGTATAATTAATATCGAGAAAAGGATAGCAATAGTAGGTACTCATTGGTACGGTTTAAATCTTAAATGCCTAGATAAAAACTATTTTTTATTTTTTTTTCAAAAATTTCACTTGTTTTGGATCTGTTTTTATCAAAATACAATCGTTCTTTCCAAAGGGGGTCGTAGTCGCCTTTTTTGTATGTCCAGTACTCCTTCCCTTTCACTGCCTTGACAGTTTTGCCGCTAATAATATGTCTCTAGGGACCTACCAGAGGTTCAAAGGCGTATTTAACCAAGCTGCCTCAATGCAGGTTGATAAGGGGCAATTACCATTTTCTAACGATTCTTGCACTACTGGAATGGTTTAGTATATTTTCATGAAAGGAAAAGTCCTTGACGTGTGGGCCCGAACCGGCAATACCCATCACACCGCACATCATGGCCAATCTCATTAAACAGGACATACACCTCAGACATTGTCAGAGCTGGAACTCAATTATGTGCTGTCGACAGAGCAAGAACTTCATCACGGAGCCATGCCGGAAACGGGCCGAAGACTGCCTAGCTTTGCCCCGGGCCAAACTACGCTTTCTTGTAAGCATCTGGACCGGGCATGCTGCGCTAAGAAAACACCTACCTACAATGGGTATCATCGACGACCCGACATGTGGGGCATGCATGGGAGGAAGAAACAGTGGAGCATCTCCTCACAGAATGCACCGCTCTATCCGACGTTCGTATATCCATCCTAGGACTGAAGTGGCCGGATCTGACCAACATCAGACGCACATCGCCTGCGGCAATCCTGAGATATCTGGACCAGGTTGTCGGGATACTCGAGGAACCGTAGGTCTGAGGAGCAAGGGGGAGGGGCACAATGGGCTGAATTGGCCTAAGTACCCGCTTTGGCACCCCTGCGTCAAATAATAATAATAATAATAAGTCTTTGACAAAGTTGGGCTCGAACCCACGACGCCTCGGTTAGGAGTCCAACGTCTTACCCAGTACCCCACTTCCAATAGGAGTGGAGGAGACAATTTTATTCGGAAATTAATGTTTTTTTCTGGCAGGATTAAACAAAAGATCATCTCCAGCCACCCTTCAATTGCAATTTTTCAAAAAGCACAAAGCTTGCCGAGTTCAGGTAGGTATAAAGACAATGAAAAATGTGAAATAAATGATTTTGACAAAAATTACTTGGTGCACTAAAAAATATAAAATTATGTTAAATCTATTGATGATGGTACTGTTGAAGTTGCAAGAGTCTGCTATCTATCTACAACTGCACACTTCAAAATTACCATCACCAACAGAATTAACTATATTTTGTATTTTTTCATGCACCAACTAATTAAGTCGGTATTGTTTCTGTAAACAAATATTTATTTGGTATTAGTGTGATATCTAATTGAGTTTTTTTCAAATAACACTCTTAATACGTACTGATGTACCTAAATATTGTTCTGAAATTGAACATTTTGTAAGCACTTCGAAACAAATTTGATCAAATATACACTTAATATACATAACTAACATAACATATAATAATTAAATTTTCATTAATTTATATCAAGGCTAGGTGCTTACCGAAAACGGGAAGTCATTATCTCGGATAGTGGGAACGGATATTTGCGCGAACATCTTATCTACATTAATTGATAATACATCCAATACAACAATGGGAAAATAAAATTTCACCTAACTAGCTTTTGCCCACGACTTGCGGTACTTTTTGCGTGCTGCGTGTACAAACATAGAGACAAACAGACGCGGTAAGATAGAGCCTATATTTTAAGTTAGACCTCTAGCAATATATCGGTGAAAACTGCTTCAACTTCAATTCCATGCAGTAGTTTTTGTGTGATACGCGTACAAACATACAGACAGACAGACAAAAATTCTGAAAACTGTTGTTTTGCCTTCTGTTACTCTAATAAAGATCCCCCATAATAGTAAATATTGATATTTCCATTCTTTGATTTGTGTTTGTTTTGTGTTTGTGAGTACAAACATATACTTAATGCTCATGGGTTTAGTTATTTTTTGTGGGATTTTTAGAGACTGACTTGTTAATATTCTCCAAAGTTTACTTTTTCGTTTTATTATATTAAAAAATCTTCATCTATTATTTCAAAAAAATCTTCATCAATGTGATGATTGATCAAGGCTACTTAAAAGTAGACATTTCTCCGACCGTCGTGTTGACATAGATAGACTTAAGAAAAATGCCGTTCACTTCTCAGAAAAAAATCACAGTCGTAAACGATCCAAACAGCGAATGGGAAAGCAGAACAAATGCGACTCACTTAAATTATTATGCGTTTAAACACAGTGCCGTACAATCTTAAACAATATTATTAGATAATCTTGTAGTTGAATCTTTTATTTAGTTCTAAAGATGGGCTTCATACTGAATACTTTGGGTTTATTTTGTGGATAAGATTCTAATCATGGCTATGTATTTGCATAACCAACAACAGATGCGATTCCAATTATTGACCGACTTCGAATAAAGGAGGAAGTATACAATTCGATTTATTTGCTTTTTTATCATTTTTTATGTATGGCTGTTCGCGCTTTTTGCATAGTAAACGTGCTCCGATTTGGATGATTTTTGATTCAGGTAAAAGAGGAGAGTTGAGAAATGGTCCCATTCTTAGTGAAACTGACATACGAGATCTCCTTCCCTTCAATAACTACCCCCAATGGGGGAGAGGCGGGAATTTTTCTGGAAAATCAAAAATCTGAGATTGCAGAATTGAGAAGATGAGACCATATCCGGAAACGTTTAAATTGAACATTTTTTCAAAGGAGTTACCGTTTTTGAGTTACAGTAGGTAGTGATAAATCCGAAATATGTAAACGCGATTTTTTGAGAACTCTGAATGATAAGACAACCTAAGAATATACATGGGTAATAGAATAAGTAGTATCTTCTTTGGTTTAATTGAACGTTCAACGATTTCCATGACAACTGTTACACTCTAAAGAAAAATAAATAATTTTTTCATAGCTTATTGGCTTTTTGTATTCTGGTGATGATGTATATTTCTTGTTTCCCATTTTCGTGTTCAGTTACTCCCCACTTATTGGAAAAGATCTACTTATTCTATTTGGTCTCCATCTATTATCATGACTTTAATGCTTTAATTTTTTTTTAATTCTGGAACTATTTCTTTTCATTGCCATGTTCCCCATGTTTAAATTTATTTGTAAGTATTTTTCACTTTCGGCCTGTATTACCACTTCGTCTGCAAATGCTCCTTCACTTATTCTTATTATTTGTAGCCGAATGTGTCCTATCTCTAATTACTTCGTTATCGGCTTGCAGTTTTCAACAGTATCATCCATGGATATATTAAATAAAAGCGGGCTGAGGATCCTTTCTTCTCTTAGTCTGGTAACTGTAAATGTTTCGGAGCTTATATTGGTTTATATTTTTTTTGTTAATATCTTTCCCCATATTCATACTCCTCAGTCCTTCAGTTTTTGCCGTTATTCGTGTCATTGTACTGAATCAAAAATTTTCTAGGTCTAGAGATATCATATAAATATTTCTTCTTTCTTGGATTGCTTTTTTGTTATTTGTTTTATCGTGAATACACAAAGACAAAAAATAGGACCGATTTTATTAGTCTATTGAAAAATGCAAAATAATGTGAATTCTGTTGGTGCTGTTAATTTTGCAGTGGTGCAGTTATGAGTTAACAAAAGACTGACGGCAACAAAAAACATCACCAATAAAATAAACTTTATTTTGATTTTTTCAACTTTTGCCCCCTCCAACCTCTTTGAGGGAGATTTTCTGAGGGAAGGAGATATTGGAGAAGGTTTCTTATATGGGACGATTTCTCAATACTCCTTTTCCCATGAAAAAAGAATCATCAAAATCGGTGAAGAGATGAAAACGATCGCCCAACATAGAAAAAACTAAAACATATGGCTTATCCAACACCCCACTTCGTATACCCTTTGGGTTGTTGGATGACATAATTGAGAAGAAATTTCTCATAGAAGAATTTAAATATTGATTATACCTGCCAATAATAAGAATAGATTGTCAGTTCTCATTAGTCATTAGTTTATCTTACCTTTAGTTGGTGTTTTATACGCAAAGAGATACGCCATTGGTCGCAGGAGGTCGTCGTTCGGCGGTGACCCTTCAACAGGACGGATTGTTAGCTGGTTGCTGCCTAGCAACTTGGTACTTACTCGATCCAACCAGTGCTGCCCGTGCTTTCGAAATTCCGGAGAGAAAAATTAACTTCAATTTTATATTCGAAGTTATAATAACATATACTTTTTCTATGGCTTCTTATGAACTTTAAGATTTTAGATGGCTACAGAAGAGTCTTCAAGACAAGATGTAAATTCAAACAAACAATTATTATCAAACTAATATGGAATGAATAAGCTGAATTTTTGCACAATGAGAATTACCCATTTCAAGTTCATGATCGTGGTAGTTTGATAACATCGTAGTGTTTCGTTTGAATTCCACATTCTGAAATTCTAGGAATTCATAATAGACTTCACCCTCTAGAGTCATTATTAACCAGAATTTACCTGTGAAGTTTGTCTTTATTTTATAGTCTAGCAAATAGAGAGGCCTCATTACATAAGGCACTTACGTTTTGTGCATAAAGTAATTATTTATTAGAAAATAAGGCAAATGAAAATATTCATCTTCGTGTTCGTTTTATCTCCACTACATAGCTACTTAACGATTGTTCTAAAAATGAAAAAATAATAAGAATGCCATCTTGTAGACAAAAAATTATAAAAATTATAAGAATATATTATATAAATGTATCAAATAGAAGACCTCTTATCCCTCACGGCGGTAGTAAAATAGGCAACAAAATTGAGCTTTTGCCTGCTAGAAAATGAGGACCCTAATCCGACATGTAATAATGGCACCGCGGTATCCTTCAGATGATAGAGATTGAATTCTACTAAATGATATTGTTCCTGAGATGTTGTTTTTAAAATAGGAAGTACATTTAGTTTGTAAAATATATAATTTACTTCGTATTGGAGCTTTGATCCTACTTAGGGCCGATTTCATAATGAATCCTTAATGGGAGATTAGTTAATTCTCCAATTTGTTTAAATCATATCTCGATGATGGAATAAAAATAGTGCATTTTTCAATAACTTTTACAACGTTAGTTACCTTCTTTTTCGTTTTTCTAAAGTTACATTGAATTATATGTTCAACCAAAAAAATTATGAAATTTTTTGACTAGGATTAAAATTAATAAGGGATTAAATTTGATTATGAAATCGGCCCTTAGGTATATTAATATTAATTATAGAGATATCGTTTCGTGGACAGTAACAAGGGACAACGTTTGTTAGTTATTAACAAATATAGCTTCTCAATAAAGAAAATATTGAAGAGTGATGAAGTTTTTTAGCGGTCTATGAACAGTGTTACCAAAGTGTTTACGATTGGTGAAGAAAATTTAGTAAGCAGGAACCAGCTGGACCATAATCACGAACACAACGATAGTAACCAGCGAATCTTGAGGCGAGTGGAGGTTGCCAACAAACTACCTGAAACAGATACAACAACGAATTTAACTTACATCCGAAGAAATATGTATACGCAAGTAGAAAACTTTTACTAGGACCACAACCACGAAATAGAGTGAAAGTCCACAATGCAGTGGAAGACTCAAATATTAGAGTCATCAATTTTATATTGATTTTTATTTCAAGTAAAATTTTTATATTCTCCGAACAATTATTTTCAATAAACTGTTTATCATTAATTTTTGTTTTTTTGCGCGCGTATATAGTAAACGTACTACTCCGATTTTAATGATTTTTGATTTATTTAAAAGAGGAGACTTGAGAAATTGTCCCATATTCGTAAGAACTCGAATGCAAAATCTCCTTCCCTCCGAAAGGGGTGGATGGGACAATTTTTTCAAAAGAGTTGCTGTTTTCGAGATAGAGGCATGTATTTTTGCTATGTGAAGAGGGTGATTTCTTGCGAAAATTGAAAATCTGTGGGTACTACATGAAAAACATAATTATTTGTAACAACATTTATAATGAATATTTTTTCCTTAGAGTTACGGTTTTCGAGTTACAGCGGTGCTAAAATGGTAACATCTAAAATACTTATGCATATTTCCGCAGCGATGTTTTGAAATCTTAATAATAACAACTACAAGCAAAGAATATACGTGAATAATAGGATAAGTACTATCTTCATTCGTATTAGTGAACGATTAAGGATTTTCGTGACTAATGTTACACTCAAAAGTGTGAAATAAATATCTTTTACAAAAAAAATGGACCGACGTTATTCGTTGTTGCACTGAAAAATACAAAATAATCTTAATTCTATTAGTGCTGATACTTGTGAAGTTGGTTCGAAATGTTATCAATCTAACTGCAACTGCACAACTTCAAAAGTAACAGCACCAATAGAATTAATATTATTTTGTATTTTCAGTGCACTAACCAATAACGTCAATCCAATTTTGTGTAAAACACTACATTTTTCAGGTAAAGTTTCGGCTGGTACCCATATTACGCCTATCCCTCATATACCTATCACAAAAATTAATACTTTATATTGCAGTTTAAATCTACCAGACTATATAAAATTACATTTTGTGTTCAGTGAGATCAACTGTTTCTTATGTGAAACCAGAATTATCATATACACTTTCCGAAAAGAAATTGTGTTGACATTTTAAATCTATTTATAGACCGTGTAAGGCAATGGTGCATTTTCTAAATCCAGTTATGTCGTCATACATAGTCAGCACAAACCACTACTACAACACAAAGCCTGTCCAGAGCTACAAAAAAGTAGGTACACCAACTCCTCGGCACCGTTGCAATAAGATACCTCAAGCCTGCGTTATCTAGCTGATGCGGTAAAAATTTCGATTACGTATCATAAAGTACCTAACTGATGATGATATAATAATTACGTTTATTTGCGTGGATCCCTTGAGGTCAACACTGTTCCATGTTTCGAAATCACAAGCATTCTCTGAAATTGAATATTTCCGTCTGACTAGTGATTTACCACATGACTCATGATGTGGATGTTTAGTATTAGTTTAAAGATATTTTCCACACAGTTAATATAATGCCTAGAAACGTATTAGTATCAATCCACTATTATATAAAGCAGCTCACTGGTAAAATCTCCCTGTTATGCTGTTAGAGTCATTACTAAGGAATTGGGGTTTAGCACAGCCGAAATGGCTTAATATGCACTCAGACTCTCAGTTACGTTATAAAATACCGATTAGGGGAGCATGCATTCTTTTCAAAACATTGCTCATACTGCAAAAAAGGACATTGAGGTATGTATGTAACCTCAAACCAAGAGAATCTTTTAGAACCTCCTATTTATTTTGGAATCTGTTTGCCTTGTACATAAGCATATAGTAAACTTTGAAGCGTCTTCTAACCAGTACAATACCCGGAACAGCAGCCACACTTTAAAACTCCCAATGCCAACCAAAAATATCACCAAAGACTCCATATTTTAGAATGGTGCAAAAATGTATAATCATCTACCCATGATTAGATCTGCATATCTGAATGACTCCCAATTCAGAAAATCAGTCAAATAATTCTAATAGACCCTATTATAGTTCACAGGAATATTTTAACGCAAGTTTTTAGCTGACCCACTCAGATTTTAGTATATTAAATAACTCTGGAGTTTTTAACTATATGTTATATTTTTTTATTCATATGGCTTTATTCTTTATTTTCTAACTGGATTGTCTAGCATACAATTGTTTTTTAATCTTATTTTTTGTGTTTCGAACCTTAATTGAACAAAGCATTTATTTTTCTACACTACCTAAGCTTTGTCAATAAGGTTCTGTCTTCTGACCATAAAGCATATTTATTATTATTATTATCAGTAGTAGTAGTAGTAGTAGTCTGAAATCATTTGTAATACATTAGGTATTTACAATAATAAACAGGTACTTTACTTAATTAAGTAGTTACATAAATACATCACCTTTTTCATCGATATCATTATCGATTGATTGCTTTTCATTTGTATAATAAACTATGGTTCTTTTTTATTGGAAAGAAGAGTGCTGAGAGAAAAATTTACTTATTACATAAACTGTGACCAACATTTATTTCATTGGTTAAATGATCTATCATAGAAGATAGATAATTCTATACTCTTTAGATATTACAAATCTTGCAAAACTTTAAAAGTTCCAGTGCTGATAGAATTAATATTATTTTCAATTTTTCAGTGTCTCTTTTTTTAAATCAGTTCTAATTTTTAAAAAATATTTCATAATGTCACTGACTCACTATAGTTGATATTTGTCGGTTGTCTGAAAACCTTCATTATTAACTAACTTGCCTTAAATTGTTTCTAACGTAGACCAACTTGATGCACAACTATTTAAATTTGACAGCAAAAATAGTACCGGTTTTAACGACATTGGAGAAAACTACAATTATTTACAACATCTAATGGCACGCTTTGAGGGTAAAACCGACTCGTATAGAGCATAATATCAAAGTTTACAGAATACTATTAAACTTTTGGAATATCTCTCAACACTCACATTACCAACAAAAAAAGCATCATCAAAATCGTTGAACATTTACGCAGCGCGTAGATACATAAAAAAGCAAATATAGAGTTGATGTTTGGGGTATAGTAAAAAACTCAATGTTATGCAATAACATATTTATCTCACACGCAATAAGCTCAATGAAATACAATATCTTCAATCAAAGCTCACCCAAAATCAAGGACCCTGAGAATTTCTGTGAAAATAACGTTTTGAGTGTCGGTATTAAACACTTGTTGCTAACACCGAAGTATCTAACAACAATAGATCCAACATAAGTTCTAATGAAGCTGAAATGACTCAACTTGAGTTGTTCTGGAAACAGATTTTGCTCTTATTCTTATTTCAGAACATTAAATTTGTAGGAATGTAGGGGGTATTTCAATATTATAAAATATGTAAGTGTAGTTTCCGAGGCTGTAAATAGTAGATAGGACAGATGACTGAGACAGATGTTTGTTAGTTTGTTCAGAAAAGGATGCTTTGTACTTGGGATTTAGGGCAGGTAGTAGGTAGATTTGAAGTCGACCAGAAAAGTTGAGTGCCTATTTTGACCTGCTACCTCATTGGCGTAGCAGACCTAAATATTCGGAGATGTGGGCAATACCTAAGTAAATTAAACATAAACCGAAAAATATAAAACAATATTTTTTAAATTGTGCAACTTGCAAAATTGTGCCTGAGATAACAATGTTAAATGCAATTTTTTAGATTAACGCGATATTCCTAACTCTGTAATTCTAGTAGGTACAAATAGAATAATGATTATTTTGTACTTTTCATTTCATCTAATGAAGTTGGTTGTATTTTTTCAACTTACTTATTCCACAAATTTAATCATCTAAAACGCAGAACGTACATATTTGAAATATATCACAGTTTATTTTAGAACTACATATTTGAAATACATCTCATTTTACTTCCGAAATCGTAATTCGCAATTTTAAAAAATAATTCAGAAAGAAGAAAAATTTTAATAAAGTTGTAAGGTTCTTGTTTTATCAATCAATATAATCTACAACCTAAGAATTATATTCTTGATTTTTCCAAATGTTCAAGTCGGAAAACCTGGAATTACTCGGAGGACATCATTCTGCAACAATAATGAACTGTCCTAACATTCAATTCGGCTACCACCAAACTCTCGAGGGATTAAGGAGATTGTTAGAACCGTCAGGCTAATAACATGGAGCCTGTAAAATGTAAATAAGTATATTATTATCACATTAATAGAATTTTATTTACAAAATACAAAATAAAACATCATCACATTTTATACTTTGCCTTTTAGATATATTGGTTATAATACAAAACTATTATAAAGGGCTTCTGAAACGTCCCGAAACCGTCGATTATTGGGTAAACTATACAAGGTATCAAAAAAAGTTTGGTATAAAAGTCTTAAGGGTCTTGAATGTCTATTAGGCAGAAACATTTTTAATTATACAGGGTTAGTCACAAAGTCGTAGAATCTCAACGGTTCATATTTTTAAATGGAACACCCTATATATTATTTAATATTTGGACTCTACACTAAATTTTAGACACATTTTATAAATAAGATCCTAACCCTAAATTCATCCATTCCATAGTTATCAAGTTTTGAAAATAAACCTATAACCTTTAATCTTTTTGAAAATATTACATTATCTGATTTATTATCTTAGAAAATGTTCAAAGTGCACATTATTCATTGCTTGACAATATCCTAACCTTGTATAGAAGGCATCTACCATGTTATTCCATTGAGCTTCATTAATAAGCCGAATGTCGTCAATAATCGCCTGCCTCAATTCATTAACACACGTGGTTTCGTTTTGTACAACCTGCTTTTTAGATGACCACATAGGAAGTAATCAAGGGACGTCAAATGGGGGGACCTTGATGCCCACTCAATAGTTCCTCGTCTTCCGATCCACCTTGGGGGAAAACTTGATCCAGATATGCCCGTACTTCACGACCATAATGAGGAGGTGCCCTTGAAACCATGTCGATTCGAAACTTTCACCTACAGCATCATGACCATTCGATTCCTGTTATAATTGTAAATATTGTGCCGCATTTAAATTTCCATCTATGAAGAATGGATGTATCACTTGTCCAACTACTCCGGCCCACACCATGTCTTATTTGGAGTTTGAGTGTAAGAATCAAATATCCAGTTGTGATTGGCATAACTTCAGTAGCGACAATTATGGCGATCTAAGGTGCCGTTTACATAAAATGTATTTTTTTAGCAAAATTCATATTTTCATCACATTTTCACATCATTATATCGCAAAATTCTACTCGTCTGTCAGAGTCATCATCACTTAATTCTTGAACTAAATTAACTTTAAATGGTGTAATTTGCATTGTTTAAGAATTTTATGTACTGAAAACTTCATCACATTTTTGAGGCATCCTGTTCGCTGAGTGTCTTTTACTGAACCAACATCTTCAAAACGAATGACAGTTCTTCGAACTGTAGACTTGAATAATGGTAGTCGATCTTCACTGTAGCTTCGAACCCTGTCACCAAGTCCTCTCATCATAAGGACAGTGATACGTTCCCTTTCGCTTAAATACATTGCAGTGGGAAATTGACGAAGCAAACCTAAACCAAACAGGAGAAACTATCGCTGTAGGTAACTCGAAAAATATTAACTGTCAAAATAAGCATGTCATATGACCACCAGGTATTTTGATTGTCAATAAGTACCTACCCTAGGTAATTAATTTTCTTAAATCATTTTTACTGGTGTTACAGAATGCTATAACTACGTTGGTTTATTGTCAAAACTCGATACCTTTACTCCATGACTAACCCTGTATAATTGCTTAATAGAGATTTAAGAACACTAGGACATTTCTATCAAACTTTTTTGATTCCTTGTATAGTTTACCCAATAATCGACCGTTTCGGGACTTTTCAGAAGCCCTGTATAGTAAATAAAATATAAGACTCTTAGGGCAAATAATAGTAGAAATACATTTTTTTGCAAAACTGAATCTGCTTAAATAATCCTATAATTATCTATCATCGTCCCAATAAACTCTTGTGTATTATTTATGTTACGGATTATGATTTATAACTGACCGGTTTGCAAAATTTACTCCTTACTACTATTTATTTATAAATAAGCTTTCTAGTGAAAATTCAACAAAATGTTTAAAATTATGCAGTTATGAGTGATTGACTTATGACACCAAGTTCCAGCACCAATGGAATAGACCTAATTTTGATATTTTCAGTACACCAACTACTAAAGTGGGTCCTATTTATTTAAATATTTATTTCATATTTCTGAGTGCTTCATTGGTCATGAAAAATATTGAATTTACTTCAGTAGTTTTAAAATATGACGGTAACAATCTTTCACATTTATAGTGCGGTGAAAACCTTGAATTTTTTGAATAATGTCCACATTAAAGTTGTTGCAAATGATCTTTTCTTTAATTCTGATAGAAAAAAATCTCAATTTTCGAAAGACATTGGCCGTCTCCACCCCCTCTGGGGACGATTTCAAGGGGAAGAAGATGTTGGATGTTTTCTCAAAACTCCTCTTTGCAATAACAAAAGACTTATCAAAATCTGTGAAAGTTTACTATGCAAAACACGCGTACATAAATCCAAAAGCAAACACACAGAAGAATTGTAAACCTCCTTCGTTCTAGCAAAGTTGATTAAAAAAGTGTATCAGTTGGAAAATAGGGATGATAGAACATATAATTAAGAGTTGTATTTAGTTGCCCATGAACTATAAACGAACAGGGATATATAATTCAGTTTTAAATTTTACAAATAAATTTTACTTTTAACTTTTAAATTAGAAACTAAAAATTGTATACACTTACCTAATAACGATTTTTGATTATACCTACACCGACTTATATACAACTTATTAAACTCGAACATCACTAGATTATACAGTTAAGGGTGGAATTCAGACAATCTCAATGTCTTCCGGTGTGAGAATCCTCTGCATTTTTGACCAACGAACCTCGAACGAAGGAGGTATACAATTCGACTGTCTGCTTTTTTTTGGTTTTTGCGCGCGTTTTATATAGTAAACGTACTACGATTTTGATGATTTGTTATTAATTTGAAAGAGGAGACGTGAAAAATGGTCCCATATTCATAAAAACGCAAATCCGAAATCTCCTTACCTCCGAAAACCGCCCCCGAAGGGGTGGTTGGGCAAATTTTGTCGAATGTGGAAAATCCGAAATGGCAGAACTAAAGATACCAAAATATCTGGTGCCAAAAGTTTTCAATCTTACTGCTAAGTACCAGCACTAATAGAATTAATCTTATTTTGAACTTTTCAGTGCACCAACTGATAACGTCGGTCCAATTTTTTGTAAGAAAATATTTATCTGAAAACAACACCTAACTTTTATCCGATTCAGCAAGCCCATAAAGTATTTTGGAAAAAATCTAAATGAAATGGAGGCGAATTTGTTGTATTTTGACATAATAGTATACAATTTATTATCAACAAAAGAAAAATAAACAAAAAAAAAAATGGCGAAGAAAATGATACACGGATAGAGAGCCTGTTCTGATGATTTGTGTGGACGCATATTTCAGTGTTGGAACAATAATTAGGTGAGGAAGTAGAAACTATCTCATAATTGACGCATTAATAAAGCAATGACCTGTTAGGATACATTATTTCCATTTCGAACAGAGAACCTTGAACGGACTTGTATCTAGACAGACGTCTATTATTATATTTTTTAACCATCGAACCCAAACGGAGGAGGTATACAATTTGTCTTGTGTGCTTTTATTTGGTTTGTACTCGCGTTGTATGTAGTAAACGTAGGTACTCCTAATTTGATGATTCATTTGAAACAGGAGACTTGAGAAATGGTCTCATACCATACCCAAAACCACCCCCAAAGTAGGTGGAGAGGGCAATTTTTCTCAAAAATCGAAAATTCAAGACGGTAGAATTAAAGAAAAGAAATTATCCGGAAACGTTTAAATTGAACATTTTTTAAAAGAGCTTTCCTGTCCTAAGAGGAAAATGTTATTCGCTTCAGTTTTGCCTTGACTACAATTCATCGTTTCTATAAATGCATTTATTTTATTTCTCTCTTCCAACCGTCTAAGATTATTTGAATATATATTTCCAAGGTCTACAAGGCCTTGCGCAGCTCTCAGATTTGCCAGGTCATTCCTTGCTTCCAACCAACTCGATGCCTCTACATACCTTGCTGGCTTGCTCTTATTGGATTCATCCATATCATAGATTTTTCTGATAATTTATTTACCTAGATTCAAGTCCTCCTCATTTTCGAGGCAGATTATGTAATTTGTGTTTTGGTAAGGAGTAATCAGGTCGTTCTGTCGGATGCTTCCTCCTGTAAGTTGCTTCTTAAAGCAAAAGAGGTTTGCAGATGATGTTGTAAACATAAAAACAGCATGTCCTATGACCCGTCGATGTAACTAGACATACAATCTGTGTGCGCTTTTGAAGTTCTTCTTCCTCAGTGATGGCCCTTGATGTATTTTTGAAAGCTTCCTCGATTATATGGATTATGAATGTACTCAATGCAAAGCATACCACCTTAATCTCGCCTCTTACGCATGTTAACTCTTGTAGAGAGGCCCGTCCCTTAAATGCCTATTAAAGAGCAATAGTCTGAATTTTGCTATGAATATGTCTGCCGCTTCAAGTTGTTGTAGAATGTCTAAGTGAGTGGCTGACCACGGCTATTCTTGTCATTTATATATATATATAGATAGAGAGATTCGATATGATTATACTAGACGCTTGTAATAATATTCTAGACACTTGTCAAACTTAACAGTACTGTTGTTACCTGGTCCTTGGCAGGCACTTCTACGACCATCAGGCTAGCCTTCTGAGTTTTTGGCTTGTTAATGACATCTCTATTGGAAGCTGTTCTCTTTATTTTTGTCTCATTCTTGCCTGTTCTTATAAAATTTGTCTTATTCTTGTTTGATCTTCCCGTCCAATTCTTTTTTGATCTTCATTTTCGTATTCTCTTATTTAGCATGTTTCTCTTCATCTTGTTGTCTAATTCTAAACTGTTATTCGAACATTTGTCTTAGATAAGGTTCATATTGAAGAGCGATGAGCGACAAGCGTTAAGCGTTGAGCTGTGAGCGATGACCTGTGAGCATTAATACAATATAAGCATGCAGCGCTCACACCCATGCCGTGCTTTGTTATTAGGTAATTGCATAATAATCAGAAGAATAATGAGCAATCAACAAAAAGGAGAGGTGGCATTCACCCTCTAAACAAATGTCGTGAAGAACAGGGAGAAATGCATGTGCAGTATTTTCAACTGCGTAATAATCCGGCCAGGTTTTTCAAATTTCTTCGTATTTCATTTGAAACTTTTGATTTTATTTTGGAAAAAATAAAGATCAGGGTTGGAAAAAAGAACTACAAACTTCATTTCTGCTGTTCAGCCTCTTGTTTTTATCAGTTTTTTTTATAGCCAGCATGACTGTCGTTCCACAGAGATGGCCGATTTGCATATCGGAAATAAGTATTTTCCAGTTCGCATTACAAACCTTGTCAGTTCCATTCATAATAGGTAGCAAAATCACATCTAACCACACGAAGATATGTGCCAACGCCAAATATTATCGCTCACAATTCAAACAGTTTTGAAACGCAAGACAACGCTGCGCCAACGCTTACTGTCAACGCTCAACAGTAGATGCAGTATGAACGTGCCTGTACATATGGTTGAATTTTGGCGTTGCTTCGATCGTCGCTCAACGCCCAACTACTATCGACGTATGACTCTGATTGACTTTTCTTATAGATTAACTGACTGATCACTAAACGATTGGTAATCAGTCACTGCTGTGAACACGACCAATGTTCTACTCAACTCAAACTAACAATACTGTGACAAAGTGTATACCTCACACATAGTTTCTGGAACGTTTGAGAAGAAATTATTTCATGAAATATACAAGCAGCAACTACCTTATTTCTTAAGCAAATAGGAATTGTAAGTGCGTGATAGGTCATACACGCAGCAATATTTCTGTAAATAAAATTGTAACTTCAATTCAATTATTCAAAATTGCTGACCCAGTACTGATATTATTCTGAAGAATATTATATATTATGCTGCACCCTATTGTCAGGTATGTAAATTCTGTTTAGATGGCGCTAACATTAGGTAATGAATTTATAGAAATAATAGCTGTGCCCGCAGCTTCGTCTGCGTAGAATTTAGTTACATCTTAATATATTTTTTCTGATATCTAATTTAAATCAAATAAAGCCTTTATTCTTATCTACGCCAAGCTCGATCTACCCATGACTAACCTAACCTAACCTAACCACTTTAAAATCCGTTCTGTAATTTTGGAGATTACTTCCAACAAACAACCAGAGAGACAAAAAAAATGAAAATTCTTGTGTTCTATTCCCTTTCTCTTATCGTCCCCTGTCTATTTTTGATACATACCATTAATGTACAGACACATATGGGACTACTGTTTTATTATATTATGTATACCCAGATAACGCTTTTTGTTAACGCTGGATTTTATTCAGGGCTGAAGCCTGGAACTGTCATAAAAAAACTTGACCTATATGAGAAACGTATGAATACAGGAGATGACTAACCTAACGTTTCTCTTTAGCTGGGTTTAAGCTTCTTACCAAAAAAAAGAGCAGACAGACGGGCAGAATCCTTCCGAATTCATACTACTTATACATACCTAGTATAGATTTTAGATATACCAGCCAAAATATAACTTGAGACGTAGTCAAAATTTAAAACTATTTTGCATATTTTGTTCGATCTTTAATTTTGACATGAATTTTATTCTAAATAGGAAATCCCTCTGGATTCTAGACTGAATCTCACACGTAGTTTGTATATTTATATTTATTTGAAAAAATAAATATGTACTCGAGAAGATAAGTATTAGGTAGGTACTTACGAAATTATAGCTATTTGCAATTTAATACTTAAGGTGTTATTTACACGACTTTATTCTGTTATCGATATTTTGTAGGTCAAACATTCAATAATCTTGAATAACTTCACAGTAGTGAATTTTTAATTTCAAGTTTCAAGATAACAACAATATCTATGATTGTTATGGTAACCCCAATTAGGCGATGATTATAGATCGAAGAAAGTATATTTCCTTGAAAATAATATAATATTCCTAATACTTCCAAGTTCACTGCTAAGATATCTCTTTGTTTTTGTTTAAAACTGATATTTTATCAATAACTTTTTATATAAATATTTTCTTACAAAAATAAAACCGATTTAGATAGAAGATTCTTGGGGATTCTTGGAACCAATTTCATAATTACCGGAACCAATAGAGTAGAATTATTTTGTATTTTTCAGTGCACTAACTAATAGAAGCCGGTCCTTTTTTTTGTAGAAAATATCTACATATTTAACTTTCATTGGTTATCGAATTTTTTAAACTTTCACTTATATTCAGCGATTTCACAATTCAATATAGCGGCCTTACAGCGAATTTGCATTTCCAATACCAATTTAGTCACGACGGTGAATGAATTCGAGTAGTACCTATTTGTTTAAAAAAAATACATATTCTTAATCTATTACATTGCAGAAATTTACCAAATTGGTATTGAACTTGCAAGTTGCACATGATCAGAAAATCTAACCCATTTCAGTCAGATATTGTCAATGCTCGTCGTGATCCGGCAATTTCTGTCGCGACTGTAGCTTGAAGAAAAGATAGGGGACTTAAAGGTAATAGATAATCGTGTACAATCTGGAAGACCATCCAAACTCGAAGAAAAGAAAAAAAAAGAAACCTCACAACATCAGCCTTAGTAGGTATATAGAAATAAAAGAATCCAGTGCAAAAAGACATCATTAACTTAACAATATTGAATAATATTAAAAAAGGATATATTTTTTGTTATACTTACCTGGGTTTCGTAACGAAATAATATGTGTATATTATTTTTTTTAACAAACTTGGATCAAAATGTAATTGAAGTTTATGATATATATATCAATAAATCTATGTAAATACTAGGTTAATTTTTCATTCCCAGACAGTATAATTACTAAAGAGATAGAAGGGAAGAGAATAAAGGGGCTAGTCCGTATAAGTTGGAGACACAACTGTAACAAGGTATCAATATCCCTTGCCTTTAAATATAAACATAATAAAATAAATAGTAGGATATGTATATGAATATTTTTTACATTGTTGGATATTTTAGGGCAAGGGAAATCTCTGTCTTGAATGCTAACATACTTAAATGATTGATACAATGTAGACATTACTCACTAATGAACCTCAACTTCGTCTTATAAATTCTACGTTAATATCAAAGATTAAAGGTGTTTTTAATATTTGCTAATATGGTGCACTCTGATAGAAAAGGTTATGTAACTAATATTCTGCAAATAAATACTACTCGATTTCACCATCGTGACTGAATTGGTATAGGAAATGTAAATTCGCGTAATCTTCTACAATCATAATGCTGTAACTCGGAAACCCCTGAAGTTTTTCAAATGATAAGGTCGGTTCTTTAACATTGTCGTCTCAAATTTTCCATTTTCAAAAAAAGAACCACCACCAAACCAATCGGGAGAAAAACATGTTGGATTTAAAGTTTTTTTGGTGCGACTCAGCGCTGCTCTCTCAAATGAAAACAGAATAATCAAAATCGGACCACGTTTACAGTGCGAAACGCTCGAACAGATAAACAGAAAAGCAGACATACAGTCGAATTGTACACCTCCTCCGTTTGGAAGTCGTTTAAAAAACTAGGACCGACTTTTTTAGTTGGTGCACTGAAAAATACGGAATAATATTAATTTTGGTAATCTGGTAATTTTCAAATGGTGCATTTATAGGTAGATAGAATACCTTTGGCACTAACTTCAAGTTCAAGTACCGGCACCAATAAAATTATTACTATTATTTCTTAATTTGCAGGACAGATAATACACACATGATAGATTAAATAGAAGACTTTCAATAAACATGTACAAGGATTTAGCATTTTTTCGATAACTTCCCAGTCTCTAACTCTTATGATGATTTTTTTAATGAAACCTCACTCCTCTGTTCACTGAAAAATGAAGCATAAAAATTGGAGCACGTTCACTATGTGCAACGCGCGTTCATCTTAAGCTTAAAAGAACGCATTTATACCGACCTCCGTCATCGCCCGTCGGTCAGAAATAAAACTGATTTATTCTTCGTTCTTGTCATTCATTCCATTTTTAATAGATAGGTACTTATTTTGTATCGATCGAAATTAAGAATCATGATTACTTACATATAATCGTGGCTCTGTAATAAATAAACTAAAAATCAACTATAGTCGTCATAATAATAGTCTCAAATTAAGAGAATTCATACATGTTTTGTCAAAAAATGTTTTTCCAATATCTAATAAGAAATATTGAGGTTTTTCGCTCCTAGAACTTGAATTCGAATTGCTGTTGTTGAATCCGTCAATATGTAAGTACTTACCTAAACAATCTTTCTTACTTGAATGTCATTCTTAGTTCATTCATGAAGTAATTCCCAATAACGAGGACCAACAGACCTTCAATTTATTCAGGAAATGAGTTTCTTTTATTACCTATCATCAAAATCTCTAGAGCATCTAGATCATATCAATATCAGCGGAAGAACAATACTCAGTGACAGCCAAAAATTGGCATCACTATAGTCCGTCTCCAAAATACCGTGTTATGTGTAATGATGCAATCGTATATAGCGAGAAACGACCCATAAAAGGCTATGTATCGAACTCCCACCGGGTGTTTGGTACCAAGCCTCGCTGCACAGTATTTTGGAGACGGACTATAGTTGACTGCAGCTATTCGCAACCAGACTATTTTGAATCAACATAACCATAGACGTTTTATTTCATAAGGAACGATGATAATGCTATGCTCCTTGCTTTCTCGAATAAGCAGTGGAGTGTTCAAGGGGTCATCGGAGAGGTAAGGTAGCTCTAGAAGATAATCGATTATTCATATTTTCCGAGCATTATAAATTGAATTTGTGGCATAATAATAATTATAACTAAAATTTTGACTAAGCCAATGAAAGGCATTAGATTAATAAGTAGGTAAGTACCTAATTAAGTAACTCAGTTCATCAGAATTTAACGATCTGCATAACGAGTCATGACAAAGAAGTTGTTTTTAAAACTGGTTAGAATTGATTCAAATTTTTACTATGTTTTTCCTGTAACGTATTAGTGAAGAACAATCATCTGTATTTTTTAATTTTTGGTTTAAGAATTCTAGAATTAACAGAAATGTCAATTTTCGTCAATATTTTAGACATCTACATCCAACAATAGTAAGTAATAGGTATAAAGAAAATATTTTCGAATTACTCATAATTACTTCTTTTATTATTATTGTACCTACATGATTTACGTAAAGAAAATGTTTCTTCTAATTGTTTTATTTGCGCCTCAAAATCCACCCCCTGTATCAGATTTATTTACGCAATACCGACGTGATACGATCTGATAATACCTACAGCATATAGAAAATTTGAAAATTTTTACTTAGTAGTTCCGTAGAAAATCGGCTGTGACAAACTCCACATTAATCTAGGTACCTAATAGGGGTTTCGTTATTTGATCGGATATACCAAAGATTACCTCAAAATACAGAGCAAAACAAATCTTGAATGAATAATTTAATAACATCATGATTTGTCATAATTGAATGAGCAGCAATTTGCAATGAATAAACACTTAAATAATTTATGTTGGCCTGTGTTGAATATATTTGGAACGCCAATGTACCCTCGCGGTGTCAGTAGTGGGGGGATTACAGAAAGCGAGGGGGACATCAAACAGTCAGTAGCCGCAACTTATTCAACTGAGTCAAATCAACGAATAACTGTACGTCTTCGGTACGGGATTACAAACAAAAACAACTGTCAAAACAAGCGCGAAATGGTGCCAAAAGAACTGTAATTTATCAAAAATTTAGTGTGTTAGGTTTTCATATTTGTGATTGTATTTTGATATAAGAAAACTGCCCCAAGATGTTCAAGCTACTAGGTGGCTTAGCTAATTACTTCAAATACCATGACATCGTCACCGATTGTGCTATCTTTCGTATGCATAATACCTTCACATGTGCCTTATTGATGGCCTGCAGTCTGGTGGTGACTGCCAGTCAATTTGTGGGAAACCCTATACAATGTATTGTGGATGGTTTACCAACACACGTGGTAAATACTTACTGCTGGATTTCTTCAACTTTCACCATGCCAGATGCCTTCCAGAGACAAGTATGTTAAAATAAAGCTCAGCTCAACGTATTATTAATTTATTCATATTCATTTATTCTCTTGTACTAACTGATGCTGTACATGAGTCATTATATTAATCATAGACTTAGGTACCAATTTTTATTTAGTTTCCTGGAAATGTCGGTTAAGTAATGACCATAATATTACATAGTGGCAACTTTATTTATCATTTCTGCATTACAGTTGCTCAGCGATAAGCCGACTAACCATGGCACCTATATTGTTAATTATTGTTTTGTGTTGCTCACTATATTCCTTCATTTACCCGTTACAAAATTTATTTGTTAAACAAATGAATTCATTGGTCGAACAAATGCAATTGAATCCAATTCAGATCAATTAGTGATTTTTCTGAAGACGAATTGACGAATATCATTTGCTACTCGTTCAATGACATGAGTGCATTCAAGTGCAACCTCAACTTATGCAACCCGTACGAATATTTATATTACAGAGGAGATAGAGTACCTATGTAGTTACCATGGTATAGTACCTACATATCATGGAAGTAGTTAATTAGTAGTTAATTACATCATTAGACTTTGTAAGTACATAAACAATTGGGAAATACGTCAAACAGCATTTGTCATATTTTGCTATAACTTTCGCCTCATCGTTTTTAATGATATTGACGCTTCAAAAATCTGATTCTTATGAGATCGAATATCTAACAAAAAATCACCTCAATTACTGAAAATTGAATTATAATTAACGAATGATTAATGGAGTGTCTGTTTTAAAAATATTCCGAATAACTTAGAGGTCATTAGCCGATTTTTTCACGTTTTTGATGTGTTTTTAATAAACATAATGATACTGCTGATGTTCATGAGATCCAGATTAGAGTTTAGATCTTTTGAAATACCAGTAACTATTGCGAAATATGAATTAGGTACATAGACACCAACAAAAAAACCGACAGCCTGTAGCCAGCGGAAAGGTAAATTTCTCAAAATTTATTGAATGGAAATTTGAAGCTCCATAAATTTTTTATTTATTATTTTTTTAAATTAATTTATATATTTTTTTCTCTGCAGTTTATGAAAAATTGCATCGAGCAAAAGTTGTAGGTACCTACTGATTATACCTATAACCCAAAATTATTTTTGATGATATTTACACTACGGCCTTTTTTATATTTTTTTAATGTTTGAACGTTCGCCATTTTGAAACTACTTACCCGATAATGCCCAATAACGAACTCGGCCGAGATATTTCATAGATTGATTTGGTAGCAAATTTGAACTTGATATTTCCAAAACTGTGACCTCTATTTTTTTGAAATTCAAAATTGTGAACGATGACAATGGTTACATTGCTATAAGAAATTTACCTAACAAATATTGTACTGTACCCTGCCAAACAAATACATACTCATCAGGGTATTATTATGGAGACTGCGAACGTTGAGATAAACCCTCGCATAAACCTAACCTAACTTAATAGGGCCCTTATACAGTTCAACATGTAACATGTCCCTCATCTTGAGGTTCGAGTAAACTAAACAGCGTTGATCAACCATTTTCACAATTCAAATATGTGTGTTGAACAAGTTTTGAGTTCAGTATGAAAAATTTGATGTTTCACTTTCTTACTGCTCTCATACAAATTCCTTCGAATATAAAAATCGTCTGAACAGATCCTGCCATCATTTTTTTAAGACAAACAACAATGTTCATATTCAATTTCGATGTAGGAAGCCAGAATATGAGTAATTGACTCTTCGAGCATAACTTTTCTCCTGCTTTTTCTCTGGGATATACGATTTAGCAAGTGGTAGTAGGCTTCAAGCGGGATATTTTAAACCAGTTTCATTAAAATCGTTAGCGCCATTATCGCACCAAATTCTTGAGCGAAACACGGAGGATGTCCAATCTGAACTGCGAGCGTTATCGATACCCTACAAAACAAAATATAACTCAACCAAATCGGTCCATACATTCCCGATATCATCTTGGCACAGAAAGACAGACATACCAATGATTGAATATATGTTTTTTGAAAATAATAATGCTTTAATCTATTTTAACTTTCCTACCGCTACGCTAAGTAGTCTTGTAAGGCAAGTATTTTAATCGTGTAAATGTCCGGTTTTCAACAAAAATTTTTACGTTTCAGAGGTCTCTGAATCCATGAAACATATTTTCAGCCATTGGTCTGTCTGTCTGTATATCCATCCGTCTGTCTGCCTGTGCCTGTATCTCGGGAATGGGTGACTTGAACCCATTAGTATGAATCCACCAGGTTATTTTCAAAAAGTTATCAGATCCAAATTTTTTATAAGTATTAAATGACCCTGTATATTTTAGTGCCAGGCTGTATTTCTATTTTTTTTTTAAATAATAAATAACATACCGAATATCCTGTGAGACTTCTATTTATACTATCTTACTTTGAACCGTACTCGGCCATGAATCAAAGTTTTCACGTCTAAATAATAAAATGAAAAATTCTCGACTTGACACAGAGATGACGGGGATTCTGCTCCATCCATCTCAGCCGTTAAAAAACGTCCATCGAAAATGTCCTACGTAAAGGGCGGCCAAACACCGCCACCATACCGGAAACCATCTGGACAGAAGTCCAACCAGTGCGTGGAAGCGCTTCTCGTCCCATGAACAAGTTGAGAGGGCTGTGGATGAATATGGTCACAGCTTTCCAGACTCTCGTTTCCGTGAAGGAATACTGATGTTGTAGAAGCACTGGACGAAGTGTGTTGAATTTAAGGGAGATTATGTGGAAAAATAAAATCATTTTTCCAGGAAATCGCAGTCTTTCATAATCGGGCCGAAAACTTTCACAGTACCCTGTGGCATATTTTTTCGGAGACATTTCATAGCATTCCTTATATACCTATGTAGTAGTGAAAGCCTAATGAATAATTTGAACCCAACATGCTTTCTTTTAAGGCAAAAATATACGGGGTGTTCCGTTTAAAATAATAAGTTCGGCCTGATAACTATTTGAGCTGACCCTGTATAGTCATTTTAAAAACTTCATAATGTTTAAACTTCTAACAGAGAAGTATTTATTTGAATTCATTCATTTGTTTATTAAATAGACAAACTCAAAAGCTGTTTGCAGAACATGTTTTTAACAGACGATGGCGGTAAAGACTGCTGATGCTGATTCGACATTTCGTCTGCCATTTTTTTGCTTCCATATGTTCTTGGGCAGGGATGTCAAGTAATACACACACGCAGACATTTTTCTGAGAATATAAAACTATGGATATTAAAACGTGGAAACAAGTAGAATTTTTGAAAATTGTACATTTTAAATGAGAAACTTCAAAACAGATATGAAGTACCTATGTATAAATGGTATTTGAGGTTTGTCAAATTGATTATAGTTATAGATATATACCTAGTTATGATTGAATATTCTCTACATCAATTTGGTTCAACCTGCTATTTTTTTTTTCTCAAAATCAAATCAATTTAGTAATAAACATTATGCACGTATTTGACCACTACTATTTCCATGAAATACCTACCATGACTTAACAAATGCTACTCGGAACTCCTGCATCTTGAAATTCTACATATTTACCTCAATGACGCAAACATTTATGAATATTTTACGGAGGATTAACTTTTCACTTTCACGGTTTGTTATTATTTCAAGCTTGAAAGCACTTTGCACAATCTTTGATTTGTATGTTGATTTTTTTGTTGTTTAGTGGGTTCGATTTGTTGTGTGTAAACTTTGACCTCGCCATGGACTCACGTGTATGCAAATAGTTAAACTATTACGACTGATAGCACCTTTTCAAGAAATAATGAACTATGAATGGATCGTCTTTCCAAAAATGGAATGTGTTACAAGTGAACATGAATAAATTGATTGTCCTTCATTGCTTACGCTATTTATTATAACCAACTCATATTATTTCTCAAGTTGATTCGAATTATTTAAGTAGTAAAACGTTAAAATAGTGAATGAGTGGAGATCGGTGGAATTTTTTGGTTCAAGGAATACCTATGAACCGAAAATATATCCTTTATCTCTTTTTTTATCAGAATTGTTTTTATATAAATAGGGTAATGTTACAGCGAAATTACCTATGTTGATCACTATAAATAGCTGACGTTTCTTTCATACGTACTTATTTAACTGATATGTAATATGTAAAAAACAATTAGCATGTGCAAGTCCGACACTTGTGGAAACGGCTGAATTCTGATTTCGTTATAGATTTTCCCTTAAACGTTTAATTGAACCTTATACAAGGTGGGGCAAAACTAATGTCATATTGTGATTTGACTGCCATTTAGTTAGAAATTAGAAAAATTGAGCACTGTTTCCCCAGAAAGATTATTTAAAGATGTAAAATTTATGAAATTTCGGTGGCAGTATCCAGGTGTTAGAAAAAGACGGATTGAGGGATGATTATAACTGGAAGAATGGATGACAACGTCGGTTCTCCATTGAATTGGCATTTTCAGTTTAACTGTGCCAAAAAGGTATTGGAAAATACGAGAATAACTAATACTATTACAAATAAAATCAATTGCTAAATACACCTAGTGTTTATACTCGTCAATGAAAGTAATTTTGAAGTTGTGCAGTTGCAGTTAGATTGATAACTTTTGGCATCAACTTCACAAGTACCAGCACCAATAGAATTAAGTAATATTATTTTGTATTTTTCAGTGCACCAACAAATAACGTTGGTATAATTTTTTGTTAACAATACACACACACACACACACACACACTTTTGAGTGTAACATTAGTCACGAAAATCGTTGAACGTTCACTAATACCAATGAAGATAGTACTTATCCTATTATCCACGTATATTCTTTGCTTATAGTTGTTATTATTGAGATCTCAAAACATCGCTGCGGAAATACGCATAAGTATTTTAGATTTAACCATTTTACCACCGTTTAACTCGAAAACCGAAACTATAAGGATGTTTATTATAAATGTTGCTACAAATAATCTGGTCTTTCATGTAGTACCCACAGATTTTCAATTTTCGAAAGAAATCGCCCTCTCCACAGAGCAAAAATTCACATATTTGAGAGTTTAACAAGCCTCTAGCTCGAAAACCGTAACTCTTTTTTAAAAAATTCAATTTAAACGTTTCCGGATATTGTCCTATCTTTAATTATACCACCTTAGATTTTCGATTTTCGGGCGGTTTTCGGAGGGAAGGAGATTTCGGCTTTGTGTTTTTATGAATATGGGACCATTTCTCAAGTAGCCTCCTCTTTCAAATGAATCAAATATCATCAAAACGAACCAAAAAAAGCAGACTATCGAATTGTATAGCTCCTCCGTTCGGGGTTAAGTTGAAAATTACATTAAAATAACATTTACCTTAACCAATTTTACAGACAAATCTTTAAAAAAACTTTACATTATTTTCATTAGGTTAAAATGGCAGAATTACTACTACTACTAAAGCTTTGGAAATTAAAATTCCTTTACTTTCTTTTAGGTAAATTTCTTATAGAAATGTAGGTACCTAGGTATTGTGATCGTTCACATTTTTGAATTTCAAAAATATTTCAACGGCATGTTGTTCTATGTCTATAAGTAGGTCCAAATTTTTTTTGGTTCAAAAGTTTATATACAGTGTGTCCTAAATTGAGTGGGTTATCATGGCTATCTTTGTTATTAATAAAGGTACAGTTTGCGAAAAAGTCCAGTATTTACATTATCGTGAAAATTATGGAAAACATTTAAATACAAATGTTGCTTGATTCATTAAGATAGAACAATTTTCAAAATAAAAATCACTTCCACGGTTTTCGAGATAATGATAGTAAGTTTTTTCTAATGGGCGCCATCTTGGATTTTATCCTAAAAATAAAATATTTTTTTCTGCTGCCAACGATGTGCGACAATCTAGGTTTTCAGGTAATAAATTGCTTCTTATTTGGAAATTATTATGTTATATCAAGTAGGCCATGAAAACAAATGCGTTATGTTGGTATGCCTTGAAACTAAATAAAAGGTACGTATTTGGACGATCGTGGTTGTGTTACTCCGTAAGATATTAGAACAATTTTACCAATTTTTTTTCTGTAGTTTAATATGAATGAAACTGTCGATGGGATTAAGCAAATATACAGGGTGATTGAGTTTGCGAAATCATGAATAACTTTATTTTTTAAATGGAACGCCCTGTATATAAATACATCATTGAATGCACTAATGATTCAGTTTTTCGAAAATGTGCAACATGTATAAGGAAAAGTCAATGACTACGAAGTTATTACGTAAAAACTTCAAAAATTATTAGGTCGCCTTATTTAGCTTTGGATTACGATTGTTGCCATGGAAATTTTTTAATCAAATTTATGTTATGTCAAGCCGACAGGAATCCGCTTCCAGTTGAAATATTTTTTAAGTTACAGCATCTAAACTGAAGACAACCAAAAAGGCTTTTATAGAATGCATCCTGAAAGTTTGGTACTACACACTAGGGGAAGTAGCACTTCCTACTTCCTGACAAATATTCAGTCTAAAAACGAAAGAGCCTCTGACATCATTCAGAATATTGGGTGTTACCTATAGACTGAAATGTGTGTCTTTCATGTTTTCACTGGTTGTAGGTTTGTTCCGATAGACTATAATATATGTGACATGTCCCCAAATAAAAAAGTCCAACGGAGCTATATCAGGGGATCTCGGCTAATAATCCCTCATCTTCCAGTCCATTTTCTGGGCAACCAGCGACTTACATATTCTTTCACACCACTGTCAAAATGTATTGGAGAGCCATCCTGCTGAAGCCACATGCCCCTTCTTGTCTGGAGGTCTATATTTTCCAGCAACATAGGGAGTTCAGTTCTGAGGAAAGGCCAATAAAGTGACCATCAATTATCTCTCCCCATACATCCAGTGTGGATTCTCTGTTGACTGCTCCGTTACTTCTGAAGGTTGCTTCGTCAGAGAATAGAATCCTATTGAAGGATCGTCTGATATATTATTCATAATATTTTACAATTCTACTCTTTCATAGAAGTAATTGGCGTGAAGTTCTTGATGCAACTCCAAGTGATAGGGGCGGAGTAATCCTACTTCCTTGCACAGCTGGGGTACCCTGTATGTATACAGTGTGTCCCAGATTGGTGTTGCATGCTATCTCGGTTATTATAAGAGCTACAAAATCGGTTAAATGGGCAATGTTTATCAGGATCTTATTACCATTTCATAACTGCTATTACATTTTACCAATTGTTTTTGGTTTTTGAGTAAATCGCGAAAAAACAGAATGGTGAGTTTTTGACAGTGCCCTGTATCTTCATTGTTTGAGAACATAGGGTATTTTGACTTAGACTTTCTTTGGGCACTTTTTAAGGTCCTTACTGTGATAAATTGAACAAAAGAATATCACTTTCCGGTTTTGAGATAACCATTATAACTTTCTTTTTTCTTATGGACGCCATATTGGATTTTTATTGCGTTAAATAGCATTGTTAATTCCCTTTTCAAAAATATACCACAACATAGTAGTTTTTTTTTAAATAAGGCCGAAATAATGAAATCAAAAAAATTTGAATTAATTTTTCTGGTCTGTTCAATTTGGTATAGCAGGCGAGACAGCAATATTAGAACTGTCAAATTACAGTTTGTTTAAATTGAACTGCCTTCTGTGTTGTTTTCATTAGATTTTATTCATTAATTTTCATTTCGTTAATTGCATTATGTTTGTTTAATTTAATTTCCGTTACGTTGTTATTATTTTCAAATATGGCTGTTAATTATACCAGAAAAATTAGATATGATAGAAACTTACGTCGTAGTAGCCCACAGAAACTCGAAATTTATGAAAACAAATTTCCAGAACCGCATCAACCAAACGCAAAACATTTTAGGGCTCTGGTTTGCAGAATTATGGAAGTTTCGCAAAACCTATAAATCCTAAATATGCTGTTGAAAATGAGGAGAGAATTGATGCTGTGTTACAATACACTGATAATAATCCCAGAGCATCAGTTAGAAAAATTGGTAATGAAACGGATATACCTAAGCCATCCGTTCATCGAATACTGGCCCATTTATCATCCATACAAGCGAGAAAAACATGCGAGAAAATCCCAATGCATAATCCCCATCACAGGGTTACAGAAAACCCAAAACTCAACACACAATAAAGGTTCCAAAGAAAATTTGGATTTAATGTTTGGTGCGGTATAATAGGTAAATCTAAAACGGGATTTACATTTAAATATGAAATTCTTCTGTTTTATTTTCTACAATAAAGACCTTAAAAGAGTGCCAATTGAATGTCTTAAGCTGGCTTGACATGGAGCAATCCAACCTGCAAGAAGTTGCATGCAATTTCTTGCAAGGTCAAAGTATTGCCGATGCCGATCTTGCATGTCGTTTGACATTCTGTAAGTCTCTTGCTCGCCGGCCGCCAAGCGCCTATTTAAATTATTCTAAAAGGACAGATGCGGCGGTTCAATAACAATTTTTCTAACTTCAAATATCTTTATTTGTGATAAACTACAATGAAAATAAACGAAAATGCTCAAGCTAGCCCAATTGTGTCAAATGACAATCCTGAATCCTGACTGACAAGGTGACAAGTGACATCTAGTTTGTTGGTAAACCAAAAGTAACTAAATTTCTCCCTAGAATTGCAACTTTTCACGCAATAGAAATGGCACCAAACCGAAAATGTTGCAACGGCAAGCTCTTGCACAAGTCGATCAGCTGGGCATCAAATGCGCATGCCTGTGTGCAAGACATATTGCGTCTTGCATGGCGTTGCATGATCTATTGATCTAATACTGTATGTTCTCAAATAATGGAGATAGGGGGACTGCCAAAAACTCACCATTTTGATTTCTCGCGATTTATTCAAAAATCAAAAACAATGGACAAAATGTAATAGCAGTTCTGAAATGGTTATAGGATCCTGAGGAACACTGCCCAGTTAACCAATTTTGTAGGTCGTGGGTTCGTAAAACAATAGAACCCAAGGATATCCTATAAAATTTATTTTCTAGGATGCATTTTAAACAAAAATATGATTCAATCAATTATCTTTATTAGACCGTCGAAAATGTTTAATAAATGTGTCAACTTATTTAATCAATAGTTATTTATTATATAAAAAATATTAGATTTTACCTCGAGAGCTAAAATCTTATATTCTTCCCGTGTTTATTCATTTTTTTTTTCTGTGACGGGAAAAACCATGATCTATTATTAAAAAAATATTAAAATATATTAAAGTCAAAAAATGATCCAAGTTAAATTTTGAAGTTTTAAACTGGTAGGGTGTTGTAACCTTTAAAGTAATCAAATATCTGTCAATTTAATTCTGTGATTTGATTTAAAAATTACGAACTAAGTAGTTGTATGTTTGTGAAAAAATTCTGATTTCGATTTTTCTCTGACTTCATCGGAGATAGTAAAAGTAGCGTCACAAAAATGATTGCCAGCTAAATTGCTATATTTATGTGTACCCGTGAAAAAATGAATTTTATAAAAAGTGATACTTTGTCACCTGTCCACTGAGATAAAATATCAAACTTTTTTCCCGTCACAGAAAAAATACGTTTTTTGCTTCTGCTATACATACTTAGTGCGTTTCTAACCGACAATGCAGATTCGACCAATCATCATAAATTTCGCCGCTTGGGCTTAAATTCGATCTCAACATTTTCAATGTTCAATAATAACCGATTTAATTATTTTTTTGAATGAGACTGTTATAAGCCTCTTTCAATAATGATTTTTTTTTAAATATCTGATAACTTCAACTAGATGGACGTAATCTGTAAAGGGCATCGAATTACCAACATTATTATTTGAAACTTTACCCATTTAACTCTCTCTCTAGTTTCCGAGATAACTGTACATGAATCGCCAATTTTGGATAGACTTTATAAGTATTTTTTGTGGAATAATGTTATGTTACAGGTATCACCAATTTTTCTAAGTTGAAAAAATTAAATCAGTATTGGATCAATCTCGTACCTATGTCTGTCTGCCATAACCTGCCATCTTCAAATCAAAGAAACAAAAAAGTTGGAATTTGGGCACTTATATAATCATCGAAAAAGTAGAAAAAACGAAGAATTTGACAAATAACAAATTTTGATAAAAGAAAATATTCTTAATTCGTAAATATAATAATTTTAAAACGCTATTTTGGACAAAATAAATATTTATGGAATTTATCTAACGCCGACTACTAGCATCAGCCGTCGATTTAGAATTAATTGTCCATAACATTTATAAACCCAAATGTTATCACAAAGATCCTGGGCGAACTTTTATTCATTTGAATGTATCATGAAAATATATGGTACCTATGCTTAGTATGTATACCTATATATTCTAATTCTATGTTATGAGTTATGACCAAGGAATAATGAGAAAACGGTCTCACTTCAAAATGACTATCTATAGTGGTAGGTTCGGAGAAATACTCAGAATGATGAAATGTTACATCTCTGTAAAGACTATTAATGTGAAAGCTTTCTTTTCTTTCTTTCGACAGGTTGGACGTGACGTCCCTCATCCTGGTATAGCAAATGATTTCAATGAAAATGGTGCCCAGAAATATTATACCTATTACCAGTGGGTCTGCTTTGTTCTTTTCTTTCAGGTAAGGAAACGGAATTCTATATTTAAAATTTGTTAAGAGATTGAACACATTGTGTGAGACTGATTCCAAGCTAAATTATGGAAGTTGGATTGTATGTATTCTTAGAAATAGAGATCATAGATGAATATCTGCCAAAACAAAAAAAACTATAATTTTGTCAACAATGAGCTTTGTCAATTGAAGTTGTTACCAAAAATATGTAACTTTCAAAGAGAAAAAAAATCTTTTGATCAATTTGAGAATACATTTGTAAACATAAGTCATATTTATCAAAAAAAAGCTGTCCTGTGTGCTGATTTATTTTAAATAGAACAGAAATATTCCTAAATTCAGTATATTATACTAACCAGTACAGAAGGTACTGAAACACGTCATCAAGTAAAGTTATATGTTGTGCTGATGTTGCGGTAGCACATACAAATATATTTTCCAATAAACAATCGTCAGGGTTTGATCAACAAGCTCCTGTGCATGCAGTTAACTGGTTTCGTTTGGGAATGGTTGAGTGTGGTATGATATTATGAGGGGTATTCGGGCAGCAGTTTGGACCAGTTTCAAAATGTGTTCTGTGGTTCGGTCTTCTCAAAATTGAAATGCATTTGCTTCGGACCGTTTGAGTTTGCTTTAAACTGCTGATCGAACATCCTTATCGTTTTTTTTTTCGGATCGAATTTAGGCACACACTCGTAATCAATCTTTTGTATCTCTTAACGTTTGTTTGAAAATCAGCCTCAATTTTATCTTCAAAATACAGAAGTCAAGTCAATTTTCATAAAAACTTTTTGCAGATATATCTATTAGAAATTTTAATTTGTCATTAAAATCTAGTGAGCCATACCCAAGCTGTCGCAAGACGGTTTTTAATTCTGGCTACCTAATTCATTCTATTATTCGGAAGGCAAAATTCAGCAAAATGGCTGTGCAATCAGTCAAGCTCTTGGTTGTTATATATAGGTATAAGCGAATGTGTTATTTGGCTAAACTAAGTTGCATCAAAAAAATACCCTCAAAAAAGTTTTTGTAGAACATCCATTATTTTCCGTGACGTATTTAGATTTTTAACAGCTACGCTAATTTTTGAAATATGACGTCATCGGTATTTTTTCAAATAGATCACTCTATATAAGTATAAGGTTCGATTACGTAAAAACTACAATTTATTTGGAGCTGACAGAAACTAAACGTATTTATGATAAACAAGGATAAGGACATTTCGAAAATATTCTCAAATTACCTTTTCTTAAATAAAATATTTTTCTATTTACTTTACGAATTACGAAGTAAATTTTAATTCCTTCAGATAATTTTCTTAGGCGTGCAACTTTCAGATAAACAAAAATAAATATACAAGTTTTTTTCTTTGTAAAGAAGTGTACTGCTTAACGCTCCCGAAATTTGAACCTTGTAGGTAATAAGATTTATTATATAAATAGAAATATGTAGTTTATGTTAATGTTCTTGATTTTTCTCTTAGTAGAAATTATTGGTATATTCCAATTTATTCTTATAGAATTGGGGTCGAAAATACTCTGAAGTTTTAATTTTAAACAGTACATATTCTAGGAAGTTAATATTCTTGGGTATGAAGAGAAATGTGACTTCAATGGATCCATGACATATTTTTAGATAATTTAAACAGTTATGCCTTTCGTTTACTTACTTTGAACAATTTTAGTTTTTATCAGCGATTAGATACTTAATGGAATGTGACAAGGTTTCACTATGAAACAAAGAAAAGGAACAACTCGAACGGAACATTGAACTAGAGACCGTTTTAAAACTTTCATGCTTGTTTTTTGGTCCTCGGAGTTGTGATCTTTTTTTATAAAATCAATTGGTATTGGTAAAAGTGAAATTTCAAATTCACTCAGGCCGAAAGTCAATGTTGAAATCAGCCGCTGTTTTCTTTATCAATATTTGGTGAAGCTTAACGACGGATTTAGTTCTTGATTCTTCCATAACAGTTTAAAAGTTGCAAACAAACGTTACTGAAGCGAATTTGACCCAATACCCAATAGACCGTCACCGTATAAAAAGTATCAAATGAAATCAGTATGCTTTAAGATTACTTTTATTTGGGTATGAATCATGCACGGATTTCAAGGAATGATAGATAGTAAAACACGATTCTGCAAAAAGCAATAAAATTATAATCCGAGTGCCCAGCACACCAAATTTAATTTTATGAAAATGAAACGGTGGAATATTTTTAGAACTCGTGTATTGGAAGATAAGCATAAGCGCTCAAATTGAGGCTTAAATGTGTGTTTTGATTTTAATACGCCTTTTCGATATAAAAGTCGGTTTGTACTTTCACACATATTGACATATACCGAAAAATATCCACTGTTCTTCATTTTGTAAACCACATACTGATTACGCTCGATCCAAAAAAGCTAAGAGACGAAATCTATATGTTGCTCTAAAAGTATGCCGTTTCATTTTCGTAGAATCGTGTAGGACATTTCATTAAGTAAACATGCCTTACGTGGTGCAATTGGTCCAAAGCAATTTTCCATCTTTATTAGTGTATTATTTATTCTCTACCAGTCGTACCTCATTCAATCCTTCAAATCGACGGAATTTTAAAGGCATATTGGTTTCGATTGATGCCTGTGTTAAACACTCGAATGGCTTTCTGAAAGATACGTTCTTATCTAAAACTTATTTCTGTTGTGAAACTGAAATGTTTAAAAGTGGTTCAAATTGTCTTCTATTATCAGTCAGACTAGCTAAAATAACTCACAGGTTATAATCTAATTTTCAATTTCAGGCCATTGCTTGCCATGTCCCGAAAGTCCTATGGGATCTTTTCGAAAACAACCTCATGAGAACCCTGGTGATGGGTCTAAACATTGGTGTATGCCACGAAAATGAGAAAAATTCTAAGAAGGAAGTTATTCTAGGATATCTTATGAGGCATGTTAAGGTATGTCAAACTTCTTCTACAGTATTCATAATCAAAGTTAAAACAATGTTTTGAATTTAGAAAATTATGGTTCCATTATAAAAAAAACACTAGTCTGACATGGAAATTAAATATAAACAAAGGTTTGGATTCTTAGTCTCTCCCGTATGAGGTTCCTCGTCATAATAAAAAAAATAATACTATGCTCAAAATTTTTCTGTCTACCTTCCTAAAGTACCGGCAATTCTTGAATCAATTCAGATCCTTCGCACGGCCCTGCAAAACTTCATTCTGAATCAAAAACATTATTCTGATCAAGAAACCTAAATTACGAGTTTTAACTAGGTACAATATAGAGAAATAACCCTAAAATGTTGTGTAGGAGGTATGCCGAAGTAATTAGACACTGTTAGTGTGGACAAGTAGTCGTCCTTTTGTTATCTACTCCGTGTTTTTTGTCTTCTAACTTTGATTATGGATACGACTCAATTTTCCTTTGCATTGATTGATTTTTTCTATAGCAACATAATTTCTATGCCCTCCGATACTGGGCTTGTGAATGTATTTGCTTCATCAATATCATAGTGCAACTCTATATGATGAACAAGTTCTTTGATGGAGAATTCCTGTCCTATGGTTGGAGAGTTTTGAATTTCTCTGAACAGATGCAGGAGGATAGGATAGACCCAATGGTCTACGTATTTCCAAGAGTTACAAAGGTAAGAAAAGTCATTATAAATCATCTTCATTATAATTAAAAATTTAATGAAACATTTGAGGCTTCTATCAATTTGCAACTATTGATACAGTTCTGCTTGCATGAAATATTGGGAAATTTTTATATGGACTACAATATTCTTTAGAAATATGATATCTTCAGCTCAAGAGTTATTTTTTGAGTAAACTTTTATTATGACTATCATATTGCATCGTTCTATCAATCATTGAAATTGATAGTTAAAAAAATAAATTTTCAACTGGCTTCTCTATAGCAGAAACTGTACAGATAAGTAGATATCCCACCAGCTCACATTTCTAAAAGTTTGTACAATGTATTCGAATTTGAATAAATGTTCTGACGACATTTTATAAATAAATATTTTTTACAAAAAATTGGACCGACTTTATTAGTTGGTGCACTGAAAAGTATAAAATAATATTAATTCTATTGGTGCTGTTACTTTTGAAGTTGTGCAGTTGCAGGTAGATTGGTAACTTTTGGCACCAACTTCACAAGTACCAGCCCCAATAGAATTAATATTATTTTATACTTTTCAGTGCACCAACTAATAAAGTCGGTCCAATTTTTTGTAAAAAATATTTATTTCACACTTTTGAGTGTAACATTAGTCACGAAAATCGTTGAACGTTCACTAATACCAATGAAGATAGTACTTATTCTATTACCCACGTATATTCCTTGCTTGTAGTTGTTATTATTGAGATCTCAGAACATCGCTGCGGAAATACGCTTGAATATTTTAGTTGTTACCATTTTAACACCGATTTTACTCGAAAACCGTAACTCTAAGGGAAAAATGTTCAGTATAAATGTTGCTACAAATAATTATGTCTTTCATGTACTGCAAACAGATTTTCAATTTTCGACAGAAATCGCCCTCTCCACATAGCGAAAATAGGTATATCTGAGAATTTAAAATGTCTCTATGTCGAAAACCGTTACTCTTTTGAAAAAATGTTCCATTTAAACGTTTCCGGATATTGTCCTATCTGTAATTATATCAACGCAGATTTTCAATTTTCGACAAAATTTGCCCCCTCCACCCTCTTCGGGGGCGGTTTTCGGAGGGAACGAGATGTCGGATTCCCGTTTTTATGAATATGGGACCATTTCTCAAGCCTCCTCTTTCAAATGAATCAAAAATCATCAAAATCGGAGTACGTTTACTATATGAAAGGTGCGCACAAACCAAAAAAAAAAAAGCACACAGTCGAATTGTATACCTCCTCCTTTTGGGAAGTCGGTCAAAAATAAACAGAAATGCTATGTGCACGGATATCAAAATAATAATTGTTTGTACAGGGTGGCCCGTTTAAGAGGGGCCTATAAATCCTCTCGAAACCTATGGGGGTCACAAAACGAAATCAAGACAAAAATTGTTTCTACTAAAATGATCTTTATTTTTTAAAATACGCGGTGTTGCCACGATTCGCAAAATTATACTTTTCTCAATTTTCTTAACTGAGACATTCTGTATATTATTGGATTTTCGAATAGCCATTTTATTAGCAATTTCAATTATGTGACATAGTACGGGTCTCTGACTTACCGTTTTGACTTAATGTGCAAATAAAATAAAAAATTGAGTATACGTAAGATATAAATTATTAAGGTATGAAACTAGGAATTAGCTCCTTATCAACTTGTTCAAAACTGTTTTAGGGCCTTGTTCAAAAGTCATATTATAATAAGAATATCAAGCTTTGCACAATTTTATTTCTACGTTTAAATGTCTATGTTAAATTACAACAAAAAATTATCACTAACTATCTAACAACTACTAATGCATGTAACTTACAAGTAAAATTAATTAAATTAGATTTTCAATATGTCCGCCGTTTTGAAGAATACAAGTAGTATATGCTATTTCAGATAATTCATTGCTGCGCGAACTCGTTGCTGCACTTCCAAAACTGTTGACGGTTTATTTTGGTAAACCATATCTTTCAATTTTAGGACCCATACTTTAACAAGAAAATTTAACATCAGTACGATATTTAAGCTTATTAAGGAACGAAATTTGGCCACTTTTACATAATAATATTCCCCAAAGAGAGCATCCGATCTTAATTTGGCAGCAAGATCGTGCTCCATACCATCGAAGTGCTGCAATCATTCATTTTTTAAACGAAAATTTCAGAGAAAGGATTGGACAAAACGGAACCTATTCCTGGCCAGCGAGGAGTCTAGATTTAACCCCGGTGGATTTTTTTGTGGGGCACATTGAAATGGATGGCTTACAAAGATAAACGGTTAACAGTTTTGGAAGTGCAACAAAGAGTTCTCGCAGCAATAAACTATCTGAATGAAACGAATTACGCCTCAAATGCCATACACAATTTACAAATAGCATAAACCATTCAGAAATAGCATATTATACTACTTGTATTCTTCAAAATGGCGGACATAATGAAAATCTAATTTAATTAATTTTACTTGTAAGTAATATGCATTAGTAGTTGTGCAAAGCTTGATATTCTGTTTATAATATGACTTCTTAACAATGCCCTAAAATGGTTTTGAACAAGTTGATAAGGAGCTAATTCCCAGTTTCATATCTTAATTTCTTAGGTATACTCAATCTTTAATATTATTTGCCAATTAAGCCAAAACGGTAAGTCAGGGACCCGTACTATGTTATATAATTGAAATTGCTATTAAAGTGGCTTTTCGAAAAATCCAATAATATACAGGGCGTCTCGTTTAAGAAAATTATCATTTTGCGAATCGTAGCAACACGCGTATTTTAAGAAAATATTTCAAGGTTGATCATGGACTAAAGAAAAGCATTATTTTCTTTAGTATAGTACGTGGATAAAAGTTTTAAAAGCTGATGAGCAACCCAACAATGATAGTTTAAACAAAACATGAATTCTGAAGATGATTGCTAATAAGTTCGAAACGGTGCATCACAGACCCATAGTCATAATATCGTTGAATTTGCCTTTGAAAGGACTATCTAAAAATGTAATAAAATATAGAGTGTTCTATTTAAAAAAAATGTAACTTTGTTTCACCACCCTGTATATAATAAAGTGACAATTAGGAAAATTATAGATCATTTTAGTAGAAACAACTTTTGTATTTTTTTTTCAACCCACGTAGGTTTCGGGATAAGGTATAGGCCCCTCTTAAACGGGCCACCCTGTGCAAGTACTCTTTCGAGCAATAAAATCAAACAAGTCTTGTGGAATGATTGGAAAGGATCACATAACTTCCAGCTCTTCCCTCACCCACATTCAAAATTCAAAAAATACTCCTATCAAATTCGAACTTGAATGTATGGCTTAAATCATAACTGTGTACTTGTTTGTAACCTCTCTTTGACTGCCACGGCTAGATTTTGTTAGCATTCCCATGTTCTGTAATCCATTATCTAACTATTCAGTGTTATTATGTATACCATATACAGGTCTAAACAAATATCAGGTACTTAGACAGATGGAGATCTGAATATGAATAATACTTGTCTCAATCTAACATGAACATAGCTCGCTTTCTTGAGATAACCCTGTTGAAAATGTGAAGTTTCTGTTAAATATTTGTAAACAATTATAATTCTATCGTTGAGGTTGGTTTTGTGAAAATTAATCTTATATTATTCACTATACTGGACATTTTTAAAAATTTTGTTTGGCGGTTCTTCGGCAAACAAAATTATTTATCTATTTATTTTCTTACTCAAAATATGTTCTAGTGCATCTTCCACAAATATGGTGCATCAGGCAGTATTCAAAAACATGACAGCTTGTGCATTCTACCGCTCAATATTGTCAACGAGAAAACCTACATCTTCATCTGGTTCTGGTTCATGATACTGGCTGTGCTGCTGGCAGCTCTGGTTGCCTATAGGCTGGTCATTATATTTTGTCCGAAGATAAGACCGAGAATATTGCATGCTAAAAATCGCGGTATTCCAATTGAAGTGTGTAGGGCTCTGTGTAGAAAAGTCGACATGGGCGATTGGTGGATCCTACTTATGCTCGGCACCAATATGGACCCTATCATATACAGGGAGATTATTTCTGAACTGGCTAAGAAAATCGAATCGACAAGTACCAGGCACTGAGGTGAGGGCAATTCACTACGTATGGAGTTGCTCGAGAAATGCTAAGATTATATCAAGCTATCGTCCTCTAGTACCTATAGTGAGTTGCTGTTGAGAATTTAAAACATTTATTGTAATATTTTGGCGCTATTCGTTACGGGAACATATTTATGATTCATGATGTTAGTCGCATGTTATGAAGTCAGTGTTTGTTATCAGTTTTGACTTCTGATTGATATTATTGGACAGTAATGAACACAGATGCTATGTGTAATTATATCTCTCGAATAGTTATTTTATAACTTTTTTATATCTCACAACAATTATATTTATATTCGTTTATCTTATTAGTTAAGAACATTCCTTTCTTCTTTAAAATTAGCAATAAACATGTTTAATGATTAAGTCGATTGTGATAATATTGAGCCTTTCTAACAACTCTCTAGAAATACGATTTTTCTATTAGAAAACTTCAGAAGGAAAGTTGATTCTTACATATGACTGCCGAATTAAATATATCAGTAAATAGTGTATTTATAAATGACGTATTTTATGAAAACATTTTGTGTATACTTTTATATACTTTTAAAAAGTAATATAAGATAATAAGGAACATTCTATTGTTTTATTAACTTGATTCGGAAGTGTGTGTATATTTGGCCAATCATGTGGATACTTAGTTGAAGTGATTTCATAAGCTCATCATCATCTTCAAATAGCGATACAAATGGCAGTTGGTATAACTATGAATAAATTCCAGAATCTCAGCTTAGTCTATTAGTTGATTTCAAGTTATGGAGTAAGTCATATCCACGTGAAGAACAACGCGCCAAAGATTAATTGAAATCGGATGAATGTTAAAGAAATGCATAAAATAAATATTCCGTACATGAAAAGCGGAACCAAAAAATAGTTCAATCGGATGTCTGTTGAGAGCACCAAGTCTTTTTGACAGTATTAGGAAGAATAGGATTTGCCTTCCTCATCTCACTGTGTTCTGTATGCCGCATTGCCCTCTGATGTCTATGTTCCTTACACCGTCCCTTCTAAATTTGCCTGCTATTATTTTTCAACACCCTCATTTTGGCTACGCGTATTATGTTTTTAGTTTTATTAGTATCTTGTTTCAATTGCATACTTCTTTAAGACAGGTGCTTCTTTCAGGCATCAAGTGGTTACTGCAGCGACTTCGAAAGTGCTTCATTAGTTGGTTGCTCGAATGGAGATATTCATATTGAATTCCTTGCACAGTCCCTTATAAATAAGCCAGCTATAATTTTTCAACACCCTCATTTTGGCTACGCGTATAATGCTTTTGGTTTTATTCGTATCTTCTCTTATTTCTATTGCATACTTCATTAAGTTAGGTGCTGCTCTCAGGCATCAAGTGGTTATTGCGGTGACTTTGAAAGTGCTTCATTGGTTGGTTTCTCCAATGAAGATGTTCATATTGTGTCGTTGGCCTACTTAAATATTAGGTAAAAGGTATATTCAATATAAAATACATACATTTGATGTTAAAAAAATGTTTCAAAAACAGTTATGCTCCTACACGGAACTATGGAAAAAGATGAGAGAAAAAGATGAATAAAAGAGATAACATCTGCCGAAATGGCTGATTACTCTATGATGACTTGTAAACAGAGAACACTACCTCCAACTTGCAAAAGAGGGACTATTAGGATTTTTTCGCGAGTTCCCGGTGAACTAGCGGGAACCGAATTGTACTTCCCGGTAGATAAACGGTAATAGGGGAATATTTTCTGACGTCACTAATCTTATAAAACGGGAACTGATTTGGTTCCCGTCCTCTTGAGCATGGTAACTGGCGGTTATTAATGTCAAAAGTGCCAAACTGTCAAAAAATTAATTAATCTTTTTGTATTTGATTTGAGTTTTGGGTTAAAATTAATCGTATTTCATTTATTTTGCGCATCATTTTGTTGATCATAATGAAAGAATAATTGATTGAAATTGAATTAAATATCACTCATCCTGATGAGTTGAAAGAATACTCCTTTTATATCTGGTAATTCAGTCTGAGTGGTCGGTAGGTATTCGGATGAAAATATACATACAATTTTGGTTTTATTACACTTGATTATCTAGTATCTCCGTTATGGGCGAATTAAAAAAATCATCCAAAAATGGATGTACGGCTGGTAATATCACAAACATACTGACCAATACGTTTAAAATTGAATAAAGAAATAATTATTTTACTTAAATACTTTAATAATAGATAAATAATACTATTCTTTTAACATAAAACTTATCAATCAAAACTACAAAACAAAATATTTGTCAAAAAACTAAACGTCATTATGAAAATTTGATAACCGGACCATTTTCGCGATAAACATTACCGAGAATAACCTTCAAGTTTATTTTAAGGTGGGGGTATAACCGCTCTATTACCGACAACAGATCACCGGGAACTCGCGAAAAAATCCTATTTATGATATGAAATGTCAATCTTCAACGTGAAATAATTATACAGCGTGTTTTGTTATCAATTGAAAATATTTGGTAAATTTTGCGCACAAAATATGAAGATTCAACCCACAATAACTATGGATAATAAGGATTACAGGGCAATTAAAACATCTAATGGCTAATGTTGGTACTTCTGCCATTTGACCTATTTGTAGACATTCAATTACAGCAGCTTCAATTTCATTGTTTTTAATACCAATGAAATACCTTAATTTAACCTGGCGGGAATTCAGCTGGGACTATTTTTTTAATATCAACCAAGGCAAAAACTTACATTAAATATGTTAACCGTTTGTAACGGGCATATAAAAATGACGTATTAATTTATCTTCAAGTTTATTTATCTAAACACTCAAATATCAGAGATTATTTATATAAACTGTTCTTATACACTTACACTAACTACACCATCGACTACTATATATATATTTCTGATGTTGATGGCTCTCTACTAGGGACCCAACTACACCAGACTGCAGGACTGCACCGTATACTCCGGTCTCGAGCATAATGCCGGTCTCCACCGTACAACACCATACTGCCGGTCTCCACCGTATTACACCATACTTTCGGTCTCCACCGTCTTCTGGTATCAATCGTACTACTGATTCCCACCCTACTGCCGGTCTTCACCGTCACCGTACTTCGATCTCCACCGTATTGACTGTACTGAAGTACTGACTCTGAGCTCCGCAGCAAATCCTCTCCAAAATATAGGCAAGCCGTCTCCATCTAGAAGCTTCCACCGACATCTTCCAACGCTCCGAACATTCCATCAATAACTCTTTAGATATTTCGGGATATAACCTTGACGTGTATCAGTGGCTAACAGCAGAATGCCTTACTCTCACATCTCACACCACCTTGGCCCCTGTAACCACAGTATAAAGAACTATACAGTATTCCAACTCTCATGGAAGGTGTAAGCGCGCATCTGGCGGCCATGTTTTAATCTTAAAACCTTGAGAATTCAGATGCGTACGAGAAGAATTTCAGTATATTTCTTTATATAGTGTTAGTAATAAGGAGATTTTAAGCCATGGTCTATAAGTTTATAGACCATGATTTTAAGCCACCTTCATGGTACAATAAAACCAGCAAGGGTCCAATTTTCAAACTTGTTCGAATTCATTCGTGGACGAATATTTCTCAATTTTTGTGTGAATCTTTCACGATTGTATTTTCGAGCGTGCGAATAAGTTTCGTGCAAGAAATATATCGTTTCAGAGTTTAAAGAAATCTATCTGTAATGTAGATATTTAAAATATTTGTTTTTCAGATTTGCTATCAAAGATCCCAAGAAAGCTGTACTTTGGACTCAAATAATGGACAGGGCTGCTTGAGTAATCACACAAAATAACAAAATTAGCTCAAAGCACTTTATCATATTTGGAAAAAACTCGCCTGCATGATAATGCGGTACCAATGATTTTTGATCAATTGCTAATTCCAAATTGTTGTGTAAGTATATTGCAGGCCTTGTGACATGCCAGTTATTGAAAAAAATTTGAAGAGAGTCAGTTATTTTTAAATAAATATATATAAATGTAAGATTACATTTTGTGATGAAGAGATAATCTGAAGTAATAGATCCTGTAAGAAATCAGTTCACTAAACATGTATTATTTAAGAGAGAATAATGTAAATTATCATTATGTTTTACGAATTGGTAATTAATTAAACGTGCTGAATCTCTTTTTCTGTTGTTATTTTATATTTTATATAAATTTTATTTCTATTTTATAAGATTTGAACTCTATATTCTAGTTTTTATTTAAATAATTACAATAGCTACAAACAATCATGCAATTTGAGAGTCACAAATAAATGTTTCCGTCTACCTTTGTGAATTTGAATTAAAAAGTAAAAGGTATTGAAGTATTGTGTGATACCATGTATTCCAATTTCCAAAAATTAAAATGAAAGATAACATTCTTAGTTGTTTTATTTCGTAACATTCATTGCCGATCTATTTGGATATATCTTTTGCATCTAACCGTTCTTATAAAATCTATATTTTAATGCAGTATGTTTAAAATCTACATCTTGAGGTAACTCAATGTAAATTCTGTCATTGATCATTTCAATACATTCATATTAAATTCAGACGCTACGTGGGTTACGCCACTGGCGAACCCCTTTTTGGAGACAAATTGCCTCATTTTCGGTTGCATCGTTACGAGTCCCCTCTCTTTCCTAGTCTAAGCCACATAATTCGATGAACCTATAATTTGATCCTTGAATTTTTATGTGAAGCTCAGTATGGGGATTGCGAGTTTAGTACGCATGCGCGGAAGGGGAGTCACATATGGTATCCATGGTAACATCACAGATTACCAATGGCACAGCTTACCAAATAAGCTGTGCTAATGGTAAGTGTGGTAACATCAAGAATATATAAAGGGAGGATGACTAACTCTGTATCCTGTTCTATAAGCAGAAGTGGCTGAAATAACGTCCCGTGATAAGTTATCAATTTGGTATGTTGCGCAGTAATTCACTGAGTGTCTATTGTTGTATTTAAACTTCCTTCCTCCATATATTCTCTGCTTTGTCCACACTCATATATATAATACTCCTATATGGCCAGCGTCTCATCTAATACACAAGTGGAAAGTGATGCCATTAAAGAGAGATAGAAATGGTTTGTTTCGCTCTTAATGCGCGTGCGCGACCCCTGTTTCATATTAGGATATATGCATATTCAAACATGCGCTGGAAAACCACATAACACCTATAGGTGTTATGTGTTGTAGAGTATCCCTATTTATGTATAAATTTCACAAATGATAGCACGATACGAGATGCGCGAGAGGATGAGCAAAAACAACTGTGCGAGAGAGAAACGATTTTCTTTACCGTATTAAAATGTTCAAGACCTCTCGCTTCACTGGCTATATATGAGTATTATATATATATATATATATATGTCCACAATACATAAGGATGCGCTGGGTGATTTTGTGCAACACACCGAAATGACATACGATAACCAATTTTATTTGTGCTACTCCCACTACTCGTGTTACTCGTCCTTCTTATATTTGTTCATAAGTAACATAATGACATGTCCCTCCTCTTAGCCAAAAAAGATCATGACGCATGCGCATATCGCCGGCTATCTCCAGGTCTTTGGCTTCATTTTTTGCGTATTTTTTTCCACAATGCTAGCGGTATAGAAGTTAAAGTATAAGGTCTAAGTATTTAAGTCTTATACAGAACCTATCTTTTGTAGTATTTGTCTATATTGATGTTCTCTCTGGTCTGCAGGTTTGTCTCTGGTATATTGTATATTTTTTCTTTATGGTACCTGTTTCTCCTGCTTTTTGGTTGTGCGTTCGTTTTTCGTTGAAGGGCAAGTTGTTTTTTTGTGTAATAGACACTTGTCACGTAAATAGCGAAAGAATGGAATGGCTCAAAAACTCATTTTTGAAATACGTTATAAGCGTACTGTATTTACTTCAATAGCGGATATAGGGATTTAAAGTATGCTCAAGTTGCGGCTTAAAATCTCCCTATTGATGTACAAGAATGGCCGGAATAATCTGTTGACCCCATTACAATATCTACTTTAATTTCATAGTTAGGCTGGCGGTAGAAAACTGAAGTAATTAATTAAAAATTTGCTAAAACTATGTTGATTGTAGAAGTGCATGTGCTGTTATTTCATTCTACGTGCTGGAACGCAGTATTTCATATTTCTGATTTCAAGTTAAGCCCGCTGCAGACGGAGTATGTTTTGCTGCATGTTTTCTTGACGGGAGCTAGACATGGTGCTGTGCATGCTTTCGTGTAAGAAAATGACATCGCGTGCATGTTTGGTTGCTTGAACTCGTGCATGATTTGATGATAGAACCGGTGCTATTATCGGTGATTGTTTTCACGCATCGTGCCTTGTCGGAGCACTCGGAACTAGTCGAGTCGTACTCAAAAGTTATTTTGCACATGATAACATGTTATTTTTGATTGTTGGGACATTTCTCTGTTGTAACAATGATTGGAAATAGTGGTTGATTAGAATGTTCAATATTTTGTATCATTTGTCACAGTCATAGTTATGTATACTGCATCGTGTGAAGCCAACACAAGCAAGGGAGTCATTAACACACCATGCGTGGCAACATTTATCGGACCGTGCAGCAAAACAAGCAAGCAATAATGCAGCAAAACATACTCCGCCTGCAGCGGGCTTTACTAGTAGTTTGAAGCTGGAAACTTTATAAATTACAGATCCATCCGCCTTGTTCGCACTCGTGCTCGTCCTATGCTCTATGGCTCTATGTCACGAAGACCAGTGTTCTATGCTCCGTCAATCAAAGAGGTATGTTTTCACTAAGAAGCTATTTAAACAGGAGATATAACACCTGAGGAGGGGGTGACGCTGTGAACGACGGCAGGGTCGTGGCCTAAAAATCGGGTTTGCGCATAACGAAAGTGCGCACCTCCATGTGTCTTCTCTGTCTCCATATCTATATATTTTATCTATGTTCTCTGTCTCCTCTTTCTGTGAAGTGAAATAGTGAAATTCAAATATGGTTAGATAATTGAGCTTTTAGAATGCGTGAAGATCAACATAAGCTTTTAGAAAATTACATTCCTCATTGTCTATTGATGATTGCTTGTAAAACATGCTATATTTGAAACTTGATGCTTGAGTGTACATGAAACAAGGCGCGCTGAACTGCAATATGAAACGGGATCCAGAAAAAAGAAAATTATCATTAAAAAGTGGGCGACATTTTTGTCTATGTCTATGTCTATCTATGAAATGTGGTAGAGCGGCGATTATGCGAAATATGAACAGATAGCAAATGACCTCCTCGTATTATTATATAGGTATGAAAATCGTTTGGATAGCATAACGCATAAGAATTGTTATAGTGATAAGATCTGCTTTAATTATCTATTCTCATAAAAGTAAAATCGTTGTATAGGATATTGAATTGGTAGTAATATTTAAGTAGTGTTTCTTGTCTTTATGGGATTCCGAATTAAAAAAACGATCCAAATGTATTTATTGTGCATTTCATAATAGGTTCTAAACTCGTATTGTCGTTCTCGCTCAATTTGCACTTGATATCTTTCTCTTCGACACCGTCTCTCAATATTGTTATAGAATTATTTGGATCAAAGCATCTGTCCTCGATATGCAGATCTCAAATAAATATTTTTTTCATAGCTGCTCTACCTTTTTTGACATATTTGAAATGATGACCGCAGCATCAAACCATGTAAGATATTTTTGAGAATTTTGCAGGTAACTATAAACTATTCATTACAATAAACAAAAATACTGATATGAAGAAGATTTTCTTAAACAAAATGCCATTAGTTCTACTGTTATATTTCTCCGACTTGCAAAAACATTATTCAATGCAACAAACGTGAGCCATAATAAAAATTTGAAAACTAATAAACACTAATAAACACCGAAACGTCAAACAATAAGATTTTCCTTGACATGAATTTGAATTTAAAAATACTTCAAAGGCAAATGACACGTGCCCACTAACGTAGCGCGCATACCCGATTTTAATAGGCCACGACCCTGCCGTCGTTTGCGGAGTCAGAGCGTCACATGGTTTTGTATAGACAGTTGAATCTCCTGTCTACAGAGCTTCTTAAGTTTTCACTGATCAACAGTAATTTTTTTTAAACGTCTAGCCTAACCTCACTTCATTTTAATATAGTGAGAAAATGAGAATTATTGATATTTGATATTACATATTTGCGATTGGAATGTTTAATTGGACAATATGGAGGTTATCCAAACCTTTTCTGATTTCAACAAGATATGCAGAGCATGTTTAGCAACGGATGTGAACCTTATCCCATTACATGCTCATTTATCAAATACCAAGAATACATCTCTCAAATCTCCTGTTACTGTTAGGGATATTATAATGAAATTGGTTTCTGAATCAGTAAGCTATCAATATATAGACTAAGAAGGATTTTCCAATCTTCTAGTATTTTCAGGATGATGAACGAGACCTACCTTCATGTATTTGTGAAAGCTGCAAGAATATATTAGAATCTGTATACGAATTTAAGCTTAAATATGAGCAGTCATCAACGATTCTGCAAATATATCTATCTAATATCAATTCAATGAAGATAGAAATCGTAGATAATGAATCAGATCTTGAATTTTGCTCAAATGATGAGTGTAAAGAGGAAGTAAAAATAGAAACTTGCGAAATTGAACACAACAAGGAGCTACTTATTCCGTGTCCAATTTGTACTACTGAATTACCAGCACAGGAATTGAAAAAGCATGCACATATACATAAAGATTTGAAAAAATATCTCAGTATTCCAAAAGTATCCTCAAAGACTCGCTTCTATGCTAGACCAAGAAATACGGAATCAATATTTAACAGAATTGAAATACAACACAAATGTCCTAATTGTGATCTAGAAATAATTACAGATAATTTTAGATCACATGTCGCGAAACATAAAGAGCAGCATAAATTCAAATGTGATAGATGTGATAGAGTATTTGAGAGAATAAATCATCTCAGTACTCACAAACTTTGGCATTTGAAACAACGTCCCTATAAATGTGATGAATGCGGTAAAGGTTTCGTAGTAAAGAAAAACTATGAGTGTCATCTTTTAGCTCATACAAAGACATTGCCCCATGTATGTTCATTTTGCGGAAAAGGATTTTCTAATCCTGAACATTTACATCGACATCAGATAATACATACTGAGAACATAAGATATTCTGTAAAATATAAAGTTTTTAAGTGTAGAAAATGCCTCAAAAGTTTCAAGGAACAAGACCGGTTGAAGAGTCACGAATGTGATCCAGTGAGTAAAAAGCAAGGCCAGTATTATCATCGTGTAAAGACGTCTATTAGACCTAAAATCTATAGGGGTCTTTGCACTGTTTGTGGAAAATATGTCTCAAATTATTATGCTCATATGCAAAATCATACCGGAAGAAAAGCTCATAAATGTAAAGAATGTTCCAAACAATTTGCAAATAAGAATGTTCTGCAAAAACATCTTCTTGTACATTCTGGTGAAAAACCATTTGTCTGTACTGTTTGCGCCAAGGCTTTCAATAAATTATATAATCTTCAAGTTCATGAACGAATTCATACTGGAAACAGATGTCATGTGTGTACCATTTGTAGTAAAGGTTTCCTTGAAAAGTCTTATCTAAGAAAACATATGATAAAACATAAAATTGTTGCCAAATGAAATAGAATAGTTGCGATCTTAGTGGGTTAGAATAGAAAGGATGGATGAGATTAGCTATAATAAAATAAAACACCTTTTTTGTATTTTATATGATAGGTACCTACGTAGGATGATTTGGTGAATATTCTGTAATTAACCCGGTTCATTTTTTATTTCAATTTCACAAATGTAATTTTTGAAAGTTTTTGCAGTAGTTGATATTACTTTTCACCAAAATGTAATATCATTTGAATATTTGTATATTGTAACTATATCTACTGTTTTTGTTATTTTTTTGCTCTGTATTTTTCTCTGAATTCGAGAATAAGTTTATTAATAAACTTATTATTTATATATAAATTCAAATATACTTTTGTATTCTCCTCTATAAAGCTTGATGAATCTGTAGAAATATTTTTTGTTGTTTGATTTTTCATGACAGGACTTGTTAGTATGTTTTTTATCTTCGCCAGAACGTATATTGGGGTTTTTAATGGCAACTACGCTAAGTAGGTTTTTTCTGCGATGATAACTGAGGTGATGTTGGTTTTTCTAGAAATTTGGAAAGCTGGTATATTTTTCTAGATATTTGTCACTTTATATAATCGATTATTTTCTAAGAAAAAATGTTTACCTCACTCATGTGACCTATGTTTTCGTTGCTTTGAACCCTTTAAATCAGTTTGGAAAGCTCTTCATTTAAGGAACCCATCAGCATCTATTTTCAAATAATTTCAACTGTAATGATCGTTTTGGTTACTGCAAAAAGAACATAGCTCCTGACAACAAGCTCTCTTTGCTTCCTTTCACTTTTGTTAACATATGATTTTGGGAATAGACTCCATATTGTCCGATATAATAAAAATTGTTGGTGAAATGGCGTGTTTCCACGAAATGTTTCTTTCAGAGACAACATTTTTCTTGTTTCTGTCGCCACCGTTCTATTGAAACCATTTCTCTTCAATACTCAGTCTTAACTTATTTTTATTATTACTTTTTATTATATTCTCACAATGGTGTAATTATTTCTTGCTTGTCTTGATCGGATAAACTATACCTACTCAATTTAGCCTACATGTTGGAAGTACTACACTATTTGACAATGTATCATCATTTGTCTTTATTTACCTATCTAATAGATTAGTAGTTGCCTAAAATTTAATTATGTTTGAAAGCCATAATATTATTACATAAGTTACTGTAGGTCTGAACTTTCAAACTAGTTTTATCAAACTGGCCATATAGGCCGAAATTGTATTAATGGCTCTAGCATATACCTAGTGCTATATTGAAAGTTTGTCCTATTTGCAATTGTTTTCAGATTTTCCAGGCAACTGCAACTCCACCTTCCCTGAGATATGATTCTTTTCACAAAGGTTGACAACCGTATTCATAAAAAAAATCTTAGATTTTCATTAGTTTAGTTTGCTTATTAGTTACTACAATAGTATCATACGTGTCAGTTTTAGTAAACTAGTAGATTATCACCAAACTAAGATTTGTTTCTGAATATACATGTAGTGCTCACTATCATTATAATTACCTACTGGCTTGGGACATTTACGGTACGAATGTTTTCTTATTTTTTACATATAGCAAGGTCTATTGTATTTAATTACTGTTGATTTTTGGATCACCCCATAGGTACTATTTGCCATGTCGGATTGTTTTATTATATCTTTAATATAATAAATACAAATAATGTTTGGGGAATAAATACAACTAGTCTATCTTCAGAATTATTCCTAGAAAGTCTGTTACCGAAACACAAACATTATTAGGAATCATTCAATCATTTTCTTTTTCAGATCTTTCACATCTTGAACAAAGTTTTTAAAATTAAATATTGTCGACATGCAGACAAATTATTTTCTATCAATGGCAATTAATATACAGACAGGCATTAGTGTTCAGAGCTCATAAAGTATTTATTTTATCGTTCTGGCTGATTGCTTCGGCAATATATAATTTAAAACCTTCCCTTCAGAACATATGGAACTGTCAGGCTGTTCCATAATCCAAATTTAAATTCAACAAAAAATAGTACGTGCTACTGTGAACTTTACCAGGGGAGCGTATCTTTGGTTTCCATAAGTTATTTTTTTAATTTTATGATGAAGAAAATATTCGAAATCATGATTTTTGTCTAGGTAACTTGATACGTTGAGAACTTCGCCTACTCAGATTTTGGTCAGTTTGTGGGGTGTTGTCATTTCTTCTCCGCATCTTCGTTCTCACTTCCATCAGTTAGCGTCTCAGCTTTACGTGTTAGAAATCGAACTTACTGCTTCAAGCTCTATTCCAGATAAAATATCAGGGAAGTCTGACGATTGAAAAGCTCTTATAGGTTGTGCCATATTAACAAAATAATCAGAACTGCTATTATCGACTATTACAAGTTTCTTAAGACTGTTAGAATTTAGTAGTCAATCCATTTTGACATCAGTATAGTAACCTACAAAGATCATTTCAACGAAATTCTCTAAGTAATTTCTTTTCCAGTTCTTTGGGAACATGTTGCGCTCGATAGCCAAAAATTCGGACGTTGGAGATAGAATAGTATAGTATAGAATATATTACAGACTGAATTACATTTCAACATACAATGTGTTTCAATCTCCAGTTATTTTTGGTTTTAACAGTCTTTGGTTTTACGTTATTTTTCGGAGCCAAAATAATTTTCGTGACAAGCCAAGTTGTTTGTTTTTTTTCTGCCTTTTTTCAGCATCCTTTGTTTTTATCTTTAAAAAAAATACAGAATGTTGAACAAAAAGTAATTTGAGTAAATATTCGTAAGAACACTCCCTCCCAGTGATGAACTATTCATCACTAATTGTTTTTATTATTCGCCGCTACATTGAGTAGACATAGTTTGGTGAGAGGTCGTCTGTAGGTTCCAACATTGGTTTTAACATCCACTACTCTGATGTATCCATCCGATCCAGGATATACTACAGTGACGATACCTTTGGGCCATGTATTTCTTGAAAATCGGGAATCGACAATGATAACAATATCACCAATTCAGACTGTTCTAACAGAAGACGAAAACCACTTTGTCCTCGTAGTTAACAAAGGTAAATAAATATTCTTTTATCCATCGTCGCCAATAGTGATCGGCAAGTAATTGCGATTGCCGCCACTGTTTTTTTGAGAATATGTCATTTTAGTCAAATTTGCCGGGTATCTGAGCTGCACCAGAAGTTCCCAACATAAAATGGTTTGCTGTCAGGGCCTCACTGTCTGCATTATCCAAAGAAACATGGACTAAAGGACGACTATTGACCATACTTTCAGCTTCTATAATAATGTTTGTGGAACTTCTTCTCGTGGAAACCTGTCTTTCAGAGTGACACTTAAAGTTGTCTTCAAGATCTTATCAATCGTTCCCAGAATGAAGTGCAATTCGATATTTTTTATTGTCATGCTAGAAATGATTTTCGTCTGATCCAAGTTTTGTATTGCTTTCTTCAATTCTTTTTCTGCCTTTCGTAGATTTGTACCATTATCGGAGAATATTTTCTTAGGACATCCTCTTCGACCTATCAGTCTTCTGATTGCCATTATCGCTGAATCAGTACTTAAAGAATGCGCCATTTCTAGATGAAATGCACGGGTACTCTTACAAGTAAATATAGTACTCCGTACCTTTTTTCTCTTAGACGGCCAATAGATCCGAAATAATCTATACCGGTTATGGTGAATGGTCTAACAACTGACGCTAGACGGGATTCTGGAAGTGGTGCAATCTCTGGTATTTCAGGTTTCACTCTCTTGTTCTTACAAAACTGACATTCATTCCAAGAATTTCTGACAGCTGACCTCATATTTAGAATCCAATATTGTTGTCGGAGTTCGTTGGCTACAAATTCCAGTCAATTGTGTAATGCATTGTTATGATAATAATGAACTTACAAATTTGTGAAATAATTTTTTGGTTCTAATATGACAGGAAACTTTGAACTTTGTATCTTCATCTAAATCGTTGGAATATATGACTCTGCTTCTAACTCGTATAATACCTTCTTGATCCAAAATAGGTGACAATTAGTACAGTTTACTATTGGATTCGATTTTTCCATTTGTTTTTAGAGAATTGATTTCTTTCGATAAATTTACGCTTTGAGCACATTTTATCCATAGTTTCTCAGCATGGCCTATCTCGCTCGGCGAGAGTTCTTTATTTATAAGTGACTTCATTCTTGATTTCTCGATAAACTTCAACATCCAAGCTGTTGTACGAATCAGTTTCAACCACGATGAGAACCTAGTAATTTTTGGCAAGGCTTCTGTCATATTATTTACTTTGACAGATATGCCGACAAAACATTTTTTAATTTCCGAAGTATCAAGTCCGCTAAGTTCACTATGGGGCCATTCTTCACATTTACACTTCAGAAACGGTGGGCCTTCCAACCATCTGCTAGTAGTTTCTCATTGATTTTGAAAACTGTTCCGCGTGGCTTCATCCGCAACATTTTCTTTGGTCGGAATTCAATTCCAATACCTCGCATCAGTATTTTCTAAAATTTCGGACACTCGATGGTTTGAAAATTGTTGGATCAGCTTTTATCCACCCGGCCACTTTTTTAGAATCAGTCCAATAAAAAAATCCCGATGGCCTGTAGCCAGCGGAAAGGTAAATTTCTAAAAGTTCATTGAATTGAAATTTGAACAACTTTTTCATTGGTATATCTACATGTCATTACTAATAAGTTGCCGTATGTATCATAGACTTGCGGTTAGATGTTTTTGTTTTGGCTGTTGAATATAAAGCAGAGAGGGTTCGCGTTCCACTTCAAGTCTTCATTTTTTTCTTATCAATAAATATACTATACATTTTTTTGATCAGGGTCTATGTTAAGATCTCCAGAAAATGTACAATTACATCAAATTTATATTGAGTGTTGATATTTTATCGATATTTCTTATTTTTTCTTTATTAATTTTTTTTTTCTGTGCATTTTATGGAAAATTGCTTCGAACAAAAGTTGTAGGTACTGATTATATCTATAACCCAAAATTATTTTTGATGATATTTACACTACGGCTCTTTTTTGGTAATTTATATACCTATATATATATATTTCTTGTTTGAATGTTAGTAAAGCGCTTACTGATTCTTTAGGCTTACCTCTAACTCTTTTATAATCGCACGATGATGAAAGATTGAAAATTCGTCTATGGAATTCAATTCCGCGATTTTTAATTAAGTTTCTTTATCCACTAGTTTTTCCTCTATTTCAGCTATTTTCCGTTCCCTCCACCTGGATTTACTACTGGAAACCTTGCTTCTTCCATGAATTGAGATTTCTTGATAGCATTTATCCATTTTTTTAAAATTCGTCTATATTCACGTCTTTTCTGATGTTTTTTTCCAAATCTGATTTTTTTTCAAAGTTTTCATTGTAATATCTGACAGGTGCTTTACCTTTGGTGAGTCTGTTACTTTTTCTCAAAGGTAAAGACTGAGTAGACATTTCTTCCATAGAGCCATTCATTTGCATACTCAAAGGACCACTTATGTTTTAATATCCAGTTATGTTTGGTTCTAACAGTCTTTGGTTCTATGTTAATTCTCGGAGCCAAAACAACTTTCGCGACAAGCCAAGTTGCTTGTTTTTATTTTGCCTTTTTTCAGTATTCTTTGTTTCTATCTTTTAAAAAAATACAGAATGTTGAATAAAAAATAATATAAGTAAATATTCGTAAGAACACAATGTTTAGTATCCTATACCTATTTTCTGAACTTAAATTTTTTCTATTGCACCTCGGTATGTGCAGATAAATAATTTCAAACAATTATATTATTGTTTTTAGAAAAAAAGCTAAATTATGAGTTGCTATGATGAATACTAAGAAAAAGAGTACCTAATGATAAACAAAAGATATTATTCTATTAATATAAAATAAAGGAAATTAATACTTATTGAACAAAAATAAAATAAAATTTCTGTAAGTTTTGAATTATAAATAATTTTCATTTTTTTCGAATGTATAATACTTCTCAATTTTTCTAATCCCTAGTGGTAGATTATTATAATATTTTGGGCATAAATAGTTTATATAGTTCTTGAAAAATTCACTATTTGGTGATGGAACCTTGATGTCTTTATCTAAGACAATTCTTGTTTTATATATATGATTTATCACGTTGTTTGTTAAATATTTGTGTTTTTGTATTTAACAAGCTGTATATATATATAGACATATAATATTACAAATGTTTATATCATATAAACTTCTGGTAGGGTACCGTTGGTTTTTATTCGTAATGATTTTCAATATTTTATTTTGTATTATATTTAATGGTTTCAATGCCCTCTCATATAGGCCTCCCCATACTATGATTCCATATCGCAAAATAGATTCAACTAAACTATGATTCTTATTTAGAATCTGTCTTAGGAGATAGAATTTGTATGCCAAATTCCTAACTTTACTCGCTACGTAAGTTATATGTGAGTCCCATTTTAGATTTTCATATAATAACGCCTAGATATTTAATTGCTCTAGTAATATTAATTTTATTTTCTAGTTTTTGAGAATGCGATATATTTTAGTTTTTTTAATACTTAAGGATAACTATGCCTGCTTTTACTGGTATCTCTACAGCTTCCCAACTTTTCTCACTAAATATGAGAACTGTGTCATCTGCATAGGAATATAATTCGAGTTCAGTTTGTCCTTTAATATACAAATTGAATAGTATATATAAGATAAGTTGTTGGTCTCACAATCATGACGTACATTCATCGCAATATTTTTGGGTTACATCCCCAAGTCTTACTAGCTAGACTTATGTTATACTGTTGAAAGGTGTTTATTGCCCATTCCACCCGTTGCCTTATATTTATTTTCTTAGCAATATCCCAGTCTTCCTTGCGAGGATTCATGGTTTGAATTGCTGTGTCAATACTAATAATGGGTTCACTACCTGAGAAGTGTATTTCGAGAAGAAGAATCGATCTTTCCTCTTCTCCCTCAGTATATGACCCGTCTGGCTTCTTGAGCGACATTGTGGGGTTAATTCTCCCATTTGCCATGACCTTTCGCAGTCTGGCTGCTGTTGGTGTGGAAGTGCAACGCTGGAAATTGTTACGTCCACGTTAAGTCTCAAGGTTATTAGCTAAGAGATATTCAAGTGAGCACTCACCTCTGAATTTGTTGTTCGTGCTTACCCAAATAACGTTGTGCGCATTGGCGCCACAGCCTGCTGTTGCCGTATTGTACTAGCTCCTGAACTTCCTCTGGCATTGTTTTTGGGCCGTCTCCAGCAAAATAAGCGGATGCATTGACAATGTCTCGGTTGATGCCCCCAACTTTGAGGTGTACCATAATTGGGACCAAATCCCAATTCATGTACTCGGAAACACAAATATATTTAATATTGTTTCTTATGAGCACTCAGGCACGTGGAGATACCTGCCTCTGGTCATCAATTTTGAGTCTTTAGATGCCAAACCTTTTATTTGGCCTACTTTGACAATCCAGGGTTCCTTGATCAGTACAATATGCAATTGTAACTCAGTGCTGAAGCTCCCTTCGCATGATGCAGGTTCGCCTGAGCTACCTTTGCGAAAGTGAATGTTATTTGTATGGGGTGGAAGAGCTGGGTTGTCCAGTCTCTTCATATCCCCCTCCCTTCTCTCTCCCTGCTCCTCCTCGAATTCTATGTGGGAGGTATCCTCTCCGGAATTCGAGCAGGTCTCTTGGTCTCAGGTCAGACGGGCTTAGGGATGCTATTCCCACACAATGCCACCAACTCGGGTCCCTCCCAAGAGCTCAGCTTTGGCACTGACTTTATAATCATCACTGCGGCATAGCCTCTCCATCAGAATATCCTTTAGGGAAAAGAGTCGCTCTGCTTCCAGAGTTACCCTCGGGATTCCTTGGGTAATATTCCCACTTTGATCACCTTCTCTGCCTTGACCGCTGCTGCATATCCAGTGGCTTTCCGAGTTTCTGACGCAGCTGTCTTCGGCTTCCTTTTGTGAGGCCATTCCGGAGGTGTGATTTGGTCCGGGCCTCTTTTTCCTTTCCCCTAACCCGTCGGTGTTACCCTCGGGGTTGGGTGGGTTGTGTGGCTTCCTCAGGTGAAAGTCCCTGATGGTGGTGTCGCAGGTACTTCCGCACTCCTGCTCCACTGACATCCTTTCTGAGTGGGTCGTCTCTGCCGCCTGATTATCCCAATTTGGGCACGACAGATGATTTTTCTGCCGCTTAGCCTTTTTCCCTATTTCATGGGCCCGGATGGACAGGTAGATGCTTTCTTCCTTCTCCACCAGTGGGACTTGTTTTTAGGTCTGTATTATCCATGTTTGGACTCACGAGTAGCTAGGGTCGTAACGGTCAGCTTTTGCAGAGCCCTGCATGTAGAAGTAAGGAGCTTATTACAATGGAGTTCCCCGGTGCTCCAAGGTTGAAACTAGTAAAGTCCTTTAACTTGCCATGAATCCCTCAACCTGGTTTCCCGCTTTAGATTTAGAATTTTTGATAAGGCTGTTTCCTCTTGGTCCAGGTGGTCAAGCCAAGACCCCTCCCGCTCCACTGGCCTGCGACACATGACGACGACAACCAGGTAGCGTTGGCATAACTCGGTGTTCTCGACGTTAGCTCGAGTCACCTGGCATCGTTTAACTAAGTGCAATCCGTTAGCCACGACACTACAGCTGGGACAGGTGAAGTTGGTCTGCGGCAAGGTATTGTATTGAGGGCTGCCAGTTGAGTTCTTAGGCATAACGAGCCCCCCATTTCCCTGCAGACCTTCTCCTCATCTGAAATAATCATCGGAGGCCCCTTCCTATCCGTCAACTGGAGACGCGCCGGTTTGTCACTTCAGTCCACCCGGAAGATAACGCTCTTATTCCTCAACCAACTACGACATCTCAACATCCGTTCCACTACCAGCAGCACACCGAAGGCACCGAGCTGCATACCGTTATCGCAGCCATCTCTTTCTCGATTACGTTCGAAAGAGTATTTCGGAATGTTCTTAAAGGCACTATCGAAGAACCGTGAAGCCCGACACAATTCCTCGTGTAATCTGCATTCACACAGTTCAGTCCGATAGTCATTCTTCCCAGTCACTATCACCTTTATATCCCATTCAATACACCTTACTACCCCACACCTGACACCAATGTAATGGGTATATTAAAACGACTAGGACTAATTTACCTTCAAGTTTATTTATTTACACACTAAAATATCACAAATTATTAGACTCTTTATATTTCTTACACTATCGACTATTATGTACAATTTTTATTTATTATTTAGGTACAGACTCACTCGATTGCACTATATACTCTCTCATATATTTGGGCAAGCCCCTCCATCTCGAACCTTCCACCAACATCTTCCAACGCCAAAAACATTCCACCAAAAGCACCACCTCACTAGATATTTCGGGATAGAATCTTGACCTTGACATGTATCGGTGACCAATAGCAGTATGCCTTACACTTATACCACCAGGACCCCGCTAACGTCTGTACTTGCCAAGATGCTCCGTAATCTGACGAATAGCACTCGCCTACTTCGATAATGGCGGCGACACTATATTCCAAGTTTGATACATTTAATTCAAATTCAAATTCTTTATTTCATGTTGAGATTACAGAAAGGCAATGTACATACGTCAATAAAAAAAGTTAAAATAGTAAAACAAAAAATAACAATTCATTTGCACATTAAACATTCACTTCATACTTGACAAACAAGGAAACTAAAATTAAAACCTAAGATAAATGTCAGGTCGCTTAGGCACTGAGCTCTATACATATAACTAAAGTAAAATAGAATTAAAAATTCAGAATAAACACTTCTGATTTTGAATAAAATATTTAAAATATTCTTCATTTGAATAAAATACATTTGAAGTTAAAATTTGTTTAATTTTTTCCTTAAATTTATTATTCGGTAGTTCTTTGATTTTATTTGGCAATACTTTATTGCCCAGTATCAGGGGCCATGTTGACACCGTTTTAGTCGCCTTAAACTTGTGTAAGTTTATAACCGAGAATCTATAAATTGATGAAAACTACATATAACTCAAGGATAAGGAGAAGCAGAGCAACCAACAATAATATGTTTATAAATAAATTCAAAAGTTTAGAGTGTTGAAGAATTGTATACAATCATAATTAGTCTGTTCGTTGAGTGAAGTAATTATTGGGTTATTGACGTTCGAGTTAATCTCGAAAATTTCTAAATTGTTCAACAGACGGCCTTTTGATGCGTGATGTAATCTTCTGGCATCAGAGTTGATATCAAAGGTATGTTTATAGTTGATTATATGATTAGCGAACGAACTGTTCGAGTTAATTTTATGGAATGGTGTGGTAAGAAACAAAGATTTATATTTATCAATCACCTTAGTATGTTCTTCTATTCTGGTCCTTATTTTTCTACCGGTTTGGCCTACATATTTGGCTGAGCAATTAGGAGTGGAGCACGAGATTTCATAGACGCCCGATCTATCAATTGGCTCCACCTTATCCTTAACGTTGACAAGCATCTTATAAATCGAGTTATAAGTATAAAAACGAACCTTTAATTCTTGCTTGTGCCATTGAAAGATGTTTTTGATTTCTTGGGATACCTTGCCAATGAAAGGCAGTGAGCAGTATTTCGATGGTAAGGTAGGTGTGATTAGATTTCTGTTGATGTATTTTACCAAAAGCCTCTGATATATTCTATCTATGAATTGAATAGGGTAATCATTATTGATGCCAATTTGTTTAATGATGTTAAGTTCATTGTTGAAACATTCATCGGGATGTGATTGATAATGGTGTTGTACAACACCGAAACATGTCTCAAAACTTAATTTAAAATACAATAAAATGTGGAGATGACTTGGAGTTTCTTCTTTTTCAACTTATATACTACTCCACTTTGAGTTGATCATGGACTTTTACTTACAACGTATTAAAAATTTGGCAAAATTGAGCAAGTTGTGTAAGAAATCATTTACCAACAATTGGCACTGGGTGCATGTGTTAATCTTATCGAGGTGGTTGCTTGAGCTCCCCAATTAGCCTTACTCCGGCCGCCACTCTCTAGCGCCCACGGCGCCTTTGGTGTTATTTAAATTGTTTTTTTTGTGTACCGAAACTCTAAGGGAAAATGTTTATTATAAATGTTGTTACAAATACTATTGTCTTTCATGTAGTGCCCACGAATTTTCAATTTCTGAAAGAAATCGCCCTCTCCACAGCAAAAATGCACATATTTGAGAATTTCTCATGTATCTTACTCGGAAACCATAACTGTTTTGAAAAATGTTCAATTTAAACGTCTCCGGATATTATCCTATCTTTAATTATACCAACTCAGATTTTTGATTCTCGAGAAAATTTGCCTCCTACACCCCGTTCGGGGGCGGTTTTCGGAGGGAAGGGGATTTCGGATTTTCGTTTTTATGAATATGGGACCATTTCTCAAGCCTCCTCTTTGAAATGAATCAAAAATCCTCAAAATCAGAGTAGGTTTACTATATAACTCCACTTAGACAGTTGCTCAAACGGCAAAATTGTTTCAATTGGTTATCGTTGCACATAACTACAATCCAGTCAATTAATGAAAAAAATACGAACGCGCCTGTCTTGTGTAATTTTGATACAAAAAAATAAATTACTTTGTAATGTTATGCGTCCAAACATGGGTTAGGCTGTTGTTTGTTACAATGGAAACCTGTGTTAGGGATTGTGTTAACTACAACTGTGACTATTTATTGTCGATATGTAAACGTTGTCACAAATCACAAACCGCTAATTTTGATTATTGAAAAGAACATTTGTGATATTGCATTAAAACGATAACAGGGAATGCGAATGAAATTGTTAAAAAATAAACTGAATACTTATAACTTTTGTACCGAGTAGATTGTTATACGTTGCAACTTACAGTATCACATCTAAAAAACGAAAACAATTCGAGTTGGAAACTCAAAAAGATCTAATTCTGAGACAAATCAAGATATAATATTACAAAAATGGGTGGTCACAAATTAAAGAGCTTCTACCTGTACATTCTTTAACTGCTGCATGACTAACAACGAGCAAGACACTATTGTCAAAATCGAGAATCTAGGGTGCGAAATCTCTAATGCAACCAAGACAGAAGGCACATATGGTCAAAGCAATGGTACAATAAGACTAATTGTACCATGGGTAAAGTCTTCAGTTAAAAAGATACACCTAACCACTCCTACATAGCTATTGAAACTGGGGATATGTGTGTGGTGTGAACGAGCGGCCTTGTCTTTGCCGGTGAACGTGAACCGATTCAAATAATTTGAATACTTAAGAGTTAAGGGTATCGAATACAATTGTATCGAGTACCGAGTAGTATCGAATCGAAAATATCGATTAAATGCGTCTTTGCGCACCATGCCGTGCGCAACGAGCGGCTCGCGCTTGAAAAAGACAGCAGATCAAGATCAAGAAGATAAATAAAGACAACAAATATTTAAGGTAATTGTCAAGATGTTCGTCAATGTTCATCGTACACGAGGCCACGCTATGATATGCAACCTCTGTAATCTCATGTGGCTACGTAGAGAAGCATAGGAAGTTTACTCTCTTTGTTTCCAGTCTTCTTGATTCAGATATATAAAGCCTTGTCGATCACGGGTCACAGTCAGTTTATAAAAGTCAGTAGATAACAATCAGTCTGTGGAATCAGATGTTAATAGTAGTTCAGTCGGTAAAGATAGTGACAGTTTAGATTGTCAAGGTGACAGTTGTACTACAACAGAAGGTCGTGTACAGAGTGTTTTAAATAAACCATTGGAAGCAATTTGCGAACGTTTGAGTATTACGCAAGTGAACTCCCCCCACAACGTTTAGCACTGAGTTAAACTTTACATTATATAAGTATAAACACCTCAGTTGAAAGAAATGAAACAAAAAATAACAATTATTCAATGAGTTTGATATGAAAAATTATATCAAATCTCCTACACATATCACAACTACATCGTCAACATCTATTGACGTGATAATTTCTAATTTAAATGCCAACTCAGTGCTCATTTAGGGTTCTGGTATTAGTGAGATCCTTGCTCAAGCTGTGAAAGCGGCCAATGATATTCTGCTTCAATTTATTAAGTGTGAAGGCAAGAACCCTGAACACTTGAAAGCATCGAGATCGATCCCTATATTTAAAGGCAAAGGATACAAGAAAGAGGTGAGTAGGTATCGTAACATTTGCCTACAATCAAAGTTTACAAAGGTCGATTATTACACATTCAGCATACGTTTGTTAAATTTCTTGAAAAAAACAACAACTGATGGCTGATTGTAAAAATTGTTTCAGAAGTGAAAGGTCAACTGAATCGGCAATAAAAAAAATGTCAGGTATATGCATATCTGAATAAGATAAAAATTCATTCCTATTTGTAATAAAGATATGAGAAACAATGTTGTGACGTTTGAATTTTCCAAAATAATTGAATTCAAAGTGATTTACAAAAAAATATTGGTACTATTTATCTTCATATTTTGAAACTAAATTTGAAAATTACATCAATCTCCGGCAAATCACGAATTTTCCCAAGACGTCTATGACCATAAACCATAATATATACAATTCAGTATCGGAATTCACGTTAATTTTTTTATGTCGTATAGAAGTCGTAAGGTTGACTGTTGTTCTAGTATTCAAGTAAAAGTAGATTTTATCGGTCACTGTCTATTTGGCCTAATCAATAAACAAGAGAGATTTTCGAACTTTTAAAAAGCTGTCAGTTGTCAGTACCTACGCTTTTTCTATGGTCATATCGAAATCTACTGTTCCGATTATGGAGTATTAATTCTATGGTAGAGCTCTGTAACGTGACAGTCAGGACACACAATGGCGGGTGGCGATAATACTCATCTATACAGCGCTCTAGATATAGACAGCCACTGAACTATATACGTCAAGAAGACTATAAACATGCCGTGTTGGCGAAAAAAAATATCACTGCAGAAATGGCGGCGCTGGTGTTTCTGATTAAAATTTCAAGCTACTAGCGACAAATGACAATGTGATTAATAGGAAAAAGCGATTTTGACGGTTGCAGAGATAATACGTAAAATGACCGCATATTTCGCATGCTAATTTAATTATCTCAATAATGTTAGCAGGGGAGATGGCGGCAAATGCTGAAAGCACTCACTGCGCATCTTTGCATGTGTCCTTCGTCTGTGTGATGCGAGCAAATTGCGTCTTAACAAATCAGGAACTTCGGATGACAAGAAAATCGTGCACTCTTTTCTTCAACATTAGAAGGTCTCGATTTTATCTCAGCACCCCTGTTAACGCTATACGGCATGACCCCACTACGCGAGATTATCATCAAATGATTATTTCCTGTTAATTTAAAAATCTAATTGGTGGGCAAACATAGGAGAAAATGGTCAAACGATTATGTGATTTTCATTCGATGCCGTTCAGTTTAAGGTATCAAATTTCACAGAATTCATTTTGACAAATAAATTTTGAGCATAAAACGATTTTATAATCATTTAGAAATAATCTAAAGGGTGGGCAAACATGGTCAAATGATTTGCTTTATGACTGCAGTTTTCAAATTTTCTAATTATTAAAAAGAATCTAAAGGGTCGGTAACTATGGTCGGTGACAGTGAAACCGAAAATGGTTCGTCCAAAAAGAACGAAAAAAGTGGCAAAAAATGCAGTTACTGTCCTAACAGGGCAGCGAATCCAATAAAATGTGAAAAATATTTTAAAACTTTCCATCCCACTGTCTGACAAGGGCTGCAGGGGCAGAATCTGCAGTCTGTCGGCATGAATCCATGGAAAACGAAGTTAGCGGATCCAGCATGACAGTTGGGAATGAAACATCATATTTGCTTAAAATCATCAAGGAACTAGAGGAGAAGATGAAACTACTCCAGGAAAATTGTACATTATGGAAACAAAAGGCCATATCCCTGGAAAACCAGGTAAAAAAGGAAAATTTAACCAATAAAGTAAAGCAATCCCGCCAAAATCAACATAAAAACACTACACCCTGCCTCCGCAAAGAGAAACAATTGCTGAAGTCGACAATAAACAACCTGAAATTGTCAAAGACACAAAACCTAACCATCAACCAGTCGATGTAGCCACAGTAACATCGGATAATAATAGAAAAGAAGAAGAATATATTGAAAGCAGTTTCGAATACCCAAAGAACATAGGTCAAAGTCAACGTATTGTAAAAAATAATCACAATAGCCTTAGAAAGGAAGAAGAAGATGGGGAAACCAGTTTTGATTATCCGAAGAAGAAAAGTCAACGTCAAATCAATGTTAAATATAACGAAAATAGAGATGCCAGACTGGTACATCGTTCATTCATGAAAAAGAATAAAGTGCAGTATGGAACTCGGAATAATTTACAATCATAGAGAGCAATATATAGATATGCAGACGATTTAGTTTTATTGCCCAGAATTAGAAGACAGTAGAAGATGATAGAGACAAAAACGATATAATCAGATTTAAAACTGGTGATTATATTTTTGAAGAAGTAAAGGAGTTCGAATATTTAGGACTGATAATAACGAGTAAGGGTCTGGAAGATAAAGACAAAAGAATAATGAAAGGGAACAGAGCTGTTGGAACCCTTACCAGAATATCAAGAGCAGCTTGAATATGAGTGTATGAAACTATCATAAAACCTATTGTAAGTTGTAAGTTCATGATCTCAAAGTGGAGTAGAATATAAGTTGAAAAAGAAGAAACTCCAACTCATCTCCACATTTTATTGTATTTTAAATTAAGTTGTGAGACATGTTTCGGTGTTGTACAACACCATTATCAATCACATAAAGGTTCTGTAAAAACAGTTTATTGTAAATTCTAATTTAACTTAAAAATGTTATTAAATCATAAGATATCAGAATGTTGTGAAAAATTGTGAAAAGAATGTTAAAAACTATCAAAAACAAAACATAATAAAACAAAATGGTTTTTTCAGATACTCACATGAATTAATGTTTTTTTTATAATTGTAATCTATTTACCAGAAATTCCTTATTAATAAAGTGCAAAAATTAAATTAACGTTTGTCCCTAATACCCCAAAAATACCCAAATTAAATAATTAAATAATTGAAAATAAAAAAAATTCTCAAAAACAAAAAATAAAGAATAATACTGTAATTCACCCACATCTAAATTAGCATCTCGGCTTAATAAACTCATTAGAGAATTAACTGATTTCAATAACCCATATGCCATCAAGAACAATAAAGATTAAATCGATAAAATCTCAAATATGACTATACCCACTAATTCTATCCTAGTGTCCTTTGATGTTGTTAATCTCTTCCCGAGTATACCACCAGATGACTGTATCCAATTGGTCAGAACTCTTCTCTTTGAATCAGGAACCAATTTTCATCACTGCCTTAATATTTGTCAACTTCTGGACACAGTCCAGAAACAAAACATTTTTAAATTCAACAATGAACATTTCGCTCAATTATCAGGCCTAGCCATGGGCAGTAACCTCTCCCCAGTGTTAGCTGAAATCTTTCTGAATAATATAGAGACACAATTTAAGAACTTCAATCACTATGACAAAATATTTTTTTACAACAGATACGTGGATGACTGTTTAGTACTTTTCAACGGGGACATAAACCAATTAAATCTATTCCTGACTTTCTTGAACTCATTACAATGGAAATAGAAGCTCATAATTGCTTACCATTTCTTGATATCCTCATAACTAACAAAGACAACCACTTGAATTTTTCAATTTATAGAAAACCTAAACATACCGACAACATCATCCCTTTCTCATCTTGCCACCCGATCTCGCATAAACTGAGCTCTTTTAATTCATTATTTCATAGACTCTTCTCCATCCCGATGAATGATAGAGATTTCAACAATGAACTTAACATCATTAAACAAATTGGCATCAATTATGATTGCCCTATTCAATTCATAGATAGAATATATCAGAGACACTTGGTGAAATACATCAACAGAAATCTAATCATCACCTTACCATCGAAATACTGCTCACTGCCTTTCATGCATTTCATTAAAGGTTTGTTTTTATACTTATAACTCGATTTATAAGATGCTTATGGATAAGGTGGACCCAATGGATAGATCGGGCGTCTATGAAATCTCATGCTCCACTCCTAATTGCTCAGCCAAATATGTAGGCCAAACCGGTAGAAAAATAAGGACCAGAATAGAAGAACATACTAAAGTGATTGATAAATATAAATCTTTGTTTCTGATCACACCATTCCATAAAATTAACTCGAACAGTTCGTTCGCTAATCATATAATCAACTATAAACATACCTTTGATATCAACTCTGATGCCAGAATATTACATTACGCATCAAAAGGCCGTCTATTGAACATTTTAGAAATTTTCGAGATTCACTCGAACGTCAATAAACCATTAATTAATTACTTCACTCAACGAACAAACTAATTATGATTGTATACGATTCTTCAACACTCTAAACTATTGAATTTATATATAAATATATTATGGTTGGTTGCTGTGCTTCTCCTTATCCTTAAGTTATATGTTCTTCTTTGAGTGCCGTACTCATATCCGAGCATTGGCGGCTTCTCTGCCTTGAAAGTGTTACCACTGACAAGGGGACCTACAGTTTAACGTGGATTCTGAAGCACCGATGTGTCTCAAGATAAATCTTAATGGCACACCCTTCCAGAAAGCTGTACTAGCGAATATATACTCTCACTGGTTTCCCGTTGCCTTGCGAGAGGAGGAGAATGCAATGCGACAGAGACTCGAACGCGCGCCCGCTTCAGCGATCACTTGTCCAAGCCGTTTCCATCGTATTACGCTGCTTAACTTCGAAGATCGAAGTCGGTCAGTGTTAACCCGCAGCTACGCACTCCAATAAAGTTATATGTAGTTTTCATCAATTTATAGATTCTCGGTTATAAACTTACACAAGTCAACAATAGCTGTCAGTGCTCACATGTAATCAAGAATCTATTTCAACGATCCATTGCCAGAAATTAATCATTTTCATTTTCACCGACGAAAACAAGATGTAGTGTGACGATTAACACACATTAATTTGGGTATTTTTGGGGTATTACGGATAAACGTTAGGTAATTTAATTTTTGCACTTTATTAATAAGGAATTTCTGTTATATGGATTAAAATTATAAAAAAAAACTTTAATTCATGTGAGTATCTGAAAAAACCATTTTGTTTTTGATATTTTTTAACATTCTTTTCACAATTTTTTACAACATTCTGATATCTTATGATTTAATAACATTTTTAAGTTAAATTAGAATTTACATTAAACTGTTTTTACAGAACCTTTATGTGATTGATAATGGTGTTGTACAACACCGAAACATGTCTCATAACTTAATTTAAAATACAATAAAATGTGGAGATGACTTGGTGTTTCTTCTTTTTCAACTTATATTCTACTCCACTTTGAGATCATGGACTTTTAATTACAATTTATTAAAAATTTGGCAAAATTGAGCAAGTTGTGTAAGAAATCATCTACCAACAATTGGCACTGGGTGCATGTGTCAATATTGTTGCCTGTACCAACCTGAGTACTTTGAGCCACGCATGACCCCTTCAGATTTATTTACCATAATTTAACATGATTGGATTCATCTTATCGAGGTGGTTGCTTGAGCTCCCCAATTAGCCTGACTCTGGCCGCCACTCTCTAGCTTGGTCTCTGTGTAAGTTAAAAAATTTGCAAGAAAGGCCAACATAGAAAAATTAGCGATTAACAATAATTGGACATTAGTACTGGTGATCAAAATGATTGATTCGAGCTTACTGAATCGTGGGCACCGTTAGGTTAAGTATAGCGCGCCGTACTGCACATATCGTAGCGCCCACGGCGCCCTCTGGTGTCATTTAAATTGTTTTTTTCGTGTACCGTAACTCTAAGGAAAAATGTTTATTATAAATGTTGTTACAAATACTATTGTCTTTCATGTAGTGCCCACGAATTTGCAATTTTTGAAAGAAATCGCCCTCTCCACATAGCAAAAATGCACATATTTGAGAATTTCTCATGCATCTTACTCGAAAACCGTAACTGTTTTGAAAAATGTTCAATTTAAACTTTTCCGGATATTGTCCTATCTTTAATTATACCAACTCAGATTTTTGATTCTCGAGAAAATTTGCCCCCTACACCCCGTTCGGGGGCGGTTTTCGGAGGGAAGGGGATTTCGGATTTTCGTTTTTATGAATATGGGACCATTTCTCAAGCCTCTTCTTTGAAATGAATCAAAAATCCTCAAAATCAGAGTAGGATTACTATATAACTCCACTTAGGCAGTTGCTCAGACCATGGATGTCAGTTCTTTTGTTCATGCTGTTGTCATGGTGGAAATAGACAAGGAGTGCAACAGCATGAACAAAAGAACTGACATCCATGGTCTGAGTCAGGTTAATTCCTATTTGTTGTCTTTTCACAGAAGACCACAACTACAAAGAAGAGAAAATGCACTAGAAGAGAATGAACATGCATAAACAATTGCAATATACAATTCTAACATAGATTACTCACCAGACTTGAACTTGTTGCACCCTAGATCATACATGACTGTTGTTGTTTTTAGTCATTTCCTACATTATTTGGTTTAGAAAGGAAACTAAACTACAAATATTATAACTTTGCGCCATACGTTTGTTGTTTGTTTTTGTTTTTATTTTTATTTTTAATTCTTAATTGACAGCTTAGACATTAGACGTCAGACATGCAACCTATAGATAAAATTAACAAAGAACACACAAATCAAAGAACAAAATAAAAGACAGTAACTTTGAATTCCATGTATTTGAAATTTTTTTTAAATAAAAAGTAAAAACACAATCTTCCCCTGTTTCTGTATTTTAGTTTTTTGCTATTTATGACCATAATATTCTGTTCTACCTTTATTCTCGTACAATTGAGTTCAGTATTTTAATATGAGATGTAGAAATTTAATTTAGTTTTGATAACATAAGAATTAATGATGTACCTAACTATATTTAACACTCAAATCAATGTAAGTTGGAGTTCGTATAACGTGTTTTTATATATAACTATTTTTCTTGATTATTATTTCGATGATTCTTATATCCTTTTAATTAAGTACTTCTTTGGAACTTTCTTTTATTTTAATACAGCCTTGAAAAAGATAGCCACCGCTATCGAAACGTTGGTAATTGAAAAAGAGTTTTCATTATCCTACAGCCCATAGTGCCGCAACCCTATGAATGTTTGTCACTTTGTTTATATATATATATATATATATATATATATATATATATATATATATATATATATATGGGATATTACGAAATTTGTTAACACGATAGAGGTCGCAGTTTTGAAGGTATCAAGTTCAAATTTGCTACAAATTCAATCTCTCAAATATCTCGGTCGAGTTCGTTATTGGGCAATATCGGGTAAGTAGTTTCAAAATGGCGACCGTTCAAACATTTGAAAAAATTATCAAAAAAGAGCCATAGTTTAAATATCGTCAAAAATAATTTTAGGTTATAGATATAATCAGTATCTACAACTTTTGTTCAAAGCAATTTTTCATAAAATACACAGGTAAAAAAATAAAAATTATTGAAGAAAAAAAAATAACAAATATTGATAAAACATGAACACTCAATATAAATTTGATGTAATTGTACATTTTCTGGAGATCTTAATATAGACCCTGATTAAAAAAATATATAGTATATTTATTGAAAAGAAATAGGCGAAAAAAAAATTTTTTGCCTTGAAGTGGAACTCGAACCCTGTCTGCAAACAAAACAAAAACCTCTAACCGCAAGGGTATGACACCTACGACAATATTATGTAATAACATGTAGGTATACCAATGAAAAGGAAAAGGTTGTTCAAATTTCAATTCAATGAATTTTGAAAAATTTACCTTTCCGCTGACTACAGGTCATCGGGATTTTTTTTTCTTTCATATATAGACGATACTTGGAAATAGTAAACCTTTCCTTTTGTTGGTTACTTATAACATTTTTGAAAATTGGCTTAAATGTATTCGAAAAATCGATGATCATATCCTGAGTAACGTCTATGACCCGAAACTGTCTTGATGTTTTCTTGATCAAATTTCTCCATTCAGAAGGTAGTTATACTATTTCTTTTTCCGTTTTTCTTTTTCAATAAGACCAAAGCATCGGCCACAAGGCAAAAGCTGTGACCGGGTTCTGGAAACTGATGTACAATTTGCTGAAAGTTACTCTTGTAAGCATTCATGAATGTGTAAAAGTACTGTACAATGGTTTGATTTTTGTTTTGGGCAAAACAGTTGTCAGAAAATAAATAGAGGTTCGTAACAGTTTCCGGGACAAAGTTTGTTATATAATGATGTAGAAAACTAACCACTTCATTACCGCCCTTTTTGGCAGTGAGCTCATCATACATGTAAAATGTTGCTTCTTTTTTTTAGCAGAATGTATACAAAAGTTGTATACCCATAACTGCCTTTTATAGAACACATCACCCGATGGAATATGCGGTAGTGGCAAGTTTTGCTGGTAGTCAAAGCATAGCACCTCAACTGATTCATCTTCGCTGGCAAGACTTGTATATTCCCGTAAGTTGGTATAGAATATTTCGGCCTTTTGTAAATGTAAACGTTTTTCACATTCCAAGAGGGTTTTAGCTTTCGCATTTTCTTCTGCAGCGATTGCGTTGTCCAAGCGGTCACATTTTTGACCTTGGATGTCCAAAACTTAGATTATGATTATGATTGAACTGTCGGTTATAAAAATCATAGGTGACTATTGGTTTAATGTCCTTTAAACTTTTTCCATCATCTAGAAAGGCGAAATTTTCTGGCTCATGTTTTTCAAGGTACAGGCGATACATTTTGGCAATATTCAACTCCGGAGATAAAAAATATCTCTTTTGATTATCTTCTCTGCTATAATGAGATTTTCGTCTTGGAAAACTCCGAATATGTTCATCAATTTGCGATATTATTTCTTCACGGATTTTATTTGGCCTACTGGAATGCTGTCCACGATGATCAGAAGGTGACATAATACTACCCCGCGCCAGATTTTTGGCAATTTGAGATACTCTATGTTTCGATATTCCATGAAAAGAACAAAATGCCATCTTGCAAACTATCGTTTCCTGGCTTCCTACACGTAACTAAAAATTTAAAAAAATATAATTTCAATATTTTATTAACCTATAAAAATGTTACCTTGTACTGATAGCTGCTGTTTTTTTCTCTTCCTTCTCCTGTAGTAGGGCGTTTTCGCTGCACATTTGCCACACTAATCAATCCTCCCAAATAAATGTCTTGTTTAGTCTTATCTCCCGTCCTATAAAACTGCTCAAGAATGTTTTGTTTTTGTTCATCATCTATTTTACTAAAACATCGTTTTCTACAGTAGCAATTGGGTCCAGTAGATTTCTTTTGAATTAGTTTATTTGCCGCGTTTAAATATTCTTCACCTCTAACCTTCTTATTTTTCATAATGTTTCGTTTCCATTTGCTTTCATTCCTAACACGTTTCTTGCCTTTGCTTTTAATGCTTAAAGCTCCCGTATGACTGGGTACTGATCTTTCTTGTTGCTTATTATTAGGTTTACGCTTACCCATTTTATTATTAACTAAATGCTTTGATCGTCTACTAGGACCGGGAACATCAGAGTCCGTGGAATCTGATAACACGTACTCACTTCCTGAATCAGCAAATGGGTCTTCCTCACTAAATTCGCTACTTGAGCATCGACTCATAATGAATGGACTTATTGAATACAGTATCCGTACTAACAACGCACTTCTACAATAACTAGAGTAAACTAAAACGATATTCAATTTGGTATTTGCCTATCGAAGGTGGCGTGATGTGTTTCCGACATTGCCAATGTTGCATTTTATTGGTAGCAAGAAACGGTCATCTCCTGGAGATGACTGATTCTTGCACCTTAGTGCCGATGCAGTCAACTCCATAGCCCATGTATCTCCCTTAATATTTGCTGGATATGGCTGATTCTTGCACCAAAAGATGCGCAAATTTTTCTACTTCAGGATACATAAATAACTCAATTTGGGTGAAAAATGGAGTTGACCACTTTTTGCACCGAACCCTTCAATTATTAGACGAAATAAGTGTCAACTTAAACGCACTAGAAATTCTTTTAAATTGTTAAAGATAATAATGCTTAGACTAGTCCAAAGAGTAGATACTCAAAATAGTAGTATTATAAGTGAAACTGCTAAAGAACCAATTGTTATGGTGGAGTCACCAAAGTGCTTTCTAAATTTAAGAATTTTGTTAGATTGTAAGTTAAGGAAATTGTAAAGCTTGTGTTGTATTCAAAAAAAAGGGAAGATGTTGTAACCAGTTGTAACACTATATTATGTGTCTTCTGGAGGATTTAGACACAGCCAATATGACTTCTTGAGGCTCTATCATTTAGGAAAACAATTGCCCACATATCCTCCACCTGAGAGGTCCATGTGGTTTCTGAGCCGAATCTAATTTTCTTGTTAACTGTAATGACGACTACTCCACGGATCTTTTTATTACAGTGTTTTCACATACAATACACATTGATGAAGTCACAGTTTAAGATGTTCCATTAGAGTAGAGATGTTTCCGTATTAAGTCCACGAAAATTTTGGTATATATTAATTGCATACTGGACACCAAATAGTAATGTTATCTTTTTGTGCATGAACTGCGGTATTATGCGAGATACGCCAGCCTAGTTATTCCTACATTATTTTTAGTTTGTGGGTACTATGTAGCGTGGATAGGTAGTCATGTAGTTATGGTTATTATTTCTTTTAGTATATATTTGTCTCCTTATTTACTATAGTTGTTGGTTCTATAGTTCATTAATTACTTCTAGAATTAGTAGATCTATTCTCGATCTTTCCAGAAACTATATGTGAGGTACATTTTGTCACACTATTGTTAGTTTGACAAGCCTCTAGAACATTATTATGTGCGTCTAGCAGTGTGTTCAGTGTTCCTAAATACAAAACATTAGCCTGGCTAGGCTTAAATTTTGTCATCAGTCAATGTCATATTCCTAAATGTTTTGAATTTTGGAACAGCCAGTAGATAATCATAGAATATCCTCGATGAATGTCAATTCAAGATTCAGATCAAGAAGACTGGAAATAGGAGAATAAACCCTAAAAATCGTGTAAAATATCTTCCCCGTATCTTTCGTAAATGCGTCTTTGCGCACCATGCTGTGCGCAACGAGCGGCTCGCGCTTGAAAAAGACAGCAGATCATGATCACGAAGATAAATAAAGACAACAAATATTTAAGGTAATTGTCAAGATGTTCGTCAATGTTCATCGTATACGAGGCCACGCTATGATATGCAACCTCTGTAATCTCATGTGGCTACGTAGAGAAGGATAGGAAGTTTACTCTCCTTGTTTCCAGTCTTCTTGATTCAGATATATAAAACCGTGTCGATCACGGGTCACAGTCAGTTTATAAAAGTCAGTAGATAACAGTCAGTCTGTGGAATCAGATGTTAATAGTAGTTCAGTCGGTAAAGATAGTGACAGTTTATATTGTCAAGGTGACAGTTGTACTACAACAGAAGGTCGTGTACAGAGTGTTTTAAATAAACCATTGGAAGCAATTTGCGAACTTTTGAGTATTACGCAAGTGAACTCCCCCCACAACGTTTAGCACAGAGTTAAACTTTACAGTATATAAATATAAACACTTCAGTTGAAAGAAATGAAACACAAAATAACAATGAATTATTCAATGGGTTTGGTATGAAAAATTATATCAAATCCCCTACAAATATCACAACTACATCGTCAACATCTATTGACGTGATAATTTCTAATTTAAATGTCAACTTAGTGCTCATTTAGGGTTCTGGTATTGGTGAGATCCTTGCTCAAGCTGTGAAAGCGGCCAGTGATATAATCTGCTTCAATTTATTAAGTGTGAAGGCAACAACCCTGAACACTTGAAACCATCGAAATCGATCCCTATATTTAAAGGCAAAGGATACAAGAAAGAGGTGAGTAGGTATAGTAACATTTGCCTACAATCACAGTTTACAAAGGTCGATTATTAGACATTCAGCATACGTCTGGTAAATTTACTAAAAAAAAAACAACTGATGGCTGATTGTAAAAATGGTTTCAGAAGTGAAAGGTCGACTGAATCGGCAATAAAAGAAAAATGTCTGGTATATGCATATCTGAATAAGATAAAAATTCATTCCCATTTGTCATAAAGATATGAGAAACAATGTTGTGACGTTTGAATTTTCCAAAATAATTGAATTCAAAGTGATTTACAAAAAAATATTGGTACTATTTTTCTTCATATTTTGAAACTAAATTTGAAAATTACATCAATCTCCGGCAAATCACGAATTTTCCCAAGACGTCTATGACCATAAACCATAATATATACAATTCAGTATCTGAATTCACGTTATAATTTTTTATGTCGTATAGAAGTCGTAAGGTTGACTGTTGTTCTAGTATTAAAGTAAAAGTAGATTTTATCGGTCACTGTCTATTTGGCCTAATCAATAAACAAGAGAGATTTTCGAACTTTTAAAAAGTTGTCAGTTGTCAGTACCTACGCTTTTTCTATGGTCATATCGAGATCTATTGTTCCGATCATGGAGTATTAATTGTATGGTAGAGCTATGTAACGTGACAGTCAGGACACACAATGGCGGGCGGCGATAATACTCATCTATACAGCGCTCTAGATATAGACAGCCAACTATATACGACTATAAACATGCCGTGTTGGCGAAAAAAAATACCACTGCAGAAATGGCGGCGCTAGTGTTTCTGATTAAAATTTGAAGCTACTAGCGACAAATGACAATGTGATTAATAGGAAAAAGTGATTTTGACGGTTGCAGAGATAATTCGTAAAATTACCGCATATTTCGCATGCTAATTTAATAATCTCAATAGTGTTAGCAGGAGAGATGGCGGCAAATGCTGAAAGCACTCACTGCGCATCTTTGCATGTGTCCTTCGTCCGTGTGATGCGAGCAAATTGCGTCTTAACAAATCAGGAACTTTGGATGACAAGAAAATCGTGCAATCTCTTCTCCAACATTAGAAGGTCTCGATTTTATCTCAGCACCCCTGTTAACGCTATACGGCGTGACTTCACTCGCGAGATACTACTCCTGTGTATAGCCACTCGAAGGCACTGAACGATGAAAAGCGAGACAAGATACGCGTTGTATTGAACGGAGATTATCATCAAATGATTATTTCCTGTTCATTTAAAAATCTAATTGATGGGCAAACATAGGAAAAATGTTCAAACGATTATGTGATATTCATTCGATGCCGTTCAGTTTGAGGTATCAAATTTCACATAATTCATTTTGACAAATAATTTTTGAGCATAAAACGATTTTATAATCACTTAGAAATAATCTTAAGGGTGGGCAAACATGGTCAAATGATTTGCTTTAAAATTTTGAAAATTTTAGATATAGACGAAATTTTGTTTTTGATTTTTTTTCGGAAATTTAGGATGTGCAGACGAAAGAGATTGGTGGGTAAACATAGGCGAAAAATGGCAAACGATTCTGTGATTTTCATTCATCCGTTCATTTTAAAACTATCAAATTTCACAGAGCTCATTTTTGTCAAACAATTTTTGAGCATAAAACGATTTTATCATTTAAAAATAATATAACATGGGCAATATATGGTCAAATGATTCTGTGAATTTCATTCGTTTCCGTTCATTTCAAGTTATCTAGTTTCACAGAGCTCATTTTGCCAAAAAAAATTGAGCATAAAATGATTTTTTAATCATTAAAAATAATCTAAAGGGTGGGTAACTATGGTTGGTGACAGTGAAACCGAAAATCGTTCGTCCAAGGAGAACGAAAAAAGTGACAAAAAATGCAGTTACTTTCCTTAGAAAGGAAGAAGAAGATGGGGAAACCAGTTTTGATTATCCGAAGAAGAAAAGTCAACGTCAAATCAATGTTAAATATAATGAAAATAGAGATGCCAGACTGGTACATCGTTCATTCATGAAAAAGAATAAAGTGCAGTATGGAACTCGGAATAATTTACAATCATAGAGAGCAATCTATAGATATGCAGACGATTTAGTTTTATTGCCCAGAATTAGAAGACAGTAGAAGATGATAGAGACAAAAACGATATAATCAGATTTAAAACTGCTGATTATATTTTTGAAGAAGTAAAGGAGTTCGAATATTTAGGACTGATAATAACGAGTAAGGGTCTGGAAGATAAAGACAAAAGGATAATGAAAGGGAACAGAGCTGTATCAAGAGCAGCTTGAATATGAGTGTATGAAACTATCATAAAACCTATTGTAAGTAAAAGTTCATGATCTCAAAGTGGAGTAGAATATAAGTTGAAAAAGAAGAAACTCTAACTCATCTCCACATTTTATTGTATTTTAAATTAAGTTGTGAGACATGTTTCGGTGTTGTACAACACCATTATCAATCACATAAAGGTTCTGTAAAAACAGTTTATTGTAAATTCTAATTTAACTTAAAAATGTTATTAAATCATAAGATATCAGAATGTTGTGAAAAATTGTGAAAAGAATTTTAAAAACTATCAAAAACAAAACATAATAAAACAAAATGGTTTTTTCAGATACTCACATGAATTAATGTTTTTTTTATAATTGTAATCTATTTACCAGAAATTCCTTATTAATAAAGTGCAAAAATTAAATTAACGTTTGTCCCTAATACCCCAAAAATACCCAAATTAAGTAATTAAATAATTGAAAATAAAAAAAAAATCTAAAAAACAAAATATAAAGAATAATACTGTAATTCACCCACATCTAAATTAGCATCTCGGCTTAATAAACTCATTAGAGAATTAACTGATTTCAATAACCCATATGCCATCAAGAACAATAAAGATTTAATCGATAAAATCTCAAATATGACTATACCCACTAATTCTATCCTAGTGTCCTTTGATGTTGTTAATCTCTTCCCGAGTATACCACCAGATGACTGTCTCCAATTGGTCAGAAATCTTCTCTTTGAATCAGGAACCAATTTTCATCACTGCCTTAATATTTGTCAACTTCTGGACACAGTCCAGAAACAAAACATTTTTAAATTCAACAATGAACATTTCGCTCAATTATCAGGCCTAGCCATGGGCAGTAACCTCTCCCCAGTGTTAGCTGAAATCTTTCTGAATAATATAGAGACACAATTCGAGAACTTCAATCACTATGACAAAATAATTTTTTACTACAGATAATTAAATCTATTCCCGACATTCTTGAACTCATTACACCTAGCTATCTCGTTTACAATGGAAATAGAAGCTCACAATTGCTTACCATTTCTTGATATCCTCATAACTAACAAAGACAACCACTTGAATTTTTCAATTTATAGAAAACCTACACATACCGACAAAATCATCCTTTTCTCATCTTGCCACCCGATCTCGCATAAACTGAGCTCTTTTAATTCATTATTTCATAGACTCTTCTCCATCCCGATGAATGTTAGAGATTTCAACAATGAACTTAACATCATTAAACAAATTGGCATGAATAAGGATTACCCTATTCAATTCATAGATAGAATATATCAGAGACACTGTGAAAAATACATCAACAGAAATCTAATCACACCTACCTTACCATCGAAATACTGCTCACTGCCTTTCATTGGCAAGGTATCCCAAGAAATCAAAAACATCTTTCAATGGCACAACCAAGAATTAAAGGTTTGTTTTTATACTTATAACTCGATTTATAAGATGCTTGTCAACGTTAAGGATAAGGTGGACCCAAAGGATAGATCGGGCGTCTATGAAATCTCGTGCTCCACTCCTAATTGCTCAGCCAAATATGTAGGCCAAACCGGTAGAAAAATAAGGACCAGAATAGAAGAACATACTGAGGTGATTCATAAATATAAATCTTTGTTTCTTATCACACCATTCCATAAAATTAACTCGAACAGTTCGTTCGCTAATCATATAATCAACTATAAACATACCTTTGATATCAACTCTGATGCCAGAATATTACATTACGCATCAAAAGGCCGTCTGTTAAACATTTTAGAAATTTTCGAGAATAACTCGAACGTCAATAACCCCTTAATTAATTACTTCACTCAACGAACAGACTAATTCTGATTGTATACAATTCTTCAACACTCTAAACTATTGAATTTATATATAAATATATTATGGTTGGTTGCTGTGCTTCTCCTTATCCTTAAGTTATATGTTCTTCTTTGAGTGCCGTACTCGTATCCGAGCATTGGCGGCTTCTCCGCCTTGAAAGTGTTACCACTGACAAGGGGATAACGTGGATTCCGAACCACCGATGTGTCTCAAGATAAATCTTAAGGGCACACCCTTCCAGCGAATATATACTCTCACTGGTTTCCCGTTGCCTTGCGAGGGGAGGAGAATGCAATGCGACAGAGACTCGAACGCGCGCCCGCTTCAGCCATCACTCGTCCAAGCCGTTTCCATCGTATTGCGCTGCTTAACTTCGAAGACCGAAGTCGGTCAGTGTTAACCCGCAGCTACGCGCTCCAATAAAGTTATGTAGTTTTCATCAATTTATAGATTCTCGGTTATAAACTTACATAAGTCAACAATAGGTGTCAGTGCTCACATGTAATCAAGAATCTATTTAAACGATCCATTGCTAGAAATTAATCCTTTTCATTTTCACCAACGAAAACAAGATGTAGTGTGACGATTAACACATTTTTAGGTAAATATCTTATAGAAATGTACCTATTGCGATCGTTCACACTTTTGAATTTCGAAAAAATTTCAACGGCATGTTATATATATATATATATATATATATATATATATATATATATATATATATATATATATATATGCGATATTACGAAATTTGTTAACACGATAAAGGTCGCAGTTTTGAAGGTATCAAGTTCATATTTGCTACAAGAATCAATCTCTCAAATATCTCGGTAGAGTTTGTAAATGGGCAATATCGGGTGAGTAGTTTCAAAATGGCGACCATTCAAACATTTAAAAAAAATATCAAAAAAGAGCCGTAGTGTAAATATAATCAAAAGTAATTTTAGGTTATAGATATAATCAGTACCTACAACTTTTGTTCAAAGCAATTTTTCATAAAATACACAGGTAAAAAAAAATAATAAAGAAAAATAACAAATATTGATAAAACATGAACACTCAATTTAAATTTGATGTAATTGTACATTTTCTGGAGATCTTAATATAGACCCTGATTAAAAAAATATATAGTATATTTATTGAAAAGAAATACGCGAAAAATCATTCTGCCTTGAAGTGGAACTCGAACCCTGTCTGCTCTAAATTCAACAGCCAAAACAAAAACCTCTAACCGCATGGCTATGACACATACCCCAATTTTATTTAATAACACGTAGGTGTACCAATGAAAAGGTTGTTCAAATTTCAATTCAATGAATTTTTAAAAATTTACCTTTCCGCTGACTACAGGCCATTATTTTTATTTTAATTTTTAGTTTCTTAGAATTTTATTTTATTTTCAATTATTTAATTACTTAATATGGGTATTTTTGGGGTATTATGGACAAACGTTAGGTAATTTAATTTTTGCACTTTATTAATAAGGAATTTCTGTTATATGGATTAAAAATATATAAAAAAACTTTAATTCATGTGAGTATCTGAAAAAAACATTTTATTTTATTTTGTTTTATTTTTGATATTTTTTAACATTCTTTTCACAATTTTTAACAACATTCTGATATCTATAATAACATTTTTAAGTTAAATTAGAATTTACATTAAACTGTTTTTACAGAACCTTTATGTGATTGATAATGGTGTTGTACAACACCGAAACATGTCTCATAACTTAATTTAAAACACAATAAAATGTGGGGATGACTTGGAGTTTCTTCTTTTTCAACCTATCATAGAACTTGTTGTACTGTATACATCAGAAACATGTACAATGACCATGCAATCAGAAAAATATGCAAATTTGGGAATGGAAAAATTTATGGATGAATAAAAGTAGAAGGAGTTATGTGACGAAGACGTACAAACAAGGAAATAGATAACTTGTATGGCAAACCTACAGTTACAAAATAAGTTAGAGCCCAGAGATCAGATGGTTAGGACATATCACCAGATCAAAGAGTTGTTAAAATGGTATTGTCCGAAGGAGAGAAAAAGGAGTTAAAAAGAGAAGGGGACGACCCAGGAAAAGATTATTGGAGGAGGTAAGGAGTGACTTGGAGAAAACGGGAATAAATAATTGGAAAGAAAAAGCAATGGACCGCCAGAAATGGAAGCAAGTAGTGAAAAAAATGGATGCCAGGGGCCTGCTAGGCTTCTAGTACTAGTATACAAATGAAACCAAAGCACCTGAATCAGATGTACATGTAAGACTTATTCAGCCTAAGGATAAAAAATCCAACAAATTTCTTTTGAGCGATTTAATTTTGCCCGTGGTAGGAATTTCTCAGGCAAAAGTCAGACCGGACAACAATCTAGTAACAATAAGATATCGGACCAAAGTCTGCCAATTAGTGACACAAAATATACATTATTAATTATTACCCCAGGGTTTAAGGAGTAAAGTGTCAGAAATCGAAGTGCCGCTATCAGAAGTGACTCCAGATATATTTTGTGTGTCGGGGCACTGATATCATCAAGAAGACATTAAGTCAGTAAACACACGCAACTACAAATTAGTGGCCTTCTCAGGTAGAGTGCAGTCACGGAGGGGGGCACAGCAATATTGGCTAGACAACATATGGAAATCTCTGCTACAGAAATAAACAAGGACTCAATAGAAACGCACTGTGAATATTGTCTGAATTTAAATGTAATAAGAGAAAATATGTAATCGTTTGTATATATAGGATACTAACAACTAGACAATGTTTTCAGCAACAAACCAAGAGATGATTCAAATGGCTCTGTATATGTTACTTATATATTTCTGATCCCTATGGTAAAATTCTAATACTTAAAACTGATCCAGGTGAAGAACAAGTTGGCGTTACCAATAAGGGATTGTTCACACATCAGAATATACTTAGCTTTATCTATCTCTTGTGGAGTGAAACATGGAATGATGTGCTAAATAAAATTGGAATGAACAAAAAGTATGAATGTTCCTCTACAATTCTTTATTATTACTTTGACCAGCATTTCCAATAAACAAGTCTCAAATCAAAAATAAAACAACTCAATGGATAACTACTGAAATTATGATCTACTGTTCGTGAATAAAATACTTGTTGTAACGTTTAACCCTGTGCTAAACGTTGTGGGGTGAGTTCACTTGCGTAGAACTCAAAATTCGCATATAGCTTCCAATGATTTATTTATAAAACACATTGTACACGGCTTTCTGTTGTAGTACAACTGTCACTACTTGTCACTTTGACTATCGCGTTCCAACTACTTTCGAGTTATATCTCCAATTGACTGATGCAATAAACTGACCCTGTCCCGTGATCGTCACGGCTTTATATATCTGAATCATGATATGACATTCATCGAGAATGTTCTATGATTATCTAGACGAACATAATTAATGTTCTAGATCCTTGTCAAACTGACAATAGTATGACAAATTGTACCTCACATATATTTTCTGGAAGGATCGAGAATAAAACTGCTATAATTCTAGAACTACATAATGAAATACACAAGCAATAATAGTGAAAATAAGGTAGCAGTATGAATATAAACTAAAAGAAATAATAACAGTAAGTACATGATAAACTACCCACGTAACACTGCCCCCTTCTTAGCTTTGATCGTCCCGATCAAATGTCACCTCAGATCCTTTGTACAGTGAAAGTCTGTCGATATGAATCACTTTCATTTTACTGCGTGGGGATTTCTGAATTCTATATACCACATCGTTTATCCTCTTGATAACGGTATATGGTCCCTCCCATTATTTGTCAAACTTTGGAGAACGACCTTTTCGTCTTTGTGGATTGTACAACCACACTTTATCACCAATTTTTAATTGTCCGGTTTCTGCACGAATATCATATCGGGCTTTCATTCGATCACTAGAAATCTTCAACAGTTTTCTAACCAGATTGTGTATTTCCTCGAATCTTCGCCTCAAACTCTGAATGTAGGCATCTACAGATGTGGGAGGTTCGCTTGGTGAACCAAACAAGATGTCAGGCAGTTTCAGATTTCTACCAAGAACAATGCCAGCTGGGGATTCTTTGGTCGATTCATGAGTGGAAGATCTATAGGCCAGTAGGAAGAGCGGTATACACTGATCCCAGTTTGTTTGGTGTTATTGATTGCTGACCTCAAATAATTTCTTAGTGTTCTGTTAAATCTCTCTACCATTCCATCGGATTATGGATGCAGTGGAGTTGTACGAGTTTTCTTAATCCCCATTAGGTTACACACACTCTGAAAGATTTCCGACTCAAAATTTCGACCTTGGTCCGAGTGAATCTCTAACGGCACACCAAACCGACTTATCCAATGTTCAATTAGGGCATCGGTCACTGCTTTTGCCTCCTGATTTGGAATTGCGACTACCTCTGGCCATTTACTGAAATAATCCATGATGACCAAGAGATATTTATGTCCAGAGCTGCTTATTGGAAATGGCCCCGTAATATCGATGTCTATTCGCTCAAATGGGGCACCCACATTGTACTGCTGCATCGTATGGCGGGTTCTGGTATTTGGGCCTTTACTGGTAAAGCAGGTATCGCATCGCCGACACCAGTCCTCTACGTCAGCACGGCTTCCTAACCAGTAGAACCTCTCTCTAATCTTCGATAAAGTTTTATTGATACCTAAATGGCCACCACTTGCTCCATAATGAATCTCTTGCAGTACTTGTGCAATTCTTTTCCGTGGAAGAATTATTTGCAAATGAACAGTCTTACCATCATTACTTTCCCATTTTCTTTTTAAAACGTTATCATCAATTACTAAAGATTCCCAAAGTGACCAGTATCCTTTTATGACAGGAGAAAAATCTGATATCTCCTGCCAAGGAGGTCTTGCTCCATCCATTTTCCACCTCATCACTGATCCAATATCATTATCATCCAGTTGGTCTTGCTTGAGTACTTCCGAACTCCAGTTTGGGTCGCCATTTATCAAAGTTCGTTTGACTTTAAGAATTTCTGGCACATTATTTTCAAGTCTTGAACAGTTTTTACAGTCCTCTGCACAAGGCCGTCTTGACAATGCATCAGCCTTTCTGTGGTTAATACCAGGACGATGTTCAATTTTAAAGTCATATTCTTGAAGTTGTTGGAGCCAGCGCGCTATCTGACCTTCTGGGCTCTTGAACTGAAACAGCCATTTAAGTGATGCGTGATCGGTTCGTAGAACAAATGTCTGACCGTATATATATTTGTGGAAATGTCTTATTGCCTTGACTACAGCTAGTAACTCCTGCCGCGTCACACAGTAATTTTTTTCAGCCTTTGATAAACTCTTACTGTAATATGCTAGTACATACTCCATTCATTCTATTCTTTGGGACAAAATTGCCCCAATTACTGTTTTACTGGCATCAGTATCTAGGATAAATTCTTCTTCTCTCTGGGGATAAGCCAGAACAATAGAAGAGCACAAAGCACCTTTCAGATATTCGAAAGCATTCTGACATTCTGGAGTCCAATTGTAAGGTCTTTCCTTCTCAGTTAGTCGATGCAATGGACGGGCAATACTAGCAAAATTCTTTACGAACCGTCTGTAATATGAACACAGGCCTAAGAAACTTCGCAGTTCTGTTTTGTTCCTTGGTACAGGCCAATTATGAACCACTTCTGTCTTTTCCGGATCTGTTCTTACACCATTTGCGGATATTATGTGTCCTAAATACTTCACCTCAGTTCTTAGGAAAGCACATTTCTCGGGATTAAGTTTAAAATTTGCTTGTGAGAATCGTTGAAATACCTCTTCTAGATTTTTCAAGTGTTCCTCAAATGTTTCACTGAAAACGATTACATCATCAAGGTATACTAAACATTTCTTTCCAATGAGTCCACGTAGTACTCTTTCCATCAATCTCTCAAAAGTCGCTGGAGTGTTGCACAATCCGAATGGCATTACAGTGAATTGCCATAGACCAGTATTGGCTGAAAATGGTGTCTTTTCTTTATCCTCAGGATGCATTTTGACTTGCCAATATCCACTTTTCAATTCCAATGTAGAAAACCATTTCGCTCCTGACAACCAATCCAGTGTATCGTCTATTCTAGGAAGAGGATAACTGTCTTTTTTTGTGATTTCATTTAATTTTCTATAATCAACACAAAACCTAGTCGAGCCATCTTTCTTTGTGACTAAGACAACCGGTGACAACCAAGGACTGTTCGAAGGTTCAATTACCTTTTGTTTCCTCATGTTATCTATTAGTATTGCCATTTCATTTTGTTTTGCTAATGGTACCCTTCTAGGAATTTGTTTTATTGGTTGTTGGTTGCCTGTGTTAATGCGATGTTGTACCATATTAGTTCGTCCTAGATCTGTTTCCGAAAAAGAAAAAAGTTCTTTGTATTTCTCCCATAAATCACCAAATTTCGCCTTCTGTTGGTTATGAAGTTGAGAAATGATTCTCTCTTTCAGCTCTCTTCCTTTCTGGCACATGGTTTTCCCTTGACTGCTTGAGATTTTGACAGATACTATAGGTTCCGCACAGGCAATTTCTTCATTTTTCATTAAAACTCTAGGTTCTTCGGACAGATTTAAAACTCTCACCTTAATTGGATGCTCACTTGATGGATTAATTAATGCGTTTTCTATAATCATTTCCTTTGGCAGACATTCTGGATTACTTTCCAGTACCAGTGCCTCCTTGCACTTAGAACCTTCTATTTTAACATGGATGAGATTGTCAGACCATCCATGTATCGTAATGGTCCTGTTTACCTTAATTTTTCTTATTCTAGATTCAGATGTTAACATAAACAACTCTTCTTCATTAACTTTGAGTATTCGGTCTTGGAGGTTCAGATTGAAGCCAAATTTATTCATGATGTCTAGCCCAAATAAAACTTCGTCCAAAATCTCGGCAACAAATATTTTATGTCTGAATTTTGATTTTCCCAGCTGAATATCTGCCTCGTGAGTACCAATGACAGGTATTGTCACTCCATTTGCAGTTTCAAGTACATAACTTCTATTGGGATGGTCAATTTTGCAAGCAGGAATAACATCAGCTCGCACAATGGTAGAACATGAACCAGTATCAATAACAATATTACAATCCCGACCGCATATTCTTCCTTTCACAACCAAGCTGGATCCTTCATGACTCAGTCGGGAAATTTTGATTTTTAATGATGTTGGGACTTAGTTGGAGTAAGCCAGTCTTCGCCCCGCAAGACTGGCTAACTGGAGTTTTCCTGCACATTGCTATTTTGTGGTTGTGGACAATTCTTCTTTATATGTCCTTCTTGTCCACAATTCCAACACAAAGTCTTAGTTCTTTGTTCATTTGTTTACCCATCCAATTTTTGTAACATTTTAATAATGTGCTTTATGAAGTTACCATTGCCATACGACTTCTCTTGGGTTGAATTGACCCATCGTGTCTGTCGCAGTCTGAGATGACTTCTGGACGCCTGTTTAGCAGCTTCGTATTCAAGTGCACGTGCAAGGGCATCTTCAGTTCTTGTAGGACTACTTAAATGAAGGGCTTGTTGCATTTCATTATCTCTTATACCATCAATGAATGTTTGTACCGTTAACGTATCAAGAAAGTCTTTTGGTGCTGTAGGATATGCCAGTCGAACGAGCCGGGCAACATCAATTTCATGTTGTTGTAGTGTTTCTCCAGACCGCTGCTGCTTATTCTTTAACTGTGCTTGATAAACTTGTTGTAGATGTTGGTCACCGTAACGCATTTCAAGTTGATCCACTAAAATCTCATACGAATGTTCGCCGCCAGTTACGGTATTTAAGATTTCCAATGCATCACCACGTAGAGCCAAGATCAATGCAGTGGCCTTCTCTTCATCTGACCAACCACTAGCCAAAGCAGCAGCATCAAATTGCTTTTTATATGTAGACCAAGACTGTTTACCATCGAATTTTGGATTAACTCCACCATTTTGAATTTCATTGGACGATCTTCTCAAGTGCAATGCAGGCTTTGTTTGTGACATCTTCTCTTTCATCAATTGAAATTTTAGATCAAAACTTTCTTGAACTTTCTCTAATTTCTGTTCAACTTCAACTTGAACTTTCTCTAATTTTTGTTCAACTTCTTGTTTTTGCAACATCTTGTCTTCAATTATTTGAAACTTTTGTATGAAGTTTTCTTGGAATTTCACTAACTTCTGATCAACTTCTTCTTTATCTCTCTGTCTAATTCTTCTTGTTCTTCTAAGATTTGTCTTATTCTTGTTTGTTGTTCTTCTAACACTTGCCTTATTCTTTCTTGCTTTTCTTTATGTTGTTGCCTAATTCTTCCTTGCTCTTGTCTACTTCTTTCTTGATTTTCTAGAAATTGATTCATTTTTGCTTCTTGTTCTTGTCTACTTCTTTCTTGATTTTCTAGAATTTGACTTATTTTTGTTTGGTCTTCCATTCTAATTCTTTCTTGTTCTTGTCTAATTCTTTCTTGTTCTTCTTTATCTTGTTGTCTATTTCTTTCTTGACTTTCTAGAATTTGTGTTATTTTTGCTTCTTTTTCTTGTCTACTTCTTTCTTGATTTTCTAGGAACTTCATTATTTCTGCAAAATTTGCCATTTCGTCGTAATCTTTCGATCTGGTATTCACCATATATTCTCAGCAAAATGCGAAGATCCCTTTTTCTGACACCAATTGTAACGTTTAATCCTGTGCTAAACGTTGTGGGGTGAGTTCACTTGCGTAGCACTCAAAATTCGCAGATAGCTTCCAATGATTTATTTATAAAACACACTGTACACGGCTTTCTGTTGTAGTACAACTGTCACTACTTGTCACTTTGACTATCGCGTTCCAACTACTTTCTAGTTATATCTATAATTGACTGATACAATAAACTGACCCTGTCCCGTGATCGTCACGGCTTTATATATCTGAATCATGATATGAGATTCATCGAGAATGTTCTATGATTATCTAGACGAACATAATTAATGTTCTAGATCCTTGTCAAACTGACAATAGTATGACAAATTGTACCTCACATATATTTTCTGGAAGGATCGAGAATAAATCTGCTATAATTCTAGAACAACATAATGAAATACACAAGCAACACTATTGAAAATAAGGTAGCAGAATGAATATAATCTAAAGGAAATAATAACAGTAAGTAAATGATAAACTACCCACGTAACATTATATAATATATGTCTGATATAAGCAAACTTATAGCCTGGAAGTTTATGAACACAACAAATCTGAAAGAAGAAATTACAGTATTTTTATCAGACTATAAAAGAATTCTTAATGAGAGCAAATTGACAATCACTAACAATAAAATAAAGACAGCTTGAAATATATTCAACTCTGAAACAAATAGAAAGAAATTTAACGTTGATCTTTCTCAAAAATCTAATGATAAGGAAGTAATTAAGGACCCCTCGCAACTTGCAAATATGCTAGGTGCAAAATTTACTAGGCCCTTGCAGCAATACTCTGGTTCTACATCAGATTTCGGGTCTTGCAACCAATCCATCTTCGTAACACCAGTTGATGATCATGAAATTTTAAAATCATTATAGTTCTTCCAAACTAATTTTTAATTAATTGGTCTTGATAAGATTCCGGTATATATTCTGAAGTTTTTGCCAAGTCTAATCAGCAGACCTCTGGCAGATATAATCATTTACAGTTTCACAGCTGGTGTCTTTCCAAGTACATTAAAACCGACAGGACGTCAACAATTACAGGCCAACGCGTTGTTACCGTCAGTGTCGAAGGTTTTGAGCAATTCATAATAAAATTATGGACTTTTTAATTCACAGTAATACTGTAACGTTTAACCTTGTGTTAAACAGTGTGCGTAATAATTAAAAGTTTGCACTTTGCTTCCAAAAATTTTATTTCCAATACCTTGTACACGACCTTCTGTTTTAGTACAATTGTCACAACTTGTCAATTTGACTATCGCAGTTTCAACTTAAAATGTCATTTTTATTTTGTTTATATTAACCTACCTATTGCTGGAGTCCACCTCCTTATTTTTGGTTCTATCTACGGTTTCGCTTTAAGTGGAGACGGCGTGGGTAATAATAAGATAAAAAATAACTAGTCGGGCGCCACAAGGTTTAGACTCACCCAGCCCCGATGTTACTTCAAACCTTGAAACGAGAAGGGTACTCTCCCAAAACAATATAAACCAAAAAAATTGAAGGCCCAGGGTATTTATTACTAATCAAATAAAGAAAACAACAATAACTAAGATTGAGCCGAAGTTCGAAGAACACAAACAAAAGAACTGAAATAGCAAAACAATCAAAGGAAAGAAGCAGTGAAGCTCCACAACTGGTGAGTTGAAATAAAACAGAGGGTAGTTCCAAAATAAATAATAATGGATAATTATAAATAAAATAAAAATCGTAATAGCAAGCGAAAATTATGACACTGATGTGATATTGGTTGCAAAACTATCTGCATCTAGATACAATTTAAATTTATCTGAAAGGTAGTTGTTATGACTTGTCGATTGTCGGATCTATTTTACTAACTGAAGACACAACGCTTATTACCTCTAGCATTTAAAGAAAATGTGACCACTGTATTTTGCGAAATAAATTGTTACAGTTTTTTGAGTGAGACGTGCCTTAATCAGATCTGTTTAACCAAAGTTTCTTCTTTATGGTTATTACCTAACAATGCCGGGTGTTACGCAATTGGTATCAAGTTCAGATGATCGAATGCCATGGTCTACCTTTGTACAGGTACAGAGTACAGATATTACTCATAAAATTTGAGGAAACTTGCAATGTCAATCAAACAGCAGTGCAGCTAGAGATAAATTTTCTATGTACGGTCAGTGCCAGATAGATAATATATGTAAGTATATATTGAATCAACTAATCTTTAATATTACTACTAAATAACAAGGACTTTAATAATATTATGTTAATACTATAACAGGTTAAATGACTATTTTTTGTGAATTGCAGGTTACTCTGAGCAAAAAAGTAAAGATATAGACTAATCGGTGGTTGGTCAATGTCTAGATGTTCTTGGAATTCAGGAATCGATAGCTGTGATGGACTCTAGGTGTTCTGATCTATCCAGGAATGATTGGTCACTACGCTGGTCTAAATATCCTCTTCGCCGAAAGATGTTAGAAGCCGCTTCCAGTTCACATCAGCTACCAGGATTTACGGAAAAGCTTGAAGCCTCGGACCTTACTAGGCCTCGGAGATGCAACCAGATTTGAGAAAGTTCGCAAGATACGACATTGGTCTTGCATATGTTGCGTGCAAAAAAAACCTTAGGGCTGGAATCCGTAAGAACGTGGAAGTGAAATTAAATCTGTCAAAACTATTAAGAACCAATCCAAATTCTACTATTCAACTCCTTAAAATTACCTCAAAAGGTTCAGAACTTCTACTCATTGGGTTGCGAACTGATTACCACGAGGGATTTAGCGAACGGAAATCTCTAAAAAATAAACTTTCTGTCAGTCTCCCAAAGACAAATTTTCAACCACAGAGTCGAGATTCAAATTTCCCGGGATTCAAAGAACCAATTCTAGTGTGGACAGTGCTAATACAAGGTCAGCATTGCGAATTGTAAATAAATGTAACCAATAAAATATAACAGCTGTTCCTCAAATTTGTAATTTATTTTCGAATTATTTCAAAAATAATGGAGCATTTAACAAAACTTAACTTAATTACTAAACCAAATGATTAAAATTTTTGAGAACGTAACAAACTACTATCGGGTTATGTCTCCAATTAACTGATATATTAAACTGATTGTGTCCCGTGATCGATAGGGTTTATATATCTTAATCATAACATGGCGTAGATCGAGAATGGTCTATGATTATCTAAACGCTCATAATAATCTATGATACCTAATCCAATATAAAAACTGAGAAATACCACAACACACCAACAAATTTATTATTGTCACCCGACAATTGTTTCGCCAACAAAATTGGCATCTTCAGGGGTAAACCTTTCACGAAAAAATACAGTAATTTAAGGTTTTGACATCCTTATTATTCTAATATTTGATTTAATTTAATATAAAGTTGGAAAGTAGGGACTATTTCAATAGTTATTGAATATTTTTTTTTGATAAAGGACTCTCAATCGATTCAAAATTTTATGCTATATATATAAAATATCTAATTATATCAAACGAGCAATGTTTGTATATATTGTAACGTGGATAGGTAGTCATGTACTTACGGTTAATATTTGTTTATTAGCTATTTCTACTACCTTGTTTGTTATAGTTGTTGTTTGTATATTTCATTATGTAGTTCTAGAATTATAGTAGATTTATTCTCGATCCTTCCTGAAACTATATGTGAGGTACAATGAGGCACAATTTGTCATACTATTGTCAGTTTTACAAGGATCTAGAACATTAATTATGTGCGTCTAGGTAATCATAGAACATTCTCGATGAATGTCATGTCATGATTCAGGTATATAAAGCCGTGTCGATCACGGGACAGAGTCAGTCTTATTAAGGCAGTGAGTCATAAAAAGTCAGTTGATAACAGTCATTCTGTGGAATCAGAGGTTAATAGTAGTTCTGTCGGTGAAGACAGTGACAGTATAGATTGTCAAGGTGACAAGCGCTGACAGTTGTACCATAATAGAAGCTCGTGTACTGAGTGTTTGAAAGTAAACCATTGGAAGCAATTTGCGAACTTTTGAGTGTTACGCAAGTGAACTCACCCCACAACGTTTAGCACAGGGTTAAACGTTACAATATATATACCTATATGCAAATTTTATCTCGGATTCTGGTCTACCGATTTTGATGAAAATTCATATGTATGGGTTGTAGAGTGTATTGACTCGATTGGTTGTATTCACATTCACAAGAAAAATCGTTTTCAGCAATTAATATTTTCATTTTATGAGTTCTACAGATTATCTGTTAGATAACAATATGAACCCGAAAACAGCATAGGGAAAAATTGTCCTATGGTAAAGCTTTCGGTTATTAATCTAGAGTTCCTCGGTTCGAATTCCGATCACTTTTTAGTTTCTTTTAACAAAACCCCTTTTTTAAAATAAAAGATGTTAGAAAGTCATATTTCTGATAATTTTATCGAAAATTTTCAATGAAAATTTGTACATATATAATATATTGCGACCCTTAAGGTACACATTAGCTATTTCAAGGAAAGGTTAGCAGATTTTGGTGAAAATTAGCAAAAAGGGGTGTTCTGAGTCGAGAAATCGGTTTACGATACTTTCATATTTAATTGGTGTGGCCCTCGAAGTCCACACTAGCTATTTCAAGAATGGCTCCGCAGATAAAAGTTTCAGTATGTATATTGTTTGGGGGTTGAAAAGTCGATTGGTGATACAACTGAGTTTTGGTGAATTTATCATTCATATTACACATTCATATTTATTTCGAAATCTATAACTTACGAATATGTGAACAATAAAAGCAGTATCTACCGATCGCAATACATTTTAACCAGAAATATGCATATTTCTTAATAAGTTTAAATATCCATCTTAAATCCTGTTTTACCCGAGTAAGGGTGATTTATCCATTATCCGAACCCCACTGTATGTTTTTTTCATATTCACAGCAAATACTCTTCATCCTGTACGGTACCGAATACCAGACAAATAAAAATTAAAATCCAGGTACGGACTTGGAAAAAATTAAAAAATGAATCACATCCAAACAATACCCTGTATATCAAAATTTTGAAAATTTGTAATCAGATTTGGAAAGAGCAGAGAAAATTATGTCGGACTACATGTGTTTGGTACTTCCGCATACAATCTTGTACTTGTTAATTTGAGTCAAAATTAATATTTTCGATGAATGTGAGGTAAAAAATTGAAAAAAAAAATATTTTCTGCTATAAAATCTAATCTTTCAAATTTAATCGATAAAATCATCAAGCATTTCATAATCTCCTAATGTTTGGATCCCAACATTTTTGTAACATGAGTCGACAGGTCCTTATTTACGACAAAATACTAATTGCAAGAATTAAGTAACAAACACCCTGTATGTGTAATACAAATATGATAATTATATTTTTTCATTATGCTATTCTTCTAACAAACAATAAAATGATAAAAAGACTATCCTGAAAAAAGTATACGTATATACCTTTATGAAATGAAATACTAACTCGTTGAAATTGTATTATGTGAAAAAATAACTAAGAATCAAAAAATTAGAAGCCGTTATTATTTATCCCATTATACATAATTAGTCTTTCAGTTAGAGCTTGTTGTTCATTTCTTAACTATTCTGATGCATTTTGAATAAGAATGAACTACTGCATTCCGTACGTATTGCTTGTTTCAGCGAATAATAAATACACTAGTAAATATCCCAATTTGTTGTAATTGTCAAGTTGGCTGATGTCAGGGTGTAAATTTGACATCAGTTGATGATTTAAGAGTTTATACTTGTGTTGTTGCATTTGATAAGTGATTATTTGTTGATACCTTGTCATTTCTCACGGAAAATGCCCCATAAATTTTATAATGGTGAATATGCAGACATGGTATATGTGTACGGATTGTGTAATGGTAATGGAAAAGCTGCCCAAAGGGAATATGAGCGGCGATTTCCTAATCGGAGGTTACCAAATGACAAAACTTTAGCTAATGTGTTTAGTTATCTTAGAGAACACGGTAAATTTCCAACAGTGGCAGAAAATGAACATCATGAAAGACAACATAATGGTTTGGAACAAGATATTCTAGACATTTTGCGAGACGATACAAAAATCAACACGAGAAGAATCAGCCATGCGACTAATGTTCCTTAATCTACGGTTTGGCGAAGATTAAGAAAAAACAATTTCCATCCATATCACCTACAGGAAGTTCAGAGGCTTTATTTGGGGATGAAATTCCTCGATTGGCTTTTAGTAGGTGGATATTACAAAATAACAGAATATTGTACAGATGCTTATTCACAGATGAAGCTCAGTTTACCAGGGACGGCATTAATAATTTACGAAATTCACATGTTTGAGCACAACAAAATCCGTTCACTATCAAAGAGACACACTCACAAGTAAGATTCTCCTTCAATGTATGGTGTGGTGTTAATAACAACCGTTTAATTGGTCCTCATTTTTCCACATTTACTAACTGGTGAAATTTATTTGGAATTTCTGCAAAATATTTTACCGATATTGCTACACGATGCAGATGTTAACGTTGGAGGCATGTACTTCCACCATGATGGTGCTTCACCTCATTTCAGGGCAATAGTCAGAGACTTTTTAAATCAAAATTTTCCAAATAGATGGATAGGCAGATTCATAACTGGCCTGCAAGGGGACCTGATTTTAACCCAGTCGACTATAGCGTTTGGGGTTATTTAAAATCGAAAGTTTATGCAATTGAAATAAATTCAAGAGAAGACCTTTTGCAGAGAATCGAACAGGCGTGCGACGAATTGAAAAATAATCCGGATATGATTAGACGATCAATTAGAAGTCTAACAAAAAGGGCACATAAATGTAGCGAGCAAAATGGTGGCCACTTTGAGCATCTGTTGTAGTTTAGTTTTCTTGGAATATTTTATTTTAAAGTTTTCAATCCTATTTTTAGTTCTGTTCTTTTCACTTAATAACATATTAATGAGTTAGTATTTCTTAAAATAAAGTTATACTTTTTTGGAATACAGTCTTTTTATTATTCTATTGTTTGTTTGAAGAACAGCATAATGAAAAAATACAATTATCATATTTGTATTACACATACAGGGTGTTTGTTACTTAATTCTTGCAATTAGTATTTTGTCCTAAATACGGACCTGTCGACTCATGTTACAAAAATGTTGGGATCCAAACATTAGGAGATTATGAAATGCTTGATGATTTTATCGATTAGATTTGAAACATTAGATTTTATAGCAGAAAATGATTTTTTTTTCAATTTTTTACCACACATTCATCGAAAATATTAATTTTGACTCAAATTAACAAGTACTAGAATTGTATGCGGAAGTACCAAACACATTTCGTCCGACATAATTTTCTCTGCTCTTTCCAAATCTGATTACAAGTTTTCAAAATTTTGATATACAGGGTGTTATTTGGATGTGATTAATTTTTTTAATTTTTTCCAAGTCCGTACCTGGATTTTAATTTTTATTTGTCTGGTATTCGGTACCGTACAGGATGAAGAGTATTTGCTGTGAATATGAAAAAAACATACAGTGGGGTTCGGAAGTTATGACTAAATGAAAAAACGGACATAATGGATAAATCACCCTGTATCTTGGTTATAAAGAATCAGAGACCCATTAAATATAGGTTTTTTAGAACCAGCTAGGTCATCCCTATCTACCATTAGCGTATGCCCATTTCCCAATGAATCACCCTGAATGGTTATTAATTTATCGATCGACACGGCTTTATATACCTGAATCATAACATGACATTCATCGAGAATGTTCTATGATTATCTAGACGCACATAATAATGTTATAGAGCCTTGTCAAACCGACAATAGTATGACAAATTGTACCTCACATATAATTTCTGGAAGGATCGAGAATAAATCTACTATAATTCCAGAACTACACAATGAAATATACATGCAACAACTATTGTAAGCAAGGAATCAGAACAAATACAAACTAAAAGAAATAATAACAGTAAGTGCATGATAAACTACCCACGTAACACTGCCCCCTTCTTAGCTTTGATCGTCCCGATCAAATGTCACCTCAGTCCCTTTGTACAATGAAAGTCTGTCGATATGAACCACTTTCATTTTACTGCGTGGGGATTTCTGAATTCTATATACCGCATCGTTTATCCTCTTCATAACGGTATATGGTCCCTCCCATTGTTTGTCAAACTTTGGAGAACGACCTTTTCGTCTTTGTGGATTGTACAACCAAACTTTATCTCCAATTTTAAATTGTCCGGTTTCTGCACGAATATCATATCAGGCCTTCATTCGATTACTAGAAATCTTCAACTGTTTTCTAACCAGATTGTGTATTTCCTCGAGTCTTCGCCTCAAACTCTGAATGTAGGCATCTACAGATGTTGGCGGTTCGCTTGGTGAACCAAACAAGATGTCAGACGGAATTTTCAGATTTCTACCAAGCACAATGCCAGCTGGGGATTCTTTCGTCGATTCATGAGTGGAACATCTATAGGCCAGTAGGAAGAGCGGTATACACTTATCCCAGTTTGTTTGGTGTTCATTGATTGCTGACCTCAAATAATTTTTTAGTGTTCTGTTAAATCTCTCTACCATTCCATCGGATTGTGGATGCATTGGAGTTGTACGAGTTTTCTTAATCCCCATTAGGTTACACACACTCTGAAAGATTTCCGACTCAAAATTTCGACCTTGGTCCGAGTGAATCTCTAACGGCACACCAAATTGACTTATCCAATGTTCCATTAGGGCATCAGCCACTGTTTTTGCCTCCTGATTTGGAATGGCGACTACCTCTGGCCATTTACTGAAATAATCCATGATGACCAAGAGATATTTATTTCCAGAGCTGTTTATTGGAAATGGCCCCGTAATATCGATGGCTATTCGCTCAAATGGGGCACCCACATTGTACTGCTGCATCCTATGGCGGGTTCTGGTATTTGGGCCTTTACTGGTAAAGCAGGTATCGCATCGCCGACACCAGTCCTCTACGTCAGCACGGCTTCCTAACCAGTAGAACCTCTCTCTAATCTTCGATAAAGTTTTATTGATACCTAAATGGCCACCACTTGCTCCACAATGAATCTCTTGTAGTACTTGTTTAATTCTTTTCCATGGAAGGATTATTTGCAAATGAACAGTCTTACCATCATTACTTTCCCATTTTTTTTAAAACGTCATCATCAATTACTAAAGGTTCCCAAAGTGACCAGTATCCTTTTATGACAGGAGACAAATCTGATATCTCCTGCCAAGTAGGTTATTATTATTATTTTCCACCTCATTACTGGTCCAATATCATTATCATCCAGTTGGTCTTGTTTGAGTACTTCCGAACTCCAGTTTGGGTCGCCATTTATCAAAGTTCGTTTGACTTTAAGAATTTCTGGCAAATTATTGTCAAGTCAACAGTTTTTACAATCCTCTGCACAAGGTCGTCTTGTCTCGCATCAGCGTTTCTGTGGTTAATACCAGGACGATGTTCAATTTTGGAGTCATATTCTTGAAGTTGTTGGAGCCAGCGCACTATCTGACCTTCTGGGCTCTTGAACTGGAACAGCCATTTAAGTGATGCGTGATCGGTCCGTAGAACAAATGTCTGACCGTATAAATATTTGTGGAAATGTCTTATTGCCTTGACTACAGCTAGTAACTCCTGCCGCGTCACACAGTAATTTTGTTCAGCCTTTGATAAAATCTTACTGTAATATGCTAGTACATACTCCACTCCTTCTATTCTTTGAGATAAAATTGCCCCAATTCCTGTTTTACTGGCATCAGTATCTAGGATAAATTCTCCTTCTCTCTGGGGATAAGCCAGAACAATAGAAGAGCACAAAGCACCTTTCAGATATTCGAAAGCATTCTGATATTCTGGAGTCCAATTGTAAGGTCTTTCCTTCTCAGTTAGTCGTTGCAATGGACGGGCAATACTAGCAAAATTCTTTACGTACCGTCTGTAATATGAACACAGGCCTAAGAAACTTCGCAGTTCTGTTTTGTTCCTTGGTACAGGCCAATTATGAACCACTTCTGTCTTTTCCAGATCTGTTCTTACACCATTTGCGGATATTATGTGTCCCAAATACATCACTTCAGTTCTTACATTTCTCGGGATTAAGTTTAAGATTTGCTTGTGAGAATCGTTGAAATACCTCTTTTAGATTTTTCAAGTGTCCCTCAAATGTTTCACTGAAAACGATTATATCATCAAGTAATACTAAACATCTTTCCAATGAGTCCACGTAGTACTCTTTGCATCAATCTTTCAAAAGTCGCTGGAGCGTTGCACAATCCGAATGGCATTTCAGTGAATTGCCTTAGACCAGTATTGGCTGAGAATGCTGTCTTTTCTTTATCCTCAGGATGCATTTCGACTTGCCAATGTCCACTTTTCAAGTCCAATGTAGAAAACCATTTCGCTCCTGACAACCAATCCAGTGTATCGTCTATTCTGGGAAGAGGATAACTGTATTTTTTTGTGATTTCATTTAATTTTCTATAATCAACACAAAACCTAGTCGAGCCATCTTTTTTTGTGACTAAGACCACCGGTGACAACCAAGGACTGTTCGAAGGTTCAATTACCTTTTGTTTCCTAATGTTATCTATAAGTATTTCCATTTCATTTTGTTTTGCTGATGGTACCCTTCTTGGAATTTGTTTTATTGGTTGTTGGTTGCCTGTGTTAATGCGATGTTGTACCATATTAGTTCGTCCCAGATCTGTTTCCGAAAATGAAAATAGTTTTTTGTATTTCTCCTTCTCTCCTTCTGTTGGTTAGGAAGTTGAGAAATGATTCTGTCTTTCAGCTCTCTTCCTTTCTTGCACATGGGTTTTCCTTGACTGCTTGAGATTTTGACAGATACTATAGGTTCCGCACAGGCAATTACTTCATTTTTCATTAAAACTCTAGGTTCTTCGGACAGATTTAAAACTCTCACCTTAATTGGATGCTCACTTGATGGATTTATTAATGCGTTTTCTATAGTCATTTCCTTTGTCAGACATTCTGGATTACTTTCCAGTACCAGTGCCTCCTTGCACTGAGAACCTTCTAATTGAACATGGATGAGATTGTCAGACCATCCAGGTATCGTAATGGTCCTGTCTACCTTAATTTTTCTTATTCTAGATTCAGCTGTTGATATAAACAACTCTTCTTCATTAACTTTGAGTATTCGCTCTTGGAGGTTCAGATTGAAGCCAAATTTATTCATGATTTATTCTCAGCAAAATGCGAAGACCCCTTTTTCTGACACCAATTGTAACGTTTAACCCTGTGCTAAACGTTGTGGGGGGAGTTCACTTGCGTAAGACTCAAAAGTTCGCAGATTGCTTCCAATGGTTTATTTTCAAACACTCTGTACACGATCTTCTGTTGTAGTACAACTGTCACAACTTGTCACTTTGACTATCGAGTTTCAACTACATTCGGCTAATGTCCCCAATTGACTGCTATAATGAACTGACTCTGTTCCGTGATCGACACGGCTTTATATACCTGAATCATAACATTCATCGAGAATGTTCTATGATTATCTAGACGCACATAATAATGTTCTAGAGCCTTGTCAAACCGACAATAGTATGACAAATTGTACCTCACATTTAGTTTCTGGAAAGATCGAGAATAAATCTACTATAATTCCAGTACTACACAATGAAATATACATGCAACAACTATTGTAAGCAAGGAATCAGAACAAATACAAACTAAAAGAAATAATAACAGTAAGTAGGAAAATTGCTGCTGCGCCTCACGCAAACAAGTGAGAGCGGCAAGAACTCTCTGTTCGAAATATACACGTTATTTTTTCGACGATTGATCACATACTTAATTCAAATAACTATCAGGGACGTCATAACAAGTTTGTATTTATAATTTGTAGTAAAATTTTGACAATTTTGAATCACAATTGGCTCATTTTTGCTGCTAGTTATAGTTGCTAAAGGATGTGGTGTTCTGTTCTATTTTCCGTTTTGTTTGATCGACAGCTTGATCCCAACACTTTCTAGATTCATTCCAACTACTTTATTTACACATTGTTCATTCTTATATTTATCTCGTGATCTAAAAAAAAATTATTTGAAGTAGGCTATTGCAGATTGCAGAACGATTCCTCGGCATATATTTGATAGTCAGACGCGAATAGTTGTTATGTCATATTCCTCTTTTGTTGAAAGATTGTTTAATTTCTTTTGAATTTCAACATAAATTGTGTATATTGATAATTATTCTGATTTTTCTGATAATATTGTCAGTATCCCTTCTGCGATGTCCATGTCATTATCATTGCTGCAAAATATACTTTTTGTTGTGTGATATTGTTCATTAGAGAGTGAATATGTTGGAAGATGATTTAGATTTAATTCCAGTTGAATTTTTTCACTTTTAAAACTATGTTTCACATAACCCGTCTGAAAGGCCTAATAATTTACCTGCTTTAACTTTGACTGAAACTATTGACAACCAACCAATACCTACTCTTTGTAATAAACTGAAAAGGATTCAAATAAAATTCACGTAAGTTACAGAAGATTTAGACAAGTTTTGCTACATCTGCAGCTAGTTATTTCTTTCTAGGAGTTTTTGAAACAAGAATTACCAAATTATCCAAACGAACCGAAACTGAGAATTAATGATCAGTGCGTTAATATTCAAAAATATTTCTATGGACATGTGGACATTTTAAATTTCTGTTATGATCATTAAATAAGTGCACGTTTGTGTATTTATTTCAATATTGATCAATAAAATTTTTCTGTTCCAAAAAGTGTCAAGTGATGTTTCAATATTATACAATTTCAGACGATTTAAGTAAAGACATGCATAGACATTTTCCCATATCAACATGGCACACTTCGAATGACTTTTTGGATCACTTGATTGAATTTAGAGGATGCAATCCGATATATTTGCGTGAGAATAAAATGTAATCAAGATTTTATTCTCCTTCTCTTAACACAATGGATAAGCGTTCGATATATGTCTTACTTTTGAGAACTTATATTATAAGAATCGTCCATTATACCCTACATCGTCAACATTTTGGTGAGTAAAAAATGAACAAACACCAATCAATTTAATAAAATTTTATATATTAATCAATTTTTATACCCTAAACATCAGATAATGCTCATCTGGTGCCTCTAGCAGAAATTTATTTTCTTTATGTGAGAGCGTTGTACGCAATATCCATTACCTATACAGGCCTAATTGTAGATGATTTTTTCATCTTCGAGATCTGGGCAAAATATCAGTGAACTACAGCTTCGAATAAGATGTTCCCGATTTATTTTCTTCACACGACCTAATAAATATTCTTTTCCTGGTCTTTTCTGGAATCAAATTTAATGTGACGTTTTTCGTATATCCTTTGGCCGACAATTAACATCTCTTTTGTCTCTTGAACTAATCGTTTTTAGACTTCCGTACCAAATTGGTGCAAATGGGACCCTATTACTGAGACTCAGCTGTACGGCCATTCGTCCGTCTGTTAGCGGGCTCTATCTCATGAACCGTAATAGGTAGAAGGCTCGTTCGTTCGTTTGGGAGCGGGTTCCGTCTGTCAGCCTTCTGTACCCCACGACCCGTAATAGCTACACACAGTGGAATTCAGTTTCTACAATGGTGAGGGACCTTTTGCCGCACTTTTTTTGAAAAATACTGATGTTATCAAACAATTCTTACAACACGCTCGTTTTGAAACTAGCTTTGCGTAGCAACGTCTGACTAGCTAACTTTTTTTTATTGATAGGTACCCACATTTTCGAAATTTAAAGCCCTAAAACTTTGAGGACAGTACAGAAAATCCAGGAGCTCATTCATAATTTACCAGAAATACTAATAACGAAACCTTTTCACGCAAGCCCAACTCGCACTTGATAACGTTTTTCGTTAACTCGCATCGCCAAATTTATACTTAAATTATATTTTCTTTCTATTCATCCATTACTAGATTTTCAACCAATTGTTATCCATTTTTGAGAAGCAAGAATATGTTTTTGAATACACTTATGTCCGCATCCCAATGATCACTGTGATATTATAATTACCGATTCCAGATAAAGGAATTGTTTTATATAAAAGTTATGCTGACTAATGTATTTTCAAATTGTTTTAGCCGATTAAAAACCAAAACTGAGTAATTGCAATAGTTTTCTTAACGGCATAAAGTTACCAATAACATGAAAGTCTTCCCATTCAACCTTTTTCCTATTTTAGTTCCTTATAGATCCATCACCAATTATGGGTAAACAGTATGTCTACAAAAATCATACTTGTTTTCTAAGACTAGATTATAATTTTTATTCATTTATAATTAGGAAAAAGTATCTCTCATTTGAGAAAATTTGTTGGTGAATAAAAAATATCTTGATTATACAGCTCTGTAAAAACATGGGAGAATTTTATTTAATATCATCATTTCCTATTTCCCAAATAGCACTTCAGCAGATTAGGTCATTAAATAGAAATGTAAATTTGAAGGTAATGAAGATATGTGAACTTGAAGAAACTGATTGTTTCCTCGTCATAGGCAATGCTAATTCTCGCATGATCTATCAACATTTATCCAAAATACGGTGTTACAAAGGAACTATTCCCCAATTTTTTATCCTCCCAGTCACACGCCCATCAGCTAATTACTAACCGCAAAGATTCTTATCGACGTCTGATGTATTGTCTTGTAACCGGTTCTTATCAATAACCCCTTCTAAACTGCCGACGCCCAGTACTGAGGTTAAGATATCAGGGTAACTCACGTAATCTATTCAAGTTTATTAGCGAATGTTATGTGAATATTTGTTTGACATGTGATATATTCGCTTAAGGGCAACTTTAACATGCAAAATGATTGTGATCATATGCTAAAACTTTAGAAATTATATATTCTATACATGGAATCTAGTTATGTTTAAGTCGCAGCCCAATCGCTTAATTAGCCATTAAATTTGCCGTATATATAGCATGTTACCTGAAAGGCTATACTAACGGGGTACCTTGTTGATAGAAACAAACATACACCAATTTTCTGTTGTGCTTAAGCTGAACTTCGAATATCGATTGTATTGTTGTCATAAATATATTTAGTGTATATAATTGAGCAAATCGGCGGTTGCCAATCAGCTATCAAACATTGTTCTACGTTTGGATGTTTCAATAAACGTCTATACTTCAGAATCCGAACTGATGTTGTGGCCTAGTTAACGAACTAGGCAGCAAACTGAATGGCTGATTGACTTGCTGGATGTGAAGAATTTATTATCAAGACTTGTCTATGTTTTATTACGGCAGACTGAGAGGGAAGAATTTTAGTGTCTTTGAATATACAGTTGACTTGAAATATTTCGTTAAGGCTCTTTCTGATTTATTGATTAATATTTTTGTTTTCTTCAATTTCCTCAACTATGAAAGGAAGTATGGTCATATTACCTTTCTCATTGTTATAAGTCAATCTGGATAAATTCTAAGATATCAGAAATCGATAAACCTTTAATCTCAATTTTTATGATATTATTTTTTTCGTATTATGCATAATTCCTTGGATTGAGAATTTGGGAAGATTTGATCAGCACTAAAAGATTAAAACCGTATTGACTTTCTGGATGGTGTGTTTGGATTAAAATTGGATGTATCTATGACAATTAAGAGGCAAGTAAATTAAATGCAGCATTTCCAATAATAACAATGTAAAATAATGGAGCTTTTTCAAAGTAAAAATGTTATATGATCATACATTTTTATTTTATTTAAATTATACATTTCTAGTTTCATATATTCTAAGTCCAATTAGAATTTGGAACATTCGACTAGTAAATTTATAATCATTGAATCATACACTAAGCAATACTCATTTATCCGACAAAATTATTAACAAAACACATGAGTGCCCCGAGAGTTTTCCTGAAATTTTCAAGTATATAAATTTTGATCTATCATTGATTGCCACCCCAAATTATTGTTTACTATTCTAGCGGTTATATTTCGAAAATAAGGATCTTCTCGATTATTCAGATCAGGCCATTATTATTGAACATTGAGCGGATACAGAGACAAAGCCTTCGAAATGATATCGGAACAAATTTGTTGAAATGTAAAAAAGACAATTGATGTTAGCGCAATGCGTTCCGATAGAGGTGTTTTGAATAAATGCTGAGGATGATTCATTTATTCTTTCTATTCTTATGGAAATTTGTCTTTTTATATCGGGCATCATTTGAATATATTCATGTCAATTCATAGGCATCCAGGTGGATCTGGAACGTTTTATGCACAGACGGAAAAATTCAATTCGAAATGTTTGATAAGCATTTTCTGTTTGTAGTTGCTCAGTCAGCTAGAGAATTCTAAATGAGATTAAGGGAGGATTTTCAATGATGCCTTCTCGATACCATTTGTTATTTCTACAAATTATTATGAGCTCACAATAAGCAATATTTATAGGGTTACATAGAAAAATAATTTTAATGTTATTACCAATGCTCTCAAAATTGCATAAGAAGAAACAAAGGACTGATGGATTAACATCTATTTGTTGGAAATCCATCACGTCAAGTCTATATTCACATGAACGTCAAAATGACAATGATACTTTGTTAACATATAAAAACAATTTTCATTTAGTACTTATCAATATCATTGATATCGTTGTCATGGTTACTGTCATTTTGATATCCATGTTAATCAATGTGAATATACACATTCTATTTATTTCTCTATGTATATACATAAGTGATGGATGTACATAACTTGAATTGAAATATATCAATCGCGAATACCACCATCATTAACTCTTAGAATTATTTTTCAGATATAAATTACAAAATAATTTTTCCTACTAAAATTATTCAATCAGATCATTGTATCCGAAGCTTTATTAATATTTGTGTTACTATACAACAAGAACGGGTGTGGTATGAGACTTTGGTGAGTGACAGCTACACACGTTTTGAAGGTACTGCACTTTAAACTCACATTTGTCAATTGGGATATGTAATATTAACTATGCGTTAAGCATATTTAGTAAAGTTAACAACTACAAGTATAAGGACTTCCCAGTAGATCTACGGCTAAAACAGATGTACAGTTCGTAATCGATTATATGGATTTCAGTTATCCGGATTACCATATGCCACAAAATGTGTTTGTAGTTTAGTCGGTGCCATTCGTTATTTAACTCTACAGGGTAGACAAATTTTGATGTTTCTAACTTTAATTAATAGTTAATTTAAGAAGTAAATTTGAAATCGAGCTAAGCCACTGGATTCTACTCAAAAAGTGTCTCATGAATGTCAAAATACTTTTAGGTTAACTTCAAAAGTTAATAAGCAGAAATAGGCATGCTATTTATGATTATGAATCGAAAACAAGACAATAGCTAATTTTTGTTTTCATTGAGTTTATCTATAGAAATGAGATCGAGGCTTCGTCAATGATTTTTCTATTTCTAATAGTCACCAAGTGAACCTATAAAAGCATGAAACAGAAACGGTAGATAATGAAACGGTTTCTGAAGAGTGAAACAACTTTATTTTCTTTGGAAAACTTATCTTTGTGTAGGTGAGTTATCAATCGGTAAGCTGCTTCATCTGCGCCTTAAAGTGTACTTATGAAAATATATATCTTAATAAATATTGGTATTTGTTTATTTTAAAAAGCTTAATTTACTTTTCTCGCGAGGTATGTTATTTTAATGGGTTTATAATACAGAAATTGGTTTTCTTCAGATATTCTTTTAGCTGGACGAAAATCAAGTCTCTTCTGTAGGTACAATTGATTCTTTGGTAGTGATAAGCTGAATTTCATAGAAAACATAAATTTGAAGTTTTTGATTTTTATTTATTTTGTTAATACTTGGTCGATCATGCTGATTATCGAAATGTATAATTAAAATACGTACAAGATATAGAATTCAAAATTTGGACAGAAATGTGCCACAGATTTTAGGTGAAATATGACAATATTGCTACATTATAAATCAGATGTCATTTTCGATTCTCCAGGTAATTAGGGCGAAAATTCACCACAGAAATTTTGGTACATATTTATTTCATACATATATACACAAAAACATCTTTAATTGATTTTGGGATCTTTCATTTGTCAAAATTACAATTTCTTCGAGGGAAGGGAAGTAAAGATGATGTTCAAATCTGTTGCTACATATTGAGTTATGTCAGACCACAAACACTGAATTTTTAAGGTAAATCTGTTTATCTGTTTATTATTCCAGCCATGTGATATTGAACTAAATCAACGATTAACTAATATTTATTCATCCATGATCTGATATTTCTATTATAGTATAGTAGATTTCAGTTCATCTGCTGATCATGTAATATGGTTTTGCATATATCCTAATGGTGTTATGGCTTATGGCATGTGTAGTCTCTTCAGCGAGTACATCTGGCATTCAATTGGTCGTTCCGTAGAATATGATTATTGTCGTGAGAGCCATATTTCATCTCAGCTAGGATTGGCAGTGCCGCGAGCGGAGTGCTTTCGTGGTTATAGAACGACCAAAGTGGTGCGGAAAGATGGAAGTTTATGAAGGAAATAAGAGTTTTATGTTCTACTTTGCTTATGAATATAACTGGGGGATCTACAGCTTTGATCCGGTAAAGAGAGAGACTCTATTACGGAAAAAATATATATATCGTCTGCTCCTTTCCGTTGTTTTCAACGCTAAAGCGGTTTCCATTTTATGATGAGATTATATCATACTGTTGATTATTGTTCGGTCATCTTCAGAACGATGAAAGGAATTGGAACACATTTCGCCACTGTTATAATAAATAAAAATGAAAACAATTGAAATATTATAGACATAGATTTCCATTTTAAATTATTCTAATGATTTTGTTTCATTTAAAGTGTTTTTTGTATAAAAATTAGTTATCAGGGTACAATACTGAGTTAACAAAGAATACCACATAATGTTTTTTTCTGTCAAAATCAATATTGGTTATATGCATTATGCAAGTCACTTCTATTTTCTTATCGTCTACAGATCCTTTCTAATCACCCTGCAAAATAAAATTCTGATATTTTGTAGTTTTTGGCCTATTGCCCCAAAAATGTTGTTTTGCTGTATTTTAAAAAATACATGTCGTAGATTTTGTTGCTCATTTTCGTACCTCTTATACTGCTAAATTATCCTAAACTTTTATTGAAATCAGTTCAGTAATAATCACAAAAATTATATTGAGAATATAAACAGTTGCTCGGTAATAAAATTGCACATGGTACTCATTGGAATAGCGTTTAATAGTGTCGCTGAATGAGTTAGGTTATTCAGTGCTCAAACTTTAATTTCAAAACACATTATTTTTAACTTCAAATGGACCTCCTGTATATTTTTATGCAATTTGATGAATAATATCTTTCTAATCACAGCCCTATTGTAGCTCCAAAAGCATTAAAGTTATTTGCTGAGAACTTAATTTTATCAACAATTCGACCCGCCATTTAGAAGAATAGAAGCTAATGTGGTGTAACGTTTAACCCTGTGCTAAACGTTGTGGGGTGACTTCACCTGCGTAATACTCAAAAGTTCGCAAATTGCTTCCAATGGTTTATTTCGCAAACTCTGTACACGACCTTCTGTTGTAGTACAACTGTCACCACTTGTCACCTTGACAAACTAAACTGTCACTGTCTTTACCAACTAAACTACTATTAACATCTGATTCCACAGACTGACTATTATCAACTGACTTTCTAAGACTGAATCTGTCCCGTGATCGTCACGGCTTTATATACTTACCTGAATCATGACATGACATTCATCGAGAATGTTCTATGATTATCTAGACGCACATAATAATGTTCTAGAGGCTTGTCAAACTGACAATATTATGACAAACTGTACCTCACATATAGTTTCTGGAAGGATCGAGAATAAATCTACTAATTCTAGAACTACTCAATGAAATATACAAGCAAAAACTATTGTAAGCAAGGTAGTAGCATAAGTAGCTAATAAAACGAATAACAACCGTAAGTACATGAATACCTGTCCACGTTACAGTGGCTTTTGATGACATAAGCGTTTACAAAGCTAAAAAAGATTCTATTTGCACTTCATGAATAAGCATTTTAAATAATTAATAGTAATAAGCTAACAATTCGAGGCTGCTGTAAATCTCAGTTTTATGTTTTTAAAGAAGCACTCGGAAAAATATGAGAATATTAAAATGTTTTAATACAGTGTAAGAAGGTACACAATTTTGGTTCTAGTTTTCACTCAAGCTGTGGAAATCAAGCGAAAGTCGTGATTAGTGATGAAGAAGTGTCTTCTTGTGAAAAGGAGGCTACCACTATGGTGAGAAACTGAATTTGCTGAGAACATGGATGAAAAGAAACTGAAAAATATTATCCGAGAGTTTCAACTATATTTAAATCCGGGTGAGAAGAGAAACGATAAAAAATTCAAGGCATTACAGTCTGTCCGTTCAATTTCGGATCTTTTTGAACAACAAATTAGATAAAGATCGTGATAAAAGGAAGAGAAAAATAACGTTATAGTCCTTGGAGTCCCAAAAAAGAGCATATGCATACAACTAAGATTATGACTCACTTTGTAGCGACAATGAATAAATCTGCAACGAGGCAGCGATTATATTGATAATAAATAAAAGTGAGGATGGGTTCGAAAATACCATTATTAAATATAAAAATACTAAATCGAATTATCACTAAAAAATTTGGTTTGCAAGCCATCTATGAGAAAATCTACCTTTGAAGACTTACCAATTATCAAACGGATATTGTGCAAGAAAGATAGAAAGAAAAAAAGAAAAACGATACTTTGAAAGAATCGAAAAACATATCTGAAATGATAAAAACGGAAAATGACATCAATTAATGATTTCCATTCTCTGCATGCGCAGCTCATCGGCCATAGTATACCTTTATTCAACTTTATGTAGAAGCAGTTTTCTGAGCTACAAGCGCATACATGTCATAATACATAGAGCAATTGTTAGAAACTGTCAGAGACAGCAATAAACATGGAAGTATTTAGACACAGGCATAGTACATTCTGTTCAAAAGAGTAACATTTCAAATAAAAATGGTCGTTGCAAACATGGCGCGGCGCATGCGGAGAACAATTTTTGCTTAATGCAATCGGTCTTTGACTTTAGAGGTCTTGATAATACAATGTAAAGTAACTAACTACACCTAATCTTTACGATTCACCGATTTAAATAATGTTGTAGATGATCCCAAATCTAATGATACTAATACCTCTGATAATTTTCACCAAGTAAGACTTTCAAATAGTAACTTACATAACTTAATTAATATAATTCATTTCACAAGATCGTGTATGTCCTCGAGTCTTCGCTTCAGACTCTGAATATAGGCATCTACATATGTGGAAGGTTCGCTTAGAGAACCAAACAAGATGTCAGATGGAAGTTTCAAATTTCTTCCAAGCAAAATGATAGCTAGGGATTCTTTTTTCGATTCATGTGTGGTAGATCTATATTCCATTAGTAAGAGCCCCAATTTGTTTGGTGTACATTGATTGCTGACTTCAAGTAATTGTAAGTGTTCTGTTAAATGTCTCTACCATTCCACTGGATTGCGGATGCAGTGGAGTTGTAAGAGTTTTCTTGATCCCCATTAGGTTACACACACTCTGGAAGATTTCCGACTCAAAATTCTGGCCTTGGTCCGAATGAATATCCAACGGCACACCAATCCAAAGTTCAGCATCGGCTACAGTTTTTGCCACCTGATTTGGAACTGCGACTACCTCTGGCCATGTACTGAAATATACCATGATGACCAAGAGATATTTGTTTCCAGAATTGCTTATTGGAAATGGCCCCGTAATATCGATGGCTATTCGCTCAAATGGTGCACCCACATTGTACTGCTGCATCCTATAATGGGTTCTGATATTTGGATCTTTACTTATAAAGCCAGGCATCATAGACTTCACCAGTCCTCTTCATCAGCTTTCTCTGATCTTTGACAAAGTCTTATTGAAACCTAAATGGCCACTACTTGCTCCACACTGAAGCTCTTACAGTACTTGTGCAATCCTTTTCCGTGAAGAAATAATTTGCAAATGAAGAGTGTTATCATAACTACATTCCCATTTTCTTTTCAAAACGTCATCATCAATTACTAAAGATTCCCAAATTGACCAGTATCCTTTTATCTCAGGAGACAGAGCTGAAATCTCCTGCCAAGTAGGTATTGTTCCATTCATTTTCCACATAACATTTCTTCGAAATCTTTCTATCTAATATTTACCACAATTTTAACGTTCACCCTTGTGCTAAACAGTGTGGGAAAATTCACTTGAGTAATTCACTTCACACGTTTATTTTCAACACTTTGTACTCCACACTCCGTAGTATTACTTTTTAACACGACTTGTCACTTTGACAATCACCTATCACCGTCTGTACCGACTGAACTACTGTTAATCAGGGGATGTGCACTCTAATAGTAAAAGGATGAACTAGCAATATTTGTCGCCACATGTCCCTGCGTTTTGGAAACAACATAAATTATTATAGTATGTCACAAAGTAAACAAGAGATGGCTATATTTTTTAAATCTATCAATTTTATCTAGATTGCTTCTTCTCTTGTCTAAGATTGTATGTAGTTTATTTATTGTTAATCATGCCATATTATTTTGAATTGTGTTTATGTGTGTTAGATAAGTGATATTACCCTTGAAATGCCTCCTGAGTATTGAGGGCCTCGTTATAAAACTGAACATCCTCGAATGGAATGGGTTTCCACAAAAATCAGGAGATTCAGTGAACCTAGATGTCAAAAATTCCATTTACCGAAGTACCTATGTTAGCCTAAACATTTCCAAAGAAGATGTTTTACTAGAAACGTTGCAATAACATGGCCTTTTTAGTAATATATGTTTCCCATATTGGATCACTGAAATTACGGATTGCTGAGGATTGGAGAGCGAGAGTTTCTCCAAATTTCTAGGGGAGATCACAGGAAGATATAAATTTCATGAAATTGCTAAAGGTAACTATTTAATCTGAATAGATAACGAGTCTAAAAAGTTTTCTTTCAGAACATTGATGATGATTAATTATGTGAGAGTCTCTTTGATATAATTCAATTTCTTTCAGAACCTATACTGATCGTTCAAGACCAGAGAGAGAGAGAGATTAGAAGTGAGCCTACCAACAATTGTCAACAGAACTCTTCTAACTTTTTGTTTATTGGTATAGTTATTGAATTATTGAAAATTCCTTAAAAGTGCTGGATTTTCCACAACTCTTAGAATATGCAGTGTAATTACTGTAAAAATTGCCTTTCACGATGCAATGCAACACCAAGACTTTTTCAGTTTCTTGTCGATGACAGCTTGTAAATATCTATTCAGAAAATATTATGAAAATTTATATGAACGAAGTAAAATATTAAAAAAATGCTCAACAACTCTTATAGAACACAGAGAAAATTGAAAATTTAGATAACATAAGAGAGTAGTACCCATTTTTCTTTTTAGAAGAAAGAATTGAGTTGGTTGGTGCACAGAGAAGCAACTCATCTCCACCAAAAGATCTCGAAGGCAACGGAAGAATAACTTTTCTGAAGAACCCTCAAGCTGTCCAGGAATAGCAAAGCCAACATCAGCATCATCATCATCATCCATAATACAAAATAATTACTTTTTTGGAATTTGGTATTTGTTGATATTCTACACAGGTAGAAAGTTTAAAATGTGTAGTCTCAAATCCTGTAAAATACCTTTGCGGTGGCACTATAATAAATATTAAATAATATCAGATTATGAATTGATCTGTCATTAATAAAATATCAGCTCACCGAAGACTTTTTAACAATATACCTCCAAGAAAACAAGTATAATCATTTATATTTCTTTTCACAAATATGGTCAAATACCTATTAATCAAATATTCGAAGGTTCCTATGAACACACAATGCCTGGAAAAATATTAGGTATTTTTAAATTTAAACCAAAGATTATTTAATTATGTCTTATCACGATAATATATATCTCGGTTTGAGCGCGAGTCATGTAGCCAGACCACGGCTCCACAACGTCTCACTGGATCATATTACAACTTAATGCTGATCTTTCATTTATTTTAATATAAAACCATGTAAAGCATATAATAATCTCAGATTTAATCTTGTCCTGTTGATGTAATCTTGTATGTTAGAATAAACGTTTTTAAAAAGTTATTTTTCGGTCATTAAAACTTAACTGGCGCTGCTAACAGGATATCGTCGGTGAATCGATTAATTACCCCTTCAGTGCGGTAGACGTTTTACTGTTTTCAGGTGCATCAAAGAAGAAATATCTCCGGCCCACATCAGATCCCTTCAGTGGAATCCAGGTCGTCAAACAGGCTCCAGTTCCTTCAGTGAATCCAGAGACAAGGAAGAACCTTACAAATGATCCTTTTGTGCATTATCCTGTAAGTCATTTTCCTTTAATTTAATTTATTGGCTAATTCTCATCTGTGGAATTTAGTAAAGAAATATAGTTCCTTCAGTGAATATATTCTCTATAAAATAAGATTGATTTTATTGATTTACTTAAAATAAATACCAGTAGTCGATTTTTTTTGCATGTACAACATATTCTCTGCAATTTTTTTCATAAATCATATTTTTAGAAATTGAAGTGATTAATTTCTCGTATTTTGTTTTATATATTTTTTGTTGTTAGTTGAATTTATTTATGAGCAATAATCGTAGTCGATCTAGATCACCTATTCGTACAGACAGTTTACTTAAATTACTCGAACATTTAGATATCTCTCAATCGGACGAAACAATAAACAACATGGCTAATCCTATCCCTATTACCCAACTTGAGATAACAATGGCAAACAACCTCCTGCCCAAATATTCCGGTGGTTCGAAAGACCTCGCATATTTTATTAGGCAGTCCGAGAAATATATAATGATTCTAGAAACAAAAGACAATCATCTGTTCAACACTCTAGTCTTAGAACAAATTAAAGCCAAGCTTTCTGGTCCAGCTAGAGATGTCATTATTAACCAATCCTTCGAAACTTGGCTTAGCCTGAAGAAAGCCCTTACTGAACGATTCGGAGATCCTAGGTCCGAAGAGCTACTAGCTCACGATCTTAATATCACAATTCAAATCTATCCACAAACCTTTTCAGAATTCTATGAAGAAGTTATTTCCAAATTACAAATTCTTAAGGAACATTTAGAAATCAATACAAATGATGAAAGTGTTCGTAAGTCCAAAGAAAATATGTACACTGAACAAGCCCTTGCAATATTTAAAGCAGGTCTATTAGAACCCTACCGAAATCATCTTCTTCACATTTCAATTCCAAGCCTTGAACATGCCCTGTTTGAGTGTAAGAAACTAGATAACGAAAGGTCCCAGATAGAATTTGCAAACTTCCTTAGAGCTCAGAAGTCAACAAAAATACGCCCACCCCAGAAATCTCAATCATCAAATTATCAGAATAAACAACCCCTCCACTTCCAACAATTCAGATCTCAAAATTCACATTTTCCTGTTCAATATCAACAATTCAGGCCACATATGCCTAGTCAACCATTTCAACCCCAACAATTCCAACCTCAATTGCCAAATCAGTCCTTTCAATATCAGCCATTTAGACCACAAATACTTCCGAAATTTCCAAATGAAAATCAACCCATCCCACCCAAACAATTCCCTTTTAACTCACAAGTTTTCAAAAGACAACAGAAACCACATGACAATTACAAACCCACACCGATGAGCATATCAACAGCTCATACTTTTAGGCCACAAAACAGACCACAGAACCATTTTAAACAAACCGCCCCCCCTAGAGTAATGGTAGAAGAACTATTCAACGTCGAACAAGACTATAACGAAGATGAAAATCAAGATTACGGTACTTATCAAGACGAATACACATATAACGAACAGACATACATAGATAATACAGACGATCAGTTCCAAAATTTAAATATCGAAGAAAATGAGGAAACTGCAAATTTTTAATTAATAGCCTCGGAATAGATATCAACAATATAAACTCATCACCAAAACTACCTTTCATTTACCTTCCCGGATTAGATCTTAAGATATTAATTGACCCAGGAGCAACCAATTCGATAATCAATCCAGAACCAGCCTTTCGACTATTCTCCAATTACATTTACAAGTCAAAATTTTCCGTGAAATCAATTAAAACCACTTATAATGGCTCATTGAGTTGTCAATATCCTCTATTAAACGATTTTGGAATAGAACATATTTTCGACATGTTTATAGTCCCATGGCACGAAAGATTCGATGCTCTTATTGGTAGTCAAGATTTTGATATTCTTAAAGCTCTTATAGATTATAAGAATCATATATTAAAAATTGCAAATATTTAAATACCATTTCATTTTGAGATAAATCCTGGTTTATTTGAACCATACACAGAACAACTTGATAAGCCTATATTGAAAATTCCTGTAACACTTGACAACGGCCCTGTAGTTTTACCAGAAATTTCTTTAAACAATATTTCTATCCCTGAGTGCATCACTTCAGCTTCAGACGGATACGTACAAATTCCAATTGAACAAGATCTACAATTCTCACAAATTGCCATAAACTTTCATGAACCAGTTCCAGTCCAACCCCTATCAACATTCAAACAATCTGGTCCAAATTATGACATTAATAATGATATAGACATTACTAAACTTATTCGAACAGAACATCTGAACCCCGAGGAGAAAAGCCTCATTATTTCAACTTGCAAAGCATACAAAAGCATCTTCTATAACGAAAACTCTGATCTTTCTTTCACTCATGCTGTCAAACATAACATTAGAACTGCTGATGAAGAGCCTATTTATCAAAAGTCATATAGATATCCATACCATCTTAAAGAAGAGATACAAAATCAGATCCAAAAACTTCTAGATAATAAAATTATAAAACCCAGTATCTCTCCTTATAGTTCCCCTGTTTGGATTGTCCCCAAAAAATTAGACTCCAGTGGAAAAAGGAAATTCCGTATGGTTATAGACTATAGAAAATTAAACGAAAAAACTATCGAAGATAAATATCCTTTACCCAGAATCGACGAAATTCTTGACAATCTTGGCAGATGTGTTTACTTTTCGACACTAGATCTTGCCCAAGGATTCCACCAAATAGAAATTCATCCAGATTCGGCTGAGAAGACTGCCTTCACTGTCGACAATGGCCACTACGAATATACTCGTATGCCATTTGGCCTAAAGAACGCCCCAGCAACATTCCAGAGGGTTATGGATACAATTCTACGACCATTCCTTTATAAGTTCTGTTTCGTATATATGGACGATATCGTTATATTCTCTAGATCACTTCAAGAACATATATTACATGTAAAACAAATTTTCCAACAGCTTCAAAATTATAATTTAAAAATTCAGTTAGATAAATCCGAATTCCTGAGAAAGGAGGTAGCATCACTGCAGATGGAATTAAACCTAACCCAAATAAAATGGAAGCAATTCAATCGTTTCCCCTTCCGAAATCTGAGAAACAAATAAGATCATTTCTTGGTATGATTTCATATTACCGAAAGTTTATAAAAGATTTTGCCAAAATTTCCCATCCGATCAATAAATATCTTAAGAAAGGTACTAAAATAAATCTTAAAGATCAAGAATATATTGATTCATTCGAAAAATGTATACAAATTATTTGTAATGCCCCTGTTCTTGCATACCCCGATTTTTCAAAAATATTCACTCTAACTACAGATGCTAGTAATGTTGCCATAGGAAGCGTTATCTCTCAAAACTCTCACCCAATTGCATTCTACTCAAGAACATTGAATTCAGCCGAAAGAATTATGGTACTATTGAAAAAGAACTGCTTGCAATTATCGACAGCTGTAAACATTTCCGTCCCTATCTATTTGGTAGAAAATTCCTTATAGAAACTGACCATAAACCCTTAGTTTGGTTACATTCATTGAAAGAACCAAATCAACGACTTATTCGATGGAAACTAAAACTTGAGGAATTTAATTTTGAAATTAAATATAAAAAAGGTAAAGAGAACTACGTAGCTGATGCTCTCTCAAGAATCGAGATAAATGCTATAGATGAAACCATCTCCAACAGACGCAATAGAAAAAATTTAGCTCTTATGAAATCCGCTAGAGAGGAACCTAAAGTGAACATTATTAGTGACATTATAGTTGCTCCCCCTATGAATACGGCAAAGAAGAATTTAGACTTAATTAAAGGTGATCAAAATAAAGATATCGACCTTCTGTCGGTATTACCAACGTTCGGCTCAGAATCCAATTTATCGATAACAAATAGTGAAGCAGACAATATTTTGAACGCTAACCCTTTCTCAAATCAATCAAGTGCGCAACCAGACGATGACGAAAAGAGTAACAATTCAGGTGAAACTAGACATATAGCACAAGAAAATCCAGCGTTTAATATTAAAATATCTGAAAAATCTTTAATTTCCGCTCATTATCAAATTTTATTGAAATACGGTGACAAAAACGATATTGTGTTTACAAAACCTTTTGGAAAGAATAGATACACTTTAACACTCAGAAGAGGAATTGACGAAACTATACTAGGTAATATGTTTCACGAAATTATAGACCCTACGAAAACGTACTATATATACTGCCAAGAAGACGATCTCATTCAATCGGCCTACAGGAAATGTTCCGAAAGATTTGAACACAACGTAAAAATTGTTAAAGTTAATATGTTTCTGGAAGATATCCTTAATAAAGATGAACAGATACGAATAATTTCAGACTATCACTCACATACTCACAATGGAATAACAGAAACTACAAAACACCTTCAGTCTCAATACTATTTTCCAAAAATTCAAGATCTTGTCACAAATCATATTAATAAATGTGAATTATGTTTAACTTCCAAATACGACCGGAATCCTCGGAAATTTCCATTTTCAGGACCACTCATAGCCAAAAGACCTTTTGAAATGCTCCACATAGACATATTTTTTGTAGAAAACAAGCGATACTTAACAATCATAGATTTATTTACCAGATACCTTCAAGCATATGAACTTCACGACGCAAATTCCATAACAATTTTGAACAAATTACGCCACTACTTTTCTCATCATAATTATCCTTCACAGATAACTTGCGACAATGCCAAAGAATTCTCCAGCGAAACCTTTAAAGAATTCATGTCCATGTTCCAAATTCGTATTCGCTATACTACTCCTCAAGCTCATACTGGGAATTCACCAATCGAAAGAGCACATTCCACTTTAATAGAGAAACTACGTATTCTCAGAAAAAAATCCAAAGAAAGTACAACGGAATTAATCACCACAGCAATTTTAATTTACAACCAATCCGTTCACTCCGTAACTAATTTTACACCGTTTTCATTACTTTATGGTCCCTACGAAAATCTTAATCTACATGAAATTAATCCAGAAAAACAAATATTTCAAGACTATAATGAGCAAAGGAAACAAGAAATCATCCCTTTCTTTAACGACCTTTATCAAAAACAATTCCATAAGCAATCAAACAATTTAGAGAAAGTAAATTCAAAGCGTACAGGAAACATCTCAAAAATTGATATTGTTTATTTAAATACAGAACCTAGAAATAAAATAAAACCTAGATACAAGAAAATTTTACTAGATCCAAAGAAATCAAAGGAACAAAATCTTGTATCACAAAAAGGAAAGAGAATCAGTAAACACATGATCAAAAATACTAACTCTTTTCAGATTGACAATGACACTGACAACCATCAACCAGGCACTTCAGCTGACACCAATTGATCCCCCTGGAGGTCTATTCTGTACACTAATCGTTAATCGATAGCTGCTTATCGCTATAATTATATATATAGATATACTTATACATAGCGATATGTCATTTGATGCCAGTCCGCAACCAAAAATGATTGTTCTATGTCGTCATCTTTTGGTGTTCTGTTCAAAAAGTTATCGGGCGGTCTCTTGAGTGCGATAAGTGAAGATCCTTGTGAACGATAACATTTGACAGTCGATGATGTCACGTGGTCTTGCCGTCTCGCCGTACGACGTGTGTTGCGTATGTATGTGTTTGTTTATGTTCAACTATAACCTATAACCTCTTGTGCTTTGTTATAAATTGTTGTGAGTTGTCAACATAGAAATATAATAAACTCTATGGTTGTGAGTTTTCTTAAGTGAGAATTTTATAGGTAAGTATCATATCCTTTTTTGAATTTTACGCCTTAAGAGAAATTATTCTATTTTTAGGTTACTTCAATCGGCAAAAGGAAGTAAAAATATATTGGTATTCGTATTTGTGTCTCATCTATTTGAGAATTGATCCTATACCCAATATTCTAGGCAGTAATAGTTTTCGCATATAGTATTAGTTAAATTGCAATCTGAATTCCGATTATTTTGTCATGGGTAAGTAGTTATCGGATTGGATCCTTGTGTTACTTTCATCAATTATATACTTTCAAATTAATCTTTCTGCAAGTTCTCAGAAAGTAACATAGCGGATACTATCCTATAGGTAAGTTACAGAATAATAATTTCATAATATACACCATTTCCACTTTAATTCAATAAGGTTTTAATTGCATTTGAGAATACAACAAACGTAGTGGAGAATAGTCAGTTGTATTTGAGAAATTATTTTATAATATCAATACGAATGTAATTCTATTTCAGAATGTATCATTTGAATTTAAGAAGTTGCTAATTGCATTTGAGAAAAGTATCCTAATTGAATTAGCAAGTTGGTAAAAAGGTCTAAAGGTTCAGTGTAATCATCATTTCTAATGTTAAGATTGTGTTATGCATGTGCTTTTGTGTTTTTCATTATCTTGTTATATCTTCTCAATTACATTTTACCATTTCTTGAATACAATTGTACTCTTAAATTAATATTTTGACTACTCAAATAAAACTGACATTTTTCAACTAATTGGTGCTCTCTTAAATAAATTTGACTTCTCTCAAATACAATTGATATTTTTTTTAAATAAACAGTATTCTTTCTCAAATAAAAGTGGAAATGGTGTAGAAGAAACCATTAGTGTAATGATTATTAATTATTGTAGTATAGGTCCGTAAGTACTGCAAACTGCAAGTTATTTTCATTTTGGTGTGTACGTTTTACAGTTTTGGGAATTATTATGTTCTAGGTTATTAAGACATAAGTAAGTGAGGAGTGAATTCAAGTATCTACAACAATTTGTTTCTACCACTGAGTAAGTATTTTTTAATATATACATACAATATATATATATTTACTTGTAAAACATTGATTATATTTTATTCTAGGTTCACAACTAGATATACGATATACTTACTATAAGTGAGTCCCTACTGTTGTTCGAATAAGTAAGTAGATTTCAGTTCAGTGTGTTGATTACTTTTTTGTTAGATTTAGCCTTCAAGTAAGTTCAGTTTTATTCATTGTTGAAATTGGTCTAGTATTTTTGAGAATATCTAAATAGAGATACAGCAAAGAATATAAAATCATCATGTCTCTTAATAATATAACTTTTCGAAATACTGTGCTAAAGAAAGCAAGGTTGGTGAGATTTTTAATTCTATTACATTTTAATTTTTATAAGAGCTTAACATAAGTTCAGCACACATCGTACTTGTTTTTAATAAATTGTCTATTACTTTAGGATCAATTCATAATTTTCAATGCTGGTTTGGGCTACTTGGCACTGGATGTGATGAATTTGGAACATCGTGCACGGCGTTTGGAGAAAAGAACGGAACGGAGTGCGTGGAGAGCGAGTCATGATCCTTTTGAGATACATGAAGACCAATTCATGGATCTTTGGGAATTCGGGAATATTCAGAGCTTCAGCCACCCGAGTACAGACTGGCTCTTCTCTAAAGACTCCCTCATCCCCCTGTTCCAGCCTTTCTATGAATTCCTACGAAATAAGGTAAATATCAACTAGTGTACCAGAAAATATTAAAAAAATGTAATTATTGAACCAGAAAAGTGAGAAAATGTCTAGAATTATAAATTATAATGAAAGTTTAAATTGTTATTATTTATGTAGAAAAGAGAAAAGAAATGAAATTTAATTTGTACGGAGAAATGCAATGTCACAGAGGTGAAGCGATATAAAATTTAAACTAAAGTACGTATGTATATAACTCTGAAATAACTCACTATTTCTTCAGGATAAAGGTCAGCACATGAGGAACCCTCCCAATAATTTGACCCAAACAGGCTACAAATTTGTTTATCCTGCTTGTTAACTGCAGGCTCATTATTTGGAAGGCCTCCCGTTCTACTTCTTGCACCACGGATCTGAGCAGCCTTACGAAGAGCTTTGGATTTCATGTCTCTTCATGTCTACAAGAAATTCAGCTCCAATAATGACTGGGAAATTATGATTAGGATATTGCTATTGTATTAGCTCTTAAAATATTTCCTTTAAAATGAATTTAATAGATTTATTTTTGATGTCTTTTAGACATTCAGTACTCATGACTAGGAAGGTAAGCTTGGTTAGCAAAATGTGTATTCAAAATTTCTAGTATGCCTTGGATAAAGATTGGAATTATTAAAATTATAAATCTGTTAATTAGAAGAATGTTATTATAAGAAATTATTATATAAAATGGCTATGTACACAGTTGAACAAATTTGTGGAACCATCTTCATCGTTTTACGTTATATTAAAATCTTCTATTACAAAAATAGTGTTTATTTTGATTTGCAATAGTTAAGATAATTTTGTATATTTTTTCATTTTCCTCAATGTTAGAGTGCTCATTTTGTTTTAATGAGAATTAATTGACAACTGTTAAAAAACCAAAAGTTGGACATCCTCCGAAACTTATTATATCATCTAAAATGTGAAAATAACTATCTGAAAATACAAAAATATATAGGGTGATCTATTTGGTAAAACTTATGATGTCAGATCCAGAAATAATTTTCCATCCCTGTATATGTATAAAGATATGAGGATATTTTTTTCTGATAAGAACTTTTGTCACTATTCACAACTTATTTCGATTAGTTCATATGAGTCTATTTGATACTCACAGTTTGCCACCTCTCTGCAATTTTGGGGTGTCCCAACTGATTTAGAGTATTGGTCAGCTCTTGCCAAATTGCTTTATTTGTGGCTACACCATCATAGCCAAGTTGCGCTCCAGAAGCGAATTTCGGGTGGCTACACATAAATGCTACCAAAGAAGTAAGTTGTTCTTTATTATCTCGGTTGCATCTATTTTGTCTCCTAAGAAAATTGCGTAGAAAAACTTAAATTTACTTTACTGCTTCAGAAATGCGGATCATAATTTACCAATAACATAATATTATTATTGTTGTAACTTTTATACACACAAAAATACAATATATATTTTATGAGAACATTAAAATTACTTACATTTCGGCAACAGTATCCATCATTGAAATTTAAATCACCAGAAAACTATCACAAAACTTACGAACAGAAATTAACCCTCCAAGTTTATAATTCGCAATGATCTTTCTGACATAAATTAGTCTCGTGACCGTATATCTCGAGATATTATTGGCTGAGACAAAAGAATGGATGACTAATAATTGTTTCTCGTGCCATATGACTCCCATCGGTCTATAACGGCCGTTGGGTCAGTTCATAAATATATGAACAAATCCAAAGCATGAAATAATAAGGAATATTTCGCGACTTCCCACCCTATCAATGCAAGTTTAAAAAATAGAAGAAATATATTTTGAACTGAATATCTCCACCTGTTTTTAGATATGCATATTCAGAATAAATCTAGAAAACCGATTAAGATAGGTAGGTACTTGGGGCTGGATTGAATCACATTAAAAATGTTTTCCTGATAAATAAGAATTGATTGTAAACAACCATTTCATCTTCAAATTAATCGATCATCGAATAAACATGCAAGGAATGAAGAAAGTAGATGAGATGGCGAAATTCTTTATGAATCTCTGTTGTTTATATTGAGATTACCTAAGTAAGTACCTACATATTTTGGATTTGCCTTCGATGTTATTCATAATCATTATATAATATTAATCTGTTTTCTCTCTGATGGTGAATCATTAGTTTGTGTAAAACGTAAAGTTAATTCTATGATAGGTATAATAGATAGATTTCGAGTTTGTGGTATGATAATTGAGCAAAGCTCTTCTCCTTCACAGCAAAATTCACAGAGTGAAATCAAACACTGTTAGAGCTATTTGCAATATGATTGTTCGCTCAAACAATACACTTGTGTTTGTGTAGATACCTAAACTGAGGTATTGCCAAACTTAATTATTGGCAACTCTCATTCTTGAAGCAATAATGTGAATGTTATCATTATACAGTAATTCGATTGATTGAAATTAAAAAAGCTTCTTTCCAAATGTCGGCCTATTTTCCATACCTTCTTTTTTTATCCAACCTAACCTACATTTGATTTTTCTCACTATTGTAACGTAACCAAATAATGTTGCCTCTACTATCTGTAATAATATAACATCACCCAGTATATGGATAAATAAAGTTAACATCTATGTGAATGACATTTCGATCTTCAACTGTTATCGTTAGATTATGTCGATTAACGATTAGTGTACAGAATAGACCTCCTGGATACATATTAGACAAATTAGGCTTAGCTAAATATAAGGTTAACTATCATAAGGTTTATTTTACAATAAGTATTGAGAGTATCGAGACTACATATGCTAAATTATCATTAAATAAAATATCTATAATCAACCAAATCAACCCAGATAAACTTAACTTAGAAAATACTTACAAACGAGACATTGCTCTTCTATCAGAAGATATTAACAAACTGAGAATATATTCTCGCCCCGACAAAAATCAAAAAAAAAGTCTATTCGATGGTTTAGGCTCAGCTATAAGATACATATCAGGAAATCTAGATCAAAACGATCTAATTGACATTCAAAATAATTTTATGAAGATTAACTCTAACGAAGAGAAATTAAAGACTGAAATTTCCAAGCTACATACATTAGCAGGTCAAATAACAGAAAGATGGCAAAAGGATTTGCAGAAAATACAAACACATGCAGAAAATGTTTATACAGACTTAGAGGATAGGTTGAATAGTGGAATAATTATTCACATAGAGCTAGAACAGATCAGAAATTTAAGAAATTACATTCAGACACTTTTGAGAACTATTTCATTCAGCAATCAAGGCATACTAAATGTCGAATTGATAAACCAACAAGAACTAAAAGAAATTTTCAATTATTTACACTCAACTCACTCTCACACTGAAATCGCTCCAGATATTCCAACTTTCTTAGAAATCACTAAAGTTAATCTTATGTTCACTTCAAAAACACTCATTTGTACTTTAAAAATACCTATATTAGCCAATGCATTTTATCATTTGTCCAAAATAATTCCTATTCCTAGTACTCGTAACAATATCCTCCTACCACCCCAAACGTTTGCCCTCAACTCAAAAGGCTCAACCAAATGGACCAGCGAGGACTGCATAAAGACATTTTCACTCTGGTACTGCCAAAAAGTACCACATGAAGACCTGTGTAGCCTAGACGATTTATCAAAATGCAACTTCGCCACTGTCAACAACAATTTCTCCTTATTCACTCAACTAACTAACGGAAATACTATCATCTGCACAAAACAACCCGAAGACATCAATGAGGATTGTTCGAAATCTTTTAAATCTGTCAAAATCACAAAATGTAATGCTGTCTTGGGAAATAGCGACTGCACATATTCATTCCAGAAACATACATGGACAGGTTCAAATAGAACTTTTTCACAAGAATGGCCTAATCACCAAGAACCATCAAAAGTCAAACATAAGCTAAATGTCAAACCACTACATCTAGACGACCCGACTAAGATGATACCACAATACCAAGAGCCCAACATACTTCCCATTGAGTTCCACCGAGGACATTTTGGGATCACCCTTAGCTTTATCATATTAATCACCATTGGTGCCATAATCTTCCTAATAAGAAGAAAAATAAAACTCCTGAAATCAAGACGACCAAAGCCAGCTACTGTCATCGAAATTCCGTTAGAAGAACGAAATCTGCCTAGATCAATCCTGAAGTCGAACCACGAGGACTTGCTTCAAACCTAGAGGGGAGGAGTCATGTAGCCAGACCACGGCTCCACAACGTCTCACTGGATCATATTACAACTTAATGCTGATCTTTCATTTATTTTAATATAAAACCATGTAATGCATATAATAATCTCAGATATAATCTTGTCCTGTTGATGTAATCTTGTATGTTAGAATAAACGTTTTAAAAAAGTTATTTTTCGGTCATTAAAACTTAACTCGCGGTAAAGAGCATTAAATTATATAGTAACGAATTCACACAGGTTCACATTTTTCGTTACAGCTTTATTAATTTGTCAAACATGCATGGTAGAAAGACATCATAAGGATAAATAATAACTATAAAATGAATTAAAAGATCATTGCATGAATATGATAGTTTCTCAATTTTATTCTTCATTCACCGTCTTTATAAGAAGTTAAATATTATGTTCATATTTTCGATATTGTATACTTTAGAAGGATAACATGTTTCTTTTATGAGGATGTAATGATTATGTTTGATTATGTATATGTATAATTAATTATCTTATAAATAAAAGGTCATAAAAAAATTTGCTCGATTTTTCCATTAGATTATACTTTTACTTTAATCTTTTCTAGAACATGTTATCCATTAGTTTCTTGATTTCTGGTTAAAGCTTATCAATGAAATGTACTGTTTATAAGAATTCCTTGAAACTCATTGAAAATATGATTTAAGGAATAACAGAAGTAATTATCAAGAAAGAAAATATATATATTTCAAATTTGCCGCCACCATATTTCATTGTTAGTTCAAAATTCAGGGATAGATTGCGATAAACAACGACAATTTTTATATTACAGAGTGGCCTCTCTTTATTTTTTATTACTCTATGCTGTTACTATCTGACAATACTGTGAAAAAATTTACTTCACATATCGTTTCTGGAAGATTCGGGAATAGATCTACTAATTCTAGAATTAACTAATGAAAGAAACAAGCAACAACTATAGTAAACATGACAGTAGGACCATAAGATACTTAAACGAATAATTACTGAAATTAACTATCCACGTAACAATACATTAGGTTTATATATATTTTTTATTTTGCTTATATTTTCTTATTGGACCCATATTTTAAATATTCGTGATTCCAGCTAAGCGATACGACCCCTGCCGAGAATTTTTTTTAACTGCTCTACGTGAATCGTTTTCTGTTTTACTATGGTTTGTTCTGGTTATGCATTAGTTTAAGAGCATATATCTGAGTATAGCAGAGTTGTTTCCATCGTGTTTATGTTTCGAGTAATGGTTCCGCTTTATAAGCATCTGTTTTTCTAAATTTGTGTTGTTTCCATTTACATTTTATATCTGTAGATGAAATGTTCTCCATAGCACTTATGCGGTTTCTGAAATTAAACTAAGACAAAACAACACCCGGAACTTTTACGTTAATATGCTTTAAAAATTCCAAATTGCATTATAATCATTCATGCTTATGTGAGTAATTAGAAGAAATACTATCTATTACAAAATAAAAGGACGGCTGCTATGTGTATTTTCCTCATAAGTCAGCCTTACAAGAACACGTCAACTTGGAAACTTTCAAAATGTTGTTTCTAATTTTCAAAGTTCCACTTATTTCATGTTAAGGCCAATGTTTGTAGATATAAGGCAAAGAGTTCTATGTTATGATGACTCTTCTTTTATATGCCACATAAAATTAAGTGGCCTGCATTCAAAATTGCTTCACCTATAAACAAATCTAAGTAGACACTGAAATCATTGGCATCCCAAACCTTAACCTTCTTTAAAAATTTTACTCACCGGAAAAGCTTGTAAATACTCACACACGTCTTGTACATTTACATACATAGCTCTTTTATAAGTGGTAAGCATCAAACTAAGAAAATAAGACTTAAAAGTCCAGAATGCACGAGATTTATATTTAGTTCCACCATGCGCTATGCGGCTCAACGTCATATCGAATAGCGACTCATCAACGATCAGCTGATCGACGCGGGAAAAGTTAATTTCAATCGCGAATTGTAGCTTATTGCTGAAATAAATGTTAATTTATTTTCTCAATCGACCATATTATCTCATTCCTGATGGAGGCGATCTGATCTTCGGCCTAATATTTTATGTAGTTTGTGTAACATATTAATAACATATTGATTGCAATTCAAGGGCACAATTGGCTGGGATCAATCAAATATAAAGAACATATAATCAATGCAATCGAAAGAGTTTATTTAATAAAGTCAATAGTTAATTATACCACTGGCAACTAGGCATCAGTGAGTGAGCATCTCCAAAATAGCAGAATCAAGGGAGATAATGGATTTTCAGTGCTTTCTGTCGCTTCTATTATTTGTGTACGGTGAGCTAGTACAGACCATTTTCTGAGTGTTATTAATAAACAGAATACATATTTTATTTTCCCCTGAGGATAGAACCCATATAAAGCGCCTATAAATATGTAAATTGTTTTTTGCTGTATATTCTACATCAATAAAACATGCTGGATTTTGCATAATTAACTGCAATATTTGAAAATTATATTATTTATTAGCAGTAAATGTTCTTACTGCTCATTATATTTTATTATCTAGTGGGTTGAAGTATGGAAAGTAATGAGTAATTTTAATAATGTTATGTGGAAGAAAGCTCTTTTGAAGCTTCATAATATAATCCTAGTTTTTAGATGGGAGAGGATCAGCATATTATTATAGATGAAAAGATGGGCCAGAAAATCGATAAATAATATCTTAGAGAATCGGGGGATTTGGAATAATGTTATATTATGCATGTGCCTGGTAGTTATTGATAAGAGTATTATACTTAATTAAAGCTTGCGGGGCTTTCATAACTATATAAATTTGACAGGTCTTGCAGTTTTAATGAATAATTTCTCGTGAAGCGATTATATCATCTGGGTTATTGTTATGTTATGTGGATAAATCTCAAACAAATAAAAAATGTAAAAGTACCTCTTAGAGAAGTTTCTCTACTACTCAACAATTTATAAGGATAAATCATCATGTAATTGTATATTTATATGATTGTAGTAAGGTCAAATATACTCAGCCATGTTTGCCAAATACCCTACAGGTCCACCTTCAATCCCCTTAAGCATATCCGTTATTCAGTCTTAATGGATTCAGCATCGCAACCGGACTTTCAGGTCGATGGGCAGTAAACATAGATAAATATCTAGTTTTCGGCACTTAGTTTTATATTTTTATATTTAAATAAAAAAGAGTAAAAATAATGCATATCTTCATTATGTGTCGTACTCATATGTAAGCGAGTGTAGGCGACTTCTCTGCCGTGAAAGTGTTACCACAGACAATGGCTCCTACAATGTAACGTGAGCAATGCACTCCCCCCTACTTTGTATATTGATGGATATTTCAGTGTTGAAATTATCCATTCAGGATGTTTAGTTTCTTGGCTTCACCTAGTAAATTCAATCTTCGCCCATTATTACTCACTACATCTCAAGGAAATATTGTAGTCACCTCATATTTTTTTACTTAAACTGCTGTTGAAGTTGTTTAGCAGCATAATAACTATTTTTATCCATTATTTTAAATTTAATAATATTTAAAGATCATGCCTTTATTTTGTAGCAGTTCATTGTGATTAAAAAGAATACAGATTAAATCAACAGAAGAAAATGGCTCCTAAATTACAACACAGGTTTTTTTTTTAAATTAGCGTTATATAACAACATTTTTTCCCTTCCCCTGTATATTCACTAAATCATTCATTTTATCTACTGTTTGCTAGAAAAAATATTAGAATGGGAATAAAATTTTAATAAAGTAAAAGACTTTTCGAGATATTAACTTGTTGCGTTTTAGTGCTTCTTAGTGTGGTTCATTATTATGGTAACTTTTATAACTTATTAAAAGGTAAATAAATGATAAGAAAGTACCAAAATTAAGTCACAAAGAGCCTAATGTAGAGCTAAATTACCTTCTGAAATATGATGATAAGTTGTAAATACAGAATCTAAAGGTTATCAAAATCTTAAATTACTAATATAAAAGACTAACCTAATTATCATTATATTCATAGAATTTTTTTGAAAACAAAAGTGTTTATGATATACGGCCTCCTAGCTCGTTTGATATCCGTTTCATCTCTAATTCTTAGTAAAAACATAGTAGCATGACTTGAGATTAAGAATACGGCTGAATATCTTCTTTTCGGTTATTAAGTTGTTGCATACATTCTTTGAGAGCAGTTTTCAGCAAATAATACTAAATGTCCAGATGTATACGTGAGAGACAATTACAAAGGTAATCTAAGAAGTAGATAATATATACTTGAATCATCATTATAATATTTATATGAAATTAAGTTATTTTGATTATTTTGAAGGAATAATTTAAATAAAATAAGATTAAATTGAATGAAAAACCCATTTGAGATTATTTAAATCTCTCATATTTTCTTAATTGCCCCGCCTTTGTCTAAGGCGTAGACATGTGTGGCTGATATATAGTAGAAAGTGTAGGTAGGAAGGCTTTTTTATTTTTGCGGACTCTAACCTGTTCCGTAATATTGATTATACATTATCAATACAATCTGTCTTATTCTGCATGTATATTTTATTTTTTCAATCACCAAACACTTTTTAGTTTTCTCTTTGTATAATTTGCTAGCATTGTGTTATATTATAGGAAATAAATAATGTAAGCTCACATCAAGCCTACAACAAGAAAATCGATTTGAATGATGACTCAGAATTTCTCTTATTAATTTTCTGCCGTCACCTCCCAAAAACTTATTAGAAATAAAAGGATAGATGTTGTTGCTTTCCGGACTTTTATTTGGCAGACAATAAATTTCCAGTTGCGAACAAAGGAAGAATTGGTTGACTTGCCTCTTTCTCTCATGCCAATTGTTTCGAACACCACCAGTACCGACCGCTTCTAACCAATTGAATAATTAATGACAATTTCGAGAGCGAATCTCTTCTTAAGTTCAACATATTCCTGCATAATTTATGTCTGTTTTGTGCTCATTGGTGAACATGATTTTTAATTCTGTATACTTGAAATATTCTACTGTTACCAATGAAACGCCTGAAATAAATATTTTATTTATATCTATCGAAATAATTTTATATTTTTTGCTGATTCTTTAGGTTGGTTATAAATATTTCATCTTAAATTCTCATGAGTCTCAAATTTGTTATAAAGAAATCAATTGTTTTTGGAATAGTTTCTATTACTTTCGGTTGCTGGGATAAGGTGACCGCAACGATTTCTCAGGCCCTAAAAGGGCTAGACTTGAAGTTTTGAATTTATACTTAAATTGGATGCATCTCGCTGCCTGTTAAGCTTAATATTGATCCAAGGGTGAGCCAAAAAAGATTATATATATATATTACCTGATTCTCGCAAGAATTAAGTATTTCTTCGACATGTATGGGTATGAAACATCTTACCTATATCTACACGATTAAGACCTTAGACTAGGAAACTAGTCTAAGATCAAGGCAGTTCGTTATGTCACGAATAAGTCTGACTTCACTAATAAATACTAATTTAAATTTTTTTTTTTTTTTTATATTTGTATGCTTCAACCACGCAGGGTTATTAGCATTGAACAGTTACTATAGCTAAGTAGATTCTAATTATAAATATTTTAATAGATTTGTTTTGAGGAGAAAATGTATTAATTGTTCGTAATCACAAGATTCATTTAGAGTTTCTTTGAGCGTGGTAGGGATATTGTGTTGCTGTCTTTCTTGGCTGTATAAAGGGCACTCCACTACTAAATGCTGCACTGTTAATGTTACGTTACACATGTAATTTAATTGTCTGTTTTGGTAGGTTAGGTTAGGTTATAGAATAGCTGTTTTAAAAAAGAGATTTATTTTATTTAGAGTATTTCCGGTTTATTAACCAATTAGTCGGTTAACAGATTCAAACAAAGTTCTTAATTTCTCCTAGAAATATTGCAAAAACTATTCAAGAAATCCTAAATATTTAAGACCTGCTTTTAGGATAACCCACTCCCCCACTTAACTATAATATTAATTTTCATAAACTACAATTAGTTTTCAACGTTCACTAAACATGGTCTCCATGATCGTTTTTAATCACGTCTAACACAACAATGCAATTGGCACAAGGAATAAAACAAAATTGAATTTATTTCTTGATTCAACAGCATCTCAAAATCTCATGAAATAAATCTACAAAGAACTTAATAGATACAAGAAATCCTTTCACAGGTAGGGAGTGTTCTTAGAAGTAAAGAACTTTTAATTTTTTACCCACGCTCTGATAGCTGGAATATCATAGTGAGTGCAAATGCAATATGTATCTGCAATTTTATTGTATGTACCTATTGTATGAGGTAAATAAAAATATATATATATATAGAGGTTGAGAGCATCATCTTATATCAGTAGTATTATATTATAATCTTGATTATATTCATTTATTTATTTACCAGTGCATACATTACAATACAATGGTTCCATGAAATTACACTGCAGAGGGATGTTACTCTCTGTGTGAAGGCTGGTTGAAAGTAAATCTAAACTAAATTAAAACGATAGAAACTAATTGTAAATAATCCATAAACTAATATATTTCGTAATGTAAAGACTGATATTTTTTTAAAATTATTTATACCCATATATAGAATGTACTACAACTATTTTAAATATTTTGTCTAACCCATTTTTTCATTTAAAATTTCACGTGATTTTTACTTTTAAAAGTCTTCAGCTCATTTGGCAGTGCATTGAAGGTTGATATTGCCTAGCCTAGCTATTTTTGCTACTTATCTCTTATTTCTCATGGAAGGGGAATACTTTTATGCCTTTTACTACGTCAAGCATAATAAGATTGATTCATTATTGATCTATAATGAAATTTAGTAGATTCAAGAGTAAAGAGCTGTTCAGTGTTGAGCGGGTAACAGATAGATCGATGTTGATTTGTATATAATTTTCAAAATGCTATTTTTTATTCTCTGAAATATATTCAAAATAGACTGGTACGCTCCATCCCATGCTATTATTCCATAGCTAATAATGCTTTGGAAAAGAGAAAAATAGAGTTATTTAAGTGTATCAATTTGTATGTACTTACTTAAATAAAGACAAGGTATAGTTATATTCAAGTATTCGATGTATTTATTATATTTCATATTGAAGTGAAACGCTACACTCAAGTATTTACAGCTCTCAACGTTAACAATAGATCTTTCTAACAATATTTTCAGGTATACTATAACTATAGGCTCCAAAAGTCATAAATACTGTTTTATTTATATTTAAAGATAGTTTATTAACCGCCAACCATTTGCTAATCTTATCTATGAAAATGTTCCTTTTATCTTCTACAGTGGTCCATGTTTTTTCCATAGAGATTTCAGCTGTGTCATCAGCAAAGGAGACTATTGTATCTTCAGGCATACTTTTCAATAGTTCATTGACGTAAATAAGAAAAAATAAGGCTCCGGAATAGTACCCTGCGGCACCCCGGTTTTGATTTAACATTAATTGCTTCTTACATCGTTTACTTTTACTCTCTGCTCTCGGTTATTTAAATAGCTTACTATGACCATATGAGTTCTACCCCTAATTCCTTAGTTATATAGTTTGTCCAATAGCAGCTCATGCTTGAGAGTATCAAAAGCCTTTGCCAGGTCCAAAAGAGTTACGGCGACATATTCTTCATAATCAATGGCATTATGTATGCATTTAGTGCATAGTTAGGACCACGGCTCGTTTGAAAACCAAATTGTTTGTTAGGTATGATTTTGTGCTTGATAAAAAAATGTGAAAGTGTATATATAGTGAATAAGTTTTTCTTCTGTGCCAAAAATGACGAAAATACATTTTATGAAATAAAATATGTTTAAGGAAACATGGAAATCTTCCGGATAATCCAAATTATTATTTCAAGTTTGCTGTGGTGCTCTTACCTTAGCCCATAATTTGGCAACTGTTGGTGTGCCTTCGAAAGTATTCAATTAAATTGTTAGGCAAGCGCAAATGCTCTTTAGTAATTCCAGGATTTTCTTCTAATAATTTCACTTATATTTTCATCTTTTGGAGGGATGCAAGCAAGTACGTGTAAAGAGGACGTTCTTGAATGAGATGTTTTAGAAACACACTGAAACTATATTTAAAAAACTGGTGTGTCCACTCATACGACTTTCCTACCGCTCGCAGGCAAATTCCAGTGAATACAAAATTTCACACTATTACAATACTCTCCTTACATAGCGATAGTAAATTAAAAATCCTCTGGTCAAATCGTGCTACCACTCATTTTTTTCAGCATGTCAAGACAAACAACAATAGTCATTTAACATTTTTTCACAAGATGAAACGTTAAGCCAGAATCTGAAGAAACATGTGGAAAATACGGACTTTTATTCAAGCATAACTTTTTTTGTGCTTTTTCTCAGAGATGGCGCTCTATACTTATCACGTTTCACTAAGTGATTCAGTCAAATGATTCGTGTGTGAATCACGTGAACAACCGTGAATCACGTGAATCATGTTAGATATATACGTGAGTAGCGTGCGTGATCCGGGCTGGATAGATCGTGAGCAGACGTGAACGGACATGAAAAGTCACTCACGTGCCCATCTCTACTGCCCTATAGAAGGCGTTTTTTACGTAACTCGATTGCAACTATTTTTTGACGCATAGATATATCTTCTTATTTATTCTTCTAATATATTAAACTGTACCCAAAATCAGTTTATTTGTTACCTTTTTGAAGAATAAATGAGGCATAATGTTAATCTAGGGCTCATCTGGTTCAATGTACAAATGAATTGTGTACAAAGTTACCCTTATTTTCATTGCTTTATATCAGAGTATAAAAATGAAGGGGTTTTAATTTGAAAAAAATGACTTTTGGCGTTTTCTTAAACTTGATTTTTATTCTTCTTTTTTGATCACCCTATATTAATAATTATGAAAATATCATACAAATACTACAAAAGTTAATCTTCTTTTTTGATAAAACAAACCTAAATCAAATATTAAAAGTTTTTTTATAGGAAAAAAACGGTTAGACTTTTTCAGAATTAAACGAAGAATCTAAAAATGGGAAGATATATAAGGCCTTCAGTTTTAAATAACAAAGTTGAAATCTACCTCCGGTATAACCTGAAGTGCCGCGATCTTGAATATATTTAAACGAGTAGCCCCTATCAACGTAAGGATAGTTGACAATTTTTCGAGTCGTTTTTTATATTATATCAATCGATGCAGTTCCCGGAGGGACATCGTTTATATTGGTACCAAGTTTGTTCAATTCGGAGGCAATATTTGCGCAGGAGTTGTGTAAATGAATGAGAAGTAAGTAATTATTTCTGATTATAGTTTTCAAATAATAAATTTTATTATTCCAGATACGAAGCCATACAGGTAATTTCATTATATTGTAAACTTTTCAAGATATTTTAAAGTTTGTAACATTGTTGTATATTTGTAAAACTTTCTTCAACGTATTAAAATTGTGCAACTATTTAACTAGATTCGGTAATGCCTATATAAATTATTCCTCATCGCATCAGATATGGAAAGCTGTAGAACTAGTTTGTAGATGTTATCACGCACAAAAGTCCACGGCCAATCTCATTTTTCATTTATGATTCATATTGAAGATCTCTAAAATCAAGTCTGGTTCGACAAGTATTAGTATTGCTATATTTGCTTTTGTTGTGATTCTTTTGAAAATAAATTTCCTTGTAGTTTGATATTGAATTATAGATAAACTATAATTCGATTTTACAAATCCGTTTTACTCAATAAGATATTTTGTTAATTTTGAAAGAAACAAAATTGCAACTGAACAAATCAATAATTACAAAACCATTAAAGTAATATTGTGTAAAACCTCGGATATTCTATAAATTGAAGGTGCTAGTTGTACCACTCAAAGAAACAAAGAAATCTCAAATTGCACACTTTCGTTTGATGTCAGAGTAAGCGATAAAGGAGTGAAAGGTCACACTTCTCTTTGGCACGTCTAGAAAAATGATAAATCGCTGAATTTCGCGTGCCAGAGCTGCGACAGAAAGAATAAATTACAACAACAAGTATTCACGAAACTTTCATCAATATATCTTGGAGAATCACGCAACTTATCCTAGTATCTTAATTATGGTCAAGGTTTTGCATTTTAGTGCGAGTTATTTATAAGACTTGAATGTAGGATAATTTATCAAGTGTTGATAAGCATCATCGCGATTGGTTATCAACTATTGGGTGTGTAGTGGGCACAGTCATAAATCTAACTGAATATCTTTTGTTGTATTTCATCACATTCTTTCCAATAAGTCCAAGCAATGAGTAGATAGATTTTCAGTTAAAGTAGTTCAAGGAAAGCTCTAATTTGGTGTCCTGAGTTTGCAATTATGAGTGATTTCTATATTCCACCTAGTTGAAAAATGGCTCACAAATATTATATAGCATGAGATTTTCAGCAATTTTCAAAACACCAGACCATTACCTTATCTTTATCAATTGCTAGCTTTATAGCGTTTTTTAGGTTGCACTTTAATTTACATTTTTTTTCAGTTCGAGGCTCTATATTTATTTTCATGACATGTATACACAATATATTTACGACAAGTCACACAAGATACATAAGTGTAAAAATATAAAAAGACCAAAGTGTATGAATAAGTAGTATAAAATAAAATTAAATATTACATTGATTTGTTGTCATCATTGGGAACAGCACTAGAAAGATTATAATCCCAATTAAATCCGAGGTTTGATTCCATGAGAATATTCTATCAGCCCCTCTGGTGTTGTACTGATGGATGTCTGATTGTGATGAAAGTGGGAATATTCTTGTGAATTTCAATTTAAGTGGTCTGAATATGCATTGCAGGAGGAGTAATGATTCTTAAGTTTTTGAAAAGTGGACGGCAGGTTTCTATATATTTAGTACTATACATAATCCTTATAGCTTTTTTTGTTGTCGGAAAACACTAGAGGCTGCAGTTGAGTTGCCATAAAGGACGGTGCCCTAATTTAGATGTGAATGGGATAGTGAAAAATAAACCGACCTCAAGATGGAAATGTTCTAGCCATGTCTGAGTTGTCGCATAATGAAGAGAGAGTTAGACAGTTTCAAGTTAAGCTGGCTTGCTTGGTCCACTTTAACTTCTCGTCCAGAAAGAAACCTAGTAACTTCACATTTTTATCTTCTGGAGAAAGGTTCCTGTTTTCAAATTTTGTAATTTGTTGCTGTTTTCAGGTTGTTCGCTATGAACCAGTGGTCGGCTTACTCCATGGTCTATAAACTTGTGCTTGCTCTTCAAATAATTCCGATAAGATTTCTAGAGATTCATATTTGTTATGAGAGCAGATTAAAGTGGTGTCATCTGCATAGATGATACTTTCAAATCGGAACAAGAAAGGAGGCAGATCGTTGATGTAGATTACCTACATACAGTAATGGGCCCAAAACTGATGGGACACCAGATCTAACGTCTCTAAATTTAGATAATTGGTTGTTATAATACAGCTTGGAAACGAATTGTTAAATAAGTTTCGATTAGTATTAGAGTGATAACTCTAATTCCCTAGAAGCTAAATTTCTTCAGGAGTATTAAATGGGAGACTTAATCAAAAGCCTTAGACAAATCCTATAGAGTTATACCGGAAAACAAATTGTTTAAAAAATTGTTATCTTCGAAATACTTGGACAATATCTGTATTATAATGATTTGGAATAATTTTGACAAGATACATATGATGGAAATGGGTCGATAGTTAGTTTCGATCCTATTTCCTTTTTTGTAAAACGGAATATTTTTTGACTAGTTGAAAATATCAGAAAATTTTTCAGTTAAAAAAATTTGATTATTAGGGGCTTTGCGATTGTATCAATAGTATTTTAGAATTTTACTACTGAAGTCATGGTTACCTGGACAAGAAGAGTTTTTTAGAGATAATATAGCTACTCTGACATCATCTGTGGTTATGGGCCGCATGAAAAATGAAGAACAGGGGCCAGGAAAATTCTTGTAATATAGAAAATTCGTGTCGGTACATCTGGTAGAGATATAATTATATCTTCAGTCATATTAAAAAAAAATCATCAGACCATCGTTTATCCGTTGGAGTGTTACATTTACTTTTAGGATATTATGTATTAGTTTTTTTTGTTATTTCTACTTTGTTTTCCAAATCTGATTTTTCTGGAACACTAGTTGATTCTTCACCAGCTTTAAAAATAAGTATAGTTTTAAAACTAGTAATAAATCTAGAAGTTGGATTGGAAAAATTGGATTTAGGCAGAAAATTATATTTATTATCAAAGTTACATGAGAAAAAAGGAAAATACAATTTTAAGTTGATTGACTAAATCCGACATATTGAAAAATTGTTGTTTGACATAAAACATAAAAACATGATGTCAACGGCGAAGAACAATGAATATAAACAAATGTATTTTATGCTCGATTCATAACAGCCTCCTTCGAGCATGAAATATTGTCTTTCACTTTAAATTGACTGCTGGTACTCCCAGCAACTTCTTTTGGCTATGAAATCTAGTTGCCAGAAGAGCCTTCGTTAGAATGTCTGCTCGCTGCTCATCACTCTTCATGTAGTTTAATTCAAAATTTCCCTTTGAGAATTCATCTTGGACAAACTTGTATCTTTGGTCGGTATGCTTTGTTCGTGCGTGAAACGTCGGATTTTTGATGTATTTAATTGCAGTTTGGTTTTCAATTTGCGGAATTGGCAAAGAAACATCGATGGATATTCTCGTTGAACAAGCGGTTTAACCATATTAGGTCTTTTGTGGCATCAGCCGCTGCCATGAACTCTGCTTCTGTCGTTGAATTGGATATGGCCTCCTGTAACTTGCTTCTCCACGTAATAACACCTCCACCAAAGAAAGAAACCACGCCTGTGCGAGACCTGCGTGTTTCCACACATCCGTTGTTATCTGCATCACTAAATACCATTAGACTGCTGTCATCTCCCTTGCTGTAAGAAATACCATGTCCTTTAAGATACCTCAGTGTCGTCGGTACGATTTTCCAATCAGTCTCTGTAGGATTGTCTAGCTTACGCGACACCAGACTTACTGCGTAAGCAATATCTGGTCGTGTTCCCATTGTCAGATATAGCAAACTACCTACTGCTGATCGATAGGGAATTTCTTTGTTAAGAGGCTTAGCCTCCTTGATCTTGATCATGTCATCTTCATTTGATTTACCATAGTCGACATGAAGACTTGACTTCTTCACTGGAATGTTTGATGTCTTCTCATCTCCAAAACGTTCCAGCACCTTTCTTGTGAATGCTTCTTGGTGCATGAAAAGTGAGCCGTCTTACATTCGCTCATCTTGTGGGATTAAAAAGCAGTTGAACTTCGTCGCTCGTATGTTGAAATGTTGCTTCAACTCGTCTACAAATGTGAAAAATACTTCTTCGTTTTGAACGGCTATAATACCATCATCGACATAAATTGCCATCAGCATTTTGTGCCCTTGATGATTGCGTATAAACAGACAGTGGTCAGACTTGCTTTGGACCATTCCGTGTTGCTTCAGCACGTCTGTGATCTTCATATTCCAACATCGTCCGGATTGCTTCAAGCCGTAAAGAGGTCTTAGCATCTTGCATACGCGTCCACTGCCGTCATCGTACCCTTCTGTTTCATATAGATCTCCTCCGTTAGGTTACAATTGAGGAATGCTGTCTCTACGTCTATCTGGAACAATATGAGATCTTCTTTCGCTGCTGTAGCAATAATGGCTCGAATAGTGTCATACCGACACACTGAACTAAAATTTTCTCCATAATCGATACCCGTCGTCTGCGTATATCCCTTTGCTACAAGACGAGCCTTAAACCTTTCGATTGAGCCATCTGGATTTGTCTTTACCTTGTATACCCAGCGATTCTCCAGAATCTTCCGTCCTTCTGGCGACTTAACAAGTTGCCATGATCCATGCTTTGTATGAGAAGCCATCTCATCGTCCATGGCTCTCTTCCAGTTGGCATACTCGGAAGACTTCTTTGCTTCGGCATACGTTTTGGGGTCTTCTAAGTTCAGCATGCTGCTGTACACTTCGTAGTCATCGAATCTGACAGGTAGTCGGATTGTTGTACGATCTCTCAACGTATGTGTCGTAGTTGGCTCTGGATCATCCTCCTTTCTGCTTGTATCACCAGCCTCCTGCTTTTCTGCAACTTCGAAAGTATCGACAATTCCAAAGCCCACATTGTCCGATGAAATAATATCAGATGTAGAATTGGAAAGCTGGTTACCAGGCTCTATTTGTTGTTCATTGAACATCACGTTGGTACTTTTGTTCACGTCATTTTTAGATGGTACGAAAATCCGGTACCCATCATTATCACAATATCCAACCAAATAGCCCTTAACAGCCTTGTCGTCCAGCTTTCTATGGACATCTGGTACGTGTACGAATGCAGTTGACCCAAAAACTCTTATTCTCTTGATGGTAGGCTTCCAGCCGAACAATTTTTCAACTGAAGTCTTTTCTTTAATCTTACTTGGACCAGTTCGATTCAGAATATACACCACTGTCGATGCTGCCTTTGCCCATAGGTAATGCGGTAGGCCTGTATCCTTGAGCATGGTTCGAACCATATTCATGATAGTCCGATTTTCTCTTTCAACCAGACCGTTATGTTCGGGCGTGTATGGCATAATGACCTGCAACTTGATGACTTCTTCATCAGTCAGTTTCTTCAATTTTGCATTGTCGAACTCGCGTCCACCGTCTGTGACTAGTTCTCTTACGCATATGCCATCTTTCTTGGCACTAGAAAAAAACAAGTTGATTTTATCCACAGTCTTGTCTTTATGCCTCAGAAACTCTACTCTTCGAAACTTCGAATAATCATCTTTGATCACCAGCATGTACTTCTTTCCTCCTCTTGACAAGACTGGCGATTCTAACAAGTCTGCATGGATGATTTCACCTGGAGTTTTCGTCTTGAACCGTTTTGACTTGAATTATCGTCGACTTAACTTTCCATATACACATGGCCCACAAAACAGTCCATCATCACTGACGTTCTGACGCAGATACTGCTTCACGTACTCTACTCCTTGGTGCCCGAGTCGTCGATGCCAGAGTGATAATGGCAACTTCGTCATCATCGTCAATGCCGTTTCAGGAACAGGAGTTGTCGTCGTCTCATCTTCAATCAAGTAAGCTGAAGCAGCTGAACCACACTGTGGCTTAATTGGCTTTGCACACAGAATAAAGAGTCCATCTGAAGAGCATGGGGACTCTTATATCGTTTGGAATTTCCTTGCGAAAGAAACGACACGACTTGTCATCTGAGACTAATTATATTTATTATCAAAGTTACATGAGAAAAAAGGAAAAAAAATTGTTGTTTGACGTAAAACATAAAAACATGATGTCAACGGCAAAGAACAATGAATATAAACAAATGTATTTTATGCTCTATTCATAACACCTAAAACGCCATCGAATTGAATATCTAGTTCACAGACATAGGGTAATGGTAATATTTTTGGATAACTCTTTGTATAATTCTGGTGGAATACAAAAAAGTATATCAAAAAATGTCTCTTTATGCCCTCAATTTAATCCTTGAAAATCCTATCGAAACGTTGGTAATTGAAACAGAGTTTCATTATCCTACAACCCATAGTGCCGCAACCCTTTACGATACGGATATATGAAGAGCTATCCGTACCCGATGACCATATTTGAATATGAAAAATAGTTTCATGCCTAGCTGGTAAATTGAACCTACATTTCGTAGGGTGCCGCAATAAGAACGAGGTTTGTCGTCTACAATTTACCAGCTAGGCATGAAACTATTTTTAATATTCAAATATGGTCATCTGGTACGGATAGCTCTTCATTTATTTAATTAATTATTCACCTTTGCCGATTGTTCTTATCCAACATTATACATGCTCAATATATCGCTCATACTTGTCTCCACCGACAGTTATATACTGAAGATTGATACAAGTATGAGTTCCAAATTAGGATTGATTATTAATATGGCTCTTCGCCCTGCGACATACTGATGAGAGGCAACAACCTCGAAATCATGATATATGTCTGGGAGACTGATGCTATGTTTGGTAATCAATCTGATTGAGCAGTATAGTGGAAAAAACGAATACAAACGCAATATGTAGACGACAAACCTCGTTCTTATTGCGGCACCCTACGAAATGTAGGTTCAATATACCAGCTAAGCATGAAACTATTTTTCATGTTCAAATATGTTCATCTGGTACGGATAGCTCTGCATTTATTTAATTAATTATTCACCTTTGCCGATTGTTCTTATCCACCATTATACATGCTCAATGTATCGCTCATACTTGTCTCCACCGACAGTTCTATACTGAAGATTGATACAAGTATGAGTTCCAAATTAGGATTGATTATCAAATATGGATCTTCGCCCTGCGACATACTGATGAGAGGAAACAACCTTGAAATCATGATATATGTCTGGGAGACTGATGCTATGTTTGGTAATCAATCTGATTGAGCAATATAGTGGAAAAAACGCATACAAACGCAATATGCAGACGACAAACCTCGTTCTTATTGCGGCACCCTACGAAATGTAGGTTCAATTTACCAGCTAGGCATTTGCTTTTTCGGGCTGTTTCCTTTTTCATCCTTTATTCTTCTTAACTTTGGTTTTCTTGGCCTTAAATTTGGTCTTACTAATTCATATTCTTGTTATTTTCTATGGTTTCTTGATTTTTTTGTGTGCTCTTAGGTCCTGGTCGTATTTTCTTTTTGACAATGTGGTTATTGTCTTTATATTCTGTTGCATCTTTTTGTGTTTTTTGTTTCTCTCTTAGTTGTATAGTTTCTGGTTTACAGTTAGTTTATTTTTTCTAAGTTTGCTGCAAATCTTTTTTTTGATTTTTCTTATGTCGTTTGTTATTATATATGCTATTTCGTTTATGTCTTTGATGTTAAGTACTTCCAGGGGTTGAATCAGTGAGCATCAAAATAGAAAGAAACGACATCCGTGAACATAAATTAGTAGCTTTCTGGGGATTCCATATAGAAAACTTCTCTTATTTGTTTTTGCAGTGACAACGTCCTACTCTAAAATGCCCTACACAAGTAACTATTTATCGTACTGCGCGTTGAACTGCAGATCGTAAAGAAAATCGTACGGCTTGCAGTACAGCCATATTTTGTACACACGATGCCACACATTGTACTGCCGCAGTTCAGATTAGGCAGATTACCCAATCATAGAGTTTAGTATATGTATATATATATACGAAAACTATATATATATATATAGTTTTCGTCGAGAAGGGCTACCGTTATGTCAATTATTTCAAAGAAGAAAGCTGTGTTGCTTGTAGCCGCAGTATTGCTGATAGATGAAGATGAGGAACAAAAAGAAATAAAAAAGCGAAAATGGTGTAAAAAGTGGTTGCTGGAGAGAAAGAAATATTCACATATGAGGTTGTTAAAAGTGCTGTAAAAAGAAGAACCTCTTGATTTTAAAAACTATTTAAGAATGGATTTATTCAGTTTATTATTAATTCAAAATTGTAGACATCACCCTGTGACACTTAGTTTTTATTCAACATAATTTATTGTTTTAAAAATCACCCTGTAAATATCAAAAATAAATGTCGTTCTGTATCTAGCTGACATGAAGTGAAAATCGCGTAACAACCAAAACGGGTAACTTTGATAAATAAATTTCCCACAATAGCTAAGCAGATCAGCTGTATAAAAGGCGTGCTGCTTCGCATTAAAATTCAGTCAATTTCTTAGACTCATTCCGAAAACATCTCTTGTCAGCTTCTGCAGGTTTTCCATATATACCGAGAGTTTTATTTCACTCCTAGTCTTGCTATCTTGTCTAAATTCTCTCACGCTAATTTTAACTTTCAGGACTTATTTGGGCTTGTTCCCCAAGTAGTCGATTCTAGTACGAGAGACTTCTCACTCTTCTACACTCTCACTTCCTTCAGGGCTTACTTGGGCTGGTTCCCCAAGTAGTCGACTCTAATATTTCAGGACTTACTTGGGCTGGTTCCCCATGTAGTTGACTCAAGTGAGAAAGGCTTGTCGCCTCTCTTACACTCCTGGGCTTACTTGGGCTGGTTCCCCAAGTAGTCGACTCTAATATTTCAGGACTTACTTGGACTGGTTCCCCAGGTAGTTGAATCTAGTGAGAAAGGCTTGTCGCCTCTCTTACACTCCTACTTCCTTCAGGGCTTACTTGGGCTTGTTCCCTAAGTAGTCGACTCTAATATTTCAGGACTTACTTGGGCTGGTTCCCCAGGTAGTTGACTCTAGTGAGAAAAGCTTGTCGTCTCTCTTACACTCCTACTTCCTTCAGGGCCTACTTGGCCTTGTTCCCCAAGTTCCCTTACTCAAGTACATCTTTTACCTAACTAGCTTTTAACCTCTGTAGCTGGAGGACTTCTTCTTAGTGAATACGCGAAATTAATGTCGAGACCTTCTGTGTAGGACTGATACTCCATTAACTTGAGTATATTCAACTATTATTTGACAATTGATACACTCCACTCGACAGTTGGTAATAAAATTACGAAGCAAGATACAATTATGAGAAACGCAATATCTGCTGAAGAAAGATTGGTTGCAAAACTAAGATATTTAGCAGCAGGATGTTCTTATGAAGATCTTAAATTTAGAACAGGTATTTCACCTCAAGCGCTAAGTAAAATTATACCCGAGACGTGTAAAGCTATTTATGATGCACTGAAAAAGGATTATTTAAACGTAAGTAAACAACGAAATTTTTAACACACAAATTTATTTTATATTGCTAGAAATTATCGTATTCTCGCAAAAAGAAAAAAACATTATTTAAATAGAGAAATGAAAATACATGAAATTCTTGCTTAACAAAAAACATATTCTCAAAATTGGGAAATGGACGAAACTCAAGAAGTTAAACAAAATATATTATAGGTATTTAACTAACATCATTGTAATTTGTATCGTGTGATTGCTTAAGCAAAATAAAGTCTGATAGATTTTCTTTAAAAAAATCAAAACTACTCTGGGTGACTTCTTGACGGGGTAAATCTGGTTGACGGCTAATGGCTTGGTTAGAATCATGTTGCAAAACAAATGTTGATGCTCTCGGAGGAACTTTATTGAATGGCTTATGATAATATTGAAGCTGTTGCATATTTTGTGAAGGAAACTTTATTGTGCTGTCCAATTCAAGTTTTCCCTGTGCACCGTAAAATATGATGTCCGACCATAACTTTTCCGCAATGAGTCTCTGCTAATCGTCCAGTTCTTTCAATTGAAATGCAAATCTTTTTCCCGTTATAATCAACTCGTCATCTACATTTCCTTCCTCGGATAAATATTTATGAGCAGCATCAAAAAGGGCCTTTTTTTTCTTCCAGTGCATTGGTTTTTTGTTGTTTGAGACCTTTTCCGTGAAACTATTTTAGGTGTTACTGAGGCAGTAGTTCTTAAGCGGATCTTAATAAGCTTTGTGAAGGCTCTTCTGAATCTTCGTCGGTATTTGTAGTTTGTAACTCAGTACTAGGGGCCAATAAAGATTCTTCAGTTTCTTCATTATACCAGTTATTCTGAAAAAAAAAATTAGTGACTGATTATCTCACTCGAGAATATTATTATGAAGTAAAACGGACAATAAATTAATATTGGGACATATTTTACATTTATAGTTTTTGTGGAGGTTTTTGGGTGTATTTTTGTAGGTAGCAGAAAAAAATACTTAATTATTCATCCTGCATATTCTTTTAGGTTCGATCAACAGAAACTGAATGGAAAGAAGTCAGCAATGGATTCCGGAATCTTTGGCAATTTAATAATTGTTTGGGCGCAATCGACGGTAAACATATAAATATATCAAAACCTGCTGGCAGTGGATAATATTTCTACAACTATAAAGGAACATATAGTGTAGTACTATTTGCCATAGTAAACGCAAATTATGAATTTATATACTCCATACTGGAATAAATGGTCGAGTCTCAGATGGAGGAATATGGTCACAAACAAGCATATATAAGCGCTTACTCGCAAAAAAGCTAAACATACCAAGCCCCACGAAACTGCCAGGAACAGATGATAAGGTGCCATATGTTTTCATTGGGGATGAAGCATTTCCATTAATGGAAAACTTAATGAAACCATACTCCCAAAAAAACATATCTTATGATGAAAAAATATTTAATTATCGTTTATGTCGAGCCCACAGAGTTGTGGAAAATGTTTTTGGAATATTGGCTTCTAGGTTTCGAATATTTTTACAGCCCATTAATATAAGCCCAGATAAAATTGATATTATAATATTAGCATGTTGTGCTTTGCATAATTTTTTACGAAAGACATCTAAAAGTAATTATATTACTGAAAACTGTATCGATCATGATGATTTTGCCAATGGAAGCATAATACCAGGCCAATGGAGGCATCAAACAGGTAGTGGTATGAGCAGTTTGGAAAAAACAAAAACGACAAATGCTAATGTATCTACAAAAAATATAAGAGAAACCTATAATTTTTTTAAAAATCTGTTGGTAAAGTTTCTTTTCAACATTGTATGGTAGAATAGTATCCAAATAAATGCTATTATAACAATAATTTGTGCAAAAAATGCTAAAATTGTTTAATTACCTCTGTTTCTATGTTCATATTCGTTGCTTCGTCGTCGTCGTTTGATATTCCCATTCTTTCTGTTTCACTTTCTCGAGCAAAAAGCAATAAATCATAATACCAAAGGGAAGGCTCATAAATATCATCAATCCCGGACCCTGTGCGTTTGAAGTCCTCAACCAAAAATAAGTATCTTTTGTAAATCCCAATTAATGTAAATATAAAATGACAAAAATGTGTGATACTTCAGTTCGCGTCTAAAAGATATTCTTATATTGTTTATTTTCTTTTTCATCACTTCTTGTGATGCTTCTCGGAACAATTCCTTAATTTTTTTAAACAGAATTTCATAACCGGAAATAAGAGAGATAACTAACTACAAAGTAATACTTAGGCTGAATAAACATGTAATTTACCACAGAAGCATCAGGTGTTGCTTGTATGTGGTGTATATTAAAATATAATAAAGTTCACATAAGTTAAGTATTAAAAAAACATTCAGTACAAGTATATACAATATAAAAGAAAAAAAGAAAGAAAATTAAAACAATAACGGTAGGTACCACAAAAGCATCAGGTGTTGCTTGTATGTGAGGTAAATGAAAATATAATGTAAAGTTCACATAAGTATGGAAATATTGCTGAAAAAGGATTCACATATATAATAAATAGACGTCATAATATATAAGATTAAGATCACAGGAAGACAATATAAAATAACACAAATAAATATTAGTATAACAGGTAAAGTTGAGTATACATATAAAACAAGAACAAGTATATACAAATATAAGAGTAAGTAGTTAAAATCTTCGACAGAAATCACTCAAGTATAGAATTATAGAATAGGTATTAAATTAATGCATAACGAGTAGAAACACAAAATTATAGAATACGTATACTAATAATATATAGAAATAATAATATATAAAAATAAAATAATTATAAGTAGACCATATGGCAGAGGTACGTATGTTTTTTTTTTCTATTCAAATAGACGTAGAAGATCAATTATTTGACTTTAAAGAATATGCTTTTTCAACTCTTTCTTGAAGCGATTGATATTTATAATAGTTTTTTATAGATTCAGGAATACGGTTGTAGAGCTTAGGCGCAAAGTAAGTATATGATCTTTGAGCAGTGACCTTGACCATTAAGGGTGTCGTATCTAGTGTCTTTGGCGGGTGTGATACTGATGTGAGGGAAGCGATGATATCTGTTTATTCGTCTGGTATTTAGTGCCAGTGCATAAGAAATACAATTGTCTAATATCCAACATACGAGTTTCCGAATACCTTGAAAAAGGAGATAACGAATTTGATTTCGATATTAATTACCTATTCAAGAAGGTTAATAATGAACTCAGAATCTTGGAAGTATGAAATTGAAAAATACGAATAAGCTTAGGGCAGGGAATTCTGAGTATATACTTCTTCTTCTTTATCCAAAATATCCAAAAATTATGAAATGTTCTAGCAAAAAATGTGTTCAATAAATTAAAATCTTTTTATATTTGTATCAGGCTTTGCAGTTCCAATTTTAAATTACATATATATTTCAAGATTTCTTGATATCTTGGCAAGAAATCTTGGTATTAACCTGAAATTTCTTGTCTTGAAATCTAAAGTTACTTCTTGTATTGATCTTATTTTGAAATTTTTAAGAACTTGGCGACCCCTAGTAGTAATTATTCGCTACTTCCGCAGAAGCTATTTATATCTCTCAGCAAAGAAAATAGACGTTTGTTACATGGAGAAGAATATTCTACAGGCTTTGTAGCATATAAATTATTAGATGATATTCTTAAGAAAAATTTGCTGAAATAAAAATCATTTATGTTCGAGGGCATCAGATGAAGACATTTTAGTATGATAAGCTACAATCTTTCTACATACATGCTGGTGTTGTAAATTTTGAGGATTTAGCAGTTCATGGCAGTCTGCCCCTAAATTTGATAATAGCAGTGAAAAATCATATTGCAACCGACAGTGTCTCATACAATTGCAGTCTTAGACATGTTAATATTCTATACCAATAGTTTTTTAACATAATACCTAAATAGACAAATACATGATCTTTTTATTTTAATTTAAAAGACCTATGTAACTTAGAAAGATTGGAGAGCTGTCTCAGCTATTAGTAATAAATTTGGTAAACCTATATTTTAAATATGTTAAAATTTATAAGAAATAAACAAATTATTTAATGTTTCTTTTTTAATTTTACATTTATCAGGAATTGACATAATCTAAGCAAACATATCTATCTCCACATATTTCGCGCGCAGAATTTCCACATTACAATAATTTGCATCCATGTTTCTCTCCACATACTTATCTTTGCCAAGGATCTGTCACGTCGAAAGCTCTCTCATTTTTCGCCATAGCTCCGTCTCTTACGCTCAGTTCATAGTTTATCGGAACGTTATGATGCATAACCTTATGTTGTGCACTTCTTACCTAAGTCCCCTGCAGCTCATTGCACGGAGCATTTGTCTTGATATCGAGAGAACGTAGATCAATGCAAACTGTAGTTTGCAGAGGTGAGAGCGGTATCTCTCACTTCTGCTTACAGAAGCATTATTTACAGAAAAATGTTGAATTTTCGAGGTTACGTAATGGTTTTTCCCGATTAATTTAAAAATATGACTTCAAATTAACGAGATATTGTATTCAATACAATCCGATAATGATAAGTAATCATTTGAAAATGTTTACAACTCGTAAAAGGCTGTAATAATTATATTATCAATATATGTAAAATCAAATATACCGATTTCACAATTTATTATTTTCAAGACTCTACGGTGTTACCGGTGATAAAATTCTACCTGCTTATAAATACATAAGTAACATAAATGTCGGATAAATACCCAAGTGAAACTAACAAATTAATTATAAACATGATTGTAAAATCATTCATTATTTAAAGAGCATGCAAACTACTTCGCTCTTATTCGAAAGTGGTACATTTTTAACGCATTAATAATATTTGTCAAACGTATACTCCAACTAAATGGCAACAATAAAGTAGAGGTAGCAGTAGCAGAGAACAGAGAACTGCAATCCTCATGGCAGCAAGTGTGCCGATAAAATTGATCACAATTAATACATCTATTTACTAAGAGGTGGCAGAGCGATCACGAATTAGACGTTTTCGTACGATGTGGATGGAGCCATATTCAATCTGCTGGAGTTGAGAAGGAGGAGTGGGATGGGATTCAGGCAAAGATTAGAATAAATCTGCTATATTTTGGCATTTTCGGCTACAGGAATATAGTTAAAATATCTAGGTAGGTAATACTCGAAGTGGATAAAGTTGTAAGAATTTATAAAGCTATTCTTGAGCGCATTGGGTTGGACTTGTCAAAATATCTATGATTTATTACTTTAAGAATGTAGATTACATGTTGACGTTCTTCTTGTTTCGATTAATATGATTGAGAGGACTAATTTCTTTTTAATAACAAGGATTGCATTAAATAAAAATAAATTATCTATTTAAAATTCAAAAAAGAAATGTCTCTTCACATTCTTATTGTGTGTTAATATAATAAAAATAATAATTAGGTATTATGTCTTATCATAAAATGTATTCCGAGTTTATATAGGAGCAAATAGGAAAATAATAATAATTATTATTATATAATAATATATATAGACCCGACATTTATCTTTAATATTCTAGGATTATAATTATGCTGCAATTGAATAAAAATGATTTGTTTATTGAAATTGCCCAATTAATTTTAAGACTGTTTAATATTTGAAAAATGTTATGTATTATTATAATGATGCTATATTCATATTATTATTGTATATTCAATCAATAGTTTGTTTGTCTCTTTTTCTGTGAATCTATTTGGAAGAAAATGTTGGTAATTAGGTAGTAGTTATACAAAATGATTCAATCATTGAACAAGAGAATTCTGATTTGGAGTAAGGGATAGACTCGCCAACCCATAGGCAAAGATTATTAATTATTATTGATATTTGCCATATACCTAGGTATATTTCTTCTAACATTGCCTACTCGTGCATAAATTCTTTTGGTTTTTGCTTTTGGTTCAGATCACACGATATAGGTTTTTTTATAATTAGACCCGGCCCGCTGTTGATAAATAAGTATCTAGGTACATTTCAAGTTATGAAATACAAGGTGGGATATTAGTAGTGCGTAGGTATTCGGACGATTACGGGGTTATTGTAAAGATTAGGAGAAAATGTTTATAACTAACCCAATCGTATTTTAAACATTCTACAACATAAAAATATTTTCAATTATACCGGGTGTTTCTAAATAGTTGGAACTCTATACAACTTTGTTTTTTCTTATGGAATGTTTATAGGTAATTTTAATTTATTTTTCAGATCAAAATGGAAAATAATGTCAGTCTATTAATATGACTTTATGTTTATAGCTAATATTTTATGAGATATTAATTATTGTCCAAAGGATGAGAGAGTCAGTATTTAGTTATTCGCAATTTCACATTTTTTTTAGTATATCTATATTCATGTCCCCAACAATAATGGTAATGTTGGTACCATTATCAATGTTCTGCAATTATGCTTCAAAATCTGTAAAATTACATTTCATTTCTTGGCAAGCCCTGAAAGAAAGATGCGGCATATGGACGTTTACAGTGAACGGGACATAGGATCGTTCTGCAAATTTGGTTACTCAAGTAATTGCTCTTAATCTATCGAACTAAAATATTATTTCAAATAGAACACCCTATATATTAGATACTGCGTTTTTTGCATTTGTCCTCAGTTTCTTAATATTTTTGCCCCTCTTACCCACACACTCTTATCTCTAACGGTTCCCGAGATATTAATTATTTTCCATATTTTTGATCCAAAACATAGCTTGAATTAAATGTTTATTTCTGAGTTATTTCAATTCCTAAGAAGCTGTAACTTTGTTGGTAGGTCACCGAGATAATGTTTATGGATTCTGAATAGAGAAATTTGTCCTACGTTATACAGGGTCGTTCAAAATGTGTAATTTTACTGCTAGATACAAAAATGCGTTTTTTAAATGGAAAACCCTGTATATTATAAAATATCCTGAAAGATACCTAAATTTCCTTCGATTTGATGTATCATGTTCCTATACCTAATGTCGAGTGGTGGTGTATCAACTGTCAAATAATAGTTGAATATACTCAAGTTAATGGAGTATCAGTCCTACACAGAAGGTCTCGACAATAATTTCGCGTATTCACTAAGAAGAAGTCCTCCAGGTACAGAGGCTAAAAGCTAGTTAGGTAAAAGATGTGCGTGAGTAAGGGAACGAGCCATATTCACTAGTGTCGACTACTTGGGGAATAAGCCCAAGTAAGCCTTGAAGGAAGTAGGAGTGTAAGAGAGGCGAAAAGCCTTTCTCACTAGAGTCAACTACCTGGAGAACCAGCCCAAGTAAGTCCTGACATATTAGAGTCGACTACTTGGGGAACAAGCCCCAGTAAGCCCTGAAGGAAGTGAGAGTGTAGAAGAGTGAGAAGTCTCTCCTACTAGAATCGACTACTTGGGGAACAAGCCCAAATAAGTGCTGAAAGTTGAAATTAGCGTGAGAGAATTTAGACAAGATAGCAAGACTAGTAGTGAAATAAAACTCTCGGTATATATGGAAAACCTGCAGAAGCTGACATGAGATGTTTTCGGAATGAGTCGAAGAAATTGACTGAATTTTACTCTCTTGTTCTTCTTTTTTCGGTTACTGCTGATACCATTCTAGTATCCTTATAGCTCATATTTAAAAAAAAATAGTTCAGATATTACTGATATTGATTGCTCTTTTTTTTTAACCAGCAGTAGGAAAAAGGGTTTGCTATTTTTTTATTTAGCGAGCTGAGTTATAGTCTTGTTTGTAATAAATGGTATTTTATTTTAATATGTCCGTAGGTCTTCTTATTTTGTGTTTGCCATTTATTTGTAAGTTCATTGTATTTTTCAGATCGTCATGTGGGTGTGTATCTACTCGTTTGCGTATGTCTGTCACAAGTTTGGTAATTAATTCATGTATGGTTTCTATTTTCAAGTCTTCGTGTATGTGTTTGTTAGTCATATACCAAGGAGAACCACTAAGTTTCCTTGTTTAGAAAAACTTGAATTTTTTTAACGTGTGCTGACTGACCCCAGGCACAGCATACGTTAGACAGGGCCTTATAATGGTGGTGTAAGTTTTTAATCTATTTTTCAAATTAAGTCTGCTATTGTAGTTGAGCAGCGGGTTCAACCGATTAACTTTAATTTTGGTTTGAAAAATTCTATTATTGATGTGGTTACTAAAATTTAGCCTTTGGTCTAAAATTATGCCCAAATATTTGACTTCTTTGCGCCATTCAAATTCAGAATTTTTAATTGTTAATTTTGATTTTGAAGTCTTATATTTGTTAGTGAATTGTATTGTCTGTGTTTTTTCCGGGTTGATTGCAATTTTCCATCTATCAAAATAGTTCGATAGTTGGTCAGCTGCTTTTTGTGCTTCGGCAATGCTATATTTGCTGTTTTTGTTCTTTGTGATTATAGCCGTATCGTCAGCGAAAAGGTACAATTCTGCTTTATGTAATTTTGGTATATCAGCTGTGAATACATTATAAAGATGTGGAGAAAGTACCGACCCTTGTGGTACTCCAGCGTTTATTGGTCTAGATGTTGATAAAATTTTTTTGTAACTAATTTGGAAGGAACGGTCTGATAGGAAAGATCGAATAATTTTGACTAAATGAGTTGGATAATTAAAGTTTAACATTTTATATACCAATGCATCATGCCAAACTTTGTCAAATGCCGTCTTAATGTCAAGAAATACTGCAGTCACTATTTGTTTGTTTATTATGTCAGTTGAAGTTTTTTCAACGAAGCGGAGGAGCGGTAGATCTGTAGAGTGTCTGTCTTTAAAACCATATTGTTCATGTGGTATAACATTCAGTAGTAAGTCTTGTTCTTTAAGTCTAGTGAGTATTGTCCGTTCTAGTATTTTTCCTAAATTTGAAAGAAGGCTAATCGGTCGATAATTTTGTGGGAAAAGAGGATCTTTTCCCGGTTTTTGTAAAACTATTATATGAGCATGTTTCCACCTGATCGGAAAGTATGTCAGCCGGAAGCATGAATTAAATAGCTTTACAAGTCTGTCTACGTATTTGTGTGGTAGTTCCTTTAGTAGTTTGGTCTTAATTTTGTCATGGCCGGGTGCATTGGAAATACTAAGAGCACTAATAATTTGTTCTATTTCGTCATTTGTTGTGGGTCTGTAGGTATTGTCAGGTATTGTGTTTCTATTAAGAGAGTTTATTTTTTGATTAATGTCATTGTATAGTTGTTGGTCATTTACTGTCGTCCTGTTCAATGAGAATTGTTCTTCTATCGTGTCAGCAAAAGCTTCTGCTTTGTCATCATTTTTGTATGCAAGTCCGTTCATTCCATGTATAGGCCTGTTAGTTTGGAAGTTGTCTTTTTTAATGCTTTAATAAGTTTGTAATAGCTTCTCTGGTGATATGGGTCATTCAGTGTGTCTATGTAGTTGTCCCATTGTTCGTTTTTTTATTTTATTTTATAATATTTTTTTTAATTTGATTATTCAATTTAGTAGCTTGTTTTTTATGTCTCGGATCTCCTGTATCGTTCGCTAAATGTCTGTATTTGTTCTTCAGTCTAATTTTGTCCTCAATGTATTTCGGAAAGCCGTCAATTGATTTTTTAGTTTTTAATAGTCTGGTGCTGTTATTAAGTGATGGTATGCTTTTTGATCTTTGAAGTCTGGCAGGGAACACAACATCTAGACCAATTTCCTATATCCTTGTTCATATTTGGCCAGAAATAACGTTTGTTAACAAGACTTCTTGAAGCTCGAATACCAGGATGACTTAAATTATGGAATTTTTGGAAGGTTGGTAGTCGAAATTGTTTTGGTAAATATGGCCTCGTTGCATTTGTTGATGTTTCACACCATAGACATATTTCTGTTCCTGTTATTGTTATTTTCTGAAGTTTAATATTTTTCCGTTGATTTAATTGTCTGATTATTTTATCATCTTCCTCTTGTACTTTAGCCAACAGATGAAGGTTCTCAGGGAGACATATTTCAGATAATCTTGATAATGTGTCTGCCATTAGATTATCTTCACCAGGTTGATAAATTATTTTTGTTGTAAATTGTGATATAAAATTTAGCTGACGTAGACGTCGTGGACAGGCTGATTTAGAATTTTGTATTAATGCGTGGGTTAGCGGTTTATGGTCAGTATATACACAGAATTCTCTTCCTTCAATAAGTGGACGAAAATATTTGATCGCTTCGTAGATTCCCAAAAGTTCTCTATCATATGTAGAATAATTAACCTGAGCCTTATTAAATGCTCTGGAGAAAAATCCTAGAGGTTGTTGTTTTCCGTTTACTAGTTGTTGAAGGACCGCTCCCATTCCAGTATTGCTTGCATCAGTTGCCAATGATAATGGCATGTCAGATGCTGGATGTGATAACTTTGTTGGTTTCTTCATAGGCTTCATATGCTTGCTCTGTCCAAACTATGAGTGATTTATCTCTTTTCTTGGCGCCGGCCAAAATTTCATTCAAAGGTTTCTGAACTGTCGCTGCGTTTGGTAATTTTTTCTATAGAAGAATACCCAGGAAACGTCTTAATTCAGACTTATTGGTTGGCTTCTTAAAATTTATTATTGCCCTGACTTTATCGTTTAAAGGAGTGATACCATCTGGGGAAACATTATAACCGAGGAATTGAACTGAAGGTTGCCCTAGAATGCATTTAGCTAAATTTAGGGTCAATCTATTATCATTTAGACGTTTGAGTACTTCATTTAAATGCTCCTCATGTTGTTGTTCTCCAAGTAGACAAAAACATATCGAAGATCTCTAAATAAATGATCCATGAACCTTTGTAAAGTTTGAGCAGCGTTCTTTAAACCAAATGTCATTCTAAGGAACTCAAAAAGTCCGAATGGCGTAATTATTGCTGTTTTCTGAATATCCTCTTCGGCTATTGGAATATGAAAATAAGCCTTATTAATGTCCAAGGTTGAATATACCTTTGTGCCAAATAGTTGATTAGTGAAATCATGAAGGTTAGGCACTCCGTATCTATCTGGCTTGGTGCGAGAGTTTAATAACCGGTAATCTCCACATGGTCTAAGGCTACCATCTTTTATAGTTACTACATGTAACGGACTGGCCCAAAGACTCTTTGATGGTCTACAAATTCCTGCTTCCATCATTCGGCGAAAGTCTTCTTTAACAGCTGCATATTTGTTTAACGGCAGTCTTCTTGCTCTGCAACTTATTGGAGCTCCATCTGTTTCAATATAATGCTTAATTGCAGAATCTGGCGGTTTGTCAATGACTGTCGGTCTAGTTATATCAGGATACTTCCTTAGTATTTCTTGATAATTATTTCCTTTGGGAATAGTATCTATTTTTTCGGCATAAATCGAACTGACACGACCAATGACTCTCAATTTAGTATATTGATCAATCAATTGTCGATGTCTAATATCCACCAAAAGATAATGGTGATATAAAATATCTGCCCCTATTATTGAATGTGATACATTTGCTATCACAAAATCCCATGGATAAGGTCTCCTTGTTCCTAAATTTAATTCTCTATGTTCAATGTAGGTGGGTATTGGAGAACCATTGGCAGCATATAGATTATAATTTGTGTTTGGTTTCCGTTTACTGCATTTATTTGGTAATACGGAAATTGAAGCGCCAGAATCTATAAGCTAATTTTCAAAAGGAACTTGATCAGTAATAAATAATCTCTGGGCTGACATTGCGGCGGTGGACATCGTATTATCCGTTAATTTGTCCACCGTCGAGGTTAGTTTTTCCTGATTCAATTTGAATTTATTTGCGTTCCAATTACATAGGCTTTCTTCCTCGTGAAGGAGTTCGGGATCTTGACCCTTTTCTACCTCTATCACGAGATCTATGTTTAAAGAATTTCATGTTTTAGGTTCTGCAGTTGATTAATAATTTATTTCATCCCATCGGAGGAAGAAGAAGAAGAAGTAGCTGCAACTGAAGGATTTTGACAATGAGTTTCCAAAATTTTATCGGCGATATATGCCATTTGTTCTAAATCATCGCTAGTGAAAGCAGCTAGAATGACCCTAACTCGCTGAGGTAACGCTCTAAGCCATACTGTTCTAATAATTTGTTTTGATTCATTATTGCCAGCCATATTTTGCATTGTTCGAAGGAGCTGTGAGGGTTTTGAATCACCTTATTGTGTTTCCTCCAACAGTGTTTATAATTTCTTCTCCTGGCTCTGACTAAATATAGCTGTCAAACGTTCCATTAGAGCGTCGTATGGGTTGTCATTTGGTTCTTTAATCAATCCTGAGACTTGGCTCAGTATTTTATAAGGTAGTTGGCTTGCTACCAAATTAAATTTCTTTACTTGGTGTATCACGTTATTGGCGGTAAAAATCATGTCATCTTGAGTGAACCATAGGGACGGATCTTCTTCCCAGAATTGAGGAAGTCTTAGTGGAAGTTGTATCGCTTGTATTGCATTACTTGGTTCCATTCTCCTACTTCCATTTATAAGGTCTTGCGAAAGTCTTTAAGTCTTGTCAGTAGTTAGTTACGACAGTAGTATTATTAACGCTTTGAATCCGGTAGGTCTCTGTATCACGTCGAGCTTTGATCACGTCGAGCTTTTATCACGTCGAGCTTTTATCTCGTCGAGCTTTTATAACGTCGGGCTTTTAGAGAGGCGACAAGCCTTTCTCACTAGAGTCAACTCTTGGGGAACCAGCCCAAATAAGTCCTCAAATATTAGAGTCGACTACTTGGGGAACAAGCCCAAATAAGTCCTGAAAGTTAAAATTAGCGTGAGAGAATTTAGACAAGATAGCAAGACTAGTAGTGAAATGAAACTCTCGGTATATATGGAAAACCTGCAGAAGCTGACATGAGATGTTTTCGGAATGAGTCGAAGAAATTGACTGAATTTTAATGCGAAGCAGCACGCCTTTTATACTGCTGATCTGCTTAGCTATTGGTGGAAATTTATTTATCAAAGTTACCCTTTTTGTTTGTTACGTGATTTTAACTCCATGTCAGCTGGATACAGAACGACATTTATTTTTGATATTTACATTCATAAAATTCTTTACAGCTTAGTTTAAAATATATTCAAAACATAAAAAAAATATTTATTTTTTTAGTCAAAAACGGGAATTTAAGTTTCTAAAGAACAGATCATTTGAAAGTCAACAGCAGCATTGAAAGTTGTCACACCTTGAATGCAGTTCAGCATCATATGATTTAAGTACCATTAAGAGAATGTTGGCAACGGATGCAACTGTATAGCTTCCCTTATATATATATATATATATATATATATATATATATATATATATATATATATATATATATATATATATATATATATACTAAACTCTATGTTTGGGTCATCTGCCAATGAATTTTTTTGGGGCTTGAAAAATGTATACTCTTCTTGCTAATCAAGCGTTCGAAAAATGTATTTTCATCTTCAGGGCTAAAAAATATAACATAAGGGTGGAATTTGCTTATCACAAAGAAAAAGAAACAAGTCAACATACAAACTTACTTTTGCAAACCAGGTTACTAAATAAAATCGAGCAAGCACAAAGTTAGCACTTCCTTCACCCATATGGACATTTGACAAAATTAAGATTTCTCAAAATTAAATGATAATTGTTTTCCGTCCATATGGGTGAAGGAAGTCCCAACTTTATCCTTGGTCGTTTTTATTTTGTAACCTCGTTTGAAAAAGTAAGTTTGTAATATTTTGTATGTAGATTTGTCGTGAGTATCATTCTGTATCATCTTTAATGTGAACCTTTGTTCTATTGTTGATCTACCGGCCCTAAAACCACCCAGGTACTTTCCTATGATTTCTTCATATTTTCTTAAACTTTTTCGTATAATTTTAGCTAGAACTTTATATGCTACATCTTGTATTGCATTACCTCTGTAATATATAAACATACAGTTTTGTCCCCCTTCTTAAATATAGGGTATAATAGCTTCACTCTAACGTGTTGGCATCTTTTCTTCCCTCCATGCTTTGTGTATCAAATGGAATATTTTATTTGTGGAGCCCCCCCTCCTTGCTTAAAAATCTCTGCTGGTATTCCATTTTTGCCTGCAATCTTATTATTTTTGAGTTCTATTATAGCTTCTTTAACCTCTGTCTCCGTCGGTTCACCTACTACTGTTTGAGTACTCTCTTCAAATTCATTATATTTGACTTCTCCCGAAACATCTTGATCATAAACTATTCCATCTTCATTTAAAAGTTTTTGAAAATACTGCGGCCGGACATTTAGTTTTCCATTTTTATCTCCAACGAGTGACCCTTTGTTATTTCTACAGAAAGTTGTTCTCGTATCTATAGTTTGTCTTGATTTTCGAATTTCCTGATACAGTCTCCTAGTTTTGTTATTAATATGGTGATCCTCTATTGCCGTCAGTTGTTTCTTAAGAAAAACTCTCTTTTCTTGTCTACATATTCGCTTAGCTATTGTTCTTTTCTCTTTATAATTTTGAATGGATTCTTCTGTCATTTTTCTTTCTTTCTCTATTTTAGCTTTACTTCTATCTAATAATGCTTCTTTAAAATCGGTATCATACCATTCTTCTCTCCTTGAATGTTTCTTTTTCCTAAAGAAAGGTCTGATGCCTCCATCATTGCTAGTTCTATCCTTTCCCACTCTTCATCTAATGCCTGTTCCTCTAAATTTTGGTTTTGCAGTCGTCTTGCTATTTCTGTTTCAAGCTTTTCTATAGTGCCTTTGTCTTGAATTTTTTGTATGTCATATATGTGCCTTTCTCTTTTTAGTTTGTTTTGCTTTGGTACTTCTTGTTTTAGATTAGCTATGACCAAGTTATGATCACTGTTACTGTCTACTCCCATATAACTTATGCAATTCTTTATACTCCTAAGATGTTGTCTTTCTAACAGCACATGGTCTATCTGATTTTTCGTTCTACCGTCTGGCGAGACCCACGTCACTTTATGAATATCCTTTTGATCGAAATATGTGCTGGCTATGTTTAATTGGTATTCTGCTGCCAATTCTATTAATCACCTACCATTTTCATTTTTGTTTCTCTATGTAGACTTTTCGCACTTGTTATATCTTTAAATATATATATATATATATATATAAAAGGATGTTCTTGGGGATGCAGTCATATATTAAATAAAATTCTTTGATTGAAGCCGAGCTTTCGAGAATGTTTATTCTCTTCTTCAGGGCAAAAATCGTGAATTTAGAATAAATTAACCAAAAACAGGAAAGATTTCATAGCCATCAATTACATTTGTAATTATTCTAATTTATTCTAAATTCACGATTTTTGCCCTGAAGAAGAGAATAAACATTCTCGAAAGCTCGGCTTCAATCAAAGAATTTTATTTAATATATGACTGCATCCCCAAGAACATCCTTTTATTTATTATAAAACCAGTCAAGAATACAAAATCAATATATATATATATATATATATATATATATATATATATATATATATATATATATATATCCCTTCCAATTTTGGCATTAAAATCTCCCAATACAATTTTTATGTCTTAACTTGGGACTTTTTCTATAAGTTCCTGTATTTTTCATAATACTCATCTTTTTTCTCTAATGCTTTATCTTCTGATGGAGCATGTCCATTGATAACACTTATCTCACGATATTTTCCTCGAAGCCTTAAGTAGCATATTTTATCGGAGATCGCCTTCAAATCGACTATCAGATTTTTTATTCTTTTATTAAGCATAAACCCTACGCCACAATATCTATTATCATATATATATATATCATATATATATATATATATATATATATATATATATATATATATATATATATATATATATATATATATATTGCCTTTTTCTCAGCGCTATTTACGAATATAATAGTTATAATGAATTATTTTATTTAAAAACGCAGAAAACGCAATAATATGATAAATTGATACTTAATTAGGATGATGACAGGTGTTTGGAGTAATATTTCTGGTTATTTTATTCATTCTACATTTATTTAGAGATTAATATTTTCTATTTCCAATGTTGACTGAACTGATGATTTTTTATACTTTCAATAGTGCCACCCTTTCCCTGTACACTTCGCTGGAGCGTCATCGAATAGACGATTTTATTACTGTCAAAGGTCTCAGACCAGTTTTGGTACAAAGAAATATCCCAGACGACTTACTAAGACAAGTTAGTTATACGTTATTTTGACAGTTCTGATGACCTCTCACATAAATTATATTAACATCACACAAATTTTCTTTGCGAATATCATCCAATAAGGTGAACTCAATGAAGCCCGATGAATATCTAAGCCCATGATTTTTTTCTAAAAAACAAACTCCACGTCTATCTTCTTTGCTGAAAGCAGAGAACGGTTTGTGTGGCAGCAGAAAAAAATGACTACATTGCTCTCCAATTCTTATGCTAATCTTTTTGGGTTGGAATTGTTGCTCAACTTTGAAGCCTTGGATGTCTACGAACGCTACTCTCGTGATGACAACCAAACTCAAACTGATGATTCAAACAACTCAATTCCAATTCTTAATAATTTATTCTTTTATTAAGCATAAACCCTACGCCACAATATCTATTATCAGCACTGCTTTTGCATAAGGTGCATTCTCCAATATTTATAATCTCATTATGTAGTTGCTTAGTTTCCTTAAGAGAAAGTTTATCTATCTGATACTTTCCCATTACGTCCGTCAGATTTCTGAACGCCCCTTCCTCATATGTGTCACGCACATTCCATGTTCCTATTCTCAGCTCCATATATTTACGTTTATTCCCCTGTTCTGTCGGGTCTTCGTCTCTTTATTATTATACCTTTTCATCTTTTCCTTTTCCTTGCTATTTATCCTAAATCTTGATTCCTCCTACGCTTTTAGTTTTTTACTTCCAATTTTCACATATCCTTGTTCCATTTAAATTTAATATCTAAATTTAAATCCTATTTTGACTTCTCTTCCCTTCGCCTTTTCTTCCTCAGCTTTTTATCTTATATCCCTCCTCATTTGCAACTCGATCCTTGTAAGATCATCATTTATGAAGATTTGATCACCATTCAATTGTCTTTTTTTATTTTGCATTATTACTTTTTATCTTGCTCAGTATACATTTCTATTAAGCAAGTTTTTGGTCCTAATTTACGGACTCGTTTGGGCTTCATATGAAATTGCAAGTGCTGTCTGAATGGATTTACCATTGCTTCATTCAACTGATTACCATCATTTGTAGCCACCTCTACTCCTTTTAATATTACATTGTTCTCTTTATTTTATTTTTCTATTATATCAACAGTATTTTTCAAATATCCCAATTTCTGTCTCATTTCTTTATTTTCTTTTCTTATTTTTTACATTCTTTCCATAAACTACAGTTTTCTTGTCTCAATTGATGGACTTCTTCCCTATAATCTTTAAATTCTTCTCTCGTCTTCTTAATTTCGCTTTTTGTTTCTTTAATATGCTTCATTTCCAATTTCACTTTTCGCGATTCTTTTAATAGTATATCTAGTTTATCATGCATGTTTCTATTCTCCTTTGTTGGAGTTTCTGTTTATTCGTTTACTCTTTCCAAATATCAGTTTTTCTTGTTCCGTCCTCTTTCTTTTTAAATGCTCATCAGTAGAATAATCATCACTGTCCACATCAGCCATTTATCTCAGGTATAAGATTATCAGTGCCGCGGAAAGAGGTTCATCCACGTCATCCGTTCGGAAATTCGTCTCTTATCAGCACTAAAAAAATATTAAGTAGTTCTTTTTTATGTTTTCCTTAGTCTCTCTAATTCTGACACAACCTGGCAACGCCGCAATAAAATTTGATATTATTCTTGGCTAGATAATTGTTTAATCTCCTCATCAATTAACCTCTGAACTGATTGCAACTCAAAACGGGTTCTTTATTTAATTCTTTCGCACTTTTTTCGCTGCTATCTTATCTTACTCTTTGTTTAAACACTCTTAGGTCACTTCAACACCTTTCTATCCATTTGTTTATCGTCACAAACTCCGAAAAATCGAATTTATTATAGACGAAAAATCAAACAAACACTACACTTCTAGCGATGTTGCCACGTCACCCTAAGCTTCCCTTAGCAAAGTCTAAAATAATTGACTGAATATTCCAATTCCAGAAAGTGAGCTGTAATGCCATTGTAGCCCTTCATACCAATAGATGACCACTCATCAATAGTCAACGAGATTTTTGATCCACTTGCTTTCAGAAAGTTCGATACAGAATTCTTTATTACCTAATATTTATGTATATTTTTTTTAAGGTATCAATACTAGGTAGAAACACTTCCGGATTTAAATACGAAAATAAATATTTGGTTTCATAATCTTCAAAGAAACTGAAATTTATAGAACATTCTTCTCTTAATATGAATCTTTAAAACACACATCGTAAATATCTATTATTACTGTTGACATGCTGTCATGCATGGCATGTTAGTGTCAACTTGTCGCAACTCAGTTACATAGAGTATCCATTGCTCACTATTTACATAAAGTAAGAAGAAACAAAACCTAGTTTTAAACCAAGTTATGAAATTGACACTTTAAATATCAAAATTTTAAAAACGTGCTTTTGTAGAGTTACTGCAAAGATGTAAATAGCACCCAACGCTTTTTTCTATTAAAGCTACTCAAAAATTAGTTCTTATTTTTTGGTTCACATTGTCAAAAGTGTGTTTTTTGAGTTGTTTTTAACTATGTTTTTTTATATTTTAGTATTGTACAGACAGACAAACAGATAGACGAGCAGACATTTGGTTTAGTAATGATTAAGTTTGTAAATGATTTTTTGAGGAAACATATATCATCGGTCAGTTTGACAATTTTGACATATAGTTAATTTTCAGACATCCTTGAAAACAAACAGACTGATAAACTGGTGTATCCTGAACATCTCTGATTTTTTTTTCAGAACTTTCCACGCTACGATTGTCACAAAAATCCTTTTTGAAAAAGCATGGTCTCTAATGCAAAACCCTATAAGTATCTGTTGTAAACTTGTTTTTAATCATTTTCCATGTACGGAAATGGAAAAGATATTTTATATAGAAGGTTACATATTCATATATAAATTTATTTATCCTTTTTTGTATCCTATCGTAAAGTTTGCTGAGATATATTTGAATAAAAAAATATTTGAGCTCTATTTGTAAACAATACTACGAGAAACTTTGAGATTCGGCATCATTACCTCTCAATCTTGACATCGAACAGACGTCGCTAGGTTCGTGACAGGTGTCATGTGTTTTCACACTCTATAGTTTTCTCTTTCGAATCTGAATTCTGAATAATTGTAAACAGAAAATGCTTTTCTCTAATTATAAATAAAGTGCTAGGGATAAATATAAAGTTTCATCTTTATATGCCTGTGGTTTCAACTAATTATGTGATTATAATAATGTTTTCCTGAGAGAAAACAAAATGCTACAAAGCTGTGCAATGTGCAAATTTCAAATCTGCAATTTACCCGAGAATATGTGGCAAAGCCAATGAAGAACCTGATTTTGGGATTAGGTACCTACAATAAAGAAACGAGTGCGTTACTTTGGTTTAGCAATATGAGTATTTTTATCAACGAATATGAAAAACAGAAGCAATACCAATTTTAATTTCTCCTTCAATATTTTGAATGAGCAAAGCTTCATTGCACTTATTTCAAATCATTTCTTTTGACATAAACTCAAGTCCATTATTATTCGACAGCCTTTGACTACATAAGTTGTGTCATTATTACTAGGATTATTAATATTTTTTGATTCTCTATTACTCAAGCATCTGTTTTGCCATATCCGATCGTTAAAAATAGATACTACGTACACTTTTCTTTACAAATCTACAGTTTTTAGATATGAAGTATGGGAAAATATTATACAGGTTAATAAACATAAATAAATATTATATATATATATATATATATATATATATATATATATATATATATATATATATATATATATATTGCCTTTTTCTCAGCGCTATTTACGAATATAATTGTTATAATGAATTATTTTATTTAAAAACGCAGAAAACGCAATAATATGATAAATTGATACTTAATTAGGATGATGACAGGTGTTTGGAGTAATATTTCTGGTTATTTTATTCATTCTACATTCATTTAGAGATTAATATTTTCTATTTCCAATGTTGACTGAACTGATGATTTTTTATACTTTCAATAGTGCCACCCTTTCCCTGTACACTTCGCTGGAGCGTCATCGAATAGACGATTTTATTACTGTCAAAGGTCTCAGACCAGTTTTGGTACAAAGAAATATCCCAGACGACTTACTAAGACAAGTTAGTTATACGTTATTTTGACAGTTCTGATGACCTCTCACATAAATTATATTAACATCACACAAATTTTCTTTGCGAATATCATCCAATAAGGTGAACTCAATGAAGCCCGATGAATATCTAAGCCCATGAATTTTTTCTAAAAAACAAACTCCACGTCTATCTTCTTTGCTGAAAGCAGAGAACGGTTTGTGTGGCAGCAGAAAAAAATGACTACATTGCTCTCCAATTCTTATGCTAATCTTTTTGGGTTGGAATTGTTGCTCAACTTTGAAGCCTTGGATGTCTACGAACGCTACTCTCGTGATGACAACCAAACTCAAACTGATGATTCAAACAACTCAATTCCAATTCTTAATAATTTAACTGAGAGGTAAATGTTCGATTATGTTATCGTGGACTATAATACAAAAAGCTCGAACGTTGGCGGGGAAGCCTTGAGATGCTTCAATTTCCAATTTGACATCTACGGTGGAACTTTCAACACTTTCGTCTCGTCTGGAGCAATCGATAACAAACAGAGGATTTGTAGCAAATTCAGCATATCCCAGGAGCGGAGTATGTTGAGAGGAATTCTTGTAACTATATCCGAATTGCGTATAATTGAAGTAGGCTTGAGGAAAGACACCTTAGTCGAAGGTCAAATGCATATTTTCCTTCGGATAACTTTCTCCGTTGAGAGTTAATGTGATATTTGTTACATTTACATGACCAAAGTGTGTTGGATCGTTGTTAACTTTACTGTAATCATGATTTTTTTGAACGTATCGTGGGCTTTCGGGAAACGAAGAAGTTTTCACTGCCCATATATCATTGGTGGCTCCAGTTGTGAGAGCAAGCAACATATGTAGTTCTCATTTTCTGAAAGGAATCGGGATTGGTGTATCGGCTTTGATTGCTTTCAAAAGTTGCAATTTAATTTCATCGTTTGGATACAATCTTTTCACTTTGACTTCTACATTTTCAATTTCCAAATGTACTTCTGTGGTTACAGCTGCACCAGCCGGTTCGGTGATTTTGAAGCAATTATTATCGCTTCCAGCTCGCACCAAACGTATGGAATGTTTGCCATAGGAAACATACTCATAGTCGTTGAAAATGTTCAACAAATGCTTCATTGGAATAAACATGCTAAATGTCATATTAGTTGTTTTGAGGACATCGACATTATTGGGATAGGTCCAACCAGCTATAGTCAAGTGTTTGGAATCTTCGGCACTATAGCACAAATATCCTTTGATGGTTCCAACGTCACGTACAGATTCCAATTCTTTAACATTTTGATGATAACTGATGGATTGAAACATATATGCACCAGCATTATTGACAAAAGTAACTCGTCCATTTCCTTTAGTTCTGTCAAATATAATGACTGGAATACAATCATCATTAAGTCTTGTTTAGGCCCAGTCTCATATCTGAATACATATCTGATAGCTCATCATTACTATAACTAAGTCCTAAAGTATATTCGATTTGAAATGTAGGAACCATAGATTTCCTTTGCGAGAATAACATATTTTTTATCAGAATCTATGTGTATTTCAACATTTTTGTATTCAGTTCGAGGAAGCGACGGTATATGCTATGCATAGGTTATATGCGGTCAAGGTCAACTACACACTGCGTGATATTTAATATCATAACAAAACATTGAGATTTGACATAAAACACAAGAAATTCTAGAAAGAAACGATCAAAATTATTATTATTTCAGGAAACTCAACCTTCATCTACCTATATGTTCATAAGATTCAAGTATTTCTTATCAATTGTTATTCTGTTCTGTTATTCCAAGTCTGGAAAAGACATTAAATAGAATTTATTAACTTGAAAAAGCAGTCCAGAAGTAAGAAATTGATAAGCGTAATGAAAATCAAATATGAAAACATGTAAATTGTGTGGCTCATTATACACATTGTTTATCTTTTAACATTTTCATCTCTGCAATATCAAAGTTGATACATAACATGCTTTATGGATACAGTACAAAAGGGTTGCAAGATATGAGGAACCGCACGTAATAGTAGAGTAAATAGAATTCAGAATGGTACAGAAAAGCAGATCCTAAATCTTTAAGTCTTATACCTTCTATTTGAATTTGGGAAGATCTCGAAAATTTTGTATCAAAGAAAAACTCAAAACGATTCCCCGTTCAAGATCGTGGAAGCAGAAGCGGTGTGTAGCAAATTTGGGGAGACAATTTTGCTGAATTTGGAGGCAGTCACATTCCTACCGCAGAGGGTGTTTGATGCATATAAGCCACATCCGGAGGAGCTAAGTTCGGGGAGAGGACTGAAAAACGTGGGGAAACCGTATCCGACAGTCCTCTTTGAAATCATATAGAACTGTTTTATCTACAAGAGAAAGAGAAAATTGATGGTGGATAATCAGTGGTGATATTTATCGAAAATCAAAAAAAAAATGTTTGATGTATAAACAACAAAATAATATACAATATATCTATAATTAATATTATTGTTTTTCATAATCATTTTTTACGAAAGCTAATGACACTTTTTACAAAATTATGTAACTTTCAGTTTCTATACATCTGCGATCCATTGTAATCACCATAACATAAATAGCCATTCTTTTCGAATAGATTTGCTGACATTGTAAACTAAATATTCCATCGTCTCTACACCAGAATGAAACTGCTGGCGATGCTATAAAATTATCTATGTTGATAGCTTCTATTATAAAATATTTTTATATTGTTGTTATATCAGCATAAACGTACATGTTTGGTTACTGTTTCTTTATTACAAAAATATCTTTTGTTGGTAACTATATATTTTTAAACAAAGATACACTATTGTTAATAAAAGACTGGACTGAATAAATGCATTTAACATCAAGCTAAAAAATATTTTTAATTTCATTAGTAACCACATCAATAATATTTTCCTTTATAATAATTTGTCTTTTCTTGAAATCCATTGCAAATGATTTGGTAATGATTTCTCTTGTAACTATATTTTTGTTTTAATCTCGCGGGTAATCTGCTCAAATGTTAATTTCATGACCGTCTCTATAGAATCAATGATAAGATGAAGTATCTTAGGCATTTTCAATATACATTTTCAGATTAAGAGACAAGTTGAAATTTTCATAATACTTTAACATTGAAACTCTCAAAAGATCAGCAATATCTTGCTTCTATTTGTCTTAACAATTCCCTCTGGAACATTTTTTGTAAAGTCTATTATTTTTTATTTCAAATAAGATTTTTTCAATGATATGCATGTATGTGTTCTTTTGCATTTTTATTGATGCCTCAGTAGCTCTGACTACTTTCCTCCTGAATCTTTTGAGTATTTTCTTAAGTATCTTTTTTATCAATACATATTTTTTTTGATTAAAAAATGTACTAAAATTAAATATATTAATATCATCAATTTTTTATTTAAATATTTCTCTGTGTCAAGCAAGAACGTTTGAAAAGTTGAGTATTTTTTACTATTTTTCTTTTAATTCCTTCAGTTTTTTGTATATATCCATTTATATGCATAGTAGGTATAGGTACATTTCCAGATTAAGAAGTATGTAGAAATTTTCATAATTCTTTAAGATTCAAATTCTCAAAAAATCTGCAATCTGTATTAACAATTCTCTTATCAGTAAGCAACAGTTATTTGAAGAGATATTTTTATATTCAGGATGTAGCTTGATGATAAGAACAACAAAGGCTTTTTATCTTTGAATACATGTATAAACTGAAATAAAAAAAGTTTATAATTCATTTGAATCGTGTCGCGTGCTGAGCGTAAAAATAAATATATATAAATAAAAAAAAAGTTCGAAAGTAGTGAAGGGTGCTGTGATTGTGTGTGTGATAATTCTAAGTTCAGATTACTACATTAGGGAGTAAAAAAGTTTCATATAAACTTTATTTTTTCTTAAATATAAATTTTACAAATAAATCAACTAAATATCAATGATATAAAATTAATTATTAACGAGAGAATTATGCAAAAATTATTCAAATTTTCAATTTTTTTCTATACCCAAACGGTTCTGAAGAAAAATTTTCAAAAAATGCCTCTTAGTGGAGTGAGGTTTATAAATTTGCTCACAATTTCTCGTTAATACTTCGTGCTCTTTCGAACGTATAATTTGTTTCTGAGCAATATGGATGGGGTCTGATTTTTCCAAAATCATTTCTTTTATTTTCTCGAAATTTAACATCTGCGACACATTGTAGTTTACAACGGATTCTTTTCCATTACAAATATATTTATACGCATAATTTCTTGGTCCTCCAGAAACGAACTCTGTTATATATCCACCATTTAATTCATCTGTCAAATCTCCAATACAATCTCCTGTAGGAAGGTCGGGGTAGTTACACCGGGAGATATAGATTATTGAATCGGTGTCGTAATATAGTACTCTTCGGTCTACCTGATCCAAATGATCATGTCAGACGGGCAGATAAATAGTGGACTCTTCCGACTCTTTCTTTCACTTTTTCTTGATTTGCAGTAGGCACTGCTTATAATAAAGCATTAATTTATTTATTTTATATTTGACAACACATAGAGACAAATAATAATACATTTCTGACTTTTTCATACATGACTGTTTCTGATTTCCGGTGATTCATTCAATTTTCAAGTAAATTTTTGAGATAATTGCTATTTGATTCCTTTCAGAAAATGGGAACTACATATGTTGCCTGCTCTCACAACTGGAGACACCAATGATATATGGGCAGTGAAAACTTCTTCGTTTCTCGAAAGCCCACGATACGTCATCATGTGCTTTCAAAAAAAATCATGATTACAGTAAAGTTAAAAACGATCCTACACACTTTGATCATGTAAATGTAACAAATATCACATTAACTCTCAACGGAGAAAGTTATCCGAAGATAAAGATGCATTTGACATTCGACAAAGGTGACTTTCCTCAAGCCTACTTCAATTATACGCAATTCAGATATAGTTACAAGAATTCCTCTCAACATACTCCGCTCCTGGGATATGCTGAATTTGCTACACATCCTCTGTTTATTATCGATTGCTACAGACGAGACGAAAGTGTTAAAAGTTCCACCGTAGATGTCAAACTGGAAATAGAAGCATCTCAAGGCTTCCCCACCAACGTCTGAGCTTTTTGTATTATAGTCCACGATAACATCATCGAACATTTAACTCTCAGAGAAATTATTAAAAAGTGGAATTGAGTTGTTTGAGTAGAGTTCGTAGACATCCAAGGCTTCAAAGTTGAGCAACAATTTCAACTAAAAGAGATTAGCATAAGAATTGGAGAGCAATGTAGTCATTTTTTTCAGCTGCCACACAAACCGTTCTCTGCTCTCAGCAAAGAAGATAGACGTGGAGTTTGTTCTATAGAAAAAAATCATGGACTTGGATATCCATCGGGCTTCATTGAGTTCACCTTATTGGATGATATTCTCAAAGAAAATGTGTGTGATGTTGATATAATTTATGTGAGAGGTCATGAGATGAAGAACTTTTTGACAGAAAAAGTACAACATGCTAGAATTGTTAATTTGGAGGATTTGGAAAATTCATGGTGGGGTATTCCAACTTTCAACAACAGCGATACAGCATCCTGTATGAATCACCTTCGGACCGCTTCATCAAACAGATGCAGCCTTCGAAACGTTGGTGTTTTGTATAGATGGTTTTATAATTTGATACCTATTTAATAAAATGCATGCTTATGTCTAAAATGTTTTTTTTTTTATTTCGCTGTTATTATAAACTATAATATTTATTACTAATGAAATATAATTTATTATATAATATTAATTTTCATTTTCATTCTCCGAATTTGGAGGATCGTTTCTTACCTATCATACGGCTGGTTTTTAAACGCTTTGTGATGGACCAATGTACCCAGCCATCGCCCTAACTAAGGTTAATAATCTATAATACGTAGACTAGGTGAAGACTTAATGTTTTGTTATGATATTAAATATCACGCAGTGTGTAGTTGACCTTGACCGCACATAACCTATGCATAACATATGCCGTCGCTTCCTCGAACTGAATAGAAAAGTGTTGAAATACACATAGATTCTAATGAAAAATATGTTATTCTCGTAAAGGAAATCTATGTTTCCTACATTTGAAATCGAATATAATTTAGGACTTGGTTATAGTAATGATGAGTTATCAGATATGTATTCAGCTATGAAACTGGGCCTAAACAAGACTTACTGATTGTATTTTAGTCATTATTTTTGATTAATACACGATTTGATATTGTTGTGTTATAGCAAAACATAATTTCTCATAATTTTATTATGACAAATTATTTGGGTTTCACAATGCTACATAACATCAACTAAATGTGGTAACCTACATCATACTCAATGTGTATAGTGTATGTAACCTACATTCACGAGGTGTTCCTGCATACATAACGGAACGATTATATCTATCAGCTGTTGATAGGCGGTAGCGAGTAAATTTCTTGCTGAGTTTGCATTTATGTATTGGTAATGACCCAGTAGAGTTCAATATATTTTTCATTGTATTTGTGATTCATTTTGAATGCAAATCTTTGAAAAACATACATAATTCATTTCAGAACTGGTATCTATATATTACGGTCTTTTTCACAGTATTGTAAATTATGGAATTTTCGCATGGGGAGGGGCCTACCTATGAAATACATATTAAAAAAATAATTAACCTTCAAAATAAAGTATTAGAAATAGTTTTTGGCATCAATGAAATATTAAAACCCGTCAACATTAGGCAATTTTTTCTTTTCGCAATCAGTGATTCCAATCAATGAAACAAGCTTATGACAATACAAATACTATTACTCGAGAGAACAAAATTGAAGTACCAAAACCAAGGAGAGAGAAGTAGGATGAAAAAATTATAAATATATTGCATGCAAAGTTTTCAATGAAATGAAGTATAAAAAAATGGATTCAGGACAATTTTAATATCGAGAGAAAGATTGATCCAGACACAAAATAATTTGACATTTCTGACTTTTTCATGCATGACTGTTTCTGATTTCCGGTGATTCATTCAATTTCCAAATAAATTTTTGTTGAGAGACAATTGCTATTTGTCGGAATAATAAATAATGTAATCGCTTAACCGCAAGTCGTCATCGTATTATTAGGTAATATTTATCAGGATGTAATAAGAATTAAATTAATTAAAATGGAAAGTGTTAAAGATAAAGCTGGTTCTTTGTTAAATTATTTTGTATATTTCTTTTGTCAAATGTTTAATTATATTTAACTGTGTCGATGTAAATTGTATATATATTTTTACGTATAGTCAAAACATGTTATTGTTAGATATTTTATATTATGTATAAGTAATTATTATTGTGTTCATATTGTTATATTGTAATATAGTTATTATAATCATTTGACGAAAAATCTAAAATTATAAAGATATTAGATTTTTTTAAGGAAGGGGTGTGTGATGGACCAATGTACCAGGTCATCGCCCTAACTTAGGTGAATAATCTACAATACCTAGACTAGGTGAAGACGTGATGTTTATGTGTGGAAAATATCACGCAGTGTGTGGTTGACCGCAATGGTAACTCCACATATACCTAGCATACTAGTATTTTGCGTTTCCTCCTTCTTATGTTTTCTTACGTGGCTGTAGTGTTTTCGGGAAATACGTGAAAGTGATGTGACAACAAGTGAAAATTATGTTTGTTAAACTATGTAAGTACACTTTTTTTACCTATTCGCTTCCTTGTATTTTTCTCAGCTTGATATTTGTACCATTTTTCTCTCTCATTTCATGTATTTTGCATTTCTTTCTGTAATTTTCCACATCTCACATAGCTATTTTGTAGTTACTTGTATCATTTTTCTTGATATTTGTATCTTTTTCTCTCTCATTTCATGTATTTCTTTCCGTCATTTTTCACATCTCACATAGCTATTTTGTAGTTACTTGTCTAATTTTTCTTGATATTTGTACAATTTTTCTTTCATTTTCAGTCATTTGTTGAGTTACTTGCCTCATTTTTCTTGTTATTTGCACCTTTTTCACAGTTATGAGAAATATACATATTAATTTAAACCAATGCCGACACATATTGTATTCTAATATTATAAAATTAATTCATTATTACAACATGTGTAATAAACAAATGATAAGAAATATATGAACCTTATGTACCATATAAATAAAGTATCATGTTGATTTTGTAGAAATAATTCTTGTGCTATATACATTTTATGATTTTAAAAGACAGAACAGTTTCTTGTACCATTGTCTACAATCATGAAAGATGATCTTTACGTTGAATCAGCTGAGTAACTTTGACAACAATTCGCGCTGGGTGCGGTCTTCGTCAACCTCTTATCACAACAGCTGACTGATATCACGGAAGCATGTCGTTGTAATATTTGGTTTTTTGATTCAGTGAGATTGGTGAGAACATTTCATTGGATCCTGCCAGCATGACGTCATCCTCAATCCAACTGCTCAGCGATGTTGACGCTACCTGCTACTGTTTTTTCTGGATGACTATGTTCCTTGGATGCCTGTGCACAGATGACAAATTCTTTGTATCCCATGCCAGCTGTCATTTGTCAATTTGAATTTCCCCCGTTGCCAAGATGGCGCAGTCAACTGCCGGTATTTCCCCCGCTTCCGAGATGGCCCAGTCAGCTGTCAAATTTGAATTTCCCGCCGAGAGGGCGTGGCTTGGCTGACCAATCAGAGATCAGCGAGGATGGAAGTGGTGGGGGTGTCGAAGGTAGCCCCATTCTGTAGTACATAACTACTCTCCATTTTTGTTTTTCCAAAGCATCCCTTGTATTAGGGACAACCCAGGCTGGCGATGAAGAAGGGGAATTAGAAGATCTGATTATTCTCTGATCAAGCATTTTATTGATATGATGTTTCACTTCTCCCTTGTGGATATGAGGGTAACAGTACGATTTGGTGAATATCGATTTGTTCGTTTGTTTTAAAAGTGTGTTTAATTTCGTTTGTGAACGGTAAGTTGTATACTTCGAAATAGAATATGTCAGAAAAATCAAGGCAAAGTTTGGTTATTAATTCTGCCTCTTATTCGTTTAAAGTTGCAGTATTGTGAGAAATTTGCCTTTTTCCATGACTCTCACGAGCGCGTTTGAAAGGCACAATTTTTCGATCTTTAGCAGATAAAATAACTTCAGTATTGGAAAGATCGCACTTGAGCTTGAAAACTTCTTCTGTTCGGGCATCTGTCGTTACAGTGTTTTGATTGATTGAAATATTTTCATCTGGTTTAGTTGTTTCGGTTGGTTCTCTCATTTCGTTCACTTTGATTAAAGGTATCTTTTTAAAGTGTGTGATAAAGTCCATCAAATTCTATGTCCAAATTGCAGATATAAACGTTATGAGGGTCCCTAAAGTTGAAGGGGACTGGAGTAGATTTTGTGATATTTATTTTTTTAGTAATATCTTGTATACAAGCATTAGGTTTGAAAATTGAAAGTTCTGCTCCTGAATCTATGAGAAATTTAAAAGTTTTGGAAGTGTCGTCAATATATTATTTGATTTGAGAGAGATCAGATGATTTATAAGAAGTTCTGTTCTGGGAAGTTAAGGTTGGGGTTGAAATTCTCTAGATTTATAGATTGAATCTGAGCTTGAATTTTCGTGATTTCTGGATCTTCGTTCGGAGGTTCCGTCGGAGGAGGTGGGCCTTGGTGAAAATCCTGCATTTCTTCATTTGATGTTTCTGAAGGATAACTAGAATAATATTATCTTGTGATATCTGAGCTGAATATTCATTGTCATAATGTGACTGATTTTTAAAGTCTGTTTTGTAATAATAAGTGTTATAGGTATCATATTGTTCGTAGTTCAGGTGGTTTGTTCGGTTCTGTTGATATTTATTATGATTTGGGTTAGGTTGGACCACAGAAGGTCCGATGTAACCTAGATTCGGATTTGGCCGAATCGTTGCTGTGGCTGTTGAGAATTGAGCTGTTGTGGATGATGTTGTTCAGATGGTCTTATTTGTGGTTGAAAATTTGTAGGTTAAAATTTTCTTTGCATTCTGCGTTAGTATGTCCTATACGTTTGCAATTATAATACTGTGTTTGTGGCAAATGCTGATTGGGTTTTCATAATGGAACGTTGATATTTTTATAGTTTTATAGAGATTATTGAACTTTTGAGATTCGAAGTAATTGAGTTGCATTTCTCGACGAACTCGGTTTGTAGCAGTTAAAATATCAGTAGGGTCGCTGGCTTTAACAATTTGTCCTAATTTTGGTTCTAGTCGGGACAGGAGCGTAATCAATGCCATTGTTTCTGTTAGACGAGTTTGTACGTTTTTCTCTTCTTGAGTGAAATTTTGCTTGTTGAAGTATACATTTTCGCTTCGTGCGTTTGAACTCTGGTGACAAATGTTAAAGGCGATTCATTTGGTATCTGTTTTATGCGTTGTAAATCCTGTGTCAGTGATGACAGATCTCGAGCATCAACAAAATTACTTTCTAGCAGTAATTCAAGCTCTTGCCAAGTGGCTGGATTTCTGGACATAATTAATTCTGCCGATCTACTGCGCAGCTTGTTTTTAATGTGTAAACTTATGAGGGTTTTTTGATTGTCTACGGCCATGTTGAAGGCATGAAAATATAAAAGTATGAAGGAATATCTGATTGCCATCATATTCCGGCACAACTGAGAATATCTCACTCACTCTCAATATTTGTACGGTTCGACCGAACTCAGTTAGCTCGGATCTCATCGTTGTTAGCGCTGGCGGTATTGGTGGGAATTGTTAACTTATTGTTTCTCAATAACAAAAAATTTCTCGATTGAATGGGTAGAAATGTGTTTGTATATTGAGTGAAAGAACTGTATATGTAATCCTAATCAATTGTGAATGATAAAGTAAACGGGATGATTCATAAATGACTTACATGAGCTTCCACATTTGTAGATGAAATCTGGCTCCATTAGCGTTGCTCCGACAGGTTAGTATTCACTTGTTCCAGGTGTCGGAGGGACTGTCTATAGTAGGGTTGGCTGTGGTTTACGTGTTTTTTCTTTTTTCTTAAAAGTTTTGGAACCACCACACTCAGTTAGGACTTACTTGTTCTGAATTTGAGAGGAATCCCACTTCTGACACCAATTTTGGATTTATTAAATTAAAATTTACTTTTAAAAATTACTTCAAACTTTTATTACAATATTTTACAAAAAATACATAGAATAATGGTTATAAGTAATGAGTTTAACTAAATAACTATTAGTTTTTTCCAAGCAATATGATTTTTTCACAATAAAAGAAAATGCACGCTGCTGCGTTTCACACCCATACCAAAATTACGCGGCTACTTTCTCACTAAAATTTTGGTCTTTTTATTCTACTCCTTGCCAAGCACTATTCTCCAACACTTGATCAGCTAGAGCTGACGACATAGACGTTCTTCCAGATAATTATTTTGAGAGTATGCGATATCGTGTTCTTTAGAAGCTTCATCCAACGGATTGATACTTACATCACCACTCAACATTCAATATTATTAATGATATTGGATGAGACCTCCATTTGTAAAATGGAAATGCTTCATGTAGGGAATCACATCATGAGAGTTATTGACCTATTACTCTTATTTTATCCCAATGACGATAGATTTGAAAACGTAAACGTTTACGCAAAGTTGTTGAACAAGCCCAAGTAGTGGAAGAGTTTATATGAAAAGTCAAAGGGATTAGCTATTTTCCATTCAAAAATAATGAGGAAATTAATGAAGCCACTTCAAAAGTACCAGCTCCAATAGAATTAATATTTGTTCTTTTTAGTGCATCAACTGTTAACGTAGGTCCGATTTTTTGTAAAAAAATATTTATAATGGTTGTAGAAGTCCATTCTCGAAGTGGAGTGAAATGGTAAGACCAAGTCTTCTCCACAGTTTATTATTAAAGGTTAATTACTGATGAGACATGTTTCGAGATTGTACAATCTCATTTTTAATCGAAATGTTGAAAGTTCTGTAACAAATTATATTATAAGATCTTGAAATATAAAGTGAAAAATTATGTAGTTAAGATACAAAATGGTGGATAGTATACTCACATGGAGATGAAAATATGAAAAATTTAAGAGAAGAAAACATTATGTAAACGATCCCAAAACCAATGCAAAAAAATGAAATTAACATATATATACTTGAAAAATAAAAATAAATAAATTATCCCGTTATAAAATTAAAATAAAGTAAAAAATATTTAGTTTTAGTTTTTAATGATATTGGAAATTAATATTGGTCAATTGTAATTGATTCTTTTTATCAATTGATAATATTTTTTTATACAGTTTGTTACTTTCAACAAATTGAAGATATACGATATCTTTTAAAATATGATGAATAACAGTACCTACAATTTTTATATAATTTCTTTTGATATCATATGTAATAATGAAGTTAGCGACCGTGGACACATTGAAAACTCTCCGTGTATATCAAACTTCTCATACAGCTGTTATTAACAATAATCCCATGACATTATTTGATAATTTATAGACAAATGGGTAATTCTATTAGAATTACCAGGAGAACATTGGTAATTTTTGCCTTCTATACCTAGTAAAAGAACAATGCTTGAATGTAATAAAGAATTGAGAAACTTCAAATACGTTATTAGTGTCTGAATAGATTCTTAAAATAATTCTTCAATGAATTTGTGGATAAAACTTCCATCAATTTCCAAGTCTAAGTAATGTACTTACTAACAATTTTATTTTATAGCGATAACTCTTTATTCGACGAATAGGTAATGTAAGTAAAACTATCTAATAATAAGTGAAAAAAATGTTCTGAGAGGTTCTTATATTTAAACATACTTGGAAGGGCAGAACAACGCCTGCTGGGCCATCAAGTAGATTCCAAAATGGCACAAGTGTTTAACAATATAAAGTTTATTTGATGTTTTTAATATCTCATAGATTACACATTTCCATATCGATTAATTTGTGGGTTTGATAGCAATTAGAGCTCAACAAAACTTCGTGGTGATATCCATCAGACCGTCATTATTCCATTCAAATTGCGTGTTGTCGTGTTTGAGTGAAACGAACCTTCAGATAGAATAATTTATTGACTAACTGTTTTCATTGTAATGACAAAAAACTCCCCACACTATTTGTTGACCCTTGTTATAATCAATGATTCTCACCTTCCTTCAATAATCGATAGAAACCCATTAACATGACTATTATACAAGAAACGTTTTGAAAATGCATAATATCATCAATGATAAAAACAAGATATTCTTAGCTAGAAACTATTATTTAATACATTTTATTACTTTCTCGTGTAATACGTCTTTCCACATTTGGAGGTCCCTAGAGTCAAGATCACAAAATAATGTGAAATATTAGTCCAACTATTTTTAAAATGAGAGTGTTGATGATGCACTGGTTACCTTCATAAGTATGATCCTTGTAAATCTTTTGAATGTTTTTTGGTTTACTATTAAGTCTAATGGTTTTCTTCTTATCTTATCTGTTGTTAATATTTTACTTCAGTTGTTTTCTCTGATATTTTTTTGAACACCTACACCAAGTGTTGCGTTGGCCCGTGCTACTAGTCAAATGTCGTCAGCTTAGGCATGTTTTATATTGACTTGGTTAAATAATGAGATCCGCTGGTTAATGGTTGATAACAAAGTGAAGAATAATAATGAATAGTTTAGCAGGTACATCATTTTGGGCACTAATAGGTCTTCAAATGCTTCTTTTACGTCTGTTGATATTATAGAGAGTCTATTGAAAATACTGTCACAAAAGGGAAATTGACAAATATTTTAATATTTTGGCATTTGAACAATATGGTTTTATAGGATATAGTAACGTTTATCCATGTACTAAATTCACATCAAAGTTCACAGTTTGCTTTCAAACGTATTTTGACCACCTTGTAGACCAAACTCGACGTAGTACTTTTTGACCTATCACCGTCTGTACCGAATAAATTATTATTAACATATGACTCTGGCTGAATGATTTCATAGACTCACTGAGACCCGTGATAAAACGGTTTTATATAGCTGAATTTGACACGACGTCGTTTGAAATTATTCTAGACGCTTGTCAAACTGACAATACTGTGAAAAAATTTACTTCGCATATCGTTTCTGGAAGCATCGAGAATAAATCTACTAATTCTAGAATTAATTAATGGAATCCACAAGCAACAACTATAGCAGACAAGACAGTGGAACAAATAGATAGCTACTAAAACGAATAATAACCGAAAGTAAGTGATAAACTATCCACATAACACTGCCCCCTTCTCAACATTGATCGTCCCTATAAAACGTTACGTCAATCCCTTTATAAGGTGAAAATATATATATGTATGGTCCTTACCATTGTTTGTCCATCTTTGGAGAACGACCTCTTCATGTTTTTGTATTGTAGAGTCACAATTTAGCACTAGATTTTAATATTCCTGTTTCTGAAGGAAGATCATACTGGCATTCATTGGGTCATAAGAAATCTTCAATCGCCCTTTCACAAGATCGTGTATGTCCTCTGAATATAAACATCTACAGATGTGGAATGTTCGCTTCATAAACCAAACAAGATATCAGATGGAAGTTTCAAAGCACAGTGCCAGCAGGGGCAAGATCTCTATAGACCATTAAGAGGAGCGGTATACAGTTATCTCAGTTTGTTTGGTACACATTGAAGGCTAACTACAAGTCATTTTTTAGTGTTCTGTTAAATATCTCTACCGCTCCATCGGATTGTGGATGCATTGGAGTTGTACGAGTGTTCTTGATCCCCATTAGGTTATACGCGCTCTGAGAGATTTCCAACTCAAAATTCCGGCCTTGGTCCAAATGAATCTCTAACGGCACACCAAAACGACTTATCAGATTTTAAATTAGGGCATCCGCTACAGTTTTTGCCTTCTGATTTGCATTTGAGACTACCTTTGGCCATTTACTGAAATAAATGATGACTAAGAGATATTTGTTTCCAGAACTGCTTATTGAAGATGGCCACGGAATGTTGATGACTATTCGCATCGTCGACACCAGTCTTCAAGGTCAGCTCGACTTCCTAACCAGTAGAATCTTTCTCTGATCTCCGAAAAAGTTGCCCTACAATGAAGCTCTTGCAGTACTTGTGCAATCCTTTTCCGTGGAATAATAATTTGCAAATTAAGAGTGTTACCATCGATACTTTCCGATTTTATTTCTCAAAACATCATTATCAATTACTAAAGATTCCCAAATTGACCAGTATCCTTTTATCACAGAAGACAGAGCTAAAATCTCCTGCCAAGTAGATCTTGTTACATCCATTTTCCACCTCATAACTGGTCCAATAACTTTGTGATCCAGTTGATCTTGCCTGAGTAGTTCCGAACTCCAGTTTGGGTAAGCATTTATCAGAATATCTTTGACTCTCTGAATTTCTGGCAAATTGTTTTTGAGTTTTGAGCAGTTTTTGCAGTCTTCAGCCTAAGATCGTCTTGTCAGTGCACCACCTCTGTGGTTATTACCAGGACGATGTTTAATTTTGAAGTAATATTCTCAAAGTTGCTGGAACCAATGCGCTATCTGACCATATGGGCTTTTGAACTTGACCTGTCATGCGTGATGTGTCCGTGGAACAAATTTCTAACTGTATATATATTTGTGGAAATATCTTATGGTTGACTACAGCTAGCAAATCCTGCCGCGTCATATGGTAAGTTTGTTCAGCCTTTGATAAAGTTTGTAATAGGCTAGTACATATCCTTCGATTCTTTGGGACGAAATTTCCGCAATTTCTGATTTACTGGCATCGGTGTCTAGAATTAATTCTCTTTCCTTCTGGGGACTACCCAAATAGTAGATGAGTACAAAGCACGTTTCAGATATTCAAAATTCTTCACAAAACGTCTGCAATATATACAAACGACTAAGAAACTCCGTAGATCTGCTTTTTTCCTAGGTACAGGCTAACTACGAACCAATTCTGTCTTTTCCGGGTCTGTTCCTACTCCACTTGTATCCATTAATCCCTCAAAAGTCGTTGCCTTGCCCAATTCGAATGGTATTATGATGAATTGCCAAATACCAGTTTAGCCTAAAAATGCTTCACGTACAAGAGCATCTTCAGTTCTTGTCGGACTACCGTAAAGCTTGTTGCATCTCAATATATTTTATGACGTCAATGAATGTTTGATTGTTAACCTGTCAATTCTAGCAGGACTAATTACAATACCTTCTCAGGTGCATTTCAGGCTTGATTTGCGATATTTTTTTTCTGTTATTTAAAATTTTCTTTCGAAACTTTCTTGAACTTTCTCTAATTTCTGATCAACTTTATCTAGTTTTTTGACGTCTTCTTGGACATTCTCTGGTCAACTTCATCTCTCACTATTCCCTTTCTTTTAAGATTTGTCTTATTCTTACCAGTTCTCTTGTCTTATTCTTTCTTGATCTTCTAGGATTTGTCTTCTTGTTTGTTATTCTTGTCTAAAACTTTCTTGATCGTCCTTATCTTGTTGTTGTTATCTAATTCTTTCTTGGTTTTCTTATACTTGTTGTCGTGTCCTTTCTTGGTCTTCTTTTTCTTTTTGTCTAATTTTTTCCTGTTTTTCTAATATTTGTATTCTTCTTCTTCTTTTTCCTTTTTCAGGTACTCCACCAAATGTATTGAAAATGGTTAGGGGAATTATTTTACTTTCTAGGTTTCCTTACCAAATTTGTGGGAATGGGACCCTATTACTAAGACTCCGCTGTCCATACGTCCGTTTGTCAGCGGCTTCTATCTCATGAACCTTAAGTAAGTGAACTTTTCTGGGAATGTTTATTTCTGTTGCTGTTACAACAACAAATACTAAGTCCATCCGTGTATATCCCATGAGCAATAATAGGTAAGCGGTAATTTTTTTCTTTTCCAATGGTAAGGAACCCACTGTGTGCGAGTCATTTTAAAAAATTATAGTTTTAGCGTAGGTACTTGGCACGAAATTTCCCCGATATCCACAACTGTTGGTTTTGCTTGTAGATTATTCTATCATATTTCTGTGCCCCCTTTGTTGTAAAACAATTTTAAAAATAGTCAATTTCACGAGCCACGGCATTGCGTGACTTTTTTGTCGACTTTCTTCCATAAATTAAATCATTTAATGAAACGCCATGATGAAATTCAATTTACACCGAGCCCGGTTACCTCGAAGTTTCTCATAAAATGTTCAAATGTCATAGAATGATTATAATGAACCTTCTGTTTACAGTGGCTCTTGTTTCGAATTTATTCAACGATTCTTCAGAATTGTGTATTATTTAGCCCTATCGTGCATAATTGACATGAAAAAACTACACGCTCACAATTTAAATTGTTTTGAAAGCTTTCCATCCACATCTAGATGTAGGTAATAATATTTATAATCTGTGGAGCGTCACATTAACTAGAAAAGATAATCATGACAACATTGAAATAAAATTAATACCTTTTCGTTGTAGTGCGAAAGTCATTTAACCTTGAATAAATAGAAAATGGTGGACAATATATTTTTCTTCCAAATGAACAATATAAAGAAGATTAATTCGTTGCTGTAAAATGAATATAAATTATTTTAATACGTGTGTCCAGTTGTTATTCTCGAAATATTAAATCCCCAAAAATATTCCCAATATAAGACTTTTGGAGGTGAGAGCTATATTCTCCAAAACTCGACAAAAAAATCTCAAATCTTTCGCATACGCTCAGTAAGAGCTCCACACCCATACACCTTTTTATTTTTCTTTGTATACGAATTTTGCTTTAATGGTACATTTTCATCAAGTGATTCTATCGCTTCTTACCGCCCCCAAAATTCCGTCCATGAAATTACAACTTGACGTATTATATTCATAACCCATTGTTCCACTAAATATGGACTAGCATTTCCAGTCACCTGCTCACTTTAAATGATAAAATTGTCACTACCTTGCATACATACTTGCAATGAATGCACTATATTCCGTCTTGGAAAAGAAGATGGAATAAAACAGAATTAATATCGCATTTGAACTTATATTCGTTTTTACGAACTTCATGTGTATATTTAACTATATGGTCAAGTTCTAAAGAGTTCTATTGGGAGAAAAAATCAACTTTGTTAGTGATCTACAATATTTTTACACACATCAAAAATACAAAAGTGCAATACGATCTATTTCTTAATATACAGGGTGTTTCAAATATATTCACAGGACTTGAGGATGTGATAGTTCGTCCAAAAATATGAAAAAAAAGTTTATATTAACTTACAGTTTAAAATGCGTCATTTTCGAGGTACCTACAGGGCGTTTAAATTTAAAAAAAATCGTTTCTTGTGACTATCTCCTGAACCGTTTATCGTATAAGTTTTGAGTCAGAACAACATTTTTGTCATAAATGGTGAAGATTTTGAAGGAGTAGTGGGTGTTTTTCTCCACAATTTCTACGCTAATGGAAGAAGTACGGTTTTGAGATGCCCATTTGACCCGCCAATGTTTTCTACACCAAAAAGGTACTGTTGGTCGTCGCCTCTATAAAATTGATTTTTCACGAAAACGGTCGAATTCAGAGCTCACGACGGTTCAAATGGGCATCTCAAAACTGTAATTTTTCCATTGGCATAGGAAATGGGGAGAAAAACACGCAACGATATTCTAGAGGATAAGTTAATCATTTTTTTTTTTCATTTTTTTGGACGAGCTATCACATCCTCAAGTCCTGCGCATATATTATGAGACATCCTGTATATTTAAACCTAATGAAAATAATTGCTAACACCGTATTAAGGAGACTTAGAAAGGCGTGGAGTATGTATAAAACTTATTATGAGTTGAAAAAAAAATTAACAACTTATGTTTCAACTTCATGGAAGGAATATTGGGGGCGGTGAGAAGCGATAGAATCACTTGATGAAAATGTACCATTAAAGCAAAATTCGTATACAAAGAAACATAAAAAGTTGTATGGGTGTGGAGCTCTTACTGAGCGTATGCGAAAGATTTGAGATTTTTTTGTCGAGTTTTGCAGAATATAGCTCTCCTCTCCAAAAGTCTTAGATTGGGAATGTTTTTTGGGGATACGGACTAACTTTAATTTTCAATAATCATACTGATTGTAAATACAAATATATATGTATATACAAGGTGGCTCACGGTCGATGGTACCTTAGACATTTATGGAGCACGGGACATAGGATCGTTCTGAAAATTTGGTTGTTCAAGTAAATGCTCCTAATCTATCGATCTAAAATATTTTCATCGATGCAGCGTTGTCGCTTATACCAAAAAGTAGCAGCATCTTTTTTTTTTCAAATAGAACACCCTTTTTATTACTGCGTTTTGCATTTGTCTTCACTTTCTTAATATTTTTGCCACACTTACACCTATCTTTAACGGTTCTCGAGATATTATTTTCCATATTTTTTATCCAAAACATTTCTGCGTTATTTCAATTCCTAGGAATTTGTCCTGCGTTATACAGGGTCGTTCAAAATGTGTGATTTTACTGCTAGATACAAAAATGTTTAAAAATGCGTTTTTTAAATGGAACATTCTGTATATTATGAAATATCCTGAAAGATACCTAAATTTCCTTCGATTTGATGTATCATGTTCCTATAGTAGCCAGAATTCCGAGATAAGAGCAATTGTCTAAAAAAAACAAATTATATTTCTCATATTTATCTAGGTTGCTATTAAATGTCATCATAGTACAGGACATAATGAAAATTTGACAATTAGTGCATTATTAATAATACCTTTGAGTATTTCTCAACGTAAGTGATTTGAAATGAATGAAATAACAATTCAAACGTAATTTTACGCTAACTTAAGAACGAATACAAATAATCCAATGGTCTATCGGCAAAGTAAAATTGCGCAGCTATCAAAATTTTTAGGGATATTATGATTAAAGTACCTGAAGAAATAGTTTTTTTTACTCAGTGGTAACCTAACCTAACCTAACTGAATAAGCAATAAGTAACTTATATCTTTAAATAGGTAGTGATAATGATTATTACTTTCTTAATAAAACAAAAAAATCAATTTTACATTAACTCAAAAACGAGTAAAGATATCGAGTAACGGTTTTCGCCAAAATGTAGCTAATTATGTGGCTCTTAATACCAATGATTGATTAATGTATCGTGTCATTTAATTTTTCAACAAAAAGATATGAAAACTGAATATTGGTTTATCAGTGCCCTCTAGGAGTAAAGTTGTGAACTTGCGAACACATCTGACATTATTTTTAAAATAAACGTCAAGTTATCTTTCAAACATGACTAAACTTATTAGATTTGGATAACGCGTCTAGGAGAATACAGCGGTCTAATAAAGTACTCCCCCCACCCATATAATCAAAAATACGGAAAAAGTGTGAGGACCAAAATTACGCAGAATGTAATGAACTTTTCATCTCCGGTACCAAAACAATACGTTAATATTTCGATTTTTTGAGAAAAATTTAATTTTTATTTATACCACGGTAATTACGCCACCTTGCGGCCCTTTTAGAAACTTGAAAATATTTTAGCTGAATTTCTTTTAGCCGATTTACTTATGAATTTTTATCCCGAAGTAGGGTTTACGGTTTCCCTATTATCCTACCTCGCTGACCTTAGTGGGACACCTGTATATATATATGCTGCATCTTTCTTTTCAGCGCTTGCCAAGAAATTAAATGTAATGTTACAGATCTTGAAGCATATTTGCACAACATTGATAATGGTAGTAACATTACCATTATTGTTGGGGACATGAATATAGATATACTAAAAAAAATGTGAGATCGCGAATAACTACATCCAGGCTCTCTCATCCTTTAATTAATATCTCATAAAATATTAGCTATAAACATAAAGTCATATTAATAAACTGACATTGTTTTTCCATTTTGATCATTTCTAAATGGAAATATTAAATCCTGTATATATATATACATATATATATATATATATATATATATATATATATATATATATATATATATGTTATTCTATAAATATTTTAATATTTTATATACAGATAAAAAAGAACGAAAAAAACAAAAATTCTAGCTTAACATATTCATATAAAATTATACAAAAAAATTATTATAGATTAAATTTTTTTAATTTAATTTTAAATTAAACTTTTTATTTAAAATTTTCATATTTAAATTATTCAATGTTTACGTAAATATTTAATAATTATAAAATAATAAAAAGTTTAAAAAAATTATAGATTAGATGAATAAATATTTTTATGATGTGAAAGTGATAAATTTAATATAATAAAGTAAGGGAGAGACTTATATACTGAATTTGGATCTTAAAGGGTTAATTCGGGAGAAATTTAACTTAACGTACTTTACTGGAGATTTTCATTAGGTGATTGTTTTTGGTAGAGCTTTTTCGGGAGGGACCCTATTTTAGGTTTACGGTGTCAATTTCTAGAAAAAAAGTTTTATTTTAGCTTAAAAAATTAGGTTTTATCTTTAATTAAATGAAAATTTTAATGTGATTTAAAATTAATTTTTGAAAATTCAATTTTTTGTTAATTCTCAGTAATTAGTTTTATAATATCAAGTAAATTTGGATATAGAATTAATTTTAAATATTAACTAAATTGCCGGCAGTTGCGGTTAGACAAATAATATAACTTATTTATTTTAGTTACTATTAATTGTTATTATTAATTTTATAATAATTTTATATAATAAGTGAAATTTTAAAAATTTAGAATATTAATTTTTGTTAATGAGTTTGGTAAATTTTGTTTAGAGACTAGGATTAGATACCCTATTATTCAAAAAGTATTTTTTATGCTAAATTAGTATCAGCTAAGATCTTGAAAAAAATGGTGGTATTTTAGTCTATTCAGAGGAACTTGTTCTGTAATTGATAGTCCACGATTTATATTACATTTTTTTAATTTATATATCGTCGTAATTAGAAAATTTTAAAAATTAAAAAAATATTAATTTCAAGATTTTATATTAAGAATAAATTCAGATCAAGATGTAGTTAATAAAAAAGAAGAGAGGAGTTACATTTAATTTATTTAAAGATTATTATTAGAATAATAACTTGAATTTGGATTTGAAAGTAATTTTAACTAATTAGTTAATTTGATTTAAGCTCTAAAATATGTACATATCGCCCGTCGCTTTCATTATAAAATGAAATAAGTCGTAACAAAGTAGGCTTATTGGAAAATGAGCCTAGAAATCAAAAAGTTAATTGTGGAATTCAATTTGATTTGAAATAATTAGATTATTATATATATTATTTATTATTTTTTTTATTAAATAAATAATTGTTTTATTCTATTTTTATAAAAAAAAACATTATTAATATAGTTTATTAGTATTGTGAAAGATTTTTTTATTTATAAAAAAGAAAAATTATTTTTTTGTACCTTGTGTATCAGGGTTGATTAAAATATTTTAATTATCTAATCAAAAGGATATTTGTCCTCATGGTAGAACATACCCTAAAAAAGCAGTAGGTATAACTAAAAACAATAATGTTGTTCCTGTCATTCAAGTTTCTTTTAAATTATATGATCTGTAATAAATTCCCCGTCCGATATGTGTGTATAAACAAATAAAAAAGAAAGAAGCCCCATTTGCGTGTAATGTACGAATTAATCAGCCATAGTTTACATCTCGTGTGATATGTGAAACACTTTCAAAGGCTCTTGATGTATCTGGGCAATAGTGTATAGCTAAAAATAAGCCTGTTAAAATTTGAATTATTAAATAAGTACCTAATAAAAATCCAAAATTTCATATAGTAGTAATAAAAATTTTAAATAGTCTATGATTTTTACGAATTATATTTTTCATTAGTTTTTTTGTAATTTTTGTTACTATACTAATTGTAATAAATAGGTAGAAAAATATGGTATATATGATTAAATTATTTGGGTAATAATATATAGATTTGTTGAAAATATTTTAATCAAATTACCAATGATAAAATGATAATAAAAATACTTATAATTAAAATTTTATTAGAAAATTTATTTTTTTTCATTCGAGGCAACTCTAGTTATATATATATATATATATATATATATATATATATATATATAAATAAAAATAATATTCCACTAATTATAATAATAAAAATATTGTATGAAAATCAAAAGGTTATATTTATTATACCTGTTATTAAAGCAATTATAATAGTTTGTAGAAGTAATATTATACCTATTGACAAAGGATGCTTTATAGTTATAAATATAGCTGAAATTAAGATTATTCTAGTAATTATTAAATAGATATCAGAGGATAGTTTATAAAAAAAATAATTTTGCAGATGAAAGATAAAGGGTTTCTTTTCCTTTGATGTTTTAAAAGTTTCCTTATTGTTGGTTTACAAAACCAATATTTTAATTAAATTAATAAAACTATTAATATTAATATATTTAAATATTTTGATTTTTACTTCGGCTTTAGTTGTTTTTTTCTATAGACGAGAGCATTTATTATTGTTATTATTATGATTAGAGATACTAGTTATTTCTTTGTATTTATTTATGTATATTTATTTTAGGTTATTAGGTTTTGAGTGATTTTTTTCTATAATTTTTTTAATAATAAGAGTTTGTGAGGGTGCTTTAGGACTTTCTATTTTAGTTTCAATAGTACGAGTTCACGGTAATGACTATATTATGACTTTTTCTTTATTATGATAAAATTTATTTTAAGGTTTGTTTTAACAAAAATTATTGATTAATGGAATGGGTATTTTTAATTCTTAGTTTTTTATTTATTTTTGAATATACTATAAATTTGAGTGTATTAAATTTGTCTTATATTTTTGGGAGTGATTATTTGTCTTATTATAATAATTATAATTTAATTTTTTATTTAATGACAGGGGATATAAATTTATATTTATATTTATGTATTAATATGTTTTTTTTGTAAAATTCCTATATTTTTTATTCATTTGTGACTTCCAAAGGCACATGTCGAAGCGCCTGTTGCTGGTTCTATGATTTTAGCTGGGGTTATACTAAAATTAGGGGGATAGGGTTTAATACGATTAGTATCTTTATTTATTTCTTAACTTTTACTTTACTTTTAATATTGGCTTTATTTTTATTGTTATTAGATTGGAAGGAGGTATATTTATTTCTTTAATTTGTTTACGTCAAAGAGATATTAAATCTTTAATTGCTTATTCTTCAGTAGCGCATATAGGATTAGTAGTTGCTGGGTTAATGACAAAAGATTATGAGGATATTATGGATCTTTGATGATGATAATTGCTCATGGCTTATGTTCTTCTGGGTTATATTGTTTGCGTAATATTATTTATAAACGATCATTAATTCGAAGGCTTTACTTAATTAAAGGGTTATTAAATATTTCTCCATCTTTATCTTTTTGATGATTTATATTGTTAATTGGTAATATAGCAGCTCCTGTTACTTTAAATTTATTTAGTGAAATTGCATTAATTAATAGATTAGTTTTTTATAATTCTCTAACAATTATTTTTTTATCTCTATTATCTTGTTTAGGCAGTTTATTCTTTGTATTTATATTCTTTTTCTCAGCATGGTACCTATAATAGAGGTATTTATTCAATCTATCAAGGATTTTATCGAGAATATTTATTAATATTTATGCATTGATTACCTTTAAATTTATTATTTTAAAAAAGTGCTTTAATTATATTAATTTATCTAAATAGTTTATAAAAAATATTGATGTGTGATATCAGAGATAAAATGTTTATTTTAGATAATTAAAATTTGTATTAAAGTTCTGCTCTTTTTATATTTTTTTCAATATTACTTAATCTTTAATTTTTTTAATTGGAGACTATAGATTATTATTAGAATTAGAAGTTTTTAGATTTAATTCTACTATAATTATAATAGTTGTATTGCTAGATTGAATATCATTAATATTTATAAAGATTTGTATTATTAATTTCTTCTTTGGCAATTTATTATAGGAGATTTAACATTAATTCGTTTTATTTTGTTAATAGCTATATTTGTTTTGTCCATAATATTATTGATTATTAGTCCCAATTTAATTTCTATTTTATTAGGTTGAGATGGGTTAGGGTTAGTTTCTTAATGTTTGGTTATTTATTATCAAAATGTTCGTTCTTTTAATGCAGGGATGTTATCTGCTTTATCTAATCGAATTGGTGATGATGCGTTATTAATTGCTACTGCTTGGATAATAAATTTTGGTAGTTGAAACTATATTTTTTTATTTAGAATTAATAAAGACAGATTTATTAATAGAATTATTGTCTTATTTAATTGTTTTAGCTGCTATAACTGAATCTGCTCAAATTCCATTTAGATCTTGGCTTCCTGCTGATATGCAGGCCCCCACTCCAGTATCCTCGTTAGTGCATTCTTCTACTTTAGTAACTGCAGGTGTATATTTATTAATTCGTTTTAATTTTTGTTTATCTGAAAATTAGGATTTATACTTGCAATTTTATCTTTAGGAGGCTATATTTTAGCTTTTATGCATTTATTAACTCATGCGTTATTTAAGGCCTTATTATTTATATGTGCTGGAGCTATTATTCATAATTTAAATAATTAGTCAAGATATTCGTTTTATAGGAAGTTTAATTAAGCACATACCTTTAACATGTTCATATTTTAATATTTGTAATTCTGCTTTATGTGGACTTCTATTCATATCTGGATTTTACTCTAAAGATTTAATTGTAGAATTTATATCCATAAATTATTTAAATGTATTTGTTTATATTATTTTTTATTTAGGTTTACTCCTGTAAAAAGGGGGAATCATTGGGCTACTCCTGCTATAATTGCAAACACAGCCCCTATCGAAAGCACATAATGAAAATGGGCTACTACATAGTAAGTGTCATGTAAAATAATTAACTGTTAAGCCACCTACTGTAAATATAAATACAAATCCCAATCTTCATAAAGTTGCTGGACTATATAAGATTTGTGTCCCATGCAATGTTGCTATTCACCTAAAAATTTTAAGTTGGGACTGCTATAATTATAGTTGCTGAAGTAAAATAAGCTCGAGTATCAACATCTATACCAACTGTAAATATATGGGGTACTCAAACAACAAATCCTAATAATCCAATTGCTATTATAGCATAAATTATCCCTAGAGTTCCAAAAACTTCTTTTTTACCTCTTTCTTATCTAATAATATGAGAAATTAGCCCATATCCTGGTAAAATTAAAATGTATACTTCTGGATGTCCAAAGAATCAAAATATATGCTGGTAAAGAATAGGGTCTTCCCCTCTTGCAGGGTCAAAAAATGAAGTATTTAGATTTCGATCAGTAAGTAGTATTGTGATCGCACCGGCTAGTACAGGCAATCTAAGTAGCAATAAAATTGCGGTAATTATAACAGCTCACACAAATAAAGGTGTTATCTAATCTAAGCTTATTCCTTCCGGCCGTATATTTATAATTGTAGTAATAAAATTTACAGCTCCTAAAATTGATTAAATTCCTGCTAAATGAAGCCTAAAAATAGCCAAATCAACTGAAGCTTCACTATGGGCAATATTAGCAGATAAGGGGGATAAACAGTTCAACCCGTTCCAGCCCCATGTTCAACAATTCTACTTATTAAAAGTAATGAGAGTGACGGTGGTAAAAGTCAAAACCTTATGTTATATATTCGGGGGAAAGCTATATCTGGGGCTCCTAATATTAGAGGTACTAATCAGTTCCCGAATCCTCCAATTATAATTGGTATCACTATAAAAAAAATTATGACAAAAGCATGGGCTGTGACAATCACATTATAAATTTGATCGTTTCCAATTAAAGATCCAGGGTTTCCTAATTCCGTACGAATTAGGATTCTAAGCGAGGTTCCTACAGTTCCTGCTCATGCACCGAAAATAAAGTATAATATTCCAATATCCTTATGATTTGTAGAAAACAGCCATTTATTCGGTGAAATGGCTGATAAAAGTAATAAACTGTAAATTTATGCATGAATATAAAATTCTTTCACAAATTTTAGCTATAGTCAAAAATGATTTTAAATTGCAAATTTAAAGGATTAAAACCTTTATATCTGGGATATGAACCCAATAGCTTAATTAGCTTATCTTACTACATTTTAGTATAAGAAGTACAAAGGTTTTTGAAGCCTTAAGCGGGGGTTTAACTTCCTCAAATGTATTTGTGACGGTGGTGGGGTGCACATGTTCTATCCTATCAAAATAGTCCTTTAGTCAGGCACATCACATATAATTTTATTAATACAAAAATAATGATAAACTTTCTTTTTTTATAAAATTAATAAAATAGATAGTTAAATAGTTGTTGTACTTCTAGGGTATGAGAAAATAAAGTATAAAAAATTCAAGTAAATTAGGTTGTTAGAGAATTTCAAGTAAAACTATATTTAAAAAAAGCATTCTTGAACGTGCTTCGTGACAGTGAAACGTGGCAAGTCCGGATCGCTTGCTGGATGCACTAGAATACGAGGCCGCGAAGAAGAGCTGCAAGATTCAAGCTCGCGTACGGCCAATCCCAGGAGACATTCGAAGAAACAATGCAGCGAGTAGTGAATGAATCTTTGGCTAATAAGAATGATATTCGATGTTGGAATTGTGGTCATCCTGGTCATGTCCAAAGTCGTTGTAAGGAAAAGAAGAACATGAAACCGCAATCTGAGGCGGAAAACTAAGTCGGGTTGAAGAGAAGAGGCGATCATCGACCCGTGTCCAGAATGCCTCAAGAAAGATTGCTCGAGTGGCATCCATGAAGCATCAGGTGAACATCTGGTTTGTCAATGGTTTCGTAAATAGTAGATAAAATTTGCTGCTACTGGTGACTGCGAAAATCTATGGTGAAATTGAGATAGATATAAAGATTGGTAACACGTATATTAGACATCAAGCTTTGATAGCAGACATAGAGGACGAGGCGATAGTTGGAATGGACATTGTGTCCTAGAATGGAATTGAACGGGACTTGAAGCGTGGCGTTATCCATGTCAATGATAAGGAGGTTATTCTTCACCGCAGACAAGAAGAAGCTGTCAGAGTAATACTAAAGATTAAATACACCCTTTGGTAATACTATCCGAAGAGGCTGTGATACCACAAAAAAGTGAGGTAGTTGTAGAATCTCGGGTGGAAGATGGCTCTAATCAGGGAAGCATTATGATGTTTGAACCTGAGATGGATGACGAGCAAATCAGCTGTGGAGTTGAGATCGGAAATGCCTGGTTCAACTTTATGATGTGATTCTAGTAAGGTTGATGAACGTTAACGGCTTACCTGTGGATAGATAGATATGACATTCATTGGCAATATACCAAAAAAGCATAAGCTGGCAACACGGCGTTTGTACCATTCATTAGAACATCTGTGAGAGTCGATGTTCACATGTTGACGGCGTACAATACTAGCACAATATTAGTAAACTTTAAATATTATTCACGCATCCGCTTTCACTTAAAATTAATTTCTTCGCAATTAATCCATGTTTTACATTCTGTCTACAATACTTTATAACCATTTACAAAACTAGAATGCTAAGGGTAGCACATTGTACATTATTCTTTCATTCCGTCTTAACCCTGTCACATGCTTTATCTTGCATCGCAAAAGTTTCAAAAAGCGTGCGTGTCGCGGACTTGAAAAGTCACCTGAGATGCTGCCAAATAAGTTTCAGTTCGGAAATCTAAATAAATTATAGATCTAAGATTAAAAATAAGCCAGCCTGTAAATTTGATACCCTTTCAGTATATTTATCACCAGATTTCTTACCATTACTTTAAGTTGCCTATGTTAAAGGAACTAGATTTAGATTTAGATTTAAGAGAGGGTTACATTGCACTGCGGTCTATTGTGCCCCCCACCTGAGTTGCACTCGCCTATACGCGGTCTACAACTCGCCTTCCAGTTCCAGAGTTCTAATGAACTCCAGTATCTGGGTTGGCTTCAAGGAGGATACTTCCTCACTACTGCAGGTTGCTAGTCCAAGGCACTGTTTGCGTTGGCTAGCAATGGCGGGGCATTCCGTCACCAGGTGATCCGGAGTTTCCTCCTCTTCCCCGCAGAATCTGCACTCGTCATCCTCTGCTAGACCTAATCTCATTAGATGCTTCTTGAGGCAACAGTGTCCTGTAAGAAATCCAGTGAGTAGGTGTAGCTTGTTCTTGCTGAGATCCAAATACCTTTTGGATCTTGCAGTATCAAAGTTTTTTAGAAACTTTTTGGAATGGTCCAATCCAGGGGTATCCCGCAAGAGTGTTTCTCTTACGGTTTTTTCCTTCTCCAGAAACTCCTTCTTCTAGGTGCTTTTATCTGTGCCACAGAAGGGTTCTGGGCCAGTAAATGGAGTTTGTGCTCCTTTCCAGGCAAGTGTGTTGGCCTCCTCGTTGCCTTTGATTCCCGAGTGGCCGGGAACCCAGACTAAGTAGACCCTGTTGTTCTTGCCTAGCTCATTGAGCTTCCTTCGGCACTCCTATACCATTTTAGAGTCAATGGTATGAGAGTTCAGTGCTTTAATTGCAGCTTGACTATCAGAATGTATTGCAATGTCACATTTCTGATAGTTTCTTTCAAGGTTCACCTTCACGCATCTCTCAATTGCAAGCAATTCTGCTTGAAAGACGCTTGGGCAGCGGCCTAGCGCAAATGAGCATTTGGTGCGATTCCCAAACACTCCAGCGCCTGTCCCCGTCGTGGTCTTAGAACCATCAGTGTACCATTTAATGGTATTCTTTTTGAGAGCTTGGGTTGTGAGCCCCCTGTCCCAATCTTCTCTGCTACTTAGCACCGTGGTGAAAGTTCTCTCGATGCTGATTTTCTTTGTCATTACATCACTGGGAAGGTTTGCTGATGGGATGTGTTTGGACAGAGAGGACCAAGCTCTCTGATTCCGAATTCCCACAATGTTTGAACCTTCGCTAGATAGTCTTAGAATGGCCTCATGGGCCAATGTATCTATCACTAGATGGAGAGGTGTGAGATCTGTGATGATCTCTAGTGCCCTGTTCGGGCAAGTTCTCGTGGCTCCAGTGATACAGACACAAGCTAGTCTTTGTATTCTATCGAGGGTTTTCCTCGTATTGCTCTGACTTGCCTTACCATGCCAGGCTATTGACCCATATGATATTATCGGTCTCACAGTCATGACGTACATCCATCGCAGTATTTTTGGGTTACATCCCCAAGTCTTACCAGTCAGATTTCTGCACGCCATTAAGGCCTTTATTGCTTTGCTAGTAGTAGCCTCAATATGCTTGTTCCACAGAAGCTTGCTATCTAGTGTTAATCCCAGATATTTGACTTCAGCCTTCCAGCTTATCATATCTCCACTCAAAGTGAGAGGTTTCATAGCTGGAAGTTTTCTTTTCCTAGTAAATGGAATAATTGTGGTCTTGGATGGGTTTATGCTAAGCCCCACTGACAAGCACCATTGCTCAATAGTTCTGAGGCCCTTCTGCAGTAATTCGCATAGGGTGTTTGCGAATTTTCCTCGGACTATTAGGACTATGTCGTCGGCATAGCCTATACATGTGAAGCCAAGCTCCGTGAGTTTGTGGAGTAACTCGTCTACTACTAAGCTCCATAGGAGGGGAGATATTACTCCTCCTTGAGGTGTTCCACGAGTAGCTTTAACAGAGGTGGTATGATCACCTACTTGGGCCTCAGCTATTCTTGTCTTCAACATCTCATACATCCATTTGATAATGGTCTTGTTCACTCCTCGTCGTGTGAGTGCCTCCCTGATTGACACATGTGTGGTGTTGTCAAAAGCCCCGGATATGTCCAGGAAGGCACACATTGCGATTTCTTTATTGTTCAGAGAACTCTGAATGACATCAGTTAGCTGTTACAGCGCGGTTTCTGTTGAACGCTTCGCTCTGTATGCATGCTGACATTTATGAAGTGGTTTGTCCTTCAGAATCTCTGTTCTTATGTAGTTATCCACGACTTTCTCTATCGTTTTCAGTAGAAACGATGTTAAACAGATAGGTCGGAAAGATCGGGGATCAGTCACATTTTTCTTCCCTATTTTCGGTATGAAGATTACTTTGGCTCTTTGCCATATGCTAGGTATAAGGCCCCGTGCTAGGCAGCTTCTTGTAATCTTCAGGAGATGGGGAAGGATCTCCTCCATTCTTTTCTGTAGGAGTATTGGGAATATGCCATCTACTCCCGGCGATTTATAAGGTTGAAAGGTGTTGACTGCCCATTCCAACCTTTGTCTTGTGAATATCTTCTTAGCAATACTCCAATCTTCCTTGCGAGGATTCTTGGTTTGGATTGCTACGTCAATACGACTGAGGGGTTCACTTCCTGGGAAGTGTGTTTTGAGAAGTAGAGCAGATCGCTCCACTTCTCCCTCAGTGTATGACCCGTCTGGATTCTTTAGCGACATTAAGGGGCTGATTGCCCCTTTTGCCATGACTTTTTGCAATCTGGCTGCAGTAGGAGTCGAAGTGATCTTTTCACAAAAAGCTTGAAAGTGAAGCCTCTTGGCCTTCCTGATCTCCTTATTGTATTGTGTGAGCTTCTCGGTGTAGCCCTGCCAATTATCGTCTCTTTTGGCCCTGTTGAAGAGCCGACGGACCTCTAATCTGAGGTTTGACAGGTTTTTGTTCCACCAAGGTGCTTCCTTGCTTGGTCGAGCTTTTGAGAGTGGGCAACTTGATTGGAATGCATCCGTTATCGCCGGACTGACCAGTTCGACCTCTTGATCCAGATCGCAGTGTGGGTGTTTGACCCCATTACTTTCGATCTGTTCCAAGTTTTGCTTCAGAAGGGTCTTATATTTAGACCAATCTGTATTTCTAGGGTTACGAGTTGGAGACAGTGAGGTTACTTCCCCCGCAATCCTAAACTCTATAATCCTATGATCGGAGAGAGAAGGTTCCTCCATCACTCTCCAATCAAATACGTTATTCCTGGCAGTAAGGCTGGCAATTGTTACGTCCAGGACCTCTTCCCTTGCTCTCGTGACAAAAGTGGGGGTTGTTCCCACATTAAGGGTTTCTAGATTATTAGCTAAGAGATATTCAAGTAAGCACTCACCTCTAGGGTTGTTGTTCGTGCTTCCCCAAATAACATTGTGCGCTTTGGCATCACAGCCTATAATGACTGGCAGTTGTCTGCTATTGCAGTATTGCACTAGCTCTTGAGCTTCGACTGGAGGTATTGCAGGATTGTCTCCAGCAAAATAAGCAGATGCAATAACTATGTCTCGGTTGATGCCCCCAGTGTTGAGGTGTACTAGAATTGGAACTAGGTCCCGAGTCATGAATTCTGAAACACATGTGTAATTAATGTTGTTTCTTATGATCACACAGGCACGAGGGGACTCCTGCCTCTGGTCATAGATCAATTCTGAGTCTTTAGATGCCAAACCTTTATTTGGCCTGCTTTGCCTGTCCAGGGTTCCTGGATCAGTACAAAATCCAGTTGGGATTTCGCAAATAGCCTTGCAATCACTGCTGAAGCTCCCTTCGCGTGATGCAAGTTCACTTGCGCCACCTTGGAGAAAGGGATGAAGGTGCTGTAGTCTGGGGTGTAGGGGCTGGGTAGTCCAGCCTCTAGTTCCCCCTCCTCTCTTTCCTCCTGTCCCTCATCAAGATCCATCGGGAAGGTAGTCTCCTTGGAGCTCGAGCGCGTATCTGGGTCTCGGGTTATGGCCTCGACCCCCGCATGGGTTCGCCCTTCCCCCAGGACTGCAGAGAATTTCTCTGCCGCCCCGGCTTCTTTGGCAGAGCCAGCAGAGGCCTCGACCAGACCTGAGCTAGCAGTTTTATCCTGCACACCGGAGTCCGTAGATGTGGAGGGCATCTCCGCATCTTTTGGATCTCCCGCAGTTTTATTTTTCCTAGCCCCGAGACAGACACACATCCAAACCTAAAGTTTAAGAAGCATCCTTCTGCCTTCAGGGCCTCTCCTGATTGGTGATCGATCCCAATCGTGAGGACAGTACCAGTTCCCTCCTTTTTGGAGTTGAGAACTTTCCAGGCTCCGGTACTGAGCCAGGTGTTCTGTACTTCGACGAGTCGGAGGATTTTCTCCGTCTCCATTTCGAAGCTTCTTGGGAAGTACACCGTTACAGTGACGGGTTTGGGGATGTTTTTCTCCTCCACCGCCACTAACTCGGGTCCTTCCCAAGACCTCAAGGCCGGCACTACTCCAATGAGCCAGTCCGCCGAATCCTGAGAACCGCAGTCCACCAGCATCATTCCACAACGGAAATGTATACCGGTGAAGTGCATTCCCTTCACCTCTCCACTGCACATCTCTTCCACTAGAGTATCCTCCAGTGTTGAGAGCCGCTGTGGTTCAAGGATTACTCTGGGGTAATCCTTGGGTATGATACCCACACGAATAGCCTTTACGGCCTTGGCAGCTGCAGCGTATCCAGTGGCATGCCCGGTTTTCGCTGCAGCTGTTCTCGGCTTTTTAGGCTGAGGCCTTTCCGGAGGAGTCATATGCTCCGCGCCTCTCTTTCCTGTCCCTTTTCCCGTCGGTGTTACCTTCGGGGTCGGGACAGTAGGTGGTATGGAGTGTTGAAGAGCCTGTTTTCTGGCCTCCTCAGGTGCAAGTCCTTGATGGAGGAGTCGCAGGTACTTCCGCACTTCTGCTCCACTGAGACCCTTTCTCAGTGGATCGTCTCTGCCGCCTGGCTGTCCGAGTTTCGGCAGATCGAACGGCAGACGATTCCTTTGCCGTTTGGCATTTCCCTTTTTTACAGGGAGCCCGGATGAAGAGGTGGAGGCTTTCTCCATCTCTCCTCCGGTGAGTTTGGGTTTATGTGACTTTTCCATAAAGTTCCCACGAGTAGCTGGGGACAAATTGGTCCACTCCTGCAGAGCCCCGCATGCAGGAGTAAGGGGTTAATACAATGGAGTTCCCCTTTGTGCTCCAAGGTCGAAACCAGTAGAGACCAGTCCTCTATCTGGCCATGCATCCCTCGGCCTGGTTTCCCGCCTTGGATTTAGAATTTTTGATGAGGTTATTTCCTCTTGGTCCGGGCGGTTAAGCCAAGACCCCCCCTGCATCACTGGCCCGCGAGACATGACCACAGACGACCAGGATGCGTTGGTTTGACAGGGTGGTTTTGAGGTTAGCTCGAAAGAACACCTGGCATCGTTGTACCTGAGTGCAATTCCCTTAGCCACGACAATATAGCTGGGACAGGTGAAGTTGGTCCGCGGCAGGGTATTCGTGGCTGCCAATTCAGTTTTTAGTCTCAATGAGCCCTATTTCCCCGCAGGTCCCCTTCTCATATAAAAATCATCGTTAGAGGCCCCTCCTATCCGCCACCTGGAGACGCGCCTGGTTCGCACTTCACTCCTCCCAGATGCTGATTGACAACATCCGGACCGGTAAAGGAATCTAACGAAGTAAACAAAAATATTTCTTATATTTAATATGTATTAAATGTAAAATGTTATAATCAGTTATTTTTAAGAAATCTCGGTTTCTTATTTCAAAACTATTACACCTCATACTATATGGGTAGACAATAATCTGTTCTGAAAAATCACCCTGTAGAAGCTGACTTGGGTAGCTCTTATTCAAGCTAACAGAAAGGCTTCGAAAATTTCAGGTGACATTTCATAAGAGAATATAGGACAGATTATGTCTTAGAATATCAGCATGCCTATATATTGAGGAAACATATAAGATAGCAGTTAGTAGTGAGTAGTCGGTTGGTTCAGCTTGGGGCGGTATGATGTTAATAGGTTGCTGTAGTTTACATTAAAGTTGTGGTAATGGTGAGAATAAATTAAACCCTTCCTCTTCTTAGTATACCGTCTTTCTGTGGATGTTGTTGATACAATTGGCTATCACAATGCGGGATACCGCTGCTCTGAAAATTTTCATTCCTGTCTGCCCAAGACATTTGCTTAGATCTTTCATTCATGAGTTCTCTTTTCGACATTTCTTACCTTTCCTTTGGATATTTCCTTCAATTAATAGGCAAACAGTATTTTTCATGCGTTCGAAAATTTATATATTACTTTTACGCTTTATCCCGGACTCACAGAACATTCGTCTATAGGAGCACATTTCTAACAGATCGATTCTTTTCTCTATGGTCGAATGTAGATTCCAGCTCTCAAATTCGTATAAAAGAGTAGGAAAAAAGTAGCAGCGCAATAATTGAATGCGGGTTCTAAGAGTAGGTTACCATTGACAAGAATTACATTCATCCTTTCGAGACATTTTCCTGCTTGCGCAATTGTTGCTTCAATTTTAGTTTTTACGCCTCATTTTTGATTGATTGCTGTTATTATTATGTATTTCGGAAAAATATTTCCGAAATACTAATGAGTTGTTTAATAAGTTCACCATACATACTCAGGCTGCTCGTCCATAGGAACCCCGTATTTTGTTTTTCAAGATTTGAGACTTTGCTATTCTAAGTTTGTTTTAGTTTTGTATGAGAATACAATACAACAGAAAATGCTTATTATTGAACGTAAGAAACATGGAATATTTCGTCGACACATAAAATATTCATTAACAGGTATCGAAGATTTATTGCACATATAAGATATATCTTAAAGTAGTGCATACAATACAGCTATGAGATAGGAAATAATCTACAGGCTTGGGCGTACCTCAAGAATCAATAGTTTCCCTAGTTCTTTTTATCATATTCATCAATAACATCAAGGAAACGTGGGAAGCACCGAATCTGTCATCCATATGCACTTGAGATAGCAATAAGAAATAGTAACCTAAAATCAATAAATTTAGCTTATACTGTAGGAGGAATGGGCTGACATTAAATACGGAAAAATCCTGATGTTTGCACTTCCTAGTAAAAAACGCTTAAATGGACACAAATATTTTGATAAAACTGAATCGAAAAAGTATGCAAAATGTCGAATCTTTCAAACTTTTGGGCCTTTACATAAATGCCAAACTAACGTGGGAACCACACATAAACAACATCTGCTCCAAACTACGCTCAATATGCTACCAGTTCCGAATGATCAAAGGCACTGTCAGTCAAGATATTCAATCATTTACTTTGGGTACGATGGGTTCTTCAATACGGGTTGTTGTTTAGAGGCTCCTCAGTGCAGGTATTTAAGAAAAAAAGTAGTAAGTCCAACATTATTTTTTCCTTTTCAAAACAAGGACAATTTACTCATAAAAGGTGAAAACATTTACAAAGCTGAGAAAAGAAATAAGGAATATTTACGCCAGCCATACTTCAGGCTTAGTACTTGTCAAAACTCGCTCATATACGTTGGCACGTAATTTTTTAATAAAGCTAAAAAACTTTTTCAAAATCAGAGTGCTATAAAAATTACTTAACGGCACGGACAAACTGTGTAAGTAACTAACTAGCCTCTTCCAGTGTCTCAATGAAAAAAAAATCCCTGAGGAATAGACAACGTCCCACATAACAAGTATCATAAAAGTAGCAAAAATATGTGACAACTATAGAGGAAATGCCGTCTTAAGCACTATTTCTAAAAATTGGTGAAACCAGGAAATTCACCATCCATTTTTCGACCTTAGGAAAGCTTAAGGCAGCATTCCACAAATAAAACTAAGAGAAGCCCCTGAAAAAACTAAAATCAGCGTATATAAAAACAAATGAAGCAAAGTAAGGAAGGAAAAAACACTGTCAAGACGATTTCAATGTCGACAAAGCTCTGAAACAGGGATGTTGCCTTTTATCACGTTATTTAACATATATTTGGAACAAGCCTTAAAAACATCTAAAAAAGTCTAGGAATATGGGAACAACACTATTATTACCGTAGAAAATATGAAACGAAAACTAACCGAGGAATACAAGTGAGGGCTGGAAGTAAACATAAAAAGATGAGGTATGTGTGCATTGAAGGCAAACAAGAGAAATTAATTCTGGTTCAAAAGAAAGATATTCAACACACAGGCGATTAGACAGCTCAGCAGAATACTGTAGGACAAAGCGATATCCAGCGACACCAAACATTGAATCTAACAGTATATATGGCATAATTGTCACCTATGGTAGTGAAGAACAAAAGAGTTGATAGAAAAGGAAAAAATAAGGTGGTTTAATAATAGAAGATGATGAAAGTGCAACCAAAAAAAAATATTCATGATGTCGTATTAAGGTATGGAAGTGAATATTGTTAAAGCTGCAAAGATAGGTAATAGTACCTGTTTGATTGAATTATAGGAAGCGAACGAAAAAAATAATAATATGAAAAAAAATCGAAATTAAAGAAATCAACTTCGAATAAAATATATATAAATAAATATTTAACAAAGTTGTAAAGACATATACAATGAAAAATAAGAGAAATGACAAGAAAGGAGAAGGAAATAATGTAATCATAGGGTACAGTAATGTAATCATTGGAGAAGAATCGAAATGGAATAGAAACTGAAAATGAATGGGAAAAATAGGTTCAAAACACTAATAGATGAATTTGAGGGACAAAAAATAGAACATTTGGCGACCGGAAGAGAAAAAGGACACGAATATATAATGAAAAAATAAAAGAGATTAGAATAACCCCTTGGAATGTCAGAACTATGCTGGTACAAGGTAGAATGCATTCCATTGAAGAAGATCCCGTGCAACTCAATTAATAAATTTAATTTATTACGTCAATTTCTACATTATATTCATTTGCTAGCTGGAGTGGATACAAAAGCTTTATGGTAACTAAATTTTTAACTTTTAAATCGAATACATATCTCGAAAAGATAACATCAACTGCTCCTTCTAATTTAGTCGTCACAATGTTTCAATCATAATTCATTTCTAAATTGAATTTCTGACCTAGAAAGATAAGCAGTGACGAGGAAAAAACAAATTCACGTTGAAGTCACTCCCAAGAATCAATGGCATCTAGTTATCAATGCAAACTGTAGTTTGCAGAGGTGAGAGCGGTATCTCTCACTTCTGGCTACAGTAGCATTATTTACAGAAAAATGTTGGATTTTCAAGGTCACGTAATGGTTTTTCCCGATTAATTTAAAAATATGGCTTTAAATTAATGAGATATTGTATATAATACAATCTAACAATGATAAGTAATCATTTAAGAACGTTTTCAACTCGTAAAAGGCTGTAATATGTATATTATCAATATATGTAAAACCAAGTAGACGGAATTCACAATTTATTATTTTCAAGACTCTAGGGTGTTGCCGGCGCTAAAATTTTACCTGTTTATAAAGACCTAAGTCATATATAAATGTCGGATAAATACCCAAGTGAAACTAACAAATTAATTATGAAGATGATTGTAAAATCATTCATTATTTAAAGAACAAGCAAACTACTTCGTTCTTATTCGAAAGTGGTACATTTTTAACGCATTAATAATATTCGTCAAACGTATAACTAACGTATCCCTAACTAAACGGCAACACGGTAGCAGTATTTCTCTCCCAACTAACAAATTTCAGTCACAATAACAATGCAAACCATAGAGATATAATATTTAACATAGAGTAGGCAAGTCCTATGCAGCACTCTTAGTGGATGTGGTCCATAGATAAAAAGAGATAGAGAATATCGTGCCCGTGTCTGTCTTTGTTTCATGACGCATACAGAGGGAAGAGTTTATATTTGCGCATAATTCAAATTGAAATTTATTACAATTCTTATTGTCCTCTAAAAATAGGTAATTTATTATAGTACATTCTAATTCTAAATTTTAGGTCGTTTAATTTTTGACTTTCATGTTTTAGGCCTATAGGCGAATATCTATGTAGTTTTGTACTAAGTATAAGGTATATAAGCTGCTGTCTGTGATCGTAAAAAGGTCTATAGGCAGAAGCAGGAACTAAATACATTCACATTATTAAGAAGTAACTTTTTAAAGGCTGATCGAAACTGAATCGTGGTAGGATTATTATTAAATCAATCAAATCAATAAGCGCAAAAAACATTTCAACATGGTTTTGAGATAATTTATATGATAAAGAATATTTTAATATTTTTTGTGTGAGAAGTTTTTCACAAGAAGTAGGTATATAAATTTATTAAACAAATAATGAAAACTAAAAAGCCAGTTCGAACCGATGATGATTTCAGAACAGACCTGCGAATAGTTTTATAAAACTGTTTAAAACTTGTTTAAATTTACTAATCTTAACTTTAACTCATCTTTCCAACTGTTTTACAAAACAGATTCTTGGTATCTAACAAATTAAAAATGTCATTGAAGTTTTTCAAGACTTTAGGTATATGTACCTACGTTGAAGCATTTTCATTCACTATCCTTTATTTCGAATTTAAGTTAGTTTACTGCAGCTGAAGTACTTGAACTTAAAACTTGCGCTGAGAGACAAATTTTATTTTTTTCATTATTAGTATATTGTTTACCGTTTAATTATCAACTATTTCCCTATTTACAAATTATAAAAACGTAACTGCTTCCGATTTCTATTTGAGTTTGGATGACGGATGAGTCGGATGCGGATGACGGATGACAGATAGGTACAGTAATCCACCAATCACGAGTGTTCAAAATAAAAGAAATAGATAATCTTGCTTTTTTTTCAGTTTCTTTCTATTGAGGGTACGCATTTTTGATCGACTTGCCTGGTGTATGTTATATGTTATCTCTATGATAGAATAGAATTGCGTTCATATTCTGTCATTTGCTGTCACAATGAGGTTAAGGAGTTAAGGCACAAATTGAGATAAGAAAATTGACTTATTTTTTGTCTATGGAAAGACTCGTCTGAGAAACATTACTAATTGAAAATGCTGGAAATGAACCAGCGTCAATACATGGCATAAATTTGGGACATAATAGCGCAGATGGTTCCTATATTTTATTTGTATTCTCACTAAAGCTGGAATCTGTACATATTGAAACTCCTTAGTAGTAACTTAAGTACTGACTAGCATATCTCTTTGCCATACCATGACTAATTTCATTACTGCGCAAAGATCTCTGCTTGAATATCTGGTTTATGCTTATAATTTTCTGCACGTTTGTGCAACCCTCAATATTGGTGAGCATCTTGTTATCAAACGTAGACATACTGGTATAAGAGTATACTCTTGCAGAAGAATTTGGTGAACACTGCATCTTAATTGCACCTGAGTTTCCTCATCGCGTGAAATATTTCAGTTAAATTATTTATTTAACTTATCCCAAAGTAGAAACTTATCCCTCTCCGCTTTAGAAAACTGTCCGGATAATAAAAGATTATCGGTTTGTTATGTCAGTGTCAGTATGAAGTCTATGTCAGATATACGGTATTCCTGTCATTGTGGCCTCTATGATTGTGGCTTGCAAACGCACACTCTCCATACACACCAGCACTGCGCCAGATGATGAACTCTCGTATATTGAAAAACTTTTGATACCAATCGATAATTATGTTATTTAATCAATATTCAATCTAATTCAGTGATTTTATTAATTCGACTAAGAGAATTGGTCCAAATGGACCAAAATATAGCAAGAATCATTAACTTTTAAAGAGAAACAGAAACCTTTCCGGGTACCGTCAGATAGGTAAATCAACTTTTATTTTCGTAGAAGTGTCAATTTATAGCTTGGATAATATTTAGGTGGACTAAATTGCAAGATCGCCATTGACTGATGTAAGCCAAAGGATCGTATATAAGCTTTCGTGTCGGGATGTTTTGAAGTTAAGGCACATGCAGATTTGCAGAACATTTGAAGTTCAAGTAGGTAAAACTTTATCTGGACAAGAAGGGGAGTTTATTAATAGCCGAACCACATAATTCTTACCGCTTAGCTGGCCGAAAAACAAGACTTTAGATTGTGCAAGGCGATATTAAATATATCAATTTCCAGGAGATCCTAGCTTTTTATATGTAGTGCTGAGTAAAACTAAGTGGGTCTTAGAAATATTTATGAGAAAAATAATAGGAATCGGTGAATCGCCCTATGCAGTTATGTTTGGATGTACCGCCAGGTTGGGTTGGCATCAATATAAGTTTACCACAGAATTGTTGGGATTAGAAATAATTAGCCGATTAATGCGATAGTATTTGATGTTTTATTTTATTTACACACGTTAATTTTGATGATAGAAAAGTATAGTCATGTAACACATTTCGTACATCATGTCTATATATGTCATTATCTATATATATCAGTAGTGACAGAATGACATGGATTAACAATTTTTATAGAACAAGAAAGTAAAGTATATTAAGAGTAAGGATGTCTGATTCCAGTTACAATATTCTAACACCCCCACTTAATCTGACATCCCAAGTTCATTTAGGTAATGAAAGTGTTTTTCTATACATAATGGTTTTGTTAGAACGTCCGCAACCATATCACATGTTTGCCTATAATTGATTGAAATAGTCTTATCAATACATAATTCTCTTATGAAGTGAAAAATCATATCTATGTGTTTTGTTCGACCGTGATGGTGTTCATTCTTTATCAATTGAATAGCACTCAAGTTATCATTATAAATTGGAATTGTATATAAATCAAGTTTGAATTCAGACAACAAATTCTTTATAAAACAAATTTCTCTCGCTACACTTCACATGCTATAATATTCTGCCTCACAAGTTGATAAAGCTACCTTTCTCTGTTTCCTTGTTTCCCAATACACTGCTGTGTCTCCAAATTTGATTACAAAACCTGTGAATGAATGTCTATCAGTTGTATTGTCGCCCCAGTTGGCATCCGCAAATGCAGTTAATTTCCCAGTTCCTCGCTTGTATAACAAACCATAATTCTTAGTTACTGACAAATATTGTAAAATCCTTTGAGCAGCATGCCAATGTATCTTTCCATATTTTTTATTAAATTGACTAAGACAACTATTTGCAAATGATAAATCAGGTCTAGTACAAACATTTAGATACATGAGCCCACCAATCAGTTTCTGGTAAGGTACATCTAAATCTGGTTCAGATTGTTCAAAAACTGTAAACTTAACTGATGAAGACATTGGTGTTTGAGCTCCTTTACAGGCAGTCATATTGAACATACACAATAATTTGTTTATATAATCATCTTGATAAATTTTTAAAGTTCCTGCTTGTCTATTACGCTCAACCAATACAGTTTTTGATCTCACCTAACAATTTTATATCAAAATGTGTTTTAAGACAAATATACAATTCTTTCTTTAATGTCAATGATTCAGTAAAAATAAAGAAATTATCTACATATAAAGCGATTACAAGCATCTTATTTTCCAAATATTTGTAATATACACATCTTTCACAAGCTGTTTGAGTATATCCTAATTCGATAAGAACTTTATGAACCCTTAAATTCCATGCTCTACTGGCTTGCTTGAGTCCATAAAGACTTTTACGTAGAAGACAAACTTTACCACTATTATCATCAAATTCTTGAGGTTGCTCCATATAGATTTCTTCTTCTAAGTCGCCATGGAGAAACGCTGTTTTTACATCTATATGTTCCATGTCCATATTTCGCTCATTTCCCAAAGCTAATAGAAATCTAAGCGTTGAGTGCCGCACAACAGGTGCAAAAGTATTTTCATAGTCAACACCTTGTTTCTGACAAAATCAACGAGCAACCAATCTAGCTTTAAATTTTGGGTTATCAAAGCTCCCTTTAATTTTAAATACCCATTTACATTTAATTACGTTCCCCGTTTTCGGTCTATCCACTAATTCCCATATATGATGTTTCTGTAATGATTTATATTCATCCAGCATAGCTCTTTTCCATTCCAATTTGTTTTCACCCTGTAGTGCTTCCTCAACGGTTGACGGCTCACCTGGTATTTCCAAAAAAGCAGTTTGTTCAGATAAGTCACAATCAATATAATTTCGAGTATTCAAGTAACTTATCAATGCAACAAAAGAGCTTTCTGTTTCTATTACGTAGTCCTTCATCCATTCAGGTTGCCTCTTCACACGACTTGATCTTGGTCCATCTACATCTTGTAGATTTGCATTTCTCAAATTTTCATTAGATTCAGATGAAGTGGATGAATCTAAATTTTGTTCATTGTTTACTTCATTAGTATTATTTGAATTGTCATTTGATTCCATATACTGATGGTTATCTGTTTCTTTGCTTATCTCAGTCCTAGAGATATCAGGTTTGATAATTTCACCTTGTGTATTCATTATTTCAAAACCATCTGAGAATGTCACAACAATATTCTCTTTAAATTCATTAGAGTTACTTGCTTTTCCCTTTTCAACTTTGGAAATAAAAAACTCATTTTCAATGAACGCTACATGTTGAGACTCTATGAGTTTGCCACCAATTTGTGGGTCAGCTAACCTGTAGCTTCTTGATCCCTCAACATATCCCATCATTATGTATGGTTTTGCCTTAGGATCAAGTTTCTTTCTCTTTTGATCCGAAGTAAGGGCATAAGCTTTACAACCAAACACTCTTAAATGGCTTAAACTAACCTTTTTGTTTGTCCATACTTCCTCTGGAAGAGTATCATCTAATGCTGCTGTGGGACTTCTATTTTTCAAATAATTTGCAGTATTTAGCGGCTCTCCCCAGTATCGTTTACATAAACCAGCTCTAATGAGCATTGTTCTTGCCTTTTCGATTAACGTTCTATTTAACCTTTCCGCCACTCCATTCTGATGAGGGGTTTCTGGAAGAGTTTTCTCATGTACAATGCCATTTGAAGAAAGAAACTCATTAACCTTCCGATAGTCGCGCCAAATCTTTGAACATGAATAGTCGCGTCGGTCCTACAGACCGATTATGGTAGTTAACCCTCAAACCAAGTCCGTATCGTACTTTCGAAAAATACTTGTGGGAATGTTTCAACAACATAGTAAATGAACAGAAAAAGAATAAATAAAGTACATATTGCAAATTTCTTCAAATATAAAGTACAGGGTTTAAAAAAATTGTTTTTTCCTCAATACTGCATTTTATTCATTAGTATACAAAAAACAAAAGACAGAAGCTGTTTAAACAGGGTAAAAACAAAAACACAACTCCATTACAATAAAAAAATGCTAAACAAATATAATCAAACTTCTGGAAGGGCATTTTCTCGGCACTCTTGACAAACACCAATAATATGCTCTAAACAAATGTATTTATTGCATTTGTGGCATTGGAATCGAGTCTTGCGATTTTTTTTCGAAGTACAGTAGGCACATCTTCCTACGGAGGCATTTTGTGGAACATCCGGTTCGATATTTGCCCCAGAAAGGTCTTGTAGTCTAAACCTCAGGCTTCGAGGAATATTGCTCATAGCAGCACGCACTTGCAAATGGGGCTTGACTAAGCCATGGGCCAATTGTTTCAGGAAACACCTTCTCAATATGTTTTTATCAGGGTTATTTGAAGCATAGATAATTTGTGAGTTAATGCCAGCTATGTTCAAGAACTGGTAGAAAAGTACCATGGGCCATCTCCGCGTATTTCTAGAACAGTTGTAGCTTGCAGCCAATTTATCTACCGTATCTACACCTCCTTTAGTTTTATTGTAATCTATAATGATAACTGGTTTATTCGCATCTTTTCCTGTATCTATTTCATCTCTATCATGCATACTAGAAAGCAGCAGTACATTTTTATTTTTTTTGGGAATATAGGACACAAGAGTGGATTCTTTCGAAAAGCCAAACATGCTAGTATGGTCCGGTCGTGCAGCTGGTTTATAAAACTCTAATGGCAATTCTTTCTTGTTTTTTCGGATGGTTCCAATAACTGTGAGGTTATGGTCAAGTAGCTTCTTTACAAGAGATACAGAGGTGAACCAATTGTCCATCGTGACATTGCGACCAGAACCAAAAATGTGTTCACAGAGTCGAAGAACAACATCAAAAGGACTATTTGAAACTCTGTATGGCCCTTCTGGTTGTGTTCCGACATAAATTTCCATCTTGCTCGTGTAAAACATTTTGGCATCACACAATGCTAGAATTTTCAACCCGTATTTATTCGGCTTCGAAGGTATATATTGACGAAAATTGCACTTTCCTCGAAATCCTGCAAGCATCTCGTCCACGGTTACAAATTCTGAGTGATGGAAGCCCTTCTGACAATTTGCAACAAAACGGTCAAAAACATCACGTATGGGAGCCAATTTATCTGTTACCCTTCGTATTACTCGAGCCTCTTTGCTGTCAAATCTTAGACAACGAATGAGAAATCTAAATCTTTGCAGACTCATGGTGAGGCGAAAGATCTCTACACCAGATCCATCTACACCCCATAATTCTTCAGCATTGAGACGATTTGCATGATAAATACCAGCCATGTAAATAAGTCCAAAAAATGCACGAATCTCAATACGATTTGTTGGGCTTGCATCTCTTCTTCGAGAAAATTTATTTGCGATAATTTCGATGTATTCGTTCGTACATTCTACTATAATATTGAATATCTCGTCATCGAAAAAGTACTCCCATATTTCCAGTGGTCCTGACAAGTTTCTTGTTGGTAATGAGGAGCCCGGCAAACGTTTGACTATATTCATTTGCCTTGTCTTAGTAGTCCTAGGTCGTGAAGGCAACTTTCTCCAACGCGTGATTTTATCCTTTCCGATAAACGACAAAGTATTGGTGTGACTTTCTTCCACCATCTCCTCTTCATCAGAGATATCTTGCTCAGAGTCACTATTGCCGTGTTGCTCTTCTACATGATCCACCTCCTCGTCATCAGACTGATCTATATCTGAATGGTCGTCGTATGCTATTCCTTGTTTCTGTTCGTCTTCCAAAATTTCCAACATTTCTTGCAGTCGAGCTTGCTCCTTTTCATAAGACCACGTGGCTATAAAACAATGATGTTATATTTATATAACATAAAAAAAAACAAAATACTCACCTCACAATCAAAATGTCACGAAAATTAAAAATGAAACGTAATTAGTCGCGTCGGTCTCTCACACCGTAGGACGAAATATTTTCGGAAAACCTTCTCTCTATAACACTCACATTAGCACTGCCGTTCTGTCGCCTTCACTTGAGAAGATACATGGAGTGGGAGTTGGCCCCTACCCTGATTTTCTGAATACCGGCGATTAAATTGTAGGATCGGTCTCACAGACCAGGCGCGACTAACGGAAGGTTAAAAACATTACTGCAATATTCACCTCCCCTATCGCTCCGAAGTCTAAGTATTTGTTTACCAGTTTGATTTTCAGCCATATTTTTAAATTTCTTGAATGCATCTAGAGCCTGATCTTTTGATTTAAGAAAATAAACAAAGGATTTTCGACTTCTGTCATCAGTGAATGATATGAAATATCGTGCACCTTTCCAGGTTGGTTCAGACATAGGTCCACAAAGATCGGTATGAACAAGTTCCAACAAATCCTTGGCACGTTGTGTAGGGCCTCTAGGAGTATTTACTTTTGACATTTTTCCCTCAAGACAGGAAACACATTCCAGTTTGCTACATGGTTTATAACGAATATCAAGTGCCAATCTTCTACGTAAAATTTCCATTGATTTATAGTTTAAATGCCCAAGTCTATCATGCCAAAGATTTGGTGAAATAACAAAGTTACATATTGATGCATTAAAATCAGGAGTTACATAATTTGATGCTAAATCTAAAACATATATACCTCCAGTTCTTGAGCCTGTGGCAACTGGGTCGCCTGATACTCGAAAATTTTCTTTATCAAAAATTTTGAAACTTTATCATCTAACAGAACAATTTTCCCTGTATCCGTGGTTCTACTTATTGACATAAGATTTCCTGTTAGACCAGGAACATATGCAACATCTTTTAATTTGGTATGTACTTGATTACTTAACAAAAGAGATATATCACCTTTACCCTCTACCGGTAATTTGCCATTATTGGCACAAGAAACTGTCCCATTATAAGATTTATTTACATTTCCAAAGAAATACTTATCTCCAGACATGTGTCCAGAACATCCAGAATCTGCTATCCAGGCGCCTTTAGGGATGAGACCAACACTCATAGCATCATCACCAGTCACATCTGCACATAAAGTTGAATTTTCCTCCATTTAGGTTGACAACAACAGTTCAGTCGATTCTGAATTGACGACCGGAGTAGCAGTCATATTCTTTGGCTTCAGTGAGGACCCTTTCGGAGATTCTGATGTAATCTTAGAATGCTTCGTCTGAAGTTTGGGACACTTTGGCTTAATGTGTCCTTTCTGTTTGCAATGATAACAAGTTGGTTTGAAAACATCTTTCTTGGACCTACTCTGTGCAAACAATGCTGATGATTCCGCTTCATTCTTGTCTTCAGCTATCTTCAACAATCTAGATTTCACTGTTTCTAGGCTTAATGTCTCATGAACACCCTCTAGTGCCATTATAAAAGGACTAAATTCTTCAGGAAGACCAATAAGTACTAGTTCAGCTAACTCGGAATCATTCATCGTGCAGCCTAACTCAGATAGCTGCTGCACAATATTCAAAAATTCTGTAATATATTGTTCCATTGAAACATATACAATACTGTATATGGAATAATTTCTTCTTCAGAAATAGTCGCCTACTAACACCAGTCTTTCCATAAGCATTTTTCAACTTATCCCAGGCATCTTTCGCCGTTGATACACTCCGAACATGTACATGACACACAGGTTCGACCTTTAGACAAATTTCTGCATACGCACGTCTATCCATGTTTCGATCAACTGATGCTGCTGCTTCTACACAGTCCCATATACCCATTTTTATCAATTGAAGTTGCATCATAAAACTCCAAGTGCCAAAATTGGAGCTGCCATTCAATTTCTCAACATTTGAAGAGCCTCCCGACATAACTGACATCATGGGAACAAAGGTATTTGTGTTAGTCGTCATGGTTGAAGTGGTACCCGTATCCGTAGTGGTACTCATATTCGCACTAAAAATAATACAATCAAATTTTCGGAATGAAAATGTGCTTTATCTTTCAGTCCACTTCATCACACCAAAAACACCAAAAATACTTTATCCAATCGGATCTATGAGTTATCCTGGGCCCATAACCATTGTTGGGATTAGAAATAATTAGCCGATTAATGCGATAGTATTTGATGTTTTATTTTATTTACACATGTTAATTTTGATGATAGAAAAGTACAGTCATGTAACACATTTCGTACATCATGTCTATATATGTCATTATCTATATATATATCAGTAGTGACAGAATGACATGGATTAACAATTTTTATAGAACAAGAAAGTAAAGTATATTAAGAGTAAGGATGTCTGATTACCAGTTACAATATTCTAACAAGAATGACCAGGATGGAGACCGTTTATTTGAGTAAATATTATATTATAGATAAGAGCTTGCGTATATTGAATAATTGAAAAAACTAATTTTGAATCTTGAAGACCTATCATACTGAAATCATTCATTAATTTCCTGAAGTGTAAAATACCACTCATGATAGAAAACTTAGCATAATAAACTACGAGTATCTCAATACAATATACATATTATAAGAACGAAGCATTAGATATTAAAATATTAATATGTATATAAATAAATTCAGCATTTTTATTTGCTGGTAGTTACATCACCTTAATATTATACAACAAATGCCTAAAAGTATAATTCCTTGAATAATTGAAAATAGAAAATATTCTCCGTTATTGTCCAGTTCGAAAGCAAGCAAGAATAAAATCGACATATACCAAAAACATTGAAGGAAATTTTGAGTGAATAATGTAACATTAACATTAATATCTTCTCTTCATACTATAGGTATTTATAGTCTTATTTAATATTATATTTCACTATTGTAATTTTAACTATTGATAAATATACCATTTTCTCTTTGCTAGTGGTTATAACAATACCTTAATATTAAAAAATACCATACTAAAGTACGAGCGTTTCAAATTTATATTGTGAACTATTTATAAATTATATATATATATATATATATATATATATATATAAAAATAAAGCTTGTTTCTTTGTTGATAATTATAACATCACTTTTGTATTATTATTCAAGCCACACGTTACTCAAAACTAAAATTCTGATAACAGCTGTTTTGCTCAAGAGAGTTTTCGATGTCTTTGACCGATTTCGTCAGACGGAGGAGGTATACAATTCGGTTGTGTTTGTCTTTTTTAGTATTAAGATATTTGTATACCTACACGTATTTAAAAATAACATGATTATTGAAAATTAAAGTCCGCGACAGCTAACCGATTTCCAAAATAAATCCATATCCCCAAAAAACATTCCCAATGTAAAACTTTTGGAGGTGAGAGCTATATTCAGCAAAATTCAACAAAAAAACTCAAATCTTTCGCATATGCTCAGTTAGAGCTGAACCACACCGCTACAATTTTTGGTATGTTGTTTTGTATAAGAATTTTGTTTGAATGGTACATTTTCATCAAGTGATTCTATCGCTTCTCACCGCCCCCAAAATTCCTTCCATGAAATTACAACTTGACGTATTATATTCATAATTAATATTTTTCAAAAATTTCACTTGTTACTGTTGACCAGGGGCAAGAGAAGAAAGTTGAAAAGATTTACAATTGTCGATGACGATCAAAATGCGTTAATATTGCGAATCATAAATGCAGGCTGGTGAGGGAATGGAAACGCTCGAGTCCAGATTTACTGTAAATGTGGGTTATGAATATAATACGTCAGGTTGTAATTTCATGGAAGGAATTTTGGGGGCGGTGAGAAGCGATAGAATCACTTGATGAAAATGTACCATTCAAACAAAAATCTTATACAAAACAACATACCAAAAATTGTATCGGTGTGGTTCAGCTCTAACTGAGCATATGCGAAAGATTTGAGTTTTTTTGTTGAATTTTGCTGAATATAGCTCTCACCTCCAAAAGTTTTACATTGGGAATGTTTTTTGGGGATCACCCTTACCAAAATCAGCAACACCTGTATGACTGTATACATATCTGGATTATAATTTTCTCAAAGTAGGATTAACATTCACTTAAAAAGAGAGGCATTCGAACTTGTCGACCAGTATAGTACAGATTCCCGGCGAGGATGTCAAATATTTAACTGAAACAACTGTATAATCATTCAACTTCCTCGTCGTCTTTCGAACGATAGATTCACCATATGCAACGCACTTTCACACACCTAGGCTCAGTGCGTAGTAGGAAAATAGTAACCATTGCTTGTACTTTCAATTTATCATGAGATAGATTCTGTTTGCCTCGTTTCATTACATGCAAGAAATTAATAACTTAATAATTTCTCAAAAATCAAATTATACCGACACTTCAGGACAAGAATTTCAGGGAGCTACAAATATCTCCAAATTTACTGAGATACATGAGATTAATATCAGAATCACTGATTTGGCTATTGTTTGACACAACAAGGTGGATTGGTTTATTTAGATTTGTAATTTTTGTTGTTCAAAGAGTTTAAAGCTTACTTTTCTTAGTTTATGTTTTAGAAGATTACATTATGTTTTTGAATTTGTAGAATTCTATCTATTTTCTATACCGTTATGGAAGAAATACAGCAACTATTTTCATAGGCATTGTTTGATACATTTATTATAGCAAATAATTTATATCATGTCGTGCAACGACGTAAGCAGAATGTATTTCCTGATTATTAAGAAGAACTCACAGATTCAAACTGATTTTGGACGTTTGAGATTGTCCGGCGCCTGCTGATACCATCGCTCTAAAGGAAATGCAGGGAAGGCGAATGATTCTCAAATTATTCTAGTTGAATACCTGATATTTTCACCGAGAATCACTTAATCTCATCTTGCGAAAATTTTACTCCTAGTCTCAATAAGAAGCTAATGTTGTAAAATACAAAATTTCGAGGTGTTTTTGTTAGGTAACAATAGCTCCATATATTCTAGCGATGACAGTTATTCTTTTTCCATTGGATAATTTCATAGTTTCTCGTTCGACTATCAACAAGTACACACGTTATTCATATCTAATGCAAGAGAAAACATTAAAAATAAAAGAAGTACATGCAAGAGGAAATGAAGTTGTAATCAAGAGTACGACAACAGAAAATGCAACTAGACTTCAAGAAAAACTATCGACCTCTTGTGTAATCCAAATAGAATAAATCACAAGGCGTAAGTTTAAATTAGTTGGAATTGAAAGCAGTTACAAAATGGATAAAAATTTGAAGAAGATATAGGTAAAGAAAAATAATTTTAAATTTTAAATAAACGAAAGTGTCAGAAAATGTCATAATTGAAGTGTCATCACAATTGTATAAACAAATGTGGAGGGGTAGGACATAGCGGAAGGAGATGTAACAATCAACCAACTTGTTTGAAATGTGCTGTTGTACACTTAACAAAATACTGATAAGTGAAAACATCCATTGTTTAACTTGTACATATCTTTAAAAACCTAAAATTGGTAACATAATATTAAACAACCAACCAACCACCTCTACCCGTTATATCAAGATACTTCGGTACTGTAGAAAATTTCGTAAACGAAGACAAATCAGGAAGCGAAGAAGGAAAATGGAACAATTATTCACAAATCAGAACTTTAAGCAAAATAGCAGGACAAAGAGAAAACAAAATCCTAAAGGCGGAACAAGTAAATTATAATTATTTTCAAAACGAATCTAATTTTAACCCTAGAATGGATACACCATGCCAACACTCCTAGATGTATACTTCCCCAATGTATTAAAGTCAAGTAAATACTATATGTATAGCAAAGAAATACATTTATTGTGGTCAATACATACAATCTTTTAAACTGTCTTCTATTTTATTTATAAATATTTAGACGGTGTTCTTTGCATATATGGACGAGCCAACTGCAGGCCAAAATTGTAAAGTGAATAATTTAATTAATCTTAAATTCTTGAGACAGAAATCTAAAATAGGCTAAATAGGCTTATTAATAAGAAATCAACCACCAACAATTCTAATTTCAATGTTTACTCAGATCATGTCTTTTATAAAAAAAATAAAATCTTAGTTCTGTTTCATTTTCATCTGAAGAAACTAATTTGTTGAGTAAAGGTTTTAATTATAATTTACATTCTGTCAATAATAAAAGAAATTTACAATATTTGGGAGTAGAGGCGGAGTTAGCTTTGCGAGGTATCGGTAACAGTGATTTAGACAAACATATATTAGCAAATTCTATTAGAAATATTAATACACCATTTTCAAAAAGAGCAACAAAAGATTTACAATTAATTAGATCTATAAAAGCTAAATCTGTCAAACATAATTAAATATTTACTCGGGCTGATAAAGGAAAAACAGCTATAGCTATGGATAAATTAGAATATATTAATAAAACTAATAAATTTCTTTCATCTGATAAGTTTCAAATTATCAGTTTTGATCCCACAGATCTATATAAAAAATCTGGTGTGTCCACTCACACGACTTTCCTACCGTTCGCAGGCCAATTCCAGTGAATAAAATTTTTGACACTACCTATTACAATACTTTCCTTACATAGCGACGATAATAGCGGTATTACAGTAAAAATCCTCTGATCAAATCGTGCTACCACTCATTTTTTTTCAGCATGTAAAGACAAACAAAAATGGTCGCGTAACATTTTTTCGCAAGATGGAACGTTTAGCCAGAATCTGAAGAAACATGTGGAAAATACAGAATTTTATTCAAGCATAACTTTTTTTGTGCTTTTTCTCAGAGATGGCGCTATATGTGGGTGGTGGGATCTCAGAAAAATACTTCAGGCAAGTTCAATCAAAATCCTTAGAGCCGTTTTCGCGCTCTAGTCTTGAGCAAATCACGTTTTTTGGCTATAGCTCAACACCCAGTCTATACAGGATTCTCATTCATTGCCACCGGCGAGTGATATTGGTACCAAACAAAATAAAAAAGAAAGCAACAAAATACACCCATCCGTTCCCGAGATAATGCTGTCACAGACAGACAGACCAATGGCTGATAATATGTTTATTAGACTTTTAGAAAACTGAAACGTCAACATTTGTAAAAATCTCGATACCGAAAATTTCACACGATTACAATACTTTCCTTATACAGCTACTATAGTAGCGTAGGAAAGTAAAAACAAGTTAAGGACTTACTCAAAGAAGTCTCTATTTTCACACAAAAAGAAAAATTATATCTAAAGGTTATAAACCCTCAGGTCCCTAGACTATATTTTCTAATTAAGCTCCACAAGCCGGAATCTCATATAAGACCTGTTGTTCCCTTTTTACCAGCTCCAACACATAATATATCTTTTGAACTTATAGATATTCTGCGTACCTATTGTACTCATACCAACTTGTCAATAAGATCAAAGATCTCAATATTCCTAATAATGCGAGGCTAATATCGTTTGATGTACAGAATTTGTTTCCGAGTATCCCTCCCATTGATGTCATTAAAATCATCAATTCTATCCTCATAAAATACAATACAAACAAGATATCTTAGATCTACTTATTTTGTGTTTGGATCAAAATTATTTTGAATTCAATGGGAATGTTTATACTTCCAAAGAAGGTTTGATTATGGGTAATCCACTTAGCCCAATACTAGCTGAAATTTTCATGAATACTTTAGAAACTACTATCCATAACCACTTACTTAGTAAACATTTTATATATTGGTATAGATATGTTGATGATATTTTAGCGTGCTTCATTAGCACTGATAGGAACCTTAACCTATTCTTGAACTTCATTAATTCCCTTCACCCATCTATTAACTTCACCATGGAAGTAGAAAACAATCATTCAATTAATTTTCTTGATTTGACTATCTCCAGAGTAAATAACAAACATGAATTTTCTATATACCATAAGCCCTCACACACTGATTCTGTCATCCACAATAGGTCCAATCATCCATTCAAACATAAAATAGCAGCCTTTAATAGTTATATGCATAGACTTGTTAACATTCCCATGAGTGCTGGTAACTTCCAGAAGGAATTGAATATTATTAAACAAATTGCCATAAACAACAGTTTCAAAGTGAATTTAGTAGATCATCTTTTATCTAAAATCTTCTACAAGAAAGCTGTCAATATGGTTTACCCTACACTTTCAGTCCCATTTGATCCAAAGGATAAATTCTGTACCTTTACTTATATTGGTCGTCCTACCGAAATAGTGACAAAACATCTGAAGAAAAGACATGATCTGAGAATAGCCTTAAATGTAATAATTCATTAGGTAAATTCATTAAGAGTAATAAATCAAAAATTCCTGATCACTGTAAATCTGGTGTTTACGAACTTATTTGTGGAGATTGCTTGAAGGTTTACATAGGTCAAACTGGTAGAAACCCGTATCAATGAACATAAAAGCTCTTACATTCACCAGAAGACCAATTTAAATTATGCATCACATCTTATTGAATCCAACCACTCATTTAACGATAATTATAAAATATTACATGTAGAAAAGAAAGGTTTAAGACATACTCTTCTTGAGTCCCTAGAGATTAAACGAAAACATTCAGGTAATCTCTTCAATTACCAGATCGATTGCATGTCTAGTCCATTGTTAAATATATAATTATTTAGAAATTAGTTATTAATTACTATCCTCCGTTGTATTTATATAGGTACTTATCATCTTAGATTTTAGTTTTTACTGACATTTGATAAAGATACAGTGTGTCGAAACAATTTTCATGTGCTTTTGTTAATATATTAGTAGAAATATATTTATTTTTTCATTTTATATTTTATTTAACATGAATTTCCATCAAGTATCTGCCAATACAGTTATATCAATCAAAAATCTATTTCGTGACTCCCCTCCATTATTTTTTTTGGCTTGTGTGGGATGGGTGTGTATATTCGTAAGATAGATTACCTTTGTTCGTGGATATCCTTGCAGCGTATGACAGGCTCAGTAATTGTCTCTTTAATTCAAGAGGTGGTTCATGAGCTTCAACATATAGACTGTGTATTGAATGGCAGTATTTAATTGCAGTATTATGTACGCTATCTAATTGTCTTAGGAGTGTTTTTTCACAGAAGTGTAGGCTATTGAACCATAATTGATTTTAGCTCTGATCATGGATCTATAGATTCTTGTTAGTTTGGTGCTGTCTGCTCCCCATTCATGGTTTGACAAGGTTTTTATCAGGTTAAGTCCGTTCTTACAAGGCTATTTGAGATAGTGAATATGAGAATCCCATTTATTTTTTTCATCGAACACCATACCCAAGAACTTGAGTTATTTGACGAATTCTAGTTGTGTTCCATCCAATTCCAGAATTGGGTAAATTGTAGTGGATCGTTTGCTGAAGAGAATACACTTCGTTTTCGTATTGGAGAACTGGAAGCCAGAATCCGAGCACCATTTCTCTAGATTTTTTAGAGTTTTCTGTATTAGTTTGGTTGCGGATGAGATATTGTTGCGACTGACAAAGAGTGCTAGATCGCCAGCGTAGAGGCTGACTTTGATTGGTAGCTCGATATTCTGCATTATGTTGTTGATTGCTACGAGAAAAAGTGTCAGGGATGATCCATGTTGGATACCGTTCTGTACATTTTTCTCTTTTGAGATAGTTTTGTTCGCTCTGATGCGGAAGGACCGGTTCTTTGAAAAAAATTCAACAAAAGCTAGAAAATGACCATCCATTCCCCAAGTTTTGAGATTTTTCAATATGTTGTATGTCCATACTGAGTCGTGGGCTGTACAAATGTCGGAAAAATCTGCTATGACTTTGCGATTCGCAGCGAACGCCTCGTGGACAGTTGACTCGAGCTTTATTATATTATTCAGTGTTGCGGCATTCGTATATTATTCGTTTTCAGATGAAACTGAAGTCTTCGATTGAGTATTTTCTCGAGTAGTTTGCACATGGTGCATGTGAGAGATATGGATCCACTTACATATAGGATTTGTTCTTGATTTATTCGGTTTTGCTATGGGGATGACTATAGCAATTGTTTGGGAATTTATTGTTTAGAAAAATCAGATTGTAGATGTTTAATAGATGTACCCTTTCCGTGTGTGGAAGATTATTAAAAAAGTAGTATGGTATGTCATCTGGTCCTGGGCTAGAATCCTTTACTGAATTCAGTGCATCCTCCAGTTCTATTAATGTTACCACTGCGTTCAGGGGATCATTATTGTCTTCTGATATAATTATGGACTTTCTTTCTAATACATCTGGTCCTGGGCTAGAATCCCTTACTGAATTCAGTACATTCTCCAGTTCTATTAATGTTACCACTGCGTTGAGGGGATCATTATTGTCTTCTGATATAATATGGGCTCTCTTTCTAATATAGATCTGTGGTCGTTAAACTCTGGTTTGTAGTTGTTATTGCTAGAAAATTCTTGGAATGTATCACCGAGCATATGGCGATAGCTTCTTTGTTTGTAATATCATTTCCTTTGATTTCTAGTAAGCTTACATTGTGATGAGTTGCGGCGCCTTTGATTTTTTTAATTTTTCTCCATATGTCGGTCATGTTGGTTGAACCATCTATAGAGGAGATGTATTTTTGCCAAGATTCTTTTTTGCTCTTCTTGATAATAAATATGGAATGGGCATGTTTTGTTGACTTGGTGCTTTCCTCGCAGTCTTTATTCCAAGAAGGGACTGAGTGATGTCCAATTACTGGATATGTTTTACCAATGGAGTTTGTAGCTGCATCAATTATTATCTGACTGAAATGTTCTACAATGTTATTTATATCGACGTCTCTGTGAACATTTTGTGGTATGTCGATTAGTTCAGCCTAGAGCGTCCAGTTTGCTATTTTTGGTTCCCATTTTTGAGGGTAGTTTCCTGGTTCGTTAATGAGTTTGTCATATTTTATGAGTATTGGAAAGTGGTCGCTGTCATATAGATATGAGAATGAGTATGGGTGCTAGGAATGGGTCGCTTAGTGTTAGGTCGAGGGCTAAGTGGTTTCCAGTGTTAGAGTTGAATCTGGCTTTGGCTCCTGTGTTTAATATTGTGAGGTTTTCTGTGTTTATAATATATTCTAAGGTCCTCCCTTTCCTGTTAGTGAACTCGCTTCCCCATATCTCTTTATGACGGTTGAAATCTCCTAGTATAATGCGTGGCTTGGGTATTTACTCAAGCACGTTATTGATTGCTTGGTCGTCTATCTCTGCTTTTGGAGCAATATACATGTTGCAAATGTTCAGTGGACCTTTGATGAAAACTGCGACTACCTCTAGGTTCGTGTTCAGTTGGATTTGCTCTATATGAATTGAATGGTCCATATAAACGGATACTCCCCCGCTGGCTCTCCTCTGTTCTTGTCTATTTTTATGGAAGGTTTGATGATTTCGGATATGGTAAATTTTGTCTTCGCTAAAATGTGTTTTTTGTAGGCAAAAAACTAGTGGTTTGAGCTCTTTTTGGAGTTTCTGAAACATCTCTAGATAGGTATAAGACCCATTTAAATTCCATTGTAAAATGAAGATTGTGTTTTATAATAATGTCTGTTAATATTTTGTTTATATTTCCTGGATAGGATTGTCACTTACGCAATCAGGGAGGGATGAATTGGATAATATTTCGAAATCTTTCTGTAGTTGATTTAGGATTTTCTTTTTTATTCTTGTTAGTCTTGACTTTATAGATCTATCACTTCTAACTGGGTATATTTTAGACAGCATATCGAGGATGCCGTGAATATCCTTTGAGTGTTCTTTTGCTTTGGTATTCTCCTGTTGGGGTATTTTCTGGAGATGGGCTGGTTATTTCTGAAGAACCTCGTTTCTGTGTTATTGTGTTCAGGATGAGAGGTTGTGGTGTTTGTTCAGTTGATCTTATAGTCCATATACACGAGAGAGATTTTTCCTTGAAGGCCTTGAAAAATTTGGTTCATAACCCGCTGGAATATAGTTGGAGCATTTTTCAGTCCAAAAGGCATTCTGAAGTATTCGAAGTGTTCATTTTCGACATTAAAGGCGATCTTAGAGATCGTATAATTTGTCGAGGATGTCATTGATGTTAGGAATTGGATGCCGATCATTGATTGTTTTGTCACTAAATTTCCTATTCAACGACTAATCTCCATTCCTTTTTACCATTATTATCCATTTTTTGAGACTATCCAAATAGGGCTGCTCTAAGGGCTTTGACTTGTTCTTATTATGCCGTCTTTAATCATTTTGTGAATTTGTCGTTGAACTTCTTCTTTATGAATAAATGGATATCGATACAAATTGCAGGGTATTGGAATCTCATCACTAGTTTTGACTTCGTGTTTGACCTGGTTTGAGAATGATAATTTGTCGTTATCGTTGTGGAATAAGTCGGAGAACTTACGACATAGATCTCGAAGTAGAAGTCTTTGACAGTTTTTGATTTGGAAAATAAATTAAAGGTTCTAAAGCTCTTTCAGTCCAATAATGCCATCGAAGAAATTGTGAAAATCGAAAAGTATAAAATAATCATGAGTTTATCGCTTTTCAATTCAAGCATTGCTGGAATATCAGGTCTAAAACGTACTTCTTTTTCTCCTACACCTGTCCTTATTGATGACTGAAATATTTTTTTGTAATAGAAGGTTTTATAATAGAACTACCAGTGTCGATCAATAATTTCAATGGAGGGTTTTGAATTTTTATGTATGGTAAGCTGTTATTGATTTCAGTTTACATTTCGGATGTTAACGTTATAGTGGAGGTGTTTCTTGGGCATCTATTAAAACATTTTCTGAATATTCGAGACAGTTTGGGTTTAGATTTTCTGGAATAAAATTATCGTACCCTTCAAGATCGTTTTCTAGTACTCTTGGTTCATTCAGATCTTGGGAGCCCCATGTTATTTCAGGATTTTCAACGGTTTCTCCATCAATTTGACAGAGCTCTTCTGAAATGAAACTACGTGGAGGATTTGAAATAGTTTCAGGAATTTCTTATGTTTCTATATATTAGGAGGTGTCTTTCTGGTTCTTTCCGACATTGGTTCGGGTTTATTGGTTGGTGTTTTACTAGAGCGCTATATAGATGGCCGACCGCCATTGTGTGTCCTGGATGTCACGTCAGTGGTATAGGTTAATAGGTTATACACCTAAAGATACGTAAGCAAGCGCTCTACCATACCACTGACGTGACAGCCAGGAGACACAATGGCAAGCGGCGATAATACTCATCTATACAGTGCTCTTGTCTTACCTATTGGCTTGAAAACGTCTTTAGGTGGTTAAAAACTTCACTATTTGTGATTTTTGTTGTTGAACTGGTTGGGTTTGAACAGATAATACTGGGCTTTGTGAATTTTAAGGTTGATAGTTTGGTTGGAATCTTTGATGATATTGTGCTGATTGAGGAGTTGAGAATTTGTGATTATTTGTAGGTACCTAATTGAAAGAGGTTCTGCATATAATGGAAATTTTGTTCTTCAATAATAGTTGTAATGGCTTCTTCTAGTGATTTAGTATCTTTTATACTCAAAAATAATTACAAATGAGAGGGCAAACCACGAATGAAAGTTCGAAGGGAGAGTTGATCGTATTGTCTCAGATGTATGTGTAAGTAGCCGCATGCATGAGTTGATTAGCAATTTTCTGTGCAAAGTTACTTCCTAATACTTGCAAGCGTTTGCCGAAGTCAAGAGAACCTTTATTTCTGTGAGGTCTGGCCATAAACAGACCTTGTTACAAATTGTCGCTTTTATCAGCGGCCAACTAGTTAGTTTTGGGCGAGATCCGACTAGAATTTGTGCCCTACCGACTAATTTGGTTTGAATTACTCTAATGAAATATTTCTTTACCCTAATATCTGTTGTATTTCCTAAGTTATAAACGAGGAAATTACAAGCATGTAAGAAATTATTCAGCAAATTATTATTCCATCATAATTGGGAATAGTATCTACAAACATTTTAAGTATATTTAAGCCGCTGATGATTTGCTCGTTATTAGTTTCTTGCACTTTGTTATTGACTTTAAGTGTTGAAAAATTATCTATCAAATCTTCAATATTACTCATAACTTATTACTCTCTTAAATTAAATACTTAAAAACTAATTATACTTTATATTTGACTAAATCTAGAACTATCCAATTTTCTTGTACAGGGAAAATAAGAAAATTAAAGGAACTTTGACTTACTTTGTCGTTGGTTTTCTGTTGGGTGATTCTGCTTTGGGTCCTTGCGTCGTCCTCAGGTATACCAAACACTTGAGAAACTGGGTAGGTTGTGTAGTGCCAAGGGATCAAAATCCACGAAACTGTCCAAAATAGATAGGCACTGCTGACGTAATTCAGCCAAAAACTGCACTAAAATGACTGACTGCGGCAATAATGGTTTTCGATTAACGAAAATAGTTTAAAAAAATATTACTAGCAAAGAAGCGAAGAACAGAATGAAACTTAAATTTAATTTACATCTATTTATAATCCTAAATTTATGAAGCATCTTAAAGAAATGGGTGAAAAATGGTTCATCGGATGGCCTCAGAGAGTCAGCACTTTAGTGTGAGAGCGGATGAAAATTTTTATGCCGTCAGCATTGTGGCACCGATAACTCCTATCATAATTACTTTTGTTGTTGTTTACCACAATATTATACTTCAAGCGCATACACTTTCCTAGAGTTGTTTATCAAACAGGAGGCAAGGTGTAAAAAGTATCTGCTGAACATAAGGACATAAGCATAGGTGTTCCGCAAGGAACCAAATTATGGCCATTATTATTCATTCTATTTGTAAATGATCTAATACTTCACATACCTAAAAACTCAGTTGTATATTATGCAGATGATAAAGCCATAATTTCGACAGGTAAAAAATGGGAAGAGGCGCTATCAAATATGAAAGAATATCTCCAAAAAATGGACAGTGAAGTAGCACTACACAAACTTTCTCTAAATCTGGACACCTATGTTTTTTCCGAAGCATTGTCAGCTATGGATTAATTACTTAGAGTTGTGCATATTTAAGTACTAGCTCTATATTAAAAAATGTACTGGACAGACTTACTAAAATCATTAATAAACAAACATACCATTCATATAACAGGTCAGCCACTAAACTTAAGAGTTATTTGCACTTGAATCTCTCTCCTCTCTCTCTCTCTCTCTCTCTCTATATATATATATATATATATATATATTAATTTAATAACAAATTCCTCAACTCAAAAAGCGTAACTAGAAGCAAAATTGGTACCAAAAATAAGCTAATGTAGTACTAGAAAAGTTGTTATATTGCCGCTATAAACCTATTTAACAAATTACAAAATGAATTGAAAATTTTAACAAATAAGTACCTACTCCACAATCAAATCTAAATTGATAAAATGGGTTTCCAGTAATTTCTAAAAAAAACATAAGAAGAAACCAAAAAAATGCTTCATTTCTGTTAAAACTAAGCAACACTGTAAATACAGGAGTTATCTAACCTTCAGAAATCTGGAGCAACTCATATCTTCTATCAGGGAAGATTTTATTAATGAGTTAGAGGCTCTGAACGTCAAATTTGAATCTCATTACGCTCAAATAATTGATAAAACGATATCCCCTGGTGATTTTGAGGAAGTGTTCTTTGAAGCGACTGTACACTTGACTATGTCCCGAAACGTAATAATAGGCGAAGTTCTTGAAGAAAGTGGTTCGCAGATGGATCAAACTGAAAGGCATAAAAATATCGTTTCCAAATTTTAGACATGAGAACAACGATCACAAATGGCCATTAAGGATCACCCGATATGGAAGCTCGTAGCCAAGATTTCTCAAAGTAACTTTCCACGATAACCTCACAGCAACATATGTTCTGAAAAATAGAATCCGTTTGATAGAAACGCCCAACGATAAATTCTCAGTTCAAGATGACAAAACCGCTAAGCAAATAAAATAACTCAATGATTTGAGGGATAAGCTGAATGAAAGATTGTCTGTGGCTGAGTATCTTCTCGTAGCCTCACAACCCTTCGTGGGACTTAGCTGTATCTACGACTCGTCTGCATCCATCCCTGTCCAACGCAACCTCCTTTCATTCCTGTACTCCCAAGATTTTTACATTCTCTCCGATATTGTCCCTCCATCTGAGCCTTGGCCTTCCTATTGGTATCTTTCCCTCTGGGTTTTCCTCCCATATCCTCTTGATAAGAGGTTCATTCGACGATCTCTGTACGTGTTCGGCCCATTTGAGTTCTGCTTTTATATGAATTCGGTCATATGTAGATGTTCTTGAGTTTCTCATTTGTTCTTAAATAATAATTGGTTTGATTACTACCGAATATATACGTATTTTAGAGTTTCTAGATATCAGTCGGGAACTAAACAGGTCCTTTGAGGCGAAAAACATTTATTACCCTTTTGTATTATTGATTTTATTTTTTTACTGATATCGTTATCTGAGGTTATAACTGCTCCTAGGTACTGAAATTCGTTTACACACTTGAAATTGTAGGTGTCCATGGTTATGTACTATCCTACTCTGTCCCTTCCTGCTCTCCGACTGACATGCATATATTTGGTCTTGTCCTCGTTGATCGTGAGGCGTACCTTCTTGGTCTCCTCTAGGTTCAAGAACATTATTTTTGTTTTAATCGTACTGCTTCCTACCGTGTCAATGTCATCGGCATATGCCAATATCATTTCAGGGCCCTTATTTGTAAATATTTACAGACCAATATTCGTTTCTTTTATATCTATGTCCAGCATTATGTTGAAGAGCAATAGAGATAGGCCATCGCCCTGTTTTAGGCCATTGTTGATGGAAAATGTTTCACTGTTGTTCTTTCCTATCCTAACTTTGGCTTAAGAGTTTCTACGCATATCTTGGTTATCTCTATGATCTTTTCTGGTTCCTCTATGCCTCCTAACGCTTGCCAGATACTTTCATTGGTGATTCAGTCGTATGCCTGGCGAAAATCTACAGTTAGTGGACCTCTCTGAAGAACTTCCAGCTTTTCTCTAGGAGCTGTCTTATGGTGAATATTTGGTCTACTGTTGATCGCTTAGGTCGGAACCCGCATTATTTCAGTAGCTCTAGTATGGCAGTATATAAATTATTTCCTCCATATTTTATGTACTCCGCTGTTATGGAGTCCACCCGGAGCCTTGTTCTTTAACTGATTTATTGCCATTTTAATCTTCTCTAGCGTGGATTCTGTTACATAGTCCGCTCTTTAGTATACCTTCTTCGTGTTCCTAGTTACTGCATCTATGTTTAGCAGGTTTTCAAAGAATTGTTTCAATGCTTGCATTACTTATGCCCGCTGCTCTCATTTCTTAAGATGTTGGTCTTTGGTATGTAACCTTTTCTTATATTTTTTACTTTTTTGAAAAAGTTTCGGCTGTTTGTTGCTCCCGCCTCCCTCTCTACATTCTCTATCGTTTTATTGTAGGCGTTTCTTTTTTCCTTCTTATCATCCTTCTTGTCTCCGATCTGAGGTCGTTGAATCTTTGGATGTTTCTATCACTTAGGTACTGTATCATTTGCATTCTGGCCTTGTTTTTGGTGTCTAGAGCCCTTTGGCATTCTTCGTCGTACCAGTATTTTATTCTTCTGTTGTTTGTGTCTTCGCCTAGGACTCTTTCTGCATTGTTGATTACTGATGTTCTGATCTGTTTCCAGTTCTATTCTACCTTCGACGCCTATTGTGTGACATTGTTCTCTAGTTGTGTTTCTAGTTCCTTTTAGTATTCGTGTTGGCATGTTTCATCCTGGCTTAGTTTATATGTGTTTTTGGTGTTGATATTTATTGTCTTGTTGTGGTTCTTTTCATCCTCGCACCAGGAAGTGATCTGTTCCTACATCTACCCCTCTTTGGCTCGTAACATCTATGATGATTCTAATGTGTCTCTTGGTTGCTATTACATGATTTATTTGGTTTCGTGTTATCCCATCATTGGATATCCATATCTCTTTGTGGATGTTTTTGTGTGGAAATATTGTCAAGGCAATCCTCATGTTATTTGCCGCTGCTAAGTTGATCAACCGTTGGTCTAAGCCAAGTACGTTCCGTGTTCCAACATCCTCGTTTTACGTCGTAACAGTAGTTTTTTTTACAAGGGAGGGTACGGTTAGCCCTCCTCCTTAATCTGGGCTTAGGACCGGCAGCGGTGTTTACTGAGCTACTCAATCCACCCAGTTTCCACCGCAGGCGGAGTTCTGTTGGTGAGTATGGCTTGACAATCAAGTATGAGAGGGGATCCCAGTAATTACTCAAGGCGGATCAGAGCACTGGGCACCAAACGCAGCGACAAATCGTCATTTATCTATGCAAATTTAAATTCATTAGGTACTGGCTAAATTCAATGATCTGATTAATTTTACCATATTCGAGAGTCCTGCATATATTTTAGCCAAATTATGTAATAACTCCAATACATTTTGACTGCCTTGGGACGGAAACCCTATGTCTCCAGTTACTTAATAATAATTTATCCCTATGTCGTTGTGTTATAAGCAGACCTCCAGAAATATCCCAGCAAGACAATAAAACCCTATTCCAGAACTTGTCAGAATTAGATACTCTCCATAAACATTTGATCATAGTTGTGTACCTCAATTCCCCTCATATATCCTGGAAGAGTTACAGCTTGCAGAACCTAAATCTATCCTCTCAACCCTTGGTCGATTCACTGGGTAATTCTAATCTGATCCAAATAGTCGATTTGATATTCACCTCTTGCCCACATATCCTAGGCAATTTATATCACATACTTCCTGTTGGAAAATTCGATCAAGTTGTACTAAAGCTCGATGTTTAATTTGGAAATCTTGAACTACGAGATCCTAAATGACGACTTGAATGTTATAGAATGGCACAATATAATCTCTTACTCAACTATTTCTGAAAACTGGGACTCATTTTTGAGCATAATTACCAATCTTATTTCCAAAAATTCCCAGATCTTTACTTTCATATCTCTTTTTCTGAAGCCCTGATTCGACTCTCGTCTTCAAAAAATAATAAAACGGAAATAAAAGCAGATGCAGAAATTCAAAAGATGTCTAGACAGAATATGAAATCCATCGCTCTTTCTCTAACCGGTTGACGAATTGTATAACGAAAGCGTGAGCGGTAAAAATGGTGCGATAACGAACTTAGCAGTAACAGTAGCTGAAATTTTCGCTAATATTACTTCTCAAACGAACCTGATGCAACGTTACCTCGTATCGATTTATCAAAAACTGCATAACCTCGACTAAACCAAATCACCTTATGATATTTCGGAAGTTTTCAGGACGAAAACTGTGTCTCGGAATGGACTAAGATGGGTTGATCAAAGTGAATTCCTGGGTGTCTATTCTTTACACGAGTATCGACTTCCAACATACGACTAAAGTCGATAACAGTTGAATATCTAAATGACATTTAATATCAGAGTGAAATTTCATTGTTACAGAAAGTTGATGTAATGTTGTTTAGTTTACGTTAAAATATTAGTGAAATCGAGAGAATTTTTGACGAGATTTAGAAAAATTATTTATAGTTTATGTTGGTTTGATTAGAAAGCGTATGGGTAATGAGGCGGCATTTAAGAAGAAACCTTGTTGAATTATAACTGATATCTAATGATAATTTATACAATGTTGCTGTAACAATAAATTAAGAGTGGAAGACAGATTCTGAAGTACTACTATCTCAATTCATCTACTTACGAGTCTTTTTCGAGCCATTAATTGCAAATATTTTGAAGAAGTGTCACATTATTGATGGGTGAATGGGAATAATTGAGAGTGAGAATAAAAACTGGACAAATACGTACCCTTGTCAAAAGTCTGATATAAATCATCCTGAAGTCGTCTAATTAATTCACAAAGAGCAAATGGTTGAAAAGTTTTAATTGGAAAACTTGAAAAGCTTTCGAATGAAATGTTACCATTTACCAATGTTAAATTTCAATTGTTGTTATTACACGTTTGAAATGACAAGTTTCTCGTCTCATTAATTTTATTCAAGAAATAAAGGAAACCTTCTACTCCGTAACTTTCTTCCTTCAAACTAAGTCACACATTATTATTTCACTTATTGCTACTATGGGGTATGTAACTTAGGGGTCATCTGAGAAAAAAATACAAATATGTTTCGAATAGCATAAACAGCAAAAAAAATTTGAATCATAATAAGAATTGTATCCACTAACATAACTTACCTACGCCTTGCAAGTTGTTGTTTGATCTTCCTTAACCTTCTGATACTCAGTTCAGCGATTCATCAATCCACTACCAGGTAGCCGAACTCAACATGCATATAATATGTAAGAGAACATAAAACATAATGAGTTATTAAGAATACAAGAAGTTTATGTGAGTGTTAACTTGCCGAAATTCTGTATTTTATTCCCAAAAAATGAAGTTTCTACAAAGAAAGAGAATCAACTTATTTCTTCTTCGGATGATTACTCATGAATTTTCGAAGGTTACACTTGTATTCAACAACGAAACATAGGATATATTCATTCTCAAACAAATGGAAATGTAAATAAACTTATTCAATACCTAATGCCATTTTGATTGTTAATAATGATTTCTTGTAGGTGATATTTGCAATGAGATACAAATATAAATATAACTATGTGTATCATGAGAACCTAAACTTCCTTACTATCTTATTAAGGCGGCAAATATATTAACCAACTATTGTTCAGGATGAAAAAATATGGGTAGTAGCATAGAAAATATATGCCTTCTTTCTAAGAAATACAGATAATTTCACACATGAATACACATATATACACTTACTTGAGGTATAATGGTAATTGAATATTTTGCCAAATTGTGAAAGAATTATTAAAAATTTAGAAATGGGATGTGAAATTTATATATAATATTATTAAAAAATTCTCCGTGCATATTTTCATTTATTGGTACTAGTATCTTGTATCAATATTTCAAGTTTCGAGGAGCGATGTTACAGGAGTATCAAATGAACTATATTTACATTGTCATTGTCATTTTGTATTATAAATTTTATATTTGTATTTTAAAACTTCACTTTAAAAAAATAATATTTATTATAATTTATAAGTTACAAAAAATATAATAATAAAATGAAGAAAAACAACGTGAACTGAGAGCTACTGCTTATTTTGAACCAAGAACCTCGGGAAACCAGGTGCAATCGTATTTATAGTGATTTTATGCTGATTAAGCATCATGTGACTTGCGCTTGGTTCGTCCGTTACAAGTTCTAGAGCATGGGATCTGCAAGTTTGCATATTCTGATATACTACAATATTCTTAGAATATGGAATATTCCAGAGTATGGGAATTGCAAAGTTGCATATTCTGTGAGAATGTAAAATGTATTGAATTCTGAGAATGTTCCAGAATGCAAAACTGTAAGTCAGCATTATCTCTGAGAACGAAAATATAAACAAAGAAAAATAATAAAACACGTGTCGTTGAAATATGACACCTGTGAGACTTGATCGTTATTATTGAATATGGTGAATTATATTGGGATATAACAGCTCCCCCTTATAAAAAAAATTGATGTTATAAAGCAATTTTTTGGTTAGAATAAAAATTAAAATAAAATGTGAAAATAAGAGTATACAAAAATATATAAAAAAATGTAAAAGGTAAAATAAAAAAAATAAAAATGACAGTGTCAATAAATGTTCACTTTTAAAAGAAAAGAATTTCACTTCACTTAGAAGGTCCTTTACACTGTAGATTCGACATCAGGCTGTAGATTTGGTCGTCCTCTATAAATCATGGATTTTATTCTTTGTAATGTCTCGTTGGGTTTCAAGTCCGGCTCTGGATTTGGAGATGTTTTCTTATGGAGTATAATTTTGAAAATTACATAGATGGTTGTTAGAATCACAATAATTACAATAGTGGAAACGGTGAACCAGGATATGTTTCTTTCGATGAAGGGTTTATTTATAAGTTCATCGAATATTGTTCTAACTTGTACTTGTTCCAGTTCTCGAACTAAAACTTTTTCTGGTATATGTAAACAGCAATTATAGTTGATCATCACTGGATGTGGATTGTGTGAAACTTCGATGATGTTGCGTGTTTCTGCTTGGACTTTAGTGATACCAATAAAGGCATAGCAGTTTGTAGTTAACTTGAAGATTGAATTCTTGTTTACAATAATGGTTTTGGTATTGGCTTTTTTGCAGTGAATTGTTATGTGAAGTGGCTCTGTTGCTAGAATAAGCCACATGTTTTCTTCCAGTTTTTGGACGTTGTAACCTTGACCATGTATTAGAGATGTTTCGCAGTTTTCGGGAAAGTCTCTGAAGTTTCTAAAGAGCTGTGCCTCGCAGATAGCATTTGCGTCTATTGGATATGGGTAGACATTGGAACACAATTTCTTGTAGGGTGCAAGTTGTTTGCACTGGCTAGGATCTTTTATTAGTGCATATGTCAAAGAATCATCATCTCGCGCAATGAATTATTGATTAAAAGATAAAATGTGATGAATACCAGTTCTGCTATCATATATTGGGATAGGATAGAGGTGGAACATTATGAATGTTTGAGGTTCAACTAATGGAATTTTTAAAACAAAAACAATTTCTGATTCTGTTTGAAATGCTTCTAATTCAATGATTTCTAAAAATTGGGCTATACTTGAATGTTTAACCGGTAGTGGTAAGTTATTTCTTTATTGATTTTGAGATATTTCCTTTAATGATGTAATCAGATTATCTGGTTCGATTATGGATGAATGAATTATTCTTAATCTAGCAAATGTAATAGCATTCAAAATGTCATTGAGGTTATCTTCAAGGAACAAAAAGCTTTCCATCAGTTTTTCACATATTTCGAGGAAACTTAATTTTCGATATAAGGTTTCATTCTATCAAAGTTAACTTTACTTCTTTGATTTTTTCTGTTGTTAAGAACAGTGGCTGAATTTCTATGAACTTAAATAATTTCGAAGGGACCGTTAAATTTATTTTGTAATTTGTTCTTGATCTGCGATTCTTTAATGTAGACTTTGTCGCCTATATTGAATTGATATGGATTATTGGATACATGTTGATCAAAGCGGACTTTTGCCTTTTCTTTACTTGAGTTTATTCGACTTCTAGCTATTCTATAGTAATGAGAAATTCGGTTGTTTAGATCTCTAATATATTTTGTAATTAACTCTTTGTGATTGTATGTGTTTTCGGGAGGTCTACTTGAAGTGTGACCAAATACTAATTCATACGGTGTAAAACCGTGTGTCTTGTTCATTGAACGGTTCTATGAATTGATAGCGTATGGTAAGATGTTAAACGGGTGCTCATTTGGGTGTTCTGATACATACGTTCGAATCATTTCTAATAGTGTGGAATGGATCCTTTCGAGAGATCCATTGGATTGTGGATGTCTGCATAACCTCGACTAAACCAAATCACCTTATGATATTTCGGAAGTTTTCAGGACGAAAACTGTGTCTCGGAATGGACTAAGATGGGTTGATCAAAGTGAATTCCTGGGTGTCTATTCTTTACACGAGTATCGACTTCCAACATACGACTAAAGTCGATAACAGTTGAATATCTAAATGACATTTAATATCAGAGTGAAATTTCATTGTTACAGAAAGTTGATGTAATATTGTTTAGTTTACGTTAAAATATTAGTGAAAACGAGAGAATTTTTGACGAGATTTAGAAAAATTATTTATAGTTTATGTTGGTTTGATTAGAAAGCGTATGGGTAATGAGGCGGCATTTAAGAAGAAACCTTGTTGAATTATAACTGATATCTAATGATAATTTATACAATGTTGCTGTAACAATAAATTAAGAGTGGAAGACAGATTCTGAAGTACTACTATCTCAATTCATCTACTTACGAGTCTTTTTCGAGCCATTAATTGCAAATATTTTGAAGAAGTGTCACATTATTGATGGGTGAATGGGAATAATTGAGAGTGAGAATAAAAACTGGACAAATACGTACCCTTGTCAAAAGTCTGATATAAATCATCCTGAAGTCGTCTAATTAATTCACAAAGAGCAAATGGTTGAAAAGTTTTAATTGGAAAACTTGAAAAGCTTTCGAATGAAATGTTACCATTTACCAATGTTAAATTTCAATTGTTGTTATTACACGTTTGAAATGACAAGTTTCTCGTCTCATTAATTTTATTCAAGAAATAAAGGAAACCTTCTACTCCGTAACTTTCTTCCTTCAAACTAAGTCACACATTATTATTTCACTTATTGCTACTATGGGGTATGTAACTTAGGGGTCATCTGAGAAAAAAATACAAATATGTTTCGAATAGCATAAACAGCAAAAAAAATTTGAATCATAATAAGAATTGTATCCACTAACATAACTTACCTACGCCTTGCAAGTTGTTGTTTGATCTTCCTTAACCTTCTGATACTCAGTTCAGCGATTCATCAATCCACTACCAGGTAGCCGAACTCAACATGCATATAATATGTAAGAGAACATAAAACATAATGAGTTATTAAGAATACAAGAAGTTTATGTGAGTGTTAACTTGCCGAAATTCTGTATTTTATTCCCAAAACATGAAGTTTCTACAAAGAAAGAGAATCAACTTATTTCTTCTTCGGATGATTACTCATGAATTTTCGAAGGTTACACTTGTATTCAACAACGAAACATAGGATATATTCATTCTCAAACAAATGGAAATGTAAATAAACTTATTCAATACCTAATGCCATTTTGATTGTTAATAATGATTTCTTGTAGGTGATATTTGCAATGAGATACAAATATAAATATAACTATGTGTATCATGAGAACCTAAACTTCCTTACTATCTTATTAAGGCGGCAAATATATTAACCAACTATTGTTCAGGATGAAAAAATATGGGTAGTAGCATAGAAAATATATGCCTTCTTTCTAAGAAATACAGATAATTTCACACATGAATACACATATATACACTTACTTGAGGTATAATGGTAATTGAATATTTTGCCAAATTGTGAAAGAATTATTACAAATTTAGAAATGGGATGTGAAATTTATATATAATATTATTAAAAAATTCTCCGTGCATATTTTCATTTATTGGTACTAGTATCTTGTATCAATATTTCAAGTTTCGAGGAGCGATGTTACAGGAGTATCAAATGAACTATATTTACATTGTCATTGTCATTTTGTATTATAAATTTTATATTTGTATTTTAAAACTTCACTTTAAAAAAAATAATATTTATTATAATTTATAAGTTACAAAAAATATAATAATAAAATGAAGAAAAACAACGTGAACTGAGAGCTACTGCTTATTTTGAACCAAGAACCTCGGGAAACCAGGTGCAATCGTATTTATAGTGATTTTATGCTGATTAAGCATCATGTGACTTGCGCTTGGTTCGTCCGTTACAAGTTCTAGAGCATGGGATCTGCAAGTTTGCATATTCTGATATACTACAATATTCTTAGAATATGGAATATTCCAGAGTATGGGAATTGCAAAGTTGCATATTCTGTGAGAATGTAAAATGTATTGAATTCTGAGAATGTTCCAGAATGCAAAACTGCAAGTCAGCATTATCTCTGAGAACGAAAATATGAACAAAGAAAAATAATAAAACACGTGTCGTTGAAATATGACACCTGTGAGACTTGATCGTTATTATTGAATATGGTGAATTATATTGGGATATAACAGCTCCCCCTTATAAAAAAAATTAAAATAAAATGTGAAAATAAGAGTATACAAAAATATATAAAAAAATGTAAAAGGTAAAATAAAAAAAATAAAAATGACAGTGTCAATAAATGTTCACTTTTAAAAGAAAAGAATTTCACTTCACTTAGAAGGTCCTTTACACTGTAGATTCGACATCAGGCTGTAGATTTGGTCGTCCTCTATAAATCATGGATTTTATTCTTTGTAATGTCTCGTTGGGTTTCAAGTCCGGCTCTGGATTTGGAGATGTTTTCTTATGGAGTATAATTTTGAAAATTACATAGATGGTTGTTAGAATCACAATAATTACAATAGTGGAAACGGTGAACCAGGATATGTTTCTTTCGATGAAGGGTTTATTTATAAGTTCATCGAATATTGTTCTAACTTGTACTTGTTCCAGTTCTCGAACTAAAACTTTTTCTGGTATATGTAAACAGCAATTATAGTTGATCATCACTGGATGTGGATTGTGTGAAACTTCGATGATGTTGCGTGTTTCTGCTTGGACTTTAGTGATACCAATAAAGGCATAGCAGTTTGTAGTTAACTTGAAGATTGAATTCTTGTTTACAATAATGGTTTTGGTATTGGCTTTTTTGCAGTGAATTGTTATGTGAAGTGGCTCTGTTGCTAGAATAAGCCACATGTTTTCTTCCAGTTTTTGGACGTTGTAACCTTGACCATGTATTAGAGATGTTTCGCAGTTTTCGGGAAAGTCTCTGAAGTTTCTAAAGAGCTGTGCCTCGCAGATAGCATTTGCGTCTATTGGATATGGCTAGACATTGGAACACAATTTCTTGTAGGGTGCAAGTTGTTTGCACTGGCTAGGATCTTTTATTAGTGCATATGTCAAAGAATCATCATCTCGCGCAATGAATTATTGATTAAAAGATAAAATGTGATGAATACCAGTTCTGCTATCATATATTGGGATAGGATAGAGGTGGAACATTATGAATGTTTGAGGTTCAACTAATGGAATTTTTAAAACAAAAACAATTTCTGATTCTGTTTGAAATGCTTCTAATTCAATGATTTCTAAAAATTGGGATATACTTGAATGTTTAACCGGTAGTGGTAAGTTATTTCTTTATTGATTTTGAGATATTTCCTTTAATGATGTAATCAGATTATCTGGTTCGATTATGGATGAATGAATTATTCTTAATCTAGCAAATGTAATAGCATTCAAAATGTCATTGAGGTTATCTTCAAGGAACAAAAAGCTTTCCATCAGTTTTTCACATATTTCGAGGAAACTTAATTTTCGATATAAGGTTTCATTCTATCAAAGTTAACTTTACTTCTTTGATTTTTTCTGTTGTTAAGAACAGTGGCTGAATTTCTATGAACTTAAATAATTTCGAAGGGACCGTTAAATTTATTTTGTAATTTGTTCTTGATCTGCGATTCTTTAATGTAGACTTTGTCGCCTATATTGAATTGATATGGATTATTGGATACATGTTGATCAAAGCGGACTTTTGCCTTTTCTTTACTTGAGTTTATTCGACTTCTAGCTATTCTATAGTAATGAGAAATTCGGTTGTTTAGATCTCTAATATATTTTGTAATTAACTCTTTGTGATTGTATGTGTTTTCGGGAGGTCTACTTGAAGTGTGACCAAATACTAATTCATACGGTGTAAAACCGTGTGTCTTGTTCATTGAACGATTCTATGAAATGATAGCGTATGGTAAGATGTTAAACGGGTGCTCATTTGGGTGTTCTGATACATACGTTCGAATCATTTCTAATAGTGTGGAATGGATCCTTTCGAGAGATCCATTGGATTGTGGATGTCCTACACTGGAATTAGTTACTTTTATATCCAAGAGAGTGCATAGGTCACGAAAAAGAGAGTTGTCGAATTCTCGACCAAAATCGCAATGAATTCGATTTGGGGTACCGTAGTGTTGGAAATAAATCAAAAGTGTGTTGACTACACTTTTTGCTGTCTTATCAGGTATACTTGAGAGAATTTCGAGAGTTCGTCTCGTATAGTTAGTGCATAATGTCTTCCGGGTACTTCTAGAATGTCTATATTAATCCTTTCAAACGGGGCTCTAGGTGTTTCTGTGAAAACTAGAGGGCTGTCTAAGATTTTCCTGCAAATCTTTGTTTTTTGACAAACTTCACAGGCTTTGAGATGCCTTTCTACGTCCTTAGTTATACTGGGCCAATGGTATCGTTCGCGAAATCTACGGATAGTTTCGTTAATACCGCGATGAATACTGGTTTTCCGTTATGGTACTGATCGAGAATGATAGGGATCTGATCCTGGTCTGGTGTTTTGAGAATATCTTGACATACTTTAAATTTAATATCTTTTTCAGAGAATATAAATGAAAGTATCTCTAATATGGGGAGATCAGGATTATTTTCAACAAAGTATGTTGTATCGGATTGTATAGTGTCTTGATTTCTAAAAATAGAAGCGAATAAGTATTCGTTGACGGAATCGGGATCGTATGGAATTGGAATAATAAAATATTTTCTATTCCTGACACTTTTGCTTGATAATACATTGATTTTACAGTTGGAAAAGTCAGCATTCTCTTCGAAAATGTCTTCTATAATCTTGTGATTATATTCTTTTAGATTGTTTTATTGAAAGAAAGTTAAAATATTTTTATGTTCTCTTGCTAGAAGTTGCTGGTTTGTAAATTCTATTTTTGAATAATCAATAAGTGACCTTAACTTATAAGCAATGACAAAGATTTTGAATTCTTCGTATACTTGTTCATTGCTGATGTTATTAGATTTTTCGGATTCATTGTCTGGATTGTGCTTTTGACTGAAATTTAATATAATCGGAAATATGGTTGATCTTAATTCTGGAAAGTGCGTCAGCATTGCGATTAATCCTTCCAGGTTTATATTCAATTTGATAGTCATACTCTTCAAGCTTAAGACGCTATCTTGCTAAACGACTACCTGGGTCTTTTATTGAGAATCACCAAGTGAGAGGTCTATGATCGGTAATTAGTATAAATTTTCTGCCGAAGAGGTACGGTCGGAAATGTTTCACGGACCCCACAATAGCTAATAGTTCCCTTTCTATAGTAGAATAATTTGTCTCAGCTTTGCAGAGTGTTCTAGAAGCATAAGCTATAGGGAGATCTTTTCCTACTGGTCCTTGAGAAAGTACGCTGCCAATTGCAAAGTTACTTGCATCAGTTGTGAGGATAAAAGGATCGTCAAAATTGGGATAAATAAGAATTGGAGAAGTGACCAGGGATTGTTTTAAATTTTTGAAAGATTCTTGGCATTGTATATCGAAATTGAAAGTTGAATTTTTTTCAAGTAATTTGTTTGAGGGTTTCGAAAGTTTTGCAAAATTAGGAACGAACCTGCGATAATATCCTGCAATTCCTAGAAATGATTTTATTTCTTTCGGATTTGTGGGTTGAGGAAAATTTTGTATGCAATCTACTTTTGATGGATTGGGTTTTACGCCATCTTTTGTTATTAAGTGGCCAAGATAAGCGACTTCCTTACGGAGAAATTCGCACTTATCGGGTTGTATCTTAAGATTTGAATTATGGAGACGTTGGAAAACTTCATGAAGTCTTTTGAGATGTTCATGGATAGTTGGAGAGTAGACGATAATGTCGTCCATATAAACTAAACATCTCTCGTTCTGTATACCTAACAGAATATTATCCATAACTCGCTGGAAAGTTGATGGGGCATTTTTCAATCCGAATGGCATTCGAGCAAATTCGTAATGTCCATTTTCAACGGAGAAAGCTGTTTTAGGAATGTCTTTCGAATCAATTTCTATTTGATGAAAGCCGGATGCCAGATCGAGGGTCGTAAAATACTCACATTTACCTAACTGGTCAAGGAGGTCGGAAATATTTGGAACAGGGTATTTGTCTCCTACCGTCAGTTAAGTTTCCTTTAGTCTATCACAACTCGCCATTTTTCTTTTCCTGATGTGTCTGATTTTTTTGGTACTACCCATACAGGAGAAGACCATGGAAAATTTGATGGTCGAATAATACCTTGCGCTTACATATTGTTGATCTGAATCTTAACTTCTTGCTTATGTATGTGTGGGTATCTATATGATTTCGTAAAAACGGGTTTCGCATCGTTGGTGTCTATAGAATGCTTGATTTCGTTTGTAAAAGTTAACTGGTCGTTTTCTAGATAAAATATATTTTCAAAATTTAAACAGAGATTGATGACTTCCTCTCTTTCTTCATCGTTTAGATGTTCTAAGCGTAATTGTTTTAATATTTCAGATTTTCTGTCCGTCTGCTCGACAATAATTTCATTACTAAAATTATTAATGTTAAAATTGTCAAACGGTTCCACATGTAATTCTGGAATTTAGATATCTTTTGAGATAGCATTTGCATTTAAAATAGTTATGAGAAATTCACATTTATCATTAATATTTACAAGAGAGTGAGGGATAAAAACCTTTTCAATTTCAAGACCGGTGAATTTGAAGACTTGTTCAGATCTGGGTTCTAAAAATACACGGTTCTTTATTGGTGTTTGAATGTTGTTCTTTCAGGATGGGATAATTTTGGATTGCTTTCGGGAATGTTGTCGATAACCTCACATATTGTGACAATTTTGAAATTTGTTTCCAACCTTTGATCTTTGAAATTAATTACTGCCTTATAATGGTGAAGCCAATCTGCTCCAACTAGTCCATCAAACTGGATATCAAGATCGCAAATGTAAATTTTATAAGGATCATTTTTGGCAAAAGGTATCATACCAGATTCGGAAATTAGAATCTTTTGGTCTGTTATTCCTTGGATAACAACATTTTCGGGGCTTCTATTTAAAAATGCTTCGCATGTTTTTGGTTTGAAGTTTGATATGCCTGCTCCACTATCTACGAGAATTCTAAATCTTTTTGAGGAGTCTTCGAAATAGTAGAGATTTTTTGAATTTACTGTAAGTGTTGAGCTTACATGAACATTTGTTCTGGGTGGTTGGCATACGGGTGGAGGTTGTCGATAGTCATAATTTGAATTGGGGTTGTCTGTTCTTCCAAAACTGGTTTGTTGGGATCTGGGGCTGTAGAAGTTGGGCGAAGAAGAAAATTTTGATCATGAAAATCTTCGGATTGTGATGTACAACTTTCGCAATTGTTTTGGAAAGATTCCAACTGATAATACTCTTGCGAAAAATTGTTATAATTTTCATCTTCATAAAAATCGGGATTATAATTAGACTGTTCATTAGTAATAAAATTGTTGTGATAAAATTGATCTTCTACTGGATTATTAAAATGAAATGTACGATGTGGTTGCTGTCTTATATTTGGATTTGATTGAATGACAGATGATCTATGAATATTCGGATTGGGTCTAGAAAATTCATTGTTATATGGACTAGGTTGTCTATTTTGGGTTTGAGAAGATGGTTGATTTTGGTTGTGATTATATTAAAGTTGCTGAAAGATAGTCGAAAGTTTTGTTGATAAGTTTGAAATGAAGGCTGTAATGATCTCTTTCTTGTAAGATCTTGGATCATGTGGCCTGGTCTTTTACAATATGAACATTGTGGAAGTTGGATAGGTTTTTTCATATTATTCTGAGGTCTATTCTGCAATTTTTGATTCTGAAAATAAGATAGTTGAAGTTCCTTTTTAATTCTATTCAATCTGAAAGCATGTCGCTTGGATTACTAGCTCTAACTATTTGACCTAATTTCTGTTCAAGTCCAGTTAATGCCGTTGTCAATACCAAAGCGTATGTTAATTTAGTTTGAGCAATTTTTTCAGGTAAAGTCATGTTTTGTTTGTTGATAGCAGAGTGAATTTTCGATTCATGCGTTTGCAAACGAGCTATGAAAGTTAATGGTGATTCATTTTGCAACTGTTTCATACGTTGAAGATCCTGAATTAATGAGGTTAAATCTCGTGAATCTCCAAAGTGTGAATCTAAGAGATGTAAAATTTCTTCCCATGAATTTGGGTTTCGAGAATTGACAAGTTCGGCTGCTCGGCCTTTAAGTTTATTCCTAATGTGTAATGTAAGGAGAAGCTTTTGATCTCCGGTTGCCATGTTGAATGCCATGGAACATGCGTTTGTGAATGTATAGGGGATAAATTTTGGATAAAATGTCAAAACAATACGATAACAGAAATGTTGTTCAATCGAACTAATAAAATACGATAATAATTGTAGGTAAATTGTTTAAAAAAAAAGTTTCAATAACTGGTAAAATTTTTAAACGAGATGATTCTTTGCACTTACTTGACTAAAATCCTCATTCCTGGCAGAAGATGAAATCCTTTATTCTCCGTGAGCGTTGCTACGACAGGGTGAGCGTTCGCGTGTTTCGTTGTCGCCAGAGAGACCGTCTTCGTTGCTGGTGATGTGGATTGGAACTTGGTTCTCCGCAGCTTCGATTCTTTCTTCTTTTAAGGTTTGGAAACCACCGTTGATACTTATAACAACGTTGAGGAATCCTACTGACTGCGCCAATTTTATATTTGTATTTTAAAACTTCACTTTTAAAAAAAATAATATTTATTATAATTTATAAGTTACAAAAAATATTATAATAAAATGAAGAAAAACAACGTGAACTGAGAGCTACTGCTTATTTTGAACCAAGAACCTCGGGGAACCAGGTGCAATCGTATTTATAGTGATTTTATGTTGATTAAGCATCATGTGACTTGCGCTTGGTTCGTCCGTTACAAGTTCTAGAGCATGGGATCTGCAAGTTTGCATATTCTGATAAACTACAGTATTCTGAGAATATGGAATATTCCAGAGTATGGGAATTGCAAAGTTGCATATTCTGTGAGAATGTAAAATGTATTGAATTCTGAGAATGTTCCAGAGTGCAAAACTGCAAGTCAGCATTATCTCTGAGAACGAAAATATGAACAAAGAAAAATAATAAAACACGTGTCGTTGAAATATGACACCTGTGAGACTTGATCGTTATTATTGAATATGGTGAATTATATTGGGATATAACATAAATATAGCTAAGGTGAATATTGTAAGCCAGTTGGTGGAAAATTATTCTCGTTTTTATTTATAAAGTCATTCCGTAAATAAATTTCTTAAATAGACTTTCCTAACACTACATATCCAGAAAATTCCTATATAAAACTTTACCCAATAAGATTACTAGTATCCATAATATTATAAGTTTATGTCTGATTCTGAATAAGACGAATTAATTGGTCAATTCAATCAAATTATTCTAACAAGAAAAAATAAATTAAAATAACTTCAACAATGCCAGAAACATTAAATGTGCTCTTTCGAAATATCAAGCACACAATATATCATTATTCGATGGTACCTAACTCAAAACAGCTATATTAAGATTTATAAGTTGCTGCGAAAATTTTATAAAAGCCTTCCAAAATAATTCAAATCCGAACGATCCTATTTACATTCTTCTATTCGATACCATATTAAATCGTAAAGCAGAGCTAACCGGCTCACGATCAGGATTAAATGAGCAGACTGCAATTGCGCGCTGCGGTCAGGGTTTTCAAGATGCTGTCCTAATACCATCATGCAATTGCGCGCACGTCTCTAAAAAGGTATACTGTGATTGCGCGCAAACTTATGATAAAAAACTAAATATTGTTTACTTGTTATTTTAATTTGAATTTATTTTATTATATAATGTACATAACTTTATTTAATTTGAATATGCCTTATAGTTTATATATATATATATATATATATATATATATATATATATATATTATATATAAATAAATGAGGAGCTATCCGTACCAGATGACCATATTAGAATATGAATAATAATTTCACGCCTAGCTGGTAAATTGCGGCACCCTACGAAATGTAGGTTCAATTTACCAGCTTGGCGTGAAATTATTATATATATATATATATATATATATATATATATATATATATATATATATATATATATATAAATAAAAAGATGTTCTAGTCATATATTCAATAAAATTCTTTGATTGAAGAACTTGATTGAAAACTACATATTACAAAATTATTTCAACAACAACTTAATAGTATTATAAAAATACTTACAATCGTGAATTTAAAATAAATTAGCCAAAAACAGGAAAGATTTCATAGCCATCAATTACAAATGTCATTATTTATATTGTCTAGATTTTTTTGATAAAAATGAATATTACTGAATGATCTTTATATGTTTGTGGCTATTTGAACAAGGAGCACAATTAAATTAAAATTATTATGAAGGCAGATACAGGTTCAGTTAAAGAAAAAAATGTAATTTAAGAATATTGCATAAATACTTTCATATATACCCATACATAGACTAAATTACTTTTATTCTGGGCTTGAACTGGCAGTTAAAAGAAAAAGATACATAATATTGTTTAAAATTTCTATATAAGTGTAATCATATTCTCTCAAAATACGAAACATATAAACATGATTATTCTGAAAGTACACTGATACTTATTCACTCAAAAAAGGCCGATTTCTCTCACTAATCAACCTCTAAATTTTTGGGTTAAATAGATGTTTTAAAATCCTAAAATACTCTTTAATGTTCTTTCAAATATTCATAAATATTCAAAATAATATATAGAAACATTTTGAAAATCATTCACTTTTCCAGAAACAAGCTGATATCTCTCACTAATTTTAGGATTTCAAAACATCTATCTCACCCAAAAATTTAGAGGTTAATTAGTGAGAGAAATTGGCCTTTTTTGAGTGAATAAGTATCAGTGCACTTTCAGGTTAATCATGTTTATATGTTTCGTATTGTAAGAGAATATGATTACACTTATATAGAAATTTTAAATAATATTCTGTATCTTTTTCTTTTAACTGTAAGTTCAAGCCCAGAATAAACGTAATTTAGTCTATGTATGGGTATATATGTAAGTATTTATGCAATATTCTTAAATTAAATTTTTTTTTTACTGAACCTGTATCTGCCTTAATAATAATTTTAATTTACTTGTGCTCCTTGTTCAAATAGCCACAAACATATAAAGATCATTCAGTAATATTCATTTTTATCAACAAAATCTAGATACTTTCTTACTTATTGTGTTAGCATGACAAATATAAATAATGATATTTGTAATTGATGGCTATGAAATCTTTTCTGTTTTTGGCTAATTTATTTTAAATTCACGATTCTAAGTATTTTTATAATACTATTAAGTTGTTGTTGAAATAATTTTGTAACGATATGTAGTTTGCCCTGAAGAAGAGAATAAACATTTTCGAAAGCTCGGCTTCAATCAAAGAATTTTATTGAATATATGACTGCATCCCCAAGAACATCTTTTTATTTATTATAAGACCAGTCAAGAATTCAAAATCAATATATATATATATATATATATATATATATATATATATATATATATATATATATATATATATATATTGTAACGTGAAGACTTACCCGAATAATACACTACACTCACAAATGAACTATACACACACAATGCACATTCCAGAAAACACAAGAGACATCAAAGGCAACGAGAATAAGTCCTGGTCTATTCTCGAAGTCATATATTGAGAAATAACCTCCAGAATCAACGAAAAAAACACTGGAATCATCTAGAGCTTTTTAGGTTAGATATATAAGGCTGATGGCATAGACTGGATAGTTAGTTAGTGATAGATAGTCAGCGAATCACAGATCACAATCGGATATAGCTCATATATCATAGTATCGTAGAAAGTCGTTATAGTATATATATATATATAGTTATCCATATTGGACTAAAGTAAGGGCTCGTTGAGTATTGAATTATCCCTTGATCTAACATTTGTTTATCTGATCTCTTACGTCGTTTCTATGGATTTTGAGACAACGGTAGCTCTTAGTAAAAATAGGGTTTTCATCACTTAAATTAATTTCGTGTTTGATCTTGTATGTGAACATTAATGGTATTTTCTCATTGTAGAAGATATCTCTAGATTCGAAAAATAATTTCCTGATAGTGTCCAATTCTTCTTTTCTGCAGTAGTCTCGTCGAAGATTTTGTTGATTTTCTCTAAGTATTTTATTTATAGTAGGTGTATCTATATTTACTTTCTCATAAAAGTTATATTGGGTTTATGTGTTCAATTTTGAAAGGTTCTGATATTATGAGATTAACTGGATTTTCAATGATATTTAAAATTGTCGTTATTGCGTAGTTATATATAACTACTACTACTAGATAACTGGCTGCAGATTCCATATTGGACTCAAAAAAGAGTATTCTACAAGGACAGTTAGTTGGGGAAGTGGTTACGCTGGTCTTTTGGCCTCATATATTTAGACAGTGCTGATATTTCGGAATGCTTCGTTAAAAAAGTGATTGACGAAGCCTCTAAAGATGCACGTATAATGTCCTGCGATTTTTTAACGTACAATTACATTTCTGAATCTGCGAGATTTTCTCCAGAGAAGTGGGTTTCATGTAGCCAAGCCGAGAACGGACCACCAACGCTTGTGAATCGTTTCATAGCCATTTTTATTAAACATTTTATTCTCAACATACAAATATTTTTGTTTTTTTAAATGAATTGAAAAATGTTCAAATAGGAACATGTGTGCAATTGAATAGCTTACACTTACAAAAAAAAATATTAAAAATATCAAATATGAATGAAAATTAAAATATGTTATAAATTTGATAGGTAAATTTAAAAATAAATGAATATCCATATACTGCTCAATCAGATTAATTACCAAACATTGCATCAGTCTCTTAGATATATATCATGATTTCGAAGTTGTTGCCTCTCATCAGTATATCGTAGGGTGAAGAGCCATATTTGATAATCAATACTTATTTTGAACTCATACTTGTATCAATCTTCGGTATAGAACTGTCGGTGGAGACAAGTATGAGCGATATATTAAGCATGTATAATGGTGGGTAAGAACAATCGGCAAAGGTGAATAATTAATTATTTAAATGAGGAGCTATCCGTCCCAGATGACCATATTAGAAGATGAATAATAATTTCATGCCTAGCTGGTAAATTGAACCTACATTTCGTAGGGTGCCGCAATAAGAACCAGGTTTATCGTTTACATATTGCGTTTTGTGTGAATTTTTTCCACTATACTGCTCAATCAGATTGATTACCAAACATAGCATCAGTCTCCCAGATATATATCATGATTTCGAGGCTGTTGCCTCTCATCAGTATATCGTAGTGTATATATATATATAGCTCCTCATTTAAATAATTAATTATTCACCTTTGCCAATTGTTCTTATCCACTATTATACATGCTTAATATATCGCTCATACATGTCTCCACCGACAGTTCTATACCGAAGATTGATACAAGTATAAGTTCCAAATTAGGATTGATTATCAAATATGGCTCTTACCCCTGCGACATACTGATGAGAGGCAACAACCTCGAAATCATGATATATGTCTGGGAGACTAATGCTATGTTTGGTAATCAATCTGATTGAGCAGTATAGTTGAAAAAATGCACACAAAACGCAATATGTAGACGACAAACCTCGTTCTTATTGCGCCACCCTACGAAATGTAGGTTCAATTTATTCAGCTAGACATGAAATTATTATTCATCCTCTAATATGGTCATCTGGTACGGATAGCTCCTCATTGAAATATTTATATATATATATATATATATATGTTATATCACTTATCGTGGAATTAACTTTTAAAAAAAAACAATTATTTATTAAGACAAATAATTAAAGTACAAATATAACTTAACTTTACTTGACTGTATGAATCTAAACTCACAAGTGATGCCGTTAGCTAGAGATCTAGTATTTATACAATCAAAAATGTTTAGTCATTAAAAATATAAAAAGAAACGTAAATTAATACAATGGATCTTTTCTCCTAAGGTTGAATCGAAGCTTCTAGGAATATTATAATTAAAATACATAGTAATGTCTTTTTGGAGGCCGAACTGGATAAACAATTACCAATGGTCTTTATGGTAACTTGCTGACTACTGGTCTGCATCTCTGGCACGTAAATATCTTTATCACTTTTGTTATCTTCTTAAACTGCGTCTTGGAGATGTAATATGATATGGTGCAATATTACTGCGTCTTGCAGATGTAATACGATATGGTGAGATACTGCGTCTTGCGAATGTAATATAATATTATGAAATAATATTTAAATTAATACTTTGTTATTGTTATTATTATTTGACTTTAAAAAATAATTCAATTATAACTTTATATAACAACTCCCCCATTTAAGAAAAGTTGGTGGAGTTTGCAACAACTTTTTAAGCTAATGATTTATTTGGATTTAATTCGATATTCTCTTCTATGGGTTCTCCGACATGGATACTTGCTCTTCTTTTCGGAAGAATTCTTCTTATACTTTGCTGGAATGAAATACTGGAACCTGGTCCTGGTGGTGATGGTGGGTAATCGTTGGTTAAAGCTATTCCAATTCGATGATGCTTTCTTCTACATTTACAGGTCACATAAAGTATTACCAATAAAATTATTACTACAATGGTTAAAATGGTGAACCAATGTGTATATTTACTGATCGGAGATTGTTTCATCATTTTTTCTAATTCTTCTGAATACTGATTTAGTTTGTGTTGTGCAATATTCAAATCTTCGGAATCAATTTTGTTCAACTTAAGAGGTTCTAGTTCAGGAATTTGTAATTTTTCAGGAATATCTTTGCAACAGTCAAATGGAATTGTGACTGGATGACTTCGATACTTGATTTTTTGGTATGTGTCAATTGGGTATTGAGCATGAACTCTTGTACTTCCAATAAAGGCACTACACTCAAGTTGTAATTTCAGTAAACTATTAGTTTTAATAATTTCTGATTTAATTTCCCTATTTCCACATTTAATCGTGATTGGCAAAGGGTCCGAAACAGTGATTAACCATAGATTTAAATCAATTTAGTAGACATTATAATCTTTAACAAAAAGAAGAGATGTTTGACATGTCTTGGTCATCTGAGTTAATCTTCTTAATAGTTGTGCTTCTCAAATTGCATCGTTGTCAATTGGATATGGGAGGAGATTAGAACAGATTTTTATGCTTCTTTCAAGAGTCTTGCAATTATCCAGATTTCGCAATGACAAATACAGCAGTGAATCATCATCCCGCGCAATATATTTTTGTGTAGTTGGTAAAATATGATAGATACCTGTTCGATCATCTAATATTGGTATTGGATAGAGTCGATATAGTATATAAGCTTCTGGATCAATGAGAGGAATTTTGAGAACAAATATTATTTTACTTTCTGATTGATATGCCTCTAATTCAATAATATTAAGATAATTAGCTATATTTGACGTATACGGTTGTAAAGGTAAATTATTTCTTACAAGAGATTTTGCTATATCTTGTAAAGAATTGATTAAATCTGAAGGTGCTATTATTGAGCTATGTAATAATCTTATGCGAGCAAAAGTGATAGAATTTAAAATTGTATTAAGGGAATCTTCTAAGAAAATATAGCTTTCCATTAGTGATTCACAAATATTCAATATCCTTATTTGTGCTTCATAAAATGCGACATCATCAGCAATATCCATCAAAGTATTTTGAATTTCTTTTATATCTTCATTAAAAGTTTTTTCATCAATTTGTAATTTTTGTATAGTATTATTAAAATTTTTAATAACAGAAGTTGTAACTGAAATTTGTTTTTTAAGAAGATTTTCCAATTCAAATTCATCATGAGATAATTTGTTAATACAATCATTATAATATTCTCCATCTGATGCATCTAAATTACCAGTAATAGTTTTCCAAACAGTTCCGATTCCATTAAATATACCTCGCTTTGCCCTGGAGTTATATGATTTAGTTTCTCCTATAATTTCTTTATATTTTTGACCTATTGAATTCGAAATTTGTGATAATAAACTTATGTGTGTTTGAACTTCAGACTTAAAAGCTATAAACCTTGGAGACGGATCTTCTAAAGTATCCAAAATTTCTATAAGTATTTTATCATTATTTTCCATTGTTTTCTTAATTGGGGCCAGATCTTTGTAAACTAAAAGTGTCCATTTTTCATTCGTAATTTTGATAGTACATTCTTCATGGAAAAAGATTCCAACGGTGTTATTAACAGGATTAAGTGTGTATTGAGCTGATATAATATTTATCAGCACGAAGAATCTGAAACCAAAGAAACTACTCATAGTAGGGTTTCAGTCTATCGAAATTAATTTTTGATTTTTGATTAGTTTGTGGATTTAAAACTATTGCAGAATTATCAAATAATTGCACAATTTCAAAAGGACCATTAAACAAATTTTGACTTTTATCTTTAATTTGAGATTCTTTAAGATAAACTTTATCTCCTATTTTATACTCTGGAAGCTTTCCTGAAATATTTTTATCAAATCTAATTTTTGCTTTTTCTTTCTGACTTGCTGTTTTTGCTCGTGCAATTTTATAATAATGTTGCATTCTGTTGTTCAAATCACGTATGTATTTAGTAATAAGGGCTTTTTCATTATATAAAGTTTCAGGTGGTCTACTAGACGTATGACCAAAAATCAGTTCATATGGGGTAAAACCAGTTGTTTTGTTTTTAGTATTATTATAACATATAACCGCATATGGCAAAATATTAAACGGATGTTCGTCTGGATTTTCTGTCTTATGTGCACGGATCATTTCCACAAGTGTTCCGTGAAATCTTTCTAAAGAACCATTCGATTGTGGATGCCCAACGCTAGAAAAAGTGAGCTTTATGTCATAAAGCGTACACAAATCTTTTATTAATGAATTATCAAATTCTCGACCATAATCGCAATGAATTCTCAAAGGTGTTCCAAAATGTTGAAAGAATATTAATAGTGTATTTACAACTGTTGAAGCTTTTTTATTTGAAATAGGATAAGCTTGAGTAAATTTAGTTAACTCATCTTGAATCGTTAAAGCGTTGGATACTCCAAAATATCAATATTAATTCTTTCAAACGGAGTTTTTGGTGTTTCTGTTATTACCAGAGGAGTGCTTAAATTCTTACGACAGATTTTTACTTTTTGACAAGTTTCACAATTTTTAATAAATTGTTCTACATCTTTTGTTAGTCCTGTCCAGTTATACTTAGATTTTATCCGTCGTATAGTTTCATTTATTCCGCGATGTAAATTACTTTTGCCTTTATGATATTGGTCCAATATGATAGGTATTTCATCTCGGTCAGGTGTTGTAACAATATTTTGACAGACTACAAATTTTAAATCAACATTAGCAAAAATAAAAGAGAATACTTCTAAAATAGGTAACTCAAGATTATTTTCTATATAATAAGTTTTTGAAGGATCAAATTGACTTTGTTCTTTAAATAATGTATAAAATAATTGTTGAACTACAAACTCTGGATCGTAAATAAGAGGTATTATAAAATACTTGCGATCTTTCACAGTTGTACTAGAAACAATATTTACGAAATTCATTTGAAAATCAAAATTTTCTTCAAAAATATCTTCAATAATTTTATAATGTAAATCTTCGAGTTTATTTTGCCAAAATAAAGTGACAATATTCTTATGAGTCTTATCCAGTAACTGGTCATTTGATGTTTCAATTTTTGAATAATCGATTATTGATTTTGTTTTGTAAAGGACAACAAATCTATTAAATTCGTCTGTCATTAATTCATCCTGTTCCTCTATAAGTGTTTCACTTTTTTGTGGTTCTATAGGATCATTAGGGTCTTTACTTGTTGATGGTATAATCTTATTAGTTTCATTATTTGCCAAAATTGTAATTTTAGATTGTAAATTTGCACATTCTTTAAAATGATTAATTTTAATTCTTGAAAGTGCATCTGCATTTTTATTAATTTTGCCTGGCTTGTACTCAATTTTGTAATCATATTCTTCCAATTTGAGTCGCCATCTAGCTAGTCTGCTTCCGGGATCTTTAATGGAAAAAAGCCATGTTAATGGACGATGATCAGTGACTAGCGTAAATTTTCTTCCAAATAAATAAGGACGAAAATGTTTTACTGCCCATACAATAGCAAGGAGTTCTCGTTCTATTGTTGAATACCTTGTTTCTGCACTACATAATATTCTCGAAGCATAAATTACTGGTAGATCTTTACCAATGGGACCTTGTGATAGAACAGCGCCAATGGCAAATCCACTAGCATCAGTTGTGAGAATAAATGGTTCTTCAAAATTTGGATATCTTAAAATAGGATCTGAAGTAAGTGCAGCTTTTAGATCATTGAAAGAATTTTTACATTCATTATTAAAAATAAAAGAAACATCTTTTTGTAAAAGTCTCGTAAGGGGTTTAGAAATTTTGGCAAAATTTGGTATAAAGCGACGATAATATCCTGCTAAACCAAGGAAAGATTTTACATCTTTAGGATTTTTAGGTTCCGGGAAATTTTTGAGACATTCTATTTTAGCTGGATTTGTTTTAACACCATCTTGGGTAATGATATGTCCAAGATAAGCGAATTCTTTTCTAAGAAATTCGCATTTATCTGGTTGAATTTTCAAGTTGGCTTTCTGAAGTCTGTTGAAAACTTCAGTCAGACGAGAAACATGTTCATGAATAGTAGAAGAATAAATTATTATGTCATCCATAAACAAGACATCTTTCATTTTGAATGCCAAGTAAAATGTTGTCCATGACGCGTTGGAAAGTGGACGGGGCATTTTTTAGTCCAAACGGCATTCGAACGAATTCATAATGACCGTTATCAACTGAAAAAGCTGTTTTGGAGATATCTTTTGGTTCAATTTCAATTTGATGGAAACCTGAGGCTAAGTCAAGAGTGGTAAAATATTGACATCTTCCTAATTGATCAAGGAGATCAGAAATGTTGGGTAATGGATATTTATCATCTACCGTAACTTCATTTAATTTACGATAGTCAACAACCACACGCCATTTTTGTTTTCCTGAAGCATCAAGCTTCTTTGGCACAACCCAAACTGGGGATGACCATGGTGAAATAGAATGACGTATAATACCTTGTTCCAACATTTTGTTCACCTGAGTTTTTACCTCTTCTTTATGAATTTGGGGGTATCTATATGATTTAGTAAATATAGGTCTCGCATTATCAGTTTCAATTGAATGTTTAATTTCATTAGTAAATGTTAGTTGGTCTCCTTCCAAATAAAAAATATCAGAAAATTCTAAACATAAATTTGTGATGATTTCTTTTTCTTCTTCGTTGAGATGATCTGTACGCAACTGATCCAAAATTATAGTGTTTCTATCAACAGGTTGATTAAATTTAGTTTTATTTTCATTAACGCAATTAAAATTTAAAAAACATTCGGAATTCGGAATGGGATCTAGATTCAAATTTGGAAATTCAACAATTTTTGGAATAGCATTCGAATTAATAATTGAAGTAAAGAATTCACCTTCTTCATTTACATGTACCAAAGCATTTGGAATTCTAACATTTTCTATTGCTTGTCCGAAAAGTAGTGCATCTGTGTTTGTTAAATTACATTTCAATTTCAAAATTTTTTCAATTCTTGGCTCAATAAAAATTCGATTTTGTATCTTTGGCAAACAAATTACAATTTCAACACCTAAATTTCTAAAAAGATAAGATATCATCTTTTTAACATACGTCCAATCTAACTTGTCCAATCCACACCCTATTTTTGGCATAGCTAATTTTTGAACATTGTTTTTACCAACATGATCTCTCAATTTCTTTAAAGATGACCATAAAGTCTGATAAGTGGGTTTTCCGGTTGAAGTTTCTTTTGTTACAAGATAATAAATATATCTAGTTGTATTTGCATTCTTAATTTTCAAACCTGCTAAACCACCTTGTTTTTGATTTTGACTTAATAATTTTTCTATATTTCCAAATCGTTTCTTAAATTCCGTGGCAATGCCTTTTTGCATTTGCATATCTTCCGCCACGCAATGAGCTAATGAATAATCATGAGGCATGTCAAAAATATCAATGTTTTTCTCAGCTATTTTTTTATGACAATTTTCAGTATTTTGTTCAAATTGTAAGAATTCAGAATCTTGTTCACAAATTTGATTATTTTGAGACAAGTGTGATGTTTCGATAACTTTAAACAGAGGTATAGTTTTGAAATTAGTTATCAATTGTTTTGAATTCAAATCAATTATACAATTATAATGTTCTAGGAAATCTGAACCCAAAATTCCATCAAAATCAATATTAAGATTATAAATAAAAACTTTATGTGGATCTTTTGCAGAAAATGGAATAAGTACAGATTCTTTTAGTAAATTTTTTTGATCAGTTATCCCTTGAATAGTTACATATTCATTAAATCTTTGAGGAAATTTCTTAACAGTATTTTCTTTAAAAATAGAAACTCCTGCACCTGTATCAATAAGCAACTTAAACTCTTTAGAAGCATCTTCAATATAATAAAGATTTTTGGAATTAACAGTCAAAAATGGATTTAAAGAAAATTTTGTTCGGGAAAATTTACATTCGGGTTCATCTCTTCGAAATTTAATGTTTGGATTCTGGTAACTGTTTCTGAAATTAAATTCTCTGTTGTCGGACAATCTGGGGGATGGTCTTTGACTGGGGCAATAGGAAAATCCTGAAAATTTGAAATTACTTCAGCAGAAACAAAATTTTGAGAATCTTTTTCGAACTCAGAAAGATTATCAAATGAATAATTATTATCATCTTCCTGGAAATTATTTCCAAAATTATCTTGAATATCATAAAGATTATGATCCAGATCAGAGCCTAAATATTCATCATAATAGTCAGAATTATCGCTCTTAAGGCCAATTAAATGAGCTCGTTGTTGGAAATTAGGATTCTTTTGAATCACTGAGGGTCTTACTTGAGATTGTCCCTGTGGTTGAAAAGGTCTTTGCTGGGGAACATTACTATTTGGTCTATTTTGTAAATTATTTTGTGGTTGATTTTGGAAATTTTATGGTCTTTGAAAATTTTGGTAGAAATTCTGATTGGAGCTTGGAATAAAAGCTCTTTGCTGTTGAAAACGACATTGATTAGAAGTATGACCATTTTTACCACATGAAAAGCATTTTACACTTTGTATTTGGGGTTTTCTAACATTTAATATATTTTGAGGTTTACTTACAATATTAGAAGCTGGCTTATTAAAATTTTGGTTCTCAAAATATGATAATTGCAATTCTCTTCGTATGCGAATTTGTGCTTCTAACAAGTTTTCAGGCTGACTAGCACGAATAAGTTGTCCTAGACGGGGTTCAAGTCCAGTTAATAAAGTATTAAGAGCCATAGTATCAATAAGAATTTCTTGTGCAACCTTTTGTTCATTTGATAAATTTTATGTTTTTTGTATATTTGCATGCATTTTAGCATTCAAGACTTGCACTCTATTGAAAAATGTTAGAGCTGACTCATTCGATAATTGTTTTAATCTTTGTAAATCATGAATAAGAGAAGTAAGGTCTCTTGAATCACCAAAATGAAGATTTAAAAGTTGTCTTATCTCTGCGTAAGTCTGAGGATTTCGCGAGCTGATTAGTTGAGCCGCTTTTCCCTTTAATTTATTTTTAATGTGAATCACTAACAGAGCCTTTTGATCTCTGGTAGACATATTATAAGCACAATCACATGCATTTAAAAATGTTCCGAGAAATATCTGATCACCTTCAAATTCAGGCACGATACAAAATATTTCCGAAATTCTATATGGTTCAAGCTCAACCTCTTGAGCTAGATTTCTTTCATTTGCCATTTTGATTTAATTAAATATAAAGTATCAAATATATAAAAAAAATATGATAAAAGAAAATCGAACAGTTCAAAAATTCAAAAATTAATATACGTGATAATTCACTTACAGTAAGATGTACATTTGTCTTGTTCGGTTCTTTTCTTCAAAATTAGGAAACCACCGTTGATAATGAGGGGGAACTTGTTGTTGAAGTAAGCCTTGTTTTACCAACGTTGAAGTATCCTTTTCTTCAGATTCTAATAATACTTCTTCTTCTTTTGGAGCTATTTATTCTTCACTTGAAGGTTTGGAAACCACCGTTGATAATGAGGGGGAACTTGTTGTTGAAGTAAGTCTTGTTTTACCAACGTTGAAGTATCCTTTTCTTCACATTCTAATAATTCTTCTTCTTCTTTTGGAGCTGTTGATTCTTCACTTGAAGGTTTGGAAACCACCGTGATAATGAGGGGAAACTTGTTGTTGAAGTAGGCCTTGTTTTATCACGTTGAGTTATCCTACTGACTGCGCCAATTTGTTATATCACTTATCGTGGAATTAACTTTAAAAAAAAAACAATTATTCATTAAGACAAAAAATTAAAGTACAAATATAACTTAACTTTACTTGACTGTATGAATCTAAACTCACAAGTGATGCCGTTAGCTAGAGATCTAGTATTTATACAATCAAAAATGTTTAGTCATTAAAAATATAAAAAGAAACGTAAATTAATACAATGGATCTTTTCTCCTAAGGTTGAATCGAAGCTTCTAGAAATATTATAATTAAAATACATAGTAATGTCTTTTTGGAGGCCGAACTGGATAAACAATTAACAATGGTCTTTATGGTAACTTGCTGACTACTGGTCTGCATCTCTGGCACGTAAATATCCTTATCACTTTTGTTATCTTCTTAAACTGCGTCTTGGAGATGTAATATGATATGGTGTACTGCGTCTTGCAGATGTAATACGATATGGTGAGATACTGCGTCTTGCGGATGTAATATAATATTATGAAATAATATTTAAAATAATACTTTGTTATTATTATTATTATATGACTTTAAAAAGTAATTCAATTATAACTTTATATAACATATATATATATATATATATATATATATATATATATATATATATATATATATATATATATAGTTTTTACAAAATCTATTCTGGATATTCATTTATTTTTAAATTTACCTATCAAATTTGTAACATATTTTAATTTTCATTCATATTTGATATTTTTAATATTTTTTTTTTGTAAATGTAAGCTATTCAATTGCACACATGTTCCTATTTGAACATTTTTCAATTCATTTAAAAAAACAAAAATATTTGTATGTTGAGAATAAAATGTTTAATAAAAATGGCTATGAAACGATTCACAAGCGTTGGTGGTCCGTTCTCGGCTTGGCTACATGAAACCCACTTCTCTGGAGAAAATCTCGCAGATTCAGAAATGTAATTGTACGTTAAAAAATCGCAGGACATTATACGTGCATCTTTAGAGGCTTCGTCAATCACTTTAACGAAGCATTCCGAAATATCAGCACTGTCTAAATATATGAGGCCAAAAGACCAGCGTCACCACTTCCCCAACTAACTGTCCTTGTAGAATACTCTTTTTTGAGTCCAATATGGAATCTGCAGCCAGTTATCTAGTAGTAGTAGTTATATATAACTACGCAATAACGACAATTTTAAATATCATTGAAAATCCAGTTAATCTCATAATATCAGAACCTTTCAAAATTGAACACATAAACCCAATATAACTTTTATGAGAAAGTAGATATAGATACACCTACTATAAATAAAATACTTAGAGAAAATCAACAAAATCTTCGACTAGACTACTGCAGAAAAGAAGAATTGGAGACTATCAGGAAATTATTTTTCGAATCTAGAGATATCTTCTACAATGAGAAAATACCATTAATGTTCACATACAGGATCAAACACGAAATTAATTTAAGTGATGAAAACCCTATTTTTACTAAGAGCTACCGTTGTCTCAAAATCCATAGAAACGACGTAAGAGATCAGATAAACAAATGTTAGATCAAGGGATAATTCAATACTCAACGAGCCCTTACTTTAGTCCAATATGGATCGCACCGAAGAAACAGAACGCTTCCAGAAAAAGGAAATGGAGACTAGAAATCCATTATCTCAAAATCAATGAGAAAACAATAAATTATCAATACCCATTCCCAAAAATTATCTTAGATAAATTAGGCAAAAGTCAATAGCTTCTTCAACCGAGAACGGGCACTTTGAGTTTCGAAGATCTTTTGGCTTAAGAGTTCTTTTTAACCTCTAACATTCCAACGGGTAATGGAATATTATGTGGGCTTCATAATAAAGTTTGTTTAGTGTATCTTGATGATATTGTAATATATAGAGCCTTATTACAAGAACACATCGAAAGACTATGAAAGTTTTAAAAAGAATTCGTGATTCAAACTTTAAAATGGATAAATTCGAATTCTTGAGGAAATAAAATCAATATTTGGGACACATCAGCACACCCGAAGGAGTTAAACTGAACCCTGCAGCAGTCAAGAACTTCCCAATTCCGAAGACTAGAAAAGAAATCAAATCATTTCTTGGACTAATTGGTTATCACCGTAGACTCATCAAAGACTTTGCGAAAATTTTAAGACCCATGACCACATGCTTGAAAAAAGATGCTAAAATAGAACATACATCAGAATTTATAGACTCATTTGAACATTCCAAAAAACTTTGAACTAATGCTCCTATTTTAACTTATTAGGACTTTCAAAAACCCTTTGTACTGACAACATATAACTCAGACCAAGCTGTTGGAAGTGTCTCAAGCAAAGGAATGGTACCTAAGTAGACAAGTAGAAGCATGAATAAAAAAATTAAAATTTTCTAAAACATTCAGTTAAAACCAACCAATCATACACATATAAGTGATATTGAAATAGCACAGACCGATGAAAGTAAAGAAACTGCATATTCGATTGATGCAAATGATAATAATAATTACTACTAATTACTCGACATAATAATAAAAAAACAAACCTACATAAATGAGAATCACAAAAAACTCACATAACAAAATAGATGTTAAAGAAAAACGATTTGAGAAACATAATATATTGCATGTTATTTTTCCGAAATCAGATGATGCCATCATGGACTTTCTCAGATGTTATACTACATTCGATAGAACTTATTATATGTTTTAATGACGAAACACCCTTTACATAATTCAATAAAATCTTCTTCAAAAATTTCAACTGTAACTTATTAAACCTAGTCAAATGTATCGAACTAGTAAATTCCATTAAAGTTAGAGAGGAAAAGGTATTGTAGTGGTAAAACACCAACATGAAGGTAAATGCAATCAAAGAGGAATTAAAGAAACAATGGAGAATATCAAGAAGAATTATTATTGGCCTTCTATGGAAAATGGTATCATCAAATAGGTAAATCGACGATTGCGAAATCTGCCAGACGTCAAAATATTCGAAAAGAACTGCATATGTACCACTAAATCTAACAAAGAGTGTAGGTAGACTTTTTCACCTTCCTCTCAATGTTGGGCCAAGCCATTCCAATACAAGGAAATGCTTCTATAGAAATTTGCAGAATACTGATTCAATATTTTACGGTCTGCCAGAAGAAATAATATTCGATAATGGTACTGAATTTGAAAACGAAATTATTCAGGAATTACCTAAATCACACAGAATTAATATTCATTTCACAACACCCGTACACCATGAATCAAATGCCCCTATCGAAATACTCTATACCAGTTTGACAGAACATCTCACAATTCTTAGACAACAAGCCAACATCAAAATGAGACCATTGCCGAACTTATAGCAAATATAGCCTATAAGAGTGGTTTCCATTCAGACACTAATTACTCTCTATACGAACTGACATTTGGACATACAGAATCATGTGATCCACCAGAGTTAATTGAAACATCATTTCATACAGATTATGTGACAACAGACATAGACAAGATGAAACATGTTTATCAAAATATTTCCAAAAAAATTACAGAAATGAAAGAAAAGGTAATTGAAAAACAAAATTATAAAGGTCCAGAACAAACCGAATTTAAGGTAGGTTAAACAGTTTAAGTGAAAATTAATTTCTATGGCCTTACGAAATATTAGAAATATTAGAACTTCATAAACTGAAAAAAAATAGAATGGACAATAAAATTGAAATAATCCAAATGAAGGAATTGAAACTACCAAATATCGTTTCAGGATCATCAAATACTGCCGAGGATTAGATACGGAATTCGCATTCCCCGAATATCATTAGTTGAACGAAAATCCAGGTTTTCTCCCCTTTGATATCGGCCCAAAATGCAATAGATGATTGGTCCTTCATTCAAGTTTTCGATATTTCAATTATGTTAGAAGATTTCACCCACATCAGTGAACAATTTGATGAATTTAAATTAAAAATAGAGAATTCCAAAGAGAATTCGAAAGATTATCATAATATCTGTAATTTGATTACATATCTGCAAAACAATGTACATAATCAGACGATGCATATAAACCCTTTATAAAATATTAGAGAACGAAGAGACTTATAAACGGATTAGGTACTGTTATCAAAGTTTTCACAGGAAATTAAGATCAACAAGATGCTGTAAAATATGATAAATAACCAAGGAAAGATGAAAACGCTGGTTCAAAGACAGGTTATCATTCTCCATCAGAAAATCAACACTTTTGAAGATGTAACTAAAATTATAACAATGAACGAGACTTCAATAGAGTCACATTTACGGCAAATCGAGAAAACATGAGCCTCATTGCAATTATCAGATCTACACAAAACGATTTAACTAACGCTAAATTACCATTTGAAGCAAAACTAAAAAAAACGTGGGAACTGGTCTGACAATTTAAAATTAAAGAATCAAAGACTCATAATGAACCAGTGGATCTAGACAGTGTTAGTTTGTGGATTATAATACTTTATATAATTGTGACTTTCATAGCTATGTATTTCATTCTAAAGTTGATATCCCGAAAATATTATAAGATAAGAGAAGACCAACCCCAACACATTGTCATCTGAACTTCACAGGAGTTTGTTTCTCCGTCGGGAGGAGTTACAAGAGTAATAAATGAACTATAGTATCGTGCAGTTTTTCAAGAGTCATTACATTTTTGTATTAGTAAAGTTAGTAAAAAAATATTCTTGTGTTTATTTATAAGTCATTCTGTGAATAAATTTGTTAAAAAGTCTTGGTGATTTTAAAAAGGAGAAACTTTAACTAGCGTAACCTCTTTTTCAGTAAATATAAACACTCTGAAACATTAGGCTTCCACGTCTCCGTGAAACGTCAACGGCTGGTCGATTGTCAACTGTTATTGCTTCCACATATCGGCGTTGTAGCACTCAGAGGACCTCTTGACAAAATTACAATAGATCATCACCGGAAGTCATTCTATACCTTCTATGGTGATGATACTAAATAATCTGGCAATCCCCTCTAGCGCTTCCGGGATATTCAAAGTGACCTAAACAATATTTTTGCTTGGAGTCATGACTGGTTACTACGGCTGAACTCATCAAAGAACACTGTTATTCATGTGGAAAAAATAACCCTCGATTCATTCACATGAGCTTTCTGCTCCATTTCTTAAGTCTTCTTGTCATATTGTAATGAGAATAATAATAATTTGAATTCAGCAATGCAATTATCGTAAATTTTTCACATATTGATTGCATATGCCATGTTTTGATGTGTACATGTGTGCGTTCTCCGTTTCCCTAATAGGTTTGCTAGTATTACGTGGATATAGTTAACTATAAATAGTAAAAAGTGCATAGGCGGCAGTGTTGCAGACATAGTGTCCGACTGGATAAAAGTCATAAGCCTGGGTCAACAGGGTGCCAAGATAAAGGCTGCATTCCATTGATAGCGATACATCGAATTGCTTCTTCGGCCATCAACACCAGGCTTCACAACCGTAAAATTGCCAGCTGTTTGTTGTTTCAAAACAAACATATCAACTAGTGGGCACTCCGAGGCTGCTATTCAATATACGGCGTAAGTTATCATTCTTATTTCGCTAGAAAATGTTTTTTTGTCCAGTCTGTAACACGGCAATCAGCAGAACCAAACCAGCAGTTTATTGTGATTATTGCAAAAATCCATCTCACTCTGCTTGCTTCTCTAAAGCTATAGATATACTCAGCGCAATAAATGCAGTACATGGTCTTTCCTGGAAATGTACCGAGTGCAAAAATAATTGTGTTTCCATCAACGAAGTAAAAATAAGCGAACTCATAGAGTCTAAAGTCAATGACGCCCTATCTGTTATCAAGGACAACATTGCATCAATAAAAGCAGATGTAACTAGAATCGTCAAAGAACCTATAGTGAACACCATCCCTGGCCGTTATGCTGATGTTGTAAACAATAATACAGAACCCGCAATAGTTATCTTACAAAAAATGGTAACCAGCTCATAACACAAACTAAATCGGAGCTTATGAGTAGGATCAATCTATCAAAGAATGGTTTTCAAATTTCGAAAGTCAAACATATGAAGGATGGCGCTATTCTAATCGGATGCAAATCCAAGGAGGATAACCACAAGGTCAGAAAACTGATCGAAGAAAATATGTCTGATTCATATGATGTCAAGGAGCTTGCCGGTATCAAACCAAGGCTTCGCGTTGTTGGCATGTCTCAGCAGTACTCTAACGACGCCTTGCATGATCTTATTGTTAATTGTAATCCCGATTTTTTTCCCGATCCCTCAATTTGTACAGTTGTCAAGTCCTTCCCCACTAAAAAAAATGAAAATATCTTTCAATGTTTAATTCAGGTTGACAAGATCTGCTATGATAGAATAATGAAGGCGGGCAATCTGTTCATTGGTTACGATTTTTGCATCGTTTTTGATGCTATTGACGTCACCCGCTGCTATAGATGCAAAGAATTACATCACTCATCAAATAAATGTAAGAAACCAATAACTTGTCCTTTATGCGCGGAGAATCATAATGTTTCTGAATGTTCGTCTCAGGCGCGTTAATGTATCAACTGCACTAAATTGGCGGATAATCATGACGGTGATGTTTCTATCAAGCATGCGGCTTGGGAAAAGGATGAGTGCTCAGCATATAAAGCAGCTTTGCAGAAATTGAGAAATGATCTGCTAGGAAGCTCGTAGCAACTACCCCCTTTAAATACTCTACCTAAAATGCCCCCCTCAGCAAAAGCGATGAGCCCCTTTCTATATTATCAAAACACCAGAGGTTTGAGGTCCAAAATGGGTCAGATATTTAATTCAATATCCGTAAACGATTATCCGATTGTCGCATTAACTGAAACCTGGTTAGATATCTCTGTAGACAGTACTGAATTATTTCCAAATTCTTACACAGCTTACCGTTCGGACAGAAATTTTGTCCAATGCAACTGTTCGAGGGGTGGGGGTGCTCTTATTGCTGTCAACAGTACATTTGTTTCTTCAAAGATAGATCTAACACCATATATTACTCAAAACTTAATCTCTATTGACATTATAATGGTAAAAATAATTACAAACATATCTTCCCTATATCTGATTAATTTATATATTCCTCCTTCTTCACCGTATGATAAATACTATGATCTCTTCAAAACTCTGTCCGCCATTCTTACCACAGGCACTAAGAACAGTAAAGTTCTTATCACGGGAGATTTCAATATTTCCTCGTACTCTTCATATATTCAGGAGGGACAATTTCTTAGGAATTAACACTTTGACTCAGTATAACCTTATTCTTAATGAGTACAACCTGCTCTTGCCATTGCCTGCGATCCTAATCTTTCCCATAACTTGAAGAGATATCTCGGAGCTCCCTATACAATTTACAATTTCTGGAAAGCAGACTTTCCCAGGATGTACAACCTTCTAACTACTATCAACTGAACTTTCTTAGAAACTCTCGACGAGTCTAACGATGTATGCGCTCATTTTTATGAAAAAATCTATAACGTTTTAGATAACTGTGTGCCCGTAGAGACGCATAAGTTCAAGCGCAAATATCCTCCCTGGTTCAATAAGAATATCATCAAGCAAATTCAGTTGAAGGATAAGCTTCGACGGTTGTTTAAAATCAACAACGACACTGAAGCTCTCAGCGAATTTAATCGCTTAAGAGCTAGTATCAAGCATGATGTCGACAAGTCTTACAAAAATTATTTAAATTCTGCAAAGAAAGATATAAAAGAAAATCCGAATAAGCTTTGGGCATTTATTAATAACAAAAAAGATCAAATAGTATCTCTGATAGAATGTTTTACGACGGTCAATTATTAGAGGGCGCCCACGATGTTCTAAGCAGTTTTGCCGACTTCTTCTCGGAAATATACACCGTGAGTTCATCTGTTAAACTCACTATGAATAGTCTGAATAATCCCGCACTGTATATTAGTACCTTTCAAGAGAATGAAGTGTTGAGTGCCTTAAAGCAAATCAAACCTAAGACGACTAGTGGGCCAGACCTTATCCCTGTAATGATTGTGAGAGATTGTGCACACGCCTTAGCTTATCCACTAACGGTCCTGTTTAATATATATGTTAGGACCTCCCCTTTTTGGGATATATGGAAACTGTCGAAAGTTCGTGCAATCTTTAAAAAAGGCAACAGATTGGAAATTCACAATTTCAGGCCCATATCAATAATATGCAATTTTGGCAAAGTATTTGAAATCCTGCTATATAATAGGATATATCCGCATATCTGCAGTCAATTGGCATCTTCTCAGCATGGTTTTGTGAAAGGCTGTTCAGCAGTCACCAATCTATTTAATATAATAATAATAATAATGTTTATTTACATGAATGTAGAAACAGTTACAAAAGTATAAACAAAAATAAATGTGGGTAAATTAACATTTAATGATTAATGTAGGTAAAATGTAAATGTATATATATATATATATATATATATATATATATATATATATATATATATATAAATATGGATTAAAGTACAAATTTCTAAAAATAAATGTGTAGGTACGGACAAAACGTTGAACTATAGACAAGATTTGGAAAACCATAGGTAAAACTTTGTAATAGTTTAGACAAATTTTGGTGGATATTTGACAAAATCAGGTATTTATAGAGAAAATCAGGTACTCACGGACAAAATCAGTTATAAGTATGCTCAGTTTAGGATATTATAGACAAGCTGTTCATTTTAAGACATAAATATCTGATATTTTATAATCAACATTTATCATCTTAGATATTTTAAATCTACCAGATCACTGAACATTTTTCTTCCAGTTGCATTAATCCACATTTTGAGTCTGTTCTTGAGTCCATTGTAACTCCGAATGCTCTTTAGTTCGTTTGGCAGTATATTCCAGAGCCTTGGGGCAAGGTATTCTACAGAGCGTTGTCCAATTGTTTTATTGCTCGACGTAGTGTTGTACTGTGTTTTTTTGTTCTTGTTTCATATTTATGTGTGGGAGATGTTAATGTTATTTTTTTTATGAATATTTATTATTATTCGTTGGCAGAAAAGTTGTCGGAAGTCCAATATTTTTGTTTCATCGAAAAGTTTGTAACTTGAATACGTGATATTTTTTTAAATATTATTCTAAGTATCCATTTTTGAACAACCCCTAGTTTTTGAAGATGGCAGTCTGCCACGGCTTCCCACCCTAGTATACCGTAGGAAAGTTGTGACTGAACAAGTGCAAAATAAATAATTTTCAGATGTGTACTACCTAAATAATCTGCAAGAATTATAAATTTAGTTAACAAACCCCTTAGTTTATTGGTTAGATGTTTCATTTATATGTCCCATCTGAGATGTCTTTCGATGATGATTCCTAAATAATTCACTGAGTCTCTTTCCTGAGTTTCTGTATTGTTGTCAATATTAAGTGGTCCGAAATTCGGTAGGTTGTTTGCGTAGAACGTGAACGGTAAGTAGCAGGTTTTATGGCTGTTGAGTGTCAGATTGTTGAATTTGAACCATTTGCTAATGTGACGAAAATCTTCTGATTCATTTTTCAGTAGTTTCCAGAAAGTAGATTGGTAGAGAATAGCCATATCATCGGTAAAACTAATTATTTTACCCTTCGTTGTCATTTCCATGATGTTATTTACGTACAGCGTGAAGAGAATAGGTCCAAGCACAGTTCCTTGAGGGACGCCGTAGGTCACTGTTTTTGGTTCGCTCATAGTTCCGTCGATGCAGAAAAACTGCTTTCGATCGTGTAGGTAGTCTTTGAGCAATTTTCCCTCTCAATCCATAACAGTTCAATTTTTCTAGTAAATGTTCATGGCAGACCGTGTCGAACGCTTTTGAAATGTCAACAAAAATGCAGATAGTGGGAATATCTTTATCCAGAGCATTATTTATTTCTGATGATAGAGCATATATTGCATCATCTGTGGATTTTCTTTCTCTACAGCCGTACTGTTTACAGGAAAGTATATTGAGTATATATTTTCGAATATTTTTGCCAAGTTGAAAGTATTGAAATAGGCCGATAGTTTTCAATTTTATTTTTGTTTCCACCCTTATGTAACGGTTTTATAATACCTATCTTGAAACAATTAGGAAAGCTTCCTATTGTAAAACATCTGTTAATTATCAAGCTAAGGGGTGCTACTATTTGAGAACTAATGTTTTTTAACGTTTCCGGATTGAGATTGTCCCATCCAGCTGCCTTTTTCGGTTTCAGATCTCGAATGACTTGAAGAACTTCTGTTTCACTTGTAGGAACATACTACTTTCCATGTTGTTTATATTCTCTGTAAAGTTCTCCGGAGAGTCTATTTTACTTGCATAATCCTGACCTAAGTTAGTGTAGTATTCACTGAAATTATTTGCGATGTCATTTTTATTTTTCAGAATTCTTAGATCATTTGATTCTATTGAATCTATATTAGTTATTGCTTTATTTTTCGATCATATTGTCTTGACACTGTTCCATATGGCACTAGAATTATTTGAACTATTTTCTATAAGTTTATTCATATAGTCTTTTTTGTTGACATTTATCAGTTTTCTAATTTGATTTTTATAGATTCTGTATTTTTCCCTAAGTGTTTCATTGTTGGGATATATTTGAATTTTTTTAAATAACTCATTCTTTTCATCAATATATTTTTTTAATCCCGGGGTAATTCAATTTTTCCTTATATTATATTTATTTTTCCGTATTTTCACTGTTTCGGTATTTTTTATCAATATTATATCTTATCTTATCATTTCGTTTGTATCGTTTGATTCATAAATTTCTCTCCAATTTTCATTATTTAAACTTGTTTTTAGTTTCTCGTATATGATATATTTTCTATATATACTTGCTTTTTGTCAATTTTTAGCGTTGATATTTTTTTACAGTAGATTGAAATTGGAAGATGATCAGTGATATGGTAGTTAAACACAAATGATTTGAATTCATTCTCTGATTGATTGTCTTTCAAAAACATATGATCTAAGCATGTTCTACTTGACGGTCGCGTGACTCTGTTTATATATGGAATGTAATTGAAAGAACTCATTATATTTCTGTAATCCTCAACCTCGCTTGTATCACTCATAAAGTCTACATTCATTTCACCAACCAAAATATGTGTATTAATTTTTTTAATTTTGTGTAAATAACTATAAAATTTGTTATTGAATAAATCTAGACTAGTGCTAGGTGACCTGTAAATAGCGGAAATGGACAATTTTGAATTATTTTTATTTAAATTAATTTCAATGATTGTGCTATCAGTAATATTAGTAATGTTATGAGTATATTTCAAATATGATTTAATGATTTGTTCAGGTTTCCTTGGCTGTATATATTATCGTAACCATTCATAACAAAAGCATCACTGTTGTACAATTTGAAAGTTTCGGTTAGTACGATAACATCAAATTCTTGTGAGAAATTGTATAAAAAAATAATCAATTCATCATAATTTTTAACTAAGCTTCTTATATTTAGATGAAATATTTTTGTATAGTCAATACCATTGTGTTTATGATTGAATTCATCTATGTTTTCTACAAGTTCTTCAAGAATTTTTTTATTTTTATAGTTTTTTATATACCAATCCATTTCCACTATTTAAAAAACTCAAAAACTTACATTTCTATTTATCTCTTATACTAAAACCGGACCTCAATTGTATGTCCCTAGCTGAGTTTTTTCTTTCTCTCTCTCTCCTGGAACTGTTTGCAGCTTGTTTGTTGCCTAAGGTTTTTTTCTTGTCTTTGTCTTCTTCCTTCTCCTCTTGTTTCTTTAGATTCAGTATTTTGTTCAGTTGGCTGCAAATACTCTCGACAAAAAGGTCCTTCAATTTTTTGTTTAGTCAAAATACCACAATATTGTTCCTTCTACTGTTTCTTTCTATTATTTCAATTTTTTCTTTGAGTTCTATATTCTCTTTCTCTAATTTTTTTATTTTTTTGCTGAATTTTTCTATTCTCATCAATAATCTAACTTCACTAGCTTCTATGGCACTTTTTATTTCGTTCTTACTATTTAATATTTCTTCATGCAACTTTTCCATATTTCTTTCACAATCTGGCAAATGCGCTTTCGAGCGGTTCACCATCGGCTGTTGGATTGTTTTCGGTCCAAAGGTCAACTTGTATGGAGAACTGTGGCTCAGCTTGATTGTTTTTCGTTTTATTTTGTATTATAATATTGAATTTACTCACTTACATGTACACTTAATGTTTTTGATCCTCTCTGATGCACTTTTATGTTATTATTACTTTTATTTTTTCGCGTTTTTTTCAATTTTTATTGGGATAGTTCAGCGTTTATTTACTCGACATTGTTGCCATATTTAACCTTATCACACAATATATTGCAGAAAGTATTGATAGAAGGTCCCAGACGGACGTTGTATATACAGATTTTTCTAAGGCGTTCGACAGACTGGACCATGGAATGTTCCTTTCGAAATTTTCTGGGTTTGGCTTGTCGATATCTTTGATCGAACTGTTTTTGTCATATTTCAATAACAGGTGACAATTCGTTGAAATAAATGGTATTAAATCTGTGGAATATACTGCTAACTCCGGTGTCCCCCAAGGCCAAGGTCCTCTTCTTTTCAATGCTTTCATCAACGATATTGTCGGAAAGATCGATATAAACTTTTAAATCTCAGACGGCTAGAAGATTGGTGCTCAATCAATAAATTACCTGTTAACCCAAGTAAATGTCATGTAATGACCTATACCCATAAAACAAACTACATATCTTTTGAATATGTCATAAACGATATTGTGCTCGAACGCCCTAACTTGTTCTCCGATCTTGGAGTAAACTTCGATACAAAGCTCTCCTTTGTGCCTCACATCGAAATTTCACTGACCGCCGCAAATAGGATGTACGGTTGCATAGCAAGAACATCTCGTGACTTCTCAGACATTACTACATTGAAGATCCTATACAGTGCCTTCGTCAGATCAAAATTGGAGTACTGCTCTATCATATGAAACCCACTAAATATAACGTATATTGAGAAGCTCGAGTCCGTACAACGACGGTTTTTGAAACTTCTCTCTTTAAAGTGTGATAATGTTTATCCGCCGCAGGGATTTTCTCACATAGCATTATTAGACAGACATAATATGAAGAGTTTAAGCACTCGTCGTGATTCTGTAATTTTCATTCATAAAATGATCAACGGTGAAATCAATGATCCACACATTTTATCATTTATGAAATTTATAGTTCCTAGGCTGGCATCTAGAGCTGAGGATACCTTTTACCTTTTTACCTCTGTACAAGCTTTGTAACAAATGCAATACTGCAAATCATCAGTTGAACCTATTTCATTGTTCTATCTCTGCAATAAAAAATGGCCTTTGAATATCTATATGTAAACTAACCATCTAATTATTATAATTAGTATAAGCTTAATATCTAAACTGTTAATTATTTCTTCTCCAATCTGTAAGTATATTGTAGAAATAGTCAGATAAATTGTTATTCCTATATTCCTGTTCTGTAAGTGGGTGTGAACCTGTAGAACAGTGTATTGATAATAAATAAATAAATAAATAAATAAATAAATAAATAAATATGATTTTGTTAATTCAAATAATATACTACATTTTTCAGCTAAAAACGGTAAACTAGTTTAGAATGCGGAATGAGTAATGATTACTAAATTGCTGCGAAAAACTATGTTCACTCATATTGCAAATAAATAAAATACATAATTAGGGCAAGTTGGTTAAATTGCGCTTGTAATATTTCTGATATTCGATTTTCACATATTGATAAAATCTCACATCTTTAATTTTGATACTTGGGTGACGAAAAACAGGATCAACAACTTTTATGATTTTCGCAAATAAACACATAAAATACCACAATTTAGACAGATAAATGAAAGAATGGTATTCTGAGCATAGAAGGTGGGCGATCCATTTTTTCTACACTGAACGTATACTCACCCACTGGACATGGTAGCAAAGAGAATAAATATAGATTTTACGATAAATTAAACACAAATGGGAAAGCATATACAAAGAGTATACCATAGTGAGGATTTTATTGAAAAATGTACAGGAAAATATACAAAACACGATAACACGACGGACGGTGACTATATTATAGGACGAAAGAACTGATAGTGAACATTTCTAGAGAAAAAAAGATCCAGAACAGTGGCAAATTGGTCAAATAGTAATTATTTGTATTTATGATGGAATGTGGAAACTATAGAGGAATGAGTAACTCTGTTAACAGTGGCAAATAAAATACTATCAGAAGACTCAGAAAAGACTTATAGAAAATATCAGAAGTATAACAGGACAAAATCTTTGTGGATTTATTAGAGGAAATTCAACAATAGATGCAATACATACAGTAAAACAAATAATGGAAACATCATATGAATATCAATTTGACATAGAAATGCTCTTCAAGAGGCATTTTATTCGATAAAAAAGGACAACTCATGTTAGAACTGATGGAGCAATCAGCCCTTAAATTGCAGTACTTATTTTACAATAAATTATTAAAGCTTTAATTAAATGCGCAGGAGCTCCTGTGACGTCACTCCTTGCGTCGAGACGAGTCGAGACAGGGCGGCCATGCCATTTGATGCACATTGCTTTTGTAATCTGTATGTGTGATATAAGGCTTGTTTATTCGATTTTAGTTATTTTTGTTTTGTATGAACTGGAAAATACTATTTTCTAGTACAAGCGTGAACACTCCAAACTATTAAATTTTTATTCACGTACCTGAAGATAAAGATTGCCGATCAAAATGGAGCATTAAATTAAAATTTGGGGGGACATTTCTCTAAAGAACACTGCTATTTCTGTATGAGAATAAAATTAACTTCTTAGAAAAAAAAAATTATTATGATACTACTATAGGTAAGAAATCAAAGTTAATATCCGTAACTTTACTATACCAATATAAAGCGTACCCTATTTTATTACTAGGTTTATTTGTTAAGAAAGCTATGCATAACCAGCTGTCTGTAAAAGAAGAATATCTTTATGATGAAATGAAAAATCAATTTACAAATATGTGCTTGAACTCTACAGTAATGAAGTTGTAGAATAGAGCTAGATTGTATATGAGAATTTCTTATTATGCTAATTATGTATATTCTTTAATTCAAAAATACTGTAAAATAGATTCTGTACATATTTTCTTAACTCCAAAAAAGTTAGGACTGGAAATTCATTTAGATATTCGTCTAGGAGATGATTTTGGGATAAGTGAGGGTAATGCTTCTATAATATTTTCTAAAACTTTACCTATTATTAGTAAATAATATCTGGGCGACCGAGCTTTGCTCGGCTAATACAGGATTTAGAGAGAGTCTATAAGGAAATTTAATAATAAAATGCAAGTAACGCCAATCAATTTATCGGCTCTTAAAACCCGTTTTTGCACATTTTTATCCAAATCTGCGAATCATTCAAGAAAAAGATTATGGACCCCGAAGGTGACACCCACGCGTTTTGTCAGGAAAGCCACTTCTACTTTTGAACATTATCTATATAGCAAATATGATCAAAATCGTTGGAGCTGTTTCTGAGATTTTTTTTATGTATATATTCAATAATTACTCTTATTGATGTATTAAATTAGATATGTACAAGTTTTTTTCATTAAAAATTTCCGATTAAATTATCAGAAACTCTTATTAACACCTTTAATTAAAAAAAAAATTGATCAAGATACGAACCGAGTATCTCCAGATTACCAGGCGTGAACTTAACCAATGAGCTAATCATGTTGCGTAAGTTAGTGGGCTCATATCTACATATCATTTATAATCTTTATGGGAAACAGAATAAGAATTTTAATTGCTGAAAACGATTTCTTATGTGAATGTGAATACAACCAATCGATTCAATACACTCTAAAACCCATACATATGAATTATCATCATTCCGAGATAAAATTTGAATGACGCAGCCATGAACAATTAACTATAAGTAGATTATCTGAAAGTCCTTTTGTAAAATCTGCGTCAATAATTTTTAATCAAAGTATTTACGACACAAACATATAAATAAATAATATAGATTCAAGACATTGAGATATAGCCACTAAAATTAGAATGCAACGACATTTAAGAATAGCATGTTTATTACTATGGGCTATTGTTTGCTGTCCGCCGTCTTGTCGTTCGGCAAGCAAGATCTGACGTCACAAACATTGGCAAAGCGTTCTTCACTATGGGATTTTTCATGACAATAACTTACGATTTTGACTATTTTTACTAACTTTTATTTTTTCGGCAAGTTCCCTATTATGTTGTTAGCTGCTGAAACAGTGTCGCTAAGAATACCTCACCTTACCTTAGGGTATATCATGATAGATGCAAACGAATATAGACAATGAATTAAACATGAAATATTTCTAAAACTGAGAGAAGAGGACATAGTAAGAAAAATTAAAGAGCAAAGAAAGTGGTTAGGTTATTAGTGGTGACAGAGGGCAATAGCTATAATTTACTCAATGCATTATTGGAAACCATAAGGAAGAAGAAGACACGGGAAATGTAGAACAAAATGTTTAAAGGATGTGCTTTCTATACCGGCAGTCAAAAGTTGCATTAAAATCGACGCGTTACAAGTTTCGATCAATTCACTACTTTTCCAGAAAGTGCATTGCGAAGAAACATTTTTTAGCATTTATGCTCTCTCCATCTCCTTTATTCTTTCTTATGCATCAAATAAGGAATGTGAAAAGAAACAAAGTCAGTGTTATATAATAATTTGGAGCCTTTGTATTGTATTGTATGTGGAAGGGGATTGGCAGGATTTTTTAGTATTCAGTTATTATATTGATAAATTTATTTTCTTTGTGAAGCTACATTTGAGGTCAAAAATATTTTGACGAAATAGAGCAGAAAAGCAATATCTGAATAAAGGGGAATATTTTCATGTATCAGTTTTTGCATAAGGGCTTCATACTGTCCATAACAATCACATACAGGCGAGGGTATAAGTGTGAAATCTAGCACGATATTGGGATAATCTACCATGGTTACATTTTAGACGGATAATTAGTAATAATAAGTAAAAAGTGATTCTTTGGAAAAACTATGTTGGTCAGTATAAGGTATAATGACAATAAAGGGTGAAGGAGGTATTATTGAATATGAGAGTTTTGTGAAATTAGTTCCCATTCTGCTCCATTTTTTTCTATGTCTTCATGAATTGAACCAGATCTTGTAACGTGATTATATTCTCAAATATTCAATTTTGAACATAATATTTTGCAACTTGGTCTACTATCTCATTACCTTCAGTTCCCGCGTGACTTTTGGCCCAGACTAGAGTTATGTTTTTAATAAGAAACAAATCCCTAATTCTATATTATATAAAGTTACATTTGTTATTATGAAGAGATTTTCGTAAGCTTTCCAGAACCGATATAGAATCGGTGACAAGGACGGCTTTGCTTAAGCTATTTTCTTCTAACCACATATTAGATTTCATAATGGCCAACGCTTCGGCCGAGAAGATAGATCAAACAAAGGGAAGATTAAATTTTAGTTACTGGTTCATAAAAGGTATATAAATTGCACATCTCACTGAACCATCCTTATTCTTTGATCCTTCTATGTAAACAATCGTTTTGTTGGACTTCTTGTTCGGAATGGATTTCAAGCTGTTATTATTAACCTATTCTACATCAGAATTATAAATCTTGGTGATAAAAATAACCCATCGAAGTTAATGTCATGAATTTCGGAGTGTCTGTTAGTCTCCGGGAAAGCATCTATTAGTAGATGGGAGTTTTTAATCCGCCAATATGAGTTTGTTAGATCTTCTATATCCAGCCCGTGCAGCTTATTTATTAAAGAAGATTGCCTTAGTCAAGACTTTTATAAATATTTGATGGAAAGAAGTTGTCTTCGATTCTGAAACGGCATTTCTTTACTCTCGGCCAGTAGCACGGGTGTGGGGGTTGATTGCATAGCTTCTATACACATCCTGATACATTTGAATTGAATTATGTCTAACTTTAGAGTATGACAGTTGCTTGCTGATCCATAAAGAGTTCTTCTGTAATCTATAATAATTGAACGTACATAAGCTTTGTAGATCATTAATGCAACTTTGGGATCTGCACCCCATTTTCAATTTGTGATACATTTAAGGAGGTTAACTCCTCCTTCGCACTTTTTTACATATAGGATATTTTATGACCATAGTAATTTGGTGTCTAGAAGAATGTCGGCATATTCATATTCTTTAAAAACAGAAATTACATATCCGGACAGGTTCAATGTGTTAGGCGTACGTAATCTGATCTTGCAAACATCATAACAGTTGATTATCCGGAGATACGGTCATTCCATGATTTAGAATAAAGTTTTTAACAAGTTGCATGATTTTCCCCAAGTTAATTTGTTTTCGCGCAGTAATCACAAACATCATCAGCATATTTTATGCAGGTTATGGGATCCCCAAACAAGCACTGCAAACTTGCTGAAAATATATAGGACCCTTGAAGTAATCCTACACGGGCTGTTCTAGATCCGTGAAGATAATTCATATAACATTATACAATTTTATTACTAAAGATATAAACTATGCTGCTGGATATTTTTCTGGAAATGGCTTTGGAGACATAATCACCACCTATTTAAAGTTACCTTCTGATAAATGATGTGATTTTCTCCAACTCAAAGTCGTTTGAGGTTGTATTGAACCATTTGATGCTATATGCCAGAAAGAGATTAGTTACGTGTTACAACACTTTGGGGAGAATGTTACAATTATATACGATATGAGTCTCGAGCTCCAAAAATTAGACTAGAGAAGTTGCATGCAATGGACACAAGCAAATATGACATTAAAATACTTCTATTTTGCAAAAGTCAAACTAAAAGTTGAATATGCCTTTGAGAACGCTGATCCTTTGATCGTAAACGTGACAATTTGAATAATCATCAATTATTAATAGTATTGAAATCGTCGACAAATACATCGATCTTTTGGTTTTTCCTATTGAACTCGTGCCTGGCAATACAAACGAATATATCTTTTTTTCAGTATCGGCAAATCGGAAGTCATCCACACTCTTCAGAAGTATACGGAGGTACGTTCATCGGTGGAATTATTGAAGCAAGAAAAAAATGATCCGAATATTCTGATTTCCACCGGAGAAGAATTCGTCATTGCCCTATACAAAGCAGAAATGATCTATAAATGATTTACGATACCATCTTTTTGCTGAAGTCTGTAAATATAAATAAATTGAAGCACCTCATACTACTCTCACCAAGGGCAGCACGCCAGTATTTATTCCATATTTATCACCAGGTGCAAACCAGGCTCAGGTTTTACAAGGATCCTCTGGTATGGAGTATGTGACAAGCAACTCAAGGACTTGAGCCGGTTATCAGCCCTGCTGAACCTGCGCCCCCTAAGCTTTTAAAGTTGATATCATGCAAATTGAAGGGAAATTGCGAAGCTGCCGTTGGATGCAGAAAAGTGAGGATTGCTTTTTCCGTTATTTGCCTAAATTGCTATGAGAAAACATGCAAAAACTTTGCCAAAATCCAGATCCTGCTGAATGAAGATCATGATTATGATGATGCTACTATCGAATAATCATCTCATGTGGTTGAAGATTATCCATAACACGAGTTCGTAACGGAAGGACTTTGAACTACCTAGGACTATTATAATATATTTGCCTTGTAAAAATTAGCGATTTTGTTTTTACTTATTCCCTCATTTATCATTCTGGAAGAAAAATATAAATTTTGCATGTGCAAGTAATGCACCAAAGTAAAGATGATGGGATTGCTAGAAATATATCATCTTTCTATTTTCAAATATGCCATTAAACTTTTGTCTTTCTTTGGGTACCTACTACATTCAATCAATAAGGGTAAAAACTCAACTTTCAAGTACATAACATATTCAAATCCAGAAAAATGGTAAAAATAATTTCACGAAAAGATGAGGCATGATTTATAAATAGTTGGATTTGTGACAATAAAAAAAAATATTTTAACAACGGATATACCTAATCCAGCGCATCAAACTAAATCTCAAATAATAATAATAATAAATAATTATTGAAGAAAATATCATAAGACCTAAACTTATCCAGGAAAATTTGAAAAGCTACGTCAATTAATTTACAGAAATCATAAAAGAGATGCCCTTTGGAAACCTACTAAATATTGATTGGTTTGCGAAATAGTTCTGCAGCTCATAAAAATTCTGTGAAGAATCGAGATTTCCAACACTGTTTTCCGGTGATTGAACTCACAATCCATCTCTGAAAATTCAAACATTAGATATAGTTAAATAGGATAAAAATGCCAAAGAAGTAGTTATTGATACTGTCATTGTGTTTTTTTGTACCATATTCGAAAATATTTTTACAGTCCTTATTGCTTTAAATATTGATATTATATATACCTAGCTGTGAACGGAATTTTTAGCAACATATAATGATGTGAAAAAATCTGTTGCCCAATAGAAAATCAAAAGTTGTAGGCATATACATTTCTATTGATTCTATGATCTTCGCCTTGGTGCATTAATTTGGAATACAAAATTTCAACTTTCCTCTCCAGGTAATAAATGTGAAAACAAATAAAAAGAAAATCATCTCAGTTTTTTTCAAACTGTTTCAAGAACGATAGAAATTTTTCAAGGTGCAATATAAATATTGAAGAGGTCTAAATTACGCATCTTTTTTCAAATTTCATCATCTTTCCATTTAATAAACAGAAATACTCTGACTATGAAATCTTCGGGATCCAGTATAATGACTGAAGTAACCCTATATTTTTGTAGTATTTGTGGGAATTTCGTCTTCGTTCAAATTATTTCAATATTATCAATTTCACTCCAAGCTTATGACACCGCAATTTGTTAAGTAATAATATCATACACTTAAACTTTTGTTTCTACAGCTCAAATGTATATTAAATCTGTAGAAGTTCTTTCAAGTTCAACCGGCATATAATTCTCAAGCATCATAACTCCCCACAGATATTAAGTTTATCCGTAAAAGCTGTGAAACGACAGGTGTTTGCACAAAAGGAGTAAATTGGATGCGTGATATGATAATAGGTCCACATCGCTTACTATTGAGAATGCTAACGGAGAATCTAACATCGTGTTTCAAGAAAGCCTCTCACTCCATGCGGGTATTCTCCATTTCATTTACAATGTGATAGCCGCCTTACCCTTTTGACGTGACATCAATCGAAAATGCACATGAATTTCTTATTTTTAAATTTGAAAGGGTCTATGGTATCTTTAACACGTAGGGTGGAATACGAGAAAGGGATAAATTATGGAAAATATATATTTGGCGCCTTTGCTGAAAAGTGGGAAATCAAGAGGGAGCATCCGCCGTGCCTCGTGCGTGAATGAATATATAAAATTCTTTAGCGTGATCTTCTCTTTCAGGCAAACTGTTTAAACACTTATTAATGTTATTCCAGATTACAGGAATATTTAAAGACTGTCATAAGACTGTCATGATATGGATTCGACAAGAAATTACGGAAGGTCATATTGCCCAAAGCTGAATAACAGCTTGAGTAGTTTCATACTGTTGACTGATGTTGATGTTGACTAATATTTAGAGTTGAGTTAATAATGAAAGTATTTTTCAATCAGGACTGAATACCTTAGTAGCTTATAGGTGACACCTTAGAAGTTAATATAATAAATATAATAAATTTTCATTAAGGTTATTGAAATATTCACTTAAATTATCTCTGTTTAATACATGTCACGCCAAGCACTAGTATTTTCTGAGATTTTTAGTTATGAAGCAGAGTTTCACTTTATGAATCCATTGAATTAGTCAATTCCAGATATTAATACTATTCCTGTTCAGTTCAAAATTCCTTATTAGCAGATTCCTAAGAATTGGTATTGGAATCTATTTTTCTGTTCCTAGGTAATCACTTATCTGCGCATATAACCTATTGCAGAAACTCAGCCAGCATTCATTCATTTGAAAATAGCATTTGGTGCTTGACGTAGATGGTCCTGTAAGACTTACCTTTCTCTAGCTTACGATTATAAAGACGCATCCTGAAACAAACAATAATATTACATATATGCATATATCGTTTATTTTTTGTCACAAAACTATTGAATCAAAGGAAAAAAATCATAATCATGATTTCTAACTAATGCCAACAGAGTTGTGTTAAATAACAATTGCATTTATCAATGTTAAACAGGGAAAGACCTACCAGATTAAATTGATTCTGAATTGATTTGTTTTTCCCTAGGGGGAATACTTCTGTTGGATAGAGCAATTTAACTGTTTGAGTTGATATTTTCGTATATCACTAGATGTATGTTGGTGTCATGTTTTGTCAATGCCATTATTATTACTATTTTAAGAAATACATATTTCAACTGCCATTTCAACCTCAATCGAGTTCACATCGTGTCTGAAGAAATTTAATTATCCGTAACGGATATATACGATGGTAGAAGTGATTACCCGTTCCTCGAGGTGGCTAGTGATGATGGAGCATATATCGGGGGTTGCTTTTGAGAAACCGTTGATTCCTATTGAGTTGTTGAGGTTAAGAGCAAGAGGTAGCGTGGTCGGACGAAGACAGGAGGAAAACCTCACGAATTATCTCTTGGGCGTGACAGATAAGGTTATACTCTTATCGGAGTGTATATATATTCATATATTATATGATTTTTTTCATAAGTAATTGGGGAATACAGCTGTGGTGTAGTAAAGAGACAGCTCTTTTAACTAAATCCGAGCTTTCGGAATAATTTATTCCATCTGCAGGGATACTTAAAAATACATAATAATATAAATATATTAGAATTATTGCAATGGGTACAAATAGAACTTACGTTGGTGAGGTTGACTACTGAATATAATTAAATCTAACACAAACATATAAAATCCAAATGTATGAGACAAATACATACAATTAAATAAATATCATTGTTTAAATAAAATTTTAGGACATTATAAATTGTAAAAATATATACGTATATAAAACTTAGAGGCTAGTTGAAACAAACAACAATTAAAAGTAAACATCTATGAAGTGACTTATGGCATAAATTTGAATATGATTCATTGAACTACTCGTAGTTAATGTGAATGACAGTTTATTTAAAGATTCATTGCTGTGAGATATTTCTGATATTTTTGTTTTCTGTCAATAATATATACGCATAAATCACATTCATATAATTCATATCTGTTTCCGTATTCATTAGTTTTATTATTTTAAAATAAATAATAAGAAACTAATGAATAGGAAAACAGATATGAATCATATGAATGTGAATTATGGGTATACTAGCTGGAACCGACCAGTAGCGGTAGATATCTTAATTACTGTTCTTATCATGACGAAAGGATAAAAAATAACTTAGTACTGGGACTTAAGAATAGAATCAAAAATATATGCCACCCGACTTTATATAATAATAATATCGACAAACTTTATCAAATTCTACTGGATAACTCTTACCCCCATAAACTTCTTCGTAAACTTTTATATAGCAGTCCTTCCTTTGACGACAGCCACAATGCATTCCATAATCGAGCATCTCAACAATTACCTGATCCTACGCGTTATTTCTCGATTCCTTGGATCCGAGAACTCACGCCCAAGTTGTTTGGTGTCATCAAGGATGCCTTGGTGGATAGTAAAGTTGCTAAAAGGAATGTTAACTTATCAAGTCGTCAGTTTTCCAAGATCAAGGATAGAAGGGGAAGGGTGTACAAAATGACATACATTTTATAAAACAAGGAAAATATAAACTCAAATAGCACTATTCTCAACAAAACTCTTACAAAACTTAAACTATCCTTGTTTCATCATTTTAGAGGAGCGTATAACTGAAAAAAATTAAATATAAAATTTCCGTCAAAGAAATAAAAATAAATAAAATTAATTCATTTTACCCAACCAGGTGGGTAAAATGACACACTACTTGTTTTACTCTGTACAATGTTCACAAATGAACATTTTTGTTTTTCTGTCTATGCTAGCAAAATCAGCATGCGCCCACTTTTGGCACGAACAGCAACATAGCCACATTTCACCTTGTTTAGATTTTCTATACAGTTCAGTACAGTAAATACAAGAACAATCATCTTCATCTGCAGAAAACGGTTCATTTTCTTTGTGCGAATCAGGTTCTATAAAGCCTTTTTTTGTTACGTTCTTTCGTTTGTTAAGTGGAACTTTCATTTTTGATTAATTTTTTTCCTTCGCCTCTTCCAAATTCGGAGTAGAGTTTAGAAGAAAACTTCCTTGACATTTCCTTGGTTTCCTTTTTCCTTGACCTTCCTTGACCTGTATACGGTCCTACTGGAACTGGACTCAAGTCAGCTGGTGTAACCGGGACTCTAGAAAACGTTGAAGATGATGCAAGTGGGGTTTCCATTTTAGAATCATTTTTGAAGCTCGGTCCAGGTTGAGCATCAGTATCTGCAGCTATATTTATGGTTTGTTGGTTACCATCATGATTCTTCAAACATATAATCTGGAAATACATCAGGATTCATTGGGTAGATGCCTGTTTTGGAAAATCCATGTGTGGCATTCTGTACAGTGGCTGCCTTTCCATAAGCTTATTTTAGGAGACCACCAATCTGATATTGAGTCACCACTCTACCAGGATGAGCAAAAGCTCATGACTAAAAAGTCATTTGGATATTTCTTGATTATAATAATTTTTCAATGGTCCAAAAAATACAACATCGAGTGGTTGCATTCGATGGGTGCAATGAGGTGGCAAGCTTAGAAGCACAATACCATTCTCTTTCGCAAATACAAGGGCCTCAAGATATTTATGACTAGAATGTCCATCCACGATCAGTTACACTTTTTTTAAATAAATAATAAATAAATAAATGAAACTTTATTCACTCTTTCGGTATATATGAAATAGTAGGTAATATAAGAGCGTAAATAAAGTGATAACTTGATAAGTTGCAATAACTTGTTTCAAGAGGTAAAATTAGAAATATGTATTATAAAAAAAAGTCTAGATATATGAAAAATGTAAGTATTGAAATATAAAAATTAACTTATAATAAGATAAAATATACATATGAAGTTAGTTAAATAAACATAAAAAAACATTTCTTAGATAAAATGGGACAGCACCACTTAATTCATACGTTTCAATAACTTTTTTCATGAATTGAAATTAGAAATATGTATTATAAATAAATCTAGATGTATAAAAAATGTAAATATAAAAATCAACTTATAATAAGATAAAATATACATATGAAGTTAGTTAAATATACATGCAAAAAAAAACATTTTTAGATAAAATGGGACAGCACCTTACATACATTTCAAGAAATACCATCATGAAATATGAAAAAGAAATAACAACTGATAAATATATACAAAATTACATACATACACATATACATATAAATATATTATATTCAATTATTACGGGTCAATGAAATGTGAAAACAGTTCTCTCTCAGTTTCAAATATATATTTATTTATTTTTCTTCTGAAATTTAGCATGTTTTTTATATTTTTTAATTCTTCTGGCAACGAGCTATATATTTTTATTGAAATGTAGGAGTAAGCTCTTTGTGATATAGATTTTGTGACTTGCGGAAGAGTGTGCTTGTTTCGATTGCGTGTGTAATATTCAGGAAACTCAAAATGGTTTCTATTTTTCTGGGAATGATACCTCATACTTACACGAAGATAAAATAATTGCCAAATATCCATAACATTCAGTTTTTTATAGAGGCCATCAGAATTGTACCTTGAATTTTTCTTTAGAATTATCTTCAAAAATCGTTTTTGTAGTATCTCCAAACAGTTTAGATGCGTTTTGAGTGCACCGCCCCAAGCTGAAATGCCATATCGGATATGGCTTTCTACTAGTGTGAAGTAAAGTACTCTCATTTCTTTGATGGGTAGATAGTTGTTTAAAAAATTTAATTTATATAGGATGATTTGTAGTTTTCTGGTAACATATTTTATATGGTAATCCCATTTGAGATGTGAATCTATTTATACTCCTAAGTATTTGGTTACAGTTAGAGACTTCAATTCCAGCATTTTTCCATTCATATTTATTTCAAATTTCTGAAATAATGGGATTCCTGATCTATTACAACTGAAAGGTATAAAATGGGTTTTTTCAAAGTTTACTGTTAATAATCTTTCATCAAACCAATCTTTAATAAATTTAAAATATTTTTCTGTGTTGATTTTCAACTCCTGCCATGTTTGTGCCTGGTAAAAAATAACAGTATCATCAGCGTATCCTATGATGTCACCTTCACTATCTAAAGTGAACAGATCATTAACGTAAAGGTTGAATAACACTGGACCTAGAACTGTACCTTGAGGTATACCATATTCAATTATTTTTGAGGAGCTTGAGGCATTTTCTGTTTTCACTATTTGATTTCTATGATTCAAGTAACTTTCCATGAGCTTATAACAAATTCCCCTTATTCCTATTCTTTCAAGTGTTTTCAAAAGTAGCTGATGGCTGACAATATCAAACGCCTTTTTTAGATCAATAAATAAACATAAAGATGGTTTTCCTATTTCAAGAGCTTGGTGTATATTTTCTGTGAGATATAAGATAGCATCTTCTGTGGAAATATTTTCTCTAAAGCCAAATTGTTTGGGAGAGAACAGTTTAAATTTATTTATGAAAGACAAAAGTCTCTTTTTTAGTAATTTCTCGAAAACTTTGGATAGATTTGTGACTAACGAAATGGGTCTATAGTTAGTAATTATAGATTTATCTCCATTTTTTGACCGACTTCCCAAAAGGAGGAGGTATACAATTCGATTGTGTGCTTTTTTTTTTTTTTTTTTTTTTTTTTTTTTTTTTTTTTTTTTTTTGGTTTGTGCGCGCGTTTCATATAGTAAACGTACTCCGATTTTGATGATTTTTGATTCATTTGAAAGAGGAGGCTTGAGAAATGGTCCCATATTCATAAAAACGGGAATCCGACATCTCGTTCCCTCCGAAAACCGCCCCCGAAGGGGGTGGAGGGGGCAAATTTTGTCGAAAATTGAAAATCTGCGTTGATATAATTAAAGATAGGACAATATCCGGAAACGTTTAAATGGAACATTTTTTCAAAGGAGTAACGGTTTTCGACATAGAGACATTTTAAACTCTCAAATATACCTATTTTCGCTATGTGGAGAGGGCGATTTCTGTCGAAAATTGAAAATCTGTTTGCAGTACATGAAAGACATAATTATTTGTAGCAACATTTATACTGAACATTTTCCCCTTAGAGTTACGGTTTTCGAGTAAAATCGGTGTTAAAATGGTAACAACTAAAATATTCAAGCGTATTTCCGCAGCGATGTACTGAGATCTCAATAATAACAACTACAAGCAAGGAATATACGTGGGTAATAGAATAAGTACTATCTTCATTGGTATTAGTGAACGTTCAACGATTTTCGTGACTAATGTTACACTCAAAAGTGTGAAATAAATATTTTTTACAAAAAATTGGACCGACTTTATTAGTTGGTGCACTGAAAAGTATAAAATAATATTAATTCTATTGGGGCTGGTACTTGTGAAGTTGGTGCCAAAAGTTACCAATCTACCTGCAACTGCACAACTTCAAAAGTAACAGCACCAATAGAATTAATATTATTTTATACTTTTCAGTGCACCAACTAATAAAGTCGGTCCAATTTTTTGTAAAAAATATTTATAGGTAAATTTCTTATAGAAATATACCTATTGCGATCGTTCACACTTTTGAATTTCGAAAAAAATTCAACGGCATGTTGTTATATGTCTATAAGTTAGTCCAAAAAAAACATTTGGTTCAAAAGTTTATATATATATATATATATATATAATGATGAATTTTTAATGATTGGGGTTGCAGTCAAAATGCCAATAAAATTAAAACTCTTTAATCAATGTCGAGCTTTCGGTAACGCTTGTTACCTTCATCGGGACAAACTAAAATAACGAACAAATTAATTATAACAAAAAATATTAATAATATGAACTACTTACAATCGTGAGATTAATGAAATTTACCAGCTACAAACATTTGTTATTATGCATTTAACTTTATGATTGAACTTTTATGTTTCATAATTAAAAGTTACTATGGAATTACGCATACTAAGATCAATCTATGTATGTAGCTAATAAAAATGGAACACACTTCAGAAGTTAATCACAGGATATATCATTTAAAAAATGGATATAATATAAAAATATGGCATTATCTTGTATAATATGAAACTATATATTAATTTAGAGAAACATCAGATGGCACACTATGATAATTATCATTATATAATTTTAAAATATATGAGTAAATGGAACTAAGTCCATTTATATCCGAACGTTTATTCATAACATTTGTTTCTTTTTGAATATGAATCATTTCTAAGAAACTTCGTTTAAAAATGTTCTTTTCAGAACATAGAACAATTGAGTTTTCAAAATCTATAGTGTGCTTTTTGTTTATGGCATGTTCGGTCAAGGCACATGACGGCTTTTTACATCTTATATCACTTTTATGAGACGTAATTCTTCCTGATAAACTCCTAGAAGTTTGACCTATATATGATAAATCACAATCATTACATTTGATCTCATATACTATTCCAGATTTTTCTGTTGTTTTTAAAGGTGTTTTTACTTTTGAAAATAACTTAGAAACTACTTTTATATTCTTTTTTGCAAATAAAATATTATATCCTTTAAAAACATTCATAAGTTTATAGGTTAATTCATCAATAAAATAGAGAGAACAGTATATAGGAAGAGTATTTGAGCGAGGTTGTGATTGATCAATATTATTTTCATTTAAAGACATTTCCAAAATTCTATCAACATTATTTAAATTAGGTTGGGTATGACTCAAGAGCTTATTTATCAATTTAATAGGATATGAATTTTCGATTAATATACTTTTTAATTTTGATAAACTTTCATTAACAAAAGTTTCGTGGGATAGTTTTATGGCTCTGTTTTTTAAAGCATTAATAAGGTTAATTTTCATTTTATTTGGATGATACGAGTGGTAGTTAATATACCTATTGCTACAGTATGGTTTTCTATACCACTTTGTTCGTAGTAAGCCTGTATTATCCCTACAAACTTTCATATCTAAGAAAGGAAGACTTTGCTCCTGTTCTACTTCAACAGTGAATTGAAGATGTTCATTATAATTGTTAAAGATACCTAAGGTTTCATCAATTTTATCTGATGGTAAGGCAAGTATTAAATCATCCACATATCTTTTGATAAATGGTATCGGAAAAGATATTTTATCTATTGAAGTCTGTATGAGTTCATCTAAAACATAATTAACAAGAATAGGTGATATTGTAGATCCCATTGGTGTACCAAATATTTGCTTATAATATGTTTCATTAAAAATAAGGACATTAGAATCAAAAATAAATTCAAGAACTATATTGAATATTTCAAAGTTTAGTGAACAATTGTTTTTTATATCATGCCATTTTCTTCTAAGACAATCTAAAATTACTGGAAAAGGTAAATTTGTGAATAGGGATACCACATCAAAACTAACAAGGATGTAATTAAGTGGAATCTTATATCCATTTATGAATTCACTAAAATGAAAAGAATCTTTTATATAGAAATCATTATTAGTGTTATAGGCTCTTGTTAATATGTCTGTAATAAAAGAAGCTAGATTGTCGTTTGGAGCATCAATTGATGAAACGATAGGTCTCATTGCTAGATTTTGTTTATGAATTTTAGGTAAAGCATAAAATCTAGGTGTTTTTGAGTTGTAGCAATTTAGTTTTTTACTCATAACTTGATCGATCATGCCATCATTCTTTAATTTTGATACAATTTTATTTGCCTTAAGCTGCAATGTATACGTAGGATTATTATTTAGTTTTTTATAATATTTTGCATTATTTAATAATTCTTGACTTTTCTGAATATAATCGTCTTTATACATTACAACTGTAACATTACCTTTATCACTTCGTATAACTATTAATTCAGGATGTTGTTTAAGAAAAGAATGACATTTATCAAATTTATTTGTCATAATATGTGAATTTTTATGATACTTATGGTTGAAATTTGTTATAATATTTGTATATCTAGCTCTAATTAAATCTTTGTCATCTGTATTAATTTTCTGAAGAATAAATTCAAGGTCTGACAGCATATATGGGATATTTATATCTTTAATAGAAGGTGGAATTGAAAATTTTGGACCTAATGACAGAATTAGTTTAGTGTCATCTGGCAATGCAATATTTGTTAAATTTTTTAACCATTTAGGATTGGTTTTAATTTTAGAAATTGTCTGATCCTTCAAATTATTCAATTTTCTAACGTTCTTATCTTTAATTTTCTTAAACTTTTGATTATATTTAACAGAAAGTCTTCGACTATATTCGCTAATGATATTTAAAGGCAATGTTAATCTGGTTTTCTTTATAACTGAGTCTAATTCTTTTTCAAATAAATTAATGTTACTAAAAGTTACTTTAATTTCTATATTCAAAATGTCTTTCTTCAGTTTGACGTTGAAATTTTGAATTTTCTGACCTGTTCTACCTCTTGTGTGTCCAATCATCGTGTCAATAGCTTTAATTCCATTTCCAATGTGATTGGGGAAGAGATTAAGAGATCTGCATTTCAGTAGAAAAACTTTTCTGTTTTGTAGAGCTGCCAATTTGGTGTTAATATTGGCCCACTGTTTCAATAAACTAACGACGGCAGTTCCATAACGATGTTGAATGTCAATATAAAACCCCATAGTGTATTTAAAATGAATTGTAAATTCTTGACTGTCTAATTAATGATGAATTTTTAATGATTGGGGTTGCAGTCAAAATGCCAATAAAATTAAAACTCTTTAATCAATGTCGAGCTTTCGGTAACGCTTGTTACCTTCATCGGGACAAACTAAAATAACGAACAAATTAATTATAACAAAAAATATTAATAATATGAACTACTTACAATCGTGAGATTAATGAAATTTACCAGCTACAAACATTTGTTATTATGCATTTAACTTTATGATTGAACTTTTATGTTTCATAATTAAAAGTTACTATGGAATTACGCATACTAAGATCAATCTATGTATGTAGCTAATAAAAATGGAACACACTTCAGAAGTTAATCACAGGATATATCATTTAAAAAATGGATATAATATAAAAATATGGCATTATCTTGTATAATATGAAACTATATATTAATTTAGAGAAACATCAGATGGCACACTATGATAATTATCATTATATAATTTTAAAATATATGAGTAAATGGAACTAAGTCCATTTATATCCGAACGTTTATTCATAACATTTGTTTCTTTTTGAATATGAATCATTTCTAAGAAACTTCGTTTAAAAATGTTCTTTTCAGAACATAGAACAATTGAGTTTTCAAAATCTATAGTGTGCTTTTTGTTTATGGCATGTTCGGTCAAGGCACATGACGGCTTTTTACATCTTATATCACTTTTATGAGACGTAATTCTTCCTGATAAACTCCTAGAAGTTTGACCTATATATGATAAATCACAATCATTACATTTGATCTCATATACTATTCCAGATTTTTCTGTTGTTTTTAAAGGTGTTTTTACTTTTGAAAATAACTTAGAAACTACTTTTATATTCTTTTTTGCAAATAAAATATTATATCCTTTAAAAACATTCATAAGTTTATAGGTTAATTCATCAATAAAATAGAGAGAACAGTATATAGGAAGAGTATTTGAGCGAGGTTGTGATTGATCAATATTATTTTCATTTAAAGACATTTCCAAAATTCTATCAACATTATTTAAATTAGGTTGGGTATGACTCAAGAGCTTATTTATCAATTTAATAGGATATGAATTTTCGATTAATATACTTTTTAATTTTGATAAACTTTCATTAACAAAAGTTTCGTGGGATAGTTTTATGGCTCTGTTTTTTAAAGCATTAATAAGGTTAATTTTCATTTTATTTGGATGATACGAGTGGTAGTTAATATACCTATTGCTACAGTATGGTTTTCTATACCACTTTGTTCGTAGTAAGCCTGTATTATCCCTACAAACTTTCATATCTAAGAAAGGAAGACTTTGCTCCTGTTCTACTTCAACAGTGAATTGAAGATGTTCATTATAATTGTTAAAGATACCTAAGGTTTCATCAATTTTATCTGATGGTAAGGCAAGTATTAAATCATCCACATATCTTTTGATAAATGGTATCGGAAAAGATATTTTATCTATTGAAGTCTGTATGAGTTCATCTAAAACATAATTAACAAGAATAGGTGATATTGTAGATCCCATTGGTGTACCAAATATTTGCTTATAATATGTTTCATTAAAAATAAGGACATTAGAATCAAAAATAAATTCAAGAACTATATTGAATATTTCAAAGTTTAGTGAACAATTGTTTTTTATATCATGCCATTTTCTTCTAAGACAATCTAAAATTACTGGAAAAGGTAAATTTGTGAATAGGGATACCACATCAAAACTAACAAGGATGTAATTAAGTGGAATCTTATATCCATTTATGAATTCACTAAAATGAAAAGAATCTTTTATATAGAAATCATTATTAGTGTTATAGGCTCTTGTTAATATGTCTGTAATAAAAGAAGCTAGATTGTCGTTTGGAGCATCAATTGATGAAACGATAGGTCTCATTGCTAGATTTTGTTTATGAATTTTAGGTAAAGCATAAAATCTAGGTGTTTTTGAGTTGTAGCAATTTAGTTTTTTACTCATAACTTGATCGATCATGCCATCATTCTTTAATTTTGATACAATTTTATTTGCCTTAAGCTGCAATGTATACGTAGGATTATTATTTAGTTTTTTATAATATTTTGCATTATTTAATAATTCTTGACTTTTCTGAATATAATCGTCTTTATACATTACAACTGTAACATTACCTTTATCACTTCGTATAACTATTAATTACAGGATGTTGTTTAAGAAAAGAATGACATTTATCAAATTTATTTGTCATAATATGTGAATTTTTATGATACTTATGGTTGAAATTTGTTATAATATTTGTATATCTAGCTCTAATTAAATCTTTGTCATCTGTATTAATTTTCTGAAGAATAAATTCAAGGTCTGACAGCATATATGGGATATTTATATCTTTAATAGAAGGTGGAATTGAAAATTTTGGACCTAATGACAGAATTAGTTTAGTGTCATCTGGCAATGCAATATTTGTTAAATTTTTTAACCATTTAGGATTGGTTTTAATTTTAGAAATTGTCTGATCCTTCAAATTATTCAATTTTCTAACGTTCTTATCTTTAATTTTCTTAAACTTTTGATTATATTTAACAGAAAGTCTTCGACTATATTCGCTAATGATATTTAAAGGCAATGTTAATCTGGTTTTCTTTATAACTGAGTCTAATTCTTTTTCAAATAAATTAATGTTACTAAAAGTTACTTTAATTTCTATATTCAAAATGTCTTTCTTCAGTTTGACGTTGAAATTTTGAATTTTCTGACCTGTTCTACCTCTTGTAATTCCATAGTAACTTTTAATTATGAAACATAAAAGTTCAATCATAAAGTTAAATGCATAATAACAAATGTTTGTAGCTGGTAAATTTCATTAATCTCACGATTGTAAGTAGTTCATATTATTAATATTTTTTGTTATAATTAATTTGTTCGTTATTTTAGTTTGTCCCGATGAAGGTAACAAGCGTTACCGAAAGCTCGACATTGATTAAAGAGTTTTAATTTTTTTGGCATTTTGACTGCAACCCCAATCATTAAAAATTCATCATTAATTAGACAGTCAAGAATTTACAATTCATTTTAAATACACTATGGGGTTTTATATTGACATTCAACATCGTTATGGAACTGCCGTCGTTAGTTTATTGAAACAGTGGGCCAATATTAACACCAAATTGGCAGCTCTACAAAACAGAAAAGTTTTTCTACTGAAATGCAGATCTCTTAATCTCTTCCCCAATCACATTGGAAATGGAATTAAAGCTATTGACACGATGATTGGACACACAAGAGGTAGAACAGGTCAGAAAATTCAAAATTTCAACGTCAAACTGAAGAAAGACATTTTGAATATAGAAATTAAAGTAACTTTTAGTAACATTAATTTATTTGAAAAAGAATTAGACTCAGTTATAAAGAAAACCAGATTAACATTGCCTTTAAATATCATTAGCGAATATAGTCGAAGACTTTCTGTTAAATATAATCAAAAGTTTAAGAAAATTAAAGATAAGAACGTTAGAAAATTGAATAATTTGAAGGATCAGACAATTTCTAAAATTAAAACCAATCCTAAATGGTTAAAAAATTTAACAAATATTGCATTGCCAGATGACACTAAACTAATTCTGTCATTAGGTCCAAAATTTTCAATTCCACCTTCTATTAAAGATATAAATATCCCATATATGCTGTCAGACCTTGAATTTATTCTTCAGAAAATTAATACAGATGACAAAGATTTAATTAGAGCTAGATATACAAATATTATAACAAATTTCAACCATAAGTATCATAAAAATTCACATATTATGACAAATAAATTTGATAAATGTCATTCTTTTCTTAAACAACATCCTGAATTAATAGTTATACGAAGTGATAAAGGTAATGTTACAGTTGTAATGTATAAAGACGATTATATTCAGAAAAGTCAAGAATTATTAAATAATGCAAAATATTATAAAAAACTAAATAATAATCCTACGTATACATTGCAGCTTAAGGCAAATAAAATTGTATCAAAATTAAAGAATGATGGCATGATCGATCAAGTTATGAGTAAAAAACTAAATTGCTACAACTCAAAAACACCTAGATTTTATGCTTTACCTAAAATTCATAAACAAAATCTAGCAATGAGACCTATCGTTTCATCAATTGATGCTCCAAACGACAATCTAGCTTCTTTTATTACAGACATATTAACAAGAGCCTATAACACTAATAATGATTTCTATATAAAAGATTCTTTTCATTTTAGTGAATTCATAAATGGATATAAGATTCCACTTAATTACATCCTTGTTAGTTTTGATGTGGTATCCCTATTCACAAATTTACCTTTTCCAGTAATTTTAGATTGTCTTAGAAGAAAATGGCATGATATAAAAAACAATTGTTCACTAAACTTTGAAATATTCAATATAGTTCTTGAATTTATTTTTGATTCTAATGTCCTTATTTTTAATGAAACATATTATAAGCAAATATTTGGTACACCAATGGGATCTACAATATCACCTATTCTTGTTAATTATGTTTTAGATGAACTCATACAGACTTCAATAGATAAAATATCTTTTCCGATACCATTTATCAAAAGATATGTGGATGATTTAATACTTGCCTTACCATCAGATAAAATTGATGAAACCTTAGGTATCTTTAACAATTATAATGAACATCTTCAATTCACTGTTGAAGTAGAACAGGAGCAAAGTCTTCCTTTCTTAGATATGAAAGTTTGTAGGGATAATACAGGCTTACTACGAACAAAGTGGTATAGAAAACCATACTGTAGCAATAGGTATATTAACTACCACTCGTATCATCCAAATAAAATGAAAATTAACCTTATTAATGCTTTAAAAAACAGAGCCATAAAACTATCCCACGAAACTTTTGTTAATGAAAGTTTATCAAAATTAAAAAGTATATTAATCGAAAATTCATATCCTATTAAATTGATAAATAAGCTCTTGAGTCATACCCAACCTAATTTAAATAATGTTGATAGAATTTTGGAAATGTCTTTAAATGAAAATAATATTGATCAATCACAACCTCGCTCAAATACTCTTCCTATATACTGTTCTCTCTATTTTATTGATGAATTAACCTATAAACTTATGAATGTTTTTAAAGGATATAATATTTTATTTGCAAAAAAGAATATAAAAGTAGTTTCTAAGTTATTTTCAAAAGTAAAAACACCTTTAAAAACAACAGAAAAATCTGGAATAGTATATGAGATCAAATGTAATGATTGTGATTTATCATATATAGGTCAAACTTCTAGGAGTTTATCAGGAAGAATTACGTCTCATAAAAGTGATATAAGATGTAAAAAGCCGTCATGTGCCTTGACCGAACATGCCATAAACAAAAAGCACACTATAGATTTTGAAAACTCAATTGTTCTATGTTCTGAAAAGAACATTTTTAAACGAAGTTTCTTAGAAATGATTCATATTCAAAAAGAAACAAATGTTATGAATAAACGTTCGGATATAAATGGACTTAGTTCCATTTACTCATATATTTTAAAATTATATAATGATAATTATCATAGTGTGCCATCTGATGTTTCTCTAAATTAATATATAGTTTCATATTATACAAGATAATGCCATATTTTTATATTATATCCATTTTTTAAATGATATATCCTGTGATTAACTTCTGAAGTGTGTTCCATTTTTATTAGCTACATACATAGATTGATCTTAGTATGCGTAATTCCATAGTAACTTTTAATTATGAAACATAAAAGTTCAATCATAAAGTTAAATGCATAATAACAAATGTTTGTAGCTGGTAAATTTCATTAATCTCACGATTGTAAGTAGTTCATATTATTAATATTTTTTGTTATAATTAATTTGTTCGTTATTTTAGTTTGTCCCGATGAAGGTAACAAGCGTTACCGAAAGCTCGACATTGATTAAAGAGTTTTAATTTTATTGGCATTTTGACTGCAACCCCAATCATTAAAAATTCATCATTAATTAGACAGTCAAGAATTTACAATTCATTATATATATATATATATATATATATATATATATATATATATATATATATATATACATATATATGGGATATTACGAAATTTGTTAACACGATAGAGGTCGCAGTTTTGAAGGTATCAAGTTCAAATTTGCTACAAAAATCAATCTCTCAAATATCTCGGTCGAGTTCGTTATTGGGCAATATCGGGTAAGTAGTTTCAAAATGGCGACCATTCAAACATTTAAAAAAAATATCAAAAAGAGCAGTAGTGTAAATATTATTAAAAATAATTTTAGGTTATAGATATAATCAGTACCTACAACTTTTGTTCAAAGCAATTTTTCATAAAATACACAGGTAAAAAAATAAAAATTAATAAAGAAAATTAACAAATATTGATAAAACATGAACACTCAATATAAATTTGATGTAATTGTACATTTTCTGGAGATCGTAATATAGACCCTGATTAAAAAAATATATAGTATATTTATTGAAAAGAAATAGACGAAAAAAAAATCTGCCTTGAAGTGGACTCAAACCCTGTCTGCTTTATATTCAACAGCCAAAACAAAAACCTCTAAACGCAAGGCTATGACAATTTTATTTAATATTTGTAGGTATACCAATGAAAAGGTTGTTAAAATTTCAATACAATGAATTTTGAAAAATTTACCTTTCCGCTGACTACAGGCCATCGGGATTTTGTGTATTGGAATGACCAATGAGTTTTTGAAATTACTCGGCCATATTCCTTTATCTAGACATTGGTTTAAGATATAGGTTAGAGGGTTGATGATATTTTCTGCTATGTGTTTGAGAGTTTCAGCTCGAATTTGATCTGCACCTACAGATTTTATGTTTTTCAGCTCTTTTATGATGTTTTTCAATTCATCTGCGTTGGTATGATGGATAATAATGGAATTCGATAGTCTCATTGTATTTGGTTTAATATTCGGATTTTTTTTTACTTGTTCAGCAAGTTTTTTACCCATCCCAATGAATTTTTCGTTGAATTCATTTGCAATTTCTTCATTCTCAATTAATAATTCACCTTTTTAATTTTTTATGGTATGTATTTGTTTGTCTTTTGGTTTTTTGCCACTAATATCCTGTACTATATTCCAGAGGGTCTTCTTATTACTCGAGTTATTTTTAATTTGTTGTCTGTAGTAGTCGCGTTTTGTAATATTTATTAGATAGTTGAGTTTGTTTTTATACTTTTTGTAATTGTTTTTGAGTCGATTGTTGTTCGGGTTCTTATGTACTTCGGCGAACAATTTATTTTTTTTGTTAATGGATTTCAATAGACAAGTCGTTAACCAAGGAGCAATTTTTGTATTTTTCCGAGAGCATTTTTTATTTTCCGTACATTGTTCAGTAGTGTTTTTTATAATATTAACGAAATTTTCCATGCCAGTATTAGGATCATCAGTTGTGTATACAGACTTCCAATTCTCTAATTGTAGTTGACGATTCAGATTTTGTATGTTTATATATTTTCTATATCTCATTTCCAGAATTTTTTTTGGGATATTGTTGACCCTAACTATTTGTAATATAGTTGTGAAATGATCAGTTATATCAGTTTTCAAAACAATGGGGATTGTTGTGTCCAGTATATTCAGCTTAGATTTGATAAAGATATGATCGAGACAAGATATCTGATTATTGTGTACTCTTGTGGGGTTATTGATGCTAGATATGTACCCATGTTCATGCAATATACTGAGATATTCAGTTGTATTGTCATTTTCTTCTAGTAAATTTATATTCATGTCTCCTACAAAAAGATAATAATTACATTGTTTCATTCCGGTATTTTCGAAATATCTCGCTAGAGTCTGATTAAATTCTTTTATGTTTATTGAGGGTGATCGGTAGCCACTAGTGATGAATATCTCTTTTTTTTGCCGAACTTTATTTTTGTTTCGAGAAATTTTACTCTTTCTATTTGGATAATTTCGCTAACAAACTCGTAATCTTCTTTTATATAAATTATAGCTCCATCATTTTTATTGTAATCTCCCTCATTATATATTGATTTATATCCTGGTATATGATATATATAAGGATCAGGTAATTTCCAAGTCTCGGTTAGAACTACGCAATCGAAAGCAGAGTCTAATTGGTTCTAAGTTGGTATTTTTTTCATTTTGTTTTAAAACTATTTTACATTCACCAGGTTCATTGAGAGTAAACGTTTTCATGTAATCTATTTTGAAATCTCTTATATATTGGTCCATTTTTTAAGACAGCTTAAAATTAATATGCAAGCAATAAAAAAAACTATATATTATATATAAGAATACTTATGAGTAGAACTTGTAGTGTTTCTAAGTAAACTAATAGACAAATAATAAGAAACTAAATATATGGAAATACCTGTAAGTAATGCATTTACTGTTTCTTCTGTGTTCTCAGTATCCGAGTTGTGATCGACTCTTTTTTAGGAGTGTCATTCACTGAAACCTGGCGTGCCTTATTCAATTTAATTTTATGTTCTTCTCTTACAATTCTTCCTTCGTTCCTGGGTTTGATTGTTTCTGCATTAGTTTCGATCGATGGTGGTTCCGACGGTATTATTATCTCTTTCTCTTCTGTTACAAATTCTTTCGGGGATGGGGTAGGTGGTGCACTTGAAATATGCCTGGTTGAAATGTTCAAAAACTCTTTCTCTGTATTATTGAGAATGTTTTGTACTTCGGCAGCTGAGTATATTTTGTCTTCTATAATCAAATTATTTCCTCTTATAGTTGCTTTTCGAGAGTTGTTTCTCTCTTCTTTTAGACCTTCCAGTAATATTTTTCTTATTTTCAGATCTTCATCCGATAATTCCTTATTGACAAAGATCTTGCTTCCCTTCAGTTTCGGGCAGTTTTTCAGTATTTCCTGTTTCTTCTGGTGGCTTGCCAGAGACAATAAAATGGGTCTTGTGTATTCGCCTCGTTTACCTAATCTGAAAATATTATTTATTTATGTTGTTTCCAGAGGCACATCCAGCGTTTCTATCGCCAGCTCTCTAATTTTTTCCACTAAATTTTCAGGTTGATTATTAGGAGCTTCAGATATGCCGTAAAATACCAGATTGTTAATGATAGACTTTTTCTCTATTTTCTTTAAATGAGTTTTCAGTTGTTTGTTTTGTTCTTCAAGACTTTGCAGTTTTGTTCTTATTTTTTCCACTTCTGTATATATGAAAGTTGATAAATTGTTTGTTGCTTCTTCAATTTTCTCTATTCTTTGGCTGAGATTTGCATGTATTTCTTTAATAAGCACGTACACATCTTTTATGGTTACCTCTGATTTATCCATCATTCGTTAGAAATATTTACGGGACGCCTATGGTTCATCTATGTTCAATTTTACTTGCAGAGGAATTTGGATTGTTTGGTTTCGTTTCTCATTAGTTCGAAGCACATTTATTTATTTTATTGTTAATGCTTTTTTAATCTTGAAATTATTCTGTTTTTATATTGATCGTTGGTTTATGGACACATTACCATAAAGTTTATATAATTTTTTCGCACTTCTCACTCACAATTCTTATATTACTTGATGTTGGACATAACAAATGATTCTTTGTATGTATAACATAAACCTGAAAGAGCCTTGACATATTGCTGAAAATGTTGCAGCCACTTTAGAAACACTGGACCAGTCATCCAGCCTGATTCTTGGGCAATACATAAAGTTCCGGCTGGAGTATGATCAGTCAATTCTACTTTCATATTTTTTCGAGGAAAAATGAGGAGTGGTGGAATATAGCTACCATTAGTGCACATGCAGCAAACAACTGTAACGTGTGCCCCTCTTTCTGCGCTTGTAAGTGTTCTTACTTGCTTCCGACCGGCTGTGGCAAATATCTTTTGCGGGCGCTGCACGGTAGATAGAGCAGATTCATCCATATTGTAAATTTTCAGAGGATCAATATTTTCCTTTTGAAGGGTCTGCTCTAATACTTCGAAAAACCGAGCAACTTGGGATTTGTTGAACGCCTGCGCCCTGGCAGCAGATGTAGCTTCAGGTTCATGAAGCGTTATATCTGGATTTCTTCTTCGAAATTCTCGTAACCAATCCTTTCCAGCGGTCTTTTTTGGTTATTAAAATGATGTTCCAATCCATTTTCGACAGCTAATTTATACGCTAATTCTAGGACGTCCATTCTAGTAAGTCTAGTTCTAGTAATAATCTGGACTTTAACAGTTTCAAATGTTGAACAAGTTGCATTTCTACTTCTGGTGGAAACGTTGGTTTAAACCTACCCAAACGTTTCTCTCCTTTTTCTAATATTTTATTTTTTCCGTAGCGCAAGTCTTCTTAAGGTGGCTTGAGGAATATTAAAAACTTTAGATGCCTTCAGCCATCCTATCTCACCATTTTCAACAGCTTCTATAGCTTGAAGCATGGATGAGGGTTTCCAGGATTGCCTATTCGACTTTCTCACATATTTTCGCGGCATTATCTGATAAAATTAATATATTAGATATTTAATTTTTGATCGGGTAAAATGACATAGTATGTCAATTTACCCTATTACACCTATGTCATTTTGCCCCATCTGTATAGAATAGAAACAAATGCAGATTTTGGTTAAAAAAAACACTAATTTAATAAATATGAAACATGCAATCCTAAGAATGATAATCCTATATTCTAGGGTACAAATTTTAACTTACCAGTTTATAATAATAAGAAGTTATTGCAATAATTTACAAAACATGATGAGAACAAATGGCATAGTATTCCTATTTAATTAGAAAAATGTCAACATAGCTTTTGCAATTGTGTTGATATAAGGGCTTATTATTTGAATATTTAATAGTCCGGAAATGTACATGGAAACGTATTTATTCTATATATTAATAGTTACGAACACGTGTACCTTTGCATTGTAACTGGAAAATTAATATTTAATTTGTTTGTCTCGTGTACGCTATTGTTTTGTATAAAAATATGATAGTACTGTAAGTGATTACTTTTGATTTTTTGAAAAATCAGTTTTTTTGGATTTTTGACCCACAAAAACCACTCCAATCAAAAAGTGTTGAATATACCTAATTTTGTGCCAAAAATTATCCATCGTTTGTAAAAAAAACAAAAAAAATCACGTCATTCCCGTTCGAGATATTCGCAAAAACATGAGTCTTTAGGCAAGTAAGCAAGCAAGAAAGTTAATCCGAACGATAACTCAATTGGGGAACGGAATTTCGAACAAGGGTTGCTGTTGTCGAAATGGTCTTTAGCTAAATATATCATAATGAAACTAAATATAACATATTCGTCAGATAAAATTTGAAATTGTTGGTACAAGGAGTATGCTAATCCGTGTGAATATGCCCATGAAGACTTACTGCCTTCGTTACTAGTTCGATGCTGAAGTAATCTATATCATAGTAATAACTATAACCAAAAGTTAAATAGTATAAAAGTGATAGGACCCACTGAGATTGCCAGAAACAGACTCATTGCAGAGGTTTAAGAGTTAAAATAGCCAAGAGAAAGTGGAAATATTTTTAGGTTGCTAAGATAGCCGGTAGAGGTGTTTCTCGAAATTCCGTCCAATTAAGATAACAAAAAATTCATGCACTTTAGAACTGAGATGACTTTGAGTCTTTTGTATAAAATATTTCTTCACTATCTCTTAGAAGAAAGTGGTAGGGGAAGGTCAAATGTTTTTACAAATGAATATCTGTAGCTACCTTCAAAACGGCACGACGGATTTTAGCAAACAAGGTTTCCTTCAAAAAATCTTTACACATTGACCTTATTAGTGGGGATTGCAATTTTGTATGCTGCGATCGGAGGACATGTTCTGATATTGGGACGAAAAATGCGACATTTATAAAAAACTGGTCTATTATTATTAGTTTATTGCCATAATAGAACAGAAAGATGATGCTCAAACAAGCTAGTTAAAACCGCACCTCGGTATTTAACAAAATATCGGTGATGATAAGGTTTTTCGTATTCAATTATTCGATTTTAAAATATAAAAATCAGCAATGTTTGTTTTTTGTTAATAAAATTTCTATTTCAAAACAAGAAACCATCAAAATATAACCAACTTGATTATTAAAACTTAATAGAAATAACATAGCTAATGCTTATGTGTTATTGACTATACAGGGTTTTCATTTTAGAACTTTCCATATTGGATTTGTCAGAGTGTGATCATTGAATAAAAGGAGAAAAAATTATCGAGGAATACAACTTTCTTAACAAAATTTGCTTCGTTCCCCTCTTAAAAGTCTCAAATGGGATGACAGGAACTTGGGACAGGTAACTTTCCTTATTCCAAAAAATGCCACATTTAACAAAATCAAATGCCGATATTTGAGACTTTCAATGATTTCAGGGGCGAAAAATACATTGGTTAAAAAACCAATATTAGTGTTTCCGTATTCCAGTAATTTTATCTAAATTAGACTTAGAGAAATCCGCGGAATGATGATTTAGAATGCACACCTTATATATGCGCCTATGCATGAAAGATGCCATTTTTGACCTACTTAAAAAAGGAGAAGGTATACAATTCGGTTGAATGTATTTAAATTTTTTTTTATTATTGTTTTTTTATTTTTTTATGGCTCTTCGCACGTTTTGCATAGTAACCGTACTCCGATTTAAACACTTTTGTTTCATTTGACAGAGGAAAGTTGAGAAGTGGTTCCATATTTCTAGATTCTAAATGTAAGGGGGTTTCCATTGCACTGCGACCTTGAGGTCTATTGTGACCCCTATCTCGCCATTTGGTAGTCTACAGCTCGCCCTCCAGTTCCAGGGTTCCAGTGAAATACAGAATCTGGGATGGCTTCAAGGAGATTACTTCCCCATTTCTGCATGTTTCTTGTCCAAAGCATTTTTGCGTTGGTTGGCAATGACGAGGCATTCTGTCACCAGGTGATCCGGAGTTTCCTCCTCCTTTCCACTGAATCTGCACAAGTCGTTCTCTGCTAGACCCATTCTCATTAGGTGCTTTCTGAGGCGACAATGCCCACTAAGACATCCAATGAGGAGGTGTAGTATATTCTTGCTAAGATCCAGATACTTCTTAGATCTTGCAGTATTAAAACTTCCACGAAACTTTTTGGAATGATTCAACTCACTGAGATTTCGTCAAAGTGTTTTCGGGTTTTTCCTTCTCGTGGAACTCTTTCTTGTAAGTACATTTACCTGTACCGCAGAAAGGTTCAGGGCCAATGAAAGGACTTCGTGTTTCTTTTTTGGCAAGTTAGTTGGCCGCTTCATTTACTTTGATTCCCGAGTGGCCGGAAATCCAGACTAAACAGACCTTGCTTTTCTTAAGTATTTCGTTGAGTTTTCTTCGGCACTCCCATACCATCCTAGAATCGATGATATGAGAGCTCAGTGCATTAATCGCTGCCTGAGTGTCAGAATGAAGAGCGATATTACATTTCTGATAGTTTCTTTCTAGGTTCATTTCCACAAATCTTTCAATTGCAAGCACTTCCGCCTAAAAGATGCTTGGACAGCGACCTAACGATAGTGAGCATTTGGTGCCAGGCCCGAATACTCGAACGCCAGTCGCCGTAATCAGAACTATCTGTATACCATTACATGGCATTTTTCTTGAGGTGTTCAGCGATTGAATTTAACAGAGTTGTTTTAATTACCCACCTGTGTCTCAGCTATTCTCGTCTTCAACATCTCATACATCCATTTGATAATGGTTTTATTAACCCCTTGCCTTATGAGTGCCTCTTAGACCGACACATGTGTTGTATTGTTAAAGGCCCCAGATATGTTTAGGAAGGCACACATTGCGATTTCTTTGTTATTCAGAGTACTCTGTATAACTTCGGTCAGCTGATACACAGCAGTCTCTATTGATTGGCCTGCCCTGTAAGCATGCTGAGATTTAAGAAGTGGTTTATTCTCCATATTTTCCGTTCTTAAGTGGTTATCCACTACTTTTTCCCTTGTCTTCAGTAGAAACGATGTTAGGCAGATGGGTCTGGAAGATCGGGGATCAGTCCCATCTTTTTTCCCTATTTTTTGTATGAAGGTTACTTTTGCCCTTCTCCATATTTTAGGTAGAGTTCGTACAAGAATTCAACGAACACTCTGGCCCTCCCCCACCTAACAACCAATTATTTTCGAAGATATCTAAAGCGAAGCTCCATATAATAGTAAATCAGGACTTTATTAACTCACTTGGTGATTGCTCGATAGTTTACAAAGGTCAAACTGGCAGAAATTTTCTAAGCCCTGTAGTGTATCCAAAGACCCCATGTTCGCGCTACAGTTTACCTCTAATTCTCTATCTTCACTTTACGACTCGTCTCTTTGCATGTGATCATGTAGTCTAGTGAATTTTAGGACCCACCTGAAGTGTCAGGCACTCTAATAGTATAAGAAAACACGTTGTGGTTGTCTTTGTAGGATGCATCGGAGTTAACCTTCTAGTAGAGAAAGGGGGTAGACAGTATTTATTTAAACAACACATCATTTTTCACTTGAATTAAATAGGAAAACATTTAATAATTTAAAATAAGACAGGCAATTTGAAAAGAAAATAACCTTTGTAATTTAGACCAGGAAGGTCGCTCTTAATATCTTAATGTCTAAAAAGAGCGAAAAAAAACCCATGTACTATCAAATATTTTACAATAAATTTTTAATAACATTCTCTTTGTCGTGAAAATTCACAAAGGTCTGACACTACTACATAATAACTCTTGACAACTCTTGATGAATCTACTTGTACTGTGATTAACAATAATAAATGATTGTATAAAACAAACGAATTAAGAAAGAATCACTCACCACCCAAGACAACCATATCTCAGATATACTTCGAAACACGGCAACATTCGAAACCGAAGGTTACAGTTTTCTAACACGGAGGGACAGACCCGCCGCTCGCTGTCAGTCTGTTCAATTTGGGATTCAAGTCCCTGGGACAAATTCTTTTTGCATGTTGATGTCAACGTTCAATACCATTTACCAAGAGATACTGTTACAAAGGTGTTTATTTTTGAAGTAAACAATAGTTATTGACATCATCATGAAAACAGTAACATATATCAAAATAAATAATATTCAACAAATCTCTATCATACAATGGTCTCTTGGCCTGACTCACGATACTCTTGCATCGTCTTTAAAATTACTTTATGTGATGAAGTAATTATTCCAAGTTAATTCATCAGATAAATGATACCGAAACAAGTGCATTTCATTTTAAGGTAGGTCAAACCTTCTTATAAATTTACAACAACAACAAAACAAAAACTCATCAGTTACATACAACTATCCAACAATAAATACACCTGACCTTCTCAAAGTCTACAATCACTCTCTTATTTTTACCGCACCTCTCAAAACTTTTTTCTCAAGAAGCCAAAAAAAAAACGTGAAAACAAAACAAATACTCCACACCTGACAGAAATATTCCTAAACATAGAATGCCGTTCAAAACCGATCCGGCATAGTTGTCTATGAAATTTTGAATTTACTGGATTATGAGTAATAACATAGATATATAAAAATAATAAGACATCATATATTGACTTTTATGATTCGTATATAAAGAAAAAATAAACAACCCGCGAAATTTAAGTATGGACACCACAGCCCTATCCGTGAACACAAGAGATCATTCATATTGGCAATACAAATACCTCTGTTATTTGATAAAGGCGGTCACGGTGTCGTGAGAGATTACTATACACGATATAGGAGAATTCAGTGACTCTACTCATTCAAACAGTGTTTTGCCAAAATATAAATTTTATTCAAGTTATATTTAGATATATACCCATTTGACAAAAATGTGATCTAAAATCATAAATAAATATAAGTTTAAAAGGTTATGTTGAATTTTTATGTCAATTCAATTATGATTGTTTTGAGACTCTTAAACTCTGACATTTAAGAAGTCAGTAAACGAAAGTTAGGTTATGATCTAGACATTTTGTAAGTACGTTTATATATCTATATCTGTACCCCAGAGCCAAGTCCAAAAATGGCAAAAATGTAAGACAAGTCCAGTTAGCTTAGTTTGCCTTAAAATTGTATATATCTACGCATGTGACAAGTCCACGGATTACCTGACTTTGGCTTTCGTAAACACAAACATAATAACACAGTATTTTTTTAACTGTTAAATATAACACATTTTATTCTAATTTACATTTCTAAAGTTCCATAATTATATCGAAGAGATCAAACAAAGAAAAGTTTAGTGAACCTGCAAGTGAGAAAATTACTGAATTACCGGAAAGAGAAAACAGTATAAGTAGCTACCTTCCATTATCAGTATTTTGTAACGTTTTTTTTCAATGCAGTTCCTGAATTAGGAGTTATTATTCTTATTATTTTAACACGTAGTTATATTTGCGTGGATTTGTCATATTTAAATACTGCCTAGAAAGAGGATATTTTTTAATTAAACTAATTTTTGCCTTTATTTATGTCTAGTTCTTAAAGCAATTTTGTGGAACGAACCAATTCCAAAATATCTTAAACCATTTCTTTTGGTTTTAAACTTAGAAGAACCAAATAGCCTGAATCTAGGAACTAGAAACTTTCAACAATTGAAAATCAAATAACCCTTTAGGATTATTTCTGTTCAAACCCTGTTAAAACTTCCATAACATTAACGCCTGAAGAGCTTTCTCCTATTCACCAAGCTCCCAGAAAGTTGCTTTCTACAACTATTCACCATGGTTTTTTGTAAATCCCCAGAAGTATCAGAGAAAAATTTAAATGATGGAACTAGTAATAGAAAAGAACTAATAAGTTATGTACCTTGCATGTCACTGCTGATTAACCCTTCCATGATACTTAAATTTCCCAAAATGACCAAAGGGTAACAGATTTTAACTGCGATGATGATGTAGCTGATCCAACATATGAGAGTCCAACAAAAGAAATGGGGTCAGTCTGAAAATACAAGTGACGAAAAAGAGTGGAATCAACAAATGGGAAGAAAGAGAGAGAACCCCGAAGAAAAATGCGAAGAAAGCAGCCAAGCATGCTAGATCTGAATACGTTACAATGAGCAATACAGTTTTCGAGGCAAAGACCTTAAAGTATCCATGTGCCTATAGCTGTAAAATTAAATGCAAGGCAAAGATTTCTGAACAGAAGAGGCAGAATATTCATATAGAATTTGGAAAATTCAAAACGGAATTTTGAAACCAGTAGACAATTTATTGTGTCACATGTTGACCAAGTACAAAAACAAAGAGTGCGGAAAAGAACAGGGCAGTGAGAGTAGTGGCCATGAGCAAATACTATTTTGATGTTAATAGTATAAAAGTAGCTGTCTGCAAATAATTCTTCTTAAATACTTTAAGTATTTCTCATCATTCAATCGTTACAGCTATTTTAAAGAAAAAGGAAGAAGGCATACTTACACCAGACAAAAGGGGTATACATACTCCTGTAAATAAAATATCGGAACATGTGCAGAATAGTGTGAGATATCACATCTCAAAATTTTCTGGTTACGAGTCACATTATGGTCGAGAGAAAACAAACCGCAAATACTTTGGAAATCACTTAAACATATCACGAATGTATGCTATCTATCAAGAAGACTGTCATAATTTCAAATAACATAGCAAAGGAATGGCTTTATACCGAAATATTCAATTATGAATTTAATTCTTATGAGAGATGCTAACACCTGTGATATTTGCGACAGATTTCAACTACAACTGCAAGAGGCATGTTTAGAAGAGAGACAGATAGTTAAGGGTCATTATGAAGAGCATTTGAAAGAGGCTGGGAACAGATTCAGCCTAAAGAAGATTGATAAAATAAGAACTAGGGTAAATAATACTGAAAAAGTTGTGATGGTAGATTTACAAAAATACCTTCCAACACCGGAACTACACATGAGCCAGTTTCTACTCTTTGAAATTATGGACGTATAATTTAACAACACATGATTCAGAAACTCAAAGTGCGTTTTATTTAATAATGGAAGAAAGTATATCAGGGAGAGGTGGCAATGTGGTAGCTTCTTGTCTAACCAAATGGGCTGTCGAAAATACTACTGATCAAATCGAAGTACTCACAATATGGTCTGATAATTTTTCGAATCAGAATCGTAACATTATGATTATGAGCTATTTGTGGATACTACATCTTAAACCCAATATAAAAACGATTAATCACAAATATCTGTTAAGGTGTCATACATCTCGAAGCGGATGGAAGCCACGCAATGATAGATCTAGAAAGAAAAAAGTACCCCAGTTTGAAATGATAGCCCCATGGGACTGGTAGCAGATGGTTCGTTTGTGCGGTTCAAAGAAAAATTTAAATGTGGTCAATATGAAAGTTACTGATTTTAAAAGATTGTAAGCAACTAAACGAGGGAAAAGCTGCAACTTATGTTGCCAACAAAAAATCTGAAAATGGAACGGATTTTCTTATTTCAAATTCAGACCACTTGCAAGTTCGAAGAATTAGCCCTGTTGTACAGTTTTACAAACACACAGAAAATTTCTTGGTTGATGTTATAAATGATTTTTGAACGTTTGTTTATCATTTCCATCAAACCTTGGTCATTTAAAACCTATATTGGAGATACAATTAAAAATTAAAATATTTACATGGGAATTCCCTATGATGCTTCTCGTAACGGGATATAGGGTATAATACAAAATGAATCCTTTTAAATATTTTAAGTCCAATCATAATATTTCCTTCTAGGACTTGGAATAAGCCAAGTCCACAAAATCGTTTTTTTATTTTTCAGAAAGCTTCTTCAATGTCTTATAATGTATATTAAACAATGCATCAGTCTTACGAATTTCTTCAGAATCACAGTCTTCTGTTTCAACTACTGCCGTTGAAGGCACGTTGATGTCCTGTTCGCCAGAAACTGTTTCAACTTGATCTACATCACTTTCTTGGTCAATTTCAATAGTCTACCGTCTTCTTCTTGGCGTTTTTTGTACAACAGGAACATTTTCATCACTTTCTTCTGCAGTTTCAATTTGCTGCTGTCTTCTATTTGTCTTCATTTGTTGGGGCACTGTAGGAGTATTACTAACATCAGCAGTACCAACGGATAGTCCAGCAGGACATCAATTCTTCTTTTCCTAGTAATAGGATTTCTTTCTTCAATGTGAATTAAATTAGTCATGATCTCATTAAATGCATCTAACAATGATTGTCATTGGCTCTTTAGTTGTATATAAGCTTGATTTTATTCAAGAATTTGTCTGGATTAAACGGTGAAATTTCACAGGCTTCGAATCCTGACGATATGTTTGTTAGTTTCCATGGTTGCACTGGCGTTAGTTAATAATCTATTCAGTAAACGAGGGAACTGATTTTTAGGTAATTCATCTTTATTGCGGTGTTTCCAATGTGTTAATATTTTTCTCCATTCAATCTTTAATGATCGGAACATATAGACATCTAGGGGTTGGCATAAATAAGTGCTAATTCTTGGGAGAAAAACAAACCTTATGTTGTTTTCTTCAGAACTCTTTATTACAATTTATCAGAAATTGCTAGACAGATTATCACCAATTAATAGTTTATTACCTGGATTTCTTTTAAAGTACGGCAGAGCATTATATGTGAACCAGTCTTCAAGGATATCTAGATAGAACCATCCCGATGCTGATCGATTATATCGAGCACCGTCAGGTCCACCTTCCTTCCAATCAGGGTATAAGTATTTCGCTTATAAACAACATAGGAGCTTAACATATGGCCATTGGCTGATATAGCAAACATCACCGATGTTGAACTCTGAGGAATCGAGAATCCTGCTTACGTGCTTACTACCACGCCGTACAAACAGTTTTTGTTCTCGGGTGTTGTCTGCAATGTTTGTTTTTATCGTAATATATGATATTTTCTGGTAATACACCAAGAAGAGTATGGTCTAACTTATTGAAATATTCGCGGATAATATCAACAGATTGTTCGGCACGACACCGTTTTATACCTCACTTGTTTGTCGTGCCGATTTAAATACTGTTGTACAAATTCTAAGAACAGTTCTATTGTCATGGGGTACCCATAACTTTTTGCAACTGTTAAAGCCTTTACCAACTTTGTTTCTTCCAGACAGGTGAGCGTAGGTGGTTTCCCAAGTTTGTCGCCGTGTTCCCCTCTATATTTACTCTATAGTGTTGATATTGGCACTTCGTATTGTCTGGCAGCTTGGCTGAAAATCATCTGCCTCTCCAGTACAGCAGCAAGCACTAATTCCATGTTTTCAGGTAGATAATTTCGCCTGTAGGCTGTCCCCAAAAGATGTATTCGAGGTAGTTCAATATAACCCTATAAAAACACGTTTTTTTACTAATTCACTGCTTTACTGAAAACAACGAATGATACGATGCATTCGAAAACGCCGTTTTGTTATTGAGGTTATGTACTAATATCAGTTCCATTGAACCGTTGTTCAATTTTGAATGGTAAGCGAGCTTTAGGTAGATTTTTCCAGTGTTAGTGAAACTTACACATTTCGACAACATTATTAAGATTTTTAAATCAAAATTTTGAAGTTGTGCCGTTGTAGTTTGTTGTTGTAGGCACCAACTCCAAAAGTAACAGCACCAATAGAATGAATATTATTTTGTATTTTGCAGTGCAAAAACTAATAAAGTCGGTACAATTTTTTTTAATGTTTATTTATTATCTTTGGGATATTGAAAATATTATGATATTTAACAGAAAAATAATGAATTTTATTCGTGATTTAAGGGGTTATAATGAAATTAAAAGTCCACAGATCAACAGGTTAAAGTATTCGCAATTATTTCAAATTCATCCTATATATAAGAATAAACCTAAAATAGAATATCACGAGGTCAGCCAATAAGAATTGCATAGTTTCCAAAACTTTTTCTTTCGTTATTTGTAAATCTTGAAAAAACATACAAACGGTTATTATTTTGTAACCAATGTCCATCTTACAATAAATGTGTATGTACTCGAAATCTATGGATTGTCATAGAGATATATGAATCCAAAAACAAAACATAAAACATGGTAGATGAAAGTTTTTAGGGGAAGCGCCTTGAAATTCAATTAATGCTTAATAGATAAAATAAGAACGAAATATTTGCAGTCATTCAAGTCATCATTAGTTCCCGATAGTATGGTCATCTGGCGTTAATTAGTGAATTGTATCGGATTACGACTCGTCGTTAATGTAAGTTAATTCACTGGTACAATTGGAAGAATTCCAGAGAAGTAATATAATCGCAGACCTGAAGAAAATATAAACAAAATGTGGCTTGAAACATAATGAGGAATTAATTCGCACCTTAACAGCTAATACCTATTAGTAGGAAGAAGAATAATGGTCTTACTAAGCGACTTAAAACTTGAGGAGTAGAGTAGAATTTATTTCTATCATTTTACATTAGTTTGTTACTGGTCAATTATACAAAAAAATATTTAGGTATTAAAAACAAAAAAAAAGTACATACATTGTATACAGTATTAAAAGTGCTAAAAGTAGTATTTATGTATAGTATATATAATGATTATTTATTGTAAATATTGGTATAAAAATGTTTAATAAATTAAAAAATCCTGATAGACCATTTATAAATAATCACCGTTCCATAAATTCCATGTTCATGAGGCCAATGGGAGAGTGTGATATAATTAAGCATATAGGATCATCAAAGAACAATTGCGCTGCAGGCATTGATGGCATAGGATCTAAGATCATAATTAATTTAATCCCAGTCCCCAAAATGTTCAAAACCCGAGTAGTAACACCCGTTCATTAGGATGGAAGCAAGGCAGATATAAATAATTAAAGGACGATTAGTGTTATTAACACATTTACAAAGATTTTTGAAAAATGCTTGAAAAAAAAGGCTTTTTGAATTCTTGACAAGTAATACTATTATTTAAAAAAAACAATTTGGATTCACCAACGGTCTAAGCGCAACAGATGTTGTAAATGAGCTTACTAAAAATATCACTGAACATCTGAATGTAGGAAATAAATGATTATCAGTCTTTTTGGTCTTAGCGAAGGCTTTTGACACTGTCCCCCACAATAAATTCCTGGACGTGTTAAACTCTTATGGGGTGCGGGGTACAGCGTTAGAGGTCTGCAGGAGCTTCTCTATGAGAGAACACACTATTAAAGGTTGGAAATATTATTAGCGATTCCTCAATAGTAAAAATAGGTGTCCCACAAGGCACTGTGTTAGGCCCTATCTTATTTATAACATATCATATAAATTCGTTAACTAACATCCTCTGTGATATCCTATGCCGACGACACTGTAGTATTCTTCTAGGGTGAGGCACGGCGTGATGTAAAAAATTTAGCACAATAAGGCTTAGGAAAAAAATTGGCTAGATTATTTTAAGGTAAACTTAAATATAAAGAAAACTAAATATATTGCGTTCTCCTTTACCCCAGCGAATGGACCCAATTTTTGAGAGACGAACGAAGGAGGTATACAATTCAAATGTGTGGTGTTTTGGTTTGTACTCGCCTTTTATTTAGTGATCGTACTGATAAATAATATCACCCGTTCTATATTCTGAGGAAAATACTGACAAAGAACCTTCTCTTTATTGTTTATAAGGCGCTTGTAAAGTCATTGTAGAGTTATGGTAGTCATATGGAGCGGCTTGTACCAAAGTAGGTACTTTAAGACAAATAAATGTAGTCCAAAATTACATACTAAAAGTAAGCCTTAGGAAAAATTAACTTTATTCTACTCAACGATTATACTTTGAAGGGATCCTAAACAAATAAACATCTTATAATTCCAGTTAGTTACAGAAATCTAAATTTAAGAAGTATAAGTAATTACCTAGCCCCGAATATTTATAATATTAAACTAATATTAAATATGCTACTAGCATGAAATTATATAATCTTAAATGTAGAACATATATAGCATCTAATTGGGCAAAATTTCAAGAAATGTCTTAAGTTAGTACCTACCTGACTCTCGCAAACAATAAATGTGCATGGTTGCATTTCATTTTACCTGGGACATTTTGCCAGAGGCCGGCCATAAACATGCCATAAACTGTCAGTCAGGGTCGGATCATAATATAGCAGTATAATAATATTTAAATATTTTTTTTCTACGAAATAATGTATTTACGTCATAAACATACAATGTGTGTAAGAATACTTGTTTCCTAAATACCTCAATAATTATAATTCATTTAAATTACCTATCTATATTACATAAGAAATTAAATATGTAAAAACAATACCATTTATTGTAAAAAGAACTATACCTTATAGAAATTGTGCTATTTATTTTACGTAACTTAAGGACAGTTTATTCCGTTTTTGTGTTATTGTTATTGATATGAAATTATTATTATTTTCAGTTCATCCTATTTACTCTTATTTTTAGTTTATTCTATTTATTCTTATTTTTATTTTATATATTGTTTTGTCATTATGATAAAAGTATGGGTTGACTAATTATTGTGCAAAATCTTCTTGCACACGCGTATGTGTAAACATCTAGGTGCTGACCTAACAAATTAGCAATTATAATCATTTAATACGAATTAATTATTATTTAGTTAAAATGTGATTCTCTTGTTACATTTGAATTTGAAGAATATATATTATTATTATTATACAATGTTATCAGTTTTTATTGATAGATTTAAACGTTGATTCTGTAGTACATCACCGTTCATTTTATATCTAGAGTTTAGATTAAAGTCTACATTATTAGAATATTCCCATTCATGGTAGAAGCAGTGTTATACGAAGTGATTTTTCAAAACCCTTTTGAATTTATTCTCATTCATTTGCATACAGTGTTCAGGTAGCTGGTTGTATAATTTAAATTAAATTCGCTTAATCTTCGTTGCATTGCAACAGCGTTCTGTGGCATAGCTTCAACTCTATTACTAGAAGGTATTAAGGTCGTTATATGAATTCATCATCATTGATAATTAATGACGAAATTTTCACGTGCCCACTGCAAGTGTTAAAAATCATAGATAGATTATTAATCGATGCGATAAAAATGCTAAACATAAACCATTCGGAGGGAAAACGATACTTGTGAGGTGATTTTCGGCAAATTTTATCAGTTATACCACATGGATCACGTGCAACTTTAGCTAGAAATTGTATCACGAGTTGGCATGAATATGCTAACTTCCATTAAGGTACGTTTAATTAAAATATGAGAGCCTTACCCAATAAAATAGAATTTTTCGAAATCTTGAAAAAAAAAATAGGTAATGATGAAGCCCCACGATTCCCTCAGTTTGGTGAAGATATTATTGAAATACCTCAGCAATTAATAGGATATGAAGATAATATTGTTAATGGGGTGAATGGAAATATTTCAGAAAATATATTATCAGATAACATATTGAAATCAGTTATAGCACCCAAAAATGATGATTGTACTTTTATTAATACTGACATACTTAATCGAATACCAGGTGAAAGGAGAACTTATCATAGGTACGATAAAATAATTTGTAATTTGACAATGAAATTAAAAACTATCCAGTAGGGTTTGTGAATTCTTTGACTATAAGCACTTTGCAACCACATAAGTTATTATTGAATGGTAATTACTGATATGAGACCTAAATACAATTGAATTGAATGGAACAAGAATGTATGTGAAGTGTTATGCATCGTAATGCTATTGATTGTGAAGTTTTAACTGGAACCATACGCATTAAGAGCATTTTGATTCCAGGAATAAGATTAAAATATTCCGGTACTATTTTACCATTTACCTTTCAAAGAACTCAATAAATAAGATGAATGCACAACATTTAGTTTTCTAACCATCCGTATTTTTTATTTTATTTTATTTTTATCTTTTCGTTACAAACTGCCTTCTTTCCAGTAAATAATATATTTTCTTTAGCATATAGGTGTTATATAGATACAAGTGGGATAGCTGGGCTACTAGCAAGCATCTCATATAAAAATACAACACGCTATTGGACTACCTCTAGGGTTGTGAGGTGGTTTTCAAATTGAGGCAAGCTAACTGGGAACAAGCCTAGCAACAGTCACTCAGTCATCAAAATAAGTTTAAATTGACAAAGATTAAAAGGTTAGCAATTAATTATACTGTGTGTCCAAGATAAGGAAGTCTGTCATTGAGATGTCGGTAAATTAGAGAAAAGTTGCGTTACTTGAGAGTTAATAACTTGCTGTTGAGAAAACCGACAAATTCAGCTTACTTCCGAAAAAATGATAAAAAAATTGCCGATATCTTTTTTATTTTTTTCTCGTGTTATTTAACGAGATATAAAGAAACAAAAGAAACTTTCTCATTGCCACTTTTTGACCTCTACAAGACAAGGTTGAGAGTTTTTCATTATGACGTTTCGTTTCCGAGAAATCATCAACATTATTTTTTATAAGATCCGTAAATAGAGCACATCCTGTAATAAATAGCATTTTTTATTACAAATACAACGATGTATAGCACAATATGATCCTGCATTATTTAAATTAGAGAAAAAGGGTTTTTATTAAATTTCGAACGTATTGGTGGAGTAGGCGCTGAAATCTCAAAATAATTCTATTGACATATTAGTACATAGCGTCATTGAATATTGTTTTGCATTTTATTCCTACTGATTTTTCTTAATATAAAATGGCTAATGTTTTTCAACCTGAGGAAAAGTTTGATATGATTAAATGTTATATCTTATGCTATAGTAAAGCCGTTGAAGCGGGGCGTATGTATTTGAATAACTACCAAGAAATAAGACAACCCAGCACAAAGAATTTGGGACGATTAGCTACAAATCTAAAGCAGTATGGTGCGTTTGTGAAACCAGTGTTATTCAGAAATAAGCCCTGCAGTGAAGAAAGAGAAAATAACGTAGTGTTAGCAGTAACTGAAAATACGGAAATAACTGTTACAAAAATTTATCATACAACTGGAATAGCAATCTATTGCTCATTTTATTTTGAGGGAACAGAGATTTCACTCGTACAAATTAAGAATTTGTCAAGGGCTCAGAACTGATGATGAGGAAAGGAGATGCACGTTATGTGAGTAGTACACTAGGAAGTATCAGGATGATGAAAACTTTCCCCATACGATTGATTATCAGGTCGGACGAGAGTATGATAACAAATATGGAATCGTTAACCGGCGAAATACTCACTATTGGTCAAGAGACAATCCCCGAGTACACCAAACGGCTAGACATCTACATCATTTTTGTTTTAATATGTGGGTGGGGATTTTTGGAACGCGTTTAATAGGCCTTTTTACAATGATTATCTTACCTCGGATAATTAACTCAACTTATTGAAAAATGGTTTGGAAGAAGCCTTGGACAACTTACAGATTGCAGTGGTTAGAAACTGTTGGTTTCAACAGGATGGTGCACCCGCGCACAACGACTTAATCGTGTGCGAGTATCTGTCGGGAAGAGAGATAGGTACCCATTCAACAGTTCCGTAACCCCCTTCTTCGCCGGACATCACTCCGCTCGATTTGTTTCTTTGGGGTTTTTGCAAAAAATATGTTGGCTGGCGTGTTTTAGCATCTGAAGATCAACTGAGACCACTAGTTCTTGAAGCATTTGAAAAAATTACACCTGCAGCTACTACCTACAGCTTTATTTATTCGAAATTTAGGAGTTATCTTTGTTTAGAAAATAATGGTCATTTGTTTGAACACTCTCTATAGTCTACACTGATATTTTTCTGTTGTAAATAGTTTTTAGTTAATTATAACTTATTATTTTACCTATCTAATTTGAGTCTTAATTTTGAGTTTTTCTTTAAAATTTAATCTCTTTAAATACAAGATCTTATTTCATAATAATGAATGATAGAAATAATCAAAGTCAGTGTTATGATTTCAGCGCATACTACACCAAAACGTTCGATGTTCAATACAAACTCTTTTTCTCTAATTTAAATAATGTAGAACGATATTGTGCCATGCATCAGTGTATTCATAATAAAAAATACTATTAAATACAGGGTGTAATTTTTTACGGACCATATAAAAAAATAAAGTTGATGATGATTTCTCCGAAACGAAATGTCGTTCTGAAAAACTTTTAACGTTGTCTTGTAGAGCTCAAAAAGAGGGACTGAGAAAGTTTCTTTTGTTTCTTTATATCTCGGTAAATAACATGAGAAAAAATTTAAACGAAATCGGCAAATTTCGGTATTTTGACATTTCTTCGGAAGTAAGCGGATTTAGTCGGTTTTCTCAACAGCATGTTATAAACCCTGGAGTAACGTAACTTTTCTCTCTCTCTTCGTATCTTTTACGGTTTCCGAAATCCCAATGATAGATATCCTTATCTTGGACACACCGTATATAAACCGCTCTTAAACAGAATTCATTAGAAAGGGAAACATTTTCTTATATATATATGTACTAATAATCCAGTTTCCGGCGAAGTGCAGGAACGGAACTGCTGAACGTCGTATATTACCATTTATCCTATGGGCTAGAGTAGTGCACACGCTTTTATAAAGAATGCTGCCGCATTACGAGTTTACGAGTAAATAAATGTAAACATTGGAGTTGAATGAATGAATAAGTCTCATTCTTATTACTGTTCATTTGATTTAGTAATATTAAAAATAAACATGACAGTGCATTTTATTAAAAAATCTGTCATTGTGTTTTTTCAACTGTTATTAACATTAAATATAAAATTTCATTGTATTGTAAGGAATCGGGCAAACAACAGACGCTTATACCGTATTTGTTAAGCTTGCAACTGATGTAATTGAACAAAATTCCAAAAGATGTATGCAATTATTATATCAATGACAAATAAAATTACTAATGTTTGAATTTAGGAAAATAATCCATTACGGTTGAGTTTCGACCATTGGACGATCACTAATTGTATTGAACCTTTCAAAATTAGTCAAACTTTAGACATATTTCGAGTTGTCCAAATGAATTGTTGAATTCAAATTTGTTTGAAGTAGGCTCTCTTTATTTGAAATCGTTAAAGTAAATAACTTCACAACGGCTTCAATGTAGGTACGTATATAAATGAAAATTTAATTTGTGCATTATTATAAAGAAACGAAAGACACAATTGGCCACAATTAGAGTTATTATATGTCTGATATATATCATGGTTATAATGAATTTTATTTTTGCAACCGTAACTTAAAATCTAATTATATTAAACGATTAATGCTTGTATATATATATATATATATATATATAATATCTGTGCGACCGAGCTTTGCTCGGGTAACACATAATTTAGAGTGGGTTTATAGGAGTTAATCTAAAAGTTCAAAAATTCATATTTATAGTTAAAATTTATTGCGATCGGTAAATATTGCTTTTATCATTCACATGGCTCAGAATTTAAAGATTTCAAAATAAATATGAATGTGAATCATACCAGAACTCAGCTGTATCACCAATCGACTTCTCAACCCCCCAAACACTATACATACTGAAACTTTTATCTGCGGAGCCATTCTTGAAATAGCTAGTGTGGACCTCGAGGGTCACACCCATTGAATATGAAAGTATCCTCAATCGATTTCTCGACTCCGAAAACCCCTTTTTGATAATTTTTTAAAAAATCTGCTAACCCTTCCTTGAAATAGCTAATGTGTACCTTAAGTGTCGCAATATATTAGACATGTAAAAATTTGCAGTGAAAATTTACGATTAAATTATTAGAAACTCATATTAACATCTTCTATTAATAATAATAATAATAATAATAATCTTTATTTAACTACGTTTTGTGAAATTACAATTGTAGCAAGTCAACAGATTAAAATAACTAATAGATTATACAATTAAAATTGAATACTAGAATGGTGTGTAGACTACTTATAAACTAACAAACTAGGACTTACAGTTTCTAAGTACTCGGAACGTGAATAAAAGGCATATTTAAGCAACAATTTCTTACAAACATTTTTAAAATTTTTAAGTTCAAGGTCTTTAACAGCCTGAGGAAGAACATTAAACAGCTCGATATCCTGTGAGTTTTTTGAGCACACTTTATATTTAAACCTTTTTCTTCTAATTAGGTTTGCCGATCTGGTGCCATACCGATGGTAGTCTGAGTTTAGCTTTAGACTTTTTTTACTTCTATGAATTTCTATCAGTTGATGCCAAATATACATGGCTGGAACTGTTAGAATTTTAAAATTGATAAAATAAGGCCTGCAATGATCGCGATGACCAATCCCGGCGATTGTTCGAACAGCTTTTTTCTGCAATCGAAAAATTGTAATGGCGTTGGAAGAGTTTCCCCAGAGAACAATACCATAGGATAGATGTACGTGAAACAAGGAGTGATAGGCATTAAGTACTGATGTATGGTGTAATAAGGGTTTTAATCGCCTTATGAGGAAAAGTGAAGAAGATAACTTATTTTTCAGCATCTTAATATGTGAAGTCCAGCTGAGATTTTCATCTAGTATTAGACCTAGAACTTTAGCGCTCTTTCCTTCTATAATTTTCCTTTCAGTTGAAAACAACAATTTCTTTATTTAAAAAATGGGTTTTGGGTTTCGTTAAAAAAAACCTAAAGGTGAACAGAATTCGAACCGAGGAACTCTAGATTAATACCCGGAAGCTTAACCATAGGACTATTTTCCCTATGATGTTATCGTGTTCATATTGGTATCTCACATATAATCTGTAATACTCGTAAAATGAGAATATTAATTGCTGAAAACGATTTTTCTTGTGAATGTGAATACAACTAATCGATTCAATACACTCTAACTGAATTAGATAAAATTTTAGCAATGAATGTAGACATTTTTGAGGTTGGAGTATTTATACATGAAATAATTGGTCTGAGTTCTGGTTTGTGTACTTTAGGTAAACCATAAAATCTTGCTGGAGAAGAATTGTATTCATAAAGTGATTTTGCTTCTATTTCAGTTATAAAACCTCTATTTGATAACTTTTTTACAATATAGTTTGCTTTTCCTTGTAATGTTAATGTAGGATCTCTATTTAACTCTTTGTAATATTTTTTGTCTTCAATTATGTTATTGGCTAACCTTATATAATCCTGTTTTGATATTATAACTGTGACATTACCTTTATCTGATTGCGTGATCATAATATTTGGATGTTCTCTTAAGAATTTTTTAGTTTCAAGAAATAAATTGTAGATGTATTTGTTATAATTTGGATTTTCTAAATAGTAATTTGTTATTAGATGAGTTGAGTGTGCTCTTAAAAGATCTTTGTTAATATGATTTGGCTGTTTATTAATGATGTAATCAGTATCAGCTAGTAACCTATGTATGGGAAGAACATGTTTTGGAAATTCTAAACTAAATTTAGGTCCTAAAGATAGATTTTTTTACATTCGATGGTATTAATATGTTTTTACACGATGAATCATGTGTTATAATTTTTTTTTCTTGTTCTTCAATTAGTTTATTAAATTTACTAAGGTTATTACGTTTTATGATATTAAATTTTCTGTTATAAGTAATATTATGTCTTCGTTTGAATTCACGTAAGATATGATTAGGAAGAGAGCCCTCAAGGAACTGCCACTTACTAGGTAACTCTCTTTCTAACTCGGTGATTCTTTCAACAGTACATCTGATTTCAAATTTTACAAAAATGTTAATCACCTGTAAATTTTTCTTTATGGCTCTTGTTATAGAGGTTGTATTAAAAATGGTGTTGAATAGTCCTTTGATGTTGTTTGTGATGTGAGGAAGTTGTAGTCCATATTTATTACATTGATGTAAGAAAATTCTTCTGTTTCTCCAGCTTGCCAATTTGATGTTAGTTCTGGCCCATTATCTCAAAGCTTGGGAAGAGTCAATGCCATATCTTCTCTGAATGTCGGTATAGAATCCCATACTGTGATAATATCAGAAGTAACGCTACACTACGTGATTAATAGTTTAGTAGATATAACGGGAAAAACAGCAAAAATTGGCCAATTTTGTAAACTCTATATTTCACATCAACGTTTCGACATAATACATGTCTTCATCAGGATGCTATAATATTGATTCTATAAGTATAAATACATAGAAATAAAATTATTCTAACCAACACTGAATGCTCAAAAATTTCTACATTCATTGCTAAAATTTTAGCTAATTCAGTTAATAACAATAATAGATACTATATTCGAGATTCTTTTGAGTTTGCTGAGAAATTTAATAATTTTCAATTACCTGCAAATTACGTACTTGTCACCTTTGATGTAATATCTCTTTACAGCAATATTCCCATGAATTTGGCAATTATTGGAGATTATTGAAAAAATGTGACAAACAATTACGCCACATACTAACATATCAAAAGATGACTTCCTGATAGTGATTAAATTCATTTTTGATTCTAATTTTTTTACATTTAATGCAAAGTTATATAAACAAATATTTGGATGTCCTATGGTATCAACTTTGAGTCCAATTATAGCGAGAATTGTCATGGATTACGGGTTGGATTAAATTTGTGACTTACTACCGTTCGATCTTCCTTTTATTAAAAAATATGCAGATGATATAGTGACTGCAGTGCCACAAGATCAATTGGACTTCACACTAAACTGTTTCAATGGCTATAACCAACATATTCAATTTACCAAAGAAACAGAAAATAACAACTCCATTCCTTTTTTGGACAACCGAATTATCAGACTAAATGATAATAAAATAATCCTAGATTGGTACAGAAAACCAATGTCATCAAATAGGTTCATACATTACCATTCTAATCATCCAATGGAACAAAAAATTAACTTGATTAGAAATATGAAAAGAAGAGTAAGTATCATCTCCAATCCAACATTATCAAATGACAATATAAAAAAACTTCTGACTATTTTTCAAGAGAATGGCTAACCTAGTATTCTGATTAATAAAATTTTTCAAAATATACCTAACAGTCAAGTCCTTCAAAATTCACAAAATAGACCAGAACTAAATATAAATTATGTATGTTTACCACAAGTAGGAGATCTAACTAATAAGCTGATAAACTTAATGAAAAATGATAATATTAGAATAGCTAAAAAGAAGAAAGAAAATTATTCAGCAAACTAAAAGATGAGATTCCATTAGATAAACAAAAAGATGTCATTTAACAAATACCTTGTAGCTCATGTAGTTTACTGTACATAGGTCAAACCACTCAGCAACTTGTAAAACGAATTATTCAACACAAAAGTGATTTTAAAAACCCTAACAAAAAATGTGCCTTAGCCGAGCATTGTCGTCAAACAACACATTTAGCTAACTATGATAATCCTAAAATTCTAGAAATTGAACCTAATCTTCGAAAAATATCATTCCTAGAGATGTTCCATATATCAAAAAATAATGACACTATGAATCATAGAACAGATATAAATAGTATAAGTAATATTTATTCTAATTTAATAAATTCAAAAAAATTAACAACAATCATCCGTCCATCTGATTCATATTAGATAGGAGATAAACTGTATTTAAAAACAAAATATTTTGTTTAACATAACAGAGAATATCCATCTCACATAAATATACACCTGCAAACATATTATATTTATACAATCTCCCAGTATTAGTATAATTTAAACAAATGAAACTTCAAATTGAAAACAACTGACATAAATAAATAATTATTCCTTTGACAGAATATTTCAAAATTATTTCGTAGCTGCTATTGAAATGAAGATTTTTAACATATAATTTATAAAAAAGTGGTCCAAATATTATTATTGATATGTATATCCTGATGTTTTTCTAAATTTGTCAATTTTTAATACCCTTACAGTTTTGGAAAGAATAATCATATTTCTATGTATTTATACTGATGAAGACATGTATTATGTCGAAACGTTGATGTGAAATATAGAGTTTACAAAATTGGCCATAAAGAAGACTCTTTACATTTACTTGAGCGCTTTCGGAATCGGTTTTATTCCTTCTTCAGTCAAAATCTATAAAGGTGTAATATAAAGACTAGATATAATCTAAAGTATAAACTGACTTACTATGTATGAGATTGGTGTTGAAACCGATGTTCATTAGATAGCATATCCTTATTATGTAATCTTCATTAAATAAACATTTAATACGAAACACTGATGAAATTATGTTATAAGGTAAACAGACTTCGTTTTCCATATTAGTATATATTATGGTTACACACGTCATCAATATCAAATCTAATTAAGGTGGTTGCCTATTTTGACTCCGTTTTTTATCTAATTGTAATATATTCGAATAAATAACATTAAGATTCTGAATATCCGATTTTTTATTAAGGGAATCATGTTCACATTGTATATGTGTCATTTCTAAAAATTGTCTTTTAAATAGGTTTTTTTCTACTTCAAGAACTTTAGTGTTGTCAAAGTCAGCTTGATGTCCTGTTTCTTTGATATGTTGAGCCATATATATATATATATATATATATATATATATATATATATATATATATATATATATATATATATATATATATATATATACGTTTCAGGAAGGTTATTTACTCGATGTTTACATTGCTACTTCACATTATCAATTGTCAAACATAGAAGATTAATTTTGGAATGTCAGATCCAGTGGGTGAAGATTTATGCATTCGTTTTCCTGATTTATATACGCCATTTCTAAAAATTTTCTTTTTGTAGTATTGTTTTCTTTTGCTAAAATATTAACATCTTGGTAATTCATGTTATGACCGTTATTATGTACATGTAGTGCTAAAGCACATCTTTCTGGATGTAGCAGACTATCACTTTTGTGAGAGGTAATTCTATCATTAACATTTCTGGATGTATGGCCGATGTATTTTTTGTTGCAGTGCAAGCAAGTGATACTATAGACTGCATTGAAGTGGGAAGTTGCTGGTACTGGGTCTTTACCTTTTGAAAATATTTTATTGATTGTCTGGACTGCTTTGCTTGTTATTTTGACGTTATTGAAAGGTTTGAAAATCTTTATAAGTTTTGAAGTGATATCTCTTATATAAGGTAAAGATGTGTAATTAACTGTAGTAAGACAGACATTCCAATTAAGAATATACTTGCAGATATTGACCATATCACATCCAATATTAAAAACAAGACATTAAGTGATATAACTAGAGCCAGATCAACTAACATTATCACAAACTACTTACACAACTCGAGACAAACACAAAACAAATCCTTTTATCGAAAACTAATGCTCAATACAAGCAAGTTCTTAAAAAACAACCCGGAATTGATAGTAACAAGATCTGATAAGGGAAATGTCACAGTTATAATTGAATATAATCAATATATACAACTATGCAATGAAATTTTAAAGAACAACTCATCATATTTACCACTTCAGAGAGATTCTACATCTAGTATACAAAGACAATGCAATTTATTAATATAATCTCTTCGTGAATCAAATCAAATAGATGAAACAACAAGAAAAAAAACTTACCTGCAATGCATGTATCAGTCCGAAATTTTATGCGCTACCGAAAATTCATAAGCCATCACTATCAATTCGACCCATTATCTCTTCAATCAATGCACCGAGTCATCTATTATCCAGTTTTTTGACTGACATCCTAACCAGAGCATATGACAAGGACAACGATTATTACATAAAAGATTCATTTGAAGTTAAAAAACATTTCAACGGAATAAAATTACCTGAAAACCATAAATTAGTAAGTTTAGATGTAGTTTCATTATTTAGCAACATCCATTGAAAATCAGTTTACAATCAATAGCCAAAAGAAGGGAATCACTAAAAACACTCTGTAATATTGAAAAAGATTCGTTTCTAGAACTCATTGAATTCCTATTCAATAATACCTACTTCTCATTCAATGGAACTTACTATAAACAAACCTTTGGTACCCCCATGGGAATAGAAATTGCACCCATCATAGCAAACTATGTAATGGATGAAATATTAGATATAGTAATACCACTTTTATCGCTTAGGTTATTCTTTATAAAAAAGTTTGCGGATGACACTATAACAGCACTACCAGGAGACAAAATCACTGAACTATTGGATACATTTAACAGTTATGATCCTTATATCCAGTTTACTATAGAAAATGAAGATAAAGACCAGTCAGTACCATTTCTAAAAACGAAATTTATACGAGAAAAGAATAACACAATTATCATAGATTGGTATAGAAAACCAATGGCGTCAGGTAGATTTCTCAATTATCATTCTTACCATGGACAAAAAATCAAAGTTAACATTGTGAAACAAATGAAAAATAGAATACTTAATATATTTTACTCAAGATTTCACCAAAAAAACTTAAGAACCATCAAACAAATATTCCTGGAAAACTCCTATCCCAAAAGCCTACTCAATAAGATCTTATTCAATACCCCAATAAATGCTCCGGATACTCCGGTCAACGAACAAACGCTATCCCTAACTACAGTTAATTACACATCTTTACCTTATATAAGAGATATCACTTCAAAACTTATAAAGATTTTCAAACCTTTCGATAACATCAAAATAACAAGCAAAGCAGTCCTGACAATCAATAAAATATTTTCAAAAGTTAAAGACCCAGTACCAGCAACTTTCCACTTCAATGCAGTCTATAGTATCACTTGCTTGCACTGCAACAAAAAATACATCTGCCATACATCCAAAAATGTTAGAGATAGAATTACCTCTCACAAAAGTGATAGTCTGCTACATCCAGAAAGATGTGCTTTAGCACTACACGTACATAATACCGATCATAACATGAATTACCAAGATGTTAAAATTTTAGCAAAAGAAAACAATACTACAAAAAGACAATTTCTAGAAATGGCGTATATAAATGAGGAAAAATGTCCAAATGAATGAGCTCTCTCTTGCAATATGGTTCCAAGAAAACACCCCCACTGAATCTGACATTTCAAAATTAGTCTTCTATGTTTGACAATTGATAAAGTGAAGTAGCAATGTAAACATCGAGTAAATAATTTTATATTTTAATCATAGTTTTATATTTTTATTACCTGTTCTTTCATACAATGTATATTTATTTTTACCGCACCACAACAACAATGTAATCAACCTCACCAACTGTCCTTTGAGAATGAAAATTAATAAATTTTCGAAAGTTTAGGAAAGAAAGATAGAGTACCTTCTTTTATAATATTGCTGTAATTCCCAAATAACCTTCCTGAAACGAATATATCCAACAGCAAAGAACCAGTATTACTTATAGTATATATACAGTGGGACACAATTCGCGCCACCTAGGTATTGAGAGCACAACTACGTTTAACGTAAGTATGTATAATAGTTAAAGAGATCTGTCAGTTCATTAATGAATGAAATATATAAAATATAAAAATAAGATGAAGCTCTACACTCCCACTGGTAGATAATGTCTCAAAGTTTTTGACTACTTCCAGTTGCTTTTGTTTAGTTGGATACAGCTTCCACATATGTGGCGCTGATGAAAGCTAACAAGCTTGAAATCACGTGATCCGCTTCTAGTGGGTGGTTGTGTCCGACTAAATAAAAGCATAAAGGTGTAGAGCTTCATCTTATTTTTATATTTTATATCTCATTCATTAATGAACTGATAGATTTCTTTAATTATATATATATATATATATATATATATATATATATATATATTTATATATTTTATATCTTTTTATTTGAAATTTACTTTTTATAAACAATTTTTAACTTTATTTATTGAAAGATATAAGTTACAGAAAAATATTATATTAACTAAGTTACTTATGTACTAAGATGATTACTGGTGTGATAATAATTATATTATATCTCGAGCGCGAAAGTTGCTCGTACTTTATATTATAAAAAATGTAGAGTTTGCAATTTGTGTGAAGCTGTTGAAATGTCTTATTACAACCGGTCGTGTCTGGAAAGACAGTATGGGTGGTTGCAACTTTGTTGTCGGTGCTGTATCTTGCAGAGTTGAATATCTTCAACATCTTCATCAAATTCCGTTTATACAATATAGGTCATGCAACAATGTCTGTTATAGAAGTTATGTCATCATATAATCTAACATAACTATCCCCATATATAAAAAATTGGTGTAATACAGCAATTCGTGGAAGACCCTGTTGGATTTTTGCTCCTCGTGGGCTGAAGGTTTTCTTCTAGGAAATGGGATCCATTTTTTTGCATTTGAGGCAAATATAGAAGATTATGAGACATATTATTAAAGTTATGGTTAGATATGAAAACCAAGAAATATTTCTTTCTGCAAAAGGCTTATTGATGAGGTCGTCTAGGTCTTCGGAGTACCTTTCCAGTTTGTGTTTAGATACTGCTAAATCATCGAGGTTCAAATCGTTCAATTTTAGAGGTGTTAGATCTTCTAATTTGACGTTATTTGGAATGTTTTCATAACATTTGTAGTCTATCAAGACAGAATGAGGATTTCGTGAAATATCCAGGATTCTCTTCGTTCTTGCTTGGATTTTTGTCATGCCAATGAATGCATAACAATTTTGGTTTAGTGTCAGTATCGAATTTTGATTAATTACAATATTTTCGTTGATGTTAGGACAGTTTATAGTTGCATGTATAGGTTCTGATAAAACTATCAGCCATACATTTTCTTCTAGTTTTTGGACATTATATTCCTGACTATAAATGATAGAAGTTTGACAATTATCTGGAACATTATTATAGTTTTTGAGTAATTGCACTTCACATACTGAGTAAATGTTTGAACACAGTTTCTGTTGTGGGGCTAATTGTTTACACACACTAATGTCTTTAATGCTTATGTAAGATAGAGAATCATCGTCACGCGCAATGTATTTATTTGAAAATGATATTAAATGGTAAAAACCAGTTCTATTATCATAAATTGGGATTGGATATAAATGGAATAAGGTGTAGCTTTTTTTGTTCAGTTAGAGGGATCTTCAGAACAAATACCAAATCAGATTTCGTTTGAAATGCTTCTAGATCTATGATTCTTAATTATTCAGCAATGCTTGAGTATTTAACTGGAAGCGGTAAGTGTTTTTTTATTAAATTTTGTGATATTTGTTTAAGAGAACCAATCAAACTATCGGGTGATATTATAGAAGAATGTATTATATTCAATCTCGCAAATGTTATGGCATTCAAGATATCATTAAGGTTATCTTCTAGATAGATGTAACTTTCCATTAGTTTTTCGCAGATGTCAAAGAATTTCAGTTGGGCATTAATCAGTGCTAACTTATCAGACAACTGGTGGATTGCTCTTTCGATCTTGCTGAGATCTTTATTGAGAATTGATTCGTTCTTGTGTTGTGTTTAAATACCTGAAGTAGGAGTGTGATGTTTTTGTGCACTAGTAAGGTCCAGTGGTTGTTCGTTATGGTAAGTTTTGTCTCATCGTGATAACAGATACCTAATGTGTTTTTGATCGGTTCGATGTTGTATTGGCAAAATGCTGATCCGAACTGCAGGATAACCCAGAAAATTAATTAAGGCTCTAAATAAGGTTTCATTCTGTCGAAGTTAACTTTTGTCTTTTGGTTAGTGTTGAGAGTAGCTGAATTGTTGTGAATCTCTTGTATTGTGAAAGGTCCGTTGAATTCGTTTTGTAACTTGTCTTTAATTTGGGATTCCCTTATGTAAACTTTATCTCCGATGTTATATTTGTTAGTATTGTCTCGAACATGTCTATCGAAACGTTATTTAGCTTTCCCTTTTTGTATTTCTGTGCGTTTTCGAGCTAAACTGTAGTAATACGAAATCCTATTATTAAGATCTCGGACGTATTTAGTTATTAGTTCTTTATGATTGTATGTATTCTCAGGTGGTCTGCTGGCTGTGTGACCGAAAACAAGCTCATACGGTGAGAAACCGTGGGTTTTGTTAACAGATTGGTTATAGCATATAATTGCATAAGGTAGTACATTTAGGGGGTGTTCGTTAGGGTAATCTGTTACATGGGCTCTTATCATTTCGAGAAGAGTTGCATGGAACCTTTCAATGGAGCCGTTAGATTGTGGGTGTCCAACGCTGGAGTGTGTGAGCCTAATGTCAAATAAACTGCATAAATCCCTAAATAAACTGTTGTCGAATTCTCTTCCGTAATCACAGTGAATTCTTATAGGGGTACCAAAGTGTTGGAAATACAGTAGCAGTGTATTGGTTACGCTTTTTGCAGATTTGTCTGGTAGTCCGTAAGCTTGCGAAAATTTTGTCAACTCGTCACGTATCGTTAGTATGTAGGTCCTTGATGAAATTTCTAAAATGTCGATATCAATTCTTTCGAATGGGGATATTGGGGTTTCTGTTATGACGAGGGGACTATCTAAATTTTTTCTAAAAGTTTTGATCTTTTGACAGGTGTCGCAGGTTTCGACGTCTTTTGTGATTCCAGGCCAATTATATTTCTCTCTTATTCTACGAATGGTTTCGTTAATACCTCGGTGGAGATGGGTTTTACCTTTATGATTATTGGTCAAGAATAATTGGCTTTTCGTCTTCATCGGGGATTCTTACAAGATCTTGACAAATTTTAAAATTTATTTCTTTCTCGGAAAATATAAATGAAAGCATTTTTATAGTTGGGATGTCGAGGTTATTCTCAACGAAATATGTTGTGGACGGGGTGAGCTCTTGTTGACTTTTATATAAGGCTGTAAAAAGATGTTCATTGACAAAATTCGGATCATAAGGGATTGGTATAATGAAATATTTTCTATTTTGGATGGTTTTACTTGTAAGTATATTTACTTCATTATCCGTAAACTCTATATTCTCTTCCAATATGTCATCTATTATTTTATAATGGGTGTCTTTAAGCTTATTCTGTTGAAAAAAAGGTGATGTTTTTATTTGTTTTGTTCAGAAGTTGGTTATTAGTATATTCTATCTTAGAGTAGTCTATCAGTGAAGTCGTCTTATACAATTCTACAAATGTCTTAAATTCTTCGCAAATGCGTTCGTTAGAAATGTCTACCGATTGGTCGACTTCGTCGTCTGTTTCGTTGGTAGGGAGTATAGAATATTGAGATAGTCTTTCTTGAAATTTGAGGCACTCTTTTATGTGATTGACTTTAATCCTAGATAATGCATCTGCGTTTTTGTTAATACGACCAGGCTTGTAGCGAATTTCGTAGTCGTATTCCTCTAATTTAAGTCGCCAACGAGCTAATCGGCTCCCTGGGTCTTTTATTGAGAAAAGCCACGTAAGGGGTCTGTGGTTGGTGATAAGAATGAACTTTCTTCCATAAAGGTATGGTCTAAAGTGTTTTACAGACCAAACTATCGCTAGAAGCTCTCGTTCGATAGTTGAAAAGTTTGTTTCAGACTTGCAAAGAGTTCTTGACGCATAGGCAATTGGGAGATCTTTAGAAGGGGGACCTTGTGAAAGGACTGAACCAATCGCGAAGGCACTAGCGTCGGTCGTTAATATAAAAGGTTCTTCGAAGTTTGGGTACGATAAGATGAGGCTTGAAGTAAGGGCTTGTTTTAATTCGTTAAAGGATTCTAATTATTCTGAGTTGAAATTGAAGGTGATGTCTTTTTTTAATAATTCAGTTAGAGGTTTTGAGATCTTAGAGAAGTTCGGAATGAATCTGCGATAATATCCAGCTAAGCCAAGAAATGATTTAATCTCTTTTTGATTTCGGGGTTGAGGGAAGTTCTGAATGCATTCGATGTTTTGGGGATTTGGCTTAACGCCTACTTTCGTAATTAAGTGACCTATGTACGAAACTTCTTTTCTTAAGAATTCGCACTTGTCTGGCTGGATTTTAAGGTTAGCTTAGTGCCCATTCTCGACATTAAAGGCTGTTTTTGGAATATCCTAAGGGTTAATCTCTATTTGGTGGAAACCCGATGCTAGATCGAGCGTAGTGAAATATTGGCACTTGCCAAGTTGGTCTAGGAGATCTGATATGTTCGGAAGGGGGTATTTGTCACCTACTGTCACGTCATTCAGTTTCCTATAGTCCACTACGACTCTCCATTTCTGTTTCCCGGAGGCGTCCATTTTTTTGGGCACAACCCATGCGGGGGAAGACCAGGGTGAATTGGATGGTCTTATGATTCCTTGCTCTAACATCTTGGAAATTTGGGATTTAACTTCCTGCTTATGAATATGTGGATAGCGGTAGGACTTGGTGTAAATGGGTTTAGAATTATTTGTCTCTATGTCATGATTAACTTCGTTAGTAAATGTCAAATTGTCGTTTTCTAAATAGAATATTTCTTCAAAATCAAGACAAAGTTGAGTGATGTTTTCTTTCTCTTCGTCTTTGAGGTGTTCTAATCTAAGCTGATTCATAATTTCGTATCGTCTGTCGGTATGTTCGTAGTCTGTATTGGTGTTGATGTTACATATACCGAAATTATTTTCGTCTTCGTATAAATCGAATTCTAGTTCAGAAAATACGATAGTCTTATCAATGGCATTGGCGTTCAAGATTGGCACAAGAAATTCTCCATTCTTATCTATCTTAACTATAGAGTTTGGAATGAAAACTCTTTCGATTTCTTGCCTTAATAACACTGCCTGTGTGTTAACTAGTTTATTTGTTTTAAGTATGAAGACTTGTTCTGTTCAGGGTGGAATTGTTATTTTATTCTTGGGAATTGTGTTCTGCGTTTCACTACAATTATCATTATTAACTTGGTAATGAGGTATGGTTTTCGAGTTTGTAATGAGTTGCTTATTTTTTATGTCCAATACACAATCATATTTTTGAAGAAAATCGGAGCCAAGTAAACCGTCAAAGTCGATATCTAAGTTGCATATATAGACTTTATGAGGGTCGTTTATGCCAAAAGGTATAAGTACTGATTCGGTTATAGGAACTTTTTGAGTTGTTATTCCTTGAATTACGATATTTTCTGTTTGTCGTCTTTTATAATTTTTACAAGTGTTTGGCCTAAAGATTGAAATTCCAGCTCCACTATCTATCAAAATTTTAAATGTATCTCTTGCATCTTTCATATAAAATAAGTTTCTCGAATTTACAGTTAACAATTGTTTTACGCAAAGTTGTGTTCTAGTGGTGTCTCGTCCGTCAGAGTCAGTTTTCTGGTTTTCGTTGAAATCTCTGATATCGGATCTTGGATAAGATTGTGTCCTGGTGGTTGGTCTTGTGTTTGGGGTGTTTGAAAATCCTGAGGTTGTAAAGATTGGGGGATTTCTTCGTAAGAGTATGATGGTTCGTAAGTGTTAGAATAGTCGGAATTGTAGTCATTTTCGTAATTATTATAATCACTGGGGTAATTATGGTCGTATATATATAATAATATTCTGGTTGTGTATACTCTTGTGGGTTCAAGTGATGTGCTCTATTTTGGGAATTATTAAAATTGGGATTTGGTTGAATTGCTGAAGTCTATGAGTTTGGCCTAATTATCGATGGTCTGTTCTGGGGAATTTGGTTTTGTTGTGGTCGTACTTGAAATTGTGGTCGATTTTGAAACTGGGGTCGATTTTGGAATTTGGGTCTTAAAGGTTGTGTATTAGAATTATTTGGTTGAAATTGCGGTCTTGGTATGCTTGGAAAATTCTGGCTATTATGTTGACTTTGCCTACTAATACACTCATTATAAGTATGACCATTCCGTTTACAATATGAACATTGTTGAATTTGTGGATGTATGTTTGGTTTCTTAATATTGACTGACAATTGGTTTCTATTTTGATATTTTTGTTGTTCAAAATAAGATAATTGCAGCTCTCGACGGATCCGATTTATTGCTGAAAGCATATCGGTTGGGTCACTAGCTCGGATTATTTGTCCAAGTTTTGGATCTAGGCCGGTTAGTAGGGTGTTAAGTACCACTGAATCAGTAACTTGAATTTGAGCTGTCTTTTCGATGTTAGTTAAATTCTGCTTTCTGATGGAAGCATGAATTTTTGCCTCGTGCGTTTGTAATCTCGCGACGAAAGTTAAGGGCGATTCACCAGGTAACTGTCTAATTATTTGAAGATCTTGAATCAAAGCGGTAAGATCCCTTGAGTCGCCAAAGTGAGCATCTAAGAGTGACTTGATTTTGTCCCAAGAATCTGGGTTGCGTGAATTAATTAATTCCGCGGCTCTACCTCTAAGTTTGTTCTTTATATGTAGAACGAGCAGATTTTTTTTCTGATCGCCTACAGCCATTTGAAAAGCGGTATTGCAAGCGTTTAAAAATGCTGTGAGCATGATTTGATTTCCATCGAAATCGGGAATGATTGAGAAAATCTCCGATAATTTGTATGGTTCAGTTATTACATGTTGGATGGGGTTTTGATTTTGGTTATTGTCTGAATCACCGGCTTGGCTTGTTTCAACCATGGTGTGTGATATAATTTGGGATTATGACAATAGAAATGGTATACAATATAAAATAACAATTTGGGAAAACCGAAATAATCGATTATAAATTGCAACAATAATAATAATAAACGTGATGATTCTCTGTACTTACAGCAAATTCTTCATTCGTCAGCGGGAGATGAAATTTTTCCTCCGTGAACTGTGTTACACCAGGTGAGCGTCTGCGTGTTCCTTGATGCCGGAGAGACCGTCTTCTCGCTCTGAAGAATTTCACTGGTAGTGGTTTCTTGATTTTTTTTGAGGTTCACTTCACTTGAAGATTTGGAAATCACCACAAATAGTTAGAATTCTCGTGTTCTATTCGTCTAGAGAGTATCCTACTGACTGCGCCATTTTTATATATTTTTATTTGAAATTTACTTTTTAAAAACAATTTTTAACTTTATTTATTGAAAGTTATAACTTACAGAAAAATATTATATTAACTAAGTTACTTATGTACTAAGATGATTACTGGTGTGATAATAATTATATTATATCTCGAGCGCGAAAGTTGCTCGTACTTTATATTATAAAAAATGTAGAGTTTGCAATTTGTGTGAAGCTGTATCTTGCAGAGTTGAATATCAAGATTACCAAGTACCAGATGCGCATTGTCATAAAATTCCGTTTATACAATATAGGTCATGCAACAATGTCTGTTATAGAAGTTATGTCATATATATATATATACATATATATATATATATATATATATATATATATATATATATATATATATATATATATATATAACTTTAAAATCGCAGGGTTGCAGCCAAAATGTGGGTGAAATAAAAAGAAGACTCTTTACATTTACTTGAGAGCTTTCGGAATCGGTTTTATTCCTTCTTCAGTCAAAATCTATAAAGGTCTAATATAAAGACTAGGTAAAAGATATAAACTAAAGTATAAACTGACTTACAATGCATGAGATTGGTGTTGAAACCGATGTTCATCAAATAGCATATCGTTATTATGTAATCTTCATTAAATAAACATTTAACACGAAACACTTATGAAAAGATTGTAAATAATAAACAAAACAGGGCTGATGAAATTATGTTATAAGGTAAACAGACTTCATTTTCCATTTTAGTATATATTATGGTTACACACGTCATCAATATCAAATCTAATTAAGGTGGTTGCCTATTTTGACTCCGTATTTTATCTAATTGTAATATATTCGAACAAATAACATTAAGATTCTGAATATCCGATTTTTTATTAAGGGAATCATGTTCACATTGTATATGTGCCATTTCTAAAAATTGTCTCTTAAATAGTTTTTTTTCTACTTCAAGAACTTTAGTGTTGTCAAAGTCAGCTTGATGTCCTGTTTCTTTGATATGTTGAGCCAGGGCACAAGCATCTTTTTCACCTTAATGTCACTCTTATGTGAGTTAATTCTTGATTGTAAATCTCTAGATGTGATCCCTATATATTTCTTATTGCAACTGGGGCAATCTATTTTGTATACAACATTAGTTTTTTGTTTATTATCAGTTTTATCTTTCAGTTTGCTAAATAAGTGATTAACCTTTTTTACTGATTTATAGGCAATGAAAAGATTTTGATCTTGTCGGAGTATGTTGCGTATTATTTGTGTTAATTGTTCAATATAAGGAAGAGGGCGAAAAATCCTATTAGTAGTGTTTTCTGATCTGTTTGTTGTTGTCTGCGTAATATTGGTGATATTATCGTTGTTTGTTGTAGTATTTGAGGTGGAGAATATCAATTTGTTAACCATATGTTTTGAGTATGAGTTTGCAATGAATAATTTCGCAATTTTATTCAAGTTCACAATTCTTAGGGATCTGTGGCATATTCTCAAAATTCTATTTTTCAACATTAATATCAAGTTGATTTTCATTTTCATAGGATGGTTTGAATAATAATTAATGTACCTTCCGGAACTGCATGGCTTTGTGTACCAATTTAAAATGATTTTATTTTGTTCACCCTGCGATTTTAAAGTTACATTATCATATCAGCCACGAATACCCACCAGTTATATATATATATATATATATATATATATATATATATATATAAACATTTCTCGTTATATATAATTAGATATGCAAATTTTATCTCGGAATCTGGTCTACCGATTTAGAAGAAAATTCATGTTTGGGTTCTAGAGTGTATTGAATCGATTGGTTGTATTCACATTCACAAGAAAAATCGTTTTCAGCAATTAATATTCCCATTTTAGGAGTCTTACAGATTATATTTCAGATATCAATATGAACCCGATAATATCATAGGAAAAAATAGTCCTATGGTTAATCTTCCGGGTATTCGGTTCGATCCTGTTCACCATTGGGTTTTTTTAACGACACCCATTTTTTAAATAAAATATTTTAATTTAATATGAGTTTCTAATAATTTAATCGGAATATTTCACAGAAAATTTGTACATATCTAATATATTGCAACACTTAACCTACACATACATTAGCTATTTCAAGGAAGGGTTAGCAGATTTTGGTAAAAATTAGCAAAAAGGTGTTTTCGGAGTCGAGAAATCGATTGACGAAACTTTTATATTTAATCGGTGTGACCCTCGAGGTTCATACTAGCTATTTCAAGAATGGCTCCGCAGATAAAATTTCAGTATATATAGTGTTTGGGGGTTGAGAAGTCGATTGGTGATACAGCTGAATTTTGGTATATTTATCATTTATATTACACATATCATATTTATTATGAAATCTATAACTTACGAATATGTGAACAATAAAAGCAGTATTTACCGATCGCAATAAATTTTACTTAACCAGAAATATGAAATAAGTTTAAATATCCTTAGTAACTCTTATAGACCCACCTTAAATCCTGTTTTACCCGAGCAAAGCTCGGTCTCCCAGATATTGTATTTTAAAGCTTCATTAGGGTTTTTTAATTTCCAAAACTCTATACTACCAATGGTCACAAACAAATATTAGTTGCGAATGAAATCGGACCCGAACTTCTCCAACATTCATTGAAGGACAACAATTTAAAAAAAATCTGGTGCGTGAAAAGTCACGCGGTAGAAGTGAAGCATTTATTCCTCAAATCCACATTTCTGAGGCACGTTAGCGACTGTTTTCTTGTAGCAAGTAAAATAATACTTTCGAGTTTGTAATTGTATGTTCCCTGAAGCTTCTGTGGATGAAACTGAAATTAGTTGATCAATTAATTCAATCTTGATAATCGGCCCCTGAAGGATCTTCTGATGCACAGTCAAGCCACATAATATGAGCATGAGGGCTGCCACGATGTTGGAACTTGAATATCTTTTGACATAAAATCACCCCAATGGATTATTTTTTCGATTGCAGTATTTGTATTAGTACGTTGACTAGTTTATTAAAATAAGTAGCACATAGCACATGTGACTGAGTCTTCATTAACTAACGTGCTTTTCTGAATGAATTTCAATCCAGAAGCTTATATATCAGAAATTTCTTCACTGTTATTTGCAAATTTGTGAAGTATCCGCAGCAAATCATTCCATTCTATTTCATTTGCACTTAGCGTGAGAAATATTGCAGGTTTGCCTAAACAACAAAATTGATCATTTGAGATTTAGCAGTATTTAACAGCAATACATTTAGAGAACACCATTCAGAATTTTGAGCTCTTACGTCCTAAGCTTTGAGAATTAGTTCAGACAATGTTTTCGCATATACCAAAATGTAAGTGTTATCCGCAAAACCATCAGTTATGGAAGCTTATGTATAAAATTTTAGATCATTTATAAAAACTAAACATAGGAGGGTTCCCAAAACAGAGCCTTGAGGTAAACCTATTGATATACGTTGACTTACAGAATTAATTCCATTCACAAAGATGACCTGACTACGAGCTGCCAGGTAAGACCTGACCAAATTCAATGTAAAGCCCCGTATACCATAATACTGCATTTGTATAAAATAGTGTGAGAAGTCATCAATGAAATTGGTTGGTCATCATTCTTGGTTGTTTTTACCAAATTTCAACTTTATTGGTTAGCAGATACTCCATTAGCTACTGAAGACTGGGACAGCCGGTATATAGGGGTATCTTGGCTTTACAAGGGATTTCAACATTTTTTGTTTTCATTAGTTTTATACCTATAACTTTTAAGGGGTAGGCACATGCCACAAAGTTTTTGGTGGTAAGTAATTTCAAATATTTTACAAAAGTTATGCTTAAAAATTTATATATTTTATTCCTGTTAGAACATATACCCACAAAACATTCCCATCACTCCTTCAAATAACATGCGATTGAACGATTGTACAAGAAACATGACAGAATTTTATCTAAATGCTTCATTCGTTATGTAACTGAGCTTCGTTCATTCATATTAAAATTTTATGTGCTATTTTGAATGTGATGAATTTTTTTGAATATTTTATTTAAAATCAACCTAGTACATTCTTTCACATTTATTTATGATAGATAATGCAGTTATGTACCCAAATACTAATTACTAATTAGGGATTGACAATAAAATATGATCTCAGAGAATAACATTTTATTTTCCAAAATAATACGAATATATATAATTTCTAAATTCAACAATAATAAAAATTATTACTACAACTAGAATTATAATAGGTTCATATGCTAACAATATTATATTTATGCTATAATAAAAATAGCTAAAGTGCTCTCTCGTTTGGAAATATAATTTCCTCCCCTGTAAATCCGACTTCGAAGGTTCTGCGAGGAAGTTGGACATTCTGAAGCTCTATGGGTTGGTTTGAAATATTTTATTTCTTCTTTGGTTTCGTCCTTTTATAGCTGGATTTTTGTGGATTGGTATCAAGGTCTGTAAATACTATTGGCTTATTTGCAGTGAGCCATTCTCTTTTATTTGTGATTATTTTGAAGTTTGTAGATATTCGGTTACATTGTGTAATTTGAAAAAGATATTTTCAATGTAATTTAAAAATCTCTTTTTGACTGACACTGACTTACATTTGAAGCAATTGGACTTCGCAAGGGCTGAGACTGTCTGTTTCATGTACTTCGATGCTCGTACAGGTATATTTTCTATCTGTTATTTGCTCGCAAGAGTTTGCCAATATAGCGTAATACAAGTCACTTTTGACTTCAAACTTTTTTTTTGGAAGTATAGCTTTGAATCAAATTTTAATTCAGAAGGATAAGTTAATAGGTATTTGAAGTAAATATATATACAATTCTATCATTGACGATAAAGACCTTAATCCATATAAATTTTTCGAAAACAATGGTATTTTCTAAGTCAATAGATATTGCAAATTGATTTGAAATGAATTTTGGCTGAAGGGATTTCAATATTTTAAATAATTTTTGCAAAAGTTATTGAATTCTCTGTCTTGTAAAAAAGATATTATAGTTTCATTCAAATTGATAATTTGAACCATTTACGTCCTTTATAAAGTTACTGTTCTCGCGATAAGCTCGTGTGCTTACATTTAATGATATTTGATTTAATTTCTCCTCCGAAAGTTTTTGATTGTGATTAATCTGGTTAATTGTTCCCTCGAATTCTTATATCAAGGTAATAGCAAGTAAACTTTGAGTTTTAAGCTTAAAGTTATTTTTTTCTGTTTTTTTTGTCGAATTGTCCTTGTTTTATTCTTTTTGAATGAGGTATAATTTTTGGAAAAATTATTATTTTTTTTTTTATTTTTATCCGCATCAACCATTCAGGTTATTAGCGGGATTCTATACATTTTAAATATCATGAAATACATTCATATTTTTCAAAAAAATTAAAATTTTATCTATGTTCTGTATATCATTGAGGATAGTACGTAGGTCACAGGGTATGCCAGTATCTTCCCTATGTGTTCCACACTCAGAATAGTCTCGCACATTTCGCATCTTTTAGGCTCATCTTGTTGGAGGAGGTATTGGTGTGTTAATTTGGTATGTCCAGTACGGAGCCTGGTGAGGATCACTTGGGTTTATCTTCTTAGCCCGTGGTATGCTATTGGCACCAAGTTGGGCTTGATTTTCAGTAACTTATTGTTTTCTTGTCCATGCCATCTCTCCTTCCAGAGATTCCGTATATACACTTTTATACTATGCTTCAGATTAGTGTATGGGATTTTTGTTATGATTTTGGAGGTTGGGTCCACACTGGCATTTTTTGCGGCTATGTCTGCCTTTTCATTACCGAGAATGCCTATGTGGGATGGTATCCAGACTACTTTGATGTTTTTTCCTTGGTTTTTCAGCTCGTACAGGTGTGTTTTTCAAAATTGGATGTTTGGGGTACAATTGTTTGATGCCCTGCACAGAGCTCAAGGAGTCTTTAAAAATTACAGCTAAAGTGTCTAATTGTTTCAGGAGGGGTTTTGCTGCTGTTGTGTAACTCATTGAGCCGTAGTCTATTTTTGATCTTATGAGGGATCTATAAACTGTGGTTAGGGTGGTGCTGTCCGCACCCCAGGTGTGACTGGATAATGTCTTCTGTAAATTGATCCCACTCTGGCAGTGCAACTTGAGTTGACGAATATGAGCATCCCATTTCAGTTTTTCATCGAATATTATCCCAAGAAACTTGAATTGTCTCAGAAATTCTAGCTGTACACCATATAGTTCTAGGGTCGGATATATTATAGGCGGGCGTTTACTGAATAGCATACAATTAGTTTTTGTATTTGAGAAGGTGAGTCCTGACTGGTTGGACCATTCTTCTACTTTTGTGATAGCTTTTTGAAGAAGTTTAGTTGCAGAGATTGTGTTGTTGCTGCTCACATATATCACGAGATCATCAGCATATAAATCACCTTTAACAGGAGCTTCGATACCCTCCAAAATATCATTAATTGCAATAAGGAATAGTGTAACGCTTAGTATTGATCCTTGTGGAGTACCGTTTTGTTGTACCATTTCATCTGACAGCGTCTTGTTAACTCTCACGTAGAAGGATCGGTTGCTCAAAAAATTTGAGACAAATGTTAAGAAGCTTCCATCTATTCCCCAATTTTTCAGTTTTTTTAGTATGTTATGTCTCCAAGCTGAATCATATGCTCTGCATATATCGAAATATATTGCGATAACATTTCTCTTCGTAGCAAAAGCTTCGAGGACACTTGACTCGAGGTTGATTATATTGTCTGTTGTAGAACGATTTTTACGGAATCCACTCTGTTGGGGTATGAGCAGACTATTCATTTCTAGATAAAATTGTAATCTTGTATTCAAAACTTTTTCAAGTATCTTACACATAGTATTCTTGAGAGAGATTGGTCGGTATGATTGGGCGTTAGTTCTTGGTTTACTTGGTTTTATGATTGGAAGTATTGTCGCTATTTTCCAGTTATCGGGAAAAGATCCCTTTGTGAAAATAAAATTGTAAATCTGTAGGAGGTACATTAAAGCAGCTTTTGGTAGATGGGTGAGTAGGCTATACGGAATATCATCGGAACCAGGGGAAGAGTTGCTGGTTTTGTTAATTGCATCTGGAAAAATTAATTGATTTCCTTAAATATAACATGTAACATCACATCTTTTGTTAATTTTTCCTATAACGTTTTTGTTTGATTAATTCTGAATTTGTTTTGGAATAAAGTAGTTCTGATTTTTTTTATAATATCTATTGGCTTTAATTTTCGCTGGTATTTTATGAAAGCTTTTAATATTTAATAGTCTAAGATTTTCTATAATAGTAAAATGGAATCTTTCAACTATGCCGTTAGATCGGGGGTGGTTAGGCGAATAAAAGTGAATTTTGATTTTGTGTAAATTCAGTATCCCAGTAATAACTGAGTTTTTAAATTATGTGCCGTTGTCTATGATAACAAGTTTTGGTATGGTATGGTGTGAAAAAAAGCTAATCAAATTACCGGTGATTTCAGTTCCTGACAAAAGATATGTGGATCTGCTTGGGAGTATTTTGAAAAACTGTCTGTAATGGTTACAAATTTTCTTGTTCGAATGTAAACTTATACATATGAATGATTTCGAAAGGTTCAGACGCTATTGGGGTGATATGGATTTGCAGTTTCAAATGCGTTGAATTATGATTATTAGATTTTGTACATAACAAATTGAGAATATGTAAGACTCTGTCGTAAAATTTTTGAATAGTCTCACCTTCTAGTAGTCATACCATGTTTCTTTGATAACTCTCTCCAATTCTGTCCAAGTCCTTGTATATTGAATAATGTTTTTGTTTATCCAGTAAGTTTTGATACTCTTGAATTCGTTAAATATGTAGGTATTCGAAGAACTTTCAGGGTAATCATCATAGAATTGGTTGATAAGTGACTAACATTAAGAAATCAATTCGCCGCTAAATTCAGGTTAATACTCGGGTTTGAATTGGATTTTATATTTGAACTAATTTTTAAAATAAGTGGCTTCATAACTGGACTAACTACGATAGAACTAGGTAAATTTGAAGTTTCTAATGATTGATTTGATGAAGTAAGTGTGTCTTCCGAACTTTCATAAAGGTCACTTAAATTTCCAAAAAAATACACATATGAAGGCAACTCTGAGCATCCTTTCCTATAGACTATAAGGGCCTCGGCTGAATCTGCGATTGTGGTACTTCCAGGTCGATAATTCTTACGATTTGGACTATGTGTGTCCCGAATTTTGATAATCTGACAGTGGGTGGTGGATTTCCAGGTATTCGGTAGACGTGCTTGAGCCAAGATTGGTTTGCCTTTTGAACTAACTTACAGGTCAACTGATTCGAAATTCTGATCAATCGTTGATATGAAAAATTGCCTAAGATACGAAGAATTCTCAGAAAATCTTAATAACCGGCAAAAATATTTCTGATACTCGAGATAGCTTTTTCAATCGTTATTTTAATAAAAAAATATAATTACGTCACGTTACTGCAACTAGAGGTACAACAGCTCTGTTCCTATGCCAACAATGTTATTTTATCTAATATTAAAGAAAAGTTAAATGAAAGTGCTAATAAAAACATATTTATCAATTTTAAAATATAACATACTTGCTACTTTAGGTGTTATCGAATATGGTTAAAATGAATATAATAAATAATGTATTCATTGCTGAGGAATCAATGCTCTATCAACGATTATACATTATAATGAAATAGGGATACTCGATTGATTTATTTCAGGATTTTGTTTTCACATCATAAAAATATTACACAGGTCATACGTTACAAAGACATTTTAAGATGGAATGCCCTGTACCTATATCTTACAAATTTCAATTCTACTAAAGCGGAAAATAAACAGGAATATTAGGAACGTTTTATTCAGTTGTTTACTTTGAAGTTCATAAAAAACGTAATGAAAATATCACCTTGGCTTGGTAAGTGTCATAATTTTTTCCGTTTCTTTTCACAAAAACAATAAAGTTGACATAGATCTTACATTATTAAATAAGTATTATTAGAGTAAGAGGTACAATTTGATAAGACAATGTAAATTTCTCAAATAGTGAATTAGCTGACTGAAAAAAATACGAAGCCAGGCGGATATACCAAGAGCATTATCCAAATCGCGTACTACCCGATCCGAGAATATTTCCTAGGACTCAGGAGACTGGAACATTAAAAGTAGACCACAGTGTTAAAAAAGCTCATCAAACAATATGAACGCCGGTACTTGAAGAAGGAATTTTACATGAAATTGTGGAAAATTAATTTCTGTGAGTGGTTTCTTTAAAACCTCCTGGAAAATCCGTTATTTTTACCGATAAAACCAATTTGCCTCGAAACTCAGTAAGAAATTTCCATAATATCCATTTATGGGTGGATGAAAACCCTTATGCCATTGTTGAATCAAATTATCAAGAATAGTTCTCATTATATGTTTGAGCTACCATTATTGATGATTTGTTGGTATGCCCATTTTTTCTCCAATGAGACTTGATATATTTGCAGTTTCTTAAAGTCGATCTACCGCCAATGCTCGAAGACCTTTCTCTTTTATTAAGAAACCAGATGTGGCTAATACACCATGGAGCTCCTCCACGTTTTAGCTTAGGAGTGCGTGAATTTTTAAATCATTCTTATCGCAATCGGTGGATAGGTCGCCGAGGAATGCAGTCAAGGCCGCCTAGAAGAAGAATTACGAAATCATATAATAGTATGCTAACAAAAAATTAACAAAATCGTAGGTTCACCATTTTTTCCAATGCAAACATTCAATATCATGCCTTAGATTTTATCCCATAAATTGTTTCCACGCATGGTGGGTGACTACCAAACTCCAACAAAATATAAAAAGCAGTCTCAATGAACTGCAGACATTTTTTTTTACCAATGTTTCGTTCTCGAAACATTTTTCTGCTATTGGAGTTGAGCCTTCATTTTCTGTAAAATTTCAATAAAAAAATTTTAGCAAACACAACAAAAATAATTATTCCATGGGAGTATGCTGACCCCATGCTTCAAGATGTTTAAATCTCGGTAAACACAAAAAATATATTCCATGGGCGTATGCTGACCCCATGTTTCAAAATGTTTAAATTTCGGTAATCACAATAAAACAATATATTCCAAGGGAGAATGCTGACCTCAGTCATTACAATAATAACTAGATTAGGTAAAGAAAATATTTATCTTCACCTTCAAAGAGATCTAACAAATCACCCATATCGGTAGCCAATGACCAATCACTGGTCCAAAGCTGTTCCTTAGCGGCTTTTATAATTTAGTGTTTTCCAACACCAACTCGTTTTAATTCATATCGTCCCTCCTTTATAATGCTAACTATTTCATATGGACCCATAAATTAGAAGTCCGTTTTACTGGCGTGTAACTTACTGGCCCGATGTAACAGAACAAAATTGCCAGTTTCTAAATTTATAGTATTACGCCTCTTTTTATTTAAATTGTCAATAGCAGAATTTTGTGTTTGTAGTTTTTCTGCTATCCTTTGCCTATCTAACTTTAAATTTCGAGGTGATAAGTCTTGGGAAAGGTCCTTAAGTGCTGCTTTTAAAAGTGACGCTTGGATACCTATTAAAGCTTGCAATGGACTACAATTAATAGATTTTTGAAAATTTGTGTTAAGAACTAGCTGAATTTTCCATAATACGTTCGGCCATTCGATCTTAAGACGAGTTTCAATTCTAATAAAATTCATAATAGTGCGCATATAACGCTCAACTTGACCATTAGCACGATGAACATCAGGGGTGACGAAATGATACTGAATGTTCCATTAGTCTAAAAATTTGCAGATGCTCAAATTATAAAAAATTGTTCCGCTATCCATGATAAATATTTTTGGCGTGCCAAAACAAGAAATAAATTTTTGCAAAGCTTGCTGTGTCTCGTCGGCTTTTAGAGTTTTTAAAGGTATTAAATTACAATTTTTAGTAAATGCGTCAATTTGTACTAAAGTGTCCTTAAACTTGTCAGTTGAGAGAGGTAAAGGACCTAGGCAATCTATATGTATCGTGTGGCACGGTGTAAGGGGTTTAAGTGGTATTTTTATGATACCTTGTAACGGCCCAGAACGAGTCTTTTTTTACTACATTCAAGACAATGTTTGATGTAATTTTTTACAAAATTTCGAAGTCGTGGCAACCAAAAATGTAATAAAATGGAACTTATTGTCTTGTCTGTACCAATATGACATTGTTCGTTCTGAAATAGACGTAATAGTCCAAGTCTACTTTGTCTTGGTACAAAGTACCGAATAGTTTTCTTTATGTCTCCGTCTGTTTATAGATGACAAAGAAGGCCATTTTTCATAACATATTGATTGCCGTCTAATTTACCTTCCTCTAAATCTTTTACCGTTTGCTGAACTTCGGCCACGTTGTTCAATATATAGCCAAGAATCGTGGTGTGTAACTCGTAGCACACTTACAGGATCACGACTTAGAAAATCGACATGATTTAACGTAGAACCCTCACGGTAAATAATTTCAAAATTGAAATCCTGTAAATATGTCCACCACCTGGCGATTCGTAGAATAATTTCGCGTTTATTTACTGTTGATTTGACTGAATTACAATCAGTAACTATATCAAATTTGATTCAAACCAGATAAACACGAAAATGTTTTAAGAAGTTAATTATGGCTAGAGTCTCTAATTCGTATGAATGATATTTAGCTTCGGTTGCCGACGTTTTTCTACTATAATAAGCTACGACTTTGTTTTGAGCATCATATTTTTGAAACTAAATTCCTTCATAACCAATCGAACTGGCATCGGTGTGGAGCTCAGTTGGTTGGTCAGGATTAAAAACGACTAGTAATGGTCTAGAAGTTAGACATGTGACGACATAATTTTTTTGCTTCTTCATGTTCGTTTGTCCAAACAAAAGGAACGTTCAGTTTAGTAAGGGTTGTTATTCAAGCAGTACGAGTAGCGAATTCAGGTACAAACTTGCGAAAATAGCTCGCCAAACCCATAAACTGTCGTACCTCTTTAGGATTTGATAATACCATCGGCATAAATTTCCCGTCCTAAATATTCAATACTTTCTTGCAAAAAATGCCACTTGGAAATATTAAGAGAAAAACCCGCCTGTCTTAGTGCATCTAAGTATTGTTTTAGATAGAGTAGACCTTGCGATACGGTTTCAGATGGAATCAAAATATCAGTAAGAGTAACTGTGTTTTAAATCTCCTAATGCGGCGTAAATAGACCTCTGGAAAACGGCAGGCGCATTTGCTAAACCAAAAGGCATTCGCAAGTATTCGTAATCCCCATCTGGAGTAACAAAAGCCGTTTTTTCTATTGAATTAGGATGTATAGGTATTTTGGTAAAAGTCAGAAGCCATATCGGGAGATGTAAAATATTGTCCTTGTCCAAGTCGATCTAATTGGTCATCTATGCGGGGTAAAGGAAATCTGTTTTTGGCCGTATGAGAATTAAGCTCCCTGAAATCAGTGCACATTCCGTAAGAACCCTCCTTCTTTTCACTAATAAAATAGGGCTGGCGTAAGGCGATGTACTTTCTCAAATAATGTTATTTCTCAAAAGTTCATCAACAGTTTTTCTAACTTCGGAACGCTCACTAACTGCAAGTCTATAGGGATATCGAGTGACAATAAAATTATCAATTAAATTAATTTGTAACGAAGCATTGTTTACCACAGAAACTGGAAAACCAGTAGTCATGAAAGTGTTCTTCAGGAACATTAAGATTATGTAAACAATTATCCGAGACACGTAAGATACCAGGTAATTGTCGCTGTATTACACGCGTACCATCAACATCTGTAACTGCGGCTAAGTTGCTGTCAGCAAATAAATTACAGCCGATAATGACGTCGTAATCTAAATAGATCGAGGGAACCAACAAAAACATAAGCCGAGTGCGTTGACCTGTGATTTCTACTTCGGCTTCAAATTTATATTTCGATACAAAAGTATCACGTATTACGCCTGTTAAAGAAAATTCATGTGTTATCAATTTTGACTTAAACCTTTCAACGAACCTATCCGACATAAGAGACACATCACCTCCGGTATCAATTAAACCCATATATATTTGTTTATCAATATTTATTTTTGTTGGCACACTCGTTTTCTCACTTAAAATAATATTGACATTTTAAGAAAACAGTTTTCAATAGCGTACCCAGATTTTAGCAAAAGCCGCATTTATTAGAAAAATGATTACTTTCGGGTAGAGTTTCATTATGAATAGGCCTTATGTACGAGTTAGTTAGATTTTTATTATTTTTAGAACTACTTGAGGGACACTTGTTTTGTTTATGTCGAATACGGCCACATTGGAAACAAGCTAATTTAGATTTTGAAAAGTTAGGTTTATCATGAAGATGCTTTGAAGATGTAATTTTCTCAGCTTTGTTGCGCCATATGGTCAATAGCCTCGGATTTTGGGACACTACTTAAATAAGAAATTAAATCAGAAATAGAATTGAAATCTCGCATAGTGACTGATTCCTGTACTTTGCTATCATGTATGCCATAAATTATTAACTCAATTAAATTGGACGTAGCCAACTGGCACGTAATTTTTTTAATAAAGCCAATTTTCTATGAACATATGCTGTGTATGTATTAAATGACGAACTATTAAATACTGAAGCTTCGTACATTAAGCGGGCAAGAATTTTCCTTTGTGAAAATGACTCTAAGAACTCGTTTTTAAAATTTATCGTCTCTCATTGACGGAGACCAATTTTCAAACCAAGTTTTAGCATCACTTAATAAATAGCGTCCAACTCTTACCAATATTTGCAGATCTGATCAATCAAATTCCCCTTTTATCTTTTCTACCTGTTCAATTCAAATCTTAGAATCATCTATATCTGGTCGAAAAAGAGGCAAATCTACTTGTTCAGGAACTGTTCTGCAGCGTTTGAAGGTCTGCATCATTTCTTGCAAAAAGTCTTCCATTGTGGTACTTTTTTCTTCTTCCAAATACAGGCTGTGAAAACGTGAACTGTATCCCACTTCTGATGTTATAAAAAGATCCTCAGATCAAATTGTTCGACACGAAAATGGCACTTTTAAATTGTTTTTAGCTTAACTTAGCTCTAGCTTGACGTAAGTCAAGTGCCCTCGCGCCTTCGCGCCCGTCCTTTTGAGATGGTGTCGATTTCGAAACTTGATGCACAAGCTATGCTTGATGACTCTAACAATAGTGTAAATTATTCTGATTTAGGCGCAGATCTTTTATCTTCCATGCATGCAGGAATGACTAGTAGAGCTTGATGTGTATTAGTATATGTTCAAGAATATAATTATTTTTATCGTTCTTGTAAATAAAGTATGTGACCTAAGCTTATATTTCATATAGTATAAGTAAAATAGCCGTTTTGATGCCTCTGTTTATAATTTGTATATTTAATTCGATTCAATTTAGCTACCTTGAATTTGCATAACAGAGGTTTTGTGAACATCACTACAAAATGAGTACTAATACACTAATATAAAGCTATCAAATACCGAGATTTTTAAAAATTTCAAACCTTGCGTCAAACTGTCAACTAAAGTACATTTGCTCCTCTCACATGAAATAACTATCTCAAGCGCTGTAAGTCTTATTTCCATAAATTGCTGTCTCGATGCACGGAGAGAATACACATTTTTGCATAAAGGTTTGTTTTCGTTACATGTAGGCTCTAATTAAGTAGAAGCACAAATAAGTCATGAAATGGAATTGATTGTCTTCTCCTTTATCTAATGAAAAACTATTGGCAACGGGTGTCCTATAACTAATGGGCCATGGAGTATCTGGAGATAATAGACGTCAAAATATATAGAATGAGCCAAAATTTGTCAGCGAAAAGGTACAATTATTTTAAATATTATACATTTATTTGAACATTGCTAGATATCGAAGTGAATATAGCATACAAATTATTAAAGTACAAATTTGCCAAAGAAGGGTAAAAATATCAGGATTAGTAGAGTTTACCTTTTTAAAAAAATAGTATCAAAATTTTCAAATTGTCATTCATAACAATCACATTTTTTGTCCAGGTATTCGTACTTTGCACCACCTAAGACGCCCCTTAAATCATTTGCAGTATTGGTCATTGTCGTCATCAAAAGTATGAATTGAGAAAATAAGTCGTCTCCACGAATTTATTGATCAAAATAAAGGGTGTTGAGACATGTTTCGAGCCTATCAAGACTCATCCTCGAAAACTGGAAAAATATAAATAAAAATGAATTAAAATGAAAATAAATAATATACAGGGTGTTTCATTAATAATGGGAAATAATTAAACTGGAGAATCTCTGGTTAAAAATAATAATATTTAACCCAATTCACTTAAATAAAATGTGTCTCCTGTCTGAGTTACAGGGTGTTTTATTTAATTATTTAAAAATTATTTTTGGGACAGAATAAATGAATCAACATGGTATGCTACGTCGATGATGCAGCTTTTTTCGCGAAAACGGAGGACGATCTACAGAGACTACTTCACAAATTCTGCCAGGTCAGCCAAGCGACGAATATGACCATATCTATAGAAAAAACGAAAAGCATAACCTTTGCTAAAGATCCCGTAAGATGTAAGCTGGTAGTTCAGGACAAAATCATCGAGCAAGTCTCACAATTCAAATATCTGGGTATGGATCAGTCGAGTTATCATGACCCAGTGAAGGACCTAAGAAGCCAGATCAACAAAGCGACTGCCATGTCAGGCTGCTTAGGGCAGATAATATGGCCGAACGAATACATGCGAAAAGATAGCAAGGTCAGGATCTATAAGACTTATATCAGGACAATCATAACATACGGAATAGAAACCAGAGAAGAAATCAACAAAACGAAAAGCATGCTTCGAGTAGCCGAAATGAAAACGCTTAGGTCTAGAATGGGAAAAACAAGGAGAGACCGAATTAGGAACACTGACATCAGGGAACAAAGCGGGATGCAAGACATCGTAAGATGGGGAAGACAAAGAAAAATATGTTGGTACGCTCACGTGAGAAGAATGGAAAAGAGCAGACTGCCACGCATCGCACTTGAAGGGAAACCAATAGGGAAAAGAGCACCCGGAAGACCACCTAAGAGATGGAAGGACAGCTGGTAGTCCACCTCCCAGGAAATAATACAGAGGAACCTGCAAAACTATCAGATCGAGAGATCTTAAATATGAATAAGAAGAAAAAATATTTTGCCCCATTACTTTTAAAAAATTTGACTAATCTTTATCATGTTTGGCAGGAAGTGTAGAGACTGCGAACCTCAATAAATTATGGTAAATAAACGTTTCTGGCTACTGCCAGAGGCGTACGACAGGGGTAAGTGAAAGGTTAACCCTATGTAAATTCTACGCCACTGGCGGAATTGTCATTTTAGCAATTTTTTTCTATTTTCCAATATTTTTTGTGTAAATAACATACATTGCCTTCTTAACTATATAGTCATTATTTTTTTAGTTATTAAAAGTTGAACAAAACGCTGCACTATTGCAAAATTTTAAGTGTATTTATCATGGCGGTGTTTGTGGGTCATACGTTTGCATTTATTATGCAGATGAAACAGAGTTGATTTTTTAGTTTTAATAAGAAGATTAACATACAAGTTTACTCATACATAATAACCTCAATAAGTATATCTATGCTCTCACTAAACGATCTTCTAACTTTGAAAAATGTGTTTGGCTGACTAGCAAAAAAAATAGCGGAGTTTACTATTTGGTGCCATAGCTCTTGACTCTTGAGGATTATTTATTTCTTGTGAGTATAAAATGTCATCATTTGCCCCCAGAAATGTAAATCTAAGTGATTACCTTCGTTAGTTCTAAGCGGCCACGGGAATTCACTACCTCTGCCAATCTGATGAAGAAATTACTGATCTAGATAGTTCCCTACAATTAAAGGATAATGAGGTGGTGCTCCATGAACCACATGTCTCTTCTTCGGTCCAGTGGTAATGACTCTCGTTCTTCGAAAAGTCTAGTTTGTAGATACTACAAATACGAGAAACTATTCAAATTTGCTGGTAATTCATAAGGACCCAACAAACTATCTCCAAATATACCGCACCATATAATAACCATAAATTCATGTTGGAATTGTGATTGTCGGAATAGTTGCAATGACGCCAAACTACGCAAAACAAAAACATAATCAGCCAGTTTCGAGCAAAGAGAGGCAGCATGGACTGTCCACGAAAGTCCAGTATTCAACCAAAAACAATGTTGTGCCCCGATGCTCATATTTAGTGAGAGACCATTACCCGAAAACCATCTCAAGTCACATTCAACGGACACAGTTGTGTCATGAACAAAAACAACATTGAGGTCCACAACATAAAATCAGTAAAATCATTGACAAAAATCTAAAAGAGTAAAGGCCCCAAGATTGAGCCTTGTGGTACACCAGTTGTCATGATTTCCTTACAAGACCTCACATCATTAACAAATACGAATTGATATCTGTTGTATTCTTTGCTTGTACGTGTTAATTGTTCAGAAATCTAAAAACATGGCAGCGGAAATACGCATATTTTAGACTTACCACTGCTGTAACTCGAAAACCGTAAGTCTATGGAAAAATGTTCAGTATAAATGTTCCTACAAATAATCTGGTCTTTAACTTGGTTACCCCAGATTTTCAAATTTGGAAAGAAATTTCCCCCTCTACAAAGCAAAAATATACATTAGTTGAGATTTTAACATCGCTCGAAATTGTTCAATTTAAACGTTTCCGGATTTTCTCCTATCTTTAATAATGCCGTGTAATATTTTGGATTTTAGAGAAAAATTTTCCCCTCCATCCCACTTCGGGGGCGTTTATTTGAGGGAAGGAGATTTTGGATTATAGTTCTTATAAATATAGGAGTCAAAAGTCATAAAAATCGGAGTAAGTTTACTATATACAGTGCACCCACAAACAGACAGACAGTCGAACTCCATACCTCATCCGTGTGGGCTCATCGGTCAAAAATAAAACAAATTTACTAAGAATACAGAAATGTGAAAAACGTTAAAAACCACCCTTCCATGAGAGAGAAGACTAAAATAATAACATTCAATTCTACGTCGGGACTATATATTTGGTATAGTCTATGTTTTTTGAAAATAAGTGTTATAGGTATAAATAACCGCGTCAATCACAGAGTCCTAGATAGCATAGTGAGTGAGTTGAACGCGAGCAAGCAGAGAACACTGAATATAAATATAGCTAGCTAAACGCTAGGTGGCGCTCTGAATATAAATGTGTATATAGTTGTGTAATTGTTAGTGTAAATAAATAAGTAGAAATAAATCGAACCCAGTTTTAATATAAATTCCCGTTACAATATGTTCTGCTGGGTCAAAGATAATGAGTTTCATTAACTTTGGCTGGGTGAATGTCTCAACATGGAAGCTGGAATTCTAACTAGGGTCTTATAACTATAATGCAATAAACAAATAAATTTGCACCATAACGTAACCTCCAAAATATATGTAGACATAATAAACTTAAAAAATTAATTTCCCCCACCGGTTAGATTGCTTATTATTGGAAATATTTTTTGTGAAAGATGAGTTAGCTCAAACACTAACCTTCAGCTCTAGAGCAAAGTTATAAAAACGGAACTTCCTCTTTTTTGAACCTCACTGAATCACTTACCATAGTTCTAGTTATAGAGTTCCTGCTAGCTTTAGTAGATTTATCGATAACCAAATATACAAAATCTAACATAAACACTGAATTAGTGAGAAGAAGACTCTTGGACCAGACTTTCCAAATAATGTGAGAGAAATGGCATGCACGCAATTCATAAATGAAAAGAAAATTAAAGGAAATCAGTGACAAGGAATTCTAAAATCAGAAAATAATCCACGTTCCTGACACGATTTAGACTCAATATATGGTCTGCTGGGCGAATGTCCCAACATGGCAGCTGGAATTCTAAACAGGGCATTATAAATATAATGCAATAGACAAATAAATTTATTCCATAACATAACCTCCAAACTAAAAGTAAAAATAATAAATAAAAATTGTCTAAAATATGAAATTGAATATGAATATTCTATTCTAAACAGGGCATTATAAATATAATGCAATAGACAAATAAATTTATTCCATAACATAACCTCCAAACTAAAAGTAAGGATAATAAATAAAAATTGTCTAAAATATGAAATTGAATATGAATAGGTTGAAAATTTTAGAGTAGGTATTTAGTGCTATTTTAACTTATGATAAAGAAATAATAAAAATCAATGGAGTTTGTAGATGTCATGATTATTAAGAGGATTTTTCTTATCCAAATTATTAAGACCTATTTAATGAAGAATAAAAAATTGTTAAACCATTATATCATTGGAGATTTTAATATTAACCTGGTTAATATGTTTCAATATAGCTAGAATTTTATCTTTCTTTTATTTACATGAATTCCAATACATACCACTTTATCAAAACAATAGCTAGACCAAAATTTGAATGTAGGAACCTGTATTGACAATAATTTTGCATGTAAATCAAATGACAATTTTATCTATATAAAACTGAATAAACTAGCAAGCAAACTGCCTTGGCATATATTATTGACCTAGGATCCCAATACTGCCACGGAACAGCTGATCAATATGATAATCATAGTAGGTAAAGCAAATACACTAAAAACTAAAAACAAAGATAAAAGCTTCTTACGCAAAAACTGGATTATTCAAGGCATATTAAAGTTATGTTGCACTAAAGAAAAACTATGTACCTATGTGGAAAAACGATTCAGAGAAAATAACAATAAAACTTTAAATGAATAATGTTAATTGTGAAAAAATATGGAAATACATAAACAGCAAGTTAAGAAAAGTACAAAAGACAAAAATACAGATAGACAAAAAAAAGATTATGACACAACATTAACTAACCTAGTTGATGTTGCGATTTCTGTACACTTAACATTTTTTAAGCTATCCAAAACATTATTTTATCCCTTGTAAATGGAGCTCAGAACAATGGCATACATGGATAAAATGATTCATTTGTGTTAAGTGCAAGAACTTCATCTTTAGGGAAGGAGTCGATGATGTTTCTTGCAAGCATAATAGTTTTTAAAATCATGTGATGTCACATATAAATGTCCATATTTCTGTATTTATTTATATGATGGTTCATAATTTTCCTGTTGTCTCGAGTAAAATTATTTGAAATTTGAAATAAACTCGTGTGTAGGCGAGTTTTTCTTCATAGAAATTTGCTGTTGGGAAGACTATTTTTATTATTATTATCTATTTAAAAAATGCCATCCATTAGTAATTTTAATGTTTCTATTAGAAACTGTGCAATGTCATAGAAAGACTATCGGTTATAACTATTGACCAGTCTATTAGTCTATACTTTGTAGTGATTTGATTATTTTATTTATGCTTTTTGTATTTATGTACCTATATTTTATGAACTTTTTGATTTATAGTCCGATGGCAGTTATTTGTTCTAAGGGTAAGATATTGTGTTCTACGATCTGCTGTGCCAGGTTCGATTTGTTCGACCGTACACATTAGTCATCCATGTATGTCCATATTCCAAGTAATATCATCCAAGCATGTCCTAGATGTTGATGTGACTCTTGTGAAATCATCTTTTATAGAACGTAAACCAAAAGAGAATATAAGATCGTTAGGAATTATTGATTTCACTGGAAGTAGCTTTGAAACCTATATTAAAATCTCTAACAATTATAAACTATTTAAATTTTCTCAGGCAGTATATCAAAAAAATTTCAGGATTTTATAAAAATAGTCTGAAATAAGTAATACTAGTACTATTGATAATTACCAATAGTAATATTTGAAACAATTTCTATTGCACATATTTCTTTCTCTAGTTTGCATATTATATCAGGCTAAATATTATTAGTCTTTATTTTATTGTTGCCGAAAATCGCGACAATTCCATGTTCTTTGTTTGTCATAGAATGATACCAGTAGGGAACAGGATTATAGAGTCATATGTTTTTAAATTTGTTTAAAGTGGTCAACCAGGAAATAATTATCTTTCTTTTTGAAAAATGAATGACCCATAATCCAGAATATGACAGATTGAAGGGATAATTTATTGATAGTTATAGTAATGAGAGCTCTTTAGCTCGGCATAGGACATTCTGAATGAAATATCTAACGGGCTTATTACATTCTCAAATATTTTATGGTAAAAATGTGATTGAATGTCTAGAATATGTATTAGAAATCAATATAATATTGTCAATTTTATATTTTAAGATAGAAATACTTCTGATATAGGATAGAGGTACTAGAGTAATAAATGTAGGGGATGTCAGAATATCAATATTAACTCGATGAACATGTAGCTTGACATTTCGGTGATAGGAAAACGCTTTAAGTTTAAGTTATGTATATATATATATATATATATATATATATATATATATATATATATATATATATATATAAATAATGTTAACTTTTCTTGACTGAAATGATCAATGTATTAGATTAGTGGGATTGCAGTCAATTCTTAGGAATGGGCAAATGCAACACGTAGATTCTTTGCTAATTAGTCAAGCTTTCGGAAGTATTTTCTTCCTTTTGTTGATTTTAGAGAGGTTTCAGTGAAAATCGTTGATTCAATAAAAGTTTATTACAGACTCATGGTAACTTGTACACTGATACAGCCTTTTTGTAATACTCTCTAACTTATTCTCTTTTTACGTTGACAGTTGACATTTATGCATTTGAACTAAAACTATACTCTTAGAACTATTATAATAACAGAATTGGTATTTTGGGTTGCATAAACAACACCCCTCCTCAATTCTGAGTTTATAAATTATTTATGGAAATAACATTCAATTTGTCTCTAAAATATTTAAATTTTACAGCTTTCAAAGCTTTCGTGAAAATGTCAGCTTCTTGCTGATCACATTGAATATAATTCAAATTTATTTCACCCTTACTAACACAATTTCTGATAAAATGATGTTTCACATCTATGTGCTTTTTTCTTTTCGTTTCTAAGGTTTTGGCCATTTTAATACAAGACTGATTGTCTTCAAAAATTCTAACAGGAAATGTATTCTTATTTAAAATTTCGCTTAGCAATTGTGACAAGAAAATTGATTCGGTAACACAGTTTCATAATGCAACATACTCAGATTCAGCACTTGATAATGAAACAGTTGGTTGTTTCTTGCTTTTTCAAAATACTAAATTATCAAATATTTTTATACAAAATCCCGAAACAATTTTTCGATCATTCGGATCATTAGCAAAACCAGCATCGACAAAAGCACTTATAATATTCTCTTCACAATTAGATTTAATAAATTTCACTCCAAAATTTTGTGTGGCTTTCAGATATCTGAGAACATTCTTCAAAAATTTCCAGTGCTCTCTTCCAAAATTATTTTGAAATTGACTAAAATATGTAATTGCAAAACACAAATCAGGTCGACTACCTAACATTACATTCATAAGATGACCTATCAATTGTCTATAAGGTAAGTTATCAATATGTTCCTTCTCAAAATTATTTTTGCCCAAAATAATTTTTTGTTGTATCGGAATATCCGATAAACGGCAGTCGTTCATACCGAACTTGTTCAAAATTTTAATTATTAGATTCTTTTGATTTACAAACAGAAATTTTTCATTTTTGACAATATTCAATCCAAGAAAATTAAGTGTAGAAACTTTTGACACTTTTGGACTCAAATCTCTCATTTCAAACTGTGTCATTAATATTTATTTCAAATCGCTTAACTTCTGCAATGATCTTGAAAATAAAACTAAATCATCGACATGAACGATCAAAAATATATCTGCATTGTAATATAAACAAGGATCTGAGTTTGACCTTTTTAAACTGATGTCTGTCAAATGACAGTGTAGTTTTTCATACCAACATTTTGGACCTTGTCGAAGTCCATACAACGACTTCTTCAGCTTACACACCAAGTCAGGATTGTATTGTTTCATCTTAAGTCCTTTTGGTATCTCCATGTAGACTGGTTCTCTCAAGTCACCATTCAGGAATGCGCACTTCACATCAAGTTGTCCGATATACAAATCTTGTTGAACGCATAGGGAGAACAACACTCTTAATGTAACCATACGCGCCACTGGCGAGTAGATTTCGTAGCCTTGATCGCACTGCTTATAACCGCGAGCTACTAATCCTGCTTTCTTCACTAATTTTCCATCAAGTTCTTTTTCTTTGAAAACCCATTTCGAATCGATTACACTCTGATCTCGCGTTCTCCGCACAATGTCCCATGTTTCATTCTTAATCAACGCACTCATTTCACTTTCAATGGCTTCTTCCCATCCTTTACCTATGGACATGGCCTCATCAAACGTCTGAGGTAATTCTTCTAATAGATTTCCCGCAGATAATGCTATCATTAGGTTTGCTTCTTCATTCATGTCATAATTTTCAAACCTTCTGGGTAATTTTCTTTCTCTACCACTTCTTGTTTTCGCCTTTGGCTGCTCTTCGGTTTCATGATTTTCTTCAAGGCGGTTTTGATTATCATTGTTTACTTCACATTTGATATCTTTAGTATAGCTGTCATCTTGTATTGGAATAAATACTTTATTTTCTTTACAATGTTCGTTGAAAATAACATTTCTTGCTGTAATTATTTTGTGTTTTTCTGTATCCCAAATTCTATAGCCGTTGTCTGTGTAACCCATGATGATCATTTTTCTGCTACATGCATCTAATTTTCCATTTCTTTCTTCTCTTATAGTATGGACATAAGCATCACATCCAAATATTCTTATTTTCTCAAGATTTAGTTTTTTCCCATACCATAGCTCAGCTGGTGTCTTCTTTTCTGCTATTGTGGAAGTTGCAAATCGGTTGATTAGATAAGCTGCAGTTTTGATTGCTTCACTCCAGAATATATTGTCTACATCAGAATCGAATATCATACATCTGGTTCTTTCTAGGATGGTTCGGTTGAACATCTCCGCAATACCGATTTGTTGGGGGTTGTGTGGAACAGTATATTGTACCTTTATAACAGAATTGGTATTTTGGGTTGCAACACCTTTCTCATGACATCTATAAATAGATAATTTATTGATAATTGAATTGGACAAAGAAAAAATCTTACAAAAACCTTACTCAGCTATGAAGTTTTGAACAAAAAAACTGCTACAACAAAAAACATAATAATCTTCATACTTATAATTAAAACACTACACTACATTTTAATCTTGTTTTTTAATTAAAATTAAATTAATTTTGAAAATCATTGTCAATGTGATCCACATATTTGGCAAACCTTACTAATGCGGAGACTGTGGGATAAAGACAAACTTTTCAACGACAATATGCGATCCGAACTAATTTGATATTAGACATGTAACTACTATGCATAAAATATGGAAACGAAAAATTGTATGTCCATGTCACTTATTAGTTATTGTGTTAATATAATTATTACTTCAGTTGACAGTTGTCGAATTCTTTCTATTTTGATTTGTTGTTGTTTGTTCCTAATTTAGGTTAATGTTGTTATGGATTTTCATTAAATATGTATATATGTTGCTGGGTCCCTGAACGTCACTTTTCTTATTGAGGCAGTTTGGATTATTCTTGATATGGACAATTTCTAAGAAAGTTCTCTTAAAATAATTTCTTTCTGTCACTAAGACACTGGCTTCATCATAATTCATACTGTGGCCTGTATCTAACACACGTTCTACTTTCTACTAGTGTGCAGAACTTCTTTTTTAACTTACAATCACTTCTATGTGTGATGATCCGACCTTTAAGAGTGCGTCTCGTTTCACCGATATAAACCCCATTACAATCACGGCAATTGATTTGGTATACCACATTGGATTTTTCTGTAGTTTTGTAAGGTGTTTTTAATTTTGTATGTAATTGTGCAATTATCTTAATGTTTTTTAATGCTATTTTAAAAGGAATGCCCTTTAATATTGTGGTACCGCACAATAATACAACATTACCTAGATAAATTCCAATCTTTATTTCTTATCCCAAAACCAAGTAAACAATAATAATAATCTAAATTCCTCTCTTCTCGCTCGCCCGTCGCTTCCCCACTCCAGTCGAGCAACAACTGTCTTCCTCTCCCACCTTGACGTCAACTCCCCGCGTCATCGGTGCGGGTCTCCACAATCCCTCCTTTTTTTCCAGTCTGAGTGGTTCAACCCTTCGTGTTGGAAGCTGCTCCTTTTCTTCTTGGTAGATGGGCGTCTCGTCTCCCATTGTGGTTTGATTCATGATGGCATCTTGTCGTTGGGCAGAAACTGGAATTGTTGGTGGGATGTTAGGATCATGGTTAGATTTATTTGGAATCTTCTTTACATGTGATATGTGTCGTTTGAATGTATTGCCGTCACTTTTTATTGTAACCTCATTTCCTCTCCTCTCAACTACTTCGAATTCTTTGTTTAGAAATCTACTCTCCAGCTTGTTTGAAGTTGTCATATTGAGGGTAACAACTTTATCTCCCGGTTGTATATCGCATTGTTTTGCTCTTCTGGCCGTATCTTCCCTTTCTTTTCCTTTTTGTTTATTTATTACGTCATTATCTCTGGCTTCTTCGTCTATATATGTGTTAATCAAATCATCAATGGATGGAATTTTATCTCTGATGTTTCTGCCAAATAGCAGTTGAGATGGAGATTTACCCGTGTGGTGTTACGTTGTACATTAATATAAATTTTTGAATTTCTTTGTGATAGTTCTTATTGTTTGTGTGGGCGATTTGCAATCTTTTAAGTATGGATTTATTTGCATTCTCGACTTCTCCATTCGCTTGAGGCCAGTACGGAGGGGTTTGAATAATTTCAATGCCAAGGTTGTTACAAAATTGTTTAAATTCGGTACTTACGAACTGTCTTCCATTATCTGCTCTTATACTTTTAGGATATCCCAGTCGTACAAATATTTCGGACAGATGATCTATAATTACGGATGAGGTAGTAGTCTTCAGAAATTTTATCTCTTGGTATCTGGAGTAATAATCGATTATTACAAGAACCATTTCTTTGTTTGGCAAAGGTCCCATCAGGTCTATAGCTAGACATTTCCATGGTCCCTCTTGAAATTTATGCCGTGACATTGGCGGAGGTTTGTTGGGTTGTGAAACTAATAGACAATCTCGACATGCTTTGACATATTGTTCAGTATGTTTGTCTATCAGCGGCCACCATACTTTTGAGCGTAGACGCCTTTTCATGAGCGTTTCGCCAGGATGTCCCTCGTGGGCTAATTCCAGAATTCGTTTTGTTAAGGATTGTGGAATCACAATTCTATTACCTCTTAAAAGTATTGGCCCCATTGTACTTAATTCTGTTTTGAAGGCTGAGTATATGTTTTTATCATTTGAGCTCCACAAGTCATTATTAATTTTATTTACGGTTTCAGCTATTAGTATGTCAGCTTTGCTCTCTGATACGATTTCTGATATGTTCATGGCTTTTGGTGTGTTTCTCTCAATTAATGTAAAAACATGGAGTTCTCCTTCGTAGTCAAATGGTTCGTCTTTGTGCAGTTTACACAACCTGGAAAATGAATCGGCAATATTGAACTTTCCTTGTTTATAAATAACTTTAAATTTGAATGCCTGCAATCTTAGTAACCATCGTTCTATTCGAGCAGGTGGTTTGGATGTCGGTTTAAATATCATCTCTAATGGTTTATGATCGGTTACTAATTCGAACTCTAGGCCCGCAAGGTAGAAATAAAATCGCTCTACTGCCCAAACCAAGGCCAGGCTCTCTTTTTCGGTTTCTTAGTACCGTCTCTCCACTTCCGATAAACATTTACTAGCAAACGAAATTGCTTTAGGATTGTGTAAATGATCAAATTGCAAGAGTACTGCTCCTAGTGCCACTGGACTAGCATCTGCAAATAGCTGAGTTCGTCTTTTTGGATCAAAATACGATAGAGTAGGCAGCTTAGCTAAAGATCTTTTAAGACTATCAAAATGTTGTTGATGATCTTCATTCCAATCGAATATTGCCTCTTTCCTTGTAAGTTGTCGTAGTGGTTCCGTAGTCGTTCCTAAATCGGGAAGGAATTTCCCTAAGTAGGTGACTAAGCCTAGGAAGCTGCGAACTTCTTCTTTATTTTGAGGAGCGCGAAAATCCATAATTGTTTTTACTTTTCTTTGATCCGCCTCTATGCCTTGACTCGACAATTTGTGGCCTAAGAACTCCAATTCCTGTACTTTGAATACACATTTTGATTTATTTAGGAGAACATTGTGGGTGTCCAAAACGTGGATAACTTCCTTGAGGTAGTAGTCATGTTCTATCTCTGTAGATCCATATATTATTATATCATCTAAATAGTTCAGGCAATTTTGGCAGAGTGCTAAAATTGCTTCAAAAATCCTTTGAAATATTTCTGGTGCAGAATTAACTCCGAACATAAGGCGTTTGTAGCGGAAAAGGCCCTTATGAGTGATGAAAGTCGTGATGGGGCGACTTTCGGGCTCTAGTTCTAACTGATGATATGCACATTCCAAATCTAAACGGGAAAAATATTTTGCATTACGGAGTTTTGTCATGAAGCTGTCAAAAGTTGGCAATGGATAATTTTCTCTCAGAATTGCTTCATTTGCCCTGCGCATGTCCACGCATATTCTAATGTCTTTATTTGGTTTAAAAATTATTACAATAGGTGATATCCACGCACTGGGCTCTGTAACTCTTTCAATTATATCTTTTTGTAATGCTTCCCTAATTTTATTTTCTACTTCCAATTCCACTGATATTGGAATTTTTCTTACTGGCTGTTGCACTGGTTTGATATAAGGATCTATGGACAATTTAATAAGAACACCTTTAATTGTAGGAAACGGTTTTACCTTTTCAAGCATAGTTGTATTTACTCCTAATTTTAAAACGCCCAATTGTTTTGCTACTTCTTTTCCCAGTAGAGATATATCTCCATTTACGACAACATAGAAATGTGTAATAATTTCATTTTCATTTGGGATGTTAATAGTTGTCGTAAATCGGTGATTAATTTTTAGTGGCTTCCTTGATTTCTTTTATTTTACTCAATAAAAAAAACAAATTACGCGAGCTAGTATCAATGAGAACGGCCGAATTATAAACGATTCATACCTGCTTAGATTATTTATTTATTTAAATTATGTATGTATATTCAACAAATGATAAAGAAAATATTTCCTATAAGAAAATTGTAAATAAACTAACTTCATTGGCCATCGAGAAGTATGTTGTTTTTAAAGAAAACAAAATCATACTACAAATCTGAAACACAACGTGTCGCCTTATGTAAACAAAAGCAAAGATGTGTTAATGGGTTCTGTCTAAAGCCCATGAATGAAATCTGTTTATTAGATATCAAATTACAATTATTATTTCTTACATATTATATATATATACGCATATATATATCCATACACACATATTTGACACAATAATTTTAAAAACTTACGTTTCTGAAACGACTCTTTGGTTTGGTGCTCTCAGCCCTTCTTTCGTTGGTGCTCTCAGCCCTTCTTTTGTTGGTGCTCTCAGCCCTCTTTTATTGATGCTCTCAGCCCTTCTTTTGTTGATGCTCTCAGCACTCTTTTATTGGTGCTCTCAGCCCTCCTCGATGTCTATATTTTAAACATCGGAAATGTTGTATACTTATTATATATATATATTTCTTATTATTATTATTTTTCTTTTCTTTTTTTTTCAGTTATCTTTTTATGATTGATATTTATTATATATTTATGTTCCTACCTTATGGTTCAGTGAAATCCTCGTCGCCAGTTTGTGGTACCGCACAATAATACAACATTACCTAGATAAATTCCAATCTTTATTTCTTATCCCAAAACCAAGTAAACAATAATAATAATCTAAATTCCTCTCTTCTCGCTCGCCCGTCGCTTCCCCACTCCAGTCGAGCAACAACTGTCTTCCTCTCCCACCTTGACGTCAACTCCCCGCGTCATCGGTGCGGGTCTCCACAAATATATTAATTAGCTTAGGTGTCAGGTCTTCAATGTATGGTAATGAATGGTATTTAATGTCTTTTTTGTATTTGGGATGGCATAGTTTTTTGACTCTGTTTTTAAGAGCTAATATCAAATTAATTTTCATACGGTTAGAATGATGAGAATGAAAGTTGATATATCTATCACTGCTAATGGATTTTCGGTATCACCTTGTGTGAATGATGTTGTTGGTGTCTTGTATGAGGAGCATATCTAAAAACGTTATGGTGTTGTTGATCTCATGTTCTACCGTGAATTGTAGGTGATTATTATAATTATTGAAGATGTTTAATAGCTCTGTTATCTTATTTCTAGGAATAGATAGAATTAGGTCATCAACATATCGTTTGATGAACGGTATATTAAAATTGGCTCTGTCTACGCAACTCCTTATTAAATCATCCAATACAAAGCTATCTAAAATAGGTGACATAGTTGATCCCATTGGTGTGCCGAATAACTGCTTGTAACATATGTTCTCAAACATTAGATAATTAGAATCAAACACAAATTTAAGTATTTCCATGAATGTATCTAAGGTGATGTCACAACCTAAGTTATCTCATCCCAATGTTTTGTTATACTATCTAGGACTAAGTTGAAAGATAAATTTGTAAATAAAGGCACAACATCAAAGCTTACAATAATATAGTTGTCTGGTACTTGAACATTGTTGATGAATTTGCTAAAACTGAATGAATCTTTTATATAGATATCGTTTTCTTTGTTATACGATAAAGCCAAGATATTAGTTAAATATTGAGCTAATTTGGAATTTGGGGAATCTATCGAGCAAACTATTGGTCTCATTGCTAATGTCGGCTTGTGTATCTTAGGTAGGTAGTGTGTACAGTCTAGGTGCAACAGAGTAATAAATAGTCAATGACTCAGCCTCGTTATCACTGATGGAATTGTTTGTTTTTAAAAGTCACACAAGTTTCTTGGCTTTCTGTTGTAATGTACAAGTTGGATATTTAGTAAGTTATTTATAATATTGTTCGTCGGATAATAATTCTAAAGTTTTACTAACATAATCTGTTTTATGCATCACCACTGTTGCATTACCTTGGTCGTTTTTTACAACAATCAATTCTGGGTGGTTTTTTTGGAACAGTTTACATTTCTTAAATAATTGATTAAACATATCGTTTTTTCGATGATTTTTTTGAACATAGTAATGATATTAGTAAATTGTGCTCGAAGAAAGTTTTTATTGTCATTGTCTTGTTTATATATTATAGATTCTAGATCAGACAGGATTTTAGCGATTTGTATTTCTTGCACTGTTGGAGTAATGCAAAATTATGTTTTTTGTTGTAGCAGTTTTTTTGTTCAAAACTTCATAGCTGAGTAAGGTTTTTGTGAGGTTTATTCTTTGTCCAATTCAATAATTAATAAATTATCTATTTATAGTCTTGAGAAAGGAAGAAAATACTTGCGAAAGCTTGACTAATTATCAAAGAATCTACGTGTTTCATTTGCCCATTCCTAAGAATTGACTGCAATCCCACTAATCTAATACATTGATATAGGTATATTTGATTCTATGTCTATGTCTAAAATATTATAAATTTGCAATACAATAGGACAATATTTTAAACATAGTGTTTTAATTTAATTCGTATTCTTCATATTCTGGATGAACACTGGGTCTTCTTCTGGGTAGAAAGGATTTCCATCGACCAACGTTTTTATCTGGTGGTTGTGGTGGATCATGAGGTGCTACTGCGATGCTCATTCCTGTAGGTCTTCTTCGTTTACATTTACAAAATATATAGAGCATAATGAATGCAATTATTAATACTATTACTATATAAGTAAACCATGATATGTTCTTTGTTATAAAAGGTTCATTTATAATTTTGTCTAAATTTTCGGAATATTCATTCAATTTCTGTTGAGCGATGTTTAGATCTTCAGTATCTAATGTGTTGAGTTTCAAAGGTTTTAATTTTGGTAAAAACCTTTTTTCTGGTAAATCTTTACAACATTCATATGGTATTATTACAGGATTGATTTTATAGGTAATATTTTTGTAAGATTCGATAATATATTTCGATCTTATTCTAGTACTTCCAATAAATGCATTACAATTTGGTTTCAATTTTAGTATAGAGTTTCCATTAATTACTCTAGTAACTGGTTCTTGATTATTACAAGTTATAGTTATAAATAATGGATCAGAAACGATGATAATCCATACATTTGTGGATATTTCTTTAACATTATAATCTTTAGCAAAAAGTAGCGACACTTCACAAATTTTTGGAATTTCGGTCTGTTGTTTGAGAAGTTGAGCTTCACAGATAGAATTACTGTCAATCGGTAAAGGCAACATATCAAAGCATAATTTGAATCTGAAGCCAAGATCTTTACATTTATCTAAACTAGATAAGGTAACGTAAAACATAGAATCATCATCTTTAGCAACATATTTTTGACTTGTTGAAATAACATGATGAAGTCCAGTTCGATTGTCTTTAGTTGGTAAAGGGTAGATTCTATATACTTTATATATTTCTGGATCAACTAAGGGAATTTTGAGAATATACATGATTCTTGAGTTATCTTGAAAAGCATGAAGTTCTATAATTTCAAAATACTTGGGAATATTTTTAAGTTCCACTGGTAGGGGTAAATTAACATTTTAGAGTGAATTAGAGATTTGCAATAATGAATTCTTGAGATCTCTTGGTTTTATTATAGAAGAGTGTAAAACTTGTAATCTTGCAAAAGTAATTCCATTCAGAATGTCATTCAAACTGTTTTCTAGAAATAAAAAACTTTCAGAAAGTTTTTCACATATCTCAAGTATATCTAGTTGAGATTTATAAAATGATAAGTTATCTGTTATATCATAAATTGATTTTTCAATATTTTGAATGTCATTATTAAATGTTGATTCGTCTATTTGAAGTTTATGAATTGTATTATTAAAATTCTTTATTACTGATGTTGTTACTGATATTTGATTTTTCATCAAATTCTCTAACTCATGATCATCATGCATTAATTTATTGATACAATTTGAATAATATTCTCCATCACTGGCATCTAAGTTGCCGGTTATAAATTTCCATACTGTGCCTACACCGTTGAGTAAACCTCTTTTAAATCTAAAGTTATTATAATTTTCTGTATCAATTGTAACTTCATTGAATTTCTGCTCAACATCTGTCATAGATTGTTTCAGTAAACTTATATGCGTTTTAACTGTTGTATAAAAAGTTTTCATCCTATTTGTAGGTTTTTCTACAAGATCTTCTAAACTTTGTATAATTCTATTATTCTGAAGAATAGAATTTTTAATTGGTAATATATCATGGTAAACAATGAGTGTCCATTTAGAATTTGATATTTGAAGGTATGATTCCTCATTAAAATATATTCCTAGTGTATTTGGTATTGGGTCAATTGAATATTGACATAAGATATAATTACTTAGAATAACTAAAATTAATATTAACGATTTCTTCTTCAAGTTGTTCATTATTTGCGAACTATACCTGAAAAGAAATTTATAGCTCAGTATGTGGTATCATTCTATCAAAATTAAATTTACTTTTCATTCCTGTTTGTTCATTTAACACCACAGCTGCATTTTGTAAAATTTCAATTATTTGATAAGGACCATTAAATTTATTTTTTAATTTATCGCTGATTTGAGATTCCTTAATGTATACTCTATCTCCGATGTTAAATTCATAACGTTTTTCTGGAATCTTCTGATCATATCTAAATTTTGATTTTTCTTTGGAATCTTGGGTTCTCTGACGGGCAATTTGATAAAAATACTTAATTCGATTATTTAGATCTCGTATATATTTTGAGATTATTTCTTTTTCATTATATAAAGTTTCTGGAGGTCTGCCTGCTGTATGATCAAAAATTAATTCATAAGGTGTAAATCCATGAGTCTTATTTTGTGAATTATTATAGCAAATGACTGCATAAGGTAAGCAGTTAAGAGGGTGTTCATTTGGGTTATCGCTTAAGTGTGCTCGAATGATTTCAAGAAGAGTAGCATTGAAACGTTCTACCGATCCATTTGATTGTGGATGCCCTATACTTGAATAAGAGATTTTGATATCATATAATTTACAAAGATCTTTTAAAAGTACATTATTGAATTCTTTTCCAGAGTCGCAATGAATTCTAATCGGTGTTCCGTAGTGTTGGAAAAATAATAACAAGGTGTTAACTATATTTTTTGCTGTTTTATTCTCAATTGCATATGCTTGTGTGAACTTTGTTAGTTCATCACGAATTACTAGGACATAATTTTTTGTTGGAATCTCTACAATATCTAAATTTATTCTCTCAAATGGTGTTCTTGGAGATTCTGTAATAACTAAAGGTGATGATAGATTTTTTCTACAAATCTTAGTTTTTTTGCATGTCTCACAAGATTTTATAAATTTTTCAACATTTTTAGTCAGACCTAACCAATTATATTTTTCCTTAATTCGCCTGATAGTTTCATTAATGCCACGATGTAAATTCTTCTTTCCATTGTGGTATTGATCGAGTATTATTGGTATATCCTCTTTCTCTGGAGTTTGAACTACGTTTTGACAAATTTTGAATTTAATATTAGTTTCATCAGAAAAGATGTAACATAATATTTCTAGAATTGGAAGATTTAAGTTATTTTCAACTGCATAGACTTTATTTGGGTCGATTTCTCTTTTATATTTATAAATGGAATAGAATAATCTTTCATTTACTTCATCTGGATTGAAAGGTATACATATAATATAATAAGTTCTTCTCTTAACTTTACAACTATGAACAATATTAATTTTGTTGAAATTGAAATCTAAATCTTCTTCGTATATATCTTTAAGAATTTCATCATGTAAATTATTTGTATGATTTTGCCACATTATTGTTATTATGTCTTTATTAAATCTATCTAATAGTTGTTCATTAGAGTATTCAACTTTCGAATAATCTATGAGAGAGGTTGTCTTGTAAAGTTTGCAAAAATTTCCGAACTCTACTGATATTTCATCTACAGTTATTTCTTCTTCTTCTGCAGTATCTGTTTCACTGTCAGATTTATTAGATGTTAATATTTTTGAACTTAACTTAGAGCATTCCTTGAAATAATTAATTTTGATTCTTGATAATGCATCCGCATTTTTGTTAATTTTGCCTGGTTTGTATAATATCTCGTAATCATATTCCTCTAATTTTAAACGCCAACGTGCTAATCTGCTACCTGGATCTTTAATCGAGAATAACCATGTAAGCGGACGATGATCTGTTATTAATTTGAATTTTCTTCCATATAAATAAGGCCTAAAATATTTTACTGCCCATACGATTGCTAGAAGTTCACGTTCAATTGTACTATATCGGGTTTCTGCTGGACACAACGTTCTTGATGCGTACGCGATAGGTAGATCGCTATTCAGTTGACCTTGCGATAGTACAGCACCAATAGCAAAATTACTTGCATCAGTTGTTAAAATGAAAGTTTTTTCAAAATCGGGATAAATTAATATTGGTGATGTTATTAGAAATTTCTTTAAGGTTTCAAAAGAATCTCTACAATCTTGATTGAAATTGAAGGGAATATCTTTCTGAAGTAACTTTGTTAAAGGTTTTGAAATTTTAGCGTAATTTGGAATAAATCGTCGATAATATCCGGTCAATCCTAAGAATGATTTAATGTCTTTTTCATTTTTAGGTTCTGGAAAATTATTAATTGCATCAATTTTCTGTGGATTGGGTTGAACTCCTTCTTTAGTTATGACGTGTCCTAAATAGGCAACTTCCTTTCGAAGAAATTCACACTTCTCTGGTTGTAATGTTAAATTCGCACTTCTAAGTCTGGTAAAAACTTCTTTCAGTTTAGAAATATGTTCATGAATTGTTGGGGAATAAACTATGATGTCATCCATATATACGAGGCATCTTTCATTTTGCAATCCTAATAAGACGTTGTCCATAACTCTTTGAAATGTAGCGGGCGCGTTTTTCAAACCAAATGGCATTCGAATAAATTCGTAATGACCATTTTCTACTGTGAATGCGGTTTTTTGAATATCAGGTTTGTCTATCTCTATTTGATGAAATCCAGAAGCTAAATCGAGTGTTGAAAAGTATTGACACTTACCGAGTTGATCAAGTAAATCCGAATTATTAGGTAAAGGATATTTATCATCAATAGTAACCTCATTTAATTTTCGATAGTCGATTACGATACGCCATTTCTGTTTTCCAGATGCGTCTATTTTCTTTGGAACTACCCATACTGGAGAAGAATATGGACTAATTGAATTTTGAATTATTCCTTGTTCAAGCATTTTAGAAATTTGAGATTTGACCTCTTCTTTATTGATATGTGGATATCTGTATGATTTGGAGACAACTGGCTTTGAATCAGAAACATTAATTTTATGTTTAACTTCATTAGTAAATGATAAAATATCGCCATCTAAGTAAAATATATCCGAGAAATCTAAGCATATCTGGGTTATCATTTCTTTTTCTTCTAAATTTAAATGTTCAAGTCTGAGTTGATTTCTGATATTTTCTTCTCTATTATAATTTTGAGTATTTATTTGAGATATATGATTCATTTCGTAATTTTGAATAGACTCTAATGATAAATCTGAAAAATCTACTGTTTTCGATATTGCATTAGTATTTACTATAGTTGTAAGGAATTCTCCTTTCTCATTAATCTTCAAAAGTGCATTTGGTAAACGAACTTTTTCTTTCACTTGGGATAATAAAATAGCATCCGTATTTCGTAAATTGGAAGATAATTTGAATACTTGCTATGTACGTGGTTCTATATTTATAATATTAGAATGAGGGTTTTGAATTTTCGAATTGTCAGTTAAATCTTCAGTTATTATTGAATTTTCTACTTTATATAAAGGTATGACTCTATATTTTGTAATCAATTTTCTGTTGTTTATGTCTATAACACACTGATAATGTTCTAGGAAATCTAATCCTAATAATCCATCAAATTCAATATTAAGATCATAAATATAAATTTTGTGCGGATCGTCTGATTTTCCAAAAGGTATCATAACTGATTCATTAATCGGAATTCTATGTTCTGTTATTCCTTGTATAGTAATATTTTCTTTAGATCGATTATGGTAATTTTCGCAAGTTTTTCTTTTGAAAACTGATATTCCTGCACCTGAATCTATTAGAGTTTTGAATTTATTAGACAAATCTTCTATATAATAAAGTCCCTGTGAACTAATAGTACACAGAGGTGTTTCTATACGAAAGTTTGTTCTAATTTCTCTTGCTTCACTGTGTTTATATGGTGGGTTTGGTTTTTTAATGATGTCTTTTGGGAAATTTCTTCTAAAGGTGGTGGAGCATCTTGAATCTGGGATTCGTGAAAATTTTGATTTTGATATTCATTTTGTGGACTGAAGTTATGCTGATCATCTTGATAATCATATTCGTTGGGATTGGAATATTGATTATATTGATTGACATCTTGTGATTCGGAATAAGTGTAATCGAATTGATCAGCTTGGGAGTTATCGTTATAATAATATTCATCTGGATAATAGTTGTCACAATTAAAATGATGTGTTCTTTGATTATTCGGACGAAAAATTGGATTTGGACTTTCAAATTTCTTTTTTTGAAGATTGGGATGGGGGATTGGAGCATTGCTAGAATTATTTGGATTTTAAGGTTTCGATACTTGGGAATTCGGTTGACTTTGTTGACTAAAATTTCTGTTTGGATAAAACTGATTTGAATTATTGAAACTTTGCTGAGGATTGAATCTTTGTGGGTTTTTCAATTGTTGTCTTGGATCATTATTATGTGAGTATCGAATGTTCTGTTGTTGCCTTTGCCTACATTCGTTAACTGTATGCCCTGACTTTTTACAAAAATTGCATAATTTGACTGGAGTATTTTTATTATTCTGTTTGAATTTCTGTGTCTCAAAATAATGTAATTGCATTTCTCGTTTAATGCGGCCGATTGCAGAAACTATATCGTTAGGGTTACTGGCACGTATTATCTGACCAATGCGAGGTTCAAGACCTGTCAACAATGTGTTAAGACACATATTTTCTATTAATCTCGTCTGTGCATTTTTCTCATCAGGATTCATGCGTTGTTTATTTATAGCTGCGTATAATTTAGAGTTCAAGGTTTGTAATCTTGACACGAATGTTAATGGTGATTCATTCGGCATCTGTCTTATTCGTTGCAAATCTTGTATAAGCGAATTTAGATCACGGGAGTCGCCAAAATGTGTTTCTAATAGATTTTTAATTTCGTTCCATGATTCTGGATTGCGAGAATTAACTAATTCTGCTGCAACTCCTTTCAATTTATTTTTTATATGTAATACTAGAAAAATTTTCTGATCACCTACTGCCATACGGGTTGCTATGTCGCATGAATTTATAAAAGTAGTTAGAAAAATTTGATTTCCATCATATTCGGGAATTAGTGAAAAAATTTCAGACAGCCTATATGGTTCTATCTGAGATTGTGTTGTATTTGCTTCAGTTGTTTCTGTCATTCTGAATGTATTTCTTAGTTAGTGTAAATTAATATTAATGGTAGATAATATTTAACGAAAGACAATAGAACTTTGTTTTCTTTGTTTCAAATGAGAATAGAATCAATATAAAAATGTAATGAAAGTGTGATTCTCTGCTTACGTTTTCCTTTTCTTTCGTTTGGTAAGTTGTGGGTTGTCTTCAGGACTCGAGCAGATGAAATCCTACTTCGTACGTGTCGACTACAGTTGGGTGATTCTCGACTCTCAATCCTACTGACTACGCCAATTTTTGTTACGGGATTTGTAACAATTAAAACTTTTTTAAAAACTTTATTTATTTAAACTTGTTTCACAACTTGTAGTTCAGTTTGACTTTACAATATTTAATTTTGAAAATAACAATCTGACTTAAAAGGTGACTTCAAAAGTGATTGAAGTGGAGAAAGATCCAATATTTATACCTTCTGTGTTATGACGTCACTAATTACGTTTCAGAACCTTTATGGTAAACAAGTGCAGGTGCCTTTTTGATGATTTTACAAATAAAGGTTCTAGAAGTTTCTCTAGTAATAAAGTACCAAATATTGCGTCTTTGATGAATTTGCAGGTTTCAAGGAGAAACATTAAAACAATAGGAAACTTGATATGAGCGTCTGAGAGAAGAACGTAGAAGATTATTTTAGATAAGTAACAATTAAAATTAGTATGTGACGCAAATTAATCAAAGTATAATCAATATTAAACAAGATGTGGTTAGCATATAACATGTATGTAACCAAACCTATACTCCCAGCATTTACATCACTCTGGGTATATCAATTTAATATGGTAAGTGGCAGTTGGTCGGTGATTCTATACATATACCCAAAAAAGGTTATATATATATATACAATACTTGAAAGTGCTTATGGATCTCCATTTTGTTCTATTGTGATTGCTGTTCTTTGAGGTGGTGGTTGTTTATCAAAAGAGAGTATATAAGAGTATATTTGGCTCAGACCTTGAGTTCTCTTGTTCATGCTTTTGCACTCTTCATCTATCTCCACCATCTCAAGAAAGATGCGTTTTTGCCAGTTCCTTTCTATGTGGAGGACACTAGGATTATCAAGATCTGTAGGATGTTTGGTTCGAGTTGCATCTTCCGCCAAGGCGCAAAACGTCTTTTTGATGTTGATGTCACTGCGGTGGTCTATTGTTCTATTCTTAAGGAGTTGAATGTTCTGTCCAATATATTTCATGTCACAACCTAAATATTGTATGCTGTATACACAGTGGGAAATGTTGTTGATAGATAATTTGTCTTTAGTTCTAGTATATAATAGATTAATAGGTTTAATGTTTTTTTGAGCTCCTTTTATATTTTCATGTTTGAAGACACTTATAAGTCTACTGGAAAGGCCTTCAATATATGGTAAGAATCCATATTTGATTACCATATTTTGGTTTATTTCTACGATTTGTCTTGTAGTTTGAAGATTTATCGCTGTATTGTATAATAATCTACGCAACAACCCAGATAGGTAACCATTATGGATGAGGGTATATACCCTCTCTAGGCTTTCATTTCTTAGAGATGATTTGAAAGTTTGAAACCTTTATTCTTCACAGCTAGAATTATGTTAATTTTTATTTTTTCAGGATGATGAGATTTATAATTAATATATCTTCCAAAGCTGGTAGGTTTAGAGTACCAGTTTAAGATTATCCTATTGTATTCTAGCCTAATAACTTGAGTATCCAGGAAGAGTACTTTTCTATTTGTTTGTCTTTCTACAGTAAACTGTCAGTCTCTATGACAGTTGTTAAATGTTTGTTCTATTTGATTTTCTGGAACTGTACAAATTATGTCTTCCTCATAGATTTTAAGCCACGGTATTAGAAACGGTAACTGCGCGATGCACTCATCAAGTAGGTCTTTCATTACAGAAGAGGCCAAGATTGGGGAAATGTAAGAGCCCTTAGGATTGCCTAGTATTTGTTGATAGAAGTTTCCGTCGAATACTAGGTAAGTGGTATCAAATACATGATTTATTAGTTCTTAAAAAAGTAGTTTTATTGATTTAGCATTTTATGCGAATATCATCGGAATGTTTATTGATGGTTTTTTTAACTAGAACGCTTGGTATGTTGTTAAATAATGAAACAACGTCTAAGCTTATAAGAACATATCCTTCGGGTAGCTGTTTTCCTTTTGCAAATTCCGCAAATTCGAAAGAATCTTTTATATAGTACTCATTAAAATTAAATGATTTTATTAAGATTCGAGTAACAATCTTGAGAATTGACACTAGAGATGATTGGTCGTAAGCTTAGTGTTGGTTTGTGTATTTTTGGTAACCCATAGTGTCTAGCAGCAACACCGTTATGAATAGTTAGGTTCTGTTTTTCTTCTTTACATATCGCTCCTTTCGAATGTATTTGTTTGATTACTACATTAGACTTATTTTGTATTGTTAGTGTAGGGTCTCTAGATAAAAGTTTGTAATATTTTTTATCTTGCAACAATTGATTGGACTATTCTATATATTAGTTTTTTGATAAAACCACAGTTGAATTGCCTTTGTCTGATCTAGAAATTACAAGATCACTTTTTGTTTTTAAAAATAATTTTGTCTTTATGTGAAGATTGTTAAGGATTTGATCAGAGTTCATCTTTTTATGTAAGTGATTTGATATTATATTCGTTATTTGTGCTCTCATTATGATCTTTTTATTGTCATTTACATCAGGCAAAAGGAGTTCAACGTCGGCTAATAGCTTCGGGATTGAGATGTCGGTAACTGTTGGTGGAACGGCAAATTTATGACCAAGAGATAAAAACAATTTAATATCTTATAGAATGTTGAAATTTGGTAAGGTCTCTTTTGATAAACAACCACCACCTCAAAGAACAGCAATCACACTATATGAAAATGAAGATCCATAAGCACTTTCAAGTATTTTATATATATAACTTTTTTTTTGAGGTATATGTATAGAATCACCGAACAATTGCCACTTACCATATTAAATTGATATAACCAGAGTGATGTAAATGCTGGGAGTATAGATTTGGTTATATACATTGTGTTTATTTTTACAAAGACTGAACAAAATAACCTACCTATATCTTTATCTTTATCTTTTCTACTCTTTGATTGATAGATGTTAAGTCAATGGTTGTCACACAAACAACAGCCATAAAAGAACACCTTATTCAAAGAACATAAAAGGCAAATGATTCTGATTTCCGTGTAATTGTAAAGAATTACAAATAAATATTACTTTCCTTTTTCTTCATCCTTACTATAGAGGAAATATTATACTATTGATGACCAGCTCTTTTCTCATGTAGTTCTGAAATTGTTATTAATTCATTTACCTAATATCAATATTAAATAATAAATTAGAATTTGGTTTAGGTTCTGACATCAAAAGAAATAAATAGATATTTTTTGAGAAAAGTGAATTTATTGTTAATATTGTTTTATTAGCGAATTTTATATTATCAATATTTTTATTAAAGATTTTCGCTAGCTTAGGAGTGATATCTTTGATATATGGCAATGATGCAAAAATAGTTGTTGTAGGATTGGACGGCTTATTGTTTAGCTCTCTTATGGAATGAGAGTTAAAAATTGTTATTATTGATTTACGAAACGTCAATTTGTATTTATTTACTTTTGTGCTGATTGCTGATTATTTCTTATTTTCTAAAAGAATACATCAAAAAACTGTTTATTTTTTAACTAGTTACATAGTTATGTTGATTCTTTTTTATCGTTTACTTTGGAAAAAATTCTAATAAAACAAAATTACTTACATCAAAATAATCAAGCTCAATTAACGTAAGTAATGTTGTTAATAAAAAAAGGAACCGAAGAACTTCTTTCTAATTATAACTGTTTTATTTATAGTTTCCCTGATGATGGAATGAAATATATTCCGAAAGCTTGGATTAAAGTTAAAAAAATCAGCGAAAATAGTTTCAAGTTTCTAAAATGGCCGCTAGGTGGGCGTAATTACCATAGTATGAATTAAAATTATTTTTTTCTCAAAAAATCGATACATTAACGTATTGCTTTAGTACCGGAAATTGAATGTTCATGAGATTCTGCATAATATTGGTCTTCACGCTTTTTCCGTATTTTTTATCATAAGGGTGGGGTGAGCTGGGAAACAGTACTTTCTTAAACCACTGCAATCTCCTAGACGCGTTATCCAAATCTAATGAGTTTAGTCTTGTTTGAAAGATAACTCGACGCTTATTTCAAAAATAATGTCGGAAGTGTTTGCTAGTTCACAACTTTACTCCTAGAGGGCGCTGATAAGCCAATATTCAGTCTTCATCTTTTCAAATCAAATCAAATGGAACGATACCTTTCTTTATTATTGATAATAAAAGGCACATAATTAGCTATATTTTGGCGAAAAACGCGACTCTATATAAAGATATATATATATAACGAGTAAAGTCGTTTTTGAATTATTGTGAAATTGATATTTTTGTTTTAATAAGAAAGTAATAATCATTATCACTACCTATTTAGAGATATCAGTTACATATTGCTTGTTCAGATAGTGTGCACTGAGTAAAAAAATAATATTATAACTATTCCTTTAGGTACTTTAATCATAATATCCCTAAAAATGTTGATAGCTGCGTAGTTTTACTTTGCCTATAGACCATTGGATTAATTTTATTCGTTCTTAAGTTAGCATAAAAATAATTCTTGATAAAAAAGTAATTATTATGGAAACCAATGGTTTTTTGATCGAGAAAAAAAAACGAGAAAAAAAAACATAATTATCTATTTAAGCAATATTAATTAATAATAATTAATTAATAATATTAATTACAACGTAAAATAAAACATAAAAATAATTATTTAAGTGACCATGACATGGACATGAAACTACCGTCAACTTCGGCTGTCAGGAATAACATTAAAAATGTTGGCCAATAAGTAAAAAGAGGGTTTGTGAAAGTGTACTGTGTGTGCTTCTCTTACTTTTCCACCGCACGCCACTGCTCATAACAACAAGTAATGATAACAAATATGTGCTGGTATATCGGATTTGCTATTTTCCAACAAAAACAGAAAAACATTTTTATTTATTTTCTTGCTAATCAATTTTCGCTTCGTTTGAGATTACATTTTACAATAATTAAAAAACGAGTAAAGATATCGAGTCGAGGTTAGCGCCAAAATGTAGCTATTCATATGGCGTTTAATACTTACCAATATGTTGAATTATCATTCAAACAAGACTAAACTCGTTAAATTTGGATAACACGTCTAGGAGATTACAGCGGCTTAAGAAAGTACTGTTTCCCAGCTCCCCCCACCCTTATAATCAAAAATACGGAAGAATTATGAGGATCAAAATTACGCAGAATTTCATGAACTTTCCATTTCCGGTAGTTAAACAATACATTAATATATCGATTTGGTGAGAAAAAATTAATTTAACTTTACACCATGGTAATTATGCCATCTAGCGAGCATTTCAGAAACTTGAAAATATTTTAGCTGAATTTCTCTTAGCCGATTTACTCAAGTATAGTTTTTTCCCGAAGTCGTAGGGTCCACGGTTTCTCTATTATCCTACCCCGCTGACCTTAGTGGGACACCGGTATTATATATATATATATATATATATATATATATATATATATATATATATATATATATATATATATATATATATATATATAAATGTATTTATATATTTATTGACTTTGTATTCTTGACTGGTTTTATATTAAATAGAAAGATGTTCTTGGGGATGCAGTCATGTATTCAATAAAATTCTTTGATTGAAGCCGAGCTTTCCGGAATGTTTATTTTTTTCTTCAGGGCAAAAATCGTGAATTTAGAGTAAATTAGCTAGAAACAGATTTCATAGCCATCAATTACAAATGTAATTGATAATGGTTGTAGAAGTCCATTCTCGAAGTGGAGTGAAATGGTAAGACGAAAAAGAAACACAGTTTTAAACTGTGGAGAAGACTTTGTGTTTCTTTTTCGTCTTAATGTAATTGATGACTGAAGAAGAGAATAAACATTCTCGAAAGCTCGGCTTCAATCAAAGAATTTTATTGAATAAATGACTGCATCCCCAAGAACATCTTTCTATTTCATATATATGTATATATATATATATAAATGTATATATATATATATATATATATATATATATATATATATATATATATATATATATATCGATATTCACCACTACAAGCTACGCAAGTAGAATTATCTTCCTCAGAATCTTTCTTCCCTTCTTCATTTGAAGAATCATATTCTTGTTCTACTTGACGCAAATATTGTTAAGGGGTCCTTTGGTGGTGGAGATTCATCATGAAAAGATATATAACCATCTGTATCTGATTCACTAGAGCAACGTTTCTTCTCAGCTTTCGTAACTGTTGTAGCCTTGACACCTTCGTTCTTATTTTTAGCACTTCTTTCTTCTTCTGCTCTCATTAGCTCATCTTTCTCAGGTGTGTCAGTAATAATAGAACATCTGTCTGTCTGTCTGTCTGTCTGTAGTCTGGCATACATACATATTGAAGGATTACCGGCGACGCAATGTAAGGGTTTTCGTTAATCATATATACAAGGTGTCCAAAATATTAAGAACGGTAGACGCGACGAGGTTGTTTCCATGAGCAAAAAGATGTAAGTTATTCAGGTCGATAAAGATACATTCTCGAAGCGGGGTGGTTTGTCGAGAGAAGTCATAGGTAAAGGCTTTTACCAATTTTCTATAAGTTTATTTTTAATTTTTAGTGTTGGTTGATATTTTTTGTCTCAATTTTTGAACGCAAAAGTCAAATTATAAAGATTCCATGCAGTATTTTCCATGTTAAATATTGAAAAATATACAATACTTCTATAGTTCCATTGAATCGGACACATTGACGCCCATGAATTGGACGTCCATTTCATGGGCGGCGAGGTGTCCAGTTCATAGGGTATGTGGTTATTCCAAATAACCTCAAAATATAATTTCTACATATCTATATATCAATGATAAAACATTCGTGTCTGTGGAGGGATAATCGCCTAATGTTTGTATAAAAATATCGGCAAACAATTGTCACTAGAAAGGTACTTACTCACTTCGCAAATTCACTTAAACATTTACTTTTTCGGCGGTAACTTTTTAAATGCACTCTTTGTCAACATGAAGCAGGCCATGGATTCAATCATTTTCCACGAGATGTCGCCTGATGTTAAGGAGAAGGGAATTGCATAGCCAATGCTAAATTATCATCGGCTGTAGTCGAAAATTAGACCGTCCGGTTCATGGGCTGTCCAATTCAAGGGAACTCTCCCCTAAGCTTTATTCGAGTAATTTTTGAGCACTTTTTGACGTATCTAATAAAAAAGTGGTAGGGGTGATTCAATGTTATTTAAATAAACAGCTGTAACTCCTTAAAGATTGAACAGATTTTAGCAAGCTTTTTATCATTGGAAAAAAGTTTATTACTCCTTCAAACCTATTTTACCCGTAATATGTCTAATTCTTAGTGATGCTGCTAGAGCGTATTTTTCCATATAATTACATAAAATTACAAAATTCTCAAACAATATTAATATGATTTTTTTTTCATAGAAATGTAGTGAAAGTATACTTAAATAGGCCAGTGAAAACCACATCTCGATTTTTTATTCCTAGCCAAAAATATCTAAGAAAGAATATTTTGTAATAATAAAATTTTAGACACGCTATTTAACCGGTATTTTTTTTTTCTCAAGACCCAATTTTTTGTACATTTACTGGGTGGATTTCAATGAAAAATCACTTTACAAGTTTAAGATGGCGGTTATGCCGCCTGGCGACCATCTTCAAAATCTGAAAACATTTTCCATGATCTTCTCTTGGTCACAGTAGTAATTTTTTTTTCACCGCAGGTCTCTATGATGAATAGCTTCCGAGATATAGCACTTTGCTTTCTCATCTGGCCATATAAACTACTAAACTAATAAACTAAAAGAGACAACTCCAAAAATACCTAATATATCTACAAATGCACTAGAAACTTGTAATAATATAAACACAAATAAAAAAGAGATAAATATAAATAAATATATATTATTGTAATTTCACTATGTAGGAAAGGTTTGTCAAACATTGTCCAACAGTTTTCCTTTCTGCTTCGTAATCTACCAATGCGTTCATCCAGGTCCACATATTTTCTTTCACTTTTTCTTGGAGATATATGAAGCTCCAGTTGCGATTTCAAAAGTTGGTAATGCCGTATTGAAGATTAGAGAATAATTCAAAAATACAACTTCGTTTGAGTCGACTGTAGCATTCATTCTTCCAAAGAACTCGTTGTTCTATGTCTTTAGCCATAGCATATCCACATATTTTGGACAATATCATTTTCCAGGCATTGCTCGACGAAATAATCATTAAGTTGCTGTAAAAGCTGGTTTTGTGGCTATGAATCAATGATCCACATACAGCCTTCATCCATTGCATCATGCACATGCAGCACATTTTCTTATGTGGGAGCGAAAGTCTTCATTGTCTCTATACAAACAAGTCATTTCGAGCTGTTGCACCTTTCACCACAAGCACTGATTAAAGTGAAAATTGCAACCCTTTAGCGTTGTAGTTGTAAATTCTCCACGAATGCTATGAATTGCTCCTGTTTCAAAATCGTTTTGAAATGTTTTTGGTGACCACAACAGAATTTTTCCATTAATGAGCCTGTTGTATGTATTTTGTTATCGATTGGGCATCAGAGCGTACAAAATTGGGATAATATTTGTCACACTATCAATGCTTCCGAGGTCGGCGTAGATAGTACCTATATAATTGACCGAAATGAAGACAGCAGCTCTTGAATGTACCATCTCCAAAGAAAACAGTTTTTCATTTCATAATAATGTGTCTAATGATGCACATAGAATGTTTATTTAGTTTTATAAACTAATTTGTCTCACAAAATCTACCCTCAGTATAAGAATTTGTCCATATATGCAATACGGTATGTACCAAACTTTGATTTTTTTGTATTCGTGAAAAATACATCGATGTAATGATAGTTACATTTTTATACAATGTTCAAAACCCTAAAAATATACAGAACGTTCCCACTTTATACCTGCCTAGACAATATATGTAAAAATTTAAAAGACATCGTTTTTCAAGATTTTGTTCTTAATGGGAATATCAAAAATTATTTCGCACAAGTTATCAATTAATATAAACTAATAATGAAAATAATTTAAAATATTTAACTTATGCCTTGAATTAGAATATTATCTCTATTTTGAATTAGTTTTTACTCTCAAAGTAGTATCCACATCAAACAGAATGTGATCTCAAAAGACCTGGCTTACTCAAGGTTTATTAATATAGGTACAAAAAATGGAAGACAAGTATACATAGAAAAGAAAGCAATACAAGCAATACACAGCTAAAAAAATCTGTAATAAATAAAGACAATTTATTTACTACATAACAGGAATATAATAATGAATGCTAGTAACAGGTATAAGGCTGTCTGGAATGTGATAAAACCATAAAGACATTTCAACAGTTTTCAATTGCCCATTATCTGATTTATAGAAGAAACTTTTAGACTAGTCTTATAACACCTACCCGCCATTACTCAATATTCAATGTAGCCACAGCTTGTACATTCACCATGTCTGAGAAAATGATGTAAAATTTATTAACAGTGAACTTCAAACATCCAGTTCCTCGGCATATGATGGATTCTGTAACGATATACTCAAAAAATATAGTAAAATTTTCTGCAAGCTGGTGAAGTTTCTGACAGTTTTAGAACAACCAAAATGGCCAATATTTTGAAATCTAGTAAATATAGAGAATTACGAGCATTAGTCCTTTCGTCAAAGTTTTTGAGAGATGTGCAAACTGTTGGTTAAATTACAAGTATAATCTGCTAAATAAAAAACGATATGGTTTTCAAATTATAATGCTAAAGTAACGTATCTAAAAATGCAGCATGATGTTCTTGATGAATGAAAGAAACCCGTCGATTTATTCAAACCGTTTGACTTAGAAAATCATAACATTCTATTACAAAAACTCAAAATGTATGGTGTTCAACAGCTATCATAGCCACAGTAAACGTTATGTCGAGTTTAATTGCTATAAGTCTAGAAACTTTGATGGATCAATTCTAGGTTCAGTGCTATATATGATATTTTAAACGATTTAGACTTCAAAAATATGTAATAAATGCAGAAGATACTTCACTTCAAATCAGTTGTAGATGCAGCTTAGTCTGCTTCCAATCAATTATGGCAAATACATCATTAGTTTGGGAACAACAGATAAAATCTGAATGGCGAGAAGTCACTATGCTTTAAATTTCTTATTCACACAATAATCAGCCGTTATGTAGAATCCTTGATAGGAACAATCAAACAGAAATATTGCTTGAAATTTCCAGGTGTTCATCTGTCCCATGAATGCAGATGGGTCACCTATATAGACAATGTATGTGAAAAGTTTACATTTTACATTAATCGACTCCAACTAGTCACCGAAAGATCTGTGGTTATTGCCTTTTATATTGAATATTTTCATTCTAATTTGTCATAAGTTATAACAGCATTAGGTGGATCTAGTTGAGCAGTCAAAATATTAATTTTCCATAAAAGATGATTAATGATTAATTGCCGGCGGTAACAGCAGAAATACTTGCAAAACAATTTGATTTTAACAATGGTAACTTTTCTATACATGTTCGAGCTACTTCTATGCCCACTATGGCAGCTTCAGATCTTGAATACCCATAACAACTGATCTACTAATAATTCAAATGTGAGGTTCTCCGCCATAGACTCTTACGGACTGAATTGAGCTAAAAGTCATGACCATTAAATTTTACAAGCTTCCAGGAATTAATTGACTATAGTCAATTTACTAAGAAAATTAAGCTTCTTCGCTTACACAGTGAATAGATACTATACTGTGATTGAATATCTCTTTGACATAATTTAATATGACGAAATTGCTATTTTCTTTTCTTTTACAGCTGTTATATATTGTGATATTATTCATCATTTGAGGTTTTGTTACGATATATCTTCTGTACTCTACTTTGTGACGTATTCTTTACCATCAACTAATGGTCAATTGAATAAAGATTATAATAATTTGTATTATTATGATTAGTGTTTTATTGTAAATTATCTGAATACTAATCAGTAAATAAAGTGATTTGCTGAACGAAAGAAGATGGCCTGTTTATAGTTAGGTATACTATTCCTGGTAAGCAGAAATCCATTTTTCGATTCCTTTAGACCCATATTCATACATAGTTTTATCAATATATGATGAGACTAAAGTCATTTCTCCTTGGCTGAACATTTGGAACATTTGCAATAAAGGACATTACACCGAGTCTTCCTTCACCCGAATATGCAGCTCGCTTGAGAGTTATATAACTGTGGTCTATTGATTACCTCTAAAATAAGCTTACATTATGACAGTCAGTAAGTCAAGATTCAGTATCATTTAATTTCCATTCGCAGAGTCTTATCCACTCTGCAATATTTTATTACAAATAAAAATGAGAAAAGAGCTATTCCTTTGGAGAGAAGTTCAAAACGATTCTGATTGCATTATAGATAATTATTCCGTTTTGCCGGTTGGTCCTTCATAAAATCCCCATTTATTCTTGGTTGAAAGCAATTTGGTGAAGTAACTACACATTTATCTGATTATTTAGCACCCTTAATCAAGTGAATGCTTTTCCACCACTTGATGAGGATTTGAATTTTTATCATTCCCTCAGTCGCTCTACCAGTTGCAAGGAATAATAAATGCTTCCCTTATTGTGTATAAGCTCACCAAGCTGGATCTAATTTTTCACTGTTTGCTGTTTGCTTATCTTGGAATTTATATAATGCATTTTTGCATTGAATTTGGCATTAGTTGTAAGTAAAACTAATTCGGATGATGTTATTTATTATAGAGCAAAGGTAGCTAGCTTAGGTGCTGTACGCATCTGATCTTAAATTTCTAAGATATTTTTTTTAAATTTGAGTTTCATCATGATGTTTTGCTGAAATATGGTACGTTGTCATAGTTTTGTGGCAAATAAACCTATTTCTATCTTTATAATAATAAATGTAATGCTTTTTCACAAAATTTAAATATATGTTGTTTTTTGCATAGTATATACCCAAAAAACATTCCCAATGTAAAACTTTTGGAGGTGAGACCTATATTCTGTAAAACTCGACAAAAAAATCTCAAATCAATCGTACACCGATACGATTTTGGTACATTTTTATCATGTAATTCTATCGCTTCTCACCGCCCTCAAAATATCTAATGCATTGAAAAGTATAAAATAATCTTATAGATTTAAACGAGCAATTCTTGCATGTTCCGTGTATCTAGATAATAGCGACGAATTGGATCAAATCATATATTAAGATAAGGTTTCGCTTTTTAAGATTACTTATCTACATATATAGGTATATTTCCTAATAAAACGCGAATGGGTATGGTCCTCGAGGTCCACATTAGCTATTCAGCTCTTGATTTATTATAACAGTTGCTACTGCACACTCTTCCTGGGAAATTTTTCAAGTGCTGGTGGATCAAAAACTGCACGTATGTAGTGAATTAAATAAAAGCGTTAAGGACATTATCGAAACCGGCACAAAACTGTCGAATGCAATAGAGAAAAAAACGCAAAGTGTAGTTTGAGTACCGATAACGGCCGTCTGGCCTGGACTGACAGTGCAGGGCTGACTGGTACCTTAACTGATACTTTTTTATCTCATTCATACCGGCTACTTGCTTCTTCGTCGCTTCAGAATGCTTCATTCTACTCTTTACTCTATGCTATGACTATCAATTATCAACCACAGTTTTACTGCTGAAGATGCCAGCTTGGGTGACAAAACATTTGTCGGGGATGAAACATGAATGTTGTTGTGTCGTGATGATTTTCATTTGATGATATGTTATAGAATAGAATAGAATGTATTGCATCCGTAAATTACAAATTGGATAAGTCATGTATAAAATTTAAAACAATATGTAGGCATAAGAATAAAAATAAAATTAACACTCCACATACAATAATAATGAAATAAAACTCACCAATAGTAACACTAGCTGCTTGCAAGGGAGTCTTCAAGGAGCTGATTGAAATCAATCGATTTGATAAAGGCTCATGTTTATTAAATTTCTTTTCAATGTTTTTTCGAATGATTCCAATGGCAGTTCTCTAATTCTCTTCGGCAAAGTATTGAATAGAGAAATACCTATTGTTTTACTCTTATCTAGTCTTTTCATGAGAGGTACAAGGTTTTGTCCTTTCCGGGTATTATATCTGTGGATATCTGAATGTGTTGTGAATGTGTGCATGTTATTTTTACGTTATTTTTACGTATGTGATGTTTTCGTAGACAATATGTGAGAATAGTGTCGTGATTCTTAAGTTTTTAAACAGAGGTTTACAGTGTTAAGTACAGCTGCTTTTACAATGCTACGTACAGCTGTTTTTTGTAAAGTAAAAACTCGAACGGCGAAAACTGATTTTGACAGTTTACTGCAGATAAATTTAATGTGTGCAGCCCAAGTGAGGGATTGGTCGAGATTTACTCCCAAAAACTTTACTGGTTCTGGCTAAGAGATGTCGCGAGAAGTATTATGATTATTTGTGAAAAGGTATGTCTTTGTTTTTGTTTCGTTCAAAAATAAATCATTATGGTTAAACCAGTGTTTTGCATGAGCAGTAATGTCTGCTGAAATACCATCAATACCATTAATTGATTCTATGTCTAGAGAGAAGGATGTATCGTCAGCGTATAATATGGTTAGCAATTCTCGTTATAACAACATATGTGAGGGTAGGTCATTGGCATAAATTAAAAATAAGAAAGGCCTCATTATAGATCCCTGTGGTATGCCTCTTTTAATAAGACGTTCCTGGCTTACGTTTTCATTATTATACACCCTTTGCATTCTATTCTGGAGGTAGGATTGAATCATGTTCCTACAAACTCCTCTTATTCCATACCATTCTAATTTTTCAAGTAATTTGTCATGGTTGACAATTAAAAGCCTTTGACAGGTTCGTAAAAATTGTTAGGTATGACTGTAAGAATGTTCACTGCATCAACTGTACTTTTCATTTTTCTAAATCCAAATTGATAAGCATCAAACAATTTGAGTTTTTCCAAAAAAATACTAAATTGTATCAGGATCGCCTTTTCAATTACTTTTGAAAATGTTGGCAAAATATGTATTTGTCTATAGTTTTCAGACAGTTGTTCATCACCTTTTTTATGAATAGCAAGAACTTTGGAGCGCTTGAACACAGATGGAAATATTTCGTCAGAAAGATAGTTGTTTGTTGTATTATAAAAGTTAAAGGTTTTATCAAAAGTAGTATGCATTGTTTAAGCAATTTAGTACTGACGCCATAATTATCTTGAGTTTTGCTAGTTTTGCGGTTATAGACAATTGAGAGGATTTCTTCTTGAGTAAAAGGTCTAATAAATAAAGAATTTATAATTGAAGTATTTTTCAGTATTCCAATATCATCAATATTATCAACAATATCATCCGCATGATCGGTAAAAAATGTATTGAAAATGTCTGTATCGAATTCGTGTTGAGTTCTGATGCTCATATTGACTCTTTTGCTATTTATAATTTCCCATATTGTTTTATTCCTATTGTGGGATAAAGTTATTTGCTTCTTGTAGAAATTTCTTTTTGCTTCCGCCAATGCTTGTTTATAATTTTCTTTTGCTATGTTATATTGACATTTATTGTAATTACTTGGATTTGTTTTCTTTATATTATATATGAATTGGACAGTTTGTTTGATTTTATCGATTTCAGGGGTTCTCCAGTAATCTGTTTTTATTTTTTTTTTTCGATAGCATTAGATTTGGAACAAGGAAAAGTGTTAATAAAATGCTTCATAAATATCTCATGGAATTTTAGAGCCATTTCCTCAGTTGATGATTTGTTATACATACTTGTCCACGATTCATCAGTCAGGCCATTTTGAAACCTTTGAAAATTATTACTTGAGAAGTTTAATTTATTTTTAAAATATAACTTTCTATGATTTTGAATTTTTAATGTTAGTGTTTGAGCATCATGGTCCGACAATGCTGCAGTGATGATTTTGGTATTGGAATTTTCAATGTTTGTAAATACATTGTCAGGACAAGTTTTAGAATTCCCTGATATTCTAGTAGCTGAATGATTTTTTGTTTCAAGGTTAAATTATTTTAAGAGATCAATTACCATATTTGATTTGTTCCCTTGCATTAGAAAATTCACATTAAAATCTCCGCAAATCACAACATTTGCTTGGCTATAATATTTCTCAATGTATAATAGAGCTTCTGAAATTATTGCTAGAAATTTTGTGATATCAGGGTTGTCACAGGGCGATCGGTATACACATATTACATTTAGTTGTTTAATGAATATTGCAGATATTTCACAGTGAAATTCTTGTGAAAGCTGCTGTACAGCGTTAACCTTTTTGGCATCAAAAAAAATATTTAGGTATATGCAGGTGCCCCCATGAATGAGTTTCGCTCTACTGAATATCGAGACTAGTTTAAAATTAGTAATATTATAACAAGAAGACTCACGTGCAGTCAGCCAGTGCTCTGTGAATCACAGTACACTTAGATTATTCAGTTTATTTACAAAATTGTCCAATTGCAGAATTTTGTTGCGAATACACTGAATGTGAGCCGACTTTTCTTCTGTTTAATGCTGTGGGTCGCTAGACTTTCGCCTGTGGCACTGGGCACTTGAACGTCCAGCAGTACACAAAAAACGTTCCCAAGCTGTACTTGTCTTCAATTCCTTCAATCGTTGGCAAAATATTTTGACGGTTGAAGACTTTGTTCCAAATTGGCTATTTTTGGCGAGCAATAAATCGACAACATCCTAAAAATAGATGGAATTCTCAGCAATTTTCACCATTCCAGTTGACTTCAAAAGTTCTCTTTCATCTTTATTAGAATTGCCATTATAGGGACTAAATTATTTTAATGAGGTAAAATTTATTCGCTTTCCATTACAATGTGATGGTTTTGAAACTAAAGGCTCATAAAACGACAGCGGTTGAATATTATCGCCAAAGGCAAGTTTAGCCATCGAAAGATGTATTTCTGAAGAAGCTACCGGCGCGTTAGTGCAACGGGCTCCGAAGAAATGCAAAATAGTAGTTTGGTGGTACAAAACCTTCCCAGCCTCCTCGCTACAATAGCCTGCTTGAATGTCCACATCATAGTAAGTTCCATTATTTTCACTGCTTGGAACTGCATAAAGAAAAGAGGATTTTTTTAAATATCTTCCTCCGGTAGATAATCAGTTTTCTTTAGTTGTTTGTTTAAAAATAATTCATTGGAACTATCTCGGTTATTTATGAAATTCCTTAGCCGATGCTGATAATATTCTTCCAAAAGTGTACAGGATAAGTCAACCAAGGCTATTGTATTATATGCTTTATTTCTGTTTAAGACAACATCTTTGAACAATCTTACTGTTATCTCACTAAAATTGTTTGTTTGGTGTCCGTATCTTAATGCATCTATATAAGCTAATGCCCAATATTCCATTCTATTCCAATGATTTGTAATATATTTTACCCATTCTGGATAATCCATACATTAGCACTTTTAAATGCTTCTAATGGTGCTTCATTGGTCGATGCTTTCAATATCGCCTGAAATTTTTTGTTAAGTGATTGATGCCGATCTCTCGGAAAATTATTTTTCTTTTCCCAAAGCCAACGTCAAATTGAATGACCAACATGGAATCGGCACAAAAGCGTTTTACATTTCGGCCAAACAGATTTGAGGGCGTTCCTTTCTGCGTCACTATCGTCTGTCATGAAAATCCTAGGATATCCTTCTCCACAAAATGAATGGGTTACGTTATTTTTAATTAGCTGAAATCTGGCAATATAGTCTTTTTCAGTTTGTCCTTTAGTTATTATTACACCTAAAGGAACGACTCCAATTTCACAAGGCGTAAGCGTAAATGTGACATAGTGGTTCAATGGATCACAACAACATGTACTATCCGTGAATACAATATGTTTAGAAAATGGTAAGGAGTGCGCGCATTGCACTTGAAACTTTACAATAATTCCGTCTTTATCATAAATTTTCAGTTCTTCTTGTAATTTCTCAAATAAGCAGGTGCCATTTTAAAAATTAAATACAAATTCGGGTGACATTTTATGTACCTCCAAATTAAGAGCTTGCCACTTGCTGTACCAAAAAGACACTGTTCGGTATTCAGGATTAAGCATAAGGATTAAGGTATAGAATTGACCTTAGTTGATAATGCACGTGAACTTTCAGCTGGCTAATAAATTTCTAATCTAACAAGGTATTAAGCGAAGTTTTTTGTGAAAAATGTGAACTAATCAATTGAAGTGTTCTTCTTTCTCGACACGTAAGCAAATTATCTTTTTTCAAAAATAATCCCAAGTTCTTATCAACATTTGTTTTCATTGCTTCTGCATTGTTTATTTTCTTAGAGGTGAAAATCACATATCCGTATATTCGATTCGCGCCAACGACTCGAGTTGATATCGGGTCCCCACCTCTTTCTAACGCTCAACATTGCAGCGCTGTACTGTCACACTCAGTCAGTAATTTGGTAAGTCTACTGCTATTGTTATAAGAGTACGCCACTTTTCTGGTATTGCGGTTCATAAACATCGCGTCTCATTTTCGTACTAACATCACCTTTCCCTGTGTATTCCTTTGTGTCCGTGGCCCTCCTGATTTGTTAGAGTCTCACGTATAGGCCCACGAGAGTAAAAAGTCTACCTTATCCTCTCCCCACAAATTAATAAAAAAACACCGTCAATAGTACCCAAAGAGAACCAAAAATCGAAAATAATGACAGATAATTGTTCAGTGCACACGGGATCAATCGCTGATGATGATCAACTCCAGTGTTCTGGATGTCGCAAATTCGTACACCCTCAGTGCACTAATCTTCCCACCAAAGAAATAGATTCAATCAAGGAATCAAACACAAAATGGAACTGTGCTAGCTGTGATGCACGTAAACGATCATTGCGAAGCGATTCCCAACCTTCTAGCAATGATAAGCCAATAACAATGACCATTTTTCACTTCTCATGAATAAGATCACAACAATAGCTGACCATCTGAAGTCTATTAAAAAAGACCAATCTTCTATTATTTCTGAGATATCAAAATAAAGGGAAACACTTGAAACCCGTGCAAGGACGCTCGACGTCCGTCAAATTGCAATATCTGCCTGCGAAAGTAAAATAAACCTCGAACACTCCAATGCTGCTCTTATCTTGAACGTTGAATCGATCACCCATGATGTCCTCGAAATTAAACGAGGTATCGAGGAAAATTCTAAGAATTCTACTTCTGCAGTTCTCCCGAAAACCTGTAATGTTAATGTCGAATCAGCCGAAATACTCGATCGCGTCAGGAGATCTTTCAATGTAATATTAAAAAACGTACCAGAACCAGAAAGTCCAGATAGCAATATGTGTTGAATAACATTGATTCCAACTCTTGAACCTTTGCTGTCAGGCAACTCGGCTTGGAAAAACCTCGATCAACTGGTCCACAAATGTTGAAGGTCACGTTCTCTAATATCGATATCGTCGCTGCCCTGTTGCGTAAAAAGAAGAACTTACTCAGTATTCCCAGATATAAGCACCTTAGTATATTTGATGATAAAACACCCAAACAAATCGCCGAACTGAACGAGCTTCTTGACGAATTAAAGTACAAGGAATCTGCTGGTGAATAAAACTTGACCATCAAATATATCAACGGCAACCCAGCTATTGTCACAAGAAAACTTTGCAATGATTCAAAAAACTGACTGGTAACCTCTTAGAGTGGACGATCACACATTCTAATGTACAATCATTATGTTCCAAATACCGCGAACCCCTAACATTTGCTCATTGTCAAAAACCTTCCTTCATTTTGCTCTTAGAAACTTGGCTCCAACCCAGCATACCCTATTCAGTTGTACACATACCAGGCTATCGATTGTTCAGAACTGACAGCGCAACAACTATTGGTCACGGTGGAGTCTGCATTTATGTATGTAAGGCAGGAGATCATTTCTACCTCAACTATTCATATCTCCCAAGTTCATACTCCAGGCATAGACAATCTCTTCATGGAGATTAAATGTAACGAATTCTCTCTAACTATTAGTTGCATTTACCGACTGCGTCGCTGTATCTGTGATTCTGTTTTGGCTGATCATTTGACACAACTTTCAGAGGGCAATAACTGTGTGATAGCATCAATCTTCCTGACGATGTTTAGCCTCTCATCAATTTGCCGTCACCTTTGTCGCCCTCACTTTTTTTTGCTAAACTGGTGCACGATTCTAACTTTGAACAACTCAACCTGAAGCCAACAAGATATCGTGAAAACCAGGTCCCATCATTGTTGGATCTCGTCCTAATGAATGTTGACAACCTAGTTTCAGACATCGAATATCTCCCTCCTTTCGGTAAATCAGACCATCCCACTCTCAAAACTAAAATCCAGTTTAGAGTTTCTTCACCCAAGAAAATAGTAGCGAGAACGGTCGAGATTATCAACTTTGGCAATCTAAATAGGGACCTGGCAAGTATTAACTGGAAGGAGTGCCTACCGTGCTCTGGTGTAGACGACATGTTTTGTGTTTTTTAGGATATCCTGAGCTCCGCTATACAAGCCAATAGATCTGTGAAAGAGGTTTTCACCAACCCTATTAAACCTTGGATCGATGACAACCTATGTAGCATGATCCGCCACAAGAAAAGATTTTGGCAAAGATTCACCAGACATAGAAAGCCAGAAGACTACGCAGTGCATGGATCATATTCGAATAACTTATCCAACACCATTAGACAGGGAAAGAAAAGTTACGAGTCAAAGATTGCCTCTCAAAAAATCGAAAAATCGAAAAGAAGTTTCACAAATACGTTAGATCTTTCCTGAATACTAAAGTGTCTGTTCCCCTGGTCAGAAATTCCTCTAGAGCTGTAGGTATTGACTACCAAGTACTGGCCGAAACTTTTTCCGCTTCATTCACAAACGAGCCTGATGGACCTATACCGGGCATAAAGTGTCCGCGCAGCAAGATTCTATCTCTGCGACATAACATTCCCTGTGGAGATTGTTGAGAGAGAACTGAAGGAGTTAAGGAGTTAAATGCAGAATCGTCCCCCGGACCAGACGATTTTACACCAAGAATTTTCAAGAACTGCTCTGGTTCCCTCTCTGAACCTCTTGCGTTGATATTTAAGAAATCTTTTCACACGCACGCTCTACCTTAATCATGGTTAAAAGCATCAGTGACTCCCATTTTCAAGAAAGGTGACAAATTATCTCCTACCAATTATCGTCCAATAAGTCTAACTGCTGTCGCTTCTAAGATCATTGAAAGGGTGGTACTAAACCAGATTTTAGAATTCCTTCTCGAAAATGATTTTATTCCACAGGAGCAGCATGGATTCCTACCAGGTAGGTCTGTGATCATGGATCTGCGATGCGTGAACGATTGGACAAGGGCGATCGATGCTGGGATTTCCATCGACGTGATCAACTTAGACTTTTCTAAGGCCTTTTACCAAGTCCCCACAAAAAGACTTCTCGCCAAACTCGGAACACCTTGGAGTTAGAGGAAACCTTCTGATGTGGATCAGAGCGTTTCTTAGCGGCAGCGAATTTAGCGTGTGTGTATCTGACAGAACCTTCCGACCCAGACCAGTATCCAGTGGTGTTCCTCAAGGATCAGTCTTAGGCCCTATTCTGTTTCTTCTATATACGGCTGACCTACAACTCCTCCTAAGATCTTCGTGCTCCCAGTTTGCGGATGATACCAAACTTTACAATGACGGAGACAAAAATTCGGCTGCTATACAACATGACCTCGAAACTGTCTCTCAGTGGTGTGAGGACTGGCTGCTTCCACTGAATCTAGATAAGTGTACTGTGTTACATATGGGAAAAAGAACCCGAGAAACCCATACACACTGGGCTGTCAACTATTGTCACCATAATGATCTGGGCTTAATAATTTCAGACGACCTAACCTGGTCCAAACACGTCCAAAAGACAACAGAGAGGGCAAAGAGAATAATTTATATGATCTCCAAGGCCTTCCATAACTGTGACCCTGATGCCTGCTGCAAAATTTGAAAATCGTATGTTCGTCCTATTTTGGAGTTTTCAGACCCAGTATGGTGTCCTAATCTCAAGGGAGACATGGATAAATTAGAAGAAGTTCAAAGATCAGCTACCCGACTTCCGAATGGCTTCAATCGCCCCAGCTACCAACTTAACCACTTTTAAGGACAGACGCGAGAGGGGAGACTTGATTATTGTTTACAGAGCCCTGCACAACAAATTTGGGACAGAATTTTCGTCTTTGTTCCCACTCAATTCCAACAAACTGAGAGGTCATTGCTATAAATTACATAAGGAGAACGTCAAAGCCACTCCTCGGCAGATCTTCCTATCTAATCGAGTTTTTGAAGCTTGAAACCGTTTGCCCTCTGAGATCGTTGATGCTGCTAGTGTGAGTACCTTCAAAAATAAATACGATCAATTTACCAAGAGAACCAATGTACCGGAGGACTTGTAATCTGTGTGTGACAATCTTTAAACTTTTCTTTTATTTATCTTCGTAGTTACAAGTGTACTGTCAACTGATATATTGATTATTTTTTGTAAATTTAAAGCTTTTTATAGTCTATGGTCTCAGCTCCCATAATAATAATAATAATAATAATAATAATACTCACATTTGATAAAGGTACAGTGTGCCGAAATAATTGTTATGTGTTCTTAAAATATATAATAGTGGAAATTTAATATATTGTTCTAATTCCTACTTAAGCAATGCATTTGCCAACTCAACGCTTCCCACACCATATTTCAATTCTAATTTTGATTCATGATATTGAAAAGATTCTGTAATTCCCAATCCGTTATCAAAATAGGTCTCAAAGTCATTTCTTACTTTACGAATGGATCGTTAATAACCTAGGCTTTCTTGAGATGTCAAATTATGACTGTGATTCATTAAAATTGCAATAAAAACTGGAATTCTTTCATGTAGACAAAAATAATAAATTGTATTCTGCACCCATTCACTTCATATCATCTAATCGATTCACCTTTACATATGTTTCTTTTTTCTCGTGTCCGTAGGTTGAATGCTTTATGGCAATTTTAAGTTTTGCAGTACAACCACAATTTTTTGATTTTCCTGTTGCATTTTTATTTGGATCATCTCTGTGATATATGATGACAATTGTATTCCAGACTGAAATATCAATATCAAGAACTTATCTACCTACTTAATACTAGCCTAAAGTAATAACAAAATAATTATAATTTTCTATCTACTTACCAGCATATGTAATGTGGCGGGTTTCTTCTGGCTTTAAATATTCTCCAATTGGTATTTGTTAATGAAAAGTATTCTTCCATCCACTTTTTAGCATCAGTCTCATTTAATAAATTTGCCCTATATTTTCCTGGCCCTATTTCAAAATATTTATAGCGAGATGGTAAATTTGTAGCATCGTTCATGGCTGCCATATTATATTACTGGAAAACTGACAAATATCTAATGGCAACTAAAAACCCCTCCTTTGTTAAGTGCATAAAGCCCGCTGCAGGCGGAGTATGTTTTGCTGCATGTTTCTTTGATGGGAGCTAGGCTTGGTGCTGTGCATGCTTCCGTGTAAGAAAATGACATCGCGTGCATGGTTGGTTGCTTGGACTCGTGCATGATATCGTGATAGAACCGGTGTTACTTTCGGTGATTGTTTTCACGCATCTTGCCTTGTCGGAGCATTGGGAACTGGTCGAGTCGTACTCAAAAGTTATTTTGCACATGATAACATGTTATTTTTGATTATTGGGACATTTTCTTTGTGGTAAAAATGATTAGAAATAGAGCTTGATTAGAATGTTCAATATTTTGTATCATTTGTCACAGTCATATTTCTCTGTACTGTCATTCTACATACATGATGGCCTGTATCGTGTGAAGCCAACACAAGCAAGGGAGCCATCGACACACCATGCGCGGCAACATTTATCGGACCGTGCAGCAAAACAAGCAAGCATTCATGCAGCAAAACATACTCCGTCTGCAGCGGGCTTAAGAGGACGTTGTAGGTACTCTGCTACGACGTTCCATATGCGCATTTGGCACCGATTTTCATTCCGTACACAGATTTCGCTCTTGCCAAATAGATATACGGAATGTTTAAATGCTTACAGCATACCGGTGCGCCGCCCCACCGGGAGAATTACCATCTTTACATGCTGGACAATAATTTATGTTCGGCCGTGTTCTCTCAATAGTTTGGACAGCTGTTCTTACATCCGCTATAGATGAGCTTAGAGCTGGATTGCTATTCTGATGCATACAAAATTAGGCCAATTAAGATATGTGTCAGAGTTTATCATAATTCATGAACTTAATAAATTGAAAACGATAACTATGGGATATAATTATTAACACCTGTATATTATTCCGAAGAAAAAAGATATTAATTCATTGTTTATTTTTCACAGGAAATTTATGGGCCATGTTTGCAAAAGGCTGAATTTAGATACGTAGAGATCTGAAACTATTGGATTAAAACAAATATTTTTTACAGAAAATTGGATCGACGTTATTAATTGGCGCACTGAAAATACAAAATAATATTCATTCTATTGGTGCTGTAACTTTTGAAGCTGTGCAGTTGCAGTTAGATTGATAACTTTTGGTACCAACTTCACAAGTACTAGCACCAATAGAATTAATATTATTTTGTATTTTTTGTAAAAACTATTTCACAATTTTGAGTGTAACATTAGTCATGAAAATTGTTGAACGAAAGAAGATAGTACTTATAGTATTACCATGTATAAGGCCTGCTTGTTACTTGTTATTATACAGAGATCTCAAAACATCGCGCCGCAGATATTCATATTTCAGACTTTATTGCAGTAACTCTAAAACCGTAACTCTTTTGAAAAATTGTTCATTTTAAATCTTGATGACTACATATAATCTCTTCTTTAATTTGGCCGTCGCATATTTTCATTTTCTTTTAAATTGCCCCTTCCACATAGCGGAAATACAGACATTTCAGATGTTACCTTTGATGTAAGTCGAAAACAGTAACTCTTTTTAAAAAATTTAAACATTTCGGGATATGGTCCCTTCTCTAACTTTCAAATCTTGAAATTTGGATTCTCGGAAATATTTGCCCCTTCCAAACACATATTTCAGACAGTAACGCGGAAAACTGTGAATATTTTTAAAAATGCCTAATTTTCCGGATATGGAATTTCCCTCAATTCTGCCGTCTCGGATTTTCGATTTTCGAGAAAAATTATCCCCTCCACCCCCTTTGGGGGATGTTCTTGAGGAGAAGGCATGTCTTATATTAACATTATTCTTTCAATGCTCCTCTCTCTAATGAAAAAAAATCATCAAAATCGGAGCACCATTATTATGCAAAAGACGCGAACAAAGATAAAAAACATGCAGACGACATACTGTCGAATTATATACCTCCTCCGTTTGGTTCGTCAGTCAAAAAGAAGGTCATATATGTATACTGTACATATCTATACTTACCAAACTATTATCATTGTGGCCGAATGTAGCTACATTCTCAGAGTGTTCGGAACTGACGGGAGAAGGATTATTATTTCTATCACCGCTTTGGATATATTTGCATCTGCGTCGCTCTGTTTCAGTGACCATTTGAGCTCCGTCCAATTTACAAATTCCGTCAATATAATTTTTATGCTTTTGAAAAAAGACGGCTGGCCTAACACGTGCATTCATAACTTTCAGCAGAAGATTTTTTTATTTTTCGGAATTCGGCTTCCACATAAGCACTGGACAGCGGGCATCGTCCATACCCATAGCGATCATGGATAATGCAGCACCACAAAGGCAGCAATTTTAAGTGTTCAATACGGCAATAAGCAAAAATTGGCAACCAGTGCGCATTGATGTTTGTTCCTGGAGCATTTTTTGTGTCTTTCGATTGTTTTGCCCCATTCACGCCACTTACTTGGCTCAGCTTTACTTCCTGCAGATCTCACGGCTTCGTCTTCATTGCCGTGTTCTTCTTCTTCCTTCCATTCACAATCGATATCGATTTCCTTTAAGATATTGGAGGTTTGCTTATCACATGCTGACATTCTACCATCGTCGGTTTGACCATCACATTTACTGCGGGATATTGTCAGTAAGGCCCGTACAATTCGTTCCGCATCTTCAATTTTTCTGCACAACATAAGTTCTCCTATAGCTACTTTAAAAAATTTGTCACGTATTAAATTGACCCAGAATTTAATAAAGTGGGCAACTTCAATCGTTATATAACATGCAGGTAAATCGTTTGTGAAAAACTGATCTACGTACTGGTTGATCGTATTGCTGGTAGTAAATGCTCGGATTGCCGAAGACAAAAGGGTTGTTAACGTATCACAATTTCACGAGGAGGCGTCAATGCCTACTACTCGATCCATTGCGTCCACCAAAAATGTATCGCTCCTGTTGTTTGTCGCGCGCTCAACATCTGTGCGACAGACAACGGATGTGAAAAATGGTGAGAAGAGCGATGTATAAAAATATTGGTCCTAACTTCGTTTTATCTAGTCTTGTGATTAGAATGACGATGGACCCTATAGCATCGATAGCGAGGCTAATGTAAATAGCCTTGGGTGATTTCTCGAGTAATGCACCATAAAAGGTTTGTATCCAATCAACGGAATTTCCTGATCCATCTTGGACGTACTCAATATTTTGATTGCTTCAATCGGATTTGGTAATGACATCGGCATTTGGTATTTTGCTTTCTTATTGTGCTCAAATCTTTTGTTGAAGGTAAATTCGGCGGCTCCTAAATCAACATCATCCATCATTTCATTCTCCAATTCGGATCAGAGCACATGTGCAGACTTTGCTTACAATTTTTTACCAAGCTGCGCTATAGTGGATCGTCGTATATTCCACTTTCCACATTTAGTCATTTAGTGACGCGGTAGTGGAACAATATATTGTCACATCGTATTCGTTGCGTTCTATGATGCAACTTATTTCAGACCCTTAACAGCACTGACCAGCGTTGTACTCTTGCCATTCTCCTAAATAGCAATTTTTATAGATAATATTATTAATTGGCGTCAGCCAAGCGCCTTCCTCTGACAAAACTACAGAAAATGCAACCCTCCCTATGAACGCTATTATGCAAAGATGCCGCGCGAAGTGAACCTACTGGGATAGTTCTTTATCGGCTTCACCACACATGATTTTTTAGATTATAAATATAGATACCACTTTGATTATTTTAACGGTTATTAAATAAATAAAAATATATAAAGAAATTTAATACCTAAATATGTTTCATTAGTTTTGGATCAACGAAAATAGATATTGACAACGGAAAATGGTAACATTTTTTCGACAGTGTACTAGCAAATCTGTGAATATGGGAACTGCGAATAAAGAGCTTTATCTGTAACCTAGTTACCTTTCCAAAATTTTTTCACATTTCGGAACTGCTTTTTATCAAGAAACATGACCCGTGTTTCCACTAATTGATCGAATGGAGCTGCTGGAACATGGATTGTGAGATGGAAAGCAGCATGTAATTCGGTAATTGAGTGTAGCATATACTTGTCTAATAGACTTTGGTTCCTTTTTATTTCTAGATCATCACTGTGAGAAACATCATTGTAATTATTCCACATGTGACTTCTAACACCATCTTGATTGCAAACTACGTACGTGTAGAGTGCATCTGGACTTTTAGCATAGTTAATTTCCCTGGAAATTTCATTCCATACACTATTGTTTTCTGAAACTATATGTCCTTCTTCGTTAATACCAATTTTTTGTTTAAATTTTGTTGACATTTTTCACAATGCCTCTATCTATTTTTGGAGGTCTACCAGGTTTTCTGTCTTCATTTATTAACAACTCAGTGATACTTTCTTCGATCATTATAGTTTTAATTGCCCGCTCATACACTGACTAACAAAGAATATTGCTTTGGTTTTTTGCTTAAAAAACAAAATATCTGAAGCACTGCACTAGATTTTGTTAAGAATAGATACTATTATATTTTCTTGTATACCAGAAAAAGCAAATAAAACTGCAAGAACAGCCCAACAACTTTATAGAAAGGAAAATCTAACCAACTTTTCAGGTGCGTGCTGAATCAAATTGTGAATATTCCCGCTACTTTAATATATATTTACAAGCATAGATATCCAAACTTCAGATGTATATGGTTACAAGCAAGGCCGCGCAAACTAAGTGGCGGCCAAGTCACAGGGCGGCAAAAATTAGCCAGAAGATTTTTTACCGTCTTATAGACCATGTGTCTATGAAGGTACCGACCCCATCAAAAGATGATCTATTTACGACGCCGACGATACCTATGTGTTTCTTTCTTTACCTATATGGCACTTTTTGCTATCAACGGAAACGACTAAATCTAAAAAGTCTGTTACTAAAGATTAGAACCGTTATAGCCGGGTTATCGGGGTAAGTATCAAAAACAGAGGGAGTGTGAGATTAAATAGGTGAATTATTATATTAGTTCTTCGTTTCAGAAATGATAAAATAATTGTTGGAAAACGTCCAAGTGAATTTAAGTGAATATGATTATAAATTGATACTGATTTTGCAAAGAGGCTCATTTCAATTTATACTTTAAACAAGAAACAAGATTAACTTTTATTTTACTTTAATATTTTCAATTTAGTTAGTGGCAGGTAAAAATTTGAAGATTTGTAAGTTAATTGCTAATTCATTCAATTTTTGACCGACTTTGATAAACGGAGGAGTTTTTCAATTGTATGCTTGTTTTTTTCTACTTTGATATTGTTCAAGTGGATAAGTTTTTCCCCGTCAACAAAGAGATGGACTCTTTTAAAAACATGCATTTCAGATTTAACTATTTGATATACCTACGCTGGTTCAATAGAACAAACGCTATCTAACAAAGTAATGGAAGTATCGGTATCTTCAAAAGACTTTAATACCTAACATCTAGCTCTCTCTTAGAAACAAAAATATAAAAAAAATATTGTATACTCTGTAGTCACCTGCAAGGTATAAGGAAACGATGCTAATACATTTCTTGTAGGGACGAAGAAGCTCATAAAATAAGGATCATAAAGATTTTGAAGAGGATGCCAAGAATCCTCTATATATAGCTGATCATCTATTGCGAAAATTCAAAATGTTTATGATGTTTACTTTTAATGAGTTATTATTTCCTACTTTTCAGTGCATTATCTTATAAAGTCGGTATATTTTCTCAAATGTTTTTTATTTTACAAGTTTAATTGGCTGCAAAATCAAATTATTTGTAGAGAAATGTTTATCTCCTCCTTCATCAATAGGTAGTAAGTAGGTACAAGCACACACTCAAATATCAAATTATTGTTTTCTTAACAATTCTATTTCGAATGAGAGACATATTTTTTAAGCACTGTTATTTGGTATTTCTAGAACAATAACGAAAGTAAAAAAAGTTATTTCATTGGGTGAAAATAAGAACATCCCAGTGTGGCAGTCGAATCTTTTATCTTCTGCACCATTCATACTTACAATTTTACTAGGCCACACACGCCTTGCTAATAACGCAGAGCAGAACACTAATTTGGAAATTCCTTCAAAACTGGGAGCACAATTTTTCTTATTGCAACAAGAAATTGGCACATCGAAAGCAATTAAAATATGTATATCACAAGAAAACAACAGGTGGTCTGCTAGCTCACTAGAAAGGTTTCAGAGTACTTTTCGTTTTCAAATTCATCCGAAATTGTAAGAGCAGATTTTTTTTATTGAAGCAAGAAATTAGCACATAATTCTGGTACATATCAAATCTATTTTCGGTACTTTGCTCTGCTAGGTTAGCAGAGGTCAAAATAGTGCATACACTATAATGATGAATATATTATAAATTAGTTTTCCAAGTTTTGTGACAGTCTGCTCAATATAATGAGATGAGTCCATTTTTAATGCTGGTATATTATTATTCCAAGTTACTTTGTTTTTTCACAAGAGTTTATTTCTTCGTTTTAACTTATATAAATGTTATCAAAAGTTGGTCTGTTTGTATTAATAAGTGATAGTGCAATGTAGTTAGGTTTTGTAAATTTAAAGTTTTGAACTTTCAAAATAGTTTTTAATTTGCATAGTTTCTTCCCATGTATTCCCTGTGAAAAACTAATGGTGTCACTCGCATAAGATGACTTAATAGTGAGCCTATACATTGCATTGAATTAAATTGATCCCAATACGGTTCCCTGGGGTACCCATATTTTTATTACTTCTGAAGAACTTATTTTGTCATTTGTTTTTGTGTGTTGAAGTCTTAGTGATAAGTTGCTCTCAAAGTCATCCAGCGCACTGTCCCTCACTCCATAGTGTTCGAAACACTGAGAAGTTGTTTTTGTGGCACCGTGTTGAATGCCTTTATGATATCCATGAGAATGTTTTTCTACTCGGATTCAAATTTTCTGTAACCTCACCATTTAGGCCCAATTTCACCAGTGAAATAAATCACGATTAGTTCATTGTAAACGCGTTTAACACGCTTAATTGAGTTTAAAGCTCCACTTCGCATTTCACCAGTGACAACTAAACGATGTTGAAGCTAATCTCGTTTCCATTTCTGAACGGCCGATTTTCTACGTTTAGCGCATCTAAACGCGTTTATAGAGCTGTCAGCTATCACTTCTGTCTTCTGTCCCTGGCAAATATTTGAGGTTATATTTATATAGAGAGCATTTGTTTTTATTTATTAGTGGTTTAATTGAACAATGGGACTAAAAAATGGAATGAGCGCTAGAAGTAGCTTTTGACGAAAGTTAGATGATAAAGAATCTAGCGTTCGTCGTCCTAGATGGATGCGTGAAAGAGAAGAACCTTTCAATACACTAGACGACAGACTTTCTAACAGGATATAGGCTTACGAAACCCAGTTTTATTTGTATTGGAATCGATAGAAGACAAATTTGAGTTTCCCACAGATAAGTAAGTACCTACCAAAACTAGTTTGATTTCATAAAGGAGTATTTCGATTACTTGTACATAATTGAACATGATATTTGTATTCAAGGAATCACAGCGGTCTACCATCAACCAGTAGATGTGAACTTTAAGGTTTTATGCAATTTGGTGTTATCAAATGATATTTGCAGATGTATGTGGACTTATAACTTCAACTGTACATAGAATTGTGCCCAAAGTCAATTCTGTTATTGCTGCTCTCCATGAACGCCATATTAATTTTGCACCACTCACCAAATGAAACCCACCAGATACAAACGGCATTTTATAAGAAAGCTAAATTCCCGTTTGTTCTAGGAGATATAGGTTGCACTCACGTGAAGTTCCTCAAATCTCCAGGTAAAGCATTGTTTTTATCTTTCAATATTATTGGTTTAAATTCATATCTCATTATTTAAATACATCTATTTTAGGTGGAGATAATCCAGGGATTGGTGGTGATAAATCCAGCTTCTTGGGACGCTACATTAGCTCTAGGTAATATGAACTATGGATATATCGGTGAAGGAAGATCGCCAAAAATCAATCGAAATGAAGTTATAACTAACTACTTTGCACAGTGAGTTTACTCAAGATTCGAAACATTTAAGAATTCAGGTATTGTATAATTTTATTTATCGTTTGTAAGAAATTTGTTGTGAATATCTAATTTTATTCTAAAATAAAGTGTTTTTTACTTTGTATTTTTTGTTTGAATAAATCTGTACTGGCAGGAAGTCTAACCAGATTTGAACCAAAATTTAAATTTATTTCTCTATGAAATGTAATCTTGTCGCTGAAAGTTACAAATTTGACCGAAAATGTGGTTGTGGAAGTATGTATAAATATTTCTCATACTTTTGAGTCGAAACAATACTCTACTAAGTAGAAATCGATAAAAAACTTAAATGTAGATACTTCTATTGATGCAAAATTAGTAGGCAATTCTTTTGAAAGATTTGTTGTCGATTCAATATATTTTTGAATTAAATTTTGTAGCTTATTTAATTCTGATAATGTTTCTCTTCATACCAAACAAACGTCCGCTGCTCGCTAATGACAGATCACAAACAAATTATGACCATGGGTAGTAAAGATAGAATCAACACTACCTCAAAACGAATTATAAATACTATTCTGTGTTCTCTAACTACACAGCACCATCTATTAAGTGATTTGATAATCTTGATAACTGACAGCAACTTCGTTTTCGTAATCACGATTAAAATGATGCTGGTGAAATCGCTTTGTTGGGAAACGAGATATGTAAACGCGATTAAGCTAATCTTAGTTTTATTAATCTCAGATTTCAAAGCAAATGGTGAAATCGGCCCTTAGTCGTTAAATAGCATCCTCAGTGTTGATACCTTTAGAGAAGCCATATTGGTTGGGTGAAAAAATGTTATTTATAAAAAAACTAATTATTCTTTCTCTCAGTGATTTCTAAAATATTTTTGCTATGCTAATAATCAGACTTATTGGATGATAATTTTGAATTTTATTGGCAGGGTCAGATTTATAAATAGGAGTTACAGATTGTGAAGAATTTTGGTACAATTCCAGTTTCATATAGGTTTACATATATATTTTTTATACATAGAATCAATGGAATTTGCTAGTCTAAAGACCTGTTAGGTACTCCAATGTCAAAGTACATTTACCAATCTCATGAAAAAAATCATCCAAATTATAGAATGCTTTGCTAATGAGATATTTTTTAACGAGTTTCTTAACTTTTTCATGTGATTGGCAGCGTACAACCTCTGGAAATGTATTGAAAATTTTTATTGCTGTATATTGTACATTTCTTTGAATGTAACTGAAGTTACATTTTTCGGCAACAAGGTTTGTTATATTTCTAGTTACATACCTATGCTTATTTCTGGCTTCTTCAAACAGATGTTCATTTTTGTGTACAAACATAAGACAATATGTACATACACGTCAGAGTTAATATCTTATTATTGATGAATACATTTTTGCAACTTTCACGATTTTTTAATCTAAAAATACTTCGAATATATTTTTTTTGCAGAATTTTTATACGTTCGATTTCACACGAGTTTCCCCAAAAGATTAAACATTACCGTATTTTGGACTGACTGTCAAGGCAGGCTCTACGCAAACATTTTCTGCTACTACTCTAAGGGCATAGCAGTATTTAGATATACTGGCTGCGACACTCTTGATGTGTACCTTCCAATCCAATTGCCTGTCAATATTCACCCCAAGAAAAAAAAATATTTTGTGATGTTTCCATTTGACTAGCCTTGTAGATAAAGAGTTATTGATCCGATTTCCAAAGACTAAGCACTGTGTCTTTGGTACATTTAACAACAGGCTATTATCTGAAAAGTACCGATCACGAAAGTCACACGCTCTCTGTACGCCGTACAACATACTTTCGGGATTATCTACACTAAAAATGAGGGTTGTGTCATCAGCATATAGGATTGTATGTTCTCCCGTTATATCAGCTAATTCGTTTGTGTATAAGATGTATAAAAGTGGTCCTAATATGGAACCCTGAGGAACACCTTTCGTGATACTAACTTCACTCGATGTAATACGTCTGCCAAAATTGTCATATTCCAGAACCTGCTGGGAACGATTTCTTAAATATGATTTCATAAGCTCAAGAGCATATCCTCTTATACCCAACGTTTCCAGTTTATTGAAAAGAATGTGGTGATTGACACTGTCAAATGCTTTGGACAAGTCCATACACATAGCTACAGTTACTTTTCTGTCATTTAATGAATCGAGTAATTTTGTAATAGCTTGATATGTGGCTCTTATTGTGGACTCTCCTATCCTAAAACCATTTTGGTTAGCTGATATTAAAGATTTTTTTTCAAGAAATCAATAAATTTAGAGTAGATTTTTTTTCCAAATTTTTACTTATATTGGGTAGCAGTGATATCGGTCGGTAGTCATGAACTGATGAAATATTTATTTAAGTTGTTGACGATTTTGAATGGATCTTGGTATTTATCTGCAAAATTAGCAAGTATTGATTTTTTTGGTGCTTTCTATATTTGTTAAATTTTTATATATATATATATATATATATATATATATATATAGTTATTGGCTCTTAGTCCAAATTATATAAAGTTTTTTGACCTATAGTTTTTTTCATGTATTGTACTGGTATTTTGTTCATATCTAGTATCATAACAATGAGTTACTGTATTTTGTCTTTTTTTGTTTTCAAGCTGATCTATGACAAGAATTTTGAAATACATTTGTCTTAGATCAATAGTGTTTGTTTCTTTATATAATAAATCACTTGTAAATCCTCTTTGATATAATTTTCAAACAATGCTTTCGTAAAATTTCAATAGGTTTTAAATATGTTTTTAAAATTTTTCCCTATCCTGTTAAACCATATTCTAAATGTGGTCTAAAAAGACTATTGTACAACATATACATTTAACAATCCCTAGTGAACCGGCGAATTCTCGATTATTCAACATTATTAAAAATAATAAATAATAATAAATTTTTGAGGGACGACAATACAATTTATTAAAAATAATAGATTGATACCCTTAAAAAACATATTAATTTGGCTTTTGATTATTTATTAACAAAGTTTCAATGTAGTATTTGACACTTGTCTTTTTTTTGGACAAAATATCCTACAAGGATTTATTCAGTTCTTTCAGCGTACATAATGTCGAAAGAGGGTAGTAGGGGAAAGTCGGGCAAAATGACCCCCCATAATGAACAAAATGAAAAACGTAGTATACAGATTGATTCATTGGGAAATGGGCATACGCTAATGGTAGATAGGGATGACCTAACTGGTTCTAAAAAACCCATATTTAATGCGTCTCTGATTCTTTATAACCAAGATACAGGGTGATTTATCCATTATGTCCGTTTTTTCATTTAGTCATAAATTCCGAACCCCACTGTATATTTTTTTCATATTCGTAACAAATACTCTTCATCCTGTATGGTACCGAATACCAGACAAATAAAAATTAAAATCCAGGTACGGACTTGGAAAAAATTAAAAAAATTGAATCACATCCAAACAACACCCTGTATATCAAAATTATGAAAATCAGAAAATCAGATTTGGAAAGAGCAGAGAAAATTATGTCGGACGAAATGTGTTTGGTACTTCCGCATACAATTCTAGTACTTGTTAATTTGAGTCAAAATTAATATTTTCGATGAATGTGGTAAAAAATTGAACAAAAATCATTTTCTGCTATAAAAGCTAATCTCTCAAATCTAATCGATAAAATCATCAAGCATTTCATAATCTCCTAATGTTTGGATCCCAACATTTTTGTAACATGAGTCGACAGGTCCGTATTTATGACAAAATACTAATTGCAAGAACTAAGTAACAAACACCCTGTATGTGTAATACAAATATGATAATTGTATTTTTTCATTATGCTATTCTTCAAACAAACAAAATGATAAAAAGACTATCCTGAAAAAAAGTATACGTACCTTTATGGAAAGAAATACTAACTCGTTGAAATTGTATTATGTGAAAAAATAACTAAGAATCAAAAAATTAGAAGCGGTTATTATTTTTCCCATTATACATAATTAGTCTTTCAGTTAGAGCTTGTTGGTCATTTCTTAACTATTCTGATGCATTTTGAATAAGAATGAACTACTGCATTCCGTACGTATTTTTTTATTCAGCGAATAATAAATACACTAGTAAATATCCCAATTTGTTGTACTTGTCAAGTTGGCTGATGTCAGGGTGTAAATTTGACATCAGTTGATGATTTATAATGGTGAATATACAGACATGGTATATGTGTACGGATTGTGTAATGGTAATGGAAAAGCTGCCCAAAGGGAATATGAGCGGCGATTTCCTAATCGGAGGTTACCAAATGACAAAACTTTTGCTAATGTGTCTAGTTATCTTAGAGAACACGGTAAATTTCCAACAATGGCAGAAAATGAACATCAGGAAAGACAACATAATGGTTTGGAACAAGATATTCTAGACATTTTGCGAGACGACCCAAAAATCAGCACGAGAAGAATCAGCCATGCGACTAATGTTCCTCAATCTACGGTTTGGCGAAGATTAAGAAAAAACAATTTCCATCCATATCACCTACAGGAAGTTCAGAGGCTTCATTTGGGGGATGAAGTTCCTCGATTGGCTTTTAGTAGGTGGATATTACAAAATAACAGAATATTGTACAGATGCTTATTCACAGATGAAGCTCAGTTTAACAGGGACGGTATTAATAATTTACGAAATTCACATGTTTGGGCACAACAAAATCCGTTCCGTATCAAACAGACACACTCACAAGTAAGATTCTCCTTCAATGTATGGTGTGGTGTTATTAACAACCGTTTAATTGCTCTGCATTTTTTTCCACATTTACTAACTGGTGAAGTTTATTTGGAATTTCTGCAAAATATTTTACCGATATTGCTACACGATGCAGATGTTAACGTCGGAGGCATGTACTTCCAACATTATGGTGCTTCTCCTCATTTCAGGGCAATAGTCAGAGACTTTTTAAATCAAAATTTTCCAAAAAGATGGATAGGCAGAGGTGGACCTCATATCTGGACTACAAGGGGACCTGATTTTAACCCAGTCGACTATAGCGTTTGGGGTTATTTAAAATCGAAAGTTTATGCAATTGAAATAAATTCAAGAGAATACCTTTTGCAGAAAATCGAACAGGCGTGCGAAGAATTGAAAAATAATCCGGATATGATTAGACGATCAATTAGAAGTCTAACAAAAAAGGGCACATAAATGTAGCGAGCAAAATGATGGCCACTTTGAGCATCTGTTGTAGTTTAGTTTTTTTGGAATATTTTATTTTAATGTTTTCAATCCTATTTTTAGTTCTTTTCTTGTCACTTAATAACATATTAATGAGTTAGTGTTTCCTTAAATAAAGTTATACAGCACAGTCTTTTTATTATTTTGTTTGAAGAATAGCGTAATGAAAAAATACAATAATCATATGTGTATTACACATACAGGGTGTTTGTTACTTAATCCTTGCAATTAGCATTTTGTCCTAAATACGGACCTGTCGACTCATGTTACAAAAATGTTGGGATCCAAAGATTAGGAGATTATGAAATGCTTGATGATTTTATCGATTAGATTTGAAAGATTAGATTTTATAGCAGAAAATGTTTTTTTTTTCAATTTTTTACCACACATTCATCGAAAATATTAATTTTGACTCAAATTAACAAGTACTAGAATTGTATGCGGAAGTACCAAACACATTTCGTCCGACATAATTTTCTCTGCTCTTTCCAAATCTAATTACGAATTTTCAAAATTTTGATATACAGGGTGTTGTTTGGATGTGATTCAATTTTTTAAGTCCGTACCTGGATTTTAATTTTTATTTGTCTGGTATTCGGTACCATACAGGATGAAGAGTATTTGTTGCGAATTTGAAAAAAATATACAGTGGGGTTTGGAAGTTATGACTAAATGAAAAAACGGACATAGTGGATAAATCACCCTGTATCTTGGTTATAAAGAATCAGAGACCCATTAAATCTAGGTTTTTTAGAACTAGCTAGGTCATCCCTATCTACCATTAGCGTAAGCCCATTTCCCAATGAATACCCTGTATAACAAACACAGTAAAAAACTTTTGTTGTCAACATGAATTTAAACATTCTCCAAAGTACATAACATAAATAAACATTAAATTTTGTATGAAAAAACTATGAAGACAATTTACAAAAGAATATAAAAGGTCCATTTTACCCAGAGGTGATGGTAAAATGGACCCACTAGAAGGGTAAAATGACTCCTGTGTAACTTTGGTGCAGTAGTCGTATTTACAAATTTTTATTGAAGCTCTGACATTGCTCTGCATCGTCTTCGTATCGTTTCTTAGTCGCTTTCGTGGCTAAAGTTGTTGATTTTGGTGGACACATCCCGTGGAAAACACCTTCTTCTTCCCTGCCTTGCTTGCCTTTTGTGATGGCTTAGACCTGGAAGTATTGGCCTTTTCTTTAACTGCAATATAATTTGGTGTTCTATGTCCTATCGCCAAAGTTATTTACGGCGCTCTTGGAATATATGTTTAAAATAATTGATTTCAGAGATATGGACATAAACATAAACGGCGAAAAATTAAACCACCTGCGATTCGCCGATGATATTGTTTTCATCACAGAACGTGCCGATGAAGCTAGGGAGATGTTACGAAAGCTACAGAATGCGTCAAGAACAGTGGGGCTCACCATAAACACTAACACAACAGAATTCATGACCAACCGCGTGACAAGCGAAGAATGGTTGCTTTATAATACAAACCAGCTCGTATAAATATCTAGGCCACGAAATCCGCATTGGAAGAGACAATCAAACCTGTGAGATAAAGCGCAGAATTGGACTAACATGGGGTTCTTTTGGCAAAGTAAGACATATCTTCCAATGAATTATTCCTATATGTCTAAAGAGAAAGGTTTTTGAACAATGCTTTTTGCCGGTACTCACTTACGGAGCGGAAACCCTGACCCTCATAAAACAATCTATGAATAAAATTCGCATTGCACAAAGACGAATGGAGAGATCGATTCTGGGCCTTTCGCTCAGAGAGTCAACAGGTTGCTGTCGTCAGTTGGAGCCAAGTCTTGTGGTGATGTGCCTACAACGTTTACTTAGCTGTGTACTGTGTACCTACTTGCATTCAAAACAGCAGGAAAATACTTACAATGAGGTGGAGTGTGATGTCGAGGAACACATAAAGGATCTTCAGGGTTGCAGTCTACGGTTGGCAAAACAACTGGTGGTAAACAACGAGCACCAACTTTTGAAACAGCTGCGGGGTAATTCTCGTCGCCACTGGGCAAGCTAACTTTATCTGAAGATCGCCCACTAGCGTGTCATTCCTCTGATTCTTCAGATGATGTCGATTCCCTGGCAGATTTTTTGCTGGTTAAAATGGTTGCAACTCTCTTACTGGCTGAAGCCATTTGTATTTGGGACGAGAGATTCATTTCCCCTTGGACAGCTGAATGTTTGGTGTTGCATGGGATCCTCATAGGACGATCTGTTGTGGTAGATCGACTGAAACGCCAGTCACACGTTAAACGGAAATATTCCAATCTTTTCAAAGCCAAGTAAGCCATTGTTAAGTGGAGCAGCCCTTCTGTAGACTTTTCCGAATAGTTTATTGACGTTATACAGAGTTACAATTTTTCCAGGGTTGTTTTTAAGCCATAGATCTTGGCTGTAGAAAGTCATCAGAGGTGAAAATACGACGTCTAACGGTTGCGGCTCATTAGTACAATGAGGCGGAAACGAGAGTAAAATTATACCATTTTCTCGGCAATATTCGATTGCCTCTACTATCTTATAGGTTACATGCCCATCAAGTAGAATAACGCTTTTTTCGGCCGTACTATGATCTTATTATTGGAAGTGTAGTAAAAATTGCAGAAATGTAGCCAAATTGGTTATACAGGCAGAAGGTTCCAAAACGAACGCCTTGAAACAGCAAATCATTTCTTCGTTCCCGGGGAAAAATGATTGCTGGTGGAATGTATTGCCCGGCTGCATTTACAAACAATGCAACGCTGACATTCTGCCCCCTTTCTGCACTTACTAAAGGCCCAACTTGCTTGCGACCCTAATGTGCCACAATTTTTGGTAATTTGTTGGGGACTGTCTGAATACCAGTGTCATCCATGTTGTATATTATCATTGTTCTCGAATGTTATTGGCCGTAGAAAACTCATCTAAAGCTGCAAAAAATTTGGCTACACCTTCTTTATTATATCCACGAGCTCGAGCAGCAGATGTGGCTTCAGGAGTTCTAAATGAAAGCTCTGAATGCCTGCGAAGGAAATCCCGAAACCAGGCAGTTCCGGTGGCTTTCTTGTGTTTGGAAAACCTGTGTACAATATGGTTGTTTTCGGCAAGTTCGTATGCCATTTCACTAATGTTCCTTTTGCTTAGACCAAAAAGCAGATCTTCTACTTCCAATGCATAATTTTTAAGAGACGTTTCTGATTCAATAGTGAGAGTAGATACTTATTTTTCCAACTGTTTCTGGGAACATTTTATCTACAATTTATTAAAAGGAAAGAGACTTCAGCTACTTGTAGGTATTTTAACAATCTTACCAATTTATTGTTTCCTAAGGCCCTATGCTTCAAAGTCCTTAATGGCAAATTAAACATTTTTGAAGTCCTTTTAATGGCATTCCTTTATTAATTTCTTCTAATGCATATTTCATGGCATCTTCGTTCCAGTTTTGACGAGTTGTTTTACGTTTGTAACGTCCTACCATGATCTGACACAGATACATTAAATTAATACGCTTTAGGTAGGTATATTGACCTGCCGGTAAAATGGCCCCGGGGCCATTTTGCCCTTCTTGTTGGAGACCACCTTATCTCACAGCGGAATGTTAACTGTTTCGTAATTTTTCTTAATGCAACTAAACAAATTTAAGAATGGAAATTAGGTATAATTATGCATAAAGATATTTCAACAGTCATGATAATGTATGACTTACCTTGAAGTATTTTCGCCAAATCACTTCGTTACACCGCACAAAAATTATAAAATCTTACTGATTTTCAGAGGCTACGATTTTTCGCGCAATTATACGGTTCTAGATCTTCTACTTTTTAGGAGATGGCGCTCACAGCCTCACCGCGCTATAGCTTTAGAAACATTCGGTATTTCTGTGATGGGGGTAGATATATTTGCAGGGACCATTTGAACTATGGGGGCCATTTTATCCGACCATCCTTTTCTAAAAGAAATCTGTAGACTCGAGCACCTGCAAATTCAATGACAGCTATTAATTTTTTTGGATTTCTTGAGTACCGACATATAGTATCACCTTTGTCATGGGTCGATATTTAAATAAAAATAGAATGAAATATAAGTAAACATAAAATAGATATTATTATATTACTAGCAGTTTTACCAAAAACTTCTCGGGCAAACACTTTGATATATTGTGGTACGAAAGAAAACATAAATAGTCTTGAGTATAGAACCCTTCTACTTCAGAATCCTACTCACACGTAGAACCAGTTTGAACCCCAACCCAGATCCATCCACAGACATGCACCAAGAGAGAATAGCATTTTAATTTTTAAGTTTTTTGAAGAGGACAGAAATAGAGCTTCCATTTGTTTGTGAGCTTAAACTTAATTGCTTTGAAGATAATCTCTCATTTTTCGTGAAACCTTGGTTTATTCTACCATATGTATCCCCAAAACCAATCCAAGTGAAACACAATGAATTAAAGATTCTTTTTTACTAATATCATACTGTTATTTTGTAGTACAAGCAATTTTCTAGTATTTCTTATTATACAAGAAGATAAAGTTTTGCTTACCTAATAATTTCTCCGATATTCAAATGGAACACCCTGTATATTTTTCATTATTTCGACGGACAATTCCTCATTGGATCTATTTATATAAGGGCTCCCTATTATTATTATTATTATTTCAGGCAGGGGTGCCAAAGCGGGTACTTAGGCCAATTCAACCCATTGTGCCTCTCCCCCTTGCTCCTCAGACCTACGGTTCCCCGAGTATCCCGACAACCCGGTCCAGATATCTCAGGATTGCCGCAGGTGAGGTGCGTCTAATGTTCTTCCTCCTCCATGCATGCCCGTCATGTCGGGTCGTCGATGACACATGTAGGTGTTTTCTTAGCGCAGCATGCCCGGTCCAGATGCTTACAAGTGAGCGTAGTTTTTCCCGGGGCAAAGCTAGGCAGTCTACGGGCCGTTTCCGGCATGGCTCCGTGAAGAAGTTCTTGCTCTGCCGACAGCCCAGAATTGAGTTCCACCTCTGACAGTGTCTGAGGTGTGTGTCCTCTTTAATGAGGTTGGCCATGATGTACGGTGTGATGGGTACTGCCGGTTCGGGCCCACACATTGTTCCCGACGAAGCAGCACCCGCCAGCTTATCCGCCTTGTCATTGCCCTCATTCCCATCGTGTGCTGGCACCCAAGCTAGTTCCGACAGTTCGTGGTGGCAGTTCAGCTCTCGTTATACCTACCTCTAAGAATTTTCCAATTATTTGAGGTTTTTCAGCAAACATCGAGAGTTTTACCTTTTTTGAAAAAAATACATGTAGGCCGTTATTTTGATATCATTTCGGAATAAAGAAATTAGTTTTACATGTGTCTCTTTCAGTTTTGATTTTTCATTGTTCTCTTCTACAGTGTAAAGTCGAAATTTTCAAATATTAATCTTATTTTAAAACGATCTATACAGCAAGAGTTATTAAGTATAATTTAGGTTATTGATGAATGTTTTGAAAACTGTTTATTGGCCCTGCCGGTATACGCTCAAAAATATCCCGATAGAAAAAAAACTGAAAGAGCGATTTGAACATACTGGAAATGTTGCGTATAAGAAAATTCTAAGATTCAAAAACAGTGTTAAATGAACAAAATTAATTGAACATAACTCTAGCTATAGTGGAAAGTCCATGTAGTGATTTTGAAAAACGATCTTCTGTTCCGAAATGCATAAAAAAAATCATCCGTATCCAAACACACCAAGAATAAACAAAAAATGAATTTCAAAGAAGGGTTGGATTTTGTAATTGGTCGCAAAATCAGTTTGTGGAAGATGATATTTTTTTCATTTTGTATTATTTACTGACGTATGTACTTTCCATCGGAATGGATTTGTTTATCGTCATAATTACCACTATTACGACCATCAAAATCCGAATATTGTCTTAATTAATAGCTTTCAACATAAATGGAATATAAATGTTTGGGGTGGCATAGTTGCTGATTATGTAATCGGTCCACACTTTTTCAATGGTAAGGTTACATGTGTAACAAGTTTTGGGTTTATTTTTGAGAAATGAATTACCCCGTCTAATTGAAAACGTTCCAGATTTTATAAAAGAACGAATTTGGATACAACTGGATGGTGCCCCACGTTATTTTAATACAGATGTGCGTCAACACTTGAACGAAAATTTTCCGGCTAGATAGATAGGAAGACAATGTATTTTCAAGCAAATAAATTATAATAACAATATTTTATTCATATTTATCTGTTAGGTCCTGTTTCCTGGCCACCTCGTTCCCCAGATTTGACCCGTTTAGATTTTTCTTTGGGAAACTGTTAAATCTGATGTTTGTAGGATTACGCCCACTAGGGAAAATATGATGGAGAGAATTAGAGGATTTTTTCGGCATATTTTACCAAATATAATGTTTGCCATAAGACAATCCTTCTTAAGAAGGATAGAGTTGTGTCTCGCGGAAAATGGTGGATATTACGAACAATTTTCTTAATTATAAGAAGTTCATAGCCTAAGTAGTTTTTTAATGAATTTGTATATTTTCATATTTGTTTGCCTATATGACTATATGTATAAATTACAATATTCAAATGATTTGATATTTTATTAGATGGCATAGGTAAGTTTGTCACCGATAAAAATATATCTTCAAAATATTGAAATATGTAATGAATTAGACAAATTTTTATTCTTTCTTGGAATATGTACTGTATTTAGAGAAAAGGCAATATCTTACTCAAAAAGGCTGGAATTCTCAATTTTTGATAAATGAACTCGAATAATGAGAAAACTGTTAGAGATATGTAGGTATAGGTAGCCCTAATAGATCGTGTATGAAATTGTCCATCGAAATTAAGAAAAATATACTAACAGGGTGTTCCATTTCAAAAAAACTGAGAAATTATTAGCTTAGCAGAACCCTATTTTCCTGTATAATAAGAAACACTAGAAGATTGCTTGTATTTCAAAATAAAGTACGATATTGGTAAAAAAATCATCAATTCATTTTGTTTTCGTTTGATTGGCTTTGGAGATACAGATGGTAGAATAAGTCAAGATTTTTCGAGAAACAAGTGAATATCTTCAAAACTACAAATCTTAAGCCTACGAACTTAGCATGAAATGAATGTTCTAGTGATGGCCTTTTCAAAAAAACTCATAAAATACAAGGGTTTCCGTTTTTAAAAAATGTAAGTTTAGTGTGCTATGGAGTTTTGGAGCATCCTGTATAGTAGACAATATTATTGAAATGTGCAACCAATTGATCTATATAGGACTACGAACAAAGAATTTATATATTATGACGTAGTGAAAGGTCGCACTAAATGGACACCGGTTATAGATCATTAGGTATTATGTGAGTGAATCTATAAGGAAATTTAATTAAAAATGCAAGTAACGCCAATCAATTTCTCGGCTCTTAAAATCCTTTTTTGCACATTTTTATCCAAATCTGCGAATCATTCAAGAAAAAGTTTATGGACCCCGAAGGTGACACCCTCGCGTTTTGTCAGGAAAGCCACTTAGATAATGGTCAAAAGTAGAATATTATCTGTATACCAAATTTGATCAAAATCGTTGGAGCTGTATTTGAGATTTTTTTATATATATATATAAGAATTGCTCGTATTTATGTATTAAATTAGATATGTAAAAATTTTTTTCATTGAAAATTTCCGATTAAATTATCAGAAACTCTTATTAACACCTATAATTAACAAAAAAAAATCTAAGTTGTTCAGGATACGAACCGAGGACCTCCAGAAGGTTACCAGGCGTCAGCTTAATTAATGAACTACTCATGTTGCGTAAAATTAGTATTCTCATATCTGCATATGTAAAGTGTTGTGCGGTTTGAACGTTCCTCAACCAGACAAATATAAATTCGAGAATAAATAAGAAAGCTCAATTACTCAAGTACTTAAAGATGAAAAATATAAAAACAAAAATTAAATCTATTAAAGGTAGTCCATACTCTGCCAAGGTGCGTATCTGATGGTTCAAAAATAATATCATATAACCAATATTACAACCATTATCATAATATGTATATTTCCCCCCTTTTTTTCAGAAAAAAATATTGTAATGATAATTATATAATAGAAGCCTGAAGAAGTCCCCGGCCAGGGACGAAACGTTGCATAACCCATCTCTTATTTTTGTTAGTACCAGAATCCAACTCCCAAGAAATAATCCCTAACTATACAGAGTCCAGACGATTTAATAGGGACAGTATTACTATTTCTTAAACGGTGAGAGATAGAAGGATGGTTAAATTGAAGAAAAGTTGCGTGAATTACACCTCTTCAATATTCCGGTCTGCAAATTAAAAAGAATCAAAGGTTCCAGAAATATTTTGAAAAAACTTAAAATCATCGATTAGGTTTTCATTCAATGTCTCAATTACTATTTGGAGGAGAAAGCTGGAATTTTGCGTATTTAAGTAATGCACTAAGACGAAGATGATGGAATTGTTAGAAATATTTTGTATTTTTTATTTTCAGAGATATGCTATACAAGTTTTTTTTTTCTAACGGGCGCCATATTTGTTTTTATACCATTAAATGGAACAAAAAATCTCCCTTACAACAACGTACCTATAACATTCGACATTTAAAGCCAGAGGGACAAAGAGAAACGGTAAACATATTTTCGAATGCGGTAGGCCATGATGATAAGGAAACAAAATACAAATTGTAATCTCCATGACAACAGTAAAAATTATTTTCTCTGCAGCAATGAATAAATCTAATTTCTTGTTGAAAAATAACAAATCTATTAAAAAAAACAAAGAAATTAACAACAATTAAATAAACTAAATAAATAACCAACTAAAAATAATAGTTAAGAAGTCAACTTAAGTGCTGCTCAAAGTGCCGGCCATTATTTTCTATACATTTTTGGGTTCTGAGACGCAACTGCCCCACTGCATTCAATACAATTTCAGGTGTGATGTCTATAAAAGCTGAAGTAATTCTTCGACGCAATTCTTCAACACTATTCACTTCATTGTGATAAACTTTATTTTTCAGGAATCCCCATAAAAAATAATCCAATGGATTAATTAATACAAGGCGATCTGGCAGGCCATCTCACAGGACCATGTGTTCCGATCCATCTGTCAGGTAAACTTGTATTTAAGAATTCTCGTGCCACTGCAGAGTTGTGAGCTGCACAACCATCTTGCATAAACCATTTAATTTTTCGCAAGGTCGCAAGAGGTATTTCTTCCATAACTTCTGTTAATAAATTGAGGTAGGCGACTCCATTCAAATTTCCCTCAATCATTTTTTGATCCTATTATTTGATTTTTAATAATTCCGCACCACACATTGATGCTATAGCGAATTTGAGGTCTAGTCTGCTGTGTTAAATGAGGATTATCTATTGCATAAAAATGTTTGTTTCTTCTATTGAAAACCCCACTATTAGTAAATGATGTTTCATCTGTCCATAAAATAGTATCTTGAAATGATAATTGCTCTAACATGGTTTGGTACCAATTACAAAATTCAAGTCGACGCTCGGAATCTCCAGGATGTAACTTGTTGACAATTTTAAATTTATAATCATGGTACTTGTCCTTCTTAAGGATTTTCTGAACCCACGATGCGCTAATACCACACTAGTTGCCAATGGATTTTGAAGAAAGTTCGGGATTTGCACCGACTTGTGCCAATACGTTAATTTCATGTTGTAAATTTGTGACACGATATTTTGTTCGCTTTTTCGAAACACATCCAAATTCTGACAAGTTTCTTGAAATTGAGTAAAGTGTTTTCCTTGTTGACGCATATCTTTCTGGATACAATCTAGCATATTCTTGCACTGCTATATCAACATTTCTATAGAATCTAATGTAAACGTCATACATATCCATTTTTTCACTGTTACTATAACGCACCATTTTCTATAATCTTTATATTAAAACGGAACTTCAGAATATATTAACATTTACATGTCAAAGAAGGACATATTGATATTGTTGCCATGGTGATTGAGATATTTGGTTTTCTTACCATGGCCTACCGCATTCGAAAATATTTTTACCGTTTCTCTTTGTCCCTCTGGCTTTAAATGTCGAATGTTATACATTGTTGTAAAGGAGATTTTTGTTCCATTTATTGGTATAGAAAACAAATATGGCGCCCGTTAAAAAAAAGAAAACTTGTATAGCATATCTCTGAAAATAAAAAATATAAAATATTTCTAACAATTACATCATCTTCGTCTTAGTTACTTAAATACGCAAAATTTCAGCTTTCTTCTCCAAGTAGTAATTGAGAAATTGAATGAAAACCAAATCGATGATTTTCAGTTTTTTCAAAATATTTCAGGAACCTTTGATTCTTTTTTAATTTGCAGACCGGAATATTGAAGAGGTGTAATTCACGCAACTTTTCTTCAATTTAACCATCCTTCTATCTCTCACCGTTTAAGAAATAGTAATACTGTCCCTATTAAATCGTCTGGGCCCTATATATATATATATATATATATATATATATATATATATATATATATATATATATATATATATATATATATATATATATATATATATATATATATATATATATATATATATATATATTAAAAACATTAATTAGTATTTTGTTTTACTATGGCTTACAATTGTTCTTAGGGACTAAAATTAACATATTTGGTAAAAGAAATCATAAGCTGTAGTTGGGAAAAAACGCTGTCCAGTAGACTGGACATGAGGATTTAGTTAAGGTTACTATATATTAAGAAATGCTCTTTCTAAATAATATTATTTAATTATGAAACTCAAAGAAACATTGTCTTTCCGCCTGAATGCATAAAAAAACATCACTGTGAGAACATTTGAATCTAGTTTTGCCTTTACACCCCTTATTTCTACAACGCATAAATTTTTGTTTATCGTTCACTGCACATAGGGGTAAGTGTTTATTGGCGCTATGTCTGACTTCAAGTGGTGGAACACTTTTATAGGTCCTCATTTTTCTTCATCTTTTTTCTTAAATGTGTGGGGAGGAGAATAGTTTTCTTCTTGCTCTCTGTTTGTGTCTCTTGCATCTGCATCAAAAGTCAAACATTCTCCAATATAAATTTTAAATGCAAGTAATAATAGTTTGGTTTGGTACTCCTAAAGATTTTCTTTCAAGCCTGTATTCTATCCACAAATTTACTATTGCAAGGTCAATGCAGTGAAAAATAAACCTTACGGGCCATTTTCTTGTTTTCTGAGCAATTCTGTAGTATGCTATCATGCGATCGTTAAGATCTACACCGCCCATAGAATAATTGTAAGCGTTTATTACATTGGGCCGTGGTACAATGGCATAATTGCTTGTTTTTTTGTCCCATCTTTTAACCTCAGTTACTGGTTGCGACCCTTGTGAAGACGACAGAACCAATGCAGATCTATTGTCCATCCATTTTGTGAGCGCCATACATTTATCTTCCCTTACGAGTTCCTAAAAGTTTCCTCTACCTTTCTCCAGAAAAGTTTTGTCAGTTAGTAGTTTTTATTTGACATTTGCTGGTATTCTGCAGTTCAGTATTGTTCCCACGCCATGGATTTATTCTTGTAAGTATTCAAATAAGGCACATGATGTAAAATATATATCCATGAAAATTGTATATCCAGGATTTACGTTTTCAGTAAGTCTCTTAACAACACTTCCACCTATTCCTAGTTCGGGCTCTGGTTTACGAGAAGGTCACGTGCTTGCACCCTGGTACACAAAAAAATTTAAAACAAGTCCCTGGGGTGTAGCTAATACAAAATTCTTCAAACCTACGGGGTTTGGTTTGTTTTTAACATATTGTCTCAATGAACTAGTTCCTGTGAAAGGGATCATTTGCTCGTCCACACTTAAATGTTTAGTGTTTGGTAATGTCCTACACTTTTGTAGTAAAGTGTCTATTACAGGCTGTACTTTCCATAATTTATTTTGTTTCGTCACCTCTTCAGAAGTACGTAAATTATCCACTACGTGCATATAGTTTCTGAGTTTAAAAAACCTTTCACGAGGAAGTTGAGTGGCGAGAGGGATCTGTAAATTTCTTTTGTAGTACATCCGAACTCTGGGCAATTTCATACAACCCATTATGATAGAGGAACCTACTAGTTTTTTGTACTCAGATGCGGTTGCTCGCATCGGGGGTTTATTGTCTTGTAATGCTCTAATATTACTTTGTTCTGCCATTAGATCCCAAAAATCATCATGGAAATATTGACAAAAATACTGAAAAGGAGTCCACATTGCCCGATTTCTTATATCCCATACTTCTTCTTCTACTTCCATTATATTTGGCTCAAAAGTTTCTTCATTCCATTTCAAATATTTTTTTCTCTTTCCCGTTCTTTCCTTAGAGTTTTTTGATTTTAGCTCGTTTGCTAATACACTCAGTGGAATATTGTCGTCATCGCTGTCGTATTCATTTTCAGTATTTTGCACTTGCAGTGAATGTGTAATACTACAATCCATATCAGTCTGATGTAAAGCTTCGTTAGGAGGATTACTTTCTTCATCCAATGAATCGCTGTCATTTCCTAAGCAATCAGCGTTCTCTGGAATATTTTCTAGATCGCTTTTGGAACTTAGATATGCATCACTTTCATCCCCATCCCATAATGTAGCTGCCACGACCTCTAATTCAGCTTCAGTCAATGGTATCTTTCTCTCAAAAGCTGTAAACATAAATAGAAATAACACTTTCTTTTTCAAAGTTATTGTAATTACAACCTGTTGTCCAGCCGGCTGGCCATGATGATCAAAGTGCTATTACTCAATTGTTATTGCAAAATTTTTACTTTGAATTACGTTATCTTACTCCTAACAAATATTAAAACAAAACTCATGCAATATTTAATAAAAAAACAACAAGAAATTTTGCTTACCATTTATTTTTCTAGAGCACATTGTATGAGTTGTTCAGTGTAACATAACCTTGATAAAACTAGCCAAAGATAGCGCGCGATCGCCCCCGCAAAATTATTTTGTGTTACCAAAGTGTCTAGCATACTGTACATCGGGAAGCAAGCATTCGAAATCCTTTCTAAGCGAGTCCTCAGTTGTATTGGAACAAACCCTAGCATATTTTAAATTATATAATATGATTCTGGCGTTTACAAGTATTCAACCAAGCTTTCTGTGAATTTCAGCTACCCTAACCGGAATAATAATAGATTTGAGAAAATCTAACATCCTGTAAAAACGATTTGATGTAGTTTTTCGACAAGTATTGAAATCCATGGTGAAATAAATAGAATATTGCATGTACGGTGTGTCAAATAAGCGAGCAAGGTACTGTTTCACGGAAATTACCTTGAGATTGAGATTCTCGGCAAAGAAATTGATTACAAAAACTGTTGAAAGAAAGTACTAAAAATTACTTTCAGCTTCCTAAGATGGCCACTAGAGGTAGTAATCACTATCTTGAATAAAAAAGTTATTTTCACGACATAATGATTTTTAAAGCTGAGATAAATTCTATTTCTATAGGGTTCCGTGAAAGAAGACAAAGGGAACTCTTGTAGATTATTTGTTTACGTCTGATCTTCCCCTCCCCAAAATTTCCAACAATATCAAAGTAGAAGCTGTGAAAAACTTGGGATAGAAAAGTTTGAAGTAAGATGCCGGAAAAATAAAATGATCCCTCTAATAAAAGAAGTTCGAAAGAATTTAAATTAAAAAAAATCCCGATGGCCTGTAGTCAGCGCAAAGGTAAATTTCTCAAAATTCATTGAATTGAAATTTTAACAACTTTTTCATTGGTAGACCTACATGTTATTACATCAAATTGCCGTATGTATCATAGCCTTGCGGTTAGAGGTTTTTTGGCTGTTGAATATAAAGCAGACAGGGTTCGAGTTCCACTTCAAGCCAGAATTTTGTTTTTCGCCTATTTCTTTTCAATAGATATACTATATATTTTTTTTAATCAGGGTCTATATTAAGATCTCCAGAAAATGTACAATTACATCAAATTTGTATTGAGTGTTCATGTTTTATCTATATTTGTTATTTTTCTTTATTAATTTTTATTTTTTTACCTGTGTATTTTATGAAAAATTGCTTTGAACAAAAGTTGTACAAACTGATTATATCTATAACCTAAAATTATTTTTGATGATATTTACACTACGGCTCTTTTTTGATAATTTTTTTAAATGTTTGAATGGTCGCCATTTTCAAACTACTTACCCGATACTGCCCAATAACGAACTCGACCGAGATATTTGAGAGATTGATTTTTGTAGCAAATTTGAACTTGATACCTTGAAAACTGCGACATCTATCGTGCTAACAAATTTCGTAATATCCCATATATATATATATATATATATATATATATATATATATATATATATATATATATTACATTTCTATAAGAAATTTACCTAAAAATCTATTCTGAAAAATGTCATCCTTTCTTAGAAACGAGTTTCATCATAGAGTAAATAGGTTATAGAGAGGCCTCTCTGCTATAAAGATGTTCCACAAATAATGGATTACACATGGATTACAGTAAAGCATACATTCTTCCATACATCGTGTTTTCAATCAATGTCAGAAATGTATTTATAAAGCCAAATTTCATTAATAACGTTTATAAATTAAATTAAGAAATTGATTGAAAACGTGATGTAAAAATTATAGAAAAAAGGAATACCAGAAAAATAAAACAAAGATTTTTGAATATGTATTTATTGAAGATATAAAGCAAAAAATATCTATTGTTCATTTGTATGATAGCTTCTCGAATTTTCCCAATGTCTATATGGACTATATAGTAAAGAGGTTATCTATGAAAAAATAATAACAAACAAAAACATGAATATACAGACATCCGTAGAGAAACTATGCCTATATTTTCTCAAAACAAACCATTGTCCATGTATATTCCTGATAATAGCTACATATCATGATTTACATTTATGAAATTCTGTGTTGAAACATTCTTCGAGACACTAATGACTAATACACTTATTCTGATTAAGGTGGGCATATATCGGCTTACCTTTTATGACTTACACGAACTAATTATTGTTATTTTAGATAAATAAAGACTATTCAAAATAAAAATAGAATTCTGACGGCCTGTAGCGGAAAGGTAAATTTCTCAAAATTCATTGAATTGAAATTTTAACATAGATTTTTTCTTTATTAATTTCTTTTTCTGTCATTTTTATGAGAAATTGCTTCGAACAAAAGTTGTAGGTACTGATTAAATCTATAACCCAAAACAATTTTTGATGAAATTTACACAACGGCCCTTTTTGATAATTTTGTTAAACGTTTGAACGGTCGCCATTTTGAAACTACATACCCGATAATGCCCAATATCGCAGAAGATTTTGAATATACAATATTTATTTGGACTAGTCAAAATGGTATTTGATTAAATGGTTATTTCATCTGTCGTCGATTACATAATTTGATCTTATGCTGTAGAAGATTTCTATCTGAAACTCTGAAATTAATTTGTGTTTCTCGCAGGTCTCAGAGACGGCGCTACGAGGAACAGTATAGACAATCAGACTTACGTGTATTTAATCTCTGAGTATGGAGGGTATAGGAGGAATGTAATCTTATTGTTGATAAAATGGGACCAATTTTGCTGTACCTATAGGGATGGTGCTGCAGTATATAAATCACTCAGTTAGGTAGGGGGGTAGCGGGAAAATTTAAAATATTGATGTTAGATTGCTGTTCAAAGTGATATCCTTTGTATGTTGTTTTTACATATGTCCTAGAATTTTGCATACTAACCGCCTAACCGTGCTCTGATTTCAATTATCGAGAATGTTCTTTCCTACAGAAATACCCTAAAAAAAGAGTAGAAGAAGTTTTTTCCGAAACATGAAATACTTTTTTGCTAGAAATAAATTAGATTACGATTTCTGTATAATTCTTATTTGTCAGCAGTGTTTCCAAGTCGCAATCCTCTGAAATATGTGTTTGATCTCGAGAAATATATATCTCTCATCACATAAACTTATAATCACTCTTGCCTCAATAACCGAAACATAAAACATACATAACATCTAGAGAACACTATAACATCACCGTAGACTTGTATAAATAGATATCGAATTTGTTGATCAATACCATTTCTTCCTTTCGTTGCTTTGGACAGTGCATCCCATTTTGGTTGAGACAGCCGGGTATCTCGGTTGTTATTGAACATAGAACCTTGCGATTTTCGCGTTCCTGTGTCACTTTTTTGTGAAATTCAAGATGGCCTGAACAGATTTTGTCTAACTTCTTTTGTTCATAAGTTTTTGAAAATTCGTACTTTTTGGACTCCCCACAGATCTACGAAGTTTCTCAGCGATAATGTCAAATTGAAAACTTATTCCATAGATAATTTTATGCAGAATCCAGTGGCGAACGCATTTTTTTTTTCGGTATATGCTAATGGATATACGACTCAAACTTATATTTTTTTCAATGGAACACCTTATATTTTATTATTTCATTAAATTCCTTATTTTTTTCCTTAAAAATAATATATAAGTAATATATGAACATAAAGTTTTTAAAAATGCTCCAAAATCACTAAGACATTGAATTTTAATAGTGGGCTATGGTTTCTTCATACAAAAGAGGTTCCAATTGACTTAATATAACTTGTGAATTTGCCATGAAAGAAACAAAAACAATACTAACGCTGGCATTGATTGAAACATTTTATGAAATCATACTGTTCATTCTGAAAAAATCTTCATCAAAATTGTTTATCATTACAGAAGGTTTGTTGATTTCTCCACAATTACTTGATAAGCAATGCTCCAAAATGCAACAACAATATTTGTATCCTCTGTGACCTACTATAAAAAATGACAAATAATAATCACTGTAGTAAGAATTTGAAGTCCATGGTACTATTAAAATTCAATGTGCATTTTTTAAAACTTTATTTTTATATATTATTCTGAGCAACAACAGAGGAAGCTTCTAGAATTTAAAAATATGGCCCTTAATATCTTAAATGCATTAAGACGCATTGAGTCAATTATGTGTTAGGGAAAATGGACATCAAATTAAAAAAAATAATAAATAAGTTTTGTGTTAGTGAATTAGCGTTAGTATTGTTTTTGTTTCTTTCATGGAAAATTCACAAGTAATATTCCGTCAATTGGAACCTCTTTTGTATGAAGAAATCATAGCCCATTATTAAAATTCAATGTTTTAGTGAATTTGGAGCATTTTTCCTTAAATTTATGTTCATATATTGGATATTGTTTTTTTTTAAAAAAAGGAATTTAATAAAATAATAAAATACAGGGTGTTCCATTGAAAAAAATATAAGTTTGAGTCGTATATCCATTACCATACCCCGAAAAGAAAAATTGCGTGCGCCACTGGTTTCTGCATAAAATTATCTATGGAATAATTTTTCAATTTGACATTATCGCTGTGAAACTTTGTAGATCTGTGGGGAGTCCAAAAAGTATCAATTTTCAAAAACGCTCTGTAAGTTATGAACAAAAGAAGTTAGACAAAATCTGTTCCGGCCATCTTGAGTTTCACAAAAAAGTGACACAGGAACGCGAAAACCGCAAGGTTCTATCTTCAACAACAACCGAGATACCTGGCTGTCAAAATGGGATGCACTGTACACTATGACCAATCAGCGCTAATGCGGATCTTTTAGGAATCCTGTTAGTCCACAGTTTGGGTACCTTTTTTTAGCAAACTTGCCCATTGAAGATTGCAGTCTTATTTTACAGTCCATACCCCTGAGTATCATGTCATCAGTACAAAATATAAATAAAACAAAATCACAATGTAGAAAAAAAATATCATACAGCTTCATAAGTAAATTGTTTGTACACTGAGTTTATATAACTATAGGGCAGTTCATACGCAAGCGCAGCTTGGCCTAATGATAATGTCGATGTTTCGTGATCCAAAAAGACAATATTCTCAATGATAATATAAGAAAATATGATAATAGTATATAATTATGAATATAAAACAGATTACTGAGATTGATTCTTTAATTTCTGAAAATAAGTTTATTTACTTCTTCATACCTCACTATTTCTCCTATAAAGTCTTTGGGTTTACCTACTCTACTACTAATTTACGAAACCGCAAGGTAAGTTTTACTCGTACTTTTTATTTTTTTAATATAAACTTACTTTCCCATTTCTAAATCTAAAGAGGTAAGGGGAGCTTACATGTTTTTATAAATACACTGTATCTGTAAAGCAGCTGACTGGATTTTAGAAAGCTTGGTGTTAAAAATTAGGCGTACAATAATTATTGTGATATTAATTTGGTGTGTTGCCGTTAGAAGGCACTGTCGGATATTAGGACAGGAATTACGACATTTCTTAGAATAATTAATTCTGTTATAGTATGTTGTCCTGATTACATATCAAACTAGCTAGTCAAAACCGTGCCTCGATAGCTTGCACCTTACCGAAAATATTGGAATACGAAAATTTAATGTGAAATTTTCTTTCTCCAAAATTTTTATTAAGAATGCCGTAATTTAGAAATTAATCAAAAATTTTATGATAATAGGTATAAATTAATCGATTTTGAAATAAAAACGACTTTTTTATTTCAATATAGGAATACTCCCCCAACCGGTCATATTATAGAAGCCAGAAAATAATTTTCAACATTTTCTCTTGGTATCTTTAGTCACTATGTTTTTTCACCGCAAGTCTCTATAATGAGTAGAGACCTTACACGCTTATTTGGCGACCGTGTATTTATTTGCAGTGACTATTGGGGTAGGGACAAGAAAATCGCTTCTTTCCCAGAGATCAAACTAGTATATTTATGTTCCTCTTGTAATATCACATTCAATAAATGAAGATTAAACTCTTTATATGTAAAAGAAATTGATTCAATGTAATTTATTGCCTTAGATGAAAGTTTCCGGGGCTAATAGAGGATTCTAATATCAAATTCAAGCACGCTTACGGATAATTTTCTTACAAGTAGATAAGCACCAAAGAGAACGTAGAGAGTTACTTTAATACTCTAAAAATGATCGTCTTCTCCAGAAGATTTCACAAATTAGGTGAAGGCGTTGGCGGGACAAAAAGTCGCAAATTGGAAAATTCAGATTTATTGGTTACGATTCCCAGAGTATAGAGGGAAGTAAAAGCAGGAGTCAGATAGAGGTGCGAAGTTTATAGGGTGTAATTTATTATTGCCATTTGGGAAAGAAACATTATCGACCGATAAAAGTGAATTATAATGAGAAAAGAAGTAACCAGAAACGTTTTCGAAATGGAAGATGTAAGATTGAAATTTTAATTATCAATACTTGCAGGAAGGTTGAACAGCCATGAACTTGAAAACAAATTAAAGGCGGCTAATCTTGCGTTTTGCTTTTGAAGCAGTAATATTTTCTTATTTGGGCTGTTTATTGGAAATGGAATGGCAGCATTGATAATCTGCTATGATACGAATACGAGTGGAGCGAAATTCGCAGAAATCATTAAAATAATGAACTCATTTTAATCTTTGTAGACCACGTTGAATGTAAATCATCCCATCTCTTATTATGGCTTATGGAGTCGTAGGCAGGGCAGATTTGTTTTCCATATTCTAAGGCCAACTTTTGATTTCAAGATTCTATTGAAATTTTGTCCAGAAAATTTTCAAAAGGAAATTGAGTGCCATACCGCGGAATATAAATATGCCTTGAAAACAACATAATCAATTTTCGGCTTTGATATACAGGGTATCCGGAAAAATGTGGGAAAACTCTCCAATCCAGATAGAACATGAGAAAATAAGAAGACAAGTTTTTATAAAGTCTTTCCCTACATACAGTGTGTTGAATACTAAAGCTAAATATGTATTAAGGACACTATTCTATGATGACCTAACTATTGTTCATCACATTAGATTTTTATTAAATTTTATCAATTACTTTAAAAGATATTTAAGAAAAACATATTTTCAGCGTCGTTCTTCAGGGACGCATATCGCATATTTATTAAAAGTAAAACATGAATTCTTTTTTTCTCATAATAAGTTAATTTTTTTGACGATTGAGAGTTGAGAGATTACTTTTTTAAGGTTCAGGCTTTCCAGATTTATGTTTTAAATTCATAGAGGGTGTAGAAAATTTGGGGATTAACATGTAAACCTTAGCTCGCCCCTAAACTAAAGAAGCTAAATATGTTTCAAGGACACTACTTTATGAGGTCCTGACTATTGTCGATCACATTACATCTTTATTAAATTATATCGAGTACCTACTTTATAATGTATTTAAGAAAAACCTATTTCCAGCTACGTTATTCAGGGACGCATATCTCTATATGGAAGGCCTGTAGTGAAAAACTTTATAGGAACGTATCATCTTAATTTCTCATGTTCTATCTGGATCCGAGAGACTTCCCATATTTTCCCGGACACCCTGTATAACTAATGATTACCCAATGGTCAGAATTTGACCGTAATCCATTAAAGTTTGAACATTATCGAGGTTCCTTTGTCTCTAATTATTGGTTATAGTTTTTAAATTTGGTTTATAGATTTCAAATAAGAATTATAAAAGAAGAGATGGTCAAGAACCGAAGCTGTTGCAGTTGTAAGCTTTCTAAACTTAAACAAGCATCCTCCATATATACTTGTATACTTCAATTTCTTCTCCGTCCGCTTGCCTCGTTCAAGCTGTCTTGTCGACTAATATTATGTTATCATCTTGATTGTATAACAATTTTAATTCATATTCAAAAAGATCTGATTTTTCTCTCAATACTTCAAAATCGAATGACTTTTACTGTTATCGTTGCATTATCTCAGTATATCTCAAATATAGCATTTTTTTGAAAATGTTGAAGAAGGAGTTGGAAAACTTGAATTGGATTTTCTCAATATATAGAGTGATTCAGGGGTGCGGGAAAGCTCCATATCTTTTTCTTTATCCAAGCTATCGATTTAGTTTTTTACAATCTTAGATTTGAAACTTGTATAGACCCACAAAATAATCATAATTTCAGAACCAATGAAGATACCAATTAAACCAATCTCTTATGGGTCCATTCCATAAACTTTATTTTATTGCAAAATAGAAAATTTTGATGATTTGTTAGAAAAAAATTAAGAATCGAGTAGGCTGCTCTCACAAAATTTGACACATCCGTGTTATTTCAAAATTCAAATATGTCAACTTGTTAGTAATGAGTTTCACTCATCAAGAATTAGTGAATATGATCTTCTGTATGGGCAAGGCTGATAGAAATTATCTTTTAGAATCTACGACAAAAAATATCCAGGAGCAATAATTCCACGGGTGTCTGCATTCAAAAAACTAGGAGATTGATTTGAACTTACTGGTAGGGTATTTTGTACCAAAAAAGAAATTCTTGGTGATCGGATCAATGAGAAAAATAAGTTGCAAGTTTTATTAATTCAGCCTGAGAGAAATAGTAGATATTTCACCGAGTGCTGAAACAGGATAATATATTAAATCACAAGTTCCACCATTGTCATCTAAATCTGCATCAACACTTATATATTAACGATTTTATAAATCGAGGTGGGTTTTGCATATCAGGGGTACGCAGATGACATCGTCATAGTCGCGAGAGTCAAGTTCGAAAACACCCTCTGTAAAATTGCTCAGAGAGGTCTCCTTTACACTAGAGAATGGTGTCAGTCGATGGGTCTCAACGTCAACCCCACGAAGACTAACCTAGTTGCCTTTACAAGGAAGAGAAACATTAATCTCAAATCCATTGCAATATTCGGGAAGTTATTGACTAGAAGCCAAAGGTCAAATATCTCGGACTTACCCTGGATCACAAACTACTGAAACAAACACGAACAAGAAGTAACCTACAAAGCCACAAAAGCACTGATGGTGTGCAGAAACATTGCGGGGAAGAACTGGGGCTGCAACCCGGCAAACTTGCAGTGGATGTATAAATCCATAGTGAGACCGATCAGCACTTACGATGCAGTGGTAACAGGCAACAAAACTAAGCTGGCTAGTACGAGGGTAAAATTATCAAAACTCCAAAGACTAGCCTACATATGCATTACAGGTGCAAAGAAAAACGTGCTCAATATCTTGACTGGCGCGATCGCCAGACCTTACTCCAATCGATTTATTTCTATAGGGGGTATGTGAAGGAAAAAGTTTTCTGAGATCGTTCAACCACCGCAGAAAATATGAAAAACAGGATAAGGGCGTCCTTCACTTCAATTGATGCAGCAATGCTTGCTAGAGCTCGGCTTATGTAATTTTCGTATGTACTTCTCTTTGTGATGTGTCAGATTTCATAGAGAGGCCTACTGAAATCCTTTTTTCTTTAAGAAATGTTTTGAATTAAATAAGTAAAATCTTACATACTATACCTCCCAAACCATATATCCACAAAAAAATATAGGGTGTGGCATCGTATCATAATGAAATACTTATTTTGCAACAAAGCTCGTAAATTATAGAAATGAACCCCAAAAAACTTATATTGACAGAAAGCTCTTTAAAAATTCGACTTAAAGATGCATTAAAATGTATGGTGTTGTATTTGAAAAAAAAATGTTATTACCATAAGTAGTATGACGTTTTCAAAAAATCGTAGTAGGTGACGGTAAATTGAACTTGAGGTCGTCTATATTTCAAAAAATGCTCCAAAACTTAAGGAATCGACTGAATAAAAATTGGTTTATCTTTCATGGTTCTGAAATTATGATATTTCTTGTGAGACTATACACGAAGCTATTTTGAAAAATAAATTTACATCAGCCAAAAACTATTGCAGAAAGTTCTTAGAAACTGAGTGCCTTATATCTACAAGTTAGTTGGTAATCTAAAACTGTAGCAAGAATGGGAGATTGCCATTCAAAAAAACAGAATTGAATTGCTTATGTTACTGTATAAAAATAAAGATATTTTTGGAATGTTTCCTATTGTCAGTCCTAGCATGCGAAAAAAATATATCGATAGCATGGATAGAGAAAAAGTGTTCAGCACCCCTGGGTCACCCACTATATTTTATATATTTTAGATTATATGCAAATAATCGAGATCACTAGCTTGTCTGGGCAACATTGTAAAAAAACTACTCGCTTGTCGCTACATATTAGCTTACAGTCGGAACCAGGGGGGCAAATTTACTAAGAAAACCTGTTCTTAACGACACCAAGTTTGAGATCATTTGATTTTTAGAGATAAGTACAAAATCTTATGCAAACAGATTCAAATTTATCTCAACTTTATAAAGATCCATTTTTTGTTATCTTATTTTGGTGAAATTTCGAAAAAAACATATTATTTTTTTTAATTGAGAATGGGATTACACCCCTAGCGGTCATCTTAGAGATCAGCAAATCAATTCCAACATTTTCTTATGGTTACTTTAGTCATTATTATTTTTACCGTAAGTCTCTACAGTTGGTGGTTTCTGAGATACAGTACTTGGCCCCGTTATTTGGACACCCCGTACATATGTAAATAGTGACATCTCATGTTATGACCAACTAGTTCTAGCCTTATCATTGATATAGGTTATCCACATAAGATGTAACTAATAAGAGAACGTATCTACAATAAAAATTAGGTTTTACTTATAAAAAATCAAGAGATCAAGAAAAACGGATAGATAAGAAGAGCAAAATATTTAAGAAATTTACGAAAATAATATTTTGAATATGTGGTATCATTTAGTTTATGAGGTTGCTAGACACTACGGAATCTTACAGTTTCATAGTTTATGCATGTTTTTTAATTTGAAGAAAAGCAATTTTAGCCTTAAATATTTGGTATATTCTAGCTTATGAGGTTGCTAGATACTACGGAATCTTACAGTTTCAAAGTTTATGCATGTTTTTTTTTTTAATTAAAGAAAGCAATTTTAGGCTCTCTCAGTCATTTGTTAATGCATGAAAAACTTTGATGGCACTTCGAAGTACAAAGGTATTGATCTTGGATATGTGCACTTCTATGTATGTGAGACTTAATCCAGTATTGGATAATATTATGATACTAGAAGTATAATGGGAAAATATAACTATTTAATTATATTGTTATTATGTTTGGCTATATCATGAAATCGTCGTATGTCTAGTTATCCATATCGTCGAACGTTTTCTATTCATTGATCTTACATCATGATGTGACCAATAGCCTGTGTAATATTTCATAAAATGTCACCATTTCATGAAATGATTGGTCACTCGATGATGTGGGTAAATTTACGATCTGGCAACAAACTATGAATACGTTCTGCTTATACGGTAGAAGAGGAGTAATAAGAACAGTTTGGAACCGTCGGGTAAACATCGAGAAAAGGCGTCGATGAGCTCTGCTCTAATTATCACGAACAATAATCCAAGTTTCCCCCAAGTTTTTGTTCCGATAATATATCACGAATACAACAGATAGTTTCCCGATCATTATTAGCTCTGCCATAACCAGGAGTGTTAAATGAACCGGTACCAAGATAATGCTGCTCCATTATTTCGAATTAACATTAAAGGACAAGTTAACGTACAAAGGCTCACCCTTTCTTCGTGTAGTCTTAATTAGTATTAGCTACGAGTCAACAAAGAACGATTAATGACTGAAAAAAGTAGTAGGCCTCATTTTCTCGATAAGTTATCATGACAGTGAAATTATGGAAATCAACAATTTCAGATGAAATTATGAACCGGTAGTTCTTTTTAACATTCTTCATTCTATTCTCAGCTAGGATCTAAAATGTTCTAGTAAGTAATCAGTTGGAAAATTCTAGAAATCTAGAAATATTGCCATTATTTATGTTGGAAACCCAACGCTGTATTGGTCACTGATTCTCAGTGGTATTCAAACAGCTATAGATATTGAAGCTAGTGTTTCTTTCTTATTTAACGTTATTATTATTATTGTCCCTGCTAATAAGACTTTAGTTTCAATTTATTTTTAGTTAGTCAAAGACTTACTTACCCATTATTTACAAATATAAAACTTCGACCGTGTATTATTATCGTAAATAATGTAATTGCCTTGCTGATATATTAAATCATTATTAGGTAATAAGAAATCAAATTGACAGGTTTAAACAGATCTCTAAATTTTATTATACAAGACACTGAAAAGTTATATTTATGAAACCTGACGAAGCCCTACATAATGAATATAGAAGTGCAATATGGGTGTAACAAATAACTGATAATTATCCTAATACTATAATTATGAAATGCGATACTAAAACTTTTGCCATAAAGGTAAAAAACTGAACATTCTAGAAGCGGTAGAGATCAAGAAGGTTGTGTCAGATCCCAATGTAAATTGTCTAAATAACAAAATCGATGTATCTACTCCTCTATTTACTTAGATAGGCAATTACATGGAACATAACCTCAAATGATTTATTTTTGTTTTCGTTTTTCAGATTTAATTGTTGGCGGTTCTAGTTATTTTAATTTTTAATTTTGTAATGTCTTTCAACACTTGATTTGAACTTCACACCGGCTTTATCTATCTTCTTTTCATTTCAAGGAATTTTGTTCCTTTCCATTTCCGGCAAAATTATATAAATTATACCTCCAATTTGGTTTTCTCTTTAACCCTGATTCAATTCCGCTTCACGGTCTTGGGTTTTTACTTTTTAACTTAATCATATTATCAGTTTTTCCACATGTAATTTTTCAAGTATAAACTAGGCTTTGAGCCTCATAAATTTAAATTTAATGTGTGTTTCATTTTCGAATATGCTTTACTAATTAGGTAAGATTATATTTATTGTTATATGATAAAACCTTTACCAAATTACCTTCAACTGTTATATACCTTTTGTATTCATTTTTGTATCTTTCTCGTTTTTCTATTTTAGCTGATGATGACCTGAATAGTCGAAACATGTACTCACCTTATTAATATTAAATAACCTTTTGTGGACTTCACACCTTCCCCTTTGAGATATGGATCTCTATTCATATTTAAAATCAATATCTTATTGTTAGTCGATCAGATGACTGACTTAAATCGTGTTTGGTTTCATATAGAATGAGGCAATTCTGCGGTCAGCGGACAACTCAAAGCCTGGTTGATAATATTCATTTATCAATGAGGCACTTGATGATGTCAGCATCTTAGTGTTATTAGGAATTAAAAGCAATGCTGAGAAGTTTAGGTCTCCCTACATGGTTCCTAACTTTTTCATGTCATGACTTGAATTGGCCGGATATGATAAACCAGTAATTGCTGAAAAATATCCAGTGGCGTTACTATTTTTTTAATAATAAAATCTGCTTTGAAGGCTTGGTAAGAGACCATTTGTATAGAAAAGAATTTCAGCATACAGGTAATCCACATCTCCATATATAAGTATGGTTTGAAATTATCACCGTTGATCGAAAATGTGGTTTCATTTTCCTTGAAACTAGATTTATTTATTATTTTATTCACAAAAACACTGCTCTACAGGTTCACATTCAATTACAGAACAGGAGTAGATAAATAAAAATTTATTTAATTAGTTGTTTCTATGATATTCTTATAACTAGTGAAAATGAATTATTGACAATTTAGATATTACGTATTCTATTTTATTTTATTTATTTATCTATTTTTATTTAATAGCCAAAGCAAACAAAAATACAAATATAAAGTGTAACAATACAAACTTCAATAATACGGTTATTTACTAAATATTTTCTCAATTATTTCTTTTATTTATTGAAATTTTTTTCTTGGTAGATTATTCGATAGTTCTATCAATCCTCGATGAAACAAATTGTTTTGTGCAAAAGATGAATTAACATTAGAAACCTAAAACGTCAATCTTGCTCTAGTATTATGAGAATGAACATTGCCAACAAACTGTAAGTTTTCTAATATATTGTCTGGATACATTCCATTTTTAAATTTGTAAATAGTTATCAGTGTAGGTAATAAGAATATGATATGATTACACTTAATAAATTTGTGATCTTTATCATATCCTGTATTCTTGTATATCTATTACATCATCGAGGACGGAATTTTTATTTTGGTCAAAAAATAAAAAAAAACTAATGGAAATTGTTTTTAGAAGTTTGAAAAAAATTCATATGAATTTACAAGATATAATCATATGGTGACACTAGGCGAATATGTGATCAAACATTGAAAAGCACTCAACACAAAAGTCACAATCTTCTCCAGCACATCTTTTAGGTAATTTTTTTATGAAATTGTACCTATTGCGATCGTTCATACTTTTGAATTTCGAGAAAAATTCAACGGCATGTTGTTATACAAGTAGGTCCAAAACAAGTTTTGGCTCAATATATATTTATTTTTTATTTATTTATTTCCAGAATGTGAATGTATACATAGGGTAGAATCATCCTCATAGGAGTACTTCTTTTTTTGTAGACTCCTGTACCTGGCCGGAAAATAAGTATTAATATACTAAAATATTCTACAAAATAATATATTTAGAACTAACTTACTTACTAATAACTGCAAACTAATATAGTAATAAATAACAATTTTATATAGAAGAATCCAGTACTTATGTAGCCATAACAATATTTACAATTGCAGGTGTAAGATCAAACTTAGTCTATTTAATTTATGTTGCTTCTTATCCATTTTTGTAATTTGTGAGAATTATATCTAATAATTGTTAATATTTTCAAGCTGTTAGGCAGGCTGTTATAGAGTCTTATAGCATTAACATAGCTATTTTTCTTGTTTATTGTTTTGTAAATTCTTGGTATTTGTATATTTTTGTTCCTAGTTATACTGCTAGATTTCATATAAGTATCTTTGAGTCTCTTATAGTGGTACAATAGAGTTTCCGCAGCAAAAGGTTGTTTGAAATTCATTGGAGGGTCTTTATCAAATTTATTTTTATTAATAATTTCTAATATTCTGTACTGAGTCCTTTGTAACAGATCAAGGTTGTTATTGTAAGCACCACCCCAAGCTATAATTCCATAGGTGATTTTGCTATGGAACAAGGCATAGTATATATTCTTTTAAACTTTTAATATCCATAATCTTTGAAATTTTGTAAAAAAATGTAAATTAGATATTTAGTTGTATTTATTATTTGATCGATGTGTTTGTTCCATTTAAGATTTTGGTCAAATATTACTCCTAAATATTTGCTGCTTTCAACTCTGTTGATACTCTTGTTACCTATTTTTACTGAAGAATTCGTAGGTACGCTATCATAGTAGCTTCCATAGGTCATATATACTGTCTTATCGACATTCAAGGTGAGTTTGTTTTTCCCTAGCCACCACGCTACTCTGTTAAGAAGTTCATTCTTTGAATTTTCAACGCTTTTCCAATCACTGCCCGTTGCTATGACGGCAGTGTCATCCGCGGTCATTAACATAAATTATAAATAAAAGCGGTCCCAGAATTGTCCCGTGTGGTATGCCAGTTTTTATGGTGCGATAATTACTAGTGTGATTTCCTACTCAAACCTTTTGTTGTCTATTGCTAAGATAATTTTCTATCAGACCGTGTGCCTTTCCTCTTATACCATAATTATGTAGTTGATTTATTAATAATTTGTGATTAACTCAATCGAAAGCCTTGGCTGACTTCTGTCAATGCTTTCGTATATTTTTCTTGCTATGTGATTTAGGGCATCTTTGGTTTCTTTGGATTTTACCAAACCAAATTGATTAACGGCCAATATATTATATCTACGTAGAAAATCATATATTCTGATATGGAGAATTTTTTCGAAGATCTTAGAAATGTTAGAAGTCAATGTAATTAGTCTATAGTTCGTGCCTTTTGCTTTACTACCTGTGTTGAAAATGGGTAGAGCATCAGCAGTTTTCAGTGCTTCTGGCCAAATAGATTTATTTATACATAGATTGATTATATGGGCTATTGGATCAGTTTTGTGGGCAGAAATTGTTTTTAAAGTCTTTGTGTTTATGTTATCAATGCCGCCTTTTGTATTTCATATTTGCTATTATATCTTGCACTTCACAACTATTAGTAGGAGATAGGAAGATTGAGGAAGTTTTATTCCTTTATTATCTGGTGTTTTAATTTTGCTGCTCAGATTTTCTCCTATTTCACAGAAATATGAGTTCATGTAATTGGCTATTAGTGATGAATCTACTAAATTTACATTTTTATCGGTAATTATCTCACTAATGCATGATTTTTTCTTCTCTTTCCTACCTATTTTCAAGTTAACAAATTTCCACAATTCCTTTGTTTGGTCTAAGTATTATTGATTTTTCAAACTTAGTTTTGGTATCTTTTATAATTACATTGAGCATTTTTTCTATAATCATATAATCAGAACGTTATTGCCTTGGTCCTTTTTCAAGGCAAGGTACAATTTCTCTTTTTTTGGCATGAGATTATAATGTCTTTTATTATCCAGCTCTTCCTTGCCACTTTTTTTCTGGTTTTGTATTTAGATTTTTCAAGATATTTTTGTATATTCTTTATAAGATAAGCAAAGGCTGTGTCTGGATCCTGCATTGCACGGACTAGATTCCAATCTTTTTTACTAGCTTCTGAGAAGACTTTTTTGTAATTATATTTGCAAGGTGTAGGTTCTGGGGCATTTTCGATTTTGCCACTTAGCTCAATGAAGAGCGGGAATTGATCTGGCGAAGGAATCGATAGTTTAAAAGTTCTTGTACCAATAGAATTAGTCTTGATGAAAATATTGTCGATGCAAGTACCAAGGCCATCAACATCTTTGGGTCTCGTGGTACCTGTAAATCCTCGATAGAACCCTTGTTCCAGAAAGTTGTGGAAAAGGATCGTGACTAATGTTATTTATTTCTCTTATATTAATATTGAAAACCCCAATCACGAGGTGATTCCTGACATTAAGTTTATTACAGAGATAATATTCCAAATTGTAATTAAATTCAGCACAATGTAGGTCATGTGGCCTATAAAGAGATGATATCTCAAATTTGGTTTTATCGTCAACTTTAATTAGCGAGTTTTCAATTTACTTCTTACAACTGTTTCTGTCTTTTAGGTTACTCCTTCTTTTATATAAACCACAGTACCGTCAGATTTGTTAATATTGCTATGATTATAGTATAGTATATAGCCTTGTATTTTATACAGTGCTTGCACCTGTATACTCCATGTTTCAAAACAAACTATTGCGCATGGCTTCATATCTAGTCTCTCAATAAAGGTCTCAAGGCTGTTGAAATTCGCATTCAAGCTTCTGATATTTAAGTACATGATTAAACTGTTGTTATTGTTACAGTCTTTATTGAGAGATTCGACTGTATTATAAATGGTTTCTTGGGTAAATTGATTATGTAGTTCATCTAAGTATTCTAAATGATCACTCATTTAACAATAATATATTTCCCTGTTGTTGTGGAAGAAGTCCTAGTGTGTTTTCGTATACATGGAGCTATAGGAGAGTCTGTAGATTTAATAGTTTTCATGATTTTCTTGTTAAGGTTCTCGCACTTCGTTGTGTCCGTTATAAGATGGTGTACGTCATAGTTTGTATGAAAGTTGTTGTTGATAAAAATACAGCTAGCACACTTTGTATCGTTATTGTTTATGCACTTGTCCGAGATTTGACTTCCTGGACAAAAATTGCAAACCGGTTTATTGCACTTCTTTGTAGATTGCCTTGAAAACTCTATTTTTCCAATTTCTTTATTAGCTGATCTCTATTTATCGTTTCAAATATTTTTTTGAAATAAAGCAAGACTATACCTATTTTTATTGCAACCCACTTTCACATGAGTTCTTCTTTCTAAAACCAGCTTGACAGTGAAAATTTTGTTCATTTATTTATGTTCTCATCTGTTCACTATAGTTTCTTAAAACTTCTGGTATGTGGCTACTATATTAATTGGTCAGTATTCATCACATATATTAGAGTTGCTCACCTTTTCGATAGGAATGATTCTTGTTATTTACCATTTTTGAGGAAAATACCCTGTTTCCAAACTTATGTTGAGTAATTGTAGAAACTGAGGACCAATCACTTCAATAGGTGTAGAAGTTTCACGTAAATACTTTCCACATTGCCTATTTTTGACCGACAAACCCCGAACGAAAAAGGTTTACAATTCGACGGTCGGCATTTTTTTGTTCGTTCGCGCATTGTATATAGTAAACGTAGTCCGAATCTGATGATTTTTGTTTCATTTGAAAGAGGAGACTTGAGAAATGGTTCGTAAAAACTGAAATCCAAAATTTCCTTCCCTCTGAAAACCGCCACCGAAGGCAAATTTTCATTACGGTTTAAGAGGTTTTCTGGGTACCACATGAAAGGCAATAATATTTGCAGCAACATTTATACTGAACATTTTTTCCTTAGAGTTACGGTTTTTGAATTAAGCGGTGGTAAAATAGTTAAATCTAAAATACTTAAGCATATTTCCGCAGCGATGTTCTGAGTCGATATCAGTCAGTAGTACGGTCGTAGTTGCGGAGCCCGTAGTGGCACTGAGTTATTTACGACAAAGAAATCGCAAATTTAATCATTTATCAAGTGCCAAACAATATCAAGTATAGCAATGCCGCACAACAAAAAAGATTTAGAAGAAATCAAAACACTTATCAGTGACCAGATACGAAATATTTTCAACGACGAGTTTTTGCAAGATATAGCCAATAAAGTGTCGAGCAAAATTGAGGAAAAACTGGAGCCACGTTAGGAAAAGCACGAAAAAGAAATACTTGAACTGTAAAACGAGGTATGTACTTTGAAAAGCAAATAAATGGAACTTGAGTGATTGCTCGATAAACAATAACAGCTCTCCAGAAATCTGGATATAAGAATTCTTGGGGTCAAAGAAGATTTAGGCGAGGAACTTTCAATGACGTTTATGGATATTTTTAACGAGAATTTGAATCTCAAGAATATTGAACGTTCTGATATCGAGAAAGTGTACAGAGCTCTTGCAAAAAATATCAATACTGGTACGCTTTTTCTATGAAAACACAGGAACAGCTGTCCTGAAGAAACGAAAATTTTTGAAGAATATAATAAAATAAAATAATTAAAATAAAACTTGCCATCTTCGATAGCGCCGTGAAAAAGTTTGATATGAAAATTTTTTGGAGCAAGAACGGCTTAAGTGTAATGGTCTCATTAAACGTGTCACTAAAAGTTCAATCGACTCAATGTAATGTCTTTTTATCTGATTAAGTATTATAAACTCTCATTTGCACTAATATATTTATTTTGAAAATATTTGTATAATATATACATTGAAAATGTATAACACTTTATTTCACTAGTTGTTGAATCGTAAAAATAATTGATCTCATGTATGTATGAAGCACAATAATATTGAATCCACCGGGTGGCTGCAAGCACCAATGAAGTTATGTATCGTAAAACAATTAGCTTGTTTGACTTTTTGTTTTATTACTACTTATAACTGACACGAAATACTTTCACTCCCTCACGCTCTCTCTCTGTCTCCCTCTCTCTGAATCTTTCTTATTTCACCTATCTTTCTCCTCTATATTTCTGTGATCTCTTAACCTTCGTAAGCCCATGGTCAAAAACATACATTAAAGACCGAGAAGGGTGCAAATGTACCCCAACATTTTTTTCATCTTTTTTATTTTTTTATGTTTTAATTAAGCAATATTAAAAATAGAATACATTCTGCTTATAAAAATATATTTTCCCGTAAAAAAGGTTGTTAGCATTGATAAATGAGTAGATACATTTTTAAAAACATATTCGAAATTATTAATAATAAAATCGAAAATAGTTATGAAAAAAGAACAAGAGTTTTAGTGACATTATTAAATGGTTTAATTATCACACTTGTTACAAACTGTTATATTTAACTGATTTCACCGAATACAAAACTTTCGAGATTTCCTGTCTTTACTTCTGTTGCATTAGAAATATCGGTGCTGTCTCCTAATAACGGGGACAGGTTGATCATTCGTTACGTTTAATTCTGGCAAAATGGTTAACATGGATTGTTTAATATTCGAATGTAACGACTTGCCATTTTGATATTTATGGATTATGTTTCTTCCTAATTAATTCTTGGCCCAACTCCAACAAAATCATTCTTTTCCTATCCGAACGTTTTTTTTTTCAATCTGGATTTTTCACCATTCAAAGTTTATAGGCGTTGATACCACCAATGTCCAGCAGATGGAAAAATATTGCCATCGACCACGGATTACTTCTTCTTTGTGTCGTGAATTCCTTTGCCAATTTATCTGTGGTGTCCACAGCACCCTTAGCTTTATTGTAATGTAATATAATGTCTGGTTTGTAATCAGTTTCCTCTCCACTTACTTTGTCGATAAAAGAATGTCTGCCGCATTTTTTTTTTTAGTACGTAGGAAACTAATGTCTTATTTTCCATAGAAGCAAACATGCTTGAACATTCCTTCTTATATCTTGTTGAAAGTAGTTCTTTTCGAATATTAGGTTTATTTTTACGCAGTGTACCACACATGGTAAGGTTTTTATCTAAAAGCTTATAAGCTAACTCAATACTGGTCAAAAAGTTATCAGTAGTTGTTCCATGTCCTGTAGATAAATGGTTTACCAGGTCCATCACTACCCTTGGCCTTTCTCTGGTTTGTTTCCTTCTTCGCTTAAAAATATTATTTTATAATATAAATCTTCATTGTTTGCATGAAAAAAACTTACCCAAGGCGGCATATTCACTGTATATACCGTACTATAATCAGCCAATGCCCAAATTTTTAAGCCGTACTTGCCCGGTTTACTCTTCATGTAAACCCGAAAAGGAGCCTTACCTCGGAATGGGACTAAATGCTCATCCACGCACAAGTGTTCAGATGGATTGAAAGATCTCTAGCAATTTGATACAAAACCATCAAAAACATTTCTGATTGGGGCAAATTTATCAGTGCGTTTCCTTTCTTCTCTTGTTTCAAAATTGTCGAATATTAGAAAGCACATAATCAGGCAGATGATACCAGAGGCCGACATAAAGTTGGATCTTGGCTCCATAGTACACATATCGGCTCCTTGGCAGCGTGCCAGGCTCCAAAGATAATAAGCAAACCAATAAATGCTTCCAGTTCTTCTTGCAAAAAAGGAGAAAAAGCCTTCTTATTTCTCCCATAATATGATTCGGCTTTTCTGTTGGTCTCTAATAAAATCACACTCATAATATCTTGTGAAAAAAATATTCGAAAGCTTCTTTTATGGTGGAAAATTGGGAGATATATGTAGTTACACCTGTTCGAACCTTTTGAATATTACATTTTCTTCTTTTTATACTCGTAGTGAGTGGAACTTTTGTCCACAAAGTACCATTTTTAGACGAATAAGTTGGATGATCATTATCAAATTTTACTGACGGGCCTACTTCATCTGCAGAATCTGTCGGCTCATTTTCACCATCACTAACTTGCAGAACGTCTTCTATCTCATCAGTTTCAGTCACTATGTCAGTCTCTTCAATATCACTTGAACCATCCTCTAGTACTAAATCGTTAAAATAACAAGCGTAATCGTCCGTTTCTATTATAGCCAATAGTTCTTCGTTAGTTAGTTTATTTTCATTTCGAAGCTTCCGTGGTTCACCCATTTTTATATGTGCGTACTCGACAAGCACTGCAAACGTGACTAAACACCCTAAGGAACAAAACTCTGTATAATTAGTTACAATTAAAAGTAATTTAATCAATCTTTTTCAAACCAATTTAAAAACATATTTCATAGCTTGAAGGAAATGAAGTAAAAAAAATATTTTAGAAAATATGCCCAAAAATTCATGTCTGGGGTGCAACTGCCCGGGCTTACGAAGGTTAACTAAAAAATCCCGATGGCCTGTAGTCAGCGGAAAGGTAAATTTTTCAAAATTCATTGAAGTGAAATTTGAACAACCTTTTCATTGGTATACATACATGTTATTACATAAATTTGTCGTTTGTGTCATAGCCTTGCGGTTAGAGGTTTTTGTTTTGGCTGTTGAATATAAAGCAGACAGGGTTCGAGTTCCACTTCAAGGCAGAATTTTTTTTTCGCCTATTTCTTTTCAATAAATATACTATATATTTTTTTAATCGGGGTCTATATTAAGATCTCCAGAAAATGTACAATTACATCAAATTTATATTGAGTGTTCACGTTTTATCAATATTTGTTATTTTTCTTTATTAATTTATATGTTTTTACCTGTGTATTTTATGAAAAATTGGTTTGAACAAAAGTTGTAGGTACTGATTATTTCTATAATTTAAAATTATTTTTGATGATATTTACACTACGGCTCTTTTTTGATAATTTTTTTAAATGTTTGAATGGTCGCCATTTTGAAACTACTTACTCGATATTGCCCAATAACGAACTCGACTGAGATATTTGAGAGATTGATTCTTGTAGCAAATTTGAACTTGATACCTTTAAAACTGCGACCTCTATCGTGTTAACAAATTTCGTAATATCCCATATATATATATATGAAAAGATGTAAAGATTTCGCTACTGAAAGATATGTACTAAATGGCTTCGGTCTTTACAGTAGATAGATGGCTATAATCACACATAGCCATAAACTAACCAACGATGAAAACAACTACTCGGTGGACAAAAGCCCCATCCCGCATTGAATTATATCATCGCTGGCAGGTGCAAAGGATCGAGATCTATCCCGATTGCGGTAACTTCTAACACCTTTTTGTTTCATTATCTATGGAACACATCACTTTTGAACCAAGAACAGGATCACTGTGATTTCGACCTTATTAGGATCTCATCAGCTGAACATATGGTTCGGGATGTGTCCAAAGAGTCAGAAAACTGCTGGTTCTACATCGAAAAGCGATGCAAACAACCAAACAGCGTGCCGCTTCCAGCGCCACCTAGGAGTTAGAAGTTAAAGTTGAACGCGACCCACGTATGTGGGTCGCGTGGGCTATGTGTGATAATAGCCATCTATCTACTGTAAAGACCGAAGTCATTTAGTACATATCTTTCAGTAGCGAAATCTTTACATCTTTTCACATTGATACGTGGGTCGCGTTCAACTTTAACTTCTAACTTCTAGGTGGCGCTGGAAGCGGCACGCTGTTTGGTTGTTTGCATCGCTTGTCGATGTAGAACCAGCAGTTTTTCTGACCCTTTGGAAAAGCGGTAAAGAGCGCGCTAAACCCGCTCCTAGGGAAAAGAAGTAAGCTTGCATTGGAGATCAAGCTCAGGATCATAAAAGGAGTGCTGCTGCCAATAATGACGTACGCCAGTGTGGTTTGGGGGTGCACCACCAAGGAAGATCCAGGCCCAAGAGAACTTAGCGCTAAGGAAAGCGTTGGATGCTCCGTGGCACATGAAGAACAAGACCATCTACGAGGACCTGAAATGGACCCCGATCCTGGAGGTGATGCAGAAAAGGGCTGAGAAGGTCTTTGAAAGGGCAGCGGCTCATCCAAATGAGGAGTTAAGAAAAATGGTCGACTACGATGGTAGGACGCTGGACAAGAACAAAAGAAGACCGAGGAACCAGCTGTATTTCGAGGACTGGTAAGTCAAAATAAGTAAGATCAGCACTAATTAAAAATTTTTCAGTTAAAAAACGGAGGTATGGTCAGAGATGTAGGACCAAGGACGTGAACCACTCAACGAACAAACAAAGCGAAAGGGAGGTGCCGGGGTGGGGCACCAGTGAGGATGAAAGCCTCTAAGCCAAGACCGGCGAGGCGTGCAGGAAAAGGGTTGGAGAGTTTTAGTCAGTAAGAATCTGACAGTCCCCTCATGTGCGCATCCATGAGGGACTCTCCTGGTCGGTGGTGCCAGGCGGTTTGGGCGGACTTTAACGAGTTAACCCAAACTGATGTAAGATTTCTCACCGTTTCCCACGGAAAAAAAAAAAAACTGACTCTTTGGACACATCCCGAACCATATGTTCAGCTGATGAGACCCTAATAAGGTCGAAATCACAGTGATCCTGTTCTTGGTTCAAAAGTGATGTGTTCCATAGATAATTATACAAAAAGGTGTTAGAAGTTACCGCAATTGGTATCGGGATAGATCTCGATCCTTTGCACCTGCCAGCGATGATATAATTCAATGCGGGATGGGGCTTTTGTCCACCGAGTAGTTGTTTTCATCGTTGGTAGTTTATGGCTATGTGTGATTATAGCCATCTATCTACTGTAAAGACCGAAGTCATTTAGTACATATCTTTCAGTAGCGAAATCTTTACATCTTTTCACATTGATACGTGGGTCGCGTTCAACTTTAACTTCTAACTCCTAGGTGGCGCTGGAAGCGGCACGCTGTTTGGTTGTTTGCATCGCTTGTCGATGTAGAACCAGCAGTTTTCTGACTCTTTGGACACATCCCGAACCATATGTTCAGCTGATGAGATCCTAATAAGGTCGAAATCACAGTGATCCTGTTCTTGGTTCAAAAGTGATGTGTTCCATAGATAATGATACAAAAAGGTGTTAGAAGTTACCGCAATTGGTATCGGGATAGATCTCGATCCTTTGCACCTGCCAGCGATGATATAATTCAATGCGGGATGGGGCTTTTGTCCACCGAGTAGTTGTTTTCATCGTTGGTAGTTTATGGCTATGTGTGATTATAGCCATCTATCTACTGTAAAGACCGAAGTCATTTGGTACACACATATATATATATATATATATATATATATATATATATATATATATATATATATATATATATATATAAATAAATGAGGAGCTATCCGTACCAGATGACCATATTAGAATATGAATAATAATTTCACGCCTAGCTGGTAAATTGAACCTACATTTCGTAGGGTGCCGCAATAAGAACGAGGTTTGTCGTCTACATATTGCGTTTGTGTGCATTTTTTCCACTATACTGCTCAATCAGATTGATTACCAATCATAGCATCAGTCTCCCAGATATATATCATGATTTCGAGGTTGTTGCCTCTCATCAGTATATCGTAGGGTGAAGAGCCATATTTGATAATCAATCCTTATTTGGAACTCATACTTGTATCAATCTTCGGTATAGAACTGTCGGTGGAGACAAGTATGAGCGATATATTAAGCATGTATAATGGTGGATAATAACAATCGGCAAAGGTTAATAATTAATTAAATAAATGAGGAGCTATCCGTACCAGATGACCATATTAGAATATGAATAATAATTTCACGCCTAGCTGGTAAATTGAACCTACATTTCGTAGGGTGCCGCAATAAGAACGAGGTTTGTCGTCTACATATTGCGTTTGTGTGCATTTTTTCCACTATACTGCTCAATCAGATTGATTACCAATCATAGCATCAGTCTCCCAGATATATATCATGATTTCGAGGTTGTTGCCTCTCATCAGTATATCGTAGGGTGAAGAGCCATATTTGATAATCAATCCTTATTTGGAACTCATACTTGTATCAATCTTCGGTATAGAACTGTCGGTGGAGACAAGTATGAGCGATATATTAAGCATGTATAATGGTGGATAATAACAATCGGCAAAGGTTAATAATTAATTAAATAAATGAGGAGCTATCCGTACCAGATGACCATATTAGAATATGAATAATAATTTCACGCCTAGCTGGTAAATTGAACCTACATTTCGTAGGGTGCCGCAATAAGAACGAGGTTTGTCGTCTACATATTGCGTTTGTGTGCATTTTTTCCACTATACTGCTCAATCAGATTGATTACCAATCATAGCATCAGTCTCCCAGATATATATCATGATTTCGAGGTTGTTGCCTCTCATCAGTATATCGTAGGGTGAAGAGCCATATTTGATAATCAATCCTTATTTGGAACTCATACTTGTATCAATCTTCGGTATAGAACTGTCGGTGGAGACAAGTATGAGCGATATATTAAGCATGTATAATGGTGGATAATAACAATCGGCAAAGGTTAATAATTAATTAAATAAATGAGGAGTTATCCGTACCAGATGACATTAGAATATGAATAATAATTTCACGCCTAGCTGGTAAATTGAACCTACATTTCGTAGGGTGCCGCAATAAGAACGAGGTTTGTCGTCTACATATTGCGTTTGTGTGCATTTTTTCCACTATATGGCTCTTCACCCTACGATATACTGATGAGAGGCAACAACCTCGAAATCATGATATATATCTGGGAGACTGATGCTATGATTGGTAATCAATCTGATTGAGCAGTATAGTGGAAAAAATGCACACAAACGCAATATGTAGACGACAAACCTCGTTCTTATTGCGGCACCCTACGAAATGTAGGTTCAATTTACCAGCTAGGCGTGAAATTATTATTCATATTCTAATATGGTCATCTGGTACGGATAGCTCCTCATTTATTTAATTAATTATTAACCTTTGCCGATTGTTATTATCCACCATTATACATGCTTAATATATCGCTCATACTTGTCTCCACCGACAGTTCTATACCGAAGATTGATACAAGTATGAGTTCCAAATAAGGATTGATTATCAAATATGGCTCTTCACCCTACGATATACTGATGAGAGGCAACAACCTCGAAATCATGATATATATCTGGGAGACTGATGCTATGATTGGTAATCAATCTGATTGAGCAGTATAGTGAAAAAAATGCACACAAACCCAATATGTAGACGACAAACCTCGTTCTTAATGCGGCACCCTACGAAATGTAGGTTCAATTTACCAGCTAGGCGTGAAATTATTATTCATATTCTAATATGGTCATCTGGTACGGATAGCTCCTCATTTATTTAATTAATTATTAACCTTTGCCGATTGTTATTATCCACCATTATACATGCTTAATATATCGCTCATACTTGTCTCCACCGACAGTTCTATACCGAAGATTGATACAAGTATGAGTTCCAAATAAGGATTGATTATCAAATATGGCTCTTCACCCTACGATATACTGATGAGAGGCAACAACCTCGAAATCATGATATATATCTGGGAGACTGATGCTATGATTGGTAATCAATCTGATTGAGCAGTATAGTGGAAAAAATGCACACAAACGCAATATGTAGACGACAAACCTCGTTGTTATTGCGGCACCCTACGAAATGTAGGTTCAATTTACCAGCTAGGCGTGAAATTATTATTCATATTCTAATATGGTCATCTGGTACGGATAGCTCCTCATTTATTTAATTAATTATTAACCTTTGCCGATTGTTATTATCCACCATTATACATGCTTAATATATCGCTCATACTTGTCTCCACCGACAGTTCTATACCGAAGATTGATACAAGTATGAGTTCCAAATAAGGATTGATTATCAAATATGGCTCTTCACCCTACGATATACTGATGAGAGGCAACAACCTCGAAATCATGATATATATCTGGGAGACTGATGCTATGATTGGTAATCAATCTGATTGAGCAGTATAGTGGAAAAAATGCACACAAACGCAATATGTAGACGACAAACCTCGTTCTTATTGCGGCACCCTACGAAATGTAGGTTCAATTTACCAGCTAGGCGTGAAATTATTATTCATATATATATATATATATATATATATATATATATATATATATATATATATATATATATATATAAACTTTTCAACCAAATGTTTTTTTGGACTAACTTATAGACATATAACAACATGCCGTTGAATTTTTTTCGAAATTCAAAACTGTGAACGATCGCAATAGGTACATTTCTATAAGAAATTTACATAAAAATTTTTTTTTTTGCTCTACTCAGCCTTATTTAGATGACCCTGCAGTTCTCACACCTGAACGTGAGATCTTTACTGAATGATTTCAATAGTATTTCTTCTCAAGTGGAAATCACAAACTGTGTCATCGTGGGGGTAATTATGTATTCATTAGACTCGATAGAAAAACACGTGCTGGCGGAATTGGTATGTATATAAAACGTAATGTCAGTTTCAAATTACTGGTTCCAGAATGCTCAGAATATATCGAACAAATGTGAATGAATAAGGAAAAATATTCAACTGGACTCTTGCACAGACCACCTAATTCTAATATTGATTCCTTTTCTCAAAATTTTGAGAACGTGATGGCCAACATGTATTCTGACTTTGATAAAATAGTTTGTATATATGATTTCAATATCAATATTTTAAATATAAACTGAAATCTTTCACAGCAACTACTATCTTTATGTGAATCTTTCAACTTAAAGCAGCCCAACTAGAATAAAAAAAAAATCAATAACATTTTAGTATCAGAAATAAGTGTAAATGATTGGGGGATATCAGATCATCTTCAGACATGTGGAATAATATATCATGAAGGCCAAATCATTAGTGATAACTATTTTTCTATCAGAGATTTTAAAAATATAAATCAAGAACAATTCCACAAATAGCTACATGCCATACGATGGCAAACAGTTTTTGAATTCGAGATCATTGATGATAAAGTGAGCTTTCTTACAGAACAAATCTTACTTTTATTTTATGTACATGCGCCTATAAGAAAGGTACCGCAAAGAAAGAATTATAAATAGGTATGCTTCCTGGATAACGTACAATATAAAGCACATTCCACAACTGAGATATAAGGCACTGAAAAAAATTAAACTTTCCTTCCAAAAACATCGTTGGAAATACTATAAACAATTAAGAAATTATACTACTTATCAAATCTGAAAAGAAAGCATTTTTAAAACATAAATTTGAAAACTGTTCATCAAAAAACAAAAACATAAAAATAAAAGTGAAAATAGAGAAATACCTGTTCACCTTTAAGACGTTGACTCGTTAAATAATTACTTTTCGAATATTTCAGAAAATATGTTGATTCCTAAGGATGATTTATCTAACTTCTATTTTGAAAACACATAAAATGGGATCAGTAGTTGTTTTTCTTTCGAACACGTTAACGAAACAATAGTTTCAAATGTAATCCATAATATTAACTCCAAAGCTTTTGGTACTGATCGACTAAATATCACCTTCATCCAGTCAAGTTGCCCACTCATAATCCCATACATAACGCATATAATTAACGAATGTTAAATCATATTTTCCGTCTGAGTGGGAAAAGGTCAATATAATTCCATTACCAAAGGTAAACGACCCAACTGATTTGACTCATCTTAGATCAATGATTATTCTTCCCTTTCTAGCACTTGAAAAAATTATGGAATTACAAATACGTCTTTTTGTAGATGCTGATGAAATTTTACCGCAAAAACAGTCCGGGTTCAAACCTGGTTTCCGTTCTGAAGCTGCACTTACAAATATTAGAGATGATATTATTAAAGGTGTTGATAGAAATAACTGTACTTATTTTACTTGACTTTTCAAAAGCGTTTGATCTGATTAATCATAGAATTCTGATTTCTAAATTGCATTACCTGGGGTTTAACTTATATGCTCGGTAACTTACTGCTTCTTTCTTATCAAATGTGTTTTTTTGAACAAATTTTGTTCATGTATCATACGGAGTTCCTCAGGGGAGTATGTTGGGCCTTCTTTTATTCACCTTATACACTGAAACATTCCATGAGGCTTTGCAACACTGTGATTATCACATGTATGCTGATGACACATAAATATACAAAACCTTCAACAAACATATGTTACAAGCACCAACTCGAAATTAGTCCCCAAAAAACCTCCGCCATTTTATTCTGCAACGACTGTGATAGATTAATACTGGATCACAAATTGAGGTTTAAAGAACAGGTGAACACTATGCTTAAGAAAAGTTACATAAGCTTGAAGATAATCTACCCTCACGGACACTACTTGAGTTAAAACTACTCTGTGATTCTCTAGTTGTTTCTCAATTCAACTATTGTGATGCCATTTATAGACCTTGTTTAAATAGCGTAGATAGTCAACATATTTACAAAGTTCAGAATATTTGTATGAGACTTATTTTTAGACCGACGAACCCCAAACGGAGGAGGTATACAATTCGACTGTGTGCTTTTTTTTGGTTTGTGCGCGCCTTTCATATAGTAATCGTAGTCCGATTTTGATGATTTTTGGTTCATTTGAAAGAGGAGCCTTGAGAAATGGTCCCATATTCATAAAAACGGGAATCCGACATCTCCTTTCCTCCGACAACCGCCCCGAGGGGTGGAGAGTGCAAATTTTCTCGAAAACTGAAAATCTTAGGTGGTATAAGGACAATATCCAGAAACGTTTAAATTTAAATAAACATTTTTTCAAAAGAGTTACGGTTTTCGAGATAGACGAATGTAAAATTCTCAAATGTGCAACGTGGAGAAAATTGAAAATCTGTGGGCAGTACATGAAGGACATAATTATTTGTAGCAACATTTATAATGAACATTTTTCCCTTAGAGTTAAGGTTTTCGAGTAAAATCGATGTTAAAAAGGTAACAACTAAAATATTCAAGCGTATGTCCGCAGTGATGTTCTGAGATCTCAATAATAACAACTACAAGCAAGGAATATACGTGGGTAATAGGATAAGTACTATCTTGATTGGTAATAGTGAACTCTCAACGATTTTCGTAACTAATGTTACACTCAAAAGTGTGAAATAAATATTTTTTACAAAAAAATGGACCGACGTTATTAGTTGGTGCACTGAAAAGTATAAAATCATATTAATTCTATTGGTGGTGGTACCTGTGAAGTTACCAAAAGTTATCAATCTACCTGCAACTGCACAACTTCAAAAGTAACAGCACCAATAGAATTAATATTATTTTATACTTTTCAGTGCACCAACTAATAACGTCGGTCCAATTTTTTGTAAAAAATATTTATGGTATTAAAAGAAGACAGAGGATTTCACATAAAATTAAAGAATTGGAATGACTCAATATGTCCAACAGACAAAAACTGCATATGATCTGTAATTTATACAAAATCTTTCTCATCATTTATTCGGATTACTTCAGCTTGTACGCGAAGCTGTCGACCGGGAAGATGATCTAAATCTCCGACGTCATCTTCATTTCCTGACTCCTCATCCGTATGTACGTTTACTTCGGGTGATTCTGTAAAAATACCGTCAACTTCTTCATCTGCCTAGGCTAATTCTATGGCCTCCTCTAACGTTATACCACTAAAATTAATAGATATATTTGTCCAAATAAAATTATTGTCGCAATGTGTGTTTTGGTAGTTGATTGTCCTAGCGTTACTTATATGTAACTCTTAAATATTGTCTACCATATTGCAAAAATCAAATAAAATGAAATCAAAAGAATATCAAATGCCTAGATATACAACTACACAAATACACATTTGTAGCAAGCTTGTACAAATATTCTGAAAATTATATAATACTTACACAAATCTGACATCCATTTTGAGGAAATCACTTGCCTCTTATAAAATGACTGACACTGTCGAACAAATCAATCACATTGACTTTTCTTTGATAGAAATGTGTGCAAATACAATGGAGGAACTGACATACTACTGCCATCTGTTGAGAACTAGCTCAATAACTCCGTGAATATACTTTGAGACCTACTAAAATTGCGTTACTTGTATGTAACGCTAGGATAATAAGGGCTAATTCTGTGAACAATTCTTTGTTTCCTCAGCAGCACAAGACTTCTTATTCAATTAATGTAGCATGCTTATTCACTTTTTTCTAATTGTTTGAATTAGGTAGTGATATTTGCAGTCTATTTACGATTTATGATATCTAATTGAAATTGAGGTTTGTTAAAAAAAATATATTCTTTGCTTTGATCTCAAAAAAGGCAAAATCTTAATATTTTTTTCTTTGATACAATGAGATCAATCATTGAGCAACTGTTTTGGGTAGTTCTTGTAAATCTTTTTTCACTCTGATAAGACCACGTCTTTGTACAACTTTTTTAAAATTTTTAGAATAGAATAATTCTTTTACAAGATTGTTATTAAAGTCACCAACCATAATTCGCGTCTCAGGTTTTGCAGCATATTCATTGAGTATTGCTTAAATCTTTTCTATTACTTTACTATCACTTGGGCTTGGGGAATGTGATACATATTTTTTTCTATTATCACCTGTATTACTTGTCAAAATTGAACTTTTTCTTTGACGTAGGTATACATATGCTCCTCCAGTATGTCGACTTTTCGACAGTGTGTGTATTGCTATGTATTTCATCGATGCTTATTTTCTTATCATGTATGTTCATCGTTATATTTGTCTCAAAGGATCAAAATATTGTTGGCTTCCACTGATCAACAACCCATTCAAGTTCGGCTTTGTTTGTGGTTTTGATTTTTTTAATTGCTATTATTTTGTGTTGTTAGATGTATCAGGGTTTCAGATATACTATGCAACTGTTTATAAATTATTTGTAAACTTCACCGGTTCTATTATAATCAGGGCGTTGATAAATCTTTTGCATGCATACAGTTGGTGAAATTTTCATTTTTGCTTCCACATTCTTCTTGATTATGATATTCACTACATTTTTCAGACAAACGTGATCGTTATTTTTACATTGTTCCGTCATATGGACAAATCTCCAACACTTATAGCATTGAATTATATAATTAAAATATCTATATTTTATCCATCCAATAGTATAAAGTATTTTTTCATTATCTGATTGTAAGTATTTTCATTGACTTCAATTACAACTATGTCTGATCTTCTTTTATTGATATTGAGAGCAGCAACATTTTCATATGAACTAAAGCAGCAATTGTGTCTACGTATAGCAGACAGGCAAAGTAAATTTCTGGTAATTGGGACACTACAAATTTAAATTTATTGCAGATCGACATAGGAGGCTTGACCGAGGCTACTCCTAGAAATAGGAGCCCTTGGTTCGCTACCAGAAATGAAGGAAAATTCGTTTGGGCTAGCATGATCTAAAGGAATTTGGTAGGGAGATGGCCATATCTAGTAAATAAATATTTTTGTGGAAGACCGGAAAATGAACTAACTATAGCAACAGTGAGCGAACTGGCCACCCGTATGCAGAGTTGTATCTTAACCAGTTCGCAACTTGCTTTTATTGAAATCTAAGAATATGTGGCGAGGTTGGAAACATGCCAGCAATAGACTGTTCTTTTGACATTTTGAAGAAATTAGTACTGTGATGGAACTTCTGATTCCATGTTTCACTTGTGAAAGTACGTTGTACAGCAATGAGAATAAGTATTTTACCCGAAAAATGCAACACTTTGAGGGATACCTACAAAATGAGGTCTCAACTGTTCTTAAACTGTAGCCCCATGTTTTATGAAATTAAAATCTTTTTTTTCGTTATTATCTCTCTTCTTAAAGAAGAAATACTCTTTCAAAGGAAATATTTCAGACGTTTGAAATTTAACGTAATAATATCGGGTGTGACCTTGTCTAGTCAAAATGACTTCATTCAATTCATTTCCCTATTTGCATATTATTGGTGACGATTTCGTGTTAATGCATGATAACATCGTATGAATTGTTGGTGAATATCTAGACAAAGAGCTTCCGAACGAATAATTTGGCCAGCTTGCAGCCCTGATCTCAATCACATTGAGTATTTCTGAAATCAACTGGAGAGGCGCATTCGTTGCCGAACTGCTTTGACGGACAGCCTCCAAGAGAGGACTAATGCAGATGGGAAATATAGTATCATGAATCAGGAAGAAAAGAATGCTGTTTGTTCTCATGTTAGAGGTAAGATTGAAATCTTTTCTATTAAAAGTCAGCCGTCCATTGAGAACCTTTTTCTTTTTTCTCTCTTAAAATCCAGTCTGAAAAAAAGTGATGAACTATAGATGGGCGTTCTTCTGTAAACTGGGCAACTCGTTCTAAGAAAGTGTAATGGCAACTGGTTCTAAGAAAGTGTCTTGGCAACTCTTTTGCAAATGTATTGATTTTTTTATTAATGGAATATTTATTCATCTATTTATTAATTAACAGCAGAAGAACGAAAAATATTTCCATTACCTAAGAAATATTTAGCATTCTCAGAAAAATAGATAGATAAGATAGTGTAACGCTTAACCCTGTGCTAAACGTTGTGGGGTGAGTTCACTTGCGTAATACTCAAAGTTCGCAGATTGCTTCTAATGGTTTATTTCCAAACACTCTGTACACGAGCTTCTGTTGTAGTACAACTGTCACCACTTGCCACCTTGCCAAACTATACTGTCACTGTATTCACCGACAGAACTACTATTAACCTCTGAATAATGGAATATACAAGCAACAACTATTGTAAACAAGGTATTAGAATAAATAGCTAATAAACCAATAACAACCGTAAGTACATGACTACCTATCCACGTTACACTGCCCCCTTCTTAGCTTTAATCATCCCAATCAAACATCATCCCAATACATTCTACAATCTCATCGGGGGAAGCTCCTTGGATCCTATTATCCCACTTCAGACACCAATTGTAACCTTTAACCCTGTGCTAAACGTTGTGGGGTGAGTTCACTTGCGTAATAATCAAAGTTCGCAGATTGCTTCTAATGGTTTATTTCCAAACACTCTGTACACGAGCTTCTGTTGTTGAACAACTGTCACCACTTGTCACCTTGATAAACTATACTGTCACTGTCTTCACCGACAGAACTACTATTAACCTCTGATTCGACAGACTGACTGTTATCAACTGACTTTATAAGACTCACTGACTTCATAAGACTGACTGATTCAAATGAACGACACGGCTTTATATACCTGAATCACGACATGATATTCAACGAGAATGTTCTATGATTATCTAGACGCACATAATAATGTTCTAGAGCCTTGTCAAACTGACATTAGTATGACAAATTGTACCTCACATATAGTTTCTGGAAGGATCAAGAATAAATCTACTATAATTCTAGAACTACATAATGGAATATACAAGCAACAACTATTGTAAACAAGGTAGTAGAATAAATAGCTAATAAACGAATAACAACCGTAAGTACATGACTACCTATCCACGTTACAATAGATTAGATAGATTATGTGTATTAAATTAAAAATACCATGTTATTACCAGAAATTAATCTTTCATACAACATTGTAGTAAAGTTAACAAACATAAACTTAAATCCCAACATAGAGTAATAAAAGAAATCATCAGTTTCTTATTATATAAAATATAAAATAGTATCAAAAGTGCATTGCTATCGGGTTTCAAAGACATCTGCAGATGTATCAAATGTAGAATACTCTATCTATAGTGAGTTTCTGTATCACCTGGTCCAATGTAACATCTGCCACATCTTTTTAATTAAATCTAAATATTTGGCCTTTGTTATCATGTGGCTTTGGAAATCTGACATGGATTTCGCCATCTTCCTCATCGATCTTGTTAATTATGCTCACATATCTATATGCAATCACCATTGATAAAAGCGTTCAATGTAGTAGCACTAGGTCCAGCTTCTTTCTCAGATTCTGAATCAGTCAACGCATTTTTCACAAGAAGTTTCTGTTGTCTTCATAAATTAATTCTCCCATATTAAAGAAAACGATCACTATGACAAAGGCAGTTTAGATGTTTCAACATTATCGCAATGGAACTTTATTTTAAACCCAAAGGATGATGGAAGTTTCCAGTGACTTGATGCACTTGGTAAGTTTCAACACAATTTTTCACCTTGGATACTTCTCCTTCGATTTTACCTTGTATTTGCTTAATCGCATCATCTTGAATAATGTTCAAAGCAATGGCAGGACATCTGTGTTCAATGGCTTCTACGAACTTCTTTAAGTTTTCGATATCACTTCCAACATCAACATAGGCGTCTGCAGTCCTCTTGCAGGTAGCTTCGACGCCGTACGGTGCACCTTTACCATGGCCACTCTCCGTATAATTCCAGGTAAATTTGTGGTAAATTTGTGTACATTTTCTTTTTGGTATATAAAACAAAGTTTTATTTCTGTATTGGGTAACTGGTCCATCACCAAGTAATGCAGTTTTTTATCTGAAGTGGCAAAGTATTGAGAATTGGTTGCAGATGAGTTCAAGTGGCGAAATGGAAAGATGGAGAAAGATTAGAGACTGTACAATAAGTTGTAACTTTATCTTTCACATAAAATACGACCATGTGTAGACTGATGTGTACGCGATCCGCCAAAATGGAAAGCCTAAATTTCTTGCCCGTATTTAGTGGCATAGTTTTCAGAAAAGTGCATATGAATTACAGCATCTCCTTCTGTCAGCGTTTTTTTCTTCTGCCCTATTGTACTAAACTGGTGCACAATATTTCTTTCGTGGCGAAAAAATATCTCTATAGATTATCATGCAATTCTGTATTGAGGTTGCAGGGCTTCACATTAAATGACTTTTTAATGTATGTGATTACTAGACTGGTCTTTCTAGAATTTGGGCATAAGAAATCTTGTTTTTCTGTTGTTCTATCTCCTTTCATCTAATTCTTTTTAAAAATAAGTATTATTATAACACCTTTGGCATTATCTGGACAAACACTTCTCATTATAGCGACCGTAACACAGTTCCAGGTGCAATTTCTGAAGGCTGTTGTTACTTAAAATTCTTCCATTCTCTAAACCTGATAATTTCATGTCCATGTTTTTGTGATCAATGAACAAACAAGTGCCACGTTTATCAATTTTTGTCTTGACAACGCCAAACGGTCGCAATCTACAAAATATTTGATAAATAATTTTTGGTCTGTTGGAGCTTCTTGTATAAGCCGATTAACGAATCAAGCATGTATTGTATTTGTTTCCGTTCTTGTTTTCTAATGATTGTTGCATTACACTTGCTGCGAGCTTCAATTATTGGTATGATTGCTTTAATCTTCGACTGAACAATTTCACCAATGGAGGCTATTTCATTTGTAAACACCTTCATGCAATCTACACCACGATAGCCATTGAAAAATGATAAAGTATTACCGTATGAACATTTCACATAATAACCATCGCTGTATAAGCTTTTGATATTTAGCAGTTTTAGAAGAGACTAAATCATGAACATTCTCTAATCGACACTCAAAATCGGCATAAATTATGAAAGAAGTTATTTGTAATTGTAGATCAAAGGGGTTTTCATTGCACTGCTACCATGAGGTCTATGGTGCCCCCTATACAAACTGCTCTCGCCATTGCGTAGACTAGAGCTCGCCCTCCAGTTCCAGGGTTCTAATGAAATACAGAATCTGGAATAGCTACAAGGAGGTTACTTCTTAATTTCTGCATGCTTCTTGTACAAAGTATTTTTTGCGTTGGCTAACAATGGCGAAGCACCAGGTGATCCGGTGCTTTCTCTTCCTCCCCACAGAATCTCTACTCGTCATTCTCTGCTAGACCCATTCTCGTTAGGTGCTTCCTGAGGCGACACTGCCCAGTAAAAAATCCAGTGAGGAGGTGTAGCATATTCTTGCTAAGATCCAGATAATTCTTAGATCTTGCAGTATTAATTCTTCTAAGAATCTTTTTGGAATGATCCAACTCAGGGAGATTCCGCCAGAGTGTTTCTCTTTCGGTTTCTTCCTTCTCCTGAAACTCTTTCTTGTAGGTACATTTACTCCCTTTGATTCCCGATTATCCGGGAATCTAGACCAAACAGACCTTGTTTTTATTGTCTATTTCGTTGAGTTTTCTTCGGCAATCCCATATCATCTTTGAATCGATGATATGACAGCCCAGTGCTTTAATCTCAGCCCATTTGGTGCCAGGCCCGAATAATTCAACGCCAGTCCCCGTAGTGGTTTTAGAACCATCTGTGTACCATTTGATTACATCGTGAGAGCTTGAATTGTGGGTTCACTTTCCCAATCTTCTTTTCTACTTAGCATCGTAGTTAAAGCTTTCTCGATGTTGATTTTCCTTATCATCTCGTCACTGGAAAGGTTAGATGATGGGATATATTTTGTCAGAGAGGACCAGACTGTCTAATTTCTTCATTGCCAGTACCTAACCTCGCTAGTCTTAGCATGGCCTCATTGGCTATTCCAACACGTGTAACCTGTGGGATGCAATAATATAAGATAAAAGAAAAATTATAACCACTCAAGAAAAATAAATTGCATTAAAAACAAAATTAATTCCTTTTCAATGCGATTATAGTTAAGCATTAGAAAAACAGAAAGAGGAAGTCATAATAGTTAAACCAAATGATAATACGCAAACAAGTGAATCTACGAAGAAAACAATTGAAGAAAGAATTAATCCATGGGGACTGGGAATTGTTGTATCGAAAGTTAAGTATATTAGTAACGGAGGAGCGGCAATAAAGTGCAAAGAGAATGGAGAAAGGTTCAGAATGTTTATGAAAACATTAAGACATATTTAGGTGAATCATATGAAGTGAATGTACCTCAAAGGAAAAATCCTAGAATAATAATGTTTAATATAAATGCAACAGCCCCTCGATAGGGGCTGTAGGACCTTGTCGTTGGTTCGGGGGCCTGGTATTTTTCGGGGTTACTGACGCCGAGCTGCTGCGGGAGAATGAATTAAGGAATGAATGTGAACCCAATTTAAATTAGCCTCCTTACAGCAGGCGGGGCTCTGCTATGGGGGACCCCCAGTTCCCTAGCTACAGGTGGGATTTAAATAAGTGACCTAAAAAAAAACAAAAGGATGGCGATCCTCAATCTCCAAAAATCATAGAGGAGTCTAGTGCACCTCAAACTATCCCTGTGGAATCTACCCTCAAGGTAAGGTAGCTCGCAGAGCCCCAACAGGCCATGGAAGTGGAACCCTCTCTGAGATCAAGTAGGATGAGTGGAGCTGTGAAGAATAGGCTTAAATTCCTCTTTCGTAGCGGCATGAGCATTGAATAGGCTCGTAAAAAGGCCCTAATGTCCATGGAAAAAAGGATTCAACTTCAGTGAAAACTTCCAAAAGGATCAGGTCTGAAGCCTCCAGAAAAAAGAAAGGCAAGAAGGACGCAGAAAGCCGACAAGGGCCAAACGCCCAATCGGCTTCTTCAACCAGACAAGCAGCCGCTGCTTCTGGGGAGGCAGCCGAGGGTCGGAAGAATCCACTCAAGGCTGGATCCTAAGGAATGCGGCTTTATGTATTAGGGTTGGCATCATGCATACCCAATATCCCGACGAACTCTTGACTACGGACCAATTGAAGGCCGTTCAGAGGCACCTTGTGGAAAGGGTAAAGCAGCAGAGTAGAGTCGAGGGCGTCAGACTCTGCTTTCTCGATGCCAACTTTAAACCAGGTTGGATCCTTATTTCCTGCAAAAATAAGGAAACTGCAGAGTGGCTTAAGAGCCTAGAGCTCAAACCCTGGAAAGGAGCGAATGTTGTTGCCGTGGGAGAGGAAAATTTTCCTCGACCAACGGTGATAACTGGTTACTTCAAGGATAGCCGCTCTGATACTACCGATGATATGATGGGATTCATGGAGTCCCAAAATGGTAGGCTGTACACCAGCAATTGGAGGGTTCTGCGAAGGACTAAGGAAAGGACAGCAGCTCTACTCACCTTCACCGTCAACCCACCATCAGAAGCCAAACTCAAGAGCGATGGCCTTATTATCAACTTCAAGTTTGGCGAAATAAAGCTAAACTTAAAAAACTGCTTCCCAAGCAGCGACAAGTCCTGTAGGAGGAAAAGACAGGGATCTGGAAGGGGAAACCCAGAAAGATCCTGACCGAACTTCTACTTGATGGTCGCTGCGGGAGCGGACAGCTCAAACGCTATAGGGCCTGGAGCCACAAGAAGAGGGTCCCTTAAGGCAAGGGGAATTAAATTTGCCCAAATAAATCTCCACCGATCCAAAGCGGCCATGAGTGTCCTAGAGTCAGTGGTGTATAGAGAGTCAATTGACATTGGTCTTTTACAGGAGCAAAACTACAACAGGGGCCAAATAAGAGGCATCCCAAAAAGTACGGGCAAACTGATTTACTGCACCAAAGGAGAAAGGCCACGTGCGGCCATAATCCTAAGTAGCAGAATGAAGTTTACACCCAGTTTGTCGGGAGAGACATAGTTGCAGTGCTGGTAGACCTGATGATTGGGGCACAGAAGATACAACTGATCTGCGCCTCAGCTTACTTCCCGGGAGAGGAACGAGATATTGTCGGGTGTGACGCAAATGCCCATCATCTGACATGGGGAAGCTCAAACATAAATTATAGAGGGCAAAGTTTCTTTGAAATTCTAACCCGAAATAATTTACAAATTGCAAACAAAGGAGATAATCCTATGTTCGTAAATAAAATAAGACAAGAGGTCATAGACATTACTTTTTCAAATGCTCTCATGTCTACAAAAATTTCCAAATGGAGAGTTTCGGATGAAGCCTCGATGTCAGATCATAATTATGTTCTGTTTGAAGTGGAATCCGAGAGTCCCCAACTGGAAAAGAGAAGAGTAGTCTAAAAACAATTTGGACCTCCTTCAATGATCACATAAAGTCTGAGGTGGATAACCTAAGGACTGGATCTATCGAAACTATTGATGACCTGGAAAAGGCTGCAAATGACCTGACCAGCATTTTGAACATTTCCCTCGAAACAAACTGGCCCATTCAGCAAAGGGCGCCTAAGAAAAAGGTTCTCTGGTGGAACGGGGAACTTGAACAATGCCGAAAGCTTGCGAGAAGCCTGTTCGACAAAGCTAAAAAACTTATCGCTCAGCCCTCACCAAATACAACAAAACTCCCAGGGAGTCTAAGAGAAACTTTTGGAAATCGATTTGTGAGGGGATAGAAGAACTCCCCACAGCTACCAGGATCCAAAGACAACACTCTAATTACCTAGGTTATCTGGTAAAAGAAGATGGCAGCTACACTCTGGACTGGAAAGAGAGCTTCTGCTTCAAACGCACTTACCGGACTGTAGAACAGCAAACAACCATGTAGAGGCAACCCCATGTTACGAAGGTATCATAAGGGCAATGAATGCATCTAAAAAAAATCATCACAAGGGACAAAGTGCAATGGGCTGTCAACAGTTTCAAACCACATAAGTCCCCAGGTGATGACGAAGTTGAACCTATAATGATTCAAAAAAGTTTTTTGACATATAGGACGTAAGAAATCTTCAGAGCAAGTCATGCTTTAGGTTGGATACCGAAAGTATGGAGGGGAGTAAAGGTGGTCTATATACCAAAGGCTGGGAGAGCAATCGAACAGCTTAAATCATTTAAACCGATAAGCCTATCTTCCTTCTCTCTAAAAAGTATGGAGAAGGACGATCTCACTGGAAGGATTGAAAAGGCGATAGAGTGGGAAGAAATAGCACTATGTGCATTTCTGGACATTCCAGGAGCCTTCGACAATACATCCTTTGAGGCCATTGACAACGCCGCCAGTGCAAAACGAATAAATCCATTAACTATCAAATGGATAAAATCTATGCTAAAAAGCAAAGAAATTACTGCAAAAATGGGAGACGAATCCAAAACGATAAGGACTGCTAGAGTATGCCCCATGGAGGGGTCCTATCTCTCATGCTATGGTCCATCGTGGTGGATGAACTCCTTTGCAAACTAACTGAGATGGGCTATGGGGTTATCGGCTATGCTGATGATATCATCCTAATAATCTCAGGAAAAGATATGAAAATCTTAAGAACATTGATGCAAAATGCTCTCGCACTTGTACTAAGGTGGTGCAGAGGCAGAGGACTGAACATCAATCCCAAAAAGGCGGTTATCATAACATTTACCTAAAAAATGAAGATCGACATTGAAGTCCCATTACTTTTAGATGGTAAAGAAATATTGCTTTCCAAGGAAGTTAAAGATCTAGATGTATACCTGGATCAAAAACTGAACTGGAATAGACAAATTACACATATAAAAGAAAAAACCCTAATGAATCTCAATGTATGCAGACAGCTACTGGGAAAAACTTGGGGACTTAGTCCTATATCACTATAGTGGGTCCGGCTATTACATATGCAGCCTCAGTCTGGTGGCTGAAAACAGAACAGAGTTCAATTCAAAATGAACTCAAGAAAATTCAAAGACTAGCTTGCATAGGAATCTCAGGGGCAATGCGAACAACACCAACTACAGCAATGGAAGTTATCCTGAACTTGACTCCACAGCATTTGAATATCCACGGGTGTGTATTAGATGAAGCCCTAAGAATTCATAGAACAAGCAAAACAAGATATGCGAGAGTGACAGGACACTGCAGCATTCTAAACAAAATCTCACATCTAAAAGACATTCCAGTCGATGATATGGGAACACAAATTTGCTTCAGCAGAAACTACGAAATAAAAATACCAATAGTGGATGAATGGATGAGGAGTCCTCTGCCTGTGGAAAGACGGGCCTTGACCTGGTACACAGATGGTTCACTGAGGGGTGACAGAGCCGGTCTGGGGGTCTGTGAACCTTCCACGGAAATTCACAGATCCTTGGGCGGGTGCTGTACAATTTTTCAGGCAGAAATATTGGCTATTATAGAATGCACCCATGCAATTTGTAAAAGTAGGCACAGGGGGGCCAAAATCTATATAGCAAGTGATAGCCAGGCCGCAATCAAAGCAGTCTCAAATGTTGCTAAAACCTCAAAACTGGTAAATGAATGCCATGAAGGTATTGTGCAACTGGCAAGAGGCAAAAAAGTTTGCCTCATATGGATACCAGGGCACAAGAACCTTCCAGGCAACGAAAAAGCTGACTCTTTGGCCAAAAAAGGCTCTGAATGGCTTCCAACAGGCCCTGAGCCATTCTGTGGATATGCAAAGCAACATGTTAAAACAGAAATGAAAAAGTGGGAAGCAAGGCTGAAAACCAAGTACTGAGAAACTTAGTTGGAATCACTATAGGTCAATATCCCATCAAAAATCATCTAAAACAGATGGGTTTAATTGTAAATGATTCCTGCAGATTTTGCACAAAAGCAGTATAATCTGTAAATCACATTTTAACCGAATGCGAAACCTTAGCGCATAAAAGACTAAGGGTCCTAGGAAGGGCGGTTCCCACCTATGAGTACCTAAAAGCCTGTGGTGCAAGTGAAATAATTGATTAACTTCAAGGAGCTAGATCTCAACCCAGAAATAACAGTACAATAGTACATCACGGGATGGTAGAAAATACCTTAAGGTCGAGGTGCCCATAAAGGTAACGTCCCTAATACCCGGTTCTTTCATAATAATAATAAATGCAACATAGTTAGATGATGGAGAAAGTCTACTGGACACAATTATTCTACAGAATTCGATAAATGCTGAGTCAAACGAAAGAGAATTGAAGGTAGTTCATAAATTCAAAAATCAAAAGGGAACAATGAATGTTATATTTGAAGTGGATATACGTACATGTATCGAAAAACGGGAAAAACTGCATATAGGTTGGAAAAGTAGTTTCTTCAAAGAAAGTGTGAAGGTAATACAGTGCTATAACTTGAAGTATGGACAATTCGCGAAGAACTGCAGGAAAAAAACTCCTACTTGTCAAATATGTGCTGAAGATCATAAAGTAACTGAGTGTAACTCGAGTGAAGTGTGCTGATATCCAGAAATACATACCAATAAAAACAGAATATAGCAATCGGGGTGGTGTATTTTATACCTTAATATCCAGGGCTTAAAAAACATAAAACAGAGTTAACTTGGATAGCAACTCAGAAGAAACTAATTATAATATGTGTCTCTCAGAAACTCATGTTACTCAAGATTATACCCCAATGAAAATTGACATTACAGGATACAACTCGGTGACTACCGTGTCTATGAGTGCTCATACAGGAGGCACAATAATATACATAAAAAAGGATATAGATTCAAAGAAATTCTCAATACAAACAATAACAAAAATGGTTGGATAACAGGAATTGAAATAATAATCAAAACACAAGAACATGGGTATTCTTTATATCACTCAACCAGTGCAAGTAATGCAGAGTTTTTGGATAAGCTTGATGATTTTTTGGAAAATGTGAATGAGGATGCCGTTGTCATTATATTAGGGGATTTTAATATAGATTTAACTATTAATAATTTTTATGCTACTAAACTTAAAATCTTAATAAGTAAGCATTGCATCTACCAGTTGATTGATACGTGTACACGTATAACAAACACATCATCAAAAAAATGATCTCCTTCTTACGAACAAAAAGAACCTTAGGTGTGAGGTACATTCAAGTCCGAAAATAACGGATCATTCAATTATAACAGTAGATATAAAAAGTAACCATATTAAGAAACCTGAAGTAAAAGCCTTTAGAAACTACAAGTCTATGGATGTAACAGGATTCCAGCTTAAACTCATGGTGATGAAATCTATAATGGATAATACTACCGATGTGAACAACTTAGCTCATTGTTTAATAAACATTATATACACATTCAATGAATTTGGAAAAATGGGGAGATAATATGTGGTGGACTGAAGAGACAGGCAATGAAATAAAAATAAGAGATCAACTTTATCAAAGAGTTATATTATCAAAGACTGACGAGGACTGGAAACATTTTAAAGAACAAAGAAACCTAGTAGTAACAATGATCAGAAACACGAAAAGTAATTATTTCAGTACAAAGATTGATCAAATGAAAGATAACATTTCAGAAATAAAATAACAATAATAATAAAAGAATTACTGGAAATAAATTGAGTGAACATTTTAATGTGATTTTCCTGTACAGTATTGAAGAACTTATTCAAAATATAATTCCGAACAAGGCACATAATAAAGTCGTTAATAACACAGAAATTGAGTGTAAAATGGAAAACTTCGATAGGTTAGAAATGTCATCTTAAAGAAAAATAGTGAAAAATATGAAAAATAAAGAAAGCAATGTCGATGGAATCACAGTGGAAATTTTAAAGTACGCCTTTGAAACGATTGGAGACGAACTGCTTAACACATTGGAAGAACAGCATGGTTATTCCTATTGAAAAAATTAGGCGTACTATAAATTGTGAAGAATTTAGTCCTATTAACATGGTACTGCCTTATGAAAAACTCCTTTTAATATGCGTTAATAATCAGATAGTTGAATATATTGAAAACAATAAGATTTTAAGTGACTATAGGGCAGACTTTAGGCATAAGAATTCATATCTAACTGCTTTACAAAGTGTATTGTTTAACTGGAAACGGGCTCTAGAGGAAAATCATTTTCTTGGCGTGGTGTTCTTGGATATCAAACTTGCCTTTGAAACAATAGACAGATAGTTACTGTTGTGCAAAATGGAAAAATATGGGCTTGGACCGACAATTCTAAGGTGCTTTAAACAGTACTTATCCGACCGGACCCACGTAATATTATATGGTAACATCTCAACAACTACAGAAACTACCTACGGTGTACCCCAAGGAACTGTGTTAGGACCAAGACTCTTTATTCTATATCTAAATGACATTGTAAAGACTCTAAGAAAGTGTAAGATTCAATTATTCGCTGACGATACAGTTATATATTTTATAGGGGACAGGATAGATCATATAGTACAGACATTGAATGACGAACTGAGCAATATATTAGATTGGTTAAATAACATCTCGCTTAAGACAACATAAATAAAACAAAAATGATGCTTATAAAATACAAATTTAGTGTATTATTTCATACAGTAAATACGGAAGTTAAAATTAATCATGAAACTATTTTAAGGGTAAATGAATTTAAAAATTTGGATTGTATTATAGATGAAAACTTAAGTTCTTGGTCTAAGTTGAGAATTTATAAAATGATTATTGCTCCACATTTTAATTTTTGTTCCACCTTGTTATTTTTAATAAATCATGGTCAGCTAGATATTCTACAGAAAAAACAAAATAAAGCATTAAGAAGATCTTAAGCTGCAATAAGTTCCGTGGCATTAGAGATATGTTAGATACAACAAATCTTTTGAGTGTAAGGCAAACTGTAACATATAATGGTATGATATTTATTTATAATATGTTGAATAGGTTACTACCTGAACATCTGATCCAGAATTGTAAATTTGTCAAAGATATACAGAACATAACACTCGTACCCACAATAATTTCTATTTAGATACGGTTTCCACCAATTGAAGTCAAAACAGTCTATTTTACAAAGGGTTAAAACAATATAATGATTTACCAGAGAATGTTAGGAATGCAGATCATCTGTTACAATTAAAAAAATATTGTAAAACATACACCTATGAGAAACAATATTGATATTGAGTATAGTACAATTTAGAGGCTTTATTTTATTTTAGTTTTTTTTTTGGGAAGTTACTCGTATTAAGAAATATAGGTAGTTAGTTTATTTACTTTTGTATATTAATTATATTATATATTACAGAGGTGTGAGATCTGTGATGATCTCCAATGCCCTAGTTGGACACGTTCTCATAGCTCCGGTGATACAAACACAGGTCAACCTTAGTATTCTATCGCAGTATTTTTGGGTAACCTCCCCAAGTCTTACCAGAGCTAGAATTCTGCAAGCCATCAAAGGCTTTGTTACCTTGCTAGCAGTAATGTCAATATGCTTGTTCCACAGAAGCTTGCTATTTAGGGTTATTCCCAAATATTTGACTTTAGAGTTCCACTAGGTTGAATTTTCCTCTAATTATTAGGACTTTGTCGTCAGCGTAGCCTATGTATTCGAAACCAAGCACCGTAAGCTTATGGAGTAGATCATCTACTACTAGGCTTCATAGAAGGGGAGATATTACTCCTCCTTCATGTGTTCTGCGAGTGACTTTAACAGAGGTGTTTTGATTACCCACCTGTGTCTCAGCTATTCTCTTCTTTAACATCTTACATCCATTTGATAATGGTTTTATTAACACCTCGCCTTATGAGTGTCTCTTTGACGGACACATGTTTTGTGTTTTCAAAGTCCCCGGATATGTTTAGGAAGACACACATTGCGATTTCTTTGTTATTCAGAGTACTCTGGATGACTTCGGTCTGCTGATAAAGAGCAGTCTCTGTTGATCGGCCCGCCTTGCATGCTGAGATTTATAAAGTGATTTATTCTTTAGATACTCAATTCTTAAGTGGTTATCCACTACTTTCTCCAATGTCTTCAGTAGAAACGATGTTAAGCTGATGGGTCTAAAAGATAGGGGGTCAGTCCCATCTTTCTTCCTTTTTTTGGTATGAAGGTCACTTTTGCCCTTCTCCATATTTTAGGTATATGACCCAGTGCTAAACAGCTTCTTGTAATTTTCAGATGATGGGAAGAATTTCCTCAATTTCTTTTTGCAGGAGTACTTGGAAAACTCCGTCCGCTGATGGTGATTTAAACGGTTGAAAGGTGTTTATTGCCCATACCAACCGTTGCCTCATAAATATTTTCTTAGCAATATACCAGTCTGAATTGCTGTATCAATACTAAATATGGGTTCACTACCTGGGAAGTGTGTTTAGAAAAGAAGAATCGATCGTTCCTCTTCTCCTTCAGTGTATGACCCGTCTGGCTTCCTGAGCGACATTGTGGGGGTAATTCTCCCTTTTGCCATGACCTTTTTGCAGTCTGGCTGCTATTGGAGTGGAAGTGATTTTTTCATAAAAAGCTAGAAAATGAAGCCTCTTGGCCTTCTTGACCTCTTTATTATACCGAGTAAGTTTCTCAGTGTACCCCTGCCAATTATCATATCTATTGAAGAGCCGGCAGACTTCCAATCTAAGGTTTGACAGGTTCCTGTTCCACCAAGGGGCTTCCTTGCTTGTCCGAACTTTCGAGAGTGGACAACTTAAGTGAAAGGCCTCTGTTATTGCCATACTAACCTGTTCTACTTTTTGTTCCAGATCATATGCGGGTGTTTTGCCCCATTGCACTTCCGTTGACGGTGTTGTAGGGCCGTCTCCAGCGAAATAAGCGGATGTAATGATAATGTCACGGTCGATGCCCCCAACTTTGAGATGTACCATAATTGGGACCAAATCCCGATTTATGTACTCTGACACACAAATATATTGATTATTGTTTCTTATGAGCACACAGGCACGTGGGGATATCTGCTTCTGGTCATAAATCAATTTTGAGTCCTTACATGCCAAACCTTTGATTAGGCCTACTTTGTCAACTCAGGGTTCCTAGATCAGTACAATATTCAATTGTAGCTTTGCAACCACTGCTGAAGCTCCCTTTGGGTGATGCAGGTTCACCTGCGTTAACTTTGTAAAAGTGAAGGCAATTTGTATGGGCTGGAAGAGCTGGGTTGTCCAGTCTCTACATATCCTCCCTCCCTCCCTTATCTTTTCCTGCTGCTCCTCGAATACCAAGCGGGAGGTATCCTCTCCGGAATTCGAGCAGGTCTGTTGGTCTCGTGTCAGACCCTCAACCTCTATAAGGCTCGGCCCTACCCCCGGAGATACAGAAGAAGTCTCTGCCATCTCGGGCGCCTCAGCAGAGCTGGTGGAAGCTCTAGATTCCTGGAATGTAGAGGGCATCCCCACATTTCTAGAAACGGTTATGGTAGCGGACTTAGGGATGTTATCCCCACACAATACCACCAACTCGGGTCCCTCCCATGGGCTCAGCTTCGGTACTGACTTTATATTCCAGTCTGACAATTCTGGAGATCCACAATCTACCATCATCATTCCACAGCGGAAATGAATCGCTCGGCTTCTAGAGTTACCCTCGGGTATTGTTTGGGTAATGGCCTCTTTTTCCTTTCCCCTTTCCCGTCGGTGTTACCCTCAGGGTAGGGTGTGGGCATATCGAACGGCAGACGATTTTTCTGCCGTTTGACTTTTCATTTGACATTTTCAAAGGGCCCAGATGGAGAGGTAGAGGCTTTCTCCCCCTCTCCTCCAGTGGATCTTGTTCTTAGGTCAGTATTATCCATGTATGGACCAGGAGTAGCTAGGGTCGTAACGGGCAGCTTCTGCAGCGCCCCGCAAGCAGAAATATGTAGTTTATTACAATGGAGTTCCCCCCGGTGCTCCAAGGTTGAAACCAGTAAAGACTAAGTCCTCTAACTAGCCATGCATCCCTCAGCCTAGTTTCCCACTTTAGATTTGGAATTTTGATGAGGTTGTTTCCTCTTGATCTAGGTGGCCAAGCCAAGATGCCCTCCGCTCCACTGGTCTACGAGACATGACCACAGACAACCAGGTAGCGTTGGTATGACGGGTTGGTATCGAGGTTAGCTCGAGAACTCACCTGGCATCGTTTACCTGAGTCCCGAAGTCCCTTAGCCACGACACTACAAGGAGTTGTTTTTATGTGAAATTTTTTCATGATCAACAAATTTTTGTTGAGAAGAAAAATAATTCAAATAATAGTAATATATATACTTTTTATGATGGCGTTTATTTACCTGGTATAATAGAAATTGGGACAAATTTTCGATCATTTCCATTAGTCAATTATGTGGTAGAATCAATTACAACTACTTAATTATATCATTGTTGTTTTTGACTTTACAATTCGGGAATGATACATAGATAATATGATTCAAAACATGTGAAGCAGGGGGGAGGATTGTATTTTTGATATCTCATGCATTTAAATTGATAAAATTGCATTGTTTGTTATGGAAAATACGTACAAATTAAGATCATGTTTCTAGTACATTTTTATGAATGTTGAATATGGTAACTGCTAGTTTTAACAATGAAACTCCCTCTTGTGGTGTCATCTCACTTTTCTCATAACGTTGTTCCTCTCTACGACGCTCTGCCGCTAAGAATAAAACATTATATTATTTTCATGTTTCATGTTCCATCCACCGTGCCCCCACACTTTATTTCCCCATGCTCCCATGGCATATCCATAATGTCAAATTTACATTAGAATTATTTATATTTCTTTTTGTATTAACCAGTATATACAAAACGACATGCATATCCCTGTATACAGCAAAACGGCTCTACGGTAGCAGCTTATCTTTATAATGAATTTCCCCGCTTGTAGTGCCAGCTCTCTTTTCTTATAGCGCTGTTCCTCTCTATTCCGCTTGGTCGCTGAAGAATGAAATCTTATATTATTTTAATGTGTCATTTGGAAACAACTTTCGAATTCAATACAACGTACAACATACGGGAAGCGTAGTAGTTGAATACACTTTTTTCTGAAATAATTATATAATTCAAATGTGACGTCATTTATTTATCGCCTCTCTCTCTCTCTCTCTTGCACATTCTGTTATTATGTTGGTAACCCTCTCTCTCTATTACATTTATTCTCCTATATCCCCTTGAAATTTTTTAGCGCACGACTCATACAATTTCAAATTTGCCGCACATAATTATTTCGCAATTACTTCGACTTCTAGTTACATTATCTTCAGAAATGTTTGGGTTGTTGGTATTAGAACTGTTATCATTTGGATATTTACTATTGTTTTGAGAGATATTATTAATGTTGTTTTTAATGTTTTCAATCGGAGGGATTGTTATTGCTGGTGAAGTTTTATAGAGAATGTTCTTCAAAAGCATGCTAGGGTAATCATTGCCTTTAAAAAGATTATATAAAATGCATTTCTTAAAGTCCTTAACACTGAACGAATCATCGGAGATCTTTTTAATCCTATTTTTCATCCTTTCTAAGAGATTGATCTTTATATGCCTGAACTTGATTGTTTTCTGTACCAATCAATTATTATCTTATTGTCACTAGTGCGAACAAACCGTGTGTCAAAAATAGACCTGAAAAGCTGCTATCTTCTTTCTCTATGATAAATTGTATATAGGATATATATAGTGATCGCAGCTATTTAAAACCTCTACTATTTCATTTAACCCTTCCACCGGTAAAGCGACTATAATATCGTTAACATATTTGTTTATAGAAAACAAATTGCAATACTTGAATCACCAAATCTAATAAATCATTCATAACATACTCAGCCAGTATGGGTGAAATACTGGCACCAATGGGGGTACCAAATGTTTGTTTGTACACCTCATAAAAAAAAATAATTGTTATTGAAAAGAGTAGATCTAGTGTTCAAGAAATAATCCAGATTAATATTGTATAAATTACTTATTTGATCCGAATGTTTAGTTATTAATCTTAAACAGGTCTCAAGATAGACGTAGCAAAAGTCGTGATGTGATCTTAATCTTATACATTGAGTGGTCTGTTTATATATGCGAATCCTTTTTTATTAATATTTCCATACTTATGTGAACTTATATTTTAATTTACACACATGGTTATTCAGCCTTCGTATTATTGTGTAGTTAGTTATTTCTCCTTTCCTTTCTCCTTCTCCTCATCATTATTTTTGACTTCGCAAGAGAGAGCGTAAGAGTATATGTTACGCAAGCCTTGATATTCGACCTTTTGTTTGAACTAAGGACATTTTGGTGTATTTGATACATTTCAAGAAAAACATATGATCTATATACTCGAAATTGAAACGTTATTGTAGACGACGTTAGCCAATAAGGAGATTGGAACTTATGTTTTAATTTGGAAAAAATTGAAAATGATATTAAAATGGTTTTTAATGCTGTTAACGTTTAAGACTCTAAATATGTACAATATAATATAATAAATATGAGACACATGTTGGATTGATTTTTGTTTTAAGAAAAGAATATAAACAATGGTCCCAATCAAAATTTAAATTTTTATATAAACAAACATCTTATGTATGTTATTGCAACGTAAAGACTTACCCGAATAATAAACTACACACACAATGCACATTCCGGAAAATATGGGAGACATCAGAGGCAATGGGAATAAGTCCTGGTCTATTCTCGAAGCCATATATTGAGAAATAACCTTGAGAAACAACGAAAACAACAGTGGAACCATCTAGAGCTTTTTAGGTTAGATACATAAGGCTGATGGCATAGATAGGATAGTTAGTTTTTTGATAGATAGCCAGCGAGTCATAGATCATATAGACAGTAGAAAGTCGTTATAGTCCAATAAATAAGTGTGAATAAAAATGTGATTATAGTCGTGTAGTTATTGGTATAAATAAATAAGTGAAAATAAATCGAACCCAGTTTTAATATAAATTCCCGTTACATTGGTGTCAGTGTGGAATCAGTGAGCGATTATAAAATTGGACAGACTTTGAGAGACTGCGTTTTGGTGCAGATTTGAGTGTTTTTGAGACTTTACTTAGATTTATGTTTAAGACTCTTTTGTTCGTTTTCGTGTTGGTGTAAAGACTTTTTGTGTTAGTGTGAAGACTCTTTAGTTCGTTTTCGTGTGAAGACATTTCGTTTGTTTTCGTGTGAATGTGACGACTTTTTCGCGTGTTTGTGTGAAGAATTTTGTTCGTTTTCATGTCGAAGACTGTATTGACTAATTGAGTTAATAAAGACAATTAAAAATGAAATTAGTGCAGTTAACCGTGAAACAACTCAAAGAACAGTTGGTGGAGCGGGATTGTGATGATTGCGGTAATAAAGCGACCCTCCAGAAACGGTTAAGGAACATTCTGATTGAAAATGGAGACGATCCTGATATGTTCGAGTTCCACTCTCCAGAAGAGCTGTTACTGAAAGAGAAGAAGGAAGAAATTTCTAGAAATAACAATGAAAATTTCGAAGAAATTTCTAGAAATAATAATGAGAAATTTGATGAAGTCTCGAAAAAGTTTGAAGAAGTTTCTAGAACTCTTCAAGATTAAAGATGTTTCCAGAAAAAGTGATGCAAGGTTTGAGGAGGTGACCAGAACTATCGAGGAAAAGGTTAAAGAAGCTGGTAGATATATTGACACGAAATTCGAAGAAATTTGAAGAATAGTTGAAGAAAATTTTGTCACGACAGAGAAGAACATGGAGTTACTGAAACAAAAAATCAAGACACTAGAAATGTCAGTTAAGGATGGTAACAGCAGTGGGAGCCAGACACTCAAAGGCGAAGATTCCTTAGCCGTAGGTAGTATGAGGGTTAAGCTGCCAATCTTTGATGGAAAGTGCTCCTGGTCAACCTATCGAAAGCAATTTGAAGCTGTTGCAATGGCTAACCAGTGGACCGAAGAGCAGAAAACTGTTTCGTTAACTGCCGCCTTACGAGGTGATGCAGCAGACATCCTAAGGTCTATTCCAGCTGGCCATGCAACTTTAACTTTACTTTTTCGCGAACTTATATTAAAAATTTTACGCATCTTTTTGCTTATATTGAAGAATGTTAGTGTTTATTGGAATGCAAAGATGATTATTTACTATTTGGGATTGGAAAGAAACTTCCAAACTGAAAATTCCAGCTAAAAGTCTTAAGTCCTAAGAACACCATTTTTTCCTTTTTTATTATCTTTAAAAATAGCCTCTTCCACCTCAATTTTATATTATTCTAATACATCTATTTTTGAAAACATTTGATTCTTAGAGCTTTAATTGCAAAAGCCGCTAAACTAGACTATTACCGATAATAAAAGTATTTTAATGATTAATGATTATTAATGATTTGGTTAGTGACGAGTACTCGTTTCACAGTGATGGATTCTTTAAAGCATACAATTTTCGTTACTGCTCTGATTCCTATCGGCATCAATTTAAAATAGTTGTTTATCAGCACAGATGGTCAGGATAATGGATCAATTTTAATCAATCTGTATTAAAAACTATTCAGCCAGTTTTATTGAAAGACATTCCCTTAGTCATTAGAGAAATTATGTGGCTTCTTTCGATCCTGTTACAGAACTTTATTTATCTTTTCACAACATTAAATATGCTGTTATTTTAATACAATACACATTTGTCTAAATGCCAATAAGTGATTCGATTGATATTAAATTGGTTAAAATCAGTCTGCAATATGAATGCATCCTTATTTGAAAAAAAAATAAGCATTAGCTGTGGGGAAAATATAAACGGTTGCGTGGATAGTGTATCATTTACTTTCGGTTTATTTGTTTTGGTATATAATTGTTTTACTAACTAGTTTAATGTAGTTTTAGCTTGTCTATTTCATTAATTCAATTAGTAGATTTATTCTTAAAACTTCCAGAAACGATACGTGCAGTACATTTTCCTGGATATTTTCTCACAGTATTGTTAGTATCTAGTGAATTATAAGTTTAAGTTGCCAGAATATGTGGATATTTATGTTTGATTCTTCCGTTTGGTCACGGACTGATGAAATGCGCGCAGGGGTCTTAAACGCGTTCACCAACTGTGCATTTTGTCCTGGTATCATCATCAAGTCGCGTTGATCACGGGTCAGTTTGACAAGTTGTGACAAGAAGTACTAATTAATACGCAAAGTGTATACCAGTGTTGGAAATACAAGTTTGAAATCAAACTGCGAACTTTGGAGGGAATTACTCATGTGAACACCATTTAGCACAGGGCTAAACGTTACAATAGTTTTCCAGAGACAAATAAATTTTGTATATAGTGTTATAAAATACAGGGTGTTCTGTTAGCATTCAACAAGTTAATTATATTAGAACTTGGGCTTACTTAGCTGTACTATTTGAGCGCCTATTATTAGTTAATTAGTCAATTTTTAATATTGCGTTGTATAGTTAATTAGGAGACCCCTGTATAAATTTGATTTACATAAAGAATTTACATGTTGATCATTTAATCTTAAAATTAGTTAGAACATTTTTCGAACAAATTACTTCATAATTTAAAAACCGTGAGATAACGGGAAACCTTTATGAAACTCATCTTTATTTTTCCATAAAATCCATTTAAAATCACTTTCTCTATACCCTCTTATGCTTAACGCTCACAGTTTTAATACTTTTGACAAAGAATAAATTGAGAATCATTTCCCTCTGGCTTTCAATTTATTAGATATTATAGACAATTGCACAACTGTTGCAGATGTTATTGCATCATCTTTATCATGACATGTGAAGAAACTTCGTGATCATGCCAATGAAAGATATATCGGTCACCAGTCGGCATCCATTCATTATTTTCTGGGGTTAGAGTTGTAGGCAGTTTTAGGTTTGTGTTGCGCCATAAGCTGGTGATACATGGCATTCGTAACAGCTGCGACTGTAATTTAGACTTACAAGAAGATAAATTTGACGCTTCATAATTCAAATAACGCTTTTGAAATAGTTCACTAACAAACATTGGTTTATGTGGGTATGTGGCATTGTAAATTTCCTCTTCTAGCTTATTGACTTGTTTGAGTCGCATGAACGCGGAAAATTTACTAGCAAATAAATATTAGTTGCTGATCTCCTATAAACGTATTTAAATATATATATATATTATGTTTTTTTAAAACATGAAATGTTCTATATTGTTATAAACATAAGTCTAGAAAGTTTGTATTGTTATTAAAATCATCAATGACTATGAGTTATCTAAACGATTAGGAGTAATGTTTATATCATTTCTCTGTTCTATTTCAATATTGGCGTTAATAAAGCTGGACGGGCAACCGAAGATTAACAGTATTTATTTAGTACATTCACTTACAGTATTTACCCATTCCTCACGTAAAAGAATATTGCAATATAATTTAATTACCCACAAGACATATATTTATGGCTACACCTAGAGAAGCATCGTATTTTTTCAGATCCATCGCGGGCTAATTTTCTTTTCCGTTGACATCCAAAATAAATACCTTCGCGAGTCTCGGTTTTACAAGATCAAGAAGAAAATATATTTCTTCTGTGGTGATATGGCATATTTTAAAAAAATCTTAGAAAATCAAGAAATAATTAGACAAGAAAAAACAATACTTAAAAAATCTTAGAAGAAAAGGTAAGAGTAAGATAAGATAAAGAATTTGACTGGAAATTGGAGAAATGTCAAGAAAGTTTCGAATAATAATTTCAATTAATAGAAAAGAAGATGTCGCAAATAAACCTAGAAGGATATTGTTCAATGAAATTTAAAATAGAGTTAAAATTGAGGTCCGAAAATTCGATGGTAAATAGTCTTGATGCTGCTTTGACTAGTGGTTGATCAGATCAAAAGAGAGCCACTGCATTGATTGAACATTCTTATGACAGTTTAGTGGACCATCTTGAAATACGATACGGTGACCAAAATCTACATCAAGTTTACCAAGCACAGTTAATGGTCAGGTTATAGAGGTCTGGTAAAACACTGCAACAATATGAAATTAACGTTGCCCGGCTCTTTTGACTGGCGTTTCCTACAGCGCCAAGAGACTTTGTTGAGAGGTTAACAAATATTCGTTCATGGCATAAGAGATATTGAAATGCAACAAGCCCTACGGTTGAGTAGTCCTACAAGAATTGAACAGGCGTCCAGAAGTCATATCAGGCTGCGACAGACACGATGGATAAATCCATTTCAACAGAAGTCGTGTGGCAATGATAGCACCATTAATCAGATATTCAAATGTTACAAAAACTGCATGGGTAAACAACCGAACATAAAACTTTGAATTTTGGACAAGAAGGACACATGAGTAAGAACTGTTACACAACACAAGAATACAACATCAAAGAAGCAATATGCAAAAAATCTATTGTAGCCTGTTTTGCAGGGCGCAGAGCGGTTTGCTCCAATTAAGCCCCAAAACCAATAAAAATCAAAAGAAATTTACTGCGGCATGTTCAGCTTGGTTGTGTATAAAAAATATGCTGTCGGGCTTGTAATATTGTTATTGATACTGATTCATGTTCCACCATTGTGCGAACTGATGTTATTCCTGCTTGAAAAATTGACCATCCGAAGTTATTTATCTAAAACTGAAAATAGTGACAATAACCGTCATTTGTACTCAAGGGGCAGATATTCAACCGGGATAATCAAAATTTAGACATAAGGTATTTGTTGCCGAAATTTTAGATTAAGTTTAATACGGCTTAGACTTCATGAACCAATTTGGTTATAACCTGAACCTACAAGAACGAATAGACAGTCAATTTAGAAGAGTTATTTATGTCCGAATCTAGAGTAAGGCAAATTAAGGTAAACCGAACCGACCTAGATGGTCTGACAAACTTATCGATTTTAAAATAGAAGATTCTAAATGAAAGGCGGCATTATTACTAGAAAGTAAAAGAATGTCTGCCATAGGAAATAATTTTGGATAATGCATTAATTAATCCATTAAGTGAATATCGAATTCAGTTGGGAGTTTTAAATCTGTTAGAAAAAACTATTTTTTACGAAAAAAAAGTAATTGCATGTACGGACTCTCAAGTAGTCAAAGGAAAACCTTGTGCCACAAAAGAAGAGAATTGAAAGAAATAAATATTTCTCAACTTAGTAAGTAACTGAAGGCGAGTTTTGGTGGTTTATGGGAGAAATATAAAGACATTTTCTCCTGTGGAATCAAATTCAGGATAAACTAATATGATACAACATCGCATCAACACAGACAACCAACAGCCGATAAAATAGTCTTCAGGAAGAGTACCAAAAGCGAAACAAAATTAAGGGCAAATTTTGATAGATAACATGTGGAAACAAGAGGTACTCGAATCTTCGAATTGCCCTGGTTTTGACTGGTTGTCTTGATAATAAAAATATGGCTCGACTAGGTTTTGTGTGGGTTATAGAAAATTTAACGAAATCACAAAAAATACAGTTATCCTTGTCCCAGAATAGCGAATATACTGGAATGGCTGTCAGGAGCAAAATGGTTTTCTACATTGGACTGGATATTGTCATATCGAGATGTCTAGTGAACCTTGAAAATGTAATCGTTTTCAGCGAAATATTTATGGAATATTTCAAAAATTTACAAGAGATATTCCAACTAGACTTCCATGTAAATCTTACAGCTAATATCCCGAGAAATGATCATTGCTAAGAACTAAGGTTAAGTATTTAGAGCACATAATATCTGCAAATGGAGTAAGAACAGATCCGGCAAAGAACAAAGTGGTTTATATTGGATCTTACTTAGACCTGTGTTCATATTACATGCGTTTTGAGAAGAATTTTTAAGCATTTCCCGTCCATTGAATCGACTGCCTGAGAACAAAAGACTTCACAAATGGACCAAAATATCAGAATGCTTTCGAATATTTGAAAGGTGCTTTGTGTTCTTCTACTATTTTGACTATTTTCCCCAGAGGTAAGGAGGATTTATTTTAGATACCAATGACCGTGAAACAGGAATTAGGGCAGTTTTTCCCAGAGAATCGAAGAAGTGTAGTATGAACTAGCCTATTATAGTAGAAGTCTATCAAAGGCTGAACAAAATTAATGTTTGTAGCCGCAGAAGTTGCTACCAAGGCCATTAGACATTTACACAAATATTTATACGGTTAAGCATTTGTTCTACGGAGGAAAAATTTTATATCTGGTGCTGACATAAAATAGGGGGTGTTCAGTTACCATCCAACAAGATATTTATATTTTAAACTTGGGCTTATTCTATTGTACTTTGTATTAGTTCATTTAGGGTAATTTTTATTAGTGCGTTAAGTTAAGTTCAAAAACTTGCCGGACATTACCTTTGTTGCTTGTACTTTAACTGTGCGTATCCCCCTACCCCCTAGCCAGGATCAATGCAGTGGCTTTCTCTTCATCTGACCAACCACCCGCCAAAGCAGCAACATCAAATTTGTTTTTTATATGTCGATGAAGACTGTTCACCATCTAATTTACTATACTATTTTTAATTTCACTGGACGATCTTCTCAGGTGCAGTTTTGGCTTTATTTGCGACATTTTCTCTTCTAATAATTGATGTTTTTGATCGAAACATTCTTGAACATTTGCTAATTTCTGGTCAACTTCTTCTATATCTTGTTGTCTCATCTGATCTCTTCTATGTTTTGTCTTATTCTTATTTGTTCTTCCTGTTCAATTATTTCTTGTTATCTAATTTCTTCTTCATCTCCTCTTTCTTGTTGCCTAATTCGTTCTTGTTCCTCCTTTTCTTATTGATTTATTCTTTCTTGGCTTTCTGCTATTTCATCGTAATCTTTTGATATAATATTCATCACACCAATTGTGTGGAGGAACTCAATTGAGTAATTCACTCCAAAATTCGCAGATTGCTTAAAAATACTTTATTATTAACACCTTGTACACCACCTTCCTTAGTAGTACGTTCTGTCACGACTTGTCACTACAATTAACATCTGACTGACTGATTTCATAGGCTGATTTCTTTTGATCCGTGGTTTTTGTTGATTAGAAACACAACGATTGTTGTGTTTTGTATCTCGAAATCATCAATTTTTATATGGCTGAATCCTTTATATGACATCGAGAAGGTTCTAGACGCTTGTCAAATTCACAACAATGTGAGAAAATGTACCTACTTCAATTATCGTTTTTGGAAGGTTCGAGAATAAATCCACCAATTCTGGAATAAATCAATGAACTGTCACGAGACAAGTGTAGCAAATAAGGTACCTAGATTCCAAAACAATAACCTTGAGTACATGATAAATTATCCTCGTAACAATATTTTGAGGAGCGCGTAGCTGCGGGTTAATACTGACCAACCTCGATCTTCGAAGTTAAGCAGCGCAATACGATGGAAACGGCTTGGACGAGTGACCGTTGTTGCGGGCGCGCGTTCGTGTCTCTGTCGCATTGCATTCTCCTCCTCTCGCAAGGCAACGGGAAACCAGTGAGAGTATATATTCCCTAGTACAGCTCTCTGGAAGGGTGTGCCCTTAAGATTTATTTTGAGACACATCGGTGGTTCGGAATCCACGTTAAACTGTAGGTCCCCTTGTCTGTGATAACACTTTCAAGGCAGAGAACCGCCAATGCTCGGATACGAGTACGGCACTCAAACAAAGAGAAAACAATATTTTGAAAATATATCCTGGTGGTTTAATGCTTTTTGACATATCTTATAGTTGTTGATAATGAATGTTGGATTTTACGGTGCCAATGCAACTTCTTATGAGTCTGTGGTAGCTGCCAGAACAATAGAAGGTAATGTCGTCAAAATTTGAAAAGAAAACTCTTATTAATATATTATTTTTTAAGGTAATTTATTGTTGTGTACCCACCGTTGGTAGAAACAAGTTCATATTCTAATTTATAAATACATCAACAAAAAAAAATATATATATATATATATATATATATATATATATATATATATATATATATATATATATATATATACTATGAAATTACTGTACATACTTGATACCATAGTTTTGGTAAAAACAAGAATACCAAAAAAGTTTTTTTCAAGGAACAAATATGCCTGGAATCCACTGTGTAGAATAGCGGATCATATTTTTTTTCAATAAAAAAATAATAACATAGTTAGTCAACTTAAATTTTTGAATTCTTATTTTTCTTATGTGATCCGCGATTCTCCATACTCTTCTCAGTAAGCATACAAAATTTTTCCTTGATAGAATAATTAGTTTAAGAGAAATAATGGAACTACGATATCACTGGGTAGCGAGCCCCCTTAACGTAGAACCGGTAGAATGTAGGCGATACAATTTTGCGTTGTGCAAGTGCTTCAGCAATATAAATTAATATTATCTTGTCTTGAACGTTTGCATTAGAATTCGAGAAAAAGCCTTCCGAATCTGTACCTACTAGTAGTGTATGCTAAAAGTGTGTGAATATCTGACAATCGTGATAATGCATCATCAGACTAGGTATATTTCATATTTACTGAAGGACGAGTTTGACATACCCCAATCAGACGAATACAAAAGCGAATTTGACATTTTCCTAGAAACGATTCGTCACTTTTCTCGCGTATAGGATACCTTATTTTTGCGATACCTGCTTTGGACGTTCAATACCATGGCAAGATAATTCTGTTCATCTTACGTATCTCAAGAAAATAATTTGAAATATGCTATTCCAATACTTACTGACGTTTGGCATTGTAAATGTCATAGTTCAGTCGCTTATTGGAAGTCATTCAAAATGATTTAATTCCAAAGTAAGTTATTGAAGATTTTAGTATGAAGACATATATTGACAAAAAGTAATGACGTACAGTGTCTATATAGACTCTATGTCTGATTGACATCTTAGTCCGTGCGTGCGTAAAGTCATTTTCTATTCGCTCTAGCAAATTAATTTATGGTAATGAAGAATAATTTACGCACTAGTGTAATAAAATAGGAAGTGCTAGCTAAGATATCGCCTCGAGAATCGGTTTACGAAATTTATACCTACAGGTAATTTTTTCAGTAATGTGACCACTGACATGATTTAAAAACTAAGTCATTAGTACTTAAGTTACAGAGTAAACACCCACTTAAGTGTCTTTCTCATTTGACAAGCCTTTCCAAAATGGCAGACGAGAATACTGATATTATTTAATAAATTAGTTATCAACTACAATACTATACAACAGAAGATGTCGCTAATATTGTTATTCATTTAATCTGATTTTGATATATCTTTTCCTGAATAAGAATTATTCTCGAATATGACTCAAATAATAAGCTATCACTATGCTCAGGTTTATAAATAAACATAACAATTTTAACGTAGTAGGCGAAGTATTTTGATAAGATTTCCATTATTCCTTATTTTTTCAAATTATTTTCTAATTTAATTTTAATGGGCTCCTTCCTAAAATAACTATTTTCCAATGATTGCTTTAAACTGATCATGTAATACATATCTTATATAACCCGCATTAGGGACACTTTCGTTTATGCTAAGGGGCTTTCAGGTTCCCATCATGAAATATCAATCGTGGGGCATCAGAATGGCGTCATGTTATGCTTTGCAAATTGTTATTCTCGTATATCACGCACGATGTAGAAACACGAAACACTGGGTAATAGATAAACCACATACTTTTTATCTAAATCACCCCAATCAACTATAAGGCTATTCCGTTACATGGTTTTATCTGGAAGGACAAAAGTGATTAATTAAAATGTCAGTAACATTGACAAGTGAAGAAGAACAATGCTATAATTTCTCATAAGAACACAAAGCAGGTAAATAATTAACAAAAGTTTAATTAAGAAAGGTATGTATTAAGTATATAATGAAAAATCAAGACCATTCACTCAAATATAGAATTATGCACAGGATAGAACAATAATTAATTTCTTTATAGCTATGCTCTACAATCGATAAACATTTCAGTTGATTTTGTGAACAGGTTAATCAAAGCAATACATAATTAGAGAATGTCGACCAGACGACCAAGAATTATTGATCAGAAGGTGACCTCTATATGTAGATAATAGGGAGAAACGTAAAAATATTTCAAAAGCCTAATAAAATCATATAATACTGAACTATTTTTAGGGTATAAAAACTAAACGAGAAAGTAAGAGAATTATTGAGGGCTTGACAGTATCGCTGATTTGGATGAGAACAGTCGAATAGGTCTTGTATGTACCTATAATTTTTCTGTGTGTATCCCTGTTTAGACATATTGAGATATTTTGCTATATATTATCAATCTATTGACAATCAGGAGGTATTCTATTTTTAGAATTTCTTAGGAACTATTATTATGTACAGTAGTTTTGAATTTTAGTTAATATTTCTTGTATAAAATATACTTCCTAGTTGAGCTTGTATTACAGGGTCACTTCTAGGTATTTAACTTACTTAGGGTCGATGACATAATGAATCCCTAATGGAAGATTAAATAGTTATTCAATTTGTGTAACTCATATCTTGATGGAATAAAATTTGTGCATTTTTAATCACTTTTATAATGTCAGTCACTTTATCTCTCGTTCTTTTAAAGTAATTTTGAATTATATGTTCAATAAACAAAAAAAGTCAATTTTGGCTCACCTAATTGAAACTGAAGGCATGACGGTTATTTGTGCTGATATAGGTTGATTAGCGATCTCCTCAACTCTTAGATTAAGTATATATTCATTGACTTATGTTAGATGAATTACAATACATTGTGCATTATCTCTAGCAAACTTGGCCATAGGTAGGTACAGTAAATTTTGTATTTGGAGATGTTTTCAATAACTTATTTTCTTGTCTGTCTGTTATCTATTCGGTACAAGAATTTCAATCAATTTCAGACTTCTTACCTAACTCTAGAAATGCTCTTTTCCCACGATAGGTCCCTAATATCAATCGATTTATCTACAGGCATTATTGCAGTGGTATAGTAGTTCGAGATTTTGAGTTGGCTCTAATGAGACTTATTTCGGCTAAACTATATAAATTGTAATTACAATAATTGATTCTATTCAAATGTTTATTTCATAATTGTCAGAAAACTGTAGGATTCATCTGCAGGCAACTATATTAGGTGAAGACAAGATGCTTTCAACATTCATTGGAAGGAACAAATTGATCTTTTTTAGTTGATTCATAAGCACCTCTCTTTGGCCGTTGTATAGTTCATATCGCCACAGAATGTGATTTAGGTTTACTTTTCCCACACTTACATTTGGGATATTCAATTATCCCGAGCCGACCTAAACATTCAACTAGGTGGGTAGTGGATGGCTCTACAACGATTGATGGCCACTATCAGTTTTCTGGAAAGGTTTTTGTGGGAGCACCATGGTTTGGCATGCTTGCTGTAATAGAATTCAAAGTAATTCTTGCCTTTAACCTTTCCTATGTTTTTGACATTATTCTCGGTATTAATTCTTTTCTATTTCCTTTTATGCTTTTCAATGTTTGTAGAGCGCTAAGAGAATCACAGAAGATAAAGAATTTTCTGTCCTTATTTTGTAGGGCCAAGTCTAAGGCATTATTGATAGCGATACACTCTGCAGTGTAGGTATACTCTCGCCTGGGGTGTGATTGAATTCAAAGTAATTCTTGCCTTTAACCTTTCCTATGTTTTTGACATTATTCTCGATATTAATTCTTTTCTATTTCCTTTTATGCTTTTCAATGTTTGTAGAGCGCTAAGAGAATCACAGAAGATAAAGTATTTTCTGTCCTTATTTTGTAGGGCCAAGTCTAAGGCATTATTGATAGCGATACACTCTGCAGTGTAGGTATACTCTCGCCTGGGGTGTGATTGAATTCAAAGTAATTCTTGCCTTTAACCTTTCCTATGTTTTTGACATTATTCTCGGTATTAATTCTTTTCTATTTCCTTTTATGCTTTTCAATGTTTGTAGAGCGCTAAGAGAATCACAGAAGATAAAGAATTTTCTGTCCTTATTTTGTAGGGCCAAGTCTAAGGCATTATTGATAGCGATACACTCTGCAGTGTAGGTATACTCTCGCCTGGGGTGTGATTGATCATTTTGTTATCATGCAGATACCGCGGAGGTATTACCAGGAATTTTTGATACCGTTTTCTCTACCTAGTTTTCGATTCAGCCAATAATACATTTGTGGGTGCACTGAATCTATATCCCTTAGATAGTCGAATGGCGTTGTTATGTATATTTTCTATGGATGCTACCTCTTTTTCGGATAAAGAAAATAGTTTAACCTGGCATAGCGCACCATAATCCCCAGAGGAGTTGGAAGATGTTTAGTGCTCTGTCACCTTTTCTTTGAATCTCCTTTACCTTAATGTTGAACGACATATCATGGTCGAAATGTAAGCCTAAGAAACGAACGTAGAGGATGTATAAAGATGGAATGAGTACTCCTACTTTGGCAATGCCTTGATTTATAGCTCTAGGTCATTTAATTGTTCATCGAATATACCTACACGACTGTCCTGGATTGTGTTTGATGAACGTGATTGTTTTATCCGGGATATTACATAGAGCAGGTTAAGTTAGCAAAATATTATAGTCGACATTATCAAATGCCAAACATACGTCGAGAAAGGCAGCTAGGGCTTCTTTTTTTTAAGAAAGTCTTGTTCTATGTTTATTGTCAGGCAGAGTGAGTTGTCATAACACCATTTCTCTTTTCTGAAAGCTTTTCAACTGTGATAGATTTGGCGGTTGAGATACTTTTTTTTACTGATGTTGGACGTCGCCTCATTAGAGTAGGCTTGCGACGATGCAATGTATGTTGATTCATTGTCTGATGCTGAGTTTTCAATATTCAGGGTGTTTGAACTGATCTTTATTCAATGTACATTCCGAAGATGAAGCAGAATACGCCCTGGAGTTTGGCAGCGGAGATAAATTTGTTGAAAATCAGTTTGATTTTCCATTTTGGCAGGAATTATTGCCGAGATGTGTTATTCAATACAGAATCCAGGCATGCTTTGGCTAGATAGCCTGGTTTCTTACACAAGAAGCAAGATGGTGAGTCTATATCCAAAAATATGTGTCATCGAACGAAATTTGCATTGACTCATGGAGTTTAGTCGTGTCGTTTGGAGGACTGTAAACTTGATGACGGAAGCATGTGGCTCATTTAATCTAGCACGCAGTAATGAGATTGATGATCTTGGAGTAAAATTAAGTTTTTCCAATTATTGTTCTATGACATTTGAGGTATGAATTAATAATTTTGTGATTATTAATCAGCCAATCAACTAAATCGTTGGTGGCAACATAAACGTTGACATTGTTGTTTCTATTGAATGATTGCCTGGTCCTTTTTTGGGAAGCAGTCCCGATGGTTGATGCTGGAAAAGCTTTGGGAGTTGTGGGAGAACGGTGGCTGGAGTTTCTCCCGTTGTTCTAGGGCTTGTGAATCTCTGTACACAAAGATCTGCTCGATATAAGAGTTTCAATTAAAAATGACATCTACCTATGTAAATAAACACGTATTCTGCCGATTCGAAACAGCTGATTTGATGTGCACATTAAACACGAAACCAGCGATGGCACACGTCTAGTCCGTATTGATTCATGATCGAGACGAGTATATGATTTATTCCAATTTTGTATGTTTTTTTTCAAAATATTGTTTGTTTGTTACTAACAGGAATAGGTATCCCGTCACTTTCACCATTCCCACTTTTATGCCACGTGGCCAGCTCCTGTCGTGATTGGTCAGAGAAAGTTCAAGATAGTTGTCACCTATTATGTCTCTCCACGTAACATCAACATCACGGAGTTTCTCCAAAAGAATGGAAGGTCAATTCCCCTAGATCCAGGAAGTTGACTGTTGAAATTGAATATTTATTCCTTTCACCATCACCTATTGGTGAATAATAGAAACTAGGTTGCTTTATAGGGGAAATTCTGTTGACTTATATTTATTTGGAAGAAAAGTTCATCGTACTGAATGGTAAGTCTCGGAATTCCGTGGTCAGAAGCCAAAGCTTTCGCTTTGAATACATATTTTTTCATAAATTTTGACTGGGATGCGGCAAGCCAAAGTCATAGATAAACTTTCTAAATGTTGTATAATAAACGTCTACTCAATCTGCATTGCTGTTGATGGTGCTGTCTTCTTAGCATTATTGAACTGGTCCAGGATATTTTTAAGCTTTTGTCAAATTATCGTTATAGAATAGCCATACCCTGCCCCTATTTTTATTTCAAATAAGTATAGAAGTAAAACTATGGACTGGAGTAAGAAATAGTTGACAATAGATATAATGACGCGACTCCATGAAAATTTATATTAAAATACATCAAATGAGTCACTTATATTGAAACGTAACATATAACCATTAAATAAATTGCCTATCTTCTAATGAATAACTTGCATTAATTATAAAATCTTGAGAGAGATAATTGAATATATGATAAAAATTTATAATATCATCAGTCTTACAATTTATTCTTCATTAGAATATAATGATAAGTGTTTTTTATCGTATGTAAAAAGTGTGTATTCCAGTTATAATTTAGTACAGTGGATCTGTAAAATAAATAAAACAAGAAAATATATTGAAGTGTTTATTTGCCACAAAATTTGCTGGATTCTGAATAGAATCTTATCTATCTATAACGCAATAGCTACAGAAGGAGAGTTTGGAATAAAAGCTAATGATGAATTGAAAACAGCTCTTCCAATGCTCACATCAAATACATAGGTACCTTTTTTAATTTAAAAGTCCAGTCTTTATGGCAATTACTTCTATATGGATTTTTTGTTGCACATTAAGACCATGAAAGTCTACGAATGATGAAAGTCAAACTGAAACTGGCTGAGTAAAAATTCAATTCCATTTTTTAATAACTTCACTGATAACTAGGTGCTCAATCATAAAGAATAATGCAATATACTCATATATTGGCAGGAAAACCTTAGTTTGATTGAATTTTCCGCTTTTACATCAACACTGGAACTTTCAACATTTTCATCTCTTCTATGATAATCGATGACAAAAAAAGCATTTCAGGAAAATTGGCAGCATTCAAAACCGACGTATGCAAAGAGGAATTTTTGTAGCTGCATCACTATTGTTTCGACCTTGATTTATTTGAAAGCAAATGAAGAAACTATGAAGTTCTTATAACCCATATTTCATTTGTCACGCTTGATGTGAGAGCAGCTTCTAAATGAATTCAAAATAGTTTTGTTGGCTTTGATTGATTTCCAAAGTTGTTCACAATTTTCAATTTCTAATTTAATTCTTGTGGATACGGTTAAACCATCTGGTTCTTGAATGTGAAAACAACTATTATCGTTCCCAGCACGTACCAATCAAATAGTATGTTTGCCATACATAGGAGACGCACTGGTAATCGTTGAAAAAATTCAATTCAAGTGCTTAAAAGGAATATGCGTTATGAATGTCAGAGTATCGGCATTAATTATATTTATTTTATAGGGATAATTCCAACTAGCAATGATCAAGTGTTTGGAATCTTCAACACTGGAACACAAATAGCCTTTAGTAGAACTAACAATTCCAATTTCACGTACAGATTCCAATTTTTTACAATTTTGGTCTTAACTGATAGATTAGAAAAAGAAGGCCCCAGCTTTATTAACAAAAGATATTTGTCTATCACATTTTGTTAAAAAAATCTACTGAAAAGTAGAAGGCTTTTGTACAAAGCAATAAAAATATTCGATAGATTGATATTGATTTTTGTGACATTATTATTGCAAAAAGACTTGACGTATGGGTAGTACATTTTCCATTATACCTTTTGTATGAATTCATTGTGTGGCTTCGGGAAAATGTTGAACAATTGGGATGATAACATTGTAATCGAAAGATTTGAGAAATTGGATATTCTGGTCAAAAAGTTCATGTATATGTTTCATGGTCATGCTGGTGCGTAAATTTTATAAACACTTGTTACCATAATTTGATCAGTTCTAATCAAATTATGTTTTTATCGTTATAATGGTTGCGGAAATTGACGGATTGGATGTCTTGATCGATCAATTTAAGTGGGATATTGAGGATTTTGTTCATATTGGGAGTGACAGGTAGACAAATGAGATGATTCCGCGTTTTGTCGATAGTGTAGGCAGGACCAGCGTTAATAGCGAATAATTATATTGTATGAGAGGTTCTAGCATTGTAGAAGTTTCTCAAAGTAATGTTGCTTTCATGTATCATTCACACTTTTATCATATTCACAAGGTGAACACATGATGAACATTATTTTCCAAAATTATAAGCCAAAATCCCAATATGTCTATCAAACTATTATTTTGAGTGATCTCCGTAACTTGTTGAGATGGAACAAAATGTTTTCAAAGAACTTTTCAACATCTTCCATCTTGTATTCTGCAGTACTGGAGTACTACAGGGAGAACCCTTGAGTCCTTTATTATTTTCCCTATTCCTAGCCGATATCGAAGAGTTCTTTAGGCTCAAAGGAGCGTGCGGTATATCAGTGAATTCAAAAACTGATATTATTATGCTCCTGTACGCTGATGATCTTGTAATCCTCGCAAACTCTGAAGTTGATATTGCGCGTAAGCTAAAGATTCTTGAAGAATTCATTGCAATCAATCATTTATCCGTCAATATGAGTAAGACAAAAATTCTTCCTTTTTCACGTGGAGGTCATAATAACTTAAGCTGTATGAAATTTGAAATTAATGGACAGAAGATCGATATTGTCAACAAATACGTCTACCTCGGCACACCCTTCACTACTTCTTGCTTATTTAGAGAAGCAGCTATATCTGCATCCTCTAAGGCAAAGCAGGCCATAGGTAGTACGCTTTCAATAATGGCAGCATCGAAAATTACATCTTGGGATTCCAGGATGGCCTTATTCAACTCATTGATTCAATCTCACCTATTATGCTTTGCTCCTGTGTGGGGTATAAGATATATAAATGGAACATATTAGGTATGTGCTATTAAGTAACAGGTGTCACACCATAAGCATTCTGGGTAAGTAAGTTAATATTTATTATTATTTAATTATTTAATGAAACAAAAATACTTGCACAGATCTTTTGTTCATACAAAAGAGAATCTCCGGTGGTCTAGTTGGTAAGACGTTGGACTTCTAACCGAGAGGTTGTCGGTTCGAGCCCAACTATGCCAAGGAATTTTTCCATACATGAAAAAGTTCCTAAAAAATTCCGGGATCGCTGTATATGGCAAAAACTAGTGGTCGACATCATTTGCCCCTTACCAACCCGCGTTGAGGCAACGTGGAAAGGTACGCCTCAAAAACCCTCTGATCAGGTAGAACGGTATGTCTTTTAGAGACATATCGGTGGTTCGAAGTCCACCTTAAGCTGTATGTCCCCCCCAGTTGCAATACTGATAAGGCAGTGAAGAGGACGCCTGTTCAGGAGTAGACGCAAAAAGGGCTGACGACGATAGATATTAACGTAAGAATAACGATAATAAGTAGCGTTTAATTTACAGGAGAAAAAAGAACATGGTACAAGTTATAGCAATTTCTTTCCTTTGTTCATTTTCGAAGTAATAAGACTTTATAATGGTTGTAGAAGTCCATTCTCGAAGTGGAGTGAAATGGTAAGACGAAAAAGAAACACAAAGTCTTCTCCACAGTTTATTATTAAAGGTTAATTACTGATGAGACATGTTTCGAGATTGTACAATCTCATTTTCAATCAAATGGTTCAAAGTTATGGAGATAAAAATATGAAATTTTTTTAAGAAAAGGAAAAACTAGAAAAACATGAAATTGAAATTGAAATTAAAATATATACTTGAAAAAAGAAATAAATTATCCCATTATAAAATTAAAAATAAAATAAAATAAAGTCACATTCTAAAACAAAAAACGAAACTCCACGTCACGTCACATTATCCAATGTCTGAGTGCCCGTGCCCGGTGACTACATCATTGGTCAGCTGATGGTAAAAGACTGTATCTTCCTCAGTATTAGGCATGCTGATATACGAATGAAAACTGAGTTAAGCTAACCCATATTTAGAATCAGCGTCCAAGTGAAGAGGAGGCGGAAAATCAATAGAGAATATTGAACAACGATTTCTTAAAGTCGGTACCATAGGCATGGCTGATGGGGAGAGTAGAAAGAAGTTAATTTCATATGAATCAATACTTCATTTGAACAGAAATAATAATCATAAATAACTACAATTGATCTGATTGTATTTCTGATAATATTATTTATAGAAACTGAAACAGAATATTCACCTAATTCCCTTGATGGCTTAGAATTTTCATAATTATAACAGTGCAATGCAGTGTTACCAACTTTCTTATATGGCACCCAATATATACCAGAATTTATGTAGGAGTCTAGAGTTACCATTGCACACTCGCGACGCCAAGGACGGGTAATAAAAAAAGGCCACACATAAAAAAGCCACGGAAATATGGGAGTTTTAACTTTTTGAATATTTTAGAATCACTCCATCATAGAATGCTCTATTCAGTAGGTTTGCATTTTCTTCACGAAGAATCCGAATATGTTTTACGTAGGTATTTGCCAGATCCCAAATGTTCCATAGCTTGTAATCAAGCTGGCGTTTATGTTTCTCCATTTTTTTTCTCGGCATCTTTTGTATCAATTACTGTCTTTGCAGTGACACCCGCTCCTCCAGCCAATGCTCCTGAAGATGAAAGGCCTGCACATAGTGGAACTAGTTGTAGGAATTTCCCACTGAGCCGGCAATGGTACTATTCTGGGGTTCTTTTCTTATGATTTATTATAGTCTCTGCCTTGATAATGATCATCAGTGCTGCTCATAGTTTTTTAAAAGGATTCAGTACTTTTCACACAATAAATGAAAATGGACGTTGCTGCTGATGTTTCACGCGCATACTAAGTTTACGTTTTGCCTTCATACCTGGGAAAGGAACAAGGGGCTGATTTTTCAACGAAGTTTGCGTCTTTTGATTTGACTCGTTGCCAAGCTCTATTTTCCAGATAATTCTTTTGAGAGTGAGCGTTATCCTGTTTGCAAGCCACACCCAACGAACTGACACCTACATCAGCATGTTTAAGTCGCTTATGAAATTTTCTTCCTGAGCTACAATACAAATAGCCTAGTAGATGCAGGTCAAATGGTAGCTTATTGATAATCGTATTAATCAAACCTTCACAACAACTATGGATTAACATTCAAAATGATTATTGATACTGCAAGACATTTTCAGTTATATACTGGAAATGCTTCATTTCTTGCACTCATATTTAGATCGAGTGGAAGCGGAAATTTTAGTTTTTTTAATAACTGGAGTACATATTCCCGAATGAGGTATAGAGACACCTGTGCACTATTACTCTTGAATCGTCCCACTGACGCTAAATATTAAAACGTATACATATATTTAAAGTAGTTGAAAATGTTCCTTTATTTACAAGAATCTAAATGTGGCTCCTGCACATTTTCACGTAGCTGTTAGAAGATATTTAAATAAAAAATTTCGAAATAAATGTATCGAAGACAGGGTCCGTGGCGTTGGCCCCTCAGGTCACCCAATTTGTCATGACTAGATTTCTTTTTGTGGCGATATAAAAAGGTGTAATTTAAGACCAACTGCATCAGAATACATGAAGGTCAGAATAAGAAATGCTTTTGCTACATTAACTCCGAAGATGCTCAGAAAAGTTTGAGAATCCTTTCAAGAGAGAGTTAAAAAAATATGTATAAAAGAGAATAGATATTTCAAATCCTGATACTGTTCGATGGTGAATAGGAAAAAGTACAATTTTGTTGGAAAATACACTGAGTGTATGTATTTAAAATAAAAAAGTCTTAGTATTTTTTAATGAAGAATATTAGAGCTCATCCAAAGAAACCCTGTACATTCTCGTTGAACTCCATCATGTGCATTCAATGCAACAAACTAAGCCAAATCAAGTCCAGAAAATAGAAATTAAAATCTCGAATTGGCTTAACAATTAAAAAAAATCAAGATCTTAAATTTTCTAAAATTCTCAATTATCCAAAAAACCGTAGATCCTAGGTCTTGTTTACCTTTGATAAAATAACTTTTAAATAATAAAATACACGGTGTTCCATTCAAAAAAATAACTTTGATACCTAGCGAATTTCTAGGATACCCTGTATACATTAAAATAATTTTAAATTGTAGCCATTACAGTCACTCATCTTCCTATAAATAAAATAATTATTTTGGCAGCTACATACCGATGCGCTAGTCGTGGGCCTCCCCGTTTATATATTGCCAAAATGAGTTAACGCCGTCTGGTTAAATTCTAAGGAACTTATTTCATTTTCTGGGATAATAAATAATAAATAATGAAATAGCTGATAAAAATATAAAATGTTTAGATTAATCATAATTTTCATCAAAGCTACTATTTTACTTTAAATACCATTCCAGTAGTTGATGCAATTTTGGATTATTCATGCGCTCTTAGAGATACGACTATAATATTTATTTTCCAGAAATTGCTTTGAATACGAGAGAATTATTAATATCGATATATGTACGATGTAGCTACCAAATAGTTATTCATATATCCATTTACGATGCTGATGCTAGTTTGCCAATGCAATAACGATGGACTTGACTCATCATTCCATGTTATGTCACCAATATCGTAATATGAAATGAAAATTATGCAAGTAGTTAAACTGGCTAGAGCTTAACAGGATTTTTGCAAATTATCATGATTTCAAGTTCCTCAGACTTTTCTTCTATTTAAACTTGAAAAGAAATCTCAACATTATGCTATAATACGCCAGCGATAAATATTTGTCTCAATTTGATCTGTGAAAATGTTATTCGAGTTCGTTTTTAACAAAATTCATAAACCTAGAATAACTATTTTCCAAATTATTTCCAATCAAAATTTTGTAGTACTTAATAATTGTTAAATAAACGGCCTCAATCTAGGAGGTTTGTCCATAAATTGGCGAAATAGTGAAATATCTTGTAAATATTTTAGTAATCCTTTTAATTCAATTTAATATTTGTTCTGTTTGTACCGGAGTTACAACAGTAGAAATATTGCGTGAATAAAACATAATATATAGAGTGTCTGAGATAAGGATGGGAATAAGACCTCGAACTTTAGGAAAAAAAAACATTGTAGAAATATGCCAACAAGCTATAGAATGACTGTAACAGGATATAGAAGACCATCAAGAAATGATGCTTGATATTTTAATCCCTATAGTACTACAGACTACTAGATACTAACAATTCTGTCATTATTACGGCTACTCTCCAATCTATATATATATATATATATATATATATATATATATATATATATATATCAATTTATGTATATCGTGGGCTTGGGATTCCTCGTAGAAAATAAAATATAACTCTTATGAAATTGTAAATTTTAAGAATTTGACAAATTGAAGGTCTTAATTTAATACATTTTACATTGATAATGTAAATATTTTAAAAAAAAGTTTTAAGTTATCTTATGAATATGTACAACAATAGTTTATATAATACCTGAATATTAAAATAATTCGTATCTACTCAATGTTTATGATATGTGCCGCAGCAATAGTATCCCCCATTATGTTTGCCTAGAATAAATTGAAAAGTCTTTATAATTTCATAAGAGTTATATTTTATTTTCTACGAGGAATCCCAAACCCACGATATACATAAATTGAAATATACCAAGGATTCAAGAATCTCAACACATTTATATGTATATATATATATATATATATATATATATATATATATATATATATATATATATATATATATATATATTGATTTTGTATTCTTGACTGGTTTTATAATAAATAAAAAGATGTTCTTGGGGATGCAGTCATATACTCAATAAAATTCTTTGATTGAAGCCGAGCTTTCGAGAATGTTTATTCTCTTCTTTAGGGCAAACTACAAATCGTTACAAAATTATTTCAACAACAACTTAATCGTATTATAAAAATACTTACAATCGTGAATATAAAATAAATTAGCCAAAAACAGGAAAGATTTCATAGCCATCAATTACAAATGTCATTATTTATATTTGTCATGGCAACACAATAAGTAAGAAAGTCTCTAGATTTTGTTGATAAAAATGAATATTACTGAATGATCTTTATATGTTTGTGGCTATTTGAACAAGGAGCACAATTAAATTAAAATTATTATCAAGGCAGATACAGGTTCAGTTAAAAAATGTAATTTAAGAATATAGAATAAATACTTACCTATATACTCATACATAGACTAAATTACTTTTATTCTGGGCTTGAACTGACAGTTAAAAGAAAAAGATACATAATATTATTTAAAATTTCTATATAAGTGTAATCATATTCTCTCACAATACGAAAAATATAAACATTATTATCCTGAAAGTGTACTGATACTTATTCACTCAAAAAAGGCCGATTTCTCTCACTAATCAACCTCTAAATTTTTGGGTGAAATAGATGTTTTGAAATCCGAAAATACTCTTTAATGTTCTTTCAAATATTCATAAATATTCAAAATAATATATAAAATCATATTCTCTCACAATACGACATGAGAATGAATCATTTTGAAAATCATTCACTTTTCCAGAAACAAGCTGATATCTCTCACTACTAATTGGTTATAAACGGATTAATGTGTATGGGATATATGTACCTATATATAGATGAAGGACTGGACTTAACTGATTTTATAGTAATTAGGTTTCCATAAACAATAGAAATATTTAGATCAACTTATTAGTGAGAGAAATTTAGTTGATCAAAGAGAATTATTCTCTTAAAATTCATTATATGTTTATTTGAGATTAAATGTATAATCTATTTATGAAAGATTTTCATAACATTCACTGTTTTCAAAAATATGCATGCTAATTAGTGAGAGATATAAGCTTGTTTCTGGAAAAGTGAATGATTTTCAAAATGATTCATTCTCATGTCGTATTGTGAGAGAATATTATTTTGAATATTTATGAATATTTGAAAGAACATTAAAGAGTATTTTAGGATTTCAAAACATCTATTTCACCCAAAAATTTAGAGGTTGATTAGTGAGAGAAATCGGCCTTTTTTGAGTGAATAAGTATCAGTGCACTTTCAGAATAATCATGTTTATATTTTACTTATTATGAGAGAATATGATTACACTTATATAGAAATTTTAAATAATCTTATGTATCTTTTTTTAACTGTCAGTTCAAGCCCAGAATAAAAGTAATTTAGTCTATGTATGGGTATATATGTAAGTATTTATGCAATATTCTTAAATTTCATTTTTTTAACTGAAGATGTATCTGCCTTACTAATAATTTTAATTTAATTGTGCTCCTTGTTCAAATAGCCACAAACATATAAAGATCATTCAGTAATATTCATTTTTATCAACAAAATCTAGATACTCTCTTACTTATTGTGTTACCATGACAAATATAAATAATGACATTTGTAATTGATGGCTATGAAATCTTTCCTGTTTATGGCTAATTTATTTTAAATTCACGATTGTAAGTATTTTTATAATACCAATAAGTTGTTGTTGAAATAATTTTGTAACTATTTGTAGTTTGCCCTGAAGAAGGGAATAAACATGCTCGAAAGCTCGGCTTCAATCAAAGAATTTTATTGAATATATGACTGCATCCCCAAGAACATCTTTTTAGAGATTTCTATCAAACCTGAGCCAGTGATAGCAAATCGTACATACAATCCTGAGCCAGAGCAACAAACCTAAGCCGTATATGTGGCTCAGGATTGTTTTTGCCTTTCAGAAGACTCGTATCTTACAAAAAACTATTGGCTCTAGTTTCCAGTGGTACCCAGTTGTATCCAATACGAAACGTTCGCCCCTGTCACCTGATAATATAACCGACAAATTTTTACGCGCCAATTATTCCCTCCGAAATTTGGCTCAGGTTTGTATGAAATATCTAACTTTTAGTTCAGCAAAAAGCCTACCGTGGCTCTGTGGTAGCCAGTCACATATACAAATGTATATATGTCGTCCAGATTTGGCAACGCTGTGATTCTCTTCCTACAGCGTTATATCAACGCAATTATTTTGTTTCTTTAAAATACTAGCACATGTAAGAATATCTAAATAAAAATGATACATCATGGTATCTAATACTATTTTTTTGAAAATTTCCAGTTGGGTTGTTTACTTAGATTTCGTTGAATTTATGGCACTGATCACAATATATGAATGTCTGTCTGTTGCGTTTATATAAACATCACAAAAATAAATAAAAGATACATTTTATTCGAGATACTCTTTCATTACACACTAAACTTTTTTTAAACGCAATTGAAATTCAACTAACAGATACTTCTGGAAAATTGTATTCGATATATATAAGAGCAAATGGAACAAATTTGATAATATCAAAGATAATTTCCATTATCTAAAACAGTGCATCAAAATTAGAAATCAACGGAACTAATGGATCAAAATAAAAATAGATCTATTGAATATTTTGTTTTTCGTGTAATATAATTATATACAGGGTGAGTTTTAAGTATTTCCACGTTCAATTCCTATTTTTAAATTAATTAGAAATGCAGAGAATCTTCTCTTACAAGGTGACACATCAATATTATTATTATTATTTTAATTTTAATATTTTAATAATTACCCATTTTCACATTATTGCGTAAATTATGTACAGCGTATGTATAAACCCAACTGATATATTTTCTCAATATTTTTAAAAAGAACACCCTGTATTGTATATCATATATATTTCTTAAAATGTTGTTACAACCTTTAGTTTGTTTATATGAAAATGAGATATTATGTTGGAAAAAATATAAAACTATTAAAAATCATTCAAAGAACAGTTCTAACTACCTTATATCCATTTTTAGTTTCAATAGGAATTTAGGAATCCAAGTCACTGCTATATCAACTGAATACTTGATAAAATAAAATAGCTAATTTTGATATTATTGTTGAAAATGCTCGAACAAGATTCATATTAAGTAGGCTGTGAAAAAATTAGCATAAAAATATAATTTACTTGTAAGATAACACGTGTTACTGTCAGTATCTTGCATTTTAATAATATCAAAAAATCTAAGTAGATTTTTAGTTAACTGCATTTTTGACCGACGAACCCCGAACGGAGGAGGTATACAATTCGGCTGTCTGCTTTTTTTGTTTGAACATGCGTTTTAAATAGTATACTCTGGTTTTGATGATTTCTGATTCATATAAAAGAGGAGACTTGAGACATGGTCCCATATTTATAAATCTCCTTCCCTCCGAAAAGGGGCCGAATTTTCTCGAAAATCGAAAATCTGCGGTGGTATAATTAAAGATGGAACAATATAAGGAAATGCTTAAATTGACCATTTTTTAAAAGAGTTACGGTTTTCGAGATAGAGGCAGTTAAATTCTCAAATAGGTATGTGTATTTTTGCTATGTGGAGAGGGCGATTTCTTTCAAAAATTGAAAATCTGAGGATACTTCATGAAAGACCTAATTATCTGTAGCAACATATATAACATTTTTCCTTAGAGTTACTGTTTTCGAGTTACAGCGGTGGTAAAATGGTAACATTTAAAATACGCGTATTTCCGCAGCGATGTTTTGAGATCTTAAAAATAACAACTGCAAGAAAAGAATATAAGTGCATAATAGGATCAGTACCATCTTCATAGGTATTAGTGAACGTTCAACGATTTTCGTGACTAATGTTACACTCAAAAGTGTGAAATAAATGTTTTTTACAAAAAATGGACCAACGTGCTGGTGCTTGTGAAATTGGTGCCAAAAGTTATCAATCTAATTGCAACTGCACAACTTCGGCACCAATAGAATTAATATTATTTTGTATTTTTCAGTGCACCAACTAATAACGTCGGTCCATTTCTTTGTAAAAAATGTTTATTGCAGTGACTTTTCAAATATTTGTTTTATGATTGCTTACAGCAAAAAAGTTCTCATAACAGATATCAATTTGAAAATATCTCTCTCATTGTCAACCGGAAAAGCAAAAAGTTGTTTTTGATCGGTAGCCCTATTTTCGAATTTCTTTCCGTATGCCCATCATTCTGAAAATTGTCTTGTTTAACACTCCAAAAAAATATTGTAACGTGGATAGGTAGTCATGTACTTACTTATTATTTGTTTAGTCTCTATTTCTTTCTGGTAGCTTGTTTGCTATAAGTAGTTGTCGGTTGTGTAGTTCATTAATTAGTTCTAAAATTAGTAGATTTATTCTTGATCCTTCCAGAAACTATGTCAGTTTGACAAGTCTCTAGAACAATATTTTGTGCGCCTAGATAATCATAGAATATTCTCGATGAATGTCATGTCAAACTCCAGATATATAAAGCCGTGTCGATCACTGGTCACAGTTAGTTTATAACAGTCAGTTTTATTGATCAGTCAATTGGAGATATAAGCCGATAGTAGTTGAAACACGATAGTCAAAGTGACAAATTTTGACAGTTGTACTACAACAGAACGTTTAGCACCGGGTTAAACGTTACAATATTAAAGACGTCAATGACAAAAAATAAAAAACTCTAATTTTCATAATAGCACATACATACCTATTTTTCTGTCGCCATTAAGTAGAAAATTGAATTTTAGGGGAATGTTTATTACACGGTCTTATGTTTTTTCAGGTAATAAGAAGATATTCGAGATTTTTAAAAAAAATCATCGCGAATGCCTCTTCTACGAATGACTAAGTGAACTTGGACGTAAAATAATCGCTGTTACTGATACTACGTTTTAGCTGTCAAATTCATAGTTTTGAAAGTTGAAGTAAACGTCTGTTACAAAAACCCAAATGAATCTGAAGCGGGACTCAGTTTCATATAGTATTCTATTAATCGACAAGATTCAATGGTAATGTTAATAAATCTTGTCGAGTATTAGAATACTATATGACACAGAGTCCCACTTCAGTATCCAAAAGGTGTCATTTTTAATCTGTTTATTATGTACGGAAGTTGTGATAGAATAGTGGAAAGAACCTGTAGTGAATTTATTGCCAAATATTTTGAGTTAGGTATCTACCTCCAATGAATAGGAATAAATTTTAATTTTCAAGCCAAGGTTTATTCTTCTGAAACAAAAAATCCACTCAACAGTAGGATTAAAATAATTACCCAAGTTGAACAAAAGAATTAGGTGAATGTTTTGATATTTAGCATCGAGTTTAGCATTAAGGACACGTTTATTACCTTACCTACAAATCATTTATTCAAGAAACGTAAGAACTCGAAAAACAAATTACAAAAACAAAACTACTATGCTCTGTGTGTCCACCGTTTTGGTTTCAGCATTCAACAAAACGTTCCTGGACGGCATAATTTGTGGCTACTCTTATTTCATCTTCTCTATTAAATCCTATAGAGATCTAGGTTCTGTTTTATACAGCTTTTCCTTGACTCTCCCCCACAAGTAGAAATCAAGCGGTTTCAAATCCGGTGAAAGTGGTGGCGAAAGTCGCGGACCTCTATTTCCCCACCTCCTATCTTGAAGCAAATACTGATTCATTTGAATTTTTGTTACAGAGGTTTTGTACTTCAACTTTCAAAACTATCATTTTGACAGCTAAAACATGGTATCAGTAACAGCGATTGTTTTATGTTTTTAAAAATTCGTAAAAAAAGACATTCGCAAAGAAAATTGTAAAAAATCTCAGATATCGTATTTATGATTTGAAAAAAAACATAATAGAGTGTAATTCCCCTAAAATTCAATTTTCTAACTAATGACGATTGAAAAGTAGGTATGTATGTGTTATTATGAAAAGTTTTGTTTTCTAACTTTTGTCATTGACTTATTTAAATATTTTTTGGAGAGATTAAGAAGACCGATCAAAAACAACTTTTTGCTTTTCCGGTTGACAATAAGAGAGATATGAGTTTTTAAATAGACATCTGACATGAGAACTTTTTGCAGTAAAATTGACTTACGTCAAAACCTATAACAGATAACTTATAACAACTGGGGCTTTTCATACATAAATAAATACGCGGAATTCAAATATCTAATAAAAAACAGGGGTTTCCATTTGAAAAAACGAATTTAGTAAAATTTCCGGTGTAACCGGAAATTCCACCATCTTGTAAATATTATTGGTTATAGTCAGGATCAAATTTTCATATTTTTGTCTCGATTTATAATTGAAATCTTCTAATGGGCACGTTAAAAAATCACCCTGTATATAAGGTTCAATTTTGTGAATAATAATAATGACTATATATTTCATACAACAGGCATTAATTTTATAGACGGTGCCAAAGTTTTATAGAAACATGCTAGTAAGAGTAGTATGGAAAATTCAAAATCCATAAGCGGTACTAGATTAAGCAAACATTTGGCAACTGTATCTCAGTTACTTCAGTTTTCAGAGAGTGACTTAGAACAACTATCTAGATTCATGGGGCCCCCTTCAGATACATTGTAATCTTTATAGACTTTCCGATAGTTCCTACCAGACAGCAAACTATCCAAATTGTTGCTTCTAGCATGGAGGATTAGACTTAAATAATATAAATATTGATTTAGCTCCCATTTCTGAAAACATTCAAAAAGATTAAATTCTAGATGAACGATTACCGGCTGAGGCGGTACAGATCATCAACGATGGAATAACTATAAATTCTAATAATGAATATGTTCCCAGACAAGAAAAAATTTAAAATATATGAAACAACCAAGGACGCTTGTACTGGAAAAAATTATTGCAATATTTTTGGGACCAAATAAAGTGTTCTAAGTCCTAAGGAGAATGAAGTAAATGTATTTTTAGAAGAACATTTCGGCTTATTTAAAAATAGAATGACTTCCCTAAAATCAGTTGTATAGGACTTTTATACAGGAAAACTCATTGCACCTACTTAATACCCTACCTACTACCTAATACGTTTCTCGTTTCTGTTTTATTATTATTACTAGCTGTTTTACCCGGCATCTCGGGCATATGGTTTGTTAGATTGTGGTACGAAACCATAAATTCATAAAAGCCTTAAGTTTGGAACCCTTCTTCCTCAGAGTCCTAATCGCATATAGAACAAATCCAAATCCAGATCCATTCACAAACACCAAGAGAGAACAGAATAGGCCCAGTCACACTTACAGCCGCTACCAGATATTCTAATATCATTCTACATACATACATGGTAAAAAGACCATCAAAATCCAGCCATATACAATAGACTTTCAGGTATGGAACCCACCACAAAAGTCCCACGGGCACTGAAAATTTCACATTAATTTGACTGAGGTATGATAAACACGTGTGCAAAATTGGGTTGGGATATCTTGAATAGTGCAAGAGCCCGAACGGCACAAAGAAACCCACAACATGCAAACTAAATATATTTGCTGTTTTTAGTAGGTACTGCAATATTAATTGAATATAAAATGATACATACATATACGCAAATTTTGCCAAATTATGAGCGGTATGAAGTTTGACAACAACGCACGAGTCAGGTTTGTCCACTCAAATCCATAAAGTTGTATATTTGGCTCAGATTGGATATAAGTATCTAGTGGCTTAGGACTGCACAAAAATGAGTCTATATATAAGAATAGCAAAAATAATGAAAAAAATGTTTTAGCGGATGTGTATTATGATAAATGGTTATACTTGAGCATATAAATGAACTCAAAATTGTCAAAAATATTTTTCATTAATATTTAAAGGGTGGCTCAGTATAGTATGAAATATCTAGATATTTCATAATGAAAAATATTTTTGACAATTTTGAGTTCATTTATATGCTCAAGTATAACCATTTATCATAATACACATCGGCTAAAACATTTTTTTCATTATTTTTGCTATTCTTATATATAAACTCATTTTTGTGCAGTCCTAAGCCACTAGATACTTATATCCAATCTGAGCCAAATATACAACTTTATGGATTTGAGTGGACAAACCTGACTCGTGCGTTGTTGCCAAACTTCATACCGCTCATAATTTGGCAAAATTTGCGTATATGTATGTATCATTTTATATTCAATTAATATTGCAGTACCTACTAAAAACAGCAAATATATTTAGTTTGCATGTTGTGGGTTTCTTTGTGCCGTTCGGGCTCTTGCACTATTCAAGATATCCCAACCCAATTTTGCACACGTGTTTATCATACCTCAGTCAAATTACTGTGAAATTTTCAGTGCCCGTGGGACTTTTGTGGTGGGTTCCATACCTGAAAGTCTATTGTATATGGCTGGATTTTGATGGTCTTTTTACCATGTATGTATGTGGAATGATATTAGAATATCTGGTAGCGGCTGTAAGTGTGACTGGGCCTATTCTGTTCTCTCTTGGTGTTTGTGAATGGATCTGGATTTGGTGTTCGGATTTGTTCGATATGCGAGTAGGACTCTGAGGAAGAAGGGTTCCAAACTTAAGGCTTTTATGAATTTATGGTTTCGTACCACAATCTAACAAACCATATGCCCGAGATGCCGGGTAAAACAGCTAGTAATAATAATAAAACAGAAACGGGAAACGTATAAGGTAGTAGGTAGGGTATTAAGTAGGTGCAATGAGTTTTCATGTATAAAAGTCCTATACAACTGATTTTAGGGAAGTCATTCTATTTTTAAATAAGCCGAAATGTTCTTCTAATACATTTACTTCATTCTCCTTAGGACTTAGAACACTTTATTTGGTCCCTAAAATATTGCAATAATTTTTCCCAGTACAAGCGTCCTTGGTTGTTTCATATATTTTAAATTTTTTCTTGTCTGGGAACATATTCATTATTAGCATTTATAATTATTCATCTAGAATTTAATCTTTTTGAATGTTTTCAGAAATGGGAGCTAAATCAATATTTATATTATTTAAGTCTAATCCTCCATGCTAGAAGCAACAATTTGGGTAGTTTGCTGTCTGGTAGGAACTATCGGAAAGTCTATAAAGATTACAATGTGTCTGAAGGGGGCCCCATGAATCTAGATAGTTGTTCTAAGTCACTCTCTGAAAACTGAAGTAACTGAGATACAGTTGCCAAATGTTTGCTTAATCTAGTACCGCTTATGGATTTTGAATTTTCCATACTACTCTTACTAGCATGTTTCTATAAAACTTTGGCACCGTCTATAAAATTATTGCCTGTTGTATGAAATATATAGTCATTATTATTATTATTCACAAAATTGCCCCTTATATACAGGTTGATTTTTTAACGTGCCCATTAGAAGATTTCAATTATAAATCGAGACAAAAATATGAAAATTTGATCCTGACTATAACCAATAATATTTACAAAATCGTGGAGTTTCCGGTTACACCGGAAATTTTACTGAATTTGTTTTTTCAAATGGAAACCCCTGTTTTTTATTAGATATTTGAATTCCGCGTATTTATTTATGTATGAAAAGCCCCAGTTGTTATAAGTTATCTGTTATAGGTTTTGACGTAAGTCAATTTTCCTGCAAAAAGTTCTCATGTCAGATGACTATTAGAAAACTCATATCTCTCTTATTGTCAACCGGAAAAGCAAAAAGTTGTTTTTGATCGGTCTTGTTAACCTCTCCAAAAAATATTTAAATAAGTCAATGACAAAAGTTAGAAAACAAAACTTTTCATAATAACACATACATACCTACTTTTCAATCGTCATTAGTTAGAAAATTGAATTTTAGGGGAATTACACTATTATGTTTTTTCTTCAAATCATAAATACGATATCTGAGATTTTTTACAATTTTCTATGCGAATGTCTTTTTTTACGGATTTTTAAAAACATAAAACAATCGCTGTTACTGATACCACGTTATAGCTGTCAATATATATATATATATATATATATACTGTATCTACTGTAAAGACCGAAGTCATTTAGTACATATATATATATATATATATATATATATATATATATATATATATATGTACTAAATGACTTCGGTCTTTACAGTAGATAGATGGCTATAATCACACATAGCCATAAACTACCAACGATGAAAACAACTACTCGGTGGACAAAAGCCCCATCCCGCATTGAATTATATCATCGCTGGCAGGTGCAAAGGATCGAGATCTATCCCGATACCAATTGCGGTAACTTCTAACACCTTTTTGTTTCATTATCTATGGAACACATCACTTTTGAACCAAGAACAGGATCACTGTGATTTCGACCTTATTAGGATCTCATCAGCTGAACATATGGTTCGGGATGTGTCCAAAGAGTCAGAAAACTGCTGGTTCTACATCGACAAGCGATGCAAACAACCAAACAGCGTGCCGCTTCCAGCGCCACCTAGGAGTTAGAAGTTAAAGTTGAACGCGACCCACGTATCATTGTGAAAAGATGTAAAAATTTCGCTACTGAAAGATATGTACTAAATGACTTCGGTCTTTACAGTAGATAGATGGCTATAATCACACATAGCCATAAACTACCAACGATGAAAACAACTACTCGGTGGACAAAAGCCCCATCCCGCATTGAATTATATCATCGCTGGCAGGTGCAAAGGATCGAGATCTATCCCGATACCAATTGCGGTAACTTCTAACACCTTTTTGTTTCATTATCTATGGAACACATCACTTTTGAACCAAGAACAGGATCACTGTGATTTCGACCTTATTAGGATCTCATCAGCTGAACATATGGTTCGGGATGTGTCCAAAGAGTCAGAAAACTGCTGGTTCTACATCGACAAGCGATGCAAACAACCAAACAGCGTGCCGCTTCCAGCGCCACCTAGGAGTTAGAAGTTAAAGTTGAACGCGACCCACGTATCAATGTGAAAAGATGTAAAAATTTCGCTACTGAAAGATATGTACTAAATGACTTCGGTCTTTACAGTAGATAGATGGCTATAATCACACATAGCCATAAACTACCAACGATGAAAACAACTACTCGGTGGACAAAAGCCCCATCCCGCATTGAAGATATCATCGCTGGCAGGTGCAAAGGATCGAGATCTATCCCGATACCAATTGCGGTAACTTCTAACACCTTTTTGTTTCATTATCTATGGAACACATCACTTTTGAACCAAGAACAGGATCACTGTGATTTCGACCTTATTAGGATCTCATCAGCTGAACATATGGTTCGGGATGTGTCCAAAGAGTCAGAAAACTGCTGGTTCTACATCGACAAGCGATGCAAACAACCAAACAGCGTGCCGCTTCCAGCGCCACCTAGGAGTTAGAAGTTAAAGTTGAACGCGACCCACGTATCAATGTGAAAAGATGTAAAAATTTCGCTACTGAAAGATATGTACTAAATGACTTCGGTCTTTATATATATATATATATATATATCTATATATATATATATATATATATATATATATATATATATATATATAATGTTTATACTTATAGTTTTTATACATCTTCGTCTTGACACCTTTTCCGCCTGATGAAGAATGCTATTGTGAAATTCCGAAACCGATGCGAATCCTGAGAACAAATATACAATCGCACGGAGTACCCCCACTTTTTTAATAGTTCTGTCCGAAATCATATGATAGCTCATATTCAACCATTGGTCTGGATCTTTTCCATGTGACACCATAGGGAATATAAGAAATTAAAGCTATAAAATACATACAATACAAAATAATAAATACAATACAAAAAACATATTTATTCGAAGTCCATTATATCTCTGCTATTTCCTGTTTTTTCATATTGTATTTTTAGTAATTCTGTTAAGAAAATTTATTTGCATGTTATGCAAACAATCAGACAAGTGTTTTCAGAAAGTTCTTTTAGACTGAATCTAAACAGAAACATTTCCATTCAGATTGAGGTGTTCGTTGAGATTGTGCATTTTTTCCTATGCCAGTGCTCAAAAATAACATAAGCAATAAAACTAATCATATCTGAATTTGAATAATAAGTAACTAGTTAGTTGAAAATAAGTAATAGGGAAGATATGTTTAAATTCATATAAAGACATGAGTTAAGCTTTCTTCTTCAGTGGGTTTGTATCAATTTCTGCTTTGTTGATAGAATGATTGTTCTGTAATTTGCTATTGATATCAATCAGGCTGAGAATTTGAATGGTGATAATTGTCATTGGCTTTCAAAATTATTACATGGTTCTTCTGTGATCCTATTTTTCTGAGGAGAATTACAATTATTTCTATGCCTGACATACCTTCTATTTTCAATGATCTAAGAAATATGATAACAAGAAACGGCTTTTTTAAATAGGTAGCAATATTATCTCGTGGCTAAATATTCCTAAGGTCTTGTAAACATAATAGAACATATTCCAGAAGGTTGCCCCTATATCGACCATATGGATCCCAGAAATTTTAAGAACATGAAATTGAAATATGCTACTCAAGTTTCCAGTACCACATTGATTACAAGTAATAAACTTATATATAAAATTCGACTAATTTCTTTTAAAAGCACAAAATAATTCTTCAATAGATTCGATTAGCTCATTTAGTGCAAAACTTCTCAAGTCAAAAATATAATAGAGCCTTCAAAGGATTTTATTTCCGAATATCCTTAAATACTAAAAGAATGCTTTAAAACCCATTGTTCAATAACCACTATCTCTCTACCTCAGGAAAGATTTGTTCAACATATCGTAAACAAAAATTATAGAAAAATACATTCGGTTTTCCCAATTATACTTTTTGAATCCGCTGATGAGATTTGTTTACAACAGGTGTTCAAAGTGAAATCCATTATTAGCAACACATTCTTCAGCTCGGTGATGTTGAGAGCTTCGTAGTCTTCGAAACTGTGTAGGTTCTTTTTGTTTTGTTCAGACGCTTGAAACACTCGGTGATATAATTCTTTAACTGAATTTACTGGTTCACTATTTGTATCACCCTACAGAAAATAAGTCTCATGGATTTAAATCCGGAGATCTAGGTGGTCACGTTACAGGTCCGTTCCGTCCAATCCTGTGGTTAGGGAATTTTTGTCCAAAAATCAAGCAACTTCTACAATGATAATGCGTCGTCTATCATATCGGATAAAACTATACATAACAAGCTCAATTATTCGTCACCAGAAAGTCTGTTAGGTGGTACATATGGCTCTATTAACATATCAACTGTCAAAACCAACATTTAAACAGCTATAAGTAGGCCTATGCCTATATTGGAGATAGAAGGTTAGAATTCAATTTCAAGAAATCAGGAATAACGCAGTTTTGAGACAGTCCAGTCTTGCTGTAAATGTAGCTCCACAATAACTTAAATTATAAAGTTAATTACAAAATCATTGTGGTTTCGTTGCCAGCATATTTTCTTCATACGATATTTCATAAGTTCAAATAATGTTATAAAATGCTGAAAATCGGAACTTTCATTCAATTTTTATAGACCTTCTACATGTACATGGCCTTTCTGGAATCTTTTCTGTTTTTAATTCTTCTATTGGTTATCTCACACAATACCATCACTCTTTTGAAACATTGTTTTTGCAGACTATAGTGTTCTGACCTCAAATAATCCAGAAAACCGTGTTCATAAATAAACATAAGTTCGGTACTAGTTTACTTTGAAACTGAATCTGACACGTATATTATCGCTGCATTAGTAGATTAGATTATTTGGATTGGCTGCGCGTCCTAGCACACTGCGATCAATTTTGGTCTATTGTGGTTCTCCATTACATTCGAGTTCAAGTATCTAGATTGAACCTTTTTTAGCAGACTTAGTATTCTAAATAACAAGCCCTTCATGTAACTCTCTGTCATCGATTTCCCTTCCTGGAATAATTGTAACCGCACTTTCACCAGAACTTCGTACTCACAAAGCATGTGACCGCGGTTTTCTCCTATTCTTGGCAGAACCTACATAGGTCGTCCTCGCCCAGGCCCAAATTTTTCATATACTTCCTAAGCCTATAGCATCCTTGTAGTTTTCCGACTTTGTTTTAATATTTCTCGGTATATTTTGGATGAGGTACTTTTTATGAATTATTTGGCTTCTTAATCCACTATTTATCTAGCAATTCCATAGGAGGGATTTGGTCCGATCATGGCCTGTCCTGGTCCCTGCTTGGAATCATGATTCCTTGGCCATTCACCTTCCGTCTTAGCAGTTCCACTTCACACCATTATATCGACATTATCTCTGCTTGAAAATCGTGGGGTGGTTTCTTAGACTCAGAGAAATCATTTACCCTATTGTACCCCGTATATGCCGTCTCCTGTTCCTGAGACAGTTTTATAGCCGTCGGTTCACTGGACATTTGCACATCAGAAGAGTGAACTGCGAATATAAGCCGATAGGAACATCTCACATTCTATCACATTTATTTATATAGCATATATATAATATAGTTTTAAATTTTCTTAAGAACACCGATTTCTGATAATGGATTCTGAAAATGTCTCCAGTGTCGGTCTATTTAAAAAAAATATCTATTTTATTGTAAACCATACATGTCGTACAATATAAAATAGTAGGTAACAAATTTATAATGGAAGTGCAAAAACACTTCCAGAATATGTAGATACAAACAATGGCAAGCGTTTTAAATTTAAGCAAATTGAATGAGATTGTCGGATTTCTAGCCGAAATTAACTTTTCAAACTATTCGAATTTAAACTAGCTGGATCTATATATAAATAATATAAATTCAAATGAGATGCTGTTCTGTTCTGGATGTGCATGTTGTCACACGTTTTCATTTTAAGTTGATGAATCGTCCAGGACTATTTATGCGTCAGTGATTAGTCGCTATAGCATAGGAGCTACAGAAAATACGATAAACTATGAATCAATAATTGAGTTGTTGATATATATAGACTCTGTTTCTATTTCTCCGCTTGAATTCAAATTGAATTCCTATTTGATTAAAAAGAAATACTTCTGCTGTTTTATATTTCTGTATAGGTCTATTACAACACATTATGTCAAGTTGAGTGAAGCAATAACGGCGAATATCGTAATTAATCAAATTTAGATTTTAGGGGAATCCAGAAAGAAATGGAAATTTCACCATAAACGTCTGTGAAAAAAGGTGTTGAAAGTTGAAGTTTAGCTCCATCTCTTAGGATTTCATGGCGTTACATCTTGCCTCTTTTGTCTTTGTGTCATGTTTATTTGTTTTTACTTTTGAATAAATTAAGTCGTTTTATAGATCTCAAACGAAACAGGTCATTTTATTGACTTACAAATTTCAAATGCTATAGGCCCAGAGCGCAAGCCAGGTGTTGTTGTTTGGACGGTAAGGAGTTTCTTTTGTGTGCTATGATAACTGTGTACTATTTAACCAGTTCACCAAAGTCGTTAGGACGGAAAAATTATGCAGATTGCGTTTTCGCGTTTGAAAACGTGTTTTTCTTGGAGGGTTTGATGAATGGTCTAGATGAGTCAGAAATGGCAATCAGGATTACCGTTCATATAAGCAAAATTTAAGCACAATAATTCCAAAACTGGATCCATCTATGTTCGTACACATTAAAGAATGTAAAACAGTTTCAAAATTATGGAGTGCTCTCAAGACGCTGTATGAAGATACAGGCGTGGCTCACAAGATTGGTTTATTACGTAGGCTGATATCCCTAAGGTTGGTTAATTGTGAATCGATGGAAACTTATATCAATCGGATAACAGCAATTTCGCAAAAAATAGACAATTCTGGTTTTAAGTTATCGCAATAAATCATAGGAAGCTTGATGTTGGCAGGTATATCGGAAAATTTGAACACAATGTGATTAAGATTGAGCCCGCAGGCGTAGAAATCACTTGGACTCCATTGAGTCAAGATTGCTCGACATGCACATAGGTGGCGTTGATGATTGTCAGACTGTTGGTGCTTTAGCTATAAGAGGGCGGAAATTTGATCATTTAAATTACAAACAACACAAACCAACTTCTTCCTTTTCGACAGACAACATTAGCATTGTTGAGAAGGCCAGATGTTTAATCTTTGATTCAAAGTTTCATTAGAAATTGTCTGCTGAAGCAGTATAATACTGCAGTTTACATAAAACAATTGGGCCCTAGTATCGGGACTTGACAAAAGCCCATTTGAGATGTGGAATAAAAAAATGTAAGCCACTTTCATAGTTCAGAGTTTTTGGTAGTGAGGTAATGGCTCATCTACTTAAAGCAAAAAGGTATTTTCACCAGTCGAGATATGATAATAAATGAAAACATTTCGAAACCTTATCAAATCATTATAAATGAAACAAAGCAAGACTTTGAAGCACAGGATAGTGGGAGCTGAATTTGAAGTAAGCGTTCATGAAGTAATTATGATTTATTCTATGATGATAGCTTGCAGAACGACCCAGATGATAAGGAGTGTACTGCTTCGTTTGAAGAACTTGAGATGATTAGGATGTCAGAACAGGCTGGAATGCCTAAACTTTTTGTGTCCATCTAAGCCTTCCACAGTTCCAGAGATTCTATCTGAATCTGATGTTGATCCTCAAAGTGTATAGGAAGCAATGTCAAGACCCGAGTCGGCTTAGTGGCGACAAGCAATAGAGGTTCAAATAGGCTTTATTCATGAAAATGCCTCATGGGATGTGCTGGAAATTCCTCGAGATAGTGAAGTGTCAGTGGGTTTCTCTCAGAAATAATTAATTCAAAAAATAGTGTTCGATATAGAGCTAGGCTAGTTTCAAAAAAGTTTGCACAAAAATGTGGAATAGACTTTGATGAGACATTTAGTCCTGTTGCAGGACATTCAACATTACGCACTTGGATGTAACAACATTTTTAACCGGTAACTTGAAAGAAGTTGTGTTAATGCATCAACAAGAGGGTTATATTATTCCTGGGCAAGAAAGTCATATTTTAAAACTAAATAAAGCAGTGTTTGGCCTTAAGAAATCTTCCAGGTTCTTCATTTTTAGGTGCTCGTCCGCTAAAGGATATTAGCGGTCATCATGGCAATTTGGACTTTTGAAACGGCTACCCTGAAAAGGCCAGTTGTTGTAGTATTAAGCCAAATTCTTATTTTTTGTGACCACGAGATTCTTTTTCTGCCAAGTCCCCTCTGTCCCAAGACATTTCCTTGAAGAACCAGCTTGGAGAGCTCATAACGTTGTTCATTCCGAATTATTTGGCCTAAGTACTCGAGCTTTCTAGTCTTAATTGTCTTTATAATCTCCATTATTTATTCTCTCGAACACCATAACATTTGTACCGCGGGCCGTCCAAGGTATTCTAAGTATTCTCTGGTACAGCTACATCTCAAATGCCTCAAGCTTTTTATGGAGTATTGAATAAGCGTCCACAATCCTGCTCGATAAAGTAGCTCCGGGAACTCATAACAGCAATGCATTCTTATTTTTGTTGTTAAATTAAGGTTGTAGCTTTTAAAAAGATTTTAAATTTTTAGGAACGCCACTCCGGATTTTTCAATCCGACATTTAATTTCACCGAAAAGGTCCCATTCATCGTTTATTGCTGTGACCAGGTACAAGTACAAGTACAAGTTGGTTATTGATAGTAATTTAGTACGATGGTCCCTTTCCGGATGATAATTAAATTTGTATGTATAAATTCTTGTAAGCTTTTAATATTGTCAGCAAACACGACGGTCTCTTCTGCATATCTAATATATTGTTCAATCGTTAGATATATAGATACTCCTAGTTCTATATCATCCACGGCTTCTTTAAAAATCTCTTTCATGTATAGATAAAACAAGGGTGGGAGGTTACATCCTTGCCGTACACCTCTTTTAATTCCAATTGCATCGCGGATTTCCCCTTCTCCAGTAGAGGTTTACAATAATTTTTAACTCTCGATCGTCTAGTCCAATGCATCCATAAATGTATGAGAAATGGTTCGTCGGACGGCCACACAGAGTTATTACTTTAGTGTGAGACAGGACGAGGATTTTTATAGCGTTAGCTTTGTAGCTCCCATGACTCCTCCCATGTATAGAGGAAACGAAAAATGTGAGGTTTGGTTTCAAATCTCCTCGGTTCTTGTTGTTGTTTTTCTGTACCATTTTCTTAGGAAAAATTCATTTAATCCAGCTATTGCAAGTACCGTAAGAGTTATAACTGAACTCCGAGTAGTTGGATGGAAATTCTCCAGTTGAAAATTCATTGTTTTTTTTGTTTATGAATTTCCTTTAGTTCCAGTTCTACAGCGTAATTAGTTGATTAACACTAGACAGATAAATTTCCAATTTTATTATCTGGTAGTCGCATTAATTTCAATCTGATTGATTCTTGGGTGGTCCAAAGTTCCAAGTCACTGATGTTTATTCCACAATTAAATGGAATTTGAATTAAGCTTGGTTTATTGATGAGGTTGAATTCTACATTTGTTTTCAGAGGACTGCTTGCTGGGATGGCTACTAAATATTCTTCGGTTACTGCTTCCGACATAGGTTCAAGTACATGGGCAGTAACAATTTGTCAGTTTCAGGCTTCTGCTTCTTTGATAAGGTTGGCTATGCAGCTTTCGGCAGGTGGATCAAGACGGTTAGGGCATATTTGGATACTGTTGATTTTTGGACAGGATTCCTCGGACTACTGTTCTTCAGATTTGCCAAGTGTAATGTAAGGTAGTTTGGGTACGAATATAGAAGGTTTTATTGAAATTGAGAATATATGGATGCTTTCAAAGGTTTCTGGTGAGAAAATGGCTAAATATATAGTGAAAATTAATTTAATTCCAAATAATGAAATCTGTAGGCTATCTAGGGAGCAATAGTTCAGAATGTTTTCAGAGATAAGGAGTATTGACTGTCCATATATTTTTAAGAAATGATCTTTTGAATTATTTCATTTTTGTACTTTTTTACTGAAGTTCATATTGCATTTTCATTATCAAGAAAGTTAATGAGATTTTGACAATTTAAAATAATCTATCCTATTTTTTTTAGTTTATAATAAACTACGATATCTTCGACGTCTTATTAACATAGATATGAAAATATTCTAAGCGCTTCTTGATCAATTTTTGCGATTCGCTCAAATTTTTTTTTTTAACTATAATTATCAATAAGTTTTCTAGAAACAGATATTTGTAAAGAAAGTTCTGTTGTCATTAGGTTCTCATTCGTATGATGTTTTAAAATTGCGTGAACGTATTTTAATCCATCATCTGAGTCGAGAATGCTAAATAGCTATTTGGAGGTTTTTCCAACTAGATCCTCTAGACTTCGCTTAGTTATTGTATGCGATGTTAAATTATTTAACTTGTTATTTGATTCAGAGATTAAATATTTTGCATGACTTAATATACTAGCATAAAGACCTAGAAATAGAAAACAGAACAATTATGAGTTAGGTTTAAAGATTTTTCTATATTGGAAATAAATCAAAATTGTTTAATAATTAGTCTGTCAGAGGTGAGTTCAAAATAATGAATGAATTTATGTTTTGAGATTACCACTCGAGCTTGTCCAATGTCGATGAAAAGTAATAGACTATATAAGGGAGTATGTTTGACGTCATTGGTGAATATTTGTACCCAAGGCATAGCTACAAGTAGGAGTATCATTATCCAGTTGATTTTCCTACGAATAAGAACGGAAAACTTTAGGCTTTTTTATTTGTAATTAGTGTAAAAATTTGCCTTTACTGCTTTGAATCTTATTTTAACAATATCTCTAACAGCATTTTTTATAATATGATGTGGTTTAGTCTTACTTCTGAGAACACTCTTGTTGATAAATACCTTAGTATTAGTGGAAATTCTGCAGGGTCTTCTCTTTTTATATTCTGTTGCTCGTTAAGTTTAGATTTAACATGTAATGAATTGTTATTTGTTCATAAATGAATTTCAGTCGTTGGCGACGATCTGCCATAAATTGGTTTAATATGATCTCATTGGTCATATCAAATGGAGCAAGTGAATTAATTCAACCATTTATTACGTCAAATAGTTTTTGTTTCGTTACGATATGAACAGACGAATTATAACCAATGACAGCGATATGCATTAATTGTTTGATGGATGCGTTCAGACCTTCATTTTGAGAACTAGTTCAATGAAGGTCGAATATGCTCGCTCAATATGGCTATTTCTCTTGGAATTTCCTGGGGTATTAAAATGTAATTGTATTTAACCCTTAAGGCACGATGTTATTTTTACCTACATAAAGCACGACTGGGGTGCTCTTAGAGACCCCAGGTTTTTAATGATAAAATTGGATTGATTAGTGACGAGTAACATACGTAAATGAAAACAAACGTATTATAAAGAGTATTTTTTAATTTTAACAACATAAAAACACATTAGAATTTATGACGAAAGAGTTTTTCTTGTAAACAAAACCACTACAATAATATATTGTCCGCATTTGAAAAATATATAAACAAAAATATTTTAATTTCAACAAATCATTGTGTGAAAGCATCATAAATATATCTGTTCTTATATTTCTAGGTAATATACAAAATAAAATAAATCACAAATTACTCTTCTCCCAAATGGATCGTGCACTTAGTGTTGGTAACTGTGCGTCTGTGCATTTCACAAACGAATTGGTTGCACTTTATATTAACCTTTTTGTCTATGGATTTTGGACATAGGTGAAATCTTCTCCGTTTTCGCTCATTGACTGCAGCAGGCATAGAATTAGTACTCCCCAATTCTATGGCAGCAGGCAATTCTGATTGTATCGGGATGCTTACCCCGCAGGCAACTATTGCTCTGTAGGCACGGGGGTTTTTTCTTTGAGTGCACAACAAAACTATTCAGGGCTGAAATATCAATAAGATTCATGAACAAACGAAGAGGCCAGCGAGATGTACGACGAGCGCAGGTGTATTCACGTATCATTTTATCGGCGTAATCGACAGCCCCTTTAGTTGCGTTTAGTTTGCGTATATCATGTTGGGCTTTTTCGACTCATTTTCAGAAACAGATATATCCTCATGCTGAGTAGATAAAACATGGACGAGCTTATTTTTCTTTGGTGTTCAAAAAACACAAATTCTGAAGAATAAACTGCTCTACTTTTAGTGTTGTTCAATTCCTTTGGCGTGTCAGGTTTGTTTTTACGTACTATTCCAAGTAGAGTCATATTATTTGAGAGTAGAAATTCAGCTAAGGATGTAGACGTAAAAAATTGTCTGTAGTCACACCACGACCAGTACCGAAGAGATGTGAAACTAAATCACTCACTACGCGAAATCCTTGGTTTCTTTCCGGTTGACCGCCAGGCTGCTTACCAGTGTAAACTCGTAGATTATGAAGATAAGTTGTCCTAACATCCGCAGACACCCAAATATTTATTCCATACTTGGCAGGTCTCGAGTTCATGTTCTGTTTGAATGGGCACTTTCCACGGAAAACAACAAATTGTTCATCTACTGACACTGTTTCATAGAGAACAAAGTTATTTTGGCAGTTGGTTACAAAAGCATCCCATATTTTTCTGATCGCAGCTAACTTATCCGTTTCCCTTCTCTCTTGTCTTGTGGTCTTATCGTCAAATCTTATAAATTTACCGATCATAAGAAACCTATCTCGAGGCATGGAAGCAATAAAAATATTGCGACGAATGGCTTCGTCTGTACTCCACATTTCTTTGACATTCTCTTTTCTGCAACGAAGAGCTCCTGCAGAAATCAGAACACCAGTAAAAGCGTCGAGCTCTGTAAGATCAATGTTTGTCCAGAATTTTGATCGATCTGGATTCTTTTCGTTGTATTGTTCAAAAACGCAAGTGGCCTCTTGATTAGTGTATCTGCAGATCTTGTCTTTCATTTCTGTAGTCAAAAACAAGTTGAACACCTCAAAAATTTCTTTGGCTGAATTTTTGTATGCTGTTAGTCCAGGTTTAGTTGAGATAATGTTTCTCCATGGACGGCGTGAAGGACGTGGCTGTTCAGAATTCCAGATACGTCCTGATTTTGCTACGTACACTTTGCTCTTACCTGTTTCTTCTTCATTCTCTTCTGTTCCTGAGCTTTCCTTTTGTCCATCCTCATCTTCAAGGGGTTCGTCTTCAACTTCCTCAATTACCTGTTCACAGTTGTCATCTATTTCCGATGAGCTTTTATCTCCAGGCACAAAATTAGGATCGCGGTCTTCATCGTCACAGGAAATTTTACTATCACCTTCGATATCTTCGTAGAACCTAGACGCTAAGTCCTCTAGTTCTTTCTGACTAAGCACTTTCTCATAACGTCCCGACATTCCGAGTCCTATTCAAGCCTTAATTTACACCTGAAACAAAAATTTATGATTAGAAAACAATATAACATAAAGGACTACGTGGGGTCCCTGGGGGACCCCGGTTAAAAATTGACGACCTGGATTAAAACTACAAAGAAAATATTACTCAAATATAATTTATTACATACTAAAACACAAAAACACAGCTTCCTAAAATTAGAGCGTAGAGAAAAATATATTGTGGAAAATATTTTTAAAAACGTTACCTTGAACGGCCCCACGTCGTGCTTTAAGGGTTAATCTAATTTACCGAAATCCAGCAGGATTTGATGTTTTAAATACTGTTCAATTGTCACAGGTTGTGAGTTTTGAAACACCAAAATGTGACACGAAGTTCAATAAATTTTCAAAGACTACGAGTGAATTGCAGGTAGGCTCTAGAATATAAGCTTGAGCGTATCTAGAAAATATATCGATGATGGTTAGAAATGTTGTATTAGCAATTTGAAAAGTTTTTTGGCCTTTTGGCAAATATCGCGTGTTAATAAATTCAGTTATGATTTTTTTTAATTTGACCAATAAAATTCTTTTCTTAGTGCCGAAAGTGATTCATTTATGACTCTATGGTAAGTTGTTTTACGGTGGTGTGAAATAATTTCTCTTTGTTTAGTTTTTTCAGTAATGTCCTTGGGCGGACATGACCCAGTTATAAGCATGGTTTTAGAAAGTTTTCTGCAATGTTGTGGTTATTGCAGGAATTAAATCGATATCTGATTTATAAACATAGATACAATACAACTTTTTTCGATCGTCATTATTCTTGAAGCATTTAAAAATGTCATCGTCATAATTTTCTGGGAGTAGAACGATCTGTCTGTTTTTTGTATCAAACAGTTTGTTTCTGATGATATGGTATAGTGTATTAGCACTTTGAAAATAATTTGGGTAGAATACTGATGACACAATTTTTGGTGAAAGGAATATCTAATATGGAGTCTTCTACAGTAGAATCTGTTATTTCGCTATCGGCGTAGCACCTGTATATTTGAGTGTATGATTATCTTAGGTTCTAGTGATGGTGGGTGAGAATTTGGTATGAAGATATTATCAATTTTATTGAGAACTTTTGTTTGCATTAGTAATTATTGCAATGAATACTTTCACAATTATTAAAATATTGTTATTTTTCTATAGGTGTGGAGAAAGAAAATCGTTTATATCGGTTGATATATCGTCAAGATTTCCCATAACCGATTCATTTTCGATGGCATGAATTTCTATTCTTGGAAAAGCGTCTGCAATGGTATTATGATTGGTAATTGTTTTCCTCCATCCTCAGGTGCCATTTTACTAATCGAGAATTTGGCTCTTTTAAACTATACAGCCATAGGAGAGGTTTATGAGCCGTAACTATTGTGAATTTTCTGCCAAACAACTGAAAATGCTGAGTGGCCCATATTACCTCGCGAGGTTCTTTTTCGAGTGCAAGATACGTGAAGCTTACGCAATAGGCAAATCTTGACCTACCTTACCTTGACTCAAAGCTTCACCGATTCCAAAATTCGAGGCATCTGTTATAAGGTTGAATGAAGGCTGAAGTCTGGATATTGCAGGATCGGATTGTTGCAATAAAAAAGCTTCACGAAATTTTGTTTGAAAGTTTTCTGTAATAGCCTAACAAACCTTGGAATTTCTTGGTAATGGGAATTCTTTATGGCTTCGAGAAACTCAACTTCTTTACGTAAAATTTCTGACTTGTCGAGTTGTACTTTGGATATAACTCTTAAATTTTTCATGTATTCTTCGAGGTTTGTCGAGAAAATTATAATATTGTCCTTGTACAGAGGATTTTTCCAGAAGGCCTTGAAGAATTTGGTCCATAACCCGCTTGAATGTATCTGGAGCATTTCTCAGTCCAGAAGGCATTCTGATAATTTTGACATGTCCATTCTCGACATTAAAGGCGGTTTTAGGAATCGATTTCAGATCCATTTCAATCTGATGGAAACCGGACGTCAAATGCAATGTTGAGAAATATTGACATCTTCCTAATTTATCGATTGTTTTCTCATTAACTTTCCGATATTCAACGACTAATCTCCATTTTTTGCCACTGCTATCCAATTTCTTTGGGACTGCTCCTTGACTTTGTACTTCTTCTTTATGCATAAATGGATATCGATACGATTTACTGTGTTCTGGAATCTTATCATTAATTTTTACATGGTTTGTGAATGATAATTTGTCATTATTACTATGGAATATGTCGCAGAACTCACGGCATAGATCTAAAAGTATGTTTTTCTCTTCGTAATTTAAGAGGTCATGTCTTAAATTTTTGATGTCCAATTTCTTTGACGGTTTTTGATTTAGAAGAAAATATTCAAAATGTTTGAATCGAAGTTCCTTTTATCGAAATCTAGGAAGGCCAATACACTTATAAGGTTATCGAAAGTGTGTTATATAATTTCAACAGTTTGGTTGAAAATTTTAAATTTTGCGAATAATTTTTTAGCTGTTGTTAATGTTTCGGGAATATACAAGTTAATAATATTGTATTCGCGAACTTTAATATTACCATTGAATTCGGATACATACATGCACATAGAGGGAAGCACTTTCGAAATAGTTAATTGTAATCTTATAATTTTCTGTTTCAGGGTTTCTAAAATTAATTGTGATGATCGTTGGGGAATGATACATGAAATGACTAAAATATTTTTGAGCAATAGAAGGTTTTATAATCGTCAATAATATCGTTGGAAGTTTTGAATTTTTATGTAAGATAATCTGTTATTGATTTCCGTATACATTTCGGATGTTAATGTTATCGTGGAGGTGATTCTTGGACATCTATTAGATTTTGATATTTGGAATATTCGAGATAATTCGGGTTTTGATTTTCTGGAACTAAATTATCGTGCCCTTCAAGATAGTTTTATAGTACCTAAACTTGGTTCATTCAGATGTTGGAAACTGCATGTTATTTCAGGATTTTCAACGGCATTCCTAATAATTTGATAGATAGATAGATAGATAGATAGGTCTTCTGAGATGAAATTACGTGTACCAGAGGATTTGAAATAATTTCCAGTATTTGTATGTTTCTTTACATTATGAAATGTGTAGCTAGTTCCGTTTGACATTAATTCGGGTTTAATGGTTATGGTTTTATCTTTAGGGGGTTCGAAAACTTCTCTATTTGTGATTTTTTTATTAAACTGGATGGGTTTGAATATATGGTCGATCAGGAAATCGAGATAGTCCTGGACCTTGTAAATTTTGAGCTTGAATGCAGTTTTGTGGAGGTTGAAAATGATGATCAGATGGATAGCTTGACAGGAAACTTTGAAGAGATGATGCTGGTTGAGAAGTAGTGAATTTTTGATTATTCGTAGGTAATCTAAAGAGTTTTGGTGTGTACTGGAAATGTTGTTCTTCAATTATAATTATGATGGCCTCTTCTATTGATTTAGACTCTTTTATTATCACAAATAATTGCAAACCACGAATGAAAGTTCTAAGAAAGAGTTGGTCGTATTGTCTCAGATGTATCTCTTTAGTTGCCATATTCATGGGTTGATTAAAAATTTTCTGTTCAAGGGTACTTCTTAAGACTTGCAAGCGTTTGCCGAAGTCAAGAGAAATTTCGTTTCTGTGAGGTCTGGCCATAAACAGGTCTTGTTGCAGATATTCTGTTAAGTTTCTGTTACCACCAAAACATTGCTCAAGAGCCAACTAGTTAGTTCTGGGCGAGATCTGAGTAGAATTTGTGCCCTACTGATTAGTTTAGTTTGAATTACTCTAGATAAATAACTTTTACCCTAATACTTGTTATATTTTCGAATTTATCAAAGAAGAAATAAGGAGCATGTAAAAAACTGTTCAGCAAATTAATATCGCCTTCATAATTAGGTATAGTATCGACAAACAATTCAAGCATATTTAAGCCGCCAATGATTTTGTTCGTTATTATTTTCTTGCATTGACTTAAAGATTTGTTGAAAAAACAATCATCAGTCAATCAAATCTTCAATATCACTCATAAATTAATACTCTCGAGTTAAAATTAAATGATTTCAAATTTATTATACTCAATGTTTGACTAAATCTAAAAGTATCCAATTTTCTTATACGGAGGAAATAAGAAAATTACAGGGACTTGGACTTATTGTGTCGTTGGTTCTCTGTAGGGTGATTCTGCTGTGTCGTCCTCAGGTATATCAAACACTTGAGGAACTGGGGAGATTCTGTAGTACCAAGGTATGGAAATTCGTGTTAGCGTCCAAAATAGTTACTTCAACTGAAAAACTGCCCTAAAACGACCGACTGTGCCAATAATGGTTTTGGGTTAACGAAAATAGTTTTATTACATTTAAAGAACAGAATGAAACTCATATCTAACTTACATGTATTTATAATATTAAATATATAACGTATCATACATAAATGTATGAGAGGATGTTCGTCGGACGGTCTCACAGAGTCAGCACTATAGTATGAGAGCGAACGAAAAATTTTATCAACATAATGAGTGATATTAATAAAAATCAGTATTTACTTATATCTATTTACTTATAAGTATCAGCATCAGCATTAAGTAAATACTGAAAATGTATATTAAAAAATAAATGCTAATACTTAGAAGCAGGTATCTACTAATTATTCTTAAGTATTTTCTTATTTAGCCAAAATTGGATTTGAATTAAAAAGTACAACCAACGCACGTTACCTCTTCTTCAGATCACTTTACACTTAAAATATATACAAACCTCAAAGAACTTACTGTTCTATATTTATTTATCGACCATCATGTCGAGAAGTGAAGAAAGTGGCGAGAGTGTTCCGAAAATTAAGGAGTCGAATTTTACATTTGGGGCCAAATTTGTAAAAAGGTAAAAGTAAAGGTAAAACTCCCGCAATAAATTAAAAAACAAGACGTCTTAGCCAAGCTTAAGCAAAAGTATGAGTGAGTTATCATGCCTTATTATAAAATGTTGTAAGTTAACTATGAAAACGTTGTAGATAACTTTGGAATACATACTGATATCAGAAAAAAAAACTATAATCTAAAGGCGGTAGTAAGAAAATAGTGTAGCCAATATAACTGGGAATAAAAAGAAAAAGCTAAGTAGCAGAACAATTAATTCATATACATGGCACTACAGAGGGATCAAGAGTAGTGCAGTCGTGTTATTTACAAAATACCTGGTAAAATAATTAATTTTTATTATACAGAAGCTAGTGTCAATATTTTGTTTGAGAACATGTTGCAACTGGAATACCTTACTGACGAACAAAAAGAGAAACAATTCGATAAAGTGGCAGGTACGTCACTCGCTTCAGTGTCCCCTTCAATACTACTACCACCGGCACCTGCAAGTCAAAGGGGCAAAAACTTGTGGAACAGTACGAATCGGAGGAAATACGTACGTTAAGCATCACGAAACTACAAAGATTGGTGCTTTTGAATCAATTGCGTGTTCTAAATCTTAAAAAGGCGAAACTGGAGAAAGAATGAAATAAAGATCATGTTCTAAAAGAAGAAGATCAAAATTATACTATGTTGTAATTAGATATATGTATTTTCGATTTATTAAAAAATACATACGTTAGTTATTTTGACTGGCGAAAATAATTGTGACCAAATCGTTGCCTATGACTTGACCTTCCCTTCGAAGTTCAAGTAGTCCAACAGGTTCTTCATCTTTGATGTTATCGTCTAAATGTGAGCTTTTTCAATCTCATACACTTCTTCATCTTTTGAATATTTTCCAAAATTCTGAAGAGCACAACGGTTTCAAAGGAAAGTAATTAAACAGATAACAAAGAAAGTAAAGCCATACATGAGGTAACTTAATCCAAATCTGAGATTTCTCAATATTTTTTTGGCTCACAAGATGTATCACATTTGATACCGTTGGTTGAATTAACTACACCAATCCGGAAACACTAAAGCCAAATATAACAAAAAGTTAAATAAATAACATATTTATTTTAATATTTGCCAGTATACTAAGGAAAGTAAAAAACCCACCTGGGTCAGCAATATATCTCAACAAGATTTTCATTAGTGCCAAAAAAGTGTCGTTAACCATGCCACACTTTCCAGTATTAACTTGTGAAACCGTAAGTATAAGTATCTACTGATTTTTATTAATACCACTCAATTTCTTTCTGTTACCAAAATATCGCTCATTATGTTATCGAAAATTAAAAAATTATGAGTTGTTATTATTACTATTGTTTTGCTTATAATGTTTTCTGATGTTATCTCTTCCATCGGTTGAATTACGGAAAACTATTTCACCTAGGTATCCTGGTATATCAAGCATTATTGGGTAATCCGTCATTTCAATTAACTTTTTAATTTTGTATGTGATATATTGACATAAATGTACTATCAATTGCTATGAGCGCAGTGTAAATTGTTTCTTTAGGCGATTCATTTTGATAAAAACGATTTGTACATTTACTCACTCTTTGGTTACAAGTTTGTGTTAGATGATTTCCAAAATATTTCAAACAAACCAGTTCATTTTCACATTTTGGGCCAATAATTCCAAATCTTTCCTAATTATAACATGGTTTCGTCGCAATAACATCATAAATTTGACATTTTTGATATCAAATAAAGATGTTTCCACCCTTCTTTTTTATATACTTGTAAATTTGAGAAAGAACCTCTAACATTGCACTTTACGATCCTTTATTATTAGTATACATATTTAACAGATGACATTTATTTTGCGTATTATAAAAAAATCTTTTATTTATATCAGCTTCAAGATTATTATCATCAAAATTAGCACTTTTATCTATACCAACAACTTTTATTTTTGGGTTTACTGACAATTTATTTCCAAGATTTGCAGATAATTTGTTATTTAACATATTTTCAACACTCGCTAGACTCTCATTATCTAGACAAATAATGATTAGTTCATCTTTGGATAGAAATCTATTTTTAGTTTTAATAGATGTCTCTTTAATCAAGCAATTACCAACAGCTTCTTTAAGGTTTGTTAGATCCTTGGGATTCTTTTACTTTATAATAATTTAAGGATTTTTTTTGGATATAATTTTAATATCACTCAAGGTTTCTGCATACGTTTTGTGTTTCTTGATGTTAGTACTTTTCTCTCGAGCTAAAATCTCTTTTAGTAGTGACTTTTTGTCCATAAGCTCTGTATTTAATTGAATCAGCAGTAGAATTTCTTTTTTCAAGTTATCAAATTCAGTTTGATCATTATTTATCTTATTTTTGTCCGATGTTTTCCGTATACAATTTCATTTAAAATTTCTTGCTTAATACTTTCCTTTTTTAAATTGAGCTAGCAGTAATCTTGTTGTGTCATTCAAATCTATCTTACTAACTGTTGAAGTTATAATCAAAGGCGTATGTTCCAGGCAGATAACTAATAGATAGAACTTAAGAAAGTTGGATCGCTTTATTTATTAAAATCACTAGAATGGTGGTTATTGCAGCAAAAAACACATCAATGTAGTGTCCTTTACTTTAGGGTTACATTTTTAATTAATCTCATTATTGATATCAGGAGGCACTTTACCTTTTGTCGTCATAATTTTCACTATCAATATTGAAGTCCACATAATATTTCACCAAATCTTTTCCCGAACTATCTGTTGGAAATAGACATTTCCAAACAGGTGATATGGAAACCAGAAAGTGTTTACGTCTGTAAACACAGCTGTAGCTCACAGTTTATAAATTCTTGATAATTATCGCACTATGATATTGGTTCATTAATCGATAGTTAAGCTAGCATTAATCAAAACTTCAAGTAATAGATTTTCTGAGATGCGACATATAATTCTGAGCATTTTGATGTAAATCACATACTGTTTATGACAGTTTTACCAATAAATGTTTCCTAAAAATGATGATAAAACTATAGAACTATTATGCTTGCGAAAGAACGAGGTTAATAATAGATGAAACCAATAATCTAAAAAGTAAGTTAAGTTCAGAATTTGGGCAAAGCCAGACAATGTCTTGGAATAAGAATTACAACATATCAAAAAGGGGGTATTACTCTAGACCAAGAACAATATGTGGAAAATTTGTTAAGAAAATATAATATGCATGATAGTAATGCTGTAAGTACGCCAATTGAAGTTGGGTTAAAACTTAAAAAGTCTTAGTGCCTTATCAAAAGTTAATTGTTTATTGTATCTCTCAGTTATGACTAGGCCAGATATTTCATAATATGTGATTAGTTATCTATTAGCCAGTTCAATGATTGTTATTATGAAGAGCACAAAACCTATCTGGAATTATCAGGTTTTGTCGTCGCAGATTGGGCGAATATTTTTTTACAGAAAGTCCTATACAGGATTTTGATTCCAAAGGGACTCTCAGAGGCTGCCAAAGAGATTATTTATCTGCGGAATTTATTAGATGAAATATTGGGTGATGGATTGAATAGTGTTACAATAGATAAATATTATCAAGGAGCAAACAAACTTGCCAGTTAGCATTTTTTGATAAAAAGTCACACATTGACGTAAGACATCATTTTGTAAGGGATGTCCTTTCTAGTGATATAATGAAATTAAGTTACTTGTCCACAAATGATACGTCTGCAGATACTTTTTTACCAAAAGTTTAGGTAATATTAAGCTTTATAAATTTGTTAAATGTTTGGGTTTGGTAGATATATGATTTTATGGTAAAAAATGTTGATCTAGTGGGGGTGTTGAAAAAAGATCAATGGCATTACATCTTTATGCCATGTTTCTTTGTTTTTCCTTATGGATAAATGTTGTCGTTATATAGATCTCAAAAGAAAAAGGTCGTCTCATTTACCTACAATATTCAAAAAGGGCTAATTATAAGAACTAAGAATATATCTCTTATCAAACCTACCTTAAAAATTCAATTCTGATGTCTCAATATCTTGATTAAAGTGCTCGATATCCTCAGCATTGACGAAAAATACTCATACTACTATGTGCCTAAGTGTTAAATTATCTCAGATTACATGTCCGCTCTTTTGAGAACAGCGATGATTCTAACCACGCTTTGTCTCAGTTGTCAGATAGGCTTATGGAACCTTCAAAGACCGTGTACAAAATGTATCCATCAGATGGAATTTAAAAATTTCGATTCAAAATGTTTGATACAACTATTACATTATAGAATAATAGAGGGTTTCTTACGGTAGCCGTTCGTTAGAAGCTTGCGTCGTTAGAAAAAAACATCAGATTTTTTGACTCCGAGGTTATTCAGGACTCTCTCTTATTTTAAAATATTTTCAAAATCTTATCACTTACAGGTATACCGCAAGTCGCCAACTTTCTTATTTTAGATACTCGGTATATTATTTTTTGGATTCCTTTTACAAGTTTATTTTTTTGTCTGGTTTATCTATTGAGAAAACAATTTTTCAGTTGAATATCTTTTGATAGTTTTGGAAGGCAAAATGGCCGCCGAGAATACTCGTATTTTCGAGTGCCTTACTTTGCGTCTTGTAGTGACTATGGTAACGTCAATAGAACATTGATCAGAAACAAAGAGTATTTATGGAATTTCCATATTTTTAACATGAAACAGACGAAGGTGCGAAAGGGAGATTCGTGATTCAAAATATTCGCTTCTAGAACATGCTTAAATTGCTCTGGGAATCGTGTGGTCTCTTTTAGTAAATTTAACATATACTAAGGCTTATTTTGCAATGTGACAATCTTCATATATGTATGTCACTCTCTTGTATTATGAAGTGACTATGGATATACATGAAGAGTCAGTTATAGACTCTTATATCCAATATTAATGAACCTATTTTTTAGAAAATTATTAGTATATATTGACTAAATATTGAGCTACACTGAGAGTTTAGAATTTGAAATAGGTACTTTATTTTAGTTTTATAGGCTATTTGTGTTACCCATCCCTGATTTATGGTATCAGTATCTTCTCTATAAAGAATTTGAATAGTTTATTAGATTAGTTAAGCATACAGATTTTTAAACATTGCTACCAAATATTCCTTTGATGAAAATATGGTGAATGGTCAAATGGGGGGAATCATTGACAGTTTTGATAATAATTTAGTGCTCATTTAGTGCGAATTAGGGTTACGCACGATTCGTCGATGTTTTCAAAACATCGGTATTTCGCTTTCGGTGTTTTATGTTTTCATCGATATTTTTTCTTTCGATAACATCGTCTGACATCGATGTTTTTTTACGGGAAGACAAGCATTTATCCCAACTATTATTTTTGCAAAGTTGCGATTTTATGTATCTTTCTTGAGCGTATTGTTCTTGTTTCAGTTTTAAAATATGTTTCTTGTTGATAACCATTACCTGCCTAATCTTGTTTTATGAATTTAGTTCCCACACCTAGGAATAGGAAGCTTATTTATTACTTTTGTTCTTAGTTAACTATATTCAATAAAGTTATGCTGGATACCATCTCATTATATTTTACTTGGTATTATTACGAGTATTATATATATCGAGGGATCCAAAAAAATCAATTCGGACTCGGCATTTTTTTTTAATAGATTCAACTAATAAGTATTTGTCATTTCATTATTCATTCCAGGCTGGCACTGCTATTGGCACTATTTTCTTAGTGTAATTCTGTTTTGAGAAGTGTTCGAAAATACCACATATTTGCTGTATACACGCCTTCGGTAATGAAATGACAAATATCTATTTATTACTTGAATTTTTTAAGGACACGCTCCCCATTTCAAATGCCTACTGCGATAAAAGTATCGATGTTTTCAAAACATCGATGTTTTACAACCGATATTTTCGTAACATCAATATTTTCATCCGATGTATCATTTGATGTAAACATCGATGTTTCAAGAATTTTGCGAATTCCTAGTGCGAATTAGGTACCAAAAACGCAAATTGAGTGCATCTAAAATTTAACTGAAAATCAGAAAACTGCCAGATCTTAATAAATTTAGCAGTGTACAGTCTCAAAAATGCTATCTGCTCACTTCAGCGCCGACCTTAAGAGCTAATAATTTAGTGTTAATGAAGGGTCAAAAAGTTAGATTTGATGTTTCAAAAAATAAACTAAGAATTAGAAAATTGCCAGCTTCTAATTAAGTTAGCAGTGAACAAACTTAAAAAGGTGCTTATTTCAAGCGCTAATAACTGAGTACTCAATGTGCTGATGCAGTTCCAAAAAGGCAAATTTAGTGCTTCCAAAAATAAATTTGAAGCCTCCAATTTGTATTGCTTTAAATAGTTGCTTCAAATGATAAATATGTGATGAAAAGGATTTAGAAAATATTAAAATATCGTCAATATAATTTACTGTGAAGTCTGATAGCTTATGCTTTCGTATTATATTCGACAATATTCGTTGAAAAATTGCTGGTGACGTCTTGAGGCCAAAAGGGAGACAAGTCCATTGATAATGGCCTTCTTGAGTAATAAAACCAGTCTTTGGTCTATCGGTGATACGCAGTGGTATAGACCAGAAAGCTGAATTGATGTCAAGAGTCGAGGAAAACCTAGACCCGTGTTTTTTCCAACAGGTCTTCTACAAGTGGGAAAGGTTATGACTGTGGCACAACTATTTTATTCAAATCCCTGAAATCTAGGCACAGTATTGATTTTCTGCCTTCGTCCCTTTTAAAAGCCAGTGTCACCGGTGCTGCAAATGGGGAATACGATTCCTCTATTAATTATGTTTTTAATAGTTTCCCGATTTGATCGTTAATCTCTCTTCTATCTTCATTTGTGCAACGATATGGTATTTTACTGCAATATTTGTCGATAATCAAATCTATATGTGCCTCATAATCTGTCACAGTGCCAACGTCATACTTATCTTATGCGAATATGGAGTTATACTCTGTAATTAGTTTATCTATTTCTGCCTGTTGATAATCTAGATGATTTATTAGCATTTCAAAATTTTCTTTAGTTAAATGCTCATTAAAATTTATAACATTTCGATTTTCTGGGCTTACAAAATAATTTTTATTTTCAGATTCCGGTTTTTCTACATTTTGAGAAGTAGCTTTTATTTAGGTAAATTTCTTATAGAAAAATGCCTATTGCGATCGTTCACACTTTTGAATTTCGAAAAAATTTCAACGGCATGTTGTTATATGTCTATAAGTTAGTCCAAAAAAACATTTGGTTGAAAAGTTTATATATATATATATATATATATATATATATATATATATATATATATATATATACATGTATTTTGCACAAGATGAGATCCGTAGATATCATAGACAACCAGAGATCCACTAGAAGGAAGCAATTTAGCTTTAATTTTTCCTTGTCAAATAGTCTAAACACGCATATTTGTCAAAAATATAAACGGAGGGGTAAGATGAATTGAAATGTTTTAATACAAATAGTATAAAGCAAAGTAGAGATCTACGATAAATCTTGGTAAAACGAGATCCCATACAGTATTTATATAGATATATAGCACAAGATGAAATCCAGCGACGTTGCCATTTGGTTTAATGCTGAATTGAATTTTCGAATCAAAACAAGATATGTGATAACGGGCAAATTGCAGCCGCAGAATGCAAATTGAAAACAATACAGTTATTTTAGTTTTTCAGACCTCGTCTTGTGCATTGTGCTTCTTTTTGATATGTCTCGTGGAAAAAAAATATTGAGTTTATTGCTTACAGGTGAGTAGTTTTTTTGATAGCTTGTTAATTTTTTTTTGTTCACTGCTTTTTAAAGTATATATTTATTATTATCATACCTAGTTTACTTTAAAATTTGGCTGGATGTTAGGGGTAAAAATGTGTGCGGCATGTCTCAAATGTTTATTGTAACACTTACCAAATATCTCAATTTGCCAAAAAAATTGTACTATAATTCGAAAATAGTTTTTTTTTAATTTATGGATCTAATAGCAATAATACCTATTTTTTGGTTAATATATATAACTAAGGGGTGTCACGGTAAATGATTGAGATATTCTAACTAACTACTAACTAACTACTTTTATAGAAGTGCATTAATATTTTATTAGAAAGCGTTTCATTTAGACAAATTATTCTTAAATATTAAATTTTAGATGCAACATCCAATATTATTGATGAAAATATAGAACAAGAGAATGAAAAATATGTTTCTAATGAAAATTTTGAAAACCAAAATAAAAAAGGGAACATTGATGAAAATACAAGAAATGCTTTACATAGAAAAGATTATATTTGTGAACAAACTAAGAAAAATTATATAGATATTGGGGATTGTTTTTTTACTACAAATTTTGAGAATAAGCACGATGCCACTGAGAAGGGTGCTGAGAAATATTATGAATTTGAAGATAAAACCGAAAAAGATCCTTGGTCAGCATATAAAAAATGGCAGGAATCTAAAAAAAATAAAAAATTTATCTGAAAACTTCATTTGTAACTTAGAAACTTCAAATAACATTGTAAGAAAGAACTTATAGCTTTTAACGAAATCTTGCCGATTATTATTTCTAAGAGTATTTGTTTTCTCATTTATTCAAATAATTCAAAAGTGGCTGAACCAAATGCTAACAAATTATATATATTTGAAATCATAACAAAGAGATCTTTCATTTGAGCTAATAATATACAGGGTATTCCATTGAAAAAACTATGACTCAATTAATTTTTACTATGTTGTAAAGTCATTTTTTTATTTTCTCTATTACCAAAAGATACTACATGAACGAACATAAAACTTTTGTATCTAAAGTTTTTTTTCTATAACTCCTAATAAGAGCTGTAGGTGGGTGTCAACATATAATGAATCACCGTGTACTTGCTTTTGAATATTACTCGGGTAAACTTGATATTGCTTTGACTCACCTACCTACCTACCTTGGCTTTAGTTGTGTAATTAATTAAAAAATTAAGGGATCAGTAAAACTCAAAAATGAATTAGAATTTAGTGTTTATTTATGAAAATGAATTGATCTACCAACAAAAACACTCAGATTTAAGTAACGTTTATTTGAGGATAAAATGATCTTCATGAAATATAAAGAAGGTGGAATATTTTTCTAAACCTTGTCTAGCCTTTCTATAATACTCAATCGAGATCTTCTTACTCTCAATTTACAGTACCTATCAACTTTATAAGGTTTATTAAAAAAATATTTAAGTATATGCCTTCGTTCTCATTTAGAATACCTACCTACTGTCCTACTGTTATTAGTAAAAAAGAAAATAATAAATAAATTTACATAAATAAAAATAACCAAAAACAGGAGAAGATAATTTATCAAGTTGATTCTCAAAAGTAAGCATTTATTAATTATATCAGAATGACTCATTAAGTACCTAATGCGCAGTTTAAAATTGTTCGTGCTTTGTCAGCTGGACGGGACAGCTGTACTTACACTTACTAGTGAGTAGAGAGAGCGGTGAGCGGGAAGAAGGAAGCACTAGGAATCTTTTAACATCCATGGTACCGATTAAACAGATTGTCCGTCTAGAGTCTTATCAATTATAAAGCGGCTATAGATTGTATATCGTCTTGCCGAATAAATGAGCATGTCGCTGATGCAATTTTATGTTTGGGCGTAAATATTGTATTTTAATCCATATTTCAATTGATATTTTTTTTAATAAGGGTTAACCATTTGAAAATTTAGATAGTTGATAATGCCAACGGAAGTCGTACGCAATGTATCAACTTTTATGAAGAATGCAATTTTTCATCATTTAGACTTTCTGTTTTTACCCTTAAAACTATATATAAGCAAAACAATATATTAACCCACTCTGAAAGTGACAACTATTTACGCCCTTGGCTTTGAATATTATTAGGATAAACTTAATATTGGTTTGATTCATTCAAATGGGATAAATAACAGTAAAACTCTAACCTGGATTTTAGTTCGATGTTTATTTATGAACATACATTGCCCTATGAACAAACAAATATAGACACAATATTGACACGAAGCTTACATAAATAAAAATAAACAAGAAAATAAAAATAAAAATTCTCAATTATATATTGAAAGCTAAAATTAAAAGGACCTTTATCAGAATGTCCCAAATAAGGAAAATACAGTGTAAAAGTGTTAATTTTTTAAACAAATCAACGACGACAAATCAATGACGCCACTGTTGGAACCTTGCTAATGTATGAGTGAGTTTACGAACAAAATACCTGCAACAAAAGAAACAAAATAAAGCTTACATTTTAAGATCTAATATATATATATAAGAAAAAAAAATTATAAATATAATAATATTAGTGAAATTTTTTTATTATTATTATTTATTTTTATGGATATTTGAAAGTTCTAATAATCATTTATAAAAAAAATATACAAAGTATTGAAGAAAAGTCCGAAAATATCAAGAACATTGTGCGAAGTGAACAAACTATTAAAGCAGCCATCTACTATTTAAATAACGTTAGTGTTTATCACACAATACAGATCAGATATATTCTTACCAGTCTAACAAATTGATGGTTCCCTCGTGTATCCAGAAGAACTGCAAGGCTTAGGCGTCCAAGAACTTCGTTTTCTACGATTAGGAATATTGGTGCAGTAACAGTTCACTAAAAACTCCACTTGGATTCTACGATTATTCCCGTCATGAGTTGTCAAACTAACAAGTCTGATTTCACTTCCCTGAGGACATGTTCTTTTGAAATTTTTCATCACGTTTGTTAAAAACTGACAGCCACAGCTATAATTATTATCATCTCTTGAAAATACGCCAATCCACCGGTGTGGATTTCTTCCGGTGGTAACCACCGAAGATAAATCATCCAAACGGTATCCTGGTGGAGTTGCATCTTCTAAAATATTTCTTGCTGTGTGTAGTTGGGCTGGAGTAACTTGGTCAGTACAAGGAAGTAAATTTATCCCTAAAACTTGATGACTCAAGCAAAGGATCAATAGGATTATAACTTGTGTCATCCTGAAAATAAAAATAAATATTGTCAATACAAATATATTTTGAATGAATGAATTAAAAAGTACTTTATTTCAAGATTAAATGCGATTATTTTTATGTAAAAAAATATTATTATGTTTTTTAATTACCTTTTGTAAGCCACTAGACACTTGTTTCCATAGCAAAACACCGAACTAAAATCAACGATGTAGTATAGGCTCCACTTTAACACGCCAAAGCCAAGCAGGCGATGTTGCCAAATCCTTGGATCTCGTCTTTTCAATAATTAACATTCAATCATACATTATAAGGAGCGCCCCCTATATCAATGTTGCTGAACTCAAGTTGTATGAAAAGGGATAAATGGGCAAAAAATGAGCTCCTACCAAAAATTTGGAATTCAGTTTATTTGACTTAACCGTTAACAATAAAGAAGATATGAAGAAGATATTATATGTCTATAAGTTAGTCCAAAAAAACATTTGGTTCAAAAGTTTATATATATATATATATATATAATGTATTAGATTAGTGGGATTGCAGTCAATTCTTCGGAATGGGCAAATAAAACACGTAGATTCTTTGCTAATTAGTCAAGCTTTCGGAAGTATTCTCTTCCTTTCTCAAGACATCTATAAATAGATAATTTATTGATTATTAAAATGGACACGAAAAAAAAAAAAAAAAAAAAAAAAAAAAAAAAAAAAACATTAAAAAAACCTTACTCAGCTATGAAGTTTTGAACAAAAAAACTGCTACAACAAAAAACATAATAATCTTCATACTTATAATTAAAACACTACAATTACATTTTAGTCTTGTTTTTTAATTAAAATTAAATTAATTGTGAAAATCATTGTCAATGTGTTCCACATATTTGGCAAACCTTACTAATGCGGAGGCAGTGGGATAAAGACAAACTTTTCAACAACAATATATATACGATCCGAACTAATTTGATGTTAGACATGTAACTACTATGCATAAATATGAAAACGAAAAATTGTATGTCCATGTCACTTATTAGTTATTGTGTTAATATAATTATTACTTCAGTTGACAGTTGTCTGAATTATGTCTATTTTGTTTTGTTGTTGTTTGTTCCTAATTGAGGTTAATGTTGTTATGGATTTTCATTAAATATGTATATATGTTGCTGAGTCCCTGAACGTCACTTTTCTTATTGAGGCAGTTTGGGTTATTCTTGATATGTACCATTTCTAAAAAAGTTCTCTTAAAATAATTTCTTTCTGTCACTAAGACCCTGGCTTGATCATAATTCATACTGTGGCCTGTATCTAATACATGTTGTACTAGTGTGCAGGACTTCTTTTTTAACTTACAATCACTTCTATGTGTGATGATCCGACCTTTAAGAGTGCGTCTCGTTTCACCGATATAAGCCCCATTACAATCCCGGCAATTGATTTGGTATACCACATTGGATTTTTCTTTTTTTTTTTAATAAACTATTTTATAACATCAAACATTCCAATATTTCCAAGTTCAATCGACTAAAAGAAGAACAATCATTAAAAATCACTATTCCCCAGAAATGGTTTAGAAATCTTACTAAAATCGCTTTACCGAGTGAAGTTAAGTTTATATTGTCATTGGGCCCAAAATTTTGCATTACTCCAACAGTGCGAGAAATACAAATCGCTAAAATCCTGTCTGATCTAGAATCTATAATATATAAACAAGACAATGACAATAAAAACTTTCTTCGAGCACAATTTACTAATATCATTACCAACTTTGTTCAAGAAAATCATCGAAAAAATGATATGTTTAATCAACTATTTAAGAAATGTAAACTGTTCCTAAAAAACCACCCAGAATTGATTGTTGTAAAAAGCGACAAAGGTAATGCAACAGTGGTGATGCATAAAACAGATTATGTGAGTAAGACTTTAGAATTATTATCTGAAGAACAAAATTATAAAAAACTTACTAAAGATCCAACTTGTACATTACAACAGAAGGCCAACAAACTTGTGTCACTTTTAAAAACAAACAATTCCATCAGTGATAACGAGGCTGAGTCATTGACTATCTATAACTCAGTTGCACCTAGACTGTACACACTACCTAAGATACACAAGCCGACATTATCAATGAGACCAATAGTTTCCTCGATAGATTCCCCAAATTCGAAATTAGCTCAATATCTAACTAATATCTTGACTTCATCGTATAACAAAGAAAACGATATCTATATAAAAGATTCATTCAGTTTTAGCAAATTCATCAACAATTTTCAAGTACCAGACAACTACATTATTGTAAGTTTTGATGTTGTGTCTTTATTTACAAATTTACCTTTCAACTTAGTCCTAGATAGTATAAAAAAACATTGGGATGAGATAACCTTACATTGTGACATCACCTTAGATACATTCATCCAAATACTTAATTTTGTGTTTGATTCTAATTATCTAATGTTCGAGAACATATGTTACAAGCAGTTATTCGGCACACCAATGGGATCAACTATCTCACCTATTTTAGTCAACTTTGTATTGGATGATTTAATAAGGAGTTGCTTAGACACAGCCAATTTTAATATACCTTTCATCAAACGATATGTTGATGACCTAATTCTATCTATTCCTAGTAATAAGACAACAGAGCTATTAAACATTTTCAATAATTATAATAATCACCTACAATTCACGGTAGAACATGAGATCAACAACACCATACCGTTTTTAGATATGCTTCTCATACGAGACACTAACAACATCATTCACACAAGGTGGTACCGAAAATCCATTAGCAGTGATAGATATATCAACTTTCATTCTCAACACTCTAACCGTATGAAAATTAACTTGATATTAGCTCTTAAAAGCAGAGTCGAAAAATTATGCCATCCCAAATACAAAAGAGAATGTCTTTCAGAACTGAAAACAATCCTAATTGAAAACTCCTACCCACCAAAATGGATCAACTCTCTTTTATTCAACAATTGTACCCGCACACGTCACGACAACCTACCAGCCCCGAACAATCAAAATAATTTGACTACAGAAAACACAACACAACTTACAGATATTAAATACCATTCATTACCATACATTGAAGACCTGACACCTAAGCTAATTAATATATTAAAGGGCATTCCTTATAAAATAGCATTAAAAAACATTAAGACAATTGCACAATTACATACAAAATTAAAAACACCTTACAAAACTACAGAAAAATCCAATGTGGTATACCAAATCAATTGCCGGGATTGTAATGGGGCTTATATCGGTGAAACGAGACGCACTCTTAAAGGTCGGATCATCACACATAGAAGTGATTGTAAGTTAAAAAAGAAGTCCTGCACACTAGTACAACATGTATTAGATACAGGCCACAGTATGAATTATGATCAAGCCAGGGTCTTAGTGACAGAAAGAAATTATTTTAAGAGAACTTTTTTAGAAATGGTACATATCAAGAATAACCCAAACTGCCTCAATAAGAAAAGTGACGTTCAGGGACTCAGCAACATATATACATATTTAAGGTAATCCATAACAACATTAACCTCAATTAGGAACAAACAACAACAAAACAAAATAGACATAATTCAGACAACTGTCAACTGAAGTAATAATTATATTAACACAATAACTAATAAGTGACATGGACATACAATTTTTCGTTTTCATATTTATGCATAGTAGTTACATGTCTAACATCAAATTAGTTCGGATCGTATATATATTGTTGTTGAAAAGTTTGTCTTTATCCCACTGCCTCCGCATTAGTAAGGTTTGCCAAATATGTGGAACACATTGACAATGATTTTCACAATTAATTTAATTTTAATTAAAAAACAAGACTAAAATGTAATTGTAGTGTTTTAATTATAAGTATGAAGATTATTATGTTTTTTGTTGTAGCAGTTTTTTTGTTCAAAACTTCATAGCTGAGTAAGGTTTTTTTAATGTTTTTTTTTTTTTTTTTTTCGTGTCCATTTTAATAATCAATAAATTATCTATTTATAGATGTCTTGAGAAAGGAAGAGAATACTTCCGAAAGCTTGACTAATTAGCAAAGAATCTACGTGTTTTATTTGCCCATTCCGAAGAATTGACTGCAATCCCACTAATCTAATACATTGATCATTTTAATCAGTCAATAAAAATTTAACATTATATATATATATATATATATATATATGGGATATTACGAAATTTGTTAACACGATAGAGGTCGCAGTTTTGAAGGTATCAAGTTCAAATTTGCTACAAAAATCAATCTCTCAAATATCTCGGTCGAGTTCGTTATTGGGCAATATCGGGTAAGTAGTTTCGAAATGGCGACCATTCAAACATTTAAAAAAATTATCAAAAAAGAGTCGTAGTTTAAATATTATTAAAAATAATTTTAGGTTACAGATATAATCAGTACCTACATTTTTTGTTCAAAGCATTTTTTCATAAAATACACAGGTAAAAAAATAAAAATTAATAAAGAAAAATAACAAATATTGATAAAACATGAACACTCAATATAAATTTGATGTAATTGTACATTTTCTGGAGATCTTAATATAGACCCTGATTAAAAAAATATAGAGTAAATTTATTGAAAAGAAATAGGCGAAAAAAAAAATCTGCCCTGAAGTGGACTCGAACCCTGTCTGCTTTATATTCAACAGCCAAAACAAAAACCTCTAACCGCAAGGCTATGATAATTTTATGTAATAACATGTAGGTATACCAATGAAAAGGTTGTTAAGATTTCAATTCAATGAATTTTGAAAAATTTACCTTTCCGCTGACTACAGGCCATCGGGATTTTTTTTTACTCTTTTTGATGTTTGAGACTTTTCCTTTTTCCGTTAATTTTTCATTTGCAGTATTTGTATTTACAATTTCAATTTCACCTCTCTTTGGAATGTTCTGTCTTATTTCTAGATTTTTATTTTGTGTTAAATAGATTTTTTTTATGCAATCCAAGCCAATTATGACATCATAATTAAAATCTTTTCTATCGACAACAAAAACACTAATTTTCTCTTCTATATTAAAAATTTTATAATTTAGGGTTATTCTACCTACAGCTTTTTTAACGCCATTGATCGTTTTTAGGTTAGCATTAACTGAAACATCATGATGTTTGTTTTTAATTCTCAAAAATTTTGAATTAATGAGAGATACATTGGAGCCAGAGTCATGGATTCCATAAATTTCTAGATTATTATTCAATACTAACCTTGTTTTAATTAATGGCGGCACTACCAGTTTTTTTGATCTTCATTTTGTAGTTCGCGATCTATTTCTGAATTGTTAACCAACTTATTGTTATTTTCATATCGAAGCTTATCATACTCTGCTTTGAAATAGCATTTTGATTCAGGATGAAAGCGTATTTTTTTCTTCAGTTTATCACATATATTGCATTTTTTATCTGTAGGTACATTTTTATCTTCAATACTATTTAGTTTATTGATTTTTTTTATTTACGAAGTGTTACAGTTTGCCTAATTCATTAAATAATTCTTGTGTTTCTACGATCTCTTCTATATCTATTTTTTGAACTATATATATATAGGTAACCCAGCAGCAATAATGTCAATCTATTGATCTTCTAGATTGAAGCAACAGTCTTTCTTTCTTGATTGCATATTCTAATAAAGAACCTTGCTGGTATTTAAATGCTATTGCATACCTGCTACTACTCCAACCTTTGTTTGCATATGTTTCGATAAAATTTCTTTTCCATATACACCAATTATATTGCAATCCAACTTTTATCATCATAGAACTATACCAATCAATACAATATTTCTCAAAAATAATCTTAAAATTTATATTTTATTTTCATCTTCTTAAATGTTAAATCTGGTACATTCTTTTTCGAATGTATTTATCCAATGATATGCACCAGTATTCTTCCCATTAAATTTTTCTTGAACAAACCTTTCTGCTGTTTTTCTCACATTATGTATTCCTGTTCGTTCTTGATTTTCCACTAGCTTTGTCAAAATTTTAACAATAGGGTCTTCTAGATCATTTGTTATAGCAGCATCCAGTTTTTTCTGTTAATTCTTCTAGATATTGGTTTTTAAAGATCATGTTTTCAAGATCATCATAATAAATTTGTTTAATGTCTTCAGTTATTTTTATCCAGATACTTCTTATTTGATGTCTTTTCTTAAGTGATTTTTTTATAGCGATATATTCTTTTAATTCACAAATTTATTTATGAAATAGTACTGGTTGTAAATCTTCAGGTATTAAAAAACTGTTTCAGTTGGTGTGATAATAGAAGTTATGGCAATAAAATTTGATTTACCATCTCGTGAAGCTTTTACTTTAAACACAAACTTCAGTTTATCCATTTTGTTTCTTTTTATCTTGTCCAAGAAATGTTCGTTTTATAATGTTTTATTACGTTTTCTTCTTATTAAAGGGAATTATGACAATAAACCAATAGATACTCCATGTGTTGCACTGTAATTCAAAGAAACGACATTTAATTTCCTTAATTACAATGTCAGTTTACCAAATACAAGTTTTAAATAATTATTATAATTTTTATCAAACAAACTTTGACAGTTTCTCCAGTCAAATAATTATTATTATTATCATATCAACGACGTGTTGATTATTTACTTTCTAGTTTCACTGTCTACGTAGTCTACACTGCCGAAGCTTAAGCGATATATATATATATATATATATATATATATATATATATATATATATAGAAGTTAGTGGTGGAGGTACGACAGTATTTGTTAGATCACTAACACTTAGAATAAAGACTGGGAAATCTGTCGATAAATGGAGCTTAATTGAGAAAACTCTGTTTGCTCACCGAGCTTTCGAAAATGTTTATTTTCTTTGTCAAAGCTAAAAACAGGATACAAAGTAGTTATAAAAAAAGAAATTTATATAGTCTACAAATTATATAAAAAGACTTACTATGCATGTGAGGTTACATAAAAGTGACTGTAAAATCAAAAAGCTCAACTGTACCTTGGCCCAACACAAAGAGGCTAATACACGAAATGATTGAAATAAGGTGGTCTAAAATTCACTAAGGCAAGTTTTGTTTGCTATTACATGCGATACTGCGCATGCGTTAACTTTACTGCAAATGCTAAATTTGTTTTTCCCGTGTAGGTGGTGTAAACAAGTGCATTGAGAGAAGAAGCAGAGAACACTACCTCCAAAATAGGTTTATGTATAGATGATCCAATAAAAATATTTTTTCATTCAAAATAATAGATATAATGGAATTAATCTTGTTGGATGAAAGTACCGGGACAAATTATAAAATCAAAGTGACAAAAGAGGAATTTGATGGAGCTAATAATGTTAAAATTATACCTATTGATTTTTGACGGTTGTTTATGGCGTTGACAATTCAATGCCAAAGGTAGTATCTTAATATAAATCAACAGTTCAATTTCCCTGTAACAGTTTCATTTTTATCTATATCTTAAACAACTTTAGCCTTCATTTCGCTTTCGATTTGAATATTTTATGACATCTATTAGACAATTTAAACTATCTTTGGAAAATATTTTCATAAAAAAAACACTTCCGGTTTTGCCGGAAGTAATAACAACTTTGTTATTTCAAATGGGATACCCCATATGTAGATACATTTTTGAAATCTACACAAAATTATGAGTACAATGGATATACCTTTCCCTATACCTCAAGTTAACAGTTTTAGAGTTATTTATATTTTTTCGTAAAAAATCGACAAACGCGAGTTAATCGAAAATAATAACTTTTTTGTTATTAACTTGACAACAGTGGAGTTGGAATTTTTGGAATCTCTGTACACTATTGTGAAGATTTTGTTATGATGTTTATAAATTTCCTAAGAAATCATAAGAGAAAAATTAAGGTGAAGATGACTTAAATACAAACGTTAATAACTTTCTTATTTCAAATAGAACACGCTATATTTTTTGCACTTTCATATGCAAAATTAAAATACCCTTCTATTGATGTAACCACTTCCATATCTAAAGGTGATAGATTAAAAGTTATTGAATAATTTCTGATTTTTCCAACAATTATTTTGTATTATCTTAACTTTGGAACGCATCAGAACGGTATCCATAGTTACCACTCATTTATCTCAGTGTCAAAGTGAAAAATTAGAAATTCTCTCTTTCACAGTTCTTGTTACGGAAATCTTCCAGCTTCGATTCGAAGCGCTGAACATGACTTACGTGTTGCAAGATCATCAATTCAAAGAAAATGAACGACTTTAAGTTTGCACAACTTCATCTATACCCCCAAGATGGTCCTAGAAGAGTAGACTTTTGCGAAATGTTTCTGCTAAAAATTCAAGAAGACGAAAACTTTTTGAAAAAGTAATTTGGACAAATGAATCAAAATTTTCGCGAGAACGCATGTTTAACTCAAAAAATAATAATTTCTAGGCAGACGCAAACCTTCATTTGATAATAATTTGAAAGAACAAAAGTTTCTAATTAAATCAGCTTCAACGTTTTTGCTTTTATGAAAGACAACGCACTTGAGTTTTATATTTACGACGAAGTGCTGGACAGCGAAAAATATCTTGTAATATTGCGTACCATCGTTACAGACTTTGTAGATGACTTGCCAATTAACAAAGTCATAAGGTGATCAACTTGACGGAGCAGTAGCTCATTGCAGCCATGAAGTTACCGAAGAACTTTATGAAATGTTTGAGGACAGGTGGTTTTCGAGACGCTTGGGTCCGTGAAATTAGGCACCAAAGTCTTCAGATCTAACGCCCCTAGATTTTTATTAGTGGGGGATCATAAAGGAAAAATCGTCCTCCAATGCACTCGATAGAAGAGAAAAGATAGAAATCGTATACAATAGGTTATTGTTAAACATTTTTTATGTAGATTTTCAAATTTCTTATTGTTTTAGTATCTCTTTGTTTTTTATTACATACTGATGCGTTCCAAAGTTAAGTTAATATAAAATAATTGTTAAAAATATCTGCTTTCATTGCATTGCTTCATCAGCGGTAATCGGAGGAACACGATTTCTTGGAGCATTTTGTTGGCCATGTTGAACAAAATTATCTTGAATCCGGCAAAATTTCTTTGCAGTCATCGGCGGCAAATTCGGATTTCGGGCCTCAAACGTCCTCTATGTTCTCGCGACAATCATATTGCTCTCTCCATAAATTGCAAAAAGGTTGAACAGATCGGCATTTGTGAGAAAGTGAAAAAGAATTTTGCACTTTGACACTGACATAAATGAGTGGTAACTATAGATACCGTTCTGATGCGTTCCAAAGTTAAGATAATACAAAATAATTGTTGGAAAAATCGGAAATCGTTCAATAACTATTAATCTATCACCTTTAGATATGGAAGTATTTACATCAGTAGAAAGGTATTCTAATTTTGCATATGATAGTGCAAAAAATATAGGGTATTCTATTTGAAATAAGAAAGTTATTAAAGTTTGAAATTAAGTCATCTTCACCTCGACTTTTCTCTAATAATTTCTTAGGAAATTTATAAATATCATAACAAAATCTTCAAAATAGTGTTCAGAGATTCCAAAAATTCCAACTCCTGTGTTGTCAAGCAAATAACAAAAAATGAATGACTTATTTTCGATCAACTCGCATTTGTCGATTTTTAACGAAAAAAATTAAATACGTCTAAAACTATTAACTTTAAGTATAGGGAAAGGTATACCCATTGTACTCATAATTTTTTGATTTAAAAAATGTATCAACGTATGGGGTATCCTGTTTGAAATAACAAAGTTGTTATTAGTTCCGGCAAAACCGGAAGTGATTTTTTTATGAAAATATTTTCCGAGGGTAGTTTAAATTGTCTTATAGACGCCATAAAGTTTTCAGATCGATAGCTTTTGTCATTCTTCAGAAATTTCTAATAGGCCATGACCGTGGGACACCCTATATGTGATGTTCCTTACTGTTAATCTAATGAAGAAAATGTATCCGTACTTATGTTTTGTTAATTTAACGATGTAACCTCCCTTGCATAGGAAGTCTTTATATATAATTTGTACACTATATAATTTTTTGTATAACCACTTTGTATCCTGTTTTTAGCCTTGAGAAAGAAAATAAACATTTTCGAAAGCTCGGTGAGCAAACAGAGTCTTCTCAATTAAGCCCTATTTATCAGATTTGCCCGTTTTTATTCTATGTATACATATATATATATATATATATATATATATATATATATATATATATATATGTAAGGAATTCAATTCCTAGTTTTGGTTTTGCGTCGCTTTCGACAGTGTAGACTACGTAGACAGTGAAACCAGAAAGTAAATAATCAGCACATCGTTGATATGATAATAATAATAATTATATAACAGGAGAAACTGTCAAAGTTTGTTTGATAAAAATTATAATAATTATTTGAAACTTGTATTTGGGAAACTGACATTGTAAATAAGGACATTAAATGTCGTTTCTTTGAATTACAGGTAGGGTTTATCGATACTTAATTTTTGTAAATTGTTAATTTATAAATCATATGCTTTATATTGGTTTAATGTTATAATTCCCTTGAATAAAAACAAAACGTACTAAAACATTATAAAACGACATTTCTTGGACAAGATAAAAAGAAACAAAATGGATAAACTGAAGTTTGTATTTAAAGTAAAAGCTTCACAAGATGGTAAATCAAATTTCATTGCCATAACTTCTATTATCACATCAACTGAAACAGTTTTTCTAATACTTGAAGATTTACAACCAGTACAATTTCATGAAGAAATTTGGATAAAAATAACTGAAGACATTAAAAAAATTTATTGTGATAATCTTGAAAACATGATGTTTAAAAACCAATATATAGAAGAATTAACTGAAAAAAAAACTGGATGCTGCTATAACAAATGATCTAGAAGACCCTAATGTTTAAATTTTGACAAAGCTTGTGGAAAATCAAGAACGAACAGGAACACATAATGTGAGAAAAACAGCAGAAAGGTTTGTTCTAGAAAAATTTAATGGGAAGAATACTGGTGCATATCATTGGATAAATACATTCGAAAAAGAATGTACCAGATTTAACATTCAAGAAGAAAATATAATAGAAATTTTAAGAGTATTTTTGGAGAAATCTTGTATTGATTGGTATAGTTCTATGATGATATAACTTGAATTGCAATCTAATTGGTGTATATGGAAAAGAAATTTTATCGAAACATATGCAAACAAAGGTTGGAGTAGTAGCAGGTATGCAATAGCATTTAAATACCAGCAAGGTTCTTTATTAGAAAATGCAATCAAGAAAGAAAGACTGTTGCTTCAATCTAGAAGATCAATAGATTGATATTATTGCTGCTGGGTTACCCATATATATAGTTGAAAAGATAGATAAAAAAGAGATCGCAGAAACACAAGAATTATTTAATAAATTAGGCAAACTGGAACTCCTCGTAAATAAAAAGAAATTCAATAAACTAAATAGCATTGAAGATAAAAATGTATCTACAGATAAAAAATGCAATACATGTGATAAATTCAAGAAAAAAATACGCTTTTATCCTGAATCAAAATGCTAGTTCAAACATTAAGTTGGTTAAAAGTGCAGAAATAGAATGCGAACTACAAAATGAAGATCAAAAAAACTGGTAGTGCCGCCATTAATTAAAACAAGGTTAGTATTGAATAATAATCTAGAAATTTATGGAATCTATGACTCTGGCTCCAATGTATCTCTCATTAATTCAAAATTTTTGAGAATTAAAAACAAACATCATGATGTTTCAGTTAATGCTAACCTTAAAACGATCAATGGCGTTAAAAAAGCTATAGGTAGAATAACCCTAAATTATAAAAATTTTAATATAGAAGAGAAAATTAGTGTTTTTGTTGTCGATAGAAAAGATTTTAATTATGATGTCATAATTGGCTTGGATTGCATAAAAAAATTCTATTTAACACAAAATAAAAATCTAGAAATAAGAAAGAACATTCCAAAGAGAGGTGAAATTGAAATTGTAAATACAAATACTGCAAATGAAAAATTAACGGAAAAAAGAAAAGTCTCAAACATCAAAAAGACTAAAAAATAAAAGCTACTTCTCAAAATGTAGAAAAACCGGAATCTGAAAATAAAAATTATTTTGTAAGCCCAGAAAATCGAAATGTTATAAATTTTAATGAGCATTTAACTAAAGAAAATTTTGAAATGCTAATAAATCATCTAGATTATCAACAGGCAGAAATAGATAAACTAATTACAGAGTATAACTCCATATTCGCATAAGATAAGTATGACGTTGGCACTGTGACAGATTATGAGGCACATATAGATTTGATTATCGACAAATATTGCAGTAAAATACCATATCGTTGCACAAATGAAGATAGAAGAGAGATTAATGATCAAATCGGGAAACTATTAAAAACATAATTAATAGAGGAATCGTATTCCCCATTTGCAGCACCGGTGACACTGGCTTTTAAAAGAATGTCAAGAATCTTTAGAAAAATTGAAAAATATTTTATGCACTCAGCCAGTATTAGCAATCTTCGATGAAAACTTACCTATACATATATGTACAGATGCTAGTTTACTTGGTATAGGTGCAGTAATGAAACAACCACAAGAAAATGGAGAGGAAAAACCTGTCGCTTATTTAAAAAAAAAATAATGAGAATCAAAAAAAGAAGAAGGCTATCTACCTAGAGTATTTGGCTGTACAGGAATGTATAAAATATTGGCAATACAGAATAATGAATAGGAAATTCATCGTGTTTACAGACCATAAATCTTTAGAAAATCTAAACCTTAAATCAATACTAGATGAAGAACTATATGGTATACTACCTGTCTCAGTATAATTTTGAAATAAAATATCGGCCTGGAGAATACAAGCAAGAAGCTGATTGTCTCAGTAGAAATCCCGTGTTGGAACCAAACGAAAATGACAAAGATGAACTGAAAGTTGTAAACCTCATAAGACTGCAAGATATTCTCGAAGATCAAGAAAAAAATACAAGTCTGCAAAAAGAAAAACTAATATGTAAAGATGATGTTTACTACAAAAAACACAAAGGTAGTGGAAAAACTATTTTATCGGAAGACTTTAGTATAAAATGGATAAGAAAAGTACATAAAGTATTATGCCATATTGGAATGCACCAAATGAGAAAAATGATAAAAACGTTATATAGTTCCCGAAATGTAGATAAAAATATTCAAGAGTTATGCAGAAACTGCGAAATATGTATCAAAAATAAATCAAGAGGTAACAGAAAGTATGGACTCATGTCTCACTTAGGACCTGCAACTAAACCTTTTCAAATTGTCTCAATTGACACGGTAGGTGGATTTGGAGGTTCCAGGTCTACAAAAAAGTACATGCACCTCCTGGCCATACTCACCTCTAAAACCCAGAATGGATCAGACTTTGGGAAACTATTAAAAAATATTACGGAAAAAGAAGAAATTGGTATGATTCTCTCGGACCAGTACCCTGGAATTAATTCAAATGAATTCAAAAATTTTCTAGAAGAAAAATGAATACTATTAATCTTTACAGCCACAAATGCACCATTCTCAAACGGCTTAGATGAACGTCTAAACCAAACATTGGTAAATAAAATTAGGTGCAAAATAAAGCTTTTCACTGATAACTCTTATCCAACGTCATTAGTAAAGAAAATCTTGTACAGTAGCTCATTAGATGAAACTGATACTAACATACCTGTCGCTGTTACTTTCTTGACACCGAAGCTCACAAAAATTTTCAAAGGCATAAATGGTATAAAAACTTCCAACAAAACGGTCTTATCAATTAATACGGTGTTTTCAAATTTAAAAGATAAGATCTCTTGCATGTCCCAATCTTATGTTTTTATTGTATCGCATGTCAGGATTGTGACAAGAAATACACAGGCCAGACTTCTAGACAACTAAAAGACATAATTATATCCCACAAAAGTGATAGCATATTATACCCTGATAAGTGTACTCTAGGGCACCATGTCAATTCACTAAAATACAAAATGGATTATGATTCCGCTAAAATTCTTGCAGTCGAAAAGAATCAAAGAAGGCGATGTTAATAATAATGAAACATAGATGAACAGCAATACATCTGTCTGTCAAATCTTAATTTTGGAAGTATAACAATAAAATAGTTGTAAACAAAAGGTGGAATTTTATATTTTAATTTGGTTGTGTTTTTGATCATTCGATGTTATTTATTGTTTGTTATATGTTCAGTCGTGTCTTTTATTGTAAAAATTTTAACGTCAATGTCACCATAATAGGTATATACCCTCACTAACGTAAGTTCCAAAATATTATATAACATCAGTATATAAGGAAAAAAAATGTTAATGTATATTTTAGTTTCCCTGAAGATGGAATTAATAAATTCCGGAAGCTCGGATTAAGTTAAAAGAGTTCTGTTTTTTACCTTACAAGCTGCATTTCCAAATTAATTTACTAAGTTATATATATATATATATATATATATATATATATATATATATTGATTTTGTATTCTTGACTGGATTTATAATAAATAAAAAGATGTTCTTGGGGATGCAGTCATATATTCAATAAAATTCTTTGACTGAAGCCGAGCTTTCGAGAATGTTTATTCTCTTCTTCAGGGCAAAAATCGTGAATTTAGAATAAATTAACCAAAAACAGGAAAGATTTCATATCCATCAATTACAAATGTCTGCCCTGAAGAAGAGAATAAACATTCTCGAAAGCTCGGCTTCAGTCAAAGAATTTTATTGAATATATGACTGCATCCCCAAGAACATCTTTTTATTTATATATATATATATATATATAAATAAATGAGGAGCTATCCGTACCAGATGACCATATTAGAATATGAATAATAATTTCACGCCTAGCTGGTAAATTGAACCTACATTTCGTAGGGTGCCTATATATATATATATATATATATATATATATATACGAGTAACTAACGACTTTTCGTATGATCAGAAAAATCTCGAAAACTACATATCCGATTTTGCGTGGGTAACATAGGCTATATTTTATATTCATATAGCTTTTCTAAAATAAATAAATAATGATTGGGACTACTCTCAGCGGCGCAGGTAATGCGAAGCGACGGAGTCTATCAGCTGAAAAAAATCCTGATTGCCAAATAATGTTAGTTTTTCTTTCTTCATATCTTACTTTGTTTATATCAGTGTAGTGAAGTTGAAGCGAAAGATTAACTACTTGAACCATAATTTTTGCTCCAAAATGTTTTTTTTGTTGAATGTTTTTTTTTTTATAATGTACGAGTCTCATAGTATTAGCAAAGATTAAATACACCCTTTGGTATTAGGTTAATACCATGATAGAAAAAGATAACGTGGTTAATATATTGTGTACACTATATAAAAAAGTTGATATTCCAAAACAATATTTCAAAACATTGAAAATTCAACACAGAGTTAATTTTGAAGACTGTTAAAAATTCTATAGTTTTACAAATTTATACTTGCGATTTTTTTTTTCTGTAAAAATCAAATAACACCTCGAAAGCAGCAGAGCAGAACCAAATTATTATAGATAAATTGCATGGGGGAGTCAGAAGATACACGTACACTATCCTCAGTCTCTTAATTATTCAGGGCTTCCTTTTCATGTTTAAAACTAAATGATGGAGATTCAATAATATTGTTACGTAATCTTCATCCACCTACTCTTTGCAATGGGACAAGATTGCAAATCAAAACTATGCGAGATAATGTCAATGATCCCGTGAGAGACAGCTCTAACCCCAAGAATACCTGTGATTCCAACAGATTTACCTTTTCAATTCAAGCAATTACAATTTCCGATTAAAAGTGCATTTGCAATTACTATCAACAAGGCACAAAGCCAATCCTTTAAATTTGTTGGTGTTGATTGATAAACGTTGTAAAATATTTTTTTCAAATGAATGTTGAAAAATAAATGATGCAAATAAATTTTGTAAAATACATTTTGTAAAATGATCTTTTTAAAATTAATCTTGTAAAATAATTTTCTCCTTCTAATTTTTATTGTGTCTAATGTACCTATCCATAAATTTTTTAATTGTAATTTTTTATTTATCATCAGCATAATAATATTACAGAACATTTTATTAAACATACAATAATAAGCGAGAGATAAATAAACAAGAAGAACTCACAAAAGGATTGATAATCCTTGTGCGTGAGATGCTCGTTTGTCTCCTCTACATTTAAGACAAAATAATAAGAATTAATTCCTCATGTTTGTGAGAAATGAAGTGAGCCCATAAATAGTAATTTATTAAAATGCATAGTTACAATAAGAACTTGAAAATGACATTGAATTTGTGTACATTTTAACATATTCAATTATTTAGATATTAACATACACATACACATACAATATACCCACATACACTGGAACATAATACAAACTTTACTAGTTACTTATAGTAGATGAAGTGTACAAAAACGATGGACTTATATATATGAAAAATTAACAATATGATGGTGTATCATTGCAATACAAGTCGACTTTTCACCTATACCCACCTAGGTAAATATATATTATATTTCATAATTAATCAATTTATGTTTAAATATTTTTATTATCAATCCAATTGCATACGATAAGATTTGAGATATTTAATAACAAATGTTTAATTTTTTTTTGAAAAGACTATTTGTTTTAATTTGTTTCAGCTCAGCTGGTAATTCATTGTATATTCTAGGAGCCAGATATGAAAAGGATCTCTGGAAAATGTTTTTTTCGGATTTAGGTAATATTACGTTTTTATTACTCTTTTGTCTCGTGTTATAGTTATGTACGATGTCAATGAGTTCAGATTGGTGATTGAATTGCCAGATAGCGACAGTGTTGCAATATATTTTCCTCAGGTCCAATACATACGCATCGTGGAAGAGCTGTTCTGAGGGGTAAGTATATTTTTTCTTATAAATTATTTTAAGAGCATATTTTTGTATTACTTCAACTTTTTTGAGGTATATTGCAGCAGCAGCTCCCCAGGCAATGTTTCCATAATTTAAGTGACTTTCCACCAGTGCAAATAAATAATTCGCAGTTGACGTACATTAAGAATATTGGTAAGATATTTTATTTTGGGTAGGATACATCCGATCTTTTTTGTAACATATTCAGTCTGCTTGTCCCATTTCAAATGACTGTCAATATATAGTCCCAAATATTTATGGAAGAGTACTGATTTTATTTCAATGTTATCATTATTATTGACGATTCTTAGTGTATTATATGTAGGTAGACCTGATTTATATGAACTAAATGGTACGAAATATGTTTTTTCAACATTCATAGTTAACAATTTATTGTTGAAATAGTTTATTATTGATTTGAAATCTACTTCAGCGGTTTCTTTCAGTTTCTCCCAAGTTTCTTCTTGATATATAATTGCAGTCTCATCTGCGAAACTTATTATTTTTCCCTTTATGTTCATATCAAAAAGGTCGTTAATATATAAGGTGAACAAAATCGGACCAAGAATTGTTCCTTGTGGTACTCCGCATTCTACTTGCCTGTATTTACTTAGAGTGTCGTTAATTTGTACACATTGTTTTCTGTTATTCAGATAGCTCTCGAATAGTTTTAGCGGGGTACCTCTTATGCCGGCATTTTCCAAGGTATGTAACAGCTGAACATGACTTACTGTGTCGAAGGCTTTGGCCAAGTCCACAAAGACGCATAAGGTTGGTTTGTTCAAATTTAATGCCTGGTAAAGGTTTTTGGTTAACTCCACGATAGCATCCTGGGTCGATTTGCCTGCTTTAAAATCAAATTGTTTATTTGAAATCACTTGATATCTCTTTAGAAATAAAATCAGTCTGGTTTTCAAAAGCTTCTCAAAAATTTTCGAAATTGTTGATATCAAGGAGATCGGCCTGTAGTTAGTCATATTTTTTTGGCTACCTTTTTTCTTAAACACTGGTCTAATGACAGCAATTTTTAGACAACTTGGAAAGATTCCCTTCTCAAAGGACTTATTGATTAAGAAGCAAAGTGGAGTTTTTATGTAGTTTTTAATATTTTTTATAGTTTCAGACTTGATTTTATCTTGCCCTGGTGTTTTCCTATTTTTCAAACTTTCAATGGTTTCAACCACCTCGTTTTCTTCAACATCTGATAAGTATAATGAATTCGGAAGATGTTTTTTAACTAGATTTGATTCTTGATCATTCTTTATTTTGGCTGCTAATCTTTTACCAATATTAGTGAAATAATCAATAAATTCGTTGGCGATATCTTTATCATTTTTTAAAATATTTAGTTTGGTGTCTTCTATTTCTTTTGGACTATCTTTGTTTTGTTGGCTATTAGTAATTTCTTTCACGAAATTCCATAGTTGTTTTCCATCCTTTTTATTTATATTTATTTGTTTTCTATAATAATTAATTTTGGATAATCTTAGCAGTGAGTTGAGCTTATTTCTGTAGGCTCTAAATTCATTAATATGCTCAACTGTTGGGTTTACTTTCATTATTTGGTATAACTCATTTTTTTTTCTTGTAGAATTCACTAAACCATCAGTGATCCAGCACTTTCTTTTACTTTCCTGCCTTTTTATCTTTGACTTCACTGTGCACGCATCTATGTGGTCTTTCAATTTGCTAATGAATATATTTGTACTCTCTTCAAGTAGCTCAATATTGTAAATTTCATACCAAGATTCTCTTTCTAGCCTAGCTTTCAGTTTCTTGTAATTTATATGATATTTAAACCGTGGTTCAGTTATGCGTTTTTTATTTTCAGGAGAGCTGACTTTAAGAACAACTGGGTAGTGGTCAGTAATGCGGACCTGTAGAATAATTGGAGTAATTGTGTGATAGTCTTTAATGTTTTTTATAAATATATGATCAATACAGCTTTTTGTGTCTTTATCTACTCTTGTATAATCATTGATGGTAGATGTGAAATTGTACTCTGCTAGTAAGTTGAGATACTTTTCTGTTATATCTTGATCCTTCATTATATCTATATTTATATCACCTACAAGAATATGCATGCCATTATGTGAATCGTTATTCAAGTAATTTCTCAGGTTGACTACAAAATCTATATCGGAAGTGGATGGTGGTCTGTAGATTGAAGTTATTTTGATATTGTCATTATTTTTTTTATATTACTTGTTACCACTTTGATATTACCTAGGCTATTTAACTCATGGGTATATGATAGTTTCTCATTAGTAAATACAATCACTCCATCATTTTGGTTGATATTTCCCTCGTTATATATCAACTCATATTTTTTTTAAATTATACAGAAGGGGATCGTTCAGTCTCCAACATTCGGTGACTATTACGCAATCAAACTCCCCCAGTTCATGTAATAGAATCTCGAATTCCGCGATATTTTTATTTATACTTCTAATATTCATGTGTATAGCTCTAAAGTCTTCATTGTTGTTTATTTCAAGGATAGTCTTACATGCTTTTGTACACTCCACTATTTCAGTATTGACAGTATCTATTTGGAATTGTTTGATGTAATCATCCATTTTTCAAAATAAAAGTTATCAATATATTAGGTAGGTAAACAAAAAATTATATAATCAAGAATTTTATATCAAGTTGAAATGAAAAATATACAGAGAAAATATAAAAATATTTAAATTATCCATCTATCCGACAGAAATGAGAAAGGCATCTTGTTTATTTCGACACAAATTTAGCAGTGTTTCTTGGTCTCAGATTGGCCTTTGTTTGGTCGAGGTATGTTGTTTGGTTGCTTCGAGAGGCAGCTGTGTTGGGAGATGTCGTTGCTATCTTAGATTGACGGGCAATTTCTTCTTCTGGTAGTCTCTTTTCCCCGCGTGTAGGTGCTATTCCTGTTTTCTTATTTTTTTCAGTTATTTTGTCTTTTTCGTCTCCTGCACTTGACTGCTCATAAACTTCCTCCTCTGAAGGGTTATCCTGATGTCGGTGCAAATACTTTTTCGTTCGGGATATCCTCTTCAGACTCAATTTCTGCCAGTTTTTCATAGGAAAAAGCTTCTCCGTTAACATACAATATATTTTTTTTAATATAAGCAGAGTTTTTTTGTTGCCTTGCTTTTTTCAGATTATCATGTAAAACTTTTCTTATCTTGTATTCTTCACTTGTATAATCCTGTGAAATATAAATCCCACTACCCTTCTCCAGTGTTTTGGCTTTACTCAAAACTTCCTCCTTTAGACTATAATTGACTACCTGTGCTATGACTGGTCTAATTTTTCCTTCAACTTTTTTTCCGATTCTAAAGCAATCTCTGAAATCTCTAATGCTACAAGGAATCTGCAAGTGTTTTGTAACGAATGTTATAAGTTGTATATTAGTTTCTTCTTCTGCTCCTTTTAGCCCATATACAACTAGATTGAATTTTTTGCTAGTTTTTTCCAATGCCTCCACTTTCTTTTTCAGAAGCTCGTTTTCTGTTGAGAGTTCTTTCAGCTTTAAATTCGTACTATTAAGCTCGGTTTTAATGCCATATCCATAACATTAAAACACCCAAAATATTAGCACACATAACATTAACAAAACTCTTCTCGGTCAAAGCCGCGATTTGCAATTCAAGGAATTTTAAAAACGCGCAATTATAAAACTCTATAATGCATTTGTCAGGCCCCATTTGGAGTAAGCGTCAATCAAATTATAGATTAGTGTAGCTAAGAGATAAAAATGCATATCCTTACCACATTGATTACCAAAGTATGCTAAACCCGTATGAGTTCCAAAAGCTGGGTATCAGAATAAAGCAAAATTCTGTGATTTTCATTGACAATATATTAAATAACATAAAATATCAAAGATGCCCACTTATTGATAGAATCAATTTGCATGTACCAGAAGGGAAGTATAAACCAAACAACAACTCAAATGTTGGTAACATATTTGAATGTAAGTACAGACGGGTTACATTCGGCCGATTACATGTTATCAACATTGCTGCCAACATATATCCCATCAACTAGCAACAAGTTCGCAGATACTTGACAGCATAGTCCCTATGTAAAGTGTCATGACTTCAAAGAATTTTGTTGAGTGTTGTTTGTATCCGTATTTTCAATATGAAATGGAAAACATCGCTCTTCTAGACGATGTTGTCCACAAGAAAAGTCAAAACAGCATAGTCTTGGCATAGTGAGGTTTAATTTTGCTGCTATTTTATTTTCTACAGATAGTAGAAACGTTTAATAATATCAACGATTTTATTATAATTATATTAATTATTATTTTCTTCATAGGGCACGTAGTCAATTTCACTGTCTTTTTTTGATAAAAACAAATTCATAGATTTCAATGCACATTTTTTTTCTTTTTACATGGCCCATGAAAAAAATATGCGCATATTATATTACCTATATACATGAAATGACCATGGTAAGCACTCGTTTAATTTGGACATCCGTCAACATGTTGTCAACAGTTGACAAAATTTTGTTGCTTGGTTTGTACTTACCTTAGACACAACAACTATGTTGTCGACGAGAAACTGCTGGAAACTATTTTCAGGTTTCCGTTTTCTCAAAATTTTACTGTATTATGATAAGAAAGAAATGTATGCTTCTTAAAGCTGAGCTAAATTCAAGTCTTTTTGTAATCCACTTATTTCCGTTTCTCTAAAAAAAGGTTGGAAGAGTTCAATTTTTGATGTTGTAAATAAACATCTGTAACTTCAAATCGAATTGATGGATTTTAGCAAGCTAGTTTTAAAGATAAAGTGCTTTTCTAAGGCGAAAAAGTCTACCTTATCATGATTATAATTTGACATTAGAGGGCATTTTACATAATAGGATAGAAATTGTCAAATTTCTTAAAAACCGAAATATAGACGCGCGGGATTGCTAAGTAGCTTACGCTATTCTAATTTCCATACATGAAATAGCGGATCTCTTGGTTCATTACAAGACATTCACTGTGTATTGTACTGTATTTTCAATTTCGAGCTCCATATGTAAATTTGGCCAATGATAAACTCCTTATTGATTCTTTTTGCAAATGTTTAATTTATGTGGAAAGTGACTTGGGTGAATAATTTTTGACACGTCCCATGAAATTAAAAAAAAAACTTATTTTAATTAAGCCGTGAAATTCAATTTTCCTTTGAATGGGTTTCAAAAAATAGTAGTTTTTTAAAATTGCCCATAAGTTATAAAATAGAATCATCAATTGAACATGAAGTTTTCTATTTGAAAAAATATTTTCAATTTCAAGCTTCCAAATCGACTATAACTTGAGCAACTTGGTCTTAGTTTATTGTATAATATGAATTAATCAAGTTAAAAATAAAAAGCATTATTATTGTTTTATGTTTTTATTTGACTTTTCCAAACAGAAGCACTAATATTCTAATTTTTGGTTTATCGTCACTAATGATAATAATTACATGATTTCGGAAAATTTTATTAACACTTCATCGTTGCATGCATCATACAAAAAGTTTTTTTATATCACAGTTGTTGTTAACCAGCCTCGGGCTAAACACTATACATTGAGAATAGCTCACATTGAAATTCAAACTTTGGTATCCAAACGAACTTACTCAGACATCCATATGAATAAGCTGATCAACAAAATGGGTATTTTTCCTTGAAGGGTAGACTCACTGGCTGAACTCTTCACTGAAAAATAATAAGTACCTATTAGTGGTGATATGGTGATATAAGAGATTTTACAATATTTTAAATACTTATTAGATATTTTCCTCAAAAGGGTATGGTAAAATAGTATTTTATGCTACAAGGGTTCAACGTGGCCTATCTGACAATTGTGATAATGCAACCTGATCCTAGTTATATGTAAAATTCACTGAAAGACCAGCGAAGACGATATGTGACAATTAAATAAGTACGAAAGCAAACTTGCAATTAAACCGTGATTTTATTATTTTTTTATCAGATTGTGTAGCATAGATTTGTTTCTGCTTTGGAAGCTCGGTTTAAGAAAAAGATAAAACTCTTCATATTTTGTGTTCCAAGAAAATAGCGTAAAATTTATTATTGCATGATCCAGCAGTTGTTTTCAATTTATGGACTTTGTCAATGTCATAATTCACAGTCGCGCAATCAAAGTCATATAATGTGACAGTTAATAATAAAAGAATCATAATGATGATGATAAGTTAGTTTTTAATAAGGTACTACGGCATGAAAGCTTATTTTGAAAAAATGTAATGACGTGAATAATTGGTTCTATGTCTGACTGACACCTTCGTGTTATTGTGTGCACAAAGCCAGTTTTTCTGGGTACTATTGCGGTAAAGTAGCTCATAATTCGGAAAATGAGCTATTCTAATTACTATTGTAATAAAATGAACAGTTTCGTCCAACTCTCAGTGCTTAAAAGTTGAATCTTCAGGGTAGGTGTTGCAAAAATAAATCTATATAGTATTATAGTATCAATATTGCTTTACCAAGTATACATATTCAACTATATAGGTTGAGGTGAAAAATATGGAAGGGATGTTCTTGCTGCAGCTTTAAATAAATATGTCCTGTCATTAAGAGCATAATCACATAAATTCCTTACAAAGCCAAAATTGAATTGCACATATAAACATAGATAGTTTGAAGTATAAATTTCTCTTATATGAATATTTTCTTATCATATTTATATTCTAAGGTTGATATAGGAGTTTTCTTGATTCATTCCATATATAGTCATAAAATAAAATCTAATTATGCACCTTTTTTCCTTAGCCAGGGAAATAACATTTTTGTTGATAAATATTTGTTGGTTTACATTATAAAAGATCTGGTAGGAGATAGAAGAGAATGTAAAAGATTGAACTGGTAAATATGAGGAAATATACTGGTGGCAGTTTAACTTTGGTATATTTAAATGATCATTCTTACTGTATGTATGAGTGAGCATTAAGTGCCATAATATAATTAAAAGACCTACTGAAAATTAGATCGAGAACTTCTAAATTGCAACTGATGAACGTGAAACTTAATCTGTTCCTTTTATGAATGCAATGGCGTAACATAGTTCTAAATAATATGCAAGAAACTACTAGCATAGTCTATGCTACTAGGGAGTAAAAGTCAGGCGTACGGATATGGCAAAGTGGGTGGAGCACTAAAATTATGACTTTCACACTTTCAAAATTCCTCGTGGAAATTTTCAAACGTAGCCACTGTGTTTTGATTCTTTCGGAAAGTACTGTATAATGCCAATAACATAGAGTAAAATAATATTTCAAATTATAATAATTATATGAAGGATACTACATTGATTTATTATTTTGACGCCTCTCTCATTACGATCACTCAATTGAACATACTCAAATAACTTAAACTTAACCAATATCAGCTTCGCCTTGTTTGAATTTTCAATATCGTACAAAATACATTACCTGCACTAATTTCTCGTCTGGTGTTTTTCTTACAAACGTCAGAGGGAAATGACCCATTATGTCATATAAAACTTCCAATTTGATTTCTATCAGTTATATTTTATCATTCTACGATTACAAACAAATCTTGATTTTTTTTTTTGTCTTTCTTCAAATATCATGCAAACATCAACTCATGCTTTCCCGCACATACTCATTAAGCATTCATGTGGGTATAATTCATTCCACCCTAATGGATACTTTAAATTTCCATTTTTATAGCTGGAATCAGAGTGGACATGACTTTTTAGAATTTCGAAAGAGTAATTACCATTTTATTGTTGTCACGAGAATTTTCCGCATAAACGAACACACAAACGCTTATTCCAAAGATATTTTCCACCATTGGCATATCAACTCTGCATGTTACATATCATGTTATATAGGTAAATATTTCTATTTACTGAATACACTTCTGGATGAAACTGAATACCAGTTCAACAGAATATTTGCTATTTGCCACTGCGAAATGGTAATGAAAACAGTTATGTTTGCTTTCCATGAGAAGTGTAGCATTTAATTATGCACTTGAATTTCCTGTGAATAAATATGTATCTATCATTTTCTTGCTTCTAACTGGGATTTGTGTCGTGCTAATTCTTGATTCTTCCGTTTTTCATGCTGCTAATTCCGTTCTGCACTTCTTTTCTTTTGTTTATACTATACATTCATGTTTCTGCACGTCCTTCTCTTATTTCCACTCCTCTCGTTCCGAACATAAAACATTTCCAAATAAATGGTTTTGGTAGTCCTAGGTATTGCTTCTTCACAAATGACTAATTATTGTATTATTAAGTTTGTTCTTGGCTTATATTCAAATACTCATATCCTGTTCAGAAATTGGGCCACCCTTGATGACAGTCGTTTGATCTCTAACTTCTATGTTGATGCAGATTTATATAATCAGGTATCTGACATGATTTCTTGACACCAATTCTAGCCTAAATCTAAGAATGATTGTGGATCTGGTCATTGTTAGATCTAATTTTACTTTTGTGCGTTTAATCGGAGAAGGCCCTATTTAAGAGATTTACTATATTGGAAATTTGAGATGGCAAAATTGAAGAAGAGACCAATTTCGGGAACCCTTCAAATTGGTCATTTAAAAAAAAACTTCGACCATTTTTGAACTACAGCACTATGAATATGCAAGATTGCTGCCGTTATCCCTATTGTAAAATCGCTGAATGAACGTTCGAAAAATTTGGTAGCTAACAGAACACTGAAAAATGTGAAGTTAAGATTAGGACCGACATTTATTAATTGTTGCACTGAAAGAATACAAAATAATATTAATTCTATAGGTTCGTTGTTTTGAAGTTGTTGCCGAAAGTTTTCTATATACCTGTCAATGCAAAACTTCAAAATTACCAGTGCCAGCTGAATTAATATTATTTTGTATTTTTCAGTGCACAAATAATAAAAGTTGGTCCTATTTTTTTTATGAAATACTTTTTACAATGTTTGATGTGTTTGAATATATTTGGTATAATTTACGCGATGTATTTGTTATTGTTGTTCATTAGATTATGCACAAAAAGACAATATAGGAATCATAAAGATTTTGAAGTTGGTGTTAAGAGCCTTCTATAGCTGATACATCATCTCTTGGAACCATCTTCAAAATCTTTATGATTCCTACATCATGTGTTGTTATTGAAATTACTTTTCACAGAGTAACACATGTTGGCAAGTGTACTCTATTGATATCTGATTGATCTTGATGAGTTATTCATCATTTTTCAAAAAAGAATATCTATTGATTTTCAGTTAGGAATAAAACAGTGCTTATTCTTCTGGTTGAACACTAGGTATGAATTAATATATGATATAACAGATCACTATCCTATACTATTAAGTATCATTAAGATAGAAGAAGAAGCAAAAGAACAAAAAGACACTATATACTATTCAAAACTGATAAATAATCCAAATTTAATAACTTGGAGAGATACGTTGTCCATGCAAGACCCTAACATGATTATAAATAGCATATTGGAAAAAATAATAGCGTGCAATACAGCAGCTAAAAGAAGAAAGCCAAATAAACGCAATACTGAAAGGAAAGAATGGGTAAGGAGCGCAATAATTCAGTCATGCGAGACGAAACAATTCTTGTACAATTTATGGTAAATAGATAGAAAAAATCATGAACTTTAATCGGAATATAAAGGGTATTGTAAGATACTAAACAAAGTAATAAAAGACGCGAAAATCAGATATGAAAGAAAACTAGTGATAAAAAATACGGGTAATCCAATAAAGTTATGGGATATTATAAATTCTGAAGTAGCAAAGAAAAGAAGAAAGAAAAAAAAATAAAGAGCTTATAAGATATATTAAGGATGGAAATGATACTACTTCAGATAAAATATTGATTGCTAACAAAATGAAAAAATATTTTTGTGAAGTTGGTCACAAACTGAGCGAACATATAAAAAATGACAACGGTAATATTCACAAGATCTCAAAAATTAACCCAAACTCTATTTTCATAAATCCAACTAGTCCTTTAGACGTTACTAATATTATCAATAGCTTAAAGTATAAAAATGGAGGTATTGACAAAATAAATGCTAGAACTCTTCAACTATTATATAATTTCATATCTGAACCCCTAACTCACGTTTTCAATATTTGTATTGAGAAGGAAACATGGCCGGAAGAACTGAAGAGCCCAGAAATAGTGCCAGTGTATAAGTCAGGGGCAAAACATAACATCTCCAACTATAGGCCTATATCACTCATAATAAATTTGGGAAAAATCTTCGAAAAAATCTTTCACAAAAGGTTATATGATTTCGTTAAAAAACATAATATCATAAATTAACATCTATTTGGTTTCATTGAGAAAGTCGGCACGAAGAATGCTCTAAATTATATAACTAATATGTTATACAACTCTCTAGATGAAAGCAAACCTGTAATAGTTGTGCAAAGCCTTCGACACAGAATATCATGAATTATTGCTTGATAAGCTTTACTGCATTGGTATAAGAGGCAGCCCACTGGAGCTTCTCAGAGATTATATCAGTAATAGAAAACAAAAAGGCAGAATCGAAAACAATTAAAATGAATACATGTCGCTGAACACGGGAGTGTCTCAAGGCACAATTCTCGGTCTTCATTTTATATGTGAATGATATACTAACTGAGATACCTCCTGAGGCAATTCTTGCGTATGCTGACGATACAGCAATAATAGCTACTGGGAAAACATAGAAGACGCTGAAGAGAATATGAATAAATATTTCTCTTAAATTGAAAAATGGCTAGCTGCAAATAGATTGTCTATAAATACTGATAAAACCGTTTTTATAACCTTTGGCAATTAAGTGGATAGTGTCCCGCCTCCAGGTGACGTCAATATTAAAATTAAAGGCGAAAGCATTGCACGGGTTGAGAAAGTAAAATATTTAGGAATAAACTTTGATTGTCAACTGAAATGGGACAAACACATTGAAACTATTCAAAAAAAAATTGGTAAAAGCCTTTACCGATGAATTCCCTCGACAAACCACCCTGCTTCGAGATGGAAACAACCTCATCGCTTCTACCGTTCTTATATTGACACTTAATATTTTGGGGACCCTGTATATATGATTAACGAAAACCCTTACATTGCGTCGCCGGTAGTCCTTCAATATGCATACCAAAATTCGTTGTCCTAGGTTAAGCCGTTATTGAGCTACAACGCCAACAGACTACAGACAGACAGACAGACAGACCCACGGACTTGAGATACCATGATTTTCGTGATCTAGGAACCCCAAAACGTAAATATCAGCAAAAATCTCGAGGTCGATTTTTTACGTGAATACAATACTTCCCTTATTGAGGGAAGTAAAAACAAGATACTTAGTGTAAATCTTCTATAAACTAGCAAAAACAATTTCAAGCGATATACTGAAAATGATATAATATGCATTTTTTCATAGTGTAGTATCTTATGGCATTTTGGCATGGGGTGGTGCCTATAAAGATAATAAAGATATTCTACAAAGCCTGCAAACAAAAATCCTTAAAATTATCAATAAAAACACTATTGCAGATAAAAATCTTCCAAACTTAAACCAAATGTTCACTTTTGAAAGTTTCAAATTCTACTATAATGATTTAAAGGATCAGTTTCTTGCCTCAAAAAGTTCCACGCGAAATAAATTGCTAATCTTACATAAACATCAAAAACGCATTAGCGATAAAAATAGTTATAGAAATGCAATGACTAATTTCAATAATTTAGAAAACCACCTGAAGACTCTCGATATAGGAAATAAACGCCATATTATGATTTTAAGAGAGTGGATAAGAGAACATATACCTCCGTATAATTAAGCATTGTAACTTGTGCCAACAAAATGCTAGTATATTTATCTTTAGATAGCAAACCTAAAATTAATCTTATAAAAAAAATTATGTACCATACTAAGCTTGGAAAGCTAACCAAAAATTAATCTTATAAAAAAATATATTGTATATATGTACCATACTAAGCTTGGAAAGCTTATCAAAAATGTATAATATAAATAGAACAATAATCAAATGTTTAAAAATAATTGTCAGTAACAAAATTGTCATCTTGTTATTTTAGTTGATAAGTTTCCTCTTTCTGTCTAGTATGTAAGTCTGTTTTTCATGTATTTCTTATTTTATTTTTTAGTCTGATATACGCCGGATCACCACTTCTGTGGTGGTTTTTTAATAACCCATGTATCTGGAATTTATTTGAATAAATGAATGTTGAACAAAATCCAAAGTAAGGGAATTATCTCATCCCAAGTGTACGGATGAGATGACTCTGATTGATGGGTGAGATAGCTCACAGGTTTTTTTTTAGGTTTTTTGGCCAAAACTTTGCCTTACCTATCACTCAAATTTATATATTTTGAGCAGTGCTCATGAAACAAAAATGAACAATGATCATATTGAATGCAGTCTTCCTTTCTTGAATTACAGTGATATTTTTCACTGCAGCCAGTACATTCAGTGTCATTTTCTTGTTCGAGGTTATCACTGGAGTCACAAGTATCCATTTCTATACAGGAAGAAGATGAAGAGAAAGTTTCTCTTGTCCTTATTCTTTGATTTACTGATCTTGGGATAGATTATTTGCTTAGTTCCTTTAATTATATTTATATTTTGGAATTTCTTCTTTCCTTCCACTGTATTGCGCTTTTTAAAATTGCTGGTAACTGCTTGGAACGTTTTCTTCCTTGATACCAAATATTGATTGAACTGGAGAAATTTATTACAGAAGTTTGGAAGGAGTTTCATTTTCAGCCTTAACTGTAACTTCAGAGTTTGGCTGAATGTTCTGCTTTTTGGTAAGAGACTCCTCCCGATTTCTGAATGCTCAAGTCGGGATGTCTTCTTAAAAAATGTTATATATATATATATATATATATATATATATATACATATATATATATATATATATATATATATATATATATATACATATATATATATATATATATATATATATATCATTTTCAAGATTTTCTTTCCCTCTAATAAAAAATACCTGAATTTGTTGTTTTCAAGAGAAAATATTTTATAATTTTTAATGAAGTATAAGGAATGTAGAAGTTACCATCTATTGGCAATCCGTCTAATTAATAGGTAGACATGCATGACAACTTTTGGATTTTAGATATTAACATTATTTACTCAAGTGTAATCTATTACGCAAATAAACTGAATTTAATCAACGCCTTAAATATATACTGTGACCAATTAAGTCGAAACCATATGGAAAACTTCTTTACTATTGGTTCTATGAAAAAAAGGTATTCTTGATAAAAAGTTCTGCATATTCAAAAACTTATGAAGCAACCATCAAATATCATTTTTTTTAATCAGTATACGAGTGGAGTCTTAAATAAGATTTCTTTTTCAAGAATAAAGCACATTTATTTTTGAAAATATAGAAAGTTTTAATTGAAAAGAGTTGATCCTAATTAAAAAATATGGTCAGATATCCAATATTATCCATCCACCATGAAAAAACATATTTTATTATTTTTATTAACTTCTGTGTATTAGTATTGATAATTTACGTCTACCGATAAATATTTAATCTAGGATGCATTGACTGCAAACGTCAAATTGCTAGTTCGTTTTATAAAATACAAGAAATGGCGGCTCTATTAACTAGTGAGGAAAAAATTGAACTAGTTTTGATTGTCGGAGATAATTATACCTAATCCGTTGGTTACATGATGTAAGCTGACGTTTCGCCCAAATCTAATTAGGCATCTTCGGAGTGTCCTTCAATCTTGACTATCACTGACTATATTCATACTAGACTATAGTCAATTCGTACCAACATATATTTATATTATTTAATATATTATTTCACTTAGATCTTTTGGACGGTAAGGGTGCGCCATATCTCTTCGACGATATTGTGCTAAATATTTCAGTCTATCCTGAAGAAATACGGTTGAAACTGAAATGTATTTTATCGTGGACCGATAAATAAAGAGTAACAAAACTTTTCTGCAAAAAATCAAATGAATCTTACTATTCAATAACACACACAAAAATAGGAGAAAATATTCTCTAAATATATCAATACATTGAGATTACATATAACTCACCAAGTAAAAGCGCCTCCCTCATATCCTTGATGGACTGACTTGGAGTTTGCACCACACTCTCCTTGTCGCTCCTGTAGAGTATTGGTGCTATCGATGCAACGCATTTGACCCTCATCGAACCTCCCCTGAAGTGTTGGCTGCTCAGCACGAACCTCAAACCAAGGGTCGACGAGACAAGGCCCTTCGAATGATGGTGAAGAGGGTAGTGGATTAGGCTCTCCATTGATTTGATCTGCAAGACGTTCAATTTTACCAAATTGTGTGAAAAAATGTTGATAGTCGAACATAATAATTAGAGATTTTGAGAACGGCTATAGAATTATATCCAACTAGATGATTCCCAGAAAAGTAATTCTTTCGTTCAAGGATCAATAGCAATTTTAAAAATTGATACATCGGATCATGAATCAGTCTTAGCCGATTTTAATAAATTTGCTAATAAATAAATAGGGGAGAAATAGCAATCACATTTTCATTCGTTTCCAGCAACGTTCCATTTCAAAAAATGACTTAAAAAAATGTCGTATCTAAGTTCAAAGAAAAATTACTTGGAAAAAAGAAATAGAAGCAAGCTTTTCATTTCATAAAGTCATCTAATTACAAATGAAAGATGCTTAAAATTTGACATTTGATCAAAAACTGTAATTACATAGGTAAATGTATGATATGTTGAATGATCATTTGAATCCAAAAATGTCAAAAACAAGGTGTCTCATCAAAACATCCGAAATTAAGGCCTGTTCCGAATAAAATGGAAGCGAAAAATTATCCTTATTTACGTAAAAAAGCTGAAAGATGACTTTCTATACCCGCTATATATATTATATTTATGAAATGATGTAAAGATTTCGCAACTGAAAATATGTTCGAATAAATGACTTCAGTAGATAGATAGGTAATAATACTATTATGATTACCTGACTTACAACGTTGATAACAACTACTCTATGAGCAAATACTCCACCCGCATTGCATTACGTCGTCGCTGGTAGAAGCAGTATCTTAGAAATCTTATCCGACACAATACTCCAAACTTCTAAATCACTTTGCTTTAATTTAATTCGGAACACATCACAGTTTTATCAAATATACCTATGATCGCCGATTTTGTTCTTTCTGGAAATCATCAGCTAAACATATGACTCGATTTTGAAGTATTGTGTCGAATAATTTCTAAAAATCACCAAACTATTATAAAATATCAAAAAGTAGTCATTGACTAAATGTAATCAAAGAAATTTTGAGTTACAGCTATGATTTGTACCTACAAGTTAGTTTGTAGCATTTTTTCCCTAAAAGTGATAAGGAAAATATTAAAAATTAAAAACTTATCTACATTCCTCGCTACGACCCGTCGGATTTTTTATTTATGGAGCAAAAATAAAATATCATTGAACTGGTAATAATCGATCGATACCATTATAATATATTCAGAGCTGTAGATTGAGTAGACGATTTAGTCATATACTTAGACTCTTTCGTATTACATAAAATATGTTTATTTCTTTGATAAAAGAAAACATATTCAATTGCTTTGAAGTTATAAATCGAGATTTTAAAGACATTTTTAAATTTTGTGGTCACATTGTCCCTCCAGAAACTGATATATAGAGAACTAAATGAATCGAATTTGAAAATTGCGTGCTATACTGAAGTTGATGTTTTGTACCCAGCAGCACAGCATGCATTTATAGTAGATTATGTTCTCCTATGACATTCCTTATTCTATCTGTGGTGATGGAGATTAGCCCTGTTGCTCTAATGATGTTGGGAATTATGCATCGTTCGCTATCTGTCCTTGTACTGTTTTAGATTTCCATTTTGAAATTTGAGTATTGTGCTTATTCTGCTATAAAATTATTTTTTTCTTTGGTTTTCATTTTCTATGTTCGACTTTATCATGTTCATCTATGCCTAGTTATTTGTAAACGTCTGTTTCTCCCAAGCATTTGATTGTTGTTTCATTACGTTGTGTTGTTTTGCTTGTAATCTTCTTTTTACGAATGAGGCTTTCGCACATTTATTAAGACCGAATTTCCTTTTGATGTCATCACTACTATCGCCAATTTATCTAATATTTTTAGTATAATCCTGATTTCAAGTTTATTCAAAATATTCTTGGTATTCATTCTAAATTCATACTTAACAACAATCACCAATTTTTCCAGCACATTTTACAATATTTTATTTTAAATAATGTAAAGTGTAAAGACATATATTCAATTCTATTAAAATTCTATGTACCTAAATTAAACTTGAGACTGAAAGATTATTACAAATTTAAAACTAACTCTAAGTACAAGTAGCTCCCTTATGAACCGGATGTTATCAGATTGTAGTAGTAGTAGTAAAAGGATTAAATGTCGATATTTTAATACCAGTTTCAAACAGTTGAAAAAGCTCTACCTACTACTTATTTATATAAAATCCGCATCAACCTCTTAGGGTCATTAGCGGTGGTACAGAAAATATAATTTATATTATAATAAGTGTATAGAGTAGTGAATATGTAGCGTATAGTGTTAAGTATTTATAGTACTTTAGCCATATGGATATGGTTTATTCACGTGAAACAAATATTTCTAGCAGACATACAGACAAGACGGAGTTAATTGAACATATTCAATTATTTAAATAATATATGCTTCATGGAAGTCGTTAATACGTTAATTAATCTTTCTTCATAGGATATATTTTAGAAAGCATAAAAGAGCTATTATTTTTCAATAAATCTTGGACAACAAACATTTAGAAAATTAGCATAAATTAATATTCGAGCTTGCAGTATCATTCTACTACTGGTATCAATAATATTCTTTATTACCTACTCTACTGCATTTGATGCGATTCTAGAAAACTATAATCCTGACATATTTCCACGTTTTCAAAAGTCGCTAGATCCGGATAGAATTCGTAATGGTTTTTAGTTTTTATATGTGTCTTTATTTACAAAGGATATCGACGTTTTTCTCAACTATAAAAATGGCCAAAATCTAGAACAAATGTTCAGCTCTTTCTTCGCCAAATTTGTAACAGATATGAACAGATATTTTTTTAATTCTTTGGACCAGAGAGTTTCTTAAGCGTTTCCTTCGAAAATTAAATAAAATGGCAAATAGAAAATATTTTTGACTAACTTATATAATCTATAAGTTTTGTCAATGAGCTTTTCAGATAAAATTGACCAATCAAAAACGAAAATCAAGATCTATGAATTTTTATTTGATAAAATTAAAATTTCCGCTATTTTACCATAGTACTTCTATGAATGTCCTCATCTAAATTAAATTGTAGTTCTACTGGAATGTTCAGAAATTGGATTTTGAACGTCGCATCGATAGCTATTATTGCTTTTCGATTCTGAAAGGATCATTTACTGTGAAGTTTATTGCATGGGCCCCGATGTCTGGTGCCTATTGCTAGTGATGATATAAAAATAAAATATTGTTGTGAACTTATTAGAAATTCTGCTGAGAAATTACAGTGAGACATTAGGAAATACTGCTGTCGCAAATCGTCGAAATTACTTTTCTATTCAATTGCATGCTATATCATATTCATTGCTGGACATTAAAGGAATGTCGTTGCAAAGTAAATAGAAGGATGCTTGATTTTCGTATAATTTCCACAATCTTCCAAATTAGAATTTGTTCATTTACGCCAGTGATTGGAGGAAATTTTACGTTATACATCCATCAGTAGGTTACTTGACTCTGTAATTTCAAGGGTACCGAGTTTTACACGGTGAACAAACATAATTGAGAAAGTTTTTATATATATTACTCCTATTACTTCTCTGTCCTTTCATAAATATTAATAAGAATGATAATCAATTACCCCTTACCCCTAACGGAAGTAGATACTAACTTACTTATTTCAAATGGATTATTATATTTTTTTATAAATTGTCATTCCACTTCTTATTTTAAGGTAACTTTTATTAGGATTCCCTATTTCAAAAATTCATACTTTTTGAGATATTTTCATTGTAGTGAAAATTATTGCGAAAACATATCCTTACAACAGAAATGGTAATTATCTTCACGTGATTGTTTTTCAAACACGTAATAACGAAGTATATGTCTTTCGTTCAGACCAGGTACAATTAATATTAAACATACAGGGTGCTCTAAAAATCGAAACAAAAATATTAATTGGTCATCCTATTGAGTGTTCTTTTCTTTTTCGATCCAAACGAGCATTCCCTATACCTTAATTTTCATGTTTTATAATTAATTTGAGTTATTTGTGAAACAACACTAGTTTCATGTCATTCCAAAGTATTTTCTTTTATTAATGTCATGATGACAAGCTTTCAGTGGTTTATGTATTTAAAATCAATTTCATATTTCTAAATATGAAAAACCATTATTCAAGTGCCCATTTTCTAAATTTATTTTACTCAGGTACATGGGGAGTGCCACAGAGTTATTAGAAGGCCCGGCCGACGATTTACTGAATTATATTTCAATTTGCCAAGAATGACAGAAGAAATTCAGAAGAATTGAATCCAATTTTCTTCTGTTAGGTTCGTTAAAAAATGAGCCATTTACGAACAATGAAGAAAATTGAATTGATATTCTTGCTTATTTCAAAGCCCAAACTCTAGCATCCATCCATAATAATAATAAAGGTCTTTATTTTTAATCACAAATAATAGTTTACAATACCTAATGTAATGATGGGGCGAAATTCAGATTGACCACAATTGAAATAATAGCGGTCATCTGTTCTACCATTTAGCCCCTGTAATCAATTGTTTTACTATATATACACATATATACATACGTATATAGGGGGTCCCACGGTCATGGCCTATTATAAGTTTCTGGAGAATGACAAAAGCTATCGACATGAAACTTTTATGGTGTCTATTAGAGAGTTTAAACTTTGGAAAATATTTTCATAAAAAAATAACTTCCGGTTTTGCCGGAAGTAATAACAACTTTGTTATTTCAAATAGGATACCCCATCTGTCGATATGTTTTTGAAATCTACACAAAATTTTGAGTAAAATGGATATACCTTTCCCTATAGTTAAAGTTAATAGTTTTAGAGTTATTTAATTTTTTTCGGTAAAAATCGACAAATGCGGGTTGATCGAAAATAGGTCATAACTTTTTTGTTATTTGCTTGACAAACGTGGAGTTAGAAGTTTTGGAAGCTCTGCACATTATTTTGAAGACTTTATTTTAATTTTTCTTAATTTCCTAAGAAATTATTAGAGAAAAATCGATATGAAGATGACTTAATTTCAAACGTTAATAACATTCTTATTTCAAATAGAACACCCTGTATTTTTGCACCAGCATATGCAAAATTAAAATACCTGTCTATTGATATAACCACTTCCATATCTAAAGCTGACAGATTTAAAGTTATTAAACAATTTCCGATTTTTCAACAATTATTTTGTATTACCTTATCTTTGGAACGCATCAAAACGGTATCCATAGTTACCACTGACTTATGTCAGTGTCAAAGTGCAAAATAGAAATTGTTTCTTTCACAGTTTTTTTATTGAAATTTATTACAATCATGAATCGAGAATACACACATGTCGATCTGCTCACTCTTTTAGCAATTTATGGAGAGTGCAATAGGTTTGTCGCGAGAACATGCAGGGAATTTAACGCCCGAAATTCGAATTTGTCTCCGATGACTGCAAAGAAATTTTGCCGCATTCAACATAATTTTGTTTAATATTGCCAAAAAAATACTCCAAGAAATTATATTCCTCCTATTTCCGCTGATGAAGCAATGCAATTACAGCTGATATCTTAAAAGTTATCGAACAATTTCAGATTTTTTCAATAATTATTTTATATTAATTTACCTTTGGAACGCTTCAGTATGTAATAAAAAACGAAACAAAACAATAAGAAATTTAATAATCTACAGAAAAATTGTTAAACAATAACTTATTGATAAAAAACAAAACAATACTTTAAATATAATTTAATAAGTGTTCAAAGTGCCCCCCTTTTACTTCAAAACATTCTTGATTCCACAATAGATGTTGCTTTTCTTATTTCTGCAGGGTCTACATCTGCTAAGACGTTTTGTACACGATTTCTTAGGTCTTCTATCGTTTGCACTGCAGGACGGTTAGTGTAAACTTTTCCCTTATGACCCCCCACAAATAAAAATCTAGGGGCGTTAGATCTGAAGACTGGTGCCCAATTCCAGGGACCCAAGCGCCGCAACCACCTGTCCTCAAACATTTCATAAAGTTCTTCGGTATCTTCATGGCTGCAATGAGCTGGTGCTCCGTCAAACTGATACCAGCAGCTTATGGCCTTCGTCAATTTGGCAAGTCATCTACAAAGTCTGTAATGATGGTACGCAATATTTCAAGTTATTTTTCGCGGTCCAGCACTTCGTCATAAATATAAAACTTTAAGCGTGTTGTCTTTCATAAGAGCAGAAACGTTGAAGCTGAATTTAACTTGAAACTTTTGTTCTTTCGTCAAATGTAGGTTTGCGTATGCCCAGAAATGATTATTTTTTGAGTTTAAGATTCCTTCTCGCGAAAATTTGGCTTCCTCAGTCCAAATTATTTTTTTCATAAAGTTTTCGTCTTCTTGGATGTTTAGCAGAAACATTTTGCAAAATTCTACTCTTCTAGGACCATCTTGGGGGTGTAGATGTTGAATTTGTGTAAACTTAAATTCATGCATTTTGTGCTGTTTTAAAATTCTTTGAATTGACGATCTTGCTACAGGTAAGTCATGTTCGGCGCTTCGAATTGAAGCTTGAGGATTTCAGTAAAAGTTGGCCAATACGGTAATGCGTGTTGCTTCGTCAGCAGTAATCGGAGGAACCCGATTTCTTGGAACACTTTGTTGGCCATGTTGAACAAAATTATCTGAAATCCGGCAAAATTTCTTTGCTGTCATCGGTGGCAAATTCGGATTTCGGGCGTTAAACGCCCTGCATGTTCTCGCAATCTCGCAACAATCCTATTGCACTCTCCATAAATTGCAAAAAGGTTGAGCAGATCGGCATTTGTGTATTCTCGATTCATGATTGTGATAAATTTCAATAAAAAAAACTATGAAAGAGACAATTTCTGATTTTACACTTTGATACTGACATAAATGAGTGGTAACTATGGTTACATTATTGATGCGTTCCAAAGTTAAGGTAATACAAAATAATTGTTGAAAAAATCGGAAATTGTTTAATAACTTTTAATCTATCAGCTTTAGATATGGAAGTGGTTACATCAATAGAAAGGTATTTTAATTTTGTATATGCTAGTGCAAAAAAATACAGGCTGTTCTATTTGAAATAAGAAAGTAATTAACGTTTGAAATTAAGTCATCTTCATATCGATTTTTCTCTAATAATTTCTTAGGAAATTAAGAAAAATCATAATATAGTCTTCAAAATAATGTGCAGAGATTCCAAAACTTCTAACTCCACGTTTGTCAAGCAAATAACAAAAAAGTTATGACCTATTTTCGATCAACCCGCATTTGTCGATTTTGACCGAAAAAAATTAAATAACTCTAAAACTATTAACTTTAAGTATAGGGAAAGGTATATCCATTTTACTCAAAATTTTGTGTAGATTTCAAAAATGTATCGACATATGGGGTATCCTATTTGAAATAACAAAGTTGTTATTACTTCCGGCAAAACCGGAAGTGATTTTTTATGAAAAAAATTTCCAAAGATAGATTAAACTCTCTCATAGACACCATAAAAGTTTCAAATCGATAGCTTTTGTCATTCTCCAGAAACTTCTAATAGGCCATGACCGTGGGACACCCTGTATATATAAAGCTTATAAAATTTTGAATGTTTGCTATCATGACATACTGCCTACAACCAAACAAAACAAGTAGATACCTCATCTGCTGAATCAACCGAACGCGAGAAAACAGTTTTCGAACCCGCTTGCCTAGTCATCGCCATTATTGTTATTGTTGCTCCAGGAGAATTAATTTTAGATATTTCATAAATTTCCTTATATTATGAGTTTTATGTTCACAAGAAAGACTGTTATAGTATTTGTACACACAAAAAGAGAAAGCTCGTTCAAATAATATCAATCTGTGAGTTGGTGGTGAAATCAATCCTTTATACCTTAGATTAATATTGTGAACATCAGTCCGAAATGTAATTTAGTTCAGCAGATATGACGGACAGGAAGTATGTAGTATTGAGTAATACAAGGATAATGAAGCAAAAACAAATCGGTTAGGCATATTTAGCCAGCCCGACTCTCTTAACTTTCCACTAATATGATCATATTTTCTAAGTCCATAGATAAACCTTAAGCAGGAATTTTGCACTTTCTGGATACTTCGAAGGAAGTCAACGTCTAGGGACGCGAAGAACACAAGAGCACCGTAGCTAAATTTAGAAAATACTAATGAATCGACCAAATTTTCTTTACTGGAATAGAGAGATTTCTTCTAAATGGATAAAGAATTTGTAAGGAGTAATAAGCAGATTGAATACATTTAGACACGTGACTGCGATATCTAAAAGTGTTGTCCATGACCAATCCCAAATTGCGTACCTCTTTTACAACAGGCATGATATTATTGTCAATTTTTAATTCAACGATGCTAGTAAGAGACTCACATAACTGTTTATTGCCAAATAATATTGCTTTAGATTTTGCGGGGTTAATACACAGTGCATGGCAATTAGAAATATCATGGACAACACTTAGGTCATCGTTAATTGACTTAATTGCCTCATTAATTTTGCCGGGATGGAAACTTAATAAATCTGTGTGTCATCCGCATACAAATGTGAATTACAATAGTTTGACCTGGAAGCAAATGAACTAGTGTAGATTAAAAACAGTAAAGGTCCCAAAATAGATCCCTGTGGAACACCAACTTCAACGTTCAATGGTTGTGATAGTTTATCATGAAATCTGGCTTTCGGTCATTCAGGCAGCTGGTAATAATTTCTACTGCAGTATTGCTGAAACCTATATAGTGCAAAACAGAATACAAGATATTATGATTCAAGGTATCAAAAGCTTTGGTTTAGTCCAGCAATATTAGGATATTTAACATACCCCTATGAGAAGCAGTAAGAATGTCATCCGTTATTTTAAGAAGTGTAGTTGTGCATCTGTGACCTGATCTAAATCCTGACTGATAATTTGGGAGCAAGTTATATCTTTCCAAATGTGCAAGAATTTGTTCAAATAAGATTTTTTCAAAGATCTTGGAAAGAACTGGAAGGAGACTGATTGGTCGCACATGTATCAATTCTGTTGGTGATTTATTTTTTGGTAGCGGCTGTACAATAGAATTTTTCCATGAGGTAGGAAAGTAGCTACTTATAAGACAGGAATTGAAAATATGAACAAGGTATTGGATTATATATGGACAGCACTTGCGAATAAAATCGATTGTTAAACCATGTAACCCTTTTATTTCAATATGATAGCTAGGATTACTTTAAAGATTTTACAATCCCATAGCTCAGTGCAGACGGGAGGGTTCAAATTATCGATTATATTGTATTAATCTATTTAATTGTTGGATATTGGTACACCGTTTTCGGATAAAACTTAATGTTACGTATGTTCTTAACTATGAAAGAATGATCATATACATTTCTATAATCTGGGTTAATTTAATAGTGAAGTGAATGTCCTTACTTATGACTCAAAAAAAAAGAATGGTGGTATACGTCTACCAGTTCCTGTTGAGGATATGAAGGGTAACAAATACTATGTCTATGCTTATCTATGTATTTCTTATCTGGTCCACCTTCCAGGTCAGCATCCGTCAGGTAAACCGTTGCCAGCCGCTTCTACGGTTTGAATAGGACTTAAGGAACAGATTGATGTGATCCTACCAGCTTAGCGGTGTTGGGGATGAATATGACCAACTCCACAGGTGAGAAGGGTAAAGATAAAGAGGCCTATGAAGAAATAACCGGTTCAGGAATGTAAGAAGTAGTACGGTGTAAGAAAGGGGCACTGTATCTAGGCGTGTTATAAATTCCACACATACCTGTGATGGTGGATGGCCTCGGTCTGGATGAAAATGATCTTCCCACGGGTTCCGTGAGGGTGAAAGGTCGAAGAAAAGGATTTTCCACAAGAAGTGTGTAGCCGGCTTCCACCACAAACTACGTTTCCTTCGCCAATGTATCGACTTTCACAATTTAGATAATATATCCGCAGAAATTGCGCTACGTTCTCTTCCAACCACGTGGACCAGAGAATCTATTCTATCTGAGGTTAAGATTTTAAATGCCTTCAGTCTCGTTTCTCACACGGAACTGTTGGTACCTGGGGGGGATCGATTGTCTCAAGACACGGAAGGGGAATGAGAAGGCCATCATGAATGATACTGGAGATGGAAGCAAATAATAGAGAAGTGTTCTTTCTCTTGAGAAGAAGAAGAATATGGAGCTGTGAAATAATTGGATATCTTCATAGAGGTCGCTGACTGGAAGGTAAGATCAGGGTGTTTTGCTGAATTTATTGAACTAATTATTTCCCTTGGTTCTAGGAGGCCCCTATTTCTTGGGTCTGAAGAACTTGATGTGAGATATATTCATATCGTGTGCTTATTTACAGTGCTTAAAATAAATATTATGTTCCTATCTAAGTCTTATTTCGAGCTTAACATTAAATAAATTAATACCTATATAAAAAACAAAATGCGGTAAACAAAAGGAATATGAACGGTAACAACTCCCCCCTTACCAAAAAAAAAGTTTTTATTCTACCAAGAAAAACTTTCCTTGCGATCTACTTCCTTCCACCTCAATTTTGATCTTCCTCGTCCGTTAAGACATCAGGAGGATGCGCTTTCAAATCTTTTGCATGCCAAATTCCGACCTTAGTATCATTTTGGGTCTTAAGCTCATAGGACCATGGCGAGAGTACTTTTGAGATAACGAAGGGTCCAGAATATCTGTGAGCCAGCTTAGCTGTAAACTTCTTCGATGCATCAGACATAACGTAATTGCGCTTCCAAACATTCTGCCCCTCTGAGAATGTATCACGTCTCCTGCGTAAATTATATTGTTTGCTACTCTTCCCATAAGCTTTGCCCAGTCGTTGAGACACATCATGGAATACCCTTTCTAGAGCTCTAGACTTGTTTTCCGCATCAAATCCTTGAGTTGTTTGAGGTCTATGTTGATTACCTTTGTATTGGATTTCACGTCCAAAGTTGATGAAATTTGGGGTAAGTCCCGTTGACTCGTGCTTTGCTGATCTGATCGCCGATGCAACTTTGGGCAGATATCGGTCCCACAAGCGATGGTTGTCCGCTACGTATGCGGAAAGCATTGTCTTTATGACCCTATGGGTTCTCTCTACTGGGTTACTCTGAGGATGGTAGTTGGGAGTATAACGAATCTTTACTCCATACTCCTCTAACTTGGACTTGAAAACTGCGCTAGTGAACTGTTTGCCATTATCTGTGATTATACTTCTAGGAGCACCGAACAGTAAGATCACCTGATCCTCAAAAATCGAAGAAATTATCTTTCCAGTTGCTTTGCGTAGGGGAAAGAGAAGTGTAAATTTACTGAAACAGTCACAAACCGAAAATATAAAGGAGTAACCGGCCGTCGTTCGAGGTAGTGGACCTACAAGATCTATGCTCAATAACTGCCATGGTCGATCCAGTGTTGGAGTGAGGCTGAGCATTTGGCCAGCAGGCTTTTGCTGTTCTGACTTAGTCTGCAGACAGACTTTACAATGACGGATATATCTAGCTACATCTGACTTCATCTGGGGCCAATAGTACGTATTGGAGATGCGTCCAAACGTCTTGAGTATTCCTAGATGTCCACAGGTAGGCGGATCATGGTGAGTTTGGATTATCTCGGATCTTTTTTCTTTGGGTACCACCATGAGCCATCCGTCCCGCTCCTCCAATTCAGGATAAGTAACTTTACCCAGTTTTAACAACTTCCCATGCTCGATTCTCCAGAGTGGAAATTTTTCAGGCTCCTTTTGAATCCTTTCGACCATCTTATTGTACCACCTATCGCGGACTGGTCCTGTATCGACCACACTCATAACTGGCACCGAACGAGAAAGCGTATCGGCCACCACATGATCTTTTCCCTTGCGGTGTACAATATCAAAGTCATATTGCTGGATACGAACCGCCCATCTTGCAATCCTCCCGACGGGATCTTTGATACTGTACAACCATTTAAGCGAATAGTGGTCCGTAACCACGGTAAACCGAGTACCTTCGATATAGGGTCTCAACTTCTCGATCGCAAAAAGAACCGCGAGGCATTCCTTTTCTGTGGTGCTATATTTGCGTTCATTTCGGTTAAGGGAGCGGCTCAAGTAACAAATGACTTTTTCAGTCCCTTCTTGTACCTGTGACAGGATTGCACCCAAGCCATAGTCAGAGGCATCGCACTGTATAGTAAACGGTTTATCAAAGTCAGGGCAGGTTAAAATTGGGGCGGAGACTAGATGAGTTTTGATAGTACCCAGGGCTTCTTGACATTTTTCGTCCCAGTGAAACTTTCTATCTTTGCGTAGCAGGTCGGTCATTGGGGCAATCACTGTGGAGAAATCCTTAACAAATCTTCGATACCAGGATGCTAAACCCACAATACGTCTTACTTCCGAAACTGTTTTTGGTGCCGGAATGTTCACAATAGCCTCTACTTTTTCGGGATCCACCATCAGGCCCGATGCATTAACGACGTATCCCAAGTACTTTAGCTCGGACTTGCAAAAATTACACTTGTCTTCATTCAAAGTCAATCCTGCTTTGGTGATACGTCGGATTACTTCCGTCAAAACCTCTAGGTGCTTAGAAAAGGTAGGAGTACAGATTATTATGTCGTCCAAATAGACGAAAACAAATTGTTCCAGATCCACACCTACAACTCTATCTATGAAGCGCTGCCACGTTGCTGGAGCGTTATGAAGACCAAATGGCATCCTTTTAAATTGATACAGACCTCGAGTTGGTACAACGAATGCAGTTAATGGGCGAGACTCCTTTGCGACTGGTATCTGCCAGTATGCCGATTTAATGTCTAATGTAGTGAGGTATCTCGCGTCTCGTAACTTATCCAACGTGGAACTTATGAACGGAAGTGGATATGCGTCCGGTAAACTCACTTCGTTCAGCTTCTTATAGTTTACACAGAACCTATAAGTACCATCAGACTTTTTTACTAAGACAATTGGCGATGCCCATGGAGAGTCTGAGGGTTCAATTATATCATCTCGGAGCATTTTTTCCAGTTCGACATTAACATGCTTCTGGAGCGCCGGAGAAAGAGGATAATGCCGTTGCTTTATGGGTGGAGAGGTGGTTCGTATGACATGTTCGACTACTGTCGTAAGACCCAACCCAGTGACATTGTTTTTGAAAGTTTGCTTTATTAGGTCTGTCAACTGCTGTCGCTCCGAATCGGAGAGATTATCAATGGCCTGGATGGAGTTGACATGTACCTGTGAGATTGCATTATCTGGGGTAAATTCCCACTGACCTGAATACAAGTCAGGTATAATTCTCATCTCTTTCCAAAAATCTACGCCTAGGATTAAATAATGAGGCAGATTGGGTACAATCAAAATCGTAAATAGGCCGACTCGGTTTTGGAGTTGTATAGAAACAATAGTAGTTCCGATAACACTGCATGTGTCACCATTAGCTACTGTACAAAACTTTAAGGGTGAGTCCTTTAGAGGGCACGAATGTTTTAATAGATTCCATCCGGGACCACCTATTATGGTCTGAGAACATCCTGAATCCAACAAACCCATAAATTCGTGTCCATAAATTTTCACCCTCAAGTAAGGTCGACAATCATTCTTCGCATGTGCCAGAACATAATCAAGGATAGCAGTAGTCACGTCCAACTTGGCCGAATCTTTGGAAAGAGGTGTCTCCTGTCGACCTACAGGGGATCTCTCTGGCCGTTTTTTGAGCAGGAGGTACACTCTTTCACGGTAGTATTTGGCTTCCCACATTTGAAACAAAATAATCGGCGTTTTTTTTGACATTTTCGGAAACGATGACCGGCTTCCTGACAATTCCAACATATGTTGGTTGAAGGATGGGCCATAGTTTTGTCAGCTGTGCGATCTGTCTGGATAGGATGTGATAGAGTTGCCTGGATAGTTGATACTGCAACTGCAGTCGATCCCACCTTACGGTATGCTAATTCTGGTTCGAGCAGCTGTTTGAAATTTGCTGGGGGTGGACAGAAATTCTGAATCCTCGATGATGTATCTTCGATAGCACGCCCCAACCTCGACAAATCTGCTAGTGTTGTAACATGAAGAAGTGCCAGTTGAGATTGAATATGTGGTAACATATTCCTTCTAATCATTTTTACCCTATTATCCTCTGAGGGTTTATTGCCGCCTAGTCGGTTGAACAGGTTCTCCATCGTAGCAATATAACTGATCACCTTCTCCTTCGCACCCTGCGTTCTCTTCCGAATTTCTTCCCATAGATCATACTCGTAATCGTATGGTAGAAAGTCATCTCGCAGCTTCCCAACAAGTTGATCCCATGAAGAAAAGGTGTGAGTCCTCCACCAGAGTAAAGCTCCCTTAGTGAACAATTCAGATGCCGACCGTAAAAGTTGATCTGGACTAACGCCTCTGGAGATTCGCAACTCTTCAACCCGTTCTAGGAAAGTTGTAACACTGGATTCCCCGTCAAAGGATAGTTTCCATCTGGACACGTCGTAGTAGTAAGGATCATGAATTCGAGGTGCTGACTGAATAGGCGATACTTGCAAATTTCTCAATCTAGTTTCAAGATCTGGTGTAGAATTCATAGTGGCTAGTCTCTCTTGTCCAGTGTAATAACCTCTCGCATCCACTGGTAGTCTGGTCTGCCCCCTGCGTTCTGAAAACCTAACAGATGGGTGACTCCCCGACAGGTGATAGTTGTTAAATCCATTTGGGCCTCCTGACAAATCATGAACATCATTTTGCGAGATTTGCATCCTCGTTTGAAGAGTAGAAGTTGTCGTGGTTGAGTTTCTTAGTACAGCAGGTCGCCTTTGGGCTCCACTTATCATCGGATTCTCCAAACTCTGCCTTACAACCGTAACTCCTTCCAGGTCCTGAATACTGGGTAATTGATCATTTTGACAAGGGCTGCGTGAGGTTGCCAAGTGTCTTTGCTCTATCTCACCTCCACCATTTTGATCTGATCCAACAAGTCCTGATGTCGATGCGTACACAACTTCAGGTATTAGTGGAATCGGTTCATCCATAAGAGAACGTCCAACATTTTCCCTGTCGAGTAGGTCAGCTTTCTCTTCGACCTTTCCCTTCTCTTCCAGGTGTAGATTATCGTGTAGTGTCCCCAATATATCTACCAATTCCATACAACGGCAAAATAAAGCATTTCTAAGGTATTCTTGAGCTTCATCTCCTTGAGGAATTCTGCGTAGTCTACCATAAACATGCGTAAGACGAGTAGAAATCCTTCTGTAATCATTGTCTCTGACTATTCTCTCAAAGGAATTGATTTCATCACTTAAGTCTGTCAGCTTATGATTACATATGTCTAGTTCTTCATCAGCTCGGAGATTCTCTGTCACTCCGGTAAATTGCGTGCCCTTATTTTCGCATCGGAGTGCTCCTCGCAAAGTAGTCCTGTTTTCTACTACGGTACGACGTATCGGCAAGCCTCTTACTAATAATTCATAAGAAATTTCATCACCCAGTAGGCGATTCACTTCCATCTCGAATTAAAGCAAGAATAAATACTAAATTTATCAACAAGCAAAAAGAATCCCAAAATTCAACCGTAATAATATAAGAAATTATAACAAACCCCCCCTTTTTCTCAAAAGGAAAGTCTAGGAGAGAAACCCTATAAAAAATAAAAAAGTGAACTCCAAAATAAAATTCAAACTATTCTTCAGAAATGCGGTAGGTATCAAAATTACTATTGCAAAAACAGTAAACAAAACTATTACACAAGAAAAAAACAAAATATCCTATGCTCCTTCCTCTCAAATATATAGATTATTTAGTGATTGCAACATGGATAAATTTTTGTATCAAATCAAAGACATATCTACAGATAAGAATTAAGTAAATTATTTAAAATATGTGCGTGAAGCGAATATTTTTCACTTTCTCGAGAAACTAGCTTCAAAAGGAAATAAAAAGTTATGGGAACCAATTCCAATATGATATGAAAATTTCGATATTAATTATTCTCTACCACCAACCTCTTGGAAGAGAACGTAGCGCAATTTCTGCGGATATATTATCTAAATTGTGAAAGTCGATACATTGGCGAAGGAAACGTAGTTTGTGGTGGAAGCCGGCTACACACTTCTTGTGGAAAATCCTTTTCTTCGACCTTTCACCCTCACGGAACCCGTGGGAAGATCATTTTCATCCAGACCGAGGCCATCCACCATCACAGGTATGTGTGGAATTTATAACACGCCTAGATACAGTGCCCCTTTCTTACACCGTACTACTTCTTACATTCCTGAACCGGTTATTTCTTCATAGGCCTCTTTATCTTTACCCTTCTCACCTGTGGAGTTGGTCATATTCATCCCCAACACCGCTAAGCTGGTAGGATCACATCAATCTGTTCCTTAAGTCCTATTCAAACCGTAGAAGCGGCTGGCAACGGTTTACCTGACGGATGCTGACCTGGAAGGTGGACCAGATAAGAAATACATAGATAAGCATAGACATAGTTTTTGTTACCCTTCATATCCTCAACAGGAACTGGTAGACGTATACCACCATTCTTTTTTTTTGAGTCATAAGTAAGGACATTCACTTCACTATTAAATTAACCCAGATTATAGAAATGTATATGATCATTCTTTCATAGTTAAGAACATACGTAACATTAAGTTTTATCCGAAAACGGTGTACCAATATCCAACAATTAAATAGATTAATACAATATAATCGATAATTTGAACCCTCCCGTCTGCACTGAGCTATGGGATTGTAAAATCTTTAAAGTAATCCTAGCTATCATATTGAAATAAAAGGGTTACAAAATGGCGAACGAAAAAAAAAAAAAAAAAAGAATGGTGGTATACGTCTACCAGTTCCTGTTGAGGATATGAAGGGTAACAAATACTATGTCTATGCTTATCTATGTATTTCTTATCTGGTCCACCTTCCAGGTCAGCATCCGTCAGGTAAACCGTTGCCAGCCGCTTCTACGGTTTGAATAGGACTTAAGGAACAGATTGATGTGATCCTACCAGCTTAGCGGTGTTGGGGATGAATATGACCAACTCCACAGGTGAGAAGGGTAAAGATAAAGAGGCCTATGAAGAAATAACCGGTTCAGGAATGTAAGAAGTAGTACGGTGTAAGAAAGGGGCACTGTATCTAGGCGTGTTATAAATTCCACACATACCTGTGATGGTGGATGGCCTCGGTCTGGATGAAAATGATCTTCCCACGGGTTCCGTGAGGGTGAAAGGTCGAAGAAAAGGATTTTCCACAAGAAGTGTGTAGCCGGCTTCCACCACAAACTACGTTTCCTTCGCCAATGTATCGACTTTCACAATTTAGATAATATATCCGCAGAAATTGCGCTACGTTCTCTTCCAACCACGTGGACCAGAGAATCTATTCTATCTGAGGTTAAGATTTTAAATGCCTTCAGTCTCGTTTCTCACACGGAACTGTTGGTACCTGGGGGGGATCGATTGTCTCAAGACACGGAAGGGGAATGAGAAGGCCATCATGAATGATACTGGAGATGGAAGCAAATAATAGAGAAGTGTTCTTTCTCTTGAGAAGAAGAAGAATATGGAGCTGTGAAATAATTGGATATCTTCATAGAGGTCGCTGACTGGAAGGTAAGATCAGGGTGTTTTGCTGAATTTATTGAACTAATTATTTCCCTTTGTTCTAGGAGGCCCCTATTTCTTGGGTCTGAAGAACTTGATGTGAGATATATTCATATCGTGTGCTTATTTACAGTGCTTAAAATAAATATTATGTTCCTATCTAAGTCTTATTTCGAGCTTAACATTAAATAAATTAATACCTATATAAAAAAACAAAATGCGGTAAACAAAAGGAATATGAACGGTAACAACTCCCCCCTTACCAAAAAAAAAGTTTTTATTCTACCAAGAAAAACTTTCCTTGCGATCTACTTCCTTCCACCTCAATTTTGATCTTCCTCGTCCGTTAAGACATCAGGAGGATGCGCTTTCAAATCTTTTGCATGCCAAATTCCGACCTTAGTATCATTTTGGGTCTTAAGCTCATAGGACCATGGCGAGAGTACTTTTGAGATAACGAAGGGTCCAGAATATCTATGAGCCAGCTTAGCTGTAAACTTCTTCGATGCATCAGACATAACGTAATTGCGCTTCCAAACATTCTGCCCCTCTGAGAATGTATCACGTCTCCTGCGTAAATTATATTGTTTGCTACTCTTCCCATAAGCTTTGCCCAGTCGTTGAGACACATCATGGAATACCCTTTCTAGAGCTCTAGACTTGTTTTCCGCATCAAATCCTTGAGTTGTTTGAGGTCTATGTTGATTACCTTTGTATTGGATTTCACGTCCAAAGTTGATGAAATTTGGGGTAAGTCCCGTTGACTCGTGCTTTGCTGATCTGATCGCCGATGCAACTTTGGGCAGATATCGGTCCCACAAGCGATGGTTGTCCGCTACGTATGCGGAAAGCATTGTCTTTATGACCCTATGGGTTCTCTCTACTGGGTTACTCTGAGGATGGTAGTTGGGAGTATAACGAATCTTTACTCCATACTCCTCTAACTTGGACTTGAAAACTGCGCTAGTGAACTGTTTGCCATTATCTGTGATTATACTTCTAGGAGCACCGAACAGTAAGATCACCTGATCCTCAAAAATCGAAGAAATTATCTTTCCAGTTGCTTTGCGTAGGGGAAAGAGAAGTGTAAATTTACTGAAACAGTCACAAACCGAAAATATAAAGGAGTAACCGGCCGTCGTTCGAGGTAGTGGACCTACAAGATCTATGCTCAATAACTGCCATGGTCGATCCAGTGTTGGAGTGAGGCTGAGCATTTGGCCAGCAGGCTTTTGCTGTTCTGACTTAGTCTGCAGACAGACTTTACAATGACGGATATATCTAGCTACATCTGACTTCATCTGGGGCCAATAGTACGTATTGGAGATGCGTCCAAACGTCTTGAGTATTCCTAGATGTCCACAGGTAGGCGGATCATGGTGAGTTTGGATTATCTCGGATCTTTTTTCTTTGGGTACCACCATGAGCCATCCGTCCCGCTCCTCCAATTCAGGATAAGTAACTTTACCCAGTTTTAACAACTTCCCATGCTCGATTCTCCAGAGTGGAAATTTTTCAGGCTCCTTTTGAATCCTTTCGACCATCTTATTGTACCACCTATCGCGGACTGGTCCTGTATCGACCACACTCATAACTGGCACCGAACGAGAAAGCGTATCGGCCACCACATGATCTTTTCCCTTGCGGTGTACAATATCAAAGTCATATTGCTGGATACGAACCGCCCATCTTGCAATCCTCCCGACGGGATCTTTGATACTGTACAACCATTTAAGCGAATAGTGGTCCGTAACCACGGTAAACCGAGTACCTTCGATATAGGGTCTCAACTTCTCGATCGCAAAAAGAACCGCGAGGCATTCCTTTTCTGTGGTGCTATATTTGCGTTCATTTCGGTTAAGGGAGCGGCTCAAGTAACAAATGACTTTTTCAGTCCCTTCTTGTACCTGTGACAGGATTGCACCCAAGCCATAGTCAGAGGCATCGCACTGTATAGTAAACGGTTTATCAAAGTCAGGGCAGGTTAAAATTGGGGCGGAGACTAGATGAGTTTTGATAGTACCCAGGGCTTCTTGACATTTTTCGTCCCAGTGAAACTTTCTATCTTTGCGTAGCAGGTCGGTCATTGGGGCAATCACTGTGGAGAAATCCTTAACAAATCTTCGATACCAGGATGCTAAACCCACAATACGTCTTACTTCCGAAACTGTTTTTGGTGCCGGAATGTTCACAATAGCCTCTACTTTTTCGGGATCCACCATCAGGCCCGATGCATTAACGACGTATCCCAAGTACTTTAGCTCGGACTTGCAAAAATTACACTTGTCTTCATTCAAAGTCAATCCTGCTTTGGTGATACGTCGGATTACTTCCGTCAAAACCTCTAGGTGCTTAGAAAAGGTAGGAGTACAGATTATTATGTCGTCCAAATAGACGAAAACAAATTGTTCCAGATCCACACCTACAACTCTATCTATGAAGCGCTGCCACGTTGCTGGAGCGTTATGAAGACCAAATGGCATCCTTTTAAATTGATACAGACCTCGAGTTGGTACAACGAATGCAGTTAATGGGCGAGACTCCTTTGCGACTGGTATCTGCCAGTATGCCGATTTAATGTCTAATGTAGTGAGGTATCTCGCGTCTCGTAACTTATCCAACGTGGAACTTATGAACGGAAGTGGATATGCGTCCGGTAAACTCACTTCGTTCAGCTTCTTATAGTTTACACAGAACCTATAAGTACCATCAGACTTTTTTACTAAGACAATTGGCGATGCCCATGGAGAGTCTGAGGGTTCAATTATATCATCTCGGAGCATTTTTTCCAGTTCGACATTAACATGCTTCTGGAGCGCCGGAGAAAGAGGATAATGCCGTTGCTTTATGGGTGGAGAGGTGGTTCGTATGACATGTTCGACTACTGTCGTAAGACCCAACCCAGTGACATTGTTTTTGAAAGTTTGCTTTATTAGGTCTGTCAACTGCTGTCGCTCCGAATCGGAGAGATTATCAATGGCCTGGATAGTTGATACTGCAACTGCAGTCGATCCCACCTTACGGTATGCTAATTCTGGTTCGAGCAGCTGTTTGAAATTTGCTGGGGGTGGACAGAAATTCTGAATCCTCGATGATGTATCTTCGATAGCACGCCCCAACCTCGACAAATCTGCTAGTGTTGTAACATGAAGAAGTGCCAGTTGAGATTGAATATGTGGTAACATATTCCTTCTAATCATTTTTACCCTATTATCCTCTGAGGGTTTATTGCCGCCTAGTCGGTTGAACAGGTTCTCCATCGTAGCAATATAACTGATCACCTTCTCCTTCGCACCCTGCGTTCTCTTCCGAATTTCTTCCCATAGATCATACTCGTAATCGTATGGTAGAAAGTCATCTCGCAGCTTCCCAACAAGTTGATCCCATGAAGAAAAGGTGTGAGTCCTCCACCAGAGTAAAGCTCCCTTAGTGAACAATTCAGATGCCGACCGTAAAAGTTGATCTGGACTAACGCCTCTGGAGATTCGCAACTCTTCAACCCGTTCTAGGAAAGTTGTAACACTGGATTCCCCGTCAAAGGATAGTTTCCATCTGGACACGTCGTAGTAGTAAGGATCATGAATTCGAGGTGCTGACTGAATAGGCGATACTTGCAAATTTCTCAATCTAGTTTCAAGATCTGGTGTAGAATTCATAGTGGCTAGTCTCTCTTGTCCAGTGTAATAACCTCTCGCATCCACTGGTAGTCTGGTCTGCCCCCTGCGTTCTGAAAACCTAACAGATGGGTGACTCCCCGACAGGTGATAGTTGTTAAATCCATTTGGGCCTCCTGACAAATCATGAACATCATTTTGCGAGATTTGCATCCTCGTTTGAAGAGTAGAAGTTGTCGTGGTTGAGTTTCTTAGTACCGCAGGTCGCCTTTGGGCTCCACTTATCATCGGATTCTCCAAACTCTGCCTTACAACCGTAACTCCTTCCAGATCCTGAATACTGGGTAATTGATCATTTTGACAAGGGCTGCGTGAGGTTGCCAAGTGTCTTTGCTCTATCTCACCTCCACCATTTTGATCTGATCCAACAAGTCCTGATGTCGATGCGTACACAACTTCAGGTATTAGTGGAATCGGTTCATCCATAAGAGAACGTCCAACATTTTCCCTGTCGAGTAGGTCAGCTTTCTCTTCGACCTTTCCCTTCTCTTCCAGGTGTAGATTATCGTGTAGTGTCCCCAATATATCTACCAATTCCATACAACGGCAAAATAAAGCATTTCTAAGGTATTCTTGAGCTTCATCTCCTTGAGGAATTCTGCGTAGTCTACCATAAACATGCGTAAGACGAGTAGAAATCCTTCTGTAATCATTGTCTCTGACTATTCTCTCAAAGGAATTGATTTCATCACTTAAGTCTGTCAGCTTATGATTACATATGTCTAGTTCTTCATCAGCTCGGAGATTCTCTGTCACTCCGGTAAATTGCGTGCCCTTATTTTCGCATCGGAGTGCTCCTCGCAAAGTAGTCCTGTTTTCTACTACGGTACGACGTATCGGCAAGCCTCTTACTAATAATTCATAAGAAATTTCATCACCCAGTAGGCGATTCACTTCCATCTCGAGTTAAAGCAAGAATAAATACTAAATTTATCAACAAGCAAAAAGAATCCCAAAATTCAACCGTAATAATATAAGAAATTATAACAAACCCCCCCTTTTTCTCAAAAGGAAAGTCTAGGAGAGAAACCCTATAAAAAATAAAAAAGTGAACTCCAAAATAAAATTCAAACTATTCTTCAGAAATGCGGTAGGTATCAAAATTACTATTGCAAAAACAGTAAACAAAACTATTACACAAGAAAAAAACAAAATATCCTATGCTCCTTCCTCTCAAATATATAGATTATTTAGTGATTGCAACATGGATAAATTTTTGTATCAAATCAAAGACATATCTACAGATAAGAATTAAGTAAATTATTTAAAATATGTGCGTGAAGCGAATATTTTTCACTTTCTCGAGAAACTAGCTTCAAAAGGAAATAAAAAGTTATGGGAACCAATTCCAATATGATATGAAAATTTCGATATTAATTATTCTCTACCACCATACTTCTTCACAAAATTCTAATAAAAATGACAATAAAATACCAACTTAACTAAGATTTAATTAAAAAAAATTCCAGTACAACAATATCCAACCACGTTTTTGAACACGTTGGGCGCCATTTTGTAACCCTTTTATTTCAATATGATAGCTAGGATTACTTTAAAGATTTTACAATCCCATAGCTCAGTGCAGACGGGAGGGTTCAAATTATCGATTATATTGTATTAATCTATTTAATTGTTGGATATTGGTACACCGTTTTCGGATAAAACTTAATGTTACGTATGTTCTTAACTATGAAAGAATGATCATATACATTCGCCTACTGGGTGATGAAATTTCTTATGAATTATTAGTAAGAGGCTTGCCGATACGTCGTACCGTAGTAGAAAACAGGACTACTTTGCGAGGAGCACTCCGATGCGAAAATAAGGGCACGCAATTTACCGGAGTGACAGAGAATCTCCGAGCTGATGAAGAACTAGACATATGTAATCATAAGCTGACAGACTTAAGTGATGAAATCAATTCCTTTGAGAGAATAGTCAGAGACAATGATTACAGAAGGATTTCTACTCGTCTTACGCATGTTTATGGTAGACTACGCAGAATTCCTCAAGGAGATGAAGCTCAAGAATACCTTAGAAATGCTTTATTTTGCCGTTGTATGGAATTGGTAGATATATTGGGGACACTACACGATAATCTACACCTGGAAGAGAAGGGAAAGGTCGAAGAGAAAGCTGACCTACTCGACAGGGAAAATGTTGGACGTTCTCTTATGGATGAACCGATTCCACTAATACCTGAAGTTGTGTACGCATCGACATCAGGACTTGTTGGATCAGATCAAAATGGTGGAGGTGAGATAGAGCAAAGACACTTGGCAACCTCACGCAGCCCTTGTCAAAATGATCAATTACCCAGTATTCAGGATCTGGAAGGAGTTACGGTTGTAAGGCAGAGTTTGGAGAATCCGATGATAAGTGGAGCCCAAAGGCGACCTGCGGTACTAAGAAACTCAACCACGACAACTTCTACTCTTCAAACGAGGATGCAAATCTCGCAAAATGATGTTCATGATTTGTCAGGAGGCCCAAATGGATTTAACAACTATCACCTGTCGGGGAGTCACCCATCTGTTAGGTTTTCAGAACGCAGGGGGCAGACCAGACTACCAGTGGATGCGAGAGGTTATTACACTGGACAAGAGAGACTAGCCACTATGAATTCTACACCAGATCTTGAAACTAGATTGAGAAATTTGCAAGTATCGCCTATTCAGTCAGCACCTCGAATTCATGATCCTTACTACTACGACGTGTCCAGATGGAAACTATCCTTTGACGGGGAATCCAGTGTTACAACTTTCCTAGAACGGGTTGAAGAGTTGCGAATCTCCAGAGGCGTTAGTCCAGATCAACTTTTACGGTCGGCATCTGAATTGTTCACTAAGGGAGCTTTACTCTGGTGGAGGACTCACACCTTTTCTTCATGGGATCAACTTGTTGGGAAGCTGCGAGATGACTTTCTACCATACGATTACGAGTATGATCTATGGGAAGAAATTCAATTTTACAATCCCATAGCTCAGTGCAGACGGGAGGGTTCAAATTATCGATTATATTGTATTAATCTATTTAATTGTTGGATATTGGTACACCGTTTTCGGATAAAACTTAATGTTACGTATGTTCTTAACTATGAAAGAATGATCATATACATTTCTATAATCTGGGTTAATTTAATAGTGAAGTGAATGTCCTTACTTATGACTCAAAAAAAGAATGGTGGTATACGTCTACCAGTTCCTGTTGAGGATATGAAGGGTAACAAATACTATGTCCAACGTGGTTGGAAGAGAACGTAGCGCAATTTCTGCGGATATATTATCTAAATTGTGAAAGTCGATACATTGGCGAAGGAAACGTAGTTTGTGGTGGAAGCCGGCTACACACTTCTTGTGGAAAATCCTTTTCTTCGACCTTTCACCCTCACGGAACCCGTGGGAAGATCATTTTCATCCAGACCGAGGCCATCCACCATCACAGGTATGTGTGGAATTTATAACACGCCTAGATACAGTGCCCCTTTCTTACACCGTACTACTTCTTACATTCCTGAACCGGTTATTTCTTCATAGGCCTCTTTATCTTTACCCTTCTCACCTGTGGAGTTGGTCATATTCATCCCCAACACCGCTAAGCTGGTAGGATCACATCAATCTGTTCCTTAAGTCCTATTCAAACCGTAGAAGCGGCTGGCAACGGTTTACCTGACGGATGCTGACCTGGAAGGTGGACCAGATAAGAAATACATAGATAAGCATAGACATAGTATTTGTTACCCTTCATATCCTCAACAGGAACTGGTAGACGTATACCACCATTCTTTTTTTTTGAGTCATAAGTAAGGACATTCACTTCACTATTAAATTAACCCAGATTATAGAAATGTATATGATCATTCTTTCATAGTTAAGAACATACGTAACATTAAGTTTTATCCGAAAACGGTGTACCAATATCCAACAATTAAATAGATTAATACAATATAATCGATAATTTGAACCCTCCCGTCTGCACTGAGCTATGGGATTGTAAAATCTTTAAAGTAATCCTAGCTATCATATTGAAATAAAAGGGTTACAAAATGGCGCCCAACGTGTTCAAAAACGTGGTTGGATATTGTTGTACTGGAATTTTTTTAATTAAATCTTAGTTAAGTTGGTATTTTATTGTCATTTTTATTAGAATTTTGTGAAAAAGAATGGTGGTATACGTCTACCAGTTCCTGTTGAGGATATGAAGGGTAACAAATACTATGTCTATGCTTATCTATGTATTTCTTATCTGGTCCACCTTCCAGGTCAGCATCCGTCAGGTAAACCGTTGCCAGCCGCTTCTACGGTTTGAATAGGACTTAAGGAACAGATTGATGTGATCCTACCAGCTTAGCGGTGTTGGGGATGAATATGACCAACTCCACAGGTGAGAAGGGTAAAGATAAAGAGGCCTATGAAGAAATAACCGGTTCAGGAATGTAAGAAGTAGTACGGTGTAAGAAAGGGGCACTGTATCTAGGCGTGTTATAAATTCCACACATACCTGTGATGGTGGATGGCCTCGGTCTGGATGAAAATGATCTTCCCACGGGTTCCGTGAGGGTGAAAGGTCGAAGAAAAGGATTTTCCACAAGAAGTGTGTAGCCGGCTTCCACCACAAACTACGTTTCCTTCGCCAATGTATCGACTTTCACAATTTAGATAATATATCCGCAGAAATTGCGCTACGTTCTCTTCCAACCACGTGGACCAGAGAATCTATTCTATCTGAGGTTAAGATTTTAAATGCCTTCAGTCTCGTTTCTCACACGGAACTGTTGGTACCTGGGGGGGATCGATTGTCTCAAGACACGGAAGGGGAATGAGAAGGCCATCATGAATGATACTGGAGATGGAAGCAAATAATAGAGAAGTGTTCTTTCTCTTGAGAAGAAGAAGAATATGGAGCTGTGAAATAATTGGATATCTTCATAGAGGTCGCTGACTGGAAGGTAAGATCAGGGTGTTTTGCTGAATTTATTGAACTAATTATTTCCCTTGGTTCTAGGAGGCCCCTATTTCTTGGGTCTGAAGAACTTGATGTGAGATATATTCATATCGTGTGCTTATTTACAGTGCTTAAAATAAATATTATGTTCCTATCTAAGTCTTATTTCGAGCTTAACATTAAATAAATTAATACCTATATAAAAAACAAAATGCGGTAAACAAAAGGAATATGAACGGTAACAACCATTCCAACCCGCAGAATTTGATTTGAACTTATTTATATGTCGTATAAAATTATTATGATCGATTAATCTGCAATCAAATAATTCAAAAAAATCAACTTTTGTATTGTTATTATAATAATTAATTGTATCTTGAGGATCTGAGACAGGTGGAGGAAAAGAATTGACAAAATATGAATTCAGAACATCTAAATTACTCAGATTATCGGGCAAGTTCGTGCTATCTTGGATCAGTATACTATTTTTTAACTTGCGCCATAATAATTTAGAGTCTTTTTCATTAAAATGTTGTTTATAATAGGCTCTTTTTTCAGTACGTACTACGGTATTCACAAAGTTCCTTAGCTCTTTAAATTGTTCACAGTCAATCGCCATACCTGTTCTTTTGTATTTGCTTTTTGCTGAGTTTTTTAGTTTTATTAAATATTTAGTTGAAAAGATCCTGTGTAAGCATAAAATGCACAACTTCAAATTTATGACAGTGCAACCTTTACATCCTGGAGGTACTGATCATCGGACGCAATTTTGTCAGTGAGTTCTAAACTACATAGAAAAAGACCCCAACTTAAAAGAAATTAATTCGAAGAAAAAATTTAAATACAAACTGACAACATTTTGTATAATTAAATAATTGAGTTCAGTTGCTTTGAGAACATTTTTGCTTTTTTATTATTGTTGAAATGATTAAGTCTTATTTATTTCTGTGCCTTCATTCTTGCTTATTGAAACTTTTATACAATGCAATAACTAATTGTTATTAATGTTTTTTCCATTTCCATGACCATTTAGGCTTGCTTGCCATGGTGAAATGCCATAGCTATTTGATTATTAAAAGATATTACTGTCAAATGACATGAAATTATTGTTGGTTTTCCAACATTCACAAATAACTAAAATTAAATATAAAAGCAGAAAATTTAGGTAGCTATAGGGAATGCTAATATGGATCGTAGAGAAAAAAATATTCATAAGTGACTTTTTTGATGTTGAAGGCTTTGAAGTTTCACTCGAAAGTCGAAAATTTTAGACGACAGAATTAAAGATAGGGCAATATCCGGAAACGTTTGCATTAAACATTTTTCTAAAGGGTTATGGTTTCCCAGTTGCATCGATGTTAAAATCTCAAATATGTGTATTTTCGCTATGTGGAAGGGGCAATTTCTCTCGAAAATAAAAAAATCTGAGACATCCAAATTAAAGACCAGATTATTTGTAGCAATATTTATATTGAACATTTTTTCCATAGTTACGGTTTTCGATTTACAGCTGTGGTAAAGTCTAAGATATGCATATTTCCGCGACGATGTTTTTAGATTTCTAAAAAATAACATATAAGTACATACAAGCTAAAAATATACATGGAAGTTACGAACCTTCAACCCGCTACCAAGACGCTGACATCGCGGATCAACAACCAGTGTGCATCCGTCAGCATAATTATAATATAAAATTGTGCTTAGATTTAAGATGTGAGTCACAAACATATAATTTGGATGAACGTTCAATGATTTTCGTGACTAATGTTACAGTCAAAAGTGTGATATAAATATGTTTTACAAAAACCTGGACCGATGTTATTAGTTGGTGCACTGAAAAATACAAAATAATATTAATTCTATTGGTGCTGGTACTTGTGAAGTTGGTGCCTAAAGTTTTCAATCTAACTGCAATGCAGAACTTCAAAAGTACCAAATCCTATAGAATTAATATTATTTTGTATTTTTCAGTGCACTCATAGAGTCGGTCCAATTTTTTTACAATTTTTTCATATTTGCTCGGTTATTGTCGCTACAGAAAAGAATGGCGGCTGATTTATTTGGATTGATTTTTAATTAGAGCTTTAGAGTTTCAACATATATAAGGTATTTAAATCCATGTTAAAGCATTGACTAGCTTCGACGACATTTGTAATTTTAAATGAATAATAGAGTTGTGTCATCTGCATAGCAATGATGTTTAGAATATAAAAATATATTTATTAATTGTGACGTATCGGTAGTATAAAGTAATGAAACTAAATGCCATCTTGAGGCGCCCAGAAGTTATATTTAGGGCTCCTGATATTTTTTAATTAAGTTACCTTTTGTTTTCTTTTTTATAATAAGGATGACACCAGCGTCAAAGCAGGATCACTAAATCCAATTTGCTATATAGAGCTTATAATATTTCGTTATTCACCATATCAAGAGCTTCAGTGAAATATATCATCCGTTACCTGAGATAATGCGGAAGCACAACCATAACCTTTATTGAACCCAAACTTACAATCAGGTATGACATTACTTTTATTAAAATATTCTATAATTTGAGGTTCCATAATTACTGGCAGAATCGATATTAAAAGGATTTGGATAAATTCAGTTGGATTTTTATCTTTTGCCTAGTGAATAACGTTGGCCTTCTCCTATTGATCGAGGAAATGATTTATTTCTAAACATACATTTTATAATGTGAGTTGATGAATTAATTATTGCTGGACAACAAAGTAACATTGTGTAATGTTTGTGTGTAAGTGTAATATTCAAATTATCTGCTCCAAATCTTTACTTTTTTATAGATTCTGAAATGGAAATTATTGTACCTTGTGCTACTAGCTTAAATTTAAATTAATTTATAGTGATTTGATGTTCCTTAAAATACTTACTAATAAATTCTTGATCAGGCTTTCTGTTTTGTTTGTTACTGTTGATAAAATAAGTGTTAAGTTCATCTACACTTTGTAATGAAATGGGAAGTTGTGTACCGTTGTTTTTGATATATAAAGTTTTTTTAATTCTTGCCAAGCTTCTCTATAGTTACATAGTCCTAGCCTATATGTAAAGTATATTTTTTCCGCTCTAATTGCCTCTATTGCCCTATTACAAATGCATCTGCATTAAGGTGATATTAGATGTCAACCACGGACAATAAGGCTTAGTTTTGCCTTTGACATTTATTAAGGGAGAACAAATTCGTTAAATACTTGATTTGGCCATTGTAAGAAATGTTCAGACATGTCGATTTTATTTTTCAGTTGCACATTTTTTGGTGTATTCATATTATTGATGACGTCATCACTTGATTTATGACCTCATTATAAATTGTTTAAATGGGAATATCATATTTTGATAGTATTATCCTAAAAAACGTATGTACGGATGTCATACCTAATTTTCCTTATGTTACAATAAAGTATGTTCGAGAAATAAAAGATATTTCATTCATAATAATGTAATGTTACGCTCGTAAAACAATTGTCGATAACGATGCACGACCCACTGTTCTATCAAGACATGAATAGAGAGTAAAAGAAAAATAATAAATTTTCTATTATAATCGTATTTAGAAAATAGGCATGTAGAAATATGTAATATTTATGATTTAGGAAAACAGCTTTCATAAAATTTCTGGTAAAGCCGAGGGTACATAGTTGACAAGTCCAGAGGCTCCCATTCGTAAACAAAATTACTTAACTCAGTGACAGTGAGTTGAGGTGATTCCATATCATTGAAATAAAGGGTAAATTTTTATTGTGTCATCGGTCGATGGCACTATTATCCTTCGCATTTCGGAAACTAACATGAAATGCACACAAAATTCTCCAATGTGGTCATCTATCTTATGTTTTCCTAAATGAAACATTTGGAATTTGAATTAAAATTGACTATCTACACTTCTTTTGGGTTCCACCAATATAAACTAGGTAATACAGGATGTTTAAAAGAAAACCTTAAACTTCAACTTCCTGTATAATATTTGAATATTAATATAAAAAGTCTTTTTGCAGGTGTCGATCTTTTTAGTTATTTAGTGTTGTTTTGATGATCAGTTACAACCTTACTATGTAAACGGTTCACAGGGAAAGTCAAAATTAAAATACAATATTTTCTCGAATTTTCTGAATGGATCGACCTATATTTTACACAGTTCTCAAAAAGTTTAATCATTTCACTTCATTTTTTATTAAATAGGTATTTAAATAAATCAATTTAAAATATCGATAACAAACCAAAACAGTATATCAACTATTTCCTATATGAAATAAATAATTTCAAATAAATATGAAAATCGCTCGAGCAAGATAAAATAATATCAGGCAGACTATAGTTTATTTTTGCTGGAAATAGGCAATCTTTAAAACATTAATCCAGCACCCATATTCTAGATATAATTTACTTGTCAATTAGCCAAGTATCTGTATAAGTATCAGCGTGTAGTCATTTAGAAAAGTATTAGTATTATTGCGTAGTCGTAAGCTTCGTATTTGCTATAGCTTCTCAAATAAATTTTTCCTCAAAATCTAAAAAGGTATTGGGATAAAGCTTTTAAAATCACTGCCTGCCTGATAATAATAAATTTTCCTGGAGCATTTTCAGCATTTGTATTGAAATTATTTATTTAATTTAGGAAATAGTTTGTCATATCATGGTTGCTATCGATACTTAAATGTGTTATTTGTTAAGATTTATTGATTTCTTTTATTGATTGCTTAGATTTTTTAATATTGTAGGTATGTTAATTTCATATTCACAAAATGAAGGCATACCTACCTAAAATTATAAGAAACCTTAAAATATCTCCAATCAGTCATTTTAGGTAAAAAAAAATTAAGAAAAATTTAGTTTTGACTATCCCTGTATACACAATAGTGATAAGATTGGTCATTACAACATTATGTAACTAAAAAAAGTTATATATTATTATTTAAGTAATACACAGTAAGTTGTTAGAATTTTTGGATAAAATCGATCATATCTTTTGAAAAACCCTGTTCGAATTAGTATAAGTTTATTTATTTGATTAGAATACTGAAGTATGGGGTTTTCCATTAGAAAAAAAGATAGGTCACCACGTTGAGGTATTAATTTCAAAAACGAGGGTTAACAGTGCACAAATTTTTTGTACAGTTTTATGATATCCCCAATAATAACGGAATTTTCGACCGTAGAGACACTAAAAACACTCTATACGAGTATACATGAATAACTTTGAATTTATTTGCTTTCATTTCATTTGTTGATTTCAGAATTAGATTTCTTTTATAATAACGTAGGTAAATTTGTTATTTCTAAGCGCGATTTATAAAAAATCTAAAACAAATCTGTTATTTGTTCTTTTGAGTAGACTTAATTCCAATTCTAGAAAATACATTTTGCATGTCTGAGACTATATTTCGCATGTGTGTAATTTTATAGAAAAAAGCTAGAAAAATAAAATATTTCTTATTATCCTGTAGCTTACCTGTTGTTCGTTGATGTACCAGTGAAGTATCGGGGCTGGATGACTCTTTCCCGAAGTGCAGTTTAGATTGATCTCGTCTCCTATCTGATACTGCATCTCGACTCCTGTGATGACTGGATCCTCTTGGGGCAGGACTGGAAAAAAAAGTTCGACTTCTTGAGACTGTTTTTCACTTGCTACATCTCTTTCACTCTCTGATACATACGTACTATCCTTACTGAACAAACTAACACCCAATAGCGAATCGACTGCGATAAAATCTAAATATTTCACGAGGTAGCGTTGAAACATCGCTCCCCAAAGTTCAGGACTTTTATCAATTTATGGGTCGGTTTGGAATTTCGGTGGGCAACGTATACCCATGGGGATAGAGTGGTCGCTCTGAATGATGTGTATCGAATGCCATATTAATATTTCGATGCCGTATATCTGTGAATTTCAGTTGCAATATCAAATCCGCAATATATCCGAAAATAGAATCTTTGATTAGTGGTGTTGCACCTACAGTTAATTGAATCAACGTAATTGAAATTCCGTGGAAAAAGTAGAAAATTATTTATGTACATAAAAACCCAAGGGGATATTGTTCTAAATATTTGACTTTGACTTTGGATAGTAGAAAATGGAACAATCAGGTTCAATTATTTCAATTTTGTTTTTTAAATAGAGTGAAACTTAAGATCGGTGGTTAATTATCTTTTTGTTTTGTCTTCATAATTGTAACTGGCTTTGATTAAATAATGTTTAAGTGTCGCCGTATAAATAGTGCTGTTTGGCATTGTAATATTTGTATATTAAACCATCTAGATATTTCTAATAAATATTACTCTTTCTTCCATTGAAATTTATAATTACAACTTATATGATCTAGGACCTGTAATTTCCGTATGTACCGTTAGTAAATAGTTACGATCGATAACTTGCGCCAAATCTCCTTTTAGGTTTAGACTGACCTGTATATGATTATCTGCATAAGACTTGATAAACGATAGTAAGTATTTATATTGAAATTATTGGGTGAGGCGTGAGGAGGGAGTAGTTAAAATGCTCTAATTAGAGAAAACTGCAGCATATGCAGAAATATATGCCTCGGATCATCCCTGAAATTGTACAAAAGATTTCATTTAAAGCACACATGATCTATCTTATATCTTATAACAATAAAGTTATTAGCAAAAGTAGTTTTACTTTCCAAACTTTTTGAAAATTATTTGTTTTTTATTGTGTTTTGTTTTTGATCCGAGAACATTACCTCCGGAGAGTAAAGTGCAGAGAGAACATACGATTTGTATGTATTGTCAGCGTGTTCCTAAATACAAACCATTAGCCTGGCCAGACTTAAATTATGTCATCAGTCAATGTCATATTCCTATATTGAGTTATTGAATGCGTACATCTGTCAATTTTCAACAGCCATTTTGACCCTTAATGGTTTGTATTTAGGAGCACGCTGTGTATCTTCCCTCTGGTAAAGACAAAAAAAGTTAGGTATGACAAATGGCAAGTGACATCATGGAAATTGAATGATTCTACAATATTTAATTTGGTAATTTATTAATTTTTTGTCGTCAATTAAACCAAAAAAAGATTACGAGTCTATTTTGAAAATAAAAAAATTATATTCAAAAATTGTTTTTAAATTTACCGTTTGAATTCTAAAAACGACTGCAACGTCACAATCTCCCTTAGTTAGTATCCCACGGTATTAAAGAAAGAAGGAATAGAGCGGAGAAGACTATCTGACCAGATAGAAGATACAGTATTTTATGTTCTCTCTGAGGAGAATTTGTTCATTGACTTGATTACTACGTCACTATCTTGGTCGAATTTGATAGGCGTTCGCAGTCACGTGATAATGGGTTTGAAATAACAACTATTTGAATTGATTATATTTTAAATTCCTAGTGAAATTTATCTTGCATAATGCGATTTTTGGTATGGTTTGATATGTCATGTGAGTAAGTACATACGGATATAATACTAGAATTTGAAAATAATTCTTGGAAATTATACTTTCATTGGTTCAATCAGTCTCAGATTGATATATTCTCTCAAATAATAGACATACATATGTATCTATCTTTGGTTCTGATGTTCTGCATTTTATGTTATGAAAGAGCGTAATAAGCCACCATAATTAAAATCTGAGAATGGTACCAATCAAAAGACAGATATTCAGCAAAATTTATATACAGACGGAAGAAGTGAATGTTTAGATTTTACAGAAATGTATCTCATCTAAACTCAGTAACTATTCCAAATATCAAATTGTTAGAAATAGGGTGTTTATTTTTATTTTTATTAAACTAAAATCGACAGTTAATTATTATTCGTTTTTAGCCAAGATCTCAGAAGTGGCTAACGTTAGAATAAATCAAGCAGATATTCATCAGAATCATTCGATCATCTCCTGCGAAGAAAGGATGAAGCCAACACGAACATTCAGATTTCAAGAAAGTTGTTTGTACTCTAATAAATCAGCTTATTTCATACACCTATCTATAAAACAAGCTGACCCGGCAAACTTTGTACCGCCCGGGTCGAGTCAATGAGTGCTGTATTAAGTTTTAGCTAAACTTAATTTATTAACGTTTTTATTGTTCTCCATAACACCCACGTTTTGAGGATTAGACGAAACTCTCGATAAGATATGGTATTGGTTGTTTGACATATCGGCAAGGAATATGGCGGATGTCCAATCTTAATTTATATAAAAATTAAATACCTGTATAGTTTTTCAGTTAATTTTCCAATATTTTATTAGTTATTCTGTTATTATATACGAAGAAGAATTAAGAAATAAGAGATATTTAAAATTGATCCAGCCATCATGAGTTATAAATGGTGTAACAAACTCCACTTTGCTTTATATATGTTATGCTCAATAGTCGAATTTGGGCATTGCCCGAAAGAAATAACGCAAAACTAGTTTAGAGCAAAAAAAGATTTCCCAATCTGAAATGTTAATTTTATACGGCTATTGAGCATTACAATATAAGCAAAACTAGTTTTGTGCATTTCGAAATTTACAATACTAGTTCTGTACATTTCTGAATGACCACCACTATACCACAGTACCACTATTGTAGATATTGACTCATATTTTCAACATTGACCTTTGCGGGTCTGAGGGGAAAGGAAATCGACGACTCATAGGCATGCGGCTATTATTGAAAATAATTTATGTATATAATAATGCTTTATGAAATCCCTATCAGCACGCCCAAACATGAGTCTATCTACAATTTTGGTACTATGGTATAGTTCTGCTTAATTTACAACTTCCCTAGCCCAAATGAAAAGTAGGGTTATGATGTTATTTTGAATTTATTTCGTTTGTGCTCCACAATTTCAGGATGTGACAGTTATTATAATTACGATATTTCTGTATGTAGGTATAGGTACCTACCTATATAAAAATGCAAGCTGAATTCGACTCTCTATTATTTCGGATATTGGAGGCTTCAGGTACTCAAAGACATAATCTCATGAGGAAAAATCATTACCTTACTACACCTAATGAAGTTAAAAAGGCATATTTGTTGAAATCCCAATCAAAACCCCTATCAGCTAAACAGAAGAATAAAGCGCTTTGATATAATAAGTATAATGGAGTGGAAACGTTAATAAAAAAAACGCAAAGAAGATTCTGATGCCATACTGTGTTTTCTTTTTACTGATGAAGTGTTCTCTATAATTCAACAGGCACATCTTTCTACTGGTCATAAACGACATAAAGGTATGTCTTAAGTGCATTTATTTTGAGCTGAAATTTTTGTTAACGTGTGCACTTTGTTTCAGCATTGGAAAAAGAGTTAAAGAAAAAATATGCAAACATTACCAGAGAAACGATTAACATATACCTTAAATTATGTGAAATATGTCAACTGGAACAAACGGCACCTAAAAAAGGAATCGGTATTAAGCCCATTTTAAGTAAACTTATGAATTCTCGGTGCCAAGTAGATCTAATTGATATGCAGACTGATCCAGACGGAGACTAAAAATTCATATTGAACTATCAAGACCATTTGACTAAATTTTGTGTACTATGCCCAAGAAAAAGTAAGACTGCTGTAGAAACTGCCAGGAATGTTGTAATAGAGATTTGCGAGATGCTCTTATATGTTGGATGTGCGATGAAAATACCTGGGCTGATGTACTGTGTTTCGTCAAGTAAAAAAAAGAAGATACCACAGTGTAATTAAGCGATCCCCGTACGAAGCTATGTTTGGATGCGGCCAGATAAATTGTTTAAACAGCACTGACTTGCCACAACAGCTATTTGCTCCATTGGAAACCGAAGACGATCTCGAATAATTGTTGAATGATACCACCGAACTTCAAACTGTTGAAGATGAAGCTCAAGTTTATATTGTCGATGAGGAAAACATGGCGGATAGCGTAGTGCAGGGTTTTAATACAGATGAGGAAATCGAAAATATGGTAGAAGAAACTGAAACCGTTGAAGGTCAATTGCAAGTTTCTTTTGTCGCTAAGGAAAATATGGACGATTGTGAAGGTTTCATTCAAGATGGAAAAATAGAAAATATGCCATGTGAAGAAGTGTAAACTTCTAAAGTGAGTGTAGAAACTGAAATATTATTAATGAACCAAAATGAAGGTTGGTTATGTATTGTGTGTCAAAAACCTATCGCCACTGTGAAAAACTGCTCAAAGTGTAATGGGAAAATTCATGTAATCTGCGGTATTTTGAAAGTAAGAAGATTAGAATCAGAATTGCAATATTTTCTTTGCCTACGTTGTTGCGATATAATTACAAATCTTGAAAACGCTAAAAGGGTTTTGGAAGTAAAAGTAAATTTGATGCTCACACAATCAAACAAAAAATTCAAACCAGCCCTGGTTTGTACGAATACCAGACGGGGAACATGGCAGATTAGCACCACGAAATGTAGTGGCAGTTATTCACCCGATTGATGATGGATTTTACAAATTAGCAATAAAGACTGGAATTTTACAAAAACAGTTTCTTAGAAACGAGTTTCAGTTGACTGAAAATTATGTTTTTATAGACAACAACAATGTTGACGACTGGCATGGCAAAGAAATATCAATTAGAACGGCGTCCTCTGATATTTCTGGATCTACACAAGGATTTATTTCATGTATGTACAATAAAAAGTGTATTAACAGAGCATGTTCTTTTCAAAAAAGGAATGTCATCTGCAATTCTGAGTGCCATCATTGAAGCTCTTGTTCAAATAAATATTTCTTTAAATTTAACTGGATATTTGCCTAAGAATAATGTTCTAAGACCTAAGTCTTTTTTAATTGAATAAACTATAAAGATGAAAACGGGAAAATTGATTATATTCTACAAATGTTGAAAAAGGAACAGGAATAAAATTAACCACTTACCTAAGATATTGAAATTGAAAAAAATTATATAAAAAAATTATTTTGGTAAAAAACATTGGTTCGAGCATTGGTCCTTATTGTCATAGTTTTTGACTGAATCACCCCGAACAATTTCACTGTGTGCTTTTTTTTACATAGTAATCGTACTCCGATTTTGATGATTTTTAATTCATTTGAAAGAGAAGGCTTGAGAAATGGTCCCATATTCATAAAAACCGGAACAGGACATCTCCTTCCCTCCGACAACCGCCCCCGAAAGGGGTGGAGGGAGCAAATTTTCTCGAAGATTGAAAATCTGAGGTGGTATAATTAAAGATAGGAAAATATCCGGAAACATTGAAATTAAAAAAAAATCAAAAGAATAACGGTTATCGAGCTGGAGGCATGTTAAATTCCCAAATATATGTATTTTTGCTATGTGGAGAGAGCGATTTCTGTCGAAAATTGATAATCTAAGGGCAGTACATGAAAGACATAATTATTTCTAGCAACATTTATAATGAACATTTTTTTCGGTTACGGTTTTCGAGTTAAATTGGTGTTAGAATGGTAACAACTAAAATACTTAAGCGTATTTCCGCAGCGATGTTTTGAGATCTCAATAATCACAACTATAGGCAAAGAATATACGTGGGTAATAGGATAAGTACTATCTTCATTCGTATTAGTGAACGTTCAATGATTTTCATGACTAATGTTACACTCAAAAGTGTGAAATAATTCTTTTTCACAAAAAATTGGACCGACGTTATCAGTTGGTGCACTGAAAAGTATAAAATAATATTAATTCTAGTGGTGCTGGTACTTGTGAAGATGGTGCCAAAAGTTATCAATCTACCTGCAATGCAGAACTTCAAAAGTACCAACACCTATAGAATTAATATTATTCTATACTTTTCAGTGCACCAACTGATAACGTCTGTCCAATTTTTTGTAAAAAATATTTATGGTAACTCTTTTCTTTTTATTTTCATGGTTTTCATATTGTTCTTTTTAAAATAAAATTATTGAGATGTCTTTCTTCGTGTCTTTTACAATGGATGGGGGATATAAGTTTCCGGAAGGCTTTTAAATTAAATAAAATTTTACAAAACTGATTTATGACATATTGTTTTACATATTTTATAAAATATTGTTGTAGATAATATATAGTCTATTTTTATCGCTTTTATAGTTTACTGTGTTTTGTTTCTTCTTTATATAGATCGTAGAATTCTCGTTTATATGTATTTTGTTCAATAGTTATTATTTTAGTTTCATCATAATTTAAAGTAGGTATGTTTTTTTTCTCTTCATGATTTGTTAATGCGGTTTTAATTTTTTTATTTTGTCATATTTATATTCTCTGATACGATTTATGAGGTATTGACTAGTTAGTTTGCCCGATAAATGCGCTATTGCATGGTATTTCATATACGCTGTGTGTTATCTTATTATTTTTGTTTTGGATTTTAATTTAGTATATGATTTTTTCAGAAGGTTATAAGCTTTATCAATAACCGGTATATTATGCTTTTCTGTATGCTTTTTGATAAGATTTTTATATATGGAAGTGAAAGGTACTTTTGCTTGTTATTTTTATTGTGTCTTCAGAGTTTTTGTGTATTGTGTTTTGCTTGCACTTTGGCATAAAAAATTGATTATATATGAAATATTCTATATCTGCGCGGGTGACATAGGCTATATTTTATACCTAGCGGCAGCGTCTATCGGCGGCTGATAAAAATTGTGATTGCTACAGCAAATAATGACTGTTATTGTTAGTTTTTCTTCCTTTATATCTTACTTTGTTTATTTTAATGTACTAAAGTTGAAACCAAAATTAACTACTTGAACCATAATTTTTGCTCTAGAATGTTTTTTTGTTGAATGTTTTTTACAATGTGATATGTACGAGTCTTTACTATACCGACTGCAGCAGCAAGCCTCATATTATTAGATTAATACCATGATCTAGAAGGATACCATGGTTAATACACTGTGAACACTATATAAAAAAGTTGAATATTGAAATTTCAACACAAACATAATATTGAATCTCCAATATTTTGGATTGAAAATTCAAAAGAATTGAATTTTTAATACTGTGTTAAAAAAATAATAATTTTTAAAATTTTGCACATGTGCTTATCATACCAAAGTTTACAGACAGTATTCTATATCTTAGTAAAAGTACTGTTAAACTTTCAGTGCCCGTGGGACTCTATGAGGTGGGTTTCGTATCTGAAAGTCTATTGTGTATTTTGGAACTCTGTTGCTGGATTTTGAGGGTGTTTTTACCATGTATGTATGTAGAATGTTATTAGAATAATCTGGTGGTGGCTGTAGTTGTGTCTGGGCCTCCTAGGTTGAGGGTTCCATATCTTTAATTACCAATGATGGATATCTGAGCTCTATGGCTGAATTTTCTTGGATTTTTCAGTTTATATTTATGTGTAGTATATCACTGGACTGTTTGTGAGAGTCTGTCGTTGCCACTGGAATTTAAAGGTAAAGGGTTCCATACCGGAAACTCCCAAAGACACATGTAGGGAAAATTATCATGTTGTTCTCTCTTGGTGCATGTCTGTGGATGTATCTGGGCTGGTGTTCAGACTGGTGCTACGTGCGAGTAGGTCTCATAGAAGGTTTCCATACTCAAGACTTTTTGTGACTTTATGTTTTCGTATCACAATCTACGAAATAGTTTTCGGGAAATTCACAACTTTGAAATAGAAGAATCTCGAAATCCATTGAAATTCATAGAACTAAAATAAGTATAAGTATATTTTGTTGGTTTTGAATCAATAGGGTTTTAAAGAATAACTTGCATGTAAAGAATGAAATATAGAACTTAGTGTCAATAGTAAGTTAGCGCTCATGACTTACACATTTTATAAAAATGATAATTTTCGTGGAACATCCTATCGACGATAATTTTTGCAGTACTATATCACAACTGTCATTATCAAATGCTCCGCTTACATATTTTCATTGCTCAATGTCAGATTTGTGACATTATCCATACAGGACATTCTTTTTCAAAACCCTGTTTGGTTATTAATTAATTAAAAGAGTTTCAAAATGTTTACATAGGGAAACAAGAAGAAAGTACTAGAGGTTTAATATCTCATCCATTGCTTTTATCAATGAAATGAACGAATGTCTTTCTGCAGGCATGTGTATAATCATTTTCTACATAGATTCTGCATTTATTTTAAAGATCTTTTACTCATTCCACACATATTTAGGGTCTGTACGATAATTGATCGTAGTTGCAAATTCTCTTAAGGACTCCCTCTTTTTGTTTTTGAATGTTTGAATGGCTACTGCGCATATTTTCTTGAAGTTTGTTAAATCATCCATTGTGGGATTATTTTCACTTTCCCAATCCTTGTCCCGTGAAACAGGCTTCGACTTTTTGCCACATATTTACGTTTTTTGTTTGGGAGTACTTATTACCATCGCATTTGTTATAAATTAAGGCAAACATTTCATATATTTCCACTGGTTCCAGCTTTTCATAATCCTCACCAAAGACATATGAGTAGTCCAATTAGTTCTCAAAGACTTTAAAGAGACGTTTTATTTTGGTAGGCACCTTTTGTCGCATTCATCAGTATGGAAATTGAATCGCCAATCGCCTCATCCCATACGAAAACTTAATTTTGTCAGCTAGATTAGTCTCGCGGTGAGAAGATCCATGTGGTGTGTTGAAGATCGACATGGGTGTCTGTATTTTCATTGTGTAGAAATAATTTTATACTATAACTGATATATTGCAGCCGCTCACCTTTTAGGACTGTTCTTGCAGTTTCAAGACTTATTGTGTGAGTTAAAATCTCCGACTAATAGGGAATGGTTTATGGTTCCACATTTCTACATTTAATTCCGTATATTTTTATATTTGGATTGATATTTTGAAGACAGTAAGCTTTATATATTCCAACTTCTTCCTAAATAGAATACGTATGCCATCTAGTAGAGTGGATTATGTCCTTGTGTAGGTTGTGAATACCGGCGGAATTTATTTTACGTATAGTTTGACTCAACTCATGCGACGATATCAATATTTTTTTATAGTTCTAGATATCTCATCAGGATACTTCTTCATTTCCAGAATATGGATTTGAAACTATTGCCATAGATTTAAGAATTTATGAACATAATGAATTGGATTTATTAGTATTTATATGCTAATTTAGAACTCATCAATTGAGCATACTCTTTCACTGGTGTGATATCTTGAATATTTATTTGAATTCTCTCTTGTGGGTATATGTACATCTGCCTTCTCAAACTGAGGACGTGGTTATAACCAGATGCGTTTGATAAATAAATACAGATGCGATCTTAATGGTGATGCCATGATAATCTATCACTATTGTCTGCTCTTTGGTGAGGTAGTTAGTCTTTTCAGCTATTTTGGCGTAGTACTTCCCTGAGAGTAGGTTGAGACATTTGTGGAATATTTGTTGCCTCTACGGTCTCAGACATATTTTACAATGGAATGGAAAAAGTAGATACGTAAGAACTGCTATATGCAGATAGCTGGTAAAATTCCCGACACTTCACTCGTATTCTATTTACTCGTGTAACATAAACGAGCTAAGCACATTTACCTCGGTAGTTCGACCGGGAATCCCCTAGGGATATGTATTTTCCATTCATTTGATATGACCAAATTTGCCTTTCTAATAAATATCACAGTACCAAATTTCAGGAAGTTATATATCATTTGGATATTTATACAGTAGGATGATTCTGAAATTGTAACTTCAGGGTCATATAGTTTTGTTTAAATCAACTTATTTTGATCTCAGGAATATGCGGCATTTTGTAAAAATATTTTAGTTATACCGAGTATAAACAGAGGGCTATACGGAAGCAGAATCGAATTTATTTCTTCGCTGAATATTGAGAGAAGTAATCCAGAGGAAGAGAGAGATTTTCGGGACTTTTATTCAAATTCAATGAGAAAATTCAATTAACGACAACACAATAAATGAGAGAAACAGTTCAGTCATGACGTTCTTTGTGTCACCGTTTCCACGTTTCCAGCTCTCATTATATACCGACACAGTAAATTGGCTTACTACTTCTTTGATGTATAAACCTCCCAGTTACTTAAAGCCGCAGCAGATTTTATATTACATTTTTCATATATAGGTTCAAGTTCTTGTTATGTTTTGAATATTAAATGTAGAATTGTGTAATTTGAAAGTTTTCTTCTTTACAGTTGCCTAATAAGGGGGAGTAGAGCAAATTAGTAACAGGATGAGATGATGTATTTCGGTGTTCTTGAATGAGGTACAACAGCAAACCATGTCGTATTTCTAGGATGGTTAAACTTATCCTTATTATTTCTAGTAGCACAGACGCTTGCTATCTTAATCGAAATATGAGATTTGAGAGAGAAGTGAAGAGATTTATATTACCGACTACAAGCATCCAGAAAACCTGATAAAAATCTAGCAAATTTCTCAATTTCATGCTATCTCAACTCTATAGTATACTAAAGAAACGAGTCCTAGTCAATACTTGGCCACATTTTTTTGATTTCTTATACCTAAATATATCAGCTCAATAGAGTAATGTTTCAATTATATTCTGTTCCTCTATTATCTGAATACATTTTTCATCCACTCAAAAACATGCACTTACAAAGTCATACAAACAATATCATTCTGTTGAATTAAACTCCAGGCCTGCATATGGCCTAAGCTTAGTGACTTGAGATAATTTCCATCATCAGCTCTATTTCATCCATTAGCCTGCTTTCAAGCACAAAGCTCTATACTCTAATAGCGGGGCACCCTTAGGTCGGCCGTAAATATTGGCTGACGAGATTTGAATAGAACCTATGAACATTTGAGACAGTTCTCACATTCATTTTCCCACTTTTCATAATACGTTTTCTTATAGCACGATCAAATACAGGATGGTTTGTGTTATAATGGAAAAAATGATGAGTTTATTAGATTATCAAGTGAAACTTGAAAGATAACTTTTGAGCACCATGGTCTGGTTAAAGATTGAATTTGTTATAGTTGTGGAGCTTAATGTGTATGAATTTTAACATCTGTAATCCTTTCTGCCATAACTTTTATGTGAAATTATGCATTGAAGTTCACTGTGTGACTACCTACACAAAAAAGTATGAATATATGATATACAAAGGATGGCATGCTCAAAGGTATCTCCAAATGTAATCTTAATTGTATTTAAGATACAGCTTTATATTAAGTTCTCAATATTGAATAGACTTACGAAAATCTTCTGGCACAGTGAGCTATATCAAGGTAAACTTACTAAAAATGATGTATGCAAAATAACATTAATTTAATTTATACAGAAAATATCTGTGTTCCAAAATTACGTGCACATTAGAATAGCTTGAGATGTGAACCAGCGGTTAAATTACCATACTTTAGGTCTATAGACAAATAAAGAAACAGTTTCTATTATCCTCTGGTTCGACAAAAGTTGATGTCAAAAGTTTGATATAAGATCTACTAGAAAAAACTTTATCCGTTCTATATGATATATTTATATGATAACATAATTTGTCTTGTAATTCTGAATTTTGCTGCTGTCATACATTATTATTATGTTATAAAGAAAATACATCAGACAAAGGCGAATCTCAGACCAGATAGGTGACGCTAAAAACTGAAAACAAGCAGCAACACCATATCTGGTCTGTTGTATGGACATCATATAATGCAATAAATAATTTATAGTTACTTATTACCCCTAAGAAGAAATGAGTGCTGTTTTGAGAGTTCTTTCCCCACAATGATTCTCAAACTAAGATATGTGAGTAAGTAAAATCTTGAATTAACTAATTAACCCTCAACTGGCGTGGTGATTTTTTGTAACATTAGCTGCGTCCTGGGGTCTCCTGAACCCCCTTTTCTGGAAGGATTTTCAGAAATATTAATAAAGACATTTATACTAATTTTGATATTTTGAAATTGTTTGTGTTGGATTAAAATAGTTCACGTGTGTTCTCATCAATTTTTATTTAAAAAATGATAAAGGCTATAAAAAATTGATATGAAGTATTTTTCAAGATTATTGGATAACAGTAATAGAATTTTACAAAAAAAAAACGATTGAAAAATAAATAACTTTTCTAAATTGTACTGATTTATTAAAAGTACAATCAACTAAAATGTATAGAGTAACTAATGAACATAAGTTTTTTTCAACAAAACTAAACATTATAGTACACCCTTTTTTAATGCACTTCTTGCAAACGAATGATCTGCAGTCGCCGAACATGGGTCGAGTATATTTCTTGAACAACATTTTTTTGTCATGCCTGCGATTACAGATTCCGCACCTCTTTCATTTTTGTTTCTTATATTCAATTTTGGCCTCTCTTCTAGAGGTAGGGGCTTATTGAGTATTCTGCCAATAGCTGGACGAAGCTCCCTAGGTAATCGAGAATTACAATGTCTTATGTTGAGATATGGTTGCCCAAGTTATCTCGCAAGAATTTTGTAGGTCTTTTCTAACTATGGTTTTGTTCCAAAATCGCTGCGATCCGCTTCAAGCAGATTGCTGTTTCTGACATAATTAAAGCATAAAGGTTGAGAGTAAAATCGTATATCAATAGTTTTATATACTCCTTATCATTTGAGTAATTATAGATATTTTCTAAATTTACGGGTTGTTAAGTAATTAATAATCAATTAATAATTTGACTTTTATTGTTATACACTGAAAATTCATTAACGATTAACTCTATATTGCCACGACCTATCCATTATTACCATTTGTGAATTCCCCGTGATTATTGCCATTACTTTATAGCCCTCTAAAGCGACAACATTGGTTTAATGACTTCAGGCAAACATAATGGGAATTTTTAGTCTTTGGTAATGCTTAAATCCACAAGGGGCAATGTGATAGGCTCCTATAACTTTTAAGAAACTTTTGGATATTTTTGCTTCTTCCATGCATGTATCATTTGGATTGATAATGCCGCAAGATACGTGTACCAGGTATTCCAGAATAACTTCAAAAATTGAATGAATTTCTGAACAAATTAAGAAGTCTACTCCAACTGAACGTAGTTTATTTCTTTTTGACAGAAGTAATAGAAAGTGTTCAGGAGGAAACAAGTGAAATTTTTGAAAAAAATTAAAAATAGTTTTTATTGTGCATTTAAGATTTAAACTGTACCGATGAGTACCTACTATTGCTATCCTTTTCTCGATTTTAATTATACTTATGTAGTTATGTATATGTGTTTGCCAGCAACAGCAATTCCATAACAAATTACTGTTTGTCTACCACAACACAAAATTAAACTTTAAATTAACAATAACGTCTGACGTCTTACAATTGCGAGATAACCATAGACGATCTACCAGAAAGTACCTATATACCAGAGAACGAGACGTATATATACGCTCCATGCTCGTGCGTAATTCCAGTGACGGATCCCATTGTCGTTCCATGTCGACATTATAATGATCTTGGTTGAATGAGATTGAATGAGATAATTATAACTACCAATATTGGATCACACTTGGAGCTTAACAGGCGGCGAGATGTCTGCGATCTGAGTACGAATTCGAAATTTCAAGTCTCTAGACCGTATGGGGCCTGAGAAATCGCTACGGAGTCCATTGATACAAGAACCGAAATTAATAAAAACTATTTAAAAAACAAAAATATAGAAAATGACTGCTCCTAGTACGTATATCTAATAGATCAACTAAAAAGCTTGCAATATCAAATGAAAAACCCTAGAAAGGTCTATGTTCAACACATTCGTATGGTTTCAATCAAGAAGTAATTTCAGTCCGCTTGGGGTTGCATGTCATTGTGAGGAACGAAGAATAATTCCTATCGTATCTTGAATGTAAGTGCATCTTAAGTCCCTAAGAATGACTATCAGTTCCAGTTTTAGAAGCAACATCTGAGATTCGCTATGCCCGAATCACCCTATTCGGTATACACCATGGAAGGTTTACACTTGCGTTAAAAATATTATCAACTCCAGCCCCGTCTTGTATGTAGTGCAGGTTGTCAATAGACAATGCCTTCTACATTACTTGTGCAAATACGGCTTATATAAAAAAGATCTTAAAGCAAACGTTAATTTTAGAGTAATAAATGCGATTTAAGATAGGTACCTCACGTTAATTCAGTTTATTTACGTGATAAATTATAATCACGCAAATAATTTAGTTAATTAAATCTAACAGCTGACATCAAATACTATTTACCTATTTTCTAGTTTGAGCTGAACACTAGCATTAATTTATTCAGCAGCTCTATACCGTCTTGAGTTTTCTATAACGATTAGACATCTAAATAAATATCCCATAAATCAATTGGCGTTTTGATGCCAACCTCCTATAAATATCTTTTTTCTTATCTTTAAAATTTATTATCTCGCTTAGATTTCAAACGCTTGCAAAAAAATTAAGCTCAGAGAGCGCCATCTCTGAGGTTGAGTTGTTAATAAGGATTCCATCCAAGTTTATAGAATGCAAGCAAAGTTCTACGAAGGTATTTTATTGTTCCTCACATGCATTATAGTTAGACCTAATTTCAGTAGATAGTGATATTTATATGTTTTCTTGGTCTGAAACTTGTTAATTCATTTTTATTATTTTTCATCATTATCGAGGAACGTATTCCTCAAAGTGACCTCCCAATGAATAATTTTGATAAAATATTAGAAGACATATGGCTTATCGATAAAAAAAACCTCTTTACGAAATAATACCTAAGTAAGGTTATATAAAAACACACGTCAGGAAGTGAATTTATTTCAATAAAAAGTTATATTTCACAAATTTTCAAATAAAAACAACTACTCAAATCACATTTTTGAGTTATATTCAAATAGACTACTCATTTGTGAATTGAATTAACCTCTTTACGAAATAATACCTATGTAGGGTTATGTAAAAACACACGTCAGGAAGTGAATTTATTTCAATAAAAAGTTATATTTCACAAATTTCCAAATAAAAACAAGTACTCAAATCAAATTTTTGAGTTATATTCAAATAGACTACTCATTTGTGAATTGTATTAACCGATGGCTCATTACACAATGGACAGGCTCTAGTCCACACTTTATTTGCTGCCAAAGTAAACGAGAGAGGTTATAAAGGAAGATGAAGCTAATTAAGGAAAATGACGGTTATTTTGAATTTGCAGTATTTATAAGATAAAGAAATTCCACAGCTGCACATGATTAAATTATGTTTTAGTGTTGATAAAAATCATGGAGAAAATACAAAAATTACAACCTATATAGCACAAAATGAACCGAACGGTCAGATAATCAGCTACATCTCTCTTCAACTGCGATGGAGTCAATAGTGTGCTTCAAAGGCAACGCTAGATATAGTATATCAGGTCAATGAAATAAATGTATCGATGACCAAGGAGGCCCCTTTGTCCACACTATGTATGTCTCTATCGTATATTCAGAAGAAAATCCGCAAACCTATGTTATAGTGTGTGAACTGTCGCAAAATAGTAGTGTTTGGGTCACAACTCAGAATACTGAAGAGTAAAAAATAAAGACGATTCTATCTATCTAACTTTATATGAAATAAGTAAACATCCTAAAGAGATTATTAAATTTAAGACATGCTTTCAGTACTATCTTGAGAAATGGGACCCATTATCAGGTTTTCCCAAAACATTTTCTGTATGGATTAAATTTCCTAGATCTTTTTTCCGAATATTTGCGGAATGCCTTCTATAATGTGTAGGATACTCAGATAAAGTACTTGAAAGCAATATTATAGATATGACCTAAAATCGACTTTATTATCTATTCTTTGTTAATAATATACATTATATTTATTTGAAAAATAATATTTACTATTATTCTTATACAGTGTATCCAAGATAAGGTTGGGATAGCATGTCTATCTCAAGAATGGTAACGGATATGATGTTGGTTAGATGGGAAAAAATTGAGCAGTTATAACTGTTTCTATATCGTGTTTACGAAACAATTTTTAATAAAAAAAGTTGGAAAAGTAAGCAAGAAAAAAACTTCGTTGTTCAGAAACCATCATAAACATTTTTGGATCTATGGACCTAAATAAAAGCGCACCCAGTATTAAGTAGTACTTTTATCCCCAAATCAACTACTATCATATTTTTTTAAAGTATGTATACAAAATTTGTCTAATGTAACAGAAAGTTGATGTCAAAATCCTTGATATTTCTAATTGTTCTCGGTTGCTAGTTTCCGAGATATTTTATTTTTTAAGTGGGTATTCTTAGTTTTATTAAGGCAGACAAGTTTGATATATGTTATGCTACACACATGTAACTCAAGTCAGGGTGAAATCCAGAACATCTTTAAGATAAGATATTCTGATAAAAGTTACCTTAAAAAGGCCTCGAATCAAAATTTTGAATAAAAAATATTGTATTCCATTTGAAATTTGAAAGTATCTATTTCCGTTTGTGACTGTAAGTCGACAGTATTTAGTTAGTGCAAATCTTCAAAACTAAAATCTTATTAGTTTTCTCAAAACATCTAATACGCCATGGTATTGTGGTAACAATATAGCACTTTTCTAGTAATTTTGCCCCCTTCCCCCTTTGAGGAGGTTTTTAGTAGAATGGAGATGTTCGAATACATTTTTTATGTAGAAATATTTGCTGATTTCTTCTTATGTAGGACTATCTGTCAACAGCGAAGAAAAACATGCGTAGGTAAAGGGTGGCCAAATAAGAATGGATGCCGGCCATATCTCCGAAACCAGTAGTAGCCAAAACCAAAATGTAGAGTTTTATATTACCCTTTTGATGATCAAAATACCTTGTATTTGAGAATTTTGAGGAAAAAGCAAATTTCTTTTATATACTTGTTTCGCGTCATCTAGCGGGGCCGCTGAAATTTTCTGGACAATAGCAGACACGTTATTATTTCGAAAAAACTGTCAAACGACATCAAGTTTATTCTATTAGGTAGAATCAAACCGAAGTAATTAATTTTTGTTTAAGGACATATTTGACCTCTCCCCACCCCTTTAATTTTTGAGATAAGGTTTAGCCAAAAAATGTTTGGAAAAAGACAGCAAATCAGATAAGAGAGCTTTTGATATCAATTAATAAGGAATTTTTTGAGAAAATTCGATATTTAAATTTGGGATGACTACTACGCCCCCTGGTTGCCATTTTACAAACTCAAAACTTATTTCCAGCATTTTCTATTGGTCATTTTCACCAAAAGAAAATTTTACCCAAAAATTCTACTACTGGTTCTGATGAACTGTAGGTATACTGGTGAATATGGTTTTGTAAGTAAAAGGTACAGTCTCTTCTAGATATTTGTGTTATCAAGCCTTCAATCACTCGCGCCTTTTAAAATTATACGGTCACGACCGAAATTTCGTTTTTGTATTTTAGTTTTTCAGTTATATAACGCACTTTAAACTGGCCAATAAATAAGCCGATGTTAACGATTAGTTGGATTAGATTTCAATGCATCGAGTGTTGGTGAACTTTGCTCTGCTCATTGTTATATGGAATTTGGGAAAATTTTAAGTCTGGTTGTGGTGAATATCTCGCCAAAACAGAATATTGAAGGAATTCTAGAGTTTATACACGGATCCCTAACGGTTAATGGGGTCGTTGATTATCGGGAACTAGGAAAAATTACTATACTCTGTCTCTTGACTACTATTAAAACTATTATAAAAGATAAAATAAAATTATAAATAAAAAGCGATCCTAAGAAATTGACACCTAGATGCTGCATTGTCAAGACTTATTGATAAACTGAAAGCTCTAACATTGATTTCATATCTTATTTACTACAAATCGATAATCTCGTTCATACATATGTAGCCTAAAACATACAACTCACATTTATTAGTTACTCAGATAAAATCGATATGTTATTTTTGTTTTTCGGATTTAATTGTCTATAGTTCGCATAGTTTGAAGATACTTTTGCAATTGAACCAGTTTCAAACCTTGCATAATTATATTGCGAACGCCTGATTATGTTTGATTCTTAAATCTCATTACAAAAAAGGAATTGACATTCACATATGTTTAAGTTCTCATTGGATTTTATTCAGCTGATCTTTAGTAAAAGATAATTTAAAAATATAAAAGAAAGAAAAGCTAAGCATCTATGAATTTATTATCTATCTATAACTTCAAATAATATGCAAAAAGGTACAGTTTCAAAAAACTGAAGATTGCACTGCTCCTTTGGTTGGTTTACTTTAATAAATCTGGGAGAAGATATGGTCTTGAAAATTGTTAAGAACATTTACAGAATCATAGAATTAAAAAAAACAACCGATATTTTTCTTTTTTGAATCCATTGCTGCACATACAAGACTCATAACTTTAGAAATGGGGAACAGTTCCTGAAAATGAGGCATTTTGACAATCCCAACACAAATTGACGATGACATTGATCTTCTGGAGTTTATATTGATCTTCACGTAATATTCCATACCACCATATCCGCCGACAGTACACGTTTTTTAAGTAACTCAATACACGTCCTAAATTATTCAATAACTGCTTTAGCGGCAGTTGTAGGAGAAAGCGGGTTTTTGTGGTAGAAATGTGCTGCTAAGTATAATTGAATTTATATAAGTTGATTTTTCACATTCTGCAGCCTATGTTACTTTTGAAATAGCTGAGGCGAAATCCAGATTACATCTCATGGCTGACTGCTCAATACAAGGAGATTCCATAAAATGAAGTAGGTAAGCAGGTGGGAATATATTGAAAAAAATCATATCGTTTATTGAACTCAAATATAATTATGAAATCGTTTGTGACTCTCTATTTTTTAGAAGAATACAAAGTTATTTCAAAGTTTGTATGTTCTGGCAACTTACTGTTAATCACCACCATTTGGGTATGGGATGTGACTTCGGTAAGTTTGTTGTATGAAATCAGACGACGTTCAGTCGTGGAATATTTTTGAATATCAAGGTGTTCCTGAACTAATGAATAACCTTGAAATGGTTTGAAGCAAAACCATTTTTTTGTATTTGTCTTTGAATGATCTTAGGTTATGCTACAAACCATTTGAAGATCATTTATTAGTTCCGGCACATTCTGTTTAAATAAAAATTCTCAAGTCATAAATGTCGTCTGTGTTCACTCAAACTTATCAAACTTATGTGCGTGTCATTCACAAATGATGTTGATTAAAGCTTTAGCAGTAGAGTAAGGTTAGTTACCGAAGCCTTAAGCCAGAAATAGGGTTACAAACGATTTTATTATTTTATTTGAGTATCACATACGATTTCTAATATATTGAGTAAAAAAAGAGGGCATACACAAACGATAAATAACAACACGAATTTAAAAGTCTTCTATTTACTTATAACCGCACAAATTCAAAATAACCATCGCCAGTGAAATGATCATTATTCCGTATTTTACTAATAAAGTCCGTCCAAGTGTTTGTAGAAAAGTATCAACTACTTCAACCCCTCATTTAATCTCGACCGTAGGTATATCAAAAACAAATTAAATAATTTAGCTATTTTGCGTTTCACACTGGAAATGGCTGGACATAGGCAATGTATTATTATATGAAATATATATATATATATATATATATATATATATATATTTCGAGTTCTGTGATGAAATTAATTTGGATATCAGTTTATACGGCAGAGAAGTAAATTTGACTTAGAAATGTGCGGGGTTTATGAAAGTAAATATGAATTTTTCTTCATACGGGCAGTGTGAGAAGAATAAGTTGGACATTGATGATGATGTATACTAGAGGTGTAAATAAAAATTTCTTAAACCGGTATAATAAACCTTCTTTGCCTGTTCGCCAAAGCTATGGTTTTATCTAGTATTATCTATTTTAGGTATAATAAAATAGATTGATTCCAATAAAGCTGTGGTTTCGTATAGCGATAATTTAGTTACCTATTCAGTTTTGTTTTCGCATTTATTATGTGTCAGCTATATAATTATCACACAATGACACTGCTTATTTTTACATACATGTAGCATTGTAATGAGAAGTTGTTACATTATAGAAAAATGTAATATTCACTCAGCTTGCAATAGTCGGCAGAACTCTTAATTTACAGTGTTGCTCAATAACAGATCACCATTAAAATTCCGATTTGTTGTTTCTCCGAGATTTACCTACGAGGACACTTAGAACTCTTAAGAATGGTAATAAGCCGTTGGTTTAATTTTTGAGACGTCTTTGTTTTAATAAAATATATTTCTATATATTACAATACTTGGTGGATTTGTAGAGCTCCCAAATTTGTTTCCTTATAAAAACACTTTGTAATCGATTCTTGTTTATGGAATATCCTATAAATATATTTTCTCTATCAATGAAAAAAATATTTAATAATCTTGATCTGCTCTGGAATAAATTTCCAGATATAGTGAAGTGTTTTTTTTACTTTGATGAAGATCTCTTTCTATCCGTTCATTATTTGCTTCTCGTGATCTATTTTCATGAGAATGTCTTATTTGCATGAAACAGTTTGGTTTACGAGGGTTATTTGTAAGTGCGATAAGTATGACATGCACGCAACCAGAAACAATAAAATTCATTGTCTCACTGCAGGGACGTCCGCTTCGTAGACAAAAGTTTTTTCTGCGTTCATCGTAAATTTCTCAATTCGTTTAGTCGTGCGGTACATGTGCATATTCTCAAAAGCGATTTCCTTTCGATCTGTTTGATCATATAAATAATATTTATAATCACATCCTGTTGTGAAGGGGTCCATGAATATATATATATATATATATATATATATATATATATATATATATATATATATGTCCGTCATAAGTCAAGTCAGATTAAAAGAAATAAATAAAATTAGTTTTTATTCTTGAATATGGCTCAAGGTTATTGCATACATTCTTTTATAATTTCAAAACTGTCATTATATTATATGCATGGCCTATCTCTATAACATTTTAATATACTCCACCTGCATCGAGACCGCGACGATTTCAAAATCTTCGCTGTTAAACTACAATAATTGTTACAATGTTGTCCCACAGTTAATTTAGAGTAAAATATATCACTTCAGAATAAAAGGATCAAGGCGATGATGATTGAATGTATCTGTGAATAATGAATGATTTCTGAGTAGTGTTCATTGTTAAGTTATTGTTTTCACTTAATAATAAATATTTCATGAAAAACGAATATTATAACTACCATGCTTCTCATTCGAGGAAAAACAAGAATTTTTATTGATTAATTCATCGAAATTGAAGGGTACTAAACAGTAGCAGCGTCGTGCTTGCGTATCAGAGTAATCTAAAAGTTACTAATAATTAAAAATGGTAGGTTCTATGTACCACGGTGGCAATATTGAATAATAAAATGACCACAATGCTATCTTTCTCCGCCGTTCATCTTGTAGTGTATATATACAATATACATATAGGGTAGGATGTGAATAATTAAAATTATTCTAAAAGAGAAAAACGAAATGAAACTATTAAAATGGTGTACAAATTCTTGCAATACTTTCCTATGTTTGCATGTAAATTTATTTGTGTAAAATTTCATTCATTTTAGCCTCTTCGAGACACCGGTAACATATATGATACTATGGCTTATTATTGGTTTCAGTGAACGGAAATAAGTTTGACATTTGATCTCTGTTGACAGGTGACAAATTATCACTTATAAAATAATTCTTTCCCACCCAAAAAAAGCGAGTACTTTTTTCCCGGGTATATGATATTAAATATAGCGATGTAGCTGGCAATAATTTTTGCCAGAGAAAACTCTAAATAAGACATTTCTCACAAACAAACAACACTAAGTTCGCAATTTTTAAGTCTAATCGCAGAAGATTTTTTATTACTTTCAAGGTTTCTTTGCAACGCAAGTCTAGTTGTCGCTATAAGTAGGTACCTACCTAATAGTTTAAAACTTGAAATTTCAATTCGAAAATTTTATTCTTATTGTTTCAAGCCAATCAGATTTTTTGATTTTGACAGGTTGCTATAATGACAACCTGAATTCTTCGAAAAAAAAAATCGGTCGCTTAATTAATAAGTGATAATTTCCCTGCCTTGACAGCTGTCAGGTGCAGATGCCAGTATAACAAGTGAAGATTATTTTTGACAAATATTTATTTATAAGCTGTCAAAAAGTTTTACTTTTTTGGGATAAAATTTTCGCACCAAATCTCCGGCGAGCTTGAATTATTCTCCGTAATTTTTGTCGCATTTACTATTTTTTTAAGAAATCTGTCTTCGCCTGGGGCCTTGTATAAGGTTGAGGATTTTCTTTAAAAATTATTTCTAGATTTATATTTGATTATTATATTATCTCAAGAGTTGATTTCTAGATAAAATCATAGTACGTTTGTGAATGCTGACTTTAGTCTAAGCAAAATGTTTCTGTAGCTGTTAATGTCAAACGTTAATTGTCAAAACACGAGCGGCAACAAAGGCCAAGCTCTTTTGCTTTAGTGTTGATTGTTTTTTGGTTATATTGGAAGATTGAGTGAATATTGGTGTGTGTGCTACACAGTAGTAATTAGGTGAGTAATCACTGAGTTTTCTTGTATGAAGTGCGTAAGAGATATAATTATTGTTTCTACCGATATGAGTGTGCTTTAGTTATAATTCTGTTACTGATCAGTAAATAGGGACGCTACGGTTGCACGTTAGAGTGTCATGGGTCTGAAATATGTTGCCCTGGGACTTATCCTGATGCTGTGGTCGACGTGAGTGTTTTTATCGCCGTCACTACTTTCTTAGGGAGGCTACTGAGTTATTATACATACAGTTTTGGGGTGCAAATGGTTTTAAGTTTGCACTCTTGCAGCAGTAGTCGGCTGTGGTGTTAAGCTTCGGCCTAGTTACTTCTCAATTTTATGCAAACTTGTGCTTGGGATTGTCATGCAAGAGGCTCACACCTATTTCTTTTATTAGGTGGACTATTTTCTCGGTGCAGCTTGGTAGCCATAATATTTATGTACCTACTCCTTATTGAGGACGTAGGGTATGACAAATTATTATTATTTTCTTTGTTTTTAATGTATTATTAGAGTTCAATAATTGATTTTACTTTTGGGTTCAAAACTTTATTTTCTCTTTGATACCCCTTTTAGGATCAGAAGTGGGGTAAGCTTGCGCCACGTAGGTGTAGTTACCTGTGTTCGCTTAGTTCCCAAATTCAAATTGCGATGAGTTCACAACGTCGTTATGACATGTTTTCTACGGCCACCACATCTTCGAATTCAGAGCAGCTGGGGCAGTTAATGAGAGAGTTGGTTCAATAACTTCAACCACGGGATTCGTCCGGATTTAAGGGTGATGCGATTCCTCCGTTTGATCCCGAAATTAAGGGATATGACATGGTGTTACACTAAACACACAACTAAAGGATGTTTTTCGATGGAGCGAGGAGACAACAGTCTATTATGCTACAGTCAAACTTAGTGGGTTGGCTCAAACTTGGTATCGCAGTCTCCCCACAGTGAAGATGACGTGGGATCAGTAGAAAGAGAAGTTTCGCAAAGCTTTTTCACCGAAAAGCACCTTCTCCGACAAGTTGGAACAAATGATACAGCGGAAGAAGTCTTCACACATGGATATTATGAGAAACTGTCTCTGCTGAATTCTTGCGAAATATTTGGAGAAAAAGCTGTCTCGTGTATCATTGGCGGTAGACTAGATCCTTCGGTGAAAAACTCAGTAAGCGCAGGTAATTTCGCAACACCCGAGAAGTTGTTAATGTATTTGACCACCACTGGAGAACTTCCGATGAACCCGAAGTTCAGATTGCTGGGTGACAAGAAGGGACAAACGGTCGACACTAAGAGGGAATTTTCCCGAACACGTAACTCTGGGAAATGTTTCAAATGTGGCAGGAAAGGACATCACGCTTGTCAATGCAGGGTTAATTTAGTCAAGAGTTGCCCTTTTGCAAAATTAAGGGGCACACCGAGGATACTTGCTATCGCAAGAAAAATCAGCCCAATAAGCCCGCTCCTACTGTCGCATGACTGACATGAAAGCAAAGCCAAGACATATCCTAATTTAAAACTCTTTAAAGACATTCCACTAAACAATCACTCTACTCGTGCTTATATCGATCTCGGCAGCTCTTTTACTACTATTCGTTGGACAGAAACTGAGCAATTTCAATAAGGACTAACTGAACAAGATTGGATAGAAATTGTAGGATTTGGTCAGGGAAGAGTACGAACGCTTGGTTCTTCGACTGTCAAATTTGATATAGATGGTGTGAAGGGGGAATTGACGACCCATGTTGTACCTGATTGGGCCCAAGAGGTACCAGTATTGGTAGGAAGAACTTTTACTGAGCTACCTCATATAATAGTTATAGAGGACAAGGACAGTTTGAGATTTACCACCTTGATAGAAGAGCTTTCGTTCGTAATAAATGAGTCTGTTGAAAAGGAGCCATTATGGGTGACAGATGCGGTGGTATTTCCCCCCGATCATGCAGGAAACATTGCAGTAGAAACCGACTCTAACTTCAGAGGAGATTTATTTGTCGATTTGGCTCTTATGCTTGAAGAAAGTAAGGAGCCTGGAAGACCCCGCGTTGTGCAGTCACTCTCACCAAAAGGAAAAGGATTCATATCCCTTGTAAATCTATCTGACAACGATTTAGTTATTAAAAATGACAGACTTATCGCTAGGGGACAGCCTTGTCTTCCTCAACCGGATGAACAAATATTACGGGTTGAATCGGTCCGTCGACCAGATTTGGATTTGACTAGTTTAAAGGTTGGACTGGTGGAGAAAAAGGAAGAAGAAGCTTTAAGAACTTTGCTTCACGAATTCAGAGTATGCTTTTCAACTGGATATGATGTGTTTGAACACAAGGGATGAGCTTAAGATAAAGTTGAAAGAAGATAAGCCATTTTCTTACAGACATTATCGCATGGCTGAGAGCAAGAAGGAGAAGGTGAGGAGCATCGTTGATGAATTAATTAATAATGATATCATTCATGAATCCTCATCAGAATATACTTCTGCACTTCTTTTAGTTAGAAAGAAAGATGGCTCGCCTAGGATGTGCATCGACTACCGCAAACTGAACAGCTTGACAGTCAGAGAAATCTTGCCCATGCCAAGAATAGATAATATATATAACCGTTATTGATTTGCTTGTCTTGTCTAAGAAAAAGAATTGGTACGACAGAACTACTATTGAAAAGAGCTCTGTTGGTGAACAGAATTGTAAAAGCAGCCCTCAACCTTAACCATTAGCTGACATGGAGTTGGACACAAAAAAGATTTTTGTCAAAAAGAGATGTTCTCGTACAAGCCCATCCTGTAACTGTTAGAAGTAAAGCTGTTTAATGTAAACTAAATTTAGGAGTTACCGGTAGCGTTCTATCAAAGAATTAGAACGTGAAACAAATTAAAAAAACATAAACTGATTTTCTGAGAAATATATATATATATATATATATATATATATATATATATATATGCTCCCTCAAGTGAAAATACCTAGCAGTAAAAATCGTAACTCTGAAAATGATAGTGACAATTTGGCAACCCCCAGTGTAGTGAGTGAAGAACTTTATGATGAAAAGATAAATCAATATACAAATATGTGTTTCAACTCTACAGTAATGAAGTTGCAGAACAGACCTAGATTAGATTAGAGAATACATGATTATGCTTATTATGTACTTTCTTTAATTGAAAAATACTGAAATAGATTCTGTACATATATTCTTGACTTAAAAAAATTATGGAAATTATTGTATACGTCTAGGAAATGAATTTGGCGGTGAGGGTAATGCTTCTAAAATATTTTTTAAATCTTTATCAATTATTATTAGTAAATATGTAAACAAAATACTAAAAAGACCCAAATTTATTTTATACAGTCAAATTTGCCTCTGGCTTTTCGAGCTCGATATATATAGTATGTCTTTTTGTATCGTTGATCCTTTAAATAGGGATCAAAATACCGTCAAATGCACTAAAACAGTCTTTAACATGATCAGAATATGACAAGTGTAACATTCTTAAAGACTCAATGTCTTGTACTCCGGATGACAACATATAATTGACGCAGCCATAGCCATAAACATATTAACTATAAATAAGTTATCTGATTGTCCTTTTGTAAAACCTGCATCATCCATTTTTAATCAAAGTATTTACCATACAAACATATAAATAAATAATATAACATCAAGACATTGAGATCAAATCACTAAAATTAAATTACAACCATGTTTAAGAATAGCACGTTTATTATTATGGGCTATTACCTGCTGTTCGTTGTCATTTTAAACCCTTATATTTCCGGTAAAGATTTTTTTGACTTTCTTTCTAGACTATGGGGTTTTTGATGATAATAACTTATGATTTTGACTATTTTTACTAACATTTATTTTTTTGTCAAGTTCCATGGAGCATTGAACAAAATGCTTCTCAGCAATAATATAATTTCCCAAAATTTAGCGCAAAACTAATGTTAAAAAGTACAATATTGGTTACTTCCAAATACAAGAAATTAAAAAAAATTCAACAGGATTAGTGTAAAGATTACGACACAATAACCGATTTTGCTTTTTTTGTAAAGTCTTGTCCTCGACCAACATGGAAGATTTGAAGCCACTGCACTTCACCTCTCACCATATTCTTCGATTTTGGGCAATAATTTATTATGGAACGCCCAGTCACAGGCCCTACTGAGATTGCAAAATATTCCAGGAGGACACTCCCCGTGTTCCAAAAATTAAATACCTTGCTTGAAAAATGACAGGAATGTTTTTGAGATAGATTTCACGAAAATCATTTTGGGTGCTTTTTTATAAATTAATCTAGCCTTATCAAAAAGCAGTCTTCAGGGCAAATATAAGAGAATTACTATTATATGACAGTCAGACAAAGTGATTGAAATCTAAGAGATATAGAATTTCATTCATTCGTGCTATATACAGTTATATACAGCGATATCTTTTCAATACAATGGGGGTATATTTTCTGCGAAAAATTGATAAGCGACTGATTTTTGGCGCGTACAAACGTTTGCGTTCTATGCATGTTGAACGGTGACGTTTTACATTCGCCAAAGAGGTAGCCCTAGGCGGATACACAAAGCCAAAAATAAGCCGATAGACTATTCAGCAATTTTTGGGCTAAAATGCACTAGACTGTTTCTTTTCTAGTGATTATCTAGCGCTGGAAAAACCTATTTACATTCGCATAGAATACTTACGTTATTCAAATAGCCAAATCGAGACATGGAGATGGAATAACATTCACGAAGTGTCACTAGATAGAGTCCCAATCTTAACGTTCTCTAGTTTTTCAACTGGAGTCATACAAAAATATTCAAACATAGTGTTGAGAATCTTGAACTCTTTTTAGGTGTTAACATTAGAATCGCCCTATTGTTTTTCATTAAATTTTCTGGAATTATTAATATGACGACATAATTAACCGAAAGGAATTACCAGAATTTCGGAAGTTTTATTCGATATTTGCTGTGTTTATTTCTGAATTATCTCTATCAGTCATATTATTATATCTATAAACATAAGTTCAAATTGCTTTATTTATATATCTGCCCTTTTTCTGCTAAATAACTGGATTACGCTAGGACGTCTAAATTTGCCGACAATAACACTACTGTGAGGACAAACCCCCCTTCCGGCATTGAATAACGTCAATAACAATAGGTACCTACAATTTATTACATTGTTAAAATATTGCATAATATCACTACAAATGATCAGTCAGATAGTACATCAGCTTTTCTTGTAAAATTTTACACTTCCTAAGTGTTAAGATTATTAATACTATTATAATATACGTAATATAATATTTTCATTAATACATTTTAAAGATATGTCAATGTCAAATTGAGACAATAGCATTCTCAATTTGACCCCACTTACAGAATTCTGAAAAAACAATTAACATCTGAAAGTTCAGAGAATGGTCATGGGATGAGAGGTTATTTTTATTAGTTGGTCATAGGTATCCTACTAGTAAGTTTCTTAATCTGAGTATTGAAAAATATGAAGTAAATAAGTAAGGCTCAAGTAATAAACATTTTTGAGTATTAAGATGATTTTTTCAAATAATTGATATTAATGCAAAAATGACGGGATGCCTCAGATATCGATACAAAATCGAATAAGTAATTATATAGAGCTATACTACGGAACCAGATAAATGTCCCAATCAAGTTTAGCTTTGTAATTTACACATAAATTATCAATGTTAAGAACGTTTTCGAGGAACTTACTAAAAAGTGCCTTGATCATGAAGTTGCTTAATCAATAAACCACATTAGGTAAATATTACAGTCGAATTTCAAAGGATCACTTAACTTTCAAATATCTACCAATAAATAACTTCAATATCATATTTATTGAAAATAAATGGAATCTATATAATATCCTAATATTATTTGATATTATTTAATAACACCGACGAGACAGTTAATCTGAGAACCTTTTCGTGTGAAAATCTCAAGAATTGTCAAAAGAACAACAGTAACGATGGTACTTTCTATAACCTAAAAAAATATATGAAAGCTAGATGTGTATGTGCAAAATTTTAAGTTTCTAATTGGTTTATAATCGACAAGAGAAACTTTATCTTAGTTCTATAAGATTGGTAGAATTGGTTTGTCGTGCAAAGTGATGATCTGTTCTCACCCACTCTACGCGTTATCGGACGAAACAATGGACGTCATTATAGTTATGTGATGAGAATTATATGAGCAAAAAATGATTCATTGAACTTCAGAGTACCAGTAAAAGTTGCATGCTTCTATCTACCAATGTATAGTTTCTCTTTTGGCAGATTTCAGAACAAAGACCGCTTTTGTTCTAGAAAATAGCCCGCTCATGAGCTTTTCACCGGCGTTACAACGCTTCGCCGGTCTTGTGTAGAGAGTCTAGACAAGATATGGGTATTTATTATATCAAGAAAGGGTTAATTCTGCTCTCAGAATTAGGGTCAAATATTTACTTTTTCACGTTCAAGAGTATTATTAATATGACGACATAATTGACCGAAAGGAATTGCCAGAATTTCGGAAGTTTTATTGGATATTTGCTGTGTTTATTTCTGAATTATCTCTATCAGTCATATTATTATATCTTTAAACATAAATTCAAATTGCTATATTTATATATCTGCCCTTTTTCTGGTAAATAACTGGATTACGCTAGGACGTCTAACTTTGCCGACAATAACACTACTGTGAGGACAAACACCCTTTCCGCCATTGAATAACATCAATATCTGTTAGGACAATAGGTACCTACAATTTATTACATTGTTAAAATATTGCATAATATCACTACAAATGATCAGTCAGATTGTACATCAGCTTTTCTTGTAAAATTTTACGCTTCCTAAGTGTTAAGGTTAATAATACTATTATAATATAATATACGTAATATAATATTTTCATTAATACATATGATATGTCAATGTCAAATTGAGACAATAGCATTCTCAATTTGACCCCACTTACAGAATTCTGAAAAAACAATTAACATCTGAAAGTTCAGAGAATGGTCATGGGATGAGAGGTTATTTTTATTAGTTGGTCATAGGTATCCTACTAGTAAGTTTCTTAATCTGAGTATTGAAAAATATGAAGTAAATAAGTTAGGCTCAAGCAATAAACATTTTTTGAGTATTAAGATGATTTTTTCAAACAATTGATATTAATGCAAAAATGACGGGATGCCTCAGATATTGATACCAAATCGAATAAGTAATTATATAGAGCTATACTACGGAACCAGATGAATGTCCCAATCAAGCTTAGCTTTGTAATTTACATATAAATTATCAATGTTCAATGTTTAAAGAACGTTTTCGAGGAACTTACTAAAAAGTGCCTAGATCATGAAGTTGATTAATCAATAAACCACATTAGGTAAATATTATAGTCGAATTTCAAAGAATCACTGAACTTTCAAATATCTACCAATAAATAACTTCAATATCATATTTATTGAAAATAAACATCTCACAGGTACCTAAACACAAATAATAAATAAATTAGCAATGAGTTTTTCGTTAAATATCTTTATGGTACTTCCCAACAACAAATATTCAATCTTGTAGAATAAAGATATCAACTTGCACTGGTTTCTCCAATATAAGCTTTTTTACCTAGCTTCAAAATTGAGAGAAATAACTTTCTATGATAAACTTTATGAACACACAAAATAATACGTTGTTCGTGAACTATTACCTACTATTTGAATAAAAAACTTGTGACAAGCAAACAATCCTTCCTCGACACGAATTCTAACAATTACTTCTCCCTACCGCTAACATGGAAATAAGCTTTTGATGTGCACTTACATTGGAAATTATACACTTAGCCCATTTCGCTTTGTGGGAGTATATAAGGCTACTACTGGTGCTGTATAATTTTCTCGCATTCATATTTTCTCAACACACATACAAAAATAAGCGATTACGTTCATTATAATTCACATGAAACAATTCATATTATTAAACGTAGGCTTATTTTGTACTTACAAAAAGTCAAGATCCATGTCCAAAATGAGTGGGTCCTTAAAGATTTTATGTATAGGTATAATTAATTCTAAATTTAACTTTTTTATATCATTAAATGAGCGAAATTCGAGAAGCCTCAATCACTGGTAAATACATAAACATGTATGTGTATTAGGTACAGTGATAATGTTGAATTGTTAATTGGGTATGTCCTAATTTGCTCTTTTTATAACAAATATTATACAATGTTATCGGGACTTAATGAATTTTTCATCATGAATTTATTTTGTATTAAAATTAAGTTGAGAAACTAGATATTTTCATATTTTGGTGTTGCGTATTTCCAGATCATATGACGATAATGATAAAAAAGCTGAATTACGTAATGAGTGTTTCAGTTAAATTTTTTAAATTACATAATAATCCATTTAATCAATTCACTCTTAGATAAATAGACAGATTTTACACTTTAAAATTAACAAAAAAATCTGGGTAGGAAACCTTTTAATAAAAAAAATAAATCAGAATCGGCTCATCCGTACGAGCTACGATGCTATAGACAGACACTCAGATACACACTTTATAACACATCTGCGGTCTATCAAGTGGATAATATGGACTATGTTATAGGTAGCCATCAAATTTCTTCTTTTGTATGGAATATCATTGTACTTATTCTTGAAATTAATGCAATTCAGTGATGTAGAAAATATATGGGGTTTTATCCAAACTATAAGTATATATTAATGGTAATAAAAAAGTCACTGATCTCTGCGTAAGAATGTTTATTCAGTGCCTTTTTCAGCATTTGTAATTCTATCTACTTTTTTGGAAACAAGAAATCAGATAATCTCTGAAATGAGAAATATTTGAGTTTTACGCTGTATTCTCAAAATTATCAGCTCTGTTTAAGGCATCTTATGCCTTATAAAAAAATAGCATAGAATTATTCGTATAAATGGTATTACTCCTATCGTCAACACCAACTCAGCAACCCCGCAGTCAAATCGAAATCTGGTCTCACTCTACGTAAGGGTAAGTAGGTATAGATAATAAACATTCGAAAGTTCAAAGAAGAATTGTGATCACAAGGAATATCTATGAAGTAGATATTATCGAGAGATATAATCTAGAGAAATAATTACATGAGCAGGAGGACGAAGGTATCTGAATAAAAAAAAAATATTTTCAGCCATTGGTTTGTCTGCTTGTCTGTCAGTCTGCCTGTGCAAAACTTATCTCGGGAAGGGACGGACGAATTTTGTAGCCTTCTTTCTGTTTTGTTGGAAATGGATACCGCTCGATGTTGGCACAGATTGAGTATCCTGATCGCATTGGTTACTAGGTAATATCAGAATAACCTGTTTGATACATCAGATATTGAAAAGCGAGACTAACGAACAGTATAATGGTTGTAATTGTTTAATTCGCAAACGATTGACAGATGAGGCTCAACAGCGCCTATGTCACTATCTTGATTTCGGTAAGCAATGGTGATTTGAAGAGAGCCAGTAGCAGCGTTCTTAACGACTATTAAAAAGGAGATGCGTGTTACAAAGACGCATGAAAATGAAAGTATTGGTGAGAATATCGACATACAGAAAAACTCACGTCAATCCCCTTCTAAGAGGAAATCCATAACATGAAAACAAGTTCTAAATTGTTTCTAAAAGAAACTGGAAGACTCCAGTACAAGAGTGATGGAATAAAATATGCCTTTTCTCAAAATTATCAAGCCAAGCTTACATGGACATAGTAGAGATTGCTAAACAAATAACTCCCATTCCAGTCTAATTAAGCTGGATTGATTATATTAGTAGAAATACTGGAGAATTTGAAGTGGTTGGAGTGATTGTTATTAACACTGATGGGCTACAATGACCTCTTCCTTGGTTAATATATAATAATATATTATGTAGAGATGTTATGAAGTATTTCGGAAATCTCTATATCTATCTCATGCTATGAACAAGTCACGTTTGAAAAGGTAACACCAGTATTCGAATATTATAAGGCCATATTTCCCGGCTCACTTCACCAATGTGATGACAGGTTTAAATGTGCATTTTCCGTAAATGATTCAAGTTTATGGTTTAGAATATTGATTGATGCACCATATTGCCCGGCTCATTTTACCAATGTGATGTTTAATATAGTATCACGCGTAGGCAATGTACAGCAATTTCTACTATTGATTTTATTGTCCTTTCCACCCATGATCAAAGTATATGTTGCACAATTGATATTGATCTACTGACTTAGGCGATAAGTATTAGATTTTGGCCGACACCACACACTGGTGAAACTAATTCAAATTTGTTGCCAACTTCAGATATATTAAATATCTCAAGTAAATTTTAGAAAGGATCAGTTTAAAATCTTTTTTCAACTTGAACCCTTTTATAATGGTCATTTCGTAGTTTATAGCTCAGGGCTTTCTAAACTTGAAGAATGCTTTCTTAAGAGTATACTCACGTGTTGCTAGTAGCTAATTCTACAACAGTAGTCATACTGGTTATCTTATTACCGTGCTCGTGGAGCAAATGGTGCGAAAGCACCTTTGAGAAGTAGGTAAATATTGTTGTATGCATTGCAAGTATTGAAAAACTGTACAAAAATTAGCTGAGAATTTATTTATTAGCGATAAAAATAATACCAGGAACGTATACCCATTAACATATTTGCTTGTAGTTATCTTCCTGTATAAAGTGAATTACATGAGGCTAAATCTGGTGATCGGTCTTCTGAATTGAATTAAAAAAAAAATACAGTGCCTTATTTGGATTGTATTGTTCGTTACATAGAGAATGATCTAAAACTTGCAACATTAGAAGAAAAGCAGCGCTACCCTTTTTTTAGAGAGATAATGCCGAGTAAAGGAACTCGCATATAGTGATGCTGCGAGACTGGTCTTGGTCATGCATTCTTGTACTTGGTCTTGCAAAATTACAAGACCAAGACCGAGACCAAGACCATCTATGCAAGACCAAGACCAAGACCAATACTAGGATGCAAGACCAATACCAAGACTAACCTGGTCTTCGTCTTGGTCTTGCTGCAAGACTTGCGAGACTTGCAAGACTCCCGCAGTTGCGTAACCAAACAACAAATTATTAGGAAAAATAAGTTTTGCTCAATGATTAGATAAGAATCGCTAGTAAATAAGCTAATTAATTTATTTAGTCTTATATCTCCTTTGTTATCGATCTTTATTTTACAGATTCCAAAAATACTGAATTAAAAGTTGATTGGTGAAGAGCAACTTCATTTTACCCTTCTATAGGACTTTTTTCAAACTTCAAAAAGTTCTGAAACTCCCTATACAGTAATTTCAACCCTTTAGGATTTACTTTAACGAGTTGCTTACCCGACAACTCGTAGCCAGGTGAAGGTAGACTACTCGGTTTTTATTTTTATTATTTTTTATCACGCATAATGTTTTAAGCAAACGTAAGAATTCATCGATAAATCTGATATGTTTTGATGATATTTATCCAGTAGGTAAAAACTTTTGGAGATTTTTTTAAGTTCTAGATTGCCCTTATTTTGAGTTTATTTTTTCGATCATGCTGATTAACTAACTCAACAGAGATATTCACATGACTAATGTTTGAAATAGATACCTACTCTTTAAAAATGCGCTTACTAACAAATCTCTATGTATTTTCAATTTAATTTTTTTTTTTTTAAAAAGCTTTAAACCTAAGTTGAAGTTAGTTTTATAAACCAGAAATACTTTTAATCGCTTTCTCTCAATGGTCACTCTGAGAGATTTTTTCTATTTTATTCAAGAACACCATTGTAAATTTATGAAATAGAAGTATGATACGCAAATATAAAGCAGGGAAACCATTATATATGAAAATATGGCTAGAAAGTAGTAAAATGGATGCTCAGGTGAGACGGAAGTTACCAAGAAAGCATAAGCATACTAAGTCGCGCTAGTGAAATACGATTCTCATGTGTGAATGGTGAATAATAATTTTTAAACTTTATTAATTAATTACGTATCCCCCTTGCTCTAATTTAATTCTACGCTCCTAGTTTTATTCTCAGTAGGTATTTATTCTAGAATGGTTTGGTACCATCAAAATACCAGGCGTGTTTGTTCTGGACAATGACTGAATATCTTTATACGGGCGATGTTTATCCATTTCGAATGATAATATAATTTTAGGCAGTCTTACAAGATTATCAATTACACACTTCCGATCCACATTGCAGGGTGAATGAATGAATGTGAATTACGTAATTACGGTTTAGAATCTCGCAAACTTTTTGACACTTATACAAAGAGTCTTGCGAAGTCTTGCAGCAAGACCAAGATCAATACCAAGACCATATATGCAAGACCAAGACCCAAGACCAAGACCAAGGATTTGATGCAAGACCATGATAAGAGTACTTTTAGTAATTTAATTATCTGGGAGGAAAATATTTAGGAGTAACCTTTCAAAAACGTCACGGTATTCGCTTTTTACGATGCGAAATACATGAGCAGATGTGGACCTCCCATGCGGGAGCAGGTATTCCTGAAATTATTGCCAAACTCAAGAGATAAGGCAGTCCCGTATGACAACAATTGTATTCTGTTGAAATGGTGATTTTATGACGAAGATTGTTGAGTACTCCTGAATGTGCTTATAAGTTGCAAACCAAGAGAAAGGTTTAGAGTTTTAAGATTGTAAGGTTGTGTAATAATATTTTTCAGCCGTATCAATTGAAACCAGACGATTTTGAAGAATTAGGCTTGGCAGAGTTCGCTTTCGTTATAAAACAGTATCAAACGCAAAATGGAATGAAGATGAGTAGAATACAAAATAAGAAGAGTGAGCCTCCAAGGTACATAAGACTGAAGGATAATGCTCGTATGCGGATTAGGAATAAGCTAGCAGTTTTATGTAAAAGATAGTAACTACACCGCAACTGGGACGAAAAGCGTATATCTTTATTGCTTGGTCAGGTTCCATTTAGAGACAAATCTTTTAGAAAATAGCGAAACAGTAGAAACGTTTTTTTGTATCTACTAGCTGTCCCAGCAGACGTCGTCGTGCCCGGAATAGCTTTAAGCAACAGCAGCGCCTCCTACCAGGTTCAGTTGTTTTTGTTGTTTTTAAATCATCCAGGGACCCATTGGAATATAAATAGAAAAAATTTTATCCCAATCGGTCCAGCCGTTTGACATACCGACAACGGCACCATCTATCAAATCCAATTGTAAATCTAAACCATTCTCGAATCCCCTCGCCTACACACAAAAATTTTCATCTCAATCGGTCTAGCCGTTTAGGAGGAGTTTAGTCACATACACACGAACAGAAGATTTATTATATATAAAGATGTATGTGAAATGAGTGAACTCCAGGGCAGTGTTAGTGCGAATCAATGGGCTCATGCTGAACAAGTTATTAAGCAGTCGGTGGCCTAAACAGTTGCAAAGAATATTGTTCGGGTTAAGATAAATCAGGAAATCCTCCGTTGATTTGTTCAAATGAAAATTTCGTTGTCGAAGTGGATAGCTTTTGTGAAGAATAGATGACGAATTATTTGTCAAGAACATTCGACGACTTAATATGCAACAAAAGAGTTTATTTCAAAGATTTAAAGAGGCTGTCGATAAATAATTCAACGGAGATCATGAGCTGTTGCTCGTTGTTATGGGGAGTGCTGGACGTGGTAGGCCATTTCTATTGAAATTACTTGTCGAACATTTCAAGCGGAAACCGTAACTCTTTTGAAAAAATGTTCAATTTAAACTTTTCCGGATATGGTCCGCTTTCTAATTTTCAAATCTCGAATTTTCGATTTTCGGAAAAATTTGCTCCTTCCACTGAAACATATATTTCAGACTGTAGCGCGGGCACGTATTATTATTTTTAAAAATGTCCATTCTAAACATTTCCAGATATGGAATTTTCAATAATTTTGTCGTCTTTGATTTTCAATTTTCGAGAAAAATTGACCCCTCCATCCCCTTTGTGGGTGGTTTTTGGAAGGAAGGAGAGTTGGGATTTGATTTTTCTCAATATGAGACTCTCCTCTTTTAAATAAAAATCGTCTAAATCAGAGAACGTTTACTATGCAAAATGCGCGAACAGTCATAAAAATAAATAAAAAAAGCAATCTTACAACCGAATTGTACACCTTCTCCTTTTTTTGAAGTCGATCAAAAAATAGCAAAGTTCCCATTACGGAACCACGTTGACTATTCTCGCAGCTGATATCTTTCTTCAAGGAACTCCGTAAACCATCCAAAGGCTTTTGCTCGCTCCTCGCACCCGAAAATTTTAATTAATTTAGTAAGATGCCGTGTTCTACGTAGGCAAATGCCTTTGGAAAATCTTAGAAAAACCCTACCGGTTTTTCTTTTTCTCTAAACATGCTATAACTCTTTCGCAGAAAGCGTATAGGGCTGTAGAAGTTAAGAATTTTATTCTAAAGTAATGTTGATTGGTAGAGAGAATATTGTAATTTTCAAGAAAACTGATTAACCGAATAAAAAAACTCTATTAAAAAAATAAACTAAAAAGACAGAGCTATTGGCTTATAATTTGCCATCCTGGGTATATTATTCTTTTTATGGATTGGTATGACACATGATATTTTTAAAACTAAATGGAAGGATCCTTCATAAAATGAAAGATTCATTAAAAACGAAAGAGGTCTACTTATCCAAGGTGCCATTATTTTTTAACTATGTTTGAAATATCAATATTATCAAACTCTCTCGTAACGTCTTTTCTGACCGCATACTATTGATAATTTTAATAGGATTTCTTGAAAAACGATGTTGAAGCGTTAGGAATTTCATTGATATTAGTGGTAGGTAATTAATGTAACGGGCATATATAAATGACTGGGATTTATTTATTTACAACTGTTTATTTATTTCTACACTAAGTATTTATATCACAGACTAAATATCCATAACTATATAAAATTTATATTCACTATTTATCTAACTTAACACTATTTATATTTACACTTCACTATTTACACCTATGTACAATTTACATTCAACTATTCACAATTTATATTCACTGCCCCAGACTTACTCGTCTGCACCGAGCGATTGCCCCTGACTGACTAACTGACTTCGCAGCACTCTCCAATATATAGGCAAGCAGAATGGCTCTCGTATTTTCTACACCCATCTTCCGATGCGCGAAGTTACTAGAAGCTTCGGGAATATGTCTTGACCCAGGCATGCATTGCTGACCAATACCAATAGCGGTATGCAACACATTACCCGGGTCCCACCAACGTCCGCACTCGCTAAGGTGCTCCGCCTTCCGACGAATCGCACACGCCCACCATTATGGCACCGATCACCGAAGCCAAGTTCGTTACAATAATATATAGTTCTGCTTCTCATTAATTAATTTAGTGGGGTTGTTTGAGATATTGTGGAGGCTCTGATGAAATTGTTTTTTATGTAACTTCTCAGACAACACGTCTAGATCTCCCGTACTGTTAATTTAACGATAATAGACAAGCAAGATAACGTAGCTACCATCAATTTGATTTAATTTAATAACACACATCAAAAAATGTTCTTCTAATCAAAATTCCGACAGTTCAATTTCAATTTCAATAAATCATAGCTACTCCAAATACCAACACGGCCATCTCTGCTGGAGGAGAAAATCTATTGGCTAGTCTCTACCTCGAAAACACAATAGAGGCTAGGTACAGATTCTACCGTAGTTTGAGTTTCTATAAATAAAAAAGTGAACGTTCAACAGAAGCAAGTCATAGTCATCATTAATTTCCTTCTTTAATCTTGGATCTGCGGAGAAAAAATCTGGAGATGTTTGTTCCTGTTGTCCACATCTAGGCATCCATTGCTTTTTCCAGATTATCTAGATATATTACTTACCTTACCATCCGGCACTACAGCCCGGTGTGGGTCTCGGACTCTTTACAATTTGCCTCCAGCAATGTCTGTCCATAGCAAGATAGCATCATCCTGTGATCCACATTGTCAATCCAACGCATCTTTGGCCTCCCTCTTCTCTTCGTGTTGTAAATTCTTGCATCTATGATTCTCTTTGGCATCTGGGAGTAGTCCATACATTGCAGATGTCCGAACCATTGAATTCTGCGAGCTTTTATGAATCTGACAATATCTTTGTTTTCCAGAATTTCATTCAACTCGTTGTTGTATCGGATCCTCTATTCATTGTTCACTTTAACACCTCCGTAAATCTTCCTGATTATTTTTCTTTCAAATCTGCGTAGTCTTTCCTTGTCTGCTTCTGTCAGCGTCCATGTCTCGCTGCCGTATGTCACAGCTGGTTGAATGAGGGTTTTGTAGATTTGCATTTTGGCAGCACGATTGATGTGTTCACTCTTCAATAGATTTATGTTGGCGTAGAAAGCCTTAGAACCTGCTTGTATTCGATCTTTAATGGATGTTGTACACTGGGCGTTTTTGTCTATCAGGTTACTAAGATATTTGAAAGTTGCGACCCCTTTGAACGTACACTGGTCTATTTGCAGATCTACCGTGTTTTTCGTGTCTTGTCCGCTGTTAGGTACATATATTGGGTCTTGCATACGTTAACTTCTAGTCCCACTTCTTTTGCTTTCTCTTCGAGATCTTTGTACACTTCAACGAGCTTGGTCTTACTTCTGTCAATGAGTCCAATATCATTGGCGTATGCCCATATCTGCGTTGAATTGTTAAATATTGTTCCTCATTGGTATGTATCCTTAATGACGGAGTGTAGAAAAATGATAAAAAGTGCCGGCTTAATTGGTTGTCTATCTTAACTTGGGCTTTAGAGTTCTTCATCGTTACCATTATTATGCTAATCAGTTTTTTGGGCACTTCCAGCTCTTCCACTGCTTCTTTTACCTCAGTTCTTTTGCAGTTGTCAAAAGCTTGTTTGAAATCTACGAAGTACATTGAGGTCTATATCGTGTTCGTTGCATTTTTCCATGATCTGACGTATGACAAAGATTTGGTCACTTGTTCCTCCGTCTCGCCTAAAGCCACACTGGTATATCTAGATATATTGTAGCCTTTAATGAGGAACAGTATTTAAAGTACTTGAAAGAAATACTCTCGCACTAAAGGTTGTATTGCCAATTGCGTAGTTCTTTTTTCGCTTTGTTATATCAACATCAACCCATTCAGTTTTGGTGGTTGCGGTAGAACCTGTAGCTAAGTTCACTCTAATGAAAATTTTATGGGTATTGCCATCTGATTGTGACGTTGGGGTCTTTGGATGTTTCCGAGACAACTTTATTTTGGCTGAGCTTGATGAACATAAAGTAATTATAGGACTGATAGATGTATTAATAGATGACTGTTGCCTGATTATTGTTCTTGAGCCTTGAAATAAATGACTAGCAATAACATTTAACTAAATAAAAATATTTAATAATTAAGCATACTTGGCGCGATCAAAAATGGCGTCTCTATGGTTCTCTTTTTGTATGTATGTATTGTTGGAATCGTCTGTATTCGGAATCGCCACAGCTCCTCCCACCAAAGAAAATTTCGCCATAAAGTATACTGTATTTTTACATGTACTTTATTATACTAGTTTTTGGTGAAGACTAAACTAGTGAAGGTGAATCTACAGCAGATGTAGAAGGATGTCTGTGAATCTCATATGAAAAGATTAACATTTTATTTGAATGGTAGCGAAAAGTGGGCGTCATCAGCAGGATCTTGAAATTGAGCTTAAGGTTCTTCAGGCTGATGAAACTGGGTATTGTTAAGTTAGAAACTATGATTATATTGACTGGGATTCGGACTGCTCAGGTCCAAACTGCAATATTGCTGTTTGGCGTTGCATCGTGTTGAACGTATTATTGTCAGAGGTAGTAAAATATCTCTTTATATTGAACAATAGTTTGCAATAAGTAATCATGTCAAAGAAGCGTCTCAATTCATGAACAGTGCCAGGAGGTGGATAATACTTTACAATCTTGAGAAAAACGGTTGGCTGTTGTAGTGGAACCGATTGAATCGATTGTGTACCTAATCCAGAAAATGAACTTCTTTCTTGAAAAACTTAAGTTTCCTTACATTCAAGGTGGAAGCTCTTAAGAAAATTTGAAGAAGGTAAATATTTGTAGTGCAGGTAGTATTAATGGCATAAAGTTGATAGACTACCTTCACACAGCCTCTAGTTCAGTTAGAAACTATGTGAATTGAATTGGCTCACCACAAGGCCTCATTTAATACTTGACATAGACAGTGCTGGATCTTGGGCTTTGGGAGCGGAAGATCTTAGCACTGGTAAGTTTGGCATAATATGGAGAACAAGTAAATAGTTCGTCCTGCTCAATAGATCTTTTTTTGAAAGGTAACATAATATATCGTGTGATTTTAACTGTAAGGTCAAATTGTTAATTCTGGATTTATGCAGCAAACGGTTAGATAACTGACAATTTTCTGAGCATTTTAGTACTTTATTTGTTTCAGAATAATCTTTTAGTTGTTCCAACATTTTCTCGTGAAAATTCGACATACCTTTTGAATGCAGGCGTTGGACTGCTAGCGGAAAGAAACAAATGTAACTAAAATATCATTGATAACTTTTTATTTAGTTTACCCAGCTTAGCATTTAATGTACACTCATTGACATCTTGACTATGGAAACTTGATCTTGGAAGGAGAATCATAAAAACCTGCGACATTGTCATTAAGCACCATCTACTCGACTCGGAAAATAATTGCACTCAAAATTTTGTCACTCTAGAAGAAGCGCCTAAAAAAGCGCTTTGAGATGAAATAAAGTAATTCAAAATAGGTCATACAAAAACAAGTTATTCAGTTTTTCTCAAACCAACATTGGTTCCTTCCCCCACTTTTTATTTGACCAGATAGATAAAAAACTTTAATTCAAAAAATTTGTGTTATTTTCAATAGGTTATATTTTTAATATGGGTTAACATGGAATAACTTTGATTAAAACAGTGTTTCCTACTTCGAAAATTCGATATAGCTTCTTCATGCAGGTTTTGGAATACTATCGGAAACAAACAATTCTAAATAAAATATCATTGATAATGTTTTAGTTAGTCGGCATTCAACATACACTCATCGACATCTTTATTATGAAAACTTGATCTTGGTAAGAGTATTTGTGCAAAAGAACAGGCTTATGTGGCAAATGATACTTGGTCCTTATCTAAAAGAATGTTATCACAATATCTTAATTTATTACAAAATTATTAGATTTTTAAGAAACTACGAATTTTATAAGGACGGATCCTGATCAGCCTCTATTCTTTGTGCGGGTCTTCATATGCGTTGCATATGAATGTGTGCATGGTGCATGTGAGGAAAATGGAAATATATATTTTAAAACATTTGCTAATTTCATCATCTATATATAGTTCATTATAAATCTATAATTATGTTTTAGATATATAAATACACTACACATGACATGATATACTCGATATTTAGCGTTATACAACTGAGAAGTAAAATAAATATTATTTAATATTATTCTCTAAAATAGCAGATCTATTTTTTGTAGAAAGTTTTTAATTCCATTTTCTATAGTGCTTGTTTAATTTGTTAAACATTTAGGTGCTATGCAAAATTATGAACAATATGTAAATATCAAATCCAAAATAAATTGTTGAAATGTATCAAAGTCAGCCAAAGGAGATTTCGTTTAGAAATAGGAAAATCACAAACTCAATTCATAGGATTAATAATTCAATAAAATAATATACAACACCATGTATACCTTTTGTTATCGAAATATTTCAAAATATGGCGGAGGCTATATTGAATAAGTATTCCAAATGCTCTAGCTTAAAATCCTTTGATTTCAACCAATCTGATTTCAATGTCATTGGATATAATATTTTCTTCAATCTAGAAATGAGATCATTGCCCTTCTCACTCCTTTTTGCAGGAAGAACATATTGGATTTTGAAATGTTAATGAAGAGTTTCTCAGAACTCCTTTTTCATATCATATTTCCATTGAAAAAAGTATCATCAAAATCAGTGCACGTCTATTATGCAAAACGAGCAAACATATATTAAAAAAAATTTCAGATGATTTGTGTAACTTTCCCTTTTGTTGAAGTCGGCCAAAAACTACGAACATGTTTAGTCTATATCTATACAAATGTACCAAGCCTACCTCATATAATATTGTCTTAATAGATTAAAATATGGAATCAATTAGTAATTTACTAAGCTTTCACTATACGCTGATAATGTTTTCCAGTAGCTACCAAAAAAATAACGTATTCAAGGATTTGTACAGGCTGTGTACGCAGCATTTTGCATTTACTACCAGAATAGAGGTTATAATAATTATTATTGTTCACTAAATCATTTTGCCAGGTAATCGTATTGCGATGCTAAGTATTCATGAGTATTCGGTAACTATTCCGCACACTTCAATTCCATTTATTAGTGAGATTTGCCAGATCTGCCCTTTATCTATCGCGAATTATGTCTGACAATTCACCGAGATAATCAATTCCAGAATTTATTCATAAGCATACGTATTCGAATTGAGCTTGAGTTATTTTGTAATTTTAGTATTTTCGCTCGTAACATTCTCAACTGTTATTGACAGACAAAGGCAATCATTGTAGTAACGCTGAAGTTAATGCGACTCGGTAATTGTCGTAGGGGCAATTTTAAAAACAAGGGGTTGCTCCCTCTATTCTGATAAAAATTTCAGAACTACCGTACAGGATGTACGTCGTAGCTGAGGTTTACCCTATCTAAACAGCCATGTTTACTAGTAAGTATATTATGGAAAGCATTGTTGGGCTGATGAATAAATGAGAGATCCCTACAGAAATTTTCAGTTATACATTATATTTGTGTTTAGAAATTATGATGATGGTTTTATGAATTAACAAAACGTCTCCCTGTATCATTGTAATCAATCATTGAATATAAAGAATTGTCATGTCTCAGTAAAGTACACTTCTTATCAAGCATCAGGGAATAAATGATTGATCAAGGAGCCTAAGTGATTCATTATACTTCATATTCGCATTCGGCTCATATGGTAAACAAATGTATTTATTGGTAAACTTATCTACCTAGAGTGTCAACAAAGCAATCTTTCTCGTGTCAAATGACGATAAGCATGAGTCTGTAACACGCGACTTTGCATGTAGGGTTTTTATCAGGACATCGCACAAAGACGTATAGGGCTGAAGGTAAAATTTATGAGAATTAGTTGTGGCCGTAATTATGCAATATAACTGCGTCAAAGTCATTAAATTTTATGAAATGATTCATAACATTTTGATAGCCTCTAGGTTAGTTTCATAAGGAGTAAAAGTTGAGAAATTGAACAACTAATTGGATTAATATTTATTCCATAATACAGATTGTACCTACTCATGGAATTAAAATATATCATCTTGTCTATTTTAGTGGAGGAGATTCTATAGCATTTTTGAAAAATTGTTTTGATTTTATTTGAAGTCAACTCATTTTTTTGTCATACGCGTAAAACTGTTATTTTTTCCAAGCTATATTTGAATGACTTTATTTACGATTAAATGATGTGTTAGTGGTAGTGATGATAATGATATCGACGAATTTATTACAAAGGGTACCTACGATTTCATAGGACAGAGGACAGTTTTGATATTTCTTATGTGATAAGCGTTAAGATGATGAATAAATTATAAAAGATGATTGATTTGGATCACTGTAATATGCGGATTTATAAACTGGAAACAGTATAACCATTCCTGAAACATTTTCAAAAAATGAGAATCATCAACATAGTTCCTCTTTTTGATATTTGGAGAAGAAAGTTGAAATCTTGCATATACGTACATGTATTCGAATGAGACAAAGGTGTAGGAATTGTAAAAAAAATGATTCCTTTTTTTATCAATGAATGATATGCCATATAACTTTTGTTTTTCTTATGGCCGCCTTAATATTTCCTATACCATTAGTAGAAGTTCAATGAAACCTTCACGAGTTATCAATAAGACATCGATAATTAGAACCAGAGAAAACAGAGAACCGTAAAAATATTTTCTAATACGATAGGCCATGATGATGTGAAAACATAGTAGGTACGTACATTAATTGATATAACTAGAGCATCAATACTTTTTTGACATTTATGTTTTAAACATTCCCAAGTTTGGTAGGTAGTTCAGAGGTGGTTTTTGATTTATTGTGGAAAATTTTACAAGGCGAATAAAATATCCATGTATTTTATTTTCTTGTCATCATAGCCTACCACATATGAAAATATTTTTAACGATTGTCTGGATTTTTCACTTAATTCAAATGTCAATTTGCTATACACGGTTTTGAAAATAATTTTAAGTTTTATTCAATGCTTTAGAAAATAAATTATTATGACTGCTATAAGAAAAATTACAATTCTTTACCATAACTGTCCTTGAATAAAAAATATAAAACATTTCTAACAATACCTTTCAATATCTTTGTCTATGTCAATAACGTGAGTAGACAAATATTCAAGTATGTTTTCTAATTATCAAATCAGCTAATAAATAAAAACTAAGTCGACGATCTTCAATTTTTTCAAAATACTTCCCTAACCGTGGAACTCTCTCCGTTTCTGAAGGGTATATTGTAGATATCTAGATTACGAAGCTTTTATCTAGTTTAATCGTATTGCAATCTTCTACCATGTAAAAATTAGCAATAATGCCCCTATGAAAGCGTCAGGGCCCTATAGAACTTCAGAAAATATTGTCACGCTTATTAAGGTGTAGTGATGTACAGTTTGTTTCATGAATCATGGCTATTGTGTGTAATCATTCACGAGCTACGTACATATCGCTATACGTCTCATCGCATCTCATTATCATGAAATTCTCTACTACGTTTGTCGATCTAAGCTACGACATCAGTATGTCAACAACAACAACATGTATGTCCGAAGGCAACGCAATCTTTATTTCGTAGGCGTCACTAAGTCATTGTGACATTTCAGATAATTCAGGTGCATAAATTTATGATTCATAACTCAAGTAATAAATTTGTATTTTGTGTGTCTGCATTATTGTTGATAATAAATCTTTCATATTATGTTTGCTTTTTAATCAATCGATATTTTTTCCTCTAATTATATGAACTTCCTTAAATCCGATATCATAGCTCGAAATCGTTACTCCACTGACTTACTCCCGTCAGTTGGATTAATCCATTTTTCGTGTTTTCAAGGCAGACGTCAACATTCGTGAAACAAACTGTACATATGTGGAATATTTAAGTATTTTTAAGTATTGTGTATTCTTGCCTCAAATTTAATCCTGTAACCCCTGTTCAAAATGTACTTTGGTTGTTGATGTCCAGACTCTAGAAGCTGCAGCTAGCAATATTATTTTAGATTTTTCGTTGCCTATTTCATTTGACAAGTCGAGAAATGATTTACCCATTCAAATTTTAAACTCTTATTGATAGAACAAAGCAAGAATGCAATCGTTGATAATGATAATTATTTGAAGTAGCTTAAAAATGCAGCTTGTCATGTCTATAGGGAAAATACATAAAAGACTACAAGTGTGTAAAGTGGTGAATATGCGACATTCATTATATTGCAAAAGAAGCCTATGTATATACATGTATGTATATGTAACGCATAAAGATCAATTTCCGACAAATCCGAATACACACGTTGTGGGTATTTACGCATAAATTGAAGAAGTCTGGAAGTTGTGTTAACAGTCTTCCTAATAATTCTTTAATTGCGTAATGAAATACTACTTATTTTGTGATTCTTATTTTAAAATACCCACAAAGTATTGTGAAAAACAACTTCGCCAGATCGCGTGTCTATTTTGTATTTGGGCATAGACCAAAATCGAATATTAAATCGATGAGTGGGTAAATGAGTTTGCCCACAACGTGTTTATTTCATTTTGAACAGTGATCGAATAGGAATACCCAGATCACGACGTATCAAAATCACAATTCCCATTCTGGGTGAATATTTCGATAATTGGCCGAGTTCGGTCGTCCAGCTTAACTTAAATATACATGGTCGGTGAAATTAATGTTCCACACTTTTTAATCACTAATAATTTTCTGACTGATGCAACTATGAACCTAATTTGTTTTTAGAGAACTTAGGTATAAGATGACTTGTTTTCAGTAGGATACCTAAGTATAGTGAAAACGTATACCACCGTATGCATTTAAACATTGTTATAGGACTTGGCATCTATATACTTTCTATAGGTTGATTTCAAACATATGATCAATAAAGGTAAAGTGGCAAATCAAAGGCCAGAATATTGAACAGTGTCCGATCGAAGGTCGGAATGTTACTTTTAAATCATTCAAAGTTTAACACTGAGTTGACGTATTGGGATGCAAAGAGAGATTATAGATTTTATATTTTTATAATTTTGAGTTATTCTGAAAAATTTACAGATATTTTGTATCTATAAGTTGATTTTTATCTGTCAACATCAATAATATCAAGAGAATATAAATAGAAACATGAATAATTTTTATTTGATTAGTCCAAATTGGGCGATATTGTGTTTACCTGTTTCGGAATTATATTTGAATAAAGGAAAACAAGTCAATAAATCATTATTCATGCTTCTATTTATATATTATTTAGGTATATCACCTATTGTAATCGACTCAACTCAAAAAGTATGTTATTCGAAATAAATATAGAATTCTCAGTAGAATCCAAAATTGTTATAATTCCATTTGAAAAGAAGTGGTGGTGATTTCATAACTTTTGATTGAGAGACCTTGTATTATATATTTGCTTAAGTTAAAACATGCTAGATCGTGAAACAAACATGATGATGATGTTATATATCTATAAGTTAGTCCAAAAAAACATTTGGCTCAAAAGTTTATATATATATATATATATGGGATATTACGAAATTTGTTAACACTATAGAGGTCGCAGTTTTGGAGGTATCAAGTTCAAATTTGTCACAAAAGTCAATCTCTCAAATATCTCGGCCGAGTTCGTTATTGGGCAATATCGGGTTAGTAGTTTCAAAATGGCGACCGTTCAAACATTTAAAAAAATTATCAAAAAAGAGCCGTAGTGTAAATATCATCAAAAATAAATTAAGGTTATAGATATAATCAGTACCTACAACTTTTGTTCGAATCAATTTTATATAAAATGCACAGATAAAAAAATAAAAATTAATAAAGAAAAAATATGAAATATTGATAAAACATGAACACTCAATATAAATTTGATGTAATTATAGATTTTCTGGAGATCTTAATATAGACCCTGATTAAAAAAATATATAGTATATTTATTGAAAAGAAATAGGCGAAAAAAATGTCTGCCTTGAAGTGGAACGCGAACCCTGTCTGCTTTATATGCAACAGCCAAAACAAAAACCTTTAACCGCAAGGCTATGACCCATACGGCAATATTATGTAATAACATGTGGGTATACCAATGAAAAAGTTGTTAAAATTTCAATTCAATGAATTTTGAGAAATTTACCTTTCCGCTGACTACAGGCCATCGGGATTTTTTTAAATAATAACGGGCACACTTTTCCATCCAAAATAATTTATCTTTCATTTTGTTATGGTATCATTCATGACATAACACAGGCAAAAATTTACCGAAGATGTGTTTTGATAGTGAAGAGATGGATGATGATTTGCAGCTAGTACGTAGTAATTCCAAAGCTATTCAAAGATGTAGACTTTATTGTATTATTTATCGCATAAACAATTTGCAAGACCATAGTCATGAAGATATATATTATTTAAATGCCAAGTTTATACCTAACCTAACCTACCTTAATAATAGTTGCATAATCTCCATCACCAATAAAATGTTTAAAACAAATATATTTCTAATTGTATATTTTATCTTCTGTTAAATCGACTTTCCTCATATTTTAGATAGGAAAAAGGCTCATTATATACAAGTTTTCTGAAGTTTGCTGTAAACTAGTGTTAATCCTTACAGTGTCTCTAATTTATTGTGAGAACCAAACTTTCATAATAACTCCTCATTCAATTGAACACATAGTAAGCATGACTGTGGTCTGTACCAACCTTATTTTGGTGTGTGAGATAATTTTCTAAAGTGACTTCAGAAATCTTTGCTGTTTACCTACGCAGAATTTCTTGCAGAAAATATTCTTGAATTTTATATGTAAGTTCGAGAATCTAATTACATTGTAGACAAGATGGTTAAATGAGTTAAACTTCAAGTGTTACAGAAATGTCAGTTTATCTATGTTGCTTCTTGGAGCGAAGGTCGGATATACATTGACGTTGAACATTTTAATAACGCTCACTTCAACTTTAAACGATACAACATGAATATCGACTTTTCCAAGTAGCTTGACGAGGCAGTTATTTATAATTATGCAACAAAGATTGAGCTAACAACGATGTTAGAATATGGTAATATAAATCTGTCTCGAAATATAATAATGCATTCACATAATAAATTAAGTTTTGCAGAAGGTATTCGTGTAGTCTGAAGGTACGTGCTAAGTTCAGTTTCTTTTGAATGGATCCAGTTCTATGGAAAGTTAACCAGAATGAAAATACCTTTATACTTACCTATATTACTTATTGTTATTTTTATTGGAATTATTGGAGACAGCATATTTTAACTATAAAACCATTGATCTACAAATTGAATTAATGAAATATCAGGCAATAGTTTAAGAACAAATCTCAATTTTCAGATTTTCTAGCAGGTGCTTGCTCATCAGCATGGTTTATATCGATGATGGCCTACACAAATGCCCCGTTTACCTATGAAAAATATCGACGGATATACACTCTCAACCATCTTTCAAACAAAATAAGAAACTAAATCAACATTGGTTCGATACCACTCACCGATATACCCTCGATAAACTCAACTAGCTAGATCTTGATCAACAAAAAAACCTAAATCAAAATCGATTCAGCCTTTTGAGAACTGCAATGCCACAGATATTCCCATAGACACACAGGTTTATTACTTTAAAAAAAACTAAGATTGTATTATATGATGCAGTGAAAAGTATAGAATAACAGCACAAACTTCAAAAATCATAAAGATTGTAAGACTGTTGTCATGAGATCCACCAACCTATACATTTTTGTGATTTTTAAATTATGTGCTGTTATTTCATATTTCTCAGAGCATTATCTAATGAAGTCGGTCATAGTTTTTTTTATTATCTTTTATTTCACAGTTTTGGGTGATGAGGTCTGTTGGATGGTGTGGAATCAATTGCAGCTAGACATTGACTTTAATAAACAGGAAGATGCAATTCAATTTAAAAACAATACAGGGTGGTTCTCCGGGAAAGACATCGATCGATTGTGAGCAAACTGTAACTACAAACAATCAGTCACTGGGGGGACATACGTCTAAAATATTTTCATATTTGTCACATTTCCGGTTATACCGGAAGTAGGTGCTAATTTTGTTATTTTAAATAGAATACCCTGTATATTACCACAATTTTAGATTTCTTGTATAATTTTGAAAATATTTTATGTATAATGTCCTATATCTAAGTCTAACCGTTTTTAACATATTTCAAGTTTTATATCAAAAATTAAGTTTGCAGTCCAAAACATAATTATCAATCTTTCCTATAAGAAAGCCTTTAATATTTATTTTGAGTTGATTTTCTTTTAGAAGAAGATCTACTTTATCAGTATTTTTATGATATTTTGATAAAAATTTGTACTGAGTGATCAAAAAAGAAGCTTGAATACTAGATACAAAAAAACGTCAAAAATCATTTTTTTCAAATAGAATTCATTATTTTTTATTATGTTATTGTATTGAGCAGCAAAAATAAGTGAACTTTGTGTAAGGTTGTCTATTCGAAAAATTCATCGTTTTTCAAATAATTGGTAGGTTTCCATTTTTCTATGTAAAAATGTTACACATCTTTGATGTTGTTTTAGAAGTGGGCCATGATTGCATTAGAAAATAATAACAAATGTCAAACAAGCGTTAAAAAATCAACATAAAACTTTTTATTTGCAAATTTTGAGTAATTATCATGCTGAGAAAAACTCCATTCTTCGTGGGAAATCAGTCTCTTTACTCTTTCATATGTTGAACTACCAAAAATGAGCATCGATATCATCGTGTTTCCAAAAAACCTTAGAACTAGATATTCCTGATTTGCATGCTACTGGCCTTGTATAAATTTTTGGATAAGCGGCAAAATATCCCAAAATTGCGATTTCAATATTTTCATTGTTAACAATTAGTTTATCTCATTTAGGCTTTATAGTTCCAAAGTTCTTGAAGTCTTATTTTTTCTACAGATTTTGGTATTAGTTTTTGATTCTATGGATATATCGTTGTGAATGTATTACATGTTCTTGAAATAACACTCACACACACACACTCTACGTAAATAATAAGTAAATTAAAACAATCTTCATTTGTATAATTAAGTTTTCTCGGCATGATAATTACTCAAAATTTGCAAATGAAAGTTATTATATTGACTTGTTTGACGCATTTTTGACCTTTAATTGACATTTCTTATTATTTTCTAATGCAATCATGGCCCACATCTAACACAAATTTAAAGCTACGTAGCATTTTTACATAGAAAAATGGAATATTGCCAATTATTTTAAAAACCATTATTTTTCGGTATAGACAACCTTATACAAAGTTCCTCTCATTTTCGCTACTCAATACAATGAAATAATAAAAAACGGGGGTTTCCATTTTTCCATGTGAAAAATGACTTTCGACGTTTTTTTGGATCCAGTTTTCAAGCGTCTTTTTGATCACTCTGTATAAATTATTATCAAAATCTCTTAAGAATACTGATAAAGTAGATCTTCTTCTACAATTAAAATCAACAAAATTAAATATTAAAGGCTTCCTCATAGGAAAAATTATTGAGTATGTTTTTGACTGTAAACCAAATTTTTGACATAAAATTTGAAATATGTCGAAAACGGTTAGGCTCAGGACATTAGGTATATATAAAATATTCTCAAAATTGTACAACAAATCTAAAAATGTGGTAATATGCAGGGTATATCATTAAAAATAACCGGTATAACCGGAAATACGACTAACATGAAAATATTTTAGACGTATGTCCCCCCAGTGACTTTAGAATATCAGTAGTTATCGTTTGCTATAATTGATGGATGTCTTTCCCGGAGAACCTGCCTGTATAGATACGCCATGTGGTGAATATTAAAATATTGCTTATCTTATTTCATCAATATTCTCACTATTTAAATTAAACATTTTTAATTACTCTATGATCTATAACAAAAAGTATTTCATATTTAATGTTGTTATATGTTGCTTATGATCGTAAGAAAAGTGAGATGGTTTGGAGGAAGAAAAATACTTCAATATGAAAACATACAGGAATCATGATTGTATAAAAGGGGCAATATCTGTTTATAGGTAGGCAATTACTTCAGCTTTACAATAAAATGCAACTTTTTTAAAGAAATATTAAAAATTATAAACACCTGCTTATGAAATGAGGCTTTCACACAGCCCTAAATACAAAGCCGATTTATCAAGCAATTTTAAATTAAAAATGTTTAAAAAAATGATCTATAAGATCCAACAAGGAAATGTTCAATTTGGGATTTTTTGAAAGAATAAGCTTAATCAAAAGCTGAAACTTTGAGTACAGGACAATCTGTAAGCCGTCGTCTTTTAAATAAAAAAAAACATTAAAATCATTGCAGGTTTACTATACGAAACTAGGTTAGGTTAAGTTACATACATTAGAAAAATAATAGAAAAAGAAAAAGACATGTCTTTCTTTTGTAAATCGGTAAAAAAAATCTAACTCATTTTCGAACAACTTTTCTCATTGAAACCACGCAACAACTCAAATTCACCAACTATCAAGCTCAAATTTAGGACACACAGTATATTAATTAGTAAAAATAATATTTATTCATAGATCGTAATTATTTTCAACTTTTGAGTTCATTCGACCTCAACTTACATCAAAATTACCACTCGCTTTCAATGGACTAAATCCAAAGGCGTGATTATATAGATTAAATAATTCTTGCCCTCATTCTCGCAATGAAAAGGTAGATTGATTGGCCAAATGGGAAATTCACGTGAGCGACTACTCATGCATGGCTGTAAAATCGCCTTGTCACACAAATGCACATTTGCAATCGAGAGAATTCCTCACTCTCACAAGCTTGACTTGAATAAGAAATAAAATGCCGTACCTACCCTACCTACCCTGCCTTCCATGTATACGAATGAGTGCTTGCCACTTACCATGAAATTTGTTGCACTAACACAATTTGCTGAAATGGTATCCTTATATATCTCGTTTCCAAAATGTTATTTAGTAATATTACCAAAGTAAATTCGACCGCACATGACCATATTTTATACGACACGCTGTTTCCGAATCAATAAACTAATTATTCCAAGGAAATTCTACCTAATTATTATTCATGTTTGTACATATTTATTTGGTTATTCTGTAAATGCTTGTACCTTTATTGGAATAGAACTTTTTTTATTGAAAGGGTAAATTATACATCTACATCTAGATTTAATATAACTAGATCTATAAAAGCGAAATTGATCCCTTTCATAAATACCTAGGTTGAAATTATAATAATTGTCGGTTTTATAAAGGTAAAGTTCAACCGTTGGTGATTCAACCATAGGTTGAAAAGTTTAAGTAATCTGTATATAAGTAAAATTGCATTTGAGCATTATACCACCTTATTGATTATACATAACAATTAACCGGGACTTAATGTACCTACATTTAAATGCTCATATTTTAATTCAGTATTTCGTATGTTTCAACATTCTTCAGGTAAAATATTATTTGTTGTAACTAAATATGAATATAAATTATAAATGTAGAGCAAAATTGGCGGGAGGAATACCAAGAGAACAGAAGAAAGTAAAAGACATTGAAAAGATTCAAATGAACACAATATTGAAGAAGTATCAGAAGATTCTTATTATTAGGAGAAATTAATATAAAAAAAATGTCATCAGTCATTGATTTTTATATTATAATATAATGCATTTTTACGACTTGGTGTACTAATCCACCGACAGCGTATGTATATATATTTTTCAGCTTTTTACTACATGTAAGTATTCTACCTATATTTACATTTTTTTAAATATAAAGTACATTTTATGTATATATATATTTTTTCAGATTTTTATTGCATATATTCAACATTATTTTTTTTTTAAGGTAAAATATTATATCTTTACAAAATATTTAAACTAGTTTATTTTTTATTGCAGGCACTGAAATATTATATGAATATCTTAAAGACGGTCCTGGACTTTACCGAATTATTTCAGAGTTTCTACCTGTCAATAAGAATTTACAACTTGATAAATTTTCTTATCTTCATTGCCCTTCTTCACTTCTGAGCAATAAAATGCAAATTAGCCACTCCATTTTGAAGGCCACTATAAGTCGTATGTTTTTAAAAAAAATATTGCTCTGTTAATAAACAGATGTTTAATTCTGGAGTGATACATCTATATCCACACATAAATAAAATTGAAGTGTCTGTCTCTGATTTTGGACTAAATTTTTTTACTGACTTCAATAGGTTATTCTCTCGACAACAAAATTAAAATTTTGGTCTGTCAGTCTGTTTGTCCGGGTTAATCTCCGACATGGCTGGACCAATTTTGACGGTAATGTCATCTGATATGTGTTTCATCAACCAAGTTGACCTTGTCTAGAGTCACCTATTCAAGTTCCTTGAAAAACATGTGTCGGCCTATAAATCTCCAATGTTGACATGTGGTGCTACAATGATTTTCGATTGTTCTCAAATAAATATTGGATTTTGTAAGGGTTGTCAACACTTTTTCACAGATGACGTCGTGGGTTCTCTCTAGTCAATACATAAAAATGCCTGTGATTTTAAAATATAAGTTGTTTGTTGAGTTCTTCCACTTCGACAAAACCAAAAGAAGCTATTTGAAAATTTTTGCCTGTCTGTTTTTTGTCTGAGCTAATCGCCGAATCAGCTAAACCGATTTTGACGAGACTTTTATCGGGTATGGAATCCAATTCAGAAAAAGATATAGGCTAGTTTCTTTATATGACATGTATTTCGCAAACCAAGTTGACATCGTCAGTGCTGACGTATTGTCAAGTTTCTTAGCAAAACACTTGTCGGTTTATGAAGTTCCATTGTAAGAATACGGTGGTATGACAATTTTTGATTCATCTCCAACGGTGCTAGTCTTCTGATGGCCAGACAGCAAATTTCAGGTCTAATATAACGGGGTTAAATTCTATTATTGGATTTTCCTGTATATTATTGGATATCTGAATTCTTCTCAAAAATTACTTTGATGAAGGATTACTATACCTATAGCATAGTACCAAAATTTTAGATAGTGACTCATGTTTGGGCGAGCGGATAGGGATTTCATAAAGTATTATTATATTCATAAATTATTTTTAATAATAGCCGCAAGCCTATGAGTCGTCGATTTCCTTTCCCCTCAGACCCGCAAAGGTCAATGTTGAAAATATGAGTCACTATCTACAATAGTGATAGTGTGGTATAGGATCTACCTACGGTTTTAAAAATAATCGAAAATGTTTAAAAATATATAATGTTTGAAAAACTGATATTTCTCTGAGATACTGTAGTTTCTGTTTTCTAGGATTGATTAGGCTTATTTTGTTCATTTGAATGGTTATTATAGAGTTGAAGAAAAAATGCAGGGTGTTTCTTTAGCGCTCTAGTATCCTACATTTCATCCTACATTGGCTTAGTCATCATTGTTGCCTCACCTGGACGCATTCTTTGGTGTTAAACATATCAAATTTATAATAAAGCGTCGTTAATTGATCATTTATATATATATATATATATATATATATATATATATATATATATATATATATATATATATATATATATATGTTAAATCACATAACTTGGAATTAACTTTTTAAAAACAATTATTTATTAACACAAGTACAAATAAAATATAACTTAACTTTACATGACTGTATGAATCTAGACTCACAAGTGTCGACCAAGTGATGCCGTTAGCTAGAGATCTAGTATTTATACAATCAAAAATGTTTAATCATCAAAAATATAAAAAAAAACGTAAATTAATACAATGGATCTTTTCTCCTAAGGTTAAATCGAAACTTCTAGAAATATTATAAATAAAATACATAGTAATGTCTTTTTGGAGGCCAAACTGGATAACAACTAACAATGGTCTTTATGGTAACTTGCTGACTACTGGTCGGCATCTCTGGCACGTAAATATCCTTATCACTTTTGTTATCTTCTTAAAACTGCGTCTTGCAGATGTAATATGATATGGTGCAATACTACTGCGTCTTGCAGATGTAATATAATAGTATGAAATAATATTTAAATAATACTTTGTTGTTATTATATGACTTTAAAAATAATTCAATTATAACTTTATATAACAACTCCCCCATTTAAGAAAAGTTGGTGGAGATTGCAACAACTTTTTAAGTTAATGATTTATTTGGATTTAATTCGATGTTTTCTTCTATGGGTTCTCCGACATGGATACTTGCTCTTCTTTTCGGAAGAATTCTTCTCATACTTTGCTGGAATGAAATACTGGAACCTGGTCCTGGTGGGTAATCGTTGGTTAAATCTATTCCAATTCGATGATGCTTTCTTCTACATTTACAGGTCACATAAAGTATTACCAATAAAATTATTATTACAATGGTTAGAATGGCGAACCAATGTGTATATTTACTGATCGGAGACTGTTTCATTATTTTTTCTAATTCTTCTGAATACTGATTTAGTTTGTGCTGTGCAATGTTCAAATCTTCGGAATCAATTTTGTTCATCTTAAGAGGTTCTAGTTCAGGAATTTGTAATTTTTCAGGAATATCTTTGCAACAGTCAAATGGAATTGTGACTGGATGACTTCTATACTTGATTTCTTGGTATCTGTCAATTGGGTATTGAGCATGAACTCTTGTACTTCCAATAAAGGCACTACAATCAGGTTGTAATTTCAGTAAACTATTAGTTTTAATAATTTCTGATTTAATTTCCCTATTTCCACATTTAATCGTTATTGGCAAAGGGTCCGAAACAGTGATTAACCATAGATTTAAATCAATTTGGTAGACATTATAATCTTTAACAAAGGAAGATATGTTTGACATGTCTTGGGCATCTGAGTTAATCTTCTTAATAGTTGTGCTTCGCAAATTGCATCGTTGTCAATTGGATATGGGAGGAGATTAGAACAGATTTTTATGCTTCTTTCAAGAGTCTTGCAATTATCCAGATTTCGTAATGACAAATACAGCAGTGAATCATCATCCCGCGCAATATATTTTTGTGTAGTTGGTAAAATATGATAGATACCTGTTCGATCATCTAATATTGGTATTGGATAGAGTCGATATAGTATACAAGCTTCTGGATCAGTGAGAGGAATTTTGAGAACAAATATTATTTTACTTTCTGATTGATATGCCTCTAATTCAATAATATTAAGATAATTAGCTATATTTGACGTATACGGTTGTAAAGGTAAATTATTTCTTACAAGAGATTTTGCTATATCTTGTAAAGAATTGATTAAATCTGGTGCTATTATTGAGCTATGTACCTAATAATCTTATGCGAGCAAAAGTGATAGAATTTAAAATAGTATTAAGGGAATCTTCTAAGAAAATATAGCTTTCCATTAGTGATTCACAAATATTCAATATCCTTATTTGTGCTTCATAAAATGCGACATCATCAGCAATATCCATCAAAGTATTTTGAATTTCTTTTATATCTTCATTAAAAGTATTTTCATCAATTTGTAATTTTTGTATAGTATTATTAAAATTTTTAATAACAGAAGTTGTAACTGAAATTTGTTTTTTAAGAAGATTTTCCAACTCAAATTCATCATGAGATAATTTGTTAATACAATCATTATAATATTCTCCATCTGATGCATCTAAATTACCAGTAATAGTTTTCCAAACAGTTCCGATACCATTAAATATACCTCGCTTTGCCCTGGAGTTATATGATTTAGTTTCTCCTATAATTTCTTTATATTTTTGACCTATTGAATTCGAAATTTGTGATAATAAACTTATGTGTGTTTGAACTTCAGACTTAAAAGCTATAAACCTTGGAGACGGGTCTTCTAAAGTAACCAAAATTTCTATAAGTATTTTATCATTATTTTCCATTGTTTTCTTAATTGGGGCCAGATCTTTGTAAACTAAAAGTGTCCATTTTTCATTCGTAATTTTGATAGTACATTCTTCATGGAAAAAGATTCAAACGGTGTTATTAACAGGATTAAGTGTGTATTGAGCTGATATAATATTTATCAGCACGAAGAATCTGAAACCAAAGAAACTACTCATAGTAGGGTTTCAGTCTATCGAAATTAATTTTTGATTTTTGATTAGTTTGTGGATTTAAAACTATTGCAGAATTATCAAATAATTGCACAATTTCAAAAGGACCATTAAACAAATTTTGACTTTTATCTTTAATTTGAGATTCTTTAAGATAAACTTTATCTCCTATTTTATACTCTGGAAGCTTTCCTGAAATATTTTTATCAAATCTAATTTTTGCTTTTTCTTTCTAACTTGCTGTTTTTGCTCGTGCAATTTTATAATAATGTTGCATTCTGTTGTTCAAATCACGTAAATATTTAGTAATAAGGGCCTTCTCATTATATAAAGTTTCAGGTGGTCTGCTAGACGTATGACCAAAAATCAGTTCATATGGGGTAAAACCAGTTGTTTTGTTTTTAGTATTATTATAACATATAACCACATATGGCAAATATTAAACGGATGTTCGTCTGGATTTTCCGTCTTATGTGCACGGATCATTTCCACAAGAGTTCCGTGAAATCTTTCTAAAGAACCATTCGATTGTGGATGGCCAACGCTAGAAAAAGTGAGCTTTATGTCATAAAGCGTACACAAATCTTTTATTAATGAATTATCAAATTCTCGACCATAATCGCAATGAATTCTCAAAGGTGTTCCAAAATGTTGAAAGAATATTAATAGTGTATTTACAACTGTTGAAGCTTTTTTATTTGAAATAGGATAAGCTATTGGATACTCAAAAATATCAATATTAATTCTTTCAAACGGAGTTTTTGGTGTTTCTGTTATTACCAGAGGAGTGCTTAAATTCTTACGACAGATTTTTACTTTTTGACAAGTTTCACAGTTTTTAATAAATTGTTCTACATCTTTTGTTAGTCCTGTCCAGTTATACTTAGATTTTATCCGTCGTATAGTTTCATTTATTCCGCGATGTAAATTACTTTTGCCTTTATGATATTGGTCCAATATGATAGGTATTTCATCACGGTCAGGTCTTTTAACAATATTTTGACAGACTACAAATTTTAAATCAAAATTAGCAAAAATAAAAGAGAATACTTCTAAAATAGGTAACTCAAGATTATTTTCTATATAATAAGTTTTTGAAGGATCAAATTTACTTTGTTCTTTAAATAATGTGTAAAATAATTGTTGAATTACAAACTCTGGATCGTAAATAAGAGGTATTATAAAATACTTGCGATCTTTCACAGTTTTACTAGAAACAATATTTACTAAATTCATTTGAAAATCAAAATTTTCTTCAAAAATATCTTCAATAATTTTATAATGTAAATCTTCAAGTTTATTTTGCCAAAATAAAGTGACAATATTCTTATGAGCCTTCTCCAGTAACTGGTCATTCGATGTTTCAATTTTTGAATATTCAATTATTGATTTTGTTTTGTAAAGGTCAACAAATCTATTAAATTCGTCTGTCGTTAATTTATCCTGTTCCTCTATAAGTGTTTCACTTTTTTGTGGTTCTATAGGATCATTAGGGTCTTTACTTGTTGATGGTATAACCTCATTAGTTTCATTATTTGCCAAAATTGTAATTTTAGATTGTAAATCTGCACATTCTTTAAAATGATTAATTTTAATTCTTGAAAGCGCATCTGCATTTTTATTAATTTTGCCTGGCTTGTACTCAATTTTGTAATCATATTCTTCCAATTTGAGTCTGCTTCCGGGATCTTTAATGGAAAAAAGCCATGTTAATGGACGATGATCAGTGACTAGCGTAAATTTTCTTCCAAATAAATAAGGACGAAAATGTTTTACTGCCCATACAATAGCAAGGAGTTCTCGTTCTATTGTCGAATACCTTGTTTCTGCACTACATAATGTTCTCGAAGCATAACTTACTGGTAGATCTTTACCAATGGGACCTTGTGATAGAACAGCGCCAATGGCAAATGCACTAGCATCAGTTGTGAGAATAAATGGTTCTTCAAAATTTGGATATCTCAAAATAGGATCTGAAGTAAGTGCAGCTTTTAGATCGTTGAAAGATTTTTTACATTCATTATTAAAAATAAAAGAAACATCTTTTTGTAAAAGTCTTGTAAGGGGTTTAGAAATTTTGGCAAAATTTGGTATAAAGCGACGATAATATCCTGCTAAACCAAGGAAAGATTTTACATCTTTAGGATTTTTAGGTTCCGGGAAATTTTTGAGACATTCTATTTTGGCTGGATTTGTTTTAACACCATCTTGGATAATGATATGTCCAAGATAAGCGACTTCTTTTCTAAGAAATTCACATTTATCTGGTTGAATTTTCAAGTTGGCTTTCCGAAGTCTGTTGAAAACTTCAGTCAGACGATAAACATGTTCATGAATAGTAGAAGAATAAATTATTATGTCATCCATATAACCAAGACATCTTTCATTTTGAATGCCAAGTAAAATGTTGTCCATGACGCGTTGGAAAGTGGACGGGGCATTTTTGAGTCCAAACGGCATTCGAACGAATTCATAGTGACCGTTATCAACTGAAAAAGCTGTTTTGGAGATATCTTTTGGTTCAATTTCAATTTGATGGAAACCTGAGCCTAAGTCAAGAGTGCTAAAATATTGACATCTTCCTAGTTGATCAAGGAGATCAGAAATGTTGGGTAATGGATATTTATCATCTACCGTAACTTCATTTAATTTACGATAGTCAACAACCACACGCCATTTTTGTTTTCCTGAAGCATCAAGCTTCTTTGGCACAACCCAAACTGGGGATGACCATGGTGAAATAGAATGACGTATAATACCTTGTTCCAACATTTTTTTCACCTAAGTTTTTACCTCTTCTTTATGAATTTGGGGGTATCTATATGATTTAGTAAATATAGGTCTCGCATTATCAGTTTCAATTGAATGTTTAATTTCATTAGTAAATGTTAGTTGGTCTCCTACCAAATAAAAAATATCAGAAAAATCTAAACATAAATTTGTGATAATTTCTTTTTCTTCTTCGTTGAGATGATCTGTACGCAACTGATCCAAAATTATAGTTTTTCTATCAACAGGTTGATTAAATTTAGTGTTATTTTCATTAATGCAATTAAAATTTAAAAAACATTCGGAATTCGGAATGGGATCTAGATTCAAATTTGGAAATTCAACAATTTTAGGGATAGCATTCGAATTAATAATTGAAGTAAAGAATTCACCTTCTTCATTTACATGTACTAAAGCATTTTGAATTCTAACATTTTCTATTGCTTGTCCGAAAAGTAGTGCATCTGTGTTTGTTAAATAACATTTCAATCTGAAATTTTTTTCAATTCTTGGCTCAATAAAAATTCGATTTTGTATCTTTGGCAAACAAATGACAATTTCAACACCTAAATTTCTAAAAAGATATCATTGTTTTAACATACGTCCAATCTAACTTGTCCAATCCACACCCTATTTTTGGCATAGCTAATTTTTGAACAATGTTTTTACCAACATGATCTCTCAATTTCTTTAAAGATGACCATATATTCTGATAAGTGGGTTTTCCGGTTGAAGTTTCTTTTGTTACAAGATAATAAATATATCTAGTTGTATTTGCATTCTTAATTTGCAAACCTGCTAAACCACCTTATTTTTGATTTTGACTTAATAATTTTTCTATATTTCCAAATCGTTTCTTAAATTCTGCGGCAATGCCTTTTTGCATTTGCATATCTTCCGCCACGCAATGAGCTAATGAATAATCGTGAGGCATGTCAAAAATATCAATGTTTTTCTCAGCTATTTTTTTATAACAATTTTCAGTATTTTGTTCAAATTGTAAGAATTCAGAATCTTGTTCACAAATTTGATTATTTTGAGACAAGTGTGATGTTTCGGTAACTTTAAACAGAGGTATAGTTTTAAAATTAGTTATCAATTGTTTTGATTTCAAATCAATTATACAATTATAATGTTTAGGAAATCTGAACCCAAAATTCCATTAAAATCAATATTAAGATTATAAATAATAACTTTATGTGGATCTTTTGCAGAAAATGGAATAAGATCAGATTCTTTTAGTAAAATTTTTTGATCAGTTATCCCTTGAATAGTTACATATTCAGTAAATCTTTGAGGAAATTTCTTAACAGTATTTTCTTTAAAAATAGAAACTCCTGCACCTGTATCAATAAGCAACTTAAACTCTTTAGAAGCATCTTCAATATAATAAAGATTTTTGGAATTAACAGTCAAAAATGGATTTAAGGAAAATTTTGTTCGGGAAAATTTACATTCGGGTTCATCTCTTCGAATTTTAATGTTTGAATTCTGGTAATTGTTTCTGAAATTAAATTCTCTGTTGTCGGACAATCTGGGGGATGGTCTTTGACTGGGGCAATAGGAAAATCCTGAAAATTCGAAATTACCTCAGCAGAAATAAAATTTTGAGAATCTCTCTCAAACTCAGAAAAATGTTCTTTATTTTGAGCAATTGGCAATTCTTGGAAGTTTGAAATTACTTCGGCGGACATAAAATTTTGAGAATCTTTTTCGAACTAAGGAAGATTATCAAATGAATAATTATTATCATCTTCCTGGAAATTATTTCCAAAATTATCTTGAATATCATAAAGATTATGATCCAGATCAGAGCCCAAGTATTCATCATAATAATCAGAATTGTCGCTCTTAAGGCCAATTAAATGAGCTCGTTGTTGGAAATTAGGATTCTTTTGAATCACCGAGGGTCTTAGTTGAGATTGTCCCTGTGGTTGAAAAGGTCTTTGTTGAGTAGGAACAATCGGTCTATTTTGCACAGTATTTTGTGGTTGATTTTGGAAATTCATTGGTCTCTGGAAATTATTATTGAAATTTGGGTTATAGCTTGGAGCTGATGCTCTTCGCTGTTGGAAACGACATTGATTTTACAGTTTGGATTTGGGGTTTTCTAACATTTAATATATTTTGAGGTTTACTTACAATATTAGAAGCTGGCTTATTAAATTTTTGGTTCTCAAAATATGATAATTGCAATTCTCTTCGTATGCGAATTTGTGCTTCTAATAAGTTTTCAGGCTGACTAGCACGAATAAGTTGTCCTAGACGGGGTTCAAGTCCAGTTAATAAAGTATTATGAGCCATAGTATCAATAAGAATTTCTTCTGCAACCTTTTGTTCATTTGATAAATTTGATGTTTTATGTATATTTGCATGCATTTTAGCATTCAAGACTAGCACTCTATTGAAAAATGTTAGAGCTGACTCATTCGATAATTGTTTTAATCTTTGTAAATCATGAATAAGAGAAGTAAGGTCTCTTGAATCACCAAAATGAAGATTTAAAAGTTGTCTTATCTCTGCGTAAGTCTGAGGATTTCGCGAGCTGATTTGTTGAGCCGCTTTTCCCTTTAATTTATTTTTAATGTGAATCACTAACAGAGCTTTTTGGTCTCTGGTAGACATATTATAAGCACAATCACATGCATTTAAAAATGTTCCGAAAAATATCTGATCACCTTCAAATTCAGGCACGATACAAAATATTTCCGAAATTCTATATGGTTCAAGCTCAACCTCTTGAGCTGGATTTCTTTCATTTGCCATTTTGATTTAAATATAAAATATCAAATATATAAAAATATGATAAAAGAAAATCGAACAGTTTAAAAATTTAAAAATTAATATACGTGATAATTTACTTACAGTAAGATGTACACTGATTTGTCTTGTTCTCTGCGATGTGGTTTACAAAGGAGTGAGGACGCCTCGTTGGACCTCTTCTGTAAGTTGGTAAGTTGTTGAAGAATCTTATTCTTCTTTCTTCGGAGTTGCTGGTTTCTTCCACCGTTGATAATGAGGGGATACTTGTTGAAGTAAACCTTGTTTTACCAACGTTGAAGTATTTCTACTCTTCTTTCTTCAGAGTTGCTGGTTCTTTCCTTTAAAAGTTAGGAAACCACCGTAGATAATGAGGGGAAACTTGTTGTTGAAGTTAGCCTTGTTTTATCAACGTTGAAGTTATCCTACCGACTGCGCCAATTTGTTAAATCACATAACTTGGAATTAACTTTTTAAAAACAATCATTTATTAACACAAAAAAAATTAAAGTACAAATAAAATATAACTTAACTTTACATGACTGTATGAATCTAGACTCACAAGTGTCGACTCACAAGTGATGTCGTTAGCTAGAGATCTAGTATTTATACAATAAAAATGTTTAATCATCAAAAATATAAAAAAAAACGTAAATTAATACAATGGATCTTTTCTCCTAAGGTTAAATCGAAACTTCTAGAAATATTATAAATAAAATACATAGTAATGTCTTTATGGTAACTTGCTGACTACTGGTCGGCATCTCTGGCACGTAAATATCCTTATCACTTTTGTTATCTTCTTAAAACTGCGTCTTGCAGATGTAATATGATATGGTGCAATACTACTGCGTCTTGCAGATTTAATACGATATGATGAAATACTGCGTCTTGCAGATATAATATAATAGTATGAAATAATATTTAAATAATACTTTGTTGTTATTATATGACTTTAAAAATAATTCAATTATAACTTTATATAACATATATATATATATATATATATATATATATATATATATATATATATATATATATATATATATATATATGCAAATTTTATCTCAGAATCTGGCCTACCGATTTCGATGAAATTTTTTGGAGTGTATTGAATCGATTGATTGTATTCACATTCACAAGAAAAACCGTTTTCAGCAATTAATATTCTCATTTTAGACATTACAGACTTTAAAAAGTTTGATAGGGTCTGGGTATACCACGCTTATTTAAAGTTACCGAATGTTTTATAAATTTTCACGTATACTAAGCGGCCGCTAATAGCTCCATGTTATTTTTTTTGTTGCCTTCCTTCTTCTGGTGTAGTTGGCCTCAGATTATACAGAGTTTTATTATAAGAACAAGAATGAACAGGTATCTCGTCATTAATTTTTGTACAAGCTCGATATTCAATTGGAATATCGCTGTAAATTTATATTATATAAGAGAGCCCCTTTTATTATTATGGAAATCGAAAACCCACATATTGTTCTTACTGCTGGCTACTAAAACGGTTTTTACAGGAACAACTTGTGACAATTATGGATTGTAGATATATAGATTTCTGGACACTTCTTGAAAATATTCCTACATAAGCAAGAAGGAAAAGCCAAATAGTTAGTTACTGGGTCTCGGAGGTAGATAAGGTTACCGATGCTCTAACCACAAATCTCTAGAAATGGCCACCCTCTTATAGAGATATCAACAAATCCCACTCTTACATCCTCGTCGTAGTTTCCCTGCAATACATTGCGTGCAATGCTTCTACTTTGTTTTGTTTTCTTAAAACTCGGACAGACTGGCTAAGGGACTAAGCTCTGAAAGAAAATCCTGGTGCTACAGGCTAGGGTGTTGAACAGTGGCTAGAAACCAACTATGGTAAATACTAAATATGTTTGCAACGCCCAAGCAGGCCAACACGGATAGAAACTCAACCAAAGTTACAATAATACAAAAATTACTAATAGTTTCTTAAAAAAAAGTCGTGCACAAATACACAAGGCCTTAGGTTAATTTTTAGATTATACAATAATAAACAGTAAACTATCCGGACAGATACAAGATAGAAGAGAATATAGAGTACCGGAGACAACTATTTAGACGTAATTACAGTTGATATGTTCAAACAGCGAAAAAAATTTAACTCATGGAGAAAAGGAAAAAGCCTCAAATTTGGAAAAATGAAAGATAAGCAAAAAAGTTGCAAACATGTACAAGAGAGCAGAATTCTACAGAAGCACCATAAAATGTACTTGAGTAATCCTACGAAAAAGAATCAGATATTGTATAAAAAGGAAAGAGACTATGTAAAAAAAGTAAACAAGAAATGCACACAAGCAGTCTCGGGAAGCCTGAACCGACCAGAAAATTAAAAAATCAAATCAATAACACACAAGAAAATAACTGGTTAACACAATGAGAAACTATGGCAGGATGAAAATGTGAAAGAAAAAATAATAAAAAGAATGGATTTAAGGGGCCTGGATGATACAAATGACCTGAAAGAAGCTTTTAAAACTGCAAAAAATAGAGAAGCAGCAGGAAGAGACGGTATTAATTCAGTATTACTGAAATATGGACATACACTACTACTGCAACTGAGAGTTCTCCATCTGTATAATGAATGTTCAAAAAACAATAGAACACCAAAAGAATAAAAAAAAGTTATCAATATTTAATATATTTCCAACTGCATTTAATATATATATATATATATATATATAGAGAGCGAGCGATAGATAGCGAGAGAGAAGATAGCATAAATGTATGGCAAAATAAATTCAAGAAATGAATAAAATTAAACCAAACTACCCTCTCAAATTCAATTCCTAATGCAGACGACCTATTTTAAATGACAGAATCAGAAAACGACCTGCAAATGGGAATACACAAACTGCAACAAATATGTATTAGGTACATGAAAATACCACCTGCTAAAATCAAAATAATGACCTTATGTAAATGCAGTGTCATATTCAAAATAGTTATTAATAATGAAATATCACAAGTATCATAATTTTGAATATCTAGGATGCGATATATTACATGATCGAGATAAATTTGCATTTATGTTCAATTGATATTCAAGAAATACATATTTTTAGGAATAGTTAAAGTTTTTGCAGGTATGGACAGAATAAGGAACGATAGTCCAATGAGACAATTGAGTTTTTTTATCATAAATGAAAGAATTAGAGAAACTAGGAGAAAAAGGAAGAACATATGGATAGAATACAAGATGAAAGAATCCCCAAGAGAGTCATGAATTATAAATATAGAGGAAGAAGTATTCTAGGTAGATCAAGAAAAAAATGGGTGTCATACACGCTTGATACCTGATGTAAAGAAGAAAAAGAAGACATTAAGGAAAATGTGGATAGGCTTTGGAATTTGAAGTCTACAAATACCTAAATAGATTGGATGACAAGATCACTCATTTGACGTATCTAGGCTTATATTTATGGCGATATATGAAACCCTTAATCAGATTTTCTAAAATTAGAGAAGGCTGTTTACTTGGCAACAACAGTTACTTTCAAATGTATAGAAAATTAGCTAACTCAAAATTACTGCAGAACACAAGCCCATTGTCAAATATTATTTTTTTTCATACTCATAATTTAAAGTTATAGCTATTATAGTGTAACGGGCATATAAAAATGACTGGGATATATTTATTTTCAATGTTTATTTATTTCTACACTAAGTATTTATATCACAGACTAAATATCCATAACTATATACAATTTATATTCACTATTTATCTAACTTAACACTATTTATATTTACACTGCACTATTTACAACTATGTGTAATTTATATCCAACTATTTTCAATTTACATTTACTGTCTCAGACTTACTCGTCTGCACCGAGCGATTGCCCCTGACTGACTCGTCTGCAGCGGGCGATTGCCCCTGACTGACTCACTGACTCCGCAGCACTCTCCAATATATAGGCAAACAGATTGGCTCTCGTATTTTCCACGCCCATCTTCCTATGCCAAGCGAGCTCTCCCGAACTTGCGCGAAGTTACTAGAAGCTTCGGGAATATGTCTTGACCCAGGCATGCATGGCTGACCAATACCAATAGCGGTATGCAACACACCACCCGGGTCCCACCAACGTCCGCACTCGCTAATGTGCTCCGCCTTCCGACGAATCGCACACGCCCACTATTATGGCACCGATCACCGAAGCCAAGTTCGTTACAATAGTAAATCGACATTCTCTGGATGTAAAATCCCAAGAAAGTTATCAGATTGTTAGGTACAACCGAGGCGCTAGTGGTTGGCCACTCCATATAAGTATTATAAATCCATAATACCACAGCTTATCTAACAATTGTTAGGTAAAATGTGTCTATACTAAGTATTGCGCATTATTACTGAAATGGAAATTTTATAGTTTCTAATTTTTTTCGCGAGAGAAGTCGTTGGCATCCACTAGTAGTAAATATTTTTATAGCGACCTCGAAAAATGTAACATACACATTAGATTAAATAAATCGTTACAATATGAAATAATTTTTTGTTTACTTTAAAACAAAATCATTCCATAGCAACTTGAACGGTAAGTAAAACAAATGTATTTCTAATAAAAATACATATATAAATTATACATATACGACTACAATTGCGACATAATATATCTTATCAATACACTGAAAGGGATGAATATGATATTTCATGACACTATACAAACTATACCAATGGGAGAGGGAGACACTATTGCAATGTCTATATATTATGTTGTGTCCCGTATGCTATCCAGAGCCCCAACCTACATCTTAATAATTATCACCCACTATACCACACTACGAGTTGTATAAAACCTAATTTTTTCGTGATACGTTTTTCCTAAAACTGTCGACATCTGCTACATTTAATGGTATTTCCAAACAAGATAAACTCTCATATCCCGTCTTCTTCCCTACATCGTAAACTTGGCCGACCATAAAGCAGACATGATCCGAAATACGATCCGGGTAGAACGCGGATACGTCTCTATTAGGAACCTATTACATTCACCTGAATTTTTTGTTTTATAAATGACATCACAGACGGATTTCGATGCCCTGATGAGAAAGATCTGCTCTCGATAAATCATGATGGAGCATTTGCAATGATAACTTAGGATATATTTCATTGTCGGACAAACCGAAAATTCGGAGAATTGATGCGAAAATTATTGAGATTTGTGGTGGAAATGTATGTCCTTTGATTTTCTTATAAAAAAAGGGAGAGAGAAAAATCAATTTGACGATTCAAATGCATTAAAATTTGAAATATGATGGAGTGAATCATTGAGGGTGATGAAGTAAATTAATGAATAATGATTAACCCATGCTTTTGCCTTTTTATGTTCTTTAGAAAATCAGCAGCCTACTTGTTAAATGTCTGGTATTTTTTGCCAATAGAGCGATTTCTAGATTATTTCAGGTTATATGATTTTTGAATATCATTTATGAGAGATATAGTCGGGGTCTGGATATGGAGCCACAATTTTATTGAATTTATCCGCTACTTTAAGAACACAGTGTGTCACAGCGGAATATAAGATTTGGCATAGTTAAAGCTTATATAACAAAGAAGTGCACGAAAATTAATTAATAATATCTCTTACAAATAAATTGAATTAAATAAATTTAATTTAGTTAGACCAACCGTTTTTATTTATCGATGTATAGGATCATGAACAAAATTTAAGAAAATATATCCAATACCTAATTGTAGAGGAACACTCATTGACAGAAGAACCTCGATAGTGGTTAGTTTCAGTTCAAGTTTTGATAAATTTTATAAATAACGGTCGAATCTCGACCACTGGGCTGTCTCCAAATATTTATAAAATCAAACAAGGTCAGACATCAGAGTTCATGAAGATTGCAAACCTTCGTCAAGAAAATAGTAAGACAAGACTCTGTAAATAATATTTCAAGGATTTGGTATATAATTTCAAAGGTGAATTAAACTAATATTCAGTAAAAAAAAGCAGACCTTCTTATTCGGAGTGGTCTGTCATAAAATTAAATTGCCAGATATCCGCCGTACTAACTGACACGCAGTCTATTATCTTCTAGGTCTTTGAAAGTAGGTATAGATATAAGTTAGGTGTATTGTATTCTTATAAAGTAAATTAGACACTATCAGCAGTATATTTTAGCTGGAAAATCTTTTCTGAAATCTATTAAAAAACGATTCTTTCACCAAAGTTTGAATATTGCAACTGTAATCTGAATAAGTTTCTCGGTTCTAAGAAACTATCTTAAAAAACTTTAAAATAAATCTTTTAGCTAATAGAGGCTTTCAAATATGCCTAGATGTCTTCAATTATGAAGATGTACAAGTAGATAGATGACATTGTCACGCCCAACAACTCCCGACCGTGTTGATGGCTCAGCCAGTAGTTTTGAAGTTGTGCAGTTGTAGTTAGATAGAAAACCTTTAGCACCAACTTCAAAAGTACCAGCACCAATACAGTTAAAATTATTATTTTTTTCAGTGCACTAACATTATACACTATCTAAACATTGAATCGGTCCAATTCAAAATATCGCGAATAAACATATTTCAGAATTTACCACTGCTGTATATTTTTTTGAATGTCCAGTTTAAATGATGCTACATATAATCTCTTCTTTAATTAGCCTGTCTTATATTTTCAATTTTCGAAAAAAAGAATCCCTCACCACACAGCGGGAATACACATATTTCAGATTTTAGCATATCTGTAACTCAGAAACCTATGGATTTTTTTGAAAAAATGTCCAATTTGAAGTTTGCTGGATATGGTCTGTTCTTTAATTTTGTCGTCGTTTTTTCATTTGAATTGTAAACCTCCTTTGTTTGGAAGTCGGTAAAAAAATACAGAACTGTACGACAATGCAACTTCTTTTTCTATCTTTGACCGTTCTGAAAATGGCAATGTTACACTTGTACTTAATTACCTATAGAGAGTGTAATCGGATGTCATTCAGGCAAGTGGTTAAATTGCATCGCTTGAGTAAAATGGTTACACATGATTCAGCCTGATAACTGAACTGTTTCATACAGTTAAACGGCTAGATAACAATCGAATTGGATAATTAGGTCGGTAGGTAAGCATGTAATTACATTAAATAAGTGAAGCTTGTTTTGATGAGTACTTAGGTACCTATACGTTTTCAATAGTGAAAACTATTTAACACTGGGAATTAACTGATTTATTATAACATTGGTTACCATTGCCTCAGATGGAAAAAGCGTTGTGCTTAAAAATAACTCACTAACTGCCAGATGAAGTCAACTATCATTTCTGACTCATGAATAAGTTACCTAGTGACACATACGCCTATAATAAAGCATGTTTATGAACATGATCAATATAAGCGATTCCGGTTTCCGGCTTAGCTGTGAAGATTAGATATTCATTGTACCTAACACTACGCATTTCTGCCCTGTAAAATCCCTTAACACCTACTATTACCAATCGGTGATAAACTAGGTTGCCGTAAATTTATGAAGCCACAAGTACTTCAATAAGCAAAAGAATATATAATGGACGCATGTGGTATAAGAATCAATATATAAACCAAATCTATATCTTATTTTTGTGAACCAAAAGAATCAAATATATTTTATCTTATGTAATAAGTCAAAGGATCATGAACCGAGAATATGGAATTCAAATTCAAAATTAATTTCTTAAGACTATAACCACGTAGGGGAGAGTGGGGTACAGTCGAACGGAAAAGTTTTTAAGCCCCATAACTTTTTTTGTATAAGCAAAAGAAAAATGGGACCAAGGCATTATATTTCGCGGATATTCTAGTTTATAATAGGAGCTATAATAATTCATTATATGTGCAGAGTTTTCTTCTGTGTCTCGTTTTTTACTTGTACTACAAATGTTCAACTGTACCCCCACCTGGGGGTACACTTGAACATGGTACGGGGCACACACGAATAGGGGCAGATGTAGGTAAAAATTAAAATAAAACTTTACCACAAATACTTTCTTTATCACAAAAGAAACATTTTATTCAACAAAACAAAAAAAACAAAAAAACTAACACAAACTCTTAACAAAATGTAAAGAAAAACTAAAAGTTATAAATCCCTGAGCAACATAAACAATTTCTTTTGACACACAGAGCAAGTAAAATTAGGATCAGTGCTTCCGTCATTGCAACTTCCACAAACCCATTTGTTGCAGCTGATGCAGCATATCCATGCCGATCCGCACCAGTTTTTCCACGGTACGTTGCACAAAAAACACAAGTCATTGCTCTCTTTGGTCTTCCTTTGATACGTCTTTCTGATCCCTGAAGGTCCAGCTTCCGCTTTATCTTTTTGTTCCTCTTTAAACTCTTTCGAAACGACCTGTTGGACGCCTTTATTCCTCCTTTGAGCAATTTGTTGTATTTCGGGTGTCTTTATTGCAATCATACTTTTTCCTGTGGTCCTTCTCTTTCTAGTGCCTTTCCTTTCTTGAGCTTTAGGATATCCTTTAAACTCTTCAGGACTTTTGAAAAGCTTTGGTATTTTCCGCATCGATGGTGCTTGTGGAGGTTCAGTTGTCTCACGTGGTGGTCTGGTATGTCCAGGTACCTGTGGTTCTGCTGCAACTTCAGCTGATCCGGATGGGCCTGCATCTTCTGGACGATTGGTTACCTCACTACTCATGAAATCGGCGTCGCTAAAGATGTCCTGATTATAAGGAAAAATACCCGTTCTCCGAAAGGCTGCTATTATGGTTGATGGTACCAATGCTTTCTGATGAGCTTCGGCGACACAGGCGGACATTTCATAGATAGAGACTGTTTTCCTGGATTCTGCATCATCCAATTATCTAAAGCAGCATTGTAGTAAGTTTTGAATGGTTTGTACAGTCCTACGTCAAGTGGTTGTAGTTTATTTGTAGAATGGGAGGAAATGTAATGATGGTCACCCCGTTGTTTTTCACCAAATTGAGGACTTCAATGGATAGATGACTCTCGTGGTTATCGTAAAAGAGTAGTGTTGGAGAATCCTTTGTACTCTTCGTATGTTTGATAAAATGCTCCATTACTTTAAAAAATAATTGTGCTTTCATTCATCCGGACGAATTCGCCAATCCTAAAGTTCCTGGCAAGGCTCCTTACAGCATGTGGTCCTTGAAGTGGACTCAAGGAAATATTAAAACCGGAGGAACTGTATTGCAGCTTGCCGATATTATGCAGCATGTGGTGATGAGAGTTCCTTTCTCTGCACTTGTACACTTGCTAACTTATTTGGTTCCTTTCTCGGCAACGATTTTTGGCGGCTTCTGTACAGTAGTTGTAGCAGTTTCATCCAAGCTATATATTCTGGTACCGTCGGCGAATTCCGGGGTCTGCTTCAGAACTTCCTTCAAATTGTTAAAAAACAGATTGACATTATGACGGTTGAAGGAAGTAGCTCGAGACAAGCTACATCCTTCAGCTGTGCGTACACTCAACCTAGGTTGTCTGTTCATGAAACCATAATACCAATCGCGGCCAACCATTTTTTCATTATTCCAGTTGTTTGGATATTTAAGATCATTCATTTGCGCCATCTCGTAGGCCAGCTTTCAGCACGCGGTAGTTGTCCGTACATCATTCTTGAGCATTTAATTAAGTAATCGTACAACGATTCTTCTTGTTCTTGGGTAAAAACCTTCCTGTTAGCGTAATTAGGCCGCATTCGCATCATTGAACTGTCTTCATCTTCCCTGTCCCTTACTTTTCTTACGTACGAGTGGAGCGTAGAAAGTTTCACACCAGTGGTTGATGCAGCGAATCTGTAGCTTCTACCATCTTCCACGACTAGCCGAACAGCTCACCCTCATCAAAGTTGCCGATGTCGTTTTGCCTTTTTCGATTTCTGACCATTTTGTTTGTCTGTAAGTCACACATAAGTTGTGAATTAATTTAAAAATTGCCTTCATACATGTGTGGGGCAGAGCCGAACGCGTTCAGCTGTGCACCACGACATTTTGTTCAGGTTTGCCCCACATGACTTCATTCGACCTTTGATGTTATAGTTCAATATTCGTTTTCTAAATTTAGAAAATAAAGCCACTGACTCTAGCCCATACTTCAAGACAATGAAAGGATGTTATTGCGAATCAAATTTCTAGCAAAAACAAGCATTTATTACCAAAAAAACAACTTACCGAAATTTTACTTCAGCCTTCGAAGTCGACCCATATGCCACTAGTACGACAATGCTGCAACTGAGGATGGTGATTTCCGGCGGGTTATCTCCTACTAGATGGTGCAACTTACTGGCTTCAACAACAACTTTGTACGTTTAATATTTTCCGCGAAAATTCAAATGTTTGACTGTGCCCCGTGTTCTGGGGTACCCCACGCTCCCCTACATTATTATTATTTCTCTTTTTTCTTCTTATACATAAGAATGTTCCTTATTTTTATTTGTTTCCTTGCCTGATTATAGTCGGCTGGAAGATTATCACTCATCAGTAATCCTGTTTCCGTTGGTGACTTTTCCTTTCTGCCCTTACCATTATGTCGCTAGTCATGCGGCTAATATGTTCATTCCACTCTTTTTTTTCTTTGCATTACTCAATTACTTATGTTATCTACTTTACTCATTATTCTGATAGCCTCAATCCTTTCTCGATCCATAAGTGTCCTGCCATTTTTCGTAATAGGTAAATTATTTACTTGTACAAATACTTCATTTTTTATTCAAACAGTTACACCAAAAATGTGTACCTAAGTAGCCTCCTTGTAATAGGTAATCTGCCCGTAGAATCTTAAGACTCTTTTAGTGATGAAGCTTCGAAGACACTTGCGAACAATTCATAAACAGAAAAAAACATTGTTTTATGGTTATAGGAAAATTTTGTTTTTAAGTATATTAGAGTATTTTCTGACTGGAAACGCTGATGGTTTTGATGGAAATTTTCTAGAGGAACTTAAATGTATTTTGTTGAAAATTATATAAAATAAAATTTCATTGTTATGGGCTTTCAACAAAATTGGATAGACCAACTAAAAACTTGCAATGAATATAAGAACTTTTCTCAACGATATCATTGTAAGCATAACATACTTTGAATAAGGCAATCACTTTTAAAACTTTAGTTGAGGATAAAAGATTTTAAGAGATTGTAGATATTCTATAGATTATCTCTAGTGAGTTTTGAACGTGTCAACCAAGTGAAATACATATTTTTATATAATAGTAGCGAATAGTAGTGAATATAAATTGTAATACGTGCGTGTGAATTTTTGTTTTATTAAATAAATAGACTTTTTTAATCAGTGTGTATGTGAATTTCTATCCACATAAGAATAAAGAATATTAAAATTGGTAACAGGTGTGGGGTGGACAGAAATTGTTGGACATTAGAATAAAATAGAAACATTTCGATAAAATGACAAAATTAATAGAGCTGAAGATCGCGGTCCTTAAAAGAGAATTGGAGGAGCTTGGCGATTAGACTACTAGAAGGAAACCCTACAAGGACTTACAAGATCGACTTAGTTAAAGACTTGTTGTGGAAGGTAAATATTTGTCATTTCGAACTGTCGGAATTCGAAAAAATAGAGCAGACATTAGAGCAAAAAGCAGGAAATTTGGAACAGAAGCTAGAAGAATATGAAGAAAGCTTGAAAAAAGTGCAAGTAGATATGGAACAGAATATAAAGCAAGTGCAAGTAAATATAGAACAGAATATAAACAAGTATAACTAAGCTTAGAGCAGAAATTAGAACTACAAAAGGTAATCTTCAAGCAGAAATTAGAACAACAAGAAGTAAGCTTAAAGCAAGTACAAGAAAGCCTAGACCAGAAACTAGAACAACAAGAACAACTAGAAAGGAGATTTGAAGAAAAGTTCGGAGTTCTAAAAGAACAATTAGAAACCGAGGTAAGTGAATTGAGAAGTAAGTTGGAGACATCACATGTGTATGAGGCCGATTATCGAAGGAGACCCCTGAAATAAAATTTGTAGAAGTGGGGAACATTACACCGAAACCTTCTCAGTTTGATAGAAAAACTTCCTGGTTGAAATTCTTTCTACAGTTCGAAGCAGCAACTAAGGTGAATGGATGGTCGTCTAGTGAGAGAGCCACAGCCTCGACACTTTCTTTAGAAGATCCGACAGACATCCTGCAAACATTGTCACCGGCGGCACAAGGTACTATGAGCAACTTGTCAGACGTTTAGAAATGAGGTATGGCCAGACTCACCTTGAACACGTCTTCCATTCTCAATTGTGATGGGTCGCTGCCAGCTGTCGAACGAACCTTTACAAGAGTTAGAAGCAAATATAGCTCGCCTTGCTCATCTGGCATATCCAACGGTGCCAGTGAATATTATGGAGAAATTGGCAGTTCAAGCATTCTTGGACGGGCTTCATGACGGTGAAACAAGGCAAGCCTTAGTACTTACACGTCTGGATCGCTTGATGGATACGAGTGCACTGGCTTGTGCAGTAGAGGAAGAGCTGCAGGATCCAAGCTCGCGTACGGAGTATAGAAGAGAGCCAATCCGGAGCCATCGATAGACTCTCGAGCCTACACCTAGATGTCGTGACGTATGCAAAGTGGCCGAATTATTTAGAAATGGAATATCGGTACCGGGCGCCATTTTTCAAAACGCTGCGAAAACTATTGAAGATACGATAAAAATGGACTGAATAAAAATTGTAGGAAATCAAATTGTCCGTATAAAACTCAGTGGGGGCAAATCTCTAGCGTTAGTGGTTTAGACACAGGAAGCATTTAAATTGTAATATTGTATTATGTAGTTTAAAGTTTCATGTCCACAAAGAGTTAGATTTCAAACGATAGACGTGCAATAGAAGCTTCATACGATTAAACCACCGAAGATAGAAATGTGATATCAGTGAGTTTTATATGTGAAATTTTATTTCCTACAACTATTATAGAAGCCATTTTATGGTTTTTGAAAAACCGTTCGTGGGGCACTGTATACTCTTTTAATCAATGCAAATTTTTCGGCTTCTTGTTTTACGTCACATCGGTGGAGGGGGTACAGGTGCTGGATCGTTAGTCTATCGATGGCTCCGGCTAATCCCAGGAACCATTCGAAGAAACAATAATGGCAAAGAAGAAAAAGATTCGATGTTGGAATTGTGGTCAGCCTGTTCATGTTCTATGTCGCCGTAAAGAAAAGAAGGACATGAAACCGCCATCTGAGGCGGAAAAACTAAGTCAGATCGAAAAGAAGAGGTGTCCGGAATGCCTCAAGACAGATTGCTCGCTTGGCATCCATGAAGCACCAGGTGAACAGTTTGTTTGTGAATGGTTTCGTAAATGGTAAACAAAAGTTGCTACTTCTGGATACAGGAGCTGCGAAAACCACTGTTAGACCTGATGTGGTAACAAGGAACAGTAATGTGAAACCATCTAGTTGGAGGCTCCGTACTGCTATTGGTGACAGTAAGAAAATCCATGGTAGAACTGAGATAAATATGAAAACTGGTAATGCGTGTATTAGACATCCAGCTTTGGTAGCAAACATAAAGGACGAGGTGATAGTTGGAATGGTCATCATGGGTTCGAATGGTTTCCAACTGGACTTGAAGCGTGGCGTTATCCCAGTCAATAATGACGAGGTTATTCTTCACCGTAGACAAGAAGGAGCTGTCAAAGTAATACTATCCGAAGAGTCTGTGGTACCAGAAGATGTAGAAGCTCGGGAGGAAGATGGCTCTAATCAGAGAAGCAGTAGATTGTTTGAACCACAAATGGATGACGAGCAAATCGGCCGTAGAATCGCCATCGCAAAATGTCTGTACAGCTCAGAGAAGGGATACAACAAGGACAGTGTTCTACGGTTTCGTCAACAGTCAATTTTGAACATGCCAACCAAGTGAAATAAATATTGTGATATAAATTGTAAATCGTTAGATACTTAGAAGTGAACAGCGGTAAATATAAATTTAAGTGGTTTTGAATTGTGAATAAATATTGAATAAATAGAATTTATTAATCGGTGTGTTTATGAATTTCTATCCACATAAAAACAAAGAACATTACAATTGTCTCCTAGACAATCAAGATCTAAGGACGATTACTTTTATATTAATATTGACCAATCGAAGTCTTGTATGTATCAGATTGTCAAGAATATGTAATAATCATTCTTATGTGTCTGGATATCTGATAGGTTTACCATTTCATTTATTAATAAATATTGTATTAATCTTCTAAGAATGTTACTCGTCATAAGATTATATCGTAATACAGTTGTATCTCAAAGATTATAAGTATTTACTAATGTTAATAACAAAATTGTTAGTTTATTTTATTATTTTTATAATTATAATAATGTTATTAATACTTTAGTATTACCAAAGCCAACATCGAGCGAGATTTCTTATTTAGTTGACATATTTTTGAGTCAAACTATGTGGAGAATAATTTCCAAGCATCAAATACTAGTTTTAAGGAAGATATAGCTTATTGATTGATTGGAGAAAGAAGCAAATATATTTCGTTGAATATATTTGTAATATCTGCTAGATGCAGGATTTCTACGACAAAAATTATATTAGATTATCAAATCTTAGCTCTACGCTTGTTTTATTACTCAGTTACTATGTTAATGATAAAAATATACGCAACAGTTTTTGAAATAACTTCAATAACAAGCATAAATATAAACAATAGTCCCAGCAAAAGTAAGCTCAAACAGTAACTTTCTTTATGCTATACTTATTTATTACTGTTGTAACACCTTTTGGTTATATGACATAAAATAACGTCAACTCTGGCTAGAACTTGTGGAATATACACAAGACGGATGAGTATCGATTTCTTGATAGACCTCATTAGCGAGAATCGTGTCTCAATTTGCTTCAGGTAAAATCTATATGTATTGCGTGTAGTGCTGTTATGGAGTCTCCTAATATCGTGTCATAAGTTGGGAATCTCTCTCAGAATATATAAGGTTATCTAGGAGAACTCAGAAACTTTTCACTTTTTTTAAATCATATTAGTTAATATCTGAAATAAAATTTACAATTGCGATATTGATGCAATTTATAATTGAGTGATCAACCACCCATATGTTATGGTTCCTATCAGCAACTTACATCCTTATCGGGTTAGTTTTTTCTCGTCCTACTTCTTATTATCTTATTCATTAACATTGGTTGATAGAAAATAGAAAAAAATGTTAGCATACAATTATCTAAGTTAGATTTAATTACCTGATTGGAGGCCACAGTAAAAGACGTGCATCAAAAAATGATATATTTTTTTGTAATAATTTGGACGTTTATTTTCCTTTATTTATTTCTTATGGAAAAACATTACATTTTCCTCTTAATGTTTTAAACGATTTTATGAAGGTGGTAACATTTCGATTGTACGTATATTATATTTCTTATATTTATTTATAATTCTAATACCAATAGATGAAATATTATTCTCTATTTCTCCGTGCATCCTTGTACTGAGTCCTAGTTTTTATTGAATGATATTATTCTATTTATTTCTTCTTCGATATTCACTCTATTCATATTGTCCTAAGTTTCATACGCTAAGGACTACAAATAATAAATTGGTTTCTAGAATTACGTACCTTACTAGTAAATTTTCCATACAACTAGGCTATAAGTATAATAAGCTATATTGTGAATATCTAACAAATAGGTCTAGACCCTTCAAGATGATGTCACATACATGTCTTATCCTTATCCTGCGGGAAAATATTAATAGTGTCGTTGACATCAGGGATTGAAATCTGACAGTATTTATAGCACAAAATTGAGATGCTTCGAGTGAATTGTCACTTTCAAACCAATTTCAAGTAGGACCAATTTTTACAGTAAACGTTTGGCCAATCTCCTCGTACCTGCCTCATCTCTGTATAGCCTTGATTTCTCTATACTTCTATGCTATGGCTACTTATAAGATGGAATGTAACGGACTACAACCGGATGGTGCTTCCATCCGGTTAAACGATTATTGTCCAGAGTTTAAGAACAATGCTTTATAATTATTTACAGCCTAATAGTTTAGGGTAGATACATACCCCAAATAACGTGGTTATGATTGGTTTAGTAATAAAACATGAAGAAAACGTTACAATAAAAAACTAAATGAAAAATGTGATATAGAAAAATTTAAGGGTAGAAGAGAATATTGTAAAAGTGCAAGCAGTATTTAAATAAAATATTTCTATTGGTCTGATCTTTAAAACCTGTAACACCTGTAACACGTAAGTTCCTGTGTGTGAAACCTGCTGCTGCTCACATTGGTCGCAAATTAGTGGGGCGGGGCTTAACTCTTTATGTTCGATAAATAGAGTATAGTATAAAACAAAGTGGCTATCCATATATGTTACTTTTTTTCGCGGCTACTTCGTCACGCAACGGAGTTTAAAATTGTTCTCACTGTAATTTAGAGATTTTTTTAAAGGTGGTTTATATACAGAAAGCATCCTCTACGCGAACTTAACTCACGCTCGACCACTTTTTCGGAACTATCTATTACAGGAATGAATTAGGAACTATTATTTAGTTAATCTAATCAATAATTCTCCGCATTCAAAGTCTTGGGCACCAGCTAGTCGGAAATAAATCATAATTAATGAAATTGACGTCCAATATAACGTTGTATAAAACTAGAGCAAAATAATATATATTAGACAAAATAACAAATTTAAACTCTAAATTCCCGCGATATAGACAAACTTACTATTGTAACAAAAAAATACGAGCAATAAGAAATATAACAATATAGAGGTCGAACTCTCACACGAAGGGTTCCCTACAATCGTAAAAATGAAATTCCATTGTGTACACATTCTTCTTCTTCTTGAGATACAGACAGCTCTTTATTTGAAATGTACTCACTTTACACTTTTTCAATATTTTTTTGTAAATAACTTATTTTTTTAATAATTTCTGCCCTATACTGACTTGCTACAATTGTACTATTACAAAAAGTAGTTAATAAAATATTGTATTGTAATGGATTGTTGACAAACGGAAGGAGGGATAGTGGTAATAGAAATAGTTACATATTTGAAAATTTCAACGCTCTACCTACTACGGTTCATGAGATAAAAAAGATCAAACTGAGGGACAAGATATAGAACAATTGACGAACAAGACTGAACTAGAATATGATAATTTAATGAAAGAAGACTACAAAAAAAGAAAAAATATACTTATTAGTGAAAAATAGAAATAAGAGAAAAAAGATATGAAAATTAATACGTGAAATGTCAAAACTATGTTGATACCAGGTAAAATACAAATATTTTGCAGCAATTCAGGAGACTAGGTGGAATGTTCAAAGAACAATATATATTGATGGTTTCAACCTTCGATACTCGGGTGATGAAAAAAAGGATTAGCAGCCTTTATTATTTTTGAAAAATTAAAACAGAAAAAAAGGGAATTTAGACAGATATATGAAAGATTGGCTTATCTGAGAATAGGATATGGACAATCTAATATTTCTGATCTAAACATATGATAACATCGTCTGATCAAAAACATGTAAAGAAATAGATCATGTACTGAGAATACTCTCTTGTTAAGGTAAGGGCAACAGATGATACAGAGGAACTTACGCAGACGTAGACAATTTATGATGGTCGCTGTGGCAAAAGTAACAAAAAAAAATCTAATAGAATACAGAAGAAACAGTTGAAATGGACAACACCAAATCGAAAATGGATAAAAACCAATACCCTAGAAGACAGAAAAGCATGCAGACAATAAACAAATGAAAGCAATAAACTGATCGAAAAGAATTGAGCGACCTTATAAAAAAATAAGCGAGATTTGATAAATAATAAAATATAGGGAATAGAAAAGCTTTTCATGCAAAACATACAATTAAATAGATTATGGAAAAATTACATCAATATCAAATTGTCATAGAAATTATACTCTTAAATTTTGAGCATTCGACACGATAAAAACAAGACAACTTATGTTAGCACTGACATAGCAATCAATTGATGCAAATTTAAGAACAATGATTAACCCTAAGCAGGGAACACCCGCCTCACAGGCGGGTACTGTTTCATCTTTTCGTCGCCAGAGTGCTCGTATTGCGTATATTTTCCTGAAAGACCCACTGAGTCTCTGTCTTTCATTTGTTGACGAGTAGTGTGTCTTTGTGTCTGTCGTCTCGCACTTGGCGCCTTGAGCACTAGTTTTCTGGAACCTACCCCGCTTTACAGACTGCTATTCCCGGCAACGTAAATAAATATACCCGCTTCCTAGACGGTTATTCCTTTTAGTGCAATTTTCTTTTATAAACTTCAGTTCCTATTAATATCAGTGAATATCCTATTATTTGGTGGAATAATTAAATTATATTACTTTTTATCTCATAGAAAATAATAATGAAGTGTTTTTCAAACATCTCGTAGGAATAAAATCATAATTCTTATTCCCCCGTATCTGATTAATCTGATACGGATGAAGAATTGGATTCTGAAGACACGTATGTGCCAGATGTAGACGACGTGGAATATTCAGATCACAATTCGTACATCTGAAGTTTCTGAATGAGAATTAGAAGAGGTAACACCGGCATCTTCTTCAAGTAATGACATTCAACCACGAGGAGAGAGGAAGTGTGAAAAAGGTGAAGATATAGACAATTCTGATACCTATTTCGGAAAACGGGAATGTTCTTCTCGCAATTCGAAGGCAGTTGCCTCAAGAAACAGTCGTTCTGTCAAGTATCATAAAATTGCGGATTTATGTCTGAAGGGAGAAGCCCGAAGACTTAAAAATCCCAGTCCAGAAGATATTTGGCGTCTGTTCTTCTCTGACAACATATTAAGTGATACAGTGTCATGTACCAACTCCAAGATACAGTCTATCTGTCTATTTCCTAATTGAAAACACCCTCAATTCAGAAAATATTAGTTTAGGAGACTGAGAGGCGGTTGTTCCCGGTAATGCAAGTATAGTAGACGTTCCCAGGTAAGGGTTAAAATGACAATAAATATGTTCTAATACAGAAAGGAGAAACTCAAAATTTCTTGATAAAAAATGAGTATAACAGGGAGACTTGAAAAAGTGGTAAGCAAATAATTGCATAAGCAGAGGATATCAATTATCATAACAAAGAGAAGACACATCGTGGAAACCATTTTAAGAGAATTAGGAACAGGAAGAAAGAAAATGGAACTGGAAACGAGAACAAGACAAAAATAAAGAAATTTGGAGAGTTACGACAAAATGGAGAAGTAAAAGATAGCATAAGAAAAACAAAAAAAAATGTTTTTGGGTGTCATGATAAACAGTAATGGGTAAAGAATAGCAGAGATAGATAAAAAAAATACTGTAACGTTTAACCCTGTGCTAAACGTTGTGGGGTGAGCTCACTTGCGTAAGACTCAAAAGTTCGCAAATTGCTTTCAATGGTTTATTTTCAAACACTCTGTACACGATCTTCTGTAATAGTAGAACTATCACCACTTGTCACCTTGACAATCTAAACTGTCACTGTCTCTACCGACTGAACTACTATTACCATCTGATTCCACAGACTGATTGTTATCAACTGAATTTATAAGACTGAATTACTCTGACCCGTGATCGACACGGATTTATATATCTGAATCTTGACATGTCATTCATCGAGAATGTTCTATGATTATCTAGATACACATAATAATGTTCTAGAGCCTTGTCGAATTGACAATAGTATGACAAATTGTACCTCACATACAGTTTCTGGAAGGATCAACAATAAATCTACTATAATTGTAGAACTACATAATGAGATATACAAACAAAAGCTATTGTAAACAAGGTAGTAGAATAAATAACTAATAAACGAATAACAACCGTAAGTACATGACTACCTATCCACGTTACAATACTTTAAACACATGATCTATGATGCTGAACGTCTAACAATATGAAGAAATCATCAGATACGTAGAAATAAGGATAATGAGGAGAATATATAAGGCCAGTTAATATAGATAATGATAAACGAATGAAACATGAAATAGGTACTACTAGAGCTGAAAGAAGAATACATAGCAAAAATATTAAAGAGCAAAGAGTGAAGTCATTTTTTAATACATGTAAAAAGGAGCAGTAGTTATAACATATTCAATGGTTCAGTGGGAGCCAGTTGGAAGAAAAGACGCGGAAGACCTAGGACAAAATGGTTGAATATTGTTGAAGAATAATTTTTAAAGGACGAGAAATGTCAACCAGAGTACTCGCGACAGAGATAAAGGAATATAATTAAAAAAGTTCAATATATCTAATGAAGACTAATCCACCAATTTAATTGAATTAAGAGAGCTTTAATTATTTAATCTTTTGATTGGCTATATGAGTCTTGTTCAGAACATAAAGACTGTATACTTAAACTGTTTCTAAACCCAAAATTCATCGATAATTTTAGATAGATTTCAAAATATTGCTCCAAAATTTAATTATCTTATGGGATGTAACCATTTTTCATCGTATTGCTTAAACATGATCAACCGACGTCAGTTTGATCCCTTCAATTTCCTTGAATAAACTCAAATTCTTATCTGAGCTCATCAACTTGTTTGAGTTGAAGTCTTCATGGGACCGATTATATAATGTCGACACCAGGAACTAGCTTGAAGGCAGATTTGTAGGTAATCAATAAATTGATCTAAATTGTGTTATTTTAGTCCTTATATGGTACACAATCGTGTACACTACATGTGCCGTAAGTTCCAGTAAATGGATCAAATATCAGGTGTCTATTTTAAAAGTTTGCGTTGAAAATCTTGAATGTAGAGTTAAATTGAATAAATCAATTAATACGTGAGCTTTCTGAAATGAGCTACAGGGTCATCAAGAATTAGGAATATAATACCCATCTACAACCCACTCAAAATATCAGAGGTATGTCAAGCTCCACCGCAAACGTTTATTGACTAAAACAAGATATCAATTGATTCCTAATTCTAAGAATATACCGTCTTTGTAAACACTAATATACTCCAATCTCCACAAAGCAATCTGAAGAGTGAACTCTAATCAAAATCTCCAATTGAAAAAGAGAAAAATTATAGCTGATTAATCTTACCACACAATGAATCGGCTTTGAATGATTAACTAATGAAGATAGGAAAGTTATGAACAAAAAAATAAAAAAGAGGGAAGTGAGCCAGAGCTACCTCCTAATTTTACACAAGGCTCAAACATATTGTTACTCTCAGAAACCGGTTGAATAGGGTTGGCATGTAAACAGGTACAAGGTTTTTGGAAATTGCTTCTTTAGTCATCTTGAATCCCACTTTTCCGTAAACTAGATCCTTTGTAAAACATGGTTCAAAAAAATATACAATCTCTAACAAAAATATTACTATGGAATAAGATGTACTGTTCTATGTTGCATTCATATTTTTATGACGGATAGAAAGCACAGCCTGAGCTCTATATTTGATCTCAAAATATTGCATCAACAACAAAAATAACAACACAAATTCAAAATTGCCCATACTCATATTATCATTTGGTTGGGAGAGATCATTAATTCTTTATTCTAATATATGTTTTGTTTCCTGGATGAAAGATGTCATTTTCAGATCAATCACTTTTCGGGCAAGATGTTGTTTCGACTCGACACCTACTTATTATTTTTTTAAGGTCAGACTGGAATAAGACTTTTGTTATTATGTTAATCGACACCACTGTTGAGAAAAAACATACGAACTAAATATTACGAAAATATATAGGGAAGTTCATAAGTTATGATTAATTGAGAAAATGGGGAAAATTAATAGATCAACCTGTATCTAGATCATAAAGAACGATAGACCCCACGGTGTCTTCTGTCCTCCAGCTACCCTTAATGTATGCGCATTTACCATTTCCCTGAGGCATGCATATTTTTATATGGGTGATATTAGTCAAACTGCAGATTTTGCTTTGTATCTGATATGCTGCAAATAATCATTTCATATACTTGCTTTTGAAGAAATTTGTATTTTCACTCGAAAACACGATTCTAAATGGACAAAGCGAATCTATTGAATCTCTGACCTGTATAAAATTTTGTTTCTGACATATTTCAGATATTTATGACGTTTATACATTCAAGTAATGAGAAACATAAGTTATTTTATTTCAATAATTGCGGTTTACCCGCAGGATTCGTGTAGGGAACTTATCATGTACCAGAATACTCTCCATTAATATTGCCTGCCTCTGCAGTGCGGAAAATTTAATTATTATTAATACAGATGCTGTTGGAGTCAGAATGTAGGATGGTTTCTTGTTTCAACACGTAATTTATCATCGGTTCGATCATTTCAGTTCTGGTGTATCTCTGACAGTGGGTAAGCTCATTAGAAAATCAGACGAAATTCCCATGCTAGTTTCCTTAGAAATGTTTCAATTGATTCCACAATGTAAAGTTCCGCATACCATCAGGCCCTGGTATAGCTTTCCCATGGGTGTAATAATTCTACATCATCCGTTGAAATTTGCATTCGCACTAAAAAACATTAATTTATCTTTATTCCAGCTACACTTAAGAGGCGTTCTGAATAAATATATTTTATTTTTTGACCATACCTCAGCTAGCAGTTAAATAATTCTAACAGTTTATTCTTCATCAATGTAACTTTTTCATCTGAATCAAATTCTTGATTCCATAAAGCTCCAATAAATGGAAAGTTCATCAATGCACATACTGAAACTACGACTCTGACGACTGTGGATTTGATGTACGCTTCTTGTTGAATTTCGTCTTTGTTTTTATTGTTCGGAGAATAATATCTATGGTTTGTCGAATGAATAATACAGGATGACTAAGAGATACTTAATTTAATGTTATCGGTATTACAGAAAACGTTTCTATGTTTAGTAAATCAATTTGAATACGAAAGTTAAGATGATTCGGTTCTTTCATATTTCATTTTAATTATCGGGGAAACATTATTGAAAATCATATAATTTCTGAATAGACTATCATAGCCACTCCGATGATTCAAGATAAATGTTGTATCTGCCTGTTCATATTTTGCTTCTCTTTTCATCTCATGATAGCCATATTGAGTAATTTATATTGCACAGGAAACATTTACCATGGCACTGGAACAGTCAAACACAAACGTATTACTTACAAAAGCCGAGGAAGCAGAACTGAAAGACTCAAAGGCCGACTTCAAAGCTCCTCTAAATGCGAACGTTTAGAAGGCTTGTTTGTAGAAGATCAGTTATCAGTCTACAGGTGTAGTTGGCCTAAAATAACAAAACCTCCTCTGAATGATAACATCCTTGGCCTCGTGTTAAATGTTAGGACATACATGTCCTAGAGCTATTTTCAAACTCTCGGTATGAATCTAAAGATGACGAAGGGCGCTCTAAGCCAGATTAACGATTGCTTGATTGGAAGCTTTTTTAGAAAAGTATCGCGTCACTATGATGTATTATGATGAAATAAGTTATTCTCATTAATATCACACGAAACTTATGAGATTTTAAAATGCAGCGGTCTATTCAAGCCACATTATAGATATTGTCCATATTCTGGAGAATTTATATTATGTAAGTAGAATTAACAACTATAAACACATAACTAATATCTAGTTAGAGAATATATTATGAATATTCTCAACTCGCCACAGCGTTTCAGTGATACATATATTGTTTTCAAATATATATAGTTGTCCGTTGTCTGCTATTAGAATTTCATTAATAGAGTAGGTAATTTATGCGAATGCAAACTATCATTCTTGAGAGCATGGTAAGTGGCGCAATTAACTTAATTTTATATTGATTTATTAAAGCTGACCGGTATCTTCGAAGGGTGACTGAAAGCAGAAGTGATATTTATTATCTTTGATTTGGACAATAGTACCAATCGTCTTGCAAAATTATTTATATATGAAATTATTTCTTGGTAGCTGAATTGTGGTTCACAAAGTCTTTTACTTAAGAACACAAATGTCAAAGGCTACAGATAACAATCAAATCTCTACACCTTTTTCAAATGTATTCCAGAAGTCGACAACTGTACTTCAGAGTAGCTAAAAGCATCACATGTATTTCGGATTAGTCAGTTGAAATCCAGAACTAGACAGATAAATTTCAGATGGGTCAATTGAAATTCAGAATTCGTCAAATGTATTTCATATTGGTTAATTGTAATTCAGAACTCGTCAAATTTACTTCAGAACATATCAAATGTAAAACAGAAAGCATCAGATGTATTTCTTATCATTGTAGGTCTGCAAACTCCACAATTGTCTTTGAAGTTCATTTTGGCAAATTGGTAAATGTTACAATCAAAAACAATGCACAAATCAATGCAAACTGTAGTTTGCAGAGGTGAGAGCGGTATCTCTCACTTCTGCTACAGAAGCATTATTTACAGAAAAATGTTGGATTTTCAAGGTCACGTAATGGTTTTTCCCGATTAATTTAAATATATGGCTTGAAATTAACGAGATATTGTATTTAATACAATCCTTCAATGATAAGTAATCATTTGAAAATGTTTTCAACTCGTAAAAGGCTGTAATAATTATATTATCAATATATGTAGAAACAAATAGACGGATTTCACAATTTATTATTTTGAAGACTCTACGGTGTTGCCGGTGCTAAAGTTTTACCTGTTTTTAAATACGTCACTGATATAGATATCGCATAAATACCTAAGTGAAACTAACAAATTAATTATGATCATGATTATAAATTCATTTATTATTTAAAAAGCATGCAAACTACTTCACTCTTATTCTTATTTTTAACGCATTAATAATATTTGTCAAACGTATACTCCAACTCCAACTAAATGGCAACAATGAGGTAGATGTAGCAGTTCGTTTTAATACATCTATTTACTAAGAGATGGCAGAGCGATCAGGAATTAGACGTTTTCGTACGCAGTGGGTTATATTAATAATTATTATTAATATTTGATACCTAGGTATATTTCTTCTAACATTGCCTACTCGTGCATAATTTTTTTTTGGTCTTTGGTTTTGGTTCAGATCACACGATATAGCTTTTTATAATTAGACGCGGCCCGCTGTTGATAAATATCTAGGTACATTTCAAGTTATGAAATACAAGGTTGAAGATTAGGAGTGCGTAGGAATTCGGACGATTATGGGGTTATTGTAAAGATTAGGAGAAAATGTTTATAACTAACCCTATCGTATTTTAAAAATTCTACAATATAAAAATATTTTCAATTATACCGGGCGTTTCTAAATAGTTCTAAGTCTACACAACTTTGTTTTTTCTTAGGGAATGTTTATAATTTTAATTTATTTTTCAGATCAAAATGGAAAAACAAGTAACATTGCATTTCATTTCTTGGCAAGCGCCAATATATATATATATATATATATATATATATATATATATATATATATATATATATATAAATATACACGGTGGCTCATGGGTCGATGGTTAGTAGGTCATCGAGATAATGTTTATGGATTCTGAATAGAGAAATTTGTCCTGCGTTATACAGGGTTGTTCAAAATGTGTGATTTTACTGCTAGATACAAAAATGTTTAAAAATGCGTTTTTTAAATGGAACACCCTGTATATTATAAAATATCCTGAAAGATGCCTAAATTTCATTCGATTTGATGTATCATGTTCCTTACCTAAGTAGCCAGAATTCCGAGATAAGAGCAATTTTCATAAAAAAATCAAATTATATTTATCATATTCATCTAGGTTGCTATTAAATGTCATCATAGTACATGACATAATGAAAACTTGACAATTAGTGCATTATTAATAATACCTTGGAGTATTTCTCAACGTAAGTGATTTGAAATGAATGAAATAACAATTCAAACGAAGTTCTAATAAAATTGTTTATTCTTCATGGAAAATGTGTGGAAACTATCGCAACAACGTGCAGATAATTAAATGAAACGTACTCTGATTTACATCCAATGAACAAGAGGAAGTTTGTACGATCACAAAATACAAAATAATTTCGGTTGATCTCGCAGGCCAATGCCACGGACCCAAACGACGGGACCAGAGATCGTCGAACATTTCAAACAACTCCGTTGTTACTTCCCCAGTGCAATGAACCGGTGCTCCATCCCGCTGAAACCAACTGCTACGATACTCTTCCAATGACAGATTGTCCAAGAAGACGTTCACAACTGACCTTAGACTTTTCAAATATTTCTCAGAATTCAACGGTTCATCGTAAATAAGAAAACTTATTCGGTGATCCTTTTTAAGGTAAAATACGTTGAAACTAAATTTCTCCTGAAATCCCATTTCCTTGACAATATTTGGATTTTGATCAGCTCTGAAATGCTCGTTCCTTCTATTAAAAATTCCTTCTCTGGAAAATTTTGATTCGTCTGTCTAAATAATTTTTTTAAGAATTCAGGATCTTCTTCGATGCGAAATAGGATTGTTTCGCAAAAGTGAACCTTCATTGATCATCTTCTGGTTTTAGAGCTTGAACTTAAGTAAACTTGTACGGGCGCATGTTATGATTATGGATGATCCTTCCTTAAATCATATTCGGCACTTCTAGTTAGTGATGCGCAAAGCAAGACCAATACCAAGACCGATATGGTCTTGGTATTGGTCTTGGTCTTGCACCCTTAGTATTGGTCTTGGTCTTGCATCAAATCTTTAGTCTTGGTCTTGGGTCTTGGTCTTGCATATACGGTCTTGGTATTGGTCTTGGTCTTGCTGCAAGACTTGCAAGACTTTGCAAGACTCTTGCAAAAATTTTGATCTTTTTGTAAGTGTGAAAAGTTGTTGCGATTCTAAACCGTAATTGCTTAATCCAAATGAAGAAGAACCCTGCATATGTATGGGAAGTATGTAATTCATAATCTTATAAGATTGCGTATAATTATATTATCATTCGAAATGGATAAATATCGACCGTATAAAAAATTGTCATTGTCCAGAACAAACACGCCTGGTAATGTAGAATAAGTAATGAGAATAAAACTAGGTGCCTAGAATTAAGTTAGGGCAAGTGAGATGCGTAAAAGTTTATAAATTAATAATCACCATTCACAAATGAGAATCGTATCTTACTAGCGCGACTTAGTCTGCTTGTGTTTTCTTGGTATCATCCGTCCCAACTGAGCACTCATTTTACTACATACTTCTACTTCATACTTCTATTTCATAACTCATTCTCTTGCTCATTCTACAATGGTTTTGTACCATTTTCTTTTATAAAATAGAAAGTATCTCTGAAAGCGATCAAAAGTATTTCTGATAAAACTAACTTCTATTTTTGTAGAAAGCTTTTTCCAAAAAATGAAAATTAAAAACAGTTAGAGATTTAATACGCGCATTTATAAAACTAGGTATCTATTTAAAAAGTCAGTCGTGTCAATATCTCAGTTGAGTTAGTTAATGAGCATGATCGAAAAAATAGTTTCAAAATAAAGGCAATATAAAATTTCAAATATCTCCAAAAGTGGCCACTGGATAAATGTCATCAAAAAAAATCAGATTTATAGATGATTTTTAACGTTTGCTTAAAACATTCTGCGCTATAGAAAAAATAATAAAAATAAAAAACCGTGTAGTTTACCTTCCCCTGGCTACGAACTGTCGGAATTCTTTAAAAACAGCTCGGTAAGTGAAATCCTAGAAGGGTTGAAATTACGGTATAGGTATAGGGTATCTAAGAATTTTTTGAAATCCGGAAATCCTAGAAGGGTAAAATGAACTCGCTTTTCACTCAACAACTTTTAATTCAATATTTTTAGAATCTGTAAAATAAAGATCGATCATAAGGGAGTTCAAAGATTAAATTAATTATGTTATTTATTAGCGTTTCTTATCTAATCATTGAGTAAAATAATATGTTTCCTACCAACTTGGTGTTTGGTTACGGAAATGCAAGAGTCTTGCAAGTCTCGCAAGTCTTGCGGTAAGACCAAGATCAAGACCAGGTTAGTCTTGGTATTGGTCTTGCATCCCAGTATTGGTCTTGGTCTTGGGTCTTGGTCTTGCATAGACGGTCTTGGTCTCGGTCTTGATCTTGCAAAATTGCAAGTGGAAGCTTGGGGATCAGCACGGAAATAGGCCAAAATATTTATTATGTTGTCTTCATCTGAAGTTATAGGTTTCGGGAGATGTCGTTCCGCTTTTAATTTTGATCCACTAGTAATGAAATTATTTTGTAATCGTACAAACTTCCTCTCGTCCATTGGATGTAAATCAGGATACGTTTCATTGAATTTTCTGCACGTTCTTGCGAGGGAATTATACCTCACATTTTCCATGAAGAATAAACAATTTCATTTGTACGAATAGTTATTTCCCTCCATTTCAATTTTTTCAAGTCACTTACGTTAAGAAACACTCAAAGGTATTATTAATAATGTACTAATTGTCAAATTTTCATTATTTCATGTACTATGATGACATTTAATAGCAACATAGATAAATATGAGAAATATAATTTGTTTTTTTTAGACAATTGCTCTTATCTCGGAATTCTGGCTACTATAGGAACATGATACATCAAATCGAAGGAAATTTAGGTATCTTTCAGGATATTTCATAATACACAGGGTGTTCCATTTAAAAAAGGCATTTTTAAACATTTTTGTATCTAGCAGTAAAATCACACATTTTGAACGACCCTGTATAACGCAGGACAGTAATATATAGGGTGTTCTATTTGAAATAACAAAGATGCTGCTACTTTTTGGTATAAGCGACAACGCTGCATCGATGAAAATATTTTAGATCGTTAGATTAAGAGTAATTACTTGAATAACCAAATTTTCAGAACGATCCTATGTCCCGTTCTCCGTAAACGTCTAAGGTACCATCGACCATGAGCCATCTTATATACATTATATATATATGTATATATATATATATATATGTATATATATATATGTATATATATATATATATATATATATATATATATATATAATGTAGATGCTCTACACCTTTGTGCTTTTATTTAGTTGGACACAACCACCACTAGAAGCGGATCACGTGATTTCAAGCTTGTTAGCTTTCATCAGCGCCACATAAGTGGAAGCTGTATCCAACTAAACAAAAGCAACTGGAAGATAGTCGGAATTTACCAGACCTGATCTACCAGTGGGACACACTTCGCGCCACCTAGGTATCGAGAGCCTAATTACGTTTAACGTAAGGATATATGTAATTGATTATATACTCTTTCATTTATGAAATATAGAAATCTTCAATTACATATATCCTTACGTTAAACGTAATTAGGCTCTCGATACCTAGGTGGCGCGAAGTGTGTCCCACTGGTAGATCAGGTCTGGTAAATTCCGACTATCTTCCAGTTGCTTTTGTTTAGTTGGATACAGCTTCCACTTATGTGGCGCTGATGAAAGCTAACAAGCTTGAAATCACGTGATCCGCTTCTAGTGGTGGTTGTGTCCAACTAAATAAAAGCACAAAGGTGTAGAGCATCTCCATTATTATATATTATATACTCTTTCATTTATGAAATATAGAAATCTTCAATTACATATATCCTTACGTTAAACGTAATTAGGCTCTCGATACCTAGGTGGCGCGAAGTGTGTCCCACTGGTAGATCAGGTCTGGTAAATTCCGACTATCTTCCAGTTGCTTTTGTTTAATTGGATACAGCTTCCACTTATGTGGCGCTGATGAAAGCTAACAAGCTTGAAATCACGTGATCCGCTTCTAGTGGTGGTTGTGTCCAACTAAATAAAAACACAAAGGTGTAGAGCATCTCCATTATTATATATTATATACTCTTTCATTTCTTCTTTCTTCTTCTTCTTTCATGAAATATAGAAATCTTCAAATATATATATATATATATGTATAAATATATATATATATATATATATATGTATAAATATATATATATATATATATATATATATATATATTTTGATTCTGAATTTTTGACTGGTTTATTATTTGATAAATCAGATTTTTGTTGGGGATGCAGTCATTTAATAAATAAAATTCTTTGGATTATGCCAAGCTTTCGAGAATGTTTATTCGCTTCGTCGGGGCAAACTAAAAACTAAAAATCGTTACAAATTGTAAAACCACATAATAGATTATTAATTAAAGTACTTACATTCGTGAATTTACATAAAATTAACCACAAACAGGAAAGATTTCATAGTCATCAATCAGAAATGTCATTAGTTATTTATAAATGTCATGGTAACGGCATATCTAGAGTTAAAAGTGTCTAGATTCAAGTTTTCTTAGAAAATATCATATAGGAGTTATCTTTGTGGTTTCTTAGAAATGATAAATATTAAAAAACATAATAATACTATGAATAAACGTTCAGATATTAATGGACTTAGTTCTATTTATTCTTATATATTAAATCTCTATAATAATAAATTTAATAATTTTTCTCAAAATATTTCTCAAAATTGAAATATAATTGTGAATATATTATGTACCTAGCTCTATATGTAGGTACATTTTTTTTCTGTTTTAGTATATTATAATAGATGAGTATATATGCGTATACAGATTATACTGAAGAAGGATAATTTAAAACAAAAAAAAAATATAACAACAAATATTAAGAGTTTTGAGATCTCTAGATCAACGGATTGGTGAGAGAAATTTAGTTGATTCAAAAGGATTTTCATTTCATGTTTAACCTATAGTGAGATATAATACGATGATTATTTTTCCTTCCTCTTCCTCTATTAGATATATCCGCTATTTTAATAAATTTCTCAGGTTAATTTGTGAGAGAGATTGTATTTTTTTTTTCTGTAATTGACGCTTTCCATTATTTCATTTTAAAGTTATGTATGTCGTATTGTGAGAGAATATGATTATATATAATTAACAAATAATCTGAATGCCTAACAAAATAGTAAATAATATTATTGACATAATAAACTTGAATTTATACTGCAATACCTATGAATTCAGATGGTCTAGTCTGTGTACGGGTATATATTTATTTATATTATGTGTTTCTAAGTCTGTTATAAATATATATTTTTTTTAATAATTGAATAATAACTTTTTATTTTTATTAAACTTATATCTGCCTCAATATTTTCAATTTTAATGTGTGACTTGTTAAAAAAGAGCTACAAACACAAAGATAACTCCTATATGATCTTTTCTAAGAAAACTTGAATCTAGACACTTTTAACTCTAGATATGCCGTTACCATGACATTTATAAATAACTAATGACATTTCTGATTGATGACTATGAAATCTTTCCTGTTTGTGGTTAATTTTATGTAAATTCACGAATGTAAGTACTTTAATTAATAATCTATTATGTGGTTAAGACAATTTGTAACGATTTTTAGTTTGCTCCGACGAAGCGAATAAACATTCTCGAAAGCTTGGCATAATCCAAAGAATTTTATTTATTAAATGACTGCATCCCCAACAAAAATCTATTTTATCATATATATATATATATATATATATATATATATATATATATATATATATATATATATATATATATATATATATATAAATAAAAAGATGTTCTTGGGGATGCAGTCATATATTCAATAAAATTCTTTGACTGAAGCCGAGCTTTCGAGAATGTTTATTCTCTTCTTCAGGGCAAAAATCGTGAATTTATAATAAATTAACCAAAAACAGGAAAGATTACAAATGTAATTGATGAATATGAAATCTTTCCTGTTTTTGGTTAATTTATTATAAATTCACGATTTTTGCCCTGAAGAAGAGAATAAACATTCTCGAAAGCTCGGCTTCAGTCAAAGAATTTTATTGAATATATGACTGCATCCCCAAGAACATCTTTTTATTTATTATAAATCCAGTCAAGAATACAAAATCAATATATATATATATATATATATATATATATATATATATATATATGTATTTAAAATTAATATGATTATTGAAAATTAAAGTTAGTCCGTGACTGCTAAGCGACTTCCAAAAAAAATCCATATCCCCAAAAAACATTCCCAGTGTAAGACTTTAGCAAAAATAGATATATTTGAGAATTTAACATGCCTCCATCTCGAAAACCCTTACTCTTTTGAAAAAATGTTCAATTTAAACGTTTCTGGATATTGTCCTATCTTTAATTATACCACCGCAGATTTTCAATTTTCGAGAAAATTTGCAAGGTCCACCCCCTTCGGAGGCGGTTTTCGCAGAAAACAAAAACAAAAACAGTCGGTCAAAAAGTGGTCGCAATCGGAATGGTGTTAACCAACGTGATAGCCATGACATTCATACTTTGAATATCTTAGGATCAAGATCAGTTGCAAAAATTATAGTCAGCAATATACAGATATATATGGCGGCTAATTAAAGAATGATAAATTAAATACAAAATAAATATCTTTGTAATTAAGGATAATTCTAAGACCTTTAATTGCGTACGGAGGACAAAACCTTGATTCAATTGAGTTTTTGTCTTGCAGATTTCCACATGTCAACCCTCGTCACTGAACCCTCCATCGACGTTTATATCTCACCAAGGATCAAATGGGATTATATCGGAATTCACAAGCACCAGCAAAAAAGCCAATTACTGAATTTCTGATTCTTGTTATATATCCTCCGCATTCTATATAGCAATGGAAGTTTACTAAATTTAACAAGATTAAGATTAACTACAGTACGTGTAATTACATATGTACATACGCACGTTGGACGTTATATCCTTTGGTAAATCCGTGATTAGAATTATTTGCAGTGGAAAAAAATATTGAAATTTAATAATAATAAAATTGCTGAGAGACATAAGATAACAAGATATATATATATATATATATATATATATATATAAGATTTTGGTTATAAATTTAGCGTTGGCATTGGATATCTAGATTGTTGAGTTTGAATTACAATGTGCGCTTGTCTGAAAACCGATTGATTAAATCAAAAAATTATAAATACATTCACTATGTACTCTTTTTGTAATTTTTACAGATTGATGAACTCGTTCACGCATACTGTTGTGGCACTTATAGCCTGTGTTAAGTTATTCTGCCAAACTTATTACTGTTGCCATAATTAGATACATTGTTATAAGATGATTAGCATTTATATATTACCTTTTCAATCATATTGCGTTCACCGACATGTATGTGATTTAGCATAGTTCAAGTTTATATGGAGTTTATATTATAAGTTTTATTTGAAATTGATCAAAAAAACTAAGAAAAATATATCTAATAATTACTCGAGTATACTTTCTGAGAGAATAATTTCAATAGATTTTTCTATTCAATTCAATTCATTTATTTGCTTTCAGAATATTTTACAAGTGTATAATTTATTATTTTATTTTCTTCTCGTCTGATTTCAATAGATAATATTCAAACTTGAATTTAATGCGTTACGGTCGAATTTCGATCTCTGGGCGATACTCAAGCTGAATGACTATAATAATAATAATTTATTCTATATTAGTGAAAAAGTTAATCTTATTACTTCAATAGTAGGTATATTGAAATCCAAAATCTTATCAAGATAGACCATGCTATATGAGTAAGAATATAACAAAAAATGTTAAAAATACCACATTTAAATATATATTTAATTCAAGAATAAGAATTTGTTCATCAATCTTCATTGTAAGGATCGGGGTGAGGAAATATCAATTATTTCATCTTTACAAGAAAATAAAACCATATATAGGAATATATCAGCTCATTCAAGTACTTTATCAAATATTCAATATAATTTATTCTATAATCATTTCAACCTGATGCGTACGTATATAATGCTGTTAGATTGCATTTTTATGATGTAAATTAAATTTGTTGATTCTTTTGATATTGTTATTACTATAAAAATACAATATTTTCGATTTAAACTAATACTTAACTAAGAACCTCAATTAAAATATTATTTGTTTATCTTAAGGATTGTTTATATATCTATACACCGGGTGGGTCACGGTTGATGGTATAGTGCGTCCAGAAATCTAAGAAGGTTGTAAATCAACAAACACTTAAGTTATCAGCAGGCAGTCTACGCAGAGTTGTACCTGCCCTAGCGATTACATTTCCTTTTATAGGTAGGTATAATGGGTTAAGATAATTATTAAGAAAAATTGCTTGAATATAATCGAGAATTATTTATATATACAATATATTATGATATAAGTATAATACAAAAACATTTATAAACATCACGATAATGAATGGGATTATGCCAAATGCCATGAAATATTTTCATCCGGACCTGGGAGTGTTTCAAGGGACACACGCTTTTATTGCTTATCTATATTTCGAACAATAGGTAATAATGAGGATCGTCGGCTAATATTGATTTACGACCTTCTTAGATTTCTGTTTTTATTATTCTTTAAACGTTTACGGAGATCGGGACGTAGGATCATTCTGAAAATTTGGTTACCTACTCAAATATTTGCTCTTGATCTATCGCTCTAAAATATTTTCAGCGATGCAGCATTGCCGCTTATACCAGAAAATAGCTGCATCTTTGTTATTTCAAACTAGACACCTGTATATTACCGCATTTTTGAATTTGTCATTACTTTCTGTTTATTTTGCCTTACTCACGTATACTTATCTCTTACGGTTTCCGAGATAATATTAACTATTTTCCATAGCTTGTATCCAAAACCTAGCTCGAATTGAATGTTTAATTCTCGGTTTAATTCTACGGTATTCAGATTTCTAGTAAGCTGCAATTTTGTGTATGGTTCATCAAGATCATGAATATTGATTCTTTGTACAGAAGTTTTTTCTGCGTTATACAGGCTAGTTCAACATTCGTGATTTTACTGCTAGACACAAGAAGGGTTGAAGCCGCGTTTTCTAAATGGAACACCCAGTACATTATAAAATATTCTGAAAGGTAACAAAATTTCATTCGAATTGATATAACATATTCCTATACCGAAATAGCCAAAATTCCGAAATAACAGCAATTTTCTCTAAAAAATCGAATTATTTTTCTCATATTCATTTAAGGTGTCTATTACATGTCGTGATGGTATATGACATTATAAATATTTTACAATAAATGCATTTTTAATTATATCTTTGTGCATTTCTCAACGGAAGTGACTCGAAAAGAATATTGAAATCAAGAGAAATAACTATTCCAACGAAGTTTCAACTCTTTTTGTATCTATCAGTAAAATCGTAAATATTGAAGCAGAACAAATTTTTCTATACAGAATCAATATACACGATCTTGATGAACTACATACTGCAGCTTCCTAGGAATCTAAATACCTAGAAATAAACATTTCATTAGAGCTATGTTTTGGATAAAAAGAATATAATTAATATCTCGAAAACCGTTAGACATAGGTATAGGTGAGTATGAGGCATGAATAATCTGGATGTAATGACAAATACAAAAATGTGGTAATAAAGAGGTTGTCTCATTTGGTTTTTATTGTATCGTAAAACCCAAATAATCAATCTTGTGTATTATGTAGTAATAAATGTCAGCTTAAATCCTCTCCTTAAAATATGCATTTGCAAGATTTTTCAACACTACGAAAATTAGCTATTGTCTTTTGTATTCGAGTAATAATTTAAAATTCTATTTTTTGTGAATTTGCTGCATCATGAGAAATCATCGAAAAAATATTTTTACATTCTTCAATTTTTTTTTATAATCCAGAAACGTAGATTGTTTTAAAATTAGCTTCAAAATTTTTACTTGACATATCGCGTTTGTCTATTGAAATTTGGTATTAAACATATCTCGTAGGAAGTGGTCTTGTTGGTATTATTTACTCAGAGAATCATTTTTCATACATCAATAACAAGGATTCAACGTACCTACTTTATTATTTGTGTGATTTTTTTGTACTTATAACTATATGTTTGATTTACTCTAGTGAATTGGTATCGAAGAAAGTAAATATTAAATGTCTACTATCTCCGAATAGTATCTATCCTTTAAGACATTACCATCTCGATTATGAATAATATTTCAGTTTTGAAGATTTTTATTTGTCTATAACTTGAGTGTCAATGGCAAGTCCATTGAGGTAGATTTCATTTTCACTTCATGTGCTAATAATAAGACTGAAGTTAATTCTTCTCCCAGAATATCGTGATGTTTAACCTGATGGTATTCAACTCTATAATACAATTTCGGAGTTCTATTTACCATATTCATAACATTAATCTAATCTAACTTTCATCTAGAAATGCCAATATCAAAGGAAGGTTGGAAAGTGCAAATTTAAAATCAGAACACTACTACAGTGATTAGAGTGTACGCCCACGGTGGAAATCTCACGTGGATAAGTGAATGGTGAAGTAATTTGAAAAACAAGGTTTGACTTACACACAACTTCCATGCGAGCCTCGCTTTGTGCCGAGGAGAAGGATGGGGCTTCAGCTGACACCTCACATCTGAAGAGCCCGCTTGTTTTCCAGCTGACGGAATGGAGTACTACTCTCTTGCTGTCTGATTTGGACATCTGCAATTAAAAAGAAAATACTCATTTTACGATAATTGGGTATTCTACCGATTTAGCGGATGTACTTATGACCCCATTCTAATATCCTAATCCAGCCCATCACTTCAATTGCGAAAATGACCTTAGATTGTTTTGATCAAATTTAGATTGTATTCAGCATTCTCCGTTTTAATATTTTTATCATAATTCCAGAGCTTACTTGACCATCAGTAAGATTTTTTCATAAGTAAAATAAAGCCATTATCAATCTCATATAAATCAATTGCCAAGTAGGTACCAATTGTAGAAAAATTTGGATTGGCAATAAAAATATTTTGTAAGAGCTTGTTGCTATTATACTTAACCACTTCATTTTACGTATGTCGAAGGAGATATTTTTAGATAAAAGTAGTTCTTGGAATTGGATCAAGAAATCAACAATTGAAAATAGGAATAAAGTAAAGCCCATATCCTAATAAACTTCTGTCTAAAAATGCTCGGTATTAAATATACAAACTTGGTATGGCCACAGACATGTTGAAATAGATTGTCTGATAAGATATACAAAAATAAGATCTATCTGCTAGATAACCTTTTTGTCATATCTACAAATCCCGGACCTAGACTTAAGTGAACTTGAAATATAATAACTTGATAGAACTACTGCAGTCGATACCAGACTTTTTTGTCAATTTGCCCCATATTGCAATCAAATTCAACATGAAAATGATAAAGATTTTAATTAAGGCTACCATAAGAGTGGGACAATTAGCTACAATTTTAGAAATTCTGACAAATTTTTATGTTCGTTGCTATCTTATGTGTTATTAGAATTTTTATTGTTCATTATACTTATTGTTTGAATTTATGATTGGTTTTATTAAACTGAGTATTTTTTCCCTCAATCATGCATTAAGCGCAATATTTCTTAAATTTTTTTTTCTTATAAAAAACATGTTGGATTGGTTACCAGCACTATTAAACGACTTATTAAACCAGCAAAATGTGTGTGACCCTCGGGGTCCACACGACGAACTTCCCAGTAGATTTAAAAATGTTCTGACGAACATAAAAACTCAATACGAATTTTCAGTAGTTTTTAGTTGTTATTATGGATCTTGATTTCCAACATTTTATATAATAAAACTATTATACTGATCAGCAAGTAAGCGAAAAAAAATTGCCTGAATTGCTGTTAAAAATCAACTAACGTGACTCGGCTGGAAACTTTTTCAGTTCTTAAATACTTAATTACGCATCGAATAAGCCCACCTCATTATTAATATCGTCATTGGCTCGCGAGATAATGGAGACTAAAAATTCCAAATGTACATACGCACATAGGTACATACACACACATACATCTCGATAAAAACGTTGAATTTGGATTCTGGTGTTTTGGAAAGTGGAAATATGCAAAAGCCGGGGATTCATAAAATTGGCCCGCCCCATTAAATTAACTTCCCCAAGAGAATTTAATAAAATCTAGAAAAAAAGAAGAATCTTCATGCTTATTGACAATAACGCATACAAAAATTATTTTTGGTCCTCTCCTTAGAATAGGAGTTTTGTGACATCGGCCCGTAGTGCACTAAACCACAGATATAACAGCTTAACAGCCGCTTTTTTGTATATTTCTACTCTCTACGTAAGGTACTCGTATGTCGTATGTCAGCGCAGTCGGTTTGACTGGGAATAAGTTTTGGTCACCTCGGAATTCGGTGTCCTCGGATTTCGATATCCAAGCGTTTCGACCTCCTTGGAACTCGACGAGCAGCTACATTTCGGTTTCACGTTTGGGCGGCCTCTAGTAAATATAAAATTAGTTCTCTTTATAGGTATCTACCAGAGATAAAAATAACTACATTTTAGCACAATCATTCTGAAGCTGCTATATACATACCAATAGGTACCTAATGGCTTTTCATTTTTTTCTTTCCGACTGATCGTTCAAATATCGTCTGTGTCTTGGGACAATTATTTTATGTTGAATAATTATTAATTTATTGGGGGTCTGTCTGCTAATGGAAGCCCCAATGTTTCTTCCTTGGCATCCCACATCAACAAATATAAAGTTATAAATCCCAATCACTAACGCAAAAAGTACGATAGTTTATAGTTGAATTTGTAACTGAAGTACTTTGTACTCGATTTCATTGGAGCTTGCATAGCAACTTGCTTCCCGTCAAGAGTACAACACAGTGAGGAGAATTCTACGAACTTTCAAATGTGTTGAATTCATATTTGTAGATACCTTACTTAGAACCTTGGTGAAGAGAGAGATTAAAAATTATATACATCCAAAACCGATATTTCTGTATGTCGGTGAAACTTTGCGCCAAGGACCTGCAAGTTTTGAGTGACTCAAGAACTGAAGACAAAACATTTTGAAATCAAATGAAATACCAATGTATTCATTAAATGTTAAGTAAACATTTCTATTTTAGACTCAGAATTTAAAAAATGTTTTGTAATCAATTTTAATTTGACTTAAGAACTATTAATCATAAAAATTAAAAAATAGTTCCTTTTGAACCAATTTTCAATTGATTTGAAAAATATTTATTTAGAAAAATAAATTTGTCAGACTTGGCCAATTTTCTTGTTCTATTTTTGTCAGGTTCTTTAGTACTCCAGCACATTTCAAATAGTTATGAATTATTCGATATCGGAAGAACAAAATTAAAATTATTAGATTGTCGTATTTCTTTTGAAAATTTAAGAAGCATATGGATTATTCGATATCGGAAGAACATAATTAATATCATTAAATTGTCGTATTTCTATTGAAAATTGAGGAAGCATATGCTTTCTTACTTGAGCCGCTAAGATAAGACTATGGATAGTCTGGGTGTTTCTTCCTTGTCGTCAATGCTAATTAGCAGTGACAAAACTTTATCATTATGTAAAAGGACAGTGCACCCGGAACTATGTCCTGTTTGTTTTCATATAGGATTTCTATCTATTGTATCAACTTTATGATTTGGGCATTCCTAAACTGGAAATCTTGTCTCAAGAGGAAACATAAACCAAATTAGGCCAAATATGATCAATTTATTCTTCTAAATAAATATTTTTTAAATCTATTGACATTTGATTATAAAGAATTATTTTCAATTTGAATGAATAATAAATTGAAATTGGTTATAGATTTTTTTTAGATTATCACTCGAAAATTGAAATGGTTACTTACATTTCATGGATATCTTGGCCATTTATTTGATTTCAAAATGTTTTTTTTCGATATTCTACAATATCTATAACAGCAGTTTGGCAATGATTTCTATATTTCTTTTAATAAAAAATACTATACCTGTTTTATTATTATCAATCTACAAATAAAAATATAAAACGACCCTAATCAGAAATACAAAGAAATAACATTTCAGTCAATTGACCGCTTAGTTTTTACGGCTTCAAGCCAATCATTATGAAGGTCAGTTGGCATCAAAGTGGACAATTTTTTTCTCATTATGGCCAAACTTGCCGTCACCATTTTCGCATCGATCCTCACTATCATCATATTCTTGCGATCGAAATATGCAAAATGATCACTGATTGTTTGTGGTATTCCCATGGATCGCCAAGAACATCTGACGAGCAACAAGCGCACAGTGCACATATGGATTCGCTACTTTGGTACTGTGAAAATATTAAGTATACATAATAATATATATTAGGTACATTGAGTGTTACCGATAATTTTCTGAATGTGAACTCTCTTCACATTATAACTCTCAGCCCTTCACCACACCACTTTTTTATTCAATTTTAGATACGTATTGTGATACACATTATTGAAGGTTGCTCATGTTGGGGGGAACCACGTAGGTACTTGTAGTAATCAGAAAAGCATGAATAAGTGAATCTGATATATCCTTAATATACCTTTCTAGAGCTATGTTGTGTATGTATTCAATTAGATTTCGATTTGGTTATTGCAAGTCGAATACTAGATATCCATAAGTCTCCCGTCAATTTTTGTATTCTCTAACTAATGAACGGTTTCATTGAAATAATGATGAATATAGGAAAGTTATTTATCATTGAATGAGGCCATAGCTATTTACATGAACTTGGTGGTTATGTATTATTAGTTTGTTCTACGGCATACCTATTCATTTCAATAGAATCAAAATGTAATTTATCGAATTGATTTTGTCATGTTATGAAACATTATATCAAATTTCTCCTAATGACAAGGATTTGAAATGAACATTTGAAAACATGAATATATGCTTGTCATTCATAAATTTTTTATTCCAAAACTCTATTACCAACAGTTAAAAAAGATTATCATTTCATTCGTATTTAGGTGTCATAAATCGATGTGCAATATTCGGTTCCCGTTTTTATCAGTTAATAACTGGAGTCAATTATTCTTGATAATGCTCCAGTTGTTGGTTTTATTGCCATGCTGTATAGAAATCGAGTTATAATTTGGCATGTGACAGACTTAACAACAGTATCGATCCAAAAATAAAAAATATTACCCGTTGAAATTGCAATCTGGCTGTTTTGAATAGCCATACATATATAGAACACCGACACAAGCTATTTTTATTGGGGCTTGATTTGTATTGTTAATTTGAGAGAACTGTTACCAGTATTCGCCAGAGTCGTTTCTAAATCGAGATTAATGGCCAGAGAAAATAGCTAAACTGTTACTCTGATACTAGTGACGAATCGAACCTTTATATTTGGATACAAGAAACAATTGACTGAAAAAATAACACTTATTGCCATAAAAAATATGGTAGATTGTAAGAAATAAAGCATCCTAAGAACTTCTAAACTTTGTGTATCCTTTACCTGATCTAATGTTTAAATGATAGTTTAGTATTCATAAGTATCGTGTGTCCTTTGAACTCCGATTTTGAGTAAATTTGTTAGGTATAAGAATAAAAGGTTCGGGTACGAGGTCAGATATCGAAATCAATTTGAGAGAGAAACTAAGAAAATGCAAAAATTACAAAAATGTAAGTTTCTCAAGCTTATATCAAAACGTAAAATTAGAATTAATTTATGAATGAAGTGCCATCAAAGTTTTTGAGATGGCATGAGATGTGAAATATATTCCTATAAATTTTGTGTTGGAGGGTGGAACATTTAGCACCTCGAGATTACAACACGCCATTGTGATAACCAGTTACTAGAAACTTGCTTAGGCTACAAAATTGCAACCTAACAGATCCAAACGTATGTTTTATTTCTTTCTAGATAAGTGAGTAATATTAAGAAATAAAGTATATCCTATTAGATTACTAAGTAACTTATAAAGTTTTAGTAGCTACTAGTATCTAATAAATCTTTTTTTAAATACGGACGTTGGCAAGAATATCTGATTTCTGGAGAACCTTGAAATCTGCCATTATACATAAGACTATGTTACAACTACAAAAGCAAAACACTGCTGAGCACGCCCAATAAAGTTCTCACAAATATTTGAAGTGACCCAATATATGGCATAGATAGACACACATCAGTTCAACTCTTTATTATTGATTTAAAATAGTGAATTTTTGCACAAAGGTTTCCTAATCCACCAGTATGGGTGCGAACCTCAAGGTCTTTACTAGGTACTGCCCAGTATATTTAAAATTAGATGAAGATAATTAGCAATACACGTGAAACAGGTACATGAACGAATTGAGTCTCTACCCTGAGAGTTCCAAGAGCTCCATAATTCTCATTCATTAAATAAATGTTTGTTGGTCTACCTTTTACCCACCATGCACTCGATGGTAGGTTAATGTGCATCGCGAAGGTATCAAACAAAGAATAGTAGTTTGATTGAAAGTTTGTTTCTTTTCCATAACATTTATCCGATTATGATGAATGTAAGGTTGAATTATGATAGCAAAAGTATTTCGAGACCAATCTAATTCAAAACAATACACCTAAAAAATCTCAGCCTTAAAGGATAAAAGAGGAGTTCAAGAACTTATGATATATATATGTATATAAAATAAGACCAACTTAGATTAATTTGAAAAATTAAAAGATAATATTAATTCTAATGATAGGTACTGGTAATTTTGAAATTTTGCGGTTCTAGTTAGAAGACTAACCATAGACATATGAAGAAGTCTATGGACTAACAAACAACCAACTTCGAAAATATTTACTTCTCATTTTTTCATTAGTTATAAAACTCATTCAACGATCAATTAGGTATTAAGCAATATAGCGGTAGCAATCTTACACATTCATAATGCTATAATTCAGAAACTGTTGAAATTTTTGAGAAAGGTTAAAGTTTGAGGATTCCGGAATTGGTCTTTTCTTAAATTTTGCCATCTCAATTTTTCAGCTATAGAAAAAAAATCCCTCCACTTCTTTTGGGGCGAAGAACTTCTTGGATCTTTAACTTTCTCCAACTCTCAGTAGTATGAATGTCAAAATCGGGCCATGTTTACTATGCGAAACTTATATAAAGAAAGCAGACAAGCAATGGAATTACTCGTATAAAGATTATAAATGTCAAAAGTACAGTATTCAAGGGTGTAATATAAATTATGTATTTACTAGAGCTGGTCAAATCCTAACCAAAAATGTGCACTGCCGAGACGATTGATATGCTATACAAGTTAGTAAAGTATATCTGAATGATTACGCCACCTGATGTTACCCAAAAGATCGGAGTGACATGTAATGTGGATGTCGTTCGTTGATGATTCATTGTTCTATGAACTATAAAGATTGACGAAATTTGACTCCATAGAGCAACGAATCATAAGCAAACAGTGAACTCAAACGTTGCCAAGCAAATCTCAAAATGACACTAACCGACTTTTGGGTAACATCAGGTGGCGTAATCAAGGTACATCAGAGATACTTAACCAGCGTCTAGCAGTGATAGCTAGTTGTGTTGTCTCCAATTAAGGAGCAATTAAATTCTCATCCATACAACAGGGCATTATCCTAGTAACTTTATTTTGGAAACTGCTTGGTTTCTCAATATATAAAGTATTTTTGATAAATAAATCATTGGATATAAACACATGTCGCCAAAATTATTTGTGCTTGTGGGACGCACAAAATTCTGCTATGAACTAATAGATACTAATCTAATTTGAAGAAATGGGGTATTTTATTGCTCCAAAGAGCTATAATGTTCTAAAATCAACCCCATAACAAATTGTGAATTGTGGAAAACCTTTAAAACAAAAAAATCATGCTTGATCAACAGCTATTTTTTACTGTCTAAGAAGAGTATTTGGAGTATTTGGCAAATCGGCTTGCAATAAGGATGAGGAATAATTGTCGTAATACATTCTCAAAACAGAACCGGAGTGTCGGTAAAATATATGGAAAATTGATTTAAAGTACATTCTTATGTTCCATTTAGAAAACCTCAAATAATACCTATAAAAATACAAGACTTTTCACTGGATAATATTAACATGTTTTCCGATTTCATGGAACTAGCAATTGAAAAGGAAATGTTCGATCCTCTTGGAGTTCATAACATTGATAAAACTGCGGTACACAGGTGAGTAACATAATACAGAGACTATGGTATAACGACTTCTGAGCACAAGTTAGCATAAGGCTAACCACTCGACGTTTCTGTATGACGGTGACTAGTAATAAAAAGTTAAACGATGATTGGTGAAAAATGAAAGTTAGAGATGTAACTAAAGGTTGAAGGTCGGACTCTATCTTTCTTACGATGATGGAATCTGTTTAAACCGTCGACGCGGAATGTCAGTTTGGGTTGGGGAATGTTTCAGGACCAACATGGCGAAGCCTGGTAACATGCTTTCTGTGATTCGGAATCGGCTCATAAGAACTGAGCAGTGACAAAGACAAAGTTTAGTGGGATATATTTTATAAAATATAGGTTTCCAATTTAAATTTCCAAAAGTGAACTTTTTTACCTATGTTTATGTTTATGTTTACATATCTTAAGTTAAAAGAATAAACATTTTAGTATGAATAATGTTTCTAAACAGGTCAAAGCATACCTTAGAGACTTGAAATTGAGTTTTTATACCTAGACCATTGGTATCTCGCTGCCTGAAAAGTTTAATACTGATCCAATAAGGATTACTTATTTTTATTTATATAATAGATTATGAAATGATTATTGCGACATGGAGCTATGTAATATACATTTATAAAAAGATTCCTTAAATGGGTTCGCTCAATAAAACTACGCATGGGAATGGAACAGTTCTCTCTAAAAGATAAAGACAGATCTGTTGATTCGTGTTTCAAATCAAGTAATATGTGGAACGTCAGTTATATTCTTTGATAATGTTTTTGTATTTGATAAATGTTTCTAATATTTAAACTTTCCCAGGCAGAGCCGGCATAGTATTTTAGTAATCGATAAATCATAACAATTATTTGACGTAGAAAGTTGTTAGTCATTTTTATCTATCCTCAAATTTACTTATAAATATCTGTTATAAATTATGAGAGCTTGTATTGGGCTATAAAAAATGAGGGATTCATTTTCATTCAAATTGTTTTAGAAAAGAATATTAAAATGTACATAGTACAATTGTACATATACATATTCTTACTGCGTACTAAAATATGCCCACAATTAAATTATTTGTATCATTATCTTTAAAGTTCTTATTAATATTTTAAATATAATCTATAGATTTACCAATTTCAAACAGTCGTCCCACAATGTTAGGGTTCATGATGTAAACATTTTTAAAATTATCAATAAAAACACTGTCTAATCTAGAAATAAAAAATGCAGTGTGGCATTTTTGTATGCTTTCAAATGAAAAAAAAGTCTTATTAATATTTCTTTGAGTATTTGTGTAACATCGTCTTTTTAAGATCCGCTAAAAAATCCTTTCTTTGACCGGCAATAGCCTAAGATATTTGCCTGGCATGCAAGAAGTACAGTTACTAAAATTGCGTAATGTTTACAACAACGAGTATATTAAAGACAAAGAACGTCGCTCCATATAACATATTTTTTAGGATAATGAACTATTAATTACTATTAAAGCAATATGGTGTATGACGTTAATACAATTTTTCTATCGTTTTCAATAAGGTTTGTGCTTAACATAAAATGACTAATAAAAATAAGTAGAATTTTTTAATAAAAATGGAGATTCCATTGAACCATTCTCTCTAGAAACTTTATAATGAATTATAAAAATAGACGCCAAATATTATTCTCTGTTCTCTTTGAATAAAAATAATCCTTAATTTTCGGGAATTCCCGGCAATCTAAAAAAACGTAGACTGGAGTAATTGTAACTTTTAATATTATCTACAATTATTCAGTAATCAAACATTATGAGATTTGTATTTATTTTTATGTTCTATTTAAAATGCATTTGGAAGAAAAGTACTATTTCAAAAGTACTTACTGCTGCGATAATAGCTATCAAGACACTAAGCGATAGAAGCGATAATTTCCGCCAAATGTCCTCCAAACCTGAGAGCGAAAAACTACCTGAGTATCGGACTTCTTTCTGTTACCCTTCAGGTTGTCATTTATTATGTGTCTGTGGTCTCTGTTTAACGCCATTATTCAAAGATTGAAGACAAGTATGGTATGGTTCAAATAAAGTAAAGTGGTAGAAAGAAAGCAGTTGTATTATTTGGCAGATATTTCTTCAAAAATTTCAATGAATAATATTAATTGTTTCTTTTAACTTACACTTATTTCACAAAGAAAACGTCTAATAATAAAAAGGGTATGATCGGGGGACCCTCGTCAGGAACAAAGTTTCCAACGCCTTTTCTCCAAATCCGGATTGCATTTGATTTAGAGTTATAATTATAACTGTATGTATTAGCTGTTACTTGATGTAAATATTATAATAAATGTCCACTAATACATTGTTTAAGGAATACAATTGTTTCGGCACACTGTGCACTTGTCAAATGCCAGTATTAAATTATTTCTGATGATAAGTGCCTACTTAAATAATAAGGATGGCAAACCTAAATCTTCATGAATAATAATATAAACTAATTAGCTAACACTTTGACATATACAGTAAGGGGCTGGATATACCATCGATCTGGTCCATGAGAAGATTACCTGTACTTTCACGTTTATTAATTATTATTCATGACACAAATGAATTCAGTTTTAATAATCTCTTTTCGGTATGTCAATTTTTTAGTAAATAAGTAATTACTATATTGAGATGTAGTGCATAGTTCTATGGCATATGAATGAGCTTATGTGAGTTCATAACCACTTGATTTACAATTACATATATGCAGTTTTTGATTTATTATTTTTGATAAATTTACCTAATTATATTAGGCAAATATATAGCGAAGATCAAACATTTATTGAAATTATGCATTGTGCTATCAACACTATATATTATACACGATACTTTCAACAGCTATAAATATTGAGAAATTTTAATTAGTTTTTGTTCTGTAGAAGAAAACTTTTAGTAGGTATTCAGACAGATGGTGGCTGCAGTAGGAAAATGTTAGATGCGTTTACAAGCTACTTTTTTTGGTAGACAGTCAATAACCTGAATTTTATGAGCTTTGGTAAGAAAATGCATTTATTCAGTAAGTAGACATTTTCCTCCTATGAAAAACTTTTTTGTAGGTTGAAGCTTACTTGTTCCTAAAAATTGCCCATGTGTTCATAAAAAGTAGAAATTTACCAGATATTTACCAATCTGTTATTTTACGTACTATACCTAGGTACATCAAAAAAACGTATTATACATCCGAAATTCTGATGAAATAACCAACAAACAAACAAACATGTCACTGGAACATATTTTTCATGTATTTATTGGTAACTCAACTATTTATAATAAGGACAATACGATGCAATTACCCTCTACAGCTCGTGAAATCGGTTTCACCCTCTTGCTAATAGACAGTTGGCAGCTAATTATTAAATTAATCCCCGTAATTAATCACTATTGTTTCGTTATCAAAAGTCGTTGATTGGATATTGACATACAGATAATGAAGATTATCAACAAGACAATTACCATTAACAATAGTGCGGTCTCGAGGATATTGCCAGTATCCATCACTATGGCAGCTTATGAGATTCTCCTCAAATAGAGCGGCGAAATTTGCTAGGCAAGCATTAATAAAGCATTGAATCAATATCGTTCGTCGATTGGGGGAACATTTTCAACAATGCTCTAAATATATTGATAATACAGAATAAATAAATTGATATAACGCATAAATTGAAGACTAATATAACATAGATCTCAATATGTTACTAATGCTTAGATTACTATGTAATATCACATATTTCACCATGAATTGACTTTCTAGAAAATAAATCACATCCAGAAACTCAAAACGTAGTTTCCCAATGTTGATAGCATGGATGAGGTGCCATTTTTAAAAGCTACTTATATGATTTCAATAATATTTTTAATGAATTTCCTATATTTACGCTGGTGACATAGGCTATATTATATGTTCAAACATCTTTTCTAAAATAAGTAAATAAAGATTGGGACTACTTCTCAGCGGTGTAGGTAATGCGAAGCGATGGCGTCCATCGACAGCTGAAAAAAGTCGTGATTGTTATAGCAAATTGTTGCGATCCATGGAAAAAATGATTCAGGAACTGCACGGATAGATTTGATAAATTTATTCTTGAAGATTCGAACAGTAATTAACTAAAAAGATAATCTACAATATTGACTTCTTAAGAGACATTGACATGACACAACTAATGATAAGAATTGTTTGTGTCTCGTTATTCACCATGGCATACTGTAGACACAATTGATTTTTATTCCAACACTTCCCCTAAAAATCAATTTCCGGAAACTATTGACTTTTCAGTAATGCCAATGAGGACACACAGACTCTTGAATCGCTGGCCTGGAAGTGCCTTGGTGAGCAGGTCAGCCTCTTATCCCTCTGATGATATGTGCTGGATGTCAACCTCACCAGAACTTAGTTTCTCCCTGATAAGTTTCCTCCGTATATCAATAAGCTTAATCCGACTCTGGAAAACAGGATTCTCCATAAGTGCTATGGCACTCTGGTTGTCCACCCTCAATATTGGAGTTAATACACAACCAATTTCCTCTAGAATCCTCTTGATCCATATGGCTTCCCCTACAGCCTGACTGGCAGCAACAGTCTCAGATTGAGTCGTTGATGTAGACACACTTCTGCAATTTACATGACCAAGCAATAACCCCTTCCAGCATACTTGAATAAAATACCAGAAGTTGATATTCGTGTTTCCCGGTCATCTCCATAGTCAGCATTTGAGAATGCCTAAAGATCATTTCCAACTTGTCTATACAAAATACCATAGCCTTGAGTACCCTTGATGTACTTGAAGAGTCGCTTAATGGTTGTCCATTCTTTCATACTAGGGCAATCCATCTTCCTTGAAAGAAATCCAACCGCAAAACTTATGTCAGGTCTTGAGACTATAGCTAGATATAAAAGTGATCCAGTTGCTTCTCGATATGATACTTTTGTTTCCAATTCTGGTCGCTCCAAATCTTCACAAGCACCTTTTTCAATAGGCGTGGAAACTTAATTGGCATCTGCATTCTAAATCTTTCCAGAATTTTTCTAATATAGGCTTCTTGTGATACAAACACTGATCCATCCTCAAGACATTGAATTTGCACTCCAAGATAGAATTTAGCATCACTAACTTGGACCTTGAAAGTTTCAGTGAGTGTTTCTATGAACTGATTCAAATGCTGTTCATCTCTACTCACAACCAATCCATCATCAACATGAAGAGTCATCATCAAAGTTTTAAGAGAGTTGGTAAAAAGAAACGGATCATTGTCACTCTGAGTCAAATCACATTTGGTCAAAAAATCAGTAAAAGTCTTATTCCAGCATCTTGGGGCTTGGCGGAGTCCAAAAATACTTTTATGCAATCTACATACTCTGTTTGTATTGTCATCAAATCCTATTGGTTGGTTCATAAACAGCTCAACATCCAGTTTCATAAAGAAATGCAGATTTAACATCAAACTGTATCATACGAAGCCCTTGACTTGCACTCACACTTAACAAGGTTCGCACAGTTTCCCACCTGACAGTTGGAGTAAAAGTCTCTGTGAAATCTATACCTCGACGTTGCAGGTAACTTTTTGCAACAAGGCGAGCCTTATAGCGTTCTACTGAACCATCAGCATTGTACTTCACTTTGTACACTCATTTACTATCAATAACCTTTTGGACAGTGAGCCTAGGTACAAGATCCCATGTACCATTCTCATTGAGGGCATCAATCTCCTCAATCATGGCAGACTTCCAGTTCTCAGCCTGTGAACTATTGATTGCTTCTGTGTAGGTAGATGGTTCAGTCTCATATGCTATCATTGCAAAATATTCAGAATTTTCTGACTTACTTTTCCTTACAACCATTTCATAATCCTTGAACTTATGTGGCTTTGTCAGTTTTGAACGATCTCTGAGCTTCCACTGGTGAGTTCCTTGATTCATTTGATTCGCTGTCACACTTTCCATTGTCTTCAGTTCTTGAGCTGGTACTTCTATCATGGGTTTCAGATCATCAGGATCATTTTCGGAGTCAATAATGTCACATTGGTCGTCACTACCACTTATACAGTGCTCAAAGATCGTAGTTGACTGCTTTTCCACCTTGAAAATAACATCCCCTGACAAAAACACTTCAGAGATCTCAGGAACCCAAGCACGGTATCCATCCTTGTCACCACAGTACCCAACAAGATAACCTTTCATTGCCTTCCTGTTGAATTTCCGACGCTTCTCTTTAGGTATGTATACAAAACATTCAGTACCAAATACCTTCAAATGGCTAATCGTTGGTTTCTTACGGTACCAAAGCTCATACGGTGAAATTCCTTTCTCTGGAGATGGTCCAGTTCGGGTAATTACATAAGTCGCTGTCATTACAGCCTCAGCCCACAGTTTCTCAGGAAGTCCCGATGCTTGTAACATTGTCCTTGCAGATTCTAATAACGTGCGATTTTCACGTTCAGCTGTACCATTTTGTTCAGGAGTGTAGGGCATAGAAGTGCGGTGATGTAGTCCATGGTCCTGAGTGAGTCACTGAATATGCTGATCTACAAACTCAGTATAATTATCAGTCAGAAGTTCCTTGAGAACAAGGCCAAGAGTCTTTACTTCTGTTAAAAACTGTTTTACTTTATCTTTTACTTCTGACATTTCTATTAAAATGTAAACTGATCTATATTTTGTGTACTCATCTTTAAAAACAACAAAGTAGTGGCTTCCCTTCGGTGATTTCGCTGGCATAGGTCCACACACATCAGCATTGATTCGGTCACCTGTACCTGTGATACTTTCGTTCCTCTTACCAAAACTTAAATGGTGCATTTTCCCGGTTATGCATGCATCACATAACTCAGAGTTCAGATCACCACTCACATCAATACCATTCTGTTTGAGGAAACATAGAACATGGCGTTTGTTCTGATGTCCAATTCTCTCATGCCAAACCTGAAGATCATTTTCAGCAGCAATGTTGCTTTCTGCAGAAGTAGGATTCACTACTCTCATATCCATGATAAAGAGCCCATTTATTGCCCTTAATTTGGCGAATAATGTTTTATTTTTATAAAGGGAGCACCACTCACTATTCAAGACCGAAAAGTATCACTTATCCAGAGCTGACGACAAGGAGAATAAATGTTTACCCACCTGAGGAACGTACCATACGTTTTCAAGATGATCCTTATTGGGCTTACCATCAATAGTCATTTGGATTTTTTAATACGCTTACCCAGTGCCTTCATGGATTCCCCATTCCCACACCGCACATACCTTTCTGGAGAAAAAATCTCAAATGTACAGAACCAGTTTCGGTTCATGGTCATGTGATGTGTGGCACCTGAATCAGCAATCCAAATATTGCTAAAATCCTGACAATTAATATTATATAGACCAAAAAATGCAGAACCTTCATGACTCCTCTCAGTTTCAGATTTCACTGATTTAGCCTTCTTGGGATTCTTGCAATCCCTTTTAAAATGGCCTAACTCCAAGCAACCATAACATCTAGGAACATAAGATTTAGATGACTTGTTACCATTGCCACTATCACCCTTATCAGTTTGCTTAGGCTTGTTGAATTCTTACTAGCAAGATAAGCAGCGTCTTCAGGAGAACCACATGAACAAGCTCTTTCATTCAGCCTCTTCAACCTTTCTCTAAGATGATCAAGAGTACGAATTTCCTTAGGTACAGACTCTCAAGCATTAATAAATTCGTGATATTCAGCTGGCATTGTGTTTAAAACACGATTAAGGAACAATGAATCTGGTAACTAAACTTTTACTTCTTTCCAAGTTTTATCTTGCTTCTCGGCCCAAAGCTTTTCTAGTTTAGCTATGTGCTTTGCAACAGTATCAGTAGGGTCTCACTGAAAAACTGATTGAAAAGTCTATCTTGTCACTGTTCGGACATCTGCTCATATACTGAATGTAATTTGTCCCACAGTCCCTTGCTTGTAGAACACATATTGATCAATTGCCTTACTTGAGCAGATAAACTCGTGACACTAATATGTTGTGCTGAAAACTCAAGCTTGTTATAAGCAGCCACCTCTTTCTCATACGCTATTTTATCCTTGGCCGGAGCATCATCAGCAGGACGATCAGGAGGTTTAACATTACCATCAACTACGTTCATACAGCCATTAACATTCGGTTGAATTTTAACTTGGAATTTCCAATCAATCCAATTTGATTGTCCCTCCAACCTATCAATCGAAATTCGCGTAACTTCCATGGCAAAACAACTAGCAAGTCCGGTAACCTCACCTACAAAACTCCGCTCCTGCTATTTTCGATCTTCCTCAATAATAAATGTACTGTCAAACTTCAGCGCACTACTGGGCCCATAACCTGTTGCGATCCGTGGAAAAAATGATTCAGGAACTGCACGGATAGATTTGATACATTTATTTTTGAAGATTTGAACAGTAATTAACTAAAAAGATAATCTACAACATTGACTTCTTAAGACATTGACTTGATTGACAACTAGTAATAAGAATTGTTTGTATCTCGTTATTCACCACGGCACACTGAAGACACAGTTGATTTTTATCCCAACACAAATAATGACTGTTATTTTTTCTGTCTTTATATCTTACTATGTTTATTATAATATACTGAAGTCTGAAGTTGAAAACAAAAATTAACTACTTGAAACTTAATTCTCGCTCTAAAATGTAGATTTTATTGAAATTTCCCAATATGCTCATGATACTAATGCTTAGATTACTATGTAATATCACATATTTCACCATGAATTGACTTTTTAGAAAATAAATCACAACCAGAAACTCAAAACCTAGTTTCCCAATGTTGATAGCATGGATGATGTGCCATTATTAAGAGCTACTTATCCGATTTCAATATTTTTTTAATGAATTTTCTATATTTGCGCTGGTGACATAGACTTTATTTTATGTTCAAATAGCTTTTCTAAAATAAATAAATAAAGATTGGGACTACTTCTCAGCGTAGGTAATGCGAAGCGATGGCGTCTATCGACAGCTGAAAAGTGATTGCTATAGCAAATAATGACTGTTATTTTTTCTTTCTTTATATCATACTTTGTTTATTATAATGTACTGAAGTCTGATGTTGAAAACAAAAATTATCTACTTGAAACTTAATTTTCGCTCTAAAATGTTTTTTGTTCAATGTTTTTTATAATGTGATATGTACGAGTCTCTACTATACCGACTGCTGCACCAGCCACATAGTATTAGGTTATTATCATGATGTAGAAAGATACCATAGTTAATACATTGTGCACACGCACACTATAAAAAAAGTAGAATTTCCAATACAAAATTACAAAATATAGAAAATTCAACACAAAAAATTTATTTTTCCAATATTATGTAAGTATTAAAAATTCAACACAGATTTTAATTTTGAAAAAGTACTGTGTAAAATATTCAATAATTTTACAAATTTATCCTTGCGAATTTTTTCCAGTACTAATCAAATAACACTTCGAAATACGTCAATCAAATTATTTTAGAAGAACTCAAAGAATATCGCTCCATCCATACAGATACAGAGTCCAATACCGCCGTACACTATCTCAAGAATTTTTAAACTCTCTTAATTCTTCAGGGCTTCCCTTTCATGTTTTAAAACTAAAAGTTGGAGCTAGAATAATATTGTCACGTAATCTTCATCCACCTACTCTATGCAACGGTACAAGATTGCAAATCAAAGCTCTGCGTGATAATGTCATTGAAGCTACTATTCTTACTGGACCGGAATCGGGAGAGACAGCTCTAATCCCAAGAATACATATGATTCCAACAGATTTAACTTTTCAATTCAAACGAATAAAATTTCCGATTAAACATGCATTTGCAATTACTATCAACAAGGCACAAGGCGAAACCTTTAAATTTGTTGGCGTAGATTTAAGAGATAATTGTTTTCTCATCGCCAGTTGTATGTTGGTCTTTCAAGAACAGGAAGTTTAAGAAATCAAATCGTTTTGCTACCCAAAAATCAATTGGTTTAAATCCTAGACAGAAAATATGGACAATGCGACGCTGGTACGATAATTTCTATTTTTTGAGAAAACTTTTTTAATAAGTCTATTTTATCTGTCCCATGATTGTCCATTAGCAAACAGTATCTTTATCTATTATTAGGACTCGCATTTTATTGACTGAAGAACCCCGAACGAAGGAGATATATCTAGAGTTAAACCAACTGCTTTTTTTGGTTCGTGCTCGCATTTTTTATAGTAATCGTACTCTGATTTTGATGATTTTTGATTAATTTGAAAGAGGAGACTTAAGAAATGGTTCCATAATTATAAAAAAGCCATTTTTTCAGAAAATGGAAAATCTGAGGTGGTATATATGAGACAATATCCAGAAACGTTTGATTTGAAAATGATTTCAAAAGACTTACGGTTTTCGAATTAGAGGCATGTTAAATTCTCAAATATCTGTATATTTGCTGTGTGGAGCGGGCGATTTCTTTCGAAAATTGAAAATCTGTGGGCACTACATAAATGACCTAATTATTTGTAGCAACATTTATAATGAATTTTGTTTCAATAGAGTTACGGTTTTCGAGTTACCTACAGCGTTGGTAAAATGGTAACATCTAAAATACTTTTTTCATTTCTGCAGCGATGCTTTGTGATCTGTGATATTGTGATCTTTATAACAACTACAAGCAAAGAATATACGTGGATAATAAGTATCTACTACCTTCATTGGTATTTGCGAACGTTCATCGATTTTCATGACTAATGTTACACTCAAAATTTAGTGAAATAAATATTTTTTTACAAAAAAGTTATTAGTTGGTGCATTGAAAATAATAATAATTCTATTGGTCCTGGTACTTGTGAAGTTGCTGCCAGAAGTCACCAATCTAACTACAACTGCACAACTTCAAATGTATCAGCACCAATAGAATTATTATTATTTTGTATTTTTAGTGCATTATTTTGTACAAAATATTTATATTTTTTTGGCTGTAATTTCAATCTATTACTATCACAAGTTTAAAAGAAAATGGCAAGATAGGGGCTGTGAACAACGCAACTTAAAACTACTAGAGAAATTTTGATGTAATAGTCCAAATGTTACGACACTGCTATATCGAATTCGATGGTACTTACATACTTTTTATATTTTTTTAGAATGAGAAGTCTCTACATGACAGACGTAAGTTTGACAGGGGGGTGAGCGTTATGGTGTTATGTACAAGAACTTGATTTTATGATTGTGATGTGAGTGAGTCCTTAACTAAGAACTTGCAAGACAAGTACTTAGATAACCGCTCGCTATTAGATGGAGTAAGGTCTATCGAAATACCAATATCTTCGAAAATTATTAAAACATGTATAAGATTCGCCAGTTGCTTTAAAAGAAAATTTATTTTATTCTTTGCTATACAATAGTGCGACTTGGCAAGTTTTCTCCTTATAAAATTTCTTTTATTGAACTTGAAGGAGAAAATGTACTTATCTTAGTCTATGATGTTGTATGTACTTCATACACTCCCTTCAAATACTCAAATTATTACTAAATATCTAGGCAACCGACCTTTGCTCGGGTAATACAGGATTAAGAGTGGGTCTATAAGGATATATAATATCGGTTAAACAATGTACATATTTCTAGTTAAAATGTATTACGATCGGTAGGTCGGTAAATATTGTTTTTTTCGTTCACATAGCTCATAACTTTCCAAATAAATATCAATGTGAAACATACCAGAACTCAGCTGTATCACCAATCGCCTTCTTGACCCCCATATCCCATAATGAAATTTTTATCTCAATCTGCGGAGCCATTCCCGAAAGAGCTTGTGTGGATCTCAAGGGTCACACCCGTTAAAAATTAAAGTATTGCCAGTCGATCTCTAGGCTCTTAAAAACCCTTTCCTTCCCAATTTCTAATATTTTTTTAATAATCCTTCTGCAGTTCTCTATACGCATATATACCTATCTATTCAGAATATACATATAAAAAAACATATGAACACAGATATGTATATTGCAGACCCAAAGATAATTCCTATAAGATCTTTTCTAAAAAACTTGAATCTAGACACTTTCAACTCTAGATATGTCGTTACCATGATATTTATAAATAACTAATCATATTGATTGATGTTCATGAAATTTTTCCTGTTTGTGTTTAATTTCTTCTAAATTCACGAATGTAAGTAATTTGAATTTAATTTACTATGGTTAAGAGAATTTGCAACGTAGTTTGCCCTGACGAAGAGAATAAATATTCTTGAAAGCTTTGCATAATCCAAAGAATTTTATTTAATAAATGACTCCATCCCCTTCAAAAATCCTTTACTGACAGTTGAAGATTTGGGATTTTTGAATAGTAGGGTCATATGTTAGGTAAATTGGGAATAGTTCCCGTTGTATGAACGCATTACTAATTATTTGAAGCTTACAGCGTGATCCTAAATACAAATCATTAGCCTGGCCAGAGTTAACATGGCCGTGGAAAATTGACAGATATACGGACTCAATAAAGGAATAAGACATGGATTTATAACATAATTTAATGGTTTTTATTAAGGAACACGTGGAATGTCTGTCGCAATCTAACTCATAGGAATGTTGAATCATGGTCAAATATACATTTTTTGCTTTAGTTTTGCGGCAAGTCAAAGTATTTTTTCTATTATCTCCATCGATCTATTTACAAGTCCTTTATATTCCTACGTAGCGTTACAAGTACCTTCCCTATTTTGAGGACAGTTAACGAGCAATAATTCCAGATTTTTCAATCTCCTTTGCTCAAAAACTATAGCAATCTATTCCATCTTCTGCATTTAATCGTATACCTGCTTGTTCTGTACTTGTGAATATAGAGCATAACTGAACTGGTTACACATATTTATAGTCGCAAATAAACATATGGTATTGTCAAGTTTATCGGATTTTAATATTAGGAGCCTATCTAAACCATATACAAAAATAGAGAGATCGTCATATATATATATATATATATATATATATATATATATATATATATATATATATATATTGAAGATTTCTATTTCATAAATGAAAGAATATATAATATATAATAATGGAGATGCTCTACACCTTTGTGCTTTTATTTAGTTGGACACAACCACCACTAGAAGCGGATCACGTGATTTCAAGCTTGTTAGCTTCCACTTATGTGGCGCTGATGAAAGCTAACAAGCTTGAAATCACGTGATCCGCTTCTAGTGGTGGTTGTGTCCAACTAAATAAAAGCACAAAGGTGTAGAGCATCTCCATTATTATATTTATATATATATATATATATATATATATATATATATGAGATAAGATGATTTCTTTAACTTCCCATGTCACCTGGAAGTAATCTTAACTTTTGATGAATAATTTTCGGACGTAATTATCTTGGGAAAGTTAAAGGTCTTCTAACTGAGATTTGATAATTTTCTAATTATCATCCTTCTGGAGATCCAACTGGTCAAAATAAATTGTGGGTTAAACAGGTTTAATGTTCTAGAGGGGTGAGCGAAAGTGACCCGAAATGGTTTGTGTTTTATTATATACCCACAACCGCTGCTCACATATCACAACATGTGCCTGTACTGGCATGGAAGTTGTATGTGTGATAGAATAAAATTTTTGTTCTCAGGTCTGCTAATATTGGCAAATTGATAATAATTAAAAAAATAGTCTAAAAGCATTAATTTCTGAGAAAATAATATGAGTGATATGAGCATATTCTTGTTATTATCTCAAAGTTGAAAATTGCAAGTTCAAATTTTCATATAGATGCTCTTCAGATATACGTGTTACTGAAATATGAAAAGCTTCCCAAGATAACTACAGTTTCTAGAATGTAAATAAAGTTGTTTATGGCATGCTACTAAATAATACGAGAAGGTAGAGGAGTAAACCGGAGAATTCCCTCTAAATTATGCAAAGAGTCTCCGCTAACCACATGTTGCTTTATTATAGTAGAAGGAAACCGATCATTAAAATAAGCCTAAGCTTGGTATAAAATATGCCAATGAGGCAACATTACAAGAAAATGTCTACATACATCATGGGTTCTATTAAATGGCAGTATACTGCTTAATGGCAAAACATGTTACTATGATACGAAAAACAATCACTACAGATGTAGGTAATGATAATTTCCTTGTAACGCCCCAATAATTAATATTATAGCAATATCTGCTAAATATAAAATCTGATCTGCTAAAGTTAGTTTGTATTGTAAAGTATTCTGATAGTGTTTTTACAAAAATGAAAAATAAAAATCGTTTGGCTCAGATATTCAATCATATAAACCTAGCAAAAAGATTTATTGGTACTTCGGATTAAGGTCTGAGAAGTTGAAGAAGTAAAAAATGAAATGATTTTTTTTTTTATATAAATGGACGTCAACATAAAGAAAGTGTACAGGGTCTTTGATTATATTTACGTGGCTATCTGGAACTTTTATTTTTGGAGTTAAAGAGTTTTAATTTCATTGGCATTTTGACTGCAACCCCAATCATTAAAAATTCATCATTAATTAGACAATCAAGAATTCACAATTCATTTTATATATATATACAGGGTTGTCCATTAAGCGCGCGGTGGTCTCTAGCGATCTTACCGTTGTAATAAGAAGAACATTTTGTTCTATATAAAAAGTGTTTCTTTTCGAGTGTTCTTTACAAATTGGACCCATTAATGACTCCTGAGATCTTGACCGCCTATATAAAATCTCACTTCCCTGAAGTCAAGTGTGTTTCACTCAAGTCAAAGTTTCCCGAAATTTACTCCTCTTTTAAAGTCAGTGAATACAGTCATCATTTTGATAACGCAATGGATCCAATGAAGTGGCCTAAGGGAGCACATATTCAAAAGTTTTTTCACTTGCGGAGTCAAAAAGTAGGTTCTTATACAATAAATTCTAAGATCTGTAAACTACATAGATTTAATTACCATAAAAATCATTCAAATGTCAACATTTTCCACGTGAATATTCAGTGTTTAAATAACAAACTAACAGAAGTAGAAGTAATCTTAAATAATTATAATATTGAAATTATGTGCATATGCGAGCATTGGTATCAACGGGACGATATTGAATGCATTTCACTAATGAATTATAACCTAATATCTCACTTTTTTAGAGCAGTATATATTCATGGAGGATCAGCTATTTTTGCAAAAAACACAACTAGAGCTAGTGAAATTCCTCAAATAAGCAAACTGTCCTCGGAATGTCATATCGAAATATGTGCTATAGACTACCATACTGAAGGCTATCATATTGCAATAATAAATATATATAGACCAGGAAAGGGAGACTTAAACATTTTTGAGGAACGCCTACATTCAGTCCTAAACGCTGTAACAAACAAATTTGACTATTTAATTTTAACTGGTGATCTTAATATCCATTTTGATAAAAATACTCAAGAGATGAGAATATTAAATGATATACTGGAATCTTTTAAACTCAAGGTAACAACAAATAAACATAAACGTGTTTTTACAAATCTAAATGGAATAACATCCACTAGCATCATTGACTATGTAATCACAAATATACCTAGTTCGTATTACTTTTGCGATGTTATTAACCCTAACCTAAGTGATCATTCTGCACATATTTTTTCTTTAATAAATCTCAGCCAATCCAAATCAAAAAACAAATTATTAGATTCAAATTATGAGATCCGTGACTTGAGAACAGGTAATTTAGAAAACTTACTCACCTATCTAAGTAGACTTAACTGGAACACTTTTTATTCGAAACAAAATGTAAATGTCGCTTACATAGAATTTGTCACAAATATCAAATTGTGCCTTGATGTCAGTTGCCTACTAGTAAAAATGACGAAAATTCTCAAAGGCTCCGAATACAAATGGTATACACCAGAGCTCGCACAGATTAAAGATAATTTACATTACTTCCATTGGCTAATGTCAGTATTAAACTGTCATGAAACAAAAAAAGTATATTTACAAAAAAAACGTGAGTATAGACTAAGACTAATTGAAGTAAAATGTCAGCTTACAAGTAATAGAATATGTTCAGCTACTAATAAAGTCAAAGAAACTTGGAAAATTATAAATGAAAATATAAATAGAAATAATAAAAATAACGAAACAATAAATCTAAAATGTGATGAAATTCTGATAACAAATAAAAAGGAAGTAGCTGATAAATTTGCAGTCTACTTCTCAAGAATGTGTAAAAACAAAACAGATGAACTTTTCGGTGAAAACTCTTCAGATGCGTGTACTGTATATGACTATTCTCCAAATAGCATATTTGTCCCTTATGTAACCGAAACTAAGGTATCGAGCATCATAAAATCACTTAAAAGTAAAACATGCTCTGGATTGGATGAAATTTCACCGATGCTACTAAAAATTATGCATGACTATATTATCACCCCTTTAACGACCCTAATCAATTCATCGGGAGAATTTCCCAATTTAATGAAAACTTCACTCTCCACAAAAAGGTGACAAACAAACAATAGATAATTACCCTCAAATATCTCTTTTATCTGAATTTTCAAAGATTCTTGAGCGTTGCGTATACAAAATTGTAATCAGTTTTATAGAACGTTTTAATTTACTAACACCTTCCCAGCATGGTTTTAGCAAAAACAAATCAACGGAATCGGCCATGTACCATTTACTAAACTATGTTTACACTTCCTTAGATCAAGGAAAATATGTTGTTTCACTTATGTTTGACTTTTCCAAAGCTTTTGACTGTCTAAACATAAATTTCATATTAGAGAAACTCAACTGTTTTGGCATAAGAGGTACCATTCTAAAGTGGTTTGAATCTTATCTAGTGATGCTGCGAGACTGGTCTTGGTCTTGCAGTCTTTGTCTTGGTCTTGCAATTTTGCAAGACCAAGACCGAGACCAAGACCGTCTATGCAAGACCAAGACCCAAGACCAAGACCAATACTGGGATGCAAGACCAATACCAAGACTAACCTGGTCTTGGTCTTGGTCTTGCTGCAAGACTTGCGAGACTTGCAAGACTCTTGCATTTCCGTAACCAAACACCAAATTGGTAGGAAACATATTATTTTACTCAATGATTAGATAAGAAACGCTAATAAATAACCTAATTAATTTAATCTTTGAACTCCCTTATGATCGATCTTTATTTAACAGATTATAAATATATTGAATTAAAAGTTGTTGGGTGAAAAGCGAGTTCATTTTACCCTTCTAGGATTTCCGGATTTTAAAAAATTCTTAAATACCCTATACCTATACCGTAATTTCAACCCTTCTAGGATTTCACTTACCAAGCTGTTTTCAAAGAATCCCGACAGTTCGTAGCCAGGGGAAGGTAAACTACACGGTTTTTTATTTTTATTATTTTTTCTATCGCGCAGAATGTTTTAAGCAAACGTTAAAAATCATCTATAAATCTGATTTTTTTTGATGACATTTATCCAGTGGCCACTTTTGGAGATATTTGAAATTTTATATTGTCCTTATTTTGAAACTATTTATTCGATCATGCTCATAAACTAACTCAACTGAGATATTCATAGATACCTAGTTTTATAAATGCGCGCATTAAATCTCTAACTGTTTTTAATTTTCATTTTTTTGGAAAAAGCTTTCTACAAAAATAGAAGTTAGTTTTATCAGAAATACTTTTGATCGCTTTTAGAGTTTCTTTCTATTTTATTAAAGAAAATGGTACAAAACCATTGGAGAATGAGCAAGAGAATGAGTTATGAAATAGAAGTTTGAAGTAGAAGTATGTAGTTAAATGAGTGCTCAGTTGGGACGGATGATACCAAGAAAACACAAGCGGACTAAGTCGCGCTAGTAAGATACGATTCTCATTTGTGAATGGTGATTATTAATTTATAAACTTTTAGGCATCTCACTTGCCCTAACTTAATTCTAGGCACCTAGTTTTATTCTCATTACATATTCTACATTACTAGGCGTGTTTGTTCTGGACAATGACAATTTTTTTATACGGTCGATATTTATCCATTTCGAATGATAATATAATTATAGGCAATCTTATAAGATTATCAATTACATACTTCCCATACATATGCAGGGTTCTTCTTCATTTGGATTAAACAATTACGGTTTAGAATCGCAACAACTTTTCACAATTATAAAAAGATCAAAATTTTTGCAACAGTCTTGCAAAGTCTTGCAAGTCTTGCAGCAAGACCAAGACCAATACCAAGACCGTATATGCAAGACCAAGACCCAAGACCAAGACTAAAGATTTGATGCAAGACCAAGACCAATACCAAGGGTGCAAGACCAAGACCAATACCAAGACCATATCGGTCTTGGTCTTGGTCTTGCTTTGCGCATCACTAATCTTATCTTTCTCAAAGAAGTATTCTCACCAAGATAGATCAGCAACTTTCCAAAGAATGCGCGAATTGTCTCGGTGTTCCTCAAGGGTCCGTCTTGGGACCATTAATCTTTCTTCTTTTTGTGAATGACATTCCCAATCATATAACCGCAGGACAAGTAACAATGTTTGCTGATGATACAACAGTTACCGTATGTGGAGAAACACTTGAAGAGTTGCAGAGAAATGTTGAGAAAGCTCTCAATGAAATGAAAAAATGGTGCCATAAGAATCGCCTTATTCTGAATGCGGATAAGACAGTCTACATAAATTTATATTTGAAAAAATCTTTGCCAAAGAGTTTCTGTAAAAACCTTACATTTAGTGACGACGTTAAGTTACTTGGAACATGGCTTAACTCAGACCTTAGCTTCTCGTTCCAAATAAGTGCTGTTTGTAAGCAGCTCAACAAAGCATACAATGCAATTCTTCAAATGAAACCAATTTTAGACAAAAATAGGCTGGTAAACTTATATTATGCATTTGCATATAGCCACATATCTAATAATATTGCTACATGGGGGTTGGCAACTGAATATAAGAGAGGCTTTACATCTCAGAAAAGAATAATTAGATTAATATTCGATCTAGATTACAAAGAATCTTGTAGGGCTGTCTTCAAAAAACACTCTATCTTACCATTCCTTTCTATTTGCATTTTAAAGTGTGTAACATTTGTGAAAAGCAACTTCTCTAACTTCAAAGTATTAGGAAGTCATCATAACTACCCATCAAGAAGTCGCATGTCGGACATACGACTTCATAAAACAACAACTTTTAGAAAGTTCACTTTTTACAACTGTATATCTCTTTATAATAATCTTCCAACCTTTTTAAAGGAAATTAGCAGATATGACACCTTTAAAAGTGCTACAAAAAATTATCTCCTAGACAATTGCTTTTATTCACTAGAAGAATTTTTTAACATTGATATTTAAGCACTGAATTTTCTATCTATTTATATATGTATGTATCTAATTTCAAATGCACTGAATTTAACCTACACTCAATTTTAACTATATTTTTAACTATTTATGTATTATGAGTTTGTCATTCTCTTTTTAGCTATAGTTATATTGTTTTAATTTTAAGGATTGTTTTGTGCCTATTATTTATATTTGTACGTAGTCAATTCCAACTGCTTTCTTATGCTTTTAAATATTATGAACTTTTTATATTCTCATTTTATCTGTAACTATATAATTCTTAATTTTAATCTTTAAAGATTTGTCTGTGAAATTTTGACCTGCCTATTGTACTTTGTATGTTATGTGGCCAATAAATACTACTACTGCTACTACTTTCTGCGGAAAATAATTTCAAATATGGTGGACTTCCGGATATACCGGAAATATGTATCAACTTCCTTATTTTATATAGAACACCATATATGTTTTCACATTTTTGAATTCAGCATCGATTTTAAGGTCCAGTTTGTTAAGCATAGTTGTTGTCTACGGTGTCTCCATTTGAAGTTATTCGGTAATCCTTAGAAAATTTGACGTTTGTAGTACTTCACAAAAATTGTAATATCTCGGAAACTACACCCGATCGAAACATGCGGTTTTCGCTGTTGCAAAGACCGAAAAACGTAGTTATGTTTTAGAGTAGCATTACTTCAAAAGAACCGTAAATAATTATACTAGAAATTTTCAAATTTGAAAAGTTTAAAACGTGCAAAAGTCATTTTTTTCGAATGGGATGGTATATTAAGTTTCATATCCATGAATGCGAAAATTAATTCTCTTTCGATTTTATTAAGGCATAATTAGGTCTATCTCTGTTGGTTTTCAAGCTATTAATGCTTTTTCAATTATTCTACAACGGTACGGAGAAAATGGAAAAATACTAGGCGGCATGGCTCACAGTTACGTCAAAGGAGTTGTCAAATTTAATAAAATTTATTGCGTGCTGTAAGGGCTCGTAATCAATATGAAACATGCCACCTAAGAACTAATTGATATGGTTTATATCCTTGGAGAATGTTCAAAAAATTGTCTTCTCGCATCCCGAGTGTACGGCGAACATACTTATATTTTAAAGGCAGCATTACTTCAAGAGAGCTTTAAATCATTACGCTAGCAGTTTTCAAATTTGAAAAGTTTGAAACATGCAAAAATCAGTTTTTCAAATGGGGTGGAACGTTAAATTTCATATCCATGAATGCAAAATTTAATTCTGTTTCGATTTTAGTAAATCATATTTACGCCTATCTTTGTTGGTTTTCAAGCTATTAGCGATTTTTAAATTATTCTACAATGGCGCGGAGAAAATGAAAAAATCGTAGGCGACATGGTTTTGTTGGTGAAAAACTAAAGGAAAACAAAATATGGCAGATATTTTATTGGTACAGTTTGATTTCATTAAATATTAAAATTGTCCACCGTTTTTCTGTAAACACATATTAAATCTATCAGTTAATGATCTATCTTTATGTAACATTATGGGTGTAACAGATCTAAATGCCGCTCGTATTCTTTCCCGCATGTTTGCTGCTGTTGTTGGGGGTATTTTGTATACCAATCTTTAACGTATACCCAAAGGAAAAAATACAATTTTCTTAGATCTGGCGACCTTGGTAGCCAGGCAACGGGTCCACGTCTTCCAATCCAACTTCCTTGAAATCTTTCATCCAGAGTGTTTCGGACTATGACACTAAAATGTGCAGGCGCTCCATCCAACTGAAACCACATTCTTCTCAACAAATCCAGTGCTAGATTTTCCAAGAGATCATCTAGATTTTTATTAAAAAAATTTTGGAAGATATTTCCAGTAAGGTGTTTATCAAAAAAATGGGGCCCTATTATGTGGTGTCCAATTATGCCACCCAAAACGTTAACACTCTATCTTTGCTGGTTGTCGATCGTCCTCACAAAATTCGGATTGGCATCAGCGTAGAAATGTAAATTATGCCGTTATTATGAAACGTACTGCTATGAGGGTCTTCAGCTACAGTTGCGAGAACATTAAACTCATTAACATCAGTTATCACACGTTTTCTTCTGCTATGTTTTTCGTAGTTAACTGATCCGGTCCTGTCAAATCTATCTATCAGCCTTTCAAAAGATCTTGGTTCTGGATGTCTTCAATCAGGAAACCGTTCGCCGTACACTCGGTATGCGAGAAGAGAATTTTTTGAACATTCCCCAAGGATATAAACCATATCTATTAGTTCTTGGGTGGTATGTTTCATATTGATTAGCAGCCCTTACAGCACGCAATAAATTTTATTAAACTTGACAACTCCTTTGACGTAACTGAGAGCCATTATGCCGCCTAGTATTTTTCCATTTTATCCATACCGTACAATTATTGAAAAAGCGTTAATAGCTTGAAAACCAACAGAGAGAGACCTAAATATGCCTCAATAAAATCGAAAGAGAATTAAATTTCGCATTCATGGACATGAAACTTAACATACCATCCCATTTGAAAAAAATGACTTTTGTGTTTTATAAACTTTTAAAATTTGAAAATATCTATTGTAATTATTTACAGTTCTTTTGAAGTAATGCTAATTTAAAACATAACTACGTTTTTCGGTCTTTGCAACAGCGAAAACCTCATGTTTCAATCGGGTATAGTTTCCGAGATATTACAATTTTTGTGAAGTACTACAAACGTCAAATTTTCTAAAGATTACCGAATAACTTCAAATGGAGACACCGTAGACAACAACTATGCTTAACAAACTGGGCCTTAAAATCGATGCTGAATTCAAAAATGTGAAAATATATATGGTGTTCTATTTAAAATAAGGAAGTTGATGTCTACTTCCGGTATATCCGGAAGTCCGCCATATTTGAAATTATTTTCCGCAGAAAGAACACTCGAAAAGAAACGCTTTTTATATATTTTGATGGTTTCGGCTTTTACATGATGAAAATCCATATCAAATTAGAAATAAAACACACTGGCTTAGATTTTCACAAATTTATTGTCAACATGACACGTGTTCCACCGACACAGCTGCTTCTTCAGATATGGTATTACAAGGTGAATTATGGTCATTATATAGGTAACTAAATGTAAAATTAATGATTAGGTACTTAATACATTCTGAAGAAGCCGCTGTGTCGGTGAAACACATGTCATGTTGACAATATATTTGTGAAAATCTAAACCAGTGTGTTTTATTTCTAACTTTTTATATAGAACAATTTCTTCTTATTTCAATGGTAAGATCACTAGGGACCACCGCGCGCTTAATGGACAACCCTGTATATATCAATATATTAATACGAGCAATTATTGTATATATATGTATATATAAATTTTATCTCGAAAACGGCTCTAACTATTTTGATCAAATTTGGTATATAGATAGGGTTCTAATTTTCAAGATTATCTATATAAGTGGCTTCCCTTACAAAACGCGAGGGTGTCACCCTCGTGGTCCATAAACTTTTTCTTGAATAGATCGGCAGATTTGGATACAAATTTACAAAAAGGGGTATTAAGACCCGAGAAATCGGTTGGCGATACTTGCATTTTCAATGGGTGTGACCCTCGAGGTCGACAATAGCTTATTCGGGAATGACTCCGCAGATTGCGATATAAATTTCAGTATGGGATTTGGGAGTCGAAAAGGCAATTGGTGATATAGCTGAGTACTGGTATGTTTCACATTCATATTTATTTTGTAATCTCTAAATTATGAGCTATGTGAACGATAAAGAAATATTTACCGATCTACCGATCGCAATACATTTTAACTAGAAATATTCATATTTTTGAGTTTAGATTAAACATCCTTACTCTTATAGACCCACTCTAAATCCTGTGTTACTCGAGAGTTAAACGCGATATTTCTTTACTGATAATTTCAAAAGATAATATGAAAAACAAACTTCAATTTCTATATGAAACATTTTTCTCGACAAATAAGGGCTCCAGATAGCCACGTAAATATAATCCCGGTACAGGTTATTTGGTAAAAAAATCATCTTTGTCATTACAGAACAAGCTTATACTTCACAGAGCTGCCATAAAACCGAAATGAACTTAATGTGTTATTCGAGAAAAACAAATTTCATCGTTTCCAGCCCAAGACATTGCGACTAATAGCAAGTGCTTCCTGGAGCGCTATTCTGTACACGTTCCCGATAGCCGTCGGTATCGGTAAGTGTTACTTACCGACAGCCGTCGGTAACTCGCACTGTGCGGCAATCTGTACGCTCTGTTACCGACCGATATCGCGAATGCGAGTCGGTATCTCTACCGTGCCTTCGTGAACCCCACGGTAACCGTTAACGATGTATATTGGAATTGTCATTATTTGTTGAGGTTTTCTTGAAGTTTGAATTGCTGATTATTTCAGTGAATTTGGACTATTGGACTATTTGAAAGGCGATTTCACAGTGTAGTGACTAGTGTTTTATGATGTAGATAAAAATTATTAGTCAACATATTGCAATATTTTTATTTATTCTTAAAGAAATTAGGAATTAGAGTCAACAATGGCTTATCACATTATTATTCAAAGCTCTTTCTAATTCGCACACAAATTAATATTTCGTTTAAAGAAATGTTCGAATCATTTTATAAAAGTAGTTTACTCTACATATTTATCAAAAATATATAAATGTGCAAAAGTGTTCACAAGAAATCATTCTCAGAATTACGCTATTGTACGATAATAATTATTTTAATGAATTCTTGACAGATGACTGCTGATCTTGGTTATCTACACTACCTCTATGCACTACCTCCAATTTCAAATCGCAAAAGCTGACGTTCCGGTTGACGTTCATAGCTCGCCTCAACGCTCATTGGCAGAACATACCATGAACATACCGAAACGAGTGAAGTCATTCGTTTACCAATAGTTGTCGGTTGCGTTTCCGAGCGTCGGTAATAATGGAATACAGAATAGCGTCGTCATGATCCCGTCGGCAGCGCAACCGATGTTTGTCGATAACATACCGAAACCGACGGCTATCGGAAACGTTTACAGAATTGCGCTCCTGGTATGTATCCAACCATACATTTCATAATGATCATATCATCGCACTAGTAGAAGATTAAAAAATAAAAAAATCGAAGATACTTCGACATACTTTAAAGCCACCTGAAAGAACATGGCGTGATGACCTGAAGACAAAATTTCTATAATGGGACTCCATGGATGGATGGGGGGGGATGGGTTGAAAATTTTAATCCCGACCCAATCGTCCTCCAGGAAAACAGATGGCAAGGGACTGGCTCTATTAATAAAGCTAAGTACACATTGTATTATAGCTGTGCCAACACTCAAGGACACGGCGGCACTGGTTTCGTTTTTAACAAAAAACTAAGAGATTGTGTGATAGGTTTTCAGCCATTTACTGACAGACTATGCAAACTTCGTATAAAAGGTCAACAACTCAACGTTTATATGTGCATAAGCGCCAACAGAAGGCATAACAGAAGACATCAAAGAACCGTTTTATGATTACCTAGACGAGATGTGTAGCAGAGTATCTACATATGATGCTCTCTATGTGTTCGGTGATTTCAACTTCAGAGTGAGGAAATACAGTGTATATGATTGGTAAACACTCTCTGCTTGATGTCACTAGTATCAACGGAGAACGACTATGCAACTTGAAAATAATCTTTCTTCATATGCGGTACAAATATCCCTCATACAAGGATCCACATAGGCACATGGATGATACCTAGTAGGCCTCTATAGTAGGTAGAATTTTCAACGTACAGGATGTAAGGTTACATAGGGGCGCCAACTTCTACTCGGACCATTTTCAAGTTGTTGCCTCTCTAAAGAATGAAACTAGAGATATCTCTACTGAAACCTTCTACAGACATCATCTTAGCAGGTAGCTAATAAACGTGTCCTTTTTAGCAATTCGGATGAAGAATGGCAAATAATAAGAACAGCGAACACCGAGTCCACCAAAAACTTCATCGGGCAAAACAAACATCAAAGAAATAGAGAATGGTTTGATGGAAAGTTCGAACAAGCATCAGAATATAGGGTGGAGAGATATAAGTGTAGGGATATGACAAGACGTAAGAATAGAAATGTAGAGCTGGAAACAATCATGAGAATGGAAAATTTGAACACGAGTAACTTCACTAGACCTTTTTACAATGGAATAATGATTATCAAACGAAAACCAATGAAAGTCAAAATAAATCAGGAAGAATTTTTCTGCGGTTGTTTGTTTAGTGTTAAATATTATTTGTTACTTTATTCCTTTGTATGTTGTTTTTGGTCAAATATTAACTAATTCAATTTATAATGTTGCATGATTCAGATTTCATTACTACTATTTTATTGCATTTGTCAAGTTTAAGAATTAGAAAACTGGGGTTATATTTTAGAAAGATGTTCTTTTATTAGTTTTCTTTTGATATGGTATTGTGTTTGATTAAAATATTATTATTTTTTGGTAGGGAATTATATATTTCAGCTTTATTTGGTGTAGATAGGATTTTTTTATTGAGGATTCTATATTTCCTATTATTATTTCGAGGATAAGTATATTTTGTTGATTTTCCCGAGGGTTTGCCAAAACAAGAATGACGCTGAGATTGTTAATTGCATATGCCGGTATTACAGTATCTAAGTAATAATATATTCTCTTTCAATGAGATCATTATATTGAAATATATGTTATGTTTTTGTTGTTGGATTTTAATAAATTGTTTTTATTGAAAATTATATGTAATTTTTAGATTCTGTATTGCATATTCCTACGGGCTGAGGATATTTGTTTTAGTGTTCCAAGTTTTATTTCATAACAACAGCTAAACGCATTGAAATGTTATTTATATACTTGATTATGTCTGTTAAGGTTAAGTAAAAACCTACTTAACCTTAACAATCAAACCCTTTCAACCTGTAGGTATATAACCTAGTTTTAAAGTGTATGTTTTAGGTTTATAGAAACACAATTAATATGGTTGATGTTTAAATTGAGAAATGTTGGAAGAATCTTTTTATTCCGGCATCTGAGCAGGAAGATTCTTTGGTTCATACTGTGATTGCGGTTTCGTCAAAGAAGCCATCAATTATAACAAGAAACTTGGAAGCAGTAGCAGAAGCCATGGAAAAATGGAAGATATTGATAAACGCTATTTGTAAGAGGCAAGAAAATATTCGTCAATGTGAACGGGGTGGTGTTCAATGAAGCGGTGAGTTCACGTATCTAGTTTTCACAATATTTGTGGAATTTTACAATCTACTAAGTGGTACAAGTGTACAAGAGGCTAATACATCAGATAAGTCAATAAAGGGTGAAGAAAATATATCACCAGAAGATTCAGGAAAGTCAGAAGATTAAAAGCTTAAAGCAATAATATTGGAAACAGGAAATTTAGATTGCGCAGGTGACACAAGAGGAACACCAAACTTCTAGGATGCTAAGTACAAACGGAAAGGTTTTAGTCCGACACTCTTCCGATCATTGATTTTGTGAAGATCGATTTGTCTACTGAAGACTTCTACAGCCCGCTTTTGAAAAAAAAGTTCGGTTCTTGAAATTTGTTTTTGTGAAATTTCGCATGTATAGGTTGGCTTGATTTCCATAATCTCTTGGAAAATTGTTGAAAGTGAATATTTTTTTCTCAAATTTGCAAATAATTATCCTTCGCAGAGAAAGCAAGGTCTTATATTTCATGTTCGGGAAACGTAAGAAATAAAAATCTGTTCTAATCATCCATAAAATCAAAACGTTTCGACCACCGAAATAATTTTTTTAAATCAAATATATTTTCAAAAAATATATACATATATATCCATGAGGCATATACCCATATAAGAATAATGTTATTGAGTAAATTTGTCTAGACATGAAATAAATACTTTTATTTCTTTATTAACTGGTTATTCAACTATAAAGCCTAAATCCCAATAAACATAATAATATTTAAGCCGATCTGATAATTTCTGTGAGGTTTTATCTCTTTAGGGGATGGCATAAGCCTATGATGATATATTTAGAATATTCTCATTTATGTGTGTCCGAAAAATTATCGAAGTTTTTTTTAAATAGAACAGCCTTTATTTTATTGGATATTTGAATTCGCCTCTATAATGTAAGGTCACATTTATATTTGAAAAACAGATTAGGTAGGTACTCTTGAACAATTGAGAAATTTCATTTGCTGTTTTCTAAGATTGATTCAGGTAATTTATTTCTATTGCATATATAAAGGGTGTTTTTTATGAGCCCTAATGTGTTTCAGTTCAAAATGCTGTAACTTTCTTATTTGAAATAGAACACTGTTTATTTTTCAACAGTTCTGTAACTCTTTCGATTTTCCATAGAAATAAATTTTAATGGATCATTCAGTTGTGAAAAATTTTAAATTCCAATTATATGATTCTCAAAAATTATAATATATGTCCAATATGAAGACTATCTTGTTCTATACGTAATTCAATTATCTCTACCTAGGATTTTCTAGTATCTTTCAACATTTTTGGAGCTATAATAACAAAAACATTTTAACATATAGACTTTTCACCTACAGAGCAGAATGTTTAATACGATATTCGACTTTAGCAAAACTTCAGCTGTTTGAGTGATGGAAAGTATCTTACTACGTAGGTATATTATTTTGTAGATAATAAGTGAAAGTTCAAAATAAAAATAAAATGTAATTCGACAGGAGATCTGGACACCACGCTAATTGAAAATTAACTAATGTTCGATACATATGAACGTAACTCTAGTGGCTGTTTCGCTGGATATTTCTTTGTTCCGGCTTTCCTTCTTCTGATGTATTTGGCCTCGGATTAAAAACAGAATTTCTTTTTGGTCTCCACGAAAATAAATCTAAACATATCAAATCGGGTGATTTGGTTGGCCAATTAGAGGGATCCTGTACCCGGTCATCTGGTCTAGATACTTCAAATTTAAATTTCCTATAATACCAAGTTGAGAATGGCAGGGAGCCCTATCTAACCTACCTATATTTTCCTTCTGCGTTTATTGAAATATTTTCTAGAAGCGTCCAAAACTAATGCCCAATGTTATCACATCACTATCAATACCCGAATAGATATTTACCTATACGTGCTCCAGTGGTTACGTTCATCAGCAGTAGGACGGTTATGTGGGTTTTTCGTCTCATAATAATGGAAATTGTCCTTTCACATATTCCAAACGGTCAATCCCTCATGATCCAGAGTTTACATGAGATTGTACAATTTTGATGAATTTGGATCCGATACCCGGTCATTGGCAACAAGATTATCCTATTTGTCAGCCCTAAATTTATTTTTTTGGTAATATATGAGAAATTCTGCGCGTAACTGAGGAAAATTACATTAGAAGAAGGAAGGCCAGAATAAACAAAAATAACCTGAGAAGCGGCCGCTAAGGTTACGTTCAAAGTATAAAAAATTAAAATAAGCCTGGTTCCCAGACTACTATTCGAGTTTATTTTTTGTTATTTTGCACTTTGTGTTCTGTCTACAAAATGTTGTTATTAAATAATTTTAATCGCTCACAGAAGTTTTGATAAAATGGAATTTTGTAATAAAAATTCTGCTTTATAGGGGTCCATATATGATGCAACTTATGTTAAAATGTATTTGCTATCATAGTTCCGAAAGTGTAGGTATATAGAGGATAGAATATCCATATAAGAGAGAATTAAAATATTCACAAAAGAATTTGTCTTATAGAACATTTATTATATTTCCTTAAGAATAAGATAATTAAAACCTTAAAAACCATTTGAGATCTGTAAAGAGAAATATAATACTATTCGTTGGAGAATTGGAAGAGCTACATATTTGTTGTAAAATCTATAGGGTTTTATATTCGAAGTAATACAATTATAGTATTTTGGATTGAAATATATTAGAGCTCATCTAAAGAAACACCATTTATAGTTCTGTGAACTTCTAGCCGAATAAAATGTGTAAAACAGAAAGAGATATAATTAAAATTTCAATTATTTCAAAATCTATTGATCCTAGTTATAGTAAACCCTTATCAAAGTGAACTTTAACTTTTACTCAAATATCATATTGTAATGTGAAAACTTACCCGAATACACCAACACGTACACACACAAATATCACAAACATCCTGGGAATCCAGAAGTATGGAGAATGTACTGATTTAGATTGTTCGTGAATGAATATATTGGGAAATTCATCCAGAAGAATATATATGACGTACGAGAAGCTTCGAAAGAGGAGGTTATGTGGATATAAACAACACGCGAAAGCCACTCGAATCATCCAGAGCTTCTTAGGTTAGATATATAATACCGATGGCAATGACACAGAACACAGTCGGGCATAGTCAATGAGTTGAACGCGAGCTAACAGAGAACACGGAACATAAATAAATATAGAGCTAAGTAATGCTGTGAATATAAATGTGTATATAGTCGTATAGTTATTAGTGAAAATAAACAAGTGAAAATAAATCGAACCCAGTTTTAATATAAATTCCCGTAATATTGGTGACAGGGTGTAATCAATCAGTGAGTGAATGTAAAATTGGACAGACTTTAAGAGACTGTGGTTTCGTGTAGAGTTGAGTGCTTGCGTAACTTTTTGTTTGATTTAAGTTTAAGGTAAAGACTTTTTGTTCGTTTTTGTGTTAGTATGAAGACTCTTTAGTTCGTTCTTCGTGTGAAGACTTTTTGTTCGTTTTCGTGTGAAGACTTTTTATTCGTTTTCGGGTGAATGTGAAGACTTTTGCTCGTTATTGTAGACAATTCAAAATGAAATTAGTGCAGTTAACCGTGAAACAACTCAAAGAACAGTTGGTGGAGCGGTATTGTGATGATTCCGGTAATAAAGCGACCGTCCAGAAACGGTTAAGGGAAACTTTGTTTAATAATGGATAAGATCCTGATATGTTCGAGTTCCACTCTCCGGAAGAACTGTTTTCGACAAAGTTCGAAGAAATTTCTAGAAAAAGTGACGAAAAATTCGAGGAAGTAAACATTTGGGGTAAAATTCGAGGAAGCCTCGAAAAAGTTTAATCATCCTAAAATCTATTCCAGCTGGCCAGGCAAACTACCAAGTCTTGCTTTCTAAATTGGAGAATCGGTATGGAGACAGTCATCTCCAGCAAGTATATAAAGCACAACTGCGATCTCGGGTGTAACGTACAAATGAGAGTCTGCAAGAGTTTGAAGGAGAGGTAGCTCGTATTGTGCGACTAGGATATCCTACAGCTGCCGATAGCTTCCTTGATGAAATTGCGGTGGACACATTTCTAAATGGATTGAGAGAGCGAGCTACAGAAGGCGTTGACCAGACCAAAATTGCTAGAAAAGCACTAGCTATTGCTTTGGACTATGAAGCCGCTAGCCAAACTTCCCGAGGGCGCCGTGTAGAAGCAATCGAGGAAGAAGACCAATCCAATAGAGAGTCTTTGTTAGACATGATAAGGAAACTAGTGACGGGAGTGCAGTCAAAGAAGAGAGAGCCAAGGTGTTGGAACCGTGGTGAGCTAGGACACGTACGCCGCAGTTGTAAGAAGAAGGCGGCACAGTCGGAAAGACTAGAACGTGTCGAGATGGAAGACAAGGTTTGTCCTATACGGCGAACAACCGTAGAGAATGAGGAGTGGCAGCCCGAACAAATGAAACTGGCCCAAGAGAACGACCCATGTTTGAGAGTGGTCTTGGAGTGGATGCGCCGTAAGGAGAGGCCGTCCTGGCAGGATATAAGTTTACGAAGCCCGGAAGTGAGAGCATATTGGAGCCAATGGGACTCTCTTGTGTTAAGAGATGATCTGCTGAATAGAACCTTTGAGTCTGAAGATGGCAGTGTGCCAAGAAGCAAAGTGTTGGAGGTACTACGTCAGCTACATGATGGAGCCTCGGGTGGGCATTTTGGAATCACCAAGGCTCTGCAGAAGGTTCTAGAGCGATTCTATTGGGTGAATTGCAAAGAAGGTGTGAGACAGTGGTGCCGTAAGTGTGAAGTGTGTGCAACCAGCAATGGACCGCTTGGCAGGAAGCGGGCACCTATGAGGCAGTATAATGTTGTGAGTCCCATGGAGCGAGTTGCTGTGGATATTGCGTGGCCATTTCCAGAAACGGACAATGGGAATAAGTATATCCTAGTAGCCGTGGAGTATTTCACAAACTAAACAGAGGCGTACGCAATCCCCAAACAAGAAGCATCGACCGTCGCCGAGGTGTTGGTGAAATAATTCTTTTCACGTTTTGGCAATCCTCTTGAAATCTATTCGGACCAAGGAAGAAACTTCGAGTCAGCCCTGTTCCAAGATGTGTGCAGACTAATAGGTGCGAACAAGACCAGAACGACCCCTTTGCATCCTTAATCGGACGGAATGGTAGAGAGAATGAACCTAACCATGGGCAAGCATCTTTCTAAGGTTGTTTCCGAACATCAGCGAGATTGGGACTCGCACCATACGCTGGATCAAACAACCAGGAAGAAGCACGAGTGGCTCTTCAAGAAAAGATCGTTGAAAAGCAAGATATCAACTTCAACGAGTTCATGGCCGACTATGCAGATCGTCAAAAGGTCAGACTCGGTGTGATAGTTGAGGTTCAACAAGATCTTTTCAAACTGGCAGCCGACGTTTCTATTGCCTACTGTGTAGCGTAGGATCTACGTATGGATCAAGGAATTGCTCTGGTACTTAAAAGGAAGTTTAGCTTGATTGGAATCCTTTTTAACAACTTAAGTACAGAGATGGTGATTTCTGAGCCTGACTTTCTGTAGGCTTCTGAAATATTAGTAAGCGAGATGTTAAATTTAAGAGAGAACAAGAGACATATTTTCAGGAGATTGGCAAATCAAAATGCCAATTTATTTTTCGTTCAGTTGTTGTAAACAACTCAAGGTGGTAGAGGATCGTTAGGTTGATGCCAGAATTCAGCTAGAATCGGAACTATAGGGTGAATAATTTGATGTTAGTTTTAGATTGGGTTGATGGCATTATTTGCGAAAATATAACATATCACCCACATTAACTGAATTGAGGTCAATTATTTAATATTAATTTAATTATTTAATATTAAAATTAAAGTTTGTCCATAGAACTTTCCATAAAAAATTAATTAACGTATATGGAGTTTAGAAATCTATTGACAATATGTATTACATTTTTTAATGCAAGTGTAAACCTTCCACAGTATATCCTGCTAATATATCGTATCCCCAAAAAACATTCTCAATATAAGACTTTTGGAGGTGAGAGATATATTCTGCAAAACTCGACAAAAAAATCTCGAATCTTTCGCATACGCTCAGTAAGAACTCCACACCCATACAACTCTTGATGTTTCTTTGTATACGAATTTTGCTTTAATGGTACATTTTGATCAAGTGATTATATCGCTTCTCACCGCCCCCAAAAATTCCGTTCATGAAATTACAACTTGACGTATTATATTCATAACCGATAGTTCCATTAAATACGGACTAGCATTTCCAGTAACTCACCAGCTCACTTTAAATGATAAAATTATCACTACCTTGCATACATACTTGAAATGAATGCACTATATTCCGTCTTGGAAAAGAAGATGAAATAAAAAAGAATTAATATTGCATTTGAATTTTTATTCGTTTTTACGAACTACATGTGTATATTATGTGTATTATAACTATATAGTCCAGTTCTAAGGGTTCTATTGGGAGAAAAAATCAATTTTGTTAGTGATCTACAATATTTTTACACACACCAAACATACAAAAGTGCAACACGATCTAGTTCTTAATATACAGGGTGTTTCAAATATATTCGCAGAACTTGAAGATGTGATAGCTCGTCCATGAATATGAAAAAAGTTTATATTAACTTACCCTCTAAAAGCGTCATTTTCGAGATACATTTTTGTGACTATCTCCTGAACCGTTATCGTACAAGTTTTGACTCAGAAAAACATTTTTATTAAGTCATAATTGGTGAAGATTTTGAAGGAGTAGTGGGTGTTTTTCTCCACAATTTCTACGCTATTTGAAAAAGTGAAAAAGGTGAATAGCATTCTCATTTTGATATTATATCTATCTCAGTAATACTGAATTATAGTTTTCTTTATATATATATATATATATATATATATATATATATATATATATATATATATATATATATACAAGGTGGCTCACGGTCGATGTTACCTTAGACGTTTACGGAGAACGGGACATAGGATCGTTCAGAAAATTTGGTTATTCAAGTAATTACTCTTAATCTATCGATCTAAAATATTTTCAGCGATGCAGCGTTGCCGCTTATACCAAAAAGTAGCAGCATCTTTGTTATTAAAAAAAACACCCTATATATTACTGCGTTTTTGCATTTCCATGAAGAATAAACTATTTTATTAGAACTTCGTTTGAATTGTTATTTCATTCATTTCAAGTCACTTACGTTACGAAACACTAAAAGGTATTATTAATAATGCACTAATTATCAAATTTTCATTATGTCATGTACTACGATGAAATTAAATAACAACCTAGATGAATATGAGAAATATGATTTGATTTTTTTAGACAATTGTTCTTATCTCGGAATTCTGGCTACTTAGGTAAAGGAACATGATACATCAAATCGAAGGAAATTTGGGCATCTTTCAGAATATCTCATAATATACAGGGTGTTCCATTTAAAAAACGCATTTTTGAACTTTTTTGTATCTAACAGTAAAATCACACATTTTGAACGACCCTGTATACCGCAGGCAAATTTCTCTATTCAGAATCCATAAACATTATCTCGATGATCTATTAACAAAGTTACAGCTTCCTAGGAATTAAAATAACGCAAAAATAAACATTTAATTCGAGCTATGTTTTGGATCAAAAATATGGAAAATAATTAATATCTCGGGAACCGTTAGAGATAGGTGTAGGTAAGTTGGGCAAAAATATTAAGAATTTGAAGACAAATGCAAAAACGCAGTAATAAGTAATATATAGGGTGTTCTATTGCATTGATAAGGTACTTGGTGCATAGCGAATCTCTTATTTCGCTTCTGAAACTGGTATTGGTAGTCACTATCAGGGAATTAAGGTCCACTTACATTTAAGACGCGATTGGTGTTATCGTTATTGCTGTCACTCAACTCCAATTGGACAGAAATTTCCTTTCAATTGAAACCATATGAAAGTGTTGAACCTTTCTAGGGTCATTTAAAATTATCCGGATTCTATCTCACAACCCGTAGTGGAGGGGCCTTATAGGATCATCAACGACTAGCAATTGCCATTACGATTTCTCACGGTTTTAGTGAATAACGTGAAATTCCAAATATTAAGAAAGCCGAACTCTGCAAGAAAGTTGATTTCTAAGAAATTCAGCTCATAATGTCCCAGTAAAAAAGTATGTAAAAAATGTTATATTGAGGTTATTTTTTATTATTAAATAATAAACTTTTTATGCTGAATTCGAGCTTATGTTTAGAATGAATAAAAATTGTTTAAGAGCTTTACAATAATTTCAATTTACTCTATTTTATCTCTCATTTTTATTTTTATAGCTGTCTTGTTTAGGATTTGTACCTATAATTTTCTATAACACTCATATACAGGGTGATTCACGGTCGATGGTACCTTAGACGTTTAAGGAAAACTATTCGTAGGATCCTTCTGAAAATTGTATTATGTAGATTATACGTAGAGATCTATCGACTGAAAATATTTTCAGCCTTGCGACGTTGCCACTTAGATGAAAAAGTATTAACAACTTTAATTTTTCAAATGAGACACCCTATATATTATTAATTTATTAGATTCTCTATCGCCTTGTAGTTATTCTTTCATAAGATACCCATACCTATATCTAACAGTTTCCAGAGAAATAATTAATTTTCTTTTGTCTTGTTCAAAACAGAGCTCCAATCGATGGCCCATTAGGTACTCTGTTTAGAATTGTGAAACGATAAAATTCCAGTAATAGCTTTAGAAAGACTTCTTTCTTAGTTATTATTGAAGATTTTCTTTTTATGTTATACAGGGTCGCTCAAAATTCTTGATCTTTCCATCAGATCTATAAAGACCCAAAAATGCGTTTTTTAAATAGAAAACCCTATATTTATTTATCATTTCATCAGAGAAAGAATCAAAATACCTTTGAAATTATATATCATGTTCCTATACCAAAATGGTCAGGTTTTCAAAATATAAACAACTATCTATTAAAGTGAATTATTTCTAGCATTTCTATGGCAGGTATTTGCTGATTACCACGGTGTTGAAAAATTTGACAAGTAATTATGAGTAAGAAAGATACCCACAAAGTACAAAAAAACAATAATAAACCTATTAACAGAACAAATAAGTAATTTTCTGATTCCTAGAAGCAAATTCAAAATGTTGATTTACGAAACAGTCTCTTCACTCATCTTTGGGATGATAAATAGATTGCAGAGACAATTCGTTTACCGTGCTCTGTAAATTCATTTAAAAATAATAATAAACTTTCATAGATATCATACTCAATCTTAGCAAAACAATAATGAGTAAGTAGATTCATCAGAACCTGCACCTGCATTGACTGATATTGAGAAAATGAATCCAGTTCAACGGTACACATATGTATTTTGTGATCTTTAACTATAAAAACATCATAATATCTAATTAATAATCAATAAACAAGTGATAAGGGGACATACGTTTTAATAATAATAATTAGTGAAGATATATAAATAATTAAACATTTAAAATACATTCTCAAAATGACAACAGTTTCTTTCCAAACATAAGAATACGTTTCTCCACCAATAAAATAGCTTTTCTTACTTCTTGTAAAAAAGTATTTTTTGGTCGTTATATATCTGATTGAAAGATCAAGAATTTTGAGTGACCCTGTATAACATAAAAAGAAAATCTTCAATAATAACTAAGAAAGAAGTCTTTCTAAAGCTTCTACTGGAATATCATCGTTTCACAATTCTAAAATTCAGAAAAATGGGCTATTAATTGGAGCTCTGTTTTCCACAAAAAAAAAAAGAAAATTAATTAATTCACTGGAAATTGTTACAGATAGGTATGGGTATCTTATGAAAGAATATCCAGAAGGCGATGGAGAATCTAATATATTGATAATATATAGGGTGTCTCATTTGAAAAATCAAACTTTTTGATCTAAGTGGCAACGTCGCAAGGCTAAAAATATTTTCAGTCGATCTCTAGGTATAATCTAGATAATACAATTTTCAGATCGATCCTACGAATAGTTTTCCTAAAACGTCTAAGGTACCATCGACCTTGAATCACCCTGTATATCATTATCGCATTGAAAATAATATAAACACAATATTCATATTTCAAATACTATAATAGTATTCAGGCAAAAGCCAGTTTCTTTCACTGAATATGCTCCCACTGGAAAGGGCAGTCACAGTTTAACTTGGATTTCGAACCATTGGTATGCTTTAAATAAATATTGACATAAACCTATCCAGAAAAGCTCTGAAAGGAAAAAATACTCTCGCTGGTTTCCTTTTGGATTGTGCGAAAAAGATAATACAAAGCGACAGTCAACCACACCCTGCATTGCTCAACTTTGATGAAAAAATCGATCAGTGTTACACCGCAGCCACGCACTTGTAATTAGTTTCAAATATTTTAAGAACTGATAAATACATATATTGCGGGCGCACTCGTATTGCGTTACGGGCCCAGGTCAAAATAAACAGGTAAAAAGGATAGCTTAATCTCTGCCTGTACTGCGTTACCAACGTGCGCGGTCGAATAAGAAGATTATCGAAACTTTAGTTCCCAATATGGTATGTGGCTACACCACATATTCGGCCTGATGTTTTTACCCCCGCACGAAGTTGGAGATGCATTTGTGGAAGATTCTATGTCCATTTTACCGCCTGATGGCAGGATGGAAGAATTCGCAAATTATTTCATAGATAATTATATCAGTGAAGAAGCCTCATTTCCACCAAAAATTTTGGCAGCTTTTGACAGAGTGCACAGCACGAATAACAAATACGTGCGAATCATTCCACGCCACATTTAGACGATATAGTGAAACAGCTCATCCCAATATTTATAAGTTTGTCAAAGCTCTTATTGGTATGCAAACCGACAGATACATTAGAATAAACTGTTCCAAATCCAATGAGATGCCATCTAGGCGCAAAAATGTTATAAGAAGAAAAAACTTTAGGTATAGCCGAAAAGATTCCACAGTATAATAATAAGCAGATCTTAAGGATATATTTCATCAAATGTTTATCCCACAAGTTTAATAAATGTTGATTTTTGGTTAAGTATATTTCGTTTGAATCTTTGAATATTTGTAAATATTAAAAATATATTGCTGTTTCAGTGTACATACATATATACATTATTTGTCTAGTATGAATAAAACTGTGTGTTATAAAACTCTTTTAATTTAATGACCTGCTCCTGTCAGAAGTTATAACGCAATTCAGGAGAAGATTAGTGGAGCTCAGGTAGTCTTTGAAAATGGTAACGCATTTCAGACTTCAAATGCAGGTAACAACCCTTCCGTAACGCAATTCGGGTGCACCGTATATCGCTACTTTGAAAGGTTAAGTTATTTATGTACGTAGAAAGTATTAGATAATTAAAATTATAAGCTAAAGTTACAATTTTGCCAGTGGTGATAGTTCAGGCTCTCCCTTGTCACTGGACTACCAGATTATTAGATTATGGCTACTAAGCCATAATATTTCATAAGAAATGTTTACTACCCTGTAACTAGCAATGAGCCATATTTTCTAAATGCGATTTTGATTAAACAATCATATTTGAGCTAAAAATGTTTAAATGTTTCACTCTGTATATAAATCATTTGCTGGATCTAGATAGACATGACATTTAAATGATATTGGTTCCGTTGTCCCTCAGTTTCATGTCATAATAAATATCTTCATCTGAATATACCTACATCTTGGTAACGATGGTAGAAGTATCGGATGTCCCCTAAAAACAAGTTCAATATCAAAAATAATATCCTTATAAAATGATATATCGCCTCTCCTGTGGAAAATAAATCTTCAATTTCCAATTCAACAAATATTCGGTCTGTTCGCAGACATATTTCCCATTAGAAAACTGTTTACTTAGGGTGCTGAAGACATATTCTGTTTTTTTCGAATCGAATTCTCTGCAAATACAGTTTTGGCTTAGAGGAAATGACTCTATTAAGTTCGTAAAACGTTTCCCAGAGTTTAGAAATACCAGAATGGAGCTATAAATAAATATTTGATATGGAAATACTGCTTATTTTACCTATTTAGTATAAAATACATAAATACATGCCTTGTTCATCGAAACGATATGTTTTATATAGCCACAGAAAAGTTATCTCTGCTAGAGGGCTGTTCGCAGTTTTTATCGCAATTCACATTTTTCAATACAAAAAAACTTGAAATGACCAACACGTCATCTCAGTGAATACTGCAAAGCCATTGAAATGAAATTAAAAACCATTAATATAAGAGGGCTATTCTAAGACAACGAAAATAAAGGTAAGGAAAATAATCTAAATAGATATCCTCATTTAATTTATCCACAACTATTTTCACGACTCATGAAAATAAATGTCTACCATGTATTAATATTTTTCACTAGATATGTGAATATTTGGCGAACTTCTAATTTCTTAATCCTACATCAAAAAGTGTACGAGCCAGTGAAATCTTTAATATTCGAACAATAACAATTACGTAACAACATATCCTTGATTATTTAGGTATTTTCTTTCGGTTATGTCTAAACTTAAGGGTAATGTGGCTAAAAAGCTGAAGCTACCATTTTTGGAAAGTTGAAAATATTATTTAATATTTATTCCCACATGAACCAATGATGGCGATCTTTTAGATCACGAAAGTCAATAAATTTTTCAAAATATCTATTAAATAGAAACCATAGACCTGAGTTGCTCAGCACATGTTTACCCAGCAGAAGTTTCCATAAATTCCCTGCCACTCTTCCAACAGCAATATGAACATAAGTCTTGGAATCAATGAACTCGCCATATCAGAAAAAAAAGTCATAAAAACAACAGGATCATTCTAAAAAAAGAATTCGCAGCACATGCATAACTTTTTAGGAACAGCACTCGGAAACTGTGATTAGACACTTATTGAAGTCAACGTCTAAAAATAAAGTTAACAATGGTATTCGTTCTATCTCTACTAAAATCAATCGAATCCGAGTAATTTTAAAATGAATGCGAGAAATTTACCATTTGCAGTTCTATCACGAATAGGTACGTGTCTTTATCAAGAACTCTACTTGATAAGCCTTGCAGATGAATACACAGACAAGATTATCTCAGCCTTACATACTCCAACAAAGATAACTTTGAAGAATCTTCCAAATGTAGAGATGTTGCAACAACGATTTTCGATTACCGCTGGGTCACCCGCAATTACTGGAATTTTTTAATCTGTTGTTAATCTTCAGATCTGATTCACAATTTTTGAGCTTCTAGCTTAAAAAGAGCCCCGATTCTGGAGCTCCGAGTCCCTAGCAAGTTTCTAAGAGGCAGAGCTCAGCTTTTTAATATGGAAACATTTATAAACGCAGTTGATTACAAGAAAATTATTGTACAACCTGTTGTTGTGGCATTTGCATATCTAGTTCGACCACAATTGCAATTATAGATGCAAGACAATGCATGCCCTCATACAGTTAGCGTCGTAAGAGCATTTCTGGAAGAGAATGTTGATGTCTTATCATGGCCTGCGAAACTGCCGTATTTAAATCTGATTGAGCACTTGTGGCATATACTAGGTAGAGGTATTCCCCGTTGAAATTTTTCCGTTAATACATGAGAAGGATTTTTTGAAAAATGATTTGTGTCTCCTGGGTAATTTCAGATGATTTTGAGGGCAGTAATATATAATCGAGGAGGCCATATTTCATTATATTAAACTGCAATTTTTTATTCAAGGGACTTTTTGAACTATTTTGTTTATACAAGGTTTTGTGTACCCTGCATCATTTTGATGTGGTATTATTCTGGTTTGTGCATCCTACCAAAAAGCCATACTTGGGATATTCCAATAATAATTACAGCTGTCCCGCAGCTGCTTCTGTTTATGTAACCCTGAATTGGCAGGTCTACCTGATTGACTAAAAAATCTTAATGCTAATGCCTCATGGTGCTGATCGCGGTTATTCAAGTGGTCTTTACTCCAGTTAGTTTTCATCGTTGTGAATTACGAAGATATTTTTCTGTGAAAAATTTACAAGAAAATTATTTCGTTCTCCAGATTCACAAGCAAATTTAATTCCCATATAAACAGATTGACGGAAAATGTTTCCATCATTAAATCGTATCAATATTATTGTTTTTAAATATGATCTCAGATAAATTTAAGAGCGCGATAAGAGGCATAAATGGATTGAATAATTGTTCTGCATTGTCCAAACAAATATTACAGAAGAGAGTTTGCGTCACTTAAATGCAGGAATGCTTTCTAGATTTAATGAGTAATACATTTTTATAGGATTAGTTTATCTTTTGTACCATGTAGATGTAGATGGCCGTTCTGTAATCTTTTTGAACAAATTTTGGCATCTGCAAATAGCTATAACATATGAAATCTCTTTGACATAAACAAATGCTAATATATAATATGGGATTTGGGACACAATATTCTTGTGACTAGGCACGAGATGAAACGTGTTGGACTTTTAACATTCATTGTAAAGTAGGTTTTTGAAGGTCAGAACGTATAATTTTCATGATCGGGTTTCAGCTAATGATTTAGTAATAGTGGAAAACAATTTCTTAACGAATTATGTGTCCAGTGAAACTTCAGTGTTGGTCTGCAGTAAACAGTATTTTCGATCTTAGTTGATTTCAAGACAACAGTTCAGTTCCATTCATCAAATACTACTAGAAAATTACAAGCTCTATGATTACTCTATGATTAATTTAACATTATTATTAAAATATGAGTTTGTATGTCTGATTCAATCATTAAATAGGACTGCAGAAAAATGTAGCTAAACTCAACACCAACATGCTGTCAACTTCCAGAATTACTTTTATTTATTAAGGACTCTATTTTCTTGATGAGTTGGTATTAGATGTTAAAATCCAATTCCTATCTGCTAACATTATTGATAGTGCGTTAGACAACCGTCCATCTAAATATTGTTACATACTAGAGATTTGTAACTCCGGTAATCTGTATATATAAAACTGAGCCTCAGTTTGTATGTGTCGTATTGGCTCTTAAACTTTTCGAGATATTCCAAGCAAATTTTGCACATGTGTTTGTCATAAAATTAGAAGAGAGACACGATGTACCGACGAATTCTAATGCTGTTCTCTCTTGGTGCATGTCTGTGGATAGATCTAGGTCGGTGTTCGGACTGGTTCTACGTACGAGTAGGACTCTGAGGTAAAAGGGTTCAATACTTAAGACTTTTTATGACTGAATTTTTTCATACCACAATCTACCAAAGTATTTGCCAGGGAAGTGCCTGGTAAAACAGCTAGAATAAGATGAAACATGATTTACGTCAAGAGAAATAATATGTTGAAAATTCTCAATTAAAAGATTTTGAATTCTACGAATTCCTCAAAACTTTCATATTTTTATAATTTGTTATACAAAAAATTCTGCACAAGTAAGAGAAAATTAAATAAAAGTTCTTATCCTCTAACATTATTTGGATTGAAACTTGTTTATATCATATTTTCTGGTGAGAAACGTTATGAAACCTATCGCGTGTCAAAACATAGTGCACCGGTAATTGACTATCATTCCAACTCTAAAGAGGAAACAAATAATGTGTATGGTTCGTTTCAATTTCTTGCATGTAGCTGATACATTTATGCTTCCAATAAGACTGTTGCTATTTAGAAAGGTCGTCGCATCTTGCGAAATAAAAACCCACCTGGGAGCATTATCGTCACTCTAACCCAATAATTCAGTAGATACTTACGGTGTTGAATTTCTACTCTTCTTCACGTGGCTGTAGTAAACTCTAAAATGGAGTTCTCGATGTGGTATCATTTTAACAAATAACTTAGAGGTGACAAAAATGAATATCTAAATGTAGGGAGTTATGCAACATTTTATATCTCATGATACTTGGATCAATTCATCATCAAGTAAAAATACCTCTTCTATAATAAAGATGGTAAGGTAAGATACTCGCTGTTATGTCGCAGTGTGTATTGAATAAATTTGATCACGGAAGCACTTCTTTCTAAACATCGTGCACAAACTTTGAGTATAGGTTATGAATATAGTTTTTACTTCTATTGACTTCAATGCTATCAATTCAAAAAGATATAAATATAATCATTGCCTTTTAATTTTGGTGATTTGGTGAAAGAAAGAAAATGTTTTGATAATATAAAATGTTCATAACAAAATATATATAAAATAGCGATGCATCGTTAGTGATGGCTCTGTGAGATAAACCAAACTTGCTTTTCTAGTAAATAAAATGAGCAGTCATGGGACACTTGTCAGATAGGAGACTTTAAGATCTCTAATCTTATTATATATCCCTCCGTACTCATCATAGGCGCCGAGGAAGGAGTAAGCCGCCATAGGCGTCGTAAACGTGGACCAGTGTACACAATAATAAGTACACCTTTTTGAATTGATGCTTTGGCACATAACAATTTGTTACAGATCGTTTGAAATTAATGTGAAATCATTGCTACTATTAATTAATTTGGTTTTACGTTAAATATAACTTATTTCAGAAGTTTTTTGCAAATTTCAATGTACCATCCATAATTAAGGTAATGTATATTTTGACTTGAAATATTTTTTATGGTGATTTGAACACCTGACGTGTAGACGATTGGCTTTAGTGTCAATCGGGCTTTTTATTATAATACTTTCCTTTTGCTACCCCCTTTAGCTATGTGAAGAAAGTATTGTAATCATGTACGGTACGGTATCCTGTTAGCAACGGATGTTTACGTTTTAAGGCTCCCTAAGTCTAAGAAATGTATTTTCTGCCACTGGTCTATCTGTGACAGAAAGTGTCCTACTCGCACTAGTTGCTAGGTAATAGCTGAAAAACTGTTCTGTAACGTAGAATTGGCTTTCATGATTCTTAACAAATTTGTCTAAAACAATCTTTTCGAAGCTCTTTACCACCACCTCAAGGAGCATCTCTTAACAAATAAAGGAAAAAAATTATGCTCAAATGAACTGTCAAATTTTCTCTCTGTTTATCCCATATTCTAGCTAAACTGTTCTTCTTGTGTTAAAATTGAATATGACATATGTTTGTCTTGAAAAAAATATCAATTTCATGTCGCAGATCAGACAATTTTTATATTCAATGGAATTTGTCTGATATACCAGATCTTAGGTAAGTTTATTAAGAAAAGCCCTTTATTGTGTCTACTGAAAATATTTCCTGCCCTATGCGACGTCGTTAATGATATATACCTACTCAGTATATTATTAATTTATTGGATTATGGTTATTTTTCCTAGATACTCACACTTATTATATAACTAACGGTTGTCAGTAAATTAATCCATTATCTTTTATGTTCAAAACGGAGTTCCAATCCATACCCCATAACCCTGAGTATTAGAATTGCGAAACGATGAATTTCCAGAAATAGCTTTAGAAAGACTTGTTTGTTAGTTATCATTGGATACTTTCTTTTTTTGTTATACAGGATTGTTCAAAATTCTTGATTTTCCATCAGAAACCAGAAGGATTTTTTCATAAAAAAATAGAGCAGCCTATATTTTATTATTTCTTCTAGAGGATCGAACATTGGACTTGATGATGACGACAAGAAGTCTATCATGGAATTTTCTAATGAAGACAACTGAATGAAACGAAGCGCAAGTTCAAGGCAAATTCAGAAAGAGCAAGAATTATTAAGGAAACATTAAGAGGTATTGGACATATAATTGGATTTAAAATTATCCATAATCGATTGCTTGTCTTCTGATGATGAAGTGAATGCATCTAACAACTTGTTAGGGTCAGCAGTTAGTGGAGGTCTGGATGACCCAAAAACGGGTTGACGAACAACCTATTTGGATAAAAGTACGGATAAAATACAAATTATACCATGTTGCTCCAAGGTATGTAATTCTTTCTCTCCTTTATTCCATTTGGAAATATATTCTACACAAGTCAAAAATTTGACAAGTCCTAAATTGAAGAATTCCGTACCAGAATTAAGTAACCATCACTGTCAAATTGATAATCATGACATTCGCAGGATTTAACAAGACAAAGTGTTGTGAAAGATCTTCCAATTTTTAGTGGTGATATTACAGAGTGGCTTTATATGGCTACTCGAAAGAAGAAAATCAAAATAGACTGCAAAAAATGCCTCAAAGGTGATGCCAAAAAAATTACTCAAGCATCACAAATTCTTCCACAAGGTGTAGATAAGGTTATCGAGTTCTTACAGAATAGGTTTGGGCGTCCTGAACAAATAATTATTTTATTGTTATTTGACCGACTGAGAAAACTTTCAACTATCAAAGAGAAAAAAATAGAAATGCTGCTAGAATTGACGGATTTAAAGGAGTGCATCATCATCTCTTACACAACGATTTTAGCGCTCTAGAAACTAGGACAACAGACTCTAATTCTGTGTGGACCAACAATCGAACAAAAAATTAAAATGTCATTTCAGGCAAGTGTTTTTTCCACTTCTAAGTTACGACATGTGAGAACTATCAAAAATCTTTCATTACCAAGACAGGCAATTATTATGGAATAATTCTGCTCGGAGTATCCATATATTGACAATTAAATTGAATCTTTGTTAGACGTGCAACCGAAAATTCTCATTGGACAAAATAATTGGCCGTTGCTAGTAGGTAGAAAAAGGATTTCCGGACCCTGGCACGGACCTGTTCATTACCAAATAGTTAGGATAATGTTCTGAAAAGACTATTCTGTGTGGGAAGGAGGACAAACCATATGGAAAAATTTGTTGTGAAAAAAATGATGATATACTTAAGAAAAATTATATTTCATAAATCACAGATAGAGAAGAAGCAATTAACAAAATTCATGTAATATAAGACACGTCTTCAAAGTCCAATGGAGTTTCTCTAAGCGAATTCATACAGCTGGACCTGAACTTTACAGTTCTTTGCAGACTATACTCGCTAATTTTTTATACGCAAATTTGCTTTTACACTGGACAATTTTCTATAGGCAAATGTCAGGAAGGAAGGCAGCTACAGGTAAATATCAGGAAGGATGACACAGTGGCTCAGATAATTTTATACAGGCATCGAAACATCAAACCTAAGTTATATGAGTTGAATGTGGTATTCTGTTGTTCATCTAATGGCCCACGCCTAGCTCAGGAAGCTAAGAACCGAAACGCAAATTATTTCCAACAAGAATACCTGAGGGCTGCCAAAGCTATCGTCGAAGATCATTACATGGATGATTACCTTGGAGGAGCAGACAGCCTAGAGCAAGCAAAACAATTGATAAAAGATATATAAAAGATCCTACATGTGCAAAGTAATGGAGGATTTACTATTGGATTTCCAATAATTCAATCATTCAGGAATACATAAATGAGTCACTTTTGGCAGTATATCATAAGAATCTGTTGTAGGAAGTGGACTCTTAAGAACAAATAATTATAGGCTTGTGGTGGGATCCGAGACATATCTTGCTTCAAGACAAGGTTTCACTAAATAAACAATGACCTTCTGGAAGGATGAAGGAGACCAACAAAAGGAGCATTACTGGGAGTGGTTATGTTAGTTTTGGATCCTCTTGGATTTCTATCCAATTTATTGATTCACATTGGATGGGATTATGAAATACCAGACAGTTTGAATATCAGGTGGAAAAATTTCATTAAAGATTTAAGACATATTGGTGAATTCAAACTACCGAGACAATATTGTATAATGGAAAGAGCTTATTCAAAAAATCTATTTTTCTGTGACGCATCAGAATATGCATATGCCAGTGTTGCTTATTTGTTGGACGAGAACAGATAGAGATCAATTTTGTTTTCTAAATGTTAATTGAAACCTTTGTCCTAGGCTTGTTATCCAGGCAGCGTTGATGGGAGCACGACTCGGATCGAGTTTGTATCTAAAAATTTATGACATATTTTATTGGACTGATTCCAAAGCTGTACTTTTCTGGGTTCGCTCAGAAGCTCGTCGTTCCAAAATACTCGTATCACAACGTGTTGCAGATATTCAAAAACTGACATATGATATAGAATGGCGATATATTGGATCAAGACAGAATGTGGCAGATGAAGCAACCAAACAACACCCGAAAGATGGACTTCTCTAGAGGCAGCAGATAGTTTTCTGGTCCAAAATTTCTACAGGAAGATCCTGATTTCTGTCCTATTGAAGAAACAACATATTCGGTAGAAAAGAAAGAAGATATGAAGATTAGGAATTCGTTTTGGTACTAACTGAATTCCAAAGCTCTAAGGAAATAGTGATAGCCAGATCCTGAGCTTTTCTCGAAATGGCAACAACTACAGAGATCAATAGCTTGAATATATAGATTCCTAGAAAACTGTAGAAATAACTGGAGGAAAAAGGAGATCTAGAAATCTCAGAAATAGATGAAGTAGGAAAAGCCCATTATATATAAAAACACAAAGTCATAAGATATATAGTCCAGTTTCCTCATGAGAACTCCAATCGTTATGGCCAAGAAACTGTTCTTAGCAACCTCTACAACTGTCATGAATCTATAAAACCATTCTTTCGCCAAGTTACTTAGATATTATATCATCTACATGCTTCATTAAATCCAATTTCATCATTCTGATGTTTCAGTAAAGTTTCGTTCATATCTTTCTACTTCCAAGTATTGTACACTTTCTTTTCATGTTGTTTCCCTCTGAAAAATAAAATAGGAATAAGAGCATGATATCCATGAATGTCTGTGTCGTACTGGTACGACTATGGAACTGTCCACAGGAATGAGTTAAGCAACAAGACCTTGAAAGTATCAAACCAACAACTAACTTAACTCCTGAAACTTTGATATAGTTTGATAATAATAAGTGATGCCAAAATACTACAAAAATAGACAGAAATTTCAATAAAAGCAGTAAATAATGGTTAGGTACTTTTTAATTATCTTTCACGTCGGCCGGCCAACAACTTGTGTTTGGTTACTCCAACGACAAAATTGTTTCATATTACTGTACGTACTAAATGTCACTTTTGATAAGTAAGAGAGGGGCTATAACTGGGATATGTCTTAAGGGCTAGTACGACTAAAGCAACCGTACCCTATTTCATATGAAAGCAATATCTACTTTTTTAGGGTCAAGGGTAAACCCAGTAAAAAATTATTATTTTTATTCTATTTCCATATGACATCAAAATGCAGTATGCTCTTTGACAAATAATTATCCTACATAAATATGCAATAAAAAGTATATTAAGTATTATTAAGGAAAAGTAAATAAGCACTTCTCATATTTAATGAAGGTAAATTTTCTGGATCTTCCATTTGCTACCACTTGAAAATCTTTAGCAGGGCAGAGGTCTCTGGTTTTAGTTTCAACTTTGTATAAATAATTCAATCTTACTCATCTTACTGGTTGGTTGGCAGATAGATACAATGGCGGATTAAATGTTTTTGTGGTATTTACATTTTCAAAAATGTCACTCCAATGTAGAATGTTCTTTTTATTTGGACCTCTGCGCGATATTTTACTGCGCACTCATGCGATTGTGACACAAAAACTACCTTCTACGAGTTCTACATACTATATGCTCTCACCAAAGCATAGCAACATCTCACTCTAATTTATTTTAATCAAATACCGCTTCCGCACTTCTGAACACAATACAATTGAGTCATTTTCAAGTTTCAATTAGTGACAACGGCAAGCCAACTACAAATGAAAATAAAGAATATCTTCGTGACAATAAGCCATAGACAAACAGGACAGCAATCGTAAAACTAAGACAAGAATAAAAACATAATTTAGGAATGCCTTGGTGCCTGCTTCTACGGTGTTTTACCGCGCAGATATCCAAGTCCAAGGGAACCTCCTACAGTGAGTTCCACATTTTACCTGACCCTCTATCCTCGAGTTTCTTCTCCTTCTTCTTGATGAATTCTGTTTCACTGTTTGAGAATAACAGATTTGCAGATCAATTCCAGAACTGTACCTACCTGCCTGTCCTAGAACAGTTCTCTTATTGTAAGACAAATTTAATAACTTACAAATTAATTAATACATATTGGCGTCCTCAATAGAAAGCCAAGTTTTGAATAAAAAGGAAGACACTTTTTCATAAATAAAATCCCATATATTTGAAGCATTTTTGAGAATGGAGTGAATATTGTCATTTTTCAATTCTTTGTAATATATCTACATAAGAAGGTAACTAAAAAAACAAGAGTGAAATTCAGTATCTTATGCGTTGAAGAGTATAACATAATTTTTATCATTTTGTACTAATGTTGGGTGTGCAAGATATAATGTAAACCTAAGTGAAAGTTAAAATGAAGACTCTTGTCTCCAACTTCATAACAGACTCTTGGGCAACTTCATAACATAACCGTTTTAATTCTCACATGAGGAAGGTATGTGTTTTCAGAAAAAAACATTTTATTCCATTCCGGCGATATTCCTCTATTATTCGTTGTTCTTGAATCGATATAATAAATATTATTATACTTCTCATTGCATCATCTCATGAAGTCAACTCAATCTTTTTTAAATATACATATATTTATTACAGTGATTAGGTTTAACTATTGGAAGCAAGCAATTGCATAATTTATAAACAACACCGATTGCAGATTTAACAAATTAATTGTTTTTAATAAAGTGCTTTACTTTAAAAGTTTATGGCCTCGAACTGATGAAGGAGAAGAAGAAGAAATATATTTACCTTTGAAGATACAATAACGATGTGTTAGACCGACATTGCCAATATCACAATCTGTTTTTCAAGTACCTCAGTATTAATGTTACAAATACTTTAAAATTCAAAATATGATATAAAATTCATATGAATAATACAGACAAACTTGGTATAAACATTCGCATATCCAATTACATTATGTTCTGAGTAACAGAACAGTTAACAAAGAAATGTTATACGTAAGTATTTTTCACACCAAATCATATGTCAATACATCATTGATGCTATACATAGGATTTTTTACAAGAGGTTGTTTTAGCATATGTTTCATATTTTTTGTGGAATAGGTGTTCCAAGCCATTGGTATAGGATTATACAATTTCAAGGGCAGACATTCTGCTTCATGGTTATTTTATAGTTCACTAATTAGGTTCTTTCTGGTATCATAATTGATACCCCGTGCTAGTTCCCCATACTAGATTCCCACAGGTTAGATGCCAGTGAGCCATACCAAAATAAACTGACTTCAGTACTTCAAGTTTCTCAGTATAAAGTGACTCTTAGATAACTTCATGTTCAGCTCCCTAGTGAGTATCCCGTTTAGTTCGGCATCTATAATAAAGTCAAGAATTTTTACTTCTGTTTCATCATTATAGTTTTTGTTTTGCTTTGAAAATGAACTGTATTTAGTCTTATTTTTTTCAGAGAGAGGGTATTTGAGTTAAAATTCAGTTCAGTTCTTCCGATATACTTTGAATTAGAAGAGTTAAAGCATCAGCATACATAGAAACGTTCGCAGTATCCAAATCCAATGGTTAAATCGTTGATATAGATTATAAATTATATGAAATATACCCCCAGCTGGCTGGCACTACTTTCTGGCTAAGAATATCTTACTGCGGCTCTTCTTTTATACAGCTGCAACTTACAGGATCGTCTCGCAATGGTTCGAGAAGACATGCTCGTGTTGCATTTTCTTGTAATAAATTAATGAATAAATAAACTTTATTCACTCCGGTGAAATAGTGTATGTACAGAATAGTTATTATAAGTATCAAGTTATCACTGAGTACAGTGATAACAAGTTGGTTGCAATACCTTGTTTCAAGTGTTAAAAATGGAAATAGCTCAGGTTGAATAACTACCTATATGAATATAAGAATACAAATTATATAAATAAATCTAGAATAATGACAATGTTAATATAAAGACAACAAAAAAGACTTATAATATGAAAATATTATACATACGAATTTGTTTAGAAAGTAAAATACATATATAGAATAAAACTTTTAGATAAAATGGGACAGTAGGTTCCTTACATGCGTTTCTAGAAATAAAATAATAAAATTTAAAGAAAATAACAAATACATAAATATAATATACGATATATACACATACATACGCAAGCGCACTCTTTTTGAAAATTGGAACTAGGATACTTACTATTTCTGTTTATAATAGATATATTCAATTATTATGAAAATATGATACTGGAAGTAATCCAAATGCTCATGAGACTAAAACCTAACCTAACCTTTTTGCATCTGTTTGCAAAATATTAGTGTGAAAAAAGCCTAACGAAGATATAAAATTTAACAAAATGAAAGCTAGTCAAGCACGATGCAGGCGGAGAGTATGTCGTCTGAAGCAATAGGCAACATGCATTTTATTGAGGAATGTAAACCAATATACACGTTCTTGGATATAATAAGACAGCGTCTCGAAGCTAGTGCTCCAAAACAATTAACAATCACCTCTTCTATAAAGGCAACGATTCAAAGCTCTAATCATTTCGGGTTCGTAGTTGATTGCTTCACAACTGCTCCGATTTTATTAAAACACTTTCTCAGTCACCAGATTCGAACTTAATTGGAAAAATTTTGGGCTGATAATAAGAAATAAAGTTAATAGTATCGCAATATCATACAAAAATAAATTGGATGTACAAATTACGGAACCTTAGAATACCATTTTACCAGGGTAGGTATCCAGATATCCATTGGTTCCAGCTCTTTATAGAAGTTATCGGAATTGTATCTGGAATTTTTCTTGAGGATTGCATTCAAAAATCGTCCTATAATACCACCAAATACTTGAGATGTGCGTTGAGTACATTGCCCTAAGCTGTAATGGCATAGCTGATATGGCTTTTTATGAGTGCGTTAAGTCTACTTAAAATGAGTGTACTTACTTTAGTAAGTACACTCCTTTCTGTGATGTTTAAAAATTTCAATTTATATAAGCATATAAAAGTATCGAGACTCTTTATAGGTGTGCATATGAGATCACTACTATCAGCGAAGAGTGAGGGGTTAGCATCGGCATGTGCATGGATATTACTTCGGGCTCACTACAATACTGTACATTATTTAGTGCTCTTGAATAACAACCGACGTTAAAAACTCTGGTCTTCGCGTTTGTTCATATTATGGCTTCAAAATTATAGTATAGTTTCCATAAATTCAGTGGAAGCCTTGTTAGCTATCTAGCTATATAAACTCTTTTCCATGCCTGCATTTGATTTTTAAGAAGAATTAGACCATCTGTGTAAATCTTTCTCAAATGAAAAAAAACATCAGATTCAGTACACGAGGAAACATCGATAATAAAAATATATGTTTAAATTGTTTACCTTCATGTATCGATTGTCTTTGAAATTCAGCTTGCAAATATAAAATTTATTTTTTGTACTATCAAAAAAATGCTCTATAAATTTTTTACAAAATCTAATTGGCTTATTGCTATGCAAGTATGTATCAGTTAAAGGTAGTACATACCATGTCACTGTTACTTTTCGTTCTCGACATACTGAATATTGCAAAATTCACTACTTACACCGCATATACGTTCACACAAAAACGGACACACAGACATTTTCCTCAGAACCATTTTATGTGAAACGTGAAGATTTGTCAAAATTACAATATCGGAAGATCGGAACCATTACAATATGTGCCTGCTGGGAACTTTACTTCAATATGAATTAATATTCGTGATTGTATATAAAGCACCTACCCTTATATTAAAAATCTAATCATTATTAGAAAGGCAATTCCGTCAAATTTATAGCTTTTAGATTCATGTGCAATTTTGTATATAGCAGCTGTTTCTTAGATTTTTCAAGAAACTTTCACGTACAAAAATGTTTCAAGAAATCATATTTTCTATAAGATCTAACAAATAATTACTGAATTTCATAAGAATAGTTTTTTTAACCAAGGAATAAGTCTGATCAAACACTGAAATTTCGAATTTTGGACTGTCTTTAGCTATCTTCTTTCAAAGAGAAAAAATCCTTAAATTCGGGGAACGTTCTATTCGAAACCAGGTTACATAGATAAAAAAACATGGTAAAGTCGGTCAAAAATAGAAAAGATCTTGCAGTAGAATGATTTTTATATCAATAAATATATCGATACTATATAAGACTTACATCATCAATTGTTGTTCAATATGGGTAAATATCAATTACTTTAATCACCGGTAGTGAATCCATCGCAACTGTGAAACGATTGATCAGTTCAGTTACTGATTAAAATATTTCTGCGGCTTTTAGACTGAGGATTTTTTTAGGATTGATTTGCCGCCATTTTGAAACCGCTAGTGCGATCATGCCCATTTACGAATTAGATCGAGAATTTGAACGAATGATTTCTGTAATAAATTTAAACTTGATATCATTAAAAATGCGACCTCTATCGTGGTTACAAATTTCGTTCATTTCAGGATCTCCTTGCTAGGGTTTAGGATAGGTAGGTACATTATTTATTTACGTACTTTATTATCTATAGGTACTCTGAGGTAATAGCTATTTTACGCGATAGTGTCATAAGAAGGAAAAATAGTTCCAACGCTGTGAATATTGAGCACTAATGTCATTAAACATTGTTGGGCCAAAAATTGGAATTATCAGCATATACTAATACATGGCGATGCGTCAGTTGGTGTCAATCCATAACCAAAAATAATTTTTCTGTATCGTGACGTTTTGGTAAGTCGGGGGGTATGTAGAGCGCGACATAGTAATGAAAGTAAGTCGATAACAGTTGACAGTCTATGTCGACATCACGTGACATTATTATGAAATTATCTACTACGTTTGATCTAAGCTACGACATCAGTTTTTCAAGCTTATCTCCTTCAATACAATGATAGGCGTCACAAAGTCAATGGACATTTCAGATAATTCAGATGTAGATATGTTTATTTTATATCTTAAGAAATACATTTTTATCTTCAGTTTCTGCATTATTGTTGATAATAACATTTTCATATTATTTGCTTATTTAATCAATCGATATTTTTTTCTCCCGAATTATATCAACTTCCTTGAAGCGTATAAAATAATTGAAATAACATATCTTATCTCAGAATCATTACGCTACTGATTTACTCCCATCATTTGAATTGGTCCATTTTTCGTGTTTTCAAGGTAGACGCCAACATTCATGAAACAAACTATACCTATGAACGATGCACATTACGTGGCGCTATCTCACGGCAAAATAGTCCATCATTAGAAATGCTGCCATGTTTTGGCACCGTTCCGGTTCGAAGTCAAATTAAGTTTGCTCCATCCAGTCATTCTCTTCCTCCACGGGTGTGTAAAATTTGTTGAAATTCATCTATAAACTTTCATAGTTTTGTTGTGATTTGTTGCCACAACTGTGAGATCTCCAATAATTTTATTGGTAAGTATTGCATATTTTTTTAAAATTTAACCTGTTAAGATAAACAATACTATTTGTAATTTCTAGTAAGTTCTAATTACTTATTTATGTATTATAGATCGCTTTGTGTCAAAGAACACTACAACTTTGTGTGGGTACGTCTTTCCTATATTTAGGTGTTCAATATACATGTAGGTATATTTATTATTTTATCTCATTGTAAATATAATCTTACAGGTTTATCAACAGTCAAAATGGCTTTAGGTGTTGTGTAGTGTAGTTTATTTACATATTCATGTGTTTTAGGTTTTGGTGTTGAAATCTGGCGTAACCTTCGAAAATTCATGTGAAATAAGTATATTCTATTGCTTTGTACAGACTTCATGGTTTGGGAATCTATGCCTAAATTTTAGAATTTGGGTAAGTCAACATCCTCCATTAACTTCTTGTTATTTTGAGTAGTAATTACGTTTTATGATATCTTGTATATATATATGTGCTGAGTTTGGCTACTTGATAGAGAATTGATAGACGAATAGTTGTAGAATTGCCAATCTGAATCAAGTTGGAAGAATAACTTGCGAGGAATAAATTATGTAAGTTGATACAATTCTGATTATGGGGTACCTGTTGTGTTCACTCAATTACTCGTAAGTATTCTGATATTTCTGTCTATGCTATTCAACACATATTTTTTTTATTTTTCAGATGACCTCATCAAGCATGAATCATTCAACCACTAAGCCACCTATCCCATAGTTTGTGGGGAATAAGAATGTAAAGTAAGGTTATAATAAGCAAAAAATGGAAAAAATGTATTTAGGTTTCTTTTATTTCTTACATTCAGTTGTGACACTTGTGTGTGTGTGAAAAATGTATTAACAACAATATAAATTAAAAATTGGTAGTATTTCCTTTTAAATGTAAACCTCAAACATCATGTTTTTCATTTAAAACTGTCATATAATGTGCTATTTGTAAATTAATTACAAGACTTGAACAGATGCCGTGGTCTTTTTTTCTTCTGGATGATTTTGATCAGATTAAGGGTAGGTACATGTCGATTTCTTATTTTCATTCTGAATTACTGGTTACTTCCATTCATATAGAAATATTGTAACACATCTTCAATAAAGGTATAAGGTGTAATTATTGGTTCGCAAGTAGATAAATTCAGGCATCGTTCTTCAAATTCAGTTTTTCCGATCTTAATTTATTGACAACAGTCATTTTTAAAGCAATATTGTAGAAATTATCATTAGATGATAATTGAAATTTAATAAGGTTTATTCCCAAATGCCACCTCGTTTTCCATTAGTTTTCTAATAAAACCTAACCTATAATTAATTTTTCCAAATCTCGAAAATTGTCTCAATTGCATGGTGATTTTGAGATAGAAACACAAGAAGCGTTGTATTAACCAAATGTCAATAATATGTGACTGGTACGTTTAAAAGTTCGGCTATTTTCGTTTGGTTTCTTTCAACAGAACAATAACATTACATCAACTTTCTATAATAATAAAACATCACTCAGTATATGCATATTTTCAAAGATGACATTTCGATCTTCATTTAAAAAAAAAGATTTCAAGATAGAGAACTCAACCAAACCGTTGAACTTTATTCACATTTTTGCCTTGAATAAGAAGCAGCACTGCTCAATTAACAGACTAGGATGTTATTAATTATGCTGAAATTTATTTTATTATTATTATTAATTTATAGAGGAAGGCTAAATTATTATGTTTTTAACTACTTGCAATATCGTGGCACAGCGCAGTTTAGACAAAACCAGATTTCGATTATAGTATTTCCATTCAGTAAAATTCCGCAAAAAGAAACGTGATACAGTAGGTACTCGGTACCAAGCAGTGCAAGCAGTCATATCAAAATATATATATTTGGAAAAAGTAGACATATCCTTTTTTTCAGTGGCAGAAGACCCAGCTTAATTTATGGTATTTGGTTGCTCACTCTAAGTTTTAAGAAATATAATTATGTGTCATGCCTAAACTCACATCAACATGCAGTCCTTCCACCTTGTAAGATATTTTTTGGGGCTTGGCTTTTGGTACATATCTGTAGAACTCTTCGTGCTCCTTGTACCACTTGACAGCGTAAAGAGAGTCATTTCCAATATCAAAGTCGCATTCCATAATTGCTGATTCGCCAGGAACGCGGTACTGGGGTACATTTACTCGAACCCATTTTAATCCAGTTGACGGCCCTCCAGCAGCTGTTGGAGCAGAAATGGAATATATTATTCGAACAGCAACAGTTTAATCAATGTTGACAAATATTATACCTTGGTTCAATAGGTGCGCATAGACGGAAATACTTTTTGAGGGATAGGATCAGCCGACTAGATAGATCTGTATTTACTTTTACACGCTTCTCTGTTGTTATAAATTTTATTTTATTATCTTTCAACAGAAATCTGCGATAATTTTTAGTTGTGGAGACGTAAGATTAAACTTATAGGATACCACACAAACATACATACTGTTTATTGGGTCTGTGGCCTACCAGATCTTTCAAAAAATCATTCCACGTATGGGTAGATATCAATATCTTAACTCAAAATATACCAAGTTAATGCCTTCACAAGAGACAAAATTCAAGGACATGTATTTTTGATTAATTGCTTTATTAAATAAATAATTATTTTGTAACAGACAGATGAAGGTGTTTGGTGCTTTTTATTAGGTTGGAAGATTGACACCTGAAAAGTTTACAAGGGAAGAGTAAATAGCGCTAGATTTGATTGGCTTATGATTTATTCAAGGGTTCTAAACGTTTGAATCAGTTTGACATTGGGAATTATTTGAGATTGTAACGAAAAGTGTGTTTTTATAATTTTTGAGATTCTCATGTTTTTCTAGAATAATTATTTTGTGATAATTGCCGACAATGCTGATAATTATAATGAATTTTTATTTAATAATTAATCCGAAATAATATATTAAACCATCATAAATAACCAACTAGCCTGATGATTCAACTCGATCTCTAAAAATTAAAATCTAAAGAACATCTGTTTGTTTTTGATGCAATTATTAAAATTTACCTGTTTAAATTGCCTTATGAGTTTATAAATTTGCCAATAATCCGTTTCACGATCAGTAATTTTGGGTTTCCTATTTCTAAATTAACGGTTAGTTAATTGATAATGTAATAATTCATGGCGTATGCACAAAATGACTAGACTCAGACAACTTAAATTTAAATTTCAGAATGCAGGTAGGAGGTTTGCAAGGACAGTTTAGCGAAAATGTGACCATGATACTTAAACCAAAACAGACGAATTTCCAAAACGGAACCCGTGCAAGTAATTGGAAACCTTAGGGTTTAAAGTTTAGCATCGAATTCAGTGGAAGCATTTAGTTTTTTAGTTCATATTATAAAGACTATTGATATAGCATAACATGCAGCTTTTCGGTGACATCAGCTCATGAAGCTTCGGGGCGTGTAACAAGAGTTTTATAAATATTTGTCATAAAAAATAGGAACGACTTTATTATTTGATGCACGGAGAATGAATATAAATTCTGTTGTAATGGCTATTTTTGAGTGGTAAGTTGTGCAGTTAAAAAATAATGAATAAAGCAGCCATAAGGAAACTATTTTCAGATTTCTAAGATGACCGACAGAGGGCGTAATCGCTATCTTAAAATAATTAACGTTATGTTTCTCGCAATTTCACCAAATTAAGATAACAAAAAAAATTGTTTCTCAAAATTGTGATAAATTCAAGTATTTTTTTATTACACTGTTCTCCTTATCTCTAAAAATGGAGGCGTTCAAATGTTATTGTAAATATACATCTGTAACCATCTGCGGCTGGACGGATTTTAGAAAGTTCTGTCTGTATCTTACTCGTAGTGACTGTAATTTAGGATGTTGCCACTAGAGGGTATTATTTTTTATATAATAACAGAAATTGTGAGATTTATAAAAAATATTGTCTATCATTTGGTATTATTGCTGATGCCTAAGCAAGCTAATGATAACCGCTTCTCGATATTTTGCACTTAAAATATTGGAGAAAGAAAATTTAGTGAGAAAATTCAGTGGATTTAGATAAAAAAAAAATCGTAAAATTTTTCAATAAAAATGATATATTTGAAATGAGATTTTTTCAGATAATATTAGACATAAGATGATCGTTATTGTGAGATAAAAATGAAAATCAGCTATGATAGTTTTTTGTGTTGCTCAAATTTATATTTCACAACTAAGAACCATAAAAATAATAAAAAACCTAAGACGTTATCAATATTAGGTATTAACTTTCAATATGAATGGCCACATTTATGAACAGGGTGTTAATTTTAAAACTTACCACTTCTGATTTATCGAATACCTACTGGATGATTGAAAATATTTTATTCATCTCAACAAAAAACCATAGATAAATATTAATTAAAAATTAATTTCACAATGAATGCTGAAATTGATCCCCCTGAACCACCTACTCGGATTCGAGTGTAGGCAGCTTCTCTACCTTTATACCACCGATATTCTTCAGATAAATCCCAAGGCATACCCTTCCAGAGAAGGTGAATTAAGAAAATTTATCCTCGTTTGTTTTCAGTTGATTTGCGAGTGGAGAAGTTTACACATAGCTGTAGTTAAAGAATTGAACGCGCGCCCAGCTTATCGCCGATCACTCTTTGCGCCGCTTAACTTCGATGGTGAATGTCGGCCAGATTAGTCCACAGTTAGGGGCGCATCTTTTCAGAAGATATTGAAGCACCTTCATAATTTATGAACGCACTCTATATTTGTAAACGTTAGTAAATTGACAGAAAACCCTAATTATCATCTAACCACATGCTGTATCAGTTGACTTCGTGTAACTAGCTTGCCTATGTTTGAACAAGTACTTCAGCTCGGTGAAACTAAAACTAAAAAAAAGAATCAAGAGCTATTAAGTTACTGATAATGTGCCAAACTAAAAAATTCGGTGCTAATAAACCGACAATTTCAGTCACATGAAGGTGTAGCATCATCAATAACTCATCCATTTTCGAAATTATAAATATAATCATTTGTATTTATTGGCTTTACACTAATATAAATTCGGTGAAATTTACAGCCTCCAGCTGAATGTTTCAAAATTATATATCTGAAGTACTGAGAAAAGAGTTGAGAGATGAAAATATCATAGGTACGATTATAATAATATAAAATGAGGTGATAATAAATTAAGATTTTTTAGTAGTGTTGTTCTAGCATTAAGTAACACTAGCACAGCATAATCAAGGAATGATAAGGCTAATTTCAAAAAATGAGATAATATAAATTATACCTATGATAACCCAGTGAATTTCGCAGCCTCCAACTACATGTGAAAGTGAAAATATCACAAAACAAGTGTATTCCTTAATCCCATCGTAGATGCCCTAATTGGTTACCAATTAGACGCTTTATCATTCATTGATGATGCTGTACTAGCGTGTTGAGACTCTTGCACAACACTAATCAATATCAAATAGCTTTGTTAATTTGTAAGCAAAGAATTTTGTCCTATGCACCTAGAGCTCGAGACTCTAGTTCTAGTTTTTCCTTATTCTTACTTTCTCTTATTTGCAACTTCATCCCAAACGTCAATTTCAAACCATACAGTTTGAAGCTATATATTCCATCCAATTAATAATTATTGATTTACATTTTCGCGAAGCCCCTAATAAGTCAGTAATTATATTTTTTGATGCCATTCATTCCTTGGTGTTGTGCTAGCCTCATGTGAATCTAGCACATCACCTCTACACACCACCTATATTTATAGTTGTAGTTTCTGAGAATCCACGTTTTGTCGGAAGTAATCATATTCAGTCATATATGCTAAACAGTTGTGGTATGTCTTTCTTAGATAAAGATATTTTTTTCAATTTTGATAAAGCTTTAGTAAAACTTAACAATTAATACAAGTTCATAGTCAACAACAACCGAGTAGCAATAGCTCAAATGGTAATTGAGTGTCCAAAGTTATGAAAAAATAAACGAATTAATTACAGTATAAACAAGGATCTTGTGTACTTAAAATAGAACGCAGTCATAGAAACATGTATAATTGCAATAATGAGTCTGCTAAAATTGTGGTGGTTCCTTAGCCGTAGAAGCACAGCGATAATTTGTTTTGGCACCAAAATGTTATTAAGAGTTGAATTCTCTTTATTACTTGTTCTGGTTAATGTACGGAAATTTCGTACAAGGTGGCTTGTCTAGCGGGAAAGTCCTTAAATTACCGTAATTGTTTCGGGGTTCTAAGTTCGTAAGAGTCCCTAGGGAATAATATCCCTATTACTTTTAGCGAAGCAGTGAGTGTGGTTACTCTGACGAAAACGATTACAACAATTAACGTGATTTCAAATTAAATTATTATTGTTATAGAATATAGTACCTTCAGAATGTTCATTATAATATCATTTTATATTACATGCTTCAAGAAAAGAAATCTTTATGGGTACAAATTCCAATATTCATCTAGATATGTAAATTTGAATATTATATTTCTTTCTCAATTCTGTTACTGCAAATTTGAATGTTCATTTAATGATGTGCTTTCGTCAAACCGGCAAATAATATCAAGAAACTGAAGCTTATGTGTGATTTATTTTTCATATAAAAAGTGAATGACACCATCACCTATATTAGACAATGACATCAAAAGAGCCAAGTGGCTGTATAAAATCTGCAATATTAACTTCACTCACCTAAATCCAATCCGCTGAGAAGAGCATAACTGAGGATCTGCATTAATAAAAGCGCCATCTTGAAAACCTCTGCTCACTACCGCAGAATTCACATTAATTTAGCATGAACACATCACAAGTTTAATTTCTCGAAGACATTCTTTTTTATGCCTTTCCTATCCATACACAGTGTGATATTCTTTTCCATCAATTTATAATGCTTTTCTGCGATACGACCGAGTTAAAGTTGCCCTTCAAACGAATTAATGCTCTACAGTAGATAACCTACACGTGTATCCACTAGGCACAGTTAAGAATAATTTTTTGTTTGTCTGTACTGCTTGCTGCTGTTTGTGCTCGAAGACCTGAAACAAACATGTCTCTCATGAGGGTTATCCATAAAAACTATCGATAAATGAATATGTATCATAAAATAAGAAACTATACCGTCTGCGAAATATAAAACTCAGATTTTGTAAGATATATATAATTTCGGATATTATATTAGATTAGTACCAAGAAGAGCTGAATTTTATATGTTATCGAGTTTATCATGTCCGAAACATGAACTTTTCTCAGATAAAATAACAGTCAATCAATATCAAGTATTCCTCTTCATGGAATATTCTTTCATTCTGATTTTACATTCAGACTGGTTTAATTCAGATGTTTGACTGACCATTATACTTACTTATTAAAACTACTTTACATAGACTTGCCTACGCAATCTCAATACCTATCATTGTGCAGAATATTGGTTCTCCGAAATAATTTATAATATACCTCTAGAGAAGTTATATTGTTCTCTATAGTTACCATGACAAGCATTCATAATGCTTTGAAAATCTGTTGTGAAGTATTTAGAAATTAATAATTACTCACTATATGATGAGGCCGAAAATTTCATGTTCATATTGATAGTTTCATGGATCAAACAACACATTAAATACTATACTCCACGAATTAATAACTTTAATTAGCTGGTTAGTTCTGGTATGGTTTTGCCTTTCAATTCTCATTAATCTGAATGTCTATTAATATGATCCTAATGAATTCAGCATATTCGGTTGTATCATAATATTGACATACACAGATTTGGAAATAAATTTTCGGAATACGGGTTTTAATGTGAGCTAGAAGGAGAGGCAATTGAACCAATCAACCAGTTCAACATTTCTGAGCCATGTAATATTCTCACCTTGGTCCCCTTGATATGTCGAGAAATTGCTTGTAGTTTATTACAACAGATAAAATAAAAACATGCTTTTAATAGCTGTGTTGGTTATACTGATCATTTTGGCTAGAAGTGATTTACTCGCGCATGCGCCTTAAATATAACAAATGTGTGCATGTTTGTGACATTTGAGGGAAATTTATGGCGCATGTGCTATCTAATCACTCTGAGTCAAGATCAGCAGCGAGTACAGCCGATACTGTTATCTCTCATACGTTAAAAATAAATATGTTAAGGAGATCTTCATTTGCAAACTCAGTTCATTCAGTCAAATACGTAGGTATCTTTATTGACTCCTTCTTGAGGGGGGTTGTATAGGCTGACAATATTTCAAATAAAATAATAGGTTCGTATTATTTATATTGGTAAAACTTCGTATTGAAATAGCAACAGGAAAGGATGAGATGTATGTAGAAATAATAAAATATGGAGGAGATAAGATGGCTGAGTAAATACATCAAATGATAACGAGAATTTGGAGAGAGGAAACTATGCCAGATGAATGAGAAACGGGACAAATAGTAGTGATACATAAGACAGGTGATCAGCAAGAATGTGTAAAATACACAGGAACATCTTTTTTAAATTTTGCATATAAAATACTATCAGCGTTCATCCAGAAAAAAACTTTCTGAATAAACCAAAGACAAAATAGGACAATATCAGTGTGGATTTATTAGAGGAAGATCAATAACATATGCAGTTCATACAATTAAACAAATAATGGAAATATCACACGAACATCAAATGGACATAGCAATACTCTTCTTAGATTTCCGACGAGCATTCGATTCGATATAAAGTGGACAACTTATGTTAGCACTGAAAGAACAAGAAATTGATGTAAAGTTAAGAATAATGACTAAAATGACCATAGTACACTCAAGAGTTGGTATTTTCACACACAAACAAGAGTTTGCGATTAATATACAAGTAAAGCAAGGAGACTCACTATCCGTAACACTATTTATTCAATTTGGCATTGGAATATGTAATGAGAAATGTAAGAAAGTAAACCTTCGAAAAAGCGGAAGCCAAATAATTGCATATGCTGATGATATAGCTATAATTTCAAAGATAAGAAATATCTTGGAAGCTCGAAGAAGTAGACAAATTCAAGTATCTGGATGTCATGATAAATAGTAATGAAAAGAGAAGAACAGAGATAGATGAAAATATTTTGGCAACAAATCGAGCATATCAAGCAAAAAGGAAAATCTTGAGAAGTAAAATACTCACTCGACAAACCACAATGAACATACACAAAATAATTATTACAACAATAATGATGTACGCCGCTAAAATATTAACAAACCCAGAAGTATGAAGAAGATCTAAGAATAGTAGAAAGAAGGATCATGACAACTATACTGGGACCAAATAAGAGAGATAAAAACGAATACAGACAAAGAATGAACCATAAAATACTACTAGAACTGTCAGTTCAAGTCCAAGAGTAAAGGTAATTTATTCTATGTATGGGTATATACAGGGTGTCCAATTAGAGAGAGAGAGAAATGCTTTATTGTAGAGAGAAATATGAATTTTGTAGACAAAGCAAAATAAAATCAAAATTAAGCAATACACAAACAAAACAAAGTCAAACTAAAACTAGAAATTAAATTAAAATTAAATTAATTTATAAAAAATATAAAAATATAAAGATGTAAAAATATAAGATAATAAGAATAAGAATGTAATATAAAGCTGGATATTCGGTCAGAAGGTAAGTTAATATACAGCTAACTGTATATCAGAAAAACTCTAACCAAATTACAAAAAAACAAAAACGAGTTATGTACAAACAATAAACCAGTGCGTAAGTTGAGCAGAAAAAAAACGTTTTTTAACTGCATAAAAGGCATTTTCTAGTAGGTATTTAATTTAAAGTTTGGCGAAATCTGGGAAAAGCCGTTATACATTTAATATCGTGTGACAGATGATATCAAACATCAAATAATATTCACTAAACCAGTACGACCAGTAAATTACCGCGACAAAGTAGAATAACTTCTCTATTTTCAATTATTTCAAAATGATACAGGGTGTCCCAAAAAACAGAACAGCACAAAGTTGCGTTTTTATAAATGAATCACCCTATATATTTTTACATTCTAGAATTCCATATAAACGAGTTTCTCTTGTCAACGTTCAATTAATTGTTTCTTCTTCTTTTTCGGGTACTATGCCGCACGTCGGCGATCATTTGTCCATTTCATGGCCGCATAATGGCTAGGGTGCCCTCCTCAGGTTTTCTAAAAATGGTTGCGGCATCCGGTATACCACACCTGTTTCGTATATTGCGGAGCTAAGAGTGTCGTTTTCGACCTGGCCCTCTTCTAACTTCGATCTTTCCTTGCAGTATTAGCTTTGGTATGGAGTAGCGAGGTCCTCTCAGTATATGCCCCAGATATGATTCTGCACGTTTGTCCAATAGATGTATTTCTATGCCAGCTTTTCGTAGAACTTCCTCATTAGTTGTGTGGGCTGTCCAGGAAATACGCAGCAATCGGCGGAGTGTCCACATCTCAAAAGCTTCGATTCGATTTAGCGTTCTGGCTTTAAGTGGCCAAGTTTCGACACCGTACAGTACAATAGGCCTTACGTAACACTGTACTACACGTATCCGAGTGTGTTGTGGCATATTTCTGTGGACAAGCATATACTTGAGTTTAAAGAAAGCTGCTTTCTCGCAACCAATTCTTCCCATCACTTTTTTATCGCACTCCCACTATTCATCTAGAGAAGCGTCAAGATAGTTAAATTTAGCGATACGCTCAATATTTTCTCCGTCGATGTTGAGAGGAGTATTATGCTGATTTCTGCTATTCACCATCATTTTTGTCACGGCAATACTTATATGTAGTCCGAACTTTTCGCCGTATTCGTTGATTTATTTAGTATTGACTGGAGGTCTTCAATGTTATTAGTCACGATCGCGGTATCATCTGAGTATCGGATATTGTTTATTGGGACGCCATTGACTTTGATACCTCGGGTGTCGTTCTCTAATGCTAGTTGAAAGATTTTTTCCACATAAATGTTAAATAGAATAGGTGAGTGCACATCCTTGCCGGACTCCATTCGAAATACCAGGTCTCCGTTGATAGCTCGCCATTAATACGGACTTCGGCCAGCTGTTGCCAGTAAAATTCCTTTATTACTCTAATATCTTTATCATCTATACCGATCTCCTGTAATATTACCAACAGTGGCCCGTATTTTACGTTATCAAAAGCTTTTTGATAGTCGATGAAGTAGACGAATACCTCATGCCTTTCGTCATAGCATTTCTGAACAAGCAATTTCATTGAGAAGAGAGCTTCTCTGGTACCCAGTCCCTTGATAAATCCAAACTGCGTGTCGCCACTCATATCTTTACACTTTCTCTAGATTCTTGAATGAATTACTCAAAGGAACGCTATGAGCGCGTGGCTCATCAGGCTTATGAGTTGGCAGTCTTCGCAATTTCTTGGGTTTGCTTTTTTTGGAATGGCAACAAATGTAGATCTTAACCAGTCCCTGGGGATTTGCCCAGAGTCATATATCACGTTGAAGACATGTGTAAGATGTTTGATATTTACTTGCTTCAAAACTTCTGCATATATGTCGTCATGATCCGGCCTTTCACCATTCTTCATACAGCCTATTGCGTATTGGACTTAATAATTTTTGGTCCGATCATATTTTCAGTAGTGTTTGTGGGGTTATTTGTACGAAGATCCTTGAATAGTGCTTCCGCGTAGTTACTCCAGACTTCGTTTAGTTCTTCAATATCTGTTATCGGTCTTCCTTGTTGATTACTTATTGATGGCAACGCTGTTCCTATACCTGCTCCAGTTATTTCCTTTACCTTTCTATGGAAGTTAAAGGAGTCATGCAGTTGATGAAGTCTTTCAGCCTCGTCGCATTGTTCTTGAGTTCATTTCTCCTTAGCTTCCCTTATTTTTCTCTTAATAGTGCGGTCTAGTTCTTTATATTTATCATGCTGGTTTTTAACAAGTCGGCGTTTATTCATTAAGTTCAGTATGTCGTCGGTCATCCATGGTTTGATTTTTTCTTGTTTCGGTCAATGAAGTACTATCTCCGCGGCTGCATGGATGTTTGTTTTCAGCGTATTCCATATATCATCAGCTGCAATTTCCAGACTAGGGTTGCTTTCCTGGCACAGTTTGTCTAATTTATTCTTAATTTTTTCTTGCATTTCGTGCTGTTTCAATGACTGAATGGCATATTTACGGGTTCTCCGCCCCTTAAATAATAACTTACATCTGAAACAGAAGTTCGCAACAACGGGGTTATGATCTGAGTCAATGTCTGCTACTGGATATGCTGCCACACGTGTAATGCTGTTCTGATATCTCTTGTTAGTTAAGATATAGTCAAACTGGTTGCGAACGACATTTCCCTGTCTGTCTTGAGGTGATTTCCAAGTATAGAGTTTTCTAGGGTGTAGTTTATAGAAAGTGTTTTTAATAGCCAACTCCTCATCGCGACAGAACTGAATCAGAATTTCGCCTCGTTCATTTCTTTCACCCAGACCAAATGCCTTTTACAACACCGCTGCCGACCTTTATATTAAAATCGCCCATCACCATGTTGATATCTTGATGTTTTAAGGACTGCAGAACAGTCTCTGTTCCGTTCACTGTAGGTGCATACGCTTGTATTATATTAATGTTATCTGTCTGGCACTTATTTGCAACAGTATTAATCGATCTGAGTACGCCACGACATTCCTCATATATTTATTCATCACTTTGGATACAATAAAACCTACTCCATTTCTGTGTTTTGGGTTATTATTTCCGGAGTAATAAAATGTTTTTCTATTTTTCCTACACAATCCACTATTAGGCCATCATGTTTCAGCCATGCCAAGAATGTCAATATTCATTCTTTCCATTTCCTGAATTACGTTGTCAAGTTTTCCTGCCGTAATAAGACTTCAGCTATTCCAGGTTCCAATTCGCTTTTGGTTCTTCATCATGTCAAGCCGTGGGATTCTTAGCACTCTCTGGTGATTTAACACCTGCCCGGGACTGAGGGCCGTTGCTTTTGGGTTTCCTGCCATGACAAAGAAGGGTGGACAACGTGACGTCCTGGGGAAGTTTGTTTCATCTAGTGGTCATCGTAGGTTTTGCGTTACTTTCGATGACATTGGGAATGACATTTCCTTCATTCTCTATCTAAGAATATACCGCTTATGCTCGGTCAAATTAATTGTACAGGAGCTATAAACAATTAAAAATAGACATTTTAGCGCCTTTGGCAGCTATTTGTGCCAAAACGGTAAATGATACCTAGAGGAAAATAAATTTCACAATCCTATTTTAGTTTTTCAAGACCTATCTGACAGTGGTTTCATAAATGATATGAATTTAAAAATGTATAGGGTGATTCTTTAGAAAAAACTCAACTTTGTGCTGTTCTGGTTTTTTGGGACACCCTGTACAGTCCCAACTAGTTTTAAAATGTGGGGCTTGTGCCCCCCTACCACTTTAATATTTACATAATTTTGAAATAATTGAAAATAGAGAAGTTGGCAGCTATTTGTGCCAAAACGGTAAATGATACCTAGAGGAAAATAAATTTCACAATCCTATTTTAGTTTTTCAAGACCTATCTGACAGTGGTTTCATAAATGGTATGAATTTAAAAATATATAGGGTGATTCTTTAGAAAAAACTAAACTTTGTGCTGTTCTAGTTTTTTTTAGGACACTCTGTATAGTCCCAACTAGTTTTAAAATGTGGGGCTTGTGCTCCCCTACCACTTTAATATTTACATTATTTTGAAATAATTGAAAATAGAGAAGTTAGTCTACTTTGTCGCACTAATTTGACACCCGGTATATATATGTACTTATTCAATATTCTTAAATTACATAATTTCTTACATTGAACCTTTATCTGTCTTAATAATAGCTTCATAAATATTCATTTTTATCAAATAAATCTAGATACTTTCTAACATATTATGTTACCATGACAAATATGAATAATGACATTTGTAATTGATTGCTATAAAATCTTTCCTGTTTTTAGCTAATTCATTCTAAATTCACGACTGTAAGTATTTTTATAATACTATTAAGTTGTTGTTGAAGTAATTATATATATATATATATATATATATATATATATATATACACAAGATTTAAATTTTCAGGTATTGCAGTCTGTTGGCACAATGAAAACATCTTTTATTCAAGCTTTCGAAACATTTATTGTTTTTTCGTCAGGCAATCTACAATATTTATTATATAATACAATTTGTAACAAATCATAATAAAAGATTACGCTCAAGATTTGAGGTTGCATAAACTATTGTTGTACAGATTCATATAATAAAATAGCTTAAAACTTCATTTAAAATATTTACATTATCAATGTATAAAATGTATGTCTTATTAAATTAAGACATTCAATTTGTCAAATTGTCAGTAGATACATTCAACTTTTTATAATTGCTATACGGAGTATTTTTAATTTAATTATAAATATATAATTATGATGAGTTATTTAGATCCGTGTTTCTAATATTAAGTGTAATAGAAAATTATAAATAATGTTCATTTGTTCTATATCAGTTCGGGCATTAATATTGGTTTATATGCACCATCTCTAAAAATTTTCGTTTCTGTAAATTATTTTCAATATCAAGAATTTCAACTCCTTCATAGTTAACATTGTGATCGTTAGTAACTGCATGATTTGCAAGTGTACAAGAAAGCACAGATCTTCTTATGTCACTTTATTGCAATCCATTTTGTCTGTTTTATCTTTTATTTTTGAAAAATACATTTAAGTCTGATTGTATTTTTATAAGCTATTTTAATATTTTTAAATGGTGCCACGGCTTGTGTTATATAATTATCTTAATTATGTATCAATTGAATTCATATTCAGAAATATCATATATATATATATATATATATATATATATATATATATATATATATATATATATATATATATATATTACATTATTGTAATTTTGGGTGGGGTGAAAAAATAATATTTGTAACCGATCGGTGGTACTCAGAAATTGATTCTTAAAATCATACCTAAAAAAAACTCGCGTCTATCCCTCAGACTAGATATCAATTATGGACATTAGACAACTCCTCTGTTTTAGAGCTCTTTCATTTTTATACATGAGAAATTAATATTAATCGACCACATACCTATGGCTCTAGGCAAAATATCGTATTTGCTATTTATATCACTGGTATTCCGAAATCTTTTGGCCAAAGAAGTTTTGACTATAAAGGTGATAAATTATTCTATAAATTACCTAATAATAGTTTAACTCAGCTGGTCTTTTTTAAATTAAACTGAAGAAATGGATTTATCCAACGACAGAGAATACTTCTCATATTACCTGAACAAAACTAGCTTTTTTATAATACTAGTCAAACATTCAAACAAAAATGTAATTTCCTTTATCTAATATTTGCTCATGGGTAGTATATATTCTTGATATCAACATATTAGTGAGTCATTAATCGAGGCATAGTGAGTATCTATTTTCTATTTTATTTTTTAACATTTTGGTAGAATTCAATTGTTTTATTTCAGGGGTACCAGTATTATATAGTTGAGGTCCTAGGTAGATGTAGCTCCGTTGTACAATGCTTTTCAAGGGCTTTGGAACGTAAGAGGCGTTTGTTTTATATGGAGTATTATATTCATGTGATATTTTGATTAGATCATTTTTATGTTTGTTCTATCTAGTCACAGTTGCAACAAAAAACAATTGCCTTATGTTAAGAATATTGGTTTCATTATATAATTTATCTTTATGGTAAGAACGCGGTCGATAGTGTACTATTTTCAAGATTTTTTTGTATATTTATTGGTTATCTGTATGTTTGTTGACGGCAGCTCCCCATGCTATAATACTTTTATTATGTAATTTATATGTACATCCCACTCCGGGGTCTTTTCTATGTACCTATACAGGGTGTCCCACGTTCATGGTCTATTAAAAATTTCTGGAGAATGACAAAAGCTATCGATTTGAAAATGTTATGGTGTCTATTAGACAATTTAAACTATCTTTGGAAAATATTTTCATAAAAAAAATCACTTCCGGTTTTGCCGAAAGTAATAACAACTTTGTTATTTCAAATGGGATACCCCATATGTCGATACATTTTTTAAATCTATACAAAATTATGAGTACAATGGATATACCTTTTCCTATATTTAAAGTTAATAGTTTTAGAGCTATTTAATTTTTTTCGTTTTCGACAAATGCGAGTTGATCGAAAATAAGTCATAACTTTTTTGTTATTTGCTTGACAACAGTGGAGTTGGAATTTTTGGAATCTCTGTACACTATTTTGAAGATTTTATGATATTTATAAATTTCCTAACAAATTATTAGAGAAAAATCGAGGTGAAGATGACTTAATTTCAAACGTTGATAACTTTCTTATTTCAAAAAGAACACCCTATGCGCTAGCATATGCAAAATTTAAATATCTTTCTATTGATGTAACCACTTCCATATCTAAAGCTGATAGATTAAAAGTTATTGAACAATTTTCGATTTTTCCTACAATTATTTTGTCTTATCTTAACTTTAGAACGCATCAGAATGGTATCCATAGTTACCACTTATTTATGTCAGTGTCAAAGTGCAAAATTAGAAATTGTCTCTTTCACAGTTCTTGTTACGGAAATCCTCAATCTTCGATTCGAAGCGCTGAACATGACGTAGCTGTTGCAAGATCATCAATTCAAAGAATTTTGAAACAACAGAAAATGAACGACTTTAAGTTTGCACAACTACATCTACACCCCCAAGATGGTCCTAGAAGAGTAGAAATTTGCGAAATGTTTCTGCTAAAAATTCAAGTAGACGAAAACTTTTTCAAAAAAATAATTTGGACAAATGAATCAAAATTTTCGCATTTTTAACTCAAAAAATAATTATTTCTAGGCAGACGCAAACCTTCATTTGACGAAAGAGCAAAAGTTTCAAATTAAATTCAGCTTCAACGTTTTTGCTTTTATGAAAGACAAAGGACTTGAGTTTTATATTTTCGACGAAGTGCTGGATAAAGAAAAATATCTTGTAATATTGCGTACCATTGTTACAGACTATGTAGATGACTTGCCAATTAACGAAATTATAAGGTGCTGGTTTCAGCTTGACGGAGCACCAGCTCATTGTAGCCATGAAGTTACCGAAGAACTTTATGAAATGTTTGAGGACAGGTGGTTTCGACGCTTGAGTTCCTGGAATTGGGCACGAAAGTCTTCAGATCTAACGCCCCTAGATTTTTATTAGTGGGGGATCATAAACGAAAAAGTTTATATTAACCGTCCTCCAGTGCAATCGATAGAAGAGAAAAGATAGAAATCGTATACAAAATCTAGAAAAAGATCTAGACCCCGCAGAAATAAGAAAAGCAACGTCTAGTGTGGATTCCAGAATTATTGAATGTTAAGAAGTAAATGGGGGCACTTTGAACCCTTGTTAAATTACATATGAAGTATAGTTTTGTTTATTATGAATAGGTTAATTTTTAACATTTTTTATATTGATAATTAAATTTGTTATTCTTTTAGTATCTCTTCGTTTTTTATTAAATACTGATGCATTCCAAAGTTAAGTTAATATAAAATAATTGTTAAAAATATCTGCTTTAATTGCATTGCTTCATTAACGGTAGTAGGAGAAACACGATTTCTTGGAGCATTTTGTTGGCCATGTTGAACAAAATTATCTTGAATCCGGCATAAATTGCAAAAAGGTTGAGCAGATCAGCATTTGTGTATTCTCGATTCATTATTGTGCAATCAAAAAAACATTGAAAGAGATAATTCCTAATTTTGCACTTTGACACTGACATAAATGAGTGGTAACTATGGATACAGTTTTGATGCGTTCCAATGTTAAGGTGATAAAAAATAATAGTTGGAAAAATTGGAAATTGTTCAATAATTTTAATCTATCGGCTTTAGATATGGAAGTGGTCACATGAATAGAAAGGTATTTCAATTTTGCGTATGATAGTGCACAAAGTATAGGGTGTTCTGTTTGAAATAAGAAAGTTAATAACGTTTGAAATTAAGTCATTTTCTCATCGATTTTTCTCTAATCATCTTTGAGGAAATTTAAGAAACATAACGAAATCTTGAAAATAATGTTCAGAGATTCCAAGAATTCCAACTCCACGTTTGTCAAGCAAATACCAAAAAAGTTATAACCTATTTTCGATCAACTCGCATTTGTCGCTTTTTAATGAATGATATTAAATAACTCTAAAACTCTTAACTTTAAGTATGGGAAAAGGTATATCCATTTTACTCATAATTTTGTGTAGATTTAAAAAATGTATCGACTTATGGGGTATCCTATTTGAAATAACAAAGTTGTTATTACTTCCGGCAAAACCGGAAGTGATTTTTTTATGAAAATATTTGCCAAAGGTAGCTTAGATTGTCTCATAGATGCCATAAAATTTTCAGATCGATAGCTTTTGTCATTTTCCAGAAATTTCTAATAGGCCATGACCGCGGGACACCCTATATACCCAAGTACTGGATATTCTCAACACTACTTATGGAATTGGTTCATTAAACACCCAGTTTATCAGAAATAAATAGCTAATAACATATTCGGGTGCATATCATTCATGACGTATCGGTGAAATCTCGATGCCCCAATTATATCTCAAATAAGTAATTAAAATGTTTGTCTTTTATTTGAAGTAACCCAAGTGTACTGGAAACATCTATTTGAAAAAAGAAAGACTTTATTTTTTTCTTTAAATGACAGAAATATATATTAGAATAAATATAGGTAACCTTTTCTCAGTTTAATTCCTCCTATCTTTTTTATAAAATATTTCATTAAATATCATTGCTCTCTCTTTATTCGTAATTTCTATGCACAAAAGGCAATAACTTTTGTATTCTGTAAGCAAGGTGAACATTATTTTTTTGTGAAAATCGTTGTCCTCAAACAAGCGAGACTGTTTGACACAATGAATGGAGGCCTGCATCAGACATTGCTTGAGGAATAATTAAAAACCTCTGTGTGCATGTTAACTGAGACTGTTTCGTTCTCGTGGGGTGTATAGTCAACCACTACAATCAAACAGACGTGTTCGACAAGAGTGTGATGCATCATCTCCATTATTCACATTGGTGTAACTATTGACTGACAAGGACGAGAATTCCACATAGTAATAAATTTTAATAAAGATTCTCACACTAGCTGCCAAGTTTGAAATCCACAAGTTAATTACAGACGGAAACTGATAATGACAATAAGATATTACATAGTAGATAGATAGAAAGTTGTGATAGATGGGAAGTAGATCTTGATTGTGAAGCAAGAGACATATCAAAATGATAGATTGCTTAAAACAAAAATATAGCCATGATTTCTATTAAAATATTTTTTCTTGTGGACGATATCTGCCTCAAATACGTATAGCTGTAGGGTGAGAAAATCCTTAAAACTCTCAATCTAGTTGAACGAAGTCTTTTCCGGATTCTCGCAAACTTCTAAGGAATTCCAGATCTGATCAAAATTGTGGTCGGCACTTAGAAAACTAATCGACAATCATTTAACGAATAACCAAACGAACAAAAGCGCCAGATTAAGCTATAGAGGATCTTTATTTATTTTTTGTCTTATTGAATTACCAGATAACGCTTTTCGTATAACTATTGGGATAGACGATCCCATTCAATTCTGGTAAGAATTTGAATAGATTGAGTTCAGCACCATCGAGGAATATTAAGGAATTTCGGAGTGCTTTTATTTTGTTCTGAATACAAGCTACTTTGAGATACTTTTAACAAAGTATGTATTCTACGAAGAATTAACACGAGAATTAGAAAATAAATGTTAATATGTTCTTTGTCTTCACTACAATCTATATTTTTTCTTTGAAGATACTTAGTATCCAAAATATACGTATTTAAAAATATTTTGATTCTTCGGCAATTTCAGATACCTAACTTTTATTTTGATTCTTTTACATTTGCTGACTTTTCAGATTGAATTGCTTTACTTAGAAAGTGTTATTTATCATTTCTCTTACATCCATACAAGCGATATAAAAACAACCTGCCTGAGTATCTTCTATTTGCAATCCTTGTTGAATATCTAAATGAAGAAATGGGAGTGGAGGGAAAATCCTTCTTGCGGCTTGAAAATACTGAGAACTGAAAATTTCTCAATGTGAAGAAAACATTCCTTAGGCTTTTTTTTATCATTTGGCAATCAATACCAAAGCAGTTACTTTATTTTATATGGAAAACATAAATCTTCATATTCCATGCAGTGTGATACCTATTGTGATTGTATTGAGAACGTTATCTAGGATACAAACAAACTTTAATTATAGTCGTAAATTGTATAATAAGGTGAAATAGCTTATTGTGTGTAATCAATGTTTACCTTTCAGAAGTTTTGATCTAAAAGGGACGTATTCATTTATGTCTAGGTACGATAGATTTATATTCGTTTTGTTCAACTATCATTCAATTTGGATCGTGAGTATTTCGGATATACAAGAGAGAGACAATTATAATTGTTTTCTCGAATGAGAATAATTGATAATTTGAAAATAGTCGTATAGTCAGTAATGTGAGACATACCAAATCTAATTAGATTAAACGAGAAATGCTTGTTATATGTAAATTTTATCTCGGAATCTGGTCTACCATATTATATTGAATCGATTGGTTGTAGTCACATTCACAAGAAAAATTGTTTTTAGTAATTAATATTCTCATTTCAAGAGTTCTATAGATTATATCTCAGATAGCGATATGAACCCATCAATGTCATAGGGAGAAATAGTCCTATGGTAAAGCTTCCGGGTAATTATCTAGTGTTTCTGGGATCGAATCCCGATCACCTCTGAGTTTTTTTCAAAACCCATTTTTTAAATAAAAGATGTTAATATGAATTTCTAAGAATTTAACTGGAAATTTTCAATGCAAATTTGTACATACCTAATATATTGCGACCCTTAAGGTACATATTAGCTAGGAAGGGTTAGCAGATTTTGGTAAAAATTAGCCAAAAGGTATTTTCGGAGCCGAGAAATCGATTGACGATTCTTTTATATTTAATCGGTGTGACCCTCGAGGTCCACACTAGCTATTTCAAGAATGGCTCCGCAGATAAAAGTTTCAATACCTATGTATAGTGTTTGGGGGTTGATACAGCTGAGTTTTGGTATACTTATCATTCATATTACACATTAATATTTATTTCGAAATCTATAACTTACCAATATGTAAATAATAAAAGCAGTATTTACCGATCGCAATACATTGTAACCAGTGATATGCACATTTTTAAATAAGTTTAAATATCCTTAAATCTGTGTTACCCAACACACTAGGAAAGCTCGGTCGCCCAGATATTATTAATTTATTTTGAATACATAATTTATTATTGTATCATCAGTGAATATTTTTATTTGGTTAAAAATTATTTCAATAATATACCTACCTTGAAGAATATTACAAATTGACATGAATGAAATAAACATAAGTGGATCATTGAGTGTTTTCCCTATAACTATGACCAGACTATGACATAATTATAGATTGTACATCTAGGTAACTGAGATACTTTGTATAAATAAAAATAAATAGATTAAAATGAATTATCTTCTTTTATATTATTACACTGATGATGTTTAATGTTGTTAAAAAAATGGTTATAGATAACTACGTTTGCAATATTATATTGTTGTTGTAGCGGCAAGCTCGATCAATGCGATTTACTTATCAATTATTAATAAACAGGCCCATTGACGAAAATTTAAGTATGTATTTATAAGCAATGTATTAACTTCCACGAGGATTTGATTTGGTTAAATCATTGCGTTTATTCCTTATAATCATGCTATCATTGTAAATCATTCCTTTAAGTGAGATTTGTTTTTTCTTTATAGAAAAACAATGCATTACTTCATTTTCAAACTTCGAAGCTGTTCATTCAATTTTAAGGAAAATATATCGTTCAAAGATCTAAGTTAAGCTACCATAATCGTACATAGGTAAGCACCTAACTGTGAACATGGATTTTAATTTGAGAGCAACGTTTGCAATCTAGAAATGCCATAGAAAGTTAAGTGGGATAATGAGCCCTGAATAAAGTATTTCGAGGTAAGGTTTGGTTAGGTTCATCACAGCAACTAACACTACAACAATTAATTTGCATATTTCCAAACTCTTGAATTTGAGAGCCATAATAGAGTTTTGAGACATTGTTGATTATGAACTTCTAGTCCTCGTGTGCTTCCCAGTAAATGCAGTCAAATATAGCTACTTTGTCATCCCAGATCATCAATTGCCGTACCAACAACGGTATCGTGGAGTCTACACTGTGGTGATTAGTTTTAATTGTGATTTCTAAAAATGATTTATTTTATTCTTTATTGACATAAGTACCTATTTTTTATCTACATTTTTTTATATTATTTTTATTTCAAATTTGTGAAAGAAGAAAGCCATTTGCCATACCAGATTGTAACGATTTTTGGCTTTGCCTCTCTGGCAACACTGCTGTGTAATGAGAATCGTGAGAGTCATAATTGCCCGTGAAACATAGGATTGACTGGTATTGTCTCTCTACTAGCAGTCCATGTATTAAATGGTCTATCGTTGTAAATAACCGAATAAACTGCGTGCGTAATATTGGTTCTGACCGATTCTAATAATGCAATTCGTTAACTCCATTAAAATAAATCTACTTTGCTATTGCGCAGTTTCTCTTGAACAGAAAAAGTGTTATGATAAAATGATCTTATCGAAGATTTTAAATCCAAACTAAACTTGATGACCCGAAACAAATAGTAAAACAAATGATAAAAAGCTCATTTTAACTAAAGAAGTGGAAGTTCTAATAAAAATGCAAATACTAATTTAGGTAGTTAAAGTCATTTCCATTCCTTTACATTACATCACATACCTTCTACTTGAAATCAAGCCATGCATCAAAAATGGGTTTTAAAATAAAGCATATTTGCATAGTCGTATCCAGTTTGAAATAGGAAGGCTAATCTCATATCTTGATGAGAAAATTGCATTGTTTGTGCTGGCTGCATAAGAGAAGGCTCACACAGCGGGGGTTGATAGATTAGTGGCAAATTCATTGTCTCATCTTGGGCGTGCGAAACACTATTCCACTACTCTTGGTTGAAAATACAGCGCCGAGGGTATTGGTTTATTATAACGATTCCATTAATGAAGCCGGTAATCTGTTAAGCTGTATATATACTCCACACAAAATGAGAATATTCCAAGAGCCGATTATATAGGTACCTATAGTTATTGATCGATTGAGTTTAAATAGGTAAATTATCGGTTGACGTTAATTGGAAAACTTAAGGCTGAGTATTGAAAAAAAAATACATTTTTCAATAGTCAGATAAGCGTTATCTGAAAATAACTTGACTACCTCAAAAATAAATATATGTCATTTTGGCAGCCAGATAAACAGTACTTTAGTTCGATCACATGGCCGTAAGCATAGCTATTTACTTTTTGTACGACCGGACATTTTCGATTGCTTACATCTCTTTCAACGGAAGTAAACTTGGCTTACCGGTTGCTACCTTCGTTGCGAACCAAACAGGTCGGTATGTATTTTACTCACTAGCATAAATCTTAATGACAAATATTATAAACTAATGAGATAACAATTATATATACCTACAGTATGGGGCTGGACATAAAATCGACATAGTCATTGAGGAGATTACACGAACGTAAGGGTATGTGTCAGTATTATCATTGAGATGTAGCGCATAATTTTAAGGAGGTTATTCTTGGATCTATTTTGAGAAAAAACTTAATTTGAGCATATCTCCTAAAGGTTTTATCTTCTCAACTTTAGGGTGATAAAGTTAAAAAGAAAACTTTTTTCTGTGACGGTAAAAAAGTTTGACATTTTATCTCTTCGCCTACCACTTTGAAGCTTCAAATATCACTTCCATAATTTTCTGACGTTAATATATTGTAATATTATTTCAATCATAAATCATTGTTTCTCCCGTCACAGAAAAACATAGTATTATACACGGAAATAGTACTTATTAGATTTTGGCTCTCGGTTTTGTCTCTCTCCGCTATGCGTCGGTCTAGAACAAATCTTGAGTTAAAATCAAATACTTTTTCCCCTTGTATAATAAATAACTATTTATGAAATTATTGGTATGATCCTAGATATATTTGTGAAAAGTAGTACGCATCTTATATGCATCACACGGAATTTTTTTATGTACAATATATTTTTTATTCATGCCAGTGGGGTCAGTGCCGGATTGGTTGCACCGAGCCATTTTAAAGAGAGTAGTGATAGGTCACTGCTTTTTCTAAAAGTTAATTTTTGAAATCCTCATTCCTTTCTGAGTAAATCTTAACATAAAAATATTTTTTTAGTTTGCATCTCGAGAGACTACTTATGAGAAAAAACAATTTATGTAATTTTAAGCAAAAATCGTTTAAAAAGTTCTCAAACAAGAAAGCTATAAATTAAAGTAATCTAACTACAATCTGGAATGACACCCTGTACTTCAAACATCTAGGGCATATGTTCATATAAAGTTTTTTTCACAATATGCTCCCAAGAATAACTTCCTTAAATATTTGTATGTTGTTAAGAAACGCCCTGTATATACAACGAATTACGTACCTACGATAAAAGTCTAGTATTGTGGCTTTTGCTATAAAAGCCCAGAAAAATCAAATGTTTGCAAAAAATAGTATATGATCATCCCTGTACTCTGTTAAACACTAACATCCTTCAAAATTACCAAAAATATGCGTATAAATAGTAAATATATGTTCGCGAAAAATCAAGGTTAAACGAATTGATGATTGACTCGTGCAGTGTGTTTAAAAACTGTTAATTTCAATATTGCCAATACTGCCAATATAACGTTTGAGATATTGAGCATTTTTAAAGTCAAATTATAAGTATCTGAAGGTATAGTTTCATGTTTAAAATTTACAAAAAAAAAAATACGAATTCTTGCAAACATACGATATTATGGCAACTTAAGATGACGAAGGTGACGAACTTTGTCTTCAGGTTTTCAAAAATATGAATTCAGTGATTGCTCTACTAGAAGATATTGTCGCTATGTTTTTCTAAAGCAAATATTCTTGGAAATGGAATTCAAAAAATAATCTAAGCCAGCGAAAGCTATACCTGCAGCGCAAACTTATATCTACTATTTTTACTTATATATTTGCTAGTTTTGAAGGATGTTGTCGTTCAACAGAATACAAGGATGATTATTTGGACTTGAAAAGATACTTCCAAATCAAAAATTTCAGCTAAAAGTCGTAAGTCCTAAGAACATCATTTTTCCCTTTTTATTATAGAATCATTAAAAATAGCGTCTTCTGCCATTTGATTTTTCAGGGTTTTTATTGCAAAAGCCGCTAAACTAGACTTTTACCGTACCTACCTAACATACCCACAGCAGTAGTGTTGAAGTTCGCTGTACTAGTAGGTAGGTACATCTCACACATCTTACTATTTATTATTATTAATCATGTTACCATTCCTTGCTACCATCCTTACCATCAAGTTTTTTTAAGTAAAGTACTGTTAGTAGTTTTTTATGTGCCGAATAATAAAACAATATCGTAACTAATCTTGTGACCAACATTTAAGACAAAGATTGTAATAGATTATATTTGAATAGAAACAAAAAACCTAAGACGAGCACAATACTCGAACTCGAAAATACACTGACAGCTGTGGTTCTATATTTGACAACTGATAATGAAGTTTTTACATCTCAAAAAATAGAAGTACTCTCTCCTGCTCTAAGTTTTGCTTATGCAATGTATTTTTTCTGTTGCTCCCTGAAACTGGGGTACTAAAATTATTATTTGTGGAATAGATCACAATAATTGAAATCCAATTATCAGACCGATAAACAGCTATATAAATTTACTTATGGTTTAGTTATTAAGCACCTTATCTCAGGATATAAAAGTGGGCCTTGGATGAAACAAAAAATGGCAAGGAATAATTTTTAAAGGTTGATAATTCATTATGCAGAAGGAGTATCAACAACATTGAGTAACTTCAAAATTTCATTGAAACGAAGTTTCTTTACTGGTATTTGTCTGAAGTGGAAGTTTGGGATTCTCATTCAGGTATGTTAAAAAATGATTGATACCCCAAAAAAAATCAGAAGGGCGAGAGCAAAACTCAAGTAATTTGTTTGCTAAGAAGAATATCGGGATATAGTGTAAACATGTATAAGACTTATAATGAAGCTGAACATTTATAATTTATGATAGTATGCGCGGAGTAAGTAAGAAGAAATATTACATCTCGGAAACTTTTAAGTCAATATTAATTTTTATTTTTGTACTTATGTTGCTCAAATTTAGTTCCGTTGCGAAATATTTCTAATTAAAATGAATAGTCTAGTTTAAGAAATATACCTAAGTTTTAACAGATAAGTGAGTAGTCGGCAAAATAAAATCTGAATCCCGATGCACCATTATTTATGCACATTACCCAAACTGTGCATAAACAAATCTCAATGTCCCAAAATTAAAAATATTCAAATTTATTCATCTATACATCTATACATATATAATCAAATTGTTACAGGCCGATGTCTGTACATTAAGAAGAACTAATATGGCTGGTCTCTATTAGATCAACAGAAGCCAAAACAGATTTTATATAATTTTCTTCTAACTGTCTGTATATTTGTACGCGTATCACGCAGAAACTACTGCATGCAATTGAATGCAGTTTTCACAGATATAGTACTAGAGGTCTAACTTAAAATATAGTCTCCATTTTACCGCGTCTGCCTGTCTTTTTGTATGTTTGTACACGCATCACGCAAAAATTACTATGTGGAATTGAATGCAATTAAAGATGATGTTTTACCTAAATTACGACATATAAGTTATTTTGGGTAGTTTTTTGGGATGCGTAATACTAGAAGAATAACATTCAGGGAAAACCATAAAACGTGCTCGCTTGTAATTTGCGTTGCTGCAATTTGAGCTTTTCTGTACATACCAGTAGCATTATTTTAATATTTTTTAATTAGTATTTCAATAATGATATAAAAATAACAAATGGAATGAAAATAATATATTAGATTAAAGAAGAACCAAGAAACTAGTTAAGAACACTCTCAATCAAGTCACATTTCAAACAAAAAGAACGGTATCAAAATTGGTTCATCTGTTTGAGTCCTACGATGTCTCTGACAAACACACAGAGACAAACCTTAGACTTATTTTTTTAATAGTTGAGAACGCTATCGATCATTTCATCTATCAAGAATTAAAATCTAAATCAACTTTTGCTCAAAGAAACTAAATAAAAATTGGTTCATTCGTTGGAAGTTGCCTCAGACAGATAGACAGATATCTACTATAAACTCAACTAGCTGGAGAACACTCTTGGTCAAGTCAGCTAATAAACATCCGTTTGGAAGCTACGATGACAAAGGCATCCTCCCGGATTAACACCTCAAACTTATAACATCCCTCTGCATCGGGAGTTAATAATAGAAGAAATGGTGCTCACTTGCTAGAAAGTAAGTAAAAGATAGAAATGCACAATTAATATAGAAATATACCTTTTAAGTTTCAGAGACAAAGAATAGAATTAATATTGCATCTTTGTAGTAGTGCACAATTCAACACCAACAATAATAAATTATAATCGTATTTCTATTATTCATGGCGATATCTCTAACGCACTCTTTGAGGTCAATGTTTTTGAAAAGTCTAAATAGTCCCAGAGTCGGTAAAAACTTTATACAACATTTCATTCGGTAATTTAATACAGAAAAGAAACACTTTACCTACAAGAATTGGTAACAAACACTTTAACTATTCTTTACGTATTTATAGACAATTCATTTATTCTATTGCGATAGAATCCTTGAGATCGTTTCTCTAACAAACAAAATAATAATGAAAAAATAAAGCTATTATAGTAAGTATAATACTAGTAGAGCCAATTTGAACATTTTCTTCAATAAGTATTTCTTAACAAAATCCTGACATGTTTGTTTGTATAGTCTGATAAAGTTTCTAGGCGATATAATAATTGAAGTACCTAACTGTCATGAAAAATTCAGTATTTGGTCTACGAACACTAAACTATAATTTGAGCTGTCCGATCAGAAAGTGTCAATGTGTTTGTTCAATTGGTAACAAGAGCGGGTTTTGATTTAGATTTGATGGGGCGAAACGAGAAGGTAGGTATTCGATTAATATCTATGTTGGGATTGAGCTACCTTTCTCTCTCTTTCAATATTGGAAAATGTATGTTCCATTATATGTCATCGGTTCGCGCCGTTGACTATTATGCTTCCATTTATTCCACTGGCATTATGGTCTAGGAATTTTGAATAGAAAAAAAAATATGCAGCGACATCTATAAAACTGGATAGGTATGTATGTACTACGTACCATGAACAATGATTTTAAATCACACCATAATAGTTGAAGCGTTGTTCAATAAATAATGTAACTAGTCATTTAATAGCTAATAAAATTCATATATGCGAGATTGTGTGAGATAGAGATATTGCAATATCAGCTTTATATGATTTAGCAAATTCTACATTTGAACTTGATTTTCCTTAAAAAGTATACCATTCTCCTTTACTTCGTTATTCCTAGTCTACAAACCAAGCATTTGTGCAGCCATCATTACAGGATGTGCAAGTTACAATCAGCTCACTCTAACCTGCGAAATCATTCCTTATGAATGTAGTATCTCTGTTGAAAATCTTCGAATAGAGGTAGCTTTGAATGGCATGTTTAATGCAGATATTAACTATAAATATATACACTTCTTAACAATTTTGTATGGTTTTTGATAATTTTTGTACTAAGTAAAGAAAAAAATATCGAATGAAACTGGTGTTCTAGTGGAACTAGAAGTTGCATAGTATTCCAAAAAAAAAGTGGACAAACTTAGTGGTACATTGATTTGTTTTTATTTCTGATCGACATCCATAGCTTATTTTTTTAGAATGATCAACAATTTACAGCAATAAGAAAGAATATAGACCTTTTTTATTTTAACTGCTAACCATAATATGGAGTAATTTTATTGGGCCATATCGTTCCCTTCACAGCATTTGTTGTATAGATCTTTTTGAATGCTCTATAATGTCAGGACTTTAAAAGTTCTCAATAGATATTTGATGGTTCGATTGACCTCCATTACGCCCTGATCTAAACCACTTCAAGAATGTGTGTGTATAGTTAATATGAGAACGTGGACATTTTATTTAAAAATAATTTTATTTCAGTTTTAGTTTCAAAACAAAATCTAATTGTCAACATTAAATTTTCTGTTTAATCAATAAGTGCTTTATTGTTGTTGAGTGCTCTGTAACTCTTGTGTATTTCGTATGTAAACGTATAATTCATTTTAGGCGCCCATTACCATATGTCTCGCAGCTGAAAGAATGTACAATTGGTTTCAAAAAATAAAATAAAATAAAAAATACAATAAAATACATATATTTTCCTTTTAGACAGTTTTTACAACAGTATGGGAGTCGTCAATGTGAATTACAACTAAAATTATAAAAACGTTAGACGTAAAACTTAAACTAGGTAGGTATCTGAGTTAAAATTCATTTATATTTTAAAGGCATCTATCTAATTAATACTGCCTTAAATGCTTCTTAAAAATAGTGACAGTTCTTTTATCTTTAATATTTTTTGGCAGTTTGTTAAATAAAGCCAAACCAATACATTTTAGTGAATCGTTTACAATTTTTATCCTGGAAAAGGGAACGCGATAATTTGTACCCTGTCGCGTATTAATGTGATGATATTAACTATTTCTTATAAACTTATTTTAATTATTAAATATATATACACACATTTCGAATACATACAAAGACGTAACAGTCAAAATTTTAAAATCAGTAAACAGTGTCCTACAGGAAGTTCTTTTAGAGATACTAATAAATATTTTTTTACAAAAAATTGGACTGACGTTATTAGTTGGTGCACTGAAAAGTATAAAATAATATTAATTCCATTGGTGCTGTTACTTTTGAAGTTGTGCAGTTGCAGGTAGATTGATAACTTTTGGCACCAACTTTACAAGTACCACCACCAATAGAATTAATATTATTTTATACTTTTCAGTGCACCAACTAATAACGTCGGTCCATTTTTTTTTTAAATATTTATTTCACACTATTGAGTGTAACATTAGTCACGAAAATCGTTGAACGTTCACTAATAGCAATGAAGATAGTACTTATCTTATTACCCACGTATATTCCTTGCTTGCAGTTGTTATTATTGAGATCTCAGAACATCGCTGAGGAAATACGCTTGAATATTTTAGTTGTTACCTTTTTAACATCGATTTTACTCGAAAACCGTAACTCTAAGGGAAAAATGTTCATTACAAATGTTGCTACAAATAATTATGTCCTTCATGTACTGCCCCCAGATTTTCAATTTTCGACAGAAATCGCCCTCTCCACGTTGCACATTTGAGAATTTAACATGCGTCTATCTCGAAAAAATGTTCAATTTAAACGTTTCCGGATATTGTCCTATCTCAGATTTTTAATTTTCGGGGGCGGTTTTCGGAGGGAAGGAGATGTCGGATTCCCGTTTTTATGAATATGGGACCATTTCTCAAGGCTTTTCTTTCAAATGAATCAAAAATCATCAAAATCGGACTACGATTACTATATGAAAGGCGCGCACAAACCAAAAAAAAGGCACACAGTCGAATTGTATACCTCCTCCGTTTGGGGTTCGTCGGTCAAAAATACAGCGCACTGTCCGTTTTTGGGCAAGAAACACGTCTCCTACTGATGAAGAATTTCCCCATAAACATATCCCGTATCGCAGTCTTGAGTCTACCTGCGCATAATGAAGACCTAATAACTGTTCTTGTGTAAGTATGGTTTTCATACTTTGAAATAGATAGGTTAATGATCGTAGTGTAGAAAGAAGCAGCGAGCAGTGTGCTTTCCAATTCAAGTTTTGATTTAACTGAATTCCTAGAAACCTTACATTGCTAAGTTGCTGAATTCTTTCGTTATTATTTGTGACCTCAATTGCGTCACAAGCGTTTTGCCTGTTATGAAATCTCGTCGTTATATTAGTTTTTGAAGACTTAAAATACAGAAGATTTTGTGAAAACCATTTATGTAAATCTATGACCATATTGTTGCATTTTTCCTGCAACATATAGGTAAACTTATCTGATATTGCGACAGATGTATCGTCTGCATATAACGAGAAATGAGCACCAATGGTCAACAAATCAAGCTCGTTTATATAAAGGCAAAAAAGCACTGGGCCCAAAAATGAGCCTTGGGGGACCCCATTGTGACTTTATTTGACTCTGAGTTAACCGAACGTGTGCCATCAGGACAAGAGTAAGTTATGGCTACATACTGTTCCCGGTTTGACAAAAATGACCTAATCCATTCCATGGAATTTCCCCTAACGCCATACATATTATATAATCTATTTATTAGTATCTCATGGTTTACGCAATCGAATGCCCTACTAATATCACAAAAAAGTGCAGCAGGGCACTCGCCTACCTCGAGAAAAGCCACCAGGGCATCGTAAAAACAAGTCAGAGCAGTGCCAGTAGAAAATCCACGCCTAAAGCCATGCTAATTTCCACTCCATTATTCACATTTACAAATCCATCTAAGCATTCCAAAAAACAGTATTCAATTTTTTTTAAAACTGATTGGTATTGTAACCGGTCGATAGTTTGCTAGACATTCGGCATCGTCCTTCTTAAACAAACCCATTTGAAAAGATAAATTTACCAAATACGTAATAGGTCGTATAATACGAAATAAAATTCTTTTTAAAATTAATGGAGGGATGTCATCACTACCTGAAGATTTCTTATTTTTAAATTTTTCGTTTATTAATGTAAATAATTCTTGTTCAGTAAATGGACGCAAGAACATAGTGCTTACAACATTTTTAGCGGGTAAATGAAGCAGTTCATTTTTCGTTGAAATTTGATCAATAATTTTCCGTGGCGCATCTATAAAAAATTTACAAAACAAGGATGCCACATTTTGTGGAGCAGCATGAATTAAACCATCTTTTTTTATTGTTATATTGTTAGATTTTTTGTTTTTATTTTTATTTGAAATTTCTGATATTACCTTCCAGGCTGTGCGGGTCGGATTCTTGATGTGGTTATTTTATTTTGGTAGTATTGCCTTTTTGAGTTAACTTATAATGCAACTTTTTTGCAACTTTATACTGTTGTGAAAGCTGCAGAAAACAATTTTTCAGTCTAAAGAGCTTTCTAAGGGGATGGCTTGAATCCTTGCCCACCTGACTTACCCACCCTTTATTATTTCTGTGCGTGTTGTTAAAACATTTGTTTTGTAGGAAAATGCTAGTTAAAATAAAACAAAAATATATAATAAAAGTGGTTAAAAGCTGCGTTAATGTCTTGTGGAACATAGATTTGATACCTGGATTCACTAAAAAGGGAATTTTCAAAATGACAGAAACGTCACTAAATGACCTCTTGAAGTAACTAGTATTTTTATGTTTATTTCCCTGCGGGATATCCATCTCTAAAAGAACTGTCCGGTGATCTGAAATGTTGTTGTCAGTCACGCAACAAGTACCACTATTCCTAAAATTTACAAATACATTATCAATGGTGCTTATTGTATTTTCAGTAACCCTTGTAGGCCATTTTACCAGATAATCTAAATCAAAACACATTAATAAGTTCAAAAAAGTCTCAAATTCTTTACTTAACTCATAACAATCCATATTAAAGTCACCAGTTAATACAAATCTGCAATTTGGTTTTACTAATTTATTTAGAATATAATATATTACATTCATAAAATCATTAAGATCTCCATATAGAGAGCGATAACAATTTATTAAGAAGGTTGTTACACCATTAACTTTGTAAGATATGGCACAGACAACGAAACAATTTGACCATGAATAATGAAAAAACTGGTCTTTCTAGACTCCTCTCTTAATTGGGAACGGCGCGTAAGCACAGCTTGCTCTAAAATAAATAGCATTTGCGCAGTTATATAAAGATTTAGACGGATCATATCGAAAAGATAAGAATGTTCTGCATTGGGGGCATATAGTCTATCATTAATTATGGCATTTCATTCTGGGTTCATCAGTAGGTGCTTCCAAAGTTTTCAAATCATTGGAAAATTCAGAAAAGAAGCAAATAGCATTCTACATAGAAAAAATACTATTATAATGTTTCCTTCGCTTAACAAGCAAAATACTTTCAATTAGTGATGCTGCGAGACTGGTCTTGGTCTTGCAGTCTTGGTCTTGGTCTTGCAAAATTGCAAGACCAAGACCGAGACCAAGACCGTCTATGCAAGACCAAGACCCAAGACCAAGACCAATACTGGGATGCAAGACCAATACCAAGACTAACCTGGTCTTGGTCTTGGTCTTGCTGCAAGACTTGCGAGACTTGCAAGACTCTTGCAGTTCCGTAAACAAACAACAAATTGGTAGGAAACATATTTTTTGCTCGATGATTAGATAAGAAATGCTAGTAAATAACCTAATTGATTTAATCTCTGAACTCCCTTATTATCGATCTCTATTTTACAGATACTAAAAATATTGAATTAAAAGTTCATTTTAGTCTTCTAGGATTTCCGGATTTCAAAAAATTCTGAGATACCCTATACAGTAATTTCAACCCTTCTAGGATTCGAAGCCAGGGGAAGGTAAACTACACGGTTTTTTATTTTTATTATTTTTTCTATCGCGCAGAATGTTTTAAGCAAACGTTACAAATCATCTATAAATCTGATATTTTTTTGATGACATTTATCCAGTAGCCACATTTGGATATTTTTGAAATTTTAGGTTGCCTTTATTTTGAAACTATTTTTTCGATCATGCTTATTAACTAACTCAGCTGACATATTCACAAGGCTGATTTTTGAAATAGATACCTACTTATATAAATGCGCGTATTAACAAATCTCTACCTGTTTTTAATTTTCTTTTTTTTTGGAAAAAGCTTTATACAAAAGTTGAAGTTACTTTTATAAACCAGAAATACTTTTAATCGCTTTCACTCAATATCCACTCTGAGAGATTATTTCTATTTTATCAAAGAAAATGGTACAAAACCATTGTAGAATGAGCGAGAGAATGAGTTATGAAATAGAAGTATGTATGCATGTAGTAAAATGAGTGCTCAGTTGCGACGGATGATACCAAGAAAGCACAAGCAGACTAAGTCGCGCTAGTAAGATACAATTCTCATATGTGATTGGTGATTATTAATTTATAAACTTTATTAATTAATTACGCATCTCACTTGCCCTAACTTAATTCTACGCACCTAGTTTTATTCTCATTACTTATTCTAAATTGGTTTGGTATCATTACAAACCAGGCCTGTTTGTTCTGGACAATGACATTTTTTTTATACGGTCGATAGTTATCCATTTCGAATGATAATATAATTAGGTACAGGCAATCTTATAGATTATGAATTACATACTTCCCATACATATTGCAGGGTTCTTCTTCATTTGAATTAATTAATTACGGTTTAGAATCGCAACAAATTTTCACACTTTATAAGAAGATGAAAAGTTTTGCAAGAGTCTTGCGAAGTCTTGCAAGTCTTGCAGCAAGACCAAGACCAATACCAAGACCATATATGCAAGACCAAGACCCAAGACAAAGACTAAGGATTTGATGCAAGACCAAGACCAATACCAAGGGTGCAAGACCAAGACCAATACCAAGACCATATCGGTCTTGGTCTTGGTCTTGCTTTGCGCATCACTACTTTCAATCTACTGCTCCATATTTGAATGTGTTGTATTTGTTTTTCTGCTGTGTATCTATACTAATCATTGTATTAGAATTTATAGTTTGTGGTAATTAAGCCTTCTTGTTTGTCTCAACTTAATAATTACCGATTTTATATTGTTTTTTGTTCTATATGACTTTACTTTGTCTTTGTATGTTAGATCTGTTGGCAATAAAATATATTATTATTATCATTATTGATTCAGGTGGGCTTAAATGTAAGTATACTAGTGATATTTCAGGATTGAATGGATCTACCCAAAAATTCATAATATGCCTAACGATTGTAATTCTTATAAAAGTCCATTGGAGGTAAATTTAACTAATATTTCCTTCAGTACGAAGCAATTAGAATTTTTAGAGAGAAAATAACAATGACACGTGTCGATATATCTATATAAGCAACAACTGTGTAGCTCTAACAAATATCTACTATATATAAATATTTTTTACAAAAAATTGGACCGACGTTATTAGTTGGTGCACTGAAAAGTATAAAATAATATTAATTCTATTGGTGCTGTTACTTTTGAAGTTGTGCAGTTGCAGGTAGATTGATAACTTTTGGCACCAACTTCACAAGTACCACCACCAATAGAATTAATATTATTTTATACTTTTCAGTGCACCAACTAATAACGTCGGTCCAATTTTTTGTAAAAAATATTTATTTCACACTTTTGAGTGTAACATTAGTCCCGAAAATCGTTGAACGTTCACTATACCATATCAATGAAGATATATAAGTACTTATCCTATTACCCACGTATATTCCTTGCTTGTAGTTGTTATTATAGAGATCTCAGAACATCGCTGCGGAAATGAATATTTTAGTTGTTACCATTTTAACACCGATTTAACTCGAAAACCGTAACTCTAAGGAAAAAATGTTCATTATAAATGTTGCTACAAATAATAATAACTTGTGTAGTATCGAAAAATTTTCAGTTTTCAAAAGAAATTGTCCTCTCCACATTGCAAAAATACATATTTAACATGCGTCTATCTCGAAAACCGTAATACTTTTGAAAAAATGTTCAATTTAAACGTTTCCGGATATTGTCCTATCTTTAATTATACCAACTCAGATTTTCGATTTTCGAGAAAATTCGCCCCCACCACCCCTTCGGGGGCGGTTTTCGGTGGGAAGGAGATTTCGGATTTGCATTTTTATGAATCCCCTTCTTTCAAATGAGTCCAAAATTCTCAGAATCGGAGCTCGTTTACTACTACTAAGACTACTAAGACGCGCACGAACCAAAAAAAAAAATAAAATAAAGCAGACAGTCGAATTGTATACCTCCTCCGTTCGGGGTTCGTCGGTCAAAAACAGCCTATTCCAAGCAAGTGCAGAGTTTCAAGATTTTATAGTATGAAATCAATTCAACTTTGCTGGAAAAAAAAGAGTTTCTAAGTAGTTTCATGAAGATAGGTATTCAAAATATACATTATACAAAATATATTGAGAATAAGTTGCAGAAGAATGAATTTATGTAGAAGGTAGAAAGTTTCCACTCGACAACTTTCTATTCAAATCAAGCGGTACCGGCTTATGTTGTAGAACTTGCTTGTGAAATAATACTTCTTCTGAAAAGTATTTTTCATACAAACGAACAAACTTAAAATACTTTTTTGACACGTTGTTTGTATATACCTATTTTTTTTGTTGTTTGATGTTTTCACAATGCTGAACAAACAATGACAGTAATTGAGACTGAATTGGCTAACATAAAACAGTACGTGAGTACATAGAATATCATTTATTTGATCGTGTTTCCCTCCATTCTACTCAATTGGATAACAATTGCCATTGGATATAGTCTAAGGAATACCGATGAGGTTATTGTAAGTATTACCGGGTGCTACTCAAAATATATCTCGCTTATATTTCAATACTGAATATAAATTTAAACAGAAAAATAAATATTTTTTACAAAAATTGAACCGACTTTATCAGTTGTTGCACTGAAAAATACAAAATAATATTAATTCTATTGGTGCTGGTTCTCTTGGAGTTGGTGCCTACAACAACAAACTACAACGGCACAACTTCAAAATTACCAGCACCAATAGAATTAATATTATTTTGTATTTTTCAGTGCAACAACTGATAAAATCGGTCTAATTTTTCGTAAAAAAATATTTATTCCACATTTTTGAGTTACACTTAGTCATGGAAATTATTGAACGTTCAACTAATACCCAAAAAGATATAGGTAGTAAGCTTGTACAAAGCGGAAATACGCATATCACATATTTCATACTTTACCATTGCGAAACTCGGAAACTGTGACTGTTTTGAAAAAAAATTTCAATTTAAACGTTTCCGTTTCCCTTTCTAATTTTCAAATCTCGAATATTCGATTTTCGGAAAAATTTGCCCCTTCCACATAGCTGAAACACATATTTCAGACTGTAGCGCGGAAACGTATGATTATTTTTAAAAATATCCAATTTAAACATTTCCGGATATGGAATTTACATTAATACTGTCGTCTCGGATTTTCAATTTTCGAGAAAAATTGCCCCCTCCACCCCCATTGGGGGCGGTTTTTGGAGGGAAGGATATTTTGGATTTGATTTTTGTCAATATGGGACCATTTCCCAACTCTCCTCTTTCAAATGAAATAAAAATCGTCTAAATCGGAGTACGTTTACTATGCAAAACGCGCGAACAGCAATAAAACAAAAGCAATCTTACAACCGAATTGTATACCTTCTCCTTTTTTTGAAGTCGGTCAAAAATAAACCAACGCTTACGTGAAGAGTCAATGACACCTATTCTATTATAACGAATTTTTATTTATGAGTAGGTAGGAGCTTTGCAATGCATCTAGCTCTTCTGTACTCATATAAAAAGTACCTACCATAATAAAACAGTAAAACCCAGTGTGTCTCTGTAAATTGAAGGTATGTATCAAAGTTAAGACAGGACGATAAGAAAATGGTAATAAGATATTAAACAACGAATTTTTTATCTGATTTGTCTCGCACATCTCCGAAATTACTGCGCAGATTTTAAGTTTCACGAGTAAATAAAGTTTGGCTTGGAGCGGGATATAGGCTTTATTTCAATAAAATAGTATTTGTAGAAAAATGCCTCATTTAAACACATTAAGATGAAACTAAGTTCAATGCGGATGCTGACGCAAAAAAATTATCCGATTTCGATAGGAGTTGGGTGAGTTACTAAGCTCACACCCAAGAAGGTTTTTCAAAATTTCAATATAGCAAATATCTAATTTAAGACCATGAATAAGACGGAAAAAGAGTTTCACATTTTATAAAATTACTTTTTTTTCTCACGAGAATAAAGATAGTACTTTTTCCCGTCTATATATGCAAATAAACATAGCGATTCAGCTGGAAATCATTTTTATGACGCTAATTTTGCTGCTTCTACTAGTCTGTGAGAAAACTTGAGATCAGACATTTTTTACAAACAAACAACCAGCAAATTCACAATTTTAAAAGAAATCGCGTAAAGGTTTCCTTAGCACCGCAGGTCTAATTATCGCTATAAGTACAACAGCCTACCAGTTTAAAAGTTCAAATTTCGAAAATTGTATACCTGTTATTTGAAGCCGATCAGATGCCTTGACATTGACAGGTTGCTATATGACAAACACTTAAATTTTCAGAAATTTTTTTCGGTCCCAAAATTATTAAGTGATAATGTCCATGGCTTGACAGCTGTTAAGTGCAGTGTTTATTTGTAAATTGTCAAAAATTGTGTTTACTTTTGAAACTAATTTCTGGTATAAAATTTTCGTACCGAATACCCCGCGGTCTTAAATTATTCTCCCTAACTTTTTTCTCAGTTGCGAATATTTTAGGCGGCTTGAGAATTTTTAAAAAATTGCATTTTCGAAAAAAAATCTGAAATTATTCAAGCTCAACACGGGAAGAATATTAGATTTTAGCTCTCGGTTTTTCGTCTCCATCCGCTTCTTGTCGGTCATCAAACCAACCTCGGGCTAAAATCTAATACTTTTTTCCCTTTTATAAGAAATAACAATAATTAATATATACAAAAACATCTATATTCAATAATAATAACAATAATGTATTCAGAGTAACATATAAATCTTATATAAATATAAAATAGTATGGACAACAGTAGTTGTTTGACTTCCTATATGAGCTCTATAATCCCTACCGAGATGAAACTATATTTTCTTCTAATCTACAAACTTTATAACAAATAGGTATAATAATATACAAAATAAAATTGCTTTTAAATTAAAAATGATAAAATTAAAATACAACAATAGGTATTACAATTACAAATATATACACATATAATATAAACAGCATATCGAACTGTCATCATTACAATGGTTTTATAAAAGTTAAATCAATATTATAACTTTTATTTACTAAAACTTCAAATTACCTATTTTTGAAATTAGTTTTTCTAAATTTATTATATAATGTATTGTAGATCAGCAATGTTTAATTATGTTTTATTTACTGCCAATGAGTAGTGTCTAGAGCCCGCAGGGAATTTATCAGAATGGTCTAGAGTCAAGAGCATAGGTAAGGTCGTTCATCAAGAGTATAACTGTACCCGTAGAGAACAAATATGTTTTACAAAAAATTGGACCGAAGTTATCAGTTAGTGCACTGGAAAGTATAAAATAATAATTATTCTATTGGGGCTGGTACTTTTGAAGTTGTGCAGTTGCAGGTAGATTGATAACTTTTGGCACCAACTTCACAAGTACCAGCCCCAATAGAATAATTATAATTTTATACTTTTCAGTGCACTAACTGATAACGTCGGTCTCTTTCAAATGAATCAAAAATCATCAAAATCGAAGTACGATTACTATATAAAAGGCGCGCACAAACCAAAAATAAAAAGAACAGACAGTCGAATTGTATACCTGCTCCGTTCGGGGTTCGTCGGTCAATAAAATAACAACTATGCATTAGGGCTTGCAAACTATATTATTGATCAATACTTGATAATCGTTCCTCTCTTTAGAGGCTGATACTATTTTGTTTATTAAATATTATAATTTCGAAAGCCCCCTTTTGCATCCTACCAACGGACCCTAATGCATTTGAATAAGTTGTACCGCATCAAATTTTTCCATAAAATAATATGTTACAAAATAGAGCATGGTATAATTATAATAATATACTATTTTTTTCGAGAATATGTATATCTCATTTTATAAAATACAAAAAGGAGGCATCACTTACTTAACAACACCAAAACAATGTTTCTTCCAATTTCAGTTTTCATAGTATTAAACCAAGACAGTCCGCCAGTATCATTGAGGTTATGTTTGTATTAAGATACTTATAAAACACTGGATATATTATGGTTGACCCTGCGATAATTAAACCATTTTTATGATTTTATCAACTCCACATTGTTTGTTACATTATCCCAAGTATCACTCTAACACATGATGACTGTGTCATCCACCAATGATATCCGTTATTTGTAGTCTTAATAATCATTATCAAATACAATAAATTATAAGGGACCCAAAACTTAACCCTGAGGAACGCCACAAATCACCAAATTATAGCTACTTCTAATATCAATCATAACTATGCACGAAAATCTATTTGAGAGATAATTTCTCAATAAAATTTTAGTGCTGATTTAATTTGAGTTGCTGTGCTGAGGATGTCCTTTACATTTTGATTAAGTCTTAAGTAATTCGATTTCGGACTTCGTCATAATATGGACAGGGAAATAGAATGTGTCCCACAATAATCACATATGTGTTGTTCTTCTGATGACATCAAGTAGCCGTCATTACTATTTTGTCTTTCCTATTAAGACTGATTTTTATCGGGGAATCGATTTTAGACTCGATTGCATGTAGCTTGTTGTGGCTGCTGTTCCAGTGGGTTTGCGTCTTGAAGTGATCTCAACTTTATTGTCGCTCTTAACTCTGAGTGGAGCTAAATGTTTGTAATGGGAAGGTCAGAGTATCCTACTAGATTTGTGGTTTGTCTGCAGATTCAATTCCTTCTATACCCACATGAGACGGTATTCAAAATTCAAATAATTCAGATTTGCTTGTATATAGCAGCTTTCCTGTTGTTCTCTCTTGCACATTCGAGAATTTCATATAACTCTACCTGAAATACAGAAGTGTAGGTTCCAAGTGCATGGCTAATGAAAGTACTTGGGTTCTTTGTAAAAATGCCTGAACCAGCCCCTTTTTTGGTTTTGGATTCGTCAGTGTACCAAACTTGGTGTAATAGTCTCTCCACTATCACACCATCTCTTATATGTCTATCTACCAGCTATGGTAGAGTCTTAGGCAAACTCAAGCCTACATAGAAAATGTCCTTTCTCTCCCAAATTTATTTTAAGGAAAATTCAGAAAACGTGAGGCGATTATTAGAGAATAATTAATGTATTTGTCAAAGATGAATAGCAATAGCGGTATTCTTTGATTTTGCTCTAAAATTCTTGGATGAACAGTACACTAACTTGGAAATAAACTAGATTTTCATTCAAACAATAAAACAACTATGTAATGATATTAGGTACTCAAAAGAAACTTTTCGGATTATATAAATGAATTGTTATGCTGATAATGAAAGGCTGACTATCTTAATTTAGCAGCTCCACATTTAAAAAATCTTCAAGATGATATTATATACGAGCATAATAGAGGTAATTTTGTAAAGGTATTAGAAATGGTTGCAAAATTTGATGCCGTAATGTTATACTTGAAAAGTGTAAAAGTACATTTCAAAGCAGTTTTATATATTATTGAATAAATATTTTTTACAAAAAATTGGGCCGACGTTATTAGTTGGTGCACTGAAAAGTATAAAATAGTATTAATTCTATTGGTCTGGTACTTTTGAAGTTGTGCAGTTGCAGTTAGATTGATAACTTTTGGCACCAACTTCACAAGTACCAGCACCAATAGAATTAATATTATTTTATACTTTTCAGTGCACCAACTAATAACGTCGGTCCAATTTTTTGTAAAAAATATTTTTTTCACAATTTTGAGTGTCACGAAAATCGTTGAACGTTCACTAATACCAATGAAGATAGTACTTATCCTATCACCCACGTATCGCTGCGGAAATACGCTTGAATATTTTAGTTGTTACCATTTTAACCATGATTTTACTCGAAAACCGTAACTCTAGGGGAAAAATGTTCCTTATAAATGTTGCTACGAATAATTATGTCCTTCATTTACTGCCCACAGATTTTCATTTTTTGACAGAAATCGCCCTCTCCACATTGCACATTTGAGATTTTGACATGCGTCTATCTCGAAAACTTTAATTTTAATTATACCACCTCAGATTTTCAATTTTCGAGAAAATTTGCCCCCTCCACCCCATTCGGAGGCTGTTTTCCGGAGGGAAGGAAATGTCGGATTTTTATGTATATGGGACCATTTCTCAAGGCTCCTCTTTCAAATGAATCAAAAAATCAATCAATCAAATCATCAAAAGACGCGAACAAACCAAAAAAAAAGTACACAGTCGAATTGTATACCTCCTCCGTTTGGGGTTCGTCGGTCAAAAATATCATCAAAAAGTATGAATAGGTATTTGCGATTGTAAATATTGCTTAAGGTGTTAATATTTTTCTCTAATATTTAACAAAGTACTTCTGATAGTAGCCATCAGGAACAAATTATCATCATTAGATTTTTTAATAATACAGAATAAAAACTTGCTTTAGAGAAATATAGTTTTTTTATTTTAAATTGTTGATACTCTTGACCAAGGTTTTTTTAATTATTACCACGGAATCGAAGTTGTACTTTAAAACAGTGTATGCAAGGGTTTCGTAGTCCCTAAACTTTTAGGTTCATTTTTTATTTTAAGAGAATAAAAAATAACTACGTATTGGTAAAGCTTCTATCTATGTTTCTGTGGAATCACTTTCTCAAAATTTTATTTTGTTCTTTCTAAAAAAATAAACATAAAATTTCATATTTTTTGACGAGTTTCCCATTTTTTTAGAGAAGAATCAAGGAAAATATCAAAAAAGTAAGACAACAGAAACATAGATTCGATATTTACCAACAAGGACATTTTTTTTTCATCCACTAGTAATGAAAAATAAATCATAAAAGTAAGGGACTACGAAACCCTTGCATAGCAACATTTTTCACCTGCAGAGTGGCGTCGCTCTCTGAGTTCTACACAATGAATGGAGATAAAATACATTCACTATTATAATTGTTTACGAGGGATAGACGGATGGGTGAAGAAGTACAGTTTTCGTTGAAAATTGAATAAATTGTATTTTATATCGTACGTAAGTAAGTAAAAGGATCAAGAAAAATATTGAAAATTTAATAAATCTGCCTGAACTGAAATTAGTGGTTTGTATAATAATGAGGAGCTATTGTCTTGACCGATTTTTTTTTCATAAGCGGACCAATATACTCAATTAAGTATTGATAAAAGCCGTGCGAAATTAATTGATTCTGGTTGAATATAGGTACTATTTATTTTACCTATTCTTTGATTTTGAGTTCAGTATCCAAATCCTTCAACATCACTTCTTTTATATGAATCTCCATATCCCTATCAATTGTTTTCCTTATTTCTTCACATACTAGCACATTTTTTTCAATTCTTCATCCAAGTAGGATAATATTCTTTCTTGGAAGAATTACCTGTCGTGGGATTACGTTTTTGCCGTAGCTGTTATGAAATCTTTTAATTTGTCATTTGGAGGTTTAGTTAATCTCTCATTAGTGATTTGGTTATGAAATTGGCCCTTATGGGTATAAAAGATCAGCAGCAACAGAAATAGTCATTGTGATTAAAATATTCAAGCATGCCGGTCACACGTAAAGGTTTGAAGAACCGATTATGGTTGTCATCTACGAGTACGTCGTCTAGATCCGAAATCCAGCGAATAAATAAGGTGAGTTGAACTGGAATCGTACGTAAATATTTTATTGAACACAGTGTCCTGACAATACAACGGCATTTTGGTTAGCGTTAGCGATCATGTACACAGTAACTGTGAATAGAAAATTTCTAAAAACTGTGTATAATAATATCTTTAAACTATATTGCTGATACTTGATGGAAATTCATGATCATTTGAAACAAAAAAATTATAAACCTCCACTTATATGTATTGAAACACATATTAATTGTTTAGTATTTAAATATATGGTGGTATAAGTGGAAGTTTATTATCATTATGTAATTTGAATTACATGAGGAATGTGACAAGGTTCTCTTCTAAATAAAATACACAGCGATTGAAGGCTTCATTATTAAACTAGTAACTTTTCTATATAGTAAATAAAAGCAACAGTGTAATTTTTGTATTCCTTCTATAAAGCCGTTGTCATCATATTCTTCATAAAGCAAAGCACATTGAGATTGAAGAGGTTCTGGTAAGACAAATACAGAAAACAATATATTTTTAGGTGTCATCGAAGATGCGTGAATCTGGGACATCAAGATCATTAGAAGTACAGGAGCCTGGTACCGTACCGGTGGAATATAAGGATACCCAAGCTATTGGTTCTACGCCCTCAAATGAACAATGTTCGGATATTGATATCGTTGACGTGATTCTTTGCGGTGTAAAACGCCTCAGTGAAAATAATTGTTCTGAACAGGGTCCCTCTGCTGAAACAACGCATGAACAAAATTTAAGTTTCGATAGTGAACTCTGTGAGATTTGGGAAAAGACGTTAGGAACAACTATTACGAAGTCACTGATGCAGCTCATATAAGTCAGGACGAAAGCGCAAGCTTAATTATCGAGGAACCATCAACTGAAACCTCAAATAGAGAAAAGGGAAATAACGATGAAAAAATCGAACTCGAAGGACGGAGAATAGTCGATATTCAGCATTTTATCGACTGCCTTATTGCAATAAGTGATCATGATCCCCATTTCGGATGCTCTCTCATAAACCTTGAGATAGTAAAAGAAACTAGAAGAGGAGTAGCTTCTAAAATTACATTCAAATGTAATATGTGTATGTCCATGGAGACTGTAACAACTGCTTCTAATTTTGCTGTGCTTGGAATAACAAACGTGGGATCTGGGTAAACACACCTTAATGAGTTTCGTTCCACAATGAATATACCAACGTTATCTTCCAAAACCTACTCAAGAATCGAAGAAACTTTAGCTGGTCTGTGGGAGGAACTGCGATGGAGGAAATGGCTAAGACTGTTGAAGAAGAAAAACACTTGGCATTTGAATGTGGAGATGTAACTGCAGATGGTACACCTTTACTGCAAAAAAATCCGTACAAATCTCATAACATTACTGTTATGGAAGTAGAATGCCGGAATCACTTACTGAGAAATTTTTTGAGGAAAATAAGAGAATTAGTTCAAACCAAAAATGCTGGGCCTGTAATCCTCAGGAAAGAAATTAAGGTAATGTTTTCTAAATAAAATTTTAATTTTTCACGACTTCTGGAATACCTCGTTAACAAGGATCCTCATTATAAGAGTATTATTTTCATGGAATTGGTATTTTTGGGAGCTTATTAATGATAAATTGTTTGATTTCCAGGAAATTCAATTAACATTGCATTTTGCAATGATTTCATATTTATATTATTTCGAAATTTATTTAAAAATTTTAAAAACATTTCTTGAATATTCCATACATGATCAATATGATACGTAATTTTGTATATACCTAATTATATTATTTTTTATAGAAAAATTTGATGCGATTCAGATATGGAGTTATTGAAGCCATCAAGTTTAAAAGAAATGAAATGATTCCTTTAGCTGAAAAAGTTGAAAACTTGAGGAAATACATCTTAATCAGCCCGAAGCACATTTTGGAAGATCATTTAAAATGTTCGAAACACTTTTGTCAAAAAGAAACTGTAGACACAACAACAGTGGCCGATATGGAATTGACACGTAAGTAATTCTATACTTACCATAATATTTGTTGCTCTTCTATGAAATTATGCCTTTCAAAATAATTTGAAAACACTTGAAAATTTACTATACATCTGTTTTTTGGTTTCGTGGACTATATCTGCCTCAGTTTCTACAAACATTCTATTTGAAATGATATATTTTAAATTCTCAGCTTTCCTGCAATTCTCTATGATTTCATATTTATTACGTATTGAAAATATCGAGTAATTGATTTATCTGTATTTTCAGCTCTATATGACAAACTAATGGAGATTGTCAGATACCTCGCAAATCACTGGAAAAGATTAATATACGATGTAGACAACATTTGTGCAGAACAGTTCAACAATATAATCGCTAGACACTCAGGCGGAAAAAGAGTTAATTATGTCATAAAGAGATCTTACCAAACTCGTTGTTATGCGTCTGTAGTTGCCCTGAATTCAAAAAAGAATTGAGCAAACTCAAAACGAAGTATGGAAGGTTGAATGACCTCTTCGTTTCGAAATACGAGTTGACAAAACAAAAAAAAATTGATGCAAGCTTCTATCTCAAAACGAAAAATAAAACATAACAAACAACGGGAGCAATATCTGCTGAAGAGGCCAAAAAATTGAGGTATTGACACGAGATCAGGCTGATGCTCTTTTATGGCACAGTGAAAGGCAAACACGTTACTGCCTTAAAATTTGGAGAGATTTGCAGAAAGAGTGAAACCTCTTCAGTAAAAAAAAATGATAAAATCCATAATTCATCCCAAGGTACTTTATTCTAAACTCACACAATATGGCATAGAAAATTAAGTCAGAGCACGAGAAGACCTGGAGAAGTTTTTGCAAAGAAAAATAATAAAATGTGGACCATTCATTGATGAAGAATTCAGTTACATGGCTGCAATTCCTGATGGAATTGTTGAAGGTGAAAAGTCTACTGTGGAAATAAAATGTCCATACGGAGCCAGAACTATGACTGTGCATGAAGGGATAACTGAAAGGAAAATAACGTTTTGGAAAAAAGATAGGACGATCAACGAATGCCATAATTGGTACATTCAAATCCAGGATCAGTTGCGAATAACAAAAATGAATTTTTGTTATTTATGTGTTTGGACCCATCAAGGAATAAAATCCCTCGAATGGAAGACATCTGGAGTGATAAAATGGAAGGAAAAAATAAACAGTTCTATATCCATTACGTTTTACCTGAAATTGTAGATAGTAGGGCAAATAGAGGCATGGAAGTGTGAAATAGAATAAAAAGAACAAAATGAGAAATGAGTTTTATTAAAAATATTACCTTTCAATATTTATACTGACGCAGAATATTTTATGAAATCGTCCCTTCTAATGTTACTCGTTTCCTTCTGGTATATTTGGTCATTTTACACTTTCACACAATCAATAACCAAATAACATTATCCTCACGTACGTTAATATTTTTTGGGTCAAATGTAGTGATGCTGCGAGACTGGTCTTGGTCTTGCAGTCTTGGTCTTGCATAATTGCAAGACCAAGACCGAGACCAAGACCGTCTATGCAAGACCAAGACCCAAGACCAAGACCAATACTGGGATGCAAGACCAATACCAAGACTAACCTGGTCTTGGTCTTGGTCTTGCTGCAAGACTTGCGAGACTTGCAATACTCTTGCAGTTCCGTAACCAAATAACAAATTGGTAGGAAACATATTTTTTTGCTCGATGATTAGATAAGAAATGCTAGTAAATAACCGAATTGATTTAATCTTTGAACTCCCTTATTATCGTTCTTTATTTTACAGATACTAAAAATATTGAATTAACTTTTAATTCAGTCTTCTAGGATTTCCAGATTTCAAAAAAATTTGAAATACCCAATAGGATTTCCCTCAACGAGCTGTTTTCAAAGAATCCCGACAGTTCGTAGCCAGGGGAAGGTAAACTATACGGTTTTTATTTTTATTATTTTTTCTATCGCGCAGAATGTTCTAAGCAAACGTTACAAATCATCTATAAATCTGATATCTTTTTGAAGACATTTATCCAGTAGCCACATTTGGAGATTTTTGAAATTTTAGGTTGCCCTTATTTTGAAACTATTTTTTCGATCATGCTTATTAACTAACTTATCTGACATATTCACAAGACTGATTTTTGAAATAGATACCTAGTTTTATAAATGCGCGTATTAACAAATCTCTACCTGTTTTTAATTTTTTTTTTTGGAAAAACCTTTGTACAAATGTTGAAGTTAATTTTATAAACCAGAAATACTTTTAATCGCTTTCACTCAATATCCACTCTGAGAGATTATTTCTATTTTATCAAAGAAGATGGTACAAAACCATTGTAGAATGAGCGAGAGAATGAGTTATGTAATAGAAGTATGTATGCATGTAGTAAAATGAGTGCTCAGTTGCGACGGATGATACCAAGAAACCACAAATAGACTAAGTCGCGCTAGTAAGATACGATTCTCATATGTGAATGGTGATTATTAATTTATAAACTTTATTAATTAATTACGCATCTCACTTGCCCTAACTTAATTCTACGCACCTAGTTTTATTCTCATTACTTATTCTAAATTGGTTTGGTACCATCACAATACCAGGCCTGTTTGTTCTGGACAATGACAATTTTTTTATACAGTCGATATTTATCCCTTTCGAATGATAATATAATTAGGTACAGGCAATCTTATAGATTATGAATAACATACATCCCATACATATTGCAGGGTTCTTCTTCATTTGAATTAATTAATTACGGCTTAGAATCGCAAAAAAAATTCACACTTATAGGAAGATGAAATTTTTTGCAAGAGTCGTGCGAAGTCTTGCAAGTCTTGCAGCAAGACCAAGACCAATACCAAGACCGTATATGCAAGACCAAGACCCAAGACCAAGACTAAGGATTTGATGCAAGACCAAGACCAATACCAAGGGTGCAAGACCAAGACCAATACCAAGACCATATCGGTCTTGGTCTTGGTCTTGCTTTGCGCATCATTAGTCAAATGTCATGATCTGAAATGTGTATATTCTGAGAGGGTTTCATATACTAACACCTGTAGCTATTTATCTCTCTATGTACAGAAATCTTTGAACACTATTTTCAGATGTCTAAATAAAATGTTTTTTTTAACATGTATTAGAATCCGTTGACAATACAATACATTCATGAATATATATTTTTTAAGCCAAATTTCTTAAAAAATGTTTCTTGATCGTTGAATTATCGCTGTGCCACCTACATGAACAAACAACATTTGAGGTGCTTCATAAATAATAAGTCAAAAATAAATAATAGTTTAAAAAAATATCCTTTTGAAAAAATTGGTCCGACCTTAGTTGTTGCACTGAAAAATACAAAATAATATTAATTCTATCGGTCAAAAAATAGAAAACACGCTTTAATACAAAACCCTAACTAAAATGTAAAAAATAATCTTATATAAGTTTAAAATAGAAATAGATTGATTAACAAAATATTTGATTTTATTTTAGAAAAGCGTGCGAAGTGCTTAACGTCAGTTGTTCTAAATTAATCATTTATCGACAAATATTGGTAAAATTATTGTCATTATAAAAAGCATCCCACGCTTTTTATTCGCTACCTATATATCTCCAGTCGGTACCGCCGCAGCTGTACCGAAATTAGTTTTTCCCTCGTAAGTATTCGATATCGATGAAGCTTAGCTCTAGGACGGGAATTACAAATGAGAAATAATGCTTGCGTAGTATTTAGGCTCCACCTGACAGTAGTAAATTTTATATCTCCGCTGCACCCGTTGCCCCTCAGGTGTTACAGTTTGTAAAGTACCACTTCCACTTTTAAGTGACATAACTTGTTAGTGTGACTTTTATTGATTTTTACAGTTAAGATGTTTTTTATCTTTATGTTTGATATTTCCTTTAGTTTATGATTTCAGTTCTTATTTATAGCTAAGTTGGTACACAATTTTATTAAGAAACTAAACCGGTTATATGTTCTATAATATTCAATTGAATCATAAAATTAAATATATAACCTGATTATTATTTTACTGCTATTATTTTCATATTTAAGAAATCAAACATGTAAAATGGATCGTCAAAATTACCTTGCAAGATGGCGCTAGCACCCTTAAAATCGAGCCTGCAATGGATGCTGTCCCAGCCTGATAAAATTAATATTTGAAATCAATTTATTCCTTATTTCTTAACTCTGGAAGTTTTCTTAGCCAATAAAACCAAAAACCATAAGTTATCTGGGACGAGGGTAATGAAATCTTGGATATGTTCATGCCATTTGTGGTAAAATAAAAGCGAGTGTATGTATATGTTACGCTCAAAGACCGAATTCGGCCACTGACCTCATCTAGAACCGACATGGATAAATCAAAATAACCAAATGGAATATTCAGAACTCATTGTGGGCCAGCACATTTCCTCAATCAGAGATATAAACAGAACATTTTGGGCCATGCAGGTAGTTGGGAGTTCAAGCAGGTCAATCATATCAAAAACTACTTTCTGGATTTATTTAAAGTATAGAACAATCATTGCAGCTAATATTATTACCTAGAATGCTCCCCGTCTCTCGCTTTCAGTTATTTCAAAATTGACAGCTCCAGGATATCGGTTTGAAAATATAACTTCACTAAATAGTTAGGTATATGTACTCCATTCCTATGAGTTATATATTTTATGAATGATTGAAATGTGCACCCATCTGGTTAGCAATTATCAAATGAACGGAATTAATCCTAGAATTATAAAAGCCTATGTCGCGGGAAAATTAAATATTATCATAGATCAAAGGTAGCTGTGTTCAATTCTATGAAATAATTTGTTAATTTAAACTCGACGTTATCAATTGGAGAGAAAATAATATCAAATATGTCAAATTAAAATTTGTAAATGTACTAAGAACTTTCTACAGGACCAACTAATTTTTGATCTTCAACTGAATAATAAACAATACTATTCTTTCTATTAGTAAGAGAAATACACATTAAGGAAGTTCGTGTAAATTATTCAAAATTTGAATATCTCTACCAGCATATTCTGCAATTGAGAATATTAGGAGATTATTGGTATTAATTTTGAAATTATTATGATTTCTAGAAATTTGTTTTTAATTACAGTTTGCTCGATTCACGCGATATTCTTCATTTCTTATTACTAGTACTAGGTATGTGAATAAATTACTAGTAATTGCACAGTGGTATTTCATTTAATTTAAATTTAATATTGAATATTATTGAGGTTCCTTTGTTTATTATTGTGGGCTAAAATTTTTAAAATTTTGTTTATCGATTTCATTTCATTTCAAAACATGCTAAGGGCACGAATAAAGCCTGAATCAGTTGTAAGCTTGCTAATAAAGGCAAGAACTATAAGAACTGCACCATCAGCGTTCGACTTGACAATCTGAGATATCGATAACTGTAAACGGCTGCTCGACTTGAATTCACTTTATTTAATTTAATGTATTCTTAACAAATATTATACATTAATTTTAGCTTTCTACGTTCCTTCTCCATTTATACTTTATCAAAGCCAAATCACAAATTCGACTTTGATCAAAATGTGCTTGCAAAGGGGTTCAAAGTACTCTCCTGGACTCTCTCTCTCCTCTCCCTTTACATTTTTATATAAATAGATAATCCAGAACGGAGATACAATTCGACTGTCTGCTTTTTTTGGTTTATGCGCGAGTTTTATATAGTAAATCTACTCAGATTTTGATGATTTTTTATTCATTTGAATGAACTGACTTGAGAAATGGTCCCATATTCATAAAAACGCAAATCCGAAAACCGCTCCCGAAGGGGTGGAGACGGCAAATTCTCTCTAAAATCGAGAATCCGAGATGGTAGAATTAGAGATACCAAAATATCCCTAAACGTTAAAATTGAACATTTTTTCATTGTATGTAATTTCGCTATGTGGAAGAGGGAATTTCTTTCGAAAATTGAAGATCTGCAAATGGAAAATTAATAACCAGATTATTTGTAGCAACATTTATATTGAACATTTTTTTCATAGAGTTACGATTCTCGAGTTAAAAGAGTGGTGAAGTTTATAATAAGCGTATTTCCGCGACGATGTTCTTGGACTTCTGAATAATAGCAAATACAAACATAGCATACATGGATAATGATGAACATTCAACGATTTTCGTGAAAAATGTAACACTGAAAAGTGTAAAATAAATATTTAAAAAAAAAATTGCATTGACGTTATCAGTTGGTGCACTGAAAAGTACAAAAAAATATTTTTTTTATCCGTACATCGTCCAAAGGAGCAGGTCCAAATTTCTCAATAATATATGTATAGATACCAAGCCAAAATGTGGACCTATTGAAAAAGTATCGTATTTTTGTGGAATTGAAAGAAAACTAGAGGTGGAAAATGTTAACGGGTTGAACCTCTTATTTTTTAAATCCAATAGTTTGTGGTAACAAAAATATTGAAACTGAAATTTAATATATAAATAAATTAATGAAGTTGGTTAACTGTAGATTACTTATCAAGGCACCAATGATAAGAAATAACTATAGGTAGCCTAGAAAGTTATTTATCATATGCAGTGGGACAAAATAAGTATATTAGCAACCCAAATATACATAAATGCATTTTTAGAATTATGATTATGAATCGCAAAATTGTTTTCAATTTGTTTACAAACTCACGTTTATTGGTTTTAGACCACTTTGTGAGTTTTCCACCAATACAAAACGACTTCACTACTGGCATTCTACAGCTTTATGAACCTAGGTTAAGAACCTTTTCGACGTGTTTTCAGATAAAATATGTGTTATTCTACAGATGTAAGAAGAAAATGAGCAGGAGATGGCACGAATACGTTTTTTCAGCAAGATTTGACTAGCCTACATCGCGAGGCCATGAGCTAATCAATTCAAATTCTACTCTCGACAAAATCTCATAACATTTATGTTTCACTTATTTAAAACAAATACCACAGAACAAATGATTTAAAAGTAGGATCGCTGCTATTTGTCCATTTTAGGAATAGTGCCCATATGGTTCAGAGTTGTGTCCTAAGATATAGAAAAAAGAAATATTGCATAGGTAAACTAAGATACGATACGATATGTGAGAGCTTCACAGGGTACGTAAAGCCGTCGTTTTCCCTGGGTTGGTGATCATCCTTACCAACTACTCCAAATAGGATTAGGAATGCACTCGGCGCCGGGTCCAAATGATACAATACTTATTCATTAGTGTCGAAAACGAATTTGTCTAAAACGTTTCAACATATTTGAATAAAAACTTAAGAAATTTAAACTATTTGAATTTTAAAATATTTTTTATTACTTTCCTTCAACTGGATAAGGGGATCCAGAGCGATTTATCACGCTCATAGGGATAGAGACTTTAAATTCCGCATTCATACCTAGATCGGTGTCATCTCGATGCCTGCTAAGATTATCACTGATCTAATAAAGATTATTTAATATTATCCGTAAATAAGAAATCTTTATTGGACCATATATACTCCTATAAGCACATCTATGCAAAAACATTTATGAGTTCATTCACTGGAACTAAGCATGGGTGTGGAAAAGTTCCCCCTAAACATGTAAGCTCTAACTACACAATCTGTTGATTCGTTATGTCAAGTCAACTAAGTGATATATAGTAAGTCAATATTCTTTTAGTAAGTTCTTGTGCATATTGGACAAATCTGAGGTTAATGTGTTTAATTTAAAAAAATAATGCTAGATAAAAACTGTTTTTTCTGTAAAAAAATCCAAATTCAGGTAGATGCTTTTAGGTAAATTTCTTATAGAAATATACCTATTGCGATGGTTCACACTTTTGAATTTCGAAAAAATTTCAACGGCATGTTGTTATATGTCTATAAGTTAGTCCAAAAAAACATTTGGTTCAAAAGTTTATATATATATATATATATATATGGGATATTACGAAATTTGTTAACACGATAGAGGTCGCAGTTTTGAAGGTATCAAGTTCAAATTTGCCGCAAAAATCAATCTCTCAAATATCTCGGTCGAGTTCGTTATTGGGCAATATCGGGTAAGTAGTTTCAAAATGGCGACCATTCAAACATTTTAAAAAATTATCAAAAAAGAGCAGTAGTGTAAATATTATTAAAAATAATTTTAGGTTATAGATATAATCAGTACCTACAACTTTTGTTCAAAGCAATTTTTCATAGAATACACAGGTAAAAAAATAAAAATTAATAAAGAAAAATAACAAATATTGATAAAACATGAACACTCAATATAAATTTGATGTAATTGTACATTTTCTGGAGATCTTCATATAGACCCTGATTAAAAAAATATAGTATATTTATTGAAAAGAAATAGACGAAAAAAAATCTGCCTTGAAGTGGACTCGAACCCTGTCTTCTTTATATTCAACAGCCAAAACAAAAACCTCTAACCGCAAGGCTATGACAATTTTATTTAATGACATGTAGGTATACCAATGAAAAGGTTGTTAAAATTTCAATTCAATGAATTTTGAAAAATTTACCTTTCCGCTGACTACAGGCCATCGGGATTTTTTATTATTAGGATAACACCAAATTTGAGCTCCTGTGCATTTGTGAAGGGTGTTAGAGAAATGGGTAATTGGTAATAATGTTGAACGTCAGTAAAGGTTGGAGGTATCGTGATCAAATTTGCCTCGTAACACAAATACTGTAAAGATTTTGTTTAATCTCGATAATGGGCATTATTGACGAAATACTTCCAGAATTCTATGCCAGACAAATAGTTTTTTTTTATTTTTATTTATAACATTTAGTTATCTTTAACATTTTCAGAAACAAGATAAGACAATTAATTATGATTCTAATGTATACTATGGAGTCTACCCGAAGATGTTTACCAGATTACAACTACAAATTGAAAATCGTTTCAATGAAAATTACTCAAGTATAGGTGCAAAAATGGCTAACTTAATTCCACAAAACAGTTTCACAAAAAAATACGCAAGGTTAATGCTACTATTTTCCTGAAACCTACTGATCATAAGGAGATTGTAATCAAACCTATCTATAAATCGGGAGAAATAATACCATCCGTATTCATAGTCGAAACTTACGCTACTAAATTATGTGCGAAGGTTTTTGGCTGCCAGAACACAAAACTGACACTGACAGAACTTTCAATCCACGGTCGTAAATGAGGAATGTGCTGCAGTCTCACCAACCTAACCTTAAATTAGGTTTATGACTCTTATGTCAGTGTTATGGTAGGATAGTGTTTTGTTTTTTATTTTAATACGGTACTAGCTAGTACCAAACTAAAATTGCATTATGAATACGACTGTGCATGTCTACAACTACGACCAATCTCATTGATTTCTTCAGAAGCGAACATTTTTGAAAAGGCTGTTAATTATCGATTAACCATTTTCCTCCAAAATAATAAATTATTTTATTGGACTGAATTGCAGTTCGGGATCCTTTCGGCTTTGTCAAAATAACAAGAAAACACAACTTTCCGGTTTCAGAATTTTATTTTCCCAAAATAAAATTATTTTGGTACGCCTCTGGCAATATGTTTTGATACCAAATTTATCGATGACAAGTGCATTGTGGTCTGGTTGCAGATGTCCTCTTCTTCTTCCTTGATGATTCAACTGGGAATAATTTGATTTCGAATTTCACTGATATTTACTCTACGAGGTCTCTAGGAGAAATGATCTGCCCGTCGTATGAGATTTGCAGTTTATATAGGGAATTAGCTTGATCCACCCTTTTTCCACTTATTTGAAGTGCATTTAACTATTCCTCACACTCCGTAACACATGGGTTTCATCTGGAGAGATCTTTGGCATTCCATGCTCATTCCAAGTGAAATTCCTTCTCTTGCTTTTTGTTGTTTGTTGTAAATAGAGGAATTTTCGTTTTTCCTAATTAACTATTCAATGGTATTGAATAGAACCTTTAATTTTCAGTACACTACCTCCTCCTTAAGTTTCGTTCGTCCCGAACGAAATCCTGATTCAGGCATGATCCGGAGGAGTAACTTCTTCTTCACCGTTGGTCCCCCGATATGGAGCGAGTCGATCTAGATGTACCACTTTCTTCCCCGTGGTTTTCGTTGGATGCGATAAACGACATCGTTGAGCCGCGCCTGTATGGTGTAAGGACCTTCTCAATCGGTTTGCAGTTTGGGAAAACGGCCAATCGTTCTTTTTGGATTGAATAGCCAAACCCGGTCTTGCACCTGATAACCCTCTGAATTGGCTCATCGATCGTACCGTGGTTTCATGCGGTCGCTGGCCATACATCCGTATATTTTCTTGCTTGTTCATGAACTTCTCGTAGTCATTCTTGAAGCTGACTGGTGAACTCATCCGTGGCTTGTGTTGATGGAAAGGGCCTTCGAAAGAGCAAATCGCAGGCTAACCACAATTCTCTCCCGAACATCATGCAAGCTGGGGTCTCTTTAGTAACATCGTGCACCGCGGCACGATATGCCCTTAGAGCCAAAGGAATATATCGGTCCCACTCACATTGGTTGTCAGACGTGTACTTCTTCAGAAAGCTGACGAGAGTATGGCTGAACTTCTCGTCCATGCCATCGGACAGCGGATGCAAGGGTGTTGTTCGGGTCTTCCTTATGCCGAGTATCTCGCAGCCTCCTTGGAACAAGCGGCTCTCAAAATTCCGTCCTTGGTCTGAATGTAATTCCATGGGAATGCGGAAACGGCATAGCGTGTCAACCAGAGCCTGTGTCACCGTGGCAGCCTCTTGATTGAGTAGAGCATATGCCTCCGGCCATTTCGTAAAATAGTCCATTATAACCAATATGTACCGGTTTCCATCATCAGTCGTAGGAAACGGCTCTGCTATGTCGATGGCTATCCTCTCAAACGGTGCGCCTACAATGTATTGCTGAAGTCTCCCTCGGGCGCGTCTATGCGGTCCGCGGGCGCTGGCACACACATCGCATCGTCGGCACCATTCTTCCACGTCTGCTCGACATCGTACCCAATAAAACCGAGCTCGCGTTTTCTCCAATGTCTTGTTAACAACAAAATGTCCTCCAGCTAGCCCCTCGTGAGTCTCTCGAAGTACACGAGTCACCCTGACTCTGGGAATTACTATTAGCGATGTTGTTGTTTCCCCATTTGGATGCTCCCATTGGTATCGCACCACACCGTCTTCCAGTTTCAGGCTGTCCCAAAGACTCCAATATGCCTTGGTGATAGAACCAAATTCAGCTACTCCATGCCAGTCTGGGCGTCGGTTTAACTTCGTTTTCCATCTCATTATTGGCGCCAAGTCTGGATCAGCATGTTGATCACGACTGATAGCCTCGTTGGACCATTCGTCACACTCCGGTACTAGCGCCACCGGTCTCGTAGGAACGTCTTCCAGTGTTTCTACCCCCGTGCATTGCTTACACGCAGTCGTGCAGGGTCTCCTTGATAGTGCGTCAGCATTCCCGTGCGTCTTACCACTGCGATGCTCAATCGAGAATTTGTTTTCTTGCAACTGCTCCAGCCATCGGGCTACCTGTCCGGTTCTCGAAATCTCATCAACCAGCGCAGTGATGCGTGATCTGTACAAAGAGTGAATTCCTGGCCATACAGGTATATGTGGAAATGTCTAAGGCTTTTGACAACAGCAAGCAATTCTCGTCTGGTGGTGCAGTAATTGCGCTCTGCCTTACTCAACACCCGACTGAAGTAGGCCACGACCTTCTGCTGACCGTCTTCTTCCTGCGACAGAATACCTCCAATACCGACCTTGCTGGCATCTGTGTCCACATAAAATCGGCGACCTAGTTGTGGGTAGGTCAGTATGGGTGCCGTACACAAGGATTCCTTCAACTTCTGAAGAGCCTCTTCGCAATCTGGCTTCCACTCGAATGATTGATCTGTTTCTGTCAGCCGATGTAATGGCTTAGCCAGGTTGCTGAAGTCCTTGACGAACAGGCGGTGATAGGTACTTAACCTAAGAAAGCTGCGAAGCTCTGAGGCATTCCTTGGACGAGGCCATTCTTGAACCGCTGCTAGCTTGGCTAGGTCTGGTCGGACTGTCCCTGTTTACCGCATCTCCAGCATCTTAGCACTGATGGGCCTTCCTCCTCCATGTCGCCAACCTCTCTGATTCTCACAGTTGGCTTGGCCACCCTCTTAGCAGCTTTCAGTTCAAGTGCATGGATTAGTGCCTCACTAATCAACTTCGGACGCTGCATCCGCACGCCCTGCTGGATGTCACCATCTTTGATAGCATCGATGAACGCTGACACTCCAAGGCGTGCCCGTACCACACTGGTGACTCCCTCCGGATAAGCCAGATGTGCCAACCTTTCAACATCTGCTGCCAACTCCTGTAACGATTCATTGGAGCGTTGACTTCGATGTTTCAATTGTGCGTTGAAGATGGCGGCCTGATGTCTCTCTCCAAATCGCAGTTCCATGGCTTCAACCGACTGCTGGAAACTCCATGATTGGCCATCGGGAAACGATCTCAGAACCTCCATAGCACTTCCGCGGAGTGCCAATACCAGTGCCGTCGCCTTCTCCACTGGGCTCCAATGATTCGCGTTAGCGGCTGCTTCGAACTGCCTCAGATAGGTTGTCCAAGAGGTGCTGCTGTCGTAGGTGGGGGCTTGGATTTTACTATCAGCTCTTGTAGAATGTCCAGAACAGGTACGGTTTTCTAAGAAGTTGAGCTTCTCCACAACATTTCCGGTATTATTTTCAAATTGTCTCTGCATGCTCTCCATCTTGATCTGCAGCTGCTCCGTTTTTGTCTTGGCTTTTTCAGCTGTTGTTACGGCAGCGTTCGTCCTACCGTTAACCTCTTCCATTTTGCAGGTCAGGGCGTCCATACTGTTGTTCCAAAGGTCCTTCTGCTCTTCCAACTGCTCATGAAGGCGATCAACCTGTTCTCGCATCTCTCCCAGATGTTTGGCTTGCTGCTCTTTCAACCGTTATTCCATACCCTGCAGAATACGCTCCTCCAGTCCCAGGGTTTGCTCAGCTTGTGTTTTGAACTGCTCCGCTAACTTGGCTTCGATGTTCCGGGACTGCTCTGCTAACTTGGCTTCGATGCTGCTAGCCTGCTTGTTGTGTCGCTTGCTCTGTTTGTTGTCTCGTCAATTCGGCAAAGGTTGCCATAATGGATTCCATGTTGGCCTTCTCTGTGGACATCCTCTGTTCTTGTTATTTGACTAGAGATCCCACTTCTGACACCAATTGAACTGAATTGCAGTTCGGGGTCCTTTCGGCTTTGTCAAAATAACAAGAAAACACAACTTTCCGGTTTCAGAATTTTATTTTCTCAAAATATAATTGTTTTGGTACGCCACTGGCAATATGATTTGATACAAAATTTATCGATAACACGTGCAGTCTGGTCTGGTTGCAGATATCATCTTCTTCTGCCTTGATGATTCAGCTGGGAATAATTTGATTTCGAATTTCACTAATTCTTACTCTACGAGGTCTCTAGAAGAAATGATCTGCCCGTCATATGAAATTTGCAGTTTATATAGGGAATTAGCTTGATCTATCCTTTTTCCACTTATTTGAAGCATTTAACTATTCCTCTCACTCCGTAACACATGGGTTTCATCTGGATAGATCCTTGGCATTCCATGCTCATTCCAAGTGAAATTCCTTCTCTTGCTTTTTGTTGTTTGTTGTAAATAGAGGAATTTTCGTTTTTCCTAATTAACTATTCAATGGTATTGAATAGAACCCCTAATTTTCAATACACTATCACCATCAATATAATTTTTAAGATGGCAAATAAACGCAATATGCTATAGCAGAGCTTATGTCAATTGTCTATTCAGCTGTTGATAATAAAAAATCATGTTTAGGTGTATTTGTCCAGGTAGCAAAAGCTTTTGATACGGTCAATGATGAGCTTCCGCTTGATAAACTAGATTGCCAAGGTATACGGGGTACTCAGTGAAAATTAATGATAAAACAGTAACGAAAAACCAGTAAACTTTGGGTTCCCACAAGGTTCAGTCCTTGGTCCTGGTCTATTTATCATATATCTAAATAGTCTACCTCAGTTTGATTCTAAAGGCGTAATTCTATCATTTGCAGACGACACTGCCATTATATATGAGGGTAACTTTGGGACAAAATTGAAGAAACCGCTAAAGCAGATATTCAATTGATTTTTGATTGGTTCAATGAAAACAAACTATCAGTCAACGCTTCGAAAACAAAAATAGTTCCTTTCAACTCTTACAGATCCTTTCTACCGTATTACAATACTATGAATTTGAAAAATTACACACTTGATGTTGTTTATTCAGTCAATTACTTAGGTATCCATACTGATTCCATCTCGAGGTGGGATGTACAGGCTCGTGGTATCGCAAACAAATTAAGAGGTATGATTTATAGATTCAAACAATTAGTTGGATTCATAACACTACACCAATTGAAAACTATATATTACGCATTCGTGGAATCCATATTACAATATGGTATTACAGGGTTTGAGGGATTCTAGATTCGGGAGTTGGATCTTCTCAGAAATATGACTGCAGTATTTGTAAGGGATCATCACGGGGTGTGCGTTGTCCAGGAAGTCGGAGGTCTTCTGGCTGTCGGCTTGTACTTTCGTTATTCCAATAAACGCATGACACTCAGGTTCGAGTTTAATGATTGAGTTCTGGGCAAGAGTAACTGTCTTTGTATTTACTCGCGGGCAATTTATGGTCACTTGTAGTGGTTCCGATAATATCGTCAACCACACATTGTTCTTGATTTTGAACACGTTATATCCTTGAATAAAGATTATCGTACTGTCACAAGTTTTGGTTATCTCTTAACGGTTCTTCAACAATTGGGCCTCACATGCAGCACAACTATCTATGGGGTAGGGCATATAAATTTGAGCACAGTTTTTTATGTGGACTAAGATCCTTACAATTATTTCGATCCCTGATAGGGATATACATCAGAGAATCATCATTTCACGCGATGTTTTTTTGAGATATACTAAGGATATGATGCAAATCAGTTCTTTTATCTAATATTGGGATAGGATATAGGTGATATAGGGTATAGAGTGTTTGTTCTACAAAAATATTCTTAAAACAAAGACGATATTGGGAACTTCGAGGATGTCGATGTTGATCCTTTCAAATGGAGCTTTTGGCGTTTCGGTTATAACAAAAAACGGAAACACCTAGACAGACTGTCTAGGTGTTTCCGGTACACTTGTGCCTTCTGACAGGTTTCGCATTCCTTGATAAATTTCCCCACATCTTTAGTCAATCCTTTCCATTGTTATTTTTCTTTGATTCTTCTGATTGTCTCTTCCACACCTCATGTAAAATAGTTTTTCCATTGTGAAACTGGCTAAGTTCATTGGGTAGAAATAGATCTTGTCTTGAAAATAACGCTCCAAAAAGGTATTCATTGATGGTATCTGGATTGTATGGTAATGTAAAGTATTTCCTATTTTTTACTGTCTTTCTGGAAAGCTTATTGATTTTCAAATTCTCAAAGTCTGCATTCTCCTCGAAGATATCTGCCATGATTTTGTCATTTATGTCTTTTAGTTCATTCTGTCGGAAACAGCTCAGGATGTTCTTATTTTTCTTATCAAGGAGTTGATCATGAGAAAATTCGATTTTCGAATAATCAGTAACAGATTGATTTTTGTACAGTTAAACAAAGGTGTCGAACTCTTAATACATCTTATTGTGCTGGGCAGCCTTATTTTCTTCATTATCTATATTACCAATATCGTCGTCATCCGAATATTTGGTTACCAAATGTTCTCGGTACGGTGTTAGTTGAGCTTCGTTTTGAAATTCCCAAAAATGGTTAATTTTAATTCTAGACGTCCGCATTTTTGACCGACGAACCCCGAACGGAGGAGGTATACAATTCGATTGTGTGCTTTTTTTATATATGTAACGAATACATTAAATTAAATAAATATATACTTAATGCGTTATTTCATGCCATTTTAAAGATACATAGCCGTATTCATAATCAATTATAAATGATACCTCAAACACCTTACATGATGCTAGTTTAGTAGTACCTAAGAAGTTTTATTTACGAATACGGTTAATTGCATCCAGATTTGGTATGTGTTCATTATTTAACATTCTTCTATACATTTCACTGATCATTTTATTATGTGAATCCATGCTTTTTGAGGTTAAAGAAAAAATAAATTTGGGCCTTTTTCCTCTTACATCCTTTGCTTTCTGCAGATTAATCTTGCGTAGACTTTCCAGTTTTATCTAATAAATATACATTTCAGAACTCTCAAAAAATATCTATAATGCAGATAACAATTTCAAAAAATCAATTAGACTATAGTTAAGTGGTAATTAGATCCAAATCATTTTCAACCTGGTTCACCACGTTGGATTGCGCTGTTGAATGGACTTTCCATGATAAGGATGAAGTTCGACTATGAATATTAATAGCGTGTGAAATATATGAATTGTTCTCCCACATTAACTGAGGTCGAGCAGATAGCCCCCAGGGACCATACATAGGTATAGAGTAATTAAATGAAGATGTTCGAATTTATTACTTGGTAGGTAGTATCTACATGGACGAAATATGTCCGAGATTAATAGGTATAAATTCAGATTATATTTATAAAACATTTATGGGTAATAGTGCAAAGAGTACCTATCTGGAATTCTGTGAATAGTAAATTAAATATTTGCTATTAAGAAAGAGGTATTAAAAGATGGATAATCTCACTACGAAATTCTAAGCATCATATATATTCAATCATAAAAGGTAGGGTGTTACTTCGAAAAAAGCAAGTGAAATATAACAGCATAGGCACCTGACTGAACTAAACTACTGTATCAGAACTGTTTATATATCAAACTTCCTTTTCCATAATATACCACCTTATACAAGCAGCAATTTTCAGCTCCTACGATTTGCTTCTCAATACAATCGCTCGCAGTAGACATAGCTTGCTTGCTTGTGCCTATACATAACTTTGTCGATATGATCAGTACGCATTCTTCAACATCCATGATGTTTGATTGGGATCGGTTTAATAATATCCTCTTAACCGCTGATTGGAACTCAACCGAGGGTCAACCGTATCTCAAGTCCCCAACCGCATGATGAACTGAGTGTTTCATTAAACATTTCAAGCGCTGGATGGCTTCAACCGGCGGTCAATCAACCGAAGGTTGAATTGACATTTATAAAATTGGATCTTTACTAAATCCACGACACTCTTGTCTGACTTAGACAAGATTATCATTGTGAATAATAAAATTGATCATCATTGACAATATTCTATTAGGTCAATAACATTTGAAACGACCTAGTACTGTCAACGAATAGAATTACCATATGACCGAGCCATTAGAGATAAACTTTCCGTTGAATGAGTAATAACTGGGAAAAGCTTACACTAATGAGAAAAGCGAGCACTTCAGTAAACAAAATTGAATATTTTAAGCAAGTATGCATTCCCAAGAGACTACTTATCCGCCATTCAGATATAATGATGTCGGAATTTTAAATATATTGGAAATTCAATAGGTTCATTTTATTCATTCACTTGTTATGAATTCAAGATCTGGAATGTGATAGGTGAGTATAATGGTGCTGTTTGTTAAATTAACAAGAGTTGAAATTTTAAATCAGGGTAGGTCCTTATGAACTTAACAAAATTTCAATGGAGGTGATTATCGATTCCAATTTATGTTAGTTTGATAACCTATTGACCAGCCTCAATGATTATTTCCGATTTGAAAATTCGAAGAATGTAGATTAATTTATTTAACCGATACCAGTGGGAAGGTAAAATTTATAGATAGCATTGAATTAAAAAAGAAAAAAATGTTTATTATTTTCTTCGAAATACATCTCATGTAATATTTACCACTAAGATGTTTATAATGTCGATCTTAATGGTGGAGTTATTTTGGGGGAAAAGTTATATGGAGAGAAGTAATTTTGATGACAATGTTGGTGCACCGTCAACCTTGAGCGACGATAGATGCTTTTAAATACGTACCACTACCGAAACAGTACCAAATCAAAGTTGATTGCATGTATCCGGAAGCTTATCCAGTAACGTGCGGCCGCAAAGTGACTGCCGAGAATTGTGCAATCATTGCTATCAGACGTCAATTGTGCAGACAGCAGCCGCTGGCGTCTAGTACCTCAATACTTCGTTTGCAACCGAGAGTCCGTCGGTTTCAGGTCAATGATTTTTCCAATCATTAAATCTTCTAAAATAAATCCGGGGTCACAAGAATCTCTAGTAAATGGCAAGAACTAGTGGTCGATATCTCTTGACCCTTACCAACCCGCACTAAGGTAACGGGGAGGTCTGTTCAATAGTCGACATACAAAATGATGACGAAAAAGAAGAAATGATTCATTATAAAACTACTATCGAACTGAAGTCATGCTGCTTTATTCTCATGCAAAACGCTAGATTGGACTTCATTTGAGTGAGAGCAAATCTTCAGTAGGTATAACTACTTCTAGTTATCAGGAGAATATTGTAAAAGGTACCTACTAGTTATTGAGTCACTGACATTTAGAGTTAAGATAAAGTTGGTCGTTGGGAGTTGGTTGAATCCTGTTATTATTTGGTGACGTTTCGTTGGACCCTCTCAAAGAGTTGGATGTCTTTTACCAAATAAGGGGACCAGATGTGGAGAGTAGTTATATTCCAGATGCTGACAGATATAATTTTTGTAAAGTAGAATGAAGAGTCTTTTATCTGGATAGTTGATGAATTTGTTAACTAGCACTATTGGCTTAGTTCGTAGCAGATAGTTCTTTTTTATTGAAAATGGCTCCCAGTCATTGTAGTTGTCTACTTTGAGAAATGGTTTGAAGCCAAAGAAATGATCGAGTGATGGGTTGTTAAAGCCAACATGTAACATGAAATTGTCGACATTCAGAGATATGGTCCCAGGTTTCCAGGCGAGAAGTGCGTGACCTGAATGGAGAACAGTAGGCAGTTCTGAGCCTTGGGAATCTCCCAAGATGCCTGACTTAATGAAAATGAGAATCGCTTGATCCGACTCTCACTTTGAAAATCCTGCCGGAGACAAACGCAGCGACCATTTAAATAGCTGACCACTTATTCCGAAATATTCTATTTTGTGGAGGAGTTTCGTATATCAAACGCCTTATGGAAGTAGATGTAATAATATCAGACAGTTTTTTATGTAGGTGCTTAACTTCTGAGAAAATTTAAATTGGACTATTGTCCACATCCCATTAACTGAAGTCCATCACGTATACCGATCCCATCAGTACTCATCGCTAATCTGCGCCGCTCCAGAGCTCCAATGACATCGGTAGATACAGACATACAGACTTCTATATTGCTAGTTGGGAGACCAGAATGTGACAGGCAATATCAATATCCATATACAGTACTTCGGTTACACCTATCAAGAACTGATCAATCAGCGTTATTGCAAGATAATCCGTAGTACACACACACTATTACCACCACTATATGGATACGGACATAAGAGTTTGTACTCAGCTTAACGAATAACATCAAAAAAGCTCACCTGGTTCACACTTTGACAGTCCTGTGATAAAAAAATTCAAGGAGGCCGTATTTGCCCAAAACTCCGCATACTAGATAGATCCATCATTTAAACAGGAGGCTTTCGAGATCCTGCATATCATTTGCAATTTTTCAACAATCTCTGAAAACACTTTCCATGCGTATATCTAAAGACATAAATCAAAAGGAGTCAGGTAAAGATCTCAAAAAAGCTATGCAATAATGCATTAAAACACAGGTTGATCTATTAGGAAAAGTTGAGTTATTGCCATTAATATTTTATCAACTGGAATACATATTCCCGAAGATAGAGATACCTGTAAACGGGTCCACTACAAACAATAACCATGGCTCTGGCACTAAGCCATCGTGACCCCAATACTCATTCTGTCTTCAAAAAAATCGTAGTAGATGATGGAACATCGATTCTTAATTCAACTATCTTTTAAAAAAAATCGCAATATCTTAAAGAATCGAATAAAAAAGATGGTTTAACTGTATTGGCTGATACTTGATGGAAATCCATATTAGATAGGAATTGAAACAATATATTAAATTTCCACTATTATATATTTTAGACACATAACAATTGTTTCGGCACGCTGTACTTTTATCAAATGTGAGTATAAACTAAAAGTATGGTTGTTGGCAATGAGATGTGAAGCCTAGTTGGAATCGGATTTTTGGTGTATGAATGAGCTTTTATGTTCATTGATCGGGTCAAGAAATTTCCACCTGTTTGTCCTATGTAAACTTTCGGGCAATCTCCACAAGTTAGTTGATAGACACCAAATTTACAGTTATCAGGAGTTTTAGATTTATTATTCTTAATAAATTTACTTAAGGTGTAACATCTGAAGGCTATTCTTAGATCATGTCTTTTCTTCAGGTGTTTTGTGACGATTTCTGTCGGACGACCAGTATAAGTTAACATACAGAATCTGTTATTAGGGCTCGATAAATATGGAAGAATAGGGTATACCATCTTAAGGGATTGATTATGACATATTTTGGAAAGAAGTGATCTATTAACACTACTTTGAAGACATTATTGAACCGATTTGTTTGATAATATTCAATTCTTTCTGAAAGTTGTTATGACTCAAAGGGATATTAACAAGTCTATGTATATAACTATTAAGGGCTGCTATCTTATGTTTATATGGATGATTAGAAGTATAATGGATAACAGTATCTGAGTGTGAAGGCTTATGATATACTGAGAACTCATGTCTATCTATTAACTCTACAGATAGTAAGATCAAGAAAATTGATTGAGCTGTTATTCTCTAATTCCGTAGTAAACTTAATAGAGGGATGGAGGCTATTAACGAAATTCAGAAATCTACTGAGGTTTCTATCAGTGCTAGTAAAGCAGGCTAATATATCTAAGTATCTAAACTAATATAAGAAATGTTTACTCAGGGGGTAGTTGTGGATAGATAGATAGAATCTACTATCAACAACCTCCTCTCCTCAATGACCAGATCGATGGTATGGCCAGTCCACTATTACATTTGTAATTGTTATTTAATCACTAGCCATTAATATTTATATTATAAATAGGAACTTAACATCTTAGAAATTAGTTTATACTTACATTTGATAAAGGTGCAGTGTGCCGAAACAATTGTTATGTGTCTTTAAAATATATAATAGTGGAAATTTAATATATTGTTTCAATTCCCATGTAAAAAGATGGGTCTAGTTATGTTGAATGATTTTTTGAGGATCTGTGCAAGGACCTTTTTTGACACTAACATTGACATAAAACGCTTGAAAAAATATGAAATTGATACCTCGGATAGAAAAAAGTTATGATAGATCACAATGTATATAATTGACAATTAACCAAAAGTACATCATACATTACCACTCAAGCAAATCACTCATTTTTAAAACTGGTGCCCTGCAGATCTATATTATATTGACTAACTCAAAGTCATCAATGTTTTTTCATACAAAAGATTTTCATACCGTGAGCTTTTGGACTAATTACTACGTACGATTAAGATTGTAAAAATATTGTACTATGATACCAGACATTCCTCCGTCAATAGTAGCTTAAATTACTCTTTTACTTAGGAGTACATTATTTATGTAACTTGATATATAACAAGGACAATTTTCTTCGCCAAACAATAAATATTGACTCACCAAAATATGGATCGAGAAAGGAAAGCAAAAGTGAATTTCGTGAAGGAAAAATTCCTCGAAAAGTGAATGTTGAGCAAATATAATTTTCTTCGCTACTCACATTTGTTTTCTCTAATATAGATATATTGTTATTTATTATCAAATTACTATATTTTAATTAGTAACAGAATAATCTTATTCGAAGAAAGTAGCATCTAATTAAGATATAAGAATTTCAAATAAAATCATAATGAGGGTGGAACGGTTTATATCTGCTTCTCACAACAGTATGTTTAATATTCCTTGGCGAACCAGAACAAGCGCAGCTTTCTTGTGGTTAGACCGCGTTCCTGTCGCGTAGATTAAGAAACTGTGGTTTATTTATTATTATATTATTATAAATGCGCCATGTCGTATTGCTCTAATTATAATTTAGGATATACTTTAAACTTACCTAGAGTATACATGTTGAAATCATAATATTGTTTTCAAATTTGCATTTGTTTTCATTACAGAATGATAAGAATAGAATTAATTATTATGGGAACCAGTACAATGAGGATGCACCTCAAAGTACCTACATGCTTTGAACTCCTAATATATTGATGCTCCTAATTATGAAATACGGAAATTATGAGTGTCAATTATATCATTCGAATGACAAAACTTAAAAATAATTCACCTCACAATAATATCTAATTTTAATATCAATGTCACAACGTAATAGAATGTAGAACATATACTGAATTTATAATTAAAATTAAGATGAATCCTACATTTGACTGCCAGAGTATTAGTTCATTGATTTTCGAGAAAAATTGCTCCCTTCGGAGAAGTTGTTTAAAGGGAAGGTGATTTCGGATATACGTTTTTAAGAATATGGGACCATTCCTCAAGTCTCCTCTTTCAACTGAATCAAAAATCATCACAATCGGAGTAGGTACGTTTACTATATATTTACAACGCATGCACGAACCAAAAAAAGCGGACAGTCGAATCGTATACTTCCTCCGTTTGGGTTTGTCGGTCAAAAATAGAAGTTCTAGCGGGTACATATAAGAAAATTAATATAATGGATCTATGAATTTAGATTCTTTTTTTGTTCTAAAAAATATTCTCATATGAAAATGTAGCCCAAAATCTTCTATTTACCCGCAACTCCACGACTGTAAAATTCTCAGCACCAATAGAATTAACATTATTTTTTTGGTATTTTTGAGATTACTTCAAAAATATTTATTGAAAGAGAAGATATTGCATATTACAATTTTGGAATGTCGGACTAATTACAACAGCTCTCTACTTGAAGATTGACTTTTGAATAGTAGAGGAACAAATCCAGTCATTTCCAATGATCAGATTTAGTTAGTCAAGAGCTAGGTGAAGTCAATTTAATAAAGGTTATTTACTCTCTTACCATTCAATTTATCAATAACAAAAGTATTATGGTTTCAGTTGATGACGTCACCTAATACTGACCAGTATACTGGATGGAATTTAGGAACGCAGGCTATATATTACTATGAAGTGTGACCTCATATAATAATGTTGCTATTATATTCACGCTGTTCAATTCTCTAACCATATAGCAAATTAGCAAATCTAAATTTTTTTCAGTCCTATTTAGCTCAGACAAATCCTTGTTATTGTATGATATAGGTAGATGAATTTTCTCTGACCCATTTCGCAATTAACTTTCACCCTCTTACGTGACAAACCCTCTTCTTCTATTTATTTCAACTGGCACGCATCAGGTGTCACACATATATCAAAAATGATGTTCGTATCCCCCAACTTACAGTGTAGCTACGAGAAAATGTGTGAACGGGAGAAACTAAAAATCAATATCTATTTCCGAATGTTTCCAAAAAATAAGGTAGGTATGAATACCATGATGGCAATATTCATCTATGAAATAAATATAAATCTTTATACTATTACATACATTCAAATATTTTTATGAATATTGATTGCTTTCTACTAGAAGTTTCTATAAAATCCCAGACGGAATATCTTTGGATGACAAAAATGATTTATATAACTTCTCGTTGTATTTAAAAAGATATAATGGTACTTTCTTCTTCCAATGGATATACGGCAAATGACTTCATACTTTTAAGGTCTATTCTCACCTAAGCGGCATCGAGCGTAGCGGCGCGGCGCGAAACGAAGCGCAGCGTCATTTCGTATAGGCTATTCCCACCTGAGCGGCATTTGGTAGGAGCAGAAACGAAAAAGTTGTAGTTTATGTTTTTTTGGCCAATTTCGAGAACAAACTGTGATTAAAAATTGTTGACAACATTTATTTTTCTACTTGATGATTTCTATCTATGAATTTTTGTTATCTGCTGTAAGATAATGTGGGCTTATTTTTTTTTTTGATATCACTAATTTATATGATAAAACAAGATTTTACCATTTTAAGTAGATAAATTTTTAGTAGATGGCCTTTCATAATTTGTAGGATTTAGTATCTATATTTTTGAAATTGTAAAATGGAATGAATCCGTAAATAAATAAATAAACAAACAACCTTTACAGATGCAAAAATAATAACTCTTTCCCAAACAGTTTTTAATTCAAATAATTTCAATTTAGAAATACATATTAACTCTTTGATAAATTAGTTTTTTTATAGTTAGTTCTGTTGATATGTAAAAGCAAAAGAAACTTAACCCTTTCGTTAGTTTTCTCTCCAATTTCAGTTTATTTTTTATTTTTTATTTTGATTATTGTATTCTTTTTCGGCATGTCATATAGTTCTTCATATCTATCAATTTTTTCCACATCCATAACTAATTTTGCATTGCAAGATCTTAAGGTCGGCAGGCGTTCACGGGCGTCAAAGTATGAGTTGACGCGTGCCAACGCTCCCGGTCGCTTTGAGAAGTTGACGCATCGGGCCCGAACGCTGCGCTTGGCGCCGCTCCGTCTTAGTGAGGACCGTCTCATTCAGTAACACGCAAACTATTGTGAGCGTCATTTTGACGCGCCGCGCCGCTTTGCTTGTTGCCGCTTAAATGAGAATAGGCCTTTATAGTTGTTTGTCAAAATAATTATAATAGCAGGTACCTACTCATAATTGGGTTCTCTGTTGACGAATCCAAGTACCTTATGCTTGCGATAATATAGCTGGAGAGTGGAAGAAGATAGTGCTTTGCACCACTCGTACCCTGGTTGACAATTCAGCCAAAAGCAATTGTCATAAGAGTAGAGCCTGGCTCTTAGGGCTCCATATAGAACATATATAATATATAACCATCCTTTTATTGAACTTCTATCTAATAAATGAGGCATATGATTATTTCCATGGCATTGTCTTTCTCTAGCACCAATTATATGTACCAGCTTTAGAACCGTGTTCGAGTCCATGGCAGAGACAAATTCAAAAGGTTTTATATAATTCACCAAATATATGCTGGACTTATACATAGAGAGGATTGGTGGACTCAAATCTCAAACGTTGTCAATTCATACAGTCAGAGGAATCAGCTAATTACGGTCACATTATTTGACAAAATTAAAAATAATGTTAAGATATTGAGTTGTGATTGGTTTGGTAAAAGCAACTAAAGTTAAATTCAATTACGCTTTATAACCTACAAGAATGACAAAAGGCATAGATTTCATATTATACTGACTGTTTTGCTACTAGGTGGCGATCGCATATAAAAACAGAGCACAATATATAATTTGCATGTCATATAATTTGAAAAATAAATATGACAAATAATCAACTGATCTCATTAAATATTAATCATAAAATTGACAGCCTGGTGGCGGTTTGAGGAAACCAATTAACCTGTGACTCTGTGACGTAGATATAGTAGAATCTTCTTACACTTTGTGCAATTACAGTTGACGTGAAATGAAATCTTACTCACTATGTAACTAGAATGGCAAGTGTAGACTTTGCTCAGTTTCTTCTCAACGTGAGTCAAGAGCAAAATAGGACTGATTTGTTTAGAACTTGTTTACATTAGTTCAAGACAATTTGATTTGTATTCTTTACTGCTGACACACTGTCTAAAGTAGAAAAACTAAGTTGGAATTTTCTTGGAAGTTATACTTATTGAAGAGATACATTTTACTGTTACTCGGCAGCATCCTCATATATCATATTGGTCTCAAAGATACTTCCAATTTAAGAATTAAAAATACGCTAACTTGATAATCAAAGCAAAAACTTGATTACAGTTCACATCATATACGGACAACATTTTTACCTTTGAAAATCTAAAGCCAATTTACCATTCTTTGAAGTGTATCCTATTGAATATCAAAAGAAAATTCCAATTTATAAGCACACCTCAGCCTACGATACAGTTTAATTTATGGACAACCTAACAAAAAACCGTTAATCATTGTACGCAGTTGCTAAATTAAAGTCCGGTCAGAGAGAGAGCAACATCTTTTCCTAGATAGAAGTGACATTCACAATTTATTGCGGTGCTCCAGAACCCGAATTTATTTATCCATAAATAAGAGACGCGTTCTTCATTATCTGTTTATTCATGAGAAAGAAGAACGTTTCAACGAATAACTTTATGAAAGTATCATCAAATATAGAGTTCTGGATACAAAAAAATTAATCGGAAATCTTACCCATATTACAAAAGGTGACTCAATGCCAAGGATAATTGAACTGATCTTATGTTATACTCTTCTATGAAAAAATCTAGACCTAGACCTAATATTTTGGATTTACCTAAATAATCTCCATTCAAAACTGGCTTGAGAACTGCAGGATATACCTACAGAAATACTTCTATCTAATATCTAATCTAATAATAATGAAGTTGTTCATAAGAGAAGTTTCACTTTCCGAACGTATTTTAGAAGGTATTTTTTTAATCTTGAACTTTTTCTGTCGTCAATTGTTTTAAATTTGATTTTATAGAAACTGAAGTATGTCAAGGTCAAAGAGGATAATATAGTAAGTGAACAATTACTAACCCTAAAATAATAAAAGGTAAAAGAAAAGTAAAAAATTGGGTTAATGTTGCGTTTCTAACTGCAAGTCCCCCTCAAATTCATTGAACAATTATCATTGTTCCTACACAGGGACTTGCAGAAAAATCAACTAGGTGTGACAAGTGATATTATCGAAATATGATATTACAATTTAGAATATTTTTTTTGTGTATGTGAAACGATTTCTGCTTAACCTGGTTATTTAAACATTATGGTTATTCATCTCGTAATAAAATAAAATATTCCAGTTGTCTTCAAACAGTTACATCACTCAATGACTAATGATGAAGAAAATGCTAACCTAAGTAAGTATGTTTGTTACAAATTGTTGGGGAGTTTTGCATTGTTCTGGTGTCTTTGAATCTATATTAGATACATTGCAGAGGTGCCAATGAAAATCAAAATACACGAATATGAATTATTTGTAAATATGGAAAAAAACTTCGATGTTCTGAAGAAACATATCTTAAGCTACGTTATAGCATCTGATTTATGTTCAGATGAATTTCGGAATACTAAAAATTTACTGTGAGTTTTTATACTAATACATGAATTTATTACTTGGATATGGAAAGAAAAAGTGAACAACTATTAGTTTTTGCTTCTATGGAGTCTATCAGCTCCTGAGTGGACTATTCTGCTAAAAGATTGACGTAGATCTACATAGTATCCAGATATATATTTGGTTCCGCTGTTCTTTAATCAAATTATAGGTTAAACTATTAAAAGTTTATACACTGAAATTTATAATATCTTACAGTGTATTCGAAAACCCATTTTGCGAGAGAACCTACATATATCTTTGGTTCTACAGCAAATTATAGGTTTGCATATTAAAAGGTTATAGTTATAGACTGAAAACTATATCTTTTAGTCACTAAAATCAATATCTTATGACAATACCAATGGAAACTCAGATACCTATTGAGCAAAATTATGGTAAAAGTAGGTAGGTGTCGAAAGTTTACCAAAAATTATTTCTTTGGATACGATAATTGCATCAAAATATTTTCATCTATCAACTGCTAGGTAACCTCTAAATGAAATATTTCGTAAAATAAACAAATCATCTTAATAAGTGTTTTAATATAGTATTTTTAGAATCCTTTTAAGATTTGTAGACATCGTACAAATCTAACAGCCTTATATTCATGATTTCTAGGCAAGGACAATTATGTCGAGACGAAGCTGTGTTGGCTGCATGCCTAACCTAACCTACTGGAGCGTTAATTCAATTCAACATTAAAATTTAAAACTAATCTCTAATAAATATGTCATTAATACAAATATTTATAGAAAGAATAACATACTTCATCATCAATATTATAAGATGAGATTGTTAAATCTTTTTTTCAAATATGTTTTTATATTTAAATGAATAATAGTTTTTAAAATGAATCTAAACTGTTTAGTGAACATTTCTGGATGTCAGTTTTATATGAATATAACAAGAAAATAATATATTATAAATGAATGATTATACTCTTAGTGGAACAACAATGTATAAAACGCATCAACCTAACGAAGTGTGCGGGCACTTGGAAATATTAACAAATATTTAATCAAGAGATCGCTATTTGTGTCTGAAAAATATCACATAAAAGGAGGAAAAAACAGTAAGATGAAATAGAATGAGGTATAAACATGGAATGTGTTGCAATCCCAATAATAAAAAGAAGTCGGAATGGTGACACAGTGGTTTAATAGAATGTAAAAAGTAACAAAGTTTAATCTGGTAAGTAGAACAAGAATGAGGTTGGTCAGACATGTGTAAGAAGTTGTATATTGGACATTATCGGAGAATATCGCGAATCCAGACATTTGATTCAAATAATGAAATTTACTATTTATTATAGGTTTGGTTACATTAGGGAATAGGTAACATGTTCAACAGTAGGATACATTATTTAATGTTGTTATTTCACGTATACTTAGATGTTTCCAAGAGAAAATATATGCCCAATATAATAATTATAATTGAATGAATCATCTGTATTACGAAATAAAAATAACTTTAATGGTATAGATATTTTATTGAGCAATACTGAAATGCACACTTCTTTGTTAATGCTTATCAATTCTTCAACTCATTTTAAACTTTCATACATTCGTTTGGTAATTACGCTACAGTGCTCTTCAATTAAAAAAAAATTTGCAAGAGTCGGGTTCAAATAGCTTCTTTCATGAAGTTAATTGGTACCGATGTAAAGCTTATACAAATGCTTTTTAAAATATTCAACAAATCATTCTCAAGATGAACTGGATCATCTTTGAATAGAAAATATCTTCACCTATCCTAATCTATGAAATAAGGGACAAAAATGACATAAAAGATAAAAGATGGAAGTGGGGTAATATGCAATTAAGGATAGAAGATAATGACAAGATTCATATGAAGTCACAATTATCATCATAATCATATTATAATGATCTTATTTATGAATCTTATAACTACATAAATATATATTCTATATCTGTGAATTAATTTGGAACTTATGTTTTGAATGCACTGAATGTTGTTTAATCTCAGCTAATATGCCACATCCGTTTATCATATGATGCGACATGCGACAGTCGTAAAAACATAGTATAGAAATTGAATACAGGCAAGAATCTTTTTGACCGACGAACCATGAACGGAGGAGGTATACAATTCGACTGTCTGCTTTATTATACTTTTTTTTCTAATTCGTGCGTGCCTTTTATATAGTAAACGAGCTCCGATTTTGATGATTTTGGGTTCATTTGAAAGAAGGGGATTGAGAAATGGTCCCATATTCATAAAAACGCAAATCCGAAATCTCCTTCCCTCCGAAAACCGCCACCGAAGGGGTGGTGGGGGCGAATTTTCTCGAAAATCGAAAATCTGAGTTGGTATAATTAAGTATAGGACAATATCCGGAAACGTTTAAATTGAACATTTTTTCAAAAGTGTTACGGTTTTCGAGATAGACGCATGTTAAATATGTATTTTTGCTATGTGGACAGGGCAATTTCTTTCGAAAACTGAAAATTTACTTTATGAAAGATATAATTATTTGTAGCAACATTTCTAATGAACATTTTTTCCTTAGAGTTACGGTTTTCGAGTTAAATCGGTGTTAAAATGGTAACAACTAAAATATTCAAGCGTATTTCCGCAGCGATGTTCTGAGATCTCAATAATAACAACTACAAGCAAGGAATATACGTGGGTAATAAGATAAGTACTATCTCCATTGAAATGGTATAGTGAACGTTCAACGATTTTAGGGACTAATGTTACACTCAAAAGTGTGAAATAAATATTTTTTACAAAAAAATGGACCGACGTTATTAGTTGATGCACTGAAAAGTATAAAATAATATTATTTCTATTGGTGATGGTACTTGTGAAGTTGGTGCCAAAAGTTATCAATCTAACTGCAACTGCACAACTTCAAAAGTAACAGCACCAATAGAAGTAATATTATTTTATACTTTTCAGTGCATCAACTAATAACGTCGGTCCAATTTTTTGTAAAAAATATTTATTTTGTTGACAGCTCGATACATTTCCAGTATCCACATCAACCAATGATACAGATTCAAATCAATATGATACGAACACATTTTCGTTCTCTTCGATATATAGTATAAAACATAAACTATGAACAATAATTGCGTCTATTGAAATTCAAAAATTAAAGAAAACATTTAAAAAATCAAACAAAACTAATGAAATGTTGAATTTATCGAAATACAGTGAATACTTTCTCTTTGTCGTTCATTTGAAGAAAATATTAGTTAAAGTTGTATCTTGAAATAATATGAGAGAGAGAGAGAGAGAGAGAGAGAGAGAGAGAGAGAGAGAGAGAGATATAGAGATATAGAGAGAGAGAGAGAGAGAGAGAGAGAAAGAAATGCTTTATTGTCGAAAAAATATAAATTTTGTAGACAAAGCAAAATAAAAATATCAAAATCAAACAATACACAAACAAAACAAAGTCAAAACTAAAAATTAAATTGAAATTAAATAAATTTATATAATATAAAACAAAAATATAAAAATATAAAGATGTAAAAATATAAGATAATAAGGATAAGTATGTAACCTACAGCTGTATATTCGGTTATAAAGTAAGTTAATATACAGCTGTAAATTCATTCAGAAGGTAAACACTAACTAAAAAACAAAAACAAATTGTGTACAAACAATAAACCAGTGCGTGAGCTGAGCAGAAACGTGCCTTAGTGAAAAGGTTGTTAACTGCATAAAAGGCATTATCTAGGTAGTAGGTAATTTAATTGAAAGTTTGGCAAAATCTGGGAAAAGCCGTTATAGATTTAATTTCGTGTGACAGATGATTTTACATTACAAAAGACCTTAGGATATCAAACATCATAATATAATATTCACTAAACCAGTGGGTGTAAGAAGCTTAATATTAAGTATTAACAATGTTTAACAAAAAAGTCGCTTACTGCATACAAGGCTCTCTCCAGTAAATATGATTTCAAAACCTTTCGAAATTCAGGAAAAGATCTTATGGACTTGATTTTAAATGGTAGATGATTGTGCATTTTTTTGTATTGTACAGTATAGAGCTTTTAACCAACTCTGAGCGAGGGGTTGGCAGATAAAGATCATGCTCCGTATTTCTAAGCGGATAGTTGTGAGATGGCCTCTCTGGAATAGAAGATACCTGCGTGCGGATTAAGCATACAGATTCAAATATGAATAGGGACGGAAGAGTTAATATTTTAATTTTTTTAAAGTAATCTTGGCAGTGAGTCCTTCTGTTAAGTCTCAGTGAATACCCAACAGCTCTCTTCTGCTGTTCAAAAATAAGTTCAAATTGAGTCGCGCAACACGTACCCCAGAATGGAAGGGCGTATCGGAGATGCGACTCAAAAATGGCATAATAGACTGTTCTAGAAGTAGACAAGTTGAGCTCCTTGGAAACTGATCTCAGCGCAAAGCAGGCAGAACTTAACCTTTTTGATAAAGCATCGATGTGCGAGACCCATTTTAAACGGTTGTCTACAATAAGCCCCAAGAATTTCAAAGATTCAACGGCCTCAATAGTGGTGTTATTAAGCACAAATGATTGCAATGTACTTTTATATTACAAAACTTTTGTTTTAGAAACGTTGAGGCATAGGAGATTTGAATCGCACCAAGATTTAATCGTGACTAAGTCTCTAGATACCGTCCTATGAAGTGTCGTAATATCTGGGTTGCTCCACGTGAAACTAGTATCATCCGCAAAGAGGCAGATTTCACCGCTAATGTCCAGACTAGCAAAATATGACCCAGTACTGAACCTTGAGGCACTCCATATTCAATTGGCTTGCAAGAAGACATCGACGTATCAACCCTCACGATCTGACTCCTGCTGTTGAGATACTTAAACCATTCGAAAGACACTCGGAAACCGTAGTACTGCAATTTATTAGTTAATATATTATGATCTACGCAATCAAAAGCCTTAGAGAAATCAGAGAAAATTGTTGCTATAGAGTGATGGTTGACAAGGTTTGAATATACATTATTAAAGAGGGTAAACATGGCATCATTTGTGCATCTGTTACTTAAAAATCCAAATTGATGGGTAGAGAGTATATTATATTTAAAGAGAAAAGATAGAAGCCTTTTTTTAATCAATCTTTCGATGATCTTTGATAATGTGGGAAGGAGTGCAATTGGGCGATAGTTCGAAGCTTAATCTTTATCTCCTCCTTTATGCAAAGGAACAATTTTTGCCGTCTTAAGACAGTTTGGAAAAACTCCATTTTGGAATGTTTTGTTAATTAAAGTAATAAAATGGTTAAATGTGTATTCCGGCAGGTTCGAGAACATTTTCAGAGTAAGCCCATCAGCCCCAGATGAGGATTTGTTTTTAATGTCATTAATTGTACTGTTAAGCTCTGCTAATACTACGGGCGTAAAGAAGAAACTGTGTAAATTCATATTAGCCTTAGGGAGAAATGAGAGGGGGTCATCGGAAGGAGTTATAAATTTTTTTTGCTACATCTACAAAGTAATTATTTAGGTTCTCGGGTGAAATAGAGATTGTGTTAGATGATGAGGTCTTATTTCTTAAGTCATTCACAATAGACCACGTTTCTTTAGCAACATTACCGGAATTGGCCAGCCTCCTATTATAATAAATGTTCTTGGCAGCTTTTATAGTCTTATGATAGATTTTTCTGTAACGCTTTACGTAATCATGGTAGACGACGCTGTCCATGAGTAAATGAAGAATATATTCGACTGGTGCTATTTTAGAATGACTTAATCAATCATGCTCGTCAGTGAATTTGCCAGATTTCCACAAAATTAATTTTTGAATCAATACAAATTATTAATTATGGAAACGTTATTAAGTGTCCATTTTCTTACATTATTAGGCAACGAAATTAACCAATACAACATTGATGTCATTATTGAGTTACAATGGTTCAGAAGAATGTTAACCACAGACACACATACACAGGGACCTGAACGCTTCGCCCAACGTACCAAAATGATATATCGACCACTTTACCCAAAAATTTCATTCTGAAAACAGTTTCCAAAGCCACTTCACCCAATGTTATTAAAAGTACACAAACCCCAAAATGAACACTCGCCCAAAACTCGTTGGTGGACACTTTGACCAAAATTGCCCACTTCGTCCAAAACTCGTTGGTGGACACTCCGCCCAAAATGTCCACTTCGTCCAAATATCGTTGGTGGACACTTCGCCTAAACTAACTGAAAGTCCACAAAGCCCAAAACGGCCACTTCGTACAAATTATCTATTTATTTTGATCGAACTCTATTCGGGACCTTAGTAATAAAATATTTTATAACTATAAACTTTGTTAAAAAGGTATACCAGCATAAAATAGTACCGTAATTCAACTTCACATTCATTAAGAAATAGTCACCGTGAAATTAATATACAAGTTCATGCAATAAATATAAATGATAAATAAATTGTTAAATAAAATAAGCAGAAAGTTCACTTTATTTTTAAATCAAATTATATTATTTAATACATATTACAGTTCCCAAACATGACTTAATTAAGATCTATAAATTTATATATTGATTATTTGCAGTCCATACATTACTGAAGACGTCATTTAAAAATAAACAGTAATATAATGAACTTAACATTCCTTTACTTTGAATCTGAAAATTTAAACAGTTATAATATTAACTTATTACTTAGTTCCTGAACAGTGTTCGATCAAAATAAATTGTGCGATTTTGGGATTTGTGGACTTTCAGTTTGTATGGGCGGAGCGTCCACCAACTAGTTTTGAGCGAAGTGGACATTCTGGGCGAAGTGTCCACCAACGAGTTTTGGGCGAAGTGGACATTTTGGGTGAAGTGTCCACCAACGAGTTTTGGGCGAAGTGTTCACCAACGATTTTTGGGCGAAGTGTCCATTTAGGGCTTTGTTGACTTTTAATTACATTGGGTGAAGTAGCTCTGGGAACTGTTTTCAGTACGAGATTTTTGTGCGTCGATATATCATTTAGGGCGAAGTGTCCACAGGGCGAATTGTCCTAGACCCCATACACATTCATACAAATTTAATACTTTATACCCGAGTTCAAGACACCTGAAAAACCAACACGGGGCACTATTTTATGAATGAAATTGATAGAAAACAGAAGAAGTGTCTAACTATATACAAGAACTCCAAACATGCATTTTACGTCTGTATTTATATGAGATTTATTTCTCTATCTATGTCAATCGGCATTTAGCTTAGGTAGGTTTCAAATAAATATTCTGCTGTCTTTGTATCTAAATACATTGCCATAAATTTATAAAAAATGCTTTCTCAGTAAAGGCCTCCTTATGTTGAATTTGGAAATGACGTAAAAATTTGTATCGACACAATCTCCAAAGGCGTAGGTAGGTATACAATTTTATTTGAGGTAGACAATTTGATTATTTGTCTGTTATTTTATAACAATTTGTGCGCATGTTACTGAACGTGCCAATTTCGATGATTCTTTTTTCTTCTGAATAAAAAAAGAGATGGTCCCATAATGACCAAACAGGTCATTCTTTCAGTACACTTTCCACAGACGAGGTGGCGAATGCATTTTTTCGGATTTTTTTATTTTATGACTATTGGAAAAACAATTATCAGTTACAGGTAGTGATAAGACTCCTGCATCTACTTCAAAAGCACCAATATCAATAAAATAATTCTTTGTATATCTACCGAGCAGTAAGTTATATAATGTGCTGATGTTGTGTTACATCCAAATACTCCAAAACAACTATCAGGTTTAGAAGCTCCTGTGCAGTTCACTGGTTAAATTTAGGAACGGGAGGGTATCGTATTGTCACCTAAAGTTACCTAACACTAGCCAGTATATTGGATAAAATTTAGGAAGACATACATTATTCTTTATTATTGACTCAGGCATTATATTGTATTAATGAGTACCCCATCAAATAGCGTCAGCCCTAGTTTACATCAAAAATATTTATTCAAATTTTTGGAGATAATTGGACCTTATTAAATTTGTATAATCATTTACAGGGCGTCCACGATTCGGGCCCTAAAAGGGTAAATAAACTTGTACGTCAAGATATCCCATTATGTGAAATGTGAAAAATATTGTGCAGAATAACTGAATAAATATCGAATACCCGTTAAGCTCGAAACTACTGCAATATTTGGGTGATGATGGTTAAGAATACAAAATTTTTAGAAGAATACCCAGTGTAATTGTAACTTATTTGGTAATTCTCGATTATGGTCTTCTGCTGTTATAAAAATTATGGCAAATTTAATAGACTGCACGCAGATACACTGTGCTTTTTCACTTAACCGAAATAACTATATAAAATATTCTTAAAAATATCAATAAAATTGTTAAGTTCCGGAATTTTTGATATTACAAGATTTAGCGGTAGGATTATTAAGCATCATGTAGTTAGGTTCATTTCGTTTTTGCCAAATTTAAATAAAGCTTTCGAGAACCAACTCTAACAAGGGCTCTTACTCTGGTTTGCGAAAATAGAACCTTCTTCAATTGTGCCATCTCAAACTTAATCAATCAATATCAGTTTTCGTATAAATCTACCCCTCTCCAACCCTTTGCAGTGTATTTTTTGGAAGAAATACATGTAGGATTTCTAATAATTCTGTTAATGGGATCATGGCGCAGCAGAACTCTTTTCATTTAGGTTAAGGAAGTTTATCAAAATCTTAGCTTTTTTAATAAGAAAAACGCGTGTACGTACTTAAGATAAGCTCCATTTTTCTATGTCGGCCAAAACTCACTTACCTAAGCGTTCAGCAATTTTGAGAATAATAATAAAGCATTCAAAACCGTGACATAATCATTTTCTTACAACAACTAGAACCAAAATTATCAGTTACAGCTCTGAAAAATTCATAATATTACTAGGTAATCTGTGTGTACTTGTACTTTTGATGTTGGAGTCAAAAGTTTTCTATCCACCTGCATAACTTAAAAATTGTCTGTAACAAAAAAGCTTTTGAAAGTTTATTAGGATCTGATTTTAACAAGGTATGAAAGTATCTAATGTAATATCATAGTAAGGTAATACAAAAAATGCTTGCAAACTCACATTTAAAAATAAATGCGATTTAAATAAAAATAAAATAATCAATTATCTGATTGATTAGCCCAGTTCAAGACCAAAACACATTCAATGAAATTGTAAAATAAACCATAATCTTGGTATTAAAGTTATTGTAACAATCACTAACAATTTTGAATGGATTTAGCAAAGAGAAATTACATATAAAAATGAAAGATATTAGATCTGTTTGTTCTAATGCTAGTAGATATTTCTGTTTATTGACCATGAGTAGAGATGCCAAACTTGTTTTGGGGGTATTTGTTTAAATTGTTCTTGTAAATTATTTCAAATTTCAAGTGATGTTGGGGAGATGGAAATCATTCTGTGACATTTGAGAGGAGGAGTTTATGTTTTGGCATAGTTAAGTCTTAATAGAGAAGGAGTGCAGAAAGCAGAAATAAATATATAAATACATCAAATTAATTGAAGTAAATTAACCCGGCTCGATTCTTGGCTGTCGCCATTTTTTATAATTCTTATTTGAAGCTGATAACAGAACTCAAAAAATAATAACCAATAATTATAGGGTTATACTCTTTTCCAAAAGACTATAATAACTAAATTGAATAAATTAGGGTCAAATTGCGACCAGTGAGAAATCACTAGTAGTTATATTTAATAATAAAATCTATCAACTTTAAAATCTCTCTTTTAGTATACGTTTCCAGGTTTTTTGGTGAAAGCGGAATCTTTTAAATGGTTGGAATTAATTTCAGTCAATTCAAATATCTCATTATCTTCAATAAATCAATGATCTATTGGTAAGTATATCTTCAATAATAATAAAAAAAGATATCTTGAGCACCAAAAACGTGGTTTCTAAATTTCTCCTTTATATAGGTCAGCTTAGCATGAGTAAATTCAAGATTCAAAAAGTTAAACTTAAAAATAAATTTCTCACACAAAGTTTCATGGTGCGGTAAAACCCATGCAATTCAAGAGCTTGCGAAACGAGTTTTATTATAAAAAATACTTCAAATTACTGAGAAAAGAATATAGTTTGTGAAAGGCTATAGCATATATCCTATGGCTCCCGGCATGATTTACAATTTTCATTTTGTAAAAATAGCCGTATATTACAACTCACAAAGTGAACATTGTCAAGAGAAGATAGGAAGATGACAGTCCCATTTCTTATTCTATATTAAATCTCACTAGAAATGTGCTTTTCTACCAAAAGTAGATATACCGAATGGTAAAAATGGAGGCATTCATGTTATACAGGTAGGTACTAGATGAGATAACCTTTGTGCGAAAAACAGTAGAGACGGTGTAAACTAGATTACATTTTCAACTGATAAATATCATGCTTTTGAATGTTAGGCACGTATTTCAAGATTATCTCAACTATCAACCGAAATAAATTAATTATCTATTTAATCTCCTATGACCGAGTACACTTTTATTGTTTTTCATGGCTATATTGGCTAATCGTTATCGATGATTTGTCATTTTTCCAATACTCATCGCATCGGCTTTTCAGTCTCTCTGCTTATTATTCACGGAATCGCTTTACTTTGTACCTTTCTATGATGGTATCTTCTTTTGTAGAGCAGTCTACCTATACTAATTGATTCTCTTAAATTTTATAAAAAATATTAATAAATGAGTGAATGCAACGGTCTAGTGATTATGGGTCTTATTTTAAAATTTTAAATGCTAAATAAACCAACAGTAATGTATATATCTGCTGACAAGTTTAATTGCAACTAAGCTTCCGTAGTTTTGCAATTTAATGTAAAACTGCTGTTTACTCTGCTTTTGAGTACCTGGCGAATTTAATTAACATACTCATTAACAGCATTCCATTATTAATTAGTTATCTCTCAACCACTCTTGCAAACCCTGAAACGTTCACAGTTTCTGAATAACAAGCTGATTTGATTTAATTAGAAGTAATTTCTGAATGACAGATTTCTGTTATATACTAGCGATATGATTCAGTTTCTTCATCAAGCTCAGATGGTGAATGCAAAATTCGAATTAACTTTTTGTATCTGTATCTAAAATACTTGATACTTCATAAAATTCAATAATAAAATTCTATAAGCATAAAGCATTTCTCTGCAAAAGGTAAGAACAAAATTTACTTTTCTCATACACATCTAGTGATTAAGTGATATATATTTCAAATATATCATTCCGAATAGTGGATGATCACCATTATTGATTTATATTCAAGAAATGTTTGAAATGAAAGAAAGGTCAAAAATATTAAAAATCTTAAAAAGTCTTATTTTCAGGTATTCTGATGCTGATCGTAGAATTTGCTAAGGACCACAGTATGCATATTCATTATCTAAATATATTGAATCTACTACGAATTCAAGGAACTCAATAATAATAAATATTATTCCCTTTAATTTGAGATAAACTCAAAAGTAGATATAAATTTCTCAGTTTTGGTTATATAAATACGAGAACGTTTTATATCTTAGATTCACAACCTCATACTGTTTCTTTCGTCTCTTAAATGTGACCGTTTTAAATTGAAGAGAAGATTTTATAGATAAAAACGCATGAAGCTCATTCGACTCCGCGCCTCTTCTCTTCAGTGAAGTATACAAACACTTCAGACAGAAATGGACCTACTCTCCATCAACACCCTATTGAAGTAGTGGACTCCATTCCAAATTCAAAGATTCCGAGTGAATGTAGGGATAGAATCGATGTTTACTTCCATGATAAGAATGAAATCTCAGAAAACAGACGCTTCATTCGAAATATATGACTATTATATTTCTGTGTGCGCTTGAAATTTCAGCCTTTGTTGGCACTGTGTTTTCATTTGAGAAAGCCTTATTAAAAATATGGATTGAGGTATATGGAAATCAGAATAAGTCCAGTTCATAAACTCAAGACCGTATTAACTTTGCTACTGCGAATTAAATAGTTGGGGTAGTTAAATGGATTTGTGATAACAGCCAAAAAAATTGTCAAACGGGTCCATATCTATGTTTTGGGTTTTCTGTATATGTTCCTCTATACATTTATCGATTCAGGATAATGAAGAAGAGATATATGAGCGTTTCGTTCCATTTTATAATTTGTTATACAAAATTATTAGAATTCGTTTACCGTAACAAGGAGATAGGTACCTATGTCCGTGTTGCGATCACCTAACTCTGTATAAACCAGTACCTACAATATTTCAACTTTCCCCGTTCTGCAGAATCGGAGAAAATAGTCTGTGACAGATCATCAGATGTACTAAACCCTGGATAAAAATAAGAGAAACATTCAAACCCGCATAAAAAAATTATAAGGATTTTAAAGTAGGTATGGTGCAAACTACTGAAAAAATTTTGTCATTAGAAAATGTTAAATAATAACGAAATCTACAAAAAAAACTGTTGACTCTTGGATTCTAAATTTTATTAAAATAGGTACCTATTAGTTAAAATTTAACATTAGAAGTAAGCCTCCGCGCATTCAGGGCTGTGCAAATATGCCGCTGAGGAATCGGCCGTTGCAATTTAAACTCCTTAATAATTCTTTAAATAGGTGTCTAAGAATTTGGAATGAGCTAACGCACTAAAGAAATAGAATAAATGTGCCTATAATAATAAAATTCTAGCAGGAAGTTATTGTAATAGGGTTTTCATGATTATCTCAAGAACCAAGAATTTTAGCGAATAGGACTACTAGTATTATTCGATATACATTTTATACAATGAGCTAATTAGATTTTTGGCAAAATCTATGGAGCACACACATCTTTGTTAGTTCATGTATGGTAATTTTTTTAGTTTATACTTCACACTATTGTGACTCCGCTTGCTACAAAAATGTGGCGTTTGAAGAATTAGATAAATTTTGATAATTAGCTATCAAAATTTTGAACTAATTCTAAAATGTGATCAATGTGTAAAGGTTATTACAAATTATTTTTTCACTTGCATGGATATATCTAGAGCTATATTATTCATTATTGAACGGAAACCATCATTCTTGCACAAAGTTAGGTATATGGAGATTCTTAGGCAATAATAGGTATGAAGACAATTATAATATACGGGGTGTTAGGTAAACATGCGGCAAAATCTCAATGGGTTATTCATTGGCCTATTCTTAGAATATTTTGTCCTATGATGATTTTTTCAAAATCCCTTTGTTTCGAATATATAGGACGAATAAAATTTGCGACAATAACAACATTTTATTATCAAAAAGTACAGGTAAAATTGCTGAATCTACTAGAAATGTTCGAAATGATTTTTTCCAGCCTGGATACAAGCATTCAGACTTCTCGTCATTGACTGCCGAACTCTTTCAAACACACCAGGGTCGTTTCTAATTGAGTTATAGCCAGCAATTATCCGATTTCACAAGTCGCCAAAATTCTCCAATGGAGTAGCGTAAACTAACGACTTCAAATAATACCATACGTAATAATCCAGGGGGTTAAAGTCTGGAAATCGAGCAGGCCATGCGTGTGGCCCACCTCGACCAATACAGGGATCTCTGTATGTACCTGTTACAAAAAATTTTCTCACCCTGTATCTTCGAAACAAAGGAGTTTTAAAAAATCATCATAGGAGAAAATATTTTTAGACTACGCCAAGGAATAACCCCTTAAATTTTTGCTGCATATTTATCTAACACACTGATCTTGATAACCCACTAAAAAAATTGAATATTGAGAAATTCGTTCTGTTAATGAGCGTGCTACGTTTTTATTTTTGTTATGAGCACACCTCAAATTTATTCTAAGAGAATTTAATTGGACGTCTAAGTTTTCATCTTAATGACTTCGAGGGGAATCCTTAATTACCGAAAGAGAGTTGGGAAAGTCTTATCGAATATTGTTGTTTGATAAAATTGTAACTCGTTTTTGAATTTCATAATTTTGCAGTAGATAGAAACCTATTGTCTGCCATTCTGATACCAAAAACAATTTCAAATATCTTGATCTAAGAGTTTTTTCTAACAGATGATGAGTATTTCATAATAATCGATAATACAGTTACCTTTATGACTTGCAATATGCGCATGATACATTAACATAATACTTACTTGCATACAAAAATTAAAAAGAGACAGCAGCATTTTTCATCCTTAGTCTTTGAAATTTTTCATATATACTGTTAGACAAGTTATTCCTATTACATTTTATCATATCTGACTTGTGAGTTTTACTAAAACGAATAGGTATAAACTTATCATGAGAATAATTTGGTTTTCATTAAATTGCACTCAGCTCAATTTTGATTTTCGTTCTGACCAAAATCTCAATGGTAATTAAAGTTTAAATTACATTGGCATTTTGCCTGCTATCCAGATGCAATAGATTTTTTTCCTTATAATTTTCGTTGCATTACCCAAAACTTAATTGACTAATTTTGTTGCTCACATTAAACGTTAGATGTTATACGCATTAGAATAAAAATATTCTATTATTGAGCGAAATAATGCTTGAATAATAAGTGCGAATGCAGTATAGATTCAATATCTCAAAATTGAAAGTTTTCGAAAAGTATTGTTACTATAGAAATTTAAATATAATCATATATATAGATATATTTTTAACATAACATACCCTTTTTTAAATCCAAACACTTTTTCAATTTCCTAAGAAATATATTCACTGAATTTTATCAAGATTTTAGACCAAATTTAGCGCTAGGAGATACACGCGTTAGATCTGCACCACGAAAAATTAGCAGCCAGTTTCCCCGACGAGTCCAACGGCGCTACTGCGAACACAAGCGATTTTCCGCGCTTAGCCAAGAGGGACGCTTTCTGTTTGGGACAAGCGGGGTTGAAAATGTGCTCTATGGCCATCGAGGTACGCGCAGCTTACCTAAAGATCCCAATTTTCAGGTTGTTTGCCGAACAGACGACGACCAATGAATCATATAAATCGTTGAAAGAATTGGTGCCATAATAGGCATCAGAATCAATTTTGATACAAATTATTCATTTAATGATTATTCCATATTCGATATATCTATTATTCATTGTTCCATCTCATCATACCAATAAATAAGTAACTCAATCAGGGCCATATCGAGTGCTCAGCTAGCTCAACAGTAGTAAGATTTCTATATTATGTTGTTTTGAAAGTAAGAGTTATCGGAATAGGATATGGAATATCATTTGTATTGTATTTTTTTTGTTTTTTGAAAGAGGATTTTGTTTTTTTTCAAAAACATACTTTAGTATTTTGTTTATCATGCTCTAATATTAGAAATTAAAACAATTATATATAGGGATCTTCAAAAAATAATCATTGAAAAAGGTGAAATCTGCACATAATGTGGAATATGTACCTAATATGGTATATGCTATGATCCTAATATGGAATAGTGCAATGCGGATATAAGTAGGCAAATAATGCAGTTAAAAATGAAACAGTATTAATTCTAAAACAACAAACACAAGTATTTCTTTAAAAACATTTATTATACCTATCATATATAAATCTATATACTTATATGAATACATCAACAAAACGATTTAATTATTTAATTTTAAACAAGAGAAATATTACCAATAAAAAATAAAATAAAAAAGATCTAAGAACTAATTTTCTTTACAAAACTCACAAATGAAATTATCAGTTTCACATCCCGAACAATCTATATGGCACCACTCTTTATAGACAAGGTATTCTATACACTTCTATCCTTTCATCCTTTCCTATCCTCCAAGAACTTTCCGCAACAATAGAAACAAGTAGAATGTGGTTTTTCGGCTCCAATGTCCAGCATGTCATCATCCTCAGAAGAATTGTCTTTGAAACTTATGGATTCTGACTCTGAAGAGGAATCATGAAAGATCGCCTTCTTCTTTGAAGCACCTGTTTGGCGTGGCTGAAGGCCAATACAGGATAGTCGATGTAGGTTATCTGTTGATTCTGCTAACACCTTACGCTTTACTGTCTTGGCTTTTTTTGGAGATACTGAATATAATGAAGTTAACAGCTCATTTTTATATGGAGATAAGGTTATATTTGCCCCCTTTTCGGATGCCATTAATCTTCGAGGCCCTTTCTTTGTCTTAAAAGTTGGTACCGGTAAAATGTTCTCGGGTCCAATCAATTCACTTGCTGCTACACTATTGTCGACAGTGTTTCCATCTGCTGTGGCTTCCCCTTTCTCAATATTTTCTTGCTCTGCTGCAAGAAAATCGTGAAGACATTAGGACAACGGCAGTTGCCCCAGCTTGCACCTATAGGTATGCCTTTCCAAATAGTTCAGCAATGTCAAAGTGAGCGATTGCTCTTTGATTCGGTCTCAGAAATAATCTCAACTCCTCACTATAATGGGCGTTCAAAGGTCCCAATAACGTTCAATTCAATGGTTGCATGTGATGTGTAGAATGAGGGGGCAAGCACACGATTTCAATAAAATTCTACTTTGCCAACCTTATCATTTCCAAACTGCGACAATGCGTATGGTGTCCGTCTAACACAAGCAACACAGGGTCGTTTTGTGATGGTTTTATCTTCTCAATAAAATGTAGGCACCAGTGAATAAAAATGTGGGTTTGAATCCACCCGCTTGGGTGACATACAATTTTTGAGCCAGGAGGCGCACCCTTTTTCAATAAAATATTCGTATAAGAAATAGTGGAACAAAACTTCCTCCTGCACTCATACATAAGAGTGCTGTAACTAAAGAGCCCCTTTCCGCAGATGCTAAGGCTCCTATCTGCTTCGTACCCCTAAGCGCGAGAACATATTGGACTTTGTACTGAACAATAGATAAGCCAGTCTCATCCACGTTAAATACTCTTTCAGCTGGATATTCGGGATTTTCAAATGCTGCCACCAAAAGATCAAAAAAATGGGTCACGCTTTCTTTATTGAAGCCCTTGGCTCTACGGATGGACATCCCAGTTGGCTCTCTGACTGATATTCTGTCCTTATGTCGCTTCAGCAATAAATTCAACCATTTTCTTCCAGCCCTTTCATTGTCTTTGGGGAAAGGGTTTGGAATTTATTCAGGGTAACCAGCTGATAAACCATCCGCTTAACATCACTCCATGTTAATCCGTAAAACTTTTTTTTCCATCAGAAGCATATATTCTACCTAATTCTTCCTAATTTTGTTTCAACAGCCGGGGCTGGTGTGGCATTTGTCTTAGTTGATAGACGAAATAAGGTAGTGCATGAAACACTAAATCTATCTGCCGCTTTTTGTATCCCATGTATGTATGACTTCGCACAGCTTCGATTGCACGAACCATGTCTTGTTTTCTCCATTTTTTACGATCCATAATATTTTTTTGTAAAAAAGGTTGATAACTATTTTTTGTAGATATTATTTTAACAGAAAGCTGGAACACAATCACATGTTTACAACAAGTCAATCTTAGATTGCCATATAAGAATATTGAACTTGAGTTACACAAACGTACAAGAACCTTTGGGACATTTTTGTGTCTATTCTAACTAGGTATATTAAAATTTAAATAATTTACGATGTTGCCTAAATAACAACACCTTCGTTAAACAGTGTATAAATACTGTCACTAGTTACATCTAACCATGACAACGGATTAGTGATATTGTTGTAGTATTGCCACTCTTGGTTTGTTCTATATTCTATTCTATTCCATATAAGGAACATTTCCTCTACATTTTCTTTCACTTTCTCTTTTCATATTTGAAATTAAATGTCTGTAATGATAATCAGTTTATATTGACATCATAAATAATCCTTTTTAGTTAATTTTAATATAAAAATATTTTTTACAAAAAATTGGACCGACTTTATTAGTTGGTGCACTGAAAAGTATAAAATAATATTAATTCTATTGGTGCTGTTACTTTTGAATTTGTGCAGTTGCAGGTAGATTGGTAACTTTTAGCACCAACTTCACAAGTACCAGCCCCAATAGAATTAATATTATTTTATACTTTTCAGTGCACCAACTAATAAAGTCGGTCCAATTTTTTGTAAAAAATATTTATTTCACACTTTTGAGTGTAACATTAGTCACAAAAATCGTTGAACGTTCACTAATACCAATGAAGATAGTACTTATTCTATTACCCACGTATATTCCTTGCTTGTAGTTGTTATTATTGAGATCTCAGTACATCGCTGCGGAAATACGCTTGAATATTTTAGTTGTTACCATTTTAACACCGATTTTACTCGAAAACCGTAACTCTAAGGGGAAAATGTTCAGTATAAATGTTGCTACAAATAATTATGTCTTTCATGTACTGCAAACAGATTTTCAATTTTCGACAGAAATCGCCCTCTCCACATAGCGAAAATAGGTATATTTGAGAGTTTAAAATGTCTCTATGTCGAAAACCGTTACTCCTTTGAAAAAATGTTCCATTTAAACGTCTCCGGATATTGTCCTATCTGTAATTATATCAACGCAGATTTTCAATTTTCGACAAAATTTGCCCCCTCCACCCCCTTCGGGGGCGGTTTTCGGAGGGAACGAGATGTCGGATTCCCGTTTTTATGAATATGGGACCATTTCTCAAGCCTCCTCTTTCAAATGAATCAAAAGTCATCAAAATCGGAGTACGTTTACTATATGAAAGGCGCGCACAAACCAAAAAAAAAAAAATGCACACAATCGAATTGTATACCTCCTCCTTTTGGGAAGTCGGTCAATAATATATTAAATACATATACTAAAAAGTATAAGTCAACACAACAAAGCGAGGTCCAAGTAAGTAAGTAAGTTCAAGTAAGATCCTAAAATGCTTATAACTGAGTCAGTCAGAATCAAAAATAAAACTTTAAAATATAATGGGAAACTCTTTGGGTATAATCTTAAGAGATATCAAAGTGAACCTAAACAGAAGATTTTGGCTGCAATCACGTAGACGGCTGCAACAAAAAAAAATATACAAGAGAAATACATAAAGAACGACATAAAAACCAGTTCCCAATTTTATAGTTTCATTCTTAACTTCTAACAAGTTGTGAGATTGCAATAATATATACATTAAAATTGTTACGTTAAACTTTAATTGATAAAATAGTGCATTCTTCAATAACTTGTATAACGTCAGTCACCTTATCTTTCGTTATTTTAAAGTAACATTGAATTATATGTCCGATCAAAAAAACTATGAAATTTTTAATGTGGGATTAAAATTATTAGGAGATTAAATTTTATTATGAAATCGTCATTTTAAGTTTGGTGAATTCATGAGGAATCAACAAATACGTAAATACATTTTCATAAATAAAGAAGTCAACCTCAAAAAAAAAACCTGAATCTAATTTTAGACTAAACTAACAATAATTTCAAATGAACCTCATGCTCTAAAGGTTGAAACCAAAAGTTGTGTTTTGTCCTAACACAGTCTGTGAAAAAATTCAAGAACACAATGATATCGTTCGACATTTTTAGGGCTCATCTTGTCTTAATATTTCTTTTTTTGATTCAGAGCAACAGGACCATTTTTGAAAAAATACAGATTTCTTTAAAAAATACTACTGTATAGGGAATTATACGAGCTGTGAAAAGACATCCTTCTCGAAACCCAATGCTATTCAGATATTTTGGGGTGATTCAGACTCTCACTAGGGGGTAAAAGTGGTGGAGTCCAAAATACCGAAAAAAATGTCCCCCTTGAATCGAAAAGCGACTTCGAATATCTTCCAAAGTCAACATGTAACAAAAATCATTTTACTGATATTATTTTTCTTGTTTTAGATTATTGATTCTAATCATCCTTCAGAGCTCTATCAAGTTCCTCTGTTTATCACTGCAACAAAATATCAAGTATGGGAATGAAACTCCAACAGTCGTTTGAAGAAGAGTTTAGAGAACATTATATAAAACACGCTAATGGTTTGCAAACAACGGACGTTAATGATGCTTTTAACTGCAAATGCATCAATTTAAAAATGCAACTGAAACAAAAACAACAAATTGAGAGGGTTAGGTATCTATTCTACTTTCTTGATCATCCAATATTTAATGACGTGGATTACGTGGATATGACTAAAACATTTAAAAAATTACATCATGCTTCTTAGATAAACTATACCTTTCTAGATTTATCGAAGTGAAAATTACATTTGAAATTTTTAAGCCTGTGTATTTAAAGTACACTGCAACAAGCAACAATGATAAGAACATAATTAGAGGTACAGCGGATATCATTGAAAACCTTGAGCTTGATTCAATCGGTCTTCACTACCGAATACCTACATGATGTTTATTTATATTTGTAGAAACCATCGTTGATATTCGATCGTAATTTATTATTAACCGACTTAAAGCTAATTATAACAAAAATGTCCTTATTAATCTTAATGATGAGATAATATTAATAAACTTAATTCTTTGAAGCTTTTGATAAATAAATTTGATTATAAATAAATTTAAATTTCAGTAGTTCGAAATCTTATCTTATCGAAATAATGTAACAGTATGATACTACTTATACATTATTACATTTCTTATGAGACTATTTCAGGAGTTTTGACAATCTTCTGTAATGTCTTTAGTAGTACTTTTGGAGATAAGAAAAGAACGGTCAGTTTTCAAATATGTTCCTTAATGTACCTCAAATCTATTTTTTAACTTTGATAAAATATATACATACCTTTTTAAATTACTCATACTCTATATGTCACATGATGCGCTTAAAGACTTATTTTTGTTATTATCAAAATCAACCGCCAGAATCGAAACTCGTTATTTACCGACACTATACGCCAGTGCTGCCGTCAGCTACCCCTGTAAAAGTACAAAAATTTTCAACTTTCTCTGTTCTGTCGATTCGGAAAAAATAGGCTGTTATATCATTGTAGGTATGTAACAAACTCCAAAAATGACACAAAGTATATTTCAAATTATTTTTCAACTTCGAAGATTTACAAACGATGGTTTTAGGAAATTTAAGTTTCCTGTAGCTCTCATAAAATCCTCCAAAAATCAATCGTATCATTATTACCTACTCAAATTAAGAAGTAATATTCAACAACACGAACGAATATCAACACTTTCCTAAGAACTAAGAATATCTTAGGAAACATAAAATATTGCAAAAGTGTCAGATTCATGGTTAATTTGGAGGCTTTATTCAAGGGGGAACAAAAAACTATAATTACAAATTTCAATTATTCTAAGTGGTTCCCAATTCACTAAATTATATCGCCTCAATATCTTTGGTAAGTAGTCCTCTGCTGCCATTTTATCATGAGATGAACTACAAGTGAGTCATCTAATAGGGGAAATACATGATTGATTATTAGAAATAATCAAAAGTTTTCATTAATTGTCTGTTTCTACTAATATTTTTAAGATGCATTGTCTCTTGTATGCAATTTCGATATACAATTTCGATTTTCTTCGTAGTCTCTTGTTATAACTTACGAAAGCCATTCATTTCTATTCCTATTTCGGTTCCTACTCCATAGTTGAAAGAGCTTTAGCATGTGAGGTCCTATCATCTTCATATTTGTTATTTTTTTGCCAGCGGCTTTGTTAGAATAAAGATAAAAGGTAGCATACGTGTTTTCCGTAACACAGGCTTTTGTGTATATGAACATTTTTGCGGTTATATTATGAATTGTAAAAACATGAGAGAGCCATGTGAGTGCAGTAATCCAACAAAGGATCGAAACATTTTTCTTCCGCATTTGGAAGGTATACATATTATACATCTACCTCATGAGCCAAGTAGCGGCAATTTACTTTTATTTAACTGAAAGTACAATAGTGATATAATCGTCAAATAACTGGTATATCCTTGAAGTTAATGCATTTATAAATATGACAATGATATGATACTACAATAATTTTAACATATCTACCCATTATTACCCTCTGGCGGTCACGATGTAAATATCAATGAGAGTCAACTTTGTGGATATTACAACTTTGTCTTGAATTTCTCAAAAACATTTGTTACAACCTGCTTCTCTGCATCGCTAATGCTTACTGCACTTGTGCTGGTGTAAGGACTTTCCCATTATTCTGCACGATAATGTTGCAATTATATTGATAATGAGGGTCTTTTCTATTTCTCTTGTGGAATAATGTTTTGTTATACTAACAAACTTAATTAGTCTCACAACACAATCTACAAAATTATTTGAAAAAAGAGGCTTCATAAAGAATATCGGAAATGGCTTTTTATCACTGAAGAAAATAATTGAACAATAAATAGTTTTTACAAAAAAATAGACCGATTATATTAGTTAGTGAATTTAAAAATAATATTAATTCTAATGTTAGTTCCCATCATTTTTTTCAAACCTATCTATAGACAAAAGTCATTAATCGGGGTAAAATGTGTAGTGTTTTGAGAATTTTTGCTTAATTATTTATGTTAACATGCATCTTAAACTAATCTTGAGTAAATATCTCATTTCTTACAAGGGATTCCGTGAATGATTATTTTTCTTTTGAATTGTAAAAAGAAAATTAGCTAAATAATAATCCATTTCATATATGTCTGTAGATAATTGAATAGGATATTGTTAATATTCTTTAAATTATTTGCCTTAATATGTCAGCTATTTAAATCCTATAACAGATAATATTATATATAACAAGATGCGACACAATCATGGAAGTTTTGCTTCAAAAGATTCTTTCAAATCTATCTTTCTTATTGTCTTCCGACTGCCTGATTGCAGACAAACTTCTCGGACAGATAGATTATTTCCGCCAACCAAGATCGTGATATATATTGACCTATAGAAAGTGGTAGAGAAATGTATCTTACATAGTGCAAATGGTTTGGAAAATCTTCGATATCAGTTTGTTTATTTTACGAAAGAGAACAAACATGAAGGACTTATTCTAAAAATGGATGTTTGGAGACTTCATATTATAGCATATATAGTGATTTAACCTAACAAGTTTAACTAATAATTCATCAGATCACGATTTATAATCAAGTCACTGCAGAATGAGTGTAACCCTTGAGGATCACAATATTAATTCCATTAAATTTATACTTCAAATTACCTACATGAGGACAATCACTCCTACTTTACAGTAAGTACGGGTAAGATTTATTTCTTGATGGTTCTGTATTGCTGAGATGCATAGGAAGAAACTCAACCATTGCTGTGATCAAAACTTTATCATGACTATATCATAGGTGTTTTGATACAACAAACAACATCAAAGATGTAGGCATGCGCAATTCATTCACATGTCTGTTATGTTGACATCAGAAATATATTTTTAGTGAATATAATTAAACAATCAAAGATATATGTCACAATTTGATAAGATAGATAATCTTAGCATAAGCAGATATTAAATATTAAACGTAAACAGTTGTCTATGCATAGTTATGTATAAATTTCGCTTACTCTAGCTGTCAGTTATTCCCATAGACATAAGAAGATGATAGAATGCGGGACCTGTAATAATAATATAGTCTACTATATTGACTAGCGACAATCTGAGCGCAAGATATAAAAAAGGAAAAGTCGTCATTAGTTAAAAACCAGTGCTGAGATTACCGGACCACCGTTTTGCTATCAGACACGCAGTCTACTAGTTAAATTGTCTATGGTTATCCCGACAAAATCTTCTGAATAGATTACTGATATTGAAAAATCATAATCTTAGTAAAAGAAAAGAACGCGAACGGTTTAGTAAGCCCATGGATGGCAGTGTGTATAGTGCATATATTGTAACGTGAGAACTCACCCAAATAATAAAAGACACTCTCACACACACACATATCTGGAGCCCTGGAAGCGTCTCGATTGCTCTTGATGGAGAATGTTGGTAATAACATCCTGGGAATCCAGAAACATGGAGAATATACTGATATGGTATATTCTCGAAGGAATATATTGGGAAATACATCCAGAACAACATATTAGAAAGGACGAGAAGCTACGAGATAGGAGGTTAAGTGGATATAAACAAACGGACCACGGAAGTAGTTAGTCAGTCATATATCACAGTCGGTCATAGATCATAGACAGTACAAGTCGTACATAGTCGGAGAAATAAGTGTGAATATAAATGTGTATATAGTCGTGTAGTTATTGGTTTAAATAAGTAAGTGAAAATAAATCGAACCCAGTTTTAATATAAATTCCCGTTACAATATATAGCGTATGTCCCGCTACGAGACGCATCATAAGGAAGTCCCGTGTAAATATTTTTAATTTTTAATTGTATCTCCAATATAGGTTTCAAATGACCAAGGTTTGATTGAAATCATAAACAAATATTCAAAAAATCATTTATGACATTTGAACTTGAGTTGCGTCTTGTGAAAAAGCAAACATTAATCATTAAACAGAATGAGTTAAGAAATAAACACTTAACCAATATTTAAAAAATAGGTTGCTAACATTACAAATAAATAAATTAACAGTCTTGAAATATTTAAATTGAATGTTCAAGCAAATTACCATTAGTCGCTTAGCAAAAACCAAGCTATCGTACACTTTTGCGAGAGTTCGCGAATGTATGTTTTGACAAATATTTATTATTAGTTCTTTCAATTCCTCCAACGAGATAATTGTATTAAAATTATGAATTTTATTTTTAATATTGGGCCACAAAAAAATCACAAGGATTTAAATCCGGTGATCTTGACGGCCATAATAACTCACCACCTTTTCCAGTCCATTTATTAGGAAAAACTAAAAATAAATAGTTTTTGACTTCCCGTCCATTATGGGCAGGGCAGCCGTCATGTTGGAACCACATTTCTTCATTTTGTCGAACTACATGCATTATTTTATCAGCTATAGCAGTTTGTAACAAATCTAAATATTTGTCTGAGTTCAAGTTTTCATCAATAAATATAGGACCTACAATTTTATTTTTCAAAATTCCAGCCCATATCTAGGTTAGTTTTTTCTCTAAACTGGGTTCTTGAACTGAGTACGAATTGCGGGTTTTCTCTACTCCAGTGTCGGTTAATTTGTACATTCATTGGGGAAACCAATTGAAATCTACATTCATTCGTAAAACACACAAAGCGAGGAAACTGTTCATTGTGGTTACATTTTTTGATCACAAAACCTCGCTCTTAATTCTGTATCAGTTGGTAATATTTGCTGATGATGTTGAGGCTTATACGGGTGAAATTTATTTGTTTTGAGTATTCCATGAACGGTTCTCTTGCTAATATTAGATTCATATGCAATTTTTCTTACACTTATTTTAGGTTCTTCTCCAACTTTTGCCAATACATCTATTTCATGTTCTTCTCTCACTTTGTTCTGATACTTGTTTTGGTGTTCTTGCTAACAATTCTCACAATACAGTGGATTGATTTAGTACTGGACGGTTTTCAAACTTTAATGCGAAAAATCGGATTTTTCAAGAAGAATTTCCACCATAACTCCATTTTGAAATTTGATTTTTTCCTTCTTTTGTATAAACATCATTTTGAGAAAAACTTTTTGAATGAAATTTTGTCATAAATTACAATTTTGAGTGACATAGTAAACACTTTTTGTTGCTACCGCAACTTGATTATAATGTATTTATTTATTTGCAATATTAGAAACCTATTTTTAAATATTCATTTAATGTTTCTGCATTGGGTAATGCTTATTTTTTATGACGGAACTCATGTTCAAATGTTATAAATGATTTATTGAATGTTTGTTTATCATTCCAATCAAACCTTGGTCATTTAAAACCTATACTGGAAATACAATTAAAAATTAAAATATTAACATTGGAATTCCCTATGAGGCGTCTCGTTACGGGACATACGGTATATCAGTTGCTTCCCGTTTTGTCTAAGCGCCGTAAGAACTGTCAAGCTGCTGGATATTGAAAGAAGAAGTAAACGGTGAGGCACTCAGCACGGAAATTATGAAAGGAGTGATAAAAAAGTTAGCCAAGAGATAAAAAACTAATATTTCTCTATTCGAAAAAAAGATGAGTGAAGAGGAGAAGAACTCCAGCCGTAGAAAGATGGTTCAGGAATCAGCCAGGGCAATAAAACCATCGAAGAGAACCAATCTGGGCGATGAGAATGGAGAACGTACGAAAATAGCTGCAGAAGAAGACGTTGAAAGCCTAGCTTAGACCAAATATGGGCGCTAAAAAAGTAATTCTAAGACGATTCCAGGGTGCAATCTCTTTCAGAGCGGTCACTTATTTAGAGCCACATCATTATAGATAAAATGATTGAAAATTACCACAAGCTGAACGGACGTACATCATGACCTTTAAGCAGTGCGGCGGAAACGCTTGTGTTGTGGATATGACTTACAATTCTACAAATACATCACAATAGAATCGATTCTGGAAGAAGGTTAGAGCCTTGTATCAAGGGGAATGCAATAAATGTTATAACTGTATTGGTTGATACTTGATGGAAATCCATAGTAAATTAAAATTATAACACAATCTTGCACACACATTTGATAAAGGTACAGTGTACCAAAACAATTGTCATGTGTTAACAACACGGAAATTTTAATACAGTGTTTTAATTTTAATGCAATAAGAGTACCAAAGTGTCTTGGATTAGGAAGACCGTCCAAACTTTAAAAATAATAAAAATGTTTTGTCAACAATGTCCCTTGGATGCGCTGTAAAATTTTGATAGTATAATTAGCAATTATTTGATTAAAATATTATAATGAAAAGAAGATCCGTTGACCGTATTGTGAACTAAGTGAGTAGTCATTATTTCTAAATTCCTCATTTTTCATTAATAAAAAAATTTTCTACATACATATTTCGATCAAAACACAATGATGTACCTACTAATAACATTATTATGCACGGAATGATATCAGTTCAGAAAACCTCTTAAGAATATGGCATGCGACACTAAGTCTTGAAAAGTTCAAAAGTTTGACCTATCACAATATATTTATTCTAAAATTTTTAGTATTATTTTATAACATTTTGCTTTTCAATTGGTTTGTTGAACCTATTTTCTAAAACTATCTAATTCAAGAATCGCCTATGAGTTCTTCCCAACAGACAAGTTGGCCTTACAAATATTTCATCCATTTCACTTTCATTTTATATTTCATTTATACCTAGTTATTTAAAGAGCAGCATTATGTATGGTGGTGATAGCTTACAAATGCTAGTTAATATGAACCAATGTCTCTTGAAATGCTATTCTTTTTCTGATATGTCAAGACATAATATTCACACTTAAGAGACTAAATTTCCAACGTCAAAATTAAAGATGAGAACAGCAACTCTTCTTAATGATAATAGTATTAATTGGGTCAATAATAGCCTATTCTGCGCATTTACCAGAACAATGATTTTGTATAAAACACATTTAATGTATAATACTGTAGTAAATATGGTATGCTGTTCCTTCTTTTGCTTCTGTCTTTTCTAATTTTCATTATTCCATTAGAAATATTCTGTTTGACGAGCCCATGCATATTAGTTCGTCACGTTGAATTCATCGACATGTTAAAATGATTATGCTCAGCACACCCAAGCAACTCTTATACTCGTAAAGATGAAATTTTATCTTTTCTGGATAATTATTGTGAGATTCCCAGAAATGGAGTTAAACATGCATGTATACAATAAAAATGGTATTTAATGATCACATGGTTACAAGTTACGTTGCTTCGTAGAGAATCATTTCATAAATTTCCAACTAAATATTTGGATTGAATATCAAAACATTAGAAGTGAATAAATGTGATTGTGAAAACAAAACAAATACTGTGCACACTAAATACATTGTTAATAACAAAAATTAACTTTGGTTTTAGTTCTCCAAAAATACTGATTAAATATTATCTACAAAAAATTGGACCGACGTTATTAGTTGGTGCACTGAAAATACAAAATAATATTAATTCTATTGATGCTGATACTTTTGAAGTTGTGCAGTTGCATTTACATTGAAAACTTTTGGAACAAATTTACGGGTACCAGCACCAATAGAATTAATATTATTTTGTATTTTTCAGTGCACCAACTGATAACGTCGGTCCATCTTTTTTTTAAATATTTATTTCACACTTTTGAGTGTAACATTAGTCACGAAAATCGTTGAACGTTCACTTATACCGTTACCCATGTATATTCTTTGCTTGTACTTATTAGGAGTATTATTTGGAGATCAGAAAACATCGCGGCGGAAATACTTATGTACACATACTTCACATTTTACCACTGCTGTAACACGAAAACCGTAACCCTATGGAAAAAATGTTCAAGGTAAATGTTGTTAGAAATAATTTGATCTCTAATTAGTCAATCTCAGATTCTCAATTTTCGAAAGAAATTGCCCCTTCCGCGAAAATAAACATATTTCTAATTCTAACATCATATTCGAAAACCGTAGGTCTTTTGAAAGAATGTTCAATTTAAACGTTTGCGGATATTTTCTTATCTTTAATTCTGCACTCTCGGATTATCGATTTTCGAAAAAAATTGCCACCTATATTTCCTTCCGGGGCGGTTTTCAGAGAGAAGGAGATTTCGGATTTGAGTTTTTACTGCCGTGTATCGGACACTGAGCCATTCGGCGTTCGAAGTAGCTGGTGTTATCAAATACTTATCAGCCGTATTCATAATCATTCTCAGCTCGGTAATGCACAATAAATTTTCTATACTTCACTACTTTTGCTCAGCCTTCAATACCAAAATTTGTATTTGCGCACTGAAATTTGCAAAGACAAATAAGGAAGGAAATATTCAGTTGTCAGTTTAGAGTTGAGATAGATTATGATGCTCACATATTATTGGCTAAATTCACATAGGGGTAAGATTTGCTCTTTTAATCTTCTCTCCATTTTACACGGCTATCCATACACACTCTTTAAAATGTATCGTATTCCTTGATTTAGAGATTTAAAAGCAACGAATCCATTAGTTTTCGCAGGTCTTTCAATTTGGGGATCATTTTCCGATTCCAGCCCTACGTTCATGGCATTCGGCAAAGGACTATGATACAATAACGAGTAAATAAACTTCTAATATTTTTTTATTTCTTGTTTGATAATGTTGGACCAATGTCAGAAATTTAGAATTGATTTTGATTCTGAATTGCAAATTTATCAGCACAGTAATATCACATTTAACAGATACTTAACTTTTTACCTTGATATCAACTGTTAAAGCATATCCTGTTAAAAAAAATTATGAAACTATAAAGATAATTGATATGCCTTGTCTACAAATCCTCATGTCATGATATACAAAACTGAAAGGATCGCTTAATCATTCTTGAAATATAAGCTTAAAGTTAATGTTAGGCATAATCTTTTCTTTGCGATTAAAGTAGTGATGGTCAAATAGTACAGAAAATAATCATTAGTTTTAGATAGAGAGATAGATAGATATGCTATCACCTAAGCTTGCTATCTACAAGAATCCCACCAACTTTATACTCTCACAGTAGAAGTGGAGTTCAATTTAACTAGAACGTCCTTTCCAATCCATCACTGCTGTCCTCCCAGATTGGCCTTAACGGTTGCGACATTCTCCCGTGTTGCCTTGCTCCCCACCATCTAGTAGAAAGCCAACACGTTACAATTTAATCGCAGTCAGGGATGTGCCACCACAGACATCCTTTAACGGGTTTTTCTCGGTTTCTGCAGAATACCCGGAAGAGATGAACACACAGGAGGGTTGCTTGACTACAGGGATTCTCTGCTTTTTGGTAGTGGCGCGTGCGGAATTGACGAACAGCGGCCGGAAATCAAGGTATAATGTCGGTGTATAATGTAGGTATATATTTGGAGAACATTGAGAAAGATGAAATAATTAGCTGCGAATGTTGAAGAACCTTTCTATAGATACCACAAACATCTAGGCGATCAATATGTAATGCTAGGATATATCTAATAATACATTAAATTTCCAGAACAAGACCCTTTCTAAACTACAAAGGTAAAACTTGATAATATAGTTATGAAGAGAATGGAGCGATTCGAGTTACTTAGAAACTTAGTTTCGCGTAGTTATGATTACTCAACTATACGGCGAAACAAAAAGTATCTAATGAAACGTTCAACGAATTATTGAATTATGTACGTAGGTAGTCTTATAAATGGGGAGTTTTAGTTTCGGTTGAACTTTGATTTCTTTTGCTACACTCTCTATATTGCGGTAAAGTTTTTCATCTTTTATTTTTTTCTACAAGGTTTACCGTTCATAACAAAATAATTACATTATAGAGTTTTATTCTTTAATAGCTTTTCAAATGGATAGAATTCAAGAGGCTTTCATCACTCGTTACTAATTCTGATATATCTCTATGATTTAAGTTCCCTAGAGTTGGACTGACCAAAAACTTTCTTAAGATAATTTGAGCAAAAATTAAATTGATATTTTTGATTCAAATTAATTTTAAGAAATTAAACTTACTGTTACAATATCGTACAAGGAAACTATTTTGTAGGGTAGTTCTCATCTGGTTGATAACACATGTGGACCTGGAAAGTTTGATTTATATAGCTGGTAGGTATTAATTTAGTTTTTTATTCCAAGGCACAGTATATTCAAATATGAGGATAATCTGCCTAATGAAATGAGCATAAAAGTATATAACGAAATGAGTCTATACAAGGTGCACACGCTTTCTTTATTTATTGACTATTACACTATCTCAAATGCAAAGGTAAAATTGAAAATCTGTGCAAAGATCCATGCAGAAATACGTATTCTGGTATACGTATTGCTACGTTTAGGTATTCTGCAAACTGTTCTAACTACAATAATAATATCATACGCACATTCTTCAATTTCGTAGAATTAACTTTATATACCAAATTTTAAAATGCTGCAAATTTATATACTTACTTTAATGAAACTTGACAATAAAATATCCAAAATTCAAATCAAATGGCTATAATCATTTGCGAAGGAATACTTAAGATTTACTCCATAGTAGTTACCTCCTGGTCTCTACACACCATCTAGGCAGTGAAGTTGGCATAATGAGTTTTCTTTTGATTTAATTAAAATTTTCTTTGAAGTACTACTAAGTTTGGGAAGGTGAGTAGTTACGTTTCTGTTCTACGCCTAGCCATTCAAGCTATACTTATTTAGTGGATTGTACCAGAAATAATAAGGTTTGTAGTTCCATAAAGAAATATGTATTTGTGCTTAGAAAAGTACCTCATCTAAAGAGAACAAATAGAAACAATAGACTGTCAAGATGTACCTACTGAAGAATTAGCAGCCCTTATAATGAGGGGCATTTCGCATCTAGACAAAAGCTGAAAATATTATCGCTGAATTAAATTACAAAGAAAACTATTCAAAAATATAGATATCACAGCAAACCAAAAAGAAAATCTAGCATCCCTTAAAATTGGGTGCAAATTTTTATACAACTTATTTTTCTGAAAGTAACAATTAAGTACTCACTAACAGAAGAAACGATGAAATCTATGCAAGCCTTAGAGGGACTTGCTTATTTTTTAAAATGGCGGTACAACATATTTTGTGTGTGTCAAAAAAGTAAAAGCCAAAGACTTTATAGCGATGAGCTAAACATTTTAGTTGTGCTAAAACGCCCTCTAATACCATAGAATAAAATTACGTCATTGGTCATTAAAAGCTACAGTATCGAGCAGACAACTTGACAATTTCAAGTTGTACCTATGCTGGTCATGAGTAACTAATAGGTCGTGATCATATGCGTACTTGACGAGTAATAAGAATATTCAAATACGGCAAAAATTTCGCAACAAAGAAGCACAAAATAAAACTTTGTGGAAGATTTGTTACAATTTTCAACATGTATTAAACAGCCATTTTGAGGTTTGACAAACGTGGACAAATTTTCCTTTAAAATTTTGAAAGAATACTCGAATTAAAGTTTGATTCGGATGGTATTTATATACAGGTTAGTTCAACAATAGAGTTTTCATAAACTGATTCAATTTTTGGAAGCCCGACTAATTGACATAAAAGAATTTTGAGATCACATGACAGTCTTGCTCAATTATTGCTGTATTAGATTCACATAGTTTTGCCATAAGTGCATTTCAATATGCTCTTTGTGGCAATTTTATGAGAATTCGCACATTAATCAGGTAAGGCATAGACAGGATAACACCTACATAATGGAAGATAAACTAATATTTTTATTTCTAGGTTTAAGTTATATAATAAATATATAATAAATAAATAAAAGAAACAGTGTTCTTTCTCCTTCGCCATATTATTGACTAAATCTTCATTTGACGTATCGAACTGATATGCGAGGTATATAGAAGCTTTTTTTACTCCAGGATAATATTTTTATCAACACAGAAAAATCCTTTGCTTCATAAAAGTAATAAAATAATTTTTACAATAAAATGGTACCTACCCACTTTTATTACTTAGTGCACTGAAAATTATAAAATATTATATTAATTTTTTTGATACTGACAATTTTTCATCGCACTAAATCGGTCCTATTTATTCTAAAAAAATGCATTTATTTTTTTTGAATGTTTCATCAGATACCAAGTTTTTCCTACGTTGAATTACATGCATCGATTTCACAACACCTACAACAATCTTGCACATTCATAATGCTCTAATTTAGAAACCGTTGAAGTTTTAAAAAATATACAATTTAAACGTTGTAGATACGCTGTATTCTTTGATTATGCCATCTCATATTTTCAAAATACTGAATTTTATTCAACTGCTCAACTCTCAGCCCTCGATTTTAAGGATTTCAAAATATAAATCATTAAAATCGAAGTTATGAAAAAAACAGACAAACAGTCCATCTAGTTGTATACCAACTCCATTTGGAAGTCGGTCAATTAACATACTATGCCTTTCAGTTTTCTGAATGTGAATAAGTTTACAATGGAGCTCATATAAAAAAATGTGGACGGGCAAATTCCATCCCAAGGACAAGAAAAACAAAAAATATACTAAAATGAAACACATCTCATAACATGCAAAACGACTACGTTTTTTGTATATGTTTCAATCATTTTTGTAATGAATTTTTGATGGTTTTCAACCTCACTATTGTCAATTTTAATATTTGAGTGTACAACTTGTAATTTACATAAGTTTTCATCAGAAATTGTAAAACAAATCGTTAAAGTTTATATGAAAAGATTTACATGTGTTCTTAGTATGTGTAAGTTCAGCTGAGTTTTTAGCCCAATAGGAGGAAATAGTGACTTCTCAGATATATAGTTATTTATCAAATAATCGGAGTACATTTGAATATTTTGGTGCTGTTGAGAGAAGATCGACTACAAAACAATCACTGAAGTAAGGGCAAATCAATTTTAGACTTCGCCCTACATCAAAATTTTCAACTCTATAGAGATATATTAAGCCGATTTGTTGAATTTTCCTATACCATTACTGTAAAAGATGAAATCGACATCCGATTATTTGAGCTAATGGCCAAACTTGTTCGACAGCCTTATGGATTCCTTTTCTCAAAATCATAACAATTTCACTTATGTCTAATCTAATACAAGTTTTGGTGCAGATTTCTAATACAATATTAAATAATTTTTCGTACGTTGGGTAATAAGGAAAAAAAAGAGGTATTTTTTGCCATTATAATACCAACCCGTGTATCGTGAAAAACTAACAAAAAATTGGATACAGTAGTTAAATGTACCATCTAAATATATTCATGTGACTTTTCCGATAAATTCAATGGCCTTTGTTAGAATCTCGGAAAATTCGTAAACAATGGTTGGTTTTCTACGAAAAGAGATACACTCCAATATTGTATAGCTCTGATAAACGAAGTTGGGAGGGAATTTTTCTATCATTAAAAGGGATAGAAAATTTTATTTAATCTGCTACCTGCAGGGACCCAAAAAAATATCTTTGGTCAGAAGCTAAGAATTGACCAAGATTATCCTTGATATGTCATTGATAATCAACTTTTATTCTAAATTCCGTTAATACATTTTAGTAAAGATGTGAATTTATTCCTTTCCTACGGGTGCGTTAAAGTTGGAGCTGTGATAAACGATAAGAGCGGAGATTAGAGCGGTAAAATGCATTGCTATGATACTGTGTTTACAGTGACACTTCGAAAGTCTGGTGGATATTATAGAAAAAATACTTTCAACTTCATATGCTGTACAATCTTGTGAAAACTACAGATGAATAGCGTAAATTTCTCGCACAGCCTATAAATACCAAAAAGTATTTTTTTAACAATTCTATCATCTCTCTAAGTAGTAATGGCAACACTCTGCAAAATTTAGGGAATATATGAGAATGAAAATAGGAACCTTGTTTATGTATTTTCTCAAATCTTTTGTAGCAATGATAAAAGATGAAGAAGTTGTCTTCAATTCCTAAAAGCAGCTAATGACTACAATGACGTAAGAAAACGTATTTTAAAAAACTAAATATTACCAATAAAACTTTTTACAAAACCTAGAACCGATTATTAGTTGGTGCACTGAAAAATACAAAATAATGTTAATTCCACTGGTGCTAGTAGTTTTGGAATCGTGCAGTTATAGGTAGATAGAACATTTTTGTTACATAGTCGAATCGAATAACTTCTGTTTGGAAGTCGTTCAAAAATTAGTCAGACAAAAAAGCGATATAATATCGAGCTATCGAAAAAAGCTCACTCAAATTGTGCCATATAAATATGGGAACATACATGTCTTGACTTCTGAAATCATCTAAAATTGCGCAATATTGAAACATTAGTTATTACATATTTTTTGAAGCAGGAACATTATATTGATTATCAATGAAGTACAGAAACTGGTTACCCGAACTTGTGTAATGATCTACAACTATTCAAAATGTCTATATGTACATCCAAATATTTTTTAACTTCACTTTGGATACCTTATAACAATTGAAACCTAATTACAGTGAGTGGATAATTTCCAAAATGTTCATCTATTCTCAGTTTCAGTTCTCATGGATCAATATGCACTTAATTCTTGTCTTATACGCACGTAACTTGCTGTAAGTGTATGTAAGCAGAGCTTGACCGAATATTTTATCACTTACGTGAATTTTATTTGAATAGGTGTATTTAAATCCATTTCGCTTAATTATGTAACAGTTCCATTTGAAGCCGGTATTATTTGGTTTTCAGGATTTAAATTGACATATTTACAATATAGCATTCAAAATGAATAGTTGTATTCAGCATGTGATGAAATCTAGAACATTTTCCGACTCAGCAGAGCAATAGAGAGCAATGACATATGACATGGACGTGACAGAACATATGAGAAAATCACAATAATAATTGTCATTATTATACATATTTATATGGTGCAGTTATATATTCTTATGATTATTCAAGAAATTAAACAATCTTCCAATATAAGAGGCATAGGTATTTCTTAAGTTTATATTATTATTGACGCCATCATCCAAGCGATGATTCAACCCGAACACACTAATTGTGACGTAATAATTGATGACAACTAGTTCTCATCTAATTCTAGCAGACAAGCTGATATATTTATTTCATTTGCAATAGCCTACTCCAAATAACAGAAACAATGAAATCAAGAAACATCACTCCAGGCAGATAATTTTGGAAACTAAAGACCCAACCATGCTGTTGCAAATATTCGCGATGAACCTATATGAAACTGATATTTGTCTTCATCCCATGTAGATACATTGTAAAAACCCTCAGAACTAGATTAAGCTTTGTGATATTTATTAAATTATTATTTAGATTTGTCCCCCTATTTTTTACCGAAGTACAACAAGACTTTAAATACTATATTCAAATTTCTTATCATTATTTTTATACCCACATAAATCAATCACTGTTTTGTAACGACAACTCAAATGTTTATTAACGTAAAGAAAATAATAGACTGAACTATTTCGCTGCTTTATTACTGCTCTGCTTCGAGAGCTGATTCAAGCGTCGCCTCAATATATACACGTGCATATGAAATAACACAATCATTTTCTTTGGTTCTCTCTCATCGTTTATCGTAGCTCCAAAGTAAACGCTTACTAAATCATGTGAGTTATCGATCAAATGGATAAGAAAACGGCGATAATATAAATATATACCTAGCATATCTTTCGACGATACAATAGAATATAAATATAAGATTATGAGTTCACATTAAATTTTGTACTCCCCTCTCTATAGAAATCAAATATACCTCTAATAATTACTAGTATTTCTTGTTGGGTCTGTGCCTTGGAATTTGATTCATCTGCGGCTTTCAATGAGTTATTTGATTATCATTTATGTTTAAAGGTAAAACTTTTGAAATGCTTCTACAATACAATGGAAATCATGTTAGGTTGTAAGATAGGTATGTTGGTTTGAACATTTCAAGAATAATTTATTGTTGGAATATAGAGTAGGTACTTTTTATTAAACCTGTCTAGCCCGTCCATAAAAGTTGAATCGCTTGCGCTTCGTGTGCCGTCATTAAGAATAGAATAAAATTCTTATATCAAATTGTCTAGGCACCTCTGAGAAAGTTTTCGCAAGACAAATATGCTCCAATTGACTTTCGCGTCGGTCAGCTCCAGCACGCTCAACTTCGTAATAATACAAATCTCGACATAATAGAGTCTGGAAATTGTATTGAGGACTGTTATTGGCCTTCTGAACTGATCGAACTTTGTGTGAAACTATTTGTCAATCGAATATTCGATGGACAACAATTTACTTAGATAGACGCTTCATATCTTCAAGGGTTTGACATAGTTTTGTTATCACATAGAAAACAGTGCTACTTTTGGAGTTTGTTACTTATGCTATAAATGGGAGGCGGAACATTCGTGTTATAACAACATTAACTTAAAGTAAACGTTAAATTTAACGGCACATTTATCTTGTTCATAAGTAGACAAACTAGCTTGATACTACGTGGAGCTGAACTCAGGATGCTTTTAAGGCACAAGAATTGATTGATAGATGAGACGATTAAATCACACTTAGGAAAGTTTATGTAAACATGTAAATCGGACCACGTCAATTATGTACCTAACAGGCGCGTAGAGAAATCAAAATAATATAGACAAACACTCGTATTGTATAGGTACCTCCACCGTTTGTGAAGTTGGTCAAAAAACGCTCGGGCCAATTGATTTTTATTTTAAATGCGGTTTTTTATAGTAAATTTATGTACAGAGGGTAGCTGATAATCAACTTCTTTATTTGAAATAAAAAACCTGATTTATTTTTTTTTACCTCCGACGAAAACGGAAATGTGTATCTATCTATATGTATGTCCTTGATATAGTAGCTCCTAAACGGATAAACCAATTTTGATATAGTTTTTATTTTATTAGAAAGGTGAACTGACCGAGAATGATATCCGTGTCATCGTAGCTCCCAAACGGAAGCATCGATTTGGATTTAGTTTTTTTGTGTGATAGGTGACCTGATCGAGAGTGTTTATCATGGCCCTCTGTATGTTTGTCTGTGGCATCAAAGCTCTCAAAAGGATGAACCGATTTTAATTTAGTGTTCTGTTTAAAAGGTGACATGGCTGAGATTGTTCTTTTGCGCTATTAAGTTATATATCTGTATCGGTCAGTGGCACTGTAGGTAGCTCCTAAGCGGATAAACCAGTTTTGATTTAGTTTTTTCATGTTTGATTGTCTTGATCGAGAGTGTTTTCTTTTGTTTATTATGGACATTAAGTGGCATCCTCTCTCACAAAAGGATGACCTATTTTGATTTGTTATTTTGTTTGTTTGAGACGTGACTTTTCTGCTTAATGTGTTTATTGTGAATTCCTGTCTGTCTAGTTGTGGCAACCTTGCTTCTAAAATAATGCACCGAGTTGATTTGAAAACTTGTGTTTGAAAGGTTGTAGAAATTTGCGATTTTTTTTGGTTGTACCTATGCACCGATAAATGTATTTAGTTTAACGTACTTAATAACATCATAACGACAATGTACTATCATCTCATCATATCTATTCTGCCATGTAATGAATATTTCAAGCTGTTTGTTGGTTGTTTCCTTGTTTTTAATGTAGATATTCTTCCCCGAATTATTAATTTTGTGACATTTATGAAAATGGTTCAAAGAATATTCAGGCCAATAATATAGAATCGTTCTTCTGGTATATGTGGCAACTTACATGAACGTTCTGTGACTGTAGGACTTCCGCAGTTTCCGGGTGATCAATCCGTTGCAAAGTCAAGATGTCCTGAACTAGCTTCCTTGTGGCTGCTACTTACTGTGGCTATGGGCATGTTTGTTGGCTTATTAAGGATGATGGTCATCTGTCGCTAGAGCGTCCAATAATTTGGTAGCCCCCATCTAGTAACTGACTTAATACTTCATTGGCCTAACCAATGGTTCATCCTCTTGACTCTGACACATTCGGTTACCATGGCTTGGCTCTTAAGCCACTAGCAGGATCGTCAAAATGGTTGTTTGGCTTGTATAAATCCACTAATTCTAGATACCTATAATTTGATCCTTGAATTTTTGTGTGAAGCTCACAATGGGGATTGCGAATTTAGTACGCATGCGTGAAAGGGGAAGTGGCTTGGAGTCACATAATGTATGCTACATATCGTATCCATGGTAATGGCGTAATTTTTTCCACAATGCTAGCGGTATAGAAGTTTAATTATATGTATAAATCAAACAGCGACTTAGTAACAACAAATATCTATTCTCTTTAACATAGCATATCGTTCTGCAATTTAAAACATATTTAAACACTTGTCCCTTACGCCGCTGGGTACTAACGCACTGGCAGGATCACCATGTGAGGAATATTTAAAGTGTTGTTAGTTGGTTGTTTCATGAGTCCCAGAGTAGGGACCCTAGGGACGGATCGTTGTCTATAAAATACTACATAATATAAAATCGATATATTAGTTATATGTAATATAGACTACTATTATATAGAGACAGTATTACTATTCTCTTCTATCTAGGCGGGAGACAATATATATTGGTGATTTCGATGCCAGGCGTGTGGTGTCTAGGTCACCTTTTCAAATGTTGACTTGGTCGAGAGTGTTTCCTTGATATGATCAATTTAAGTAGCCAGTTGCTTTACGTCACAGGTTAGTTGGTACACATGAAATTTTCAACGTTGTCAAATAGAAAAAAGTACTCTGATAGATATATCAATGAACTTGTATATTTTGTTTGAATGGTGACTTGAGCGAGAGATCTCTTATAAGCTTTTCTTTGATTAAGTTTTTCTTTTGTATCTGTCTGTCTATTTGCGACACCGTAGTTCCTAAGCGGATGAACCAATTTTGATTTAGCTTTTATTTTTTTAGAGATTTCTTGCGGGGGTTTTCTAAATTTTTAATTTCATATTATTAATTTTGCATCAAATTGTTGAAATGTTTCGAGTCCTGATCTAATCTCAATATTAACCGAAACAAATACTACTGAACATATCAATAGGTACGGCTATTCAATGTTCTCAATTAAAAGCATGACGCTGATAGTATCTAACTTATTTTTGGGCTAAGTTGTATACATTTTATTAAAACAATATGCACTAAAAATATAAATCGACTGGTCCGAGAGTTTTAACGAGAAACATATGGCTATTTCTACGCCAACGGTTCCGATCTTCGTATATTCACTTATTATACTACCAGTCTTATTATTACTTTTACATTATCAACAATGGGATAATGTAGGTATGGGGCTTTCAGTTTACTCGAAGAAAGTTGAGGGCATCAAAATATTCTGAAGAATTTAATCAAAAATTATATTGACCTAACAAATTCGATTGAAGCATAATCCGGCTGCCAGGGCCAAGTGAGGTATTTCTGTTGTTTTTCTTTTGTGCTCTGCGATATATCCAAATAAAAGTCAACAAACAAAACCTCCAACAAATTACAAATCGAGCTGATCAATTATTGAAGAAATCAATTCTGCTGCCGCTGCCGGCAGTCTACCTGCCTCAGGTAGTGAAACGCAAGAAAATATGTTATGTTTCTAGCCGTCATTTCTCTTCTTACTGCAAGCTTGTTTATTTTTCATGCACAGTAACCGTTCTTATGTTTGGCTCCTAGGGAGCAGCACTGAATAATTGATATAAGGTCGTAGAATTTGTTGCTTATCAACATATATCCACCGAAAATATTCAATTTATAGGATCTAATTTTGCGTACATAAAATACTGTTCCCTATTAAGACAATCTAAGAAATATTAATTTTACATCTGATTAAAAAGTATCTCTTCAGTCCCTCAGTATCGTTCGTAGTCATTTATGGAACTTCAAATTTTGCCTAAATAATAAATAATTAACCCCAATTGAGCAGGAAAACACGCTATGAACATAATTTGAATAAAATACATGGATGACTGTGTAAGTACACAAATCTAAAGCGAGGTAGGTAGGTATACGAATTCTCCGACCGTCATCTTTGAACACCAAAACTATCAAATAATAGCCAATTGGAAATTATTTTTTTAGTCATTTGTCTGTTGACAGCACGAAATCTTGACAGCTTGATAGGGGCAAAAATGCCGGTCGAGAGTACCCAGCTATTTCTAGGGCTCTAATAAAACTATTCCTATTCCTACTTAAAGGGAACAAACTGCAACATGTCCTATTTCACATCCATAATTAAATATGATGACATTTTTTATTATATGAAATGATTACAGGCAGTTCAATTCGATAATCAAGGAGAAAATAAAGAGCTCTTTCATTTGACACGTCATATCATGCACTAGAAGACAATGTTTCATTTCATTTTCTAATTGGTCCACAAAATTAACGCCTTGAGTCAGAATTTGTTTTATTTACGATATACGTACGCGATACGGTCAGCAAATTCTACAATGTGATGTCTAAGTACTAAATTTCAACTTTTTCCGCTTAATAGATTCGGCGAAATAGGCTGAGACAGACGGTCAGACAGAGAGACACCAGAGTGATCTCATAACGGTTTTGCTTTTTCTTCGGATATACGGAACTCTAAAAATCATCAAAATTGACCATTTTGAAAGGTGGTTTCCTCAATGACAGTATTAACTCAGTCAAAGTCCATGTATCTAATTCATACGATTTCTACACCACGGGCTCTTGACTTACAACTTATAATCACATAAATTGTTTATAATCTCCTGACACAATTTCATAATTTAACAGTGCCAAAAGCTTGGTATGGATGTATTTAATAGTTTGGATGAATACATAAATTCAAAGTCAATTCAAAAATACAGTTAATCTACGTCATATGTGGATTGGTATATATGTCTGCAAGTGTCAAAAGTTTACATAATGCAATTATAGAATCAGCTAATTACCTGTCTTGGATAGTTATTACATTTGCTGTTCTATTTATCGACCAAAATATGAAAAGTTAAGTACCTAGATATCACAAACTGTTATCGCTGTTAGTAACTGTTCACTCTCGGTTGGTATTCAACGGAGAATCAACCTTGACTTTTAGTGTTGCAAACTCCCAACTGAAGATTGAACCATAGAGTACTAATAAATAGATTATAGGGTGGCAACTCTATGATTGAAGATTGTCAAAAATTCAAGTACTTCATTGCCATCTCTGAATGGCCCTGAGAACTAAATGAGAAATTTATGGACGGTGGCAAATTTGAAATATAATAACAGCTCGTAGTTTGAGTAAGATTTGATTGTTTAGCTTTATAAAGAAATCTAAGAAACTAATTAATAATATCATATAAGAATTAACAATATTGACAAATACCGGGAAAATAAAAAAGACTTTATTAAGATGTATTTATCAAATTCTATTTAAAACAAATCACATGTGTAATAATTGTTAAGCAATAATGACTTCACTGACAAAAATTCAAGCATATTGTTATTTTGTGATATTAAAGTTTATAATGGTCATAATATACAAAGAAAAGTTTACAGGTCAATAACTTTCCTTGGTAGTCTTAAAAACACTTTATTACACGGAAACAGTTTATCGATTCGATGTGGATAATACGAGAGTCAATTAAAAGATTCTTCACGGTTCTTCAGCTACCTATTTTTATATACCTAGTGCCAAAATGCTTCATCTATAATGTCCAAACCTATAACTTTGCAACCAAAGAATTCATCGTAGCTATTTTTCAAAATTGTTGATATATTCATAATTATACAATAGAGGAATATGTACCTACATATATATAACTACCAAATATCTAATAATATAAATAATATCTGAACGCTAATTTAAAAGTTATCAGTTTAATTTGGTATTTTGTAAAAAGTTAAATCACTAATAAAAATATTACATTAAATTATTGTGTTTTCATCTATAATGAAAATCGTTTTGAGAAGAAGAAATATGTGGATTTTTTATCTTGAAAAATATTAGCTAAATTTCTTATATATAAAATTACAGGGCCTCTGCATATTGTTTGAGAAAATGATTAGATTTAAGGAGAAACTTTTTTTATAATCGGTCAATTATGGATATCAAGTACAGCAGAAACTTATGTGAGGTAGATACAAACAAATTGATGCCATTTTTGTTACATTAACATACCATTTATTTCAAGTCGATTTCACAAACAATATGTTACAACTTTCAAGAGCCGTGTTATTGCTACAACTGATCTAAGAGAACCTACAATTCCAGAATAGTTTTACAAGGTAATTCATAGAAATAGATAATTAATATATTTTTAGTTCACCACTTAATTTTTATTCATCCAGTAAATGCTGTGTTCGGGTGGCACGTTTAACTGAGGTTCTACTGTATCAATTTGAGATAGTTTTCAACTGTATTCGATCTCTATAGAATTCTTGATCAAACTTCTGTCTGACAATGGCTATTGAATCGGATATATAATTTTATGAGCTCAATCATATAGGTGTCTCATTTATTTACTCACTAATTAGATTTTCTAGCATTGTGTAGCCTCTAGAAATCTTAGATGTTTCTACAAGATGGTCAGTAGGGGATCCTTGCTGGTAATCTGCAATCCCAATATGTATATAAAAAGAGAAATGTTATTAATCTACACCACCAATAATCTACATTGAAGGTAGAATGAATATCTACAGGTCAAATGTAATATTGGAAATGCAAATTTATTCAATTTTACTGGACTAATAAAGTCAGAATTAAAATAGATAACATAATCGTTTCAGAGGTCCATATTTTCAAATTCAGAAGAAATCGTTCAATCTCATTCCCTTCGATGGTCAATGTCAATGAATGGGAATCGTAAGGTTCTAATAATTTCTTCATGATATCATAAATATTTGTATTAAATAGATAATTACTTTGAAATAACTATTAGTGTAGTATGAGATGAAATCATAAGTATATTTTTATGCAGATTTTTTACTCTTAATCTGACCTTTGAAAGATTGAGTTAAAAACTATAATAAGATGTAATTACTTTTTATTTAGTAAACCTTTTACTAACCTTCTAGGATGATCACTTCCACATGAAGGACCATAGATAAAATAGAGGGAAGGCACTCAGCACGCATTTCATCGAGTTTTAATGTCAAAACCGTAAAATTAAAAATGAATAAAAACTAATTTAACCATACCCTCCATAATACTGACACTGACAACAGTGAATGATCATGACAGGCTCAAATGCAGATTCCTGTAAAAGATACATTTTCTTTTCATTAGTTATAGCGCAGTTGAGAGATGGTGCCAGCTCTATCAAAAACAGCCTACGCAAACTGAGATCGTGTACTCTGTATTGAACTGACAGCAACATTTCAACCAATTTCAACCGCCGGTTAGGCTTCAAGTCGCTTTCGATCAACCATTAGTAGAACTGGCTTTAACAATAGATTTTAAAACTAAATCCATTAGGTAACTACGTAGATAAGCTGCATATAGTTTTTAACTACCATACAAACCAAGTAGATTATAATTATTTCTCCTGTTTTCTATATATACAAAAGTTCTGGATGAAAGTGATTATTTGGGAAATCATGAGATTTACAATATAATTAAATTAAATAAGAAGCGTGATTCGACGAGGGCTAGGAAATGAATATTTTCAAGTCATGACTTCAGATATAGAAAATAGTTGGAAATATAAATATCTCTTGATAAGATAACTGCTTCTAAAAAGTTAATGTAAAAGTATGAAATCAGAATTTGAGAAAGCAGTTAACAGAAAATAACATTTAAAAACAGCATACAATTTTTATAGATTTTCACTGATTCAAGCCTTTCCAAGATATTATCTCTCATTTGCTATGCACCAGATACAGGATCAGCATTCTAAGTTTAACTGTTGAAATCAAACATATCCTTGTCAAAACTTTTCGTTCTTTCAACATCAAAACGAATCTAACTTTTACCTTCTCCAAGAAAATATAGGACGTGATAAATATATGCTTTTTGACTCGCTTTATTGCCAAGATGATATATGACAGTCATCACTTTTTGAGATGATTCCGTAGTCCCATCCTTTCTAAATTCTATAGGCTAAGTATTCATTCCTAAAGGTTTTCAGAAGTTTGCCTCTTTATGTGGGAAGAAGACGAATTCAGTTGTAGAGAACTTCTGCATTCTGTGCACTTTACGACATATATTTATATGTTATAGGTGTTCATGCTTGTATTGTATACGTATAAACTATTCATTTATTAAATAACTTTGCTGCAATAAAAGTTGTTCTAATCTTTGTCTTTAGTAACCTTTGTATACTAGACCATGATATAGTTTCTGAATCTTTTCATTATAAAATATTTTTTCAAATTCATGTTTTCTTGTCAAGTATAAATTGCAATATTTATTATTGAAATGTTTTGAGCAATTATGTTTTAATTCATTCTACAGTCGGTCATACCAATAAAACTATTGTCACGTTTTGCTGATTTATGTTGTTATTTCATATTCATAATTTTTCATGTAAATTATACCGACATAACATTCAATTGTTATAGGTGTCAATAGAGGTTGCTTCTTTGGGAAACGAAAAAACTCAGTAGGCGGAGAAATTATAAAAGAAATATACTGGGCGGCTCGTAAATTATGACACCACAAAAAAAATTATTGCTATTGATAAAGCACCGTATACCTCGGATATAAAACTTACGGTACCCAACAAATATGGCATAAGCAGCACCACCTTGGTGTCCTTATTATATACCGCTGATGTTTTTCTATTTCCTAGTGGAATAACCTGCATAAGCAAAACGTTCACGACATCAAGGAATATTTTTATGAGTGAATGCTGATATGTATTGTAAGGAATTTGGGATATAGTCTCAACGCCATTCGGAATGGAGGCATGTGCGATTCGTCAGAGGGCAGAGCATCGAGACGAGTACTGACAAAGGTGGGGCCCTGGTGGTATGAGTGTAAGGCATACGGTTATTGGTCAACGATACATGTCAAGGTCAAGATTATATCCCGGTACATCTAGTAAGTTCGCGCTGTTTGTGGAATGATCGGGGCGTTGGAAGATGCCGGTGGAAACTTCGAGATGGATGGGGGCTTGTCTATATATTTTAGAGGATTTTCTGTGGAGCTCAGTCAATCTGTCAGTCAGTCAGTCCGGTGCAGTAGCGGTAAATACGGTGCAGACCGGTAGTGTGGTGAAGACGGGCGGAATGGTGGAGACCTGTAGTACGGTGTAAACCAGAGTAAAGTGGAGAGTGGAGACAGGCAGTACGGTGGATATCAGAGCATGGTGGAGACCGGAAGTATGGTGAAGTTGGGTCCCAAGTAGAGGGCCACCAACAACATTAATAAATAACGCTCGGTTCGAATACGGTTGTAGTATAAATAATAACTATAATTTGCAAAAAAAATTGAAAATCGAATTCTAGGTGATAAATCCAAAATAATGACAATGGCAATCTAATGTTTCTTTTTATTAATAAGTTTATATAAAGAGCGTCAATGTTTTCTAATAACAGTAATATATTAGGTAGGTACTCTTCAAGCATAGAAACTTACCCAAACTATCTTCTTGAAGTGCCTCTTTCAATAGAGATTGGATAAAATATAATTTGTGGTCAGAACACTCTCTCAAATTTCCATATATTCTCTAGTATACACAGAATGTCCCAGAATGATTTGATAACCTTGAAATCGTTAGGAAAGAGAACCTATCCACTAAGCACTAAATACATCAGTAAATATTACCATTTTGAAATCTGTTTATCTTACAACAATTGGTCACTCAGGTTTCCCTACTTTTTTCAACCAGAGTTGCTCAAACTTTGTCTTTGCTTGCAAATTTTCCTTTGAAATATTATTTCAAGTATTTTTTTAAGGTGCTGTTGCATGTCATACTTTTTACTGTTTAGGTATATATTGCCATCTACTTGTATGTGGTTACTTTTTCGTGCTGCATAACGCAAAATGGAGTGAGGTACCATGTCGAGGAATATTACTACTGGTTCAACACTTTTCCTACACTTCTTTCTATCTATCTTTTTCTATCAATTTCATAGCACGATATCATCATATCAGCTTTATCCACATATCCCATGTGGGTGTTATAATCCTTTACTAATTGAAGACTGATTTCCTTCAACGTACCGTCCTTCTGTCGTCTTTTTACAGAAGTTAGATCTTGGAGGCTGTTAAAATTGTTCATAAAATACTAACTTACTTATCTTTCCATTACATGGTTGTAATATTTTGATTATTGGCTCTCCAGTCAAAATCTCCTCTGGACATATTCTTATCGGCTTAGCCTTTCCTGTCCTTGCTTACCGTGCCACATTCATATATTTGGGACTCCTCCAGTTCAGTCATTAGTAGCAAAGAAGTGAAGTATTTGTCAAAATAAATATTTCACACACGTTTTCTCAATTTTCTATCGATTTGGTATTCCACTTTTCCAGTGTATATTTCGAAATTTTGAAATAAATCCAGATTCATTCGCACGAACCCATATCTTGTATCCTCTTTGTATGGGCTTTTGAGGCATATATTGCCAGATAGAGGACCTGCCGTGAATTTTATCATGGACTCGTCAATTAACTGATTAAGACTTCTTTTTTATACCCCTCAAAATGTTTATTCCCAGAAAAATCTTGAGCTCTTCTTTTGTAAGTGGTGAAGTTATCTAGTTCTCCATCTTCAACTTGTTGATTAGCCAGATCGTCAAACAGAGAGGAATGTGTTCAATGTTATCTGCGATAATAGTTCTACTATTTTCTTGTTCGACCTCATCAACAGAGCTGTTTTCTACATTCTCGGACACGACCGATTCTGCATCAGAAGGAATACTATCGAAAAAGTCTTGAAATTCTTGAATAAAATGGTATCGTGAGTCCCAGAGGTTTCACCATGAAACCACCTACATTAACCCTAAATTTCCTTTTTCTTTTTCATTGTTTGTTAAAATGTATCTACCAATATGTTCTTATGCTTGTAAACTAACATATTGTGAGCTAACAACTTACCAGCCATTATTTCCAAAATATTGTTTCTCAGAGAATAAATTATAGTCAAAACAAACTAATCATTAATCACTCTCAACAGCACGAATCAATGAATCAAACAATATATTGATTCAGGCTGCCAACTATTTTTTTCATCTACAGGAATGACGCATACAACACATTATATAAGCGATTATCTAGTGAAACCACTGGGACACAAAATAATATTAATTCTATTGATGCTGGTACTTTTGAAGTTGTGCAGTTGCAGTTAGCCTTTAAATTGGAAACTCTTGGCAGCAACTATTTTGTATTTTTCAGTGCACCAACTAATAAAGACGGTCCATTTTTTTGTAAAAAATATTTATTTCACACTTTTGAGTGTAACATTATTTAGGAAATTCGTAGAACGTTCACTTATACCAAAGAAGAACCCATGTATATATTGCTTGTACTTGTTATGAGTACTGTTAGATCTCATCGGGGCGGAAATACTTATGTACCCATACCTCAGAAATTACCACCACTGTAACTCGAAAGCCACAACTATATGGAAAAAAAATTCAATGTAAATAATCTGGTCTTTAATTTTCTCAGATTTTCAATTTTCGAAAGAGATTGCCCCTTCCACATAGCGAAATGCACATATTGCAAATTTTAACATCTCCGAAACTCGAAAACCGGATACTTTCTTATATTTAATTCAGCTGTGTCGGATTTTCGATTTTCGAGACAACTTGCCCCCTCCACAAACTTCGCGGGAGGTTTTTGGAGGAAAGGAGATTCCGGATTTGAGTTTTTATGAATATGGGATCATTTCTCAAGTCTCTCCTTTCAAATGAATCAAAATTCATCAAATTAATTATGTGATTTGATTTTAAAAATTAGGAACTTGTTAGTTGTTTATTTGTAAAAAAATGTCTGAGTTCGAGTTTTCTCTGACTTCGCCGGAGATGGTAAAAGCAGCGAAAGTATTGTCACAAAAATGATTACTAGCTAAATCGCTATATTTATGTGCCTTTATACCCAGAAAAAAAGACTCACTTTTTTCCATGGGAAAAAAGTAGTTTTACAAAAAGTGATAATTTGTCACCTGTCAACGAAGATAAAATGTCAAACTTTTTGCCCGTCACAGAGAAAAGTTTATATTTTAGGTGCTACTTGGAGTACGTATATATATATTTTTTTTGTATTTCTCTTTGAACGGTTATAGGCTCTGCTACAAGTCATTCCATCCATTCATTCTGGACAGCTTTTCTGCTCTCTCTCGTTGTTTTGATCATCTGTTCCGTTTATTACAGTTCTTAGATAATTTACTATAAAGTATTGGATGATTGAAGTAACGCCCTACGGTATTCAGTCCGATGAAGGGAAAATTCCCAATCTGCACCTTCACATGGTAGAGTATGGAAACACCTGAAAGGTGGCTAACGTGGAGGGGGGCCGAGCCGTTGCCGGGGTAAGCAACAAAATTATCTTTTCGGAGTAACAAGGGCACTCTCTTGTCCTGGGGGGTGAGAAACCACCTCCGAAGGCGGATGAACCAACTAATATGGTCAACGGCAGAGAATAGTGCAGGCAACGGGAAACCACCTGATTATCAATCCCATGAACACATCATGATGAGTCAAGATCAACAGAATGGTCTGCTGGGCGATCCGGCTAGCGACCGCCGCTGTCAAATCGGTTACCGGGCAGGCAGATGTGAGCAACCAGGCGGCATCTGCAGATGTAGCTACTGGAAAATCCAACAAGCTCTAACCACAAAATACTCTAAAACTAGCAATCTGAAATGTCAGAAGACTGCTCCAACTAGGAAAGCTACACGTCCTAGAGCGTGAGCTGATACGAGAGAAGGTAGAGGTATGCGGAATATCAGAAACACACTGGAAAGATGGCGGACAATTCCCAACGTGGTATATGTGTAAGTTTGACGTCTTACCAAACTTAGTCACCTGGATGTCTACGTCATAGACGTGACCAACGGTGACTGAGGTACCTATTGGAGACAGAGCGCAGGTACCAGGAAGAGAGCTAGTGATTATATTCTCTGGCTAGTAGTTATGTAGCAGAGAAAGCAGAAGCTTGTGTGGACTTAATATACAAAATATAATTATATCGATGTACCAACAATTGTGTTGATTCAGGTGGTTATTTTATGTTCTATAGAATTTATAAGTTATGTTTTTATATTTCATTTATGTTTTAATTACAGTTTTTATTTCTGCAACAACACGTGTTGGCTTATTTTTATCAAGTCTCTGAAATCGAGACTTATAAATCAACACAATATGGACGATATCAAGGCAAGATTCCATTTCGCGTCAGAGGCGATGGATGCAAAAACCACGATAGTTAAAGTCAAAACCATTCAGTTGGTGGGGCAACCAGAAATTTTTCAATTTCCTGGAGAATGGCAAGGAAGTGAGGCTCACCCAAGACTTTTTGAAAATGCGGTGACCAAAGGGGTCGTTAGAAGTCTGAAAACACGCAACAAATTTCGAAATGTTGTGATAACTTTGATGAAAGGACAACTAAGAGAAGAGTACCTGGATAACGAAGGTAATCTATTTTTTAATGGGTATTATTTAGAGACGATTCAGGCTCATCCCCCTATTTCTTTGAATACTTCCACACCTGAAACCTTGTCCCCTACAAAACAAATTCATTCTATTTCAAAAAATATGATATTAGAAAAATTTTATGGAAAAAATTTCAATGCGGAAACCTGGTTAGAGCTTTTTGTAACAGAATGTAAACGACTCGAAATAAAAGAAAACAGATTCCCTGAAGTTTTAAGGCTATTCCTAGAAGGTTCGGCTTTGGAATGGTTTTCAATTTTTTTAAAGACAAATTCACTAACACTTGCCTGGGAATTCTGGAATAATTCGTTTGTAGACACTTTCAGTCAAAAATGTTGGTTGGAGATTTCTTATGCCTACACATTTAAATATTTAAATGGGCCTTTCCTAGATTTTGCTTTAAGAAAAAGAAATTTATTAATTGACGTAGATCCAGATCTAACAATCTCTTCTCAAATTAACTTGATAGTAATAGCTCTACCTCATTTTGTGAGATCTCAATTAAATAAAAAAATATATCAAGCATAGACAATTTAATGTCAACACTTAGACAAATACAACCATCAATAAATAAATTTAATAATCACTCAAATGGAAAAAGCGACGACAAAAACAAAACGCAGTTGAAATATAGCCCTTGTTCATACTGTGAAAAGGTAGGTTTTCCGAATAGATTTCATCCAGAGCAAATGTGTCGCACAAAAATGGCACAGCAAAAACTGAGTAGAAATGACAAAATTAAATTAGCAAATAATATAGAAATTCAAGATGCAATTTCTCTCACGGAGGAAGCAAAAAACGAATAGTAACCCCACTTATAAAATTAAAAATTTTGATCAATAATAAGATAGCCATTGGTATTTGTGATTCGGGAGCCAATATATCCTTGATGAATTATAAATTTTGGAAAAAACTTAATTTGAATAGAAATATAAGTGGGGGTAAAAACATAAAAACAATTTCAGGAATTTCGAAAGCGGAAGGTATAATTACTGTACCAGTAAGAATTTTTAATATAGAGAAACAGTTTTCATTTTTCATAGTTAAGAGCGATTCATTTAGTGATGACATATTGTTGGGTCTAGATTGTATAAAAGAATTCAAACTATCTCAAGATGAGAATTTGAAAATATGGCAAAGTAATAATGTAAATATTGAACGAGGTATGGGAAATACCAAGGTTAACATGAATTTAATAAATAATATTGATTCCTATGAGATAAATATACAAAACTTACTAAAAAAAAATATGTTGATATTTTTGCAAAGGAAAAATTTGATATTGGTAAAATAAAAAATTATGAAGCTACTATAAAATTAACAGAAAACCAGTACATATCAAAAAAACCGTATAAATGTTCGATTCAAGACAAAATTGAGATAGAAAGCCAAATCGATAAACTATTGAAGGCAGGATTGATTGAAGAGTCGTGTAGTCCATACGCTGCTCCGGTTACACTAGTATATAAAAAGGAAGAAGCAAAAAAATCTCGCTTGTGTATAGATTATAGAGAGCTCAACAAAATAGTGGTTCCGGAGAGCCAACCCTTTCCTAGAATTGACGATTTAACGTTACGGGCAAGGAACTGTAAGTATTTTACCAAGTTGGACGTAAATTCCGCATTTTGGTCGATTCCATTGCGTAACAAAGACAAATATAAGACAGCTTTTGTGACACACCACGGGCACTGGCAATGGTGTTGTTTACCATTCGGCTTAAAATCCTCGCCGGCTATTTTTCAAAGAATTTTATCAAGCATAATAAGAAAAAATAACTTAGAATCATTTACAGTAAATTATATTGATGATATCTTAGTTTATTCAAGAAATTATAGTGATCATATAAAACATACGCAAGAAACTTTGAAAATACTTCAAAAACACGGCTTTAAATTAAATGTATTAAAATGTAAATTTGCACAAAGCAGAATAGAATATTTAGGACACGAAATTGGAAATAATGGAGTTAAACCTTTGAATGATAATGTCATCGCAATAAAAAAGTTCCCAGCACCGCGAACTAAAAAACAGATTAGGCAGTTTCTGGGGAAAATTAATTTTTATCTACAATACATCCCCATGTCAACAATAATATTGGAACCATTTTATAATTTATTGAGAAAAAATATAGAATTTAAGTGGTCTAAAATTTGTCAAGATAACTTCGAGAAAATCAAAAACTATCTATGTTCAGACCCAATTTTGGCCATTTTTGATCCTGAAATCCCAATTTATATATACACGGACGCATGTTTACAAGGGGTAGGAGCAGTATTGAAACAACCCCAAACAGATAAAACCATAAAACCAGTATTTTTCTTTTCACGTAAACTAACAGAAGTACAGAAAACAAAAAGAGCAATTTATATTGAGTGTCTTGCTATGAAAGAAGCAATTCTATATTGGCAGTATTATTTAATAGGACAAAAATTTACAGTTTTCACAGACCATAAGCCATTGGAAAATTTTAATATTAAGAAATGTAATGATCCTGAATTGAGACAAATTTTAAATTACTTATCCCAATTTGATTTTGAGATAATATATAATCCGGGAAAAAATAATTTAGAAGCGGATTGTTTATCTAGAAACCCTGTTTTAGAAAATAGTAACGACAATGAAAAATCAATGATAAGAATAGTAAATTTCCTAAAATTGGACGAGATAATTAATAATCAAAAACAATTGAAACTAGATAATGACTATATAATCGAGAAGAATATAATATATAAAACATTGAATAATAAAAAGAAAATCTGGGTGACTGAGGAATTTGGAAAGACTTTAATTAAAAATGTTCATAATAAACAAGGCCATATAGGGACAAAGCAACTAATATTGACAATAACTGATAAATTTTATTTTAAAAATATGTATAAATTAATTAGAATGTTTTGTCGGTCTTGTGATACATGTATGAAAAATAAAACTAGGGTTGGTAACTTTAAAGCTCCGTTATCACAGCTGGGCCCAGCTTCGAAGCCATTTGAAATCATAGCATTAGACACAATAGGGGGTTTTGCAGGTAATAAGAGTACAAAAAAATATCTACATTTACTAATCGATCATTTTACAAGATTTGCTTTTATTACAACTTCAAAAACACAACTCTCAAAAGATTTCATAAAATTAGTAAGATCAATAAAAGAGGAGAATGTTATAAAGACATTATTTACCGATCAATATGCTGGAATTAACTCAAGAGAATTTAAAAAATATTTAAAATCTAGGAAAATAACCCTAATTTTTACCGCGGTTGATTGTGCTTTTTCTAATGTGTTAAATGAGCGAGCCAATCAAACGCTGGTCAATAGAATCAGGTGCAAAATATTTGAAAACAAAGATTGCCCATGGTCGATCATAGCAGAAAAATGCGTTGAGGAATATAATAATACTATTCACAGCTCAACAGGTTTCACGCCTAATTATTTACTAACTGGGGTAGATAAATCCATTTTACCAAGAGAGCTCAATATTAATAATGAAGATAATTTAGAGGAAAATAGGCTAATAGCCTATCAAAATTCGAAGAAAAACCATGAACAGAATAAAGTCTATTACGATAAAAATAAAGTTAACATCAAATACAAAATAGGAGACTTAGTGTATATACAAAATGGCAACAAACTAAATAGAAATAAATTGGACCCAATTAGAACGGGCCCTTACAAAATAAAAGGAAAATTATCGGAATTGATATATATTATAGACAGCGGCGTTAGAAAGAAGGAATCAAATTTTTTCCATGCAAGTAAATTAATTCCCTATCATGCATCTCCTATTCCTGTCCTTCATTCTTGAAAATGGGGGGATGTAAGTTTGACGTCTTACCAAACTTAGTCACCTGGATGTCTACGTCATAGACGTGACCAACGGTGACTGAGGTACCTATTGGAGACAAAGCGCAGGTACCAGGAAGAGAGCTAGTGATTATATTCTCTGGCTAGTGGTTATGTAGCAGAGAAAGCAGAAGCTTGTGTGGACTTAATATACAAAATATAATTATATCGATGTACCAACAATTGTGTTGATTCAGGTGGTTATTTTATGTTCTATAGAATTTATAAGTTATGTTTTTATATTTCATTTATGTTTTAATTACAGTTTTTATTTCTGCAACAACACGTGTTGGCTTATTTTTATCAAGTCTCTGAAATCGAGACTTATATATGTATCAGGAGCAACCGAGAAAGGACGTAATAGAGTAGCAGTCATTGTCAGCAAGAGAATAATGCAATATGTAGAGGCATACGAAGCAATAAACGATCGCCTAGTAGAAATAACTCTCGGAACCAAGCCAAATAAGCTGCACATTATTCAATCCTATATGCCAATAAATACTGTGCCAGATTACGAAATTTAAGCTTTATATGCATTGATCGAGGCACATACAACTAATATTCCCCAAAAAGTTTTATTATTATTTTATTTATTATTAACATGGGCGACTTGAATGCGAAGGAGGGATACACGAAACTCGATACGCATATTCGCAAAACAGTTGGCAGATCTGGGCTTGGTGTTCGTAATGACAGAGGAGAAAGGTTCCTACAATTTGCAATAGAGAACAACCGCAGTATCACAAATAAAATGTTCCAGCACCACCCCCTCCGCTTATCAACGGGGACATCTCTGGACAAGAGAACCAATAACCAGATTGTTTACATACTGGTTAGAAATAGGTGGAGAACATCGATAACAGATAATAAGGCAAAACCATTTGCTGATTGTGGATCGGACCACAAAATTCTAGTGGCAAATCTAAAAATTAGGCTGAGAAGAACTGCCAAAGCCACAAGTCTCGGTGCAGATACAACTCCATCTGCCACCCTCTTCCAAGATACGAGCTCTGGCGGACGATCACACTTACACCTGCCTCTAACTCTCAACAACTTTGGACACAAATAGAAAGCTGGATAACAAACGCAGTCCAGAAGTGCGTAATAAAACAATCAGCTGACAAACGGACGCCTTGGGTGTTAGAAGCAACGATAAAATTATTGGATGAAAGACACCAACTTCGACTTTCCTATATGCCATCCGATGAGAAAACACGAAAGTTGACTAGACTCAGCCGGGATATTAAAAAATACTTTCGGTTGGACAAGAACTAACACATCCACAGTCCACAGTCTCTGCTTGGAAGCGAAAAGACACGCAAATCCCAACGAATCACACGAACTATACACCAAAGTGAAATACCTGGGTCGCAAATCTAAACCTCGCACAAAAATAATCAATGGGGAGAATGGGCTAATTGTCACCGATATACAGGGATTTGCTGAGGTGTGGTGCAAATGCTAAGATCAGAAGTAGAAATAGTAGTGAATCGATGAAATAACTGCCGAAGTAATCAAGGAAATGGGATCCGTTGGTATAGATGTGATGCACACATTATGCAAGAAAATTTGGAAAACAGAATGCTGGCCAAAGGAATGGTGCAATTCAGTATAGATTGTAGATTTAAGGGGTTGTCATTAAACTGCGACCTTGAGATCTATAGTGCCCCCCATCAGAGCTGTTCTAGCCATTACGTAGTCTACAGCCCTTTAGTTCCATAGTTCTAATCCAGAATCTGGGATAGTTTCAAGGAGGTTACTTCCTCATTTCTGCATGTTTCTTGTCCAAAAAAAGATCCCCCACAGACTGGAACAGCTACCGCATGATTGCTTTTGTTTCTCATGCTAGCAAGATCATACTGCAGATTATCAACAGCCGGCTTAGCAATAGGAGGAAAGAAAATCAGCAATCTACGCTACGCTGATGATACCCTAATCATAGGTTCAATCGGGAAGAGCTGGAAACAGTGATGAGGAGATTTGGTTTAGTTAGCAAAGACTACAGCTTGGAGCTCAGCACCGCAAAAACAAAAGTGATGATAGTTCACTGTCAGAATAATAACCTACCACAAATCCGTAATATAGGAGGCTTACAAGTTGTGCACCAGTTCATATACCTCGGTGCATCTATCACAAACACATGAGGATGCGAAGAAGAGATCTGAAAGCGCCTAGCTATAGCCAGAGCAGCAACAACGAAGCTGCATAACATATGGAGGGACTCTGCTATCACACGAAATACAAAGCTAAGACTGCTCAATTCCTTAATTTTTCCAATCGCCAGCTATGAAATCTGGACTAAAAGAGACAGACAAACAAAGAATAGATGCGTTTGGAATGTGGGCATATAAGCACATATGCGAATATCCTAGACTATGCAGTGCATCCATTCTAAACGAACTAAACATCCAGACGCATCTATCCACAAAAGTCAGCCAGTGTTTTCTCCGATACTTTGGCCATATTTCCCGAAAAGACAACTCGATCGAACGCCTAAAGGTCGAGGGAAAAATAAATAAACGTCCCCCACGAGGCAAGTCACCTAAGCGATGGGTTGAACAAAGAAAATCCTTGATTGGCGCCAGCTTGCATGGAGCAGTTCATATGGCCCAGAATCGAGACCAATGGTCAGCCAGACTACGCTAGTTTTCGAGATTTTTGTGGTCATACAAAATATCGTTACTCGTATATATATATATATATATATATATATATATATATATATATATATATATATATATATATATATATGTATGCTGGGAAGTATTTGCTGACCAATTAGGAACAAAAGAAGGTTTATTTTGGGGATAGCAGCAATAACGAAATTGAGTACTCTTTTTAGTAATTTATTCCAAGCTTTCGGGTAACATTGTACCCATCATCCGGGAAACTACAAAGTAATGGAATAGACAATATAACCAAAAAAAATATAAAATCAGTTTTAGTATTATTTTCATACATCAAACTTACCACTAAGTGAGAATGTTTTCGTGGAAATTGATGGTAACGTAATCATAGAGAACTGTTCATTTTATATAAACATAACAACATTTTTTATCCTGATTAAAAGAAACAATAAAATACACATTCACTAATACACATTTCAGGAACAACGGCCATATTATAATGATAACTGAAATCGATATCCATCAACTCAACAATGACATCTTTTACAACAAAAAGACAAAGAGAGAAAATTTTGAATTAGACAGATGATAGCAGTTATTTCAGGAAAAATCCTTTACATTTTTGTTCTATGTCAAACCAAATCTCAATATTCCTGTTGTATTCTATATTATTCACTCTATTTTAAAATTCTACATTAATAATCATTTAACTTAGAAATCAATGTTTTCCGTATTTCTTACGCTTGATTCCATAATCAGAAGATAAGCAAAAATCTCACTAAGATGACCTATATCTGATCTTCTATTCAGTGTATTGTCATTCATATATATATGTGCCATTTCTAGAAAAGCCCGTTTTGTGGTGTTTCTTTCAATATCTAAAACTTTTATCTGATCGTAGTTCATTTTGTGGCCACTTTTAGAAACGTGCTCTGCTAAAGCGCTTCTTTCAGGACGCAGTCTACAGTCACTTGCATGCAAACTAATTCGGTCTTTTAGATGTCTTGAGGAATGACCAATGTAGATTTTTTCACAGTTTGAACAAGGGATACTGTATACTGCATCTGATATCGACAGAACAGGAGTCTTGTCTTTGATTTTACTAAATATTTTATTTATGCATAAAACAGATCTATTAGTTATTTTAATACTCTTATATATATATATATATATATATTAGTATAGATAATAATATGGACATCAGGCTCAATCCATTCGATAAAAACTTTAATGATATACCAAACTGGGTACAAAACATCAGTCGTTTGGAAACTTGAAATAGTCTTCAAAGTCAACGTCATCTAAGTAGGTACTCTCCAAAAACTGGTCATCAAATAGTTTAAGAATGAAATAATGAGAAAATCCCATTAAATATAACGAGATTGTCCAGTTTTCAAAAGTCAACCGTAATTCATTAAATTTGAGTTTGAACTCTATTGAGATTCTTCTGTCAAAGAATAATCCTCCATAATGGAATTCGGTGGCCGAAAGTCGTATACCTGTGTCAGCTGTACGAAACCCACCTACGTTAACACTACTTTATTCAATAGAGTGTTTTTGGTCAGTCACTTTAAACGTCAATTTCGTTATAGTTGTGGTTAACTTTGTGGTTAATAACCATAACTTTCTTCGCAAATCACAGAGTTATTGGTCGCACAAGTTTAAGGAACTGTCACAATTGTAGGTTAGTACTTAAACTTTTAGGGAATAAGCTTAAAATTATTTTTGGGTGTTTTGTACAAAATCGATAAGTGATAAATCGTCTTTCATGGTGATAAATAATGGAAGAAATACTAGAGTTTGTCCCAAAATAAAAACATAAACAGAAATGTCAATATCAAAATTTGTCAAATAATGATAAGCACCGCTATTCCTCGGTAATTAACCACGTCCGTTATGCTTATTAAACATAACGGCGTGACAGGTCGCTACTGCGCCAACTCCGTATAACGATAACAACGATTTCAGTGACAAATGTGCTGACCAAAAATACTCTAATGTATTTGTAACACATATTGTTAATTAATATCAGCTTGGTGTACTCCTCCTCCTATTATTAGCCTTAAAATGGGTTCCAAATAATTATCTTCTCCTATTAATATCTATATATCAATATTGAAATACCAGCCATCCCCAATTTTAAGTAGGTATAATAGGAAAAATGGCCCTTTAAATAGAGTCATTGAAAAAAATTTTTTTCTTGTATAGCATAATATTTTTAATTTTTATAAAAAGCCGATAAAACAAGTTTTAAATTAGTCTTGAGACCAACTTTTTCAAGTTAATTTTAATTGATTCAGTGCTTATTACCTACTAGGATTTTTGTGTCTCTACGTATTTATGGTAGTTTGAAGGCAGTTCGACATATGACTGGTTTCATACAATGTAAATCACATTCACACCACCTTTAATGATTTGATGTATCGATGTACAGGAAATTGTTGAATGATTCTGATATGCAACTCATTTTTAAACGATGAATACAATCGATGATAGCACCCAAATCATACATAATTTATTTTACCAATTTATTGATTAGTCAAGTAGTAGAGAAAATATTAGGTATATTATGAAATGTCAGAACTCATTTCATCCAAAACAAATTCTATTTGTTACTTGTGTAGCAAGTAATTAGAGGTCCTCTATTAAAACATAATTTATAACAATGAGGTGTTCCCATCAAATATATTTGACACACTAACTCGAAATCAAATTGATTGCTTATTTACTGTCGAATCTAACGATATATATTTATGTTTTGATAGCGTTGCTTTAGGTTTGCTGTAATATTCAATTAGTTGTTGTCTGCAGCTTAATTTGACAGCTAAATTATCTAAATTTTCATTACACACATAAGTAATCAATGAAGGTAACAAACAAGTAATTTGTCAATATTTCACTCAAACCGAAATTTTAATACTCTCTGCATTTATTGACTTATTTACAGATTTACTCTAAGCCTCCGCAATTAGCTACTATTTAAGTTATAATTTCTCCTATAAAGATTAAGGACCATTAAGCTAGAGGAACAAGTCGGTAACGCACATCAAAAAAGCAGTTATAGTAAATCGGAGTAGTTACCATCAAAACCTACATTATTGGATGTTGGTGAAACTTTACGCCAAGTAGGTACACGTTTTTATATTTTCTAGGTCTAAGGGTGGGTGTTGATTTTTTTATACCCATATTACATATAAATTATTTGATTTGTAATATACCATTATGAAAAAAACTGGATTAATTGTTCGGAAATACCTACCTATGTAAATAATTCATCATCTAAAAACCATTTTGCAGAGTTTAAAAATACATTTCCAAAGTACTCCAACATAATTTGATATAAGTACATCTAAATATAACAAATAATATGAAAAAACTTGTTATCTTAGAAGAAAATAATATGTATTTCTAGTACACACAGATCGTACACATTGTCAGGCCCAACAGCCCCCGACCGTGTTGATGACACAGTCAACCTCTTTTTTACATAGCCTTTATGTACCTACTAATTTAGTACAGAAGGAGGCCGTTTATAAATCAATGTTTCTTAAAATCATGAGTACCTAAGTCCGCCAGTCGTTACTGGCAGTCTAAGACTATTTATAAGTATACTTTAGATATGGTTTTCTGCAATTTGAGTGCGAAAAAGCTAGATTGACCTTCAGGAATATTATCTTCCGCTCAATTTTATCGGATGCTTACAGAAAACGCCTGATTAATATATTAATTTAATTAATTAATAAATGTAATGCTAATTTATCTTATTTTCGAATAAACTATCAACGAATCTTATTTTCCAATGAATATTGAAAATTTCAGTCTACCCCCCAAAAGCTACAGGGACAGAAAGCCTTTAAAAATGATATTCAATGTTACAATTAAACACAAGGTGTTGCATATAAAAAGTTGAGTTATTGCTATTAGTAGGTAATATGTATTTTTTTTTAAATCGTTATAGTTGACAAAACATCGATCTAAGTTCATTTATATTTCAAAAACTCTCTACAGCTTGACGAATGGACTGAACTACAAACCACAACACTTTCAATATTAAATATATTTGGGAGATTATCAACATTAGCTACCTCAAGAAAGTCTTAATATTTCTGTCTGTCTACCTTGATAAAACATTGACCATGTTGATAACCAATCGATTAGTAATCACTTATCATGCTCTTAGACTTGACAGATTAGCTTCGCCTAGTTCATTTGTAAAACTGACATGTACCAAAAGAATTGAAATAACTCAAATTCTAAAATCATATTATAAGAAATTAGTATAAAAATATGATAACAAAATTGGGTAACAGCAGAAACAAATATACCTAGGTTATGTTATACTATTAACCCTAAACATAATCAAACTATGTGCAGAACGGTCTGTTGAAATACTAAGTATCGATGTATGATAATGGCAAGTATATGTGGTCTAGCGAAAAGCTAAAATCCATCATAGCTAACAAATAAATTAACACTATAAAATAGTTGCCTAATGTTCAACGGAAAAATAAACAGTCGCATAACGGGAAAAAATTAGGTTTGATGAAAATAGCTAAAAATATTTGATTTTCAAGACAGCTCACTGTAATCCTGTTGTGAACAAAATTCGTACGTAAAAAATCATTAGAGAAGTATCTTTTAATTATTAATTGTTCGACAAGAGATTCTGCTTGAATCAGAATCGACTCAACTCTTTTAGAAGCTCGGCTCCTGTATGTCGGTTTGTATCTAAGGAAAAAACACGGGAGTCGTGGTCACATTTTTCATTTTATACCAGAATCACAAAAAAGATTTCTACCTAAAGTTGAACATATTTCTCATGTTGAGAATTTAAAAACTCAAGTCATATTACAATGAAAATAAGCGTTGTGCGACAAAGAGCCCAGAGACATAGATGTACGAGATTACATTCTCAACTGGAAAGGTGTAATGTTTTAAAAGTTATTCGGAGGATTTTTGCATTAAAAAGGGAGAAGCAACGTCGTCGCTAGTTAATTTTTTTCTCAACCATTGCGACAGAATCACCTATTCTTTTAATAAAAAATAACTCAACGTCGTTGGAGAATGGCAGCAAAAATAATGTTCATAAATCATTTTGGGTTGGATCTCATTCTAGAATATGTTGGCCAGATTTCTTTCTACTTTGAATAAATATCTCGTTTATACTTGTTGCTTATAGATAGTAGTGATAATAAAAAAATATGGTAACTCGGTATTTTATAACGAGAATCAAAAATATATCTACTTTGTCGTAAACTGGATAGGATATGAGTAGAGTAGCTTTACACGTGAATGAAGAACTAGATTTTTGGACACAAAATTCATTATACTGTGCGTTCATAAAGTAAGGAAACGCTTCAATAACTTCTAAAATATTAAAATATAGAGAAAAAGCTCTGACAGGTCGATGTTTGATTTTCATTTTCAAATTTTTTATGCAAACAGCATCATTTTATCTCCTCCACCTTCTAAATTATGACGTCATCATTAATTTTTTATATGAGAAGGCCATAATTTTATATTATAAACGGCAAACTGGCAATTTTCTGAGCTCAAAAATACCAAATACATGGGTATTATCATAAAAATTTATGAAATACAGGGTGCAAAAAATTAATATATTTTCATTTGCTGCTTTCAATTTTCAATAATAACAATAATATTAATATGTAGTGGTAACTAAGAATTTATTAATTGTTGCTAAGGACTCCAATTCAAACGCATACTTGTTTTTGTGCATAATTGTGTCTGTGGTATATCCAACCAAACTATGGCTCACATTGTAAATGACTTCCCCTACATACGTTTCCCTGGAGGACTCGACGTCGATATACAGAACCTGTTCAGCCTCTAATTATTTATGTTTGTTTGTAACAGATTGTAGTGTTTCTGTCTGTGATGACTACAGCTTATTTTGAAATTTGCGTATTTTGTATGATGTCCTGTTTACATAGTCCTTTATAGTTTATATTGTATTTATATAACAGAAAGAATGATAGAGTAGTGAGAATAGCATGAATTAATGAATCCATAATTCTTAATGTTAACGTTTCAGATTTCTATAACTATCATCAAATATTTTTTTTAATGGACGCCATACTGAGTTTTAACAGATTCGGGAAAAATATTTTCTTAGCTTTGCAATGATTTTTACAATCGGTAAAAAATAGGTGAGAGAATTAGGAAAATATGATTTTTTACTAATTTAGCAACTTGGATTAATAAAACCAGTAAAACTCAAAGAGATCTAATTGAACTTCTTAGGTAGGCTGTACTTAAGACCAATCCAATAGGTAGGTATATCATTCAATCAATTAACTAGGTAGGTAGATGTCTTCATACCAAGTCAGCATTAGATTTTAGAATAATTAAAATGTTTATTAGGTATGTCATGAAAGTATGAAATAGAGCATGTTTAAGAAGTAGAACGCGAAATTGAGCAAATGAGAGAAAAACTTAAAGATTACAGAGAAAAAGTTCATCAATTGTGAGAAGAAATCTGTAGTTTACGGAAATAATGTGAAAAAAAAATAAAGAGGTGGCACAGGAATTCGGATATCTGAAAAATACTAGTGTATCAAAAAGAACAACTGGAATAAATATGGGCCCCTAAATTAGGACCAAAAACTTGCCTGATGGAATTGTATACTGAGCAAGATAAATAAATGATGATGTAAAATGAATATAAGCTAACACAATTGAATGGTGATCAAATCTTTATAGATGATGATCTGACAAGGACAGAGTTGCAAATGAGGAGAGTTATAAGAATAAAAGCAGACGAAGAAAAGGCTAAGGGAAGGGATGTCAAAATAGGATTCAAGAAGAACATAATAGATGTACAGAAATGGAGACGGAGAGGAAAATTAGAAGCAAAAAAAATTAAAGCGTCAAAAGAAAGAAGAATTATGATAACTAACAACGCAATGGAAAATATGAAAAAGTACAATAATAAAGCGACAACGATTCGGACAGAAAAAAAGGGGAATAAACTTAAATCCACTCAAAAAATTCATTATACAGAATATATTTTATTCTTGTATAAAATAATAAAGTTTTAAGCTTATCATCTTCCTTCTAGACATTTTCTCAAGGCAACTTTTTACGGTCACGTGATGGTTCAGTTCAGAAACTAAACAATCTGGGTCTTCCAAAACAAACCCTCCGCCCACCGTAATGCTTTATGGTCACCTGTCGGGATTTATTACCTACGTCCGGCATAATTACGGAAAAACCCTTTTTATAAATACAGTTTTGTTCCATGAGTTATCAGTGATGGATATTCCACAAACATTCGTTATAGAGAGAACTTACCTCGCTATAGACAGTCCCTTAAATATGGTAATTGGATTCAAGGTGCAAGATCTTACAAACAATTCGTTATACAGAAAAATTCGTTATACGGACGTTCGCTATAACGTAGCTCCACTGTATATGGTGCTGAAAATAGGGACATGGAATGTGCGAGGCATATATAAGAAAGGGGCGTGAAGAAATCTGGCGGACGTAATAGGAAAGTTTCAGTTAGATGTACTCGCTCTTCAAAAACTTGAACAACTACGTAATGAGATACAAATATCGGAAAATACATCCTATGTAAAACAGCGGCAGTAATAGATATTTCGGAGTAGGATTCATGCTTAATGGAATAATAAAAAATATATCGATATAAAGGCGATCTCCGATAGAATATGCTACCCAAGGATTTGTGGGAAATATCGTAAAATTTAAATCATTATTGAGTTCAGGTCTACACTCAGATGCTGTTTGCATCTGGTAGGGGTTTTTAGGGCTCATAATGAGTCAGACAACCTGTTAGCATAACATTATTATATATTATTATGATGATTATTATTACGTATTATTATTATTAAGTATGATCAATGTTCATACTCCATCAGAGAATAAAGCCTTAGAAAAAGAAAATGATGAGTTTTATGAAAAAATACAGGAATTAATGGAAAAAATCTCAAGCTATGACATAAAAATTGTAGTGGGAGATTTCAAATCAAAAATGGGAAGAGAAGACATTTATAGAGAAACAAGGGAGTGAAAAGTCTACATCTACATAGAGAAATTCATGAAAATTAATAGAATTGGCAGTGGAATACCAATTGAAAATAGCGAGCACATATTTTGATCACAAGAATATTTATAAAGTGAGGTGGGTCTCGCCAGACGGCAGAAAGAAAAATCAAATAGACCCTGTGCTGATAGAAAGACAATATGTTAGGAGTATGAAGAATTGCAGAAGTTATAGAGAAGCTGACTATCACAGAGATCATTACTTGATCATAGCTGATCTAAAACATGAAGTACTAAAGCAAAACAAAAATAAAATAAAAATAGAGAGGCAAACGTATAACATACAAAGACTACAAGATCTTTGCACTATAAGAAAAGCTTGAAAAAGAAATAGCAAGACAACTGCAGAACCAAAATGTAGAGGAACAGACAATAGATGAGGAGTGGGAGAGGATAGAAACATCAATGATGGAAGTATCAAACCTTTGTTTAGGAGAAATAAAACATACAAGGAGAGAAGAATGGCATGGCACCAGTTTTAAATAGATAGAGAAAGAAAAATGACATAAGAAACCATTCAAAATTATGAAGAAAAAAAAATATCTACGCGAATATGCAGACAAAAAAGATACTTTTTCTTAAGAAACAAATGACGGCAATAGAAGTTGACCATGTTTGTAAGCTGTATCAGGAAATTCTAACATCAAGACAACCTATAGATACAAAAACAACATTCTGCAGAAACAACGGGGGCTCACTCGCTGCTGATAAAAATGAAAAATTAAATGCCTGGGCGTGGTGTTTTCACAGACTTTTATATGAAGATGGAGTAGCTTACGATCAAGGTGGTTCGGAAGAAGTCAAGGGTATCAGGGTGGTTTTATGGCTTCTAGATAAATAATAGACCATGTGTTCACTTCAAATGATCCTACAGAATAATATCCACGAAAATAACTTTAGTCTGCATATGCTTTTCATTGACTTCAAGCAAACCTATGACTCAATCTCAATTATGAAGATATATGAGGCGCTGAAGTGGTCAGAAATACCAAAATAAACTTAATAAACATGACGTTATATAAGTCAATCATTAGAATTTTACTCGAGGGAAGATTCTCAAATGAGTTTGAAGTGAAAAGTGGATTAACAGAAGGTGATCCACTTACAAAGAACCTGTTCAATCGTGTGCTGGAGGCTATAGTTAGAAGAAGTGATATCCAAAGTTCTGTAATAACTTACATTCATAGAGAGCCATGATGTATAACATATATAGAAGATTTAGTTTTTTTATTAGAAGTACGAGACTGTTTGAGAACGTATTTAGGAGGTTAGTAGAAGAAGCTGAAGAATCAATATAAACGAAAGAAAAACAAAATATATGGTAATACAGCCGAAAGTTACAGACAAAAATGAATGATTTTATCAGATTTAAAGCTGCCCATTAGTTTTATATGTTTGAAGAAGTAATGGAGTTCGAATATTTAGGGGTGATAGTAACGAATAAGTGTCAGAAAGATAAAGAAATAGATAGAAGAATATTGAAAGGGAATAGAGCGTTGGATCCCTGACCAGAATGTTAAAAGCGGAAATTATTCCAAGAGCAACCAAAATACGTACCTATTGTTATCCATGCATCAGAATCATGGAATATGAATATGCAATTGGGAAAAAAATAAAATTTGGGAAAGGAAAGTCCTTAAGAAAATTTATGGAGGAATAAATGTAGGGTATATGTGGCGAAGAAGTACAAACAAGGAAAAACGACTTGTATAAGAAAACCTACAATTACAAAACCAGTCAGCGGGTTAGGACATATCACCCAATTACCAGATCAACAAATTGCTAAAAAGTTATTGTACGAAGGAGAAGGAGGTAAAAAAAGACGAGGACCATCCAGGGAATAATAAATGGAGGAATATTAATATGTGAAAAGAAACAAAGTGTTTCAAAATCAAATAATACTTCAACAAATATCTTCGGGATTTTCCGGGTAGAATGGCAGGAACTAACAGGAGTGACTTCGTCCAGCATCACCAGTTCTCTCCAAAACAAAGTCTTGCAAGTGTTGGTGTAGAAACTGTTCAAAACAGAATAAAAATTACACATTATATAAATTTTCTTAACTATTGCTATATATTATTTGAAAAAGCTAAAAGAAGGGTTTTTAATTCGTTAAAGATCAATATGGCGTCCACTTGAAAAAAAGTTTAAAATAATGTTGTACTGGCATGAGATGTAGTTTTATTATTGTGTTAAGTTGATTTATGTACTTTAGGAATTGTTGTCTCTGCCATAAGTTATATATAATAGTAATGTAGAATAACTCAATCAATCATCAAATTATACCCTGTCCGGTTTTTTAGTACCTATCATATGCACTGATTGAATTAAAAAATCTCGAATCAGGCCAAAGAAATACCTTTCTATGGGCCGATTTCATAATCAAATTTAATCTTCTGTTAATTTTAATTCCACATTAAGATTTATGATTTCTTTATTTTTTCGATTGGACATATAATTCAAAGTTACTTTAAAAGAACGAAAGATAAGGTGTCTGACGTCTTAAGAGTTATTTAAAAATGCACTATTTTTATTCCGTCATTAAGATATGAGTTAAGCAAATTGAAGAGTTAACTAATCTCCCATTAGGGATTCATTATGAAATCGGCCCAATTATTATTAAAAAAAATCATAGTTTCGTTTCAACTATTAAATATTCCATAAATCTATTACGAGGTTGAAGCAAGTACATATTAGTTATACGATGTCGATTGTGTATTATATCTTAGTTAAGCTGAGTAAATTTATATTAACAATAACAAACTATTTGCGACCTTTGATTCTTTTGAAGGATAACGTCAATGTTCTCACCCTGAATAAATCTCGCAAACAGTTCTGATGGTCGACACTAACTCTTAAATTACTCTCAGCGAGAATCTGGTCATTTCCCCTAAGAGTAGCTAAATCCCACATGTTATTTCAGCTCGTTGATTCCATTTCCAGAATAACATTACATTATTATCCCTTCTGTAAATAAATCCAAGATTTTTGTCACTCAACAATGCTCAGTTCATCAAAAGAGACTTTGTTCTTGAGAACTATTATTAAAGCTCAAAACTTCACATGAACTTCAATGAAAAAAGAGTCAAGGAAAGTCTTGTTTTTGACGGTTCAGCTTTAGTTCCTTTAAATTACAGTATGATTCTATCGTTTAGCTATGATGACAAGAATCGGAAGTAAATGATTAAGCTTTGTTCTGATATTCAAAATTATTAAATATCTGCGACTTGTTGGAAAACATATTTAGAAGAATTACCAAAATCTAGCACAACTTTATAATACCACTTAATTACTACTTTCACAGAATTTCTCAACTCGCTTGATTATTCACATACTTGAGATGAAAACTATCAGTAGTCTACGGAATAAACCAATGATGTCCCGCGCTAAACTAAACTTAACGAAAATGCGCAATACACCTGCAGAAACGAATTTTTGACGATCAGTCAAATCATAAGGCCACCTAATTAGCTTTATTTGTACTTCTCTATCTAACAGTAACGAATCTACCTACCTATTATTTTATTTGTTGATGATCAATATGACCAGCAATTCGTCTTTTAGAACAATGGTACATAGTTTTTCCAACAATGATATAAAATGAGAATATCTGTTCCATTTAACCAAGCTATTAGAGATTTCGGTTCGATTTTCACCTCGAATAAGAAACGAATTGGGAGACATAAATTCTTCTTACAAGTAAACTTTACCGAAGAAAACTCCAACATTTCAATCGATCGACTGGCTCAAATACTAAACCCTATTTGTATCAATAAGTTTCACGAGAATATCCAGCACTCGAATTAAGATTTCACTCCTCTTTCTAGTAGTTCGTATTCTCTCCATTTGACTCTTTTCGCATGAAATAGGAGAAGCCAAGACGATGGCACTTTTACGAGCACTTTCCCAATTCGTACATATGAGACTCATCCTGCCTGGTACTTTTTCAATCGCCTGCAATTCCTGGAGCAAGCAACTAGTCTGCAAAAAATTACAGTTGAAAGAAATTACAATCACAGGATTTTCTTACTTGTTTCCTAGAATACAGAGTGGTAGTTTCAGAGTTCTCATAATCCCAACTTTATATATTGTATAGGTATACCTAATGTAGATATTTATACAAATATAAGTAAAAGTGTGTCTCTGTGATCCTAGAAAATATTTTTATTTGAAATGATAAAATAGTTTTAGAACAAACCGAAAAACCGGTATGCTTGTTACTTTTTTGGGCTTATCTCCAAAAAAGCTGAAGCGATTTCGCCAACTGACTTGACATTGTCACCTGTAACATATTCTCAAGTTTCTTCGCAGAACACATGTCAGTTTGAAGAGCTCCATTGTTGACGTGTGGTAGTACCTATCATAGGTTTTGATGATACGCTAGTGCATGTGCTCAATAATGGTCAGAAAAGGTTGGCTTTCACTTATTATTATTAATTATAATTGAATTAATAGGGAATTAGGCATCCATTGTCTCTTTGCGTAAAGTCGAGTCGAGTGTCAGCTAGTATTTCATATACACTCTTATTTTTTAAATATCACATACGCCAATTATTTTATTTGAAGAGATTAGTAGGCAATTTCAAAAGCAACGCTGAAGTCGGCAATGTTACAAAGAAAATAAAACTAACCAAGTGTGAGGTGCAATCGCACACGAAAAGTTCCGCACCATCTTTCAGGAACTGTCCTATTACGGTACAGACGATATAGCTATTATTGAGATCGAGCGTAAACGAATGTTCATTATATGATTTCATGTGTCTACCTATTACGGTTCTAGAGATACACTGATTGTTAAGGTCCAGCAAAGAACACCGAAATAATCATTTTCAAGTATGAGGGCTTCCTTTTATTTTTAATTATATTTCTATTGTAGTTGTTCGTTTGTTTATTAGTGTCTTCTATGTTTTAGTATTTCATCTGCTACTTTGTTGATAGGTATACTAAATCATCACTCAGAATCATTTGCAACTGGTAAAAATAAGCAGAAGATATAAATGTGAATGTGAGTTTGTTCGTTACGCTTTCAGGCTATAAATAATTTTGTCTAAATCGATATTATTGAGGTATTTTGGGGTAATTTATAGGGAACTTTTGCATGCGAAGTCGCAGGCATTCGCTAAAATGTATAAAAAAAATAGATTATGTATAATTATTTCACTTACGAAAACTCCAAATATCATGGGATGAAATTTTATTTAGGAATATGCTAACGGATATATGCCAACGTTTGACCTTATTCAATGTGAAACTGTTCGAATCGTATCATTTTATCTTATATCAGCTAAGTTCATGATTATTGACTTTAAAGGCAGTTTGTCTTTGGCGCAACCAAGTTCGTGATAATACGAATCGCGCTATAATAGAGACGGGATACCGTATTGAAGCCTATCTTTCCGAATTACTGGCCTACCAAACTAGTCACAGTTTGCGAAACTATTCATCAATAGCAAATGTTATAGAGACCACATTAGTTAGTTGTGCAGTTCCTATCTTCACTGAGTCATCCTTATCTTAGAGAATAAATCGATGTCAGAACATTGAGGAAACACCATATCGCATTATACATTACGTCTGATATCTTTTGTCGGTCTGCGGACCCATTGGAGATAAAATATTGCAAATTTGCATATAAATCTAGAGTTCATTTGGTGAAGGAATTTTACATACTTAAAACTTAATAGTCCCCTAATTTATACAAGAGAAAATTTAAAAAATTAGTAATCTTATAAATACTGTCACTGAACTCCTGAAATAATTAATTAAATAGCTAATCATAGAGCGTAGAGGTATCTATAGAAAGAACTGCTTCCCAGGAAAATACCTCTCCTGTCTATGAGCTACGTAAACATTATTAACTCAATACGTAAAATTTACATTGTTATAAAACTGTATAATAATATTAATCCCCAGAATTTGATGTATTTCTGTTAGGCCGGTGCAAATAGCCATTACTCAAATACATGGAAGGACTCCGTCAAGCTCGACTCCCAAACCAAATAATCAGAACTTTGCATGTGGAATACTCAAGCTGGACTTGGCCGAGATGGTGCTTGAGTTCTTGCTCAAGCCTGAGTTGTGACTATTAGTTCCAAAATTTTTATATAGATTTCAAGGTAATGCCACTTATGAGTAACGAGTTTCAACTACTATCTATCTCATTTTAAAATCAAATGAGTTGATATATTTATTCAGGCAGTAATTTTTTTCAACATAATTGGATTTCCTCTACATTTGTGGGTTAGTCTCACCAGAAAACGACAGGCTATACAGAATGGTAGTATATTAAAATTTATATAAAATTGTGAAAAAAATTATGTTGCTCCATTTTTTTACTTTCGTACTGCTAACCAAAGTATCTATAGATATTTGAGGAAGGATTGTTATTTGGTAAAATTGTTGACATCTGATTTTGAACCAATTTTTAAATTTCATGATCCCTAATTCATCAATGCGATTTTTTTATTTTAAATGGGTACGCCTGTCCGTTTGCCTGCTTATCTGCTTATGCCAAGAATTTTCTAAGCTACCTACTATAATTATTCCTACTCTGGTTATAAAGTGCGTCTTGTGACAAAATTAAAAATAACCGTTGTTGTTTGTCTTAGTAAGTGGAAAAAGAAAGAGATCATACAATTTCTATAACATGAACAATAACTGGATAAGAATGGGAATTTCGTGTCAGTGGATATAGTCATTAAATTGGTGTACCTAATCGTGAGACAAATATGACAATCACTAATATTTTATGAAGCTAGAAAAAGTAAATATCTTTCTATTTATAAGCTATGACAGATTTTTCACACAGTTAAGTATCATAAATTTAATTTATAAAGGTTTCTTAGTTTTTTAGGTGGTGACAACTGATAAAAATTTTTCTTTTTTATATCGACCTACGATATTTAAGGTGCTAGGTGAGAGTCTCGAAAAATACTTTGCTCTCTGATACTAATGTAGGAAGCTTGTTGCAAGACGAGGTGCCGTGCGCCGTTTTGGTCGCCTACGTATAGAATGGTTTTCCATATACCTACGCTCAGAGATTGGATTTATGTCGAGAGATGCCTGGAGCTTTGGCGTTGGTGGAACTGTAGTGGTATGGACGTTTCTGAAATATCCCCTCTTGCTTGTAGGTATACGGAGAGAGTTCACTCGCTGTCTGTTCGTTGCCAGGTGTGGAACAATCAAAAACGGAATATGATAGGGTGGACTGATTTGAAATTACAGATAGTTGCATATTATAAGTGGTAAAAATATATAGTACTGAGTGACGGACAGAAGCTATAGTATAGAAAACAGATAAACAAACCTAGTAATTTTTATATGCCTTTTATAGTAGACTGCAAAACCATGCTCAATTCTTAAATACCAAAGGAGAATCCTCGTGAATAATTCGAAATTTGAACATACTCCACTAGTTTACTAATCATGGTATATTATCTAGACCCCGAATTCTATAAAATTTGAATCAATCAGCAAATAACTTTCTCAACAACATATCTTCTAAACTATATTTTTATGAGTTTCTATGAGGAGACACCTACAAAAAATAAAATTGAAGAATTCGAATGACCGTGGAAGGAGACTGATAAGAATTTATTCAATGATTCCATTTCCAACCAGCTCCTGCAACTCACCGAACGATGCAGTATAACAATTCCAAGCTTCGATGTTATCCTACATTATGAACAAGTTCTACTATCACGCGCAGAGTCGAGTGGCGAGGAGTCAGTCTGAAAACTACTAGCACATAAAAAAGTTATCACTGTACACTAACCTTCGATATTTCAGAGTAAAAGTCAAGAAACAAAACTCCATAGATCAAGCTCTCACACAAGTTACAAATCGAGTCAATAATTTATTGATGGAATCAATTCCGTTTCCGCCGATAGCACCCGACGTGAACTTCAGGTAGACGGGTGGAAATATTACTTTATCTACACCAAAAATATTACTGCAAAACAACATTTGTTTGTTTGTATCATTGTATACTTTTTAGAATATATAGAACGGATTCAAAAAATAAAAATATCACATTGTATTTGAATCTTCTGTTTTACAGAATCCATTAAGTAATTAATATTTAATTCAATTCTTACTCTTCTCTTGATAATAGTTTGTCAATAACTACTCACATACCAAAAAAGAACATTCTTATTGGTTAACACGAGGATTATTCATCCATGAAGAAAAAATAACATGGTAATAGGGTTGTATTCAAAATGTGAAGTGAATACAAGCTGTGTAATTAACTTCAAGCTTTCGGTAAAGCTTACAACATTTGATTAGATTTTATAATAAAATTGCATATTAATCTACTAAATACATTTACAGTTCGTTCATGGAAAATGGAAACGCTTCAACATCTATTAAAATATTAGCACGTTGAGAAAAAATTCTAACAAGTCTGTTTTTGATTTTGATTCTTTCCTTTTTTCAGCAAACAGCATCATTTAACCACTCCATCTTCCAAATTATGGTCATCGTTAGTTTTTTAATGGAAAGACCATAGTTTTTTATCATAAACGGAAAGCAGATGATTGTCTCAGTTCAATAATAATTGATACCTAAAAACAATCAGGTAGGTACCAAACAGTAAAATGGAAAACTAAATCGCAATAAATGATAGAAGTATAAAATTCCTGAATTTGTTGTTTCTCTTCTCGAATTATTTCCTTATTAAGTATTCAATATTCGTGGGTCAATCCACGTAAACTCTACTTTTTAAGTAGGTCCAAAAATACATGAGGGTTTATATCTGGAGATCCAGATGTCCACCTTCTGATCATTTGTATTAAATGTATTAATGATCTGTATCAACAACACACCATAATGAGGGCTTGTTTGGTTTTGTTGTAACCAAATATTAGGAAATATTTCACCAAAATCATGAATAGTTGTATATGTTACCGCCAAAAATGGAACTAAATATTTAATATATAATATTATTTCTTTCATTCTTGAGCAAAAATTGTCTTGAAGCAAGAAGTTAATTCTTCGGAGAATATTATATAATATTCATAGTCATTATTTTCGTTAAATATTATCCGAATAGTGTCACTAAGCACCATTCAAAATCACCCCATTTAGTTCATGGGTCAGTTAAATTTTATAGGAATGTCATTTGCGAGGTCATTTGGCTATGTGCAGTTTACATCCCTATAAAAACTACTTAGTTCGTCTGACAAGGCTATCCGTTGTTTTAGTAGAATGAAAAATAATATTTTTGTAACTTCAGTAGGTAATCAAATAATAATATGCATTGGTAATTAAGTAGGTACTTATTAGAAGTTGACAACGATTCGTACGCATAAATGTCTTTACTTATACACTTATAAATTTGAATAAAATTGGTAACAGCAAATGAAAATATATTAACTTCTTAGCACCGTTTATTATAGATATATTTGATATCCTTAGAACTTAGAAAAATTAACCATGTCGTCATATCTTGGAAGGTTGGAGGGGTAAAATTTAACTTTTTGTCATAAGAAAGTAGAACTGTCATCACAAATTGACATGTTCATGGTTTTTCTTATTTTTTTATAATTTCAGAAGTATCGAAGCGTTTCCGTACCTTATGAAAGCACCGTTTATAAAAATTCAGCTAATATAAAGTTTCTTTGAATTGTTTCCACGAACATGCATTTGATTATCTAATTTTACAAACTCACACTGATAGTCCCTCAAAAGACAAATAAAGATTGTGAATATTCGATTTTAGCCATCGAGAAAAACGTTTTGTTGAGTAGGTGCTATGGAAAATATATTTTAATCCATAATATAATTTTTCCAACCTGACCAAAATCGGTTGATTTATAAACAGGGTTTGAATTGTGGCATAACTTTTTTAGACTCATAGCGATTCGAGAAGTGTTATGAGAGGGAATTCTCTCAAGTTTAGAGACAATAAATTTTTCATGGGCCATGAGAGAATATCTGAAAGGAACTTTTTGAAATTGAAAACCCATGTACCTACTTCCATATATCCTGAAGTTTGAATGAAAATGGAACTTCACAGAAATACCAAATGAAAAACTTTCGGAAAACGACTTCACACCGAAGTCTATAATCTCAATTCAACTTTTATGTATTCCGGAATTATCGGATATTTATTTACTTTTTGAACTACAAATCAAATAATCAGTCTTAAATGTCTAAATTATTAGAAATAATTGCAATATTAATACTTAATAATTATTCAAGTCCCTGATAAACAATCATGTAGGTACATATCTTTATGTTGCGTTTTCATTCATTAAGTACAAAGAAGAATATCCCAAGTAATAACATTCTATCAATGAGAGTGACACATAAATGTATTTCTGAGCACGAAACAGAAATCGATCAATTGATTCCAGATGTACACAATAACAAGAATATGGCGCCTCGAAATTCGTGCTCACCATTTTGTTGGAGAAAATTCTCGATATCATTAATCACCCAGTTCGAATAATAATTTGCTGTCGATACACGTATTGTACCGGCGAAATTATAAACCAATTCTGTTGTAATGAACCGCCTAGTATAACAAATTAACCATTTATTCTGGTCGTATATGGAACGGTACGTCACTATTAAATATTTCGAAACATACAATGTGATAAATTAACCGTAAAAAATTCCATCAACATGCTTTCCTACAAACGTTTGGTTTCGCTCTATGGAATATGGAATAATGGAATGAAAATTTAAAATGACCCCAAACACAGTATGTTGATAGGTATTTTGGTTCAATTTAGATTTTTGTGAGCTCCCAGTGACCACGTTGATGATATATAAATAGATTGTGGAAATTCCCGAATTTATTGTCATTTCTAAACAGACATACATAAATATTTTCCGTTACATTATTATTTAAATTGCTTCTATTATAAACTACACTAAAGACTAAATAAATACTTATGTCTCAACACTGCAATTATTAATAAATCATATCACCTTCCCAGTAGTTTAGTTTAGTTATAATGCTTTTAATGATACCTACCGATTTTAGAAACTTTTAACTGTGAATTAAATAATTGCACTTCTGTATGGTTCAAAAAGATGGCTGTGCGTGTGTTTGTACGTTTATAGGTAGGTACGGGAGATTGCAATTAATTGTTTGTTGATTATCCTCTGGTTAGTTTAATGAGCCACCTATTGACATTACTACATTATTCCTTGCCGGAATAAGCAAGAAATGCAAATTTGATCTCGATCCTTCTCAAATGGGATTGAACACGAGTGGTCTTAATTTGCAAGTTCCACACGGAATAAGACAAAACTGTATACTCTCACCCTTTATTCTGATGGAGTTAAAATAAATGGTGTACAATTGAACATAATCAGATACAAGAAAAACTGGGAAAACCTGGGAATGAACATGAACATAGAACCAAATTTTAAGGGGAGCTAGTTCAGAAAGAAATTTAATCACAATAATAAAATAAATAAATAAAATGATATACCTAAGGCATATCCTCCATGGAGAGAAGTACTTGAGGCACCTATGATCTGCTCTAAATTATTATGGAGGGTGGAATTGAGGGTAAACTCGGTGTTGAATGCGGAATATCAGATAGTGGACAAGTATTAGAGGATCCGGTGATCTTTTCTGAATGGTTGTAGATAGAGCAGCACACTCCGCGCGGTATTCGCCCACCATCAGGCGATCGGCCACGGGATGAAAAAAGAAGAAGATATTCGTTTTATCTTGTTATGATAAAAGATTAAATAGAACTCAACCGTAAGCAGATCGTAGAATATAATAAGAGTAATCAGCCAAATGGTTTGAGAGACGGAATTCAAAAGCTGTCCATCTAGTGGTTATCAACAAATATATTTTTGATTGATCTGTGTACTTTCATCTAAGCTCCATTTGTAATTCCATGGCGGTCCTCACACCTTCTATTATATTATATATATATATAATTCGTTAGTTTTCGTGGCTGATTAGATAATTATAACTGTTAGTTAGTGGGGATGCAGCCAATTCAGGTGGATAAATAATACTCTTTACATTTATTAGAGAGCTTTCGGAATTACGTTTATTCCTTCTTCAGTCTACAAATCTAAAAATATGGTGTAAAATGTTAACATAATGCCAATAAACTCTAATTCATTAATACAATTAAAGTAAACAACAATTACAAACAAATGTTTTTTTTAAATATATCTTATTTTATTTATATATAAACTTACTATGTGTGAGATTTTTTTCCAAATGTTCTTTAGTCATACGTAACAATCTGATTGTTCATCTTCGATACAAACACAACAATTTAAGCTAGCACTATGGGTAATTATGAAATTATATAAAACAATTATGACATATCACACTCCAAATATCTGAATGTTGTGGAAAAATAACCAGGTGGTTGGAATTTATTTTGAAAATGCTAATCGGGTGGTTGCCTACTTTGGTATTGAGCATTGTCTATATTTAAAATATTTGAATATATGATATTGAGGTTTTGAATATCTGATTTTTTGTTAAGAGCATTAGACTGACATTGAATATGTGCCATTTCTAAGAAACTTCTTTTGAATAGATTTTTTTCCACTTCCAAAATCATAATATTTTCAAAATCGGCTATGTGACCTGTTCCTTTAACATGTTGGGATAAGGCACAAGCATCATTCCTTACTTTAGTATCACTTTGATGAGAACGTATTCTAGATTGTAAGTCTCTTGATGTCATTCCTATGTAATTTTTTGGACATCCAGTGCAGTTAATCTCATAAACAACATTAGTTTTTTGATGAGTATTCGTTCGGTCTTTCAATTTGCTAAATAGGGTATCAACTTTCTTTATCGCTTTGTTAGCAATAATCAAATTCCCTTCCTGTCGTAATATGTTCGCAATTCTTGGAATAAGGTAATTCTCAAACGGCAAAGAACGGAATATCTTGTTACTACTATTTTCACATTGGTTGTCAATGTTATCATTATTAATGTTGTCATTTTCCCTAATTCTGTTGGTTGTTGAAAAAACTAGTTTATTAACAAACTTCTTGGGGTACGAGTTGTCAATGAATAGTTTCGTTAGTCTATTAAAACCTTCAGTCCTCAAAGAGTGATGGCAAATTTTTGTAATTCTGTTTTTTAACATAAGTACTAAATTAATTTTCATTTTTTTGGTGTGGTAGGAATGAAAATTTATGTACCGTCCCGAGCTGCATGGTTTTGTATACCAATCTAGGATAACAGTGTTCGAATCTGTACGTATTAATTTGGTATCCAGGAAGGGAACGCTTTTATCCACTTCCTCTTCTATGGTAAACTGAATGTTAGTGTTGTGGCTATTAAACTTTTCTAAAATTTCTTGTTCCGAACCATAAGGTACTGCACAAATAATGTCGTCAACGTACTTTTTGATAAAAGGTAATTCAAAGTTCAGTAGTGGTATGCAATGATCTAATAAGTCATCCATAATATACTGAGCAATTATTGGTGATATCTTCGCACCCATGGGAGTACCTAATATCTGTTTATAAAACTGTTTGTTAAATGAAAAATAAGTGGTGTTAAAAATGAATTCAATAATTTCTTTAAAACTCTCTTTACTGAGGGAACAGTAGTTTGATAGACGTGGCCAATGGGAATCAATGCTACATAGAACCGATTCAATTGAAATATTGGTAAAGAGTGAAACAACGTCTAAGCTAATAATCCTATAATTATCAGGTCTATGACAAGGATAATAGATATTACATCACGAACTCTTTTGAATTTGCTCTCTTTATTAATGATTTTCAGTTACCTGATAATTATAGGATTATTAGCTTAGACGTTGTTTCACTCTTTACCAATATTTCAATTGAATCGGTTCTATGTAGCATTAATTCCCATTGGCCACGTCTATCAAACTACTGTTCCCTCAGTAAAGAGAGTTTTAAAGAAATTATTGAATTCATTTTTAACACCACTTATTTTTCATTTAACAAACAGTTTTATAAACAGATATTAGGTACTCCCATGGGTGCGAAGATATCACCAATAATTGCTCAGTATATTATGGATGACTTATTAGATCATTGCATACCACTACTGAACTTTGAATACCTTATGGTTCGGAACAAGAAATTTTAGAAAAGTTTAATAGCCACAACACTAACATTCAGTTTACCATAGAAGAGGAAGTGGATAAAAGCGTTCCCTTCCTGGATACCAAATTAATACGTACAGATTCGAACACTGTTATCCTAGATTGGTATACAAAACCATGCAGCTCTGGACGGTACATAAATTTTCATTCCTACCACACCAAAAAAATGAAAATTAATTTAGTACTAATGTTAAAAAACAGAATTACAAAAATTTGCCATCACTCTTTGAGGACTGAAGGTTTTAATAGACTAACGAAACTATTCATTGACAACTCGTACCCCAAGAAGTTTGTTAATAAACTAGTTTTTTCAACAACCAACAGAATTAGGGAAAATGACAACATTAATAATGATAACATTGACAACCAATGTGAAAATAGTAGTAACAAGATATTCCGTTCTTTGCCGTTTGAGAATTACCTTACTCCAAGAATTGCGAACATATTACGACAGGAAGGGAATTTGATTATTGCTAACAAAGCGATAAAGAAAGTTGACACCCTATTTAGCAAATTGGAAGACCGAACGAATACTCATCAAAAAAAAACTAATGTTGTTTATGAGATTAACTGCACTGGATGTCCAAAAAATTACATAGGAATGACATCAAGAGACTTACAATCTAGAATACGTTCTCATCAAAGTGATACTAAAGTAAGGAATGATGCTTGTGCCTTATCCCAACATGTTAAAGGAACAGGTCACATAGCCGATTTTGAGAATATTAGGATTTTGGAAGTGGAAAAAAATCTATTCAAAAGAAGTTTCTTAGAAATGGCACATATTCAATGTCAGTCTAATGCTCTTAACAAAAAATCAGATATTCAAAACCTCAATATCATATATTCAAATATTTTAAATATAGACAATGCTCAATACCAAAGTAGGCAACCACCCGATTAGCATTTTCAAAATAAATTCCAACCACCTGGTTATTTTTCCACAACGTTCAGATATTTGGAGTGTGATATGTCATAATTGTTTTATATAATTTCATAATTACCCATAGTGCTAGCTTAAATTGTTGTGTTTGTATCGAAGATGAACAATCAGATTGTTACGTATGACTAAAGAACATTTGGAAAAAAATCTCACACATAGTAAGGTTATATATAAATAAAATAAGATATATTTAAAAAAAAACATTTGTTTGTAATTGTTGTTTACTTTAATTGTATTAATGAATTAGAGTTTATTGGCATTATGTTAACATTTTACACCATATTTTTAGATTTGTACACTGAAGAAGGAATAAACGTAATTCCGAAAGCTCTCTAATAAATGTAAAGAGTATTATTTATCCACCTGAATTGGCTGCATCCCCACTAACTAACAGTTATATATATATATATATATATATATATATATATATATATATATATATATATATATATATATATATAATATATATATATATATATATATATATATATATATATAATATATATATATATATATATATATATATATATATATATATATATATATATATTATAATTTATAATATTTTTTTTATCTAAATTTGGAAATGTTTTTGTCCCACTATTGAAATATAATCTTTAACTTTTCTGAATCCTTGCTTGATTTGTTCTCTTTTGTTTCATTCGGATATACAGTGTCTCCAAAAAATTGCATATATCTGTGCTTTCTCGATGACAAGGATTACAAATTATTCAAGGTTATTTACTACTAAATTTACATATTTACTACTAAATAAAGAAATATTTTTTTCAGAAAAACATACCAACACTTTTATAAACACCTGACAATTGTTTCGCCAATAAAGTTGGCATCTTCATGGGTAAAGTAACTAACTAGAATCTACAATTCTTCGCTTGAATATATTATAACATAAAATCATTACTCTTCTTACATACATTAGCATAAGGATTCTATGCTATAATATCATTTATATTTAAATTTATATGGTATTTTACGCAAACTTTGATATATAATATACTGTTTGGGATCTGGAACCATTGGCGTAGATAGAATCAAAACAAAGACAAAATCAACCACAATAACACCAACACTTTATATTTCAAACCCGATCACTGGTTCGCCAACAAAGTTGGCCTCTTCAGGGGTAAACCTGTAACTGTGTGTAACTAACGTAATCATGTTCTCTAAAAGAGAATGCCATATTCCTTGCTTTTGAGATCTCCAGGAAATTACCTCGCCACTGACTAAAAAGCATCTCTATATCCCATCAATGGGTCTTTGGTTCTTTAGTAAAAAGATTCCGAAGTTGTACTTCCAGATAAATATCTCGCCAATCTTTGTTTTGTAGTCCAATGATATTTACTCAAATAAGTCCCGGTGCAATCTTCATAGTATATTTATGTTCTTCACTTATCTCACTATCTTCAGTACAGTCCCTGTTTCAGACTTATTTCCAAACCGAAGCAATACTTCGAAATTCTTTTTCTCGTATTCTTCCAATAGGATACGTTGATGTTTTCTTGCCTCGTTTGCCACAAATATCATAAACTGATTATGTATTAGGTACAGAGAACCCCAAATTGCCACAACTCAAATTACAAGCAAGCACAAAATATGAGGCTACCGTTTGAAACATGAAGTAAGTTTTTGATACTCAAAAATCGCTTCTTAAAAAATCACTAGAAAATATAAAAACTGATACAATAAAAATTATATGGATATTAGAACAGAGGTTATGAATGAATCCTCTAGTATATCACCAGAACGCTTTTCATGGCCATTGATGAACCAAATATCTGCGTCAGCGGAAAGCGGGATCAGCATTGCTCTGTGGAACAGGAAGCTCTGCTCGGTGAATGACACGATGAGGTAATTTCTTCCATCGAAGATTTAAATCCAGAGATTTAAAAACGGATTTGAACATCGGACAGCTCTATAGTACTAGGATCTTTTTGTTTTTTCTTCTTTGACCATCTTTGGTCCAGTCTTCTAGATAATATATAAATTATTGATAATATAAATAGTACTTAGATAATTACAACCCAGATGCTTGGTGTACTCGGTATAGGAAATGATAAGTCTGGTAGAATTAGTAAAAGAACAAACTTAGTCTTGTGGAGTTTATCTATTGAAATATCATCTAGGTTGAGGTTGGGTTCCTCGATTACTTGACTTCTTTCCTGCAGTGTTGAATCCGGAAATAGAAATGGTTGTGAAGGACTCTTGAGATGAATTTCGGTAACTGTTGATTTTAAGGGTGTGTTCACTTGGAAGCCAACAGGAATATCTAAAATAGATGTACCTTGCAATAAAGTAGTTTCAACTTGGTCTTGACATTGTGTTTTTAAATAGTTTTTATTACTTTCGGTTCTTGTATCAATGGACTCCGCAGCGATTTCTCAGGCCCCATACGGTCTAGAGACTTGAAATTTCGAATTCGTACTTAGATCCCAGATATCTCGCCGCCTGTTAAGCTCCAAGTGTGATCCAATATTGGTAATTATAATTATCTCATTCAATCTCATTCAACCAAGATCATTATTTTGTCGACATGGAACGACAATGGAATCCGTCACTGGAATTACGCACGAGTATGGAGCGTATATATACGTCTCGTTCTCTGGTATATAGGTACTTCCTGGAAGATCGTCAATGGTTATGTCGCAATTGTCAGACGTCAGACGTTATTGTTAATTTAAAGTTTAATTTTTTGTTGTGGTAGACAAACAGTAATTTGTTATGGAATTGCTGTTGCTGGCAAACACATATACATAAGTATAGTTAAAATCCAGAAAAGGATAGCAATAGTAGGTACTCATCGGTATGGTTTAAATCTTAAATGCCCAATAGAAACTATTTTTATTTTTTTTTCAAAAATTTCACTTGTTATCATTGTCATGTTTGGTATAATGACAAGCCATTGATTTGAGTTGTCTCCTTACAATTGCTGTTATTCTTAAATATTAGTAAGTTGATTTCGCATGAACTTTTGGGACAAATTTGGAAAAGTTTCATTTTATCGCAATAGGAATTAGGAATCCTCGTACAAAAGTCATTTGTATATGCTTAGTACAATTTATTTATTGCCAAAAATGTTTTTCTTGGAATTATCGCCGTAAACTGAGTCTTACGGGTGTTGGGTATGAAATAAAAATGGAATGTATCTACTTCGAATGGGAATGTTACCGATAAAATAATAATGAAGGTTATTATATTATTCTTACTTGGCTTTTTATACTTACAAGTTTCTCTAATGGAAAAGTATTTTTCAAATTCACTTCTACAGGAAGCTTACAGGGCACAAGCTTTGTCTAAATTAATTTCAATTTTTTGAAAAGATCAATTGTTTTCGTAATACTTGAATGCATTTAACCTAATCGAGTTTTGAATGTTTAGGACTGAATATATGACATTATACAGTGCGATAATCTGGTTGAAAATATATTTGATAAATATGGAATTCTCGCGATGCGCCTATCCATTTACGAATACTATTTGCAAGATTTTTTTTGTTATCCTTGATGTGTTCAATAATTTTTTACAACCCTCTGTGTCATCTGCATCCATATTACCCGTTATCATCTTAAGGACAGAACTTGCTACGTTGAGTAATCCGCGTTTTAATCTGTTTTAATTTTTCGTCGACCTTTTGCTCTAGGAAATTTGAAATTTTCAGATAGAACTAACTATACTTTGATATTTGTCGTTTTCTCTTACAATAATTGTCATTTTCTCCAGATAAGTTTTCTATTTGTTTATCTCGAAAATGAAGGTCATAGTAATGAATGAGTTTATATTCAAATTCATTAATGTTCGTTGTGCCTAATTTAGTAGAGATTACGCCAGTGTTGCTTTCTTCTTCGTCTTTGAGGAGGGCGGCTCGTATTTTTTGTAAGTCGAAAGTTTTGATTCGTCGGTGTCAATGTGTTTCAGGTCAAATGTTTGATCGAATTGTTCGACTGGTAGCGGTAAGGAAAAATCGAAAGTTACGGGATTGTTAATATTATAGATGGTGGTTAATGCTTGACCGTTTCTTGCAATCGTGAGACATTCAGGTATTTAAATGAAATTTCTGGTGGGAGACAATAATTTTGAATCTTGAATATTAGTTTTAATTTTAATAACTTGTATTCTTGCCGCCACAGTGTAGGGTGAAAATCAAGTTTGATTCTAGAGTAAGGTGTTACTAAAAAACCTTTCTTATAATCTAATTGAACTTCCAAAAATTTTACGTTGTCCACTCCTACAAGGCCATTGAATTTGTTGTGAAATTTGAATTGCTAGAATTTCAGTAGTACTTCTGGTAAATTAAATGTTTTGGAAGCTGGGATTGATGTTATGAAAGGGCCATGTTTAATTAAATGGGGAAAATATTTAGCAATTTCGGGATCAATAGAGGATTTTGAACAACCTGAATCTGTAAGAGTTTTTATGTTATATTCTGGAAATATTAAATAAGATAAATCGTTTGTGTTAGATGTATCTAGTAATGCTGCCAGACTGGTCTTGGTCTAGCAGTCTTGGTCTTGGTCTTGCAATTTTGCAAGAGCATGACCTAGACCAATACCGTCTATGCAGGACCAAGACCCAAGACCAAGACCAATACTGGGATGGAAGACCAATACCAAGACTAACCTGGTCTTGGTCTTGCTGCAAGACTTGCGAGACTTGCAAGACTCTCGCAGTTCCGTAAGCAAACAACAAATTGGTAGGAAATATATATTTTTGCTCAATGATTAGATAAGAAACGCTAGTAAATAACCGAATAAATTTAATCTTTGATCTCCCTTATTATCGATATTTATTTTAAAGATTCTAAAAATATTGAATTAAAAGTTGTTAGGTGAAAAGCGATTTCATTTTACCCTTCTTGGATTTGCGGATTTCAAAAAATTCTGAAATACCCTATAAAGTAATTTCAACCCTTCTAGGATTTCCCTGAGCTGTTTTCAAAGCATCCCGACAGTTCATATCCAGGGGAAGGTTAACTACACGGTTGTTTATTTTTATTATTTTCTCTAACGCGGATAATGTTTTAAGCAAACGTTACAAATCATCTATAAATCTGATTTCTTTTTAATGAAATTTATCCAGTAGCCACATTTGGAGATTTTTGAAATTTTAGATTGCCCTTATTTTGAAACTATTTTTTCTATCATGCTCATTAACTAACTCAACTGAGATATTCACACAATTTATTTTTTAAATAGATACCTAGTTTTATAAATGTGCGTATTAAGAAATCTCTCGCTGTTTTTAATTTTCATTTTTTTGTAAAAGCTTTATACAAAAGTTGAAGTTTTATAAACCAGAAATACTTTTAATCGCTTTTACTCAATATCCACTCTGAGAGATTCTTTCTATTTTATTAAAGAAAATGGTAAGTACAAAACCATTGTAAAATGAGTTATGGAATAGAAGTATGATGCACAATCATAAATCAGGGCCAGGGAAACCATTATACATGAAAATATGGCTAGAAGAAGATACCAAGAAAGCACAAGCAGACTGAGTCGCAATAGTAAGATACGATTCTCATATCTGAATGGTGATTATTAATTTACAAAACTTTATTAATTAACTATGCATCTCCCTTGTCCTAACTTAATTTAACGCAGCTAGTTTTATTCTCATTAATTATTCTAGAATGGTTTGGTACCATTACAATACCAGGCGTGTTCTTCTTCATCTGAATTAAGCAATTAAGGTTTAGAATCGCAACAACTTTTCACACTAATAAAAAATTCAAAATTTTTGCAAGAGTCTTGCGAAGTCTTGCAAGTCTTGCAGAAAAACCAAGACCAATATATATAGACCATATCGGTCTTGGTCTTGGTCTTGCTTTGCGCATCATTAGATGCATCGATGGAAATTATTGATAGTTTCTAGTTTGATGACTAAATTGTTGAGGGTAAAAAGGTCTTTCTTGATGCAGTTGTTTATTGGGATTTCTATAAGAAAAGTTTTGGAAATTGTGGATATTATCTTCAGAATTAACATAGTTTTGAGCGTCACCAAGAGAATTAGGTTTCATGTACCTTATTGTAGTTCCTAAGGGTTCTTTAAGACCAGCTGAAAATATTTTTAACGCAAGATTTTTGTATAATGTTCGTTTCAAAGATATTACCGCATCTGATTTTTTTATGGACGTAGACATAACTGCATAGAAGATTCAATACATTTAAAACATTATTAAGTCTCTATTGAGACAGGCTTCATCCCTCTGATCAGCAAAAATATTAGTTAAAATTTCTTTCAATTGTACCCATGTCGAAACATTCTGAGCATTCACTCTTAATTTTGCATTCCCTTTAAGTTTAGATAAAAATGAATTAATAATATAAATATTTTGAAAATTGTTTGATTCATTAACCTTATAGTATAACACCACAGTTTGTATTGTAATGCAGACAAAACTATCTAAAAATGCCCATAGAACATTTTAAGACCAAAGAATAAGTAAGCCTTAAAAATGTTTCTCAATATGTTTAACGTCTGTTCTGGCTTACAGAATAGCAACTAACGGTATAGATTTCAATCAAGCCTAAAAATAATCGAATGTATGTTACAGAATAGCTATTTAGATTTAAGGTCCGTTATTTTTTCAACAAGCCTTAAAATCAGGATTGTATTTATATACAATCCTTACAGGTTCTATGAATTTACCAAAGCAGAATCTACCGCATTGATAAATACTGGCCACCACTATTTTTTACCATGAATGTTTATTATACTGGACTTTCATTTGTGGTTGTGTTATGAAGGTGTATTTTCTTTGCTTTCGATTTTATCGCTCTACAAATACCGTCGTGTTTCACAAGTTGTTGCCACCGTAACCACAAAATTGTCACTCCAGCGTACAACACTTATTTCATTTATATGGTCATAGCGTGAATCCATTGAACCACTGGCTGTTGTTCCTATGAACACTCGAAGCTAGTAGCTTCCAGTAGATATCTTAGCCCAAAGTATGGAGTCATTTATTTATCTATATATAAATGATGCTTGAAAACACCACTTCATAGAATTGTTCATTAGTTGATCAATAGACTAACTTGAGAATTTATCTTCCTTATCTAACATCTAACATGGTGCCCAAAGCTATCAATCTAACTGCGACTGCAGAACTTCAAAAGTAACAGCACCAATAGAATTGATATTATTTTATATTTTTCAGAGCACCAACTAATAACGTCGGTCCAATTTTTTTCAAAAAAAATATTTATAGATATTGGTAACAAATAAACTTGGAATAAAATTTGACTAAAGTATGACAGACACAAACTTGAAATTTTCTATAGAGCCAAAGTCATCCGAAGCACGTAAAGACGGTAGTAAACTATCTATATTTTTTTTTCGCCTGCCCTCTGCTTTTCCTTTTTCGATTTGTAAACTTATTGCAGCATATAACTATGACTAATTACGTATTACCATGTAAAAGAATCATCTTTGTTCAAAGATGATAACTTCTTTGTCTTATTATTAAAGACATATTAGCAAAGTTACAGTTACCCTCCGAACTTCTCAGAAAAAAATTACATTTCTGATATTCCATTTTCATTTAAATGGATGTGCTGTCAATACACCTTATTACTTTCGTCACAGTTAATGCCCATGTGCAGAAGATTCGAATAAACTCGTATGTTTTTGAATTGCGAAGGATAGCCAAATAAATAAATCAATTAATTTTCAACATAGCTTAGCTTAGTTTTTCGCCTCAGATTTAAAATCTAACTTATTATACCATAGGGTTGTCGACTAAAAACAGTGAAATCTTCGAGCTGCTTTCATATACAGAGTGTCACAGGGGTGCGAGGAAATGGTACTACTCTGAAACTAGGAAACATCGACACGCGGTATACCGTATAGATACTAAAATTTGAAAGCCCTTCAGATTCCTTTCAAAATGATATGGGTCTGTTATGGACAGTTCAGGTGATAAGGGCACTTTTATACGAAAAAAACTATAAGTATATTCGAACGGACGTAGTAGTGTTACTAGGTAAGATGATGGAGCAATTTTCCACTTAAAATTTTTCATATCCTCAGTTTGATAAGTCTGAATCAAACTGTCTTGGGGTTCAAGATTAGGTATTCAGAGTACTTGAGTTGGAAAATTAAATATACCACTAAATACATCAATTCATAAGCTTTCTAAAGATCAGCGACATGTATAAGAAAAAGTCAATGACTACGAAGTCTTTACTTAAAACCATACAAATTAATATCTCGCCTTATCTGTCGTTGGAATTTGATTGTTACCATGGAAACTTCATATCAATTTAAAGTAAGTCTTGTTAGTTAATACTTACTGAATGTATTGACAACATTGATTTTTCTATAGAAGAAATGATTAACATAACGCATTAAGTGAAGTGCAGTGAATCCGGATTTAGAAGATACGGTATCCAAATGCAAGACAACTAAAACTATAAACAGCGCAAAAAGGGCAATGTAAATGTATTCTATTCAAAGAAGCAGCTACCTTCAAATTTTAACCCGAGCATTTCGTTCACAGTTGAAGAAAACTCACAAAATAAGGAAAAGCTTCAGAACTTGATACATTGTAAACCTAATATCTGAATCGCTGGTTGCCCAGTGAATGGATTAGAAAAGAGGAGGGGTTATTAGTTGGCAACCGAGATCTTTCAATTTATCTCCGATGGATTTTTTTCTCTGGGGAGATATTATATATTTTGTTTATCGCAACAAAACTACAACATGATATGACATAAAATACTGGATAAGACAAGCATTAGACTCTATAAAGCCCAATATTCGGAATGATGTAAGATGCTCTTTCATCAATAGATTGAATATTTGCTGACAAGAAAATGGTCAGAATTTTGAACATTACAGGACATTTGCTGTATAGGTACTAATTTGTATTTCATTAACTTTCGTTTTTAGTGCAATACTTTTTGCTTAATTGTTTGTTATCTATTCACGTTCATTTTTAATATATTACATTTCGTTGTCTAAATGTTGATTGTGCATTTGTCACAACCTAGTTTATTTATTAGTTTAGTAAATCGAAATATTTGCTATGTTAATTGGTAATAAATAGAATGTAATGAAGTTACGTATAGCGTATTTCTAAGAACGAGCGAACAATATGTAGTTTAAAATTTTTAGAAAGCTTCTAGGAGAGAGACGTTGCTGCTACTTTGGATACGGTAACTTCTCGAACAATCCATCTCTTTTTCTATTTTTTTGAATCTTTGATCATTTCCGTTTGGGTGCCGTGCCTCGAAAATTGTGGTAAAAGGAAGTGGATTCCTTTCGGCTCAGCATAACATAACTTTAATTAAAATATGAGGTTTCCATGGCAACAATCAAATTCCACCGCTATATAAGGCAAGTTAATAATTTGTATGGTTTTAATATAATAACTTCAGAGTTATTGACCTTTTCTTATATATGTCGCACATTTTTGAAAAGCTCTCTCCTCACCCCATATTCTGCAATTCTGCTTATTTGCGTATCCACCAATTTCAAAATGAGCTTCGTCGATAAAAATAATTTTATTAAAGAAATCGTGATTTTCATGCCTTCTTTCTAAAGCCTAATCAACGAACACACGGCGTACTCCGTGATCGTTTGCCTTTAATGCCTGAGTATCTTATAAGCTTTAAAATTGAGATCTTGCTTTAAAATTTTATGCAGACTCGATCATTTAATGTTGACTAGCTGTGAACATAAACGAACTGACACTTTCGGGATTTCAGCAACACTAGCCCTTACTGCAGTAATGTTTTCTTGTGATCGGGCACCACGATTGCAAACATGTGGCCTGTTAGCTTCTACTGATCCAGTCTGTTCAAATTCTCAATTACTATAGCAGATTGTGCCAAATTTCTTCCAAAATGCGTACGGCATCTTTTGCAGTTTTAGCAAAACATTCTCGATTTTGGTAATAAGTTTTCACAATAAAAAGACGTTCTTGGATAAGCAATCAATCCATGATGACCTAATCGCAAAGCTTTTGCTTGAGATATGTCACTATAAAATATTTGTTCATGAAAAGTGGTGTATAAATGACAATAAATTTAAATCGGACTATCAAATATCCTCTAGAACAAACTGAAATAAGAAATCAGCAGCGGAAAATCAAATAATCCTGGATGAACTAAAACAGTACCTAATAAAGAACATAAAGAGCGTGAAGGCTTCCGAATATGGCCAGGTATCATCGGAAATTATTGTAAATATGGGACAAGTTGATAAAGACAAAATGTAAGATATCTTCAGCAAGATATGGAGTCAAAAAGAATTACCAGAAGACTGAGAATCATACCCATGCATAAGAAAGAAGACGTAAAGGACTGCAATAACTATAGAGAAATAAGCCTCCTATATTGGAGAGAATCATATAGAAAAGAATGAGAGTTCGAAAGTATATTAGAAGAATCACAGAGAGGGCTCAGAAGCGAAATAGGTTCCCAAGACCATGAATTTTCGATAAAATCAATCACAGAAACAGCAACTCAAGGAAGAAGGAAAGCTATATGACATTTCTACATCAAGAAAAGGTTCAAATTATATATAATAAATAAAATAATAATAATAAATAATATATTTTCGCATGCGTGCACAAACATACACAGTCGTATATAATAGAAATATAGTGAAAAGTAAACAGAGAGCCAGGAAGATAAAGTCACATGGAGGAAACGTAATGTTTCTTATCTTCCAATAAACTCCTACCAATTCGCGTTGTCAAAATTAGAACCCCTCACACATCCTCCCAACGCACATACATACCTATCGAAAATTCCATGAAAATCCACCCATAAAGCACCTATATTTATGGAACCCTCCACTAAGTCCCACGCGTACTTACACACCATCACACATCCTTCCAAGACACATTCATATTATAAATTCCATAGAAATCAATCGTTAGAGCACAGAAAGTTAGATATAGAGATGGAAACCACCATCTAGAAGTCCCACTCGCACGTGATATCATCACAAAATCTCCCAACCCAAATAAAGATCGAACCTTAAAAGAAAATCCATTCAGAAAGCTAAAACATCCATAGGTATTGAACCATCCACCGAAGAAACTCATCCACACTTAAAGATCATGGCAAACCCACCCAATACTATATTGATTAAGTATGGAGCCCTCCACTTATGAGTCCTAGTCAAACTTACACATCATCAAAAATTTACTTATCAGACAGACATACCAAAAAGTTGACGAAAATCCATCCACAGAGCTCAGAAAGGTATAGGTATGGAACCCTCCACGATTTAGTCCCAATCGTACTTAGATCCCCACACAACATCGACCGAACACACATACATATAGTAAAATCATCCATAGAGCTCAGAAAGGTATAATTGTGGAATCCTCCACCTCTGAATCCCTCTCGCCCTGAGAACCCTTTGTAACATGATCCCAACACATAATATACAAAGCGAATGTTCCATGAGGATAACTCCAAACAAAAATTGAGGTACATACTCATATACACTGCCGAGCATAAAATTAAGGTCACCCAGTAATTTGCATTTATTTTAGACATTTGTAAGTTTTTCGGTTTGTTTTGCAGTTGCAGTGTTTACTAACTTTATGTTATGATTTTGTCATAATTGCTTGAATGACAGCAATTTGTTGTTGCTTTGTTTAAAGTTTATTGAAAATAAAGAGAATTAAAAAATAAGTTTGATTTGCTTAGATGAAACAGAATTAAGTTTTAATGACCTCAGTAAAGAGTATTCCTTCTTCTGGCCGCGATAAAAACAACTTGCAAACGACGAGGTATGCTTTGGATCAGATTTTGAATCAAATGCTGCGGATACTCCCATTCTTGTACCAGTATGTTACGAAGCACCCTAGAATTTCTGGGGGCCAACACATGTCTTCGTAAACGTTTTCTCATCTCATCCCAAATATGTTCGATGGGATTTCAATCTGGGCTTCGAGCATGCCAAAGAAATCGCTTGATTTGAGCCTCGTCAAGATAAGCAGTTGCTATCCGTGCGGTGTGAATCTACGCATTGTCATGCATAGAAATTACGTCCTTTCCAAGAATAACCATGATCGGTACAACATGGTCTTCCAGAACCTCTGTGAAGTACCTATGTGCTGTCAAAGTCCCAATTTGGATAAAGATTAACTCGAGCGTCAAAAGATATGCCTCGTCATACAATAACTAAGCCTCCACCAAATGGAAGTCGCTTGGCAATACAAGCTTGAGCATACCTCTCACTTTGTCGTCGCCATACTCTTACACGTCTGTCTGATCCCATAAGACAAAATCGCGATTCATCGGAAATTCAACCTTGCAAAGTGGCAGTCCAGTAGCCCTAGTTCGAGAAGTTAATCCAGTAGCATGAAGTCGCCTCCTTATTGTCCACTCGCTTATGTTTACATTTCTCTCTTCTTGTAGATGATTTCGAAGGGAAACTGCCATGAGCGTTCGGTTTCTCAAAGCATTAGAACGAAAAAGCGATCGTCTCTAGTTGTTGTAGTTCTTCTTCGTCCTGAACCAGGTCTTCGGGTGAGCAGAGCAGTATCTTTGTACCTCCGAAATACTCTTTGTACAATTGAGAGACTTACTTCAAAGGTTCTCGCAGTTTCAAGCTGACCGCGCCTATCCTTAATAGACGACAGAATTCGTGCCGCAGCAACAGGATTTATGACCATTTCATTACACTTGCAATGTCCACACTACTTGCAATGTCAACATTACTCAATCAAACCCTCGGACCATGGATAGGCTGATAATGGTTTTTAGGGATTTGGGTGGGAAACCCTTTTTGTCAAATGCTTATCGAAACAAAAAAAAAACTTTTTTATTCAAGCAATCATGACAAAATCATAACATAAACAAAACTGCAACCGCAGAACAAACTGAAAAATTTACAAATGTCTCAAATAAATGCAAAATATCAATTATTACAAGTATCATAAAATTGATAATATTAGATAGCCACTTCATGTTATTTTTAGAGAGCGCAGGTTAGGTAGGTAACATAAATATCAAAAATGAAGGACCTATAATACCTAAGTACGAGCAGAACTCTTTTCTAAATTAATATTAAAGCATAGTAGAATCAATATTGAAGTCTACACAAAGCATATTTTTTTCCAGGCTCATTAAAGATTCTAACACGTTAGTCAACTTATCACAGAATAAACTGATGCGAACTGAGTATCAAAGTTTTTAGGTAAATTTCTTATAGAAATGTACCTATGGCGATCGTTCACACTTTTGAATTTCGAAAAAATTTCAACGTCATGTTGTTATATGTCTATAAGTTAGTCCAAAAAATTATTTGGTTCAAATAATATATATATATATATATATATATATATATATATATATATATATATATATGTATGTATATTTGAACCATATATATATATGGGATATTACGAAATTTGTTAACACGATAGAAGTCGCAGTTTTGGAGGCAATATCGGGTAAGTAGTTTCAAAATGGCGACCATTCAAACATTTAAAAAAAATATCAAAAAAGTGCTTAGTGTAAATATCATTATAGATATAATCAGTACCTACAAATTTTGTATGAAGCAATTTTCCATAAAATGCACAGAAAAAAATTAAAAATTAATAAAGGAAAAATTCGAAATATTGATACAATATGAACACTCAATATAAATTTGATGTAATTGTACATTTTCTGGAGATCTTAATATAGACCCTGACTAAAAAAAAAATATATAGTATATTTTTTGATAAGAAATAGACCAAAAAAAATCAGCCTTGAAGTGGAACGCGTACCCGGTCTGCTTTATATTCATCAGCCAAAACAAAAACCTCTAACCGCAAGGCTATGATACATACGACAATTATACGTAATGACATATACAGGGTGTCCCACTTAAGCGTACTTCCCCGAGAGCTCCGTTATTAATGAGAATAGGAAAAAAATTGCTGAGCAAAAGTTTTATCAATTCAAATTTTCCATCTCCTAAAATTATTTTCAGTTATACAGGGTGTCCCATATCTGCTGGGCCGGACTCAACTTCATTTTTTCAAATGAAATGATACTATTTTTATTGCATTTTTGTATTTTTCATTAAAAATAAGGGTCCGTTTCATAAGCCTTCTTGATACTTAAAATCATGGGTTTTCGAAATAATTAGAAAAAACAACTTTTGCAGCGTCTTGCGCAATTTTGAATATCTCGTGAACAATCAAACTTACAGCAATGCAGCATAGACCGTTTGACTTGAGAAACAATGAACTATCATTTTCACTATTTGCACAAAGCTTTCCATAAAATAAACTCTTATATTTTTAACTGTCAAAACAAATCTTTTTATTGCTAATAACTTTTTTTTCTTGAATGGAAGTATCTATTTTTTTCTTGTTAATGAAAAGCTAAATTTAATTTACTTTCTCCCGATATAAGGTTGTTCCCACTTATTTACAACGGTTTTTGAGATATTTAGAATTTTTGTAAAATTCTGTTAATGCACTATAATCTAGTATGCCTTGGAATATGATTTGCTTTTTTTCAAAGCTGAATAGACGGCTGACTTCATCGAATGTGGCTCCCGTTGTAATTTATTGCTGTTGCACATCGTAATAATCTGAGTAAATGTAATTATTGAAGTTATTTTAAAAAACTGAAAAATAAAATTTGAAAACAGCTTTATAATATTTATTAATTAATTACAGCAAATGCTCGAAATGCATGCCATTCTGCTCTAAACACTTTCTCATTCGCATTTTAATGTTGTGTAGAATATCTGCCTCAATCTCTCTGAAGGCAGCTGTAATTCTTTGTCGCATGTCCTCTGCTGAAGTAGGTTGATACGCATACACTTGATTTTTTACGTAACCCCAAAGAAAGAAATCGCATTTTGTACAGTCAGGCGATCTTGCTGGCCAATGAATTGGCCCTCCTCTTCCAATCCAGCGATCGTGGAAACGCGTGTTTAAGAAATTCCGAATTTCTCGAGTAGCATGACATGGTGCTCCGTCGTGTTGTAGCCACATATTCTGCCTTATTGCCAAGGGAACATCTTCTAATAATTCTGGAAGCTGATTCTGTAGAAAGTCCAGATACATTCTTCCATTCAGGTTCCCATCGAAAAAGTACGGTCCTATTAATCGATCCCCTAATATTCCGTCCCATACGTTCAGTGACCAACGATATTGCGAGTATGTACGAAAAATACGAGGGTTTTCAGTATCGTAGTAATGAAAATTGTGTCTGTTAACCAACCCATTTTTGTGGAAAGTATATCAGAAAATAGCACTCTTTTAAAAAAGCCCTCTTCTTCGTTAATTTTTTTAATAGCCCATTCCGCAAATGTGATTCGGGACCCAAAATCCCTAGGCAGTAATTCCTGATGCAACTGAATGTGATACGGATGGTATTGGTGTTGCTTTAAGATTCTTTGCATTGTCGTCCTGCTAATTTCAGTGTCTCTGGCAAGCTCTCTTATGATGATATTCTTATTTTCTTGAACACGTAATAAGACCTGGAACTGATTTTCTTCTGTGCGAACAGAATTCCTTCTGTTCCTTGGCAAGGGAGTAACAGAGCCACTGGCGAGAAACCTTCTTAAAACTTTTTCAAAACTTTTTCGTCCCAGAGCTCGTCTTTCAGGGAAATGCTGAGAGTAAATTCGTGATGCCAACAAGGGATTTCTATTGCACTCTCCAAGAATGAAGACCATGTCTATCATTTCATTTTGACTGAAAGCAATCTTGAACAACACAACAATAACAACAGAACAATAAACACAAAGGCCAACTTAGGAACACCGAAGAAATAAACTTACCTTGCGGCTGTCAAACGACTGTCACAAGTAAATCGTTATACAAAGCATACAAGATTATAGTGCATTAACAGAATTTTCCAAAAATTCTAAATATCTCAAAAACCGTTGTAAATAAGTGGAAACAACCTTATATCGGGAGAAAGTACATTAAATTTAGCTTTTCATTAACAAGAAAAAAATACATACTTCCATTTAAGAAAAAAAAGTTATTAGCAATAAAAAATATTTTTTTTGACAGTTAAAAATATAAGAGTTTATTTTATGGAAAGCTTTGTGCAAATAGTGAAAATGATAGTTCATTTCTTCTCAAGTCAAAAGGTCTAAGCTGCATTGCTGTAAGTTTGATAGTTCACGAGATATTCAAAATGGCGCAAGACGCTGCAAAAGTTGTTTTTTCTGATTATTTCGAAAACCCATGATTTTAAGTATCTAGAAGGCTTATGAAACGGACCCTTATTTTTAATGAGAAATACAAAAATGCAATAAAAATAGTATCTTTTCATTTGAAAAAATGAAGTTGAGTCCGGCCCAGCAGATATGGGGCACCCTGTATAACTGAAAATAATTTTAGGAGATGGAAAATTTGAATTGATAAAACTTTTGCTCAGCAATTTTTGGCGTATTCTCATTAATAACGGAGCTCTCGGGGAAGTACGCTGGGACACCCTGTAGGTATACCAATGAAATTGAGAAATTTACCTTTCCGCTAGCTACAGGCCATCGGGATTTTTTTACCTGAATTTCTGCATACAATTTCACATACTTGAATTTCTCTCTGCATTCAGAAATATTTCAAATTGAAACATGTAGTATGTACAGTATTTCTAAAATTTTGAAAGCTTATACAATAGTCAATGAGATCAGTACACTAAGTTCGAACAATTCCGATGTTATATGGTGTAGTATAGTGTAGAAGATGTAGCTTTATGGCTATCTTCTGGTAAAACCTTTTTACGTAAACACCCTCAGTTCATATCAATGGAACAAGTCCTTTATCTAGGTTTTCTAGATATATAATAACTTTGAAGGATGAATTAGATTCTGAATGTTTCCGGAAACTCCACATTCTACTTCAGTGAACCGATTCTTTGGAAACCTCTTTAAATCTTCCGCCGTAGTACACGGTTGAAGTCATGACCCGTATAGAAAAGCCTTTTTGGGATTAACTTTTAAATTGGTTAAGTGTCTTCTAATTCCTGTGATAGTTCTTCTTCTCTTTTCTTATTTTGCTTTTTCCGTTTCATCACCATCTCTTCCGATAATACACAGCCTCTTTCATGTTAGGATCAGTTGAAAGTATTCTCGTACTTATTTTTCTCCTTAAAAGCAACTTCATTAAGCGCAGTACTTACTTCTGTTTACAAGATTCAGTTAAGGTTGTTTCATATACTTCGTCAAGTCTTTTGATAGATTCCGAACTATCTTCAACGGATGACAATACATCGTGACATTTAATTTTATGTTGTTTACCTTTATTTAGATGAATAGTTTTTTGTTTCATATTTATTATCTTCACAATTAGGAGCTTATTATTATTAAGCTTATTCATCCTTAAAATAATTACTCGTTTCAAGCAAGCAGGTGTAGATTTGCTTTACATTTCAAACATCTCACTGAAAGATAGCAACTTGTAAAGGTAGATAGAAGGAACCGTCAGTATCCCACGATGTTTGAATATTCCACGACAGCTATATCTGTAACCTGCATTAAAAGTTGCTTTCAGGTGATTGACACCAAAGGATTATGTTACGATAGATTAAAGATTATACCTGTGCATAGTACACAGTTTCTAATGTTTTAATGATCATATCATTTTTAAGTGATGATATCATAAAGTATACTTTATTTAGATTTTTGCAGAGAAGATCTACATGACGCCTAATTTAAGTTGGTGTCTATAACAGTACCAAGAAATGTGGTGTGCGATGGAGTTGGAAAATACAGTTCAGAGGAATCGAATCTCCGTTCTCCATAAGAAAAAGAAACGCAAACAGTTTTCTTCAAATTCACTACTAAGCTATACCGTCTACACCACTCGCTAAATTCAAGGATTAGTTCTAACTAGAGGCATAACTAATTCAGCAGTACATGATGATACTACGATTATGGTGTCCCCAGCATAAATAAAAACTTTCTCAAGATTCTTTAAATATTCAGGCATGTCATTAATATATTGTAAGAAAAGTAATGGGCCTAGGACTCCTCATTGTCATTATAGAAACTCTAATAACAGGTGTTCCTAACGGAAACAAAGAAAGGAGGATTTGAAATATAAGAAACTATCCACGAATTTACGGGATCCGTAATAGTTAATGAGCTTATTTTTTTGCACAAAATCTCCAGGCTTATACAATCAAAGGCCCATGATAAATCAAAAAATTTACCATATCTGTACAAGTTCTTATCAATTATGTCGTGTATTGTTTTTACCAATTTTATAGTTGCGGTCTCACATGAGTAACCTCTCCTGAATCCATGTCGTTTTTGATTATACTACTGTTGTTCAAAAAGGTGTTGATGAAGTTGAATACTGTTTTTTCACATGTTTTGGCAATGACATAGTAATGCCTCTGTAGCTAGACAAATTATCCTTGGGCCCTTTTTTATATGCCTACAGTAAGAAAATAAATCCTTGCAAGGGGTTAGAACATATTTTGTAAAGAAAGAACATTATTTTTTATACATTACACAACATTCATTTCTGTACCAAGGGCCAGAGGGGCATAAAACTAAGAATAAATAAAATATTATAGCATACAAACTTTTTGGTCATACTAGTTCGTTGTATTTCTATTGCTTGATTGCCAATATGATAGAGGACTTTATTCCCATGTGGGCATAAACTAAGCACTAAAAATACAATAATGAACTAGTATTACAAAGTTAATTTATGAAACGAGCATTAGAAATAATAAACACAGACAGTTTTATTCTGAGACTTTTCGATAGGATCTTTTTTGGAATATCTACACAATGATTTTAGAATAAAAATCCAGGAACATCACATATTTTTCGATGACGAATAATAGAATGTTTTCCTAAAAATCCAAGTTTCAGAATGAGGTGGAATGAACCATATTATTTCTTTCTAGCTGCGGGTCACAGGTCGCCTTGCATTTTTTGTTTAGACAATCTTCTGGAAATTGTATTGCATATTAGTCGTTTAAATAAAAAACATTTAGTAATACCGAGCGATCTAAAAAAAAGTTATTCGAAATGTGCCATGCAGATATGGAAAAATATCCTCGAATGCTTTTAATTAAATCATTCTCAGCTTCAGCTCCTTTGAATAGGATAAGGTTGCACTTTCTTGTTTTTAAGGCTACTAGAAATAAATAAATTGCTGCAGATGTAACAAGACTTGTATAAATATTCTTTACCTTACTTGAATTTTATTTGAATCCAATTTAGTTGTTTCACTCATAGTTTCAGTCACAGCAAGTAATCTATTATCTGGCCATTCAGAAAGATGTCCTTTGAAATATTTAAAACATCGTTTTAAAAATGAATAGATTCAACTAGGAATTTAATCTAAAGCATCACGCATTTAGGCTTTTATGGACAATAATACACAACACAAGTCATATTTTGCAGCAATGACAATGATATGAACATCACAGAACGTATATTGACAAAATTAAAAAAAATCACAATTATCAATATACACAGTGCAGTAATCTTTCTTATGTTGAATTGAAAATAAATTCAACAATATTTCCACACAATAGCAGACATATTCATTTATTAGCTGTTATTATTAATGCTGCCGTCCAACGTTGGCTCTTTTAACGACCACGCTGATTGAGTATGACATAACAACTTATTCTTATCCAAACAAAGACATGCCGAGGAATCGTTCTCATCTACAATAGCTTAATGGAATGACTTTTTTATACAATAAGTGTAAGTACCTACGTTATCATTTTAGATTTTTTTATTTCAAATCGGTATACGATTTTTATGCAAGTTCCTAAGCAGTACCTAGTTTTTGTTATATACCTAAGAAGCACTTCAAATTATAGTCTTAAGAATAAAAGATGAATTCATAATATACCTATTATTGTCTATAACTTTTGTGGATAACCTACATTAATAATAGACCAAACATTGATGAACAAATCGACAAAAATATTGACGATTAAGGCTTGATTTCACCGATAAAATTAGTTCAAGCTCTTTAAAAAAAACTCTGTACAAATAAATAAAATCTAATGTATGTATGTTTGTGATTTCAAAACAACAGGTTTTAACTTATTGTATATGGAAGTATATGTGTTACTAATAACAAAAAAGCAGTTTTTATAAATTTCGTCCGTCTGTTTGTTCCGGCGGATCTTCGACAGGATTTTTACTGGCAAGTAGCACAGACGACGTGACTAACAACTAGTAGGTACATTATAAGATATTACAGATTTCAGAGTCTAACGTTTCAATATGAAAAATTATTGATCAAAGCACAGCAAAATCTTAGTATATATAGATGCTATGTACATCTATGTTTATTTTCCATCAAAATAGTATTATATAGTAAACGAGCTCCAAATTTGATGATTTTTGATTCATTTTAAAGAGGAGGTTTGAGAAATGGACCCACATTCATAAAAATCCAAATCCGAAATCTCCTTCCCTCTGAAAACCGCCCCTGAAAGGGGTGGAGTTGGCGAATTTTCTCGAAAATCGAAAACCTGAGGTGGTAGGTATAAGATACGACAATACCCGGAAACGTTTAAATTGAACATTTATTCAAAAGAGATAGAGGCATGTTAAATTCTCAAATAAGTATATTTTTGCTATTTGGAGAGGGCGATTTCGTTCTAAAATTAAAAGTCTGTGGGTACTACATGCAAGACTTAATTATTTGTAGCAATATTTATAATGATTTTTTTTTTCTTAGAGTTAAGGTCTTAAATATAAAAAAAAATAACCGACGTTATTGGTTGCTGCACAGAAAAATACAAAATAATGTTATTTCTATTGGGGCTTGTACTTGTGAAGTTGGTGCCGAAAGTTATCAATTTAACTGCAACTGCACAGCTTCAAAAGTAGCAGCATCAATAGAATTAATATTATTTTGTATTTTTCAGTGCATTAAGTAATAACGTCGGTCCAATTGTTTGTAAAAAATAATTTCAATGAAACATCTGCAAAGTAATAGTAAGTAAGTAAAGTAAAGTAAATATTTAAAGATATCAAAACAATACAACACTTAGGTACCTTTATGTAACACTTTATTTATCAGTTTGTCAATAAAAAAAAAAGAATAATCATCAGTTAGTAAATCACAAGTCAGGTATATCTTAACAAATATAAGGAAATCGTCTGAGATTTTCATATCTCAAATAAGAGATGTTTTGTATGAAATAGGTTATAAAAAAATCTGAAATGTCAATTGTATTACTTAATCAATCTTTTGATATTTTGTCAGTAATATATCGTTAACCGTCTCTAATAAGCAGATTACCATATAAATAACTTGAGTAGGATCATAGCTTAAAAAATGTGAACTCTACTATCGGCCATTCCCAAAACAAAAAAATATTAAGTAAATGCTTGTCGTACTGATCTATTAGCCATTCACGATTTGCGGTTGGAATATGTAAATGGGTATAAGTTATTCTCTAAATGTTCTATGATAGTATTCCGGTGGTTTGATCAGATACAACTTTTTCATCAAATTAAAACTGGACCCAACAATATTTTCTAAGAAAAGTTCGGTAAGTTAAACTACTTTTACAAATAACTTTATTATCAAATAAAATAATCCAAATTTTCGTTCAATTGGAATATTTTATAGGCACAAATCCAGAGATGATCCTATAAAAGCTTTTTGTTCTACTTAAAGCTTTTGAACAGCTTTCCTCTTCCACCTCAGCTGGTAATTCCTGTATAAATAGTTTACCGTCGTATTCAAGCTTCAATTATTATCATCATATAAGGGGCAGTCTGAACTCAAGTTTACGATCCAAACTATTAATCTAAAATTGACATCACAGGTATAATAAGGAAATTGGACAGCTATAGTTTTATTTGAGCAAATATTAAATTTATATTTGCGTGGAAAGTAGTTCCTATCTATATTGAACTATTTATCAAGAGAGAAGTTGATATTGTGTACCTGAAAGTTCACACCTGGTTTAAATTAGTTGTTAACCGAATACTCCAATATGACCCAATTAGAAGCTATGCCATCGCTCATCGAGAATCGATTTATTTATTCATTTTCCGCCTTATAGGGTTGCTTCGATACCGAGCCACCATAGTGGTTCGTATTGAATGTCAATTTTCCACAAATTTAAGACACAGTTGACTTTACGCTATAAGGTCTATAGATCATTCTATCATAATAACCTCGATTTTCTCAAAGACAAAGAATAACATATTCCACATCCGTATTCTCCTTATTCTTACCCGTATCGGGGTAATAAAAACACAACGGGAGATACAGCTCCGCGTCGTTGTTCCTAATATGTTCAACATAAAGTAAATAAATCAAGCGAATGGAAATTCACAAGGGTTTTCATCGTTAGTAAAGTTTTCGGCGAACAATGTGCGGGCACGAGTTAACCTCAAGAGGAATGCCGGTAATGTGTAAAAGGGGACTAGGTTATTGATATAAATGAACTAAGCTAAAAGATTTATGCTTACATAGCAGTGTGTTATATTCGGTTTACACATTCAAATGATTTGTGAAAAGTTCCGGCGCCGTTCACAGTCGCATAAAAAATTGATACCAGCTCTTGCCTACATTTACAAAAACAAAGAGTTCTGGAGAGGAAGACTGTAGAGACTTTCAAATTTCATTGAAACTAAAAATATTATTGTTGCTGTAGAAAGTAGTCTGTCTTAAATTTGATGGATCTATATTCTAGTTTTGCAGCTCGATGATACGATCACAACTGAAGGAAAGAAATTAAATTCTGAGTCCTTTCCTTAAAAGCGCTGCAACTTTGGAAGTGGACTTTATTTTTATATCTCTTTGCGGCATATACGCTCTAGAGATAAATGAGCATTTCAATTTAATTTGATTTTATCTGCTAAGCTACAGGCATCGGGGATTATTGCAACCGATTCCGATAATAAATTGGAAGAACTGAAAAGCTTGCTCCTTTTCATTTCCATAGTGGTCGATTGAATTTGTTGATTGTTGGCGTTTTTGGTCTGACATACACAGTTGAGTTCCATTGTAATTGTAACTATAATTCTGAATCTGTATCTAGTAGTATCCAATGGATTTGAGATCAATCAATATCAGAATAAACAATGCTAATATTTTATCCCTACAGTTGTAGTAAATATCTCATTTAGTTGCATTACTATAGTATCTAGTCTAATTATTTTGACTCGAGTGGTAATGTTGTATGTAAAAATCCTTGAACAATAAACCATTAATTTTTTTGTTACACACATTACCGGATCTTCAAACTATTGAGACCTATTTCAAAATATATTCGAAGAATGTTCTAAAGAATACGCCTTGTTAGAGATTAAACCACTGGGCAACATAGTACTATCTAAAGAACGAGAACATTCCGAAAAGTTAAATAAATTTGAGAGAACGTATAACAATATAAATTACTCCGAAGCATTTGAATACAGTAATAAATAAATATTTTCTACAAAAAATTGGACCGACTTTTAGGCCGTCTCATATTTTCAATTTTCTAAAAAGAGTTGCTCTTCCTCATAGCGGAAATACGCATATCACATATTCCACTAACTCTTTTGAAAAAATGTTCAATTTAAACATTTCCGGATATGGTCCCCTTTATAATTTTCAAATCTCGAATTTTCTATTTTCGGAAAAATTTGCCCCTTCCACGTAGCTGAAACACATATTTCAGACTGTAGCGCGGATCCAACGGTTATTTTTGAAAATGTCCAATTTAAACATTTCAGGATATGGAATTTTCATTCATTCTGCCGTCTCGGATTTCCAATATTCGAGAAAAATTGCCCCCTTCATCCCGGTTTTTGGAGGGAAGGATATTTTGGTACATTTACTACGCAAAACGTGCGATCAGCCATTAACCAAAAATAAAAAAAAGCAAGCATACAACCGTATTGTATACCTCCTCCTTTTTTCAAATTTTTATTATCATAATGTAGTTTTAACAAAATCATCTTTCAAAACAATCAAAAAGATAAAGCTGGAAAGTTGCTGCTGCAAAACAAAAATAACATCAATTTATTCATCATCGGGGTGTTCCTTCGTAGGTATCACAGGAATCGATGAAAATACGTAAATTTTCGAATCATCCCTAAATTAAACATAAGAAACAACTTTTGAATTGTCTAGTTATACAAGTTACAAGACGGATAAAAATAAATGAATCTCTCAGCTCTTGAAATAATATCTACTTGCTGTCTGAATTATACTTCCTTGCATGAAATTAATGACTTTTGAGCCGAATCCACTTTCAGTTGAGTTAATAAGAACATTATTTATATACAATTTATCGAAATAAAGATATCCGCTGCTCATTGCAGGGACACTTATCTCAATGACTCTTATACCTAGAGTATTTCTACAACGCCAAGTTTAAATATTTTTTCCAAATAAAATGTTCCGGAGCATACTCAAGATGAGGAGTAAAATGAGGGATGGATGAAGTTTGTTTGGTAACTCTTTTAGATTCGAGATTCACATCGATTTTCAAATAAATTATCTATTGAGTATTGATAGGACACAATCGATTTCGTCTTCAGATAAATTTCCCATAGAAATGAATGTATCACAATACTTGGTTGGCATATTTACATTAAGAAAATATCAATAGCTGGGTAGGAATTTCTACATGTGTCAAAGAAATAATTCAATATTGAAATATAAATTTATATTTTCTGATAATAATCGATAAGGATGATTATGTTGCACGAACCGTTCCCGGATAAATAAAAACTACATTTCGTAAGAGAAGAACTAACAGTTCCGGCCTTTGAATAATGAAAAAAACTGTCGGCATTTTTGAAAGAAAATGACCATTGAGAAAGTGTCATCAAATATATTTCACAGTCATAGATGAAATTATAGCGAAGACTGTAGACAAAAAAAAAAACTGAAATAAATGTCATCAAAAATATTTCGGAGTCATAGATGAAATTTATAGCTAAGATAGTACACAAAACTCCGTTGAATTTACTTCATATTTGATTTGTGTTTTCAAATACGATTTATCCACAAAAAACCAGCATTTTACTTAGGTTTATCCATTAGGAATACAAACATGACATAGAATGAAACCACTAAACATTCAAAGAAACTTGGTGTGAAGGGTAATTCACGGAGAATGGCTGGCTTATTAGACGTTTTGTGAAAACTACTCATATTTGAAAATTTGCAGTAATGACTTTAAGAGAAATTTAAATCTAAATAATATAAAGGCATTTTACTTTCACTTTCTATTATACCAGATGTAAGTAGATATAGTACGACCAGAATGAGAAGGGAAAACCACCTACCAGATCTGCGCGAGGCAGGCCTTGCCTATCAGTAGCGGAGGCGTTAACAAATTAGCAAAGGAAAATAATCCTACGAAACCATTCAAAAATTGAAGTACATATATCTACATATGGAAATAAATAGTATCTCGTAACAATTATTTTATATACCTACCTACTAACTTTCTCTTCTCAAATGGAATATTTTCTTTTTAAATTTTGAATCTATTGCTTTTTGTAAGGTAAATTTGATCAGAATTCCAAAATCTTTACATTTTGAGGTTTTTTATTTTATAAAAATTTCTGCAAACAAGCATTTAAGTCATAAAATCTTTCGATGTCCTTATGTTGCATTGCAAATGATAATCTTTTCAAAGACGTAATATATAATTGGCTCAAACCAGAGCATTTTCAACATCCCAAAAATCGATTATTTCAAATTATTTCACACTGTATTTTATGTTTGCATTGCATTAAATTTTTGTAATTCCATACCAGCATTACCTACACTTAAACTGTACGGTCTTTGAATTATTATAGAAAATGGGAAAAGCAAAATAATAGATATTATTATATTTGAAATATTTGTTTTGAGACATATCGGTGGTTAGGAATCCACGTTAAAATGTAGGTCTCCTTGTTTGTAGCAACACATTCAAGGCAAGGAAGTCGCCTTCGCTCGATACAAGTGTGACATTTGAAACATATTATTTAATAGTTTTATTAACTTTTGAAAGTCGCAAGAAATAGAGAAGTATATCTTCTATTTGTGGACATTACGAAAGCCTATGATACGGTCCCAGTTCAAAAACTATGGCAAGTAATGGAAAGATCTCGAATAAGTAATACCCTAATAACAGCCACAAAATAACTGTATGATCAGTCAACCTCCAAGGTTAAGCTAAAAGGTGAATTGTCGGACAGTTTTCTAGTCACTAAAGGTCTGAGTCAAGGCTGCTGCTTGTCACCCATCCTATTTAAGAGATACCTCAATGAAGTTCTAAGAAAATGGAGGAAAGCTTGCAGCGGAATGGGAATACACATAAATGAAAATACAACCATATATACTCTACATTTCGAAGATGATCAGGTTGTTGTCGCACAAGACAAAGAGGACTTGGAATTTATGGGGAATGGGGACTCTCGATAAATCTATCAAAAACGAAATACCTATGCGTTGGAAACGACAGAGATGGTCTACACCCAGAAGAAGACGAAACAGTAGAGGCGTGCACCGAGTACCTGTATCTAGGGACAAAGATTCAAACTGGGGGCCGTACAGAGAAAGAAATAGAGGAGAGAATCATAAAAGGAAAGAGAGCGATAGGGTGCTTAAACTCCACCTTATGGTCTAAATGTATCTCCCGAGAGCGAAAACATCTTCTATACAACTCCATATTTAAAAGTATAGTCCTGTATGGCTGTGAAACTTACAGCAACTTACAGCAAATTTAGAGCGACGACTACTTTTCCTGGAGATGGACGTCTGGCGAAGAGCAGCAGGAAAATCCCGAACAGAAAAAATGACAAACGAAAGAATTAGAAATATTATGAACGTCCAAACAAACATAATAGAAGAAATTCAACGAAGCCAACTGGTGTGGTACGGACACGTTGAACGAATGGATAACACACGAATCCCCAAACAAATTCTCAAATGGACACCCACAGAAAGAAGAAAAAGAGGAAGACCAAAGGCGACATGGATGGGAGGAATTCAAAAGGCCATGTCAGAACGTGACCTACAACCAGGAGATTGGGAAGACAGAAGAGAGTGGAAGCGAGGAATCAGAAGGCGCAGGACGCTATAAAACCGGATATATATATATATATATATATATATATATCTAAATTATCTTCTTCAGCAATATGTTTTAAATGGAAGTTTGCGAGTAAACTTTGAAATTTCTCTTATCTTATAGTCTATGAATGTATTGGGAGGTCTTTCGTTGTTTAAGAGTTCACAAAAGGAGAAATAAAAAACTATACCTATCTCTAAATTGTGTCCTATTTAGTGGTGGTTATTGGTATTCACACATATTTTGGCAGACTATTATGTTAGAAATTTCTCTTAATCCACATATTTTTGTAAATTGCTTCAAAAAGCTTTCCATCAAAGTATAGAGAATGCTAGAATTAAAAATTATATAAAAAAATACAATGGGTTTTTTAGATTATTAGATTTTTGTTCATATAGTGCTCTAATTTAGCCCAATTTTGAACACTTGGTACATTTGACCGAGGTTCTGTTCATCCTAAACATAAGCCTGAGACTTGGTCATAATGTGTAAAAATATTCAACATCTGTAATCCATCTCAGTGAATAGAGAGTTCCGATAAAAGTTGCCAAGTTGCCGTGATAACGTCTACATTCTGTTGATTCTAAAAATACATAGTATTTTCATTTTAAATAATCAATTTCTTCATATTATTCGTTCTGTTAAGTAATTTCCCATTGTAAGTAGTGCCGCTATATGGTGTGGCAAGCTCTCTCATGAAGTAGCCTGGGCGACGTCTGTGGTTATTGTTAAAAATGTATTATAAATTCAGTGGTCTAGCGTGAACTAGCAGGCCCAAATAAACCAACAATTTTTATTTTCTCACTCATCAGAATTTTATTAAAACCTACGCTCTCATTAATACAGTCCACTTCAACGAAAGGTAAGCAGCATCAGCACGTTCTATCTAGGTATATTCCTACATCAAACAACAATATAAGTAGTGTGCGTTCAAACTCTGCTAAATCTTAATTCAAATTGTTTCAACATGACGAATCATTTACTTGTAAAAATCAAGTCTAGTTAGTCAGTTTCACAATAGTAAATTTCAGATCAAATTATAGCTAGTAAATTTTAATAGTCACAATCAGAATGGAGGCTGCTAACCTTTAAATAGTACGATAAGTACCTATCATTACCATTACATAAAGGTAAATGCTTTTTCAATGAAATGTTAAAAATATTTGTCGTCTATTTCACACTTGACAGGAAGTGGTTTTGTACCAACGGCGTTATCATAAATAAAATATTTTACTAGAAAAGAACCGAATTTAATTGGTGGATTGGAAAATACAAAATTGTTCAGTAATATTTAGATAGAAGACTTTTAATTTAATTTTTTTTTCAATCTGATAGTGTATTTAATTAATTTAATATTATTTTGTATTTTTTCAGTGCACCAACTAATAAAGCCGGTCCAATATTTTGCAAACAAATTCAATTTCACGCTTTTGACTGTAAGTCATCAAAATCATTCAATGTTCACAAAAGAAGATAATACGTTGTTTATACTTATTCAGAGATTTTAAAACATTGCGGAAATACTACGCATATTTCAGACTTTACCACTGCTGTAATGCGGAAACCGTATTTTTTTGGAAAATGTCAAATTTAAATGTTGCTACATTTAATCTCTTTAATTCAGCTGTCTCATATTTTCAATTTTCGCAAAAAGATACACCCACGACAAAGTGGAAATAAACATATTTCAGAAATTACCAATGCTGTAACTCGATAACCTATGAATATTTCTAAGAGATGTTCAATTTAAACTTTGCCATATATGTATAGTCTCTTCCTCAATTATGTCGTCTCAATTTTTCGATTTTCGAACAGAAAAAACCCCTCCACCCCCTTTGGGATGTATTTTTGGGGAGAAGGACATGTTGGACGTCGATTATTTTTTTCAATGGGACCAACTCTTAATAGTCATCTTTCAAATAAAAATAATAATAAAAATTGGAGCACGTTTGCTATTTAAAGGAGCGAACAGCCAGAAGCATCTTTGGAGCTGCCCAGTCCTAATGCCCTTGGCACACTTGTCATTTTATTATGCATTTTCAATTCTATAAATCTTTCTATTTAAATAACTTTTCCAATATACTTTATGAAATATTATTTATTTTTCGATATGTTTGAATGTCTACGTAGGACACCCTATAAATCTGAGCCATATTATTTCTAGATGATTTAAGAAAAATTTTCATATTTTGTGGCCAAGATTCACCAGCTAAATTATTTACGTTTATTAATGAATGTATATCAATTATGTTGAACGTTGACATTTCATTTCAAGAAATGATTTTCGGACATATCATTTGGCAGTAGTTATTCCTATTATTTATAACTTTCTCTCTCATGATTTTTCCATAATGCCACATAAAAAAGGAACATAGGTACTTGATTTGAAATTATATTTTTTCTTTACACACCTATTTATGTTTACAAAATAGGTAATTCAAAGATATTGAATGTATTAGTTAATTACTCTATGATTAGATATGGATTCTAAGAAATAATGAAGGTAGACAGGTCATTTTCAGCTTGAAATTTGAACATGTTACCCATAGAGTAGGACATTGTCACGTCAAAAAGCAATAGAGTCTAAATTTTAAATTTAAAAATAAACTTTTCCATTTGAATTAAGAAAGTTGCCTTTATTTTTATTATAGAGAGCCTACTCATAAAGACATTTCTGCAAATTTTCAGAACCAAAATATGTATGTGTAGTTTTCTCGTAACTTCTAATAGGTCACTAACCGTGAATAACCCTGTATATAAATTAATACCATTATCCTAAAATTTTTGCTGATTGTAGCATCAAATGAAGATAATATATGCCACAAAATCTTAATCAATAATTTAAAACAGTTTGATCAAATTATCAGTCGATCAGTCGCAGAAATACATCCCCTATCGGAATGATTCTCTCCCCCAAAAATTACCTACTTGTTCACATTTATCGATTGTCAGCACATTTCTATACGTGGAAGATTTTCCAAGTTTTTATTACGACGTGACTACTTTATATGCGGGTAGCGTTAGTAACGGATTTCTTCCGAAGGAATTCCCAGGGACTTATCATTTGACAAAAGAATGACATCAACTGGTCGCAAAAGTTGTACAATTTGACGAGATAATATAATGCTATGACATTATAATAACGTCAGAAAGGCGTGTTCCATTTTGCTTCTGATATGTAGTTTTCAAGCTTGCTGTCGACGCTTCAATGTACCTAGTTATGTAGCTTGATTAAATGCATACATAAATAATCTTTTTTCGGACAATGTTTTCTTAGTACTTACATTGACAAGATCACCCCTCGAAAAGATTTCTCAGTTAATCATGAAATTAATAACGGTTTTTAAGGACGAAACCTACCAGACCAGCTGGCTGTTTAGGAAGTATTTAAATCTTATGGTGATGGAATTCGGCCTCTGAACAAAAATTGATGTTATTTTGTACCAAGAATGAAGAGAAAATGAAATCATTTTGACTACATAGTAGTACAATCTTCAGCTGTGATATTGTAATATCGAGAATATAATTCGTGCTTCAGTGGAATATTGGTAAGCAAAATAATCACAGACTCTCATGAATAGAAAAATGTTCTAGCATCAATAACAATCATACGCATAAGTTGATAAACAGGTTACCATAAACAGGTATATACCTACTTACCGAATGCCTTTCATTAATACTCGTGTAAAGTACAAAACAAATTCATGAGATTCCGATATCTAAACCACAGATGTCGAACTAGTCAAAGTTACTTGAATCAAACAGTGTCTATTCTCCATGTTAGGAGCGGCTGATATAAAATAAAACGTTCGCCATTCCGTCCGGCCAATGTGGCAAATTATGGCCATTAACCAACATCGTAAGATGAAACGCACAGATCAGCAACGGCCCTCAGTCACTGGCGTCTCAAGTACTCGTGACCAAGGTAGCGGACTAGCACGGAAAAGAGCAGGAGGTGCTAAGAATCCCTGGATTAGACCAGACTACCATTATCAAATGCATTTTGCTACTTATAATGTAAGAACCTTAATTTCAGGTGCTAAAATGGTTGAACTGGAAAAAGAGTTAGACCAAATAATATGGAGCATCGTAGGTCTAAGCGACGGTAGAAGAGGAAGGGAAAATCAGATAATCCTAAAAAGTGGTCATCTCTTCCACCCTAGGGGCCAAGATACGGCATCTAACACCGGTGTAGGATTAATCATCTATAAAACTTTGGTTAGCAACATACTCGAAATCAAAAGTATATCTCCACGAGTGATATTAATATTAATGAAAATAAACTATGGATACTATTTAAAAATAATCCAGGCATATGCCCCAATATCAAGCTCCGGCGATGATGAAGTAAAGTCCTTCTATGATAATATCAGCGAAGCCCTACTATACAAACTTACACACTATACAATATTCTTGGGAGATTTCAATTGAAAGTTGGGAAAGAAACAAGGTGAATCCGAAGGACCATTAGATGTCTATGGTTATGGCGAACGGAACGAACGTAAACCCGGATGGGAAAACAAAAAATGAGATAGTCTTTTTAATATCTTACAGAAATGATATTGTTCACGACGTCACAGTTCTTAAAAGTTTCAATTGGAAGTGACCACAGAATGATACGTACCAAAGTGAAATTAAACTTTAGAAAGAAAAGACAGAAGATTAGGCCTACATAGGACTCTGTCCTCTGCGTTTACTTATATGTAATAATAATAATGATTACCAAAGCGAAACCTGCAAATAGATGGACTCCTCCTGGAAACATACCAACAGAAGATAGAAGAGACATTGAGTTATTAAACGCGCATATATTGGACGCTGTGAGAATGGCAGGGGAAGCACGGCCGGTCTACAAATAAAAAACATGGAAAATCTAGAAATGAAAGACAAATATGAAGCGAATTTCCCGGAAAAGAAAAACTTAAACAAAGCCGTTATATGGGATGGCATTTGAAGATCCAACACTGAGTTGATTAGAAATGTGATCGAAGATAATGGCAGCTTAAGAGTCCTGAAAAGGAAGTTTTTTTTTATTGAGCCAAAAAACCTCTTGAGAGGTTTATTCCAGCTATACAAAGTACATATTCATTTAAATATTAACATAGTTAAATAATTGGTATTACAGCTAGTAGTATTCACAAGATATTAAACAGATAAAGAACATTTTGAGAAAAAGCGATGAACCATTTGGCATCTTCTGACGTCTGGTTTGGCCAAAAACATTTCAATGCAGAGTGGAGTTTGAAGGTTGTCTTTCTTAAGCTTGTTGAGAAGTCTGGCTCGTTGGTCATTGTAGAGGTTGCACTGCCATAGAACATGCTTTAGGTCCTCATCAACCATACCACATTTACAAAATGGGCTTTCTATAAAGCCTATCCTGTGGAGAGAAGCCGAAAGGTTATAATGGTTGGCGCGACATCTATTGATTGTCACGACAAAGTCTCATGCTAGATTTTTCCCAGTGAACCAGGGCTTCATTGAGGGAGTTAAGAAGTAATCGAAAAACGTTTTGCCTTTCATTTGATCTTGATCAGCAATCATATGGCTTGTACTCTGCAGGGCGCTTACTTTAAGACTTTCATGAAAATCTGAGTAGGGAATTTGGAGCAGTCCGATGTTGGTAGAACTAGATACTGATTTAGCTAGGGAATCGACTTCTTCGTTACCGTTGATCCCAATATGGGACGGTATTCAATGGAACTTGATATAACAGTTTTGTGACATTGTTTGCCTAGCTCTGTTGTACTTGCTGGTAATGTCCATAATGAATGGATTGGTTTTGACGCTAAATTTTAGTGACTGTAAGTTCTCAAGAGCACTAAGAAAGTCTGTAAAAATAAAATATCCATAGCTAGATCTATAGCCGCATATTCGGCATTGAATATTGAGGCTCTATGGTCGAAACATTTCGATTTTTCTATATTCAATTCAGGACAGAGTGCGGCGGAAGCAACACATCTTGAATTAAGACCTTTACTACCGTCCGTGTAAATAGAAATAGCTTTTTTTCATGAATATATTGCTGCAGTTCTCTGTTCGGGTTCGGGGTTCTCTTGAGAGATGATCCCAGATTTTTGTCAAATGATATAGATATGGAGAGAGTTTCATAGTCCTATAAATTGACGTAGAAATCGTTATACGAGATAACAGACTTGGCCTGAGGGATTATGTTTGAGATGCACTTTCTCAAGATCCTTTTCTTTCTTTTGGGTACAGTTTTGCATATTTCTGAATATTTTTCCACTGTTTTGAAGGTGGCAGATTCAATGTAAGAGAGAGCTTTCATCAGGAAGCAGTTGCATAGAAATTTTGCACGATCAGTTATCAGCAGTAATTTCGCTTCTGCTAGTAGTACGTTGCAAGGAGTACTAATTCTGTAACCTAGAGCAGCTCTTATAGCACTGTATTGTATTCTTTCCAATTTTCTGATATTGTGCTGCTGCGTGGGCAAGTAGATGTAAATACCGTAGTCTATAAGAGAGAGAGAGAGAGAGAGAGAGAGAGAGAGAGAAATATACTTTATTGTCAAAGAAAAAGGTTCTTATTGACAAAGTTAAAAACTATTTCTATATATATATATATATATATATATATATATATATCACAAAAACTAAACTACACTACATACTACATTTTATACTAATATACTACATTACTAACTTGCATAATACTGAAGTAGTTTGTCGATTTATTTGAGAATATATAGGCTCATTGAAGTACACAAATATAATTTAATAACACTAATTTACACTACATACTACATATTACTATCAGAGAAGAGATGGCTTTCTTCTCGGCTACTACTTTCGTACCTGTTATTGTATACTAAACAACTAACTTACATAATACTAGTTTGTGAACTTAGCCACTAACGTACAAAGATATAAACATATTGTAAGGACACTTCATTACTGTGGTACAGTTACTCGAAATCATCAGCATGAACCGTGTTTCAAATTCTCAGAGTAGTATTCCAATTATAAAAAGCTCCCTCGAGCAACACATATTTTACAGAATTACGGAATGTTTTGAACGAGGTAATGATCTTAATGCCTACGGGTAAGTGGTTATACATTTTAATGCATTCATATATAATTGATTTCCTCACCAGGTTCGAGGAGGGTATAGGCAAAGGTATATTACAATTTTTTGTCCAACGAGTTCTGTGATACAATTGTGGATTTGCTGAATTATCACGGTTCTTAAAGACTAGGCATACGCTTTCTAGTATGAGTTGGCAAGTTAAAGTCAATATTCTCTGTGAGGCAAAGAGTGGTTTGCAGGATTGCTTGGGAGATATTCCACACATATATCGTAATGCTCTTTTTTGTAGAATGAATACACTTTTAAACTTTTCTTGAGTGCACATGCCCCAGAAGGCAATCCCGTATCTGAGGTGAGATTCCACTAGGGCACAATATACTGTTCTGGCTTTTTCTGAACCAATCTCACTTGCAGCAACTTTTACTGCGTAGCAACCCGATGCCAGCTTGCTACTGAGAGAGAATATGTGTTCTTGGAATTTCATAACTGAGCTTGTTGAAAATCCTGCCGCGTTTTGAATGGGGTTGGTTTGGCTTTGGCGTTATGAAAAATCGATCCAATACAGCCTCGTGGTCAGACAGGCCTGCGTATATCACGGAACATGATACGTTTTCGATATTTGAGCAAATATAGTCAATTGTTGTAGACGAGAATTTAGAAAATCTGGTAGGTCCATCAACATGCATATAGATATTGTACGAACCAATTAGATTTTTTAGTCTTAATGTGATATTGTTATTATCCTTGAAATCCACATTGAAGTCTCCAGTTAGAATAACTTTGGCGCGATTTGGTAAGTCACACAAGATCATTTCAAGCTTATTCATAAATTCTTCAAGAAGAGGGGGAACGGTAAATACATATGATGTATAAATTGAGCTTTCTAAAAAGTACAATCGACAATTCAAAAGATTTTTCTGCAATGTGATTATCAAATTTATTTATTCTCTGAAATGGGTTATTTACAAGAAAGCTAGATTTTGCGAGTATGATAGTACCACCATGTATTGAATTGGATCTACAATAAAGAGAGATTGTCTTAAATTTAGGTATACAAAATAGTTCGTTTGTTTTGAGCCAGTGTTCAGTAAGAAGGACAATTTCGGGATAATTTACTTGCTCCAAGAATAAGGATAATTCATGTGACTTGTGTCTGAGGGACTGAATATTCAATAGCAATATTGTTAAATTATAAACTTTTATGTTAAGCTTCTTTGATTTGGGAGTGGAGATAAAAAATCTTTCGACATGGTATTTGTCTTTGTATGTGGGTAGTTTGACTGAGGAGTAGATGAGTTCGTATTAGTTTCAGATTTATTACTGTTTTTTACATAACGTTTTTCCAATATGTTTCTAGCGATATTTTTTGCTAAAAAATTTTTGTTGATCAGAAAGTTATTGATATTTGTATTCATAAGAACAGTATGACTAAATGCGTTGAGGTATTTTTATAACATTCCATTAAATTTATAAATTTGATTCCTAGTCCAATCATCAAACTTACCAAATGGTACTGAGATAACCACAATATTGGTGTGGGTACAATTACTTAATTTATCCACTATTTTCTTTATTGGTGGAGTTTTTCCATTTCTGTAATCGTTCAATCCAGCAATTACTATGACATAGTCATTTAGGCTATAATTAGATGTTAGTTGTTGGATGTATTCAATTACAGACAGGAAAGATGCTCCTGATTTTATAAAACTTTCCACTGAAAACTACCTAATGATTGGAATATCTTATTGAAATTGATTGATAGTATCATAAGTTTATTAACAAGAGGTTTCACACATTCCTTGGAGCTTGTTTGTAGCTTGTAGACTTCAATGTTTTAGGGCTTCTAGATCCGCATGGTTCATATTACTGAACACAGTACATTTTAATTTATCTAACTCACTTTGGTATAACATCATTTCACTCTCCAGTGTCCTGATTGATATGATCATATTCCTGTTTAATAGGGTTAGTTCCTGGGCGTCAGATTCAAACATTTTCCTTTCTAAATCTTTCGATTCTATTTCTCCTAGCAGAGAAGAATTTCTCTCACCTAGGTTGCTAATCTCTTTTTCCAGCTGTGCTATAATTGTCTTTTGTTCGTGGAGCTTATCTTCAAACTTTGATTCGGCTTCGACGACCTCGTCAAAAAAGTTTTGTGATCTTCTTTTTTCTCTTGCAAAAAAGTTTTCCTTTTCTTCACTTTCTCTACGTAGACGCAAAATTTCTAATTCAAGTGCTTTGACTTTATCTTCCATTTCTAACTCAAATTTTTCTAGCAATTGATCTTTTGAATTGTTTGCCTCTCTTTCTTTCGTCAATTTCTCGAGAAGTGCTTTATTTCTGGTGGTTTCGTCTTTGTACTTTTGTTCACATACTTTAGAACAGTATATTTTTTGGCCATCTATTATTTTGAATTGCTTATTTCTTTCAGTTATACAACTCGGATGAAAAACATTTTGGCATACTCTACAGATATAGTTGACGAATTTTTTATTGCAGCATTTGAATTTATTTGAATTTTTTGTATTTTTGTCCTCCATTTCAGTCTAAGTCTGAGCTAATTATTATAATTCGAGCTGACCATTGGTGAAATCGTTCCCAGCCTTCACTTATCTATTGTAGAATCTCTTAATGTAAACATATACAACTATAATAACATGTGGGAATGGTTTACTTTAGGATAACACCTGTACACAAAATACACTTCACATTCACCTTTATCACTCAAAACAAATTTATTACATTTCTTATAAACTGACCTGACGAAGCTTTTGTACAGCAGGAGTAGAGTATCTGGTCCAGCACCCCACCAGGTACCACGAAGAAACTTGATAATGTTCAGTGATCTGTGGCACTTGTTAATCACAAACTCTACATGGTCCTTTAAGCTTAATTTGTAGTCAAATATGATGCCAAGAAAGCGAGCTTTGTCAATAGTTGTAATGGAATGAGCATCAACATTGTTAGACTTCCTGGTAGAATGTTTTTGTTATTGAAGTGGATAAGAGATGTTTTGGATGGAGTGAAACTTAGACCTAGTTTCGCCAGATTTCTTTGAATGGTTTGGATGGCGGTTTCCAGGTAAGACCTATTATTATTTGCCGATTCAAGTGCGTATCGGTATATATCAGCAATTATTATATTTAAGATGATACTTACAGAATGTCATACATAGTTACAAGTAATAAAAGAGATTTGGAAAGTGCTGAGGCGTGGTGGCGTTGAACTTTTGTGAACGGTTCGGACAGGAAACGTTATACTGTGATATTATAACAGAAATTTAGAAATGATCATATTATAATAATTTATATGGCTGAGTTATGATTTGGGAATATAATTTCTCCCCCGTTAGGACAAAACGTCCTCGATTTGTTTTAGTCCCTCATTCAAATGAACAGGAACCGCAGTTTTTGGCAAAGGTGTTAAATTAATTTCGACACAGGACAAGGGTTTTTGTCTTTCTACTCGTTTTGATCTAATTGATTGATAAACCTTAATTACTGTAAATATTCAGAGTCCAATCATCAAAACAATACTTTAATTGATTCCTAAGGACTCAAGCGTTTGTGTCAAATGATTAACTTCAGTAGTTTTCAAATATTTCATTGAAAGCTTCAAGTTTGAAAGGTTTGCGAAATGAATGTTATTAAAATGTAAAATAGTATTAGGTAATATAGAATAATTTGTGGCAAAAGTAAAGGATTTCAAAAATGTAATATTACTATTTGTATTCACGAATACATCTTCATTGATAATAATTTCGCATCGACTACCTAATAAGTATGGACCCTTGAGTTGAAATTTTTGAATAATATTTTGTCATTTTTCAATGATAGTAACATTTGATTTAGAAGAAAATAGTAAATGGCGGGTCATATCGAGAGACTTATACACCAGGTAGTTGTTAGATGCTTCATGAAAAATAAAATGTTTATAATTAAGTTTGAATAAGCATAGAGAGCTGTCTTGGACATTTTTACAAATGAAGTAGTTCAAATTTCTAATGCATTTTTCATCAGTCCAAATCTCTTTCACGTTAGTATACAGAAAATATTCATATGGAGGTTCAAGTAATACATTTTTATCATTGGGTAAAGGGTAAATGTGATCTAATTGGTGAGTCAGGTAATCAAGTATAGGAACTTTTAGAGTGCATACTATGCTGTTATCAGTTACAACTAAATGAGTTTTACTTAATTCTAAATTTTGAATAGGATGATTCACCTGTAATGTTACTAGATTTTTATTTCCGTAAATAGCAACTAAATCTTTTTCTAAATCAATCAAGTCTTCAAGAGAAAAAGCTTGTATGTTTATTATTTCACTCGTCGCTAAAGATAGTGTGTTCTTTATTAAAATGATGTAATCTAATATTTCATGAGCAAGAAATAGTGTTCGTACAATAAGGTTGTTTAATGTCATGTCGTCTCGAATACTTACTAAGTCGGTATGAAATAAATTCATAGTGGTCTGTACTGTTTCCATATTTTTCTAGAATTTTGAACTAATTGAATGAGCGAATGAAACTTGATTGTTAACTTGTTCAATAATTTCGTTTTGCGAACGAAGAATATGAGAAATATGTACATTTATCTCTTTAAAATCGTTTTGATCAAGATTACCAGATACGTAGCGTATAGCAGAGCCTAGTCCATCGAATATAGATCTTTTCGGTCTTGATAATGTTAGCGTTGAAATCTCCCTATCAATTTGATAAAGTAAACATTTCAATAGTCTTAATCTTATTACAGGTAGTTATAATAGAAGTAATATTATTATATAATAAAAGGAATGACAGTGGCTAATTACACGAGCTGGGCCCATCGCTTCGCTGTAGTAACTTTGATGTGGATCCAGAGTCTGCGTCGTTAGAGCTTCGATGTCTGGCAGGAACGTTATGAACAAGGGCAGCAGTAGTGGTGACAAACATATTTCTTCGATAGATTTATGTTCTAGATGAAGTCTTCTGGTTTTCTCTTCCTTTGGACTGGTCAGATGAACTGAAAATTCCTCGGTGGACCTTTATAGTCGTGTGGCTAGCGGGCTGGTGGCGGTCACTCGATGTGGCTGCTGCACTGCTCTTAGAATGTTGATATGGTCTCGGACCCAAAACGAGGCAAGTGTCTAAAGTTGTTCCTCTTTGATTTCTTACCAGAGCGGGTGCCAATGAACGTCTTCGCCTCTGGTTCTCCAACGATAATAACCCAAACGTTGGATTCGATTTATTGATGTTCGTATACCGAAGCGGGTGCCAATGAACGTCTTTGGCTTTGATTCTTCAACGATGATGACCCAACTTCTGTATTCGATTTATTGATGTTCGGATCTCTTTCAAACGTTTTAAAACGACCACTGTTATTGATTATCGTTTGTTACTAAAATTGACAACGTTGAGGGGTCCCGGTTGAGCACTGTTATTGATTATCGTTTGTTATTACAATAGACAACGTTGAGGGATCCCGGTTGAGCCTCCAATTAAGATTATCAAAACGAAGAACACTTTTTTAAAAACAATTTATTTCGTCGCAAAGGAACCTAACTATTACAACGATTGTCAATAGCTAAATGGTTACCGATTCAAGTGTGTATCGGTATATATCAGCAATTATTATATTTAACCTGATACTTACAGGATATCATACATAGTTACAAGTAATAAAAGAGATTTGGAAAGTGCTGACGCGTGGTGGCGTTGAACTTTTGTGAACGGTTCGGACAGGAAACGATATATTGTGATTTTATAACAGAAATTTAGTAATGATCATATTATAATAATCTATATGGCTGAGTTATGACTTGGGAATATAATATAAGAAACTACAGAAATTACTCAAAGTGAAATTACAAGAGCTCTTTCTGGAACGAAGAGAAATAAAGCACCCGGTTAAGATGAGATAACTAAAGAAGCCAGCAAATGTGGCGAAGATAAGCTACACAGCTGTGCTGCCGTGTGCTGTGCAGGGCGATCCGTGTCGTAGGATGACGAGATCCTGGTGGCTGAGTCGGCTCCGGGACTCACTCCGGGAGGCCGGAAATCCGGCAACACTCCTCTTTGGCCCTAAGTTCCACTAGACGGACGGTCAAGACTAACCCACCTTGATCAATCGGCTGTGCTGTCCCGTTAGAGGGCCGGCTGGGTGAGTCCCTTGGGAGCATGGATCGTGCGGCGGGGGAGTGGGGTGCTGGTACTGCAAGCGACCGCTCCTACTGTCCGTGCGGGACTGGTACCGGGGGCTATATCTCTCGGGTAGCCCTGACTCCGTGCCGGGTGGGGAGCCCGAGGGATGAATACTAACAACGATCTACGGACACTAACAAAACTTTGGAGCAGCAAGGAGGGGTTGCGGGCGATCTGGCCAGACCAGTGGTACCGAATGACCCTCCGAAGAAGAAGAAGCTGTCGGGGGCAGCAAGGAGGCAGCTGCAGAAGCGCAAGGCGCTGCAGCAGAAGGAGGAGGGACGGAGCAGCCCTCCCATCAAAACTAAGCCTAATTCGGGCGCGGCCACTGAGGGCACGAGCGGGGGTAAAACCCTGCCGGCTCAAAGCGGTGCGGCGACCGGCCCTCACCTTCAGGGAGGCAGTGGCCAGCCACCTTAGGCTGGCCATTGTAGACCGGTCGGACCAAAGCTGCCCCCTCACCGAGGAAAAGGCAACACTTATCAAGGAGGAGCTCGGCCACATTGTGGCCAACGCGCTGGACACGGCGCAGGGAGCTCTCACTTTCATGCGTTGTGGTTTCGCAGCAGGTGCGCTGAGAATCACTTGCACCGACGAAGCTGCACGCGACTTTCTAGTGAAGGTAGTCGAAGCCATGAAACCTCTGTGGGAGGGAGCAAGACTCACCGTACTGCCAGAAGATGAGCTGCCTGAGCTAACAGAGGCGAGTCTTTGGATCCCCAGCCCTGTCGAGACTGGGGTCCTGAGGAGGCGCCTGGCTGCACAAAATCCATGGGCAGGTATTCCAAGGTGGGTACTCTTCCACGAGGTCGTCAAGGAAGAACCTCAGGGCAAACTTCTTGTTTTCGGACTCTTGAGAAAGCAGAGAGACGCCATAGCCGAAGAAGCATGTAAATTATTTTACCTGCTTGGTCAGGTCACCTGCAAGGTGACCAAGTTGAAAGAGGGAGGTGAGTCAGGTGGGATTGTCGACCCATCAGTACAAGCCTGATGGCCAAAACCACCGGTTTGGCCATAGTTCAGGCAAACCTGCACCGCTCCCGGGGGGCGATTGTCACGTCGTCACCTGGAGGCTGAGCAGACAGCAATAGCTCTTATTCAAGAACCCTGGTGCACAGGCAACCGGGTATGTGGATGGAGCGACAACTCCCTCCAAAGGAAAATCTTTGTTGGAGCAACTAATGAAAGACCAAGGACAAGTAATTCCCTTTCAGGTCATATAGGAGCCATCCTACTGACAGGACACTCAGGACGCGACCTAACGTCTGTCCAAATGCACCTGGACTTCGGAAAGGACAAAGAAGAGGTTATTGTAGCCTCATCTTACCTGCCAATAGACGCCACCGAGCCAACCCCAGTAAGGAGCTGGCGAAGCTGATCGACTTCTGCGAGCAGGGGAGAAAACATCTCCATAGTAGGGTGTGATGCAAATGCCCACCACTACGCTTGGGACAGCGAAGACTGCAACAGCAGAGGTAGGGCATTACTAGAATACCTGTTAGGGAAAAAATTTAATAATCCTCAACCGAGGGAACGAACCCACGTTCGTAACCTCGCGGTATCAGACGGTGATTGACGTCTCAGTCGCGACACAAGAGATCTCCAAATCATCCCAAACGACCTTGAACGACGAGGGCCTGTACACCATAGGATATGCGGATGATATAGTCATACTGCTGACAGGAAAGCACATTGGAGTGTTTTGCGAACTGATGCAAAGGGCACTACGCATCCTAGAAAAGTGGTGCAGGCAGCGTCTCTATCTGTGAATCCCCACAAAGTAGAGGCTATGCTCTTTACCAGAAACCGAAAGGTGGGCGACATAAAAATGCCTACACTAAATGGAACCCACCTTAAGCTATCCAACGTGGTGAAATACCTAGGGGTGGGAATCGACAGAAAACTGACCTGGACAGCCAGCTGGACAAAGCCAGGCAGCTCTATGGCAATGTCGATGAGTTGTAGGTAAAAGCTAGGGCCTATCGCCAAAGGTCACCCTATGGTTTTACACAGCGGTGATAAGGCCCATGATATGCTACGGTTCAATAGTTTGGTGGCGACGCACCAAATTAAAGATTGAGAACCACACCATCTGCTGTGCTAGAGGCGTTGTTGTGCTTGCCACCCCTAGATCTATATCTGGAGGGGGCAGCACTACTGACCGCCCTTCATTTGAAAGACGGTGGAACATTAAGGGTGCACAAGATCGTGAAGAGTCATACTGCCAACTTGGAGGAGGGCTTCGCCAGAATACCACTCCTCGAGGCCTGCTCTGACCGCATTGCACCCCTATTCAGCAAATGCAAATAACACGTTTGTTGTGAAGAAGTAGACCCACGCACTGTGCCAACAATATATACTGATGGGTCTACAAAGAGGGACAGTACAAGCATAGGAATCTTCAGTCAAGACCTGCAACTATCTCTACAACAACCGCTCGGGAAGTATGCCACCGTATTACAAACGGAACTAATAGCACTAGCTCGAGGGGCTAATGAGGTCCGCATGAGCAAAGTGCGACGAGTAATACGCTTCTTCACAGACAGTAAAGACGCCTTAAAAGCGCTTGAAAAGTGCAGGTACGACGCGAGAACCACGCTGAACTGCAACCGCGAACTGTCTGAACTAGCGAATGAAAATGTGGTGGAACTAGCTTGGGTGCCAGCACATGATGGGAATGAGGGCAATGACAAGGCGGATAAGCTGGCGGGTGCTGCTTCGTAGGGAATAATGTGTGGGCCCGAACCAGCAGTACCCATCATACCGCGCATCATAGCCATTAAAGAGGACAGCCACCTCAGACACTGTCAGAGGTGGAACTCAATTGTGGGCTGTCGACAGAGCAAAAACTTCATCACGAAGCCATGCCGAAAACGGGTTGAAGACTGCCTAGCTTTGCCCCCGGCCAAACTACGCTCACTTGTAAGCATCTGGACCGGGCATGCTGCGCTAAGAAAACACCTACATACAATGGGTGTCATCGACGACCCGACATGTCGGGCATGCATGGAGGAGGAAGAAACAGTGGAGCATCTCTTCACAGAATGCCCCGCTTTATCCGACGTTCGTGAGGCCATCCTAGGACTGAAGTGGCTGGATCTGACCAACATCAGACGCACCTCTCCGGCGGCGATCCTGAGATATCTGGACCAGGTTGTCGGGATACTCGGGAAACCGTAGATCTGAGGTGCACTCGGGAGAGGCAAAATGGGCCGAATTGGCCTAAGTACCCACTTTGGCACCCCTGCGTCAAATAATAATAAAATAATAAAATACCACGAGGTGAAATGTCAAACAGGATGCGCGAGAACAAGCTGACTTCAGGTCAGGGTTCGAAACTAATGATCACCTCCAAGTTCTAAAGAGCCTGACTGAGAATTCGGTCGAAAATAATAAACCTCTGGTACTAGTATTTGTGGATAATGAGAAAGCTTTCGACACACTAAACCAGCATGAGATATTGAAGGCACTATCCAGGTGCCGATTAGACCACGATATACGATACTTATAAAGCATATATTTGACAACGCTACAGCATCTGTTAGACTCCAAGAAAGTGCAAATCAATTTCCGACAGGGCGATACCAACTCACCGACACTGCTCACTACTTTTTTAAGAATATATGTATGAGGAAATACACTGAAAGGAAATGAGAATGAATATAAATGGCGAAAAACTCAATCATCTCAGATTTGCGGATGATACCATCTTAATCGCGCGTAGTATGAAGATTGAAACAATTGTATGTTGCCTCATAAAAAATAGAATTAAAAATCAACATGTCCGAGACTGAAATTATAACAAATCTTGGAAATAACTGCCTTTAAATATCTAGGACATGAGATTAGTATCAGCAGGGATAATCAAACATGGGAAATTGCTAGTAGAATAGGATTGACATGGGCTGCCTTTGTCAACCTTAGCGACGTCTTCAAGTCAACACTCCCAATATGTCTAAAAAGAAAAGTTTTCAGCCAATGTTTTCTGCCAGTGCTGACATATGGTGGGGAAACCTTAACACTGACAAAACAAACTATATATCAGAGTGGCTCAGTGGGGCGAACTATACTGGGACTATCTTTAAAGGCTCGAGTACTAAACCCTGAAATCCGCAGATGCATTGGACTACAAGATGCCATACCAACTATAACCAGACTTAAATGGATATATTGCTGGAATGACAGACGATACATGGACCAAACGTATTACGGAATGGAGACCAAGAGCGGATGCCTTAATAAATAGAGGACAATCTCCAGATTCAGGTCAGATGATCTGAAACGTATATGTACAAAATGGATGCGGATGACTCATGTATTTTGACCGACTTACGTAAAGAAGAAGGTAAACAATTCGACTGCATGTTTTTTTTATTATGTAATCTGGGTTTGCATAGTAAACGTGCACCGATTTTAATTTTTTTATATGAAACAGGAAAATTGAGAGATGGTATAATAAGTCAAACTTTCAGGGTATCATAAAGCTAAACTCTACGGAAAAAGCCCTTTGGACAATATAAACAAGTGAAATTTTTTAAAAAAATTAAAAATAGTTTTTATTGGGCATTTAAGATTTAAACCGTACCGATGAGTACCTAATATTGCAATCCTTTTCTCGATTTTAACTATACTTATGTATTATGTATATGTGTTTGCCAGAAACAGCAATTCCATAACAAATTACTGTTTGTCTACCACAACACAAAATTAAACTTTAAATTAACAATAACGTCTGACGTCTGACAATTGCGACATAACCATAGACGATCTTCCAAAAAGTACCTATATACCAGAGAACGAGACGTATATATACGCTCCATGCTCGTGCGTAATTCCAGTGACGGATCCCATTGTCGTTCCATGTCGACATTATAATGATCTTGGTTGAATGAGATTGAATGAGATAATTATCATTACCAATATTGGATCACACTTGGAGCTTAACAGGCGGCGAGATGTCTGCGATCTAAGTACGAATTCGAAATTTCAAGTCTCTAGACCGTATGGGGCCTGAGAAATCGCTGCGGAGTCCATTGATTATTTTCGCCAGAAAACTTGTCGATAAATTTAAGGGTTTCGTAGTTACGTAGTTAAGGTTGAATAAGTATTCCACTCATTTCAGAAAAAGATGCCTATAATTCAAACTATATATATATATATATATATATATATATATATATATATATATATATATATATATATATCAAAGTTGATTTTTAAATAAAAGCTATAAATCTGAAGTAATCATCTTCCCATTAATCATAAGCAAATTCCAGAGATTAGGGCACTTCTATGAATAAAAAAGATCATATAAACTAGATAATCCATTCTTTTAACAGCTCCGTAGAGCGTTAGGTATGCGATAGTCAAAGTGAAGGTTGTGGTTTGTTCTCAACAAGACTCTTTTTCTGACATTAATTCTCTTACAGATGATAACGACATTACAAAGAAGATATTTTATCGTATAACTTAGTTCTTAATAAATAATAGTTTGTTAGATATTTGAATTTAGATGAAGAACATAAATGAATATTCATGATAATGTAGTTATTATTCATTTGCGTTTCTTTGTGTGAATGAATCATAGTATAGTAGAACGCTTCTACCTTTCTAAGAAACGTGTGAGTTTTTTGCCATGATCCCTCAAAATTGTGAAATAAATAACATGACAAAAAATAGGACCAACTTCACTAGATGGTGAACTAAAAATTATAAAATATGAGCACATAATGTGCGAATCATCCAATTTTCAAAATCCTTATGAGACCTGCTTTATGTAGTTTGTCTTACGTTATTTAATATGATTGACCACACAAGTACTAAAATTATGCACCATATTTTAAATAGCATCTTATTAAATGATTCACATTGCGAGCGTCGGAGATGTGCATAATTTAATGCTTATTTCGACCACACGATCTCTGAAGTGAATCGGTTGCCCCGCTATATAATATGAACCCTGCTAAATAAAAAAATAAAACAGAGTCTATTGTCATTCTCTTTTTATGGTAGTTTAGTATATACACCTAATGACAATCAAATAAATTTTGTTGAAACTTCCAACTGAATTGTCATCAATTCATTCAAATGTAAAAGACAAGATGGCGGGCAAGGCAGACGCATGTATGAAATGCTCTGACAATTTTATTGTCAATTCCAAGTTTATCACTTGTGCCTTGTGTAAATCAAAATTTCACCTAATGTGTGTGAATGTAAAAGAAGCGTGGCAAAAGTATTTTGCCGAAAATACGATTTTTTTCTGGTTGTGTGATGAATGTAAAGAAAAGTGGCGTACTCAAGTGGAAGTGACAAAATCCGCACTCCCAGACATTGAAATAAAAATCCTTCAAAAGGAAATTGAGTGTCTAAATCGTGAATTAGAACTGAACAGCAAGCTAGTACATCAATTAGAGTACACAACGAACTTACAAAAGTCGGTAATTATTGAGAATCGCGAAATGAAAATGGTATTTAAGACATCTGATCCTTCGAGTGAGAAACAACAACAAATACAGAATCGAAGAGGGAAAGGACAGGCGTATAACCAAGTCCCGCAGTCTACCACGAACGCAGCGCAGTCAGTTGCTGGCGTATCGAAGCAAGAGGTACAACGGCGTAGAGATAATATTGATAACAGAGAACATCGCAAATCCGAAACTTTAACCTCAATAAGTCAAAATGATAGAGGAGAGCAAACCCGAGGAATAACACATCAGGATCATTCAAAAATCAACAAACAAGATTTTCAACATGATTTATGTAATCGAGAAGATGGTTGGAATGAAGTTAAATATAAAAACCGAAGAAACAGGAGATATGTAGTAGGAGATGGGGATGCAACCTCCCAAATCCAAACTGTGCCAAAAGTTGTTGCTTGCATATAACAAGACTTAGTCCTTATACCAAAGCGGAAGATCTGGAAAAACTCTTAAAGAATGAATTTCCGGAAGTAATTTGTGAGTAGCATCCATCAAAACACCCTAAATTATACTCATCAATGAAGGTAACAATAAACCAAACAAGCTTCACTAAAGCCTGGCGGAAAGAGGTATGGCCTAAAGGCGCTCTGGTTTCACGTTTTTTTTGGAAGAAGAGGGTTCCTCCTCTGTCTCCAGAGGATCCTGGCGATATGAGCCAACAACAACGTCTGATAATCCCCAGCAGGAACCAACAGGAAAATCAAGGGTCTTAAAACTATCGCAGGACCGTTCATGCCCAAAAGATAGTGATAATATTTTGAAAATTATTCATTATAATGTACAGTCATTTAGAAATAAGTTTTTAGATTATGAAGTACTCATCAATGAGACATTAGCAGATTGCCTTTGTTTAAACGAGCATTGGCTGAAGCCTGGAGAACTAGACAGTATTCCTATCCAAAACTATACAGCTATTTCTGGGTTTTGCAGGTCGGAATACTCTGGCGGTGGCACAGGTATCTATGTTAATCATAATTTGGTATCTAATTCCTCAGCCTTAGAAAATATTTCAGTAGAACAACACTGTGAAGTCTCCGGAATAATGATAAAAAAAATTTGATGTACAGGTTGTCACAATATATCGTTCTCCAAATGGTGGCTTTGAAAGGTTCCTAGATATTCTTTCTCAAATTATGGGTAAATTGGATATCTCTCAATCTGTCATTATTACAGGTGATTTTAATGTTCACTTTAATGAAAGGGATGCTAGGGCTCTAAGACTTTGTAACCTGCTCAGAACATTTAACCTTAAGAAGACTGTCAAATTCAATACACGTCTGGACAAATGCCTAGACAATGTTTTTACAAATGTTGATTGTTTTTTTACCTTATCAGAACCAGTTGATCTGACTCATATCTCAGACCACATGGGCATATTATTCAAATACAAAAAAACGAACAAAAATCCTAAACAGAAAATACATTTTATGCCAATTACTGATCATGGACTTTTTACTCTATACAATAATCTTGAAGCCATTGACTTTGACTTTGTTATTAGTAACACTCTTGATATCGAAGAAAAATTCAATATCCTTAATGATATAATTTCAGATGCTATCATAATCTCGTTTCCACAAAAATCTAAGCTCATCAATACATATCAGCAAAAAACACAAAAGCACTGGTTCGATAGAAATTTAAATGAAAAACGTGAAAGGCTCAACTTTTTGTGTCCTTGAATGAAACTGATCCAAAAGCAGCCAAAATAAACGCGAATGATAATTTTATAGGCAACTCTAAGAATCCACAACGGGCAATGTGGGACTTGATTAAAAACAAACGTAAAATCAAGCTGTACCAACTACTCAACTTGATGCAAATACATTTAATAATTTTTTTTTGTTCGGTAGCTGAAGATGTCATAAATAATCTTGAAAATCCACACTCTACTTTTAATGATCTACTATGGGCAAAATATCTGAATGGTTCTTATCCAACAAACTATCCCTTAATAACTCTAAATCATGGATTATGAACTTTATATTGCGAAACACACCAATTGAGCATCCGCTTCTAGCAAACTGTGATACAGAGGTTAAATTTCTTGGGGTTTATCTCGATCCGGGCCTTACCTGGAGGAAACATGCTGTATATCTATCTAAGAAGCTATCTCAATATCTCTTCTTGTTCCGAAATCTTACAAAAATCACTTCAAGAAAGACTATTCTGATGGCGTATCATGGATATTTCTATTCAAGTTTGTCATATGCCATCTTGTCATGGGGGCACTCCTGTCATATGGAAAAGGTCTTTGCACAACAACGTAAATGTATTCGTATTATTTGTGGATTGGGCTACAGAGATGATTGTCGTCAGTCCTTTATATCTCTAAATATTCTCACTTTACCATTTTTATATGTGATGAACTGTCTGTTATACATCAAACAAAACATTCACTTTTACAAAACCCATTTGGACCTGCACAGTTATCCAACCAGAAATAATGGAGATCTGGTTCCATATTTTAGTCGTCTTGAGAGAAACAGAAATGGCACAAAGTATCATGCAATAAAATTTTTCAATGTTTTACTATCAAATATTAAAAATCTCAGCTTCACCCAATACAAGATAAGTATTAAAGCCTTTCTATTGAAAAGCGCTTTCTACTTATACGAGGAGTACTTGGCATCAAATTTTAATATGTAAACTTTGTTATGTATAGTGTATATGATTTCTTTTATCTAATATCGTATTTCGAACTACTTATATATATATATATATATATGTGCATTCGTACATATGTGCGTACGTATGTGTATATCTGTTTATATGTATGTACATCTATAGAACTGAATAAATTACAATTACAATTAAAAAAAATTTGTGTCACATATGTTGCTTCGAAAGTTTCTTTCCGTTTCCATAAAGTATTCTTTTCAATTTTCCTCAATTTAAAAGGTTTCCACAAACGAATTTATTTAAAGATTATTGAGGAACTAACTGGAAGTTCCTCTCATTTTATGTTATTGAACATGTGAATCTGCTTGGGTTTATCAGATTTCATTGATGTATATATTTTATTGCAGAATATAAACTGGATGAATTCACGCTCGACCCAGTATCTATTTTGTGTCCGACAAGTAATAATCGTTTAAACGAATATTTTGTGATCCGTTACTTTCCAGATTCTTTGAGGTTTGATACTGCTGACAGGACTCTTTTAAATTCCTTTTCAAGATGAGGTTTCGAGTGGGTATCCGTAGCTGAAAGAAATTTAAATTTAAAATGATCATATTACAGAGAACGAGGCACACAACGTTGAGATTGAAGTAGCTTCCTGTGTGCACTGTGGCCTTCTGTCTCTTTTGAAGATAATAATTATATTTTTCTTGTTATTTACAATTTTGTGTAGAGGTCTGATAATTCGGTCGATTCGGCATTGCGCTTCTTTTTCCACCTTGTCTGGTAATTATATTCGAATTTCCTTTGAGTGAACATAAACCAGATGAATGTGACGTTATTAATGTTCGAGCTTGTCTTCTGTTCTGATCCAAATTAATTACATTTCTGCAGTAAGATATACATTCAGCATCACTCAACTCTTTATATTATTAGCTTTCCAATATTATTCTGCAATTTTTTCATCGTCAATGCATTCATATTGAGTTGCCATGGGAAATATTACCTGATTTTTTGTTCCTTATCTCTTATTATCTTTGTTTCCATTATCATGAGCATTTCTTCTTCTTTTGTATTGTGTGACATTGTTTCAGCGACATCATCATGAATTCTAAGTGGTAATACCTACTTAAAACTACAAAATATATTTCTATTAATTAGCTGTCATCATTTGCAAATGTAAATTAACCGAGAAGGCTTATCTTTAGATATGATTCAGGGTGGGCTTAGAAAAGCCAATCTTGAAATTGTCATGTGTCAGATTTTTGCAGTAACGCGGATCTAGTTATATAAAATTTCACCTGGTTGTTCAGATAGCGACGAAAAAGTGGAGAATTTTGAGGAGAAACATTTTTTCTCCTATCTGGTTTTCTTTATAAAAAATGTTTTTCATCAAATCTAGAGAGCATGTCAATATATTAAATTTATTTTATTTTTGACCGACTTCAAAAATAGGAACAGGTATACAATTCGGTTGTATGTTTGCTTTTTTATGGCTGTTCGTGCGTTTTGCATAGTAAACGTAATCACATTTAGAAGATTTTTATATCATTTGAAAGAAGATAGTTGAAAAATGGTCCCATATTTAGAAAAACTCAAATCCAAAATCTCCTTCCCACCAAAAAACCGCCCCCCAAGGGGGTGGATGAAGCAATTTTTCTCGAAAATTGAAAATCTTCGAATGCAGAATTAAAGACGGGACCATATCCGGAAGCGTTTTTGTTGAACATTTTTTTAAAAGAATTACGGTTTTCGAGTTTCATCAATCGTAAAGTCTGAAATATGTGATATGTGTATTTCCGCTATGTCGAAGGACGTCTGATATTCATTATCAATTTTCACGTCATAAAATTGTACAAGGTGGCTAGAAATATTTCTTCAATTCGGAACTTTTTGAATTGAGTTTTCTCCATTTTTTTTTAACCTGCTTTGGCGTACGTGTGACAGGCTTAAATTCTCGATCACCGCATTTGACTGGTACACCTCTGTGGCTCCCCCTTTGTTTCTTCTTTACTATATGTATCCAATAAATCGTTTCTGCTTCTCAGTTGTGTTAGATCCAGCGTCACTTGATTATTATTGCTACATATTCAACACCGGTTGACGTCTGTCGCCGGCGAGACCAGCCACGTTATTACTTATTTGGAAACAGTTATATATTACTAGATTCAGTAGTTTTTTGATAATTTTCACATGTTTTCATTATAATTTTGAAAAATTTCCAAGATAATTGAAATTTTTTGTCAGAAAAGCAGAGTAGAGCATGGATCCAAACAGATGGATGAAATGGTATTACCAACTCAGCATTGATGAAAGCGGTAATGAGTCACCCGACGACCATAGCGACAATGACAAAGAGGATCATGTCGAAGATATCCCAGAAGATTCAAATTCTGAACAAGACATCGGCTATTCAGTGTTTGATGATGAATAAGAAAATGAGCGCGCAGGTAGAATTTGTTTCTTTGCTAAAGATGGTATAACAAAATGGCAAAAAATGTTTCGACAACCATCGAATATTAGAACCAGAGCTTGAAGTATTATTAATCATTTACCTCTCTGGACCAAAAATCAAGGCCTGTGAAATACAAGATGAAATAGACATTTTCCGCTTATTTCTTGGTGATGCTATTCTCGAGATTATAACCACTTGGAGAAACACATTCATAGATAAGGTGCAAGACATTTTTTCTCGTGAAAGACATGCGAGGCATATAAATATTGTTGAGATAAAGGCTTTTAGTGGATTGCTCCACCTAGTAGGCTCATTGCGGTGTTCTAGGAAAAATCTTAGTGACTTGTGGGATAATTCAATTGAAAATTGCCTAGAGCCATGTTATTTATGAAAGAACAGAAAACGGCTCAGGCTTTTGCTCCTATGTATTAGGCTCGATGATATAAATGACAGAATCCAGAGGAGAAAGACTGACAAATTAGCCCCATTTAGGGTAGTAATAACCTTATATACTTAACAATTGTCAAAAATATTATACACCGGGAGAATATCTAACTGTCGATTAACAATTGCTAGCTTCTAGAGGTAGGTGTTCTTTTCGCCAATACATGCCTAGCAAACCTGCAATGTATGCTTTGAAAGTTTTTGCGTTAGCTGATAGTCATATAGCCTATAGGGTCAATCTGGAGCCATATGTGGGCCTGAAGGGCCTTACCTTCTGATCTATTCAGCCGAAAACATTGTTTTACGTTTGGTAGATCCAGTAAAAAATAAAAACACGAATATTACCGTTGATAATTGGCTCGCCAGCTTATTTTTGGTAAAAAACTGAAGGAAAACTAGCTAACAAATGTGAGAACAATCCACAAATACAGAAGAGAAATAACAAAAGAGTTGTTACCCAGAAAAGAAATAAATCCCTTGTTTGGATTTCAAGATAAGTGTACCATAGTATCATACTGTACAAAGCCATCAGCAGTTGTGCTGTTACTTCCAGCATGCATTTTGATGACACAACAGATATTTTAACTGGAGAAAAATGGAAACCTGAGATCGTGACTTTTTACAACATGACAAAGGTAGGCGTTGATCTTGTTTATCAGCTTTGCGAAAAAAACACGTTACGCGTAATACCTACTAGAAGATGGCCGATGGTACACTTTTTCGACATCCTGAATATAGCCGCCATCAATTCTTTATGTATTTATAAGTCACATACTGCAGGGTTAAGAAAAATTACAAACATTGGTTCATTCATTTAATTTGAAAAGCATGTAAGTATCGTTGGCTCTAGAGCTCAAAAAAATTTGGGGTTCATTAAAATATCTGCTAAAGAATTTTCTGACACTCAGGCTATATTTTGTCTTTATAAATCATCAGTATTGCCGACTTAACTCTGTGGCCCCATAATATATGGTCTCCACATTAAGGAATAGACACAAATAAGTTATGAATTATACTGATCATAATTACTCTCAGATTGCCACAACTTTCAAACTGCCTTCTATTTTGTCTTTACATACCAAAAATGATGCCCTCTTTGTCAAAAAGTCGATACTTAGATTTACAAATTGTCTTGAAGTTAATAAACTGTTTGTAATACGAAGACTCCAACCTAGAGAGCTTGTTGAGCAAACTATGTATATTTTTCGACTGTAAATAATAGATTAAGACAAAATTGAACCTCACTGCCTCCAACTGTTAGAAACATGGATACGATCTCTACATTTAAACGAGCACTCTATCCAGTAGTTTTGTAGTTCATTGTACAAACCTTAATCTAAACGATAATAAATTAAAATATAAGCTGTTTTATACTTAAATTTAAATTGTTGATTTCAAACTATGTATTATATTGTATGTATTTTAAAAGGGCACTTGCCCGTTGATAATAAATAAATAAATAAATAAATAATACATACATACGGAGTTGCCCTTAATTATAAAAATCAAACAGTTAAATTATTTATCTGAGCATACAAGTCACAGACGTAATATTCCATATATCGAGAGAGCGTCTCATTACTAGATTCAAGTATTCAAGTTATAAGTATTTGTCATTTGATTATTAATTCCTGGAGGTCTATTCTGTACACTAATCGTTAATCGATAATCGCTATTATATATATAGATATACTTATATATGGCGATATGTCATTTGATGCCAGTCCGCAACCAGAAATGATTGTTCTATGTCGTCACCTTTTGGTGTTCTGTTCAAAAAGTTATCGGGCGGTCTCTTGAGTGCGATAAGTGAAGATCCTTGTGAACGATAACATTTGACAGTCGATGATGTCACGTGGTCTTGCCGTCTCGCCGTACGACGTGTGTTGTGTATGTATGTGTTTGTTTATGTTCAACTATAACCTATAACCTCTTGTGCTTTGTTATAAATTGTTGTGAGTTGTCAACACAGAAATATAATAAAGACTCTATGGTTGTGAGTTTTCTCAAGTGAGAATTTTATAGGTAAGTATCATATCCTTTTTTGAATGTTAAGTTTTAAGAGAAATTATTCTATTTTTAGGTTACTTCAATCAGCAAAAGTAAGTAAAAATATATTGGTACTCGGATTTATGTCTCACCTATTTGAGAATTGATACTATACCAAATAATCTAGGCAGTAATAGCTTTCGCATATGGAATAAGTTAAATTGGAATCTGAATTCCGATTATTTTGTCATGGGTAAGTAGTTATCGGATCAGATCCTTGTGTTACTTTCATCAATTATATATTATATACTTTTATATTAATCTTTCTGCAAGTTCTCAGAAAGTAACATAACGGATACTATCCTATAGATAAGTTACAGAATAATAATTTCATAATCTACACCATTTCCACTTTAATTCAATAAGGTTTTAATTGCATTTGAGAATACAACAAACGTAGTGGAGAATAGTTGTATTTAATAAATTATTTTATCATATTAATATGTATGTAATTCTATTTCAGAATGTATGATTTGAATTTAAGAAGTTTCTAATTGCATTTGAGAGAAGTATCCAAATTGAATTAGCAAGTTGGTAAAAAGGTAGGAAGGTTCAGTGTAATCATCATTTCTAATGTTAAGATTGTGTTATGCATGTACTTTTGTGTTTCTCATTATCTTGTTATATCTTCTCAATTACATTTTACCATTTCTTGAATACAATTGAACTCTTAAATTAATATTTTGACTACTCAAATAAAACTGACTTCTTTCAAATACAGTTGATATTTTTTTAAATAAACAGTATTCTCTCTCAAATAAAAGTGGAAATGGTGTAGAAGAAACCATTAGTGTAATGATTATTAATTATTGTAGTATAGGGGTCCGTAAGTACTGCAAACTGCAAGTTATTTTCATTTTGGTGTGTACGTCTTACAGTTTTGGAAATTATTATGTTCTAGGTTTTTAAAACATAAGTAAGTGAGGAGTGAATTCAAGTATCTACAACAATTTGTTTCTACCACTGAGTAAGTATTTTTTATATATTTACATACAATATATATATATATTTACTTGTAAAACATTGATTATATTTTATTCTAGGTTCATAACTAGATATACGATATACTTACTATAAGTGGGTCCCTACTGTTTTTCGAATAAGTAAGTAGATTTCAGTTCAGTTTCTTGATTACTTTTTTGTTAGATTTAGCCTTCAAGTAAGTTCAGTTTTATTCATTGTTGAAATTGGTATGGTATTGTTAAGAATATCTAAATAGAAATATAGCAAAGAAAGCAAGGTTGGTGGGATTTTTAATTCTATTTTATTTTAATTGTTATAAGAGCTAAACATGAGTTCAGCACACATCGTACTTGTTTTTAATAAATTGTCTATTACTTTAGGATCAATTCATAATTTTCAATGCTGGTTTGGGCTACTTGGCACTGGATGTGATGAATTTGAAACATCGTGCACGGCGTTTGGAGAGAAGAACGGAACGGAGTGCGTGGAGAGCGAGTCATGATCCTTTTGAGATGCATGAAGACCAATTCATGGAACTTTGGGAATATTCAGAGCTTTAGCCACCCGAGTACAGACTGGCTTTTCTCTAAAGACTCCCTCATCCCCCTGTTCCAGCCTTTCTATGAGTTCCTACGAAATAAGGTAAATATCAACTAGTGAACCAGAAAAGATGAAAAAAATGTAATTATTGAACCAGAAAAGTGAGAAAATGTCTAGAATTATAAATTATAATGAGAGTTTAAACTGTTATTATTTATGTAGAAAAGAGAAAAGAAATGAAATTTAATTTGTACGGAGAAATGCAATGTCACAGAGGTGAAGCGATATAAAATTTAAACTAATGTACGTATGTATATATCTCTGAAATAACTCACTTTTTCTTCAGGATAAAGGTCAGCACATGAGGAACCCTCCCAATAATTTGACCCAAAAAGGCTACAAATTTGTTTATCCTGCTCGTTAACTGCAGGCTTATTATTCGGAAGGCCTCCCATTATACCTCTTGCACTATGGATCTTAGCAGCCTTACCAAGAACTTTGGAGTTCATGTCTCTCCATGTCTACAAGAAATTCAGCTTCAATAATAACTGGGAAATTATGATGAGATTAGGATATTTCTATTGTATTAGCTCTTAAAATATTTCCTTTACAATGAATTTAATAGATTTATTTTTGATGTCTTTTAGACATTTAGTACTCATGACTAGGAAGATAAGCTTGGTTAGCCAAATATGTATTCAAAATTTCTAGTAGGCCTTGGATAAAGATTGGAATTATTAAGAATATAAGTCTGTAAATTAGAAGAATGTTATTATATAAAATTATTATATAAAATGGCTTTGTACAGAGTTGAACAAATTTGTGGAACCATCTTTATCGTTTTACGTTATATTAAAAACCTCTCTTACAAAAATAGCATTTATTTTGATTTGCAACAGTTAATATAATTTTATATATTTTTTCATTTTCCTCAATGTTAGAGTGCTCATTTTGTTTTAATGAGAATTTATTGACAACTTTAAAAAAACCAAAAGTTGGACATTTTCCATCCCTGTATATGTATAAAGATATTAGGATATTTTTTTCTGATAAGAACTTTTGTCACTATTCACAACTTATTTCGAATAGTTCATATGAGTCTATTTGATACTCACAGTTTTCCACCTCTCTGCAATTTTGGGGTGTCCCAACTGATTTAGAGTATTGGTCAGCTCTTGCCAAGTTGCGCCCCAGAAGCGAATTTCGGGTGGCTACACATAAATGCTACCAAAGAAGTAAGTTGTTCTTTATTATCTCGGTTGCATCTTTTTTGTCTCCTAAGAAAATAATAAATGCGGATCATAATTTACCAATAACATAATATTATTATTGTTGTAACTTTTATACACACAAAAATACAATATATATTTTATGAGAACATTAAAAATACTTACATTTCGGCAACAGTATCCATCATTGAAATTTAAATCACCAGAAAACTATCACAAAACTTACGAACTGAAATCAACCCTCCAAGTTTATAATTCGCAATGATCTTTCTTACACAAATTAGTCGCGCGAATATGTATTAGTTCATATCTTAACCGTATATCTCGAGATATTATTGAGACAAAAGAATGGATGACTAATAATTGTTTCTCGCGCTATATGACTTCCATCGGTCTATAACGGCCGTTGGGTACAGTCAGTTCAAAAATATATGAACAAATCCAAAGCAATAAATAATAAGGAATATTTTGAGACTTCCCACCCTATCAATGCAAGTTTAAAAAATAGAAGAAATATATTTTGAACTGAATATCTCCACCTGTTTTTAGATATGCATATTCAGAATTTACTAACAGACTCTGCGATGTAAAATATCTTGGTTTTGTTTCCGAGTTATTCATAAATCTAGAAAACCTATTAAGGTAGGTAGGTACTTGGGGCTGGATTGCATCACATTAAAAATGTTTTTCTGATAAAAATGAATTGATTGTAAACAACCATTTCACCGTTAAATTAATCGATCATCGAATAAACATGCAAGGAATGAAGAAAGTAGATGAGATGGTGAAATTCTTTATGAACATCTGTTGTTTATATTGAGATTACCTACCGTAAGTACCTACATATTTTGGATTTGCCTTCGATGTTATTCATAATCATTATATAATATTCATCTGTTTTCTCTCTGGTGGTGAATCATTAGTTTGTGTAAAACGTAAAGTTAATTCTATGATAGGTATATTAGATAGATTCCGAGTTTGTGGTATAATAATTAAGCAAAGCTCTTCTCCCTCACAGCAAAATTCACAGAGTGAAATCAAACACTGTTAGAGCTATTTGCAATATGATTGTTCGCTCAAACAATACACTTGTGTTTGTGTAGATACCTAAACTGAGGTATTGCCAAACTTAATTATTGGCAACTCTCATTCTTGAAGCAATAATGTGAATGCTATCATTATACAGTAATTCGATTGATTGAAATTAAAAAAGCTTCTTTCCAAATGTCGGCCTATTTTCCATACCTTCTTCTTTTATCCAACATAACCTACATTTGATTTTTTTCACTATTGTAACGTAACCAAATAATGTTGCCTCTACTATCTGTAATAATATAATATCACCCAGTATATGAATAAATAAAGTTAACATTTATGTGAATGACATTTCGATCTTCAATTGTTATCGTTAGATTATGTCGATTAACGATTAGTGTACAGAATAGACCTCCAGGCTGTGACTGCTGTCAGGCATCTAGAAAATGACAAGGCAGATAGAAGAGTAGGATGCGAAACTAACCAGTACCTCTAGCTAATGAAACTTATGAAAATACTATTATCGGCACTACTTACGTAGTGTAATTCTCTTGTTAGAAGCTATAGTTACGAAACTGTACAAAGTATCAGCATAAAAATATAGTTAATAATTTATTATTTCTGTATACCATTGTTATCTTTCGAACGTAACAAATGTTGGCTAGATACACGCATTCGGTTATGAAATGACAAATACTTATCACTTGAATCTAGTAAAGACACGCTTCCTATTTCAAATGCCTACTGCGAATGATTTTTTTTGGATCGCTCGACATGTTTGTTGTATAGTAATGTTCTGTATAAACAATAAATATTCCTACAGTTGATACACAATTTATAAATTTATATATATATATATATATATATATATATATATATATATATATATATATATATATGCATGTTTAAATATTTGATAAGATAGATTTTTGTTGGGGATGCAGTCATTTATTAAATAAAATTCTTTAGATTATGCCAAGATTTCGAGAATGTTTATTCTCTTACTCTTACTCAGGAAAGATAAAATTTGTAACGATCTTTAGTTTGCTTACCTTCTGAATAAAAGTTTAGCTATCACTATGACCAGTTTTATTGAAATATATGACGTATTTTTTACAATGTTAGATTCAGAAAATCCCCCAACAGATTTTTTATAAATACTTATATATCATACATATTCTAGCCATTCATTTTTGAAATTTCCGGGACTATCAGATCAACAAGAACACACGGAATAAACGCAATGTCAAGAATAACTTCTGAGCAAACTCTTGTCTTGTGCCTGAAACTAGGATACTATCACGGAGAAACGTATTACAACTTTTCCGAGAAGATCTCCTGCCAAATTGAAAACTTGTAGACGAGATTAAGGTTCGGCTCTCGAACTTGACAGCAGCAAATCATTTAACAGCTTATCTTGTGTGTACTCTGCTAATTTCTTATCAACGCCAATTACGGTGATATTTGACATTGGTTGTTTATCTTATTGTGATATCCAGATCTTATGAAACATATTTATTTCTATAATTAACTACTTTTATACAAATCAGTAAGGGTAATATTATAATTGGAGTCTGAATGTGAAAAATAGAAATAAAATAAATATAAGTTGGATAATGTAGAATTGTTGCAATAATCAATCGTAACATCCCTTTGTAATCTTGGCGTAAATTTAATTATTAGTCTTCTTTGTCCTCACATGTACCTACCAATGAATTAAATGGTATGTTTCTTTGGCTGTAAATCATGTACACAAGGATGTTTTATTTGTATTTGCCAAACAATATGATTATTTCGTTTTGTTAAATATACCCGAGAGCAGATGAAGGGATCAATTATTATTACCAGACACTAGGGGACTGCGCCCGAGAAGCGAGGTGTCATATTTTGGGATTCTAGACATGGCATATAATTAATTATATTTTACGCGGGGTGCTTTGGTATGAATTTTGTCTGCCCTGTGAGGTACGTGGATGTGGGAAACGGTACAAATTATTGAAAGTTCTTAATACTCTTCTCAGTATACATTATGCGCTCCTGTGTGGTATATATAGAAGGGTGGAACGAATATGAATGAGAATGGAAATGTATGGAATATAAGAGAGGGGATTCTGCCTGTATATACATACAACAATATGTTATGGTATGCAATCGGTTTGCATATAAAAGATCCTACCCAGAATAATATTTTCTTTTTCAATATATTTTTGCCTATAAATTTCATTCAAATACGAACTATGAATTCCTTCAGTTTTGAGATGAACTGAAGTGATAATCATCAGGTCACACAAAAAAGTCGATTATTCCAAATGAAATACAAGGTGTTTTGTTTAAAATACAACCTTATCATTTTGTTCTGATTCTCACACAGCTCAGAAATGTAGATCAGTAGAGTGAAAACAAACATAACATATAGTATGATATGTTTGAATTTACGGACTGTTTTCATGTTAAAACAGCTCTAGTTTAAGTTTGTAAATCTGGAGAGGTAGTTGATAATAGTTTATCAGCTTTTTGCATATGACAGTCTTTTTAGCAGTTAGGCCTAGAGAGCACGAAGTGGCTGGTAGACAAACAAAGCTGTCAAATAAGAACAGCTTAATAAATGGCAATGGAAATATTCCCACACAAAGTTTAATTTCTCGTCTATCGCGTTGGTAAATTTAATCTAGAGAAAAGTAACCTAAGTGATAGATAATCATAGTTATTTTTGAACTTGTCATATTGGTAGAATTGATTCTTCATAAAAAATATGGTTTTCAGCTCTTCTAAGTGGTTAAAGCTATAATTATATATATATATATATATATATATATATATATATATATATATATATATATATATATATATGATAAAATAGATTTTTGTTGGGGATGCAGTCATTTAATAAATAAAATTCTTTGGATTATGCCAAGCTTTCGAGAATGTTTATTCTCTTCGGCGGGGCAAAATTCGTGAATTTACATAAAATTAACCACAAACAGGAAAGATTTCATAGTCATCAATCAGAAATATCATTAGTTGATTGATGACTATGAAATCTTTCCTGTTTGTGGTTAATTTTATGTAAATTCACGAATTTTGCCCCGACGAAGAGAATGAACATTCTCGAAAGCTTGGCATAATCCAAAGAATTTTATTTATTAAATGACTGCATCCCCAACAAAAATCTATTTTATCAAATAATAAACCACTCAAGAATTCAGAATCATATATATATATATATATATATATATATATATATATATATATATATATATATATAAAGAATTATCTTTATTCTTCTATCTTTATTAATTTTAACCACAATCGGCTTAGTGGTTCAGATGGTAGAACCGAAAAGGCAGACAGACATTTAGAATTACTTTCGCATTTATAATATTTGCAGGGATATGGCCATTTCGGCATTGAGCAAATAGTCGATTGCCATGCTCGATGGTAAATTACTTTTTACGCATACGACATATGGGCTCCCAGAGTGTACTGCCTTCGATTGCAGTTAAATCGGGCACGAAATTAAATTCCAATCAGGACAAAAAGCTAGTTTTTCGATCATTTAATGCACCGGGCGATATGCCAGAAAATGAAGCGGAAACAAATTGATTCTGTCGATTAATTTTTATTGAAGCAACTAATCGATTAAAGGCATTTTAATATGCTTCGCTTTATCTGTTGATAGCCATTTATAGCTTTTATTCTGGAAAGCTTATTGTGTCTCGAATAACAACTCATCATGGTTTTTCATATCACTGATAATTTTATTCTTTGAGAGTCAATCAGGGATACAGATACCTGCTGTGAAATATTATTATTAGTTGAGACTTGAATTTTATTTAATAGGAATGAAACATGGCTTGCTTAAAAAGAAAGCACAATTTCCAGCTCTTGTACTCTTTTATTTAACCATCCTGATTAATTATGTCTAATTATCTGTATCCATTTAATCCCGCTATTATAATATAAGGATTACATCTAAAATCTAAACTTATTTTAATATTATTATTTTCTACACCGAATATACAACACTATCATCAAGAGCATTATAACCTATGGCAGCTCAAGGAAAGAACAATCAAAACGTTGGAAGCAACAGAGATGGATTTTTGGAGGCGCTCCGCGGGTAGATCGAGACTCGAATAAGAATAAGAGAAGTAATGAAAGAGAGAGTAAACTTGAAAAAAACTGCTTCTCAAGCAGCCAAAAGTCCTGTAGGAGGGGAAGACATGGATCTTGAAGGGGAAACCCAGAAAGATCCTGGCCAAAAACCTACTTGATGGCCGCTGCGGGAGCGGACAGCTCAAAGGCTATAGGGACTAGAACTACTAGAATGAGGTTCCTTGTAAATAATTCTAAGGTAAGGGGAATTAAATTTGCCCAAATAAACCTTCACCCATCCAAAGCGGCCATGAGTGTCTTAGAGTCGGTGGTAGACAGAAAGTCAATTGACATTGGTCTATTACAGGAGCCAAACTACAACAGGAGCCAAATAAGAGGGATACCAAAAAAAATGTGCAAACTCATTTACTGCACTAAAGGAGAAAGGTCGCGCGAGGCAATAATCCTAAGTAGCAGAATAAAGTTTACACCCGTAACCCAGTTTGTCGGGAGAAACCTGGTTGCAGTACTGGTTGACCTGGTGATTGGGGGTACAGATGATGCAACTGATCTGCGCCTCAGCTTACTTCCCTGGAGAGGAACGAGAGGCCCCACCAAATGAGGTGAGTCAATTAATTACTGCATATCAAAAAACTTGAACTTCATTGTCGGATGTGACGCAAATACCCATCACTTGGTATGGGGAAGTTCAAACTTAAATTATAGAGGGGAAAGTCTTTTCGAATTTATAACTCCAAATTATTTACAAATTGCGAACAAAGGGAGGAATCTTACTTTCGTAAACAAAATAAGACAAGAGGTCCTAGACACTACGTTTACAAATGCCCTTATGTCTACAAAAATTTCCAAATGGAGAGCTTCGGATGAAGCCTCGATGTCAGATTATAATTATGTTCTGTTTGCGGTAGAATCCGAGAGACCCCTACTGGAAACGAGAAGAGTATACAAAAAACAAATTGGACCACCTTCGATGATCACATTAAGTCTGAAGTAGTCATAGGGACTGGATCTATCGAAACTATTGAAGACCTGGAAATGACCTGACCAATGTGTTGAACAGTGCCCTCGAAATCAGCTGCCCCGTTCAGCAAAGGGCGCCTAAGAAAAAGGTGCCCTGGTGGAATGGGTAGCTGGAACAATACCGAAAGCTTGCGAAAAGACTGTTCAACAAAGCTAAAAAGCAAAGGAACTGGGAAACTTATTGCTCAGCCCTCACCGAATACAACAAAACTCTCTTAGAGTCTAAGAGAAACTCAACAGTTTCAAACCACACAAGTCCCCAGGAGGTGATGGAGTTGAACCTATAATGATTCAAAATAGTTCATAGATCAAAAACTCACTGAAATCTTCAGAGCAAGCCATGCTCTGGGTTGGGTACCGAAAATATGGAGAGGAAGAAAGGTGGTCTTTATACCGAAGGCTGGGAGAGCAATCGATTAGTCTAGGTCATCTAGATCGATAAGACTATCTTCCTTCTTCCTGAAAAGTATGGAGAAGTTACTGGACTTTCATATCAGAAGGATGCCTAGCCAGGTATCCACTCCATAAAAGGCATATCTACAATCAATGCTCTTGATGACCTCACTGGAAGGATCGAAAAGGCGATAGAGTGGAAAGAAATAGCACTATGTGCATTTTTGGACATTCAAGGAGCCTTCGACAATACATCCTTTGAGGCCATTGAAAACGCCGCCAGAAATAAGGGAATATATCCTGTTACTGTCAGATGGATGAAATCAATGCTGGCTAGCAGAGAAATGCAAAAATGGGAGAAGAAACCAAAACGATAAGGACTGCCAGAGGATTCCCCCAAGGAAGGATTCTATCTCCTTTGTGTCCATCGTGGTGGATGAACTCATTTGCAAACTAACTGAGATGGGCTACGGGGTTATCGGCTACGCTGATGATATCACCCTATTAATCTCAGGAAAGTATATGAAAACCTTGAGAACACTGATGAAAGATGCTCTCGCCCTTGTACTAAGGTGGTGCAGGGGTAGGGGACTGAACATCAATCTCAAATAGGCGGTTATCATACCATTCGTCAAAAAAGGAAGGTCGACGTTGAAGTCCCATTACCTTTAAATGGTAAAGAGGTAATGCTTTCCAAAAAAGTTGAATATCTAGGAGTATACCTGGATCAATAACTGAACTGGAATAGACAAATTACAGATATAAAGGAAAAAGCCTTATAAATCTCAATGTATGCAGACAGCTACTGAGAAAAACATGTGGACTTTATCCTAATATGGCATGCTGGTCTTATGTTACAATATTCCAACCGGCTATAACATATGCAGCCTCAGTTTGGTGGCTGAAAATTGAACAGAGTTCAATTCAAAACGAACTTAAAAAAATTCAAATACTAGCTTGCATAGGAATCTCAGGGGTAATGCGCACCACACCAACTGCAGTAATGGAAGTCATCCTGAACTTGACTCCACTGCATTTGCAAATTCAGAGGTGTGCATTAGACGAAGCCCTAAGAATTCACAGAACAAGCAAAACAAGACATGCGATAGTGAAAGGACACTGTAGTATTCCAAACAAAATCCCATATCTAAAAGACATTCCATTCGATGATATGGGAACTCAACTCTGCTTTAACAAAAACTACGAATTAAAAATACCAAAAGTGAACGAATGGATTAAGACACCTCTACCTGTGGAAAGGAATTACAATGTTGCTAGAATCTATATAGCAAGTGATAGCCAGGCCGCCATCAAAGCAGTGGCAAATTTTGTTAAAACTTCAAAGCTATTGAAGGAATGCGATTAAGGTATTGTGCAATTGGCAAGAGGCAACAAAGTTTGCTTATGGCAACGAAAAAGCTGACTCTCTGGACAGAAATGGCTCAGAAAGGCAACAGGCCCTGAGCCATTCTGCAGACATACAAAAAAGATGTCAAAACAGAAACAAAAAATGAGAATCACAGCTGAAAACCAAGTACTGGTACGACCTAGAGCAAGCCGGTCAGGCCAAACTCCTGATAGACTGGCAATACTCAAAGGAAAATAACCTACTTCTCCTTAAAAGAAATGACCTGAGAAACTTGGTTGGAATCACCACAGGTCATTATCCCATTAAAAACCATCTAAAAATGATGGGTTTTTCTGAAGATGATTCCTGCACATTTTCACAGAAGCAATAGAATCTGTAAATCATCTACTAACTGAATGCGAAATATTAGTGCATAAGAGACTAAGGATCCTACGAAGGGCGTTTCCCACCTATGAGGACCTAAGAGCATGTGGTGCAAGAGCACTAATTAATTATTTCAAGGAGCTGAACTTAAACCCAGTAATAGCTGAACAAAATTACATCACGGAATTGTACAAAAGACCTTAAGGTCGAGGTGCCCCATAATGGAAAATGTCTCTTATACCCGTCTTTTACATTACTATTATAACAGGCTCTAAGCATTCCGACTTGACTTCTTCTATTATCCGTTATTTCTATTTTTCTGTTTTGACGTGTGAATGTATCTCAGTTTTTTGAGTATGCGGGAATCTGTATGGTTTTTCAAAAGAGGATGAAACGTTATACTGAAGTCGTATCTTTTGTTACAGCATTAAACTGAATTGCAGTTCGGGATTCTGTCTGCTTCGCCAAAATAGCAAGAAAAAACGATTTTGTGGGGTAATAATTTTATTTTACCCCAGATACAATTATTATGGTACGCCATTGGCAATATTATTTGATAGCGAATTTTTCAATGCCACATGCAGGCTGGTTTGGTTGCAGATGTCTTCTTCTTCTTCCTCGATGATTCAGCTGGAAATAATCTGATTTCGACTCTCACTGATTTTTGTTCTACGAGCTCTCTAGGAGAAATTAACTGCTTGTCGGATGAAATTTACAGTTTATATAGGAAACTAGATTGATCCATCCTTTTTCCACTTATTTGAAGTGCATTTAGCTATTTTTCACACTCCGTAACACATAGGTTTCATCCTTGGCATTCCATTCCCATTCCAAGTGAAATTCCTTCTATTGCTTTTTGTTGTTGATGTAAATAGAGGAATTTTCGTTTTTCCTAATTAACTATTCAATCTTATTGAATAGAACCCTTAATTTTCAGTACAGTATATTTGCAGTGGTAAATTTATCACTATCTAGTTAAAAAACATATGAATATTTGGCACATTAATAACCAATTTTTCACTTCTGCAATAATGATCGGTATTTATTATTATTTTATGTAATTTATCCACTCTATCTAATTCTATTACCTACTTCTGGGAATCTACATGCATTACCCAATTTTGGGTAGAAGTCTGTTAACACGACTTTCTCGTATCTAGTATTTGAATGTTTTACAGGAATTAAATGAACTTTTGGCCATGCTAGAATATTTTCAACAAAAACACCTAGGGCCTGTTGTTCGAAACAGTGGCTAATCATGTGCTAAGTTTAACCCGTGCTTAGCTCGCATGGAGGCTGATTTTTTTAAGCGTTGTTCGAAGTGGGATTAACGGTGGCTAACCTTAGCGGCGGCTAAGCCATTTGTCCTTTCGTTGCAAACTTCACGCTACGTGAGCGGGTCGTCATATGTCAAAATTTTATTGATTAATAGGTTAAACTAGTTGTCATCGTTGTTTGTTTTGGTAGTGAATAATGAAATCTAAATATTTTCTGTGAAATATATTTTGAGAAAATGGAAAGAAAAAGGAAGAATTTTACTCTTGTGGACCGAGATACACTCCTACGGCTTATTGAAAGGTAAGTTAATTATTTTCAAGTGTATTTTACAATGAACATAAAAAGGTATTGAAATGATAAGATGCATAAATAGTATTATTATTTATTATACCCATAAGAAACATTAGAATGGAATAAAGAATTATTATTTTTATTAGAAAGATATATAATTTTGTAATTACAACTGAAAATATACAGAAAAAAATATTTACAATATTTGCATATATTTATTACAATATGTATATATTGCAGTTTATAAACTACACATAAAACAACTAGCAATTATTGTATATAATATCAAGACTAATATTCTATATTATTAATTTTCAGGAGATATTGATGTGCCAACACCCCTGTTGTTATTATAGAGGCTCTGCCATGTTCCGTTTCTTTGGAACCAGAATTCCAACTCCCGGAATCTCGAACCACCAACACTCCAGCTCCATCTCTCAAACAAAAAGATCCATCTCATCCTCGATGTCCTGTGCAGAAAAAAAAATATTAGTGTGGAACAATATAAAAGAAAATATTATTAGGAAAGCATAGAAAAATAAAAATTCTTTAGAAAAACTTTGAACTGAATTCATTCATTCTGTAATACTAAGCTTTTGCTCAGCTGACATTCATATTTTGTCATTTTGATTTCTAATTACAAAATTGGATGTTTCATACTAAATTTTTCAAGTATTTCAACTTTTTGAAAAATAGTTTTCAATGTGAAAAGCTATAACTTTTAAATTCAATTTGAATATTGTCAGAAATACATATCTGCTTGTTTTCATCTTTTCGAGTAGCAGTAAAATTCTGGTACTGGGAACTTACATTAGAACCTACATATATAAGCATAAATACAATGATCAGCTCTACTAAATTACAATATACCTTTTTCTGTTCTACCGCAGGCTGTTAAATCAGTTGATTAAAATTATGTTGATAATTATTGCAGTTTTGTCTTACATCGTTCGACGATTGCAAATATAATGATATAACCGTTTGTTATATTTATCGTCGTGTGTATGCTATACAAATTTTGGTAGTAACCTTTAAAATGTTATATATTCACTTACAGATTTACAGAAGGATGAGGTAGAATTGTCATTTCTAGCTGAGGAACCTCTGAGTCATTTGGGCCGCCCTCTTCTTCTTTAATAATTGAGACACGGCTCCACTCGGCCAGATACCCAGGCTTCGCGAAAGTTTTCTATCGTGATCTTCTTACTAACCAATACACATATTTAACAGTAAACATATATTCGCATCCATGATTCTTATAACGCGACTTGTGTACAACACAACACGACAAACTACTCCACAGATTATAAAGGTTAGGTTAGGACTCACTACTCTACCGCTTGCGACTGCCCGACTGCATTTTCGCCCGTATCCCCCGCCTACCGTCGATGATACCCACATCATTTTCTCCGTCGCGTCTCTGTGACTGTGGTATACATTATACATATAACTAATATTTGATATAAAAGCTGTGAAATGTGAATTATGTGATAACTGTATAAGAACGTATGCGTATGCGGAGGGTTGTGTCTGGCCGAGCGTATAAATGTTCCCACATTATTTTCTACATTACGTGCAGATGTAGACTAATTATTGTACCGAGAACCGAGATAGATCTCGTAATAGATTTTTATTAGTATAAAGTAGGCATATATTGGAAAACTCTGCCTTTGTAAGTCATAGCAATTACGTGTATGCATAATATATTAACAGCAAGTACCAGCCTCACGGAACTTGAGTCATAAAAAAGGTAATAACAAACTTACCTTATGTCGAACAGTGTAAATTGCATCCAAACACAAATTTTGTTGCACTTATTCACTCATAACATAAGGTTTAAACGAAATTGTTGCCGGCTGTCAAATACCTATTTAAATCAACCCCCCTGCCTGGTTTAAAAAGCAAACGGCTAATCACTGGATAATACCAGGCTAATGCGGCGTTTGGCGTTCGAACAACGCAAAATCGCCGTATAAGTAGGTTAAACAGGTCACCGGCTAAGACCGCGCTAAACTTTTGAAAAGTCTGCTTCGAACAACGCTTTAGCTCACGTCAAAGATAATCGTGTGTTTAGCACGGGCTTAGCCGATGTCATTTATTTTCGAACAACAGGCCCCTAGAGTTAATTCTTCAGGGAAAACTGTTCAGTGTGTCCTATTTTTGGTACTTTTGCGGGCTATCTCCGTTATTTTTATAGATAGAAAGTTGTGGTTCTCGCGACAGTTTGCTTTTTTGTGAAACTAAAGATGCCGGTAACAAAATCTTCATAGACCTTGTAGTTTTTAAGTGCCAGGGTGTGCGGTTTCGGACGGGACAACTCGATAGGAGTGGTTTCGAAAAAATGAACTGTATAATAGCGATTTGTGAACGACAGAATTTTTAAAGTAGTGGCGACAGAAAACAGCGACTTACCCCCTGACGTCCAAAGAGAGCCGCCCGCTCTGTTGTCTTCTCGAGCTAGCTCTTGTGGCCAAGGGCTGGGTCACCAACACAGAAGCATTAATCGTAGGTGGTCGAAATATTAGTACCCTTGAAGAGTCTTAATATTCTCCTAAGTCCAGTCTCGTTTCACGTTGTTGGGAGAACACTAGGCCACGAAATATATCAACTCGTTGCTCTTTCTTTCCGTTCTTCTGAGGCTTGCGCAGTATAGTCACTGTTTTCTATTGAAACTCACGGTTGCTAGACATTGCCACAACTATGCATTGCACGTACCAAAATTGAACATTTCCCCCCTTCAAAATGCAAATGTGAATTTTTTCCAATTTGTTTGTCTGTTTGTTACGAAAGTGAGTAAAAAATAATAAAAAAAAGAATGCGAATAAATCATTAGAAACCACAACCAGGACAATTGAAAGGACACGTTACAAACATAAAACATAAGAATAGAATAAGTAGAGATTCAATCATCTTGCGAAATCGACAAAGGGCACAATTTCACTAACGGCTGCCGACACGTACCATTGGCGGTCTCTACAACAGCTACTCGAGCTACATTGTCTGCGCCGGGATATAATTTTTTGATCCTTCCACGAGGCCATTGCAATGGGGGAATTTGATCGTTTTTGATGAGAACCAAGGTTCCAGGTTGCACAGGTGTGGAACGATCAATCCATTTGCTCCTTTGCTGTTAGGTATGGAGGTATTCTTTTCTGAAGCGATCCCAGGAATTAGCATGAATACATTGAATTAGTTGAAATCTCGATAGGCGGTTAAGTGGCGTAGATGTCCAATCAGGTGTGGGAATAGCGGTTAACGGCTCGAGCGTCAAAAAATGTCCAGGCGTCAGCACGGCGAAGTCGTTTGGATCGGCACTTATCGGCGTTAGCGGTCGCGAATTAAGCACAGCCTCTATGAAAACCAGAACTGTGTACATTTCTTCGTAACTTAGAATTTGTTGTCCTACGACTCGAGCTAAATGTGATTGATTTGATTTTACTCCAATTTCCCAGAGTCCGCCGAAGTGGAGACTTCCTGGAGCATGGAATGACCAAGAAATTGATTCTTTAGACGCAGCAGCTTTCATGAATTCGATGAGTTGTTTATTTGCGCCTTTGAAATTAGTACCACAATCTGAAATTAAGCGTTCACATCTTCCTCTTCTAGCAATAAATCGTTGAAGAGCGGCCAGAAATACGTCTGACGATAAATCGCTCGATAATTCAACGTGAATAGCTTTTGTCGCAAAGCACACAAAAATACAAATATAGGCTTTAGTAGTTTTGGCTTCTCCCGTTTCCAAGTGATGTGTAGAGGACCAGCGAAATCAAGCCTGTTTGAAAAAAGGTTTACATTGGGATATGCGCGACAGGGGGAGATTTCCCATCGGCGGTTGATAGTTTCGTGGTTGCGTTTTCCAACAAGTTAAACATTTAGCTAAGACAGATCTGATACCTCGTCTTGGTGCTAAAATCCAAAACTTCTAAGTTAATAGAAATTGTACCGTTCGCAATCTGACGTGAAGAAATTTCTTGTGGTAATACTCTATTAGTAAATTAGTCAAGGGACTACAACGTGGTAATAAAATCGGATGTTTTTTATCATAAGAAAGCGACGAATATACCAAGCGACCTCCTACTCATAAAATTCCCTTATCATCCAAGAAGACATTCAATTTACGCAGAGGTTTAGAGAACGAGTCATTTTTAAATTCGTTTTCAAAAGAATAACGTTGAGTATGCTTGACTAATACTTCCAAAGACTTACTAAACTCTGAAGAATGAAGCGGACCCTTCTGTTTTTCAGCAGGATTCTAAATATTCTTTATAAAACGTAGAATATAAGCGAGTGTACGCTGTAAAAGAGAAAATGATGAGAATTTACTCAAAAGTAATTCAACGAAACTGGAAGTTTCAGGGACACTATGTAGAACAATTTGCCGTTGTTCATCTGTGGGGATAATGGCTTTATCTGAATTGTAGCAATAAGTTGACCACGAATCTCTTAGTTCACGTAAAAAACGAGGACCTGTGAACTAAATTTCATGCTTTAAGAGTTGCGAGGGCAATAACCCCCTACTGGCAGCGTCCGCGGGATTTAGCTTTGTGTCAATATAGAACCAGTTGGCGGGAGATAATTTTTCCTGAATGATAGTGATTCTGTTCGCTATGGAAGTCTTCCAACGATGTGGAGAAGATTGTATCCAAGCGAGAGTGACCTGAGAATCGGACCAAGCCAAAATATTACTGAACGTGATTTTATTTTAGTAGACTTTGGTTTCGAAAGAAATTAATTTGGCCAATAGTACGGCGGCGCAAAGTTCCAATCGAACGATTGTAATACGTTGTCGATAAGGTACCATTTTGGATTTAGAACATACAAGAAACTTGGAAACTTTGTTACTATTTGAAATTACTCTAAAGTATATCACAGCAGCGTAACCTTTTTCCGAAGAGTCGTTGAACCCGTGCAACTCGTATTTGTAATGATCGTTACTTCTTATATGTCTAGGAATTTGAAGCGAGGAAAGTAAGAGTAACTCAGAAATATAGCAAGACCAAGAAGAAGAATTTCATTATTCGGAGAATCATCCCAATCTATCCCTGAAAAACGTGAGCGGTGTTAAGAAACCGAGAGGATCGAATACTCTCGCGAGCTCAGATAGCATGGCGCGTTTGGTGCATGGTCTCTCTAGAAGTTGAACTGAAAATGCGAAATGATCCTTTGAGGGATTCCACTAGAGTCCTATACTTTTCAGAGAAAAATTATCTGTTTCGTCGTCAAAACAGATAAATGCGAAGCGGGGAAATCTGATAATAACTGAGGTTCGTTACAACTCCATTTCCTTAAAGAAAAGCCGCCAGCTTTTCCAAAAAGCGTAATCAATTCGAATTTTAAATTGCGAGCCGTCTCTAATGATGAACTTCCCATAACAATATCATCGATATAAGTATCGTGACGTATGACGGTTGCGGCTAAAGTAAACTGTTTCCCATAATCGTTGGCTAACTGAAGGTACGGTGAGGATCGCTCCCTGTAATCGACAGTACACAAGCGGTAATCTTTAATATGTTCATTTTGAGAAAATCTCCATACAATGCGTTGAAAGTCGCGTTGTTTCGGAACGACCATACATTTGTTTCAAATCGGCACAAGAAACATATTTATGCAAGCGAAAATACATAAGAATTGTGCATATGTCATTTTGCAATTTTGGTCCTGTGAATAAATGATCATTCAAAGAAGTTTTGCCGACAGATTTGGCTGAGGCGTTAAAAACTACTCTAAGTTTATTGGTGGAGCTCTCAGGTTCGAGAACGTAACTATGAGGCAGATAGTAAGTAGAAGTGGAAATATCATTACATTCCACTTGTTCCATATGTTTTAGCTCAAGATATTCTTTCATGAAATTACAATATTGTGAATATAGTTGCCGTTGCTTGACAAGCCTACGTTCTAGTGAGTAAAATCTATGTAATGCGAGAGGCGACTCTCTGGGAATGTTGGATTGACATTACGAAACGGCAGAGAAACGATAAACCGACCTGTGTCATCAAGACGAACAGTTTCATTGAATATTTTCTCATACAGTTGATCATCTGGAGACTCTACATGAAATTCTGGAACATTTCAAATCCCAAAATTGTGTAAGATTAGTCTTGAGTGAATCGTCTTCTTGAATACTCAGAAATGAAGAAACCGATGGAATATTTGACCTTCCGATTTTTCCCATAACCACGTAGCCAAAAACGGTATTAAGAGCGTCCAGACCTTCCCAGCGTTTCAACAACATCATAACTAATATGAAATCCCAACTATCCACGGGGAATTTTAAATTGCGGAGAGCGGACAAATTTTCCGAAAAAATATCCAATAGTTTTTGAAGTGCCACTGGATTATCTGCATGAATTTTTTGCGAATTTTCAATTTGAGACCAATGAGCCTGTGCTCTAAGTCTTTTATTTGAATATCGATCAACTAGTGTATCATAAGCGATCGTATAATTTGCCTCAGTTAAAGGTAACGTTCGAGCTAGCGAAAGAGGTCGACCCTGTAGCGATGATATTAAATAATTTAACTTTTCGATACTTCCGAGATTATCATTATTGTGCACCAGTGCATCAAATAAATCTATGTAAGTTGAAAAGGTAGCGTAATCCCCTTGAAATTTAATTAATTCGATCTTTGGTAACCTAATATGTGAAGATTGTCCTGAAAAACTATTATTTGCTGATGTCGGACCTGAAGAAAGAGCACCGCGAACAATTCAGCATAAATGGCTTTTACTGCGAAAAATTCACTCAAGAAGCCTTCCCGTATATTGTCTTCCACTGATGGATCTGCGTCGGGATCTGACAATAGAACTCCCACTACACCGGAATGCTGTTTGTTGAATTCATCCCTAATATTTTCGAGCTCCGAACACCTAAACTTGAAAAGACCACGTAACGAAGAATCTTCTTTAGCTCGTTTTGCAATATCACATAGTATCTGCATTTCACTGAGGCTCGTGTTCCTAAAGGTTTTATATTTCTGAATGAAGTTCCTTCGTTGCCATTATTCAATAATAATGATAAATATTTTGCGAAAACTCAAAAGCGTGAATAATGAAAACGCGAATAAATGATCAGATAGTAAACAGCAATTAGAAAGTAGTAGGTACGATACACGATTGACTCTATGCCGTGTCTCCGTTGCTTTTGTTAATGCGCACACTGTCTGGACATCCACAGCTCAAACCGCGCCTCCAGGGTTCTCTAGCAGAATTCAAAATAAAATAAACAAACCAAAAAACAAAATTCTTGAACCATCCTGGTACTGGTAATGGCTTCAATGATAAATTGCAATATTGAGAAAACTTAAATTATTTGAAATTTTTACTTCTTAAAAAATCAAAGAGAGATTATTGATAAATATTTTTTACAAAAAATTGGACCGACGTTATTAGTTGATGCACTGAAAAGTATAAAATAATATTACTTCTATTGGTGCTGTTACTTTTGAAGTTGTGCAGTTGCAGTTAGATAGATAACATTTGGCACCAACTTCACAAGTACCATCACCAATAGAAGTAATATTATTTTATACTTTTCAGTGCATCAACTAATAAAGTCGGTCTAATTTTTTGTAAAAAATATTTATTTCACACTTTTGAGTGTAACATTACTCCCAAAAATCGTTGAACGTTCACTGTACCATATCAATGAAGATAGTACTAGTCCTATTACCCACGTATATTCCTTGCTTGTAGTTGTTATTATTGAGATCTCAGAACATCGCTGCGGAAATACGCTTGAATATTTTAGTTGTTACCATGTTAACACCGATTTAACTCGAAAACCGTAACTCTAAGGAAAAAATGTTCATTATAAATGTTGCTACAAATAATTATATCTTTCATGTAGTACCGAAAAATGTTCAATTTTCGAAAGAAATTGTCCTCTCTACATAGCAAAAATACATATTTAACATGCGTCTATCTCGAAAGCCGTAACACTTTTGAAAAAATGTTCAATTTAAACGTTTCCGGATCTTGTCCTATCTTTAATTATACCAACTCAGATTTTCGATTTTCGAGAAAATTCGCCCCCACCACCCCTTCAGGGGCGGTTTTCGGAGGGAAGGAGATTTCGGATTTGCGTTTTTATGAATATGGGACCATTTCTCAATACCCTTCTTCCAAATGAATCCAAAATCATCAAAATCGGAACTCGTTTACTATATAAAAGGCGCGCACGAACCAAAAAAAAAATAATAAAAAAAAAATAAAGCAGGCAGTCGAATTGTATACATCCTCCGTTCGGGGTTCGTCGGTCAAAAATATGAAATTACTGCGCCAATCTTTCAATACGGGTTTTCAGTTATTTGAAAATCCGGATTGAAGGACCAACATAATGTGCGGTCCCGGAAGGGATAACTCGATAGGAGTGGTTTCGAAAAAATGGACTATATAATAGCGAGATGTGAACGACAGAATTTTCAAAATACATAAAACTTTTTTTTTCACACATAATGATGAACATTTATTAACTTTAGGAAATATAATTATATAACTATCTTAAAATACTATTGATAATAATACTTTAAAATAAAAACACAAATTTAATATCAGCTTACCTAACTAGTTTTCCACTGACAAATAAGTTCATCTTTTTACAAGATTCAATAAAAAATAGTGTTGATCTGATACCTATTCGTGAAATAACAAAGAAATCTACCCTGTTTGCATAGTAGATACCTACGTATTATTTTGTAGAATAGCAAAAGGAAAGACCGGGTCTTTTTTTGTTAAAAGGTAGGTACATTAAATTTGTATTCGTCAGATAAAGGACTCACAGACATATATGCAGACGTACGAGTTGTAATATGGATTGCGAAATTGTAGTTGTATGAGATGCGTCCAAATATAAATAATAAATAAAATTAAGAATACGTTTCTATTAATATGGAAAAACTAACATTGTAACATTGAAAAATCACTATAACTGTCAAGCATCTATCAATTATCTGTAATACCTTGCAATTTTTAAATAATGTGCCTTGCTTAAACGATTCGTACATTATGAAAAGATTGTGAAGAAAAAATTTGATATAGTAGGTAGGTATATCAATATCTAATGAATATATTTATCAATCATTTAATTATTTTCAGATCCTCAGAATGTCATGATAATTTTCGAAAAGATTTTTATATTTTCTATTTATTAGAGTGCTAAACAAAATTTAATTATTATATTAGAAATTTACATATAAGAATATGTTACTAAATAGGTAATAAGTATGAGATCTTCTAAACGTAAAGTTGAAGATTTTTAAATAATCTTGAAAATATCCCAAAAAATATTCGAGAGGCCCAATTATTTGGAACGCATACCTTCAATTTTTATGAAAAGCTGTACTTGATAAAATTTCAATGGTCGCTTTCATCACAGATCATAATAGTTTATAATTAAAATATTTCTTAAACATTATATTGGGGATCAAGTTATCAAAATTATTCATTTTCTCAAAAATATCTATATTTATTAACTATCTGCTTAAATTAATGCTATTTTATCCTAGAGTATGGGTAAACTTCCTCTAGGTTCCGTTTCCTTTATTTATAAAGCTCAGAACAGATCTCAGTTTCTTCCTTATCTTCGGGAATGCCAATTTGCATGAATGACCGTTGATAGGGTTGAGGTTATTTGGAGTTACTCCTGCGTCAACATCGTCAATTTTAGTTTTTATTTCCATTTTCTGCTTAGTGAGTCTCAGAAACTGTATTTCTAGTGTTTTGGATATTTCTCGAAGTTTTTTTTGGTCATCTGAAAATGGATTCCCAAACCATTTTCTAAGAATAGAATCAAAGAATCCAAGTTTGCATTTGGTATCGTTGGGATATTCGATGATTTCAATTTTGTCAATTATTTCTAGGAGGAATTGTCACTCAATATCACCAACAGCCAAACTGATAAGACGGCTCATCAGCAGAATGGGCATAAATACCATAAACAGTCCCAGAATAAATAATGCAGGAATTGGAAGTGGTAAAAATGATCTTTCATTATATTTGGTGAAGTAATATGGCTTAACGCAGGTACCAAGAAAGTCAATTTCACCAAGCATCATGGAGAATGTTTTCATCAATGACATCGGTATTGTTTTAAAGGATAAGTGCTCACCTGAAGACAAAAAGATGTAGAAGGCTAAGCCAAAAGCTATATTTAGTATGGAGAACACCATAAGCACTTTAATCAGTGTCTGAAGATTTTCCAGAAACATAACAACATAAATACCAACTTGGTCGAAGCGTTGTAGGAGGAGCAGACTGAACCAGCTCAAAAACACTGTTAATGAAGCAAAAGAGAATTGTATATCACACATTTTATCTCCTAGAATTGGTAAAACCATTATAAGTGCCGAAGTATGTAACTAGATTAATCGGATCCATGAAGTACATGAATTTCTGTTGATATATATGAATGAACTCCCTGAAGCAATTAATACCTATATATACTATAATAGCAAAGGCACATATATACATCATCTTGTTGATTTGTATGTTAAGAATATTTTCCTTGCTTCTGAAGACGTATTCCTCGTGCGTCAAGATTGTCATATTAGGATTGAAAATAACATTTTGTTGCTGCATTAGTTGAGACGAGAAACATGTTATGAAGGCCAGGAAAATTCAGTAGAATGTAACGATAGCTAAATGAAATATTTTCCATATGAATTCCACTTCATCTGTAGGTATTTTTGACTAAGGGGATGCACCAAGAGCTCTACTCTGCCATGCGTTACCATAGCATTTAATGCTGGTAGAGGAGTAGGCTTACTCATAGACTTTCCATCTAAATCGTCGTATAATGAAGGATACTGCAGACTTGTAAAACTATATTCTATATAAAACGATTTGGAATCTTTTTTGCAGTTGGCCTTTGTAATGGATTTATCCTGAACGGCTTCGAACACTTTAGGCATTGAAGCGATGAGTGCCATAGTAACAAAGGGATGCTTTGTAGATTTTAACATCATCACTTCTTGAGCCCCTCCATTTTTGAAAATGTTGAATTTTGGGACCCCCTTCGTATATCTCTTATCTAACTTATCGAAAAGGTAAAATAACATTCTTATAGATTATTTTTCGTAGAATGCAGTGGTGTAGATAATTTTTGATACATATTTACTATTTTTGAGTTATAAACTAAATTTATGTTTTTTTTAATAGAACACCCTATATATTTATAGATTACAAAATTTCTCTTTTTTAAGCTTCTCAAAAACGCTTTCACAGAAACACGCAAATAAATGACAATTTTCTATAATTAAAAGCATAATTTAATGGTAGGCGATGAATAACAATAATAAACTATTGAAAGCTACATCAGTGCAAACTGTAGTAGTGTATCCTCGTGCGCTGTGAGCTTAGAATTATTACTTTCTATAGTTGTGAGCAAGAAGACTGGAAACAAGGAGTAGCCACATGAGATTACAAAAGTTGTAAATCAAAGCTTGGCCTCGTGTACGACGGACATTGAGGAACATCTTCACAATGGCCTTAAATATTTGTTCTCTTTATTTAACTTCGTGATCATGATCTACTGTCTTTTATAAGCGAGAGCCGCTTGTTGCGCACGGCATGTTGCGCAAAGACTCATTTACGAAAGATATGCGTATGAAATTTTACACGATTTTGAGGGCGCGTTTGATCTCCTATTTCCAGTCTTCTTTGTTGTGAGTTTCAATAACTATTTAACTATTGTGAAATGGCTGCGTATTATTGTTCAGGTGATGGTTGTCCCAGTGAGTAGAAACGACGGGATTATCGCGTTTTCGCTACCCAAAAAACCAGGAAAGGTATATATTTTTATTACGTATAAGAAATTTAAACCCAGACTGTTCACAAAACTTTTTCGGTCAAATAAGGAAAGGTGGCAATACCAAAAATTCAACGCCTAAACAGGTTTAAAGAGCTTCCAAAAAATAAATTCTATGAAATTTTTTGATAACGTAGAAAGAACAAACTGTATGGATGATGTAAACGATGTGCTTCTAAGTTTAACACCTAATGTAATTGGAAAGCTCAATCAAGTCTTTGCTCCGTCTGCTTCTCCAAAATTTACGCCCTAAAATGTCCCGAAGGAAACGTTGTACTCTGGTAATTATATATTTAGAAGTAAAAAACAATCCTTATTTGCTAGTAAAAAGAAAAAAAAAATTATACTGATTAAATATTATAACATAAGTATGATTGCACATTAATGGTAACTGTGAAAACACATTAAGTAAAAGAACTTATATATAGAAAAATATACTTACTTATATAAAACGAAAAAATAGTTTTTACTATATTCAGAGTTTTGAAAAAGTCAGAAACTAACATTACACCATAAACTTAAGTAATAACACTACACTAAAAGAGATCACCTGCCATTAGAACACATTCTCGACTGTAAGAAGTACTTTCATAATCACACTTGAACATCTGAAGCTCTGGACAAACTATGCAGATTTCATTTCCTTTATTTGCTATATATATATATACATATATATATATATTTTTTCATAAATATGTTAAAGGACTTCGCCATCTGTATATCTTTCGGTAGAGAATTAAAGGACTTGTAGAAAAGGAACTGAATAGTATTTTTTCCAAAATTGTTGTTTAGATTTGATATGTATGCTTTGCTTCTATTTCTTTTAATGTGGTTATGAACATTATGATTTTTTATAATTTGGAAAATGTTTTTTATTTGATTCGTCCCTATCAGATAACATGTTTTAGCTCGTTCAATTTCGATTGAGTCTAAGTTTGTTGAGCTGAGCTTATAGATCCATGGTATGTGTTCTCCAATTTAATGTATATATTATTTCAAAGTCCTATTTAATGCGATGTGCATTCTTTTTAAGAGTGTCTTATTTGTGTTTGCCCATATCATTATAACATCAACTTAATATTATTATTAAAGCAATACCTTACTCAAAAATGCAATTCTGATAACATTTGTTTTGTTTAAGAGAATTTCCGATGGGTTTGACCGACTTCGCTAGACGGAAGAGGTATACAATTCGGTTTTGTTTGCTTTTCTAATATTATTATATTTGTATAAACGTATTTAAAATTAATATGATTATAAAAAATTAAAGTTATTCCGTGACAGCTAACCAAAAAAAATGCATACCCCCAAAAAACATTCCCAATGTAAAACTTTTGGAGGTGATAGCTATATTCTGCAAATCTCGACAAAAAATCTCAAATCTTTCGAATACGCTCAGTGAGAGCGCCACACACCTACAATTTTTTTAAGTTTCTTTGTATACGAATTTTGCTTTAATGGTACATTTTCAACGAGTGATTCTATCGCTTCTCACCGCCCCCGAAATTCCTTCCATGACGTTGAAACATAAGTTGTTTATTTTTTTTTCAACTCATAATAAATTTTATAGATACTCCACGCCTTTCTTATTCTACTTAATACGGTGTTAGCAATTATTATCATTAGGAATAAATATACAGGGTGTTTCATAATATATGCGTAGGACTTGAGGATGTGATAGCTTGTCCAAAGATAAGAAAAAAATTATCCTCTAGAATGCACCATTTTCGAGATACATCGTTTTTGTGAATATCTACGAAACCGTTCATCGTGCAGTAAACAGCTTTTGTAAGCATTGTCCACTCATAATAAGCTATGTTTTGAGTCAGAAAATTTTTGTGTAAAGTTATAATTGGTGAAGATTTTGAAGGAGTACTGCGTGTTTTTCTCCCCAAATTCTACGCCAATGGAAAAATTACGGTTTTGAGATGCGCATTTGAACCGCCAATGTTTTCTACACAAAAAAAAACTGTTGGTTGTGAGCTCTAAGGTCGACCGTTTTCGGAAAAATCAATTTAACGTCTAGAGCTCACGACCAACAGTACCTTTTTGGTCTAGGAAACATTGGCGTCTCAAAATCATACTTTTTCATTAGCGTAGAAATTGGGGAGAAAAACACTCACTACTCCTTCAAAATCTTCACCAATTATGACATAACAAAAATGTTTTTCTGACTCAAAACTTGTACGATAAACGGTTCCAGAGATATTCACAAAAAACGATTTTTTTAAGTTCCAACATCCTTTATCTCAAAAATGGCGCATTTGAGACAGTAAGTTGATATAATTTTTTTTTATGTTTTTGGACAAGCTATCACATCCTCAAGTCCTGAGCATATATTATGAAACATCCTGTACCTATATGGAAAAATAAATCATTGTACTTTTGTATGTTTAGGGTGTGTAAAAATGTTGTAGATCACTAACAAAGTTGATTTTTTTCTCCCAATAGAACCCCTTGAACTTGTCAATATACACATGTACTATTATAGGAAACACAAATAAATTTCGTAAAAATGAATAAAATTACAAATACAAATTTTGTTTTATTTCATCTTCTTTTCCAAGACTGAATATAGTACATTCATTTCAAGTAAGTATGCAAGTTAGTGAAAATTTTATCATTAAAAGTGAACAGGTGAGTGACTGGAAATGCTACTCCAGATTTACTGGAACTATGGTTTATCAATATAATACGTCAAGTTGTAATTTCTTGGAAGGAATTTTGGGGGCGGTGAGAAGCGATAGAATCACTAGTTGAAAATGTACCATTAAAGCAAAACTCGTAGACAAAGAAACTTAAAAGATTGTATGGGTGTGGAGCTCTCACTGAGCGTATGCGAAAGATTTGAGATTTTTTGTCGAGTTTTACAGAATATAGCTCTCATTTCCAAAAGTTTTACATTGGGATTGTTTTTTGGGGATATTAATAACGAAGAATTGGATACCTTGCATATAGTTATCTTTTTATAAAAGCATAACATTTTCAAAAATATCTATAGAGTTGTTTTATTACAGTAAGTTTGTAACAACAGTTTTGTAGCATAATGTAATAATACAACAAACAAAAAAAATACATTATTAAAAAAAAGAAAAACAATTTTTTATAGATGATGTTCAAAATGACGACCATTTTCTCTAATGCAAAATTAGCAAATCTTTGTAATTATTTGAAGAACATTAAGAAGAACCATTGGTCTAATTCTCAGAATTCAAAAGGCTAAGTGAATTGCCTCTTGAAGTTCTTCTATGCTGCCGTATCCTGTTTATATACTTCATTTCTTATACAGCTCCAAGCAAAGATATTCTAAAATTGGGAGATCTGAAGATCGTGGAGGCCGTCTGACAGGTCCTTTGGTATCTTTCTATTTCTAAGGAAAGTTATTATAAAAAATGCCCTTAAGAGCCCAGAGTTATGACTTGAGGCACCATCCTGCTGTAGGTAAATAGCATTATATTCGGCTAATAGAATATTTTCATGCAGTTCTAGAATAACTCAATTGCTCAAAATAAAACATTACATCCCCTAATAGCTGTAATAAATATCATATGAGGTTTTTTAGCTTAATAAAAAAAACATCCCCTACATAATTCCCTCCCAAACGAACAAAATAACCATTATCTTACTAGTCTAAAGAATGAATATAATAATCTTTATTTTCTTGAAACAATATTTACATTGTGTTGGAAATGTCACAAAATTCCTAAAAATACATATAGCTACATATTTAAATATAAATATAAATAAAAAATAAAGAATAAAATAAGTACCTCTCATTGCACCTGACAGTTTAAAAAATCTTGCACAGTATAAAAACTATTTTGCACCAAAAATAATTTAAGGCGCGTTTTAAACATTTTCAGTCTTAAGCTACATTTAATATGTTCTGACAGATGATTAAAGATACGTGGTCCCATATGGTTGGGTGCATTTTGGACTGTTTTGCATTTCGCAAGTTGCGTGTGAATTAAGCTTTTCTGACGTATATTCTCGTAATGAATGTCTTTATTAAGTTTGAAATGGGTTATGTTGCTATAAATATAACAAGAAATTTCAAATGTGTATAAACTAGCAAGAGTCAAAATATTGTTAGATTTAAAAATTAATTTACAGCTTTTTCTGGAAGGGATTGTAGAAATGCACCTTAAGATCGCCTTTTGTGCAGTGAACACATCTTTTGACTTGGTCGAGATGCCCCACAAGCAGACTCCATATCGAAGTCGTGATTCAATTTGTGCATAATAGATATTTACAAGCTGACCAACATCTAGTACTGTTTTCAACTTCATAGACATGTAATAGGAGGAGTGTAACTTTGAAATTAGATTCTCACAGTGAGTCACCCAGTTGACGTGTTTATCAAGGTAAATTCCGAGAAAATTAGGAGTATTTTTATGGGACAATATTGTATTATTGAAACCTAATTGTAACTCAACTGATGGCTGTTTATAATTTTGAAAACGAATTACTTGGGTTTTCTGAGCGTTAAAATAAATATCGTAGTTACTAAAAAATCTACAAGAGACTGCTAATATTTTTTCCGTTTCTTGTTTTAATAATACTGTATTTGTCGATGACTTTAATATAGATACATCGTCCGCGTACGCAACGAAATCTGAGTGAAATATATTAGCTTCAAATCTGTTGATGTATAACAAAAAAGAATATAGAATATAGATCCCTGAAGGACTCCCATATATACCGATCCTACTTCTGATGTCACAAGTGATATTGAATTTCTATAATCAAATTTCATAGCAACACACTGACTTCGATTTTCAAGAAAAGATTTCAACCAGTTATGCGGCTTTCCTCTGAAACCGTAAGTCTCCAAGATATTTAATAGTTTTTTATGATTAACGCAATCAAACGCCTTGCTTAAGTCGCATAAAATTGCAACAGGGCATTCGCCATCATTAATGAAATTGACAAGTGTATTATAGAAATGCAACAACGCCGACTGCGAAAACCATGTTGTGTGGAACTTAAAATATTATGTTTGTTAATAAAAGATAGCATTCGTTCTAAAAAAGCATATTCAAAAATCTTCGACAAAGTTTGTGGCACAGTAACTGGTTTAAAATTTTCTATATTATTCAGTTTCTTATTTTTCCGAATAGTTACCTTTCCTAATTTCATCTTCGTGGGAAAAACCCCATATTCAAAAGACATGTTTACTAGAAAGTTATTGGTTTTATAATTGCGGGCAAAACTTTTTTTATTACAAAAGCTGGTATTTCATCCATACCAGAAGATTTTCTATTCTTAATTTTTGATATTAGGAGATTAAAAAGTTCAACATCGCTAAAGGGCTGTAAGAATATAGAATGAGAGTTGAAATCATTTGAAGGTAATACAACTGAGACGTCAGATTTGTCAAGATGTGATACAAGTAGTTTTGCACTTTCTAGAAAATAAGAGTTGAGGTTACTTGAATTAGCTTGAGGTTGCTCAATCAGCTCACCCGTTTTTATAATAGCAATATTTGAGTTTTCGTTTCTTTTATTTGTTAACTCAGATACCACATTCCATAATTAGAATTATTTTCTGCATTTATTATTTTGTTCTGATAATATCCTTTTTTGGTCCCCCTGATTAATTTTAAATGAACTTTTTTTGTTTTATTGTAAGTATCTGCTAGAGAAATGTATTTTTTTTTTAAATTGTAAAGTTGTTTCAATGACGCACTAGATGCTTTTATGGCTGCAGTTATCCATCCTTTGTTTGTTTTCACATAATACTTTTGTTTCGGAAAACAGAAATCGAAATTATAGCATAATATGTTATAAAATATCTCAAGCTATTCTTCAAAACATTCTGAAAATTATTTATGTTTTTTTCAGAAAATAATTTTTTAAATTCACTCTTTGACTGCTTTTTCTTATAGAAGGTATTTTTTTGTTCCAGTTGTTCCAAAAACAAAGCAAGTATATGGATCGCTTGTAAATATCTGATCTGTAATGGTGCAACTATTATTGGTAACTCTTGTGGGCCATCCCACCTTTGGCCTGATATTAAGACAAGACATCAGAGAACACAGCACATTAAAATTTGAGTTGGAGTACAAATCAAAATTAAAGTCTCCACAAACTGTATAATGTATGCCAGGCTTAAATATGTAGTCAATTTCAAGTTTCATTTGACTAAAAAACATATACACATTCCCAGAGGGAGATCTGTAGCAATTTGCAATAATATATTTACGTTCATTGATTTCATATGAGAGAGCACATATTTCGAAATCCTCTTCTATGCAATATTTGGATAAATCAATTTCAGCTACATCAATTTGTTGCTTTACCCTTTATTTTATTTGGTCTACAATATTGGGATCCCAAGTTAAATCCAGATATTACAATATTTTTTAACATATCTAGTTTTACTCTTATTTCTGTTATGCTTAAAAGTAACAATGAAATTCAGTTGAGAAATTATCAACTTTGTCAAAATTAAAAGTATTTACATTTAATAATAGAATATTGGGGTTAATCAGCCTTGAGTCATATTTATTTTCTGGCAATGATGTAAAAAACGACTAATATATGAACCATTCGGCCATAAGTCCGGATTCATTGCATTTTTAAAGTTTCTTTCGTAAAGTCCTACTTTAAATGAGGAATATATCTTAGGTTGCTTAGAAGTTAGTAATTCACAAGTAATTTCTGGAAAATGTAGCTTCAGTTGATTTATCAAATCTTGCTGAGTTGTTACAGGATCCACTCTGCAAACGTGTAGAAAAATATATTTGGAAACACCTGTAATCTTGTCATCTGTATTTTTCCCAACAATACTAATTCTTCGCAGCTTTTTCTTCGGAGGAACGGTTTTCCATTCTTCTTCTTTATTAATATTGATATATTTTTTCATGGTTGGTTTACTTATTCCTTCATTAAAGGTACTTGAAATAGTTTTTGATGTTTGAGATGAACTGGCGCCACTAGAAAATTGCTGTTGTATGTCTTCAGTAATTCTAGCCATAGCACGTGTTACTGTTTTGTTGGATTGTCATTTCCAAATTTTTGTTGTTTGTCTTATTAGGTATTGGTAGAATTTTTACTGAAAACATATCTTCGTCTTTATGATCGCTTAAATTGTTGTTATGAATGGAATTTCTGCCAGTATGGCTGAATTAATTTTATTCAGCAAGTCAATTTGTGCATTTAATATTCTTATTTTATCATGCAATTCGTTTCTCAAACAATCTTTTTGCTTTATTATGTATATAAAAAGTTTTGAGTTCGACTTGCCAGTGTTGGTATTTTCTTCCATGGCTTCGAAAAATTCCGATTCGGGTAGATCACATTTTCCTCCAAATTTGCACATTTGTAGTGTAAAACTATTTGACACATTTCACACCTTTCACAAATTTTCGGTTACATTTTGAACACTTTTGTTGATTGTTTTGCACGAGCTCAGAGAATACGTTCGTACCCGCTGCCATCTTATTCATAAAATAAAGCTAAATTGTTTTCGATAAACTCGACAAAATCAACCTTTATGCTTTAGGTGTATGTTGCATAAGGTTTATGTATTTCTTATCAATATAATTTTCATCGATTCATCTCAATCCAATGTAACCACAGTTTTTCCTGTTGTAATTAAGGATTCTTTTACAATCTGAAATATTTACGGGAATATTGTATACAGGGTGTTGCACAATTAAATCTATTTTCTTATCAAGTTTTACGAGTAAGGAAGTATGTTTTTATATTTATTTCTCAAAATTATAATAGTGAATTGTCATATTAAGACAGAAGAGAATGCCAGAAAGAAGCGCGAAAATACGTCAAATTCAATAGGAGATACGCGAAAACGGAAGAAAAGCGTAAGAAAATATAGAAGTATGAAAGAAATTCAACAAAATGCGTTTCAAGCCAGCCGGTTGAGACGCGAAACGACATAAAACACAAGAAAAAATATCAGGAAGAGGCGCGAAATATACGAAATTAACTCGGAGATACACGGAAACAAAGAAAAGAAAAAAAGACATCAGAAGCCCACCGTCTCAAAGGTAACATCATAACTCAATAACGTTATCTAGCTTGCATCACATACTGTGCGATTGTGAATCCCTAGACAACAAATATTTGGGTTACCAAAAGGTTACCCAGAATCTCTAACGTCATACCCAGCAAAGGAATTGTACAGGCTTGTATAAAATACAGTTATTCTGGATTTGGTACTTTAAATATCGCAGTCTGAGGTACTGGACTCGGCTAGAATCGGCGCTGCGAAGAAGATAGATACAATGGGCCAGCTGGCCTAAGTGTCGCTGGTGACCAGCAATGGTCAGACGAACCTAGACGGAGTGGAGGTTTTAGTGAGTATGCCAGGCTATGGACTGGAGAGCCTCACACTATCGAGTGGGTAGGGTCAACTCGATTTCCATAAGGAGGATTTCCTCCACCTCTCGCAAACAAAAAAGCTTGCATATGAATTTTTAATTTCAAAATAGAACATCGTTCGGAGAGATAGTCTAATAATATTTGAATAAACATTTAATTTTTAAAATACAGAATACGACCTCAGTCGAGCTTAGCGAGACGATCCTGTCTGAGGCGTCATTTCCAAGAAAAGATGATTTTCCTCTAAAAACTGTAGTCACTAGATAAGAACCCGTAACACAAAACTAAAAGGCAGGAGATAAGAATTATGACGTCGTTCTTTAAAGAAACATGTATGAATTGACAAAACGAATCCAAGTCTAAAATAAAGACCAGGGGTAATTCAGAAAAGTAATCCAACTCAGATACCTTGTAATGACGGAACCATCCATGGTCATTTGATTAAAAATGTTAGCAACAAATTGAGTTGGAGATGTAGCTACAAATATTTATCAAGATATAATATACATGTGATATAAATAACTCGAACAAAACACATCACGAGGCGTCTTGCGGTTAAACGATTAGGTTTTATCGTTAAAATGAGTTGGAGAGAGAGAGCTCCAACTATCTTTGTATCAACACCTGAACCAAAAATTAGGTATTTAATCTTTGCCTGAACACTAAAAATTATTCACAAAAAAATCGAATGAAACATCGAAAAAAAAAATAATAAAAAAAAAATAATGAAAATTTACGTCCAACTGTTTGTGTGTTCAGCATCCGAACGTTAAGCATAAATATATGTCAAATATGGTAGAAACCATATGAAAGGCCACGTCTGTCTGTATTTATTCACAAAAAGTGAAATTTTTAATAAAAATGTAAAAAAAGTATCTATTAGGCATTTAAGATTTCAACCATAACGATGAATACTATTTTGCTATCTCTCCTTTTCTCGATTTGAACTATACTTATGTCTATCTGTTTGCTAGCAGCAGCAATTCAATAACAAATTACTGTTTGTCTACCACAACCCAAAATTAAATTTTAAATTAGTGTTATCAACCTCTGACAATTGCGACAGCTGTCAGAAAACATCGCGATATAACCATAGAGTAATATATACGACGATCTGCCAGAGAGTACCTATATACCAGAGAACAGAGACGTAATTCCAGTGACGGATCCCATTGTCCGACTCCATTTTTCTACATTGTTGTTTCATGTCGAAGATATTGTTTTGATCTTTCTTGAATACTTGAATGAGATAATATAATCAATCAATATTGGATCACACTTGAAGTTTAAGGTAGTTATCGCGAGATAGTGGCAAAAATACACTTCAAAAACTTAGGTATATTAAAAAAACGGAACTATGAATCGCGTTGAACTTTTATACACATTTTTTTCAAGGTCTATTTTATAATATAATAGTTTTTCATTGACATCTTTTAGGAAGTTTAAGCGAAAAAAAAATAAATTTGATGTAATAATACATTGGCTCTATCTCACCTATGTAAAAAATGGAAAATAAATATATTATTTTATTAATTACAAGACGGTGAATCATATTGAAACTTTACTATAGAGAGGAAGACATTCTAAACCGTATGAAACTCAATTTAAAACAAATATGTCGAAAACGAATTTACGCGATAACTACCTTAACACGCGGCACAATGTCTGCGTTCTTAGTACGAATTCGAAATTTCAAGTCTCTAGACCGTATGGGGCCTGAACAATCGCTGGGGAGTCCATCTATACAAGAAACGAAAGAAATAAAAACTATTTAAAAATGATTGAAAATTTACATCCAACACCAAAAATCTACAAAAATATGGTAAAATTCATATGAAATGTTAACAATGAAACAAAATTACATAAAAAATAACAAAACGTAGCAAATTGGCTCTAAGGCGCTGTAAAAATCGCCCCGAAAGTTTCAAAATCAACAAGACGCATAAAATTTAATTGGGAGAAGCGTTCATTGCTCGGAGATTTGATGGAGCGTTAATTACCTGTTTAGATGTGAAACTAGATAAAAGTGTATTGGTAATAAGAGCAATACACAATCACTAATCTCTCATCCAAAGGGTTGAAACGTAGGTGTTTTCTTATGAAAAACATATTCATGGTAAAGCGAAAAACAAATATTGTTGTAGTCATTATTAGCGTTTTGATAAATACCATATTATGCCAACAGCATTTGTTGCAGACCAAACTGGTTATGCACAACAATTTTTGGAAAAGTATGGTTATGTTGACAATAATACGTCCACCGAATTTCAGGATGCTGTTAGACTTTTTCACGAACGCTGCAATTTACCAATACATGGTTCCCTCAATAATGAAACCATACAATTGATGAAAAAGCCTCGTTGTCAGCATAGTGATAATGATTATAGATAAATGGAACAACAGGAGTCTTCGACGTTATTTACCTCAGCAGTTTGATTATTATCGAAATATAGGACAAACAGCTTTTGATTTATGGAAAATCGCATCCGCACTCAGATTTAAAATGATGACACGCAAGAATTTTACTAAGGAAAAAAAACCTGAAATTACAATTACATTTGGTAGAAAGCGACATAAATGTAATATTAACTGGATAGGTAAATCTAATTGTCCGTACAATTTTGATTGTCCTGGTATGATCTTGGGTCACAGCTTCTATCCTGAAGTAGGTCGTAACTGTGTTGAAGTTCACATAAATGCTGATGAAAAATGGAATTCAGGGGGAAAGATGGTGGTGGTAGAAATCTATGTATAGTTCTAGTGCATGAAATAGGGCGTTCTTTAGGGCTTGGACGGCCCCTACATGATGATGATTTATTTGTCCTTGAACCTCTATATGGTACTCTCACGAGAGTTCATACTACCACAACAGTGACCCGCAGTACCACGATGACGATTTTACCAATTACCCTTGCTTCGCGACTACCCACGACAGACCAAACTATCACAACAATAACAATATATCGTGCTACATCACCAATTATATCTAAATACAGCAGACATAACCTGTGTGAAGTAAAATATCCTGACATCATGTTTTAAGCATTAGCTCCAGGATTTCTCAATCTTAAATTATACGTAGTTTCCAAGAATTTATTACGAAAAATTGACATCAACGATAGCAATGAAAAAGTTGAAAAAATCGTCCTGATAACTTACGTAATTATTTGCCCTGGTGGATCACTGAACTGAATAATGTTATTCAAACTTCGAATGGTAAAATTATTGTAGCGACATACAAAAATAACACTAGCTTTGTTTCTAGTGACTTTTCAAGCTTACACTTCGAGAAACGAATTGCCTTTGATGCTCTCCCTTCTTCTCAAGTAAATGTTGTATCTCAAACACCGCAAAAATACACATTGTTTTAAAGATTCATTATCAGTGTTTGTATCAACCACACAGTAAGTTAATGCCATCTTCAAAATCTTTCTTCGAAAATACACACTGTTCTTTTAAATTTGTATCTAAACGCCAAAAGGCCTTGTAATTTGGACGTCGTCTTTCCGGAAATTAAATAAAATATTCAATTTGGGCCACACCATTGCGTTTTTGATGCACAGAATAAAAGTACAAAAAAAACATATTTTTCGCGGACAGAAAATTCTTCCACCATTCCGAATCAGTGCAAATATAATGACTCACTTGGAAAAACGCAGATAACTGAGTGATTTTAGTGTAATATGTTTTGTTTTTCCAAAGCACTCTAATAAATAAGTATATGATATCTTATATCAATTTTTAAGGATAATTTTCATGTAAGTTACTATACCAGTGTGGCAGATGCCACATGTTACATATCAAATTCATCAGAAAAAAACGCTTAATTCGAAATATCCAATGTAGCCCCATTAAAAAACTGGAGTTAGTGTATTTTAAAATCATACTTCCCACAGACAGTACATTCTTCTGCCATTCTAACTGATTGCCTAGGTTTGCACTGCAAACACAATAACAATCAGTGAAATACAACTATCTAGCAGATTTGTGCATCATATGTTTCTAATTTTTCAAGGCACACCATTAAACAAGACAATGATATCGTTAGTATATGAGTGTGGCAAATGCCGCTTGTTACATATCAAATTATTGTTAACATAACCCCAGAGGCTCGTGGCGTTTAGGTGAGAATCGGCCTTTAACCAATTTCACTTACCGGGTGTTTATATCCACCAACTATACAAATTCAATGCATCGCTCATATTGGTCTCCACCGTCAGTGGTACGCTAAAGATTGATATAATTATGAGTTTAAAATAAGGATTAATTATCAGACACGGCTCGGCGTTCTGCGGCAAATTGAAGATGGGCAACAACCTTAAAATCATGATATTTACCTGGGTGGTGGTGCTTTATTTGGTAATCAATTTGATTGAACACTTATCGTGGTATTATTCTATATTGTGACAATGTAATGAATTGAACGTATTGCCCTAATAGTTGCTGACGTTATGCAATAGCGGAAGGGGTGTTAACCCTCGCAGTAGTTATTGTCGGCACAGTTAGACGTCCTAGCGTAACAGGATATTATAGAATTAATCAATTTCACTTGCCGGGTGTCTTCCAATAACGTGTATTAGAGGGAGAGTTTGTTGACTTATATATATATATATTGATTTTGTATTCTTGACTGGATTTATAATAAATAAAATAAAATAAATAAATAAATATAATTAATGACATTTGTAATTGATGAATATGAAATCTTTCCTGTTTTTGGTTAATTTATTATAAATTCACGATTTTTGCCCTGAAGAAGAGAATAAACATTCTCGAAAGCTCGGCTTCAGTCAAAGAATTTTATTGAATATATGACTGCATCCCCAAGAACATCTTTTTATTTATATATATATATATATATATATATATATATATATATATATATATATATATATATATATATATATATATGTATATATATACATATATATATATATTATAAACTATTGATTTGAAATTTCTTTTATTTTATATCTACGTGAATTTAGGTAGAATCCATTTAGAATTTTTAGGTTAGTTAGTTTTGCGTCCCGGTCTACTGTTAAAGTCTCCAAGTATAATTATTTCCCTAGATGTTTACTAGCTAGAGATAGAAATTTATAGTAATACCAAACCTAAAAGAAAAACATGTGGGTATGGGTAGACGATTATAAATTTTGAAACAATCCCTGTATCTGTATACATAATTTAAGGATAAATGGATGTCAACATATATCAACAATTTGCTGTCACTTTTGTTCTCAGACTTAAAGAAATAATGGCAGAGGCAAAATATACATATAATCTTGAAGAACTGTTGAACCTATTTCGGAAATAAATAAATTAAAGAGCAAGTTGGAAGAGGCCACAAATTCATAAATAACTGAAAACAACAAAAAGGAAATAATGTAATTTGAACATTCATACATTTTGTATGACTGGCGCTGGCCAGTCAAAAGCTGTTCTCCGACAAATAACTTGCAATATATCAAAATAACTTGATATCACGGTCTCATTACCCCTTAATTGCTTGTAATCTTCTTTGTGTCGTACTCGTATCTGATTGTGGGCGACTTATCTGCCTTGAAGGAATTTTATATATTTCTTATATAAATATCAAGTGCTTTAATATCGCAGTATTTTCTGTTTCAATTTTCCCAGGACTAAGAATTCAAATGACCACAGGCAACCTAAGCTAGACATAAGTCTTCCCTCTGAAAGGAACAGTCCCCAGTCTATAATATATATATATATATATATATATATATATATATATATATGTATATATATAATACATCTGTCCTTCTATTCCCTAGCCGTGGGTTATACTCTAGTCTACCTTGAAATGTTTTGGACATAATAATTTTTTTACAAAAAATTGGACCGCCGTTATCAGTTAGTGCACTGAAAAGTATAAAATAATATTAATTCTATTGGTGCTGTTACATTTGAAGTTGTGCAGTTGCAGGTAGATTGATAACTTTTGGCACCAACTTCACAGGTACCAGCCCCAATAGGATTAATATTATTTTATACATTTTTATAACGTCGGTCCAATTTTTTGTAAAAAATATACCTACGTATATTCTTTGCTTGTAGTTGTTATTATTGAGATTTCAAAACATCGCTTCGGAAATACGCTTAAGCATTTTAGTTGTTACCATTTTAACACCGATTTAACTCGAAAACCGTAACTCTAAGGATAAAATGTTCATTATAAATGTTGCTACAAATAATTATGTCTGTCATGTACTGCACAGATTTTCAATTTTCGGCAGAAATTGCCCCCTCCACATAGTAAAAATGGGTAACCGTTACTCTCAAAAAAATGTTCAATTTAAACTTTTCCGGATATTGTCCTATCTTTAATTATACCACCGCAGATTTTCAATTTTCGAGAAAATTTGCACCTTCTACTCCCTTCGGCGGCGGTTTTCGGAGGGAACGACATTTCGGATTCCCGTTTTTATGAATAGGGGACCATTTTTCAAGCCTCCTCTTTCAAATGAATCAAAAATCATCAAAATCGGAGTATGATTACTGTACAAAAGGCGCGCACAACCCAGAAAAAAGCACACAGTTGAATTGTATACCTCCTCCGTTCGGGGTTCGTCGGTCAAAAACTGAACAGGGTCTGCTTATATAATATGGCAACTAGCTATCAAATAAAAGCTTCTACGAAGTAATCCACTACTGGATAAACTTCTTCGCATCTGATAGTTTGTCAAAAAAGAACTTGACATAATCCAGAGGAATAAATGCTAATGCTACCAAAAGTTATATAAGTTTCTTTCTTTTATTGGGAAGTAATGCGTAAATCAGTGCCAAGTAGGTTCAATTCACGATTGTGTGAATACTATATATAAAATATTGCGGATAACGTCTTAAACATTCCATCCATATTTAATTGTACAGATTTTTCTAGGAGTTTAAGATTTTCTAGTGTCGAATATATAAGTACTTATTCGATCGTTTCCAGGACCTGAATCAAATTGCAGGAACAGTTCTCCTTTGCTGGTAGCTTATTTTTCTGGTATGGATTACCAAATCGTGTGGTTCCATGTTTGCTTTGGTTCTTTCTCTTCGCACAAAATTCAAACTTTCCGGTCACATCTTGCGATAGGGCCTAGGCCTAGGGTAGTGTCCCGGTGCGGTCGAGTTGGCGCCAATGAAGATTTTTATTCTTAACTTGTGTATCTTACTCTTTTGTTATTTACATCGCTAGGTATAATAAAATAAATCAATGGCAGTAAATTCGGAAAATATTGATATACAAGAAAATAAGTACGTAGGTATACACAAAAAATAAAAAGACATAAATGCTTACATAAAATAAAAAAAGTATGGGCTCGATAATAAGCACAATAATAACGGTAAAATATTTCTAGAAAGCATCAACTCAGTCGCATCTCGAAATTATGGGCAATACCTCTCAGAAAGTCCACAATATTCCGTCTTTCAAAATCGTTTACTAACCGGTATATCCTTTCGTCAGATTCTCTATACTTCCTTAACTTCTGAGGTGGTTCGTGGCCTGCAACGATTTGTTGTAAATACGAATTCTAGCCACTCTGGATTTTTCTCAACGAATTGATGAACCCCCATATTGTTGGTTGGTTCATCCCGAATTCGTTTTACAGTCTTCTGTTAGCTGCTTCTGAGTGATTGTTGGTTTGATCTAAACTTTGCAAAACCCTTTCATGGAGGTTCTATATTTCTACGCTAAATATGGGAGGGCACCAGTTCATAAGCCTTTGCAACTTGTTTGTAAGATCGTTCGAAAGCTGATCAACCGCGTCATCCAACTGGTGAGGCGGAACATATGCCAGACTCAGAATCATTCTAGCTTGTAGGGCAAAGTCTGTTTCGTTGTTATAACTCTGTCTCAGTGCCAAAGTATGTTTGCAAATTTTGGGCTAGATGAAAAAAACAGTCATAGCTAGCTTCGATTAATTCTTATTGAAAGAAGCTGACTGCTAATGTTTCGAAATCACACAGTATCCTTGTTGGTTGCATTTTCAGGTATTTCATCATTTTTATAAGGTATAGGTAGAACCGCTGCATAAATTTCCGGCAGAACTACATGTTGCGTCGTGGGAATGGTGATTCAAGCTCGTAATGACTCATCCATCCGGCACATAAGCCGTGGCCTTGCATTTGTCTTTCTGCTCACATCGCTTTTCACATTTGCTATTGACTTGGTTAGCCATGTAAACAGATGAACTCGATTGAAAAATTTAATTTTCGTTTTGATTTCAGATTGCAATTGAAAGATATTCTAAGAAACACTCCCTTCTATTACAGAATACAGGCCTGGTCACAATTAGTTTCTTATAATAATCGTTAAATAAAGATTATATTCTAGAAAAATATTCATGAGTTGATGAGTCTTAGTACCTACTTTATGACTTAGAATAATAGAATTAGGAATACTTACCTATTATCACATTCTCAGCTCTCAACAAATAAAAAACAATATCTTGCGCGGAACTGTCCCGCACCGTATCATCCCACGCCGAAAAATACCCATCCTCTTGTGATATAGCTGAAACAACATAGGTCACGGTAGTTCTTTATACTGTGCTAATGTGGTGTATCTCTGATCTTTCAGGCAGATTTCTTTATTAGGTTATATGTTCGTATCGCTTCAATCTCACAGCATCTCCTCCATGGTTATGACTGCCTTCTTTGATCCGTTTGTCTTTTTCGGTAATTGCTCGGCCTCCACATTTCTTTGCTGCAAAATGTTCACACTTCCGATATGTTTTACGCTGGTAGATCCGGTACAACGCCGAATAAATATTTCTATGACAGTCATCTTTATATATATGCGTAAGTAATATACTTAAACCTGTTAAATATTTGCTATATGTGCTATCTGAAATAAACTCTTCTAATGACAAGAATTATACAGATAACGCTAACGATAACTCCTTAATTATCTACTATAGTACCAGGATAACAAATCCATTAATTACTCACAGGTAATGGAACGGGTTATATTTATTGACCGACGAACCCAAACGGAGGAGGTATAAAGTTCGATCTTTTTTGTTTTTCTATAGTACCTACCTAAGCATAATCCAATTTTGATGATTTTTTAGATTCATTTGAAAAAGGAGACTTGAGAAAGGGTCCCATATTCCTAAAAACTTAAACCGAAATCTCCTTCCCTTCGAAAATTACCCCCGAAAGAGGTGGAAGGGTCAAATTTTTTCAAAAATGGAAAATCCGAGATGGCAGAATTAAAGATAAGAAAATATCGGGAAATGTTTAAATTGAACATTTTTTCAAAAGATCTACGGTTTTCGAGTTTCAGCCATGTCAAAATTTGAAATATGAGTATTTCCGCTATGTGGAAGAGGCAATTTCTTTCAAAAATTGAAGATCTGAGAATTCCACCAGATTATTTCTGGTAACATTTATATTGATTTTTTTCCATAGAGTTACGATTTTCGAGTTACAGCAGTGGTAAAGTGTAAAATATGCGTATTGCCGCGAAGATGCTTTTAGATTTCTGAATCATAAGAAATAAAAGCAAAGTATACATGTCAATATTCAACGATTTTCGTGACAAATATAACACTCAAAAGAGTGAAATAAATTTTAAACAAATTTGGGCCGACGTTGGTGCACTGAAAAATACAAAATAATATTAATTTTATTGATGCTGGTACTTGTGAAGTTAGTGCCAAAAGTTTTCACTCTAACTGCAACTGCACAACGTGAAACGTACGAGCACCAATAGAATTAATATTATTTTGTACTTTTCAGTGCACCAACTGATAACGTCGGTCCAATGTCCTGTAAAAAATATTTATTTAACATATTTCTAAAAAATGTCAATTCGACTAGTTGTCTTCACGAAGTTAGGTCCATTAGAACATATGTCCATTCGATCATTAGTCTTTCGACGCAAGAACAACTGTCAGTGACTCAAAAAAATCAAGGGCCTTTCTGTTGTTGCGAGAAGAAAATAATAAAAGATATTTGTAAAAATGATTCAAAATTTAGACGGAACATCTATACACTTTTCCATGCATCAGTTGCAAATTGCATAAAATGCTATCCAATACCAAAAAACCGTGTTCAGTAATACAATAAACAATGGGCATGCTACCAAATCCAAAACCCTCACAATATACTATCGAGTATTCAATAAATCATTAGTTATTATTCAAATAATACTTTTTAAATTGGATATTATTCAATCCATAAAAACATATTGATACTTTATTGTATGAATTTTAGTGCAGTACGGCTATTTTTTACAAACAATGCAGATATTCTAAACCTGACTCTGTGGCTGGCAGACTATAAAAAATATACCTATTGGATTGGGAACATCGCCATATGTTAGGCCTTGTAGTTGTATACCGCTTATTCTACCATATTGCATTTGGGAATGGGAAATCATATCAGCTATTATATTATGCTCGGAATTTGTTAATTATGGTCAACGAGAAAACATCTTCAGAATTGTTTTTTTATTTATTTAATATCTTGGTAGAAGGAATGGATATCCCCACCATTGAAGAATTTTTCATTATAGGAAATATTTGGATGTAGCGACATACAACGCTAAATTAGATTTGGGTATATGGTTGGAAAATAAATACAAAATGTATGAATGTTCAAATTACATTATTTCCTTTTTGTTGTTTTCAGTTATTTATGAATTTGTGGCCTCTTCCAACTTGCTCTTTAATTTATTTATTTCCGAAATTGATTCAACAGTTCTTCAAGATTATATGTATATTTTGCCTCTGCCATTATTTCTTTAAGTCTGAGAACAAAAGTGACAGCAAGTTGTTGATATATGTTGACATCCATTTATCCTTAAATTATGTATACAGATACAGGGATTGTTTCAAAATTTATAATCGTCTACCCATACCCACATGTTTTTCTTTTAGGTTTGGTATTACTATAAATTTCTATCTCTAACTCGTAAACATCTAGGGAAATAATTATACTTGGAGACTTTAACAGTAGACCGGGACGCAAAACTAAGTAACCTATATACAGTTATTTGATAGATGATATACACCGCTTAAACATGTGTCACATGGTAAGTCTTATGAAATTATAATTTGTATTCATACTCCATAATCGGATTTTCTACCTGAATATATATATATATATATATATATATATATATATATATATATATATATATATATATATATATATATATATATTGTTTGATTCTGAATTCTTGACTGGTTTATTATTTAATAAAATAGATTTTTGTTGGGGATGCAGTCATTTAATAAATAAAATTCTTTGGATTATGCCAAGCTTTCAAGAATGTTTATTCTCTTCGTCGGGGCAAAATTCGTGAAATGAAATCTATGAAATCTTTCCTGTTTGTGGTTAATTTTATATAAATTCACGAATTTTGCCCCGACGAAGAGAATAAACATTCTCGAAAGCTTGGCATAATCCAAAGAATTTTATTTATTAAATGACTGCATCCCCAACAAAAATCTATTTTATTATATATATATATTATAGACTGGGGACTGTTCCTTTCAGAGGGAAGACTTATGTCTAGCTTAGGTTGCCTGTGGTCATTTGAATTCTTAGTCCTGGGAAAATTGAAACAGAAAATACTGCGATATTAAAGAACTTGATATTTATATAAGAAATATATAAAATTCCTTCAAGGCAGATAAGTCGCCCACAATCAGATACGAGTACGACACAAAGAAGATTACAAGCAATTAAGGGGTAATGAGACCGTGATATCAAGTTATTTTGATATATTGCAAGTTATTTGTCGGAGAACAGCTTTTGACTGGCCAGCGCGTTCTGGCGATTTTTTACTCATAAGCGACATACTAATCTCCGCTGACATCGGGCTCCATTAAGGACTTTGCTAGCATTGGCCCCTTTTAGGGCTCTGGTGACATTGAGGTTTCCATTAAGGACTTCTTTAGCATTGATGACCTAATCAGGGCTCCACTGAGCACTGGTACAGGTGTACCATTTTGAACAGCACTGAATATTGGGGTCCTGTTTAGGGCACCGGTGACATTGAGGTTTTCATGTAAGGCTTCGTTGGCATTAGGACACCATTTTTGGCAGCATTTAACATTGGGGCTACCTTCAGGGTTTCAATGATCAATCGGCCCAGTCATGATGCCGCTGACATCGAAGCTCCATTAAAAGTTCCATAGACACCTAAATATTATAGATTATTATGAAATCGATTAAATTTTATTCAAAATGCAGCAAACCATCAATATAATTTATCTAACATGAAATATGAGTAAAACTACATAAACGGGGTTAATTATTATTAGCTCAAACTGTATATTACACTTTCAATATAATTGATGACAAGGAAATCTTTGAACATGTTTGTATGATGTTATTATGAATAATTATTTGAATAATCCAAATTAGGTACGCCAATATAGTGAGCTCCGAAATGTTGACAATATATTTCTTATTGTTGACTAACAGTTATTAGAATCAGAATATTAGTTTTGCTCGAGGAAGTTATAGATTATTGTACGGTATGTTATTATACGGTACGTATCTAAAATTTTCTTCATTAAATTCTTCGGTAAATATACATTTCCATATAGTTTATAGAATATACCATAACAATTAATAAAAACCATGAATTTTGTGATGGTAATGGTGATGGTGGTGATGATGATGGTGATGATGATGGTGATGGTGATGGTGATGGTGTTGGTGTTGGTGATGGTGATGGTGATGGTGATGGTGATGGTGATGGTGATGGTGATGGTGATGGTGATGGTGATGGTGATGGTGATGGTGATGGTGATGGTGATGGTGATGGTGATGGTGATGGTGATGGTGATGGTGATGGCGATGGTGATGGTGATGGTGATGGTGATGGTGATGGTGATGGTGATGGTGATGATGATGGTGATGGTGATGGTGATGGTGATGGTGATGGTGATGGTGATGGTGATGGTGATGGTGATGGTGATGGTGATGGTGATGGTGATGGTGATGGTGATGGTGATGGTGATGGTGATGGTGATGGTGATGGTGATGGTGATGGTGATGGTGATGGTGATGGTGATGGTGATGGTGTGGTGATGGTGATGGTGATGGTGATGGTGATGGTGATGGTGATGGTGATGGTGATGGTGATGGTGATGGTGATGGTGATGGTGATGGTGATGGTGATGGTGATGGTGATGGTGATGGTGATGGTGATGGTGATGGTGATGGTGATGGTGATGGTGATGGTGATGGTGATGGTGATGGTGATGGTGATGGTGATGGTGATGGTGATGGTGATGGTGATGGTGATGGTGATGGTGATGGTGATGGTGATGGTGATGGTGATGGTGATGGTGATGGTGATGGTGATGGTGATGGTGATGGTGATGGTGATGGTGATGGTGATGGTGATGGTGATGGTGATGGTGATGGTGATGGTGATGGTGATGGTGATGGTGATGGTGATGGTGATGGTGATGGTGATGGTGATGGTGATGGTGATGGTGATGGTGATGGTGATGGTGATGGTGATGGTGATGGTGATGGTGATGGTGATGGTGATGGTGATGGTGATGGTGATGGTGATGGTGATGGTGATGGTGATGGTGATGGTGATGGTGATGGTGATGGTGATGGTGATGGTGATGGTGATGGTGATGGTGATGGTGATGGTGATGGTGATGGTGATGGTGATGGTGATGGTGATGGTGATGGTGATGGTGATGGTGATGGTGATGGTGATGGTGATGGTGATGGTGATGGTGATGGTGATGGTGATGGTGATGGTGATGGTGATGGTGATGGTGATGGTGATGGTGATGGTGATGGTGATGGTGATGGTGATGGTGATGGTGATGGTGATGGTGATGGTGATGGTGATGGTGATGGTGATGGTGATGGTGATGGTGATGGTGATGGTGATGGTGATGGTGATGGTGATGGTGATGGTGATGGTGATGGTGATGGTGATGGTGATGGTGATGGTGATGGTGATGGTGATTTTGATGGTGATTTTGATGGTGATGGGGATGGTGATGGTGATGGTGATGGTGATGGTGATGGTGATGGTGATGGTGATGGTGATGGTGATGGTGACGGTGATGGTGATGGTGATGGTGATGGTGATGGTGATGGTGATGGTGATGGTGATGGTGATGGTGATGGTGATGGTGATGGTGATGGTGATGGTGATGGTGATGGTGATGGTGATGGTGATGGTGATGGTGATGGTGATGGTGATGGTGATGGTGATGGTGATGGTGATGGTGATGGTGATGGTGATGGTGATGGTGATGGTGATGGTCATGGTGATGGTGATGGTGATGGTGAAATAAGTAAATGAAAGTATTCGACCAAATAATTTATGTGTTTAATACATTATAGTTGCAACGTTCAATTGAAAAACTTTTAAAAGGTAAATATTTTAGAAATATATACCAGACAAATCAGTGTATATTTCTATTTTCAAGCTGTGGTTCATCTCTCTTATGCAAATAAAATATTATAATGTCATTTATGTTTGTTTTTCTGTTTACATAATTTTCAAATTAAATTTCATAAAAATCTACCTTTTTACACGGGGTTCTGCTTCTCCATAAATGATCATTTAGAAAACTTTACTAATCATGCTCTTTACAAGTCACTTTCCTTAGACGGTAATACTATCTCTCATTATAGTTTACAATCTCCCATGAAAAATAAAATTTTAATTGTATCCGTTAACAAAACAATGAAAGACCTACGATTATTTGGTGCAGTACAATTTTTATTCGCTGGATATTCTAGGCAAAATATTACCAGTTGTGACTAAAAGTGTTCAAGCAGATGACGTAAACGTAATTGTGCTCTCAATAACTAGGTGGCGCGAATTGTGTCCCACTGGTAGATAATGTCTCAAAGTTTTTGACTACTTCCAGTTGCTTTTGTTTAGTTGGATACAGCTTCCACTTATGTGGCGCTGATTTGTATTACATCTGCAAGACGCAGTAATATTGCACCACATCATATTACATCTCCAAGACGCAGTTTAAGAAGATAACAAAAGTCATAAGGATATTTACGTGCCAGAGATGCAGACCAGTAGTCAGCAAGTTACCATAAAAACCATTGTTAATTGTTTATCCAGTTCGGCCTCCAAAAAGACATTACTATGTATTTTAATTATAATATTTCTAGAAGTTTCGATTCAACCTTAGGAGAAGAGATCCATTGTATTAATTTACGTTTCTTTTTATATTTTTGATGATTAAACATTTTTGATTGTATAAATACTAGATCTCTAGCTAATGGCATCACTTGTGAGTCGATACTTGTGAGTCGACACTTGTGAGTCTAGATTCATACAGTCATGTAAAGTTAAGTTATATTTGTACTTTAATTTTTTGTTAATAAATAATTGTTTTTAAAAAGTTAATTCCAAGTTAAGTGATTTAACAAATTGGCGCAGTCAGTAGGATAACTTCAACGTTGGTAAAACAAGGCTAACTTCAACAACAAGTTTCCCCTCATTATCAACGGTGGTTTCCTAACCTTTAAAGGAAAGAACCAGCAACACTGAAGAAAGAAGAGTAGAAATATTTCAACGTTGGTAAAACAAGGCTTACTTCAACAACAAGTATCCCCTCATTATCAACGGTGGAAAAAACCAGTAACTCTGAAGAAAGAAGAATAAGATTCTTCAACAACTTACAGAAGAGGTCCAACGAGGCGTCCTCACTCCTTTGTAAACCACATCGCAGAGAACAAGACAAATCAATGTACATCTTACTGTAAGTGAATTATCACGTATATTAATCTTTAATTTTTTTTATACTGTTCGATTTTCTTTTATAATATTTTTTTTTTATATTTGATACTTTATATTTAATTAAATCAAAATGGCAAATGAAAGAAATCCAGCTTAAGAGGCTGAGCTTGAACCATATAGAATTTCGGAAATATTTTGTATCGTACCTGAATTTGAAGGTGATCAGATATTTCTCGGAACATTTTTGAATGCATGTGATTGTGCTTATAATATGTCTACCAGAGACCAAAAGGCTCTGTTAGTGATTCACATTAAAAATAAATTAAAGGGAAAAGCGGCTCAACTAATCAGCTCGCGAAATCCTCAGACTTACGCAGAGATAAGACAACTTTTAAATCTTCATTTTGGTGATTCAAGAGACCTTACTTCTCTTATTCATGATTTACAAAGATTAAAACAATTATCGAATGAGTCAGCTCTAACATTTTTCAATAGAGTGCAAGTCTTGAATGCTAAAATGCATGCAAATATACAAAAACATCAAATTTATCAAATGAACAAAAGGTTGCACAAGAAATTCTTATTGATACTATGGCTCTTAATACTTTATTAACTGGACTTGAACCCCGTCTAGGACAACTTATTTGTGCTAGTCAGCCTGAAAACTTGTTAGAAGCACAAATTCGCATACGAAGAGAATTGCAATTATCATATTTTGAGAACCAAAAATTTAATAAGCCAGCTTCTAATATTGTAAGTAAACCTCAAAATATATTAAATGTTAGAAAACCCCAAATACAAACTGTAAAATGCTTTTCATGTGGTAAAAATGGTCATACTTCTAATCAATGTCGTTTTCAACAGCAAAGAGCTTTTACTCCAAGCTCCAATCAGAATTTCTACCAAAATTTTCAAAGACCATTAAATTTCCAAAATCAACCACAAAATAATTTACAAAATAGACCAAATAGTAATGTTCCCCAGCAAAGAAATTTTCAACCACAGGGACAATCTCAAGTAAGACGCTCAGTGATTCAAAAGAATCCTAATTTCCAACAACGAGCTCATTTAATTGGCCTTAAGAGCGATAATTCTGACTATTGCGATGAATACTTAGGCTCTGATCTGGATCATAATCGTTATGATATTCAAGATAATTTTGGAAATAATTTCCAGGAAGATGATAATAACTATTCATTTGATAATCTTTCTGAGTTCGAAAAAGATTCTCAAAATTTTATGTCTGCCGAAGTAATTTCAAATTTCCAAGAATTGCCAATTGCTCAAAATAAAGAACATTTTTCTGAGTTTGAGAGAGATTCTCAAAATTTTGTTTCTGCTGAAGTAATTTCAAATTTTCAGGATTTTCCTATTGCCCCAGTCAAAGACCATCCCCCAGATTGTCCGACAACAGAGAATTTAATTTCAGAAACAGTTACCAGAATCCAAACATTAAATTTCGAAGAGATGAACCCGAATGTAAATTTTCCCGAACAAAATTTTCTTTAAATCCATTTTTGACTGTTAATTCCAAAAATCTTTATTATATTGAAGATGCTTCTAAAGAGTTTAAGTTGCTTATTGATACAGGTGCAGGAGTTTCTATTCTATTTTTAAAGAAAATACTGTTAAGAAATTTCCTCAAAGATTTACTGAATATGTAACTATTCAAGGGATAACTGATCAAAAAATTTTACTAAAAGAATCCGTACTTATTCCATTTTCTGCAAAAGATCCACATAAAGTTTTTATTTATAATCTTAATATTGATTTTGATGGAATTTTGGGTTCAGATTTCCTAGAACATTATAATTGTATAATTGATTTGAATTCAAAACAATTGATAACTAATTTCAAAACTATACCTCTGTTTAAAGTTACCGAAACATCACACTTGTCTCAAAATAATCAAATTTGTGAACAAGATTCTGAATTCTTACAATTTGAACAAAATACTGAAAATTATTATAAAAAAATAGCTGAGAAAAACATTGATATTTTTGACATGCCTCATGATTATTCATTAGCTCATTGCGTGGCGGAAGATATGCAAATGCAAAAAGGCATTGCCGCGGAATTTAAGAAACGATTTGGAAATATAGAAAAATTATTAAGTCAGAATCAAAAACAAGGTGGTTTAGCAGGTTTGAAAATTAAGAATGCAAATACAACTAGATATATTTATTATCTTGTAACAAAAGAAACTTCAACCGGAAAACCCACTTATCAGACTTTATGGTCATCTTTAAAGAAATTGAGAGATCATGTTGGTAAAAACAATGTTCAAAAATTAGCTATGCCAAAAATAGGGTGTGGATTGGACAAGTTAGATTAGACGTATGTTAAAAAAATTATATCTTATCTTTTTAGAAATTTAGGTGTTGAAATTGTTATTTGTTTGCCAAAGATACAAAATCGAATTTTTATTGAGCTAAGAATTGAAAAAATTTTCAAATTGAAATGTAATTTAACAAACACAGATGCACTACTTTTCGGACAAGCAATAGAAAATGTTAGAATTCCAAATGCTTTGGTACATGTAAATGAAGAAGGTGAATTCTTTACTTCAATTATTAATTCGAATGCCATTCAAAAAATTGTTGAATTTCCAAATTTGAATCTAGATCCCATTCCGAATTCCGAATGTTTTTTAAATTTTAATTGCGTTAATGAAAATAAAACAAAATTTAATCAACCTGTTGATAGAAACACTATAATTTTGGATCAGTTGCGTACAGATCATCTCAACGAAGAAGAAAAAGAAATTATCACAAATTTATGTTTAGAATTTTCTGATATTTTTTATTTGGAAGGAGACCAACTAACATTTACTAATGAAATTAAACATTCAATTGAAACTGATAATGCGAGACCTATATTTACTAAATCATATAGATACCCCCAAATTCATAAAGAAGAGGTAAAAACTCAGGTGAACAAAATGTTGGAACAAGGTATTATACGTCATCCTATTTCACCGTGGTCATCCCCAGTTTGGGTTGTGCCAAAGAAGCTTGATGCTTCAGGAAAACAAAAATGGCGTGTGGTTGTTGATTATCGTAAATTAAATGAAATTACGGTAGATGATAAATATCCATTACCCAACATTTCAGATCTCCTTGATCAACTAGGAAGATGTCAATATTTTACCACTCTTGACTTAGCCTCAGGTTTCCATCAAATCGAAATTGAACCAAAAGATATCTCCAAAACAGCTTTTTCAGTTGATAACGGTCACTATGAATTCGTTCGAATGCCGTTTGGACTCAAAAATGCCCCGTCCACTTTCCAACGCGTCATGGACAACATTTTACTTGGCATTCAAAATGAAAGATGTCTTGTTTATATGGATGACATAATAATTTATTCTTCTACTATTCATGAACATGTTTCTCCTCTGACTGAAGTTTTCAACAGACTTCGGAAAGCCATCTTGAAAATTCAACCAGATAAATGCGAATTTCTTAGAAAAGAAGTCGCTTATCTTGGACATATCATTACCCAAGATGGTGTTAAAACAAATCCAGCCAAAATAGAATGTCTCAAAAATTTCCCGGAACCTAAAAATCCTAGAGATGTAAAATCTTTCCTTTGTTTAGCAGGATTCTATCATCGCTTTATACCAAATTTTGCCAAAATTTCTAAACCCCTTACAAGACTTTTACAAAAAGATGTTTCTTTTTTTTTAATAATGAATGTAAAAATTCTTTCAATGATCTAAAAGCTGCACTTACCTCAGATCCTATTTTGAGATATCCAAATTTTGAAGAACCATTTATTCTCACAACTGATGCTAGTGCATCTGCCATTGGCGCTGTTCTATCACAAGGTCCCATTGGTAAAGATCTACCAGTAAGTTATGCTTCGAGAACATTATGTAGTACAGAAACAAGGTATTCAACAATAGAACGAGAACTCCTTGCTATTGTATGGGCAGTAAAACATTTTCGTCCTTATTTATTTGGAAGAAAATTTACGCTAGTCAGTGATCATCGTCCATTAACATGGCTTTTTTCCATTAAAGATCCCGGAAGCAGACTAGCTAGATGGCGACTCAAATTGGAAGAATATGATTACAAAATTGAGTACAAGCCAGGCAAAATTAATAAAAATGCAGATGCACTTTCAAGAATTAAAATTAATCATTTTAAAGAATGTGCAAATCTACAATCTAAAATTACAATTTTGGCAAATAATGAAACTAATGAGGTTATACCATCAACAAGTAAAGACCCTAATGATCCTATAGAACCACAAAAAAATGAAATACTTATAGAGGAACACGATGAATTAATGACAGACGAATTTAATAGATTTGTTGACCTTTACAAAACAAAATCAATAATCGATTATTCAAAAATTGAAACATCAAATGACCAGTTACTGGATAAGACTCATAAGAATATTTTCACTTTATTTTGGCAAAATAAACTTGAAGATTTACATTATAAAATTATTGAAGATATTTTTGAAGAAAATTTTGATTTTCAAATGAATTTAGTAAATATTGTTTCTAGTAAAACTGTGAAAGATCGCAAGTATTTTATAATACCTCTTATTTACGATCCAGAGTTTGTAGTTCAACAATTATTTTATACATTATTTAAAGAACAAAGTAAATTTGATCCTTCAAAAACTTATTATATAGAAAATAATCTTGAGTTACCTATTTTAGAAGTATTCTCTTTTATTTTTGCTAATGTTGATTTAAAATTTGTAGTCTGTCAAAATATTGTTAAGACACCTGACCGAGATGAAATACCTATCATATTGGACCAATATCATAAAGGCAAAAGTAATTTACATCGCGGAATAAATGAAACTATACGACGGATAAAATCTAAGTATAACTGGACAGGACTAACAAAAGATGTAGAACAATTTATTAAAAACTGTGAAACTTGTCAAAAAGTAAAAATCTGTCGTAAGAATTTAAGCACTCCTATGGTAATAACAGAAACACCAAAAACTCCGTTTGAAAGAATTAATATTGATATTTTTGAGTATCCAACAAGAAATTACGCTTTAACGATTCGAGATGAGTTAACTAAATTTACTCAAGCTTATCCTATTTCAAATAAAAAAGCTTCAACAGTTGTAAATACACTATTAATATTCTTTCAACATTTCGGAACACCTTTGAGAATTCATTGCGATTATGGTCGAGAATTTGATAATTCATTAATAAAAGATTTGTGTACGCTTTATGACATAAAGCTTACTTTTTCTAGCGTTGGCCATCCACAATCGAATGGTTCTTTAGAAAGATTTCACGGAACTCTTGTGGAAATGATCCGTGCACATAAGACAGAAAATCCTGACGAACATCCGTTTAATATTTTGCCATATGCAGTTATATGTTATAATAATACTAAAAACAAAACAACTGGTTTTACCCCATATGAACGGATTTTTGGTCATACGTCTAGTAGACCACCTGAAACTTTATATAATGAGAAGGCTCTTATTACTAAATATATACGTGATTTGAACAACAGAATGCAACATTATTATAAAATTGCACGAGCAAAAAAGCAAGTCAGAAAGAAAAAGCAAAAATTAGATTTGATAAAAATATTTCAGGAAAGCTTCCAGAGTATAAAATAGGAGATAAAGTTTATCTTAAAGAATCTCAAATTAAAGATAAAAGTCAAAATTTGTTTAATGGTCCTTTTGAAATTGTGCAATTATTTGATAATTCTGCAATAGTTTTAAATCCACAAACTAATCAAAAATCAAAAATTAATTTCTATAGACTGAAACCCTACTATGAGTAGTTTCTTTGGTTTCAGATTCTTCGTGCTGATAAATATTATATCAGCTCAATACACACTTAATCCTGTTAATAACACCGTTGGAATCTTTTTCCATGAAGAATGTACTATCAAAATTACGAATGAAAAATGGACACTTTTAGTTTACAAAGATCTGGCCCCAATTAAGAAAACAATGGAAAATAATGATAAAATACTTATAGAAATTTTGGATACTTTAGAAGATCCGTCTCCAAGGTTTATAGCTTTTAAGTCTGAAGTTCAAACACACATAAGTTTATTATCACAAATTTCGAATTCAATAGGTCAAAAATATAAAGAAATTATAGGAGAAACTAAATCATATAACTCCAGGGCAAAGCGAGGTATATTTAATGGAATCGGAACTGTTTGAAAAACTATTACTGGTAATTTAGATGCATCAGATGGAGAATATTATAACGATTGTATTAAAAAATTATCTCATGATGAATTTGAGTTGGAAAATCTTCTTAAAAAACAAATTTCAGTTACAACTTCTGTTATTAAAAATTTTAATAATACTATACAAAAATTACAAATTGATGAGAAGACTTTTAATGAAGATATAAAAGAAATTCAAAATACTTTGATGGATATTGCTGATGATATCGCATTTTATGAAGCACAAATAAGGATATTGAACATTTGTGAATCACTAATGGAAAGCTATATTTTCTTAGAAGATTCCCTTAATACTATTTTAAATTCGATCACTTTTGCTCGCATAAGATTATTACATAGCTCAATAATAGCACCTTCAGATTTAATCAATTCTTTACAAGATATAGCAAAATCTCTTGTAAGAAATAATTTACCTTTACAACCGTATACGTCAAATATAGCTAATTATCTTAATATTATTGAATTAGAGGCATATCAATCAGAAAGTAAAATAATATTTGTTCTCAAAATTCCTCTCATTGATCCAGAAGCTTATATACTATATCGACTCTATCCAATACCAATATTAGATGATCGAACAGGTATTTATCATATTTTACCAACTACATAAAAATATATTGCGCGGGATGATGATTCACTGCTGTATTTGTCATTGCGAAATCAGGATAATTGCAAGACTCTTGAAAGAAGCATAAAAATCTGTTCTAATCTCCTCCCATATCCAATTGACAACGATGCAATTTGCGAAGCACAACTATTAAGAAAATTAACTCAGATGCCCAAGACATGTCAAACATCTCTTCTTTTTGTTAAAGATTATAAATTGATTTAAATCTATGGTTAATCACTGTTTCGGACCCTTTGCCAATCACGATTAAATGTGGAAATAGGGAAATTAAATCAGAAATTATTAAAACTAATAGTTTACTGAAATTACAACCTGAGTGTATGCCTTTATTGGAAGTACAAGAGTTCATGCTCAATACCCAATTGACACATACCAAGAAATCAAGTATCGAAGTCATCCAGTCACAATTCCATTTGACTGTTGCAAATATATTCCTGAAAAATTACAAATTCCTGAACTAGAACCTCTTAAGTTGAACAAAATTGATTCCAAAGATTTGAATATTGCACAACAAACTCAATCAGTATTCAGAAGAATTAGAAAAAATGATGAAACAATCTCCGATCAGTAAATATACACATTGGTTCACCATTTTAAACATTATAGTAATAATTTTATTGGTAATACTTTATGTGACCTGTAAATGTAGAAGAAAGCATCATCGAATTGGAATAGCTTTAACCAACGATTACCCACCATCACCACCAGGACCAGGTTCCAGTATTTCATTCCAGCAAAGTATAAGAAGAATTCTTCCGAAAAGAAGAGCAAGTATCCATGTCGGAGAACCCATAGAAGAGAATATCGAATTAAATCCAAATAAATCATTAACTTAAAAAGTTGTTGCAAACTCCACCAACTTTTCTTAAATGGCGGAGTTGTTATATAAAGTTATAATTGAATTATTTTTTTAAAGTCAAATAATAATAACAATAACAAAGTATTATTTTAAATATTATTTCATAATATTATATTACATCCGCAAAACGCAGTATCTCACCATATCGTATTACATCTGCAAGACGCAGTAATATTGCACCACATCATATTACATCTCCAAGACGCAGTTTAAGAAGATAACAAAAGTGATAAGGATATTTACGTGCCAGAGATGCAGACCAGTAGTCAGCAAGTTACCATAAAGACCATTGTTAATTGTTTATCCAGTTCGGCCTCCAAAAAGACATTACTATGTATTTTAATTATAATATTTCTAGAAGTTTCGATTCAACCTTAGGAGAAGAGATCCATTGTATTAATTTACGTTTCTTTTTATATTTTTGATGATTAAACATTTTTGATTGTATAAATACTAGATCTCAAGCTAATGGCATCACTTGTGAGTCGACACTTGTGAGTCGACACTTGTGAGTCTAGATTCATACAGTCATGTAAAGTTAAGTTATATTTGTACTTTAATTTTTTTGTTAATAAATAATTGTTTTTAAAAAGTTAATTCCAAGTTAAGTGATTTAACATATATATATATATATATATATATATATATATATATATATATATATATATATATATATATATATAGATTTTGTATTATTGACTGGATTTATAATAAATAAAAAGATGTTCTTGGGGATGCAGTCATATATTCAATAAAATTCTTTGACTGAAGCCGAGCTTTCGAGAATGTTTATTCTCTTCTTCAGTTCAAACTACAAATCGTTACAAAATTATTTCAACAACAACTTAATAGTATTATAAAAATACTTACAATCGTGAATTTAGAATAAATTCAGCTTGTTTTTCTGGAAAAGTGAATGATTTTCAAAATGTTTCATTCTTATGTCGTATTGTGAGAGAATATGATTTTATATATTATTTTGAATATTTATGAATATTTGAAAGAACATTAAAAGGTGTTTTAGGATTTCAAAACATCTATTTCACCCAAAAATTTAGAGGTTGATTAGTGAGAGAAATCGGCCTTTTTTGAGTGAATAAGTATCAGTGCACTTTCAGAATAATCATGTTTATATGTTTCGTATTGTGAGAGAATATGATTACACTTATATGGAAGTTTAAATAATATTATGTATCTTTTTCTTTTAACTGTCAGTTCAAGCCCAGATTAAACGTAATTTAGTCTATGTATGGGTATATATATAAGTGTTTATGCAATATTCTTAAATTATATATTTTTTTTTAAATCTGAACCAGTATCTGCCTTAATAATAATTTTAATTTAATTGTGCTCCTTGTTCAAATAGCCACAAACATACAAAGATCATTCAGTAATATTCATTTGTATCAACAAAATCTAGATACTTTTTTACTTATTGTGTTACCATGACAAATATAAATAATGAAATTTGTAATTGATGGCTATGAAATCTTTCCTGTTTTTGGTTAATTTATTCTAAATTCACGATTGTAAGTATTTTTATAATACTATTAAGTTGTTGTTGAAATAATTTTGTAACGATTTGTAGTTTGCCCTGAAGAAGAGAATAAACATTCTCGAAAGCTCGGCTTCAGTCAAAGAATTTTATTGAATATATGACTGCATCCCCAAGAACATCTTTTTATTTATATATATATATATATATATATATATATTTGATAAAATCGATTTTTGTTGGGGATGCAGTCATTTAATAAATAAAATTCTTTGGATTATGCCAAGCTTTCGAGAATGTTTATTCTCTTCGTCGGGGCAAAATTCGTGAATTTACATAAAATTAACCACAAACAGGAAAGATTTCATAGTCATCATTTCTGATTGACTTTTAGGTATAAAATAGTTCAAAAATCATCCTGATGCACCAGTTTTTCTATATAATTCTATCAGAATTATTTTGTTTTCCGTTCTTATGAACCCGCTATCAAGAAATGCTACATATTGATTTTGATGTTCAATCTCAATAATTGCAAATTGAATGTACGGATCAGAAGAATTGAAAATGTACAATTTCTCTTCGATTACCATCTTGAGGTATGGCTAATATTCAATAGTCGACATATTTTTTAATGGACAGTGGTTAAAAATAGAGTACCTACTGGTATAACTATATCTAACAAAATTCAAAACATAATTCGCTAATATTGGCGATATTTTCGCTCCCATAGGCGTACCCAGAATTTGTTTGTGAAATCTAGCATTGAAAGAAAAGTACGTACTATCAAATAATAAGGATATAATTTTGTTAAAGGTGCCATTCACTTTCAATTGCTGATAAACATGTTTATTGTTGAACTGTCCTCAAAAAAACTCGAGACGAGAGTCGTATATTATCATTGTCTATGGGATTTATATCGCCCATCATGTTCAACGAGGAACGGGGGTCATCGACTATTATGTTGAGTTTTACCACAGGCCAGGGAGCATAAAAAACTCAACATCGTTTCTATAGAAATGTTTCTTTCATCACAACAAACTGAACTCCATCTTCAAATTTCACCAAGGTAAATTTTTACAAAAGCAAGGACCGTTTTAATCTGTTGAGGCTCTACAATATACATACATATATTGGTCTATTGGTACTGGTAATTTTGAAGTTGTGCAAGAGATGAAGTATATATATATCAGTTGCAGGTAGATACTCTTGGCAGCAACTTCTGAAGTACCTGTACCAATAGAATGAATATTTTGTTATTAATGTCTCCTCTGAAAGTCAGTCCTTGTTTTTTGTAAAAAAATATTTATTTCACATTTTTGAGTGTCAACAGAATGATACTATAAATTTTTCGATAACTACACCGTACTAAAGTCTCTAACTCTGAAACCTTTGAAGTCTTTGGAAACATTCCAGATAAAAGGTTTCCGAATTCAGTTTCTTCAATTTGGCTATCTTAGATTTCTGATTTTCTAAAAAAAATTACCCCTTACCCACATTTGGAGGGGATTTTTGGGGGGAAATACATACTGGATTCAAAATTTTTTTAGAACTAATTTTCAATTAGAATCATCAAAATCGGAGTAAATTTAATATGCCAAGCCCGCAAACATGCATACATAAGATAATACAAACATAAAATTGAATTGTATACCTCCTCGTTTTTCAAAGTCTGTCAAAAAACATTTTGCACCTCCTGAACCTATGGCACGCCGTTTTGCTATTAAATTACATAATACAGATTAATAATCAAAATATTCAAAAAAGAAAACTATTCACAAAGAAATTCATAGCCACAGAAATATATACTATATGGCACAGATGATTGCAGTTGTAAATAAATGATTTGTTTTGCTTCAGAAAATTATTTTTATATTTTTAAATCATTTGAACCGTCAAATATTTTGAAATTCTGTTGCTTTCCATTCCATTCCATTGATATTATGGTAAAAAATACTCTAAAACTGAACATATATAGGTAACTTATTTGTATTTTTATTTCCGAATTTTTATTTTTGAATGAAAATTATCTGCATAGTTTTGATCTAGAATTTTTATTCTTATATTAGACTAATATAGGTATATTAGAGTTATGTAGGTACATAAATTTGAAATTTGAATCGTCATGTTTAATTCTTGATTCTTTATTATTGAAAACTAACCCGCAACTTCACCTGCGTAAGTCAGCGGAATCCCCTACAATGGACTTCACAATAAACAATATTTTCGTAATTCGAGAAAATCACGAAATATGTGTTTGCTTATTTATTTTTAGAAGTACTCCTACGAAGTATATGTATATTAGAAAAAATCTTACATATACCGTACATACGTACACACAAAAACGCACCATTTTTCTACAAATCATTTTATACGACTCTGGGTATCTTGAAACGTGGAGATTGTTCAAATTTACAACTTCAGAAAATCGACTCCAATGCAAAAACTTCCGAATGGAAAGTAAAAAATATTCTTAAATTTTTTAAATATCTTGAATTTGAAATTAATTAGAGTGAGCATTGTAAAATTGTAAGAAAAACTGTACGGATTAATAAATAATTGTCGAGAAGTATTGAAATAGAAACCATAAATATTTGGTTGAACATTTTTAGAGATATGAGATACTTGATGCTTATTTAATTTATTTTGTAATGGGTGCGTAATAATTCTGGCTTCAGTTTTTTATGATTCCTGGCCTCTGGCAAAACGCAATATAGAGGTCGATGACCCGCGAATTTACATGAGGGTTGATTATGTGAATCCCATAGACACTGTATTATTCACTCTTCTACCAAAGATTAGGTGTATTTAATCTTTAGTTCTACCTTGTATGTACCTAACACCAAAGACTGACTTCTATTATCTTTGCTAACACTTAACACATAAATCATGGGACCAGAAACTTTAACGACTCTGAAGCGGGACTCTGTGTCATATAGTATTCTATTAATCGACAAGATTCAATGGTAATGTTAATAGAATCTTGTCGATTATTAGAATACTATATGAGTCCCACTTCTGGTCCCTCGCTATTCTTTATAGTTATTTGTTAGTATTCCACTTATATGTATTCAGTATATTTTTTACTAAATGGCTCACACAGAAACAGAATGGGATCCGTTTTTCTGGGGAAGTACCTACATGTGATATATCTATAAATTGTATGTATACAGGGTGGGGCAAATGTGTGGAATAAGCTGATTTCTAGCTAAATTGTAAGTTATAATAAAAAGTATCCCAATAAAAGTTGGGTAAAATTTTCCGTTCTATCATATAAAATGAAATGATGCTGCTTATCGACTGACAATTATACCAATAATTTAAGCTCTGTTAAAGAAATAGCCATGGCAATAAAAAAACGATTGTTTTTAGATAAAAATGCAGCCATCATTTTATTAAATATTATTAAAACTACAACTATCATATCTACCAAACCCTTTGGAAAATTGATAAATTAAAGGTAGTGGCTTTAGATAACGAAGATTTTTGTGATCACGGTTCGATTCTATTCGAAATAGTTTGTGGGGGTTTTGGGGACACAAGCTATGAATATTAGTCATAATTCGATAAGAAGAGGAATTTCATGAATGAGTAGAGAGATATAACTAAAACCGAAAAAAAAATATAGGGTGGAGCCACTCTCCCGGGACGCACTGGTTAGAGAAAAGCAGTTGTCAACTTAGTTTCAATGATGGCTTATTTGGTTGACAGATTAGAGAATTTTAAGTTGGATAATTTGGGTCGTATCCTTATAATGACTTATAAGAGCTATCTGATCGATGAATGAACTAAACAAATATTTAGAATTATTGTGCAGTGGTAATTCATGCTCTCTATGTTTAAGTTACTTTTAGGATATCTTTAGGAACTCGCAATAAGAATTCCTTGTCCAGTTTATTTTCGGCATAACTTTAGGATTTCTCAGAATTCAAAATATATTGTTCTTATTACATCCGCGCTAACTTTAGGAACTCGCAGTAAGATTTCTGGTTCAGGTTACATTCGGGATATATTTAGAAACTCACCAGGAAAATGGAAGGTTAGGTCTTTCAGAAACCTCGTGAGAGATCTATGCTACCTAGATTACATATAGGCCCAATTTTATTTATTCTTATAATTCTATAATATAAAAGCATGTTGTTTTAGTTTTTTTCATCTATTATTTGTTATGCGGAGTTTCCTTTGTAATAACCACTTACCTTGGCATAGGCTGTTATATAGCCCGGCTTTCATTTTATGAGAGAATCATCCCGTATAATTGAGAATATAAGCCAAAAAATGCATGTCTTCAAAACATCTATTACACATATAAAAAGTATACATTTGTTAATAATACAAATAATTAAACAAAAATTATATACATCAATTCCTAACAAGATATATGACTAATGTATGCACCAAAATGTACAAAATTTTGATGTCCCCAAAACAACAATATATGTATATGTTATAAGCTACTGGAAGTTCAAGAAAGAATAAATAGACTTATATCAACGAAATTCTTCTTTCCATAACTACTCTACCAGGACTGCTGAGTCGTTAAGACCTCCTAGATTTAGAGTGAATAGATGTCAAACAAACTCTATTCAGGTCAACTTACAATATTCTACCAGTCCATATAAAGTGTCTAAATTCAAAAAGATTTGAGCTAACTATAAAGCATATGCTTATTGAAAATACATTTTACTCGGTTGATGAGTTTATTGATTGTTGTACAGGCCCAAACATGAATGTGTTTTTACTTAACTTAACTTAGCTATAATTGTATTTTTTGTACAACAAAAGTAGTGCTATAAATTTTATTCTCTTCATGTGGTTGCTACATGATGGAGCTTCAGCCCATAATTATCTACAGGTCAGAGCATTGTTAGATAACGTTTAACCAAATCGCTGGATTGGAAGATTGGATCAGTTAGATGACCAGCAAGATCACCCGATTTAACCAAGCTTGACTTTTTTCTATGAGGGTATGTAACAGACCTTGTTTATAGGAGTCTCGAGCAACTGAGCAGAACAAGCGACAAAGAATAACCGATGTGTTTGGAAGTATTTCGACTGCGATGCTCCAAGATGTGGAAAGGTCCTGTGAAGTAAAAATAAATAAATGACTTGAACAAAACAACAACAAGACATTTTGAACATATTCTAACATGAAAATGTGTTTCTGCGTAAATATAAAAAAATAAACAGATTATTTTTCCATCAACATACATTATTTAAAGAACAAAGTAAATTTGATCCTTCAAAAACTTATTATATAGAAAATAATCTTGAGTTACCTATTTTAGAAGTATTCTCTTTTATTTTTGCTAATGTTGATTTAAAATTTGTAGTCTGTCAAAATATTGTTAAGACACCTGACCGAGATGAAATACCTATCATATTGGACCAATATCATAAAGGCAAAAGTAATTTACATCGCGGAATAAATGAAACTATACGACGGATAAAATCTAAGTATAACTGGACAGGACTAACAAAAGATGTAGAACAATTTATTAAAAACTGTGAAACTTTTCAAAAAGTAAAAATCTGTCGTAAGAATTTAAGCACTCCTATGGTAATAACAGAAACACCAAAAACTCCGTTTGAAAGAATTAATATTGATATTTTTGAGTATCCAACAAGAAATTACGCTTTAACGATTCGAGATGAGTTAACTAAATTTACTCAAGCTTATCCTATTTCAAATAAAAAAGCTTCAACAGTTGTAAATACACTATTAATATTCTTTCAACATTTCGGAACACCTTTGAGAATTCATTGCGATTATGGTCGAGAATTTGATAATTCATTAATAAAAGATTTGTGTACGCTTTATGACATAAAGCTTACTTTTTCTAGCGTTGGCCATCCACAATCGAATGGTTCTTTAGAAAGATTTCACGGAACTCTTGTGGAAATGATCCGTGCACATAAGACAGAAAATCCTGACGAACATCCGTTTAATATTTTGCCATATGCAGTTATATGTTATAATAATACTAAAAACAAAACAACTGGTTTTACCCCATATGAACGGATTTTTGGTCATACGTCTAGTAGACCACCTGAAACTTTATATAATGAGAAGGCTCTTATTACTAAATATATACGTGATTTGAACAACAGAATGCAACATTATTATAAAATTGCACGAGCAAAAAAGCAAGTCAGAAAGAAAAAGCAAAAATTAGATTTGATAAAAATATTTCAGGAAAGCTTCCAGAGTATAAAATAGGAGATAAAGTTTATCTTAAAGAATCTCAAATTAAAGATAAAAGTCAAAATTTGTTTAATGGTCCTTTTGAAATTGTGCAATTATTTGATAATTCTGCAATAGTTTTAAATCCACAAACTAATCAAAAATCAAAAATTAATTTCTATAGACTGAAACCCTACTATGAGTAGTTTCTTTGGTTTCAGATTCTTCGTGCTGATAAATATTATATCAGCTCAATACACACTTAATCCTGTTAATAACACCGTTGGAATCTTTTTCCATGAAGAATGTACTATCAAAATTACGAATGAAAAATGGACACTTTTAGTTTACAAAGATCTGGCCCCAATTAAGAAAACAATGGAAAATAATGATAAAATACTTATAGAAATTTTGGATACTTTAGAAGATCCGTCTCCAAGGTTTATAGCTTTTAAGTCTGAAGTTCAAACACACATAAGTTTATTATCACAAATTTCGAATTCAATAGGTCAAAAATATAAAGAAATTATAGGAGAAACTAAATCATATAACTCCAGGGCAAAGCGAGGTATATTTAATGGAATCGGAACTGTTTGAAAAACTATTACTGGTAATTTAGATGCATCAGATGGAGAATATTATAACGATTGTATTAAAAAATTATCTCATGATGAATTTGAGTTGGAAAATCTTCTTAAAAAACAAATTTCAGTTACAACTTCTGTTATTAAAAATTTTAATAATACTATACAAAAATTACAAATTGATGAGAAGACTTTTAATGAAGATATAAAAGAAATTCAAAATACTTTGATGGATATTGCTGATGATATCGCATTTTATGAAGCACAAATAAGGATATTGAACATTTGTGAATCACTAATGGAAAGCTATATTTTCTTAGAAGATTCCCTTAATACTATTTTAAATTCGATCACTTTTGCTCGCATAAGATTATTACATAGCTCAATAATAGCACGTTCAGATTTAATCAATTCTTTACAAGATATAGCAAAATCTCTTGTAAGAAATAATTTACCTTTACAACCGTATACGTCAAATATAGCTAATTATCTTAATATTATTGAATTAGAGGCATATCAATCAGAAAGTAAAATAATATTTGTTCTCAAAATTCCTCTCATTGATCCAGAAGCTTATATACTATATCGACTCTATCCAATACCAATATTAGATGATCGAACAGGTATTTATCATATTTTACCAACTACATAAAAATATATTGCGCGGGATGATGATTCACTGCTGTATTTGTCATTGCGAAATCAGGATAATTGCAAGACTCTTGAAAGAAGCATAAAAATCTGTTCTAATCTCCTCCCATATCCAATTGACAACGATGCAATTTGCGAAGCACAACTATTAAGAAAATTAACTCAGATGCCCAAGACATGTCAAACATCTCTTCTTTTTGTTAAAGATTATAAATTGATTTAAATCTATGGTTAATCACTGTTTCGGACCCTTTGCCAATCACGATTAAATGTGGAAATGGGGAAATTAAATCAGAAATTATTAAAACTAATAGTTTACTGAAATTACAACCTGAGTGTATGCCTTTATTGGAAGTACAAAAGTTCATGCTCAATACCCAATTGACACATACCAAGAAATCAAGTATCGAAGTCATCCAGTCACAATTCCATTTGACTGTTGCAAATATATTCCTGAAAAATTACAAATTCCTGAACTAGAACCTCTTAAGTTGAACAAAATTGATTCCAAAGATTTGAATATTGCACAACAAACTCAATCAGTATTCAGAAGAATTAGAAAAAATGATGAAACAATCTCCGATCAGTAAATATACACATTGGTTCACCATTTTAAACATTATAGTAATAATTTTATTGGTAATACTTTATGTGACCTGTAAATGTAGAAGAAAGCATCATCGAATTGGAATAGCTTTAACCAACGATTACCCACCATCACCACCAGGACCAGGTTCCAGTATTTCATTCCAGCAAAGTATAAGAAGAATTCTTCCGAAAAGAAGAGCAAGTATCCATGTCGGAGAACCCATAGAAGAGAATATCGAATTAAATCCAAATAAATCATTAACTTAAAAAGTTGTTGCAAACTCCACCAACTTTTCTTAAATGGCGGAGTTGTTATATAAAGTTATAATTGAATTATTTTTTTAAAGTCAAATAATAATAACAATAACAAAGTATTATTTTAAATATTATTTCATAATATTATATTACATCCGCAAAACGCAGTATCTCACCATATCGTATTACATCTGCAAGACGCAGTAATATTGCACCACATCATATTACATCTCCAAGACGCAGTTTAAGAAGATAACAAAAGTGATAAGGATATTTACGTGCCAGAGATGCAGACCAGTAGTCAGCAAGTTACCATAAAGACCATTGTTAATTGTTTATCCAGTTCGGCCTCCAAAAAGACATTACTATGTATTTTAATTATAATATTTCTAGAAGTTTCGATTCAACCTTAGGAGAAGAGATCCATTGTATTAATTTACGTTTCTTTTTATATTTTTGATGATTAAACATTTTTGATTGTATAAATACTAGATCTCAAGCTAATGGCATCACTTGTGAGTCGACACTTGTGAGTCGACACTTGTGAGTCTAGATTCATACAGTCATGTAAAGTTAAGTTATATTTGTACTTTAATTTTTTTGTTAATAAATAATTGTTTTTAAAAAGTTAATTCCAAGTTAAGTGATTTAACATATATATATATATATATATATATATATATATATATATATATATATATATATATATATATATATATATATATATATATATATATATATATATATATATATATAGATTTTGTATTATTGACTGGATTTATAATAAATAAAAAGATGTTCTTGGGGATGCAGTCATATATTCAATAAAATTCTTTGACTGAAGCCGAGCTTTCGAGAATGTTTATTCTCTTCTTCAGTTCAAACTACAAATCGTTACAAAATTATTTCAACAACAACTTAATAGTATTATAAAAATACTTACAATCGTGAATTTAGAATAAATTCAGCTTGTTTTTCTGGAAAAGTGAATGATTTTCAAAATGTTTCATTCTTATGTCGTATTGTGAGAGAATATGATTTTATATATTATTTTGAATATTTATGAATATTTGAAAGAACATTAAAAGGTGTTTTAGGATTTCAAAACATCTATTTCACCCAAAAATTTAGAGGTTGATTAGTGAGAGAAATCGGCCTTTTTTGAGTGAATAAGTATCAGTGCACTTTCAGAATAATCATGTTTATATGTTTCGTATTGTGAGAGAATATGATTACACTTATATGGAAGTTTAAATAATATTATGTATCTTTTTCTTTTAACTGTCAGTTCAAGCCCAGATTAAACGTAATTTAGTCTATGTATGGGTATATATATAAGTGTTTATGCAATATTCTTAAATTATATATTTTTTTTTAAATCTGAACCAGTATCTGCCTTAATAATAATTTTAATTTAATTGTGCTCCTTGTTCAAATAGCCACAAACATACAAAGATCATTCAGTAATATTCATTTGTATCAACAAAATCTAGATACTTTTTTACTTATTGTGTTACCATGACAAATATAAATAATGAAATTTGTAATTGATGGCTATGAAATCTTTCCTGTTTTTGGTTAATTTATTCTAAATTCACGATTGTAAGTATTTTTATAATACTATTAAGTTGTTGTTGAAATAATTTTGTAACGATTTGTAGTTTGCCCTGAAGAAGAGAATAAACATTCTCGAAAGCTCGGCTTCAGTCAAAGAATTTTATTGAATATATGACTGCATCCCCAAGAACATCTTTTTATTTATATATATATATATATATATATATTTGATAAAATCGATTTTTGTTGGGGATGCAGTCATTTAATAAATAAAATTCTTTGGATTATGCCAAGCTTTCGAGAATGTTTATTCTCTTCGTCGGGGCAAAATTCGTGAATTTACATAAAATTAACCACAAACAGGAAAGATTTCATAGTCATCATTTCTGATTGACTTTTAGGTATAAAATAGTTCAAAAATCATCCTGATGCACCAGTTTTTCTATATAATTCTATCAGAATTATTTTGTTTTCCGTTCTTATGAACCCGCTATCAAGAAATGCTACATATTGATTTTGATGTTCAATCTCAATAATTGCAAATTGAATGTACGGATCAGAAGAATTGAAAATGTACAATTTCTCTTCGATTACCATCTTGAGGTATGGCTAATATTCAATAGTCGACATATTTTTTAATGGACAGTGGTTAAAAATAGAGTACCTACTGGTATAACTATATCTAACAAAATTCAAAACATAATTCGCTAATATTGGCGATATTTTCGCTCCCATAGGCGTACCCAGAATTTGTTTGTGAAATCTAGCATTGAAAGAAAAGTACGTACTATCAAATAATAAGGATATAATTTTGTTAAAGGTGCCATTCACTTTCAATTGCTGATAAACATGTTTATTGTTGAACTGTCCTCAAAAAAACTCGAGACGAGAGTCGTATATTATCATTGTCTATGGGATTTATATCGCCCATCATGTTCAACGAGGAACGGGGGTCATCGACTATTATGTTGAGTTTTACCACAGGCCAGGGAGCATAAAAAACTCAACATCGTTTCTATAGAAATGTTTCTTTCATCACAACAAACTGAACTCCATCTTCAAATTTCACCAAGGTAAATTTTTACAAAAGCAAGGACCGTTTTAATCTGTTGAGGCTCTACAATATACATACATATATTGGTCTATTGGTACTGGTAATTTTGAAGTTGTGCAAGAGATGAAGTATATATATATCAGTTGCAGGTAGATACTCTTGGCAGCAACTTCTGAAGTACCTGTACCAATAGAATGAATATTTTGTTATTAATGTCTCCTCTGAAAGTCAGTCCTTGTTTTTTGTAAAAAAATATTTATTTCACATTTTTGAGTGTCAACAGAATGATACTATAAATTTTTCGATAACTACACCGTACTAAAGTCTCTAACTCTGAAACCTTTGAAGTCTTTGGAAACATTCCAGATAAAAGGTTTCCGAATTCAGTTTCTTCAATTTGGCTATCTTAGATTTCTGATTTTCTAAAAAAAATTACCCCTTACCCACATTTGGAGGGGATTTTTGGGGGGAAATACATACTGGATTCAAAATTTTTTTAGAACTAATTTTCAATTAGAATCATCAAAATCGGAGTAAATTTAATATGCCAAGCCCGCAAACATGCATACATAAGATAATACAAACATAAAATTGAATTGTATACCTCCTCGTTTTTCAAAGTCTGTCAAAAAACATTTTGCACCTCCTGAACCTATGGCACGCCGTTTTGCTATTAAATTACATAATACAGATTAATAATCAAAATATTCAAAAAAGAAAACTATTCACAAAGAAATTCATAGCCACAGAAATATATACTATATGGCACAGATGATTGCAGTTGTAAATAAATGATTTGTTTTGCTTCAGAAAATTATTTTTATATTTTTAAATCATTTGAACCGTCAAATATTTTGAAATTCTGTTGCTTTCCATTCCATTCCATTGATATTATGGTAAAAAATACTCTAAAACTGAACATATATAGGTAACTTATTTGTATTTTTATTTCCGAATTTTTATTTTTGAATGAAAATTATCTGCATAGTTTTGATCTAGAATTTTTATTCTTATATTAGACTAATATAGGTATATTAGAGTTATGTAGGTACATAAATTTGAAATTTGAATCGTCATGTTTAATTCTTGATTCTTTATTATTGAAAACTAACCCGCAACTTCACCTGCGTAAGTCAGCGGAATCCCCTACAATGGACTTCACAATAAACAATATTTTCGTAATTCGAGAAAATCACGAAATATGTGTTTGCTTATTTATTTTTAGAAGTACTCCTACGAAGTATATGTATATTAGAAAAAATCTTACATATACCGTACATACGTACACACAAAAACGCACCATTTTTCTACAAATCATTTTATACGACTCTGGGTATCTTGAAACGTGGAGATTGTTCAAATTTACAACTTCAGAAAATCGACTCCAATGCAAAAACTTCCGAATGGAAAGTAAAAAATATTCTTAAATTTTTTAAATATCTTGAATTTGAAATTAATTAGAGTGAGCATTGTAAAATTGTAAGAAAAACTGTACGGATTAATAAATAATTGTCGAGAAGTATTGAAATAGAAACCATAAATATTTGGTTGAACATTTTTAGAGATATGAGATACTTGATGCTTATTTAATTTATTTTGTAATGGGTGCGTAATAATTCTGGCTTCAGTTTTTTATGATTCCTGGCCTCTGGCAAAACGCAATATAGAGGTCGATGACCCGCGAATTTACATGAGGGTTGATTATGTGAATCCCATAGACACTGTATTATTCACTCTTCTACCAAAGATTAGGTGTATTTAATCTTTAGTTCTACCTTGTATGTACCTAACACCAAAGACTGACTTCTATTATCTTTGCTAACACTTAACACATAAATCATGGGACCAGAAACTTTAACGACTCTGAAGCGGGACTCTGTGTCATATAGTATTCTATTAATCGACAAGATTCAATGGTAATGTTAATAGAATCTTGTCGATTATTAGAATACTATATGAGTCCCACTTCTGGTCCCTCGCTATTCTTTATAGTTATTTGTTAGTATTCCACTTATATGTATTCAGTATATTTTTTACTAAATGGCTCACACAGAAACAGAATGGGATCCGTTTTTCTGGGGAAGTACCTACATGTGATATATCTATAAATTGTATGTATACAGGGTGGGGCAAATGTGTGGAATAAGCTGATTTCTAGCTAAATTGTAAGTTATAATAAAAAGTATCCCAATAAAAGTTGGGTAAAATTTTCCGTTCTATCATATAAAATGAAATGATGCTGCTTATCGACTGACAATTATACCAATAATTTAAGCTCTGTTAAAGAAATAGCCATGGCAATAAAAAAACGATTGTTTTTAGATAAAAATGCAGCCATCATTTTATTAAATATTATTAAAACTACAACTATCATATCTACCAAACCCTTTGGAAAATTGATAAATTAAAGGTAGTGGCTTTAGATAACGAAGATTTTTGTGATCACGGTTCGATTCTATTCGAAATAGTTTGTGGGGGTTTTGGGGACACAAGCTATGAATATTAGTCATAATTCGATAAGAAGAGGAATTTCATGAATGAGTAGAGAGATATAACTAAAACCGAAAAAAAATATAGGGTGGAGCCACTCTCCCGGGACGCACTGGTTAGAGAAAAGCAGTTGTCAACTTAGTTTCAATGATGGCTTATTTGGTTGACAGATTAGAGAATTTTAAGTTGGATAATTTGGGTCGTATCCTTATAATGACTTATAAGAGCTATCTGATCGATGAATGAACTAAACAAATATTTAGAATTATTGTGCAGTGGTAATTCATGCTCTCTATGTTTAAGTTACTTTTAGGATATCTTTAGGAACTCGCAATAAGAATTCCTTGTCCAGTTTATTTTCGGCATAACTTTAGGATTTCTCAGAATTCAAAATATATTGTTCTTATTACATCCGCGCTAACTTTAGGAACTCGCAGTAAGATTTCTGGTTCAGGTTACATTCGGGATATATTTAGAAACTCACCAGGAAAATGGAAGGTTAGGTCTTTCAGAAACCTCGTGAGAGATCTATGCTACCTAGATTACATATAGGCCCAATTTTATTTATTCTTATAATTCTATAATATAAAAGCATGTTGTTTTAGTTTTTTTCATCTATTATTTGTTATGCGGAGTTTCCTTTGTAATAACCACTTACCTTGGCATAGGCTGTTATATAGCCCGGCTTTCATTTTATGAGAGAATCATCCCGTATAATTGAGAATATAAGCCAAAAAATGCATGTCTTCAAAACATCTATTACACATATAAAAAGTATACATTTGTTAATAATACAAATAATTAAACAAAAATTATATACATCAATTCCTAACAAGATATATGACTAATGTATGCACCAAAATGTACAAAATTTTGATGTCCCCAAAACAACAATATATGTATATGTTATAAGCTACTGGAAGTTCAAGAAAGAATAAATAGACTTATATCAACGAAATTCTTCTTTCCATAACTACTCTACCAGGACTGCTGAGTCGTTAAGAACTCCTAGATTTAGAGTGAATAGATGTCAAACAAACTCTATTCAGGTCAACTTACAATATTCTACCAGTCCATATAAAGTGTCTAAATTCAAAAAGATTTGAGCTAACTATAAAGCATATGCTTATTGAAAATACATTTTACTCGGTTGATGAGTTTATTGATTGTTGTACAGGCCCAAACATGAATGTGTTTTTACTTAACTTAACTTAGCTATAATTGTATTTTTTGTACAACAAAAGTAGTGCTATAAATTTTATTCTCTTCATGTGGTTGCTACATGATGGAGCTTCAGCCCATAATTATCTACAGGTCAGAGCATTGTTAGATAACGTTTAACCAAATCGCTGGATTGGAAGATTGGATCAGTTAGATGACCAGCAAGATCACCCGATTTAACCAAGCTTGACTTTTTTCTATGAGGGTATGTAACAGACCTTGTTTATAGGAGTCTCGAGCAACTGAGCAGAACAAGCGACAAAGAATAACCGATGTGTTTGGAAGTATTTCGACTGCGATGCTCCAAGATGTGGAAAGGTCCTGTGAAGTAAAAATAAATAAATGACTTGAACAAAACAACAACAAGACATTTTGAACATATTCTAACATGAAAATGTGTTTCTGCGTAAATATAAAAAAATAAACAGATTATTTTTCCATCATAAAAATGGCTAGTCAGATACGTTAGATATCTCTGTGTCCCGGTAGCAGACCTACATATAATATGTTTTATCTACTATTGTTCTCTATATTATAACTTTGTACTTATATTAAAACTAGACCCGATCATGGATTTTAAGAGCCAGCACTTTTAATATTATAAATACCTTGATAATTGTAAACTAGGATTCAGATTCAGAATAAAGACGACGAAGTGAACAGTTGTGCCTTACTCCATGTTCCCATATAAATTATCATAAATTATATCCGGCTTGGGGAGATTGATCACAGTGACTACCAGTGCCTGTTCTTCAATGAGGGCTACTGTCAAAAGTCCAAACCAAGAAAAGAACAAAGTAAGTGCTCTCCTGCTGTTCCCCATTTCCGTTTTCTTTTTGGTTCTCACCCTCCCGATGCGAATTAGAGTTAAGAAACAAACCGAACTGTTATTTCAATAGCAAAATGAAAAAATAAACAAACCGAACTGGTAGTTCAATAGAATAAGAAACCAGAACAAAAGTTCACAAGCAAACAAACAAACCAAACAAACAACATATCGATAAGAACATGTAATAACTAGAAACTTAGATGAAATCTTAGAAGAAATACAAAGTCAATCAGAAATCACATTATTTCTGCCAGAAATTCACATAGATAGATACTAGACATTTAGATACCCAATTATTGATATTATATTTCAATACAGTACCACTTTTTGATAGAAACAATCTAGTATTTCATTCATATATTGAATCAATACGAAGTACATTTTTAAATTTCCCCGATAATCCTCATCATATCACTCATAATTTAATTATTCAAGCCGTAGGAAATAAATAACGAGGACGCGCACTAACCTTACTAGCCAGTAGAAACGATTTAATTACTTGGTGGAATACACACACTATTAAAATTAACATTCGGACCAGTGTGATTTACAATATCTTACACACCAATTGAAATCTATGCGACCTAAGAAAGACCATATGATTTTGGATTACGATTACAAGAACTCAGAGCTGTCATGATAATTAAAATAAATGAAACTAATGATAGATATAATAGCAAGTGCACCTCTTAGAGGTTTACAAATTCAAAATTATAGCAACATTACTAAAACTATGTTCATAACAAATCTACCATCAAATATACAAACGATAATTGGATTAAGAAACCCACCATCATTAGAAGACGCAATGAGTCATGTTCTGGAAGAAGAAGAATTTTTGAATTTTGCTATATTACAAAAGACTGATCATAGTCCGACTAAATTTTCAAAACCATTTATGCATGAACGAAGTGTTACAAATCCATTAGCTCAACAATCAAGCAATTATAATCAAAATTATAAACCAAGCCCCAATAATAATTCCAATTAAAATCAACAACAATCAAGTTTTATGCCACCACAAAATAATAGTCAACAACAAAGGCAGAATTATCAAAGTTTCCCAAGACAAAACCATACACCATCAGCTATGCAAAATGTTTGGAAACCCAGATCAGTGAATAATTTACCTTAACCAGAACCAATGTCAGGAGTATCACATACCTACGAATAATACTCAACGACCAACAAGACAGAAGCCAGAGTATAGTAGATACTTAAATAATACTGAATTAAATGATAACATTCAAACTCAATAACAAAATTATGAACAAGAAAATAATTATCAAGAATTATCAGACCAAACTTATAACAACGAACACGATTTTGATCAAGAAGATAGTACAACTCAGGATTTTATGCAAACCCAACAAATAGATTAACCGACTTAACGGAAATAAATGCACTTCCGTATATCAATATGGTGTTAGGAAATAAAACTTATAAATTCTTAATTGCTACAGGATGATCTTTATCCATTATTAGGCCATCTATTATTGAAAGAATTTTTCATGAAAACATGTAACTCAACCCTACATCAATTCAAACTTGTGCTGGAAAAACAAAAGCATTATCTATATAAAGCCCAAATCTTATCTTTTTCATAATTTTCTTCTAACAATCCGATTTAATTCGTTTTATTTGATTTTCATAATTATTTCGATGGGCTTATAGAACTTTATGATTAAATAGACGCTAAACTTAATCTGAATTTTAATAACAGTACCTTAGAAAATGTTGAAATTCCACATTATTTTCAAAATGAGTTTTATCGTTCTTTGTATGATTTAAATCCTTTAGAAATTCGAAGACTTCAAATCCCTGTTACAATTAAAAATGGTTCAGTCTTAATTCCAGAATTTCAGTCATCATTATGTCCCCGAAACTATATCTGATAGAATAGGAAATGGCTTTGCTGAAGTAGAGATTCATAACTTGATCAATATTCATCAAATAATATCCTTTACAGTATCTCAATATTCTATACCATTTTCAGATAAAGATTATGAAATTTTCAATTGTAATTCTGTACCACCACATTGAAGAAATTAGAATATTGATATAACCAAACTAATCAGAACAAATCATATGAATGATGAAGAAAAACAAGCTATAATAAATAATAAACAACAACAGATGATACACCAAGTTATACTAGGACATATGGATATCCACATGTATACAAAGAAGAACTTCAAGAATAAATTACAAAAATGATCTAGAACGTTATTATACGACCAACTTTATCACCCTGGAGTTTGCCTATTTGGTTTCCTAAAAAACAGATGCCTCAATACCAAAGAAATGAAGAATAGTCATAGACTATAGAAAACTCTTAATGAAAGAACAATAACTGATAGATATCCGATTCCTAATATAACAGACATTAGATAAATTAGGAAGGAGCTGCTGTTTCACTACACTGGACCTTGCCTACGGATTTTATAAAATCGAAATGTCACCTGAATCAATATCAGAAACCGCTTTTAATACAGAGCATGGACATTATGAATTATTAAGAATGCAATTTGGATAAAAAATGCTCCAAGTACATTTTAAAGTATAGACAATATTTTAAGAGAACACATTAATAAAACATGCCTGGTATATTTAGATGATATAATCATATTTTCAACATCATTGCAAGAGCACATTCATAACATTAAAAAAATATTCCAAAACCTACAAAAAGCTAATTTGAGAGTACAACTTGATAAATCAGAATTCTTAAAGAAGAATGTTGAATTCCTAGGACACATCGTTACCCCAGAAGGAATTACACCATAAATAAATTTGAATTAAACCAAATTGCATTACGAAAATGCAATACGTTAGTAATTCCTGCAGAGATAAATTAATATATGTGCGCTGGAACTGGTATATCTTACATCACTATAAACTTGCATACTAAAAATTAAAAATAAACTTAACAATTAACCTATGAGAGCTCTCAATATAAAATAAAAAATAAATTCCATCAAAATAAAGAACAATGCTCAAGACAATATATAATATATTACCAATAAAATAAACAAATTTTCAATATTTTTTTCTTGTATTTTTCTATGGATTCAAATATTTAAATAGTGAAAAGGAAATGATTTTTTGTAAGATTTGATTAAATATTAACCTTTATCCAATGCTTTATTTTAGTTTTAGACACTTTTTTTGTTATCATTCTATAGTCATTAGGCAACTGATTAAACAATTTAATTGCAACAATATAGCTTTTTTGTTACGAACAGCTTTGCAGCATTTTGGCATTTCGATGGCTTTATGTCTAGTTTTACTAGTGAATTTTTCAAATTTATTTTTAAGTTTATTATAATAGTATATAATTGACTCCATATAAAAAGATTGTTCAAGTGTTAGTGGATAATTAATAGGAAAAGTGTTCTTATTAATAATCTTCATTACTCTATTTTGCAATATTTGTAATAAACTAAGATTATTGGAATATGCTCCACCCCAAGCAATTATACCATATCTTGTTATGATCTGTAAAAACGCTTGGTATATTACCAATAATATTTTTTATCCATGAATTGGAATAATTAGTTTTATTTATTAAGTAGATATTCAATATGTTTGTCACATTTTAAATTATAATCAATTATAATACCTAGATATTTGCAACTTTCTACTCTGCTTAGTATCTCATTATTAATTTTTATTTCAATTTCAGTAGGTACACTATCTTCATAATTACCCAAAGTAATATGTACAGTCTTATCTATATTTAGAGTTAGTTTGTTAGAGTTTAACCATAAAGCAATTTGAGATAATAATTCATTCGTTTTATGTTTAGCTTCATTCCATGTTTTATCAGAAGTAATTGCTGCCGTAGCATCAGCATATACTATTTCATCATTTGTTATCTCATCCAAAAGATCATTTACGTATAGTATAAAAAGCAGTGGTCCTAAAATAGTACCTCGAGGTAAACCAGTTCTGATTACGTTATATTCACTGAAAATATTATCATCTTTAATTCTATGTTGTAGATTTGACAAGTAGTTGTTTAAAAGATTAGTAGGTACACTGCCTCTTATTCTATAGTAGTACATTTTATCAAGTAATATTTCATGGTTTACCATATCAAAAGCTTTTGCTAGATCAAGGAAAGTTACAATAATTGGTTCAGTTTCATCTAAGCACGTAAATTATATTTATTTTTTAATATGAAATAAATTATTCAACAATAGAAAAAGAATTACTAGCCATAATATGGAGTTGTTTTAGACCTTATTTATTGAAAAATTTAATTTAATTTAAAAATTTTCACTCACCACAAAGTTCTAGAACGACTTAGCAATTTGAAATCACCAAATACAAGATTAATTTGATGAAAATCACATTTAGAAGAATACGACTATGTTATTAAATACAAATCAGGAAAGTCTATTTGATAAAAATCTACATAAGGTAAAAATAAAATCTAATGCAAAGAAGATGACATTATGATAAACTTTCAAAGTAATTATTCAACCTCATAAACTATACTGCGTTTCCTTTCGAATTAAAGCAGATGAACTTAAAAACAAGAATACTAATAATAATTCAAAGTAAATTTATAAATTTAAATTCGATAATTTTAAAATTATTTTTAACCGATCTTATTACACAAGAAGATCAACATCAGAAAATAAGATATCATCATAATTGAAAGATTGTAGATTGTAGATTGAAAGGGGGTTTCAATGCACTGCGACCTTTAGGTCTATTGTGCCCCCCGTCAGAGCTGTTCTCGCTATTTCGATTTCTACAGCTCGCCCTCCAGTTCCAGAGTTCTAATGAACTCCAGTATCTGGGATGGCTTCAAGCGGATTACTTCCTCACTACTGACAGTTTCTTGTCCAAAGCATTTTATGCGTTGGCTGGCTATTGCGAGGCATTCCGTCACCAGGTGATCCGGAGTTTCCTCCTCTTCCCCGCAGAATCTGCACTCGTCGTTTTCTGCTAGACCCAATCTCGACAGGTGCTTCCTGAGGCGGCAATGTCCTGTAAGGAATCTAGTGAGCAGGTGTAGCATATTCTTGCTAAGATCCAGATGTTTCTTAGATCTCGCAGTGTCAAAGTTTCCAAGAAACTTTTTGGAATGATCCAGCCCAGGAAGATTCCGCCAGAGGTTTTCTCTTTCGGTCTCTTCCTTCTCCTGGAACTCTTTCTTGTAGGTACATTTACCTGTGCCACAGAAAGGTTCTGGGCCAATAAAAGGAGCTTGTGCTCCTTTTTTGGCAAGTGTGTTGGCCTCTTCATTTCCTTTGATTCCGGAGTGGCCGGGAACCCAGATTAGATAGACCTTGTTATTCTTGCCGATTTTGTTGAGTTTTCTTCGGCACTCCCATACTATCTTAGAATCGATGATATGGGAGCTCAGTGCTTTAATCGCAGCCTGACTATCAGAGTGTATGGCTATATCACATTTCTGATAGTTTCTTTCTAGGTTCATTTCCACACATCTTTCGATTGCAAGTATTTCTGCCTGAAAGATGCTTGGACAGCGGCCTAACGGTAGTGAGCATTTGGTGCCAGGCCCGAATACTCCAGCGCCAGTCCCCGTCGTGGTTTTAGAACCATCTGTGTACCATTTGATGGTATTTTTCTTAAGGGCTTGGGATGTAGACTCCCTTTCCCAATCTTCTTTTCTACTTAGCATCGTGGTGAACGTTTTCTCGATGCTAGTTTTCTTTATCATCTCGTCACTGGGAAGGTTCGCTGACAGGATATAGTTCGTCAGAGAGGACCAGGCTCTTTGATTCCTAATTCCCTCATGGCCAGTACCTTCCCTGGATAGTCTTAGAATGGCCTCATGGGCTACTCTATCTATCACCAGATGTAGAGGTGTGAGATCTGTAATGATCTCCAGTGCTCTAGTTGGGCACGTTCTCAAGGCTCCAGTGATACAGACACAGGCAAGCCTTTGTAATCTATCGAGGGCAGTCCTCGTATAGGTTTGCCTTGCCTTGACATGCCAAACTATTGCTCCATAAGTTATTATAGGCCTCACAATCATGACGTACATCCATCGCAGTATTTTTGGGTTACAACCCCAAGTCCTACCAGCGAGTCTTCTGCACGCCATCAAGGCCTTTGTTGCTTTATTGGCAGTAATCTCGAAGTGTTTATTCCACAGAAGTTTGCTATCTAGGGTTACTCCCAGATATTTAACTTCAGACTTCCATCCTATGATAATTGAAAGATACAACATTAAGGAATGAATGCAACCTTGACGACGTTAAACAAAAAATATTATTGGCCTAATAAGACCAGAGATGTACAAACTTATGTAAATACATTTCAAACATGCAAATATGAACGCAAACCACAGAATTCACCAAATGAAGTTTCACTTACACCTTCAAGACCTACTGAAATAATACACAGGGATATTTTTTATCAATAACAATATATTTTTAACATTTTTCGATCATTTCTCGAAATATGCTCAAGCTATCCCTTTAAGCAAATATCACCCATATATGTAATGGACGGACTTACCACCTTTATATACTTTGTAGGAATACCATAAAACTTCAATATACATCTATAACTCTCCAGTAGAACGACTACAATCAACATTGTTAGATGAACTAAGATGTCTTACCTGAGAAAAACCACATGAAAACATAACTAACCTAATGAAGATAGCAATAATGGGATATAACCACACTAACCACACCCCACAAAGTGAAAATAAATACACAACATTTGAAATCTTTTTTTTGGACATCTTCATCAAACACTATATTTCGATATCGAGATCGAGAGTTAAAAGAAAACGAATTATTCCAGGCACACGTCCAAGAGAAAGACCAAGGAAAAATGCAAATTAGGAAGTTCATAGTAATAATCCTATTCCTCACTTTTTCAGAAACCTTCAATCAAATCAAAGTTACACCTATAGAAAATGGATTCTTTCAGATTAAAATTAGGAATAATGAGAAACCAACTAACTCAACACAATTTTATCTATTATGTTAAATTACACCCAATGAATGAAAAAACTGAGTCAACAGAGTTGCAATTGAACTTATTGAAAAAAGAAATCTTGCAAATCAATAATATCACCAAAGACATAGGGCTAACAACATTATTTTTACAAGCTGAATTTGGAAGACGTTGACCTTGCTGATATCAGAACATTAATAGAGTTAGCAAAACTTTCCAAGACAACAAACTTGTCACCTGAAGACCTTAATCTAATGAAGTCAAGTAATCATTGGTTTATGATAAAAATAATAATAATTACACTATCACTAGTAATTAGTGGAATGACATATTTTGGAAGATGGAATCAATGTTATAAATTCATCCAAAACTGAGTTTCCAATTCACAAGAGGACCCGTCGCCAGGGGGCGATGCTACCACTTCCGCGGGAGGAGTTATGTTAGTGTCCCGGTAGCTGAGCTACATATTATATATTTTATCTATTGTTTTCTATTTTATAACTTTTTTGTTAAGTTAGAACTAGACCAGATCATTTTTTTAAGAGTCAGCACTTTGAATATTATAAATGCCATGATAATTGTAAACTAGATCAGATTCAGAAAAAAGACATCGAAGTGAACAGTTGTGCCCTACTCCACGTTCCATATAACTTGTTTTTTTCATACTGCTTTACTGGACATGTTCATGGTTTTTGGTAAATATCTTATAAACGGCTTAGAATTTTAATATACTTGTAAATACAAAAAGTAATTGTTCTTATAGTCTGTATCAAACAATGAAATAATATACTGGGTGTAACATTTGAAAATCTTAAGAAAAATTAGTTTGAAAATTGACATTTTTGGAACCAAATGTTGACACCCTATATAAAATTAAAATAAAATAATTTCAGAGTATCGTTAGACTTTCCATATTAAATATGTTTCTACGTATCCGGAAAAAGAACAGATGTTTGTCCGTTTTTAAGTTATTATTTTCAAGCTTGTCTAAACGATTTTTTGGTGTTACTAATGCAAATTAAATGAAATTTTGAGAAATGGGAACAAACACTAAAATGAAACTAAATATAGAAAAAAATAAGGGCCGTGATATCAAATTTTTTTTTGGTCGTCACCCTTTTTTGGAGCACCTGTATATAGGAAAATATTTTCCTCAAATAGACTCATATCTTACTATACTAACGAAATTCCTAACCTAATTGGTATATGACCTATAGATGCCTAATGCACTATTGCAGGATCCTGTATTGGGTATGAAGAAGTCGGATCTCCGAAGTAGTAAAATGTAGAGAATATGCTGCCTGGACCAAAAACCATCGATCCAATCCCTAGCTATATAACGTTTAGAGAATGTACTAACGTACCAAAATACATATCATATATGTAATTTCAATGACACCTTCAAGTGATTCCACAACAGAAACTATTGAAAAGGGATGCTTACACCTTTAAAGTGGCTTAGGATACTCGTCGGAACTTGCAACTGTGTAGACTAGGCGAAAGTTTGATAAGCAGTTTCTGAACATATTTGTATGAGTATGATCAATTTTCTTATATTTTTCAAATTTTCATTCACCATCAATGTCATCAGTCAACATCTATTACTTGAGAACTACAGTACCTACAGTGATTAGAAGTGATTTGTATATTGTCTTTATATAATGAACATTAGTATCTTCATATTACTTGGAAAACTGGAAGCAACTAATTAGGATATAACGAAACATCTTGTGGTGGAACATATTCTCTCTTATGCAAGTTATTATTAATGGTGCTCAGATCAAATGACATTCACCTATCTCAACCCAGTCTAGCATTTGAAAGAGCTCCACAGCCTACTTGCAAAATATTCAACAGTTAACATATGTAATTATAAAGTTATGAACCATGTAGGTATCTCCTTTAATCTTATTTCAACTGGGTGTTATAAATTTCGGTTGCGGATAAGTATATTCCAGGAGCTAAGAGTAATATTGAATATTTATAATCCTTGTGCCCAGACCTAAAATCATTACTTAACCAATTCTCAAATGATAACCTAGGAGGTTCTAGATAACTATGACGTCATAGCCCAGTAACATTGAAAGGGATGTCATCATAGTTATTTAGTATCTTCATGTTCATCTATTGAGAACTGGTTGAGAAAATCAACATATTTTTTCGATAGCATTGCCCGAAAAATTTTTCGGGGTAGGTATAGATTTATATTTTTGCATTTTTGCAAAATTACCAGTTTCGACAGAATCAATATTATTTCGTATTATTCAGTGCATAAACTAATACAGTTGTTCCTAGTTTTGTAGATAAGTGTTACTGAGAATATGTAACCTTATTTCATTGCCACTTCTAAATATCGCCGTTGCACAGGGCCCTTTAGGTCAATATTTCGAAATAAATATGAATGTAAATATTAGTAGACATGGGGCTACCTTGGACACCCCCTCCACTTCCATCCTCGCTGCTCTCTGATTAGTCAGCCAAGCCACGCCCTCTCGGTGGGGAAATTCAAATTTGACAGCTGACTGCGCCATCTTGGAAGCGGGGGAAATTCAAATTGACAAATGACAGCTGGCATGGGATACAAACAATTTGACATCTGTGCTCAGGCATCCAAGGAACATAGTCATCCAGAAAAAACAGTAGCAGGTAGCGTCAACATCGCTGAGCAGTTGGATTGAGGATGACGTCATGCTGGCAGGATCCAATGAAATGTTCTCACCAATCTCACTGAATCATCAACAAACCAAATATTACAACGACATGCTTCGGTGATATCAGTCAGGTGTTGTGATAAGAGGTTTAATGAATGCTAGACCGCACCCAGCGCGAATTGTTGTCAAAGTTACTCAGCTGATTCAACGTAAAGACCTTCTTTCGTATATTTCTTATCATTTGTTTATCACACATGTAATAATGAATTAATTTTATGATATCAGTATACAAGATGTGTCGGCATTGATTTAAATTAATATGTATATTTCTCATAACTGTGAAAAAGGTACAAATATCAAGAAAAATGAGGCAAGTAACTCAACAAATGACTGAAAATGAGAGAAAAATGGTACAAATATCAAAAAAAATGAGACAAGTAACTACAAAATAGCTATGTGAGATGTGAAAAATGACAGAAAGAAATGCAAAATACATGAAATGAGAGAGAAAAATGGTACAAATATCAAGAAAAATGATACAAGTAACTACAAAATAGCTATGTGAGATGTGGAAAATGACAGAAAGAAATACAAAATACATTAAATGAGAGAGAGAAATGGAACAAATATCAAGCTGAGAAAAATACAAGGAAGCGAATAGGTAAAAAAGTGTACTTACATAGTTTCTCAAACATAATTTTCACTTGTTGTCACATCACTTTCACGTATTTCCCGAGAACCCTACAGCCACGTAAGAAAAGATAAGGAGGAGGAAACGCAAAATACTAGTATTCTAGGTGTGGAGTTACCGTTGCGGTCAACTACACACTGCGTAATATTTTCCAAACATAAACATCACGTCTTTACCTAGTCTACGTATTGTAGATTATTAACCTAAGTTAGGGCGATGACCTGGTACATTGGTCCATCACACACCCCTTCCTTAGAAAAAAATCTAATATCTTTATAATTTTAGATTTTTCGTCAATTGATTATAATAACTATATTAAAATATAACAATATGAACACAATAATAATTACTTATACATAAAATAAAATATCAAACAATAACATGTTTTGACTATACGTAAAAATATATATAAATTTTACATCAATTAAATATAATTAAACATTTGACAAAAGAAATATACAAAATAATTTAACAAAGAACCAGCTTTATCTTTCCATTTTAGTTAATCTAATTCTTATTACATCCTGCGATATAAATATTACCTAATAATACGATGACGACTTCCGGTTAAACGACTACATTATTTATTATTCCGACAAATAGCAATTGTCTCAAAAACTTACTTGAAAATTGAATGAATCACCGGAAATCAGAAACAGTCATGCATGAAAAAGTCAGAAATGTCAAATTATTTTGTGTCAATCTTTCTCTGGATATTAAAATTGTCCTGAATTCATTTTTTTATATGAAAACCTTGCATGCAATATATTTATAATTTTTTCAGCCTACGGCTCTTTTTGGTTTTGGTACTTCAATTTTGTTCTCTCGAGTAATACTATTTATATTATTATAAGCTTGTTTCATTCACTGGAATCACTGATTGCAAAAAGAAAGATTGCCTAATGTTGACGGGTTTTGATATTTCATTGATGCCAAAAACTATATTTAATACTTTGTTTTGAAGGTTAATTAATCTTTTAATATGTGTTTCATTGGCCCCTCCCCATGCGAAAATTCCATAATTTGCAATACTGTGAAAGAGACCGTAATATATAGATACCAGTTCTGAAATGAAATGAATCAAAAATACAATGAAAAACCATAATATATTGAACTCTACTGGGTCATTTCCAAAACATAAATGCAAACTCAGCAAGAAATTTACTCGCTACCGTCTATCAACAGCTGATAGATATAATCAACCCGTTATGTATGCAAGAACACCTCGTTAATGTAGGTTACATACACTATACACATTCAGTATGATGTAGGTTACCACATTTAGTTGATGTTATGCACCATTGTAAAACCCAAATAATTTGTCATAATAAAATTATGAGGAATTATGTTTTGCTATAACACAAATACAACAATATCAAATCGTGTATTAATCAAATATATATAAGTCTTGTCCATGTCCTAAAGTATATTCGATTTCAAATGTAGGAACCATAGATTTCCTTTACGAGAATAAGATATTTTTTCTCAGAATCTATGTGCATTTCAACACTTTTCTATTCAGTTCGAGGAAGCGACGGTATATCTTATGCATGGGGTATGTGCGGTCAAGGTCAACTACACACTGCGTGATATTCAATATAATAACAAAACATTAAGTTTTCACCTAGTCTACGTATTGTAGATTATTAACCTAAGTTAGGGCGATGGCTGTGTACATTGGTCCATCACAAAGCGTTTAAAAACCAGCCGTATGATAGGTGCGAGAAACGATCCTCCAGATTCGGAGGATGAAAATGAAAAATAATATTTTATAATAAATTATTTTTCATTAGTAATAAATATTATAGTTTCTAATAACAGCGAAATAAAAAACCGTTTTAGACATAAGCATGCATTTTATTACATAGGCATCAAATTATAAAACCATCTATACAAAACATCAACGTTTCGAAGGCTGCATCTGCTTGATGAAGCGGTCCGAAGGTGATTCATACAGGATGCTGTACGAAAGCTGGAATACCCCACCAAATCCTCCAAATTAACAATTCTAGCATGTTGTACTTTTTCTGTCAAAAAGTTCTTCTTCTGATGACCTCTCACATAAAGTATATTAACACACAAATTTTCTTTGAGAATATCATCCAATAAGGTGAACTCAATGAAGCCCGATGAATATTTAAGTCCATGAATTTTTTCTAAAGAACAAACTCCACGTCTATCTTCTTTGCTGAGAGCAGAGAACGGTTTGTGTGGCAGCAGTAAAAAATGACTTTATTGCTCTCCAATTTTTATGCTAATATCTTTGGGTTGGAATTGTTGCTCAACTTTGAAGCCTTGAATGTCTACGAATGCTACTCTCATGATGACAACCAAACTGAGAGGTAAAAGTTCGATGATGTTATCATGGACTATAATACAAAAAGCTCGGACGTTGGCGGGGAAGCCTTTAGATGCTTCAATTTCCAGTTTGACATCTACGGTGGAACTTCTAACACTTTCGTCTCGTCTGGAGCAATCGATAACAAACAGAGGATTTGTAGCAAATTCAGCATATCCCAGGAGCGGAGTATGTTGAGAGGAATTCTTGTAACTATATCCGAATTGCGTATACTTGAAGTAGGCTTGAGGAAAGTCACTTTTGTCGAAGGTCAAATGCATCTTTTGCTTCGGATAACTTTCTCCGTTGAGAGTTAATGTGATATTTGTTACATTTACATGATCAAAGTGTGTAGGATCATTGTTAACTTTACTGTAATCATGATTTTTTTGAAAGCACACGATGACGTATCGTGGGCTTTCGAGAAACGAAGAAGTTTTCACTGCCCATATATCATTAGTGGCTCCAGTTGTGAGAGCAGGCAACATATGTAGTTCCCATTTTCTGAAAGGAATCAGAATTGGTGTATGGGCTTTGATTGCTTTCAAAAGTTGCAATTTAATTTCATCGTTTGGATACAATCTTTTCACTTTGACTTCTACATTTTCAATTTCCAATTTACATCGACACAATTAAATAAATATAATTAAACATTTGACAAAAGAAATATACAAAATAATTTTACAATGAACCAGCTTTATCTTTAACACTTTCCATTTTAGTTAATCTAACTCTTATTACATCCTGCGATATAAATATTACATAATAATACGATGACGACTTCCGGTTAAACGACTACATTATTTATTATTCCGACAAATAGCAATTGTCTCAAAAATTTACTTGAAAATTGAATGAATCACCAGAAATCAAAAACAATCATGCATGAAAAAGTCAGAAATGTCAAATTATTTGTCTCTATGTGTCTGTCAACTATAAAATAAATAAATTAATAAAGCACTGCAAATCAAGAAAAAGTGCAAGAAAGAGTCGGAAGAGTCCACTATTTATCTGCCCGTCTGGCATGATTATTTGGATCAGGTAGACCGAAGAGTATTATATTACGACACCGATTCAATAATGTATATCACCCGGTTTAACTACCCCGACCTTTCTACAGGAGATTGTATTGGAGATTTGACAGATGAATTAAATGGTGGATATATAACAGAGTTCGTTTCTGGAGGACCAAAAAATTATGCGTATAAATATATATGTAATGGGAAAGAATCCGTTGTCTCTAAAGTTAAAGGAATCTCTCTAAACTACAATGTGTGTGTCACAGATGTTAAATTTCGAGAAAATAAAAGAAATGATTTTGGAAAAATCAGACCCCATCCATATTACTCAGGAACAAATTATACGTTCGAAAGAGCACCAAGTATTAACGAGAAATTGTGAAAAAATTTATAAACCTCACTCCAAGAGGCATTTTTTAAAAGTTTTTTCTTCAGAACCGTTTAGGTATAGAAAAAAATTAAATATTTGAATAATTTTTGCATAATTCTCTCGTTAATAATTAATTTTATATCATTGTTATTTAGTTGATTTATTTGTAAAATTTATATTTAAGAAAAAATAAAGTTTATATGATTTGTTTTACTTTCTAATGTAGGAATCTGATCACACTCACACAATCGCAGCACCCTTCACTACTTTCGAACTTAGATTCTTACGCTCATCACGCGACACGATTCAAATGAATAATAAACTTTTTTTGATTTCAGTTTATACATGTATTCAAAGATAAAGAGCCTTTGTTGTTCTTATCATCAAGCTATATCCTGAATATAAAAAATATCTCTTCAAGTTGTTGCTTACTGATAAGAGAATTATTAATACAGATTGCAGATTGCAGATTTTTTGAGAATTTGAATCTTAGAGAATTATGAAAATTTTTAGTTACTTCTTAATCTGGAAATGTACCTATACCTACTGTACATATAAATGAATATATAGAAAAAAACTGAAGGAATTGAAAGAAAAATAGTAAAAAATACTCAATCTTTCAAACGTTCTTGCTTGACACAGAGAAATATTTAAATAAAAAATTGATGATATTAATATATTTAATTTTATTATACTTTTTAATCAGAAAAAATATGTATTGATAAAAAAGATACTTAAGAAAATACTCAAAAGATTCAGGAGGAAAGTAGTCAGAACTACTGAGGCATCAATAAAAATGGAAAAGAATACATACATGCATATCATTGAAAAAAATCTTATTTGAAATAAAAAATAATAGACTTTACAGTAAATGTTCCAGAGAGAATTGTTAAGACAAATAGAGGCAAGATATTGCTGATCTTTTGAGAATTTCAATGTTAAAGTATTATGAAAATTTCAACTTATTTCTTAATCTGAAAATGTATATTGAAAATGCCTAAGATACTTCATCTTATCATTGATTCTTTAGAGACGGTCGTGAAATTACCCGCGAGATTAAAACAAATATATAGTTACAAGAGAAAACATTACCAAATCATTTGCAATGGATTTCAAGAAACGACAAATTATTATAAAAGAAAATATTATTGATGTGGTTACTAATCAAATAAAAAATATTTTTTAGCTTAATGTTAAATGCATTTATTCAGTCGAGTCTTTTATTAACAATAGTGTATCTTTGTTTAAAAATATATAGTTACCAACAAAAGATATTTTTGTAATAATGAAACAGTAACAAAAAATGTACGTTTATGTTGATATAACAACAATATAAAAATATTTTATAATAGCAGCTATCAACATAGATAATTTTATAACATCGCCAGCAGTTTCATTCTGGTGTAGAGACGATGGAATATTTAGTTTACAATGTCAGCAAATCTATTCGAAAAGAATGGCTATTTATGTTATGGTAATTACAATGGATCGCAGACGTATAGAAACTAAAAGTTACATAATTTTATAAAAAGGGTCATTAGCTTTCGTAAAAAATCTTTATGAAAAACAATAATATTAATTATAGATATATTGTATATTATTTTGTGGTTTATACATCAAACTTTTTTTTTTTGATTTTCGATAAATATCACCACTGATTATCCACCATCAATTTTTTCTTTCTGTTCTAGATAAAAGATCTATATGATTTCAAAGAGGACTGTCGGATTCGGTTTCCCCACGTTTTTCAGTCCTCGGAACACCAGCGAATATCTCCCCGAACTTAGCTCCTCCAGATGTGGCTTATATGCATCAAACACCCTCTGCGGTAGGAATGTGACTGCCTCTTCCGAATTCAGCAAAATTGTCTTCCCAAATTTACTACACACCGCTTTCGCTTCCACGATCTTGAACGGGGAGTCGATGGGTAGTTTGGATATTTTCCTGATGGGTTTTTCCTCACCCATCATCGAAGCTTTATTTAAATTTTGAAGGAAAGCCATCTGCAACAAAAAATATAAAAAGCATCATTTTTGAAACTGATATGTAGAGAGAAAAAAGAAAAAAGTATATGTAGAGAGAGAGGGAAAAGAAAAAAGTATATGTAGGTAATACTTACTTTTGAAGGCTGGTTGACAAGAGAAAGTACAGATGAAGGCTGCTGATTGTGGCAATAGAATGAGCTCCTCGAGGTTTTCTTTGTTATTTTTTTTTTGAGAGGTAAGCGAACCCATACCAAACCTAGGTTGAAGTACGACAATAATATGGCACCGCACATGTTGTTCTACATTATAACGTGGCCAAATGTAACATCAGCTTTTCGCTAGTTTTATGGTCACATGTATTTTTTTAAAGGAAATACTTACTTCAAGTAAAACGAATCCCATTTTGTTATAATTCTTTCAGTATTTTTGAATTTTTCTTTGATACAAAATTTTCGAGATCTTCCCAAATCAAAATAGAAGGTATAAGACTTAAAGATTTAGGATATGCTTTCCTGTACCATTCTGAATTATATTTACTGTACTATAACATGCGGTTCCTCATATCTTGTAACCGTTTTGTACTGTATCCATAAAGCATGTTATGCATCAACTTTGATTTGCAGAGATGAAAATGTTAAAAGATAAACAATGTGTATAATGACACAATTTACATGTTTTCATATTTGATTTTCATTACGCTTATCATTTTCATACTTCTGGACTGCTTTTTGAAGTTAATAAATTCTATTTAATGTCTGTTCCAGACTTGGAATAACAGAACAGAATAACAATTGATAAGAAATACTTGAATCTTATCCAACATGTTTATGTTTATGTTTATGTTTATGTTTATGTTTATGTTTATGTTTATGTTTATGTTTATGTTTATGTTTATGTTTATGTTTATGTTTATGTTTATGTTTATGTTTATGTTTATGTTTATGTTTATGTTTATGTTTATGTTTATGTTTATGTTTATGTTTATGTTTATGTTTATGTTTATGTTTATGTTTATGTTTATGTTTATGTTTATGTTTATGTTTATGTTTATGTTTATGTTTATGTTTATGTTTATGTTTATGTTTATGTTTATGTTTATGTTTATGTTTATGTTTATGTTTATGTTTATGTTTATGTTTATGTTTATGTTTATGTTTATGTTTATGTTTATGTTTATGTTTATGTTTATGTTTATGTTTATGTTTATGTTTATGTTTATGTTTATGTTTATGTTTATGTTTATGTTTATGTTTATGTTTATGTTTATGTTTATGTTTATGTTTATGTTTATGTTTATGTTTATGTTTATGTTTATGTTTATGTTTATGTTTATGTTTATGTTTATGTTTATGTTTATGTTTATGTTTATGTTTATGTTTATGTTTATGTTTATGTTTATGTTTATGTTTATGTTTATGTTTATGTTTATGTTTATGTTTATGTTTATGTTTATGTTTATGTTTATGTTTATGTTTATGTTTATGTTTATGTTTATGTTTATGTTTATGTTTATGTTTATGTTTATGTTTATGTTTATGTTTATGTTTATGTTTATGTTTATGTTTATGTTTATGTTTATGTTTATGTTTATGTTTATGTTTATGTTTATGTTTATGTTTATGTTTATGTTTATGTTTATGTTTATGTTTATGTTTATGTTTATGTTTATGTTTATGTTTATGTTTATGTTTATGTTTATGTTTATGTTTATGTTTATGTTTATGTTTATGTTTATGTTTATGTTTATGTTTATGTTTATGTTTATGTTATGTTTATATTTATGTTTAACAAGTTATTGTTAGATATTTTATATTATGTAATTATTATTGTGTTCAAATTGTTATATTGTAATATAGTTATTTTATTTGACGAAAAATCTTATATTATAAAGGTATTAGATTTTTTTAAGGAGGGGTGTGTGATGGACCAATGTACCAGGTCATCGCCCTAACTTAGGTTAATAATTTACTATACGTAGACTAGGTGAAGACATGATGTTTATGTGTGGAAAATATCACGCAATGTGTAGTTGACCGCAACGGTAACTCCACACATATCCTTGCATACTAGTATTTTGCGTCTCCTCCTCCTTATGTTTTCTTAAGTGGTTGTAGAGTTCTCGGGAAATACGTGAAAGTGATGTGACAACAAGTGAAAATTATGTTTGTGAAACTATGTAAGTACACTTTTTTTACCTATTCGCTTCCTTGTATTTTTCTCAGCTTGATATGTGTATCATTTTTCTCTCTCATTTCATGTATTTTGCATTTCTTTCTGTCATTTTTCACATCTCACATAGCTATTTTGTAGTTAATTGTATCATTTTTCTTGATATTTGTACTATTTTTCTCTCTCATTTCATGTATTTTGCATTTCTTTTTGTCATTTTTCACATCTCACATAGCGATTTTGTAGTTACTTGACTCATTTTTCTTGATATTTGTAACTTTTTCACAGTTATGAGAAATATACATATTAATTTAAATCAATGCCGATACATCTTGTACCATATAAATAAAGTATAGTGTTGATTTTGTAGAAATAATTATTGTGGTGTATAAATTTTATGATTTTAAAAGACAGAACAGCTTCTTGTACCATTGTCTACAATCATGAAAGATGGTCTTTACGTTGAATCAGCTGAGTAACTTTGACAACAATTCGCGCTGGGTGCGTCTAGCATTCATTAAACCTCTTATCACAACACCTGACTGATATCACCGAAGCATGTCGTTGTAATATTTGGTTTGTTGATGATTCAGTGAGATTGGTGAGAACATTTCATTGGATGCTGCCAGCATGACGTCATCCTCAGTCCAACTGCACAGCGATGTTGACGCTACCTGCTACTGTTTTTTTTCTGGATGGCTATGTTCCTTGGATGCCTGTGCACAGATGACAAATTCTTTGTATCCCATACCAGCTGTCATTTGTCAATTTGAATTTCCCCCGCTTCCAAGATGGCGCAGTTAGCTGCCAGTATTTCCCCCGCTTCCAAGATGGCGCAGTCAGCTGTCAAATTTGAATTTCCCGCCGAGAGGGCGTGGCTTGGCTGACCAATCAGAGAGCAGCGCGGATGGAAGTGGTGGGGTGTGTCCAAGGTAGCCCCATATCTACTAATATTACCAGAATTTCTGTGTTGATAACGTTCCTCATAGGATTATGAATTTTAAAAATTAAAATTTGTAGCTAAACTATAAATTTTTGCACATGAAAATAGTAAGTATGTCAATTGTTAGATCCTGGCCATATATGTAAAGGTAGGGGTTTCATTGTATAACGTTGGGATTCAAAACCGAACGCTCAGCAATGAGGTAGATTTCTAGGAAATGAATCATTAAAATCAGATAACACCCCCGTTAAAACTGAGAAACCTTCATAAATTACATTTATAGCTAAACCATAGGTTAAAAGGTTGAAAAATACACTGATTTATCGGGGCATGATTTCAAATTTTACAAAAAGTTTGCCAACGCAACTCGCATTTATCCGCTACCTATATATTTTTTAAATATTAACTTTTTTTAAATGTTTTACATTCAAATATTTTCCTGTGTATGATATATATTTCGAAAGATAAAGATACTACTTCTTTTCAAAATAAATTATCTTCTATTGTCAAATAGTAGCAGTTACTTATTTATTCATACATTTAAATAAAATGCACAAACATGGTATAGATTACAGAAGCATTAAGTATCGCTGTACGTGGTAAGGCAGTTTATAAGGAAATGGAAATAATAATATAATATAAAGGTAATAAAGAGGTAATCATACAAAAATAAAAATAGACTAACCATAAAATCACAAATATATAAGCAGATACAATTATAAATACAAAAAAAGTAGTTCATATTTGTTTCAATAGATAAAACCACTTGAATAAAAGATAATACACGTATAAATATAAATACAACTGGAGTAACTATAAAATCACAAACATATGATTATCTAATGCTGAAACCATTTGTATTTATGTTTTTGTTTTATTCTACTTTTGCAGATACCTATATTGCTGCAGTCTAATTTCTTCTGGCAAAATTTCCACAAATTTTTGCATGGGGACTACTTGAATCTATTGCTTTTATTAGTTGGTTTTCTGTATGTTTCTGGTAGGAAATTGAATGCAGTGGGGCCCAAAAAATGATAGGATTTCTGCGCTACAGTTTCGAGTGTGAGTAGGATAGTATATATAGTTGTATGAAATTTTCTTTGGAATAGTTCTAATGGGTGTAGGTGAGTTTTTGATACCCCTCCCCATCCTATTAAGCAATATAATAGGTCACTTTGTACTAGACTATAATAAATATTTTTTTGCTGTTCCAAGATCAGTCAGTCAGTGCGTTTTTAATGATATTTCAAATTCACGTCCTATTTTAATGAACTAAAGATGTCGCAGGTAGGATTTGTAATTGCAGAGTGGTACACAATATGTTTTACAGAAGTTCACGGAAAGTTGTTATTGATCGAACCAATCTTTGATAAATTTCAGGTCCTTCTCAGTTTTTTCATTGATGTCGAGGTATACGTCCCCGGAATAAAGCAGTGCAGTGTCGTCTGCAAAACTGATAATTATCCCAGTGGCTCCTGCAGAGAATAACTCGTTCATTTAATTGTTTTTGCACTACTTCTGTCCATACTCTTACAATTTGTTGTCGTTTTTATAGGTATGTTTCGAATAATTTGAATGAGTTTTTTCTTTTTCCAATATTTTGTAAGGTTTTCAATAAAATTGTGTATCAATCAAAGGCATTTCACAAGTCAATGAAGACTCCTATTGATGGTTTGTTATTGTCTAGGTCTTCATAGATCAGTTCTGTTTGTTGCATAACAGCATTCTGAGTTGACTTTCATTCTTGAAAACCAAATTGGGATACAGATAAAATTATATATTTATTATGAAAATAATTCAATATAACTTATATAATTTTTCGAGAATCTTGATTTTATTTTTTATAAGGGATACTGATCTATAATTGACTACTTCATCTATGCACCCAGTTTTAATGATAGGAGTCAATATTCATTGTTTCAAACAAGATTGTTAAACTCTCTGTCCTGTATAGATATCATGATATAAACAAAGATGATTTTGTCAGAGCAGTTGATCAATTTTTAAAAAATCACAGAAATTCAAAGAATCATTGCGTGGCAGGTGACTTTAACATGGACTTGTTATCCCTTGACTCTTGTTGTAACGAATATCTAAATAACTTCTTAAATTATGAATATCTACTGCTTTTCTCGAGACGAGACCCAATGAATATGATGTATCACGAGGATATTGTATCGATAATTTTTTTTATAAAGGGAATCTGCAAAATGTTATGGCCTGCAAGTATAGTAACGTACTTACCGACCATTATCCACTTTTTACCACATTTAACTTACAATCAGTCTATGTTAAAACCAAAAAGGTAAAAATTATTAATTACAACAAGTTATTGAACTTAAGTATTACCTAACACATGCTGGGATGATATATTTTCTGAAAAAAATCCGACTCTTGCTTTTGAGAAATTATTAACTAAATTTAAGAATAATATAAATCTGTCTATTATAACGAAGAATAAAATAGTAAAAAACCATAAAAAGAGGAAAAAGTGGATAACGAAAGGTTTGAGTATGTCCTGCAAAACCAAAGAACTTTTATATGATATATGGAAACGTACTAACAGTATTAAGGCAAAAAACGAGTACAAATTATATAACAAACTGCTTCATAAGTTAATTAATAAGGCTAAGTCCTTATATGATAAAGAAGATATTAAAAATAAATGTCATGACAGTAGAGGGCCTTGGAATTTTGTTAAAGACAAATTAAGCTTGAATAAAAGTACTAACAAAGATAAAATTGTTCCACTAAAAATGGGTGATAGAACTATTGAAGACCCCAATGAAATGTCAAATGTTTTTAATAACTTCTTTTATACTATTGGTAAGACTTTAGCAGATAAAATTCTATCTAAAACATTGTATCTTCTACCAAATTCTAATCAAGAGATAAATGAAATAGTAAATAAACTTAAACTTAAAGCTGGTGGTTCAGACGGAATAAATGTAAAAGCAATCAAAACCGTTGCAAATTATATTGAACATCCTCTGGAATACATTTTTAATATGTGCTTTAACAATGAAACCTGGCCTAAAGCTTTAAAAAATGCTGTAGTGGTGCCTATACGCAAGGGGGGGAAATAATGTGATGTGTCAAAATATCGACCTATTTCTCTAATATCCAATTTTGCAAAAATCCTTGAAAAAATTGTTCATAAAAGAATGTTTAATTTCCTCATTATATGCAATATAATATCACCCAGGCAATATGGATTCATGAGAAATAAAGGAACCAATGATACATTATATGATTTAACTAATTATATCTACAATAATCTAAATGACCGTTCACGAACCATTGCCACATTTCTCAACCTTGCGAAGGCATTTGACACCGTCAATCATATAATATTGTTATAGAAATTGTGTAGATATGGAATAAGAGGGTCAGCATTAAATTTAATTAAAGACTATTTGTCAAACCGTACGCAGGTAGTTCGTTTAAATAACGTATACCGACAGCAAGGAAAAATTAATTCTGACTGGTGTCCCACAAGGAAGTATATTAGGCCATTTACTCTTTATAATGTAAATGAATGATCTGTTGTCTCTGTATAAGCCAACTTTCCTTAAACATAAGTAAAACATGATATATTGCCTTCGGAATCTATAAAAATAGCATTCCAAATAACATGAACATTCTAATTAATAATAAATTAATAGAGTCGACTCCATCAAGTATCTTGGGGTAATAACTGATTGTTCACTTCAATGGGATCAACATGTGACCTATATAGTGAAGAAGATAAGATACTTAATATTTGTGTCCGCTAAACTGTCAAAAATATTAACAACAGAATCATTACTGATTTTATATTATGGTCTATTTGAAAGCATTGCGTCGTATGGTATAATCGGATGGGGCGAAGCTTATGACAATACCATTAATTACTTAATATCAATTAAAAAAAATATTTTAGAAATAGAGTACAGGAATAGTGTTAGCACTGCTGTTAAGCCCCTGGATCTCAAGTGCAGATTTGCACTTGAGTCTATTAACGAATTTCATGAGTATCATAAAATGAAGTTTAATGTATCTACCAGTGTAACAAGGAATAAGAACTTGCTTATTCCTATGATTTATAGAACAGTAAATTTCAAAAGTAGATTTATAACATCCTTAAAAAAATTTAATTTTCACCAATAGACATGAAATATCTAAAAAAATCTAAAACTTCTAAAAAGAAATTGTCTGAATGGATTGGCCTAAATTAAAATAAAGTAAGTAACTTGCGTGCAAGAAAATTATTAGTTTAAGTATATTACACTACTTTTGTTACATTTCTATTTTATGTTTTCCTTTTATTACTTTTACTTAAATTATTTAGAAATTAGTAATTTGTTATTTCTTTTTTTGTATTATATTTAATTTATTTTTATTTTGTACAATTTATGCCAGACCTACGTACAGGTAACTTGTTTACAACTTTAGGATTGTTTTATTACTTTTGTAATTATGCTTTCTGGTTTAATAAAGTTATTCAAAGTAAAGATGGAAAGTGTCCCGTTTCAACAGCCTTATTGTAAGTGTATGTTATAGGCTCCGCTATGTATTCAGCTACTAATTTCAATGTTCCTACATTCAAGGCATTATATCCAAGTACTTTATGATTTTAAAACTTTCTTAATATATACATAGATAGATTTAGACATTCTTCATGCACTTTTTTGAGTAAAACCGAATGAAATTAACATATTTTGAATATCTTCTTTTGTTTTCCGGTTATAATATTAACTTGTATTTTTTAAATGCACGTCATAGTTGGATATAGACTTATTAAATAGTGCATTTTTTTCTCTTTTCAAAAAGATATAACATGTGTGTTGAGAAATTTTGGAAAGTTACATTTTTCAAGATAAACTGATTTTATCATAGGCGCTGGAGTCATTTGGTTATTTTTTGACTACTCATCTAATAGTCGTGAATGTCATTTAAAATTGTCTTCGAAAGCACCTGTCAAAGCCAGTTCAATCATATTTTTGAGTTAGAAGGTGATTGTTTCGCGTTAAAAAATGGAAATTTTTGTTTATAAAAACTACGAAAAGTATGATATGTTGGAATGCTTTATTAAAAGTAACAGCAATTCTGGTATTGGATCCGAAGCATACTTCAATCGGTATCCAGAGAGATGACAACCCCAAAAATCTATTTTTGAGAAGTTGACAATCACGTGTAATTCAAAAAGCCAAAACCGAAAAACTATCAAAAAAACTATTAAAATCTTAACTTATTACTACAATCTTAACTTATTTATAATCAAAGTAAGTGTTCGAACTGATGTCCATTATTATTTACACATAGATCACACCTCTTTGCAACAGCTCGAACTGCATTAAGAATATACACGTTTAAAATGGAGTCCACACATTCTATAAAATTTTGTTGTTGTTCGTTGTTCCTGGTCTTCCTATATAAAGTGTTTTTCACAAATCCCCAAAAGAAGAAGCCCATAGACGTCAGATCAGGTGACCGTCGTGGCCACTTCATTGGTCCTTCACTACCAATCCCATTATCCCCAAAATTTGTATTTAACAAATCAGAAACTCTTCTCGTTCTGTGTGGTGGTGCATCGTCTTGTTGGAAGTATACATTTTTTTTTATCCAAAGGTAAATTGTCAAAGAATTCTTCAATTATGTGCTGGTTTAAAGTTTCATAGTAGCGGTCGCCGTTTAATTTTTTTTAATAGATTTGATAGACCAATATACGACTACCAAGTAGGGCACACCAGACACTAAAACCAAAGCGTCCCTGATACGAACATCGACGGTGCGGTGGGGGCTGAAGTCAGACCAGTAGTGTTCATTATGCCGGTTAAAAATTCCAGCGCTGCTGATGTAGGCTTCATCAGTCCAAACTACTTTTCTAAAAACAATTGATCTGCTTAAAGTTTTTCGCGATAGCAATTGCAAAAGTTTAATCGTCGCTGAGGATCGGTTGGCTGTCGGTGGTGTTGTTTCAGTATTGCATAAGGCTTAAAGTTGTTCTTTTTCAGAACACGAAGAGCTCGTCGTCTTGAGATACCTGACTCTGCTTAAATTTGGCGACTTGAAATGAAAGAATTGGCAATTGTGGCTCCAATTACATCAATGGCAATTTCTTTGGCATCACCAATGTGATAGTTTTTCGGTTTTGTCTTTTTGAATGACCTGTGATTGATAGAATTTCTCTTCAGCCTCTTAAAAATAGATTTGTAGGGTTGCCTTCTCTCTGGATACTAAAAATCCATTACGAATCTTAATAAAACCGAAACATTAAGCTGTATCAATTCGTGGTGTGTATTAGTTTGAAATTATTCGATTTGTTGTTGATTTTCAGAACTTCGTTAGTTTGAGATGCCGTTTCTAACGTAAAGGTGTAGAATTAATATGTTGTTATTTACAAATAATCTATTCCCTTTAATGTAGCTCCTATCCTTGGTATGTTCTTTAGCTTGAACAAGGTGTGCTCTTGAAATTTTATTATCATTTCTTTCTTGTCTCTTTCGACTTATGACTGTTCTGAAGGACTTCCATCTTTTCCAGTTAAGATACAAACTGAAGTTTTACTGGACTATTATCTGCTTTACCCAGTGTATATATATTACTGATGTCGGTCTTGGTCAATCGAACATCATGGGGTCTAGGAAAATACATCTCGAACAATCCTTCGCCAACAATACTTCGGCGACAATTTTTCGCCAACAATTCTTACCCAATTCATTTATTCGCAACGATATTTTTTCATCTGGATTATTATTCGAAAATAAAAAAGGGTAGTAATTTGATTGTAATTACAGATAAACTAATAAATAAACAGCTTAATAAAAATACAGATTCAGTTTAGATGCTTATATAAAAATGCTTATTGAAAAATTTAAATTGTGACATAATATAATAATTATACAATTTAAAAGTAGGAGTTTTTAGTATTATTACTTAGTTATCAAAACGAAATATTGTTATTAATACCTCTGATGTAATCAAGAACATAATCTATATAATAGGTTAAAACAATTCGTTTTATTCGCTCTGCACAGTCACGATATATTAGAAATTATCATTTCTTATAGTTTGAACTTTCATTGTATTTACTGCATCGTGGATGTCTTCTATATTTTTGGTAGTGGTGGTAAAGTTGACAGTCTTGCAAAATAAATATTTTTTTTAAATATCACAAATCATTTCCGTGTCATTAATGTCTAATTATATTTTTGTTCCCTGAAAAAGATTTCAGTGAGATACCATTTACCAGTAATGACCAAGACAAAAAGTTATCATTGCGAATAAATGTTGAAGGTATGAATTACCGGCGAAGTTTGTTAGCGAAGAATGGTTGATGAAAAATTGTTGGCGAAGAATACTCCGGATACCGAACATAAAGTAGTTGCTTTAATTGCAAGCAGATTAAAGCACCAGATACTTCCCAGATATTAATGTTTAGTCCAAAAATATCAAATTATTTTTTCTGCTTTTCTTTCTAATAGCTCGGCTTTATTATTCAGTCCAAGTTTTATTTATCTAATAATCTTTTCCTATGGCTCAGTGATTCAAATTTTATCAACAGATGGGCTTCACAAGCTTCAATGGAACTTTTCAGTTCAATTCTGTTTTTCACTATTTCGTCATACAGCTGCCTAATAATTATTTCTGGTTCATAGATGGTCATTTTTTCATGATAGAATCTAAACGTGTATCGTCGCCTTTAGCTTGGTTTCAGTGGTTGATCTCTTAGCTATCGGATTGCACGATAGGAATTTATTTCGCAATGTAGAAAATCAATCTATATCTGTTTATAAATAAACTTGATGTTCACTTTGTTTAGTATATTGAACACTGCACTCACTTAACTCATTATCGACGTTTCCCCGCGGCCGATTAGATGCGGCCAGTTCACCGCTGGCGATTAGGCGCCAGCACGTTTCGCTGCCAGTTTATTTCTCCGCCAGGTTGTTTTGCCGCCAAGATGTTTTGTAGTAGATGATTGAATTTACAAAGCTTATTACATTAAGATATAGTTCAATAAAATTTACACTAATGGCTACCGATATGTTTTTCATAAAAACTATCGGCGCTTTTTTGATTTTCGTCTTCTTCCATTGCCTCTGCGATTCTGCTTGCCAATGTAATTGTCCCCTAGCCAGTCCAAAATCAAGTGCAATTCTTCTCGGAGCTCCTTTGTCAGGACTTCCAACGCCGTCTCAAGATCGTCAATAGGAACAAACGCAATAGAAATTATCTGAAATAATAAATAATGAGTACTGAATGAATAATTTTATGAAAAATATCTCAACATACCATTTTTGCTTTTAGCGCAAAATCAGGATGGTTCCTATCAACCCAATTTCTGCTAGATGCTTCTGTAGGTTTTGCGAAAGATGGAAGAAGCACCCATAAATTTGTGTACTGGGATTTCATCCAATAAGGTGTATTACTTCACCTAGCTTTGTTATGGATATCACGTATTCTTGGGCAAACAGTGGAACTGCAATCTTAAGGGTTCCATATGCATACCAGAATTATGAACGGAGATGCTGCAGCCAGGTCCTTCGTCCAAGAATAATCACCTTATTAGCTTCATCAAGGTCCCACAAAGAAAACTCATCATCCATAAATTGTTAATTTGTTTAAATAATCGATTTCCACTTATTTTCGGCGAAATATTCTGGCGGCGAAACTTATAGCAACGAAACGTATCTAGTGGCGAACAGGCAGCGGCGAACCGTCCCACTCCCAAAATTTTTATTTTTATATACAAGTTCATTATCAAAAATTAATCAGTAACTTAATATAATATGTGTATTATTAGTGATTACTTAGCGAATGGTAATCAGTCACTGATTGAGCAATAATTGTGAAGAATAAAAAATTTTGTATGTCAAGTTGCGGAATCTGTTTTACTAGCTTCAAGAAGTGTTCCAGTAAATATCCACTTTCAACCCTAGGTTAAAAAATACTATTTTTGATCTCAGGGACCCCTGAATCCTGAGTCATAAGCGTCTGTTGAAAATTGGACACAGAAATATTTTTAGCTGGTTAATCCAGTAAAAAATGTTTATACTCAAGCATAACCAAGGACTCAAGCTCGAATCTCATAACAAATAACTATAAATTGGTACGTCATGATCTGATGCGTCACTTTGACTTTTCTCAATCAACTTCGTATGGAGAATGGAATTGGCCGGAATCCACCTTGAGTCTGAGTCCATGCTCGAGTTTAAGTCATGACTATTGGTACCAGTATTAGGTTAGAGGTAGGAAAGTATAGATATGGAGGGTCCACTCTCACACGACGTTTCTATCTCTCTCAAATGAATTCCATCGAATAAGTATGGATATTTTGAAGAAGGGAAATGTTTAGCCAGCATAATATTGATATTTAAACAATATGACAGATCATTGGAGCAATTTTTTTTCTTTTGCCCACAGATACGCGTAGGTGGTCAAGGGCATTAAGCAGAATGTTTTACATAAGTTTCATCTGAATCGTTGAGCCGTATTCGCACGAGTTTTGAGCAAAACCATTCTTTCAACTGTTGTCTGGGAACCAGTGTAAGCAGGCATCTAAGTCACCGGCGATCCTCCACGATACCCTATAAAAACAAAAAAAGGAAACAAAAAATCAGTCCATCGTTCTTCTAGATAATTTTGGCACAGTTGTTGATGTTATGCAATGGCGGAAGTGGTGTTTGCCCTCGCAGTAGTTGTTGTCGGCACAGTTAGACGTCCTAGTGTAATCTAGTTATTTACCAGAAACGGCTGATCTTGATTATGTAGCCATTGAATTCACATTCAGAAATATCATAATATGACTGGTACAGGATAATTTTGAGTTAATTAAATTAAGTTAATGGGGTCAATATGGCTTAGTGGGTTAAGGAGCTGGAAATGCATTCGTAGCCTACGAGAGCTCGGGTTCCACTCTGTCAGAGCCATGGTTATTGTTTGTACTGGACCCGTGCACAGATATCTCTATACCTCTTCAGGAATAGGTATTCCAGTTATTAAAATAAAAAAAAATCTATTTCGCTTGCGGAGTGTTTATACTCACCCAATACACGTATTCAACGTATCGCTCATATTGGTCTCCATTGACAATGGTACCCTGTATATTGGAACTAGTATATGAGTTCAAAATATTGATTGATTATCAGACACGGCTCTAGCCCTCGCAGTAGTTGTCGAAACAGTTAGACGTCCTAATTTAATCTAGTTATTTTCCAGAAACGGCTGATGTTATATAATTATCTTGATTATGTATCAGTTGAATTCATTTTCAGAAATACCATAATATGATTAGTACAGGATAATCTTGAACTAATCAATTTCACTTGCCGGGTGAATATATCCAACCGTTATACGTGTTCAATGCATTGCTCAAATTGGTCTTCACTGTCAGTTGTAGATGAAGATTGATACTAGTATAAATTCAAAATGAGGATTGAGGATCAAACACGGCTCGACGCTCTGTGACAAACTAAAGATAGGCAAAAACCTTGAAATCATGCTATTTGTCTAGGTGGCGATGCTTTGTTTGAAGTTGTAGGTATTGCCCTAACAGTTGTCGACGTTATTCAATGGCAGATGGAGTGTTTACCCTCGCAGTAATTGTCGACACAGTTAGGTTGCTATGACTAGTTATTTACCAGAAAAAAACTATTATATCGGGCGATCCAAAAAAACTCATCCCCAGTAGGCCTATGAAAATGAGAACATTTCTCACTTTTATTTAGCAAATGAATTCATATTAAGAAATATCATAAAATGACTGGAGTAATATAATATCTTGAAATAAACAATTCCACTTACCAGGTGCAGGGTCACTTAATCCAGCCGATTTACCCTCCAGAGGGTGCAATGCGAAATCACTATTGAAATTTAAATGGTGGAAGGGGTCAGACTGGCTTTGCCATCCTCTTCCATATCATTGCATAAAAAACGAAAAAGACAGCTGTTGTGATGACCTTCACTGAGAGGGAAGTCCTCTCAGACAAAGATTTTTCGCTGTAAAGTTGACTAAGACTTCCGATTCCCATATCCCTTGCCGGCAAATCATGTTGTGGAGGCCCTCGTTCAAAAATTTCATTTTAAAAGTTGCCACGCGGATATTAACGTAATAATGAGTATGCTGAATGAGAAATTTTGGACCGTCCGATCTCGGCAAATTTTTCGGTGTTTGATTGTGCCTGCGTTGCAAGCCCTATGATGCAAAGCCCAATTCAATCCCTGTCCATTACCCGAGGATGGAGTGAAGTTGTCCTCAGTATTTCAAGCGGGAATGGATCTTGCTGGGCCTTTCTTCCTGAAAGACAAGAGGAAATGTTGGATAGTCCTTTTTTTATCTTTATTTCTTGTGCTATGTACCAAGCCGTGCACTTGGAACTAGTGACTTCCATTAGCACTGATGCTTTTCCGATTATTCGTTGCTCGGTGGGAAAGATCGACAGTTATTAACAGCGACAATGGAAGTAATTTTACGGGAGATAAGAAACTTTTTCACGAAAATCGAGAAATTTTCGGCCGCTCCGCGAATAAATTGGATTTTGAATTCACCCGGTGGACCGTGGTGGGTGTGGGCGTGGTGGACTTGTACATTCTGTGAAAAAGATTATTCTAAGAACCCTTGGGAAATCCCTTGTATATTTTGTGAAAAATATTCTTCTAAGAACCCTTGGGAAATCTTCTCTCCACTACGAAGAGCTTGAGACAATTCTGTGTGATATTGAGGCAATAATTAATGATCGGCCTCTCACTTATGTTTCGGAGAACCCGGCAAATTTGGTCCCTCTGACCAACAATGTTCCTGCATAACCTCCATAGATTTAAAGTCCCTAAGGTGGATCATGTTGAGAGTGAGCTTCTTGGACAGCGCTACCGTTACCACCAGAAGCTTCACGAAGAGTTGCGATCTAGATTCCGGAAGAAGTATCCTGCGCATTTAGTCCAACGAAAGGGTAAGAAACCATGTTATGAATGCAAGACTGGAGATGTGGTAACTGTGGGTAATGACAACAAAAAGAAGCTTGAATGGTTTGTGGCCAGAATTTCAAAAGGAAAGGACGGAAAGATCAGAGTAGTACGTGTGAAGACTCAGCGACTCTACACACTTGAGATTGGTAGTAAAGGAGACGATCTGACGAATTTGCCACTTCCACGGAAGAAAGAAATCATGAAGAAAAAGAGAAAGAGAAAAATGAAACTCAAATTCAAGCGGGTGATCCCGAGATAGTTAACAAGTTTGGTCCTAGTATCTCTAGACCAGACAGGCTAAATAGGTAGTATAATTATTAGTCTTTTAACATGAACCCAATGAATCCTCCTTATATTCAGAATAATAAGTTTAACTTTACACTCATCTTTGTAAGGTTTTAAACTAATATTTGAGATTTTGTTTAAACTGTTCCACAATGGGTAAGAGGTTGGTTTATTGATTAATAACTTATGAAATTCGAAGCAAATTTGACGGTCTGAACCAATAATAACGTATAATTTATAGAGTTATGGATGTAATCAACAAAATCTAATGTTGGGATGAATTAGTAAAATGGAACAGTTGGAGTTTTGACTTTTCATTTAATAATTTGATGATCTGTGATTATCTATGGCCGTGTTCGCAGCAGACATCTGCTAATTTATTTTAGATTTTCTCTTTCTTTGATATTATGTTTGTATACACTATAGTATATATTTTTGATGTCAATATACAAGTTCAGTTTGACAATTGAGTTGACGGGTAACCAATGTTGTGTCCGAGACGATGATTTCGTTATCCGCTGATTGGATCGCTAGCCATAGCTAGCAGGTGTCTGCTGTGGACAAGGCCTCTGTCCACCTAAGACATATAAATTGTAACTTCGACAGGTTACAGGTTTGATTAAGTGACTGATTGTTTTTATATTGGTCCAATTATCACACCTCAGTGCTATGACAAGTCAATAAAATAATAAATACAATATAAAGTACAAAAAAATAGAGATAAATATATAAAACTTCACAGAGACAGAATACGTTTTATCCAAGGTTTTATCCTAATCACACGGTAAACATGAATTCAGACGAATCATAGTAAGCATTCTCTAATAGGTGTTTTTTCAATTTACTTGTGAAGTTGGTGTGGATTGCATTTTTCATTGATTGGGGAAGTTGAATTGTAAAATAATACAAATGAGTTAAATCTCCTTGTCATTTCCAGTCTTTTGGTTCTAATATTATTTTCCTAGTGTTGCAAGAATGATTTTTCCCATTTGTAGTATACTTCTGTACGTTTTCACGAATGTGTATGAGATTGCAATATATAACACATGATGGTGGAGTAAAAATATTGAATTTAATAAACCAATGCTTACAGCTCTCCATTTGAGATGTTCCGGCTAAGGCTCTAATTGTTCGCTTTAAATCGTAAATATTCTAGAGATATGAATAGATGTACCCCAGTTTATCAGTCCATATGTTAATGAACTATGAAACATTGCATTATAAGTGTTATGGGCAGCTTCATTACAAACTTTATTTTTTATTTGCTTTATTGCATACACTTTGCTTGATAGACATTTTGCTAGTTTGCTAATACGAATTTTCCAGAATTGAGGCTGATGATGATTATGCCAAGACACTTCACATCATCAGAGGAATTATGTGACAACGAGAACATAGCTAATTGCAGTCGAACGCCTTACTCACAAAACGCCGCCTGCTTCTCCCTTTTCTAAAATCAAACTGTCTGTCAAGATATTTGTATGTTCTAAGTAATCGATCATTCCTGTTGCCATTATTTGTTCAACTTTTTCTGCAATGATTGGAGTGATTGCAATTAGTTTGCAGTTTGAAGGAAAATTATTATTCCTATTTTTGAAAATCGGTATTATCTCTGCAATTTTTAGTCGGTATATAATACATGTGATTGACTGCACCATCGCATCAAGATTTTTCTTATACATGACCACTGAGTGATTGTAAATATCGAGCCATCCCGAGTTTTTTAGAGATTTGATGATTTTTTCCACCTCAGTGATATCGGTTGGATAAAAAAGCATTGAGTTTTTTGTTCTTTCTTAATTTTCATGAGTAATTGATCCTATTTTCCTATTTAAGTTTAATTCTTTGAGCATAAACAAAAATTTTAAAGGAATAAACTGAAATATGACGCATTTGTGCTGAATTATTAATAAATGGCTAATACGGACCACTATCACTGATATTCAATTCAATTCAAATTCATTTATTCTCAAATGTCAAGTTTACAATTTTATTTGAGTATATTATTTATTGGATTCTCTTCATGTCTGATAGGGGGCTTTCCCCCTTGTCAGACTGGCCCAACACTGATATAAAACATTGAGGATTACGGAGGACTTCAAGGAGTATTAACAACAAAAACGAGTTAATAAAAGCTGTTAAGAGGTATGAGTTTTCCACTTGATACTGATAAAAGAGATTTGTTTATATTGTTATTTAGAATTAGTATATTGTAATTTAAAATTGAATCACGGTTGTTTTCTCAAATTATATCTTATCAGTAGTATCATAAAGTGCCTAGAGAGAACCCACAAGGTACGGGTCCTCTTCGTACTTGCCGAAATAGCTACATTATTGGAGCCGAATGAGAGAACATCGCTCGGCGTGTTCTTGCTTAACTGAACAAGAATTTCACGATGACATGATGCCCGGAATTACTTACAATGTCACTTAAACGGTTGATCCATTATATGTTTCAAGATACATTTGGTAGTACGTACATAATGTAACTACAGGGACCTGCAGCTCTTGTATTATATTGATTGCTCAGTTGTTAGTAAAGTTGAGTTTGAGATTTTGCAGTCTTAATTTATAACGTAAGACACATCTGAAGAAAATATTTACGATTATACAGAGAATCTCAACAAATATGCAAGGGCATGTTGATATATTTTATTGCAATTTCATAACATATATTTTGGTGCTTATTTCTGTAACCCTGATGGTTGACTGTATGGTTATAATTTTCTGTTGAAATTGGTCCACTGTTAATTACAAAGAAACTAAGAAAATGGGCTTTGCTCGACTAGTTGAAAAAATATTTAAAATATATATAGGTAGTTCATCGGTGATGAAATTATATATAGGACTTATTGTTTAACAAAGAGAGGTTATTATTCACGGAGTCCATAAGTGGCTAGATTATTTAAGAAACAAATATTTTTTTAATGACAACACTGTCGCGATTCCGAACGCATTCAAAGTTATAGACAGAAAAAGAAATGTTTTTATCAATTAATTAAATCGCTATATTGAAAAATAGAAAATATTTGGTATGGCATAAACTTTGTTAATAATTTATAACAATAGGCAATTGTTGCAATGGTTATTATAATAAAAAAAATATTTATATTTTCTGTTTTCCTAATCAGTGGTGGGAACCTATTTTTTTAGTTTTAATTTTTTATTTATTATCAATAATTTCAATAAAATTATATACACATGCAGATAACTATAGGAAGTACGAAAATAAGCAAGAAAATGAATGGCATTTAGTTCAAAAAATTGCATCAACAAGTCGCCAGATAATATTTGGTGTAATCCAAAATAACTAACCGCAGATGGGCCTTACCTTATAGATAAAGAATGCAAAATACAAAACTAAATATTTACCTTCAGTAGTTGATTAAGGAAAGTGGTATTTTAATGATTATTTATATCAAAAACAGGTTGTCTGGGTCACTAACATTGCCTGACAACGTATACAACCTTCTGGTACATATTTCTATCATAGACAAATTATCTTGGTTTCAATTTAGCTATAGATGAATTCAAATAATTTAAATCAACAGGGCCAGAAACTAACGATTATGTTTTCTTCATGTAAAATATTTTTAGATTTCTGGTGCTTCCGGTTACTACCGGAAGTCGGTATCCACTTTGTTATTTTAAATAGAACATCCTGTACATTTTTATATATTTGGATTCATCTAGTTTTAAGCTTCATAAATACATTTACTTTTTTAATTTGATCCAGCCGTTTTGGAGTTATTCAATTTTTCTTTTAAAAATTGCGATAGCAGACATTTATTCAATCAATGAAAGAACACTAGATTTTTAGAATATCAATTTAGGATAAACTATGTTTAAACAACATGCTGGAGTATGTTTTGCGGTCAAAAACGGTTGTCTACATAGTAGGGTTACTTAACTATGGAACGTTAACTTTACGAAATTTGAAGAACCATAACATGATTCTTTTGAATGGAACCCCTATATATTATTGCTTAGTCATCTTTGGCATTTAATTTTACATATTTTATACCCCACATGTCCTATACCTGGATTGACAGTTTAGGAGATAATGAAGTTTTTCTTTAAGCAAATATCTCATCGATACTTACCTAGTGCTCCAAGGAAAATAAATAAGCATTTTCAATAAATAATTTTCAAATCAAGTCAAACGACAAATCAATTAAGCTTATAAGAGTTAAAATGGATAACAATGGTGAAAACAATGTCTATATAAATAAATAAATTCTTAATTTATTTTTGTGCGACAAAATTCTCAGTAGAACGTGTAGAATGAACGAGAGCTATCCATATTTACCTCCGATGACCAGAGGTAAATTTATAAGAATTGCAGCAAATTTTGTGTGTTTTGGAAAAACTAATCATGTATTAAACATACAAAAAGTGTAATTGATGAGAAGAGGGAGAAATAAATACCCCGGCCTATTTCGAGGCGAATCCCGATGCCTCAATTCGAGCTGCCAAAGAAGATTTGGGAATCAGTTGATCTTGTATACAAAGAATTTGAAGAAGCTTCACACGATTACAAGTTCTCGTTACTGCAAGACCTTCATCCTTAAGATCTTGACGACAGAGTTAACTTGTGTGAGATGCTATATCTCGGAAGTCAAGAAGACGAGAATTTATTGAAAAAAATTGTCTGAGTTTTCGCGTGAACGATTTTTTAACAGACCTAATAACCATATATCTGGACTGGATCCGAGAGAGAAATTATCAGAAGAAGTTTAGTTTCAATGTTTTTTGCCTTATGATGGATGACAGGTTCTCTTACATCATTTATGAAGGCGCGATAACGGCACTGCGTTATCTAAATTGATTACGTACTGTGGTTGAAGATTTTCGAGATAATCTGCCTTTGAATTTAAGAAGAAGCTGTTGGTATCAACTGGATAGAGTCTGGCCTATTGCAACCAAGAAGTATCTCAAGAACTCACCTTAATGTTCGACGACAGGTAGATAAGGCACTTAGGCCCATGATCTGCACTTCTCAAGAAATACGAAAAGCAACACGAGGGTGTTTCTTCACCTTTTACATTGTGCTTGGATGTAAAGGGCCACCATATCGAAAATGTATTATAACCTATTTATAGTTTTTATAATGATAAATTCTTCCAAAACGCACAAAATTTGCTTCAATTTTTCTAAATACTTTGCGCATAGGAGGTAAATGTGGATAGCTCACATGATTTGTACAGACATTGCTTTCATTTTTGTTATCCATTTCAGCTCTTAATAGCCTAATTACTTTGTCGTTTGACTTTTAAAATTATTTATCGAGAATACGTATTTGTTTTCCATGGCATACTAAGTAAATATCGACGAAATATGTGCTCACTTTAAAAAAACTTAATTATCTCCTAAACTATCAATCTCAGATATAGAACATGTGGGGTAAAAAAGATGTAAAAGGGGCAACCGTTTCTGACCGCAAAACATACTCCAACATGTTATTTTAACACAGTTTGATTCTAAATTGATATCCGAAAAATTTTGTGTTCTCTGATTGTTTGAATAAATGTCTGTCTGCTACTGCAATTTTTTTGAATAATTTAAATAACTTCAAAATGGCTGGATCAAATTGAAAAAAATATTTGTGAAGCTTAAGAATAGGTGAATCCAAATATATAAAAATATACCTACAGGGTGTTCCATTCAAAATAACAAATTAGATGCCGACTTCCGGTATAACCGGAAGCACCAGAGGCTTTAAAATATTTTAGTTGAAGAGAAAATAATCTATTATATATAACTCTCAATTTTCAAATGTTGTATTGTTGTATTTTGACCAGAACCCGAGCCAGAACCCAATAAACTTCTAATGAACGGTCTCGCTGAGACACCTCATATAGGTAGGTATATTAGGGGAAATGTAAGAAATGCGTCAACATATTGGAGTCTGATAATAATGATAATTTGAAAAATTAGTCCAAACACGAGTTGTACCTACTATTGAAAATTTTATAAAATCCTCCAGTTATCGGGTATTGTTAAATAGTTTTTCAAAACCTATTTTTGAATAAAGAGTTCATTTGATTATAACTTTTCTCCTGATTTTCTCAAAGGTGTGCCTTGAAATTGTGGTAAATGTCTTTAAGAAGAATATTTTATCAAAATGGAACCATTTTCGGTTTACAATCTTGAGCAAAACGTGTGTTTCAGCTATAGCCTAATAACTAGTACGGTGTCACAGGCTATCGGTATCAATACCCTACCAAAACGAGAAATCAACAAATTAGGAGAATGCGTTCAGAAGGAGGGAACCCTCTAACTCAAAAATCTTCTGAAAAGCGAAACACCAAAGATTTTACACGATTACAATATGTACTTTCTTAAGTAGGTAGCTCCTGTGTTAGCAGTATGAAATTAAAAAGGTGGTATAATTGTATCTTTACGAAATCTCTTCAGGATTCAAAAATGTTTGACAGAATGTATAGTTAAGCCATTTTCCAACATCGATCTCATTATCTTTGTATTCGGTCACTAATCCCATTTCTTAAATTTTTCTGAGCCAACTTTGTGCCAAATGAAAGCAGCAATTTATTTTATTTATATGTGGCCAAATAAACATCAAAGCATTATTTATACTTTTTTTAATCTACCACCACAGACTTTGGCAACAAATCTAAACCTAAATCGTTGTAATTTGCTTCCAACAACTTATATTTATATCTGGTGAAATAAACATCAAAGCATTATTTATACTTTTTTCAAAATCTACTACCACAGACATTAGCGATAAACCCAAACCTAAATTGGTACATTTTGCTATCGCTTTCAACAACTATAAATCCTCTAATAAGTTTCTGAGTTTTTCTGTGTAAAACACAAGATACTAGTGGATTTGTTTCACAGTTAAACATGATAATATTCTTTTTTTCGCTGCAAATTGCTCTGAAATTTTCACTGTCTATTGCATATAGTCATTGAAAGATTAGAAAATTGCGCAATGTGAGCACGTCCACTGTGACACTGTGTCTAATTGTATTTATAATATTATCTCAAAAATCATGATAAAAATATGTGTAAATTGTATATAACTATGAAGAATAGTTGTTATCGCTTATTCCTTATTATTTGCTATTGCTATAATTTTTAGAACTAGTTAGCAAAAAAGCATAAATTTTCTATTCCAGCTTGACTTATATTTTTTCTGTAATTACTTTGCTTATTTTCATCATTCATTCGATGTTTTTTTTAAAGGAACGTTTATTTGGAGAAGTTTCTATTTCAAATAATACCTATATGCTCCTCCAATTGATTTTAAATTGATGGACAAAGCTTTTTTTCTCAGACTTTATTACTTTTTTCTGTAATTTTCATTTTTAGAAATAGAAGTGGTAATAGTTATGAATATGTTAGGAAAATCTGTAGAGTTTCTGAATTTCCTTGTTTAAGCGCGTAGAATTATCAAAGTTCATATAGCTAAATTCATAGAACTTCCCGTCACATCTGATTACTTATTCTAATTTCATTTACTCAGGTTAAAAGGGCTGTTCCAATGGTATCGTTACAAGTGTAATCAAATAATATTTCAACGGATCGTACAAGTTTGAAATTAGAGAAGTTAAATGGAGCTTATTCTACCGTAATATCATTTGTTCAGGATAGTAATGACGATATTTATATACATAATCAAATAATCAATCGTCCTGAGTCAAGGAAAATAAATTGGAGAGATAATGTGAAATTAGTTCTTGAGAGAGGTACTAATTAATTTTAAACGGAATAATAAAAATTCAATACAAGAATACTATTTTTGTTGTACATAAAGTTAGCGAAACAACTTCACAAGTAACAACAACATTAGGTCAGGAATTAGTTTTGTGTATTTTTTTAGAGTGGATAATTTTTATATTTTTATTGTACATATAAGAAAGGCTCAAAAAGACTTCACTTATTTTCTTAAAAAGTTCCTTAAGGGGTCTTGTTAACTTGATAGTGTAAGTGAGTCTGGGATAAAAACTCGCGGCAACTACGAGAAGGCGTCTGTGATTCGTCAGATGGCTGAACATTTTGACAGGTGTGGACTTCAATGGGGTACAGAGTATACGACAAAGTGCTATTGGTTATTGATACACGATATGGCCATGATTATATCCCGAAACGTCTAGCGAGTTCGTTCTATTGGTGGAATGTTCGCAGCGTAGGAAGATATCGGTCGAAGCATCTAGATGGAGCCTATATATTGGAAAGACTTTGCTCCGTATACTATACTATGTAAACTGTAAATTTTGTACATATTAGTGTTAGTGTCAATTTTCTGTGCTATTTTTGTTTTAAAAAAATACAGTTGAGAAATAAATAGATCAGTCATACACTAGTGTCAGGTGTGGAGTTTCTAAGAAATTCAAAGTGTGCCTATTAAATTTATTATTGGCCGAGAAAACATGAAGGCCATGAAGCAGTTACATCGGTGTGCAGATGGGTATTTAGGTATCCTGGCTCGACACATTGCCCCCTCATCGAGCCGAAATTTGTCAGTTCCCGAGACAGGCTGTCCCATGGATGTTCCAGTTCCTAGCTCATCTTTCTAGTATTTTTTTTTTACTTCCGTTACATTTGCAAGGACATCGAAAAACTAGAACTGGAGAGTTTGCCCTTGATGCATTTTGATTAACGTAAAAATGAGGGAATTATAGAGGAGACGTGTAGGAATCGAACAATAATGGCTTTGAATAAAAACTGTTGTTGATTTTCAAAAAACCTGTTCATCTCCGTCAAAATGGCAACGCAGCCTATGGAATGTAATGCTTCCTTTTCTCTCTTAAACAATTATTGTTTTGATAATTGATTTCATATTTCTATTTCACATTCAGCACAGTAAAATTTTATAATCAACTAATTTACAACTTATTTTTTCGTCAAAGTTTCACCAGGTATAAATAAGAACAAAAACATTCCATCTCCCAATTCTGAAAATATAATCATTCTATGTAGGTTGATATTGACTAAGTAATTATGTTTGAATATCTCAAAGATTTTTCAAAAGATCTTGATAAGAGCTTCTTAATGGGGGACTTTTTGAACTTTTTTCGGGCTACATCTAATAAGTTCTAGAAAGAACTAAATCAACGAACTTACTAGAGTTTCAACTACTTTGATGTGTGTAAGATAAAATTAAAACATAATGGGCTAAGAATTTACAATAGTGTATCGAATAAAATTCAATAATATACCAGCGATGATGTAATGGAATGGGGCCTGGAGTATTTGCTCACCGAGTAATTGTTTTCCATTATTGGAAGTAAAGTAATCATAATAGTGTTTCCTATATATCTAATGAAATCCGAAATCATTAATTCGAACTTATATACAAAAATATGATAGTTCCTGAATAATTATCAGAGTATATAGTAGATAAGCAATAGACGGAACGCAGCATGTATGTAGGAAAACTTTTATTATTGTTTACCATTTTCCGGGAAACTAAAGAATAGTGCAATCTCATTAAGTTTAAGTATTTAAGTTTATATTATATTATTAATTTATTAACTGTATTACCTACTTATGTAGTCGTATAAAGATGGTGTCATGTATAAGTTTGCATTGGAATCCGGAAAATTTCAAAATCTCACCAAAATCGCTTAAAAGCTTGCTAGAGTTCATGTTCAAGAAGATTGTTGGGACACAATGGGGATAATCATGTATGGTGAAAAACTCAACCATCTGCTTTTTGCAGACGATCTATGCTATGGGCTATGGATAAATAATATATATAGAACAGATATATTCTAGGATATAAAACCTCTCTAGGACGCCACAACTAGAGTACAGAAATAGAAAGCGAAACAGGTTTAGCTTAGGCCGCTTCTGGAAATATGTAAATGCCGATATACAGAATGTCTGAAAATAAATGTAAATAATCAATGTGTCCTACCTGCTCTCACCTATGGAGCAGAAAGCCTGTCACTTAACAAAAGCATTGTTGGTAAAATCCTAAGAATTGGGGTACAAGATGTTGTCCAAAAAATAACGTTGGAAAAATATGCGTAACATTCAATAATCAGAAATTCACGGAATAGATACGCCGACAATATTTATTAATTATGCTATCCCATGAATCATCAAGCAGCAAAATTTCATGTGTTTATCTGCTGTCGTTAAGGCTGTGCGTTGTCTGTTATACTGTCAGTGTCAGAGAACTCTTTATTATTAAGATATATCGGGATTGAGTTGTAAAATTAATATTTCTCTACTCTAAACAAGGGCCACTCACCTCATTAAAGAAAACTAAAAGAGTTCCCTGCTAATTTGGTCGTTATCGTTAATCAGAATGAACAGCTGCAATGAAGTTAATGATACGCCTGAAAATTAACACAATATTATAAAACCATGCGCATTGAAAAATCTGTCAAAAGATAGTAGTCCCTGGTTGGAAATCCAGAACTCAAAAAGAGGGAGCCCCATCGGTTTTCAGAGGGGGCACTTCTGTTGTAGCTGGTACTCCCAAATACAAATAGAAGAAACCAATGAAGAAAATGACATATGCCACCTGGAACGTACAGGGTTTGTCAAATAAGGAGAAAGAGGTTTTCGAGCGACCGGCGAGGTTTCAAATAAATGTTGCGGCACTTACCGAAAAAAAAACGGAAATGGATATGAATATCTTGGAATTATAAATCAGGTGCCGCCATTGCAATGCATAAAAAAATCATTATGGAAAGAAATAAATGAGAGACTCATGAAATTAGAATTAAACATATGGGGTCACGAGGTCACTATTGTTGGATTATATGCTCCCACGGAAGATACAATAGTTGAAATGAAAGATGCTTTTGAATGCGAACTAAATGAGTTACTAGATAGTATGAGCAAAGAAAGTACTAATTCTTTTCAGTGACTTCAACGCCAGAGTAGGCAAAACTACAAATGACAGAATAGATGGTAGATACGGTGAATAATAACGGATCCCGTTTGATACAAATGTGCCAAGCACATGATCTAAAAATCTTAAATGGACACTACAAACATCGAAAAATAGCCCATATCCAAAAAATAGCTTAAGTCCATCATTAACTACATCATCATTAAACAGAGTACCAACTTGAAAGTCCAAGATGTAAGAGTATTCCGAGGTGCTGAATGCGGAATTTATTATAAATGATAACGCACCTATTATGTAAACTTCCGAATGCAGCCTACACATAAAAGAAAGGAAATATAATATAAATTCCTTAAAGGGTGAATCGACGAGATTTTTATACAACGAGACACTAGCACCTAAATAATCTAAAACTCTTATAGGTACGGCGAAACAGGAATATAACAAGCTTAAGAAGGACATTCATGATGCTGCAATTGAAGCTTTAGGTGAAAATATAAATTACAATAATAGAAGTGAAATATAAGCTCGTTTAATATAGAAATGGAGATTTGTAATGGAAGACGATAACTTGTCTGTTATGGTTAACTAAACCGAAAGAAAAGTACTAGAAAGACGAACCACAAAGTAGACGAGCATGTCAAAAAAACGTAATGAAGTTGAGCATAAAGTACATGAAGCTAAAAATTAACTGTGGGAGAATACGTGTGATCGAGAAAAACGACACTTGGGCGGTACTAAAACTAAAGAGGCTTAGCAAGACATAAAAAATCAAGGATAATAGAGATAGAAATAAACAGAAAATCAAAAAAGAGGAACCTAAATGCTATGTTATATTAGCAGAAATACAAAAAGTGATCAGATAAATGAAAAATAGAAAATCCCCCGTTCTGAGAGGTATCCCTATTGCACTTTGGTAACACGTAACTACTAGAAATTATGAAATTCTCGCTTATAATTTATTTAATATATGCCTCATGTAAAGCTACCACGAGAATGGAAAGTAGGGTACGTAACACCTATTCACAAAAAGGGCTAAAATTTAATGTTTGAACTACTGACGAATTAGTGTTTTAGCTATAATGATGAGACTGTATGGACGCATAATTAAGAAAACAATACAGAACCATATAATAATATGAGAAGAACAATGCAGATTTACTAGGCATTTGACACGGTCCAGTCCAAAAACTATTTGAAAAAGTCGATAACTCTTCCATTAATAAACAATAATTATAAAATCAAAAATATCTACAACTAATAAATGAACCAAATCAAAGTAGGCAATAGATTATCTGGTCCTTTCTATACCAACAAATGAGTAAGTAAGGCAGAGATGTTGCCTGTCACATACCCTACTAAAAATACATTTAGAAAAAAAATTATAGAGTTAGTGAAGAAATTGCAGGCGTATGGATACTCCTGTAAATAATTAGCACATACATATACAATCTCTATTATTCTAAGATGATCAAGAAATAATTGCGGAAGATGAATATGACATCGAATATACGATGAAAGAACTTACGGACACCTATGACGCAAACAGTCTGAAAATCAACAACAAAAAAACCAAGTATCTATTAGTTGGAAGACAAGCAAGAGATCTACATAGACTGGGTCAAGTAGTTAAAATTGTGAGGAATGCAAGTATCGGGGAAGCCTAATATAATCTGAAGGTAATTCCAAAATGGACATCACCAGTAGAATAGGACAACAACAACAGGCAACGCGAACTTTAAATTCTTTTCTTTGGTCTAAGGGTTCGACAAGGTAAGCTGGGTTATTATGAGAAAATTATGCCACACTGGCAGATATTATTGCAAAATTGCGATTATCTCGGATAAAGCTAATACTTGGGTTATGCGGATGAGAGCTAACAAGCTCAAAATCGCTGTGATCCGCTTCATGTTGATTGCTGTGCTGTATCGACACAATTAAAGTATAAAGGTCATCTCATATCAATAGTCTTATACTATATATACTCTTTATCATATGAATGAATAATTTTTTTATAGATATGTTCTAACTATTAGAGTACGATAATCATTATTCCATCCAGTGCATTGGAAGAAGCAGTTCTGTTGAATGGCTATCTAGATCTCCGGATCTAACGCCTTTTTCTGTGGGGTCATCTAAAATCTGTTGTATTTAAAAAGCCACCTGACTTAATAGAGTGAGAAAAAATAATTCAAGACTGCTGAACTGTTTGCAGATTATCATTCAGAAATATCCGTCAAGCGTTCTAAGACAGGCTGTATCACTGTCTTCAAAACAATAGGAATTTCTTTGAACATGTAGGTATTAAATTAATACTAAATAAATAAATATTTGCAATTTGTAATAATCATTGATAAACCAAAAATAATAATAACTTTGTAGGGTATATTTAAGGAGTATTTTTAAGAGTTTCATGATGAATTGTCAGAAGTAGGGAGTTTCTATTTAAGTTAATTATTTGGGGTGGCTGGGGTTAAGGGGTTTACGTGATAACTGTTTGTTGTTAAATCATTTTCGCTCTCCTTTTTTAATATATAATTCATTTAGAGAAATTATTGGCATTTCTTTTGGTTCCTTAGATAGGTAGGTATAGCCATTGAAAGTTTTCAAATTGACATCCTATATAAGTAAAGGTGGCAAGTTTATTTAACATTCAGAAAACCGTAAATTCTCTTAAGTTTTTCAAATGCTCCAATATTAACGTAGCTTCCTTGCTAACCTAATAGTAGTTCACCGAGATTTTTTTTTAATTTTTGCATTTCATAAACGGCGTAAAATTAACAAGTTCTCCAATATTTCGTTTCTCGATATTCGAAAAAATATTGTTTTCTTTCTAATATAGTCTCAGACAATAAAATATCAATTTTATTAGACAAAAAATAGAGATTTTTTTCATAAATTATTAACGACAAAAGTGGCAAATTCACCATTAATTCATTTTTTGTTATTTCTTTTATAATCCTAGTTGTTAGCCTAACCTGACTTGAGATCAAGTTACTAAAACATAATTTCTTTGCAGAATAAAAAGACGAGAAATGAATGATCGCAAAAAGTGTCCAATTTCTGACCTCATGTCGCTTTTATTTTTCAAAGTTGTTTCGTTTGTTTGATGAAAATTACTACTATTTGGAAAAATCAATAGATCGCGACTCGTCTGTCTAGCTGCGTTTGCTATCCCCTCTATACTTACTCACAAATAAAAATCACTTTCATAAATTCATAAAAATTATTAAATCTATTTTCTGAGATGTTTTCTTATGGAGTATAATTTTGAAAATTACATAGATAGTTGTTAGAATCACAATAATTACAATAGTGGAAACGGTGAACCAGGATATGTTTCTTTCGATGAAGGGTTTATTTATAAGTTCATCGAGATCTTTAGAATATTGTTCTAACTTGTACTTGGCTGATGAAAGATCGTCCATATTCATGTTATTAAGGTTAAATGGTTCCAGTTCTTGAACTAAAACTTTTTCTGGTATATGTAAACAGCAATTATAATTGATCATCACTGGATGTGGATTGTGTGAAACTTCGATGATGTTGCGTGTTTCTGCTTGGACTTTAGTGATACCTATAAAGGCATAGCAGTTTGTAGTTAACTTGAAGATTGAATTCTTGTTTACAATAATGGTTTTGGTATTGGCTTCTTTGCAGTAAATTGTTATGTGAAGTGGCTCTGTTACTAGAATAAGCCACATGTTTTCTTCCAGTTTTTGGATGTTGTAACCTTGACCATGTATTAGAGATGTTTCGCAGTTTTCGGGAAAGTCTCTGAAGTTTCTAAAGAGCTGTGCCTCGCAGATAGCATTCGCGTCTATTGGATATGGGTAGATATTGGAACACAATTTCTTGTAGGGTGCAAGTGGTTTTCACTGGCTAGAATCTTTTATTAGTGCATATGTCAAAGAATCATCATCTCGCGCAATGAATTTTTGAGTAAAATATAAAATGTGATGAATACCAGTTCTGCTATCGTATATTGGGATAGGATAGAGGTGGAACATTGAGAATGTTCAACTAATGGAATTTTTAAAACAAAAACGATTTCTGATTCTATTTGAAATGCTTCTAATTCAATGATTTCTAAAAATTGGGCTATACTTGAAAGTTTAGCTGGTAGCGGTAAGTTATTTCTTAATAGATTTTGAGATATTTCCTTTAATGATGTAATCAGATTATCTGGTTCGATTATGGATGAATGAATTATTCTTAATCTAGCAAATGTAATAGCATTTAAAATGTCATTGAGGTTATCTTCAAGGAACAAAAAGCTTTCCATCAGTTTTTCACATATTTCGAAGAAACTTAATTTTGCTTCTATAAGTGCCAATTTGTCGGATAGCTGGTGAATAGCTCTCTCAATGCTATTCATATTTTTATTAAATTTAGTTTCATCAAATTTGAATTGATCAATAGTTGTATTGAAATCGTCAATGATTGATCTTGTTACAGAGATTTGATTCTTCAAAAGGTTTTCTATTTTGTTTTGATCTAGTTTTAGCTCATTTATACATTTGACGTAGTATTCTCCGTCAGTTGCGTCCAAATCGCCTGTTATAGTCTTGAATATGCTTCCTAAGCCGTTAATTGTTCCTCTCGTTTGTCTTTTCGTGTCTACAGATATTTCAGAAAATTTTGATTTTATTGATGAGGAAATTTGATATAGTAGGCTGGTATGAGTCTTAACTTCTGCACGGAAAGAATTCATGGCTGTGTAATTCTTACTAATTGAGTTTAAAATAGATTGGAGGATTCTTTCGTTATGCTCGTATGTCTCTAATAGAATTGATATGTTCTTATGAACTAGTAACGTCCATTTGTCGTTTGTTATTGTTAGTCTTGTTTCGTCATGGTAGTACACTCCTATAGTGTTATTGATTGTATCAATACTGGATAGGCTACTGGATAGTGCTGATCCGAATAACACAAAAAACCTGAAATTTAATTTTCGAAATAAGGTTTCATTCTATCAAAGTTAACTTTACTTCTTTGATTTGTTCTGTTGTTAAGAACAGTGGCTGAATTTATATGAACTTCAATAATATCGAAGGGACCGTTAAATTTATTCTGTAATTTGTCCTTGATCTACGATTCTTTAATGTAGACTTTGTCGCCTATATTGAATTGATATGGATTATTGGGTACATGTTGATCAAAGCGGACTTTTGCCTTTTCTTTACTTGAGTTTATTCGACTTCTTGCTATTCTATAGTAATGAGAAATTCGGTTGTTTAGATCTCTAATATATTTTGTAATTAACTCTTTGTGATTGTATGTATTTTCGGGAGGTCTACTTGAAGTGTGACCAAATACTAATTCATACGGTGTAAAACCGTGTGTCTTGTTCATTGAACGGTTGTATGAAATGATATGAGCGTATGGTAAGATGTTAAACGGGTGCTCATTTGGGTGTTCTGATACATGCGTTCGAATCATTTCTAATAGTGTGGAATGGAATCTTTCGAGAGATCCATTGGATTGTGGATGTCCTACACTGGAATTAGTTACTTTTATATCAAAGAGAGTGCACATGTCACGAAAAAGATAGTTGTCGAATTCTCGACCAAAATCGCAATGAATTCGAGTTGGGGTACCGTAGTGTTGGAAATAAATCAAAAGTGTGTTGACTACACTTTTTGCTGTCTTGTCAGGTAATCCTTATGCTTGAGAGAATTTCGTGAGTTCGTCGCGTATAGTTACGTTATAGTCTTGATTTCTAAAAATAGAAGCGAATAAGTATTCGTTGACGGAATCGGGATCGTATGGAATTGGAATAATAAAATATTTTCTATTCCTGACACTTTTGCTTGATAATACATTGATTTTACAGTTGGAAAAGTCAGCATTCTCTTCGAAAATGTCTTCTATAATCTTGTGAAGATAGTCTTTTAGATTGTTTTGTTGAAAGAAAGTTAAAATATTTTTATTTTCCCTTGCTAAAAGTTGCTGGTTTGTAAATTCTATTTTTGAATAATCAATAAGTGACCTCAACTTATAAGCATTGACAAAAATTTTGAATTCTTCGTATACTTGTTCGTTGCTGATGTTATTAGATTTTTCGGATTCATCGTCTGAGTCTTCGTCATCGTCATTGTGTATGGGGAGGATTGGAAAATGAGAGGAATGTGCTTTCGACTGAAATTTAATATAATCGGAAATATGGTTCTTTATTGGTTTTTGAATGTTGTGATGCTTTCTTTCAGGATGGGATAGTTTTGGATTGCTTTCGAGAATGTTGTCGATAACCTTAAATAGTGGGACGGTTTTGAAATTTGTAACTAACTTTTTATCTCTGAAATTAATTACTGCCTCATAATGGTGAAGCCAATCTGCTCCAACTAGTCCATCGTATTGGATATCAAGATCGCAAAGTAAATTTTATAAGGATCATTTTTGGCAAAAGGTATCATGACAGATTCGGAAATTAGAATCTTTTGGTCTGTTATTCCTTGGATAACGACATTTTCGGGGCTTCTATTTAAAAATGCTTCGTATGTTTTTGGTTTGAAGATTGATATGCCTGCTCCACTATCTACGCGAATTCTAAATCTTTTTGAGGAGTCTTCGAAATAGTAGAGATTTTTAGAATTTACTGTAAGTGTTGAGCTTACATGAACATTTGTTCTGGGTGGTTGGCATACGGGTGGAGGTTGTCGATAGTCATAGTTTGAATTGGGGTTGTCTGTTCTTCCAAAACTGGTTTGTTGGGATCTGGGGCTGTAGAAGTTGGACGAAGAGGAAAATTTTGATCATGAAAATCTTCGGATTGTGATGTAGAACTTTCGCAATTGTTTTGGAAAGATTCCATCTGATAATAATCTTGCGGAAAATTGTTATAGTTTTCATCTTCATAAAAATCGGGATTATAGTTAGACTGTTCATGAGTTGTAAAATTGTTGTGATAATATTGACCTTCTACTGGATTATTAAAATGATCTGTACGATGTGGTTGCTGTCTTATATTTGTATTTGAATGAATGACAGATGGTCTTTGAACATTGGGATTGGGTCTAGAAAAATTGATTGTTTTATGGACTAGGTTGTCTATTTTGGGTTTGAGAAGATGATTGATTTTGGGGATTAATGTTGCTGAAAGATGGTCGAAAGTTTTGTTGATAATTTTGAAATGAAGGCTGTAATGATCTCTTTCTTGTAAGACAATCTTGGATCATGTGGCCTGGTCTTTTACAATATGAACATTGTGGAAGTTGGATAGGTTCTTTCATATTATTCTGAGGTCTATTCTGAAATTTTTGATTCTCAAAATAAGATAGTTGAAGTTCCTTTTTAATTCTATTCAAAGCTGAAAGCATGTCGCTTGGATTACTAGCTCTAACTATTTGACCTAATTTCTGTTCAAGTCCAGTTAATGCCGTTGTCAGTACCATTGCGTCTGTTAATTCTGGCAAAGTCATGTTTTGTTTGTTAATAGCTGAGTGAATTTTTGATTCATGCGTTTGCAAACGAGCTATGAAAGTTAATGGTGATTCATTTTGCAACTGTTTCATACGTTGAAGATCCTGAATTAATGAGGTTAAATCTCGTGAATCTCCAAAGTGTGAATCTAGAAGATGTAAAATTTCTTCCCATGAATTTGGGTTTTGAGAATTGACAAGTTCGTCTGCTGGGCCTTTAAGTTTATTCTTAATGTGTAATGTAAGGAGAAGCTTTTGATGTCCGGTTGCCATGTTGAATGCCATGGAACATGCGTTTGTGAATGTGGTTAAAAATATCTGATTACCATCATAATCAGGGATAATAGAAAATATCTCTGAGAGTTTGTATTGCTCCACAGAAATAATTTATGATTCGGGGTTGACGTCAGCGTTCGAGTCGGAACTAGCTTGACCTCTTGTAGTTGGCATTGTGTTTTCAGAGCGAAAACGTAAATATAGGGGATAAATTTTGGGATAAATGTCAAAACAATACGATAACAGAAATGTTGTTCAATCGAACTAATAAAATACGATAATAATTGTAGGTAAATTGTTTCAAAGAAAATGTTTCAATAATTGGTAAATTTTTTTAAACGAGATGATTCGTTGCACATACTTGACTAAAATCCTCATTCCTGGCAGAAGATGAAATCCTTTATTCTCCGTGAGCGTTGCCACGACAGGGTGGGCGTTCGCGTGTTCCGTTGTCGCCGGAGAGACCGTCTTCGTTGCTGGTGCTGCGGATTGGAACTTGGTTCTCCGCAGCTTCGATTCTTTCTTCTTTTAAGGTTTGGAAACCACCGTTGACACTTATAACAACGTTGAGGAATCCTACTAACTGCGCCTATTTTATATTGGTAGTTTAAAAGTTCACTTTTTAAAAAATAATAATATTTATTATAATTTATAAGTTACCAAAATATAATAATAAAAGGAAGAAAAACAACGTGAACTGAGAGCTACTGCTTATTTGAACCAAGAACCTCGGGGAGCCAGGTGCAATCGTATTTATAGTGATTTTATGCTGATTAAGCATCATGTGACTTGCGCTTGGTTCGTCCGTTACAAGTTCTAGAGCACTAGATTATGGGATCTGCAAGTTTGTATATTCTGATAAAACTACAATATTCTTAGAATATGGAATATTCCAGAGTATGGGAATTGCAAAGTTGCATATTCTGTGAGAATGTAAAATGTATTGAATTCTGAGAATGTTCCAGACTGCAAGACTGCAAGTCAGCATTATCTCTGAAAACGAAAATATGAACAAAGAAAAATAATAAAACACGTGTCGTTGAAATATGACACCTGTGAGACTTGATCGTTATTATAGAATATGGTGAATTATATTGCGATATAACATATATAATATAACATATATATATATATATATATATATATATATATATATATATATATATATATACGACATGAGAATGAAACATTCTGAAAACATATTAGAGTGAATCATTTTAAGAGAATAATTCTCTTTTATTGACTAAATTTCTCTCACTAATCAGTTGATCAAATTATTTCTATTGTTTGTGGAAACCCGAGATTCTAAAATTTAATTGCTATAAAATCAGTGAAGACCAGTCTAATTATCGAATATTTATTGTAGTATATATATATATATATATATATATATATATATATATATATATATATATATATATATATATATATAAAAATAAGATGAAGCTCTTCACATTTATGCTTTTATTTAGTCGGAAACAACCATAAAGGTGTAGAGCTTCATCTTATTTTTATATTTTATATCTCATTCATTAATGAACTAATAGATTTCTTTATATATATATATATATATATATATATATATATATATATATATATATATATATATATTTTATATATATTAAATATTTATGAATGTTTGAAAGATCAGTAATGACAATTTTGTTCAAATGAGTGCAAATCTAGGATTTAAAAACATCTATTTCACCCAAAAATTTAGAGGTTGATTAGTCAGAGAAATCGGCCTGTTTTGAGTGAATAAGAATAAGTGCACTTTTCTGAATAATCACGTATAACTTATGTGTGTCGTATTGTGAGAGAATATAATTATACTTATATAGAAATTTAAAATTATTTCATATATCTTTTTCTTTTACCTGTCAGCTTAAGCCCAGAATAAAAGTAATTTAGTCTATGTATGGGTATATACGTATAAGCCTATTACCAAAATTGTAGAAAGTGACTCATGTTTGGGCATGCTGATAGGGATTTCATAAAGCATTATTATTATTATTATGTGACGCAGTGGTGCGAAAGCGGGTACTTAGGCCAATTCGGCCCATCGTGCCTCTCCCCAGTGCTCCTCAGACCTACGGTTCCCCGAGTATCCCGACAACCTGGTCCATATATCTCAGGATTGCCGCAGGCGAGGTGCGTCTGATGTTGGTCAGATCCGGCCACTTCAGTCCTAGGATGGCCTTACGAACGTCGGATAGAGCGGGGCATTCTGTGAAGAGATGCTCCACTGTTTCTTCCTCCTCCATACATGCCCGACATGTCGGGTCGTCGATGACACCCATTGTATGTAGGTGTTTTCTTAACGCAGCATGCCCGCTCCAGATGCTTGCAAGTGAGCGTAGTTTGGCCCGGGGCAAAGCTAGGCAGTCTTCGGCCCGTTTTCGGCATGGCTTCGTGATGAAGTTTTTGCTCTGTCGGCAGCCCACAATTGAGTTCCACCTATGACAGGGTCTGAGGTGACTGTCCTCTTTAATGAGGTTGGGTATGATATGCGGTGTGATGGGTACTGCTGGTTCGGGCCCACACATTATTCCCGACGAAGTTGCACCCGCCAGCTTATCCGCCTTGTCATTACCCTCATTCCCATCGTGTGCTGGCACCCAAGGTAGTTCCACGACATTTTCAATCGCTAGTTCCGACATTTCGCGGTGGGAGTTCAGCGTGATTCTCGCGTCGTACCTGCCCTTTTCAAGCGCTTTTAAGGCGTCTTTACTGTCTGTGAAGAAGCGTATTACTCGCCCTCGCACGTTGTTCATGCGGACCTCATTAGCCCCTCAAGCTATTAGTTCTGTTTGTAATACGGTGGCATACTTCCCGAGTGGTTGACGCAGTTGCAGGTCTTGGCTGAAGATTCCTATGCCTGTACTGTCCCTCTTTTTACACCCATCAGTGTATACATCTATTGTCGGCATAGGGCGTGGGTCTGTTTCTTCCCAACAAACGTGGTATTTGCATTTGCTGAATATGGGTGCAATGCGGTCAGAGCTGGCCTCGAGGAGTGGTATTCTGACGAGGCCCTCCTCCAAGATGGCTGTATGACTCTTCGCGCTCTTTTGCACCCCTAATGTTCCACTATCTTTCAAACGAAGGGCGGTCAGTAGTGCTGCCCCCTCCAGATATAGATCTAGGGGTGGCAACAACGCCTCTAGTGCAGCGGATGGTGTGGTCCTCATGGCACCAGTAAATGCGATGCCATTAGATCTCTGTAGTTTTGCAAGTCTGTCCTTCTCAGTTTTTAATTTGGTGCGTTGCCACCAAACTATTGAACCGTAGCACATCATAGACCTTATCACTGCTTTGGCGATAGTCCCCAGCTTTTACCTACAACTCTTCGACATTGCCATAGAGCTGCACTGGCTTTGTCAAGCTTGCTGTCCAGATGTTTTCCCCAGGTCAGTTTTCTGTCGATAACCACCCCTAGGTATTTCACCTCGTTGGATAGCTTGAGCTGGATTTCATTTAGTGTGGGCATTTTTATGTCGTCCACCTTTCGTTTTCTGGTAAATCGCATAGCCTCTACTTTGTGGGGATTTACAGACAGAGACGTTGCCCTGCACACTTTTCTAGGATGCGTAGTGTCCTTTGCATCAGTTCGCATAGCACTCCGATGTGCTTTCCTGTCAGCAGTCTGACTATATCATCCGCATATCCTATGGTGTACAGGCCCTCGTCGTTCAGGGTCGTTAGGAGGTCGTCTACTACTATGTTCCATAGCAGGGGAAGAGTATCCCTCCCTGAGGACAGCCCTTCGTAACACTCCCTGAGACAGTTGCACCTGCGGCACCAATTTCAACTATTCTGCTCTCGAGTACATTTCTGTCCTGGAGAGCTTTGTTGACTGCTTCGAAGGTAGTTTGATCGAACGCACCTTCGATGTCTATGAAGACTCCTAGGGAGTGATCGCCATTGTCCAGGGCTCTGTCTATCCTGCCCACCAGAACGTGGAGAGCGGATTCCGTAGATTGCCCTGGTGTATAGGCGAATTGGTTGGGGAGCAAGGGTCTTTGGGTTAAGACGTTACCCCTGATCCAGCCGTCGCAAAGCCTCTCCAATGTTCTCAGTAAAAACGAGGTAAGGCAAATTGGGCTGTATGATTTGGCAGATGAGTAGTCACTCTTGCCTGGTTTCGGTAGGAAGACTACGCTCGCTATTCTCCATTTCTCGGGTACGTGTGCAAATGCAAGGCACGTCCTGAGGATAACCACCAGTTTGTCCAGTACTGTTCCCAGTCCCCACTGAAGGAGACCCGGGAAAATCCCATCCGTGCCTGATGACTTATATGGGGAGAATGCCTTGACCGCCTGTATTGCTCCGGTTCGATTTACGATTTCTCTCACCGATTGTCAGTCCTCCGCAGAGGGACATCTCGAGTTGTGAGGCAGTTCCGTAACGATCCCTAGTAATATTGACCCTAGGAAGTGAGTTGACAGAAGTGTTTTTGCTGTGTCTAAAGCAATGTCAGTATAGGTGCCGTTCTCCTTTCTGACACAGCCCACTTGTCTAGGATCCTTGGAGATCACCTTAAGCAGTGGGGATGCTGCAGGTGTACTTTCTGTCTGTTTACAAAAGAGTCTCCATGATTCCCGTTGCTTTGAGCGAATTTCCTTCTTATACGACCTTTGGTATAGTTTGTAGACCTCCCAGTCGGAGGTATTTCGGGATGACTTGGCTCTGTTGAAGAGTCTCCGCAGGTGGGTCCTTTTGATCTCAAGACTCATGCTGTCCTCTTCTCAGGGGCGAGGCGTGCTCATAAGCACTCATAATCCGCCCAGTGAGTGCGTTGACTCTCTTGTCTAGGCCCTTTACAGACGTTGTCTGAGTGGCCGCCCCATTATTGCCCATGGAAGACTCCAGGTGCGTTAGGTACGCGTCCCTGTCTGTCTTCTTGGGGTTCCGGTACGGCTCTTTTGATGTCTTGACCACTGAGAGTCTCATTATTATCCATTTGTGGTCAGAGAGGGTAGCTTCGGAGCTGACCCTCCATTTCACGATTGATTTGGAGATCTCTTGTGTTGCGACTGAGATGTTAATCACTATCTGACACAGCGAGGTTACGAACGTGGGATAATTCCCTTGGTTGAGGATTTCCAAATTTGTCCCTAACAGGTATTCTAGTAATGACCTACCTCTGCTGTTGCAGTCTTCGCTGCCCCAAACGTAGTGGTGGCCATTTGTGTCATACCATACTACGAGGTATTTTCTTCGCTGCTCGCAGAAGTCGACCAGCTTCGCCAGCTCCTTGCTGGGGGTGGCTCTGTGGCGTCTATTGGCAGGTAGGATGAGGCTACAATAACCTCTTATTTGCCCTTTCCGAAGTCCAGGTGCACTTGGACAGCCGTTAGGTCGCGTCCTGATAGTCCTGTCAGTAGAATGGCCTCTATATGACCTGAAAGGGAGACACATGTCCTCGGTCTATCATTAATTGCTCCAACAAAGATTTTCCTTTGGGAGGAGTTGTCACTCCATCCATTACCCGGTTGCCTATGCTCCAGGGTTCTTTGGACAGAGTTATTGCTGTCTGATCAGCCTCCAGGTGACGATGTAGGAGAACAGTCACCCCCCGGGAGCGGTGCAGGTTTGCTTGAACTATGGCCAAACTGTTGGTTTTGGCCATCACGCTTGTGCTGGTGGGTCGACAATCCCACCTGACTCCGGTGCGTCCATTTGCATGGGCGCTCCCTGAGCCGAGGCAGTCTCACCTCCCTCTTTCAACTTGGTCACCTTGCAGGTAAACAGGTAAAATAATTTGCCTGCTTTTTCGGCTAAGGCGTCTCTCTCTTTTCTCAAGATTCTGAAAACAATGAGTTTGCCCTGAGGTTCTTCCTTGGCGGCCTCATTGAGGAGGATCCACCTTGGTGTGCCTGCCCATGGGTGTTGAGCAGCCAGGCGCCCCTTCAGGACCCCAGTCTCGACAGGAGGGCCAGGGATCCAAAGAGTCGCCTTGGTTAGCTCAGGCAGCTCATCTTCTTGGAGTACGGTAAGCCTTGCTCCCTCCCATAGAGGATTCATGACTTCGACCGCCTCTACCAGAAAGTCGCGTGAGTTACGATATGATCATATACTGTACCTATACCGCCTGACCTATGACAACGCACTAACATCCAAATAATAGAAATATTACATGTCAGCATTTATCGATTATTAGAATCTTATATATTGTTCATTGTTATTATTTTAGTTTTTAGTCTTGACATTATATTGTAACGGTTCACTTCGTTCTGTATTGAGTAAAATAAACGTTTTAAAAAAACAGTTTTACGTGCAAAGTACATAATTGGCGCAATCAGTAGGATATAATCACCGTGAATCGATAACCGATAACTAGTTAGATTTTTCTCATTCATGTCAGACTCCTCTTTGCATGTACCCGATTCCATTTGCGAAAACGATTATTTGAACAAAGAGTTAGGTATAGTTGAACAACTTTTAAATGAATTACAAATTGAATCTAGAGACAGGAGTTGAACAGAATCAACTTCTAGATCGAATATAAATAATAAAATGGCTCCTATATTAGATATTGAAAATTTAAGTGTTATCCCCAATTTTGATGGTAGTCCCAAAAAATTAGATCGTTTTAGAACTACGACAGAATCTGTTTTGGTTCACTACTATGAAAGTGTTAATCTGGCAAATTTTCAAAATATATTACTTTTGAGCGGTGTTGTAAATAAGTTAGAAGGAATAGCGGAAGAAGTTATCGCAATTAATGGCTGTAAAACATGGGACGACATAAAAGATACCCTTATTTTAAACTTTGGTGGCCAAAGAGACGAATACTGCCTAAATCAAGATTTACTCAATTTGCGGCAGAAACCATATGAATCACCTTACCAATTTCATGAGAGCGTTATGCATTTATTAAATACAATTTTTAACCATATTGATTTGAAATGCGACGTAGCAAGTCGTCAATCTAAGCGCGATTTTTTCACGAAAAAACATTCCTAGCTGGATTACGTGAACCCCTAGGTCCTATCATTCGTGATATGAGACCTATTAGTTTATCTTCGGCTCTACAGTTCACCACGGAAGAAGAAAATATAAAGTATTACCAGAGATCACAAACAACTCAGTCCCAGGCTCCAAAAAAGAACCCATCGCACAATTTTAGGAATCAACAACCGAATTTTCATGCCCAAACGCAACAAAGGCAATATTTTAGTGATCCACAACAACCCCAATTTCCTAGTAGACCACTTTCAAACATTGAGAGAAGACCGAACCTTCCCTCACATAGATTCTCTAGAAGTTCCGAAGTATTTAGCAAACCACCATCTAACGTCTTTAAACCTATGAATTATCAATCGACATATAAGCCAACTCCAATGTCTGGTATAAGCCTAACATCGACAAATCCTAAGCCAACACCACCTCGACAAAACCATTATTATCGAAACTATGGACAAAACTCACAATCTAGACCAGCACAGATATTTAATACCGAAATTGATAAATTAAATACTGAACCCGACACATTCGACGAATATTACAACGAAACCGAACTAGAAAATTACGACCAGGGTTATGAAGAACAAGAAGAAATCGACCAAAATTTTCACCATGGCTTGAACGAAAATCAAAAGACATAGAATTACATTACTTCTGCGACAAAAAAGAGTTACCATATATTTCTATTTCTAGCCCTCCTATTAAATTGTTGATTGATACAGGCTCCACTAAATCTTTTCTCAACCTCGAAATTGAATTTAAGCACTTTAGAAATTATGTAAAGCATGAACCTATTACCGTTACCTCAATTTTTCAACAGTATTCAGAAAATTACTCTGCAAATATACCGAATTTTCAAGAATTTAATAGTAACATAAATCTCAAATTTTATATCTTCAAGTTTCATAGATTTTTCGGCGGATTACTTGGAATTGATAACATGAAAATCCTAAATACATTCATAGATCTGAGAAAGAATCAACTTATTCCAAAAAATGCCCAGATACCAATCGAGTATTATGAAACAAATAAATCCCATTTTTATCATATTCATTTGAAATCCCAAAGTATAACTCCAGTTAAACTACCAGTGAATTCAAGAAACGGCTCCTTGATAATCCACACACAAAATTTGCAAAGCGCTACTTTGAAGAAGTCTCTTGCAATAGCCAATGATAACTTAGCTTGGGCGGAACTATCAAACGAAACTGATGATACTTTACAAATTACATTAGCAGATAAGATAGCCACAACTGAGATCGATTTGAGCGATCATTACATTTTTTCTGCTGAAATCTCATCGGACAGCAGTAATGTGGACAATCTGATGTTGAAAATTTGATCAGATCTTCGCATATGAATGAAGAAGAACGAGAGAAAATTTTAAAGTTATGTAGGTCATACTCCGATATATTCCATTCACCAGACAAATCTCTAACATTTACGAATCAAATCAAACATACAATAAAAACAAAAAATATATCGCTATCCTTATTTATTTAAAGAAGAAGTTCAAACACAAATAAATTCAATGCTGGAACAAGGAATTACAAGACCAAGTAATTCCCCCTACAGTTCGCCGATATGGATTGTTCCTAAGAAGGCCTATGCGTCGGGAAAGAAAAAATTGGGGATAGTAATCGATTACTGAAAACTCAATGAGCAAACTGTAGATGATCGATACCCCTTACCAAACATCAGTGACGTTCTGGATAGACTTGGCAGATGCAACTATTTCACAACATCAGATTTGGCGAACGGCTTCCACCAAATCGAAATGAATCCAAAAGATAATCCGAAAACAGCTTTTATGCACTATGAGATTGTGAGAATGCCTTTTGGCCTAAAAAGCGCCCCGACCACCTTCCAGCGGGTAATGGACAATATTCTAAAAGGTTTGCAGAATATAATTTTTCTCGTATATCTTGACGATATCATTATTTTCTCCACCTCCTTACAAGAACATCTTGTAAATCTGAAGAAGGTATTTCAGCTATTAAGGGAGACCAACTTCAAAATACAGTTCGACAAGTGCGAGTTTAAAAAAAAAAGAAGTACGAAGGAGTACGACCCAATCCTGATTAAATAAAAGCAATAAAGGACTACCCCCTACCAAAACAGCATGAGAAATTAAAGGATTCTTAGGACTGTTAGGGTACTACAGCAAATTTATAAATGATTTCGCTCGCATAACAAAGGCACTAACATCCTGCTTAAAGAAGGACGCAAAAATAGCTAGAATATATAAAATGTTTAGAACATTTTAAGAGCCTTTTAATGAATGAACCCATATTGCAATACCCTAATTTTAACAAACCATTTATTCTAACTACAGACGCCAGTAACATCAGCGTCACCGGTATTTTGTCACAAGGACCGATCGGTAGTGATAAACCAATAGCTTACGTCTCAAGAACCTTAAGCTCTTAGAAACAAAATTATAGCACCATAGAAAAAGAGCTTTTAGCCATCGTCTTGGCCACAAAATACTTCAGACCATATTTATTCGGACGCAAGTTCAAAATCATTAAAGATCATAGACCATTACTATAGCTAATGTCTCTAAAAGAACCGAATTCACGACTAGTAAGATGGAGGTTGAAGTTAAAAGAGTATGATTATGAGATGGAATATAAAAAGGGAAAGAAAAACACGAACGCAGATGCATTATCAAGGATAGAGATACATACAAAAGAATTTTTCGATTACATGGAAGAATTCAATAAATCTCTCGAAAATCGAAAAGAAAATGATAATATTTCAACGATGGGTAATATTGAAGAACAACCAATCTACGATGATGTGAACGACCCACCTACAAACGACGGACAGAGCGTCCAAATCGATAACCAATCCTCAGATGAAACCATATCAGTAGAAGAATCTGACAGGAATAGAGTTCATACTATTCACGAAAATCCTATACAAGAAATGCCGTATATAGACAGACCCATGAACACATTCGATCGTCAAGTCAAAATAGCATTCGTACTTCATTCACCAACGACACCCAAAAGCGTAAATACATTCCCAAACAAAAAACGTTTAAATGTCCAAATTTCAACTAATAATCTAGAGAGTGATATAATTAACCTCTTTAAGAACTATTTGAATCCCAAATTTACATAAGCTATCTACTTGGAGAATGATGACTATACTACTTCAATATCTGAGATGCTCAGAAAAATCTTCAAACATTCTGCTTACAATATCATTAAATGCAAATGTTTCCTACAAAATGTAGTAAAACAAGAAGAACAAACGAACATCATAACAAATTACCACGAAGGTAAAACTAACCATCGTGGAATAATAGAAACGACAACCCGCATAAAGAAATCATATTACTGGCCTGGTATTAAGGATGACGTAACCAATTACATCAACCACTGCAAAATTTGCCAAAAAAATATGATAGAAACCCACCAAAACAAAAACTAATGTTGGTACCAGTTCCTTCTAAACCGTTTGAAGTCTTACACACTGACGTACTTCAAGTGCACGGACAAAAATTTTTCACCTGAATAGATACATTTTCTAAATATGCTCAGGCTTACTCACTGAACGCATTGTCAGCAATAGAGATTGTAAAATCGTTTGTTATATTCATGACTGATCATGGCCTACCCGCTTTAGTGGTAATGGATAATGGAATTGAATTTAAGAACTCTATCATCGGAGAATTTTTCAAAGTCCATAGAATCAACACCCATTATATAACTGTTAATAATCCACAATACAACGGAGCAATAGAACGTTTACATTCGACACTCCTCGAACATTTAAGGGTTATAATCCAAAAAGATAAAGGCAAAATTAATATTTTACACCAAATGCCTAATGCAATACTTGGATATAATCAATCCATCCACTCAACAACTGGTCAAAAACCAATAGACGTAATCAATAGCTACTTAGACACCAAGGATCTGTTAGATGTTGATATTAACCATAAAATTATGAGCAACTATATTAGAGAACATCGTGAGCATACGAAAGAGATACATAAAAATCTTAACCAATTAGTGCATAATGTTCGTTTTATCGAACGTGGTTGTTTCTGCCGATAAAGAAGATCTATGTACCATACGTCAATCCGTTTTGATCTAGAATCATTATTTGTTGTCAAACAAACGTGCTAAAAGGTTCAGGTGTGTGGTAAATTGATTTGCATTGACTATTTTAGTGGTTTAGATCAGTGGCGGCTCCTCAGAGGAGGCAGGGGAGGCCGGCGGGGTTATCACGTAAATAGCAACTGCAACGCGATCGCGACTATCGCACGATCGTCGCTGTCAAAGCGTCAATTTTGTACAGTATTGCCGCTCATTCAATGTGGAACCTAAGCTGATGCTCAAATAAAAGTATTAAAGCGAAGTTGATCACATGCATTATAGACCATCGATTGCATGTATTTGTGAATAATGAATTATTTGTTATAATGTTCTTTATAAAACAGCTATTTTCAATTATTTATCTAATATTTTATAGAGAGGGTCTGATATGCTATATGTAGACAGTGGCAACATTGAGACAACAATGCGATTGCAACTGGTTGCTAAATTTTACGTGATACGGGGGCCGGCCTCCTCTACAATTTAAGGCAAATTAATATTTTTGATGTAGTAGCAAATCTATACAATATATAAAATAAAAAATTCAAGATCGTTATATTTTTAACGAGAATAGCATGTCTGCAATTAACTTAAAACTAAACATGGACACCCCTAAATGAGCGCCACCGCATTCGAGTGTACGCAGCGTAAAAATTATACCTAGACGTCCAACGTGCTTCCAACCGACAACATTTCGAGCAGAAGAGGCTGAAAATTATTTGCCTCTGTTCAAAATGTACAGATCTTATTGCAGCGTGACCTTGGATTTGGTGGTTGTTGATTTTAGCGTATGAAATTTTACGGACTCGAGGGAGTCTGGCTTCCACTCGACATGCCCACTTTGCATCGTCGGTCGATCATTGTCGTAATTATTCGCATATCATACGGTTAACAGTAAACTAGTCATAGTATTTCGAATTTCTGGTACCGCGTGTTTTATTTAGGATTTCGGCCTTGCTTGAATGGTAAATGTGAGAACTAACTCAATTTATTGTCGCTAGATAGTATTTATCTATATCTATACTAATAAATAAAATCGTAGTGTCTGTAATATCAAAATAACAAGTTTTAACTAATTGCATAAACAGATATAAGTAGGTACCTATAAATGTCACTAATAACAAAACAACAATTTTTATAATTTTTGTCTGTCTGTCTGTTTGTTTCGGCTAATCTCCGTAACGGTTGAATCAATTTCGACGGGATTTTCACTGGCAGGTAGCTAATGTTATAAGGAATAACTTTGTAATAAATGTTTTTATTTTAGGAAAAAAATCTATACAAATAAATAAAATGAAGCGTATGTTTGTAATTTCAAATAACTGGTTTTAACTTCCGAAAACCTTTGTAACGGCTAAGCTGATTCCAACAGGATTTTCACTGGTAGGTAGCACGGACGAAGTCGCGAGTAACAAGTTAAGTGTAGAAATAGGTATATCATTATCATATCGAACCTTATGTGGCCCGTACACATTTCTTGAACATTGTTTTTTTAGGCTGTCTCTCTCTTAGCTTATTGACTGCTTGGAAGAAGACGATGTTGAAAGCGGCAATATATATGTCATTCCACCTACAGATGGAGCTGATACTGATGTAGATAGTGACCTGTCAGATGATGATCATGAAGACAACATTTCTCATTTGGGCCCTGCTATGTTGCAAGCGGAAAGCGAATTTGTTCCCACACGACTCATATAGACGAAGACATGGATGATGATATACCACTTACACAACTATTTCACAATGCAGCCTAGAACCTACGAGCAAATTTGAAAAAACCTCCACCACTCAAGAGAAGAAAGTGGACTAATCAATAGTTGCCATTTTATATTCAGCAAGACTGTAGTGGCAAGAACCCTCCCGATATTGCCAATGAAAAACAGACACCAATAGAATTCTTTCAATTATTTTTCAATGAAGAGGTCTTAGCAAACATCAAGAAGCAAACAAATTTATATGCGCAGCAAAAAAAACTATACCTTGAACATGACAAGAAGCGAATTACTATTTATATTTGGAGGTCTTTTGCTGTCAGGATATGGGAAATATCCAAATAAACCTATACTGGCCCAACGAAAATGATGTGCCAAAACTTTTATCGGAAAGCATGAGGCTAAATAGATTTGAAGCAATTCTGAGACATTTACATTTGAATGACAATAGTCAAATCGACAACAGCAACAAATTATATAAACTGCAACCCCTAATAGAGAAACTGAATGAAAATTTTAAAAAATATGGCGGATTAGATGATTTTATTAGTATAGACGAGAGCATGATACCATATTATGGCAAACCTTTTGCCAAACAGTTCATCAAAGGAAAATCTATACGGTTTGGCTTTAAAAACTGGGCAATATGCACTAATAATGGGTATATGGTAAGTTTCAATATATACACAGAGAAAGGCAAAAATTCTCAAAAACAAACAGCTTTATTTGGCTTAGGTGGCACCGTGGTACTAAACTTGATAGAGTTGGCTGAAATTCCTCCAAATCAAGGATATAAAATCTTTATGGACAATTCTTTTACTTCCATAAAGTTACTTGATCATCTTTCTACATTAGGATACTGCGCTACAGGTACTGTTACAGATAACAGGTTACAAGATTGTCCACTAAAAAATGGCCAAAAAAATTGTCTAATGAAAAACGAGGCATGCATACTAGTTCATATTCTGAAAAAGTTGCAGTTGTTCAGTGGAAGTGGTTACCGCAGCATCTAACTTCGAATCTCTTGAAATAAAGAATACTTCCCGTTACTGCCAGGAAAGTAAATCAAAAATTTCCGTACCACAACCTAAAATTTTTGAGAATTACAATAAAGGTATGGGAGGCGTAGACAAATTGGACGGATTGGTCGCTGTTTATAGAACCAGAATGAGGCAGAGAAAATGGTTTCGCCGAAGAGTTCCAACGCGTCTTCCTTTCAGGAACCGTACTGGTCCAGACCGGCTACATGTAGTCAGTCTAGGTATCCCCTCGCCCCAGGAGAGCCCATTTTATTGAGATCCAGTTAGTCGATGATACCCCTTACTAGGAAGTCTAGGGCCTTCTATTCCCAGGGGCTTAAGCCTCTCCACCAGCGTCAAGGTCCTACAACCCCTTGGAGTGGAAAGCATTATTATATACATAAATTATTTTCAATAATAGCCGCACGCCTTTGAATCGTCGATTTTCTTTCCTCTCAGACTCGCAAAGGTCTATGTTGAAAATATGAATCACTATCTACAATTTTGGTACTATGCTATATGCATAGGCTTTTTCATCATGTGATGAGCGCAAGCCCAACAGCCATATTGAAGCGGCGGTAATTCAAAAGTTTCGTAGTGTTCTGATACGTAATGGCTGGAAAGGCAATATTATCTATACAAAAAAATGAATAAATAGAAAAAATCGTTGATGGCGCTTCACTGGTATATAACTGGGAAGAAGCACATAATTGAGAACAGTTAAAAAGATGATAAAAAGCCATGGACGTCCGCAAAAACTAAAAAAAGTGAGCTGTCAGAAACGTAAGGTCTTGTTTATTATGTGGAAAATATTAAAAACAAATAATAATTATAATTAAGTTTAAATAAATTATGTCAATCAATTATTAGCACTTGCAAAAGCATTTGAATTCATGTGGAAACTATTGAAGATTATAATTAATAAAATAAAAAATAACGTTTCGAGGTTAAACATGATGTTGATTATCTACTGGGTATAATGAAAATATATTTAAAAAAAGTATTATATAATGTTGAATAGTGTATTTTGAGAAAACTTATTTTCGGGGTAAGAAATGCAATAAGAAATAAAGTACCGGTCGATCCAGCTATTGACAAAGGAAAATGGCTGGACAACACGATCAAAATCAAAGCGTTTCACAAACTCCAGACACAAATTATTCTCAAAATTGGCAATTATTTCCCTCACAGGATGTCCTAGAGAATTTCAACTATGTATCATTCTGGTTCTTGTTCTGATCATCTAGAAGCAAATTATAAATTATAAACTAAAACATCCTTCCTTATTATATAAATTATACGATACCTTATTGTTTGATTTATGTGTTGACATTCTTCATAACTTAGAGGGGTATTGGGATTTTCTTCTGTTGGAACACTTTCGCCGGGAAAATGTAGTGAACAAATATAGGTACGTATCTTTAGTAACATCATCAAACGATCGAAAATCTCTGAACATGTTTAATATGTATTTTGCCTGATGATGTAATAATTTTATTACGATATTGTAGGCAAGATTTTGAAAAATGTATAAAATAATGGCTTTTTGTTTCCTTTTAGTGATTTATACAGTGTATCACTCACACATACTCGTCCTTTTCGTACGGATAACATAGTCAAAATCTATTGAAATAATTTATTTTTAAAATAAGACTCTATTTTTTTGATTATATATAGTTTATTTAACGATTGTTCATTTTATTTAAAATTTCACAGATATATTAACATGCTTATTTACATAAAACAGTACGAAAAAAATGGCCGACACTGACGCATGCGCACAAAAAAAGTCTGATGAAAAAGCCCATTTATGCAATATTCTTAAATTACATATTTTTTTGCACTGAACCTGTATCTGCCTCAATAATAATTTTAATTCAATTTTGCTCCTTGTTCAAATAGCTCCAAACGTATAAGACTAGACTATGCTCAACAAACTGGACCTTAAAATCGATGCAGAATTCAAAAATGTAAAAATGTACATGGTGTTCTATTTAAAATAAGGAAGTTGATTTTTATCCCGATATACCCGGAAATCCGCCACCTTTGAAATTATCTTCCACAGAAAGAACACTAGAAAAGAAACTCTTTCTATTTGAAACATTTTCTTCCTACTTCAACGGTAAGATCACTAGAGACCACCGCGCGCTTAATGGACAACCCTGTATATAAATATATAGTAAACTCAATCCCATTTTGATGATTTTTGATTCATTTAAAAGAAAAGACATGAGAAATGGAATCCAAAATCTCTTTCCCTTAAAACAACACCCCCGAATGGAGTGAAGGGGGCAACTTTTCTCAAGAATCGAAAATCTGAGGTGCCTGAATTAAAGATAGTACAATTTCCGGAAAGTTTAAATTATTTTTTTTTTCAAAAGTGTTACGGTTTTTGAGTTACTGAGACGTTATAATCTAAAATATGTGTATTTTCTCTAAGCGGACGGGGCAATTTCTTTCAAAAATTGAAAATCTAAGGATACTAGGTACATGAAAGACCAGATTATTTGTTAAAGTAACAGCAAACAGCACCAATAGAATTAATATTATTTTGTATTTTTTCAGTGCACCAACCTTTTATATAGTAAACGAGCTCCGATTTTGATGATTTTCGATTCATTTGAAAGAGGAGGCTTGAGAAATGGTCCCATATACATAAAAACGTAAATCCAAATTCTCCTTCCCTCCGAAAAACGCCCTCAAGGGAGCGGAGGAGGCGAATTTTTTCGAAAATAGAAAATCTCAGTTGGTAGAATTAAAGACAATATCCGGAAATGTTTAAATTGAACATTTTTTCAAAAGTGTTACGGTTTTCGAGATAGAGGCATGTTTTGCTATGTGGAGAGGGCGATTTCTTTAGAAAATTGAAAATTTTTCGATACTACATGAAAGATATAATTATTTATAACAACATTTATGATGAACATTTTTTCCTTAGAGTTACGGTTTTCGAGTTAAATCGGTGTTAAAATGGTAACATATAAAATACTTAAGCGTATTTCCACAGCGGTGCTTTGAGATCGCAATAATAACAACTACAAGCAAAGAATATACATGGGTAACAGGATAAGTACTATCTTCATTGTTATTAGTGAACGTTCAACGATTTTGGTGACTAATGTAATGACACTCAAAAGTGTGAAATAAATATTTTTTACAAAAAATTGGACCGACGTTATTATTTGATGCACTGAAAAGTAGAAAATAATATTAATTCTATTAGTGATGGTACTTGTGAAGTTGGAGACAAAAGTTATCAATCTAACTGCAACTGCACAACTTCAAAAGTAACAGCACCAATAGAGTTAATATTATTTTATACTTTTCAGTGCATCAAATAATAACGTCGGTCCAATTTTTTGTAAAAAATATTGTTAAATATTTATGTCAGAAAAATTATTAAGTCTAGCGGCAAATTTTTGATTAGTACACGAATCTAATCTAGCGCTAGCTCAGTGGCGAACTTGAAACGTGGACCTTGAACTTGCGTGGAACAGGAACGCCTGTAATAGCCGAACATTAGCTACTACTCGCTCAAAACGCGCTTTCTTAGCAGCTACCTAGCGCCGGCAAAAGCAATTTTCAGTTTTCTTTGAGATACAGTTCTTCTGAAACATGACTATCATCATTTGTAGACAAATTCAATATAAAGGCGCGCGCTCGATATTGTGGAAGTTCCGTGTTACTCATCATAAAGGGATAACAAAGTTGAATATAGCAACGTGTCATTTCACGCCTTATCACTTCATTATTTATTTATGTGAAATAGTGTGTCAGTCAAAGTCACCTGTTGAAATATTAATCATTTATAGTGAGTTATAAATTAAATCAATCAAGATAATTAATTATTATATGGAAGAGAAGCTGCTGTCATTAGCTGCGGTAGGTACACTCTTTCTGGGGCCGGCTGTTGTGCGGAAAGCGATAAATTTGGAATAGTCGATATATAAATGTATGAGAGTATTATTTATTTTCCAAGGGGATATTACAAACGTGAGAGAAATTGGCCCGTCCATCTTTGTTCGCTCTTAACAAGTGTAGTCGGTAAATTATTAAGAATTTGTACAATGTCTCTTTTGTAAAGTATCGTTGATATTATCAACAAGGACACACTATTATTTTTAATTTATTTTGGCTATTGATATCGGTTAAATACCATCATCAGGCCAGCGTCACTTGTAAAATAATAACAAATTAGGATCATAGGCTCTATTTTAGATAAGACATTGTTTTAAGTCTCCTTTTATCTGATAAAACTTTTTGACATAAACTTGGACCGACTTTATTATAAGTGAACTGAAAATTGCAAAAAATATTAATACCACAGCTGCTGGTAACTTTTGAGTTTTTCAGTTATAAATAGATAAAATACTTCAATAAAATGAAATTAAATCATAAATAACAATAGCGATATTTAGAATTAAATAATATATTAATAATCTGGGTTAGATATGCAACGTTTTATTATCCCCAATAAATATTCAGATGCCTTCAAATACACCTGTTTATATAAAACCTCCATAAAGTAAGCAGGATAAGAAATGGAGCATATATTCTATATAAACATATATGTTTATATTTGCATTATGGTTTGGCATCTCCAGAGAAACATATTAAAAGAAATAGAATAGAGATTATCAGCTGCAGGACTAAAAAAATCAAAACTGGGTTTAATCTATTGGTACTGGTAATTCTGAAGTGGTACAGCTGTGACTAAATAGAAGACTTTCAGCACCAACTTCAAAAGTACCAGCACCAACCGTCTTGCATGTTCTAATTCCTTTGAATTATGCAGCTAGAATTTGAACCGACGAAAGTAGTTTAATCTTTTCAACTGTATTTGAAGCAAGTGCGGAAAATCAAGATTTGTTTGCATGGCAACCGATCAGGAATAAAACGCTATGGTTATGACTTTGCACTTTTTAAACGCTCAATATACTGTTAAATAAATAGATCCCGAACTGTCCCCTAAAAAGTCCACAAACTCTCCCATATTACAATCCGTATTCCAAGAAACCATCTCCAAATACTCTCAATTCCTCCAAAATTACACGGATTATCCAAGACCGTACAAGAACATGCTGCAACCTCACGGTGTGGCGAAATTAGTTTCTGCATTCGGCTGACACGAAAATGCAGTATTTTTGACCGACGAAACCCGAACGGAGGAGGTATACAATTCGACTGTCTGCTATTATAGGTAAATTTCGTATAGAAATGTACCTATTGCGATCGTTCACACTTTTGAATTTCGAAAAAAATTCAACGGCATGTTGTTATATGTCTATAAGTTAGTCCAAAAAAACATTTGGTTCAAAAGTTTATATATATATATATATATATATATATATATATATATATATATATATATATATGGGATATTACGAAATTTTTTAACACCATAGAGGTCGCAGTTTTGAAGGCATCGAGTTCAAATTTGCTACAAAAATCAATCTCTCAAATATTTCGGTCGAATTCGTTATTGGGCAATATCGGGTAAATAGTTTCAAAATGGCGACCATTCAAACATTTGAAAAAAATATCAAAAAAGAGCCGTAGTGTAAATATCATCAAAAATAATTTTAAGTTATAGATATACCTACAACTTTTGTTCAAAGCAATTTTTCATAAAATACACAGGTAAAAAAATTAAAATTAATAAAGAAAAATAACAAATATTGATAAACCATGAACACTCAATATAAATTTAATGTAATTGTACATTTTCTGGAGATCTTAATATAGACCCTGATTAAAAAAATATATAGTTTATTTATTGAAAAGAAATAGGCGAAAAAAAATTCTGCCTTGAAGCGGAACTTGAACCCTGTCTGCTTTATATTCAACAGCCAAAACAAAAACCTCTAACCGCAAGGCTATGACACAAACGACAATTTTATGTAATAACATGTAGTTATACCAATGAAAAGTTGTTCAAATTTCAATTTAATGAATTTTGAAAAAGTTACCTTTCCGCTGACTACAAGCCATCGGTTTTTTTTTTGTTTGACCGCGCGTTTTATATAGTAAACAAACTCCGATTTTGATGATTTTTGATTCATTTGAAAGAGGAGGATTGAAAAATGGTCCTATATTCACAAAAACGCAAATCCGAAATCTCCTTCGCTTCGCGGCAAATTTTGTCGAAAATCGAAAATCTGAGTTGGTATAATTAAAGGTAGGACAATATCCGGAAACGTTTAAATTGAACATTTTTTTTAAAGAGTTACGGTTTTTGAGATAGAGGCATGTTAGTTTCTCATTTTTGCTATGTAGAAAGGGCGATTTCTTTCGAAAATTGAAAATCTTTCGATACTACATGGAAGACATAATTATTTGTAGCAACATTTATACTGAACATTTTTTTCCTTAGAGTTACAGTTTTCGAGTTAAATCGGTGTTAAAATGGTAACATAAACTTCTTAAGCGTGTTTCCGCAGCGATGCTTTGAGATCTCAATAAAAACAACAACAAGCAAAGAATATACGTGGGTAATAGGATAAGTACATCGCTATTAGTGAACGTTCAACTATTTTCATGACTAATGTTACACTCAATAGTGTGAAATAAATATTTTTTTAAAAAAATTGGACCGACGTTATTATTTGATGCACTGAAAAGTATAAAATAATATTAATTCTATTGGTGCTGGTACTTGTGAAGTTGGTGCCAAAATTTATCAATCTATCTGCAACTGCAGAACTTCGAAAGTAACAGCACCAATAAAATTAATATTATTTTATACTTTTCAGTGCACCAAATAATAACGTTGGTCCAATTTTTTGCAAAAAATATTTATCTCAGAAGAAACGACGGATATAGGTACAGGAAGACCTCAGAATGTGTAAAGGTGATCCTAGAAACAATTTTATTATTATCATTGACTTATTCAGTACAATTGAAGGATTGAATCAATTATATCCTCGTCACCCAAATATTCTATCAATTAGAAAATTACTTTACCAATTACAATATGAAGAAAAAATATTTGGTTTTATGGGTTCCTTCTCACTTAGGAATAAATGGAAATGGAGAATTGGACGCTCTTTCATGAGAATATAACTCTTCATCATAAGTTTACACCTTCGGACCACAAGTCATTGATTAAAAACTTTATAATGAATGCCTGGCCATCTACTTGGAATAAAACAACTTCAAATTGAAATATTTCAAAGAACTAGTCAATGAAAACTTCCTTTCTCACGAAAAGGAGAGACCAAGTCATTATCAAGCGTCTCCGTCTAGGACATACTGTCTGTCCTAATTCTCCAACACAGAAGCAGGATCCAACCTGAATCTATAACAATTGTGCTATCCAACTCACAGTTCAACACATTCTGGTAGAGTGCCCATTATATGAAGAAGAAAGAAGATTCAAAAAATCAGATGAAAACATCAAAATAATCCTCAATGGTAATTTACAGAAAGTACTGAACTTCCTCAAAGAGATTAAAATTTATTGGTAAATCTAAATACGTATGAATTGACTTATTGGGTTTTGTATTATCCTGCTAATTACTCACTGTAGTTGACGCGGGATTATTTCTGTCTAAATAACATAAAAAATATCATACTATTCATATAATTCTTCTGGATCTTTGTTGAATATATACGTTTGTTCATTTTTGAGAAAGTATTAAAGATTATATTCACTGTTATTTTATACAGCAACTTTTTAGAGTTGTGTGTTAAAGCCTACAGACACTGCAAATGTCCACTTATGGTACACCCAAATAAAATAAAATATGTAAAAACATTATACAATAATCTACTAGCCTACTTTCAAGAGGGATTTTATTAGCTAGCAAACTATAGAATTATTTTCTGGATGAATAATAGATTTTTTTCTTCCACCTCTCAATCTTATTTGAGTCAATCTAGCAAAGTAAAGCATTTACTAAAACTACTTTTATTTCTTTCCATTGCAATATATGGCAGTATCTTTAATAAGCTGAAACCATGTCATCTAAAATCTTACAAACAACACCGTCTCACAATAATTATGTGAAGAGTTGGCGTTGGCAGACTGCCACCATTGTGAACTGAATCTAAAATGCCATCTTCATATTCCTCTTATAAAGGTGAGTGTCCATTACCGAAATATTGATATTCTATGTCTCAATTTTTGCTGTCAATATAAATTTGGCTGCGATGAAAATATATTTGCCTTTTCGAGGAGCATGGTGAATCGAAAGGAGGAGATTTTGCAGTGCTCACAATTGATATATAGTTATCGAAAATGTTCTTGCAAAGGCAATGGTATGCTTTTTTACTTTAGTGACATTTAGTAGGTAGGTCGTGTCTGGAACGGAGTTTTACTCTTATACATGAATTCCAATGTTATAAATACGCAGTTTCAAGATATTTTTTCCTATCAATTTATATCACTTGGAATAGCTACAGGAAGAGGTAAAAAACTAATTCTACTGAATATTTGCATATTTAAAGCATAATTAATTAAACGAAGAGTTATCCGTACCAGTCAACTATATTAGAATTAGAATATGAGTTTAAATTAGTACCTACCTGGTAAATTAAACTTACTTTTCGCAGAGTGCCGCAATAAGAATGATTGCTTGTCATCGACATATTGCGTTTTATGCGTTTTTCGGCTTTGCTGTTCAATTAGATTGATGACCAAATATAGCATCAGTTTCACAGACATAAATCTTGATTTCGGGGTTGTTGCCTTTCATTAGTATGTCGCAGGTGAAGAGCCATATTTGATAATCAATCCTAATTTGGAACTCAAACCTGTATCAAGTGGAGTAATGGTAGTGGAGCGAAAGATTACGCATGTATAATTGTGGATATGAGCAATCGGACAAGGTTGATAATTAATTAATTAAATTTCTTATTGCGGCATCCTACGTAAAGTAGATATGCGTTGTTTTTGCACTTGATACATTTTTTGAGCTGATAGAAAATACAGGAAATGTTATATTTTATTGTTTTGTGACTAAAATCTGTGTTTGTAGGTATTGTCATCAATGAAATATGTTTCAAAATTGGACTAGGAAATATGGGAGATCGGGATAGAATGGGGCAGTTGAGAAAATAAACTGTTCATTAAAATAAATGAGCTCACCATGCAATATCTGTAATTAAACTTTAGATGGTCAACTTGATTAAAGGGCTTAAATGATTAGTTATTTGGTAATTAGGAACCCAAATTGATACGGGTAGAACGAGTACATATTTTAATCAGGCTGGTAGCATTCATAAATTATAGATTGATCGTCTTCATCATCAACTCCTGTACAATAATTATGTATATTATATTTATAGTGTCCCATTATGCCCCTATCGTTTTGCTTCAAGATAGATATTTTCAAATAAAACCTGTCATTTCTGATCTAAGACAGAAAAAGTGGCAAACAGCACCAATATCTAAATTCAATACAACATCTATGAGTTTCTGTTGAAAATACTGCTTAAACATGCCTACTCACCACATAGAACTGCGTTATTTGTCACAAATTTTAAACAAATACAGTTTTTTACAATTCACCGAAATACGCAGAGACAATTTTGTCTACAGCTGAGTGACGTAAGGCAACCGAAGTTGGATAGAATGGCGCAGTTGCGTGTACGAGTCCCGCACACTAGCATATTTCCAGACCTGCCCAGAAACTCGTTTTGCCCCGGTCTCCCCTACACATTTGAAATATACAAAAACCTTGTTTACATCACCTACATTGACATAAGCAATTTATTTAATCTTACATAAATTTTATATATTTAAAACTATAATTTTTCTTTCTACCATTTCTTAGGAAGTCATGTACTCCAAATCATCTCAAAATCGGGAAATTATATTGGAAGACCTAAGCAACAGCAACATAGAAGCAACATAACAAGTTGCCGTTCTTATCTTCCTACAGATAACTTAATCTCCGCGAATTTCTTAGAAAGCTGTTTACTGAGAGGCTATTGATCGAGTCAAGGCGGTTTGGGAATCTTTTTGAGTATAGTTGTACTCATCAAGAAGTTATTTAGCTATGACGAGTCGCCTTTATCGAAAGTTGCCCCTTTTTTTATTGAAAACTATATTGAACTTCTCAAATTTCAATTGAGGATTTTTGTTAGAGACAAGGCAATAATGTCAGCGCTTCTTATCCATTTTTTCTTTCGAAGCAGTAAATTATGATGTCTTGAATATGTATCTAATCAAATCATCGAAATAACCTTATTAAAAGAAACTGGACGATATACATTTTCATTTCTAAATTTTAAAATTTCAGTCTGTTTTGATAGAGAAATGACAAAACTCTTTATATTATTTATTTATTATAACATATCATGAATAAGCTCTTTATAAAATCAGCTCGAATTCCAATTTAAATTTTTTCATTAATTGCATCTAGATTAAAAATAATCCGGATATGCAAAAGTTACAAACTATATATAGTAAGAAAATCGTAGAAAAACAAATAAATAAAATCAAGAAATCAAAACATCAAATTATTATCACAATATAAGAATAATCTATCCCATACATTGCATAATAATTATTAGGTTACTTTCCCTGACTAATTTTACTGGGTCCGTTAATTTGGCCCCCCATAATAATACTATGCTTTATGAAATACTGTACAAGCTTGCAGACACCTAGCACACTCTAGCACAACAAAAAATAGAGCTAGCACTTTCGTTTAGAATATAATAAGAAAAGAAGGCCGGGGAGGCCATCTTAACAGTTGCCCCCACAACAAATTTTAACATTTATTATGCTGTCAAAATATGTGTCATAGCTTGCACAACCTAGCATAAGCAAATTTGAAGCTAACACACCTCACATTACTTAAGAAAAAAATTTCAAAGAAAAAAAATTGCCCCCACATTACTATTTTGGTTTCAAATAAATTGTGCAAACTTCTACACATCTAGCACAACCTTACACAAGCAAAATCAAAAAAACTAGCACAGCACCCAATAATTTAGAAGAAATAGTAAAGAAAAAATAGCAGCCCCCATAATAATATTTTGGTTCCAAATAAATTGTATAAGCTTGCACATATTTAGCACAACTATGCACAACTTAAGTAAAAAATCAAACATTTATTTGTTTATGTTTTGATTAGGGTAGGTCATTTTATGTGTTAATAAATTTTGTCTACGTACTAGTCTTTCACCGAGAAGAATCTTACCCCCTCCCTATACATTAACCATAAATTTTAATTTCTTATGTTTTAATATTATAAATATACAAATTAAATACCTTTATCTTTGGTTTGTGTTTTACTTTTATTCAAAACGGAATTTGTACTAGTTCTATTTTTTGTTGTGGACAGTGTGTGAAACTTGCACAGTAATTTAAAGAGCAAAATATTTATATGGAGGGAGGGTAACTTTACGGACCCGAGAGGTGACGTATTTTTATTTTTATTTAGAGTTATGGGGGCCAGCTCAGTCTTTAATTACGTTTCTGCAAGGTTGTGCTAGGTGTGTAGAAGCTCGCACAATTTATTTGAAACCACAATATAAATAAGGAGGCTGCTATTTTTTCTTAAATTTTTTTCTCAAGTTATTGGGCGCCGTGAAAACTTTAATATCGGTTGTGCAAGCTTGTTCTAGGTGTGTGCAAGCATGCACAATTTACTAGAAACTTGAATATTATTGTGAAGGGGTGGTTACATGTCTTCTTTTACTTTTTTAAGTTATTGGGAGCTGTGCAAGTTTTGATTATTGTTGTGCATGGTTGTGCTAGGTGTGTAGAAGCTTGCACAATTTATTTGAAACCAAAACACTAATGTGGGGGGCAATTTTTTTCTGAAATTTTTCCCTTAAGTTATATGAGGTGTGCTAGCTTCAAATTTGCTTGTGCTAGGTTGTGCAAGCTATCATACATATTTTGACAGCATAAACAATGTTAAAATTTGTTATGGGGGGTATCTTCCCCGGTCTTCATTTCTTGTTATATTCTAAACGAAAGTTGTGCTAGCTCTATTTTTTGTTGTGCTAGAGTGTAATAGGTGTGTGCAAGCTTGCACAGTAGTTTATAAAGCTAAATATTAATATGGGGGGGCAACTTAACGGACCCAATTATACTTACTCCACAAACACTAAATAAGAGAACTAAAATATATTCTAAATTATAATTTATTTTTTATAAAGCAAAAAGAAAAAAGAAATTAAGAAATATTTAGTTTGGAGTCACAAATCTTGAGTGGTTTACCTACCTACACATTTTAGCAATTTTTTATATTGAGTAATGCTTCTGGTATTAATAGGTAAGGAACTGTCGTGTTTTGGTAAAGAACCCTAAAAATCTTTCGTTGCCATTCCTTCTGAAGAAAGTAACAACTAAATCCAGCTTTGTTTTCTATCTTGTTTGGTATGGGTTCGTCAGTTTCATTTATATATTCTAATATTTAAACTTCTTTCATGAAACAAAAATATTTTTGTATCCTTGTTTTTGATTTTTATTATATTACGTCAGTTGCAGGTTGTACAAATACGGCATTAGCGTTTGTAGTTTACCAAACTCCTTACGATCCATATTAAATTTAAAATTTAATGTTCCTAACAATTGAAAAAACCCAATGACAGCTAGTTCGATATCTTTTGTTGATACTACATACATGCGTGAAAAGATTTTATTACCCCACGCTTTCTTTTCTTCCACTTTTTTCGTGAACCCACCCATCCATAATGCAAAGGAATTTCAATATACTCATATTCATGCGCTAATTGATCTGGTCCATTCAATTAAAAAAATGCTAAAAGTTTTGTTTATCTTACATTGAGAATTGCTTGACGTTCTTTCCCTTCTCGAAAGTAAACATTCTGTCTACGCGGTAGATGAATATCAAGTCGGACAGTGACATGCGATTGAAAATGCATTGGTAATTCATGTATGCGCCATACAGCTTTAGTTGATCCCACGTAACGTCCAATTGAAAAAAATGTGTATTTCTTGACCTGCTTACTACTACTAAATATTACTTTACCCTTATGAGAACATAAAGAGAAGAAGAAGAAAGTTTCCTCAGATTCGAAATGTTTTGGATTGTAAATGCATTAATCAATTATCAGAAGTATTTGAAATTGCATTTGATCTAATATAATTAATTTCATCTTGCACGAGCATTATCCTTTTTTCTTTTTCTCTCACTTCGACCCGTCAGCGTTCCATATCGAAGCATAATGGAAGTGAGTTCGAATAAAAAATGTAATGAAATTACTGAAACTAAGATTCAATTATAAAATACACTTTAAGCTTTAGCCATAGGCCAAAAAGCGATAGATCATAGAGTAAATAGGTTAGGTTGGATTGCGATAGATTCATTGAATCTAAGACAAACATATATGTTATGCCACACACGATACACCTCGAAAAAATTTAGAATATAAGGGCATATTACACATTAAAATTTTAACAAATAAATGACTAAATATACATGGCTGAGGGTTTTTAATTACTATGGTAAATGTGTCTAAATGAGACTTGAAGCCTAGAGATATCATGAGAGATAAGTAGATATTTATTGGCAATACCTATGTGACTCTTGGGAATATCTAAGTTTATATCTCCACAAAAAATCTAAATCATTGACAAATGTTTGTTCTAATGTGAAGGGCGATTTGTAGCAAGTGACGTCATTGCAAGATACATTTTTAATCTTAAACTGAATTTCAGGTAACGTTACACAAAATATAGATAGGATTTTATGTCAAAGTTATTCTTGTTATTAATAGATATTAGGAGCTCATCATTTTCATTAAGCATGCTATTATTAAACAATGTAGTAAATATACATATTGCGAATTGGTCTGGTGAAAAATTATCTCTTGTTTCTCCCAGTATTAGAATATTATTTTTTTAAATCACAGGCCTACAAAAATATATTTTTGGGATTACTAAAAACATTAAAATGTTAAATCTCTAAAAGATTATTATTTGAAGCTCCTCTTGTCTTGAACTCATCAATATCAATAGTTTTTTGCAGTTATTCAAGCTATTTTCTGATTCCAAAGAATTCATGAATACGGCAATATAATCCGTTAAAATATAAGAAAGCTTAAGTTGACTTAGAATGGTAGTCAAATACTACTTTTGAATATTTGAAAATAGTGTTTGTAAGATGGGCAATCTTTAGAGAAGGCCTCATGATTAGTATTATGCTCTAATGTAATATTACATTAGCACGAGAACAATTGTAACAGTTTTTTGATGTTTTTAATATCGTACGTGAGACATTTTTTACATCTGGGAATTCTAGTATCCTCATAAATTGGACACCTTCCCCATAAGATGAAAATTTTTCTAAATAACATTAAGCCCCCAAAAAGATCCCCTGAATATTCACCAAATATAATATTCTTACCATTATCACATGGCTTAATATAAGTGACACATTGTATATGATGATTTTAATTTCACAAGCTGTTGATTAATCTTCACTCATGTAGGAATGTTTCTCAAGTAATAATTTTGAATTTCGGTTTCTTCATTGTACAGAAAACTTCTCCGCCTTGTCTTAGTCTCGTATGTTCTGAATTAATTTTTATCGTTCTTGATCGCTGTTGCAGTTAATTATTACAACTCCCATTTTAGCAGTTCTCACAAAGTTAATGCTCATATCTAATAAAAGTTATTTTGGAGCATTTCAATTATTAGTATTTTGTCATTTAGAATAGTTTTTTTCCCTTGTATTATCTTTTCAAGACAGTTTATGTAATCATTTCCTCTAAATAGTGGGCATAAAAATCATTTTAAGTTCCCCAGTGAGCATGAATCTAGTCTGAGCTGCAGATAATTCGGAGCAATTTCCAAAATAGAAAGTATCAGAAAAATCGAAGGCGAAAACAAAGAGCTTTACTTTTTGGTTCGCACACTGAAGACATTCGTTGGAGCAGAACTCAGCTAACACATGTAGACACCAAATGTGGAAGTTTGACTTTCCCGTCTGAACACTCCAATCTAAATACAGTATTTTGCAATATACAATAGATCCAGAACTTAATTTTGTCTGCAGATGCACAATTTTGTTCTGTTGGAATTGATACAAAAACTGTAATTTCAACTAAATCTGAGCCACAACAAATCTATACTTAAATAAGATATTGATATGTTACATCAGCTCCAGAAGATTTCTATTGATAAGTAATTATTCCTATGAGTTTATTGACTCTTACTTATGACTCATTTTCTCTTGAACATTTGAATATGATATTTACATAAAACAAAATTATTTTCATTAACTCTTTCTCCTAAGCCTCTTTCAATGTTAAATTATGATGACTTATTTCAAATTATTGAGGGAGTGTGCCGGTTGAAACATAATGATTTATACTTTTTTTAGCTGGTCATCTAAAAGAAATACAAGGCAATGCTTCCACCCATTCTTCACCCAAAATATCCTCATTGAAAAGATTCGATGGAATTTTTATTCCTTACACTCGATACGTGGGGTTAGATTGATGAAGAAAATGGGAAATTCACGAGAGCAAGCATCCATGCACGCCTTCCACATTACCTAAATGTCTTTCTATGTCACACAAATGCACGTATGACATCAAAAGAATTCTACACTCTTATCTGCGTGACTTGAATAAAAAATAGGATGCCGTTTTTCAGCTTTCACTTATGGGAATGTCGGCCGCTTACCCTGAACCTTGTTACTTTAATACAATTTGCCAAAATATCGCACATATCTCATCTCCAAAGCCAAGTATATATATAGCCAACATTGCAGCTTCCATAGCACGTCGTTTTCAAATCAATAAACAAACCATTCCATGGGTCCAAAAAAACATTTGGTTCAAAAGTTTATATATATATATATGGGATATTACGAAATTTGTTAACATGACAGAGGTCGCAGTTTTGAAGGTATCAAGTTCAAATTTGCTACAAAAATCAATATCTCGGTCGAGTTCGTTATTGGGCGATATCTGGTAAGTAGTTTCAAAATGGCGACCATTCAAACATTTAAAAAAATTATCAAAAAAGAGCCGTATCCGAAATAATTTTAGGTTATAGATATAATCAGTACCTACAACTTATGAAGCGTGTTCCTGGAGAGTGAGGCAACTTTATTTTATTCGGAAGAACTTTGCTTTAGTTAGACAGTTATCAGCCGCTACGCTGTTACTTTAAGAAAATATGTGCCTACATATATACATAAACTCAAGTGTGAAAAAATAGATATCTCTAATCTTTTAATAAACGGACTTTTAGTACCTTTAAAACGCTTAATTTTTTATTGTCGATTAGTATAAACAACTAGAAAGTTACCTGTAAGTCAAGGTACCCGAAGGATATCTGTACGTGGGCGCATTGTTCTAGGGTTAATTATACAAAAATCGGATGCCTTCATATAATCAACTATGCGGATCTTAGATCCGGATACTCGAATCTCTAGGCAGTTTCAAACCTCGCAATGATTTCGTTGTAAGAGAAAGAGAAACATAAATAACGATATAGGTACTATAAATTGATAGATTGTTGATTTATGTACAAACCGCTTTTCCAACACTTACAGAATAAAAAACTTTGTAATTAATCGTGTATTAAATAATAATGAAAAATAAATAATAATATTTATTACAAATTATTACAAGAATAAAAATTAGATAACTAAAATTCATCCTTTGAAGATATAACCTTGAGAACGGACACTCACCCGTAATTATTAGATACCTAAACGTCGTGTACCAACTTACATGTGTATTACAGAGTTACCTGAAAACCAGAAAGTAATTGTAAACCTCTAAATGTGAATAAACACAACTTTTCATACCTATTGAAGTGGGATCAAAATCGTTTATACGTAGGTATGCCTTGCTTTGTGAACATGAAACACTTCTAGGTATGTATTGAAACTACATACTTGAAAACATACATTCCAGCAATTTATAAACCGCCTTCTGACAGCAGCCACGCTATTGACTTTTGGTAGAGCAAGAGCAGTCTGCAGAAACTTAGCGAATGAGTAACAGGGTGAAATGCTTTGGAAATGTTAGTTTTCGCACTCGCCATGAAGAAAATTTTGAGATGTCTGGGCAGAATTTGTAGTTTGTTGAAAATAGGTATTCCTGAAGGATATTTTTGGTAAGGTCAGGCAGATACGTGGCCTCAATGGGTACAGTAAATACATATCTACTATATTCATTCCTGTCGGAATAGTAGCCGCTCATTTGAGCTCGTCAAATTCATTTATTACGGTGAATATTCAGTTATTTTTCATTTGTTAGTTTATTTTCTGTAAATTCTATGGATTGTTATTTCACTTTGCATTTTTCTTGTGTCCTCTAAAACTTGATCTCCCCATCTTGTCTTCGGTCTTCCTTTTAATTTGCCTTCCTGTGGTGTCCAATCAGTTATTTTTCTTCTTATTATTCTCTTATCTCTCCAGAGCGTATGTCCATAACATTTTAATCACTGAGCTTTGATGAACCTCTATCTTCTCAATCTATTTTCTGTCTAAAAGTTCATCTTAATGCTAAGTTTCCCTCTTCTGTACCGACTGGCCCAAATATTTTCTTTTCTATGTTTTTTCGCTATCTTCAAGGTTTTCTTATTTATATTTGTCAAGCACATTGTCTCTGCAGCGCAAGTCATAATCTCTCTGCTACTTTTTTTGAACATTTAGTCCATTATCTTGATTTATATTATCCGTTGTTTCTCAGCTTACAATGATGTATTTTTGGATAATTTTCAAAACCCTTTTTTTCGTTTCATTGACTAGATATCAATTATCTTATCCAGGGGGCTCTGATTTCCTGCAATAATAGGATATCTATTATATGATTCAGGTTCTTCGCTATTATAGTACTTTTTTCTATCTCCTTAATTGGTCCATCCAATGTTATATTGAGTAAAGTAGTTGTGTTGAAAGTGCGTCCCCTTGTATTATACCTCTGTCAATAGCAAACTCTTTTGTGTTTGTTCATTGTCATTTTTGTTGTTCTCCACTCCATCTAATAATTTATGTCTGTTAACACTATCAAATGGTTGCTTAAAATCTACAAACATATATGTAGGTCAATTAGATGTGTGAATGTGCCTATTTCTTTTCTAACTAACAACGTCGTTACCATCTTATAGACAGTGTTAGGTGATTCCTCGGTAGATTTGACACTTTGTTTGATATCCTTTTCTGTAGATTGCTACTATCAGTCTTAAATTCCACTCTTATGGCATTTTTTCATCGTTCCAAATCGATATTATTAGTTTATAGTTCAACTGCATTTCCAGATATACTATTTTTTATTTCCTCCCACTTTTACTCTATACCTATTTGGATGTGTTTCTTCCAGGATTATTTTTTAAATTCTTATATATATTTTCTATTGGAAGCTCTATCTATCCATCTAGTTTTTCGATGTTTCCTGTGCTCCTCTCTCGCGCTGATTTTCAATGTATTTTCATTTTCATCATCACCTTTACTAAAAACTGGTTTAAATTTGCGGCACTAATTGAACGAGTATCTTCTACTATTTTTAGCCATTTTCTTGATACCAGTGTATGATCTATCTGGTTTCTGGTTCTGGTTCTTGGTTTCATCCATGAAACTGTTTTTTTTGTTCTCGAAATTTTGTGCTTATATATATATGTGTATATGTGTCCGTGTTTGTCCAAAACTTGTAGTTTTCCTCTATTATCGTTAGTTCTGTCTTGTATTTTCATTGACCAACTTCCCAAATGGCGGAGGTATATAATTCGAATCCCTGTTCTTTTTTTGTTTTGTGCGCGTGCTGTATATAGTAAACGGCAAGTTTTGATGATTTTAGATTCTTTTGAAAGAAGAGAGTTGAGAAATGCAGAGGACAATTTTTTTTGAAAATCGAAAATCTGAGACGTCAGAATTAAAGATAAGACCATATCCGGTAATGTCTGAATTGAACATTTTTTCAAAAGAGTTGCGGTTTTAGAGTTGCAGCAATGGTAAAAACTGAAATATGTATATTTGTGAAGGGGGTAATTTTTTGCGAAAATTTAAAATATAAGACGGTCAAATTAAAAAGCAGATTAAATGTAGAAACATTTAAATTAGACAATTTTCAAAAGAAGTTAAAATCTGAAATATGTCTATTTCCGCCGCCATGTTTTGAGATCTCTGAATAATAAGAAGTACAAGTAAAGAATATACATACGAAATAGGATTAGTACTATTTTCTTTGGTACTATAGAACATTCAATGATTTTTATGACCAATGTTACCTACACTCAAAAGTGTGAAGTAATTTTTACCAAAAATTGGAGCGATTTTAATTATTGCTGCTATGAAAAATACAGAATAATATTTATTCTATTGGTGCTGGTACTTTTGAAGTTGGTGCCGAAAGTGTTCTATCTAACTGAAAATGCACAACTTCAAAGCACAAAAACCAGATTTCAAGAATAGACAAGTTTCATGTTTTTTATGTGCTGTTGCTTAGACGTTATACGTCATATTGTCATGAATCAAGGGACAATTTTTGATTGACTTCCCAAACGAAGGAGGTACACAATTAGATTGTTTTGTGCATCGATAAATTGAAAGAGGAATGCTGAGATCTGGTCCCATTTTAAATTAAAAATTCAACACTCTTTTCTCCACAAAAACGTCTCCCAAATTGGGTATGGGGGCCAATATTTTTAGAAAATATGAAGTTTCAGATAGTAACATTTAGATCGGACATTTTTTCCAAAATACTCACAGTTTCTGAGTTTCAGCAGTAGAATTTTGCTGAATTGCGAAAGATAGTGGACCAAATTCATTAGATGTACTAATAAATCTATTGATTCTTGTACTTTGAAGTTGGTATTTTCTAGTGCACCTTGTAATTAAGTCTGTCCTAGATGTTGACAGAAATTATTTTATATAAGTATAATACAGGTATGGATTACCTTTTTCAGTTATCTCGTAAGCTTATTTTATTCACAGAATAATAGACTAACCAAACGACGTTATTTAATGGTAAATAATAGGGGCTGATAACAGCATCGGCATTTTTTATGTATCTAAGTACTTAGAATATAAAATAGGAATTGTGAAGGATAACAATATAAAGAATTTAATTTATTGCATTTGCGCCATTTTGATTGTCCTTTTCTTTCTTTACGAGTGAAATTATAAGCTTTCCATTATGCAGCCTCTCAAAAATGCTGACAACAGCTGCTGCTAGTCTATAAACTCCATTTCGCAACAAGGTAAACTTTTATATTTCCTCGTTAAAGATATCACCCAAGTATGGAAATGAGCTCTGATTCAGTATAAAACACTAATAGCTACCCGCTAGAAAGCATTTATCTCTATATTCAGTTTTTGATTAATAATGTGTAAATGACCTTTAGAGATCGGGTATCATATATGGGATAAGATGCGATATGGTATGATGGAATTAAGGCTATATATAATATACAAGTGCAAGTCCTATTTAGGTAAATAATACTGTATTGCTAGTCTATCGGATGTAGGTAAATTGAGAATTATAGGGACGATTACTACGGGGCATTTTAATCTTGGAATCGGATAAAGGAATAATTGCAAAAGCTTGAGGGATACTTTAAATATCTTTGCTTTTATTAGTGCAGAAGGGGAATGAGTGAATATATTTTTCCAAGATTTAATTAAATTTGCAACTTTATTCGGATGTAGCGAGAATTATTATGAAACATTATGTAGATTTTGAATGAGTCTGAATTTTACTGTTTCTTACAACAATCAATTAGATAGAAGTATTAGCTGGGACCGATAAATTATTGAAAACTACATTGAAATCATATTTTCTTAATAACGTACCTACTACTATTTACAAAATATTAGTTTGAAAAAAGGTAATATGTCACCACTGACAATGCCTTCTTGGTTTGCCAAACACATGTATGTTGAAAAATGTATTCTTTATGTATTTCTTATGTATCGTCTGCATGATTATGAAAATCCCGTCAAAGGCAATTCAGCCGTTTTGTAGATTAGAAAGGCTAAACTAATAGACAGGCAAAAAAATACGATTGCTTGTTTCGATTTTCTTAATTTACAAATAATCTTATGAACTTAACAAAAATACTATATTCCAAAGGCACAGACAAGCACATTCAATTTTTGACCAAATTCCCAGATGAAGTATACCATAGGTTCTCTGCGTTTTTTAGTACTCGTTTACGCAGTAAAAGTACTCCGATTTTGATGATTTATCTTTCATTTGTAAGAGAAGTGTTGAGAAATGGTCGCATATTTTAGAAACATATAGTACAACATTTTATTAGCCCCAAAAGCTGCCCCCAAATGGAGTTGAGGGGAAAATTTTTTGAAAGTAGAAAATTTGAGACGGCATAATTAAAGAGAAGACCATATCTGACAATGTTTTTCAAAAAACTCTACGGTTTCTGTGTTATAGCAGTGGTAAATTCTAATATGTAATATGTGCGTTACCGTTGTTTTCAAATCTCAGAATATAAACAAACGTTCAACGATGCTTATGAGTAATGTGAAATAAGGCTTTTTTACTAAAACAAGTTTGTGCACTAATTCTAAAAATGTAATAATAATTCTACAGGCGCTGGTACTTTTGAAGTTTGTGCTAAAATCCTAATATCTATATATAAGTAGACAACTTCAGAAAGCGCCCCAGAAGAAGAGTACACGCAAATAACTAATTCACCATTATATGTACAGTGCATCCCATTTTGGTTGAGACAGCCAGGTATCTCGGTTGTTGTTGAAGATAAAACCTTGCGGTTTTCGCGTTCCTTTGTCAGTTTTTTGTGAAACTCAAGATGGCCTGAACAGATTTTGCCTAACTCTTTTTGTTCATAAGCTACAGGGCGTTTTTGAAAATTCACAATTTTTGAATTCTCCGAAGTTTCTCAGCGATAATGTCAAATTGAAAACTTATCCCATAGAGAATTTTATGCGGAATCCAGTGGCGCATGCAATTTTTATTCTCGGCTCAAACTTATAATTTTTTCAATGGAACACACTGCATTTTATTATCTCATTAAATTCCTTATTTTTTTTTACTTTAAAATAATATATAACATATGAACATAAAGTTTTAAAAAATGGTCCAAAGTCACTAAAACAATGAATTTTAATAGTGGGCTATGGTTTCTTCATACAAAAAGGTTCCAATTGACGGAATATTACTTATGAATTTTCCATGAAATAACCAAAAACAATACTAACGTCAAATCAATAACAAAAAACAAAACTTATTTATTGAATTGTTCAATTTGATGTCTATTTTCCCTAACACATAATTGACTCACTTTCTCACTACGTCTTAATGGCTTTAAAAAATTTTTAGAACAACTAAAAGTTTGATATGATAAAATGTTTCAATCAGTGCCATGAACAGGTTGACGAAGCTTGAAAATCATATCAGATAATTTTTAAAATCATGATTGATGATGATTCTAATACTTCGTCGACATTTTCATGTCACTGAATGAAACATTTTATGATATACTATTCGATCTGAAAAAATGTTAAAGCTATTATAAAATTTCTCAAATTCATAAAATCGCCAATCACCCAATAGAATAACCTATTCATTACTCTATGCCAATAGAACACATCAAAATTGATTATCAAGACAGCAGATTCGTTGATTCCTCCACAATCACTTGATAAAACAATGCTCCAAAAGGCAACAACAATATTTGTATCTTCTGTGACCTACTATAAAAAAATCACAAATAATAATCCCTGAAGTAAGACTTTGAAATCCATAGTACTATTAAAATTCAATGTGCTAGTAATTTTACAGCATTTTTGAAAACTTTATGTTTATACATTATTATGAGCAACAACAGAGGAGGCTTTCTAGAATTTACAAAGACGGCCCTTAATATTTTAAATGCATCAAGACGTATCGAGAAAGTGAGTCAATTATGTGTTAGGGAAAATGGACATCAAATTGAACAATTCAATAAATAAGTTTTGTGTTTTGTTAGTGAATTAGCGTTAGTATTGTGTTTCTTTCTTTCATGGATAATTCACAAGTAATATTCCGTCAATTGGAACCTTTTTGTATGAAGAAACCATAGCCCACTATTAAAATTCAATGTTTCAATGATTTTGGAGCATTTTTTAAAACTTTATATTCATATATTATATATAATTTTAAAAGAAAAAAATTAAGGAATTTAATGAGATAATAAAATACAATACAATTTTGAGTCGTATATATATATATATATATATATATATATATATATATATATATATATATATATATATATATATTCATATTTCAGTCATATTGGTGTGTTGTGAGCGTGTCAATTATATCTCCTCATCTAAATCATTGTTAAGGAAGAAATACAGCCAAATATTCAGTTTGTGGCATAAGGTCACGTACAGAAGAGAATCAGCTTTCCAGCGACATAACCAGATTACATCTGTGAGTTTTTTAATATCACTTATATTCTAAAATAATATCACAAATATTTTAAATAAAATACAAACAAATAAATCAAGACCACACCACAATCAACAGATGGGTTGTGAATAAACAGCTGATTAGAACTCATGCTAGCTGAAATTCAACAGTTCAGGAGCCAGACGTAAAATATTTGCAATAGATTGAATTTGATTCTGACAATACATTACCGTCCAGCATGGCAAGCAATGATAAGAACCTATGCTGCTACTGCAAACATAGGACAGTTACAAGAGGTATAAAATGTGAAAATTGTCTTCAAATTTTCCACATTAGCTGTGCAAATAAAAATAAAAAAAATGTTACCTCAACCAAGTTTCACAAAAAGTCTTTAAGCAAGGCATAGCTGGAAAACTAACATCTATTAATTCTTCAGAAGAAGACGTCAAAGAGGACGCCGACACAATGACAATCATAAATGAATCAGTGATATTTGAGAACAATATAATAAAAGACCTAAACAATGAATTGAAGGAAGAAATAAATAAACTGAAAGAAGAGAACAACGACCTGAAGGCCCAACTCTTTTCTAAAACTTCTGAAAATTCAACACAAAATATTGAACTAGTTGTCAAAAAAGCAGTCACAGAAGTATTCAAAAGTATAATTGAACCCTTACAACTCCAATTAGGAGATTTGAAAAGCATTATAGAAACTTTCCCATCTATAATTAAACCTGACAATCTGACTACAACCTCTAACAATAAGAAAAATGACGATCTAGAGCATCGGAACACAAATGGACATAATGAAGTAGAGGCGATATCCAACAAGTCAACCAAACCAAGCGTAGCACAAGATAAAGAGAACAATAAGAGGCAGAACAAAGTATCACAAAACTCCATCGAGAAACATGAGAATGATACAACTCGAATAGAGTTAGCGGATACCTGCAACAACAATAATGGCACTATGGAGCTACACCGCCGAAAGGGAAAATCAAACAAACGGACTTTGTTATCGAAGTGGCAAAGAAAACATCATATCTGTTCATCACTGGATTCGACCCTCAAGTAAAGGATGAACAGATCAGAAACTACCTCCAAAATACCGTCATTATCAAAGTAAATTGCGAAAAAATTAAAACAAGAAGGCACGAACAAGTGGGCTCATTCAAAGTTGAAGTCCCGATGGACTATAGAGACAAAATCATGTCCTCTGATGTCTGGGGCGAAGGAATATCAGTCAACCATTTTTTACATCTACAACAAAGGACAAACAGAGTGAAGAGACGAAGGGAAACACAATTGTAAAGGCGTTGCATCAAAACTCCTGCTCCATTATGATACTCCATTGCAATGTCCAGTCTGTGAGAGGTGCCACTCAGGAGTTAGACGCATTTACCTGTGATAAGATGGTCAACATGATGTGTGTAACAGAGCATTTCTTAAGCTCAGAAGAGATGAGCTTTTTAAAGATTGGAAATCTTGTAACCGGAGCCTCCTTCTGCCGCAAAAATTCCAAAGGTGGTGGTTCAGCCGTATTATTGGAAGACGACACAGATTTTGTTGAATTAACTCATATCGCCCAGCAGAGTGTGGAGAGATGTATTGAGGTATGTGCAGCTAGGTCAAAAAAGTATAACGTTTCCATAATATCAATTTACAGATCACCCTCGGGTGACTTTGGCACCTTTCTCGATGTTCTTGAGAAAATCTTAGGTCAATTAGGTATACATCATAAAATAATAGCGGGTGACTTTAATGTCAGATTCTGTACAAACGAGGAAACCTGCAGAGAGCTCACCGGCATGTTGCACACTTTCGGTCTGATACAGACTGTTTTTGATCCTACACGTGGAAATAACTGTTTAGATAACATTTTTATCAACTTCTCAGAAGATGAGTATGAGATGACCATAGTAAAACCATGTAAAACAGATCACGACGGGCAACTACTAACCTTGAATTGTCCCCTGCAAAAGCCAGCCGCCAAGTTCACAAAGAAAGTGTGCCAACCAATCACGCAAAAAGGCAAAAATAACTTCTATTCCAAAATATCAAACTTTGATTTCAGCTTTTTTGACTCTCCCTCATCCGCGGAAACTAAGTTTAAAACTCTCATCCATAGGTTCGATAGGTTCGAGCTTGCTATCAATGAGTCTTTTCCAAAAAAATCCTACAATATAAATAAAAGCAAACAACATAATGTCAACTGGTTCAATGATGAACTAAGAAACAGAAGAGAGACCTTAAACTTCCTAATTGACATCCATATACAAAAACCTACTGACAAATTGAAAAAATACATAGAAAATTACCGTAAGGAATACAAGAATGAAATAAAAGCTGCAAAAATGCAATGTAATGAAGCAAATATAGAAAATTCAACCAACACCGTGAAATGCATGTGGGATATCATTAATGACTACCGTGGTAAATCCAATAAACCAACAACTGACTCAACAACGATAACAGCACAAAGCTTTAATAACTTTTTTGTGAACGTGGCAGCGACTATTCAAAACCAAATCCAAAACACAAACTTAAACCCGATCGATAATCTAAGAGATTTGTCGTTGTCCGTAAACCCATTTTCATTACAAGAACTTTCATTTAATGAGGTCCGGAAAATATTTGACAACTTCAAAAATAAATCTAGCAGGGATATTAACAACTTGAACATTTCTTCAATAAAAGGGGTGAAAGATATCTTACTCATACTCCAAACAAAAATTATTAACCTATGTATAAAGGAAAAAACGTTTCCGGACTGCTTGAAGATTGCCAAAGTCTCGCCGATCTTTAAAAAAGGTAATGCTAATGACCCTAATAATTATCGACCAATCTCCATACTACCTGCAATGTCAAAAATATTTGAAAAATGCTTGGCTAAACAAATCTATAATTTTTTAGAACAAAATAATATCCTTAGTGCTAATCAGTTTGGCTTCAGGAGGGGTAAAAATACAACTCTAGCAATTTTGCGAATTGTGGAAAACATAATGGAAGGTTTTAAGAATTCTGAGTACACAGCGTCCATTTTCTGTGACCTGAGCAAAGCGTTTGACTGTGTTTCGCACCACATTCTTCTAGAGAAACTGCCTCTCTATAAATTCTCAGCCGAAAGTATCACTCTTATCAAGTCATACTTGTCAGACCGTGTGCAAGTCGTACACCATAAAGGAATTACATCCAGTAAGCAAGCAGTTACCACTGGAGTTGTCCAAGGCTCAATATTAGGCCCTATTTTATTCCTAATTTACACAAATGACTTGCCAAGAATTGCGATAAGCGAAAAATATTTTCAATTCGCTGCTCTAGACTTGTCGTGCGAGGCTCAGTCAAGGGCCAGGCAATGGTTTTCATCAAACAAGCTTTTCCTCAATGAATCCAAAACACAGACATATGTTATCTCCCTGAAGAAAGTTGAGTCTATGAAATACAACGTAAAATTCCTAGGTGTTACACTCGATCAGAAACTCTTATGGGATGCACATACACAAATAACAACAAAAAAAATAAGTAAAAACATCTATCTCCTAAGAAACCTAACTATGTGTGTCTCATCAAAAATCATGAGGCAGGCATATTTCTCCTTATTTTACTCCCATCTAAGCTACGCGTTACTGGTGTGGGGTCATGCAAGTGGCACTCGGCGGGTTTTTTCTGTACAGAGGAAAGCAGTGAGAATAGTTGCTGGTCGGAACTATCAGGATGACTGTAAACAGGCCTTTATTTTGACAACATTTTGACATTACCTTCTGAATATATCTTACAAAACCTGATATACATCAAAGATCATCATGACCATTACACATCACCTGCTCATGTCCATAGTCATGATACCAGGAATAAAACTAAGCTAATGGCTATATAGCATTAAGTGTAATGTCTTCAATTGACTAGTGTAAACACTTATGTATTTAACATGAAGAAAGAATCTCAATCTGAATCTGAATCTGAATTACCGTACCCCGAAAATAAAAATTGTATAAAAATCTCTTTGGAATAAGTTTTCAATTTGACTATAAAAAAATAAAACAAAGGCATATCTCTTTCGTCTTTTGAGATAATCACTATAACTATACTTTTGTTTTTTGCCAAAATAATTAAATCATAAAATGTTCTAATTAATTTTGATGCTTTGCTCAATTTGGTGTAGTAGGCGAACCAACAATATGTACCTATTAGAACTGTCAAATTACAGTTGGTGTAATTTGAACTGTCTTCTGTGTTGTTTTCATTAGATTTTATTCTTTAATATTCATTTCGTTAATTGCTTTTTTGTTTTATTTAATTTCTATTACGTTGTTATTATTTTCAAAGATGGCTGATAATTATACCACTGAAATATAATACAATAAAAATCCAATATAGCGTCCTTAAGAAAAAACAAAGTTATTGTAATTATCTCAAAAACGGAAAGAGATATTCTTTTGTATTATTTTTATTATTGAAGGCTGTAAGAAAGTGTCCATAGAATGTCTAAACCAAAATACCCTTTGTTCTCAAATAATGGAGATACGGGAGACAGTCAAAAACTCACCATTTTGTTTTTCCGCGATTTATTCAAAAATCAAAAACAATTGACAAAATGTAATAGCAGCTCTGGAATTACAATAGGATCATGAGAAACATTGCCCACTTATTCGATTTTGTAGCTCTTATAATAACCGAAATAGTTGTACATGCAGCTCCAGTCTAGGACACACTGCATACGATTTTTAAGGCATAGAACGCGCACGGAGGAAAATAAGATTTGGCAAGGTGAAAGTTTATTTGGTGAAGTAGCACGAAATTTTAAAGCATAATATGCGTTTATATTTTAAATTAAATTGAATAAAACAATATGGTTAACGTGGTAATGTATAATGTGAGTTGCATAACGTACCCAGTTGAACGGTGAAGGCAACGAGTCAGGGCTGTCAGTTTACTTTATTCGGGAATCGCAACCCTGGTCTGACTATTATGCCTTTTTTAAAATTGTCTTAAATTCTAAGATATGTATCGCTTCTCGTCCTAGGGCTAGAATAAAAGTGTATTTATCAAATTGTAAAGATATCTGTTAAACTTTGTTTCATGTGCAGTCGAAAGACTTTCAAGTGAACTACAGCTTGCTAATATAGCTGCCAGTTGCGCGTAATTAGTGTACACACAGAGTGTAGGTAAGTATATTTTCCTGTCTACTCACTATTTGTTTGGAAATGTATTATATTTTTAATTTTTTATTTTTGTGTGAGAGGAACGTGTAATTGATTTACTCTCGCCTGGCTTCCTAAGTGAGTACATTTCTAAGTTTCTTAGTATCAATAATTTCATTACAATTTTTATTGGCTCTTGCAATATGCCTCGATATAGAACGCTGACAAGTCGAAATGAAAGAAATAGAGTAAGGTATAATGCTTGTGTAAGACGAAATGATAATAGAGCAACCAAATGCATATTTAAATATTGGAATTAGTATACAACGTAAGATCTGACAGCAAGGGATAACCCCTCCACAGGCAAAACCTGTGACAGAAAGGCCCAGAACGGAGGGTATACCATCCTTCAGTGATTTGGCCTCGTCAGTTAGGATAGCCATAGTGGAGGAAGGTTATCCTAGAGATCAGATGGAAGCGGTCAAGCTGATAGCTCTCGAGCGCTACATCATGAGAGCTTATGAGGTAGTGCCAGAAGACGGACCACAGGTAAGGTTTGTCAAATGCACCCATAAGCCCGGCTACCTTCTGTTGACTTGCGCAGATGTAGCAAGTGCAAATTGGCTAGAAACAATAGTCACCTCGCTGGTTCCTTGGGACAAAGAAAGTCTCAGGGTTCTGCGGGGAAACGACCTGCCAAAGCCTATAGTAGTAGTCTACGTTCCAGACGAACATAGCAAGAGACTAGCGGGTAGCATGATATTGGAAAGGCTGAAAGTTATCAACCGGATGCTAAAAACTTCCCTTTGGACCATTTGGGGTAATACATCAATGGAAAAGGGGTTAATGTGGACCTTCTCCATGGTAGAAGAATCCTTGGAGGAGATCAAAAAACTGGACATGGAGCCAGCAACCTCCAAGGGAAGCACTGCGTCCAACTCAAAGGCAGAGAAATGGAGTGCCATGAAGAAGGACCCGTGCAAAAAGAAGGTTGTAGGAGCTTCCAAAGAGGCCAAGACCGGGGAAGCTCAACAGCAAAGTGGGGTAAGCCCTCTCTTAAGACCATCTTGGGTCGGAGAGCAGGGAGAGACCATGGAGCTGGGTGAGCCAACCAGGGCAGAAGTGCCTTTGAAGAACTCGCCATCTTCAATCTCTCCTCCTCTCCTGCACGAGCCGTGGGTATATGGGAGAATCATAGCAGGCCTCAAACAACAAAAAGGTACTATCCAATAGGCCATCTATCAGGCCAAGGGCATGTATTATACATAGCGATAGGGTTAACTGCATTCTTATATCAGGGCTATGCACTGACGATGTGGTAACAGGAATCCTTTCGTACCAAAACGAGAAACGAGGAAGCTGGTAGTCTGTTCCGCCCACTTTCCAGGGGAGGCGCCGACTTGCCCCCCACAGGCGGTAAAAGCCGTCATAGACTAGTGCAGAGGAAATGATCTGCAACTTATCTTGGGTTGAGACGCAAGCGCCCATCATACCATCTGGGCAAGCTCAGACATCATAAAAGAGGTGAGTAGGTCTAAGAATTTATATTATGTGAAGGGTTATTTATTGCCAACACAGGTAGTGCGCCCACCTTTGTCTCTACTACTAGGAAAGATGTCTTAGATCTGAACTTGGGCACCAGTAGAATAGGTGATAACTTATAGTCTGGCGGGTATCGCAGGAACCATCCTGTTCCGACCAGAGGTATATAAGATTTGACGTTACACCCTACTAGTTAAAAGTTCAGAATTCCTAGAGAAACAAACTGGGAAGGATACTTGATATCCCTCAGAGAGTCGCTCAAGGACGGGACGGTCACTATAACATGCAAAAAAAATCCTTGTAGTGGCAGTGGACCAGATTAACGAGGCAATAATAAATGCCTATCAGGAATAAGACAACACAAAGGAAACACATTCTGGTGGAACAATCACCTCGAGGCTCTTAGAACCGAGGTGAGAAGGCTATTCAACAGAGCCAGATCCAACGGGAACTGGACCTATATAGGAGTAAACTAACTCACTACGATAAGGAGCTTCGGAAGGCTAAAATTGACTCATGGAAAAGGTTCTGCGAAGAGATTCAGGAGACCTCAGCAGTTGCCCGTCTCCACAAGGACCTAGCTAAAGACTGCTCGAGGGACAGAGTAAGTTTTCTGAAGAATGCTGAAGGGAATTACGCAGAAACGGCCGAGGACAACTTGTAAATCAGTGGCGGCTTGAGAGGTTTGGATGCGGTAAGGCGACTTATCAATTGAAGTAATATGAAAATTTTATACCTGTTGTTTTAAGCCAATCAGACGCCTTGAGCACAGCATAAGAAAAAATATACCTATGCTGTGCCTTTAGTTTGATAAGTTGTTATGACGACCGAAAATTCGTTCGGTCACGTGACTCAGCTTCAAAATTATAAGTGATAATTTCCTTGGCTTGACTGCTGTTGCGTGCAGATGCCAGAATAGATTATTATGACAAATATTCATTTATATACTGTCAAAAATTGTATTTAGTTTTAACAAGTGAAATTTTTGAAAAAAAATTAAAAATAGTTTTTATTGGGCATTTAAGATTTAAACCGTACCGATGAGTACTACTATTGCTATCCTTTTCTCGATTTTAACTATACTTATGTATATGTGTTTGCCAGCAACAGCAATTCCATAACAAATTACTGTTTGTCTACCACAACACAAAATTAAACTTTAAATTAACAATAACGTCTGACGACTGACAATTGCGACATAACCATAGATCTTCCAGAAATTACCTATATACCAGAGAACGAGACGTATATATACGCTCTATGCTCGTGCGTAATTCCAGTGACGGATCCCATTGTCGTTCCATGTCGACAAAATAATGATCTTGGTTGAATGAGATTGAATGAGATAATTATAATTACCAATATTGGATCACACTTGGAGCCTAACAGGCGGCGAGATGTCAGCGATCTAAGTACGAATTCGAAATTTCAAGTCTCTAGACCGTATGGGGCCTGAGAAATCGCTGCGGAATCCATTGATACAAAAACCGAAAGTAATAAAAACTATTTAAAAATAATTTTTGGTATAACATTTTTGTACAGAATCTCCCGCGAGCATGAATTATTATCCGAAACTTTTTTTTAGAAGTGATTTTTTTAAAGAAAATGGCACCTCGAAAACTTTTCGAAAATTATTCAAGGAGGGAGATTATAAGTGAAAATATTAGGGCGATTATAATTGAAAATATCATTCCTAAGTCATATATAGGATATTTTTATATTTCGATATACATATAGATATTTGTAGCATTTTTATCTTCAGATAGCATTAATATAGGTACCTACTTGTTATTTACAATACTGGAAAAAATGCGATTTTTCTATTCCAATTATTAAGGATTCTTCATGACATGAATTTGAGTCTTATAGATTAAATTCATACGCCGATCCTTCAATAGTACGAACTTATTAATTCTAGGGAACAAAACAATTTTTTCTATAGAAACTAGTGTAAGCGACAACAAACGATTATTTTTTATTGAATTACGGCAATAGGTTTTAATACCTACGTAATGTCTTTCAACCGAAACACTTTGGATTGGAATGGTACCAGTTAATGCAGGTGTTTCTGTTGTAAAGTTGATAATTCACAAATTGGCAACAGAAACACAATTGAAATTGAACACAAATATCACGAAAGTCAAAAGATTAGTCCAACCTGAATTCTAACCTATAGATCGTTACAAAATCAATAATAACGACTTAAATTGACTGTACTGTATTACGTATATTCCTGGTTGCGCCCACCCAATGCCGCGCGCGACGGAATTTGTCGAAACGACGCGATAGGCGAACGACTTCGGTACCTACCCTCCGACGTATTTCCGAATATTTCACTCTACATATTATTATGCTTATCCTTTACTGATTCATTGGTATATTGTACTGCGCTAACGTGTACTGATCGAATTGTAGGCGCTGGACAAAATCGCCTAACTGACTCGTTAGCTTGAAATTACTAGCAAATGTCATAATCGCGCACGAGTTTTTGAATGAAAATCTTCGATAACTTATATTATTTGGTGGAATTGAATTAATAAAAGAGATACGATATTTATGAAAGTATAAATCATTTATCATTTTGAAGGGTAAATGGACTAAAGATTTATAAAGGTAGGCGCCACCAATGTTGGAAATGCTGACAAAAGCACACTTCCCGGGGGAAAAATACATCAAGATCGAGCGGTGGCAATTACCAAGTGCGAAGAAGCAAGAAGACCCAAGCGAGAGAACTGGCAAATTGCCACCGCTAGGGCAAGGCCAGATAGGATAAAATGGAACAAAGAGTTCCAACCTTTCAAATCACCAGGGAAGGATGGAATCTACTCAGCGCTACTACAGAAAGATAAAGAGATACCACACCTAATCAAGATCTTCAAAGCTAGCCTAGCTTGGAGACACACCCCAGCTGTATGGAGGAAGTTAAAGGTCATTTATCTACCGAAGGTTGGGGAAATTCTATACCATACGACCAAATCGTACAGAACAATCAGCTCATTTCCTTTCTACTTATGAATCTGGAAAGACTTGTAGACAGGTTCATAATAGACAATGCTCTGAAAGCTCGCCCCTTAAGTGAGCGTCAGTATGCATATCAACAGGGCAGGTCCACAGAACTAGCCCTGGATGATCTAAATATGCTGCTGTCTAAGGTGATAGACGACAAAAAAATAGCAGTGGCCACCTTTCTAGACATAGAAGGAGCCTTTAATAATGCGTCAACAACATTTATAACAAGATACTTGGAAAAAGGAGGAGTCGAGCCCGTAATGGATGGATCGAAGCAAATCTCCATCTATATCTTCCCTGGGAGATGCAGCCATCACGGCAGAGGTAGGCAGAGGATGTCCTCAAGGTGGCGTACTTTCGCCCCTTATGTGGGCTGTTCTAGTAGACACTCTTCTTGGCACATTGTATGACCAAGGTATTTACTGCCTGAGGTACGCGGATGAACTAGCTATAGTCATCAGAGAAGGAAATCCAAATACGCTCTTAGGAAGAGCAACTCTCAGTGAATCCTCAGAAAACCACACTGATTGCGTTTACAAAAAAAATTAATCTGCAAGGCCTACAAAAGCCGCAGATTGACGGGGTGGAGGTTCCATTTGCGGAAGAAGTAAAATACCTAGGGGTAACTTTCGACCAAAAGCTAAAATGGAGCCCACACATTGAGAAACCCATACACAAATCCAGAATCGAACTGTTAAAACCCCCGAATGACCAAAAGGTTATATACGTAGGTCGTGACGCCAATAATAACCTACGGGTCAATAGTGTGCAATAGAACTAGCAAGACGGAAGGTGAAAAAATAAAGAATCGTCATTTATTCCGACAGCCCGGCATCACTAAAAGCGCTTAACTCATATGGAACAACATCGAGACTGATATGGGAATGCTACAAGGCCCTCAACAGACTAGCTCGTCACAACAAGCCGAACCCTAGCCTGGGTCCCAGGGCACCAAGGAATTGATGGCAACATCAAGGCTGACCAACTAGTAAGGCAGGGAGCGGAACAGGCCATGAAAGGACCAGAGCCCTCCTGTAGAATTGCTAAAAGCCTTAAAAAAGGCCATAACCAACAATAAACCAAAGGGCAGAGAAAAACCAAATTATTCCTAAAAAGTCCCTCAGCCAAAATGTCCCGCGAAATACTGAATCAAATTCAGAAAACGACCAGATTATTGGTAGGGATACTGACAGGCTTAGGAAGCATATGAACAATATGAGCCTGGACAAGGACGACCTATATAGGTTCTGCCAGGAAGAGGAGGAAACCGCATTACACATACTATGCGAATGTGAATCCTTGGTAAGAGTGCGGTTTCAGTTATTCAGGGAACAAAAACCGAATGCAGAGAGCTACGTGAAGGACTCGGTATCTAGACTGTTATGTCTGCTAAAAAGGATAAACCTAGATACTGAACACTAAAGCAATGGAGAACCACAATAGACCAAAACTGGTCGTGCAGCCACTCCAACAACTAATCTAATCTAAGTATACAACGTCAATGCCATTCTAAGAAATTTTAATTCTTTTGATAGTAGATTAATGCATTTACAATAGAGATTTTGCAATAAGAAACATTTCGAATCTGAAGTTACTCTATCTGAAAGGTCAGCATTCTCCTCATGTTGTCACATGGGTAAAGTATTATTACCGGCGTTAAGTCAAAATGAATACTTTAAATCGTTGTATGATGGTCTTACTTCGAATGAACATTTAGTAAAAAAATCAAAGAATTATTTTGAAAACACACATAAATACAATTTATCGTTTGCTATGGTTAGCTGAGAAGCTAACATTTCGAATACAGTTACATGTGGTGTATATCATTTTAACATTCATGATGTTTTTTTTATCACAGATCAGGTCCAATGACCATGTTATGCGCAATTATATTTTTATGATGTTGACACTGCTTTCAGTTCCAGATTACATGAGCAGGGGGATGGAAGTGTGATTGTCTATACCCTTTACCTTCCATAGTCGATACTGTTCCTCGTAAAATTATCGCCAACCCTTAGACCTGCGAGAAACCCAAATGAGTTTCAAATTTTCAGATAGGAATCTTCTACAGCATAAGATCATGTCATTTAATCGATGACAGATGGAATAACCATTGAATCAAATAACATTTTGATTCGTCCAAATAAATATTGTATGTTATTGTTGATAGTTGTTGTTACCTATGACAATAATACTATTTGGTAATAGTGTTTATTTATCTAAAATAACAAGAATTAGTGCGGGCAAGTTATAAAAGGTTAGCCGATATATGCCCACCTTAATCAAAATAAAAACTTGTGTATTAGTCATTAGTGTCTCAAAGAATGTCTTAACACAAAATTTTATAAATGCACAATGATTTGTTTTGAGAAAATGTAGTGATATGTTGTCTACGGTTGTCTGTCTATTCATGTTTTTGTTAGTTACTATTTTTTTATAGTTAACCTATTTACTTTATGGTCCATATAGACATCAAGCATATTCAAAAAGATATCATACAAATGAACAATAAATATATTTGCGTTATATATTCAATAAATACATATTCAAAAATCTTGGTTTTATTTCTTCTTTATTCCTCTTGTCTCTCATTTCATGATTTCAGTCAGCTTCATAATTTCATTTATAAACGTTATTGATGAAATTTGGCTTCATAAATACATTTCTGACATTGATTGAAAACATGATGTATGGAAGAATGTATGATTTACATTTACATTTTACTTATACATTCTAAATTTACCGCTGGTGGTTCCTTGCAAAGATAGTATTCCGCAAGACTGATAGATGGCGCTTGTAATTATTTGTGGAACATATTTATAACAAAAAGTGGCCTCTATGTACACCTAAGACCCTAATCAAATATGCAATAATAATAGAATACGGAAATCTCTATTGGACTGGAACGTATTAATCCTTTCGTTCGTTCATTCATTGCCATGAAAGATTATTGTCAGAGAGTTGAAAATCAAAATAAATGTATATGCTCATTAAAGTAAATCATGATTTAGATCTACGTCGTTATAATGATGCGGTTCAAACTGATGTAGCAGTAGGTAATATTTAAAACAGTAGATACTGAGCCCCCTTTTGGACGAAACATGTTGTCATTTTCAAAAGTTAATGGTGGCATCAAAAATATCTCGGCATTGAATCCATCATTGGACTATTTAGCTTATGCATTACTTTTTCCAAATGGTGATACTGGGTGGCATATCAATATTGCTCTTAATGTACTGGCTACATCTAATTCAAGAACCCCCAGAAATAAGGTAACAATACTTCAAGTATGCAGCGTATTGACTCGCTATTAGAGAAGAATTTAGCATATTGCACCATTCACAAATTAAAAAAATCTGCAGTTGATATGTATGTAAGAATAGAGTGCTCAATGTTACATTTCGTTCAATAAAATCACATAAGTCTCAGGTCTGAAGTTTAAAATTTTAACAGATTATTTAGAGTTGAACCCCAATGCTAATAATATAGGCTGTAGAGTTATTTTACCATCTTCATTCAATGGATCTCCAAGAAATATGTATCAGAATTATTTAGATGCAATATCAATTCTACAACATTTCGGAAAGCCTTCTTTGTTTATTACAATGACTTGCAATCCAAATTGGCCTGAAATAGTTAATAATATTGGTGTAGGTGACACACCTAATTTTCGGCCTGATATTGTTGTGCGTGGTTTAAAGTAAAAACTCAAAGCATTATTTGACGGTCTTACAAAAAAATAAATCATCGGTGACGTTGAAGCACTTTTATTAACTCTAAATAGACAAGACAAACATTTACTACATCATATAAATATGTTTTAAAACACATGATTCATTATCCATGCGGTTATACTTAATACAAATTCTGTATGTATAGGAGATGGAAAATGCATAAAAAAATATCCAAAATGATTCAATAAATTATCATGTCAATCATCAAATGGATATCATTGAGTACTCAATTCACAATATCAATAAGTAACACAAGAAATAAATCCATCGAGTTACTATTGTATAAAAAAACTGCCTCACAAAAGAATAGTCTTACTTTAATCAATTGCCAAATGAATGAAAAAAATTAAACTTATCTATTAAGAGCACTATGAAAAAAATATTAGAACATATTAAACAGTTGTAATGTAGGTATTTTTACGTACTTATATATTGTTTTTGTATGTTTATTTTCCCAATTTTATATTTTTCTCCTCATCGCTATATTTACACTTTTTTTCCTTTTTCTCTCTAGATATAGTTGTTCACACTTTTGAATTTAGAAAAAAATTCAACGGTATGTTGTTATATGTCTATAAGTAATTAAAAATAAAATTTTTGTTCAAAAGTTTATATATATATATATATATATGGGATATTACGAAATTTGTTAACACGATAGAGGTCGCAGTTTTGGAGGTGTAAGTTCAAATTTGCTACAAAAATCAATCTCTTAAATATCTCGGCCGAGTTCGTTATTGGGCGGTATCGGGTAAGTAGTTTCAAAATAGCGACCGTTCAAACATTTAAAAAAATCATCAAAAAAGAGCCGTAGTGCAAATATCATCAAAAATAATTTTGGGTTATAGATATAATCAGTACCTACAAATTTTGTTCCAAGCAACTTTCCATAAAATGCACAGAAAAAAAAGAAAATTAATAAAGAAAAAATAAGAACTATTGATAAAATATGAACACTCAATATAAATTTGATGTAATTGTACATTTTCTGGAGATCTTAATATAGACCCTGTTTAAAAAAACTATAGTATATTTTTTGATAAGAAAGAGGCGAAAAAACAAATTCAGCCTTGAAGTGGAACGCGAACCCTGTCTGCTTTATATTCAACAGCCAAAACAAAAACCTCAAGGCTATGATACATACGGTAACTTATATGTAATGACATGTAGGTATACCAATGAGAAGGTTGTTCAAATTTCAATTCAATGAATTTTGAGAAATTTACCTTTCCGCTGGCTACAGGCAGTCGGGATTTTTTTTGTTTGTTTTTACTCTAAGTTGGTTATAGGTTATTAGTAGCGCTTGGGTACTGAACGGGTGTGTCCCTCTCTTCCAAGTTATATGCTATATGTATTTCACCCGAATGGAATTGCAATGTTATCTTATGTTATGTTATTCGTTTATTAGCTATTTATTCTACTACCTTGTTTACAATAGTTGTTGCTTGTATATTCCATTATGTAGTTCTAGAATTTTAGTAGATTTATTCTCGATCCTTCCAGAAACTATATGTGAGGTACAATTTTCATACTATTGACAGTTTGACAAGGCTCTAGAACATTATTATGTGCGTCCAGATAATCATAGAACATTCTCGATGAATGTCATGTCATGATTCAGGTATATAAAGCCGTGTCGATCAGGGGACAGAGTCAGTCTTATGAAGTCAGTGAGTCTTATAAAGTCAGTTGATAACAGTCAGTCTGTGGAATCAGATTTTAATAGTAGTTCTGTCGGTAAAGACAGTGACAGTATAGATTGTCAAGGTGACAAGTGTTGACAGTTGTACTACAACAGAAGGTCGTGTACAGTGTGTTTGAAAATAAACCATTGGAAGCAATTTGCGAATTTTGAGTATTACGCAAGTGAACTCACCCCACAACGTTTAGCACAGGGTTAAACGTTACAATATAAAATGCTAAATAAATATATTATTAATATATATCCATTATACAGAAGGCGTGATGATGGTATTACTGCTGAAGTTCGCGGTAGTTGCCTCGTTATGTTGTACATGTTTGTATAAAATCACTATTTACTTGCCAAATTGATTTGTCATATGAATGTTGAGGTATGCACTATACATTTATAAATACGTGTATAAAGGAGGTCAAGAAATACGCAGCGATGAAATTAAAAATTTTTCAAATGGCCATTATATCGGAACAATTGAAGCTGTATGGCACATCTATGAATTCCCAATGCATTTGTAATCGCATATCACTGTCAGACTTGATATTCATTTAGCGCGAATTATATATTCGATACTCGAAGTTGCCTTTTTAAAAAGTATTTATTAACATAAAATTATTATTTCTACAAAAATATGATGTTTACTACATGAATATTAACAACTGACTAACTAAAGGCATGCTGAAGGCATATATTTATATTAATATGATAAAAGCAGAATCAGCATTTCTTCTTCTGTGGATGGTCCAGAGGATGGGGACATAATTCCTCCCTTCGCAGATTCGACTTCGGAGGTTTACTGAGGAAGTTGAATAGTATGAAGATCTATCGGAGCGTTGTTGGCTCTAGTGGTTCTAAACTTAGGCTGTAGGACCTTCTTGTATATAATATAGATTAGGACTGCTATCAGGAATCCATTAAAAGTGCTGGTCCAAACACTGGGAGTGTATGACATTGGATCCATTTCAAGAAGCAATTGGTTATCCATAATTCTTGTCTTTACTTTATTCAGCTCATCAAGGTTTAATCGTTCCAAATGAAGAGTGATATTATCATTAAATCGCTCATTTTCTTGGAATTGCAGCTCAGGAAATAAGATTGGTTGACTCGATGAGGGCGAAACATTTATGTTGAAAATGGTTTCTTGTTACGTTTGTATTTGACAGTCTTTGGGAATCTCAAATGTGTAAGAGCCTTTTAATTTCTTGACTTCTTGTTGTTGATTGCATTTAAGTTGAATTGTTTCTTCCATCGGGAAAACACCAATCCATTGGTTGGAATCTTCTATTCGTTGGAACATTGTTCTGGAGATTTCAATTCTTGTTTGTTGACAGCTGGATGGTTCTTCGATGTCAAGGAGTTGGATTTCACAGGCGTTGGTGTTCTTGGGTTCTTGAAGTTGGACTTGATTGCAGATGTAGTACTCAGGGTTGATTTTCATGCATGTGTCGCTCATAAATGCATAGTACGTGTCGCTTTTCAATAAATACTTATTTTGGGTTATTACTGCCTTAAACTGACTCTTCCACAATTGGGATTGAATAAAGATGATAGAGATTGAATTTAAATGTATAGGTGATCGGAAATTTTAGGATATATGTAATTTTGTTATTTAAAATGTAGCAATCAATTGTTATAATTTTTTCGATTAAATGAATATTTTCTAAACTGATTTCTAAAGGTAGCTGACTATTACCGAGTTTATTTTGAACATGTTTCAATTCAGTTAGAAGTTCGTTTGTTTTCATTATACTAGGATGCATAGTTCCAATCTTAGCGAAAGTTATTGAATTCTCAATATCTTGAAGAATTGAATTGATCATTTGAAATGTATTCGTTAGTTGTGATATTATATCTATAAAGATCTTAGATTGTTCTTGATATCCATATTCTTCCATAATTTCACTAATTTGATTTATTTTCTCCTCTAATAATTTCTCATAATGACTTACTTGCTGAATAGTTTTGTTGAATTGGTCAATTAAAGAAATAGATAAAGAATTCTGAGTGTATAGAGTTGATGATAGTTTATTTTGATTTTGCTGTAGTTTTTGAATTAATTTTTCATAACGATCTCCGTCATAAGAATCAAGATTTCCACTGATAGCTTTAAATATTGATCCTAGGCCATTGATTAAACCTCTTTTATTTCTTCTAGGATGAGGTATTATCTCATTTATTTTGATCTCTGCTCTTTCTTCTGCGAATTTCAATAGTTTAATATAGTTAGAAGTTTCGTTGAAATAATTTGCATGTTTTCCAACTAATTGTTCTAGATTGTAGCTCTTAAGTTTCAATTTATTTACTTCTGTAATAATAGGACTTAAATCGTAGAAATGAATTAATGTGTGAGAATATTGTCGTAATTTTGCTGAGCCAAGTTTCACAGGCATTAAACCAGGACTGTTCTCAAGGTTTCGAAATGATATCTCATCTTGAGAGATGATGATAGCGGGTAATCTGAAATGATAGAGAAACACGTGTTTTATTTGTTGTCGATGGAATAAACACGTTTATGTGGGCGTTTAACATTATTCATGTGAATCTTAGGTTGTTTTGTAGTTGATAAGACTTTCTTATCTTTATTCACAGTTTCTATTTCAGTAGGTTCAGAGAATTTGTTGGCATGTTTCTGTCTTATATATGATTTCACATACGTCTTTTGTTTCGCTGAGAAAATATCTGGCGAGTCTCTAGTTTCATTTCGTCGTGAGATTATTTTTTCTTTATTTGATATTATATTTTCATTAATTTTGGAAAAAAGTAATTTTGATCTTTCTTTATGCTGTGAAACGTAATCATTAAGTAAAATTTGTTCAAGATTAATATCGAAAGGTTCGTTGCTAGTTGTATGTCCATTAATTACATCTATGAGTTTCAATTTTGTGACTGAATGAATGGAATAATTATATGCCAGTATAGCATATATCATTTTCATCTTAACTGGAGTTTTTTGAAAGCCTTTTGTGTTTAAAAGTCTAAGATGTTCGGAAATGGTTGAATGGAATCTTTCAATGACACCGTTAGATTGAGGATGGTTTGGTGAACAAAAATGAACTTTGATTTTATGTAAAGCAAACAATTCGGATATTACAGAATTTCTGAATTCGCTCCTATTATCCAGAATAATCTGTTTAGGAACACCATGATGAGAAAAGAAATTTATTAGATTGTTGGCAACTTCTGTGCCAGCAACTGCTTCGAGATAGTATGCTTGAGCATATTTTGAGAAGCTATCAATAATTGTGAGAAATTTTGAACTTTCAAATGTAAAAACGTCTATATGAACAATTTCAAAAGGACTGATTGCTGTGGGTGTTATATTCATTGTCATTGTGACTGGGTTTCTGTCATATTTACATCTTTGACATAATTCACATTCATTGATGAAAGCTTGAATAGATGCTTTCATGTTTGGCCAATAAAACTTTTCTTTGATTCTTTGAAGAGTTTCATCAATACCGCGATGGTTAGATTTACCTTCATGATAGTTTTTTATAACATCTTTAATTTCATTCTTATCTGTGACATCTACAAGTTTAGTATTACATTTTTTGAATTTTATTGAGGAGTCTTTGAAATATCTTTGAAGGATGAGTGAAAAAGGTTCGTAAATATTTGGATCTTCGAAATAGAGATGGAATTGAGTATCTGGTGAAACATACACTTTGATAAAATTGATAACATCATTTTCAAAGTTATTTTTGGAAAGTTGAGCTTTAATTCTTTTCTTTTTCTCAAACAAAATAGTTATTTTTGGCTTAGCTGGTGAATGTAGGACAGATGAGATTATAATTTGGTTTTGACCGTAATTTACTGCGTAGTCTGTTATAGAAATATTGATGATGGGGTGTTCGTCAGCGTTTGAATGAATAGTTTGGTTATTTTCGTTCTCTTGATAATGTTCTTGTATTGTTTCATTATTCCGGTTTTGTTCGTTGTTATTTGAATTATTTATCGGATGGTCAGTTTGTGAGTTGATATCATTTTCGTCGAGGTTAACTATCATTGAAATGTCATCAAAGTTTGGTGGTTGTTTTCCAATTGTTAGAATATCATTGGACGGTTGATAGTCTGGTGTTGTAAGAGATGAATTTGACGGGTTTACAAAAGTAACAGATGGTCCCGCTAGACGTTGTGATTCATCTAGTATATCTTCTAATTCTTCCCAAAAACTTCTGGTATCTTTGGTATGTAGTTCGATGCGAGATAAAGCGTCAGCATTGGTGTTAAGCTTACCTTTTTTATAAATAATATTGAATTGATATTCTTCTAATTTGATTTTCCAGCGCATTAACTTAGAGTTAGGGTCTTTTAAAGAAAACAACCATTGTAAAGGCTTATGGTCTGTTATGATGTTAAATTTTCGTCCATATAAGTAGGGTCTGAAATATTTTGTTGCCCATACGATGGCTAGGAGTTCCTTCTCTATTGCAGAATAATTTTGTTCAGAATCGTTAAGCGTTCTAGAAGCATACGCTATAGGCAGGTCTTTACCTATATTCCCTTGGGATAAAACGGCGCCTAATGCAACATTTGATGCGTCGGTTGTTAAGTTAAAGGTTTTAGAAAAATCAGGGTATTGCAAAATGGGTTCGTTAATAAGAAGATTTTTACAGGTTTCAAAGCAAGTTAAAAATTCATCGTTGTGTTCAATTTTGGCTCCCTTTTTAAGGCACTTAGTGAATGGTTTCGTAATTTTAGCAAAGTTCGGAATGAATCTACGGTAATATCCTAGTAATCCAAGAAAACCTTTGATTTGTTTGGTAGTTTTACGAGGAGGGAAATTTCTGATGGCTTTTATTTTGTCAGGGTTAGGTTTCACACCCTCAGGAGTGACAATGTGACCTAAATAAGCCACCTCTTTGCGAAGAAATTCTGACTTATCTAATTGTATTTTAAAATTGGAATCCCGTAGTCTTTGGAAAACGCATCTAAGTCTTTCTAAATGTTCCTGTAATGAAGTTGAGAATACTATAATATCGTCTAAATAAGCAAGGCATTTTTCATTTTGAATACCTCGCAGAATATTGTCAATTACTCTTTCGAAAGTAGCCGGAGCATTTTTCAACCCGAACGGCATTCTGAGGAATTCATAATGTCCGTTCTCAGTATTAAATGCGGTCTTCTCGATGTCTTTTTCTTCCATTTCTATTTGATGGAAGCCGCTGGCTAAATCTAAAGTCGTAAAATATTGGCATTTCCCTAGTTTGTCGAGTAAGTCGTGTATGTTAGGCAGGGGATACTTATCGTCAATTGTCTTCTCGTTGAGTTTTCTGTAGTCGATAACAACTCGCCACTTCTGTTTACCAGAAGCGTCAGCTTTCTTAGGCACAACCCATATAGGTGATGACCATGGTGAGTTGCTGTGTCGGATAATTTTGGAATCTAACATTTTTTTAATTTGGTTCTCAACTTCTTGTCTATGAACGAATGGAAAACGATAAGATTTAGTGTAAACGGGTATGTCGTCTGTTGTCCTAATGTTATGTTTAATTTTGCTTGTGAATGTAAGGGCTGAATCTTCGGTGTAAAATATGTCCGAAAATTCTTTACAAATTTCAAGGATCTTCTGTTTTTCTTCGCTATTCATATGTTCGGTTCTAATTTTGGAAACATCAAGGCTTTTGTTAGATGAAAAATTGTAATTGTTGAGTTCGATTTTCTGAATATGTACTCTATCAAATCTTTCAACAAAAAAGGGTTTTGAAAAATCTAAAGTAACAGGATTTGTGGTATTATTCAAAATAGTCGTTAAAGCATATCCACTACTACTACTACTAGCTACAGTAAGACTCTCTGGAATTTCACAATTGTGTATTTTGCAATGTGGTATGATTGTCTCTCCATCTTGAATAGAAGTTTTAATTTTGATAACTTGTTCAGATCTGGGGCAATATTAATCAAATTTAGTTCATTACTTGTTTTATGGTATAAAAGTTGGATTCTAGTAAACGGAGTTATAAGATAACCTTTACCAAAGTTGATGCTAGCTTGTAGTAGTTTCAAATTATCAAGGCCAATAAGTCCATCAAAAACGTTGTGGAATTTGAACAAGAAGAATTTTATTTTGATTGGTTTGGGCAATTGGAAAATTTTTGAAGATGGAATTTGAGCACTGTATTTATGAGAGGATTTCTGGAAGACCGTTGAGACTACAAATGGATCATTTCTTATAAGTTTCGGGAAATATTTGAAAGCAATATCAGGATCTATAAATGACTTGGTGGAACTAGAGTCAATAAGGAGTTTAAGATTATATTCAGGATAGATAATATATGGTAATTCACTAGAATTAGAAGAATTGAGAGAAATTATTTGACTGTTAGAAGAAAGGTTTTCCGAGGCTTTTACTGAAAATTTTCGTTCGAATTTTCCAATAAATCATCATCTTGTGAAGCAGGATTATAATCGGGCTTGTTTCCTTCAATAAATTCGTCTTGGTTTTCGATATTGGTCTGATCTATCTGATCTATTTCCGTATTAAACAATTCTTCGCTTATAAAGTTTCTGGGTTGGTTTCTATTGGAGAAAAACGATGTTGATTGATTTGGAAGATTAGTATTTCTCGTGGAAATACTCATTGGGGTTGTCTTATTTGGATAAGTGAGTCTAGTAGAAGTACTCATAGGAATGGGTTTAGCCTGAAATTGTTGGGGTCTATTTTGAGGTTTAAAAACTTCTGTGTTTGGTTTTCCAAAAACTTGTTCATTGGTAAAGAAACGTTGTTGGGGTCTAAATCTTTGTTGGATATTAATTGGTTGATTTGGAAAATATGGTTGTCTTCTAAAGAAATCATTAGGAGTACCTACGTTAAAACTAGTATTTGGGTTGATTGTTGTGTTCTGGAAAGTGTTAGTGGGCTTTGTTTGCAAAAATGCCCTATTGATAGTTGGAGGTTTCGATGTATTCTTTTAGGAAAGATTCTGGAAATAATGGACGTTTTCTTCTTGAATTACAAATTGAAGAGCTTCACTGAGTGAAGAGGGTTTCATACAACGTAGGGTTATACTTAAAGGTTCACGTAGTCCGGAGAGGAATGTTCTAAGGGCTAAATTCTGATATAATTCTCGTTTAAGGGCTTTTGCATTTTCTGTTCTCTCATGAACATCTACATGGCTACATAGCAAATTCAAAACGTTTAAACATCTATCATAAAATGAGTGAGCATTCTCGTTATGAGATTGTCTCATCATAACCAAATCTCTATTAAGACAAGCCTCGTCTCTTTGATCAGAGAAATTGCTAGATAAAATAAGTTTCAAATCATTCCAACTCTTAACACCTTGAATATTAACTAATGTTTTTGCACTACCTTTCAATTTAGAAATAATTGAATTCAGCAAGTAAATATTATGGAAAGAATCAGTGTTTGTGGTATCATAAAAATGTTTTATTATGGATTCACTTATAGATATAAATCTGTTTAGATCGTTAGGATTGCCATCAAATTCTGGTAGGCAGTTCAAATATTCTGCTTTGACTTGAGACATATTTAATTGATTGTTACTTAGTTGATTATTAAGAATGTTACTAGATAAATTAGAATTTGGAAAAGTTTGGGAGTCAGTTGAAGGTGTATTTAAAACCAAATTTTCCAATGAATATGTTAAATCATCAAGCGACATTAAAATTGTACTTACAGAATGAGGACAACTTTGAGCATGTTCTTCTTAACTTGTACTATAAGGGCTGCGTCTGGATCAGCGATTTTGTCTTCTCCAGGTCGATGCTCCTTGCAGAATTGAGCAATGTTGGTCCCAATTCTCGATGCTGAAGATGTGTGCAGGTCTGCGATAGACTGGGTTTTCTGAGTTTCGAGAAGCCACTCCACCACACTTCAAACACTTTAAAATGTTCGATAATCGGTTAATTGTTCGCACGAAAGTTGTACGATCGATTCGTCACAATCCCGATTATCCTACTGACTGCGCCAATTATATATTCGATACTCGAAGTTGCCTTTTTAAAAAGTATTTATTAACATAAAATTATTATTTCTACAAAAATATGATGTTTACTACATGAATATTAACAACTGACTAACTAAAGGCATTTCAAATTCAAATTCAAAAACGTTTATTTCCTGTAATTTACAATTCTAATTGGGTTTGTTATTTAATACATGGTGCCTGCTGTAGGGAATTTGAAAATCGGAATAATAACACTATTCCACCACAGAACACCCATACCCACCTCAAATATCATCAATATGCATACTTATACATCTCAGAAGTATGGAGCCCACACCTAATTAGTCCCACGAGCACTAACACACCTTCCCTTAACTTCCTACCTACTCCCCACTCCAAAGCCATCGAAGTACGTGGCTCTTTCTGTTGCTCGTACGACGCTCACTAAACTATTCCCCCTTCAAGCAACTTAAACTTTGGACTTTCTTCATCTCTCTACGTTATATCTTTTTTCTCTCTCGTGTAATGAGATCTCGAAACGTTACATTTTTTCCAATTCACTCTCCATTCTCGTCATATATCAGAACGCCACCAAAGAAGTTTCACTTCAAAAACCACAACTGGCGCACCCACCAAACCTAATCTGATTTGAATTTGTGTTGTAATGAGGATCTGAAGATGCAAAAATACATAGGTTGTTCTATTTGAAAAAACTATCGATGACAACATATTCCGAAAATCAAAGTACGTCCCTGTAAAGAGCTTATGCTCTACAAAAAAAAATCAGATTTTTTTTGAAAAAATGTATCAACAAACTAGTAGCTAGGTATACCAATAGAAAATATTGTTTTTAATTAGAACAAAATAAGGAGCAATAATCTAGATTGTTTCGAGGGTCACCATTCTCAAGCTACTTTGTCGATACAAAATAAAGGCGGTTATGCATATGATTCATATCAAAATTGAATGACTAGTAAATAACAAAAACTAGCCGTTGATAACACTTACCCTCTACCAACCCGCATTAAGGCAGTGTAGAAAGGTAGAAAGGCCTTAGAAACTTCTCAATCTGTTCGTACTGAGTCTACGTTAACCCATTAATTCCCAATGTGGGAAATAAAAACAATTTCGACGTTTTTACCGCATTTTATTGATAAAAATATACCCAAGTAACTAATTATTAAGTAAGAACAAGTGAAATTTTTGAAAAAAAATTAAAAATAGTTTTTATTTGGCATTTAAGATTTAAACGTTACCGATGAGTACCTACTATTGCTATCCTTTTCTCGATTTTAACTATACTTATGTATATGTGTTTGCCAGCAACAGCAATTCCATAACAAATTACTGTTTGTCTACCACAACACAAAATTAAACTTTAAATTAACAATAACGTCTGACGTCTGACAATTGCGACATAACCATAGACGATCTTCCAGAAAGTACCTATATACCAGAGAACGAGACGTTATACGCTCCATGCTCGTGCGTAATTCCAGTGACGGATCCCATTGTCGTTCCATGTCGACAAAATAATGATCTTGGTTGAATGAGATTGAATGAGATAATTATAATTACCAATATTGGATCACACTTGGAGCTTAACAGGCGGCGAGATGTCAGCGATCTAAGTACGAATTCGGAGTCCATTGATACAAGAACCGAAAGTAATAAAAACTATTTAATAAATTGAAGAAGTTCCAGTTTTTCACAGCAGAACATTGCGTACACGCAACTTTGGGAATTGTATGGAATCTCATAAAGCAGTATTAGTGAAGATGAACTGGGCATTTGTCACACATGTATGTGATATTGCTTTTACATTGTTTACATCTTCTCCTATTTTTTCCGATATTATGTGACCGACTTAATCAAAACGATATGAAGCAAAGTTTTCTTGGTTACTTGTTCCCCCCATATCTTCTACTTGAAGTTCATTTTCATTGGTTCGGTTATCCATCTTCATAAGTGTCACAACTATATTAGATTTGAATTCTAACTGTGATATTTTTGTTTCATTTGCCAAGTTGTATATTTTACAGGAATTTGCAATGACACTTCCAATCAAATTGACAACGATGGGCCGCCACCACTTTTTTCCTTTCACATTGATTCGATAATTTGATATTCCATTGTCATGCAAATCCACACCACCCATATGCTGATTGTAATCGGCTATAACAATTGGTTGAGGAATTGTATCATTTTTTTTTCTTTTCATTTGTATGTTTTTGCACCAACAAGAGGTTCAATGCTGCAAGTATTGGTTGCTACTGTTACCACAGAATTGTTATTCCACCTGTCTAATAAAATATCATGTTCAGTGTCAAAAAATCATAGGTACCACGATCTTTTTTCTTCAATTTTTGCACCGTCTCCATGACAATATTGTGATTGGATCTACCGTTTCTAATGCTATGAAAGGTATTATATTAATTTTATTAGTTTTCAAATAATATATGCTCACAAATAAAATAAAGCATTCACAGTATTGTGTTTAAAAATATTGAGTATACTTTTATTATTATTGTATCTTTTACCTGTATAGCTCAATACAATAGCTCTAGCATCTATGCATATCTACACATACACATACACCTGCTTGAATTCTGAGGGTAGCTCAAAAACTGTTAGAAGTTATTTCTACATAGAATTTTTAAACTTATTTATATTTCATATGTAACTAAAATTACTTCTTGTTTAATTAAATACAAATTTATTGTGATAAATAGAAAAATAATAAATTTAAATTTAAACTAGATTTTCAATGGTTCGACGGAGACTGTATGCCGCATTCAGTATTTGACGCTGTTGTTCATGAAAACAATAAAGATAATAATATTGGAAATGTTACTATAAGTGCGTAGACATTGTTTTTCTTTAGTAACTGCTGCATTTGAATTTCTATGATTAATTAAATAAATCCATCTATTATATTACTTTCCGCAGATGATGCAGAAGTCGCCGAATCTGACAGATGAATCTGAAGCAGATTCTGGTAGCTCTGATGAAGAAGCATCCGCAGAAGATGAATAAAACATTATTTATATTTATTTGTATTTTTATACTCAATAATTCTGCTGTTATATAAGTATTTTATCCTAAATCTGATTTTGTGATTTTCTATTTTTGGAATCATTACTATTTTTAATACGTTTTTACATTACAAAAAATTCACTTTCTGTATAAATAATAAATTTGAATACTGTAACAAAGAAATTAGTATTTTTTTAAATTTTGGATGTAGTGACAATAGTATCAACCCTATAAAAAAACTTAGAAACAAAAGTTAAAACCTCAACTAAATCATCTCGCTTATTTTTTTCTATTTTGTAAGCATTGAACTACAACTCATAAAAATTTTATATTGCCTCAAATATATTTTTGGAAGAAGAAAAAAATATTTTAAAAATTTAGGGGTTGATTTAGCACCGCTACTCACCAGCCAGGTCTACAGTTCCGTGTTGGGGTATAATAGCAGAGGTATAGGACAAGTTTTCAGCTTGCCTCAAATACCTACCCAAAAATTACAGACAGCTCTCGGACTAATAAAAAAGCTCCTGGTATGGACAGCCTGAAATCAGAGACCCTTAAACAAATATCAGGTCAAATATCAAACCCTTCAACATGCAAATTCAATAGATCTATCGAAAAGGGAATATATCCAACAAAAAAAATCAAAAACGCCGTGACCCATTTCGCTAATCACGAACCTCAGTAGAATATATGAAAAAATAATAAATCAAGATTAACAAACTATCTACTCTCAGACATGCAGTTTGGTTTTAATGAAGGTAAATCTTCTCAGGAGGCCAAATTGGAACTAACATCAGAAATCTACGAAGCCCTGGATCAAAGTAAGCCATGCATGACTGTGTTCCTAGACCTCGCAAAAGCCTTTGATACTGTAAGCAACTCTATATTATTATCAACCTTAGAAAATATAGGAGTAAGAAATGATTGCCTCAAGCTTTTCAGGTCATACCATGATGAACGACAACAATGTGTAATGATTAATGGTGAAATGAGTAATTACAAGACCATTGAATATCGTGTTCCACAGGGAAAAGTACTGGGACCAATTCTATTCTCCATATATATCAATGGATTATTTTCCTTGCCAACAAAGGGCAAAATAATTAGCTTTGAGGACGACACTGCAATATTTCATAAGGGTGATCATTGGAAAGAAGTCAGAAAAAACTCTTATCCATCAATTTTGCGAAATTCTTCCTCTTATCCTTCACCAACAGAAAATCATCTTTACCTCCTTTTTACATATTGCTATTGGAAATAACATAAAGCTCCATTCTGTGACAAAAATAAAATATCTTGGTGTCATCCTAGACAGCCATCTCAAAAGGGACCAACATATAGATTACATTTTGCGGAAATATCTACCACAGCCTAGTAGAGAATCACCTACGGTATCTTAGAATGGGATGAGGTGGCGAAAACTTACCTCTATGCTCTCAAAATCATACAAAAGCGATTCCTAAAACTTATGTTGGATAAGGACTGGAGATATCCAAGCGACTTTCTTTACCAAGATTCGCAAATTTTCGATGTTAGACAGTTGTTTTAAAAAAAATAATATACGCCAACACTTAAATAGAAACAAATTATTCGTACCAACCCATGAATATAATACAAGGCAAACAAATTGATATATCGGTCCAATTGTATCTAAGACAATAGGACAAAAGAGTTTCAACTATCTAGGAACCCAACTCTACAATACGCTACCATCAACTATTCAAATCGAAAAATCTGCCAGACTATTCAAAAATAAAATGATTGACTATATGAAATGTGTCTCACGAATGACTATACATGAATTCTTTGATTAAAATATAACTCGGATAGTCCTTAAGATTTGTTCAATAATATGTTAACATATATGTGAAGATTTCTATACTGGTAGTGTCCAATGTCAAAGTCTGAGTTTTAACTTTATTTTTGTTATATCAGTTTTAATATGTAGGCATTTTAATCTTGCATTGGTTTTGAGGTTTGTCTTAGGAATGGATCCTGTTTTCTTCATAACTAGGTGTCAGCCTCTGTGAGTTTTGTTGGTTGAACAGATGTTCGCTGCATTTGCATTAATTTGAAATATTCCTTTATAAAATTAACCACTATTACTACCAGTTATTGAATATTGTCTTACTTTAAAATTAATTTTAAGAGTGTATGTATTATCCTCACAAACAGGCGTAATCCTCTGTGAGTGTTGTTTATTTTGAACACATTTATTTATTTTTACATAATTAACTGCTCTTTTATTCTAATATGTGATAGGTTTATATGTAATTTAATGTAGCAATAGTTTAAAGTTAGTCCAAAGAATGTATCTGTAATATTAAGGTTATCTTGATGGTAAATAAATTTACCTTGAAGATAATGATACCCTTTCATTAATTTGACTATTATATTAGCCAACAATTACATCAGGATACATTTATCACTACCGTATATACTTCATGAAAATATCAATATATTAGGTTCTCACAAATAAATTAATGCCATAAAACAAAACTGTTTCGATCTCAACATAAAATATATTTGCAGTGTTTCAGCAAATTACTCCATTTTACATGGTTCGTCATGATATTGTTTGTGTGAAACTTTTGATACATGGAGTTGTCACATTACAAATGATATTTTTAAAATAAAGCGTAACGGTGCACATCACACTGCCATATTCACGTAGGTAACATAAACATGTGGCAATTTTCCAAGAGCTAGGTATATAACGAGATAGGTATGAGAATCCGTTGTCTCAAAGGGATTTTCTTAAATAAATGACGGTCGCGTTGTTGGGCTGTATAGAAGCGTCACATTGTGACATAACTAATAACCTAAAGCTTTAATACAAATATGTATAACAAAAATTCAGCTTCTGTGACCTGAAAAGCTCGACGGTTATATAATCATCATCAATACAATACCTACCTAAACATAATATCGGTAGGTGATAAAAATTCACAACTATATTAATCTGATATATCGGTTGAGTAAGTCCTGCATCATTACTCAGTAATTACCCTTGCATGAAAATAACAGTGAAAAAGACCGTAGGCTTTTGCGTGGAGAATATTCTCATTCGGACAATGCAAACAATCCTTGATTTAATCGGAATATACCATAGCAATAAAATCATGTTAGTCCATGAAGTCGGAGTTCTATGTTTTAGAAGAATCTCCGCATGCACAATCTAAAATTATGTCGAGCTATACAGAGTGTTCCAACACGAACATACATATCAAAGTTGTAATTTTAAATGCAAGACTCTGTCTATTATACTCAATATTCAAGATGGCGGAAGTTGATGTCGCTGTGATAGCTAATCAGCGTAGAAAATTAACAAAAGATGATTTGATTTCGACAATACTTTCTGGGAATGTCTCTGAAATCTCTAGTTTGAATACTCAAACAATGGAGAGCTTAAGTACTGTGATAAAAAATCGTGAAACAGTGATTAGTGCAGTGGCGGATTCTTCAAGCTGTAGCAAAGTCAGAATATCATTTAACGATCTAGAAAACGAACTTCTCTATACGAAAAAAGAGAATGAACTTATAAGCAGATTGAATAGACAATTGGAAGATAGAATAAATGAGCAAATATCACTGATATCTTTATTAAAGAAAAATATAACCAAACATTCATTAGAGGAAATGCACCCACACCAAATGTCTCCATTGGAACCAAACAAGAAACATTTACTGCCGTTGCATGTCTGGAAACTATGGAGGGTATATGAGGAGTGCAATCTTAGTGTTGATTGAATGGGGCCAATTTTGCGGTACCTACAGATTTGGCGCTGCGGTATATATATATATTGATGTTAGATTGCTGTTCAAATTGATATCCATTGTATGTTGTTTTTATATATGTCCGAGCATTTTGCATACTAGCCGTGTTCTGATTTTTTTATTATCGAGAATGTTGTTTCCTTCAAAAATACCTTGCAAAGAGCCTTAGAATCCTCTGAAATATTTGTGTGATCTCAATAAATATATAATCACTCGCTCTTAATCATATAAATTTATAATCACTCCAATTGTTGATCTGTAGCATCTCTTCCTTTCGTTGTTCTGTACACTATCGCCAACCAGCGCTAATGCACTTTGGCTACACGCGCATAGTCATATACGTATAGGTATAGAGGATAGTGTCAGTACTAGTACTAGTACGTTCTATGTTCTGTCAGTATTTTTATCATTATGAAAACGAAACTGAAATTTAGGAATGTTTGAGTTGTCCCTTTCATTATATGTAAAAAAGTAACTAAATTCCAAATTTGAAGTTTCTGAGTCTCCTAGAAGTACCTTATAATTTTGATGATCGGTGAGTTTGTCAGTGGTCGTGTCCACAGCAGTTTCTGATTACCAATCGATTAGTAATCAGTAATCAAAAAGTTGACGTCTTTAAAATGACAGCTATCAGAAAACCATAGTGTAACATAACCTACATTTTATTTCAGATATTTCCCAATTCTATTATGGACATCTATCGTTCCGTTTACCTTATAATATTTTTCATTATAAACATATTGAATGGAAAATACTTTTTCTCCTTCCATTTTCAATTCATGTAGTATGTGTAATTGTAGAACTAAATTATTTCAAATCTTTTGACAACTGTCAGTTTGACAAATGAACTAATCAGTAATCAGTCGTGTCCACAAGGTACACATTTTTGATTACTGATTACTAATTGATTGGTAATCAGACTCTGCTGTGTACAGGACCAGTGACAGAATAACAGAAATTCGACTGGCAATAGCTCCGAAACTAATGTTATGAATAGTATGTCATTTGGAACTATAGCTAGATATATTATGTTCTCTAAGTCTCTCTAAGTTCTCTCTAAAATCGGACTTCTAACTTTCTTAACAACGAAGTTACAAGGGGGTTGAAAGTGGCTTGAATTGCTTCGAGAAATGGATGGTACGGCTGTGCTCGAATTGGAGAAAAGAAAAGAAGAAGAAGAAAAGAAATTTAAAAAGTTTATTATTTCAAATGGCACACTCTGTATTATATTATATTATATGTTTAGAGCTGTACAAATTAACAAAACTATAAATTAACATTTATAAACTACTTATTACATGTGTAGATATTGGTGTAAATCGAGAATCATATATTTAATGAGCAGTCAAAAAGAAACTGGTGGATTATTAGGCATTTCCTAATGTCTGGCTTGGCTAGAAACATCTCGATGTAAAAGGGTGGGTGAAGCTTTTCATTCTTGATCTTGGCAAGGAGTCACCGGACATGAGTCAAGTCAAGTCATTTACAAAAAGGGCTATCTACGATCCTTATCCTGAATAGTGAAGCCTCAAGGGTGTAATGATTGGCACGACATCGATTCACTGTCACCACAAAGTTCCGTGATATAATTTTACCAGCACACCATGGCTTTTTGAAGGGAGTTAGATATGTATTGATGAATGTTTTTCCTTTACTTTGGCCTTGCTCTACTGTCAAATTGCTTGTACTCTTCAAGGCGCTGTCTTTGTGTTTTTCATACATAGATATGTATCAGATGAGAAGGGAAATGAAAGTGGCTGAGACTTAATTGAGATATCAGCAACTTGTCCAGGCAATCAGCTTCTTCGTTACCCTGGATTCCGATATGCGAAGGTAACCAATGAAATTTGATGTTACAATTTGTTTGCTTGATTCTTTTGTACTTTTCGATGAGATCAAAAATGAAAGGATTAGTTTTGATACCAAAGATAGGTGACTATAGGCTCTGTAAGGCACTAATTGAGTCAATAAAAATTAATATTGAACTGTGAGCATTTTCAACGGCAATGCCCATGGCTAGATCGATGGCCGCACATTCGGCAGTGAATATTGAGGCAACGTTGTCTAAACTTTTTAATTTTTGTATGTTTAAGTCTGGGGAAAATACGGCAGATGCCGTAAATCTTGAATTGTGACCTCTGCTTCCGTCAGTATAAATAACGATATCTTTGTTTTGCATGATGTACTGCTCCAAGTCTCCGGTCGGGTTGCTAGTTTCTTTGAGGTAGATTCCCAAGTCTCTGTCAAAAGGAATGGAGGTGTACAGAGTTTGGTAGCTCTGTAAATAGATGTATAGTCTTTCTTCTTCTAGGTGCAGTGTTGCATGTTAATTCGTATTTTTCCACCTCCTTAAAAGTATCAGATTCACTGTTTGAGATAGTTTTGATCAGAAAAGTATCTGGCACGATCACTGATGAGCATAAGTTTCGCTTATGCGATAGGTACCTACATTGCAAGGGGTAATCAACTTAATTAATTAATTATTTTCATTTCCCACTGTATTGTTACTTATTACTGATATTATTATCATTACTATTATTATTATTTTAATATTTTCAGTTTTTAGATCCCAAATGAATCTTTGACCATATTCGAATTTTGGTGAAATTTATATACTTATAATACATAATTTTGAGCTTCTGCAATTGCTTCAGTTGACCGGATGAGGGCTAGGAAAATACTTCAATTTATATTTTAAAATAAAAAATATACAAAGTGTTAAAAAAATATGGAAGAAAATTTTAAATTTTATAAGTCAAAATGGCACACTCAGTATTTATTCACATATTCAAAAATAATTATTCTTTTACGAACGGTAGGTATTAGAGTTGCTTACATCATAAATTAACTAATTTTGAGTTTTTATCAATAACGGGAGAATGCATCAACTTACTTTCTTCTAATTCATCAAAACAGCTTCGACTCGGGTGCCAGTTTTCATGCAAAATTTATATCCCCAAAAAATTCCTAATTTAAAACTTTTGAGACCTATATTCTGCAAAACTCGACAAAAGAATCTCAAATCATTCGCATACGTTCAGTATGAGCTGAACCACACCGATACAATTTTTGGTATGTTGCTTTGTATACGAATTTTGCTTTAATGTTACATTTTCATCAAGTGATTCTATTGCTTCTCACCGCCCCCAAAATTCCTTCCATGATGTTGACACATGAGTTGTTTGATTTTTTTTTTCAACTCATAATAAGTTTTATAGATACTCCACTCCTTTCTAACTCTCCTTTATACGGTGTAAACAATTGGGTTCAAGCATATATTAAAAAATAGATCCTATCTTACTTTTGTATTTTTGGCATGTATAAAAATATTGTACTAACAAAGTTTTTTTTCTCCCATTAGAACCTTTTAGAACATCACAATTAGTTGAATATACGCATGTACCTACTACAGGAAAAACAAATACATTTCTCAAAAACGAATAAATGTTTAAATAATATCTAATATTAATTCTGTTTTATTTCATCTTCTTTTCTAAGTGCATTCATTTCAAGTATGTATGCAAGATAGTAACAATTTTATCATTAAAAGCGAGCAGGTGAGTGACTGAAAATGCTAGTCCAGATTTACTGGAACTATGGTTTATGAATATAATATGTCTAGTTGTAATTCGTGGAAGGAATTTTGGAGGCGGTGAGATGCGATAGAATCACTTAATGTCTGCATGTTTCATAAATAATAAATGATTTTACAATCTTGTTCATTATTACATTGTTGGTTTCACTTAGATATTTATCCGACATTTATCACTTAGGTATTTATAAGCAGGTAAACTTTTAGCACCGGCAACACCGTAGAGTCTTGTAAAAAATAAATTGTGTAATCCATCTGTTTGGATTTACATATATTGATAATATAAATATCACAGCCTTTTTCGAGATGAAAACATTTACAAATCATTACTTATCATTGTAGAAATGTATTATATACAATATCACGTTATTTTCAAGCCATATTTTTAAACAAATCGGTAAAAACCATTACGTGGCCTTGAAAACCCAACATTTTTCTGTAAATAATGCTTCTGTAGGCAGAAGTGCGAGGTACCGTTCTCACCTCTGCAAACTACAGTTTGTATTGACTTGTGCTTCGGATAATTGGTGGCTTTTATGATAATTGCCTTATGTCTGACCATATGCTCAATAATATCCAGCTCTAAATCTTCCAAATAGGGCTGTATCCTTCTCAAAAAGAGATACGATAAAATCCGTTGTAGATAAAAAATAGTTTCTTTTGGTTGAATCTGTCTTAGCCCTCAACGAAAAATGGAAACATAAACAGTAATTCATCACTAGGCGGAGCATTTCGGAAGTGTTGAAATAATATCAATTTAGATATACCTAGCAGTTTCTGTATGCAAAGGATTTTCATTGCCAAGATGAGTTTTCTGCACGGATTATGGACCGATTAGGCTCTCTAGGTTTATTTTCTGATAAATTTATTTTCCACAATAACGCCCTTATAAGAAGACACTATTTGATTATTATATTGATAAGTCCTTATCAGATTCGCAGAATTTATTCAAAATCCAAAAACAAAAGTTAACTCGGCGATGAGAAAATTATTCGTTTCATGCAGCTGCTAATAGTACTAGCGGCTAGGTATATCTGAATATTGAAATTTGTCGTTGAGTGTATACATACCTATATTAGTAGATATTCTTTAACATATTCAACCAAAAGAAAAAACATTTCCTTCTTATCAGTAGCGCTTTTTTGCTGTTTATATTTTGAATAAATAAATACATCAATATGTGTCAACCATTACACAATTACACACGAAAGTCACGTTCGTATCATTAATATAGTTATGTCTAAATTCATATTATATTGTTTATGATCAAGAGAGAGAAATACAATTTAAAATAACGCTAACCTGTACCTACATATGACCTTTCAACATGTAGCTAACAACATAGGCTGAGAACATGTTTTTCGTCCTAAATATTATAAGATCAGATAGTGATATTGACTGTGGACCAATAATTGTATTGAACGCCTATTTATATCATAAACCCATGAAGGGGATTGGAATTGAATTAAAATAGCAGGACCTGTCGCAAAAATAATTAAAGTTGCCTCTTACTACCAAATAGAGTAGAAGGCTGGTTCTTCCTAAATATTTCGTGGAATTAGGTATTTGCTAATTTGTCAAATGCCATCTGTTATTTATTCTTAAGTTAACTTAGGATTTTTGTGATACCTACATTTTAAAATTTTCTGCTCATATGGAGTACTTATGCTTGACGAAATTTGTTTGATTAAAAAATAAAAAAAATTTACAACAAACTTTGACATGATTGGTTATTTTCCGTTACTATTGTAATATTTACCCTAAATTTGAGTTGATTGGTTATTTTCGTTACTATTTCAATGCAAAATATGGGAATTGGGGAGTAAGTACTGAGACGGAGTCTATAAAAACAATATATATGTACGATTCCAGCGATTTTTACATGGATTTGAACAGTCCTAGAAACGCTTCAAATCTAAACCTCTTCACCGCCTCTTGGATATCATTAAATGATTCAGAATGAGTAATTTCACCCACTTTTCTAATCTTTTGCAATAGAAAAACAGATCAAGCGTATAGGGGGGCTGCGGCAACACTGCAATTCCTTTAGAGGTTGAACTAACACTGAACGCTCTGGGGCAAGGCGCATTGTCATTGTGAGAAATGCACGCTCTTGCGAAGCACTCTGATGAACCTTTCTTATGGATCACCCCGCAGCTGTCATGGAAGCAGATGAACATGATCGTCACTTATGTCATAGTCTTGCTAGCTTTTCTCGGTCTCAGCGCGCACGGTGACAGTCACTATTGGCTTTGGCGCTTCGTTTCAGGTTCATAGTGAAAACACGGGAAATTCTTGAAGAAAAAAAAAATAAGTTTTTATTAGGCATTTAAGATTTGAACCGTACCGATGAGTTCTGTTGCTATCTCTCCTTTTCTCGATTTGAACTATACTTATGTACATCTGTTTGCCAGCAGCAGCAATTCCATAACAAATTATTGTTTGTCTGCTACAAAACAAAATTAAATTAGGGCGACATAACCATAGAGTAATATATACGACGATCTGCCAAAGATTACCTATATACCAGAGAACAGAGACGTATATATACGCTCCAAGCTCGTGCGTGATTCCAGTGACGGATCCAATTGTCCGTCATTGTCGTTCCATGTCGAAAATATAGTTTTGATTTTACTTGAATACTTGAATAAGATAATATAATTAATCAATATTGGATCACACTTGGAGCTTAACAGGCGGCGAGATGTCAGCGATCTAAGTACGATTTTGAAATTTCAAGTCTGTAGACCGTATGGGGCCTGAGAAATTGCTGCGGAGTCCATCTATACAAGAATCGAAAGTAATAAAAACTATTTAAAAGCAGATTTCTTTATGTGAAATACTCGTACATTTCAGTCACTGAAACACCTAGTTTAACTCAAAATTTAAATGCGACGCGTTTTCGTGATGACCATCACTAAGACACATGTACAAAACATGAACTCCTATTGAACTAAACATTGCATGACTGTCGCAAATAGGTCTATCGATATAGGAGGGATGCATGACAGTCTTGTAAAAATTTTGTATTGAGCACGGGAGAAAAATATCTCTTTACTTATATGTCAGGACTCGTATTTATTAGAAAATAAATTATAGGAGAGTAATCAAGAAATCACCTCTAGGTTATTTTCACATCTTGATATTGCATCAACTGCATCCTCAATTGGAAAAGTAAACTTCTTATTTAAATAAGGCAATAAGAACCTAAATAAATATGTGTAATTAATTAGTGTTGGTCTAGCGAAACTTTGATAGAATCTCATTTTCAAATTACTGTTTTGCTTCCCGAACCCACCTATTCTACAAACACAACATGATTATGCAAAGCAGTTGGGACTCTATCATCGTATGTCTTAACTAAGTTTTTATACCTTAACAAACACTGAGGGACCTCTCGGTTGTGCGAAATGTTGAAAGTTGCCTCAGTTAAATATAGTGGGTATACTTGTAAATATACTTAATACTCCATACACGAGGTCCTCTGACAGAGTGTAGTAGTTTATTCTTTGGGTTTTCTAGATATTTTGATATTGTGGTCTAATAATCTGTAGATATATAAGTCAAAATTCTATTTCAAAACAATAGGAACTATGAAAAATATGAACAACAGGCATCGTCATCCAAATTAGTTCCTAACTTAAAAAAAATCATGCTTAGGTGAATATATACTATACCTACATGGTGATGTTAAGCTTCCTCGGATTTCCCGAGATGTGATTTAAAGAAAATCGTTTTGACCAAAATTGGCTTAGCCCTTTCTTACTCCCTGCTCCCAGTAGCTACCTTAGGAGGTTTCAACTGACATCTTATTCGTCTCTTTTAAGAGGCTAAGTGAATTTCAGTTAAAAAGTTGTAGAAATTGTTATTACTTTTCCCTATTTTATGATTTACATTGCTAAAAATCCAAAATGGGATGTTCTAAAATGAACCCCCTGTATAGTTAATTTGTGCCTAAGCAATAAATTTAACTTTTTTTTAAATCTCTACCTTACATTGATGACGATTCAATTTAATTATATTTTTCATGGCTTCTAGATTTGAAATAAAAAAATTAAATATAACAAAAAACAACCAATGCTGACTTTTATTAAAATATCTCAAATTAGATTAATCTAAGTTTATCAAATATTGCTACATTTGGAGAAAAAAAAGAAAAACTTATCCTAATCCATTGAATTTTCGCCTGAAATTGTCGACCTCCGATATTTTAGGTTAGGTGCAAGATATCGAGGTGCAGTTTTGGGCATCATTTTTCTATTTTGTTATCGCAATAAACTTATATCAATAGATTTAATTTTATGTGAAATTTCGATATTTCTGTCCTGCTAATATAAAATGTACTCTAGTGGCAAAAAGTAATGTAGATTTTGTCGCCTGAGGATAGGTCTTTCTAACGAGAACTTGTTTCCTAAAATCCATTCAGCCTCTTTGAAGTTATAGATATTTATTTACAAAAAGATTTGAATACCCCCACCACTTTATTTTATGAGATATGGAAAAACATTTTGCAAAAAAGACTCGAATTCATCTCAGCTCTATGCATTTATTGTTACGTTAATTGGGTGAAAATTCGTGAAACACAACTTTTTTCAAAATTCATTAATTCGTAATAGTGATTGGTTCTTAAGTTTTTACCGCAAATCTCCACAAATGAGCCGCACACATCTCTTGGATACCGATACTTATAATTATTAATAATAAGTGTAAATATGCCTATATTGCTCGAATGTTATTATGATACAATGAAATCAGATTTTAAAATGTGTGAGCAATGACGAGAACTTTTACTCATTAGAATAAATCTACATATGACTCGGAGAACTGAATTTATTTTGATATTTCCAAATTTGTTTCTATTTGATAAGTACCTACTTCTAGATGGGACAGTATTTGAAATCCGAAATGCAGCATTGAAATTCCCATGTGACTGTCCGTCCGCGTTACAGTGGGACATCGACTGTAAAGATCGTTATTCGAAGGCAGGGGTGTACTTGAAAAAGTAAAAAATATAACGGAAGAGTATTAGTTGATTCGAAATTTCATCAGCTTTTTAAAGTATAGAGCTATGATTTTATTTGTACAGATTGTAAACCAGCAGAATTATATATCAAGTAAATTCAATATTTAATTCAATAACAATCAAGTGATGAAAAGGCTATAATCTGGAGAATCAAAATTAAATCATCATGATTATAGTATAATAATATCAGAGAAGCAACTAAAATAAATGTAGTGGACGTGAATTATGTGATGGTGATTGTATGGATTGCTGGGTGAAACATGGTGTTGCTGCATGGTTTTGATTTAAAGCGCAAGCCTTGTTCAACATTTATACATGCGTCTGTTTTCTTTGTTTTTAGTGTAGTAAACGATAACCATCTGAACTTTATATATTTTCAAGTCTACCTAAACACAAGCTTTAAATTGTAAATACGAAATGGAATATTAATTTATTTGAGTTGGATGTTTTGATATCTGATACTTGATTTTATTTTAGTTGTAGGTACCATATGATAAGAGCTAAAGTAAAATGAGTATCGATGTACCTACACTGTAGACACTGTGGCAGTTCATAACAAAACACTAACTTACCGAGAAAGTCAAACAATAAATTAACAAGATCTAGCACCGGCCCAGAGCTGATAAATAAAAGACCAAAAACAATATTTTTGCAAAATCAATCTACCTTGCTAGTTCAGTTTTCGTGCAATATAGTGTCACGATTGATGTGGTCAATATTTATAGCCTTGACAATAACTTCTATTTTTTCATCACTAGTAAGTAAATTAGCTAATTCGTCTGAACCATAAGAAAGTAACTTTGCCACAATAGTGCGGAAATGAAATTACTTCACATACGCAGTGATCAGGAGTCAGTCAGACATAGAACCAATACAGAGATCTTACGATGTTACTCTTTCTCAAATTAGGTATGTTTTCAAATCAAACCAAAGTATTCATAACTAAGGTATTATACAAATGGAATTTATTAATTTTCATTGGCAACATTCACTATAATTATTATATTAGTAGATTTGAAATTCATGTGTCATGATTACCTCGACTGTAAACTATAAATATTACAATGGCATAAGTCAATTAACTGAAAATATCATCTGCTATCTCGTGGAAAAATAAATATCGTATTGTTGATTAGGAATTAGTTCTATCATTCTTCGAAAGCAGGTGTTGCATATAATAATACGTGAGCAAACTTATAATTATTTGTGATACAACATTCCCTTCCAGGTTCATCTTAAATTTGCTCTCAGAATCGTAATTGAGTAAAATTGAGTTTACAACATACTTAAGACTATGTTAGATAAGCATTATCACGATTATGACATATTCACCCCATTACACACTTGTAGCACAAATTCTTAATATTTACCTAAGGTTATCTGAATGTATAGGTACTTTGGTTTCCCCATTAAACCTACATGTTTTGTCACACCCAATAAAAATATACTTTATATACCAAGAAATAATTAATTAGCTTAAAAATAATTTAACATACGTTCTTTCAAAAACTTCAACACACTGATACATATTCTACAATTCTAAAGAATTGATTAGAAGCAGCATATTAATTGGTCTTGCTCGTAAGCATGTTTTAGATAAAAAGATAAAACAATATATTCACATAATTAAATGTCAATGCAAAATACCTGACAAACAAATCTCTTAGAACTTTAAAGAAGATGAAAGCGCCAAATAAATTAATCACCAAAATATATACTCTGTATTTAATTTTCATTAGATCCAAGATGTATCAGCAAATTTATATGAAATTTATTGTCCTCAGTGTCATGATTATCCCATTACGTTAGCTGAAATCCAGCCCTGCCAACCCTGATATCACATTGCAGAACAAACACACTTTGCCGGAACCAATCGGGTTGTTAGAAGGGACGAATGTAAATATTTGCATTCCTGACAAATACAATGATAACCTTAATCAATTTGTATTTCGTGCCTAAGTAAAACATTTGCTGAGTAATTTAGCTCAATAAAAGATACTCAATATACTTGGATTGTTTTGATAGACGTAAGTTGTTACTGGAGTTTAGTTCAAGGAAATAATTATTTCTCACTATGAAAATGAAGGCTTCTCAAATCACTTGTCTTACATGGTTCAATAAATAAGAATGGACTGCTCATTCAAATGAAATGAATTATTTGATATAGGTAGCTGTCAAATTTATAACGAATAATCGATCAATATTTACATCCGACTTATCTATAGATTGAATTGTATAGGGGTTCCGTACATATTTATAAAGGAATGGAATATAGAATTTAGTTATAAATTCATGATTACCTATTCACTTTCTCCTCGAAAGTTGTAGTAAGAATCTCCAAATCTCCAAATGTATATCAGATAGAAAATTGTAATAATTTCAACTTCCTGTATACCTATCACTTACATAATAATATGAAGTGAATGTTTTGCATGTGTCGATTTTGTTAGTTTATGTAGTGTTGTAGTTATCACCAACTTTTACATAATTGGATGAAATGTGTACAGGGTAAGTCAAAACTCAAATACAATAATTTGTTACATTTTTTAAATGCATTACCCTATATTTTATATCATGAATTAAAAAATTAGTTATTTCATCTATATTTCTCTTAAATATTCCCCGAACCTAAAACGATATTCCATGTTTTCTTAAACTTTTATCCATACCGCTATACCTTCAGTTTGAGAAAATGAATATCTAAAGAAAATTTTAACCATCAATAAAAAAATCATTTACAACTACTAATATCAGTTTTCAGTATCGACATCAAACCGGTATGATAAAAGAGTTCTCTAGATAAAATAAACAATATTGCTAAATATGTTGAAACTGATCAGCAATTTGAAGCAGGCTGTGTAATCTAGTTAGGTATTTGCCAGAAGCGGCTGATTATACAGGGTGACTGGTAAGTGGACGTGTTCGTTTGAGGAAGTGAAAGTAGAGCTTAATTGCTACCGATTAAACATTATTTACCTTTATCATTCTTAACGGTTTTCGAGATATTTCCTTATTTTCAATTTTCAAGAAATTCAGTTCTTTGCGAAGTAAATATTTTAAATCAACGAAAATAATAAGAGCCTTTCTAAATGTCGCTTCTTAGATTATAAGCTGACAGACATACCAAAAATATCAGCAGTGAAAATTATTGAAATACTTATGTTAAACTGATTTCGGTTTAAACTCAACTTTCCGTTACAAGTTTCTAACTAATGGTTCATTTTTATGCTCAAAAATTTTTAAAATGTCATAATACACCAAACGTACAAATTACTCTTAAAGGTTAAACATTTTATTGTTTTCAAAATAAGCTTCATTATTTCAGAATTAGATCTTCTTCTCTTATTAAATAAATAATTTTAATTTGTAAGAGTAACGGTTTTTTTTTCAAGATAATTCACATTTCAAGAAAAAAATACTTGGTTTGTTTTTAATATCAAGTGTCAAATATTGGTATTAAAATTTACCTTAATTAGGTACTGCCTAAACGGTCAAATTTCTAAACTACATAATAGTAATATGTACTAGTAAAGAAGTAGTAAATTTATTATTCTCTGCTTAGAAATCTTTATAATTAAATTAAACTAGCGAACCCGGCAGACGTTGTCCTGCCTAACCTAAAATGTATAAGTCGTTGTAGAAAATTGTGATGAAAACAAAAAAGAAAAAACGTTATGCTATAAATATATTATATCCGGGTCCGGATGTTGTCAATCAGCATCTGGGAGGAGCGAAGTGCCAACCCGGCGCGTCTCCAGGTGGCGGATAGGAGGGGGCCTCTGACGATGACTTCTATATAAGAAGGGGGCCTGCGGGGAAATAAGGCTCATTGAGACTAAAAACTCAATTGGCAGCCACGAATACCCTGCCGCGGACCAACTTCACCTGTCCCAGCTGTAGTGTCGTGGCTAAGGGAATTGCACTCAGGTACAACGATGCCAGGTGTGCGTTCGAGCTAACCTCGAAACCACCCTGTCAAACCAACGCATCCTGGTCGTCTGTGGTCATGTCTCGCGGGCTAGTGATGCGGGGAGGGTCTTGGCTTAACCGCCCGGACCAAGAGGAAATAACCTCATCAAAAATTCTAAATCCAAGGCGGGAAACAAGGGGGAACTCCACTGTATTAACCCCTTACTCCTGCATGCGGGGCTCTGCAGGAGTGGACCGATTTGTCCCCAGCTACTCGTGGGAACTTTAAGGAAAATACACATAAAACCCAACTCACCGGAGGAGAGATGGAGAAAGCCTCCACCTCTTCATCCGGGCTCCCTGTAAAAAAGGGAAATGCCAAACGGCAAAGAAATCGTTTGCCGTTCGACCTGCCGAAACTCGGACAGCCGGGCGGCAGAGACGATCCACTGAGAAAGGGGCTCAGTGGAGCAGGAGTGCGGAAGTACCTGCGACTCCTCCATCAGGGACTTGCACCTGAGGAGGCCAGAAAACAGGCTCTTCAGCACTCCACACCACCTACTGTCCCGACCCCGAAGGTAACACCGACGGGAAAAGGGACGGGAAAGAGAGGCGCGGAGCATATCACTCCTCCGGAACGGCCTCAGCCTAAAAAGCCGAAAACAGCTGCAGCAACAACCGGGCATGCCACTGGATACGCTGCAGCTGCCAAGGCCGTAAAGGCTATTCGTGTGGGTATCATACCCAAGGATTACCCTAGAGTAATCCTGGAACCACAGCGGCTATCAATACTGGAGGATACTCTAGTGGAAGAGATGTGCAGTGGAGAGGTGAAGGGAATGCACTTCACCGGTATTCATTTCCGCTGTGGAATGATGCTGGTGGACTGCGGTTCTCAGGATTCGGCGGACTGGCTCATTGGAGTAGTGCCGGCCTTGAGGTCTTGGGAAGGACCCGAGTTAGTGGCGGTGGAGGAGAAAAACATCCCCAAGCCCGTCACTGTAACGGTGTACTTCCCAAGAAGCTTCGAAATGGAGACGGAGAAGATCCTCCGACTCGTCGAAGTACAGAACACCTGGCTCAGTACCGGAGCCTGGAAAGTTCTCAACTCCAAAAAGGAGGGAACCGGTACTGTCCTCACGATTGGGATCGATCACCAATCAGGAGAGGCCCTGAAGGCAGAAGGATGCGTCTTAAACTTTAGGTTTGGACGTGTGTCTGTCTCGGGGCTAGGACGGAAAAATAATCCTGCGGGAGGTCTAAAAGATGCGGAGATGCCCTCCACATCTACGGACTCCGGTGCGCAGGATAAAACTGCCAGCTCAGGTCTGGTCGAGGCCGCTGCTGGCTCTGCCAAAGAAGCCGGGGCGGCAGAGAAATCATCCGCAGTCCTGGGGGAAGGGCGAACCAATGCGCGGGTCGAGGCCATAATCCGAGACCCAGATACCCGCTCGAGCTCCAAGGAGACTACCCTCCCGATGGATCTCGATGAGGGACAGGAGGAAAGAGAGGAGGGGGGGAATTAGAGGCTGGACTACCCAGCCCCTACACCCCAGACTACAGCACCTTCATCGCTTTCTCCAAGGTGGCGCAAGTGAACTTGCATCACGCGAAGGGAGCTTCAGCAGTGATTGCAAGGCTGTTTGCGAAATCCCAACTGGATTTTGTACTGATCCAGGAACCCTGGACAGGCAAAGCAGGCCAAATTAAAGGTTTGGCATCTAAAGATTCAAAATTGATCTATGACCAGAGGCAGGAGTCCCCTCGTGCCTGTGTGATCATAAGAAACAACATTAATTACACATGTGTTTCAGAATTCATGACTCGGGATCTAGTTCCAATTCTAGTACACCTCAACACTGGGGGCATCAACCGAGACATAGTTATTGCATCTGCCTATTTCGCTGGAGACAATACTGCAATACCTCCAGTAGAAGCTCAAGAGCTAGTGCAATACTGCAATAGCAGACAACTGCCAGTCATCATAGGCTGTGATGCCAATGCACACAATGTTATTTGGGGAAGCACGAACAACAACCCTAGAGGTGAGTGCTTACTTGAATATCTCTTAGCTACTAATCTAGAAACCCTTAATGTGGGAACAACCCCCACTTTTGTCACGAGAGCAAGAGAAGAGGTCCTGGACGTAACAATTGCCAGCTTTACTGCCAGGAATAACGTATTTGATTGGAGAGTGATGGAGGAACCCTCTCTCTCCGATCATAGGATTATAGAGTTTAGGATTGCGGGGGAAGTAACCTCACTGTCTCCAACTCGTAACCCTAGAAATACAGATTGGTCTAAATATAAGACCCTTCTGAAGCAAAACTTGGAACAGATCGAAAGTAATGGGGTCAAACACCCACACTGCGATCTGGATCAAGAGGTCGAACTGGTCAGTGTGGCGATAACGGAGGCATTTCAATCAAGTTGCCCACTCTCAAAAGCTCGACCAAGCAAGGAAGCACCTTGGTGGAACAAAAACCTGTCAAACCTCAGATTAGAGGTCCGTCGGCTCTTCAACAGGGCCAAAAGAGACCATAATTGGCAGGGCTACACCGAGAAGCTCACACAATACAATAAGGAGATCAGGAAGGCCAAGAGGCTTCACTTTCAAGCTTTTTGTGAAAAGATCACTTCGACTCCTACTGCAGCCAGATTGCAAAAAGTCATGGCAAAAGGGGCAATCAGCCCCTTAATGTCGCTCAAGAAGCCAGACGGGACACTGAGGGAGAAGAGGAGCGATCTGCTCTACTTCTCAAAACACACTTCCCTGGAAGTGAACCCCTCAGTAGTACTGACGTAGCAATCCAAACCAAGAATCCTCGCAAGGAAGATTGGAGTATTGCTAAGAAGATATTTACAAGACAAAGGTTGGAATGGGCAGTCAACACCTTTCAACCTTATAAATCGCCGGGAGTAGATGGCATATTCCCAATACTCCTACAGAAAGGAATGGAGGAGATCCTTCCCCATCTCCTGAAGATTACAAGAAGCTGCCTAGCACGGGGCTTTATACCTAGCATATGGCAAAGAGCCAAAGTAATCTTCATACCGAAAATAGGGAAGAAAAATGGGACTGATCCCCGATCTTTCCGACCTATCTGTTTAACATCGTTTTTACTGAAAACGATGGAGAAAGTAGTGGATAACTACATAAGAACAGAGATTCTGAAGGACAAACCACTTCATAAATGTCAGCATGCATACAGGGCGGGGCGTTGAACAGAAACCGCGCTGTATCAGCTAACCGAGGTCATTCAGAGCTCTCTGAACAATAAAGAAATCGCAATGTGTGCCTTCCTGGACATATCTGGGGCTTTTGACAACACCACACATGTGTCAATCAGGGAGGCACTCACACGGCGAGGAGTGAACAAGACCATTATCAAATGGATGTATGAGATGTTGAAGACGAGAATAGCTGAGGCCCAAGTAGGTGATCACACCACCTCTGTTAAAGCTACTCGTGGAACACCTCAAGGAGGAGTAATATCTCCCCTCCTATGGAGCTTAGTAGTAGACGAGCTACTCCACAAACTCACGGAGCTTGGCTTCACATGTATAGGCTATGCCGACGACATAGTCCTAATAGTCCGAGGAAAATTCGCGAACACCCTATGCGAATTATTGCAGGAGGGCCTCAGAACTATTGAGCAATGGTGCCTGTCAGTGGGGCTTAGCATAAACCCATCCAAGACCACAATTATTCCATTTACTAGGAAAAGGAAACTTCCAGCTATGAAACCTCTCACTTTAAGTGGAGACATAATAAGCTGGAAGGCTGAAGTCAAATATCTGGGATTAACACTAGATAGCAAGCTTCTGTGGAACAAACATATTGAGGCTACTGCTAGCAAAGCAATAAAGGCCTTAATGGCGTGCAGAAATCTGACTGGTAAGACTTGGGGATGTAACCCAAAAATACTGCGATGGATGTACGTCATGATTGTAAGACCGATAATATCATATGGGTCAATAGCCTGGCATGGCAAGGCAAGTCAGAGCAATACGAGGAAAACCCTCGATAGAATACAAAGACTAGCCTGTGTCTGTATCACTGGAGCCATGAGAACTTGCCCGACCAGGGCACTAGAGATCATCACAGATCTCACACCTCTCCATCTAGTGATAGACAGATTGGCCCATGAGGCCATTCTAAGACTATCTAGGGAAGGTTCAGAAATGGTGGGAATTCGGAATCAGAGGGCTTGGTCCTCTTTGTCCAAACACATCCCATCAGCAAACCTTCCCAGTGATGTAATGACAAAGAAAATTAGCATCGAGAGAACTTTCACCACGGTGCTAAGTAGCAGAGAAGATTGGGACAGGGGGCTCACAACCCAAGCTCTCAAAAAGAATACCATCAAATGGAACACTGATGGTTCTAAGACCACGACGGGGACAGGCGCTGGAGTGTTTGGGAATCGCACCAAATGCTCATTTGCGCTAGGCCGCTGCCCAAGCGTCTTTCAAGCAGAATTGCTTGCAATTGAGAGATGCGTGGAGGTGAACCTTGAAAGAAACTATCAGAAATGTGACATTGCAATACATTCTGATAGTCAAGCTGCAATTAAAGCACTGAACTCTCATACCATTGACTCTAAAATGGTATGGGAGTGCCGAAGGAAGCTCAATGAGCTAGGCAAGAACAACAGGGTCTACATAGCCTGGGTTCCCGGCCACTCGAGTATCAAAGGCAACGAGGTGTCCAACACACTTGCCAGGAAAGGAGCACAAACTCCATTTACTGGCCCAGAACCCTTCTGTGGCACAGATAAAAGCACCTACAAGAAGGAGTTTCTGGAGAAGGAAAAAACCGTAAGAGAAACACTCTTGCGGGATACCCCTGGATTGGATCATTCCAAAAAGTTTGATACTGCAAGATCCAAAAGGTATTTGGATCTCAGCAAGAACAAGCTACACCTACTCACTGGATTTCTTACAGGACACTGTTGCCTCAAGAAGCATCTAATGAGATTAGGTCTAGCAGAGGATGACGAGTGCAGATTCTGCGGGGAAGAGGAGGAAACTCCGGATCACCTGGTGACGGAATGCCTCGCCATTGCTAGCCAACGCAAACAGTGCCTTGGACTAGCAACCTGCAGTAGTGAGGAAGTATCCTCCTTGAAGCCAACCCAGATACTGGAGTTCATTAGAACTCTGGAACTGGAAGGCGAGTTGTAGACCGCGTATAGGCGAGTGCAACTCAGGTGGGGGGCACAATAGACCTTATGGTCGCAGTGCAATGTAACCCCCTCTTAAATCTAAATCTAAATCTAAATATATTATAAACTAAGTAAATATTTCCATCAATAATTAACATAAAAAAATATTCAACTTTGAATCCCAGCACGACAGCTCCTATCCACCAGTGGTAACGCACAACAATAATAGAGAAACAGGCAACAATAACCGAAAACCACACAACACGCAACAATAGGTATCTAATAGAAATGTCAGTTTCTTTGACGTGTGCCCACTTGCCTCGGTATAAAAGTTGAAGTACAGCAGCGCCATTTGTTGGCAAGTTCTAACAAAGTTAATAACACAAAAATATTCTATTTGCTCATATATCTATGTATACAAATTTTTATTGCGAACGGTTGAACGGTATAAAGTTGATTTGCAGCAACGCCATCTTGTGGTTAGTTGTAAAAATATCGATAACACAGAGATATTTTATGGGCTCAAGTACTTATGTATACAAATTTTCGTCGCCATCGATTGAATGGTATAAAAGTAGATGTGCAGCAACGCCATCTGGTGGTGAGTTACAAAAAAGTGGATAGCGTTAAAACTTCCCCATAAAGAGATACATATACGTGCCAACTTTCATAATGATATATCAACCGGTGTCAAAGTATATTAATTTCGAACGGACAGACATACCAACTTAACTTGAACCTTATTTCCTCTCTTCATAATAAAACATGAATTACCTTCAAAAAAATATTTCCTACCTTATAATAAAAGTAACAACATTCTCAAAATCGAATGGAAAAACTTCTTTAACAAATGATATAATCATAATCTATAACTCTTTCATTTTCAGAATGGCTACCTCTATTTCTTATGCAAGCACGAGCCCTTTTTCTTATTTCTGACCTGGTAACTCAATTCGAAAATTTCTGTCGCAATATCTCAGCTCCATTCCGTATTCCTTCAATTAATTCTTCAAGTGTACTTACCTCTGTTGCATATAGATTTCTTTTAGGTGTCCCCATACATTAAAATCTTACGGAGTTAAATCGGGGCTTCTAGCAGGCCATGGTATGGGCCTACCTCTTCCAATCCGTCTGTTTGAAAACCATTCCTCTAAGAGTTCAAAGAGACAAAATCAATTATTGCCAATAACTCCCATGCATACATTGACACTAAATTTTATATGAAAACTAATTTGTTTCTTCAGATGCGGATTATTATCGGCCCAATAGTTCAAATTATATTGGCGTCTGCAGGTGGAGCTCCTACACGTTCTACTCGTTAAAGGCTGCCAGATTCAGACTGCGCCTATTTGGAAAGCAACGTAGGTACATATTCACGTTGAGCTTCAGCTGCATTTACATTAGATAATTAAAATATCAGCATATTCAGAATACTATAAAGGACAAAGAATCTCTCATTGTGGATAAAATTACAATAATAAATATGCTTAATGAAAAGATCAAAACTTTGGAGAATACTCCAACAATGAAATATTCAGAGATAGTATCTACTACAAAAATTACAAATAGAGATCGACAAAAATCTAAAAACGTACCAGCAATTATTATTTATTGATCCAGTTAATACTCAAACCCCGCAAGAAACTATGGAAGAGATCCAACAAAAAAATGACCCAAAATCTATTAGTGTTTCCGTTAGCTCTGTTAAAACCATTCCTACTGGAAAGATGATATTAAGATGTAAAACTGAAGAAGAAGCCAAAACATTTATTAAAGAAACTACCAAACACCAAGAACTGAATGACAAGTACAATATTAAATTATCACAAATGAAAAAACCTAGAATAAAAATTATAGTCACTTCAACTGAGACTAAGGGAATGAGTGAAACGGAAGTTATACAATGTTTAAGAAGTCAAAATAAATTTATTATTATTGTTCAAGGGAACATAAGAACAGTAAGTGTCAAGTCAAAAAATTAAAAGGTCAAATTGATTATAATTCCAAAGAGTAAGTACCCATTTCCACTGAAATATAATGGAGCTAAATATTGATTTTTTTTCTTCATTGCAAGAGGGCTTAATTGAAATTGAAACAATTTCCCATAATCTTAACTCTCTCAACAAATATATCAAAATTAATAATGTATATATGTTATTGGTAAATATTAAAAGTTTGAATGCCAATTTCAATAATTTACAAGTGTTTGTTGATATACTAGAGATTAAACCTTTCATTATTACATGTACTGAAACACCAATTCTAGATCAATATAAAGTATTTAGTTTGGATGGTTATAACAATTATGATAACAATAGTAATATTAATATTACAGATGGTGTAGTGGTTTATATTAATAATTATGTTAACAACAACTGTTAATTAATAAAAAGAGGGAGATTATCAATCCTAAATGTAAAAATTAATTTAGAAAATAATAGTAAAATGACAATTTCTGCCTTATATAGGGCACATGATTTACCTAAGGCTGAGTTCATATTTGAAATGAAGAAATTTCTAGAGGATTAAAAAAATTATAAAAACCATTTTTTAATCGGAGATTTTAGTATAGACCTTCTAAAACTTGATGTCTTAGGTCAGGAACACTTGAATAACCTGTTGGAAAAAGATTTCAAGTCCAGTTTTTATTTGTAAAAAATATTAATGAGGGCAGTTGCATAGATAATTTTTTCATCAAAACTAATTCTATGGCAACCAAATCTTTTAAATATGAGAATCTATTTAATTATTATTATCCACTTCATGTTAACCTAAACCTCAAAATAAAAGAAAAAGTACATTTGATTGTATAAATTATAGTAGAGTTGAAAGTTTAGCAAAAAAGACAAATTGGAACAGATTGTTAGTGAAAGATCCTAACATATGTATCGACCTAATAATCGAGAATATAAAATGTGTATTGATAGATCAAAATACATCAAAACCGAATCAAAAAAAGTTTATAAGAATTGTCCTAGGTCAAAATGGATTACTAAAGGAATTATGATTTCATGTAACAATAAAGAAAACCCTTATAATATTTGGAAATTGAACAAAAATAATGAAAATACAAAAAATGAATATACAGTATACAAGAAAGCGCTAGATAAAGTGATTAAGGATTCAAAAATTAAATATGATAAAAAATAATTCAACTAAAAAGCCATGATCCAAATAGCTTCTGGAGAATAATTAAAAATAAACTTGGTAGATACAAAAATGAAAGTCATAAAAGAGATATTGATTGTATTATAGATGTAGATGAACAAAACAGGAATATTAAAGATTCAGGTGAAATTGCAAATAAAATGAACATTTATTTTATTGAAGTTGGAGCTAAGCTCAGTAAAACGATAAAATCGACTATAAAAGATAGAGTCAAGCTACCTGACATGCATAATAAAACAATTTTTATTAAACCAACTTGTACTAACGAAATAAAATCAATGCTAGGTCATTTAAAGCTATAGCAGATTTCATCGCTGAACCTCTAGCTCATATATTCAATTTGTGTTTTGAGCTATCAGTCTGGCCAGATTCCTTAAAGAAAACTGAGATACTGCCGGTATTCAAAGCTGGCGATAAAACCAAAGTTGAGAATTAAAGGCCTATCTCCCTCATTTCCAATATCGCAAAAATCTTAGAAAAGATTATACATGAAAGATTATATGAATTTATAACTCGAAATGGAATAATATCAAAAAGTCAATTTGGTTATATTAGGAATAAAGGCACCAAAGATACTTTCAATTTAATAACAAAATTATTAGGTGAAAATCTGGATAAAAGTAAGCCTACAGTGACATTTCTAGACTTGGCTAAAGCATTTGACACTGTCAATCATAAAATATTGTTAGATAAATTATATTGCTATGGTATACGAGGTAATGCACATAACCTGTTGAAAAGTTATTTAAGTAATAGGCAACAATGAATAAAAATCGATAAATCTGTGAGTGATTACAAAGTAGTTAATATAGGAGTTCCACGAGACACTATATTAGGACCTTTATTGTTCCTCTTATATGCTGATGATTTACTAAACTCTTTGGAAAAAGAAACAATAATATCATATGCTGATGATACAGCAGTAATATCTGTAGGTGATACATGGAAGTGATTAGCTTGATAAACAATATTTAAAAAATATTGCCCAGTGGCTTGAATTAAATAAATTATCCCTCAATGTAGACAAAACTGTATACATTACTTTTGGTAACTATTGTGATAGTGTGGCAAAAGAACTACAAATCAATATGAACGGACAACGCATAAAACGAGTCCAAACGCATAAATATCTGGGTATCATTTTTGACAGCAGGCTTAAATGGGAGGAGCACATGGAATTTATCATCAAGAAAACGAGATATCTTGTATCTGTTTTTTATAAACTCAAGAAAATCATGGAAAAAAAAACTCCAATGTTAGTTTATTATGCTCTTTTTCACAGTTTGATAAGCTATGGTATAATTGCTTGCGGAGGTGCTTACGAAAATAGCCTAGATTTATTACAAAAACAAAAAAAAAGAAAATTAAAAATAATAAATAAAAATAAGCTCATAGCTACCAACTATCTGCTCATCTTAGAACAGCTATTTTCATTTGAATCGCTGACATACCATTACCATAGTTTAAAAGATATGTATATACAATCGCATAGTAAAACCAGGAACAAAAGCATACTATTACCCAGTATTACCAAAACTGTAGGTAGTAAAGCCAGCTACATAATTTCAATAAAACTATTACAGATTACCAAAAGAACTAAAAGTGCTGACTACCAATAAAGATACTGTGAAGACTAAATAGTAAAAGTGGATAAAATCTAATGTATATAATGTATATAACAGACATAAGTATTATTCTAGTATTGATGTTATTTCTTTTTCTTTTCTATCTGAATAATATTATGGTTAAGTTTTTCATTGATACTATTATATATTTTTTTTAGGATTAAGTATTTAATTTGGTTTAGTATTTAAGTTATTTATCTCCAGAACTATGAACAGGTAATTGCATTTACATTTAATGTATTAATTCCTGGATATATAAATAAATGAGTAAATATATAAATAAAATTCAGCATAACTAAACGTTTCCATTTTAGATATCGTAAATAAAAGCCAAAGGTTTTGATAAGAACTGTTTAGATCGAAACTTTTGACGATAAACTGACACTAAATGTCAAACCATGAATAAATATGGCTTATTGATAAATACCAACATTATTAAGCGAGTATCACACCGAAATGTGATAGGAAAAAATGCAAAATAGTGTTGCAGTGTAACTTATCTATTTAATTTTTGTTTTGTTTTCTTCGCCCTAATACAGAGGTTGTTTAAACATTTTTTGGCAAAACCCATAAAAACCGTTGAAAAATTAAAAAAGCAAAATTGGTAATTTTGTATGGGAATTGCCTGTTTGTATTACTGTCAATAAAAGGCGGAGCTATTGTCTTTGTCTGATTCCAGAATAAAAGTTTGATAATGATAATAGTCGTATTGGTATGTCCGAATAGCTTTCGAGAGTTACTGAAAACTAAAAAGAAGTAGACAGATTTAGAATTTAACGAGCTCGTGAACATCAAACAAAACAACAGGGGGCACAAAACATTGAAGAGGGACCTTGCATATGAAGTTATGTTCATGTGGACAACCGTTGGCCGGTACCATAATAGTCAATAACTGCTTTTGACAAAAATCCAATTGCTGAATGAATTTGCTGTATTATTGGTTTCATCGGGAAGAGCAGAAACTTCATTAGAAGGCCGACAAACTGCACATTCTGCCTTGAAATTGCCACTGAACATGCAAATAAATGAGACACTAGCTTGCAATATCTCCAAAAACAGAGCAATGGCAAAGATTCTTAAGGTATGCGATAGATCGTTTGGAACGAATGCACGATGGCCCAAAGTGGTCGCTGGGGGCGCTGGACAAAACTTTGAATGATATTCGCGACAACCAAAACATTTTTGGTGGGGCCATTATTTTGTTTGTTGTCTGCTGATTTTGGCCATACTCTTCAAACTATCCCCCGTTCAACTGTAGCTGACAAACTATACAGGTGCTTAAAATGTTTTTGCAGCAAGATGAAAGTGAAGATGTGTTTTCGAAGCAATCGCTGGACATTGGTAAAGGGAAAGTCACAGCTGACACACCGACCGGATTAATCACATAACCCTCAAGTTCCTATGAGATAGCCATATCGAAAGAGAAGCACATACAGCATGTTTTTCCAGACGTAGCGCAATAATTCAAAAACCATCATCGGCTCAGCAAGCGAGCAATATTAGCGGCTAAAAACAAAGATGTTGATGATCTGAATGCATTGTTTTCCTTCAAATCAGTCGGCACAGTCATAGGCCTGAATGAGATAGTCAACTATCCCACAGAATTTTTGAATTCGCTGGTACTGCTTGGATTACCTCCTCACAATTTGCGATTTAAAATATGTCATCAACATATGTAACATTAATCAACCTCGACCATGCAATGGAAAAAGACTGGCTGTGAAAAAACTAATGAACAACGTCATCGAGGCAACAATCTTTAAGAGAAAATATAAAGGAGAGGATGACTTGATTCAACGTATCCCGATGATTCCAACCGACTTGCCATTCGATTGCGTCTGGCCTTTGCGATGACAATAAATAAATCAAAAGGCCAATCTTTGGATATTTGAGGAATTAACTTGGAGTTTCCGTGTGTCGCATGTTCTCGTGTTGGAAAGCCATCGTTGTAACATATTTAAACAAAGAAAAATAAACAAAAAAAAATAGTTTATCAAAAGGCTACGATTAAATATTTTGTAACATAATCTTTCATGTTATTAAGATATCTTGAATTAACTTTAAATACATGCAAATTTCATTTAATAATCTAGTTTCTTATAAATGCGAGAACAAAACTAGTAGTTTGCAAATAAAAATTATTTTGTTATTAACAAAATAAAAAGCTAATTCTGAAATAATGCACCTTATTTTGAATACAATAAAATAGAGAACCTCTAACAATAATTTGTACGTTTATTGTATTATGACATTTTCAAAATTTTTGAGCATAAGAAGCCACTCGTTAGAAAGTTGGAAAGGAAAGTGGAGTTTAAACCGAAATAATTTCTAGTTAACATTAGTATTTCTATAATTTTCACTGTTGATATTTTGGGTAAGTATGTCTGCCAGCTTTTAATTTAAAAAGCGACATTTAGAAAGGTGCTTACTATTTTCGTTGATTTTAAATATTTGTTTCGCAAAGAACTGAATTTCTTGAAAATTTGAAAAATAGAAATGGCAGCCGTATTGTTAGTTATTTTTCTCAACTGGCCTCCAGAAATACCTTACTAAGTTTAGTGTTTACTACAACTTGTTTTAGAAGTTTAGATTTAAGTTTGTAGTTTTATTCTATTATATTATTTACGTATTATTTTTGCTCAGTAGATCTTTTGAATTGCATAAATAATAGAGCTTCGCGATAAAGATTGACTTTTTGAATTAATCTGGGAGTCTCACTTTTGTGAGTTTAGATTCATATATGTCATTAGTTAGTTTCATTATATATTTCTTACAAGTTTATATTTCAGTTAATAATAATTTTTATAAATGAAAGTTAATAAATATTTGAAAAAAGTGAATATCATGTATGCTATATAGTCCACTTACTATATAGACAAATGCCTCTATCTAGTAAAAGTAATCTACTAAACAGATAGACGAAAACTGATCATGTTGAATGCAACAGCCAGAGAATACCACTACGACCGTTGAATTATATCAACATCATTAGTGCAGTACGGACGATATCTATCGCCACGACTCTGCACTAGAATGAATGGTCAAATCATTTGTTAGAATAGCATCAATCTCTCAGTCATATATCATGATTTCGAGGTGTTGCCTCTTGTCAGTGTGACAGAGAGACATGCCATATTTGACAAACGATCATTCAGTTTAGCTTGTACTATTCCCTATCCTCGGATTGCTCCAACGATAGAGTAGTACAAACAGAGACCAGACATAAAATAAGAACTATGTTACCTATGTTACAGGACAACTAACATAATTCTTTTTCATTATATATATATATATATATATATATATATATATATATATATATATATATATATATATATATATATATATATATATATATAACACTGGTGGGTATTCGTGGCTGATATGATAATGTAACTTAAAAATTGCAGGGTTGCAGCCAAAATGTGGGTGAAATAAAAGAAGACTCTTTACATTTACTTGAGAGATTTCGGAATCGGTTTTATTCCTTCTTCAGTCAAAATCTATAAAGGTGTAATATAAAGACTAGGTAAAAGATATAAACTAAAGTATAAACTGACTTACAATGTATGAGATTGGTGTTGAAACTGATGTGCATCAAATAGCATATCCTTATTATGTATCTTAATTAAATAAACATTTAACACGAAACACTTATGAATAGATTGTAAATAATAAACAAAACAGGGCTGATGAAATTATGTTATAAGGTAAACAAACTTCATTTTCCATATTCGTATATATTATGGTTGCACACGTCATGAATATCTAATTAAGGTGGTTGCCTATTTTGACTACGTATTTTATCTAATTGTAATATATTCGAATAAATAACATTAAGATTCTGAATATCCGATTTTTTATTAAGGGAATCATGTTCACATTGTAGTGAAAGTTTTATGCTCTACCCAAGGTACATAAGCCTGTTTTGTCATTAAGGCCTATTATTTCCTCAATAGAAGCACCCAACATCAATCTTACGAAATATATTACAGACGTATTAACATTAGCAATAAAGACAACCAATACTATATAACAGACTCATTTGAATTTTCAATATTTATTAACGATTTTCACCTACCGGAAAATTATAGAATTATAAGTTTGGATGTTATATCACTGTTTACAAACATTCCTCTTGAGTTGGTTTTATCTAGTATTGATTCACATTGGCCACAGATAAGTAATCATTGTACACTTGACAAAGCAAGTTTCAAAGAAGTTATTGAGTTTATATTTAATACCACATATTTTTCATTTGAAAAAAAATATTACAAGCAAGTATTAGGTACTCCAATGGGCTCAAAGATCTCTCCAATCATAGCTCAATATATCATGGATGATTTACTTGATCATTGTATACCGCTTCTTCCATTTGATTTACCCTTTATAAAAAAATATGTTGATGATATAATTTGCGCAGTTCCTGTTGGATCAGATTGTGAAATACTGGAAAAGTTCAATAGCTACAATTCTAATATTCAATTTACCATCGAAAAAGAAGTTGATAGAAGTGTTCCGTTTCTTGATACTAAACTAATTCGTTCTGAACAAAATAAAATCATTTTAAATTGGTACACAAAGCCATGCAGTTCCGGAAGGTACATTAATTATTACTCAAAACATCCTATGAAAATGAAAATCAACTTGATAGTAATGTTAAAAAATAGAATTATGAGAATATGCCATAGATCCCTAAGAACTAAAAACTTGAATAAAATTGCGAAATTATTCATTGCAAACTCATACCCAAAACATATGGTTAACAAATTGATATTCTCCACCTCAAATACTACAACAAACAATGATAATATCACCAATATTACGCAGACAACAGAAAATAGATCAGAAAACACTACTAATAGGATTTTTCGCTCTCTTCCTTATATTGAACAAGTAACACAAAGAATACGCAACATACTCCGACAAGAACAAAATCTTTTCATTGCCAATAATTCAGGTAAAAAGGTCAATCACTTATTTAGCAAACTTAAAGATAAAACGGATAATAAACAAAATACTAATGTTGTATACAGAATAGATTGCACCAGTTGCAATAAGAAATATATAGGGATCACATCTAGAGATTTACAATCAAGAATTAACTCACATAACAGTGACATTAAGGAGAGAAAATATGCTTGTACCCTGGCTCAACATATCAAAGAAACAGGACATCAAGCTGACTTTGATGACACTAAAGTTCTTGAAGTGGAAAAAAACCTATTTAAAAGACAATTTTTAGAAATGGCACATATACAATGTGAACATGATTCCCTTAATAAAAAATCGGATATTCAGAATCTTAATGTTATTTATTCGAATATATTACAATTAGATGAAATACGTAGTCAAAATAGGCAACCACCTTAATTAGATATTCATGACGTGTGCAACCATAATATATACGAATATGGAAAATGAAGTTTGTTTATTATTTACAATCTATTCATAAGTGTTTCGTGTTAAATGTTTATTTAATTAAGATACATAATAAGGATATGCTATATATACTATATACTACTATATATACTTTAGTTTATATCTTTTACCTCGTCTTTATATTACACCTTTATAGATTTTGACTGAAGAAGGAATAAAACCGATTCCGAAAGCTCTCAAGTAAATGTAAAGAGTCTTCTTTTATTTCACCCACATTTTGGCTGCAACCCTGCAATTATATATATATATATATATATATATATATATATATATATATATATACTTTCGAGAATGTTTATTCTCTTCGTCGGGGTAAACTAAAAATCGTTACAAATTTTTTTTAACTACATAATAGATTATTAATTAAAGTACTTACATTCGTGAATTTATATAAAATTAACCACAAACAGGAAAGATTTCATAGTCAGCAATCAGAAATGTCATTAGTTATTTATAAATGTCATGGTAACAGCAAATCTAGAGTTGAAAGTGTCTAGATTCAAGTTTTCTTAGAAAAAGTCCAAATAGGAGTTATCTTTGTGTTTGTAGCTCTTTTTAACAAGTCAGACATTAAACTTAAAATATTGAGGCAGATATAAGTTTAGTAAAAAGAAAAAGTTATTATTCAATTATATATAAAAAAAATATATTCATAACAGACTTAGAAACACATAATATAAATAAATATATACCCGTACACAGACTAGACTATCTGAATTCGTAGGTATTGCAGTATAAATTCAAGTTTATTATGTCAATAATATTATTTACTATTTTGTTAGGCATTCAGATTATTTGTTAATTATATATAATCATATTCTCTCACAATACGACATACATAACTTTAAAATGAAATAATGGAAAGCGTCAATTACATAAAAAAACAAAAAAAAAACAAGTCAATCTCTCTCACAAATTAACCTGAGAAATTTATTAAAATAAGATATATCTAATAGAGAAATATTAACATATATCATCTTTATCGTATTCTCTCACAATACGATAAATACACAATATAAAATATCCTGAAAAGCATCCATTCATTCAATGAAGCTAATAATAATGATAAGCTGATTTCTCTCACAAATCAACATGTAAGAATATTTTAAACATTTTCCATGTTATTTAATACATTTTAAATAGTGTTATCAAAAAAGCAAATGGCGAAACACAAGGAAGGAAAAAATCATCGTATTATATCTCACTATAGGTTAAACATGAAATGAAAATCCTTTTGAATCAACTAAATTTCTCTCACCAATCAGTTGATCTAGAGATCTCGAAACTCTTAATATTTGTTGTTATAAACTTTTATCCTTCTTCAGTATAATCTGTATACGCATATATACCCATCTATTATAATATACTAAAACAGAAAAAAAAATTGACAAATATAACTAAATGATATGAGAATATAATTAGCCTATACCTACATATAGAGCTAGGTACATATTATATTCACACATATATTTCAATTTTGAGAAATAATTTGAGAAAAATTATTAAATTTATTATTATAGAGATTTAATATATAAGAATAAATAGAACTAAGTCCATTAATATCTGAACGTTTATTCATAGTATTATTATGTTTTTTAATATTTATCATTTCTAAGAAACCACGTTTAAAATAATTTTTCTCAGAACAAAGAGCAATAGTATTATCAAAATCAATACTATGTTTTTTATTGATGGCATGTTCAGCCAAGGCACAAGATTTCTTATTACATCTTATATCACTTTTATGGGATGTTATTCTTCCTAAAATACTTCTAGAAGTTTGACCAATATATGATAATTCACAATCAAGGCAATTTATTTTATATACTACCCCAGACATTTCTGTCATTTCTAAAGGTGTCTTTATTTTGGAAAATAAATTAGATACGGTTTTAATATTTTTTCTTGCAATAATAACATTATACCCTCTAAAAACATTAACTAACTTATTAGTAAGCTCATCTATATAAGGTAAAGAGTTCTCATGATTTATTTCATGGTTTTCTATATTGACTTGAGGTTGCATTAAACATTTATTAATCAATTTCATAGGAAAAGAATTCTCAATTAATATTTTTTTCAATTTTGATAAACTTTCATTTCTATATATAGGATGCGAAAGTTTGATCACTCTGTTTTTTAATGCCATAATTAAGTTAATTTTTATTTTCTGTGGATGATATGAATGGAAGTTTATGTATCTATTACTACATATAGGTTTTCTATACCATTTTGTTCTTAATAAACCGGTGTTATCTCTACATACCATCATATCTAAGAAAGGAAGACATTGTTCATTTTCTTTCTCAACTGTAAATTGAAGATGCTCGTTATAGGCATTAAAAATATTCAATGTTTCATCAACTCTATTAGTGGGTAGAGCTAAGATTAAATCATCTACATATCTTTTAATTAATGGTATTGGAATTGAAACTTTAGTTTTTGAAACTTGTATTAATTCATCTAAAACATAATTTACAACAATAGGTGATATTGATGAACCCATGGGAGTGCCAAATATTTGTTTATAATATTGGTCATTAAAAATCAAAAAATTAGAATCGAAAATAAATTGAAGAATTGATTCAAAAGTTTCGAGATTTAATGAACAAAACTGTTTAATATGATTCCATTTACGGGTTAGACAATCTAAAACAACTGGGAAAGGTAAATTTGTAAAAAGGGAAACTACGTCAAAACTGACAATTACATAGTCATTTGGAATCTGGTATTCATTTATAAAATTACTAAATTGAAAAGAATCCTTTATATAGAAATCATTATTGGTATCATAAGCTTTCGTTAGAATATCTGTGATATAAGATGCCAAATTATTATTAGGTGAATCAATTGAAGATACAATAGGTCTCATTGATAGTGTTGGCTTATGTATTTTTGGTAACGTATAAAATCTCGGTGCTTTTGCGTGATAGCACTTCAATTTTTTACTTGTGACTTGATCAATAATACCATCATCTTTAAGTTTAGAAATAATTTGATTGGCTTTAAGTTGTATTGTGTATGTTGGATTATTTCTTAATCTCTTATAATATTTATTATCATTCAGTAATTCCTGACTTTTATTAATATAATCCTCTTTAAACATTACTACTGTAACATTGCCTTTATCACTTCGTACAACGATAAGTTCCGGATGTTCTTTTAGAAAAGAACGACATTTACTGAATTTTTTTGACAATATGTGAGAGCTTTGATAATTCTTGTAAGTAAAATTTGTCAATATATTAGTGTATCTAGCTCTCACGCAATCTTTATCTTCTATATCAATACTTTTCAAAATAAATTCAAGATCAGACAACATATAAGGAATATTAATATCTTTAAGACTTGGTGGTAAAGAAAATTTCGGACCTAATGCGAGGATTTGTTTCACTTCTAATGGAAGATCTACATTTGTCAAATTCTTAATCCATTTATCATGTATTTTAATTTGAGATGTCATCTTGTCTTTAAGATTCTCTAGTTTTCTTATATTATTAAGTCTAATTTCTTTGAATTTACGGTTATACTTAACAGAGAGTCTTCGATTGTATTCGTTGACAATTTGTAAAGGCAATGTTAGCTTTATCTGATTGATAATTGACTTTAATCTTCTGTCAAAAAAATTAATATTGCTAAAAGTGACTTTAATTTCTAAATTCAATAGTTCTTTTCTCAATTTGGTGTTAAAGTGCTGAATTCTCTGACCTGTATCGATAAAGTCCCAAGTTCATTGTTGATCAATCATGACGACACCAGTTACCGAATCTTCCTCTCAATTGAAAAACAAAGATGCTACATATGCAAACAGGAAGGGCACATATCATCAAAATGTACAAACACAAACTCTATACTTCCACAGACTTCAGTTCCTACCGATTTAACCACAGAAATACCAATACAAGACCCACCACAAGCCAACAACGAACATCCAATACCAGTCACTCAACCAACCCCAATATCTCAACGACCACAACCCCCTCAGCCAACACAACTTCCTCAACCAACACAACCCCCCCAATACGCACAATCATCCCAGCATACAAAAACCTCTCAACCAACTCCAAACATAACAATATACCCTAGAAACACAAATAATGAAACACTTCAACCTGCCATCTCATCGGAAAACGTCGAAAACAAAACCCCTACCAAGACATTAACATTAACACATACTGATATAACACAAAACAACTCCAAAAGAAATGCCTCTGAAATTACTTCACCTCCTACTACATCTACTGATAAGAATTTCGTCACCCCCACAAATCGACCCAAAAGAGTGAAAACAACATCAGAAGAAAAACTCAATACAATCGAAGAACTCTCTAAAAGCACAAAAAAGTTCTTCGAGGAAAACACGAATGACGGCTGTTTAACAAGCGATGAATTCATAGATTTCTTCGAAAATGCTTGTGGTTCGCCTGATCCTCTCAGCGTAGCCCAAATATATACAGACAATATCGAAGATTTACTCAATACACTAACCAAAATATACCCCTACATGAACCCACGATATTTGAAAACACGATGCACAAAATTAAGAAATAAAATAACGAAACAACTTAACAGAGATAATCGAAAATATATAGACAGTGATTCATCAATCGATGCCATTTAAACCACTTATCTTTTCAATTCTATAATACAATGGAATCTAAACGGGTTCTATACTCGTTTGGAAAAACTAAAACTTCTAATAGCTCAACATCAACCTAGCGCTTTAGTTCTACAAGAAACTCACTTCAAAGGAAATAAGTCATATAGCCTCAAAAACTATACACCCTTCTACAATAATAGAAACCATACTGACCATGCAAGTGGAGGAGTCGCTATTTATGTACACGAATCATATGAAGCTGAGGAAATTCCCATCAGAACTGAGTTAGAAATAATAGCAATCAATATTAAAGGACCTACAAAAGTTAATATATGCAATGTCTACATCCCTCCTGGCCTTGAACCTAGTGCTAATGAAATCATAAACACATTCAATCAAATACCTCATCCCCGTATAATTCTAGGAGATTTTAATGCCCATAATTACATTTGGGGAGCGAAAAAGATAACACCTCTAGGACGCACATTAGAACATATAATCACTGATTTGAGCCTAAATATACTAAATGATGGCCGAGAAACAAGATTCAATACTAGTACTGGTGGAGGCTCGGTCATCGACATATCACTATGCGACCCTGTCCTACAACCGACTTTATCCTGGGATATAATGTCATACTTACATGGCAGCGATCACTACCCGATCATAATAACAAATACAGAGCAACAAATCCTGAACGACTCACCCAAAAACAAGTGGAATCTGAAAAATGCAAACTGGACTCAATTCTCGGATCTTACAACATGTTCTTTAAACCAGCTGCCATCCATCTGTAATGAGAATGCTGATATAAACCACATACTGCAAAGTTTTGTCAATCTCATCACAGAAGCTGCCCAGGAGTCCATAGGTATATTAAATCTACCAAGAAACAGAATCCCCGTCCCATGGTGGAACACCGAGTGTGAAGATGCTATCAGACAATCTAAAAAAGCGTTTAATAGATTCAAAAAACATAAAACAGTCGAGAATCAATTAGAGTTCAAAAAAATGAGAGCTTATGCCAGATACATTCTGAAAATAAGTAAAAGACAGTCATGGCAGAAATATGTATCAACTTTGAATATCTCTACTCCTACCCCTGAAATATGGAGAATGATAAATAGAATATCCGGCAAAAATACCAACGTTAACATAAAATACCTTGAAAAGAACAATACCACATATAGTACCCCACATGAAATAGCCAGTATTTTAGCAGAAACGTACCAATACAACTCCAGTCATGAAGCCCTTCCCAGTGAGATATCCCAGAGCAGAAATCAAGTATATCCGCAAGTAAATCTCGAGGCTAATACGAACGCATTCCTCAACTTCAATATAACGATGGACGAACTAGAAGAATCATTAGGCCAAATGAAAAATACCAGCCCAGGCCCAGATAACATTCCTGTTATATTCCTTAAGGCCCTTCCAACAAAAGCTAAGGAATACCTCCTAGGTATTTATAACACCATTTGGACAAGACAAGTATTCCCCTTAGAATGGTATAACTCCATCATTATACCATATGGAAACAAGGAAAAAGCAAATCCAGTCCAGATTCTTATAGGCCTATCTCTCTAACATGCGCAATGTGTAAGCTATTGGAGAAAATTGTGAGCAATAGATTGACGTGGTTCCTGGAGATGAACAACTTAATTACACCAATTCAAAGTGGTTTCCGGAAAGAACGCTCTACTACAGACAACCTTGTGGACATAGAGTCTGAGATTCATGAATCTTTCGCCATTGGTCAAGTCTGCCTGGCGGTATTTTTCGATATAACCAAAGCATATGATACGATAAGGCGAAATGATGTCATACATTCTCTGGAAAAATGGTCAATCCATGGAAATCTATTACAATTCATTGTGAACTTCCTAAATCAGAGAAATTTCAGAGTCCGTGTAGGCAAAACGTTCTCTGTCTTGAAAACCCAGGAAAATGGAATTCCTCAAGGATCTACTCTGAGTGTAGTATTATTCCTCATAGCCATCAACAACATAGTTGGATCAAGACAAAACCTAGTTAAAGCTAGACTATTTGCGGATGACCTCGTTATACTTACCAGGGGAAAAAACAATTCTACCATACATAAGAATATACAAGAAGCTATCCACGGCTTAGAGAAGTGGTCAAGCTCAACAGGCCTAAGGTTCTCCACTTCCAAGACTAAGGCGATGCTATTCTCCAAGAATCCCACAAGAAATGAGTTACCACCTACGCTACATCTTTATAACTCGCCGATTGATTATGTAGAAAGAATAAAATTTTTGGGCATGACATTTGATCAAAAACTAACGTGGAAGGATCATATTCATTATCTACGCTTAGCCTCGCAAAACGGACTCAATTTAATGAAGACTGTCTCCCATAAAAACTGGGGTGCCGACTGCACCACACTGTTAACCATGTATAAAGTCTTAATCCGCTCAAAACTTGAGTACGGAGCAGTGGCATTCAACTCTGCGAAACCATCAGTACTCAAAGAGATTGATACAGTACATAACTCAGCCATAAGAATAGCTCTGGGAGCACATTATTCAAGCCCCATAGATAGCCTCTACAGCGAAGCAGGGGAACTCCCGCCACAACACAGAAGAGAATACCTTAGCCTCACATATGCCTCAAAAATCTTTTCCAACCCCATTATCCCAGTGCATAGAAATACTTTTGCAGACAGATTTAATACAATCTTCAATCCAAGAAAAAGACTCGATACACCTTTCTACATACGAGTTAGCAAATACCTGAGTGATCTTGACATAGCAATGCCTAATATATATATGAAGGACACAATCCCTCCACCACCATGGACAATCCCAAAGCCCAGGTGCGATACAAGCCTCACCTGCCACAAAAAACAGAACACTATTCCAGCATACTTTAAAATACAATTCCTGCATAAGCTGGAAGAATACAGAGATTACAGGCATATCTATACAGATGCATCCAAAGCAGAAACAGGAGTGGGTGCTGCTTTTGTAACAGAGAACCAGAAGTTTTCGTACAAACTCCCTAAAGATACCACCATTTTTTCTGCGGAGGTATTTGCTCTTCTTCAAGCAATAAAATTCACCAACAACGAAAAACTTGATAAATCTTTAATCATTAGCGATTCATTGAGTGCCTTAACAGCCCTCGATCAATTATATCCCCAACACCCTACCCTTATCTCTATAAAATCTGAACTCCTCAATTCGCAACAAAATCATTCCTCTGTCCAATTCCTATGGGTTCCATCTCATTGTGGTGTGAGAGGAAACGAGAACGCAGATGTGACTGCAAAAGAAGCGATAACCAACCCAATTACCTCAAGGATAACAACCATAGTTCTCTCAGATCTGAAATCTTTATTCAGGAACAAAATTATGGGCAAATGGCAAAACAAATGGGATGCTTCAAATAATAAGCTTAAATTAATAAAACCATCGGTACAAAAATGGAACAATCTGCCCACTAAGAGAAGAGACCAGGTAGCCATCACAAGATTGCGAATAGGACATACCAGAATAACTCACGACTATCACTTCAAGAGAGAACCCGCCCCTGTATGTAACATGTGTAACGTAACATTAACAGTGCAGCATTTAGTAGTGGAGTGCCCTTTATACAGCCAAGAAAGACAGCAACACAATATCCCTACCACGCTCAAAGAAACTCTAAATGAATCTTGTGATTACGAACAATTAATACTTTTTCTCCTCAAAACAAATCTATTAAAATATTTATAATTAGAATCTACTTAGCTATAGTAACTGTTCAATGCTAATAACCCTGCGTGGTTGAAGCATAGAAATAAAAAAAAAAAAAAAATATTAAGAGTTTCGAGATCTCTAGATCAACTGATTGGTGAGAGAAATTTAGTTGATTCAAAAGGATTTTCATTTCATGTTTAACCTATAGTGAGATATAATACGATGATTTTTTCCTTCCTTGTGTTTCGCCATTTGCTTTTTTGATAACACTATTTAAAATGTATTAAATAACATGGAAAATGTTTAAAATATTCTTACATGTTGATTTGTGAGAGAAATCAGCTTATCATTATTATTAGCTTCATTGAATGAATGGATGCTTTTCAGGATATTTTATATTGTATATTTATCGTATTGTGAGAGAATACGATAAAGATGATATATGTTAATATTTCTTTATTAGATATATCTTATTTTAATAAATTTCTCAGGTTAATTTGTGAGAGAGATTGACTTGTTTTTTTTTTTGTTTTTTTATGTAATTGACGCTTTCCATTATTTCATTTTAAAGTTATGTATGTCGTATTGTGAGAGAATATGATTATATATAATTAACAAATAATCTGAATGCCTAACAAAATAGTAAATAATATTATTGACATAATAAACTTGAATTTATACTGCAATACCTACGAATTCAGATAGTCTAGTCTGTGTACGGGTATATATTTATTTATATTATGTGTTTCTAAGTCTGTTATGAATATATTTTTTTTTATATATAATTGAATAATAACTTTTTCTTTTTACTAAACTTATATCTGCCTCAATATTTTAAGTTTAATGTGTGACTTGTTAAAAAAGAGCTACAAACACAAAGATAACTCCTATTTGGATTTTTTCTAAGAAAACTTGAATCTAGACACTTTCAACTCTAGATATGCTGTTACCATGACATTTATAAATAACTAATGACATTTCTGATTGCTGACTATGAAATCTTTCCTGTTTGTGGTTAATTTTATATAAATTCACGAATGTAAGTACTTTAATTAATAATCTATTATGTAGTTAAAAAAAATTTGTAACGATTTTTAGTTTGCCCCGACGAAGAGAATAAACATTCTCAAAGCTTGGCATAATCCAAAGAATTTTATTTATTAAATGACTGCATCCCCAACAAAAATCTATTTTATTATATATATATATATATATATATATATATATATATATATATATATATATATATATATATATATATATTGATTTTATATTCTTGACTGATTTTAGATTAAATAAAAAGATGTTAGATGTTCTTGGGGATGCAGTCATGTATTCAGTAAAATTCTTTGATTGAAGCCGAGCTTTCGAGAATGTTTATTCTCTTCCTTCTTCAGGGCAAACTACAAATTGTTACAAAATTATTTCAACAACAACTTAATAGTATTATAAAAATACTTACAATCGTGAATTTAGAATAAATTAGCTAAAAACAGGAAAGATTTCATAGCCATCAATTACAAATGTCATTATTTATATTTGTCATGTTAACATATTAAGTTAGAAAGTATCTAAATTTTGTTGATAAAAATGTATATTACTGAATGATCTTTTATATTTTGTAGCTATTTGAACAAGGAGCACAATTAAATAAAAATTATTATTAAGGCAGCTACAGGTTCAGTGTAAAAAAATATTATGTATTTTAAGAATATGGCATAAATACATACATATATACCTATACATAGACTAAATTACTTTTATTCTGGGCTTAAGCTGACAGTTACACTGAACCTGTATCTGCCTTAATAATAATTTTAATTTAATTGTAATAATTATCTTTTTTATTTTAATATTTATCAAAAAACTGTTCTAACACTTTTCCTGACCTTTTTATGCTATTTCGATCAGTGTACTATTAAATATTTTTCATCCAATGATTTCCGAGAAAAATAAACTAAATTCAGTTTGTATTATGTGCCATATTGGGGTTTTCCGTATCGAAATTGACTGTTTTCTTCTGATTAATTTGATATGTAACATACGGTATTAACATTCGCCCAGGGTGACATTAGTTGGCCCCCAAAATCACCGGACCTCAACCCTCTGGATTTCTTCGTCTGGGGTTATGTTGAATATAATTTGATATGTAACATGCGGCACTTGCCACCCGTATAATTGCTTAAAAGCAAACTATATATTTGAATTTGTTAATAATATCATTGACTTGTTTAATGGTGTAACTTGGAAAAACAGAAATATATGATTAACAAATTTGTCATTTAGTTGTATTTCACTGACCATTATTGTGTTTGCACTGAGTCAGAATGGCAGAAGAATTTAATTTCCGCAAAAAAAGAAAAGTAGAGCAGTATCGTTTTTTTTTCGAATACTTCCGAACCAATTCGTTTTCACGATGGCCTGGTAATGACCTCCAAATTCTCCACTACTTTCCCCATTTAACCGATTCTCTATCTCCACAATTAACAAAGATAGCTATTTTGGCCCACCTCCGTTGGGACAGTATATATAATAACTGCTCGTATTAATATATTAGATAAAGACAATACAATTGACATCTGGTAAATCAATATTAAATTTCACATGTTAGAGCTGTTGTCTGTACTACTTCTTGAAACACCATTCCTGACACGTCTATTTTCTCCCAAAAGTAAATAAGAATATATTACACAGATTATTTTCGTTCTCTTATTAATAGTTTCATTATCCTGAAAAATATAAGCCATTTCCGGTTTTCCATTAAAACGTTTTATTTATAGTATCTCCGATAGAATAGAAAATATATTCTAAGAGCTTATATTAAAGGTTACAAAAATCTACTTTATTTAAGATGCTATCCCCAATTATTCCTATTACTTTATATATACAATGGGTTCATAAAGTATAGTATCTTCTAAAATATTAATATATAGGTTGATTTATGATTTTGGTTCCCTACATTTTTTGCAAACAGGTTGATTTCACCCTCCACCTTCCAAATTATGACGTCATTGTGTTTTTTTTATGAGAAGACTATAATTTTAGACAATCAGCGGAAAATGTATTCTAATTAATTTTCTGAGTTCAAAAATACCAAATACATGGGTATTAACACAAAGAGATATGAAATACAGGGTGCTAAAGAATGTATATATTTTTATTTGCTGCTTTCAATTTTATACAAACTATTAGTGTATTAAAACAAGTATGCGTTTGAGTCAGAGTCCTTAGCAACAATTAATAAGGTTTCAGTTACCACTGCATATTATTATTGTGAGATTGTATTTTCAAGTTAAACATTGATTTATTAATGTTCAATTTAATAAATGATGTACTACAATATCAAATTATGAATCGCTTATCATAAAAAGGACGAATAGAAATGTTGATGACATTAGAGTATGGAAATCGTAAGAGGAGTATGGCAGAATTATGTAACATTTTCAATGAAAAATAACCATAAAGAAATCACATAAACAAGTCCACAGTAAGTAAAAGTAAGCGTAAATTTATTGCAATAGGGCATTTCAAGTATAAACATGAAAGTGGCAAACCGGTCGTTTCCGGAGATACCCAACTATTCTACCAGAAGATGATGAAAATCGTCATTCTTCAATCACAACGTTAGCCCACAATTATAGGATTTGCCATATGAAAGTGGAAAATGTTCGTTCGCTGTGCTGGCCATTCGTACCAAAAGTTATTCGTTGCAAATAATAATAATATTTTTTTTCTCTGTTGTTGCGTTCAGGCTTCTGATCTGTTCGATAAATGAGCTACCGTCTCCCTCGGCTAGTGGCGGTCGCAGCGTGACGCCCCGTAGGGCTACTGCGAATACCACCACCATCGAGGAACACGTCACTAACTCTCCTCCCCCGGCTTCTGATGTTTCTACGGAGACGCGAGTCAATATACCTACGACCACAAAAGCTGTACTGCCCAGAAAGCGTAAGTGGACAAATAAGTTGAATAATTCCTTCATAATGCGCTCCTACTTTAAAGCAACAAAATTGGAAACCGATTTAAACACCTACTGATACGCCATTCATCGTGATTTCGTTGAGAAATAAACAGAACTACAGCATGCAATAGAACAAAGATTAGCTGACCAACGAATAACTATTGTAAAGAATATTGATCTCCAAGGAAAGGTCGATTATCTGGTGGCATCACAATCAGAAGAAAATATACCGAAGGTGAAAACTATCCATTTGAAAAATAAATTACCAATAAACCAAGTATTTTTGATGAAGTGCTACGTAAATCACTGGCGGAGTTTGAAGGCTCAAATCTAATACGGCGACATAAATAGCCCAAATTAAATTTTAATAAGAACACTAGAACACTAATAATATTATCGCAGATGTAAATGCACTATCAGAAAGTCATATCAACGGCTACAATAATCTCGAGTGATTGCATTCCCTTATATATTGTGAACAATGAACAAGTATACGTACCAAAGATTCACACCAGTAATAGCAACAACAAACCATGCTGGCAGAGATGATTAGAAAATACAATCTACGACATACGGAGAGACCTTGGACGGCTTATGGAATACCAGAAATGTGCACAGCTTTCTAAACGTTTGAGAAACCATATTAGAAAAATTTTCAAGAAAATACACACACACCTCAACATCAACAAAATATACATGAACATATTGATCTGCTTAAGCAAAAGTTGAAGGCGAAATCCAAATGTTTATCGAGATACATCAATGCACAAAAAAGAAACATCAAATCAATATTTTCTATACTAATCAAAGGAAGCTAGGAGCTACAAATAACAACAGTAACCAACTTATACCATCTAAATAGGATTTGGAGATCTACTAGTTCTCATTATGGTCAGTACCCAAAGATGACAAAGAAATCGTTAACTGGAAAGCCGATGCAACTCAACGATATTTCACTAATTGAAATCAATGAAGTTACCCAAAATACCAACAAATAGAAAGCAAATACTTTAGAGTACCTAAAGAATTAGTTAGGCAATTTACCCATCTGCTGTTTAAACCAGAGAACACCCCAGCGATTCTAACATTATGTTTGACGCATATGCTCCCAAAGAGATCTCAGACAAATGACCCTACCCAGTACATACCTATTACATGTCTGCCCAATATGTAAAAGATACTTACATCATATATCACTAACAAAATTGACAGGCATATTGAGGAAAATAACATCTTGGCAGAGGAGCAAAAAAGGTGCAGAAGAGATCATCATGGGTGCAAGGAATAATTTGTAATAGACTCTGTGATACTGACAAGCACAAAAAGATCACCGAAATGTACACACCGCTTTTGTGGATTTCAAGAAAGCATTTGATAGTGTGCTTCATTCTTGGCTTGGGAAGGTTTTACAAATTTACAAAATTCACCCAACTATGATAAACTTCCTCACAAACAGGCAAAAGGAATAATCCAGGAGCAATATACCAAAACAGTAAAATCACTTATAGAATCAGAATTAATGGCAGGTAACTTAGTTCAGGCAATAAACACTTACGCCCAAACTATTCAAACTTACTCATTTGAAATATTAAGATGGACAAAAACCGAGCTAGAAGGTATTCAGAGATTGACACGAATAATGATGACGAAAAGTAATAACCACCATCCTTAGTAATCCACTATTCGAACAACGCTAACCCGAAAAGAAGGAGGAAGGAGTTTAACTGACTTCGCCAACTTACACTCCCGACAGCTAAAGAAATTACGCGAATTCTGAAACGAAAGCTGAAACCTCAGTGTTCCATCGAACTATATCCAGGGCCGATAAGGATTACTCGTCCCTGAACCTTGCCTCACTCGAAGTAGATCTCAGTGTAGTCTTAGACACTGAGAAGCAGGAACAGAGGTCCCAAAAAGCACTCCATGGGCGAAATCAACCAAAATCATATTGATAAAGTAGCTTCAAGCGGTACTCTTTAACCGGAAACAGGGCTTCATGATCGCAATTCAAGATCAAGTCATCAATGCTAACAACTACAAGAAGTTTGTCATTGAAGATCCCAACATGCAATTCGATAAATGCAGAAAGTGTCATCATGAGTCTGAGACTATACAACATATAATATCTGGTTGTAGCTTGTTAGCTTGCATCGGCATAATCAAGTGTGCAACATTGTTCATCAGAAACTAGCCAACAAGTTCGGCCTTCTTAACTCTTACATACCATACTATTCATACCAACCACAGAATGTTCTCAAAAATAACAATTCTAGACTCTATTATAATAGGCCCATTATCACCGATAGAAGGGTGACGAATAATAGGCCTAATATAGTGTTGGTGGATGGAGGAGTTAATTTAGCCCTTCTCGTCGATGTAGCTGTGCCGAACACTCACAAAATCCTCAACAAATATAAGGAGAAATTGGCCAAGTACGCAGATCTCGCAATTGAAATCAAACAGATGTGTCATTGTGAAAAAGTGGAAATAGTTGCAGATGTTATATCATCGACCGCAGTAGTGTCAAAGACCCTGCACGTATTATCAAACTGGGACCACCGAGAAACACCTTCTCTTATATCCAGATGGCTGTTATATTAAATAATTGCCATACAGTAGTCAAGTTTATTGCTTGAATTAAGCCTAATCCTTTTTGTACCTTGTACTCGGGATAGGTAAATAATACCAGTCCTAAGCTGAGCATAATAATAATAAAATAATAATGATAATACCTAAGTTTATTTACCCAAACCCACTAAAAATGAAGTTGCGAGTGGGTTTTACACAGTTGATTTACCATATTTTTTATGCATATGAAATTCACAATATAAAATAGATTGAATCTATCTCATTTTGTTGATATGATTATTCATTCTTAATAGTTTGACCTTTTACATATTTTAGATACAATTAAGTAAAAATTAACAATAAACAAAAATATGAAACAAACAATTTGTAGAGTATTAGAATTAACAAACGATACTAATCCGTATAACACTGGTGGGGCGCTGATGAAACTTAACAAGCTTGAAATCGCCGCGATCTGCTTGTAATGGATGACTATGTCCGACTAAATAAAAGCATAAAGGTGTAGAGCCTCATCTTATTTTATATACTATTATCATTTATGAATCATTATAGATCTCATCGATAATCATACATACTTACTGTTAACGTAGTTAAGAACTCTCAATACCTAGGTGGCACGAATTGTGTCCCACTGGAGTATTTTGTCGCAAAACTACAATTATCTCCAGTTTGTTTCGTCGTTAAAATTGCCACGATCCTCTTGTAGTGCATGGCTGTGTCTGATTAAATGAAAGCATAAAGGTAAAAGTACCTGAAGATTGATACAAATTAGGAATGATTATCAAATATGGCTCTTCACCCTGTGACATAATGATGAGAGGCAACAACCTCGAAATCATGATGGGTATATGTCTGGGAGACTGATTTTATGTTTGGTAATCAATCTAATGGAGCAGTATAGTGGAGAAAATCGTATAAATCGCAATATGTCGACGACAATCCATCATTCTTATTGTGGCACCCCAGGGGAAATAAATGTAGAGTTAATTTACCAGGTGGGCATTAATATATATATATATATATATATATATATATATATATATATATATATATATATATGGGTAATAATCTGCCGAAGAATTTTTTGGGGCTTAAAAAAAGTACACTCTTCTTGCTAACCAAGCTTTCGAAAAATTTATTTTCATCTTCAGGGCTAAAAAATATAAAATAAGGGTGGAATTTGATTATCACAAAGAAAAAGAAACAAATCAACATACAAAATATTACAAACTTACTTTTGCAAACTAGGTTACAAAATAAAATTAAGACATTTGACAACAAGATCAGTTAATTTTAAGAAATTTTAATTTTGTCAAATGTCTTAAATGTTAATTGTTTTCCGTCCATATGGGCGAAGGAAGTCCTAACTTTGTCTTTGCTCGTTTTTGACCGACGAACCCCAAACGAAGGAGGAATACAATTCGACTGTGTGCTTTTTTTTATTATTTTGTAACCTCGTTTGCAAAAGTAACTTTGTAATATTTTGTATGTTGATTTGTTTCTTTTTTTGTGATAATGAAATTCCACCCTTATTTTATATTTTTCAGCCCTGAAGATGAAAAAAAAAAATTTCGAAAGCTCGGTTAGCAATAAGAGTATACTTTTTTTAAGCCCCAAAAAATTTTTCGGCAGATTACCCAATCATAGAGTTTAGTATATATATTCACTCAAAGCACGTTGAAGCACCTCTGTGGTCAAATGTACTTGAGGCACCAGCAGTTTAATCAATGACAAAGTGACACCATCTGATTAAACCTCGTTATGGATGGCTCCAGTGTATATAGTTTTTTAGATGTCAATAAGGCACCATACAAGTTTTCAAGATGCATCAGTTTAATATTAGGCATCTCGTGTGGAATGTTTCGATGGAAGATATAGTTTCGCAGCACATGATTATTTTCTATCAGCGTGGCTCAACATTAAAGCTGACAACATTCGTTTTAAGTAAACTTATGTTCTCTTGAAGTATTCATGTCGGACTGAGCTCAAATATAATATGTGGAATGTAGGCACATAGTGCGATTAATACCTATCTGATAAATAAATCTATCATAAAATAATATTTTCGCAATATACGTCTCAATGAACTAATTTTCTAAGTCTTATCAGTCCCTGATTAAATTTTCCATTGATATTTTCTCAATTTCCCCTAAACACTAAGCCTGTATCACATACAGGGTGAGATTTTAGTGTATCCACGGTCGATAACTGCGTTATTACAGGAACAGTTTTTCACAAGAGAATGTAGGTCCTCTCAATTTCCATATATTGAAATTATTTAGAAATGTACAGGATGTCCTTGAACAAGGTGACAGATCATTTTTATGCTTTTTCTTAAATGGAACACCCTATATTTTATGTAAAATTCAGAATTGACTCTTATTACATTAATTGAATTAATATAAACTTATGCTTGGTTATATTGTGGGGTCCAAAGATATGATTTCAACTTCCTGTAAACATACAGGAATATTCAAGTAACAACTTGAATGATAAAATTATGTAAATTTTATGCATGCATCGATTATTTTTACTCTTGTTTTGTTGTAATAATGACTTATTTTTACAGTAGGCATTGCGGAAGTTGTGTACAAAAAATTTCTAAGCTCAAATACAATATTTTCTCAACTTTTTTAAATGGAACACTCTTTATTTTATATCATAAACAGAAAGAACAGTCATTCTGTTTTCATTTTTATTAAATATTCCTTAGACCTAAAATGAATAGTTTCGGAGATATTTATTTTTTTCTTAAAATTTTGGGAATACCTATAAATTGTGTAGGTATATGAAAATAACATCCTATTGAAAAAACTATAAAAACCTAATAATCATCTATAAAAAAATATATTACAGATAACCAATATCAATTTTCAGTAAAGATCAATGACAGTATTATATTAAGTGATAAAATGAAATAATTTGAATGCAGGTAAATTTTGATATTGCTCTTGCAAGAAAAAGAAATATCATGCAGGCTGTAAGGAAATGAGGGAAAAAATAATTAATTTAATTTTTTTTAGATCATCTAATTAAAGTAACAGAGTGTGTGGATTTCTTAGAAAATTTCAGGTTTGCAGTAGCTTTCCAAATGAATTTTCTTTATAGTATCAAAGAATAGATATGATATAGATGTTTTTCTTTCCTTTTTTTTTTCCTTGCAACTTAGTCATGATATAACTATCTAATCTAATTATATTAAATTATTATAAATTATATATATATATATATATATAATAATGATAGATGCTCTACACCTTTGTGCTTTTATTTAGTTGGACACAACCACCACTAGAAGCGGATCACGTGATTTCAAGCTTGTTAGCTTTCATCAGCGCCACATAAGTGGAAGCTATATCCAACTAGACAAAAGCAACTGGAAGATAGTCGGAATTTACCAGACCAGATCTACCAGCGGGACACACTTCGCGCCACCTAGGTATTGAGAGCCTAATTACGTTTAACGTAAGGATATGTGTAAATGAAGATATCTATATTTCATAAATGTATAATATATATAATAATGATAGATGCTCTACACCTTTGTGCTTTTATTTAGTTGGACACAACCACCACTAGAAGCGGATCACGTGATTTCAAGCTTGTTAGCTTTCATCAGCGCCACATAAGTGGAAGCTGTATCCAACTAGACAAAAGCAACTGGAAGATAGTCGGAATTTACCAGACCAGATCTACCAGCGGGACACACTTCGCGCTTTTGTCTAGTTGGATACAGCTTCCACTTATGTGGCGCTGATGAAAGCTAACAAGCTTGAAATCACGTGATCCGCTTCTAGTGGTGGTTGTGTCCAACTAAATAAAAGCACAAAGGTGTAGAGCATCTATCATTATTATATATATTATACTCTTTCATTTATGAAATATAGATATCTTCATTTACACATATCCTTACGTTAAACGTAATTAGGCTCTCAATACCTAGGTGGCGCGAAGTGTGTCCCGCTGGTAGATCTGGTCTGGTAAATTCCGACTATCTTCCAGTTGCTTTTGTCTAGTTGGATACAGCTTCCACTTATGTGGCGCTGATGAAAGCTAACAAGCTTGAAATCACGTGATCCGCTTCTAGTGGTGGTTGTGTCCAACTAAATAAAAGCACAAAGGTGTAGAGCATCTATCAATATTATATATATTATACTCTTTCATTTATGAAATATAGATATCTTTATATATATATATATATATATATATATATATATATATATATATATATATATATATATATATATGCAAATTTTATCTCGGAATCTGGTCTACAGATTTCGATGAAAATTCATATGTATGGGTTTTAGAGTGTATTGAATCGATTAGTTGTATTCACATTCACATAAAAAATCGTTTTCAGCAATTAAAATTCTCCCATAAAGATTATAAATGATATGTGGATATGAGCCCACTAACTTACGCAACATGCGTATCTCATTGGTTAAGCTCACGCCTGGTAATCTGGAGATCCTCGGTTCGTATCTTGATCAAATTATTTTTTTTTATAAATTAAATATGTTAATAAGAGGTCATGATAATTTAATCGGAAATTTTCAATGAAATGACATATCTAATTTAATACATTAATACGAGTTATTCTTGAATATATACATAAAAAAAATCTTAGAAACAGCTCCAACGATTTTGATCAACTTTGGTATATAGATAATGTTCAAAAGTAGAAATGGCTTTCCTGACAAAACGCGAGGGTGTCACCTTCGGGGTCCATAATCTTTTTCTTTAATGATTCGCAGATTTGGATAAAAATGTGCAAAAAGGGGAGTTAAGAGCCGAGAAACTGATTGGCGTTACTTGCATTTTTAATTAAATTTCCTTATAGACCCACTGTAAATCCTGTATTACCCGAGCAAAGCTCGGTCGCCCAGATATTAATAATTAAATGAGGTATTCAGAAAATACGATTATTTACACAAGATTTTTTTATGTAAATTACTGTAAATAAATAACCCAATCTTACAGAAAATAGAAATGTTTCATCAACTATTCTGTTAAAATAATATTGTCGTCGATTTCTACTGAAAATGGATATTGGCTACCTATCTTTAATAAGTTTTGATATAGTTTTTCAATAGGCAACACAATTTGAATATATAAATAAAATTGGAAGAAACATGAAAATATCTCCGACATTATTCCTTTTAAGTATATATGGAATATTTAATAAAAATGAGAACTGAATGACTGCTCTTTTTGATTATGTTATAAAATATTGTGTTCCATTTAAAAAAAAAGTTTAGAAAATCTTATATTTGAGTTTTGATATTCCGTGTACACAACTTCTGAAATATGGTAAAAATAAGTCTTGATTACAGCAAAACAAAAGTTAAAATGATCGACAAAAGCAAAAAATACATCATTTTATCATTTAAGTAAAATACGGGAAGTTGTAAATCATTCCAATTTTCCGATAAAATCGATCAAATCTTTTGAGCTCTTCAGTATAACCCAGTACAAGTTCATATTAATGTAATCGTGAAGATTCCGACTTTTTATATAAAATATAGGTTGTTCCGTTATAGAACATCTCTAATTAATTTCAAAATATGGAAATTGAGAGTACCTACATTTTTTGTGAAAAACTTTTCATGTTTATTCCTGTAATAACGAGTTATCGACCGTGGAGACACTCAAAACTTACCCTGTATACAGATTTTCCTTTTTGTATATTTTTTGTAATATTAACGATCACATGGACACTAAAGGTTTTAACTAATTACATTTGGAATTATATGTGTCACTACTAACAACATTTTTTTCAATTTTTGTTCGTCTGTCTGTTAGTTCCAACTAATCTTCGTAACGGCTAAGCCGATTACAACGGGATTTTCACTGACAGGAAGTTAATTTATAATGAATAACTGAGGTAGTTCTTATGTCAGAAAAACATCTTTACAAATAAATAAAATCGAAGTGACTCTTATCATATCAAAATGACGAGGTTTTTAACTAATTGCATATAGTATCTAACAAAACAACATTTTTTATGATTTTTGTCTTTATACTGTCTGTTTGTTCCAGCTAACCTGCATACCGTGTCAATCGATCCAGGCAGAAGAAGTCCATTATCTCAAAGTGGAGTGAAGTAGTATGTTGAAAGAACTCTATGTCTTCTCCACAATATATTGATGATTACATCACAATTAACAGAGACATTTTTCGAGATTATATAGTCTCATTATCTATGTTAGAAAAAAGGTTCTGTGACAAATTTGTATAAATTAGTGACAGAAAAATGTTGAAATATATCTTCAGTAAAGTAAGATGGCTAATATGGTACTCACGTGGAGATGAAAAATAAACTCGATCTAAAACCAAAATTAGTCGATAAAGTAAAATTAAATTAAATTCCGAGAATAAAACTTAAACTTTCACATTGTGAACTCAAAAAATAAAATTTAATTCTAAAAATAAAACCAAAAATAATTTCTAACTGGACGTTGAATTAACGTGGACTAGTGGACTACATGATTGTCGTTACTAAGTTCGATGTGAAAGAGATTTTTTTTACAGAACCTTTTTTCTAAGCTTGATAATGAGACTATACAGTCTCCAAACATGTCTCTGTTAATTTTAATGTAATCATCAATACCTATATTGTGGAAAAGACATAGAGTTTCTTTCTTTCAACTTCACTCCACTTTGAGATAATGGAATTTTACCTACATTTCCAATATGCTAGTCCAGCAACGTTGGTCCGCCAATATAAGGTTCTCTTGGACATATGGTTCAACAACGTTTACCTAAGGAGGAATCTCTCACCTAACTACATATCACTATACTCCAGAGCCAGCTCCTCAACAGCCAAAAAATCCATTTCCACAGCTATCATCACTTGGATCAAACATGAAATTAAATCTCACTACAACAAGCTCAATATCATCAATTCTCACCTCAAATGGCTCTATTGGAAACTGGCCGATGTCCTACACTTCATGGACTTGGATTTGCTTCACAACAAATACTTGATTATATTGAAATAAAAGGTAAGGAGAAGCATAATAAGTTAACACATAAATTATCTAGAATAAACTCCAATATTTCTCAACCCAATAATACAATAAACAAATTTTCCGATGACAATTTCCATCCGAGAGTCATGAACAAATCTTCGATTACTTTTAATGAATATGAATTGAATTGTCTCAATCAAGGTTTAAAATTCAATATATACAAACACCAAGATAAAAAAGAATTTCAACAACTTGCCATAGAATGTGAAAAAGTCATTGAAACCTCCAATGTTAACAATAAAGACTTAATTAGGAGTGACATTGCACGTGTATTAAACAGGAATTTCTCTTTTAATCCGAACATATCATACAACAATAAACATAAGAAACTAGAGTTTAATTTGAATTGTATTAATAACAAAGTGAAACATAATAATTTAATAATCACAAATGCAGGTAAAGGGAATTGTCTTGTGATCTTAGATCGCTCTGAGTATTTGAGAAAAGTAAGTCCTCAACTTCTTGACCTCAAGCGGATTCCTAAAGATAGATTGTGACCCTGCAACCAAATACGTAAGAAGTGTGAAAAAAGATTTAGACAACACTTTAGATACCATCTTATACTATGAATATAATAAGGATAAATTAATCCCCATGAACCCGTCTACACCATTACTTTATGGCCTGTCGAAAATTCATAAAGCAGACATACCCATTAGACCAGTTGTCTCTTATTGTAACTCTCCTTCATCCAAATTAGCAGCATGGCTGAATAAACTTATTAGAGAATTAACCGAATTCAACAATCTCTACTCAATAAAAAACACCAAAGACCTAATCAACCAAATTTCTAACTTGGTAATACCTGACAACTCCATATTGGTTTCCTTTGATATAGTTAACCTCTTTCCTCCAGATGAATGCATCCAATTAGTAAAAAAACTGCTCTTCGAAACAGGCACTAATTTTCACCACTGCCTTAACATCTGCCAACTTTTAGACACAGTTCTAAAACATTTTTTTAATGAAATAATAAATTTTTCGCTCAATTAACAGGATTAGCCATGGGCAGTTAGCTTTCCCCATTACTAGCTGAAATTTTTCTGAATAATTGAGAGATGCAATTCCACAATTTCACTCATTATGATAAAATCAGTTTCTACTACAGATACGTGGATGATTGTTTGGTTCTTTTCAATGGTAACTTAAATCAACTTCATCTGTTTCTGACTTTCTTGAATACTTTACATCCAGCGATCTCTTTCACAATGGAAATTGAATCTAACAATTGCCTACCCTTTCTAGATATCCTTATTATAAAAACAAACAATAAGTTGGGATTCTCAATCTACAGAAAACCTACACATACAGTCAACATCATCCCTTTCTCATCATGTCACCCGATCTCGCATAAGCTGAGCTCCTTCAATTCATATTTTCATAGATCATTCTCCATCCTTATGAGTGCAAGAGACTTTAACAATGAACTAAACATCATTAAACAAATCGGTATTAACAATGATTATCCTAGTGAATTCATAGATAGATTATACCATAGACATTTGCTGAAACATTTAAATAGAAATTTAATTATACCTGCCTTACCATCTAGATATTGTTCACTACCCTTCATTGGCAAAGTTTCCCAAGAAGTCAAAAACATACTCCAACGTCATAACCAAGAATTGAAGGTATGCTTCTTCACTCGGAACACTCTATATAATAGCTTGGTCAACAGCAAAGATAAGGTTAGTCCCTTGGATAGATCAGGTGTCTATGAGATTTCATGTTCCACTCCAAACTGCTTAGCCAAATATGTAGGTCAAACTGGCAGAAAAATAAGTATCAGAATAGAAGAACACACCAAAGTGATAGACAAATATCGATCATTGTTTCTCAAAGTTCCTTTCCATAAGATCAATTCCAACAGTTCTTTTGCGAATCATGTTAATTATCATAAACATACCTTTAATATCACTAAAGATGTCAGAATATTACACCTGTCACCAAAGGGCCGTTTGTTGAATATCTTAGAAATCTTTGAAATCATTTCTATTAACAACAACCCATTAATCATATCTCTTAATGAAAAAACTAATTTTGATTGTATACAGTTCTTTAACACTCTCAACTTTTGAATTTGTTTAGGGAAATTTATGCTTCTCCTTAACCTCACTTATTTATTTGTCATTATATTATATTATAGCGTTTTCTTCTTTTTCAACCTTTATACGATTTTAATTTAACTAATTATCTCCAGTCATTTATAGATGGCACCACGCATGTGTTGATGGGCTATAAATTAAGATCTTCAACCAAAAAAATGTTTCTCTTTCACATCGAACTTAGTAACAACAATCATGTAGTCCACTAGTCCACGTTAATTCAACGTCCAGTTAGAATTTATATTTGGTGTTATTTTTAGAATTTTATTTTATTTTTTGAGTTCACAATGTGAAAGTTTAAGTTTTATTCTCGGAATTTAATTTAATTTTACTTTATTGACTAATTTTGGTTTTAGATCGAGTTTATTTTTCATCTCCACGTGAGTACCATATTAGCCATCTTACTTTTTTAAGATATATTTCAACATTTTCCTGTCACTAATTTATAAAAATTTGTAACAGAACCTTTTTTCTAAGATTGATATGATAATGAGACTATATAGTCTCGAAACATGTCTCTGTTAACTGTAATGTAATCATCAATATATTGTGGAAAAGACATAAAGTTTCTTTCTTTCAACAAATAGTGGTGATTTTACTTGAACATGTATTCATTTGCAACTTAGGTCCTTATTCGTGTACAAACATCATTTCTGAATTCTTTATGTTGGAGGCCAAGATTTAACTTTGTCGGATGCATCTGTCGGTACCTTATAACACATATGTATACTATATTTTTTTGAGAAGAAGGAGGAGGTATACAATTCGACTGTATGTCTGCATTTTTTAGATGTTCACGCCTTTTGCAAAGTAAACGTATTCTGATTTTGAAGATTTTTTGTTATTTCGAAAACAAAGAATATGGAAATTTCCACGATGTTTTGAAATCTCTGAATAATAAGTATAAGCAACGTATTATCTTTTTTGGTGAGCGTTGAATGATTTTGACGACTAATGTTACTTACAGTCAAAAGTGGGAAATAAACATTTTTCACAAAAAATAGGACCGACTTTATTAGTTGGTGTACTATAAAATACAAAAAAATATTAATTATATTGATGATGGTACTTTTGGAATTGATGCCTACAACTAACTTTACGTACGTATGGTAATCTGAATTGGTGCCTCATCGTTGAGGAATTAAGTAATCCATATATGCTATAACAGGCTGCGCCTCTAGTTCTAGACAGTGAGAGCTATTTTGTATAAAAGTATGTGTTGAGTGTAGAAATAGCACCAATACGAAAATTTGCGAGAAGGCATCTTGTCACTATCTAACACCATTCACATCGATTTTACTATAGCAACGTTATGGCACCACAAAATATATATATATATATATATATATATATATATATATATATTTAGGGAGCAGCTTCTCTTCTATACAGCGCTTATTAAATTGAATTGCGAATAACGCGTCAATGGTATGACAACAAGAACCTTATCCAGAAGATTAACAATGCACCTTCAAAATGGAGCCATCAAAAACATTTCACAAACAAACACAATACAACTCTTACCAGAGATGTCCTTGTAAACAACACCTGCATCATTAAGAAAATTCAAGAATTCCAAAGGCTGCACATCCATGAAGCGCTGGTCATTAGGAATTCCCGACCCGAGATAAATCTGCAATTTACAGGATCAACACGGACCCTCTACCTACACGGTAACAATCCCGGAAATTACAACCTTAATTGAATCTTAATGATCACCTAATTATGTAACCACTATAAATATTCAATCGACAGCATTTAGACACTAGTTAAGCTTGAAAATGATTATATGAAGTAATCGAAACGTTGCAATAAAAATATGGAAAATATTGGTTCACTTATTCATAGTCTGGACACTGGACAAAAAAAGTTATTTAGACGATTGGAAAAATTGTCGAAAAAACAGATTGACGCGTTATTCGCAATTCAATTTAATAAGCGCTGTATATATATATATATATATATATATATATATATATATATATATATATATATATTTTTTTTCTTAGGTTTTCTTGGGATACAGGCTCAGTGGTTTGATTAACTTATTTTTATTTATTCTATACCATTATAATTAATTTTTATAAGAACAAAACGTTTCGACCATATGTGGTCTTTTTCAATTGTTAAAAATTAAGATTAGCTAAAATGCATAGTTCGTAGAAAACCAGATATATAATAAAAATTAAAATATAATTCTGTTTGGGTCGACCATTTAAAATTGAAAATTAAAACTGTATTCTATATAATTGTTGAGAGTTATATCATTTTAGCATCTTCTTCCAGTTTCTTTTTTCTTTTTTTTTTATTCTTCTTGTTCATTTTTTTGGAAAAAACTTTATATTTACTTTTATAACTGTTGTCTTTCAGCGTGTGAATAGATATTTAATTTTGTATATATATATATATATATATATATACTACTTATGTGGCGCTGATGAAAGCTAACAAGCTTGAAATCACGTGATCCGCTTCTAGTGGGTGGTTGTGTCCGACTAAACAAATGCATAAAGGTGAAGAGCTTCATCTTATTTTTATATTTTATATATATTTCATTCATCAATGAACTAACAGATCTCTCTAATTATTATACATACTTACGTTAAACGTAATTGCGCTCTCAATACCTAGGTGGCGCGAATTGTGTCACACTGGTAGATAATGTCTCAAAGTTTTTGACTACTTCCAGTTGCTTTTGTTTAGTTGGATACAGCTTCCACTTATGTGGCGCTGATGAAAGCTAACAAGCTTCAAATCACGTGATCCGCTTCTAGTGGGTGGTTGTGTCCGACTAAACAAAAGCATAAAGGTGTAGAGCTCCATCTTATTTTTATATTTTATATATTTCATTCATTAATCTCTTTTATTATATATATATATATATATATATATATATATATATATATATATATATATATATATATACATATATATATATATATATTATCTTCATCATCATCTTATTTTTATATTTTATATATTTCATTCATTAATCTCTTTTATTATATATATATATATATATATATATATATATATATACATATATATATATATATATTATATATATATATATATATATATATAATAAAAGAGATTAATGAATGAAATATATAAAATATAAAAATAAGATGGAGCTCTACACCTTTATGCTTTTGTTTAGTCGGACACAACCACCCACTAGAAGCGGATCACGTGATTTGAAGCTTGTTAGCTTTCATCAGCGCCACATAAGTGGAAGCTGTATCCAACTAAACAAAAGCAACTGGAAGTAGTCAAAAACTTTGAGACATTATCTACCAGTGTGACACAATTCGCGCCACCTAGGTATTGAGAGCGCAATTACGTTTAACGTAAGTATGTATAATAATTAGAGAGATCTGTTAGTTCATTGATGAATGAAATATATATAAAATATAAAAATAAGATGAAGCTCTTCACCTTTATGCATTTGTTTAGTCGGACACAACCACCCACTAGAAGCGGATCACGTGATTTCAAGCTTGTTAGCTTTCATCAGCGCCACATAAGTAGTATATATATATATATATATATATATATATATATATATATATATATATATATACATCTCGGTATCATTCTGGCGTCCTTTCAAAAAACAGTAATGAAGCGTCCTTGCCGTATATATTTCACTTCGCCATCAATGTGAGCTCCGTTCATTCTATAGCCGTTTGGGCGTCCAATGTATATAATAATTTCAATCTTACAAACAATAGAGCGTCCATACGGTGTATATTTATTTCATTTACCGTAAATACAGCGTCCGGCGCTATTGCCAAATGTGCAGTGGAATGGGATGATGAAATGTGATTTTAAATATATTTCTCGTATTTTGAAACTACCAGCGACTGCCTAGCATTGGTTGTTTCTCCGAATAGTATTTCATCTGACTTTTTGTTCCTTAAACTTTATTATAATTACTCAATTGTCATATATTCTATAATTCAATTTATACAAAATGGAATTGTAGATGCTAATGATTTTAAAATGTAAACTCATTTTCATTTTTGTCATTATTTCTGTCTCCAACATCAAATAGAAATAGAAATATTTATTTCATGTAAACAATTAGGCATGTATACTTTTGTCCTGGATAGTGATATAGATTTTCTGATTAACTTGTATATATATATATATATATATATATATATATATATATATATATAGGTAAATCGTAAAGTTTGGGGACATTTTCAACTACCCATTTTTTTGTATACATAAGTATACATTTGTGTTAAAAAAACTCGAAATTTTTTGAAAATGTTTGTTTTTGTCGAATTTTGCAATATATTGTAAACTTTGGGGACTTCAATTTGAACCCATTCACAACTACCCATTTTTTGTATACATAAGTAAACATTTGTGTAACGAGTTAAAAAAAACTCGAAATTTTTGAAAATGTTTGTTTTTGTCGAATTTTGCAATATATTGTGAACTTTGGTGACTTCAATTTGAACCCATTCACAACTACCCATTTTTTTGTTTACATAAGTATACATTTGTGTAACGAGTTAAAGAGAAAACTAGAAATTTTTGAAAATGTTTGTTTTTGTCGAATTTTGCAATATATTGCAAACTTTGGGGAATTCAATTTGAACCCATTCACAACTACCCATTCTTTTTGTATACATTATTATACGTTTGTGTAACGAGTTAGAAAAACTAGAAATTTTTGAAAATGTTTGTTTTTGTCGAATTTTGTAATATATTGTAAACTTTGGGGACTTCAACTTGAATCCATTCACAACTACCCATTTTTTTGTGTAGGTACATAAACATACATTTGTGTAACGAGTTAAAAAACTAGAAATCTTTGAAAAGGTTTGTTTTTGTCGAACTTTGCAATACATTGGAAACTTTGGGGATTCCAATTGGAACCCAATAACAACTACCCATTTTTTGTATAGATACATAAGAATACATTTGCTCTACAAGTTATAAGAACTTGAAATTACCGCTAATGTTTATTTTTCTCGAATCTTTCAATATATTGTAAACTTTGGGGACTTCGATTTGATTCCATTTTTCTTGTATACATTAGGATATATGTGTTTTAAATGAAAATAAGATTGAAAATTTCGACAGTTGCTTGTTGCTGTCGAATTCTGCCATAATTTGTAAATTTTTGGGGCCTTTATCAAGGTGATTGAGTTTTCGCAGCCTATAACTTTCTTATAATATCTGTCAAAGTCAAGATAATAAGCTAGCTTATTAATATGATTTTTTGTCAATTCCGTGAGACGCTCTTTTCTCACTGAATTCAATCCTATGATAAAATAGTAGGTATACAAATCTTTTATAATTACTTACAATAAAATACAAAGATCTTGGATATTTCTGTATTGATATTCGATAACACCTGAAAACTCCTAATTTATTTCATTTATTGATAATTCATCACTTACATAACCATATTAGCATATCGAGTTCAAAATGTAACTAGTACGTTGTCACTCGCTTTCGCCGCAACATAACGGAATCGCTGCATGGAGTATCCTACATTGCCAGGTTAAGGCTAGAAAAGTATTACCAAAGTTTACCGAATACTATTTGTGTAAACTTTGGTATTACATACTTAAATAAAAAAAAGAATATTTAAGAATTTTAAGTAATCAAACATCAGCAACAAGGGGGTCCCCGCCCGGTGGTCTAGTTGGTAAGACGTTGGAGGCCTAGGGTTCGAGCCCAACCAAGTCAAGGACTTTTTCCATACATGAAAATTTCGCTAGTGGTCGACATCACTTGCTCCTTACCAACCCGCTTTGAGGTAGCGTGGTAAAGTATGCCTCAGAAACCCTCTGACCTGGTAGAATGCTATGTCTCTTAGAGAAATATTGGTGGTTTGGAGTCCACCTTAAGCTGTAGGTCCCCTTACCAGATGTAATACTGATAAAGCAGTGAACAATAATCCTATTATTTGACAAGAATACTCGACCGTTACCTTTTTAATATTTAAAAAATGTTATACTGCTACCAATTCGATTGATTCACTGCAAGCGATTCGAACAATAACGTGGTGTTGAATAAAAGCTTTTCGGTTATGTTTGGCACTTCAAAGTGACAATTATCAGGTAAAAGTGAAAATTGTAATTAGAAATAAAAAGACATATCCAACAAGCTTTTATTCAGTTCCACTTGTGACTTTTTTGTCTATGCGTTTTGATCAAATCTTGTAAGTAAATCAGTTTTAAATCAATTGCAACCATCCAACCAACTTGAACGCATTATGATATTTTCATGAAGAAAAAGTTGGTACATAGATTTAACAATCTATTGTCCGACTGTATTCAAAATTGTTATACAGAGATTTTTGGAGTCAAAAATCGTAATTTTTTCATCAAAATCTTTAAATTGAAGGATGATTATCCAAGATAGCAAAACATTTCTGATTGATGCTCCGATTTATCTAATTAAAATTGTTGTCTAGCATTTTTTGTGTGGGAGATTACGATTATTTATTGATAGTTAAATGCTGAAGATGCGCACACTACCATCGCAGAGAAACTCGCAAGGATACGAGGGATTTCGAAAGTAGAAAAAATAGGAAATACTAAAATAAACGCGAACAATCATATCTACTACTCAAACGACGCATCAACTATAAATAAGAAAACTGATATAGACCATCTGAGTAAAGTATATACATATTTATTGTCGATACAACATAGATAACCATTTATGCACAACAGATCAATTGTCATCAATGTCATTATGCTCATGTAAACAAAGCGGTTTATTTCTAGAATTTAATCTTTTTGTGATTTGACCATTGTTTGTAACTTATAGTCTATGTCTGTTTCTTTTAGTAGTATTACTTTTAATGTTACCACCATAGGTATGCAACCTCATTAACGTAAGTATATTATTATTTTGCAATTCTTCAATTTATATATATAGACCTGTATTTATATATGTGTACATATGTGTATGTATGTGTATATAAATAATAACAATGTGTACCTTCAATTGTAGTATCCCTGAAGATGGAATCATTAAATTCCGGAAGCTTGGATTGAGTTAGAATATATATATATATATATTTTGGGAGCAGAAACTGAATCTTCACCTACTATATTTTCTACGTTAAATGGTTCAGTGATTATAATATGTGATGTTCCTTACTGTTTATCTAACGAAGAAAATGTATCCGTACTTATGTTTTGTTAACTTAACAATGTAACCTCACTTGCATACCTTGAAAAAGAAAATAAACATTTTCGAAAGCTCGGTGAGCAGAGTCTTCTCAATTAAGCCCCATTTATCGACAGATTTCCCAGTCTTTATTCTAAGTGTTAGTGATCTAACAAATACTGTCGTACTTCCACCACTAATTTCTATATATATATATAAGTATTTCTTGAGTATAAGGTTCGATATTGAAATTATTTGATGGAAATTATATATTACGTTTGGTCTGGAGATAGGTAGTGTTATGTAACATTGTAGGTATTAAATAAATTTGCTCTCGAAATATTTTGATTTTAACCATTGAATTTTTTATTTTTTTTATATTTATAAGCAGACGGTTTATTATAAGAAGAGTAACGGTTACAGTCTCCGAGTGATATGCGTATTTCCGCAAGAGGATTTTTTTTTCGAAAATCGAAATTAATCCAAATTAAGGAAAAGATTATATGTAGCAACGTTTAAATTGAATCACGGTTCTCGAGTTACAGCAGTAAAGTCTGAAATATGTATGTTTGCGCCGCGATGTTTTGAGATATCCGAATAATAAATAACAAGTAGGTACAAGCTAAGCCTATATCTTTTTAGCTATTAGTGACCGTTCAACAATTTTCATGACTAATGTTACACTAAAAAATGCGAAATAAATATTTTCCAAAAAATTGGACCGACTTTTTTAGTTGTTGCACTGAAAAATACAAAATAATATTAATTCTATTGGTGCTGGTAATCTTGAAAATGTGCCGTTGTAGTTTGTTGTTGTAGGCACCAACTCCAAAAGAACCAGCACCAATAGAATAATAATTATTTTTTGTTTTTCAGTGGAACAACTAATAAAGTCAGTCCAATTTTTTGTAAAGAATATTTATTACTGTCACGAAAGATTTTGATTGTTATAAAGTATAAGAAGCTCATCAAGTAAAAATGCCCCGCCATAAAAATTTTACTTATCGTGAAATGCGTGATATGATTTGTGTTTATTTATAAAAAAAATATACTTGTTTTGCTGCTGCTCGAAGATATCGGAAAATGTATACAAACAGAGCTCAACCTGATCGCAGGGCCTTCAGTAATATTTTTAATCGATTAGGAGATACTGGACAATTGAAGCCAAAAAGTGATGTGGTACGACCTGAAAATTGAACTGTTGATGAAGAAGAAGACATTTTAGTGCGAATCGCTGATGATCCTCAACTAAGCACTCGGCGTTTAGCAGCTACTACTGGAGTAAGCCATTCTTCAGTTTTTCGCTTAGTGAGAAAAGAAAAACTTAGACCTTACCACTTATACCTGTACAAAACTAGTTACCTACAGATTATCCTTTAAGATTAAATTTTGCTCAGTGGATGTTGAATAGGAAAAATGAAAATCGTTATTTTATTAAAAACATTATTATTATTGAAGAGGCACACTTTTACACGTAGAGACATGTGGTTCATGCAGGATGCAGCACCACCTCATTATCCTTTAATAGTTCCGAAATATCTAGATGAGCAATTTCCTCACCTTTGGATGGATTTCAGAAGGTAATCCCTTAGATTTCTATTTCTGAATGCATATCAAAGCATTGGTATACTCACAAAAAATAAATAATCGTCAAGAGCTATGCTACCAAACAGTAACTTCCGCAATTATTGCGAATCATCCAAACATATTTTTAAAGCTCGTTTAGTGAAAGAATAGCTATAATTATTTAGGTAAATGGGGGTCACATTGAACATTTGTTCAGTTAAGTATTTTTAAATTTTGTTCATATTATTTATTTTAACAAAAATGTCATTATGTAGTTGTAAGTAAAATTGTATGTTAATATTCTTATTAAACCTAAAAGATTAACTGTAAGGTTTCATTGCGTAATAGAGGCAACCCTATGACCCAAAAACACCGCTAGGATGAATACACATTAAAATTTTGCAGCGTTATGTTCAGCTTTAAATATCTCGAAAAATGATGACTTTATCGTCACGAAGGAGCAGTACATTATTTACACAAAAACTATTGGAGAATAGAAAAATTGAATGACAATTTCGCCAGTGGCATAGAAGGGTTAACATTTCACATACCCCTGTCGTACGCCTCTGGCTAAAGCCGGAAACGTTTACCTTAATTTAGAAAGGTTTGCCGGGTCCACACATGCTGCAAAATATGATAAAAATTAGTCAAATAGTTTAAAAGTAATGGGGAAAAATCATTTTTAAATAATAACATAAAACACTCATACAGGAAACACATTTTATTTATGTGAATTGGGTTAAATCTTATTATTTACCCTAGTAGTAAACAGTGCTCAGGATCATTTAATTTTAAGAAATTTTAATTTTGTCAAATGTCTCAAATGTTAATTGTTTTCCGTCTATATGGGCGAAGGAAGTTCTAACTTTGTCTTTGCTCGTTTTTATTTTGTAACCTCGTTTGCAAAACCCTGAAGATGAAAATAATTTTTTCGAAAGCTTGGTTAGCAAGAAGAGTATACTTTTTTTAAGCCCCAAAAAATTCTTCGGCAGATTACCCAATCATAGAGTTAGTATACAGGGTGAATCACGACCAACGGGATGGAGGTTTATGGCGAAACGGTAAAAGTTTTAAAATGTCTGTCACTTTAGTAGTTTGTACATTGATAAAGGCTACATTTTAAAATTATTTTGGAATATACAGGATGTTCCAAAAATTTGTGGCGTATCAAAGTTATATTTTTTCTTATGGGACACCCTATATTTTATTGCATTTTCTGATTGCCCGTAAAAAATAAGATACTCTTTCTTAAGAGTTCCCTATACCTAAGTACAGAGGGTTCCGAGTTATGCTGACATTTCTTAAAATTTGAACTTTTCGAAAAAAATTAATATGTAATTAATACAACAAATTCTAGCAAATTTTCTCTTACATCTAAATAGCAGGGCATTTGTTGAGTGTATACCACGATTGAGTACTCAACATATCTTTACAGGGTGTTATGAATTTATAGTTTCATTATTACATCATTCAATGTGTAATATTGAGCTTATTTTAAATGAGACACCCCGTATTTTATTAATTCACCATGCCAAAAAAGAATTCTTCTTTCGAATGGTATAAGGGTGTCCTCTACCTAGGTATTATACTTTTCGTGCAATTTACAATTTTCTTAGATTTAATGGTAAATCGATTTTAAAACACAGTATGCTTACATAATCTAGTTGGTACCTAACTTAATGTCATTTTATGACATTTCTCTGTCAAGTATCTTAACAATCCTGTGTTAGTTTCAAATTTTATTGCTACTAAAAATGAAGCAGTAGTGCTAGAAAAATTTCAAGTGAATTAGGAATAAGTCAAATGAGTGTGTGTAGAATACTTAAGAAAAATCGCTACCATCCATATCATATTCAACTACACCAGCAGTTGACAGAACAGGATTATGATAAACGTCTAAATTTTTGTTTATGGACTTTGGATAGAGTTGGAAAAGATCCTGATTTTTTTAATTATGTATTGTTTACCGATGAATCTACTTTCCACAATAATGGGTTAGTAAATAGACATAATTTCCATTATTACGATCCAGTAAACAAACATTTATTACGTACTGTTGATCGCCAACACCGATGGAGTGTAAACGTTTGAGGAGTGATTGTGGGCGAATATGTTATTTCTTGAAAAAAGACTTCTGGATCCTTCTCGAAAACCTACCACTTACCATCCGAAAGAAAATGTGGCTACAATTGGACGCAGCTCCTGCTCACTTTTCACGTGCTGTTAGGAACTACCTAAATAGAAAATTTAGAAATAAATGGATAGGTAGAAGCGGTCCTTATAATTGGACAGCTAGGTCACCAGTATTGACCAAGATGGATTTCTTCAAATGGGGCTATATTGAAAATATTGTATATGCTACACCGCCTACTACTCCAGTCGATATGAAATTAAGAATTTCGAATGCTTTCGCGTCTATAACACCCGATATGTTGAAAATTTAAGTAGATCGTTTGAAGATAGAATCACATGATGCATTGCACAAAATGGCAAGCATTTTGAGCATCTATTACAGTAATTTTACATTTTTTGCTTTTAATAATTTGTTGTTCGTTCTGTAGTATTTATGTATTTGCTTTATTAAAAGTGTGTTTGTGTTTTATTATGTATTAAATATTTATCAGTAAAAAAAGGAGCTAGTGTACCTCAGCAACAAGACGTGTGCATATTTATTAGCAACTACACTGTTTTTTACAATAACTATGCCAAGATGATTTGTTTAAAAATTTAGAGAGAGTTGCAAATGTTTTAGACTTTGATTTACCATTAAATTTGAAATTTGTAAATTGCACGAAAAGTATAACACCTAGGTATAGGACACCCTTATATCATTCGAAAGAAAAGTTCTGTTTTGACATGGTGAATTAATAAAATATAGGGTGTCTGATTTAAAATAAGCCCGATATTACACATTAAATGACGTAATAATGAAACAGTAAATTCTTAACACCCTGTACAGAGATGTTTAGTACTCATTCGTGGAATAAATTCAACGAACGCCCAACTATTTAGATGTAAGAGAAAATTTGCTATAATATGTTATATTAATTAGATATGATTTTTTTTCGAAAAGATTACATTTTAAGAAAAGTCTGCATAACTCAGAAAGAGTATCTTAATTTTGAGGGACAACCAGAAATTGCAATAAAATATAGGGTGTTCCATAAGAAAAAATATAACTTTGATATGCCACAATTTTTTGGGACATCCTGTATACTCCAAAATAATTTTAAAATGTAGCCTTTAACAATGTACAAACTACTAAAGTGACAAAAATTTTAAAAGTTTTACCGTTTCGCTATAAACCGCCATCCCGTTGGTCGTGATTCACCCTATATATATATACAAAATTTTGTAATTGATGGCCATGAAATCTTTCCTGTTTTTGGTTAATTTATTCTAAATTCACGATTTTTGCCTTGAAGAAGAGAATAAACATTCTCGAAAGCTCGGCTTCAATCAAAGAATTTAATTTAATATATGACTGCATCCCCAAGAACATCTTTTTATTTATATATATATATATATAACTAGTGGGTATTCGTGGCTGATATGATAATGTAACTTTAAAATCGCTGGGTGAAAAAGAGACTACTCCTTACTAACTAATCATAGCTGGACTTCCCCAATAAATTTAATATAAAGGCTATAAATCGCCAACCATTGAAACATTTTCACTTCCTAGCCTACCTACTGGAAATGGACCTTCCTCATATTTTGCTCTATTTATATATTTTTTTTTTCAGAGAAAGTTGACCATTTAGAGCGTTTTTGTTTTTATTGGATTTTCTTAAAGACTGATATAGGACCATCTCTCAACAATCATATATCAAATGAAACAAAAATTAGATCAAAATCGATGCACGTTTGATAAGTACCTACAAAAACACAATGTATGTATGTCCTCCTCGGTGACTAGAAATTTCAATTTTCTAAAGGTAGAAAAGTGTTATTTTAGTAATGGAATATAAATCCCTATCATCATGGAAATAAAAAGAGCAAAAATAATTACCTTTTATCCATAGTTAAAAAAAGTCGTCAAATATTTTATTGATTGTGAGAGTCGCCGGTGGTTGAATTTTCAAATTGTCTTGACATAACCAACATTTATTTACACTAAGAATATAATTAAAAAAAACTGTTTCGACAAATATTTATAAATCTGAAAAGTGGATATATCATAACCAATTCAATGAAATGTTGATTAATTGTACTGTCATGAAAGTGTCACACCCCCAAAAAAATAATAATCTCTGATGAGCTCATTTCCCATACAGAGAAATATGTAGTTTCCCGACGACAAACAGCCTCTCTCACCTTCACTAATTAGCCAAAATAGGGTTGGGCCCCACTCAACCAAATCAAATAAAAAATGTCCTGTCAGCTGATTTGCACGCATTCGACCATTTTATAGTGATTAAAAGTGATTTTGTGGCCAACTAAGGCACGGAATAAATGCGTGTGAGGTAATACATAACTATTCATTATCCAGGAAAATGGAATAGGAGGAATCGAATTCAGAACTTGATAATCAGAAGATTATATATTATGCTTTATTGAATGAAAGTTTTTAGTTTCATATAGCTTTATTGGCCAATACTAAAGCATTTGGACCTACTTTGTTTCATATTTGTCAATGTTTCTTTCGAAATCATTCATTCATCATTAGTAATTAATTTTATTTAATTACGAAGCAGATGCGATTTAAAGAGAATCGTCATTAAGATTCTCGAAGACACTTCATGTTTCTTGAGTAAAAGAGGTTTCTTCCGATAATATTCACCAATATGGTTAAATATATTGGACGAGTAGAGAATAAAACTTCTGGAGATTCCCTTCTGTTTATTCTTGTATTCAACATAAAAAATACACATATAAAAGATCATAACAAATTATTTATTTCGTCTTATGCAACTTCAAAGACTCCATGATTTTTTATTGATTATTTAATGTGACAAAATAATTGTTAATTTGAAAATACGAATCATTTATAAAAACCATACTATCAGAAACACTAGGAGTACCTATTAAGAAAAAAGAAAAAAATAGCTTCAATTGATAGACTAAGATCTATCTGTCCATCTATACCTGTATGACTTCCATTATCTTTGCCTATAGTATAAATCTTCAGATTAACCAATAAGACATTGCAGTGTTTCGTAGGTTCCTATTATTGTAAGATAATGGTTTCTATAAGGAAATCTTGCGTTTTGAAATAGTAAAAGCAATATTAGTATTTTAATGTGATGGGAGTTTCGTTGATTTTTATAATATGCTGGAAGCCTTTGCCGCTAAAGGTTTCGATTTCGGGTAATACTTAGCAGTAAAGCTTGATTTCACTAGTGAATTTGAACGCGATCAAATCAGAGCTCCACTTTGTTTTTCGCCATTGAAAACTGAACGTAGTTAGAGCAAAGCGCGTTTACCTTTCTGAACGAAAGGTTTTCGACGTTTAGCTCAACTAAACGTGTTTAAAAAATGGCACTGGATTCTGGCTTGTATTACCTATCATGGGTTAAGCTGCATTTATTTATTGGTAGCTAATTACCTATTATCGCTGTTGTTTATTCATGATCTATAATTTTTATGTAGGCTAATAGTTATAAGAAGTCGTCTTAAGATTGCAATGCAAGATAGAAGAGCCTTTTGAACCTCTGGATAACAAATACATAGTTCGTAACGATATTTCGTAAGTGTACACACAATAACATAGCAATTAGGAAATATTCGCAGTTCTTTATAACCTATACCTAGTATTTATTTATATTTTGATTTTAACAAGAGCAGTTTATAGTCAAACGATTCAAAATAATAATACATGATATAAAAGAATTGAAGATCATTATTGATCCGTACAAAAAATACTAGTATTTTTTCTAAAAATTATTATTAAATAAATGGGTAAAACCATCAGAAACAAAATATGAGTATTTTATCTGATAAATATTGATTTCTAATCACCAGATTAGCTAAGTTACCTGAACATACACATTAATAACCTGTCTGTGCTTAAAAACAGGAAAGCGTCATCTATGAGGATAAGACAATAATATTTGACAGAAACTTCGTTCTCGTAATCCCGATAAAAATATTGCTGGTGAAATCGGTTTGATGGAGTCTGAGATCAAAATTGACATTGAAACTCGATTAAGCTTATCTTAGTTTTCTTTAACTTCGTTTTAAAGAGAATGGTGAAATCAGCCCTAAAAATGTTTAACTATATTCTCGGCAATAAGTGGTGCGTTGGCAGCTATCTCTTATATTCTTTTGACATAAGTGAAAACTAGTAGAAATATTTTTTTAATTCAATAATAAACCGCATCAATCAATTGTATATTAGGGATAGCTATAGTTTCTTACAATCTGTATAAGAAATTACAATGCCTGAGATATTTCATGAGGTTCACAATGTTGCAGTTTGATCCTAGAATAGTTTTGATAGAATTGTCTATATTGTGTGTGATTCTATACATTTCAAATGAAAGACACTCTTCTTGAATGTGTTCGACAGTTGATAGCACTTCACATATGGCACAAATAGGTTCGAATTCTCTGCAAATGGGTTGCGCGTGGGTAGCTATTGTATGTCCTAGGCGTAGGTGGGTAAGGATCACTTGATCTCATCAGGTGTCGGTAATGGTATTTCATGGTCCGAACGAAGTATGGTTTCACTTTAATTAATTAAGTTGGGATATTCTTCCATATTCTGTCGAAATTTTCCATCACTTTGTGCTGATAAGAGTTCTTTATATCACTAGCTAGTAGGTTGGATGTTGACAGGGTGCAGTAATTTACTGGATCTTTCGGCTGGTGGCTAGCTAGCTCACTCCCGGGAATACCTATTTGTGATGGGGCCCACAGATTTTTATTTCCAAAGAGGTAACTTATTTCTTCTTTTATTTTAATTACAATTGGATGTTTAGAATGTATTTTCCTGATTACTATAAGGGAGCTGATCGAGTCTGTGATTATGATCCACTCTGTGTTGGGGGTGTTTTTTATAAAAACGATGGCCTCATATATGCGATATGGCTCACCGATTAGTATTGTTGTTTCATCGGGAAGCTTGATTTTGTAACTTCTCTAGATGCACCATGGCCGCTCCAGTTTTTGGGTTAATTCTTGAGCCATCAGTATAAATTTTTTTGAATGTTTTGTATCGATTCAATTCCTTGTGGAATTTTTGTCTGAATAGTTCCTTGGTTGTACCATGTTGTTGTTTTTTGTTCTTTCTGTATTTACGTTAGGTGAGAGAATCCAGTAATTGAGGTGTTGTCCATATATGTTCGAGGCAAGGTGGTAATGTTGATGTTTCGCATCTCTATCGAAATCTATAAATGCATGGTACTGACTGGCTTGTTTCTTGGGATGGATTTCTGTATTATAACGACGTATTGGTGTCCTAGTATATTGGGGTTGGTGTTGATTCAGACGGCGTATTGAAGGCTCAGTATTTGTCTACGTAACCTTAAAGGAGCTTCTGCTTCGCAATAAAGACTTCTTACAGGGCTAGTTCTGAAGGCAACTAGTATTAATCTTGGCGCTAAATTTTAAATAGTATCGAGTTATTTGAGAATGGAAGGTTTTGCGGAATCATAAGCAATGCATTCATCGTCAATTTTAGATCTTATATTAATAACAATAATAATAATAATTTATTAGCTCCAACTGAATACAATGTAATACAAAGTATTATGGTATCGTCAAATTTCTATAATAATTACAATTTTAGAAATTTACATTTATATACAAATTGCATAAATCTGACACTACAATGTATTTTACACAGAATAAAAACAAATGTATAAGAACATATAACAAACACTACAATGTTAGGAATTTACAGTTTGCAAGATGAATAAAAATTTTGATAGATCCTTATTTCACATGATTTGGAAATTCATTTTCATTGAAAAATTCATACATAGTATAAACAAACAGTGTGGAAAAAGTCTTTAATTTATTTTTAAACTTTGCACCTGCTTCTATCTGAGCCAAGTCTGGAGCAATTCGACACAAGTTGTTCAAACATTTTAACGCAGCATACCTTGGGTGTTTCTGTCCTACCGAGAGTCTTGAAAATGGTAGTTACTATTCGTTTTTATATCTCGTGTTATGGGAATGAATTTCTTACCTTCGTAGGAGCCGGTCTTTATTTTGAATAGCGTACTGAACTAGAGAGTAAATTTATAAAGATGTTAAAGTCAGTATTTTGAAAGATTTGAAGTATTTTCTGCATGAGGTTAATGGAGAAACTACTCCATATGCAATGATGGACTGTACCAAACCAAAATATAAAATGTTGATAACTTGAGGTGACACAGTGTCTCTGATATTTCTTATTAGATAGTAATATGAGATAAGTTCTGGAACTATGCTTTCTAAATGCGCACTCCAAGTAAGTTTCTGGTCAAGATACACCCCCAAGAAATTTGTAGAGCAGACACTCTCTATGGAAATTCCCTCAGCCTTAATCAGTAAACTGTAATCAATCATTTTGTTCTTAGCACCAAACTGAAGATAAACGGTTTCATCAACATTTAGCTGTACTCCGTTAGATTTACACCACCCGGAAATAACATCTGCGGCAGTGTTTTCCTTTGACTACCAGTTCGTACGGGGTTTTACCGTTAACAAGAATGTTACTATCGTCTGCGTACAGCACGGGGTGTCCGACAGCTGCAGCATAACCTAGTAAAACATTGATAAACACGTTAAATAACGTTGGGGACAGACATGAGCCTTGGAGAGTGTCCATTCCAACATTTTGTAGAGGATCGAATACCGTTGATTTCGACAACCTGGGTTCTGCCGAGAAGGTAACACTGTAAAGGGGGTCCACCACCCCCACTGCAACCAGTTTTTTTTATTAAAAGTCCATAATCGACAGTATCGAACACACGTTACATATCAAAGAAACGGCCCAAGGGAGTATTATTTTTATACAAAGATTCGCAGATATGGTCAAGGGCCATATCTAATGCCTTTTGTGTCGAATGGCCGGGTCGAAACCCGTTTTGGACAAGAGTTGGTACCTTTCGAGATATCTACTTAAACTTGAGTTGAAAGCGTATTCAAATATTTTTCCAAAATGACATTGTATGGCTACCGGTCTATAATTTTTTACATCCTTTCTGTCTCCTTTGCCTTTGTAAATAGGGATATTTTTTGATTGTTTTAATTGCACTGGATAAATACCTTGTGCAAAGCTAATATTGATCAATATCGAAATTGGTTCCCCCAAGATTTCAACCGCTTTTATTACCTGGAATATTGTCGACTCCCGCTGATCTTTTGTTGCATACTTTTTGAATTATTTTTATAGTTTCCTGTGGGGTTATAGGGTATAAAAAAATGAGTGATCGTCTGTTTGAGCGCTAATTAAATTATTTACATTTAATTTATGATTATTGCATATGTTTGCAAAATAAGAATTAAAAACGTCTCTTATTTTTTGAGCATCGTTTATTTCTTTCACATCATGTATTTATAGAATGTTAAACTTATTTTTATAATTATTGTTAGCGCGTCTCTCATTGATTAAATTCCAACCTGTTTTATTAAGGTTTTTTGCGTTATTCAGCCATCTATCATTTAATATTAAGGAGCGATATATGCTAAAAAAATGTTTTCAATCAGCTCCCCAGCTTTATGAGATAAGTATTTAAGTAAACATAGACACAGACATGTCAGATTTTAGTCCAAGGAAGGTTATGACTTGTATGTAGCTTATATTTGTGCTGTCGAGTTTCAAAACTGGTTTATTTTCAAAAGATTATACATTTTGTTTTAGTTGGAGAGAATCAAGTCCTGAGGTGTTGGACCAGACTTATAATTTAGAGAGTTACGATTGTATCAGTATGGAGCTAGTTTCAAAGTTTTTGCCTCTTACGTATATAATCATATTGTCAGCATATAGTCTCGTTTTTATTGGTTTTTCGGTTCGATGTATGATGTCGTTTATTTCTACCAGAAATATTGTTGGGATAATTACGGATCCTTGTGGTATTCCATTTATATGATTTCTGTTTTGTGATATTACGCTATTTGTTCGTATTTGGAAGCTTCGATCTTTGAGTAAATTTGCTATAAAGGCCAACATGTTTCCGTTATATCACAAATTTGTAATTTTGAGATAATATCAAATCGCCAAATGGCATCAAACGCTTTCATGATGTTGAAGTATATTGCCATACCATGTTGTTTGTTACAGAATGCTTCATTTATATAGGTATGATTCGAGGACCACAATAGGTGGTGTAGGTGGTGGATCTTTTTCGAAAGCCTGTTTGTTCAAACATCAATAGTTTCCTGTTCTTTAAACTTCAGAGTAGTCTCTTATTTATAATTTTTTTCATAATTTGCACATTATACTTGTCAACGAGATTGGTCTGTAGGATTCTGGTATGAGGAGAAATTTATTGGGTTTGAGTATAGGTATGGTGGTGGCTTTCCTCCATAAGTCGGGAAATACTTGCTGGCTCCAGATGGTTTTGTATATTATTAGCAGATGATTTTTTGCAAGTGGAAGGTTCTTAAGAATAATAAAGGTATGTCATCCGGGCGAGAAAATGTGTCTTTCATATCTTGCAAGGATTCATTCATTTACGTATCCTTGATTGGTGAGTTTGTTGTTTCTGAATTATTGGATAACGTACTTCGAGTTGTTTCTTCGAAACTTTTATGCTCAAGATCTTCTCGTATATGGTTTTCATTACTGGAGTTCTTGACATAGGCACCTGATAGAATATCGGCGTTAGGGATGTGTCTTTTTTGAGTGCTCTGATTGATGTGGACGCTTTTTTTCAGATATTCTTTTGACTTTTTCCAAACTGTAGTTAATGGAGTTGAATTATTTATCGTACTTACGTAATTTTGCCAATATTCTTTTTGTTTTTGTTTATTAAATGCCTTGCTATAGCGCGTTTACTCTCAAGATCTATAAGGTTTTTAAGTGTTTTATGTTTTTCATACTTATTAATCGCTTGTTTGGTTGTTTTGGTAGTTTCTTCAGATTCTATACTCTACCAAGGTACAGGGTTTCTATTTTTAATAGGTTTTCTTTTGCCAATATCTGTGTATACTGCTTCGTTGATAAGGTCACTGAATGTTTTTATTGTTTGATTTATGTCTTCTGATAAATCAGTCGGCTTTTATTTTTATGTATGTGGACAAGTTGTGAAAAAAAGTACTACGAAGCATATTTGTATACAAAGAGTTAACATTAAATACCTTAACTAGCGGCGAACATTTTTATGAGAGTTTTGTAGTTTGTATCTTCAAATGAGATGCGTTGATTAACATCTACAGCAAGTTTTCCAAGCACAGTTAAAGAATAGGCAACAGTGGTCTAGTGAAACATTGCAACAATATGAAATTGATGATGCCCGGGTCGTTCGACTGGTATAACCTTCATCACAAATGTAAATTCTTGAAAGGTTAACAGTACAAACGTTATTTGATGGCATAATAGATACTGAGCTGAAACAGGTCCTACGGTTGAGTTGTTCTTCAAGAACTGAAGATGCCCTTGCACGTGCAGTTGAATATGAATCTGCTAAGTAGGTGTCCAGAATTCATCTCAGGCTGCGACAGACACGACGGGTCAACCATCTCAAAGAGAAGTCGTATGACAATGGTAGCTCCATTATACAAATTATTGAAATGGTGCAAAATCTCGATGGGCAAACCACTGAAAAAAAGACTGGCTTGCTCCAACCAAACCCCACCATCTCTGAATATCAAAATTTCCTGACTGCACCTTCTTGATGAAACCACATTTGATCCAAATTAACCTCCTCTCTGGCATATTCTATTAAGACAGGCAGATGATTTTTTAAGAAATATACCACAGCATTAAAACTTTCTTGAAATAAAATGGCCCTAATTTATTTCTGCCTATAATTCCACGCCAAACATTGTCTGACTATTGGTTATCTACATTACGTGTTAAAGTATGGATTTTCTTGAGCATAAATATGCATGTTTTTTCTGTTAATATTTCTACAGTTTTTAGACGTACATTCGTCTGAGAACAATACATTCATTAAAAAAAATGTTTTTCTTGTGTCCACAAGCAAAACATGAGCCTATTTATAAATCTTCTTCAGTCAAGGATTGGCAAATACTAATTTTATAATCGTGGTATTTTTCTTCAAAACGCTCTTCACTCTCATTTTTGGAATATTTTGTTCAACGGGTTTCGTACCACTTTCAGGAAAATATTTTCTTTCTCATCATTTGTAAGGACTCTTCAATCAATTTTTCCTCTTTTCTCATATGCTACAGACCCTGGAAATAAGATATGTCAGTTTTTGAATGCAAATTTAAAAGATATCTGGAGAAAACCCCGTCGATTGTTGTTCTATGTCTTGTTGTAGGCTCGTAATAGAGCAACATAAAGTTATAGTAAAGAATGAGTCCTTTGATGTTCATAAAGTATTTCATTGAATGTTCCGCCTTAAGATTTATGGATTGTCATAGCAAATCCTGGTACAAAAGGAAAATGATTTCGTTTAACGTATATTGTTTTGTTATTATTAATGGAAATGGTAGATATTCTGCGTTCCATTGGGACGGCATGTTTATCAATATTATGCTTCGCAACATGACCAGATGCTTTTCATCGGATTTTTTTAACAACTTTTGACGAAGTGTCAAAAATTATCCATAATCGTTTAACTTCATCTTTCTCGTTTTGCTCAATATGCATTAATTTATTTACAGCACCGTTTGCCAATCTATCTGACACGTCGATATTTGTGGTAACAATGTACGATTTCTACAGAACGAAAACAATTCCGTATTTCGGTTTACCGCTGATATCGATCACTGACATTCTATGTAGGTTTTGAACCCATCACTAATGTGTGCCATGCGCACTTGAACATCTCAAAAATATGCAGCCGTCCTCGAACTATAGTGAAAAAACCGCAAAACCCAAGATGGTGGCCCACCATGTAGTGATCACAATTGCACTTAGACACCATCATAAAATCGACTCTACCCATACCCATAACAAAAGTTGCCAAATTTACCATCACAGAAGCTCGGACGGGTATGACTATGGAACCCAAAATTAGTGAGTTCCAAGTGCACTTACATACCATCATAACATCAACCCCACCCACGACCATAACTAAGTTCCTAGTACATAACCGTTAGAGGGGCTCGTAGGGGTATGGGTATGCAACCCCAAATTAGTGAGCCCCAAGTTCACTTACATACCATCATAACATCGAGCCCACCATCACCCATAACGAAAGTCTCAATATCAGGCCTCCCCAGGGTTTTCAAAAGGTTTAGGTATGGAACTCACATCCAATGAGCCACAATCCCACTTGAACACAACCATTATATTGACCCATAAAAATAACCCACTATCACTTTCACAAAAACATCTTATTGAAACATATAGAGGAGTGCCAAATACCACCACCAACGAGTCACACGCGCACTAGCACGTTCTCACCAACCCTTAACTCCATCCCCTTCGAAAAAACCATAAGATTCCATCATCCTAGAGAAATGCCCAAGTACGGAATCCATCACAAGCGAGTCCCACGCACACTATAAGTTTGAAACACCACCCTGCCACGACTCCATCTCCATCGAAAGAACCACCAGAATCTCTCAAATAATCTCACAATGCCATCAAACGTACCAAGGAAATGATTCCGTGGATCACCCTGTAGCGGTTTCAGGTTTTACTACACGCAATACTCTCTCTCTTTCTATCTTTACCAAAGTATATCTCTATAAGAGTTTATATTTGCGCATAATTCAAATTGAAATTTATTACAATTCTTATTGTCCTCTAAAAATAGGTAATTTATTATAGTACATTCTAATTCTAAATTTTAGGTCATTTAATTTGTCACTTTCATGTTTTGGGCCTATAGGCGAATATCTATGTAGTTTTCTACTAGGTATAAGGTATATAAGCTGCTGCCTGTGATCGTAAAAAGGTTCTTGCTCGAAAATATTTGTCATTGGTTAATATTTTTAAGGTTTCACTTACAATTTCGAAAAATATATTTTTCATTAATAAGGAATCTTTATATAAAAGCAGTATTCTTTCTGTATGATGACAAATTAGATTGACATCATTTGATGCAAAGTTTAACTTTTCTAACCAATTTGTCAATTCTATCGGAATTTTCTAAAACCAACAAAGTTAAACATTGCTCACAGTGAATTCTTTTCCTTAATGTATAAACTATAAATTCACCCATATGTTTTATGATGTCGTCAAGATTCTCTGACTGTTCCAGTATGTTAGAACTAATATGAAGCATGTCATCGAATAACAAATATTTATATGTTTTATTTGTTTATTTTCGGCAGAAGTCTTTACCAGAAGTGTGAGATCTTAAAGTGCGTGATAGACCATAGACCAATTGCATCAATGGATTCAATTCTCCGCATGCGCGAATTATTGGTCATAGAATACCTCTTTCAAGCTTATCTAGAAGCATTGTTCTCTGGTACATGTCATACAACATAAGGAAGTTGATAGAAGCGCTCATAGAGAGCCATTAGCATGGAATTATTTGGGCATAGGTATAGTACATTCTGTTCAAAAGAGTGACATTTCAAATGAAAGTGGCCGCTGAAACTGCCGTCGCGCATGCGAAGAACAATGTTCGCTTAATGCAATCGGTCTATTGGCAGAAGCGGGAACTAAATACATTCACATTATTAAGAAGTAACTTTTTAAAGGCTGAAAGATATTTTTTTGTGTGAGAAGTGAGAAGTAGGTATATAAATTTATTAAACAAATAATGAACTGTTTTACAAAACCGATTCTTGGTATTTAACAAATAAAAAATGTCATGTAAGTTATTCAAGAATTTATGTACATAAGTTAGTTTACTGCATCTGAAGTACTTGAACTTAAAACTTGCGCTAAGAGAAAATTTTTTTTTTTTTTCATTATTAGTATATTGTTTACCGTTTAATTATCAACTATTTCCTTATTTACAAATTATAAAAACGTAACTGCGGATTTCTATTTGAGTTTGGATGACGGCTGAGTCGGATGCGGATGACAGATAGGTACAGTAATCCACCAATCACGAGTGTTCAAAATAAAATAAATAGATAATCTTGCCTTATTTTCTGTTTCTTTCTATTGAGGGTACGCATTTTTGATCGACTTGCCTGCTGTATGTTATATGTGATGATAGAATAGAATTGCGTTCACATTCTGTCATTTGTTGTCACAATGAGGTTAAGAAGTTAAGGCACAAATTGAGATAAGAAAATTGACTTATTTTTTGTATATGGAGAGACTCGTCTGAGAAACATTACTAATTGAAAATGCTGGAAATCAACCAGCGTCAATACATGGGATAAATTTGGGATATAATAGCGAAGATGGTTCCTATATGGAACATGTACATATTGAAACTACTTAGCAGTAACTTGAGTACTGACTAGCATATCTCTTTGCCATACCATGACTAATTTCAAACCTGCGCAAAGATCTCTGCCTAAATATCTGGTTTATGCTTGTAATTTACTGCATGCTTGTGCAAACCTCAATATTGGGTGAGCATCTTGTTATCAAACGTAGACATACTGGTATAAGAGTATACTCTTGCAGAAGAATTTGGTGACCACTGCATCTTAATTGCACCTGAGTTTCCTCATCGCGTGAAAATACTTCAGTTAAATTATTTATTTAACTTATCCCAAAGTAGAAACTTATCCCTCCCCGCTTTAGAAAACTGTCCGAATCATAAAAGATTATCGGTTTGTTATGTCAGTGTCAATATGAAGTCTATGTCAGATATACAGTATTCCTGTCATTGTGGCATCTTTGATTGTGGCTTGCAAACGCACACTCTCCATACACACCAGCACTGCGCCAGACGATGAACTCTCGTATATTGAAGAACTTTTGATATCAATCAATAATAATGTTATTTAATCAATATTCATTCTAATTCAGTGATTTTAATAATTCGATTAAGAGAATTGGTCCCAATGGACCAAAATATAGCAAGAACCATTAACTTTTAAAGAGAAACAGAAACCTTTCCCTTACTCTCAGATAGGTAAATCAACTTTTATTTTCGTAGAAGTGTCAATTTATAGTATGGATAATATTTAGGTGGACTAAATTGCAAGATCGCCATTGACTGATGTAAGCCAAAGGATCGTATACAAGCTTTCGTATCGGAATGTTTTGAAGTTAAGGCACATGCAGATTTGCACAACATTTGAAGTTCAAGTTAGTAAAACTTAATCTGGACAAGAAGGGAAGTTTATTAATAGCCGAACTACATCATTTTTACCGCTTAGCTGGCAGAAAAACAGGACTTTAGATTGTGCAAGGATATTAAATATATCAATTTTGGTTGGGTTGGCATCAAAATAAGTTTACCACAGAATGACCAGGATGGAGACCGTTTATTTGAGTGAATATTATATTATAGATAAGAGCTTGCGCATATTGAATAATTGGAAAAAACTAATTTTGAATCTTGAAGACCTATCATATTGAAATCATTCATTAATTTCCTGAAGTGTTTAAAATACCATTCATGATAGAAAACTTAGCATAATAAACTACGAGTATTTCAATACAATATACATATTATAAGAACGAAACATTAGATATTAAAATATTAATATGTATATAAATAAATTCAACATTCTTATTTGCTGGTAGTTAGATCACCTTAATATTATACAACAAATGCCTAAAAGTATAATTCTTTGAATAATTGAAAATAGAAATTATTGTAACGTGTAAGGGGAACAGCCGCCGGTATTGGCTACAAAGTGGCGGCATCCGTTTGAAGTAAGCGCGAGATATAAAGTGTGGTTGGAAATATCGAAAGCGGCGTTGACAGAGAGAGCGACGGCGGCATGCCGGCATCTACTCTTAAAATGCCGACAAAGGAATTTCGAGAAGCGTCCAGTGGCGGCTTCCGAATCAAAGACCAGAAGCCGCTCCAATGATCTGGAGCCTTTGTCGGATATATATATATATATATATATATATATATATATATATATATATATATATATGGGAGAATTGTCGGCAAGAACACAGAAAGTGAAAGACAGTGTAAATAAATAGAATAGTCCGCGTAAGCTGGTGCGAATATAGTAAAGTTAAGTTGTAATTTATATTATGTCGAGTGTAAATAAAGTTAATTTAATAACTCTAAATTAGTCTCACCTTATCTGCGATCCCGCATACGCAACAATTTGGTGTTAGAAGAGGGATAAGTGAGTGAAGAGGCTTTTGTCTATGGTGAACACCCGTAAGCAGACAGAAAAAATGGAAGAACAACTAACTAAGTTATTCTCCGATTTTTCGAGAAAACAAGAAGAACTGCGACAACAAGAAAAGAAAGAAGAGGAGGAGCGAAGGCTGCGAGAAGAACAGAAAAAAGAGGAACAACTAATTAAGCTACTCTCCGATTTTTCGAGAAAACAAGATGAGCTACGACAACAAGAAAAGAAAGAACAAGAAGAACGACGGCAACAAGAAAAGAAAGAAGAAGAGGTACGACGACAGAGAGATTTCGAGTAGATTGCAGGATTGTTCCGAAATGTCCATCAAGAAATCGAGAACGTAAAACAAGAAGTACGAGAAGACATTGGGACAGTTCGAGAAGAAATTTGAACAGTACGAGAAGACGTTGGGACAGTTCGAGAAGAGTTTGAAGAAAAGTACCAAATACTAGAGAAAGAGATGAAGAAAACACGGGATACTAACCAAGACGAAAGCAGCAAACTGGACATGTCGAGGATTACTACAGCCAACGAAAAATTTAAACCACCAACGTTTGACGGCGAAACATCCTGGGCCATGTACAAACATCAATTTGAGGCTGCAGCCAATGCAAATGGATGGGATCAGCAGCAGAAAGCGACGGCGTTGGTATTGGCCTTGTGAGGAAAGGCGCTTGAGATAATTCAAAACATTCCTGAAGCCAAACAAACTGATTATTTGGCTGTTGCGGGCGCCTTGGATCTAAGATATGGCAACAAATATCTTAGCCAAGTGTATCAGAGCCAGCTGAAGAGCAGAATTCAAGGTTCAACGGAGTCACTGCAGGAATTCAGCAGTAACATTGAGAGCATGGTACGACTGGCTTATCCACAGGCCTCGGACGAATTCATCGAGCAAATTAGTGTCCAATACTTCATCGACGGAGTTCGAGATATCGGCATGCAGCAAGCGTTGAGACTAAGTAGGCATAATACCTTAGCCGAAACAGTTGTCCAGGCACTGGAATACGAAGCTGCCAAAAACGCTTCTATGAATCGTCGCAGCAAATTAAGAGAAGTCAGGGTGTCAGACGAACCACAAGACAATGCAGAGTTCTTTAAGAAGCTGGAGGCGATGTTTCAGAAGTTCTTCTCTCGAGGAGGTAAGGAGTCCGGATATAGAAAACCGATTAAGTGTTACAATTGCAACCGAGAGGAACATATAAGCAGTTAATACGCGACTTCAGGAAAACTCCAGTGTAAGGGGGCCAACGCTGGCGACTACTGATTATCAAGCCCCCAAATTACATTTGCGCTGCATTAAGGAGAAACGGCAGAGTTACGACGTTAAAGTTGAAGACCAAAAAGGAAGAAGTCACGCCAACGCTGACAGCTTGTCACGAAGACCTTGTGGCAGTTCCTGTAAATTCTGTCAAAGGCAGGAACAAAGGGAAATAGCCAGGGATGTTGTACATATCCAACAAATGCAGATTAGTAATAAGGAAACGGAAAATACCGACGAAATCACTAGAGACAACTTTAGAAGAGAACAAATCGCTGACAAAGATTTGACGATAGTACGGGACTGGCTAGACCAAAAGCGATGTCCTGAGTGGCAAGAAATATCCAGATTTGATCAGACAGTCAAGGGGTACTGGGCTTTGTGGGATTCGTTGTGCTTACGGGATGACTTAATCACTCGTAAATGGGAAAGTCCAGGTAGGAGCATTGTGTATCAAACCGTTGTACCCCGAAAGATGGTAGCTGAAGTACTCGTGAAATGCATGGCAGTCGCAGTGGAAGCCATTTTGGAGTAAATAAAACACTGGCACGTGTGAAAGAGCGGTATTATTGGATCAACTGTCGAAGAGATGTGGAAGAATGGTGCAGACACACCTTCTATGCTTCTAAGAAGGGTCCGAAGACACGATCCCGAGGGAAAATGAAGCAGTATCTGTCAGGTGAACCTTGGGAAAGAATTGCGGTGGACATTGCAGGACCAATTCCTACGACAGATTCTGGAAATAAGTACATCATGGTTGCCATGGACTACTTCTCGAAGTGGCCAGAAGTAGTGCCGATGCCGAATCAGGAAGCAGTTACAGTGGCCGAAGTCCTTCTGGAAAACGTGATTTCCAGACACGGAGTACCCTTGGAGCTGCATACCGATCAAGGTAGAAATTTTTAATCCGAAGTATGGACGCAGTTAACGAGGTTGCTGGGGATACGAAAAACACGAGCAACCCCACTTCATCCACAGTCAGATGGAATGGTTGAGAGGCACAATAGGACCATCAATCAATACCTCTCAATATTTGTGGATGAGCACCAACGTAACTGGGATAAACTGGTACCTCTCTTTCTCCTGGCCTACCGAAGTTCCCAGCATGAATCTACTGGCTGTACTCCATCAATGTTGTTGTCTGGAATAGAAATGAAGCTCCCCGTAGATCTGATGTTTGGCAGACCATCAGCCGACGATCATGAAGAAGTGTCTCTTCCACATTATGTAGCTGACATACAGGAGCGACTTAGAGTGGTCCACGATTTTGCCAGAGAAAATCTTCAGTTGAAGAGCGACAAAATGAAGATGAGACTTGACAAAAGGCTTAAACTCTTTCAATGAAGGCGATGCAGTTTGGTTGTACCAGCCACAGCGAAGGAGAGGATTAAGTCCGAAATTACAAAGACCTTGGGAAGGACCATATCGCATTGTCAAAAAGATTAATGACTTGGTGTACAGGATCTAACTTTCGCCAAGAGCCAAGCCAAAAGTGGTGCACGTGGAAAGACTGAGTCCGTATCGAGGAGAAAATCCACCGGTCTGGAGACAAACGGAAGAAGCTGTTCGGGGCGAACAGCTTTAAGGGAGGGAGCAGTGTAACGTATAAGGGGAACAGCCGCAGATATTGGCTACAAAGTGGCTGCATCCGTTTGAAATAAGCGCGAGATATAAACTGTGGTTGGAAATATCGAAAGCGGCGTTGACAAAGAGAGCGACGACAGCATGCCGGCATCTACTCTTAAAATGCCGACAAAGGAATTCCGAGAAGCGTCCAGTGGCGGCTTCCGAATCAAAGACCAGAAGCCGCTCGAATGATCTGGAGCCTTTGTCGGATATATATATGGGAGAATTGTCGGCAAGAAGACAGAAAGTGAAAGACAGTGTGAATAAATAGAATAGTCCGAGTAAGCTGGTGCGAATATAGTAAAGTTAAGTTGTAATTTATATTATTTCGAGTGTTAATAAAGTTAATTTAATAACTCTAAATTAGTCTCACTTATCTGCGAACTCGCATACGCAACAATATTCTCCGTTATTGTCCAGTTCAAAAGCAAGCAAGAATAAAATCGACATATACCAGAAACATTGAAGGAAATTTTGAGTGAATAATGTAACATTAACATTAATATCTTTTCTTCATACGATAGGTATTTATAGTCTTATTTAATATTGTATTTCACTATTGTAATTTTAACTATTGATAAATATACCATTTTCTCTTTGCTAGTGGTTATAACATCACCTTAATATTAAAAAATATCATACTGAAGTACGAGCGTTTCAAATTTATATTGTGAACTATTTCTAAATTATATATATATAAATAAAACTTGTTTCTTTGTTGATAATTATAACATCATCTTAATATTATTATTCAAGCCACACGTTACTCAAAACTCAAATTCTGATAACAGCTGTTTTGCTCAAGAGAGTTTTCGATGTCTTTGACCGATTTCGCCAAACGGAGGAGGTATACAATTCGGTTGTTTTTTTGGTATTAAGATATTTGTATACCTACACGTATTTAAAAATAACATGATTATTGAAAATTAAAGTCCGTGACAGCTAACCGATTTCCAAACTAAATCCATATCCCCAAAAAATATTCCCAATGTAAGACTTTTGGAGGTGAGAGCTATATTCAGCAAAATTCAACAAAAAAAAACTCAACTCTTTCTCATATGCTCAGTTAGAGCTGAACCACACCGATACAATTTTTGGTATGTTGTTTTGTATAAGAATTTTGTTTGAATGGTACATTTTCATCAATTGATTCTATCGCTTCTCACCGCCCCCAAAATTCCTTCCATGAAATTACAACTTGACGTATTATATTCATAACCCACGTTTACAGTAAATCTGGACTCGAGCATTTCCATTTCCTCACCAGCCTGCATTTATGATTCGCAATATTAACGCATTTTGCTCGTCATCGTCAATTGTAAATCTTTTCAACTTCCTTCTCTTGCCCTTGGTCAATAGTAACAAGTGAAATTTTTGAAAAAAAATAATTATGAATATAATACGTCAAGTTGTAATTTCATGAAAGGAATTATGGGGGCGGTGAGAAGCGATAGAATCACTTGATGAAAATGTACCATTCAAACAAAATTCTTATACAAAACAACATACCAAAAATTGTATCGGTGTGGTTCAGCTCTAACTGAGCATATGCGAAAGATTTGAGTTTTTTTTGTTGAATTTTGCTGAATATAGCTCTCACCTCCAAAAATTTTACATTGGGAATGTTTTTTGGGGATAGAAGTTTTACTTCAAAAAACAGTGAAAACAGATTTTATAAAAGTTTACTGATATTATGGCTGGACGGTTCCCCCGCCAAAATTGAATAGGGACATTGTTGTTTGTCTTGGCTTGTTGAAGACATGTGAGTAGACACCAGATATTTACTCTCCTGTCACTACCGTAATAGCTATGTAAGGATAGTATTGTAATCGTGTAAATATTTGGGGTCCGGTTTTCAACAGATGTCAGAGTCAAAAAAATATAATTTCTGCCATGGGTCTATCTGACTGTCCGTCACTCTGTCTCTACCAAGATTATCTAGGGACTGCATGATATTTTTATATTATTAGACAAGGGATTATTCCAAAATATTTTGACCAATTAATCGAAATGACTTACCGAAAAAAAAATTGTCATCTTATTTATGAGGAATATTAAATAATGACAGAAATAGATCGTGTGGAAATGTGGCAACATTGGAATATGTTAAATATGTAGCTATGATCTAATTACTCTTGTATCAGAAGAGACTGGTTTATTTAGCCGTATTTTGTGATTTGAATCATTAATCAGCTGATAACTTCAGTGTAGTGTGTAGTTCAAATGGCACACTTCTTTTGCCGGATACTTTTTTCCTACTTTATCAGAGAAATGTGTCTTAAGATGATCGGAGGCTATTCGGTGCAAAATACTAATACGGACGTTATCGATACACTACAAAACAACAGGGGATCATGGACCGTAAAAACAGTTGAAAACATAACACCGAAAATGTTACTTCTGCAATATTGTCCCCACTTGGAGTAGCGGTTGGAAAGTAAAAAGAACCATCAAAATCCATGCACATTTGGAAAACGAGCAAACATACATATTATAGGTACCTACTTCTTTTGGGAAATCGGTCAAAAACAAGAGTTATTTTTTATGTTGTTCTTGAAGAACACATATCATTCACCGATGACCAATCGTCTGGACACTGTTGCTATTGCCACAAGATGCTTATCAAATATTAGATTCATTTGAACTTAAATATTAATATTTACTTTGTTCCCGATGATGTATATTATACCTAATATCAAATAGGTTCTCTGATTTGCGTGAATCGATTAGAGGATGGAGGTCAAATGAATTTTTCGTGTTTTCATTGTAGAAACGACAACGTTACGGTTTATTTGCATAAGGCTTTTATTTGGTGATTGCGATGTTTCGTGTACTGCACTGCAGGTGGGAAATATAATTGGAAAGGTGACCACATTTCAAATATAGGACAATTTTCGAATATATTATATTCATATCTACTATATTTGAAGCATATCTAATCTTTAAGTGAGTAGAGAAAACAAGAAGAGTCACAAATGAATATTCTGATCTCTCTCGTGGTTTTTTTTTTGGCCACAAAATTTCTGATATAAATTGCCTGTTTTATACCTATGATTTAGTTTCAATTGTAGTTACATTTGTAAACAAAAATATTTCTGATACCTTCAGAATGTTGAGAAACCTAAACAAACAAACGATATTCAAACAAAGTTTCGAATGAGTCCAAATTATTTTTGTTAAAAAATCTAACTAAAATTAAAACTGCACCTAGCATTTGCGTCCCGAAATTGATCAGAAATGTTGTGACCAGTGTTTTCGTCTCGTCACTTGCGAAAAAAGTTTTTTTTTAATTTGATATCAATGATTTTGGAATAGAAATGTTCTAAATTATAAATTCGAAATATGATATAAATATTCCACCGTATGAATGCCAACTGTTCTTCCAGCCCAAGCTTAAAAAGATATTTTTCTATCGATATTTTTTCTTACTTGTTAAACTTAAAAACTTTTATAAAGCAAGTCATATTCGCGTTTATTTGTAGAAATGTTAATCTTTATTATTTGTTGGTACAAAATCGTAATGACAGTGTATTGATTTGAAGAGCAGTGTCCATTTGCATTTTAATTTATATTTGAGTACATTTTTGCCTTTAAATTATATGCAAAAAGACAAAAATTTTAATGTTGAAAGGAAGAAATACTAAGTTAGTATTTCTTTCTTTCAACATACTAGTTCACTCCACTTTGAGATAATGGACCTTTACCTACATTTCCAAAAATTTTATTTTTTGCCATTTGACACCATTTTTTCCTTTATGATTTAATATCTCGATAAAATGATAAATTAAAGTTTTCGGGTTTTCAAGAAATCGGCTGATTTGTGTGAAACCAGCTGGTCATTTTTCAGTTTTTGGATAGTAACGCCATGTCATCTTTAATTTTTGAAAATACAATAGTTTACAATAGTTAATAAATAGCTTATTTTAAGGATTGTCCAACGATACCCACATAACTGCTGCAAATTAAGCTGTTGAGCTTAAATTTAAATTTAGGATAGCAGAAAATTACCATATTTATTGGTGTAATAATATAAACTAGTGATTGTGCAGTGATCGAAATTCGACCGTAATTCAGTATATTCTAAGATTCTTCTGTCAAAGAGTATACCTCTGCAATTATTGGATATATTTTGTTTATTTAGTTTATCAAAACCAAATGTGATAGTTTAGAATCGAATCCGGCTCAGCTGTAAGAAAGGCAAGTACCTACGCTAACCACTGCACTATCAGACCATTTGCAAATATATTCGATGTGTCGATTACTATACACGGCTGGTCGGTTTAGTTAATTTAATTTAATAAATTTGTAATATATATTATATAAAGAACGATCAAAACAAAGTTAATTGGAAATGTGCCATTTCGATATGTGAAAATGTCTACCCATGTCTTTACTTAAATTGTATAATAGTATCTGTTTTATCCGGTACCGGGCAAACACTTAGGTAGATTGTGGTACGAAAACATAAAGTTATTAAGAGTCTTGAGTATGGAACCTTTCTATCTCGAGTCCTTATCGCTTTTAGGGCCAGTCCGAAAACCAATCCAGATCCATCCTCAGACATGCATCAAGAGAGAACAGCATAAGAATTTCTTCTACTTATTTCTACGGGATTTTGCGGTATGGAACCCTCCACCTTCAAGGCCCAGTCGCACTGAGAGACTCTCACAGAACAGTCCATAATTATAGCGAAAATCCACGAAAATTGAGCCATAGAGCTCAGAGATACTTCTTTGGGTATTATAGCTATGGAATCGTCCACCTAGAAGGCTGTCACACTTACAGCCACTACCAGATCATTCTAATAACATTCAATATACAGGCATCAAAAAAAGACCATCAAAATCCAGCTGTAGAGTTCAGAAATATACAATAGACTTTCAGTTACGGAACCCACCACATAGAGTCTCACGGGCACATATGAAATATAGCCTATGTCACCCGCGCGAATATAAAAAAAATTCATAAAAGATAGTTATTGAAATTGGACAAGTAGTTTTCGAGATTTTCGTCATATGAAAAGTCGTTACTCGTGTATATATTAGTACAGATTTATGGATCATTTGTCACTTTTTGGAGTAGATATATTGTGTTGATCAATATAGAAATAAATAGACAAACCTGAGCTAATGTAATAATCATAACAAAAGTTTAAGATGTCTATATGTATACTGAAATATTTTTTATTAATTTTGCAGACCTTAATATTTGGAATAAGTGAATAGAACATTAACTCCTAAAAATAAATACATTGCTGCAGATGTAGTAAAACTTGTCTAAGTATTCAGTTACTTACCTATGTAATTTTTATTTGAAGCCTTTTCATTTTATTGCAAAAAGTACCGGCTGATTGTCTAATAGTGACTGTCAAAGCATGGTTGTAATGTATCTTATAGCCTTTTTGACCGACGAACCCCGAACGGAGGAGGTACCTATACAATTCGACTGTCTGCTTTATTTTTATTTTTTTGGTTCATGCGCGCATTTTATATAGTAAACGAGCTCCGATTTTGATGATTTTTAATTCATTTGAAAGAGGAGACTTGAAAAATGGCCTCATATTCTTAAAACCGCAAATCCGAAATCTCCTTCCCTCCGAAAACCGCCCCCGAAGGGGTGGAGGGTGCAAATTTTCTCGAAAATCAAAAATCTGAGGTGATATAATTAAAGATAGGACAATATCCGTAAACGTTTAAATTAAACATTTTTTCTAAAAGAGTTACGGTGTTAAAGATAGTGGCGATTTCTTTCGAAAATTCAAAATCTGAGAGCACTACATGAAAGACATAACTACTTGTAGCAACATTTGTATTGAAAATTTTTTCCTTAGACTTACGGTTTTCGAGTTAAATCGGTGTTAGAATGTTAACATCTAAAATACTTAAGCATATTATTTCCGCAGCGATGTGTTGAGATCTCAATTATAATAACTACAAGCAAACAATAAACGTGGGTAATAGGATAAGTACTATCTTCATTGGAATTAGTGAACGTTCAACGGTTTTTGTGACTATCGTACACTCAAAAGTGTGAAATAAATATTTTTTACAAAAAATTGGACCGACTTTATCAGTTGGTGCACTGGAAAGTACAAAATAATATTAATTCTATTGGTGCTGGTACTTGTGAAGTTGGTGCCAAAAGTTGTCAACTTCAAAAGTACCGGCACAATTGAATTAATATTATCTTGTACTTTTCAGTGCACCAACTAATAACGTCGGTCCAATTTTTTGTAAGAAATATTTATTACTACATTATCTCGATAACGAAAAATGATTGCGAGATGGTGCTACCTTTAATCAATATATACTTAAAATCTTTAAAGCATTTTTTGCTAAAACAAAAAAGCTAAGATAAAAAAGATTTTGTTTTTGTATTTTGTACTATCGCAAACAAACTTAATTCAAAGATCAGTCGTCGACTGACTAAGAAAATTTTGGTGTATCCGTATGATTGATTTTGTAGTTTAAAAAAATCGGCATTTAAAAGTAAAAAAAATCCATGAATCAAATACTGTTGCAATTTTTTTGATTTACTTATAGAAAAGTAAAAAACCTAAATGTATGGATTCAATATATGAAACAGATACTTATAATAACTTCGTGATACCATTCTGGTATCAATAATTTATAAATCGAGTTTGTCCTAATCATATTATGACTTCTATCATCCTAAGGTTGCCGACTCTTTCACCTCTGAGCTTTAGCCATCATCTTATAAAATAGTGTCAAAACATCTTCAGTACCTACAGTAATTTCGGATATGTGCGTGAACAAAATAATATTAATTCTGTTGGTGCTGGTACTTGTGATGTTGGTGCCAAAAGTTATCAATCTAACTGCAACTGCACAACTTCAATAGTACCAGCACCAACAGAATTAATATTATTTTGTTTTTATCAGTGCACCAGTTAATAAGGTCGGTCCATTTTTTGTAAAAAATATTACAAATAATTGGACCGACTTTATTAGTTGGTGCACTGAAAAATATGAAATAATATTAATTCTATTGGTGCTGGTACTTTTGAAGTTGTGCAGTTACAATTAGATTGATAACTTTTGGCACCAACTAATAACGTCGGTCCATTTTTTTGTAAAAAATATTTATAGTAGAATAGAATCAAGATGGAGTTTAATCTTAGTCATCTTCCGACATATTCATGTTCTCATGAGTTAAGCACAATATCACACAACACAACGCGTATATTTTGCAGCATTGACAATGACATATAGAAAGATGGATAGATTTCATTATTGCCATATGTTTTGTACAAAGATATAATTACAGCTATTCAAAAGAATAACATTAATATGGTATATACCTAACACATGTCACATTATCAATACGGTCATTTCCACAAACAGTAAGAATAGAATGCATTTTCAAGAACCATGTATTCTATAGTTCTTTAGATCTTTTAATATGCATTATCTTTAATTTATTAGGTAAAATATTATAAAGCTTAACTTAAATTGATTTTTTTCTATCCAGTCTATATTTAGGAGGTCTAAATAAGCCAGCAGTCCTAGTAGAATAGGTATGAAGTATAGAATTTTGTTGATATAGACCTTTTTTGTATGAACTTCTAGTAGCTGACAATATATATCTATTGGAAGGGTCATGATTTTGAGATTTTTGAACAATGATGCAATGATCACGGAATCCAGCCCCAAAAATTAATCGAACAGCCTTATTGTATTCTAAATGTAGATAAAGCCCCTGTAGAGTTGAGTTTCAGGCCCATAATGAGCATTAAATTTAAGTCTATCATATAAACCCACTCCTAGCATCTGAATACTATTTCCATAGATAATAAATACTATTGTTTGAAGAAAAAAATATTTCTTAATTTTTTCACTGTTTAGCTTTAAGTGTTTTGTTTGAACCATACTTCTGCCTTGTCACTACTTTCATTCATTTTGCTGTTGGTACAAATCGTCTAGCAATTTGAATTAATTTATTAAGGTGGTATCACGGAGATAGGGCGGTAGTTTCTTACTATATACCCTGCTCAATACACAGATATGACGGTGGCTTTAGTAAGCTTGTCTTAATTTGTTTTAAAATATTGCTATTCAAGTCATATAGATTCAAACTGAAATCAACTGTAATCTCCAGATAGTTTATAGCATTGTTTTACGTGGTCAAGACCTCTCTTTTTTGTTTAAATTTATTTTTGAAATAATAAACAGTGGTATTATTACCATTAATTTTATGCAAAGGAAAACATTTACTTATTAAAGTCTACACAATTTGTTATATAATATCCTATCCATTCTGTTTCATTCAAACCATGATCTATTATTTCCATACCATTTCATGTAATTTTTCTTACCTTAGAAATATGATTTATTTCATAAAAATTTGACCTGATTTTAATGAATTAAAAGAATCTTTCAAAAAATTATTTTATATTCCCGTAGAGCAAAAATATTTTTATAAAGTTGTTCAAATGATTCCAATAACTGATGACTATCACCAGAGCAAGACCTGTATACAGCTATGATGACAATTCCCTTTGGTATCTCAACTTCACAGAATTTGACATCCAAATCTTTAAAGTCTCATTGTAGATATAGCCTGTTGGAAAACTTCATTTCAGATTTATTAAAATTGTTTAATAAATAATATGCTTAAGATTATATTATATTTTAGTTTTTGAAATTGAAGTTGATTTGTAGCCGTCGCAAATTATGAGTAATTAATTGAGGAAAAGAAGTTTTCTCGTAGGTATCTATTTCGTTGCGCAGACTTCATATTCTGGAAATCTAATCTACAATATGGAATAAGTGTAAGTTCACATATGCTCTTCTAGTTGTTTTATACATAATTCTTTTTCATGTTAGGATCTCCTACAAACATATTTGATGAGTTTGACCACTTGGTGAATCATACATGATAATTAGAAGCTTAAGGAAGATCAAACAACAACTAGCCAGGCACAACTAATGTTAGTGGATATACCTAATTTTTATTATATTATAGAATCTATCTCAGCGATTTTTTATAGCATTTTCTAGAAATCGCGACATAATGCCCATTTGAAGACGTATCGGATGCTTCTCTATTAGAGTGATAATCCAGGTATTCCGTAATTCCGAAGAGTTGTAGTCAATTTTCTTCATTACCTGGGACGTCATAGAATTCGGGTAAATCCTTTATAGCGGTAAGCGTACAAGTTTGATTTTGCAAAATCTCAAAGACTACGAGATCCCCTAGACAGATTTACAAGTCGTAAAATAATGAATAAGGAACTAAAATGTTTAATTTCTTTACCTTTAATTATATTTTTTATGAAAAATAATAGGGGAGACTGACAATAAGTGGAAAACCCGGTCTTGTAGAAAAATGCATTCAACAACTTGTCCCAGAGGTAGGGCAGCTACCCAAAAACTCACAGTATTATTGCTTTCACAAATCCTTAAATCAATATTGTAGAGTGCGATTTAAATGACCCCTTTTTGAATTTATTTTTGTACAAAATTTTGTACATTTCCAATCGTTGCTGAAAGATAACCTTGAACTATGGCATGTTGTAAATCAATGCAAACTGTAGTTTGCAGAGGTGAGAGCGGTATCTCTCATATTTGCGCATAATTCAAATTGAAATTTAATACAATTCTCATTGTCCTCTAAAAATAGGTCATTTATTTACATTCTAATTCTAAATTTTAGGTCATTTCATTTGTCAATTTCATGTTTTAGGCCTATAGGCAAATATCTATATAGTTTTGTATTAGGTATAAGGTACATAAGCTGCTGTCTGTGATCGTAAGAAGGTTCTTGCTCGAAAATATTTGTCATTCGTTAATATTTTAAAGGTTTCACTTACAATTTTGAAATATATATTTTTCATTAATTTGGAATCTTTATATGAACGCAGTATTCTTTCTGTATGATGATAAATTAGATTGACATCATTTGATGCAAAGTGTAACTTTTCTAACCAATTTGTCAATTCTAATTTATCGGAATTTTCTATTGGTCTATTGGCAGAAGCAGGAAATAAATACATTCACATTAAGAAGTAACTTTTTGAAGGTTAATTGAAACTGAATCGTGGTAGGATTATTATTAAATCAATGTATTCTCTAATAAGAGCAAAAACATTTCAACATGGTTTTGAGATAATTTATATGTTTACTTTTTTTTGTGTGAGAAGTTTCTCACATGAAGTAGGTAAATAAATTTATTAAACAAATAATGAAAACCAAGAAGCCAGTTCGAATCGATATTGATTTAAGAACAGGCCTGCGAATAGTTTTATAAAACTGAGCTTGATTTAAATGCTTCACATTGGATTGTTTGAATTTACTGATCTTAACTTTAACTTGTACCTGCATCAATTTCTAATTGTTGTATGTAACTAATATATACTTTAATTTTTGTTTCCAATTAAGGTAATGATTTTTCAGTTATACTCATCTTTCCAACTGTTTTACAAAACAGATTCTTGGTATTTAAGAAATAAAAAATGTCATTGAAGTTTTTCAAGAATTTAGGTATATGTACCTACGTTGAAGCATTTTCAAGTTCACTATCCTTTATTTCGAATTTAAGTTAGTTTACTCCAGCTGAAGTACTTGAACTTAAAACTTGCGCTGAGAGACAAACTTTCTTTTTTTCACTAGTAGTATATTGATTACCGTTTAATTATCAACTATTTCCCTATTTACAAATTATAAATTGAGTTTGGATGACGGCTGATTTGGATTCGGATGACAGATAAGTACAGTAATCCACCAATCACGAGTGTTCAAAATAAAAGAGATAGATAATCCTGCCTTATTTTCTGTTTCTTTCTATTGAGGGTACGCATTTTCGATCGACTTGCCTGCTGTATGTTATATGTTATCTCTATGATAGATTAGAATAGAATTGCGTTCACATTCTATCATTTGCTGTCACAATGAGGTTAAGGAGTTAAGGCACAAATATGAGATAAGAAAATTGACTTATTTTTTGTCTATGGAGACATAATAGCTAAGATGGTTCCTATATTTTATTCGTATTCTCACTAAAGCTGGTACAGGTACATATTGAAACTATTTAGTAACTTAAGTACTGACTAGCATATATGCCATACTATGACTAATTTCAATCCTGCGCAAAGATCTCTGCTTGAATATCTGGCTTATGCTTATAATTTTCTGCACGTTTGTGCAACCCTCAATGTTGGTGAGCATCTTGTTAGTTTTTTCACAGAATGGTAATTCTAATATCGTTGTGATAAGTAGAAGTTACCACTTAAAATGTGTAATAAATTTTGAGTTAAATAAATAATATTTGTCATTAATTTCTTTAATTTTTGGTAAAATTTACGAAGCGTTAGTTTTTCGGTGCCAACTTATCTCAAAAACTAGATTGAAAATAATTCCAATAATAATGAGGATTGAATAATTAGAATAAATCAAATATAGACATACTGGTATAAGAGTATACTCTTGCAGAACAATTTGGTGACCACTGCATCTTAATTGTACCTGAGTTTCCTCATCGCGTGAACATATTTCAGTTAAATTATTTATTTAACTTATCCCAAAGTAGAAACTTATCCCTCTCCGCTCCAGAAAATTGTCCGGATCATAAAAGATTATCGGTTTGTTATCATTATTTTTTTATTATTATTTGACGCAGGGGTGCCAGAGTGGGTACTTAGGCCAATTCAGCCCATTGTGCCTCTCCCCCTTGCTCCTCAGACCTACGGTTCCCCGAATATCACGACAACCTGGTCCAGATATCTCAGGATTGCCGCAGGTCTGCAGGTGCGTCTGATGTTGGTCAGATCCGGCTACTTCAGTCCTAGGATGGCCTTACGAACGTCGGATAAAGCGGGGCATTCTGTGAAGAGATGCTCCACTGTTTCTTCCTCCTCCATGCATGCCCGACATGTCGGGTCGTCGATGACACCCATTGTACGTAGGTGTTTTCTTAGCGCAGCATGCCCGGTCCAGATGCTTACAAGTGAGCGTAGTTTGGCCCGGGGCAAAGCAAGGCAGTCTTCGGCTCGTTTTCGGCATGGCTCCATGATGAAGTTTTTGCTCTGTCGACAGCCCACAATTGACAGTGTCTGAGGTGTGTGTCCTCTTTAATGAGGTTGGCCATGATGTGCGGTGTGATGGGTACTGCCGGTTCGGGCCCACACATTTTTCCCGACGAAGCAGCACCCGCCAGTTTATCCGCCTTGTCATTGCCCTCATTCGCATCATGTGCTGGCATCCAAGCTAGTTCCACCACATTTTCATTCGCCAGTTCCAACAATTCCAGGTGGCAGTTCAGCGTGGTTCTCGCGTCGTACCTGCCCTTTTCAAGCTCTTTTAAGGCATCTTTACTGTCTGTGAAGAAGCGTATTACTCGTCCTCGAACCTTGCTCATGCGGACCTCATTAGCCCCTCGAGCTAGTACTATTAGTTTGTAATATGCATACGCATATGTCCCGAGCGGTTGTTGTTGAGATATTTGCAGGTCTTGACTGAAGATTCCTATGCCTGTACTGTCCCTCTTTTTAGACCCATCAGTGTATACGTCCATTGTCGGCTTCTTCCCAACAAACGTGGTATTTGCATTTGCTGAATAGGGGTGCAATGCGGTCTGAGCGGGCCTCGAATGGTGGTATTCTGGCGAGGCCCTCCTCCAAGATGGCTGTATCGGTTTGTTATGTCAGTGTCAGTATGAAGTCTATGTCAGATATACAGTATTCCTGTCATTGTGGCTTACAAACGCACACTCTCCATACACACCAGCACTACGCCAGACGATGAAGTCTCGTTTATTGAAAAACTTTTGATACCAATCGATAATTATGTTATTTAATCAATATTCATTCTAATTCAGTGATTTTAAAAATTCGATTAAGAGAATTGGTCCCAATGGACCAAAATATAGCAAGAACCATTAACTTTTAAAGAGAAACTGAAACATTTCCCTTACTCTCAGATAGGTAAATCAACTTTTATTTTCGTAGAAGTGTCAATTTATAGCATGGATAATATTTAGGTGGACTAAATTGCAAGATCGCCATTGACTGATGTAAGCCAGAGGATCGTATACAAGCTTTCGTGTCGGGATGTTTTGAAGTTAAGGCACATGCAGATTTGCATAACATTTGAAGTTCAAGCAGGTAAAACTTCATCTGGACAAGAAGGAGAGTTCATTAATAGCCGAACTACATGATTCTCCGCTTAGCTGCCCAAACAACAAGACTTTAGATTGTGTAAGGATATTAAATATATCAATTTCCAGGAGATCCTAGCTTTTTATACATACATAGTTCAAGATGGTGGACGGAGCAGACGTTTCATCATGCGACGAGCTGAATAAAGTGAGAGGCGTGTGTGCAGGGTGCAAAAGAGCGGTCAAAGGTGGCCTAAAGTGTTCAGCATGTGACCTGCAGTATCACCCGGCATGTGCAGTAAGGCAAAGAGGGCTAAAAATGATAGAATATGAAGTAGTACTGTGTCCAATGTGTTCTAAACAAGATGCCGAAAACAAAGACATGGAAGCTCTAAGACGAGAAAATGATCTTCTAAACAACATAATCTTACAAATAATGGAGAGTCAGAGTCTTCTAAGGGATAAAATAGCACTTTTAGAGGTAAAAGTTGAAATCGCGGCAGGAGAGGTTAAAAAAGGTGGGAAAAAGAAACAACAACTCTACGTCACACCCGCTCCTCTTCGGCAGCTCCGAAGACGCCGACCACCACGTTACCGGCGCAAGTGCAGCAGCAGTATGGAAAACAATCAAGCAACGAAACGACATACAGGGATATGACAGTAGTGCAAAGGTCAACAAATCAGCATGGAAATCGATCAAGCAACACTGGCGAGAAAAACAATAACAGTGAAGAGTCTACCTATAACCTAAGAAAATCTAACGGCGATGATGGTTTCCAATTCCAAAAGAACAAACAAAATAGGAATTCTAGAAAACGTCTTGGAATTGCCCAAACAAGTTCTGATGACAGGAAAAATGGATTTTCAGGTCGAGACAGAAGGGCTTGGCTTTATATCAATAGAGTAAACAATCATGTAACAGAGAATATAGTATTGAAATACATTAAGGATAAACAGGGATTTGAAAATGAGACAGTAATAGTCAAAGAATTGTCTTCCAATGTAAAAACCCAGAAAAGTTTTGTAGTGATAGCACCCCTTAATAAAAAGGACGAGTTATATAACCCAGAATTTTGGCCTGAACATGTGGGTATAAAAAGGTTTATATTCTCAAGACACAAGGACTCTCTGGAAGCCCTTGGGATTTTTTTCTAAGTAGTCAACAAGCGGAACGTAAAAAATACTCAGCAACATTATCCAAAAACACAAACCAGAGTTCCACTCATGAAGCAAACACGAACAATAGCATCCTACATCAAAATGTCCAGTCAATTGGGAATTGTCTCAATCAAATTGAACAATTTGTCTATGAACAGAAAAACTGCATTGCCCTTTGTATAAGCGAACATTGGCAAACCAGCGACCAGCTGGCAGCATACTCTCTAAGAGGTTTTAGTTTAGCATCATCAGACCAACCATTAGTACACATGGAGGTACAGCTATCTACATTAAGCAAGGGTTACACTGGAGAGAGCGAAGTGACATTACCTGTGTCTCAGAAAGGGAACTTTCTTGTGTTGAGGTCCAACTGTACAAACAACGCGCAATTATTATGTGTGTTTATCGCACTCCACAATCTGATGTAGAACACTTCTTTGAAAAGATTGAAATTGTACTTGTGAAAGTGATCGAAGAGGGTTGCTATATATTTTTAGCAGGAGATTTTAACTTAGATATTATGAGTAAAGAGGCAAAGTGTACTGATTTTCTGTCTTTATTGGGTTCTTTTAACTTGCGTCCTTCAATTTTAGAATATACACGAATATGTGCTACAACTGAGAGTTGTATCGACAATATTTATACAAATATCGATACCTATGACTCGGTAGTTATAAGTACACACTTATCAGATCATACGGGGCAAGCAATACATTTTAAATCAGTTCTAAGCAATCTTAAAAACAAGGTGAGGAAAAGGGTTTTCGGCTCTCGAAACAAAGAAATGTTTCAGGGGATGCTTGCAGAGCAATCCTGGGACAGCATATTTGAGGTGAGTGACCATGACGTTGAGACTCAGTGGAGCAGTTTTATGAGTATTTTTATACCAATTTTTAACAATTGTTTTCCATTTGTTCCTATAAATGTAAGACCAAAAAAACTAACTTTGATAATCCCCTATTGAAAGCTTGCAAGAGTGAACTGGATTTGTTATTGATACTCAGTAGATATGACAATAGATATTTAGAAGCATATAATTTCTGTAGGAAAAGATATAATAAATTGCTTACAGACTCTCGAAAATATTTATATGAACAAGAAATAACTGGTAGCGATAACAAGTCCAAGAGTGTTTGGCGGGTAGTGGGTGAAGTAACGGGAAAAAGTAGGGTCGAGCATGACCTCAAAATTAAAGGGGACCCACAAGAAGTTAGTGAAAGCTTTAATAACTTTTATCTTAGCGCAGCACTGAACCAGATTGAAAACCTACCTAACCAAAAGTTCTCATGCGACTTTTCTCAGAATACCGCATCATTTTTCATCTCGCCAGTAACAGTGGCTGAGGAACTTGATATAATAAAAAAGCTGAAAAATAAAACCAGTTCGGGCCACGATGAAGTATCCAATAGTCTAATCAAAAAGTGTGTGCATGAGCTGGCCTTGCCTTCATGCCATATCATAAACAATTCATTCAAGCACGGTATTTTTCCTAACAGCTTAAAATTAGCAATAGTTAACCCGATTTATAAAAAAGGGGACGCATCTTTGATGGAAAATTATCGACCTATAAGCTTAATCTCTTCTTTCTCTAAATTGTTTGAAATAGCCATGTCTAACAGACTTTTAAATTTCTTCTGTCAATATAAATTAATAAGTAATTCACAACATGGGTACCTTAAAGGCAAATCAATTGAAACAGCCGTCTATGATTTCATTGAAAATATAATATCAGGTAAGGAGGATAAACAAACATTAATGGGAATCTTCCTAGATCTATCAAAGGCGTTTGACTGCTTAAATTATAATATACTTTTTGAGAAATTGTACAGATATGGAGTGAGGGGTGTGTCTCTCTCGTGGGTCAAATCATATCACTCGGGGCGGAGACAGACGGTGTTGATAGAAAGCGAAAATAAAAAATACTTCTCGCAGGAGAAACTGATCTCGCTCGGCATCCCACAGGGTAGTGTGATGGGGCCTATCTTGTTTGTGTTTTACATCAATGACCTACCCAGAGAGGTCGTCGGGTTGGGACAACACCTCATCAACTATGCTGATGACACCAGCATCTTGATTGCAGAAGCCTCATTTGAGAGTCTTCTGAACTCTGCTGACATGTCGTTGGAAAGAGCGCGAAACTGGTTCACAAAAAAACAGACTTACACTTATATACAAAGTATGTATGTTTTCGTACCAAGCAAAGATTTTTCAGACACTGCGGTAATGGGTTCAAGAGAGGTGACCTTTGTTGTGAGCACCAAATTTTTGGGTCTTCAACGTGATCAGAACTTTAGTTGGAGTAATCACATGACGGAAGTATGCCAAAAGTTGAACTCTGTTTGCTACACAATGAGAGTACTCAAGAACTATTTAAGTATAAAAACTTTAATTACCATATATTACGCAAACTTTTATTCTCGACTTCCGTTTGGGGTCATTTTTTGGGGAGGCGTAACCGAGTCTCGGAGAGCGTTCCTAGTACAGAAGAGGGTCGTACGAGTAATGCTAGGAATGTCTCTTAAACAGTCGTGTAGAGGTAAATTTCGAGAGCTGGGGATCCTTACTTTTCCTGGCATCTATGTGCTCGAATGCTTGTTATTTTTATTCAAAAACAAAAGTAAATTCGGTAAGCATGAGCAAAATCACCAACACAATACTAGATTCACTGGCTATGCTGTTCCTCAGCATAGACTGGCTACCACAGAGAAGACAACCACATATTCGTGTATAAATTTTTTTAAGAAACTTCCAGATCAGCTAAAGTGTGAAAATAATTTTAAATTGTTCAAAAGGAAGGTTTTTAATCTAATTTTGAATGTTAAGCCCTACAGTATTGTTGATTTTTGAATAAGTGTCTTATTAAATGTTGAGTCTTTTCTTAAAAAAATATAATATTATTCTTTATTCCTACACTTTGTTTGACGCCAATTCATTTTGTTGTGCATGGTCTATTCATTGTACAATTCTCTGAACAATAAAGTGATTTATTTATTTATTTATTTATATATAGTGGTGAGTAAAACTAAGTGGGTCTCAGAAATATTTATGAGAATAATAATAGGAATCGGTGAATAGCCCCATGCAGTTATGTTTGGATGTACCGCCAGGTTGGGTTGGCATCAATATAAGTTTACCACAGAATGACCAGGATGGAGACCGTTTATTTGAGTGAATATTATATTATAGATAAGAGCTTGCGCATATTGAATAATTGGAAAAAACTAATTTTGAATCTTGAAGACCTATCATATTGAAATCTTTAATTAATTTCCTGAAGTGTTAAAAATACCATTCATGATAGAAAACTTAGCATAATAAACTATGAGTATTTCAAGACAATATACATATTATAAGAACGAAACATTAGATATTAAAATATTAATATGTACTTATATAAACAAATTCAACATTTTTATTTGCTGGTAGTTACATCACCTTAATATTATACAACAAATGAATAAAATAAAAGTATAATTCCTTGAATAATTGAAAATAGAAAATATTCTCCGTTATTGCCCAGTTCAAAAGCAAGCAAGAATAAAATCGACATATACCAGAAACATTGAAGGAAATTTTGAGTGAATAATGTAACATTAACATTAATATCTTTTCGTCATACTATAGGTATTTATATCCTTATTTAATATTGTATTTCACTATTGTAATTTTAACTATTGATAAATATACCATTTTCTCTTTGCTAGTGGTTGTAATTTCATGGAAGGAATTTTGGGGGCAGTGAGAAGCGATAGAATCACTTGATGAAAATGTACCATTCAAACAAAATTCTTATACAAAACAACATACCAAAAATTGTATCGGTGTGGTTCAGCTCTAACTGAGCATATACGAAAGATTTGAGTTTTTTTGTTGAATTTTGCTGAATATAGCTCTCACCTCCAAAAGTTTTACGTTGGGAATGATTTTTGGGGATTATACTTTAGCTCCAAAAACACACATTGGTCCGTTTGGAGCAATCGTTTGTAAGTGGCGAACTCAATCTTTCAACAAAGAAGGGGAATTTTATTCTCTATATTCAATCCGAGTTTCAGCTCAATCGGACCTATAGATCTCGAGATAATACCAGTTCACCAAAATGTCACATTCACCAACTACTCCCACTATCCCCTATATAATGCACTATGTGGAAAAGGTAGCCGTCTCCGTGGCGGGGAGGAATTGGCTACGAGAGCGCTGAAGGCGCTCCGATATTCCGCACGAGAGTCCAAAACTCTCCCCGGTTCAGAATCGGCCTCTTTCTCGTGGTGTATACCGTACGTAAGAAGGGCTATTTTCGCACGCCAATGGGAGTATTGTTTATGAAAAAAAAATCTCCCGCTACAGAGCGATATTTTTCAGGCAAAAAAGCTCCTAAAAATAGTCGCATATCGAGAAGGGGCTACTTCTCGAAAGGTCATCTGAGGGAATGTTTATCCAAATTCGTCTTTGAAGATTATGCGAATTTGTGCCATACAGAAATGTTTTCATACCTATGGTTATTTCCAGCAGAGTTTCCTTTTTACATGTTCTGTTCTTTTCCGAATCTTCTTTGTAACTTGTCATAACTTCGGTCAGTTGTCCTTTATTCAGAAAATCGATAAAATCTTAGGTATGGCAAAAACTGAGAAACTCTTTGTTTGACTCTGACATTGAGAGGTACTGCTTTGAATAAGATGGTGGTGTAAGGATGACAGACAGGCTTTCGTGTCGGGATCTCTTGAAGTTGCAAGACACATGCTGGAGATTTGATAACCGAATTATATAATGGCAACTGGCAAGCAGACTTAGCAGAAATTCTTGGCGCTTGAATGGCCCAAAAACAAGATTTTATATTGTACAAAGATCATAAATATATCAATTTCCAGAAGATCCTAGTTTTTTCATAGTGCTAAGTAAAACTAAGTGGGCTTAAAAATATTTATGAGAAAACAAATAGGAATTGATGGAACGACTTATGAAGTTATGTTTGGATGTACCGCCAGAGATGGGTTGGCATCAATATTAGTTTACCCCAGAATGACTAGGATGGAGACCGTTAATTTGATTGAATAAATATATTATAGATAAGAGCTTATTCAGTAATTGAATAAAACTTTAATTTTTAATCTTATTTAAGACCTATGATACTGAGTTCATTTATAAATTTCCTGGATTTTTCAAAATACCATTCAACATAGAAAATTTTGCATAATAAACTACGATTATTTCAATATAAACAATATATTATAAGAACGAAACATCAGATATTAAAATATTACTATGTATATAAATAAATTCAACATTCTTTATTTGCCGGTAGTTACATCACCTTAGTATTATACAACAAATGCATAAAATAAAAGTACAATTCTCAAAATAGTTAAAAGTGAAACACATTCTCCGTGATGGTCCAGGGGGGTTACTCCTGAAACTCGATTCGATTTTCTACTCTATTCTCTATTCGACTTAGAACTCGATCCACCAAAATATCAAAATTTTCACTCGATCGAGAACACAGTCGAGTTATTTGAAATTCGCGTTCTCTGAAATAAATCGTCAAGTGTCACGTCATGTACTTAAGGCGCAGGCCAATGAGTGTTGAAGACTTTTAATAAAAATCAAAATATTCAAGGTCTTTATTAATAAGCGGTTCACAAAAAAGTTTTAATTAATCCTAATATTTTTGAGAAAACATGAGTAAGTGCCTACAATTTTTACTCGAAGTATTTTTTGAAATTAATGAATATAGTGTTGCCTACATTTGAATTTGTGAATAATTATTATTATAATACATATTTTTAGTGCTTCTAAAACCTCTTATCAGTACAGCACACAGATGCAAATATAATTGAAATTCTAAAGATTCAAAGATCTTGAAATTGTTCAAGGCATTTGCAGTCGATTGAAACTGAAATGGCTCTAATTTTTTTTTTATTGAATTCCTTGAAAGGCACAACAGAAGTCGCAAATTAATGAGCTAAAAAGGTAAGAACACCACAGTAAACTTTTTGATTTTACATATATTATTTCTTAAAATGTATACCTTTTCAGATTTGGACTGATAAGAAATAATCACTCTGAATATGGTGAGGATGGGCAAGCTTTGAATCGCGGTTATTAAATTTATAAACTAGATATAGATGTGTAAATTGTTAAAATAAAATTCATGCAGTCTTGTTGAGTCAAACTTTATTCATAATAGATTAAATTTTATAGTGTGTACATACGACAAGACACTTTTTTATCACATGTAAGGGCTTCACTGTAATTATCAGATATTTTGTGGTTGTTTGTGGTGATCATATTTGTTGTGCAACAAGTCTTGTTTATTTGGGCTGCAGTCAGTACGTAGATTATAGTACAATACCCAGTGAAACAATCGCCACCATCTTGCTTTACATATCTTCTATTTACCTTTATAAACAACATTTCATTCTTCAGTTGGTGACTGAATGCTTTTTGAATCCGAATGATGTCATTTAATAGTGCCAATGCTTCATCCTTTAAGTATGTGGCTGCCAGAAGCCAGAACCATAAGAAGATAATGCCATTAAAATCTGAAAACAATTTTTTTTATGATGATATACATACTCATTATGTTTAAAGCAATTTATTGTTGTGTACCTACCCACAGGTGAAGGTTTGTAAACTAGTTCATTTTCTAATTTATAAACACTTCAACCAATTATACGTACATCATAGTATATAAAATGAAATTATTGTACTTGATAACATAGTTGAAGTAATGAGAACGACACTCACCTTGCATTTAAGTGAAATATGATTTCGTCTGTTAGACATGGATAATTTCTCTACAATTCTTCAGAATCCATATCTATAATCGTTATAATATCCATATCTCTTAATATAATAACCAATTATTCACTGAATCTCTTCTCGCACACTTGTACACACGATTGTCTTCATATGATTTCAATTTATAACAACGCAAAATGAGCCATAATAAAGTTGAATATTAAGTTATCATTTAGGTTAGAGGTTAGAAGTAACAAGTAACTGACACCAAGTCATAGAACATAGTATGGGAACCCGAGAATAGGCTCCGCATCTCGATCCTACTTACTTCCTATTCGATCCACCATCGTGATAGGTAGCGATTGTCATTTGTTTTGAGATCGAATTCGATTGATTCAGTACTCGATCCAGTCGGGAGTAAGCCCCCAGCTCTCCACCAAGCAAGAATAAACCACTTGAAACACTGGAGGAAATTTATGTGAAAAATGTTACATTAATACCTTTAATATTTTTCTTGATACTATAGGTATTTGTACTCGTATTTAATATTGTAATTTAATATTGTTGATAACTATAACCGGAACTTAATATTATTATTCAAGCAATACGTTTCTCAAAAGCGCAATTCTGATAACAGATCTCTCTCTCCTCTCTCCCTCTCTCTCTCTCTCCCTCTCTATCTCTCTCTCTCTTTAAAGTATTATCTGTTAGGTTGTTGCTACATTTTGGTAGACCAACTTCATCGACTTAGGACTTATAATGAATATGAATTAACCAAAACATAATACATAACCAGAGCGAACATACATTCTGTAAATAACCAAATCAAAAAAATATGACTTACGACATTTGTCAGTTGCATTATTACTTTTGACAATTGTCAGTTGTAGTTGGGAGAAAACTCTTATTGTTGCCCTTTAGTTAGAGTAGGTAAGTATATGTTTGACGAATATTATTCAAAATGTACCACTTTCAAATAAAAGCAAAGTAGATTACATGTTTTTATAAATAATAAATGATTTTACAATCATTGTTCATTATGACATTGTTGGTGTTACTTATAAACAGGAAAACATTAGCACCGGCAACACTGTAGAATCTTAAAAACATAGATCATTAAATACGTCTATTTGGTTTTGAATATATTGATAATATAAATACTACAGCCTTTCACAAGTTGAGAACATTTTCAAATGATTACTCATCATTGTAGAAATGTACTATATACAATATCTCGTTAATTTCAACCCTTATAAAATTAATCAGGAAAAACCATTACGTGACCTTTAAAATACAATATTTTTTCTGTAATTAATGCTTCTGTAGACCGAAGTGTGAGGTTCCGAAAGGTACCGCTCTCACCTCTGCAAACTACAGTTTGCATTGATATTTCAAGAATTCATTATAACATCAATATAACCTACAATTATTGATTTTCTCTCTGGAAAATTCGTAAGTCTTAACAAATAATCTCTGTCTCTGTAAGTTCCAACATTTTCGTTCTCTTCAAAATTTATGTTTCTTGATTTCACTACTAGTTAAACCAAACCAAATAACATATCGCCAACTATCTATAAAAATACAACTTCAGCCAGTAAATGCATATTCTGAGAAATTACTTTTCGATCTTCAACTGTTGTCAACATACTCGGAAATTCTGAGGTCTAAATGGTTCTTTTTTGCATTGTACATCCTGTGAAATTTAAAAGCCTTTAGTCTTTTGTCCGTCCGTCCTATTTACTTCAAAACTACTTTTATCAAACGAAGAAAGAACAGGGTTAGGAGAACTAATCATTGACGTTATCATTATTAACTTTAACTTGGCTTACCCAATGAAAGGGAACGTAGTACATAATTGATACAGACATATAAGTACATATATGTTTGCCTTATTCAATATTGGTCAAAAATAACTTCAAGCTACTGCCGAACTCTTATCTTTCTTGACAAGGCCAGACTAAAGATGACAAACGAACATTCCATTTAACCCTACATTCAAACTTTCACACTTTCTTTCTAAAAAGACCAACATCTTCCTCACTGTTTACTACTTGTTGGCTCCATCTCTTGACCGCCAAGCCCGTAATGATAATGATAAATACATAGGTACATGTCTCGTTTAAAAGATTTCAAAATTTTCACTTCAATAATGACAGAATAGAAATTGAAGAAATATTGGAATTATACCAAAAGTTCCAACATAAATTTCACGTTCAATTGGCAACAAGCCTGCCGTTTGCATACGAGATTCGCCTTGCAGTATCGGCGAAAGTAATTTTTCAGTCAAATTTGCAATTTATACTTATTCTTATTCCAGGCTATGATTTGGCTCTATATTTAATATTTTGGCAAAAGTTTTTATCAAAATTTTTCACCTAAATGATGTAGGTATTGTGGAGAGCTTCAGGGTGTGACTATCACGATATATCAAACCAGCCAAAAAATATCTCGTTAGGCTGTGGATACCTATGTTTTGAATAGCCCATCAAACACAAAAGTAAATAAATTATATGGGGTATAAACACAATAGTGCATCTAACACATAAACCTATTAACGACATTCATTAAATCAAAATTACGAAAGTATTTTCAAGTTAAAATTACCTCAACTGATCAATCTACATATTACTTATGTTTCGTTTCTTGACACAACTACTTTTTTATGATTCTAGCAAGCATGTTGTTGTCATTAAATATATTTTGTTTGTTTCATGCATTATGCCATAATATAATCAGTGAACCGTAAGATTTTTACTATTGCATGCTTTAGGCTATCGTTCGAACGTTAATTGTGTTATTTTTGAACCAAAATTTTATCTTCAACGTTAATTAATGTCGTTTTGTAATTTTATAGCATCTTCTACTGTATTAGTTGTTCTATGGTTAGTGCTGAGGGAGGTTAGAGAAAAGTAGTGATTCAACATTTTACAAGGATTAAATGAATTGATTAGTTTGTCTGAGTAATGATGAAATAAATGGATAAACTTTTATATTTTATTATGTTAAGAGATTTGTTAATTTATTTTATTTCTAATGTATTGAATTGATTGGAATGTCTTCTTAGAAATGAGATACATGAAAACATTATTTTATTTTATTGTACAATGATTTTTGTTTATTCGTTTTACGTTACGTGGTTGCAATATTTATTTTAAGGGAAAGTTTTTCTGGCCTTGGCGCAACAGTGAATTACCTACCTACAACACGTTCTGAGCAAACAAATAGGTCCTAGTAGCATTGTGGGTATTTTGACATTTCCGCAAAACCAAAATAGAAGATCAGAACGTTGACTGAGCAAATGTGTTTGCCCATAACGCGCTCTGGGTATTTTATTTCGGAAGTGACCGAATAGAAATAACCAGAATTCGACGTAGGTATTCTGATTTTGTCTACGTCGCGTTCTGAGTAAAAATGTCGGTCAGTGGTCGAATTTGGTCTTTGAGCGCAATATCTATACACCTCTAGGCACGGTTTGTGTATGAGAAACCAAACAATCTCATGTAATTGTATTCACCAATGTCACAATTTAAAATTATTTTGGGCTATAGAGAGCGTTCCCCAAAAATGATACATTTAGAAGTTATATTTCTTCAAATGGAACACCCTATATATTTTTATATTTTTCAATTCAAGATTCCAAATGTACGTGAGTTACTTCAATATGAACTTTCATTAATATGAGTTATGAATGTTGAGACATAATTGAAGTATCTATAGAGTTTTGAGTCGCAGAAGCCGGCAAATATTTCCATAGGATATATGATATGACAAACATCGACTTAAGATGACCTAGTGCCTAGTATGTGATCTTAACCTGAAGTTATATTGAAGTATATTTGAAATTTCCGTTTTATTTTCTTCTCAAGATAATCGGTAATTGTCAAGGAAAGTCTCGAAGTTTGTGTGTCGTTTCTGGTCAAAGTAAGATATGGCAAACCACACTGAAAGCGTTATAGAGGTCAAGCTGCGGTGAATCGAGAATCTGGGCTAGCATGTCTCTATCGTTGTCTCTGCCAGTGCTGTTGGAAACTTTGTTCCATCTGGATATACTAATAATAATAATAATAATAAAGAACTATAGAGCTTCCTTTGATTGAACTTATGTTATGATATTGGTTATATGCTTGAGGACTTAAGTCGGTTTAGGTCATCTTGAATGCCAAATCATCGCTGGATTGCTTAACACCCAGTTTATTTTTAATTACGAGTATATTGTAACGGGGATTTATATTAAAACTGGGTTCGATTTAGTTCTACTTATTTATTTTCACTAATAACTACACGACTATATACACATTTATATTCACATTTATTTCTCTGCCTATATACGACTTTCTAATGTCTATGATTTATGACCGATTGTGATCTATGACTGACTAACTACTTCCGTGGTCCGTGTGTTTATATCCACTTATCTTCCTATCTCGAAGCTTCTCGTCCTTTCTAATATGTTGTTCTGGATGTATTTCCCAATATATTCCTTCGAAAATAGACCAAATCAGTATATTCTTCATGTTTCTGGATTCCCAGGATGTTATTACCAACATTCTCCTTAAAGAGCAATCGAGACGCTTCCAGGGCTCCAGATATTTGTGTGTGTGAGTGTGAGTGTCTTTTATTATTTGAGTGAGTTCTCACGTTACACTGCCCCCTCATAACATCTGATCGTCCCGATCAGATCATCCTTGGTAGTACCTTGCTGCATTTCTGTTCTATGGCGGAATCTGCACTTGGTTCCTGCCAGGCAAACACCCTTGTTGAAGAAGTAACAGTCTATCGTCTTTTCCGAGTACACTCCTTTTGGATTGAAGCAACACACGGTAATTTGCACGCCAGCGTCCTGGAAGATGTATTCGATCATGCTCCTTACAATTTTCCAATCTAGCCCGTCTAACCCGCAGCCTATTTTCGGAAGACCCAACTTCTTGATGTCAACTCCTGACTTCATTCCTTAGGCTTTTCAGTGCATGCCAGATATCCTTGTAAGTGGGTTTTCATCTAGACATCTTCTTCGTAACCAAATAGAAGAGGTTCCGATTACCATCTGCTAATCGCAGAACTTTTCCTACTCTTAGTCGTTGGGCTGACAATTCAGTCTTTCAAACTTCCTTTTAAACACCAGAGCAATTCCTCGGGCCATACGTAGATCCTCCGCTACACAATGGGCAATAGAAATGTCGGCTGGCAGTTGGAAAAGATCATGTTGAACCTCAACTGTCACACCAAGTCTCACCTTCTTCCAATCCGCATAGTCGGCCATGAACTCGTTGAAGCTGACATCTCCTACGGCCAAATTCCAGGTCATAAGGTATGCGCAACTCGCGCCCCAACATTAAACTAGCAGGAGTCTGACCAGTTGTTTCATTCACAGCCGCCCGATAGGCCATCAGGAAAAAATGGATGTACTGATCCCAATCTCTCGGATGTTCTGAGACAACCTTAGAGAGGTGCATGCCCATGGTTCGGTTCATCCTCTCTACCATTCCGTCCGATTGAGGATGCAAAGGGGTCGTTCTGGTCTTGTTTGCACCTATTAGTCTGCACATATCTTTGAACAGGGCTGACTCGAAGTTTCATCATTGGTCTGAATTGATTTCTAGAGGAACGCCAAAACGTGAAAAGAATTCCTTCACCAACATTTCTCGGCGACGGTCAATGCTTCTTGGTTAGAGATTGCGTACGCCTCTGTCCACTTTGTGAAGTAATCCATGGCTACGAGGATATACTTAATCCCATTGTCCGTTTCAGGAAATGGCCCAGCAATATCCACAGCAACTCGCTCCATGGGACTCCCAACATTATACTGCCTCATAGGTGCCCGCTTTCTGCCAAGTGGTCCATTGCTGGCTGCATACACTTCACACTTACGGCACCACTGTCTCACATCTTCTTTGCAATTCACCCAATAGAATCGCTCTCGAACCTTCTGCAGAGTCTTGGTGATTCCAAAATGCCCACCCAAGGCTCCATCATGTAGCTGACGTAGCACCTCCGGCACTTTGCTTCTTGGAACAACTAGTTCTAATCTGGATTCAGTACCATCTTCAGACTCAAAGGTTCTATACAGCAGATCATCTCTTAACACAAAAGAGTTCTATTGGCTCCAATATGTTTTCACTTCAGGTCTTCCTAAGTTTATATCCTGCCAAGACGGCCTCTCCTTACGGCGCATCCACTCCAAGACCACTCTCAAACATGGGTCGTTCTCTTAGGCCAGTTTCATTTTTTCGGGCTGCCACTCCTCATTCTCTACGATTGTTCGTCGTATAGGGCAAAGCTTCTCTTCCATCTTCGAGCAGTGGGTGCAGTTATAGTTGCACGGTCTTCTGGATAAGGCATCAGTGTTTCCATGAACTTTTCCTGCCCTGTGCTCGATGTCATAGTCATATTCCTGAAGACGTTCTAACCGTCTTGCCACTTATCCTTCATGATTACGGAATTGCAGGAGCCACTTCAACGCTGCATGGTCAGTTCTAACTAGAAAGCGGCGACCATACAAATACTCATGAAAGTGTTCGCAGGCTTTCACTACTCCCAACAGTTCCCTTCTGGTAATGCAATAATTCGTCTCCGATTTTGGCAAAACCTTGCTGAAGTAGGCAATCACTTTCTTCTGCCTGTCTTGAATCTGAGAGAGGACATCACCAATTGCTGTATTACTGGCATCTGTGTCCAACACGAATTTTCCGTCATGCCTCGGATAGCCCAAGATTGGTGCGGTGATAAGAGCTTCTTGCAGTTGTTCGAAAGCTCTCTGACACTCATCATTCCAGGAATATTCTTTGCCTTCTTCTGTTAGTTTAGTTAGAGGCTTAGCGAAACCTTTCACAAACCGTCGGTAGTAGGTACACAAGCCCAGAAAACTTCTAAGCTCATGCTTGTCCTTGGCCATTCCTTAATAGCTGTTATCTTTTCTGGGTCTGTCGTGATGCCGTCCCCAGGTACGATGTGACCCAGATATCTTACTTCACGTCGGAATAGATAACATTTCTTAGGACTCAGCTTCAGGTTGTCCTCACGTAATCGTTGGAAAACATCTCTTCAATTCTTCGAGTGTTCCTCAAGTGATTTTCCTACCACGATTACGTCATCCAAATACACTAGGCAGGTTTGCCATGTCAGTCCTCTCAAAACTGCTTCCATGAGCCTCTCAAACGTAGTGGGAGCATTGCATAGACCAAACGGCATCACAGTGAATTGCCAAAGCCCTGATCCTATCGAGAAAGCAGTCTTTTTTCGATCTGTGGAATCCATTCCAACTTGCCAGTATCCACTTTTCAGATATAGTGTAGAAATCCATCGTGACCCAGAGAGAGTATCTAGGGTGTCATATATTCTGGGTAACGGATAACTATCCTTCTTAGTGACTGAATTCAGAAGTCGGTAATCTACACAGAATCTTGTAGAACCATCCTTTTTCTTCACGAGCACCACTGGCGAGGTCCATGGACTATTTGATGGCTCAATCACTCCATGTTTGCTCATTCCTTGAATCATTTTCTTGGCTTCGTTTCTTTTGGCCAATGGAAGTCTTTTTGGCTGAGCGTTACCCGTGTTTATCTTGTGAGTCACTATACTTATTTTACCTTTGTATTCTTCTTCCATCGCAAACAAGTCCTGGAATTCCACAAGCATATCTCTCACTTTTCGTAATTGTTTCTCGTCTAAGTCTTGGACAGTCTTGATGACCACAACAATCAGCTCTTTCAAATATCTGGTCCTGGATGGTTTACTAGTCGTACTTCCCTTGTTCATCTTGATGGGGCTCTGCTTTAGATTCATTACTCTGACAGGAACCTCATCTCCTATTCGAACAAGAGCTTTAGCTGTCAGAAATTCCTTATTATTCATTTCTTCTACCAGTCTCAGACTTCAGATTTGTAGTTTCCGTCCGGGTTGGTCATCAGTATTTTTTCACTATAGCCGGGTATTATTATGTCACTAGTCGTTATCAATCGGACAACATCTTCGTTATCCTCGTGAAAGGGCAGTTCTTCATTGTCGAACTTCAAGACACCATTTTTGACATCCAACACAGCCCCAAGCTTTTTCAAAAGGTCCATTCCCAAAATAAACTGGTCAGATATGTCTGCGATTAAAACTCTGTGCTTGATGGTGATCTTGCCAATGCTGATGGTCATGCTCGCTTTACCATGTGTTCTTATTTTCTCTCCAGTCGCTTTTCTGAGTTGGACCTTTGTTGGTAGTATCCGGGAATGATCTGTGATGAGCTCTGGCCTGGCTATTGTTCTTGTTGCACCAGTGTCTATTAGGCGTGTTCTGTCTTCTCCATTGATTCTACCATCGATGTATAAACTCAAGGCTCCACCAGAAGATGACACATTGACCGTAATTACTGGGGCACTATTTCTGCAGGTCGACGATTGCCCCCTCATCTCGACCCATTCTAGTTTTCCGATTGTGCAACGTTCTTCTTACAATTGCGGCGTACGTGTCCTAGCTCACCACAGTTTCAACAACTTGGCTCTTTCTTCTTTGATTGCGCTCCCGAAACTAGCTTCTTTATCATGTCTAACAAGGAGTCTCTATTGGATTGGTCTTCTTCCTCGATTGCTCTTACACGGTGCCCCCGGGAAGTTTGGCTAGCGGCTTCATGCTCCAAAGCAATAGCTAGTGCTTCATCTAGCAATTTTGGTCTGTCCAGCTTCAACGCCTTCTGCAGCTCTCTCTTACTCCATTTACAAATGTGTCCACCGCAATTTCATCAAGGAAGCTATCGGCAGCTGTAGTATATGCTAGTCGCACAATACGAGCTACCTCTCCTTCAAACTCTTGCAGACTCTCATTTGCACGTTGCGCCCGAGATCGCAGTTGTGCTTTGTATACTTGCTGGAGATGACTGTCTCCATACCGATTCTCTAATTTAGAAAGCAAGACATGGTAGTTTGCTTGGCCAGCTGGAATAGACCTTAGGATGTCTGCTGCATCACCTCGTAAAGCAGCAGTTAACGAAACAGCTTTCTGATCTTCGGTCCACTGGTGAGCCATTGCCACTGCTTCAAATTGCTTTCGATAGGTTGACCAGGAGCACTTTCCATCAAAGTTTGGCAGCTTAACTTTCATACTACCTGCAGCTATGTCCCCTATATTGAAAGTCTGGCTCGCATTTTCATCTTTTTGTATACTGCAGTGAGCATTCTCAACTGCCATTTCCAATGTCTTGATTTTCTGTTGCAGTAGCTCCATGTTCTTCTCTGTCTGTGACAAATTTTTCGTCAACTATTCTTGAAATTTCTTCAAACTTGTTCGAGACTTCATCGAATTTCACCTCAAATGTCCTGGTTACTTCCTCGAATTTTTCGTAACTTTTTCTAGAAATTTCTTCGAACCTTTTCGAGACTTCATAGAATTGCACCCCAAATGTTCTGGTTACTTCATTGAATCTTTCGTTATTATTTCTAGAAATTCCTTCGAATTTTTCTTTGTTATCTCTTGAAATTTCTTCAAACTTTTTCGAGACTTCATCGAATTGTTCATTATTATTTCTAGAAATTTCTTCAAACTTTTTGGAGACTTCATCGAATTTTTCATTATTATTTCTAGAAATTTCTTTCAGTAACAGTTCTTCAGGATCTTCTCCATTATCAATCAGAGTGTCCCTTAACCGTTTCTGGAGGGTCGCTTTATTACAGGAATCGTCACAATCCCGCTCCACCAACTGTTCTTTGAGTTGTTTCTTGGTTAACTGCACTAATTTCATTTTGAATTGTCTTTATTAACAATGTCAATTAGTTAATAGAGTTTTTAAAGTCACGAAAACGAACAAAATTCTTCACACTTACACGAGAACGAGCAAAAGTCTTCACATTCAAACGAAAACGAACAAAAAGTCTTCACACGAAAAACGAACTAAAAAGTCTTCACACTAACACAAAAACGAACAAAAATTCTCAACACGAAAACGAACAAAAGAGTCTTAGCAAACCGCAGTCTCTTGAAGTCTGTCCAATTTTACAATCACTCACTTATTCCACACTGACACCAATGTAACGGGGATTTATAATAAAACTGGGTTCGATTTATTTCTACTTATTTATTTTCACTAATAACTACACGAATATATACACATTTATATTCACATTTATTTCTCTGACTATATACGACTTTCTATTGTCTATGATCTATGGCCGATTGTGATCTATGACTGACTAACTACTTCCGTGGTCCGTGTGTTTATATCCACTTAACCTCCTATTTCGAAGCTTCTCGTCCTTTCTAATATGTTGTTCTGGATGTATTTCCCCAATATATTCCTTCGAGAATAGACCAAATCAGTATATTCTCCATGTTTTTGGATTCCCAGGATGTTATTCCCAACATTCTCCTTCAAGAGCAATCGAGACGCTTCCAGGGCTCCATATATTTGTGTGTGTGTGTGAGTGTCTTTTATTATTTGGGTGAGTTATCACGTTACAATATTTTCGTCAATAGCTCACAAGTTCTGACGATCCTATGGAATATTTTATTTAGAATTCAATAATGTTGACGGTTTATAATTTAAAATTCGTAGCCTGATATTACAATAGGAGCCTTTTTAATTCGTAATGAAACACTTTCACTATATCTTCAAGACACAATTGGGGCCTTTGGTGAAAAATTGCTTTTGTCGGCACGATATAGCCACTAGGAAAGAAATAATCCAGCGCGTTTTGGCCGAAAAAGTGCTAAGTATTCCAGCGGCTTATTTTCAGCTGGTACATGCGTTAGCATCTGTTCAAAGTTCACATTTAAGGTTCGCCACCGGGCTATAGTTAGATTCGTGTTCGTGTGCTAGCGGAAAACTATCCGCTAAGCTACTTAGCACTTTTTCAGCAAAAACACTCTAAAGTATTTGTTTCCGAGTGGCTAGCTAACGCCGACAAAAGCTATTTTCTGCCAAACACATTCATTGTTACAATATTTGAAGACACATTCAAATATGAAAGATGTGAAGATTTCTACTGTCAAATATGTTAAAATATAAATGGCTTTGTTCAACAGTCGATAAATAGGTATTACGATGTCAACAATTCACTTCATTCAAAATGATACATCGATAACTTCGCCCAAACATTTCGTACAGCGATTCCAGAGCCTTTTTACCCAATATAATTAAATGTCCACAAAGCCCAAAATGGTCACTTCGCCCAAAACTCGTTGGTGGACAATTTTCCCAAAATGTCCACTCCGCCCAAATTAACTGAAAGTTCTTATTTTGGTCGAACGAAAGTTAATATTATATGTGTTTCAATTTTCAAATTCAAGGTATGGAATGTATTTTTTAAAATGTTAAAATTTCATTTGGTAACAGAGATAAGGCCGTTTAAATAGTTTGCTATTTTATTTCATATCTGAGCAACTATATTATGAAAAACAAGTTGCTTTAGAGGGACTATCATATTTGAATTGAAGATCTATCAATTTATATATTGATTTTTGCAGCCCATAGATTACTGAAGATAATATATTTTTTTAAACAGTAATATAATGAACTAAACATTCCACTGTCTTGATTTTTTTTATGTTTAGTAACAGCACAAGAGTCAATGAGTGCTTTATTCATATATACTGGCTGTATTCAGTTTTAGCAAAACTTGATTTATTAGCGTATATATTATATATTCTTCTTGGTAGCCCTACCTTTTGAGTATTAGCTTAAAGTCAGGATCCGATTTGGTATTCTTGTAGAATACTGTTTGACATATGGGCAAGGAATATGGCGGATGTCCAATCTTAATTTAAATAAAATTTAATAACCTGTATATATTTTCAGTTACTTTTCTGATATTTGATTAGTTATTCTGAGGAATCCAAAAAAATAAAATATTTAAAATCGGTCCAGCCAATCTTGAATTATAAATTTGTCACTAACACCACTTTGTTTTATATTTTAAGATATATTTATCATTTTTATTTATTGAATGAATTTCTCGGTGACTTTTTCTTAATTAAGGTGAAGTTGAATTACAATACTATTTTATGCTGGTCTACTTTTCTAATAAAATTTAAACAGTTATAATAATAATTTATTAATAAGATCCCGAATTGAGTTCGATCAAAACAAATAAACAATTTGTGTGAAGTGGCCATATTGGTCTTTGTGGACTTTCAGTTAGTTTCGGCGAAGTGTCTAAAATATGAAAATTGGAATAAAAATAAATAATGAGACTTCAAATTTTATCAAAAATTTCTGGCACTTGTTTAGAATAATATTGAATTTATTATGACGGCTCTTATAAAAAGTTCGAAAAGTTAAAAAAATTAGTCACAGAGCTTTACAATCACTTTCTGAGATATTATACCTAGTTGATGGGAATACCTATCTAATCTAAATACTTAAGAGACCGAGTATCAAAAACCTAAATTAGTGACATGACGGGCTAGCAGCTAGCGAATATCTATTATTTGGTATCCTGTCAAACTACTATCCGTTTCATTTGGAATCTATACCACTAGATTCGACAATGACATGATAACTATCTTCTATCGATTGACATAACCCCATAATCTCAAATTCCATAGCACACTAAAGAATATTTTTAGTTATTTATTGCTTGTTTGAGTTCCAGTAGGTACTCTTTCACGATTTTGTGCTCATGTCACGTATTTTTTTATTCAAATCAACTTAAATATGTACCTAGGCCACAAAAGGAAATGTCGCTTTACAACAATTTTTAACTACGTCATTATGAAACAAAAAGAATTTCAGCGAAAGCCTGAAAACTATGTCGACCCAAGATCAATGCACAGAGAGCTCCTTGTATTCCATCAAAAACTTGTAAGAGCAATTACTTGTTGCAAGAAGTCGTTGCGAATGTGCTCCACAAACCGCGTCCTTTTCTAACAAGTCGTGAATTAAATATGTCCAGTACCGTTTTGCGCACTGGAAAGTTTTCCCTTGACGGTTAGTTTTGGTTAATTTCCAACCGAGTGCTTAATTTTGGGTGAACACGAAACGCTCCAGAATGGCCGTAAAACTCCTACATTTGACATTTGAGAAGTTGGAATGAGTTTCTATTCTACAATAAAATAACTACAAAGTTATATTCTTGGTATAATATAATAATTCTTTATCACATAAAAGATTCCTATCGAAATGAATATCATAACCGTAGTGATGCTAAGTGATGCTTCTATAATAATATTATCTTTGTATAGCTCATATTCAAGTTAGATATTAATAGTCACGGTCGTAACTAGCGATAAGTCTAGTCTCTCTCATCTGCATGATAATTGTTTGACGACAGTAACTGTTATACAGGAATTATTGTATAAGTCGAAAGGGGGAAAAAATCCCAAATCTCTAATTGTCTAGAACTACATTCAGCATATACAAAAAAAATGCATTGGTCCATCCCTAAGGTTGCATAAAAGATTCAATTTGAACGTACAGGTTTTTCAACTTACAATAAAAAATTATTAGCAATAAAATTTTTACTTTCTGAACTTTCCTGTGCAAATATTTTCGACATTTGGATATTTTCTATGCCCAAGTGTTTTAGTTGATGAAATAGTTGCACCTATACAGATCGAATCACAGAAATAGAATCACAGCATATTCAGAGAATAACATAGTCCCATTTACATATTCTTAACTGGCGTAAATCTCTAGCTCTAGCTAGCAAATCAACATGACAAACATTTCTCTACCATTGTTTGACTTTGGGAATGGCTGAAAGTAAAGTGAACATTTTTCATGTTATGTTCCTATTCGAGTGATTCGGATGTATACTCTCTGATTGAAAGGTCAACGGTATAAAAACAATTGATTGTTGCCGCTAATTTCCATTTGAACTATTTTAGAAATCTCATTACACTGGACACGTCGTTAGATAACATATTAAAGGAAATAGAGGGAGAAGTATCCCAAAATAAATATGATGGAAATCATCAAGAAGTTGCCGAAGACACTTTTTCAAAAAACTCATGGAGCAATTGGGGACAATATTTAGAGTTTTTTTGAAGAGGTACTTGATAAAGTTAAATAAAGTGGAGTAGTGCATTCCGGGATGATTTTGGTTATGGACGAGTTCCTGCACCGACCACTCCAGTTGATTGGGAAAAATAACAAACTGGAAAATATTCTGTTTAAAGATCACAGAGAAAAACGCTGTATGTAATGGAACACACTGGAATTATATCTGGTGTTTTTAATCTGATAGAGGCAAAACAGATTCCAAGAAAAGACAACAATTAGAGTCAGGTGAATTAAATTTCCTTCAAAAAGGAAAAAGCGAAAGATAGATAAGTGTAGAGTTAGAAAACATGGTTGGCATAGAAGATGAAGAAGTACATGCACAGGAAGAACAGGAACTACTAGTGATTACTGTAGGAGACTTTATTGCATGCCAAAATGGGGATGAACCAACGGGCGCACATAAATGTATTATTTGTGACAAATTCGTTCACATCTTTAATGGTTGTTCAACTCCAGTAACATGTGAAAGTGAAGGATATGGCGAGAAATGTTTATGTATGGAGCTACTAAAGTTCAAATATTCTGCGTCTCAGATGATGTTTGTTGAGAATTGGCGGAATATTGGAGAAACCAGGAAAAAAAGAAAACGTAATCTTTATTTAAAAAAACATCTTTTGAATACATTGAATTTTCCCAGTATTCAAATACCAATTTTGAAGAATGGTATTATCAACGGTTGATATATCAAAACAGACGGCCATACTAGGAGCGTTACAAATACTTGTGCATTTGATTTCAGTCTTCAAGTAGTGCTAGCAGCGCTGGTACAAGATGTGAATATTCGTGACATTATTAAAAATCTAGAAAATCCATTTCTCAGCTTGGCTCTTTCACTAGTAGACAAAGTTCTCATTCGAACCACTTTATATAAAGCTCAGATGGAACTTCTTTTTAGATATCTCGCTTCCGGTGATAGCAGATTGGCAATCAAAGAGTATAAGACAGTTATGGATTGTCCGATCGGAATCTCATACACTGTTTTGCATACGTTATGAAATAATCCGAACTGCCAAGAACTTTAATCTTTTGTGAAAGGATGTTCTCCGCGAGCAAAAAAAAGAACCTCGATTCTTATTTCTTACGCAGGAACTTTTGATAGTAGTTTAATTTATCATAAATGAGAAACAGTTAAGCTTAGAAAGTTCCATATGCAACACATGCAATGCTAATGCTAAAATAACTTTAAATACATTAGGCATAGTAAAGCAAATATTTTATGAAAAATAGCAATTTAACATTTTTTTACCCGTAAGTACATTAACATTACAAACTTACTATTTTTATAATTAATTTTGTTTTATTTTTGTAGAATACTTCAAAATACAATGTTCTAATAATAGAATTATAATTATAGAATTATAATTTTTTAAATCTTTTAATGTTGGTAATTAGATACAATTGTCGAATTTATTATTAATGTAGAAATTATGCAGAAATAGAAAATAATAGGGGTGCTTGTGATTTTCTCAGGTAAACTTATGTTCTTCAAGGTTGAGGATGCTGATCTGAAAACAGGTGTAAGACTGGATAGAATACCCTTGAATATGTACCTCAACATAGGTAATGAGCAACTAATCTACAATTTGACTAGAATAATCCATTTCCAAAGACCTTATAGGCCAATGAAAGACTATTTTGAGAACATAGTTAATCAAGTCGGCCATTATACTGCAGTTTGCCCGAGACGTTATGACTGGGTTGAGTATGACGACATGAAAAAGAGAGCTTTATTATTATACAAAAAAAGTAATATTAAAAAGAATTACGCAAAGAAATATGTAAATTTTATTGAATTTTTACAAATTAACTCAAATAAAAGTTACTATTATAGTTTATGTACTGGGGGTATAGATTATATGTTTTTGCTCTGAGAGCGACGATCTCCGTCATTTTCTATGAAATATAAGATCAATTAATGTCGGAATGCAGAACTTAATTAGCACTCAATTAGCCCTACAAGCACTAAAGAAGAAGTTCTCAAAAAATTGATTTCTAAAAAGCAAAGCAGCCATTTTCCGAAAAATTATAAGAGCAATCATTTTCGGGATACTGCACTTAGTTAACCCTACAAAAACTAAAAATAAGATCTCAAAAAAGTTTACTTTTAAAGGTTTCGTTGCTAGCTTTAGATCTAGAGCTAGCAAAGCAGCCATTTTTTAAAAAACTATAAGAGCAAATAATTTCGACATACAGCAATACATTAGCACTTAATTGTCTCTACTAATTGATCTTATTGATTTTTTAAAGCAAAGCAGCCATTCTACGAAATACTACAAGAGCACTTAATTTCAGGATACACAACTTAATTAGCACTTAATTAGCTCTACAGACACCAAATAAGATTTTCTCAAAAATATGGTTTTTGAAGCAAAGCAGCCATTTTCCAAAAAACTATAAGAACAATAATTAATTTAGAAATACACACTTAATAAGCCCTACAAGCACTTAAAAAGAAGTTCTCAAAAAGTTGACTGTTAAAGATTGCTGTGCTAGCTTAGATCTAAATCCAGCAAAGTATCCATTTTACAAAAAAATATAACAGCAATTAATTTTGGAATAAAGCAACTGATTAGCACTTAATTAGTTCTACAAGCAATAGATAATATTTTCTAAGATAAGTTGATTTTTAAAAACAAAGCAGTCATTTTCCGAAAAACTATAAGAGCAATTGATTCCAAAATACCGCACTTAATTAGCCCTACAAGCACTATAAAAGAAGTTCTCAAAAAAGTTATTAAGGGTTGCTGTGCTAGCTTTATTCCAAAGCTAGCAAAGCAGCCATTTTCCAAAAAAACTATAAGAGCAATTAATTTCGAAATACAGGACTTAATGAGGAATTAATTAGCTCAACAAGCACCAAATATGTATTTCTGATTCTCCTCACTTTGCTCTCTTAGCTTTAGGGACGTTCTTCAGAATTACTTATGTCTATTTTTAAGCAGGAGAAGACTGAGTTCCAAAATCCAGCAATATCTATCGATTTCAGATTTCAGAGAAAAAGATTCTACAGAAAGATAGGTCATACATGACAAAGTTTCAGTCATTTAAAATTTGAGTAGGAAATTAACCATAAAGGATTCTTGGGGCGCATACAAACAGCTTAAATCCAAGTTAGTGGTATTCTCCGTTAACCGAAGAACTGCTAAAACACAAGAAGTTTTTGGATTCACTTTCTCGTTTCTCTCTATAGACATAGAAACTAGTAGAATGCTGGTGAGATAGTATGTTGGTGGTCTGGTAATTTCTTTTTTTGACAGAAGGACCCAAACGGAGGAGGTATACCTACAATTCGACTGTCTGTTTTTTTTTTGGTTTGTGCGCGCTGGATATACTAAACGAACTCCGATTTTGATTATTTTTTATTCATTTGAAAGAGGAGACGTGATATATGGTCCCATATTCGTAAAAACTCAAATCCGAAATCTCCTTTCCTTAAAAAACACCCGGTGGAGGGGGTAATTTTTCTCGAAAATTGAAAATATAAGAGAAGAGAATTAAGGATAGGACAATATCCGGAAACATTTAAAGTGAACATATTTTAATAAGAGTGTGGATGTGGAGGGGGCAATTTGTTTCAAAAATTGCAAATCTGAGGCAGCCAAACTAAGGACCAGATTATTTGTAGCAATATTTATATTTAGCATTTTTTCCATAGAGTTAACCTTTTCGAGTTACAGCGGTGGTAAAGTCTAAAATATGTGTATTTCCGCAACGATGTTTTAAGATTTCTGAATAATAACAAAAAAAAAGCAAAGTATTCATGGGTAATAATAGTATATTTGAACGCTCAACGATTTTCGTGAATAATGTTACACTGAAAAGTGAGAAATAAATATTTTTTACAAAGAATTGGTGCGACGGTATTAGTTGGTGCAAAATATTATCTAATTGTGAAGTTGGTGCCAATCACCAATGGTGGCGCTGCTGGATGTAAAGAACAATGAAGGAAAAGAAATATTGAAATATAACCTCACTTTGAAGTGCCGGCTCGAAACATAATTACAACATAGACAAAAATAAACAAATGCGTACGGGAATGGCATTGGGAGGAAAGAAGTCGGTAACGATATAGATTGCTGTGTCGTTGGCTGTCACTACAAAAAAGGCCAAAATGCGGAATTACATTTTCATTCCTTTTCTCGCAAAAATGAGGGGCATGTGGAAATCGTGAACAACTGCAGAATCCACGTAAACAAACATGTAAACTTTTTGAGTATATTCTTTATTCTTTGATACAAATCTGTGTAAATGAACAAGTCGGGTTATGTTTCAATACTTCTTTTCTCGGTTAGCCTTACTTCCAGCAGAGGACGTACCTCTGGATTCGCGAATAGAATAATATTATTTTGTATTTTTCAGTGCACCAACTAATAACGTCCAGCCAATTTTTTGTAAAAAATATTTTGTCTAATGAGTGCTTTCAATTTTTCTCTGTATCTAGCGCGTGCTGAATTAGTCACTAGTTACTGAGATGATGGTCCGTATTATTCTCAGGGGATCCGCAGTCTATCAATTTTATATTTCTACGATGTTCTCAGACGGAATTACCAAAAGGTAGGGGGCGCCAATATAGCCAAAAAGTTCTTTTTGACACAATTTTTTTTTGTTTTCGTGCTGCAAAATATTACCAAAAATAACAGCAAAGAGCGTAAGAAAATATTGAGATACGAGAGAAATTTAAAGACATGATCAACAAAATGCGTTGAAAACCAGTCGGACGAGACGAGAAACGACATAAAAACACAACAAAATATCAAGAAGAAGCGCAAAAACTGTAGAATAACGTGAGAAAATATTAGGAAACGAATAAAATATACAAGACGAGAAGCGAAAACGGTATAACAAGCAAGAAAATGCCTGGAAGAAACGCAAGACACGAGAAGACGAGAGCAACTGCCACGCGCTATAATTTGAATTTTCCGCCATAGAGACGTGGCCTGGCTGATACAGCAGAGAGCGTTGAGGGAAGAGCGGACCTTGGGGAAGAGGACTTTGTTCGAGGTAAAGAGAGCCAGTTTCGCTTTGACCTTTGAATTCCTTATAAGAAATTATACGTAAAAATGATCGATTTTGGGCCCGAACTCTCGTAGCATATCTGCAGTGCACTATTATTTAGAAAGTTTTCATCAAGGAAAAGCTCAAATTTTATATAACACTTTTTTCCCGTGCTCGGCTAAGGCAGAGTTGTGAAATTTCTAGCGTCACCAGCGCCAAGACCGGTTTTGGAAATACATCACAGTCTCACGGGAAGCTTCCATAACCTACAACAGCAACAAAGATCGTTTCATCGGCATCCCCCGAATCAGGATCAAGACTGCTGGCAAGCAACAGGAAACAGCTCTCATAAAATCTTCCGGCTATGATTCCATCACAATAGTCGAGTTTTGTTGTGGCTTTGGCCGGCCAAAACCTGAAGACGTATTTTTGAAAACTAACTCCCAAACGTATATATTCATTTTAAACCTTCAACTGCGAACCTACGTGCTCTTCCTTCACGCCTTTACCGGTTGTGACACAACTTCAGCTCTATACTTCAAAGTAAAATTGAAAGTCGTCAAACTTCTAAAAAACATCAAAACACTAGAATCATCCGCAAACATTCTCAGTGACCTCTGCTGAACCTCTCGAATCAGCGAAATGAGGCATATTTACAGCATTTTATGGCGATACCACTTCCAAAGACTCCTTCGGCAAAGATCGTACAACGGTCTTTTTTTATATATGTATTATAAATATAGGTATATAGACATAGATATATTTTAGGATTGTAGTTACAGCTTCTTTGAAATACATACAACACAGTATTCAGCTACATACTATATTTCCTTATATCTAATTTACTGCCATCTGTCATCGACTAGTTCAATGAGCTCTAAACTAGGACATGCATGTCCATCCAAAAAGAAGCGGCCTACCCAACACAAAATTGATTTTGTGAAACTAGACAACTAACTATACAGCACTACGGAATACGGAATGAGATCAATTCAATTACGCATATCTTAGATCATTGTAAAAATGTAGGTAAATAGAAAATGTTACAAAAACAAAAGCTTGTGTGTAGGTGCTTAGAAGTAGAAGATAAAGAATTTTCAATTCATCTAGGAAAACAAATTTAACTACGTAGGTATTTGTCGTGTTGAAACTATACTCACAAGAGTGATGTAAAGTGAGTTAGTTGGTTGACGTTGTAAATATAGGTACCTGCCTATTCTATATTATGTTTTCTTTGATCATGGAGAATCATAAATGATTTCATAATTATATTCAAGTTGTACAAACGATTATTGATAAACGGAGAATGAAATCGAATATTTCATGGTTTAGTTTAAAAACCGTGTTGTCTAATCTTAACCGAATACCTACCTAAAATAACTTCATTAATAAAAACGACAGACAAGAAAATCTCCACAAACGATTGATATAATTTTTTTTTCTGTGAACTCAACTTAAGCTAAAGGACAGTTGGGTTAGGTAGGTACAAAGAATAAAAAACATCTTTGGGTTGGTGTATGATCAGTATTTATATCACTCAACATAAATTCAAAAATCTAATTCTTAACATAAATTACTGACTAATTGGTTTGTTGTTGGTGAACTATCGATCAGCCAATAAGTTTCTGAGATTGAATCAAATATCGTAGGTGTAACTCAAATATAACAAGGTGATGGTTAATGGTTAGTGTTTAGTTTTTGTGAAAAATTAAGATTCAAATGTCAAACTATTAGACAACCAACAGTACAACACGGTTGAAGCAATATTAGCAAATCAATTTTATAACGAAAATGGAATTATCACGAATATTCACAAGCGACTGACATTCAAACTATTCGCAAATTATATTACAATATTCTTTGTAACTATTCATTTTATGAAAAATACAACTGATATAATTACTCTCACAAAGCTATAATTTTGATAGCCCAGAGCAAATTTTGAGTTAAATCATTACTTTCATCTCAAAATAAAGGATATCAGTGAATTATTTTAGTTATACATTCGATTATTAATCAAATAAATACGAAAAACCTAATGATTAACGGTTAATTTAATTGTTATTGATTAATTCAGATCCAATCCAATTAGTAATTAATTAAAAATACACACAGTCATTTGTCTTATTTTATTAAACATAATAATGTATTAGTTATTCGGTATTCCGTTATTATTGAAATAGTTACCTATATATTGCAAGTAGGTAGGGTGAATGCGTCAGTAGGCCGGTCCCATCTAGTGGTCGGACAGATACCCCTTTAATTATAATATATATTTTGAATCTCAAGCGTTTTTCAAGTTCCTTGTGTGCGTATTCAAAATCTCCAGTTTATGAACTGTACGGACACCAACTTCCCTTTAGGTCAGATCTAACTGAATATCCGCGAAAACCGTCCAAGAAGTTGTTGTTCGCCAAGCAGTGCAAACATCCTGGACAGAACATCGAGTGGGAGAACTTTAACACTAAGGACCAATTACTGTGCAACATCGATAGCTTTTATAAGTGATTTTTCTAACGGATGTTTAGTCAAATAACCTTAATTTCTATAAATTTAGTGTAAAAATGCATTTCTATAAATTTAGTGTAGAAACAAGGTGGCCGGCCACTAGTTTCGCAATTTTTGATAGTAACTAGTAGTCGGCTCCCCGGCCGACTACTGGCTCACGAGGAAAAATTTTTTTATTTCTCTATCATATTCAATAAGAACAATATTCACATTATCTTTGTCTTATTGCATAGTTTGGTATAAGCTTATTGCCTTGTACCAGCACGCTTGGAAAAAATCTTACAAGCCATCAAATCTGGTGGCCGATTACTAGAGCTTACATCTTTTCGTAATTTCACCAGTAATCGGCCACAACATTTCTGAGGCTATTTCAATCAAATTTTGCTCGGAAAAGTTGATTTTAACAATCCTTAGGTCATGTCAGGCCGTGCTTAAACAAAGATTAATCAACATAATGATGAAAACTTAGCAAGCTCTCTTGAATCTGAGAAATCATCCTTTGATAAGGGAAATATGCCGAAACTATGGAATACTCAGGTCAACCCTACAGGACTGTACAATTACAATTTTCGCACTGGAATTTTTTTTACCGCAAAAATGGCATTCAACCCTTTCAAACGAAAGTCGAGAAGTATTTGGTAGCAAAGTCAATGTGTGATGAGTGTGATGTTACTAGAAATTACTAAATTACGATGAAACTACCTACATTTTGTATGTGGTCCCAAAATACTCAGTTCAGACCTGGTAAGAAATGACCAATTTTAGGGCGGCCGACTACTAGTATAGGTACGGCCGACTACTAAGATACAAACGGTGGACTACTAGCAAAACTGTTCCTATAAGAAATAAAAATTCACATTCAAAAATCGGTTGTCTTCATCTATACTATGCGATAACCCAATCTGCGAGCTACAAATGCGAACCAAAGTTTGTCCACTCAATCTACATATGCCCATGTCATTGTCAGTAAAAGTGAGATTACTTCAAAAAAGGCAGACTACTAGCACATTCACCCTACCTACCTACATATTATGTTTTTAAAGTTATTAGTATTGCACAGTTATCACACTTTTCCGAACAGCCAACCCCCGAATTGATACCTAATGTTTATGAACAACTGGATTGTAAAAGGCGTATTATATGGGACCCTAAAATTTTGCTCAAAAACTTCCATCCATAAGGAAACGACAAGGTAAAATATTTGTAATTGACCTTGAGGAAAATTATTGTTATCATACTGGTATTTCAGAATTTATTTATATTCTTTTTTGGTTCAAAACAGATTGAGACCATACTACCAATATACTCCTTTATTTACTTAGGTTTATCGTGTATTTTCCCTAATGTTACCACCGTATTACCTCGCTTGTGGTTTTCACTAGAATAAAATGGTGTATTCTGTAGAAGAAAGGGTGGAATTTTAAAATTGTTTTTAAGAATGACGACTGTGCGCGAGTAACAATTAATTTATTTAATGTACGTCATCCTGAAAGACATGTCTCCATTACTTGCAAATAGTTCCCAAATTTGAAGCTGCTGGTTCAGTCGAAAATAAAGAAGGTGCATGAAAGAGACGAAGCGATGGAAGTGAAAATATTACCAATAATCATTATTACATGTTCGATATCTGATTTTCGGATGAGTGTTCATTTTACCTTAAATGAACTGTAAATAGGCATAACTTGCTGTCGGTATTGGTCAGACCAAAATTCTAGACTTTTTCATGGAGTGCATATTTAGCTACATACTATCAAAGAATAGTAGTATATTCTTTGATACTATATTAGGGATGTGCGATACGGTACGATATTTTGAAGTATCGATACTCTCAGCTACGATATTCGATATTTTGTATCGATACTATAAGCCTCAATATTATAGCGTATCGATATTTTCAGTACGAATATCGAATATACATATCGTATGTGTCAGAGAACACTCTATGTGTGGTTCTATCTCTATCTGGTAGTTCTCATTTTCCAAGGAGGTAATGTCAGTGTTCTCTAGTAGTATTCTTTGGTTTCCAGGCAAGTGCACAAAACAAACATTCAATGTTCTGAGTTCTAACCAATGACAAATAATTCTGAATTCTGTCATGTCATATGTCATTGCTTCGCGCCTCGCGTTCGCAATTTGTTTTTGAGAATTTGAAGTGAATGCCTAGATTTGTACCTAAAACAAAATAACAGAATATGCCGCGTGAAAAAAGCGAGTTGTGGAAATTTTTCATTAAAACCAAAGAAGGCGGACAGTGCAAACTGTGTAAAGGTGAAGTCAAAAGTTTGGGCACTACAACAAACTTAAAAAGACATCTAGAGCGGCGTCATCCTCAAGTAATATCGAAGAAATCGGAATTTCATCCTGAAGCTAAAAAGGAAGTATCCACATCCAGCCTCAGCAGCAGACCCGTACCCTCATCGGAAGCACAGCCACCGGTATGAGACACTTATGTTTTCTGTTTTCTTTTATACCTACGACCTACATTACTTACTCAATACCTTATGATATTTTGTATTTGTGAGTCAGAGATGTTGCTAATATGTCGTACTCGTTGCAGTTAACTTTAAAACCTGAACTAAATGAACTGGACAAGGAGAATACTGTGTCAACATCTACAAATCTGCCGGCTACGCCATCAACTTCAAGAAGTGTCGCGGAAACAACTGATAGTTTTTATAATACTAAGTATCAATAGTGTAAAGCGTATCGCACATCCCTATACTATATTTCCTTATCTCTAATTTACTGCCATCTGTCGACTAGTTCAATGAGCTCTAAACTAAATTGTTTGACGCATCTGGTGTATCACGCACAACAATAAGGAGAATCCTTAAACAGCAGAAATTTCATCCTTTCCAGATACGATTGGTTCAGGAACTGCGTAAAGATGATTTTGATCGCCGACTTCAATTATGTGACGTGATCAGTGAAAATATTACCAATAATCAATATTACATGTTCGATATCTGATTTTCGGAAGAGTGTTCATTTTACCTTAAATGAACTGTAAATAGACATAACTTGCTGTCGGTATTGGTCAGACGAAAATCCTAGCCTTTTTCATGGAGTGCATACTCAACATGTACAAAAGTAGTAAAAGTACCTATATCTCCCTGTCTAATAATTATTGATCGAAATACGTCCGTACATGATCAAGATTGATCAATATCTCCGCACAACCCGAAAATTGATCCAATATAAAATGAAAAGATATCATCAATATTGGAAACGAGCTTCAATAGTTATCTACACAAAGTCAATATCATAGAGTAAATAGGTTATAGAGAGACCAATCTGTAATAAAACACAAATAATGTAAAGTCCCTACATATGACAGTCTGGACTGATTGGGTCGCTCGCGCGATTTGTCTGCAGCAAAATAATATCTAAATGGCGGCACCAATGACACAAGCGCGGGAAACCAAAATTCATTCAAATGGTGACAATGTATTGTATTGATAATTCACAATTGAAAATTTTCTGTTGAATTTTTAAAAAAAAGGAATATAACTTCCATGTCTGAATACACTCCTACTGTTATGAAAGTATAAATTAAGTCAAGAAAATATTTTCAATTTAACGACAATGACAATCACATGACACAACACATCAAAACATTTGTTTACCTGGATAGTACTACCCACAGAACAATAATAACATGGCCGCTATCCTAAATCTTTATTGGTCTATGAACCTAAACTTCATAATCTATGATTTTGTAATATTGCATTTCATGAAAACACAGATGTCAGTAGTTATAACAGCCGCCATTTAAATAATAGAAAAAAAGACAGCGGCTTCTCTCTCTTACATACGCACAGTAATGTATCTGTCCAGACTTTCATATTTAGGGACTTTAAAATAATGGATAACACTGCGCCATCTATGAGTCTTGCGAGATACTACCTTTGCAAGGTACGATCGGCGGGAAATTTAAAATGTAACATATAAATGTAAATCATACATTTTTATTTATAAAGCAAAATTTCATCAATAACGTTTATAAATGAAATTAATAAGCTGATTGAAAAGATAATGTAAAAATGATTGACAACAATGATAGAATAGAACAACAATTTTTGAATATGTATTTACTGAATATATAACGCAGACATATTTATTGTTCATTTGTATGATAGCTTCTTATGAATATGTCTAATGTCTGTATGATCCATAGAGTAAATAGATTTACTCTAAAATAATAAAAAGAAACAAAAAAATGAATATACAGACAACTGTAGACAAACTATCCCTACATTTTCTCAAAACAAATCATTGTGCATTCATATTCATGATACTACAATATCATGATTTACATTTATGAAATTTTGTGTTGAAACATTCTTAGAGACACTAATGACTAATGACACAATATTTTTATTTTGATTAAGGTGATATATCTACTTAACTTTTATAGCTTACACGACCTAATTCTTGTTATTTTAGATAAATAAACTCTATTCAAAATAAAAATATTGGAGGTGATCTCAATCTTACAACAATCAACAATAATAAACAATATTTATTTGGACCAATCAAAATTGTATTTGATTCAAAGGTTATTCCATCTGTCGTTGATTACATGATATAATCTTATGCTGTAGAAGACTCCTATCTCAAACTCTGAAATTTATTTGGGTTTCCTGCTGGTCTCAGAGATGGCGCTGTCTTTACGAGGCAGTATAGACAATCCGTCTTCCACCCCCCTCCGAGAATATGATCCCAATGGTCAATATATTGATTAATTTCCCTTTACATTGACCGTGTGCAGCCCGTTGTGTAAGGTGTTGTAGTCTAGGTCAAGGTTTTTATAAAAAGGATAAGCGACTCGGGCTAGCCTCATGGTAAGACAGCTAAATTCTTATGCTGTGGTACAATCTTGTACCACAGCTTACCATATGGTAAGCTGTGCTTGCACCACGGTCGTATAATAAAAGGTCTTGCATCTCCACTTAAAAAAATGTCACACTTATTGAAGGCCTTTTTCGTAATTCTAGGCCGCGCTGTAATCTAGTGTCGTTGCCAATTTCTTAAATATGATTCTTGAACTGTAATGAATTCAAATTAATTTCAGAAACATTATGCGAATTATTTATTATATAATGAAAGCGATTAAACGAATGATTGTCTCTGAGATTAATTTTAAACAGATACCAGCCACTAACACATTGACACTAGTGACTAGCGCCACACCCGCTATAATGGCTATAATGCAAACAAAAAATATCTTCAATATCCATGACAATTTGACCTATCCAAACTCCATGGTGTTGCAAGACCTTATATTATACGACCGTGGTTTGTACTAGAGCACAGTATATATCTATACAGCGCTCTACTTGTACTAAGGTACCACAGCTTATCGCTTATCTAAGCTGTGCTGTACCATGGCAAATCCTATGTCCTATGCATCATAGGACTAAATATCCAAAGAAACACTTGATACTTGATACACATTTATAAAATATGGTGGTGGTATATCTGTCCTTATTTTATAATGAAAACAAAATGAGATAGCGTATTTTTATCTGTTTCTTGTCTATTTCAATGATCTTTTTTACTTTTTAGGTAATCTGGAAACTGACAGATGACTAGCAGCGACCAGCTAATATATATATATATATATATATCTCCCCGCTATCCCTGTACCCAGTGTACATCGACTGTTGAAGAATGAATAGTGATAGCGATAGCAAACTCAACGCAAACTCGCAAACGCATTTCATTTCAGATATTCAGATCTATGTTTCAGATTTCAGCGCTAGCGTACTTGTGCGCATATACTGTAGACAACCTTAATACTAGACATACGACACATTCATTGAGAAAGTTGAGAAACCGGCAAGCTGTGTCTGAGCGGTTACCTAGTTCTGTGAAAAACGTACAAGATGTCAAGCTCCATAACCTTGAGATGTGTTGAAATTCCTCGAATCAAATCCGGCAATTAACAATTTCAGTTTTACTGTTTTACTCTATATGCGCCATTCAGAGGAGAACATAGATAAACGAAGAGAAGATGTGATACATGATTTAACAGTTGTCATCTGTTGAGCTGAAACCGGTATGTAAAGCTGTAGAATAACGAATAACATTATTTCCATTATTTGAATTCATACATAGCTAGGTATAGATGCTGAGATATATTGAGAGGTTTTAGGTATCAAATTAAATTTTGCTCCAGTTATTTTAGTCATTCTGTTTAGTTAAAACAGATCGCTGTATCCAATCTAAGCCTAGTAAAATTTTATTTGATATTATATGTTCAGTGTACCTAATTAGCTCTTGTCAATTGAAAGCCGATGTAAATAAATGTAAGACGTTTTATTTTTATATCTCATTCATATCTTAAAATATCTATCGTCTTTATCTAGAATGTAGGTAGTACTCGTACCTAATACAGGTTAATTCATTGAGGGTGGCAAGCGGAGATAACCCAGAAACCACCCATTTGTCCTGGAATTCGGGGAAAAAATCTCATGATAATATCTGCATCAAGAGAACCCTTTTAAATATATTTAATATAGTAGTTTGTCGCCACGCGGAGAGATTTATTATTTGAAATAGCGTTTTTTACAAAATCAAGGTTAGTGAGATTGATTCAAATTATAAAGCTGAACCTTAACAACAACTTTTGCTTAAATATTTTTTTGTATTTTGTAACTTGTATCGTCTATATTTGAGTGGTAGAGGAAGTTTTTTTATCGGATACAGAAAAAATACTAACTTCGGAATACTTGAACTGATTTTAACAAGCCAGGGTTCTGTGGAAAGGGCCTTTAAAGTAAAAGTTATCACTCAGTAATTATTATTTTTTGTAGCTTTCTGAAAAATATCAAACGGAATTTTATAATTTTACTAGCTTACAAAATGGAGAATTGAATGTCTTATCAATGGGTCAAAGCCAGAAAAAATGATATCTTCATTCATTAAATATATTTAATTTGATTTGAATATTTTGGTAGCTACGGACTCCCTACATTGTACCTAATATACCTAAGTGGATAGGTAAATGAAGAGAACAGCAAAATTAAAAAAATACGCCCAACTAATTCTGAGCATATGAAAGGAAGAATTCTGGAAGCGATAGGAAATAATTTATGTTGCTGAAACTCAAGCCAATGTGATTTCCACATTCCTGTAAATGACGTTTAAGAAAAAACTAGGACTATTTTGAAACTTTCAGTGCATCTTCCAATAAAGTCGGTCCTATTTTTTGTAAAAAATATTTGTTTGACATTTTTGATTGTTCTATTAGTCATATATCCCTAGTGCTATAACTCGGAAACCCTTGATTTTTTATTAAATTTCCAATTTACACGTTGCTAGAAATGATCTTTTGTTACTCTACTGTTTTAACTTTATGCTGTTACTTGTCACCTCTATATTAAAAGTAAAAAGTAATTATAGCTATGCGCTCTGCCAGTGATTTTGTTACTTTGGTTAATCTTCTTAGTTGGTTTGTGTTGTAACTAGATTACACTGTTTGAATATGGTTTAGGTGGGTAGGGGAATTGTTATTATGTAATAATGGTTTTTAAACGAATTATTGGAAAATGAACTTGAAAAAATATTTTTTACAAAAGTTGGACCGACTTTATTAGTTGGGGCTCTGAAAACTACAAAATAATACTAATTCTATTGGTACTTTCAAGTTGCGCCGTTGTAGTTTGTTGTTGTAGGCACCAAAATTATTTGCACCAATAGAATTAATAGATATTATTTTGTTTTTTCAGTGCACCAACTAATAAAGTCGGTCCAATTTTTTGTAAAAAATATTTTTTCATACTTTTGAGTGTAACATTAGCCATGAAAAGTGTGGAATCTTCACTAATCCCAAAGAAGACTTATCCTATTACCCATATATAGGCTTGCTTATAGGTAGTTGTTATTAATCAGAGATCTCCAAACATTGCAGCCCAGATAAAAATCTTTCGCTACTGCTGTAACTTGAAAACCGTAACCCATTAAAAAATATTAGTTTAAATATTGCTACATATAATCTATTCTTTAATTTCGAGAAAAATGTCCCTTCCACATAGCTGAAACACATATTTCAGACTGTAACGCGGAAACCTATGATTATTCTTAAAAATGTCCAAATTTTCCGGATTATCAATTATTGGGAAAAATTGCCGTAATCATTCCCTTTGGGGGATGTTTTTGTGGGAAGGGCATGCCTAGTATTGTTTTTTTTTAATGGAAAAAAAAAAATAAAAAAAATATCATCAAAATCGCAGCACGTTTACTATGCAAAAGGCGCGAACAGCCATAAAAAAACATGCAGATATGCAGTCGAATTGTATACCTCCTCCGTTTGGGGAGCGCGTAACTGCGGGTTAACACTGACCGACTTCGATCATCGAAGTTAAGCAGCACAATACGTTGGGAATGGTTTGAACGAGTGAACCGTTGAAACGGGCGCACGTTCTGACTGTTGCATTGCATTCTCCTCTCGCAAGGGGAAACCAGCGAGAGTATATTTCCCTAGTAAAGCTCACTGGAAGGGTATGCCTTGAGATTTATATTGGTGGTTCGAAATCCACGTTAAACTGTAGGTCCCCCTGTCTGTGGTAGCACTTTCAAGACAGAGAAGCTGCCAACGCTCGAATACGAGTTCGGCACTCACAGAAGAAGAAGAAGAATTTCATTATGATATGATATCATTTCAGATTTACTCTTAATAGATTGGAATAACAAGAATTGTGCTATATGTAACATATATTTAAATATATCTTTTTTATATTCATGAAAACCTATATCAATTACAATTGCAAAGATTAAACTGACAATAGTATAGAATATAACACCATTCGGGTTGACTTTTTTGTGTCAATAAATGGTGGGTGTAGGAAATACTATACACCATTTCAAAAAGAGAGATACCTACTTATAAATTATTATGATAATGAAGGGATCTATATTGTATTCTGCCTTATAACGGTTAGATAACATTCCTCAAGCAATTAGACTATTAGATGAATAATAATATTTCTGGTTCCTTATTCCAATCCCTAGGAAAGTACATTTCTCATTTTAATTTAATGGAGCTATTTCGTGGAAGTTTCTTCTTTTTCTTTATCAAAATTTTGATAATGAACCGACTTTGAAATTTTAAATTCATACCAAAAACTGAATCACCCAAAGTTAAGGATAAGACATTTTTTTTGTGATAAACGATTTTTCATACATATTCCTATTTCTCAAAGCATCCCAGTATTTTCGATAAACTTTTCCAAACTGATAGAAGTATGGATTATTAAGAAAAAGTAATTATATGATTGTTGCGATGATACCTGCCATCGGCTGGCTACCTGCACTACCTACGTCCTACGTGCTCGTGCTACTAAAATAAGGTTATTTGGGGATTTGCTCCATACTCGCTGTGAACGTAATAAGATTGATAAGAGCTGCCAGGAACACAGCTAGCGATAGCGATTTAAGAACGTAGTTCCTTCTTGAAAACGAATAGTGTTTCTTTTAGACAGCCTGTAGCAGCGACAAAATCGCCGTCACCTTTGTCCCACCTCTAGTCGTTTCACCATCGTGTAACTATGTTTGCCCGTCTTTCTATGTTTTATTTGTATTCAAATTTTATGAGCTGATAATAATTTAAATAACATACTAAAGCTAGTTCAGCATGAAAAAAAATGGTACCATTTCCTACCACTTCTATTTTTATATTAATTGAAAATTGCGTTTGCTTATTAATAATTGTACAAAAAACACTTTGTAGTAATTATGTCCGTGTTTACCCACTATGTGAAGTGAGTAGTTGTAGAGACTATTTTTGTTTGAGGTAGGTGTAATATGTATCTGCAAATTAAAAAAAAACAGCAATTTTAAATGAATGTACAATTTAAATGATGTTTGATTAATCCAAGAAAGTTGCTTGAACCTTAACCATTTCATATAAACCATACTCTCTATCTTTTGTCTCAAAACTTTTTCCAATAGGTAACTAATCGTCTAGATATTTACAACACAGCAATTCAAATACCTAAATTCCACTGTGAGAAACTTTACCATTTTCATTTGCTTATGTGATATAAGTTGTAGGATCTGTTCGTGAAATTTGATCTGGCGCGTGTAACACACCCATTTCTATTATCAACTGAACGCCACTATTCATCTGTTTTCACTAAAAAACAATCGCAGATAACCGTAACACTGATAAAATTTTGGTGGGGTGGGGTGTTCGAGAAGTAGTTTCAAACTATTTGCAACTATGTTCTGTGGCTGTGATGCATGCGTATTTTAATTTTAGTCTTTCCAAAATTAAAATGCGCATGCTTCTGATGGTTTGAGTTTGGTTTGACTGCTGCTCGATTACCCTCATCAGATGCCACTGCTTCATTCCCTCCATAGTTCTTTACTCTTAACTCAAATTTGTTGAGCAATGCAAAATAAACCGATAACACTACCAAGTGATTTCTCGTATATGTGAACGAATTTACGGTTGAGGACGTTCTCAAAGAAACAAAAATACCCGATACCCTACTAAACAAATAAGAAAGCAACAGAATGGCTAAAAATATAGTTTTTGAAACCCTAAAACGTAAACGTCTATTAAACAACTAGTATGTTCAATGTTCACTCACACGACATGCGTACCCCACTCAAACAAATTTCAGCGAATATATAAATCGTCTGATCAAGCGTACAATTTTTCAGCGTGTCAAGACAAACATTATTGGTCATATTCAGTGTTCACGTGGGAAGAACCGTTTAGCCAGAATATATTATTATTTCCAACGTTTTCTCAGCGATGCTCCGTGATGTTGTGGTACAAGACTATAAAAATAACGTTGCAGAAAAGTTTTGTTAAGTTACTACATCCGTTTCGGCTATTGCCTAGCTTCCAGGGATGACTGAGCAATCTGTCAGACTTTCTGTAATTCGTATTATCTTGACATCAGTGTAGGTGTTATATATGTAAATGACATCGTTAGGTTAGGTAATGGTACGTCCATGCATAAATCAGACAAATCCGCTTATTGCTTAGAAAAAAAAATGTAATGAAATTATTTCTAGTTTGTATGACTGGCTCTGCATAAATTCTCAATTAATACATTTTCATAACAGGCAAAAACAAATGCCCACCGCTCATGTAAATGTGATAATAAAGATCCAGAAAACGTATCATGTGTAAAGTTTCTGAGACCATACATAGATGAGTGTCGATTTGAGGCAGTGAGACAGTAATCTCGAAACAACTGATCATGTTATATTTTGCACAGGCCGAATCCCGACTTAGATGCGAAATATGTTTCTGTTGGTTATCCACCTGTTTCAATGCTGTGTTTATCTCTCAGAAAAAAATCTGGTGTGTCCACTCACACGACTTTCCTACCGCTCGCAGGAAAATTCCAGTGAATGAAAAATTTTACACTATTACAATACTCTCCTTACATAGCGATTATAATAGCGGTAGTAAAGTAAAAATCTTCGGGTCAAATCGTGCTATCACGCATTTTTTTCAGCATGTCAAGACAAACAACAATGGTCATGTAACATTTTTTCGCAAGATGAAACGTTAAACCAAAATCTCAAGAAACATGTGGAAAATATGGAATTTTATTCAAGCATAACTTTTTTTGTGCTTTTTCTCAGAGATGGCGCTATATGTGGGTGGTAAAGGGCTCTCAGAAGAATAATTTAGGCAAGTTTAATCAAAATCCTTAAAGCCGTTTTCGCGCTATAGTCTTGAGCAAATCACGTTTTTTGGCTATAGCTCAACACCCAGTGTATACAGGATCCTCATTCAGTGCTACCGGCGAGTGATATTTGTACCAAACAAAATAAAAAAGAAAGCCACAAAATACACCGATCCGTTCCCGAGATAATGCTGTCACAGACAGACAGACAGACGGACAGACATACCAATGGCTGAAAAAATGTTTATTAGACTAGAAAACTCTTGAAACGTCAACATTTGTGAATATCTCGATACCGAAAATTTCACACGATTACAATACTTTCTTTATACAGCTACTATAGTAGCGTAGGAAAGTAAAAATATTCGTTGTATCGCTGGTGTCCCTCGTATCCCTAGTTGTCGAGATTTCGTTAAAACTTTAACTTTGTCGTGTTTGCATATTTTCGAGGCATGTGTTTTTGTATTTTGTAATTATTTAAACTCTTTTAGCACTAATAAACAAATTCATTCTTTTCATACAACATAGAAAAATGAGCTGCATGTGCCATTTTCAAGGACTAATATTTTATATAGATTGCATACCGTGATGGGGTAGCGGTTGTTCAATAAACTACCAACCGAAATTTAATTTTGTGTAAATCCTTGAAAGCGTTCAAGCTCTTTAGAAGAGTTTTTTTGAAGCAAATTCTCAGTAGTATTAATTTTAGTTTTTAGATAAGCATTTTTTTACATATTCTATAGGTATATGTTATTGCATTTCATAAAAAATAGTATTATTGTTATTACTAACTAGTGTGTAAGTAGGATGTCCATTCACAGGCGAGTGGTATCCTTTATAGATCAAGAAAGAAAGCAACAAAATTGGTGTATCCATTTCCGTGTTAATTTTGGTAAGGAACGGCAGAAAGACCAGTGGCTGAAATTATGTTTTTTGAATCAGTGGATCATAAAACTTATAAATCTGTTGAAAACCACACACCATACGCTTCTTACTTTGCTCCAATGCGCAAGTAAACCGGCGATACATTACGTGCCAAGTACTTACCACGTGGTGTGTACCTACTTCCTACAGTAGTGGGTAACGCGTCAAAGGACATACAGTGTGTTCAAAATAAGATTGGCATTGTATTAGGATCTCTATAACCGTAATAGATACGGAGTCTGTTAAATTGGGAAAAATTGAGCAATCTGATGCTGTTCTATATCGTGTTCAAAAGAATTTAACTTCTTTGGTTTTCGATATTATAAAGAAAATGTGATTTAGACAATTTTATTTTAATTTCTTCTGAAGTTCCAGGAAATCTAACAGAAGTACTTCATTACAGCAACTTTTTCAGTTTCAGAACTGGTGGTTGTGAAAATTATTCACTTAGATACTAAATAAACACATTCGTTTTTCACATTAAATCATTGTACTTCTCATTGAGCTAGAAAATCACAAAAACAGAGCTTGTAGTGAAAATACCTAAGATAGGCATATCACGTGATACATTGTTGTTTTGTCAAAGGTAAGATTTAATACAGGTTGCGCTTTTGTTTAGGTCTCTATATAAAAATAAAATTGGATGATGGTTTCTAATTGTAACTTTGTAAAATAAAAAAATGAAAGCAAAGTTACTATAAAAATTGAGGCTTATCTACAATTATTATAACTTTCTATCATGTTAATTTGTGAGATATATAAATGATTTTCAAATAAACACAGCGAAGCACTGGAATATGATTATAGCCAGTATAGATTTTACTAAATGATTAGGCCCATTTATATTTTTCGAACCAGCGTGCATTATGAGAATAGCTTCAACAGAAACGCGATTGCAAACGTAAAAAAACTTATTCGTATGTAAAGCTGATGGTTGATTGATAACAAATCGCTGGATGCTTATGCTTATATTTTATACGATATTTTGGAGTTTCGATTTCACCTTTTTCAAATATTTGAATAATAATGTAGGTACTTAGAGAAAACCTAAAATGACAAAAATTTAAGATCACTTTGTATTTTTTAAACTAAAAGAGTTGGGCCTTAGCTTAAGGCATCGTTGGTTTCATAAAAAAAGTAGGAAGGGATTGTCTAAACGGCATACTTCTATATTCAACAACAACCAAGAAATCCTGTAGTGACATCGGAATGTGGACATATTCTAAAAATGGGGGTTTTAAACTCCAATGTAGTTCACAGCTCCATTCAAAATATCTTCTTCATTCTTCAAACTTAATTGGTTTGACTCGAATAATTCTGGAGGAAGTTGGAGGTATTCTAAACTTTGACAGCGAATTTCCTATTTTGCGGGTAATGTTTTATCAAGATATTTAAATTTCATACAATTTTCAATGGATAAAACTATATATGCAGTAATTAGTGGTAAATGTACAAATAAAAATTATTCAGCTACGTGTACCTATTTCTACGTGGCCTTGTGCAATATGTTGGTTCATTATATTGATCAGAAAATTCACTTTATTATTTATGGCGGTCTTTATAACTATTCTCTTATGTTCAATATGAAATTAAATTCTTATATGTTGATGGTTTGTAAATATTAGTCATAAATCGTGTTTTAATACCTTATGCGGAATTATATTTTTATGATATAACCTCATTTGACCGTGTCGTTGATGAGGAGAAATTGATGTTAGGGTATAATTCTTAAAAAAATGGAGAATGGGGAATTTATGTAAAATTCGGTCACTTCTTGTAAATAAAATCGCTAGTAGAAATCAATCAAAATTATAAATCATAAAATAAACAGACCTCTTGTTGGATTGTTATAGTGAAGAAACCTTGAAATTTTTGACCTAGCCTTGATGGATCTATTATAAATTTAAAGACACGTTAATGAATATGATTTAAGCTTTGCGGCTAAAAAACTTAAGTTCTCAAATATTCAGAGCTTTTCGTACCACATTCGGCCTAACTATATATTATAAAAAAATATTTTTACATATAGAACATCCAGTACCTCAGCTGTTACATTTGTGAATTTATATAAATAAAACTCGTATATGTAATATTTCAGTTTTCAAGCATATTTGATTACTTTCAAACAATTTTCAGATCTAGTTATCCGTGGACTGACTGCACCAGAGGTAAAACAATAATAGTTATACAGGTTTGCTAATATGTTCCGGGACACCTGAATTATAGCCAAACGAAAAGTGATATGGATTTTGTGTTTTCGCTATCTTATTATGTCTCAAACAATCTATGTTTGGCAAGTTACTTAATGGTGATGACATCATCAGTCTTGGAGTAATGGTGGCCACTGTATTTTTTGTAAATGGAACTACAAAATTTTTCTATTGAATTTGGATTCCTCACCTAATTCTAAACATTTTTTATGTAGCACACCCTATACATTTTTACTGAGATCAAAAGTTGGACACAGATGTATGCATTAAAATTTGAAAAAAATAAAGAAATAGGGTTTAGTGTTTAGTTGTCATTGATATGAAATAAATAAAATAAAATCGTTTCGATTTAATTTGAAATTGTAATATTAGCGATTTTTGTTTACAGAGAAAACACAACTTATAATTTATGAAATTTGAAACAAGTATTAAAATGAATAACAGAAACATTAAAGTATACAACCTAGGTTCAACAGCTTTACTGAATGAGATGTTCAAAGTGGGGTCCGGCAAATGCCTAACAGTGACCGAGTCTTTCTAAAAAATTTCCTCTAACATTTTGCAAGGTTTGTGCAGAAATTGGCCCAATTATTTCCTCTGTGCCGTGTTTTAATTGAGATAATGAGCTTGGTTTCGTTGAATAAACAATTGTCTTAACATGTCCCCATAAAAAAAGTTAAGCGGCGTGAGGTTGGGTGACCTAGGTGGCCACGCAATACTACCTCCTCTTCCTATCCATCGTCCTGGAAAAAACTGGTATAATTTTTTTTAACTTCTCTATTATAATTTGGAACTAAATAGCAGGACTAAATTGAAATGGGTTTTCATTATCCGAAAATAATCGAATTAACGCCGGCAAGATCTTCGTTTGCAGCACATTTAGATACCATTGAGCATTTAATGTCTCTTCCAGGAAAAAAAGGGACGATGATGAATCCTCCAGTCAGTTCTACCCAGACATTCACCTTCTGCGGATATTGCGTATGAGTTTCTATTGTCCAGTGTGGGCTACGTCTGGACCAATATCGGTTGTTATGTTTGTTTGAAAATCTATTAAGACAAAACGTCGCCTCTTCTCTGAATAGAATATTTTCCATAAAATTCGTAGTTTCCTCAATTTTATGCAATAGGTCTTTACAAAATTTCATTCGCTTATCGTCGTCACCTCGCAAAAGCTCTTGTAGAAGTGAAGCTTTATAAGGACGTATTTTATTCCCTTTTAAAATTTGCCGCACGGAAGCCTGACTTATTTCTGATTCTAGTGCTAGTCTTGGGATGTCTCTGGTTGTTCTTCAATCGAAAGAAGAACATCTAAATCTTTTTCGTCGCCCGTCGCAATTTTATCGCGTCCTGATTTCGCAGCATTGGTAACAAAGCCTGTTTGTCTATATTTGCAAAAAAATCTTTGAGCTGTGGATTTGGAAATTGGTTGTCGATTTGGAAAATGTTTATTAAATACTAGTTCGGCTCCACGAAAAGACCTTCGATGGTCACCTTCACCTACTATTATCAGAAGCGCAATACGTTCTTGCATATTTAATTGTACCATATTTGCGATTTCTGACTTAATTTATTAACTGAAACCTTTCTTACTAATACATTTGATTGTTTTATTTATTTTATATCCATGACAACCAAGCACTAAACACTATTTATTTTGTTTTCAAATTTAAATGCAAAAATCTGTGTCCAGCTTTTGATCACAAATAAGTAAAAATCTATTAGGTTTAGGTATAGGGTCTGCTACATGAAAAATGTTTAGAATTAGGTGAGGAATCCAAATTCAATAAAAAAAGTTTGTAGTTCCATTTAACAAAATACAGTGACCGCCATTACTCAAAGACTGATGACGTCATCATCATTAAGTAACTTGCCAAACATAGATTTTTTGAGACATAATAAGATAGGTAAAACCCGCATGGTGATTATGTAAAATTCCGCGACCCAGTCGCTACGGCATTGCAGTTGTTAACGGCTAGTTAGTCGCAAAATAAAATCGAATTATGTAAAGCGGTTGCTGGCCAAGCAGTAGCTGTCAAATACACCGCCACTAGCAGCTTGGTAGAAATCAGTGGAACTAAATAATAAAAACAAATACATATGTAATTAACCTATTTGTTGTGACGGAAATAACCTTAAAGCATGGAATTACCAAGGAGACATCGCATTCGGAGAGTGATGCTAAATGACGACTAAATCAATGGCCGCCAATGGACATAACACTATATTCTTTTTTCGACAGCGACTCTTGTATCCAAGAGCCTCGCATTTCACCATTGTGTTAAGATAAAAAATAGTTGTTTCCATTAAAAAATAGCACAAAAATGAAAATCAAAATAAGCTTTAAATACCAAGGTCTGTATGTATGGCGGCCGACGAAAAATTGGCTCCACTTTCGTTTCACGGCGGCTATACAGAGCAGCATCTCCTGTCGTGTACGCACGACTTTTTCCTACTCTAAGGAAATAACATTATGATTTAAATTTTTTTTGAGTTAAAGATTCTTTATTATTACTCTATGCTAAAGATTCTAGAAAATATAGACACGTAATTTCAGGTAAATTTAATATGAAAACATAATCAATATAGGTAGGTATATAAATATGCCTATGTACATATATAAATAATATTTCTTATTGGTTTGTGAGGCTATAGCCTAAAATATCTAATTGATGGGCCTGACGCCGCAGGTTGCTTCGTAAACGACGACTAATAAGTCTTTCATCTCTTGCATTCTCTAAATCCAGGGCATCTCTCAACATCACAGCGCGAGACATTTCTTTCACTCCAAAACAACATTAAACGAAGAACGAAGATAAACACAAAAACTAAATAACTCAAGTAAAAGAATAAATCCCAAATCTGTACAGATTATAAAAGCCTGGTTAGGGTCATCTGAATCTGTCATATAGCGATAGTCGCAAATTGTTTGGGTAGACAGTCGCAGTTGCAAGTTACGTAATACGATATCTTGACGTTCTATACAGGATTCAATGTAATTATAGCTCATCAGTCGTTCTGTAGAGGTGGCACTGTTTTCAGTTGCTATTTCCTCGCGGTTGCTTCTACTTATTACCAAAATTGATGATTGACAGTGACAATCGCAAAATTTTCGGCAGTCGTGTTGCGGTTGCAAGTTACATAATCACCCTGCCGAAATCGATATCATTTTTCGTTTGGCTATAATTCAGGTGTACCGGAACATATGACCAACCCTGTATAGGTATCTATTCATTAAAGATCATTAAATTCTCTTTCTTTTCTATAGTTAATTATACCTAAATTCACGAATGTAAGTACTTTAATTATTAATTTATTATGTGGTTATGATAGTTTGTAACTATATTTACTGGCTGACGAAGAGAATAAACATTCTCGAAAGCTCCGCATAATCCAAAGAATTTTATTTAATAAACCAACAAAAATCTATTTTATTCTATTATATATATATATCTTTTTATTTGAAATTTACTTTTTTAAAACAATTTTTACACTTTATTTATTGAAAGTTATAAGTTACAGAAAAATATTATATTAACTAAGTTACTTATGTACTAAGATGATTACTGGTGTGATAATAATTATATTATATCTCGAGCGCGAAAGTTGCTCGTACTTTATATTATAAAAATGTAGAGTTTGCAATTTGTGTGAAGCTGTTGAAATGTCTTATTACAACCGTACGTGTCTGGAAAGACAGTATGGGTGGTTGCAACTTTGTTGTCGCTGCTGTATCTTGCAGAGTTGAATATCAACATTACAAAGTACCAGATGCATTGTCATCAAATTCCGTTTATACAATATAGGTCATGCAACAATGTCTGTTATAGAAGTTGTGTCATCATATAATCTAATATAACATATATATACTCGGTGTTTCATCTCAGACGAGCCACCCCTTATATTTTTTATTCCATAGTGAGTGGAAAAATTTCCCGAAACACGTCACATGATTTTGTTTGGGGGACATCTTTTGACGTATTTTTGAGGCTTGAACAAGCAATCACCTAATAGGGGCCGCTTCAACCCCTCTAAATTGTATAGAGGAGAGGGGTTGTGTGATACGTCATTTGGATGGTCTTGGAAGCCTCTTAACAACGGTGTATGAAAAAAGTTAATTTAGTGAACCGTTTTCGCCAAAAATTAATTGTGTAGCGTGAATGCGTCACCTTGAAATTTGGTTATTTTTACAATGTACATGCAGATTTGATTTTTTTGATTGTAAGCATGATAAAACAATTCAATTCTTTTACGAATGTGCTTAATAAAAATGGGCTTGTACATTGTAAAAATAACCAAAATTTCAAGGTGACGCATTCAAGCTACAAAATTATTTTTTGGCGCCAACGGTTCATCAAATTTACGTTTTTCATACACCGTCGTAAAGGGGCTTCCAATACCATTTAAATGACGTATCACGCAACCCCTCTCCCCTATTCAATTTGCTGGGGTTGAAGCGCCCCCTATTAGGGGGTTGCTCGTTCAAGCCTCAAAAATACGTCAAAAGATGTCCCCCATACAAAATCATGTGACGTGTTTCGGGAATTTTTTTCACTCACTATGGGATAAGAAATATACGGGTTGGCTCGTCTGAGATGGAACACCGTATATATTTATATATATATATATATATATATATATATATATATATATATATATATATATATATATATATATATATAATATAATATAATTTTAACTCTTTTTCAATTACCAACGTTTCGATAGCGGTGGCTATCTTTTTCACATAAAAAGATTAATATTGATCAATTTTTGAATAACCTTTACAATAAAAAAATATTATTTCTAAAGACACATAATGTCTTGGTGGTTTCTAGATCAGACAACTGTATTGTCTAAAATCAGTATATTGAAATGTCAAATAATTTACTGGAAGACAAAAAGTACTATAAACGAATTCGTAGAGACCCTGCACTCACAATTCAAACAAAATCTAATGAACTAATTAAAAAAATCTATTCTAAAGGAGCAATAAGTAAGGATGAACAACAAAACTTAACTATTCATAACGGAGTTGCTCCTAGATACTATGGGTTACCGAAAATTCACAAACCAACACTAAGCTTAAGACCTATCGTTTCAAGTATCAATTCCCCGAATTCTGGTGTTGCAAAGTTAGTTACCAGAATATTATCAAGATCATTCAATTACAACAATGAATACTATATAAAAGATTCTTTCGAATTTGCGGAATTTGTGCAAGAAAAACAGTTACCAGAAGGATATGTCGTTATAAGCTTAGATGTTGTTTCATTATTCAATAACATACCACGCGTTTTAGTTAAAAAATCCATCAACAAACATTGGGATGACATTCGTATAAACTGTCAAATTAACAAAACAACTTTTCTGGACCTGATAAATCATGTCTTCGATACCACATATCTAGTATTTGACGGAATATTTTACAAACAGATACTAGGCACACCAATGGGCTCTTACATTTCACCAATTTTAGCCTCTTATGTAATGAAAGACCTGCTTGATGAATGCATCGCTCAATTACCGTTTGCAATTCCTTGGCTTAAAATCTATGTTGACATAATTTGTACAGTTCCAGAAGTTGAAATTGAACAAACTCTATTAACGTTTAACAGCTACCATAGACACTTACAGTTCACTGTCGAAAGAGAGACTAATAGAAGATTACTCTTTTTGGACACTCATGTTATCAGACTAGAAGACAACAGGATAATCCTAGATTGGTACACTAAACCCATCAGCTCTGGGAGATATATCAATCATAAATCTCACCATCCTGTTAGAATTAAAATAAATTTAATTCTAGCACTGAAAAACAGAATTTTAAAAATTTCACATCCTAGTCTGAAAAATGAGAGTCTAAGAAGAGTGTATAGAATTCTCACACAAAATGGCTATCCATCTGGGTTGTTACGAAGACTCTTATACAACACAACGGTAGATCCACATACAAGACAAACCTGTGAAGAAAACCAGAATTTAGTGGTTAGATATGGTTCCTTACCTTACATTGAAGGGCTTTCTAGTAGACTAATAAGTGTATTTAAACAATAGAACATAAAAATAGCACAAAAGAACATCAAACCTATCAGTCGATTATATACCAGAACTAAAGATAAAGTACTTACCAGCAACATATCTCACTGTGTATATAGCATTCAATGCTCAGACTGTGAAATGAAATATATCGGACAAACCATCCAACTTTTTAAAAATCGAATAATAGGCCACCGCAGTGATATAAACATAAAAAAGACGTTCTGTGCTCTGGCAGAGCATGAAACCTCAACCAAACATCTACCTGACCTGGATAACCCTAGAGTCCTTCACATAAAAAAGAACTGGCATAAGTGCATCTTTCTTAAAATGGTAGAAATAGACAAGGAGTGCAACAGCATGAACAAAAGAACTGACATCCATGGTCTGAGTCAGGTTTACTCCTATTTGTTGTCTTTTCATAAAAGGCCACAACTACAAAGAAGTGAAAATGCACTAGAAGAGAATGAACATGCATAAACAATTGCAATATACATTTCCAACATAGATTGCTCACCAAACTTTAACTTGTTACACCCTAAATCATACATGTTGGCTGTTGTTGATTGGTCATTTCGTACATTATTTGGTTTCGGAAGGAAACTAAACCACAAATATTATAACTTTGTGCCATACGTTTGCTGTTTGTTTTTATTTTTCAATCTTAATTGACAGCTTAGATATTAGACGTCAGACATGCAACCCACAGACAAAATTAACAAAGAACACACAATTCAAGGAACAAAATAAAAGAGAGTAACTTTGAATTCCATGTATGTAAATAAAAAGTAAAAATACAATCTTCCCCTGTTTTTTTTTCTAGTATTTGCTATTTATGACCATCATTTTCTGTTCTACCTTAATTCTTGTACAGTTGAGTTCAATATTCTAATATTAGATGTAGAAATTCAATTTAGTTCTGATAAGAATGAATGATGTACCTATCTATATTTAACACTCAAATCAATGTAAGTTGGAATTCGTATAACGTGTTTTTATATATAACTATTTTTCTTGATTATTATTTCGGTGATTCTTATATCCCTTTAATTAAGTACTTCTTTGTAACTTTCTTTTATTTTAATACAGCCTTGAAAAAGATAGCCACCGCTATCGAAACGTTGGTAATTGAAAAAAAGTTTTCATTATCCTACAGCCCATAGTGCCGCCACCCTATGAATGTTTGTCACTTTGGTTACATATATATGTATATATATATGTATATATATATATATATATATATATATATATATATATATATATATATATATATATATATATATATATGTCCCCTCCACCTTCCGAATTATGACGTCATCATTCATGTTTTTAAATGGGAAGGCCATAATTTTATAGTATAAACGGAAACCTGGCAATTTTCTGAGCTCAAAAATACCTAAAATGGGTATTAACATCAAAAGGTATGGAATACAGGGTGCTAAGAAATTAATATATTTTAATTTGCTGCATTCAATTTTCAATAGTAACAATAATATTAATATGCAGTGGTAACTAAAAACTTATTAATTATTGCTAAGGACTCCGATTCAAACGCATACTTGTTTTTATGCATAATTTGTCAGAGTCAGTCAGAAGGTAAACACTAACTAAATCACAAAAAACAAAAACCAGTGCGTGAGCTGAGCAGAAACGTGCCTTAGTGAAAAAGTCGTTAACTGCATAAAAGGCATTATCTAGGTAGTAGGTAATTTAATTGAAAGTTTGGCAAAATCTGGGCAAATTAATTTTTAGCACCCTGTAAGTGTTTAATATTTTTTTCATGTTAATACTCATGTATTTGGTATTTTTGAACACAGTTGCCAGTCTTCCGTTTATAATATAAAATTATGACATTCCCATTTAAAAAAAATAATGATGACGTCATAACTTGGGGAGGGGATAAAATGATGCTGTTTGTATATAAAATAAGAAAATCAAAATCAAAAATCGACCTGTCAAAGCTTTTTCTCTATATGATAATATTTTAGTAGTTATTGAAGCGTTTCCATACTTCATGAACGCACTGTATATATATATATATATATATATATATATATATATATATATATATATATATATAACTTTTGAACCAAAAGTTTTTTTGGATTTACTTATAGACATATAACAACATGGCGTTGAATTTTTTTCGAAATTCGCAATAGGTACATTTCTATAATACATTTACCTAATACAAATTATACCCAAATTTTGTTATCAAATTATTATTAAGTGTCAGAATCACGATGTTAAACAAACTTCTACCAAAACGCACAAGGGCTGCATTCGATTTTTACCATAACATCCTATCCAGTGATTATACTTGTACTCAAGAGTTAAACTCGAACATGCAGTAACCTAGAGTCCGAAGCCGAAGATCTTTGGGTTGCAATAAAAACACTGGTGAAAAAACATTTATTTGTGTCGCGTATATTCCTCCTCAAGAGTTAAACTCGAACACCATTTTTGTTAAAAGTATGCAAACTAATGACTTCACATTTTATTCAAAACCCATTGTCGTTTTAGGAGACTTCAACCAACGCTCTTTTAATTGAAAAACTAAATTTAATGAAAACTTCTAAGAACTTTCACATGTAAACGAGACATTTTCTGAGTTAATAGATACATACTCTCATCTGGAATTGTTGCAGTTCAATCATGTTTACAATGACAACAGCAAGATCATTGACTCAATCTTCTGTAATAAAAACAATATAAAAAACTTATATCAGTCAAATAACTCCCTACTCAAAGAAATCACTCATCATCACTCAATCAAATATAATTACGAGCTTTCAGGTGTCAAGCTTTTGCTAAAGAAGAACTTAAACATATTCAACTTTGTAAAATCTAAATATAACGACATAAACGATTCTTTGTCACATATTGATTGGAACGTAGTTTAATCACGAAAAAAAATGATAATCTTTTTACAACACAAGTTAACCACGTCATCCATAAATTTGTTCCTAGTTTTAAAATTAACCGTAATTATACTATATACTTTAAGCAAGAAAAAGTAAAAATTATTCGACAAAAAAGAAAAAATACCATAAATATTGAAGCCAAAATATAGGGAAGTTTCATGATGTTGGTCATATTATATTCGTAATGATATTTAAATATAGATAAAAACTAATCAATCACTGAAAAAAATTTCAAATCTCAATAAATAACTTAGAAATATAACATTGAAGTTTACGTATTTTAGTACGGAACTTTCGTCGTACCACGACTCATTCAAGTATTAGTTTAGGAGTCGCGCCAGGTTTCTTGCTCCCTTTGGATTTATTTAAGTAAAGTAGTTCGTTTCTTTTTATTTAATTTATGAGTGTGTAGTTTTTAGATCACTATAATGGAAGAAGGTTACGTCAAAGGACAAAGCGATACTTTGCCTAATATTGACATTTACAGTGATGGACCTTTTTTCTTCAAATCCTTCTTATGTTAGTATTGAAATAAAAAGAGTTATTTTTTTTAGTAAGCATATACTTTTAAGTTCACTTCACCAGCCACATGGTCTAACTTACAACTGTGATTTCTAAATAAACAACGTTTCATAAACAGATTGTAGTTAAGTACTTACAGGTTGTTATACCTATATTGTCATGTTTACAATACATACGTCTACTGCCCGCCGTCTACGGACAAGATATCAAATGTATTGATATGTTTTCAGGGCCGGTCGAGCATCTTAACGAGATGAATCTTTGGATACGTTCAAGTGAAACGTGAGGCCTCTAAATGCACATTTAAATGTAGAATTTCACCTGAACATAAAGTGAAAAGTATGCCTTTTCATTGCACGTTGGTTTGTGATGAAAACGAAGAAATGGTGGAAAGTGTAGTCAATCAAATCAAATCATTCTTCACTAGTTTGAATCACCTTTTCCTTGTTATTATATTATTTGGTTCGCGAAAAACAATTCATTGGGATTTTTATCTGTCGTGCTTTGACACATGGGAACAATAAAATATTTGTAGGATTTTTTATAACTTCAGCCATCGTGTATTAACGGTACAAGTGACTACACAATAATAAATCTGTACATACTCGGCGAATACGCGCCGCATCTATTAGGTCAAATGACGTCACACGATCATTTTTAGATATATTTCAATGATTTTTTCACGTTTTTGCTCAGATTTTTATAATCCATCGATTGAAATATTGTTTTTATCCCAAATAAACAAGCCGATATAATTCCCATCGATAGTCTTCCAAACGGACTCGGTCTAATTAGTGATCAAGATGTTCTCGAAACAATCCATTTATTAGACACAAACAAATGTGCAGGGCCCGATAACATCTCGCCAATATGCATAAATAAATGGAAAATAAATATCTACAAACCACTCACAAAAATTTTCAATGCTTCTCTTGAACAAAATAAATTTCCAACTCGATGAAAATTAGCAGCAAATGTGCCTATATTCAAAAATGGAGAAAGGCAGAAGGCGGAAAACTACAGGCCTTTTAGCAAACTATATATATTTGCAACTAAAATTGAAAAAATAATATATGAAAAAATCTTAAAAAATATAACTATCGATGAACAACATGGATTCTTCCCAACGAGGTGCATTGAAAAAACACAGCAGTGTTTCTCTGATTTTGTCTTGGATTCCTTGGATAAAAAAATTAGGTTGACGCTGTATACAAAGACTTCAGCAAGGCTTTCGATAAAATAAATCATAATGTACTAATAGCGAGGCTTGATGACGTCGGGGTGCGCAAATCTCTTCTTAAATGGATTTGATCCTATATACATAATAGAGAATTTTTTTTTTTTAAGTCTCTCGCTTATAAAGCCAATATTACTATTGAAAATTATAACTATGTACCCAAGGGAACACTTTAAGATTTTATCATTGTGCTAAAAAATAATCATGATCCACATTTGTTTTTACTTCCCCCAATAAGGGAAGAATTGTATTCAGGTAAAAAGTCGACCTCGAGATTTTTGCTGATATTTACGTTTCGGGGTTCCTAGATCACGAAAATCATGGTATCTCAAGTCCGTCTGTCTGTAGTCTGTTAGCGTTGAAGCTCAATAACGACCTAGGACAACGAATTTTGGTGTGCATATTGAAGGACTACCGGCGATGCAATAGTAAGAGTTTTCGTACGTTATATACAGGCTGTCCAAAATATTAAGTGTCAATATAAGAACGGTAGATGCGACGAGGTTGTTTCCATCTCGAAGCGGGGTGGTTTGTTAAGGGAAGTCATAGGTAAAGGCTTTTACCATTTTTTTTATAAAATACTAAACAGTCATATTGACTGTCCCTACTTCTCAAAAAATAACATCAGCTCAACAATAGGAGCTAACTGATACGCATGCAAAGAAGCCTTAAAACACATTGTAATTCCATTGAAATATTTGTGGACAAATTTTTTACATTTAAAAAGTTGATAAAAAATCCTTAGTACACATAGCTCATCTTTTCCTATTCGCTCTGTTGTCTAAAGATGATCGTACTGTATACTTCTCCACTTTGTTATTATTTAATATTCTTTTACTTAGCACCATAATCCTGTAATACACTACTTATTATTTTTATATATTTGTATATGTATATAATATTCATATGTAATCTGTAAATTTGACATATAATAATGACAAATATATTAATACATTATCTGAATCTTTTTATGAATTGTTTAATTATCACAAATATGTACAATGGTAATGAAGAGTCCGATCCAGATACTCTGGCAGTTTCTTTATATCAAAATCGTTTTTTACGTTTTGAGAAATTCTGTCATTACCCTAATAAACAACTTCCAATTATTATTGAGAGGTTGTTGAATTCATCGATTTCAATCGAGATCATCCTTGTTCAAAGATTAATCAGGAAAAGTTCTGTAGGAATTTTTAAAACTTGAAGTCATTTTTATAGTCAATATTATTTATTTGAAATTTGAGCTTAATATTATTTTATATGGTGATTTTTTTTATGTTATATCAATAAAGCTGTAACATTTTTCTTTTCACTGTATTCTCGTTTTCTGGAGCTTAAGAACATGATATTAAAAGTTAAAAGTTCCCTATCCTAAAAAAATGATTTCTTATCAACCACATTTCTGTTTCAGGATGAAGTTCAACTAACATGCTTGAGAGAAAATTCTGGACTGACCTGTGTTTCGTTTTATTTGGATTTCTGACATGCTTTATGTTGATGCAATCATTGAGGACTCACTATGTTTATCCTGAAAAGCCGCTGGATCCTGTCTACATTCTTCATAAGAAAAATATAAATTTCACACTTCAAAGTCATACATTACCTACAGAAGACTACAGCAAGTTGATAAATTTGACATTTAATTTCAAAATACTGAACCATGCATGTAATGATTCGACACCACTTCTTTTGGTACTTGTCCATACATCACCAAAAAATGTCGCCAAAAGAAGAGTCATTCGAGAAACATGGGGACAACATGATGATAATGTAAAAGTATTGTTTCTTATTGGTAGCGTAGAGTCGAATGATTTGCAAGCAGCTCTAGAGTATGAGAATCGATTGCATCTTGATTTTATTCAAGGTGATTTTTTAGACACATATAGAAATATCACTTACAAACATGTGATGGCTTTCAAATATTCTATTTATCATTGCTCTCAAGCCAAATATATACTCAAGACTGATGATGATGTTTTCGTTAATATGCCTAGTATGAAAATTTTTCTCACTAATGATCTTTCACCATATGGTGCTAGCCGGCTTATGTGTTGTACACCAAGAAAAAATTCCTTAGTACTAAGATCATACAGATCAAAGTGGAGGGTTTCTTTTGATGAATACAAGGCCAGAAATTATCCAACATATTGTCCGGGCTGGGCGTTATTATATTCACCAGATGTTGTATTTGCTTTATATAATGAAGCGCAAAAAAGTGATTATTTTTGGATAGATGATGTTCATATAACAGGTACTTTGATGCTTAAAATCAATCTCACCCATACTAATATACAATCTTTAGTGCTATCTGGTGATAGGTATTATAAAGTATTAAAAAATTATGATAATAATACAGTCTCGTTTCTATATGGTGCCACAGATTTGAGTCAGAATGAAATAAGAGCCTTGTGGAGATACGCTACTACACATACAGTACCTAAATATTTATTAGGAAATATAGAAACTTGATGGAACTAATCTTACATTTTTTCTTCTTAATAAATGTATCTATTATAGGATAGTTACATGCAAGAAGTACTTAAAATAGTCAGTGAAGTCGAGAATTCTCTCAATTTTAATACTTCCTTCAGTACTAATGTGATATATTAATGTTTTATATTCTGTTGAGATTTGAAATAAACAATGATTTATTTTTTGAAAATTCTGATAATATGTATATCCCATGAAATGGATAAGCCTTAAATAATGTTGAAATTTATTATATGAGCACGTTAAATATGTAGGTACCTATATGATATATTTTTTTCTTCAAATTTAAACCATTTATCGGCATTCAACAATATTAATTTCTTATGAGGTTATTCATAGTTAGATTATCATTAGGTATGTAATAGAAAATATCTTCATAGATCAAAAAGAATCTTAATATACAAAAATATTATTTTGTGATATTCAAGACTGGGAATTTAAAGGCCAAAATGAGTATGTACATTCAACCAATATCACATATTTTTTTGTAATATTTTGACACAATTTTATTTTTGTGCTGAAATAGAGCATTGGTACAATTTTAAGTTCCATCACGACTATTTTAAAGTCTCTATTTATTAAAAAGCGTGTTATCAAGATATTGGTTGAATTAGAAAAGTTTCCCTAGAACATTAGATAAAGTGCCTCCTGTACTATTCAACCTAATTTCATTCGTAGTTGAAAGCAAATGGGTCCATGTAATAATTATAGTACCTTGAAAGATACATTATAAATGGAAATTTAATATAACATATATTAAAATTGAAGTGATAATTATTAAAATAAAGCTTAAATTATAGAAATATTCTGAAGAGAATATGTAGAATGCAACTCTATTGTACTCATTAACACAGATATGAGTATTTATTGTAGGATCAGAAGTATGGATTGCGTTATGCTATACTTATAGCACTGTAAAGAGGTCTAACATGTGTTCACTGTTTATGTAATACTTTCATCAATAATTAATATTCTTAGACAGCCTCTTAAGAGAATTACATGTATAAACATTTTTTACCAGAAATAGGACCGACTTTATTACTTATCGCATTGAAAAATTTAAAATAAATTTAATTCTGTTGGTGCTGGTAATTTTGACCAATAGAATGAAAGTTATACATTTTCTGATGTCGTTCCTATTTTTTGTAAAAAAATATTTTACATATTTGATTGTTTCATTAGTCATGAAAATTCATATATTCAGTGATTGAAAATATGGCGATAAGAATCTTGCACTTTTCTTGTGCTGCAAATCTGAAATTTTCAAATTTCGAAACATTCTACCTCCCCTATCCCATCTGAGGGTGGTTTTCAGGGGAAAGGTGATGGATTTTTTTTCGTGTTCCTCAACACTTCTCTTTTCAAGGAAAAATGAATCATCAAAATAGTTGCACGTTTACTAAGCAAAAGGCGCGTACATACATAAAAAAGGAAACATACAACTGAATACAATTGAAAACTCTGGAAAGTAACATAACACAGCGCTTAACATTTTTTCTTGTATCATGATTGCGTCATATTTTCTCAACATTGTTTCATGTACTTACCATTACTTGCACAATGCTATGACAAGTGTCTTTTTTCTATTGAAAATTGGAATCATTTTCATACAAGTGATTTTGAAAAAAATATCAATAATGCAAATATATTTCTGGTTCTATTGTTCAAATATTTTAGCTATTAATTAAGTTGAAATTCGATTATCTCATGCAGTGTAAAATAGTTTTTGATTCTCTTAACGCTTCAACAACTCTAATTATTAGAGAGTAAAATAAAAATATTTAAGCTGTCCTTATTGGTAACGCCTTAAAGCACCTTAGTATGCTTTGTAAATTTATATTTCCCTGAGGCTTTTTGGTGCAAGTATCTTGTATATAATGTAAATATTCCATGAAAATAAATATTTTTATTTTATGAGTTTATACTGTTATTTTATTCAAGATCTAGTTTTCTATATTCAAAACAAAACTCAATAGAATACTTATTACGCTATATAGTAAATGTGACATGTTTAAGGGTAGAGTTTAGACCTGGAAGTCATTTCAAATATCTTATTTCATGTTGATCTAAAGTATAATCAGTTTATGTTGATGTTGAGGCGCCCGATCGTAAAATATGCATGTGTTATGCATGCCGTCGAGCATTTCAAGAACCGTTTTCCCTTCCTTACGCCTGGATCTATTAAAACTAAGAAAAATACAGCACATACATAGGGCTTTACTATATTTTTCAAGGTATACCTTGTTTATGAAGTCGATCAATTATAGTCTTTGAAATTATACATTCATCCTAAGTATTCAAAGATCTCTGTTTTTTTAGATAGTTTTTATTACTTTCGGTTATTTCTATAGATGAACTCCGCAGCGATTTCTTAGGCTCCATACGGCTTAGAGACTTGAAATTCCGAATTCCTACTTAGATCGAAGGCATCTCGCCGCCTGTTAAGCCTAACACTGATCCAAGTGTGATCCAATAATAATTAATTGTATTATCTGGTTCAAGCAACATCAAATTATTTCTTCAAAATGGAACGACAATGTTGGACGTCACTGGAATTACGCACGGGCATGGAATACCTAACCTCTGTTTACACGATTAATTTGTACTGTGATAAATAAACAGTTATTTGTTATGGAATAGCTGGCAAACAGATATACATAAGTATAGTTCAAATGAAGAAAAGGGGAGATAGCAGTTGTAGATACTCATCGCTACGGTTCAAATCTTAAATGCCTAATAAAAACTATTTTTAATTTTGTTTCAAAAATTCTAGTCCAAGATAAATATTTTTTTAAATAGGTACTTTGCAACAACTCTTTGAGTACATATTTCAAATTACTAGAGATTTTTATCTAATTATGCACTTAAGAAATACCTAATTTCCTAAAGTTCTTCGTTTTACTTACAAGAACAATTAACAAGTTTCTAAGTTTCTTGGATATTAGGTAAATTTTGTACATAAACTAACTACATTAATGATATGGAACATCGACAAACTTCTATGAATGAATGATATAGGTATAGTCAAGGATGATAAAAGAAAGATAATCAACTATTGTTTGAGAATGCATGCCTTATATTGTCGAGTCGGTGGGCGGGTCTACTAATGAGTCGAGACAATCGCTGTTAGTTGGTGTCTACAGATGGTTGTCTCCATACCAAACCTATTTACTCGACATCGTATCTTCCACATTACATTTTTCATTAATGTTTATGATACTAGTTAATAGACAGTTTAGCAAGGTTTACACTATAAAAGCAACGAAGCGAAAGTTATTTCTCTCAGAATAATTTACAAGTTGTCTGAACAAGCGAGAATTCGTAATGTCTTTCCTGGTTGATGAAAAGCGAACGGAACGGATTTTTACGAGGTCAAAATAATCTTTCTGATGCTGTCTTATTTATCTCATCAAAGATTTTACTCTCTCCAGTGAATTAATTATTAGGGCCCCACATAAATGTTAATCCTTCGGATGTTCTAAATGGTTTCCATCGTGTAAGTTCAAATTTATTCTGTGATTTCTATACTCCCAGCCAGTCATTTACTAATGAAATAAGATCATAATTTTGTATTGTATTCATCAAACCAAAGACACATTAGAATATGTCAATATTGCTAAGCGGTTGCTGTGCTAAGCAGTATGACAGAGAAATATTGAGTTACGTGCCAGAGAGAGGGAAGTTAGGCCACACCCACCTCGTCGACTCTAGACATTATATTTCCTAACACAGTGGGATACACTGAGTCGGTTATCCACCTTATAACATCCTTGGGTATAGCCAATAGTAGTTGGCAATTCCATGAAATGTGATTATTTCATGATAGATATGGTCAAATAATTTAGTATATGATCTGGCCAAGGCATTGAAATTTTGACATGATGCTCTAGACACGTATAAAAATATCCTGAGGATAAGAATGAGAAATATGGCTTTTGGAACTTATAAAAAAGGGAGAAAGAAATCTAATATTCAGAGGGAAGATGTTGAACTGAAGTGGATTTATTATAAATAACTACCTACGTAAGTTGGTCACTGCCGCTATACGTCGAGAAAAAGGGCGCTCATTGAATTTCATTTGAAGAGGAGTAAGTCTTCTCATGACTGATGGAAAACTATCAATGATCTAGGTCTCATGCCTTAAAAAATGATCAAAGTGGTTGTTATTTTGATCCAGAATCACTTTTTTAACGCTATATTATATATATATATAGTCTAGCTCACGTAACAGTAGGAACAATTCACTTATGATTAGAGTTGTACCACGTTAGGAAAAGAGCTTGAAGAGTTTAACAAAATTAAATAAAAGTGTGGTGGGTATGACGGACTAAGCTTAGATGTCTATGAAGTTATTTGGCCCGTTTGTTTGGGTGCCGTCTCCTACATCATTAACTGTTCTTTTGAGTTGGGTAAAATACCACAAATTTGTAAATTGGCTAATGTGGTGCCAATTGACGATCTATTAGTATTTTACCAGTTCTATCGATATTGTTGGAACATACAGTCAAAAGTCAGCATATCATTACCCCTGCAATAATCGGATTTTAGAACGGTAAATAAATACCCTTCTCGATATATGTGATGATTATTTGGATGCTTCTCTAGTTACAACGGCAATCATGATAGATTTGACTAAAGCTTTTGGTAGCATAAATCATAAACTTTTATTAGCGAAGCAAAGTAGGTACTATAATTTTTCAGTCAGTGATTACCTGTGATTTTCTCAATGTTTGACAGACAGATCTCAAGTGATCATTATAGGGAATGCTGTATTCATTCAATGTACCGTTACTAAAGGCTTACCTCAGGGTTCTATAACTGGTCCAGTTTTCTAAAATCTCGATACATCTCTGATCTTTGAAAGTCCATTCGTTACTTTTCTAATCATTCGTAAGTTGATGATACTCCAATATTACTTATCAAACCACCCTCGTAATTTCTTAATAGCTAGATTAGATTTAGATTTAGATTTAAGAGGGGATTACATTGCACTGCGACCATAAGGTCTATTGTGCCCCCCACCTGAGTTGCACTCGCCTATACGCGGTCTACAACTCGCCTTCCAGTTCCAGAGTTCTAATGAACTCCAGTATCTGGGTTGGCTTTAAGGAGGATACTTCCTCACTACTGCAGGTTGCTAGTCCAAGGCACTGTTTGCGTTGGCTAGCAATGGCGAGGCATTCCGTCACCAGGTGATCCGGAGTTTCCTCCTCTTCCCCGCAGAATCTGCACTCGTCATCCTCTGCTAGACCTAATCTCATTAGATGCTTTTTGAGGCAACAGTGTCCTGTAAGAAATCCAGTGAGTAGGTGTAGCTTGTTCTTGCTGAGATCCAAATACTTTTTGGATCTTGCAGTATCAAAGTTTTTTAGAAACTTTTTGGAATGATCCAATCCAGGGGTATCCCGCAAGAGTGTTTCTCTTACGGTTTTTTCCTTCTCCAGAAACTCCTTCTTGTAGGTGCTTTTATCTGTGCCACAGATGGGTTCTGGGCCAGTAAATGGAGTTTGTGCTCCTTTCCTGGCAAGTGTGTTGGCCTCCTCGTTGCCTTTGATTCCCGAGTGGCCGGGAACCCAGACTAAGTAGACCCTGTTGTTCTTGCCTAGCTCATTGAGCTTCCTTCAGCACTCCCATACCATTTTAGAGTCAATGGTATGAGAGTTCAGTGCTTTAATTGCAGCTTGACTATCAGAATGTATTGCAATGTCACATTTCTGATAGTTTCTTTCAAGGTTCACCTCCACGCATCTCTCAATTGCAAGGAATTCTGCTTGAAAGACGCTTGGGCAGCGGCCTAGCGCAAATGAGCATTTGGTGCGATTCCCAAACACTCCAGCGCCTGTCCCCGTCGTGGTCTTAGAACCATCAGTGTACCATTTGATGGTATTCTTTTTGAGAGCTTGGGTTGTGAGCCCCCTGTCCCAATCTTCTCTGCTACTTAGCACCGTGGTAAAAGTTCTCTCGATGCTAATTTTCTTTGTCATTACATCACTGGGAAGGTTTGCTGATGGGATGTGTTTGGACAAAGAGGACCAAGCCCTCTGATTCCGAATTCCCACCATTTCTGAACCTTCCCTAGATAGTCTTAGAATGGCCTCATGGGCCAATCTGTCTATCACTAGATGGAGAGGTGTGAGATCTGTGATGATCTCTAGTGCCCTGGTCGGGCAAGTTCTCATGGCTCCAGTGATACAGACACAGGCTAGTCTTTGTATTCTATCGAGGGTTTTCCTCGTATTGCTCTGACTTGCCTTGCCATGCCAGGCTATTGACCCATATGATATTATCGGTCTTACAATCATGACGTACATCCATCGCAGTATTTTTGGGTTACATCCTCAAGTCTTACCAGTCAGATTTCTGCACGCCATTAAGGCCTTTATTGCTTTGCTAGCAGTAGCCTCAATATGTTTGTTCCACAGAAGCTTGCTATCTAGTGTTAATCCCAGATATTTGACTTCAGCCTTCCAGCTTATTATGTCTCCACTTAAAGTGAGAGGTTTCATAGCTGGAAGTTTCCTTTTCCTAGTAAATGGAATAATTGTGGTCTTGGATGGGTTTATGCTAAGCCCCACTGACAAGCACCATTGCTCAATTGTTCTGAGGCCCTCCTGCAATAATTCGCATAGGGTGTTCGCGAATTTTCCTCGGACTATTAGGACTATGTCGTCGGCATAGCCAATACATGTGAAGCCAAGCTCCGTGAGTTTGTGGAGTAACTCGTCTACTACTAAGCTCCATAGGAGGGGAGATATTACTCCTCCTTGAGGTATTCCACGAGTAGCTTTAACAGAGGTGGTGTGATCACCTACTTGGGCCTCAGCTATTCTCGTCTTCAACATCTCATACATCCATTTGATAATGGTCTTGTTCACTCCTCGCCGTGTGAGTGCCTCCCTGATTGACACATGTGTGGTGTTGTCAAAAGCCCCAGATATGTCCAGGAAGGCACACATTGCGATTTCTTTATTGTTCAGAGAGCTCTGAATGACCTCGGTTAGCTGATACAGCGCGGTTTCTGTTGAACGCCCCGCCCTGTATGCATGCTGACATTTATGAAGTGGTTTGTCCTTCAGAATCTCTGTTCTTATGTAGTTATCCACTACTTTCTCCATCGTTTTCAGTAAAAACGATGTTAAACAGATAGGTCGGAAAGATCGGGGATCAGTCCCATTTTTCTTCCCTATTTTCGGTATGAAGATTACTTTGGCTCTTTGCCATATGCTAGGTATAAAGCCCCGTGCTAGGCAGCTTCTTGTAATCTTCAGGAGATGGGGAAGGATCTCCTCCATTCCTTTCTGTAGGAGTATTGGGAATATGCGATCTAATCCCGGCGATTTATAAGGTTGAAAGGTGTTGACTGCCCATTCCAACCTTTGTCTTGTAAATATCTTCTTAGCAATACTCCAATCTTCCTTGCGAGGATTCTTGGTTTGGATTGCTACGTCAGTACTACTGAGGGGTTCACTTCCAGGGAAGTGTGTTTTGAGAAGTAGAGCAGATCGCTCCTCTTCTCCCTCAGTGTATGTCCCGTCTGGCTTCTTGAGCGACATTAAGGGGCTGATTGCCCCTTTTGCCATGACTTTTTGCAATCTGGCTGCAGTAGGAGTCGATGTGATCTTTTCACAAAAAGCTTGAAAGTGAAGCCTCTTGGCCTTCCTGATCTCCTTATTGTATTGTGTGAGCTTCTCGGTGTAGCCCTGCCAATTGTGGTCTCTTTTGGCCCTGTTGAAGAGCCGACGGACCTCTAATCTGAGGTTTGACAGGTTTTTGTTCCACCAAGATGCTTCCTTGCTTGGTCGAGCTTTTGAGAGTGGGCAACTTGATTGGAATGCCTCCGTTATCGCCACACTGACCAGTTCGACCTCATGATCCAGATCGCAGTGTGGGTGTTTGACCCCATTACTTTCGATCTGTTCCAAGTTTTGCTTTAGAAGGGTCTTATATTTAGACCAATCTGTATTTCTAGGGTTACGAGTTGGAGACAGTGAGGTTACTTCCCCCGCAATCCTAAACTCTATAATCCTATGATCGGAGAGAGAGGGTTCCTCCATCACTCTCCAATCAAATACGTTATTCCTGGCAGTAAAGCTGGCAATTGTTACGTCCAGGACCTCTTCTCTTGCTCTCGTGACAAAAGTGGGGGTTGTTCCCACATTAAGGGTTTCTAGATTAGTAGCTAAGAGATATTCAAGTAAGCACTCACCTCTAGGGTTGTTGTTCGTGCTTCCCCAAATAACATTGTGCGCATTGGCATCACAGCCTATGATGACTGGCAGTTGTCTGCTATTGCAGTATTGCACTAGCTCTTGAGCTTCTACTAGAGGTATTGCAGTATTGTCTCCAGCGAAATAGGCAGATGCAATAACTATGTCTCGGTTGATGCCCCCAGTGTTGAGGTGTACTAGAATTGGAACTAGATCCCGAGTCATGAATTCTGAAACACATGTGTAATTAATGTTGTTTCTTATGATCACACAGGCACGAGGGGACTCCTGCCTCTGGTCATGGATCAATTTTGAATCTTTAGATGCCAAACCTTTAATTTGGCCTGCTTTGCCTGTCCAGGGTTCCTGGATCAGTACAAAATCCAGTTGGGATTTCGCAAACAGCCTTGCAATCACTGCTGAAGCTCCCTTCGCGTGATGCAAGTTCACTTGCGCCACCTTGGAGAAAGCGATGAAGGTGCTGTAGTCTGGGGTGTAGGGGCTGGGTAGTCCAGCCTCTAATTCCCCCCCTCCTCTCTTTCCTCCTGTCCCTCATCGAGATCCATCGGGAGGGTAGTCTCCTTGGAGCTCGAGCGGGTGTCTGTGTCTCGGATTATGGCCTCGACCCCCGCATTGGTTCGCCCTTCCCCCAGGACTGCAGATGATTTCTCTGCCGCCCCGGCTTCTTTGGCAGAGCCAGCAGCGGCCTCGACCAGACCTGAGCTGGCAGTTTTATCCTGCACACCGGATGTGGAGGGCATCTCCGCATCTTTTAGACCTCCCGCAGGATTATTTTTCCGTCCTAGCCCCGAGACAGACACACGTCCAAACCTAAAGTTTAAGACGCATCCTTCTGCCTTCAGGGCCTCTCCTGATTGGTGATCGATCCCAATCGTGAGGACAGTACCGGTTCCCTCCTTTTTGGAGTTGAGAACTTTCCAGGCTCCGGTACTGAGCCAGGTGTTCTGTACTTCGACGAGTCGGAGGATCTTCTCCGTCTCCATTTCGAAGCTTCTTGGGAAGTACACCGTTACAGTGACGGGCTTGGGGATGTTTTTCTCCTCCACCGCCACTAACTCGGGTCCTTCCCAAGACCTCAAGGCCGGCACTACTCTAATGAGCCAGTCCGCCGAATCCTGAGAACCGCAGTCCACCAGCATCATTCCACAGCGGAAATGTATACCGGTGAAGTGCATTCCCTTCACCTCTCCACTGCACATCTCTTCCACTAGAGTATCCTCCAGTGTTGAGAGCCGCTGTGGTTCCAGGATTACTCTAGGGTAATCCTTGGGTATGATACCCACACGAATAGCCTTTACGGCCTTGGTAGCTGCAGCATATCCAGTGGCATGCCCGGTTTTTGCTGCAGCTGTTTTCGGCTTTTTAGGCTGAGGCCGTTCCGGAGGAGTGATATGCTCCGCGCCTCTCTTTCCCGTCCCTTTTCCCGTCGGTGTTACCTTCGGGGTCGGGACAGTAGGTGGTGTGGAGTGCTGAAGAGCCTGTTTTCTGGCCTCCTCAGGTGCAAGTCCCTGATGGAGGAGTCGCAGGTACTTCCGCACTCCTGCTCCACTGAACCCCTTTCTCAGTGGATCGTCTCTGCCGCCCGGCTGTCCGAGTTTCGGCAGGTCGAACGGCAAACGATTTCTTTGCCTTTTGGCATTTCCCTTTTTTACAGGGAGCCCGGATGAAGAGGTGGAGGCTTTCTCCATCTCTCCTCCGGTGAGTTGGGTTTTATGTGTATTTTCCATAAAGTTCCCACGAGTAGCTGGGGACAGCTACTCGTGGACATAGCTAACCGGAAGCTATCGTAGGTCCTCTCAAACGTGCGTAAATGGTACAATGATCATGGACTAGGTAGGTATAAGTTCCAAAAAACCGCTGTTATCACATTCTAATCTAAATATTCAATATTTTCAACACCACAAATGTAAAACTCTCTACTAATAGTGACGACATAATTCATAATAAAAATGTTCGTAATCTAGGAGTCATTTTCGACGAAGCTTTGACTTTCACTGATAATTTGGTACAGAATTGTTACGCAAAGTTAAAAAGCACCTACAGTTTTCGAAATGTACTGTCTCAAAGAACTAAAGTCAGACTAACGGATACGTTAATCCTCAATAGAATTGAATATGCCGAAAGCAGTATGGCCCATATCTATCTAGCTGTCTTACCAGCTAAAAAGGTACAAAACTCGTGTGTTCGTTATGCTTTAGGTAGTTCCCGTAGAGAAATGATCTCGCACATTCGCACATAAGGCGAATTGATTGGTTGAATAATAAACAAAGATTCTTTGCAAGAAACTTTCCGATTACTTCAGTGACAAATTATCTCTGCGAGTTGAACATCTTCGTTTCGCCGGACATACTTTGAACATCGACTTAACAAGTACATAATAAAAATTCCAGAAACAAAATAAAAAGTTTTATATTTAACACTTTATTGTAATATGATTGTAATTAGTTCTGTTATTGATTATTTTATTTATTTACATCTCTTAATGTACATTTTTTTCTTTGTGTTTGTATGTATGTATTTCATTTGTAACTGTTCATATATTTACCTGAGTTATTGTAACTATACATATAGTGCCCTGGTTGAAATTGCAAAATAGCTTTTGGTGAATTTCCGTCAGGTAAAATAAAGGCCTTTTATTATTATTATTATTATTATTATTATTATTATCTTTTCTCACATAATTGTGGTTTTATTTTGTACTGACAGGCTATGCCAAGTCAGTGCATATTCTATTATTACTATTCTGAATTGAGGAATGATCTGACGATATGGCATGTTTCTAGAATTACCGTTTTCTGAAAGTTTCTATGAATGTTTGTGTTGACTCCTAGTTGTTTCAGGTGCGATTTGAATGTCCTTGGTGTGAGGCCTGTCACTGACATAATAAGAGGGACCTTTTTCTTGCTTCCAAAGCCTTTTAATCTCCATTGCTAGGTCTGTGTATTTGGTGATTTTTTCATTGTATTTTGTTTGGATGTTTGTATCACTAGGAATGGCTATGTCAATTAGGTATGTGGTTTTCTCTTCCTTCAACTGAAGAGTGATATCTGGTCTATCGCAGGATATTGTTTTGTCTGTTTGTATATTTATATCCCAGTAGAGTTTGAAGTTTTTGTTTTCGAGTATGGATGTTGGTGTGTATTTATAGTATGGTTCTGAGTTTTCTGCTGTGTATTCTGGGCCAGCTAGGATTTTACATCCACTTGTAATGTGCTCAATTGTTTCCTTCTGAATGTGGCATTTTCTGCGTCTATAATATTCGGGTTTTTGATTATATATTTACGATAATTCCTTGTTGCTGTAACTTGATCTTGGATAGCGAGCAAGAATCCTTCTGTTTCGGGAAAGAGCTGACCATCTTTTAACCATGTGTATGATGATTCTTTGTCAATGTATTCTTGTTTCATGCGGTATCTGTGTTGTCCAGGGAGGATTTTCTCCGACCAGGTATTAATTTTTTCTTGTTGTAGTGGCGTGTTATTGTATGTGTCTGCTGGATGGTTTGTTAGGGATAGGTTGAGGGGCGTATAGTTTTTATCTGCCTTGCTTATCGCTGTGTGGAGACAAGTATGTTTAGTATGAGCATGTTGTTTAGTGTTTTATTATTAGCTGTATGAAAGTTATGATGTTCTTTCCACTGGCCTCTGTCTATATGGTGCAATCTGCATTTACTCATTCCGAACTCAATGCGGACGTCTGAGGTGAATGTTTCTATGATTCTGAGAAGATCACTCAACTGCGTAGGTATCCATGGATGCGTAGAGTCCATATATAATAAGTGGTTTATTTGTTGTTGGTTTTCTTTCTTGTGCCTGAGTTGGAAGCCATGCTTTGTATTATTAAGCATGTTTGACATTGGATTAAGGCAGACGCAGAACCACAGCGCAATTATTATTATTATTATTATTAATCTTATTATTATTGTTATTATTGTTATTATTATTATTATTATTATTATTATTTATTTTTTTCGTAGGGGGAATGCTTTTGTGCACGCAGTGTGAGACTCGCCCAACTGAGAGCTGGGAATACTCACTAAACCCCCTACGGCCGCGGTGATCCAAGGCCGGAACCCTTTCGGATGACTTCATGCCTGGCCGCCTATCTTGTACCCTAAGAGCTTCTGGATCCTTTGAATGTGGAATCACATATTACATATATGGCCTCAGTATCTTGCAGGCATCCCTCTTCTATCTTCTCACGAAGGACTGTATGTACATAGTTAACGACCGCCCTACAGGCTTCTTTACTCCGTAGCATGGCTTCCACTATGGTATCTGCGGAAGAAGTGCCAGCATAGCAAACAAGCCCCCTTCTTTCATCGAAGAAACGACTGCAGTCGAAGAACGTGTGATGAGCATCGGCGTCGTCTTCTGGGCAATACCTAAATTTAGGGGAGCTGACGTTCCACATTCTGTGAACATATTTCATGAAATAGCCATGACCAGTCAGGAACTAACATAGGTAAAAGTCAATCTCTCCATGGCCACGGTCTATCCAGGGGCCAATATCTTGGATGAGGTGAAAGGTCCAACGGCCCTCGTTGTTTTCATCCCACCTTTTCTGCCAGGTTTGCAGAGTCCCTTCTCTAGCAGCTATTGAGGCTTGTCTTCTGCCATGCTCTGAGGAAAGACGATAGATGTTCTGCCTCTCGATAGCAAGCAGTTCGACTGGTATTACACCGGCCACAACCATAACCGCAGCAGCAGACACTGTGCGATATGCTCAGGCCACCCTGAGGGCCGCCCTACGTTGGACTGCCAGCACGCGCTTGCTATATTTCTTCTTCCCCATAGGATTTGCCCACACCTCTGCACCGTACAGAAGAGTAGCATTTGTAGTTGCCATGAGAAGTCGCCTCTTGCTTGACCTGGGGCCACCAATGTTACCCATCAGCCTGCTTAGCATCATAACTACCTTTGATGCCTTGTCGCACACAATTTGGATGTGTTCCCAGTACTGGAGGCGGCAGTCTAGCACTACTCCTAGATACTTTACCGCAGTCTTTGTTTGCACCTCGAGATTGTTCACAGATATGGATATTGTTGTAGAGATCCTACGTCGTGTGAGCATAATGATCTCGGTCTTTGAGGCAGCCAACTCTAGTCCATGGCTCCCCATCCATGAGTTTATCCGAATCATTACCTGATTCAGGCGTAATTGGGCCAGCTCTGGATTCCTAACAGAGATGACAGCGGCTATGTCATCGGCATATCCTACTAGGAACACATCATGGGGCATCTCGAGACGTAACAGGCCGTCGTACAGAGCATTCCAGAGATCGGGGCCAAGGACAGAGCCCTGCGCTGCACCGGAGGTTACCTCCTTTATAATCTGGCCTTCCCTTGTCTCATAATTCAATCGACGTCTCTCCAGATAATTCTGTACAACAGCCAGAAGGAAGTTGAGTAACCTGAAAGATCGTTGCAAGGCCTCTAGTATATCCACCCATCGAGCAGAGTTGAAAGCGTTTTTCACATCTAGTGTGACTAACACTACGATGTTTCGAGCTTGATGGCAAGCTTCGTTAGCACGATTGAAAGCATTGATCACCTCAGTGATGGCAGTCAAAGTTGAGTGCCCTTTACGGAAACCATGTTGTTGGGGCGACAAGTCTCCGGCTTCTTCAATGGCTCTCTGCAATCTAGGCTTTAACATCCTCTCGAAGAGCTTTCCCGCTGTATCTAGTAAGCACAGTGGCCTGTACGCTGACGGGGAGTCTGGATTGCCCTTGCCCTTACTGATTAGCACCAACGTAGCTGTCTTCCATCGTGACGGAAAAACTCCTGCTACCAGGCATGCATTGAACATGCGTAATAAAAGATGTGGTGTGCTATCAACTATAATTTTCAAAGCTTCAGCAGGGATTCCGTCTGGTCCAGGAGCTTTATTATTCTTCATGGCACGCATAGCTGTCACGAGCTCCAGTTCTGAGAATTTCGGAACTTCTGAGACTGGCAGAGAAACTACATCTTCCTGTCTCGCAGGGTGGACTGGAAACAGGGCATCAACGATTTTAGTAACAACTTCCGGTGGCAAGCTATGACTATTATTTCCGATTCCGCCGAGCTTTCTGGCAACAAGTTTGTAACCTTTGCCCCAGGGATCAGAATCTACATCCTCGCATAGCTCCTTCCAGCATCGATCTTTGCTTAGGCGGATCGCAGCGCTGAGCGCCTTCTTTGCAGCTTTGTGCTCTGTTGATCTAGTTGCAGCCTCCGGTCGGTTACGAGCACGTTGAGCCCTTCTCCTCTTCATTAGCGCCATCCTTCTGAGCTCTGCAATCTCAGCTGTCCACCAGTAAGCTTGGGGGCGGCTCCGGCGAGGTTGCTTCCGAGGCATTGATGAGTCACATGCCTGACGAATTAGCTCCATGGTGTATTCCACAAGTGGTTCTACATTAGTTGTAACCGTTGACTCAAGGTGTGCAGGTGGGCGACTTTCGACTCGACAGCTTAACTTCCCGACGAACTTTTCCCTGTCCATCTTGGTTATATTCCAGGCAGTTGGGTTTCGGGTACTTATTCGACGGAAAACCTCTCTTTTATTTAATTGGAAGGAGAAATATTCGTGGTCGCTAGCAGTGTACACGTCCTTCACCTTCCAATCAGATAGCATAGGTGTCAGAGCGCTCGATGCGAGGGTGATGTCTGGTATTGACTCACCAAAGCCAGGTCTTATGTATGTCGGCCTTGAGCCCCTGTTCGCAACATCCAGATCAAGTCTTGATGCCATCTCCAAGATGTGTCTTCCTCTGGCATTAGTGATAGGCATACCCCACTCTACAGCTCTGGCGTTGAAATCTCCAGCCACAATGACTAGGCCAGGGGTGTTTCGAAGATTATCTTCGAGTGCATCCAGTCTCTCCTTATACTCGGAAGCAGTTTAGTTAGGAGAAAGGTACACGCTGTAGACAGTGACCTTTCGCAACCTGACCCAGACATATCCATTGCCAGACCCGTGAGCAAGGACCTGAGCCCCATGGCTGTCTGAGATCCAGACAGCCGCTGTGCCAAGCTGATCGTAGAACCAATATTGGCTGGCATTGATTCGGTAAGGCTCACTGATAATTGCAACCTGGGTCCCAGTCTCGCGTACAAGCTGTTCAAGGATAGAGTTGGCAGCTTGACTTTTTTGTAGGTTACCCTGAAGAAATTGGGTCATTTTCTAGCAGAAATGGCTTTTCTGGCTTCAAGGGCCTTCCTGAATGACTGGCATACCCTAGAGCCTGGGATATGATTGGTGGTTGCACCGGGGATGTTGGTGCATAGGGCACAGTTGGGTTTTGCTGTGCAAGCTGCAGCCATGTGGTCACCCCCACCACATTTCCAGCAGTTCTGACTCCTATCTGGGCCTGAGCAGATTTTTCTTGTGTGGCCGTAGGCCAAGCAGCGGTAACATCGTTCGACTTCCACGCGTAGTCGTGCTGTACAATTCATCCACCCAATCTTTATTCTTCCATTTTGTAGTATTGGGAGTGCCTCCTTCTCTTCCATTTCGACGATGGCCTTCCTCTGTTCACGATTGTTGGGAGGTAGTAGTGTTACCTTCAGCTCACCGCTAAGATCAGTGTAATTTCTTCGAATCGCCTCTGTAACCTCATTCTCTGTGCTTAGTGTATCGAGATCCAAGATCTCGATCCGCAACATCGGGACAATAGTGCGGACCTCACCTTTGTCGCCAACAGACTTTTTAATGGCTTCTTGGAGTTTAGATTTATCACCGCACTTAACGAGTTCTAGCAGAACACCTCCTTTGGCGGTCTTTCGAATTTGGCGCACTACAGTTCCAGATTCCTCGAGTGTTACAACTCCCTTCATGGCTCCAAGGACTTCAGCATAGGTCTTACCGGCATTAGGGTTAATTAGAACCACATGCCTCTTAGGCCTTGAGCGAATCTTCTTCACGGGGTTATTGGGAGGCAAAGTTGCCTTTACAGCTGCCTCTCGCTTTCTCCTTACCCTAGCCTTTTCTCGCTTTTCACGAGCTTTGGACTTCACTTCAGTAAAGCCTTGTTCGATATCAAGAGCAGCTGGGGTAAAAGCCTTATCGTTTTTCTGCTTTTTCTCCTCCCTTGCATCTTTAGGAGGGCTGCTTGCTGGTCGTTTATTACAGTCCGCTAACGCGGTATTGGGCTTAGGCATCTGGATAGTTTGAGACACCCCCTCTGTAACCTTAAAGGCGCTTCGCATGGAGACAAGGACATCCATTGAAGCTTCTAGTGACGCCAATCCGTTTTTAAGGTCCATAGATACATTCTTTTGTCTCAAGGTTGCTGCACGCATGTCCAAGAGTACTTTTTTTATTTTCCGCAGCTCAGCGTCCAACTTCTGTTCCGCAGTTTCGGTATTACATGCTTCGAGGGACATATCAGTCGCCGGTATTGGCTGAGTTTTTAGTCTCAGTACCATCTCTTCATTGTATGCCATGGTCTTAGTACCCTGTGAACGATTCGGTGGTGGTATTTTCAGAATTGGGGATCGCATGATCCTACTGCTTCTTGAAAATGGACTTTCAATTTTTTCAGCGTTTTCGCTCCCAGTGCTCAAGCTCCTGAGAGCTTGTCTTCGTTTGTAAACATCATCGCTTGTAGTGATATCTGCTGTGGAGGCCAAGTGGTCCACCTCCAAAGCATTGCGGTCAATGAATAACGATGACCCGGGGCCCGCTTGCACACCCCTGACGGCCACCGGTACTGGGGATCCGACCCCCTGCACCGTAGTTTCTACTCCTACCTCGACTTCCATTTTTGGTTTATAATTCGGGGTTTCCTCCCCTAGTGGATATTTACCTGCTGTTGGCCGCGACGACACTGGCTTGTGTCGCCACGTTACCAGACCGCCCCACGTGGAGGGCGCAGGAGGAATCCACAACCTCGCGGTCCAATTATTATTATTATTATTATTATTATTATTATTATTATTATTATTATTATTATTATTATTATTATTATTATTATTATACGTTCAATATTGCTTTTCGGTACATAGGTATGAGTGTAGATCAATACTATGCCGGTTTTTTATCATTTCAGATACAGCAGTTTGGTAAAAACGTTTGATACGATCCCTTTGTATCTGCTATCGTTTATCAAAAACATCTAGTGTTGGAGATAGTGTTCTCTGACTTAGTCATCTAAATAATACAGAATAGTTGGGGAATACCCAATAGAAAATTTGCTTCTGCGGTGAGAATAGGCAACAAATATATTAAAGAATACAGTATATTATGTATAGAGTATTTTAAAATTACGTACATCATATCAATAAAAAAATCTGGTTGAATTGTAGAGCAACTGCGTTTTTGTATTTAATATGAAAGTCCATCTATACATCTAACACGTACCTACCTTAGTAATGAGATTATGAAATGATGTTTGGGTTATTTTTACTTTACAGTATATGCTCAGAGATGCCATAGATATACCAGCCATTGCTTATTGTAAATATTTAAGTTTACGTGAATTTAAGTATTTTTACTCTTGTCGAAATAACATTTGAGTGCTGTGGTGTTCGATTCTTAGTGCAGTTAGTAAGTAATAATTCTTGTTCCTAGGTCTAATCTGATCTAATAAATTCTTATTCAGCAAATAGCCTAGATATATATTCATGCCTGTACTAGCTATCTAATGTGTAGCTAGCTATTTTCGCATTTTATGCACAAAATAACAATATGAGGTAGAAAAAATTATTTGAATTTTATCCGAATGTGTTGGAATCGTAACGTTAACACCTATGTATTTGGATTTGATGAATATTTTGTATAGTTGAATACATTTGTTGATCCTTCTTAGCACATATTTGTTGATCCTTTTGAAATATACATTTAAATGTTCTCCAACATGCAATTTAAATAATGTATTCGTCTTTCTGAAAGTTTAGATTTAGATTTATCCTCTTCAATTAAATGTTTCAGTTATGATTTAAGAATCAAACATCAGAATGAAGAATTACATACATTACCATTTAGATCTGATGAAATTGATGATATTTATATATCAACATGACATTAGTAGTTATAATTGCAGCTCTGTGCATTTGACCCAATGAAAAGACTCCTCCATTAAGAATGATTTTGATACTTATTTTTATCTTGCATTTTAAGAACATCATTTACTCCAGATTTTGATTTCTTATTTTAATAATTAATATTTTCCGATTATTTTTCTCTACAACGTTCCTTTTTGTATATCATGGCCTTATACGTGCTCATATTATATTCTCATTAATCTTATTTTGAGCAATTACGAGCCTATGTACCACATCTTATTAGAATATACAATATAATATAATATGTAATAATTGTATTTGAAATGCATAAGCCCTTACGCCGTCAACCTAGTGTCTTCTACGCCTGAACATAGGCAACTCACTAAGCCCACTACCAGGGTGGTGGTTTAGATAATAGGAATGTATATATATAGTTGCATCAGCCTACGGACTACGGATAATATATAATAATATTTGGATAGTAATATTTTTATTTATGAAAAGAAATTTTAGAAACAGACGTGGCTAAGGAAAAATGAAAATGTATCCCCATTATCCCGTATTGGGATAACCTTTTTGATTTAAACTAATTCCTTTATCATAAGGGACTAGAAAAGCACGAAGTTACTTTATATGTTTCTTTTGAATTAATTGATATCTACATGATCGGTTTTAATGACGATCAGGTATTTCACTAAGATATAACTTAGCAACAACCATCACCATCTATTATTGCATTAAAGAGATATTCTTAGGTACCTATGTAGTGTGGTCCAAACCTGTTGTTTCACCCGGTTCTTTTTTGTATGAAGCTGTTTCAACATTTTCATTTTTTACTCCTTATGAAGACGGGGATTTACTCAAAACATAGAGAATTATATGTAATCCAACAATACCGGAACTTATTGCTCAAGATCGTCCCTAAGAACCTAAATCCCCAAGAACAATAAACTAAAAATATTCCCTCAAGGTTCAAGAAATACAAATCATTAGGACATTTTAGATTGAATGCGAAAGTAAACAAGGTAATAGGATGGAAAAGTCATTCGAGAATATTATACAAATAATATTCTCTGTTTCCGATTTAATATATCAAGATATATTAAAATTATCGATCACAGAAATCATTTCCATACCGCTAATCCTAATCTCTTAGCTAAGCATCTGAAAATCAATAAAAACTCAACAAAAACAATGTTTATATCTTAAATGCAAGTACCTTTAACTCAACAGTTATAATATATGTATAATTGTTATATGAAATAACCAAATGAAAGTTTAATGATTAATTAATTAATCATCTGCTGCTGGTCGACTGATTTGACGTCAACTCGAAGCAGAAAAGACCTCGATAAAACTCGTAGTCTACAGCTCGCCCTCTAGCTCCAGAGTTCTAATGAAATCCAGAATCTGGGATAGCTTCAAGGAGGTTACTTCCTCATTTGTACATGTTTCTTGTCCAAAGCATTTTTTGCGTTGGCTACCAGGAGATCCGGAGCTTCCTCCTCCTCCCCGTAGAATCTGCACTCGTCGTTCTCTGCTAGACCTATTCTCGTTAGGTGCTTCCTGATGCCTAGTAAGGAATCCAGTGAGGAGGTGTAGCATATTCTTGCTAAGATCCAGATACTTGTCAGATCTTGCGGTACTAATGCTTTCAAGAAACTTTTTGGAATGATCCAGCTCAGAGAGATTCCGCAAGAGTATTTCTTCCATCTCCTGAAACTCTTTCTTGTAGGTACATTTACCTATACCACAGAAAGGTTCTTGGCCAATGCAAGGAGTTCGTGCTCCTTTTCGGGCAAGTGTGTTGGCCTCTTCATTTCCTTTGATTCCGGGGGCCGGGGGTCCAAACAGAACAGACCTTGTTCTTCTTGCCTTCGTTGAGTTTTCTTCGGCACTCCCATACATTCCTAGAATCGATGATATGAGAGCTGTGCTTTAATCGCAGCCTGACTATCAGAATGTGTAGCTATATCACATTTTTGATAGTTTTTTCCTAGGTCCTTTTCCACACATCTTTCGATTGCAAGCACTTCTGACTGAAAGACGCTTGGGCAGCGACCTAACGATAGTGAGCATTTGGAGCCAGACCCGAATACTCCAGCGCCAGTCTCCGTCGTTGTCTTAGAATCATCTGTGTACCATATGATGGCATTCTTTTTGAGGGCATGGATTGTGGGCTCCCTTTCCCAATCTTCTTTTCTATATAGCATCGTAATAAAGGTTTTCTCGATGCTTATCATCTCGTCACTGGGAAGGTTAGCGGGATTGCTCTATCAATACTAATTATGGGTTCACTACCTGGGAAGTGTGTTTCGAGAAGAAGAATCAATCGTTCCTCTTCTCCCTCAGTATATGAGCCCGCCAATTACCATCTATTTTGGCCCTATTGAAGAGCCCGCCGGCTCTTCAATAGGGCTCCCAATCTAAGGTTTAACAGGTTCCCGTTCCACCAAGGTGCTTCCTTGCTTGTTCGGACTTTCGAGAGTGGACAACTTGAGTGAAAGGCCTCTGTTATTGCCACAATAACCTCTACTACTTTTGTTCCAGATCATATTGCGGGTGTTTTGCCCCATTTTTTTAGATCTATTTCAAATTTTGCTTCAGATAGATTTTATAGACAGACTAATCCGTATTTCTAGGATTTCGATTTGTGGGCGACAGGCTGACCTCCCTCGTTATCCTGAATTCGATAATCCTTTGGTCAGCAAGTGACGATTCGTCCATCACTTTCCAAGCTGTTACATTTTTTATGGTAGCAACGCTGGCAATTGTTACGTCCAGAACCTCCTCTATTGCTCTCGTGACGAACGTGGGAGTTAACCCCACATTATGGGTCTCGAGGTTATTAGCTACGTGATATTCTGAAGTTGTTCGTGCTTCCCCAAATGACGTTATGCGCATTGGCGTCACAGCCTATGATGACTTGCAGTTGTCTTCTGTTGCAGTGTTGTAAAAGCTCCTACACTTCCGTTGGCGGTGTTGTTGGGCTGTCTCCAGCGAAATAAGCGGATGCAATGATAAAGTCTCGGTCGCTGCCACCAACTTTGAGGTGCACCATGATTGGCACCAAATCCTGTGTGCTCTGAAACACAAATATATTTAATATTGTTTCTTATGAGCAAACAGGCACGTGAAGATACCTGCCTCTGGCCATAAGTCAATTTTGAGTCTTTACATGCCAAACCTTTGATTTGGCCTACTTTGTCAATCCAGGGTTCCTGGATCAGTACAATATCCAATTGTAATGTAGCAAATAATCTTGCAATCACAGCTGAAGCTCCCTTCGCTTGATGCAGGTTCACTGCGCTGCATTTGTGAGAGTGAAGGCTATTTGTATGGGGTGGAAGACCTGGGTTGTCCAGTCTCCCTTCTCTCTCCCTGCTCGTCCTCGAATTTCATGCGGAGGGTAGCCTCTGCGGTATTCGAGCAGTTCTCTTGGTCTCGGGTCAGACCCTCAACCTCTACAAGCCTCTGCCCTGCTCCCAGGGATGCAGAGGAACTCACCGCCAATCCAGGTACCTCGGCAGAGCTGGTTGAAGCCCTAGATTCCTGGGATGTCGAGGGCATCTTCACATCTCTAGAAACCTCTGAAGAGTTCCGTCCCTTTCCTAGCCCCGGGACTGGGATGCGTCCGAACCGAAAGTTTATTGCGCACCCTCCTGCCTTCAGAGCTTCCTCGGATTGGTGATCAAACCGTCGTGAGGTCTGATATTTTTCCCTCCTTTCTGGAGTTTAGACTTTCCCAGCCCCAGTACTGCGGTTGGAGTTCTGGACCTCGAGAATTCGGAGGATTAACTCCGTCTCCATGTCAAGGCTCCTTGGGAAAAACGCGGTTATGGTGACGGGTTTAGGGGGGTTTATCCCCGAACAATACCACCAAGAGTTCAGCTTCGGCATTGACTCTATGAGCCTGTCTGCCGATTCTTGAGTTCCATAATTCACCAGCAACATTCCACAGCGGACATGAATACCGGTGAAATAAGTGGATACCCTTCTCCTCACTGCGGCATATCTCCTCCACCAGAGTATTCTCTAGGGAAGAGAGTCGCTCGGCTTCCAGGGTTACCCTCGGGTATTCCTTGGGTAATTTTTCCACTCTGAAAGCCCTCTCTGCCTTGAACGCTGCTGCATATCCTGTGGCTTGCCCGGTTTCTGCCGCAGCTGTCTTCGGCTGCTTTATGCGAAGCTGTTCCGGAGGTGTAATTGGCTCCGGGCTTCTTTTTCCTTTCTCCTTTACCGTCGATGTTACCCTTGGGGTTGGGTGGGTTGGTTTGATTGTGTGTAGAGCCTCTTTCCTGGCCCCCTGGTTGAAACCAGTAAAGACTAAGTCCTCTAATTATCCATGTATCCCTCAGCCAGGTGTCCCACTTTTGATTTAGAATTTCTTATGAGGTTGTTTCCTCTTGGTCCAGATGATCAAACCAAGACCCCGCTCCACTGGCTCGCAAGACATGACCACAGACAACCAGGTAGAGTTAGTATAACGAGAACGCACCTGGCATCGTTTACCTGAGTGCAATCCCTTAGCCATGACACTACAGCAGGGACAGGTAAAGTTGGTCTGCAGCAGAGTATTGTATTGAGGGCTGCTAGTTGAGTTTTTGGGCACAACAAGCCCTCCTATTTCCCTGCACACCTCCTCCTCAATTGAAATCATCGTCGGAGGCCCTCTTCTATCCGCCACCTGGAGACGCGCCGGATTGGCACCGCGACTATTTCCTCATTCCAAACCTGAAGAATTGGTTCGGCGATAAGAAATTTGTATGGAATGGAGAGATCATCATTGAAATGAACGCCTATTCACGAGAAATAATATTATTTGGTGGGCGAATTGTATTGAACTGAAAGGAGATTATGTTGAGAAATAAAATTGTTTGCCAAGCAAATGTTTTCTTATGTGTTTTGAAGGACATTTGATGAACAGCCCTCACGGTAACAAGTTTGGAACACATAACTAATATTGTAAATCGATCTGTTATATAGGTATATATTAAATTGGATGTTGGTATATCTGTGCTCATTATTTTGACACCCTTCAATCTTTCAAAATCGTCACACATATATAAGCTTTCTACATTATCTTAGCTCGCCACGAATGGACACAGCAGAGCATCTTTGGACCGTTCATACCTAACCAATCGCCATACAAAATTGCATTCTTAGGTGTTTCAAGTTCCACTAGAAAATTATAAATTAGGATTTGATGTCATCGAATAAATAATAGTCGAAGGTCGAATGAGAAAACAATATGCAACGTTTCCTACCAACTGATTGCGAAAAATGGCATCATTGGAAAAACAATAATTACTGAATGCTATCATTCCATAAACTTTGCAACAGCTGTTCTATTAAATATTTATCTGTACCAAGCTTTTAATATGTTACCTAATATCTTGTTATTGTTCTCACGGAAAAGCTACGATGCAAAACCTAACTTTGCCTTGAAAATGTTTTATATCAGAACATTATTTGAAGTGATTCGGAATTATGAATACAATAGTAACCAGCAGAATGAGTGTGCCCTTAGAGTATACACTACGAACTTCCCAGTGCATCCGTAAAATTTGAATTTCTACCATAATCTGACGGCCAACCGAAAGTTATGTTAGCTTAGCGTCTGTCTTCTGTAGCTCTGGTGTTGGTTAAGTTATGAATTTTATATTATACAAACTTCATCTGTAAACCTATGGTCCATTTCAAGAAATTATTTGGGACTGTACATTGTCCCAAAAATGTTGTGTCAGCATTTTAATATATTTTTAAATTTCATGCCACAATTTTGTAGATTATTTTGATACCTCTTACAGTCTTATTTTATCTACATGTTTCTATAGTTCATTTCAGAAATAGAGAGAGAGAGAGTAATACATAATTATAATGAAGAGATCTCTATTGTATTCTGCCGTATGTGTCATAATACAATAGATATTCGTCCATAATCATAACCTATTTCTCTTTTTGAAATTGAGTATCTTCTGTTTATGATATTTAAAAAGTTTTGAACCAATGCATTAAAAAACCATCATATATATGAGTTTAAAATTTATTGTCAAGCTTTACAAATCTCAAAGCACTCGATTTTTCTTATTTTGATGTGGACCCTCTATATAGGGTGGGTCTCCCGGAAAGACATCGATCGATTGTGAGCAAACTGGAGGACATACAGCTAAAATATTTTCATGTTAGTCGCATTTCCGGTTTGAAAGTAGATGCCAACTATGTTATTCCTAATGAAATACCTTGAATATTACCACATTTTTAGATTTTTTGTACAATTTTGAATATTTAATTTGGATTGATTTATTTTCTTGCAGAAGATCTACTCTATCATTATTTTTATGATATTTTGATAATAATTTGTACAGATTCATCAAAAAATAAGCCTGAAAACTAGATCCAAAAAACGTCGAAAGACATTTTTAATCAGCAAAAATAAGGGGAACTTTGTATAAGGTTGCCTATAAAGAAAATTAGTAGTTTTTTAAATATTCATCAATTTTTCATTTTTCTATGAATAAATTCTTCTCATCTTTAAAGTTGTGTTAGAAGTGGGCCAAGATTGCATTAGAAAATAATAACAAATGTCAATAAAAGACAAACAAGCGTCACAAAGCCAATATAATTATTTTCATTTGCAAATTTTCAGTAATTATCTTGCCGAGAAGACTTCATTATACAAATGAAGATCTGTAACCTCATTCTCTGTGCTTAGTGTATCGAGATCCAAGATCTCGATCCGCAACATCGGGACAGTAGTGCGGACCTCACCTTTGTCGCCAACAGACTTTTTAATGGCTTCTTGGAGTTTAGATTTATCACCGCACCGATTCTTAGTGCAGTTAGTAAGTAATAATTCTTGTTCCTAGGTCTAATCTGATCTAATAAATTCTTATTCAGCAAATAGCCTAGATATATATTCATGCCTGTACTAGCTATCTAATGTGTAGCTAGCTATTTTCGCATTTTATGCACAAAATAACAATATGAGGTAGAAAAAATTATTTGAATTTTATCCGAATGTGTTGGAATCGTAACGTTAACACCTATGTATTTGGATTTGATGAATATTTTGTATAGTTGAATACATTTGTTGATCCTTCTTAGCACATATTTGTTGATCCTTTTGAAATATACATTTAAATGTTCTCCAACATGCAATTTAAATAATGTATTCGTCTTTCTGAAAGTTTAGATTTAGATTTATCCTCTTCAATTAAATGTTTCAGTTATGATTTAAGAATCAAACATCAGAATGAAGAATTACATACATTACCATTTAGATCTGATGAAATTGATGATATTTATATATCAACATGACATTAGTAGTTATAATTGCAGCTCTGTGCATTTGACCCAATGAAAAGACTCCTCCATTAAGAATGATTTTGATACTTATTTTTATCTTGCATTTTAAGAACATCATTTACTCCAGATTTTGATTTCTTATTTTAATAATTAATATTTTCCGATTATTTTTCTCTACAACGTTCCTTTTTGTATATCATGGCCTTATACGTGCTCATATTATATTCTCATTAATCTTATTTTGAGCAATTACGAGCCTATGTACCACATCTTATTAGAATATACAATATAATATAATATGTAATAATTGTATTTGAAATGCATAAGCCCTTACGCCGTCAACCTAGTGTCTTCTACGCCTGAACATAGGCAACTCACTAAGCCCACTACCAGGGTGGTGGTTTAGATAATAGGAATGTATATATATAGTTGCATCAGCCTACGGACTACGGATAATATATAATAATATTTGGATAGTAATATTTTTATTTATGAAAAGAAATTTTAGAAACAGACGTGGCTAAGGAAAAATGAAAATGTATCCCCATTATCCCGTATTGGGATAACCTTTTTGATTTAAACTAATTCCTTTATCATAAGGGACTAGAAAAGCACGAAGTTACTTTATATGTTTCTTTTGAATTAATTGATATCTACATGATCGGTTTTAATGACGATCAGGTATTTCACTAAGATATAACTTAGCAACAACCATCACCATCTATTATTGCATTAAAGAGATATTCTTAGGTACCTATGTAGTGTGGTCCAAACCTGTTGTTTCACCCGGTTCTTTTTTGTATGAAGCTGTTTCAACATTTTCATTTTTTACTCCTTATGAAGACGGGGATTTACTCAAAACATAGAGAATTATATGTAATCCAACAATACCGGAACTTATTGCTCAAGATCGTCCCTAAGAACCTAAATCCCCAAGAACAATAAACTAAAAATATTCCCTCAAGGTTCAAGAAATACAAATCATTAGGACATTTTAGATTGAATGCGAAAGTAAACAAGGTAATAGGATGGAAAAGTCATTCGAGAATATTATACAAATAATATTCTCTGTTTCCGATTTAATATATCAAGATATATTAAAATTATCGATCACAGAAATCATTTCCATACCGCTAATCCTAATCTCTTAGCTAAGCATCTGAAAATCAATAAAAACTCAACAAAAACAATGTTTATATCTTAAATGCAAGTACCTTTAACTCAACAGTTATAATATATGTATAATTGTTATATGAAATAACCAAATGAAAGTTTAATGATTAATTAATTAATCATCTGCTGCTGGTCGACTGATTTGACGTCAACTCGAAGCAGAAAAGACCTCGATAAAACTCGTAGTCTACAGCTCGCCCTCTAGCTCCAGAGTTCTAATGAAATCCAGAATCAGGGATAGCTTCAAGGAGGTTACTTCCTCATTTGTACATGTTTCTTGTCCAAAGCATTTTTTGCGTTGGCTACCAGGAGATCCGGAGCTTCCTCCTCCTCCCCGTAGAATCTGCACTCGTCGTTCTCTGCTAGACCTATTCTCGTTAGGTGCTTCCTGATGCCTAGTAAGGAATCCAGTGAGGAGGTGTAGCATATTCTTGCTAAGATCCAGATACTTGTCAGATCTTGCGGTACTAATGCTTTCAAGAAACTTTTTGGAATGATCCAGCTCAGAGAGATTCCGCAAGAGTATTTCTTCCATCTCCTGAAACTCTTTCTTGTAGGTACATTTACCTATACCACAGAAAGGTTCTTGGCCAATGCAAGGAGTTCGTGCTCCTTTTCGGGCAAGTGTGTTGGCCTCTTCATTTCCTTTGATTCCGGGGGCCGGGGGTCCAAACAGAACAGACCTTGTTCTTCTTGCCTTCGTTGAGTTTTCTTCGGCACTCCCATACATTCCTAGAATCGATGATATGAGAGCTGTGCTTTAATCGCAGCCTGACTATCAGAATGTGTAGCTATATCACATTTTTGATAGTTTTTTCCTAGGTCCTTTTCCACACATCTTTCGATTGCAAGCACTTCTGACTGAAAGACGCTTGGGCAGCGACCTAACGATAGTGAGCATTTGGAGCCAGACCCGAATACTCCAGCGCCAGTCTCCGTCGTTGTCTTAGAATCATCTGTGTACCATATGATGGCATTCTTTTTGAGGGCATGGATTGTGGGCTCCCTTTCCCAATCTTCTTTTCTATATAGCATCGTAATAAAGGTTTTCTCGATGCTTATCATCTCGTCACTGGGAAGGTTAGCGGGATTGCTCTATCAATACTAATTATGGGTTCACTACCTGGGAAGTGTGTTTCGAGAAGAAGAATCAATCGTTCCTCTTCTCCCTCAGTATATGAGCCCGCCAATTACCATCTATTTTGGCCCTATTGAAGAGCCCGCCGGCTCTTCAATAGGGCTCCCAATCTAAGGTTTAACAGGTTCCCGTTCCACCAAGGTGCTTCCTTGCTTGTTCGGACTTTCGAGAGTGGACAACTTGAGTGAAAGGCCTCTGTTATTGCCACAATAACCTCTACTACTTTTGTTCCAGATCATATTGCGGGTGTTTTGCCCCATTTTTTTAGATCTATTTCAAATTTTGCTTCAGATAGATTTTATAGACAGACTAATCCGTATTTCTAGGATTTCGATTTGTGGGCGACAGGCTGACCTCCCTCGTTATCCTGAATTCGATAATCCTTTGGTCAGCAAGTGACGATTCGTCCATCACTTTCCAAGCTGTTACATTTTTTATGGTAGCAACGCTGGCAATTGTTACGTCCAGAACCTCCTCTATTGCTCTCGTGACGAACGTGGGAGTTAACCCCACATTATGGGTCTCGAGGTTATTAGCTACGTGATATTCTGAAGTTGTTCGTGCTTCCCCAAATGACGTTATGCGCATTGGCGTCACAGCCTATGATGACTTGCAGTTGTCTTCTGTTGCAGTGTTGTAAAAGCTCCTACACTTCCGTTGGCGGTGTTGTTGGGCTGTCTCCAGCGAAATAAGCGGATGCAATGATAAAGTCTCGGTCGCTGCCACCAACTTTGAGGTGCACCATGATTGGCACCAAATCCTGTGTGCTCTGAAACACAAATATATTTAATATTGTTTCTTATGAGCAAACAGGCACGTGAAGATACCTGCCTCTGGCCATAAGTCAATTTTGAGTCTTTACATGCCAAACCTTTGATTTGGCCTACTTTGTCAATCCAGGGTTCCTGGATCAGTACAATATCCAATTGTAATGTAGCAAATAATCTTGCAATCACAGCTGAAGCTCCCTTCGCTTGATGCAGGTTCACTGCGCTGCATTTGTGAGAGTGAAGGCTATTTGTATGGGGTGGAAGACCTGGGTTGTCCAGTCTCCCTTCTCTCTCCCTGCTCGTCCTCGAATTTCATGCGGAGGGTAGCCTCTGCGGTATTCGAGCAGTTCTCTTGGTCTCGGGTCAGACCCTCAACCTCTACAAGCCTCTGCCCTGCTCCCAGGGATGCAGAGGAACTCACCGCCAATCCAGGTACCTCGGCAGAGCTGGTTGAAGCCCTAGATTCCTGGGATGTCGAGGGCATCTTCACATCTCTAGAAACCTCTGAAGAGTTCCGTCCCTTTCCTAGCCCCGGGACTGGGATGCGTCCGAACCGAAAGTTTATTGCGCACCCTCCTGCCTTCAGAGCTTCCTCGGATTGGTGATCAAACCGTCGTGAGGTCTGATATTTTTCCCTCCTTTCTGGAGTTTAGACTTTCCCAGCCCCAGTACTGCGGTTGGAGTTCTGGACCTCGAGAATTCGGAGGATTAACTCCGTCTCCATGTCAAGGCTCCTTGGGAAAAACGCGGTTATGGTGACGGGTTTAGGGGGGTTTATCCCCGAACAATACCACCAAGAGTTCAGCTTCGGCATTGACTCTATGAGCCTGTCTGCCGATTCTTGAGTTCCATAATTCACCAGCAACATTCCACAGCGGACATGAATACCGGTGAAATAAGTGGATACCCTTCTCCTCACTGCGGCATATCTCCTCCACCAGAGTATTCTCTAGGGAAGAGAGTCGCTCGGCTTCCAGGGTTACCCTCGGGTATTCCTTGGGTAATTTTTCCACTCTGAAAGCCCTCTCTGCCTTGAACGCTGCTGCATATCCTGTGGCTTGCCCGGTTTCTGCCGCAGCTGTCTTCGGCTGCTTTATGCGAAGCTGTTCCGGAGGTGTAATTGGCTCCGGGCTTCTTTTTCCTTTCTCCTTTACCGTCGATGTTACCCTTGGGGTTGGGTGGGTTGGTTTGATTGTGTGTAGAGCCTCTTTCCTGGCCCCCTGGTTGAAACCAGTAAAGACTAAGTCCTCTAATTATCCATGTATCCCTCAGCCAGGTGTCCCACTTTTGATTTAGAATTTCTTATGAGGTTGTTTCCTCTTGGTCCAGATGATCAAACCAAGACCCCGCTCCACTGGCTCGCAAGACATGACCACAGACAACCAGGTAGAGTTAGTATAACGAGAACGCACCTGGCATCGTTTACCTGAGTGCAATCCCTTAGCCATGACACTACAGCAGGGACAGGTAAAGTTGGTCTGCAGCAGAGTATTGTATTGAGGGCTGCTAGTTGAGTTTTTGGGCACAACAAGCCCTCCTATTTCCCTGCACACCTCCTCCTCAATTGAAATCATCGTCGGAGGCCCTCTTCTATCCGCCACCTGGAGACGCGCCGGATTGGCACCGCGACTATTTCCTCATTCCAAACCTGAAGAATTGGTTCGGCGATAAGAAATTTGTATGGAATGGAGAGATCATCATTGAAATGAACGCCTATTCACGAGAAATAATATTATTTGGTGGGCGAATTGTATTGAACTGAAAGGAGATTATGTTGAGAAATAAAATTGTTTGCCAAGCAAATGTTTTCTTATGTGTTTTGAAGGACATTTGATGAACAGCCCTCACGGTAACAAGTTTGGAACACATAACTAATATTGTAAATCGATCTGTTATATAGGTATATATTAAATTGGATGTTGGTATATCTGTGCTCATTATTTTGACACCCTTCAATCTTTCAAAATCGTCACACATATATAAGCTTTCTACATTATCTTAGCTCGCCACGAATGGACACAGCAGAGCATCTTTGGACCGTTCATACCTAACCAATCGCCATACAAAATTGCATTCTTAGGTGTTTCAAGTTCCACTAGAAAATTATAAATTAGGATTTGATGTCATCGAATAAATAATAGTCGAAGGTCGAATGAGAAAACAATATGCAACGTTTCCTACCAACTGATTGCGAAAAATGGCATCATTGGAAAAACAATAATTACTGAATGCTATCATTCCATAAACTTTGCAACAGCTGTTCTATTAAATATTTATCTGTACCAAGCTTTTAATATGTTACCTAATATCTTGTTATTGTTCTCACGGAAAAGCTACGATGCAAAACCTAACTTTGCCTTGAAAATGTTTTATATCAGAACATTATTTGAAGTGATTCGGAATTATGAATACAATAGTAACCAGCAGAATGAGTGTGCCCTTAGAGTATACACTACGAACTTCCCAGTGCATCCGTAAAATTTGAATTTCTACCATAATCTGACGGCCAACCGAAAGTTATGTTAGCTTAGCGTCTGTCTTCTGTAGCTCTGGTGTTGGTTAAGTTATGAATTTTATATTATACAAACTTCATCTGTAAACCTATGGTCCATTTCAAGAAATTATTTGGGACTGTACATTGTCCCAAAAATGTTGTGTCAGCATTTTAATATATTTTTAAATTTCATGCCACAATTTTGTAGATTATTTTGATACCTCTTACAGTCTTATTTTATCTACATGTTTCTATAGTTCATTTCAGAAATAGAGAGAGAGAGAGTAATACATAATTATAATGAAGAGATCTCTATTGTATTCTGCCGTATGTGTCATAATACAATAGATATTCGTCCATAATCATAACCTATTTCTCTTTTTGAAATTGAGTATCTTCTGTTTATGATATTTAAAAAGTTTTGAACCAATGCATTAAAAAACCATCATATATATGAGTTTAAAATTTATTGTCAAGCTTTACAAATCTCAAAGCACTCGATTTTTCTTATTTTGATGTGGACCCTCTATATAGGGTGGGTCTCCCGGAAAGACATCGATCGATTGTGAGCAAACTGGAGGACATACAGCTAAAATATTTTCATGTTAGTCGCATTTCCGGTTTGAAAGTAGATGCCAACTATGTTATTCCTAATGAAATACCTTGAATATTACCACATTTTTAGATTTTTTGTACAATTTTGAATATTTAATTTGGATTGATTTATTTTCTTGCAGAAGATCTACTCTATCATTATTTTTATGATATTTTGATAATAATTTGTACAGATTCATCAAAAAATAAGCCTGAAAACTAGATCCAAAAAACGTCGAAAGACATTTTTAATCAGCAAAAATAAGGGGAACTTTGTATAAGGTTGCCTATAAAGAAAATTAGTAGTTTTTTAAATATTCATCAATTTTTCATTTTTCTATGAATAAATTCTTCTCATCTTTAAAGTTGTGTTAGAAGTGGGCCAAGATTGCATTAGAAAATAATAACAAATGTCAATAAAAGACAAACAAGCGTCACAAAGCCAATATAATTATTTTCATTTGCAAATTTTCAGTAATTATCTTGCCGAGAAGACTTCATTATACAAATGAAGATTATTTGAATTTATTTATTATTATGGAGAACGTGACAAAGTTATTTCCAGAACATGGAATACAATCGCTATTCGATATCCACAGAAATAGAAATCACAGTATTCAGGGTGTTCGTTTTTATTTTTTACCAGCTCCCCTCTACCTCGTCATTCTCCATAATTGGGTTGTTGTTAATTAGTCTTCTTTCGTACAGGTATTTTATTGATTCATCTTGCAGGCTTTCCACTCATATTTAACTATGTGATGTATTCTGATTGTAAATTTCTGTTATAAATTGGTTCTTTCATTCGTATTTTCCCGATTAATAAGTTGTGATCACTCCCTATTTTTGCTGAGGTTAACACTCGTACGTAAGATTTTAGTCGGGTGTATTTCTCTATTGGTTAGTAGGTATATACTCTATCGTGGATCGATGTCCACTTGTGTTCTCAAAGGTATATTTATATTGTTCTATGTAGGGGCAAAATATGTTGTTTATGTGTATTTCATTTGTATTAGATAAGTCTGTTAGGAGGTCCCCATTTTAATTCCTGATGTCTTCGCTGAATCGTTGTTTTATCCCTGGAATGATGTTATTGCCGATTCGAGTGTTGAAGTCGCCCATAATAATCAAGTACTCATTTGCCATGATGTCGTTTATCGTTCTTTCTAGGCCCTCAAAAAATCCCTCTCTGATGCTTTCTTCTCTATTATTTTCCGACGCGTATATTCCTATAATGTTGACTTGCTTTTCTCCTAATTTCATTCTAATTCCAATAATTCTGTCTGATACATATTTGAACTTTTCCACCTGATTAATTAATTTTCTGTGAATTAATATAGCAACTTCTTCCTTCTTTTGATACTCCGCTGTATATCATAAGGTAATTTCCATTTGAGAAAGCTGTAGAGTAATAAATTATGATAATGAAGGGATCTCTATTGTATTCTGCTATATAAGCGCCATAATACAATAGAGATCCCTTCATTATCATAATTTATTACTCTACACCTTTCTCAAATGGTATCTAGCATTATCTGGCCTTTCCCTTTTTCTCGTTTCTTGGATAGCGCCATATATCTATCTTTGTATCATTGAGTTCTTTTGTAAGTTCCTGTTCTCTTGTGTTTATTGATCTGATATTCCAAGTGGATACTCTTGTTATATTCTTTGTTTTCCTTGCTTGTTGCTTGCGTTAGTCGCCATCGTTAAATCCGTCATATTCATCCGAGGCACAACCTTGGTTTCTATGAGTGGTGTTCTGTTTTAGTCCTCAGATAGGGTGCTAACCTCCTCCTTTATCCGGGCCTGGAACTGGCAACAAGGCCATCGTGTTACTTAATTTACCCAATGACCTGGCTGGCAGAGTTAAGAATAAAGACACTACATAGAATTGTAAATCCATTGTTAAATTTGAGGCTAATACCAACGCAGCTTTCTTACCTAAGTAACGGGGGCGCCACTGTCAACAAACTGTATTTTGAAGCGAAAATCGCTATATGGCTTCAGCGAACAGAACCGTGCAGATCACATCTTGATTAGAGAGGCTAAGCTTTCGAGCACGTTTATTGATATTCGCATAAAAATAAGTGTGTGGGAAAGCTGTATTTCAATAGGTCCAATTTTGAAAAAAGGATGTACAATCAATTCTATTTAGTATATCTTATCAAAGTTAATGCTTGCTTATAACTATTACAGTATCAAGTCCAACTAATCCGTGGATTATATTATGAAATTTATATAAATAAAAATTTCATATTGTTGGATTGAGTAATGAAAAAAAATTCCTAGGAATTTATGAGATATTTTGATGAGCCTGAATCAACTAACATTTTTATGTTGTATTCTGGGAAAATTATACACGATGTCTCTCCGGGAACTCCATCGATTGGTATATAAAAAACTATAAACTAACTGGATTTGAAAATAGAGACCTATAGGAACTGATGTTAATAAGGGCTACGTGGCTAAATATTTTCTAACCGTTTTTGTTCAATTCAGTGCAATAGCACTAATAGTGCAATAGTAACTAATAAGCTACCTACGTCTCATGTTTTAACTGGGAAATATTTTTAATTTTTCTATGATCTTGTTCTTTCTCTTCTGATCCTTCAAACAATCATTATATTATTCATCATGACGTTGAAAACAGAACAAAACAGAATAATAAGAACCATAGAACATGATAATATTGTAAGGCTATATGATAAATAGCATAAATATGGTTGACTTATTTAAGTACTTGCTTATAAATCACAATTTCTCCTATAAATTCCTTGTATTTATCTATTATGTTAATGTAAGGAACCCCCGGGACATATGTTCAACTCATACTTGCCAAATTTTTTATATACCATGTTTAAAAGTAGAAATCATTTGGACATTTTTTGTTTCCAGTATCCCATAAATATTTGAGAATTATTATTGAAAAGAGAAAGGGCAGACAAACAATTCTTAGGCTCTTAAACTGTAAATAGATAGCGTTCTAACATTACGTGTGGGTAAAGTAAATTGGGATCTGCATTATCGACCCGAAAATGTCCATGTTCATAATGACTGAATCTAATTATATTAAACGAGCAATGCTTGTATATATATATATATATATATCTAAATTCTATCTGGGAATCTGGTTTACCGATTTTGATGAAAATTCATATGTAAGGGTTCTAGAGTGTTGTATTCACATTCACAAGAAAAATCGTTTTCAGCAATTAATATTCTCATTTTACGAGTTCTACAGATTATATGTGAGATACCAATATGAACATGATAACATCATAGGGAAAAATAGTCCTATGGTTAATAATTTAATCGGAAATTTTCAATGAAAATTTGTACATATCTAATATATTGCATTCCTTAAGGTACACATTAGCTATTTCAAGGAAGGTTTAGCAGATTTTGGTAATAATTAGCAAAAATGGTTTTTCGGAGTCGAGAAATTGATTGACGATACTTTCATATTTAATCGGTTTGACCCTCGAGTTCCACACTAGCTATTTCAAGAATGGCTCCGCAGATAAAAGTTTCCGTATGTAAGTATAGTGTTTGGGGGTTGAGAAGTCGATTGGTGATACAGCTGAGTTTTGGTATATTTATCATTCATATAACACATTCATTTCGAAATCTATAACTTACAAATATGTGAACAATAAAAGCAGTATTTACCTATCGCAATACATTTTAACCAGAAATATGCACATTTTTTAATAAGTTTAAATATCCTTAGTAACTCTTATAGACCCATCTTAAATCCTGTTTTACCCAAGCAAAGCTCGGTCTCCAGAAATTGAACATAATCTGTGCTAAATAAAAACAAATAACTACCATCCTACCATCTGAATTAATATTAGATTGTCGAAGTGTAAATTGTATATTTATTTATTTAAGAATGCCATCTAGAGGTATTGGTATGAAATTATTTAAACAGGATCAAAAATAGGATTTTATGATAATGGAATGAAACAAATGGTTATTTTTTATACAAAGGAAAAAAGTTTAAAGCTAAAATGTAATATTTTTCCAATTTCTAATACACTTTTTTTACAAATATTACAATATATTATCGAAGTGAAATTTTAAGTTTGAAACTGATAGTTTTGTATACCTACGTATTGTGACAATTAGACCTGCGTTGCTAAGGAATGCCTTAACGTAATCAAATATCTGTCAGTTTAATTCATTGTTTTGATTCATATTTATGTGTATGTATATATATCTACCCGGAAAAAATACTTTTTTCCCGTTGGGAAAAAGGTTGCGCTTAGTCATTTGACAACAGAGATAAAATGTCAAACTTTTATCCCGTCTCAGAAAATAAGTAAATTATTATTGTTCATTCAACTCATTAATTAGAAGAAGTACTTTTTCAGTTTAAATTAATACTATTAGATAAAAACATCGCAATTGACACTGAATAAGACCTAACAAAAACATAAAGAAACTATACAACATGATTCTGTATAAATGTGGCAAGTATTTGCACTAGAGTGCGTCTCTGAAATCAGCGCCGGAGATGAAATATTAAAGCTAAATAGTTACCTATGTGTTGATAATTTTATATCAAAGATTTTTTTCTGAAATCTTGAGATACCTACTCTGACTTCATTGATTTATGTGCTTTTATGATCCACAAGTTAGCACTTAATTTATAATTAAATGTTCGAAACAGTTTGGATGAGCTGTTTTATCTCAGTGTTTTTTTAAATAACTAATTAAATTCAAATTAGGGCTACATATTTTTCATGTAAATTATTTTTTCTTACTGGTTGGTAACTTGTGTGTTATAAGTAAATATGCGAAATAGCCATTTCTAAAATATATCTGAAAATGTGAAAACCCATACGGTAAAACTTATAATAAGCTCTTGCTTCAAATTTTATTTTATGTTTGTGCTGGTATGGGGGATTGGTAAAACGTTTGTGAATTCATGTGAAAAGTTTATCTGTGAAAATAAGATAAGAAATATAAATAACTTTATTAAAGTGCTGATGTTCTACCAACTATTAAGAGAATCCATTTTGGGTGAAACATTTTTATTTGAAGCGCTCTTATCTAAAAAAATCAAGTACTCTAGTATATTCTTGAAAGAATATTATAATTTCAATAAAAATAACAAAATCAGGAGCACTGGAAAGAAAAATTCCATTTAAAACTACCATAGATAAACTAGTAGGTAGTTGACTGTTATATTTACTGTCACGTTCATCTTTGTGATCAGTTTTTTTGCAAAATCATCACCAAAATTGGGTCACAATGGTTTAGTGGGTCAAGACGCTGGAAATGCGTTCGTATTACTATACGTACTATTACTATACGTATTCCAGTTAAAAAAAACACGTGCCATACCAATAACCTATACAGAGGAAATATATTTCAATAGTGAACCCATTAGGACCTATTAAATATGATAAACTCAGTCTTTGGAAGAACGCGAACATCTACGCAATAAAAGAATTGTATCAAGTAGTCGAGTTTTATCAATTTTTTTGCCTGTTATAATTTCCAGAGGTCGACAATTTTTTTTAAGTAATAACACCCTTACAACATATAATACTTATAATTTAGCTGACTCAACATAGTAATTACCTCATAATAGAAATATAAGTGTATTTGCTTTTTGAGTCAGTCTTCATCAAGAGATTCATATCTAGAGAAGGTATGAGAGCTCAAGATATCCTTGATACCACCATGCGAAGAATTAAGAACAAATTCGAAACAGGTTTTCTTTGGACAAGCGGAAACTTATTTCTGCAAAATAATAAGGCTAATGCTCTAAAGAGGCTAGTCTGTGTTGAGAGGAGAATGGATAAAAGTAGATGATATGCTGAAGAAAAAATATATATCAGAAACCAAACAAACTTCGTATAATCTGTGACACTCCTTCCCTTGATTGATTGATTTGATTATAAATGGAATGTTCATTTTTCAGGAAGAAGAATAGAGCGGCTAAGAGAATTTTATACTGGGGAATGTACGGGGAAATCAAATCCAAGGTACTTGAAATAACCTTGGTATTCATTGATTATCTGGTGGTCCATGCCTAGCTCAGAAAGAACCGAAACACAAGAGATTACCAACAAGAAAATCCGATGAACTATAAAACTATCGTCGAAGATACACTACGATACGATAATAGATAAGTCAGTTTTGGCAAGATGTCATAGAAAAAAGATGAATTTAACACGAAAATTGGGCTATATAGTTTGGAATGTTATCTATGATATGAAAAGCCATTATATTAGATGAAAACACAAAATCACAAAATCCATAGTTCAATTTTATCACTAGAACTCCAACAATCGTGGGCAAGAAATATTTTCAACAACCTGACAAGAACATTTTGAATATTAAGAATGAGACAAGCTGTGTAGAGTTCTTGGGCAAAGTGTCAACTCTGCATTAACAAAGAATCATTCTGAAGCCTACCATTACATTATGGGACAATTTATTCTTGGTCCACTGGAACCCTCCCACAAGAAGCGGTATGGTTATTTTTACATGCACTGTCAAGCGAGCTGTCCATTTGAAGTTTGACAATGACCTATCAACAAATGCATTATGGTTTTCTGGCAGTTTGACTGTAGACAAAATTTTCCTGAAGAAGTATAATGCGATAAAGCTTGAAGAGACTTGACCAAAAACAAGTAGTGCATTTATTATTATTATTTGATGCAGGGGTGCCAAAGCGGGTACTTAGGCCAATTCGGCCCATTGTGCCTCTCCCCCTTGCTCCTCAAACCTACGGTTCCCTGTGTATCCCGACAACCTGGTCCAGATATCTTAGGATTTTCGCAGGCGAGGTTCGTCTGATGTTGGTCAGATCCGGCCACTTCAGTCCTAGGATGGCCTTACGAACGTCGGATAGAGCGGGACATTCTGTGAAGAGATGCTCCACTGTTTCTTCCTCCTCCATGCATGCTCGACATGACGGGTCGTCGATGACACCCATTTGTATGTAGGTGTTTTCTTAACGCAGGATGCCCGGTCCAGATGCTTACAAGTGAGCGTAGTTTGGCCCGGGGCAAAGCTAGGCAGTCTTCGGCCCGTTTCCGGCATGGCTCCGTAATGAAGTTTTTGCTCTGTCGACAGCCTAGAATTGAGTTCCACCTCTGACAGTGTCTGAGGTGTATGTCCTCTTTAATGAGGTTGGCCATGATGTGCGGTGTGATGGGTACTGCCGGTTCGGGCCCACACATTGTTCCCGCCAGCTTATTCACCTTGTCCTTACCCTCTTTCCCATCGTGTGCTGGCAGTTCAGCGTAACAAATAGTGTAATGTTGTTCAATAAAAAAATGTTTTTTTTCTCTACCTGTGACATCATTTATGGGTGGAGCTTCGGGGAGTCTGACAAAATCCGTGAAGAAGATTATCTTTGAGGTACTGAAGAGCAAATTCCCGAAAGAGTATGTCTTGAGAGCATTATCTGCAGATGTGGAGAATATAATGTACTGCCTTTACAGAAGCGGACGAGAAGTACCGAAGTGTCTCATAAAATTGGAAGGCAGCACAGAAAAGAACGAAAATGTACTGGCATAAATGGGCCAGGGAATATCTACCTACCTTAGCTACCCTAGCAAATGGCAACAGCAACAAGAAAATATTCTTTTACTCTAAAATCCGAACAGTTCCAGCCAAAAGGCAGAGTTTCCGAAGTATATCCAGCTAAGAACGGGAAAAGAAGAATAGTTCATGGTACCAAACTAAGAAGAGCAGTATTGAACATATTGTGTACATCAACTTAGCGTAACAACTTAGGAAAATGACAATGCTATTAAGTGAGGAATTTGCCGCTTTTCAGCCGTTCATTAGTTGTGGAAGAAATAATTTTGCCGCTCTTTTTTTTCTACTAGAAAGTGGATATCTCGCTAACTTGACGTCAAGCAACATTGTTAACATTGAAGATATTGAAAAAATAATTACATAGATGTAGACAGAATAAAGCTTAGAGCTATACTGATATATGGTAGGTTAAAATATGTGTTTGAGTGGTCCTTTTAGGCGTGCACTCTTCAAGGGTGTAAATAACATATGGGTTTTTGCATATAATGCAATTTTTGCCTGATGACTCGTATAAATGACAGTTTTATGACCTTTTTGGGTTGACAAATTCACAGAAAAATGTATATTTATATTTATAAACTCTTGAACCATATACTTAATAAATAACACTCGAAGCTACACTAAAGCTTAGAAAGGAGCAGATATTTGATTCGTATTAGAATTTAAAGAAAATATACTTGGGCTCAGACATAAATTAAACAGTGTGTATTCCCTAAATGTTTAAGATGGCCAATCCAAAGAAATTGAAGAGAAACAGATTATGAGAAACAACCATCCAATTTAAATGATCCTTAAACCTGATTAGTGATAAAGCAGTTTCCAATAAGATCAACTGTCTCTTGTTAATTATCATATTGCTTAGAGCTTAAGTCGACTACACATTATGTTCTACTGCGCTATTCGCTAGCTGTTCTCAGTAAGTGAACAGGACGTCAGTAACTATTCCATTGAATGAGATGGCCATGCGTCGATACATGCCAATTATTTTGTATTATTAATACGTATGAGTACTTTTGTTGGCAGTTGCAAAGTGGCGCGTAATGTGTAGTCGGCTTTACAACGTTCTAAGATAGATGAAAATGACATTACGTACCGACTGTAAGTATGACTACCTTTATAAAGGTATATGATTGTGAAACTGTAAAGAATAGGCTATGTTGCGAAAACCGTTTTCGGGGTTCAGGGTTCGGGGTGTTCAGCCTCACCTGCTTTCAACCCGGAAAAAAATCACGTTTGTACCAAGGGTAAAATTTGATTTCTTTCAAATTGTATCTAAATGGTTTTTTCTATCAATAGGTATTTAACATATATAAAAAAGTTGAATACATTTTTTTCTCTCAGTAAGCCATTTTTAGAAATCGTTCAAAATATTTTGGAATAATCCGTAGTGGAATAGTAAAACTAATATTCCAGTGAGAATAGAATTATTAATACATTATCAGTTCATCTTTCTTCTTCTTTATTTTATAACCTTATCGGATTTTTAACGAAATAATTTTGAGTAGGTAGTCGATATGTTTATAGCAATTGACAGCGGATTATTCCAAAATCTTTAGACAAATTGTTCAAAAAAGCTAACTCAGTTAAATAAATTATACTTTCTGTTCAATAATAGCAGAAAAACATAGAGTTGCTATTTAAAAAATCTGTTCTGTCCATTCACACAACTTTTCTATCGCTCTAATTAAAATTCCATAGAATACTAAAATCATCCCGTTGACTCTTACTAACATTCATTCTTTTTTAGGACACAGACAAGCAAACATTGGTCATATTACATTTTTTCGCAAGACAAAGCATTTAGCCGGAATATTAGTAAATTACTGGAAAATATGAGTATTGCTTTAAGGATAACGATAAAAGACTAGAAAGTACCTAAGGGTACCCGTACTAAAGTATTTTACATTATAAACTTAATCTGATGGTCTGTTCTGATTTTGATTTTTTCCTGATTATTTTCTATTAATTCTACTGAAAATGTAGCTTGAAGTCATATGAATCAATCAAAAATATTCTCAACCGCATTTAAAAAATGTCATAGTCAAATACTGATTTTTGTACCAAGATTGGTTACGATTGTGCAAAATATATTTTTTAGAGTCGGCCATTTTTTATATTATTAAAAAAACTGCCCTGGAGATAATTTCCAAAAAGTAATCAGCCTATTGCTATGTAAATGGATTGAAGGAAATGCCATGCTGCTATCATTTTTGTCTTCGATATAATGTAGCAGAAAAATCATTATGAACTTTGGTACCTCGAAACGTGGAGATTTGGCAAAACTTAAATTTTGGAGAATCAGACCCATTACAATAACTTCCTATACTGGGAAGTTAATAATTATGTAACGGATATAGACAAATAATTGACTGGGGTTTTATTTCGATCTCCTTTAATTATCTACACAATAAAAATATCACATAATATTGAAACTTACACTACACTACAATTTACATTTTATATTTACTATCCTATTATTACTATTTTACTATACTACTACTACTACTATAATATATATGCAAACCCTCTTCATCTGAAGAATCTCACACGCCTCCTCGCAATGGCCACGAAATTATCCCGACTCGTTACAATAATAAAAAAAATTGAGAAAAATAACTCAGTGGGACTCTGACGTAACCCTTCTCACTCCAATTCACCCAGTTTGTCATCTAGACTAAGATCGCTTTGAAAATCGATGTTTAGGTAGATAAAAGACTTAAATATAATTAACGACTTTCTACCGACAGCTTCCAGCACTCAGTCAATCGAATTCGACTCGAAAAATATGATTGTGCGTTGGCATGAATAGTAAGTAACTAATACTAAGTGAGATTCGTTAGGAGCGTAAATATTATCCTTAAAACAGTCTGAAAAGCAACCACATAAATGAATATGAAAATAGACTTACACCACTTGATAATGGCATCAGCCAGGTTCATGCTGATAATCGAACTTGCATCGATTTAAAGTTTACATATATCCTTTGTTTAAAAATCGACCTGGCCTGCATATGAAGATCAAATTCTAATCAGAATCGAGTTGAAAAACAAAATAAAAATTTGATAGAATTTCAACAAAACAACTCTTGTGTGTCCACTCACACGACTTCCGCCTTTCGATGAGCAACTAGTGCGAGCAGAATGCCAATTCTGTGTCACAAACGAGCGATATCGACACCTTACAAAACAAAACGAACAAACAAATAGGGTTCTTGTACGGATGGCAGGCAATAATTAGTAAATTTTAGCAATTAATTTCGCATTTATCTTTGCTCCAACAAAATTTGAAGAACCAGATTTATTCTCAGTACTTATTAAACAATGGCGTAGTTGCCTAGCAGGCAGAAAATGAAAACTACTTATCGCCCACATTCCACGTAATATTTTTTTTTTGATTTCAACGCTCAATCCAATATTAATTTGACCATCTTATATGATTCCCTCATCGTCGGGCGCTGTCCGTCTAAATGATGTTTGAAATAGCCACGAGTTTGCGCCACCAGACAGAGCGTGAATATTAACGTGGCTTTATGTCAGCGAGAGTCCGCTGCTGCCGATCGCTGTTCAAAATAATATCTATTCAGGGAAAGTCCGAAGTAAAACTATCAGCGTGTTTCTCGACGACAGATGCTATCGCTACAATTGCTCTAGAAGCTTTATGATTCATCCACACATATCAACTCAATAATTTAAGACGTCGGGATTGAGGGCTAGCAACAAAGTAAGTAACTTTTCATATCACGATTCACTTGTCATTATATATGTTTATTATTAGCCGCTTGTTGTGTGAGCGATACGGTGTTTACGATTTGAATTCGTTTAATTTTGTCATTGAAAATTGTCCGCAAAGACAGGACCGCATTTCACAATATTCGCGAAATATTTAATTTCGCTCAAATAACCTTAATCAATACAGACAGAGTGGCATTTCAAATTAATTGCCTTATATTTGATATGCTCTATACATTGCTTATGGAGGATGATTTGTTTTTAAACAATATAATGGGAATTGAAGATAAACCTTTCACACTTTTACTATATTGGAAAAACAGAAATATGTTTTTTTTGTTCTGTTATTTCCCTTGACCTTTCACTTTATTGGAACTTGCGCTCCTTTATCTCACCCAAATATTATCGTCTATCAATCTCAAATTACAGATACAATTGTGTTGTTTTATTTTCTATTACTTATAGGATTCTATCATATAGGTACCTACTTATCATAGGTGAGAAACAATGTATTTTGTTTATTTTGTAAAAGTGTTACAGTGATTGTTATTGCTTGCATATTATAACTTTGAAGCCTAACTTGTTTTGTTATATCATGATCAACATTCATGAAAAGTAAATTGTTTATAAGCAGCAATTGCTTCAATAACTCACTTAACAACTGAATCATCATGCCCCTTGAAATTGCACAATTGGATCGAATAATAAATAATTCATATCATTTTTGTGATGAAATCAAGAATATTCTACCAATTCATGATTTATCTCTCATTTGAAATTATCATGATAATTATTTCAGTGAAAATAATTATAATTATCTAGAAGATCGTCATTTATATTTAATTTTTGACAATTGCTTGTTACCACTTTGTCGTAAACGTCGACAGCGTTTAGTGATTACTTCTTGATTCCAAAGATGACTATGATCTCCTTCTGTGATCCCCCGTATCTCATTCATATTCAAAAAAAGATTTTTCTAAAACTGTATCGATTTAATTAATACAATGTTTATAATGTGATCGTATACTAGTGAACTAGTCAGATATTTAAAACAAGTGAGTAATTTTATTGATAACTAGCTGTTCCCACATACGTTGTTCTATCCAAATTTCCATAGAACTGTGTAAATAAGAAAAAAATATTTCTTTGGACAGATACGTATGATTACCTAATTATGATCTATGAAGTTTGTCAGAATTTTCCGACGTTACTTCCTGTACAATTATCCTGAATACCTATGGTTTCATGAAAATGTTGCCAGCACCATAACAAACAAAACAAAGACTATGGGTGTGTATCAATCGATTGAATTGTGAATAGTCTTAAGTTCATTCAAAAATCGTACAGAAAAAGACGTTTCAGTTTCTCCGATTTTTACAATTTATCAATCAATTTTCTCAATTTCTCTTTCTCTCAAACATTATCTGGACCACCATTTGTTTTAATTTATAAAGATTAAGCCTATATATCAAGCATAATACATGTATAATAAACTCAAATTTTACTAGGTTACTTACGATTATAGGGGATTCTTGATATTTATTTTTTTCTCTTCAGTAGATTAGTAAATTAAATTAAGTACAATAAATCCGCTGAGCATTCACCACCCCCATGAAATTAAATATTTTGCTCCGATAATCGACGATGTGACTACATAATATTTTTTATTGCTACTAGAAAGATGAACTCGAGTACCTGTATCAGATGAATGAAACAATGACCTCGCTTCACAGGAAAGAAAACTTGTAAAATACATAAAAATCTTGAAGTTGGGTCCCAAAAATAAATACTTTAAATCTGTAACTGATACCTAATTGATCTTTTGTTTTAATTTTTCTGATTTTATCATTGTGTATTATCTGAGAGAACCTGATTCACCGGTAATTCTTCTATCAATAGAGTAATAAAATATCATCTAATTAGTTTGGATCTTTTTAGGTATACTTAAATTTCATTTGTTTTGCATATCGGATCAATGTGAAATGATGCGTGTTATCTATATCTAATATATCTTGTAGCAGCTATTCGTGACTGTTTTGAGTATATTTCAGAACAGATCTATTAATATTACTAACACGCACTCGTATCGACTAGGGCCTACAAACAAAAACAGCAGGTCATATTAGTAGGATGTATATGCAGAGTTTGATTGAAAAGTGGATATGTACTGGCTAGTGCGTTTATATGAATCTGATATTTGGCGAAAGATTCGAAAATCCGCATAAGTAATATAAAACTTTGATGGTTTTTACATTATTAATACATATATTAATATATAATATAAAGTTGATTCTGGTTGAAGCAGTAATTTATTAAATAAAATTCTTCCAATTATGCCAAGCTCGCGAGAATCTTTATTCTCTTTACCAGGGCTTTCCTGTTTTTGGCTAACTTATATCAAATTCAAGACTTTTGCTCTGATGAAGAGAATGAACATTCTCGAAAGCTTGGCTTCTTTCAAATAATTATTTAATAACTGCTGCCACGAGAATCATCTTTCAATTGAATATTGAATCAGTCAAGAATAAAGAAGGTATATATATACACGGTAACAGTTTCCAGTGAATTAATTAATTTTCTTTTGTTTTGTTCAAAACAGAGTTCCATTCAATAGCCCATTACTCTGAATTTTAGAATGGTGAAACCATGAAATTCCAGTAATAGCTTTAGAAAGACTTCTTTCTTTGTTTTTATTGAAGACTTTCTTTTCTATATTTTATTATTTCCTCAGAGAAAGAATCAAAATACCTTTGAAATGATATATCATAATCCTATACGTATATGGTTTTCAAAATATAAGCAACTATCTATTATGGTGAATTATTTCTAGCATTTTTATGGTAGGTTTGTGCTGGTTACCATGGTGATAAAACACATTTATTATTTAACAAACATTATTTGAGGTATTCCTTAAAATAATTTATCTGAAACGCAAAGATTTGAAGAAAAAAGTGTATTCAACACCAGTACAAAGTAAAGATGAACTGTGCCAACGCGTCATTAAATGCATTGATGAGATAGATGCACGTGAAATAAGAAAAGCTATTTTATTGGTGGAGAAACGTATTCTTAGATGTTTGTAAAGAAACGCTTGTCATTTTGAGAATGTATTATAACTGTTTAATTATTTATATTTCTTTACTAATTATTATTATTAAAACCTCTGTCTTTATCACTTGGTTATTGATTATTAATTAGATATTATACTGTTTTTATAAAGTCTATTGCCTAAATAATCTAACAAAAGATTACAAAATACATATGTATATCGTTGAACTGAATTCATTTTCTCAATATCAGTCAATGCATAGTTATTGCTAATTTTATCAACATTTTGAATTAGCTTCTAGGAAACAGAAAATTACTTATTTGTTCTGTAAATATTCACTGGAAACTGTTAGAGATAGGTATGGATATCTTACGAAAAAATAACCAGAAGGCGATAGAGAATCTAATAAATTGATAATATATAGGGTGTCTCATTTGAAAAATCTAAGTTGCTAATACTTTTGATATAAGTGGCAACGTCGCAAGGCTGAAAATATTTTCATCATCATCTCTAGGTATAATATACATAACACAATTTTCAGAACGATCCTAAGAATAGTTTTCGTTAAATGTCTAAGGTATCATCGACCGGAATCACCCTATATATATATATTCATAATATGTCAGTCCCTCTGAAAACTGCCCACAAAGATGATATACTGAAAAATAATAAGTTTCATTCTATTGGTACGAGTACCTTTGAAGTTGATGCTGTAAGTCAGTGTAGCATTTTACATTTAGACAATTCTGTATGCTGGTATATATTATAATCAACTTAATCATTTAGAAATATCTATTGAAAAGTAGTCTATACAGATTTTGAAGAAATAAATGCAGTTCTTGAAACAAAAACTTATTTTAAACAATAATGACACAACTTTACAAAATATTTTTTTTCCAAATGTTTAAAAACACATTAGCTTTTTGAAGATATAACCTAATGATATTCGTTAAAATAAACATAACATAAAATCTATTTCGATACCGAACCTTGTCATCGTAAAAAACTTGGCCTAATCGATGGTATTGGAACTATTTGGAAGTACATCAGGAAATTTGGACAAAAATGATGGCCACTACCACAAAAGTCATTAAGGGGTTTGACGAAACTATTCATAAAATCGAAATAGATGAGGTATCTCTGAATAATTATCTACAAGAAATTGAAAATACGAACATTGAGTCTAATCTAAACTTCTATCAAATACAAATGGATGTTCATTAGAAGAAACAATACCTATAGCAATTAAATGCTGTGATAAAAATGCTGGAACTGGTAGAATATCTGAAAATATTCTTGTAAAACTACAAACAGATTGTAGCGCTTTTATCTGTATCACGAGAGTAAGATCTCAATACATCATAAATAAAGGTTAAAAAGTTACTTATAAATTAAATTCAATATATATTCCTTTTGAATGTTGCCAATATATACCTAAACTCAAACTCTTAAAATTGAATAAACTCAATCCAGACGATTTGAATATTGCTCATCATAAACTTGATCAGTATTGTGATGAACTCGATAAATTGACAAATGAAACTTTAAACCTAATCTAATAAATTCTGGTTTTCCAGCCTCTAAATGGTTAGCTCAAACTTCTCAGAAAATTTTACATAATCAAAGGTCAAGTGTGATATCTTCTGAAAATGAGGAATTTGAATTAACGTAAACTTTTTGCTCAAAAACTGCTAATAAAAAATAATGTAAAATTAAAATCTTTAATTTTTATTTGCAAAAGTACCTAACTGCACGTTATAACAATTTTTTTCTGTGTCTAGAACGGGTTTTATGGTATTTCTTTTCGAGTATATGGTAGATTAAAATGAATTGATTATTTTTTCCCGTTTTAAAAAGAAAGCAAACATTCTAGAGATCTATTAGGAAACCCTAATCTGTTTTCAAAGAGAATAAAATTCTCACTCGGAATATATAAATAAATATAGGTTGTTCTATTTGAAATAAGAAAGTTTTGCAACTTTTTAAGTTTAAATTTTTCACTCAATTGTTCTCAACATTCATAATAATTTTTGATATTAAAATCTGATTTAGGGTACTTTTCCAACCTTCATACGGGCAATCGAAGCAATTGCTGAATTTAAAATTTAATTACTGAATTGGGAACATATTTTTTGTTCATCCCATGCAATTAAACAAATCTTCAGATATTTTCATAATGGTAAAAGAAATGTATATGGAATTTTGATGTAAGTCACTTTTATTTGGGGTCATACATCCAAAAATAAAAAAATGTAGGGTGTTTCATTTAAAAAAGTACCTTCAACTTTGATATGTATCTTTTTTCAGCACCCTGTATAGTTTGAAATAATGTTTAATTGTGCTTAAGGAGATTCTTCATTGAAACAAGTTAAAAACAATTATCTCATCGATAGACCGTGTCATAAACGATACCCCACCCTGTATAGGTATATAAAGGTTTCAACTAATCATGGGGATACACCAAATATGAAAGAAAAACTCTCCATAGATCATTGTAAGTTTTCGGTAATTTATTCCTTACTACCATCTTCAGAGAAACTATAAAAAACATACAAATCAATATCTTTCTAAAATGGTTCGTAATTTGTTATAAGTACTCACTGTTAATTGAGTTTGTTCTCAGAGAACAGATAATAAACTAGTCAAAACATCACACAACGATGACATATTGAAATAATAATAAGACTAAACAAGTTTCTCTATGGATAACATTGTCACAGATGATATGTATGATGGTATTCTTCTTGATATTCTGCACTGGAAAATGAAACATTCTCTGTTGCGCTCCTTGGCTAATTTCATTTTAAGTATTGTGTTGCTGTTTCACCATAAGTAGTTTTGATGTTTTGGTAGTACCCCATATCTGCGAATTTAGACACAACGACACCCAGCAGTCAGACCAAATTTAGCATCGGTAGGATATCCAAGACAGATCTGTTCGTAACAAAAACTTAAAAATTTTGCAAAAAATCTTCTTGGATAACTCATATCCAAAGAATTTTATCAACAATATATTACACAACAGCCCAACTATTTACTATTTATAATAATAATCTAACTTTTCTTAAAAACACGCATAATACTACAACATTTATACTATATTCAACCAAGGTAGACCAACTTTTGTCTCTAGAGAAATTTCACCCAGGCTGATATCATTGAAATTGCGAATGAAACAATTTACTTTAAGGTAAAAGGCAAAATTCCATTGACATCAAATACCAATGTCGTACATAATAAATCTTGCCTCAAAGCGATAGAGTCTACATTGGACAAACTTCAAGATAAAATACAATCATGTAATGAATTTTGATGAAGCAATAGTTTTGATAACGTAGACCAAGACCGGCAAAAAACATTGTTGGAAATGGCGTGCATCTTCCAGGACAATAATATCTAATACAAACAAAAAATCCGATATAAATCATTTGTGTGAGACATATTCATACCTACTGTTTCTTGACAAAAAGGCAAGGATCAACTTAATTGCTGATCAGACTGATTCGTTTACTTATCAACCTGACTAATTGGTTACTTACTTATTTACATATGTCCATGTCAAAAAGTAAGTTTCGTGGTTATTCCTGAATTATAACCTTTTCAAACTACTTGAATTTATTTCGCTCAAATCGATTTGATTAAGTTTTCTTAGGGCTGCTCGCGCATTCTGCATAGTAAACGTGCTCCGATTGAGATGATTTTTGATTCATTTGAATGCGGAGAGTTGAAAAATGGTTCCGTATTTAGAAAAACTCAAATCCGAAATCTCCCCTTCAAAAACTGCCAATGAAGGGGGAGGAGAGGGCAATTTTTCTCGAACATCGCAAATCTAAGACAGCTGAACTAAAGATGAGAACATATCCAGAAACGTTTGAAATGAACATTTATTCAAAACAGCTACGGTTTTCCAGTTACAGCAATGATAAAGTCTGAAATATTTGATATGAATATTTCTATGTGAAAGATGCATTTTTTTTTGAAAATTGGAAATATGAGATGGCCAAATTAAAGAAGAGATTTTATGTAGCAACATTTAAATTGAACATTCTTTCAAAAGAACTGCGGTCTTCGAGATACAGGTATAAAGTCTGAAATATGTATATCTGCGCCGCAATGTTTTGAGATCTCTGAATAATAAGTACAAGGTAAGCCTATACATGGGTAATAGCGGAAATACTATCTTCCTTGGTATTAGTGAACGTTCAATAATTTTCATGACTAAGGTTACAGTCAGAAGTGTGAAATAAATATTATTTAAAAAAACAACTTTATTAATTGGTGCATTGAAAAATACAAAATAATATTAATTCAGTTGGTGCTGGTACGGCAAAACTTCAAAAGTAATAAGCTAATAAATTCCGTCCAGTTTCTTGTAAAAAAATATTTATTTAAGTCACGTTCTATTTCTAGGCAGACACTGATGTTAAATTTATTAAATCGAATATAAGGATTTTCATAATAAATATCCTTTAAAATACTTTCATATGAATCAGTTTACGCATTCAAGAAAATCCATTTTTCTTTATGAACGTTTTATTTATTGTCCATTAATGTTTGGGAGGGATTGTTGTAGAACATGTGGAAGGTTCTTTATTTTTGAACGGCCACCATAACGTTCAAATGTAGTTCGAACTTTTAACAAACGATTTACCCGTATTTCTTTTAAATTTATCACATTCGTTATATATGTGATTGAAAAAGGATGGAGTTACAGGTCAGAGCACTGTTAGATAATGTTTACCCAAATCGCTGGATTGGAAAAGGGGACCAGTTAGATCGCCCTCAAGGTCACCCGATTTCAGTAAGCTTGACTTTTTCATGTGGGGGTACGTAAAAGACCTTATTTATAAGGAGCCTCCAACAAGTGAGCAAAACATGCTACAATGAATAATCGACGCGTTTGCAACTATTTCATCTGCAATGCTCCGAGATGTTGAAAGGTCATTTCAAGTAATAATAAATAAAAGTCTTGAACAAAACGGAAGACATTTTTAACAACTACTAAAATAAGAATGCGTTTCTGCAAAAATATCAAAAAATAAACAGATTATTTTCCATCATAAGACGGGAATATTTTTTGTTAAATAAATGGCTACTCACATATGTTTTTTACTGAAAAAACGGACGGATTTTTGTTATATATCTAATTAACGAATTAGAGTTTCAATATATTTTTGTAAATACAAAAAATAATTGTTCTTACATTCTGTATTAAACTGTGAAATAATATACCGGGGTGTATCATTAGAAAATGTTAAGAAAAAATGGTTTAAAAATTGTCAATTTTGGATCCGAATTTTAGACACCGTGTCTAAAATTAAAATAAGCTATTGATTGTCAGAGTATCGGCAGTCTTTCCATTTTAAAGTTTTCACTACGGATCTGGAAAAAACAGATGTGAAGCCGTTTTGAAATTATTATTTCCAAACTTGCAAAACGATTTTTCTGGGTTTTTTATATTGTATTGTATTGTATTTATCTTAAACTACTAACGATAATTAGATACAATTTGGGGAAATAGTAAAGAACACAAAAATGAACCTAAATATCCAAAAGAATACAGGGCGTGCCATTAAAAAAATGGTTTTAGTCGTCACACTTTTTTCTAGCACTCTGTATATTTATATATTCAAAGAATTTTATTTAATAAATGACTCTATCACCAGTAATGATCTTTGTAGGGATAAGATTTTTTGGCAAAGGCTGTCGTGGATATTGACGAAATGCAAATGGATTCATGGTAGAATAAAGTTATCATTCTTTACTATGGTTCTTCTAAAAACTTTAGATAATCTGTTTACCCATTTAAATAATAAATATTTGTTTCTGTTTCCACTATTGAGAATAAAAACTTGGCAAAGATTTCAAAAGAAATAGCAACTCTGAAATAATTAATATATTACTCCAGCTTTTCCATACAAGATATTTCTTATGAAGTGTTCTACCTCAAACTTAATGAAAATATTTTTAAACACTGTAATTTCTTCAAAGTAGCTCTTTATTGGCTACTTACAAACTATGATTCACTTATCAAACTCAGAGAGAATACAAAACTCTACTAGATGTCTGCCTATAAGTTCAATGAACACCTCCTTTATCCATAAAGGACAAGCCCTAATTTTCTCGTGGTATTAATGCTCTAGGTGTAGGTGGTAGCATCTCTGAGTTTGTCGCTTTTGTATATAAAATTGAATCAATATGCTAGCGTTTTTTCATACTGCCCCACTATTGATCGTCACTTCTGCTAGAGATCATTATCCGAATTAACCGACCACATAAATGTCGAAGGTTACAGGTTTACAGATAAGACTTTACCATGACTGATGTTGTTTCTATAAATGTATGTATATAAGGGAAGACAAAAACACTAAAATAATAATATATTCTGATATATTTGTTTCAACAGAAGAATTCATTCAAAATAAACTCCCGAGATTTTAAATGTTGTCTCAGTGGCTGTTTTAAGGTTATCAAATACAAGAAAAAATACATTTACTTGTGATAGAAATCATATAAGTATTAGTTTAATTATTAATTAATAGAACGAATATAATTTAGTATGGGAGATATTTGGACACCTTCAAAAAGTTTCTCTGAAGCTCCATAGCTATTCATTATTTTTTATCCAGATTCTGTAACCCAGAAAAACGAAATAAAAGCTTAGAATTTACTGGCTTACTGAAGTATTGACAAAACTATGTAATTCCATCAATCGTATTACGTTGTTCTTGCTTTGATCAAGAAATAGAAATAATATTCTGATGAGTAAAATGACATTTTTCAATAAAACAAACGTATCTGAAGACTTGTTAGAATTTCAAAATGGTTGCTCAAACAGTAAACATAGTTGAGATCTATTTCTCAACGGAGACATTGACATCCCTATTTACTAACAATTCAATTTCAGTTAATAGCAGAAACTTGAAAACGCCTGCAACTTGGAGTGAGCATTTGTAGATCAAATTGATTTGGCTTGTGCGGATGATGATTGATTGGAAAATTATCATTATATTTACAATTTAAAAAAGTTAAATAATTATTTAAATTATTAAAAGCACCTATTAAAGCCCATACTTTTCATTACTTCATTCAATTAGAATATAACGGGAACAACAATCATGTAGAACAAGTTTAGAATAAAAAAAATAACTCATCACTGAAAATTCTAGAGCAGGAAATTCCATAAGTCTATAAGTGAGAGATATTAAATTAATACTAACCTCATACCTCCTTCTTCAATCCCATACAACGAATTCGTTTTGATGTTGGTATAATCACACGAGAACCATTACAGATACATTCGAATGAAAATATTTTATTATTTTTATTTCGCGGAAATTGTAGTTCTCTGAATTTTACGTAGATTTCAAAAATGTGAAGGTAACAATGTAAGTGTCATTTAAAAATGATTTGTTTGGCTAATAACAACAAATACCACCAGAGTTTGTTTATTTAATTCAAATTAATTAAATCAAGCTGCAGGCGTATCAAGATTAATGTCTGTGGTACGGAGTTCCACTTGATAAACAAACCCAATTGTTAAAAACAATAACTGAAAAGACCTTTCAATATAACTACTTTACTCGAAAATATAAACACGAATGATAATCAATTATCTCTTTAATATGGATACGATAGCTATTTCAAAACGAGCTTTTGAAATGTTATATTATTCGAAGAAGAATGGAGCTACTGGAATACCTATTTCTCATTATTTTCTGTCTATTGTCACTAAAATATTTTTTGAAGAAGACCTTTCACAAGGGTTCAGTCTTACTCAAGTATAAATTCATACCTTATTTTATTACTTGTAGGGTGGAGATAACAACATCAAGATTTCATCGACATTTATTAGCAGGTTGTTGTGAACTCAATTCATTTGAAATATTGCAAAAATGGAATATGAGAGTATTACCAGTCAATTGCACGCCTAAAAAATCATTTACAAACATTTATCGAATTAATAAAAGCCATTTTTAAGATATATCGGCATATATAAGGCTGTTTGTGAAAATTAGGCATACTATAAATATAAATGACATAGCTACAACATAACAATGATCCTTAAATAACGCTGTTGTGTTGTCAAATACTAGGTATACAGTTTCAATATCTACTGATGAACTAACAGTGACTTTCATTGCATTGTATAAGAAGCTTCATTTCTCAAAAAATAGATAAGCTGGATAATTTAGCTATGAACTGATGAACTCTATTTCTTTTGTATTTCATTTTTATTTGTCCTAACCACCACAAAATGAATAGCTAATGTCCATTCCAATGGAGTTGATAGCTCGAGTACCTCATTATTAATTCAAACCAGTGACCTGGTGTGTCAACAAATTTTACCTCTCAAAGGACATTTTTACATGCATTCCGCAAATAGATCCAAGGATTATAGGTCAGGCCACCCTGTAACAGGTAGTCGAACAATAGAGGCATAAAATGCAAATGAGGAAGGATGTATTGAACCGGGAAACCAGTGCCGGAGAACGGACGGTGCTTAGTGAAGTTAACGAAAATTAATACTACTTTTAAATGTCGTTTATTCTAAAAATACATCGTACAGAACATATTTAAATATATAACAAAGAAATTGTAAAACTATAATTAAATATTCTTCAAAGAAAATGAAAGAAGAAAATTGGCTTATTAGAATTCCATTAAATCATCTTCAGAAAAATCTGAAGAATCGTCATTTACATTTATTATTAAAGGCTCAATTTCTGTAGTTTTGTCGATTACATCGTCAAGTTCCCACATTCTTTGTTCCTTTTTTATTTCCATTTCCAACAGCTCTTTCTTAACTAAGTCCGCCTCACAATGCACACTCTTCTGATTTAACCATTCAATTATTTCCGCCTTTCTCCATGCACTTGTTGGAACCTTTTCCACTACCCTAGAGTGATAGCTGGCGTTATCCATCACTATTACTGAATTTTCAGTAATATAATTTGCCATTTGCATAAAGTATTCCTCGAAAACATCAGCTGTCATCTCTTCGTGGTAATCTTTAGTTGAATTTGATTGGAATTCTAATAACCCTTGATCTAAAAATCCATTTTCACTTCCTATATGAGTAATGATAAGTCTGCGTCCCTTCCCAGATGGCGGTCTCAGTCCCGTTGACCAGCCCTCCATAGTGGCTTGTCGAGAACTCTGAATGTTTTTATCCTGCCAGACCTTGGATACGGTGTGCCCTTCGTTCAGCCAAGTTTCATCTAAATAGAAGATATTTTTGCCTTCGCTGCGGTATTTTCGTACAGACCTCAAATATTGTCTTCTCCAGCAAACTATTTCTGGTCTATCAATCAGAATAGATTTTCTATTTACCTTCTCCCAACGAAAGTTCATATCTCGTAGAAGTGTCCACAGCTTAGTTCTTGACAACGGAGGCATGGTTTCGTCATCCTTAGTGGCTTGTAGAATCTTGTCCATTGTTGGTATTTCCTTGGCGAAATATAGACCATGCACTTTTCGTCTGATGGAATTTTTAATATCGTCGTCAATTTCTTGTGGTTTCTTCCCTGGATGAGGTTTTGGTTCACTCAGGATTCTGTATCTTCTCTCCTGCAAGAATCTATAAATAGTTGCTTCTCCAACTCCTACCATATTAGCACAGGCAGTAATTATGTCGCGAACATCATTTGTAGGTTGCTGGTATACAAGAGCATCATGAACGTTTAATATGAGAGTTTTTTCTCGTAAAGAATATGCACTCTTACTTATTCCTCGAAGAGGAACTGGAGAAAAACTTGAAGACATTACAGCACTTATCACTTACTCGTCGAACTTGAAATAAATTTTGCAATAATGGAAAAGTATCGAATCTGTCGATCGTCGATAACTAAGCACACAGTTTGAGAATCGCACAGAAAGTGATATATCACGGGGTGATAGATTCCACCTCAGAGCTGACGGAGCAGGTAGAGCGCTTAAGGATTAATTACTCGTAATCTCTGTCACGAAGGGACTGTGCAGTGAAAGTGCTTGAGAAATATCGGTTAAACAAATTAAATGCAGGTAGGCAGTGCCAGAGCGCCTATGGTTTACGATAGTTTTATTACTCTGACCCTCGATTTGTGCTATCAACTCCATTGGAATGGAGTATAGTCGATATTATGGCGTAACCATAATTATATAGTTCTGAGCATATTCTTTATAAATTAATGAGCTAATACACTCGTGAAGCCAGTTATTGCATAGTAACATTATTGTTGACATAGTTGCTTGGCCGTTGCTAGACTGGTTCAAATTCTATTTTGAGAAAGCATGGCTAATAATAATAATTGTTTGTTTCATATACAGAGAAGAGGATTATTGTATGACAAATATAAACAGTTGAAAATAAAATAGGTACTACAAAGGGTATTGTATCAATAGAAGTTAGCAGATATCACAGAATATATTCTATGCTGAAATCCTGTTTAGGCATTTTATGTCTTTTTCGTATTTGTGAAATATACGTTACAAGGTATATATTCGAATTGTGGTGACTAAAATAAATTAACCAACTGTTGTTTTATCCATAGAGAATATTTATTTACTAGTCATCTAGCTTTTATAGATAGATAGATTTATTTGACAACGATACATTGTATGTTAGTTGCAAGTCAGGTGGAGAGTACAGTATTATTTAAAAAGAAAGATTTCATAAAGACAAATACAACAGAAATATGTAAAATATGTAAAAATTATATTAGGACAAATTCAACATAAATATATAAAATATATGATTGAACAGGCATTACAAGTTGATATAACTAATTAATATGTGTTAATCTAACTAGTAATACAAAAATCAATAAAATAATTATATCGTTAGGAAAAGTTTGAATTCATATATTCCTCAGTACTATAGAACCAACTCTCAATAAGTAATGATTTAATTTTTATTTTAAAAGAATAGAAGTTGAGCAGCTTGAACTCAACTGGTAATCGATTATATAGATTGACAGTCAGTGAAATTTTCTGGGACTTTGATAGTCTATATCTGGGTGGAAGGAGCAAATGTGAGTTTCGTGTTCTATGATCATGGACATCCAAATGTCTAGTGAAGTCAGATTTATTTTTATGTATTTCTAAAAGGGTGTTATAGATGAACAACGAAGGCAATAGTAAGACGCCGATCTTTCTAAATAACGGCTTACAATGTTCCCTGTAGTTAGCATTCAATATTATTCTTATGATCTTCTTCTGTAATACGAATACTCTCATAGAATAACATGAGTTTCCCCAAAAAAGTAGACCATAATATATATGAGAGTGGAACAAAGCAAAGTACGCACTCTTCAAAGCTTTAAGATCTAAGTATTTTCAAAGTTATCTGAAGGCAAACTTATTTTTAGCTGACCAGGATAAATTCCCATCGATGATCAAACCAAGTAATTTACCATTTCGACTATTATCAACAGCGTTGTTAATGGAAAAAAATATTTCTTGTGTTTTGCCTGCATTCAATTTTAATTGATTGGCTGCAAACCACCTAGAAGCACGGTCTGAAAGATCACTCTTTTCTTTGTTATGTTATTAATTGCTTTGTCGGATGTTAAGATCGTTGTATCGTCAGCAAAGAGTACACATTTGTTTGGTATGATCCGTTGATGATTCAAATTCCAATAACTCAGTTCAAAGTATATTAGAAATACCATGAACTTATTGATTATTTTGAAAACATTATATTCACGTTAATAGTTGTTTATGAGATGTCGTACATCATCGATTTTTCACGGCGTGGATGAATTTTTTTTCTAGATTTTAAATAATATATGCGTTTGCTTAGGTATATTGATTAAGATTTAATTATGATTTTATTATAACTTTCGGTTTTAAATTCATTGCATGAAAAAATATATAAATATATTTAGTACAGTAATTGACCAGCAGAAACTTGGAATTAACAATATCCATTGGAAATATTTTTCTAATTAACATGCCTTTTAACTTGTATTTATTTCTAATTATTTACATAATGTTTGTATATCTGAAACTAAATTGCAGTTTTGTTAACAAGGTCGCGGTTGTTGCTTACTATGCGGAAGTAGCAACTCTCAATTATTCTATTTCTTCAGTTTCGCATATTTTTGTAGTTGACTGACATTAGCGACGCTTGTTTGACTGTTTTTATATATTCTAGTTTTCATAATAGAATTCAAAATTCGCTTGAACGTCGAGTCATTAACTTCCTTAATACGATACCCAGTGTCAGTGAACATCTCAACTCTGCTTCTGACTTAGAGCAACGAAACTTCTTGTTTTAACCTATTGGATCTACAGTCCAACTTTCAAACTTCCTGTTTAAATCCAACATCATTTGACGTCAAACTACCTGATTGACTCAATCCATCCCGAACATTGGTCCTTCGAGCAAACGTGAAGAAAAATGGCATCTGTTAAAATGAACGAGCTAGCTCTCCTCCAAAGAGAAATAGGACAAAAAATTAAGCAGATGTGCACAAATACCAAGGAGGATCCCATCACCAGAAAAGTGGGAACCTACGTTGAAACTCGACTGAAAATCCTGGAAGAATACTGGACAGAACCAAAGGTAAATCACGAAAAATTGGAATATTACATCAACCCAGACCATTTATACTTCCGAGACAACTATTTCGCACAAATGGAAAATTAGTAAAAAGAAGTGAAGAAGTTCTTAATGGAGCTCAACAAAATCCCAGGAAACACAGCTTCTAAGATGCTGTTACCACCCCAGCTAATCATTATCTATCTAGACCAGGATCTAGGCTTGAAAAAGCAGAAATTCAGGTTTGACCAATAATTGCTCACTCAACAAAGTGAGAAGGCCTTGCAAGAGGATTTTTCCGACAATGAATTGTACGAGTCACTAGTGAAGAGTCTGCAGAACCAGTGGAATTCCGTTCAAGAAATGCACGAATATACCATGATGAACGAAGGGGCCTACCAGGATGAATACTTCACCAACGATATTTTCATTCGGTTTAGAGAAGATTTAGAAGCCGTGGAGAAAGACCTAATGCTAATATCTCTTTGCCGAAAATTACACTTCTTGGTGCAATTCCATGGCATATTGTTAAAAATCATCCACGAGAATAAGACGATGTCCAAAATATCGAAGATGCATTACCTCAAGACCAACGTTTGAGGTGAGGCGAGTAGAATAATTCAACATCTCCATTTTCCGAAGAAAACTACGAAACAGCGTGGGAAATAATCTTAAATCGTTATCAGAATGAGAAACTCCTTATCGCAAAATGCATAGAACCTGTAAGAAACCTATGATTTGAAGCAACATTTTGGGGTCCACTCATAGGACGAATCATCATATGAAAATGGGATCCTGGAACTAATCGTATCTTCGAGCACAACTGGGACTTATGGGACAAAATACGAAATTTGAATGGATATTCTCTGGCTTAGCTCCACTAAAGGAATATTGTGTCCAAATCACCAGTATGATCGCCCGAGTAGATGAATATAAGCAACTTTCTAAATTCGGGGAGATCGAAGAAGTACAATTCGGTCATTGCACATATTTTTCTTATTGATGATTCTGAAACCTTATTGAAAAAAAATGAACCCGTGTTTTTTTTTCAAATTTTAATTATATAAAAGAAATAAAGTTCAAAAGCACTCAAAATTAAATTGGTTCAAAACGTGTGTGTTCTAGTGCCCTGTGACGTCACAATTCCCGCTCATCTTGTATTGGCTGATTTTATGTATTAATCATTGTGACAGTGACAATTAGTTGTCAACACGTTGTGGTTGTGAGTCTCACAATGTGAGATCGAATTTTCGTTTTATATTTGGTTTCGTCAACACTAAGCGGGATTGCAATTTTTATCTGGTGGTTACGGTGGAAGAATATCATGCAAAGAAATTTGCAAAGCAAATCAGAATAAAGTGATACGTAATGGTACATGCGTGATGGCTGATCGGGGTTTCAAGCACAAAGATGCTTCTTTAGTTTAAATAGGATGTAAATTGCTCAGGCTACCCACTGTAACTGAAGGTGAAAAACTTACAAAAGCACAAGTCAGGATGAACAGAAAAATTTTATCTCTTCGAATACATATTGAGAGAGTTATACGAGTTATTGTTTCATTAATATATATGTACATATCTACATGTAAGAGATGAAATACAAAACAATAAAGTATAATAAAAAACAAACAAATGTTCACTAGTACTAAGATTAAAATAATGTTTTATATAGTTAACTTGTTCAAAAAGATCAGCGCAATTTTCTTTATTAAAATCTACTTCATATACAGACAATTCTGTTCCTTTCAAAATCTGGTAATGCCACACAGAACAGCCCCTTGGGCTTATTCGCAAAAATCATTTGCATTTGAATATGTGCATAATATTTTTAACACGCTTTTATTTCTTTTATAACACCTTTGGCCACAAAACGATTAACAGTCTCTTTTTTGCGTGGGCATTTCACTTCTATCACATAATCTTTTGTGATGCCTTCTGGAGAAGCTCCAAATATTGGGTACTCCCTTTTGAATATCAATTCAGACGACACGATCTTCAATGATATCTTTTCCTCAATTTCTTTTAAAACTTCTGAATCTGGATTTTGTCGGTGTTTGGTAGCTACCACAAATATATCTACTTTTGGTAAGTTCTCTGATGATTCTTTCACAAAATTTTCTTCCATTTTACCTTAATTCCGGTTTTTTGCACAAACGAAAACGAAATATAAAACTGAAACTGACCAAACAACACAAACATCAAATATCTGCCATTACATTATATCCCTCTCTCTCAGCTGGACCTGGATGTCACGGACAACGCACCCGAACAAACTACTTGTTCATGATTGGAGCCGGGAAGTGTGACGTTTTAAGCGGGAATTTGATCTCGTTTTTAAATACGTGGACAAATTGATATTAACATTTCGATAATTAAGATATGTCTGAATATAATTTGAATGGTAAATTGCTTGTTTGCGGTATAAACTGTACTGTTTAAAACCAATAAAACATAAAAAATCCAATGCATGCAACGACCTTATTGCCACAACAGCATCTCACTGAAGATAAACACCTTTGTGAAGACTTTTACGTTAACAACACAAACCGAAACGACGATGGAAGCTATACGGTACGAATTCCATTCTAGGTGGGTATTACATTCCCCTTCAGTCGTTAAAGAAGATAGCACCACAATAAAATTAATTAATTTAAATTAATTAAATAGAAGCCTTAACGCGGTGATGTATGTAGGCCCTAAGCTCCAACAAAATTTGAATGAATTATTATTGTTTCGGAGAAAACAAGTTGTGGCTTTTAAAGCAGATATTGAGAGCCTTGTACCGACAGATCAGAATTCATCCGGAAGATCAACCCTATCAAAGGATTGTGTGGTGGTCCAACCCGAAAGAGCCTCTACGGGAACTCGAGCTATCAACGGTTACATACGGAACTGCCATACCTAATCTTTTTCAACATTGTCTTAAAAAAATGTCCCTAAGCTCCAACAAAATTTGAACGAATTATTATTGTGTCGGAGAAAACAATTTGTGGCTTTTAAAGCAGATATTGAGAACTTGTACCGACAGATCAAAATTCATCCGGAAGATCAACCCTACCAAAGGATTGTGTGGTGGTCTAACCCGAAAGAGCCTCTACGGGAATTCGAGCTATCAACGGTTACATACGGATCTGCCATACCTAATCTTTGTAAACATTGTCTTAAAAAAATGTCCCAGTCTATTACAAATTTTAATGAAATGTGACCTCAAATATTTATATTTTCAAAAGCGTAACCTGGACCTACCGGTAGTTAGGTACATTCTGACAATAATAAAAAATCGAAAGAAACAAAAAACCGCTGCAAAAAACGAAATGGAAAATAATAATTTATATCTTTACGTTAGAGAGATAATCATTTGTTATCATCTAATAAGCGAATATGGCAGATTGTTGAAAATAGAGATTACAAGCATTAAGAGGCGTTAACTTAATAATAAATATTATTTTGTTCTTTTGAGTGAACGGTTTAATCAGTGCTAACGTAAACATATGTTGAAAAGCGGACGTCGAAAATTTTATACGAATACAAAACCTTCCTCACATAGCTACTTGTGGTAGTTGTTGGCAAGTTAAACCTACTTTAGATAGAAGGGTCCCTTTGTGGTAAAACTTCATTTTGCAGAAATGCAAAGTTATAACCAAAAGGTAGGTATTCCTATGTAGTCCTAATTCTTATTACCAACAAAACGTTATTAGATTGATACAAAAAGCCCTAAGTCGCCTGAAAATCATGATCTAACAGTAATTTAGCAATTAGTATTTTGTAGCCAAACCAGTTGATATCAAAGATATTGAAATCGAGGTAGGTAATTTATTATAGCGGTACTTACCTAGATTTTAGTAGATTTATCTTAATTCTGATTTGTATCGTTTGTACATCCTGTTCTCTCTACAATATAAGTTGCTTCATGAAAACACATAAAATAATTCTGATAACGGTCTGACCGCCTGTCTATCAGAACAAGAAATTTTACAATTTGATACTTATATAGATTTAAATCAACGTATCATAGTCGAAGGGCGTGAATTATTTAATATACTGTGTGATGGGCTTATACAACTTACTTGGATTTGTTTATGTTCACTTACGTATTTATTTATAATCAAAAATATAACAGAGAAATAATCTTTAGAAGTTGGCGCCAATAGTCTTCTATCTACCTATAACCTCACCACCTCAAAATTACTCTTATGAATAGAATTGATATTATTTCACATTTCTTAGTGCCCCGATTTTATCTCAAAAGCTAGAATTTCATGATATAACTTTTAATCCAGAAATTCAGACTTCCTTCTAATTATATTTTGGATTTCAAGGTGGCGGGGACTGAAGTAAAAATATCTCCAGAAATGTCCACAACAGTTACAAATGGTCATGGAAGCAGTGCCGAAGATTTTACCAAGCATGTATTTGGAGGTAAGTACATTTTTAAATCATACGCTATACTATCCTATATGACGATTAACAAAATATAAGAAACATATTGTTATTATCTTGCCTAAATACCTGGTCTGATAACAAGACGTGCTGTAAGGGTACTACTATAGTACCGGCAGATTCAACAATAAAGGAGAACAAACAAAAACCCGGTTTACTCTTCCTTTACAGGAGTGACAAAAACGTAGTGAAATTATATTTTCTATTCTATTTCAAAAAAAATTTGTCTTGTATGAGAAATCACAGCATATATCCGTAATACTCGAGGTAAAACTGGTTCTTCCCAAACCCGACTGGTTTTTCCATTGTACAAGTGTGAGTGACTCGACTACGCTAATTTTTGTTTGTTTAATCTATTTCATACTAGATCAATTAGGTCTGTTTTAATGAGCTGGAATGAAATTAGTTAACAGTTAAGAAATTACTGGTATTGCCTAAGTAGGTACACTGAAAACTAAAGCAAAAGCTCAAAAGCTGATCGTATTCATTCTTCATTCTGTTATTTATTCTGCGAATTTCTGTTATTTGAAAATTTCATTGTTAAATAGAACTGCATTATTTTGTAGAAACAATTTAAAAAAAAAATAGTCCCATATTTTATCTTCACATTAGTTTTGATGAATAATCATGTTGTGCATAATTTTGAATAATATTCTTTTCTGTCTACACAGTGTGCAAATTTCGAAGTAATTAGAAGATTTCTCCCTTAATATTCAACCCTAGATTATGCATTTTGCAAATTGTTTCGCTACAATTCTTTCAGCATAAAGATGCAATTGACAAATCTGAGCAATCACCTTTACTTTTGTATTAAGAGGGTATGATTTAAATATTTCGCACTTAAGGGGGTGTACCTAGACAAGATATAAAAACGTTCAAAAAGTTAGCGGATACTCATTTTCTGTAGAGTTTATTATATGTATAAAAACTATGCTCAAAACACTTTTTCATGTCCCATTTTTGAGCTACACTCAAACGATTTATAATACACAACATTTAAAATGTCTAAGAAATAACAAATAAGTGAGATATGCTACTGATAGATTTTGGTAGGCTTTGGTCAATACATAAAACTTTATTAGAACTTAGATCTTCTTGGGATGATAAGAGACAGAAGTAAATTGAATATCAAAAAATGAATGACCTTCCCTGCTTCTCGTAAGTACATTATTGATTTAAGTTGCCGGTTATTATTGCATATTATGTGCTTGATGAATGAGGAGGGCATTTCCAGCAATGTATGTCCTTTATATGATGTTACTTAGCAATGATTTTTATGTTCGGTTTCTACTTTCTTCATATATTTTCACTTCCATTACAACAGCAGTTGCTTGAACTACTGAAGTCACATTTAAAAGAGGACGATTGAGAGATGGTCCTATATTCAAATTTTCGGGGTTTCATATGAAAAAGCCTTTTGAATGCAAAAAAATAATTAAATAAAATTTTCCAGATTTTCTTGATTTCTCAAAACATTTGAACTAGAAAATGTATATATGTGACGGTTTTGTAATAAGGAACTTCCCTATAACCTATAATAATCTCTGTGGTCGAGAAGTACTTATATGTGCCCGCTTCATCATAGTTCCGATGCCAACTATATTGTTTGACACTCTTTTTTATCTTCTTTAGTAACTTATAATAATAGTTCATAAAAAAAAAATCTTGTATGAAACAAAGGATTACGAAAATAATAATATTAATTATTCATACTATTGATGAAGGATATATTCACTACAATGTCTACCTACCTACTTTTTTCTTAATATTCATTTAGGTTTTCCTTCATGATAAAATTATGATGTATTAGAACTTTCTACACGGCACAGCCGTACTAGTTAATAATAACTTAATGAACATAACTTAAACTTTATTTAGAAAACTAAAAATGTTCGAAATAGACATCCTCAAGTTAAGGTAACCTCATTTTTATTGCTTTAGATAATTATATTACAAAAATAGGGGATCTCTGTTAGGACAAATTTGATTCTTATTCTTCTATTTGATCATCATGTAATAGAAATTTTCAAAATATCATTCAAGCATTACTAAAGTCGATCTTTTCTGCAGGGAAATAAACACATATTAAATATTGCAGGAAAAAAATAATTATCTGCATAAAATTTTGAATATGTTGAATACGGTTAGTCTGTTGTTCTTAGGTATAAAACATTATACATGAAGTCTTCCAAGAACTAAGTGAAAAATTTAATAACATATAGTGTGCTCTATTCGAAACAATAAAGTTGGCATCTATTTCTGGTATAACTAACTGAAAGTGCCACATTCTTGAAAATATTTTTTTTATTCGAGCTCCCATCAGTATTAGTAGACCTAGTTCTCAATTTTCAAATTCGGTTCGTTCATAGTTTTCTATATATTAATCGATGAAGTTAGCGATATGCTTATTCTGGGTGATTATATGTATAGAGTATTTGTTTCCGGCTGGGTGTGTTTTGAGCTGTCAATTGAAACAGAGCTGAGACACATGGCTAACGCTAACAGATGTAAAAATCAGTTTTCGACTAACTTTCAAACGGGGGAGTTATAATTCGACTCTATGTCCGTTTTTTGTCTTTTTGCGCGTTTTGAGAAAGAGGAACGTTGAGAATTGTTCACATAAAAAAATGGAAATCCAATAAGTCTTTTCTCGAAAGGGGTGGAGGGAGAATTTCTTAAGAATCATATATTTTAGACAACAAAATTAAAGAGCAGATCATATTCGGAAACGTTTAGTTTATCGAACATGTCAACGGTTTCCGAGTAGATACTATGAATATCGAATATGCAAGATTGCTGCGTTATATCGTAAAATCGCTGAATATAAGTGATAAATTTGATGATTAGTGTAAAACTGAAATATATGAATTAAATATCTTTTAAAAAGGACCAACTTATATTAGTTGGTGCACAGAAAAATACAAAATAATATCAAATAATTTTATTGTTACTGGTACCTACTGAGGTTGGTCTTTAGAGTTCTCAATCTACCTATAACTGCACAACTTCAAAAATACCAGTGAGAATATAATTAATATTATTCTGTAGTTTTTCATTGCTTAAATATTGCAATAACTCAATACGTGCATTATTAAGTTATAGAGAATAATAAAATCAGTAGGTGGGTTTTGAACCAGATGCTGTCAAAAACTTTAGGGGTTGCAACTGAACTAGACTGTTCTTTTTGGTACTGAGAGAATAATCCTCAGATGCTAATTTTGATTATTATTCATATATATTATAGTGGCGATATCTTGAAATGTTCCCTGTTGAATCTAGTTGAACTTTATCTCATATTGCGGGTATAGGAACAGTGAGCGTCATTCAAATTCAAAGTAATATATAGATTCCATTTAAAAAAGCATAACTTTAGCATGTATTAATTTGTAAAGATGAAACTTGACTATATCCACGTGTATCTGAAGACCCTACGATAGAGATATCAAAATCCTGAATTTCAATTGATCATCATGTATATATAAACTGTATGATAACTTTATTTTGGGTTGTAACTTAGAGGTTTTCTTAACTAAAATAAATGTTTCACCACGGCACTGCAATTTCGATGACCATATGTTTGAAAATGCGAAACATTTCAGATTTACCCCATATCTCCGAAAATATTATAGAAATATAATTTTAGGAAAATGCCAAAAAAGATTTGAACTTGGGTTTTTCTCGAGATTTCGTTATGAAATAAGTAGAAACACATAGAATAATAGCATCCGTATTCATAAATAAATTTTATTTCTTTACTAGTTCGTAAGGCTTTTACTTGATACTTGATAGAAATCAAAAGTAGAAATCTCTCTCTCTGATTTACCTCAAGTAGGTTTTATAGAGAGTGAGGTTAATTTTATTTATAACTGAATACTTAGTGACGTAATGATTTGTTCTAGGTGTAGTTAAAGGTAAAATATGGTGTTCGACATATTGGTGAGGTTTTTACAATTCACACTCAATAAACAAACACATTGACATTTTACTCATACATTGTTTCACTATACTCAAAAAGTGGAAAATCTATTTTTCTGCATAACACTGCTTCTGTATCACTAGTACCAGGCACATAAATGAATGCTTATTTTCACATATTTAATTAATACTAATATAATATTCAATTTATTCCCAATAATTCGTTATAAACCTAGCTACTGTTAACATTTGGTATGGTTAAATAATTTAAATGGAAAAGGACGTGAATTGCCAACCAGTGATTTCCACTATGATGATGAAGATTACCATTTAACGTGGCCACTATGTGAGTTTATTATTCTTTCTTGGACCAGTCATTACCGTGAATGACCAATTTTATTTGGAGTTAGCGCACATGTTCACTTAAATATGGATTCTCTGAAAGGTATGATTTTCCAATTAAATGTACACTGGATTCAAAAGTATGAGGTTATATAAAAGTAATAAGTTGGATCATACAATGCTAAATGGCAAGGTCTACAGAGTGGCGTAAATCAAAGATCATTTTGATCTTCAATTATTAAAAATATCTCAAGTCATCTCACGTTCGGGTGTTTTTTACGGGTTTATCATCTCTCACATTCTATTAGGCAACTACAGATTACTTTTATTCCATATTGGGTATAATAGGGAAGATCATGGTTTATTAAAGATAACAAGTGAAATTTTTGAAAAAAAATTAAAAATAGTTTTTATTGGGCAGTTAAGATTTAAACCGTATCGATGAGTACCTACTATTGCTATCCTTTTCTCGATTTTAACTATACTTATGTATATGTGTTTGCCAGCAACAGCAATTCCATAAAAAATTACTTTTTGTCTACCACAACACAAAATTAAACTTTAAATTAACAATAACGTCTGACGTCTGACAATTGCGACATAACCATAGACGATCTTCCAGAAAGTACCTATATACCAGAGAGCGAGACGTAAATATACGCTCCATGCTCGTGCGTAATTTCAGTGACGGATCCCATTGTCATTCCATGTCGACAAAATAAAAATCTTGGTTGAATGAGATTGAATGAGATAATTATAATTACCAATATTGGATCACACTTGGAGCTTAACAGGCGGCGAGATGTCTGCGATCTAAGTACGAATTCGAAATTTCAAGTCTCTAGACCGTATGGGGCCTGAGAAATCGCTGCGGAGTCCATTGATACAAGAACCGAAAGTAATAAAAACTATTTAAAAAGGAAACATGTGAATATTTGTTGGTTTTTAGATAAAATAAATAGCTCTGCTATAAAATTATAAGAAAAAAAATATAAATAAATAATAAAAAATATAAATAAGAGTTCACAAAATAAAACTGTAACGTAAATTCAAAACATACACTTTGTGTTTTCAATTTCTTTTAGTGCGATTTTAGTTGTTCCACCATACAAGCTGCGATATGTGCGACTCTCTAACGTCGAACGTTTGTATTAGGCATGTCAGATTACCTATATGTTCTTGTGATCATGAAACTTATTCAAAAATTAAAACAAACATTTTAATAAAAAATACGTAGAGCACATATCTCAATAATGCTCCCGTGATGATAATTTCAACGGCTTTTGTTTAGTCATTTGCATGTATCTAATAACATCATACCTATTCTATGCACGTGGGAATCTTATCCTCTCGATGGAAAATATGGGCATATATTTGAGAAGTAGTCTGTAAATTATCACATGTCATATGCCCGTCCCAAGACAACATGACTTAATACACAATGGACAAGCCCTATCCTATATCGCCTGTAAATTAATTTGCGGCCAACGAAAGATGGAGAGGTCATGGGGAGAAATGAAGCTAAATACGTAAACAGAAGGTTATTTTAAAATTTTGAATTTACTGTGAATAATAGATTGGTTTCGTAGACCTAATATACCGTGAAGTTTTGAACATAGACATGCTTTGGATGAGTTTAAAGTATATCAGAGGTTTGTTTTATTTATTCCCTTAGGTCAGTACCTAATGTGTAGCACGCTTCGCTATTAATATGTTAGACTATATTTAGGATTCCTACATTGTTTATGATAAAATGCTTTTTAATGTTAAAATTTTGATATACGTTGTTCTCTTTTCAATAGTAGCATATTTTGTGACGATAAGCTTTCACTATATCTTCAAAATAAATTGTTTCGATAGAGCATTTGAAAGCACATTCAAATATTTTGTAAAAAACAACGTTTAGCTCTATCGCTCTTCGATCAATAGTATGCTTCAAAGGGTGTTCCATATGTCTATACAAGACACCCAATTCTACGGTACTAGATTTGCATTATCTTAAAAATTTACATAAAAATAGGTATGTAATTTGTATTGACAATACAAGGTAGCATATTCTAAAGCCGGCTACTTACTACGCGCTACTTGCCAAGTTACTTGACTTAATAAACTTGGCAAGTACCTACTTGCTAGATTTCAAGTAATCTGTACACATTACATGTGTCTCGTCAACTCGGCAAATTTCTCGGGAAGTTCAAGTCGGTAGGACAAATAGTTTCTTATTGTGCAATTGGACAATATGGACGAAACGACAGCTCTAGCAGCTTTTGTAACATTAAGTTGTGGCTATCTTTTACTAAAAAGCAAGGGCCAAGTACGGAAAAATAGAAGATGATGGGGAATTTCAAGCCGAATGAAAATTCGGTGTGCATGCATTTTCAGGAATCATATAGCTCATTTCTATTTTTGTGTTGTTTGTGTGATGGATCCCAAATGCTGGGCTCCTTCTAGAAAACATCAAAAAAATTGAGTGTAGTTTCGATAGTCCATAGCTCTAAATGAAAAATGCATACACAAAGTACAATATTATCACAAATAATCTAATCTGACCTGAGGACTCGCGAGTAAATGCCTGCGTACCCGTGTAATGTAGCGCTCACGCTTGCGTTCTCGTAAAAGTCGACTCGAAGCCTTGAGCCGAAAAACGGACAGGAAGTAAAATGTACTAGCCGAGTTTGGGAATCTTAAGCCAGGTCTCCATACACACAACGTGCTACTTGCCAAGTACATTGCGCGTACATGACAACATTGCGAACTTAAAGAGCTACAATCTAGCTTTCAAAATATTTTCCACTTATTGATCATATTCGTCTGAATCACTGAGTAATGCGTATTTGTTCTGTAGAAAATCTGTTGATGCCAATCCAATTCTATTTATTTTTTTTCCTCTTATTTTAAAAGAGATTTATTTTCACTCACTACTCTGAAAGAATCTGGTTTCCCCGGATAAAATGTATTTAAGAGCTTTGGTCCAATTTAAAGATTGACTTGACTATAGTAATTCGACTCTGATTGTCAAGCATTATTTGATATGAAAGACCGCCCAATGATGTGAACGAACAATGAACATAGAATTTGACATAATTTGCCGGTCATTGACGTCATTTCTTGGATTCACTGGTCTCCCGGAACATATACATTAATTAGGGAGTTGACGTGCCGCTTATTATACGGAGCCGCTACGTACGTGACTTTATAGACTGTACGAATGTGTACGTACGTTGAAAATAGATAAAGAATTGGATTGAAGTAGATTGTAAATTGTAATCTCCATGCATACGTGTCTATCGTTTAACTTAACCTTATTTTTCATTTCGCTATATGATTTTGACATTTATGAGTTCATATTTTGTTGTTTATTGTTTTACAAATTTTATATTTTAGTTACTAATTTGTTAACGACTACACATTTAGCAACAGCATATCTCACAGCTTTATATTACATTAAAATTTTTAAAATTTATATTTTTTGCATTTTTCTTTGTTTGGTATGTATGTGTTATTTTATTCATTGGGGTATCTTCATGACGTTCAAGCAAGTTTTGAGAAACATACATTTAGGTTACAATTGGGGCTAGGGGCATTTATTAGACGACTATTTTGTGATGAGGTGAAGGCTCATTTGTGTGAATTGTATCCTGGTAAATACACTATAGTTATGATTATAGTCAAGAAGTATAATTACAAGTATCTTCCTTATTGCTTAATGTTGTTGCGAATTAAATATTTAAGTTTAATATAGGTAACTGCCAAGCAGCAAAATGGTTAGGAAGGAATAGTTATGCCTGTAGAAAATTAAAATTGCACCCATCGTATGTTAACGACTCATTTGGTAGAAATTCTTAGAACATTACCTTCATTTCGTGCTCCCGTAAAATAACGTAAGATAACCTAATCCAATGTAAACGTAAACAATTCAGAACTATGCAAGCGTAGCTATCAATTTCCAGCACACATAAAATTTTGTGGTCGCACTTCAACTCTTATATCCACCAACTTACGTCCATTACATCATTATTTAAACTCTTTGTTCAATATAACCCATCTAAGCAATTGACCGAGTAGGAATATCGTGAATATATTTTGGAAAACTTCGATTATCAAAGTTGAGTATCCCGCCTTCCTTCTCTAAATTGAATAGAACATATCAATTTGTCAGAATAAATTACCAGATGCTTAGGGTTTCCACATGAATACTATTGTTCTTTGTTAAATAGCACCTCTACTGGTTGACATGTTACTTTCAGGAGCTTACGCTATATTCTTATCATACTTTCGGAACACTCTGCTCAGGATTTTAACCTACTATACTAAAGCAGAATTTAGGTATAAACATAATTCCTTCTCCTGACATATGGAAGGGACGTCATGTGGGAGCCTTAGGCATTTAATAGGTATCATGCTTCCGCACATATCCCGACCGCGTCATACGCAGAACCATTTGCTGCCTGCATTTCAATCACTAGGTGAAGAGTTTGCAGGCCCATATGGTGTTGTGGCTCTCATATAATATTCTGCTCTCAGGAAATTATTACACTCTAATTGGTTATCATTTCGATGTCAGCGCAACATAATAATAGATATATGATCCTTAGTAGAAGTGTTAAATTTTCGGACCAAATGAATAACAATTAAATATTATTCATTAGATGCTCATTGCATTTGTGCAGCTAATATGACAATAAATATATGAAAAAAACTGATCGGGCTTCATCTGATAAACAGTATAATAAAAACATCTGTTTTATTAAATTCTTTTAATGTGTCACATTATTATGTTAATATGGTTTGTTCATATAGTAGATACCTACTTAAATTTAAAATCAAAATGTAAAGTCCTATTTTATGGATAGATCAATACAAAGTGAACTTAAAAGTAGGTAAACTAAGAGAGTAATACTGATCTACTAAAATAATAGGTATACTCCATTTGAGAAAGGTGTAGAGTAATTAATCATGATAATGAAGGAATCTCTATTGCATTATGGTGCTTATATGGCAGAATACAATAGCGATACCTTCATTATCATAATTTATAACTCTACATCTTTCTAAAATGGACTTATAGGTAGGTATATATAATCTCATAAAGTTTCCAAAACATACCTTCATAAAATTAGGAGCCACTATTCTTCAATATAAAAGTACGACGTTTTTCTTCAAATAGTTATTAAGTAACCATTTGACAGGTCAGGAATGAAAAAATATATATTAGCTCTCAACTTTTGAACACAGTCAGCTGAATTCATAAGGAAATCATGGTTCAATCCTAGTTTATCTTGACACTACCACCTTTGATGTTATCATACCTATCATAGTGATACGATGCGAGATTGGAAACGACTAGGTTTTGATTACAAATACGGGTGCACCTCTCTATGAAGACGGATTGCAATATTTATCCATTCCTTTCGTCAAAATCATATTCGGTGTATTTCTTAATCTTGTATGAATACCATAGTATATTTTGCTAATAGAATTAGTTGTGGTAATATGTTGTATCGTTCCTTATATTCGTAGTAATTTGTAGTAATTATCTTCTTTCACTAGGTGCACATCTGCTTTTTTATGTAGATACAGATAAGTATGCTCGCGTGTTTCGATGATTAAATGTAAGCTGAAGTTTTGATTATATTTCTCTTATTCTGAGAATGGTCTCCTAAAGAATGGGGGGTAGATGGTGAATTCTTTATCAATAATCGAACATTTAATATAGCAAAATTGTAGCATTAATTTCCAAAAACCTTCAAATTGAATATTTTTCACATTAATGATTTTGGAATTAGAACAATTTAAAGGGGGTCAGCCAAATAAATTATATATGTTATATTATAAATACAATAGCTGAGCGACCGAGCTTTGCTCGGGTAACACAGGATTTGGAGTGGGTCTATAAGAGTTACTAAGGATATTTAATCTTAATTCAAAAATGTGCATATTTTTAGGTAAAATGTATTGCGATCGATAGATTGGTAAATACTGCTTTTATCGTTAACATGCATCATAATTTGCAGTTTTCAAAATAAATATGAATGTGAAACATTCCAGAACTCAGCTGTATCGTCAATCGTCATCTCGACTCCCAAACCACATACTGAAATTTTTATCGCAAATTGCGGAGCCATTCCCGAAATAGCTGGTATGGACCTCGAGGGTCGCACCCATTAAAAATGAAAGTATCGTCAATTGATTTCTCGTAACAGGACTCAGCTGTATCACCAATCGACTTCTCGACACGGCATGAGCCATTCCCGAAATAGCTAGTGTGGACCTTTAGGGTAAGAATGAAAGTATCGCTAATCGATTTCTCGGCTGTTAAGACCCCTTTTTACAAATTTCTCGAACCTTTCAAGAAAAATTGTCTGGATCTCGGGGGTGACACCCTCGCGGTTCGTCAGGAAAGCCACTTATATAGTGAATCTTGAAAAGTAGAACCTTATCTGTAAACCAAATTTGATCAAAATCGTTAGAGCCGTATATCTATATAGAAGAATTGCTCATATTAATATATTACATACATAAATATTTGGCAATACATGATTTTGATGCTACTCAAAAGAGTGAGTTTTCACAGATACTAGAACTGAATATGTTGAAGATGCCCGAAACATTGTCTACATATAATAATGCTTGCACGAAATTGATCTCTTATCATCATCATTTTGAGTCCATCATCCGTGTAAAAGCCTACTTAGTGGTGTCGCCTATAGATTTGTGATCTGTTGGATTAACTATTCCACAACATATGATGAAACTTGTATCATTATCTCAGTTTAATTTTGGGAGTGGTTTTTGATTCGTATTCTTGAAATGTTTGCTTTTTCTTGGATAGAAAAAAATGTTCTTGAATATGAGTCGAGATATAATCTATCACTGTGATCAAGTAACTTCGCGAGCATAAACAAAATTCTCTACAGATTTATTAAATGTATGGATATTCTGAAAAATACTAAATAATAATTTATTTTATTGGTATCTATACTAATATTGGTACCTATACTACCTATGCTAATCACTCGACGTCATCATGTGATTGAAAAGTTTAGTAAAAAGTGAAGTCATGCTCGTATATTCGGATACTCTCCGCAGCAGTTGACGGTAGCTAATTGTTTAATTATTGAGTAATAATAGAAAAACATGACGTGGACAAATGAAAAAAAAATCATGATTTAGGTTCTATTCAGAAATCTGGCAACTCTAAAATATCTTCTCTATTATTTTATTCTTAGGTAATTTCGCGGTGCTTGATCTTTGCAAGTACCTACCTGCATGTCTATCTTTTTAATTACAAAATCGGTATTTGTGATATTTAATAATTAGTATTTAGGGAATATTTAGATATACAAGACAAAATTTCTACAACACGTTTCATTTCTCTAACTCGATAGTTGTTTTACCAATAATGTTGGCCTCTTGACTTTGAGTGGTAAACCTGTCAGTTACTGACAAGTTTTCATCTTGATATTCTAGATATTTCATGAATTAGATTATGACAGTTTTCTCTTACAATCATGGAAATTGGTAGAAACTAGGTTCTAGTTAACAAATTACAAGCTCCCTAGATGGTTGAAATCAAAAATTTAAGCCAACGAAGTCGGAGTCATAACTTGGAGAAGATATTTGAATTATCGACACTATGATGAATACATAGTACAGGGTTTTATGTTCGCCCAATTAATCTATAACTCTGTATACCAATGTTATATTGACAAATAGATAAGCGCATGTTCAGAAATACTTCGGAAATATTATTCAATAATTTCTCGCGTTTTATGAGCTATTTGTACTTATTACTATTTAATAAGACCTATTATTGATTTTGCTAGTGAACAGAACTGATTATCAAGGTCATATAGACGTGTTCAATATAATACTCCATGATTTATTTAGAAATAAACACACATCATCAGTAGATACGTTAGTGGTGCGTTATGGGCGGAAGAGCTTTGGAATTTTCAATCAATAAACACTTAGCATTGGTAATACTGATGGGTTTTTTGTAAGTCTCTTACGGCATTACCATTGTATTTGACGTCGGGAATGATTGTAAAGATATTACGATAATCTTCTGACTGGCACCTAAGCAAAAAACATGGTAGATAGCGGAAATCTCATATGTGAAACTTTTTCGTTCAAAAAAAGAAAATTAATAGTGTGATAAAATCGCTTTTATTCGCACCATTTCTATTTTTTCATTAGCATGCTTCATATGTACCTATTTTGTTTTAAATATCTCGAGATACAAATGAAAAAATAAATAAAACATGAAAAATTACAGTTAAGTTACAGTTACCGTTAATTCTTACATGTATCACTCTAGATATATAAATTTCTTAATTTTATCTACTGCTTGCAAAATTGCTCGACTAAAATATTTTTATTAGGTTCTTGATCAGTATGTTCTTATCTATCTATCAATGTAACGGTATCTTTCAAGGTAATTTTCACCATCTTCAAGATGCTGACAAAATCTAAAAACGCCAAAAAAAATATTTTAAAATTTCTCAAAGCAGCCGAACAGTATCAAGTAGGAGGACTTGAGTGTTCAAATTTAAGCACGAAAGTTCCATTTATAGGTTATGAATTGAATGAAATAGAAAGGTGACGAGAACATGGGTGAAATAATTTTAGATCAATTTTCGCACATATTATATAGTAAAAATCGAGTCTCTTGATGAAAATTACTTTTGATTCCATTTTGAGTCTAAAAATATATATAATATATAATTCATAAATTATAGTTAAAAAAATATCATGCTCTTATAGCAAACCGAACTAAAAATAGCAATTTTTTTTAAAGTATACTGAGTGTCAGTAGCTCATTGTAAATGAGTAATGTAATTTGTGATTAGTTGAGAATAAGAATTCAGTTACTAATAAGTAGTACCTATAAATTAATGCTATTGTAGAAAAACCTTAGGTGCTTGACATCAAATGCTACAAATATTTTATTACCTATGTACCTATTTATAAGAGTGAATCTACTATGATAGAGCATAAGCAACGTTTTTTCAAAATAAAATTAATTGTCTTATTAATAACATAATTATTTTTTTCATTTTATTATAATGCCTCTACACGATGTTAAATAGTTCGCAAAGGGGATAGGTATAAAATCTTCATTAATGTTTAGTGACTAGTGGTATACGGAATGGTAGGTACATTTTTCCTGAACTTGATGATGATACTTAAGGATTATCATTTTTTAGTAAAGATAATGATGCCTAAGGCCTAAGCCTAATCAAATGTAAGGTAAGGGCATGATCACAGTATTTTTCTTGAGATAAATTACTCAACAAAATGAAAATAGGGTAAAGCCAGTTAATCTATCTATTGAATCTATTGAAAATTTTAACAACCAATTCGAATACTCATTAGCTTCTGTCGAGACTAGCCTTTTTACCGGATTTATCAGCTTTTCACCATTTGCCACTTTCTTGTAGCCGCCTAATGATAAATAATTTGTTAAGCTATATTTGAAACAAATAAGAAACATACTTATTTATATAAATATCTACATTGGAAGTGAGCAGACCTTAAAATAATATTTTTTAACTACTCACTTCTCATGCACTCACAAATAACTACTACATTAGTTTTATTTGAATATTTAAGAAATTAATCTGGCAACACGGTACTAATCTCGAAGTAGAATCGAGTTTTAAAGCCGCATTCTTTCCAGTTCCCAGTTAAGAATGGACAAACTCTACAAATTATTCAAAGAATTACTTGGACTTTCGCTTTTTTTCAGATTAATATTAAAGCGTGTGTTTCTAGTCTTTTAAACTGCAATTTATTTTTATGAAACAAATAAGCCAACTAAATTTTATCATATCTTTTTATTTTTTCAAGTTAACATTATTTTTGCTTAGTTGAATATAGAATAGAACAAAATATGTACCTAGCAATGTCATTAAAGAAAAAATATATTTATTCCAGTTTTGAACAATCTCTTCATAGAGATAATTGGTTGACTGTATGCAAAAGCGTTTGACGAGCAAGTAAAATACTACACATTTTTGGTGAAAAAAAACAAGGGTACGCATATCAAAATAATCACTTGGCTTATGTCCGTACATATAGTCCGATCTTCGCTCGTCGTAGGTACTTTGCTCTTGCTTATGCACAGGTCTGGAGCTTCACTGATGAAATTGACGCATTGATGGTGTATTATGTACTAATACTGGCTTTCAATAGACCAAATGAATTAATGATTTAAATTTTCCACCCATCTGCCATAGGATACCTTTCTTTCAACTTTATGTTGAAGCAATGTTAGAAGTAAGCTCACAGTCACGGATAGCTAAGACTCGATAAATTCCTTCAGAAAAGAGTAATATTTCACATGAAGGTGGCCTTTGCAATTTGATTGCAGAAGCTCAAAGCATTTTCAACTGTTTATTGCAAATAAATCTCACAATGTCTTTATTTTTGACATCGATTTTGATGGTATGTTTGCCCTAGATTTTTTGAGCATTATATCTGTGTCATTGGTTTAAATTCAAAAAAACTAGGTACAAAATTTCAAAACTGTACCTCCGCTTAAGGTTGCTGATACGAATAATATGACCTCGCATTTTCCAAATAATCAAGCCAATAATTCCGATACAGGGAATGAATGTTCAAAATTTAATCAGTGAACTGAATTTAACATGAAAATAATTATTGAAAAAGAAATGCATATTTTTTGAAATGCCTGAAAGCTGGTTATTAGCACATTATGTATAGTAGAAGACATGCAAAAGGATATTGCGGCAGATTTTAGCGGGCTTGCATTTTTTAAATTTTAGAATAATGATATGATAAATTCGATATATTTATTGTTTAGTCACAAAGGAATACCGACATATCAATCCTTATAGTTTTCTCTAAAGAAGTTGAGAAACCACATAAAGAAAAATCATATCTCAATTGGCAATACCAAAAATGTGGACTAGGTAAATTGGATTGCTCCAAAGTGAAAGAAATTATATCTTTTTTTTATGAATATAATAATGATCAAGTTTTGCCAAGAACTTATAATTCTATAGGACCGAGACCCGAAAATGTATTAAAATTGAAGTGTTATTCATCAAAATGTAGATGCTATACAGGACGATATAATGAAAAAGTTACATTACCAAATGCCCTTACACACATAAATGAACAAAGGGAATTCTATACAACGATTATTAATGTTAATGCAATTTCTAAAACGATTGTGTTTTCAAATTTATTCATTGACTCAAAAATATTAGGGAACCTGAAAAAGTATCTTGTCTCATTTGCAAAATCAGACTTGAAAATACTTTTGAATTTAGAACGATCCTATGCACCGTTCTCCTTAAACTTCTTAGTAAGTATCTTCCGTGAATCACCCTGTATAAGATTGTCTCCCATTAAATCAGGTATGTGTAGTTTGTAGGAATTATTTTTAACTGCGACAATCCTATATTTCAACAGGGACCGCTAATGAGATAAAATGTATTCTAACGTGTGTGAATTCTGCTTTCTATCGATTGAATTAAAATTGAAAACAAATACTCCATCTGTGCTGTAGCTGTGGTTACTAAAAAAATATTTGCAACTCTAGGAAAACGAGTTGTTTTTCTTTCGAAGAACTCACGCATATAGCCGTTTGCATTCAATATTCGAGAATGCCATGGCTTCATTTGATTTGCAAATTTGGTGGATGCGCTGTTGGCGTAACTAGGGAGCAGAAAAAGCACGTAGGTCATGCGTTTTTTTGCTTGAATTAAAAGCCAATTTATTTGAAGGTGATGACTCTCAGTATACACCAACCTTTGTTCATGTTTTTCCATTCCTTGTCAAATCTATTCAGATAGCTGCAATATCTTCTACTAAGGTAAATTGGTATTAAGTTGGGAAATTTAGATTAATAAATAAGACCCATCTCTTTCTGATGCGATATTTTTTCCGTATAGTTCTACTTTTAAATGCTGACAGCTGACAGCATTGCCTTAATGCCAAACCTACTCTTTTAAAGGGCTCTTATAAAAGTTTAGTTTAGTTTTTTAGTTTTAGTTTAGTTTCATGTAGGTACATGGGATGGAAAAATGAAATATTAAAAAAAATTGGCCAAGTGCGATTCGAACTCGCATGTGAATGTTTCCTTACCGTTGTAGAAGAAAGATTCTACGATCTACCAGTTACTATTAATAAGATACAAACGGTTAACAGATGCACGAACGGACTTTGTATTCATTCATCGATTTAGTGGATAGGCTAAAGCGAATTATTATCGGTTAGTAAAAGAGGAATACCCCTCGGAAATAAAGCCGGTTGTCTTCTCCAACACTTCTCATTTCGTTCCTCAGGAGCTCCCGAAAATTCATTTACCTTTATTCACACAGAAAATAGAGGAATGGTATGGATTCTATTCTCTTTTTGATTCTATGGTGCATAGAAGAAAATCTCTACCAACCTTTAGAAAATTTCATTACTTACGTAGTAGCTTACGCGAAGAAGCACTATCCCTACTATCAGACGTTTCTTGTCGTAATTCTTTCCGTTCTGATGAACCTGATCTCGTTTCTCCGGTTACCGTTTCGATTTCATCAGAAGATCCTTCTAAACCTCTATGTTCAATGCCTTTGCTGGAACAAATGGATCTGTTGTCCAAACAGCTTTACCTGGTCTTCCAAATAGGAAAACATTTCCCAATAGAAAGCCCAACCTGCTTGGCTCTTTTTGACACAGGCACCATGACATCATTTGTTGGAACAGAAGGGATGAAAGTCCTCGTTGAGTTAGGATATACTATGGAAGAAATTCCAGAATTTAATATTTGTTTCGCTAACAGAAGTACAAGTATCGTGACTAAACTATTCCTAATTTCAATTATTGTGGGGAATAGGTCATTTGGCTCTTTTCCTCATGTTCTACCATCACTTCCGTTTATGTTCTTTTTAGGGTTAAATTTTATAATCGTATCCAATAGGTGTACTAATCTGCGAGAAGCAACTTGGTGGTTTCAGGATGACCCTGAACATAATTTTTTGTTTCGTCAAGAAGTTTCCTTCTCAGAATGTGGGACATCCAAATTATGTGTGGTAAATTCACTTGATTCTTCTGAACGAATTGTTCTCGATAGAGTGGTTAGTGAAGGCTTGCAAACTCTTCAAAACTCTCCGGGATTAACAACTCGTATCAGCCACAAGATAGATGTTAAGGGTGCTAAACCTATTAAGTAACGCTCCTATCACTACTCACCTAAAGTACTTGAGGCGATGTACCAAGAGTTAGATCGATTGTTGAAAGAGGGTGTAGTCGAGCCATGTCGATCTGCATGGTCATCCCCTGTTTTCATCCTACAAAGGTACGGGTTACCGTTTCTGCATCGATTTTCGTAAGGTGAATCAAGTTACCTGTAGAGATTCTTATCCTATGCCTAATATGACGTTTTTGTTGGATGGGCTTCGACAGGCAAGGTATCTGTCAAAACTTGACCTAAAACAGGCATTCATGCAAGTGCCACTTGCAGACCAGTCTAGAAACCTACCTACCTAGCAGAGGATTATTCAGGTTCAAGGTTATGCCATTTAGGCTAACTAATTCTCCGGCGAACTTCCAGAGGTTAGCTGATACAACTTTTGGACCTGAGTTATATCCATATGTGGTAGTCTTCTTGGATGATATTTTGGTTTGCACTCCAACTTTTGATTTAAATCTAACTATGCTCAAGGAAGTGTTCCGACAACTCAAGGCTTCAGGTTTGCGTATCAATCCGGGTAAATGCGAGTTTGGTTGTAAAGACGTAAGATACTTGGGCTATCTAATTAATAATGAGGGCATGAATGTCGATCCCGATAAAGTTAGTTACCTCTATTCCTCCTCCTAGTAATGTTAAGGAACTTAGAAGACCCTTGGAATGGCGGGATGGTAACGGCGATTTAAAAAAAAAATCTACAATTGTTTCTCCACTGACATGCTTGCTCAAACGGAAAACTAAATGGTCTTGGTCAGCCGAGCAAGAGGCATCTTTCAATGCTCTAAAGTAGCCCTGACTGAAGCACCAATATTAGCAAGGCCTGATTTCGAGCTACCTTTCCAATTACAGACTGATGCCAGTGATACAGGTCTTGGAGCGGTCTTAACCCAAATACAAGATGGTGAAGAAAGGTTCATCGCTTTTTGCTCTCGTACCTTAAGTTCTGCGGAAAGAAATTATACCGTTACTTAAAAGGAATGTCTTGCAGTACTGATCGGCCTTGAAAAGAATCGGCACTACTTGGAGGGTTACCCATTTAGAGTTATTATTGACCACGCAGTCTTAAGTGGTTATTGAATTTGAAATATCTTTCCGGACGTTTGGCTAGATGGACTCTTCGATTACAACCGTATGATTTTTAGGTGGAATATCGAAAGGGCAAATACAATACCGTAGCAGACACATTATTGCACAATGCAGCAATCAACGTCTTAGCTACCGGTCCTGTACCGAGCTCTTAATAATAATTAATAAAGATGAGCCTTTAGCAGCATCCGGCCCTGACGTATGGTATGATCAAAGATTTTACCGAGGTCAAAGGTCTCCGGAGCAGCACCCTAGTTGGCAGGTACAGGATGAACAGTTTATTATACCATCGGAAAAATCCTCTAAAAGGTGAGCTGGTAGATCCTAGTGTGGAATGGAAGGTTGTTGTTCCTCGACATCTGCGGGGGCAAATAATATACGATAACAATGATCTGCTGCAATCGGGTCACCTAGGGATAGATAGAACTGTCGCAAGAGTGAGTGGGCTATATTATTGGCCTGGATTATATCACGATATTAATGCGTATGTTAGGAAGTGCGAGGTTTGTCAGAAAGTTAAACCTAATAACACACCACCTCGCGAACTAATGTATCCTCGTTATAACAAGCAACCATGGGAGATTGATCACTTGATAAAACAATGCTCCAAAAGGCAACAGCAATATTTGTATCCTCTGTGACCTACTAATAATAAAAATCACAAATAATAATCCTTGTAGTAAGACTTTGAAATCCATGGTACTATTAAAATTCAATGTTCAATTCAACTTTATGTTTATATAGGTATTAGCTATTATGAGCAACAACAGAAGAAGCTTTCTAGAATTTACAAACACGGCCCTTAATATTTTAAATGCATTAGGACGTATTGAGTAAGTGAGTCAATTATCTGATGGACATCAAATTGAACAATTCAATAAAAAAGTTTTTTATTTTGTTAGTGAGCTAGCGTTAGTATTTTTTTTATTTCTTTCATGGAAAATTCACAAGTAATATTCCGTCTATTGGAACCTTTTTTGTATGAAGAAAGCATAGCTCACTATTAAAATTCAATGTTTTAGTGATTTTGGAGCATTTTTTAAAAATTTCTATTCATATATTATATATTATTTTGAAGGAAAAAAGTAAGGAATTTATTGAAATAATAAAATACGGGTGTTCCATTGAAAAAATTATAAGTTTGAGTCGTATATCCATTACTATACCCCGAAAAAAATTATTGCGTGCACCACTGGATTCTGGATGTGGGGAATCCAAAAAGTGTGAATTTTTAAAAACCTCCTGTAACTAATAAACAAAAGAAGTTAGGCAAAATCTGTTTAGGCCATCTTGAGTTTCTCAAAAAAGGGACACAGATACCTGGCTGTTTCAACCAAAATGGGATCAAAATCAAAATCAATTTATTAAGGTTAACATCAAGTGATTTACACAGGTCAAAGTAATGAGCAGTAAACTGCACTAAAGCATAGCATATAATAGAAAAAATATATATTTGAGATACAGTCGACCACCGAAATTTTACTCAAGATACAGTCAACACTTAAAAATTTGAAATACAGTCATCAAACATTACACAACATAGAATACATAAAAGATTCAAGGTTTAAAAAGTGTGTTCAAAAAACTCGTTTATACTATACAATACTCTCTCAAGGAGTATCATTTTTATTTTATTTTTAAATTTATTAAATGGTAGTGCCTTAATGCCTGCCGGTAATACGTTAAAGAATTTTATTCCCCAATAACCAGGACCACTTTGACACCTTTTCAAACGCCAGTATGATGGAACAAGGTTATTGTTATTTCGTGTATTATACTGGTGAATATCATTGTGGGTTTCAAAGTTACCCAGATTTCTCTTGATGTATAGGAGGCACTCCAATACAAACAAGGATGGTAGTGAAAGCAACCGCAAATTCCTGAATGCACCCCTGCAATCATCCCTAAAACGCAGTCCAGCCACTACTCGAACAATTTTCCTCTGGATTCCAAACACTCGTTGAGCACCAGGGGCATGACCCCCAATCAGGATGCCATAGGATAAATGGAAGTGGAAATTGGCAAAATATGCCGTTCTTAAGACCTGTTTCGAGACACAGTTATCTAGACTACGTATGAGGTACAGCGTACTACAAAGCCTTCGCGCCAGGTAATCTATGTGATTATCCCACCGCAGTTCCCGATCAAGATGAACTCCGAGGAATTTCAGCGAAGAAGAAGAACCGCTGGCATCCTCATCGTCGTGATCTCCAAGATCTCTCAGAGTGAAGATCGTTTTATTCGTTTTTTCTTTATTGAGGTGCAGTCGATTAGTATTAAACCACTCCTCAACCTCCAACCGTGTGGCGCTGGAGCCCTCTTGCAGGTGCGCCTGAGAGTCCGCAGAAAAGGCAAATGATGTGTCATCGGCGAAAAGCACAAATTTGGAGTTAACTTCAATAGATGGGAGATCATTTATGTAGATGAGAAATAATATAGACCCCTGGGACACACCTATGGTTAATGCACCCTCCGTCGATTCCACACCACCAACTTTAACAGTCTGCAGTCTGCCATCGAGGTATGATTTCATTAATTTAATATTCTTTTGAGAGAGATAATATTTATAGAGTTTTTGAAGGAGGACACCATGATCGATGCAATCGAATGCTTTACTAAGGTCGCATGACACCACCGTATTGTACTTCTGAGCATGAAAACTCTTCTGTATATCAGCAACCAGCGTCTCAATGGCCTGGATAGTACTCTTCCCCCTTCTAAAGCCAAACTGTGAGGAGCTAAAATAGTTATTAGACTCAAAGTGGGACACAAGCTGTTTAGCTATACACTTCTCCAGGATCTTCGAGATAATCGGGGGCAGTGAAATTGGGCGGTAATTTTCAGGTGCTCCCGGATCCCCTTTCTTAAAAATTGGGACAACAACAGCCAACTTGAGTACGGTCGGAAAGATGCATTCTGCAAGACATAAGTTGATAAGCTTTGTTAATGGAATCAGTATAAGATTGGTTAATGTTTTTATTAGTTAACACTAAAACCAAGCTTATCAGAACTGGTCTTATTTTTTAGTTCACTAATAATGTCCCTAACCTCATTGAAGGTGACCTGGACAAACTTAAACTCGCCAGTAACTGGAGGTGGATCTACAAGGCCCTGCAAGTATACCATCGGATCACGATCAGAGGTAGCCATATTTTCTATCAGATTATGTGCAACATTTATAAAGTACGTATTGAATGCATTCGGTGTCAGAGAGCCATTCGGCATTAAGGCTTTAGCTTTGTTACTATTTTTGTTTATAATCTGCCACATGGACTTTCTGGGGTTATTTGAAGATTGTATCAAGTTATCATTGAAATATATTTTAGCCTTGCGGATAGCATCCCTGTAAATTTTTTTGAAATCTTTAAGTTGTTCCCTAAAGCCAAGGTTATGACCATATTGCCTCGTTAAATCCTTAAGAAAGTTAAGATGTTCCCTCATCTCCCTCAGCTCATTAGTGAACCACGATATGTCGTTGGCTCTATCCGAACGCACCAAGTAAGTTTTCAGAGGAAATGATGTTAAAAAAGCATTTTCTAGTATTTGCATAAACATTGAGAACCTATCATAAACGCTGATTCTGTCATCCGATACACAGAACCAGGATTGTTCGGCTACTATTGTATACAAGTGATTTGTACCCGACTGGGTTATTGGTCTACAAACCTTATTACTTAGAGTAAAACCTGGCTCCGATATCTCAACTGAAACTGAAACAAGCTGAGCATCATGGTCAGAAACAGCGAAGGTGAGGGTTTCAGAAGAATGTGTTTTGAGGCAATTACTTACGAAAATGTTCTCTCTCTAGTTGCTTCATACACTGTTTGCTGCAAGTTAAAACTACCCGTAAGATCATCCATCTTAGTTGCCTCTGGACAGGCAGTGTTAAAGTGAATATTGAAATCACCTGCCAGTACAATAGATTTTCCGGTCTTAAGATTACCAAGAATACCCTCCAGAATATCTAAAAAGGTGTCAAAGCGTCCTGATGGAGAACGGTATAGCGCTAAAACATACAAGTTAAAATTATCAATGAAAATACAAGAACATTCTATACATTTTTCAATATTACAGTGAATGGGGACCTTTTCCACATTAACATCAAGGTTATTCTTTAGAAATATCACAGTACCACCACAGGTATATTTATTTCTAGAGTAATGAGTTACTATTCTATAGCCATTTAGGACAATTGAGTTTATTTCAGCGTCGGACAGAAAGTGTTCACTGAGACAAACTATGTCAACATTCTTGTCAGTGAGAAATGCTTCGAGTTCATTTATTTTGTTCCTTAGGGATCTAATATTTAAATGCATCAGAGACAGACTATGGTTTTTTGTGGTCGTATTTTTGTAATTTATATCACACCTTATTTTTGTTTCTGGCGTCGCTGGAGGTTTAAAAAATGGTTGATAATTATAACATTAGGCCATAGATCAGGAGACATTGCCATCTTTCTTTTGTCTATTGGCACTGCTAACTTAAAAGAACTTTTAGCTTTGTCCTTCTTGGTAAGCATTTTATAGCATGAGCTGCTTTCATTACCATTTTCCCTTAAATAGTTCACTATGTTTTCTGTTGTTGTTTGAGGATGAAACCCAGTTAGAAAAATCCAAGCAGAATGTTTAATACTCGCCACCATTAATTGAGAAACACTTTCTTTGGTGCCCTTTGTGGGTTCAGGGCAATTATTCCTGTTTTTTCTCTGTACCACTTGCCAATCATTTTCCAGGTTTAACCTTCTCTGTTCGGTTTGTTTTTGTTTACCTCTATCCTCTGTAGTTGATGTTTCGTTCTGCACGACGTCCAATCCGTCAACGTCAATCACGTCAGTCACGGTCGGTTCATTTGAACTACTTTCAATGTTGCCAACAGTGGGGATTGGTTTGGGCGTCGGCTGGGGACTTTGTTTTGCTGTTTCATTTTCCGCCATTTTCTGTTTACCTTTTTTGTTTGGTTGCAGATTTTCTACTTTTCCTTGCAAGTAAACAATTTTTTCCTCAAATTTACCTCATTTTCTTCGAGAGCCACGATTCTAGTTCTCATTTCTTCCATTAAGCCCTTAATTTGAGTAATTTCATCACTTTCAATTTTTGAGGTTACCTCTTCATCGCCACCCGCTGAACGGACACACAAAAATCTTGTTAGGTGGCATAAAATTTCACCGTTCTCTCGTTTTTGAGATATTGTTAGGGTAGATACAAATAGTCTATAATCCAGTTTGTAACGTCGAATTATCTATGTTAGTTGCGTGCTGCTCGAAAAATCTCGATTTTTTTACATTTAATTTTATGGTCTAAAGTTTCTGAAAATCCCATCATACAGAAAAAGTCACCATACACTCTAAGGTAAATAAGATTTGCTACAATAGGTACAACGCTTCATAAATTATCCGTTTTTCCACAAAATGATAAAATTTTTATTTTTAGCCGTTTCCCAGCAGAATATTGCTACAATATTCACAGAAGTTATTACCTTCATTTAAGCACAAGTGGAACCCTTTAGGACCAATAAATTTCTTGTTTGTCATTAGAAAGAATGAAAAAATTAAGAAAATCGGATTTTTTAATAATGAAATTTGTTAATAATATGCTAATTATTAGAATAGAATGTTATGAAAATTAATTTTCATTTGTGAGTGTTCACCACTTCTGGTTGATGTAGGTTGTTCAATGATTTCTCAATACCTAATTGTTTTCAACAATATCATCTACATGTCTCAAACTAAATGGTTCGTCTTCAGGATGTTAATCCTTTAAATTAAATGACAAAAAATAAAACAAACCTGTTTTAAAATTGAATAAGTAGAGAAAACGTTTCCTTAAAATCAACCTGGTGTGTCCAGTCAGACCACTTTTCTACAACTCTCAAATTCCATCGAATATAAAAATCATCTGATCTTTTTTTAAGCGTGTCCAGAAAACCAACAATGGTCATGTTAGATTTTGACATAGGAGAAACCATTGAGCCAGGATATGAATAAGAGAAATTTTACAGTTCATTTGAGCATTACTTTTTTTCCTAATTTTTATCCGAGATACGCTCTATAGCCAGTGGTAAATAGCTTTAAGCAAACTATTTTTGACAAGTTTCATCAAAATTGTTTTAGCCGTTTTGGCGGCAAAGTCTAGACGGAAACACGTTTTTTAGTCATTGCCTAGCAACTAGTTCAAGCAGGATGCTCCATCTATGTCACCAGCAAGCCTTCTTGATAGTCAATAAAACAAAAAAATCTGTTGAAAACTGGACACCGAAAATTTTAAGCAATTACAATACTTTTCTTCATAAGCTACTTAGAGTAGCGGTATGAAAGCAGTGACACTGAAAAAGCAGTATTTAGACGCTGATCTAAGTAAGCTTCATCATAACAGATAGAGTTTTCAGTAGATTCTATAAAGTCACTATACATGACGCATGCAGGAAGAGGTTCACCGAAGAAACTAATTTCAAATCATATGCCCATTGTGGTGGAGAGGTAACTCTTGGAGCTTCAACTTCAAGTAAAATCCTCAAAGCCCAGCAAGAAATAAGTCTCTATCGACGGAATTCTGTACACAGTGTAAAGAATGATTGGGTTCTAGTGCTGGTAAACTGGAACAATAGATCATGCAACATATCTCATGAATATTTGAACTGGTTGCGTTGGAGGGCAGGTATCACCGCCACTACCCCCGAAGAAGCGGGGGTAGACAAAGGAGTCAGCAGGGGCTGATATCGGTGATCTCATCAAAGAATCAATCTAGTACTGGATTTGACAAAGGAGTCTCCGAAGCAACAAAAAGAGCGTTCTAACGAACCTGGGTCTTGTCTCGCTATGTGCGTAAATTATGAATATTAGCCCTTTTGTTTTAAATTATTATAAATCTAGCTGACGCACGCGTCATCGTCCAAGTGAAATTTAGTGATAGTATTTTGATTATACCTTCTGGATGATCTATTCGTTGAATATCTTCCGTTTTGCTGAAGCAGCCATTGATTTAGCAGGATGACTTGCCTATCGCCATACTACAACGCCTCAGTTATGATACTGACGAAATTGTGTGAAATGATAATAAATCGTTCAACTTTCGGTCCCATTACCTAGGGTCTAATCATACTTCAGTCAACGTCTGTCAATTAGCAGACGATATTTCAATTTTAAGTATTCGAGTCTAAATTAGAAATTAAAAGCTTAATATCTTAAATGAAGATAATTTTTTTTCTGAAATCCGACTCAAATATTATAGAACATTTATTCTGTACCACGCCAAGCTGTATCTAACGGTGAAAAAACTGTTTATTTTCTTGATAAATTACACTTTTGACGAGGAATGTAATTAACCGAACTTGAAAGCTGACATCAAACCTACAATTTTGCTCTATATCTTGGTGGAAAAATCTATGGTTGTTTTCAGATATAGCATACAGAAACTAAAGATGAGTATAGCGGGCGCGCTGTTTAAACTAATCATAATTATGTTTTTATAACAATCTGATAGCAACGTAACTGGATGGCCGACGTTTTGTAGTAACCGAACAAGCAAGCGGATTTATTTTCATAATTACTACTCTTTGCTAAATAATTAATGAATTCTCATGTAAAGCTATTCTAACTTAACTTTGACTAATAGTTTCATATTAGAAAAATCATGGTATCTAAAGCTCGCTTTCAGATGCGTAATTGATTTAACAGTCACTGTTGCGTTGACTTTGATTTTTAATTACATGCATCCTCTCAAATTTATCGATTCCTAGTTAGTTCTTGTCAGGCGCTTCCGTCAAATGCTTTTGCTGGATAATTTTTAAGGAATCTGCAATAGCATCTATTGCAGATGATTTTTCTGGTAATTTTTGAATACATTGATCTTCGCGTTTATTGAGCTAAGATCGCATAAAATTTCTCGGAGCTTTATTTATTTTTGCCTTAGACATCTATACAAATTAATAATTGTCGCAGTTTATCTTTATAAACAGGTCCTAATTTAAATCTATGTTACTTACAAACCTATTAACATTACAGTCTAATATTGGGAGTAATCAATATGTAAATGCTCCAACTCCAGATTTCTGTCCAATTCGATATCACTTAGACCAAGAATGCAATCAATTGGAGTGCATCTGCTTCAAGCATCTCGAACTTCAAACTTTGGAATAATTTCATACTAAAAAGTTTCAAAATAGCTGCTCACCATCGTCTCAGACACACTCCACCAATATTAATTATATGTACTTCCACCTAGTTTTCTATGACATCGATAATAAAACATATGGTTGTATTGGTCATGTGTATATTTCATTCTGAGAGGCACAATCTCACAAATGAATTAAACACATAGTTTAAAAAATGAAAAATGCTTTCTCTGAGCGAAAATCTCTAACTGGAACTGGTTGACACTCTCAAACAATACGAGTATCACCTACAAGCTAATTACGGTAAATAACGTTTATTCAAATAGAAAAATATATTTATATTTTGATTTTTGTAGAATATTCCATATGTTTGAGAACTCAGTCTTCATTTTATTAAATGTTGTACACGGCAATCTTCTTCGATATTATAAATTTCTTTTATCATTGACTTAGCTAATGTTTCATCATGAAGGATCCGTATAAAGTAGTATTTTTGCTATGAAAAGAAAACATATGAACCTTGAAAAGGGGTCTGATAATGCACTTATTTAGAGTTCGTTTATTTTTCATACATTTGGGTGATATAGCTCTACGTATCTCACAACATTCTCGGGTTTAAACATTTCTGGTAGATACGATTGGCAAAAGTGCATATTTATACATCGGTGTAGAAATTTCGGGCTAAATTATTTATAAACTCCAAAAATTGAAAAAAAGTAAAATCTGTCTGTAGAATTATATTCGTTATCAAGGAACATATGGACCTATATAACTCAAAACATTTCCAACGTAGACATGTACCTCTAATATTTTGGGATTCGAACAGTCTTAAATTTGAGTATTTAGATGTCATTTTCAATAAAAAGTATAAGCATTCCCATGAAACCTAGTTGAAAACATGTCAAAATTCCGATTTATTCTGTATACTTAAGATATTCTTATATGTCTAAAATCTTATCTGCTTTTTCATACAAATAATTCACTTGAAAACCAGGAAACATTTTATATACGAGTATTAGGTATTAATCAGAAACAATAGCAACGTCTATATTATCATGTTAGGATAATAAAATAGAACACTGATCTAATCAAATGTTAATAACAGAATCAAATATTACAATACGTCGAACATTTATCAAACCTGTGTCTCGTTTCTAGACTATCTGTCACTCGTCAAGAGTCGCTCTCGCAGAGCTGCCAGTACTTACCTAGTAACCAACTGCAAGGTTCGTTGCCTATAGGTAACTTAGATAACTACTTAATACATCTTACATATCCGTTTTTGACCGACGAACCCCGAACGAAGGAGGTATACAATTCGACTGTCTGCTTTTTTTTTGTTTGTTCGCGCCTTGGATATAGTAAACGTACTCCGATTTTGATGATTTTTGATTCACTTGAAAGAGGAGATTTGAGAAATAGTCCCACATTCGTAAAAACTCAAATCCCTTATCTTCTTCCCTACGAAAACCTCCCCGAAGGGGTGGAGGGGCCAAGTTTTCTCGAAAATGGAAAATTCGAGATGCCAGGATTAAAGATAGGACAATATCCGGAAACGTTTAAATTGAACATTTTTTCAAAAGAGTTACGTTTTTCGAGCTACTTTCATTTTAAAATCTCACATATTTTTGCTATGTGGAAGGAACAATTTCTTTCGAAAACTGAAAATTTCTTGATACCAAATGGAAGACAATAATATTTGTAGCAACATTTATAATGAACATTTTTTCCTTAGAGTTACGGTATTCGAGTTAATCGGTGGTAAAATGGTTAAATCTAAAATACTTGCGTATTCCCGTAGCGATGTTCTGAGATCTCTACATAATAACAAGTACTAGCAAAGAATATACCAGGTAATAGGATAAGTACTATCTTCTTTGGTATTAGTGAAAGTTCAACGATTTTGGTAATGTTACACTCAAAAGTGTGAAATTAATATTTTTTACAAAAAATTGGACCGACGTTATTAGGTTGTGCACTGAAAAGTACAAAATAATATTAATTCTATTGGTGCTGGTACTTGTGAAGTTGGTGCCAAAAGTTATCAATCTAAATGCAACTGCACAACTTCAAAAGTAACAGCACCAATAGAATTAATATTATTTTGTACTTTTCAGTTCACCAATTAATAACGTCGGTCCAGTTTTTTGTAAAAAATATTTATTATAAAACAAGTCGACTCGGAACCTTGCTTATGCGACCAGACCTAGCTCTTAGTAAGTTCTAAGAGATTCCTTGAAATCTACTCTGTTACGTCTAACAATATTTCCTTGATCATTTTCAACCAAACAGGATCGTGGTGAACTATGTTCACTAATAACTTTTATAAGCTCTAATAAACTGTTCTATATCATCATTTAAAACTGCCCAATAAAATACATGTCGCGCCCGAGCTGGGGTCTTTTCTATGCCAATATGTCTTTCATAAAGCAATTTCACCGTGTCCATACGCAAGAAGTGCGGAACGACTATCTTAATAGTGAAGAGTAATAACCAAGCCATCAACAAACGTTAAACCTTTAATTTTAAGTGAATGTCTGACAAAGTCAGGCACTCTATTGTTATTTTCTGGCCAACCGATGGTACAAGAGTAAGTTACAACTTAAAACTGTAAAACATTTTGTATTTCGGCCATTTTTTCTTTAATTTTTGATAACTAAATGGATCGCTTAATTAAACTCTTGATTCGATTTTAGATCTCTTTCAGATAAAAATGCACTAGACAAAGTGTCTGTAATATGAAGGTATTTCCCTGGTATATAGGTGATTTTTAGATCAGAATTAAAAGAACGTAAGCGCTTTCATTGTAATCGCGGAGAAATCCTTCCTGAAAATGGTTTTTATCGGTATGAGTTAAGTTTAATCTTTAGTCCACAAATAAAGAAATATGGAACTTCTGAATATCAAACACTATTGCCAATAATGCTTTCTCAGTCTGAGCGTATTTTTGCTCTGTTAAACTTAAATTACGTGATACAAAAGCAATGGTATGTCCTTCTTGCCATAAGCAGTCACCCAATCCCTCTATAGAAAAGTCGGAAAAATGTCTCTTGTTGTATCAAAAAATTAGAGTGCGGACGTCAATAAATAGGTACTTCAGCCGAGAAAGCGATTCCTCATGACTAATACTCCATTTCCAAGTAACATCATGCTTTGTCATGTGCCTCAAACTTTGCCATTCCAATAATTCTTCCATAATATGGTTAATATTTGAGTTATTAGGTTCAATTCCATTCTTTGAATACATTTGACACTAAAATTAACAGATTTTGACCTGAACTGAATCTTTGAACTATTAATTTTAATATTATACTTTAGTCCAAGCTCAAGTACTAATCCTAAGTTTTTGTTATGTTCAAGTCCACCTTTTCCTCTAACTAAAATGTTTTCAAATTAAACACCTGATAGCTCTCAACTGTCGTGCAAAATAGGTCGGTTTTCGTTTATCATTAGGTACTTCTTTCATGTCTAATTGCATTCACTGCCAAATCACTTTAAAGATCCTTCGATTGGGACCTGCTGGCTTCTGTAGCTCGACAACACTCAACTGCTTTTGCTAGAGTCAAGTTCAACTATATCAGTAGCCTCTCCTGTGCGGCTTTATCCAGAATTCGTATAACATTTGGGTATCTTATCACATCGTCTTGATCCTGATAACCTGTTGTCTTTACAGTCTTTCTCACTTCGGTGAGAAAATCTATCCTAGTCCTTTTGGACTACGCTATTGAAATTAAATCTCTCAATAATAGAATTGGTTTTGAAAAAGCAAAAGTCTTGAAATTTCTTCTTAATCTCTCTCAGAGGATTTTTCTCACTTATGTTGCTTCTGGTTTGGACTTTAAATCAGTTGCGATCATAAATACCTTAACCTTCTGCGAAAATATTTTTCAATTGTCAGCAATATTACCATATACACGGTGTTTCATCGAAGCGTCTGCGGAGCTTTACGTGGATACGGTTAATGTTATCTAAACAATTCTGATTTTAAAAGGTCTATAACAAGAACAACTTTGTTTTTTCCTATGGAACATGTACAATTTATATTCTTTATCAGATTCTACATAAAAAAATCTGGTGTGTCCACTCACACGACTTTCCTACCACTCGCAAGCAAATTCCAGAGAATGAAAATTTTACACTATTACAATACTCTCCTTACATAGCGACGATAATAGCGGTAGTAAAGTAAAAATCCTCTGGTCAAATCGTGCTACCACTCATTTTTTAAACATCTCAAGACAAACAAAAATGGTCATGTAACATTTTTTCGCAAGATGAAACGTTTAGCCAGAATCTGAAGAAATATGTGGAAAATATGGATTTTTTTTCAAGCATAACTTTTTTGGTGCTTTTTCTCAGAGATGGCGCTATATGTTTGTGGTGAAGGGCTCTTAGAAGAATACTTTAGACAAGTTTAATCAAAATCGTTAGAGCCGTTTTCGCGCTATAGTCTTGAGCAAATCAAGTTTTTTGCCTATAGCTCAACACCCAGTGCCACCGGCGAATGATATTGGTACCAAACAAAATGAAAAAGAAAGCAATAAAATCCACCCATCCATTCCCGAGATAATGCTGTCACAGACCGACAGACAGACGGACAGACAGACCAATGGCTGAAAATATGTTTATTAGACTTAGAAAACTCTGAAACATCAACATTTGTAAAACTCTCGATACCGAAAATTTCACACGATTACAATACTTTCCTTATACAGCTACTATAGTAGTGTAGGAAAGTAAAAATAATATTATTCATTATAATTCATTATGTGAATTTAAGCCTATTTCCATCAGTCGTCGAGTTATTATTTTTTTCGAAAACGTTTGACAGATAACTACCCTAATTTGAAGTTTTATATCTTTTGAACTTGAAAAGATAAAGTAGTAATATTCCGACGAAATCAAGTCATAATATTGAAGATTATATTGCTCTTGGAAAATTTCATTTAGGTTATATAAATTTTGACGGTCTTTCCATTGGCATAGTAAAAAACATACAATCCCATTTGAAAAAATAACTTATTGATGTTTATATTTTTAGAAAAGGCCCATATAATTTAAATGAAATTTTGCAAGTGCAATACAATCTTCAATATTATGTCTTGATTTCGTCAGAATATTATTACTTTATCTTTTCAAAGTCAAAAGATATGTCTTCAAATTAACGTAGTTATCTGTCAAAAGTTTTCGAAAAAAAATTAATAGCTCGACAACTGATGGAATAGGCTTAAATTCACATAATTTACATAATATTATTTTTTATGTTGAATCTGATAAAAAATATAAATTGTACATTTTCCATAAGAAAAAACAAAGTTGTTGCGACTATTTGGACAGACCCTGTATATACAAAAATATTTTCTTATTATAGACCTTTTAAAATCAGATTGGGTTACTTGAAGGATTTTTAGATAACTTTAATCGTATCCGCCTAAAGCTCAGCAGACGCTTCGGTGAAACACCCTGTATAACCAGACTCTCGGCCGGTCACAAGAGCAAAAAATGAGCTTTAGCAGACGGCTAATGGCTCAGTTTCCGCATGTGTGTCATACAGCTGTTTTGCGCCTACAAAAAAAAAAAATGGAAATTATAACAAAAGTTTTTAATTAGAAGTGCTTCTCAAATTCAAAATTCAGACCATCGTGTTTCGGTCATATTTTTAAGGTTAACACGATTCATTTTCACATATGGTAGGCGAAAAAAAAAGGGTTGTTTCCTGACAAACAGGCGCTGAGGTATAAGGTAGATCATTATTCAAATAAATAATTCTACAACTTTGACTTAATGTGTATCCAGTCCCTCCTAATTTCAAATATTTTGCCCTTAATATATACTTTGCACTTGAAAAACATTATATCGCTTTCAATCTGAAGTTAGGCTTATGGTGAGATGTAAGTCTCCGTTAAATTGGGATGTTTCATAACAAAAATAGATTACAAAACATTGATAATATGTGATCTTTGTATATATGAAAATAATTGTAAAATGTAGTTAACATTTAGACTAACTTTCCTCTTGTAAAATATTCCCCAGAAAGTGATCAGTATCAGTTTCGGAACACCTTCACATATATTTAGATATAATATACAAACATTACCATCAATGGAAAATCTGTATCAGATCTGTTTGACTTTTACTTTTCTATTATATTTTCTTACTTCTTAAGATGTCTTCTAGCAGTGATTAATATAATTCGTTTGCATATTGATTTTATCATCGTATTTGACTATCAAATTCAGGTGTTTAAGCATATCTCTCGATTCGAATATTTGTCTGCCTAAACTGGTTACGATAATACAAGTAGTATCTTTTGATATTAAAGATAGTCATGTTGTTATTTTGTTATTTGCATAGTAAACGACTCCGAAGAGCGTCGATAATGTTAGCTGTTTGTTCCTCATGAATAATATTCTAAGTTATGTATAGTCATTCAGTAAAGACGACAATTTCTAATTTAATTGTACTCTAATTCTCTGAACAGCGTTTATAGTGAATCACATTATTGTATTTATCAGAGGCTTTAGGGTGCGCAAATGTATTTTGAAGCAGACTAAGTAATCGCTGATAATCTTTTAAATATAGTGTGGATGCCTTGAACATTAGAAACTGCAAGCATTTCAGCAATTACAGTAATGGAATAATATACAGATATAATCTTTCAGTCACCGATAAAAACCTTTCTACAAAAAATGGCGTGGATTTTTTGTAAAAGTAATCTATTTCACACAAATCTTGCACTTTCGTAGTGATAACATTCAAATATTTTTTGAAAATTGACTATTTGAAATAATATCTGAAATGAACAGTCTTCTAATCCTGTCATATAAAATGCATAATTTTTAACAAGAATGTTCCCCTCCATCTCTTTTTATGGAACTTAATTATTAGATTTTGAAAAGTTCAATACCTGTGTGGACGATAATTCCCAAATACTTACCTCAAATTTACCTACAATTTTTCTTGCGATGTTATGTTTCCCTTTTATTGATTGGCGTTAGTTAATCTAGTGAATCGTTATAATAAATATACATTGTATCTCCATTCATAAGCAATTCTGTTTCTAGCAATAGCTGATTAAATTATAAAATGAATCTTAACCTCAACAAACGGTACAATTTGTCCTTTGCCAATATATCTATATATTATTGTATTGTAAGAACGCAACGGAATTAGATTTTTTCCTCGGAAATGAAGATTCAATGTTAATTGGATTGAACCGATCTCTTTTTCGATTATGTTTAAATAGGCCTCTGGTGATGTTGAATCTTATTATCTGCAGAGACTTGTGCCTGATCCACCCTTTTAAGTTGCCGACTCTGTGAGGGAAGAAACACGCTTCGTTGACACCACCCATTTTCTCAGTCGGCAGTTCACTTTAATGACAGATGCTAAATAATATACATGATTTATATATAACGGTATACTTAGCCTTAAAGACCGTTGTCACGGCGTGGGTCGGAGCGTGTAAAGCACATAGACTTCATTTTAAAGTTTGTGGTAAAATACAGCATCAGTCTGGTGATGAGATCCACCCAGAGGCCTATTTAGCATAATCATTTACAACGGTACATACCCGACTCCGTATGCACGGTGTTGTATATTTGACATGTTGAGTCACACGCCATGCTATTCGTCATGCCTACTGCTTCCTATATTTTGATTTTATATGCTTTGATCTCTATGAAGATACACAAACAGGTATTCGATGATCTGGATCTGGTAAAAACATTTATACGATTTTCGAAAAATTCTACGTTCTCCTCAAATATATCTTCTATAATTTTGTTTCTTTCAAATCATTCTGATGGAAGAATGTAAGTATATTTTTGTTTTCTCTTGCTAATAGTTGTTAATTCAAAAATTCTATTATTGTGTAGTCAGTTAAGGATCTTGTTTTATAAGCATCTACAAATGTTTTGAATTCATCGAAAATTTGTTTGATTTTCGTTGTCACTGTTATCTTCTTCGATGGGCAAAGGAAGGATGAAAAATGGGGAACATGCTGATTTAGATCGGAATTTAATACAATTTGAAACGTGGTTGATTTTGATACGTGATTATGCGTCCGCGTTGTGATTGATTCTACCTGGCTTATACTATTTGATAGTCGTATTCTTCCTGCTTTAATCTCCAGCGTGCTAAGCGGCTGCTGGGATCTTTGATGGATAATAACCACGTTAATGGTCTATGGTCCGTAATCAAAATAAACTTTCTTCCACAAAGATAAGGCCGGAGATGCTTAACAGACCAAACTATTGCGAGGAGTTCTCGTTCAATTATAGAATAGTTTGTTTCTGCCTTACACAGATTCTTGATGCGAATGCTATCGGTAGGTCTTTACCTGTGGGTCCCTGTGATAAAATACTTCCAATCGCTTCTTTTGGCTGATTAAATGATTAATGGCAATGTGAATCGAAATAGAATTATACGTTTTTTTCCAAGAGTCTATACAATGTTTTGGATATCTTAGTAAAGTTGGAAATGAATCTACGATAATAGCTAGCATGTCGTGAAAATGATTTGATGTCTTTCTGATTCGTAGCTATTGGAAAATTTTGTTGGTATATACCCGACCAACTCCGTGTGCACAGTGTTATATATTTGACATGTTGAGTGGAAAGTGGGCAGTGACGTAGTGTGGCTACGTTACTAGTGAAGCCGCACACGCTACTGCTACCTATATCTTCGCCTTTTTTCTGATTAACTGAGTAAAAAGCAGTACGAGTAATATGTTACTCACACATGGTGTGGCTGTGCTATTACCTGAATTTGGTGAGGATCAAGCACACTGTCAAATTATCTTTCTACATTCGCTCTTAGGGAGATCCGGCCATTTGAGTTTTATATAGGTGTTCTAGAATTTCAGACATGCTTTATTAGTTCTTTAGACTACCTACAGTTGTTGCGGAAACAATTTTAGTTGAGAAGACATAATATCTAAGTTTACTAGTATTCTGTAAACTTTGATAATATTATATAATATAATAATTGATTGATAACTTTCCAATATCCATAAAGTTAATGATAAAATTATAATAATTGTATATTATTCAACAAGCGATAGTTGCTGAATTGAAAATGTTCTTAGATTTAGCAAAAGCATTTGACATATTTAATCATGTAATGCTTTTAGTCTTGGTATTCAGGATGCAGGGTTGTTTGGCTAAGGGACAATATGACTAATTGGGAACAGTGGGGTTTTTGGAAAAAAATAACTTAACGAAAGCATTGTATATGGAAACAGTTAATCAGTGGTTAAATACATTTCAACTCTCTTTAAATGCTAGCAATACCCACTATCTTGCCCTCTCTATAACTGAAATAGATAGACTAATTTCTCCGGTATCTACTGAAGTTTCAGGTATGTAAGATTAAATCAAAGTAATAAACGGGGTCAACTATTTGGGCATAATTATTGACATAAACATGAAATGGAACAATTGCGTTGATTATTTAATAAAATGAATAATAGGTACCTGTAGCCATACCTAAACTTATAAATTTTACATTTAAATATTTTATCGAGAAAGCTACTAAGTGGGGGGAACTTATAATTGTCTAAAAAACAACTAATCGTAAACATTCTGAGAATATTTAATCTTCAGAGTACTAAGGTCGTTTCATGATGACGTTTTATACACAGAAGATATAGGTAATATCCGAACACTGTACTTTAGGTCATGTACGCATTTACAAATAAACTTTCTCTTAATTATATGCAGTCAGTATATACTACTATAGAAGCACTGTAAGTCAATTGCTTCCCACTTAAAAATTCAATACGAACGCTTGTCAACCTTTTCTAATTAAATTGTTAATATTGTGCACTCAAGAATAAGATATACCTACCTAGGTATAAGCAATCCCAAAAGATTTGCGAGGGAATGAAAAAAACACCTTTAAAAATGCTCATGGAATTGTCAGTATATTGTATAGTGCGGAAATAAATGGTTAAAAATAGAGCTTTTGTGAGTCTGTCTTGTTCTTTTATTAGAATTTATATTTTTTATACCTATACACTATTTGCAACCCTATTTGAACCGAATGTTATTTCTTTCTGATGTTGATGCCCCCCTACTACCGGTTTCCACCGTACTGCCGGTCTCCACCCAACCGTTACACTAAAATAACTATTGGAGATTTCATAAAAAAATTGCATCTACTGATTTCATTACGTTCGTTAACATATTCGATCAAGGTTAGCACTCTATGCGAACTAGGTAATTTTGATCGTAAACTGCTTTTTATAGAGCGCAATAGGGTCGTTGCATGCATTGGATTTTTCATGTTTAATTAGTTTTAAACTATACATTTTATACGGCAAACAAGCAATTCACTTTTAAAATTATACTCAGACATATTTTAATTACAGAAATTAATTTCAGTTTGTACACTTATTTAAAAACAAGATCAAATTCCCGCTTAAAACGTCACACTTCCCGGCTCCAATCATGAACAAGTAGTTTGTTCGGGTGCGCAACACTTTATAATAGTCACTTGCTTTGCAAATTTCATTGTTTGATATGCGTTCACCATTACCACCAGATATAAAATTTACAATCCCGCTTGGTGTTGACGAAACCAAATTTAAAACGAAAATTTAATCTCACAACGTGTTGACAACTAATTGTCACTGTCACAATGATTACCGACATAATACATAAGATTAGCCAATGCCAAATGAGCGGGAAGTGTGACGTCTTTCATTAAAGATTCAGAATCATCAATAAACAAAATTTGTGCAATGACCGAATTGTATTTTTGACCGACGAACCCCGAACGGAGGAGGTATACAATTCGACTGTCTGCTTTTTTATGGTTCGTTCACGAGTTTATATAGTAATCGTTCTCTGATTTTGATGATTTTTGATTCATTTGAAAGAGGAGGCTTGAGATATGGTCCCATATTTATGAAAACGCAAATCCGAAATCCCCTTCCCTCCGAAAACCGCCCCCGACGGTGGTGTAGCGGGAAAATTTTCTAGAAAATCGAAAATCTGAGTTGGTATAATTAAAGATAGGACAATATCCGGAAACGTTTAAATCGAACATTTTTTCAGAAGAGCTACGGTTTTCGTGTAAGATGCATAATAAATTCTCAAATATGTGCATTTTTGGTACGTGGAGAGGACGATTTCTTTCAAAAATTGAAAATTTGTGAACACTACATGAAAGATAATAGTATTTGTAACAAAATTTATAATGAACATTTTTTCCTTAGAGTTACAGTTTTCGAGTAAAATCGGTGTTAAAATGGTAACAACTAAAATATTCAAGGTATTTCCGCGGCGATGTTCTGAGTTCTCTACATATAGTAATAACAAGGACAAGCAAAGAGTATACGTGGGTTATAGGATATTAGTGGTACTAGCGACGTTCAACGATTTTCGTGACTAATATTACACTCAAAAGTTTAAAATAAATATTTAAAAAAAAATTGGAACGACATTATTAGTTGGTGCACTGACAATTACGAAATAATATTAATTCTATTGGTGCTGGTGCTTGTGAAGTTGGTGCCAAAAGTTATTAATCCAACTGCAACTGCACAACTTCAAAAGTACCAGCACCAATAGAATTAATATTATTTCGTACTTTTCAGTGCACCAACTAATAACGTCGGTCCAATTTTTTGTAAAAAATATTTATAATATATATATATATATATACATATATATATATATATATATATATATATATATATATATATATATATATATATATATATATATTATGCCAAAGTGACATAATGCTGTCAAATTTAAATTATAAATGTCGGGTAATTGGGGATTACAGCTTTTGGAAAATTTAAAAGAAAGACTCTCTTAACTATGTCCGAGCTTTCGGAATGATTTTATTCCATCTTCTGGGAAACTAAAATTATGTACAAGTAATTAGGAAATTTTATTTGAATTATAATAATAATGTAGAAACTTACGTTATTGAGGTTTGTTTTCCATAAACAGACTATAACTGTTGACGAGACAATAACACATTTAAAATTAATACTTATACACACAATAAAATCGTTCTTGCAAACGTAACAATAAAAATAAAATTCTACAAAACGTTGAACAAAATTTTAAAATCCATATAACAGGTAGGTGTTTAAAATGATTACAGATATGTTATTCATTTTTGACATTATTATTGTCTTAATATATACTCTATGTGATGCTTTCAACGAAACTAAATAATTATACACCCACTGATATTTCTACATTTGTGACGTGGCATTAGATATATTGTTCATATTTTTGGATTCGGCATGTAAGATATATGCATATATTTCACGCAAGTGTTTTATGTCCGTTTTCTTATTTATTAAATTAGTGTATTGAGAAATAAGAGCCATCTCCAAAAAGTTTCGTTTATGTTCTTTTTTTCACAAGCTAGAATCTTAACATCTTCATATTTCATTTTATGTTGTGTTGTAGAAAGATGTTCTGCTAAAGCACATCTATTTGGATATAATATACTATCGCTTTTATGTGAAGTTATTCTATCTCTAATTGGCCTTGAGGTCTGTCCTATATATATCTTATTACAGTTATTGCATGGAATGCAGTATATAGCATTTGATAGATATGATGGGGGTGACTTATCTTTGATTCTGGAGAAGCAGCATTGATTGTTAAAACTGCTATTCTCAAAATATAACGTGTCTTCCTCGTTCTGTCCCATACTCCTTAATAAAACCAAAAGGTTCTTGAAAAATTACCCCAATCTTATTGTGACTAAATCTGATAAAGGTAATTTAACAGTCATTATGGATAAACAGCAATATATCTACTTAGCTTCAGATATTATACAACATGGCATATGTCGCTCTACCCAAAGACCCTACTGCCATTATCCAAAGAAAATGTAACTCTTTGATAAAAAAAGCTATGGGATAATCAACAAATTGATGAACCAACAAAAAAGAAACTTACGAGTTACAACGGTGTCTGTCCTAAGTTTTATGCATTGCCCAAGGTTCATAAGCCGACATTATCGATGCGCCCAATTGATTCTGGAAAATGCAGCATTGATTGTTAAAACTGTCTTATTTGCTATTCTCAAATGCTTAAATGGACTAAATATTTTTGATAATTTCAAGGTTATATCTCTTATGTATGGTAAAGTGAGGTAAATCGTATTTGTATGTAGGTTTGAATTAGATAACCTTGAGATCAGCAATTCATTGTTGTTCTGAGTTATAGCTATAGTATTTTCTTCAACATATGCGAAGGATAAGCGTTATCTAAAAAAAGATTATATAGAATTTTCAGATTTTTATGGTGAAATTGGGGATCAGATATCTTTAGAATCCTGGCTTTCATCTGTTTAATCAAATTCGGTTTTATCTTGAAACTATGGTACGAATAGTAATTAATGAACCTTCCTGATGACATGGGTTTTCTGAACCAGTCTATTAATATTATATTGTTTCCGGTTCTGATAAACCTCATATCAAATAAATATTTAAAAAAAAAATTCGACCGATGTTATTAGTTGGTGCACCGAAAAGTATAAAATAATATTAATTCTATTGGTGCTGGCAGTTTTGAAGTTGTGCAGTTGCAGGTGGATTGATAACTTTTGGCACCAACTTCACAAGTACCACCATTAATATTATTTTATAACACTTTTGAAAAAATGTTCAATTTAAACGTTTCCGGATATTGTCCTATCTTTAATTATACCAACTCAGATATTCGATTTTCGAGAAAATTCGCCCCCACCACCCCTTCGGGGCGGTTTTTAGGAGGGAAGGAGATTTCGGATATGTGTTTTTATGAATATGGGACCATTTCTCAATCCCCTTGTTTCAAATGAATCCAAAATCATCAAAATCGGAGCTCGTTTACTATATAAAAGGCGCGCACGAACCAAAAAAAAATAAAGCAGACAGTCGAATTGTATACCTCCTCCGTTCGGGGTTCGTCGGTCAAAAATGATACAGATCAGCATTTTCCGTTTCTATTGTAAACTGAATATATGGGTCATAGCTGTTGAAGATATATAAGATTTCATCAAGGCCGTTCTCTGGTATAGCATTATCAAGTCATCAACAAATATCTTAACGAATAGAAGTTCGAAGGGAAGCACTGGAATGACTATGTGTAGTAGGTAGTCCATTACATGGTTTGCCAAAATAGCTGATATTTTTGCTCCCAAAGGAGTACCAAACGTCTGTTTATAAAATTTGTTTTGGAATTAAAACTATGTATTGTCACAGAGAAACGTTATTAGTTCTATGAAGTCAGTTTTCTCAATATTACATAAGGGGCTTATCAAATCCCATTTATAGCTATTAGCTGTTATACCAGCTCTAAGATAAACATTGTTGAAAAGCGATACCACGTCTACACTAGCTAATACATAGTTGGTAATAGGTGGTAATTGAATGTTATTAAACTTCTCAAATACATCTAATGAGTCTTTCACATAGTAATCGTTATTAGTGTCATATGCTCTGGTTAGTATGTCAGTGAGATAGCCCAATAACAATTGAGTTGGTGTACCCATTGATGATACAATTGGGCGCATAGATAATGTCGGCTTACCTTGGGCAATGCATAAAACTTAGGACAGACACCGTTGTAACTCGTAAGTTTCTTTTTTGTTGGTTCATCAATTTGTTGATTATCCCATAGCTTTTTTATCAAAGAGTTACATTTTCTTTGGATAATGGCAGTAGGGTCTTTGGGTAGAGCGACATATGCTATGTTGTTATTAATAATATCTGAAGCTAAGTCGATATATTACTGTTTATCCATACTGACTGGTAAATTACCTTTATCAGATTTAGTCACAATAAGATTGGGGTGATTTTTCAAGAACCTTTTGGTTTTATTAAGGAATATACGATAGAACGAGGAACCATTAGATACGTTATATTTTGATAATAGCAAATAAGACAGTTTTAACAATCAATGCATTTTCCAGAATCAAAGATAAGTCACCCCCATCATCTCTATCAAATGCTATATACTGCATTCCATGCAATAAATGTAATAAGATATATATAGGACAGACCTCAAGGCCAATTAGAGATAGAATAACTTCACATAAAAGCGATAGTATATTATATCCAGATAGATGTGCTTTAGCAGAACATATTTCTACAACACAACCTAAAATGAAATATAATAATAATAATAATAAGAATAATAATACTTTATTTTCTATTAGACAAACATAGTTCGTGTAGAATTGGTCAAAACAAAATCACTAATCTAGAACCTAAAAAAGAAAAGCAGTACAGACAGTTACAGCAGTAGATAACACAACATTAAGACATCAGTTTTGTAAAAATTCCTCCACTGTATAATATACTTCATTCAACAGATATTTCTTGAGTGACTTTTTAAAGCACTGCACTGATTGAGAAGTTTTAATGCTTGTTGGTAACTTATTAAAAAGTCTTTGGCCCATTACAGCGGGTGATTTAAACAAAGTATTTCCCTTTGAGAAAGGAACATAGAGATCATTGCGATGACGAGTATTAAAATTGTGTACATGACCACATGTTTTAAGCACATTTAAGTTACAATATATGAAATCACAAACTTCAAAAACATATAAGCATGGCAATGTTAAAAGTTCTAATTTTTTGAAAAAATCTCTACAACCAGTACTACCAGAGACCCCAGCAATGCAACGAATTATTATTTTTTGTGAAATAAACACATCATGAAAGTAAGTGGATATTCCCCAGAAACATATACCGTATCTTAAACGCGATTCAGCGTGTGCATTATATAGCATGATCAATTGCCGATCAGTTAGAACTAATCTTAGATTTCTAAGTAAATAATTTATTGAGTTCATCTTCATAATAACCGTCTCACAGTGCTTCTTCCAGTCAAGACTCTCTTCTAAGTATAAGCCTAGGAACTTTACACATGGCACATTATCTATAGATTCTTCTTTGAGGTTCAGCTTATTAGGCGACAGTGGTTTTTGCCGATTGTGAAAATGAATCGAATGGGTTTTTTCAACATTAAAGATAAAGAGAGTTCAAGCAATACCAATGATACAAACGAGATAAAATTTCATTGCAGTTTACTTCAAGGGAATAGGAGCAAGATTTTTCATAAAATGAAATATGAAGATGTTAAGATCCTAGCTTGTGAAAAAAATGAACATAAACGAAACTTTTTGGAAATGGCATTTATTTCTCAATAGACTAATTTAATTAATAAGAAAACGGACAGAAAACACTTGCGTGAAATATATGCATATATCTTACATGCCGAATCCAAAAATATGAACAATATATCTAATGCCACGTCACAAATGTAGAAATATTAGTAAGACAATAATAATGTCAAATGAATAACATACCTGTAATCATATTAAACACCTACCTGTTATATGTATATTAAAATTTTGTTCAACGTTTTGTCGAATTTTATTTTTATTGTTATGTTTGTAAGAACTATTTTATTGTTTGTATGAGTATTAATTTTAAATGTGTTATTGTCTCGTCAACTTTTATAGTCTGTTTATGGAAAACAAACCTCCATAACGTGAGTTTCTACATTATTATTATAATTCAAATAAAATTTCCTAATTACTTGTACATAATTTTAGTTTCCCAGAAGATGGAATAAAATCATTCCGAAAGCTCGGACATAGTTAAAAGAGTCTTTCTTTTAAATTTTCCAAAAGCTGTAATCCCCAATTACCCGACATTTATAATTTAAATTTGACAGCATTAACTCACTTTGGCTTATATATATATATATATATATATATCTGATTACCTTTCAACTTTTTCTTTAATATATAAATTGTGGGCCCTTAACGAAATAAATGTTTTGATTGAATGTAAGTTGCAGGGTTTTAATTGATTACTCAAGTGAGTGAGAAAATATTATTTATTGAGAATAATGAATTGTGCTGAATAATGCAATAAGCAAGTTAAGAAACCAATTTTGGCTGACTTCACTTGATGATGCACTAGAAATAATAAGATAATCTTGATTTTTTTTATAGTTTATTTTTAGTCGCTATATAACATCAAGGTTGTTATCGACTACAATTTAATAAAATAAAAAATAAGTTACAATATTATACTTATACAATGTTTGTACTATATGAGGTCATATATATTAATATTCCTAAGGAATTGGATAGTTTTCCTAAATTCTTCTTCATTTCTGGTGACTTCAGCCATTGTGTTAGGTATATTCATGGTGTTTTTGATATGCTGGAGTGCCTGGCACTCAATCAAGATGTGAAGAACAGAGAAGTTTTCGTCACAATGGGGGCATTTATTTGGCGGCTCTTTGGTGAAGAGATGTACGTGGGACGCGTTTGAGTGGCCTGTTCTTATTCGTGTAATAACACACTGGTCTCTTCTGTTAGATGAGATCAAAGGCCTGGGTTCAAAAATGTTATTTCTTACATTATGAAGTTTTGTGGCTTTCATTTTCCACTTTTGGTTCCAGTATTCAGAAGTTTTTTTTAAAAGGTATTTTCGAATCTCTGGCAGTAGAACAGGAATCTCTGTTTGAATATTGGGATTTTATGTGATCGATTTAGCTATAAGATCTGCTTTCTCATTACCAGAAATACCTTGGTGTGATGGAATCCACAGCATTTTTATTTCTTTGTTTTCCTGTTTGAGGATGGAAACGAGATGTTGTATCTTCAGTGCTATTGGGTTGTCAGTGTATTTGTTTTTGAGTACTTGCAAGCCTGAAAGTGAATCCGAGCAGATAGTCCATTTGCCAGCCTTCTGTTTGAGTATGTACTGTAATGACTGGAGGATAGCATATAATTCACAACTAAAGATGGACATCATTTGTGGAAGGCTTCCTGCATTTATTACCTCACGGTCTGTTGTTACTGCATATCCTGATTTGTTTTGTTCACTGAACCATCTGTATATAAAAATATAGAATTATTATATTCATGTTTCTTTTCGGAGAATAATCTTCTGTAAGTTGAACACGGTGTTACAGGTTTCAAGTGATGCGCTATTTCTAAGTTAATGTCTATTTCATCTTGGGTCCATGGGGGTAGCGGGTGAGGTTGCCTTTGATAAATGGTTGGTAGGTTTATTCCCAGTACCTCTATAAATTTTCCTAAAAAATCCAGTGGCTTTGGTTGTCTGGGGTGGTCGTTATATGAAGTTCGTAGTGTAGAGTAGGATATATATCTGTACATCGGGTTCTGAGGATTAGACTTCACCTTAGATATATAGATTGTGGCTAGTTCTTTTCTTCTAATTTCCAGGGGTTTTTCTTGGGCTTCCGCAAGTAGACTAGTTACTGGAGTTGTTTTGAAGGCTCCAAGACTGAGTCTTATTGCCGAATTTTGTATGGAGTCAAGTTTTCTCAGTAAGCTTTGATTTGCCGCATCATAGAATATCGCTCCGTAGTCTAATTTAGCTCTGATTATGCACCTGTAGATCCTGAGTAGGTTTTCTTGGTCAGCTCCCCACTTAGTTGATGAGAGAACTTTTATAATGTTCAATCTTTTCTTACATTCTGCTGTCAGATCATTTATATGGGCCTTCCATGACAGTCTGGAGTCGAATAGTACCCCTAATATATTCATGTTTTGGACTCTTCTTAGTTGAATGTTGTCAATGGTTAACTGAGTGTCATCAATATTTTTTTTGGCTTTAGAGAATATAATATATTTGGATTTGCTAGTGGAGATTTTGAAACCACTTGAGCTTGTCCACTTATAGATTTCATGTAGTGCTTCTTGCATTAGTTTTGTTGTTGTTTCAATTTTTGCCTTTACATATGAGGGATATATCGTCAGCGAAAAGAAGAGCCTTGACAGGTGCTTTCACGGCAGAGAGTAGTCGGTTGATTGCGCAAATGAAAAGTATCACACTGATCACAGATCCCTGTGGAAGTCCATTTTCCAAAGCCATGGCTTCTGAAATTTGGTCATGTAATCTTACTCTGAGCGTCCTTTTTTCCAAAAAATTGTTTATATACGCGATGATATTGCCCTTCCATTCCATCGCCATGCACGCATCCACTGCAGTCTGTTTGGGTACCAACTCATAGGCTGTTTCGAGGTCTAATGCTACTAGTATCATGTGGTGATCGTTAGCAAAAGCTTCGCAAACTTCTTCATTTATTACGGCAATGTGGTCATAAGTTGATCGAAAATTCCTGAATCCACTCTGGTACGGGGATATAAGTTGGTGAGTTTCTATTTCCCATCGCATCCGACGCGTTATGATTTTTTCCAGGATTTTGCTAAGATTACAGGTGAGTGCGATTGGCCGGTAGTTTGCGGTCTTCTTATAGTCTTTACCAGGTTTGGGAATAGGGATGACTACTGATTCTCGCCACTGATCAGGAAAGGTTTGACTGAGCCATATGTAGTTGTACATTTTGAGGAGGTGCTCAATACCCAATTCTGGTAGGTTTTTGATGAGGCAATTTGGTATATCATCGGGTCCAGGTGATGACTTTTTGCAATTTTGGAGTGCATACTTTAGTTCATCTAGTTATAGGATTGTTTATTGAGGCTTCTCCGTGTTGAGAAAGAGACAGGGATGTTTCTTCTGTTGAACTGGGGGGTTGGAGGGATCTTACAACTATGGTATTTGCTGGATGAGTTATTGGTGAAAGTTTTTGCCAAGATGTTGCATTTTTTTATTGTTGTATCTGCTATATTTCCATTGTCATCTGTTATGATAGGGGGGATGGTGTCCGTTTTTCTCTTAGAAATTTGCCTAATTTTACTCCAGATTAGAGATGTTGGCGTCGAACTGTTTATCGAGGATGTGAAGTCTCTCCAGCTTTCTTTCTCCTTTTCTTTGATGGTTCTTCTCGCTTCTGCTCTAGCAATTTTAAACTCTATTTTATCCTCCAAGGTTTTTGTTCTGGTATACTGCCTACATTTGTTTTTATAGTTTCTGATTTTCTCTCTACAGGATGAATCCAGCCATGGGATTTTGTTTACATGTTTTTTACCAGTTGATTTCGGGATGGTAGTGCATGCTGCCGAGTGAATCAAGTTGGTAAATTGCGCTAGTATCTCATTGGTTTGGTTGCTTATGTCATGGTGTTGTGTAATGTTTGGGAAAGCTGGTAGATTGTGTATTCGATTACTAATAAGTTCTTTATAGTCAGCTCTATCCAAGATCCATTTGGAATGCCCGATGTCTTCCATTTTCTCTGATTTTAAGTATTTTGTGAGTATCGGGTAGTGGTCGCTATAGGTTGTCCAAGGCATTCCACTCAAAGTCAAGAGCTATCTTTGCAGAGATTATTGTAAGGTCTATCGCGCTATTTGATCCATCGTTAACACTGAAATGGGTTGGCATACCGTTGTTCAAAACCACAAAGTTGTCATGCTGATCCAACCATTCTTCAATAATTTTTCCACGCGAGTCTGTTGATGCAGATCCCCACATTGCGTTATGTGCAAGTCTCCCACGATAATGAAGGGTTCAGGTAATTGTTGAGTCAAGTTATTGAGTTCATTTGAATCTAGATTTTTACTACGTGGTAAATAAATATTACAGACAGTGATTTTTGTTGGGTAGCTTACTTGAATGGCTGTGGCTTCGATATCGGTATTCAACTGGATTTCTTTACAGAATAGGAAATTAGTTTCTTGTAAGCAAATGCATGAAGGTTTATAGTCTGCTAAGAGTATCTTGAAAAACTGTTTTCTTACATAGAAGCCATTTATATTCCATTGCACAATATTCATTGAAATACACTTATTTAATTGAGTTTGTTTAAAATTCGAGATATACGATTCTTGATAGCGCGACCATCAACTAGCGGGTAGATTTCTTTCAGCATATTTGTTACTTCACTGACATCCTCGGTGTATTGACGGGCAATGTTCCTTATATCCGCAGCTCCATAAGTACTCTCTATGAAATTCCTTAATTGTGTTGTGTTGAAAGGGTACGATGTTCCTTCTGCCTCGACATTTTTTCTTATTTCTTCCCAATTAAACGTTTCATTAGTGATTTGTTTTACTTTTCTTGCCTTTTTAAACTGCCTTCTTGGAAATACTAATTTGTGATGCATCACTACTCAGTGATTCCGCTTCTGATATATCACTTTCCGTCATCTCATGTTGATATAGAGATTCTTTGGAGCTATTGGATGGAGGATGGGAGCGTTTCACTGCTGGAGTAGGCTCAAAAGTCGGAGGAGGTAGAATTGGAAATGCAGTAAGCTGGCTGTCGTTGGGTTGGAAGTTCTCTTTGGTAGGTGCACTTATATTTTCTGGCGGCTTCAATGGAGATTGGTCATTTTCTTTTTGATCTGGGCATCGTTTGGCTATATGCCCTTCTTTTTTACATATAAATCAGGACATTGTATCCGTTGAGAGGTATATCCTGTAGTTAGTATCTTCATAATTTACCATCATTGACTCTGGTATTTTGCTGACATCACCAGGAGCAACATAAATTTGTCTTCTTAAACTTAATATATGATTGAATCCTGGTTCTGTTAGTCCTGCTCTTAGGAATGTCATTGTTGACATAGGTGTAACTCCTAATGCCTTGAGTTGATTTTCGACGATGTAATGAGGAATTACCGGGCAAACATTGGATAATATTATTCTCTTGTTTCTTGTTATTAGCGGCCTTATACTGAGAGATTGTCCATCGATTTTGATAACTTTGTGTTTTTCAAATAATTCGTCTGCTAGCTCCTTGGACCAAATATAAGCACATACACGGTTATTTGCTATTCTTGAGATAAATCTTATCTGTGAGGGGTTTATTAATTTGGCTATCGCTTGAGTATAGTCTTTCAGTTGGGTATTATCAACATCAATCACAATGGCTTGTTCTTTTTTTGGGAAACATTCGGTTTGAAGGGCTCTGGAGTATCCTTGAGAACTTGGAACTGGTGGGTCAGCCATAATTGGCTTTCTATATCTCTATGATGAGATCTCTTAATTTTCTATTAAATATTACTATTTATTTTGTTGTTATTTTGTCACGAAAATATCTGGGCATATGCCACACAATTCACTCGCTGAACGTTTAAGACACATGCGTTCGATACGACTGTTGGGTCGAGACTAATGACAATAAGCAAGTTAAGAAACCAATTTTGGCTGACTTCACTTGATGATGCAATAGAAATAATAAGATAATCTTGATTTTGTTGAGCAGAATTCATGTAATGTAAAGGTAAAATAGCGTGAATCAAACAATTTACGAACAAAATATGTAAAAATGATAATTATTTTAGAGTTGTTATATGAAGAGGACACCAATTTCAAATTTCAATGATCCCTACACTATGTTGTCCGTAAACACATTTTCTTTGAATCATATGATTTTCCTATTTTTGAGATTATTCCCATATAATGAATATTGTTTCAAACTCTTCATTGCCTTAGCTATTTTTGAATTTATTTATTGAATATTTATGAGTGCTTGTAGGACTCTGGTTACATAAATCACATAAAACTATCAATACACTCAATGAGATCGCTAAAAGTCGGAAATCTCAAAGCTACAGGAAATTATCACTTCTTTAATTTTGCCAAATTATTGAAATATCATCTAACAGCAAAAAATCACCAATATTATATTTTCTGTAGTTTTCTCAGAAATGAAGTACCATTGGTAAGAAAATTCTTTTACTATCTTCTTAGATAATGCTTTCGTTAAAATTTGCATTCCACATAACTAAATGATTACATTTCGCAAATCTTAGAAAATCTTCATAAACAAGTAGAATTTCAATATGAAATAGTTTACTGTGATGTAGCTAACCTCAATCACTTCCCATAAGATTAAACGTATGCAGTATTCAATAATAATCGCTACACTTCATTTGATGTTTCAACTACTCAATAACTTAACACCAAGTGAATCGGAAACATTTGAGAATTGCTGTTATAATTTCTCAACAAAAGGAAATATCTATCAATTAGCAGACGATAAAAGGCTCTCGCTTAATTTTTGATATGCTCCAATGGTGATTACGAATTCTTTCTCTGAAAATAGTATAGAGGTAATTTCCGATGTACCTACTTCAACTGGTGTTTTCAGCAATATTTGCTGCACGTAAAGCTTTAAGCATTCTGAATAATGAATGATGGAAAATAATAGCTCTAGACAAGCAATAATAGGTGACCTTTACACTTGACAATGGCTTGATCATTTCTTTCTCAGTGCAGCCGTAAAGATTAATAAACTATTCAACTCCAGCAATTATTTTAATGATTATAATTGTTTGTAGTTCTGTGTATTTGTTTGAAAATCCTACGAAGGAGGAGCTTTTGTTTATGAAATGACGAAGCAGATAAAATATGAAGTAATTCTTGATTCTTCCGACTTGTGCGACGATTTCAGTTATAGGTTCAGGTATATTGATTTAGCATTATTTTTTAACAAATCCCTCACTAGATTATGGGTAGAAGTCTTTTAGTTATAGCTCTAGTCTGTATATGATTTGATTATTTGATGAAATTATTATATTGGTTATATTAAGCACAAAGTTATTTAAGACCTTATTATAATACATATCATGATATACGTATAGTATACGGTAGTTTTTGCGTGATGCGTGTATATATTCCCTATATTCTAAGTTAAACCTTTAGCAATACATCGGTGACAATTGCATTCAATTCTATGTAGAAGTATTTGCTTGATGCGTGTACAAACATAAAGAAAACAGACAGACGCGTTAAAATGTAGTCTATATTTTAAGTTAGACACCTAGTAATACATCCGTGAAAACTTTATTCAATTCCATTTAGTAGTTTTTGCGTTATGCGCCTAAAAACATACAGCCAGGCAAATAAAAACTCTAAAAACTATTGTCTTGGCTTCTGTGGTTGTAATAAAGACTCCTCATATTAGTTTTTCTTAAATATCTTCAATGTGAAGACAAGGGTCTGCTGCAATATTATATTGATAATGATCACACGGGGTATTCAGAAAATATGATTCTTTATATCACAATCGTCATGATTTAAGCACTGTGTACTTTCAAATAAAAACCCTAATAATATTAATTTTATTTTATCAACTATTCAGTAGTACTTATATTGTCGTGGATTTGTACTGAAAATTGATATTGGTTACCTGTAATAATTTTTTTTATTGTCTGTTATTTTCGTTTACACAATTAAAAATAATTACCTATTCCTAAAATTGGAAGAATGTTTAATAAAAATGAAAATTGAATGAAAAAAATGAAAAATTTCGGGTGTTTCATTTAATAAAGTTGAGAAAATATTGTATTTGAGTTATGACATTCCCTGTACACAACTTCCGCAATACCGTAAAAATAAGTCATTATTACAACAAAAAATAAGTAAAAATAATCGACACAAGCTAAAAATTTTAATCATTCTATCATTCAAGTAATATACAGGAAGTTGAAATAATTGCAATTTTCTGACAAAATCGATCATATCTTTTGAGCCCCTCAGTATAGCCCAGTATAAGTTTATATCAATGTAAGTGTAGATTCCAAATTTTAAATAAAATATAGAGTGTTCAATTTAAAAATAAATATAAAAATTATCTGTCACGATGTTGTAGAACATCGTGTACATTTATAATTAAGTTCAAAATATGGAAATTGAGAGTGCCTATATTTTTGACGAAAAACTTTTTATATTTATTCCTGTAATAACGGAGTTATTGACCGTGGACACACTAAAAACTCACCCTGTATATAATGTGTATAGTATATATAAATCCATTCAGAAGGCTTGAAGTTAATTCGATCTTGCTTTGAACTAAGTCACTTTGTAATATTATTTCCTCTTTCTGTTTCGAGCATTAATGATTGCTATCTGTACTTGTTAATTATAAGCGTTCATAATTTGCGAAAATTAAATTTGTCTAAATGTCTATGAAGCTAAGACACACCCGGAATCGATATTTTCCATCTGTATATATCTATTGATCTTAACCATTTAGAGTTCAGCATAGGACTTGCATGTATAATATCTCTATGAATTCAATATATTGACTACCTAGCTTTCTGCTTATAAATTCAAATTGCTATATAACCAAGATGATTATATATTCGCGGTTTTTCTAAAACTTGAATTTATATTCAGAAAGATGATAATACGGGTAGAGAATATTCAAGAATCAATCATTTCCATTTGCCGAGTGTTTATATCCACCCACCGTACGTATTCAATGCATCGTATCATAATGCTCTCCACTGTCAGTGGTACACTGAGGATCGATAGGTACTTGCATGAGTTCATAATCAGGACTGATTATCAGACATGACTCGATCCTCTGCGGCAAATTGAAGATAGGAAGCAACCTTGAAAACATGATTTTAGCTTGGGTGGTGGGGTGATTTGATTGCTAATCGATTATGCAATAATGTGACAATGTAATAGATTGTATGTATTGGCACAATATTTGTTCTTCAATGGCGGAAGGGATGTTTGCCCACGTAGTAGTTGTCGTCACAGTTAGACGTCCTCAAATTTCAAGAAAGACCATCCCAATCTATCCTCCCTACAAACGGAACATACGATGGAATCGAACAAAAAATTATATACTAATATATATAATTATATATATAATTATTTCAAGCTATAGTATACGAAGAATTGATAAAATTTGTAGAATTATACCTGCATATTTAGTTGTTCGTTGATAGACTACTGACTAATATATTCTAAGAGAATGCACATTATATGAATAATAAACATATGTACCTACAGGTAAAAGAGAACAGAAAATTATGTATTGTGTAATAAGGATATCATACGACCCCAGTTTTGTCAACGAATAACTTTTCACAGCCTTGAGTAAAATTCAACCAAAATCACCTCGTTTTTCGTTGAGAATAACCCTGCTCTTCCAGATATATGTATAAATACTTATATTCTATTGTCAAATAAAGAGATAAGTTTCAAAATTTGCTCAGACGTTTTAAAAATCCCTTCCGAAGACGATTATTTTTGACCAATACCGTAAAGGTATAGCGAATTTCCATCCAGGTATTAAGGAGGTCATACACAGAATACGAGACGATTATATTGGGCCGGAATGACAAAAGACGTAAAAAATTAGGTACATCCAAACCAGCAACGCCTGTCAAAAAATAAAAATTTTAAAGAAATATTAGATAGTCACTTGTCATAACAGGAACTGACAGATCCTCCAAAGAATCAACATCCATTTCTTAGAAATCCCATCAAGGACTTACATACTAACAATACCTGACGAACTGACAAAATTTTCGCATTGTTACGGACTACCAGATAAATCAGCAAAAACATAACACTTTGGGACGCTTATATGAATTCACTGCAATTACGGAAGATAATTCGATTTATTAAAGTAATTATGCGGCTTATTTGACAAAAGACTCACACATTCTAGTCTAGGACATCTATAGTTCAATGGCTCCGTAAAAATGTTCCATGTAACTCTTCTCAAAATGAAATAAGCTCATGTTATGGACCACCCCAAAGAATACCTCCTCAATGTATTGCCTTATGCAGTTATGTGCTACAACCGGCCAGCAGACCACCCGGAAAGAACTTATAACCAAAAACATCCGGGATTTGAACTTCATATTATTACAATCTAGCTTGTAAAAGCACAATAGCACAGAAGAAGAAAGCGAACGAATGTTTCGATTGACATGTTCGAGATGATCCTAACCAATATAAAATCGGAGACAAGGTTTATATTAGAGAATCCCAAATCAGGAACAAATTACAAAGCAAATTCTACGGTTCTATTGAAATACAAGAAATTCACAAAAATTTCGCTACTGCAAGCAACCTCTATACTAAACAAAAACCAAACGTAAACGTTTGTTGTTCGGATCAGCAATTTGTCAATACAGCATCAAACCAATTAAACACACTGGGTAGGTATCTATTATCATGACGAGCCAAAATTTACTATAACGAACAATCACTGGACCTTATTTTTATGCCCAAAAACATCACCCTTCTACTTCAGGCATTTGAACATACCATAAAAATTTTCCAGACAGCACAATATTACTTAATAGGTATAACCTGAAGCCTGAAGGGTAAAAGAGGATTGATGCAACACTGATAAGCAATTCATATATTTTACAAATAATTTTTTTCAGCTCCAATTTTACAAACTTTGATCATTTTGTTAAAAAGTTCCGACGTGTTGTGATCATTGTGCGCCATTTCTCAAAATTGAGATATTTGAACGGAATGCATTTCACTTGGAAAACTGGATTGGACAAAAAAGTGGTGACATTAAGAACATTTTTGAAACACCCCACATGAGATGATAATAGTGGTTTATGCTACCAGTGCGTAAAGGGGCAAATATCTGACAATCGTGATTTTGTAACATGAGTCCATGTACGTCATAGTATGGTAGAAGCGAATGTTGTTTGACGAATGTCAGTTTCGCCCCTTTGCTCACGTGTATTATACATCATCTTTTGCAACACCTGCCTTGAAAGTTAAATGTCATATAGTCTTTACTCGTATCTGTGATCACGGCCTTGAAATTTCTTACAGTAGATAAATTGAATGCTGCTCTCATATGAATACCTATTCATTGCTTTTCGCACTACTGCGTAAAGTAATTCATGATGCTGGTGGAAAAAATATTTCACGCACTAGTTTCGTAAAATTGCATATTGTCGTCAAAGCTGCGGATATCGAGTACTTTCACCACGACAATCAGTTGTCGAAAGTTGATCTTTCCAGGCCGGTGTTGCGAAAATTAAGTTTCCCATCATTATGTACGGTTATGATTACCAAGAAAAATATTCAACTTGTCTACCAGCTACATATAAAAGGTATAGATGTTTTATGGCAAGTGGATCAGCTGAAATGCGTCCGTATGTTGCATTCCAAAATAGAAGATATTGTGCACATAACTAAATCTAAGTGTGTTTTCGATTCCTGATTCAACAAGTCGAAGAGAGTTCACAGCTGTTGAGTTTAAAATGTTTAGCAGTGCAGTCGACATGTAATTCTATATTAATAATTCCGTCAAGGGGTACGGTCGACTCGATTGAAACCTTACCTGAATAATAAAATATAAAAATTAATGATTTCGACATATATATCATATATCGGCAAAATTCGGATTGTCGAGTATTTTGTTAAATTCTAAGGTGTGATTTCATAATCAAATTTAATCTCCTATTAATTTGAATCCCACATTAAAAAATTAGAATTTTTTTAATTAGACATATAATTCAAAGTTACTTTAAAAGATCGAAAGATAAGGAGACTGACGTAAAAGTTATTGAAAAATGCACTATTTATTTATTCCGTCATCAAGATATGAGTTAAACAAATTGAAGAATTATTTTATCTCCCATTAGGGATTCTTTATGAAATCGGCCCTAATGGTTTTAACAGCTCAATCAATGTCAATAGACTTTGACGTAAATCGCACATGTACCAAAGATTAGAAACATCTTTGCATGTACTGTCAATCCTCCAATGGTTGGCGATAATTATTGGTGTATATACAGAACTAGATTTCACTCTAAAAAATCATAGATCATAGGGCCTCAGGTAGCACAGAAAACGCAGGTTAACAATTCTCTATATATACGCATGGACACACGCAGATACCATATGCCACATACATACCATAGGCATGCTAAATTGAGTAGTCACTATAGGACATAATCTGGCTGTTCCCAAAATACAAACCATTAGCGGCCAGGGTTAAAATGGCCGTTGCAGCTTGACAGATATATGGACTCAATATAGGAATACATTGACTGAGGACTTACACAGGCATGGTAATTTTTCTATGCGTATGACTTATGGCAGATTAATTTAAATAACAAAAATAACAGAATCTTCTCATGCTCATCACTCATCAGACTGTTAAAGTGATTAAACCAGTTTCGATGCGCTGCTATTTCCTCACACAAGTTTTGAAAATAACATTTGATGGAATAGAAGGTACTGTAATAATAAAAGCCGACAGGACTCCATAATATTTTGGTTATTCTAATCTTTGGAATATTCACAGAATGTGTATTTTTCTGTTGCTGCTGTAACGACAAATACTAAGTCCGTCCATCCGTCAATCTGTTAGCAGGCTGTAACTCAACTAGAATAGGTCTGAAAATTTCGTAGGAAATGTATTTTTCTATTGTCGATATAACAACAAGTACTAAGTCTGTCAATTCTAGAGTATCTAATTCAAACTGCTAGATCTATCGAATTAGTTATTATACGCTGGGATCAATCTTCCTGAGGAATATAAAAGAGACTTTCTCCTTCAAATAAAAACTACCATGCCTTAGCCACTGGGATGCTCTAACATCATAATAAGCAAAATGCAGATTTTGTCTCAAATACTTGCAAGAGGGAATTTTTCTAATAAAAAAATGGAGCAACTGTTTTTTTTATTTCATCATCAAGTTTATTAGTATACATATAACGCTTTTATGTTTAGAACGCCAACAAACAATAAAAAATGAGAAATCTATCTTAATCATCATGTAAAATATTGAATACGAATTATTATGTATATTTTTTCAATTATAGGTACATGTCCGTACATCGACAGCGCGGTAACGCTCGGTGAATTTTCTAACTCTTTTATAACATGTCTATCCTATCGTCTGTCAGCAGGCTGTATCTTATGGAACGTAATAGGCAAACAGCTCTTGAACTGATGTCACGGAACACTTCGTTTGTGATTCCGATTCGCATTTGAACAATTTCTACTGTGACGCGCCTCATGTCATTCAAAATCCAAAATTAATCCCAATGCTTAAGAAACATCTAAACACTCTAGAGTCAATGCTTTTTCCAGGATATACTTTTCTCGCTCTCCAGATGTTGTGCGCCACTTTTGTTGCCTTGTTGTTTTCTGTCACGATCTTATCTTTAAAACTTTTATATATCTCTCTCCACGATGTAACTTCATCTCTAACTACCTATTGCTAGGTACTATCATTTTTTGCGAGGCCTTGCTGCTATGTTTCAGATGGACACTGGGCATCCGAAGCACAAGTACCGCAATGAATAATCCTCCGTGAAAAAGTAACATCACAATCACAACATAATGATAAATATAATTAGTGGTATTGAATATTGCAAATATTTCCCCATTGAATACATAATATATGTTGTTTAAATTGTTCGAAAATAATTAAATTCCAATTATACAAACATATCATATATTTGAGATTTAATAATCTCCAGCAAAGGCATTTTGTAGAATTAAAAAAAATTAACCTTTATTGTAATTGACCTGATTTCCAGGATAATTATTTTTGTTTACGAACTGAAATATACATTGCAACGGGACTGAAATGTTTTCGTTGCATCTGCGGAAGTAGAGTGAGAGCGACTTGAACGTTGCCTACATTTTCTTTCTCAGGCGTGTACGGCAGGAAGTAAGTGGCATCCACCCAATTAAAATATTATTTTGTCTGAATCAGGTTTACCCATGGTATTAGTACAAAGGTAAGATCTATGACTTGTTAATATGATATTTAAATTCCTTATTACGAAGCAAGAATATATTGCATTTAAAAAAAATTCTAAATATATATGTTGATAATCTCTATAGTGTTTATCAAGAATGTACACTCAGATAACACCGTACATCTAAGAAAATTGATGTCGACTTCTGTAGTAAATTACCCCTTTTAAGGCATATTGCGTTCATGGACGAATAAGTGATTTCGCATACTTGAAGTTTATATCATCATTATCATTATAATTATTATTTAAACAGAAAGCTAAAATTAATGCATTATATATTTTAAAAATACATTGAATTGAATGAAGTAAATCTACGTCGACCAGCCGTTTATAGTTATCGGATTGTCAAGCCGAATGATCTGTTGATGTAATGGGTAGTGGGTAGCGTTATTGCCCTTCATAGAAAGCTCAAGGCTGACCCGGATTCGATTCTTGGCCGTCGCATTTTTTTTATAATTTATATCTAAAATTGACTGAAAAAATTTAAAAAAATATATTCAAGAATTATAGAAGCTTACATCAATAATATTCAAACATAAATTTATTGAATTATGGTCGAATTTCGACCACTGAGCAATCAATAGTCCAAGTATAATAAATAATATGTGTTACAAATACATTAAATTAATTACAATATATTTCGAACAGCCGGTTATAGTTAGATATCAAATCAAATGCTTTGGTGTAATGGTTAGCGTAGTTGCTCTTCATAGACAGCTTACAACTGACCCAGGCTCCATTCTTAGCATATATTCTTTTTTTCATTTTTCTTGTTTGAGACTGATAAAAAATTATAACCAATAATTATAAAACTATTTGACAGAAGAACCTCAATAAAGTTAAATTTAATGAATTACGGTCGAATTTCGAACACTGGGCAATCATTAATAATAATTAATAGGCCAATCCAAAAATGCATTACCTCAGAAAAATCGTATAACAATTCTATTAGTTTAATGAATCCGTCATTTGACGGCTTGCTTCGGCAGTCAATGAAAATTTATCATCTATATTGTCAATAATGCTGGCAAATGTCCCTTTGCCGATGCACATATCTCTTTGTGTTTGGTTTTTAGAAATATTTATAATGTGAACTGATTAAATAAGTAAATTCTACTCAAAGGTATGAGTACTTTCTAATTTTCAAATATGGATAAACAGCGTATCAAGATTAACGAATTTGGTTTATATTTTCACGACATAATCTTGGGATAGTCAGAGAGACATACCGAAAAAAAGACCAAAATAATAATGAGTTGATTATTTATTTTCAATATACAAATCATATTAATTTCTCCTGGTTTGGACTAACCGGAAGATAAACTTATAGCCTGTTCCTAAATACAAAACATTAGCCTGGCCAGGCCTAAATTATGTCATCAATCATAGTCATATTCTTTTATTGAGTCCATACATCTGTCAATTTTCGACGGAGATTCGAATTCTGGTCAGGCTGATGGTTTATATTTCGGAACAGGGGTTTAGGCTACAATACGCTGTCATTTGAAGTTATAATTTTCCTGTCAATGTCAACAATCAGATATACTATTTCGATATATTAAGAATTTGGTTAACAGACTTATCAACACACAGCCTAAACTACTGAAGCTAGAAACATGAAATTTAGACATAGTTTTCTTTATGTGGCCTGAAGACTCACAAAGAGGTGATGTTTAGAAATTCGATCACTAAGGAGTTTCTTTGTTATCCACAATGAAGCTTTGATTAATATGCTCCTGTATCGTTAACTGCTTTAATTTGAGAGGGGTGACGTCACTCAATACTGACCAATATTCTGGGATAGAATTTACATAGGCGTACCTAATATCAAATTCCAAAGCCCGCTGAGGACCAATTTCATTCGTCCTAAATATACCCTTCATACCAAATAATTCTGTAATATTTTGACAAAATTCTATCTTTGTTATGCTATTTCTTTTTGTATATTATATCTCGATTAATTTCACATTTGTATGACTCAAAGAACTGTTGAAACTACAAGTAAATTATTTCACTTATGTTTATATCCCCTAAAGTTGTATATTTGAATCACGTCATTCATAAACCTTCATTTAGTATCTAGGCTCTCATTATTAAAAAAACTACAGAAGTACATCATCTCGCAATCAGTAGTTTGATGTAAATCTTTTTCTGTTTTCTATATCTATTCAGTTTATCAAATAAAACTTATTTACAATTGAACGTAACTCACAAAATGATGAGATTGTTTCCCTGCTCTTCACATGGAAAGCCTATCAGGAACTGATGTTTCACTTTATTCTTTATCTTTGTGTGATGGTACTCTTCGAAATCTTCGAAAGATTGTATTTATATCCTTCGTAATTTTTCTGTCAGCTAGAATCTGTTGAGAGATTTATGGTCGGAGAGTAGTGAGGATTAATGAAAGCTTGGTCCATCGGCACATTGGGAATGTAATAACTAGATTTGAGGTGAATAACTGGATATTTCATCATTTTACCTATAGGTCTGTGCAAAAATCTTCAGGATGGAATTCTATCCACGCGAGCACATTTCTCACTTGACCGATTTTTTTATGTCATATGTCAGATATTTGTTTCTATGGGGCTTCTTGGGTTTGCAAATTTCTTAAGTTATTTCCCTCACATATTTTTTCAATGGAAAACCGGCAATACTGATTAAGGCCTAAATATGTTTTATTATAACTAACAGACTAGTTGATAGGGATAATAATCAAGACTAGAGTAAATACTCCATCGGAGATTATAAAGAAATGTCACATAGATTTCTGAAATAAGTATGACTTCTTCAACTTTTTCAGGTAAAATAATGAAACTATGAACGACATAATATATAATGGGAATCTCAATGTTATCCACATTTGGATACCCGTGTTCACATTTAATCATTCCAAATTTAGTTGTGAAACAAACAGTTTTCTAGATACTTGGGTAGAAATATGATCATGACATGAAATTAAAGATGCTTCACATATAACTATTCTTTAGACGCACGGGCCAATAAGAAAATCATAACGAAAGTAGGTCAAACACACAAGTATGTGTAAATTAACTCCTAGCTAGGATGAGAGATGAGAAAAATTAAAACTATACAGGAGAACAGTCTATATGAATGTTAATTAGAGGGATATTACAATTCTCGGAGAAAAACTAAATTTAATTAGCTTTCGAAACAAGACTATTCCAATAATATAGCTATACCAAATTTACAAATCTGGTGGGAAAAATATTGAGTCTTTGCTTATTTTCATTATAGTTGAAAATATTTGAGAGAAAAAGTTAATATTAAATAAATACTACGCATCCCTCTGCAGAGAGTGCTCACACCCACCGATAGCAATATAGTAATGTTCATTCGGGCACGTTCGGGATGTATCGAACCATTCTGGAGAAGGGGGTGCAACTTTGTAGGACAGATTTCCCGAGCAGCTTTTCGCTTTTCCATACAACAGTTCGGGTCCAGGTATGCCTACCACTAACATGTATCCGGTCTCTGTATTTTGATGTTACAGTTAGATCTCACAAAACATGACTGAAGGTCAGTGTCTTATACATGTTGCATGCTCTTAAATATTTTTCCATGACGTTGTGATTTAGTTTAGTTTGATTTTGGTTTTCAAGATGTATTCTATTATATCTTACCTAATATGACGCATGTTGATGTAGTAGTTTTGTCGACTTACGTTAATTTTATTGTAGAAATAATAATGTTTCAAATATTAATAACGACTATCACTTTCTTAAACTGTTGATCTAGTTTGATTGCTCTAGTCCCAAAATAACTAGAAGAGACAGTGTTTGTTTTGGTTCAAGTTTCTTTTTGTTTATTGAATGATCTCATATAAAATTATTCAACAGTTTGAAGTTTTTATTCAATGAATAATATACTGACTTGGTGGATTTGTAATTATTAGGACATGTGTTACATTAAAATGATTTTTAAATTTATAATATAATATATTATTTTAAACTCCAATTTAAATGTTAAATTAGTATCAAGGATTATTTGTATCCTGATCAAAAGTCACTACAACCATAGATTTCAACTAAATTATATTTAATATACAGTGCTTTCGAAAAGTAGCCGATCAGCTCAATAAAATCTGAAATGAGAGCTTAAACGAAAAACTCTCGAACTGGTAATTTTCTTCTTTAGAATTCTTATACGTAAAATTGAAATATACACGGTGAATCAAAAAAATGTACATATTATGTCGTCATCGATATTTTTCGTAGATTACAACCCACAGTTTTCATTGTAGAATTCGAAATGCTTACTGAAAAGTAATTTTAACTGATAACGTATTGAACTTTCAGAAAAAAGGAGATGTGATGTCATCGACAAATGGTAACCCCTTTTTTTTCATTGAAGAATTAAACACATTTTTCTTTCCAAGAAAACAAGGTTGAGTGGCCCAAATGGCTTCCCAAGTCATGTATTTATTTATCGTCTTGCACTTATTACCGACAGTGTTCGATTTGAATTTTAAGTTGACAATATTTCTTATGTTTACTATACCTAATTCTTAATTTTTTCTTCAAAATGTCATTATGTAACTATGAGTTAAATTTTCCTTCCCATATGCAAAAAGATGTGCTCTTTCGAATTGCACAATGAAAACTGTGGGTTGCTATTTAAAAAACATATCGATAACGTTATATCATCTTCTGAAATCACCTTGTATATTTAATTTTTACGAATAAAAACTCTAAAACAAAAATACAAATCGACAGTTCCGATCGTTTTTCGTTAAAACTTTCATTTTAGTTTTTACAAAATTTATCCGCAGCTTAACGAACGCAGTGTATTTAAATTTTAAGCATTAATCTTCGTTTTTAATCGCTCAAATAGACTCCTACGCGAAAATCAAAATTTTGGTCTTGGATCATAAATAATCAATTTATTACTCAAGTATGAACTCAAGTAATATAGCAATTGTCAAAGGAGATTATGAATATTCGCAAGCTGAAATTTGATTGATGGTTTGAGCATCTTTCACGAAAATTGTTTCCAAATTTACCTGTTCATCCTCTTTAGGCGATGAAAACTTTCTTGAGCTTGGGAGTCTTGCGACAATTTTTTTTTAAATTATAGGTAATTATCCAAATATCCAGCAAACTTAGAAGTTGCTGTAGTAGGGTTGTTCATTTTTGATTTTCTGTAAATAATGTATATGGTCCTTTGTTCTTTATTGCTTACAACATTTTCTGTGTCTTAAAAGATGCGGGGGAGGGGGGAAATACGCTGTTTTGTATTTTCTTTGTAATCTCTTCCAGACTCGTTATTTATAATAATTATAGAATATAGAACACGTTTCTATTTTTTATTATTCTAATCTAATCCAGAATTGGTTGGTCACGATACACATTCGTATTTGCGTCACTGAGTATAAGTACCGAATTAAGTTCTTTTTCATTCAGTTAATTCGAAGAAAATACGCTGTTACCCACTGACATATAGACAGATACAAGAGTGAATTTGTGAGGAGTTTTTGTCAGAAATCTAGATAATCACTCGACAAACAAAATCTAAAATTTGAATGTTTTATAGATCACAATAAACGTCTAATAGACACCTTTTATACCCATATTTACTTACAATCGTTTGCTTTTCTATCATCTAGAAAAGGAACTTCTGGAAAGGAAAATTTAGCTTGCCTGTAAAAAAATCAATGTTATTATATCAGGAACAACATGTTGATTTTGGGAAACAAAATAGATAATTTATCAGCCAATATTGACAATGTTCGTGCTTTCCATCATCATCATAATCCTGTATAAACCCAGGTCATGATGCGCAAATGCTCATAAAATATTCTTCCGAAAGTGGCGAGCACGTTAATACTGGAATTACCTACCTTTTTCTGTTTATGAATTCCTCGCCCTTCTTTGCTACTCAATAGTGAGACTAGACTAAGTTGTTCCCAAAGTCGAAGTTAGAATTTGGTAGGTAAAAACTTGTCCCATCATAGAGTAGTAAAGTAAGATTTTCTTTTAAGGGAACTTTGATAGAACTTGGTAATCCAGTTAGACCGCACTTGTTTTAATAGAGATACCGGTATCCAAGTAGGCACTTACATTGCAGATTTTTTCATATGAATTTTAGTTTACATTTCCATATTATATATGGCACAACTTCTTCGACTTTCTCTCTTCCACCTAAAAATGTTTTTGTAGTAAACCGAAAGTTCTCCTGCAACCCTTTGCTAACAGACGAGTCTGCTTACTGGTGAACTCCATAGTTTTAGAGTGTCAGTTATACAACTAATAAATATTTTTTACAAAAAATTGGACCGACGTTATTAGTTGCACTGAAAAGTATAAAATAATATTAATTCTATTGGTGCTGTTACTTTTGAAGTCGTGAAGTTGCAGATAGATTGATAACTTTTGGCAACAACTTCACAAGTACCACCACCAATAGAATTAATATTATATAGTACTTCCCAGTGCACCAACTAATAACGTCGGTCCCATTTTTTGTAAAAAATATTTATTTCACACTTTTGAGTGTAACATTAGTCACGAAAATCGTTGAACGTTCACTATAGCATATCAATAAAGATAGTACTTATCCTATTACCCACGTATATTCCTTGCTTGTAGTTGTTATTATTGAGATCTCAGAACATGGTTGCGGAAATAAGCTTGAATATTTTATTTGTTACCTTTTTAACATCGATTTTACTCGAAAACCGTAACTCTAAGGGGAAAATGTTCATTATACATATTGCTACAAATAATTATGTCCTTCATGTACTGCAAACAGATTTTCAATTTTCGACAGAAATCGCCCTCTCCACATTGCACATTTGAGAATTTAACATGCGTCTATCTCGAAAACCGCAATTCTTTTGAAAAAATGTTAAATTTAAACGTTTTCGGATATTGTCCTATCTTTAATTATACCATCTCAGATTTTCAATTTACGAGAAAATTTGCCCCCTTCACCCCTTTCGGGGGCGGTTTTCGGAGGGAATCAGATGTCGGATTCCCGTTTTTATGAATATGGGAAAATTTCTCAAGGCTCCTCTTTTAAATGAATCAAAAACCATCAAAATCGGACTAAGATTACTATATGAACGGCGCGCACAAACCAAAAAAAAAACACACAATCGAATTGTATACCTCCTCGTTTGGGGTTCGTCGGTCAAAAACGACATTTTAAGTGATTCAAGAAATGAAGACAAAAGTTATGGAAATGCTAAAATGTTCATGAAATGCAAGTAACCATTACTATTTTTGACTGTTAATTTAAGAAAAGCTCTATAACCAATTTAAATTTATCTTGAAAACTATTCTTCATTAAAATAAATAATTCGATTTGAAACAGTTTTCAATTTTCAATTTACTAATTTATTTCATCTCTACTCGGATAAACTAATCAACGAAATCAATTCTCAATAAATGGTAAATCAGATTTCTCTAAAATCTAGAAAAAAGACTAGAGCTATAAAATTACAAAACGAAATTCATTGACTTTGAAGATAAAATTTCGGTGAAAAAATAAGAACCCCACTACTTTAGAATGAAAGCATTAGCGAACATTTTAAAGGTCATATTAAAAATGATTTTCATTGATCTTGAAACACAAACACGGACATATAGCGTCAAACAATCAACATCTTTAAGTAGTTGTTGTGTCAAGAGATTAAGTAAAAGTTATAGCTAGAGAAAAACCACCCCTTTTTAAGGGCTATAAGAAAACCTTTACTTATTATGATTTAGTTTTCTCATATTCTTTTAAAAATTACAATAGATTGCAGTTTCCGCTATATAAAATATTATTCCAAGAAAATATCTCATAAAGAGTGCTGTATTCCTGAAAACAATATGTTCAATTTTGAAACCTTTGATGTCGGTACTCGTAGCATGGATAGACAAGAGATATGTCGATGTTTCAGTTATAATTTATTTTAGCGTTCGATCTTAACAGCGTACATAAGCAAAAACAGACAAGCAATAGTCAATGGAAGTCTAACAATCTATTGATCTACTTCTGTGTTCTATAGTAATAGATGATGATAATAATGGCGAATTATTTTTACTTTTGCTATTTGCTAACGTTTAACGGCCTGCAGCATACCAACGTAATGCAACTGGTTACCCAAATATATTATAAAAGAAAAATAGCGTGAAATAAACCCTTTGAAACCTTCTGAATTGTGTTATAAACGAATTTTCCATCTAGCTCCAGCTACAAAGATTTGAGTGATTCGAAAGGCGTTTGTACTTCAATATGAATAATTTAATAGGCTTATGAAAATGCCAAGCTATTCAGCAGTATCATATTGTCACCTCCAATAGCAGCTCCTTTCTTGTCGTATAATATCTCGACTGAAATATTAGTATTTATTATATGCTAATCATTGGCTCATCTCAACAGCTATTTATGCTTGCTTATCTTTAAACATAGCTCTATCAGATATATTCTAGTATTAAATAACAAAATCAATTACTGTTATTCGGAATATTACATAGATAACTATTTTTTACAAAAAATGGATCGACTTGATCAGTTGAAACATGAAAAATACTCAATAATACATAATACTATTGGTACCGGTAAGTTGTGCAGTTGTAGTCTTTTGGCACCAATTTCAAAAGTACCACCACCAACTAATTAATATTATTTTGTATTTTTCAGTGCAGCAACCAATAAAGTGGGTCCAACTTTTGGTAAAAAAAAATTATTTCAAACTTTCGAGTGCACTGTTTCTATTTCATGCTTAAATAATTTTACGTTGGATAATATTTTGTTTTATGCAGCTTGTTAGGTATAATAATACAAACACTATGTGTTGGCATTGTCAAGTTCTGACAAGATCCTGTTGAATGCTTTTGGAAGGAGCTATTCATGGGAAAAGTATTAATATTAGATTTTACATACATTCGTATTGCCAGAATGTAAATGCTAATTGCAAGGAAGAGGTAGCAGTGCCAAATCATTGAACCTAGTTCTACATGATTCTCTATGACCTAATATATTATATAATACAATATATTTTCTATACCTATTTCTCTTCTTTAACATAAAAACTCTTACAAACTGACCCGAAGATTCCCAAAAATAATACCATATTTTATTTTGGAATAATAGTAAGCGTAATAGCAATACATGAGAACAGATCTGTTTGCAACATTTATAATATTTATAATTCTATGTATATAATGCAAAACTTACTGAGGCTTTTGTCTTACAAAGTAAATATATACGAGGTTCCCAACTGAAGGAATTATTCAATATGAGATCCAGAAAATTGATCTTTTTAACATTTTTATGGAATAATGATCAATTTTCAACGAGTGGCTTTCACATGACATTTACTCTTGGAATGAAATGCATGAATATAGTTTATTTTACTCACCACCAAACGGTTACGGTCAAACCAGCTACAGAGTTAATTTATTCGAATTTAGGTTCTATTTTTCAAATCTTAATCAGATGTAAAGTAATATCACCTTAGAATTCCTTCATTGATAATTTTCATCAAATAATTAATAATTATAACAAATTACTTTTATATTATTATTATACCTATATCTATTAGTTATAACTTGACAAAATATCATTTATTTCTGTAAGTTGCTGTCTATTATAGAGGTACGATTTAAGCCAGTCTCCAAACTTACTTCTAAATCCATATTTATTTAACTTCTCTATAAGCAAGTCATTATTGACAAGATCAAATGCCTTAATTAAATCCATCTAAATACCTAAACATTTCTAATTATTATTTATATTCAAGTAAAGAACATTAATCATTATGCAATACCTTATACTTTTTTGCAAATGATATCATCTTTTCACATATTTTTTTAGATAAACTTGTAACCCTGTTTTTCGAGTTACTTAGATCCTTGTTAATAATATTCCAAACTATATTAAGTAGATTTATTTTTGGATTACTTATACATTTTTTCGTTTTCTAATATCATGCGATTTTTTTATAATTACGATAGTATTCATCATTTTCGATATTATTATTATCTGTTTTGATATGAAAGACTAGTTTAAGTTTTCCTGAAGTTTCACGAATGCCCTAGGGATCCAAGTAGTATTTGTTTATTGTAACTAAGGGAAAACTTTTATCAAAATAATAAAGCAGTATTTCAGAGAATCTCGTGAATGAGTCATCTATTATTTACGCTTCATAAACATCCATCGAACGTTCAGATCTAACATAACCAACGCAAGATAGCTTATTTCATTGAAAATACCTTTTTATCGGAAAATTAATTATTTTCTTTATAATTTTTTGAATCAGAACTTGTCGAGCCGAATGATCTGATAAGCTATTTTTTATTACCCTCACATCTTTATTAAAATTTTCTTTATTTATAGTAACTGCGGATATATTCAAGACCACTGTTATATCTGGTAGGATCTCCAATATCATTAACGTTGCTTATACTTATTTAGAGATTTCAGAACATCAAGGAAATGCACATATCTGAAACTTTACCAATGCTGTAATTCGGAAACCGGAGGTATTTTTTTAAATATCCATTAAATATGTTGGTGCATATAATCACTTCTTTAATTTGTCCGTCTCATATTTTCAATTTTCTAAAAAATGACCCCACCACATACCGGAAACACACATATTTTAGACTTTACCACTACTGTAACTCCAAAACCATGATTAAAAAAACCCTCGACGCTATTGGTGAATTTTCTTGGGGATGGACATGTTGAAGTCGATTTTTTTATGATATCTACTCTTTTTCAAATAAAAAGAATAACCATGAAAATCGGAGCAGGTTTACTATTTAGAAGGAGCGAGCAGACATTAAAAAACATGCAGAACAACAGTCGAATTGTATACCTCCTCCGTTTGGGTCGTCGGTTAAAAACATGATCAAAGCATGACACGCACGTGATAAATGGATAACTAAATCACAAGGTCATCTATGCCCCTGCATTGTCGTTTTCGTTATTAACAGAAGGAATTTGCTCGCATCAAATTTAACGCACCACTAAAATATTATACAATTTCAAAATTAGTTTATTCGGGAACTGCGCAATCGATTTTAATTAACTTTTTTTTTTAAATTAAACCTTGAACTTTCAGAAACGCCCAAACGAATATTTTGTTTCAATTTAATTTTTAGTTATATAAAGGGTGTTTGAAAATAAACCTGTTTGGTGCTTAATATTTGTCAGGAATTTGCCAGGTACACCAATAGCTATCTTTCTAACCAAAACTATAGCCCCATATTCTCTACGCATTTTGCTTTTTGGTTCACAGTTTTATGACTATTATCAAATGAAATACAGAATTTAAGGCATCTGTTTGCTAGTTTACAAAAGGAATCATGGCCGTATTGTCCATCGCATAGAATTAGTAGGCTATATCGGATAGTCTAAACGTCATATTGTGGACTGCTACCCAGTTCTTCACTGTTGCCCAGATTTTTTCAATTGGATTCAATTCAGGGTGATAGGCCGGTAATCGAAGAACCTTGTGTCCATTAGCTTCCATTACTTGATCTAATACCCGAACATGAGGAAAGCGTGATATGTTGCTTTTTATCAGGTCATATACCTCCACCTTCGTTAGCCCCTCATCAAAACTTATGTTCTTGTCTTGCAGCCATTTCTGCATTATGTCTTTTCTGCTGCTCATTGTCACGTTGGGTTCTAGTGTCACGTTGTGGTAAGACGCATTATCAAGTGCCAACACTGATTTGGGTGGCAAGTTTGGTAGCAGATAGGTGTGAACCCACAGCATAAAATTTTGATGATTCATATCATCATGAAAATCTTCAGTTTTTGTTCCTGACAACAAAAAATACTATGACATGACATAGCAGAGAAATGGAAAAACCTACCCGATTTGAACATTAACAGTGCATTGGGAATGAAACCTCTTTCTCCACCAGCATGACTTATTATGAGTCTTTGGCCTTTACCAATCGGTTTTTTGACTCCTGCTCCTGAGTCATCGTACCAGCCAGAGCTTCGCGTATGGGAACTGTGAAAATATGATTCATCAGTATATACGATATTCCATCCATCTCTACGGTACTGTATGAGTGCTCGCAAATATTACATCCGTTTCAGCTTTATATCAACAGATTCTATCAATGCTTTCCGATTATTTTCAGTTTTTCGTCATCTGCAATCGTGAATACTTGTAAAATTGTGAGCTAACCAGTAAATGTCTTTAGATACCTGAATCCAATTTTTCTCAACAGCTTCCACAATGTGGTGCGTGACCCGGTGAATCCTATGTTGCTGTCTTTGATTTTTTTGAGAATAGCTGCAAGCATTAACATATGTTCGTGAAACTTACGAGCACTCCAGAATTTCAAATACATGCCATTTAATGTGGAACATTGCATTTCAAGAATATACGTGTTATGTACAATCGAGCGAATTGCCTCAATTGCTCCCCATAGCACCTCATCTATTACACGGCTGCGTCTGGGACGCTTTTTTTGCGGCGTCGAGAATGAAGTACTCGTACTAGCTTCAGTTTCCATTTGACGTACCTCCTTGCATATAGCTTGGTATGTTGAACGTGACACACCAGTGGCTTTCAGTAGCCGTTCCCTGAGGAAAAACCATTAGTTATGATGACAGCTCAGTGCTTATGTTACTAGTTTTTTCTACCTCTTATGTTGCAGCGGTATCTGCAATCCCCATTCAGCTTCCTGTTGCATAAAAGCGGCAACGTTATTTATAATTTCTTGGGCTTGGCTCTGAAGTACCAACCCTTTCACACCAACGAGATTCTTCGGTGGCATCTTCGAGAACACTGTGTGGAAACTCACCTTCCAGAAAATAGATTAAATCGCCAGACACAAACCTCGCATTCGCAGACCAACACTCTCTACAGAACAGGAATGTGAGGAATGTGGAGGACGAATTCTGTTCGTACGCACATAACTGAATGTAAACAAACAGAACAGTGACCATAGATACCAGGTGCCACGCAGCACGTAAAACTTGTGGCCGTACAAGCACCTTCATGTGAGAAATGGCCATATCTTGAGACGCGGGAAATTCACCTGCACTCTTTCCTTGGCTTTTAAAATGGGTAGATGACAAACTAGCAGACTTTTGATTGTTTTCTTAATTCATTTCTATAGTACCGAAAATACAAAACTAACCTTCCCGTGCTGCGCCACTGAAATGTGTCGGCAGCTGATCGTTGCTTGGCAACGAGACAAAGTGACCAAAACTGGTTTCTGCGCTGTTGACGGGGTGGCTTTTTCTCTAAGTGAACGGACCCTAATTCAGGAAGGATTGAGCTTTCGAACTGTAGGCAGGAGACTGGGTGTTTCTCATTCGACAATATTACGAATGTTTCGACGTTTTCAAGAAACTAACGACCACAACAGGCGACATGAACAAGGACGACATCGAGTAACATTTGTTATTCATGACCGATTTTTACAACTAAATGCCTTAAGGCAACGTTTTGTGACGTCAAGACATCTGCAGGTACAACTAAACACTGCTCAAAATATCCACGTCTGGCAGAAAGAGGACCACAGTTGAGTGTAGATCATAAACGACTAAGACTTCTGTTTGCCAGGGAGCACGTAAACTGGGCTGCTGAAGATTAGGAGCAAGTTTTATTCACCGATGAGACGAGGTTTTGTCTCTACAGCAACGACCGACGCGTAAGGGTAATTTGACGACCAAATGAACGTTACTCGCAATGCAATTTTTGCCAAACTCAGTTATTTAATGGAGGCTCTGTGACGTTCTGGGTGGAATATACAGCTCGTACAGACATTGTTTCTTTGCGCAGTGAAACTTTAAATAGTGGAAGGTAGATCACAGACTTTTCTGTCTGAGTATGTTGTCCCTTTCGCTGGTTATATAGAGGATAATTTCATACTGATGCATGACAATGTCAGACCACATGTTGCAAGAATAGTGAAAATTATTTGCATGAGGTGAATATCCAGACTTTGAACTAGCCACCCCGGAGTCCAGATCTCAACCCAATTGAATATTTATGGTAGGTAGGTAGGAATGTAGGTAGGCAACTGAGAGATCATCAACCATTACCTGCCTCTTTGAATGATATAGAGAACATTGTTAGGACTATATGGGAAAATATCGATCAAAATTTAATTAGACGTTTGGTTTCAAGTATGAATCGTCGATGTCAAGCGGTTATCAGAAGTAGGGGAGGAAACACCCGATATTGACTTCCTTCGTTCTCTTTTAGTGTTTACAGTTTCAATTCAATTATCAATTTTTACAATTAAGCTTTAATTGAGTTGAATAAGATAAATGTACAACTTTGATATTAAAGTATGTACTTAATTTAAAAATATAGATAAAACCTAAAATAAAAAACAAAATATTCAGAGATGACGGGGCTTTATTCTTCTTTAGACATACACCTACTGGTGCACCTGGGAAATTCTACAGGGTGCGACAAATATGAAGCACCAAACAGGTTTATTTTCAAGCACCCTGTATATACCTAAAACTTAATTTGAAACACAATTTCTGATTTTTAGGGCGTTCCTAAGATTTCAAAGTTTAATTTAAAAAAAAAGTTCATTAAAATCGATGAAGCAATTCTCGAGAAAACTAATTTTGCAATTGTATAAAATTTTTGTGGTGCGTTAAATTTGATGCGAAGTGTATATTATATGACTGTGGACATACATCGTAATATTGTTGATAATGCTGAAAACTGCCTAATACGATTCGTAATACTACTCATGTCAATCTCAATATCTATATTAATGATTCCGTCAAGGGGTACGGTAGACTAGAAACCTTACCGGAATAATAAAACAATAAAATAATGCTTTCGATATATAACATATATTCTAAATGTGGATTGTCGAGTATTTTTTTAAATTCTAATGGTTTTGACAGCTCAATAAATGTCAATAGACTTTGACGTAAATCGCACATGTACTGTCAATAATAACTGTTGTATTTAGAGAACTAGATTTTACATTAAAAAATCATAGATTATAGGACCTCAGGTAGCACAGAAAAAGCAGGTTAACAATTCACGCTAAAGTAAGTACTCACTATATGACATATGGTATTTAATCTATGCGTTTGACATATGACAGTTTAATTTAAATTACAAAAATCTTCTGTATTAATAATTCGTTAGTATTTCATACAAAGCTGCTCACTAAAAGTCCATTCCTTTTTCTCGACCTGATGTTACGGAGAAAAAAAATCATTAGTTGGACGCTATTACAGCTACCGAAAATGAAAGATCGAAGTGCCTCAAATCATTTTTATTTGACAAATCTGAAACTTATAAGAGAAATAGATTTTAGGCAAGATATTGGGCTAAAGTCGACCTGAACTAGAAACGTTGTCGTGCACCATGTTGAGTGGATAAACTCATACCGAAGTAATGTAGGTATATATATTCTTAATTTATCCATCGAAGCATTTATTTGCTGAACGCTCTCCGTTGTAGTTTGCTGATTTATATTTTATATTATTTACCTAAACAAATTCCTAGCTCAAGAGAGTTTCTACTGTTTAACAAAACTTTGAAATATCGATCAAATATCGATCTGTCAATAAATAAATAATGTAAAATCTTACATTTTGCTTTTTTTTGGAGACTTTTTCGACAAAAATTAACAGATAGTATGAATTTTCGAATATGAGTAGAGTAGATATACCATGAGGTTTCTACTTCGACTATAGGTATATCAACAAAATATAGTCAAAAGGGTCTAGTACCAGCGTAGTGAAATCAATGTGTTAGAGATAGAAGTAATATATCCAGAATGTGCAAGAAGAAAAAGAGGATATGTGGGAGCTGACGGCTGTATTGTGATTTGTAGAAATCTGTCATCTGAAGACAGAACATTGGGCTTCTGTCATCTGACGACAGAACATGGGGCTTCTGTCATCTAAACCTATTTACTCTATGTCTGTCATATTAAAATTCCGGAGTAGCGACAAGTTTCCATAGAGTAATAAATAGAATATAGAGTAGCAACTCTATGATGTAAAAATTGTCTCAAATTCAAGTACTTGACTGCCATCTCTGCATTGCACGAAGAACTAAATGAGAAATTTTTGGCCGGCGGCAAATTTTAAATTTAATAGCTCGTAATTTGAAATCATTTTACGTTATTTCATAAATCATATTCTCAATTAATTTCGTAGGTTTCTCATAAAGTAAATTTGTACTATTTAGCTTTATAAAGAAATCTATGATATTAATTAATAATATAATATAAGAATTGATAATATTGATGAATGCCGGAAAAATAAAAAAAATGTTATACATATATATTTATTGAATTCTATTTAAAACAAATTATATGTGCAATAATTGCTAAACAATAATGAATTATGAACAAAAATTATCATTAGATACAGAGATATGTTTACAGTTATATACCTTTCCTTGGTTAAATCTTAAAAATAACTTTATTAAATGAAAACAGATTAATAGAGAGAGTCAACTAAATGATGTTCACCATTCTACAGGAACCTATTTATATATAATTATATTTCACTATCAGCACTATGCTTATAGTTAACAATTATTCGTAAAATCTTCTAGATACGAGCAGATTTCAACATAAGGAGTGGTACCAATGATGTTCACCATTCTACAGGGACCTATTTATATATAATTATATTGCACTATCAGCACTATGCTATGGTTAACAATATATCCTTATTTTAATAAATAGTTCAGCTATAATGACCGTATAACTTTACAAAAAAGTAACTCAACTTAGCTATTTTATTAAAAATTGTTGATATATTCAAAATTGTACAATAGAGGAATATGTACATATATACAACTACCAAATAATAAATAATATCTGACCGCTAATATAAAAGGTATCAGTTTAGTTAGATCGACAAACATAGTAGAGAGTTTCACGATAATAAGATGCGATGAGACATATAGCTTGATGTTCGTAATTCGTGAATGATTACACGCAATAGCCATCATTCGTGAAAAAAACTATATGTAACTTTTTACCCAGTGTAGTAAATAGCAGAACGAAAGCTTCCGGCCATATTTTTCCGTTGTTATTTACCATTTTTCTCTAGAATCCTTTCAACTAATGTTTGTACTGGATTGTCGGCATTGGTCAAACGCCTAGAATATTTATGTCTTGATTTACCCTGGCATATGCAGAAACAAAAACTTTGTTATTATCTGCCTGCCAGCAATATTCCTGCGATGTGTCTTTCATCGTGCTCTTGATCCAAATAACAAAGAAACACATTCATAAATTTAATATTCATTCCTAAACTGTATTTTTGTCCAAAACGTCTGAGTCCATGTTTTTGAATATAGTTTATTTTGTACTTCATTCTTTGTATTTGATAGCTTGTTTTATGTCATAAATAAAATTTTAGTGGATCTAATTAAAATGCAAATTGGGTAATACATTTTTATTAATAAAGAATTTAATTAAAATATGAAAAGAATACTTCAATGAGAGTGGTTAAGGATATTTGATCTCCTTTGGTTCTATCCACCTCTTATTCGGTTATTGGTAATATAATACTGAAATTGAAAAAAGACAATTTTGTAATTATCTGTCGTGAAAATCACCCAGACCGTACTACCCCTGGGAAAATAGATACATATATCATTTTACTGTTAATTTTTTGACCGACTTCGCCAAAACTGAAGATGTAGGTATAAAATTAATCATCTATATGTTTGCTTTTTTAAGATTATAATGAACAGCTTGGATATTACAGTGGTGTTGTGATTATCTAGTCTTACTTGTTGCATTAATTCGCGGATACCTATATATAATAGATTTGTATGGGTATGACCTCAGACTGTAGTTTCATGTTGACCCTATCTACGAATATACGAATTATCACAAAAACTCTACCCGCTCGCGTATTCTCGATTACGATTGGACGCCTGTCTAAATAGAGCTTCGAATCGTAGTTGAAGATGAAAGACATAAATGAAGTGAAATATTTTAACATTCTCTACTCTATTAGGACGCATCTTTGCTTAGACACTAGACACAAACTCAGCTGAATATGAAACCAACAGAATGAGGAGTGCTGAGAAAAATATCCTCCGCTTTAAGCCATATTGCTTCGATTTGGAAAAGAAGATCAGAATGTGGTTTATATTTTAGATACTATTACGAGAGGTAATAATACGAACAATTACGTAGAAGCATCGATTAGAATATATAAAGATATTATCCTTAAACAATGCAAGGAATTTAAAACTTACGCATTTGCTGAAGTTATAGTTACAAGAAATATTTACTAGAATTAGCTAATTTAAGTCAACCAACATTACCTTATTTGAAATTCTTTCAAGAGAAAAAGAATCCGATTTTTTTTTTCAAATCAATGAACAAACATTTAGAGTTTCAGACGGACATCTATTTTATACAATATACACAGATAGCTATGTGATTGACCCTTTGGCTTAGGATGTCGATTTTGAAAAGCATTTGTGTGCAGTCGAGGAACAATATTTATTAGTCATTCATACTTCCTCATTCTTAAGTTTTGATAAAAGAGTTTTATTGGCGGAATTGGCCTGATAATTTTAATAATACTTTTCCAGAATGATTTTATTTCACAGAAACTTATAATTACTTTTAAATACCAGTGCTTCCTTGCATTTAAAACAATCTATTTTATCATAGATGGGGTTGTCCGACTATCCAGTTATCCTAATAGTTTGGTTAACCTTAACTTTCCATACTCTATTTTCAGATGATGTTAACATAAATAACTGTTCTTAATTTACTTTTAGTATTCGGCCTTGGAAGTTTAATTTGTATCCAAATTTATTTATAATGTCTAAGCCGAATCAAACTTTATCCAACATTTTGACAACACATACCTTATGCTCACGAAACTATATAGCAATGGAATAGGAACTGCCATGCCAAGCCCGTGCACGGAATGGTCCATACAGAGAGTATCTTCTCCATTTTTAGGCACTTAGGCATGTTGGCTGAATTTGTCCAATCATGACATCAATGGAGATACTGTTTTCTATAGACACTTTTGAAACTGACAAAACTGTGACAAATTGGAAGGATCAAAAATGAATCTACTAAGTACAGTATTAATTCATGAAACATAACTACATCGTTTACAAATATGGGATAAATGTAACCATATTGCAAATGAGACGAAAATGAAAAGCACACAAGAAACAACTGTAGCAGATATTCGTGAGTAAGATTTATATAGTGATTTCTAGAAGTTTTTAATTTTGACGCTTTCATACTCAATCACTACCATCAGGAGAGAAAAGGACTCTACTCCACTGTTGCATCTCCCAATTCACTATATCTGCACAAATTGAAGATGGGCTTGATGATGTCTTGAATGCAGCAGGGGCCGTGGATGGCCTCCTTGCACATAATCCCCTTTTTCGGAGACATTGTGTCATTGTGCTCTCATGTGCAACATATCAGCACATAACTGTAACTTGATTGTATAAACATAACATACTAGTTTATGCATAAAACTACTGCTTCTGGAGTATCTCCTTTAAGAAATGGTAATTTGAATTTGAATCATTTCAAGTTTGTCACAGTATTGTAACAGAAGAATTGAATAGCTTTCTCCATTTTGTGACATAATAAGGTACGGTTAGGTATATTATAATATATCATATATATACATTTGTTGGAAGAGGTAGAATACCCCGTATGGATCCATATTTCCAAAGGAAGAATAGAAAAACAAATCTCACAGTTCCTTTATTGCTGCTACCGGTTTCATAACATTAGCGTTTCTTTATCAGGTGGCAAGGCTTTTGATGGAAATGATGTTTCCATGATATTATGAATGTAGTAGTATAGATAAAAGAATATATTAAATAGATAAATAGTATAAATAAAATTTATTGACCAATGGCTTGATTTAAAAATTTGTTAAAAAATAGGAATGAAATCTACTGTGGATATTTAAAGAAAGATAGTAGATGTATAGGAATTGGTTGCCTATGTTTAGGTATATAATATAAATGTTATTGCATAATACCACTATTACCGTTTAATCAGATTGATTACTAAACAAAGCACCGCCACCCAGACAAATATCATGATTTCAAGGTTGTTACCTATCTTCAGTTTGCCGCAGAGCGTCAAGCCGTATAAATTATAACACACGGCTTGATTATAACTTATAATCAATCCTTATTCCTATTTTGAACGCATGCTTCAGCTTACAACTGAAGGTAGAGAACAATACGAACGATGCATTGAACACCAATAATAGGTGGATATAAAACCCGGCAAGTGGAATTGAATAATTCAAGATTATCCTTTACCTGTCATATTATGATATTTCTGAATATGAATTCAATTGATACATAATCAAGATGATTATATAACATCAGCCGTTTCTGGTGGATAACTAGACTACGCTAGGACGTCTAACTGTGCCGACAACAAGTACTGCGGGGGCAGACACCCCTTCCACCATCGAATAACTTCAACAACTGTTAGGGCAATATCTACAATTTTACATTGTCATAATATTGCATAATGCCACTATAAATGTTCAATGAGATTGTCTATAAGCAAAAAACCGCCACTCAGACAAATATGATTTCAAGGTTGTTGCCAGTTTGTCGCAGAACGTTGAGCCATATCTGATTATCTAGCAATTGAATCATATTCAGAAATATCATAATATGACTGGGTCAGGATAATCTTGAATTATACAATTCCACTTGCTGAGTGAGTTATCCACCCGCTATACGTGTTCAATGCATCGCTCATATTGGTCACCACCGTCAGGGGTACGCTGAAGATTGATACTAATATGAGTTCAAAATAATGGTTGACTATCATACACGGCTCGACTCTCGACGCTCGAAATCTGATGATATGCATCAACCTTGAAATTATGATATTTTTCTGAATGGCGGTACATTGTTTGGTAATCAATCTATTATGCAATATTGTGACAATGCGAAATTGTAGACCTTGCCCTAACAGTTGTTGAGGTCATTCAATGGCAGAAGGGGTGTTTGCCCCCGCAGTAGTTGTTGTTGGAACAGTTAGACGTTCTAGCGTAATCTAGTTATTTACTAGAAATGGCTGATATTATATAATCATCTTGATTATTGAGCAATTGAATTCATATTCAAAAATATCATATTATGACTGGTACATATATATGGTATATATATACTTATATATAATGATTTCATCATAATTCTATAACACAATACAAAGGAAACTCATCATGTTGAACAAGTGTAATAGATTAACCAATATAATGTTGTTGACAGAACAATTTCTCATTCCACGACTGAATATAGAATTCAGATAAAGGCATCCTATTACGCCGTCCAAATCGATATGTCAACATAGTTCAAAGCATCTCTACCTATTACGCTATCTCGTGTGCGCTGCATTCTTGAAATAACGGAATTAGGTGGCTGGTTGGCATTTTTACATTAATTGAAAAAATATTCCGATTTGAGTGAAAAAATTATATTCATATGTCATACCGGGTGTCAACACATTCATTAAACAAGCCGTATCATTATAATTTTAGAGATACTTATTTAATGAAATTGGGTTTGGGTTTGACGAGTGATAGCCTTAAGAAACTAATTATTTTTGTTAAAGTCTGAACTCATCTACTACGTCTTATCAGAAAACTTCACAAAATATGATTTAATGAGCTAACTCTTCATAGTCTTTGTCCATTTTCAGAAATAATGTTGTAATTGGATTTATTATTATTAAATCCTCTCTTCGTAAAGTAGCTGTCTAAATACTTTAGCTATTTGAATGAATGAGGTATTTAAATTTGAAACTTGTAGATAAGTCAGTGGTATTTTTCTATTTTCTTTTTAAACCCCTATAAGTATTTAATGAGCTTAGTGCTCTATTTATTTAGTGTTGTTTTATTTAAAATTTTAAACTTGCTATCATTTTATGTTATGCTGAAATTGGTAGAGAAGATTATAATTTATGTATACCATTCAATTTGAAAAAGCTATATCTCTGATAAACTTATTGGAATAGAGAACCCCCAAAGACAAATCTTACAAATCAGTTAATTGACTTGGTTCATTCTAATGAGAATTGTAGACATAATTTCACGAATCTGTTTATTGTTCCGTCTTTCAGTAGAACTTGGAAAATTAATATTTTTGGAATTTTTCGTTTTAGCAAACGCTAGTATCAATACCAAACTTATGTTCAGAAAAAGCTAATGCATATTAATGGCTTCGTTCCAACCCCCATTAGAGACAGTTTCCTGCATTTATGTTTTTGAACCGTAGCCAAATCGTGTGATTAACAAACTGCTAGTTTTCTGCTTCATCAAAAATTTCTGTAAGAACGGCATAGGGACATTCGTGGTGTCAGATAAATTTATTCCTTAAACATATACTATCTATCTCAACAATGTGTTTAAATATTGAGTTCTATTTGTAGTATCTGAAAATTTATTTTAATTTTTCCATTAAAAATATTTTCTAATTTTAAATATATATTGGCTTGAATATTTCAAGGGTACAATATCGAATTAAGTTGACTCAAGTTTCTGTTATGATTTCTTGTTTGAAATTGTCCGGTTGTTGTTTTTCGGCTGGAGAAAAACTGTTGCTTTTTCGAAATTATTGTATTTCTTTCCTAAATTCTCGAGTTACTTTTTCTCTAATAATTAGATAATATACTTTAAGATTATGTTTGCTTACATTTAACTTAACAATAATTATTTTTTTCAATTTATGTTTTCTATCAAAAGTTTGAATGATGAAAGTAGCTATCGTCTGCCTTTTTTGCTTGTAAAAATGCAATGTGCACATATTTGTTTCTTTATTTATGTCCCCAATGGACTTAGACAGTCCAAATAGCACAACGCAATTGTTTGAGCCTTAATTGCAGCTTTTCTGCACCGTTGACCCTAATTAATTATTATTATTATATTATTCTTGCTTCTGTTTTAGTACTTAAGTACAGATAACCAGAGACAACCATGAGACGGTCAACTCAATGTTAAAACTTTGACGGCCAAAAATCAACTGGTCCACAAACTTTGACCCGACAAGTAGGTGGCGCTCGTATCGAGAATTTAGAAACCGCTGGAAATTCATAACATCCTATTATATATTTTACTATTTAAATGCTGATTCTAATTAAAAAAAGCAATCACAAAAATTGCTATGGTGTCACAGCAACTTTCGCAATCGCTTGTATGTTGAATATAAGTCTAAGATTATAATAACAAAATCTTTATTATAATATATTAGTTGTCCAAATCACAAAACATAACATTTATCAATTAGAAAACAATGTTTAATTTGCTATAAAGTTTAAAATTTATAAAAGTGTATAATGGCAAGTTACAAAAATATAGTCTATCACATAAAATAGATACATCATCATGTTTCCTAATTAAAATATCATATACGTATTATCAACAAAATCAAAATTTATAGAACTATTAATACAAATTAAAATGAATAGTTTATTAAATAAAATATAAAATATTTATCCATGTATATATATATATATATATATATATATATATATATATATATATATATATATATAAACCTACGAGTAAACATATGCACTAATAGAACTTCAAATTAATATACATAGTTGCAATTGTTTCTTAATCAAAATATCATGTAGGTGTTATTATCTACAAACTCAAAACTCATAGAACTAGGTACTTACAGAAGTTACAAAAATAAAGTCTATCAACTAAAATTCAAATATTACTCGCTGTTCTCCTCCTAAGTATATTAGATATATCTAGGAGTTATCAACTGACGAAATTTAATTAATTTTCCCTTGGTGAAAACGAATTAAAATTACTTTTATAATATTCTGGCACCATTAGATTATTTTTCGGTATTCTTAAACCATAACAGATCTGAAAATGTCGTAGTAGGAAAGGACTAAAAAAGCCATTCCATCTGGTACCTAGATTATCAAAATTTTGGTCAAACGGACAATTCGAAATTTAGAAGACGACATTATTGATATAGCAGTTTTTGATTCTGTTGTTATTTGTACTTTTCTTATATAATTCATTCACTATTATCAAACAAATTTAGTAACAATTTGAATCTATTGCATTATAGATTCAGTGAGGATATGGTTAACATAACGCAAACGCTCCTGGGAATGCGGTACATCCCTTACAAAGTTATACAAATTTATAACAAATCATTGACACTCTAGCAGGTTATAAAAGTCTCTATAAGAAAAAAAACTGAAACTTACAGCTTCTTCAAACTGTACCGTTTATCGACATAGACTTCATTTCAAAATACCTTGACTGAGATAAATATTTCAATAGTTCAAGTTAGTAGCCATAAGGTTTTTTTTTCATAATCCTTCCTCCTTATATGTTATCCCAAGGAAGCTTTCTTCCAATATCATGTTGAGCTGATGTCTCGTTCACAACATTTTACTAGCTTTCTATCCGGTGGAGATACCTTGCTGCAATTAAAACTATCAAAAGTTCATCAACCTGTGCTACGAATACAGCTGTTGCTAAGCAGCGCTGCTCTAATTCTCCTGAAATCATTAGTTACAATTTAGATTGATGAATATTTTCAAATACAGTGTTCTGTAAATTAATTTAATTCGATGAATTATTAAATTAATCTCATGAATTTTGATATACCTACATGAAACTGCTTTATAACTCCCCTCAATTTAGTAAAGAATAGAATATTACTGCAACAGTATTGCTCATCACTTGAGCAGCAATATTCACATTCATCGCGTATTTCATTTTTGGTGCATGGTGGTGATCCTTGATCTTATGCATGAATCTAAACATCAGCGCTGTTGACTGATCAATTTTTGAATATCTCAAAATCATGCTTCCATTAACACACTCACCACCAACTTCCACTGGGATTTGAACATTATGTTCCTACATACAATACCCTACAATGCAATCTTCCTGGCTATTATCGAAAAGCAAGGCACAAATCCTCAACTTTTTTTTTCCTCCAATATGCTTGACAATTATGGACATTAATTCTCGATTGACCATATGCCTAAAATTCATAATAAAAAGAATTTGAGAAGTTTTTATATTTTCTTATTGTCTTACCCTTGCAGCATTGCAAGAAGAGTATTTTTATATGGTAGAACTAGTAGGTTTTCGAAGTAAATTGTAACATCCCGGGCAACAAAGCCAAAGCGACAACCTTGTCTTGGGTAGACCATCTGCGTTCATGTGAGTTTTTTAGGCACAATATATTTGAGACATTAAAAAATTTACTGTCACACTGTTCATTTATTGATAATAGTTATTGAAAACCAAACTATTCCTTTATTTGGTTAATGTCATCAGACATTATCTTGCATTCTTTCATAAATCTTCTTATTTTGGCATCCTTCTAGTTCATGAGCCCTCCCAGACTGCTTCTTGTTTGAAGGAGCAACTTGGAATAGAAACGGTGTCCATTTCTTCTTCATGAATCATCAAAGGTGTATCTACAAAGATATATGTTTACCATTATCTAATTTTATCTATAATGAAACAAGATTACTCGATTTTTACTCATAACTATAAACTTAAAATTGGCAAAACTTTATCTACTATAGATGAAACATCTATGCAACTTTGTTTTATTAAAACTCTACCTTAAATTAAAATAGATAGATAACACAACAGCCACCTGTACTGGTGGAATATCTATCACAATCCCGTTACTAAGAGAATCATCTCTGTGCCAACACTGTCGATACAATTTCAATTTCTGAATAGCTGTGGGCAAATTATAGCGTCTATATAAGTGATGCACTTCACTTCCAAGCCCGTTTGACAAATTTTTGTTCTTCAAAAACTTTTTTAATCACGAAACGCACTTCACAAACATACTTAGTTTTCTGCATTAGCTGGAAACTTATGTATTATGCTCAACCTCACCCTCACTTCTATAACGAATAATGCAATATTTTACCATTTCTATTCAATTTGATTGATAATACCATTATGGAATTACTTGCGAACAACAACAATATGAAAACCATAGGTTAGGTTAGGAGTCGACAATGGCGATGTAAACATTTCAAATTTGTTATTTCCAACTATTTCGTCAAAACTCGACTACGATCGGTATGGTTCGGATTGTCAGAAAACGTTTGCCTTTAGCGCCATCTACTACGCGGGTCAAGGATAGTAAGACAAAGACAAATAGATACAACCAATCATTATAGAATAAGGATGCAATTATAGCAATACTTGTTTGTGAGACGAAGACATTTTGCCTATCTAGTTGACCGTCTCATGGTTATCTCGGATATAACTATAAAAAACCATTTGACAGCTTATAAAATTGTGTGAAACCATTGGTAATATTTCGGAAGGCTGTCCCTGTCGCACACCCAGTCACAAAACCGTTTTTGTGTTCTTGAGAGCAACCCGATGATTTCGCTTTTATTGACCGACGAACCCAAACGGAGGAGGTATACCCTTCGACTATCTGCTCTTTGTTTGGTTCGTGCGACCATTGTATATAGTAAACGTACTACGATTTTGATGATTTTTGGTTCATTTGAAAGAGCAGACTTGAGAAAGGGTCCCATATTCGTCAAAACTCAAATTCGAAATCTCCTTCCCTTCAAAAAACTAGGAAACAAGGGCAATTTTTTTGAAAATTGAAAATCTGAAGTGGCTGAATTAAAGACAGGACAATATCCGGAAACATTTAAATTGCACATCTTTTCAAAAGAGTTACGGTTTTCGAGTTACAGCGATGTTAAAATCTCAAATATGTGTATGTTTGCTATGTGGAAGTGGCAATTTCTTTCGAGTATTGATCTGATGGAACTACATGACAGACCAGATTATTTGTAGCAACATTTATAATCAACATTTTTTCTTAGATTTACGGTTTCCGAGTTATAGCGGTGGTAAATGGTAAAATCTAAAATTCTTATACGTATTTCCGTGGCGATGTTTTGAGATCTCTAAAAATTATCAAGTACAAGCAAAGAATATAGGTGGGTAATACGTATATACTACTATCTTGTTTGGTATTAGTAAACGCTCAACGATTTTCATGACTAATGTCATACTCAAAAGTGTGAAATAAATATTTAAAAAAAAATTCGACCGACGTTATTAGGTGGTGCACTGAAAAAGACTAAATAATATTAATTCTATAGGTGCTAGTACTTGTGAAGTTGGTGCCAAAAGTTATCAATTTAACTGCAACTGCACAACCTCAAAAGTAACAGCACCAATAGAATTAATATTATTTTGTATTTTTCAGTGCACCAACTTCGGTCCAATTTCTTGTAAAAAATATTAGTGGATAAACCTTATCTAAACATATATTATAAAATTGTTACAGGCCGATGGGAACTGCATGAAGTTGAATACAGTTTTCACCGATAAATTACTAGAGATCTAACTTAAAATATAGTTTTCATTTTAGACGCATCACGCAAAAACTACCGCATGGAATTGAATGCGGTTTTTTGAGCGTACGAAGTTGCGGGCAAAAGCTAGTTACATAATAGGTTTGAATTTAAATTGATGTCCAATAGCTCAACACATATTAGAAATTAATTGATTTATTCATATCACTTATGTTTTACTATGTGATAACATACAAATTTGTCTAAAATATCTGCGCATTCGCTGACGAAATTAAAAATGTCTATAGAGAAACAAAATCTGTTCATTGTTCTTGATAGTTTTTCTTATTACTATTCTTATCTTATTATATTTATTAAGCGGTGGTGAATCGAACCATTCTTATGAGGGGTAGGTAATATTAATTTGTTTGATTATAAGGAGGTCCCTCCTTAGTTTCTGTCACCATTAAACTGTATTGTATATCAAGTAACATATAGGCTTAGTTTCGAGCAGATATGCATGACAGTAGTAAAGCTATTCACAAATGAAAGTTTTGTAACATATTTCAGATTTGAATGAAAATACTATCGAATAGTACAACTAATCTTGGAAAACTTATGTAAATCTGTTTGTCAGTTTCGTTCATGAACGATCATGTGATAAAGCAATCAAATGATAACAACACATTTTAGACCTTGATCGTGTAGATAGATGTTAGAGATTAGATGTTCCTTGTTCGTGCTTAGTTTTACTGTCCGACATTGTAACATGCCATCGACATGATGTCAGTGAAACAATATCTTGCCAGAATCAGATAATATAATTAATCTTTATTGGATCACACTGGGATCAGTAATGAGCTCAACATGAAACAGATGCTTCGATCTGAGTATGACTTCTAAATTTCAATTCTCCAGCACTCTAGCCTATATGAGGCCTGGGATATCGCCGCGGAACCATTAGATATAAACAACCGAAAGTAATAAAAACTATTTATTAAATCAGTTTTCAACCAGTGATCGAGATTGGAACAAAGCTATAGTCGCGTTGAAATCGATTTGCCAAATGTTAAAGATTAGTTTCGCATTCATGGTTTAGTTATTATATGCTTATTTCCAATCCTCATCCCCATGAGAAACATTTTCTTACAGTAAGGATTCTGCGCAGTGGCGCAAACGGATGTGAACCCAACCCTTGGCTATTTTCTGTTCCACCAGATTTGTAATGTGACGGTTAACAGAATATGGTATCGGTCTGCGGATTTTCAGAGGGAACCTCTATGTGAAGAATGCTTTTATTTTACTCACATTTAAAATAAATGTTTTCAATATTTCGTTGAGATAAATTTGCTTGCTTATATATGTTTGCTGTTATTTTTGACCGGCGAACCTCGAACGGAGGAGGTATACAATTTTACTGCCTGATATTTTTGTAGTAATAATTTAATCCTAAAATGAAATAATTGAACCTTTGGATTAGAAATATGTAAGTATTATAAATTTGATTCTGATTTGATCAATAGTTCAGTGAATAAATCTAATACTTATTCTTTTTTTATTTTCCTTATTGGTGAATTTTGCATGTCATTGAACTATTTATTATTCAAAGAACTACGTATTCGATTATTTTTTGCGAAAGCAAGTAAAATTGACTCATTAATAAAGTACCGTATTTTTAAACATCACAACTCAGTATTGTAAATTGATTGACTTAGAGGGCCTTATTATAACAAGTATCTAAATATCAGTCTCTATTGACTTTTAATTGTGAATACAACAGCTCCTTATGGGAAAGATCGTCAAATGGACAATTATTAGGCACACATCTGCATTGAGGGCGATATACAAACTCTTGGAAATCGGTTTCGGATTTACAAATAAATATTTTTTACAAAAAATTGGACCAAATTATTTGTTGCACTGAAAAATACAAAATAATACCTAATTCTATTGGTAGGTACTGGTAATATTGAAAGTGTGCAATTGTAGTTAAATAGAAGAATTTTTGTACCAACTTCACAAGTATCTACCAGCACCAATAGAATGGAGTATGTGTTCACCGAGTAGTTGTATTCATCGTTGGTAGGCATGGTTATAGTATCAGAAATCTTCACATCTTTTGGATTGATAACACCTATCGCGCTCAACTTCTAACTCATAGGTGGAGCTAAAAATGTCACCAGTTGGGTTTCAGTCGGTCTAGTTTGTAAATATGCTTAGAAGTAGTCAGCGATGCTTTAACTTCTTCGGGCACATCCTCGAAGCGTATCTTTATCAGATGAGTTCTAAGAAGAACGATATTGGCGATCATGCACCCAATTCAGCTATGATGTCTCGAATCAAATAAAAGCATAAGGGTTAGAAACTTTTGCACTATTGGTTTTGAATACATTTTCAATCATTAGCGTTGATGTAATGCAATACGGGATTGTATTTGTTCACCGAATAGTTGTTTTTATAGTTGGTAGGCATAGTAATAGTATTACCTATTTATCTATTCGAGTTGAATCTTTTCGCCTTCAGTTATTTTCTTTTCATAATAGCTTTATGTAACAGGATTGCCAGAACTTGAAAGGCATATAAATATGTAGTTGTTTCCATTATTGGTCGGCATGGTAATAGTATTGGATACCTATTTATTTACGTTTGATCAAAGTTATGCATATTTCAGCATATTTCACAGTAGAAATGTGCACATCATTTAATTTAACATAAATATTTTTTTTCGGTAAGTTAATATTTTTTTATTATTTAATGAAAAATTCTTGAATGTTTCTCAAATAGAATCTATCAGACAATATATGGAATTTTTATAGGGTAATTAGTCTATATATGCTGCAATTAGTTGTACTTGTCTCTACTATTCCATCGGATTGTGGATGCAGTACATGTGTACGAGCTTTCTTGATCTCCATGCGGTTACATACACCCTAGAAGACTTCTGAATCGAAATTCCCTCCTTGGTCCGAATGAAACTCCAACAGCACACAAAACCGACTCACCCTATCTTCAATTAGAGCATCGGCTACAGTTTTTGCCTCTTGATTTGGAATTGCAACTACCTCTGGTCATTTACTGATATAATCCTTGATGACTAAGGGATATATCTATGTTTCCAGAACTGCTTATTAGAAATGACCCAGTGATGTTAATGGCTATTCTTTCAATTAAGGCACCAACATTGTACTACTTCATCCTATGGTAGGTTCTAGCATTTGGACCTTCACTGGTAAAGCAGTCATCGTATTGTCGACACCAGTCCTCTTCGTCAGTACGACTTCCTAACCAGTGAAACATTTCTCAAAGTTGTATTAATACCTGAATGGCCACCACTTGTCCACAATGAATTTTTTGCAGTATTTGTGCGATACGGATCCTTTTCCGATGGAGAATAATTTTCAAATGAAAAGTGTTACCATTGGTACTATCCGATTTTGTTTTCAATGCGTCATCAGTTAATAAATATTCCCAAATTGACCAGTATCCTTTTGTCACATGAGAAAGAGCTGAAATTTTCCGCCAAGTAGGTCTTGTTTCTTTCATTTTCCACCTCATAACTGGATCTATATTTTTATTATCCAGTTGATCTTGTCTAAGTAGATACTTCCGGACTCCCGTTTAGGTCAGTATATATCAAGGTACGTATAAGTTCGCCTTGACAGTGCATCAATATTTATGTGAGTATTACCAGGTCGATGTTCAATTTTGAAGTTATATTCTTGTAATTGCTGGAACCAGCGCGCTATCTGACTTTTTGGGCTCTTGAACTGGAACAGCCATTTCAGTGATACGTGATAAATCCAAAGGACAAATTTTTGACCATATAAATATTTGTGGAAATGTCTTATGGCATTGATTACAGCTATGATCTCCTGCCTCGTCATAAAATAATTATGTTCTGTATTTGATAGACACTTACTGTAATGGGCATGTAGATACTCCACCCCTTCGATCCTTTGGCACAAATTGTCATTGTCTAGAATAAATTCTTGAATAAATCCCCTCTGGAGATTATTCCAAATAATAAAAGAGCATAAAACACTTCTCAGATATTCGAAAGTCTTCACAAAACGTCTGTAATATGAAAACAGGCCTAATTAATTTTGCTGTTCAGCTTTGTTCATAGATACAGGCCAATTAAGAACCAATTCTGTATGTTCCGGGTCTGTTCCTACTCCATTTGCAGATAATATATATCCCAAATACTTCACCTCAGTTCTAAGGTAAGCCCGTTTCTTGGGATTAAGTTTATGATTTGCTTGTGGGAATGTTTGGATTACCCCTTCGAGATTTTTCAAGTGGCAATATGGCATTACGGTGAATTGCCATATACCATTATAGAATGAAAATGTTGTCTTTCCTTTACTTTCAGGATGCAATTCAACTTTTCAAGTCCAATGTACAAAACCATTTCGTTCTTAACAGCTAATCCAGTGTTTCATATATTCGGGAAGAAGATGATGTTTTGGTAATTTCGCCTATTTTCTATAATCCACACAAAACTTAGTCAAGTCATCTTCTTATGACCAAGACAACTCGCGACAAATAAGGACTATTCGAAGGTTCAATTAGCTTTTGTTTTCTCATTTGATAGTATTTCTACTTTATTATGTTTTGTTAATTGTACTGTTTTCTTGGTGTTTGTTTTATCGGTTTTTGGTTGTCTGAAGTGATGTGAACCATATTGGTTCGTTCAAGATGTGATTCCCCTAGAGAAAATAGTTCTTTCATTTCTTTAAACTTCTTCTTCTCTTGGTTAGAAAGTTGAGAAATAATTCTCTTTTTCAGCTATCTTATTCTCTGGCACAAGATTTTCCCTTGACTACTTGAGGTTTTGACAGGTAATATAGGTTCCGCACATGCAATTACTTTATATCTCGTTAGAATTTTGATTATCCCAGTTGAATATCTGCTTCGTGTATACCAATGACAGGTATTGTCTCTCCATATGCAGTTTCAAATCTAACTTCTATTAAGATTATTTTGCAAGCAGGAATAAAATCAGGTTGAACAACAGGACATAAACCAGTATTAATAACGGTATTGAAATCCCGTCCACATATTTTCCATTCACGACCAAGCTGGATCCTTCAGTCGGGAAAATTTGTTTAGAGCAAGCTAATCTTTTCCTCTGGGGGTTTCCTTCATATTGTTAGTTTGAAGTTGTGGACAGCTTTTCTTCTTGTGTCCTTTTCCGCAAGTCCAGCGCACCGTCTGAGTTTTACGTTTAACTGTTTACCCATCAAGTTTTCGTAAAATCTAATTATTTTATTTTTGGGAGCTATTTTTGCCATACGACTTCTCTTGATAAACTTTTTGTAGTTGCTGGTCCCCATATAGCAATTCAAGATGTTTTGCATGTTCGGCGCCACTTAAGATATTTAGAATTTCATAGCAGTGGCTCTGTCTTTATTTGACCAATCACAAGCCATAACAGCAGCATTAAATTGCTTTTTATATGTAGACCAAGACTTTTTCTAATCTCTGTTCAATTTCTTCTTGAACGTTGTATTATTTCTGGTCAACGTCTTCTTTATCTTGTTGTCTCACTCTTGTCGTTTTTGTTTGTCTAATTTTTACTAATTCTTCTTGTCTTATTCTCTCTTGATCTTTTTTATTTTGATGTCTAATTCTTCCATATTATTCCTGTTCTTGTTGTCTAATTCTTTATTTGTCTTCTTTTACTTGCTTTCTTATCCTTCACTCTTTTTCTAGGAACTCTCTCTTTTAACATGAATTATAATGTTAAGCCCTGTGCTTAACGGTGTGGTCTAGTGAGTTCACTTGAGTAAATTATTCTAAAGTTCGTAGTTTGCTTTCAAACATTAATTTCCAATAATTGTTATACACTTTGCGTGTTAGTACTTTTTGTCGCCTCACTTTGACAATCGCGTTTCAGAACTACTATCGACTTATAACCCTGATTGACTGATTCCATAGACTGACTGTGGCCCGTGATTAACGCAGCAATATAGCTTAGTTCTGACATGAAATCGATCAAGATTGCTTGTCAAGTTGAGAAAACAACTCTGATGTAGGTACGTGCATATAGGTTCTAGAAGTATCGAGAATAAATCAACGAATGCCAAAACTAATTATTACAATACAGAAGAAAGAACTATACGAAATAAGCTCGGAAATAAGGTAGAAAAACATAATAATACTAAAACGAATAATAACCGAAAGTAAGTAATAAACTATCCACGTAACATTATATTCTGGATGGAGAAGACGTTGAGGCTCAACTAAACTCATATGCACTGCGCTCTTATGATACGTGGGAGTATATTGCCGAGAAGGCTCTATATTTCACATATTCTCGACGAAAATATACTATAAAAATTTATGGAGGTTTTTGATATACATTGAGTGTGTTCTGTCGTTTTATGGCAGTTTGAAATGGGTTTGTAAATTTAATTTCCTTGTAGATAATCAAGAATTTCGATAAATATGTTTACACTAGTTTGTTTCTGATTCGTTTTACTATTAACAGCAATAATATTATCTTTTGTAAAATAATTATGAGATATTCTTGAACACAATACATAACAAAAATACAATTTGTTAGGAACATTTTCTTGATCTGTCCGTTCCATGCAATGTAGCTTCAAAATTCATCAAATAGTTAATAGCATGGCATGACAGTGATAAACTGGTCCTGCATTTCATCGTTTATTCTATATGCGACATAACACCGCCAAAGCACATTCTCATAAATAGAAATGCAATTCTTGCACACTAGTAGGTACTAGACCCTTATATATTATTCTAGGCATTGTAAGCTTTGTCCACACTTCCGGAATTAGCGTACTGTGCTCCGTAGTAGCCGATAATTTAACCACATAATACTTGATACTATCCATTGTCAACGTGAGAGAATTCACACCCCAATCACCATCAGTCTGTAGGATTCGTGAATATCGTGAATATATTGTTTCAACTATTTCGTAAAAGAGGAGATTATGGATTTGCTATCTACTACCACATATTACATTTGCAAATAAATAATATTCACAAATATATAAATAAACCTATATTCAGGGGTATTCCCTAATCAAACAAATTATTGTGGTCATAAAATTATTAATATATCTCGTTTATCGTCTTCACTAGGTGTAGGTAATAACTGACCTTGCGGCACCAAATATCCTTATCCTAAAATTTTAATTGTTCTGTTATGCGAGTTGATAACCCAAGCATTAATGCATATCGTCGCAACGTCGCATTATATGATAACCTATTTCTTTCTTCTTCTTCGTTAAATGCCTTAAGGTGAGTTTATACAGTAAATAAAATAAGAAATAAATTAAGATAAAACAAGAAAGTTGAACATGCTCATTTGCATGGGAGCGTTTGTACACGAAATAAGCTAAATTGAGAAATAAGAATATGATCTAAAGATGGCCAACTTTGATCATTATTTCTTATTTTATTTTCGTCATCTGTATAAACAAATCTTTTTTGAGGTTATTTCAATTTTAATTTGTTTCTTATTTTATTTGATTTACTGTATAAACTCACCTTTACTCTTGTCCAAATCTAAGCGACTTCTCAGCCTTGAAAGTTTTACTACATACCACCGATATGTCTCAAGGTAAATCTCAAAACAAACCTTCCAGAGAAGTTGTACTAGAGAAATATACTCTCACTGGTTTCCTATTGAATTGCAAGCGGAATCCAATACGATAGCAAGGGATTCTAACTCGTGACCGATTCAATAGTCACTCGTCCAAACCCCTCGCCACGTATAGTATAGTTCTTCAGTGATCGAAGCCAGCTAGAGGTGGTAAATAATGCAAGTATTTCTGAGGTACTCAAAGTAAACAAATATATAATAAAAATTAAGATTATTACAATATACATAATTAAATTACAAAAACACAGAAAACTGGAAATCAGTGCAACGACTGCATTTCGAAGATAACGGCAATGCCCTTGAGGTAATCTTTCTGGTCCCTAGTTCTGTACTCCTGCATTATCTTCGATAAATGTCCATCGATTAGTGGTATAAGTAGGCTGTACATTTTTCCATGCCAACCTTCAACTGCATTGTTAATTCTTGGCAAATCGTTTTCAATGCTGTTATGGCAGTTGCACATTGAAATCGAGTACATTGGGAGTCGTCTTGCTTTTATTCGCCTGTAGAATCGTCCTATCCACGTGTCCTCAAAATAGTCTAGAAGAGGTCTGGTTTCTATATTTTCTTCAAAAAAAGTCGAACTCTTTTAGTGTCTCGTAATTTTCAACCACATCTTCAGTTGGGGTGTTAAGCCAGTGCAGGAAGTTGTCGTATGAAGAGGCTAAGATCTTGATCTTCAATGTACTTTCTTAGTAAGACTGGATGTTGCTGAATTAAAAAAAATACACTGTATAAAGTGGAAAAAGCACCATTGGATAACACCATCAAAATCTTCTTGAAAGGCGGAGATTGCTGCGTTTTCCAAATCTGTCATAACAGTGATAATGAGGGCTCTAATTTCTTTAATTCAACCAAAAGACGCTTCTAGGTAAATCGCTTTTTATCTAGTAGTAGAGCATACACCACGGGGAACAGAACAGTGTTGATCACACAAATCATATAAACTTGGCTAAATAATGGAGGCGTTACTTTGAAAGTACCATCAGCAAACCAGTGATCACATTTCTTTAGATGTTGCATACGGTCTTCTGTTTTGCCACTGTCCTATAGAATAAACGTTTCTCCAGAAAACGTCGTCCCATAATATTTAGGTATATCTAGATCCTCACAGAATTTGGCGATGGAAGGGCTCGGCTAGATTGTGCTCTTGCTCTCTGAATTGTTCTTTTTATGGCATAAATCGGTGGTTGTTTCGCTGTCACACTCATTGATGCAGAACTAAAATCTTCGCTGGTGGGCTGGTGTCTCCAGGAACAAATAATTTTTCCATTAGCACCATCTTTATCTTTTTTTAGAGAAATCCATCATCAGTAAGAAGATCTTTCCCGTTTGGCTTTTTAGGAAACTTAACATGTTTACCTATTAAAATGTCGTAACTAACTGATTCCGATTTGTAAGACTTTGTATTTTTATAATAGAAAAAAATCTATAAACTTATAAAATTACAAGATTTTGAAAACGGTGCTAAATTAGTTTTCGAAGCGCCTGATCCTTTAACCTACCTGTATTGTGATTAAGCTACTTTTTATTATCCAAAGGTAATTAAAGAAATAAATACAACATTCCCCGAACCTAATAAAAAGGTAGGTATAGGATTATATAGTTAAAAATTTGAATTTTTAGGTAATGATGTTCTCATGATGCCGACGGCGACATTTTCAAACCCGAACGTTTTTGTCGGAGACGTTATTGCTATCGAAGTTATTGTACAGCGACATTTTTGTTCGCAACGTTTTGGCAATGCGTCCAAGAATAGTTTTTTAATACATAAATACTTCAACTTTCACATAACAAAATCGTTGTCACATAAATTTTGCATACATACGGCGTGATGGAATCAATTTATGATTTCAATCTTAACCCTTAACGGGCACAAATTTATTGTGAATGAAAAACTGCATATTTTTTATTTGATTTACAATCTAAGTGGAAAAAAGAATATTCAAATTTTTTTCCCGTGTCGGAGAAAAAAAGTGAGCATCTCCTCCATCATACCATATTCCGTTCATAGCTTTTTCATATGTTAAATGGTGAAGCAGTTACGGGGGCTATATCCTGCTATAATACATAACCGTAGATTATATTTTTGACAAAAATCTGATCTCATCAGTGTGTATAGAACTCGATGAAACTCTGACTTTGTTGAAAAACTGCTCTTTTTCAATATCAGAGTTTTGCATCTTTATGACTTTTTCTAATCTTATGAGTGTCAAAGCTAATAGCAGTCGTAATCTATACATCTATACATATATAATAAAATTGTAACAGGCCGATGTCTATACATTGCAGATATTTAAAAAAAATACTATAGGATGTCTTCATTAGAGCAACAGAAGCCAAAAAAAAAACAAAAGGTTTTAGAATTTTTTTCTGTCTATCTGTATGAATGCAGTTTTCACCGATGAATTACCAGAGTTCTAACTTAAAATATCGGCTATATTTTATCGTGTCAATTTTCTCCGATGTATTGGTAGAGGTCTAAATTCAAATTTAGATTCCATTGTATCGCGCCTGTCTGTCTGTATGTTTGTACACGAATTATGTAAAAACTACCGTATGGAATTGGATGCAGTTTTACACGCGCACAAAGTCGGAATAGTAGTCAAACTTCAAAATAACGTTCTATACAAAAATTGCTCACCCTGTCGGCATTTGTTGATCCATCGCAACTCGATAATAAGAGTGGGTTCTAAATTCCACCGCGACGCATCAGACTTCCCCAGCATTCCACACGCTTTGATGCTTATGTATCTTTCAGTATATCTACTCTGCTTGTGTTATCGCAACTAGCCCAAGATTTGCACAAAAAATATAATACTAATGAATCTCATGGGATAAGGAGTTTTTTGGCATAACCTTATCAGAATTTCAGAGGTTTAGTGTTTTAAGTTCTACGAAAAAAGATTTTCAATCATTATTATGTTGTTCCTCAGACAGCTTTCGAATCATATCTTATAAATACCTATATCTTAATAAGATTGAGTTATCGCTAAATTGATAGAAATTAAGGTAACTTTCAAGCGTCTAGTATTTCAGCTGATGAGCATATTTTACGTATAACAGGTTACAATTATTGAAATATCTATAATATGTATTTTTTCTGTTGCAGCTGAACACGTTGTTGAAGAGTCAAAAACATGTGGCAAAATTTTGACAATTTTGTCATGGGTCGTCGTTGTTCTTACTATGCCGTTTTCATTGATGGTTTGCTTTAAGGTGAGTAATCTATCAAATAAAGATATGAATGAAGATAAAGTAAAAAATCTTAATGCATAGACTGAACAACAAAAAGTGAGTATTTTGAATCGACGTCATAATTTTTCAAGAAAATATTGTGGTAAAGATGGCTACAATCAGAGCAAATAAGTAGGTTATAGCACGGTCATACAAACAGGTTTGGAATCGTAGGTCGATTTACAGAGGTAGCAAGTGGGTCGCTTAGCGTCTTGTTCAAATGTTAAAGTCAACAATGGCACTGCGAAATTGAGAAAAGAGGATGTTACTTAGATCATAAAATGTCTTAATCTTATTAAACAGTTATGAGTTTCTGATCCCGGAATACTACGATGATTATTAATATAAAGACTTATCGAGATGGACATATTTTAACGGAGACAGTGTGAAACTTCTTACAACTTTGCAGCATCCTTTGAATTGGTATTTTTATGTCTTAAGCAATATCCCCCTTCAAGTGCAAACCACGTGGCAGAAATTGGAAGCTGAAAAATACTGGACGCTAAGCGAACCAAATTTTTACGCTCGTTTCAAGACCTTCCTGTATGACCGTGGGTAATACATCTTCACACTTATACTGTATGCTTCTATCATACATAATTTTGGTCCGACTTCAGAGAAAAAAAGTGGTTAAGTATCGATTGCAGGTACTTTGGTTTTTGTTAGAATGTCTTTTAGTTTTGTGAAAATCTGAAATGAAGTCGTGAGGTGTATACTCCACTGATGCTTCTGACTTCTGACCTTTTTCAAATAGTGCTTGGAAGAGTTTCTCTAAATCATTGAAAATTTGAGAAAAAAATGTTGGTTCGAAGCTCTATATTCCCATTAAGTATATGTGTTACTTTCAGAGTCGTGAATCCAACAAATGATGTTAATGTACCTACGTTAAATCTCATGCACATTGGCCTTTCACATTATTGGCCAGGTTTTCATGTCAATTATCACTTGATTTGGCAAAAAACCATAACATAGTTTCGGACCAGGCATTCTGTTGAATGTACTCTAATAACTGGCTAATGTTGAAGATTTAAGGTTTGATTAGGTGATTCTGAAAACAGGTGCAGTAAATAATGGGCTATACATGTTTCTATCAAGTAGCATTTAGTTCTGGTATTGGTTTTAAATATGAAACAAACAGGAGAATGATTTGAGTAGTCTACATTTATTGCTTGGTAGTAAAAGGTATGACAGTCAATATTTGCTCAGTAAGATGATTTATCGAAAATTCAAGATTTTAAAGTTAAAACTAAAACCAACTTTAAACTTGTAAATAGTTACGATATTTTAACAATAAATAGGAAAGATCGTTTGATACGGCCGATAGATGATAATAATAAAATATTGTAGTACGCCACAAATGCTTTTTGATATTTTTTACTCAGCTTCTTTTTGAAATAGGCCATGGTAGCCGAAAAAAGATATTTGCTAGCTAGTTTGGAATTCTTTCAATACCTACTTTATTATTTTATATATACAGGGTGATTGATTTGTCTGATGAAGCTTATTAGATCTGGCATTATAAAAGATATCAAAATAAGTTATCTACAAAAACTGTAGCCAGCTTTTAGTCTCAAATTTTAAAATTAGTCACATTATTAAAGGGTGTTAGATGATAACCGTAAACTCAACGCCCTGTACAATTGAAAAGGCGCAGAAAAGCAATCTGCTGTAGCCATGGTTTTTAAATTATTGTCAAAATCTATAAAAATATTGATTCCATGTCGTGAACGACGATGAAAAATGGAAATGAGGAAATGACATATTTAACCGACAATCCACGTCCTTTGCCAATTAACGTCTTTAACATATGTACCTACTACATCTCCCTCCCAATTCCAAAATCTTTACGATTTCAACAATATGTGCCAAAGAGAAAATATGTTTTATTCGATCAACAAGATAAGGTATACTTATAATAAAATTATTTTTATTGGACCTAAAATATCCTAAAAGGCAATATTTCGTCACTATTGAATATTCAACCGATTGGAAAAAATAATTCAGTATAAAGAAGGATTCCCTTTCGAGAATTGTAATTGATCAATAATTAATTTATTTTACATAATGGTGCTTCCTTTCGATGAATTCCGTTTAGCATATTATACATATATCTGAATATTTCCACACCATTTGCTTACTCTAAAACTGGTGAGGAAGCTTAACTGGAACCACAGTATGCTATTTATAAAGATAAAGCGGTTTTGTGGACAACCAGTATTTATAGTCCCCCAGCATAATACCCCAAAGAAAATATATCTCTTTCAGCTTAGGGAGGATAATGTTTTTTTACTATGGATAGTCAGTTGGTTTTGTGTCAAACGAATATCATAAACTTATGAGCAGAAAATCTTCTACTGTTGGGATTATATTACTTACTTTTTGATAGAAATATTTAATATATTTTCTCCCTTCAAGGTTCGTATATTTTATATAAAATATATATGTATACATAGTGAAGCGGTGCCAAGCGGGTTTATAGAAACAACGTACCTTAGATAGGATTCCAAGGATAGATAGAGCAGGTATATTAAATTCCGCTTTATATACGAGTATATTATAATTATGCTTATTTTGGTCACGTTTCAGAAGACTATTTTGTAGTTAATATTTATTGTTTTTTATAATAATTTACTCAATTATGAGATAATTTGAAAAATAATATTTTTTCGGCCCTACAGATTTTAGCAAAGAACAAGAAAGAGTATATATATACATATATTATATAGAATGGGAAAGGTATAAAACCGGCTTCTGCAGTCTTGGTTTTCTATTCGAGCTTTCGAATCTTTATTGATTCTTCATCAGGATTACTAAAGGCTTAGAAGTTATGAAATTGTAATAATAACATGAAAAATATGGTACTTACAAGACAGAGATTTAGTTAAACATTATAAGTAACATTAACCGTACGTATCAATATAAAAATGCTCAAAATAAATTTGGATATTAGAAAGTTTTTTGAGAGCATTACTCTTATTTCCACACCCAATAAATATAATAAAAACAATATACAGGCTGTTTCAAATTCGACTCTCACCATCGGGAACTCGGAAACTATAGGGAATATGAAGGTGGTTAATTTGGGGTAGAGTGGCGCATTTATGTACTCAACAATTCGCCGTTTAGAAAGTTTGAAGATTTCGAGTAGCTCCGGAGAAATCTGGAAAAAAATAAATTTTCGGAAAATCATTTTATATTTTTGCTGGCTTTATTTCTTAATGAATTTCTAAATAAATAGGACATTTTCATTGCCACATTTTTCACTCTTTCCAATGGTGTTCATACTTTTGTAACCTGACGTTTCGTCTATGTGTAACTATCATGAAATTTTTTTTCTTATGTATTATAAGTTGCCCTTGTTGTCCTAAAAATCCCATAGATTAAATAAATTACATTTATAAAGTAGTTTGCTTTGATGTTTCTATTCGGTGACACCGTAAATGACATTCTGTATTATTGTCAATTGGTGAGTTGTTGAAAATGGAGTTCTCCAATGAAGAAAAACGAGATATGACAAAACTTTATTACAATGATGAGAAACAGAGTGAATACATTCGAATTGTATCTTACCATGTATCTCCAGAGACGACAACCCCACCGAACTTTATTCAACTTATTGTATAGAAATTTAGCTTTAAAAAAATACACCAAAGTATTCGCATTGTTTCTCATTCTTGTAATACAGTTCTATCATATCTCGTTTTCTTCATTGGAGAACTCCATTTTCGACGACTCAGCAATTGACAACGACACAGAATGTCATTTACGTGTCACCGAATGGAAGCCAACTACTTTATAAAAGTAATTTATTTTATTTAACTGATTTTTAGGACAACAAGGGCAACTTAAGATACATCGTCAAAGAAGTCATAAAAAGGGCTATTCAAATTTGTGGAATGCCATGATGGCTCCTATTAGAAGAAAAAAGTTCATGATATTTACACATGGACGAAACATTATGTTACAAAACTATTGATACCATTGGAAAGACTGGAAAAAGTGGCAATGTAAATGTGCTATTTATTTAGAAATTCATTAAGAAATAAAGCCTGGAAGAAATAAAAAGAACTACTCGAAAATTACAAACTCTATAAACGGCGTATTGTTGAGCACATAAATGCGCAACTTTGCCCAATTTAACCATCTTCGTATTCCCTATAGTTTCCGAGATCCCAATGGTGAGCGTCGAATTTGATATGTTTGAATATGAAGTTTAGATTAGAGCATAGCTATGCCGAAGATATAGCGCACATCACTCAACTTTGTATTGATTTCGAGGAAATATTCTTTTTAGAAGATGACAATTTGACAATTGACACATACTAACGAAGTTAAACATGGCATAGCGAAAATTAATGCGAAACCTATTTACACTAAGTCACAAAGCACAAATTTCCAAGATGTTAGAGCAATTCATTATAAGACCATCAACTTCACCAATGGTGTGCCTCTGTATAGGTTGTGTCCAAAACAATGAACACTTCATCATCAAGATGATTATATAACATCAAACGTTTTCTGGTAAATAGCTAGATTACGCTAGGACGTCTAACTGTACCGATAATAACTACTGCGAGGGCAAACACCCCTTCCGCCATTGAATAACGTGAACAACTGTTAGGGCAATACCTACAATTTCACACTGTCTCAATTTTGCATAATACCATTATTCTTGTTCAGTCAGATTGATTACGAAACAAAGTACCGGCACCCAGGTATGTATCATGATTTCGATGTTGTTGCCTATCTTCGGTTTGCCGTAGAGCGTCGAGCCATGTCTGATAATCAATCTTTATTTTGAAATCATATAAGTATCAATCTTGAGCGTTGGTGAACAATATGAGCGACGCGTTGAACACCTATAGTAGGTGGACATAAACACTCGGCAAGTGGTATTGGTTATGTCAAGATTATCCAGTACCAGTCATATATGAAGATAGGCAGCAACCTTGAAATCATGATAATAATTTCAGTATCGGTAACTTCAACACCAATGTAGACTAATCAAAAGAAATAATGAATCAGTATAGATTAGAGCATCGCCAAAACAATGAACGCTTCCGAGAAACAGAAAGTTTCCTCAAAATCAAGATTAACCCTAAGGATATTCCATAGACACTCCTTAATGTCGATAATGTTCGAATTTGTTCGAATGCCATTCACTCTCAAAAATGCCTGCTTAACATTTCAGCGCGTCATGGATAATATTCTTATAGGAATCCAAAATGAAAGATGCCTCTTCTATATGGACGACATAACACTCACCAACTATCCATGAGCACATAACACATCTAAGAGAGGACATTTTTAACTGTCGTAGAAAAGCAAACCTAAAATTCAGCAACTGAAAATCTAATATATCCAGAAGTCCCCTAAACCCCGAAATCAAAAGGAGATAAAATAATTTCTTAGCATACCTGGATATAATCTCTAAGATCTCAAAATCTCTTACCGAATTATTAAAAATGATGTCACCTTATATTTTGACTCATAATGTTTAGAATCCTTTAATGAATTAAAACAAGCCCTTAGTTTATGCCCCACCTTATTGTACTCAAACTTCGTGGAACCTTTTATATTAACGACTGACGCTAGAAGCCTGGTCAAACATATTAAAATAACGCAAATATATTATCTAGAATTAAAGTAAATAACATGAAAAGGTGCTTCAGATTACAAGAAAGACTAAGTATCTCAATATTCTATACTCCCTACAAACGAAAGAGAGGGCGATATCGAACAAACGACAGACATTTATAGCGAACGCATTTGCGAAGAATTTAAGAGATTTGTAGAACTGTAAGACTTCATTGCTAGACTATTCTAACATAGAATAAACTAATTACCAACATTTAAACAAAAAAGTCATTATCTTTTTTCAACAGAACAACCTTGAAAACCTGCTACACCTGTCAAAGAATCTAGATCCCCGTTCGGAAAAATCAACATCGATATTTTTAAAATCCCATCCACGACCTACATACTAACGAACTGACAACATTTCCTCAAGCATACGGACTACTAGACAAATCTGCGCAAAAAGCGTAATCAATACACTATTACTGTATTTCCTACACTTTGGTAACTCTATAAAAATTCACTGCGATTATCAGATAGAATTTGATAACAGTTTATTTAGGGATTTATACAGTTTATCTGGCAGTGATCTCACACGCTATGGCGTTGGACACAATCCAACGGCTCCATAGAAAGATTCCATGCAACTCTTTTCGAAATGATAATAGCCCAAGTAACGGATCACCACGACGAATATCCCTCAATGTACTGCCTCATGTATTTATATACCACAACCCATCAGTTAAGAGAACCCACTGCTTATCACCTTATGAGCTTGTTTTCGGTTACACAGCCACCAGGTCATACAGCCAACAGACCACCCAAAAAGAAGTGATATTTTTTTTAAATTTATTTTTTATTCATTTATTTATTTGGATTCTTTACAAGCACCATCTAGACAGTAATTACATCTAAATTTACCACAGTAAGCTAACATTAACATCTTAAAACTACAGAAAAAGAGAGATGAAAAAATACATAGATAAAACATAGAAAGTGCGAAACAAAAAATAAAAATAGAACATAAATTTAGAGCACAGCCTTTAGGAATTTCATTTGTTATTTTCATCATTTTATTGAAAGGAGATATACTATTTGGATCTATACAAATATTTTTTTGTTATTTGGAATTCTTAAATTAATCTTTGGTACAGTAAAGCTAATATAATTGATCAATTTACAATCCTTATACTTAATATTATTTAAAATATAATGAAGACATATCACAACTTGTTGTCGTCTTCTTTGTAAAAGAGATTTAAAATTAAAATTATCCAACATAGATTTATATGAAACTTTTAACGGATATGTGTTGTTTTCTAAAACATAGAGGTAACGCAAAAATATTTTTTGAACCTTCTCAATACAATCAGTAGGTGTGGCTTCCGATGGGATCCAAATTTGTGACGCATATTCCAAATATGGCCTTACCAAAGCATTGTACAACCTGATTATCGTGGAGATATTAATTTTTTTTTGTATTTCTAATCAAGAAGCCCAGAGCTTTTATAGATTTTCTTGTCATGTAGTAGAAATGAAATCTCAAATCCGACTGAAAGAAAATTTCCAAGTCCTTCACCTTGCTTTCACGTGTTACTATGACATCACAAATTTTATAGTTGTAGAAAACTGGTTTGGTCTTTCTAGAAAACAAAACAACTGTGCATTTTTTTAAATTAAGGTACATTTTGTTTTTATAATCTTATAAAATTTGAAATCGTCTGTCCCGTGGAATTTGACGGACATTTCGGCAGAGTATTAATGAAGCATAAAAAAGTAAAAGGCCTAGATTGCTTCCCTGTGGTACGCCTGAAATAGCAATAAAGGGTTCTGATTCATAAGCACCAACTTTCACACACTGTACTCTGTTCGAGAGATATGATTCAAAAAAATGATAACTTTCCCTTGTAACGCCTAATTCAAGGAGTTTACAAAGCAACAGTTCATGACTTACTTTGTCAAACGCCTTCTCACAATCCGTATAAACATCATCTAACTGGTTTTTATTTAAGATAGCTTCGGCTGCAGCTTCAGATATTATCAACAGCTTTTTTAATAAATCCATGTTAAGAGTTTGAAATTTTTGGTTTGAGGAAATCATACAAATCATCAAATAAAATGGTTTCAAATATCTTAGCTTAGACTAATTGGCCTGTAGTTTTTATTCTCATGTTTACTGCCACTCTTAAAAATAGGTGTTATTTGTGCAGATTTTAGGACTTCTGGAAAATATTAATTTTTTATGGAAAGATTAAAAATATGTGCCAAAGGTAAAGCAATAATCTGCTACACCCTTATATATATATATATATATATATATATATATATATATATATATATATATATATATATATATATATATATATATATATATATATATATATATATATATAGGCTGGAACGCTATCAGGGCCAGTTGAGTTTTTAGATTTAAGTTTTTTTATGCTGATAATGACGTTAGTTTCTGTTATAACAGAAAATTTAAAGGTGCTGCCACTGAAATCAGGAGTCTCATCTTGTAATACCGGTTTTTCATTCACAGATTGAAAATGTTGCGCGAAAGCATTCGCAATTTCTATTGAAATTGAATATAATTTTTTATCATCCCTGATTTCAGCTGGCACTCCGCTTTTTCTAGATTTGCTACGCAAAAATGGCCAAAATGAGGAAGGATCAGAGTCTAAGTTGTTTTTAATGTGTTTTTGGTAAGCTTCATACTCGTTCCTTGTTTAATGTTTTATGTTACTCCTTAAGTAATAATTTCAAAAAGCTGGACTTGCCCGTTTTTTTGAGATTAAACGATGTAGCTTATTTTTTCTTTTATTTTATGTATTAAATCCATAGAACACCACGGAGGAAATCTACGCTTGTTTCCAGAATTTTTAATTTTTTGCTTAGGTGCAGACATGTCCAAAAAGCCACAAATACGATCATACAAATACTTGAGACTATCGTCCACATCCGTTATTGCAAACAATTCACCCCAATCATGATTTTTAGTAAGATTATATAATAGTAAAAAAATTCCTTCGGGATAGTTATATACATACTTTTTTGATATAAAAGGTTCATTCTTCGCCTTTAGTGGCATTTGGAAAAGTAACGCTGGATGGTACACATCTTCGGCAACTAGTGTATGTGTTGGTCTAGTGAGAAATGATATTTCTATGTTGGTTATAAGCAGATCCAAATACCTATCCCTAAAGTTTTTTATGTTATATAATTGTTGCAAATTATGTAAATTAAGAAATTCTCTTAATGTATTATTTTTATCATTATCACATATATCAAAAAATGGAAGATTGAAGTCTCCTAAAATTAAAGTTTTGATTTGTTCATTGGCTAAACCTCGGGTATTTTGGTAGTTAACTTGGCCGTACTTGCTTTCAATGGCAGGTTTGTGTCTCATGTTTACTGAGGACATGTCTCCTCTGTCTGCGACAGTTTCCTCCTCCTTACAAAAAACTTAGAGACAAGTGCCCCTTTGGGCCCTATTTCTTTTCTCCAAGCATTGCGAAAGTTGTCTTGCAGTATGGTAACTTTCATTGATGCATATAGCATGGGTTCTTTGGATAAGTGCTCCTCGCAAGTCACCTCTGGAAAATGTAAAGCCAGCATTTTTTGAAGATCTACAGGCTTTGTATTCGGGTCGAGTCTTGTCACATGTAGCGGTAGCGGTAGTGGTTTCGTCTTCATTTCCAACAACCATGCACCTTCTTCGTCTTCTAATACTTCGATTTTTATTCCCCACATTTGTTCACTTCGAAGTTGGATTTCTATCTGTCGATGCCTCATTGGTTTCATTTGCGATCTCTATTCCATCCGTTCCTTTCACTAATGTGTTATTATATCTGGAAGTGGAATCCTTCTTCTTTTCTGTTTGATTCTTTTGTACTGCTGTTGCTTATCTTATCTCTCCTGTGCTAAAACTATTCATTGTAACTGATTTCGTAGACATATCCGTAACACTGGCAACGTCGCCCACACTTTGCGTCAGGTTTTGTTTATTTATATTATTAGAGTTTATATTTTTACTTTCAATTACAACTTTTTGGTAATGAATAATTGTCAGCAAGACACTTACTCTTTCATTTGCTGCTTCCAATTTTGCTTCTATAACTTACAAATCAGTTTTTACATTAATGTATTGCATGTTAAGTTTTAGGTTATTTCCGTCTGAAACCTCATCTGTGTCCTAAAATACATCAGACCAAGGATTATTTATATGGTTTTTGATGATTTCACTCACTGTCACATTGTGCGGGATGTTCTTATTAATTATGATTTCAATTAACTTAGATTTTGTTAGTTTATTTAGTTCACTTTGAAGTTCCTCTATTGTAGCCATGATGCCACATTTTTATATATATCTTAATACGTCCAAGATCTGAAGCACAAAAGTAGAGAGCTAAAGAACGATTCGATTAACACGTTTGAGATAATGCCAACCTATATAACATCGGATATAGAGTTCACATTAGAGAATCCCAAATTAAAGACAAGATACAAAACAAATTCAACGGCCCCTCCAAAATACAAGAAATTCACACTTCTGCTACTCTCATTAACCCAAACACTAAATAAAAGAGAAAAGTTAACTTTGACAGAATGAAACCCTATTTATAGCAATCATTAATTTTCAGGGTTATCTTGCTGTTTGGATCGGCATTTTTTCAATACAGCATCGGACCGATCAAAAACTTATTAGGTAGTAATTATCATCACGACGAGACAAAACTCACCATAACGAACGAACCTTATTAGTGCACAAAAACATCACCCTCCTCCTACTTAAGGCATTTGAACACAACACAAATATTCTCCAGATACTCCAACAAACCGTATCACCTGACTATACGGCAATGTACTACTTTTGTACTGCAATTAAAACACTTCTAAATCTTCTTAATCGAAATCGATAGAAGAGGAATTCGAAGATATGTTCATGGACATTCAATTAGAAAGATTTGAAAGATGTTTGATAGGCGGAATAGGAAATCTAAACGCCAGCGACGGATTGTACAAAATGCATAGAAGAACCAGATATAGAATCTAGAGTAAACTAAAATTTCAGTTACAATCGATACTTTTAATTTCACCCTGAGAAAGTTACAGTTGATCGAATCAGTTCTCTATAGATATCTCAACAAAATCGAAAGAGCAATTCATCAATTCTCTGATAAGTTATCACTGATATATTATATGCCCAACTGAAATTCGTTGAAATCTATACAAATTCGACTTCCTTTTGCTTCTCTATGTTCGTCTCTTTTTGGACGTGAGTGCATATTTCTACAGACATTAAAATTCCAAGGTCGTAAGGTCAACTAAAAACCAACTACGAAATAAAGATTAGCCTCCAATTTATTCAACGTTAAATCATGAAACTCACACAATGATAGCTTTGCTCTACAACAACTCTGATGGAAAAAATGTACCCAATTAGGGTGACTGAGCATTCACAAAGAATATAGAAAATTGCAATTTAGCAGCGAGCTATATTTTGAACCCTTCCGATCGAATAGCAAGTTAATTCAATTTTACCATAGGGTACAAAAATATTGTATGTATGTGTACCGGGTGTCCCATTAAGAGAGGTAACTGGCTGTATATCGAAAACTGCTCATTGTAGAGACTTGCCGCAGGACAACTTAGAAGCAGTGCGAAGTGTGCTGATTAGTTATGATGATACCATCTAGAGATACTGCCGCATTTACAACATACTGTTCAATTGAGATCGCAATCCTAATGCTATTAAAAGTGTGTTTTGTTTTGAGTTTTCATACAGGTAAAAATGAGCTTTGAAAATATTGTTTTATTTACTAATGAAGTAGGGCAATGGCCCCAATTTAGGGTATAATTTCTCTTCTTCTTATTCTTCTTTCTCAGCCTGGGTCCATCCATTGTAGAATATAGACCTCTTCCAAGTTTTTTCATACTATGCGGTTTGTTGCGTTTCATCTAGTGTCTGTCTGCCACTGTCCTAACGTCATCGATCCATCTCTTTTTCCGTCGTCCCGCACTTCTTTTTGTTCCACTTAGTCTCGAGAGTATCGCTTTCTGGGTCAATCTTTCTGTATCTTGTCCACCACATGTTCGAACCATTGCCACTTCAGGTTTTCCACCCTTTTCATAATATCTATTACTATACGAAATAGACACCAATATTTCGTATTTTGTCTTTCAAGATGACTATTAGCAATATTCTTTGATCGTTGTGCCACTGTCAGATGCTCTGCTGCTTTTCGAGTTATTGTCATGGTTTTTAAACCGTAAGTAAGAATAGGTAAGATGCAGCTATCATAGGCTTTTTTCTTTAGCATGTCAAATGAATCCTGCGTTTAATGTCCACATCTTGATTTTCCTCTTCCAGCTTGAGTTCATGTCCTAAATATAGGTAATGTTTTACATTTTCTTTGGTAACATTCCTGGTTGCTCATTATCTTGGTCTTATTTACGATCATTTTCAGGCCTGTCTGTTTTCTTGGACTGTTCGTTTAGCTGATTTAGCATGGTGTTCAGTTCATGGGTGTCATTGGTCAGCAAGACTATATCGTCTGCAAATCTAAGGTAAGCTACATCCATATTTAGGCTCTTTTTCCCCATTCAAGCTTCTTAAAGTCATTTTTTAATGCTAGGGTAAATAGCTTGGGGGAGACGGTATCTCTCTGTCTTACGCCTGTGCCAAGTGATATCCTATTTGATTTAAGATCGTCATATACTTTTACATGGATGGTTGCCTTAAAGTAGATATTCTTAATAATGGCTGAATATCTCGAGTCTATTCTCGCATCCTCCATTGATTATAGAAAAGACCAAGTTTCAATACTGTAAAATGCCTTCTGTTAGTCCACAAACGCCAGATGTAGGGGCATGTTGTATTCCGTTGTTTTTTTCAATGACTGTCTTAATTGTTCGCATGTGGTTGGCGTTGCCAAAGCCCTTTCGTAAGCCTGCTTGTTTTACTGGTTGGTAGGAGTCCAGTTTCCTAGTCAGTCAATTCTTGATAATTCTAGTAAAAATTTTCTATAGTTGTGACAGCAGTCTTATTGGTATAGTATCCCATATTTATATGGTCTCCGTTTTTATATATTAGCACGACCTCTGCATTTTTCCATGATTCCAAAATGTTTCCCTCCATCAGGCATTTGTTTAGTAACACGCCTACTGTCTCCATCAATACTTTTCCACCCATCTTTATCATTTCCGTTGTAATTCGATCTTCTCCCGGGCTTTTGCCATCTTCCTACTGTTTTTGTGCATATTTTATTTCTGATGTTTATATTTTCGGTATATCCTCTGAGCCCACGTTTATAATATGTTTAGATGGTATGATTTGTCTTCGCTTGATCGTCTGATAGAGTTGATCATAGAATGTTTGTATTTCTTTTCTAACTTCTTGCGTATCTGTGACTATAATTCTCCGTTTATTTTTTATTTTTATAATTCTTTTATTTTCCCTCATTCAGTATTATCTTTAAACTTTCATGCTTTTATTTTGTTCTATAGTTTCTAAGAGTTCGTTTGTTTTATGCTCTCTCAGATCTTTTATTATATTTTTTTGTTATTTTATTTAGGTTTTTATATTCTGGGGCAACTCTATCAGTTATTCTTCTTTCCTTTATTTGTTCTCTCGTTTTGAGTTTTAGTTTAGTTTTTTTATCTGTTTTATCTTACTACATTTTTTATTTGTGACTGTAGTTATACCAAGCTTTATGTTGTATCTCATCTATGTCTTTGTCCTGGGGTGTCAGCAACTTCAGCGTTTTTCTAGTACTTGTAGGGAATGTGCGTCTGTGTATTGGTGTTAATTTGTATCTTGGCCCGCACCAGTTTTTGGTCTCTTCCTGTGTGAAACTCGTTCAACACGATAACAGCTTTGCAGATATCATTCCTTCTAGCGAATAAAAGGTCTATTTCATTTTTATCCGCCCGTCTAGGATTCACCATGTTCAATTTCTCTGTATTTGTTTTTGAAAAAAGGTATACATGCAGTATAATTTTTCGTTGTTTAGGAAGTTTACGTTCCCTTAAACCAAAGATTCCTATGAAGCGTGTATCATTTTGTTTTTTCTTCCCTATCTTGGCTTTAAAGTCCCCGGTAGTAATTACATATTGAGTGTTTTCGGAGTTCCTAGCCCGGGTAATGTCTTCATAGAGTTCCTCTATTAATTTATTGTTCGCTGTGCTTGTGGGTGCATAGCGATGTATCAGTTGGATACCATATCTTTTATTAAGGCTTATTATCACATAATAATATATCATCTTATCTGATACTGCAGAGTACTTAGTCACGATATGTTTGAATTAGCTGTTAACAATAAAACCCACTCCCCCTTGACTAGGATTTGTTTTTTAGTTGTTTTGAAAGGAGTTGTGTCCAGAGTTCAAAATTGTCGTTCTTTCTCCTTATAGCCTTTTTTCACATAGACCCACTATGTCCCATTTAATATTATTCAGCTCTTGTTCCAATTCCTCTAAGTGATCGTTTGTTCTCGTCGTCCTAATATTATAAGTAGCAATGGATGTAGTTTGTTTTGGCCTTTGTTTGGGTTTGTTGTAGTTGGTCGATTTCGTGCCTACCCCAGAGTCTGTGAGGCTGCCAGAGTTTATGTTGCGATGGAATTCCGAGACATGAGCTGTACCCATCTGAATTCTGTTTTAGATATCGACTCTAGCTAGCATGGCCTTAGCAAGGTATTTGACAATTGAAACGCCTCAATTGCCGTGCGTGTTGGTGAGTGTTATCCCAGTCGCCTACTATGGGTACATACGCCGTTTGCAGCCACTCACTCTGAGTCAGACACTGCTTTTCACCAAGTCTGGTTATCCTCACTTGATTTCTCCTGTATGGATGTAAATGGAGAAGTTTATGTTGTGACAGAAACGTTTAACTAAGTCTTCCTTAAATTTTCTAATGATATTATTTGGTGGATGATCGGGAAATAACGCTTGTTTTTAAGTAAGAAATATCTTGAATTTCTAATTCTGCAAATGGGAGTACCATCATGAAGTCATCATATTTCTCTGAGATAGGACAATATTTTTACCTACATCTGGTAAATTATGTATACATTTCTTTGTTGCATCATTAGAGAAATTATTGAAGGTGTTCGTTACAGTTAGGCATAGGTTATGTGATCTCCAAATTATTATTTATCAGCTTAATTTTAGATTAGGGCTTGGATTTAACTTTCAGTTCATTTATAATTGAACAAGAAGTTTTACGTTTGTTTTCGGAGTTCTGAATTATTTTGCCAGAGTGATAACGTTTACACTTTTCCACAATCTGTTGGTGATCGCGTTTTCTTATTTTATAGTGCTCTCCTAGTATTGGATAATTTATCAACTGTTTCACTTCATCAATAACCCAAATCTTCGAAACTGATTTTGACTTTTGATTTTCTAGTGGAAATTTATTAAAAAAGTAATTTTGAACAATGCTCTCAAATTAATTTTATTTGTCATTACTGGTTCCTTGGTTATATAGTAGGTACATCCCAGTTTTAATTTTTCAGTACTTGGGAACATTATTGTTTGTTCTTTCTGCTATAGTTTTATCTACCTTTATGTTTTCCTGTTTACATTCCAGTTATGAGTCATTTTAACCCTGAAAAATATCTATGATCTGAGAGAGGAGAGTATTTGATCCTGCTCTCTGCCTCATTATTACCTATCTAGAGAAAATATTATCGATTCTTATGCAAGATCTTGCAGTTACTCTGCTATCCTGCTCTACGATATTATTAAGTTCATAGTGGGAAAAATAACTAATACTTCTTCTCTCTCACGGGATGATGTTTTAAAATCTATATTGAAATCTTCTGTAATCCACAAAAAAACATTTACAGTAAAAATTTCATCTAGTAGTTTCTGAAGTTTTATGCAGAAGTTTCCTGTGGATGACCTATCTGTTGCTATAATTCTGTGAAACGAAGTCATATTTTTGTATTCACAATCACAGTATTCAAAGTTATTCTCTATATTCAAATTACTATTACACAAGGGAGTAGTCTCCAATGACTCCAATCCATTTTTGGCCAACAGAGCAGTTCCGCCACCCTTGTATATTTCGCAACAGTAAGAATGTACTACTTGATAGGCATTCATTTGAAAATTTCTTACTTCAAACACATTTAACCATGTTTCTATGACCGAAAAAAACATGATGATTTTCATTGTTAAGTTCTACCTCTAGTAGGTAAGTACGTAAGGTACGGTAAGTTTGTTAAAACCTACTCTGTAAACATAGAATAAAATTAATATTATTACTTACAACGTTTTCTGGTTTCTTTTTGGTTATTTATAAGAAAATGTTTTGGTTGCCTCGTGAGCTTCCTGTAGGTATATTGTCTGAGTCGCGCGAAGTCAAACCTGCAAACCTGTGCTGACTCGTGCTGTTCAGATAAGATCGCATTCTCGTGGCCACATTAAGTGTGTTTTGTTTTAATAGTATTGATATAAGTAAAATGAACTAGAGAAAAAGCTCGCAACTTGGAAGATAGCTTCAACATAAAAATGAGGTTTCAAGATGGCTGCCTTCACAAATGATAGGGGAAGTTTTCAGATTCAGATTCATGTTGCAGAAGTGTCTTTAAAGAAATGTAACAAGTGCAACAATTTTGAAGATTTTTTCTCTTTATTGTGTATTTGTTGTTTAGGGCTCATTTGATACATGACTTCCAAATAGTGCTTGTTTTTTTTATCTATGATCAAGAAGACAGGAAACAAGGGAATTAAACTTGCCCTAAAATTCGTACAAAATTTCATACGCATATTTTTGTAAAATCGTCTTTGCATACCATGCTGTGCGCAACAAGCGGCTCTCGCAAAAAAGACCGCCGATTATGAACACGAAGATAAATAAAGAAAAGAAATATTGTCAAGATGTTCGTCGTACACAAGGCCACGCTATGATATGCAACTTCTGTAATCTCATGCGGCTACGTAGAGAAGCATAGGAAGTTTACTCCTTGTTTCCCGTCTTCTTGTCTATGATGTTGAAATTTTAAGGACTTTGCTTTTTTCAGATTGTATCTGATACTTCTTTCTGTGAATGAACAGCCTTTTATGAGAATGAAACTAATTGAAATTTGAATATATAAAAAATAGTACCTAAATCTTTTGAATTCAGTTGCTGTTCTCTATATTTTATCAAATATGATATAATTTCAATTTTTGAGGTGAGGGAGGACAGAACAACTAGTTCGATAATAATCGAGTGGTTACTTCGTCTGTTCTTAGAACATTTTTTATGAGCCAAATACCTAAACCTAAACCTGAGAATTTATTTCATGATGTAAATAATATGATGTATTCTGTTATTTTTTATAATATTGATAATGGTTTACTTTTATTATATTTATGTAATATATTCATGTTATGGAATCACTTAATGTATTATATTCATCCATAATCACGTACCAAATTTAAAATCGTAAAATGACGACATAAAAACACTAAACACAAAAAATGTGTCAGGCATAGTAACGATAAAGAAACTATTAGCTACAGAACTGAATACCAGTTTTCAGGAACACATGATTTAACTATGTTTGTCTGATAATCCTATTAGTACAATTGAAACTCACATATTTACACATTTTTATCAAAACTAATAGACTATACAAAGTAATTTATTTCCATTGCAAAATCAAAACTTGATATTATAATGCCAAACCTAATGGCAAATTGAAAGAATTCAAATTGCGCTTTGTTATGGAAAACAAACATTTTGTTTTTTCAATTAAAAGATAGCTCATTTGAATTTGTGAAATACGAAGCGGAAGAACTTTTGAGCCAGAGAGAAAATTGAAATTGATAATCAATTAACCTGTCAGGATTAGGATATTTGAGCTGAAAATGTTAAAAATATATGACACAATTCTTCTTTCAAATCTGGAAGAGGATTTAAATTTAAAAGAGCTATCAATTTATTTTTCATGGAACAACACATAGAAACGTTGAAAAACTAAACATATTTGAAATGTTTTTGCTTTCTACTATAGAATAGGTACTGTCAATAGTACTCAGTCTACAATATTAACAAAATGCATAACTGCGATCTATCATGATGTCGATGGCCTTTCGATAGAACAGTATTATGGTAAAGTGAAAGTTAAGAATACTGGGCAAAGGTCAGTGATGGATTTATAGATATTACTTGAAGCAATCATCAGATCACTGGTTTATATTATCCGTGAAAAATTTAAACAATACAGAAATTTAATTTAGCACAATTTTAGCATAGCAATTTCATTCTACAAATGAGAAAATCATAGCATTTTCACCATGTTATTCTAAACATAGTCTCCAGTTATATAATACATCCAAGTTAGCTGTGATTGTGTAAGCCCAGATTTGCAACCCTCAAAAAAGCGAGCAACGCCTGTACCACCCGAAATAACCCTGGATTTTTGCACTTTTTTCAGTATTTTGCTAAGAAAACACAAGAGACGCTCTTAGCGAAAAAAATAATTCTCTATAGAATAAAAAAATAAAAAATGATACCTGCATAAATGCACTAAGAATTATGCAAAATTTGTTATGAAACAATATAAGTAAAATAGTGTAGGTACTCAAACAAATACAAATTTTATATTAAAATATTGATGTTACAAATATATCTAGATATAAGTTAAGGCATTGAACGAATAACAAATATTCGAACTTGTAATCGTTATGGTTCGTGATCATGAAATATTTACATGATAAAGAAAAATCAAATATTTGCAAAAGAAGCTCTTCAACATGAAAGTCCTCTTTGATGATCATAGTCAAGGTGGAGGAAAATAGCAACAGTAAGTTCATGGGTTAAGATGTCTTCGGTATTTCAATATCTGCTTCTTTCGAGTCCCCAATGTCGTCAATGGGACGGACGTTGGCATACGCTGATCATTTACAGAATTTGCACGAGCGACTTACTCCTGCTCTATTACACGAGCATTTGTCATCCACAAGCAGTTGGATCTTTATCAACACCCAACCACTTCTGGACTTGGTGGTAGGCTTAGTACGCAAGGACTTTCGTGACATCTTTTGAAGGTGAAAGACGAGTCAGATTGGCTGAACCCTTTACGAAGAGAGCGAAACGGAGAGAGTTCATGGGCTCTCTACCGTCTCATCCACACAGTGCCACCAAGAAAGCCTCTCCGGCTCTATCTACGATTTCAGTGTCGGTGTGGGAGTTCAGGAAAACCTTCTCCCAACGATTCTCTTCGTACCTTCTGACTCGAGCTTCTGTGCCAGGTGGCAGTTTATATGTGGCCTTCCAACCATTCCAGTACTAAAAAAAGAACTTGTTGTTGGTAGGGAATCGCGGGTTAGCATAGATCCATTCTATTTTTTGCATCTGCGTTATCTCTCAATAGTTGGGTTGGCCTCATGTTCTCACGTTGTACTGATTTGAAGGATACTCTAGCAAACGTTGAGCATATGCACAATACCTTCTGTAAAACATGAAGGTGTGTTGCTGGAAATCTTTACACCCTGAGTGACTAAATCATGAACACTCTGCGCCCTGATAAGTACAAGTTCTTTTGTCAAACCTTAGAATCTGCCAAAGCGACGGATTGTGAAACCTCCTTTCTTTAAACTTCTGTCAAAATGGCCGCATCATAGCAAAACATTACAAATGCTCTCAATCACCCATTTTTTCTGTATGGATGAATCGAAGGCACAGACCTTTTATTTCATATTCATAAGAATGTTTCGCGACATGTAAGATAAAAAAGCATATATTCTGACTGAGGTTGAACTGGGGTCTGGAAAAATTAATATATATGTTCTTAAAATCACTTGAGGATTCACACCCTGAATGATCAGCATCTAATTATGCAGAAAGCCGCTTTGTATTTATAAAGTGTCATCACGAATTTGATTCATTTATTCTTATCATGTTGAATTTTATACAAAATTATGGAAATATTCTGAAATAAGAAGCCCTTATCAAAATCCGTTTTATGGCATAGGTATATAAAAGATTTCCTTAAAGCTTTTAAATCTATTGAGAAATTAATGACGTTGCTTTATGTTACCTTGAGAAAAAAAATTGATGTACCTGTTTGCGAAATTTAATAACGATTTAATAATGATATTATTTTGGGCTTAGGCACCACTTGCTGCTAGCCTGGCTCTATTTGATGAGTGTCAGAAAGATAGGTATTTTTCGGAAGTTATACTAAATCTGAATGATAAAATATTTTAGCGTTGATGCTAAACTTCTAAAAAACTATTCAACAGAACAGGATATTCTAAGATTAAGAAACAGATGGAGTAGTTAAATCTTGGCTTTTTTTTGTTCATGAAATGCTAAGATGAGTGTTATTACGTACACGATCAATTATGTCAAGGGTGAAAAATTTAGTATTGATCAAAAATTCAAATTAGAAACAAAACTAGGAGAACCTGTTTTTTACAATATAAGAACAAGGAGGTCTACAATTGGACTGCTGGTATTTTATGTAGGTAACCTCGAAAGGGACTAGTTGGGAGATGTAATCAGATTTTCAGGATTTGATTAAGCTAATCCTTTCAAAAGAGTCCTTCGAATGCTAAAAATCTGTGTAAAAAGTTTGTTTTATTATGTTTATCTCATACCTACATTACCTAATTTCTTGACATATTTGTACTTGAATTTTTTTTATATATCTAACGGTTCTGTAGTTAGATCTCTAAGAAGAGAAAATATTTGTCGTACTTCTTTCGTAAACACATGGCTATTATTCGAAATAATGTCATAATAATTTTGTGTAGGTACCAATATCCCCAAAAAACATTCCCAATGTAAAACTTTTGGAGGTGAGAGCTATATTCTGCAAAACTCAACAAAAAAACTCAAATCTTTCGCATATGCTCAGTAAGAGCTGAACCACACCGATACAATTTTTGGTATGTTTTTTTGTATAAGAATTCTGCTTTAATGGTACGTTTTCATCAAGTGATTCTATCGCTTCTCACCGCCCCCAAAATTCCTTCCATGAAATTTCAACTTGACATATTATATTCATAACCCACATTTACAGTTAATCTGGACTCGAGCATTTCCATTTCCTTACCAGCCTGCATTTATGATTCGCAATATTAACGCATTTTGATCGTCATCGTTAATTGTAAAACTTTACCACCTTCCTCCTCTTGCCCCTGGTCAATAGCAAAAATACAAACATAAAAATCAATTGTATGACGTTGACACATAAGTTGTTTATTTTCTTTCAATTCATAATAAGTTTTATAGATACTCCACTCCTTTCTAACTCTCTTTTATATGGTGTTAGCAATTATTTCCATTAAGTTCAAATATATAAGTATTAAAAAATAGGTCGTACCATAGGTACTTGTGCATGTTGTTTGGCGTGTGTAAAAATATTGTAAATCACTAACAAATTTATTTTTTTCTCCCATAAGAAGCTTTATTACATGTACATGTACTCGCAAAAACAAATAAATGTTGACATACAATATTAATTCTGTTTCATTTCATCTTCTTTTCTAAGTCTGAATATAGTGCACTCATTTCATATATATATATATATATATATATATATATATATATATATATATATATATATATATATATATATATATATATATATTTATATATATATATATTTATATTTACAGTAAATCTGGACTCGAGCATTTCCAGTCACTCACCTGCGGGCTTTGCGGGTTATAAATATAATACGTCAAGTTGTAATTTCATGGAAAGAATTTTGGGGGCGGTGAGAAGCGATAGAATCACTTGATGAAAATGTACCATTAAAGCAGAATTCTTATACAAAAAAACATACCAAAAATTGTATCGGTGTGTTTCAGCTCTTACTGATCATATGCGAAAGATTTGAGTTTTTTTTTGTTGAGTTTTGCAGAATATAGCTCTCACCTCCAAACGTTTTAAATTGGGAATGTTTTTTGGGGATATGTTTTTTTTTGGAGATCGGTTTTCTGTCACGGACTAACTTTAATTTTATATAATAATGTTATTTTTAAATACATTTAGGTATGCAAATAATATCCTAATACTAAAAAAGCAAACACAACCGAATTGTATACCTCCTCCGTCTGGCGAAATCGGTCAAAAACACTATGAGCAAAACACTGTTATCAGAATGGCACTCTTGAGTAACGTATGGCTTGAATAATAATACTATGGTGATGTTATAATTATGAACAAAGAAAAAAGTTATGTATAGGGTGATCCGAATTATAATGGAGAAACTTTAACAGCGTACTCAGCAGATAAAATAATTAAAAAAGTTCATATAAACTTATCTCCAAAAATGTTTTGTAGATACCGGGTGCAAAAAAGCCGTTTTCTCTTATTTTTGAAGAAACTCTTCTAGATTTTGCTTTCAAACTTAGTTGTTTATTTTACCAGTGGCATTCATGAGACTATTTTAATTATTTTAAATAATAAAAAAAGTTGTACGCCAATAGTTAATCGCAATTTCGTTAATACATTCAGATATATTGATTCGAAACAAAAATAGTCTCTTTAGTTTTTTCGCAAAAACGAACCGTTCTAGAGAAAACTATGTTTTTGTTTGCATGTGCACCTAATATCTGAGGTTTGCAAATTAAATTGAGATGATTCGCGCTATTTCAATCACATTTACAAATCTAAGATATTAGGTGCACATGCAAACAAAAAACGGTTCGTTTTAGCGAAAAGACTATTGTTTAGAATTGGTCAGAATATCTTAATTTGTTGTCAAAATTGCGATAAACCATTGGGGTACAACTTTTTTTATTATCTAAAATAATTAAAATGGTCTCACGAACACCACTGTTAAAAAAAATCAAGTGTTTATCATGCTATACATTTGTTTTTAAGTGGCAATAATACCTCCTAAGTTTGAAAGCAAAATCTAGAAGGTTTCTTTAAAAATAAGAAAAATCGATTTTTCTACTGTTTCTGTTTCACCCATCTTCAGTTGCATCATCCTTCTTTGGCATCTGAGCCTCTGAGCAATAGATTTAACTGCATATTCACGATCAAATTTTCTGGAACATCTCTTGCACAGTATGACATTCAGCAATTTTATCAAGTAAATTATTGTATACATACTTGATGAACTCATTCATCGCTTTCAAATTTCAGGATTCCCATTGAGTTTTTGCAGATTCATTAGCATTATCTTTCAATGTATATAATGCTGCATCCCAGCCTTTGGACATCTCTTTTCTAAACTTCCATTTAGAATACTCATCACCCTTGAAAATTGGCACATCATTTTGTGATCACCAGGCATGACTTCAAGTTCAAAATTCAGCTACATAATATTCTTTACAAACCACGGATCTCTGCTACCATATTGTGTTTATCAGAAAAACGAACCTCCATGAAATTGCTTTATTAATTCACTCACATCTCCTGTTTTCTAAAACAAAACTCCACGCCCATTAGTACAGTACAGTATAAAAAAACTACTACAGGGGATATTCTAATTATGTCTAACAGAAGCACTGTACTTATTATTTATTATATAAATATTTAAAAAAAAATTGGAACGGCTTTATCAGTTGTTGCTCTGAAAAATACAAAATAATATTGATTCTATTCGTGCTGGTTCTTTTGGAGTTGGTGCCTACAACAACAAACTACAACGGCACAACTTCAAAATTACCAGCACCAATAGAATTAATACTATTTTGTATTTTTCAGTGCAACAACTGATAAAGTCGGTCCAATTTTTTTTAAATATTTATTTCTCATTTTTGAGTGTAACCTTAGTCATGAAAATTGTTGAACGTTCAGTAATACCCAAAAAGTTATAGATAGGCTTAGCTTGTACATACCGGAAATACGCATATCACATATTTCAGACTTTACCATTGCGAAACTCGGAAACTGTGACTCTTTTGAAAAAATGTTCCGGATATGGTCCCCTTTTTAATTTTCAAATCTCGAATTTTCGATTTTCGGAAAAATTTGCCTCTTCCACATAGCTGAAACACATATTTCAGACTGTAGCGCGGAAACGTATGATTATTTTAAAAATTGTCCAAGTTAAACATTTCCGGATATGGAATTTTCATTAATTCTGTCGTCTCGGATTTTCAATTTTCGAGAAAAATTGCCCCCTCCATCCCCTTTGGGGCGGTTTTTGGAGGGAAGGAGATGTTGGATTTGATTTTTCTCAATATGGGACCATTTCCCAACTCTCCTCTTTCAAATGAAACAAAAATCTTCTAAATCGGAGTACGTTTACTATGCAAAACGCGCGAACAGCCATAAAAAAGCAATCTTACAACCGAATTGTATATCTTCTCCTTTTTTTGAAGTCGGTCAAAAACAAATCTCAACGGAACCACGCCAAAACACTTTGTTCCGCAAGCTATCACTCTCACCTCTGAAAACTGCAATTTCCATTGATATTCAGGCAGATATCTTTGCGCATGTTTGAAATTGAAAGTAATGCTATGGCAAATAGATTTGCAAGTCAATACTTAAGTTACTGCGGGAAAGTAGTTTCAATTTGTACATATTCCAGCCTTAGTGTGAATACGAATAAAATATAAAACCCATCTTCGCTATTATGTACTTCAACCCCAATTTTTCCTATATATTGACTCCGGTTCTATTTCAGATGCAAAAGCATTTTCAATTAATAATATTTTTCAGACGAGTCTTTTCATATACCAAAAATAAATCAATTTTCTTAGCTCATTCATATTTATTGTGCCATAACTCCTCAACCTAAATGTCACAGAAAATGACAGAAAGTGAAAATCCCTGTGTTCAACACACATCTAGCTAGAGCACTGTATGTATCTATACAGCGCTCTAATCTAGCTAAGAAGGCGCTTCAACATCTTTGACAGATAATGATATGAAACGCTTGCGCTTTTAAGCTGCTGCATCAGAAATACCCCAACAGTTATTTTTAAAAGCTTCCTTATAAACCAGCTTAAGCGCAAGACGTCTAACTGCAAATCCTGTCAAAAATGTTGCAGCGCTTTCTTAACTAGATGTGTGTTGGACACTGGGATTATTTTATGAACGCAAACGCAAAATAGTGTTCATGTAGCTTGCTATCACTAACACACAATAAGCTCCATGAACAGCATCGGTAGTGTTTGCATTGATAGTGTAGATAGCGACTCCCTGAACACAGCCTATGTATGTCATTTGTCAGTGTCAGTTGGAAGAGTATACAGCGCTCTACAACTGCTACAGCTACCTTATTGCCATTTAGTTGGATTATACGTTTGACAAATATTATTAATGCGTTAAAAATTTACTCGAATAAGAGCGAACTTGTTTGCATGTTCTTTAAATAATAAATGATTTTACAATCATGTATATTGTTAGTTTCACTTATATGCGACATTTATATCACACTTATCAACAGGTAAACTTTTAGCACCGGCAACACCATAGAGTCTTGAAAAATTAAATTGTAAAATCCGTCTATTTGGTTTTACATATATTGATAATATAAATATTATACCCTTTTACGAGTTCAAAACATTTTCAAATGATTAGTTATCATTGTAGGATTGTATTATATACAATATCTCATTAATTGCAAGCCCTATTTTTTAATTAATTGGGAAAAACCATTACGTGACCTTGAAAATCCAACATTTTTCTGTAAATAATGCTTCTGTAGGCAGATGTGCGAGGTACCGCTCTCACCTCTGCAAACTACAGTTTTCAGTGATACCTATATGAGCTAGGGATATGAAGTAAGTAATAGCTTTCGAAATAATGCTTTAATTTGAGTTAACGACCTTTTCGTATAATCACAACTTCATTGTGATATTCGGTCTACCAGCTATCTGCGAATTGTCTATGTTGTCTTATAACAAGATGATCTGGCTTGGAAGCTAGCTATTAAGCAGGATCCATGAATCGAATCCCCGATGGGTACCTAATTTTCTTATTTTCACTTATAATCTCCCTAGAGCTTGAATAATTTCCGAAACATTTTCGAGGTACAATTCCTTAAGAATTTCCCGCGGCCCCGGGCGAGAAAAATATTACGGGGAATAATTCAAACTCGCGGGAGATTCGGTACGAAAATTTAATATCAAAAAAGTCAATACAAATTTTGACAGTTTAATCATAAATATTTGTCATATTTTCTACCCTTGTTATTCTGGCATCTGCACGTGACAGCTGTCAAGCCAGGGAAATTATCATTTATTAATTTGGCGACCGATTTTTTTTTAGAAAAATTCAGGTTATCATTGCAACCTGTCAAAATCAAACCCATAGTGTAATAATAAATATAGAGAGGCTACTCTATGATATAAAAATTGTAGCTGTTTATGCCATCTGTCCCTGATTTTTTGAACTAACAATGAAATATGGTGGCCGCAAATTTGAAATATATTCCATTTTTTTTGAGAATTATTATTATTCCTTAAATCATATTTTCAATCAATTTCAAGGAATTCTTAAGAAAACTACATTTTATTGATAAGCTTTAATAAGAAATCCAGAAACTAATTGATAACATGATCTAAGAAAAATTAAAGTACATATAATCTAATGGCAAAATCAAACAACGAATTTTTATTACCTTTTATTTATAAGATAATTATACATATAAATAATCTAACATTCTCTACATTCTCATAAATACAAACATGTTATCCTTCTAAAGTACAATATAGAAAATAAGAAAAAAATATTTTTAAAGAGATTGTGAATGGAGAATAAAATTGTGAAACTACCATATTCAGACGCTGTAATGATCTTTTAATTCATTTTATAGTTATTATTTATCTTCATGTTTCTTCTTTCTACCATGCATGTTTGACAAAATAATAAAGCTGTATAAGTAACGAAAAATGTGAACCAGTTTGAATACGTTTCTATATAATTTACAAAAGTAACGTTAGTCGTTAATTTGGAATCATCGTGAAGAATAAGTACAAATCGAATATGAACGGGAGTTTATAAGATTTTTCAGCACAATGGAGTAGTAACTTTACTTGCATATTTATGACGGGATGTCTTTGTAACATAAGTGACTATATTTGAACAATCAAACTAAATATATCCTAATCATTATAAGAAATATATCTAACTAGCAACAAATAGACAATGAAAACTAAACTAAAATCAATAGGTTCGTTCCAACACCCATGGAAACCATACATTGTACCGTCCGGTTCATGCGCAGAAAGAGAAAAGCGTTCCATCGAATTCTTGACGGTTTACTGGACGACCCTTGTTGGCGTTCCAGCAGAGTAAGGGACCGTTGGCGTATCGGTTCTCGTACGGTCATTTCGATACTTGGTTGAATCTTCGTACGCTGTGGACTGACTTGCGCATTTTGCCGTTTGTGAGATTTTCGTCTGCAATTCTATTATTTATGGACCGTATACCCTCCATACTATCATTACTTCCTTGTTTGTGTTGAAGTGTTGACTAGTTTTGATATTTCACAAATAACATAATATATAATTATTCAAAATTAAATAAACCATGAATGCCAATGGAGACAGTGATTTTTCATCAGAGAATCATCTGATTTGGAATTTCTTATAAACGAACCCAGACTAAAAAATGAAAACTATTTAGGCATGTGTTAAATTGTTCTAAGTTGAAATGAAAGGTTTATATTTGTTTGATTTAAGAGGATATAGTGCCCAGTACTCCGACACAGTATTGCTTGGACACTGAGTCTCGAGGATAATAGTAGGTAGCTCATCATTTTTATACTCCTGACTTCAAAAGTACCTAGTTTTTCATGAAACTTTGCATATAAATCTATAACAAGCAAGTGGAATTTTGACTCCACTTATAGTCCATTTTCAAATTTGTTTCGCTCTTCAGATTAACAGACTTTAGTGGTTCTGTCTGTAAATTGTTGGGTCCAACTAAAATATATTCTTGCAATTTTGTAAGAAGAAGGGCAATAATGAATTTTATTATTTTAAGTTCATTAACAAATTACAAACGTTTTTGTATGTACATGTTTTTGTGTATAAGCTTGGTGAAAAGCACTAAAAACAATAACAAAAGCAACTAATGAAAAAATAAGGTTAGCTTCAAGATGTCGTGTCCAGATCTTTCGGATGAGTTCACGATACCGTTCCAACGCGTGTCCACCTTGGCACGATTACAAAACCGTGCAATGTTAACGTCTGCGCACAAAATCGATCCACATAGTTTCGTGACAGTTCTGGGACCATACAAAAATAGCGTGTTGGAACGAACCTAATGTAAATCTCACCACAACCATTTTCAGTCACAAACAAATTTTTAGAATACTATAATAGACAAAATTAAATAAACAAACCTGTTCACACTTTCAAACCAAAATATCTATTATTGTAGTAAAACATACTGAAATAATCGTTGGTTTATTTTCAAAATGTCTCATATTTTCCCAAGCGTAGTGTGTGAAGCTTCGAATATCTGATTATTATTTGACCAGATTTGAGAAACGAAATATAAATGATGATTATACTTGTTTTCATGGAAGTAAAATCCTTGAAAAGTGTTCAGTGAGTTGCTATTTTATTAATCACAGATCAATTCATAATCTGATATTATTTAATATTATGGTGCCAACGTATATTTTACGGGATTTTAAACTTGCTACCTGTATAGAAGATCAACAATTTATTATGATGCTTGGATGATGGCTTTGCTATTACTGGACGACTTGAGGGTTCTCCAGAAAATTTCTTCTTCCGTTGCCTTCGAGATCTTTTGGTGGAGATGAGTAGCTTCTCCCTTTACCAACTGATTCAATAACTCTTTCTTCTAAAAAGAAAAATTTCTAAAAATTGGTATACTCTATAGGTGTTATATAGGGGTTCTAAGCAATTTGCAAAAAGATATTTTAATCCATTTATATAATATTCTCTGAAAAGATATTTTCAAGCTGTGATCGGCAAGAAACTGAAAATTTTGGTGGTGGATTGCTTCGTGAAAAGAAATTTTTACAGTAATTACACTGCACATACTAAGCGTTGTCACGTTTGTGGACAACCCAGCACTATTAAGTATTCAATAATTCAATAACTATACTAATAAACAATAAGTTGAGTTATGATCAATATCAATTAATAACCAACCAAATAATTCAACAGGTTCCGTATTGGTTGATGGCACTAGTGAGCCAGCATGCTCTCGCTCAAACATGCTTTTTAATAGATTTTCGGAGGCAGGAGAGGTCTGTTGACAATTATTGGTAGGCTCACTTCTAAGCTCTCTGGTCTTGAACGAACAGTATAGGTCCTGGAAGAAATTGAATTATATCAAAGAGATTCTCACACGATAAATCATCATAAATGTTCTGAACGAAACTTTCTAGACTCGTTATCTATTCAGATTAAATAGTTGCTCACCTTTAAAAATTTCATGAAATTTAAGAAATCTTCCTAGGATGTCCTCTAGAAATTTGGAGAAACTGTCGCTCTCCAGTCATCAGCAATCTGTAATTTCAACGATCCAAAATGAGAAACATAATCTTAGATACCAAAAATCTATATGAAGAACTTACAGAGCAAGTATAATGTTGGCAAGGCCATGTTATGGCAACTTTTCTAGTAAAACATCTTCTTTGGAAATGTTTACGCAAACTTAGGTACTTATATGGAATTTTTGACATCTAGGTCCGATGAATCTCCTGATTTTAGTGGAAACCCATTCCGTTCGAGGATGTTCACTTTTACAACGAGGCACTGAATAATCACGAGGCATTTCAATGTTAATATCACTTTTTTCGCACATCTAACACACATAAACACAATTCAAAATAATATGGCGTGATGAACAATAAATAAACTACATACAATATTTGACAAGAGAAGAAGCAAACTAGATAAAATTGATAGATTTCAAAAATATAGCCATCTCTTGTTTACTTTGTGACATACTTATGCAGATTCTTATAATAATTTATGTTGTTTCCAAACCGCAGGGACAGGTGGCGACAAATATTGCTAGTTCATCTTTTTCCTATTAGAGTGCACATCCCCTGATCAAACCATCAGATTGACTTTAAAGGACAGAAATTTTCATCTGAATAACTTTTCCTGTTCTAGAGTATCTAATAAAATAATTTATAAAATATTCTAGCTTGCCAGTAACAAAATTTGGTATGTGAGAACTGAGTCTTCTCTAATCGATACAATATTTATTGTTATTATTTATTTAACTATAACTTTGTTAATCTGTTCAGTCAGTTCATCAAGCTCATTTTCTTAAAATAAACAGTTGATTGTTTTTCTTTGATTCTGTAGAACAAGTACGGTTCAGTTTAAGAGTTTTTTTATAATTTTACCATTTTTTGATCCCATGAAAGAACTTCAAATGAATTACTTAGCGATCTTCGAAACTGAGAGTGTAGCAGAACAATTCAACCTTCAGCTTCTTTAATGTTTATTCGTGCGTATTGTATAGTAAAGGTGCACCAATTGTCATTGGAAAGAGGAAAGTTGAGAGATGATCAATATTTTTCTCAAAATCCTATACTTACTTCCATCTAAAAAATGCCGCCAATCGGAGTAAATCAAAAAAATATATTTGAAAGTTAAAAAAAAGTATTTTCGAGAATGTTTGAGTTTTGAGTTTGAGTTTTCGAGTTAAATTACTATATTGAATGCGTGATCACAGCGTTTTCGAAACCGTTGGAAGACATTCTCGGTTCCCATTGGTTGAATTTTCATCGACGGGCAAAGCGTATGGCATTATTACAGCAGTGTGCAGTTCATCGAGTTCATCAAGTTGGTCTTTGATTTATGATTGTTATTGTATTGTTTGCAATGCATAAATAGGTTTTATTTCTCACATATGTCATCTTAGCTTTTCCTGTGTAATAATTTAAAAAGATGTTTGGAGTACATGAATTATATGAAGTGTCTGATTTTACAAGTTGAGGTAGATTCAGATCAAGTAAACTGTAAGTACAGGGAAAGGCAACGGTTAATATTAATGTTGTTACATACCTAAGCCCAGTAGTTTTCCTCAAATTTATTGTTTTAAAAAAAAATATTTTGTTTTCATTATCGTAAAAAATACAATTAGCGCCTTTGTTGACGGAAGGTGAAGGCGCTTTTGTTCCTGATTTTAGTCCAAAAAGAGGTCATGAAAGGGTCATTTCGATGCTAAAACCAAGGAAACGATGTTAAAGTGTTTTAGAATTCTTCGATGCTCTTAAATTCCGTTACTACAAGTGTAGCAAGCAATGGCGCAAGTTATCGATGTGTCAAACGTATAATTAGCTAATACATACGTTATGGTGCATTATCGAAACCAAAACACAAACAAAACGACAAAGAGCTGTTGATTTGCTAACAGTTTGATGAAGCTACCATAAGAAGAAAATTCACGAAATTTTCTTTAAAAATGAGATCCCTACTGTAGAAAAAGACCTTACAGTTGTCAAGACCACGACTTGTCTAGTATTAAAATCACTACTTAGTATTAGAGAGACAGAAAAACCAATTAATAAAAAAAAATCTATATTAATATATTGAAAAATATACAGAACTTAATTTAGTAGTTTTAGGTTGGGGTGAATTTTCAAGGGCGACATTAGCTTAAAAGAAATCGACACTGTCGTTTCAATGTATTTTTAATGCAGCCTTGTACAAGATACAGTTTTTCTGGATTGTGTACTTTAAATATAGCAGTCTGAGGCACTGGACTAGGTCAGAATCTGCGTTGCGAAGAAGATGGTTAGATATAATGGGCCAATTGGCCTAAGTGTCCCTTGAGACCAGTAGTGGTCAGATTAACCTAAGCGGGGTGGAGGTTTTAGTGAATAAACCAGGCTATGGACTGGAGAACCTCACACTATCGAATGAGTATGGTCCACTCGATGTCCATAAGGAGGATTTTCTCCACCTCGCGTAAACAAACAAAAAAATTATCTACAGTTTTCGTGTAAACAAGACACAATATTCAGCAAGTTCAATAGATGCATGCCTATCTCATTCAGTGGAAGGTTAATATAGATTGATAGATAGATTAATTATATTATTAAACTGTGAGACTTGAGACATAGATAAAATAATTGAAATTCCGAATAATTCAATGATTTAAATAAAAACCGTTCAGTTTTTATTATGCGTATATCATTTAAAATATAAATGATTATATTTATGACGTATTCCTTTTTTAATACGTATATTGAAATTAAGATTTATAGTTTAGTTTATTGTTTACTATTTGGGGTCCTTTGACGTGTGATTATTTACTAACAACTGCTGGCAAGTAGGTCGTAATTTGTAGCCGGTTTAAGCTATAAGCCATATCACCATTATTGAGAAGAGACAGTTGGCCTTATTGGAAACTGCATTATCGCCTCGAAAAAAATTGTAATTGTATCTTTGAATAAACATAATCTATGATTGATAAACATGCCATTATTTTTCGTTCTTCTAAACAGGATCGAATATCGGGTTTTCTATAGTGAACTATAAAGCAACCAAACATACAACCGAATTGTATACCTCCTCCTTTTTTTGAAGTCGGTTCAAAACCTAAGATTGAAATTAGGTTATAAACTAAAAAGTACAAAATATCTAAGCATTATTCAGGAACTATAAGATTTTGAAGATAGTGCAATTAGTTTTCTATAACTCATACAACATAACTTGGTACCAAGTTCAAAATATATGATTCCTACGTTAGGTATGTCTTGTTATTAGAGCGAAGCTCTGTCAGCTAGTACACGCGGCTTGAGTTAACTGATCAAAAGTGTACTTGGTACGTATAGGAAATTTATTGTTTAGATGTTTAGTGTTATCCCTTTTTCATGACTCTATGGTGTGATTCTCGAGGTCAACAGTAGCTTCTTCGAGAATGCCTCCGCAGATTTCGATGAATATTTCCAGAAGTGGCTTAGGGATCGCGAAATATATTGGTGATACTCACACACTTAATGGGTACGACCCTTAAACTCTAGCTTGATAAATACAAATTTTAACAAAGGGATTTAGAATAACTAAATGAATTCATGATACCCTACTCTTATATGTAACGGGTTGCCCCCCTCCATGTCCACACCGGCTATTTGGGCACAGAATATTGGATTCATCCCGTGATTTGGGTATTGGTCGAGAAATCGATTGATGATATTCTCATATCTAATAGGTGCCACTTCGAGTTCTACGCTTACTTTTTCTTAAATGACTCCGCACATTTCGATAAGAACTTGTAATAAAAAAGCTTTGGTCTCAAGAAATCGATTGATGCATATTTCTTAGTGCCACCTTTAAGGTCCATACTACTTATTTAGAGAATATCCTAGAATCATAATATATGTAACCCATGTTACGATGAAATTAATATTGAATTAATTAACAGCTTCTCTCTTATCGGATCCTCCACGAAATCTCTCATGGTTTCTTTATACTTTTTTATTGTATCATCTAATAATGACGGTTCTAGTTATCTCACTAGAATATATAGATCTGATATTGTAAATATGCTAGTATTATTTCTAATAACTTTATGTCCTTTCCTGTACTTTTAGATTTATTATTTTGTATTGCCCCTTTTGATATATCCATTTAATTCATTTGAGTTCTTGAATCTCTACTGCATAACTTTGTTATACAAATATTTTCTCAGTATTTACTTATCGATTTTGTAAATTATTCATCAAATTCAATTTCATACAGTACCAAGGAGTCCGTCCTCCAAATCATAGATTGCCGTCTAATATTGATTTGTATTGCCTTTTATTATTGAAAAGGATAACTGCGTTGGTTTTATGCATATATTTTCATCTGTTTTTGTCGATTGTAGCTGAAATAATTTCTATAGGTAGATATAAATGTATTTTGTTGATAAAATACCCCGTGTGAGTCCATATATAAAAAGATTCCAAGTGAAGAATAAAAACAAATTCCCACAGATCCTTTATTGCTGTTACCGGTTTCAATAACATCAACGTTTCATCGTCAGGTGGCAAGGCTGATTGATGCAACACAGTTCACTCTGAACATAGGTATAAAAAAACGCTCGAATCCGTCTAATTTATTCCATAATTTCGGTTATTAAGGTGATTCTTGAATATACAGAGTATGTCAGAATATAGATATGAAGTCATTAATCTTTTCAAAAGCTAACCCTAATTTTTATTGCAAGCTAAATACTGATGATTGCTACAAAAGAAGATTACAAAAAAACGCACAGACGAATCTACTGAAGCTAGAAACTTGAAATTGGGACACTATCTTCTTTTTTGCTGCTGAATGGTCATTTCTAAGTCTCTGAATAATTTTCCGCTACGAAGTTGCGGACACTAGCTAGTAATTTATAAACATTGAATATACCTTAATTATGAAACTACTCAAATGGTAATATGATGTTTCCTGCAATTGGCGATTTCACAACTATAACAGAAATCGTCAACTCAGCTTCTTCAAAGGAGCTATGCGGTAATTGTATCCAAAATTTACGAGAGGTACAATCAGCAGGTATCACAATCGGATCTTCACAGATAATGGATATAGTTAGCTTTTGAAATTGTACCATGTTTCATTATATTTGAAAGACTTCAGCATGTTCTTTCACGTAGATGATCGGATTATTTTAATTAAATTTAGGAGTTCCCAAAGAGAAATTACCGAGAAATTACTGTCAGACCGACAATGTGAGAAAAGTACAAACTATTGAGAGCTGAAACTTGAATTGACTTTGCTGCATCCGGTAGAAGAGCGACCCAAGCATGAACCGTCCTTGTATGTATCGGGTTTTGTGATTGTTCTGAGCCCTTTACAATTGAATTTGGTTTAAATTAATTAGCTCAATTTATACAAATGCCTTTTCCTAATGTATTATTTGAAATTAAAGAGGTTTTGGGTAAACATTTATATATAATTGACCCACCCTGCAACTTATATTATTTTAATTTAGAAATGATGAATTCACATAAAAGGTCAACTCGTAATGGTTGGAAACTGTTTGACCTATTGAGTTTACATTTGATATCATTTGATATCCTTGATTAAAATTTAAAACAAACACGTTAGAAGGGAAACCCCTTCGAGAAACAACAGCTTCATATACCGTGTTGCTGATAAGTTAGGTGAATCTTTCCGAAAGCAAAATAGCTATGTTAAAATGGTCAATATTAAAGTTTCGGGGTTCTCTATAACTTATCTCAGAAAAATAATAATTATGCAAGGTTTCTCATATGGTCATTGAGAAAAGAATGTTAGGTATTTCTTGATGGAAGATTTTGTATATAAAGGGATATGTCAGTTCTTTCACAAGAATTCTGAACAAATTTATAGAATTAATCACCGCCATAGGTATAACTTATTTTTCAACAAATCGCCTCGAGAACTTTCTTGAAGCGTCACGTTAAATTTTATATGAAGTCTATATTTTTGATACTATAGATGGATCTAATTTAAAAGAAACGGGAAAAATTACATCCAAATAAAATTCAAGTGAACTTAGAATTCACTAAAGATTATTTTGCTCACACAAGCAGGTTCCCAAAAATTGTTATAAATAGGATGCCAAATGTTGCAGATCTCATCGGTTTGATCAGCGAATCGGACCTGCGGGTCTGACCAGCTAAGAAATTCGTACTAGTGTGGCGAGCTATTTGTCTTGCATGAGCCACAAAGTCGACCACGCTACATGATAAGATGCTACGCGGTAAAAACAAGAGGACACGCCACGCAATGCTTATTTTAAACAACATCCTATTTTAGATAAAAGAGTTCGTTTATAATAGGTACATAATGTAACAACGATGGTATAAAACTTTGTATTGAAGATCTGCTTTTAGTACCTACCATTTTTAAAAGCGATATCTGAACATAGGTTGTCTTTAGTTTGACAGTTCAACTTTCAAGGAGACTTTTCACAGGACAATGGCAAACATTTTGGAAATTGCAAATAATTAAAGAATTTTCGTTATAGGATAGATCCTTTCACGTTAAGCCGGATATAAACCTCACGCTCCTCTAAGCGAGTCCTAATTACAAGTCAGAGTACTTGTTCTCGGTGACACTGTAAAAGTAAACCGTAGGTACAAATTACGCAGATGACTATCTTTTTCAATGGAGGTGAATTCGGGTCCTTTGACTTTACCGAAAACTGTTGGAAAGTACCTACAAGTACTTGGTCGAGTAAAATACTTGTATACCAAACACACTACACGGTAGCGCGTTATGTGTAGACACGGCTTTTATGAAAACTATGAATATCGCATCAGATATAAGGTTATTCAACGGGGCTGCCTACTACCTGATTCGAGAACATCTAGAACCGATATTATAGTGTTTGGATTTTAATTTACTATGAATTTTCATAAAGTATATAATTTTTTTATATTAAGGTAGGTAGATATATAATAATACTTCTGATTTACAGTTGTACGCAACTCTAGAAAGGCTGAAATTGAATGGTTTCATCAAATTTTGCACAAACCTCCTGTCATTGAAAGACATTATTATAAATTACCTACTAATAAATGATTTGAGCTATAGAAAATTGATATTGGATTTTGTAATTAATTCTTGGTAAATCAATAGGTGGAAAGGTTATTGAAAAGTAAAATGGAAGACAGTAGTTATTTCAAAGAAAGAATATATATTTTTAATATTTCGAACGAATTTAAGCCCCATATTCTTGCAAATCAAAGAAGAGCCAATAAATACTTCATATCCTTTATTGAAATGTTGTGAGAAGCTCTAATATGACTATATCGATATAATTAAGATTGTGAACTGTATTATTAGAAGTAAAATTTATTTTGGAATTATGGATATTTCAAGAAAGAAGAGTGAATTTCGTGTTCCGATATTTTTTATTTATTTAAAAAAATATTCTAATTCAAATTTTACTCAGCAAAATTAACTACCTGTCTTTTATCGCGTTCCAAAATATACACGTACACAAAAAACATAACATGCATTTTCACAAATAATGGATCCCACATATCAAATTTCAGCTGAGCTCAGTAACCCCAAATTAGTGTCCCGTATAAAGTTCCATATCCCCATGGAAACTATCTTAATAAAAATACCTATTGGGAAATTAGAAACCTCATTAACTACTCCGAGACCATAGATTGCCAGGGCCTTTTAGTCCTGTAAGTACCTATTAATGTCTTCTCTAGAATGGGACATGCGCCTTTCAATTGAAATTCCATTCCAGATAAGGAAGCAAAAAGACTCTCCATAATTGGAGAATTTCAATTCTCGATATCGTGAATACGTTTAGGGAGATGGAGAATATATAGAAGACGTTTCTGTATTTCTACGTAGAAATTAATGGCTTCAATATATGGGGTAGGTACGTCTAGCACACCCAAAATAACTTGGCTTATGTGTTTCACGTTGTTTCTCTTGTAGAATAAGTTATTTATTATGGCCGTGTATTTGATTTCTCTTGGCTACCTACCTCCATCTAATTTACCCTAGAGTGACAGTATAGTTAGTGGTATAAAATTAATTAATACACATTCAGTAGTATTATTATTGACTGGTCAGGACCACCTTGTCCCTTTACATTCGAGGTCTATATTCTTACAGAATGTTCGAATTCTAGTAGGTCTGTGGTCATGTATCATTTTTTGAGAATAGCTGTCGAGATGACTGGATGCCTTCTCGATGCAAGAAATGCCCAGGAAACTCCTCATCCACACGGGTCGTAGCTCATTTTCGACAGAAACATGAGCAGCCAGCTCCAATCCAGAGTATATAAGAATATAGAAGAATAATTTTTTTCAATTAAATAATATTTTAGCAGTCTATTATTTCTTCTTATATCTGCCATTCAACACGATTAATTCAGCTCGTAAAAAAGCTCTTATAGCCCGCTTAGACACTCATATCGCCAATTGACTTGTTGAAGGTGATTTACACTTGTAAATGGTGTCCATTTTCTAATAGAAGAAAAAGAGCGATAAAATAGTTCTTTCCTCAACTAATAAACGGCGAAAAAAGGCAAATTCCTTACGTAATGGTGTTTTTATTTTCCAAAGTTGTCTCGATAACTTGATAGACATTTCTTAAGTCGAAAGAAGAAATAAAACAATTAACTCCTAATACAATGTTCTTTTCTGCTTGAACAGTAGAACGTATTAACACCAAGATACTGAACTGGAAAATGAGATCGAGCAAAAGATAGAGTATAACAATTGCTCAGAATTCAATCAAATAAGAGTCAATATCGTCAGATAAAAATAAATGAGATCTGAGTTGCATTGGAAACGACGTAAATGGATCCGGTAAATTTACCGCCCACAATTTACATCCATAATTTGATCGCTAGCAGTTTACCGCCAATGCAATTGATCGCATAAGATCTCTTTAATTGAAATTACGGATTTCCCGAAGCGTCAGTTTGAGCTTTATGCATGGCTAAAAATAGAAGTTAAATTTATGCGTTAGTTCTAAAAATAGAAAGTGATCGAAGTGAAAATTTCTGGAAAAATTATTCTCTTCGATAATAAAACTAACGGACAATATAGCAAAATAGTGGGAATTACAAGATATTCAGAACCATTGTAAACAGCCATTTTAGAATAGATTTAGAGTTATTTATTCTGTGGAAACCTACGATGATCTGTCGAGTTGATGAGTGGAAGCGAACATGGCATATGCTTGATATTTTATTGGCAGTCAATAGTAATTTCACTGTTTCTGTTTGTGTTACATTACTTTTTTTTGGAAAGGTCTTACACAATTATTGTCAGAAATATACACATTTCCTGTAAAATAATCCATAGCAATAGGGATTTTTATATTTGTATATTTGTGGATTTTCTCGTAACCTGTGACTTTGAATCGTGATTTTCTTGGCAATGAATAGCATTTACAAATCTTTTCATACCAGAAAAGCTATTCTTATCTTTATCAAATTATCAAATATTTGGTGTATTTTATGGAATTTATTCATTTCTGAGTTTATTTCGCCAGGCTGAATTTCGAAGTTTATTTTTGGTCGTTCCAGGCATTTGTGTGTCTGATAGTTACCTGTGAACATCGGCATGTTGTTCGATGGCCCTGGAATTTGTGTATCATAGAATGCTTCTTCAAAAATTTCAGTAGTACAGTCATTTAGCTGGTTCAGTTTGCGAGACTACTTTACGCTGAACTTCTTCACGCGTATTTTATGATCATTTTTCAATCGTGTATCTATTTGCCAATTCTCTTTTTCGTTTCAACTAATTTTCAGGTTCATCGTTTTGATTCAGTATTTCGATATTCAAATATCAATATGTATATATGGTAAAGATAAAAAACTAAAAGTATGAAAATATTGAATTCAAAAAAGGTAGATATATTATTATTATTTTAATTCATTGTCAATGCATAGTATTTATACAAGGTACACCGAAAAAAGCTTTAATTAAAAAATTTGTCAAAATATATATTACAGTAGATAGTCTATAGTAGAAAGTAATTTGGCCCAATTTTGACATACCTTCCGTTTCAAGGTCCCTGAAGGCAAATATTTTTTTATGAAGATGAATCTGATGTAGGTGGTAGGTACGTATATGTTTACAGATAAAGGTGTTTAGGGAATAAGTGAATTAGAAATGGTAGCAACATCGGATGCCTGTATTTCAAAGAATGTGAAGCAGTTTTAGAAATATGATTAAAAATTGTATAAATGTTCAGAGTTAATAAATATTATGTTCTTTCATTATCAGATTTGTTACAGGAATTTCGATAAGCAGCATGATGGACAATGTTTAACACAAAGTGATTGATATATCGTCCATTATGCTGTTGTAGGAATTCTTCAACTAATCATTAAATACTCTCTATCTCGTATGAAAATAATGTTTTCAAATCAGATTTTTACTTACATTCTTTTGTACTGTGCTGTGTCATCAAAGTCGTCAATCGTTTTTACGTAGGTATCTTTACTTGAGATTCTTTTTAAATGGCCGTCTGAATAGAGATATCTTAGCTGTTGTCTTCTGGTTTCCATATACAAGGACATCTTAAAATTCATTTGTTGAAACATCTAGATAATATTCGCTCTTTGATTTTTTTTAGATTAACTTCCACACCCCATGCCTGAGTACCAGATATGAAACGACATTTTACTGTGATTATAGTCGAACAAATTCTAATCTCAAAGCACCCGTGTCAGTAATTTGTAACAATTTCAACTCATTCTGTGATATGTGCAACATTAATGATAGTTCTCTCAGTTATATTTTGAAATGTATTCTCAATCGAACCCCTCACCTTTGATGTCATATTATAATATTTTATATTGCTTTACACTTTTTATGGTTTATACACTTTTTTGTTTTTTAATTTTACTTATTAGGTATTAATCATCTGTTCTTATATGTTTAATCTATACCTTTGTTCATTTCCTGTAATTGGGTGTATACCTGTTGGAAATAAAGTGCTATCTATCTATCTATCTAATTCATACGTCCACCGCTAGGGGGCGTAATAGCTTCGATCGTATAAAAAAATGATTTTAGAAATTAATACTCTCACGTTAATGTCATCATAATGGTCCATCTTTTTGATATAGGATTTTTATTTTAGGAGGAAAAATAAAGGCGGGAGGGAATGCTAAACTTTTTGGACTATATGTGTCTATAATTTAAGTTTGACTTATCGGAATTTTGTAAACAAGGTTTGGTTCAAGAATGGAAGATTTGGTGAATATAATATAAAACCATACATGTAATTCTGTTTCTTGCCGCCCTGGCTAGTGGGCGGGTTTTATAAAGTTAACTGTTTTTTTTTATAATTTTGCTCCGAAATCGCAATTGGAGCAATATGAATATTTTATCAGGCTCGGAAAGAAGATTGAATTTGCAACAAAATATGTAAAAACGGCATGACCATATCTTCATTAGCTTAAAAGTTATGTCTTAAAAAATATTTTATCAACGAATTTATTCAAAAATCAAAATAGGTAATTTTCTTAGTTTCTAGTTAAGCATGCCATGGACAAATAAGAAATCTGTTTAAAACTTCCTTCCCATTTTAATTTAATAACAACAATAATGATATAATATAACAAACAAGAAGACAATAATTTTAACAAATTAACATTGTTAAGCAATCCTTACTATTTAAAAAGTCTAACGTTTTAAATAATCAAAATGACCACCGGTATTGGCCGCACACAAATTAAGTCCTTCAGTTGTGGATAATACACTAACTTCAATTTCGGCAGCGGAAATGTTTCTAATGGCTTCCCGAATTATGCCTCTCATATCATCAGCTGTTGTTGAACGCTCTTTATAACCTAGGACTTTAAGCCTACCCCATAAATAAAAATCTAGGACACTAAGTTCGGGAGACCTCGGCGGCCAAGGAAAAATGTTGTTCCTACCTATCCATTTAACCGGAATCTGTCGGTTCAGAAAATACACTACCTACTAGGAATGAGAAAGATTGTTGCCGCTATATTTAAAAATCACAGAATATAAGGAAACGTTCAACGATTTTGATGACTATTGAACTCAAAGAAGTGAAATAAATATTTTTTACAGAAAATATTGTTGCTGCTACATCAAAATTACCACTATATTTTTAATGTTTATGTTTCAGTGCACAAACTAATAGACCATCCTATTCTTTGTTAAAAAGATTTTACACCTGTTCTTGTGTTCTGCATAGTACCTACTAGTGCGTAGATTTATATTATATTTGAAAGAAGAGTGCTTTTCGAAATCACATCTTCCCAGAAAACTTCCGTCAACAGTGGGGAAAGGGACATTTTTTCTCATTGCTACCAGTAGCTTTGAAGTTATTGTTTTATCTACCTATAACTACACTAACTCCAAAAGTATCAGTGCCACTTGATTTGATATTACTTCGTTTTAAATCCGTATGATCATATTTATTATTATACAATATGTAGTACATATAGTCTATTGAAAATAAGCAATGCGTCTACGTCTTTTTAGTAATTTTCTTCAAGCCATCTACAGAAATATGTTTTGCTGAATCACCCGATTTACTGATAGAAATATTATTGTGCAATAATCTACACAATAATATTGTACCGATTGGAGACAAGTGGCAATATTATTGTACAATATATTGGAAAAATATTGACCGTGTGTATGGCGCTTAAACGATTGTGTTGCGTTAACCTGGTCACGCGCTTGCAGCAATATCATCGGATAAACATATCTGTCTTGGGGAGCCTTATTATAAAAAAATCAGGCTCTATCTTAGGGAAATTCATCGTGAAACTGGGAAAAAATACTCCTTGACAAAAACGGCCAAGGGAGGTATTTGGAAATAACTTTCGAGTCTCTCAATTTACCAGTAGTGGGCGTAATCCTTAAAGACATATTGGAAAATTAGTTTTCTCTAAAATATCCCTGAATCCTAGTATGTCTTTAATAAGTAAACTAGATTGAGGTGTAAATTATGCACAAATTTATTTGAAAAAATATAAAAATTAATAATGAACAAAAATAATTCATGACTCAAGCATTATTCATATTTAATTGTTGAATAGCTATAATATCTACAACATATTTTGAAGAAAAATTGTTTTTCAATTTCACTTCAAGGATTATCCGCTCTAGCCGTAAATCTACCGACTTAAAAATTATTTCCAGTGATTTGTCATCTCAATTATTGCCTAGATAATTCTACATGACTAGAAGTGAATTTTGCATGGCAGGAACCGAAAAGTGCCGGTAAATAGATCAAAAATGACAGGTGGGCTGTGTGAAGGCTGGTTATATATTTAAAGAATGATGAGAAATAGTTGAGAAAGTACTAATAGAGAAAATATACCTTGTTAAAATAAGAGACTAATGTCAACAGGAAGAGAACTAGCATTAATCGCAATTTATTGAACATTATTCAAAACATAACCCCGATGGCCAAATAACATTTTCTGAAACATTCCGGTGGTGGAAGAATCGCTAGTTAATGGCAAAAACTAGTAGCCAATACACTTTCCCCTTACCAACTCACATTGAAGCAGCGTGGTAAGGAACGCCTTAAAACTCCTTGATCTGGTATGTTTTTAGAGACGTATCGGTGGTTCGGAGCCCACCGTAAACTGTAGGTCACCTTGTCATTGGTAACACTGTTAAAGCCGTAAAGGGTAGGCCTGTTCAGTACAGGACATACAGAAGCCAGAGACGAATAATATTCAAAACAGCAGCTTATTTTATTGGGAACAAGAGACGTTGAGTTGATTGAAGTCATTTGCATAGTTGTCAAGAGATATCGTTGGATGAACAAGTTATTTTTACTTTCGGCTATTAGTGACTTTGCATGCCATTATCTTATAATCGCTATTTGCTTTTCCATGAAAATTCCGTCCGTTTCAGGTTATTAGGACTTTCAGAAGGGCCAAATAGTCATTAAAACTTTTCCAATTGTAACCATTCGACCCTTATTCCGTTCATTAATCGTCGAAGCTTATCAAGTTAATTTATTGAATTGAATGTGGTTTTATTACAAATACGATTTATGGACGACTTTATAAGAAAACTGGAGGTAAAAAATTCGATTGAATGTGTACTTTATAAAGAACTTTGTATGTTTGAGGTATAGATATACTCCGAATTTTTTTGTTCACATGAAAGAAGACTGCTAATGATTTCACCTGGGATTTCACCTTCTAAAATATGTAGGTACCTATGGAAATCAGCATTCAATTACATACTCTGGTAGCTAAATTTCATGAGGATCTTATTTGTCAAAAAAAGTAACCGATTGAGAAAATCGTGATCAATAAAAATAGCATTGATTCACCCTATTCCGAGGAGTGTGAGGCTGCAGGCCTACGTCGGCCGTCTTCAAATTAAGCAACGCAGTGCGTGGTGAAGGTTTGAATGAATGTCAAAGTCATGTGATTGAATAGCTATCGCTTTGTATACTAGTCCTTTTGCAAGTCATTCTAAAACCAGCGAGAACGTATATTTGCCTTGTAAAGCTTCTTTGAAAAGGTATGTCTTAAGATCTATCAAAGGACATATCGGTGATAGGGATTCCGTGCTAAACCGTAAGTCCCCTATGACTATCAAAGCAGAAAAGTTGCCGACATTCGAATGCGAGTATGGTACCTGAAGAGGAACCTTATTCCGTCTTCTGACAGTATGTGAGAATCAGCACATTCATGGGGTTATCAAAAACAAACTTATCAGAATTAATTTATTCAGTGAAGCCTCTAAAACATACCAAAATTAATCCTGAAAGTTTCAGCCCTGGGCTTTTCAAGTAAAAATATATTTAGACCTTCCTATTTCCCAATTGGTTTGTTTTTGCTATTGAATATCTCCTTTATTCAAACTGATCACAATTTTAGAATGCACAACACTTTTATTCGATAGATAGTTCATCTTTGTTGTTCTTTAAATAAAGTAGATAGTATAAACTCAAAACTTTATGTCGTACACGACACACAATAAATACACTATTTCAATTTTACATGAGCGAATCGAAAGATGCGTCGCCTCCCGTATACTCTTTCTATTGACTCAATATATTACACGGGGAAATATACAAACCTACACAAGTTTATTCTCCTGTCTCGAAACTTCATGATGAGTAAAATATAAATGTCAATATTGCTATTGCATAATGTAGTGTTTATTTATGTTTTCACAGTCCTGGAAATATAAATGTGAACATTTACTCTGACATTTTGAATCTTCATACCTTATTTCTTAAATATTAGAAATCAAATTAATGCATATTTGTCAGATTCTCTTGATATGGAGGGGAATATTCGACAATTTTATGTATATATTAGGAATGAGTTTGTGAATAAATTCTTCTTTTTATTTGCAGGTGGTGCAGGAATATGAGCGTGCTGTTATTTTCCGTTTGGGACGGCTCCTTTCAGGCGGTGCTAAAGGACCAGGTAGGTTTTTTATTATTCGCTTAGGTATATCATCACCTCATCTAACTGAGCCTTTTTATCACGCTTATATTAACTTCACTTGTATGTTTGTATGTTTGTGAGTTTGTGAATATGTAACTCTCCTTTGCATAAGGAGATGGATTTTCATTTCGCCTTTTTCTTGGTTTGTGTAGAATTATTTTTTTTGGAATTTTTGTTAAAATGTTCTTTTTGGTTGGGAGCAGATGACCAGGTTCTTAGATGTTTCATCCCTTACCATCCCTTAGATATTAAGGGTTGAAAAAAATGAGATTATTTTTTTTTTGAGAGAACCAAAAGAGATATCGTAAAAATTTAAAAACCAATCGATGGGACTAAACATGCAAAATCGTCGGCCGCGCGAATCCCATAGGAACCGCCACGTTCTGGATCATATGAGTGGGGGTAAATTTTCGGGATGAAAAGGTGCTTGATCTATAATTCTATCTCCTCTGAAACTGTTTGAAATATCTCAAATTCTCTAATATCTTCGCAAAGCTGACAAAATTTCGCAGAGGATAGCTCTTTTTGTTTTTCAAATATCCCTTTATTAAGGGCGCAAAGGGTGTTTAAAGTTGGGGGATGGAATCGACGCATTTTATTAGAAGGTTTTATCAAGTAAAAAACGTCCAGAACTCAATTTTTATATCTCGGCAATGGAAGGTCCTAGAGGGCAAAATTTTCTTCCAAAATATTTTTTGGACTTTTTCAAGAATATGCCTCACTCATACTAGGGCTCTATCTCTAATATTTCGGGAAGCTCATCACTGGTCGAAAAAAAGCTTGCATTTTTTAAAATTTTCTATTTTTTTTCAATATCTTTAAAACAAAAAAAGATATTCAAAATTGGAAAAAACGTTCTTGATCGCTTCATTTTCTTTAATTTAGTTAGGTAATTTAGTTTTTGAATAATTTCAACAATCGAAAAGCTATACTTAAAATGCTGGACATACATGTTATTTAAATAAATATAGTTTAAAAAAACTAAAAAACACGCTTTTAAAGAATATTGAACTAAAAAGTTAAAAATAAATATAGTTTAAAAAAAACTAAAAAAACACGCTTTTAAAGAATATCGAACTAAAAAGGTGAAAATATTTTTGAAAATAAACTTACAACTGTAGTTTATAAAAATATAGTTTAGAAAAACTAAAAAACACGGTTTTTGAAGAATATCGAACAAAAAAGTTGAAAATAATTTTGAAAATAAACTTAAAACAGTAGTTTATAAAAAATACTAGTATAATTGAGGGAAAAGCGTGGGGCGCTCGATATACGAAAATTATGGCACAAAGCGCCCCACGCTTTTCCCTCAATTATACTAGTATTTTTTATAAACTACTGTTTTAAGTTTATTTTCAAAATTATTTTCAACTTTTTAGTTCGATATTCTTTAAAAGCGTGTTTTTTTAGTTTTTTTAAACTATATTTTTTTAAAATAAATTTGCATGATGTCTTGTCTAGGTTTTCGCTTTTAGATTAAACTCACAATATTTAGAGCAGGTTGCTTTTGTTGTCAAAGCTCTTTTTGTATTTCATTAGCTTACCTACTATTGAGAAGTTGTCATAATGGCTTCTCAAAACTTTTTTCGAAATATGTCTATATGTGCGCGTCTAGGTACGTTAGTACGTATGCGAGAATTTTTTCACCTCCATTTTCTTACAGCCGTATTCTTTCTTAATCGAATATTTGTTCGTTACTAGTTTATTTTGATACCAAGAGCCGGTTTTATATAAAAGTCACAAAAACATTCGACTGGGATGTTTAAAATACGGAAAGTCACGATTGACAGTTGACTTTGAGCCTTCGGTCAATCTGACATTATACCTAAAACCAGCCCAAAAACGGCCACGTTTGAAATTATCGTATTACCACTGTAATTGTAACTAACAAACAAACTGAACTAGCTTAGCTATGAATAAGTGAGTATTCTCACTTGGCGATGCGAAATTTTCAGCTTCGAAAAGTTTACTTGCTTTCAAATGGCTCAATTCTCACTTGCACGGCGCGGAACAGGGTAAGCGTGTCGCGATATTAACACTAAAGTTTTGGGAGCAGAAAATTTCGCGACGCGCCATGAAAATCAGTCTTAGTGCGGGCTTACGAGTTCCGTGGTGCGCGTGAGCGGCTGGCGCACGCAGATTGCTTTGCGTACGTTGAACAGGTTTCGCGACCGTTTTGCGCCGACCCATTTACGAGTTTCTCTACAACGTACGTAGCGCGCTTTATTATTCGACTGCGACTGTCAAAACGAAATAATACGAAATGTAATAAAGATTTGGAAGAAGAGCTTCGATTATTTGTTACGAATATGAGTCAAATACAAACAATATTTGAAACGTATTAGTTCAATACTTAATTTAAGTCATCTGTAATATTTGGAGAAAAGATAAATATTCACGTCGTCATACATATCGAAGAAACAAACACACAAAATAACCGAAATCAAATCTGCATAATTTTGATGAAATCTAATCTATATATATAACGTCAAAACACAAATTAAAAATCTGAAGATATATAGTGAAAATATACAAAAGACACAATAAAATTGATAAATACTAATCTTAATTCATTTTAACTTTCGCGCACGTTGTATTATTTGTCAGGGGAAATATTTGACAGTCTCCGCGTGCGCCTGCATGTCACGTTGGCGGACCGTGGCGCACGCCAATGATTCGTAAATGATTCTATTTGCCACCATACGTTTAATTCGTAAAATTCGTTAAAGCGTACAGCTGATGAGATCATCAAACTAATTTAGAATATGATCTCAATTAACTCTGTGTTAGTTTCACTCTTATTATATCCCTTTCCAACTGACATATTTCAGGTTAATTTTTCTATTTGTCATGTTAGACGCGATGCCAAATGCTGCATATCTCTTGGCTATACCCAAGAAGAGCGGATATGACAAAAGAGTGCACTGCCTATGTTTCTCTACGTAGCCATATAAAATAATAAATGTTGCATATCAGAGGTGTTGCCTGCTGTCGATAAAACACGGATACCGAAACCGTTTTATTAGAGTTTGCAAATCACCACCAATGCGCATGTCTATCAGATTATTGTTCATCCGACGAATCTTGACAGTTTTTGGAACAGCTGATAAATAACTGGAAAAGTATTTGAAATTTGAATTAACTGCAAATCTAATCTAGATACGCGGTAGCTTGTCAAGTCAGGAACTGGCGTACAGCATCGTGTGTAATATTACATGAACCATTTGGAGCCATTTTTGACCCCCTCATAAATCAAAGAATATTTGACATAAACATGTCAAATTACGATTTATTATTAAGTGCCTACTAAAACAGTCATGGAAGAGCCCTATGTACGATGGCTAGTTTTTACCAGCAAGCCAAATTTTCGGAAGAATAAAATGAGAACTTACAGCTTTAGAACTTGCGAAGGCCTATACCTATATGAAAACTAGCCAAGTCAGACCTTAAGCTTCAATATATTATCCTAAGTAATAGGAAGAAATTATATTTTAAGTTGTTATAAATAAATTTTGGGACTGAATATTGAACTTGCAGCCATTTAGATCTTTTCTCGTTGAAGTCTAAAACCAAGGCATACATCACAGTATTGGACTTGGGGCTCTCATTTCAAATTTATGTTTTTGATGGGAAAAATCTCTTCTCCGCCTCCCTGTAAAGGTATTTCCGGTACCTGCTTGTCCACCTTTTATCTCTTTATTACCTAGTCACTGGCTTATGCGTTTTAGATATTATTGAAATATTGTTTTGACTCATTTCTTTTTGTTTCTAAACATAAATGCATCAGATATTTTTCCTGCTTACCAAATATCTGTGATCTTAATATTATTACCTATTCAGTTGTTCTATTATATTTCTTAGTCATTTTTTGTCCCAAACAAGTAAACTTACTTTTAGGTACTCCTTTTTTATTAAATGACAATACATATTAAAGAGATAACAGGCGAATTTTAATTTATTGATTTCAAGAATGAAAGTTACTTTTTAAATATTTATTTCAAAACTATATTATACATTTATCATGAGAATCTTTACATTGATAGATTATTCACAACTCTATTTCTAATATTACGAGCTTAGATGGTTTCTTAATTTCTCCATGATAATGTTGGCCCAGGCTCCTCGAATATAATGGCTAATCACTTGCATCTTCCTCAACTTTAGATGGCATAATTGTCTAAATTTCTGCTTTCCCTCTCGTAAATTATTGCCTTTGGTGTCTAAAATGCTCAATGAATACTGCTTCGGATTATTGAGGTACAGTTTGTTATGAATCATTCAACTTTTATGCAAAAAATAACTAGATAATTGTGATATTTTTATTTTCCGTTCGACAAGGAGCAATTTTAAGTCCTCATCATGACTCTCCAACGACGAACGATTATACTCACGATACTTCACTCACTTCAATGAAATAATCTTCATTCATTTTTTCCAAAACTAATATGAAAATTCCGGATGCTCCGACAAGGCACGATGCTTGAAAACAGTCAGCGAAAATAGCACACTGTTTCTGATAGGTGTTTAAGTTAATATTAAGCGATAATGGCTTGTAGCGCATGCCAACCAGCGCAAAGACACTTTTTCGAAAGACTTGCGTACAAAATTTGAAATGATTTTTTTGACAAGTCTCATCTCCTTTCTCTTGCTTTGTAGCTATGTTAATAAATACGATGAATAAGGCTAAATGTTCCCATTATCTTTCAGTGATGATTTGACCTAACAACCTTGCAATCTTATATACGTATGTCTAGGAGACTGCGATATGTTGACGACAAAAAAAGTTCAATTAAAAAATAGAAAAAATAAAATAGAAATATTCCCTGTTTCTGGTTAATTTATTCTTAAATCAAGTCTGTATATAAATACCTACTATTGCCTTGTTTTGAAATTTCTTAAATTGCCCTGAACAAGAGAATAGACATTCTCGAAAGCTCAGCGTAATTCACAGAATTTTATTTATTAAATGAACGCATCCTCAAGAATCATCTGTCTTAATGTATATTAAATCAGTCAAGAATGCAAAATAAAATATGAATAAAATAGCACGTTAAGCTAGAAAATTTTTTTGATAATTACAACAGATTAATCAATTAATTAATTAATTAAATTAATTAATGTAGGGGAGCGAAATGTAATGACGAACATCTAAGGAAAATAATATTTTATCCATAAATTATTCAGCTTTCCATCTGAACAATGGTAATGGTAACATAATACAGAAACTTCCCTTCTGTAGGGAACAACAAACTAAACATATCTTTCAAGATTATCACAAAAACACAACAAATGTTATGGGTTAAGTCTATTGTCGAATAAATATCCATGAAGGAAAAATATATATATGCTAGTAATTTTGAAGTAGAATTAACATTATATTATATTTTTTTGTGCACCAAGTGGTTAGTTCAAACATTTATGAATGTTTTATTTTTTGAAGGTTCATTTATGTTCTGTGATTTGAGAAATAATATTGCACTTTCCTCGTGCTGTAATCCGGTAACCCGTGATTTTAATTTGCAATTTTCAAAAAATACCATTGCAGGTATTTTTGAGGGGATGGAATATTGAATAATGACCACAAAGGGACCATCCCACAAAGCACCTCTTCTTACTGGAAAAATAAGCTTCAATATCAGTGCAAGTTTTCTATGCAAAAAACATCTACAAACATGTTAGACCATACTTACACTTATTAGTCATCCTGAAAACTACTGAAACGATTTTGATGAAAGCTGTGCTGTTCCTTATGTTCAAGTAAATATAAGTTAATAAGAAATGTCACAATCTGGTTATTCATTTCGGTGAAATATGTGGACAAACTTACATACATACAAGCAAACATACACCTTTAAAAAAATGTATATTTGTTCGGAAGCCCTAATAGATTATCATATCCTTACTAATATTATAAATGCCAAAGTACGTTTGTTTGTTACGCTTAAACGCCTAAACCACTGAAGTGATTTTGAGGAAATTTGGTACAGAGATAGACCAGCCTTTGGCAAAGAACATAGGTTACCTTTTATTGCCCGTGGGAGTTTATGAGGTGGGTTCCGTACCTGAAAGTTGTATATTTCTGAACTCTATGGCTGGTTTTTGATGGTCTTTTTATCATGTATGTTTGTAGTATTTATTGGAATGATCTTGAGGTGGAGGGTTCTATACCTGTAATATCCAAAGAAATATTTTTGAGCTCTACGGTTGAATTTTCGTGGATTTTTCGCTATGTTTGTGTGCAGTATGTCACTGGACTGTTTTGTGAGAGTCTGCCAGTGCGACTGAGACTTAAGGTGGAGGTTTCCATTCCGGAAAATCGCTAAGACATATGTAGGAGACATTCTCACGCTGTTATCTCTTGGTGGATGAATCTGGGTTGGTGTTCGGACTGTTTCTACGTGTGAGTAGGACTCCTAGGTAGAAGGGTTCCATGCTCAAGACTTTTTATGACTTTATGTTTTCTTACCACATAATATGTTTACCTGGGAATTGCAATTGATAACCTTCTTTTTTGAAGTCGGTTAAAAAGTGTTATCGTCATCGTTGTGAGTGCAGAGCGACGCATTGTCCGAAGGCGTTCGCTGAAGATTCTGAATTATCGAAATATGGGTAGGTACTTGTAAATTGCTCGTTGTTAAAAATGGTTTTCTGTTTGGTCTGTATGTCTCGATCTCAAGAACATTTTCGAAATACAAGAATATTTTTGAAATAACAAAACTGACCCTATTCATCATAGATAAAAACTGGGGATCAAAATGAGCATAAGATTATTTTTTGGATTGCATTATTATTTTTAGTTTAGATTTAGTGTAGATTTATTTTTTCTTCTTATAGATAGAATTTATTCATCCCAGAAATAATAAATAATGAGAAAATTAACTGTATACTATCTCCGCAAAAATCAATAGCTACGCAACACTATCACGTATATATTTTATCTCTCATCCTGCTTAGTGTGAGATTGATTGAAAGAATAGGTATTTGAGTAAAAAACGGCACTTGCCTATTGAAAATGTGAAAAATAATATACCTCAAAAAATATTAATCTTATGATATTGCTGCATATATTTATTTACTTCTGTTAGATACTTTTTATCAAATTAAAAAAAATATCATGCTCTTTGTAGTCTTTAAATACCATTCAGATAAATCTGAACAAATATATAGGAAAACTCATTTTAGATATTGCTTATTATTATTTTAATTATATTAGAACCTGTAAAATAAATCATCAATAACCTAGCTCACGGATATAAATTGTTTGTTATAATACGTTGTAATGTCTATCTATTTTTAGATACTGGAACTACAAAGTATAGAGAAGTTCAATCGAATACCAGAAAATACTACCCCTTACAGAATATAAGCTTCTAGAAACAATGACAATAATTACTGTGTAGATCGATTTTTGGTAGACAATGGATGACAAATATTTAGGACAATAGAATATTAGCTGTGATACAACAATGCTGGATCGAGTTTCTGTTTGTTGTGTTTATTCTGAGATTCCGTCCATCTTATGCGGAACAAGGAGTGAATACACGTACTGAAATGAATGTGACAACAATTGTTACAATTATTTTATTGTTCCCATAGTTCTAGATTTAATCTTCGAACGGGTCCTTCAACATAGCATATCCTCGGCTGCAAATATCATTTGGCAAAGAGTTGTACTGTATTATTTTCTTTTATTAGTTATCACAAATAACAATTCCTAATAATCAATATTGCCGCCAGAGTGTGTTATAACAGATGTATAGGATAAAGTAATTTCCTCAATAATTTAACCAATGTTTCGCTAAAATATCTGCCTTATTTATGTGATGTTAGATGTGTTTCAACCTTCTATAATTTATGCCTTATCAAGTGATTTTAAAACAATCTATTAATTCGGCTCTAAATATATGGAAGACCCTACATACACACATACACCAACGTGTTTGGTAAGTTGTCTACGATATCGATTCTAGATAATTGCCGGAAAGATTCAAGTCTTATGTGAGGTTTACATCAATCTATTTGTTGTCGTTCAACAAGTATCTGAAAATTTGCTATACATTATTCAAAAAGCTAATTCTAAATTAAATTATGAAATTTACTCGTTAACATATTAGCTGCTCAATTTTAGCCACCCAACTACAGAATGCATAAGGGTGTCTCCTAAAGGGATCCAAAGATACGTGTTCTAGTGTTTTATATGTAAATAGATTTTTTTCCCTAAATACTGTCAATTTCAAGAGTCAAAACTTATACAGTCAGGAAAAGGTAGTTGGTAAAGGTGAATTCACCTTCTTCAAAATTCCAACTAAATGTACCGGGTTGACCAATAAGCCTCTCGTCCGGCTGTATCTATGAATGAAATGAAAAATTGGTTTAAATATTTTATCGAAATTATCCTCATGCGGAAGAGCTTAGATCAGCTAATCACCTATCTTATGGATTAATTTCATTTACTTTCAATTGTCTCCGGTAAAGGGCACCTTTGAATGAAAAAAACTGAACTCGTAGAAGTTTACAGGGGAGCGCGTAGCTGCGGGTTAACACTGACCGATCGTCGAAGTTAAGCAGCGCAATACGATGAAAATGGCTTGGACGAGTGACCGTTGATGCGAGCGCGTTTGAATCTCTCTGTCGCAGTTCATTCTCCTCCTCTCGTAATGCAACGGGAAACCAGCGAGAGTATATTCACTAGTACAGCTCTCTGGAAGGCTGTGTCCTTAAGATTTATATTGAGACACATCGGTGGTTCGGAATCCACGTTAAACTGTAGGTCCCCTTGTCTGTGGTATCACCTTCAAGGCAGAGAAGCCGCCAACGCTCGAATACGAGTACGGCACTCACAGAAGACAGAAGAAGTTTGCAATGTTAAATTTTATACAAAAAGGCGCAAACCGTATGTATATATCGTTTTTTAACTCGAGATATGATTAAAAATGCATAAATGTGGGTAGTAACTCACTATGTATTATAAATTATCAGTCAATAAAGGTCACTGTGTCAAATTCAATAATTGTTATTTAACAAGATTAGCTGATACCCATGGGGTGATCCAAGGAACTGTTTTAAGACCTCTGCTTTTTCTTTTCTTTAAAAATGTCATTATTCATGTAATAAATTCCAGCAAAATCGTCCTTTCTGCTGATGATACTATGATATATATATAGTAGGTGAGGACTTATGTTATACAACAATTTTATAAATAACGATCTCTAAGTAATCTTTCTTCTTTTTTATGTGCCTTGTCTTCGTAGAACGTTAGCTATCATCACAGCTATTTGGATCCTGTGTTGAATCCATACCAATCCCGTAAATTCTTTAACCACGATGTTCTCCGGCGTTCTGCTGTTCGTTTGACCTCTATTTTCCCTTGCGTGATATTTTGTAGTAAACAATATTTCTGGTGTCTCATTAAATGCCCAAAGTACTGCAGCTTTCTTATTTTTATGGTGTTAAGTATCTCTGTTTCCTCTTCAGTACTGTGATGTTGCGAGTTTGATCAAACCACGATATTTTGAGTATTCTTCTATAACACCACATTTCGAAAGTCTCAAAATACTTAGTTTTAGTCTTGTTCAGTGTCCAACTCTCCACACCAGATAGCAGTGTAGAGAACATGTAACATCGTAGCAACCGGATTCTTAGAGTCAGGGCGAGATCTCTACTACAAAGTACTTTGCTAATTTCCTTGAAGCACCTACGGGCTTGTTCAATTCTTGCACTTATTTCATTTTTGTTAATCTACTCTGTGTTTAGTTAAAATCCCAAGTACCTATTAGCTCTTTACCTGTTCCAGATACGTATCTCCAATTATGTTTGCAGGTTGCTTGCTAATGACCGTTACCTTCGTCTTTTTTATGTTGATATCCAGTACTGCATTCAAGCACACTTCGGTTACCCTTATGAGTAACATCTGTAATTAGTCTGAGCTTGTGGCTAAAAGAACCGTATCATTCGCCGTTGACCATTATACCGTCACATTTATTCATTAAGGCTTTTTTTAAGATTATGAATAGTAACAAATCACATCCCTGCCTCACACCTCGTTATATAGCAATCTCTTCTGTCTTCATATCATCGACTCTTACTGCGGCAGATTGGTTTCAGTACAAATTTTGCAATCAAACGGATATCTTTACCGTCCAATTCCATGTCTTGTAAAACCGATAACAATCTTTCGTACCTGACACGATCAAAAGCCTTCTGGAAATCTATCTTTATACGTCAACATTTACATCGTGGCATTTCTGGACAAGGACATTTATTCCAAGCAAGGCCTCCCTCGTTCCATAACCATCGCGGAAACCTAGCTGGGTGTCACTGAGGTAACTCTCGCACTTTCCGTATATGCGGCTATATTTACTTTAAGAAATATTTCCAGTAGATGGCTCATCAGACTAATGGTTCTATATTCAGTACATCTCTTGGCATTTGATGTCTTCGGTATTATGATAAAGGTCGATTCTAGCCAGTTCTTTGAGATGTCCAGCATCATAAGTATATTAAATTGAAGAATTCATTAATTTTGTTCAGAGCTTTCTTAGTGTTAATAAGTTTGTAAATCTCGGCGGGTATGTCATCTGATCCGGTCGCTTCATTATTTCTAGCCTGTTTAATAGCCTTTTCCACTTCTTCCATGGTGCTTATGTTTGAGGGTATATTAGAACTGTTATCTCGGAAAAGATCTTTAATATATTCTGTCCATGTGTTTAGCTTTTCCTCTATGCTTGTGATCGGTTTCCTTTGGCTATTATGTAAGTGTAATAATGTTTTATGTCCTTTAAACATTCGTGCTGCCAAGCAATCATTTCGAATGTTTAAACAACAATAGTTTGAGAGTTAGAAAATCTAAATCTTAGTATGCCTACTTGAAGAAAAATCTATTTTGAATGATATTGACCTTGACATATTGAATGTTAGTATTGTGAATGAAAAATTATTATTTGTAAATTAAGTAAGTACCTATGCAAGTATTTAGGTGTTATTTTAGATTAAAACCTAAGCTTGGAATCCGATGCTAATTATTTTTTAAGAAAATTTCCTCAGAAAAAGTATTTTGTCGCTATAATTTGAGAAACCATGTATAATTATACCAAAAATATATTGTATAATAGTAATAGTATTTCAGTGCCTCATTTTCAATTTTGCTCAACAATATTGTAAAACAAACCTCGATACATGATTGAAATTTTAGATTGTTCAAAATAGAACTATGAGAATAATTTTGAAGTGCATCAAGTATACACAAATCAATTGTTTTGTTTGAATACACTCAATTTATTATCCGTTAAACAGAAAATAGTATTTAATATTGCTATATTTATTTTTTAAATAAAGAATCAATTATCACCACAAGGAAGCAACAATGTTTTTAAGAATATTCACGACCATAATACGTTGCTGTGGAAATTTGAAACATAATAAATAAATGTAGTATTAGTGCTAAACTTTGTTTGAAGATGCACATTATGATATTTTTTTAATATTTTAAGGTTTTTTACAACAATCTGTTATAGCTTTATGTGCATATCTCAAATTATGTTTTTGTTGTGTTCCTCAACCTATATTTTATGCTTCCTAATTTTCTGTTTTTGTAAATTTTTAACTAATTAAAAGTTTTTTATTATTATTGTTGATTGCCATTTTTTATATATTTTTGGCGCTTAGAGCCAAATTCTAAAGTTAAATTTTCATTTCAGGAATATTTTTCATACTACCTTGCATCGATGCCTATGCTAGAGTCGATCTGCGAACGAGGACTTATGATATTCCACCACAAGAGGTGAGTTATATTTTGTTACCTTAATCGTTGTGAATATCCAGTGGAGTAATTTTCATGGATATTTCGAATAACTCGAAAGTTTATATCCACCTACTCGGATAGAATAAAATTCAAAATATAATAACGCATTGCTACTGTATTAGGTACAACGGGAAGGCAAAAAAATATAACCGAGTAACAAGAACAATAAACTTTATCAGATCCAATGTGCCTCTGATATTATTTCGCAGTTGCTGTTTCGTAATCAGTTGAAGTTTGTCGACAAGTTTGTTCAAAGTTCAACATCCCAACAAGCTTAGGGACAAGCATGTCAGCGGTCTCACCACATCTTCTCTACAGATTCTGATTTATAGAACTTTTGGTGATAACTTTCAAATTAAAAAAAAATATGGCATATAAAATGTTCTTGTTCCTCCAAGAAATTGCAACTTATTGTTGAGTTCTGAACTGAATAATATTAATATATATATAATAATTTCCTTATTTTTATTATAAAATAGTTATTAGACGTTAATGCTTTGCTTTTATATCGAATAGGTCATATAAAACCCAGTTTCCTTAATTCCGTAACATGAACTGAATAATTGCAACAGATAGAAAATAATGGTTGATTATAAAGGGTAGGGGAATATATTTGATATTTGAAGCTCTTGTCTGAGAATTCAAATCATATATGAATATTGGCATATATAGGTACTAAACATAGATACTCTTGTTGATGGAAATTTATAAAGTAGAATATAACTCGATGAAATAAATCCATATACAGAAGCCTTATTGATGGCAGTCTTATGGGCCCTCAATAAAAGGATTCAATACCCAACATAATGCTCGTTCAAAAAATAAATCAGTATTGTGGATTTAGCTGTAGGAAAGTTATAGGATTTGCTCTTGAGATTTCTTTCGTGGGTGATAGAATGATAAAATATGAACACTTGGTTGGTTTATTTTGTCTATAGAATACACTTTGTTTCCCAGCAATTTGCAATTTGGAATTACTTTAACGGAGATAAATTCTTTTTCAAATAGTGACAAGCAATTTCCGCTGTTGTATTGAAATACTTGTTGCTACTTCTATGGCCATAAAAATCTTCATAGGAGACTTATTTTCGTTACAGATTATTGTTAACAATGTTCAAGTCAAAATGGAAATTTGGAAATTCTGACATCTTTATCATAGAACAAATTTTCCTATTAGCCTGTATATCATTAGTAAAATACTCCAAACACTAATATATTTCATATTGTGTTGAATAATGCTTATAGAATAAGTTATCTTAGTACTAATCGTCTTATAATTCATTAATAAATAACACAATATCATTCCGTGTTCAACAGACACCAACCAAGGCTGTCCGTGCAAAACCTGAAAATAATTTTGATCACAGCTGATCCAAAATGTCTAAACTCTTCCCAAATGAATTCTAGTAAAATTTTTCTCATTATCTGCAATATTTCTTCAGAATAAATGTGTGGATATAGAAACTTCGGAATTATATTGATTCAGAATAATGAAAAAAGGTCATGTATATGTGAATGATTTCCTTTGGTTATAGAAACTTAAAATATTTAAGCCATCTATTCTTAGGTTCTGTGAAAATATTGTAACGTGGTTATGTAGTCATGTATTTACGGTTAATATTTGTTTAGTCTCTGTTTATTTCTACTTCCTTGTTTGGTATAGTTGTTTCATGTTATAGTTCATTATTTACTTCTAGAGTTGGTAGAGTTATTCTCGATCCTTCCAGAAACTTATGTGAGGTGCAATTTTTCATAGTATTATCAGTTTGACAAGCCTCTAGAACATAATTCTGTGCGTCTAGATAATCATAGAACATTCTCGATGAATGTCATGTCAAAATTCAGACATATAAAGCCGTGTCGATCACGGATCAGAGTGAGTCTTATAAAGTCAGTTGATAACAGTCAGTCTGTGGCATCAGATGTTATTAATGGTTCTGTCGGTAAAGACAGTGACAGTATATATTGTCAAGGTGACAAGTGGTGACCGTTGTACCACAACAGAAGGTCGTGTACAGAGTGTTCAAAATAAACCATTGGAAGCAATCCGCGAACTTTTGAGTCTTACGCAAGTGAGCTCACCCTACAACGTTTAGCACAGGGTTATTCAATTGTTGATTCATGCGTAGTCTGAGGGTCAACGTAGATATTATAGTATCAAAGTGTAAATAACTATTGAACTATAGTGTATTTAAATGAGCAATGTGATTATGTTATTAGCTCGGAACTTTTTAGTGACTTTTTTTTAACCTCTCAACATCATTTGACATTCAGAATGCATAGATAAAGGATTGTTTTAAAATTTATCAGTTTATCTACAGATTTACGGAGTTGTCAAATCAATTTATTATTGACGTCTACAAACATGTCATGGGAAATTCTCATGTTTGTATGATATAATTGTTATTTTAATATGATGTTACTTGTCAATACCAAACGAATCATAATATAAGTTAATTTATTTATGTCAGTTATTTTAAACGTCAGATATGGCAAATTATTAATTATCGTATCCTATTAAATAGGTAATCAGCTGATTCTAATCAAAGTTGATTTTTCAATAAGTACCTATTGGAAATTTCGGCATACCAATTTACCTGTGACGTAATATAACTGGTTACTTAAATTGACTATAGCTTGGTTTATTTAGAATATTCAATATACTTATAGGTATATGTAAAGTATATTCATATCATGTTTTTGATAATTTACCAACAGATTTCCTTAGTAGTTATTTAAAATCCACATATTCAAAAAGTTATAATTAGATACTTATGTTGTCCTATCTACCTCATTAGTATTCTGTTCATTCTTTTCCTCATTTATCTTGTAAAACCAGACTTTAAGTTTCGAAGGACCGGGAGCACGTTGTAGCGAGTAAAGCTAACACTTGATAATCACAAAGTTTCTCTTTGTTAATTCCCTGAAGATGAAAGTCATAGTCCCGTGTAACTTAAAATGAAATGAATAATACACATTTCAAATAGTCAAACACAAAGAAAACTCTCATTAATAATACCTACTTGCCATGAACCCACGCCCTTATTTTACTCACAATAAAATCTTCAGAAGATTATGAAATTTGGAATGTTTGTTCATATAATATGAAGCCATAGAAACGTAGTAAGAAATAATTTTATGTATTTATGATTTTAAGAGTTAGCAAATATTTGATAAACTTATACAATTAGACAACTTCGTGCAAGAAATAGTTCCCTACACTGTGGCGTTTAGGTAGGACAGACTAAAAAAAGAATTTTATCAATTGTTGTCTATGTGCGCATCCGACATCTCATCACGCCAAGAACACAAAACGGATACCGAAAATGTTTGGAATAATGACATTTTATGTCCCTTGCTCTAATAAGGCATTCCCATTTTTAGGGTTCCGTATCCAAAATGACGAAAACGGGACCCTATTACCAAGTCTTCGTCCGTTTGTCAGCAGGCTCTATCTCGTGAACCAAAAAAAATCCCGTTGGCCTATAGCCAGCGGAAAGGTAAATTTCTCAATTTCATTGGTATACCTATATGTCATTACATATATATTGCCGTATGTATCATAGCCTTTCGGTTAGAGGTTTTTGTTTTGGTTGTTGAATATAAAGCAGACCTATTTCTTATCAAAAAATATACTATATATTTTTTTAATCAGGGTCTATATTAAGATCTCGAGAAAATGTACAATTACATCAAATTTATATTGAGTGCTCATATTTTATCAATATTTCGAATTTTTCCTTTATTAATTTTTTATTTTTTTTTCTATACATTTTATGGAAAATTGCTTCGAACAAAAGTTGATTATATCTATAACCCAAAATTATTTTTGATGATATTTACAGTAAGGCTCTTTTTTGATAATTTTTTTAAATGTTTGAACGGTCGCCATTTTGAAACTACTTACCCGATATTGCCCAATAATGAACGTGGCCGAGATATTCATGAGATTGATTTTTGTAGCAAATTTGAGCTTGATACCTCCAAAACTGGGACCTCTATCGTGTTGACAAATTTCGTAATATCCGTATATATATATAAACTTTTGAACCAAATGTTTTTTGGACTAACTTAGATAGATATATAACACCATGCCATTGCATATTTTTCGAAATTCAAAAGTGTGAACGATCGCAATAGGTACATTTCTATAAGAAATTTACCTAAAAGGTAAAAAGCTCAAATTTTCACAGAATGTGTATTTCTGTTGCCGCTACAATAACATCCACAATCCATCCGTTCGTCTGTCATTGGGCTGTATTATATGAGCCGTAATAACGAAATTTTCACAGAATATCAATCTCTATGTTTGATATAACATCAAAGTCTACGTGCATCCATAGGTCTGCCCGCTATGAGTTGGACTCGCACTTGGCCGTTTCTTAACTCACCTGTCATTAACCGAAGTCTCAATTAAAGCTTTATCATCCGATCCTGTTTTAATCAGGATTTTCATGTTGCAGTGTCCGTGTCCAACATTTGTTGAAATAAGTACTAGAAAAATCATGTGCGTGGATACACATTTCTATCTTCGGAGTTTCGAGAGGAACATGAACACATGTGCCCAGATTTCTTCCTAATGACGTTTTTATCATCAATCAGCAATTTGTGCTTAAAAAAATGCTCTCTCTATAAATTATTGCCACGTTCTTTGCGGCGATAACGATTCAACATTTATTTTTTAACATAAATAATGATCATGCTGTAACAGTATATAATAATTATATTAAACGAGCAATACTTATATATATATATATATATATATATATATATATATATATATATATATATATATATATATATATAAATTTTATTTCGGAATCCGGTCTACCGATTTCGATGAAAATTCATATGTATGGGTTTTAGAGTGTATTGAATCGATTGGTTGTATTCACATTCACTAGTAAAATCGTTTTCAGCAATTAATATTCCCATTTTATAAGTTTTATAGATTATATATCAGATATCAATATGAACCCAATAATATAAATCTAAAGTTCAGTTCCTCTGTTCGAATTCTGATCACCCATATAAGTTTCTTTTTAACAAAACCCATTTTCTTAAAATAAAAGTTGTTAATACGAGTTTCTAATTATTTAATCGGAAATTTTCAATGAAAATTTGTTCGATACTTTCATATTTAATGGTGTTACCCTCGAGGCCCATACTATATAGCTATTTAAAGAGTTTTGATATATTTATCATTCATAGAATATGTGAACAATAAAAGCAGTATTTACCGATCGCAATACATTTTAACTAGAAATATGCACATTTTTAAACTAAGATCCTTAACTTAACTCTTATAGACCCACTCTAAATCCTGTGTGATTAAATATAAAACTAAGAAATTGGTCGAATCCATCGTTCTGCTATCAGCCGCAGGCTTGATGGCCAGACTCTTGATCGTCATCCCTCGCGTCTCTCACCCTCTCGCCAAGGTTTGGAGGCGGGATATTCAAAAGTGCTGTTCTTTTCGTTTATTTTTCATTACGCATTCACCAGTCTGCAATTATTATATAGTTATTTTTATTAAATAAAACTCTGTATTTTCTCAACTGTTTATTAGTTGTAGTAGTATAGTTTATTAGAATTGTAGAAATTCCTTTTGAAATTAATTATATTTTATCTTCAATGTTAACTCTTAAGAGAGATTCATTATATTGGACATTTTTTGTCAAAATATATATTTTTTATATCCAAAGGTCCAGTATGCAAGGTGCGTGCCATTAAAGCTGCCTCTTGGATACTAAAACGCCTTCATGTTCCTCTTCTGCATGTCACATCCACATCTGAATCTGAATCTAAATATCCCGATCCCGCAGCCAAACTTAGGGCGAAAGGGTGATAGATGCGAGGGAGGACGATCGAGAGTCTGATCTTCGAGCCGCAGCTTGTACCAGCGCGATGGATTCTGCCAATTTCTTAGTTTGATATTTATTGTTACAGCATGCTTATTATCTATGTTAAAAATATAAATGTTGAACCGTTATCACAGCAAAGAACGTGGCAATAATTGTTAAAGTGAGCATTTTTTTAATTTAAGGCTTAGTTTCCGTGATAATGACTGATATATGACAAAAATTATTAACACTGCTGCTTTTTTGGCAGTTTGCGAGCCGAGATATTCGCTGTCGAAAGTTAGAAAACATGGGGGATTGCACTGTTCCTCCAAATTATTTAAATTTTTTGAGACATTACGACCACAAATAAATAATTCAAAATTTGCCTGACCGAAAAGTATTTTATGCTCTATCGATATATGTAAAAAACACAAAATTTCGCATTACTTTTTTGCACAGGTCGATCGTTTGACGACTTTAGGGATAAATAATTCATGGTAATACCAATTGTTCCTGTAAGTTACAGATTTTAGTCTCGAAGAGCCCACAAAATGATTTTTAAGCGACTTTCGGGGTTCTGCGCGCTACCCTATTTGTTGTTACTTTATACTTTTTAGAGCATCATCTAATAAAGCCGGTCATAGTTTTTTCTTAAAATATATTTATTACACAATTTTGAGTGGCCGTGACTAATAACACATTAAGATGTAAGTAATTTCAAACCTGTCATCACTAAACTAAAACTAACAAATTATTATTAAATTAAAATTAGGTTTTTATTAAGTTCTCTAGAATTTAGAACATAAAAACATCTGAAAACGTGATTTTCATTTAATAAAATCGAGATACCCTATTTTTTATTTAGTTCATTAAACTTAAGCAGGTGGTAATACAGGAATGGTGATTAAAAATGTATTTAACTCATAAACCAATTCATTAATGCGAAGGCAACTTTTTCTATTGATAGCTTTCCTATCGATACACAACATTATTGTGCAAATATTTACTTTATATTATCTAGGAGTTCGGGAAATGAGTACATACGACAAACTTCTCAGACGCCTAAATTCAAAACTTTATGAAATTTCCGAGTGCAAATATTTTATGAAATCATTAGGTCCATAAAATAGTCATCAGGAAGTTTTTATTAATACGGAACCATCTTTCAGAAATGTTCATTTTTGAATGATATTTTTTTATATTTCGAAGGATTTTTTTCTACTGGATTAGCTTCATCAAACACAGAAAATTTCAACTTTCAGCCGTTCTGAAAACAGAATAAAAATAGTTACACGTTTATCTACTATGCCAAACGATATTAAATACATACTTACATTGAAACATACCTACAGTCGAATTGTATACCTCGTTCTTTTGGAAGTTGGTCAAAATTATGAAAATGTTTGTTAGTACATGTATATATATAGAGAACATGTGATATGGAAAGAATACCTATGTCTGAAATGAAATACAAAAAGACATGAGTATCGAATATACCTATTGTAATTTAGGTAGTGCTTAATGATTCATAATAATTATTCTGATATGGCTTTGTTTTCTTTAAAAACATTATCTTTCTTCAACTATACATAAATAATGAATGGAATGAAGACATATTCCACTAATCACGTTTAGGAACTTTGCATTGTGATCAAATAGTGCTGAACATTAACGTTAATGATGACTGCTAAGCACTAATGTGCGATGTGTTTAAAGGGGACTCGAATACGCAATTGCAAAAATAAACTACCACTTCTCTAGTACTTCATGGAGCTTTTCGAGAACTTGGTAGGTACAATAGAGGGTGGATTATACGCTACACTAATAATTATCCGAACGCCTCTAGTTAACTGAAAGTTATTTGTTCACCATCTATAATTCAATTTGATGCATCAGTATGTATTTGCTTAACAAATAATATTCTAACATTATCTTCTAAATTTGTTCATTTAATTCTTTAATTAAATCGTTCTCCCTTTATATGGCCGATTAGCACGCACGAACCTCAGTTTCAAATTATCATAAAAGCGAGGGGCAGATGGTCATTATTTATTATACTGAGACTGTACATCACGTTATGTTTTAATAATTTGTTGATTTGATTTTCCAATCAATTTCTTTTCGATTTGAATGGTCGGCTAGCACTTATTATTCTTAAATTAAAATATCATCTTGTCAAAATGCAAATAGTGAATTTTTGCTTCTTTTAACAGACAGTATAACGTGGTTTAGATTATTTATTTACACTACTATCACACATTCATATACCTACAACTGCTTCGCACGGTTAGCATTAAAATGGTTATTGTGACACAACCTTAGAAGATAGACATATGCAATCGCAGACTTTTTTTACATGTCTTTAAGATATAAAATTCAGTAGTACATTATTTTGATCTATCTCGTAAAATTTAACCAGCGTTTGCAATGTGAGCACATACATATGGTTTTTGCTAAATCACATTAGAAATCTCTCGAATTCTTGTTTTTTTTGTACGATAATATGCATGTATTATATATATATAAATCATACTCTGGAATCACTCTGTTTATTGATGAAAACCGCATTCAAATTCGTGGCGTTGTTTAAAAGATCTAAGTGTACAGATGGCGGGAGTTTGCTTTATACAGTGTAGACATAATAACATCCAATACTGGATATTGCTGAACTCATCTCCCATATATGGGCAGGTGGAGATATTCCAGAAGCATCCGTGATTGATTAAATGTTCCAACAGAGCCGCGAACATTCCAAACCCCTCTCGATATGAATCCAGACATCGAGCGTCTATTGAGAACCAATAGCGATCGGTGACTCCGTTACTACATCGAGCACTATCAACGTGCTCACTCGGGGATATCGTAGCACTAAGCTCCTCCCTCCTAAGAGATTCTCTTGGATGGCTCGTCGCTACCTCCCACTTCCCCTGAGAACCACTACACTATTCATTTTCTTCATACTATTTTCCAAAAAATATCTTAGTATCTTGACCTTTCTGTACATATATTTTCAGATAGCAGTAACTGATCTCAGATTTAAATCTGTTGGTCTGAGATGTAAACTGAACTAATTGGTAGTTATTTATTTTGAGTGAGATCTACAATTCATCGACGAACGGTAAACAAGAAGGCTAAATAAACGTAATACGGTTAAGGTAGAGGCTAGCTAGTGAGGTGTTGATAAATTAAAGAGAACTGGAATAAAAAGGTATATAATCAAATTTTCTACCTGCCTCTTTTGGCAAGTCGGGCAAAAATAATTCTAATTCAATCAGTGGAAATGCACTGAGAACAGCAGTTTATGGCGCAGAACTATGAAAAAATCGAGATAAGAATTGTTAAGATGCTGGAGGCTTGTTTCCGTCGGCATCGAGTCCTGAATTAATCCAATTTTATCTGAAAAAGCACAAGATCGTGCAGTGACTGGAATAGGAGCTAACTACTATCGTGACTTTCATAAGGATCCAAAAATCCTTTCCTAGAAATATTTGGAAAAGTGAAAATATTCAACCACATAGAAGAATCATAACAGAGTCATAGAAGCAGAAGATGATGCGGATTGAGTGCACGCTGGTAATAATTGAACATGGTCTGGAGATTTTAATCGAGATATAATCAGTCTAAGTAAATCTCTAGTTAGCCCCTATTTTACTCACTTTTTGCATTTAGCGAATCTAGGCTTCTATCAACTTAATAGGATAATAGAATTACATACATTTCAAATGGCTAGGAATTCTAGAAAAACGACAAGGGAGCTGTCAAATTGAAATTCATGGTGAAAAATTCAGACCTGACGCTCCAGTTTATTTTCTAGATAATTTTCAGAAATAGCTTCAGCAAAATAAATATGAAAATGAAATACCAAATGCTCGGGCGACTTCAGTATTTCCCATATTTTGATAGACGCAATGACATTATTTAGCGAATTAGGGTTCCACTTAGTAAATGTTGTATTTCCTATGTTTTGTACTGTCGTTAATTTGTTTACTTTCGACAAAATATTTCAAAGATTAATAACATGTATAAACTTGGTCGATATTTCTCAAAGTTGCAGGAGAGACCGATCACATATTTTGCCAACGATTACATTAAACGCTTGATTTTATTCTAAAGTACCTTCTCTATACCTACTTTATTAGCAAAATTGGTAGTTTGACTTTAAAATCATTAATTTGAATTGTAGAAGTTTTCGGCATTTAAAAATATTTATGTTCTTCATTCCTGTGCGTATAGAATTCACATACACACTGATTGATACAGTTTATTTATTTAATAAAAAGAAAATTCACACACACGTATTACAATTTATATTCACTTCTGATCACTACTAACCAACTGATAACAATTTATGACAACAACATTAGAAGTACACACCAAGGGTTGTACTCAAAAATGTATTCAGTGAAATCATCCTTTCGAATAATTATGTAACAGCACTCTTCACAGAAGACGACAACAACGTTGGATGTGCTGTCACAACAACGTACGAAGTAATTGACTCATTTCGTATATTCAATCTCTGCAGCGTATACACAGCCGAACTCTATAGCATGTATCTGACTATTCGAGGGAGCGATAACAAATCCATAGCAATATGTACTGACTCACTATCCTCATTGACATTGATACAAAACATTTACTCATCACATCTGCTGGTGCAAGATATCCTCGAATTACGTCATAAACTTACAACACAATCTGTAACCACAACCTTCATATGGGTACACTCCCATGTCAGCATAATAGGTAAGGAACTAACAGATTAAACTGCAAAGGAGAACAGCTCCTTAAGCACTCCAAGAGACCACATCAAGCTCTCAACTGATCTAAAATGCCATTCATGAAAGATAATGTACAAGTCGTGCCAGAATTACTGCAACACTAAACTCAGTCACGTTTAACCCCCAATTCCATCTACCAAAATGCCAACTATTGATCGCAATAAAAAAATCATCCATGGATATATAATCTACCCACTTGCAGCAGCTGTAGGTAACTACAGTAGGCTCACGATCCAACACATCCTCACCGAGTGCCAGCAATGCCAAGCATTACGCCAACAACATAATATGGAGGGAACCTTAACAAAAATACTTGGCTCCATTAACAACCTCTCCACAGTTATGAACTTTTTAAACGGTGCTAATCTCCTTCATCAAATATAATAAAAAATATTGTTAATGATGGACTCTAGATGTCAAATCTTAGATGTAATTGTTTATAAATACTATGTAAATATATCTTTATTGTAATTGTGTCAATGGCCAATGATGCAGAGACACATTAAACTTAATAAATAAAATATGACAATATTTATTTCACTCGGTTGGTACGTTCAAAACTGACTTATTTGCCGCGCTCTCGTTGCAGTATTTAAATCTATCGAATGAGACACCATGAAGCTTCTTGGAACCTCCCGACGCAAACCGAACACGGTCGATGCTACTCGATTTACCAGCGCGATGTTCGATGAGTCGAATTCATGGAGTCTCTCGATCCATCTGGCTACCTGGCCCTTTGGGTTCTTGAATCGCAGTTAGCCACTAAAAGTATGCATGGTCGGTTCTTAACAAGAATTTTATACTCAATAAGAATTTGTAGAAATGCTCCACAGCTTTCACAATGGCCAACAATTATCTTTTCGTGACGCAGTAGTTTCTCTCCGAGTTCGATCCCCACGTTGCTTCCGTTTATGTACAATATAAATTTTCCCGTTGGCTGGGGACAGCTCAGTATTGGAGCTGTTAGCAGAGCATCCTTTAGGTCATTAGGTACCCCACTGGAACTTTCAACCATCCTCCCTAAGCCTAGTTAGCGACTTGGCGATATTTGCAAATCCTGATACATTCCGTCGATAACTACACAGATCAAAGAAGCTTTTTATTTTGTGCTTAGACTTAGGTGAAAGCCATTCTTCCACTGCTTGTATCTTCTGATGATCTATTGCTATTCCTTCTTTGGACACCACATGGCCTAAGTACTGAACATCCTTTTGGAACAACTGTCATTTCTTGGCGCTCGACTTGAGACCTGACTGACGTAGTCGCAGGAATACTTGTTCAAGTTCTCAAGGTGGTCATCGAATGTCTTTCCTACAGACGATGATGTCATCTATTTAGACCAAACAGGTTTCCCAAGACAGCCCTTCCAAAACAGTTTCCATTAGCCTCTCGAAAGTAGCTGGTGCATTATACAATCCAAACGGCATAGCTATAAACTCGACTAGCCAATAGCCACTCTTCAATGGGTACCTTACTGTCCTTTTTGGTAAACACAGAATCGTGTCGAGCCATCATTGTTCTTAACCAGTATCACTGGCGATCACCATGGGCTCTTCGATGGTTCGATCAGTCCTTCTTGTTCCATTTCTTTTATAATTTTGTTGGCTTTTTAGCGCTTAGCTAATGGTAGCTTTGTCACTGTTTGTCGTTCTTCAGTTGTGTTAATTTTATGCCGTACGATATTTGTTCTCCGTTTTCCATCAACTATAATATCAAAGATTTCCTGGAATTTGGCTATAGGCATCCTTAATCTTGCTCGCTGTTCACAATATTTATTTCGCAATTATGTGGTGCAATAAAAATGTTTGTGCTTTTCAAATGCTGAGAATCCGAACCTATAACGTTTCTATCTCAAAATAATCCCTTGAAGGAGCAAGATACCTACTCACAAATAAATAAGCATAAAAGATTCTTGACAAAGCCAAATCAAAGTGTACATCATTTCTGTGCCATTATTATACTGTTAGAATATCAGTCAGATACATCAATCCCTTTATTTCAATTGTGACAAAATATCAAGCAAACTAGTCCTAAGCTATCCTGTGATAAGTTCATAAATATATAAGAAATTTTAAAATATAAGGAAGTATAAATAATTAAAAAAATAGACCCATTACAATAACCTTGTACTGAAATGTTCATAAAGAGTCACTTGTTTCACTGTTCCCCTATATAAATAGGTTCCTTCATCAGGCCAAATTCAATTTCATGACAATATATTCTCTAAACTTAGTAGAATCGTTCGACCTACTTTCAAACACATAGTTTTGCAAATAAACTTGAACGATGCCGATGCAAGCCTTTATATTTAAGTTTGCATAAATAGTCTACAACTATGTAACATATTGTAGTTTACTTCTTCAAGTAAATTTTGGATTTAATGTCTCTATTGTGATTCATTCAAAGAAATATTCTTAAGAAATGCTCAATAACGTCCTTATACCTGAATAAATTCCCTAAAGCAGCAGTTATATCTATAATTCTATAAACTGTATTTTTTGTTTTGTTTGTAACCTCGTTTTTTATAATACCTAAAACCCGGATTTTGATAAATTTTTTTGAATTTGGTCAAGCTTATCTTTTCGAAGAAACCCTTCGCATGCGCGAACAAGATGCATTTTCAAAAAATATTTTTTTGTTCATCTTAAAGATTATATAGTTTCTTGTAACATTTCTTCTTTTACGATTAATCTCTTAGTTTTGTAGTTAGGGTTCTTAGAAGGTGAACAATTGGCTCTTTTTCAAAATATTGGTACAACGCATTGATTTATGAATTAACAAACCTTTTGAATTATCACAACTACTGTATGACCTTCTATTTAGTTCTATTAGTGATCCACGAATGTTGCATGCGGCTGTAGCCTGACGAGATAAGGATCTGGTTTCAAAGCTAGCTAGTAGGTAGGATACATCCAATCCCCGTTGGCTCTTATGATTATTTTTTCCATGGAATCACTTTTGTATTTTAGATGTTTTAGATCTTAGAGTTTCTAATAAAGATAAAATTTATAAGATATATTTTTTCATGTTACAGAATTATTAAGAAAATAATAATGTAGTGAGTTTATTGATGAAAGTCTTTTGATAATAAATAAAATCACTAAAAATTGTGAAATAAAACACACTAGGTCAGACGTTGTTAGAAGTTGCATTGGAAATTATGAAATAACAGATATAATAATAAATAAAGACTTCTAAGTTGGTAAGATTCTTCTATATCTGAGAGACACGTCATGTCTACATTCCTACATTATGTGTTACATTTTAGTGCTAATGAAGTTGATCCTAGTATTTCTTAAAGTTAATTCATTTTGGTTATCTACTTTCACATTTGCAAAGTGCAATGACAATTCACGCGTTATTTTCACTGGTCATCTTTTTTATGCATAAAGTGTTCTCTAGCTATCAAGATGCAATTACCCATTAGTAATACTTGAAATATATCTTATGAACAAGCAAAAATATTGGGGAGTGCAGACCTATTTATTCGTGTAGAAAGGTACAAGTTTATGGGTCTAAGCTGAGTGATTGGTGAATATTTGTGCTAAATAAGACTCTCAAACAATTTCCAGCGAAAATAAAAATCGTCTGATAAAGTCCTGGGACCATTTTTTTCAACGTGCCAAGACAAACAACATTGGATATATCCATTTTTGAGCTAGGAAAAACCGTTTATAGCCATTTTCGTGCCACAGTGTTGAGTGAAATACAATCCTTAACTAAACGAAATAAAAATATTTTTTTTTACAAAAAATTGGAACGACGTTATTAATTGGTGCACTGGAAATTATAAAATAATTGATAGATTGATTATTTTTGGCATCAACTTCACAAGTACCAGCACCAACGGAATTAGCCAAAAAACAGGAAATATTTGAAGGCTATGAATTGCTTATCATGCTTTAGAACATCCTGTATAAGAATAACAATATGTAGAAAAAAGAAGCTCAAAGTCTTCTCCACAATATATTGTTTACATTATAATTACCATTCTAACTTGACGTGGACTACATGATTGCTAATGTGAAAGAAACTTCGAAAAAAGAACTTATTAGCAATCATGTAGTCCACGTCAAGTTAGAATTTAATTTTAATTTTTGGTTTTTAATTTTTAGAAAGTAATTTTATTTTATTTTGGGGCACAATGTGAAAGTTAAGTTTTCTTCATAATTCTTATTTTATTTTATTGTCTAATTTTTGGTTCGAGATCAAGTTTATTTTCATCTCCACAACCTTTTAAGATTGATAATGAAACTATATAGTTTCGAAACATGTCTCTTATGGTAATTATAATGTAAACAATATATTGTGGAGAAGACTTTGAGTTTCTTTTTTCTACATTTTACTTCACTCCACTTTGAGATAATGGACTTTTACCTACAATTAGAATACCAATATTTTAAGAATGAACCTTTATGACGATTTTTTTAAATCAAATCGTTTGTTTGGATAGAAAAAAATTATGGAGCTTTTTCACACCCTTGGGTCCTGGCCCACCTTGTATATATATTAATGTTTTTCGTGATAAATCTTTATTTTCCAGTTTTATAATCACCTAGACCAATGTTATTTTCTACACATTGTTGTAATTTGTGCGGAGTTTCTTTTGCTGTTTTCTGTTATATTCTCATCCAGGTACATGTCATTTCTTAACCTTTAGTTATTGATGTCGGCTAAACGGATTTTCTTTTTCCTTTTCTCAAAAACAACTGCTTGTTATCTTTAGATGAAACGCCTGAATATTTAAAAGCATAGTGCAAGTCCGATATCAAACATTAAAGTTGATATGCCATATTTGCTACACTTGTCTAGGTATTTTATTATGGCGGAAGCAAAATATTGAGTATCACTTTCAAGCCTCGACTGTATTAAATTCGAATAAACTGTCCATTTCTCTTTTATTGTATCTATGTCAATATTCGGTTTCTCATCTAATTTCATAGATTCATTGTTTGCTTCATTATAAAGCAACTTGTGTTGATCCTGTTGGCTTAGGATAAACGAAATATTGCAAAAAGAAATGTTCTGATACGAGTTCGTTGGTTCGTTGCAATAACTCCATCAAGCTTCAGTGTATCAAAGGTAGATGAGTATGCTTTATATGCTCTGAAAATTGATGAGTTTGCAATTTTTTCGGATAGGATTTCATAAAGAATATGCACATGTATCTACCAAGTAATAAATATCTGGATCTCTCGAGCCAATTTCAAATTCCATGTTTCCATTTTCGATTATATTTTGGACATCATTACTTCTTTTGTCAGGAAATAGTATTTTTACCCTAGGTTTGCAAAGTGGCCTAAACAACTTTTTTTGGGAGTCATTTGTCTCATATACCTACATATCGTAGTTACAGTTGGTATGTAATGTAATATGCATAGACATGGTGATATGTCATATATCTCTAGACCGTTGTACAGCCGGCTCCACATTACACGCAACTTGGCAAGTACCAATCACAAGTCATTGGAGGTGTATCTACTCAGGTCCAGTTCTATGATGTTTAATTGCTTACCGCAAACTGCTGGCAAGTAGGTCGTAATGACAAGTGATCTTATTGGAAACTGCCATTGACACTTTGAAATAGGATAATCTATGAGTAATAAATACAAGCAGGGATAAATATAATGTTTTTAGATATTTCTACTACATACACCACAAATAATAGATTGTATCATTTTTAAATGATGAGCACCATCTGGTGAGAGAAAACGAAAATCATTTTTGACCCTAGGAAAGAAAATACCTACTCATTTTTGACCTTATAAATAGGGTTGAAAATCGAATTCTCCAACACTGATGTATAAAAATAGTTTTTGTAACACTTTTCAAAATGCTCATATTTTGATCAAATTTGTAGAAATACTATTATAATTTTTCTATTGTCTGTCATATTAGTTCTTTATTTGTGTTTCATACATCTTTAAGAGAGAGAATTTTATTTTCAAGAAATAATATTGAAGTAGGCCGTACAAATCGCTCATGGTTTGACAGACCGAATAACAGACTAGATCATACATTAGAGTGTGCCTATAAAATAAAATAAATGTCTACTATATTTAAAGATTTTTTATTTTAGATAGGAAGGACAACATTCAAATTTTGTATCTAATTCTACAATCCATATGATATGATATAAATAACTATTATAATCTAAACAAAATAATAAATTGCGCAAGTTTACATTCCATTCGCTGAATTATCGACAGTAAATCGTCAATTATCAGAAACATAGATCCTCTGGAGCAAAACTATGAATGAAATCAAGAATAGGTCTGGTCAAACTAGCGAAAAAATCGATCTATTCCTCTCTCATAGGTGCAAAATTGCAAATCATATTCCAGCAGCTCAAATCATATTTTATCTGCTAACTTATGCTATTTATACACAGCTATTCGTTAGAGTTTAATGTCGTTCTGAAGTCAAATCGTTTTATTGTGCCTTTGTAGCCTGAAGCATGCTATACGCTACACCATGAACTTCCGTACAAAATGGTTTCATATCTCTTGCGAGTACTTGGAGTAAATTGAAACCTATACGTCAGTGCTAGAGGGCAATGTTATCGGCTTAGATATAGTAGAAGGAAATGTTGCGAGTGGGAAGTAGAGCGCTCTCTTACAGAATACTTTCGCAAATTTAGGTGTATGTTTGAATCTCAACATTTTGAAATAATAAAGGTATAGGCAGGATTCTAGCTATTCTCTCCCTCAAGCACCTTGGCTGCCACCCGACATCAATCGATGTAGTTATAACATTGAAATCTATTGCATCTACGAACTACTACAAAAGAAGTTATTGTGAGAAAACGGAAAACATAAATTACGATTAAATTAATACTCGAGGAATTCTTAGACCATGTGCCAGTGGACCTAAGTCTACTACAGTTGTGGTGCTAAGCTACACTCACTCCATGTTATACCATCACGCGAGTAGACAAATCAAACTTCTATAACGATAATCCAACGCAATAGAGAAATAGTCCAACACTTAATCCAGGTTGATTTTACTAAAACATTCGGAAAGTGTCTTCACAATTAATTTATCTATTGAATTTGTGCTCTACATCTGAAAAAATAGTAATAGCCAGGAGCGGTAGTGTTTTATTTTCATTCTGTTTATTATTATGAATGTCAATTGATTCTGCAGCCCTATAGGATTGGTTAATTACGTAATTTTATGTTCTCTACAAACGAGTTAACAACTTAGCAGACGTAAAGTACCACCTGACAAAAGTGATAGTCAAAACTTGAAAACTGGTATTAGAAATGAATATAATATTGCGTTGTGCATAAGTTGTGAAGAAGTATTCAAGAAGAGTGAACTTCAGAAAACCAATGATACTCTAACAGTTAGTGTGTTATTCACAATCTGTAAAAATACAATATAGACGATTTCATAACCTCAGAAACAGATAAAAATACTATGACTGACAGCTACATCTTTTATACTATAATAGCAAGTCCCGATTTTTTGTTACGCATACAAATCCACACCGTTCAACGTATTGTCATCATAGAATATTAAAAAGGTTAGGTTAGGCAGGCATGAGCAGATTGAAGAATACTTTTAATTTGCATAACATGCTTCATATTGTACGAGAATAATCATGGAATAGGTACTCATTATATCTATCAATACTTTTTTGTTATGTTTACGAGTACAATATACCATCTTGTAAGAAATTTAACATTTACATTCTTTTCCATGAATACTTTCCTCAGGGCCATTTTTAAATAATGAATAGATAAAATTAAAATATGAGATGTATATAACAGTCTTACACTAACTATACTCTGCATACGGTTCAATTATTGTTCTTCATATAAAAAACGATGCAAGATAGATAGACAGGATTTATGCAGCCACGAAACAGCTCCAAAATTTGCAAATAACTTTCCACGCAGGCGGAGCACGCGGGCGACAGCTAGTAAATATATAATATCACAAGTGAAAGCTGAAAGAGTGAAATATAATGAGCACTTGATTACTCAGAACCTACTTCGGAAACTCAATAATCTTGAAGATAAGATTAATAGAATAAAACAGATTCTACCGAATAAAGATGAGCCAGTGATACTTGTTTATGCTGGAGCAATGATAAATAAAAAAGCTCAACAGAACGCTAAAATACCAAGTATTCTCATTTAACCTGCATTTCCAGATGTTGAACAGGTAAAAATGTATTTAACCAAAGAGGCTTTAGTGTTAATACGAAAAATCTTTAAGAAAAGGGAAGTGGATACACTATACCGGTACTAGACCAGCAAGTCAGCTGTCAACTGCTGTTGGACAGTGTTCCATCCAAAGAGACCATCGTTGTTGGAAGGGTTAGTTCTTGTAGGACACCCCTCGTTTGGTATCGTTGGAAAGGTCACTACAAGAGTAATTGGAGGGGGATGATGAAGAACGGAGATAAATGGCGGCATGAAAAAGAAAGCTGAAAAATGGCGGCCTAGTATAGGCAAGCAGGGTAGGTATAGAGAGAGAGAGGTACCAGTACAGTAACATAATGTGCAAGAGAGAGATAGAAGATAAGCAAATGATGTCACATTTCGATTAAATAATTATTACAGAAAAAAGTGTACAGGCAGCGGGCTTCGAACCGCTGATATGTGGATTATAACGCATGTAATCTTCCTATTCAGCCACTAAGCTCCCCATATGACTGTTGTATTGAAATAGAATAGCTGGTTTCAAATGACGTTGAATGAGTTGAATTAAATAATTATTTCAGAAAAAATTGTATTGGCGGTGGGCTTCGAATGGAGTGGGAAGGCCGTGTGCAGACAGCACAAAGTACCTGGAGTAGTCATCTGTCATTTTCTTTAAAGTTACGGAGCACAAAGGTTAAGCAAGCAGGGGATGGTCTCTTCGGATAACATGTTGCCATCATCACACGCGCATCCGCCATAATATTAAGTTATTGGTCTACAACCGGTATAGTTACTATAGCTACTAAGGGATGCTACAATAGGTGTCACTGAATCAGAGAAGGAGGATATAGCCAAAACTCAAAGTGATTGGAATTAAAAATCAATTAAACGAAACTGAAATTGAAGATATTACTGAACCAGTTCAAAAGTGCAGTGTCCTATAGGACACACACACACCCACATAACTGGACAAAACACTCAAACGGCAATAAATGAATTAACTTCGGAAGCATATTACGCTATTAGACAACAGATGATTATACATTGCTTATCAACCATGCCGAGCCTATGATGATTTCAATATAACTCCATGTCTCAACTGTGCTGGCCTCGGTCATAGGGCTAAAAAATAATATGATAATAATACAAGATGTGGAATATGTGCTGGTGAACATGATGTGAAAGACTTTACTAAAAATCATACACATAAGTGCCTAAACTGCATCATTATTAACCATAAGAAATTCAAGTCAAACAGGGAAACAAATCATTCCTACAGCTTTGGTTGCTGAGAAATATCTCACTCTGAAAAATTATTTCAAAAGAATTTGTAGAAAACACAGAGTATCTGGTAAATCCAATTCTAACCAAAATAATACGACGACCAATAAACCTATGCACCTACCTACAATAATAGCAAAGGGATTGGAAAAGAATATAAACTGAATGATAATATAGATCGCTCCTCTGTAACTGATCCTGCTGGTAACTATGATAGAGCAGACGATAATTTATAAAAATCGGTAGCAAGCAAACCATTGGAAATATAAGGTGCCAAAATCTGAGATTTGATAATATGAAAGAAACACAAGAGGATACCGCGGATAATCGACGTTTGTTTTAAACTTCTCTAAAATGAGTCAACAATTTGACTTGCTTTATGAAATACAGAACGAATTTATAAATTTTGAAGAAGATTATAATACCAAATCTCGCAATAATGATAGAGAACTCACTGATACCTAATATTGTATGTAAAAATTAGTAGCTTGAATGCCAATTTTATATAGCTTGGAACACTTTTGTGTTCTGAATCTTGAAATATCAGATGTATTTCATATTTCAAAGTTATTGGATACAAGACATATTATAATAGTATTAAAATAAATCAGTTCGACAGTGCAGTTGTAGGTATTTATAAAACAGGATATTTCAGAAACATCAAAACTAATTGAATATGGTTGTAAATACGCACACCAAAATAATAAATGTCTCAAACCTCGAATTATCTTCTCATTAATCACATGATTATTTGAGATTTCAACATTGATATACTAAAAACCAATGTAACGAGTCTAGAACTTCTCAATAACTTTTGATAGAAGAGTTTCTATTATAATATCTTTATAAAATTGCACTCGATTCACACCAAAACGTTTAAACTGGAGATACCATGCCCACATCATTATTACCCGCTTTTTATTGAAATAAGCAGACCTCATATTAAAGAATTTAAAAAAAGCTAATCCATCTTATAACTATAAAAAACTCCACTTATTAGCAATGAATGTTAATTGGCAGGTATTTAAATCGATACAAGATCCAAATGAGGCAATAAGAAAGGTCTATTAAACTGGCACACATCAATAAAATTAGTGTACTAAATTCAAGCATATTTAGTGCTAATTTAGTATGCAAAAGTAAAATTTATAACTCTTCCATTTTTGCATATAAATTTAAAAAATGAAGAGTTATAATTATAATAAGTGTGTTAATATAGTATAGCAAATAAAATATGTATAGCGGATTTTCTCAAATTCGATCATATTTAGCATAATTGTGCTCACTTAATATTAAGCTAGCGGTATTGCCCGTAATTTCTAAAATTGAAGAGTTATAAATTTTATTTTTGTGTACTAAATTAGCACTAACTATGCTTTATTTAGTACATTAATTTTATTGATATGTAATACTTTTGTTGTGATAGCTTAAAGTACCTCAATAACAACACTGATCAAAACACTTTAGAAAATAAAGTTAAATCTCATTGTCGTTGATCTAGCCGTAATGGTAGAATTTACTGGATCATTATTGCAATAATGGTCCCATGTGAGAATAATGAAAATCTTCATAATATCTTTAACAGATCCTAATAAGTAAAGCAGAATATTAGACAGGTTATAAAGAAAAAAAACTGGAGAATTCTTAGCTCCAAAATATGGTCATGATACTAAGCAATTATAGAAATGTATAATCTCAAAACGTGGAATATAAGAAAGGAATAATAACACGATAAGACAATGAATCAATGAAAAAAATTATATGCTAGAAGAACCGAAAGAAATAGCGAATTACATGGATACTTTCTTTTGCAATATAAAGGAAAAACTAAGTAGGTAATGAAATAAATATTCCATATGATAAAATTATAACCCCAAGCCTGAATTCTAATTTCCCGTCTCCTTCAAACTCTTCTGAAATCTAGGAAATCATTGCTAAAATGAAAATAGAAAATGGTGCTATGGATAAAACAAGTACTAAAACTTTGAAAGCACTAGCATTATATTGTAACGGGAATTTATATTAAAACTGGGTTCGATTTATTTTCACTAATTTATTTATACCAATAACTACACGACTATAATCACATTTATATTCACACTTATTTCTCGTACTATTATATACTTCTTACTACTGTCTGATCTATGAGCTATATCGGATTGTGATCTATGACTGGTTATCTATCACTAAACTAAAAACTGGTCATTGCCATCAACCTTATATATCTATCCTAAAAAGCTCTAGATGGTTCCAGCGTTGTTTCTGGAGGTTATTTCTCAATATATGGCTTCGAGAATAGACCAGGACTTATTCTCGTTGCCTCCGATGTCTCCCGTGTTTTCCGGAATGTGCATTGTGTGTGTAGTTTATTATTCGGGTAAGTCTTCACGTTACAATACAGTGCGGTTTAAAGTAAGGAATAAATTCAATATTTACTCCTTCTAACCATTTAAAAAAAAATCCTCGAACACGTCGATTTTGTTTTTTGTTGAGCATTTTTCAGAAAATAAAATTATTATACAGGGTGGTCACAGAAAACCTGGATAGGTAGTAAACTCATTTTTTTAAATAGACACCCCAATTTTTTTTACATTTTCAGATTTCTGATAAAATTCTAAGCATTATTCATGAAACATGTCCTATACCTAAATTGAACTGTTTTTAAATTACAACGTGTTAAAAAAATGTATTTGCCAGTATTATAAACATGGGCAACAATACTATTTAAATCAAAACAAGACATGAACCAATAAGACATGGTTAAGCCACGGAAGTGTGGATAACAATTATTGGGTGTGCCCTTAAGATTTATCTTGAGACACATCGGTGGTTCGGAATCCACGTTAAACTGTAGGTCCCCTTGTCTGTGATAACACTTTCAAGGCAGAGAAGCCGCCAATGCTCGGACACGAGTACGGCACTCAAAGAAGAAGAAGATTGTTAATCAAATAAAATATTATATATAACACATTAAAATGAGATCTACGACATACAAGTATAAGGACACATTTACAATTATGGGTAAAATTAAAGTTGTCTTAGTAACAAAGAATTTCAGCAAATTGTAAACAAAGAAAAGGTAGGTACATTTGGCACAATCGAACTCAAGTATTGCAATAATACTCCATCATAATTTGTTAATTTTTCATATATAAGTCCATCGTTTTTGTACACTTCATCTACTATAAGTAACTAGTATAAGTTGTATTATGTTCAAATGTATGTGGGTATATTGTATGTGTACGTGTATGTCAATATCTGAATATTTGAATATGTTAAAATGTACACAATTTTAAAGTTATTTTTAAGTTCTTATTGTAACTATGCATTTTAATAATTTACTATTTATGGGTTCACTTCATCTCTCGCAAACATGAGGAATTAATTCTGTATTTATTATTTTGTCTTAAATGTTAGGAGAGGAGACAAACGAGCATCTCACGCACAAGGATTATCAATCCTTTTGTGAGTTCTTCTTGTTTATTTATCTCTCGCATATTCTTGTAGGTTTAATAAAATGTTCTGTAATATTATTATACTGATAATAAATAAATTACAAATTACAAAAATTTATATATCGGAGAGTACTATTATACCTATCGTTTGCTGGTGATACAGCCATTACAGCAGCAGGAGAATCATGGATAGAAGTGGAAATAAAGATGAACGACTTTTTAGAAAATTTTGCTATGTAGCTAGTGCTAAATAAACCATCACATAAACATTAACACAACTATCTGTACAACCTTTGGAAGCTACTGTGATGGAAATTCCAATTAGCTTTGAACTAAAAATAGGCAAAAGAAGAATAAATAGAGATGAAAGAACTATGTGTTTGAGTATTATCTTTGATATCCATCTCGTATGGAACTTGCACATCATATAATTAATAAAACCAAATACTCAATTTTTGTATTTTATAAATAATGTAAAATCATGCATTCAAATCCACTAAAAATGATATGTCTTGTTTTATGGTATAGTAAATTATCGTAATGTGGCTTATATGAGGACCGTATACTAACAACATAGATTCAATTTAGAGAATACATACAATGCAGAATCAAGAAAAATAATAATTTTGATAACAAAAATCCTTTTTAATATGAGACAAATTTTTGGGTTTCAGTTATCACTATAGCGAAAAGTATTACTATAAGCGAAAATTTAATTTTACCCAATTTTTTTTAACAAAACTAATAAAATAGCTGCATTAATGCCGTTGAACTCTACAACACTCTACCAAAAACTCTAATGGTATTGGAAACTGCTAAGAGATACATTGTAGTCAACCAAAAAAAATATGTTGAAGAGAATGTTAATATAATCAATAAAATCAAATATTATATTAGTTTAAGTTAGTTTATAAGTTTGTAATATGTTATTAATTTTGTATTTTTGACCGACGAACCCCGAACGGAGGAGGTATACAATTCGACTGTCTGCTTTATATATGTACCAGTCTGCGTACAGGGATTTTTAGGTTAGTATTATCTATACTCTACACTCCATTGTATGAATTGTCTGGTGAATAAATAAATATACAAATACGTAATTTATCTCGTAATTTGAGAATCTTTTTCCTATGGGTTGATCAATTTCATAAATAATATCTAAAACTGATATCGACATTGTTGGAAAGCTATCAAAAATGTAAAATAATATTTATTGTTTTGGTATCTACTGGAATTGACAATTTAAAAATATCGCTTGAATCAACCAGAATATAATAGCAGACAAGACTGAAACTGAGCAGGAGATGAAGTATCATTTACATAGGGATAAAAAACAGAAGAAAATAAACCAAATTTCTGTCTGACAGCATTCACATAAGGTCAATATTGTGCTGCAAATAATGGTAGGTACAGGGTGACCAGATAAGAGTGCAAAGCTTGGTTTCTCGGAAACGACCCGTTGTAGAGTTTTGCGGTAGAAAACCTAGGTAATAACTAAGTTTGATAAGAGAAAATACTAGAAATTATTTTCATGTTTCCAAAATGGCCACTAGGGAGCGTAATCGATATCTTGAATTAAAAAAACTAGGTTTCTCCAAATCTTAGGTTACTAATGCTTTTTCCCCTATCTCTAAAAATAATGTGGTGGAGGAGCTCAATTGTTTTTATAAATAAACATCTGTATCTTCAAAGTGGGTGGACAGATTCTATCACACTTATTGTTGTTAGAAAGAGCGGTTCCTATTCTGCTCGTTGTGAGTTTAATTTTTTATGTTGCCACTAGAGAGCATGTTTCGATATTAGGTCAGAAATTGCAAATTTCCTTAAATAAAAATCTATTGATATTGATTTCATGGTAGGATAGCAAAATAAAGCCCAAACATGCAAGTACAAGCCGTGTCGCGATATCTTTCACCTAATCTAAAATACCGGAGAATAAAAATATTCCTAATCAGAGAATTCAGATTTAAACTTTCTCTCCAAAATTTTCAATAGAAATGATGTGGGTGATTTGAGATTGATCTTAGAAAAGCAACGATATATGATATAAATTAAATGATTTAGAAATAATAAAAAAAGATTACTATTTTTATTACTTTAAATTTATATTTCACCAAAATATACAATCGGCTTGAATATTCATATATGTTAGGTAGTAACATTTAATAAAAATGGCATAACTGATGCGTAGGCACATATTAACTATAGGTATACAGGGTGTTCATCTCAAATCTTCCCACCTTGGATTTCTCGAAATATGTTGATTACAAAAATGTATAAAAAATAATATCGAGGAGTAGGTACAACATTTCAACCAAAATATCTGTATACCTTACTCAAAAAGATCCTTTTTTAATTTTAATTTTTTCAGATAGGCCTTTCCGTTTTTGAAAAAAAAAACACAAGATAGTTACCTGACCCAGGTTCCCAATGCGGTGCGGTTTGCACCAAACAGCTATCTTCGGTGATAAATAGCCATCACCGACGATAAGAAAGTTTTCTTCCTGAACGCTTCAGCTTAAATTGTGAAGAAATTTTCACCACTTAGCACTTGCCAGTTTCATTTTTAGCACTGATGTCAGTTATATAAACCCGACGATAAGTACCTTTTTTGTGTCAAACGCAAACATTGAGAATTTGGGGAAGATATCTGTCATTTTATTTCAAAAACGAAAATACTAAACTACAAGAGAAGTCCTGAAAATAATTTTCAACATGTTCTCTTGGCTATTTTAGTCATAAAGATTTTTACTGCAAGTTTCGGAAATAGGTGGTTTCCGAGATACAGTTCCTTGCGCGTTTATATTTTGCCACTACAGTAAAATTGTCACTAGCCGCCAAACGGTGAAAAATATTTACACAATGCATGAGTACCTCTTAAGCTCATCATTCCCTAAAATATATCGTAGACGCAATTTTGTTTTGAGGAGTTGTTAGAAATGTCCCTAAAATCGAAGGTAAAAATTTCACAAGACATAGAATTATAAAAGCCAAAGATAAACATTTTATTTTTGAAATGCCCTACATAAAGCTCTCGCATATATTTTTCAATCGCATCATTTCAACAACATACGGCACCTACTGTTTATCGCCGGTTCCAAATGGCAAAACTTGAGAGATTAGGCATTATTACACGAGGTAGTTAGCCAGTGCTTTCTACGAGATGGCCATAATTTAGCTTCATAAAATGATTTCACGATTCAGCTAGAATCGAAGCGGGATTTATTGCATGGCACTCCAAAAATTTCAAAATACAAAAACACAAAGTAGGGAATAAATACATACCTACAAGTTGATACATACTAAAAACATACATACATACAACATAAATGGTCGAAGACATACCTACACTTTTGTTGCATTTGTTGTTTTAGCTTCTGATGTATAAATATGCAATTATAATAAGTGGCCTTTCCAAATGTTGCATATATATTTTTTATATGTTCAATATAAAATACGATAGGTAGTCCTGATGGCTTCTCAATATGTTGAAGTTTGAAATGTTGTTTTCCATGAATGCTATACGGTTTTAAATGTAGATGGATGGATGGACAGAACTGACTGTTGCAGTATTATTATATATAACAACCTTTATTGGGATCTAAACTCGGTTTCATCTCAAGAATTGCATAGTACTTATGCCTTATTGAGCTGTTTACAAGCTAGGTTCCTGTGTAAAGCCATGTTCCGAAAACTTGACGTTATCACTGAATGTTAGATTTTTACAGAACCTCTGGGAAATTGTTTTTTTTTTAAATAAATATTTATGTAGGCTCTCTTATCTGTAGTTTAGTCGAATTCTATAGTACTTACCATTAATTAATTTCAGTGGGAGCTTTTTCTATATAAATTCTCCACAGATGGTAACAACACCAAATATTATTACTTGGTCAACGGTTATATGACTGGCAATATCATTTAAAAGGAGGCTGATTAAGGGTGTTAATACAGAACCTGGGGTAATACCAAGATATCCTTGCATTGATCATTTTGCAAACACTAGGCAGCAATTTTTTAGGCCGCATATTACCTAATTTAATAGCCCTCATCTATATTATTAACATCCATATTTCACCAGAACCGCAACATCACAATATAATATAATTTTATAGGATTTAGAAATTCTCTTACGAACTGAAGAAGATACTAGAATAGAAACATGTAAAATTTCATAAGAAGGTTAATAGAAGGATTATGAGATTATCTTTTTATATTATGTGGAAATAAGACTACCTATCTTCTTACCCAGCCATTGTTTTACAGGTACTAACTAAAGACAGCGTCACTGTATCTGTAGATGCTGTGGTTTACTACCGAGTATCCAATGCAACAGTTTCCATTGCTAACGTTGAAAATGCCCACCATTCCACTCGACTGCTAGCTCAAACGACTCTTAGAAACATTATGGGACAAAGACCTCTACACGAAATTCTGAGTGAACGCGAAAGCATCTCCCAGCACATGAAGGCACTACTTGACGAAGCCACCGACTCTTGGGGAATCAATGTTGAACGCGTTGAAATGTGAGTATCAGTTGTTTAACAGAGAATTGTTTGAAGACATCATTTATCTCAGTTTAAGCCCAGAATAAAAGTAATTTAGTCTATGTATGGGTATATATGTATGTATTTATGTAATATTCTTAAATTACATAATTTTTTTACACTGAACCTGTATCTGCCTTAATCATAATTTGAATTTAATCGTGCTCCTTGTTCAAATAGCTACAAACATAAAGATCATTCAGTAATATTCATTTTTATCAACTAAATCTAGATACTTTTTAACTTATTATGTTACTATGACAAATATAAATAATGACATTTGTAATTGATGGCTATGAAATCTTTCCTGTTTTTAGCTAATTTATTCTACGACTTGTAGTTTGCCATGAAGAAGAGAATGAATATTCTCGAAAGCTCGGCTTCAGTCAAAGAATTTTATTGAATACATGACTGCATCCCCAAGAAAATCTTTTTATTTTATATATTATATATATTATATCTACATTGCTACATACATACATATGCATTTCATACTACATAATGTGATTTAATTGATTCTGTCAGTTACATATTAATTATTTTTTCAAACAGATTGGAAGAATTGATTAATGATTGTTTTCTTATTGAACTGCTTCTTTTTCATTTTTAAATTGCGATCAGTATTTGAATCTCTATTTGCTCAAATTTGCAATCATTCCTCAATGAGGCTGAAAGCAGAAGTTATTCCTCCTAATATTAACATTCTTCCAATTAAAAATTTTCATTTTCTTCTCCCTCCTGCAGAATGACAAATTAGAACCTGCCTAATATCCATAATTTCCAACAGCAATCTCAGTAAGTTAAAAATGAATTGAGGACACCCTTATTTATTTACCTTCTTTAAGGCATTGAGTAAATGAGAATATTAGTGATAATCCATGAATCTTTTCGCAAATAATAATTTAATGTGAGATATCCATTATGCGTTCTCGAAATCTCATAATATATACCTCTTCTTCGAACATTCTTTTAATTATATTATTAACTAGTTGTTACTCGCGACCTCCTCAACTTTACCTGCCAGTGCAAATCCAGTCGGAATCGGTTTCGCCGTTACGGAGATTCGCCGGAAAGGAAAACCTTTTATTTTGATATTACAAACAGACACTTCTATTTTATTTTTTAATATACCTATATAAAGATTAATAGTTTCAGAGATTATTCTTATACTTTACAATGTACTTCTCGAACATATGGGGTAAGTTTAGAACGATCAGGACTTGATGTGTCCAATTATCAGGTACTTTGCATAAGTAAATTGTAAATTTAATACAATATATTAATATTTACAAAGAAGTATTTACCGACAACGTAACAACGAAACATTAAACGAATATCAATTTCAAACGACGTGGTAACGAAACAACGTAAACCCGGACAACGTTATTCGAGGACATTCGATACATATTTCGAACTTGTATTATTATGATTGATTTCACATGACAGGTAACACCATAAATAAACTAGATATTCTACAATGCAAAATATTCCGGCAATTATATTATACGCCCATAAGAACATGGCTAAATCCGAAAATTAATTTTGATAATCTTGAATATAAAAATAACACAACAACACATGAACATCTTTAAGTTTGACAATAGCTCAGTTTTTTTTTGTTAATTACTATGAACGACAATACCATATGTGACAGTATTGATATTCTAAGCTAGAGCCAAACCTAAGGTTGTTTAAAGGCTGCTTGTTTCTATCAACAACTTGAATCGCCATTTTGAAATATACAGGGTTCCCTATAATAGACTACCCATTTTAATATTTGAATTAAAATTTGTTTAGTTCACAAAACAAACTTTTTATTTTACTAAATTACAGCTAACTCTTTGGGATTTATAATAAGTTATAAATATTTGGCTAATTTAATTCTAACTTTTAAAAACCACGTCTTCTAAATGACTTCCACCAACTTCAACACATTTTTCAATATTAGATAAAAAGTGTAGCAAACCTTCGTCTATTCCTTCAACTTCTTCACGAATTTTGTCTTTTAGTTCCTCGATTATACCTGGACGACTCGCAATTACTTTGGCTTTTAAATATCCCCAAAGGAAAAAATCAGGTGCCGTTAAGTCGGGGGACCTCGAAGGCCAAGGCAAATCTTCGAATCAAGAAATGAGTCGGCCATTAAACATTTCTCACAGGACCCTCTTTGAGTTTCTGGCGGTATGAGCTGTTGCCCCATCTTGTTGGAATAGTAAGGCATTATTTAGTAATCCTCGTCTATTTAATTCTGGAATAAGAAATGTCTCTAACATATCAATGTAGCGCTCCGACGTTACTGTTACAGCGCGGTTATTTTCATCCTCAAAAAGGGCCAATAATACCAAAAGATCCTACTCCACACCACATAACAACTTTTGGATTATGGAGGTTCTGTGTAAAGATTTCACGAGGATTTTCATTTGACCAGTATATAAAATTCTGTTTATTGACTATGCCGTTCAAATAAAAAATTGCTTCATCGGTCGTTAGGACACTGTGAATTGCTCTTTGATGTAAATCCAAAAATTCTTTACAAAATGCTAACCTTGCTTCTTTATCTTGATTGCTAAGGTGCTGTGCCATTTGGTATTTATAGGGATGAAATTTTAAATCCCTTTGAATAATTCTATCTAAGCTTCCCTTCGATATTCCTAGGATAAGGGTTTGTCTATTAGCAGACCTTTTAGGACTTCTCGTAAACGCAATTCTAACTCGTTCAATATTTTCTGGTGTACGAACTGTTCTTCGACATCCAGGTTTTTTAAAATTTTGTACAGAACCATTTTCACGCCTATGACTATTTACGATTTGGCGTGTGTCCCCTATTGTTGTTATTAAACTGACGCCGGAATGCACGCCTAACTTCTTCTATCGAATTGCTTCTTATGTAAGTTTCTACACAAAACACACGTTGTTGGACTGAGTAATCTATGAAAGTTCAAACAGATGTTGAAATAATGTCTAAAAGCAAATAAATTAAATAATTATTGATGAAAACTAATAAACTTTTTGTTGGCTTTTATTTTCTAATAAACAGTCAAGATTATAACTTAAGTAAAGCTCTAAATGTTGCCCAAATTGTTAGCTTATATCTTTTAATTATTATTTACAAACGTGTATTTTCTTGCCATGGATTATTTACAGCCGGAAAGAGGCAACAATTTTCCAATAAGGAAAATATCAGAAGAACACTTTCTTGATAAGTCGAGCTTAACGCATCGCACCCATACGGAATATGTTATTAATTTTATGGAATTTGCAAAATTTATTAGATAGATTTCTATAAACGTATTTTTGTAAGAAAATTGCAAGTTTCGTCAGTCTGGATGATATCGTTTAAGTTAATGCTTTGCATAAATATGTTTGGCCAAGAAAGTGACCATCTGGCATTTTCCAAACATGAAAATTATTTTCTAAGAGCTCTTCTTATTTGTAATTTATGGCAAGAAAATACATGCTTGAATATAAAGAGTTTTTAGAATTGAAAGATTAAACAAACTTTTACCTAATCTTATCTTAATTATTTGATGGTCTTGTTCCAAATAGATCATGAATGAAGTATACACTCTCAGACTAGATGTCACCATCGGTAATAAAAGGAATGCTCACGTAGTTCCTCCTTCTTTATCAGACTCATCCATTCTTCATTATATGTGAAGCTACATAACGATACAACAACCATAGAAAATAGGCGATGTGGTTTTGGGCGCTAATGATCTACTCTGAACGTTCAAATAATTAAAGTTGAACTTCACTTTACTAATTCGCTTATTCTTTCAATTATTTTCCGGTATTCAAAGTGACCTTATGTCTGGAGGGAGAAAGATTTACTTTGGGCATTGAAAGCTCTTTGTAGATTCATGCAAAATCCTATTCCACTAGTTCATATTCCGTTTGCGGAGTTAATCTACTTGACTCAATATCTGCCAAATTTTGGGATGAATGAATAGACGAAATTTTTGGGGAGATAGAGTAGTCAAAGAACTTAGAAAACCAGTAGACATTCATAAGATTGTGCTGCTTTTTTGAGAGCCAACTATTTTTACACTCCATCTGTTACGTATAAAGCCAGCCGTAACGTATAGGCGGGCAACCATATATTAATTATTCTTCCGAAATCACGAATTTTGATTTGCTTCCCCAGGGTAGTCTAAGGTAACATGCGATTTAGTTTCTTGTTTCTCTGTAGGAAAACTGATTGACATGTTTTGTGTTTTGTATAGGAAGCCTAAATTCTGATCGTGTGTTTTGGAGTTATCTCACTTTTTTCTGAATTAAAACAAAAATCCAATTTGATGAGAGGTTTGCATGTTTCCAAGACATTAATCCATCATTCTGTATAAGAATCACCTACGGGCAAAAAATCATCCCAATACGCAATCGATAAAAGGGTCTTCTTCTTATTGTGCCGTCTACTTCCGAAGGATAGTTATCCAAATGGCAACTGTGGTTTTGGAAACTACAGCACGAAAGATTTCGGAAGATGAGCGGTTAAACCATCGTCTGGTCCTTTAGCAATGAGTTCTGGCGTCTTCCCATTGATCTTTTACCCTGTAGAGGAGAGTGAGGGAATGCCGCCACGTTAAGAGAAAATGTCTGCCATTTGTGTATTGTCCAAGCTATTGTAGATTTGTCTGCACGAAATAAAATTTTTGTGGAACATTGACCTGGCGGTATTACCCGGACCTGCTGGGGCAATTCCGCCACCCGTACTGGGTAATTCCGCCACTGGTGTAATTTGTGAGAATGTCAATAATGTTCAGATGGAAAAATAACGCATTTATTATAAGAATAAAATAAACATAAAGATTTTTATAAAACAAAACCTTATATAAAATATAAGTTATAAACTTAATAAAAAAATCTTGAAGAAATAAATTTAATTTAAAAAATCTACGGTATACAAAAGTCACTCACGTAATTTTTGGCACTATCCAGGCCACTACAGGCTTAGTTGGTCTATTTGCCACACACGACGCATCGGTAACATATTTAATTTTTGCCTTGTTCCTGGCAATTCTTCAGTTTTCTTCTGTGGTTCAGGTTCAAAGTAGGAACCCATAGGATCCAAATCGTCTAGATCATCATGACCAACTAATTTTTTTATATTATACTTTTCTGCAAATTCAAAAGCAGCTCTTCGCATTTCCGTTGGCGTAATACCATTGAACATCTTCGCTAGTAATTGCAGAGCAGACGTGTATGTGAGTGCCTCTCTCGAGAATACAACAGAACTGTAAGTTATTAGCCATTGACATTCTCTAACAACATAATTAACTATAAAGATGCCTACCAGACAAAGTCAAGCAGACTTTGAGCAGACTCTCATGGATGCTCTAAAGAAAAAGCATATAGCGGAATCTATATCGCATATGATCCTAAAAACAATAACAACGTCAATGTCGGATAAATTTGAATATTATGACAATAAAATTGCGGAGCTTGAAGAAGAAATTTCTAAATTTAAAACTAAAAATAACAAATCTGAAATCTAGATAATATCATCAGATGATCAGAAGCACAGAAGTGTCGAACATCAACTGGACAGCCTACAACAACATACAAAAAATAACAACATAATGTTAATGAATGTACCAGAAACAGATGATGAAGACGTCTCTAAAAAGTGTTTATATTTACAAATAAAATGCAGATGGATTTCAACAAATCGGAGATGACTGCATTATACAGGGTCTGTCGGCAATTAGATGACAAGCCAAGGCACGTGATAGTAACATTCCAAGATAACGCTGTTAAGATGCTGATATACAACAAAAAGAAGATGCTGAAAGGTTCTCAGGTGGTCAAGAAAGAAGATTTGACAACGTTTAGACTAAAAATGGTTATGTCGGCGTCAGAAAAATATGGTTTTAAAAATGTGTGGACTTCTAATGGACAAATCTTTACTAAAACAGAGATTGGAGTGGCAAAAATTAATCAAATGAATAGTTCATAATTTGTTGTATTTCGAAGAGTGGTACATTTATTTTCTTGCTTCTTGTTATAATTATTACGTTAGCGAGAGGGTGTTGTAATATTTTCAATAGTGATACGTGACACATGGAGTTAGCACATTTAAATGTACGATCAATTGTTCCAAAATATAATTACTTCAAAAATCTTTTACTTTCAAAAAAATATTTAATATTTGCCTTGAGTGAAACTTGGCTCACTGGAAATGTTTCTAATGAAGTAATAGCTGTACCAGGTTATAACATTATCAAATCAGATAGAGATGGGAGGGGCGGTGGAGTAGCACTATATGTACAAAGCTGTTTGAGATATTCTATTATAACTACTTCTCCTGATATTGAACAATTGTGGATTTCAGTGCGAATTAAAAATGATACTTATTCTATTGGTGTGATTTATAAGCCACCAGAAGTAAGAAACATAACATTTACTGATCAGATTGAGGAATCTCTATGCATCAGGTAATGACTGAAGCCACACGTATTACCTCAAATGCTGTCTCTTTGATAGATATAATATTATGCAGTGATTCTTCATTAATACACTCAACTACTGTAGGGGGGTGTGATATTTCTGATCACGAACTGATTTCTTGTCAACTTCTATATCAAAAACAAAAATTTGAATCTTTTAACTTTACATTCAGAAACTTCATAAACTTTAACATTGAAGCATTTTTTTGAAGATCTTGAAAGCTCGTCTTTAGAAGATATTTGTTATATTGGTAACATAGATGAAAACTTAAACGTGTTTAATGAGCGCCTTCTAAACCTTTTTGATAAATATATGCCACTCAAAACGTGTAGAATAACAAAACGCAAGTCTCCATGGTTTAATGATGATATTGTAACGAGAAGACTTACCCGAATAAAGACACCAACACACACTCACAAATGTCACAAACATCCCGAAACATGGAAGAACACTCTGGAGCCCCGTAAGCACCTCGATTACTCTTGAAGGAATATGTTGGGAAATACTTCCAGAATATATTAGAAAGGACGAGAAGCTTCCAGACAAGAGGTTAAGTGGATATAAACACACGGACCACGGATATAGACAGTTAGTGATAGATAGTCAGTCGGTCATAGATCATAGACAGTAGAAAAGTCGTATATAGTCCGAGAAATAAGCGTGAATATAAATGTGTATATAGTCGTGTAGTTATTAGTATCAATAAATAAGTGAAAATAAATCGAACCCAGTTTTAATATAATAATTCCCGTTACATTGGTGTCAGTGTGGAATCAGTGAGTGATTATAAAATTGGACAGACTTTAAGAGACTGCGGTTTCGTGCAGATTTGAGTGTTTTTGAGACTTTTGTTAGATTTAAGATTAAGTTTAAGACTCTTTTGTTCGTTTTTGTGTTAGTGTGAAGACTCTTTAGTTCGTTTTTCGTTTGAAGACATTTTGTTAATTTTTGTGTTAGTATGAAGAATTTTGTTCGTTTTCGTGTTGAAGACTTGGAAAACTGTATTGACTAATTAACTTTGTTAATAAAGACAATTCAAAATGAAATTAGTGCAGCTAACAGTGAAACAACTCAAAGAACAATTGGTGGAACGGGATTGTGATGATTCCGGTAATAAAGCGACCCTCCAGAAATGTTTAAGGGACACTGATTGAAAATGGAGACGATCCTGATATGTTCGAGTTCCACTCTCCGGAAGAGCTGTTACTGGAAAAAAATTCTAGAAATAATAATGAAAAATTCGAAGAAATTTCTAGAAATAATAACGAAAGATTCGATGAAGTATCGAAAAAGTTTGAAGAAATTTATAGAAATAATAATGAGAAATTTGATGAAGTCTCGAAAAAGTTTGAAGAAGTTTCTAGAACTCTTCAAGATGAAATTAAAGATGTTTCCAGAAAAAGTGATGCGAGGTTTGAGAAGATGACCAGAACTATCGAGGAACCTGGTAGATATAGCGACAGGAAATTCCAAGAAATTTCAAGAATAGTTGACGAAAACATTGTCACGACAGAGAAGAACATGGAGCTACTGCAACAAAAAATCAAGACACTGGAAATGTCAGTTAAGAATGGTAACTGCAGTGGGAGCCAGACATTCAAAGGCGAAGATGACTTACCCGCAGGTAGCATGAGGGTTAAGCTGCCAAACTTTGATGGAAAGTGCTCCTGGTCAACCTATCGAAAGCAGTTTGAAGCAGTGGCAATGGCTAACCAGTGGACCGAAGAGCAGAAAGCTGTTTCATTAACTGCTGCTTTATGAGGTGATGCAGCAGACATCGTAAGGTCCATTCCTGCTAGTGATGCTGCGAGACTGGTCTTGCAGTCTTGGTCTTGGTCTTGCAATTTTGCAAGACCAAGACCGAGACCAGGACCGTCTATGCAAGACCAAGACCCAAGACCAATACTGGGATGCAAGACCAATACCAAGACTAACCTGGTCTTGGTCTTGGTCTTGCAGTTCCGTAACCAAACACCAAATTGGTAGGAAACATATTATTTTACTCAATGATTAGATAAGAAACGCTAATAAATAATCAATTAATTTAATCTTTGAACTCCCTTATGATCGATGTTTATTTTACAGATTCTAAAAATATTGAATTAAAAGTTGTTGGGTGAAAAGCGAGTTCATTTTACCCTTCTAGGATTTCCGGATTTCAAAAAAATCTTAAATACCCTATACGTAATTTCAACCCTTCTAGGATTTCCCTTACCCAGCTGTTTTCAAAGAATCCTACCAGTTCGTAGCCAGGGGAAGGTAAACTACACGGTTTTTTATTTTTATTATTTTTTTCTATCGCGCAGAATGTTTTAAGCATACGTTAAAATCATCTATAAATCTGATTTTTTTTGATGACATTTATCCAGTGGCCACTTTTGGAGATATTTGAAATTTTATATTGCCCTTATTTTGAAACTGTTTTTTCGATCATGCTCATTAACTAACTCAACTGAGATATTCACACGACTGACTTTTTAAATAGATACCTAGTTTTATAAATGCGCGTATTAAATCTGTAACAGTTTTTAATTTTCATTTTTTGGGAAAAGCTTTCTACAAAAATTGAAGTTAGTTTTATCAGAAATACTTTTGATCGCTTTCAGAGATTCTTTCTATTTTATTAAAGAAAATGGTACAAAACCATTGTAGAATGAGTAAGAGAATGAGTTATGAAATAGAAGTATGTAGGCAAATGAGTGCTCAATTGGGACGGATGACACCAAGAAAACACAAGCAGACTAAGTCGCGCTAGTAAGATACGATTCTCATATGTGAATGGTGATTATTAATTTATAAACTTTTACGCATCTCACTTGCCCTAACTTAATTCTATGCCCCTAGTCTCATTACTTATTCTACATTACCAGGCGTGTTTGTTCTGGACAATGACATTTTTTTATACGGTCGATATTTATCCATTTCGAATGATAATATAATTATAGGCAATCTTATAATATTATGAATTACATACTTCCCATACATATGCAGGGTTCTTCTTCATTTGGATTAAGCAATTACGGTTTAGAATCGCAACAACTTTTCACACTTATAAAAAGATCATCATTTTTACAAGAGTCTTGCAAAGTCTTGCAAGTCTTGCAGCAAGACCAATACCAAGACCGTATATGCAAGACCAAGACTAAGGATTTGATGCAAGACCAAGACCAATACCAAGGGTGCAAGACCAAGACCAATACCAAGACCAAGAGGTCTTGGTCTTGCTTTGCACATCACTAATTCCAGCTGGCCAAGCAAACTACCATGTCTTGGTATGGAGACAGTCATCTTCAGCAAGTATACAAATCACAATTACGATCTCGGGTGCAAGATGCAAATGAGAGCCTTCAAGAATTTGAGGTGGAAGTAGCTCGTATTTTGCGGCTAGCATATCCTACAGCTGCCGATAGCTTCCTTGATGAAATTGCGGTGGACACATTTGTAAAAGGATTGAGGGAGAGCGAGCTGCAAAAGGCGTTGAAGCTGGCCAGGCCAAAATTGCTAGAAGAAGCACTAGCTATTGCTTTGGTGCATGAAGCCGCAAGCCAAACTTTCTAAGGGCACCGTTTAAGAGCAATCGAAGAAGAAGATCAGTCCAACAGAGAGTCCCTGTTAAAAATGATAAGGAAGCTAGTTACGGGAGCGCAATCTAAGAAGAGAGAGCCAAGGTGTTGGTGTGGTGAGCTAGGACACGTACGCCGCAGTTGTAAGAATAAGGTTGCATAGTCGGAAAACTAAGATGGGTCGAGGTGAGGGGGCAATCGTCGACCTGCAGAAATAAGGCCCCAGTAATTACGGTCAACGTGGCATCTTCTGGCGGAGCCTTAAGTTTATACATCGATGGTCGAATCAATGGAGAAGACAGAAAACTCCTAATAGACACCGGTGCAACAAGAACAATAGCAAGGCCAGAGCTCCTCAAAGATCATTCCCGGATATTACCATTTACCATTACCACCAACACACACTCACAAATGTCACAAACATCCCGAAACATGGAAGATCACTCTGGAGCCCCGGAAGCACCTCGATTACTCTCGAAGGAATATATTGGGAAATACTTCCAGAACAATATATTAGAAAGGACGAGAAGCTTCGAGACAAGAGGTTAAGTGGATATAAACACACGAACCACGGACATAGACAGTTAGTGATAGATTGTCAGTCGGTCATAGATCATAGACAGTAGAAAAGTCGTATATAGTCCGAGAAATAAGTGTGAATATAAATGTGTATATAGTCGTGTAGTTATTGGTATAAATAAATAAGTGAAAATAAATCGAACCCTGTTTTAATATAAATTCCCGTTACAATATTAAATCTTTAATGAAATTAAGGGAAAGGAAAAACGCAAATTCAGAACAAAACCAACTGCGACAAACTGGAATAGTTACAAAGACCTAAAAATCTAGTGAATCACCGTATTTCTCAAGCTAAAAAAAATACTTTACTAGTGTTGTGCGCTCTAATGATCAGAAATCTATTTGGAAGGAACTGAAAGCCCTTGATATTACCAACAACAATAAAATAAATATATAACAGATAGATAGATATAACAGCTAATAATAATCTAACACAACATTATCTACAGAGTAAGATTTGTAATACAGAATTTAGCTTTACCTTAGTACCAGAAAATGATGTGGTAACTGCACTCAGCAAAATAAAAAACACTTCAGCCGGCGCAGATGGTATTAGTATTAAACTAATTAAACTGTGTGTTCCTACTGCCACTATTGGTTCATATTGTAAATTCAGTCGTTCTAGACGGTAAATTTCCAAAATGTTGGAAAACTGCGTTAGTGTGCCCTATTCCTAAGACCAAAAGCATAATACAATTATCAGACTTGCGGCCGATCAGTATCCTTCCTGGAATATCTAAACTCTTTGAAAAAAATATTGATTTCCAGATACGGGGCTATTTGAACGATAATCATATTTTACCACTCAAACAATCTGGATTTTGACCTAACCACACTTGTACGACTTCACTGCTAAATGTAAAAGATGATATAATACGTTCCACGGATGAAGGTAAATGTACTTCTGTTGTTTCACTGGACTGCAGCAAGGCATTTTATACATTAAATTATGATGTTTCAATAGCTATCCTCAGTTCTTGTGGTATGTCCCATGAAGATCTTATTTAACTGATCGATTGCAACGTGTTAGGTTAAATGGAAACTTATCAAGGTTCTATATTAGGTCCTTTGTTTTTTACCATCTATACAAGTCAGTTTCCAAACTTCATAGAATTCTCCACTTCGCATTTGTATGCTGGCGACATGCAAGTATATAATTCTTTTATTGTTAGTGACTGGCCAATGGCGGAGAAGATAATTAATAGTGACTTATCTCAGATATCAAAGATTGCACAAAGTTACAGTTAAATCCTAAGAAATCTACATGATTTGTTTTCGGGAAACCCGGAGACCATGCAGCTCTAGCTGATGATATCTCTGTTAGGGTAAATAATACAAAGTTATCGCCACAGACATGTACTAACAATCTTGGCCTTATTATAGACGATACTCTAAGTTTTCGTTAGCATATCTCGCAGTCAATCAGAAAGGCATATCTATTCACCAGTGTACAGTGCTTGTATTGACAATACAACATCTGCAAAAATACAGAGAGTCCAGAATTCCTGCATTAGGTTTATAATTGGCATAAGATTGTATGATCGAGTTAGTCATAAGCTTAGGGAACTAAACTTGCTGAACATGAAAGATCGTTGGGATGTACATACAGTTAGTCTGTTTCACAAAATCTTATATACAAAACAACCAAGCTACTTGTACAACAAAATATCATTCAGAACTGACATCCACAATGTGAATATAAGGTCAAAAGGCATGATAACTTCTCCATTCCACAGGACTTCTTTCTATGAAAGAAGTTTTTTTATACAATATTTTCAAAATGTACAATGCTGTTCCTGCCCATCACAAAAGCTATAATCCTTCAAAATTCAAGCAGGCTATAAAGAAGACTTTCCAAGTTTGTACTTCATGAATACACCATGTGTAATGTATATCTGATATTAACTCAACAATACTGTTAATACCATTGTTTTTATGAATATTACTATCACATCTATATCATCACTCTCTGCTGCACTTGCTATATGCAAACGATATATATTAGTTATTTAGTGCTCAAGAAGCCAGACGGGTCATACACTGAGGGAGAAGAGGAGCGATCTGCTCTACTTCTCAAAACACACTTCCCAGGAAGTGAACCCCTCAGTAGTATTGACGTAGCAATCCAAACCAAGAATCCTCGCAAGGAAGATTGGAGTATTGCTAAGAAGATATTCACAAGACAAAGGTTGGAATGGGCAGTCAACACCTTTCAACCTTATAAATCGCCGGGAGTAGATGGCATATTCCCAATACTCCTACAGAAAGGAATGGAGGAGATCCTTCCCCACCTCATGAAGATTACAAGAAGCTGCCTAGCACGGGGCTTTATACCTAGCATATGGCAAAGAGCCAAAGTAATCTTTATACCGAAAATAGGGAAAGAAAATGGGACTGATCCCCGATCTTTCCGACCTATCTGTGTAACATCGTTTCTACTGAAAACGATGGAGAAAATAGTGGATAACTACATAAGAACAGAGATTCTGAAGGACAAACCACTTCATAAATGTCAGCATGCATACAGGGCGGGGCGTTCAACAGAAACCGCGCTGTATCAGCTAACTGAGGTCATTCAGAGTTCTCTGAGCAATAAAGAAATCGCAATGTGTGCCTTCCTGGACATATCTGGGGCTTTTGACAACACCACACATGTGTCAATCAGGGAGGCACTCTCACGGCGAGGAGTGAACAAGACCGTTATCAAATGGATGTATGAGATGTTGAAGACGAGAATAGCTGAGGCCCAAGTAGGTGATCATACCACCTCTGTTAAAGCTACTCGTGGAACATCTCAAGGAGGAGTAATATCTCCCCTCCTATGGAGCTTAGTAGTAGACGAGTTACTCCACAAACTCACGGAGCTTGGCTTCACATGTATAGGCTATGCCGACGACATAGTCCTAATAGTCCGAGGAAAACTCGCGAACACCCTATGCGAATTATTGCAGGAGGGCCTCAGAACTATTGAGCAATGGTGCTTGTCAGTGGGGCTTAGCATAAACCCATCCAAGACCACAATTATTCCATTTACTAGGAAAAGGAAACTTCCAGCTATGAAACCTCTCACTTTGAGTGGAGACATAATAAGCTGGAAGGCTGAAGTCAAATATCTGGGATTAACACTAGATAGCAAGCTTCTGTGGAACAAGCATATTGAGGCTACTGCTAGCAAAGCAATAAAGGCCTTAATGGCGTGCAGAAATCTGACTGGTAAGACTTGGGGATGTAACCCAAAGATACTGCGATGGATGTACGTCATGATTGTAAGACCGATAATATCATATGGGTCAATAGCCTGGCATGGCAAGGCAAGTCAGAGCAATACGAGGAAAACCCTCGATAGAATACAAAGACTAGCCTGTGTCTGTATCACTGGAGCCATGAGAACTTGCCCGACCAGGGCACTAGACATCATCACAGATCTCACACCTCTCCATCTAGTGATAGATATATTGGCCCATGAGGCCATTCTAAGACTATCTAGGGAAGGTTCAGACATTGTGGGAATTCGGAATCAGAGAGCTTGGTCCTCTCTGTCCAAACACATCCCATCAGCAAACCTTCCCAGTGATATAATGACAAAGAAAATTAGCATCGAGAGAACTTTCACCACGGTGCTAAGTAGCAGAGAAGATTGGGACAGGGGGCTCACAACCCAAGCTCTCAAAAAGAATACCATTAAATGGTACACTGATGGTTCTAAGATCACGACGGGGACAGGCGCTGGAGTGCTTGGGAATCGCACCAAATGCTCACTTGCGCTAGGCCGCTGCCCAAGCGTCTTTCAAGCAGAATTGCTTGCAATTGAGAGATGCGTGGAGGTGAACCTTGAAAAAAACTATCAGAAATGTGACATTGCAATACATTCTGATAGTCAAGCTGCAATTAAAGTACTGAACTCTCATACCATTGAATCTAAAATGGTATGGGAGTGCCGAAAGAAGCTCAATGAGCTAGGCAAGAACAACAGGGTCTACTTAGTCAGGGTTCCCGGCCACTCGGGAATCAAAGGCAACGAGGAGGCCAACACACTTGCCAGGAAAGGAGCACAAACTCCATCTACTGGCCCAGAACCCTTCTGTGGCACAGATAAAAGCACCTACAAGAAGGAGTTTCTGGAGAATGAAAAAACCGTAAGAGAAACACTCTTGCGGGGTATCCCTGGATTGGATCATTCCAAAAAGTTTCTAAAAAACTTTGATACTGCAAGATCCAAAAGGTATTTGGATCTCAGCAAGAACAAGCTACACCTACTCACTGGATTTCTTACAGGACACTGTCGCCTCAAGAAGCATCTAATGAGATTAGGTCTAGCAGAGGATGACGAGTGCAGATTCTGCGGGGAAGAGGAGGAAACTCCGGATCACCTGGTGACGGAATGCCTCGCCATTGCTAGCCAACGCAAACAGAGCCTTGGACTAGCAACCTGCAGTAGTGAGGAAGTATCCTCCTTGAAGCCAACCCAGATACTGGAGTTCATTAGAACTCTGGAACTGGAAGGCGAGTTGTAGACCGCGTATAGGCGAGTGCAACTCAGGTGGGGGGCACAATAGACCTTATGGTCGCAGTGCAATGTAACCCCCTCTTAAATCTAAATCTAAATCTAAATCTAGTGTAGTTGTATTTTTTTGTAGATATTCGAAACAAGCTCTCGTTAGTATCAAGGATTGAGTGGAAGAGCGCTTTATGTTATAAGCGAACTCCCCCTTGCAGTTTTTAGGTATCGCTTTAATATATCTTATCGTTATAAAGTATGTATCGCAATATACCTAAAAATAAAGGCCTTTATTATTATTATTATTATTATTATTATTATTATTATTATTATTATTAATATGATATGATCAGCAAATAATATCTCCGGTTCCTTTGTAAAGATCGGCTTCCTTCCCATTATCCCTTCTTCTTTACCCCCAGATTCTAATCGATCTCTCAGTGTGCTTCTTGGAATGTTAAACTGATTTGATACACTATTTATTGACTTTCCTTCAGCAACTGCCCTCATAGCAGCCTCCAAACGTTCCGACATCCATTGTCCGTTCTCATTAGTGCCCTTGTGAGTTCGAGGCATGGTCTAAAATTAGTTATTACTATTAGTGTTACTTGTCGCTCTCTGTGTCGCTCTGTGTGTGCTTTCTTGTGGACAATGCAGGTGTCATATCTTACCTGAATTTGTTCGATTTCTTGACATTTTGTTGACATCCAGTTTTGTTTAGCTTCTCCGCACTTTTTGCTGATGATTTTATTGATTCTTGTTTTCTGTTACTTTTCTTGAATCCGATGTCTTTTTCTTGTATCTTTGTTAGTTTTGATTCTAAAGCATTTCATATTACTCCCACGTCTTCCCTTTTTGCCGAGCTCGTTATCGTTTCTATTTTTTTCTCAAACTTTAGACTTATTTCTTTCTTTCTTTTGGGGTTCTTTAGTAGTGTGAAATCTATTTTTCTTTCCGCTTTCTTCTGTTCAAGTTTCAGAACTCTTCTGAGCGTAAAGGCATTACAACTGGATTGTGGTTGCTATGAATATCTGCTCCCTAGATTTAGTCAACACTAACAAGTTGACATATCTAGTTCATAAATATGAACTAAACAAATGAAAGATGATCTGCTGTATTTAACTCCGATAGTTTAACCCTAGCATTAGGAGTGCTTAAAGCAACCAGGATAAATTGTTCCACCATCCTCTGCAAAATTACACATAAATGGCAACATTCAAACTCATTGAGATAACGTTCGTCATTCATCAGCGTATTAATATTATTGGTCTGTCTACGACCTAAAAATAGTAGCTATGCTATCTAATTCATCTGAGATGGAGGACTTTGGAAAATTATCCATGGCGACGGCTATTTATTATTGAGTAATTTATTACGAGCATGGTCACTTCTCGTTGCAGAGCCCTGAGTCTGTTTCTACAGATTTCGTAATCTCGCCAGATGACTCACAGCTTCGGTTTTTATATTTTCTCATTTAGTTTACAGTTCACAAATTCAAGATGTTGACACATTTGCACTGAAAAAAGTAATGAAGAATGGTGCAGTGTGATAGTGGAGGAGGGAAGTACATGAGCATTTCCTTTAATACCGATGGTGATATCTAGCAGTGAGAGAATTTACTACATTTATGATCTAGGAGGAACAAGACAAGAGAAATCTTGTTTTTTAAAAAGTTTGAAAAAAAATCGGTCTAGTCGAACAGTACAGAACAGTAAACAGTTTTCCAGCGAGGATGTCAAGTATTCAACCGAAACAACTGAAGAATTATTCCTCTTCTTTCGAATGACACATTCACAAGGTTCCAAGAACTTTCGCATGCCTAGGCTCAATGCTCAGTTTGAAAATGTTACAGCCTACATGTACTTAGATCTTCCCATAAGAGATATTCCGTTTACGTTGTTTTATTACATGCGAAAAATTATTTTTTGGACAGAAATGTTTATGATATTAGAGAATTCGTGTTTCACACTTTATTCTCATGTAGATGCAGTGGAGTTGTACAAAGTTTTCTGGGTGACCATTAGGTTATCCAATGTTCATTCAAGGCATCGCCTACAGTTTCTGACTCCGGATTCGGAATTGCGACTACCTTTGGCCATTTGCTGTATTAATCCATGATAACCAAAAGGGGCACCCACAGGTAGTGCTGCATCTTATGGTCGGTTCTGGTACTTGGACCTTTACTGGTAAAGCATTCATCAGATCGTCAGCACCAGTCCTCTGACTTCACGATTTCCTAACCAGTATAAAATTTCTCTACTCCACAATAAATTTCTGGTCAACTTCTTCCTGAACCTTCTCTAACTTCTGTTCAACCTCTTTTTTATCTACATATCTATTTGATTCTGATCTGTTATTCATTATCTTGTTTTCTCACTCTTGTCTGTTCGTCAAAGATTTGTATTATCCTGATTTGTTTATCTTGTCTTAAATCTTCTAGGGTTTGTCTTATTCTTGTTTGTTCTTTCTGTTTAATTATTTTTTGTTGTTCTCCTTTTTCTTGTTCTCGAATTCTTTCTTGTTGTTCTAAGATTTGTCTTATTCTTGTTTGTTCTTGTCTAATTCTTTCTTATTCTTCTAATTTTTGTCTTTGTTCTCCTTTCTCATTTTAGGGAACTCCATCATATCCACAATATTTTCCATTTCATCGTAATCTTTTGATCTAGTATTCAGCATTAATTTTTAGCAAAATGCCCGGGATCCCACTTCTGACACAAATTGTAACGTAAAGCTCTGTTCTTAACGGTGTGGGATGTTCACTTGTGCAAAACAGTCGACAGTGTGCAGTTTGCCTTCAACTATTATTTTCAACAATCTATTGCTTTCGGGATTACCCACCTATGCTTCCACATGCTTAGTTTGGCTAAAAATCAAGACTTTTATTGTTACTCTCGTTCCAATCTTTGCTAAAATCTAAATATCCCATAAAACTAATATATTTTTGAGATACTGAAATTTACTTTTAAGTTAAGTCAATACCTAGTTCTATTTGCCGATTACTATATTATAATATTTTAATGAGAGAAGGTATTCACGAAAACAACATTCTGCGTATTTTCAGTACATACTTACTTTTGTTTGGGAAAATAGTGTAAAAAACGTATTTTAACAATAGGAACACTTCTATAAGAAATATGTTTCTACAAAGAATTTTCACAAAATCATTATCTTATAGTATCCTATCAATAGAGAAAAGTTGGAAATCTATCATAAATATTTTCGATATAGGCTCATGTCGTGCGATGTATTATTAAAATACCTTTCAATAATTTCAATCTACATGATAAACAGTTAATATTACCAGCAAAATTTATAGGCAAGTACCGGTAGGCTGATTTGTTCAATTCATAATTTACCAATAGCGCAATAAATTATATTTGAATTTGAATTGATGTGACATTCTACTTGTGTATGCTTGGAAACCCTTTTTGACTTGATTCAGATCGATAAAGGCCTATTCTCATCTAAGCGACAACAAGCGAAGCTGCGCGGGGCTGCACAGCGCGTCATAATGACGCTCACAATAGTTTGCGTGTTATTGAATGAGACGGTCCTCACTTAGGCAGAGCGGCGCCAAGCGCATCGTTCGGGCCCGACGCGTCAACTTCTCAAAGCGTCCGGGAGCGTTGGCACGCGTCAACTTATGCTTTGACGCTCGTGAATGCCTGTCGACCTGAAGATCTTGCAGTGCAAAATTAGTTATGGGTGTGGAAAAAATTGAAAGATACGAAGAACTGTATGACATGCCGAAAAAGAATTACAGCAATCAAAATAGACGGGAGAATGTATGGTCTGAAATTGGAAAGAAAACTAACGAAAGTGTTAAGTTTCTTCTGCATTTACGTCTCAAGAGAACCAGCTATGAAAAACTAAACTATCAAAGAGTTAATATGTATTTCTAAATTGAAATTATTTGAATTAAAAACTGTTTGGGAAAGTGTTATTATTGTTGCATCTGTATAGGTTGTTTGTTTATTTATTTATTTACGGATTCATTCCATTTTACAATTTCAAATATATAGATACTAAATCCTACAAATTATAAAAGGCCATCTACTTAAATATATCCACTTAGAACGGTAAAACCTTGTTATATCATATAAATTACTGATATCCAAAAAAGTGAAAAATAAGTCCACATTATATTACAGTAGATAACAAACATTCAGTCATAGATAGAAATCATCGAAAGTAGAAAAATAAATGTTGTCAACAATTTTTAATCACAGTTTGTTCTTCCCAAAAAAAGAAAAAATATATCTTTTTCGTTTCTGCTGCTACCAAATGCCATTCAGGTGGGAATAGCCCATACGAAATGACGCTGCGTTTTGTTTCACGCCGCGCCGCGTCGCTACGCTCGATGCCGCGTAGGTGAGAATAGGCCTTTAATAATTGATTATGATAAAAGTAGGTATGCTGCCTTCTACATGATATATTTCTATTTTGTGACTTCCCCTTTTGTGAGACCTTTTCTATATATAAATTATACGTACATACTTTATTAGACCCTTTAAAAGAAAAATTGATATGATGATCATATATTTAATACTCCATTTCATCTTGCGTAAAGTGCCAGAAATTGGACTTTCTCTCTGTTTCTCGTAGATCTACATCCCTGGTTTTGTTTTAGTTGACTGAACAATCCGCTTCCATACTTTTATCAGTCTAACATGATTGTTGGGCTCAGTGGTATCTCCAATATCTCTTGTTCCAACTTCCTTCCACCTCAAACGACGTCGGAATAATGGTCTTCTACCCATCGAGACCGTCTGTCATGCCTTTTCAACCTTTTTGGTTGTCTCTGCAGGTGACCTGTCCTTCTCATCCTACTGACATTATTTCTTGTAGATATATGTAATTTTTCTTCACTTGCTTTTGTCATTGACCAGGCCTCGAACCTATAGCTTACTATAGTCGTATTAGTATTTTGGATCCAGGCTTTAATTTATCCCTTGATATTATTATCTTCGGCTATTATTGTTCTCATATATTTGGAATTAGTTACTCTTACAAAATTGTATCTGCCCATTTCTTTGTAAGTTTGTTTCCTTATAAAACTGCCGTGTGTCTTATCATAGTTGCTACCAATTTCAGTGAGCGGTTCTTGCTAATATTGTCCTTTCTTCTTCTTACAGAGTTTATTGCTTGTTTCTTTATATTGTCATGGTTCGATAGACTACGTAGTACTGTTCAACAATTCTGTTCTCGCCCTTCCTCTCTCATCTATTATTTTACAGAATTCACGTCAAACCACCTCTTTTTGCATTCGCCTTTCCGCTGCATATTTTTTCTCTCGCTTATACCGTTATTGCTTTTTTATGTTGTTCTATTTTCTTCTAAACTGGTTCTTCACTAATGATTATGAATTATCTAAATAATATCTCGTTCACTTGTAGTAGGAACGCTTGATTTTTCAGTTTTATTCAATTTATATCGATGTTTATCCTTCCATACATACTTCAGTTAGTTGGATAAGTTTTTTAGGTATATTGAACTCAGCCAGAGCATTCCATATTTATTTTTGTTCTGCACTATCGTATGCCTACCGGAAATCTATGAATAGATTGTGGACTATTTTGTTGTATTTCCATCTTTTTTCAGGCCTCAAAGTAAAAATCTGATCGATAGTAGATCTGTTTCTCCTGAAAGCTTCTTGGTTTCCCACAATTACATTTTCAGCGTAAGAAGTTAATATTTCCAAGATAATGTTCGCTAACACTTTGTAGCCTCTATTTATTAGGGATATTCCTCTATAATTAGTTCACTTCTATTTGTCGCCCTTTTTATGTAGGGTTATTATGACGTTTTCTTTCCATTCGGGTGGTATTTTTCCTTTATTGGTTCATGCAGATGTTCCTGAAGTTCTTTACTCTCCTGTTTAATAAGCTCTGCGGGAATATTTTCGGGGCCAGATGCTTTACAGTTTTTAAGTTTATTTACTGCCCGTATTGTTTCTCCCACGGATCATTTTTGAACTAATGGTTCTGCAGTAATATTTACGTTTTCCTCATGGTTCTCATGTTGTTCTATATTTAACAAGTTTTAAAGTGGTTTTTCAGATGATCATAATTTCATCCACTTTAACTATTAAGTTGTCATTGGTAACCCTGAAAACCGGGGTAGTTCTAGGGGAGAATCCTTTTCTTTCCTTTGCTAGTGTCCTGCAGAAGTCTCTTGTGTTCGATATTGTTCTGTTCTTTTGCATTTGTTAAATAGTTTTATGGTGATTTTACGGCTTTCTTTATTTTTTCTCTGTTTCTGTCCGTATCCAGCTGTATCACCATTGCTCTTGGTCTTTGCCTTTTGAGTAATTGTTGTTTGCAACCATTATTAAACCATGCTTCCATTTTGCATGCTTTCGATTTTCCAGTGGATGTTTCTGCGGATTCTTTACCTGCTTCTTCCAGCCTATTCCAGGGCTCTTCTTCATGAGATGATAAATTTTGATTTTTAGATTTGTTCTAAAACATTTTCATATATCCCAACTATATTTTATCATTTCCTCCTTCTCTTTGGTGGGAACATACACTAATAAAATAGAAAGATTGTACCACTGTCCTTTAACCCTGATATAGCATATTCTATCGTTCCGAATTCGTGTTTTCCACTTTCACTGCCACTATATAAGACTATTTATTGACTTACAAGTTTGAATGTTCCCATTATACGAGAAACCTCACCTCCTGTATCGCTGGTGAGTCTATGCCTATATTTTCTAGCTGTTGTATGGCTTGTCGAGGTTCCTGTTTTGTACCAACTTTGGACGTTTCACGTCCTATTGTTCATTGTCATTATTCGTTGCGTGCATTGTTTAACTGTTATTTCCTTCCTTTTCCGAGGCGAAGTTGTCGTTTTCATAACATATATTGTTTTCCGAGAATGGGTTATTAGCACATTGCTCAACCCTCCTCCTTTATCCGTGCTTGAGACCGGTAGTGCTGCTAAATTGGCTACTCAATACACCCATTAGCAGTCTTAGGCGGAGTTATATGTGATATTAGACTTAGATAATAAATAAATCCCGTCATTTTTTATATATCCGTCAGAAGAAAATATAAACGAAATTTTCCAAATGAAGTACTTATCTACGTGTTATAATCTGCCAGATCAAATTACTTTGAATAAGTCAACTAAGATTCATAGGAGAATTCCACTGTAATTTTCAATGAAACAAATAATACTCAAAAAACGAAATGAAACTCAATAAGATAGCAAGAAGTAAACTATTCTACTAATGAATTGACATTTATTTCAAGTTTCGAATTTTAACAATAGTACGTGAATCTAGACGTGAATATATTAGGTAAATTTCTTATAGAAATGTACCTATTGCGATCGTTCACACTTTTGAATTTCGAAAAAATTTCAACGGTATGTTGTTATATGTATAATGTCTATAAGTAAGTCCAAAAAAACATTTGGTTCAAAAGTTTATATTATTAAGTGGTGGAGGGTAATAAGGCCCACTTAAGGAAAATATTCTATTTATTTAAAAAATTAACAAGATCTAGTCAAACAAAATACGTAAATAAAAACTTAAACATCTACTTTATTGAAAAATAAATAAAACTAGCGTTCTTGAAATACCTAGGAAAAATAATTTGTATATAAAAAAATACATGCTGATAATAAGGCCCAAAATATAACAAGTATTTATTCAGAGCATTTTGTGCATATGAAATCATCCCCATCATCAGAAGCCAAGCCACAACATTCTTCGTGAACCCAAATTCGACATGAACCACAGGAACGCATGGCTAATTGTTGGGCTGTTTTGCAAAGGTAACAATACCATAGGTCCAATTCTTTCTTTTTGGAATTTTTTAATGATTTTTCTTTAGGCTGAGATGACTGATTTACCGTGTTAAACAAATCTTTAGGTACACGTTGTGTTTTGTAATTAAGAGCCTTTCTTCTTACATTTGACGACTTTGGAGGCATCTCTTGAATTTTCAGAAAGACTTTAAACGATGTTTTTTCACAACTTGGATTTTTTTCTTGTCTCTTCCTGTATGGTAGCTTTAAGCCTGATGGCCCAGGTACTGGCGCTTTTTCTTCTGCTATTTTCTCATTTTGACTCACACAATCAATCTTGTGCTTCTGATTGTTGCTGCTTACAGACGTAGGGCTTGCTCCGGTGGTTTTTGAAATAATGTTCAGCCGTAAAGTAGAAAGAGGCAAATCGCTTTCATCAGAAGAATAATCTTGTTCTACAGGTCTTTGTGAGAGAGTGGATGGCGCAAATGCTTCTTCAGGTATGGCACTCGGGTTAAATGGAAAAATACCCGTAGCTCTGAATCCACTAGTTATATTGGCCACTGTGATAGACTTTTCCCAAACAGGTGTAAATACTGATGAGAACCTCTACTTATTTAAATGCCGATCTGGATGTTGGTCCCAAAATTTCAACAACTCGTCATCCCAGAAGTGTTCGTATGACCTAAATACAGCCTTATCCAGAGGCTGCAACTCATGCGTTGTGTTGCTTGGGTAGACACAGTAACTCAATGTCTAGTGTTTCTGCCTTGTTTGCAATTGAAATGTCCAAATGGCACTTAGCGCCATCGAATATCAATATCACTTTTCCAGCAGGTTTATACTTTGAGAAGTGCTCCAACCATTCACAAAATAGTGAAGTTGTCATGCTTCCTTTTGGGCTCATACACACTTTTGTACCAGTTGGCATGTTGTCTGAGTATGTGGGCTTTTGACGACATCCCTTGAATAAAATAATTGGGGGAATACAGTTTCCCAATGCATTAACACAAGCTACAATTGTCACGTTCTCACCATGCTCTTGTGATACTAAATGCACTCTCTTAGATCCTTTTAAAGCTAGGACAGACTGCTGGTGATGTAATGTACGTCTGCAGCCCTTTTCATCCATATTGTAGATCCTATCTGGTGAATATTTTAAACCAAACTGTTGTAATATGGTATCTAGTTTTTCAAAGAAATCCTTTACTATTGGTCGGTTTAATTTAGCTGACCTAGCAGGATTCATTGATTGCGCCTTGCGTTTGCTAATGCGAGAATGACGTTTCAAGAATCCAGAATACCAATCTTTTCCTACGACACCTTTATCTCCTTTGCTCCGAAATAATTCAATAAGATTGGTTTCAACAAAATTAAAAACATTTCTTCGCAGAGCTTTTGGGGTAAGAGGAAGTCCAATATTTGCTAGCCTAATAATCGTTTCTTCTAGTTCGCTTTCGTCTTCGTTCGTTAGAAAAGGTTTACGTCCAAGTTTTCTGCTAACAACAGCACTTTTAAAATGATTTCTTAAAGTACGACGGGGAATGCCGGTTTGCTGTTCTACAGTCCTTTATGAGTGCCCCTCTTTTAAAAGTCTAAGAGCTTCCTCCATCATTTCACTGTTCTAATTACCACGTAAACCACGGCATTTACATTTGCCCATCTGCCAAAATTAAAAAACTTGCTTAAAATAAGGCCCAGTAAAAAGGCCCGGGCCTTATTTTCAGAAATCTATGATACGAATAAAAATCAAATCTAACTGGAACTAAAAAACATTCCAACCTCAAAATATTCGAAACCAAAAGCCTACTAGATTGTCTTTCGAATTTAAGAAACGTTAAAGTTCCAGCTATATTTTAAGTACAGTAAAATCGCACTTAACTTTATATAAATTTTATAATTTAATCACACAAGAAAAATAATAATGGACTCACATGGGATATTCTATTCTATTTTTTTGATGGTAGAATACCCCATGTGAGTCCATTATTATTTCTCACAGTTCCTTTTTTATTAATATTGCCACCGGCTTCGATGCATCAACGCATCATCTTCAGGCTACAAGGAATAATCAATACATAGTTGAGTCCACAACAAACAGACAACGATAGACAATTTCACAATTAAAAACATAATAGGTTACCGGATAAAATCAAATAGTATCTATAGATACTCTTACTACTAATGACTTATTTCTCTTTTTTTATCTAAAAGTATCTATCTCTTATCTAAAAAAAAATAAGAGAGAGATAAGTCATTAGTACCTAGTATTAGTAGTAAGGGTATCTATAGATACTATTTGATTTTATCCTGTAAACTATTATGTTTTTAACTGTGAAATTGTCTATTGTTGTCTGTTTGTTGTGGACTCAACTATGTGTTGATTATTCCTTGTAGCCTGAAGATGATGCGTTGATGCATTGAAACCGGTCGCAATATTAATAAAAAAGGAACTGTGAGAAATAATCAAACCTGAGCCAGTGATAGCAAATCGTACATGCAGAACTGAGCCAGAGCAACAAACCTGAGCCGTATATGTGGCTCAGGATTGTTTTTGCCTTTTAGAAGACTCGTATCTTACAAAAAACTATTGGCGCTAGTTTCCAGTGGTACCCAGTCGTATCCAATAAGAAACGTTCGCTCCTGTCACCTGATAATATAACCGACAAATTTTTTCCTCCGAAATTTGGCTCAGGTTTGTACAAAATATCTAACTTTTAGTTCAGACACATATACATGTTTCTACCATCAAACCTGAGCCGTCCAGATTTGGCAACGCTGTGATTCTGCTCCTACATCATTATATCAATGCATTTATATTTATATTTATCTTTAAATAATACTAGAAAAGGTAAGAATATCTAAATACAAATATGATACATCATGGTATCTAATACTATTTTTTTGAAAATGTCCAGTTGGGTTGTTTACTAAAAATGTATTGAATTTATGGCACTGATTATAATATATGAATGTCTGTTTGTTGCATTTATATAAACATCTCAAAAATAAATAAAAGATAAATTTTATTCAAGATACGCCTTCATTACACACTAATCTTTTTTTGAACGCAATTGAAATTCAACTAACAGATACATCAGGAAAAATGTATTCGATATATACATATAAGAGCAACTGGAACAAATTTGATAATATCTAATAATAAGAAATATATTTTCTTGAATCGATTGATTGAATCGATTGATTGAATCGAAATCTATCTTTATACTTATATTTTTTTATGGAAACTAAATAATTCTAGAAAATTTTACTAGCTATTATATTTACTCTCTTATTTACTTAAATACTATGAATTGTCAAATTTTCTAAATATTTTCTTCTTGTTCATCTTGACGTACTCAAGAGAAATGAATGGTCATACTATTATTCATTTGCTAGAATATATGAACTAAAGAATATTTTTTTATCAAAAACAGTGCATCAAAATTAGATCTCCAAGGAACCAATGGATCGAAATAAAAATAGATCTATTGAATATTTTTTATCAACATTTTCCGTGTAATATAATTATATACAGGGTGAGTTTTAAGTGTGTCCACGTTCAATTCGTATCTGAGGTGGTATAATTAAAGATAGGACAATATCCGGAAACGTTTAAATTGAACATTTTTTCAAAAGAGTTACGGTTTTGAGATAGAGGCAGTTAAATTTTCAAATAGGTATGTGTATTTTTGCTATTTCTTTCGAAAATTGAAAATCTGTGGGTACTTCATAAAGTACCTAATTATTTGTAGCCACATTTATAACATTTTACCTTAGTTACTGTTTTCGAGTTACAGCGGTGGTAAAATGGTAACATCTAAAATACTTTCTCGTATTTCCGCATCGATGTTTTGAGATCTTAATAACAACTTCAAGCAAATAATATACGTGGATAATAGGATAAGTACCATCTTCATTGATATTAGTGAACGTTCAACTATTTTCGTGACTAATCTTACACTCAAAAGTGTGAAATGAATATATTTTCCAAAAAAAATGGACCGACGTTATTAGTTGGTGCAATGAAATATACAAAATAATATTAATTCTATTGGTGCTGGTACTTGTGAAGTTGGTGCCAAAAGTTATATATCTAATTGCAACTGCACAACTTCAAAAGTAACAACAATAGAATTAATATTATTTTGTATTTTTCAGTGCTCCAACTAATAATTTTTTTTGTAAAAAATATTTATTGCAGTGACTTTTCAAATATTTGTTTTATTAAATGATTATCTGCAGTAAATTATATTTTGTATGTATTGTTTCACAGCCTGCCAAATATTCTAGTCTCCTGCTCGAAAATTTCCATCATTGAAATTATTTTACTTTATTAATTATTCAGTTGACATAATATTACCTTGCATTGCTAGAGATACGAACAATTGATATTGGATAGTTGTAAATGACTTTTTATCGATTATTATTAGTTCTTTTACTATAATTTCCAATTGTTTTTCATTTTCATTCGTACGAACTACAAATAACGGTAGGCATTTCTAAGATTTCGAGAAGATTTTAGATCTCCAAAACTAGTTATTTTAGGTATAGGGATTATCTAAGAAAAAATTAACTAAAATGTGTTTCATTTAAAGATATTGAGAAAATATTGCTTTTGAGTTTTGACATTTCCTTATACAATTGATTGGTTTCTTAATATATAGGCTGATTGTGTTAACGTGTCCATTAGAAGATTTTTACTTATAAATTGAAATAGAAATATGAAAATTTGAACCTGGCTATAATCAACTTTGGCCAATTTAGTGAAAATATTTACAAGGTCGTGGCACTTCCAGTTACACCGGAAATTGTACTAACTTTGTTTGAATTCCGCACATTTAATGAAGTATGAAAACTCCAGTTGTTATAAGTTATCTGTCATAGTTTTTGACGTATATCAATTTTACTACAAAAAGTTCTCATGACAGATATCTATTCAAAAATTCATATCTCTCTTATTGTCAACCGGAAAAGCAAAAAGTTGCTTTTGATCGGTAGCCCGATTTTGGAATTTCCCTCCGTTTGCCCAACATTCTGAAAATTGTCTTGTTTAACACTCCAAAAAAATATTGTAACGTGGATAGGTAATCATGTACTTACGGTTATTATTTGTTTAATCTCTATTTATTTCTACTACCTTGTTTACTATAGTTGTCGGTTGTGTAGTTCATTAATAAGTTCTAGAATTAGTAGATTTATATAAACTGTATGAGGTAAGTACAGTTTGTCACAGTAATGTCTGTTTGACAAGCCTCTAGAACATTATTATGTGCGTCTAGATAATTATAGAATATTCTCGATGAATGTCATGTCAAGCTCCAGATATATAAGGCCGTGTCGATCACATTCAGTTTATAACAGTCAGTTTTATTATATCAGTCAACTGGAGACATAGGCCGATAGTAGTTGAAACGCGATAGTCAAAGTGACAAGTTGTGTTAAGATAAACAATTGGAAGAAACTCGCGAACTTTTGAGTATTAAGCAAGTGAACTCACCCCACAACATTTAGCACCGGGTTAAACGTTTTTAAATATTAAAAACGTCAATGACAAAACTCTCATTTTCATAATAGCACATACCTACCTATTTTTCTATCGTTATTAAGTAGAAAATTGAATTTTAGGGGAATGTTTATTATACGCTCTTATGTTTTTTTTCAGGTAATAAAAAGATATTCGAGATTTTTTAAAAAATTCTATCGCGAATGCCTTTTCTAGGAATGAGTAAGTGACCTTGGACGTAAAATAATCGCTGTTACTAACCACATTTTAGCTGTCAAATTCATAGTTTTGAAAGTTGAAGTAAAACGTCTGTTGCAGAAACCCAAATGAATCAGTATCCAAAAGGTGTCATTTTTGATTTGTTTACTCTGTACGGAAGTTGTGATAGAACAGTGGAAAGAACCTGTCGTGAATTTATTGCCGAATATTTTGAGTTAGGTATCTACGTCCAATGAATAGGAATACATTTTTATTCTTAAGCCAAGGTTTATTCTTACTGGAACAAAACTCCACTCAACAGTAGGAATCAAATAATAACTCAAGTTGAACAAAATAATTAAGTGAATGTTTTGATATTTAGCATCGAGTTTAGCATTAAGGAAACGTTTATTACCTTGCCTACAAATCATTTGTACATGAAACGTAAGAACTCGAAAAACAAATTACAAAAACAAAACTTGCTGTGTGTGTCCACCGTTTTGGTTTCAGCATTCAACAACGTTCCTGGACGGCATAATTTGTGGCGTACTTATTTCATCTTCTCTATTAAATCCTTAGAGATCTAGGTTCTGTTTTATACTGCTCTTCCTTGACTCTTCCCCACAAGTAGAAATCAAGTGGTGTCAAATCCGGCGAACGTGGCAGCGAAAGTCGGGGACCTCTATTTCCGCACCTCCTATCTTGAAACAAACACTGATTCATTTGAATTTTTTTAACCGTTCTGTACTTCAACTTTCAAAACTATCATTTTGACAGCTTAAATGTTTTTGAAATTCGTAAAAAAGACATTCGCATAAAAAATTCTCAAACATCTTATTTATGATTTGAAAAAAAACGTGTAATTCCCCTAAAATTAAATTTTCTACCTAATGACGACTGAAAAATAGGTATGTGTTATTGAGAAAAGTTTCGTTTTTTCACCTTTTGTCATTGACCTATTAAATTTTTTTGGAGTAGGTAACAAGACAACTTTCAAAATGATGGGCCTACTGAAGAAGATCCTAACATTGGGCTACCGATCAAAAACAACTCTGCTTTTCCGGTTGACAATAAGAGAGTTATGAATTTTTGAATGGAAATCTGTTATGAGAACTTTTTGCAGTAAAATTAACTTACGTCAAAAACTATGACAGATAACTTATAACAACTGGGGCTTTTCATACAAAAATAAATGCGCGGAATTAAAACATCTAATAAAAACATGGGTTTCCATTTGCAAAAACAAATTTAGTACAATTTCGGGTGTAACCGGAAGTTCCATCATCTTGTAAATATTATTGATTATTGTCAGGATCAAATGTTCATATTTATGTCTCCATTTATAAGTGAAAATCTTCTAATGGGCACGTTAAAGAAATCACCCTCTACATAAGGGGCAATTTTGTGAATAATAATAATAATGACTATAAATTTCATACAACAGGCAAAAATTTTATAGAAGTTGCCAAAGTTTTGTATAAACATGCTAGTTAAGAGTGGTATTGAAAATCCAAGGTCCATAAGCGCTACTAGATTATGCAAAAATTTGGCAACTGTAACTTGCTTTTTCAGAGAGTGACTTAGAACAACTATTTAGATTCATGGGGCCCTTTAGACACATTGTAATCTTTATAGACTTTCCGATAGTTCCTACCAGGCAGCAAGACTATCCAAATTATTGCATCTCAAGAAGGATTAGAAAAATATAAGGGCTTAGGCTTAAATAATATAAACATTGACTTAGCTCCGATTTCCGAAAACATTCAAATAGATTATATTCTAGATGAACGAATAATGAGATGAGGCGGTACAGACCATCAACGATGGTATAACTATAGATTCTAGTAATGAGTATGTTCCCAGACAAAAACAAATTTAAAATCTATGAAACAACCACTGACGCTTGTACTGGGAAAAATTATTGCAATATTTTTATGACCACAAAAAGTGTTGTAAGTCCTAAGGAGAGTGAAGTAAATGTATTTGTAGAAGAACGTTTCGGCTTATTTAACAATAGAATGACTTCCCTAAAATCAGTTTTATAGGACTTTTATACATGAAAACTCATTGCACCTACCTAATACCCTATGAATAACGTTTCCCGTTTCTGTTTTATTATTATTACCACCTGTTTTACCCGGCAACTCGGTCATATTCTTTATTAGATTGTGGTACGAAACCATAAAGTCATAAAAGCCTTGAGTTTGGAATCCTTCTAACTCAGAGTCCTACTCGCATGTAGAACAAATCCGAACGCCCAACCCAGATCCATTCACAGACACCAAGAGAGAACAGAATAGAAGGCCCAGTCACACTTACAGCCGCTACTAGTTTATATTCCAATATCATTATACATACATACGTGGTAAAAAGACCATCAAAATCCAGCCAGAGTTTTATATACAATAGACTTTCAGGTACGGAACCAACTACAAAGAGTCCCAAGGGCACTGAAACACGTGTGCAAAATTATTGATTAAAAACATATATAGTATATTTATTGATAAGAAATAGTGGAAACAATTCATCTTTGAAGTGGAACGCGAACCCTGTCTGCTTTATATTCAACAGCCAAAACAAAAACCTCTAACGGCAAGGATATGATACATACTGCATTATATGTAATGACATGTAGGTATACCAATGGAAAGGATGTTCAAATTTCGATTCAATGGATTTTGAAAAACTTACCTTTCCGCTGGCTACAAGCCATCGGGATTTTTTTCTCTCCCTTTGATTGACGTTAATAATTGCTGCCTGAAAATAATTAAATGCTGTTGAAATATTAATGATTTGAAATCAAGCAACATTAGACAATTCACCAACGTTGCCAAAAGCCGTCTTTCACGGAATATAGGTGAAAGAAACTGTACAGATGTAAAAGTTTATGAACGATAATATCTTTGGAATTTTGAAATACAGAAAGTTGTTGCACAATATCTATAAAAGATGCGCCTGTGGTATAAAAACATTAGTTTTATATATATATAGTTTATATATTATATATACAACTATTAAGTTATATTGAATATTTGAACGTTATTGTTGTCACACATACATGATACTGTTTTTCTCTATCTCGCAATATCTATCCTTCCACCCTAAGTTATTCAAAATATTTCAAGGTATTTACATTAGTATACCAAATTTGGTTTTATTTCCTTGTACCTACATGGGTGACTTTATTCTTCTGCTTTATTTACAAAGTAGTTTACGAACTTCTGCAATTGGAACGTGAAAGTTCAAGTAAACTGACATCGTTCTCCTGTCGAACTTCTATATATACTGACAAATAAGAAGTGGGAACAAACAAACTTGGATATCTATGTTTGCACAGTGTTAATAGAAAAATGCAAATATCATTTTAAATTGTCGAGAACTTGTAACTCTGTACAAATCCTGAAATAAGTGTAATAATTTTCCTATAGTTATGTATCATTTTACAGAGATCATGGAATCTGATAAGGTCAGAAGCACCTTGTTAAATTAAAAACCAGAAAACAAGGATTTTAGGACTCTGTTTCTTCTCTTCTTTTATCACACAATCTAGTTATTCTATATTTTATAAAAACTAAAAAACTGTTCTTCTGGGTACAATTATAACTAATAAATAAACAACTTAACTCCGGAATTGAACATTTGTTTTGTTCTCTCTAAATGAACAAATTTTATGTTGAAATGAATAGCCTCATTCAAACTAGACCCAAACATTCTAAATAATTGAACATTCCATTCCATTTTAATCAAAAATGCTTTGTTCGATTGACTTGAAGACAATTGAGTTGGTAAATAATAATATTTATATTTTTTTAAACATTGTTTATTCAAAAAATCGGTGGCAACCTTGGTTAGCTTTACAATAGGAAGTTATCTTACCACTACACCACCAGTGTATTTATTTCTATGATCTCAGACACCGGTAAATATAAACGACTGGTCAACGTAAATCACTTTATTTATTTCAGTATATTTTTAACACAAATTATTAATCAATTTTAGCTTGGTGCACTATTTCGCCATATAACTATACCAAATCATATATTCCTCAGTGGCCACATTTTACTCAAAATGGGGACCAAGGAACTCTCTTCAGGTATTAACATATAGATATTTATCGATTGAAATAGATTAGGAAAGACAGTATTTCAAATAAAGTGATGGTTATGATGTTCTTATCTTTCCAGAAAAGACGTCCGTCTGCCCGTTCAGCTACAGCGTGCCATGGCTGCTGAGGCTGAGGCAGCAAGAGAGGCTCGCGCCAAGGTCATTGCTGCCGAAGGAGAGCAGAAGGCATCGAGGGCTCTTCGTGAGGCTTCGGAAGTCATCGGCGACTCGCCAGCGGCATTGCAACTACGCTACTTGCAGGTATGTCTGTTCTTTGTTCGTGAGCGATGCTGTTTTCTGTTTTATGTTGTACATGTTTTGCTAATGAGCGTGCGCTTAGGGTGATTGGGTGCTACGGTGGATATCCATTCAGCTGGCTCTACAGCTATAGATATACCGTATTAAATATTCTTTTTGTATTCGAAGACAAGGGATTCTATAGTGACACGTTGTAATAATATAATGGATGGGAAGCTTAACCAGCGTATTTGGGATCACGCACTTGAGCTAAAATTGTAGAAGCTCCTCACAATAATCAGATAATTGAGTGTGAGTTTGTGAAGAGATTATCCTTACATTAGTTGAAAAGCCTTCGGGTATCCCGTGATTAATGAACTTGCAAACTCCATCTTTTATATCTACCTACTAAAGAATGAAACATTGAGTTTGAATTTAATACTGCGTTAGTTGAGCTGTCAAGCCTCCCGACGTGGTGGAAAGAAAAAGCATAGACCATATAGCGTATCATACTGTATGGTCATTAGACTGTCACTATGGTTTTGTCAGTAAACCCAATGTCAATTCAGACACTTCCTATCAACTGATTAATATGGAGCCTCGGTCAGTGATGCCGGATTTATGCAGACATTTAACGTAAGATAATTTAAGGATTTAATGTAACATAATATAAGGTAAAGATGAAATATGCTGTTTACATTGTTCGATTTATGCACGTCATTTAACATTTAATATAACGTAACATAATTTAATAGTTGGTTAAATTTTATCTTTTACCTTACGTTACGTTAAATGAGCTCAATTTTTGCGTTCTACACCGGTCACTGCGCACCGACAGAGCGACCAACTTAAAGGAACCAGCCGATACTATATAAAAGAACTAGGTGAATTCAGTGGATATAATATTCACTGCTGTCTTGTTTTGTTTTTAACGTAAATATTTGAGAGTGTTTGAGAATTCATATTTCGCAGGCTTATTTATAGATATTGTTATAGTTATTGTTTTATTAGCAATAACAGTAATTTTAATTTCAAAAAGCATAAATATTTCCTAGGGATTATTTATTTATTTTCAATTGACATTTGAGCAGTCATGGTAGAACTAAAACCACAGATCAACAACGAAAACTAGTATTTCGTAACGGCTGCTGCCCAAAAAGTAGGAGAATAAATGACAATTGACATATCTAGTGCAAACACGCATGCGTCAACGTTAAATTAAATTATGTTAAATTTAACCTTCATAAATTAGGAAAATTTTTGTTAAATTGAATTAGGTGACCTTATATTAAATGCTTAAGTTATCTTACGTTAAATGTCTGCATAAACCCGGCATGATATCAGCATTCAAAGTATAGGAGAAATTACTGGTTTTGATAATTTCTAAAATTTTTCCAAATTAGTAAGTTTGTTTTGATGGGGATTCATAAAGATTTCTTTCATTTGAAGGTGAGCAATTGTAGTTATATTTTAAATTAAAAATAAACTGAGAAAACTAGGAACTACAATTAAATCATTTCAGATGTGAACTTGCATATTCATATTTGTTGTAATTTACTTTTTAAATTGTGTTTAGTTTGTGTTTTAGAGACCCACGCATGTTCTATTTTTATATATATGATTGACATATATCTTTTTATTTATTTGCATTTAAAAAATAAATATGTTGCTAACGTACATGATTTGAACATTTGTCATTTTACATTCTAACATTCCCTCTTAAAATACAAATGTTTGTTAAAATTAATTTAAAAAATAACAAGAGGTACAAAACTACTTAGTATAGAACATCTTATTTTCTAACACATTTAGTAACACTTTAAAGAAAATAATTGTTCATTTTGAATATAACAGCAACATATTATAGTTTATAGCATCTTCAACATGATAGCAGTCTTGAATTTCTCAAACTTTTATCTTGATAAGGGTTTTGTGAAAATATCTGCCAAGTTTTCACCAGATGGCTGATTTTTCACATTAAAAAGACCTTCTCTGTATTAGTCATTCACATAGTGGAACTTGATGTCAATATGTTTGCTCCTTCTCTCTAGCTTTTCTGACTTCACCATTTGAATGGTGCTAGTGTTGTCTATGGAGAGGGTAGTCCTCACTGTTCTTCCTGTCATTTCTTCTAAAGGTGTTTTTATATGCTTGATTTCTTTGGCGTAATCTGCAGCCGCAATATACTCTGCCTCTCCCAGCACAGACTGCTTTTTTGAAAGCCAGTTGATTGGTCCTCCATTGTAAATTATGATATAGCCACTCATGCTTTTGCAGTCTTTCTGTCATCCGCGAAATCCGCATCACAGTACACATCGAGTTTGATTTTTTCTTCTTTCTTCCTGTGATAAAGCAACCCGCAGTTCTGATTATCAAGTAGAAGGCTAGAGACTAGAAACACGACTGCCCCCACCTGCACTTTTCTAAATTCTGTTGTTTATGCTAGTTTTGTATCGGGTTTTTATTTATTTATAACACCTCATGCCTTTCTTCTAGAATTTGGTTCGTTGACACGTGTCCAATAAACCCATATTAAAATTTTAGTATCAATGACCGTAGAAATTTATTTTTTTAATAATTGACCATTGCAATTTTCTTAGTATTAAATTTAGATTGGATTGCTGATTTCCAGGAATATTCGATGAGTCTTATCCTATTTGAACTATTAAATGTTGGTTATACCAAAAAATAAATTTATTGAAAATTTTATATAAATTAATAAAACATGTCATAAAAATGTTTCAAAATCTCAAGCATTTGCACCTATAAAAATATTTATATGACGAAAGAAATTAAAAAATTACCTTTTGCGAATGATATTAATCAGCTTAATGCTAATCATATCCCCCATATTTTGAAAATAAGGTACGGAAACGAATATAGGTACAGCGAACAACGAAAGGAAAAAAACTTAAAAATATTATTGATAAAAAATCTCATCCTGATGTAAAAAATACTTCGTGAATTGGATTATTATTTAGTGACTTGATGTTTTATAGAAACTACAGCGAATTGATAAAATAAAAATTTTGCAAAATCTATGGGTTAGAGAAATCGAGTCCTATTAAGAATACTTTTTATATTGGCCAATAAACTAGTTTATCAAAAATTTCATCTATTGACGTAGAAATCTAAAATTTTCGAATATTCCGCAAATAGTTCTACTTCTCTGATAAGATATTCATCGGAATTCTGATAAAGGTCTTAAATTTAAACAATAAGAAAGCTCGGTAAAGATAACCTCATACAAAAACGTGGGGAAAGGCTTCTTTAACATCTGATTCCGCTACCCTAATTCGTAACTGCTAGGTCTCTTTACAGGCTATTTCCTACAATCTATATAAAATAAATTTCTTACGTAAAATATTTCAAAAATACGTTGGTCATATCGGGTGTAACATAGAATGGTTACAGGGTTTCTATATTATCTCTATATTACTTTTTCAGTCATATGTATTTTTTTTCAAATCGAAATAATAATTTTCAACTTGAAATGTATGCAAAATTGGTGTTACATTTTATTTCGTGAAACCAATGGCAAGCTTCCAGTACAAACAGAATTTAGAAAAAGGTTGTGTTTGTGTGTACCGTATTTTTTCTAAGATGATGCTTGGATTTTGAAACACAAAACTATTTGATTCATCGAAATCTTGTACCTTACCACCCCTTGCCCCTCCATATTGAAGTCGCTCTGTGGTGCCGAATTTCTAGCTTACGGCATAAAACAGTACAAAGTCAGCAGAAAACTTCAGTCCAAACAGAATTTTGTTAATTGCAAGTGTCGTGTCACCATCATTTTGTTTTTATATAGCTATTCGGGCTTTGGGGCACAATACTTTTACTTTACGGCATAGAACTAGAACAAGACTTTGATGATATAATATTAAATAAAATAAGAGGAGGGGGCTGGATACATGTATCTTTGTTAATCAGCTGAGGAGAAGAATAATTGTCTAGATTGTCTGACAAATTAGATGTCAGTTTATCATTCTTTATTTCACAACAAACGTACGGTCGTACCTACTATAATTTTGAAATACTTGGACAATTTTTAAATTAGCATGCGACATATGCGGTCATTTTATGAATTATCGCTACAAGCGAGAAAATCGCTTTTCTCCTGTTAATCATATTGACATTTGTCGCTAGTAGCTTCAAATTTTAATCAGGAAGAGTGGTATTTTTTTCGTCAATAATGTTTATTCTCGAAATGAGGTTTTTTGTCGAATCCAATCACCCTATACAAGGAAATGTTTAGTGCATGCTGTAGTGTTTAAAATGTTTGTGTAGAGTTTCGTACAATCTAAACAAGAAACATAATTAGACGGTGGGCTAGATAAACAATTTATTGTTATTATTAGAACGATTAAAAAAAGGAAATACACACAATGAAAATTATATTTTCTCAAAATTATTTCAAGAATATATTTTATCCTATAGACAATTGATAACATTTGATAAACTTTGTTGAGCCCAGTTTGCTCGAGGGCTTAATAGGAAAAAATCTCTTCTCAAAACGCATCACCTCGGAAATTCGTTTCACTTCTTCTTATAGATTTGCTATAACCCAAAGCACGTGGCGACCTCTCGCAGAATTTGTTATAGTTGCTTGTAATTGGTTGTTATTGCATAGTTTTATAAAAAAATCACAATCGATCCCGGCATAGCAGTCTCACATGCCAAGATGACCTCTCAAATACGACAGCTTCTCTGTCCTCCTACGGCCTCCGTAGATATACCTATCTGAAAAAACTTTGAAACAAATATACTATTTTAGACTTATATTTTGTAAACTAATTATTTTTTCGAACAATATCCAATATATACCTTGATGTTCACTATTAATTTGAAATCTTTATTTACCGTTTCTGGAGTTGGCCAAATATAAATAAATCTGTGTGGATGTCAGATTACCCGGAGGACTTAGCGAGTCACAGGCATAGTAACTATTCTTTCGATCATTAATTTCCTATATTGAATATTGCTAAGAGGAAAAAAACCAATGAAAATTATCTTAGCTTATTTCTTTAGATTTGAAAAATTTGAAAATTATTTATAATAATTAATACTCCCGTTATGTTAAACAACATAAACTTATACAAAAATCATCTCGTAAACTCCAAGACCTATATTAAACTATTCGAGAATCTTCGGTATAGATATGTTGATAGTTAAATAACTAAGTAGATATTCTTATTTATAGAGCTAAACCTCTCCATAGTGTCCACACTCGGTTCATCAATCATGCTGGTCAATGAAGAGAGGTAGTCGCTACTGGAAAAAAATCAAACAAATGGCATATTTTACATCTCAAAATTCTTTGCATATTTTAAACATATGTCAAATTTGTGCAGGCATAAGATAGAGTTAATTTAAGGTTCTTCTTCATCTTTTGGGTGGATCTCTTCAATTCTGTCGATGATAGCTCTATCAAAAGATGCAAATTGCTTCATATTCACAAATAAAAAGTGTGAGCTGAATATTTTCGTCTTCTTGAAAGTTATCCATATTCATATTATACAGAAATGTGGCTCTCGTATAGCATTTCTCATTGTCACTGAAGACAAATGTCCTGGCAAATTTCACTAGGCCAATTTAATGAAGATGATAACTACTGCCTATACCAATACCTCCTAACAAAGTAGCTCCTGTAGAGCACTTTAAATACTACTGCATGATGCATTGATACAAATGAAATAAAACAATACCACTTTTCACTGTTACTTATTAATCTTGATATCAAACCTAGAAGCTATGCTGTTTGCTGCCATTCAAGGTTTCATGTTTATGTCCCACTGGTGTTTTCTTCTCTAAAACATCAAAAGCTCTTGCTTTTCCATAGTTGAAGTGGTAATCATTAAATGTTAACCACTGTGGAATTTGTGACATCAGTAGATATTAGTGTAGTAATTTTTTTTGTATGTAGTAGATAAGTCGCATTCTACTGCTCGTTCTAGAGAGGAATTTTAGCATTATCGGTTACTGAAAATTCTCATTACTAAATGTCCGAACATTGAACAGACTTGGTCGGTAAAGAGGAGTATAAAATAATGACGTTAAATATGGCGAATTCAGAATTGCTTGTTAGAGGCAGGTAATCGTATAGAATAGGTGGTCGCTAAGAGAAGCTTAACTGTGTTCCTAAATATATCTGTTATCGATTGTCGTTGTAGATGCAAAACAACAAGGATGAGCAAATTATGCTAGCCTACCTTATACACATGATAAGAGATTGCTGAAATAAATGAAAAACAACGAAAGATTATAAATAAATGAAACTAGATAATTAAATAGACAACTTTAAATCTACTGTTAACAAATAAAGAACATTTGGAAGCACAGTCCGGTTGGTGTGAGCATATTCCGGAAACTCAATGCTTATCACAGAAGTATATTTTCAGAAAAAAGATTAGATAATCAAAATAATGGTAAATATCAACTTTGAATTCAAAATATAATGTATACCGCAAAGTTCTTTATTTTGTTATGTATTAGACTGTGTTACTTTATATTTGTCTAGTTTTTGTCCCTTTCCTTGTTAATGTAAAACTTTCTTAGTGTTTGTACTAAAGGTTGAGCTCACGTTAATTTAATAGAAGTTCTTCAAAATAGATTATAGAAGCTATTTATGTCTGATATTGCAATCATATTTTTTGTTGAATATTACAATATACGTATTAAGTGTATTCTGCTTAATTTGGTAGCCCCTGATGAAGGATTCCATTACCGATTATTAAGAACTTCAAGCTCAGTGAATAATTAAATAATTTTGATGAACTTCAATCTGCTTGTATTTAATATATTAGCTTTAAAATAAATCTACATTTTGAATGATCCGTGACCTGACCAAAATACTGTCATCTTTTGAACAGAATGGTGGAATGAAATCATTTACCATACATTTTAATCCATTTAAGGGTAACAATGCAATTCCTTGCAATTTGTCATGAGAAGTAGTAATCGTGTATTCGAATTGAGCACATAAATATGTGCTGGTTAAAGAGCTAATAAAATATTACCTTAATTTGACTGCATGTGATTATTATCCCATGAGAGTAGTTTTTCATTTTCTAACATATCTGCATGACTCCAAGGGCATGAAAAAGTTTCGGTAACAAAAGTGATTGGCAATATGTTTCCAATAGACATACCTACCTCGTGAAAGAAAATGCCTATGTTTCATAAACGAATTGTCTTAGTAGAAAAGATTCTAAGATGTGTCAATAACAATTAATATTTTTAAATACTTGAAAACTAGAACCCTTACCTTGGTGGAATCGTTTCCTCGAATGTAGATACCCAAAACCTAGATCTACATACCTTCTCAAAAACGAAACAAAACACTAATAAAGCCCAGTCGGACTTCAAATCAGGTCTCAGGCCAGCTGTACTTCTTGTTCATAACGTCCATATCAGATAATCTGAATTTGTCGGTAGATCACATTCATCAATATCTAACAAGTAGTGCATTCGTCTGCTGTGCATTGTTGATCAGCACTCACACCGTGCAATTACCTGTCAGGTGACGATATGAAATGACATAATGGCCACCACACGTGCGGATTAGTCTAAAATTACAATGCAGAATAACATCTCCATCTGAGTCGTGTTTTGATATAAATATATTCTAAAAACTATTCCAGTAGACTGGACCTATTTCGACGGTGTAGAAGGTAATGTGTGAACGTCTGAGGCAGTGCAATTGAATGACGAACTTGACTAGCACTGTCTCAGTATAGGTAGTCTGTATGTAATGCTGGATATCTAAACAGTCGAAACCTGCGTTACACCAGCACACTGTGCTTTCAGTGAGGAAAGTAGAGAGGAAGAGCCCAATAAATGCGCTAAAACTATATCAGCAAAAATAAATTTAATACATTTCATCCAATGTTTATTATTCGAACTTGGCCTTTATGGCAATGTCATTCCCTCAAAAAGTATATTTAATTGCGTTATGCCAATTTTATTTTTCATCAAACAAAAACGATAAACACTGACGAACAGTTAGAATCCATTTATCTTTCAATGTCACTATAAAATGGTAAAAATATCGCTTTAGAAATCGAATGTACTGTTCCAAAAAGAACTTGTTTACTTTTCCATCAACAATCAATGAAATTCAAATTAATTATGACCATTTTGTTGAAACCTTGCCAAATTGAAGAAAAAGAATGCTAAACTTAGCCAAATATTAAAGTTCTTTTCCAGAAGCGTGTTTGCCGTAATTATAAAATATCAATTTATTATTAGTATAATCTAAACATAATCTAGTAATTTCAGCTCAATATGATTAGTAGTTTTTGAGTATAGCCGAGACACACAAACACAAACTTTGAAAAGACTATATTTACGACTATTGAGGAATCCATTTTATGCCAAGTAAAGATAAAAACTCATTATTTCATTACCTACCAATGAAAATTGATGGATACCAATCCTACCCCACAGAATCTAAACTCCGAAATATATGCGGATTTGTTTTTGCTTTTTTTACTGGTTAGATATTGATGGCAGTGACAGAAGATAATAATAAGAGATTAAGTCCACTGTAAAGCTAAGAGTCTCCTCTGGTCTCAAAGATGTTTGACAAAAAAGAACAGATGAGGGAAAGAAATGAAAAGAACATATCTACGAATACTCAAAACTCCTTTAGAAAACTATGTAAATCATAATCGGTTTATCCATTTGAGAGCTTCGAAACCTCAGACACATAGGCAGATACTCACGTTAGACTTAATTAAAACAACAAAAAACCTGTTAAGAACAATATTGATCAAGTCACCTATCAAATATAAAATCAAAATTAGTTCATCCATTTTGAAGCTACGGTGCCTTAAACCGACATACAAGCACATACGATAAACCTAATAAAAGAAAAAATAGTTAAGAACACTCGCCATGAACTAAATTTTCAAACAAATAAAAATACTAAAGCAAAATTTGTTAATACCTGTGGGAGATATAGTGCCACTGACATTTTTAAAGATAGACACCTCAAACTTATAACAACCCTCTGTTTGGATTGGAGGATGAAAAGTGTCCATTCCCTCAACTTTTAAACAAATTTTATCGTAAATTATAACAGCTCATCTGATTCATGCGGCCTATTATTTTTCCTCGCGTGCCGTTGTCTTGATCCAATAATTAGATATTTTTTTAGCTAGACTAACCAATTAGCAAAAATAGGAATAAATGGGTAGATCATATGAAATTTAATTTGAGCATACATTTTTTTCAACAACCACATCTTTATTAAAATACTTTCCCTAAATAGGTATTTGTACTACGGGTAGGGAATTAAAAATACCTAAGTCTTCGAATATACCTACGTAAAAAACAGATACTAACGAAATTAGATTCAATTATCTATTGGTTTAAGAACTCGTTCCAACTAAATCTTTACTCTTGAATAAGTCGTGAGACATGTTGAGGACGCGGATTTCAATTCTTGCATGAACTAGGATAGATAGCTTGAAAATCACTGAAGGCATAAAACTAATTTATAAATATTTAATGTTCTTTAAAAGATACTTGCAAGAGAATTTTCACTTCATATTTATTGTAATTGCGATGTAGTTATCTGTCTTTTTCGTTCTTTTGCGATGATCGTAGCTGGACCTGTCGTTGATTGTGAATAATTGACATTTTAAAAGCTATTCGCGTCATCACAATGTTGCTATACATATTCGCTAATAAAAATGCTCCTCAAGGATAGGCTTTCCAGGACCAGCTTGTGGGACAACGATCACGGCTTAGCAGTCGCTATTATTTTCTGGGGCCTTCTGTAGCTACCATCCATGATTATGGATTTTTGTTTATGTGAAGAATTTTGAATTGAGTCATAAAAATATGATCTAACGTGATACTATGTTTCTGCTGCTGATAAATGATTAGAGATATAAATAAACTTTGAATATTATAATATATTCATATATCATTTGACAATTTTACTCACAAAGATTGCTTGGAAGTAGTAATTTATTTTAATGATAAATATATGTCAGGTCACGAATTATCCCTTCAAATACATCATTTATAACTATGTTTATTTAGATTGGATGATGAGATATTTATTCTAAACCGAAGAATGTAGAGATGGATTTTCTTGAATAGTTTGTTTAATTTTATATCCTAAACTAACTTATCCAGATAGAGTTCGGATTTTTGAAATTTAAATAAATTGTAATAATAATCTAGAAAAATGTCCAGAAGCTAATAGATGCTTAAACTAATTTGTAAAATTCTTATCATCTGATTTAAATGGAACGTTTTGAGAATGGTGTCTTAATAAATTAACATTTCAACAGACACTGAACACCATATCTACTGAGAAGAATTCAACTATTGTTTTCCCGCTACCCATCGATATTCTGTCATATTTCATGAAGAATATGGCACCGAGGGAATAATAATATTTCTTGGGAGGGACAGATATTCTCACAATAATTTGATATACATTTTAAGAAACACAGTACACAGTAGACAAATAATTGTATGTGTGCATTATATAAGTAATTAATTATTATCATATATACTTACTACTTTAAACGCCTAATTATAATCTCTAAAATGGCGTCTCTAATATATAAAAAAATGTAGATTTAGTCATGCTATTTACTTCTGAAGCTTCACATCGAAATCAAATCAAGAATAATAAAGATATATTAGTTAACGAGCATACTTTTATTGTTAAGACAAAGTTAAGTCAATATATCTAGATTAGTATACTATGTTTTTCCCAGTAGTATTATGCGGAAAATGTCGTGCATTTAAACAAATTTTGATGAGGTTAAATAAACAAAATTAAGTTACCTACTTTTCTCACTTTCTAAGATAGACAAATGGATGATGGTTAATATCGAAAGGGAGGAACTCACATTTATTATGTATATAATAAATGCTTTTCCATATGTATATGCCGGTGGATATAGTGAGTTCTTCAATTTACCTGCTCAATAAAATTATTCTTATCCATTTGTCTGTTTGTATAAAAATAATATGATAAATCAAATTTAAATAACAATCATTAAAGATATATATTTATCTATTTATATAAAATGAATTTGAAAATTGATATGGACCATATTGTTGAAGTTATTTATTGAAAATAATATACAAGGAATTGTTACATTAGTATCGAGTTTCATTTCATTTTTATAATGTTACTGACTCTTAAACTTTTGCACATAAAACTTATTACTTTACACTCAAGTTTGTTTACTAACAATAATGATTTAAATGATAGTAGGTACTTAACTGAGCTATTGTCAGCATGAATAAAAAAATATTATTTGGAATTGCAGCACACGTGTGGTTTTAGAGATAATGTTTAGTCAATATTGAGAAAAAAGCGACATTGTCATATCTGTATAAAGAAATGAGCTTTCACTTGCTCAGTTAAGTATTTTATATAGGCTGTGCACTTGAAAAGCCATCAAGTATTCTGTGTTATATATTAAGAATTAATCAATATAAAATTGAACAATAAAATCTAGTGAATTAAATTATTACTTCTTCTTGAATATTCATGATAATAGGCTATAACATTCTGGCATTATCACTTAGTCTCATACTTACAGTAGCAAAACAAATATTAACTGTTAGCGTTAGAAACCTATATTATATAGCTATTAAAAGTAGTTTAGGATATACTTAGAGATCTTGGAGTTAAAAATGTCCTTTTGGTTTACGAATAGAATATGAATATTTCCTTATGGGTAAGGAGCTATGAGGAGATTGAGAGTTATTCGTGAATTATGGGACAGAAAATATATATTATTAATAAAATAAAAGTCGAGAATCTTATACATAATTCATTTCTTGAAAGAGTGAAGTCAGGTCATGGATCAGTACTTAAAAATGAAATGCAATCTCAAACCATACATACCAGAAAATATAGCATTCTCTCAATGCTTCCATCAAACAAGGAGATCTGCATCTATTGATGTTTCTTCTTGTAGCTCTGACGGTGGCATGATGTTGAGTATCTCTTATATATACTAGATATTTCCTGTATTTCAAGGAGATATTTTTTTGCTAAATATGAATTTAATTCTGGGAATTGCATTTCTTTCTTATAAATTTGCAGCTTATGCCCCATTAAGGCAACTTAATCATTTTTTTCTATCATTCAGACGCTGTCGAAGATATGCACATCAAGAAGTTCCACGATCATATATCCAGTTCCACTAGATATGGCACTTCACAAACTCATGAGGTCTTAAAACCAGTAAAAACTAACTGTAAGAGTATTGCATGCACTCATTATTTTGAACGTATTTTTTGATATTTATAATCAGACTGGAAACAAATCATAGCATCAACTCGCTAGTTCCCATTTCTGTTCAATATTCAATTTTGGCTATTGTGATATCCTATTGGTACCTCTGAGTATCACATTACCCAATTTAATGTAACAATATTTTATTGCTTAGTTATTTTTTATAAAAAAAATAATACTGTATAATTATACTGCGCAAAGTTATTCAAGATTATATTGATATATTTTGCCTTATTTGAATTCTTTCATAATCAGTTTATGGTTATATTTTGTCCTGGCGGCATTGATCCTGGACACAATCAATGCACAACTGACAAAATAGGAAAGATTTATCAGTTTATGTTTGAATTTCTGAACATTTCATGGACTTCCATGCGTAAATCAATAGAACTGATCCTTGACAATGGTCTTCTGGTAGCCTTTCTTATGAGAAAACTAATATAAACGTGTATTGGCATACTAAGCAATAGTAAGGGCTACAAAATATTACACTCTCCTATATTATACATCTGTTATAGTATCTTCAAGCTCTAGAATAATTATGAAATCTATAATCCATAATTTTAAGGCATCGTTCTTCTATCAATTAATGTTATAATACTGCTTATAAAGAGACTAAGTGTTCATATTATGATACCAGATAATCGGTAAAAGTAAAAATGTAAGTATTGCAATGTGGCAAATTTGAAGCTCGTGATTGTCACAAGTGCAATAATTTTCAAACCGATTATTCTAATGCACTCCTATAATAAGTGCCAATACATAAGTCTGGAAATAAGAACTATTAGCCTAAATCATGAATAATTTATATTGTCGAATGTAAATACTTAAACTATCATTGCACGAATAGAATTTATCAAGAACTGTATATAATGGGTGTTATCGTAATTTTAATACATATATGTCAAAAACATAATGTGTAGTCAAGTATTTAATCTGCCTACAATTCATTTGATTTGTCGAACTAAGGAACTTGAAATACTCACCTTTATAACAAATAATATCTTTTGTTGTTTTTGCTGGCAAGTCAGGGCCGAGTTGCAAAATGTTTCAAAAAATAAACTGAAATTGAATATTAAACAAAAGTATCGGAGTACTTATTGGTAGATCATTGAAGAATGAATGCTTAGAACACAGGACACGTTCTATTCATTCTTTCGTAATGACAAATCATTTAGGTATTGATGAGCACATACACAAACTTACTGAAACATTTTGCACAAAATTATAAATGATCTCTACACATTCATTATAACATTCAAGAATATTATTAAAATCTTATAAAATTGGTTTTCGTTTTTGTGCTTTTATAGATAGCAGCTTATATTTTTTCCTCTTAGATATTTAAAGCAAATATTGAAAGAAGGCATTGCTGCGATTAGATTATTGTAAAATATTTAAATTTCTGTTTCTGCCAGGTATGCAGTTTATTGTATGAAAATATTTGAAATATCGCAATACCTACTAGTTGCATTCATTGATCAATTACCTACTCCTGAAAAAAAAAATGCCAAACAATTTTTGTCAATATTCTCTTCTAAGTTGATTATCTTTAATTATTTCATGACTTTGTAATTGATGGAATATTTTAAGTAAAATTGCAGCAAAAATATTAAAATTTCCATTTTCAATCCAAAATAGTACTTCATTAAACTTTCTCTATTATCTCCTATCCAGACTCTAAATACCATATCTGCAGAGAAGAACTCGACTATAGTATTCCCTCTACCCATTGATATGTTAACCTATTTCATAAAGGCGAAGGAAGCAGCCGAGAATAAATAAATTCTGTCAGTTGAAATACATAACATAATATTGAACATATATATGTGTGTCTTCTGCGTTGGAATTCCAAGGCACGTTATAATATATTGTATCCACTTGATGTTTTCTATGGAGTATCAGCACATACATCACAAACCATAGCACTTTAGGTGTATTTGAAATGTATTTTGTGAAATAAAAGAGTTAAAACTACAATATGTACCTATTTTTTTACTTAAGATGTTTCTTAAACAAGAAGTATTTAAGGTACGTAACTGGGTTTGGGGAGCTATGAATGGATAAGATACTCAAACGTGCAGGTCCTTAATCATACAAAAAATGTGTCATATTTGTTTTATTATAAAAATCTCTAATATAGCACACTGGCTTAACCAGATAATTGCCCTATTAGATATCAACATTTAACAGGTACAACAGTAATATGAAATCCAAGCAATACTTTCACAATTTGGCGAGAAAATATTTTTTTCTTGCAAGATATTATACTTTTTCCTCTAGGTTCTCAAGAGAAAAGTTTAAATACATTAAGGTAAGTATGTTACTGGGCTTTTTACATCGATAATATTATTTATATTATAATATTGATGTGAATACTTATATCTGTTCTTGAAACGAAAATAGGAATAGAGCCTAGGCAAAAAATAATAGCTCAAAAAGCTGAATTGGAACATGGCTGTTGAACGTAATTTAAACAGAATCCTTTATTGTCAATATCATTCGGACCTTCGACGCCATCTGTGTGGAACCATAAATAGAAAGGTTTTACGGGACCTGAAAAAAATACATTCAGATAAGAATACAAGTTACAGGATCATTTAGGCTCACTAGGCAGAATATCTAATGAATAAGTAGAATATATGTATATAAAGAAATACGAAATTATGAAAGTTTGTAACAATATATTCATTTATAGCTTTTAAGAACCTTTTTTCTATTTAAAAATTCCATAGTGATCGCATTTTGGAGATCAAAATTTTATTTAAATAAATAAAAAATATACCCAATTATTTGACTACTATTCTAGAAATTGAAAAAAGTGCTAGGATATACTAGACATTTTTTATACAAAGTTGCAGAATATTCATTTACTTTCCTTTCCAAATATAACTATTCATCTCTTTACAATTTCTCTTTAAAATTTTATTTTTTTAATAAAATATTATTAATCTATTTTGTATAGTTTTATACTTTTAAATTGTCTGGGATAGAATATCTTGAAATCATAAATTAGCACGCCTTTATGAAGATCAATTATAATTAGGTAACGAGGTGATTTGAACTTTTATTGAACAATTTTTTGTTTTGTTTGTGAGAAAATATACCAGATTTTTTAAAACTGAATTTGTGTTTCTTTTCCAGTCCCTCTAGCTTACTTCCTGCAATTAAAAGATCCTTTTAGCTTAATACTAATAAGAGAATAAAAAGTCATTCCTTAAAAAAATATTTAGTTATAAGTCCAATACGCAGGTACGTAATAATTTCTGAGATTACCTAGATTAGATTAGATATGACATTATTCAAAACAAATCTAAAGAGACACTTTTTTACTGATCATATTCAACTTCTAGGCTTCAGATTTTTGGATTACTTAGTTAAATTTTACCCTTTTTTTCACAAAACCTGAATTATGTAAAACTAGGATATGTTCTAATGATTCTGCATAGTCTCCTTTGTTGTCCTTAATTTATGTGGGATAGCAAGCAATAATAAATGTAGGTAACTCACTAGCTTGAAGTTCACAATGTAATAAATCTAAGACAATATTGAAAATAAGATTATATGCTGAACCAAAAGAGCTGAATAAAACTTTCAAACAGCAAATTATGTAAAAGTCTTCTGAACAAAGAAATCTAAAAGTAGAATTACATCGAATCTTTGAATATTCTGCGCTTTAACGATATCACTCAACCATTTCCATACATATATGTTTATTTCATACATCCCAATAATTAAGCATGATTTATTATCAAGTTAGGCAGTTAGTTACTGTAATATAATTTATGTAGGTAGAAACAGACAAAATCAGAATTGCTGCTACTATGTGAAATGATCATTATTCCAAACAATCTGATCTAATGGAATAGGGTTATACAAGTACATATCATCCAGATGGATGTTTTGCGAAAAGGAATATTACAATATCAATGTAGATGAAGATTGATATAATCATCGGAACGAAGTCTATATGTTATGAGCTGGAAATGCATGACGTAGATTAATATTTCGTATTTCTACGAATACAACATAAATATTAAAGCACAGAGCTAATAAAACTTGGCATGTAGTAGAGTTATATAGAAGCCGCAAAGCGAGTCTAGATAATGTTTGCGGTACTGTGTATGTGTGGAACCGTAATCAATTCTAACGTGATATCTGCTCCAGTTTGCAAAGCTTTAGATTATAAGAGCCATTCACAATGGAGTCCTCTCTACGTTTTTGATTTGAAGAAATTACATGGTTTCAACTTTTGATATGTCGATTCTGAATCAGACAGAAACTTTTTCAGAAAAGTCATTCGATATAGATTAAAGTGACTTTATATTATTCCTATGTTTAATTAAATTAAGAAGTGATATGAGTCAACCTTTGAGCTTATATTTAGATACCTACGTAGTTAGCTATCATTGCAATAAACCAATACGTCTCGTAGTAGATGAATCCTCAAACATTAACTTGTTTGTAACCCCCACCTCTTTGAGCTTTTTCACCCATCTTGAAAATATTACATGAAAGTATTTCATTTTATTTATAACAACAATTCCTTGGTACGCCTTACACCAACAAGTGATAACGGCAATTATAGTACATTGAAATTTCTTGAAATTTTTAAATGATTTTTTTTAAATGATTCAGGTTAAGGTGTCATTTTAAGTTTAGTGTAGATTTATTAGATATTTCTTGAGCGTAAAGGGCTTTCGAAAAGAAGCGCTATATTTTTAACACTGTATAGTTGTTGGAAAAATTATTATGGAAAGTTCCAACGTGAAGCAACACATTATCGTCATACAAAATGAGTGCTTATATACAATTCGACTGTCTGTTTTTTTATTTCTTTGTTCGCGCCTTTTTTATAGTAAACGTATTCCGATTTGGATGATTTTTAATTCATTTGAAATAGGAGGCTTGAGAAGTGGTCCCATATTCATAAGAACGCAAATCCGAAATCTCCTCCTTCCCTCCAAATTGGGCAAATTTTCTCGAAAATCGAAAATCTGAGGTGGTATAATTAAAGATAGGACAATATCAGGAAACGTTTAAATTTAACATTTTTTCAAGTTTATAAATATTTTTTACAAAAAATTGAAACAACGTTGTTATTTGGTGCACAGAAAAATACAAAATAAAATTAATACTGTTGGTGCTGATACTCGTGAAGCTGGTGCCAAAAGTTAAAAATCTAACTGCAACTGCACAAATTCAAAAGTAACAGCACCAATAGAATTAATATTTTTTTGTATTTTTGAGTGCACCAACTAATAACGTTGGTCCAATTTTTTGTAAAAAATATTTATAAACTTGGCCTATTTTGTTTTAATATAAAATTGCTCTAAAGATTTTGTCCTAAAACTAATCAGCTTATTAGCTGCTAGGTAAGTATATATCGATTGAAGATCTCTCAATCATTTTTCGTTATCGAGATAATGTAGTAAAAAATCACGGTCCCCGTAAATACGTTCACATGTACACACAAAAAGGATACAAAGATATTTTCCAAGAAACCATTTTATATGACACCGGGTATATTGAAAGTGGAAATTTATCAAAATTACAATTTTCTAAAGTTGGACCTCTTACAATAACCTCCTTCTCGGAACATATGGTAAATGGTAATGCTAAATGTATTTAGAAGAGATGAATTATTTGATGTTCAATAAGCTTCAGCCATAATTGAAATCAATTACCTACGAAGCGATACATTCCAATTTTATAAATATTTTCAATTCATTAGACTGCACCATTATTTCTGAAAGCACGAATGGCTCGCTACATGGATTAAAACGGTTTTATGTTTCATGCATTTTTATGTTTAAGTCAAACAAGCATGAATTTAAAATACATCACTGAACATTTTCCAGGGAAATTCAATTTATATCAGAATTAGAAAATATGAAGTGCTTCGCAATTTTGTCTTATCATTTTTATGTTGTATCAAGCCGGATTTTATTTGATGTGTTGCTGTGTCATGCTGAAATATTGGAAAATTAATTACTGCATATGATTCAATTGATAATTTGTCGCTGTACGAGATCATAAAAGTTAACAGGAATTTTAGCTTAGAGAAATTGAATGTTTTTAGTACCTTCAATACCTTCAACCCAGCAGATCGATAAATCAAATCACGGGATATAGCGAGTGCGAGTGTCAATTAATTGAATGAAACTAGTTATAAGTCGATATCAGTCATGGTTCTCGAAATATTCGAGACGAGAACTAATGACAAACAATACCTATACTCACACAGAAATCCTTGGAATAACCACTGAATTCAACAATAGGGATCTATTAATGTGGATATATGTCAAAATTAGAAAATTATCATTAACACAATGAATTCCTACTGATAGGAAATTTATAATATGAAAACATAGGTTAGATTAGATGGAGTCGTTTTCTTATTCCTAGCCCACTGCGACCTTTTCAGATCCATTGTGGTTCTCCATTTACCTAGAGTTCAGTCTGCAGATTTATCCAATTTTATTAAACGAGCAATGCTTGTGTGCATTCATAAATTATGGAAACGCTTCAATATCTTCTAGAATATTAACATATATAGATAAAGCTGCGACAGGTCGATTTTTTTTATTTTGATTTTCTACTTTTTAATACAAACAGCATAACTTTATCATCTCTACCTTCCAAATTATAAAGTCATCATTGATTTTTTTAAATGAGAAAACCTACTGAGGTTGTCATCTACCAGGTCGATACCATACATGTGCATCCAAAGGCCCTGTCGGCATATCCAACAGTTTCTTAGTCGTTTCTGGACTTGGAGTAGTTCACGTCATTGGCCGAAGGGCTTCTTGGGAATAATTTAGATTGTCTCTATCCTGAGGTTTCTTGCTACCAGCATTGCACCTGTTTATTTATCGACTGTTGGATATGCCCCTTAATCTAGCTGTTCCACAGGAACGTTTTAGATAACTAGGTTTGAGAATCAATTTGAAGCTTTTCTTTTCGACATCTTTGGGGAAAAAATATAATAATAAAAGATAAGTATACACCAATTTCATCTAACACAAGTTAGACTAATATCGCGGTCACGTTTGGTTCACGTTGTATACCGAACCAAACTGCCATTGTTACCAGATTTTTTAATGGATCCAAAGACAAGCTTTTTTCAAATTACAACACCATGTTTTTGTATGATATCCAACACATTTGAAAATTTCTCAAAAGAAGGTCAACTATATTTTTTCTCTCACAAAGTCATTTCGAGCGATCAGTCAAATAATAATGGATGGCTTTCCTACTAAGGCTCTTACGACCATTTATTCTTCTTAGGACACAGACACAAGCAAACAATAGTCATATTACCGTTTAGCCAGAATAGTAAGTAGTAAACACCCAGAAAATATATAAATTAACTTGAGCATATTTTTTCCTGCTTTTCATGTCTAAGGGATTTTGAGGATTTTAGCACAATAGACTTGTGCAATTTACATTTTTTGGTTATTACAGCAGCAGCTAGTGCGAGCGAGATGCCTATTTTGTGTCATGGGTGACGGCATCGATACCATACCAAATAAAATAGAAAGCAACAAAATTGTCTCACAATTTTCCTAGATGATCTTGGAATAAAACAACTGCTAGAAAGATTTATACTATGTTTTTGGACTCGGGAAACCTTAAAACGTAAACATCTATTAAGAACCGGACATTGAAATGTTTATTCGATTACAATACTTTATTTATGGTTGTTCGCGCCTTATAGATAGTAAGCGTGCTCCGATTTCAATAATCTTTTTTCTTTGGATAGAGGACTATTGAGAACTGGTCTCACTGAAAAAAAAGTCGAAAGGGAAAAGGACCTTATCTGGCAACGTTTAAATTGGACTTTTTTCAAAAAATCATAGATTCTCGAGTTAAGTAGTGGTAAAATCTAAATATGTGTATGCTATGTGGTGGGAACATATTTTTTTCGAAAATATGAGACGTTCAAATTAAAGAAGAGATCATATGTAGCAACATTCAAATTGGATATTTTGCAAAAAATAACGGTTTTCGAGTTCGAGCAGTGGAATAGTCTGAAATATGTACTATATTTTCGCGATGTTTTTTAATCTTCTTTGGTGACCGTTGAATGATTTTGATGACTAATGTTACATTCAAAAGAATGAAATAAATATTTTTTACAAAAAAACTTTATTGACTTTATTAGTTGGTGCATTGAAAAATACAAAATAATATTGATTCTATTGGCTCTGGTACTTTTGAAGTCGGTGCCAAAGTTTTCAATTTAACTACAACTGCACAACTTCAAAATTACCAGTACCAATAGAATTAATATTATTTTGTCTTATTCAGTGCACCTTATTAGTTGCTAGGTCCAATTTTTTGTAATAAATATATATTATTTAAACTTGTTGCTAGTTAATTTCGATGAGAGCAGTATAACACAAAAATAGACAAACAAGACACCGTAGTGATCCTATAAGAGTTCCAGTTTTTCATCGGATGAACGAATTCCTTAAAAGCAAACAACAGTTCCCTTCGTTATGAGATAATTCTATTGGATATGGTAATTGACATCTTAACATCAAATTAGTATTGGATCGAGGACTCATACATAGGTATGTTACTACTTCAGTCTTGCTTCGATATCTAGTTTTAATTAAAGCAGAAAGAAAAAAGAAGTAAACTAAAGTATATTTTGGTACCACTAATTTACTATATTCTTTAACACTCACTTTTCACTGTGCTTGGGGTGAATGAGATATCAGCACTGAAGGTCCCTCCACAAATTCGATCAACAGTGGTGGGAGCAGCTGTTGGTGATCTTCCCACATTAGAAGCCATAGGAATTATCAAGTAATCAGCTTGACATGAATTAGGACCAAAACTTCCCACCATGGAGGATACTCGATTGTTGGAATTACCAGTGAGGGTAAAAGACTGGGAGCGATTATTCTCTGAAAGGTATTTTACCAAAATCGAATTAAATTCTAATCATTGTACACTATTTCAAAAATACGAAATCATACAATTCGTGTTTAATGAGTATATAGTATATATATAGATCATGCCAAATAATCAAAACTTATTGACCCGAAATAGGCTGTACAATAAAGCCTAAAATTATATTCTCTTATACATTTTCACAACCATATTCCGAGGCATGGTTTCAGAATCTCGAACAACTAACTCTGCTTGCGGTAAGGGTTAACTAGCAGAAATCGTCACGCGTGACGCTCTCTCGATGCGACATTCTCTCGCCGGCTCTTTCCCTTTCTTCATTTCTCTATATGTGTGTGCGCGTACGATTATATAAATTTGAATATACAAGCCTCCATACAAACATCGTGCGCAGCTCGTTGTGTACCTACCTCAATACTGGATCTCTAAATTTTAATCTATACTATAAAAGCAAGTTCCGATTTTTTGTCACGCATACAAATCCACAACGTTCATCGTATTGTCACCAAATTTTGCACACGTACTCCACGGACTCTCGGACGTGTCGTAGACATATTTTATTTTATTATATATCTATTATTATCTTATTATTTAGATATATCTATATTTGGAATATATACTAACCAAGTGTCATTTTGGACATTTCGTATCGGGTTCCACCATTTTTCTACTCCCTTAAACACAAACTGCAAAGTTTTATCAAGGTTTTATTGATTCGAATCATATCAAGTACACATATAATAAAATAAATTTCTCCTTGATCGAAAATTAGTTGTTTGCAATTATTATGTTACTAGCTGTCGCCCGCAAGCTTTGCCCAGGTGGATCGTTGTTTGTAAATGTTTTTCTTGCCTCCACAAATTCTGTCTATAAATCTTGCATCGTTTTTTTATATGAAGAGCAATAAACCGTATGCAGAATATTGTAAAACTGTTACATAGATCCCCCATTGTAATTTTTTACCTATGTATTCAAAATTGAAAAATTGCCCTGAGGAATGTATTTATGGAAATTAATGTAAACGTTAAATTTCTTACAGGATATGTCACTCGTAAACATAACAAAAATCAGAACAAAAAAGTATTAATATTATGAGTAATCCATGATTATTTTTTTACAATATGAGGCATGTTATGTAAATTAAAAGTATTCACTTACAAAGATATCAGTCGTATGGACCTAAAAACTACCTGATATGAACTTTATAACAAAATGTTTACCATAACTAAGTACCTGATTCTTAATATTAAAAATCATTGTAACTTCTCATGGAAAAGTAGCCTATTAAAACTTTGAAAGGAACAGAATATTATATTCGAAAAACCAATAACTCATAATAGTTATTATGCTGTGTCAACAAACACATGAAATCAATATGTCTCTGAGTAAATATAAGATAAAAGTTTGTTAATTATGATATATAATCAAAAACGTGATTATAAACATTAATTTAACATAAGAACCATCATCTTTGACTACGTAGTGTATAATAATAATAGTAAATTTGCACAAATGATGATGATGTTTTATTCTGATTGCGTAGTTATATTAGCAGATTGTTAACGGTTTAATTTTAATTTTCTAAAACATTGGGGTAAAGTATGTTTCGTGTTTCATTGTTAAGAGTATGTACATACAAAGATGGTGCCGTACCAACTCGAGAACAGGCAACATGAAATTGGCCGTGAGAATAGCAGGGGTTTGAAATGTTAAGACCAACTATTTTTAAAGATTGTCCTTGTGACGGATTCCATGTATAAAATCGGGGGACTTTTGAATACAGTAGTGTCTTCGCAAATGGATCATTTTTGCACGTTTCAAAAAACTCTGTCAATGTTGTGTTTGATGGATTGTCTGCCATTTACCTGGCATTTTCTTCTGTAAAGTAAACTCCCTGACCATTTTCGAGATGTACAGCCAAATGCACCACCGTTGGATGCTTATCGTGAATATGCAAGCCAAATATTCTCCAACATACTTCATTGCTACTATTGTAGCGTCCCATTTGAAATTGAGAGATTTCGTCTTTTCCGTTGGTAACTTCGAAAATGGCCATGTCGCTTCCCTTGCTCACGTACTTACAAATTTATTTTATCGATTTCCCCGAATTGCAAAATTCAACATTGAAGTGGGCCTGGTACACCTTAGAAAGTAACGCTACCTCAGTGTTCTGGCGATCTTCGTCTATACATCGGGTACCCATCGTAGCCTGTTTGAGTTTCAGCTATTAATTGTCGAGGATATTTTTTAGAACATTTACCGTCTTTCATGCATGGAGATGAAGGGTTTAGCTTCCCACATGGGCCGTGGATCATGTTAGAGCTGATTGTTTGATACAGGAGTGAATCTAATTCTTGGTTTGGCAATTCTGCCGAAATTACGTTGTCGATTCTGTCTGCATGAACCTTTTCCTTGAGCCACACATAAAGATGTGCATGAGAGAGACCTCTTTTTTGCCACTCAATGGTATACATGTAGCAGCGGACAGCTCCATGAATGCGGTGTTTAACTATGACATCCATCATCTTGTTGCGTTTTTGTTTGAAAATTCTTGCTGTTAAATCGTGTCTGTCAGATGCTACCTGTCCTGTAGAAGGAGGCATTGTATGTCCGGCCATTTCGGGTTACATGTAAAGGTTATGAAAAGATGTGGGCGGGCGTAGTATCGTATCTTGAATGTATTCCTGCATATGCCTGGGACTTCCCTGAAATTATGATGGCAATATTACCATTCGACCAAGTTGTAGTACATTCTGATCTTTTGCAATTGCATCTCTGAGATGAACATAATCTTCTGTACAAAGCTTTTTTGATTCAGCCTGAGAAAAAGTAATATTTCACTTTCGATTTTGGCATACATATTAACTACATACTCCATAACTATAACATAATAATTGCACATACAATAAAACAAATTTCGCCTTGATCGAAAATTATTTGTTTGCAAGGACAATCTTTAAAAATAATTGGTCTTAACATTTCAAACCCCTGCTTTTCTCACGGCCAATTTTATGTTGCCTGTTTTCGAGTTGGTGCGGCACCATCTTTGTATGTACATACTCTGAACAATAAAACACGAAACATACTTTACTCCAATGTTTTAGAAAATTAAAATTAAACCGTTAACAATCTGCTAATATAACTACGCAATCAGAATAAAACATCATCATCATTTGTGCAAATTTATTATTATTATTATACACTACGTAGTCAAAGATGATGGTTCTTATGTTAAATTAATGTTTATAATCACGATTTTGATGATAAATCATAATTAACAAACTTTTATCATATATTTACTCAGAGACTTATTGATTTCATGTGTTGACACAGTATAATAACTATTATGAGTTATTGGTTTTGCGAATATAATATTCTGTTCCTTTCAAAGTTTCATTTTAAAAGGCTACTTTTCCTTGAGAAGTTACAATGATTTTTAATATTAAGAATCACGTACTTTGTTATGGTAAACATTTTGTTATAAAGTTCATATCAGGTAGTTTTTAGGTCCATACGACTGATTTCTTTGTAAGTGGATACTTTTAATTTACATAACATGCATCATATTGTAAAAAAATTATCATGAATTACTCATTATATTAATACTTTTTTGTTCTGATTTTTGTTATGTTTACGAGTGACATATCCTGTAAGAAATTTAACGTTTACATTCATTTCCATAAATACATTCCTCAGGGCCATTTTTCAATTTTGAATACATAGGTTAAAATTACAATATAAAAAACGATGCAAGATTGATAGACAGAATTTGTTGAGCCAAGAAAAACTCCAAAATTTGCAAACGTGGGCGAAGCACGCGGGCGACAGCTAGTTAGAATAATATAATGAATTTCCATTAATATATTGTTTAATTTTGACAATTTTTTCAGCACACTTTGCATCTCTCAAATATGAATATTAACTAAATTCTAAATATTATAAAATAGTTAGGTAAAAATTACAGATCCAGTTAGGTGCTGGACATACAATCAATCTGGTCATTGGGAGGATTAAGAAAATGCATACGTTTATTAATTTCTAATGAAATATATAAAACTATATTTTTTTCGGTATGAATTTTTTTAAAAATTATCAATAAATGTGTGATTGTTGTCATGCATGTCATGAAATAGTTCTACGGCTTATTGCTCTTATTAAACATTTCTGACAGTTTGACCTTCGTGAAGTCGTCAGTTCATACACACCTGATTCACATTAATTATCTAGTTCTTGATTGTTCTTTTTACCTGCCTTAGGTAATCTCCTCATGGACCAGATCGATAATATGTTCAGCCCCTTAATTTATATACAGTGTGATTCATGTAAGCCATTCATTAGAAGCTTTTTAACTTGCAGACGGATTAGAAACTTGAAATTTGTCATATTTGATTATGTCCATTCATCAAAATATAATTGAAATATTTGATAACCCTACAAAAGTGCTGGAAAAGTAATTGTTGACTACAAGAAATAATAACATTAAAAAATAAATCATTGTTATCACATGAAAATGGCCTACTAGACAATCCCGTAGATGCTTCACTTGATATAATTGTGAATATAGGTACCCTATAGTTCTGTCACGGAGTCTGTACAATGTTAACGATCCCAGGTAGGTACGCCTCGCAGTAAATGTTTTTATTATATCCTTATACAAATATAGAATTAAATGAATTGCTACAAAATAAGTTCATATGGCTTTGACGACATACCAACATTTTTGCTAAAAAGGCTGCTGTCTTTATAATACTATCTATGACTTTTCTTGTCAATCTTTCGTTTGCAAATGTTAATTTCCTCGATTGCCTAAAAACAGGCAGTGTTTTTCCAATTCTGAAGTAGGTGATCCAAAGCTGGTCAGTAATTATCGTCCTATAACGATTTCTTCATTATTTTCAAATATATTTTAATATTCCTTTTAAGAGAGAATTAATTTTTTTATGAAGCAGAATCATATAATAATCAATAACCAGCATGGATTTCAATAACAAATCAACAAATAGAGTGGTCCAACTTTTTTATGAAAATCTAAATAATTTGGTTAATGCGGGCGAGTGCCCTCTAGTCCCTTCTGTGATTTTAGCAAGGCGTTCGACGTTTTCAACCATAATATTTTAATTAAAAAGTTAATCAATATTGGTGTTCAGGGACTTGCCCTAGAATGGATAGAATCGTATTTGATTGCGCGTCGCCAGGGCGCCAGGGATGAGCATTCAGTGACATTCTGTAATGCGGATTATCTTAACATCAGTATCGGTGTTCCTCAAGGGTTATTAGTGGGCCCTATATTGTTCCTTATATATCTGAGATCGTTAGGGCTGGCCCATCCATAACGATTCACGTTGTATGCGGACGATACGTCCATATTTATATCAGACAATTACAAATATTGCTTAGAGACAAAATGTAATGAATTTTCTTATAGTTTGTATAACTGGTTCGGTTCATTTAAATGTGAGAAAACTCAGTCAATAAATATTCATAACAGGCAAAAACAAGTGCCCACCGTTCATGTAAATGTTAATAATAAAGTTTTAGAGTGTCTTGATAGGAGGAAACAGTAATCTGGAAACTTGACTGTGTCAGCTATCTATTCAGAAATATGAGATCAGTTTTGACGGAGGAACAACAACAGATCATGTAAAATTTTTCACTGGCCGAATCCCGACTTAGATACGGAATATGTTTCTAGGGGTTATCCACTTGTTTCAATGATGTGTTTATCTCACAGAAAAAATAATTCGTTGTACTGCTGGTGTCTCTCGTACCACTAGTTATCGAGATTTCTTTAAAACTTATGAAATTTTAACTTTGTCGTGTTTATATATATTGATATATTTCAAGAATAATAAACAAATTCATTTTATTAATACAAAACAGCAAAATGATCTGCATTTTCCATTTTCAAGGACTATTATTTTATAAATGTCGTCTTCTGCGATATGATTGGCGATACCTACCAAATTGTGGATTTTACTCTTCATAAAAGTTTTTTTTAAAGCAAAATGTCAGAAGTATTAATTTTTGCTTTTAGTTTTCATATTAGAGCTTTATCCATTTTCTACATATATTTTATTTCTTCCTCGAGGTCCGTGTACTTTCTGATTTTTTTGTATATTGTGATTGGTCTATAGTTCATAGGTTCACGTGTGTTTTCGTTCTTGGGCTTAAGATAGGTTATGCTGCGCATTAATAATTGTGGAATTTCTGATGGGTGTGTTATAACATGTTAGATTAACTGTGATATTTTCTGGTGTTTCCAAAAGTAATTGTAGATTTTTTCGGGTCCCGGTCCTTTCCAGTTTCGAAGTTCTTCTGTTATTATTGTATATGTTACTGTGTGTGTTCTACTGGAGTTGACCATAGCGATAAACGAAAGTTTTTACTCGATCAGTTTTTGTCTGAGAAGATATATCTATTGTGTCTGTTATTTCTGAAGTTCTTATACCTGGAGCGGTTTTTATGTTATATTTTTGTATAGTTTTTTGTGCTTTGGTTTCGGGTGTATTAATGAGTTATTTATCTGTGTTAGTTCACTACAAATTTAACTGATTTTATTTTCTAACCGTTTTCGCCAAGCTGGTTTTTCTTTTGTGTTCTTTCTGTCCTTATTTATGCTGGCTTTATTTTTGTTGTTCATAAGTCCTAATATTTTTGCTATTTATAGGGCCATATATAGTTATTTCTCGGAGATCTTCTATATATTGAATACAGTTATTTTTTAACGTTCATTTTATATACATGTAGGTACTATATTTTTTGTTTTCCCGTTACAATCAAGTTTCCGTAGCTTCTCTCTGCGGGTCGGGGTGACTTCCTTCAAATAGGATCCTGTTTTTGTTAAATACTTGCTCTATTTCTAATATTTCCTGTTCTTATGTTTCGTTGTCAGATGGTTGTTTACTTCTTCCTACTATTTCTGTGTCTGCTTAGGTGTTCGTTTGGCTTATTTGTGAGATTATTTCTGTAGGTATATGTGACGGTTAAGTAGGTATTTTCTTCAATCTGTGTTTCTTCTGATATATTGTTTCCCTGTACTTCTAACCGTATCTATTCTTTGATGGTCTTGATCTCTATCTTGTTAACTATCCCGTTTTCTCGATTACTCCTCTTCTATGGCAGATGTTTTGTTCGGTAAATTCGGATTCCGGGTAGATCTTCTTCCATTCTGCTAGAAAGCCTTTCCTATGTCCCAGTGTTTGGGTTTTCTAAAAAAGGATTTTAAAATGTCTATATTATTTTATTTAGCCCGCCTTAACCTTTATGCCTTTCTCGTGGGAGGATCAGATTATGACTGTCCTAAACCATGTGAGAGTAGAGCTGAATCCTGTGATCCAGGAATGAGCGACGCAATTCTTTTGGCTGAGAACCGAATTCACACGCCAGTCGAAGGTTTGGCCCAACTGGCAGATAGCTAGGTCTGTTTGGTCGCTACTCCGCAAGGAAGTCTTAAAAAAACTACTCAAACTGGGGGGTATATTATTATTATTATTATTGGATTGGTCTCTTGTTCAATTTTACCGTCTCAAATTTTCCATTTCCGAAAAAAATGCACCCTCCACATATGAGAAACACACAAATTTTAGACTTTACCATTACAGTGACTCAGAAACCGTAATTTCGTTTCTAAAATGTCCAAATTAAATGTTGCTGCTTAAAGTGTACCTACCTCTTGGCGCTCATCAACAAACATAATACACCGGATTTTCAGTATACATAACCGCAAAAATGCAAATTTCCCTTTTGTAAGCTCTTTTCTGACGAAACTAGCAAAAATATGTCTTCTGAAAAAAAGCGGTTGCTCCTGTATTTTGAGAAATCTATCCTTGCAAAAAGTTATCCAATGCAGAAAGTTAACTTGATTTGACATTTGCAGTCTTATGGATGTACTGCGTTAAATGGTTTGTATTGCAGAATGACAAATCTCAATTCAAATGATACCATTTAATTATTGCCTATTACCAGTTAGTGGTGGCCTTCCTGTTATGGATCAAACAACATTCTTAAAATTAATGAAATTATTTCTCAATCATAAGAACTTTCCTGCTGAAATTCTTGTTTGGATATTTTGAATTAAACTTACTGAGAATTCACTGAATAATTTTCTCTCACATTCTATGGCTTACAAACTAGTGTAACACAACTTCTCTTTTCTCAGATTCTTTTAACTAATAATTAAACTCCACAATACCTAATTTTTGAAATTAAAATGGTTCCTTGTTTCCATGGCAGCTTAAAAAGCAATGAATATTTTGTCACGAAAATCCATTTCTTGATTTTTATTGAATATATCAATAAATCTTGAGTTTAGATGGTTATAGGGAATGCTTAAGAAACAAAACTTAAAATTCAGTTTTGTTTTGAATGTTCCAAAAAATAATAGTTGCTATTTAAAAAAAAATATTTTTTGTCCTTTTTTGAATGTACCATTTGAAATTCGCCTTTGTCCATAATGGGACCATCGATGAGATATCAAAAGATAATTTGGACTTTCAACTAACAGCTTCCCAAATTTGTGGTTCCAATTCTAAGCAAATTGCAAAACCAACACTTTTTCGCGATAATTTTTTTAAAGAAAAATTTACATATCATGTGAAATGTCAATAACCGTACCAGACAATTTATTGAAAATGGGGTCGATTCAACTCAGAAACAGAATGCCAATCAAATGATGTAAGAAAAAAACAATTGTATTTATTTGAAGTAAGAAAGTTGGTAACGATTCTTGACACTCCCTGTATATTTGTAGGATTAGGTAGAATGGAAATGATTGAGTATGACAGCACACTAAATTTCAAGTTTCTAATCCATCTGCAAGTTGGAAAACTTCTGATGAACGGCCTAAATGCACTTATATTGATACATAATTAATTTATAATAGTCATTAAGATTTATGTTAACTATTCTTATTATAAGTATGTACTTATCTTCTTATACTTTATTGGTACTAATATTTGGGAAAGGCTGAAGCAATAGGGTATTTCTGTAGAAAAGAAATTACTACCTCTAAGACGGTTACATTATACCTGGCAATTTAATAAACATCATTATTTTATAAGACAATCAAATAATTTAGTAGTAAAGTCACAGTTATTGAATTCGTGTTCATTGATTTCAAAACGCCCGCAAGATCTCTGACGTTACAACAGAAAAATTGGGCAACGCAGCTTAGAGTTTGAAGCGTACAAAATAGTTCAGGCTAACAAAACATCAAAAGAAAACTAAAAATAAAGTGAGGTTATAGTCAATTACTAGTTTGTTTTCAGAATTTATTGCTTTTCTACTATTATTCTTATAATTATTTAACAAAAATGGATCCAAGATTGTCCAAGGCATCATTTTTAGGTCAGCGAGAGAATCATATGGTGATGATGCTGTAGGTTATGTACAGGTCAAAAGAGTAAATAATATCTGCACAGTTCGTGGAAGAACTCCAGAACACAAAATCACCAGAACACTAATTCACTTAGAAGTTGTTATTGAAACTCCTGGACAACGTAAACTTTGTAAACCATTTTGTAAAACATAAGAAAAGAAGAATGATCTTGAATAAAATATAATTTCCAGTTGTAAACAAAGTGATGAGCGAAATTCAAACCTTGAAATAAATTTGACATGGACACATTTTTGACATTAGAGTATAGGTAATGGTTAGCTCGGCTATCTAATCACAGAAAAACTGCCTAATCTGAGGTCTACAGAAGTGTTGCAATTTATAAGAGTTCCGTAGACTATGACCATCTCTGCTTTTCACAATTGAATAGAAAAGGACAACAAAGTTTTCTGTTGTGACGTCATAACGGTTTAGTTTAATTCTCAATTCTTCATATATAATCATTATTAAGCAAAATTTTGCAGTTTTGATAGATGTGAGACTTTAATTTATAAATATAGAACCGAAAAATATATTTTTTCAAAATTACTGAAATACACCCTTATCATGTTTAAGTAATACCTAGATATACTAGTGTAAATCTATTTGGTATACTGCTCTAATTTAATTTACTCTGGATTTCCATCAAGTAACTGCTAATATAATTATATCTAGGTCTCTTTATCAATTTAAATTCGGAATTGGATAAATGGCATAAAGAACTTCGTTCCTGACCGGGGCCTGGTCGGACATTTTTTTTAGGATTATGGGGCGCTAATCCATCTCTATAAAGATTATTCTCACTAAGTTTTGCCAATGCCTATGTAGTGGTTTTGGCTCAAGACTCATTCGATTTAGAATTGATCAAACGTCTCTATCAAGAATAAGCTAGATGGGTCTTCAAGTTAGCTTAACGAAAACTCAATACCTGGTGATTGAGTCTGATGCACGATTTTCAATTCTAATTAATGATAAGCAAATAAACAAATAGTTAAGTTCAAATATCTGGGAGCTTATAGAGATAGCGATAGTATGAGAGAGACGAAGGTAAAAAAACGAATAAATCAAATCAAAAAATTATCAGTATGTCTGAACTCGATATGGTGAGACAGAAATGTCTCTAGAATGAAAAAAAATATAGGCAAAGGTAGTTATGTTGAATTCAGTTCTTTGTTATACGTCGGAGGCCTGAAATTTGAATGAACAGCGGTAGATCGGTGGAAATGGATTATCTCAGACGAACTGTTCGAATATCTAGACTTAAAAGAAGAAAAAACGAAGAGGTGCTGAGAAAACAATATTTAAAAGAATGAAACAAAAAGGCTAAAAATCGTTCGGCTACTTAATGAGAATGCCATATAATCGATGGCCTAAATCAATATGAATAGATATTGTTTGCCCCAGGGAAAACTTAAAGAAGATGTCGACGTTCATGGAATGTGGGTACCAGATTAGCTATGAAAACCCGTGGATTAGAAGCTGAACATGCTTGGAGAAGAGGAATGGGACTACAATCTAATTAATATGTATATATAGTTAGTTATCACATTTTATTTAAAAATTCTGGATTAACTATTTTATGTAAGTGAGGTAAACAGTATTCTAAATACACTCATATTAACGTTTAAAAGTACGAAACTGGATTGGCAGTACAACGTACGACCAATGATAATGGGTTCGCCAGAAGCGCAAAAAGTGCAAAAAACATGCTAATATTTGGTAAAATGTCTCATAACTTTTTATTCTTTGTCCATCTCGCATGTACCTACAGTCTTTGATCAAGTGCTGTCGTTCCGGGTATTACTTATACAGGGGAAGTAAAGGTTGTTATGCGAGTACCACCCTATTTTTAAAACAACCCGTTTAGCTGTATCGTTTCATTTCTTAGATCAAAATGTCACCAACAATTAAAAAGATGAAATTACCAAGAACTATTGCCTATAAATAACTATTTTTACGAATATAATTTAATATTTGTATTACTATCTCTGGCTATTAGATACAACTGCCAAGTGACAAGTTCATTTCTTTCTAAAATATGAACCGATATAGGTACCTGAAGTCATTAACCAAAAAATAAAATATAGGAAAGGGATGGCTCTTCACAAAAATTGATATTTTGAAAGAATTTGATCAAGTAATTACTCCACAGGATGTTTTAAAATAAGGTTATATAACAAACTTATATTTATCCCAACTAGAACAATAGAATTTGACCAAAGACCGTGTACGCAAAATAAAATCAGTCATCTTATGTACCATTTGCTAAAAAAAATATGAAAAGTGGATTAAGAAAAAACTTATGATACTTCAAATTTTACCAAATATTAGCTTGTTGCGTTTTTTACTCCTGAGTTTACTTCAATGATCTAGAAACAGAGATTGACGGAACTGTAAACAATAAATTGGGTTTACATCATCTCTGATTCGGCCACTCCCCACCGCCTAACCGCATTTCGCTCCACTATTTAATTACTTGGTGTTTTGCATTTTTGAGATATTCTATTGTTTTCTTTGGTTTAAAAAAAATAAAATGACTATGGGATGCAAAGTGTAGGTACAAGCAATAAAATAGAATGTACGAGCCCAGAAGTAACTTTTCATCGGTAAGTAGCCCGTCCAAATTAAAATTTGGTCGTAGATATTTGAATTTTGAAACAAAGTTATTGACATATAAACCTGGGCGTAGTACAGAAAATAGTACCTAATTATTTTTATTTAATTTAATTAAATATTTGATGAAACATTCAATTTTTTGGGCATTGGCAATCCACTCCAAATTAATTTTGTGGTATATTATTTCGACGTATAAATCTCAATTGATGATAATAAATAATATTTGATTAATTTAAAATAATCAATATCCACAAATAAAAACTAAAAGAACGAGACGCCACTAGCGTCATATTTCCTACGCGAAGAAAATGTGTGGAGTGGAGGCGGGGTTAGCGTAAACAGTTGTAAGCCCCCTTCTGACCGCTTCCACAGCTGAACTCCCCTGGCCTGAAAATATGTTGTCAACCAAACAAAACGTAGTTTATCAATGGAGTGTTCCGTCTATCTCTGGTCATAGGTCATTGGTTGACTTAGAATAATGAGAATTGCATAGAAACAATATGCAACTTAAAAAGCAAAAACTGCAATCGAAAAACTGATAGCTATTTTATCAGTTGTAACCATTTTTGCATAATTTTCAAATTAAATAACGATAACAGAATAATCAATATAGTAGGTAAGTAAGTGTGTAGATACTCATGATTAAATATTACTTAAATGCTATATGAAAATAGCTTCGATAGCAATATAATCATTTCAAATTGTCAAATACCTACTACCTACTGTTAATAACTTGCAAATTCAACATTTCCATATTTATCATTTGTACCCAATCACTTCAGCAATAAATTATAATATCTCAAATATATGTTATCTCCATTTATTGGATATTTCTCAGCGTATTCACCAATTTTGTGTTAAAATATTCAAAGCAGATAAATGTAGTCGAAATGTGTTGTAGCGGTAGTCAATATTAATATAATACATAGGTAATATTATAATGTAGATAAATCAGAACGGTCAGTGAGTTTCTGATAATGATTTTCTTGTACTTCTTTTTTTCCAGTAAATAGTTTATGTAAACCTAAGATAATATATTTTAAGTAAAATGCCATCTATAGAGATTCCTATAATTAGTCTCATGGAAAAACCAATAATGAAACATAATCCTGATAGCAATCTACTCCCTAATCAACGATTTATCATCAACTCTATTCGAGTCTAACCCTTCTAAATTGAGTTATGTGGAAGTGTATGATCCAAATGAAACAGGAAAAGGCACGTATTCGCAATCCTCCACAATTTCCCGACACAAATGAGAATTTGCAGTGTTTCGGTTATTCGAATATTGGATGTGGAGTGAGATCGGCAGTTAGGTTACTTTCTTCTTCTTTTCTAATTGGAAGATGAAAAGAAATTTACTGCTCAGGACTTCAGTGCTGATCTTGTGATTGGAAACGTGTTCTGGTTTTCTCAGCCAAAAACTTCCTTATATAATCTGTTGAAAGTGCCAATAAATAAAAACAAAAGATGTGCTCTATTTGCACGTCTCAACTACTGGTAATGACGAGCTAATGTGAATTAGATATGTCTTTATTTAGGAATCAAATCTGTGACTTATTTTACTCTCCAAAGTCCCCTACTAATAATAATCAATAGTTTACCTGCTGACACAATAGGTATCTCGTCTAGAAGCCGTCGAGTCTTAGATTTTAATAGCCAGTAATTCTGGTTTACAAAAAATCCAAATCCTCTCACGATGATAGTAGCTTAACATTGGTCTTCCTGATTGCTCCGACAAAAACTTTATAGCGAAGGTGTAATCATACATTTAAAAGAATTTACGATACGTGGTTTTCACTTTTCTATTGTACCTAATTAGATTCACATATGATGTCAATTATTCGAATTGGCCTCAAAATATACAGTGCGTTTTAAAACATTTCGAATGTTAGGAACACATAACATTTACGAAGTAGTTGCCTTACACCAATGAAAAATCTCAATTCAAGATAAACTAAATTTGGTCGAGAACCCTTCTATCAATATCATCAGAAGTGCAATAAATACAAAAAATAAGTCAGGAACAGAAGAATAATCGCGACGTTTAATCTCTGAAAATTCGATGCTTTACATTAGTAGATGTTCATAATACACAGATTTGAACTCAGAGCTTTGAATAATTACGGACATTTCTAACCACAAACAATAATACTAATTCTAACAGTTTTTCCTATAAACTCATCGCAAGTGAATACACTATATCCTACTTAGATGAACAAATGTTCATTGACAATGAACATAAACAAACTAAATACCTATATACCAATATTGTGTATAAATGTGGTAACTATTTTCCTTCATATGGTGAAACTTTCAAATATACTTTCAAGACTTTTACTGTTAAAAATACATATATTCTGATGCATTTTTCTTCTTCTTTATAATAAATAATTTGAGCAGTTTAGTATTCTGTCCAAGTCTGCTTGTATATACTATTAGTTTTTTGATCAAGATTTGTACTTCAAATATGAAATAATTTATATTCAATTGATCACAAGATGGCATCAAGCTGACAGTTACTAAATCAAGAAATATAAGGTATACCTACTTGCCCTCCACTTAACGAGGCAAATTATAAATGTATCTACGACAAACTAATCTTGTGAAATGTTACTCGGATCCAGGAAAAAATAAAGTCATAAAGACAGCCGTACTTTAGAAACGATAGGACATCCGTGTTTCATCAATAAGAGAGAGACAAACATAAAAATTTCAGAGGCTACAAAAATGTGCTCAAGAAGACTGGAAAGAGGAGATCAAACTCGCCCTAAAAATCGTATAAAATTTCATACGCATATGTCTTTGCGCACCATGCCGTGCGCAACCAGCGGCTCTCGCGTAAAAAAGCAGATCATGATCACGAAGATAAATAGAGAAAACCAATATTTAAGGCAATAGTGAAGATGTTCGTCAATGTTCGTCGTAGACGAGGCCACGCTATGATATTCAAGTTCTGTAATCTTATGTGGCTACGTAGAGAAGCCTAGGAAATTTACTCTCCTTGTTTCCAGTCTTCTTGAATGTGCTTAACAACATTCCTAAATTTGAGTTGGTTGCCTAAAAATGAGTTTTCTCTAATATTTCACTGTCTTTTTCGACAAGTAATCGTTATGAAATAATTTCATACATCTTTTGACAGATCTGTCCATTAATGTTTAAAATATAGCAAAATGGAATGTTTTGCGGGATTTTGTATCCACTGGCGAAATAAATGGTCCTAAATCTGCTGAACTATTTCAAAATGCAGAAGAAATGCGTAGGCACTAACACCAAAAATATAAGGAACTTGGCAGTAGACGAAAAAGTCGCGGAAGCACTTAAAATCAGCGTAAGATCGGTAGAAAGAATTGTTTCGGAGAATAGTAATTGGTTACTACAGAAGGGGAAATAATAAATAAGAAAAAAGAAAACTGAGATGGTAGGAGAAGATGCAAAGATGAGTATGAGGAATGTAACAATATATATAACATTTCCAGTTTTGACAGACAATCAAAAGAATAAAGAAATTTTGGTTATTGGCCTTAGATTATTAGGAGAGACAAAAATCAGTTTAAGATACAAAAAGCACTGCATTAGGAGATACTTATGTGACCTACCTAGAATTGCTAGTGAAAGAGTTAAGTCAAGGAAATATGTAGAAAACTGCCAGTCAAAATTCAGAAAAGTAGTTTTCCTTGTCGAAACTTGGGTATTTGCAAATGGAAGTGGGTCTAAATCATCATAAGATGATTCAGTTAAATCAGTGATGCGAAAAAAGTTATGGTTCGGGCATTAGATTTATTGTGTTACAAGCTGGCTAATCCAGTGGCTTTATAGATGGAGGCATAATTTCTTGGTCCACATCTATGAACTTTTTCAAAAATGGATGTGGGAAAAACTAATTCCCAATCTTGAAGAGCCCTCAATAATCGTGATGGATAAGGCTTCTGGCCATTCAAGAACTATGAATAGATAACCTTCATATCAATCCATCACCAGGTTTATTAAAGTCTGAACACGTGGTAAAAGCTAAGTCGATACAAAAACCAAAATTATATGGGGTGGATGAAATGTTACGAGAAATTTTCATGAGGTTTTGCGTTTACCGCCATATCACTGCCAGTTCAATGCTATCGAACTGATTTGGCAGATACAAAATCCTACGATGACAAAAGATGTAGGGATGGATTTAATGGAAAGGAGGATAAAGAAGTTTTGGGAAAAGCTGCAAAACATATAACTGAGGATTACTGGAAGAAAGCTGTGGAGCATAAGGAGAAAATAACTTTATACTGGTGGAACAGAGAACAAATGCTAGATATTCAATTGGCGCTACTAATCATCTGTAATACAGAAGATGAAGTAAGTAGTTCAAAAGAATCAGATAATTGTAAATTTGAATAATACTTCTAATAATATTTCATTTATTTATATATAACTTCGAGATTTTCAAAAATTATAATTTTCATGCCGGTGATGCATCGAGACACACAAAGAGTCGCTGAGCTTATTGGCCATTGTAAGATGTCTTCCAGATTTTGCAGTAAAACTTCTTCAAAAGTCATTTTAGTAGTAAAGGCTGACATATTCCTCTAGTTTAAAATAATACTATTCTACACTTTTTTCGAAAATGTCGTATTCGGAAAATCTCCCCAAAAGTTATCAAGATTTTCATGTCTGGCGATGGATTTTGATTTTCTTTCAATAACCATGGATATACTTTGTTTCACGAATGATGGCGTCTGTCATGAAAACACGAGAAACGAATCAATTCAACTGACAGGAGTAAATCAGTGGCGTAACAATTTCGAGATAAAATATGGTATTTCAAATTCTTCATACGCTTCAAGGAAGTTCATATAATTAGGGAGAAAAAAATATCGATTGATTAAATAAGCAGTAATATGAAATATTTATTAATTATAATAATGCATAATAATGAGTTATAAAATATAAATTTATTCATCTCATATCTCTGAAATGTCACTTTGACTTTGTGACGCCAGTGAAATAAAGATTACGTTGCCTTCAGACTTACGAACAACGCCTTATCATGGTATTGAAGGAGATAAGCTTGAAATTCTCATGTCGTAGCTTATACCGACAATAGTAGTAGGGAATTACATGATAATGAGATGCGATGAGAAGTATAGCGTGATGTACATAGCTCGTGAATGATTACATACAATAGTCATAATTCGCGAAACAAACTATATTTGATACTCAAGTTGCATCAATGAAAATACAACAGCAGTTCTTTTTGTAAGTCCTAAATTTTTGATTAGCTTTCATAATGACTTATGAACGATATTATTTTTTTTCTTTAAGCAACTATGTAAGAATATTAACTTCATACTTCCGTTTTCCTTCCATTGCATTTCTTCACCATTTTCCTGAATAATTCCCGTACCAATCTACACCAACATTCAAAGTGCGGCTATTTTGAATACATAGCTGCCTTATTATTCGGGTTGTTGTCGGTGTAGGTTTACTTATTTTGAAATCAAATTAGTCAACAGGATTAGAACCATTTTTTGTGTTTATAGAAAAATAATTGAGTCTTTTATTTATCTGATTTTATCTCCTAAGTGATTACTTATATTATTTACTATTAACGCTTTATTAAAAACATAGGGAGTTTGGAATTTCGGATTTCAGTAAGTATGAACCTACCCCTAATAAATAATTTTGAAACTGGTTATTCGTTGCCAATTTGTCAATAGGTGTACGTAATCCTAGTAATACTAGTTATTACAATACAAAATTGTTTGGAATCTCTGGTCCTAGGGATTTGATTGGGAAATTATTAATCGTCACGTTAAGTGGAAGGCGACTATATTATGAAACGTGAAAACTATTGTGGTAATAGTTCAGCTTGAATAGTCAAAATAGGACTTTGTTTTCCATCAGGGCAAGAAACCAGTTTAATATTCCGTTAAAAGTATGGTGTACTTCTGTGGCATCTTCATAATAAATAAAGCCTCTATCCTGTTAGTTTGAATATTGTCGCTACATACCTGTATCTGGACATTGGGTATATTGAATTCCACAAAAATTCTTCTCCACTCGTATACAAATTCCATAGTTTTGATTGGAAAGTTGAGCTCCTCTTGTTGGATCATAGTTGTAAGATAGAATTTGTCCGGATACACCGGTAAAATATTGCAGACATCCGCCTTCAGCTATGAATTAAAAAAGGAATACTTAGACAAATCCGAGCTTCTATTTAAGCATTGAATATAGGTTGAAACGATAAATCCATACTCATACTTGAGACAAAGATTAAATTTCTAATATTTGCTTAAGAAGTATCTTATTAAACAGGCCAGCATTTAAATCCGAGAACTCGTTTTTCCTCATAATTTACGTAGGTATTGATTGAAACTGATTAGTTTTGATATAATTTAAGATATTGACAAATTCAAGATGAGTAGGTATGTTTTTGACTTGGTATAGTCTGAGATCAACACACTTTAACAGTGGGAATAGATCACTTTAATAAAACTCGTACACACAATTATTAAGACGATGCCAAACAAGAAGCTGTCTAGACAGAAGAAATAACTCCTACGGAGGGGATAACGGTGCGAACAACGGTAAGGTGCATGGTCTATAAAGACCATGGGTAAGGTGGGCAAGTCATTTATGTAAGCACATCGTAGGTGCGCATAACGAAGTGCGCATCTCCAAATATCTCGTATTCTCTTTCAACATGTGACACTGACAGTCACAGAATAATAAAGGTTAGGTAGTCAAAGCCCGAGTACTGTTCCTGTCATATTGAGATGTGATGAAGAGAAAGAAAAAGATTCTTGAGATGTGGTAATTTCAAAATGCAAAACACAGCAAGCGTTATATTTAGCGAAACTAGCCAAACTTTCAAACGCACCAATCTCTATCTACAAATCATGAATGAACATTAATCTATCACATGAACATAACCTCGATTTTTAAACCTAACGTCAGACACGTCTTGACATGACAGTTTAAGTTGAAAAAACCCTAAAAGAAGCGAGTTACATGATACGTGCGCCTCAACGATTTTAGACCACGACTTTCGTTATCAGCGCGCCACAATGTTTCCAATAGATAGTTGTCTCCTGTCTAAATAGCTTCTTGGACGATGCATACAGGTTAAATACCACAGCTAAAGACATGCATTTCAGGACGTACATCGATAGATAGGAATAGTTGCTTATAATTATTTGAGACTTGACCATTGCTATTGATCCAGACCCTTTTAGAGTAACAGTGTTGTGTCTCGAATTTTCTACATTTATTATTAAGGGCCAGTTTTATAAAGGAAATTTCAATCGTCGGTTGGTCAACCGATAGTTGAAGCAAAATCTACGTTTGAAATTTATGAGAAAACTGTCAGTTGCTGTCATTTCAGCCTTAGTTTGTAGATTTATAATACAGTGTCGGTTCGGTTGAGTTTTAACCTTCGGTCAATCGGACATTATAAAACCTGCCCTAAAAAGAATGTCCCAAAAATCCAAATTTTGAAAGAGCGACCACAAATTCTTGGGATCAAAATAAGTTCATTTGAGTGCTTACTTTTCGGTAAATGGACTAGGTACTTAATACAAATTTAAAATACTTCAATTAGTTTCTACCTAGTGGCTGGCGTAAAAATCCAAAAAATGAAATTTTTAAATTGTGACTTCTGTTCTTTGAGAATTAAATGAAACAGATAATCTCAAATAATTTCAAAGATTTGAAAATTTTATTTAAAAAATTCTCAATAATTGAGATGAAGTTTATTGCTTAGCTCAACAACAATTCGATATAAACAATAAACTGAATGAATGTATGATTACTAGTATAATGTTTGAGTTACAAGTACAAAACGAATAGGTATTTGGTAGGTAGGAGGAGAGTACTCCTTAAAGAAGGGCTGACAGTCTCGTGATTGGTAACAAAAATTAGATTTTAATATGGAAACTTTTGGAAGGGTATGATTCAAGACAGGGTATAATTATGTCTAGTAAATGCTTGAAATGGTTTTGGGCTTTAAGTTGTCAACATCTGATAAATAAATGGGGGGAATAAAAATTTATCAGTATTTGTTGAGGATCGTTCGTAGTTTTTGAAGAGCTAGAGAGCAATTAATGTCAAGTGTTTTGGGTCTTTCTTCTAAGTAGTTAGTCTTAAATTGTAGGATAACATATTATATAAACTAAATGCAGAGAAAGTTTGGGAAAAATTATTAAAATAAATATGCTTTTTTAAATACAATAGATTTCTTATACTAAAATAAAGAAAATGAAATATACGTCTGAACAAATCCTCTACGCCAATGGAGTTATTTTTTGCAGAATTTTTATATGGGTTAATTAGCCCTATTTAACAATGTCACTGCGTCTAATTTAAACGATTTTCCTTACGTTTAAAACATGAAAACGACTTAAAGCTTCAGAACTGTAAACTGCCCAAAATTACTAACTTTTCACTAAAGTAAGTTTGCCTTGATCAACTTATTTTAAATTCGGAAATATGTGCCTTTTCTATAGAGCTCTTAGAGAAACTTGGTCTATATCTTGTTGGTTTCTAATTGAACTTTCTTATTTTGCTCTCCTCCTCTTTATAAAAGTGAGCGACTCTTCACCTACAGATTCAATAATTCTTACTCAGAGTAGGTACTGTAAATAACCTAAATCCAAGCAAAATTTTTCTCAAACCCCGAGTATTTTCAAATGAAGCTGTTTTTGATTGATGCATTCTCTCAAAGAGATTTCACAAGCACAAACTTGCTGTGGTTGCATTACCACAAATTATGTCCCAGATTTATTTATTGTATAACGTATCTACTCGATATAGTATCATTCTCATTGAATTTATGAACTGAAGATTTTATGTAGTTTTGACAGTGTTCGATAACTCAATTATTGCAAACTGTCATCTGCAGAAGGGAGGGGAACCGCAAATATGTCGACAAAAGGCCATTATTTACAGAAAATATCCATTTTGCTCAAGGTCACACAATGATTATTCTGTAATATGTCTAACTAATGCTTGATATTAAATAAATATTGTTGCCAAACATATCTACGATTACCGGTAATAATTTAGAAATATTTTTATCTCGTAAAAGGCAATAATAATTATTTCATCGATATTTTCTTAATTTTTCACGAGATACATTTATTTGTTTCATAGCGATCCTGCCGCATATTGTCGCAACTAAACTGTCATTATATATAATACTAGCTTTTGCCCGCGACTTCGTGCGGGTTGTAAAATGCATTCAATTTAATTCGTTTCATATTCTTTGTAGTAGTTTTTGCGTGTTGCGTGTACAAACATACAGAAAGACAGACAGACGCGGTGAAATGTAGCCTATTTTTTAAGTTAGACCTCTAGTAATACATCGATGAAAACTGCATTCAGTTCCACACATGATATGCCAATTGTATGTTTTTTTGTTAGTGAAAACATCCTATTTGTGTTTCTGATAAATTTGTATTCGATTTTTCCTAGTAGGCAATGATTAATGAATAGTGAAATAGCTTGATTTGAAAAGATATAATTTGGGTACTATTATAAGTTGCATGATTTTCAGTATTTTTGAATATTTTTTATTTAACATTGATGATTTTATAAATCAAACAAATTTTATATGTTGTGCCACACTTATGAAATTTCAATATTAATTAGATTTATTTTTAGTAGTATTTTCAACCAGTATTACCTACCTACATATGATTGGTATTTAAACATATGAGCATTATTTAGAAAGCAGTTAATTCCTTCTTACTGAAATCCAAAACATTGTTAGGTGAGAACATTTAGTGATATCGGCTGAAATGTTTCTAAAACGTTGAAGTAATTTCAATATATCATTTTCAAATTTAGCTTGGTAGTTACACATAGTTTTAAAAATCTTGCAAAGATAAAAGACAGGAGATGTCAGATTGGGTGGTCAGGGAAGCCAGGAATATTTAATTTAAAACAATAACAAAATATTCAACATATTATTTATTGACAGCAAATCATTCAATTGTTCATTAAGCATCGCCTACTTAGAAAAATCGAGTTCAAAAAGCCGATTTCACTGAAAAAAACTTATGTAACACATTGTTGATTTGGTGATAAAAAGTGCTATCTAATACAGGATGTGCTTTTATTTCGGTCCATATCAAAAAATAAAGTTGATGATACTTTCAAGACAATAAAAGGTCGTTGTAATTTCATGGAAGGAATTTTGAGACCGATGAAGCGACTGAATTACTCCTTGTAAATGTACAGTGCATCCCATTTTGGTTGAGACACCCAGGTATCTCGTTTATTGTTGAAGATAGAACCTTGTGGTTTTTGTTATCCTGTGTCACTTTGAACAGATTTTGCCGAACTTCTTTTATTCATAAGTTTTTGAAAATTCACACTTTTTGGATTCCCCACAGATCTCCGAAGTTTCTCAGCGATAATGTCAAATTGAAAACTTATCCCATAGCGAATTTTATGCAGAATCCAGTGGCACACGCAATTTTTTTTTTTTGGGGTATGGTAATGGATATACGAATCAAACTTATAATTTTTCCAATGGAACAACCTGTATTTTATTATCTAATTAAATTCCTTATTTTTTTCCTTCAATATAATATATAATAGATGAACACAATGAATTTCAATAGTCCCATGGATTTCAAAGTCTTACTACAGGGATTATTATTTGTGATTTTTTATAGTAGGTCACGGAGGATAAAATATTGTTGCCTTTTGGAGCATTGTTTTATCAAGTGATTGTGGAGGAATCAACAAATCTGCTGTCATGATAATCAATTTTGATGTGTTCTATTGGGTTTGTGCTGTGCTTGGAGATTTTGTGAATTTGAGAAATTTTATATTTCATTCATTTATATTTCATGACTGACACAGTCAAATAATTCTACTGCGTAAACTCCATTCCTATGGTTTCAGTGGGGTGGCCCTTTCTTGGTTTAATTTATATCTGACTGGACGCCACCAGAAAGTTTTTATGAAGTCTGGACATTCAATGAGTCAGAACATTGATTGGGGGGATGCCTTAGAGTTCCGTACTGGGTCCAACTATCTTTCTTTTGTTTATTGATGATTTGGCTGCTTTGGACATTACTGGAAAGTTTACACTTTTCGCAGATGACACCACTGTCTTGTGGCACTGTCGGGACCTGACCTCCTTAAATGATATTATTTCAGATGATATAAAGAAAATCAAGGTTGGGTGTGATGCAAACCTTCTTCCTGAATTTTGAAAAAACAAATATTGTAAGCTTTAAGTGTCACATAGAGGGTGTGTTTATTGGGGATACTGCCATTGAGAGTCGCCCTAACACTACGTTTGTAGGACTCATAATAGATAATGAGCTTAGATTTGAATCACATATTGTTGCGTTGGGCAAAAGGGTAGCTTCGGGATGCTACGCGGTTAAGATTACCGTCAATGAACTGGGTCCTTCAATGGGCAGAGATGTGTACTACTCTCTGATCGAGTCACGTATGAGATACGGGATTTCCTTTTGGGGCATGTCTAGTCTGAGTTTGATAAAAAGCTTGTTTGTTATGCAAAAACGAGCAGTTAGTTATTTGAGTCGATCAAGGCCACGAGACCCATGCAGGCCTTTGTTCTTGAGACCTAAAATCATGACACTTTATAGCTTATTCATTTTAGAAAGTGTTTGTGTTGTCTATAAAAATCGAAAAAGTCTAGTATCTCCTTACCCACGTTACAATACTCGACAGTTCCTTAATTTAACCTTACCTATACCAACCTCAACTTTGACTAAAAACTCTGTGATATACGAAAGTATAGAATCATTTACCCAATCTGATTAAAGTTTCTCCCACTCTAAAACTGTTTAAGAATAAGATTCAAAGAATATTGATTGCTAAGGCTTATTATGGTATAGAGGAATATTACAATGATGTTTTATAATGTGTAATTAATTATACTTTATTATTGTTCTATTATGTTCTTACTTGTGATGACTACTCTATAAGATATTTTTACACTTTTGTTTATTTTTCGTGTTCATCGATAGATTTTAATCGACTAATATGTGTTTTGTATAGATTATTTTTATGTAGGTAGTCGCTTATTATAAGTTCCGCTTTGTCAATGAGACAATTTTTGTCTTCAAGATATTAAAGATTAATTTGATTTTGATATTAAAATTCAATGTTTTAGTGATTTAGAATTATTATTTAAATCTTTATGTTCATATATTTTGAAGGAAAAAAATTAAGGAATTTAATGAGATAATAAAATACAGGGTATTCCATTGAAAGAATTATAAGTTTGAGTCGTATATTAATTACCATACCCCCAAAAAACGTGTGCCACTGGATTCTGCATAAAATTATCTATGGGATAAGTTTTCAATTTGACATTATCGCTGAGAAACTTCGTAGATCTGTGGGGAATCCAAAAAGGGTGAATTTTCAAAAACGCCCTGTAACTTATGAACAAAAGAAGTTATGCAAAATCTGTTCAGGCCATCTTGAGTTTCACCAGAAAGTGACACAGGAACGCGAAAACTGCAAGATTCTATCTTCAACAACAACCGAGATACCTGGCTGTCTCAACCAAAATGGGATGCATCTTACATTTAAAGCAAAATTCTTATGCACAACAATATCTATAACAATAGCCCTTACTGAGCGTATGCGAGAAATTTTTGTATTTTATGTTTTTCAGAATACTTGTAGCCGTCACCTCCAAAACTCTCACATTTGGAATATTTTTTTGGGTATCAATTAGAATGAAAAAATCCCGACGGCCTATAGCCACCGGAATGGTAAATTATTTTTAACAGCATGTGTCATAGCCTTGCGATTAGAGTATTAGGGTTGTTGTTTAGGCTGTTGCATATAAAGCAGATATGGTTCGCGTTCCGCTTCAAGGCAAACATTTTTTCACCTATTTTTTATCAATAAATATACTATATATTTTTTAAATCAGGGTCTATATTAAGATATCCAGAAAATGTACAATTACATCAAATTTATATTGAGTGTTCATGTATTACCAATATTTCTTAATTTTCAACTTTTCTTCTGTGCATTCTATAAAAATTTGTTTCGAACAAAAGTTGTAGGTACTGATTATATAGATTGATTTTTGTAGCAAATTTGAAGTTGATACCTTCAAAACTGCGACCTCTACCGTGCTAACAAATTTCGTAAGATCCCATATATATAAATAAACTTTTGAACCATAAGTCTTTTTGGACTTACTTATGGACATATAACAACATGCCCTTGAAAATTTTTCGAAATTCAAAAGTGTGAAGGATCGCAATAGGTACATTTCTATAAGAAATTTACCTATTTTCAACACATATATTATATTTCTGTTTCTTTGGATCATAAAATCTATTACAGCTTTTTCTTAATCGCCCCAAATACAACTGACCCAAATGCCCTAATGGGTATCTGTTGTAACATTTGATCAGTTTTGTCCCAGCAATAATGTTAGTTTTGTTTGGTTTGTTTGTGCTGGATATGTACTGAGGCAATAAATAGACACTGTTTATCCGGTAATATGGATTTGGACTGTATCATATATCCGCAGGTATTTAATCAAGACAAGGGCCTGCAAAATATGGCAATCAAAAAAGACACCACGAACATTCCCAAAAACAGTAGTTGAATTGTGGCTATCATAGACTACATTTTATGCCGGACGTGATCACGTAACCCACATTACCCTTATCATAACCGGGTTCCTTGTTGAATCCTTTGGCCAAAGGCAGCCTTTGCTTAAGTACCAGAACTAATAAAGAAAAAGAATCTTAATCTCAATGTGAGACTAGACCGTGGTTGAATAGAATTTTCGATATAACTGATTCCGTCTTGGGGTGAATGCCCATTGTACAAGCCGTCCATGCGCATGTGGAGCTTCGCGGTGTGTTGAAGAAAAAAATAAATTTTCGACTTTATCTAAGAGTGGTGCCCTTAGTCGTCGTAAATACAAGCATGGCAAGTACAACTACAATTCACCACGATATCTCAGTATTTCTCGAATAGAAAAGTTGTATTGGCTACCAATGTAGCGAATACCTGATGTGAATTTATCGATCTTCTAAAAGCCGGTTTGAGCATATCTTGTTAACGAATCATAGCTAAATCTAGTAAGATGAACATAAAAATGTATTAACCATTTGAATACTCTTACCTTTTAATACAGAATTGCATGGAATTTGAGAAATACGAATCTTCCAATTTCTGGCATATTCTTGGGCACCAATCACTATAGACAATGTGATGGCGCTATTGATACCAGCCCCTGCATCTAGATAAACTGAAATAGTATTAAAATAATATATGTTTAATATATACCTACTGCAAATAAATAAGAATATCTACTCACTATGATTCCCTGTACTATCTCCACATATTGTTGGAATTGGGTTACTACCAGATACTAGGAACTGATCTGTGACACAAATATGATTCATCATTTCTGGACCAACTAGTATCAGTTGATCGAAGTCAAGCCTACAAAATATTATTTATCAAATAACTCTGCTGATTTATTATAATTATCTGTGAGGACGACAGTGCACAAATACACAGATCGTCACACACCGTCCCAAGTACGACCAGCGAAAGATTGCATGAAACGAAAGGGGGAAGTTTGACATAAAATGTGGTATATTCTATGTTTAATGTTTAATAAGATACGCATTGCTTCAAAATATCGTGACGTTCCAAAGCTGAATAGATACGCCGTTGATAAATATGTGTTTGAAGATTGGTTATAGATATGACAACACATTCATTCTTTGATGATGCATTCTCTTAATGGCCGTACAATACCTTGTGTACGTGACGTACGATGGTTGTCTCTGGCGAACGAGAATGTCTGTGATCGACGTATGTGGTATGAGGGCTTGATTTGCAATATCGCGTACCCTGGGAAGCCAACGTAACACGTTTAAATCGGAACTTCTATTGCATATGTATTTTCGAGTAATAAGAAAATTTATTAATTGTCATAATAGTATTTTTTCAAAACAACATGTGTTTGTTCTTCTTCACGTCTAATGAATATTTTACCCGACAAATTTAAACTGCCGGAAATATTAATCTAGAAAAATAAAACTCACTAAAATTATACCGTACAAGATTACGAAGCAAAACATTTCTCGACAACTAGATGACTAGAATCTAAATTTGAGTTTCTATATAATTATGTGGTAATGCCATGAATATGAAACAATATATAATAATAATATATAATATAATAAATGACTTGTCATTTTCCATAATTAATTACCGCAAACTCCTGAAATAAGAAGAGCTATCTAAAGTTTTTTGAGCTACTGCACACGATTTATATAAACAAAATAAACGAATTGATCTATTTAAGATCATTTGCATCTGCATTCAAAAGTTTCCACTGGAATTAATTTAATAACAGTGTCGGGTCTCTATTGATGTTTCACTTGAAATTGGAAATTGTCAAGTAATGGGCGCCGAGTTAAGATTCAGTTTTGAACACGAAAACGGGATATTAACTTCTGCAAGGCAATATTAAAGTTTCAAGTTTAATGCATCAACATGGAGGAGTCAGAAGTAAGCAAGCCTTTCTGGGAAGTGCATTAAATTATTTATACCTTAAAGTTTAAGGAAATTTACTGTAGATGAAAGAATCATAGATTCTCACCAAGCAAGAATGTAGAACTTTGTCGATGTTAGGATCAAAGCGTTGAATATTTTATAAATTTGACGGGTCTACTAGAATAAACACTCCTCTTGAGTAAGAGCATTATAAGATCCAAAATATAAAAGGAAATATATAATCTTTTTCAGAGACGCCAGAGAACCTAAGAAGCCAGAAATATGTTAGCGAGCTATTTTTGGGCTCTTATAGGTGGAGTGCAGGATATCATCTAGACTATTACCTAAACTGACAGATGTCTGCGTTGGATTTAATTAATGTCACCTGGCAGGATCCCATCTCATTGAACGAATTTGGATACCCATTATTAACAAAATAAGTGTTGTTTTCTATAATGGTTCTGCTGCATGATGCAAAAACTGAAACATAAAACAGAGACATTTCTAATGAAAATGGATCTGTGTAATCCACCAGTCAATTAAGAAAATTTTCCAAGAAAATTTAAAGCAGAAAGCCTATTGGTACTGAGAAACTCAATTTATCAAGCAACCTCATTTATTTTACGGTAGATATCTTTATCATCAGTATGTTTGCTTTTGAGATTCTATATAGATCAATTTTGTCGTCATGTTTTCTGACGAGGATACAAGAAACAGCATCAGATTTAATGATATGTCATCTAAGAGAGCAATCTTAATATGTTCAAAGTTGTGCAAGCATTGGAAATAGATCAAAGGGGCACACAGGTATACATAATATTCGATAAGTGGCAATAAACTACACTAAATATGAACTCGAATAAATTCTGTCTCAAATAGAATTATTTCATTTGTGCGGTAACTTGAATTTATAAGAGTAAACAAGATACATCTTTTGAATGCAAGAACAGCTGAAGTCAATTTTTTCGTGTCGAAAGAACTCAATATCCACAGAATTGACAATAACTTCTCATTTTATAACATTTACATTTACGCAGCTAAATCGTCTCAAACATAAGTTACTTAAGCATACCAGTGCTGGAAGCAAATGTTTTTGCATGCACTTACTCAGGCGTCAGTCGGGCAAATAGCTTGCTCACGAATTAGTCTCTCAGACCAAATTATTAAAAAACTAACGAATAATTTAGATAAGGCTTAATATTTTTTTAAAAAATAGTGTTTAAGTAGATTTTATACATCATGTGAAACACGAATGTGAACTGAGACCACGAAGCAAGAGAGGATTGAACTCGCCATTAAAATCGAATGACAATCTGTACGCATATGTTTCGAAAAATGCTTCGTTGTTATATGTACGCACCAAACCACTCTTGCTCTAACTATAGAGACATAGTGACACCAATATTTTTCAAATTTTGTGTGAAACAATACGTTTACATACCAATAATCTTTGACACTTGTGAGCTTTTCTGGGACATAATTTTTATTGCTTTATATGATAAAATTATAAGATTGGGAGTTTCCATAAAAAAAATGGCATTTTTCTAATTTGATTTTTATTCTTCATCTTTGATCACCCCGTGATGGTGTCTTAAAAAAAAGTCAAACATATTCTACAAGAAAACAAACCCAAATTAAATAATAAGGGCTTTCTCGTCATTTTTTACATAAAATTGGAAATATATCAAAAACTGTTAGCTTAGCTGTAAACTAATATACACGAAATGTGCACTATAAAATATAAAATAATATTAATTTCACTGGTGCTGCTAATTTGGTGGCTGAGTTGAGCATTTATAGGTAGATATAAGACTTTTGGCAGAAGTACCAGTACCAGTGGAATGAATATTATTTTTTATTTTTCAGTGCACCAACTAATAAAGTCGGTCCTATTTATTGTAAGAAAATATTATTTCACACTTTACCACGGCTGTGACTCGGAAGCCACTATTTTTTATTGTCCTCTTCAAATGTAGCTACACATGATATCTTCTTTAATGAGGTCGTCTCATAATTCCTTCCTTCACAACATTAGTTCTAGTTACTATGGCAATGCCAAATACCAATCAATAAGAAATAACAACTGCATGCTCATAGAATAATAAATGATATATTGACTTCGAACAGATAAAAAGAATACATTCATCTTTCACTCGTCTAAACTTGAAGCCAATCTAGCAAAAATATAAGTGAGCTAAGGGAAGAAAGCTACTGTCCTGCTAAAACATTTGCTTCTGCGTTGGCTCAGTAAACTTGACATTAGCCTAGGCTCATGTTGCATTATCACTATTGTCCAATGTTTGCCCCTCTACTATAAATACTATTGAAAAATAAATAGATTACATGAATTATCTATAATGAATGAATAAACAATTTATATAATTTGATATCCATTATATTTATAGAAAATTGCAGAATACCTAAATATATAGGGTCCCGGCGATTTCATATGGACAGTATTGCTTTTACTTGAACGGTAAGAGTTCGGAATATGATTATATTATACAAAACTTGCGTAATTTGTACCTTTTCAATGTTCCGATTTGCAAACTAGAAAACTTTCAATCGTTCCTCAAATATTAATAAAAAAAACAAGAAAATTTTTGTTAATTATTTTTTCAGTTAAAACTTGAAGAGGAAAGGAGGCAAATGCAAGTAATGCAATAAGTCGTTGATGATGGGATTTTTAGAAATATTTTATCTTTTCTATTCTCAAGAATATGCCATAGCACTTTTTCTTACGGGCACCATATTTGTTTTTTATGCTATTAAACAAAGCTTAAAATTCCTTTCACGACTAGGTATATCCTATCCAGAAAAACACATTAAAACAGCAAAAATGTAGTAGGCCATAATGATGAGAAAACTGAATTTTGTAATCACTATCAATACCTTTTTATTTGATATTTATATTTTAATTCAGCATAAAGGTGGGATTTCCCCATTAATTTCGAATTTAGAATTGTCAACAAATTCAATATTGGGGTTTTCGAACCTTGCTTACATTTCGCAATTGATATCAAACCATGATAAAGACGAATAACTATTGTTCTAGGTTATTGTTTTAGGAAAAAAATTTGCATAAATTATAAATGTAATTTGAAAAAAAAACAAATTCAAGGCGCCTGTTGGAATCAAATTTTCTACGCATTCTTCAGTGGAAGAACATGCAAAAATTTTTGATTTGATTTATATTTTGATAACGTAAGAACGCCATCCTGAAATTCTTTATCTTATAACTTTTTTATTTTTCATCCGATTATCTTGATTTTATCATCAGTTTGTAGATCCATTTATGGTGTTTCTCTTTCAGACGTTTATAAGGTAAACATTTTCGATCAGGCTATATTATACAGGAGAAAATGAAACTGTTGTTTTTTGTCATAATCTCAAAACACCCTGTAGGAAAATTGAGGTGAATAATTTTATTTATATATTTATTCTTGTAATCTTTGATGTATTTTTAACATCTCGTTTTTTGATTCATTCCGTTACCTCATTTCTGATGCGATCTGCAAAATGAAACGTTTATTTGAGGCATATTTCTAATAAGAAAAACAAACACTAGGTATATCATGAAAGTAATTAGCAAAAATAATTTTAATGACGCGTATTTTCTCCTCTCGTATCAATGACAGTTCGCAGTCTTCGTGGCATCCAATGAATAAGGTTACATGTTCCTTCTTGAGGAATAGCCTGATATTCTTCGGTTAGCGCCAGTCGTACCTAAGTCTTGCAAGTTTTGTGGATATACAGAACGAGGAGGAGCCCAAAGATGTTCGATTGCTCACTACTTATGTAACATGGGGTCTAGTATTATCATGCATTAATGTAAGTTGGCTCCCAATGAAAGGAGCGAATAGAACAACAACTTCTTGGAGGATCTCCTCAATATAATGGTGGGCGGTTAGAGCTCTATTTTCAACATATACAAGATCGATGCGTGCTTCAGTAGAAATACCCGCCGAAATCATGACTGAACTGTATACCGCGGAATTCTCCCCGCAACGGCGACAAAACTGTGGCAATCCTCTATTAACGCAACAATTCTACCCACGTCTGCTGGAGAAACAACAAATTATAAAATTGTCACTGTCAGACATTCTGTTACAATATTCGAGTCCTTAGCCAACGTCGATAATCCTTAACAGAAAGCTTGACATACATTTTCTAAAAATAACATCGTTTCAGCTCTCAGCAGTAATGAGATAATGGTATGAATCAAAACAAAGTGTTTAGAATACATCAAAGATTACAAGAAATACGATGTAAGCAAAATTATCCACCTCAATTATCCTACAAGGTATTTTGAAATTACGACAAAAAACAACAGTTTGATTTTCTCCTGTGTAGTATAGCCTTATCGAATTTTTTTTTTTAAATAAAAAAAGAGAATCGGATAAAAAATTAAAAAGTTATAAAACATCAAACTTCGTCAGAATTTCACGTTGATGGAATTTCGGGCCAGCGGGTGTTTTTATGAATTTTTGAATATAGTGTGGTGGAATTTATAGTGAATATGGTAGTATAGTATAGTACAAAGAGAGGTAGCGAGCTTCCTTCGCTTCTCACTCACCGCAAGGCTCGCTCCATTCAAAAGCTGAGTCAGGATGTAGGTACATAAACCTTTTTAAAAATTAGATTGTGCTTACGATGTTTCATTGCGAACGGGAACTTGGAACATATAATAAATTCTCTAATGGGAACACCTGATTTAGTTCCTTTTATGTTAATTATTAAATTCTGAAAATGTAAGTTCGTATGAAGGAGACCAATTAAGAAAAATAAAATAACCTGAGACCAATGCCAAAGAATCAATAATCTTTGTCAATGCAGACAAATTTAAGGAATATCGTGAAAGACATAAAATTTCGGAATAAATTGAAGTAAGGGAGAAGAACATACAAAAATGTAAAGAATATCTTGAAAGAATAAAATCTATTAGTAGCTCAATGTCTAAAACTGCTGAATATATGAATAGACACTGACTTAAATTAAATACATTTCTAGCTAAATATGATCCAGATGCGTAGGTAAGTAATTTATCATTTTACATTATAAACTTATCGTTACTTTGACTGACTAAATTTAAATTAGTATGTTAATTTGGTAAGTAACTACACAACTATAAGTTAATAAAATAATGATCTTTATTAATATTGTCTAGTTATGAACAAAAAGTTACTCAACTAACTAAATTATGTTGCTAATAAAAAATACATCCTCTAAAATGTCGTAAACTAAATATCAATATTATATCTAACTAGCTTTTGTCCCCTACTTCGCGCGCTTGGAAAACTGCATTCAACTCCATGCAGTAGTTTTTACGTGTACAAACAAAGAGACAGACAGACAGACGTAGTAAAATAGAATCTATAATCTAGGTCAGACCTCTAGCAATACATCGGTGAAAATTTAATTAAATTCTATGTTGTAGTCTTTGCGTGATACGTGTACAAGACAGACAGACAAAAAGGCAGAAAGACAGACAGACGCAATAAAACATTGCCTATACTTTAAGTTGAACCTCTGGTAATACATTGGTGAAAACTGCATTAAATTCCATAAAGTAGTTTTTGCGTGATGCGCGTACAAACATGCAGACAAGAATTCTAAAAAATGTTGTTTTGAGTTCTGTTGCTCTAATAAAGACCCCCATATTATTTTTTTTAAATATCTTTAATGTAGAGATATCGGCGTGTTACAATTTTATTATATAACTATGGAAGTATAGATAATATTTCTGAATATGAATTCAATTGATATATAATCAAGATGATTATATAACATCAGCCGTTTCTGGTAAATAACTAGATTAAGCTAGGACGTCAAACTGTGCCGACAACAACTACTGCTAGGGCAAACGCCCCTACCGCCATTGAATAACGTCAACAACTGTTAGGGCAATACCTACAATTTCATATTGTCACAATATTGCATAATACCACTTTAAATGTTCAATCAGATTAATTACCAAACAAACCACCGCTACCCAGACAAATATCATGATTTCAAGGTTTTTGCCTATCTTCAGTTTGCCACAGAGCATCGAGCCGTGTCTGATAATCAATCCTTATTTTGAACTCACAGCATCAATCTTCAGAGTGCCGCTGACGGTGGAGACGAATATGAGCGATGCATTGAACACGTATAGTATATTAAGTATAGATAAGTATAGATAGAGGCTTATCTCTTAATCTATTCAAAGACAAAATTAGGAAACTCCTTAGCGTCCTTCTTTCCAATTAATGAATCTTTTGATGCAGATTGGAATTTTTATGATGGTATGTTGTTATGAAATTATTTTATCATTAATATTACTGTATTGCTATATTTTAATATTGACATGCACTTACTTCTTTAGTTTGTGTGTTTATTATTTTAATCCTGTATTTTGCATTGTATATTAAATGTTATCAATGCTATATATTAATTTTAATTCTATCTTTTCTTTCTTTTTTGACGTGTGTAGGATCTGTATTGATTGTTAACACAAATATATATCTATCTATCTATCTATCTATGTTTTGATATATGGGTTAGGATACAATACAGCGACTAGAAACAACAGCCGACATGGTAAAACGGTACTCCTGTCCACTAAACTCCAAGGACCACCAAACAAAATATGGGAATTCAGCTAGCCATCACCACTATTCGGTAAGTTTTTGGTTGTTGATGCAAGCGTCTCATACACCAACATTCTACCTCTACCTCTTCGGCGTTTATAGTGGACATCGACCATACTTCTGACCAGCGAGTAAATCTATCTATAGCCGTAAAGCAGTAGTAGAAACCTGAACCTACCTACAGGGATAGTCATTCTATATCATTATTTTGATACCATTCCGGAAAATTTAGGATGCATAAAAAATAGAGGCAGAGCAAAAGAAGTCATGACAATTTATGACTGCGATAACTGGAAAGGTATTAAAGAATGACTTCAACTCTTCAACAATTTTGCGACCAGAGTGATGAGAATGCCTTTACCTGAGATGTAGTGAATCTCCTACAGCAATTGCAAGAAACACAATTATTGCAGTTTTACAAAAAATGTATGAGAATCTTGAGTACCAAATTATCTAGATGTACCTACACAACGCCAAAGAGGTTATCAGGAACAGTAAGAAAATACTTTTCAGACAGCAGGTAATAACAACATTATTGACAGGACTAAGAGAGGCTTTAGAACTATTCCACATGGAGAGTCCGAAGAGACAAGTTTATTGCGACTATTATAATCAACCCGTATACCAGGATAGTTACTAAACGGAATTAGAAGGCCATTCTATGAATTGCAAGAGGATGTTCTGGAATACAGCATGGAAGAAAATTTTCGGAAAGTGGAAAACCCACTGCCCGTATCGTAGGTTTTCGAACTACATTCATTTACCGACAAAAAGAGTTGCTTTACATCAAAATCTCTAATCCACCAATGAAACTTTTAATCGACACCGGATCTACGACATCATTCATAATACCAAAATTGACATATGGTCCACTCATAAAAAATATTAGATAGGCTCAGAGAAACCAATCTCAAGGTAGAACTCGACAAATCGAAATTTATCAGAGATTTTGCAAAAATCAGGTTTCGTTATTTTGGTAACAGCATGTTTGAAAAAAGAACCAAAAACCAAACATAATCTTGAATACATAGAATGTTTCGTGATCAACGAACCGCTACTCCAATATTCAGAGTTCACACAAATATCTATCGGTGCAATCAATAACCATTTGGTTAAGATAAATCAATTGTGTACGCTTGTCGTACAAAAGCGAACAAAATTATTCCACGAGCGAGAAGGAGATGTTAGCAATTGTTTGGACCATAAAATATTTTTGCCCATACCTTTACGGACGAAAATTTAAAATATTATCAAACTATCGCCTTCTTCAATGGCTTTTGTCTCACAAAGATCCACATTCACAATTAATTCGTTTGAAATTGAAATTAAAGAAATTCGACTATGAAGTAATATATCGGGAAACACTTATAAAATTGGAGATATCTCATCTAGAGTTGAGGTCCATAAAAAAGAAATATTCATAAAGAACTCGAAATCCAGTAAAAATAACCTCCTCCACTGACACATCCGCCGGAGAATGCCAAAATGAATGCAGCAACAATATATCACATGCAGTCCATGAATAATGACCATACCAATATCCGAAATATCACAAAATTTCTATAACAACCAACTATGACAGTCAAAAAAAGGAGCATATATTGCATAATAAAAAACGTATCCATGCACAAATTTGACTGGATGAGATAGCATATTAAAATTCTTTGAGGAATGTATTCCACGCAAAACTAAACAAAATAAAATTTGAACCAGAGTCTATGAAACAGCCAACTTAAGACATTATTCAAAAAAATCTCAAATTACCGCCTACAATTTAGTGAAATGTAACGATATTTTAAAGGATGTGAACAGCGAAGAATGACAACAGGATATCATACAAAATTATCATGAGGGAAAAACTAATCATCGAGGTATAAACGAGACAGAAATGCGAATAAGATGAGCTTATGTTTGACCATCCCTGAAAAAAGATATCGAGCACTACATAAAAATCTGAGAAACCTGTCAAGTTAATAAATACGATTGAAACTCACCCTAACTAAGATTTATGAATACCCCAATATCAAGAAAACGTCTGGAAGTTTGATACATTTCAAGACGAATTTTCTCACAAATTTGTAAACCTACACAAAATTTCACTGAGTAAGAGCAATAGGTGGTCATAAGAAATGTTAAACTAAATTGGAATAAGGTATATTTCTGCAGGTTATTTACAGTTGAATTGGTTTATATAAATTGTCTTATTTTGTTCTTTTTTGTACGTTGCACTAATCGCTTATTGAAACTAAACAATTCCTTATTGCTTGTACATTGCTTGATTCATAAGCGAAGTTGGCAAATTTATACTAGGAGAATAACGCAGAACGAAATAACAATAACATCTGTTAACGTAAATTGTTGGTGACAAGTTAATTTCGTTCGAAAAATGAACCAATACACCTGAAACAAAAAACAAAATATAGGAAAGGAATGCTTCTTGATATAAATTAATATTGTAAACGAATTGCATTACGGCATTACTCCACAGGTTGTGTAAAAAATATGGTTATGTCCACACAACAAATATCCAGTTAGTTGCCCATGTATAATAACTATAACGATAGCATTTAACCTGAGACTTAATATGCAAGATGATAACAGTCATTTTCTGATCGACGAACCCCGAATGAAGGAGGTATACAATTCGACTGTCTGCTTTTTTTGATTCGTGCGCGCCTTTTATATAGGAAACATACTCCGATTCTGATGATTTTTTATTCATTTGAAAGTGCAGTCTTGAGAAATGGTCCCATATTCATAAAAACGCAATCTCTGAAATCTCCTTCCCTCCGAAAAACGCCGCCGAGAGGGGTGGAGGGCCAACTATTCTCGAAAATATAAAACCCGAGATGGCAGAATTGAAGATTCTAAAATATCTGGAAACGTTTATATTGATTATTTTTTCAAACGAGCTACGGTTTTCGAGTTTCTGCGATGTTAAAATTTGAAATATGTGTATTTTCGCTATATGGAGGAGGCAATTTCTTTCGAAAATTGGAAACCTGAGCATGGAAAATTAATGAACATATTTCTAGCAACATTAATATTGAACATTTTATCCATAGTTACGGTTTCGAGTTAAAAGATATCTGAATAATAGCAAATACATGCAAAGCATACATGGATAATGCTAAACGTTCAACGATTTTCGTGACAAATATAACACTCAAAAATGTGAAATAAATAAGTATTTCTTATAAAAAATTGGACCCGCGTTATCAGTTGGTGCACTGAAAAGTATAAAATAATATTAATTCTATTGGTGCCGGTACTTGTGAAGTGCCAAAAGTTTTCAATGTAACTGCTACTGCACAACTTCAAAAGTACCAGCACCAATAGAATTAATATTATTTTGCACTTTCCAGTGCACCAACTGACAAAGTCGGTCCAATTATTTATGAAAAATATTAATTTATCTACTATATGCTTAAAAATTATAAGAACTGCACCAAAAAAAAGAGACTTTTATCAAAGTTTGACTGTTTTTTTGCGTTTTTTGCACCTGAGCTTAGACAGGTGGGAATTAAGATAATAAAATAATATTAATATTAATTATTAATAATATAATGATAGTGATAGTACTGTAAAGGATTCTGTTTTGTTTATTTCACAACTTTGTCAGATGTGGAGTAGCGTAGAAGTAGCATGGGAGCATGGTAGTTTTTTTACCAGAAATAATTCTCATTCAACGCATCATACTAGACCTTAAGTTCGCTATAGTCATAAAGAATGGTATGGAATTATTGAAAATAAAATTATTTGACCTAAACTTATCTAGTGAAATTCCAATAGCTACGGCAATTTGTTTACATTTTTCTTAAAAGACCTTTTGCCAGCTTACGAAATATTATATAGTTTAAAAAATAGTCGTGCAGCTCACAAATATTCTTCATAGATTCGAGATTTTCATTTTTTCTCAGGTGATTCAAATTATTAATCTCAAACTCTGAAAATCCAAACTTCATAGTGAATAAGATATAAATGCCGTAGAAATTGTTATTGATGCTGTTGTCATAGCCATTGAAATATTTTTTATATTATTTTTTTTATCGTCATTGCCTATCCCATTTGAAAATATTATTACCGCTTTTCTATGTTTTTCTAGCTTAAAATATCAATATGTTATCTATACATAATTAATTATACAAGGAATTTATAACTTCATTTAATGGTATGAAATACAATATGGTGCTCATAAGATTAGAAAACTTTTAAGTTATATCTTTTAATATAACAGTAAATAAAATATGTGTAACAAACCCATCATCTTTGCCTAGGTGCTTTACTTGCGTAATCAAAATTTCAACTTTCTTCTCCATGTATTAAATAAGAAAATAAATAAAATCAGCTTTTTATATTTCTAGAACGGTTGCATTCTTCAATTTAATCTATCAAAAAAGGTCTAATTTCTCCTACCGTTTAAGAAATTGAAATTTTGTCCCTATGAAATCGTCGTAAGTACCTTCATGAATTTTATAAATTAGTGAGAATGGAAATAATTGTGGTAATGAGTATAGAACTGTATCCTGGTGGAAGGAACTCATTGTGTTTTATAAGAATAAAATTTTACTTCTAAATAATAATGATCCGCTAAATTTCCTAAATTATACAACCGACTCTAATGAATCAGATGGCACACTTCAAGAACGAAAATAGATTAAATGTTGTAGAGTTACAAATAAGTTAAAATAGGTATCTTTTGCAATAACTTGAACTTTATTTTCTTGATTGAATTTTAAAGTAAATATTATTTAAGCTTTTTATACTTTATCTGTATTGAATAAAGATAGGTAGGTACTTATCTGGAAAATTTCAAAAGAAAAAAATATTATAAATTTACTAACTACCCAATCCAAGTACCTTTTCACTTATTGACATATTTAATATTCGTACTTGTCCTTCAAAATAATACTATTATATATCGATTATCTAAAGTCTACAGTATACAATGTAGGTACGTAAAAATATTCAAAAACTCAGAATCAATTTGTTTAAAGAAGATCAAACACAGTAGATGCAAGTTTATCGAACGAGTAGAAATATAAACGGTAAGTAAACGATTAAAGACATTTTTAACTGGATATTTCTATTCGGATACAGGCCGACCTTAAATTCTCGGAACGCGTTGTGGACAACCATATATTTTTTTTGTTTGTGTGCACCTTTCATATAATACCTAATTGTACTCTGATTTTGATGATTTTTGGTTCATTTGAAAGAGGAGGCTTGAGAAATGATCATATACAGAAAAACGGTGCCAAAAGCTCTCAATCCAAACTGCAACTGCACAACTTTAAAAGTAATTGCACCAATAGAATTAATATTATTTTGTATTTTTCAGTGCACCAACTAATAACGTCGGTCCAATTTTTTGTAAAAAATAGTTATACAATCTTCCACATCGATCTTTGCACAAAAGCAAAATACCTACAACGCGATATGGACCTATTTGTTTGCTCTTTCTCACACACACGAGTTACAGGTATTATCTAAAGACAAAACAAACTTTTTATATCAAAGTCCTACTGAATCAACGTAAAAGTATCTAAACGAACTCATAAAATAATATAATAATGTATTCATTTATATCATCTCTATTCAGATAAACTATTATTATTTGATAAATTAAGCTCCCTCTTCACGGCGGGTTTGGTGGCAACAACACAATATATAAAAAAGATAGCTATAAAATAAATAAAAAATCATTGATGTTGAAGTGAAGATTTCGGTAAAAAAAGAGCATAACTACATTGGAACATGAAAGTCTAACGAAATAGAAAAAAAATAAATTTGACAGATTCGGTAGGTACGTTATATAATACATCATTAACTTTTTTGTTTAAAATAAGTCCGATTTTATCAAACTATGTTCTACAAAGAATACAATAAGTTTTAACATTGATTTTGAAACAGCTTGAACCAAACGAGATTTAATTATACCTAAAAATGTGGTTGTGTCAAGAGATGCAGTATAAATTTTGGCAACAACATCAAAGTAGGTGCTCATGATACCTGGTATATGTTATGGAAATATTGGTTGTTTGATACATTACAGGAACAATGTTTCCGAGAAAAAAGTACCTCTGTCCCTTCAGAAGGCTCTAAGAAAACCATTCAATTATTATTTTTTTCTTCTAATATTCATTTGATCATTACAATATATGAACAGTTTCTACAATGCCGCTTTAAGTATATAAAGTCTTTAATTTTTTTTGTTAGACGTAGCATTGACAGAAAAGAGATATGTCGATGTTCCACTTAATAATTAATTGCTTTAGAATTCAATAATAAGTGCATAGTTAAACCAAAAGAAGCAAGTAGTAATCAATGACAATCAAAAAATCTGCTACATTAATTAAAGCAATGATATTATCAAATTGACTTAAAAATATTTAAACAGAATTATTTATTTTCAAATATATATTGTATGTAGTGTGTTTTGTTATGAAATGTGTTCGAGCATAGTAGGAAGCCAGTCCAATACAAGTGTTTTATGATTGTAGGTATGCGCTTTCCAATTTTTAGATGAACAGAATTGAACTTCAAATGCTTCTGATGGCTTGGGTTTAGTTTTAATTGATACTTGAACTATCAAAAATCAAATCAAACAATTACTACTGAGAAAGGTTCACAGTCAAATTCTTATTCCTCAGGTTTTCCTATAAAATGTTTAAAGTTGTATATAGGAACTTTCGCGCACGACATGAATTACAACAAAAAATTCTCTTGACCAGGTGACCTTTAGAGCAACCAGTTTATTAATGCTTTATCATGGGTGTAGTGTGTGTAACTTAGACGACGTTTACCACCGGTTGCTTCTTGTTTTTGTCCCATGAATTAGTAAGGCTAACCCCATCCCAATTAACCCAGTTACTTACATATGCAGCAGGTGCCGTAGCCTCCGGCACAGGGTCCTCCAGCAGTCCCTCCTCTCTGAGTACACTCAGCTGCAGACAGGCAATTTCCTATCTCGCCATTAGTTGCAATGCATTCTTGATTACTGAACTGTATGTAGGTGAACAGCGACAAAACTGTAATAAGCAATTTTTAAAATTGACTATGATGTACGCAAAATGCGATTTGCAGTAAGAAACATTATTTCTCAATTAAAATGCAATTTGGAATACGGTGATAATTTTGTTTTACCATGGAAAATATTGATTCATCCATTCTATCATTAGAAGGTTTCACAACAAACAAAGAATGTATGTATTTATTATATCGAGCGCTTCAAAAAAAATCATTCGCAGTAGGAAATTGAAATGGGGAGCGAATCTTTACTAGAATCAAGTAACAAGTATTTTTCCTTGCGTGTAATCAGCCAAGATTTGGTAAATTAGAACACTTCGAACGATGATAATGGTAAACAGAGATATAGCTTCTAAAAATTAAAATTGCCCATAATAGTATTTTTATAAGTTTCGATAGCTTTACTGGTTAGTTTCGTATCCTACTCTTCCATCCGTCTTGTCATTTGCCAGTTGCCTGACAACAGTGACAGCCTGGAATCTTTAATATTTGGCGGTTAACCGTTATTGCGAATTGCGATTACGATATTGCGAATCCAATTATTTCCAAGATGATTTTGAAGACGATTCAAACAGCATTTATTATTGAAAACTACTTTCGTAACGGCATCAAGGTTGACGGAGAATGGACGTACTTACTCTCTTCTCGCTTGTTTAAAAAATTCGGTAATGAAATACAAATACTTATCACTTGAATCTAGTAAAGACACACTCCCCATTTCAAATGCCTACTGCGAATGGTTTTTTTCTTGATCGCTCCATACGTATGTTTGTCGGTATATGATTTAAGGGCTTCATGGAAAAGCTGTATATAGATTTGGAATAAAATTCTGGTAGTTTTACGTTTAGTTAGAAAAATAATTACGCCAGTGAACCAGTACAAAATGAAACAGATGCTACGTGGTCGGTTATCATGTATTCAGCTAAACAACCGTAAGTCTAGTGTGGTGTCTTAAGCACAGAACACACTTTTCATAGAACAGTCCGACTGTACGATACGTACTCCTTACGATGAATGACGGCAAACTCAGATTTATCACTTTAGGCGCAACAACAGGGAGGGAAACAGTAATAGCTACGAATTCTGTGAAATTGAGAAAATCTATGTAATTTGGTGGTCTTTCATATTGTGTTCACGAATAGTATAATAAAATCAAGAACGCTAAGGATGGTTTGCCAGTAAACCCTTACCGTTCGTAATAATTATACATAATTCTTATATGTACAAAATACTTAATTCGTATGAACCAATCTGTTTGAATAATATATTATTTGAATAAATGCTTGTATCTGAGAAATAGAGAAATGCATAACAATGACATTATGCTAAAAAAATATGTTATTGCTTATGTATTTCAGAATTCTCTGCACGGTAAGTAATATACTAAATAACCCGGTAGTACAAAAATGATTCTTACAGCTTTTATTGATTTTTAACTGAAGTTCACTGAATGGCTAGCAGAAAACGGAATGAACTTCTTGACAGCAACTTTGTCATCACTCGTCACTCATCACTATAAAATGGTGTTCACATTATTATTATGTGACTTTCCGTTTTCCAAAAACCATCAGCAAATTTGTTTTCATATGGTACTCATGATATGCCTTTTATATGTTTTATTACTAAAAACGTCTTTTGTGTTTTTCAGCAGCATGCATACAAAATTTGTAGTGAGGTACATGGATATTGGTAGTTTTCTACATATAAGCAAGTGTGATATGTTGTGCTGCTTTTAAAATAAACTAATCAATAATAGTAATAAGTATTTCCCTTTTATTTCCAAATGACCAATACTGTTTCAGTGAAGGTAAGTAACATCGATTAACAGTGGAATCCGCTGGCTATATCTGACTAAATAAAAGCATAAAGGTGTAGAGCATCTCCATATTTTTATATTATATATATATATATATATATATATATATATATATATATATATATATATATACTCTTTCATTTATGAAATATAGATATCTTCAAATTATTATATATCATAACGTTAAACGTAATTAGGCTCTCGATACCTAGGTGGCGCGAATTGATTCCCGCTGGTAGATCAGGTCAGAGAACTTTGACTATCTTCCAGTTGTCTTTGTTTAGTCGGATACAGCTTCCACTTATGTGGCACAGATGAAAGCTAACAAGCTTGAAATTACGTGATCTGCTTCTAGTAGGTGGCTGTATCTGACTAAATAAAAGCATAAAGGTGTAGAGCATCTCCATATTTTTATAAATATATATATATATATATATATATATATATATATATATATATATATATATATATGTTATATCAACCAATATTGCTGACTCTGCTAACCCATGAACTCTACTTCACAACAATATGATGACAATGCAGTACCAGGAATATCATATTTCAACATATCGTACTTCAACTGATAACATATCCAGAAACTCTTCTGATTACACCGTCCCGAGTATGCTGACTATGGAATCCGTGAATAGGCCGCAATTAGTGGCATTTTCCCATGAGAACATTATATTGCATATTGTACATTTTTTCATTATAAATAACGAACACTTTATAATTTTATTCATTCTGAAATGTAAATCTAAAGTAATACGAATCTATGTCAGTTTTCATAATCATCCTAACCTTACAGTTAATTTCACTTGTATAATAATTATAATTTAAGTCTTATTGTTAAATCATTAATAATAAGTGGTGTCAGAAGTAAATAAATAAAATAATTGTTTTTAAAAAGCCAATTAGATAAAACGAAATCTAAAAATTGGTGTCAGAAGTGGGATCTCATCTACACATTCAGCAAGAAGATTGTGTTGGTTTCCAAACCTTCAAGAAGTAAGAAAACACGCAACAGACAACACAAGTGGCATATCCTCTACGCACCCAGAACAAGGCAACTAACTCGGTGTGGTCAACCCAGATCTCCAGTAGAAGACATTGCAACGCATACGAAGACGGTCTTTCCGACGCCAGGAACACGTATATACTCACCTGACGGAGCAAGCTGCACGGAACCGGATTTCATCTTCTATGTGGAAATTACTGTAAGTCATTTCAGAATCATCTCGTCTTTAAATAATTTAAATTCTATTTATATTTTAAATAAGAAACAAGCAGTTCTTAATTCAATAATAAAAGGAAACATAGAAAATAGATTGCAACTATTTTTTATGATATTAAGATCCAAGAAAATCAAAATGAGTCAACAAGGCAATAACTCTGTTAATGATAACGCTAGTGTTAATGCTAACGCTAACGTAGATAATATTGAACCATACAAGTTGAGTGAAATTTTCTCAATAATTCCTGAATTTGATGGTAATCAAATATTTCTAAATACTTTTATTATGTCATGTACAACTGCATTTGGAATGGCTATAGTTAATCAAAGAATTCTCCTTAGCTTACATATTAAAAACAAACTTCGCGGTCGCGCTGCTGAATTAATAAATTCACGCAACCCTGCTACATGGCATGATATAAGAACGATACTAGAAAGTCATTTTGGAGATACGAGAGGCTTATCATCTCTTATCCAAGATCTACAGAGAATTAGGCAACTACCTAATGAATCTCCGTTAACCTTCATCACCAGGTTACAAACCCATGAAGCTAAAATGTACGCTTCAATAAATAAACAAAATTTATCTATCGAAGAAAAGAACGCGCAGACACGTCTAGCGGAAACTATGGCCCTTAATACACTCTTGACAGGCTTAGAACCTAAGCTAGGTCAAATTGTAAGAGCTAGTGACCCTGTAGACATACTGACAGCAACAAATAGAATTAGGAGATAACTTCAATTAAATTATTTCGAAAATCAGAAACATCAGAATACAAACAAGAATACGGGTTTACAACAACGCAAAACAATTAATCTCCCTCCTAAACATTGTTCAAATTGCAAACGAATTGGTCATGCAACTAATGAATGCAGACAGAGACCTTTCCAACAAAACTTCAATCAAAACTTCCAAGCTTTCCAAGCCAGACCACAATTCAAACATTCATCAAAAACCAAATCCTCCAAATAATTTCCAGCAAAATCAATCTTTTACAAATACACCTTCTGTCATACGTCCTAACCCCAATATAGGTAATATCAGACCAAGCGTCGTCCAACAAAATCCGAATTTCAATAGATTCCAACAAAACCCTACTTACCATATCAATCAATCCGATAACTATTATGATGAATCATATCAGTACGAACCTGAAGATTACTCATATATTAATTATAATCCACAAGAAAACTTCTATAATTATCAACAAGAAGAAATTAATCAAAGTGAAAACCAGGATTTTCACGTAAGCCCAATAGTTCCAACAGATCGTCCTCCAGAGAAGAAGTCAGACATAGAACAGCTTCAAACCCAAATTCAAGCAAACAATCTTCAAGATTACAACCCCAATCTGAACTTCTCCGAACAGTGCTACTTATAAATCCTTTGCTCGCTGTGAAATCACAAAATTTATTTTACATTACAGACTCGACAAATACTCACAAATTTCTCATTGATTCCGGAGCTGGACTTTCTATCTTTAAACCTCACGTTTGTCAAAAATTTTCCCAGCGATTTCCAGAGAATGTAATAATTCAATGAATCACTAACCAAAAAGTTCACATTACTGAATCTACACTCGTTCCTTTTAACCGTACAGATTCACACAAAGTCTATATTTGTAATTTAGATATAGAATTTGATGGACTTCTAGGCTCAGACTTCCTCGAACATTATGATTGCGTAATGAACATCAAAACTAGAGAATTAGAAACAAATTTTAAAACTTTCCAACTTCACAAAGCCTCAGATAATGTACAAAACATCGAAACCAAGAACACAGAAAGAACAACTAACATAATTAGAATAGAACCAAGAATCGAACAAGTTTATAAATTGAAATTTATCAAACACTGACGCATTATTAACAGGTATAGAAATAGAAAAAGTACGCCTTCCGCATGCTTTAGTAAAAGTTAATGAAAATGGCGAATTTATAACAACAATTCTTAACGCAAACGCAATTCCTAAAGAAATGATTTTTTTCAGATATTAACATAGAACATATACAACATTTTTCTATTAACAATCTTAGCGAATACGAACACGACATACAACAAGACAGAACTCCCGAAATACGTAACCAACTTCGATTAGAGCATCTAAACGATGAAGAATCAGAGCTCATAACAAATCTGTGTATTGAATTCTCAGACATATTTTACCTCGAAGGAGACAAATTAACTTTTACGAACGAAATTAAACATTCCATTAAAACTAATTCCGACAAACCAACATTCACCAAGTCTTATAGGTATCCGCAAATACACAAAGATGAAGTTAAATCCCAGATCAATAAAATGCTTGATCAAGGCATCATTAGACCTTCATGTTCACCTTTTTCATCTCCAGTTTGGGTCGTCCCTAAGAAAATGGACGCATCAGGCAAACAAAAGTGGATAGTAGTTGTAGATTATCGTAAGCTTAATGAAATCACAATTAACGATAAATATCCGCTGCCAAATATTTCAGACCTCTTAGATCAAGTTGGCAAATGTCAGTATTTTTCTACTCTCGACTTAGCTTCTGGATTTCACCAGATCGAAATTGATCCACAAGATATTCAGAAGACCGCCTTTTCAGTCGAGAATGGACATTTCGAGTTCGTCCGAATGCCTTTCGGTCTCAAAAATGCCCCTTCAACTTTTCAGAGAGTAATGGACAATATATTACTCGGTATACAAAATGAGCGTTGTCTAGATTATATGGATGACATTATTGTATATTCCCCATCAATACATGAACATATTAACAGACTGACTGACGTTTTTACGAAACTCAGACATGCAAATATGAAAATCCAACCGGATAATTGTGAATTCCTCTGCAAGGAAGTAGCCTGTCTAGGACATCTTGTTACTAAAGATGGTGTCAAACCAAACCCATCTAAGGTTGAATGTATCATAATTTTTCCAACACCTAAGAACCAAAAAGACATAAAATCATTTCTAGGTTTAGCCGGTTACTACCGAAGATTTATCGAAAACTTCGCTAGAATTTCAAAACCACTAACCAGACTTCTAAAAAAAGACGTTCCATTCGATTTTTATTCCGATTGTAAACAATCATTTGATGAACTAATGCAAGCCCTTATCTCTACCCCAGTGCTCATATATCCAAACTTCGAAGAGCCTTTCATTCTCACAACAGACGCAAGCGCTTTTGCGATTGGTGCAGTACTCTCTCAAGCAATAATTGGTAAAGATCTTCCGATAGCTTATGCATCAAGAACTCTTTGCAAAGCAGAAACAAAATACTCCACCATTGAAAGAGAATTACTTGCGATCGTTTGGGCAGTAAAACACTTTAGACCCTACATCTTTGGAAGAAAATTCACTTTAATCACAGACCATCGTCCCTTAACTTGGCTTTTTTCAGTAAAAGATACAGGTAGTCGATTAGCAAGATGGAGACTAAAGCTCGAAGAATACGACTACGAGATTAAGTACAAACCCGGAAAGACAAACAAAAATGCAGATGCACTTCTCCGCATTAAAGTTAATCAAATCCAAAATTTATCAAAATTTCAATCTGAATACAATATAATACCTTATTCAACTTTTGCTTATAATGAAAACATAGATGAAGATATCCCCGAAGATCAAAAGAACAACCCTGAGTTTCCAGAAAACATGTATAAAGAATTTGATACATTTGTAAATTTATACAAGACTAAATCCCTTTTGGACTATTCGAAAATAGAATCAAGTAACGGACAATTATGATAAGAATAATAAAAATATTCTTACATTTCTTAGACAAAACCAACTGAACGAAATTCAAGAAAAAATTATTGATGATATTTTTGAAGAGAACTACGACTTCGAACATCTTAAAATTAATGTATTATCTAGCAAAACTGTGAAAAATAGAAAATATTTTATAATAGCAATACCATATAATCCAGATACAGTAACTCAATATTTATTTGGAGCCCTTTTCAAAGATCAAGACCTTTTTCAGGACAACCAGACATACTGTGTTGAAACTAGTATTGATTTACCCATACTAGAAATTTTATCATTTATTACTTCAGAAAAACAACTCAAATTTAAAATTTTTCAAAACCAGACCAAAACTCCAGATACAGACGAAATTCCCCTTATCATTGACCAAAATCATATTGGGAAGATGAATTTACACAGAGGAATAAACGAGACTATTCGTCGAATAAGAGAAAGATATAACTGGAACGGACTGACAAAAGACGTTGAGAACTTTATAAAAATTTGTGAAATATGCCAGAAAAATATAGCATATAGGAAAAATCTCGACAGACCACTCGTAATCACAGAAACTCCAAAAACACCGTTCGAACGTATTAATAATATAGACATATTAGAAGTTCCTAACAGAAATTATGCCTTAACAATACGCGATGAACTCACAAAATTCAGTCAGGCTTACCCTATCAAAGACAAATCTGCAAAATCAGTAGTTAATACCCTTCTCATATATTTTCAACATTATGGCACTCCCCTTCGAATACATTCCGATTATGGTCGAGAGTTTGTACATTGTATAACATAAAGATGACATTTTTCAGCGTAGGACATCCGCAATCTAACGGATCTCTCGAACGATTTCATTCGACTCTGTTAGAAATGATTAGAGTCAATCTCGCCGAATATCCTAACGAACATCCCTTTAATGTTTTTCCGTACACAGTTATTTGCTACAACAATTCAGCAAATAAAACTCATGGTTTCACTCCTTATGTTAGTCTTCGGACATACTTCAAGTAGACCGCCAGAGCAGCTATACAATGAAAAAGAATTATTAACAAAATATGTTAGAGATCTGAATAACAGACTTTCACATTTTTATAAAATAGCCAGAGAACGTACTGAAAGTAAGAAACAGAAAGCTAAAGATCGTTTCGATAAGCATGTACACGAAAATACTCCAAATTTTCAAGTAGGAAATAAAGTATTTATTAAAGAGTCACAACTAAAGAACAAGTTACAGAATAAATTTAATGGTCCATACGAAATTTTAGATATTTTCAATAACTCAGCTATTTTACTTAATTCTAATACTTATCAACAAACAAAAGTTAATTTCGACCGTATGAAACCATATTCTGAAAACTAAAATGTTTTCAGGTACCCCCTATTGGTCAATATGGCCTTTTGCCAATTTCAAATTGATCCTATAAACAACACGATAGGAGTCTTCTATCACGATGAAACAAGAATTATCATCTCCAACGACAAGTGGACTCTACTCGTACACAAGAACATTACAGGACTTTTAGCTGCATATGAAAACAACAACAAAATTTTGGACACTATACGTAATACTTTAAAACCAGATTATCACGGTATGAATATTTTTCGTTCTGACGTACAGACACACGTAGATTTACTAACACAAATATCTAAATCCATAAAAGAGAAATTCAACGAAATCATCATAGATACAAAACGCGTTAAAAGAGGTTTAGTGAACATTATAGGAAGCGTATTTAAAACCATAACAGGCAACTTAGATGCTACAGATGGTGAATTTTATACTAAAAATATAGAAAAACTAAACAATGATCAACATCATATTGAAAACCTTCTTAAGAATCAGATTTCAGTATCATCCTCTCTAATTAGAACTTTTAACGAGAAACAATACAAAATTTAACAATTGATAGACATTTAATGACGATATTTATAAAATTGAAAGAGCAATTCATGATATTAACAACCAAGTTATAACTGTTGAAGCCAAACTTAACTTTTTGGAAATATGCGAAAAATTAATGGAGAGTTATTTGATTATTGAAGATAATTTAAATGACATTATAAATGCAGTAACATTTGCAAGATTGAAAATAATTCACTCTTCAATTATTTCACCACAAAACTTGGTATCAGCTCTTTAAGAGATATCACAAAACCTTGTGAGAAATAATCTCCCTTTAACAGTAAAAATATCTAAAAGTGCACAATATCTTCAATTAATAGAGCTTGAAGCATATCAACAAGATAACCAAATTGTCTTCATTTTGAAAATACCTTTAGTTGAACAACAACTTTATACTCTATATCATCTGTTTCCTATTCCAATTTTGGATAAAAGAACTGGCCTTCCAATTAGTCATAAATACATTGCGCGAAATGATGATTATCTAATGTATATTCCTGTAAAGGAGCCTAATAACTGAAAAGAAATAGGTGCACATAAGAAGTTGTGTCCCAACTTGTACGCTTACCCCATAGACAACAATGCAGTGTGTGAAGCGTAGTTATTGAAAAACCGTCAAAATGTGCCCAAAACCTGTGAAAGTTCCGTAATCTAGTCAAGGCTACAATGTGTTCAAACTCAAAGACAATGTTTGGCTAGTTATCGTAGCAGAACCACTTCAAATAACAATGACCTGTCCTGAACATAACACGAAAATTGTAACAATAATGCAGAACTCAATTGTGAAGTTTACCTCCGAATGTCAAGCCTTCGTAGGAATAACAAAAATCCAAGCAGAAAGTCGAAAATCTACCGACTATGCCGACAATTCTCATCCTGTAATAATACCTTACGAATGTTGTGATCATTTAGTTGAAAGTATCAACATTCCTAAACTAGAACCACTAAAGCTAAATGAAATAAACATGGAAGAATTGGATATTGCAAATCACAAACTAGAGCAATATTCAAAAGAATTAGAAAATCTAATGAACGAACCATTCGTGACCAAAAATATATCTTGGTTCACTTATACTTCTATTGGATCCATTCTATGCATCATTACTATTTATATCATAATGAAAATTTTGAAAAAATTCAAAGGACAAAAAGAAGAAAATGAAGAAAAATCATCCACTTTCAAAAGAATTACAAGTCTTCTTCCAAGAAGAAGACCTAACATTGAAAATAATGAAGTAATTGAAATTCCTACCATTGGAATATCCAATCTACCTTAAAAGTTACTGCATAGCACCAACTTTTTATAAATGATGGGAGCTGTTATATCAACCAATATTGCTGAATCTGCTAAACCCATGAACTCGACTTCACAACAATATGATGACAATGCAGTACCAGGAATATCATATTTCAACATATCGTACTTCAACTGATAACATATCCAGAAACTCTTCTGATTACACCGTCCCGAGTATGCTGACTATGGAATCCGTGAATAGGCCGCAATTAGTGGCATTTTCCCATGAGAACATTATATTGCATATTGTACATTTTTTCATTATAAATAACGAACACTTTATAATTTTATTCATTCTGAAATGTAAATCTAAAGTAACACGAATCTATGTCAGTTTTCATAATCATCCTAACCTTACAGTTAATTTCACTTGTATAATAATTATAATTTAAGTCTTATTATTAAATCATTAATAATAAGTGGTGTCAGAAGTAAATAAATAAAATAATTGTTTTTAAAAAGCCAATTAGATAAAACGAAATCTAAAATATATATATATATACTCTTTCATTTATGAAATATAGATATCTTCCAATTATTATATATCGTATATATTAAACGTAATTAGGATCTCGATACCTAGGTGGCGCGAATTGTGTCCCGCTGGTAGATCAGGTCAGAGGACTTTGACTATCTTCCAGTTGCTTTTCTTTAGTCGGATTCAGCTTCCACTTATGTGGCGCTGATGAAAGCTAACAAGCTTGAAATCACGTGTTCCGCTTCTAGTGGGTGTCTGTATCTGACTAAATAAAAGCATGAAGGTGTAGAGCATCTTCATATTTTATATATGTATATATATGAACTAAATTGACAAATATTTGATTACTTTACAGGTTTCTTTAATAATGCAGGTATAATTGTCGCTATAAGTACAACACACTACCAGTCTTAAACTTAAACATTCCCTTCAATAATTTTCTGACTTTAATACATATATTGTAATATTATTTATACTCGGGATGAACATAATCTTAGCTTCCGGTTTTTTGTCTCCAACCTCCAGCTAAAATCTAATACATTTTCCCCTGTATAATAAATAAATATTTATCCTGTTTGCTTTATATAGATTAGATATAGTGGAGTTTTTGTTCACTAATCCTTATCTCCAATATTGGGGACAACTGCTTTCTATATTAAGTAAACGGGATACTATTATCGAAAATACCTCGAGAAAGTTTCTCATTTGGCTTCGAATGAAGAATCGTTCCACTTCTATGATAATCAATCCCATTAAGCCCATTGGGTCGATTTAACTCACGAAATGACGCCATATAGTTTAATCGATAAATCATTGCGTCTTATTTTAAGAACAACTAATGAGGGTATTTTTACATAGAAATAATTGACCAATGAACTTGCGGTGTGAAAATCCTATGAAAAAGATACATGGATGACATTGTATGAGTGAGTAATTCATCATAGACCTAGTGGGAACCAATCACTTTCAAAAATAGAAAATTTTGCCCACATTAACAAATATGACGTCACTTTCGGCTTACCACAAAAAATACACGAATAATATTAGTATCAAAATAAAAGTTTCGATGTTCTGAATAAACGTATAGAACATCGCATTGTCTATTTATTCCGTGATTTTGAAGCTATCACAATTAAAATGGTTTTCCTTGGGTTTTCTTAAAAATCGTATATATTGATAATTGTTTTTCAAATTTACTTTTGATTTTTCTTGACATGAAGCAAATTAGGCCACCTTCTGCCTGGCATTAACTTTTTGACATAACCTGAAGTGATATTACACCTACTCAGTCGTCATGCGGGCAAAACTGACGATTTTCGAAGGTGGCTCCATGATAGTACTCACTCACCTACACCTACTCCTCGATTAAAAGTTGCTCAAATTAAAAAAAATTGAAAGATGTAATAATCAAAAAATGTATATGTTTATTTTATATAAATGAATTCTGTTCTCAGAGATAATGTGAAAATAGCAATTTACATACCTAAAATAAAAATCTTATCAATATACCATCATAATTCTAATCTAGAACAGATATCAGTCATATAAATGTGTTCACGGCTCCACAAGCGAACGATAAACCGGTGATAAATCCTACATAAAAGGATGAAGTTGTACGATGGCCTGGCTGCCGGAGCAATAATATGAAATATAGCTTTGCATATGACCATATATATTATTCATTGTCATTGGCACCTATTCTATCACCACAGCTTACGCCATCACTATAACCCATATCGAAGATTTTTTCAATGTTTACATACGATCTATATTACAGCTTCAATTCTATGTACTCGTATGTAATGAAAAAACAGTAAAAGCATCAAAATTACTTTTTTAGAATAGTCATGAACCGATTACAATGCAATAATTTCGTACTTCTGCTTAACCTATTTTGTATTATCAAAAGAATAGGTGAATAGGTGTATTTAGGTAGATAAATTTTATTTAACTGGCAATTGTTGTCCATTAATCTATAGCATGCATAAACTTTTCAATTTCCAAGACTTCGAAACATTCTGGCATTTGACCTTTGTTTTAGAAATAGGCCGACTCCGTCCGAGCTTACTGTTTGTAGCGCTTGTGTACGAATTTATTTTGTCAATTTCTTCGCCACAATTATCCATATGAAGTGCTATTGTTTCAATTTAGATTGGCGTTCCGTATCTCCGATGAAAAAAAACGGAACCCCTAAAAATCGTGCTGGTTTCCAGACCACTACGTCGAGGAAGAACACAGACCCTCAACCGTGTCTCAAAAAATTTACCATGACGCACTAAATACGCACTATACGATACTAAATATACGGTTTGTACTATAAGTGGCATTTAATTAGGTTAGAATGCGAATGCTTCACACGGGTCAGCTAGTATATATTATTTCTCAAAGGTGCCTCTTGTCGGTACGCCGTATCCCTTAATACTTTATCAAAATTATTGATTGAGACTTCATTCTGAAGATTACTTTCCCCTCTAACGACGAAAAATAATAAACATTAGTTTAAAAAAGTTCTTTTTGAAAAAACACTTTTAAGACAATCAAAAATAAGGCAAAGTTAATCACAATAATACCAACACTTTCTTTGTTAAACCTCACAATTGTATCGCCATCAAAGCTGGCCTCTTCGATGGGACACCTGTAACAGTTTTATTTATTATGTGCTATTGCTATAACTGCTATCGACCGTTAGTTGAATTACCCAACCACACTCATTATGACATGACAATTGATGACAACTAATATTCATCTGACTGCAACTAAGACATGCTGAGAAATCTATCTCATTTGGAATAGCCTACTTCGTAATATCTTTTGGATTGCTCGATACATCCACATGCAATGTAAATGCAACCAATGCTACGCAGATCTAGTAATCTCAGATTTTGGTCGGATGCGTTGGATGGTAGATGGCATGGACTATAAAAGGATAGCAAAATATAATGGACGAAGGTTTCAAATTGTAGTCAAATATTGGTACACAGAATAACCGGGTGGTGAAGCTGCCTTATGCTAAATTGAATGTTAAAGTAAATTACACTTGAACCAGAGAAGACCTACATACCTGACTTGGCTGACAAAATCAGAACTAAGATCTATCTGCAGATGCAGGCAACAAACGTTAGTAAATTTGGTGTTGTCTCTAATGTAACTGTTGTGTAAATTGTAGAAAATTTTCGTGCTGTGTGTAATAATAGCAAATTACTATTAAATATAACAAGAATATTCGCATATTTACGATAATCAAAGGCTATTAAAGTTTTCAACTATTCTAAATACTGCTGTATGTAACCACCATTTTGCAAAGCACATTTCTTTTATATCCACTTATAATTGTGTGATAATTAGCATTTAAGAACATTTCCGGATAGTTTCTTAACTGATTGAGTGCCACTGCACCGCTTTGCCGAAGTTCCAAAACATTATCAAAAGGAGTTCGTTGCACCTGATTTTAATGTGTCCCCAAAAGATGAAATCTAATATTTTCATGCATATACTGTAGCCTCAATATGAATGGCTCCTCTTAAATTTTTTTAAGTATTTTACTCTGCGATAGAACCCATTTTACAGCACCATAAACTACAAAGACCATTTCTATGATGTGTATAGTCACTGAATTTTACGCCTGTAGAGTTATATCTATATATTATTAATATTTGAGATAGACTTATAGATTTGGACTATTTTTTATGAACTCGTAATGTAGAAAATTTTAGATATAGGTTTTTACAAAAAGTCCTACGCAATGTTATGAAAGTAGAGTAATGGAATGGTTGAACGAAAATGATGGTCATTGAACAGTTATGTTACAGTTATAAAAATAATGCAAAGTAATAACTTGCTTTGTTTTTCGTTTTCATGGCAACTTAAAAACCCACTGAAATTTCGGAAAAGATAAGGTATTCCTTGAATTTTATTGAATAATGCAACTTAAAATTCAGTTGTTTAAAAAAATAGAGTAGATTCTAAAACATGAGCTCTTGACCATTTCTAATACAACATACGGTACAAAATGGGAAAATCGGACATCAAAAGTTAGCTTAAACATCCAGTTAAATGGTCCACAAATTATCTGAGGCGGAAACTAAAACCATGTCTGAAAAATATATATTTCTATTTAAATACCTAATAATATTTTCCCATTCATATGTCCCCTCATGTGCCCATTGTAGTTTTTTCAGAAAAGTATATTCAGTAAACTTAACTGATATTGCTGAATATAGAATATTGTCATTTTTTATAAATGCGTTGGTTCAAATGGATTATTCCCAGCTGAATCGTCAAGGAAGAAGAAGAGGACATCTGTAACCAGACCAGACTGCACGTCATCGATAAATTGGGTATCAAATTGTATTGCCAGTGGCGTACCAAAATAATTTTATTTTGGGGGAATAAAATTCTGAAACCGGAAAGTTGTGTTTTCTTATTATTTTGACAAAGCTGAAAGGATCCCGAACTGCAATTCAGTTCAATTGGTGTCAGAAGTGGGATCTCTAGTCAAATAACAAGAAAAGAAGATGTCCACAAGGAAGGCCGACATGGAATCCATTTTGGCAACCCTTGCCGAATTGATGAGACAACAAGCAGAGCAGGCTAGCAGCATCGAAACCAAGTTAGCAGAGCAGTCCAGCAGCATCGAAACTAAGTTAGCAGAACAGTCCAGCAGCATCGAAACTAAGTTAGCAGACCAGTCCAGCAGCATCGAAACCATGCGAACCCTGGGGTTAGAGGAGCGTATCCTGCAGGGTATGGAAGAACGGTTGAAAGTGGAGCAAGCCAAACATCTGGGAGAGGTGCGAGAACAGGTCGATCGCCTCCTTCATGATCAGTTGACAGAGCACAAGGACCTATGGAACAATAGTATGGCCGCCTTGACCTGCAAAATGGAAGAGGTTAACGATAGGACGAACGCCGCCGTGACAACAGCTGAAGAGGCCAAGGCAAAAACGTAGCAGCTGCAGATCGAAGTGGAGAGCATCCAATGCAATGTTGTGGAGCGGCTTAACTTCTTAGAAAATCGCACCTACTCAGGACATTCTACAAGAGCTGGGAATAAAATCCAAGCCCCTACCTACGACGGCAGCACCTCTTGGACAACCTATCTGAGGCAGTTCGAGGCAGCCGCTAACACGAATCATTGGAGTCCAATGGAAAAGGCGACGGCACTGGTATTGGCGCTCCGCGGAAGTGCTATGGAGGTTCTGAGATTGTTTCGCGATGGCCAATCATGGAGTTTCCAGCAGTTGGTTCAGGCCATGGAACTGCGATTTGGAGAGAGACATCAGGCCACCATCTTCAATGCCCAATTGAAACCGCAACGCTCTAATGAATCGTTACAGGAGTTGGCAGCGGATGATGAAAGGTTGGCACATCTGGCTTATCCGGAGGGAGTCACCAGTGAGGTACGGGCACGCCTTGGAGTGTCAGCGTTTATACATGCTATCAAAGATGGTGACATCCAGCAGGGCGTGCGGATGCAGCGTCCGAAGTTGATTAGTGAGGCCCTAATCCATGCACTTGAACTGGAAGCTGCTAAGAGGGTGGCCAAGCCAACTGTGAGAGTTAGAGAGGTTGGCGACATGGAGGAGGAAGGCCCATCAGTGCCAAGATGCTGGAGATGCGGTAAACAAGGACATCTCATGGCCTGTTGCCCTAGGCGACGCAGGACTTCGCCTTTATTACGATGGAACACGATTGTCAAGATGTCTTAGGTGCCGAAAATTTGGACATGGAAAAGGCAAGTGCAGTCTAAATGAGACCAAGCGACTGAAAAGGAATCAATCAGCTGCCGTCATCGTTAGTAAAGTCGGGACCCAAGGACAAAGCTTGACGGTTGATGGAGAAATGGAGGGTACCAGTTGCTCCTTCTTGATAGACACTGGAGCAGTACGAAGCATCGTCCGACCCGATATCATCAAAGGAGGCTGGGAACCATTGGACAAGACCTGCGTGATGCAAACGGCCTCCGGGGAACGCTTGCCAATCCTGGAACAACGTGAGGTCAGAGTTCGATTGGGTTCTAGAGAGTATCAAACTGTGATCTTGATAGCTAACATCAGGGACGACGCTATCATAGGGCTGGATTTTCAAGCGATATTTGACATCTTCATAGATCCAAAAGGGCAAAGGTTAAAGACCAAGAGTGTGATCCTCTTAGATGATGGGTGTGATTCAGATGCCGTTATCCGGGTTTCCATTAAAGAGGACGAGTTCCAGCACGAAGAGAAAAGGTGTTAATGGCTGCTGTCACGGGTGATACTGGTAGACAGTTTGTGGGCGTGGTAGAACCCCAACTGCAGAATCGACAGCTACTGGTGGGACGTACCTTGAACGTAGTACAAGATGGTCGAGTTCCAGTCAGAATCATGAACATAAGCGACCAGGTGGTTATCCTGAAATCTGGGACGAAATTAGGGACGTGCCATCCAGTAAAACAAGTGATATACTTAGACAAAGAACGAGGCACCAATAAGAGTAGGTTACACTCAACTTTAAAGAAGTTGATATCCGACGCCAGAATCCTGTCCGGTGGTGAGCAACGACAAGCTGAGGCACTGCTACGAAAGTATCAGGACGTTTTCTCCTTGCATGACGACGATGTGGGTCATACTAATCTGGTGCAGCATTCGATATTGACCGGAGATGCCACTCCACCAGATTCTGCGTCGACTATCCCCGCCTCAACGACGTTACAAGAAAGGATTCTTATCCTCTGCCTCGGATCGACGACACCATCGACACAATGGCAGGTACTGAATGGTTCTTTACCTTGGATCTTCGCAGTGGTTACTGGCAAGTTGGCAGTAAGTCAAGGACTTCTGCAACCTGGCTAAGCCATTACATCGGCTGACAGAAGAAGACCAACCATTCGAGTGGAAGCCAGATTGCGAAGAGGCTCTTCAGAAGTTGAAGGAATCCTTGTGTACGGCACCCATACTGACCTACCCACAACCAGGTCGCCGATTTTATTTGGACACAGATGCCAGCAATGTTGGTATTGGAGGTATTATGTTGCAGGAAGAAGGCGGTCAACATATGGTCGTGGCCTACTTCAGTCGGGTGTTGAGTAAGGCAGAGCGCAATTACTGCACCACCAGACGAGAATTGCTTGCTGTTATCAAAAGCCTTAGACATTTCCACAAATACCTGTATGGCCAGGAATTCACTCTTCGTACAGATCACGTATCACTGCGCTGGTTGATGAGATTTCGAGAACCGGTAGCCCGATGGGTGGAGCAGTTGCAAGGAAACAACTTCTCGATTGAGCATCGCAGTGGTAAGACGCACGGGAATGCTGACGCACTATCAAGGAGACCCTGCACGACTGCGTGTAAGCAATGCAAGGGTGTAGAAACACTGGAAGACGTTCCTACGAGACCGGTGGCGCTAGTACCGGAGGGTGATGTATGGTCCAACGAGGCTATCAGTCGTGATTAACATGCTGATCCAGACTTGGTGCCAATAATGAGATGGAAAACGCAGTTAAACCAATGCCCAGACTGGCATGGAGTAGCTGAATTTGGTTCTATCACCAAGGCATATTGGAGTCTTTGGGACAGCCTGAAACTGGAAGACGGTGTGCTGCGATACCAATGGGAACATCCAGATGGGGAAACAACCACCTCGCTAATAGTAATTCCCAGAGTCAGGGTGGCTCGTTTACTTCGAGAGACTCACGATGGCCGGAGGCATATGCTCTACCCAATCAAGAGGCTGCCACGGTGACACAGGCTCTGGTTGACACGCTATGCCGTTTCGGCATTCCCATGGAATTACATTCATAGCAAGGACGGAATTTTGAGAGCCGCTTGTTCAAAGGAGTCTGCGAGATACTCGGCATAAGGAAGACCCGAACAACACCCTTGCATCCGCAGTCCGATGGGATGGTCGAGAAGTTCAACCATACTCTCGTCAGCTTACTGAAGAAGTTTACGTCTGACAACCAACTTGACTGGGACCGATATATTCCTTTGGCCCAAATGGCATATCGTGCCGCGGTGCACGATGTAACTAAAGAGACCCCAGCTTGCATGATGTTCGGGAGAGAGTTGAGGTTACCCTGCGATTTGCTTTTTCGAAGGCCCTTTCCATCAACACAAGCCACGGATGAGTTCACCAGTCAGCTGCAAGAACTAGTGATGCTGCGAGACTGGTCTTGGTCTTGCAGTCTTGGTCTTGGTCTTGCAAAATTGCAAGACCAAGACCGAGACCAAGACCGTCTATGCAAGACCAAGACCCAAGACCAAGACCAATACTGGGATGCAAGACCAATACCAAGACTAACCTGGTCTTGGTCTTGGTCTTGCTGCAAGACTTGCGAGACTTGCAAGACTCTTGCAGTTCCGTAACCAAACAACAAATTGGTAGGAAACATATTTTTTTGCTCGATGATTAGATAAGAAACGCTAGTAAATAACCTAATTGATTTAATCTTTGAACTCCCCTATTATCCTTATTTATTTTACAGATACTAAAAATATTGAATTAAAAGTTCATTTTAGACTTCTAGAATTTCCGGATTTCAAAAAATTCTGAAACACCCTTACAGTAATTTCAACCCTTCTAGGATTTTCCTTAACGAGCTGTTTTCAAAGAATCCCGACTTTCGCAGCCAGGGGAAGGTAAACTACACGGTTTTTTATTTTTATTATTTTTTCTATCGCGCAGTATGTTTTAAGCAAACGTTACAAATCATCTATAAATCTGATATCTTTTGATCTTTTGATGACATTTATCCAGTAGCCACATTTGGAGATTTTTGAAATTTTAGGTTGCCCTTATTTTGAAACTATTTTTTCGATCATGCTTATTAACTAACTCAGCTGACATATTCACAAGACTGATTTTTGAAATAGATACCTAGTTTTATAAATGCGCGTATTAACAAATCTCTACCTATTTTTAATTTTCTTTTTTTTGGAAAAAGCTTTATACAAAAGTTGAAGTTAGTTTTATAAACCAGAAATACTTCTAATCGCTTTCACTCAATATCCAATCTGAGAGATTATTTCTATTTTATCAAAGAAAATGGTACAAAACCATTGTAGAATGAGCGAGAGAATGAGTTATGAAATAGAAGTATGTATGCATGTAGTAAAATGAGTGCTCAGTTGCGACGAATGATACCAAGAAAGCACAAGCAGACTAAGTCGCGCTAGTAAGATACGATTCTCATATGTGACTGGTGATTATTAATTTATAAACTTTATTAATTAATTACGCATCTCAGTTGCCCTAACTTAATTCTACGCACCTAGTTTTATTCTCATTACTTATTCTAAATTGGTTTGGTACCATTACAATACCAGGCCTGTTTGTTCTGGACAATGACAATTTTTTTATACGGTCGATATTTATCCATTTCGAATGATAATATAATTAGGTAGAGGCAATCTTATAGATTATGAATTACATACTTCCCATACATATTGCAGGGTTCTACTTCATTTGAATTAATTAATTACGGTTTAGAATCACAACAAATTTTCACACTTATAAGAAGATGAAAATTTTTGCAAGAGTCTTGCAAAGTCTTGCAAGTCTTGCAGCAAGACCAAGACCAATACCAAGACCGTATATGCAAGACCAAGACCCAAGACCAAGACTAAGGATTTGATGCAAGACCAAGACCAATACCAAGGGTGCAAGACCAAGACCAATACCAAGACCATATCGGTCTTGGTCTTGGTCTTGCTTTGCGCATCACTACACAGTTTATATACGCTCTCTAAAATGAGAGAAGGTAAAATTAAAGAAGTCCGAGACTGTAATATTAAAGTCTTATGTGGGATGCCAGTAGTGATGCGCAAAGCAAGACCAAGACCAAGACCGACATGGTCTTGGTATTGGTCTTGGTCTTGCACCCTTGGTATTGGTCTTGGTCTTGCATCAAATCCTTAGTCTTGGTCTTGGGTCTTGGTCTTGCATATACGGTCTTGGTATTGGTCTTGGTCTTGCTGCAAGACTTGCAAGACTTCGCAAGACTCTTGCAAAAATTTTGATCTTTTTATAAGTGTGAAAAGTTGTTGCGATTTTAAACCGTAATTGCTTAATTTAAATGAAGAAGAACCCTGCATATGTATGGGAAGTATGTAATTCATAATCTTATAAGATTGCCTGTAATTATATTATCATTCGAAATGGATAAATATCGACCGTATAAAAAATGTCATTGTCCAGAACAAACACGCCTGGTATTGTAATGGTACCAAACCATTGTAGAATAAGTAATGAGAATAAAACTATAGTTTATAAATTAATAATCACCATTCACATATGAGAGTCGTATCTTACTTGCGCGACTTAGTCTGATTGTGTTTTCTTGGTATCATCCGTCCCAACTGAGCACTCATTTTACTACATACTTCTACTTTATACTTCTATTTCATAACTCATTCTCTTGCTCATTCTACAATGGTTTTGTACCTTTTTCTTTAATAAAATAGAAAGAATCTCTGAAAGCGATCAAAAGTATTTCTGGTTTATAAAACTAACTTCAATTTTTTAGAAAGCTTTTTCAAAAAAATTAAAATTAAAAACAGGTAGAGATTTGTTAATACTTGCATTTATAAAACTAGGTATCTATTTAAAAAGTCAGTCGTGTGAATAGCTTAGTTGAGTTAGTTAATGAGCATGGTCGAAAAAAATGTTTCAAAATAAGGGTAATCTAAAATTTCAAATATCTCCAAAAGTGGCCACTGGATAAATGTCATCAAAAAGATAACAGATTTATAGATGATTTTTAACGTTTGCTTAAAACATTCTGCGCGATAGAAAAAATAATAAAAATAAAAAACCGTGTAGTAGTGTAGTTTACCTTCCCCTGGCCACGAACTATCGGTATTCTTTGAAAACAGCTCGGTAAGGGAAATCCTAGAAGGATTGAAAGTACGGTATAGGTATAGGGTGTTTCAGAATTTTTTGAAATCCGGAAATCCTAGAAGCGTAAAATGAACTCGCTTTTCACCCAACAACTTTTAATTCAATATTTTTAGAATTTCTAAAATAAAGATCGATAATAAGGGAGTTCAAAGATTAAATTGATTAGGTTATTTATTAGCGTTTCTTAACTTATCATTGAGCAAAATAATATGTTTCCTACCAATTTGGTGTTTGGTTACGAAACTGCAAGAGTCTTGCAAGTCTCGCAAGTCTTGCAGCAAGACCAAGACCAAGACCAGGTTAGTCTTGGTATTGGTCTTGCATCCCAGTATTGGTCTTGGTCTTGGGTCTTGGTCTTGCATAGACGGTCTTGGTCTCGGTCTTGGTCTTGCAATTTTGCAAGACCAAGACCAAGACTGCAAGACCAAGACCAGTCTCGCAGCATCACTAAAACTGTGGGGTAAAATGCAATTATAGGACTTCTTACCAACAGCGATTTTTGTAAATTGTGGACCAAATGGTTTCCGAAGCACATGTAAATTGCGGACTAGGGAAAAGTCTTAGGTAACTGGGTACCTGCTTAATTCCCTTGTCATATTCTTTTGGGTTTCTAGTATTATAAGAAGTTGAATGAGTTAAATACATAAGGTATACCTTCTTAGCAACCTGCTTTCTTTAAAATTTGCTTTGTTTAGCAATAATTTATGTTTTAACGATACAATGGAAATTCTAGAGACTTCTTTTGCAAAGCTAAGGGGAAAATATATCGCCAAGAGTACCAGAAATATTTGTAAAATAAATATATGTACATAATCTTGTCTTGCCTAAAATTATAATAGGTATACGTACATACACAGATACATCATTACTTTTTACCAAGGTAAGAAATGCATTTTACAAAAGTCAATTCTCGTGATTTCGCAATTTTCATAATCAGAAATTTGTTTCTTTATTAGTTTATGACGTGTTTTTACCTACACTTCTATCTTGAATCTTACTAGCTACTGCGACACTATTAATTTTAACATAGGTTTCAGTTTGAAATTGTTTCAACACATCAATAAAAGTAAATAAGGAAGTATGGGAGTTATTAATATTTCCATTGTATTTGGAGTGAAAATTTTTAAACACATTTGTTGTGTTTTCCGTAGATGGACATCTTGAAGCTCATATTTATGAAGGAAGCTTTGAATCTTCGGAAATATAATTTTCAACTAAATAATCAGCCATTTTAATTATTGGATTATTATTAGGTTGAGTTGCCACTAAATCAAAAATAGAATAATCTGAAATTTCTAGTAGATCCAAATACGCTCTGTCACTGTATTCAGATTTTAAACCTAAATTTATAATATTTCGATACCATGCTTGGACGAAGTGGAATCGGCAGCCCGTTATTTTAGATTCAGGTCAAACAATATGGATAGAGATATGTATAGCAAGCTCGAAGTCTGCTACAACCACTTTAGGGTTAAAGGAACAGTTTAACTTTACTTACTCAATTTTTAGGTGTTGAATAAGTCAGAGTTGTTTTGTCAGGCAGTAAGCAGAAGGCAAGTGGAATATTATATCCATTGTCAATTACATGAATAGTAAATAACTGACAGAAGAATTTTGTATAGTACTGGAAGGTTCCACCGACAAAAAAAATCCACATTTTCACTAATATTGTAAATTGCATTCACAAGAAAAAATACAATTTTGTTTTACTTGTCACAAACTCGCAAGAAGTTTTCTAACTGAATAGCCCTAATGTCTTTTTTATACCGTTTAGAATTTCAAACACTTTTGGAAGAGATTTTGGAAGCTTTGGCTGAAGTTTTCGCCTGGTATACTGGCATTATATTCCCCTTCACTAAAGCAAAACTCGATGTTGTCATATTATCAAAGGCATCACCCACATTTTCATTGAGCACTGAATGCATTATTTCGGATGGACCCTCCGTAAGATTATCTGTTGCTTTTCTTTTTGCACTGCCGCTGAGTAGGTACCTTTGTGATGAGCTTCGGAGTGTTCTGGTTTTCATGAATGTGTTGACAATTCATGCGACTTATTATAGGAACTGCTTCACCATCACCAAGAGTAACAACTTTGGCATTGCAATTTTAACTGTAAATATCCAAAACGTTCCATCACTTTTTAAAACTTTCTTTTTCACATAGGTAAATCCATTTAAAAGTAAAAGGGGACAAGCATGCTCACTCATTATAATTTCAAACTTAACCATTTTGCAGAAACTTTATGTTCGCACCAGTGGTTAAAAAAACATACTAACTAAATAAATCTAATAATAAGAAAAAGAAATAATGTAATGAAATTACGGAAAAAGAATGTACCTGTATCTAACCTCTGAACATCTCTAAAACCCATTATAACTATAAAAACTTAGAATTCCAAATTATACCTGATGTTACTTAATCCGCAATTTTCAATAGTGAATCAAAATTCGTTTTTCATTTATTCCGTAGTTTACTAATAGCACAGGGATGAGGTCCACAATTTACATACAATTTTGGAATGTTATTGGATTATAGACTATAGAAAAAGACACCAAAATTGCGGAACGTTTACTATGTAAAATACTCAGTCGAATTGCTTACAACTTCCTCAGTATGAAAAATCGATCAAAAATTAAAAGTTTTGAATCAACGTATAAGGTAAAATGTGAATACTTCAAACTTACATCCACCCAATCGCTTAGCATTGGAATACATTGCATCTACCATATTTCTGCTTCGTGAATTTTCATCTAGGCGATTCTCTCTCACAGCTTGCACATAAATATCACAAATTTGGAACCAGTTCAGTAGAATTATTGCAATATGGGAACGTTCAATGGAAACCATTCTGCAAAAATCTGCACACACACACACACACCGATGCGTATATAATACGAACACGTTGAACTTTGCGCTGTTTGAAAACTAACATCCGATATTTAGCTGGCTTTTATAAATTTCCATTACTGCTACATTTTCATTTAGCGAGGTAACAAGCGAGACCGATGGGAAGTAAAAGAGGTAACGAATCATGAAAAATGTTCATTGTTATCATAAAAATGTACTTGCTTTTCAATAAGCAATGCAGATTGAATGAATAGGATCAATGTTACTCAAGAATTTGTTCCGGTGTTGTATAATAATGTTTAGTTATATAAATATTTGAAGGAGGAGATGCGTGAAATAATAAGTCGTGTGTAATATTTAAACAGAACAAAAAGTCGTAACACAACGTTTAATTCATATACCATTAAATAAATAATTTACAATTGTTTTTAAGAACGCAATTAATATTACTTGTAAATGATAAATATATCTACAACTTGAGTAATGAGTATTTGTTAATTTCTGTTAGAAATTATTGGTGAATATGAAATTTGTATTCAGTGCTTTGCACTAATAAGATTCCAATTCTGATAATATCAAATTATGGTAACATCCTAAAGAACATTCTATGTTTGCAACCTCTCACCCATTTGAGCTTGTCAATTGGACATTGATCTTCTAGATTAATTTTTTTCCAAACATCTGCTGTTCGGAGCCTCAAAGAGGGAAGTCAGATTAAAAGTTTTATTTATTGAACGATTTCCGTTATGTTTTGTCTAAACCTTGTTTCAAATCAACAGCTTTAAAATAATTGAGTTAGGTATATATAAAAGCAGCTAAATTCTCTGAAATTGAATTTATTATTAGAGGTACATATACACGGTGTACTTCCGGGAACAGCATCGATTGTTAAATAGAAAACTATAAATGAACCGAATTTGAAAATTGAGAATTATACCTACTGATTAGCTAGTCGGCTACTATATTTTATAGAATGTGGCATTTCCGGTTATAACGGAAGTAGATACCAACTTTAGTTATTTTAAATATAAACTAATACATTCTTGGATTCTTCACTTCTAAAAATATTTCATTAATATGTTCTATACCTATGCTTTGTTTTTAACATTCTTCAAATTTCATGTGAAAAAATATGTTTTCAGACCAATACATAATAATTGTCATTTCCTCCTATAAGAAAGACGTGACTGAAGGGCTTGTTTTCTCGTAGAAGAAGACTGAAACTAGTAGTATTTAATAATTAATAAAATCAAAGTGAAAAGAATGTCAAAAGCCTTTTTTTTTCTAATGTAAACCCCCTATTTTTATAATTGTATCATATAAAGCAATAAAAATAGGGCTAAGTTTGTATAAATCTCAGTTCCATTAACTTAAAGTATTAGAAATAATTGGCAATCTATTTTCAGTGAAAGAACTTAATTAGTGTGGCCATAATTGCATAAAAAATAATTACAAGAGTGTAAAAAAGTTAAGCAACTATCACACAAATGCAGATATTTTACTTGTTATTTGCAAGTATCATTCCGATACAAGTGATTTATACAAATACCTACATAGATGATTTCAATTTATTTATTAAATATATTTATTTAAATTAGTAATGTGATTACATTATCAGTTAGCGACTTTTTAGTCACTCTTTTATTGACCTTCAACATCATATGATTTTGATTGATACATAGATAATGTATAAAGGGATTGCTTTGAAATTTAACAGTTTGAATAGTACAGTTTTACAGAGTTTACCTAATCGGCTGATTCTAATCAGTGTCAATTTTACGATACTAAAATTGAAATTTTGAAAATTTCTACTAACAGTCACACAACTGGTATTTTAAATTGATTATCTATATCTATGAGAAATTTGATAAAGTTAACTCAAGAATAATGAAAATATTTATATTAAAATTTGGGATATTTGCCTCATATCCAACATTATCTACTAGGCAAGTAGCATTAGAATCAGGATTATTTTAGGCATTAGGACACCTGGGTAAAAACGAGGTTCCAGCAAATGCGCCATTCGAACGAACTTTGATCGCCTCACGTCAGTCAGCTGGAGACAAACTTGCCATCGCCTGTTTTGGCTACATTGTGAAAGAGACTGTATTAAAAAGAATATGAAGTTTAGTGATAAATAGTGAAGAGCACTATAATTTAATATACATAATTCTTGTGCTAGAGTATATGAAGAAGATGATGAAGTTCATTTTTGTGAAAGCTGCCAGCCTCACTAAAATATGTGCTAGTTTGACCCCGTAATTTTTTCCGTTATTTCCCGGAAATGGGAAATGGGGCAACATGAAAATTTTTGAAAACTAAGCAAATAAGCCTAAGAATCAAATTGACTATATAAAGTATAATCACAAATGTTTCTTTTGGAGATGAATTTATTTTAATGTTAATGTTTAACTTTCTTTATATGTTTTTTATCCCATTATGCCTCAGTCTCCCATATGTAGTTTACGTGTGTGACAAATGTTTAACTTTCTATTGAAAATCCTGATTATTTCTATATAACAATTGCCCACTTCTAACACAAATTAGAAGTTATGTACCTATGGTCCTTACATAGAAAAAGTTAAGTTCCTAATTATTTCTAATAGATGATATCTCAATTTTATTGGGGGCATTTGTCGGAAAATAACTTTTGCCGGCGCTAGGCGCTGGGAACGAATCATTCTAGCGCGCTTTGGTAGAAATAGTAGAAAGTAGTCTAGCGGCTAATTTTTGACTAGTACAGGCGTTCGTGTTCTAAGGCATTTTCAACTTTTACTTTTCACGTTCGCCACTCAACTAGCCCTAGATTGGGTTCGCGTACTAGCCAAAGATTAGCTACTAGACTACTCAGTGCTTTTCAGATTCAGATTCAGATTGTTTATTTGTGTAAGTATTGAAAAAAAATAATAATAATGCAATAGTCAATATTTAAAATCGTAAAATTAAAATTCCTATAAGATAACGATTCAAAATATTAATCAAGTAAATAGGTTCAATTTGCTAGGAATATTGAAGTTCATAATTAAAATTTAAAATAGTAGTCATTAAGTTTATAGTTAATATTTAGAACAAAACACAAATACTACATGTCCAATAACATATTACAGTTTAAAAATTCAGCACATGACCAAAAAGACCTGGAAGTAAGAAACTTTTTTTTTTTGAATTGCACTAGTGGAAGATCCCTGACCCATCTGGGGAGTCTATTAAAATATTTGATGGCTAGAAAGTTTCGTACGTTTTGGCATTTTGTAAGCCAAAAGTAGGGAGTAACCAGATCGTCTCTGTACCGTGTACTGTAGGTATGGAGATCACTATTTTGACTAAATTTATGAATATTTGTTTTTGCTTAAACAAGATTTTCAAAGATAGGGTCCATTCACTTAGAGAAAAGCTCACCGCGTCATCAACGCAGAAACCAGTTTTGGTCACTTTGTCTCATTGCCTAGCAACGATCAGCTGCCGACACATTTCAGTGGCGTAGCACGGGAAGCGTAGTTTTGATTGTTTACATGAATCAAGAAAACAACAAAAGTGTTTTCGTAATCTGCCCTTTTTAAGTGTCTCTGACAAGGAAAGATTGCCTATAAATCTCCCGTGTCTGAAGATGTGGCCACTTCTCACACGAAGGTGCTTGGTCGGCCACAAATTTTAAACGGTGAGTGGTGCATGGTGCATGGTATCTATGGTCACTTTCCTGTTTGTTTACGTTCCGTTGTGCGCGTACGAACTGAATTCGTTCTCCACATTCCTCACATTCCTTTTCTGTAGAATGTGTTGCTTTGAGAATGCGATTTTTGTGTATAGTGATTTATTATATGATCTGGAAGGTGAATTTACACACTTTATATTAATTTAGGTTCCACTCATTGTTTTAAAAGATGCCAACGAAGAACCTTGTTACTGTGAAAGAGTTGGTAATTCAGAGCCAAGTCCGTAAAATCGAAATCATAAATAACGTTGCAACTTTTATGCTAGACGAGATGAACGGGTATTTCAGATACCACTGAAACATAATATGTAGAAAAAACTGGTAACGTCCAGTGATGTAAATAAATGCTCTAGTTTGTGTGTTTTTTACCTTACCCTGACATTTCGTCGCACACGCCAGATGTTTGTTTACCTGTTGGTAATGTACATTGTACGACACTGACGAGACGTCTGTACTTCGCGCATCTTTGTGACGTAGGTGGCCTTTTCTCTAATTGAATCGACCCTAAATGCACATGGAAAAGTTAAAATATTATATTCATTAAATGCAGGTCGACAATCTTCCCTGTACGACAGCCCTGTTCTGCTCTTCGTTGTAGAGCAAAAATCCTGCCTGCATCAGCAGCCTGGCACCAGACCACTATACCATTAAGAGGGCAGTGAGTGACAAAGAGCAAAGTATGCCGTTCTCAGAACATCCGCAGACACATTACCTGCCAGATTCCGAAGCACAAACATATACTTGCTCATTTTTACTGCAAGGCTGTCAATCTGGCAGTTCCACTTCAGCTTTAGGTTCAAGGTAATACCAAGGAATTGTACAGTGTCCACTGTTTCTAGATCCGTTTCACAATCTCGCAGAGAAAATATCATTCGGTTGGTTTATGTCTCGTTTAAAACAAGGTTGCGCCAGCAAACACTATGTTCCCCCAAACGCCGCCATTGCTCTATATGATGAAAAAAAAACTTTTATTGGTCTTTTCTATTCGATTTTCATTCATTATTCTAGATCACCCAGTACAAATAAAAATAAAAAGCAAGTAATTCTAACGTCAGTCGTTTTTTAAAATAAAACGAACCATAATAAAATAATAAGAGCAAAATGAGAAATATAATGGTCTGCGAAAATTGTCTTTCACATAAAATTAGAAACTTAGAAACTTAGGTATAGAATATTAAATATACATGAAATGTTATTAAAATTGGACGGAAAATATAAAAATGTAATAGTGGGAATGTCTGAAATACCTACGTGAACGTTCCACGATTTACATGAATAATAATACTTTAAAAATATAAAATACTTCTTTCTTATACAAAAGCTAGCACCGACTTTATTAGTTGTTGCTCAGAGAAATACTAAATAATGTTAACTCTACTGGTGCTGGTACTTTTGAAGTTAGTGTCAAAAGTTTTCTTTCAACCTATAAGCAGAAATTAAAAATTACGATCATTAGTAGAACTGATACAATTTTGTGTTTTTCAGTTCACCAACTAATAAAATTCGTTTCCTAAATTGAGAAAACTTTATGTTCAATATGTATTTTATTGCAATATTTCATGTGATTTTGTTCTGAAGAATATTATGATTTACGATCCAAACTAATTTTATTATCTCCTTATGACTGAAGTATTTGCTATATTAAAAATTAATTTGATTAATGGAAAAACTCTGCTATCTGAATCTATTTCTAGCTAGAAATAAGTTATTCTAATTTATCCGTAATAAAAACCCTCAGATGTTACATAAAACATGTATTTATATATGATACATTAAACAATAGCGAGATGTTGAACAAACTGCAGACATAGGTACATAGTGGATGGATAATATTTCAGCAAACTGAATTGTGGCTTGAAAATATAAGTTAGAAATACGCTCCCGAACTTCTGATGCCCAATAATAAATCAAAAACTGGCACTTTCACAAAGCAATTTTGAATTTCTCCAAATGGATTGGTTCAGCTTATGGTTTCCGAAAAAGGCAGGAAAGTTGCTGAATTCGATTATCATGGAATGTATCAAAAAGGATAAACATAGCTAGAAATTGAGTTTGAATATCCGAAGACTTATTTATATTTAGAAGATTTGAATATTGAAGAAGAAGTTTATGATGAAATACAAGTAATATAAAAAAATCAGGAAAATACGCCCAAGTTATTTGATACTTCAAAAACACAGCAATTTATTTATTATAAACATACAAATAAGTATTCTCATTTGAAAAGCTTCGATCAAACCGTTTTGAGATACATGTATTCAGATATTTAGATATGGGGTTTAATACCATGCTACCATACTTAGTATTTTCTCGGCTGATTTACATAGACCGGGATTAAGAACTTGTTCAACTTGCAATTGGATAAGAAACTTCGTGTGCTCTTAGAAGTAGTCATCATCATTCCATCTTACATATTATCAGTCCTACAGGCAAACATGCCATAAATTGGTAAACACTTTGTTAACTCATTTGAAACCACGCATTTATTTTTAAGAAATTTAAATAATCATATAAATATACCTAGCGAATATGATTTTTCTGTAAAAACTCAGCAATACATTTTGGAAAATATATGTACCTACTCAAATGAGTCATAAAATTGTAGTGTATATCTGTGATTTTGGAGTTTATTTGGTTATTCGCATGTCGACCAAACCAAAGTAAGCATTTTAAATATTCTTTCTGTCTATTGGTTTGTCCGGGCTAATCTCCAAAACGGTGGAACCGATTACTTCATATGACAGGTGCTTCGCCAACCAAGTTGACATCGTCAGTGGTGAATCACTATCAAGTGTCTTAGCAAAACTCATGCTCTGTAAAGTATTATTGAGCTGGCACGGTGAGGTCCTCAAATATTGTTGAAAAGTTACGGTTTTTGTAAGTACTTATTAGTTCGGCAAACCATTAACCACAAATCGAAGGTAAAGCCATCCTCCAGTGTAGCTGGCATACGAGGTCACCCATGACGTCTTACGGAAAGCCAGTTTAAAATATAATTTTGGCATCTCCGTGATAAGCGTCAAGGTGATTGGTCACAATCTAAAGTGTATGAATTCTGTTCTAGAGACCTGACAGTAAAATAAATAGACAAACGAAAGACAGTAATAGCCTCTTCATAACTCCCCAGCGACTACCAACACCACCACCAGCTCCTAAAATTGATGAACTGGTGAAACACTGCAAGTTTTCCAACCTGCAGCTGGTAATTGCAGCAGACGTATCTGTGCAACAATCATGTGTGGGGTAGTAGCATTAAAAATAAAATAATTTATCTTTTGTATTAATTTAGATATACTTAATAAAGGGTCAGAACAAACTTTTATTAATATCCTAAGGAAGGAAATTATTGATATTACTTTGCGAAATCGAATTTCTGAATGGGATGTGAAGTGGGAATAAGTGTCAGAAACCCCGCAATACGGACCAGGGAGTATATATGGAGAAGCTTGAGTATCTTATAAAAAGGCAAGCATAATTCATACCCAAGATATAGCACTACTATCGACTCAACTACAGCAAGCGATCATTAACTCATATTACGACACCTGTCCTCAGACCTCCCGTCCCAGTAGAAAAGTTTTTTGTTCTGGAATGGGAAACTGACAGAATTAAGGAAGAAAACGGGCAAGTTCTGGAACAAAGCGAAAATGACTGGGAGAATGGAACAATATAGCCATGCCCTGACAGATTATAATAAAGAAATAAGGAATGCAAAAAGGACAGAACTTTTGCATTCAGGAAACAGAAACACCACCAAAGCAAGTAGGTTCAATAAAATCCTATCTAAAGATCCTTTAAGCCCCATAAGAAGTTTAATGAAACCTGATTTGAAGTTTACACAGGCATGGAAGGAAACTTTGCTACAGACACACTTCCAACGATCTGAATTCATCTCCACTGCAGAACTTAGCAATAGCGGCGAATCCTTTACAATAATCAAGCTTAATATAGATGATTAAGAAATTGCTCAGAAGGTTATAACATATAAAGGAATGAATAGGTTATTGAAATCTTTATACCATTCCAATCGGCAGGGGCGTAAGGGAAAGTGCCTACTAATTCCAATCCTAATGCAAGCTATACCGAAACAGTCTAACATTCGGATATGTATATACGAGAGGGCTGAGTTTCAAACCCTTTCATTACAAACATGTCTATCAAATTACATTACACCAAATAGAGGAAATAGATAACTCATTAAACACCCAAGAGATTGCCTTAGGTACTTTCTTGGATATAGAAAGTGTATGCGACTATGTTCCATGAGTTATGAAATGTAGTTGATTACCTAATATACAAACTAAAAAATTGTAGAATATTTGTCCAGGTTTATGCGGATGACACCGTTATGCTAACCCAAGACAAATTTTTTAACAGACTAGAAACGCTTACTCGAGGAGCTCTAAGCTCTGAGGTGGAACGATGGTGTCAGGATAGGGGCTTAAGATGAATCCCAAGAAGATTGTGCTAATAGCTTTCACCAAGAAATGAGGAGCTCTAATATAGTGAGGGAGAAAAAATACCTTGGAGTCTTCCTACACTGTTGTGAAAAGACCCAAGATATCCTACGGCTATATATACTGGTGGACTAAGGTACGGCGATGCGAAAGCGTAAATACACTCAATAGCATACAAAGGTTTGCGAGCCATGCGTAGCTGAGGCCATAAGAGCAAACCCCACAACATAAATATATCCTTTGCGAAAGACTATGAGGTCTACACAAAACTCAGGTATGACAAAGGAAACGAAGATCCACTTGGGGTACTCATCTGGTACACATATGGATCAAAAACCAATGAATTAAAGGGGTTGGGCGTTTTTTCTGCAAACACCCAAATATAAGCAATCAAACTCAATGGTGAGACGTAAACACTGTTAAAAATATAAATCGTTGTTTCAAGAAGGTCAATTCTCTTGTATCCGATAGCCAAGCGGCACTCAAAGTATTGACATCTCGGAGCATAGACTTAAAATTTTTACCAAGGCACAAAGGAAAAGAAAATTATCAAGTCGACGCTCTGAAACACCAATCATTGGGTGAAAACCTTTGATATAGATACCCAGAACTATCCTTAAAGTAGCGATCAGTGGATGAGTTTGCTCCTATTATCGACTGAAGTGGGCGCAACTAAAGGGAGCTAGGCATAGCAAGTTAATGCTGACAATGCCCTAAACAAAGCAAGCAGCTAGACTGCTCTCGCCTCGTAAGAAAAGAGTGGTTTCTAAGGAAACATCTGCATAATATAGGTGTATCTAACACAAAACCTATAAGCAGTTTGAGCAATTAGATGGATCAATGGAGGCACACCCTAGGAACCTGAACCTAGGCTATGCACAAGACTAAGGCAGTTTGAAGAGAATAGCTAGACCATTTTCAAATTCATTCTTTCATTCATTCAACCATTTATTATTATTACAATCTTAGTGTAATAGGAAGTTTGAATGGGGTGTTCACTGATTTCTCAGACGAAAAACGTTTTAAGGCTTTTGAACATTTCTGAACACAGTTTTTCGAGTATCGCCTTTGAACAAGCTTATGAACCTCCAATAGGTTCTTATGAATAAGACTGCATATGCATCATAGGCATCGAGAAAGGAGTTTCCTGCTACCAAATAGTCAATAGCGTCGTACGTGGACACAGTCGGCACAATAAAAGACCAGTTTGATCCATTCTATTGCACAGAGCAATTTGTTACAAGTTCATCGAAATTTTAAATCATTGGGGAATAATTGTTATAATGAGTTAGTAGGTTTTGGATTAATATTATTTATTTTAAGAAATGTTTATTGAATCTTCCATTATTAAGGTAATGCTTGTTTTGAAATAAAATATTATACTAGTATAAGAAGATAAATATTTTCAGGTTGCTCAGTCAAAATGTCATTATTTGAATGGAGTAACCACTGTAGAAATATATCGAATCAATTATGTTGTAGATACCTACTCATCGTAGAAGGAATCCAGTAAGGAGGTGTAGCATATTCTTGCTAAGATCCAGATAATTCTTAGTTAACCTCTTCATTCCCGAATGGCCGGGAATCCAGACTAGAAAGACCTTGTTTTTCTTGCATATTTCGTTGAGTTTTCTTCGACACTTCTATACCATCCTAAAATCGATGATGTGAGAGCTCAGTGCTTTAATGCCTTGGCATGCCAGAATTTTGCCCCGTAACTTATTATTGATGTCACAATCATGACGTACATCCATGGCAGTATTTTTGGGTTACATTCCCAAGTCTTACCAGCTAGACTTCTTCAAACCATCAAAGCCTTTGTTGCTTTGCTATCATTAATCTCAATATGCTTGTTCCACAAAAGCTTGCTATCTAGGGTTATTTCCAGATATTTGACTTCAAACTTGTACCCTATGATGTCTTCATTTAAAGAGGGATATTTCATAGCTGGAAGTTTCCTTCTCTGGGTAAATGTGATTACTGTGGTCTTGGTTGGTTGGGTTAATATGTAGCTCCACTGACAAGCACGGTCGCATTTAAGATGGAGATTTCCCTTGCCCAAAAATATTCGACAATGTTAAAATTATTCATATACCTACCTATCCTATTATTAATTATACTATGTGAGAGATGTGTCTCCAACATATACCTACGGACTAGCTCCTTTATTTTATCTCTTTATTAATTATACTGCCTGGGAAAGAAGAGAGTTCTCATAGAAGACTATGCTGCTTTTGTTATATGAGCATATATCTAAATATCACTTGAATAAAATTCGTATTCTGGCAAAACACTGTTTGATTGAGTAGATTTACTGAATTCTCCTATATCGTGTTTGGTAATATCCCACGAGTTCGCGGCCGCCTTGATAATATAACAGAGGTATTTGTATTGCCAATAGGAAATGTAGGTAACTAATATTCTTTGCGGAAGTGTAATTTAACACGCATATAAACTGAATTATCTCGCAAATAATAATATATAGGGTGATCCTAGATACCATGTACATACGCAAAGGGGTAATTCTTCAGCTTATTTTATGATTTATAATTTATATAAACATATGTCCATATGTTTTTAGTGTTTTCTTTATGAAAATACCTATGCATTCAAAAGTTGCGATTTCAATATCTACATACGGCTCATATCTGCATGCCCCACACTTGGCAGAATGTGAAAATCGTTTAAAATGATTTGTTGCATTTTCTTATCCAGTACCTTTTGTACATATTTTATTATTGATAATCTCGGATTCAAATTTCTAATTATTTACAGATCCCTAAATATAATTCCAATTAGAAATCTCTTATCATTTTCAATATAATTTCTTCCGGAACTTGAAACATATCGCACATTTCTTTAAAGTCGCGTTTTCACTTTACAAATATATTACATTTTTGTAGCGTTTATTAATGATCAACTATATAATAACTCGCAAATATGTGTACAGAACAGAATCTAATTATAATAATTATGATGCTTTGTCCGGCACTCTTGATCTTCATAGACGACGCTAGCTGCAGAGCAAAGTGCCTACCAAGTGTGCCTACTACCATGGATTGATAGGTTAAGTTGACCTACTACAATTCTCTACAATTTTCAAAGCAGTTATTATCTCGGCTTATATTTTCATTAAAATAGTTTCTGAAGTATTTCGATGTTATTTTTAGGCGGTTTAGGCTTTCATGTTCAATGACTTTGCCTTGTTGTTTCGAAACAGCGAAATCTACACACAGTTTGTGACAAAACTGTTTCTTAACTCATCTGACGAGATTGTGATATGACAAAGCATCTGCTGCTACGAAATTTATGTCATGAATATATATTAAAATGCTGGCAACGGCAACGGGTTTGTAATTTCCATTAGACAGAACTGCCCGTAGTGTCACTTTTGAAGTGCGATTTGAGCAATAAATTTGTTTGCTTCTGAAAAATCTGGGCACTGCAAACATAAATGCCTTTTTAAAGTCTTCAAAAGCCTGTTGGCATCCGGGAAATTATTATCAAAAGTCCCTCCGATTGGATATTCTATAAACAAATATAAAAAAATATATATCACTTGAAATAATGAAGTTGATATCACATATGGATAGATGTGATAACACTGCAATGCTCAAAATATTTTGATCCTTTAGATTTTAGATCATAGTTGACTTTAGTTAATACGAAAATTTAAAATTCGTATGTTTTGTAGAACTCTATGAACGTCTTATAGTCCATCAAGTTTGAAACAACCTTGATATCGAACTTGCATCTTAATTGAAAGTGATCAATCTCTTCGACTACTTAAGGGACCATAAAAAACAAGGAAGTAACTTCATATTTTATCATACGTTCAAAATTATCTATTCTTATGGTCTAGTAGACAGGTATTTGTAGATAGATATTATTAAGTATTATTCATAGGATTTCCATACAGAGGGTTTGGGACCATATTGGCTTGAGATATGACATCTGCGTGAAAAAATTTGTATATGGTCTTTAACAATCTATTCATTACCTATCAACAATATCTAACTTATGACATTCCTACTAGTTTGAAAGTTCAATTTTCTAGTACTGACGGTCGTGACAAAAGTGAATTACTTAGCTTATGCTGGCTGGCTATACTGTTTGTCATACGATAAAATTGAATAAGCTCGCGGACAAAGTTGAATGGCCGCATCAGTTGATCAGACGATTTCTACAACATTAGGAGAAAATCAACAAGTTGTGTAGAGATTGCCTGAGAGCAGTAGGAATGTCGTTTGAGTGGGCACACAAGACATTTTTTAGTTTAGATGAGTCTGCTCTGCTATTTACCTGAAATCTTATATCAATCTGTTCAGCCCTTGCAGAAGTGCATGATATCAGACCAAGGGAAAAGAGTTCATCGGAACCAGTCTATCTATTATGAGATCAAAAGGTTAGTAGGAAATTAATAATGTACCATTGGTATATGTCTAAGGTATGTATTACCGAGATTTCCAAGTAAAATTACTTACGATAGATTAGTGAACTATACCGACATCCATAAATTCAACAAGGTAAACTAAATCAAATTAGTTTCTATCTGACGGAAAAATTCGACGTTTCATCTAGAAGTTGTGTAGAATATCTATATTATATCTAATTTCGAGAAACACCAAATACATGGGCATTTTCACGTCTCCTATTTCGTTTGAAGTGTGAATTATTTGCCACGTTATTCGAATGCCAGCCTCATTGACATAAATCATTTTCCTATTAGTAAGCACGTAATACTCCTGAATATATTTCAGAGTGGTACCGCTGTTTTGACTGAAAGCATATTATTTTTTTATAAAGCCACCACACAGATGCACTTTGAACAAGTTGTTCTGCTACTAGCATACAATATTATATTGTTTCATAAACAACAATTTCAACAGGTTAATGCATTGCAAATTAATGAATACCTACATTTGAGTTATTATTAATTTCTCTGGTAAATCGATACACACGTATGTGTACATTGAAAGACCGTCAAAATTAATTTCATATGTATGTATAGAGAACGAATATAAGTGAGTGTGAAAGTTTAAGTTTGTTCTAATGAAATTCCGATTATAGCAATAATGTTTTGATTTTCATTGTCAAAGTTTGATTAGAGAATTATACTTAATCAAGTACAGAGTTTCTTAAAAACTAGATTTATATGGTGGCTACGCAACATTGTCACAAGAATATACTAGAACCAAAAATCGTACATATATTACGGAGACACAATTCAATTATTTTTAGCGAATGTAAAACCTGGGTAGGTAATATGTAATTGATTGCTGTTCATATTTTATATTTTATTATAATGCATGCTCTATAGAGGTCATATTTCCCAATAATAATAGTTCAAAGCGAACAAAGTCGGGAACTTATTGTCTGGCAGTAAAAAAACTATATTTTGAACTGAAAATTGAAAATCTGAAAATTGCACAGCTGAGCTATAGAATGTTTAGGAATTACCTTTCATTGTCAAATATCACAATAATAAAAAAATCTGGTGTGTCCACTCACACGACTTCTGGCACGACTTTCCTACCGCTCGCAGGCAAATTCCAGTGAATAATAATAGCGGTAGTAAAGTAAAGATCCTCTGGTCAAATCGTGCTACCACTCATTTTTTTCAGCATGTCAAGACAAACAACAATGGTCATGTAACATTTTTCGCAAGATGGAACGCTTAGCCACAATCTGAAGAAACATGTGGAAAATATGGAACTTTATTCAAGCATAACTTTTTTTGTGCTTTTTCTCAGAGATGTGCTGTATGTGGGTGGTAACGGGCTCTCAGAAGTATACTTTAAGCAAGTTTAATCGCCGTTCTTGCGCTACAGTCTTGAGCAAATCACGTTTTTTGGCCATAGCTCATCACCCAGTGTGTACAGGATTTTCATTCAGTGCCACCGGCGAGTGGTATTGGTACCAAACAAAATAAGATCCGTTCCCAAAATAATGCTGTTATAGGCAGACAGATAGACGGACAGACAGACATACAGACCAATGGCTGAAAATATGTTTATTAGACTTAGAAAACCCGGAAACCTCAATATTTGTAAAAAATCTCGATACCGAAAATTTCACACGATTACAAAACTTTCCTTTTGCGGCTACTATACTAGCGTAGAAAAGTATAAATAATATGCAGGTACAGATATCTTATAACCCACTATGACAATAGAAAATGCCCTATAAATATTTACTCAGTACTAAGTGTAGAGAATATTTCGTGAAATATTTCTTTTAATAGCAATTGTTGTAAAGAATCTTTGACATTTTTCCATTTGGCGATTGAAAATCATATTCATGGTTTGTCTGGACCATCTTTATATAGCTCGAATATATCGAAGACTTTTCCTTAACGAGCTTACCTAATCATGACATTATTCTCAACCCATTTTAAATATAGATGAGTATTCAATTTTTCCCCAAACCATAATCAACATGTACCTACCCTAGAGAGAATAAGCTCGCAGTTAACTTTTCCCCTTAAAGATCTCACGTGTAACGTGCAGCAGCTATTTCCTATCTGGTGCGGCACGAATAATTTAAACTTCCAACAACTTTCCGTGTGGAAAGCTAAAGTGTGGCAGTTCCTAGTATGTTAGTGCCAAGATGTAAATTATAAAAAAGCTTCGATTGAATTATTCAATGATCATACCAAATCATAAACATATCTTTAAAATCAGAAATCCTAAAAGATTTTATATAATTGCGGCGACGAGAGTAATGAAGACAAATCATACGCAGTACGATATTGAAAATGAGAACATATTGTAACGTGGATGGTTTATCATGTAGGTACTAACGGTTATTATTTCTTTAGTTTGTATTTTTTCTAATTCCTTATTTCTATTGTTGTTTCATGTATAGAACATTATTATGTGCATCAAGATAATCATAAAAAATTCTCGATGATTGTCATGTCAAGATTCAGATATATAAAGCCGTGTCGATCACGGGTCACAGTCTATAACAGTCAGTATTATTGAGTCAGTCTGTGAAATCAGATGTTAATAGTAGTTCAGTCGATAGAGATAGTGATTGTCAAGGTGACAAGTAGTGGCAGTTGTATTAATACAGAAGGTCGTTTACAGAGTGTTAAGAACAAACCACTAGATGTAATTTGCGAACTTTTGTGTATTACGCAAGTAAACTCACCCCACAACGTTTAGCACAGGGTTAAACGCTACAATTGGTGTCAGAAGTGGGATCTTCGCATTTTGCTGAGTACACATGGTAAATACCAGATCGAAGGACTAAGACGAAATGGCAAATTTTGCAGAAATAATGGAGTTCCTGAAAAAAAATAAAGAAGAACAAGAAAGAATTAGACAAGACAAAGAAGAACAAGAAATAATGAGACATGAAGACCAAATGAAAATAAGACAAATTCTAGAAAATCAATAAAGAAAAAGAAGATTGGGCACGAAAAAGTCAACAAGAAAGAGGAGAAGGGGTAAGAAAAAGACAAAAAGAAAGAGAAGAATGGGTAAGAATTAGACTAGAACATAAGGAAAAACATGCCAGAATTATGCAAAAATATAAAGAAGGATAGACCAAAATTAGGCAAGATAAAGAAGAACAGGAAAGAATTAGACAAGAATATGAAGAGGAACAGGCAATAATTAGACAAGAACATGATGAAGAACTGGCAAGAACTAGACAAGAATATAAAGAGGAATTGGCAAGAATTAGACAAGAATATGAAGAAGAACAGGCTAGAATTAGAAGACAATGTAAGACAGAAAACAGCAATCAACAGAAACTCATTATTGCTCCAACAAAGACAGCTCAAATAGCGAGCCTGATGTTAAGATGGAATATTCTGGACCTATGTCCAAGGATGAGAGCAGTATCTCTAGAGAGAGATCAAATAGTAGAAGAAAAAGTGCTTTGGGAAGGCGCAGTTTATCCAGATGTCAAAGAAACACCACTCTTGGCAGCATTTCACGCGGTGACAGTCCACCCAGAGAGTTAGGAGGTATGAGTTACGGCCGCAGTAGAAGCAGACGCAGCTGTTTACGCAATACTGAAGGTCCTTTGGCATCAAGGGTTAGCTTGTGTAGTCGCAGATTACCTCTTCGAGGATGTTCACCTAAAGGAGGAAGTAATCATACTCCGGTAAAACATTTTGAAGACGGAAGAAGAGTACTAAAAGTACCATCGAGTAACCTGTCTTCCTCGGGAGGCGAGAGTGAGGATGGGAACAAGAGGATGCAAGGAGCTCCCCCAGATGAGATTGAAGAATGCATTGGAATGATGTTTGACGGGACGATCAAAGCTAAGACAGGGGCAGTGTAACGTGGATGGTCTATCATGTACTTACGGTTATTATTTCTTTAGTTTGTATTTGTTCTAATTCCTTATTTGCTATAGTAGTTTCTTTAATAGTACATTAATTAGTTCTATAGCTGATAGAGTTATTCCAGATCCTTCCAGAAACTATATGTGAGGTACACTTCGTCACAATATTGTCAGTTTTTCAAGCCTCTAGAACATTATTATGTGCGTCTAGATAATCATAGAACATTCTCGATGAATATTATGTCAAGATTCAGATATACAGGGTGGGGCAAACTCCTGGGGATGGACGATAGCAGCCATACAGTTATAGTTACAAAGAAAAACTTAAAACAAACCCTATCTCATTTCAAAAATTCTATTTTATAAAAATATTTTCAAATATACCAGGTGCGTCCAAATAGTTGGAATTAGGTACAACTTTGTTATTTCTTATGGAATGTGTATAATTTTATATTTTTTCCGGCTTCAAAATAATAATTTAATGTGACTTTGATAATATGATTCTATGTCTTTGTGCGTGTCATTTGTAATTTTTCAGCCAATCAGGAGAATTTGCTACGAAGCGGCTCTTTCTGCTAAACGCGACCATTGTTAGCAAGAACATATACCTACTTACCAAAATTATAACAATAACCTATTTTCAGATTAACAAGCAATAATCATCCAAGGCTAATGATATGTTCACGATTTCTCATTTTTACTTAAAATTGAAGAAAACAGGATTTTGCTAAAAAACTTCTCTATGTAATATTAGTTTATTATTAGCCATTTCTATTCAAAATTTTGAGCTCTTTTAGCTAGTGCAAGAAAAAAAATACCATTTCATTTGAAAAAATCGCCTTTTTGATGTTTTTCCGAAATTTTTAGAAAAACATTTTTTGCAAACACCATGTATAGTATAAATAATATTCAACAAATCTTTCAAAAACTACATGATATTTACCATATGCGACAAAAATTTCATTTTCTTAACTTCTACCAATTTCGAGATATAAATTTTTAAAATGTACTATTTATCTGTTTATCTGTACTATTTTGTTATTTAATATTTCATTAACAGTGTTTCTGAGTTTTTTACTTTACTTCTGTTTTTTTCTACTATTTTTTTAGAATAACTGTCTTTGGTAGTTTATTTTCATCTCCATCTCTTTTTTCTCGCTAAATATCATTTTTTAAGTTTTCATAATTTGGATTTATGTTTCCATAGGTGGAGGGAATAATTTTTTTGATTGATGTGCTTTCATCAATGACTTTGTAATCCATTTTTTCTTTTTCGTTCGCTATTTTTTATTTTGAAGTATTTGGTTGATCTTTGTACACATGTGATTATTATGTTGATATATTTCTCTGTTGTTAATTCGAGATCATGTATTGGGTATAATTCATTTTTACAATTAATGGTCCTTATTGCTTTTTGTACTATTTGCTCATTTATTTTTTGAAAAAAGTTTTTATTATCATTCAAAGAATAGTTTTTTGCTTTATTCAAACCAAATTGTAACATTGTTATGTAATAGCCTGTGATTATTGTTGATATAGTGAGAGGCATTATATTATTGAAGTTTTGTTGTTTTGATTTAATGAATAAATGATCGAGGCATAATTCAGATCCATTTCTCGCTCTAGTTGTAGTATTAATAGTTGAATGGAAGCCAGATTCACTCATCATGTCGAGATAATTTCTTGAGTCTTCAGTTTCGTTCAATAAATCGATATATACCATCTACAAATTGGTTGTGATGATATATATCATTTTCTTTACCTACTATATTATTATTATGGTCAAGAAAGTGGTCGATTTGACTTGCTGGGGATCTGTAGAATGTGTAGATGCAAAAGGTCAACTCATCTATAGTCATTATAATTTGTAGTAATTTACCTTCATTTATGTCAATATGTTCCTGAGAATGGTCTCAGGTCGTTTTTGGAAAGACAATAACACCATCGTTTTGGTTATAGTTACCTTAATTATATGTGGTTATGTAGTTGGCCATATTTAGGAAGGAGGTACCCAGTTTCCTTCAAAACTATACAATCGAAACATGCTTCAATTTCCTCAAAATGGATCTCAAATTTATCTATATTTTTTGAAACACTACAAATGCTAGCAGAGAGAATCTTGAAATTTTTCCATTTGTTGTTCACAGATAAGACTTCTTTTGCTTCATTTAAATTATTTAGGGGCCATGTTGTAATTTTTTCTACTATAGGTAGGTTCCAAGTGCATGGCTAATGCACATACTTGGGTTCTTGGAAAAAACGCCTGAACCAGCACCTTTTTCGGTTTTGGATCCGTCAGTGTAGTAGACCTTACCCTGTGCTAAGCTCATTATCAGACCATTCAGTCCTACTTGGTATATTTATCTTGAATGTATTTAAAAAAAATGGTTTTAAGTGTAACATTAGTCATGAAACTCATTGAACGTTCACTAATACCAAAGAAGATAGAAGATACTTATCCTATTACGAAATGTATTTTCTTTCTTGTATCTGCTTGTTATTATTCAGGGATCTGAAAATATCGCGGCGTTAATACATATATTTCAGACTATACCACTGCTGTAACTCGGAAACCGTATTTTTTTTAATGTCCAATTTAAATGTTGCTACATATAATCCCTCTTCTTTAATTTGGAACCAATTCTCAATAGTCCTCTTTCAAATAAAAAAGTAATTATGAAAATATAAGAAGGATTACTATTTAAAAGGCGCGAACATAAAAAAAATGCACACAATCAGTCGAACTGTATCATACCTTCTACGTTTGGTTCGTCGGTCTATAATTTGAATTACGCAACAGATATTCATTAGACCAAACGATACATCAAAAAACTGATTTGTTTCTTGTTGCTTTTTAAATAAAGTTCTTAGTAATATTTGTCTGTATATTTTTTTTTTGAAAAGCAGACATTTGGTTTAGATGTGAACAACAATTTAATCAAAAGTTATTTTTTTTTTGTGAAATGAAACTTTGTATGCATACATATAGTGGACATTACCATTTTATACATTTTCGATTTGCATTAAATTTTTTGTTGTAACTATATTTTCCTCAATGACATACAACAGCAAATGATTAAAATCCAAATTTTAGAGAAACCATAAAAGTTATCGATTATTATCAAGAATAACTTTTTAATATAAATATATAATAGAATGATTGGAATATGTGTTCTTTCCCCTATTTAACAATTGTTAATGACACGTTATCAAATTACCAAGAGCCGAAAGTAAATTCTAACAAAAAAACGATTTTAAAATTATAAATTCAGAAGCGTATAGCACTCAAAATACCTAACTTCTGACGTAGATAAATTTGCTCAAATCAACTTAATTGATCTCAGGAATGTAGCATTTTGTAAAGAAGTATTAGAGACACATTATATATTCTCCTGTATAATTATAGAACTCCGAAAGACATTAAAAACTATAAGAACGAAATAATTTCATTAATGTGCTTTGTTGTAACTTAGAAACATTTTTTCGAATTTATAATAATTGATAATTTTGTTCCGGCATAGCTCTTGTATTATAATGTTTATGAATTCAGGTCACCTTCTGATAATCAGGCAAGACTGAGAAGCAGTTGAGAAATAGGCATCTGTTATTCATATAAAGTAACAATTAATACCTAAGGTCAACGTTTTCTGTAATACTATTGTTGAACTCTTGTGTGCTAGATGGCGCTTAACGGCATAATATATAGATTCCTGTATTAGAAAAATACAGACATTCAATTCAAGGGCTCTACTTTTTAATTACAATGATTTGGATAAAATATTAAATATTGTAATATTGTATCTAAAGAAATGAATAACTTTAAATATTCCTCAATAAATATTCATGAATTAGGTTCTGTGTTCTTCTAATAGGTGCAAAGATCTTTTGATAGTTTTTTCTTCCGAAGCAATTTGAAGTTACTGGGAACTAAATTATTATTCACCTGATGTTCCACAATGTAAATTTGAAAGAAAAATTAATCGCAGCTGGCATGTTTACTATACGGTTAACAAACTACTTTACTTAATCCAAAGAACACTCCAAACTCAATCTCCAATCTCTCATTATACTACCAATTACAGAGCGCCATCTATTGGAATATATTTGCACATTTTCTCGTCATTTTAATGAGAGAACTGCGAGTAAGCGCAATCTGCAATACAAGATAAATGTAATAACAACTAGATGGCAGATCTTATACTGCTGTAATTAAGAATAATTTGATTATTATGAAAACAAAAATAATTAAACTGGCAGATTAATTGCCTTGCTAATGATTTCTTTCTCAATTTATCACCTCAAAAAATCAGTAATCTCCGCTATCTCTTCAAATACCTGCATTAAATCTATGAAGATTCAACTCTAAAGATGAGATGAATGCAATCGGCTATTAGCAATTCTGCTGTATTCCAAATGATTTGTTAACAGAAATAACAAATTTTATTCATTCTCAAGTCACTTTTGCTGTAGTTACCTACCGACGTAAATTCTCTTTTACTATTATAAGCACAGACGATCTTATCGATGGTGTGTGTTTAAAAAAAATAACAGAGGAGAATTGGTTTGTTGGAATAATTGAGCAGCACAAGTTGTGATGGACGATGCTTATCTGACAGTAGTTATACGTTGGCATGTGAGTCGGTGAGGTTCCTGTGCGCGTTTCCCTAACTAGCGGCAGTTTGTCCGTCCATCTTTTGTCAGCGTTTTTTGAAATCGTCAAAGGCGACTTATAGGAATCGTCTGCAAACAGAGCCGTATTAGATAAAATCTAATAATATATCTGTTGGTAACTGGTCCTGCATCGCGGAATTTGTGTAAAATTATTCAATATTTTCAGCAATATCTGATAAAAAAACAAAAGAAAAAAATACGGCAGTTACATGGTAAAGTTAAAGTACCTATATCGCAAGTTTCAGATCGAAGAAGGTGATTATTTTTGTTTTCTTTTAATGTGTCAAATTCGGGATAGAAAAAATCTATTATTAAACAGGTAGACATAAAATATTTAATTGCAAAATTAGATAGTTTTTAATATGATTATACTCAAGCTTTCCATTTTCATTTCAGAAACCATTTTCATTATATAGGGAATATTGGAATCAAGATTATTTCTATTTTCTCTGTCTTTTCGCTGATGATATATCTTGAGCCCTCTTTTTTATCATATGATTCCAAAATCTATGTGCACTTTTCTTCCATATTTCCTATAAGTAGTTCTGGGCTTTTGTTAACTATTCTTATAGATCTAATAGTTTTTGGCCTTTAATGTACCTAAAAAAGTTTAAAATATCTAGTATCTTTCTATCTATCGATATAAATGTATACACCTATATCTATATGTTTATGCTCAAATATATCAAAAATTTTCGATAATAAAGTGCAACTACTGCTTTTTGTAACGTTCAATTGTTTTGGAAATACTTTCATACTTATACCGGATTTTCTTACAATATTTGTTAAATCTCTTATTTATTGATAGCAACTGTTATTAGATGTTGACGTCGAGATCACAGTTGTTTACTCATCTCTAAAATCAGTTATGAAGTAATCAATGGGTTAATTCTCTTAAAAATCTCTTCCCATTAATATCATCATTTATTACACTCAAGTATTTATATATCTATCTAAAAAATAATGAGAATTACGTGAACTTTATTTTAATACATTTATTGAATTTAATTGATAAACATTCTTATTCACATCTACGAAACAACTTTGAAAGGTAGGTAAGTAAGGTATAACAATTTAGTAGATAAACATAAACATCATTTAACTTCTAAATGCTGAATTTAAACTGTTGAGGTACCTATATTGGTATTAAAAGTATTGATTAATTCAAATAAAATGTACTATTTGAGAAAGGAGTTGATGTAAAGCTGAGCTGGGTAACTATACCGAATTGGGATTGATTGCATTCAGATGATTAACTGTCAGAATTGTGATGGCAATATCAGGTAACCTAGCAGCCAACCCAATATATAAATATCACAAAAGGTAATAGATTTTAATTATGAGTATATAAGGTAGCAGTGCAAAACCAGCATTCAACATTGAATTTCCAATGAAATTGTCGATATAGGTACATTATTGATATTCCGTCAATTGAAATGTCTAGATTTTGAAGAAGATTCGTTGCTTTTTAAAAGGTTTTGGGTATTCCTCATTAGGTGTCTCCTACATCGCATGTTTTCTCAACCTGAATCGGAAACAATAGTTTTTCTTGTTACCTTATGCCTTATACCCTTTTGATAGGTCTAACTTCTTGTGACAATACAGCTTGTATCAGCCAGCTTAGTTGTATTTAATCAATCACATTAGTTTTTCATTCATTCTGTTTCATTGATGACTTCATATCCATGAGAACTATGTATTTTCTTCTTTTTCTTCAGGAGCCGTTAACGATTCCCTCAAGGGTATAGAACTCTCTAAGTGCTTTACATTTTTCTCATTTCCTTGTATTTAGATACTAGTTAGTCCTTGCTGCCCTTTTGATGTCTAAGACCCATTGATTGGTAGGTCTCCGATCATACCATTGTTATTCTTTTGTATATTGTGATTTAATTTTTAATATGAATAGTCTACAGAATGCATATTTGGTCTAATAGTAGACAACTCTTTTCGTGAAAAATCTAAACTATCACATAATTAACAAAAAAATAACATTATGATCTGTAGTATAGACTTACGTGAAGTTTTGAGTGATGAGTAAACTAAAGTTTCTTCAAAACTGAAAGCAACCACTCAAATAAAATGTTTAGATGTTTTCTAAAAATAATGTTTCTCACTTGCTAGTCCGCCCCATCGACTATCTCTGCGGTGGACCATGACTTGCCAATTCCATCAATAGAATCAAGCCGTCACGTCACTATACTTCTGTCTCTGATTATTATCAAATAGCTGCTGCCAGTTCTCACACACATAATGACAGCTTTTTCAAACTTCTTGTAATGGTGATTGTTTGAATTCAAAAAATTAAATTACGTTATTTAGAAAAAAAAAATAGTTTAACAAAAACTTCACGCTATGAGAAAGTAGGTACAGTAGACTTAGATGGTTTGAAAAATAATATTAACGTATTTCAATGCACGAATCTATAATTATTGAAAAAGGAAAGACCACTATTATTGTTATCAGTTATTTAGATTGACAAGCTTAAAAAAATAAGAAATAGTGCATTAATTTGTCGAATGTTTCATTCACCTTAAAGTCTTTCAAATCACATGTACCTACCTAATGATTATCTATATACCTATCTGTCTCTCTCTCTCTCTCTCATGGTCAAGCAGTTTCTCTATAATATGTTTAACTTCATTTCTAATATAACTTATATATATTTATTACTTGAAAAATAATGCAGAATTATGCACCTTATTGTCATTTCCATAAGCTTAAATAATGTACTAAAAAGCTTGTTTACAGTGATTACCAAAAGTTTTCTCAGTTCCCTGAACATAACAGAAACTGGTTAGGAATATTCCGGTCTATTGTCTAGACCAATGAGAGTTTTATTAAAAATCTCAATATTATTATATATCGTTAAAATATTAAATGTTGTATCTTGTTAAAGGAATTCGATGATATAGAGTTCTATGGTAGCTTTCTTAGACTCTTTAATGCATAAGGTAATAACAATTTAAGTATAGCTACCTACTTGTCTGAATCAACCACAGCCTTACAGACGCTCTAATTTCTAGACAGTTCGTCAAATCTATTAAACAATGCCGAGATCTGAACAGAGCTACAAATTAATCGACCCGTCACTACTTGCATGATAATAATAATAATAATTGTGTTCATTACATATAAAAATAAGTTAATAAACAACAGAAGTCTCATAAACTTTTACCTACCAGTTTGTGTGTTCCTGACAAATTAGTTTACAATCAGGAATTAGAATTAGAAAAATAATACAAAATAGGTAATTCAATATATACATATATTATGCTATTTGGTGTATAATATATCTAGAAAAAGGAATGTTTATTTCTACATATAGGAAATGCTTGTAATACACTCAGGGACGATTTCTTAAAGAATCCCTAATTTGGTATTAGTTAATGTTATATTAGTGAATTTGATAGTAACTTTTATAATGTCAGTCACCTTATCTTCCGTTCTTTTAAAGTAACTTTGAATTATGTGTTGAAGCAGACAGATTATGAACTTTTTAATGTGGGATTGAAATTAATCGTAGATTAAATTTGATTATGAAATCGGCCCTAATTTTTGTATCTGATATCTGATATACTTAATTAATTAATTAAAAAGTGTAGTATACCTTATATATTTTTTAATTACTCGCCAAACTCAATTTAATGCAATAAACAAATTATCTCTACTATGACATATTATGTCGAACAGCGATAGTCAACTTTTTTTCAAATGACATGTTGCATATTTTGTTCTTTTTTTGTCCTATCTGTTTTACATTCATCTAAGTATGTAAAAATAGTTTACAATTTATATAAAAAAAAAGAAATTAAACCATCTGATAAAATCTAGTTTGCCCATTTATGTCAAATGTTTTAATGCGGTTTATACAATTCAGTAATATATTCATCAACTTCAAAAATATTTAAATGACAATACCGTAAAAATAATATGTTCAACAATTAAGGGTGAAAACTAGATGTTTTGATGTTTCAATTTTTTTCTCGATAAGGATCAGATTACTACATTACAAAATGTAGAAAAGAATGATTATTATTTTATTCGTGAAGAAAAAGTTGACTATTATAGTTTTGGCACATATGTCGTCGTTGGAATAATTAGTTGGCTGCATTTAATAGAATTTAGAGGTGTCTTTTTTTAAATTTTCTTAATATGCTCTGCAAACAGCAAGTAAACTCACTCAAAGATATCATATATAATACCTATGTACCTCATGTTTTTTTTAAACTGTAAGTACACGTGATTCGTGTACTGACAGATTTCCCGCAAATGTATTCGTTTTCAGGTATTCCAATCTTGATGATTGTGATAGTTGTGTCCACTTGCCGACCCAGATTCAAGAAAAAAGATATGTTTCCTACGAAGACACAACTTATTACGAGTAGATGAAGCTGATTTACTAAAAATTACTAAAGTGATACCAAATGGTATATTTATAGAAGAAATGAGCTCTGCCCCATTCCTGCCTCTTGGATCAAAAGTGAAATACTAAGTATACCTACCTATCTTTATCTTTACTGACTCCAATTCATTTTATTGCAATCAGTGACAGAATGACATTAAAACAAATAGGCATATCAAATATATAAAATGTATAATGTCGGGGGGTATTACAATTTGATAGTTATTACAACCGGTGATGGGCCAGTCGCTTCGAGTATATTATGCAAATGTTACAAATCACCTGTATATTATACGATCCTGAAGAGATAAGTTTAATACACCTGTTAATTATTAATTTTACTTTTAATTCTTGATAGGGAGGTTCGTAGTTAGTTTTTTTCTCTGAATCCCTGGAAGTTAACATACTTTTATAAGAGTTTCTATCTATAAAACAGTGCTAGTTGAACTTCACAAAAGTCATGTATTATTTCAAGGAATAGACAAGAATTACGGGAGAAAACATGTAAGGAATAACTTAACTAGCTATAAGAAGAAAGTATTTAAAATTATTCCGATGTTGCAAGATTTCAGACGAGATCCTAAAACAGTGTTTCCCTAAAAGGCAACATTATAATTTTCCATCATTATAGGTAGGTATGTTAGATCCCCAATTTCCTATTATTTTTTTTTTCACGCCAGCAGCCATTTTTTCTCCAAAGTATTTATTTATTAAAAAACACAAATTCATTTTATTAGAAAAAAAATTATTGCATCGTCTGTTTTAGCTTTTTACGGATCTTGACCGACTTCCCAAAAGAAGATAAACAGTCCAAGTGTCTACTTTTTATGTTTGCTAATGTTTGTTTACTGTTCATATTGTAAAGTGCACCAAGCTTCATGCTCCTTTTTTGAGAAGAGAAGTGTTGAGAAATTATTATAATGTATTTTTTCTAGGATAGTACCTCCTAAGAGGGCGGGAAAAATGATTTTTTTTTAGAAATTTTCATATTTTCTTGGTAAGAATAAAGAACGCATTATTTTAATATTTCAGAAAATTCAGCGGTTTCCAAGTTACAACTCTAGATACTAGATAATGCAAGTTGTTACCGCTTCATACTTATTGAAATTCTTCAACAATTTTGATGACTAATGTTACACTCCAAAATGAAAAATAAATATTTTTTACCAAAACAAAAATAGGACCGACTTTATTAGTTGGTGCACTAAAAAATACGAAATAATATTATCATAATACTTTTGAAGTTGCTGTCAAAAGTCTTCTATATACCTGTCGAATATAGACTTTTTGAACATGAACTGTAATTATATGATTTATTATTTTTAATAATATGTATAAATCCCTTCGATTGATTCTTTAAGGTTTTTGAATGTTCGGATGCACATTGATTATGTAAAATGGGCCTACCTCGGTCTTTGTCGACGCTGGTTCTGGTAGCGCTACCATTGGTCCATCCGATAATGCAAATAACCGGAGATTCTAGCACCTCTATCACACTTGTGCTCCAGGATATGGCTGTAGAGAATCTTGACCCTTTTGTTTGATCTATTTTAGGTATAATGTTCACACCGGCACTAGCTTCTTTCGCCGTAGACGCGTATATCAATCCTCGTCCTTATGGATGGAAGCATTTACATCTCCTTCCTTTTCTTCGAAATCCAAAATTCTGCGCGTGTTCACGCTGGCTTGCCGGAGATATTTTTGTATATACTGCCCGCACAATGATGTGCATCATTTGAAACGCGCTTTCATTAAAAAATGTACCGACATAATTGAATTTAAATCATATGATTACCATTTGTTCCCCACAACTAAAAGCAAACATATTATTCAACGGAATAATTGGTTCAGGTTCCAACATTTCCGCCCACCAAAAAACGCATGGGTTTTTTTCCGAGAAAAAAAAAGTAAAATATATTCTATTAAAATTTATTCTATTAAAATTTGAAATAACAAGAGTCTATTGTCCAGGAAGTGGACAAAGTTTGACAGCTGGTCTCTGTAAGATTCCATTAGGCGTTTTGAGAGTTACGACTCGTACGACTCCATCTTCACCCGGATGCACCTTAACTACACGGGCCAAAGCCCACTCTAGAGGAGGTCTCTTTTCGTTTTTTATTACTACTAACCACCCTTCCTTAAGATTTGGGGACTGACAAGTCCACTTCTGACGCTGTTGGAGCGTGTGTAAGTACTCCAAACTCCATCGCTTCCAGAAATCGGAGTGCATACGTTGCAGCAATTGCCAGCGGTTGAGCCGATTAAGCGACATTTCCGAGTAGTCAGGTTCCGGAAATGTTGACAGTGGTTCCATTGTTAAGAAATGTCCAGGGGTTAGAGGGGTGAGATCATTTGGATCTTCACTGATAGGGGATAAAGGCCGACTGTTAATTAGAGCTTCTATTTGAGTAAGTAGGGTGTAGAATTCCTCGTAGGTCATGACTTGGTTCCCCAGCACCCGATAAATACCACTTTTTGTTTGTTTTACCATAGATTCTATTAATCCATTAAAATGGGGAGAACCACTTGGGTTGAAATGCCAGTTAATAGACAACTGAGACGCTGCCGCCTTAGAATACTCAACCAAAAGGTTGTGAGCACCTTTGTAATTGGTACCCTGATCCGAATAGAGGTCAGACACTCTACCGCGACGTGCAATGAATCGACGGAAGCTTGCGAGAAAGGCCTCTGATGTTAGATCGGAAGAGAGTTCTAAGTGCAGAGCTTTGGTGGCACAACAGGCAAACAACGAAATGTAAGCCTTTGTAGTTTTTGCCCCTCGACGTTTTCCCATGGTTAACAGAAAAGGACCAGCATAATCGAGAGCTACATGAGAAAAAGCTTTTATTTGGGAGATCCTAAATGTAGGAAGGTCGCCCATATAGGGCTGAGGAGCTCGAGGTTTTAAACGAAAACATGCCAGACATTTGGATAAACACCGATAAATTGCATTTCTGGGAGATATGATCCAAAATTTTTGAACAATTAGGTTGTGCATTGTTTTAAGACCAGGGTGAAGGTTCTCTTTATGGACGTGTTCAACAACAAGGTCTGTTAACCTATGCTTTTTTGGCAATAAGATCGGATGTTTTGCTTCGTAGGAAGGCGAAGATTTTTTCAATCGTCCCCCCACCCTAAGAACACCTTCTTCGTCCAAAAATGGAGCGAGCTTTCTGAAAGGCTTGGGGAGAGATTTTTCGTTTTTACAAGCCGAAACAATTTCGTCAAAACATTCGTTTTGGACGTACTTGACCAGAATAATCATGGAATGATGAATTTCTGACGAACTTAAGTCGCATGATGCAAACTTGTGTGGTTTTCTAAAAACAAGCAGAAAGCGAAAAATATAGGCGAGTATTCGCAGTAGTTTTTTTAAAGAAGAAAATCTCGACAAAAGCATGGTAATGATTCCAATAGGTTCCACGACAACGTTTAAAACTGTTTTTCCTCTATGAGAGCTTGAGGCAATTTTTCCAATAAAATAGGGGGTTGTCGTGGCCATTCATCAGAGAGTTTCAGTAGAAAATCGGGACCTTCCCACCACATCTTATGTTCCAACAACTGTGAGGGAGTTAATCCCCGAGATACACAATCTGCAGGATTCTCTTTTGTCGGTACATATCTCCAAGAAAAAGGGGGTATAATCTCCTGTATATGCGATACTCTATTGCTTATGAATGTTTTAAATCGATGCGCTGACGTTGTCAACCAAACAAGTGCTACTTGCGAATCAGACCAGGCAAAAATTGCATCGAAAGTAAGAAAATCAATGTACGATTCCTTCACGAATACAAATAAATCAGCCAGGAGATAGGCTGCACATAACTCCAGCCTAGGAAGTGATACCACTTTTAGAGGTGCAATGCGAGATTTCCCGGTAATCAAGTGAACCTTGACAGTACCGTCTCGATACATACAACGAAAATAAATAACACATCCATACCCCAAGGTACTTGCGTCGCAAAACCCGTGAACTTCAAGTCGACAATTTCTTCCCAAGGATAGTTGTCTTGGAAGTTGGACATTTGATAATTGTGACAATTCAGATTTGAAACGTTCCCATATTTTGACAAGGTTATTTTCAGGTATTTCATCCCAATCCTTCTTGGACAGCCACATCTGCTGCAAAATATGTTTTGCAAGGAAAACAGTGGGAGATAAAAACCCCAGAGGGTCGAAGATCCTAGCAATCTGTGATAACACGTTTCGTTTTGTACATTGTGTGTCAATTGGCGTACATTCATATGAAAATGTATCTAAACGAGGGTTCCACTGAAGGCCGAGGACCTTGATAAAGCGAGGACCTTCGGTTTCAAAATTTAGAGGTATTTGTGTGTCTGCACCAGAAACAGCCGAGAGAATGTCAGGGTGGTTGCTGCTCCATTTGCCTAGTTCAAACCCACCTTGTTTTAGTAACGAGATAAGTTCAGATTGAAGCATAAGGGCTGATTCTACGGATTGAGCTCCATAGACGCAGTCATCGATGTACACTGCCTCTCGTAGAGCTCTACTAGCATTAGGATAATTATTCTGTTCTATAATAGATAACTCTTTGAGTGTTCTAAGTGCCAAAAATGGAGCGGCTGAAACTCCGAATGTTACTCTGTTTAGAGTGTATTCCTTTATGGTTTCATTTCTAGAAAAGCGCCAAAGAAATCTCTGGTATTTTCTGTGCTCAGGCTTAACAACAATCTGGCAATACATCTGCTTTATGTCGCACGTAAATACAACAGGAAAAGTACGAAATCTCAATAAAATCTTGGAAAGATCCTGATGAAGTTTTGGCCCAGGAAAAAGGCTGTCATTTAAGCTAATTCCGTTGGTTCCTTTTGCGCTGGCATCAAAGACGACCCGTATTTTGGTTGAAACACTGTCGGGTTTCAGCACACAATGATGAGGTAGATAAAAGGAAGAAGTGGATTGATAATCAGAAATAGGTACTTCCGAGATATAATCTTTTTCTAGATATTCTGCGATAAAATTGGAATAGGAAAATTGAAGATCCGAATTTTTACATAACCTATTTTCCAAATAAATATAACGGCGGAGTGCCTGAGAGTAAGTGTCGCCAAAGTCCGGTTCTTCCTGTCGAAAAGGTAATGAAACTATAAATCTACCAGAGCTTTCTCGACATAAAGAGTTTGTAAAAATATCTTCACACTTTATCTCATCGGAAGACAAAGAAATATCCGACTTTGGTACCTGATCTAATTCCCAGAATTTTTGAAGTATAAAATCTACTTGTGGTTCAAGTGATACATAACAACTTATTAATGATGTATTGCTGGAAGAACATTCAATTCTGCCTTGCAGAATCCATCCAAAAACTGTCTCTAAGGCTGCAGGCTGCCCCAGTTTACCAAAAATACGACCTGCCTCTAAAACAAATGGTACTATTTCTGCGCCTAGCAGTATATCTATCGGACCTGGGGTGTGAAACTTTGGGTCGGCTAAAGAGAGGTTGTTAATATAGCTCCAATTTTTTGGATTAAAAGAAATTTTTGGTTGATCTGAACAAACCTTAGGCAGTATAATTGCTTCAAAAGAATAGGTAGGCTCCTGTTTTCCACATGGCTTAATAAAGCATTGCGTAATCCCTTTGTTTGTGCATAAAATTGAGCTGTTTAGACCTTCAATAGGTACCGAAAAAGACTGCCGACGTAAACCCAATCTATTTGTACACTGTTCAGTAATAAAGTTTGCCATGCTGGCAGAATCGAAAAGAACTCGGACCTTCTGAAAATGACCCCGAATATCTCTAATTTCCACCTCAGCAGTAGATAGCATCACAGTAGATTGTGTCACGGAAGTAGTGCACGTACTACATTGTAAAGCCTGAGATGTTTTCTCAATGTTTGGCGCAGGCAATGTAATCACAGATTGATTTGTATGAAAATCAGTGTTACTGTTTGACAATTGCGAGCTAGAATTATGAGAAGTTTTATTTTGTGTCAAATGAATCGTTGTATGGTGGGGATACTGGCAGATTTGACACCTGGAGGATGAAGGACAATTATTAGCAAAGTGGTCGGATGACCGCAAACAATTAGTACATATTTTATTTTCTTTTACCACGTTGAATCTTTCATAAGGTGTCTTGGCTAGAAAGAACTGACATCTATACAATGCATGAAGAGCTGGGCATAGAATACACTTCTGTTTACGATTAGATGCCACTGTACTAACAAACGCGGCAGGAGTATGAGATTTTTTGAACGTGTTCTGATACGTCACGTTTTTGGTAGCCGAGTCTTTTGATCTATTCAAATTACCAGGTACCATGTATTGAACCGATTCAAGGGCTTTGCATTGATTCGCTAAAAAGGTAGTTAACTGTTGATAAGTGGGTATTTCCGAAGTGCTATGATCTATCTCAAACTCTGTCCTAGATTTGGTGTCTAGTTTTTGTAGTAAAATGTTAAAGATTAGAAAATCCCAGGAATCAACGTCAAAATTTAGCGCTTTAAGTGCCGTAAGGTTTTCTGAGAAAGTATCCAGCAAATGCCTTAATTCTTTAAATGAAGTATTTTGTAAAGGTTGAGCCGTATAAATTTCATTAAAATAGGTCGTGGCTAAGAACCGTTTGTTTTGATACCTATTGACAATTGTATCGTACGCATTCTGATAATTAACTTCCGTCATAGGAATGGCTTTAATTAAAGAAAAAGGTTCATCTTTCAATGAGGTCATCAAAAATTGAAATTTCTGAATCTTTGGCAATTGAGTGTTGTCATGTACGAGACTATTGAATAAGTCATAAAATGCCGGCCACATTTTTATATCGCCGTTGAAAATGGGTACATTAATTTTAGGAAGCTTAGCTCCAGAAGTGTACGTTTCTAGGTCCTGATTATCATTCCCCCTAGGTGAAGTAGCAGAACCATCTATTTCTATTCTCTTGGACTTAATGCCATAAAAATATTTATCGGCCAAAATACGAACTTTATCCTGTTCATCAAAATCTGTCTCTTCATATACGTAATTTATCAATTCGTTATGATTCTCTTTAAATTCTCCATAAATAGCGTCAGCGAATTCTGCTCTAGCTAGAAAGTTTTCTCTATAAAATTGATCACTAACCGAGTTATTACCGTAGTCGTAAATCTCTTTTAGCCTATTTAATGGAATCCTACGTTTAATCATCCATTTTTTAATGTTTTCTTTATCTGTCACTTGAGGTGTCATGATTGAGGGTAATCAAAATAAAGGTTAAGAAATTTCTCTATTTAATATTTAATAATTAATTAGTAATTAATCATTAATAGGACAATTTTTGATTATATATCTTTGACGAGCAGTATATTTAATTTTCTGAATTTCAGACCTGTGAGCGAGGAAGAAAACTATTCTTATTCCGCGTTTTGTGTACCAAATGTTGGAAATTTAAACAACCAGACACCAGAACAAATGCTAGGAATTCTATCTGGATAGCATACCAAGAATTCTTTGTGAAACTGAAAGAAAACTAGCACGACTTGATATTGAGGAATATAATGTCTTGAAGGTCAAAATAATATGTTTGCTTGTAACTATGAAACGGATAGCTGTTAAACAAAATACACAATATATAAAAAAAATGTGAAATTGTATTTTTTTTAATACAAATAAGGGCGGTTTAATCCGCTTGAAGGACCAAAATGTCGAATATAGACTTTTTGAACATGAACTGTAATTATATGATTTATTATTTTTAATAATATGTATAAATCCCTTCGATTGATTCTTTAAGGTTTTTGAATGTTCGGATGCACATTGATTATGTAAAATGGGCCTACCTCGGTCTTTGTCGACGCTGGTTCTGGTAGCGCTACCATTGGTCCATCCGATAATGCAAATAACCGGAGATTCTAGCACCTCTATCACACTTGTGCTCCAGGATATGGCTGTAGAGAATCTTGACCCTTTTGTTTGATCTATTTTAGGTATAATGTTCACACCGGCACTAGCTTCTTTCGCCGTAGACGCGTATATCAATCCTCGTCCTTATGGATGGAAGCATTTACATCTCCTTCCTTTTCTTCGAAATCCAAAATTCTGCGCGTGTTCACGCTGGCTTGCCGGAGATATTTTTGTATATACTGCCCGCACAATGATGTGCATCATTTGAAACGCGCTTTCATTAAAAAATGTACCGACATAATTGAATTTAAATCATATGATTACCATTTGTTCCCCGCAACTAAAAGCAAACATATTATTCAACGGAATAATTGGTTCAGGTTCCAACAATACCTATAACTGGCCAACTTCAAAATTACTACTACTTACCATTATAATTATTATTTGGTATTTTTCGATGCACCAACTAATAAGGTCGGTCTTACTGTTGGAAAAAAATGTTTATTTTTATTAAATAAATTAATCTTGTCAAATGTTTTGATGGCAGTTGCCGGTATTTTTGGCGACTGCTGAAGAATAGTAAGTCGATATTATAGGTACTTACTTGAATTTAGGTCTGTTGAACAGAGATATAAAAAAAATCATTATTCAAAGATATATTGCTCTAGAGGGTTATCAGGAATTTTAATAGTGGAATAAATATCCTGAAATGTATTACCTTCCTAGCTATGTAAATCCGTACAAGTTTGCTTATGGAAGAACTGGACTACACGTATATGCAGGGTCCCGAAGATTTTATATGGGCAGTATTGCTATTTCTTAAACAGTAAGAGATAGAAAGATGGTTAAATTGGAGAAAAGTTGCGTAACTAAAACCTCTTCAATATTCTGATTTGTAAATTAAGAAAAGCAAAGGTTCTTGAAATATATTGAAAAAAACTAAAAGCATCGATGTTGCTATTAGTTATTTTCTCAATTGATACTCGGGGACGAAAACTGAAACTTTGTATATAATATTCAAGTAATCCACCTAGGTAGAGATGATGGAATTGTTAGAAGTATTTTATCTTTTTTTATTTTCAATTCCATGAAACTTGACAGAATTTGGATGCATTTCAAAAATGCGAGAAAAATGTTTTGTCATAAATACACACCATGAAATTAACGCATTTGCACAAGTGAGTATCAATCCAGAACGTGCTTCAATATCCATTGGCAACGAATGTAGGATTAGCGCATCGTGGGTTAAGAAAATCCTGGAGAAGCACAAGTACCTACTATGATTTATATAAATTTAAAATCGTTAACAAATGCCATCCTGGCGATTCCGAGCGTCGACTTGAATTTTATAATGGGTATCAAAGCATGTTACAGCAATTATTATTTCAAGACATTATTTTCCGGACAGATGCAACATCATTTACGAATAGTGGAATTTTCAATAGAAGAAACAAACATTTCTATGCTATAAATAATGCTCATTTAACACAGTAGACTAAACCTCCAATTCGCTATAGCATAAATGTATGGACTGAAATTATGAAAAATATAATAAGACCTACAATTATTGAGGGAAAGTCGAATGGAGTCGCCTACTTCAATTTGTTAACAGAAGTTATGGAAGAAATACCTCTTGCAATCTTGCAAAATATTAAATGGTTTATGCAAGATGGTTGTGAATCTCGCAACTCTACAGTGGCACGAGATTTCTTGAACACAAGTTTTCCCGACAGAGGTATCGTAACTCATGTCCTGTGAAGTGGCCTGCCAGATCGCCTTGTCTTAACCATTATATTATCACAATAAAGTGAATAGCGTTGAAGAATTGTGTCAAAGAATTACCTCAGCTTTCAGAGACATCACACCTGAAATTGTATCCAGTGCTGTGGGGCAGTTGCGTCTAAGAATTCAAAAATGTTTTGAAAATAATGGCAGGCACTATGAGACACTTAGGTTGAGTTCTCATCTTTTTTTTTGAAATCGGATATTTATTTATATTTCTTCATTTGTTTTTAATTTTGTTGGTTTGTTGATAAATTTGTTATTTTTCAACAAGAAATAATATTTTTACCGTTTTTATATGCCTATGACAATCTATATTGGAAACGAGAGTTTTGGCTTAACTTACCTAATGGTATGAAAATAAATATATATATAATAAAAATAAAAGTCGTGCAGCATATTTTTGAAAATAAAAAATAAAATATTTCTAACAAATCCATCAATAAATAAAAAAACGAAATTGATGATTTTCAGTTTCTTCAATATATTTCAAAAATATTTCAGGAGCTTTTGATTTTTTTTCTCCAATTTAACCATCCTTCTATCTCTTACCTTTTAATCAAATTCAATACTTTCCCTATGAAATCATCGGACCCTGTAGGTAAATATATATAAATAAGTAGACTCTTTCTGCTACCCATGCTTTCGGTAAAATTTATTACCTTTTTCAAGGCTGAAAAAATTGTGTCATTAATAGTACAGAGTGCCAATTTTACACTAACAATGAAAAAAACTTACAGTGCAGTTGAGGATTTTTAACAAGCACAAACTAACACGGAAAGGAGTATCGCACATAATTACACTTACATAACTAACTACACAAACAGATTAAAATTAAATTAAAAACCTGTAAACTTAAAATAAGAAGAGATTTGTGGAAACAAATACTCTCTCCAATTTTTTTAACATTTACAATTTTTTTGTTCAATATATATATATATTTGATTCTGAATTCTTGACTGGATTATTATTTGATAAAATAGATTTTTGTTGGCTATGAAATCTTTCCTGTTTGTGGTTAATTTTATCTAAATTCACGAATGTAAGTACTTTACTTAATAATTTATTATATATTATATATATATATATATATATATATATATATATATATATATATATATGTGTGTGTGTGTGTGTGTGTGTGTGTGTAATATTATGTGTGTGGAGTGTGTATCTACCTATGTTGCCTCCAGCACTGGATTCGGCCCCTGATCGAAATTTTTGTAGATAAATTGTAATACCCACAACATGTCGATTACTCGTTTAGGATATCACGCTTTTGTGCAAAACTGAAACGTCTATCATTGAGGCCCATACGATCAATTGTAAATGTTAACAATTATTGTGTTGGAAAGTCTTGATTGTAGGTAACATGAATGCCACTATGAAGTACCACATTTTTGTGACAAATTAGAATATTATCTGATTTTGTAGTCAGATGCGCTAAAAAAAATGTTGAAGAAGTTATATTTGGGAAAAAATGTGCCAACAGCCTTTCTTTAAATAAAAATAATAATAATTATAAAAGTAGGTACCTACTCGAATTACAAAGAGGAATATCTATTCCATAAATCAAATAATATGTAATAGTAATAATATTGTATGTTAGGTAATGTACATGATAAATAGAATTTTATTATCTCAACAAACTGTCACTTTTAGCATACTTCCAAATCGTATTTATTTTTGCAAAAATATTTGGTTCTATTCGAGGAAAATTGCTACATCCTTTTATTCACGAAGGTCCCAATATATTTGATAATCATTATTTTGTATCTTTCATTGTCATCTGTCTACCTAATTTTTTTTCAAGTTACTTATAAAGAACTCCACTCTTCCGAAAAGCTTCTGCTTTCCTGCTGCAAATTTGTATTGTTGTCTAACAAGATAAAGAAATAATAATCTTCCATCCAACAGGCGTACTACTTCTGAAAATTGTCCTCTATCTACAAAAATTACAGAATGTCAGGGAATAAATTGTTTCTTTACTCCGAATAAATTGGAACGCGGTGTAACAAATGTTGAGTTATCTTCTGCTGACGGATATGGATGTACGCCGCAGCATCTCGACCGACTACTGTCTGCAGGTTCCATTCTTGAAATCGTGGGAACAACTTGAGAAGCGCAAAATTGTCACTGGAACAGACAAAATATTCGAAGGATATTTATGCTTGTCCTACATCTGGTCGGTTTAGATTTTTAAGAATAATTCAAATATTATCCTTTATAATTGGTCAATAGGTAATTTTCAGTAATTATCAAATAAATTCTGTGTTGTTTTCAGAAAGCTAGTCAGCAATACCGAATATTATAATGAGAAATTGACATGGTTGCATTGATTGCTATAGTTTGTTCATGTGTTAGGTATTATCTCCCGCCTTATGACAATTACTTAAAATATTTATTATTAGAATAATGCAATCATTCTGCAGACCTAATCGAGATCGTGATGTGCTGAAATTTAAAGAAGTTAAAGTTTTCTTTAATGTTTCTACATATTCAAATAACTTTTATACCACAGAACATAGATTCTTAGTTTTTGAAAGTAGTACTTACAGTAGCATCTTGTATGTTTCAGCAGTACGTAGTACCTACTTCTTGAGTTCAGGTATTTCCAAAATATCATCACATATGTAATGCGATAGTTGGTAAGTTATAAGCTTTGAACCAACCATCCTGCCACACCTGAAGTGTAATATTCTTTTCTAAGGTAGGTAATAAATTTTGTAGTGGAACTTCTTTGGCCGTATCTGAGTAACTTTTCAAGGTCGGTTTACGCCACGTTTTCTAAATAACAGGTGACAGGGATAAGATGGAATAAAGGAGAGAGAAATGTAAAATGTACGGTTTTATCATTTTGCCTGCAGGATTTTTTTACGTTATATGGCATTAAATTTTAGAATGGATAATTGCTTATTGTTGAAGGAAAGTAACACAGAAAGGTTCAATATTCTTAAAAGTTGATCAACATTGCTCACCATCAATACGTGAACATCAAATATGACAAATATTTAACAAATATTACAATTGCGGTATTGCCGCCTTTTGCACATGAACTTCGTATGTATATGTTCAACATTGCCCTAACATATGCATTCAATATATTTTCAATAGGTATCAGTAAACGTAGTTTTGTTGTCAATATGTACTCATTCTAGAATGGCTTAATAATATTTTTGGTCGAGAAATGCTAACAATAACAAGAATTTACCTTTAACGGATGACCACCAAGAAAGTTTTAAAATAATTATCATGGAGAAGATGAGATACCTAAATACATACATAATAAATAGTGAACAAAGTTTTCTCAAGTATATGACTGATAACTAACTCGAAGTCAGGCAATGATCTTCACAATAAAGTATTAAGATTGACAATATATAATAACAAAATTGTATTGGCTGATACTTGATGGAAATCCATGATAAATTGAGTCAAAATATAGGCAAGCCATTCATGATATTCTAGTATTTGAATTTTAATTACCAGATCTTGACTTCGATGAAACTCGAGTATTTTGATATGGGTTCAATGCTTTCAAATTCATATACAATCAACGTGGGAGAAATAAGAAATGAGCGTTATTTACATTGCTGAATTCAAATATTCAAATGGAAAATCATTTTTTGTCATCGCAGGGATCATTATATTATTTCCTTTCATTTTCATTCGAGCGAATTAAAAGATATTCTATAAATTGAAAAACATACAGATAACTTATAATAAATAGAATAAGAAAATTAATCTCTCAACATTACAAAAATCTAAACAGATGTTGCTGCTCTCGGTAAGACCCTTGTGCCAATGCTTATCTTTCTCGGTGAGAAATTCAATTTAGAAACGAATAATGCCATAACTAAATTAGGAGCAACAGATGATGCTATATTTTTGAGATATCTACTCTTTTTAGAATCAAGAAAATCGCTAAAGAAGTTTTTCTTTTTCTTATGAAATAGCTAATGAAGTTTTACTTCTAACACTCGCACTGCGTAGCTCAGGATATTTTATTTTATTTATTTTATTGTTCGTTTTGCATCGTAATATTACTAAATATATATTTATGTTCAAGTAGCTATAAATCAAAATCTACAAAAATTATTAACTGATATGAATTGATTAATTGATAGAGTTTTGAAAATTGTAGAATAAGAACAGTTTTATTATTGGGGAATAAAAATAGTGTAGAGAAATATATAGGTATCATCTGTTGTAATAGGTATATGATCTCTTATTATTTTTACATTACTTTTTTTGATTGAATGGGAGTTTATTTCTTTTTATATCATTATTAAGTAAAATTCACTAGACAGTAAAGTATGAGAAAGGAAAGATTGGTGTAATTTTTTTCTTATAAGTATATTTTCAATAATTAAGCAAACACATACATTTTACGAGTATATATAGATACATACGATAAAATAAATTTGCAGAACTCTCATCCTATAGCCCTTTGTCCATCATCTAACTCTGGATTTACTGCTTTAGCTGGCTGGCCCAGATGCTTCATTACTATCTAATAATATTTCCAAGATCGACCTGTTCACATCAATATTCTCTTCCTCAGTCTCAGGCACATTATCATCTATATACATATTTTGTAAAACAACACATGCATTTACAATTTTACACGTAGTTACCGGTTTATAGTAAAAAAACTCCAATTTTCAGAAGGCAAGGAAACTTGTCCTTCTTTACAACACTGCAGCACAAGATTTTTAGCTGCTTATGTTTATTATAACGGCTCTCTAGAATGGAATGAGTAGCCTATCTATACCTAAATAAAACAGATGTATCAATTCATTAATAAGATAAGAGCAAAAGCTACCTAGCAAAAATACTCATCCTGTCCAGCTACATCTAATTCTCTTAAAAATGTATGGACCTTATGAACCGACTCCAAATGAATCCATCTTTAGTACTTTCCTGGAAATCGTGCATTCACATTAGACTTTCAACTTGGCATCACATATCTTCAAATAAATTACAAATTAATTTAGTAAATGCAACCTCACTACCAACACTTACCAATTGATTGGTAATGTTTACGATTAATGTATATTTGCTCGGGACATCCAGGATCCTAAAGGATGAGGAGATTCAAAATTGGTCATCTAGTTTTTCTAAATTCTCTGGTAAAGAAACCCATTCGTTGAATATTTCGAGATTGTCAAGGGCTTGGGTAACTTCATTTGCTACAATACTCGACAGGAATTTGTTTGAACAAATGTCAAGCTTATTTATAACTTCCGCTTGCATAAAACTTCAGTACTCTTAATATCTTCAACAGAAATTTAGCATTATATTGTACGTATGTTTGAAATACTGACCTTTGTCTTTGCCTCTATGGACCGGTTTTATAATATCCGGTTAACCGAAGGTTGAGTGTCAACTTAACCGAGGGTCAACCGTGACTTTCTGTATTATGAACAGCCAACCGAAGATGGAACTGACAGACATTTCAACTGGCCTTTATGCTTCAACTGGCGGTCGATCAACCGACACTCTCTTTTCTAATAAGCTCAGGGCAGAACATGAGTCTCATCTAAACGTTTTGCATGCTGCCAATAATCTGGCGAATTTAGTCTGTAGGTTGAAAATATTTGCCAAAGTGGAGCTGCTAGTTTATTTCTATTATGATAAAGGTACTCGTTGATTTTTTTAGTAAATTTAGTACTGGAATTGCCAGTATTTATTTAGCAGGAAGGATTAACCCAAGGGAAATTTTCCAATCAAGAAAATAGTATACATGATATAAAAAGAAATATTGCTTAAAAGATTTATCTGGATATAAGATAATGCGTATCATAGGATTAGAGGAAGCCCTATTATCAGCTTACTCCTTCTCTTAACACGTATTTATTTGCGTATAGATGCCTTAAAAGTGTTACTACAGAGAAGGGGAACTACAGTTTAATTTAATCTCTGACAATGATAAATCCCCAGAAAACCTTTACCACAGAGATATACTCTCTTTTATATAAGAAAGTGCAAAATATTTCATATTTGGTATTATCTGTACAATGTTAAAATGTATATATTCAATTTGTCTGTATATGCTTCCTATTTTATTACCGTCTTCATAAAAAGTATTGAAGGTTTATAAGTTTGTTATAACACGACAATCGAAAAAAAAAGCTTCAAAATACTTTTATAGAGATATTATAACTTATAGAAGGTTCGACCTTACTATAAACCCATACTATAATATTCTAGTAGGGTAAAAATGGCCCATTTCAACTGATTTCTGCGTATCGTACAAGATGCGATCAGTGGGAGATGCGTTCAGTGGGATACGCGGTTATCCCATTTTTCTTACCTGGGCGAAGTACGAAATGCGGTCAAGATACTAAGGGATTAACCATAAACGCCTTGACTAAGATATTTGTCATTAATTGTAACATTAAAGTAATTCTGCGTAATGAATAAATAATATACAGTAAAATTCAAGTTATTGCCACTACTACGGATAAAGGCGATACATAATGACTACGTATATCGAAAATATCGCCGATAAGATAAAAGTGGTGTTTTTTCGTGGATTTGTCTCAAGGAGAAAATTGCAAACCAAGGATAATTTTACAGTAAAGATTTTTGAACATAAATGTTTCAAATGCAGAAGTGAAAGCTGCTTTCTTCCAAGATGCGAAAAGAGTAAGAGAAGACGACAATAAACTGTTTTAGTGAAGCATCTTAGGTTGGAAGCCGAAAAAACAGAACTGCAATAAATAAGATCTGAAATTATTTTTTTTATTGAGCTAAGAAACCTCATTTGAGGCTTATTACAGCTTTTCATAAAATGTACATCTCAATAAATAATAAAATGTATAGAATTGTAATATTTCCTTGATGCTGGTCAGGGATATCCATTATTTAGCAATCACTAGGTTTCTTGTTTTTTGTCACTCTAGGAGGGAACATTTCTAGATGAAGCGGTAGATCATCAGACATTTCTTTACTTCTGGTCCAGTAATAAACATTTCGATACAAAAAAGAGATTGACATTTCTTTGAGTTTTTAGTTGTCACTGTACTACTTTTATACGCTCATGCCACTTATGACCGCAAGTCCCACCATTTTTGTCTTCGACAGCATCTCCCACTGCCTGCTTCGATTTTTGAACGCTCATCAAGAGGTTCTATTAAGTCACAATATAATAGATAGATAGATAGATAGATATTTATTTGTGTTACCAATCAATACTGATTTTACACACGTCAAAAAGAAGTATATGTAGAATTAAAATAAACAGCATTAATAATTACATCTAAAATACAATAGTTCATATCATAGAAATTCTGGCAAATAGAAGCTGGAAAATGTCGCAAAACGTAGATATAGAAATTAAATGGATTTTTTTGATTATTGCCGTCAAATATATTTTTTGTATGGCGTGATCAATCAAATTCTGTCAGTTTGTCTCAGAATTTACCAAAACGACGGTAAAAACATAATTCTAGTAATGACAGCTTTATTGAGCATTTATGTGTAGATAAAGTTATAGTAGGTTTATGAGCATTGTAAGTAATGAGCATTTAAAACCTATCTTAAGTGATTTTATGAATAAGATTGTTAGTTTATAACTCAATAATTCAATTATGTTCTTAAGCAAAATTAAATTTAAAAAGCTATCTATTTTTTCAACGAATTTTATAGCTTGGGTTTCGAACTGTAACTATCTCACTTTTAACGACATAATTTAATCTAATTGGTTATGATCAAAATATTACTCGCTATTGAAAAGACCTATATTAAATATTTGATGACAAAGCCATTGAAAAGTAATGTTAGAGCTGTAGGTGATTCTAATGTGGAGTACTGACTTTATTTATACCTGATACTCGCTTCTCAGCTATTATTAGTATATTTCTTGGAACAACAAAGATAAAATCAACAGCTTTCTATGAATGTACCGCCATAGATACCTTTTTCTCACAGTTCATTGAGACCTCTCGAAAGATCACACGTAATCAATTAATCGTCCCGAAAAAAGACAAATGGAAGAGACACTCCAAATGAAAAAAAGGAAATATCCAAACCTAGATAATGTTTGTTTCACTCGAAGCAGTTTCAGATGTTCATTCATGTCAATAGTAGCGATACAATCTGTGGTATTTGGGATGGGCTCTTAACTTTCAACGTCTTATCAGTGGTTGTTGCTTTGAAATATATATACAACTTTATATGTTTGTGATGTCGATGTCAGCGAAACGACCTTTCCATTGCGATGATATCTTGATCATTAACTGACTTAAAAGTTGAATGTTCAATCACCTTTATCCCTACTAAGAGCTACTGGAAACAGAATCATAGAAAAATAGAAATTATTAAAATATTAGTATATAATAAAATATGATTTATAGAAAGGTGATTTTGCATTGGGTTAGAAGTTTACTGAGTAATTCAGAATTGAAGAAAAATCGGAATTGGTCATTGAATACGCTGGTGCGGCGTTTGCACCGTTATTCAATCAATCATTCATTGATGGGACGATTCTTTCTACTCATGGCCATGTACCGAAATGACCGTTTCAGAATGATCACAAAATTGATTCAAACGTAGGCTGGATCGTTCTCTCTGCTACGCATGAGCGTGATATTTCAGTGACAGTTTTCTTGAAAAATAATTATCCTGTAGCACTCATATTATGATATTTCTGAATATGAATTCAGATTTCTATGTAATTAAGAAAGACTATGTAATATCAGCCATTTTCTGGTAAATAACAAGATTAGCTAGTAGGTACGTCTAACTCTGCCGACAACAACTAATGCCAGGGAAAATAACCTTTCCGGTAATAAATAACGTCAAAAAACTGTTAAGACAATACCTACAATTTTACATTGTTTCAATATTGCATAATAGCACTATGAATGCTCAATCAGATTGATTACCAAACATTTTTTTAAATATTTTCATGACTAATTAACATAACTAGGTTCGTGTATTTCTTTCAGTGTTGATCAATATAATATTTCTGATTCAAAAAGTGCCAAGTGATGTTCCAATACTATGCAATTCAGATGATTTGAGTAAAGACGTTTGAAGATATGTTGCCATTTGAGAATGACACACTTCGAATGCGTTTCTTTTTGTATCGCTCCAAAGAATTCAATATTTGTATCCTGCTGATTATGCCAGAAGATTGGAATTTGGTCCCCGGTTTATAAAAAAGCATAATTAGAATGATTTCCTTAGAAAAAATATTTGGTCATATAAACACCGCATTACAAGTTGCGGTATTTTTAATCAACATAATGGAAGACACTAGAATACAAGCAGTCCCTACTTGTCACGATTTGTTTGTCATTATAGTCGATTTAGAGTAAACACTAATCGTTTCGTATTCTAGATTCTTTTGTCGCTGTTTAGAAGAAAATTTGAATGAAAATAAATATATCAAATTTTTCTTGATAATTGATGATGATGATGATGTTCCTCTCAACCAAGTGATTTACTTTCAACAAGACGGAGCCCCTACCCATAACTCTATTCGAGTAAGAGAATATTTAGATACCTACTCATTTTGGAAACCGTTGAATAGGGACGTAAGCATCTACAAGACGGCCAACGCGATCGCTGGATCTAACACCTCCAGATTTTTTAAGAGCAGTTCCTTTACGCTGCTTGTGTACTTGTGGTAGGGGCTTAACAAACAGAAATCTTCACGTAAGAAACAGCGTTATATAATCTATTTCTGAAGATCCTCGATTATCCGAAATAAGTGTTATCCCTAGATAATCGAAACTCGGATTATTAAATACATGAACAAAGCCGATTTTTTTATTAGTCCAGAAAGATAACATACTGCACTCGCCTACAGTTATCTTTTAGGTATGTACCTTGTTATATGGGTATATTTCTAGGGTTAATACAAAATGCTAGGTGTTTACTCAAATGAAAAAAATAGGGATAGCTCCTAGCCAGAAGATAGGTAAATTTCACGGGTTTTATTTCTTACTATTTAAGTGTTAAGGAAAAATGTTTGAAATAAAAGCTAAAGGTTACAGATCATATCTACAACGTCAAAATATTTTTGATGAACAGTAATCAACGGAAACTTTTTCTGTTCTGTTTTCAAGTGTGGGCGGTCGCCATTTTTAAACTACCAGTCCGATCATACTGAGATAATTGTGCGACTGATTTTTGTGAAAATTTTTTTTTACACGTAAATATGAAACATACAGCGTGAGTCAAGAAATTTTTTTAAATAGCTGCCCACACTTTTCTTCGTAGAATTCGAAAAGCACATCATTGCGTACGGGAAGGTAGATTAAATTTAACTGGCAAATAAATAATGGTACTCAGGTTTAACATTTAAGTTTGAAAATAATTATTACATCTTTGTTTTTTTGTATTTTCCTTTGTAAAAATCATTAAAAATGTATTTGATTCTTCCATGGAAAAAGAGAGGATACTATTTATCAATGATATCACTTTTTTATGAAGGCATCTGGATAATCCAGTCTGATTCTAAATTCGAATTTCGAGAATTTTTTAGTTCATCTGTAAGGATGGGTTTGGGTTCTTGACCAGGGTCTGGATTTTTGTGTACTTTTCCGTATGTATGTTTGTTGATAGGATTCCTGATGTGTCTTAGTGCCACTGAGACTCATAAGTGAAGGATACCGTAACTTTATGTGCGAGTATGACTCTTTGGTGGAGGGTTCCATGCCTAAGGGGTTTCGAGTTTTTTGAATGGATTTTTGTGACATTCTAGATATCTTTAAGTGTTGGGATGATGCGTGAGGGGTCTAAGTAATATTGCCGCTTGCGGTAGGAGTTAATTAGCAAAAATCGTCACGTAAGGGAAACGCGTTATGCTGTCTTCATGAGACATTATATCGCTGGGTATCTCTTTCTTTCACATTATCTCTCTCTTATTAGTACTAAGGACGGGTATAGGAATAAGGTATAAACCTGTCACTTAAGCTCGTTGATCACGGTGTGACATAAACAATTGCTACCTCGTCCACTTGGCTCGATCTATGCTACTGGTCCACATCTTATTTCTGGATCACTAATGTTATATATCACTTTACCTAGGCCTAAAGTTATCTGGACTCGCTTATTATCTCAACTTGAGCACCAAGAAGTGATAAATGCTTCTTGCTCTAACCAAATCGGTGGCCTATGTATATCAACTACTGATGATTTTGCTTCTGCATTCAGCCGTGAATTAACTAGTCAACCTTCATGCCCCACTGAAGCAAATGACTCAACTCGCCTAAGCTGGCACCTTGGACAATCTGAGCTGTTGCTCATTTTTAGAAAATCTGGCACTGAATATCACATGAAACTCTCTGTTGCCAGTGCAGGCTACTAGCGTTCAAGGCTCACAGTGCTTCCAGGAGCTGCTTTTTGGCGAAAATTGGGTGGCTTGACACTAACTACATCACCTCTTAGTGTTCCTGCAAAAGTTGTTAACTAGTATTTTGCGGTTATTTCTACGATGGACCCATAACAACAGATGAAATACCTACGTGAGGTCATCGCTTCTATTAAATCTAACGCTTGCGGCTCTGATGGAATTTCTCGCAGGATGATACTGCTGACTTTTCCTATTCTAGAATTGATCACAATAGTGTTCAACCCATCATTCAGTGAGGGTAATTTTCCTGCTATCAAGAAAGAAGCACTGATCGTTCCTGTAAACAAGATAGAGTCCAACTACACCAAGTGAATATCGTACTATTGCTCTACTGCCATTTATAAGCAAAGCCATCGATCGTCTAGCATATAATCAGCTATCATCATATCTTCTGTAGCACAACTTGCTGGACACTCAACAGGGGGGATTTCGACCTGGAAATAGTACGGAAACTGCTTTGCTCAGATTGGTTCATTTGATACTAGAAAACTGACTGTAGGTACTCATTCTGTTTTATTCTCCCAAAGCCTTTTACAGTCTCTCATGCTTCTGCGTAAACTTGCGCAGTCTCCTAGTTTCAATTCTATCTAAGTTGTCGCATGCGGGCTGTTAAATGTGCTGAGTGCACCTCCTGGAAGTGCACCAACATCGGTGTTCTTAAGGTTCAATTTTGAACCTTTGCTATTTTCCATCTTAATCAACGCTGCTGATTCATGCATTCGTGATGCTTCTTACCTTCTTTATGCTGATGAATTAAGATCCTCTATTACCAACAGTTACGGATCAGTGATTGAGTCTCAACTAATAAACTAAACCTCAACCTTGGAAAGACTAAAGCTATTGTCTTTCTTGTTCGGTAATTTATAAATAAGCCCTAAGCTCACCTTCGTGGATCATGTTCGCCATGTCAAAACTGTTTCTTATCAGCTTTACAGTCTTCGAAGTTATACTGACCAACAACTGTGCAAGATTTTGGTCAATGCACTAATTCTACCACACATTCATTACTGCCTCTTGGTTCTTCAAGAAACTGTGACTGTGCTGGACCTCAAATTGCAGCGCCTCATCAATAGAGGTGCACGTTTTGTCGTTGTCTCGTGATGCATCTATCTCACAGGCTCGATGGGATCTTGGATGGCTGACCATTGAAAACTATCGTCGACCCTTCTTTGGCCTTATAGTCTACCGTGTCCTACCTTCCTATTTGGCAGAGCTCCTGGTGATTTTTACTGTCGCGTGCCCACGTCGGCTCATCAACTGGCTATTCTAAATTACCGCACGGACACTGATAAAGATGCGTTTTCAGTTGTTGCTCCAATGCTCTGGAACGCTTTGTCTGCCTCAGTCAAGCTTCCAGCTACCATCGCTACCTTCAAGGTCCTACTTCGGAGTTGGCTCGCTGATCAGCAATGCCATGCAAGCTACTTGATGCTATTTCTACAATTAACTCTAATCAAGAATTTATTCTATTAAAAATGTATATATTCTTTATGTATTTATTTTATTTATTTACCCGACCACACATTTTTTTCTAGTGTGTGTTGAAGAATAAAACAAACCATCTTGACACGAGAGCAGCTCTACCAAGGAATAATTGAAACCTTTGCAGGATTAGCACTGCTGGACGTTATGATTGAGATAAAATTTGGAAAAAGAGTGCATAGCGAACAATGGGCAAGCTCTTGAATATTCCGATGAATTGTGTAAGTTAATAATTTTTCAATGCCTGCCTGTTGTATGTGTATTTTCAATATACAAATAATTTTGATTTCAAAAGCAGGTAAAATACTGCAGCTTTCCTGGTATTTTAGTTAACAAAACCTGAAACCAAAATTCTAAGATGTACCTAATCTTTTGTTTTTATTTAAGCTGCTGTTTATATTATAATCTACTGAGAATTAAATAAAAAAAAATTAATCTAATGACAGCATAACTATGGTAGTCTTATAAATTTGTAATGAGAATTCTAAATGCTATATATAGGGTGCGTATTATAAAAAAGGAACAGATGCATTTGATAACTTTCTGATCTGACCCCGTATAGGTACGCATTGTGAAAACGGTATATTACTCCAACATTGTTCTATAGAAAATTAATGTTAGACATAACATGTATCAGTTTTAATAAAGTAGTTATATTTTATGCTTTTAATGCTATTGCTCTCTTCATGCTCAACATTTAACGCATCCGATAAAATCTAATATTTTAGGACATCCGTTAAAACATCTCCACAGAACAGCTGCTTTATATGGAAAGTGATCACAGTTGTCGAGTCTTGTGTTGCTTCTAAGGTTATGTTGAACTCTTTCTATCATATATTTGACTCAAATTGGAACCTTGAGAATCATAAAAGTCTGCATTGTGTCATTTAAGAATTTATTTTTCTGTTGGTGATTCATTACATGAATAATCTGAAAGTGATGATAATATTGTGTAGAATGATCTGAGACTGTTATTGTAATAAGACATGAACATGAAACTTAAAAACTCTGAAATAATTTCATTTGAGGGTTGGTTGCTGCTGGCTTATAAAATTAATTATCAAAAGCCGTTATAAAAAATGGCTCTTTATATTATAATGAACTTAAGTCTAGAAATAAAAAAATCTTGTGGTGAATACTTGTCTATCTACTCTATTCCTTATATTTTATAATTTTAATTCATAATGACTAGGTGCCTACCTTATACTTTAATGTCGCTCGCTTTTAGAATGTTTTGAGCAATTTTGTAAGACACTTCAGCAATATCTACATCCTATCCAGAGATGCAAAGCTTGTTTTAAAACATTTGATATTTTTCAACCGTTGGTCAAGCTCACAACCAAAGTTTCGTATATAAAGATCAATTATAGGTAATCATCTAACACCATAATTTGTCAACTTCAAAATATTAAGACCAAGAAATAAGTAAGCCTTAAAAATGTTTCTAAATATGTTAAATATAACGACTGACGTTAAATTTAACTCTTGTGTTTTACAACTAGTTATGGATTTTAATCAAGCCTTAAAATATCGGATGGAGTGTCTTTAAAAAAATGTTTATTTTTCAATTTGCCCTGTACGTCTTGAGCCATAGAAAATATTTAAATTTTGATTTTACCATTCAAAGTAATGCCTCAAAGGAACTCATGAAACTCAAAACATTTTTTCGTTATTACCAACAGTTATAGAGATACCCTACAAAAGTCTCAAATGTGGGATATTGGATAACCTAAAAAATTGTCGAATATGGGACACACTTTACATAATATTTCCAACACATTTTATATTATTGTTTTCTTTTGTCTCAACAGCCGTTTGGGCACAAGAGTTCATTCATTTGGTCTTTGAAAGGACCAACTATTTCCACTATATTTATTATCTGAAAAAAATCCTTCCAGTTCTTTGCACAAACAGTTTTATATTGTACCTATATTCTTCAGTTCCAAAAACGTTTTTACTTAAAAAGTTGAAGATGTAGTGAGAGTTAACATGTCAGGCATATTTTTTAAGAACACTATTTGAAGGAATAATAGAGATATTAAAATCCATAACTTTATTAATCGTTTTTGATTATTTATCTTAGAAACCAGCAGCAAAGAATATAGATACCTACTAAGTAAATACTTAATAGTATTATTTGCCAGCAGCAACCAAATCTCAAAATAAACTAGTTCAGACTTCTGAAATTCTACGTTAAAGACTTATTACAATGCCAGTTTCAGATCAATCTACAAAATATAATTATTATTTTCTGTCATCAACTCAGATTATTAATTTAATGAAACAGCAGTTGACAGATAATTTCTCAAAACAAATTCAGAGTTCTATGATTCTCAAGGTTCATTATCTATATTTTCAATATTATTATATTAGCAAATATATATGATAGGAAAAGTTGAACATAACCTTAAAACAAAACCAAGACTCGTCAAATGTCATTACTTTCCATACAAAACAGTGTGTTCCGTGGCACCTCTGAAAAGATTAATCAGATTTTACCAGATCCGTTAAATGTTGAGTTTACAGAATATCAACGTCCGATAATTTTGAACGGTTCTCTTATTGAATGGACTCAATTGTTGATACGCTTATTGTCTGTTTTCTTGTTGCTATCCTGTTTAATGCATGTGTTGAGTCGTGCCACAAGCTTATGCCCTCCTCTAAGAACTCTCCTTTCCCCACATTAAAACCTCTTTAGATACCTGCTTGTCAGTTTGAATTTCAATTCCTTTTATATATACCTCCTGGAGGTGAAAATATGTAAATCTGAAGGCCCTTAAACAGAGAGTTCATAACATCCCAAACGGTCTAAGAGTGTCTTGGTGGCTAAAGGTTTGGCACCACACTTTGTGCTGCCTTTAGCCTTGTATCATTGTTATAGCCCATGTTTCACAAAAAGCATCGATGTTATATGGCCAATTGACGTAACACATCTAGCATTCTACATCAGTTCGATTCTAATCACTAATCGACAAACATAATTATGAGTACCAAATTCCTTGTCTTATATTTCATTCAAAATAGAACAAAAAGGCCTTACATCATTTAAATATAAAGAGAAGTCAATTTGGCCAATTTTATCAACTTTATAGTTGTAAAAACTGACAATCATAGTTTCTTTAAGTGTATGTGAATGAACAATTCATTATAAGCTAGATCGATGACAAATTAAATATTTAATGGAAGAACTGCCATTCCTTCTTTTATAATGCTCGATTTCAAAATGCGATTAGAAGTTTAATGCAAGGCAAATATGCAAATTGAAAACGTGCTAAAACAAAAGAAATTGGCTGTTATAGATTTTAAAAAATCACAGAAAAAAACTATAATAAACATTTTGTAATTCTTTAGCATCAATCGGTTTCAGAAAAGTATATTTGACGTTTTTAGCATTGTGCTCGTTGGTCGGTTCTGGCAGAATGGGAATGATTTCCTCAAACATGACTGCAAACTCATCAATTGTCTGAGAAAAGCATATTCGAAAGAATATTGTCGTCGTGTGGTCTTGGGGGATCAATTTCATAGCCTCCAAATTCGCCAGATCTTATGTCCCATGATTTTTTGTACGGGGTTATGTGGTGATTTGTGAACAAATATAACCATTGCATTCCAGTCAATGAAACCAAAAATACGTGTACGCTATTTCAAACTGATCATCTTTTATATGCCAATAAATGTCTCCTATCTCCATATTCTATTATATTGTATTCAATAGAATTACTATTTAATCGATTCTATAGCAATTAAAAAAAATCTTATATTTGTGTAATGGTTTGCAGTAATCCCACTGGCTTATATTTCTTTTGTTCTACGCCTATGGTGTATCAAGATAAGTACTTACATTTATTTTTATGTGCTACTGTTGTCATTGAATTTTTATGGCTCTGGTTCGAATTATTATTCGAATAAAAAAGATGTGAATTTTCATTGGTACCCCTTGTACACAATTCCACTGTACCGTCATTGGGTAATAACTTTTCCAAGTAACGAAGATGTTAGTGACAGTTTATGGTGCCGATTTTTGGGTATCAGGGCCGTAATAGTGCTTCCAGGGACCTAGGAAGTCGCTAATAACATTCAGACTCGTTTGGATGTCCATGGTAATATCTAATATGAAAAGGCATTTTAGAGGTTTTCCATCAATCGATTCTTCCAGAATTTGTCGACTGTTTTATAACATTTATCTCCATATGACGAGCATAAATTACATAAATAGAAAGGTTTCTTTAAGAGATCTAACTGCTCACCTGCTTAGAGATGATAAAGTCGATTCAATGAAGATAAGCTTCAACAATCTAGACAATTGATTTTGAGTTGAGAAATAACTTTTCAGACGGTCCTGGTCAACGTTGTAAGACATTTAATTTTTTACGATTACAAGTTTTAGGTACCGATGTTTCAAAAATCAAATTTGATGCACTTATTGCTTTTATGTAGGTAGTAATAAACTTTATGTCTTTTTAAAAAAACATAAATAATGAAATGTTATCAGCAAGATAATTTACTACAGAGATCCCTATCTACACCGCAGACCCATAAAGTATAGCGGAGAAAAAAATCTGTTGACCACATGACTACTGAAACTTGGGCTTTTGGAGTACCTACCTAACGAGAATAAGTAGCAATATTTATGACTGTGAATAGGTATAGAAAATGCTGTAAAAATATTGACCTTGTATCGAGATGAAAATAAGTTTCATAATATTAAATCATCGTTTGTCCCGTCACAGAAAAAAATAGTGTATTACACGGGAAAAATATTAGATTTTAGCTCTAACACAACCTCTAGCTAAAATCTAGTACTTTTTTCCCTTGTATAATAAATATTATTATTATATAGTATATATATATATATATATATATATTATATAGTATTAAGTATTATTAACAGCTGTGTTGGCTGATACTTGATGGAGATCCATTATAAATTGAAACAAAATGATAATAAGTTTCCACTTAAATATTTTAACACTTGACAATTGTTTCGGCTTACTGTAGATACCTTTTTCAAACGTGAGTCTTAACTAAACTGATTCCATATGTTGAAAAATTTATGTACCTACTATGAGTAATAGGAAGATGAATTATTTTTTGACGGAAGTGAATCTTTTGTTTTATGTCTTAAAACGCTTTTTTATATCCTTCGATATTATGTTTTTAGATATTACTTGCTATAGTAAGTATATGCGCTATATAAAAGAAATACTTTTAATCTCAATAGGAACTCATTGTGTGTGTCCGATGTGTGGTATTCAGAGCCTTTTTATTTGCTGAATGGGAATACAGTTATTTATCAAATATAATTCTTCAAATTCATCAACGCTTTCGGGATTATTATTCCCTTCGTATGATCAAATTTTTTAAGTTTTACGGATAATAACCAGATGCATTTGATAGTTATGAAATCTTCAATTTTAGTCAGTTTTTCTCTTTCTCTATCTATTATTTAAGAGTGTCTGTGTATGACCGCAATATTATATCTCTAAATGAAAATCAAAAAACTAAATTTCCACTAATACCTATATGGTCAATAGGACAATTGTTTTGGTACATCGTGGCTTTCTCAAATGTGAGTATTAAGTAAATAATAATAATAATATAAATAATGAAAGGAGGAACTCATAATAGATTCCGTCATCCTGGAGCAGACACGCCACAAATGTAGAAACCTCAAATAGCATATATCGATTACCAAAAGGCATTCGACTATGTACCCCTCAATTGGCCTCTAAGAACCTTGAAAATTATTAAGATTGATAAACACATTAAAAACCTTCTAAATATTCCATGACAAAATGAAAAACATAGCTGAAGATAACTACAGGTCAACATAGCATGGAAACAGAAGTTATCAAAATAAAGCGAGGTATATTTCAGGTAGAAATGAATATGGTGTCACCATTAAAAGTGGTAATGCGATGGAGAGAATAGGCCATCTCTTTTTTATGGATAACCTAGAAAACTACGCAACAAGTAATAAACAACTAGAAACGGTACTGAAATTAACACAACAATCGAGTAATGAAATCGGAATGACCTTTGGAATAAAGAAATGCCAGATAGTGAAAGTCTTAAAGGGAAAATTGGTTGAAGCACCACCTATACAGCTAGACAGAAACACAGTCATACAGTCAATGTCGGCGGAACGACTTTCAGCACAGGCAAAACAACATTGTAAAGACCAAACTAAATTCCAGAAATACTACTGCAGCAATAAATATTTATGCCCTCCCTGAACTTCAGTAATCATTTGGTATAGACCCACAAAGATCTCGAAAGCGTCAACAGGAGACTACGAACAAGCCTAACAAGATACAGAATGCACCACCGCAAATCAGCTGTTGAACGTATCACCTTAAAAGGAAAAGAGGCACTATAAAGGCATGATGTAACCAAAAAATCATGGGGTTAAGGACGTTTTCTGTATACGAATCATAATGCACTACACCAGATAGTTGGCAGAATACACACCACTTAAGCTTAGCTCCCAGAACTTTACACCATTCTCGACATAGACGGATGAGGACAAGTTGCAAAAATGGAAATCGAAAGAGTTACATGGAAGATACAAATACGAACTGGAAAAGAATAACGTTGACAAAAATGCTTCGGTGGAGTGGATCAGAATTGGCAATGTATTTCCAGATACTGAAGAATTTATTTTCGCAATCTAAGACCAGATCAAGACGCGAAACTACCAAAAATACATACTGAGGGAAGACATCCCAAATGACAAATGTCGTAAATGTAACAAAATCAGGAATCAATATAGCATATCCTTTCTGGATGCCAAAAACTAGCAGAGAAAAAAATACCTAGAAAGATACAAAAAGTCGCATGTTCTCAAGATCTGTGACACAACTTTAGAAATTACAACACCCTATTATGAGTACCAACCACCACCTGTTAATAAAAAAAAAACAAATTAAAAAATATTAGGACAAGGCAATTATCACTGACAAAACTATGCCACATAACAAACCGGATGTAACACTAATAGATGGAGCTAATAAAAGAGCTAGGCTTGTCGGTCTATATCTATCCCAAACAACCATAATATTGATGCAAAATAAAACGAAAAAAATGAGAAGTATAATCACCTTTAAAGAGAGATCCGAGAAATATGGCACTTGGATACCCGTAATCGTCTCATCGATTGGCCTAATACTACTCCTTGTTGATGTTCGACCGAGGCTCCTCATGACATATATGCTGAGGCCAGAAGCAGCTTAACTTTGCCTCGTTGTTCGCATGATAACACCGTCAGATCATGAGTGCTATACTGTAAAAGTAGAAGTAAATGTAATGATTTCTTTACTACTATACGATATAAGATCTTCCTTGTCTGTAGTTTGTGAATGGAACAGTACATAGATCCATAATCCTAACCCTTGAATTTCGTCTCTTAGGAGCTTAAGGTTCTTATATTAGGGCCACATCCACATCCTTGTCCGACAGAAGCAGCATCCTCTTGGGATCGAAACATTTCATACGCTTTCTTTCAGATGTTTTCCTTTTGGTACTAGTGTTCGTTAGGAAATTGTATCAGCCCTTTTGGATTTCTACCAAATCTTACAGCCTCTATGTTCGTTTCCGTTTTCAGAGTGCTGGTCTCATATTTGGAGACTATCTTTTTATTTATTTGGATGAACACCTCCTCCTTCTTAGTGCTCATTTGCCTCAGGTACTGCAGAGAGTTCTTATAGCCTTTTTTGGCTTTTTGTTCCGGTGAAGCCTCCTTCTTCTTGTTCCTCAGTTCCGCTGTATCGAACCCATCCAAGAACACCCTCTCGGTATTGGTATTGGTATCAATTCCGTTTGACAGTAATCATCTTCGGTTTCTGCACCGAGCTCCAGGTCTCCCATGACCGATGAAACTCTTGGGTTCACCTTTGCATCCCTGAGGATCAGGCTCCATATCAAAAAGTGATGTTGCTGACCCCCTTCCCTAGAATCCGTTTGGGGCCTGGCCGCTCCCGAAGAAGCGGTTCTAATAACCTGATTATGGGTACCACTTTTTTTACTTCATTACTCATCATTTGTATGAGTTCCTTTTTCAGTCCGTGAAGGTAGAGATTTAACCCTTTTCCTTACTTCTCTCCCCTCATGTGCCTATTTGCGACGATCCAGAGGTCCTTGACGACATTTCTGTACATCCACTATCCGCAACATGTGGAGGCGCCCAGTAGTTGGGAAAGGCCTCGGGTACAGGTAATAATAAGAATATTGAATATAACACACGCACACTGAACTTCAGTTACTCTATACAACGCTTAACTCTCACAGAATCCCTCATATATGTGCATTAGTATATACATTAAAATCCCAAACAATTTAAAAACTATAAGCAGATTATTGGTGTTCAATAATAAAGTAAAACCACTTCTAGTAAATATAGAACCTTACAGTTCAGGCGATCTCATTAATGCAAATTTGTCAATACAAGGGGTAAAGTATTGACGTCTTTTTTATTTAATGTATATATACATAATAAAAATTTATATATGAAGGTATATATATGTTCAATCATGATCCTTGATTACCAAATAAAGATGGTGGTTGATAGACTTAATATCTAAGATCTAAGTTTCAGTACTTTCCACAAATCAGTAAATACTGTGAGCGTAATATTGCCAAGTGCATTCAGGAATTGATCGAAATTTTTCAACAATTTAATGTTAGTTGATCTTAGTGAACAGGAAATTGGACATTCAAATGTAAAATTTGCGTAGAGTGGCTCTACGTTGGGTTTGAATATAGGAGGTTCGTATTCCTGGATAATTTCTAAATCCTCGACGGTTTGCGGCGTAAAAACATTTCAACTGTTTTTGAAAGAAATCGTGGCTGATTGGAGCTGTCTTGATTTTCGATGTATTTACATATCGAGTTTATGTACAAGTTTAAGTCATTATATATGCTCCTGCTGATTTGTTTTGATAAGATCGCTATAATTTTGTGTATTACCGGAAGAATACAACAGGGTAAATTGATTTATTTTAAAATTGGAAGCTTTTCTAGGCAAGATACCCAGTTTTGTAAGACATATTGAGGAAGTTCTTTATCTATTTAGTAACCATTAACAAACAGTAACAAACTTTTGATCCAGAAAGTTACTGGACTCCCCTAACCGTTAACATATCATAGGTCCGAGCTACTAAAGACAAAATACCCCTTTTTGTGAAAACAGGTTCAAAAATCTTGACCCTATTATGTTCACGACGAATCCGGGTTTCCATTGAAGACGAAGAGACTTTAACAGTCTCAGGATCATCTAAAAGTAAAGATTGATTTAGATGATGATCAGGAATATTTGAGAACAGTGTATATAGATATATTTGAGACAATGCTTTGTCCTGGCAAATAAGATAGATACTACAGTCGTGGGTACTTGTCTCTGTAAAATGAGAAATAGTTCAATGATTGCTCTCTGAAAATGATCGTTTTATCCAATAACTTTACAAAACTAAACTTAATATGCCTATAACTTCTGAAGTCTTCAAATCAATTTTGCATTACGATACAAAATCCTTGTGGAAGAGATTCCGGTCGTACCTACTGTATTTACACATGTTTCATTGGTGTTCTCTCAATCTAATTTGAATTTCAGATGTAGGTACAGAAGATCTGGTCCATCTCTAAGACACGCTTGACAAATGACACAGAGCTTGGACTGACCGCTAGCGGCAGGATATGTTCAAGTCAAAATATAATAATGAAAACAGATATTCGGACCCTAACTGTTTAAACAGTAGATAGGTACATTACAATAATCTAGTAAATAAATTGGCTAGTGAACCAACCCTTTGGTCAATAAACTACCTAATTTAATTGGACCATTATCAGATTCTTATTACATCGTTTTCAATTAAATGAAGGCGATCTCTCGATGACAATATTAGTTGTTTTTTTGTAGACGTAAAGTCAAAGTATTTGAGGGTATTGTTGATATATACATGTTCCTCAGTTAATTCATAATTCTTAGAAAATATAACATTAAATAACTGATATTTTTTCTGTCTGAATACATCACCCTAGAGATTCAGAAGTCCCTGTTATCTACTTGTTTCTTTATATTGTACCGCGTTACTGGCATACTCGTTTTGCTATAATGTGTTTATACTCTGTATACTCTCTACATATAGCACATGTTCATTACCTTTGAAATTTTGTTCAATTTTATTATGTTACATCGTACGAAAATTCGATCACGATGTAAATTAAGGCAATTTAAAATGCTGATATAAGCTTTATCTAATTTTTAGCGGGAAGTAATTTTAAATAATTACAAGGCGCTTGCATTGAACCAGCACCTGTAATTCAGTTATTTGTCTAAATTGAAGAATAAGATCTTTATATTATTATTTATAATGGACATAATTATGCCAAACAATTGTACAAGGGTATATACATATGTGATATAGTCGTGGTTTCTTTTGAAGAAAAGTATTATAATTGTTCAAAAAAGGTAGTTGTGGATTCTCTTATTTTCGATTGACGCCTGTTTTATTCATTCCTATCATGCTTTAACGAACATAGATAAAATGCAGATGGAATTTAAAAATGAGAAATCTCATCTGGGGATAAGCTGTGTAACTTGAATAAAAAAGCCTCTAATTCTTCTGCGAGTTAAAACATTCCTACCTTAGCTAGTTTATAAGCCTGATTGATCAACAAGAAATAAACACGCATATCAATGAATTGAACATCCTTGTTCAACTTTGGTTTGGTCTCTTCAACCTAACCATACATATTCTACCTATATCGATTGGCAGAAAGTGTATTTCCAATATCAAATTTGAGGTGAAGACTAAAACCAAAAGTCCTCCATCAACTTTTATCAACAAAATTAATATCATTTAGAATCCTGAAGAAAAAAAAACATCGGTTAACAGGCAGAAAATTACATTGATTTTATAATCCTCATCTTAGAGTAATATATTCACTGCTACACATATATTTATTGAAGTTTGTATGGAGACCCATTGAAGAGTGAACATGGTTGAATATTATTAGGTTGGCCTGTTCAACCTGAGCAATACTTAGAAGTATGTATGGGGCCACCAAAAGATGGGCTCAAATCATGTCTGTACCCTTGATCTTTGTTGAATAGAATAAGGTTTATATTATATTTGGACAACACATTTGTCGGAAAATACATTTGTTACTAGAAAATAATCGTGACTTCGTTCATGCATATCTACTTTATATGTGCAAGATTAATCATCATATTGCCTCCATCATCCCTGTGAAGTGTGAACCTATACTTAGTTTCGCCTCTGGTACACCGACGGCTCCAAATCTGACTTTGAGGTAAGAGCTAGTATATATGGTGTACTTGGTGGCGAAATAAGAATGGCCGTAAGCCAGATTCAAGATAAAAAGTTATAGAAGAAAAGTGACTACAAGAAAAACATGGAAATTATTTCTAGCACAACGTCTAGATCTCAACAAGATTTGCTTTATATTCTAATAAGAGATGGGAGAGAGTGAGAACCTTGATTTGAAAACACACCTTTGAAGTTCTAGGTAGCCGAATTTCTTAACCAAATCATCGCTAAAAAGGGTAGTTCTCCCCAAATAGATAATGTGAAATAACCGCCATTCTGATAAATAACGTAATTATTAGAGGGCTTTGTTAAATGATTTTTTAGAAATCGAGAAAAATGAGCCTTAATAGCGAAAAGTTGCACAGGTAGTTCATATATAATATCGACTTTGACGTGTGTTGACACTCAAGTTCTAAAGGGTTCATGTTGTATTTGTCTAGTTTTTGTAATTTGATTATTATTTTAAAATATTTAAAATCTTTTAGCATTATTTTTTATCTCTCTTACTAAGTATTTATATAAATATATCAATCTTTCAGACAGCTGATAGATTCTCATCCGATGGTTATTTGTATGGAAGACAGAACGCGATTTCTAGCTCAGTGCTAGCTAGTTTCTAGCCCTGTCGATAGGTATTTTCCATCAAACGCAACCAATAATAGCCAAGCAATAAGATAATAGGCTTAAGAAATTACCCATATAGCTTCCTAGAGCCGGAAAGGAGATGGGGGTTCGCCGCTAGATACGTTTCGCAGCCAGGATGTTTAGCCGCTGATAGGTGGAAATCGTTTATTTAAATAAATAAACAATTTTCCAATAACAACGGTATATTTTGTTTTTACAAACCTATTCAATTTTCGCATCTTGCATACAAACTCATTAAAGTTGTTTGTTCTGTGATGAACGACATTTTAATGAGCATTATTAAATGAGTTCGTTTTACATCTGTGTAATAAACAACTTTCTAATTAATATTTTTACAAGATGTGTAAATTTGTGAAAAAAACCTTTAGTTCCTACCCCCAACGCGTCATAAGACAAATAAAAGGGATAAAAGGATAGTGCAATTTTAGTTTTGATTTATTAAAGTACAATGTTTGATAATGAGTTGAGTAAGCGTGGGAGAGGAAAATTTACACAGGATGGTTTTGTCTACGTTTTTGACAAAAGTGCAACAAAGGATGATAGTCTCAAATTGTGGAGATGTGAAGAACGAGGACTAATTAAGGCAAAAGTACACGTCAAGGATGGCCAGGTTCTGAAAACTATAAAATCACATTCCTGATCCTTCGGCCGTCAACGTCGAAGTCCAACGCTTCACCACAAAATTAATGAATAGGACCGAGACGAGATTTGAAAGGACTAAACAAATAATCGCAGAATGTTTGGTGGGTTTAACTCAAGCTGCTCAAGGATTCATTCCAAATAAGTCGAGACTGAGGAAAGTTGTGTAACGAAAGCGTGACGAAAATGAAGCCGTATCAGCCAATCCTGGATGTCTAAGAGACTTAGGTACATATTCCTCACAGCTTCACGTGGTGTGGATGATGAGTTTGTTTTGTCGGACCTTGATGAAGCCATAATATAAGGTGATTATTCTTTGACGAAGGACCTGGCGGCAGCATCACCGTTCAGAAATCGGGTATGCAGATGGAACCTTTAAGATTGCACCTCCATTGTTTGCCCAAGTATACGTGATATCCACAATAAAGCTATGTTGAGTAATACCGGTGTTATATGCATTGCTGCCAAATAACCAACGATAGAGACCGACGAGCGCAATTGTTCTTGAGTGTAGGGCAGGCGGTGAACAATTGCGGAATATTTAATGGGAATTGCCCATAATTATCAATTTGTGTGAAGTTAACGTAATAAACTCTGTAAATTCAATCATCTACTACAAAACATCTTGTCGGCAAAACAACCTGGCGGCGAAATAATCTGGCGGCAAAACGTCCTGACGGCTAATTGCCGGTCGCGATTTGACCGTAGCGAAACGTCTTATACCCAGCCGGATAGATCAATATTTAATCATTCATTAACATAGACACTTTTGGCAGTATTAATTCATAATCTCATATCATTGAAAATATTTGGCCAATTGATATACCTACATATCTATCACACTTCTCTTTGAATACATTAGTGATATCTCATAGTTACAGTATACCTAAGTTATAATTGATTCAATATATCGAGCAATTATAGATACATATTGTCATTAATCAATCTAGTCATCATTCACTAATAATATATAAATAGTCGATGATCACTGCCTGAATAAATTGAAACGCCAACGTGTTATTTATTGCAGGTACACAAAAGATATCATACAATCTACCAAACAAATGTAATTTGATATAATTTGAAAATTAAGAATAATTATTTGCAGGTATACCTACAGATTATTTGTTCCAATTCCAATTCAAACCATAATTAATTATTGATTATATATTATATATTATTATAATGACATTGATTTATTCACTTATAAATACAATTGAAGTAATATTATGAATACATAAATCACAGCTTGTCTGCAAACTAGAATAAGTTAATTAGACAAATTGATAATTGTTTTAATGAAACGAACTCTTATTACGCAATCACTAAGAATTCTTTCTTCAGTTCTACAGGATTCGGTAAGAAAGGTTAATTAAAATAATTATTAGATTTGTTCTGAATACATGAAATAATTCTACTCTATGGACTCTATAAAGAAGAAGGATGCTAGAGAAAAGTCCCTTGGTCTAGCATGTATGAAATTCTTTTAAAATAAAAGCTTAATGTATGTGAAGATGCTATGCGATAAGATTCCAGTGTATTGAATTGACATTTCAAAGTCTTCTTCTGCTGTAAAGGTAAGGCTCAAAGTTAGATAAATTGCATATTTTTACCTTAGTTTTTGCTGGGTTAAGTTATTCCACAATTCTTGATTGATGATTTGAAAGGTGTGCTTTATGAGCCTCAGCCAGTTATTTTTGGAATTTTCGTTACAGGACAGAAGGAGTTTCATATCAGATTCTAGGAAATCGCATACTTCGCATAGCTAAAAGCTTTTCCAGCCAATGATTACATGCCTTGGAGATGTTGAACTGTAGTGGGAGTTGATCAGTTTAGATTCTAATTAGTCCAGATGAATTTGACTTAGGAAGTTATAGCAGATTTTTTAAGAAAGAAGTTTGCACTTGCTCTACAATGTCATAATAAAAGAGGCCCCAAATTGGAATGCAGTGATTAATTGAATTCAATATGATGGATCAAATAGTTTTATCCGAAAGCACCAAGAACTTATTTTAGATTTACAGTTTAGGTCCATAACAGCTTCTATTGATCTTTTGGCATTTAAAGTTGTCCAGTTTGTCATTTTTCGAAACAATGCTGAGCAGGAGAATTTGACTTCTAAATACTCAAAGTGTGAAACATTTTCAATTTGTTGGTTTTAAATCAGATATCTTCCCTTGGGATTCTGTAACAACCTTTAGAGAAGCAGACGATTTTGGTTTTACTTGTATTGATTGTTATACTGTTTGCGGATAGGTAATTTTCTAATGTCCTTAGCTTTCTCCCAAGATCGTACTCGGAAAATCCCAAGATTACCAGGTCATCTGCGAAAGCTAATAATATTTATTCATTACGAGGGATAATACCATTACTGAAAGCGACAAGGTCTGATATAAATAGAGAGAAAAGCGTTGGGCTCAGGATTTCTCCCTGTAGAAGGCCCTCCCGGATTTGAAACTCTTCAGTGAATCTATTTTCCGATTTTATTTTGAAGCGGGCTTTAGTATAAATATTTTGTAGAATTCACAAAAACTTGCTGCTCAATTCTCGTGAGTAAAGCTTTTGCTCTATCAAATTATGCTGAATAGAGTCGAATGCTCTTTAAAAGTCACTAATGTCAGCAAGAAACTTCACCACCCGACCGAAGCTGCAAGTGAATAGCCGACATCAAATCAAACACTTGGTCAGCGCACCCGCAGCCTTTCTTGAATCCTGATTGAAATTCTGGAATACCTTTTACCTGTTCACACCAAGTCTCTTACCTGAATGACAAAATTGATGTGAATAATTTTGCAATATAGTTAATCAGGGCCATTCCCCAGTAATTTTTTGGTTGATCTCCTGGCCCTTTTTTATGTAACATTGATAGGATAATATTAAACTATTCATCTCCCCAATCATCATTCATTTTATTATAACTTAGGGCCCCATAGATTTCACCTAAGTACATATAGCGGTATAAAATGGCGGAACGGGCATTAAAGAAAAACTTTTTTGGAGTGTCGAAGAATAGAGAGTTTTGTAGGATTCAATACAGAGAAAGATTGGGAGCTTTAAAATAGCTATACAGTTTGCCAGAATTCCTTCTGGTGAGGATTTCTTAGAATTAATTAAATAAAAATATTTATTAAAGGATAAGTATTGTAATTTAAATTAAATTGTGTGAACGTGACATAGTGTTTTAAAATATTTCTTCTTTGAAAAATTGTAAACGCATTAACTGACACTAACATAAACTGACTTATCAACTGAACTGACAGAATTGTCAACAATAGATTTCTAACCCATGGATATCTGGTGAAGAAAATACGTTGAATTTCCTAGTTGGCTAAAATATTTCAGAAACTGTTAGGTATAGGTATAGGGAATGCTAATATGAAACGAAAGATAATAAACGTGTGAATAACATAAATGAATAAAATACAGGGTGTACCAATTTAATTTATCGAAATTTGAGGCTTACAAAATGTTTATAATTGAGGCTCAATTTACAACACCCTGTAAAATTTAAAAATTTTTGATCATACTGCTAAATAATGTATACTATTTTTAATGTGATAGCCAAATTTTGTTCAGTTCTCTTCATTGATCACTGAACTAAAATTAAAAAAGTTTTGATATCTTTTTTTCAAAATTTTTAAAAAATCGAAATATCTCGATAACCGTAAATTTTTGGAATAGAGTTTATTTGTAAAAGTTCATTTCAAACTTTTTTCAAATATAATAATGGAACAAAAATTGCACTTTCCATTTGAAATAACAAAAATGATGACCACTACGGGTTTAACCGGAACCTTCTCGAATGTATAAATATTTTCATTCAATTCGCCCTAATCCAAAATATTCGTATACGAATTTTCATACTTCAATCTTGTATAGTTTCCCATATACGGCTAACGCACGCTCGTCGTAGGAGACCCTGTATAAAGAGAAATTACATCACGAATATTTTTTTCCAAGACCTGAGAGGTAAGATTCAACTAATACCACAAAACAAAACTGCTACTGTGGGATTTTAATGACATTCTTCAGCCAAGCTGAGCTTGAGCTTTATCTAAAGCTCGCTGCAGACGGAGTATGTTTTGCTGCTTGTTTCCTTGACGGGAGCTAGGCATGGTGCTGTGCATGCTTCCGTGTAAGAAAATGACATCGCTTGCACGGTTGGTTGCTTGAACTCTTGCATGGTTTGATGATAGAACCGGTGCTATTTTCGGTGAATGTTTTCACGCATCGTGCCTTGTCGGAGCACTCAGAACTAATCGAGTCGTACTCAAATGTTATTTTGCTCAAGATAACATGTTATTTTTGATTGGGTCATTTTCTCTGTTGTAGATTAGAAATAGAGCTTGATTAGAATGTTCAATATTTTGTTCATTTGTCACAGTCATATTTCTCTGTACTGTCATTTTACATACATGATGGCCTGCATCGTATGAAGCCAAGACAAGCAAGGGAGCCATCAACACACCATGCGCGGCAACATTTATTGGTGCGTGCAGCAAAACAAGCACGCAATCGTGCAGCAAAATATACTCCGTCTGCAGCGGGCTTAATTTATGAATCTACTAGAGGGAGCTCACGACATCAAATGTTAAAAGGACCCCTGCCCGTAAAAAATCTAATAGTTTAGAAAATGTCAACAATAGTGCTTAACAAACCGACACTTGTTTTCCTATGAAACTGGCGGATATGTTACCACTTACGATGTCAAATTGGTTGGCGAAACACATATGAAAAATTTAAGTGTTTTTTACAAGATACTGAATGTCAAAATTAGTTCAGTCGACTCGGAGATTACGCAGGACTCCAGAAAATCGGACAGACATAATTTAAAAAAATGCTTGTTTCGATTCTGTTTCTGTACAAGTAACCTTATAATGTAAAAAATAGAGTCCAGAATGAAGGACCGAAATTTTTATGCTGGACTCGACATGATAAAATCTGGTGTGTCCACCAACATGACTTTCCTACCGCTCGCAGGCAAAGTCCAGTGAATGAAAAATTTTACATTATTACAATACCCTCCTTACATAGCGACGATAATAGCGGTAGTAGAGTAAAAGTCCTCTGGTGAAATCGTGAACACTCATTTTTTTCGGCATGTCAAGGCAAACAACAATGGTCATGCAACATTTTATCGCAAAATGAAACGTTTAGCCAGAATCTGAAGAAACATCTGGAAAATACGGAATTTTAATCAGGCATAACTTATTTTTGTGCTTTTTCTCAGAGATTGCGCTATATGTGGGTGGTAAAAGGTTCTCAGAAGAATACTTTAAGCACGTTTAATCAAAATCCTTAGAGGAGTTTTCGCTTTTTGGCTATAGCTCAACACCCAGTGTATACAGGATTCTGATTCCGTGCCACCGGCGAGTGATATTGGTACCAAACAAAATAAAAAAGAAAGCAACAAAATACACCGATCCGTTCCCGAGATAATGCTGTCACAGACAGACAGACGGATAGATAGATAGACAGACAGACCAATGGCTGAAAATATGTTTATTAGACTTAGAAAACTCTGAAACGTCAAAATATGTAAAAATCTCGATACCGAAAATTTCACAAGATTACAATACTTTCCTTATAGAGCTACTATATATTCCAGCGTAGGAAAGTAAAAAGCAAAATACCCTCGTCACGTCCTGGGTGGTTCTATTCGGTCACTGTCTGATAAGCAATCCCTAGAACGCATTATGGGCAAACACATTTAATTTTAACATTGCCGATTTAAACTGTACAATCAATTCTGATACTTAATCTTGAATTATTGAAAATTAATCAAAATAACCTTACGATAAAGAAAACATGATCATTATTATTCGTGATACGAAAATAAATATAAAGAAAATCACTTGAAATATTTGGTTCAAGAAGCTGTGGGAGATGGACTCTTGCAAGATGCGGTCGAAGACGAAAATGGTGTGACTTGCGGTCATAAGTGGCATGAGCGTTCACTGTGTTGATAGAAGTAGTAGGCACAGAATGCGGCCAATGAAAAAAATATACAATAAATACATGAACTATAAACTTTTATTTTTTAAGATGTGGTCAAAAAATTACGTTATACAATAAATGCATTAACATAGAATATGTTTTGTATGAAACATCAAAATTAATAATATTGCAAATAATAATCAAAAAGTTTACATCTTTCTCATACAGAAAAGTATGCTGTCATCTAGATAATTTTTCGTTTTAGACCTTCTAAATTCATTTCAGATCTCAATATTTGCAATTATATTTGTTAGGCTTCCGACTTATCTGAATCTTCCTAAAAAACAGTTTACATATCCAGGTTCATCCTTTCATAGCATTATTCATGCGGTATATATTGATCTGTAAAATAATACAAAAATGATTCGAGTGATATATTTCAAGTACCTTCAGCAAGCCATTATATATAGCCATTCATTATCAACATCTTCAGTTCGGATGAAAGCTAGACCAACTCATAGACGAATGGATAATCCTGCATATTTCATCATTGTTTCTATATTGTTCTATCAAACCAACTCGTTGCACCTTCACCAAAAACATTGGCCAAAATAAAAATAACAACCATATATTTGTGCGTCCGGAAAAAAATGTTTTCCGCAGCAAGTATTACGCCAACTTCAAAATCAATTGTAATTTTTTAAGGCTGCCAATTTGGAAACTTTTTCAAGATAAAAAAAGAGGAAACATTCATGAGAATGTTTATAAATTCGTATCCTCTTCTGGATATTTTATCAAAATCCTCCTTATAAATTTGATGAATTCCAATATTGTCGTCTTCTCTTTCTCTTTTAGCAGCTCGGAAGGAAGCAGCTTTCACTTCCGCATTCGCCACGTCTGGCGTTCAACAATTTTAAAAGGAAAGATATCCTTGGCTTGCCTGCTACCATGGCAGCAAACAGGTTTTTCTTGAGACAAACCCTCATAAAAGCACCACTATTATCGTATCGTTTCGGTGATATTCGCGATATACGTAGCCATTATGTATCGCCGATGGTTTGCCCTTAGTAATGGCAATAAATTGAATCTTACTGTCCATTATTTATATATTACACAAAATTACTATAACTTGTATAATTCATGGAATATACGTCAAGGCGTTTATGGTTAATCCCTTGGTATCTTGAACGCATTTCGTACTTCGCCCAGGTAAGAAAAATGGGATGAACGCATATCTCACCGAACGCATCTTCCACTAACCGCATCTTGTACGACACGTGGTTCAAGATTTTAGACATTCAAAAACTGAGATTTGGATTCGTCTGTATATTCAAGAAAATGTTCATCATCTAGCACATTGTAACAAAACAATAAATCTGTCTATTACTCAAATTTAATTTCTAAACAACATAGATTTGTAAAATAACATCTATCTTTGAAAATTCGACAGACTGCCATTGCCGCCAGAATTAACCAATCAGACAATAATATAATTACGATATCTGTCCGAAAAGTACCTTTTAGCTTGACAGAATGGTTCCGTTGAGGTTGACTGTTAACCAACAATTAAACATGCGCAATTATACAGCGTGTCAAAAGTTATATCATGGTAACCAAGCTTTTACGAGTAACCCAGACTTTAAAAATGTATTGAACTTCATAAATAGTATTCGAAGTTTTATAAGGTCTATGAGAATTGCTCACACTATGCTTTTAAAAAGGAGCATCCTAGTATCAATATTTATTTGAAGTACAGCTGTGGAACCGCTTTTAAATCTAAGCCTATAAGGAATATAGGAACCTCCCTGACGCTTCAATGAATTTGCGACATATAAAATAGGATTATCACAACAAATGTCCAAAATGTGATTGCAAACTCAATTAAAAACTTTTAACATGCTCACTTTTTATAGTACCTATACAACGACATTATCTCGATGGTGATCACACGCACTTTGTTCACCAAGTAAACTCTTATCATTTACACCTAATTACAATATTAACTAAACGCATAAAATTAATCAATGGACCCGAGTACCGTATGCAAATTTCATTGTAATTATTGTAATCTAAGCTAGTGAACTATCTCATCAAAATAATCTCATTCTAGTCGGCTTAACAAAGGCGGAAGGAAGATCTACCGTTTCCTAATTAATTCCTAATTATTCAAGCTTAAGTTATATTTTTACCAAGCAAAAGAAGAATTAACATATTCAAATCACTGTTTTGGTTATTATTATATCTAAAAGATTTACAGTATCTTGTGAGAGCTCCGAGGTAGCAACATAACAGTTAACGTCTTATAACCCAGGCTGCGCAATTATTCAACACATTATTCATATTTTTTCAGGAATATCAGACAGAAGGAAGGCGAGGCCTATTGTAACAAATATTATTATGAGAATAAAATTAGCTGTATCACTGTATCATAATATGTAGGTACTATATTTGAATTATACTGTAGATTGTAGATGCATATCTACACCCTTTGGAAGGGGGCAAACCACGGAAACCAAATTTCTATATGCGTCTTCATCGGCAACATTAAAAAAGGACTAGAAGTTTACTGAATGTATTGTTGTACTCTTCTCTAAAAAGTCAAATCCGTAAAATATGTATTTTAGGTGCTAAAATGAAAAATACATAAATGCGAATTTCTACACTTTTTAATTTTTATAGAAAAACTATAAGACCTATATTATGCTTGAAAAAAATATGGCATTTCTTTACGAATTCAGAACAGCTTTAACTATTTAAGCTACGCAGTAGGTAGCTCAGATATTTGAAATAATTCGGGGACACACAGCATAAATACTTGACGGGATAAGATCAAAAATTCGAATTTCTATTTGAAAATTAAATCTGTGACAACGTTTTTTGTTTTTGGATGGATTACTTTATATACTCATACCAAATGTTTAAGAAATGCACATCATGAAATAAAAATAGCCGGGTTCGAAAGATTTGGATGATCTACCAACGAGAGACCTTTATATATAAGAATATATTTTAACTCTCTTAAAACTCAGTCTATGTTAAGTCTGTATTAGAAAAATCTGGTGTGTCCACTCACACGACTTTCCTACCGCTCGCAGGCAAATTCCAATGAATGAAATATTTTACACTATTACAATACTTTCCTTACATAGCGACGATAATAGCGGTAGTAAAGTGAAAATCATCTGGTCAAATCGTGCTACCACTCATTTTTTTCAGCATACCAAGACAAACAACAATGGTCATGAAACATTTTTCGCAAGATCAAACGTTTAGCCAGAATCTGAAGAAACATGTGGAAAATACGGAATTTTATTCAAGAATAATTTTTTTTTGTGCTTTTTCTCAGAGATGGCGCTATATGTGAGTGGTAAAGGGCTCTCAGAAGAATACTTTAGGCAAGTCTAATCAAAATCCTTACAGCCGTTTTTGCGCTATAGTCTTAAGCAAATCACGTTTTTTGGCGATATCTCAACACCCAGCGCATACAGGATTCTCATTCCGTGCCGCCGGCGAGTGATATTGGTATCGAACAAAATAAAAAAGAAAGCAACAAAATACACCGATCCGTTCCTAAGATAACGCTGCTACAGACAGACAGACGGACAGACAGACGGTCATACCAATGGCTGTAAATATGTTTTTTAAACATAAAAAACTCTGAAACTTCAAAATTTTTAAAAACTCGATACCGAAAATTTCACACGTTTACAATACTTTCCTTATACAGCTACTATAGTAGCGTAGGAAAGTAAAAATCAAGTGTTGGGTAGGTTTTATCTGAAATTTGGATTTCTGAATCAGTATTTGATATTCGCAAACTAAAATTCTCAATCTATTTATTAGTACGCGAAGAGAATACTTTGGAAGCATATTCGTCCATTAACGAATATGTGGTTTGGCACAGTTGATGTCTATATGAAGAACGAATGCAGAAAATCACTACTAACTATAAAATTACCTCAAAATTTTCAGTTCTATGGATGGTGGTGCAGGTGTAGTGGATGGTGGCTGTTTCAGAATACCCTCATCCTCTATGTCTTATATGGGCGGTCTTAACCATGGCCAGTTTAAAGAATTTTTGGATGAATACTCTTCAGAACACAATTATATGACAAACTATTGCGAAGTAAGGTGTCTAAGCAAAGGTAAAATGCTAAGAAAATTTATGACCTTAAAAAAGAAATAGCTGATTTTATGGAAATGAAAGAGAAAACATTGCCGCAAATTTATGGTCCAACTTGGCTGTGTAACTTGGCATTCTTGGTAGATATCACAGGATGCTTAAACGACCTAAACTTGATGTTGCATAAACAAGGGCAATTGGTAAATCAGCTTCACAGTCATTTTAAAGATTTCCAAAACAAAATTCTTTTGCGGGAAACACAAATAAGAAGTGAAAACTGCTTTAATTTTTTAACATTTTCCAGTCCCGAAAACATTGAATATGGTCGCTTTGCTGAAGAACTTAAACTACTGTCAGAGCAATTCACTGATCGGTTTTCTGATTTTAGTAGGTAATATGGATAGTACTTTCAATAATTTTGAAAATCCTTGTACTAAGTGTAATGTGGAAAATACTCCGCTTCACCTACAAATGGAGTTGATCGAGCTTGAGAAAGACTCATATTTAAAGTCTAAATTCGATGATGTGGAACTAAGCGGATTTCACAGAACATACAAAATAATTTACACATTCGCGAAGCACGTATAAATGAGAGCAGCTTTTATCAATCGTAAGAATTAATAAATATTTTTAACAAAAAATTTGACCGACGTTATAAGTGTAATTCTACGGAAAAAATGTTCAGCATAAATGTTGCTACAAATAATCTGGTCATTAAATTTCCATTCTCACATTTTCAATTTTCGAAAGAAATGGCCTCTTATTAACATCCCAAAAACTCGAAAAACCGTAGCTCTTTTTAAAAAAATTATGAGTTTAAAAGTTTCCGGATATTTCAGTTTCTTTAACACAACCATCTCGGATTTTCGATTTTCGAGAAAATTTGCCCTGAATACTCCCATCGGGTGCGGTTTTCGGAGGGAAGGAGATTTCGGACTTGCGTTCTTATGAATATCAGCAGTGAAAATTATTAAAAACTAATGTTAACTATTATTTCGCTTTAAAACTAACTTTCCTTTCCAAGTTTATAACAAATATTTCCTGGAAAAATCATAATACATCAAAGAAATTCTTGAAAAAGGTTCTCTATTTTATTGTCTTCAAAATAAGGTACCTTTTTCAGAATTAGTTTTTTGTTATTATTAACTAAATATTTTATTTGCAACTATCAGTTTTCGCATTTATTAGAAATAAGTCACCCTGTAACACTATTTTGCATTTTTTTTCTATCGCATTATGGTGTGTTACTCGCTTAATAAATAATCTTGGTATTTATCATGGTATGGTATTTTTTATTTATTTACGTTATCTAAAATGGCAACGTTTAGTTACGCTGAATATGCTGATATTTTATTTATGTATGGTTATTAATGCAAATGCATCTGAAGCTCAACGAGAATATGTATGTCGCTTTCCAAATAGACGCAGTCCGCATGTAAGTGTGTGTGGTGCAAACTACCGTCGCATTTCAGGAGAAACAAATTAGTTTTCAAAGAAAATGGTATCCAAACATATAGATTGAAAGAGGTGGGCCCCTACCATGGCCTGCTAAAAGCCCCCATTTAACTCCGTTAGATTTTTATGTATTGGGGTACCTAAAAGATATCGTATATGCAACAGAGGAAAATACGCGTGAAGAATTAATTGAAAGGATATGGACTGGAACTGAGATATTGCCACAAAACTTTTTGAATCGAGTTACGAGGTCAGAAATAAGAAAAAGGGCTCGTGCGTGCATAAGGAATAGAGGTATCCATTTTGAACATGAATGGGTAATTAATTAAAATTATAACATTTGTTAAAGAAGTTTTTCCATTACATTTTGAGAATTTTGTTTTTTTTATGTATTCACATCCCCCATATGGGGCTTACTAGGTTATTTTAAAAATCGTTATGGTTATTAGTCAGCAAGTGTTTTATTGTAAGATGATAAAATAAGGTGTCAGTTAAGTACACTACTTGAAATAGAGTTCAATCGGAAATGCTTGACAAACAATTGCTCATTTAATTTTATTAGAAAATGTCCAAATTTCTAAGCAGAAAATAATAATTTTACTACTTCTTTACTAGTAATTATTACTATATTATGTAGTTAGAAATTTGACAGTTTAGGCCGTACCTAATTAAGTTAAAATTAATCCCAATATTTGACACCATTTTTATTGAAACTCTTGAAAAAACAAACCAAGTAATTTTTTCTTGCTTGAAATATGAATTTGTTGAAAATAAAACCGGATATTTTACAAATTAAAATAATTTATTTAATAAATAAACAAAAGGTTGACTCTGAAACTATGTACCTTATTTTGAATAGAATAAAATGGAGAACCTTCAACAATAATTTGTACGTTTGATGTATTATGACATTTTCAGCATAAAGGAACCATTGGTTAGAATCTTGAAAACGAAAGTTGAGTTTAAGCTGAAAAAAATTATTGTTGTTAACAGTATTTCAATAATTTTCACTGCTAATATTTTGGGTATGTCTGTCAGCTTATAATTTAAAAAACGACCTTTAGGAAGGCTCTTATTATTTTCGTTGATTTTATCTATTTTCTTCGCAAAGAACTGAATTTCTTGAAAATTTTAAAAAAAGGAAATATTTTGAAAACCGTTAAGAATGGTATTGAGGTAAATCATGTTTAATCGTTAGCAACTAAGCTCTACTTTCACCTCCTCAAAGGAATACGTCCGCTTACCTGTCACCCTGTATATATCACAAACAATAGAAAAATAATCTGTGTGCCAAACATGGGAAACTCAAAATCAAAGTAAAATTTCAATTCGTCAAAGAAGAGCTTGAAAGTGTCCTTGGCTGAGGAAGGTGAATGTTTTTCATTCCAACTTATTGAGCTCAGCTTATGTTTGATGTCAATTACAGAAGTTTATACTCTTTGAAAGAAAAATCATAAATTTTTCTGTCTTTTTCAGAAGAAAACGACACTATTTGTCCAAGATGATACCCCATATGTAGGTTTTTAGTGGATGATGTTTTAACTACAGAATTGCTCACTATGTTATCGATGCATGTAGAGCTCCCGGATGTTATTCTGGATGGTCCTTTTATTATGAGCTTACCATTGTGAGAACTGAATAAGTTTTTCAGTTTATTTTTATCTTTTGACTCTTTCAGTACATCTAAAATGAAGTCTCCGCACATAATCCATTTGTATTGTATATACTTTTACAAAGAAGCAATTTTCTGTAGAACCTTATCTAACTTATTAAGGAATTCATCTAGATTAGCTTTCTGTGATCTATATACAGGTTCTTTGATTGATCTGGAGCCTTTATTTGTAAATATAGAAGAAAATGTTTTATATAAAAATTGTAGTTTGTTTTTCATATTATCTTTTGAAATTATCAGTAAAAAAATCACATTTAAAAAATGAAAAAATATAGGCAACTTCAGTTCATGTATATTATGCGCTAAAACGAAAAATCTTTTTCTTCTGATTTCAAATATATGTATATACAGGGTGGGGCAGCTGGCGGTATTTGGTGGATCGTGGCTGATCTATTAGAGAAAAAATATTTTTCGACTTCCGGTTATACCGGAAACTGGCCATCACTTCGTTATTTTGAATGAAACACCCTGTATTTTTTACATTTTTAAGTTCCTTGTTAAAAATAAAGGTCAGTTTGTTAAGCATTTGTCGGGCATTAGTCTGAAGGTTTCGAGGACATTTTCAGTTTTCTAAAAATAATGACAGTTGCAGCATCCCAGAAAAATGGCAATAACATGAAAAGTATGAAAGATTTTGAAGTGCAGATTTTTGTAATTAATTAATTTGGAATCGTTCCCTTATTCAAGATTGATTGGAAAGTTCTAGGACATAGGGTTGCTATGAAGTGAAGTTTTGATTTTAGAAAACTTAAATCAGAGATAGCTCGATTTTTTCAAATAGCATGATACTAAACTAATTACATTCATAGATGCGGATTTTAATTTTCTTTCGATTTTATTAATACGTTCTGGCACATATTTTTAATAGTTTTGGAGATATTTCAATTTTTCAATATGGCGCGGTAGTTTGGTGTTAAAACAGGTGAAAAACAAATGAATCAATGGTAGACTTTTATTTTTATTTTGGGTGAATGCTACATGAATTGTTTATAGGCTCCAAGAGTTAATCAAGAAAAAAATTCGGGCAGAAGATATTTTTAAGAAAGAAGATTTTGGAGAGTATTAGGAAGATTTCTCACAACGGGAACTGTGAAATACTTTTAACACTTCTTACCGATACTAAACAATAACAATAAACATGACTCTAAAATAATAATGAAGCTTAAAAATTAAAATAATACATAAAAAATAACAAGGTAAATCTCTATACCTGCCATTTCAGCAATTATTTCTTCTTTGAGTGGTTTCAATATTTCAATTTGTTTATAGGTCATTGAGTCTGATGAATATCATAGTACCACCGAGCTTGTATCTAGTCGGGCTGAAATAGTCTGCTATCATATACTCATCAGCCATTAAATAGGGGAAAATTTCACTTTCTTTTTTAATATACCAGTGTTCTGTTAGGCAGATAATATCTGGTCAAATCTCTTTAATGACGATGTTGAATGTATTCACCTTAGGCACTGAATGTTCAAATTGAGAACAGTTATATTTGGTAGATTTAATTTGGATCTAGTGAATCTGCTTCTGGTTGAAAATTTTAAACCATTGTTGTGCCGTTGAAATTCTTGGAGTAGTTGAATCTGAAGGTAACAGGTAAATGCAGTACCTGAAGGCCAAAAATTAGTATAATACATTTTTTCTTTCTGTCTGAAGTAAACTCCAATTTGAAAATATTCGTAGTCTATAATTTTGTGATAAGTTTCTATTTAACGTACTATTACTGGTTCCTCTTTCATCGGTTCCAATTTCGCAGTGACCCCATTCTTTATTTTTGAAGTAAAGAGCCAACATTTTTTTTAGATATCTCTTCCTCTTCCCGTGATTTCTCTTGTTCCGATTGTAGGTGGGCGTTTCGTCTTAATATTTCTACTCGTTTTTTCCTTATGAAGGTTTTTTGACATTTTTTGCACTGGACATAATAAACCACTTTTCTCCAATAGTTTACCCATTTTTGCTCACTTCTCTTTTCAATTTTATCGGAATGAAACAGAGAAAATTGTAATTATTAAATAAAAAGTGTGCATTTTTTGGCCTTTCTATTCACTACTACTTTCTTATTTTTTGACTATAGTCCGAAATTACTCCCACACTTAAGCAAAGGTTATCGATGTGGTGCTTCGAATAAAGCTGTGAGAGATGCTGTCCGGCCAGATGCCGTCAAAGACGAAAATGGTGGGACTCGCAGTCATAAGTGGCATGAGCGTTCACTGTGTTGAGAGAAGTAGTACAGAATGAGGTCAATGAAAAATTATACCGACATAAAATTCGGGACAACCAAAAATTAGATCAAATTTAATGTAAGAAAACTTTTTCTTCCATAGTCCGATTTAAATCTATTTGTGTCAAAATTTAGAAAACTATTTCATTTTTAATTATGTTTGTTCAATTTTCAAAAATACAACAACAATAAAACTGTTTTTTTTTCTCTAAAGTCTTAAGCATTCTGTAGAGTAATATTGCAATGTAAACTAGATGTGTAGAGTTTGATTCATTTTGCTGTTTTATTCTTCTCGCTATCTTTTTCGGATTAAGAGATATGAATTTTTTAGAAGTTCATTTTTAACTGAAACATAAAAGTAGGGGTTTTGAAAGTGAGTAACTTCCTCCTCTAGCTCTAATAACAGCTACTAAACTTTCTTATAAGTTTTTGGATATCGTCTTGTGGAATAGCAGCCCATTCTTCTTCTAGAGCGTTTCGAAGCTATTGAACAGTAAATAACTGGCGCCGGCGTTTTCTTATTTGTCTACGTAACATGTCCCACACATGTTCTATCAGATTAATGTTAAGACTAGGATCGGACCAACGCATACCGTTTATTCCAACCTCTTTTAAATATTGGGCCACTATTCTGGCAGTATGTGGATGGGCATTGTCTTTCATGAAAACAAATTCTGTACCAATAAATTGTGCAAAAACTATATATTCTGCCAGAATTTCTTGGGCAGTTAAAGTTCTTCTTTCAATAAGAATAAGTTCTGTTCAAGCATCAAATGAAATATCACCCCACACCATAATCGATCCACCACCAAAGCTAACCCGTTCCCTAAAATTAAATTGGGCGAATCTCTCCACTTGACGTCTCCATACTCTTTCTCGTCTATCAGATGACCTCGGGGATAATCTGGACTTGTCTGTTAATAGAACTTGCGTCCACTCTTGAAGGTTCAATTCAATATGTTCTTGCGAAAAAAGAAGTCTATTAACTTGATGCTGTCTGAGGAGCTGTGGTCCAGTTGCCGGTCTTCTGGCCCGTAAATTGAATTAATTATTTCTTCTTCTTACAGTTATTTCATTGAAAGCAACTTGACAAGTTCTTTGAAGATAATTTCTTATCAATACGGCACTAGTATGCTAATCTATTGTATTTAGTACAGCTCTTAGATGTTTTGCTCAAGTCACTGAATTTATCGAATTGAGTTACCTGTATGTAAAACAAATAGTTGTTGTAGAACTGACATATATGTTGAAATAAAAATAATTGAAATAATACGTACAAAATTTGTCTCTGCAAACAAAATCATTTTTATAGTTTCATTTTAGTTTACTCCAGTGATTTGGAAATAGATAAAACTCAACAGGTTATGGGCCCAGATCACACAGCTGCAAAAGTAAACTGAAAGTGAGACCGAAAGAGTAAGCATTGAAAAACTGGAAGGCATCCATAACTGGTCGATGTGGAAGTTCCAGATGCACCAAATTATGGAAGCTGCTGAACTCTTCGACTACGTCGATTGAACAGTCGATAAAACAATGGTTTCAAATGCAAATTACGCTACCGATATTGTGACCTGGAAAAAGGCAGATGCAAAGGCGGGGCGGACGATTTCAACAGCATGTGCCAAGCAATCAATAACTGTGAGACAGCGAGTCAGATGTGGACGGAGCTCACAAGTACGTATGAGCCAAAGTCGCAAAACAATGTGTACTTTCTGCAGCAAAAGTACTACAATTTTAAGAAGGAACCGTCAGATGAAATGGCGACATTTATGTCAAAATTATTAGAAATTGTACAATAGTTGAGAGATCAGAAGGAGATCATTTTTCATTCAATGTTTATTTCAAAAATTTTGAACCCGATGCCTGCCGGGTACAATTATTTCAACAGTGCATGGGAATCAGCGAGTGCGAGTGATCGGTCGCTCACAAATCTGAGAGCGCGATAAATGGCGGAAGAAATACGTCTCAAGTCACAAAGCCAATTTGGTGAGGTAGAAGCGTCGATGGCCAAGCGGACTTTAAAGAGAAACAACAAAGGGCGAAAATTGTCAAATGACAGCAACAAAACGACGAATAGAAATGACAAGCCGAAAGGAAAATGCTTTAAATGCGGAAAAGGCGGCCACTAGAAGCGCGATTGCCAAGTACAACAGAACAGCTTAAGAATAAAGCAGGAAGACAGTTCAAACGACGATTTCATGTGTTACACGGCAACAAGTGAAGATAATGATACTTGGATTTTGGACTCAGGTGCAACTGAACACATGAGCTATTGGCGTGAGTGGTTTGAAAGTTTTGATGAGATCACTGAACTAGTTACAGTTGGCAATGGTGAACAGATTATGGCTCGGGGTAGAGGCGATATAAGCATTATTGCATTCAATGGAACGAGTTATGGACGTCTTGTTCGTGAAAAATTTGTTCTCGTCGGGAAAAGTAACGGATCGTGGATACAAACTGAACATGCACAACAAAGGCTGCGAACTGCTGAAGGATGGAGGCGTTGTTGCGATGGGAGTTCATCGAAAGGGCTTGATGCAGATGATGTTCAGAGCAATTCATCGGACCGAAATGGAGATTGCAGCAAACGTGGTAATCAAGAAAGCATCGCTTCGTTCTTGGCATGAGCGCCTTGGATACCAGAACGTGACACATGTGAAGAAATTTCTTCAGGCTCGAAATATTGATTTTATTGATGGAGATTTTTAGTGTGAAGCCTGTTCATACGGAAAATATTATCATAGCAGCTTCAAAAATCGTGAGGAGAAGTTAAAAACTTGTGGCGAGATAATTCATACAGACGTGTGCGGGCCATTCCAGACGGATTCGATCGGCGGTTCAAAATATTTCTTGTTACTTAAGGATGATTATTCGCATTTCCGTTTTGTGTATTTTATGAAACAAAAATCTGAAGTGGCAGGGATCATAAGGAAATGTGTTAAGCTGATTCAGAAGGAGCATGGTCACAGCATTCACATTATCAGATCTGACAACGGCACAGAATTTATCAACAGCGGACTGTGCCATACACGCCGGAATATAATGGCTGTGTGGAAAGAGAAATGCGAACGATCGTCGAGCCGTCTATGTGATCAATCGTACTGGAACGAGCACAGTTACTTACAAAACACCGTATGAATTGTGGTATAACAAAGAGGCAAAATTGGATCATCTGAGAGTTTTCGGTACAGAAGTTTTCACCCATGTTCCAAAGGAAAAACGCCAGAAGCTTGATGCAAACCCAACAAAGTGCATGTTTGTTGGCTATGACAATAAGTCGAAAGGATATCGAGTATGGAACCCGAATAATGATAAAATTGAAATCTCAAGGGACGTCATTATTCTACCAGAGGAGTCGATGGACACCCTCGATTTTGGAGTTGAGAATGGTGCTGAAAAAGAAAATGCGGATACCAACGGCAGGGACGTGAATGTTTATGCTATGCCAGTTCAACAAAATAATCGCATTTCGATTTGCGATCTTGATAACTGAAATATTGTCAATCGAAGGCTGCGCAATCGAAATACCATAAGACCAGCGAAACATTTGACATTTCAAAAATCCAGTGAAAGCTATGCAATGTTAGCAATCAGCGAGGAACCACAAACATACGAACAAGCGCTTCAATCAGATGATCACAACCAGTGGGAGCGTGCGATGGATGAAGAGTATGATTCGCTCATTAAAAATCATACTTGGATTTTGGTTGAGAAGCCAGTCGAACAAAAGGTGATTGATAATCGATGGGTTTTCAAGGTGAAACAAAATCCAGATAGAAGCATTGATCGCTACAAGAAACGATTGGTAGTGCTGGGCTTCACACAAGAATATGGCATCGATTACCACGAAACGTTCAGCCCGGTGGTAAAGTTCACGTTAATTAGAGCTATCCTAGCATTGGCAGCGGCAAAACAATTACGTAAGGTGCAGTTCGATATGAAAACGGCATTTTTGAATGGCGATTTGGAAGAAAATGTCTACAGGAACCAGCCAATTGAATATGACAATGGAAGTGGGAGAGTGTGTAAGCTAATCAAGAGCTTATACGGTTTGAAGCAGGCATCACGTTGTTGGAACCGGAAATTTACAGCTTTCATTTACAAATTTGGCCTCACGGCAAGTGAATTCGATCCTTGTGTATTTGTGTGCAGTGGAGACGATGGAATGCTGATCCTGGCAATTTAAGTAGATGATAGGCTAATTGCAGCAGAAAAGCGGGAGGCCATCGAGCCTGTTATCAGGCATTTGCAATGGGAATTCGAGATAAAGATTTTCGAACTAAATTATCGATTTTTATTCATCAACAGGGCTACGCAAGAAAAGTACTGGATCGTTTCAACATGATAAATTGCAACGCAGTATCAACACCAATGGAAAATTCACAAAATCTTGGTGATTTTGAGGTAGATGAGGAGATTGAATTTCCAGATAGTTAAGCAGTTGGAAGTTTGATGTATCTGGCCGGAGCTACCAGACCATCTCTAATATCTATTAACTTCGCTATTGGAAGTGTAAACAGATATTTTGAAAAACCAGCTAGAGTTCATGTGAACGCAGTCAAGCGCATTTTGATATACATCAAAGGTACGATGGACACAGGAATTCTTTTCGAAGGTGGATATGATTTGCAGTTTTGCGGGTATAGCGATGCGGACTATGCTGGAGACATTCAAACTAGAAGGTCGATGTCAGGTTACGTCTTTATGTTTAGCGGAAGCCTCATCAGTTGGGGATCGGAGCGGCAAAAATCAGTTGCGGTATCTACAACAGAGTCAGAGTACATGGCGGCATCATACGCTATGAAGGAACTAGTTTGGTTAAAAAATCTGTTGGGCAAACTGCTACAAATACACTGAATACGCCAACATTTTATATGGACAATCAGGGTGCAATACGACTTGTGAAGAATCCCGAATTTCACAAAGGAACCAAACTCATCGATGTGCGCTACCATTTCATTCGAAAGAAGTTTGAAGACGGTATTTTGAACTTAAATACGTTCAGACGGACGATCAGGTAGCGGATATAATGACAAAAGCGCTATCAAAACTTAAACATCAATATTTTTGTAAGCTGATGAGTGTCATGCCAAAATAATGCAGAGTAATTTGATTCATTTTGATTTAACGTAGAGTTTAGATAATCATGTTCCTGTAATTTAATTATGTTGTTATTTTGGTGAAGTTTGTATTGACTTGCAGCAAAAAGTGGGATTATTGAATTTAGTACAGCGCATAGATGTTTTGCTCAAGTCACTGAATTTATCCAATCGAGTTCCCTGTATGAAAAACAGATAGTTGTTGTAGAGTTGACATATATGTTGAAATAAAAATAATTGAAATAAGACGTACAAAATCATTTTTATAGTTTTATTCGTTTACTCCAGTGATTTGGAAATCGATGAAACTCATTACGATCTCTTAGAACTGAGAGTCGAATGAAGCGATCATCAAGAGCGGAAGTAGCACGATTTCTTCCATATCTAGGTTTTATGCCATAACATACAGTCTCACGAAACCTTGCAACGGCTATTTCCACGCTAGATTTTGTAGAACCTACCGTATCCGCCACTTCTCTATAGAAATAACCAACATCATGAAGAGCAACGGCTCTAGATGAATCTTCGGATGACAATGGCATCGTGAAACAAAAGCTGAATTTGGAACTCCAACACGAAACGTTTTAAATGATCGAAATGTCTAATAAAACGGTTTGACAAATACAGAATACGTTTCCATGGAAACCTAAATACTCCAAACAAATCATTATTGTTTTCAATACTGGTTGCTAAAAGTGTAACGTTTATTTCAATCATTCATATCTTTTAAACAGATATCGAGAAAAATAAAACAGCAAAATGTTAAAAATTAATCAAACTGTTAAAAACTAACTTTTTTATTTTCTTGTATATTTCAACATGTAAACTGTATATTTGAAAACTGAACATTAATTAAAAACGAAACAATTTTCTACATTTTGAGAAAAAAATATTGAAATCGGAAGAAAAACTTATCATACATTAAATTTGATTTAATTTTTGGTTGTCCCGAATTTTATGTGAGTGTACATAAACTATAAACTTATTTTTTATGGATGTGGTCAATAAATAAATTATACAATAAATGCATAAACATTCAATATTTTTTTATGAATCATCTTAACTATTAATATTGCAAGTAAAATCAAAAATTTTACAATTTTGTCTATTCTGTCATCTTACTGATTATATTTCCTATTTCCTTTTACACCTTCAAAATTTCTTCCGCAATTTTTGATAGCTGCCAATTTGGAATATTTTTCATTAAATTTTATGAATTCCAATATTATCGTGTTTTCTTGCTGTTTTCGCAGCTCGGATGGAAGCAGCTTACACTTCTGCATTTGCCACATTTATGTTCAACAATTTTCACAGGAAAATTATCCTTGGTTTGCATTATGCCATGGCAGCAAACAGTTTTATTCCATAAGACAAACCCAAGTAATAACCCCACTTTTATCATTTCGGCGATATTTGCGTAACCATTTTGTATCGCCGATGGTTTGCCCTTATGGTAACTTGAATTTTACTATCCATTATTTATTTATTACACAGAGTTATTATAACTTGTATAATTCATGGAAAATATATTAGTCAAGGTGTTTTTGGTTAATCCCTAAGTATTGAACTGAACTGCAGTTCGGTATCCTCTCAGCTTTGCTAAAATAACAAGAAAATACAACTTTCTAGTTTAATAATTTTATTTTACCCAAAATAAAATTATTCTGGTACGACACTAGCTATTTTATTTGGTATCGAATTAATCGATGCCACATGCAATCTGGTCTGGTTGCAGATGTCGCCTTCTTCTTTCTCGATGATTCAGCTGAGAAGAATTTCATTTCGACTCTCACTGATGATTGTTCTACGAGGTCTCTGGGAGAAGTGAACTGCTCGTCGTATGAGATTTGCAGTTTATATAGGAAACTAGATTGATCCATCTTTTTTCCACTTAGTCGAAGTGCATTTAGCTGTTCCTGACACTCCGTAACACATGGGTTTCATCTGGACAGATCCTTGGCATTCCATGCTCATTCCAAGTAAAACTCCTTCTCTTGCTTTTTGTTGTTTGTTGTAAATAGAGTCGCACCTGTATGGTGTAAGGACCTTCCCAATCGGATTGCAGTTTGGGAGAACGGCCAATCGTTCTTTTTGTATTGAATAGCCAAACCCGATCTTTCACCTGATAACCTTCGGAACTGGCGCGTCGATAGTATCGGGTTTTCATGCGGTCGCTGGCCATACGGAATGTTTTCTGGCTTGTTCATGAACTTCTCGCAGTCGTTCTTGCAGCCGACTGGTGAACTCGTCCGTGGCTTCCGTTGATGGAAAAGGCTTCGGAAGAGCAAATCGCAGGGTAACCTCAACTCTCTCCCGAACATCATGCAAGCGGGGGTCTTTTCAGTCACATCGTGCATCGTGGCACGATATGACATTAGGGCCAAAGGAATATATCGGTCCCAGTCACGTTGGTTGTCAGACGTAAACTTCTGACAAATGGCAAACTGGCACACACATCGCATCGTCAACACCATTCTTCCACGTCTGCTCGACATCGTACCCAATGAAACCGAGCTCGCGTTTTCTCCAATATCTTGTTAACACCAAAATGTCCTCCAGCTAGCCCATCGTGAGTTTCTCGAAGTACACGAGTCGCCCCGATTCTGGGAATTACTATTAGCGAGGTGGTTGTTTATCCGTCTGGATGCTCCCATTGGTATCGCAGCACACCGTCTTCTAATTTCAGGCTGTCCCAAAGACTCCAATAAGCTTTGGTGATAGAACCAAATTCAGCTACTCCATGCCAGTCTGGGCGTTGGTTTGACTGCATTTTCCATCTCATTATTGGCGCCAAGTCTGGATCAGCCTGTTGATCACGACTGATAGCCTCGTTGGACAATTCATCATCCACCGGTACTAGCGCCACCGGTCTCGCAGGAAAGTCTTCCAGTGTTTCTACCCCCTTTAATTGCTTACACGAAGTCGTGCAGGGTCTCCTAGATAGTGCATCAGCATTCCCGTGTGTCTTACCACTTCGATGCTCAATCGTATTCTTGCAACTGCCTCAGACATCGGGCTACCAGTCCTTCCGGTTCTCGAAATCTCATCAACCAGCGCAGTGATGCGTGATCTGTACGAAGAGTGAATTCCTGGCCATACAGGTATTTTTGGAAATGCCTAAGAGTTTTGAGAACAGCAAGCAATTCTCCTCTTGTGCTGCAGAAACTGCGCTCTGTCTTATTCAACACCTGACTGAAGTAAGCCAGAACCTTCTGCTGACCGTCTTCTTCCTGCGACAGAATATCTCCAATACTGACATTGCTGACATCTGTATCCACATAAAATCGGCGACATGATTGTAGGTAGGTCAGTATTGGTGCCGTACATAAGGATTCCTTCAACTTCTGAAAAGCCTTTTCGCAATCTGGCTTCCACTAGAATGGTTGGTCTTTTTCTGTCAGCCGATGTAATGGCTTAGCCAGGTTGCTGAACTCCTTGACGAATCAGCGGGAATAGTGACATAACCCAAGAAAGCTGCGAAGTTCTGAGACATTTCTTGGACGAGGCCATTCTTGAACCGCTGCTAGCTTAGCTGGGTCTGGTTGGACTCCTTGTGGATATACTACGTGACCGAGGTATCGTACTTCCTTCCGGAAGAGTCCGAATTTATCAAGGTTCAACTTCAACTTGGCTCCTCTCAAACGTTGAAGTACACCTTCCAGATTATGCAATTGTTAGCCAAATGTCTTACCCATGACTATCACATCATCCAAATAAACCAGACAGGTCTGCCAAGACAATCCTTTTAGAACTGTACCCATCAATCGCTCAAAGGTGGCAGGAGCGTTACACAACCCAAACGGCATAACATGGAATTCCATAGTCCGTACGGCGTGATGAAGGTAGTCTTCTCTTTATCTTGTTCTTGGATGTCAACCTGCCAGTAACCACTGCGAAGATCCAAGGTAGAGAACCATTCAGTACCTGCCAGTGTGTTGATGGTATTGTCGATCCGAAGCGGAGGATAAGAATCCTTTCTTGTAACGTCGTTGACCTGGCGACAGTCGACGCAGAATCGGGTGGAGCAGTCTTTTTTCGCGCCAGAACCGGTTCTGCATATCAGCCAGCAGTTGCTGAACCTCTTCCTGTTTGGCGAGCGGTAGCCGTCGGGCTGCTTATCTGATCGGAGTGGCATCATCGGTAAATATTGAATGATGCACCAGATAAAACGTCCTGATGCTTTCGTAGCCGTGCCTCAGCTTGTCGTTACTCACTACCGGATAGGACTCTGGCGTCAGATATCAACTTCTTAAAAGTTGAGGGTAACCTACTCTTACTGGTGCCTCGTTTTTTGTCTAAGTGCATCACTTGTTCTACTGGATGGCAAGTCCCTAATTTCATCCCAGGATCACCTCCTGGTCGCTCATGTTCATGATTCTGACTAGAATCCGACCATTTTGTACTACGTTCAAGGTACGTCCCACCAGTAGCTGTCGATTCTGCTGTTGGGGTTTACCACGCCCACAAACTATCAACCAGTATCACCCGTGACACCAGCCAATAACACCTTTTCTCTTCGTGCTGGAACCCTAGCGTCCTCTTCAATGGAAACCCGCAGAACGGCAGCTTATCGTCTAAGAGGATCTCTTCACTTTTGCTCTTCAACTTTCGCCCTTTTCGATCTATCAAGATGTCAAATGTCGCTAGAAAATCCAGCACTATGATAGCGTCGTCCCTGATGTTAGCTATCAAGATCACAGTTTGATACTCTCTAGAACCCAATCGAACTTGACCTCATGTCGTCCCAGGATTGGCAAGCGTTCCCCGAAGGCCGTTTGCATCACACAGGCCTTGTCCAATGGTTCCCAGCCTCCTTTGATAATATCGGGTTGGACGATGCCTCGCTGCTCCAGGGTCTATCAAGAAGAAGCAACTGGTACCCTCAATTTCTCCCTCAACCATCAAGCTTTGTCTTTGGGTTCCGACTTTACTAACGATGACGCAGCTGATTGATTGCTTTTCAGTCGCTCGGTCTCATTTAAACTGCACTGGCCTTTCCCATGTCCAAATCTTCGGCACTTACGAGATCTCGACAATCGTGTTCCATCGGTTGTAGGCGAAGGCCTGCGTCGCCTAGGGCAACGGGCGATGAGATATCCCTGTTTACCGCATCTCCAGCATCTTGGGACTGATGGGCCTTCCTCCTCTATGTCGCCATCCTCTCTAACTCTCACTGTTGGCTTGGCCAACCTCTTAGCAGCTTCCAGTTCAACCGCATGGATTAGGGCTTCACTAATCATCTTCGGACGCCCTGCTGGATGTCACCATCTTCAATAGCAACGATGAACGTTGACACTCCAAGGTGTGCCAGTACCTCACTGGTGACTCCCTCCGTATAAGCCGGTTTTCTAAGAATTGGAGCCGCTCCACAACATTTTTGGTATTGTCTTCATATTGCCTCTGCATGCTCTCCACCTTGATCTGTAGCTGCTCCATTTTTGCCTTGGCCTCTTCAGATGTTTGGCTTGCTCCTCTTCCAATCGTTCTTCCATTCTCTGCAGGATACGCTCCTCCAGTCCCAGGGTTTGCTGAGCTTGTTTTGGTCTGTTCAGAAATTTTGCTTTCGATGTTGCTGCTCTGTTTGTTGTTTCGCTTGTTCTGCTTGTTGTTTCGTCAGTTCGGCGAGGGCTGCCATAATTGATTCCATGTTGGCCTTCCTTGCGGACATCTGTTCTTGTTATTTGACTCTTGTTATTTGACTAGAATCCCACTTCAGACACCAATTCAACTGAATTGCATTTCGGGATCCTCTCAGCCCTGCCAAAATAACAAGAAAATACAACTTTCTGGTTTAATAATTTTATTTTACCCAAAATAAAATTGGTTTGGTACAACACTGGCTATTTTATTTGGTAGCGAGTTAATGAATGCCACGTGTGGTCTGGTCTGGTCTGGTTACATATGTCGTCTTCTTCTTTCTTGATGATTCAGCTGGGAAGAATTTGATTTCGAGTATTTTGACTCTCTCTGATGATTGTTCTACGAGGTCTCTAGGAGAAATGAGCTGCTCGTCGTAAGAGATTTGCAGTTTATATAGGAAACTAGATTGATCAATCCTTTTACCACTTATTTGAAGTGCATTTAGCTATTCCTCACACTCTGTAACACATGGGTTTCATCTGGACAGATGTGAAGTGAAATTACTTCTCTTGCTTTTTGTTGTTGATAAATAGAGGAATTTTTGTTTTTCCTAATTAATTACTCAATCTTATTGAATAGAACCCTTAATTTTCAGTACAGTATCTTGAACAAATTTCGTACTTCGCCCATGTAAGAAAAATGGGATGACCGCATATCCCATTTATCCATATATCTTTTATGACACGGTTCAAATGAGCAATGCATAAAAATGACCAGCATCAAGGTAAATCATTTTTGAGATCTGGAACCATTGGCCTAGATAAAATTTACAATGTTCAACTGAAATATATAATATCTTTCATAATAAAATATTAAATCTATGATAATTCTAATCGTTTTGCAAAAATTTGGTTTCAAAACACGGCTATCTTTTGTTTGCTGTCATGGATAATATAGCCACTGACTACTTCTAATAACGGTTTAAATAAATAGCCTTCTATTATCCTTTCTGCAAAAGAATTAGGATTATTATTAGTTTACTGATATTTTTATAATAAGTATCACATGTTTAAGTTGAACATTGTGATATTAAATTAGTGACAGGTTCATCCCTGAAGATGACAACTCTGTTTGCTCAATAATTGCCGGATGAGAGTAACAAAAGTTTTGTGTTTATGGTGGTATTGTTTCTGATCTATACAGGGTGGCCAAATAAGAGTGCAATGTGCTGTAGAAAGCCGAATGACTAAAGAAGTCAAGAAAAAATGCAGGAAATTATATTCAGGACTCAAATATGGCCGCTAGGGTACGTAATCGCTATTTTGAATGAATTACGCAATTAAGATATATAAAAAAATGTTACTAACATAGAAACTAATATTATTTTATATTTTTCAGTACACCAACTAATAGAGTAGGCCTAGTTTTTGTAAAAAAAAATCTTTTAGAAAGAAGGATAACTGCTCTAGGCAAGTTCCATGAAATATTTTCTGCGCTACAGATTTAAGCTTTTGTTAAAAGTTGGAAAACATATATTATCTACTTTTATATATTCTTTATATTGTATATTACTGAACTGAAGAAATTATAACTTTATCCCATTTATCATGTCTTTTTCGTCGGATTTTTTAATGAACGCATGTGGTTAGGATAGGTTTTCCTTGCACAACCAATGCTCAAATTCCTACATGTTTTTAAAATTTTCTCTGGGTTTACTTGTTGGCCTAATGTCCGAAAAGGTTAGGTAAACCGATTTTCAGATAGTATTCAAGGTCACTTTTTCAAATACAACACATATTTCTCAATCAAGTTGGTATCGCCAAGTACTACTTATTTTTGACCGACGAACCCAAACGGGGAAGGTATACAATTCGAGTGTAAACATACTCCGATTTTGATGATTTTTGATTCAATTGGAAGAGGAGACTTGAAAAATGTTCCCATATAAAAACTCCAATCCGAAGTCTCCTTCCCTGTAAAAACCGCACTCGATAAGGGTGGAGGGGGCAATTTCTCTCGAAAATCGAAAATCTGAGACGGCGGAATTAAAGATTAGATTATTTGTAGCAATATATTGAACATGTCTTCCATAGAGTTACGGTTTTTGTACATAGGAAATAGGATAAGTACTATATTCTTTGCTATAAGTGAACGTTCAACGATTTTCGAGACAAATGTTACACTCAAAAGTGTTAAATATTAAATGAAATGGTATTTAAAAAAAACGATTTCACCTATTTGTTGGTGTAGTGAATAATACAAAATAATATAAATTCTATTGATGCTGGTACTTGTAAAGTTATTACCAAGACTCTTCAATTTAACTGCAATTGCACAACTTCTTCAAAATTACCAGTACCAATAGAATTAATATTAATATGTATTTTTCAGTGCACCAATAAATAAAGTCGATCCAATTTTTTGTAAGTATGACATTAATCAAGAAAATCGTTGAACGCTCACTAAAACCAAAGGAAATAGTATTTATCCTTTTCCTCATTTATATTCTTTCTTTGTAATTGTAATTATTCAGAGATCACAAAAAATTGCAGCTAAAATACACATATTTCAGGCTTTACCACTGCTGTAACTCGAAAACCTTAACTTTCTTGAAAAACGTCCAGCTCAAATGTTGCTGCACATAATCTCTTCTTTAATTTTGCCGTGTCATATTTTCAATTTTCTAAAAAAATTCCCCCATCTACATAGTGAAATACACTTATTTCAATATTCACCATTACAGTATTTCGAAAACTGTAACTTTTTTGAAAGAATGTTTAGTTTAAACGGTTCCGGATATGGTCTTATCATTAATTCTGCCGTCTCAGATTTTCGTTTTTAAAGAAAAATTGCCCCCTCCAGCCCCTCTCGTTGCTGTTTTTGGAGGGGAGAAGATTTCGGATTTGAGTTTTTTTAAATTATGGGTCAATTTCACAACTCTCCTTGTACAAATGAATAAAAATCATTAAAATCGGAGCACCTAAAATTGCAAAACGCGCGAACAGCCATACAAAAATAAAAAAAGCAAACATACAACCGAATTGTATACTTCCTATATATACTCACATTTGATAAAGGTACAGTGTGCCGAAACAATTGTTATGTGTCTTTAAAATATATAATATGGAAATTTAATATATTGTTTCAATTCCTATCGTAGACCTCCTCCTTTTTTGAAATCACACCTCCCTCTTTTTACTATTCCAAAACTAGTCTAGGTCAAATAGTCCTCCAGGAAACGCCTAAAACAGACAGACATGGATTTGTGCCTCACTTTCGGCTTTTGTACAGAAAGCTAAAAATATTGCCTTGCCCATATAATGTATAAGGTTTATGTCGGATCTCACTGTTGCATCAAAAGATCTCCCCATACACTACATATCAAGCAAAGCACAGGCAACATTAAGATATCACCTTTGTGTTTCCCACAGTAAAATATCTTCTCGACTTTATCGGCACACGGTACAAGAGGAGGCCAAGTTAGGTCCCATGTCACACGTCACACGTCTCTAATGTATATCATTGTTTCGCAATGAACCAGAAAATTACCGGCAATACTTTAACAAAACGCACGGGTGGGTCATAAATCTGGATGGAATGGGATCTGCCGTTTCGGGTCCATGTTGTCACCAGTCTGACTACGTTGATAATAAATATACCTGAGGTGACTTATTTAATCTTTTCATTATAGGGGTGGGATATATTGATTGCTTTGTAATCCGAGGTAAACACAAGGAAGTCTATGATTACTTCATTAAATTATGATTTGAACTTGACAGGGCATTGAAACGTTAATTAAAAAATATTATTATTTCTAAATATTAGGAATGTAATAGTCAAAGAACCAGCAATATAAAAATCCTATCAAAAAATTAATGCAATTGTTTGAGAATGAATAATAAGTACTATAAACTAGACATAAAATCACACTTGAAAATGTCCAATTTTGCCTCCATGGTTAAGTATGACCTATCTTTCAGATATGCAAAAAGAGTACGGACAATAAAATTAGTCTAATTCACATAGCTGTAAAAATGATCTTGCGTATATTTTTAAAAATATAAATATATTTTGCTTACAAAGAGAACATTAATATATGTTGATATCAGTAGGTACGCCAGATCTCGTTTAGATGTAAATATTACTGATATATCTTGTGACATTAACAGGAGCTAAGGTTATTGTTGATCACGCTGGTAAAATTTTCTATTTTAGAAGCATAAACATATAAAATATTTCAACCCTATATTGAACCACCTTTGAGTGACAGTTGTAACCCACAATTGGTTAAAAAGAAAGTTTGAGCTTGTGATGCATCTACTAAAAGATATTTCAACTGTTTGTACAATTATATTATAGTTTTAAAATTTACTGATTTTTGTCGTCAATAAAGTCATATTACTAACGAAATTATTAAGGATTTAATTTCTGATATTATAAAAGCGCAAAAAAATATTTTAATATAAGAGATGATCCGAGTGCTCACCTTTAACATTATGCAACATCCAACTCTTAAAAAAATATACACGTGCCGACCTAATGATTGTGTGATTCTTCTTCTGTAGTCAGTTCAGTTTTGAATACCATAATTTTCACATATCCTCATTAGAAGACTAAAAATGTAAGATCAGGTGATCCATATCCACTGAATTAGAAACATTTCATCTGCTTGGAACCCTCTTTACTTACTACTAAGTTTTGTATGCTATAGCGAGTTTCGTCACAAAAATATATCTTTCAAAAGATGTCACTGCTTCCTGTTTAAACAATTGGTAATTATTATAACTCAACACTCAAGGGTTCAATATAGAAATGCTGTTTTTAGTTGAAAGGTGATGATAAAAATTTTAATACTCTCAGGATTTGTATAAATATAAACAATAATTGATTTAACATTATTAAAATTACCCTACACCATTAAATATGGTAGAAAGGGTATATGAATTTTATATATATGTATATATATATATATATATATATATATTATTAAAATTAAATTAAAGTGTTGAAAGGTTTAATAACTGTTAATTCAAGAAATGTTTCAATGTATTCTTTTTAGTTATAGATGTCTGTTTATCATCTGGATTAAGAAAAATCGAGAAGTCACAGCACAATTAAAATGCAAAATTATTCAATATTTCAGCAATATTACAGCCAAAGTCACTTGAAGCAACCCATTTTCTAGAATAAATAGCGCCAGCTAAACTGAAAAGTGCAAACTCTAGGTATAACACTACTAGTAGAGATTTCGAATGCATATTAGGTGGGTAAACAGGCAAATGTAAATTAGATAGATTTTCATAAGTACATTTAAAGTTGGAAAAATAATATGATTCTAGTCCATAATTGTCTTTGTTGTTTAACTGAAAAGCAACTCATTCGCACCATTTCCATTTTCGTTGTGCCGACTGGTCTTATCAAAGTAGTTGTTGCGTCATTTTATCAAATACCTACGTTTTAATGAACACTCGTTCAATCGTTTTAAATTGTGTACAATGCAAAGTTTGAATGCATCAAAATGACAGTATCATATGTGATATTCTAAATTTTAAGGAAAACTTTCTCAAACACGTATGTAAGTAGAATAATTCAAATCATATTTTTAGAATCTCACCAGAGTAAAGCAATCATAGGAATCTATATGTATTTTGCATTATAAGCTATTTACCTAATGAAATTCAGCGCCATGAAAAATTTATAAAAACTAGGTATTGCTCTCTAGTTTACAGTCAATTGTGCTTGTGAATGATTTAATATTTTAGAGTAAAAGAAGACATTATTTTATAGTATTGTACCTAGGTATATGGTGATCAACATCCAAACCATTGATTTAAGTTCAAATTGCTGTGTCGTGGATAGCTACGTCAATAAAATAAGGTTCATTAGCTTTGATATCCTTAACTTGAAAAAAAGGAATCCATATGCACCTATATATTTATAATAAATTTGTTTGGAGTGGTTCCCAAGATACACCTACTACTTGATAAATATTTAATTGATTTTGAGAAAATAACTGTTGATAGTGATAGCTTATATCGTTTCATATTCTAGGATATTTTTTATATATTTTTGTAAAAAGAAAATCCAAAAACAATCTCCAGAATTAAACTGAAAGAACGATACTATTCCTGAATAGTTAATCCAAAAACTTACAAAACAATAGGGCGCAACTGGGTAGGGGTTCAAATCAAAGTATTTTAATTAAGTTCACATGTATGACGAAGACGAAATGATTGATAGATTAGCTTCGTATACAAGCGACAAACCCTACAAGCAATAAGCTTAGACAGAGTCACGGAAAACTTTTAGTTTTCAATAAGTGGCCATTAGATACATTAGATACACAGCAGCGGGAATTTTTTGTTTGCAATCTAACTGCTTGATTGGTAATCTTTTAAGTAATAAACCATAATCATCTTGGCTATTAGAACTTGAATATACATCGTTATTCAATTTTGGTTCTCAGATAAGCTAATTCTAAAACACAAGCGTAATTACAAGATGACGGTAGCCCATGATAGTGAAGTGATAACTATTGAGAAAAATGAAGTTTACGAAGTTGATTCAGATAAATATGTTTTCCTTGCCAGAGAACCAAAGAGAGAAACTGAAAGTGAGTGACAGATTTATACTTAAAATTATTATTTCTTTAACATTATTTCACATAAAATCACATTGTTTATCAGTTTACTTTATAGAACATTAATTACAGAACCATGCAATTTTGAAGATGCCATCGAGTTAGTGGGATTTGGTAAATTCAACATTATCCTCTATTTGGTTGCTACAACAACAGGGCTTGCTACTGTCTTCGATAGTATTTCACTTTCTTACGTAATGGCTGATATAAAATGTGATCTTGACCTAACTTTAACTGAAGAAGGAATTCTAAATTCAGTCACAATCGTAGGTAAGAGAGAGCTTCAATGTTCTGTAAACCAAATCATCAGATCTTAGAGCAATTGAATTACAACGGTTCTCTTGGATATCTTTTATACTAACTTCACCCTGCTTTGTTCGCAGTTGTCTCTATGATATCAGTAGCTTTGTCATTGAAACTGCATACACTCGTAGAAACAAGCTGTTTTTCGAGACTTTACATGTGAATACAATCGAAATTACCCATAATTTTACAATCCAAATTCATTATCACCAATTAGTTGCCTACTTTGAAAAAAAAAATGAATAAAAATTGATAATATTTTTAAATAGTTTTTATTACTTTCGGTTCTTGTATCAATGGACTCCGCAGCGATTTCTCAGGCCCCATACGGTCTAGAGACTTGAAATTTCGAATTCGTACTTAGATCGCAGACATCTCGCCGCCTGTTAAGCTCCAAGTGTGATCCAATATTGGTAATTAAAATTATCTCATTCAATCTCATTCGACCAAGATCATTATAATGTCGACATGGAACGACAATGGGATCCGTCACTGGAATTACGCACGAGCATGGAGCGTATATATACGTCTCGTTCTCTGGTATATAGGTACTTTCTGGAAGATCGTCTATGGTTATGTCGCAATTGTCAGACGTCAGACGTTAATTTAAAGTTTAATTTTGTGTTGTGGTAGACAAACAGTAATTTGTTATGGAATTGCTGTTGCTGGCAAACACATATACATAAGTATAGTTAAAATCGAGAAAAGGGTAGCAATAGTAGGTACTCATCGGTTCGGTTTAAATCTTAAATGCCCAATAAAAACTATTTTTAATTTTTTTCAAAAATTTCACTTGTTTCAATAAAATATGCTCACTCATAAATTGAAATATCAAATTTTATCCAAACCAGCCACTGATGTTGTAAAAAATGCTGTTATGTTACATAAATAATTTTACACGCTTTTATTAGCTTGGTATGTATGTAGGTATGTAACGGAATCTTTGGGCCCGATTTTCACACACTTAAAAAAATCGGATCGACATGAAACTTAGTATACTTTTAAAGGACCGTCGACAATACAATAATTTCGTGTTGTGTACGTGCGCGTGGGACTCCTTGATGGGGGTACCATACCTATACATCTGAGCTCTATGGATGAATTCTCGTGGAATTTTCGATTTTCATGTGAGTTCGTAGGATATGTGATGGTGTATAAGTGCGAATGGGACTCTTTGGTAGAGGGTTCCATACCTATGGGTGTTTTTGATTTCTGGTTGAATTTTCCTGGAATTTTCTATATTTGGGCGGGGAGGTTTTGTTATATGTACGTGCGAGTGGGATTTCACGATGAAAGTTTTCATACTTATAGTTGTGTACATGCGAGTAGGACTTTTTGATAAATGTTTTCATACCTATACGTCTCGGAGCTTTATGGATGAATTTTCGTGGAATTTTCGATCTGAATGTATGTTGGAGGATTTGCGATGGAATTTAAGAGTGGGACTATTTGGTGGAGGGTTCCATACCGTCATCGTGTGCCCATATGATCATGATTGTTTATATCTCACTTCCTACATTCAAGTATCGCTTTAATAGCAAACCGTATTAAAAATTTTAAAGTAAATAATAGTTTAAAAAACTAAAAATACGCTTTAATGGCAAACCAATCAAAAAAAATTAGAAAATAAATAATATATCATTTTAATGTTAAAAAACGTGGGGTGCTTTCTAATATAATTTTATAATGACTCTACTTATATCAGTATCTATCAACATAAATATGTATAATATCAATGGACATCAAGCACCCCACGCATTTTTACATTAAAATGATATCTTAAAATGATTTTTGTTATTTGGAAGATGATATGGATGATAATTTTTTTTTCGTATATGAGGTGTGTTAGAGAAGAAAGTTGGTATATATGGGGGATGTAAGAGAAGTAAGCTGGATTGTGTTTAGTGAAAAATGTAAAAAGGATTCTTCGTATAAATTGAAATAATTTTAGGCTTCCGTACCCAAAGGGTGACAACGGAACTCTATAACTAAACCTCTGCTGTCCGTCCGTACGTATGTCAGGTACCTATCTTATGAACCGTAAACAGTTGAAATTTTCACAGAATGTATATTTCTTGCCGATATAACAACAAAAATAGCAGAATATTAAAAATGAATGGGTTCGTCTTACAAAAATGTGATTTCTTCGACAATTTTTGCTCGACCTTAACAATCGCTTTATCTCTTTATTCGTAATATGAACATGAAATTTTCGAAAATAGGTGATACTTTAGCTGGTATGATAAAAAATTATGGAAATAAAATAAAGTTAATGATTAAAATCCCCATGCAATATACGACTGTTTTTGCTCGATCTTAATAATGTCCAGTATGTTGAACCTAGAGAGATAAACCTTTGTAGCTATGTGCATATGATAAGATCCCCACCTAGTTAAGTACATCACTAAAATAATTATCTACAACTAGGTCTATAGAGCTAATTAAATTTAATAAACTGAATGGTTAAAACACCACATCAAATCTATCCAACTTAAATGATACCTTCATATTCTAGAATACCTGCTGAATTTCTTTAGGTTTTTGATAATTTTCAAATATTTTGGTAGTAGGTTATATTTCTATCACTTATAGAAATCTTTCGATTTTTGGTCACTCTAGTTCATGTATCATGACTATGATTTATATAGCTTTCTAATTTGAAGTTTTTATAAACAAGAAAATCGTCTATTTTACATGTCCCCATTTAAGATGTTTATCTGTAATAATCCCATGGAATTATGTAGATTCATCTTCGTAAAAACAGAAATTCTCAATTTTAAATTCCCCGAAGAAAAGCAAACTGATGTGAGTGGAATTTGAGCGTATCCAAACATTGCTTGATTTTTGTTATGCCATCAATTTCAAAGTCCTTGACTTGCACAGACGATTACATACAACTTTTACACTAGTATCATCGACATACCATTTTTACATTATTAATTGTGACATAATTCATATATGTGATACAAAGTTTTGGTCTTAATGCTGTGCCTTGAGGTATGCCTATCCGAACAATCACGGGGTCACTTAATACATCTTTTATTTTCACTACCTTCTGCCTGACCATAAGAATTTAAGAACTCAAGAGTTGGTGATACGGGACTATATCAAATGAATAATAGTTTATAAATTTCTCAAGTTGATTTATATTTACCACTTTCCTTAAGTAGGTAGATCTTTAGCTCTGCGTTTTAGTTATCTAGAAACCAACAGACAAGCATTTGCAATTATTAATTAGGAGGAGATAGGTATGTTTCCCGAAAATTTGTTCCAGTATGCTTATCAGTGTTGGGCTGATGTCATCATTTGGCACCATACCTACTGGTGATCCTTCCAAAATCATTCCGGTAATGAATATCAGCTTAATGTCAAATGCTAATTACTGTGCTTTTTTTTGTAAATCAATCAATCTCATATGACGTTTATTGACAACAATATTTTATAAAAATTATAATATTATATATACCAGTGATTCCAACACAAAATGGCGTCGGTTGGTGACGTCACTCTAGTATGTTGGATAAAATTTAGGAGCTCAAGATATATATATATATATATATATATATATATATATATATATATATATATATATATATATATATATATATATATATATATATATATATATATATATATTATATAAGAACGATAATGTTACGGATGTGACTTTTTAGGTATGGTTACAACTGGTTTATTTTGGGGTTACATCAGTGATACAATTGGAAGAAGAAAACTCCTTCTGCATATATTAATGTTCGACTTCATGTTCAGCTTTTTTGCAGCTCTTTCTCGAAATTTTATTCTTCTCGTTGTATTCAATTTTCTTGCTGGAGCAGTGTGAGTATTTTTGCCGAATACCCTATCCAAAATGGAGCATTCATTGATTTATATTTCTAGTACAAGTGGAGCCTATGCTGCATTAGCATCCTATCTGACGGAGATGCATTGTAGAAAACACAGAGTAATTGTTCAATTATTTATTGGGTTCTTGTTTGGATTTGCTGAGTTACTACTTCCACTATTGGCAATGCTTCTATTGGCTAATGGTGAGCCTTACCGTATAATAGAAGAATTTGGTAAGGTGGTTTATTAATTTATAAATACATATAGGTTTATACCTATTCAAAAAAATCACTTGATTTATTGATTCCCTTGGGCTTTTAGAATACAGAATTCCTACATCAACAAATAAGTTATTTCTTAAAAAGTAAAGTAGGTAAGATGATTAGTAACATTATCTTTGATACTTTAACAGTAAGGACATATTTGGTTCACATTGAAGAATGTTCTTCAACTTTTCTCAGTTTAAAATTTCAAAATATTTTTTTTTCAAGTGTATAATGCCTACCTATTATCATTTCAGTAGCTCTAAATTTCTTATTAGTTTAGCATATATTGACGTGCATATTACTGAATAAAAATGATTTCTTGATTACGTATTGGAAATTATACCTAATATATATTTTATTTGCATAGTTAGAACGAATACTAATTTGATATTCAAAACAAGCCATTTGTAGTGATATGATAAAAATATTGATAAAAACTAGATATCCTTTTATTACCAGGTCAATTACGCACACATACAATAAGTAATCTGAGATGTCGGATATTCAATAGATGTCAAGTACGACTATATGAATCAATCACATCAATATGTCATTAAACTAAACGTGATTTGGATATTGACTAGATTTATTTAATACTTCTGTAAGTTCTATAGTAAGATCTTGTTAAAGTATCAACATCGTAACCCAGACGCACTTTTCCAATGACATATTATCGGTCTATTATAATGAAACAATAGAATGTATGTTAGCTCTGCAGTAACGACATATCTCTTCGATTTGGAACATAGTTATTCATTCATGTTTATTTACTTTAATGGGAGCTTATCGGACTTATAAGGATACCCCTCACTTTGGAAGCAGGTATTTGAAAAAAGTGGTATAGGTACATGGTCTTGATTTAAAAAAATTATAACTCGGATTTATTGAAATGTGAACTTTAAAAAAAGAAATCGTTGAAAAACGTAAGACATAATTTCAAGAGAAGTAATTTCTTGACCAAAATTTGATTTCTTTCCTTCTCTTTGCCTTCCTGCAATGTCTCCAGCCTTCCGAGTATGGTCTTCGGGACAATGTATTCACATTCATGTCAGAGAGAGAATACCTGCTCTATGGTCTACAGTGAAATGAAACTCTTACAGACTCTCGATCCATCTTGCCACCTGACCAGCTGGGTTCTTAAGCTGGAGCAACCATCTAAGGGATATCTACTCTAATCGTAGTAGAAACTTCCGTCCATATAATTATTTGTAGAAAAGTTCGATGGAGTTCACAATGGCCTTCAGCTTTTGCTTAGGGTCGCAACAGCCTATCACTTTTACCTGACGAACCTACAATTGAACCAGACAATCTCTCGTCCATTCAACTTGCAACCTACTTCAGTTAGTTGTTTCAGCGGTTTGGCTATGTTTGCAAAACTGGGTACGTACCGACGGTAATAGGTTCACAACTCGAGAAAACATTTTGTCCCTTGTTTGTTCATTGGTATTGGCCAATATTTGATCGATTTTACATGCATTGCTCACCTTACCCCCAGCAGCGATCTCACTTCTTATGGCCATTGACTGCTTCTTGAGGCGAATAAGTTGAGCTACTCCGGATGTCAATTCTTGGAGGGACTCAGAATGCCCCAGGTAGCGAATCTTCTGTTGGGATTGGTAAACTTGTTCCAAAGATTTGACCATAACTCGTTTCCAGATGTTTCGCCAATAGAGCATAATTGCCATGTTCTACTGGAGGAAATGCTTGAAAAAATCATATTATTCTGGAAATTATCATTGCTGTCAAAAGATGCATCACTCGTGAATGTTATACCTTGCAAAATATTTTGTGGACTCTCTACTACAATAATTCTCTTTTCGCTTTCTATTGTATCATTGTTGGAACTAGGAGTGATTAAAGCAAGCGGTGGCACTGATACAGGTTCGTGTGTGATATCTGTACCCCTTTGTGTTTTCACAGTAGCCCACAAAAATTAATAAACGTGATTTCGATTTCAAAAGATTTTGCTTAGGAATATCAACCATGGTCATAGAACCACAAATCCTTAGATGTCGAATGTTTGGTTTCTTACCAGTCCATTTTTCATATGGTGTTACCTCATTCAGAACTTGTGATGGTGATCGGTTAATAATATAGACTGCAGTAGCAACAGCTCCAGCCCAATATGTTTTTTTTAATTTAATTTAATTTAATAACATTTAGCGTGCTCGACCAAGGTTCTTTTTATCTGTGCCGCTAACCCATTTTGCTCAGTCGTGTATGGAGCGCTGGTTTGATGCTTGACTCCAAAGGATACTAAAGAAATCAGAAAATTCATTATTTCAATATTTGTTTCCGTTATCGCGTCTCAAAATCTTAGTTTTCTTTTTAGGTTCATTTTCTATTTCTTCTTTAAACTTTATAAACACACATTTAATATTCATCTTATTCTTTAGAAAATACACATATACTTTTCTAGAAAAATCACCTACAAAGATTATGAAGTAGGTACTTCTCACCTCCAGCGGAAGGTATTTCCATCGGACCACAAAGATTAATGTGTATTGTCTCTATGCATTTGCTCTAGATCTATCGTTGGAACAAAAATCTAGTTTGATTTCCTTCGCAGCATGGTATACATACAGAATCAAATTCTTTATTAGTTATTTTTATACCCTCAGCGCATGGCCCTAACCTCTTAACTTCAGCAATATGTAAGTGACCCATTCTTATATGACATGTAATCAAATCTGTCTTACTTTCAAACGTAGTTGCATATGAATTACCGGTTGCTGTATCTGAATCTGTAAACCATACATCCGGTCTGAGCGTCTTGACATATACATTTTTGCCCCTGAGTTTATATACCATTCATCTGAATTCAATGACCTGTAAGCTTAACATTATTTAGGTTTTTATTCTTTCGGCATTGACTTTATAGTAGTGGCCATATATATTCCAGTCATAGCAACGTGGGCCTTTCCCTTTCGATTTGCTATTTTGTAGGTTGTGTTGCTTTTTTGTGCTTTGTAACGAATGCTGTGGACTCTGAAACTTTAACCTCTTGTAACAATTTTGTCTTGACAAAATTTGATGAAATTTTTATGCTTGAACTTTCTAAATATATTAACATTGGCTGTTAATTATCTGGTAAACCTGTCAGCATGAGAGTTTCCAGCCACTCGCCTTCGATTTCGAAATCAATATTTCGTAACTGATAAGCTGTGCTCATAATTTTGTTCACGTATTCCTCGACACTAATAAAACTATCTTTCTTTGTGTTGATTAGGTCCTCTAGCAAGCCAATTTTTCTTGATAGTTGAAGGTTTTGCCATACTTCTCTAGATGACGAGGCATTTTCGATATGAACAAAGTTGATTGGCTCAATCAGGAATACTATCTTGGTATTGGCTTTTGTATCTTTTCTGCATCTTGACCATCCTGAAGACAACACGTTCCCATAAATCTTCGTACTTACAGTATGATTTGACTGCAAACTTCCAGGTCGTATAGTTTTCTCTGCGAGCGAGTTTCGTTAATTAGAAATTAGACATACTCATAGTGAAATCTTTTACGGTTCTCTTTTTATCTTGATTGCCATAATATATCAATTTCGGTTCTATTTTGGATAAATGACTGGACCCATGATCTGAGGAAATTAAATGAATACACCAGAAATAAAATTAATTCACAAACGTATATTGCCAAAAGTCATACACGTTTTTGGTGACGAATAAGTGCCACATCTGCGAATACAGGATCTAATATATCTTTGAAATTTAGGCTTGGATAGTATTTAACATTATTATTATTATTTAACAAAACTAGAATTTATTAACAACTGTATATTGCCAGAAGTCTTACAATGTTTTGGTGACTGATCGAATATCAAAAGTGTCTCGATCGGCGAATACACGATCTAATATATATGTGCACATAAACATTAAATATTGAAAATATTTCAAACTACGTAATTATTGCTGTTCTACTCTATAATATCTTATAAGTAGTGTAGTAGTGTATAGGTTGATTTGATAAAAATTTAATAAAACACGTTTTAGATCTGCTCCCTTGGAACTTTTTTCTTCTTGTTTGTTGCCTTGCCCCACTTCTGAGTACTTTGGGCTTCTTTTTACTGCCTGAAAGTCCAAAATTTTTGTTGAGTAAAGGCAAAGATGAAGAAGCTCTTGAAATACTAAAATGTATGTATAGATTTAACAGCTATAATGCTTCACCATATCCTGTAAGTCCTGTTATTTGACTATTGTATAAAAAAATATTTAAAGCTTTTTTATCAGGTGACATATTTGGAAAATGAAATTTCATTAGAGAATCAGAGTTTGCTTGGAAATAGAAAATATGAAAATCCAGTTTGTGAGATGTGCCATCAATTTTGTAATCAATTTCGGTTAATTTTTACATCTGAATATATGACAAATATAACACTTACATCAGGAATTCAGTTTATGATACTTATGGGGTGAGATATACTCTCTAATATAGATTTATTCTTGACTGATATAATTCTATTACAGACTCGATGCATATAAACTATGGATGCCACAGCTATTTCATCAAATAGTTCAGCAAGAAGCAAGTGGTCAATCAACTGGAGTCTGCGACGCACTAGACATTCTGTATCATGAAAATTCGACCTCTACAAGTAAAAAAGTGAGTTTTTCTATATACGATTATCAAAAAATTGAGATTTTTTTCTATGACATGCCATTGAATTAACTGAAAAGTAATTTTAGGTTCCTCATCTTCATAAGGAATATTTATATTGTACAATAGTCGCTAGTGCAACTCTACTCGTGTTTTTCTTATCAAGCGCAGCCGTGAAGGGAATTGGAAAAAAGCATTTACTATGTGAGTGAAATTTGAAAAACAATGGCCGTGTACACTGACACCTGCTAGCTAGCGCTAGTGATCTAATCAGTTAGTAGCTAACGAAATTGTCGTCTTGGCCTCAACTTTGGTTAGCCGCTAACTGATTTGTCAAACTGACATCATGTCAACATCAAATATATATTTATAGTGTAAATTATTAAAGTTATATACCACAACAGTTCTCAGAAAAAGCAAGGATAATCTTAGCATAAGTATTTTTATAAAATATTCCAAAGAAAACAGTTATCTAAATGTTCGTTTTCGTTAGCTGTCAATTATTCCGATGAAATTTTAAGCTGATTGCATAGCTAGCTTAAGCTAGCATGTGTCTGCTGTGGACAGGGCTAATATTAAAATTATATGTAAGGTGTTTTTTCTCATTAAAAAATAATCATAAGATGCTTAACTTTTGTTATACAAGTACTCGTAAACATTGATAATCGAACCCACATTGATTACTTTTCATTGTTTTAAACTAATGCTGACAATGATTCTCAGTTTTTCTAGGATATAACTCAGGATTAGCAGTGATTGTGATAACTTTTTCAAAGGACATCCCCGTTACTATTGCTCTCTCATCAATTATCCTACCGTTTGGAAATATTTCTTTCAATGCCTTGATATCAGTGGTTATTGTACTTTTTCCAACAAATCTAAGGTAATGAAAAATTAAAAATGTTTTCAACTTTTAATGCTTTTATCCATTTCAGAGCAATGTCAGTAGCTATGACAATGTCTTTTGGTAGATTGGGAGGAGCACTTGGGTGTTTCATTTTCCCACTATTTCTAAGTTTAGGTTGTGCAGCACCATTCATCTTTATTGGAAGTATCATGATAAGTAAGCGTCATATTTTTTAAAGTAGTGAGATGAGTCCCATATTTTTCTCGCCAAAAAAACATGCTAAGCTTCGGAATATCCGAAACAAAATATGTTAATAAATCTAGACACTCTTGCAGCATGGTCCCTTCTTGTAACAATTCTACCCAATACGGATTCAAATATTCTTGAATAAAAATATAAAGGTCAGTACTCACGTAATTAACACTGACTAAGGGCCCAAGCGCTAAACATGAAACTGTAATTAGATAAATTAATATTTTCTACAATATTGCCTATTCAATTAATGTTAGAAAAATATTTGAAATAATTTTAAAAATGTTGGGATATATCTGGTTGGGATAATAAACAAACAACGTCAATTTCTTAGTTATTTATTTTACACCCCAACCTATCGTTTTCAAGGATAGAAGGAACCCCATTGATCGGCGACCGGCTTTCCCACAGGCCAACACGGCACTCGTTCCTCATGACGGGTGAGTGACACGACTCCCGCGGCGAAAAGTGCAAGGTAAATAGGACACGTGTCGCCCTCTTGGCGGGATGCTCGCGGACCGGGATTCCTAGCGCAGCCAACTTCATTATTGAGAGCAGAAGTGGGAGTGTGCAGCGCTGAAAGCTGCCATTGTGAAAGCTGATATTATTAGCCAAATTAAAAATGTATTTGAAGACTAGACCGGTTAGTTGTGTTCAACTTGCGAAGGGTGGATCGCTTACATGTATGTACGGAAGTTCGTTAGGAGTAGAAAGTATGGGAGAATGTTGGGAAAAGTTTTGTGTAGATTTTTTTTATATTCCAATGCAGAGGACGACGATGAAAAAAGACGACAGAATCAATAAAAGTTGAAAACTATTTCTCTTTAACTACTAAGAAGCATATTTTTATCTTTCCCGTATTTCTCATGTTTTCTTCTAAATATCGTTACTCTTTTAATGTAAAAAGAATAAGAAATAATAAAGTAGCTACTTTATTTGCGATTGTTCCAGCAAACTTTCGCTGTAATAGACATTTTTGGAATAAAGAATATCTTAATACGAACGAATAGTGCCTATTCAAGAAAGCATGCAGCATGCAGATGTTTTCACATTTTACATAAAAAAGGACTAATAAAGTAAATAATATGGATTGCAGATGTTATAACAAAACATTATTCATGTTTCGGCTTGATAGAAACTCTGTCAAATCTATAAGATGTTCAAAAAATGGTGCTAAACTGAGCACTATCAACTTGAAAAAATCAATTATTTATTATTTTATCAGTATACCTACCCTATATATAGATCGTAAAATAATTGAGTTATATAAGAAATTTGGAAATATACATATACATTTCTTTATTAATACGGAGTATTTATATTCAATTTATGTAGGTATAATATCAATATTTTTATTGTTCTTTCATACAATTTGGAATCAGTCCACATTAATATTTTTTAGACGGAATCTTGATCAGCATCATCCAGAACTATTAAAAAAAGTGAGCTCGATAATCTAATAAATACTTTTAAGAAATATAGGTATCGTTGAATGTCTCTGCTGTAAGTTGACGTTTACGAATAAGCTTTGAAATAGCAGAACATTTGCTTCTCTTACTTTATTATCTGTGTTTGAATTGGGATCTCGTATCCTTGCTAGAGCGTTCCCAAAATTAAAAAGGTAATAATTCACTCTATCTTAATCTTATCCTATTCGGTGGTGCCAATTTCTATCTACTCAACTCATAAAACGTATTTATTTTGGTTTCTGTTCTATTGTCACACTATTAATATCTACCTCATTAAATTTGTATCAGTTTCTTCCAATGTCCCATATGCCTAATTCGAAAACCTTATGATTCTGGAGAAGGAAATGCTATTCTATGGAGTGAACAAAACCGAATGCAATTGAAACATAGAATATTTTTTAATACCACGTACTTTAATACAACATAATATTTATACTTTGTTATAATTTGTAAAGAATTTTATCATCAGCTGTCCATCCTTGTGCAAGTTATTTACTTTATAAGACAAGCTCGTTTTTATGAAAACTATTTCTAAAATCAAAATATTTCAAAAAGTATCGATTCCGATAAAAGTTACCTTCAAAATAAGTTTAAATATAGAGAAAGACCCCCTTATAAAGCCCCTACTGATTTTATGAATTTTCAGAACTAAACTATGAGTAGTTTTCTCGATAATTGTAATAATGAATAGGTAACTCTGTATATTCCAGTAAAGAAAGCATTCGATGCAATGATTTGTTTAAGCTAAGAAATGTAATGAATTTAAAGGGAAGTGTTCTTTTCATATTTCTATTTTAGGAATATTTGTTCACTCAATCATAAAATATAATAATATGAGCTTCAATCTTTGCTCCAGAATAAATTTGCTAATGAACGCACCTTAGCCTTACATATAACATACCTAAACTTCCACATTGTCAGAATAGCACACAACCAAAAATTAATTTATGTATTCGATATACGCTGATACTATCTCTGGAAGGCTAGTTGCTTATCGTACAAGAGAAAGTTTGATAGGTCTGAATAATTAATGAATCATCTGGACTCGAAAACCAACGAACTTTGTCCCTTGGTAGTATACTTATATCTAAAAGACAGAGGGTTTGGAGTCGTTAAGTATACCCCAGATTTAATTTCTTTCTTCGTTGTGATGACCGCAGGTGTTACCTTTCTCGGTTGTAGTGTTTTGTTCGCATTTTTATCTGATGAGGTGATACATATGAATTTACCCCTTCATAATTTAGAGTAGGCTCAATTATTGTAAGCTTGATATTAATCTTTGGTCCTTTTAGCTTTTGATTTCTCATAAGAAACATAATTTATCAAGTTTCAAACGCCTCACATTTTCGATGCTATTATAATTTTTGTAATATAAATAATCTCTAGAATGAGTCCCATATTCTAAAACTATTAACTTTGTAGTGTCCAATAAAATATAGCAAACATTACAACCTGAAATTGAAGAGTTACTCAAAAATAAAATTAACTGTAAAACTAATATCCGGAGGGTTTGTTTATTTCAAAGGAAGTAATAGAATAAACTACCTATAGGTATACCTAATAAAAGATTAGATGCAGTGAACTCTAGAGGTCATAACCAATTGCCTAGATGTACAATGACTGGATAGAGTCACTGTACCTAGATTTTATCGTAACCATAGTAAGTGACAAATAAACTAAAGTCCGATTTTTTAATATGTCAGAAAAATATTCCATTCACACATGCAATAATCAATCAACGTGATTTTTTGTGAGATATACCTATACCAAAGATTAGAGGTGTATTTAATCTTTGCCTATACGTTCTATAACGCGATGTCTATGTGTTGCCTTCTACAAAATATACACACAAAAGCCGTTGATGGAGTTCTACGCGCTCAGTCCCACTTGTTCCTTTTAAAGAAATACTTGGCAGTACAATTTTCACGGCAAAGCTGTAAAACGCTTAACGATAGACATTGAGGTAATAGACTTTGAACCTCGTGCATATGTGGAAGGGCGGCAGAGCGTGATGTCGTTTGGTGGCTGGAATTTTCTCCTAAAAGAAACCCTTGTACAATGAAAATCTGTTCCTTACAAATGAAGCGCGGATGCGTATAAAAATACGTCCCCGTGCAATGGCGTAGTTTTCATAGGGTATTTCAGTCGTAAATAATATACTATTTCCAAAAGCTACTCCCTGAAATTACTCTATATATTGCACAATAAAACAAGTTATTTATAGTTGATTGAATTGTCTTTCCTAGATAATCTGGGAAATTGAAAATAATTTTAATCCATATTTAAAGCTAGGAGCACATTTTTTATTATGAATCACTTTTAACAAAATACGATCTAAGTTGTCCACTTGAAATTCGCATTTATTTGTGAAAATCGACCAACCGAATCTTGTACATCTGTTCAGCCCATCTACATTTCTGGCAACTGGTTGTTTGATCCATATATGTATGGAATGAAATACTAAGCAATTGAAGAGTACGGATTCTTGATTCAGCAATTAGAGACAATTATTATAACAATAATTAAGGCAGGAACTCATATCCTAAAGACCCCATTTATCATTATACTATGATCATGCATACTGCCACCTAGATTTTCTTACAAGTTATGAAGACTTTTGAGATTTATACGTTTTGAACTCAAAACGCTGCTAGGCTAGATAGTCCAAACATTTTCTCGACTATGCTACGGAATAAACAAACATGTCTATAAGCCGACTGGAGACAGTTTAACCCGATTCTAGTACTGAATTATAAATCAGTTTTGTATTTGGAAATTTGAAAAAAACTATATATTAATCTTAGGAAGAATTCAGACTGAGGTATCAAACCACTGGGGAATCATGACGGTCATTGGTGTTATTAAAGCAGGATGCATGGTACGACCATTTCACGGATAGTTGCAGAGGCATTCGATGCTAATATTCTCTTTTAGACAACAAGCAATAGGTACAGAGGAATGGAAAACAACAGCAGAGCTTTTAAAAAAAATTGTGGCAGCAGAAAATAACGACTACACAAATTCACTATCTTCTTAGATTGAAAAGATAGCGTAGTAATAGAATTTCAGATGACATTATGCACATTAGAATTACGTTGGCATATTATTCTAGTGGACAATGTGGCCGTGTGTGTATATTGGCAAACTGACGCAATAAAACTTTTTAAATATTTTCTTGTTTTATTTAACCTTTCAAACTTTCAACAATATCGAAGTATTAAATATGTTTGACGAGATGTACATTATTTTTGATTTGTGGCCATAATATGTGACTAAAATTGGGATGTAAATTGAAAGAGATTACCTAAATAATTTAAAAAAACGATGTTTTCAACTAAATCAAGCCTATGTACAATTGTTGTACCTATGTCAATACTGATACCAAATTTATTATAAGAATAGAATATGACTTTGAAATTACGGTTGAGTGAAATTTAATTCCAAACTTTGTACAAAATCGTATCTTACAAGGTCCATAATTTAGTATACATACTAATTTACATCCTCAATTTGACACCAAATTATGGATCGTGTGTGGCAGTCCTAGTGCTACTTTTCTTATCAAAGCTTGACTATTGAATCTCTTTTACATAATTAATTCCGATTATAATACCTACTAGTAAAATACGTTTAAGAAATTTTTACCAGCTGAAGACTTATTTAATTCTCATAGGAGTTGAAATCAATAGATCTCTCCTTATTTCCATTATAAAGATTCTTTATTGGCGTTTTCTGACAAGGTGCATACTTCAATGTTTTATCGATGTTAGTGCAATCAAGGTTATTCTCTAGAATAGCTGGAAAGCTTGAACGATCTCTAATCTACATCATAGTTACTATTATTTGCACTTAGAGATTTCAACAACTGGTTCAGTGAATGTTTCCGTTGTGCCGCCCATGGTGGCGGTAGTTTGGTCGTCGGCTTTTTATGACACATTTCAAACGACGCCTCTCGGAATTCACTAATGAGCAGTTGGCCTGGCGTCGCAACACGTAACCATGACAACGGACGCCGCCTCCATCGCTTTCTGCGTCATTACGATTTTTTCTTTCGAATGCAGCACAAATCAGTCGCTTGATTTCTCGTCGAGTGACGAGGTTGCATGCTGACTTCTAATTTTATCTTGGACACTAGTTCGTATATAAACTACGATCATCGATGCGAGAATTCACTGAGCGTCCTGTGTCTTTGCATTAAAGTGTTTATCTAAAGGTACTCATACCTGTTATAAATATGAGATACATTATTTTGTTCAAGAATTAATCCCATTAAAAATGTTGAAGTATGGATGAAATATTGTAGGTAATTTAGGCTAAAGTTTCCAACCGAGAATGAAGATGAATATTGACATTAATTGTCGCTCACTTGACGACAGATGTCAAAGTTGCCGAGGCAGCCACTTTTTTCTTTCTCTTATAAGTCTTCTCACAACTAAATAAATATAATCTTTGAAATAATTATCCTGATGATAATATATGAAGACCAATATTCTGTTAACTTTATCGTTTGCAGCCGTTGATATTTATTGAGAGACAGACACAATTTATCAGTATTCTAATGCGGGAAAAAGTGTCAACTGACCAAAGGATGTTGCCCTTGGGTAATTTTTTTGAATGTACACTGCGTAGAATGATGAGGGTTGACACGATAGACGCAACTCAATTATATTGATGGCAGATATAATTACATTATTGCACTCAAAAATGCAATATCTTAAAGATAATATGACGGTAATTAAAACCAATAATCGAAAATTAATAAATAATCCCGCATCAATTATGAATAATTGATTCAGAAAAATGACTGGGTGGTGAGGGTGAATTTGATGATAACTTCAAAAGGAATCAACTTTATTATATTGAAATTCAATGAAAATATCCTTATATGGTATTCCTTTTCGTTATTACCAGCAAATTCGTGCTTGCAAAAAGATGAATAATCGAAGTAATGATTGCATTGATATCACATCTATTTCGAATAAATTGATCGATAAAATAGTTCAACATATCTACAATGTAGAGAAACAATAAATTGTTTGATAAATCAAGTTAATCAATAAAGTCTATCCGATAACTAGTAAATGATCCAAAATTCGTTTCTATTATAATATAGCATACCTACAAACTGCGCAATTTTATATTAGGTATAGAATTTGTTAAATCAGCTTATTTGTTTCATCAATCATTCAGACAGACTAAAGATATTTCAAATTGACTGTAAAAGGTATTTTAAGTCTGATGGAAGTCTAGGTTCTCTAGGGAAATCTAGTATAAGTACAATTTCGGATACCCACCCTGTAGATAAGGTATTTGAAGGTTTCCCGTACCTACAGTTTTTCTGAGCTCTCATTCTATATCGCACTGAGACATTCCTTACAAATAATGTATATATCTATATATATGCCTGGTGGCCTTATGCCCAAAGACAAAAATAATCGCTGTTTTTGCCCGACTTAAAAAAAGGAGAAGGTACACAATTCGTTTGTATGGTTGCTTTTTATGTATGGCTGTTCGCCCTGCCCTGCAAAGTAAACGTGCTTCGATTTTGATGATTTTTAATTCATTTGAAAGAGGGGAGTTGAGGAATGGTCCCATACTCAGAAAAAATCAATCTCGTTAATCTCGTTACCTCGAGAAACCGCCGCCAAAGGGGGGTTCGAGAGACAATTTTTCTAGAAAATTGAAAATATTAGATTGCCAAAAAATTTACGGTTTTCGAGTCACAGCAGTGTTAAAGTCTAGGAAGTCTGTGAAATAAATATTTTTTACCGAAAATAGGACCGAATTTATTAGTTGAGGCGGTGATAAAAGCAAAATTGAAACAATTCTATTGGTGCTGGTATTTTTGTAGTTGGTGCCAAAAGTATTCTATCATTGTGCCTAAATTATATATATATATATATATATATATATATATATATATATATATATATATAAAGTATATGCTATGCTTCTATCTAACTACAAATGTACAACTTCCAACAGCAATAATTAATTAATATTATTTTGTATTTTTCTCATTACCTACACCAACTAATAAAGTAGATCCAGTTTTAGGTAAAAAATGTTTATGAGTTGTAGAATTATTGAGCTGGTTTATATACCTACCTATAGAAAGAAATTGTTGAAGATATGATGAGATCAAAATTCTTTTGATAGATGTCGTAATACGCTTCTATCTAACTACAAATGTACAACTTCCAAAGTACCAACAGCAATAATTAATTAATATTATTTTGTATTTTTCTCATTACCTACAACAACTAATGAAGTAGATCCAGTTTTTGGTAAAAAATGTTTATGAGTTGTAGAATTAATGAGCTGGTTTATATACCTACCTATAGAAAGAAATTGTTGAAGACATGATGAGATCAAAATTCTTTTGATAGATGTCGTAATACGCTTTCGATTCTATATTTCATAACACTCCAGATCAGCTTACTATTTATTAACAATAAAAGAGTAGTCATATCTGAGACGGTTTTTATTAATGAAGAATGATAAATCAAAAACCAAACTGTAGGTATGACTCCTAATGTTTATAAAACGGGTAAAAACATGATCTAATTATAAATGTCAGCATCTTCAAATTAATAATCACTCAGGTAATCAAAGAGACCAACTTTCAGTGAAGAAGAAAGAGCTCAATACTCAACGCTGGATCACTAATAGGGAATAAAGTTCCAAACCCCCTTTTCAAGTGGATTATTAGTCTTCTGATATAGATACTATTTTTCTTGATATCTATACCTAGTAGCATTATATATCTCTCAGAGTAAAAGAAATATAAAAGATTATATTTCTTCTTTATCCAAACCTCACTTAAGTAGAAAGTTATTTATCAAACATCCCTTCAACAATCGTCATTTAATCTAAAGTAATTTATATTCACCAATTTGAATAAACAACAGAGTTTTTCATTTCTTCAGATAGCATCAGATGCATTAAATAAAGTGAGAAATAGAGAGAGATAAACGTAATTTCTTATTTGTGAATCATAATAAAAATTTAATAAGTCCTCAATCAAAAATTAGCTTCGCTCTTTGTACGAACTGACAGGAGAGGAAGTTGAGCACATGCAATCTTGTTATGAAATTATACAAGTTCATTTACGTTTGTTTCCTATGCAGACGGTTAAAAAAATAAAATTAAATTCACATTAATGCATCGCTTCAATTACCGTTACAAGACAATACTTCTTCTTGTTAATCAGATACGGCAAATAAAAATGCATACAACATCACGAATTGAAATTATTACAGTCTGATGGAATAAATGAGACGAGAAAATGTTAGAGTTGCTGAGTGCGAGCCTTAGAGTTTCGTGTCTAACAAAATTATGACTCCTTACTATATTCATTCGATAACTTAAATACAAGTTTGCTCAGAAAATGAGTGTAGGTATTAATGTCAAGTTCTCATCAAACTTATATTTCTTACCACAGTTATTGAAATTAACTCTTGCCGTTATTGATTTTTTTTGCAAAAAAAAAAAATAATATCGAAATAAAAAATGCGACCAAGTGCGACACACACCGGCACCCGAATGGTTCCGTACCGTTGTGCGTATTAACGGTAATAGAAATAAATATTCTTTGAAAATTTCAATTCTGTACCTATCATGGTTCATGAGATACAACTCGCTCACCGACAGACGGACGGACGAACTTTGTTGTTACAGCGAAAATATAAATACACTGTCTACCTATTACGGTTTATAAGCGCATCAAAAGTCTCTCACTAAAACCATTCTGTTAATATGCTCAAGTATCTCCAAAGAATTTAGACAATAAACGGGTTCATTTAGACCGATAGGTCCTACCATCATTATCGTAACATATTTTTAGTTAAATATTACGACATATTCATAAACCAATCTTAATTTTCTTAGTTTGAGAATAGAACTTTTACATATACCACAGTACATAACAAACAAAAAACTGATCTAGTATCGAACCAAGATATATTTATGAATACGGCTGTTGTCTTTTGATGAATAAAGCGAATTAATGAATTCTACTATTTCAATAATAGCATACTGTAAAATTCAAAGATCTTGAATAGCTATCAGATCTACAATCAAAGATCTAATTGATTATCATTCTTTTTTATATAATTATACGAAATGCCTTATAAGATGGTAAGTACCTATCTATTCTAAATATAGGGATAAAGGTCTCAATTTATTTTTTAAACATATTATTTATCCGTATTCATGAAAAATAGTTCCGCGCTAGCTTAATATGATATTGATCGTGTCCACAGCAGTAGCATAACCTATATTTTGTTTCAGATATTTCCCAATTCTATTATGGACATCTATCGTTCCGTTTACCACATAATCTTTTTCATTATAAACATATTGAATAGAAAATACTTTTTCTTCTTCCATTTTCAATTCCTCTAATATGTGCATTTGTCGAATTAACATATTTTGACAAGTGTCAGTTTGATAAATGAGCTAAGCGATGCATCTGTAATCAGTCGTGTCCACAAGATACTGATTTTTGATTACTGATTACTAAGCGATTGGTAATCAGACTCTGCTATGGACACGACCACTAAAACTGTCACGTTTATATCATAAACGTTACCATAGTAACAAACTAAGGTTGTAAGTATCTAACTCAGAGTTGCTTATGAATACGGATGTATTGCTTATTTACCGAGGGAATCTCACTACCTCAGATGTTATTTTTTTAACATTAGAATCTAATACTATACGTAGGTATATGTCGCAGGTCATTTTATATCTCTAAACTGGTAAGAAACTCTGGAACGATGTTGTTAAAACTGTCTGTTATTATGGAATCTCACTATTTGGATGTAATCCACTCTAGGGTGATTTCAAAATCCTCCGTCATTCTGTTCGTTATGAGGGCCAGTTTTATTCTGTTAATTAGGAGCAGCGATGCACGATGAAGATTATAGCGACGCTAGCTAGCCAGTTGGTATCGATGACCATCTGCCAATCCAAAGATTTTGAGACACCTGTAATAGTGACGGCATGTTAACGTGCCCATATAACCGAAATTGTAAATAAAAAACCCAAGAATATTCAATCAGAAAATCTGATTCCAGTAGAGAAGCTATTGCGTTGATAAATTGAAGGCAATTATGCCTTAGAAGCTGCAATAATTTACAGTAAATATCGTAAGCAACTGTTCTTAAACATGGATGAGAAAATATTTTTGGCACAATCTATATCAGGAAATTGTTTTAATGTTATATATAGCCAGCGTGAAATATAACATAACCTCATAGTCACTGATCACTACTTGCATTGAAAGTACATTATATAGATATGTAGTTCAAAATTACGGGTTACAGTAGTTTTCGATTAAGTATTCCAAAACCATAGAATAGGGAATGTCAGTGTTGATCGATTAAGTAAAAAACTGAATGTGATTCCTACAAAAAATACATCCCATCTGAACGAATCTATTTTTTCATGTTGAAAGTGCTCTAGTTTACCCATTTTTTAACACCTAGTTTGACAGAGTTTTTATCTCCCTTAAATATAAGTTTCATATACTTTGTTATAACGTGTGAAAAATTATATCATCTTCAATTCATCCCAGTGCATGTTATTAATTTTAATTGTTGGGCCCGTTTTTGCACAAATTTTTACTAAAATCAAAAGATCTCAAAAACTTTGGATTTTTGATAAAGGAAATTCGGATAAAAGTTGAATAAGGTGTGGAATAAGTATTTTAAATAAAAAATAAGTAGATATTCCATTGGAAATAATAAAGCAACAAATCGAGTATATAAAAATGATACTTACGGCTATTTGAGGGCAAGGGAATGTTGGGAAACATGCTCAGGTAACTTTCCCTAAAAAAAGTTCAGACGTTTTCGGTAGCATGATTATCTGGCTGGGCTGTCGCGATAGCTGTCACTCATTTTTATACCCAGAGTAATAGCAGATAAGGTTGAAGTGATATAAATCTTCATTTTGTCTCACCAACCTTTTAGTCGCGACTTCACCTTCCGAAAACATCTAAGCTCTTTGCTGTAACTCGAAAACCATATCTGTTTTCAAGAAATGTTCAATTTAAACGTTTCAGGATATGACCCCCTTTCTCATTATTTAATCACGAGTTTTCGATGCTCGTAAAAATTTATTTTTATATAAATAATGACATTTGTAATTGATGGATATGAAATCTTTCCTGTTTTTGGTTTATTTATTCTAAATTCACGATTTTTGCCCTGAAGAAGAGAATAAACATTCTCGAAAGCTCGGCTTCAGTCAAAGAATTTTATTGAATATATGACTGCATCCCCAAGAACATCTTTTTATTTATTATAAATCCAGTCAAGAATACAAAATCAATATATATATATATATATATATATATATATATATATATATATATATATATATATATATATATATATAAACTTTTGAACCAAATGTTTTTTTGGACTAACTTATAGACATATAACAACATGCCGTTGAAATTTTTTCGAAATTCAAAAGTGTGAACGATCGCAATAGGTATATTTCTATAAGAAATTTACCTAAAAAATCATCAAAATCGGAACACGTTTACTTGCAAAAGTCGCAAACACATATAAAATTGAAAACTTTCGATACATTTTTAGAATGATTTAACATTTATTCGAAAACTACCCACACTCTAGCTCTGAAATCGTTGAAGTTTTTTAAAAATGGTTCATTTAAACGTTTCCAGAAATGGTCTCTTCATTAATTGCGCTGTCTCAAATTTTAACCCCTCTACCCCATTTGGGGTTTTTGGGGACAAGAACATGTTCCTCATCACTCCTCTTTCCAATGAACAAATAGTCATCAAAATCATAGCACGGTTACTATACCAAACGCGCGTTCATAAAAACGCATCTAAACGTTATGGTTTCAATGCTTTGTAATAAATGTGAATAAATACTTGTAACAAAAAAAATCCCGATGGCCTTGTAACCAGCGGAAAGGTAAATTTCTCAAAATTCATTGAATTGAAATTTGAACAACCTTTTCATTGGTATTCCTACATTTCATTATATACAAGTTGCTGTATGTATTATAGCCTTGCGGATAGAGGTTTTCGTTTTGGCTGTTGAATATACAGCAGACAGGGTTCGCGTTCCACTTCAAGGCAGAATTTTTTTTTTTTCGCCAATTTCATTTCAATAAATATACTATATATTTTTTTAATCAGGGTCTATAGTAAGATCTCCAGAAAATGTACAATTACATCAAATTTATATTGAGTGTTCATGTTTTATCAATATTTCTTATTTTTTCTTTATTAATTTTTATTTTTTTTTCTGTGAATTTTACAAGAAATTGCTTCGAACAAAAGTTGTAGGTACTGATTATATCTATAACCTAAAATTATTTTTGATGATATTTACACTACGGCTCTTTTTTGATAATTTCTTAAAATGTTTGAACGCCATTTTGAAACTACTTACCCGATAATGCCCAATAAAGAACTATGCCGAGATATTTAAGAGATCGATTTTTATAGCAAATTTGAACTTTATACCTCCAAAACTGCGAAAAATGGTTTTCAAATTGCAACAGTAAAGTCTGAAATATGTATATCTGCGCTAGGATGTTCTGAGATCTCTGAATAATTAATTACAATTATAAGCTAAGCCTATAAATTATTATTAATAGGATAAGTACTATCTTCTGTGGTATTAGTAAACACTCAAAATTGTGAAATAAATATTTTTTACAGAAAATTGGACCGACTTTATTAGTTGGTGCACTCAAAAATACAAAATAATATTAATTATTTTGGTGCTGGACATTTTGAATTTGTGCCGTTTTAGTTTGTTGTTGCAAGCACCAACTCCAAAAGTACCAATAAAATGTATATTAATTTGTATTTTTCAGAGCACCAACTAATAAAAAATATTTATTTCACACTTTTGAGTGATACCGAAAAAGGTACCTAGTACTTATCCTATTACCCATTTATAGGCTTAGCTTGTATTTGTTATTTATTATACAGATATGTGAAAACATCCCGGCACTTATATACATATTTCAGACTTTGCTGATGTAACTCGAAAACCGTAACTCTTTTAAAAAATGTTCCATTTAAATTTTGGTATATAAATATGATCTTTTCTTTAATTTGGCCGTCTCTTATTTTTAATTTTAGAAAAAAATGCCTCTTCCTCATAACTGAAATTAACATATCACATATTTCAGACTTTACCATTGCTGAAACAAGAAAACTGTGACTGTTTTAAAAAAAATTTAAACGTTTCCGGATATGGCCCCATCTTTAATTCTGCCATCTCAGAATTTCAATTTTCTTGAAAAATTGCCCCACCACACCTTTTGGGGGTGGTGTTTTGGAGGAATGTAGATTTCGAATTTGAGTTTTTCTAAATATGGTACCATTTTTAACTTACCTCTTTCAAATGAAACAAAAATAGTCCAAGTCGGAGTACGTTTACTATGCACTTTCATTAAAGTCGCCGAAGGTCTATCTTTTCTAAACCACATTTGTGGGTATTTTGCCATTGTTGGCATAAAAAACGTATCCAAAATATTATGATAGTGCCCAGCATTAATGGTAACTGAAGAACTGTATTTTCAAAGAAACATATCATACAATAAAACAGTACTGACGTATTTTCAATTACTCAAGCATTCATTACATAAATCTGAAAGCAAAAGAAAAAAATAATAAATGTACATCGTCACTCAGTATTCTTAAGAAAAGAATGCCGAAAATCTTGTTCTTCTCTGCCTATTATAAATATTGAGATGTTGAGAGGACTTAAACCTTTTGAATCTTTGACTGTTCTCTTCTAACATGATTGATCATTCAAATCAGAAGTAATTTTAATAGAAGACACAAGATCTAATAGTTGGGGTAGGTGAATTCGTCAATTTATTACCAACAGGTGGAAACCTCAATACTATCTCAATTTATTTATGAATTATTTAATTGATTGTTATTCATTTTTGTTGTCAGTTCAAATTTCTTAAGTAAGAGTGTTGTTTTCATCCGTTCCTTTATTAAGGTTACCGTTCGCAAGATCACAAGAATCTCTAGAATATTTGAACACCATTACAGAATGTTACTAGTTGAATTTAATATAATTCAGCTTTTATTGAAACGTTTAAGATCATAGAATAGATCTAAATGAATTAATAAGCTAATTACAGTCAATAACTCTCACGCAGATGGTCAATGAGCAGCATTGCTAATTAGGTATCCAGTTAATTCACTTCAATTAGTTTCTCATTATGGGCGATTTTCTCGCTATGGCTGCGGTTGTGGGAGTGACATCGAAATGGTCGCACGCCATACTGTTACTTGAATGTTGTTGTTCCTTGTGATTTTTAGGACTTCTTAGGACAAATTGGAAATTTTAAAAGTATGACTGTAACTATAGGTAGGTGCATAAAAAAGTATTTTTTATAATAATTAAATGTCGTTTTAATATATGAATAATAAACTTTTTAATGGGAAATGCACTTATTCATTAAATAGAAAAACACTTGGTTACTGGCAAAACTTTTCTCTTTCTTAGGACTCAAATCATGGAATCCCCTAACTATTAGTGGTCATTCCTCCTCCCCAAAAGTACAAACTCTGAAAATCCACTTCATCTCTATAGAGTTTCAATGATCAGTTATAGCCAGTGTTGGAGTTCGAAATAAATGCAATTTTAGCAATCAACGTCCAAAAAACGACACCCTTATCTATCACCCCTAAAAGCCCTGACGGGTTGATATCCGAGTAATCACCAAATTCGTGTTTTCTTAGATATTTGTTTTCAATACTCCTACGAACTGGAAATGTCTATTTAATATAATTTTTCCATACAAAATTTGTATCCCAATATTATGAATTTCGGAATATCCTTCCTCCTGCCTTATTTAGGGTAAATACAGGAGTTGCCGGACCTTTTATAAAATGGCTGTAATTTTCGTAATTTTTGAGATCTTCTTCTGAAAATGGATCAATACTCAGGTAATGCCTTAAGCTTCATTAAAATTAACTTTTATTATAAAAAAACATTAATATATATCTTTTTAATATCTCTTATTTCATCATTATACAACAGTAGTAAGTTCAATCCGAATATTTCTTTCAGTTTCTCACTTGCCAATGACGATGAAGTAGCCAAAGCGTTACTTAGCATTAAGTCAAATGCAATCGGTAGTGACGGTATTTCAGCTAAAATGTTGAAACTAAGTATACCTGTAGTTATGCCATATCTCTCTCACATCATAAACTGTTGCCTAGAAACTGGATACTTTCCTAACATGTGGAAGCAAGCTTTGGTCTGTCCAATACCCAAAGTTTCTCAGCCTACTGTGCTCACTGATTTAAGACCTATAAGCTTACTTCCCGTGGTCTCAAAACTTCTTGAAAAAATTGTCCACAAGCAGATTGGAAAATATTTTCTTGAAAACTCAATTATCCCTCCAAATAAATCCGGATTCAGGGTTGGGCACAGTACAACTACAGCTTTGCTTGATTTGACTGATAATATAGTTCGAGCCCTTGATAAGCGAATGGCAACTGTACTCTTAGCATTAGACTATTCAAAAGCGTTTGACACTATTAACCACGAATTGATGTGCTCAAAACTATCTTACTTTGGCTTGGATGAAAAATCTACAATTTTTTTTAGGAGCTATTTACTAGGCAGGACACAAAGGGTGGTCATAAATAATATATCATCCCCTTGTAAGGGAATATGTGCTGGAGTGCCTCAGGGCTCTATTTTGGGACCCCTCCTCTTCATCGTGTATGTTTCAGACTTATATCAGCAAGTCACCTCATGCAATATTTCTTCTTACGCAGATGACACGAACCTAATGCACCATTTTGACCCAGCCGATGTGCAAAAAGCATCTGATTGTATCAATCGTGACCTGTCTAAAATAGCTGAGTTCTCGGAAAAGCATAATCTAAAACTGAATCCTGTAAAATTCTGTGCTATCATTTTTTGTAATACTAGAATAAGAAACCAACTCAAAGAAACTATACACATCAGTGTCCATGGGATAGGTATTGAATTAGTCAACAGCATCAAATCACTTGGTGTTATACTCGATGAGAACCTAAAATTCCGGGAGCATGTAAATAAAATTGTTCAGAAGTCATATACATCATTGAAACTCCTTTATAGTAGCCGGCACATACTAAAGCAGTCCATTAAAAAATCCCTGAGTGAATCACTTGTTATGAGTATTGTTGGTTATTGTGATTTAGTTTACTATCCATTCCTTGATGTAGCTTCAAAAAATAGAATTCAAAAAATTCAAAATTCATGCTGTCGTTTCATATTCAATTTGAGAAAGTATGATTCTGTTTCAATACGAATTAAAGAACTTGGCTGGCTCAAAATCCAATCGCTTATTGAATTTCGATACGCTGTTTTTGTTCATCGACTTCTTGTTTCTCACAGTCCAATATATTTGAAAAATAAATTGGTCGTAAGGAGATCTATCCACCCCATCAACATACGTAGAAAAAATTTACTTACGATGCCTCCACATTCTACTTCTATATTTCAGTGCTCTTTCACATTTAGATCAGTGGTATGGTATAATCAAGTTACAGATAAGCTCAAACATCTGCCCATTGGCAAGTTCAAAATTACACTTAGACATGTTCTAGTCGAAAAATAGTTCTACTTGCTTAATTATCTTCTTTTGTATCTTTAGGTTAATTTAGATAAGTTTTAGGTTAATTTGGGTTAAATGAAAGAATAGCACTGTGCTAAATTTCGCCCATTAATAAAGAAATTATTATTATTATTATTATTATTATTATTATTTAACTCGGCCTCTCTCCCACACTACTAGAAGGGAAGCCGCATAGGCAAAGGAGAGATACCTTAGTATGGGCATCTGTAAATAACATTTTTCTCAACTCAAGTCTAGAACAGATGTTACGAACATCAAATCCACTTTTTTAGTTGTCGTTGGGTAAACTTCCAGATATTCGTTATTATTTTTGGCCAGAAGTTCATCATTGTTATCGCTCTGTTGTTTTTTTGACTCTACTTCTGGTTCTTTTTGTTCTTTTTCTGGTATTTGCAGTTTAAGTTTCTTTGTCTAGACGAACACTTTCAAGTTTTCGAATGATGTTAACACAGTTACGCTTTGCTTGAACCATTGTTTAACGGATATAGGTATTTTTGGAAGAGGAAACACTTCTTGCAAAAAAATTTAAGGAGTTTTTTTTAGACTTCTCCACCACCACATGTTTGCATAGGACTAGTAGAGCTTTTGGAGGGTAATTCTAAGTTAGAAAGGTTATCATCTCGTTCTCGGGAATTGTGGCTGTGTCGATCACAGAATAAAAGTGATACGAAATTACATTTGGATCAACTGGATATATCCCTGTTGCCTTGAAACCTTGAATGGCTCGTCTGCCACTTTTATTACCATCAGTGAATTCTGGCCATCCTGGATTAATAAACTGCTCTCTTCAACATTTGACAAATAGTTTATGAAGGATGACTTTGTGTTTATATAAACTTTGGATCCAGCTGGTTATCCATCTTAAAATTCAACCATTTGGTTTACATCTTTAAAAATGAAAGTGGACATCTGCCATCTGCAAAACAAAATGCAATAATGGTGCCTTTTGCTCCAAAATATGGCATCACATATAAACCTAAACAGAGCCTCAAAATACTGGAAAAATATACCTATAATAACTCTACTACATTGCAAATAATAACCACGGTTATTGGAAGAGTAGGTACTTAAAATTTTACAAAAAAATTTCAACTTTGCCCGCTGCGGAAACTCCCGCATTTAACCTACATCATAAATAGAACGTTGAGGAAGGTCAGCAATTTTTCTCCCAGTCAGTAAATTAGAAATTCCCAAAATTTTCAGCTCTCTAGATCCAAATGTTTGGGCTAGGCGGTGGTGAGTCAGTACTTTTTTTATGTACATATATAAAAATAATAGAGATTTTTTAATAATTTTGATAAAGTGAGATTTTTGTATTTGTCAGTTTTTTAATACCTATATGTATTAAAGAGTTCGAGGCTGATAAACTGAATTACACTTTAAGTGTCAATTTAGTTCCTTTCTTAGAAAATCATATTCAAAATTGTTTCTTTTCAGTAAAAGATGTAGGTATTTTTTGTTAAGATTCAAAAGATATATTTATTTTAAATAAATCGTCTTATTAAAAGAGGATATTGGATACAGCTTATGGTGTTTAACTTGATAAGAATAATTTTTCAATTTATTTTATTATCACTCCATGAATTTAGATGTTAACCAACATGATTAATCTTCTTTGAAATAAAAATTATAGCTAATTGAGCTGCTAGTAAAATGCTAGAGCAGCTTTGCCGATTTGATCTATATTTACATACTGTATAGTTCTAAGCACGCAAAGCACGCCCGTTTCTGATAACTCAATACGTAGGTAGTTTCAACACGAAACCTTTTGGCAAGTCTTATTGAAATGTTTGTCAGACGTCTGGAATAAGTTCTTTATAATAAATAGATTGTAGAAGTTGGCAGATTTTGTTTTCCATTTTCAGGCACTGCATTCTCACCTTGTTAAATACTTAATTTTAGAAAATTATAAAACTGGAATAGATTTTTCCGTTTTGCAAGCCTGAAGTATCACATGGATCATCAGAAATTACGGAAGCATAACACTTGACGATGCCATCTTCATGGTAAGCGCTCTATTTCATTATACCGTGTGTCCCTAAAATAGTCGAAGCAGGCAAAACACAACTCTGTATGGTTATTAATTTTCTTTAAAATTATTATAAATATAACCACCCAAAAATATTGGATTTTCAAGGTCACGTAATGGTTTTTCCCGATTAATTTAAAAATATGGCTTGAAATTAATGAGATATTGTATATAATACAATCTAAAAATGATGAGTAATCATTAGAGAACGTTTTGAACTCGTAAAAGGCTGTAATATTTGTATATATGTAAAACCAAGTAAACGGATTTCACAATTTATTATTTTCAAGACTCTACAGTGTTGCCGGTGCTAAAATTTTACCTGTTTATAAAGACCTAAGTCATATATAAATGTCGGATAAATACTTAAGTGAAACCAATAATGTAATAATGAACGTGATAGTAAAATCATTTTCTAATTCAAAAGCATCGCTTTTATTCGAAAATGGTACATTGTCAACGCATTAATAATATTCGTCAAACGTATAACTAACGTATCCCTAACTAAACGGCAACACGGTAGCAGTATTTCTCTCCCAACTAAAAAATATCAGTCACAGTCCCTGTGTCCAACACACATCTAGCTAAGAAAGCGCTGCAACATTTTTGACAGATTTTGGTATGAAACCCTTGCGCTTTTTAAGCTGCAGCATCAGAAATACCCCAACAGTTATTTTTAAAAGCTTCTTTATAAACCAGCTTAAGAGCGCAAGACGTCTAACAGCAAATTCTGTGAAAAATGTTGCAGCGCTTTTTTAGCTAGATGTGTATTGGACACAGGGAATAACAATGCAAACCATAGAGATATAATATTTAACATAGAGTAGGCAAGTCCTATGCAGCACTGCTAGTGGATGTGGTCCATAGATAAAAAGAGATAGAGAATATCGTGCCCGTGTCTGTCTGAGCATATGCGAAAGATTTAAGTTTTTTTTGTTGAATTTTGCTGAATATAGCTCTCACCTCCAAAAGTTTTACATTGGGAATGTTTTTGGGGATAAGTAAACTTTCAACAATTTTGATGAAATTAGCATACCACCGCCTACCATTTGACACGCAGTCTACTTAATAACCTAATCTAATCTCCTTTTTATTCATATGGAATTGGTTATCTTATATATTATTAATTAAGTTGCAATGCATTAGTTCAAACTTTATCCAAATACTGTGGATACTTTGTATACTAGCGAAAAACACCGGTTTACTTGTGGTTGGTACTTTGGAGATAAATCTTGTATAGTTTGTAAAGTAGTTAGTTAGCTTACAAACCCATCAAAATTAATGGCAATTATAGTAGAAACATGATTTTCAATTAAAATACCCAGACATTTGGATAGTCTGCATACTATCCAGCTAGTATCTATATATATAAACTAGTAAAAAACACTTTAACCGTAACATACATTTATATATTTTTTTTTCTTCTAAGTAATCTAGCGAGATAGAAATTAATTAATTTATTTCTTTTATATGAACACCGTAAATCATGCAGAAAAAGCAAGCCGCTGGACGTACCCAAGAAGGTATAAGGATTTCAAAAAGAATTTTTGGTAATGCGGCAGTTTAGGATTCCTAATTTGACGTAGGCCGGCCGCCGATGAAATGTTCAAGCGCGGTTGCCAAGCTTTGTGTTTTACTTCGCCTTATATACTTTTACTTGTCAATGCTGGTAGGTCAAATAGCATATAACAGAAAATCTTATTAAACAGAAGAAGAAATATAGCAGAATGATATTTCTCTTGTGTCATAAGTACTGTGAAATTTAAATCCAAACATAAGGAATAAAAATATACCCTATGGTCCAAAGATGAACATTGTTATTGAGAAATATTGAATTTAAACTTCAACTCAAACATGTATGAATGAAATACACAGGAGTAGGGCAAGATTAGTAGAGATTTCTACTAATCTTGGGAGTAGGGCTTCTTTTTAATATTTATGATTGAGAGTTAAAAATCGTATTTGATTTGATGAGCCGTAAAATACTAATTTAGAAAGAACAATGATGTGATGGTAATTAGAGTAAATTTTCGTGAGAAGATAAGCTACATCGAAGTGATCTTCTTAACTTCTTGTTTGGTGGATTGGGTTATTTTAGTCAGTTTTACGGTTTCATGTGTTGAAGAATCAGTTCTTCAATTATCTAAATGTTAAAACATTAGTGGGGGCACTGAAAAATTCAAAGTAATAATTGGTTCTGGTACTTTTGAGTTGGTGCCGAAAGTCCTCTATACAACTACAGTTGCGTTACTTCAATATTACCACCACCATTAATACTATTTTGTATTTTCTGGCCTAAAGATAGTTGAAATTTAGATAAATTTAGCTTTTCTTCTTATTATTTCACACGACAAATTACTTTTTTTTAAAAAACCTATAAATATCTACTGTAAGACTGTGATAAATTCTAATAATTAAATGAACTAATTGATGAAATAATGACAGAACATTTACCATCGTGTTATAAAAATATTATTGGCAACACTGTGGACAAATCACGGTCATATTTGTATTATTGCGCATGCGCCAAATAACTCCCAAATTACGAATCCTAAACTGCCGCATTACTGAATTTTTGGTTTAAGAAAAAGCAGTTACGTATCACTGTGTCACTTTTCTCTTGAAAATTATTCGATGCAAATTCCGCATGAACGTCACTGGCAACAATAAAAAAAATATGTTGTACAGCTGAAAATGTCTTTTGATCCATAGAATATGCGTGCCAAGGTTCACAAAAATATCTTGGGACATACCAAAGTGATAGAATTTTTTTTCAAAATTTTAGCACACAGCCTCTTTTAGGAGATATATATTTGTATGATATTTATTTCTCAAAATGGACCCAAGAATAACCTTCTTAATTATTAGCATGTTATTAAGAAACACCCAGTGTAAGTGAAGAATGAAAAAATATCAATAATAATTTGAAGTTGACATACATTGTTCACGTCTATTCTTTTTCTCAACAAAATGATGTTTGAGAAGCATTTCAAATTTTATATCACCAAAATTGAAATGCGCTAGTTTCTGACACCCTTTATGTATAATTACAAAGTCAAAATGCCAAAGCATACAAAACTTGTTTTAGAACATTATTTGTATTTCTTGAATGCTATAATACTAAAGCTACTTCAGGTAACGAAGATTAACAAAACAAGTCAAGTCAATCACACGATCCCAATAGAATGAAATATATCACCCGTAAGTTCATGTATTCGCTTGCTCCACTTTACATTATTTGTGTTTCTACTCTGCCTCTTTTTTCTTTACTATCTAGCGGCGGATATGAAGGACTACGTAAATCATTCACATCCGACTGAGAACAAGCTGCAGATTTATGGATTACCTTGTCTCAGGTGAACTTTCTTGTGCGTGTCTTTTTCGAGCTAGTTCTGCCACTCTCCCGACAAAGCCTGTTCGATTTATCCAATGATGACTAGATTAAGCCGCTCTTATGGATGACACGTACTTATCCAGAGTAGAGCTTGTATAAAATTGGTGTATACTCATGAAAAAAGGGGATTGGCCAGACTTCATGATTTTTTGAATATTTTTCCATAATGTATAATTTGGAGCAGGATTATCTAAATATATAATTATCAAAGAATAAAAAAGTAGGCTGTCTCTTATTATATTATTTTGCTCTAAACATATCTCACTAGCATTGAAAAATTTACCAATAAATCATAAACAATAATTTCGAAATAAATGAATTAAATCAATAAGCTACTGAGTTATTGAATAAAGTGAAATCAAGTCCTTATTCAAGTAGAAAAAATACTTGAATTTTCTATTTAGAATTATTGAACCTCAAATTATTTATTCGGCTTGAAATTATAAGAATGATAAAACTTAGAAAAAAAACAAGGGCATATCACATTATAGTAACTTATATAATCGAAAGGTATAATTAGTACAACTTTTATTATTTATGTTTTCAGGGTTTCTATTGCAGATCAAAGTGCAGAGCGTAACCAGTTTCAATACATTGAGGCAATTTCAAAGAAGCGTTTTTGATTTCCTCCATCTTTGAGAAAAAGCTGGAAGAAAGCTACGCCTAAATGAATTTGTCAAATATTCCTTTTAAATGGAAATTGACTATAACCACGCTGAAAAAAATAAATGGTCGCACGAGTCAATCGGTCGATTTTTTATCCGGTCGAAGTCATGTATAACGTTAACTTGCTGGTTTTATTTTGGAACGCTCAAGTAGTCGGCGATTAAAGTTTGGTCTAATTAATGGATTTGAATAAAAAATAATATACAGTTTGGTCTAGCCAGTTAGACATGCACAAATTTGGGATATACATATACCTACGACTGGGAGGTAGACGCAGATAAAGGGATTAAAGAATTAAAGATCAAGTAATAATAAAAAAATTATCATAATTCTTATTTTACAGCTTCCTCAATGGATCTATGAAACTTCCTTGCCTACTGTTGTATCTAAATAGAGATAGACTAAACATCAATAGTATATTAGATACCTACGTATTTAAACGTGCAACACGGAAAATTTAAATGTAAGAGAAATATGGGTTTTTGCGCATTTTGAGTAAGTAAACGTACTACGATTTTGATGATTTTTGATTCATTGTAAGAAGATAATTGAAAAATGTTCCCAAATTTAGAAAAACTCAAACCCGAAATCTCCTTCCCTTCAAAAACCGCCTCCGAAGGTGTTAGAGGGAGCGATTTTTCTGTGAAGGCACAATTGAAGATGAGACCATATCCGGAAACTTTTAAATTGAACATTACAAGCAAATAATATACATGGTAATAGTATAAGTACTATCTTCTTTGATAGTACTGAACGGTCAATGATTTCCATGACTAATGTTACACTAAAAAATGAGAAATAAATATTTTTTACCAAAAATTCGACCGACTTTAACTATCTAACTACTATGCTACAACTTCAAAAATACCAGATTCATTAGAAAAACACCTCACACCACAGTACACCACAAGGATCTGTAATCAGCCCTATACTTTTCTACTTAGCAACCAATGACATAATTAACACTCTACAGAAGCCAGATCAAGCGAGACTGTTCGCCGATGACCTCATCATTTTTGCTAATGGAAAAAACATCCATACAATTCGGTCATTGTACATATTTTTTTTGTTGATGATTCTGGAACTTTATTAAGAAAGAAAATCCAATGCATGCAAAGCCCCTATTGCCTATGTACTTCAGCAAGAGCCCAATAAATTGGACTCATGGTCTTCTAAGAGCAGTTTAAAGTTGTCTCCAGAAAAAAATAAATGCATATTCTTTAAAGAAGGGACTTACCTATATTTGACCAGTCACTGACATGGAAGCCTCACATTCTGCATCTAATATAATCCGGTCAAAAAAGACAGAATCTCCTAAAATGTTTTGTAAAACAAACAATGGGCGCTGACAGCAAAACACTCTTGACCCTATACAAAATACCCATCCGCTCAAAAATGAACTACGGTTGTGTAGCGTATTTATCTTTTTCTGTTACAACTCAGAAAATGCTGGACAGAGTACAAACCGAAGTACTCCACGTTATCACATCAGCTTTCAGAACAACACCAATCGCTAGCCTACTTTGTGAACTCGGAGAACTACCTTTAAACTTGAGAAGACAAGAACTCATCCTTTGATATGCAGCAAAAACAGAAAAAAACTCACCATTGTATCCACTCAAATACCACTTATCACATAAAGCAAATCCCCCTTTTCCCGAAAGAATCAAACACTCTCTTGCATCCACCCAACTCCGACAACTTCCAGAAACTCAACCTGCCCCCCCTCCAAATCACCCGACCATGGCTCTCACCCTCACCACAATTTAACACAGAACTACTCTGTTTTAAGAAAGATGAGACAAACCAACAACTGATGCTAGCCAACTACGAAGACCTAATATCCCAGAACCAACAGTATCTACAAGTATTTACTGATGCATCGAAAATAGAGAGTAATGTGGCTTGGGCATTTACAGCAGGAGATATCACACGAAAATTCATTCTGACCGAATCGGCAACTATCCTTACCTGTGAGCTTTTCGCAATTTACAAGGCACTTAGTGACGCAAGAACAACCCATACAGAGAATATACTAAATACAAAGAAGAGCTGAACTCCCTTAGAAATTAGTCCCTAAAATTCCTTTTGGTCCCTTCCCATATTGGCATAACAAGAGACGAACTTGCTGACAAATTGTCGAAAGAAGCCATCCAAGATCAAACACTCACCCATTGTCTCAAAGCAATTACAACAGATTTGAAACCTTTCCTCCTTACGAAGACAGTAGAAATATGGAACAGAAGCTGGAAACAGAAGGCAAAAGAACTCAATGAAATCAAAGGAACACTAAAACCATGGACCGTTGCACTAGCCAGTCGCTACCACCAAGTCATCGTCACGCGAATTCGTCTAGGCCACATACGCCTCATACACCAGCGATGGAACGGCAACCAGAATGTTTCGCGTATGATGTCCTGCTAACAATCAAACACATTTTAGTGGAGTGTCCTTGCTTATAGACGAAAAGACATAAAAATAATTCTTCATTGTACCTCTCTGAAAACACAATATTTCCACGACTATTTGATGACAGGAAAATGGGCTTTTACGGTGCGGTCATGATTCGGGCACTATATGTGTAGCATTGTTTATTTCTTCAAAATTCCTTATCAATGTCAAACGACGCTATTGTAACAGTTTCAGTTTGTCGGTTCATTAAAAATATATTTAAAATGATTTCTCCAGAAGAAGAAATGTCTCTTAAAGCGGCAAAAATAAGTGCGGAATTACTGCCAAAAAATCTTGTCAGAGATATGAAAATGAGTACAGACTATTTTGGAATTGGCGCCACAGAAGAAAATTAGCACAGTAAGTGATAAAATTCTTCTCGCTTATTTGTCCGAAAAAGCAATACCTTCGACTTCATCAACTACAATTTTTCAAAGTGAATTAGCTTCTAAAGGATTTTTACAGTAACACAAATTGTAATGTAAATATTAATTTAATTTAACAATATATAATAAGATTGTAGCTTTCTGGTTTAAAGTTAAACATTAGGTAGTTACTTAGATTGATTTCGGATTCGATGTTGGTTAAAAATAAACGTTTTAAAAATATAATAGTAATATTGTTTGTTTTCAGATAGGTATAGTGAAGAGTATCGTTCATTACACGTCCAGAAATGCTTTTCCCGCGCTTGCATGACTTTGAATTTGTTACGCGCGCACGGGAAAAGCCTATTTTCTGGACTCCTAATGAAATATACTATTCCCAGTGCCAGTGCTCTTAGTGAAGTCTTCAAAAACTATACCAGAAAAATATTATTGATTTCTTAAAAGACATCAACCTACTAAATATGATTTAAAATCATGTTACCGATAGCTGTACTATGTAAATATGTATAACTATATGCATAAACTAAACCAACTTATGTCGCTTACAGCAAATTCAACTGATGACGTTTTTCCATAAATAAAAAAAGTGACGAAACAATACAGAAAAAAAACTTTTCTGACAGTTTGTTCAGTGTCACATTTATTTCGTCTTTTGTATAGTTTTTAATATTTTCGGTTAAGTGGAGAATGGAGGTTTGTCCGCAAAGAATTCTCCGGTGCTATAAAGAGTCTTGAAATTTTTGGTCATTATTTATATTTTAAATAATATATATATATATATATATATATATATATATATATATATATATATATATATATCACATTTAATACATCTATTTACTAAGAGATGGCAGAGCGATCGTACGCTGTGATTTATTAATTATTATTAATATTTGCCATATACCTAGGTATATTTCTTCCAACATTGCCTACTCGTGCAAATTGTTTTGGTTTTTGCTTTTGGTTCAGATCACACGATATATCTTTTTTTTAATTAGACGCGGCCTGCTGTTGATAAATATCTAGGTACATTTCAGGTTATGAAATACAAGGTGGGAGATTAGTAGTGCGTAGATATTCGGACGATTACGGGGTTATTGTAAAGATTATGAGAAAATGTTTATAACTAACTCAATCGTATTTTCAACATTCTACAACATATTTTCAATTATACCGGGTGTTTCTAAATAGTTGGAACTCTACACAACTTTGTTTTTTCTTATGGAATGTTTATAGGTAATTTTAATTATTTTTCTGATCAAAATGGCAAAATAATGTCAGTTTATTAATATGACTTTATGTTTACCTATAGCTAATATTTTATGAGATATTAATTATTACTAATCCAAAGGATGAGAGAGTCAGTATGTAGTTATTCGCGATTTCACATTTTTTTTAGTATATCTATATTCCTGTCTCCAACAATAATGGTAATGTTGGTACCATTATCAATGTTCTGCAAATATGCTTCAAAATCTGTAACATTGCATTTCATTTCTTGGCAAGCGCTGAAAAGAAAGATCGTTCTGCTATTAAAAAAAATGTTTAAAAATGAGTTTTTTAAATGGAAAACCCTGTATATTATAAAATCCTGAAAGATGCCTAAATTTCCTTCGATTTGATTATCATGTTCCTCTACCTAAGTAGCCAGAATTCCGAGATAAGATCAATTTTCAAAAAAATCTAATTATATTTCTCATATTCATCTAAGTTGCTATTAAATGTCATCATATATAGTACATGACATAATGAAAATTTGACAATTAGTGCATTAATAATAATACCGTTGAGTATTTCTCAACGTAAGTGACTTGAAATGAATGAAATAACAATTCAAACGAAGTTCTAATAAAAAAATTTATTCTTCATGGAAAATGTGTGGAAACTATCGCAACAACGTGCAGAAAATTAAATGAAAAGTACTCTGATTTACATCCAATGAACAAGAGGAAGTTTATACGATCACAAAATAATTTCATTAATTATCTGTTAGAATTTAGACAACGTTCACAATAAGTTTTCAAATGCCGACCATTGGCTTTCAAACATTTCAATGTCCGTTTATTTGTAGATATAGTTGCAGCCCTCCTTATTTCACTGGCATCTAGTTCTTCAATGCACTTGATTACTCGTTGGCGTAGATCTTGTTTACTGTGTACTGGTGTCATGTATGGTTTTGTCTTCAAATGACCCCACAAGAAAAAATCAAGAGACGTGAGATCGGTTGATCTCGCAAGCCAATGCTACGGACCCAAACGTCTAAGCCAGCGATCGTCGAACATTTCAAACAACTCCGTTGTTACTTCCCCAGTGCAATGAGCCGGTGCTCCATCCAACTGAAACCAACTGCTACGATACTCTTCCAATGACAGATTGTCCAAGAATTCGTTCACAACTGACCTTAGAATTTCCAGATATTTCTCAAAATTCAACGGTTCATCGTAAATAAGAAAATATATTCGGTGATCCTTTTGCAAAATACGTTGAAACTGAACTTCTCCTGAAATCCCATTTCCTTGACAATATTTGGATTTTAAACAGCCCAGAAATGCTCGTTCCTTCTATTAAAATTCCATCTCTGGAAAATTTTGATTCGTCTGTCTAAATATATTTTTTTTTGAATGATGATCTTGTGGTTTTAGAGCTTGAACTTAAGTAAACTTGTACGGGCGCATGTAATGATTATGGATGATCCTTCCAACAGACCCACGATCCAAGTCTAAATCATATTCGGCACTTCTAATGGAAGCTTGGGGATCAGGGGGCTTACTCCCGACTGGATCGAGTACTGAATCAATCGAATTCGATCTCAAAACAAATGACAATCGCTACCTATCACAATGGTGGATCGAATAGGAACTAAGTAGGATCGAGATGCGGAGCCTATTCTCGGATTCCCATTCTATGACTTTGTGTCAGTTACTTGTTACTTGTAACCTCTAACCTAAATGATAACAATATAATATAATGAGAAGTGTTATTTGTTAATATTCAACTTTATTATGGCTCATTTTGCGTTGTTATAAATTGAAATCATATGAAGACAATCGTGTGTACAAGTGTGCGAGAAGAGATTCAGTGAATAATTGGTTATTATATTAAGAGATATGGATATTATAACGATTATAGATATGGATTCTGAAGAATTGTAGAGAAATTATCCATGTCTAACAGACGAAATCATATTTCACTTAAATGCAAGGTGAGTGTCGTTCTCATTACCTCAACTATGTTATCAAGTACAATAATTTCATTTTATATACTATGGTTTACTTATAATTGGTTGAAGTGTTTATAAATTAGAACATGAACTAGTTTACAAACATAATGAGTATATTTATCATCATACAAATTTTCTTCTCAGATTTTAATGGCATTATCTTCTTATGGTTCTGGCGTCTGGCAGCCACATACTTAAAGGATGAAGCATTGGCTCTATTAAATGACATTCAGTCACCAACTGAAGAATGAAATGTTGTTTATAAAGGTAAATAGAAGATGTGTAAAGCTAGATGGTGGTGATTGTTTCACTGGGTATTGTACTACAATCTACGTACTGACTGCAGCCCAAATAATCAAGACTTGTTGCACAACAAATATGATCACCACAAACAACCACAAAATATCTGATAATGACATTGAAGCCCTTACATGTGATAAAAAAGTGTCTTGTCGTATGTACAAACTATAAAATTTAATCTATTATGAATAAAGTTCGACTCAAGAAGATTGCATGAATTTTATTTTAACAATTTACACATCAACATATAGTTTATAAATTTAATAACCGCGATTCAAAGCCTGCCAACCTCACCATTTTCAGAGTATTTCTTATCAGTCCAAATCTGAAAAGGTATACATTTTAAGAAATAATATATATAAAATCAAAAAGTTTAATGTGTTGTTCTTACCTTTTTAGCTCATTAATTTGCGACTGTTGTGCCTTCCAAGGAATTCAAAAAATTTTTTATTTCGAGCCATTTCAGTTTCAATCGACTGCAAATGCCTTGAACAATTTGAAGATCTTTGAATCTTTAGAATTTCAATTATATTTGCATCTGTGTGTTGTACTGATAAGAGGTTTTAGAAGCACTAAAAATATGTATTATAATATTAATTATTCACAAATTCAAATGTAGGCAACACTATATTCATTAATTTCAAAAAATACTTCGGGTAAAAATTGTAGGCACTTACTCATGTTTTCTTAAAAATATTAGGATTAATTAAAACTTTTTTGTAAACCGCTTACTAATAAAGACCTTGAATAATTTGATTTTTATTAAAAGTCTTCAGTCACTCACTGTCACTGCGCCTAAAGTCTAAAGTATATGACGTGACACTTGACGATTTATTTCAGAGAACGCGAATTTCACATAACTCGATTGTGTTCTCGATCGAGTGAAAATTTTGGTATTTTGGTGGATCGAGTTCTAAGTCGAATAGAGAATAGAGTAGAGAATCGAATCGAGTTTCAGGAGTAACCCCCCAGTACGGAAATAGGCCAAAACATTTATTATGTTGTCTTCATCTGAAGTTATAGGTTTCGGTAGATGTTCCGCTTTTAATTTTGATCTGTTATTAATGAAATTATTTTGTAATCGTACAAACTTCCTCTTGTTCATTGGATGTAAATCAGGGTAAGTTTCATTGAATTTTCTGCACGTCCTTGCTATAATCCCTTCACATTTTCCATGAAGAATAAAAAACAATCATTAGTACCTACTTCGTTCGAATAGTTATTTCCCTCCATTTCAATTTTTTCAAGTCACTTACGTTAAGAAACACCTAAAGGTATTAATAATAATGCACTAATAGATGAATATGAGAAATATAATTTGATTTTCTTAGACAATTGCTCTTATCTCGGAATTCTGGCTACTTAGGTATAGGAACATAATACATCAAATCGATGGAAATTTAGGCATCTTTCAGGATATTTCATAATATACAGGGTGTTCCATTAAAAAAGCATTTTTAAACCTTTTTGTATATAGCAGTAAAATCACTCATTTTGAATGACCCTGTATAACGCAGGACACATTTCTCTATTCAGAATCCATAAATATTATCTCGATGACCTACTAACAACGTTACAGCTTCTCAGAAATTGCAATAACGCAGAAATAAACATTTAATTCGAGCTATGTTTTGGATCAAAGATATGGAAAATAATTAATATCTCGGGAACCGTTAGAGATAGGTGTAGGTAAGTGAGGCAAAAATATTAAGAAAGTAAGGACAAATGCAAAAACGCAGTAATATATAGTGTGTTCTATTTGAAAAAACAAAGATGCTGCTACATTTTGGTATAAACGGCAACGCTGCATCGCTGAAAATATTTCAGATCGATAGATTAAGAGCAAATTACTTAAGCAAACTTTCAGAACGATCCTATGTCCCGTTCTCCGTAAACGTCTAAGGTACCATCGACCATATATATATATATTTGTATTTGAAATTAATATGATTATTGAAAATTGAAGTTAGTTTGTGACAGCCACAGTATAAATATAGGCAGTAGTCCAACTCAACGGCGGCCGCCTTAGCTGATAGTTTCGGAGCATCATTTTTTGCGGTCGTTTGTTTGTCAAAGACGACACCGCGATTTCGTGTCTCCCGTTTAAGGTACGGGCACAGTATAGGTATATTTATACTGTGGATACGGGAGACACGGCGGCAAAGGCGGGCCACATCAAGGAATGGCTTGAGTTGGACTACTGTGTTTATCTATACTGTGGTGACAGCTAACCGACTTCAAAAAAAAATCCATATCCGCAAAAAACATTCCCAATGTAAGACTTTTGGAGGTGAGAGCTATATTCTGCAAAACTCGACAAAAAAATCTCAAATATTTCGCAAACGCTCAGTAAGAGCTCCACACCCCTACAATTTCTTATGTTTCTTTGAATACGAATTTTGCTTTAATGGTACATTTTCATCAAGTGATTTTATCGCTTCTCACCGCCCCCAAAATTCCTTCCATGACGTTGAAACATAAGTTGTTCAATTTCTTTTTCAACTCATAATAAGTTTTATAGCCCTTCTAAGTCTCCTTAATACGGTGTTAGCAATTATTTTCATTAGGTTTAAATATACAGGATGTTTTATAATATATGCGCAGGACTGTGAGGATGTGATAGCTCGTCAAAAAAATGAAAAATAAAATATATTATCTTATCCTCTAGAATGCCCAATTTTCAAGATACACGGTGTTGAAATTGAAATTGAATATCTTGGAAACGTTTATCTTGCAGTATACAGCTTTTGTAAGCATTTTCCACTCATAATATGCTAAGTTTTGAGTCAGAAAATTTTTATGTTAAGTCATAATTGGTGAAGATTTTGTAGGAGTTGTGCGTGTTTTTCTCTCCAATTCCTACGCCAATGGACAAATTACAGTTTTGATATGCCCATTTGAACCGTCAATGTTTTCTACACAAAAAAACACTATTGGTCGTGAGCTCTGAAGTCGACCGTTTTCGAGAAAAATCATTTTTATGTTTAGAGGTCACGACCAACAGTACCTTTTTGGTGTAGAAGACATTGGCGGTTCAAATGGGCGTTCCAAAACCGTACTTTTTCCATTAGCGTAGAAATTGTGGAGAAAAACCCTCACTACTCCTTCAAAATCTTAACCAATTATGACTTAACAAAAATGTTTTTCTGACTCAAAACTTGTACGATAAACGGTTCAGGAGATAGTCACAAAAAACGATTTTTTTTAATTTCAACGCCCTGTATTTCGAAAATGACGCATTGTAGAGGGTAAGTTAAAATAAACTTTTTTTCATAGTTTTTGACGAGCTATCACATCCTCAAGTCCTGCGAATATATTTGAAACACCTTGCATATTAAGAAATAGATCGTATTGCACCTTTGTATGTTTGGTGAGTGTAAAAATATTGTAGATCACTAACTAAGTTGATTTTTTCTACCAATAGAACCCTTAGAACTTGACCATATAGTTAAATATACACATGTAGTTCGTAAAGACGAATAAAAGTACAAATGCAATATTATTTCTGTTTTATTTCATCTTCTTTTCCAAGACGGAATATAGTGCATTCATTTCAAGTATGTATGTAAGGTAGTGACAATTTTATCATTTAAAGTGAGCAGGTGAGTGACTGGAAATGCTAGTCCATATTTAGTGGAACTATGGGTTATGAATATAATACGTCAAGTAGTGCTTTCATGGACGGAATTTTGGGGGCGGTGAGAAGCGATAAAATCACTTGATGGAAATGTACCATTAAAACAAAATTCGTATACAAAGAAACATAAGAAATTGTATGGGTATGGAGCTCTTACTGAGCGTATGCGAAAGATTTGAGATTTTTTTGTCGAGTTTTGCAGAATATAGCTCTCACCTCCAAAAGTCTTACATTGGGAATGTTTTTTGGGGATTCTACTATAGCAAGAATACTTAATAATAATTCTTCTTCTAAAATGAAATAAATGGCAACCGGGTATTTATAATCGTATGGAAACATGTTTCCATAAGATTATTTCAGTAATTACAATATGGCGGCTGACCAAAAAGTGAAATGTGTTTACAGTGTAATATTCAATTAAAAATGGCAATTTATGAAGAAATTACCTCGTTGAGACGATGTCTACGTGATTTAAATGGTAAGTACGAATTTTTATTTACCTCTAAGCGCGTTTTTTCCCAATCCAACACTCCTTTAGCTTTAACATATCACAAGTCACAAGCTTGTTGGGAAAAAAAGGAGCAAATATCTCCAAAAGGAGACGAAAACGAGAAAATTGATATTCTGGATTTTCGTCTTATTTTGGGATGTTTTATTAGAAAACACCATTAAATCTTGGCGCCACGGTTATCGGAAAGTCCCCGATGCAAGGAATAATGTTACAGAAAAAAAACTCATTTCTCTCTAAAACTGCAAGAAAAAGAACTAAACTAAAAGAAATAGTAGCGAGTAGATTATGAAGTCAAATAATATTCCTCATATCAGTATGTAGTATTATTTCAATTACCATTGGGATTTCATTTGGTTGCCGTTTAAATATTAGCATAAGCGCAAGCTGTAGCCGACTCCATAGAAAATGTCGAAAATAAATAAGATGTAAAGGATTCAAGTGTATATAAGAACAACTTCATACGAAAGTTGTGTACACATTTCAAGTAAAATAATTGTCTTTAGTTATGCTCTCGTCGGTTGAACATGGACTATCGCGGTTCTATTAATCATGCGATTATGTTTGCGTTTACATATCTAATATCCCCGTAACGGAAGTCATCTGTAGAAAGGTGTACAACAAAGAGAAAGGTGCAAACAGAATAACTTGCAAAATACGTTTATCTAATTTATGCCATTTCCCTTTATTTAGCTACAGAAAATTGATGGGATTTTTCATTTTCCACATTAAAGTGGCTACCAGTACTCAGCGCCATTTATTCAAAAGTCTTTGTTATGCAAAACTGATAATTTATATATGCTTAGCTGTGGGCTCTTATTAATCTTAGTGATTTATCATGCAACTATCGCAATTTATTAGTTGCGATCATCTCAAGTCGACTCGTCCTTTTATGTTTATTGTGTGAAATTGAAAGTGGAATGTCATAAATTGTTCTTATTAAAGCATTTTTAATATGAATATGAAATTCACAGGACTGATTATAACAAATGTTTATGATAGTAAAGTAGATATAATTAAAATATTTAATATGTGCGTTCACGACTCATGAACGCAGGGTTCCGAAAGCTTAAATTACCACGAGCTTTAGTAAAAAGATAACTCATATAAAATAAATATTTTAAAATTGGACCGACTTTATCAGTTGGTGCACAGAAAAATTCAAAATAATATTACTTTTATTAGTACTGGTAATTTTGAAGTTGAGTAGTTGTAGTGAATGTAGAATGAAAACTTTTGTCACCAACTTCAAAACTAGCAGAACCAATAGAATTAATATTATTTTGTATTTTTCGGTGCACCAACTAATAAAGTCGGTCCAATTTCTTGCAAAAGATATTTATTTCACACTTTTGAGTGTAGAATTAGTCATCAAAATAATTCAATGTCCACCAAAGAAGATAATACTTAATACGTTGATTATACTTATTCAGAGATTTCAGAACATCGCGGAATGACACATATTTCAGACTTCACCAATTTTAATGTTACTACATATAATCTCTTCTTCAATTTGGCTGTCTAACATTCAATTTTCAAAAAAAATGCCCTTGCCACATGGCGGAGACACACATATTTCAGACTTTTCCACTGTTGTGAGTCTGAAACCTTTTTATATATTATGGTCTTTTCTATAATTTTGTCGTATCAAATTTTCTATTTTCGAAAAAAAACCTTTCCAACCCCTTTAGCAGAAGCCCTTGAAGGGAAGGACACGTTGAATGTTGATTTTTTTATTCGAATTCAATTAAATAATATTTATTATTGGAATGGAGTCTATTTTATACATAATAGATAACTGTATTTCAGTATAACTTCAATTATCTTCTATAATTTCTCCCTTATTGGGCGTGCCCTAAATTTTACAGGATAATTTTGGGGTAATTTAGGTACCAATGGGGATAGGAACTTGGAGATGAGGGAAAACTCCAGAAAACCTCGCCTTGGGTAAATTTACAATATTTACAAGGACCAAATGGCGTCTTCTTCTTATAATGATGAGTGCTTCGTCGATGAAATTGAGAAATTACATAACCTCGAGCAGGCAGATGGTTTGATGGTGGTGATTCGATCTCGGCTTTCTGCTTTCTGAGGAAAGCTGAACGATTGGTCCAATGTCAAGTAAGGACGTTCGTAAGTGTGCTCTTTCTGGCTTCTCGAGGGAGCGGCTGCAGTACCTTCCCTGATGTTAATTTAGATAGTTTGTTATTATGTCGTATAAATCAATTGAAAAGTAAAATCGCGAGAGATATAGGCACTTCCTGAGAACCCTTCTCTCAATAGTTCTCTAAAAATGAAAAATAATCATCAAAATCGGAGCCCAGTTACTATTTAAAAGGCGCGAACATAAATAAAAAAACATATATATTTCTAAAAAAACAAGCACATTGGAGGAATGGTAATTGTATACGTTCTTTTTAAGTTTAGTTCAAATGTATTGCGATCGGTAGATCGGTAAATATTGCTTTTATCGTTCATATAGCTCATAATTTACAGATTTCAAAATAAATATGAATGTGAAACATACCAAAACTCAGCTTTATCACCTCGCGTTTTGTCAGGGAAACCACTTATATAGATAATCAATCAGAACCTTATCTATATACCAAATTTCATCAAAATCGTTAGAGCCGTTTTCGAGATAAAATTGATATATATACAAGAATTGCTCCTATTAATATATTAGATATTAATATTATATAGCTGATTACCAATTTAACTAGCTAATTTCAGCTTAGTTAGCTAATTACTTAAGAATCTGGATGATATGTTGCTACCAAGGCATTCAATTTAATACGTTGATTCTTAAATTTCACTTTACTGGGATATTATTCATTATATTCTCTAAATTTTTGTGCTTTTTTCTTCCGTACTTAAATTTCTTCGACTTTCATATATTCTTCTCAATATTTTCTTAGTCGTTCATTTTAAGATGATGGAATATTAATTGGATTTATGAAATCAAAACGAACCTTTTCATTTGTTTTTGCATTGACCCGTTCGAAGAAAAGTTGTCTTTCAATTTTCCAACTGTGTCGACATAATTACACTAATTATCAGAATTCGTTTATTTACGCTATACATCCATGATGCTGTTTCGCTAACTCTGTACCAAATTGCAGCTTTCTTCGTTCAGTATACCTACCTACTGAAGAAAATAGACTGTCCGGGGCTGATGTCAGACGGAAAGACATCAAAATGATTTAATAATGATTCCGTTATTTCATCGGTTGTACAGAACCCTAGAAGGAGGAGAATTAATTTCCCAAACAATTGTCGATGACGTGAATATAGAGAAAAGTACTTTTTCTTTGATTACTTGATGCTTTATACCTATTTAGGAATAACTGCACAGTTTTGAAATTAGCAGTACTAATTGAATTAATATTATGTATTTTTCAGTGCACCAAGTAATAAAGCTGATCGTAGCTTTTGGGAAAAAGTCTCTATATCAAGTAAGTAACAAGTCTTCTGCTCATACTAAGAAGTCATAAAATCTTCAGACATGTACCTACTATTCATTGATCGAATTTGGATATATTTATTCATAATAATAAAGTACTAGACAATTTTCCGGTAACTTATGAGAAAAAAATATAGAGAAGCTGATATATTTCAAAACAAACAGTCCAACATAAGCCGGAAACCCAGACCACTCTCGGCATGAAAAATTATTGTGGCGCCTATTGTCACCTGACGAAGATATTGACTTGACACTTCGATCTCGATCGCCCGCTGTTAACCATTTGAAATCTTAGCTTGTATCGGTTACGGATATCAGGGCGCAAAATTGTCAAATAATGCTTCAATTCTTGTTTATGAGATGGCAGATAAGGTAGAACGTGGCGCCACTTAAGAATCCATCGATCTTCTGCTCTTTTCAAAAGTCAATAGAGTTATTAAGACAGGTGGCGAATGCCATTGAACAATAATAAAGATACTTGACAAGTTGTCGATTTTAACAGTCTACCATATTTACCACATCAATTCATACAAAATAATAATCTTTTTTCACAAAAATAATGAATGGTCACCAAAATTAAGGCCATAACTACCTACATAATCTTATGATTACTGATATTGAAATCATGAAAGTCTCCAAATACCGCAGATTCCAAAAAACTCATTCGATGTGTGCTATGCAAATATAGGAACAAGTCTCTATTTAAATCAAGAACCTGAATTGCATAATATTGAAACATCACTTGTCACTTTCTGAGTGGAGTTATTTTATTGAACAACATTGAAAGAAAAACAGAGAACTATGAACTAATGTGACGATTACAACAAATATTTGAAATGTCTATAGGTATGTCCCTAGAAATATTTTGGAACTTTACTTTGACAATACTTGGAAATGAAGTTAATTGATAGTTTCCGGACTGTTCAGCAATTCTCTGTTTCAGTTCGTTTCAACCATTCGATCATTCTTATTCCAATATGAAAGGGATAAATTTCTGCATGCCTATGTAAGAAAAGCTTGTCCAAATATACTGTGACTTACATAAATTGTGATTGAATAGGTACCAGGTAATCTATTAATTGGCCTTTCAGACGAACAATCTTTGATATATCTAAAAACTCCTTTTAAAAGTTAATAGATCTCGCTTGGAACTAAATCCAAAACAATTACACTGCAAAGTATCAAGTTTGCAGGATATGACACGATATGCAGCAATCAAGCGTGGATGTGGATGCCTAATGATTTCTGTGGATGTCCAAAGATTTCTGTGGATGACCATGGATATCCGTGGATTTCTATTTATACCCATGGATGTTCGTGAATTTCCGCGGATTTTTGTGGATGTACATGGATTTCCGTGGATTTATTTCGAAAATACATCCTTACTCCTAGAGCTCTAAACTAATTCCCATCTCCAGAAAAAACATGTTTTGTTCTCATTTGCAATATCCTACTTCGAATATTTTGTATCGCCCGATATTAGTTGTTTCAAAAACTTAACTTTTGTTGGTAAAACATTAAAAAACAATCGTTTATCAAAAATATACCTACTCAGCCGTATTCTTAGAAAACAATTATTAGTTTCCAATCTAGCATGGTGTTAATTACTTACATAATTTACTATAAAATCAAACGTGCCAGTTAACACGATGCTTGTCCAGTAGCTACTAAGTTTTGATATTTTATAGTTATTAATTTTCACAGTCTTAGATTTTTTGTTAGCCTCCTCATATGATTTGTCAGAAAAATTTTTAGTAGATCTACGTCAACGTCTAGTAAAATTTGTAGACATGTATGGAATTTAGAGAGCAAGCAACGGTAGAGCAATACGCAGCATTAGTGTTTTATGGTAGGTATAATTTGGTTGACTTATACCTATTTGATCCCTTTGACAAGCTGAGCAAATACCATAGAATGGGAACTAAATGTTAATAGTTCGGAGTTTGGGAACTGAATATGAAAACAGCTTTAATCTGTTACGATGACTTGAATATAATTTGGCTCTAATAACCAAAATTAAATCAATACCCAAGCTTCGTTACAGTAAAACACAAAGAATTCAAGGCTGGGATAATTCAAGTGGTTTCACGACATCGACGTTCATGTCGAGCGAAAATTTTTACACTTTCCTCCAAGATGCATGGCCATCGTGATAAAATCTAGGGTGTTTAAAATAAATAAAGCACAGACACTATCAGTATTATTGAATCTGTTTGGTGGAACAATAGGAAAACGGTTGACTGCCTAGATGGTTGGATGTAAGAAGCCGGTCGTGATATAAAGAGTGCATTCGTTTACCGCGGGTTACAGTTCACGCAATTTTGATAGAAATCTATCTACCAATTAGTAGTTTATAGTCTTGTTAGCGATTTGAATAAAACAGTTTCAAATGGTTATGTGAACAGATCGTCGCTGTTACAGTGCAATATTTATTATTCAGCATAACTTCAACAAATTCGAGAGACGTATATAATTTGATATGATTTTTTTAAATGCTTCATTTTCGTATTCTTTAGTGGTATCTGAATCGTTGTTAAGAAAATATTAACAAATAAACTCATAAGTATCGTCTCTCTGAAATTATTAAGCGGGTTACAGTTAAGGCTTTCTCGAAACAATAGAAAACATTGAAAAACAATCAAAATGGATCAACTATTGCGAAAAAATATTAAAATATATTGGCTTCTAATGAATTATGAACAAAATTCTTAAATATTATGATGAAAAGAGAACGTAATGTTGCAATAATTTTCTCAAGATTTTCATTCTAATTAGCTTTTAAATCGTTATAGGTACTGGATCGAGATGGATGTAATATTTTCATTTATACTAGATTCGTATTTGATTTCTGAATATTTATCTTCGGATCTATCATATTGGGGTCTGAAATATTTGCTGAATCCTAAAATTACTTTTCACTTTTGTATCCAATTGGAATGACACGCCAATGGCGTTTTGAACCCCATTATAATGCTTATAACAACGTGAGAAAGTCTGCCTTTATAGGGGATAAATCAATATAAAATCTCAAACAAACAACGTTCTCAGCACGAATATCTAACAACGAGAGGTCCAATTTCTTTGATTCGTCAGCATCATTTTAAGAACCCTCTTCGCAACGTTCTCGAATGTGATCTTGATATGAAAATTCGACTGGAATCATTGGTTTATTATGTCTATGAAATGAATACAAAAGTGAAGAAAAATAAATGTTTTGTGGTTACTTTTCAATATACATGTCAAAAATATGTCGAAATTACGAATAGTACCTAAGTGGTGAGAAATTGAGAAACTAAATATTAATCCACCCATTTCATTCTTAGATCAAGAGTAACAGAAATTATGTGATTACTTCAGGTATGAAATGCTGAATAATGAATTGCCATTCACTCTGCTCTCTGGTTAATTATAAGCTACTCCAAGACAATAAAGCAGTTGACAGAAAATATAGTTCCTTCAAATGAACAGCCTTGTAATTTTCAAAGGTTGTTTTGACAATAATATTTAGTCGGTATGTTTTCGCTTCTTTAAAATGTCGTCAAAATGTTCTAATTTTATTTTGAAAAATTATATTACTGATTTCAAAAGTCGCTAAATTTCCATTTAATTAGAGCTATGTTTAAATAATATTTTTCAAAAAAATTGGACCGACTTTATTAGTTGGTGCACTGAAAAAATACAAAATAATATTAATTCTATTAGTGCTAGTACTTTTGAAGTTATGCATTGCAGTTGGATTGAAAACTTTTGGCACCAACTGCACAAGTACCAGTACCAATAGAATTATTATTATTTTGTATTTTTCAGTGCACCTACTCAAAACGTCGTTCCAATTTTTTTGGAAAACATATATATTTCACACTTTCGAGAGTAACATTGATCACGAAAATCGTTGAACGTTATACCATTACCCATTTATATTCTTTACTCTTACTTGTTACGAGTATTATTTGGAGACCTCAAAATATCGCGGCGGAAATATTTAGGTATGTAGGTACACATATTTCAGGCTTTACCACTGATGTAACTCGAAAACCGTAACTTTATGGAAAAATTGTTCAGAGTAAATTTTGTTAGAAATAATTTGGTCTTCAATTGGTCATTCTCAGATTTTCAATTGTCGAAAGAAATTGCCCCTTTCACATATCGAAAATAAACATATTCAAATTTAAACGTCGATGAAACTCGAAAACCTTAGGTCTCTTGAAAAAATTTAAACGTTATTGGATATTTTGCCCCGTCCAAATATGGGACCATTTCCCAAATGAAAAAAAAAATCATCAAAATCGGAGCACGTTTACCTACTTGCAAATGTTGCGAACAAATATATACAGAAAAAAAAGAAAGCCATATAGTCGAATTGTATAGGTACCTACCTCCACCATTTGGGTTCGTCGGTCAAAAAAGGAAATCGAATAATTTCAAGCAGAAGCAATAAGAAGGCATCAGAAAAATCTATAAAGTAATAATTATGATAAATTTTGGCAGGTGTATGATGTATTTCGTAGGAAATCTCGGTTAAGTTCGTAGATGGGCATAATCTGTCGGATAGTTTCAAAATGACGCCAGTCTAAAGAAGATTTTTTTTTTTTTCATCCGATTCAAACGAAATGAATGCCAATCGAAATATCTAATAAAACAATTCAATGTTTGTTCTACAAGTTTTCTTCTAAGGCTAGTCGCCAAAATAATTTCGGAAATTTAAAAAAATGCGGAATTATCTATGCAACTGGGGATGCCATCGGTCTTTTTAATATATTTTTAGATTCTTACGAAGATGATGATAATAGTGAAAACATAAAGAAATGAAATAAAGCAGATTATAAATTTGATAATATCACTACTTTATTTGAAGTAGTTTTCAAAATGATTATAACGTAGTTATGTAAGTATATTAGGTAATCATATTTCACACAGTATCATTTCTAACTCGGATAGATTACCTAATCGATATCAGTACTAGATTGTCATTGTATACTGCTTTCCTCTCTAGGTATTTGCTATTTGATATAATCAAAACTGAACTCTGAAATTAATTTTGAGATTAACATCGACTTATCTCTTGGGTATCCATACAACACCAGAGCAATAAAAGTTTTAATAACTGAACACAAACACAGCACTTTTGATCAGACAGGTTTGTCAAGATTTAAAGATTTTTTTTATGGCGGAATTGTAGGAACTGATCATTAATTGTAATTTTTAAAATGAGAATTAGAAAAATAAACCACCAAAGGTAGGTACAATGCAATACTTTATAGTCTAAACCTATGTTATCTATTTAATATGTTGAATTCATATATTTTGATTATTGTACCAAGATTGGTTACAATATTACCTATAGTATATAGAGTATATATTAATATACTATATATATATAAATAATATAATATATAATATTATATTATTTATAGAGTATATATTAACTGCTGTAGAGATATTGCCCAGAAACTAATTAGCTTATTTTTTGAAAGTATGTATCAAATAAATGGTTGTACCATTTCACCATCAGTTTCCGTTCTCGATAATGTAGTAGAAATATCACTACGTACATACGTACTTACACACAAAAACGGACTCACAGACATTTCCCTAAAAACAATTTTATATGACTCTGAATACTTTGGAACGTGTAGCTTTGTAAATTAGAATTTTGGAAAAGCGAACTCAATACAATAACATTAAAGGGGTAGATTTTCTAGGTATCTAATTGATCATTTACCTACAATATTTTCATACATTTTCTCCTATGCTAAAAACATATCCTACAATTACAAATAATAATGTACAATTCAAACAAATTCTAATTATACCAAAATTATTTCTAAGCAATTAGGTAGTGCATCTTAGTTCCCGCAAACGCTCAAGAATGCTAAGTACAAATATGGCCTTAAAAGGATTATACACACCAATAATTTAAATAGAATAGTTTTCTGTTGCTTCAGCGTAAAAATTGGAGACAAATTTATTGTTAGTTAATTGTCTCTTGTACATCCTTACATAGATTGATTTGTTTTATACATCCAAGAACATAGTCCTCCATCTCAACGGACATTTCTTGGAGACTAACATCTTGCGTCTAATTGACAGGGATAATTGTTGGCTTATATAATTCCACCAGATCAGTTATCGTTTCTATAACACATCTTAACCGAAGATAATATTACATCTGTAAGACGAAAATAGTTTTCAATAATATAACATTGAAAGTACGAGTAAGAAATAATATTTTTCTAGTTGCTTATAATTCTGCTTTTCTGCTCTTTCAAAACAGCAGACTATCTGATTTTCATGACAAAGACATTGAGGCAAAACTTTGAGCAACATGTATACTATGTAAGTACACCGATGATTTATTTATTATTGAAGACCCCATAAGAATGAGATAGACGATTTGTTTTTCTGAGTTTAAACCTTCAAATTAACAAATTGAGGGATAAACAAACAAATAATGACTTCAATATCATCTATAATATATACGTCAAATTTTTTTGACTGAACCAAGCATGAGCATTGTTGGATGCGTGTTTTAGATCATTACTTTAAAGGACTATCTAGTTTTCCATAGCATTATGTTGAGCCTGCACACTATGCAATTTATTTACCTTCTATAGAGGATCATCTTCCCTAAGAAACTCACAAAATAATATCACGGATTATATGACTCATTCACATATCTGACAACTCAATTCAACAAACTTATTACTGTTATGCCACATTTCGTTCTCAAGAAAAATCAGAAAAGTTTTTTCACATGGAACGAAACAAAAGCGCACCCTGTATTAGCTTGAAGCAGAGGAAGAATAATTTTAACTTTCTAGAATCATCTTAGTGGATTTTAGAGAATTATGCTTGACAATTTTCTTGATGCTACAGTTACACGATGTAACTATGGTTTACCTATACCTACTTATTAAAAATAGATAAGTAGTTGAATTCCATGATTGTACCACATCACATCAAACTTATTTAGATCTGTAAAATCACCAATGTCTATGTTAAATACAAAATATTCAACAATACTCAGAAGCTCGCAATTTAAAACAAAAACAAAAATTAGTGATATTGACATAATATTCATTCGTTTTATAATGCCTTCTATCAAATGTTCTAAGTTAAATGTGCTTAAGATGACATACCTAAGTAAGATGTCATTGCTGATATATCCGTTCAAATATATGATCTACAAGTGCTTAAGCGACGTTCACACATTGGCTCACAGGTAGCGTAACTAGCGCTTTTGTGAACACCCGTATGTGTCGTTTGAATGTGGTAACTAAAATATTACTTTGTTGAAAGTGTTGTTTCCATAAATTTGTATAAGGTAAGTTTTTAGCTGTGTTTGAATAATCTCATATGAACTGTTGTTAATATGGATTATGGATGTTGGAAAATAATAAGCCGTAAAATATTTCTTACTCCTAGGGTAAGATGTCTTAGCAACCGTCGACTTAAAATGATATAATATCTCATCTTAGCAAGAGGTTCTTGTTACATGTAGGAATAATTAAAATTTGGGTTTGATTATTTTCCGGATGCCTATAACTATCAAAGAAAGTCTGCGCGTCATTCCTGGTCGAAATTAAATATTTTTAAGTCCATTGAAGGTGTCAAAGAGTAGAAAAAGCAGTGGATCTAGTTTCACAGAAGAGGGAAAATTCAGTACAATAACAAGTGTCGAATTTTGTTGGTTCAGTGTGATTACCTAGTTATTTCTATCGTCTACCACCCAAAATCAGTGTCTACGATATTTTGTCAGCATCAGCATCTAATTTTTTCGTGTTAATTTTTTAATGATTATCTTTTTCTAATTTGAATTTCTCAACAAAATATAGAGGAACTTTCAATGTAAAGTTCCCGTTGAAGTCACCACCGAAAATCAATGGCATTTTACCTTGCCGTACGGAGAGCACTATAACCTTTATGACTCTACACCTATATAATTCTAATAAAGTTTTCGCAAAATAGATCGACCAGTACAGTACACTAAACAGATTTCCCGAAAGAATGTCAAGTATTCAACTGAAACAAATGTAGAATCATTTTTCGAACAACGGATTTTAGTGTTCCATTTTATTTCTTAGAAGTTAATATAATGTTTTCTAATTCCTATAATCTAGTTTATATTCTTGGCCGTTCTGGCAAAAAGTTACGCAGCACATATTTATACATATGATAAATTTATTAGATACATCAGATAATTTCTATCATGTAATGAAACGTCGTAAACAGAATCTCTTTCCTGATCTCTTAGAAGTAGGTACACTCAGTTTCATACCTACATTAGATGTGCGAAATTATGTGGCACCTGCTGATTCTATCGCTGAAACGAAAATGAAAGGGAAGGGGAATGATTTTAAAACTAATTAAGTTGAATACTTCACATCTTCACCAGTAGTCTGTTTAGTATACTGTAGGTACTGGTTGACCCATTTTTTATTCAAATAATGTAAACTATAAATTGATCTCCTATATTTTATTGTGACAAGTGAATATTGACAGGTTATTGCAACAATCAATACCGGATCTCTAATTAGTTATCAGTTAAATAATTAGTTAAACCTTAAATATATATCATTTACGGTTTCGCTATAGTCTATGCTGAATCTCATATTCGAATTCTCTTTAATTAACAGTTTCCAAATGTCTTGGTTCTCATCCATTTCAATACAACACTAAAAAAACTACGTTTACTCATATTGCAAATAAATATAATACATACATAATATATTAGGGCACGGGTAAACAGATACATACCAAACAAAAAAACATTGGCAGGCAAAATCTTGCTTTCTATATTTCTTAAAATATTGGGATATTCGATATTTACATATTAATGGTGTACAATATTTAATAAACTTTAAAAATTATTAACGCATTTGCTTTTACTTAAAATTAATTTTGCACAACTGTTTTATATAATATATATATTCTCTTTAAAATGCTTTGTAAGACTTTGATGCTAAGGATAGCACATAAGCAGCTACCATATTATATTTTCAATTCCGAAATGTAATGACACAGAATCACAGATTTTTTATCCAAGCAAAAACTAGGGTGTACGCAACAAGGTCTCAGTATCCCTCTTGCATAGCAAAAGTTGAAGATAACGTGATATGACGCGACCTTGAAAAATCACTCAGATGCGGCCAGATAAGTTTCACTCTCGGTTTCGCTTGTTGATTTTGTAATGATAACGTTCAACTAAGAAATGGTGCGGTTTTGTTTCAGCCCTTAGAGAAAACGAAATTGATGCTGGTTTCTATAAATCAAAACAGCGCATTATAATGTATTTAGTTGTGACTAAGTACTCTCCGTTGTTTTGCTATCTCTACAGTAAAATTGAAAATAATAAAAATTTATTTTTATTTTGGACTCACAGTATAATCAATATATTAGGTATATATTTACTTTCATTCTGGATACGGTTGCGAAAAATTGTTGATCTTAAGCCAGTACCTTGTTAGCATGGAGAAGAGCATAATTTCTATAGTAGGACTCAAAACTCAAAGTTAACTGCCCGAATCAAATCAAAAGATTATTGCTGGTAGCGACATCTGCTGCTGGATAGTTAATTCGCAAGATCAAAATAGAGCGTAGCTAAGTTTGAGTCCACAGCATGAATTAATAACTATGGATAATTGGGACGATGGAATTTACAGAATATATTCATGCACACACAACAAGTGCTACAAAGAGTAACGTGGTCGAAGTCCCGGGTATGTTCTAGTAATGAATAAAAAGAAGTATTTCAAGCTTAGATAAGATGACTGCCTTATGCCATTCCATTGCATTTTTATATACCTCATGTAGATTTCTTATCGATCTGATTGATTTAAGTTCAATTGTTTATGTAAATTACAAGTGATACTTAGTCACGCTGAACAAAAACGTCGTTCAACTGAATATATTTTCTATTTACAAAGCGGTATACTCATCTTGGAACATAAAACGTCGAGTGGTCAGGATGGTAGTGTTTAAACCAAATGGCAGATTTCTATCAATGTTTACCATCCGTATAGGTATAGAAGCTAAACATTTAGGTAGTCATTGAAAATAAGTACTAATGTAAAGACTATTATCATCAAATATTTAAATGCGAAGATGCGGCTTGGTTCTATACTGGCTTCTATTTGAACAGTTTTCACTACAACACGATCTCGTATACAGGGCCGTAATATGGCAATATTGATTGACTGATAGGTAAATACTTATAAAGATAAGCTATTTGGCTCAAGTACAAGATAAAAATATGTTTTGATTGCAAAGAATATACAAAATAAAAATGTATGTTGTAGAGGGACCTTCGTTAACAACAACGTTTCATACGACTTTTCTCCAATTGAGAATATAATTTGATATAGATCTATGTATAACTGTATTATTGTCTATTACTTGATGGAAATCTTTACATAATAAATTTCCACAATTTTATTGTTTAAACATGAAAATTGTTTTGATACACTGGGTTTGTCTCAAATGTGAGTATTAAATACATTCTAAGCGGATGAGTGCCTACTTGAGTAATAAGGATGGTTAATATACAACTTAATGACCAATATTATAAAATAATTAGGTTGTAACCATACCTATAACAGGGTGGCCAAATAAAAATGAATGCCGGCTATATCTCCGAAACCAGTAGTAGTAGAGCTTTCTGGTAAAAGTTTCTTGAGTAAGAGTGACCAAGAGAAAATGCTGGAAATAAGTTTCGAGTTTCTAAAATGGCAACCAGGGGGCGCAGCATTCATCTCAAACTTAAATATCGAATTTTATCTAAAAGTTTCCTAATAAATTGATATCAAAAGTTCTCTTAACTGATTTACAGTCTTTTTCCCAACATTTTCTGTCTGAGCCATTTTCCCCTATGTCAAAAATTAAAGAGGTAGGGGGAGGTCATATATATTTTGAATCAAAAATCCATTACTCTGGCTTAGAATAAACTTAATATCGTTTGATAGAGCGATAACAGCGTATCTGCTTTCGTCCAGAAAAATTTCACCGGCTCCGAAAGATGGTGCGGAACAAGAATATGCTAAATTTTCTAATATAAAAGTATCATCATTTTAAAATCATCAAAGGGGTAATTCAAAGCCCTACATTTTGGTGAAACAATTAAGAGTCTAGCATTTATAGAACCGGAGATATCCATGAAAACGTAAAAAGTTCCGTTAAGCCCATTTATTTTTGTGTAAACAAGGTAGATAGAAGTCTTACTTATATATGTATCTAATACATAACGTAAACACTGCTGTATGAGCAGACCTTCAGTAAACTTCAAAGATCGAATACATTTTAATGAATAGCTACCATCAGTTTCGTTGGTTATTTCTACTTTCGTAATTTGGTTGATTTATATGGGCTTAATAGTTAAATGAAAATTCCTTTTATATGATTGGGGTGTAATTTGAATGCATGTGTAATGCAACCTTTGCTGTAAGAGTTATCCAACAAAGTTTCCAAGAAGGCGACATTATTCAGAAATGGTTTTCGTGACACTAGCACATCGTTCGAGAACTGCATTGAGTTGTCATTTTCTGATTCACAGAAAATAAACTTAAGATAAACAAACAACAAATAGTAACAGAAACAGATAAAAAAGCAACAGCCTAATCCAAAAACTATAACTACTTCCATAGACCTTAACTTAAACCGTCCTCCACAAGTACAAATCTAGGAGGGAGAGGTCTGGACCTCTCTTGACCGCGAAATGTGCCGGGCATCCGTCTTGCTGGAAAAAAATGTCCCGACGAACATTCAATGGATCTTCTTCCAAGAGAGGTGGTCATTCATTTTGTAAGAAGTTCAAATATTTTTCCCCGGTTAATGATAGGTCAAAGATGAATGGACCAACTCGATTGCCTATGATGCCGCAACAGGCAATAACCGACCACCGTCCTGGTGCTGAACCTCCTGCGTCAAGTCAAGTCAAAGCAAATTTATGTCATATTTTTGTTTCGTGCTATCTAGCGAGGCCGGTGATTTTTTTCTGGACGTAAGCAGATACGCTGTTAATAGGTCAAAAAAATTCTATCAAACGAAATCAAGTTTATTCTATTCGGTAGGACCAAACCGGAGTAATGCATTTTTGTTTAAAACATATTTGATCTCCCCCAGCCCTTTAATTTTTGGGATAGGGGAAAATGGTTTAGCTAAAAAATATTGGGCAGAAGACAGCAAACCAGATAAGAGAACTTTTGTAATCAAATAATTAGGATTTTTTTTGGGAAAACTCGATATTTAAATTTGGGATGACTGCTATGACCCCTGGTTGCCATTTTAGAAACTCGAAACTTATTTCCAGTAATTTCTCTTGCTCCCTTTAACTTACATTTTTTTACCCGAAGGCTCTACTACTACTGGTTTCAGAGATATGGCCGGTGTCCATTCTTTTTTAGCCGCCCTGTACATACATATACAGTAAGGGGTTGGCTACTACTACCATCGATATGGTCATTGAGGAGATTAAAGGAAAGTTAACGTTTATCAATTTCTAATGATTCAATTCAATTTTAATCCTTTCTTTTGGGTATGTAAGATTTTGAAATTATCATTGGATATATGATTATTATCGTTGAAATGTAGCGCATAGTCGGAATATGTTTTATCGCATATGAATGAGCTCTTGTGTACAGGCTGTCTAGAACATGATTCGGTACTTCCTATCGTAGAAACTATGAAAAATACGAGAAAAAGCATGAAGATAAAATATTTGTGAATTTCTCTGATTTTTATCTTTTGCTACTTTGTTCAAAGGTTGATTAGTATTTCTGATACAGGTATTAACTTTCTTATTTTAAACAGAACCCCCTATATATTTTTCGATTTTTGGATTCTACATAAAATTTCAAGTTAACTTTGAGTAACAACCCTATATCTACCTAATAATTATAGTTTTCGAGATTTTATCTATTTTTGAGAAAAAAATTACAGTTGCAGATGTGTAAATGATTCATAATAAGTAGTAATTCAAACAATAAATTAACTAGCCATTACATTAAATCGAACAAGCGGATGTAAAAATTTGTAACCAAACCAAAAACAATATTTGTCATATTATCAACTATCTCCGATTTTTAAATGTAAACCCCATTTTTTCTGTTTTACTGTATTCCACGACCAAAATTAAGGGTACCTACCTACTTTCTATTTACTTCCATACACCTAATATCAAGAGTTTCTGAAACATACCTAAGCCGAAATTTAAGTGTGGATTCATGCAGCATCAAGTAAGAATTATTGAGTAAAAAGTATCAAATAACAATTATGAATTAACAAGTCTAAAAATGTAGCATTCATGCACTCAAGTTAAAAATTAGGAAATAAAAAGTAAGCATGCGCACAAGTCTGACATCCGCGTTATTCATTTTTCAAAATAACCTCTGTCCCCGTTGGAAAACTGAAAACAAGTGTTTAGAATTCCAAGTTTTCAATAAGAATGGAAGATCATTTTTCAAGGTACCCAAAGAAATACACAAATATTTCAAAAAGTGAGGTTATTTACATCTTCGCCAGACCAATCCGCGTTCACCTCGTTCAATTAAAGTAAGAAAGTTAAAAGTTGGCCAACTTCAAATTCTTATTCGTTAATTGATAATTGTTACTTGGCTGCATGAACACTCTCATTGAAAAATAAGAAGTTCAAATTTTACTTGCTATTTGTAATTGTTAATTATTACTTGATACTCGTTAATTTTGGCTGCATGAATCCACACTAAAATTCTATAATATATGAGGTGCACGTTAACGTAGTGAAAAATGACATTTTGTTTCTTTAATTAAATGTCAGGCTGTCACTTGTGTTTTCTTTTGTAGAACCTCGGCAGTTTATCCTAATTTTAGAAAATGTATTCTGAACAAGAAAGGTTTCATTTGTTTGAAAATTTTCTTAACAACAATAGAAGTAGGTATTGCCGAACAATTAGAGACTATCGACGAAATTTCCCTGGAAAAAATATTTCGGAGAAATATTTTTTTTAACGAATCGAACAAGACTCAAGAAATCACTGTGTTATAAAGGATAGAAAGAGAAACAAATTACCTAATGTTTTGACAGAAGAGAAGCAGCAAAATATATCGCTTTATTTCGAAGGAAATCCTGAGTAATGCTGGTACCTATCTGGATGTCGCTAGATCCACGATCCATCGATGAAAATAAACAGATAAGTATAATATAAATTTGCAAAGCTACAAGAGTTGCAGGTTGGAGATAAGGATTATCGACTGAAATTTTGTTGTACTTTGATGACGGCCGTTTCAACACAATGATTTTGCACGAATCTGTTGGACTGACGAAGTTATATTTACCACTGCAGGGTGTTTTAATAGGAAGAATCACCATTTCTGGTCGCCAGCAAACAGTACAAAATCAGGATAGACAAAGTTTTCATGTTTGGTGTGGTATTTACATGGGGCATATTTTAGGACCTCTGGTATTCGATATCTTGATTTATTGTAAAATCGAATACATATTCCCTTTGACAATAAAGAAGAAAATAATTATAATATTATATACAAAATGGATGGAGCTGTCATAATACTGCATTAGTCCGAAATTATCTTATCGAACGGTTAGAAGAATAAAAAATGTTGCATGGACACCGAGAAGTCCCGATTTGACTCCTCTTGACTTTTGACCAACTAATAAAGTTATTCCAATTTTTGTATAAGTATTTATCTTAGAATCTATTTACGTATTCTTTTGATAAAATTATTGTCTGGGTCTCGTTTCTACACTGCCCAAGAGGCGTGTGATTTATTTATCAAGATCACTCAAAATTGTAAAATAAATAACTTAAAAAAAACTTTATTAGATCATGCACTAAGAATAATAAAATAAAAATACCTACATAATGTAAGAATCCTCAAGAAATTAAGTTGATGTTGTCTTCTATAGCTGACCAATTTCCATTTTTTTCTTATTCGTAGATTATTTATTGTTATTTTATTATTTTTGGTACACCATGTAATGGAGTCAATAAAATTTTTTTTTTCATATTATTTTTTATACCTACATACATATGAATTTACTAGGTGTCAAGAGTCTTCTGTCTACCTAACACTAATTGTGATAGTGAGTCATAATGAATCCCTAATGGGAGATTAGATAGTTCTTCAATTTGTATAACTCATATCTTGATGGAATAACAATAGTGCATGTTTTAATAACTTTTATAATCTCAGTCACCTTATATTTCGTTCTTTTGCAGTACCTATGTTTGAATTATATGCCCAATAGAAAATTTATTAAATCTTTAATGTTGGATTAAAATTAATAGGAGATTAAACTTGATTATGAAATCAGCCCTTAATATATAATATAATAATTATTATTTTTGATTTTTGGAGTACCTGATCTAATAAGGTCGGTTCTAGTTTTTGTAAACTTTTGTAAATGTGTAAACCGATAGTTAACAAAAGAATAATATTTAGTCTTCGATATATAACTACTAATGCAGTGACTTTACAGATACTATTGTATAAGTACACAAAATACTTAACTTATCAGTAGTACATCTCTGTACATGGTTTGGGAGTCCCTGAATCATATCAGATATGCCTCGTTATAGAGCTACGCCACCTAATACGCCACAACCGGCATTTGTTACAGCTGGCCATAGAAAAAGAAGAGAGTGAGCTGATGGCTCGCCCCCAAAATGACCATTCAACACCTTTTCAATTATACCTTATTAAAATAGGACCAGTCTGACATTTTTACCCTTCGCCTTCATACTTTGATGAACAATTTTGATGATATTGGAATGGGAAAGCGTAACAAAGTGATCGATTAATATTTATATTAGAAAGTCACAAAACGAATTTTTCGTGTCCGTTAAAATCAGGTAAATGGAGTTTTATGAAGCTTTTGGTTCCTTTAAAGTAAATAAGCAAACGGAGCGTTTGAAAATAACGTGCCATCAGTTTAAAAATCAAATCTGTAACAACCATCTTTAGATTTCAAATTCAGAAATTTTGGCTGCGTTTTCTGTAAGATTTCTGCTGCAATTCACTATACAATAAATGGCATTATATGATTATAGTCAATGACTTAACATTGATTATAGTAGATGGTTCTACCCGCTTCACTGGGGAGGACAAACCACAGGAACCAAATTTCTATCTTATAATAAAATATGTCACACATAAAAAAAATATAATTTTAATATCAAACTGTAGATACCAGAGTCTGTTTAAAGAAGACCATTCAAAGATTATTTGATACAACAGTTCTTTAACTTAAACTTTCACACTAGCAAACTACCACAAGTAATTATTTTATTCAGTGACGTCAAATTAGTCGATAGCAGTCGATAAATGATTGGTCTTGAATATTTGTCAAATGACACGCAGTAATAATACCTATAATACCTATGCGCTGGGTAACCAACGCTTTGTTCAAGCAGGGAACTCTCATTGTTCTATCTATTATCTCTTTTAGTTTGAGCATTCGTCATTATTGATTGTTAGCTGTTCTTTTCAATTAGAAACGTCTTTAATTTGTAATGATAGAACTAGTTCATAAGTGCATGAAATAAAGGCTGTCACGGATTACGGAGTTGATATTTCAAATATATTTTCTTCAGTACGCTACATTAGTGAGACACTGTGGTTGGGTTCAGGATCTATATCCAAACAAAAGGTTGTTATCATTGGTTTATTGGTTTAAAGTACACATACCTTGAACTGCTTCAATAAAAACATGAAACACCTACCTATTATAACTAAATGGGACAATTCGGTAGTTTGGATTTTTTTACATACATTCAAAAATACAAAATAATATTAATTCTAACGCTGCTAGTACTTTTGGAGTTGATGCTATAAGTCTTCTGTCTATTTATCCGTAACTGCACAATGTCAAGAGTACCAACACCAATAAAAATAAACTTCTTATCTTAAAATACCTCGCTTAGAATAGAAATCCGAGCATTTTCCACTTCTGTATCAAATAATATAGTTCTATGGTTCGGGTTAAATTAAATATCCGGACAGTATATTAGGTACTTGGGCAAAATTTACTTTTCTGTACACATCCACAACTACAATAAATAAATAGGTACTTATTTCACACTTTTGAGTGCAACATTAGTCATCAAAATCATTCAATGTTCACCAAAGAAGATATACGTCTCTTATACTTATTCAGAGATTACAAAACATCGCGGAAATACATATACATATTTCAGAATTTCCTAATGCTATAACTCGGAAGCCGTATTTTTTGGAAAAAATGCCCAATATAAATATTGTTACATATAATCTCTTCTTTAATTCGAACGTCTGTGTTGTACTTATTCCTTCGTTTTGTTCGCCTGTGAAGAAATTGAATACTAAGAACAGAATTTTGATATTCTTTTTATTTTTGTGAATTTTGTTGATAAGAAATGATTTGCGCATGACAAAGAAGTTTAAACGTGCTACTAGATAGATACTTTACAATGCTGTTGACGTTATAGAGGTGCATTCGTCTACCAAAATACAACTTGACAAATATAGCTGTTAATGTGATTTTGCCACTCCTACCGATGTGCGGTAGTAGAAAAGATCCCTACAATCGGTTAAGAAATATAACAGACTGCAGTGGGCAGTGGTCATTTTTGCATCTGACTGTTCACTATAATCATTACATTTTCATTACATCTCACTGACTATTTAATTTCCCAAGCGTACACTACTTTCTTTGTCATCCAGATAAGGACTCGTTCAGACTTCGCGCAATGCGTTCATTTCTAGGAATTCATAGATGGATTTGGCAAGCTGTAAGTATATAGACTCTTTACTTATTTGTGTCTTGGACAAAACGTTGTCTAACTCGTATTTAAGAAAAATATGCTCTGCTTTCGAAATAATTTGTCAGTCTAAAAAAATTTCTTATAAATTATGTGAAAATGTAGGGTTAATATAGATTGGCACAAAAACTGGCAGCATTGTATTGTCAAGCATCATCTGTATTTCATCCAGCATTGTTTAAATAAATTATTATTTTTAACTAGAATCTACATATATAGGTTGGAGCACCACATTCCTTTCGAGCTCTTTATAGGAAACTATGTGATATCATGTAATTGTTTTCAATTGGTTGGATGAAGAATCTGTGAATGCACTCTAAAATTACTTCAAACTATACAGTGTGTTCAAAAAAGATGATACATGTTAAAGTTATAGATTTTTAAAATTTAAAGCCCTACATTTTTTTGTATTTATTTTAGATTTAGAGTCCAAATTGAGGGTGACCTTCCTCAATATTCCCTTTACCTATCTTTTACCGTTTTTGAAATATCTTGAGACGTTACATGCTAAGCACAGGTATATTTTTTATAGTATTGACCATTGATTTTTGCCAACTCAATTTTTTTTATTAAAATTATATTTGTATATTGATATGCTACTTTGAAATGAAATTGATATAAGATTTACAAAAAATAATAACAAAGCTAAATCTCATGCCAGATCAAACTTCGCTTACTTCTTTTATACATATACATGGGTCAGTAAAACATTACACTTGCGTCATCAGTGATATTCCCCAGTAGTAAGTCGATGAACAACTCAACAAAAATGTGCTTAAAGATACGCGTTACTATTTTGTCAATCATCTTACGTCCATGAAAAAACGAAAATTAAAAGTGTGCCGTACCGTATTGCTACTGGTTCAATGCTGTTATCTTGATCTTTTTCACGCTGTAAATAATATTGTCTTCTTATATGAATATTCCAAACTCACTCGAATATTAATATAAAAAAGAGATATACCTAGGTACATATAGGAATTCATTTTCAGGTACCAACACCCTCTATCGCTTCACGCACCTATTCATATCACTCTGCTACTTCAATAATAATACATTTTCCATTAACGCTGATCTATTTTCTATAAAACAAACACTACTGTTGTATCGTTTTCTTCCAATATTTCACTCTCCGCTTTTCTTGCGTCTATAACAAACTGATAAGACTTCAAGTAGTGTCTATATCATTCTAGCTCTCTAAAGCTGGTAGAAAAAGATTATACTCTCGTATTTATAGTTACATTGGAAAGATTCAATACACATACAACCAATTTCAGAGTCGTTTTTAATAGCTATTTTAAACAAACTCATATATCACTAACTTACAAGAGGCGATAAATCAGGTGGTACTGTTGGTACACAGACATATATCCAAGCGGCTTCGTGTTCGATTCTCTCGTGTACCTACAGGGTGTTTTTCCTGAACTCAAATGAATATTAACCTACAAGGGAAATGTTGATTATATTCGAATTTATATACTTGATTTATGGCGCATGTAATCAAAAAATAGAGTGGCTCCACGACTTCATATACCTGCCTACTACAGAAAAAATAGTACAGAGAATAAATTGTAAATTTTTCTTCCTGAAAAGTTTGTAGGACAAACTTGTAATAGTATCAGATAAAAACTGCACAACGTTAAAATGTTTAAACGTGAATTTTGACAATTAACCTCATATGAGTTCCGTACTACGGTAACACAACAAATTACATAAAATATCTACATTGAATATAGGTAGCTAAGAAGTAGATTAATAGAAAGAAAAATAGATTTCAGATAAATTCACGTAGACATTTTATTAAAAAAATTAATCTCAATATAATGAATTACGAATTTTTGCAATAATGTTGTAGTGCTCCTTAGCCTCAGTAAAAGATCATTATATTCGGTAGCACTAATGAAAACCAATTTTTCATCTCTATGCTCGGTTACTTCACATCTTGAAGTGTCGTGATCTATTTTTGACCGATGAACCCCGAACGGAGGAGATATACAATTCGACTGTGCTTTTTTTTATTCGTGCGCTCGTTTTATATAGTAAAAGTACTTTTAATTCATTTAAAAGTACCAGCACCAATAGAATTAATTTTATTTTGTACTTTCAGTGCACCAACTGATAGCGACGGTCCAATTTTTTTTGTTAAAAATATTTTTGATATTCATGTTATGTTATAACTACTCTACTTGTTTCTATGCGCAACACATCTTACATTCTCTTGTATTGATGCTCAAATAAATTGCTTGACCAGGTCAAGTCAACGTTTTTGGGATCGTCATCTTGGTCTGGTCACCAGATAGAAACATATTTGAGAATAATCTTTTTGGAATCACCAACATTTCTTAGACATAGTCTTATATAAGCTTCATGGAAATGCAAAGAATAATTAAAATGCTCAAGGAATGTGCTGAAACTAGCCCTTAGAGGTGTGGAGACGCTATAGTGGAGCCCATCATGCTTATTAACTGCAAAGTACGTTATTGTAAAGACATTTAATTTTTCCAAAACTCTATTTCCTAGTTTTATAATTCACAAACATTGATACGAAGATCAGTCGTGTGAAGATCTACCTCAAGTTCGTTCAGCATATTTTGGAAGACATTCGAATGAAATGATAATTATGTAGGTACAACTTTTGTAGACCTGAGTATTGAATAGTTCATAGTGGAGGTCACAACCTACAGCTTATATTTAGAAAGAAACACATAAGAACTGCTAAGCTAAAAGTTGTTGAATGATGCTCACAATCGCAAAAATTCAGTTGAGATCTTAGTTTATATAAAGTATTGGAATAGAATCATCAAATATAAATATATTTTACAAAAAATAGGAACGACCTATTGGTATTGGTAATTTTGAAGTTCTGCAGTGACAAGTATGTAGATAAAATACATTTGGTACTAACTTTAAAAGTACCAGCACCAATAGATTTAATACTTTTATTCATTATTACAATTATTAGTTTCTTTCAAATTTAGTAAGATTACACATTCACATTGTGTTTTTTTTCGACAATAAACTAAAAAAAATAATGATTATAATATAATGATAATAAAAATTTCATTTTTTAGATTTCTCCTTTGGCGTAGTATATCCAATTTACAATGTATCTCTTAAGATGTTATTCAGTATTTTTCTTTTATGTATATTTTCATCTTATTTTCAAACAAAATATCTGAGTTTTCACCCTCTATTTCAATTGAAAGAGAATTATACAATTGAATTCTCCTATAAAATAATGAATTTTGGCTGCAAGCCATGTTCGCAGTGACCAATACAATATCATTAGAGTTTCTGGAGTTATTATTATATATGATTTTTTTTGTCAAATATGTTGGTACTTTTCCGTCAATTATTTTTCTTATAAATATTAATGTTCTGAACGTAATAATTTGCTTGACACTTAAACAATTCAGTAAATTGAACATTTCATTTGAACTTGTGAATTTATTAACACATAAAATATTTTTCAAGCATTTGTTTTGTAATTTTTGTAATCGTTCCATATCATTTTTGACCTACGAACCCCGAACGGAGGAGGTATACAATTCGACTGTCAGCTTTATTTTTTTTTGGATCGTGCGCGCCTTTTATATATAGTAAACGAGCTCCGATTCTGATGATTTTGGACTCATTTGAAAGAACGGGATTGAGAAATGGTCCCATATTCATAAAAACCCAAATCCGAAATCTCCTTCTCTCCGAAAACCGCCCCCGAAGGGGTGGTGGGGGTGAATTTTCTCGAAAATCGAAAATCTGAGTTGGTATAATTAAAGATAGGACAATATCCAGAAACGTTTAAATTAAACATTTTTTCAAAAGTGTTACGGTTTTCGAGATAGACGCATGTTAAATATGTATTTTTGCAATGTGGAGAGGACAATTTCTTTCGAAAATTGAAAATTTTTCGATACTACATGAAAGATATAATTATTTGTAGCAACATTTATAATGAACATTTTTTCCTGAGAGTTACGGTTTTCGAGTTAAATCGGTGTTAAAATGGTAACAACTAAAATATTCAAGCGTATTTCCGGAGCGATGTTCTGAGATCTCTATAATAATAACTACAAGCAAGGAATAATATACGTGGGTAATAGGATAAGTACTATCTTCATTGATATGCTATAGTGAACGTTCAACGATTTTCGGGACTAATGTTACACTCAAAAGTGTGAAATAAATATTTTTTACAAAAAATTGGAACTACGTTATTAGTTGGTGCACTGAAAAGTATAAAATAATATTAATTCTATTGGTGGTGGTACTTGTGAAGTTGGTGCCAAAAGTTATCAATCTACCTGCAACTGCACAACTTCAAAAGTAACAGCACCAATAGAATTAATATTATTTTATACTTTTCAGTGCTCCAACTAATAACGTCGGTCCAATTTTTTGTAAAAAATATTTATGACCTATCAAGAAGAGAACTGATGCGCAATAGGTAAAATGTGGCATAACGATAGATTTATATTAATATACCTTTTGCCCTGTGTTCAATTATCTTCTTAATCTACTTAAAAAATTTATTTCTTGTCCCAATTTTTTACACAAAGTTTTTGTATTTTTGTCAAGCTTCAACTTACTGTCCAAATGGATGCCGAGGTTTTTAATTTCATCCTCAATCGTCAAACGGCATCCATTTATGGAAATATTTAGATACGTCATTTTTCTTAAAATTTCTATTCGGTAATATCATCAAATTGTCTTGTCAACATTTAATTTCAACTTATTTTGACATAATATTACAAATAATCTATTTAAATCGTCATTCCTTTTTGGAGCTGCTACTTCCAATTTATCTCAAAGAATATATACTAGTATGTCGTCCGCAAACATTTTTACATTACAAAATTTCAAACATTGCACAATATCATTAATACATAAATTAAAAAGCAATTGACCCAAAATGGAGCCCTGTTCAACACCTAAGCTATTATTTAATTCATTTGAAATTATTTACTTATTTTCTTTCTTTCGATCAAATAGCTCTCCATCCATTGCAATTCAACAACAGAAAATCAAAAATTTGATAATTTTTGCAACATAATTTCCGGTTCTAATGTCTCAGATGCCCGTTGAAAATCAAGAAAAACAGTAATTACATATTTTGATTCATTTAATGCTCCTTTCCACTCATATAAAACGTTGCTTATTGCCGTTTCGCGAAATCCCGACTGATAATCATACAATAACTGATGTTGATTGATGTATCCGGATATGGGCTAATTTTTCGATGAGTTTTTCGATGCAGGGTAGCATGCTGATTGTTCGATGTTCGTTGATTATCACTGTACCGGTTTTCTTCTGCATTGGAATAATCGTCGATTTTTTCAGTGCTGATAGAAAGACCCCTGATGTAAATGAGTCATTGATGGCATCTGCAATTTGATGCCTGATAACGAAAATCGAATCCTCAAGTACCCGTATATTTATTAAAAACTCATCCGTGTTGTTGTTCAGCTCTCTTACGTTTGATTTTATTTCGGAAATTGAGACACACCGAAATTTGAAGGATGGAATTGTTGATGTAGGTAGGGAACCATCAAGGCACAATTGATGTTTTTTTTTTCAAGGTGCATTTGTATTTATCTAATCAAAATTATGTTTAAGTAGAACTATATTATCTGCTTTGTAATAAGGGTCAATTACCCTATAAAACTTCAGATGGATAATATTGGAGGTGTAAATATTTGGCAATCGCTAAATCCATGATCAAACCATCTCCGTTGCTATTGAAATATAATCACTGAATATCAACAAATTGCTATCGTTGCTGTAGTTACTAGTTGAAAGTGCATATTCCTGTTCGAGTTATTGAATATGTGCAACACATCAGCCTGGAATTCGTTTTAATATCCTGATATACCAGGAGCGGATATTCAAGATGTGGCGAGAACCGACTTATCTGTATCTCATTTAATGGCATAATATGGTTGGCTATGTTGTTTTTGACGTAAACAAAGTGATCGGCTTTCAGTTGATACTCAGCAGACGACTGCTTCGCCAGCTTTGAGCCAACAAACGGTAGCAGATTGCTCAGATACCGTCGGATAATATTCCACACTTTGTTTGATATATACGCGAGCCATTAGAGAGAAATATTGAGTCGATATTAGAGAATTGCAATGCATTTGTTTGTGTTCGCACTTAATTAGGTTGGGGAATAGTCGTTAGTGAATCTCTTCGCCAGATATTCATTTTAGATGAATTGTCATCTATTGAGTCTCCATGTTATCCTAAAATGAAGTGAATCTCATTTACATATGAAAATAACTAAGCAGGTAGCTTCAATAATTAGACTATTAATTTGATCAAATCATCTGCACAAACCACTATGAAGAATGTAAAAAATGAGGGTTCCTATAAGTAAGGATAATCGCTTTCTGGCCTCAGTAGGTATCTATCTCTATTAGGATCATGTCTACTTCGAAATAAAGAAACTTCTGATATTATGTACTGGGTGGATAAATAAGCCGATCTTCCGGCTGTATTCATCTTACAACTTTGGGTAAAAATTGCTTGGCAGGTACGGACACGAGAAATCCTCGGCAATAACATTCGAGTATCTAGCTTAACTAGTAGAGAGCGTAATACTTAGAGAATTATTTAATACATATACAACATATTTCTCTCAAATGTGCCAAATCATAATAAAAGTAGAAAATACCCTATTTAGCAATATCACCGAACAAAATTTTAGTGAAATATCACGAACCTTTAGAAATTTACAAGAAAGAAACTATCTAAAATTTATAAATTCGGGACACTATAATGCCAGAAATTCTACTTTGTACTAAGATAACAACTCACTTTCAAGTAGGTATATGGTATAGTATATGGTAGCATTTTGTAAAAAACTTTAAGAGATACCTTGTATATTCAATCTTAAAAAGTTTAATAGGATCAGAGACCTTTATCAACATGTCAAATGTACTTTATGATATGTTGATATAACTGCAGCATCAACAGTCTTGTAAATAATTTGACAACAAACTTTGTATTATGATCAATAAGGGCATATTGCTAAGTGTATTCTATCTTAAAATAACAAATAAATAAGTGTTCAGTTATGAGTCTCTGGTGTTGTTGTGTAGTTGTACTGTAGTAGTTAATATCACAGAAAAATAGATAGATCTTGCTCATTTTTCTAAATTAACCATTGGATTAAGTTAGTTAATATAAGTTAAAGATCAAATAAAATTTGTTGACATAACTCACATACAAATCCTTAAGAAACGAGTCTTTTACAAACTTGCTTATATTTTCCATGGCCATCTATAAGAAGTATCAACACTTATACATATATTTTGGTTTTGGTTTACAGGGATGATTGTAGTCTGTGTGTGTGTCTGGAGTGCCTGTTGTATGTTAAGCGATATGAAAATCAGTTCGAGCTCATGTATTATAAATCCACGACTACAATACTCGTTCAAGGCGCAATTTGTTGATACCCGCAACCCGCATATTGGCTTCTTAGGAGATGTCAGGATGGTCCTGGCTACTGGACCACAATTTTCTTTACTGTCTTACCAAATAATGTTAAAACACTACCAGATAAGAGTTTTAAGCCAATGGTCAAACGGTACCTGATAAGCAGGGACATTTACTCTTTTGACGAATACCGTAAGTCAGGTATTCTATATAATATATAATATATATTCAATTCTTTTGTAATGTTAGTAAGTATATGTCTTGATTATTGTAATAATATATATTTTTGTCATTGTCAAACATTCTAACCATTATGTAAGACCAGTCCCTCATCTTAACTGATTTTATAGTTTTAGAATCTTGGGTTTCCATAAACAATAGAAATAATTGGATCAACTGATTAGTGAGAGAAATTAAGTTGATCAAAGAGAAATATTCTCTTAAAATGATTCAATTCAATATACATTTATTTGAGGTTAATTTTATAATATATTTATGAAAGATTTTCTTTATATTTACAGTTTTCGGAAATCTGCATGTTGATTAGTGAGTGAAATCGGCGAGTTTCTGAATAAATGTTTCATTCTAATGTCGTATTGTGAGAGAATATGGTTTTATATATATTAAATATTTATGAATGTTTGAGAGATCAGTAAAGAATATTTTGTTCAAAAGTGTGCAAGTCTAGGATTTCAAAACATCTAGTTCACCCAAAAATTCAGAAGTTGATTTGTGAGAGAAATCGGCCTTTTTTGAGTGAAAAAGTATCAGTGCACTTTCCAGAATAATGATGTTTAACTTATGTGTGTCGTATTGTGAGAGAATAAGATTACACTTATAAAGAAATTTTAAATTATATTATATATCTTTTTCTTTTAACTGTCAGCTTAAGCCCATAATAAGCGTAATTTTTACACTGAACCTGTATCTGCCCTAATAATAATTTTAATTTAATTGTGCTCCTTGTTCAAATAGCTACAAACATATAAAGATCATTCAGTGATATTCATTTTTGTCAACTAAATCTAGATACTTTCCAACTTAATATGTTACCATGACAAATATAAATAATGACATTTGTAATTGATGGCTATGAAGTCTTTCTTGTTTTTAGCTAATTTATTCTGATTTGTAGTTTGCCCTGAAGAAGAGAATGAACATTTTCGAAAGCTCGGCTCCAATCAAAGAATTTTATTGAACATATGACTGCGACCCCAAAAAAATCTTTTTATTTAATAGAAAACCAGTCAAGAATACAAAATCAATATATATATATTTCGAACTTTAGTGCAAGCTGAAACATATGTACTACGTCTATGCCAGAATGCTTGTAAGTACCCCAAATTAAAACATCTTCTCAAAGGGATTACAAAGTGGCCGTTCTGCCAAAGAAAATTGACCGGACCCACCATTGTTCGACTGTCAGCATAAAACCAACAATAACTGACCACCCCTTAACACCAGTGAGATTAGTGCGAAATGTCCACAAGCTGCTAATAAAATACAATACTCATGATAACAATAGAATTTACAGAAATTTAACACTCGGTAAACACTGCTTTCTGCAGAGCATTATTTTTGGGACGTTATGGTAGATATGAGACGGGAACGTGTGCCTTTACAATAGCATCAGAGGGTGTAGTTTTAATACCACTTTCTACTCTTTCCAACAAGATATCTCAAAACGTTTTCGAGATCGATATCTAAAATATGTATACTTTAAGCTTTTTGGTATATAACAGAGCTTATCTCCACTTATCAATCACTCTAATTTGATATCAATAGTGGAAGATCAACACGATTTGAACTGAGACCGTATCTCTAAATATAAAGGAATATCGCAAGGAAGTAGAATCAATTATCAATATAGAAATGTGACATATTATTAGTTAAAAGTTCCAAAAATTCCATCTGCAAACCAGTAGGGACATTTTCTCAGGATTGGAACCTAGACATGCATATTAGTAAATATTAAGTTATAAGAGTGAAAACGGTGCCATTTAATAGAGTCAATTTAATGAGCTTCGCTCAGTTATGCTGTATCTTGTAAAATAAAGTATATTTCCCTTTCTGGGAGAGCACACTTGTCAAAATTCAGAATAATAAATAAAAAACTTTATTGATTTGTATCAATGGATACAATACCAGTTTTAAGGTTTCGTAGTTATACCTAATAAAAACCAGCAAGCCTTTTATGATCACTCTGGCAACTATATATGACAATCTGTTTTCCTTAGCCTAATATTCATATTCATAATTATTCACTGGGTGTTTGAAATTTAGGAGCAACCTTTACGAATTTCAAAGCACTAACCTAATTTTCCTTACTTAAACCTAGCCTACCTGTATATTTTTATGTCATCCGATACAGAATTAAAAAGCAAGCTCTATTGTTATTAAAAGCCTATTTGATGGCATTAGTAACTATTTAATCATCTGTCAAGATTCAATAGTAACAACTCTTCAGTAAAATAAAAGTTGCCAATACTGTTAGCTTATTAGGTACTGTTAATTATTTAAAATATTTATACCCAAATATGTGTCTTTATTATATCTTATCGGTTGTAGATGAAAGCTTTTATAGAATAATTCTCGTTCCTATAAGGAAATTGTCAGAGGAACACTTTCTTGACAAAGACAAGTAAATAAATTGGTCTTACCAAGAAAGTTATCTTCGGACATTTTCCGAATGTGGCGTTTAGAATAAGAATAGGGTCGTTGCATGCATTGGATTTTTTATGTTTTATTAGTTTTAGACAATACAGTTTATACCGCAAACAAGCAATTCACTATTAAAATTAGGTACATTCAGACATATTTTAATTATCGAAATGTTAATTTCAGTTTGTAAACGTATTTAAAAGCGAGATCAAATTCCCGCTTAAAACTTCACACTTCCCGGCTCAAATCATGAACAAGTTTGTTCGGGTGCGCAACACTTTATAATAATCACTTGCTTTGCAAATTTCATTGTCTTATATGCGTCCACCATAACCACCAGATATAAAATTTACAATCCCCTTTGGTGTTGACGAAACTAAATATAAAACGAAAATTTAATCTCACAACGTGTCACAATGATTACCGATCTAATACATAAGATCAGCCAATGCCAGATGAGCGGGAACTGTGACGTTACAGGGCGCTAAAACGCACATATTTTGAACCCATTTATTTTTTTGTATTTTTGAACGTTTTTTTCTTCTTTCTTTTATTTTGGATTTCGCAAAATAACAAAAAACACGTGTTATTTTTTCTTAATAAAGTTTTCCTATGATTGAATTGTTGAAACAGACAAATTGTTCTATATCTGCCAAGAAACACTAAATTAGACTACAGCTGAATGTATCAACAATGTATTTTACTATTTTTCTCAATGAGAATGTTATGTGAAACACAATCAAAAGCATTAGATCAACAAACGCTGCAGAACATTTTGTTTTTGTTTTCAAGAAAGTCTCTGATAACATCTTCATGAGTTAAATGGGAATTCACTGCAAAAAGCCCCCTTCTATAGCCAAATTATCTTTCTGAAAATAGATAATTGCCATAAAAAAGTCTTGATTGCAGAGAACTGCATCAAAAATCTTAGAGAAAATCGGCAACAACGCTATTGGCTGATAATTATTCATGTCGTCGTAATCCCCTTTTTTATGAAGCAGAATAACTTTACCCCTTTCAGACAATGAGCAAACTTGGATATGGTGATAGGTACAGACATTTATCAGTTTAGTAAGAGGACCGATTATAAAATCCTTGACTAATTTTGTTAAGCCCACTGACACACCCATTTTGCCAACTGCATTGGATTTTTTCATGTTACTTACAAAAATTAAATGATTCACGGGAAAAAAAGACGGAAAAGTGTACATACAGTATATTTGTTGTAGTACGTAATTATGCATTTTCATAATTGAATCTTCTTGTAGATACTAATAAATCTTGACGGCATATGATGAAATTCGTTTCTCGCTTTTCGATATTATCAAACCAAGAAATTGTGTTACTTGAGTTGGCACTAGCTTTATATTTTTTTCTGGAAAAACAATTTTAATGTTGTTTGTTATAACATTTACAAAGTATTTTTTGTTGATATCACGTTTGTTTTTGCATCCAAAGTTAACATGTTTTCATAAAATATTTTTTCGCCAGTAGAAGTGAAAGGTCTGTGAATCTAGTAGATTACATGACGGGTATCAATACAAAGAGTTAATCTTAAATTCAGTGCACAATTGCATAAAAGACGTGTCAATAGTGAAATTGTGGAAAGATTGATCTTCATTCGTGAAAATATTCTCTATACAGTTTGAGGCTTTTTTAGGTCTAGTTATCAAATATCGTATACGTAAACATAGAAACAAATCACATATTTCCTGTTTGTAAAAATTACTTGTACCAATGAAAATGAAATTTAAGTCACCACCGAGAATAACGTTCTTAATACCTGCGGAATTATTTGACAAGACATAATAATCCCCTGTAGGTGGTCACGTGAATACTAATGATTTCAAGGTTGCAGCATGACAAATTTGTAACGGAAAGTTCGAAAACACAGATGGAACGGAACTATCTTTGCAAATTCAAGTTCATCTGATCGAAACCAGTGTTCACTTATACAAAAGAATAGAAGATTGTATGTTGTAAAACAATATGTTCACTTTTTTGATGACTGACGTTTACTAGCGGAAAAGAGTTTAATGGGGTCTTTAGTTTGGACTTCTTTACAAAGAGGATGGAGATACCATCTTTTTCAACGATGGCGGTAAATTAATTTTAAACTATTCTTAAAGCTCGTTGTTTTACCGATTTCTCAACGGAGGAGGTATATGAATATGTACTTTTTTATCTTCGTATAGTAAACAAGCACCGATAAAAAAAAATATTTGAATGAAGAGAGTTGAGAAATAGTTCTAGATTAAACAAATTTGGAATCCAGCATTCCTTCTCCCAAAAAACTGCTACCCGAAAGGGGCAGCGAGGACAAACCTTTTCTAAATTCGAAAATTTTAAACGGCAAAATTAAATAGACCATATACCAACATTTAAATTAGACATTTTTCAAAAAAGATTATGGTTTCTGAGTTACAGCAATGGTAAAGTCTGGAATGTGTTTCCTCTATGTGGAGGGGGTATTTTTTTGAAAATGGAAAATTTGAGACGGATAAATTAAAAAATAGACAATATCCAGCAACATTTAAATTGCACCTGTTTTAACAAAATGTACGGTTTCCGAGTTACAGCAGTCGTAAAGTCTGAAATTCCTAGGTATGTGTATTTCCGCGATGTTTTGAGATTTTTGAATAACAACAAGTACAAGCAAACAATATATATGGGTAGTAGGATATGTACTATCTGTTCCTATTGGAGTGTAGGAATGAGATGAGCTCACTCAATTTTGACAGACACACCAAACGAAGGAAGGTTACAATTCGACTGTTTGTCTCCATGTTATTTTATGGATTTTCGCGCCTTATAAATAGTAAACGAGCTCTGATTATCGTGATTCCTATTTGATTTGATAGAGGACTATTTAGTGATGGTCCCATTGAAAAAAGAATCGACGGTCAACATGTTCTCGAAAATTTCTCCCAAAGGGGGTGGAGGACCATTTTTTTCGGAAAGAAGAGATCATATCCGGCAACGTTTAAATTGGAAATGTTTCAAAGGAATGTACCGTTTCCGAGTTACAGCAGTGGTAAAGTCTGAAATATGTGTATTTCCGGGATGTTTTGAAATCTCTGAATAAGTATAATCAACTTATTATCTTCTTTATTCAATGATGTTAATGCCTACTTTAACACTAAAAAATGTGAAATAAACTTTTTTTACCAAAAATTGGACTGACTTTACAGTTGGTGCACTGAAAAATACAAAACAATATTAATTCTATCGGTGCTGGTACTTTGTAATTGGTGCCAAAAGACATCTATCTAACTAGAACTGCACAACTTCACCTATAAAAATAATATTATTTTCTATTTTTCAGTGTACCAACTAATAAAGACGAACCAATTTTTTAGTTATTCTTTTCAATTGTTGATTTTCTAGAAATATTGATGGTTCGATGAATGGAAAAGCTGGAGACTCTGAATTTCGGATGCTTTTCTCATCCATGTCGAGTTTAACAATTTTTATCAACTTGTTTGCATAGCATTTTTTATGCAAGCTGTGTGAAAAGTTGCATTGCAGTTTACAGACATTGTAACTTTTCACAAATGGGGTTTTACAGCCATTATAGGAACCTAATATTTTATGATTAACAGTCCAGGTGGAGCTAGCTTGTCCGTCAGCCATATAGATTCGATCCAAAATGGTTGACTCGAATTGTTGATAAAGATAAGATTTCACTAAATACTATTAAATGCGCTCGAAACTACGCTATGATCGAAACTATACAAATTTTTGCGTTTTAATTTTGCATCGAATGACATAAAAATAGCTGTAGAGGGATTCAATTCAAAACAAAAAAAAAGTGAATTGGTACGGTTTGTTACTAAATTCTTAACACTTTGTGAATAATTATGTCAATCTAATTTAGTTACCAACTCTATTAGACCCTATTCCATTGATTACCACATGTAATACTATTATTTTATATAGGTACCTGCCTATTGTATTATAAATATATTTTCAGTTTTCTAGTTTTTTTTTATTTTTTCTTGATTATCTTCGAACCGATATCAATAAAATTTGAGGACCATGTAGGTAACCATACATAAGGGTAACAAAATAAGCATGTAATTAAATAGAAACATCAACATGACGTCACAATCTTTTTAGGCACTCTGTATAATTCAAAATAATTTCCTGAGATGAAGTTTGCAAAATATAAAACTCATAACTTAATTAATAACTGAACTATAGAAGACAGGATTTGAGTTTGCAGGTCCCTGATATAAATATTATAAATATTTGATAGACAACAAATAGTTCCATTATACAGGGTGTTTCTTAGGTAAAGGTGAATATTAAAGGAATGTAGATGTTACATATGGGGTTCTGAATAAACCATAGATGTATGTATAAATATTGTCTTCCATAAAAGAGTTACAGGGAGTTTTGTCAATGATGCCAAAATCATTAGATATTACCTAGGTACCTATACCTACCTGAAATCCAAGGTATTATTAGAAAATCAGTAAGAGATATTAAACGTCCACGAAAGTGTAGGTATACCTACCACAATATGGTGTACATTTTCAGCATTAATAAAAGTTTCTTAGTTATTATGAACGTTTATTTTCTCACTTTACTTTATACTGGGCATATAAAAAATAGTTACCTAATTGATTATTTTCCGGTAAACCAGTGGGTACTGGGTGGCTCATTAATAAAGGACGCCGGCTCTATCTCAGGGTCTGTTAATCGGACGACCCTGAGAAAAAATGTTCAGAGGTAAATCGGTCAAAAGAAAAAACTGGAGAATATTTATAAGTTGCTAAGTCTACCGCAAGAGGGCATAACTCACACCGCGAAGTAGAAAACACTGTTTTAATTAAAATTATCTCAAGTTAACCTGTATGGAAAATATTATTTTTGTAACCTTCTGAAAATAATACAACTTTTTTGTATTAAAGTGTTTTCTATATCTTGTCAAATCTAATGGATTGAAAAAATAACTTTTACGGTCTATTTTGAATAACTTTATTTCATTTTTTGGGCGCTTCTAGATACTAGAAAAATAACATTTTGAGTTCCATTATTCTCCGTGTTGGTAGAAGGCGCTTTATGACAAAGTAGCAGATTTTTATGATTTTCTCGAAAATTTCAAATGCAATTGTATTTTTATTTTTCAGTAGGAATAAAGAGCGTCAAAAATTACAGTTATTGGTGAAAACCGCATTTCGATATCAGTTATTTCACAATTTTTCTCTTTAAGACAACCTAATTTAGATAAAACCTAGAAACCTAGAACAAAATAACTTAGAACTTAGGACTAAAATAAAAAAATATTAATGAAGCCTTAAGTGCTGAAAGTATCGTCGGTGCTGGGCAATACAAAGCTTTAACCTGCTGTGGGTAGTTATTTGTGTTTAAATCTCATTTCATTAAACTTAACTTAAATTATACCATCTAGAGCGACATAGGTAACAGAATTTTTTATTGTTAAAGTAGGTTATACCTGTACAATATAGGTAACTTTAATAAAAATTAATGATACTCAAAGTGTTCTCTAATTTTGTTACGTAAAAATTAAGGTTTAAATAAGTCTAGAAGGAATAATCATATCGAGTTGCGGTTTTCACCAGTAAATATAATTTTTGACGCTATTTATTTATTGTGAAAAACAAAAATACCATAGACATTTGAAATTGTCGAGAAACTCATACAAATTTGCGACTTTGTCATAAAGCGCCGTCTACCAAATAAAATAAAGTTATTCGGAATAGGTCATATCAAAAAAAAATATTTAGATTTTTCAAACCAACATTTGCTCCTCCCCCCCACCCGTTATATTACAAGATAGAGAAAAACCTTAAAAATGAAAAAGCTGTCTTATTTTCAGTAGGTTACAATTTTTTTTTAAATCAAAACAGTGTTTTCTACTTCGCGGTGTAAGTTAAGCCATCTAGTGGTAGACTTAAGAACTTATTATTAAGAAATATTTTCCAGCTTTTTCTTTTGGCCGATTTACCCTTAAACAAATCTCAGGGTCGCCCGATTAACAGATCCTGAGATATAGCCGGCGTCCTTTATTATTGGGCCACCTTGTACAGTGAAAAGTTATTTTAAGCTGAAAAACAATAAATAGGTAAATGACGCGAGGTGAATTTATTAAATTGTTCAAGAAAAAATATGTTTTGTAGGTAATATGATTTTTCCAAATTAAATTAAAATTTTACAAATAGTTTCAAAATCTTCCCATTCCAATCGGTGGCAGCATAACAACAACAATTTATTTCAATTTATTTATTATAATTGTGGTATACATGCTGTTGTTGTGATATTTTTAATATGTTGTGTAGGTTGTGCACCAAAAATTGAAAAAAGGTATTGAGTGATTCAAAAGTTATGGCCAAATGATTAGGAAAAATTGATAAAACACAAAACTCGGGTATGGAAGCCAACAAACCCATTATAAGTATGAACCTACTAAAATATTCTCATTTACTTATGAAACACTTTGTATACTATATAACAATATAATGTAACAATGTTAGATACCTAGATAGGTAAAGATGGTTGAAGACTTTATAAATCTGAATACTTAGGTACCTACTATCAAACCAGCTTTCCGACTAAAACGGATCTATATGCGTATAGTAAAAGCTTATCATAAAAAAAGCTTTCTAGACAAGACAAGTGGAATTCCTAATCTTTTCAGGATATTTAAATTAAACTAGGATCAAGGTGTAGCACGTCAATACCCAGACAGCCGGACACCTTTCTCTGGTGGACGGCTTCCTTCTGGTAACAAATAAATATAAATAGAAACCATTATTCACATCGATACGCTGTACGCACTTAAGAAGCTATCGATAAGGCATAATGCCAGAGGTTTTTAGACTTTCAAAATGCCGACACTAGTAGTTGGTCAGAAAGTCCGAACAATTTGATGGGGGCAAGAGACAGTAGTTGTTGTTAAAGCGGCTGTTGACAAAATCGAAGCAGACGGAATCGTGTGTTACCATTTTGCATAACTAGTGGCATCACCTGCTAAAATATTTCCGATGAGCTTTTTATGGTGTTTATTTAAATAGATTAATAAAAATAATTGGAATATCATTATAATTTCAATTATACCTACTGTCAAATTTAGGCTTTCTTCAGGATAATTAAATTTCTTATGAATTCTATATAAAGAGGTCGTGATAGATAATTAGCATTGTTTTAAGTAGACGTAAGCTTATGTAGTATTCAAGTTACAAAGTTATTGTTTGGCAACTCTACATTGTAGACTATAGGTAGCTATAAGGTTTGTGAAAAGTTATATATATGTAAATTATATATAGATTAGGTTTTTTGTATTGAATAGAACAATTTGATTAATTAAAAAGTAGAAATAACAAATTTCTATGATTCTCATGAAGTTTTTGACTATGAAATTTTGATGATTGTTATGGATATGCACTTGATAATGATGTATGAAATATCTCTAAGAATAATATACTAATGATATAACGTAGGTATAGGTACCTACCTATAGGTAGAGTTTCCTGTAGTTTCTTTTAATAAGCATGATTGTGAAAGTATTGTTTGAAAAAAATCACATAATCCCTAACAAAATCGCTTAAGCGTAGTAATTAGAGCAACGGTGGGTAGTAATAAATTGACATTTCATTTGTCATATTAGTCGATTTTCATAACCTTATTTGATATATTTATTCTTTTATTTATTTTTTTTTCAGTCAGTGCACATACGTACTCTCGTCCAACGAACAGTTCAAGAGTACGCACTGTGGTATCTAAGAGTAGGCTACGTGTGTTCTTATGGGAACTAGGTGCCAAAAAAAAATAATCTTGATAACGCAAAATATATTTTTCGAAAATAAAAACGAACGATATATTATTACATAAAATAACAAAACATATTTTTCTAAGTAGGTAATAGAATAAAATTTGGCGGAAAATTTAACATTCTTGACATATGAATTGACTCTTTTGTTGTAACCAGGGCAGTTCTCATGGTACCATTCTTTACAACCGAAACATTGGATCCAGTCGTCCGTTAGGTACAATGAAACCCAGAAGCATTAAAGCAAAAAACGACAGTGATTGTCGTGCCTCTCTCCCCACTAGAAACCTTACCTACATACTATCATTTTGCCGACTGGTGCACAGGTCTTTGGCGTCTTATTTGGCACTGTGGATATTCCAGATTTATCCATATTAAATATTCTGTTGGCAGGAAACTGAAACTTATCATATGAAGACTTCAAATTTTGGAAGAACCGTTCTACTTGTGATCTATTGAACCCCATCATTTGACCTAAGAGAATGTTAGAAATATTGTTGGCAGAAGCAAACTGATATGCAAGAATACTGAGATCTTTAAGGGTTATTCCGTAAAAATATTTATCCAGATTTCTGATATGTTCCGCCAAAACAGTTTCTGCTCTTCATTGAAAACCCTCTTAAATCGTCTCAACGATGTAGGAATAGTTCCAAATTTTAATCCTTTCCGGAGTGTTGCCTCGTGAACACCATATTTTTTAGCCAAATTTCTTTTTGAAGCCCCACTTGCAACTCGCTCCTCAATTTCTGTCAGCAACTCCGGAGTAAACTTACTAACCCCCGTAGATTTCCTCTTGTATTTCGACAGTTTTCTAGCAAAAAAAATCAATTTATGCCGAATTGTCTTGTACCCACGCAGTGCGTACCTATACTCTTGAACATCCGATTTTGCGTACTCTTGGACTACCGTGCATTTATAAACTTTATTCTTAGAAACAGTTTTATATCGCAATTTCAAAGAACCTATTGAAATACCATTTCAAAATTTATGCATTAAACTTTCTATTGATATCTACTGATTTCATTAAGCGTAGAACCTAGATATCTTAATAAATCCTTACCCGGCAAATTGCAGTTCTTATAGCAACAGCACATCAAACTCTCAAACCTGACTTTAAAGGTTATGCACACTCCCGCGTAGCTCAAACTTGCAACAATGCATTATCTACATTAAAGCCGTCTATGAGAATATTTTGAAATTTATCAAGGCAAGATATCTGTAAGAAAATGCCAATGCGTACTATCGACCGCGTACTCTTACCCGTCTGTACCCTAGTGAGGTTTCAAACTCTGACAAATCTTAATCCAAACTGTTTCTAGATGACAACTCATTTACATAGGAAGATAGATATTTCTGAAAATCAAATGTTGTTAGATAGTTTCACAACTTCACAACGGTATGTTACAGTTACAAATCAAATATGAACTAAGCAATTTTATAATTCAGAATCATATTTTTATGTTAAATATTCATATTTTAAGTTAAAGATTTCAGTTACTTACTTTCAAGAAAAAGGTGATAGTACCGACAGGTCATTTTTAGCTTGACTTTTTGAACGTGCTAGCCTCAGAGTAGGACGTTATCACGTCTTAAAATAAAATAAGTTAGTTAGTAACAAAACCAAAATGATCATTAGATATAATACATTCTTATTAAAACTAATCAAGTTTTTTGTTAACTATAGTATTAGGTAAATTTCTTATAGAAATATACCTATTGCGATCGTTCACACTTTTGAATTTCGAAAAAATTTCAACGGCATGTTGTTATATGTCTATAAGTTAGTCCAAAAAAACATTTGGTTCAAAAGTTTATATATATATATATATATATATATATATATATATATATATATATATATATATATGGGATATTACGAAATTTGTTAACACGATAGAGGTCGCAGTTTTGAAGGTATAAGTTCAAATTTGCTACAAAAATCAATCTCTCAAATATCTCGGTCGAGTTCGTTATTGGGCAATATCGGGTAAGTAGTTTCAAAATGGCGACCATTCAAACATTTAAAAAAATTATCAAAAAAGAGCAGTAGTGTCATTATTATTAAAAATAATTTTAGGTTATAGATATAATCAGTACCTACAACTTTTGTTCAAAGCAATTTTTCATAAAATACACAGGTAAAAAAATAAAAATTAATAAAGAAAAATAACAAATATTGATAAAACATGAACACTCAATATAAATTTGATGTAATTGTACATTTTCTGGAGATCTTAATATAGACCCTGATTTAAAAAATATATAGTATATTTATTGAAAAGAAATAGACGAAAAAATGAAGTGGACTCGAACCCTGTCTGCTTTATATTCAACAGCCAAAACAAAAACCTCTAACCGCAAGGCTATGACAATCTTATTTAATAACATGTAGGTATACCAATGAAAAGGTTGTTAAAATTTCAATTCAATGAATTTTGAAAAATTTACCTTTCCGCTGACTACAGGCCATCGGGATTTTTTTCTTCTTTTTATAATTAGTGTAAGGTATTACTTACACTTGTATATAAATAATAGGCTACCTAACTAAATCACAGCCTATACATAGGTACCTACTTTAGGTATTAGTAAAAAAGCAAATGGAAGGTGTCATGATATGAAAATCTTCGTCTACCGTTATACCACCTACTTATATAATACTAAGCAATATACCTACTTGTATAAGTACATAGGTACATATAGAATGAAGGCAATGTTCGAATACACAAAAGGGTTGACAGAGTAGTACATGGGTATACGTACTTCAAGCCGTGACTACCGGTATTCGATATTCGCTACCGGCCTGTCCGCATGCAGCCCGCGAACCACTTCTTCCAATGAATAAGGTGTCAATCAAAGGCGGCTGCTTATTGACAGCCAGTATACGCCTTCTGACATTTACTTCGCGAAACAATGGATCATGGTCTGCAATCCGCTACCACCTCGCCGCTCGCCGGCACCACTTTTCTCGGGCCCAACTATTGTTGACTGTTGACTCAACTAATTCTCTACAAAAATACGACCCGCTTTTTCAGTTGCTAAAAGATAAGAGCACTTAAAAAATATTTTGCAATTATCTACCTATATTGGCTATATACACCCTTGAGTAGTTCACGTAAGTTCTATCTAATTGTTGTCTGGATGGATGAATCTCAGGTATGATATAAAATCAATGAAGTCAGAGTTGAGAAATTACAAGATACCTATTATTGCATATTTGCTCGAATTAAACAGTTACACGATATATCATATCTGACTTTGGAATACCTAGGTATACCTATGAGTACCTACAATGATTTAGCTTTTTATCTAAGCTTTCGAAATAATCAAACCAGGAAAGAAAAGATATACAATTTTTGTTTTTCAATCGGTAGGTAGGTACTGTATAATTATACCTACCATAGTTACGTTTCAATTATAAAATTAACTAATAAAGCTGATTTTAGCATTCTAATACCTACCAGTCTTATAACCAAAAAATTATTAAAGTCTTACGCATTGGTAAGTACTTAACTGTAAGAAATGGTTTTATTTATCTAAAAAATTGTATGGAATCTTGAGTAGGTATTTATGTTCTGCTAATTTGACGAACTGCAGCAGATATTTTTTAACATACCTAGGTACCTAGATACTCCTTTTTTATATGGATACCTTCCAAAAGATGGCCTTCACAAAATGGATGAGAGTAAATTACCTATTCCTAATGTTTTGTAGATCAATAAAATTCATCTTCCTCGAACTTTTAATGGAACAGAACGGAAGTAGGTAGGTACCTACCAACCAACCTAATCAATAAGTAGGAATATGAGAACCTTGCTTATTAGGTTATCGTTTATTTGCTGGAAGGAGAATAGCAAATCTGTCATCCAGGCCCTGTTCTCATTGACACACTTATGTTTCTTGAAAAGTTGTTTACCATACAATCTTCATATTCTAGCTCACACAGTCAAAGGAATTTGTGGACGCGGATCAGGTGGTTCTAGTTGCAGAACTTTTCATCAGTGTAGGTATATACCTACTTGAACTTTGGATTATCGACAGGATTGGAGTTTGCACATAGACAATTTACTATTCAATAACATACAAATACGTGCTGAAAGATTCACATACCTATCAGAAAATATATCTGCACAAGCTTCTGCAACAGCAACAGCTTATCGTGCACAGGTAGGTAGGTATGTGCTTTCTAGAATATCGATGGCATGGAATACTGTTTTGGGAAGAGAGCAGCAAGGATTCCAGAATCTTTAATCTGCAGAAGCGTTGTATGAGAAGTATCTTCAATCACAAACAACAGGACTAGTGTAAACAATATTTTAAACATCTTGACATATCTTCCATCTGTGGGTACCTGTATCTTACATTCTTGAAGATGCTGTAGGTAGGTATTTATTTATTAAAAAAATGAGGATATTTCTGCACAACAAAAAAGAACAAATAGTCACTGATGATACAATGCTTTATAACAAAGCAAATTTTGATATAAGTAGGTATAAAAAACAGCCGGTAAGTTTACGTCAAAATTCATAGCATAGCCGAATCTTCTGATTCTCTCTCGTCTCATTTTATAGGTACTTACCTATAGTTAATAAACTAATAACATATTCTGAACCTTAGAGTGAATGAATCTATGTTTTTCTTTTTTATAAAGCAAGCCTTGAGATTATTGATCGATGGATCCATTTCTGTCTTATGTTAGACGTTCAGTTTCGTTCAAAATTTCTCGTTCTTCTGATTTTTAGTTCGATCCTTATTATTGTTTTATATTGTTACCTTATATGTAGGTATTATAGTTTCATGTAGGTAGGTAATTAATACTTTCACTAATTTATTGCCATCCATATCTTATACCTATAGGTAGTTAGGTACCTACCTATGGGTATGCCCTCGCCAATACTTAATAGATTACTGAGGTACCTACCACGTTTTGGTTAAGCACTGCTTGCAATTCTTTTTATCTTTTTCTCTCAAGAATCTCATTTAGATTTTTATTAATTTGCTTTGACAATAAATTTCCTCCGCTATCTCAATAAGTTTGTTTGTTTATTTGCTCTTTATTCTCCAGTTAGACAGTTACCTATACAACTGAATAGAAGTCGTCAGAGGTAAGTACCTATACCTACCTAGGTATACTACTCGTAAGTAAAATCTGAATCTAAACCTTATCTACACTATCACAACATTATAGGTACATATTATCATAAAAATTGTTTCATGGAGTAGTAACTTTGAGAATACATTCTTTCATCTGTTTTCTAAATGTCTTGATGATGAACATGACTTTGATTTCAGAGGGTAGTATATTGAACATGTTTTTTGGAGATTTAGGTAGGTATAACATATCGAGGTTTTTATGAAAGGAATACCTACCTATAGTTCCTACCTAGAAGTTGTCTTTTATTCTTGTATTCTGATTGTGAACAACGCCAGAATGTTGATGGTTGTTTCGAGTAGATATGAATGAACTTGTGAGTGTCAGTACCTACAGGTACCTACCCAAATCTTCGAAATGAGTTCAGCAGATAGGTACCTATACCTATCAAGTAAAGCAGATTTTACATAACTCCTATTAATTCAATTGAGGGCCGTGTTAATAACTAACACCGTAAATAATGTTTTAGTTTAGTGACGACCACTTTGTGATCTACACCTTCAAATAAGATCGCAGAAAATTCCGATAGGTAGGGTGTTTATCCGGAGAATAGGTATTACCTAAGGTATTGACATATCTGCCATGTCTAAATTTGAAGTGATTCTTACGTTCCAAGAGTACCTACAAACAAATGGATCAGTTTTGTTGACTGTGGTTCAACATGGGCAACTTTATCGCAATAGTTGAATAAAGAGTTTTGTCGAAGACAATTATTGTGGAAAAAAACGGCTCACTTAAAACATAGATCAATCTACCTACTGAATAGTGATTCTATTCGTGGATACCTAAGTACTTGATTAAAAACTTAGTAATATGTCGTGAATCTAAAAACAAAATAATAGCATACAGCATAAAAAAATCCAATTCGATACTGAGTCTTTTACCTAGGTACCTGCCTCCAACACTTACTTCTTTAATACTTACGATTTTTATATTTATCTATCTACTGTTGTAAATACCTACTTTTTTTTCATTCACACGATATTCCTAAAATATTGAGATAGGTAGGTAGGTACTACCTAATACTTATTTAGGTATACCTAGATATTCATAACATTCGCAACATAGGTATCCAGGGAATCGATCTTCCTACGTGCAATATATTTGCAAACATTACTCATTTCAGTAAGCAATGAAATGGATTTAAATAGAATAACCCTTGCATTCAGATTATCCTTGTATAAAACACAAACATCTTGTATAGGTGCATCATGAAACACGCTCTTTAGAATCTCGTTTAAATTGATTCGTTACAATAGTATCCACCTCCATAAAAACAATCAGTCCGTTATCTATAAACAAATGATATCTAGATTCGGATAGGATAGCGCGGCCCTTCCAACAAACTTTCTAGGTGTCCCCCAAGACCCCTCTCTGAAAGGGGGGCGGGGCCAAGTCGATTCGCGCTCCTCACATGCGCCATCCACCAGCCGCGTGCGATCTCTCACGGTGCGCGGACGCTGCATATACATATTACACCACGCTGACTAGATGTTGCCGTGCAAATGGCATAATATGAGTGTTGTCCAAGTGCCTGGCTCCTACGAACCAAACGTAGTACACCCGCAGTGACATGCGCGCGAACCGTACACCTTTATCTCCCGTCGATTGCTCATTACGCACGAATTTTTTGCACGTTTGTTTACTACTACCCGACTCTACTAAGTTCGAGTGTGTTTTTACGTAACACCTTTGCTGAAACTTCTGTGTGCAATTAGCGGCAGTCAAATATGTTGCTTGAGCTTGAGGACGTGTTCGCTAAATAAACTTCTCCAACACAGCTTTTCCATTCTGTTTGATGACGGATGCATGCGATATTTGGAAAGACTGCCCTTCATTTGTGTACCTACGTGGAAGAGAGCAAGACTTTGCCGCCGACGATACATGTGAGAAAGCCAAGTTACCGAAAACAAGAACAAGTGACTGTCATCATCTGTAAGTTGATGCTTTTGCATTGACAGGCAGTGGTCGCCGTGTCGGGTGCTGTCTGAGACTATTTTTTTCGCTTTTGGAACCGTTGTTTTGTTGCTTATTTTTGGTGAGTGCTATCGAGACTCCAGCCGTCGGCAAGTGGTAGTGGTGTACAGCATCATAGGGTTCGTCGCCACTGCAGATGGGAGTGTTTGATGTAAGCCCTTCTAAAACGCCCGGGATGCATTGGGTAAGATGTCATCCCTATAGTCTTATATTACTTTCCTCATCAGAATTGTGCATGACAACATTGCTTGAATTGATAGGTAGGTTTGCATTTCATTACCTATACCTACCAACGATGCTACTTATTTTATGACATCGATGTCTGATATGATTCTTATTGACATTTAGGAACATCATAATCCCTCGTAAATAGTATCCAAAAGACACATGAATAATATCCGCAACCATTTAAATGATTTGCTTCTATGAATTCATATCATTGCGCTGCAAGATCATTTTATCTTATATCATTATCAAGTGGGTAATAATAGGTAAATAATTTTGACATGAGGGAGTGAAAATAAGGACAGGTAGATAAACTGGTTCAGGATCCATGTAAACTACTAGCTAGTAAACATAAATAGGTACCTAGATACCTATGTCTCCTTGGAAATTTTCTTTCCATAGAAGGTTTATAGTTTACCAGCCGATTGAGCCGATATATATTTCTCATAATATGAAGGTAGCCGTGAATGGAAAAGAAATATACCTATATTATTTTATGCATTTCCTGTTTTTAAGTAACTTTATGAACATTCTATCATATCTAAATAGTCATTAAAATATGAATTATGTGTCCGTACGCGTTCACGCCATATTTTCTAATGAATTCCGGAAAGTTGTGTGAGTAGAATAGGTACCTACCTACATGAAGAAATTATAATTTGTTGTCCAAGCAAGAAACTTTAAAATTATACCTAGTTCAAGTAGCAAACAATAAATAATTAATTGATTGATATTACACATTAAACTAAAATTTACTAGAAATTCTTCGATTACTTACCAGTTTTCTTTCTATTGCATCAAATTTACTATACCTTGTTTACATATCATTTCTTTATCTCACGATCACTACCAAAATATTTTGCAATTAATTAGTAATCATTAAAAAAGATAGACATGTAGGTAGGTATGTATAAAATAACATTAAAAAATGAATATTGAACTGAGTGAACATGATATTTATTTATATTGATTTAATCAATGTCAAATTGAAATGTCCATTTAACTATCAGAGTCTTCATCTCTTTTTTTTTGTAACCGACGATGGCATAGGTATAGGTAAAATCATAATGATTATTAAGGATATATTAGCCATTAGTTTCATGTTTTTTTTTCTGATTTATGTAGCTATTAATTTAATATCACATTTCAGTGGACAGCTAATTTCTTTTGCAAAAATATCTATCGTCTGATACTCTGATTTATTCATTAGGTAGGTATTTTATCTTATATTAGGTAGATTTACATAACCCACAGAACTGATAGGTACCTACTTATTCGGTATTTTTAGAGCAATTGCATACTTGAAAATATATAGGTACCTAATAAAATCGTTGTATTCAATTCTATACATAAAAAAATCTTCTTGTTATGGAGTTTCGGAGTCGAAGAGATCCCAAACCAAAAATTTTGGGAATTTTTCCGACTGTTCGTTTGGCTGAAATCACACAAAAACTGTTAAAGTGATTTCCATGAAACTAGACATAAAGATAACATGAACTTTGGGCTTTCTTTCAAATTGTCAATAATTTGCTACGAGATACGCCACAGCATAGTTTTTCAGAACTAACGGGATTTCAAAAGATAGATGTACTATATATAGTGCAATGCCAGATATCTGAGACAAAATTTGAAGGGTCTCTCTACCTGAAAACAATCAATATATTTATAGATATCTAATCTGCTGTAGTCAAGAATTTTACACAATGAATTAATATCGGGCAAGGTTTGCACTAAAATACATGCAGTGTTCACCCTTCAAATCTTGTCTCAAGTATCTTGCCTGGCACTATACCCGTAGACTCGCAGTTAAAAAGTCTTCTGGAACTTGAAGGTGAAAAAATCTCCTACAAATAGTAGGTTTCTACATTAAGTATATTATTACTGCATATGGCATAATAACATACCTACCTACTTACATAAATATCCATACATATCCATCATATCACTCATATGTTCCTTAATAGTATTTTAATTGCTTTGTCATTAAATCAAATATGGCAAAAGTCTCCAATCAATAAATCACTTACTAATTCATACAAATATTATTAGAAATTCATATACATATTATAAGATTTATACATTTTGATTGATAACTGAGTTTCTTATCACATAATTTTCTGATATATTCCGCTCCAACATGTGAGTCAGTACCGAAAAATGTTTATGTTTATCTGAGTAATATAAAGATTCTTATATTTTCTTTAAGTCAGTTCGTTATCACAATATTTGTTTTTTTTATAGTTGCAGGTCAATGAGATGTGACCGCAAGATACTTTTCTTAAAGGTTCATAAAGTACGATAACAGTTGAGATTTACTGTTGTTTCTCCATGAAAGATAAACAATATTTTTAAGTCCCCTTTACTTACTAATCTTAAATTAAATGTATATAACAGAATTGTTCTGACAGCTTATGAAAATTTGAACAAAAACAATAATATGCCTATAACTATTTGGGGGTATTTTAGGAAGGACAAATTGGATTTTACAAAAAATACGGGACCATCTATCAATAGGTACTCCTTTATCTAATGAGAAAATAATCTTCAAATTCAGTTTGTCGATATTTATAGTTAATATTTTTTAGTATTGTCGTGTCGTGTGTGCAAAAAATAGTTGTTTACGCATCCAGGTAGATTTTGTCAATAAGCATGATCAACGACGTAGCTTCAAAACGGCGGCCATCAAAAAACACTGGAAGAGTGACCAACATCTGAATGCCTTTTTTGATCAAGAATAGGTTATATAAAAAGCCTGAGCGGTAACAGTTTGTTGATAAAATAAACTTGTATGTATCAAAAATAAACACCAATTTTGTTTAGGGTAACGGTTGCACTATAAAAGTTCTACTTAGATAGGTATTATCTAATTGGATAGATTGAATGCAAGATAATTTCCTAGAATTTATTAGATATTCAGTCAACCAGTTGAGAATTTATTTCGTTGTAGAATAGGTATCGGGTTATAATTAGAATTTTGGCTGTATAAAATCTATTTCACCATCAACTCTACCACTTCTCAATCCTACTTTACGATTTATTACCCTAATCAAGACCTGTTATCTTGTTTGCGAAAGTTTTCAAATTTAACTTTTAGTTAGGTATCCTGAAAATCAACGGTTTCCGTCTTGCGTGTAGACTATTTTTTTTATAATAAAAAAGAAAAACTCCCAATGCCATTAGGTAGGTATAATAAATTGGAATGTTATTGACTGTAAGTTAAATACTAATAAACAATATCTATACCACAATAATATTTCTTTAATAAATTTAAGATAGGAACCTATCCTCATATTCCCATAGATTGGTGCTTATACCTAATTCCTTTAATATATTATTGTTTCGTTTTGATTCTTTTACAATTGCATTTGAAAACATATAATGCCAAAGTTACTGGAAACTGTTAAAATTCACAAAATAATCTGTCAATTCATTCAACTTAATAGTTTTTTCATACTATATCCTCTAATATAGGTACCTACATTATTTTGTGCTTTATTAATTAATGGACTGTGTTTATGTTGGTACGAGTATTTATATCTTTAAAGTAATAAATAAAATGATAGCTTGATCCTTTGCCTCTTCATGCAATTCATAACGTTATAAGAGAAATCACTAATTAAGTAAATTCAACGTTGAACTCCGGTGTCTATAACTTGGTCGTTGATTGTACTATAGTGCGTTTCAAACTGTGAATGCAGGGAGGCATCTTATGGAGCCGAGCTCGACCATCCATCAGGCAAATTTCGCCGCAAAATTCAAAATTACAGGAGAAAATATTATTGGTAAATTTTAAATAAATACATTGCCTATACCTGGTCATACTGATAGCAGAAATTTCGTTGCTTAGTTTCAAAAATACTATCACACATAATTGGATGTAGTTTTTTTTCAGTTATTAGATTTTTTGCATAAGTGCAATTATGGTGTAGGGGTACATTGATCACTGCCTCTGCTTCACCTAAACGTCAGCGGTGCAACATATTTGCGATCATTTTCATACCGTGCTTAGGTTCAATTCCTAAGGAAATTTCACTTGAAGATGCTCCTTTCATCTTCATGACTCATTACAGAGAATGTGTAGTAAAAGCTAGCGCTAAAACATTAATCAAGTAAACTAGTATTTCACACATTTATTAGTACGAGATTGCCATTTGTCGAAATTCGACCGTAATTCATTAAATTTAGATTTGAACACTACTGAGGTTCTGTCAATGAATATTAAGATGAGGTTCATGTTTATGTACCATGATATTCACTTTTGGATTCCTTTTATAGGTAACTAATATATCTATATCTCACATTTATTTTGAATATCTATTACTTGGCTATTAAGTAATATATATTGTATACCATTTGATAACGAAATTTCAATATCTATTCTATTTGCAAAGATGAATTTACTACCTACATTTAAATAATCAAGCTATCGCTCAGAATTGTCAACAAAACAACCATAAAATAACGTATGCATTAGGTTGGTACCTATATCGAATCGATTGCATAAATGTATGTAATAATAATTTACCTCCTAATTATGTTCTTGAAATAACCACTGCCTTCCAAAGTATGATTAGAAATTAATAGCTCAACTTTTTTACAAACAGAGACGAAAAAATCACAATCAATTACAGCTTTTCCCATGTTAATGACTGCGTCACCAATTTACACATCGAAATGACTGTTCTGATAATAATTATAAAGTAATGGTTGACAGAAATGATTATTGGTTTTTATTTTCTTAAGACAACTTTGCGATGTTATTAAATGATGGGAAAACCAAGTCAATAATAACTATTGATAGGTGCACATGGTTTAAATATACCTATGTATCTCTTGGGACATGGTTGGCAAGGACTCAGTAAATAAACAAAGGATATAAAATGTCAATCAGCATACAAATGGAATAATAATTTATGTTTCATAAAATCAAATCTCCGAAATGCCAACAGTAGGATGTCTGTTGCATGCCATACAATTTTTGAGCCATCCACATATGAATGATTGATTACCCAAGTAAAAACCTACAAAATCAGTTTCTTTGCGTAATAGATGGTGTTAATAAAGGCAAACTATTAATGATTCCAGCTTTTTATTTTCCGTTTACCCGAATAACTCATTCATGCAAAATACAGTGTGCCGGTGTCGAAACCAGTGGGCGTTGTCGGCTCAGACTCATCTTCTGCTACCGGGAGTTCTCGAGTCAATTGTGCATTCTATTTACCGAAAATCTACAACCTTCGAGGACCACATAATGATCTTTTTATTAAAATCTATAATATCAGAGCCTACTATAAGTAGATACAGGTAAGATTCATAGGCTCAGGGTTCCTTGATTTGCTGATGCATAATTAAAATATTTATTTCCCTTCTCCTTTGGTACGTTTCTTCGGAATTTGCTTGTAGTTTTTCTAAGTACTGTTGCAGTATTTTCCCACAATCGCGTATTGGTTGAAGCTTTAGTTTACGTAAATTTCACATAATTTTCTCACAACTTTGCGAAAATTGAAGCACCAATGATGACAAACTATATGTCAAACTTCTCTCACATTTTCTGTAGGGAAACCTATGTAACTCCTTTTCGTCTATACTACATATTCCCTATTCTATTGCGGTACTTCTAGTATCAAAAATGCACCAGCAAACAACCAGCATACCTATCAATTTAAATGAGTCCACATACTAATTCTCAAAATTAAATTTTATCGAATGCTTTCAGACTGAACTAGAGATGAACCGGATATCCAGGAATTATAACGTATCGGGCCTATCTGGCCCAAATGTACTATTTATCGGATACCGGATAGTGACTCAATATTTGAATCGATTCGAAATAATTTTCAAGAAATCAATCGCAATACTTGTTTTTTCTCAGTAATGCAATAATAAAATATTTCATAATTATACCTACGTCTTTTAAAAGGAAATTGAATGAAAATATTTAAAAAAGTGAATAACATAGAACCTTCCATAGAGCTAAATTAGCTGATAGTTGATAAATAATACATACTTTTTTTCGCCCAATATTTGGCCATTCGGCTTCGCAGCTTTCCGAATATTTTCATCAAACTTGGTGGCTTGTTCCCTAAATTTAATTCGATCCCAATCTTGAGCTGACAGTTTTTATTACTTTGTGTATTAAAAATACAACGTAGATGTTAATTCTATCGTTGCTGGTGTTTTTGAAATGAAGGTTAATAAAACTTTTGGCAGCATAAGAATTCAAATTATTTGAAAATTTTCAGTGCACCAACTAAAAGTAATTAGTTCGGAAATGTATTGAATGTTTACTACATATTCAGGGATTTCAAAATGTGGTGGTATCTAACAATCTGAATTTTCGTAGTGTTGTAACTCGGAAGCCCTAGAATATTTAAGAAAATGCCCAATTTCGATGCGGATAGAAATGATTGGGATTCTTAAATCTGGCTGCGGAATATCCGTTACCCATTCAAACAACTAGGTGTTTCATGTCTAGTCACAATATTTGTTTTTGTTTGGGTTATATTTTCATTTGTCTGGGGGCTTTTTCCCTAAACTCAATTCGATTCAAATTTTATCTTTAATTCTGGATTTGATATGAATTCTATTAAAAACTAACCTGGAGACTTCAGAATATGAATCGTAAACAAATATCTACGTAATCATCTTTGCTGTATAGTGCATACGTACTTATCTATGCAATGGGACTATATTGTGATGGTACTGAACTTCTTATTGCAGTTTATAAGTGAATGTCATCTTTTTGTGAAAACCTTGTAAACAGTCGGACACAACGCGATCATAAACTGACAGCACTTGGACGATTATCATCGACAGTCATTAAAATAGTCTGAAACTATAGTCCATTTAAATAACCATTTGTATTACGTTATAGGTAAACTGATCAGTATTAGCTTATTGCCTGTTCAGTAGGATATGATAATCATCCGTCACATTCAACAATCATATATATACATAAATAAACCAACTTGAATTGTAATATGTTTTGGAACCTAGTGACAAGTAAATATTCTATGCATTCTTGATGTCAAATGAAGTTGAAAGGTCAATAAAAAATAACTATATAGTCCCTAACTGATGACGTAATCATATTGCTCATGTAAATAGACTAAGTTACTAACATAGATAGTGTGTTGTCGATATTATTTTCAGATTATGAAAAACTTGAAAAAATATCAAATTACTCATTTCTGAGATCAAAGACACAAAATCAAGTTAAAATTAATGCAATACAATTTCTTCCTCAACAATGCGTTTTGTCAGTCTTGACCCACAAAAGCTTTTCTATAGAGCAATGAGTATTATAGAATGATTAACTCACTTATAAATTAATCGCCAGACATTATCATCATCTTCGAAGCGCATCCCGTAACCACCACGAAAATTTCTCAGTGTACAAACACTGTATATTATGCCTCTTTTAATGTCTCTCATAATTATTATTATGTGGAGGTTTAAGGTGAGCGCAGTACGATCGAGCCATACCGTTAAAAAATATAGGGTATATATATATATATACCTTTAGATATATACCAACATAGGTGGTATTAAAAAAGTCACGACATAAGAAGATTGTATATTGTAAGGTGTTATTGACCTCCTCTTCGTATTGGCGCAGATTAACAGGTAAACCGATTAAAAGCGAGAGCAGCGTACGAAGACGGCGGTTCGAGGATAAAATCTTCTCTCACCGACATTTCACATGAGAAATGCACTAGAAGGACCAGATTGAATGAAAGTCAAAAAAACAATTTCGAGCCTTTATACATAATATCTGGAGTATCCACATACTTACCGAGAAAACCTTTATTATATTTACCTTCTCTAACATTCAGTTAAGACCTGCTAGAATTGTTCACTATGCTATTATTGGAATAGTTCTTCATTGCCTATGTGAACTCATGTAGTTCTATTACTAATCATCATTTCAATAACTATTTGTCATAAATATCAGCAACAATAAATTATGAATTATGTAGAAGCCTCAGGTGTTTTAGAAACAATGCACGCGCTGATGAGTTTATAACTGAATACTTTTTGGATATTATGCATCATTTTATAAAGCTGGGGATTGAAATAATCGACTAAAGTAGAGGTTAGGAATATATTAAAAAAAATCAACGAATAACTGTGAGAAAACGGGAACCCCCCAATTTCAAATGTTTTTCGATATCCTTAGAACCTTTTCCAAGATATCTGCTCAGTTTCTATTAGAGAATATTCTGCGGGGGTCTTAAAATATGAGGTTCTGTGTAAGAAAACAACCTTTTCACCTCACATGAAAATTTAGTTTATAATATTCATACAGGGTGAGTTTGAAGAAATGCAACAAACTACAGGATATGTGAGAATAATGTAAGAAAAGTGCTTTTTCGATTTTCATGGGATTTTACAAGGTTGTTATATTTAATTAGTTGCTCACAAGACGTACAGACACAAGCTACTAGATTATTGTTTATGGAACTGGACTGAAAATTAAATGTACAAGTTAAGAGTTAACACTCGGGATTGATTTATGCGACGTAAGTATTAAGCAGCCGCAGAAATACATGAAGCATGTAACGTTAACAAATACTGCTCTTCTCTGATAAAACAGAAAATGTGGGATATTTAAACAATATCTAAAAGTACGCTATAATTAAAAAAATGTTATTGTAGGTATACAGTTTTTTCTTTTTTTTGACTCTGGTATGAATTGGGAACAAATAAAAATTGTATAAGAATGAGGATATTTTTCATGTGTATAATAAATACATTCCTGAAAAATTATCAGTTTTTGTAAGATGCCGTATACAGTGAATAAATAAAGAATAATGTAATAATAAATAAATAGAATATTTCCATTTTCTTCCGGGCCACCCTGTATAACAAGCTTCAATGTTCTTTATGTTCTCACTTATTGACCTACTAATAAATGTTTTTAATGATGAAATGACATATTCGTATATCAAACTGTATCAGTGGACTTTCCTCGTTATACTATTTTCTTTTTCATCTTCATCTGGGAAACCTTTTTTATTACTTATTTGTTTTATAAAAATAAGTTATTCACGTTAAAAAGTTTTACATGGCGTTAAACTTGAATAATTTGATATTATTTTTTTAGCATTCATGTACAAGGATTGTCGGAAATGTTAATTTTGCTGATGACTTAAATAACTATCTTTTTCAATATGGACAATCTTTGTTGAGAAATGCCGATCCTAGTTGAAACTTACGCTTAGATATCCAATATTATCCATCTACTATAAAAAACCTAATTTTGTTATTTTTACTCTTCTCTGCATTAGCTTTGATAATATATAATAATAAAAATAATAACGATAATCAAAATTTTTTTTTTCAATAAGATCAGCAATAGTTTCTCTTGACTGACTGTATGAATGTTTTAAGTCTCTTTTTGAAAATGTGGAATATTTCAATACTTTTAATTGTATGTGGGATAGAGTTGAATAGTTTTGAGGCTAAGTACGTGTAAGAATGTTGAATGAGTGATTTTTGTACTAGTGGGATGACGTGGTGATCTTTTTTTCGCGTATTATAACTGTGAGACGCTAAAATATAACTCTTTATAGTATGTAACAATGATGTTATAGTAAAAGAGTTGACGAATGTGAAGAATATTAGCTTCATAAAAAAGTTTTTCTGTTGAAAACCGTTTAAGTTTTGATAAAATAAGTTTTGTAACACCTCAAGTGGATTGTGGTGTATTCTGAAGGCTCCTCCCCAGCTAGTTATTCCATAGTCCATACCGTATTTGATTCGTTGCGCGTACAGAATTTTTAGATGGTAAGGGCTCAATATTCTTCTCAGGAATTTGAATGTGTAAATGATGTACTGCAACTTGTTGCAGATATAATTTATGTGTGCATCCCATTTGAGATGTGAATCTATAAGCACACTAAGGTACTTAACTTTTTGCTCATGCGAATTATTTGCTGATTACCCATATGTAGATGTGAAAAAGAAGTTTTGTTTGAGCTATTGCAACTGAACTGAAGGTACTGGGTTTTTTCTAAATAGATAGTAAGTAATTTATATTCAATTTTTTATTTTAATTAAATCTATTTCGACCATATCTTTCAATTCTTGCCAGCTGTTTGCTTTGGGTATTCTGCCGGAAAATTTGGGAAAAAGAGTACTCTTTTTGCTCGGCGCTTTGACTTCTTCGGGCACATCCCCGATTCATATGTGTATCTGATGAGATCTAATGAGAACGAAATCGGCGATCATACGCTTGACTCAACTGTGATGTGTCCCGAATGAAATTAAAGCAAAAGGGTTAGAAGAATGCCATATAAGTATTGGTTAGTAATCAATCATATTGCACCTATCAACGAAGATGCAATGCAATGCAATGCGGGCTGGGGTATTAGCTCACCGAGTAGTTGTTGTCATCGTTGGTAGGCACGGTAATAGTATTATTACATCTACTGTTGACTTAAAAAGTCTTTCTTATGTTATATTTCACAGTAGAAATCTTGACATCAATTTTTGATTAAGGTGTGTAGTAACTACCTACTTTACACTTTACGCTTGAGCAAAATTTATAATTTTCGTAGACAAGTGGTAGAAAATGCTATCTGATTATTTCATTTTGGTTTTAGGTTATGCAGAACTCTCGATCAAGATTTTTTTATCATGAAACAAATAATAATAAAGGTTTCTATATTGTGCCGACTTAAATGGACACACTGTACCTATCAGTTCTACTTCTATCTCAATGCAATATATTTTTGCGACTGAAATAATATTGAAATGTCAACAGACTTATGATAAAAAATATTATTAGCTTATAAAAGATAAATAATAATAATACATAATTATAAATCTGATAGCTAGTCAATTTCACGATTTGTTACACAATTAGCGGTAAACTCATTGTTCCGATGAATCCAAACCTACAAGTCCCATATATATACAACGACAGTCGGGTCTGGAATTAACAACTAGTCTACAATTAAATGTCATTAGAATGGCCACCTCAACATGCAATAATTTAATGACTACACAAAGCTCATGAATTTTATTAAATTTATCTATCTGAACGATCTAGTTAGGTCCGATATACCTATCCTATGTAATTTTCTTATATTCTGGATCATGTAAATGCACATTAAAGAACAAACACAAAAGAATAAATAATGTAATTTCGTGTATTTAAATTGTTAAATAACTGAAACGAATTGCTGGTGAAATAACTGACTTGTAATTAGAAAGATGCTATGTTCTTTAATATTGATTTGAAGTAAGAGTCGGTCCGAGATATAAATCATTTTTAATTGAGCCATAAAAAATGAATATATTTGGTAACGATTTCTTCATTCTACACTTGATAAAGTTACCAGTAAAGCATAGCGAAATAAAATTTATTATATCAGAGATGACCAGGTTTCTGTTTTTATTTTTCTATCTTTCAAATGTAGACATCACATATTTATAATAGATAGCTTTTTAAACATAGGTTTCACATGAAATGATCTTCCAAACCATTTAATCAGTATTTCTTAAGATAACACGAGCAGAAAGTTATCCATGCACAAGATCAATATTTTCACATGGGGTGTGTCATATAGCAGTATCATGTTGAAATCCATTGTCTTCAGGATCCTGCAATCAATTTAGATATACATGATATAAATATTTTTCACCAAAAATAGAAAAGAGTTTTATTAGATGTTGCACTGAAAAATACAAAATAATATTAATTCTATTGGTGCTGGCAATTTTGAAGTTGTGCTGATATATAAAAAAGACTTATGGCACCACCTTCAAAATTACTAGCACCAATAGGATTTATATTATTTTGTAGTACTCAGTGCACCAACCAATAAAAGTCATTCTTAATATTCTATTGGGGCTGGTAAGTTTAAAGATGTGCTGTTATAGATAGAATACTTATGGCACCAACATCCAAAGTACCCACACCAATAGGATTTATATTATTTTGTAGTTTTCAGTGCACCAACTAATAAAAGTCGATATTTTTTTGTAGAAAATCATTTCACATTTTGTTTGATCCTATACCTATAAGGGATCCGTTTTGCCATCGGATGTAGGTACACAAATTCATATCTACCCATTGCATCCGAGCACTAGCGACTTCAAATGTGGTGAAATATGAAAATTAAAAATTTGGAGACAATAACTAGGTATCCGGTGGGAAGTTTATGGATTAAAATAAGGGCAATATGATGACGAAGGGCAATTAATGTGGGAAAAGCAATAAAAGCAAATAATAATAGTTTGGATTAAACATAATTATACAATTAAAACCCTGTTAGATATAAAATTGAAAATCATGAACTAGCTATATTCTGTCACTTCAGATAAATTATTATATTTTTTTCCAGTCTTTTTCATGATAAGATTATATCATCAACCACATATAAAGTATACATAATTCTGCTTACCTACGGAAACTGAAGTGTAATGAAATAGTGTTGCTGCACACCTTTCCGTATAAGAGAAACAAAAAGTCATGATGGAATAAGGTAAAAGATGAAATAGAATGTTTAGTTCTCCCATAAATGAGCAATTGTAGATGTATCCAAGACGATTCTCGCAATTACAATGTCTGGTGGCCGTCAATCAAAATGAGTGCATAATAGCAACTTAATCGCAACAATAATCGCAGCTGTTCGGATCTTTCTTAAGACGGTTAAATAGAAAACTGTCGCGGCTGGAACCAATATCAAGATTTTTTCTTTGAATATTCTTATTAACGCGAAGATCGTTCTCATTAGCTGCTCTACTTATCGAGTGAATTCATTCAACGAATGCAGCCTTAGAGCTTTTTTTAAATTTATTGCCCGCTTATGGATAATTCGCACAGAATGTATGTTGAACTAATTTAATGGGTTTCCCTTTATTCCTGTTATGTTATAATGACGTAAATTTATAATACAACTTATACTATATTTTGAGGAAAAATATATTGTTTTTGGGAAGTAAATATGAAATAGACGTAAGAAATGTGAGATAATAATCCCAAAAAATAACCCGATTAATGTTATTCAGTGAATACATATATTTCAGAAATTACTTACGCTGTAACTCGGAAATTGTAAAATTTTCCAAAAAATGTAGAAACAATTTAAATTTCGAATATGGTCTCTTCTTTAATTTTGCTGTCTTAAATTTTTGATCCTTGAAAATAACTGCCTCCTAAAGCTTTTCTGCGGGAAGGATTTTTTTAAAATATAATGTCATTTCTCATTAGTCGTCTTTCAAATAAAAATAAAACATCTAATCTAATCAATCATCAATCAATCAATCTAATTTTTATATACAGCTTCCATCTGGGAATTCTGTCAAAAAGGACCATATATGCAATATGGATTGTATTCCAACGTTTATTGATTGAAGTTGATTCAGAATTAGGTACTAATTGAATGAGAGAATGAAACCAGATACACATTCATATGGAATCATCTTAAAAACGAGGCGAGACGACTTTGGTGGTGGATATCGGTCTATAAGTAAAGATAATTTAGCAATCTATAATAAAAGGGAAGAATAGACTGTAAAATTTGGAAGCGTAATGGATTAGAAGTTTCTTCAACATGAACTGATAGCATGGATAGACCAATTATAGTGAATAATAATCAGTCAATTTACTTAACACACCGTTTCGAAGCTCTAGTGGCTGAAATGCTGGTAAAATTCACAAAAAATAAGAAACTGGCATCTGGCTTCTGCGAGAGATGTACTGCTTGTGTTCCTAAATTCAATTCAGTGCACTTACCAGGACCACGAATGTAGGCATACAAAATAATACCTGACATATAATAGATCGAATTTTAGAACAACTGTGGTTTCAAAATAATTGGTTTAAAATAAATAATGACTCAATTACTCTTAATGCAACTGATTTTGTGTCATGAAAAGTTCTCGCTCTACAAGATTCTTTCTTTTCTATGGGAATTCTCAGGAGCATCACATTTCATTCACCTTTCTGCTGGGATAAGTTACGACCAAAATTCCAATATACGAAATATATGGATCGACCACTTTCTATTTTAGTGTATCTATATAACATATGTCTACATCTCGAGAATACATTATGTAATAAATTGGTCAGATATAATGCGATTAATCCGCCACAGTATTAGGAATATACTGTGATCGTAACTCATGCAACTGATTTGTGAACTTCTCCACGCTCTCGGGTAATATAATGGACACTAAACTCGATATATCTTATTGATAAAAAATAAACAACGGCGAACGCTTGTTCTTTCCATGTCATAAATCGTCGGAACGGCTCCACTGGTGTAAAAATTACAGTGGCGTTTGCTACGATTCAACATATGTAAGCCAGCGGGGTGCGTCAGAATACGACCTAATAATTCTTTTTTCCTAACTTGTATGGGACAGGTGATACAAACTTATGACATAAGTATTTCAAGTTCCGGGCAGTGAACGAGGAGAGCCAAGCAGGTGCAGATGTGATTATTTTTTCTTTATTTTTCAAAATTTGCAGCTTCTACACATTTGCGATGTGAAAAAATTGAAATGACGTGCTAGTACCAGTATAACTGCATATCTTAAAGTGTACATGTGACAACTTAATGAACTGAGGAATTAATTTCTAGAATGGTTTGACATAACTAAATTGTAAACTGAGCACTACATCGTACAGTATTTTCAAGCTTAACCCTGCCTTTTTTGATCCCTTTCATAAAAAATGTATTGCAATTCATATATAGGTATGTATATTCGATGCTTTCACGTGTTTTGTATAGCAGTGATTTCAACTTTTTGTTTTATCAATGCAGATAAGATAAGTGAGATATATATATATGGATGGTGAAACATAAAAACATATAAGATGGTAAATCCACTTTCCATCAGATGACCAACGATGTAGTCACCAGGCACGGGCACCCAGACAATGAGACGTGGAATTTCCTTTTTTATTTTTTTGTTTTAGAATTTGACTTTATTTTATTAGTTATAATGGGATAATTTAATTGTTTTCGTTTTCAAGTATTGATTTTAATTTTTGCATTGGTTTGGGATCGTTTTTCTAGTTTTCCTTTTTCTTAAAATTTTCATACTTTCATCTCCATAACTTTGAACGTTTTGATTGAAAAAGAGATTGTACAATCTCGAAACATGTCTCAATAAGCAACCTTTCAGAATAAACTGTGGAGAAGACTTTGTGTTACTTTTTCATCTTACCACTTCACTCCACTTCGAGAATGGACTTCTACGACCATTATAACATATGTTTACTCAATACCACAATTATTATTCAAATAGCTTTTTTCAAGTATTGGCTATTAATATTATTATTAAGGCTGGCCCAAACGGGATTGCAAGCATGGGCCACAGTTAGACACCACTGCGCCAAGCAAGGCCATGTCTTGTCCCATTGCCTTTTCGTGTATGGGATGTGCTCTTAACTTTGAGAATCCTAATAACTATGCCCTTAATTTGGATGACGACTGAATTGAAAATTTCGTTTGGTCTTATTATAGCGTTTTCAAAAAACAGACTCAGTTGAAATTTTTACTGTATCGATTAATGCTTGAATCAAATAAAATGTTCATAAGGACAACATCTTATATAAAAATAATAATTTTAATTCTATAATCTCTGATATATAATTTTTTTAAATTTTATTTTATATTTATTAATTTTCAGATAGTGCCAATGATATCAAGTCTTCCAATGCCCTATCTTTTTGTAAAAGATTTAATGAACATCCCCCTAACCGTCTTTGGGAGACCGGCCCCCGTATCATGTAAAATTTAGCAACCAGTTGCAATCGCGTTGTTGTCTCAGTGTTGCCACTGTCTACATGTAGTCCATTAGAACTTCTCTATTAAATATTGAATAAATAAGTGAAAATAGCTATTTTATAAAGAACATGTTAAAAAAATCCTTAATTATTCACAAATACATGCAATCAACTTCGTTTTGATAATTGTATTCAAGCATCAATTTAGGCTCTACATTGAATGACAGGCAACACTGTACAATATCGACGTTTTGACAGCGATGATTGTGCAACAGTCGCGGTCGCATTGCAGTTGCTAGTTACATGATAACCCCCCGGCTTTGTATTTTGTTTTTAGTAATTTCCCCATTTTAATACAGTTTTACTTTTACTCTACTTTTACTCAAGTACCTACTGTATAACATTTAGAAATTTGAATAATTTGAGGTTTCATGAGTCTTTTCAAGAGTAGTACCTAGCATTTTTGTGTATTTTGAGTGGATTGGCGATTAATGACTCCAATAATGAACTATGTCCTTTGTTTATCTCTTTCCAGGTTTATCTCTTGTTGACATTTTCAAATCAAACGGGAAATGTCCATGAACAAGTAGCAAATACCTACTTTATCTCCCTGTATTACATATCGCTTATCCATTCTATTATCATAAATGTGAAAGTTTGGATGTTTGGATCCTGCCGGATTATCCACATGAAATAAATGAACGTGTATTGTGGTTGGTTTGGTATTGTCAAGTAACGTCAAAATTAAATAGTAATCATAACATATAAACATCAATAATGAATCGATTTGACAACTATGTAAAACTATACTATTCAAACTGATAAATTTGGAAGCAAACTTCGTATACATTATCTAAGCATTCTTGATGTCAAATTATGTTAGAAGGTCAATAAAACAATAACTAAAATAATAATAAGTAATCACCATGTTATGGGATGAATCTCATATTAATTTATCAAGATCTATAAACATTGTTAGAAACATACCTATATGGAATACATACCGTGAGGGGCAACTTCATGGAACATATTCGATAAGTGATAATATTTAAGAAAAAATAAATGTTCAAACAGCACTGCGATTTGTTTTTATGTGGAATTATTAAACATATAGGCATATTCTTACATTTATTAGACTCACCATCACAACAATTGATGGAATTAAACTAACAAATCACTAGGTATTTTATGCATACTAATTTTTCTCTTGTCATAGGAACATGTTTTGCCATTAGATGATATAGATACGTTCATTTGGCAGAAACTTATGCACTAATAACTCAATTGATATAGAAGAGTAGCTAATGTTTACAAATAGTAAAAATATGCTTTTATTTTCTCATCCTCAAACTAATCCCTATTGGAAGATTCCTAATTCTACTTCATCAAATACCGCCGAAGTTAAGATACCTTGAAGCTCTAGTATAGACGGAATTAACAAACCTCCTAGCATAGAACTTAGTTAAGAATGACTTCCTTGTAAATATGTAGTGACAGTTTTTTATTAATAATTTGAAAAACATCCACGACCACATGATGAGAGATATATTTTTTATTTACAGACATTTCATTAAAATTCATCGTAATATGTATGATATATTTTTGTTCGTAAATCAAAATAATTCAATTCTACATTCATGGAAGCCGTTGGTCGTACGGCATCTCTGTATGTACCTATATGAATGTCGTCATACAGGTTTTATTAAATATTAATAAAATCAATTCTATCATGTCGACCCGGTGAGCTGGCATAAATCAAATGAAAATGGAATCTGTTGTACATCTCTGATTGGACAAATGTAAAATTCACGACGCAGCAGAATACTGACTAAGCGACTTCACCTTATTAGCGTTGAATTATTCCTTCAACCTATCTACAACATTTCAAAATCTGATTATGCTGCATCGAACGTTTCCAATATAGACTCCTCGTCGCAACACAAATGGAGTTACATCTATTTTATGCGGTTAAAGCTGCTTTTTCGATTATTACTTGCCTCGTGAGAGCGCTTTTTATGGTTTCAAATTACTGCTCAAAATATTTCTTGGTGTCTTAACACGTCATAGAAAAAAGGAAACATTGTTATTTTCTGCCTTTTTTGCTTTTATGGGTGTTATTGGATCACCTCTGTATTCTTGATTTTTATTTACAATCCCCTTAGAGAAATCACCCGTGGTATAGCTAACAATGATTTTCTTCGTATCATGTAGGTACTTGAGTATACGAGTACAACTGGCCAATATATGGCAGCCATTACGTTTATTGTATTATACTTTGTTTTTGTACAACATTAACGGTACTGTTAATAGTGTTGACACGTTTATATCCACTCATAAATACGGTGATATTTCACCGTATTTTCAATAGCTACATACAAACGGCAAACTAAAGAGTCCTTTTATCGTACTAACAGCTTATATGGTTATACCTTTTGCTGTTTAGATTTTAGGTGGTACTCGTCACCGAAAGAACCTGAAATAAAATTTATTTTACTATTACATCAAAGATTGTTGCAAATTACATCATTTGATCATTGTCCAACTAAATATTTATTCATGATGAGACGCGATGAGGACCTATTAGCTAATTTTCTTCTACATTAATAATATCCACTGGTAATGAATTTCATTTTATGTAGATATATTCTCACAATACTCGATTTTCTCCCTTGTTCTCATCTCTTGAATAAACAAATGATATTATCGTAGTATAAAGTAGCTGAGAACATAAAAATTCTTGGCCTCGCAAAGAAGTTTCCACTTAAAATATCTTCACTCGTCCTTCCAATGTAAAGCGTCAGAGGAATTATCCAAGAATGAGAATAACGGGGCTAATAACTATCATTCAGTGAAATTTATCTCCAGCTCCACGAATGTCTATAAAATCCATGAACCATCGAGACTCGTGTGATTATTTAAGAACAAGGCTAATACCTACCTGGTAAAAATATAAAATTGAATTCAAATGAATGGCGTGCAAAAAACCGGAAGTAAATAACTATATAAATGAATTTAGTAGAGGAGTGCGCTTGCCATTGATTCGATCTACATTGTGTTGAGCCAGTTAAACGCGAATTCTCGTGTATAATCTAACAATTCTTATGGTAGTATTTCCTGCACGGACAACATACAATTTACTAGTTAAATATCTTCATGGGTGTTGCATAAAGAGGTATAACGGGCGCAATGGAATAATAATTCAATGCTGCGAAAGTTCTGCGGATTGAACAATTTTGAACGTTGCATGCTACATCTCTTTAGATACGATCTGGATTCTACTGCCCAACCAATATTACGATAGTCATTGGCAAAATATTGTATTATGAAGAATTACCATACATGCTTAAGTATTACAATATCGATAAATATCTACTAATAGGCTTGTGATGAGTTCTCACCTCGTGCGCAGCGTTTCTAACAAACAAATGGAAAGGAATGAATCTATCCCGAATCATATATGTGGTTAGTATAGCCATATTTAGCGGCAGGCTTAAGTTTTGGATAGCTATCAAATTGTGACTACCAAAACGAACCTCCCGCCCGACAAAATGCATTTTCAATCAGGCGCGCGGTTGCTGGTTGGGAAGTATAACCTCTTCTTATAGTGCCTATCCATTCCGGATGTTGGCAATCATCATGGTGATTTTGATTTTGTTTACAGCTGCACGAAACAGGTCCGTGGTTGTTATAATGAACCCATTTTTTAGGTTATGGAGCCAGTAAACTCGATCAACCTATGATATTCTCAATATTCGTCTACAGCACCACATCTCAAAAGTTTCTAGTTTCCTCAGAGATGCCTCCGACAGATTCCAAGCTTCCATTCCGTACAGCAGTACAGGAAATATATAGCAGTTAAGGAGCCGACATTTTGTTGTTAAACATAGGTCTCGACACAAAATTGAACTCTTCTTAATAAATGCTGACCTTGCCTTTGCTATGCGTTATTTTGTCTCCACGGAATGGTCCCATTGACTATTTACTTATATTGGTACCTAGATATGTATAACTTTCGACTTATTGTTGTTTAATATTGGATGCTTACTGATGGTAATGTATGTGGTCTTTTATTTTATATTTTATTTATGTCCAGGCCGGATTCTTGACTCACTTCTATTATTCGAGTCATTAATGTTTGTAGTCCCTCTATACTATCAGCGAACACTGTGACGAACTGTGACGTCCGCATTTCTAATGTATATCAGTATACATCCTTGCCGTACGTCGCGTTGTATCGCTACTAGATCTGTTAGCGGTTTTCCTATTTTAATGTTTACTGTTTGATTATAGTAAATATTTTTATTAATTATAATCTAATAATAAGATCTTTATCTTCTATACCAGTTTCTTTCATTATCGTCATCAATTTGTCGTGTTTTTATATTCTGTCGAATGCCTTTTGGTAATCTATAATGAATACATAGAAATCACAGTTAACATCTCTGCATTTTTTAAATAAAACTTGGGTGGCAAATAGGGCTTCTCGTGTACCCAAGGCGTCACAAAATCCAAATTGTGTGCGCGCTACATGTTTTTCATAATTTTTGTAAATCCTCCTGTGAATTATTTTGAGAAAGGTGGTTAATAGGTGGCTCATAAGACTTATTATTCTACATTTATCACATTTCTTTGCGTTGGATGTTTTTGATAAGGTTACAAATGTTGATTTAACCCAGCCTTGAGGGATTTTACCTGTGCTATATGTAGGTATATGCCGTTGAATATCGATGTGAGCCATTTTATCCCTTTGTCGTCCATCAGTTTCAGAAATTCCAAATGAAAGTTATCGGGACCTGTTGGTTTGCCATCCTTGGTTCTTCGTATGGCGCTTTTCACTTCATCAATTATTGTAAAATCATGGTCCATTCTAACCTCTGCGATATCGTAGAGTTCTGGCGTTAATTTTTAAAGGTATGTATTTTCTCCAGGTGTCCATTTTTTCTTCTATAGTTATAATTGGTTTCCCTTTATTGTCTGTTAGGCATCCAGCTTTCTTAGTTCTGTATAGATCTGCTGCAACTTTGACTTTTCTATGATTAAACACATCGTGTTTTTCTTCTAACCTTTGGATTTCTTCACATTAGTTTCCCGTTAGCCATTTTTCTTTAGCATCTCTGATGGCTTTTGGATTTATTTACTAGTGTGTTGTAACCTAAGCGTTGAGTTGTTTCTGTAATATTTCCTTGTTAACTTGACGTAATATTTCCAGCTCTTCTTCTATGGTCTTCGCTTTCGTGTGTCCTGTTAGAGCTTCCTGTATGTGTTGTTGTATTTTGTTCTCCACTGTTTTATCTTTCAGAAGCCCCCTGTCGTATTTCTTAATGCGTTTTTGTTGAACTTGCATATCAGCTCCCTGATATGTTTTCACTGATTGTAACGACGTGGTCGGGTTTTTCTTGTAATAATTTCCACGTGTATAATCTTCTGGGATGAATTTGTAATTACAAATAGTTCTTCTGTCACGAATTCTACGAGTCGGTCGCCACGTTGGTTGCACTGGCCGATTCCAAACGGCCCTACGTTTTCCCCACATTGCCGATTGCCGATTCTTGCATTAAAATCACCCATTATGATGGTCAGGTTGTATTTTTCTTAAATAGAACTCTTCTATTAATAATTTTGGTTCATCGGCAGTGGGAGCGTACACTTGGATTATATTAGTTTTTATGGGTCTAGACTCAAGTTGGATTAGTAGGATATGCTCTGATATCGGAGTAAAATTTGTGACATATTTTGTGGATTTATTGTTTAATATTAATCCGACCCCATTTATGTGATCACCTTTAGAGTTTCCTGAGTAATATATTTTAAGGCCGGCGACTGTACACTGACCCGAGTATATCCAGAGCATTTTGCTTATAGAGACTATAGAGAGCCTTTTCATTTCTTTAATAGCATTGTGCGTTTTGCCAGCTTCGTACAATGTTCTTACGTCATATCCTACTTCGGTTCCCTGGAGCCCCTATTATTCTGTGGCATAAAGTATTTTCCGTTTCACGGGATATTCGTTGGGTGACATAACTTACTGCGATACAGAGCGAACATGTTCTGAAATGCAGTAAATTTAGTCCGATTTAAACACATGTTTCAGCAGCCAATCTTTGCTACAATTCGGCACATTTCCTTTGTACCGACCATTCTGAAATGTAGTAACGAATGGCTATGTGTATTCCTGCATAACAAAGCCAATCTTTACTGCGAAACAGCCACACCATGCCCATGATAGTTTAGCTGGGTGTGCCTTTGTGTGTATGTGAAATTTTTTGTTGTGCTTACCTACTTACGGAAATCAATCATAAGACAATCATAATGAATATGCGTAACTGATGCATCTGATAAAAATATCTTGGACATGATATTCCTAAAGACTTCTTTGAGACAATGGACATGGATACTTCGCAATGTGAAGAAGAAGAAGAAACCAATAAAAGCCAAGGAAGTAATTACCAACCTCAAAAGAATTTAATTGGAGAGAGAAGAGATGACGAAGGATGCAAAAGATATACTTCTGGTATAGAAGCATTTGACGGGCATTTTAAAACTCGTGGAAATAGCTCCACAAAACAATTGTGCAGAATTAAGAACTTCTATCTTAAAGTTAAAAGCTACATTAGTTAAAGTAAAAACACCATCGCAACTGGCAACATTTTTCTACAACTTTCGAAAAACGCGCTGTTCAAGACAAATAGGCATGCAACCTGGATTTATCAGCCGAAGGAAAGTGAGGCCTGGTCTCATCTCTGGGGCAAAACAACTTCAGTCAGGCAGAAAATCAAACAAGAAGCTCTCATACAGTCAGGAAAATAAGAAGCGCAAACGAAATTTGGGCAATTTTTTTTCCTTGAATCAACCCAATGCCAAATCTCACGGATGTACCTAATCTGTGTCGGCTAAACGTGATCAATTCTGGTGGGTAGAGACTAGTAAAGCAATTATATATATATCACATTCAATTTTCTTTAAAATACTTGTTAATAATCTTTCTTTTTGTACTTTTCAGGTGAGCAACTAAATATTTTTTAAGTGGGTACTAATACTACTAATACACACCACAACTCTTCCGCCTGCCCTGTATTTTGTTATTGAATTTTTTTTGATCTTTGCATACATTATTCTTAGTTTTAATGTGTACTTATTCAAAAAGTTCTAAAATAGTGCGTATTTGATTGCTAAATAAATCTAAGTACAAATAATTAGGCACCACGAATGTGAAGTGAAAATAATGATCTGAATTACAGTAAAAGATGCCATACATTTTAGAGCAGTGGGTAAAAAGGGAGTGTGCTGAATTGTAGTAAAGATTGGCAGCTGAAACATGCGTTTGAATCGGTCCATACTTTACTTACTTTACTCATCAGTATTGACTAGTACCTACTTACTCACCTCTTACCATGATAAATATACAAGAGATATCCATAAAGATTTTTAATGTTGTTGTTTCTCGGTGCCTTCTACATCTCAATGCCGTTGACTAATTTAGTTTAGTTCTTCCGCCTTCGGAGTTAATTTCTCAACTCCAGGACAATGAAGTGTCCTACCAGGGAAGTATATACTTACTTGAATCCAAATGAGGATCAAAAGTTATACTGTGTTATTGTTATAAGTGGTTTCGCATATCTAGGCTGTGAGTCAAAGTTAAAATAAATCAACTATTCATCAGATCTGAGTTAGAGGACTATAGATAAAAACGGACCATCCATGCAAACTGGATTGAATTGGTATTGATTTTAACCTTTTTCTATATTGTCGTTATGTTTTAATTGAATTTTTCTATATTCCTTATAGACGCTGTAAGCCATATAATTTTTTCTCAGATAATGTTTTACCAATGATTTTAGTACATTGTAACAAATTTAACAACATTTTGTAATAATAATGAACACTAGTTGTGCACTACCAACTTTCATCTTTGCAATCTCTCTATTTATTTATTATTATTATTATTTTTATTAAAGTTCCTCATTATTTATCTAATTTTTCATAACAATGGATCGAACTAGAAAAAAAAACAGGAGGTACAATTATGACATTTTTGGAATTTGGATATTGTAAGTTGCTACTATTTCTATTGACTTCTCCCTTTGCCGTTGTTACTACAGCCATAGATTTAACACAGCAGAGTAGGAGACCATGAGAGAAATTGAAGAATCTTCGAAAAGAAACAGAAACAGTAGTGTCTATTAAATTTCCGCTCTATTGTTGTATTATCTTTATCTTATCCAATACATTATTTTTAGGTCGATTATCATATTGTGGAATTATCTCACCTGAACATCTCTTTCTCTTATCGAAACAAAGCTTTTGAAGTTCAACTTTTTTGAAAATCAGTTCTTTCTGGTTTGTAGCTACCTAAAATTTTTTGATAATTCACGTCTCGATGCCATAAGTTGAAATCGGTCTTGTGAGCATTTTGTGAATCGTTTACCTTTGCTGTTCTGTTCAGTATCCGATTATTCTTTAGGCTTAAATTACACAATGAGATTTTCGTTCTGTTCTTATTCTCTCTTTGATGGCTTTGGTGAATCTCACGTTATTTTCTTGCATTAACAAAATATTTGAACGTTGTGACATTTGCAGATATCTATTTTACTTTAAATAAATAACGTTTATTGACAATTTGAGAATTCAAATTTTTGTCAACAAACAACAATATTAAAACCTACGAGACTAAAAAGTATGTTTGTAGGGTAATTATAAATAACATATCTTAAATCAATTAATAGCTAATTGGTAAGAAACAAAGCATTACAAATAAATAAAAGTATGTAATATAATATGTAGATATAAGTTCTATCACCTTTGAATAATGTTAAGTATAACATTTTCATATATTTATAATCCAATATATTTGATAGAATTTTGATTTTAAATAATATTCTGCTTAATTTAACTTCACTCCGTTTTTTCTAAGTTCTAGTTCAACTTTGTGATGTTCTCTTGCAATTATTATCCCAATATCATTATTTTTCATAACGTTTCTTAACAACTCTTATTTTCTGAAATTGACAGCTCATGTCAATAGTTTATCATTTAAATCTGAAAAGTACTCGACGTTATTTCTTCAAATTTATATTGTATTTGATCTGTATAAAAGTTTAATAATCACATTCGTTCTGGGAGCTTCGCTTTTATATTATAGTGATAATAAAAGTATTTACTTATCGGATAGTACCACAACGATATTTTAATTCATTTGCGGTTAGCAGCGTGAAGAGAGCAAATGTTACTACATAGTTTATTTTCTAGATAAAAACCTTTCTATAATAAAATGTTCACACACATCTTACAGATACACCCACTTGTATATTTGTTGATATCTTCAGGAAGCAAGTTAAGCCAAATGATAAATTCAAGCTTCCGTAATAACACACGTTAGATAAAGTTCAAGAGAATGCCCTATTTATTTTACCATATCAATTTTCTTTTCGCGTATTAACGAATATCTATAATAGAGAGTGCTCAAACGATTTGGTTCATATTACCTATTCTCAAATTATATATCTTTGATGTAAATGAACTAAATATCGTAGGAAAATAGAAGAATTGTTATTCAATTATTTCAAAAAGTTTGTAAATTTACTTTTAAAATTTCAACTGTTTCTCACTTACTCGCCTTCCTTTCTGTTATATTCCAGATCCGAAGTTATTTCACAACTAAAGTACATATTTGAAAAACTTCTCAGTACGTTTACCGAGTTAATTTCTATACCTAAAGGTTTTAGATTACACGCCGTGATAAACTATAGCCATCTCTAATAATCGATAATCAATATCAATTACCGTTAATAGTTCGGCGATAGTCTCGAGATATATCTACAGCTTTTAAATCTAATAGAGCAAATGAAAGTGATTATATGCAATGTAGAATTATTAATCGCGATTGTATATTATATTAAGTTGTCGGTGAAGGTGTCATTAAGATAATAGACGGATGCTTATGTCCAGATGTGACGCCCACACTATAATTATCTGAATTTATTTTAAAGAAGACCTCTTTATAAATAGATATGAACAAAAAGAAAAGTTGTATGGAAAGCGAATTTACTTATTATAGTAAGTATATCGATCTTCTGATGGGTCGGATTAATTTAAGGAAAGTAAGAAATATATTTAATATGCGCTCGATTCGAGGAACACCACGTTAGGTGTATGTTATTACATGTGCGTCTCAAAGTTAACAACAATTATTGATGATATCGATTCGCAATAAGCTTCAATGGATATATTGCTACTCAATGACTAGGTAGAAAGTAATCATTTTCTAAATAATAATTATTTGATTTTTTGTTGATTGTCGTGAACTTTGCGGTTTGTTTATTGACTTTATAACAATGTTCGTATTCGTAAGAAGGAAGGAAACTTTCTGATATTCAATTGCTTTTGAAATTTTCAGAGAAAATGTATGGTAATGTGGATAGTTTGTCATGTACTTATGATTGTTATTAGCTTTAGTATATATTTGTTCTAATACCTTATTTGCTGAAAGGTGGTGCACAAGGTGTTGGTGTTAAATATTTTTGGAAGCAATCTGCGAACTTTGGACTATTACGCAAGTGAACTCACCCAACAAAGTTTAGCACAGGCTTAAACGTTACCATAATTTATTGCGGCCTTTGGTGTCAGAAGTGGGATCCTTTGCATTTTGCTGAGATAATATGCTGAATACCAGATCGAAAGTTTACGAAGAAATGGCAAATTTTGCAGAAGTAATGGAGTTCCTAGAAAATCAAGAGAAATTTAGACAACAAGAAAAAGAAGAAAAGGAAAGAATAAGACTGGAAGACCAAACAAAAATAAGATAAATTCTATAAAATCAAGAAAGGTGTAGACAAGAACAAGACAGAATTAGACAACAAGAAGAAGAAGTACCTATGAGAAAGAATAAGTCAAGTGTTAGAACAACAAACAACAATAAGAAAAATCTTAGAAAAACAAGCAAGAGTGCGACAAGAAGATAAATAGTGAGTCAGCGGCAACAAATACTGAGTCCGTCTGTTCGTCTGTCAACGGTCTGTATCTTATGAACCGTAATAGGTAAACAGTTGAAATTTCTACTGAATGTTTATTTTTATTTTCAATACAACAACAATTAATAAATCCGTCCGCCCTTTCGTCGGTGTGAGGGCTGTATTTCATGAACCGTCTTAATAGGCAGAGGGAAGATTGAAAATATGTATTTCTGTTAACGCTATAACAATGAAGTTCATCTGTCCGATCGTCTGTCAGCTGTCTGTACCTATCTTATGAAGACTAATATGTTGACACTGGAATTTATCTTTTACAATGATTCGGAACTCGTCTTGTGCGAGTTCGACTCACACTTGACCACATTGTTATATTCGATGACCTTATTTACGCGACTGTGTTTAGGTTAGGTTAGGTTACCTTCATATTGATTGAATATTGATCAAGTCAAAACTATCATGTCAGCAACATGTAGAAATAAGCAGTTGTTGGCTCATAGCATAATAATATTATATCGTTGAAATGTAACATTAATAGTCGTTTATTTTACTTAAATTGAATTTCTAAAACAGCTGTTGCAGATCATAGTCCATCTACACTGAGTAACAGAGGGGCGAGAAAGACAACCGGGAAACAAAATTTGGTTCTAGACAAACTTTGAAAGGGTTGAATACCAAATTTGTCCTTCACTGAATTTGACATATACCTAGGCTCACGTTGCAATAGTCATATATTCAGCCTATCTCGCAATTGTAGCATAAACTAATATTATATTCCTTTTAAAATTCTCTTTGGCTAGATTTTGTACATGGTTGACACATGAAGGCAAGGTTATACGAATTCTGGTTATCCACATATGCCAGAATTGTTGCTAGAATAGTTCCATAGCAAATTTATTTTTAGGTATACTAGTTATATATATAGCATATAACGTCGAAGACTTCACAGAACAGGAACATAGATAAGGTCAGTAATTATACCTGAAGGTAATCAATAAGCTGAGAAATATTGAATTTGCAAGGGAATATTCCCGATCGCAAAAATGTGCACCTCGTGCTTTATTCAGCAAAGTACACATAATATCCGATAGTTCGATAGCGAAACTGGTAATTATTGCTTTAGCCTTAAACAAACACGAATGGAGCGCGGCGGTAACAGTGCGATTTCATAACATAATGAGAGCTGTGTGATGGGCTCCGTATCGCGGCCCAAGTCGTGCCGTCCGGCCGTGTCGTGAGAGAGTGATAGCTGTCAGAGTATGTTCGACTCGCCACGGGCACTGGCCGAAGAACGGAGAAGAAGAAATCCGCAACAAGAAGAATACGAGGGGCACAGGGGTCCGTCGTGGTCGTGGGGCCTGCATAGCGGGGGTCGTGACCTGTGCCTTATATCTGTACGACCGACCTGTGTGGCAATGGGCACGCGTACTAAACAAACACAGCAAAACTATTGTACAATTGTCGATATATCATCATGGGATACGAACTAATGATGGATTAGCGTGCATCGATTAGAATGAGGGTACTAAATATGGCCTTTACGTTGGCTTGCGAGATCAATAAAATCAGAATGTCTTTGATCAGTATTTGGTATGGAAATGTTGTTTTCAGTTTCTTGTTTCTCAGAAACATCCGTCTTGTCTCATTCTAATCCTGTTACCCGTTTTGTACTTTTTTTCCGGTCTCACATGGTTTCTGTTTCTAACAGTATTCTCACTATATTTCTCTTCTACCAATTTATACGTGTTGTTCTTAGTATAATTATATTTCTCCTAAAATAATTTTTGACCTTCATTCACCAAGTATATCCGATAGTAATGACTATTTTCCTTCTAACATCCTTAAGCCAGGATTTTAAGGCGTATGCCAGCATGTACGAAAATTATCGGCAACAGCATAAGCTTTCTGTTTATAGAGTAACTGTATACAATAGAATATTGAGGAAACAGATGGTGTCCACGTGAATGGCATTTTCATGAAGATAACCGGTAAAATTGAGTTGGTACGACACAAGTCTCTGAAGATAATGAGATTCCAGAGTGAACGAATCTGGATCTAGCTATTGTGTTATTACATTAACAATCAAAGGTGTCCTTCCATTGGACTTCTCTTTCCTATCGACTAGCCGTGGCTTGCGCGCCAGGAGAACGGGGCTGTAGATATTTCATTTCATAAATGGCTACTCATCGCTTCACAATTTGTATTATTCCACGAAAAACATCCAGACTCAAACGATAGGGATATTTTAGTCACTATAATTTTTGCCGGGTATAGGATTTGACCAGAGTTTTGTGAACAAAATGCTCTACTGTAGATTTCGTAGTTCAAGACAATATTTTCTCATAAAGGCTTATAACTTTACGATCCTTTTTTACTCAAATTATTTTTTTTTTATCTGTAGGTACTTTAAAATCTTTATTCCACGCCATTATGCATCCACTAGCAAGCATTTGTGTGACTCTTTTTTTAATCTGTATAAATATTTTTATGAAACTTTTCAAATAGTTAATGCTTAGGTCAAGGACGTAATTTTTTTAATCAAATTGTAAATCATTACAGGAATAGTTTCTTGGATTTGACATTTCAGAATATAATTATTTTATAGACTATTCGCGATTACAGTTTCGGCTTGCATTACCAAGCGAGCGTCTTCTGAACTTTCCGGAGAGATTTTCTTGATTGACGTCATCTTTCAAAAGTTTTCTTTCATTGCCTAAAAATGCAAGGAAAGAGCCATAGGAAATAAATACTGGTATGTTCCGTACGGTAGAATTTAGCTTTCATGTATTTCCAAGTACATAACAGTAGATAGGTATTGATGAAAAAGTGGTTAATAAAGAAAATGTGCGACTCGGCAAAGTGAATTACTTCGAACAACGGGTTTCACTTTCCAGGTAACAAATTGTTGTTTATGGTAGTTCACTCGGTGAAAAAGTATGATCAGAACCCACCCCATCATGTCTGAAAAAATACCTTTTTAGATGAAATTGAAATGTTATCAGTTTTATGGGAATGTAAAGGCAATAAGGAGCTGAGAGAATATGAAGACGTGAAATTTCACATCAACTGTAGATTTCTCGTTCAATGAATCCAGGAAAAGCATTTGATGCAATATTAAAAACAACGTATAACTACTCTGACATGGGTAGGTAGGTACTTGGAATCGGAACTTGTGTAGCAAAATTGGTAGCAGCTGATTCCTAAAATAATCAAAATCCTCTTTCAGCACATCTTAGATTTATGTTCAGTTTCTTGATTATAAAAATAAATATCCATTATGATCAGTGTTTCATTTATTATTTGCATACATTCTTATTTGCCGTGATGCATTTTTTATGAAGATCAGTACACATAATATTGAAATATTTTTATTAAATACTAATTATTATTATGCTGTTATCTGGGGTTTTTTGAATTAATAACAGACATATTTTTTACTCTGTGTGGAAATATTTTACAATTTTTTGACGTTTGATTGAAAGCTATTATTAGCGTTGACTTATTATTATTAGTATTTAATTATTATTATTTAACTACATACATGACCTATTCAGAGTTAGTGAAATTTTCCCGCCTCTTATTTTCACATAGAGTTGCGACTAGTAGGTTCATTCATTAATCTTGATTTTATGAAACTTTACCGATACATTGGAGCTTTCAATGTTCAACAAATCAATAATTAAGCATTTTCTCTGCGTTTTGCAATTTTGTAACATTTTTTTCTTTAAACGATCTCTGAAATTCAAGCATTAATCCCTGGCGACGAGATTGGACTCTAATTTCCTCTGAATTTTCCACTGTTTATTGACGGTAAACTATTGATAGATGCTGGTACGTTCTAAATTTATCCTTTGTCCCAACCTTGATTCGTTATGGTATCAAGACTTGATTTTACTGTGCTGAAAGTCATAGCTATAGACTACTATTTAATGCTGCATATTACTTATTCAAATGAAATCAAAGAAACGACTTTCAACTTTCCCGTTGTTGGTCAACGAACTGCTACCAAAAAAGACTCTATCGTTCTCTTCTTCCTTATTAATATCCCAGGACAGGATGCGCTCAAAGTTGAACGGAAGAAACTCCGCAGCTCTCGTATCAACGTACTCGGCAAGCTGATACCTATTCTAATGGTGCGAAGCTCATCTATAAACCGAAAAATATAGAAGATAAATTATATCTGCCGTCATTTGTCTGCAAACAGCTCGACAACAGCAGCACGGTGACACTTATGGCGGACTGGGTAATTAACGATCTTAAAGTCACATTTTTCAAGCACGGACTGCTTTAATATATCAAACAATAAATTTGGGGAGTGTCAAACTTGGGGCCCGTGATATTTATAAACTCTCGCTCAGTATATACATACACACAAACACTATAATAGTAAAGTCATCGCGCTGTTATGGAAGAGCAGTCAGAAATTATGGTTTATAATTTGTCTGTATGGAGAAAAGAATTTCTGAAATATTTCTGGGTCCCCATACATACATTTTGGTTGAGGTAATACAAAGGAACACATTCTTTAAAGATTTATACCTATATAGAATATATTTCAAGAAAAAATCTCTTTAACAAATTATGGAATTGACAGTACCTATCAGCTACTGTTTGATTATATTAGGTAAATTTCCTGTGGAAATATGGATAGGAACTTTTTGCAAATAGAAATATACATGTATATGCTATGTCTTTGAAAATTGTAAATGAAGAGATTTACTAAGGAGAAAATTGTGTAAAACACAAAGAATTCATCATCAAATAGCAAACATAGCTCTTTATATGAATTATGAAACAGGATGAAAAGTTATTGAAACTTAATGTCGATCACTTCAACAGATAATGGCCGTAAAAGGTGCTTCGTATATGTGTGCCATCCGAGGGATATCTATCAGTCTTTTTACTGAGAATCGATTACAATTTATACGTGGGAAAGCTAATTCCTTACAAATTTAAAATTCTGTTCCAATCCTCACTTAGTTTTTTCCTCCTGTAACTATCATAAAACTGGGTAGTCATCTTTGGACTAAGGTATTTATTGGCGATGTCTGTCTGCCATTTTGATTTCAACGAGTCGTAAATCTCTGTTTCTTTTGTCCGATAGGTACTTTTGCTATAAATATGTGAGTCTATCGACAGGTTTTGCCGTGTGCTGTCTCAAGAATCTGCAGACTTCATTCATTTGCATTACAACAACGATTGGTCTACTTCAACACGTGTTTGTACCTACTATTCTGTTATAAAAAAACTCATGCGCTATTACATATTTAAGTAAAAATTATGATAAATAGATTATTAATTATAATTGATGATTTTTCTGATCAAAGCTATTTTTTGTTGATTATGGTCATTTTATCAGGATTTAGAATTGTTTCTGACTCATTCATAATTGATACATAACTTTGAGTGTGAGGAATTCAAACATAATTATATCTACTTATAACGTACTATAAACAGTTCAGTATTTGCTTGTAGAAAGTCAGATCTCTTTTTCAATTCAAAACTTATTCCAAAGCTCACCAAAATGTAATAATACTTTGCGGATATTAAATCTTACCCTCCTCTTGAAACTACGTTGTTTACCATCCTCTTGAAATTACGTAATTTAAAACAAATGAGAAAAATGCTCGGGACCGTCCATTTTTATTTCAAGCCAGGCATTTTGAGACAAAAAATGTTGCTTCCACTTTCACACCCTTTACGTGTCATCCAACACTCGTTTTTAAATAGTAGTTTGAAAAGCGAAATAATTTTTTTGATCTCATTTGGGAACTATAGTGACAAAAAATCTCGTATAAATTAAAATGCAAATGAACTTAAGTATCCTATTAAATCTTCCAAATTAATAAATCTTGTGATAATTTTAATAGTGATGCGTCGCATAATCTAAAACTTGACAGATCCTACGTATTCCAGCTTTGTTTCAAATAACATATTATATGTTATTGTGGGGGCTGAAGGGAGTTAATATCCATAAAAATTAAATTAAATTCAAAAATTAAAGGGAGCTCCCATAAAATAAACTTTTGTTTTTGCTAGAATTTAATAAGGATGTTCGAGCAATACCGTTTGGTAATTACTTATGCATATGCGGTTTGAAACAGCTTCCATGTGGTTTGGGATTTTGTCCTGCTCGTACACCAAATTTCAGTTTGCAAACTATCCCTTTCTCTTTCCTACTGATATGTTTCTGGTTGTAAGGCCCAACCAGCTCAGCATGCGCACAAGTCTCAAACAGTCCGGACTATGGGAATTCTCAAACCGCTGTTCAAACATTTTACTCTCTTGATACTTCGCCCAATGGACAACTTCGCCCAAAAATGTTGTACTGAAGACAGTTTCCAGAGCCACTTCACCCAATGTAATTAAAAGTCCACAAAGCCCAAAATGTCCACTTCAACCAAATTAACTGAAAGTCCACAAAGCCCAAAATGGACACATCGCACAATTTTTTTTATTTATTTTGATCGAACTCTATTCGTGACCTTGATAACTATTTAAATTTTATTAGAAAAGTAGACCAGCATAAAATAGTATTGTAATTCAACAAAAGTCTCTGCTTTAAGATTTATAAATTTATTTATTGATTATTTGCAGGCCCTACATTACTGAAGATATTATTTAAAAAAAGAGTAATAAGTATAAAGAATTTAACATTCCACTAACTTGAATTTGAAAATTTAAACAGTTTTAATATTAACTTATTATTAAGGTCCCGAAAAGAGTTCAATCAACTTTCAGTTAGTTGGGCGAAGTGTCCACAAACGGCTTTTGGGCGAAGTGTCCACCAACGAGTGTTGGGGAAGTGTCCGTTTTGAGCTTTGTGGGCTTTTAATAACATTGGGTGAAGTTGCTCTGAAAACTGTTAACATTACGAAATTTTTGGGTGAAGTGGTCGATATATCATTTTGGTCAAAATGTCTATTGGGCGAAGTGTCCTAGAACCGACTACGTTACGTAATCGAAGCTTCGTCCATGTGACAGGATTATCTGGCTCTAATCCTTACCTCCAGCTACTAACATTTTTTTACACTTATTAATAATATTTTCAAAAATAAAATTTTATGCCGAGCACGTGTCAAGGAAGGACCGGGGATTTGCTTTTATCCGAATATAACCGTCACTGTCACGCCCTTGAGGTTATTCGCGAGGTGTTCCTCCTGTCTCCGCCCGACCACGCTACCACGTGCTTTTAACCTCTAAAGACTTTTTAGGAATCAACTTCTTTACAAAAGCAACCCCAGAACTACACTTGATTATCACGGCAAATGACTTCCCTGTCCACCTCCGAGGGCCCAGCACTCGAATTTTCTACCACGTGTACTGCCCGTGCGAAAATTGTTTCAATTCCTTTCTAACCCGAAGTGGATTCTGCCAAGGTTGAAGAAGAAGTCTTATTAATAGTTGCGAATAAATTATTTCATTGTGAATGAAGTGCGCAGGCGTCTGACGGTTTGGGATTGGTTTAAACTGCTGCTAATGACTGTATCTTTTGAACCGTAATAAACAGTTTTTGTACGATGGTATGGAGTATGGAACCCTTCTTGTGTAAGTCCGACTCAAATTTGACTGTTTTTTATTTATGATAATTTCTGAATAATCAATAGGTACTAAATTGATAAGGCACGTATGTTATTTTTAATCAATATCATTGGAGATATAACAAATGCATATTTTTCAAATTGAATATTTCTGTGAGCTCTAGATGATGATGAACTGAATATCTTATACTTAACCCTTTCCTTTGGTAATTCGTTGGGTTATCGAAATTCATAATTATATTTTCTGTAATTGCATCTTTAACATCATGACACGTCTAGTTTGAAACACATATAAATATTTCAGTAGGGATCTCGTTAAGATACTATGATAGAATTATGTCCAGTGCCTAAGCTATTTTTGTATCAATTTTGATGAAAATCCGTTCGGTTGTTTTTGAGTAAATATACAGTGAGGAAGACTTAAATTGTGATTCTTTTATTCTTAGTGGCCTGGATTCTAATTTTGGAGTATCAAAACTTGTGAGCAAGTAGTATTTTCAAATTCGTTTCCCAATATTATAAGAAGCTTTAACTCTCACCTAGTTAAATTGTAAATAAAAACGTTTGAAGAGAATATAATAAGAATAAATAATTAGGCCAACAGCAGTACCTATTATTACGAAAACTGTATAATAACCAATTGTTTCCACAGAACCCCCTTTGTATGTGGTCATAAATGTTTCAAGGCGCCGAGGTCACGGCTTGGAAGCGAAACCATCAATGTGTGTAATTCCGTGTAAATCAGGATAAACTCGAAATACTCAGATGCGTTTGTATATACCTACCTACCTTGCAATGGTGCTTGTGTGTGCCTGCTAATAGTTATAGCCTGACGATTGCAATAGATTCAGCTTCATTGCATATTCATAGACCTACACTGGTCTCACATGACTTGTAATTAGAATTATTTGCACTCGGATAATAAATTGATTATCTACTTTAACACGCAGCTCTGCACGTTTGTGAGTATTTGAAAGAATATATATATATATATCTATATCTAATTTCGAATAGATATTATATATTGGTGGATTTGGTTGCCATTGTGCTTCCGGAAGCAATTTTTTTTCTTCTACATGCTATCATTTGGTCTACATCTATTTCAATTATCTATAATTTGTAAGAATACGAGCTTATTCATTTTATGAGTAATAATATCAGTTCTAATAGAAATGGAAGAGATGAATTTTATTTGTTTTTCCGCAGTTCTTCATTTATCTATAACATTCACAGTATTTCTGAGATGTAACACGATTTTCATTTGTTTTCATATTCAAGTACTCTGATGATATTTTCAAATGGCCTTACACGGACTTGATACAAAAACAGTCAGTACGTTATTGGCTAATTTCACCTCATTGTAAACGGGCTCCAATTTTGATAATTCTCCATATAGTTTTTCTTTTGATCAACAGCGTGCCCGAAACTGGTGATCCGAGTAACTTGAAAATTAGCACAACCACAAAAAGCGTCAACATTGTTACACAATATAGAGCATAACTGTTTTAATTAATGTAAACTTGATGCCCAATTTTCTGTTATTGATAAAATGGAATCTCCTATTGGATATCATAAATTAAGGTGCTGCATCCCGTGCAAGCTCGGAATTGCGCAAAATCTTGAAGAGAAAAATATTCTGTAATACATTTTTTTTTTATTCAGAAAAAAGTTGCATCCACCATTACGTTGATTAGCAACGGAAAAGTACATTTTGTATCGAGATTACATAATTTCAACTATGTTTAGGTATATATACATAATTTATATCTTCCGAACTAGATCAGTGTCTTTCAAATAATTAATCAGATTTGGGTAATGGATTGAGTGGCCTAGTAGAACTGATAAGCTCTGTGGGATTTTGTGTATAATTCTATAGTTTTGGTATTTTGGGCAATTTGTTAACATATGTGCCACAGTTATTTGGACATTGCATACTTCACATATCGGGATATCACTACGATTGATCAAGTGTTCGTGTGTTAATCTTGTGTGACATAACCGAAGTCTAGTTATGATTACTTGTATTGACCTTTTGGTTGAAGAGTGTACCATAGGTTTGATGTCCGGTTTGATTGTTCGTAGTTTGGATTGACTGGATTGCCATTCACTTTGCCACTTATTCATTAACAAAGGTTTTTATATCATACGATATACACTTATTGATAGTTTCCAGGTTATCACACGTCACTGCTTCGCGCGCACTTTTATCTGCTTCTTCATTCCCTTCGATTCCAACGTGAGAAGGTATCCATATAAAGTACGTGGATTTTCCAGTTGTTTGTAGCAGAGCCAGCTGTTCCTTTATCATTTGACCGATGGGATGCTGAGTATATAATTTTTGTATGGTTTGTATGGAACTTAGTGAGTCTGTTAGAATGACGAATTTTCGCTGATCTGAGAGATTTTCATTTATGTATATAAGCGCTTGTAGTATTGCATATAATTCTGCTGTATGTATGCAGCTAATAGGGGATAGTCTGAATTTTTTGGTGATATTTGTTGTTACTATTGCTGCTCCCACTCCTTCTATTGTTTTAGAAGCATTTGTAAATATCATTTGTGCATCGCTATACGTGACCGTTAGAATTTCCTTAAGGGAATTTCTGATGATGTTAGAGTCAATATTGGCTTTATCATAACATGTGAGGGTTTTGTTGATGATCGGAGAGTTTACTGTCCAGGGAGGTGGGTGATCGATATTGTCTGGGAAAATATCTGGGAGTGTTATGTTGAGGTCTTCTAAGCTCCTTCGGATTCTTTCATAGAAAGGTTTTTTGCAGGAAGATTTGGCTGTAAAAAGTGTTCGGTATCTATCTGTGAACGTTTAAGGTTTATCTTTGTTTGCTGCTATTGTCGAAGCATATGATAGACTCAAAAATTGTCTTCTTATTTGAAGTGATGGTTCCCCTGCTTCGCTGTAAAGACTTTGCGCTGGTGTTGTTCTGTAGGCGCCTAGGGCTATTCTTATTGCATTATTGTGGATGATATTCAGATATTTTAAGATTGTGTTACTTGCTGAAGCATATGCAACAGAGCCGTAGTCAATTTTGGACCTTATGAGGGTTTTGTACAGGTACAGCAATGTTTGCTGGTCTGATCCCCAATTTTTGTTGGCTAGTGTTCTCACAAGGTTTAGTCTTTTGTTAGCCGTAAATACCAGGTTGGATATATGTTCATTCCATGTTAGTTTCTGATTGAATATCATACCTAGGAATTTTATTGCAGTTTTCAATTCTAAGTGTTGTTGATGTGGTCGGAGTGGTGGAATGTGACAATTTGTTGAACTGAATATAAGTGCATGTGCTTTTGCTACATTAAACTGAAATCCAGTATCATGACTCCAATTTTCGAGAGTTACCAGAAATTCCTGTGTGAGTTGTTCCATTGTACTTATGTTTTTTCCTTTTTTGTAAACAACTAGGTCATCCGCGTAGAGTCTTGCTTTCAAAGGTTTTTTTAGCCTGCTTAGGGTATCATTTATTGCTACAAGAAATAATGTTGGACTAATTATTGATCCTTGTGGTGTTCCGTTGTGCAGAGTATGTTTTTTTGAAAGGGTGTCGTTTACTCTGACTTGAATGGATCTATTGCTCAAAAAATTTCGTATAAATGCCAAGCAGTTTCCGTTAATGCCCAGTAGCTGTAATTTTCTTAGTATATTATATTTCCAGGCAGTGTTGAAGGCTCTTTTTATATCAAAGAATACAGCTAGACATTTTTGTTTTGAGGCAAGTGCTTCGTGTACATCACTTTCTAAATCTAAAATATTGTCGATGGCGGAACGATGAGGACGGAAACCATTTTGCTCGGGGAGTAGTAACTTTCTGTTTTCTACTGTCCACAGTAGGCGTTTGTTAATTATTTTTTCTAGTAGTTTACTCAATGAGCATGTTACGAGATAAGTCTGTATGATTCTGGGTTCTGTCGATCTTTGGTAGGTTTAAGTATGGGAATGATCGTAGCTTCTGTCCAGATTGCAGGAAACATATGTTTCGACCAGACAGTCTTGTATATTTCTAAAAGTTGATGTTTGGCGGATTCGGGAAGGTTTTTTAAAAATATAGTGGGAATGTCATCAGGTCCTGGTGAGTTGCTTTTCAGGTCGAGGATTGAGTCGTTTAGTTCATGCCTAGTGATTGGTAAGTTTAATGAATCTGTGCAATTCTTAGATATATTCATAACTTCTTGCTCTTTGAGTCGTTTGTATCGGTTGAAAGCTGTTTTACTTGCTCGAATCGATGTCTCGCATTCGTGATTCCACCATGGTACCGGGTTATGTCCCTTAATTTGTTTGGTTCTGCCCATGGATAATTCCGCGCTTTCAATTATAATTTTAAAAAGTAGCGTATCGTCAATGTTGTTGAGGTGTTCAAACGTTTCCATTCTTTTATCAATCGCTTGTTTGAAGAGATCCCACTTTGCTGCTTTCAGATGCCATTTTGCAATTGGCTCATGGTTGTAATTTTGTTGAGCCAAGTTAGATATTATTATAGGGTGGTGATCGCTTCCATATGTGTAGGGTAGTACTTCCCATGTCAAAGCTGGTATTAGTCCTGGGTCACATAGTGATATATCGATCGCTGACGATTCTCCTGTAGCTGCATGGAATCTAGTATTAGTTCCGTTATTCAGGATACAAAATTGGGAGTTTTGGATGAAGTTTTCGATCATTCTGCCTCTGGGACTAATAACTTTGGAGCCCCAGATGGGATTGTGGCAATTGAAGTCGCCCAGAAGGAGTCTTGGTGTTGGAATTTGGTCGATAAGATCCTTTAACGCATTCTCACTTATATGTTCATTCGGTGGTAGGTATATGTTGCATATATGTATGGGTTTTTTATCAATTATTTTTGCCGCTACTGCTTCCAAATTCGTGATAATTTGTATACGTTCGGACATAACTGTATTCTTCACCAGTATTGATACACCTCCGCTTGCTTTTGTGTTTCGGTGTCTATCTTTATGAAAGAAATTGAAGCCTGATAAGTTGCTATTGTATTGAGAGGTGAGATGGGTTTCTTGTAAGCATATTATATCTGGTCTGGTTCCTGATATTAAAGTTTGTAACATAATCAGGCGTCGAAAGTATCCGTTGAGGTTCCACTGAATAATTTTGTTGGAATTATTGAATGTAGGAATGTTGAAAATGAGTACTAATTTAGGTCTGTTAACAGTCTTGTGATGAATCGCTCTCACTTTCGGTTATCACAGTACCGATTTCGGTGAGTAGTTTTTTTCTTAATTTGTTAATTCTTAATTTAATTGTTTTTTCGGTGAGGTGAGGATGGATAGATGTGAGAAGTTGTGCTGAAGCTAGCATATCATTGGTATACTCCTTCACAATACTAATAGGATCCTTAGAACCTTGGATAATATCAAATAGGCTGTATAGTTGAGGAAAGTTTAATACTGGTGCTGGGCTGAGATCTAAGAATTTTTCTGCTGGTTGAAGTAGAACTTGGTTGGACTTATTGAATCTAATCTTTTTCTTTCCTACAGGTTGTGATATTGTGAACAACGGATAATCCGAAGGATTTTCGTCTATAGGTTTGAGAATTTCGTTTACTGTTCTTTTGACAGAGTTGCTAATGGTTGGTGTGTGGGATTTGTCATTACGTTCTGCAGATTGATTCAGTTTCAGATGTTTGGTTATTTACTTGGGTTGATTCTTCTACAAGACCTTTACATTGAGAGGCCTTGTGTCCTGGTTTTTTACATGTAAAACATGAGAAATTGTCTTGGAATATATTCTGTATGAAGTATCATCACAGTTGATTACAATTGAGTCAGGTATATTATTAGACTAGGAATTGATATACACCTGCCGCCTGAAGCTAAGTATGTGGCTATACTCTGGTTCCGAGGAGTTTATTCTTAGGAATGTAGACGAAAAAATTATATTCTTTGGATGAATAATAGTACCTACCGGTATCAAATAATCTTGAAGTCGGGTATTTTCAATTGCACTGAAAACAATTGCTTGTTCTTTTGATGGAAATACTTTTTGTGAAACAGCTGATGAATAACTTTTGGTAGAGGTTGTTTTTTCATTGTTTTGGTTCGTATCATGAGAACTACTGTAGTTATTAGGTCCCATGATGTGTTTTGGTTGTGAGAAGACTCTGAGACAAATATCAGAGCCGCCCCTGTAAGTAGTGATGCGCAAAGCAAGACCAAGACCAAGACCGATATGGTCTTGGTATTGGTCTTGGTCTTGCACCCTTGGTATTGGTCTTGGTCTTGCATCAAATCCTTAGTCTTGGTCTTGGGTCTTGGTCTTGCATATACGGTCTTGGTATTGGTCTTGGTCTTGCTGCAAGACTTGCAAGACTTTGCAAGACTCTTGCAAAAATTTTGATCTTTTTATAAGTGTGAAAAGCTGTTGCGATTTTAAACCGTAATTGCTTCATCCAAATGAAGAAGAACCCTGCATATGTATGGGAAGTATGTAATTCATAATCTTATAAGATTGCCTATAATTATATTATCATTCGAAATGGATAAATATCGACCGTATAAAAAAATTGTCATTGTCCAGAACAAACACCCCTTGTAATGTAGAATAATTAATGAGAATAAAACTAGGTGCCTAGAATTAAGTTAGGGCAAGTGAGATGCGTAAAAGTTTATAAATTAATAATCACCATTCACATATGAGAATCGTATCTTACTAGCGCGACTTAGTCTGCTTGTGTTTTCTTGGTATCATCCGTCCCAACTGAGCACTCATTTTACTACATACTTCTACTTCATACTTCTATTTCATAATTCATTTTCTAGCTCATTCTACAATGGTTTTGTACCATTTTCTTTTATAAAATAGAAAGAATCTCTGAAAGCGATCAAAAGTATTTCTGATAAAACTAACTTCAATTTTTGCAGAAGGCCTTTTTCCAAAAAACGAAAATTAAAAATAGTTCGAGATTTAATACGCGCATTTATAAAACTAGGTATCTATTTAAAAAGTCAGTCGTGTGAATATCTCAGTTGAGTTAGTTAATCAGCATGATCGAAAAAATAGATTCAAAATAAGGGCAATATAAAATTTCAAATATCTCCAAAAGTGGCAACTGGATAAATGTCATCAACAAAATTCAGATTTATAGATTATTCTTAACGTTTGCTTAAAACATTCTGCGCGATAGAAAAAATAATAAAAATAAAAAACCATGTAGTTTACTTTCCCCTGGCTATGAACTGTCGGGATTCTTTGAAAACAGCTCGGTAAGGGAAATCCTAGAAGGGTTGAAATTACGGTATAGGTATAGGGTATTTAAGAATTTTTTGAAATCCGGAAATCCTAGAAGGGTAAAATGAACTCGCTTTTCACCCAAAAACTTTTAATTCAATATTTTTAGAATCTGTAAAATAAAGATCGATCATAAGAGAGTTCAAAGATTAAATTAATTAGGTTATTTATTAGCATTTCTTATCTAATCATTGAGTAAAATAATATGTTTCCTACCAATTTGGTGTTTGGTTACGGAACTGCAAGAGTCTTGCAAGTCTCGCAAGTCTTGCAGCAAGACCAAGACCAAGACCAGGTTAGTCTTGGTATTGGTCTTGCATCCCAGTATTGGTCTTGGTCTTGGGTCTTGGTCTTGCATAGACGGTCTTGGTCTCGGTCTTGGTCTTGCAAAATTGCAAGACCAAGACCAAGACTGCAAGACCAAGACCAGTCTCGCAGCATCACTACCTGTAAGCTTCCTTCACTAATAAAAATATCTGGAGCACGCCCCCGTAATACTAATTACTTTTGTAAATGTGTAGAATGCTCCTAATTTGGAGCGTGAAACACGAGGCAAAGGAACTTATAATAGTAATATTTTGGATATTTTCTGAAATATTCAATGTTATTTAGCTCGTTTACTAACACAGAGACAAGTACCTTTGCCATTGCACAGCATTTAATGCATGCGGAATATCTTCAGTGTATCTGTACAACTTCTCTAGTGATATGATTAACATTTTTCACATGAAACTATTGTGTTTTATAATAATTCGGGAATGATCGTATTATCACAATGACATTCTGTCCGTTGAAGTAGAAAAACTTGTTTGGGCATTGGTAGTAGGGCGACCATTCCCGCGCTGATATATTTCGTAAATAGGAGACATGAATAAGGTTAATCGTGAAAAGTTACGGATTATTCTATCGGTAAATTAATGCTAATTACAGGGCTGTTACATGAGATTATCGAATATTTTGACAAAAATAACCAAAATTGCGCTTTTCCAAAAACAAAAATTGGATTAGAATTGTAGATGCATCTTTTCACAAGAAATATGTTTCAATGCAAACTTTTTGTTACAACTTTTTTGTTCTCTGAAATGATCATTTGACATGTAATTTATATGAGTATGATTTATTAAAAAGGTTTTTTTTCTAACTTTTCGACCATTTTTAAGTATATACCTATAACACGTCGGTTATCGGCACTGTTAGACGTTCTAGTGTTCTATTACGTTATTATCTACCAGAAACGGCGGATGTTATGTGATCAAATGAATTCATACTCAAAAATATTCTAATATAATAATCTTGAATTATTCAATTATATTTGCTGGGCGTATATATAAAAGATCAGTAGAAGAGCACCTGAATTCGTTCTTCAGTTATTGATCATTTGTTACCAGTGATGTATTACTCATTTTTATGTTGAACGATAATGTCTTTTAATAAAGGTATTATCATTATTATTGTTGAAGACAAAATAATATAATTTTTAAACAACTTGCCAACGTGGGTTATAAAAGTACGAGACCACAGAGGAATTTATGAATATTGAATTTATTTTCAAGATGGAATTTGAGCATAAATTACGCACAAATATCAGAATATAGGTATGTTCATAAACATTCCGACCTTCTCTTGATAAAAATAATTTTGATAAAACGGAACTTCAAAGTTGGTAATTATACTCTCCACAAGTTGCACCTGCACTGTAATTATATATGAATATAAGTAATAAAGTAATTTCTAGGAATTAATAAAATGGTGACTATTATCATGAAATCTGAACTATCTTTTTTGCAAATCATTGAACCCTTAAAATATTCAAGAATTATTTGTAGTTAGTAGTGTAAGCAATCAATATTATTGAATACAGATTTGATCAAATTATTGCAAAATTGGTCCTCTAAATCAGAAAGACTAGACTTTACTGAAAAATATTAAAACTCTTTGATCATTTTTTATGTGGCCGGTTGGGATAATTCCAGCACACTGATGAGTGTGGATAATCAACGTGCCTAGTTTTGAGCGAGTGTACATTGAAAATTTGTATAAAATCGGAGAAAATGTGAAGTTGCCCGTTGACCATTCATCATTCTCATTAATGGTATTCTAGACACTGGAAATGATCAAAGCAAATTGAAACTAAAAGCGTGCACGCCGCTCTTTGAAATAATAAATAACAAACATGTCATCTTTGTCGGGTTGATAACACAATCTAGAACATACTTTGACGAATGCAGGTAAAGGTTATTACGCTACTATAACGACTTGATAAACGTCGTTATTAAAACATATTCAGTAATTATATGAACAACCACCAACTAAAAACAAGATACCGATACCGGCGTATACTTAGGAAATTTTTCTGCGACCATAAATAAGGCTGTCAAGTTTTTCTTTGGGAAGCGATAGGTACTGAAATAAGCGCGCTCTCCAAGCCCTGAAATAAACTATGAGTCTATTGTATAGTTACCTACATAATTGATAGTGAAAATGAACGTGGATAGAGAAATTGTTTTGATTACAACGAAAACGGAACAGGGCTTCAACTATACATGTGTTATATTATAATTATTATGTTGTTTTACCTATATCAGCAATAAAATGAAGTGAGATATGTCAATTGTCCAATTATAAACAGTAGGTAGTTCAAAGAGAGAAAATGATTTAGTTCTTAAAATAATGATTAAAATTTCTCTATCTATTTTGAAATTATGGAATTATATTGTCAATGTAATCATTTTTAAACGTAAACCCGATTCTTTATTTGATATTTGAAATGTCAATCAAAGACCAAAGTTATTTGATACGTTCTAATTCCGTCAAAAATTTATACTCTGTGTCACAAATCAGATACTAATGAATGACTTATCAAATAATTAAAGACGACGCGTGTCAACGGTTTCCTTATCTCTTATTTTTTCATTGAATTTATTCCATATATTTGCTATAAACACACTGTATAACTCATGATATTTATTTCGTATAATGAGAAAACATTATAGATTTACGTACTTTGTTAACATCTAGAACAAGTTTTCATTCAAATTATAAAAAGTTGATTTTCTGCTTCAAACGTGTAGGTATATTAATGTAATATCTTGCAATTAACAATATGAATATTTGAAGTGAGACGTTCTTATGATGCGGATTCCACTAGCATCCCTGAAATATAGAATCGATTATCTTCTCGATTCATTTTCATATAAGTAGAAAAAAAGTGAATGCTCCTTGCTTGGTGTTATTAACATTTTCTAATAGAACAGAAGTGAGTTGCTGGCAGATAACTTATGGACTAGTCATCCGGTAGCTTGAGTAAAACAACCCATATCGGGATTCCTGCATGCAAAATTTGCAACTGGAAAATAAGGAGAAGAAGAAGAATAACTAGCGGGCACCAACGGCGTTGGACGAGTCTTTTAATGTGAAGCGGTCGAAGGAAGAGATATTTCAACTTGAGTTCTGACAAAGACGTACTCCTATGTATAGGATTTAAAGGAGCGTTTTCTTGGTAGAAGAGTTATCAGCAGAAAATAATTGCAGAACGGAGGTCTTTTCTAGTGAAAAAAGAATGAAGATGAATGGTTTTCAGTGAACTTGAATATCTGCTATTCTATGGAACTCCACATATAAGTTATGGATGGTATTGAACGTACCTAACGAAGTGACAATAGTTTCAATCTTATATGAATATTGAGATCTTTTTCTTAGATTCTTAGATTCTTATGAAAAGTGTTCTCAATCTCCAAATAAATGGTAAAATACATTTTGAAATAGAATTTATGGATTGTGTAGAGGAACAATAATTAATTCAATGTACCTACTCAAGGTGGTGGAGATTTCAAAGTGTTTCAAATTATCTTTTATATTATATCTTTGAAGTCAAGTTTATACAATTTGGGAGGCTTATAAGAAAATTGATATAAAAGCATTCAGGAATAGATTTTGCAAAGGGAACAAGAAATAATTTATCTACGATTCACATTTGAAAATGACTCGGGGTTGGGTGTGTTGATGTGAATTTTGTTATCATTTTACTTTTCTTTCGCTACTTTAATACGCCTAGTAAGGAAAGTACCTATTGTAATCGTGAAAAATTGAACCCAGTAAATATATTTTCAATCATTGGTTTATTTGTCTGTTTGCATGCCTATGCCGAGATTATCTTAGGATCAGATTGACCGTTATTTTTCTTTTTTTTATTGGTAGGGTGTCGATATGGCTCATTAGTGATACAGATTGGGCTTCCTGTTTGCAATGGTTACTGGGCAATAGCTGAAACACGGCTTCAACGATTTTGATGAAACTTGTAAAACATTTTTTTCTATATCACCTATAATAACGCGTATCTCTGAGAGGAAGCAGGAATAATTTATTCTCAAATGAACTATAAAATGTTGTAACTGTGTATTCATATTCTCGCTGAACGGTTCCTCCTACGTCAAAATTGAATATGACCATTGATTGTTATTAGTATTGGTACGCTGAAGAAAAAAATTAACTGTAACGTGACCTTATCAGAAAATATTTGATGGAAGTCCTTTTGAGAGCGGTAGGATATTCGTGTGAGTGGACACACCAGGTTTTTGTATACCTACATGTATCCAATGAAATATGTCAGCTGTTTTCAGTAAAGTGACAACTTGGATGAAGTCATTTTTCTTAATACATACTTATATCGTATCGAACTGTGTTTGTGAGACGCGCTTCATTTCTTTTGCTCTCAATATTTATCACTGACCATAAAGTGGCCGACATGTGACATATACGCATATTTATTAAGTAAGCCTACGATCCCGCCGTCTTCGGCGGTCGAAAGTTATGGAGATCTCACCACAGGCACCTGTTGATACATTTTTAAAAAGCTGCGCTGGAACCCGTGGACCTTCAGGCCACGCTCGACCACTCGTCCTCTATTCGCTTGATGTCAACATATACACTACATTCAGAAACTGCTTTCGTTCAAATGTTGGGTCAGAGGCGGTGCTCATTGGCTGAATCATACCAAAAAATCAGCAGTGCCTCCCAAATATTCATGTATTAATATATAATATATAGTTTTATTTTAAATAGATTGACAAAATTATAAGATGACGAAGACGTGCATCTCCTTTTTTAATAATATCTATAAAAATATAAAATATGTAATAATAATGGGAATGAAAGGCAAATAAATGTTTAAGACTAGAATATTAGTTATTTTACCATAAAATTAGAAAACCGAAATAACACAATTGGAAGTTACTTATTCTTAATAAGAATCTTCCTACTACCTTGTGATGCAATGATAGAGAGTTAGACTATTTCGCGAAATTATGGGATCATTTTTAAACCATATAGTTTATTTTTAGTAGGAAACTCGTGCCGGTAATAAAGACCAATAGATAGATCTCCTATAGTCGAATAATAAACAATAATGGAAGTCGAAACCACGTGTCACAAATCTTTAAATCTATTCTGCTGCAGAAATCTTTCAGACTTCAAGATTTCGTATCAAGGATGGCATGAACATATCCAGAACATATCCAGAAGCTCCATTTTGAATTATTTACCAACTGAATTGGAGATAATGATACAACCTATTCTTCTTATTTGCTATGTTGACTTTAGGAGAGATTAAACTTCTCGGTATTGAAATAATTATGTTCCGCCGCTACTGAATGAAATTTCACTTCTCAAATTTTCGTTGCGTAAACTGACGAACAAGAGATAAAAAAATAATAATACGTGATCATTTATTTGAAACTCACGATCTATTTACTTAACTTGAATGTTAATGAATTGGTTGGTAAATATTGGGAATAAATTTCAATAATATATTAACCTACCATCATTGAATCCAGTTCAAAAGCTAAAGTCCGGTAAGTATGTACCTACCTAGCTAACTTTATCATAAAATCGATTTGATAGTTACGTCAATTCTAGGCGCTCACTCATTTGTTTTAAATTTCGGAAATTATGTAAATGCATTTATCACCCAGGCTTGCTTTCAATATGAGTATCAAATAAGGAATCTGCTTACATATATTATTACAAATCATTATGCAAATCAAAAGCCTCTTACTTGACATGATTTTTCGAAGAACAGGTTTAGTGAATCATAATTAATTTATTTAATATTTATAGAAACTAATATTTGCTTAGCTTCGACAGTGAATGAAAAAATTAGTTCAATGTCATCTGTCATAACTAGGTATTGATGGATAGCTATACATGTATACACCTTATAATAGACACGCGTAGTTGCTTTGCAGGGAGTCAAACAATGAGCTGAAAAATTAACTTACCAGATATATGTTCCATCTTCCAGCAAAATTTCGTGTGTGTTCCTAAATTCAATACAGTACACTGACAAGTGTTAAGATTGTATAGAATCTGATATATAACATCGTACTGGGCAGGATACTGGAGCCTTTGACTTCTTTCACGTTTTTGAGTAAATAGGCTAGTAAAGTACCTATCTCTGAAAAGAGTTTCTCCCTTCATTTACTGTTCCATTTTTTTCATAAATCTCAGTAACATTGAAATCTACTATCTGACTGCACGTAAGAGCTTCTTCATCTAGGACCTAGGATAATACAGCTGCAAAATACCATTCTTAAAGAAGTTTCCTATTGGTAAAACTGATGAGAAGAAACTCTTTGCCTGTGTTCCTCAATTTGATCCAGTGTATCGTAGTCAATGTAAAAGATCGTCGGCTATGGTCAGTATTGAGTGATACTATAATACTTTTCTGTTTCTAAATGAAAGCAATTCATCACAGGAATTTATTAATTCAATTCAAGCGAGGGAAACTGCAGAAAAACCTCGCCCATGGCAACTGAAATTTATCAATCAAACTCTAACATTTGTTTTTGCAACATTTTATACTTGTCAGTATAAAGGATTGAATTTAGGAAAACCGGGTCTATACTAGCCTATAGTTCGAGATAAGTACTCTATGAATAAGATACATGGAATTTTTTTGAGAGTATAATAATCTATGTACTTTCAACAATGGCTTATGTTCCTAAATTATAACCAGTATAGAGTTACATCACTATTATGTGCTGGTGTCGAAATGGTGTATCGGCTCGATTTATAAAATATCGTTGATTGACAAAATATAAACACTGCAGTCAGTGTTTGACAAAAGCTGATATTCAGTACTAGAAGGATTTTCGGAATGGAACACAAGTATTGTGTCAAATGATGAGTGAGAACACTGTACAGTATACTGGATCGAATTTAGGAACTCAGGCATTATATTGATTGATTTCCGAATATGTACAAAAAACGCGTAATATAGAATTGGTTTGATGGTAAGATAGATACCTCAAAGTTCAGTTCTTGAGAAAAACAACTGTATTTTCGACTTCTTTCGATAAATTAATGATAAAAAAGTATATTCAGTGAGCCCTGAAATACTGTCATTTATGTTCATGAACCAGGTTTTCCTGTTAATTAACACGACATCAACGCACGTATTTAAATGATGAATATGGGGATAGGCTTAGAACTCTACAGTAGAGTGAACAGTGTATGGGCCCATAAGATGGCCCTTCCAGGTCTGTGACTGAGTTCTCTTAGCATGTATCCTAGTCCCTCATACACTCTCGGCTTTAGGCCGAGAACACAGAAACATACATATAACTTTAATCTTATTTTTTATTTCGTAGTATATTTTCGTGAAAGTATCTTTTTATCTAAATACAAAATATTCATATACATCAAATAAGATGGTTAAGCGATATCATATCACAAAATGCAATCGAATTGCCGCATTCAGAGAAGCTATAGTAATGATTTTCTCAAATCTAAATGTCTGTCAGCATGTGGGTAAGATTAAAATCTTCATTTAATGTTGCGATAGGTATATCTATTACACAGATCAAATTACATTACAAACGCATTTACAATGCGTAATAATTATAAATCTGTGACTTGCCACTAGCATCTCCAACCACAAATCATCGACAGATAGATTTTCCATCTGAAGAGATCAGAAACATTAGGCCAAATGCATATAAATTAAGCACTTACTGAGAGCATTTGCTTTTTAGCAAAAACCACTGCTTCATTAGCAATTGCTTCAAGTAAAAGCAATTGATGGATCTTGATATGAATAAAACTTTGAAACAAATGCTGTTTTATTAAGTTAATATAGCAATTGTTTGCTTAACATAGGTCCAGACATCTACAATGTCACTATGGGTCCTTTCTCCTACGTCTTTGTAGGTAATTACTTTTGAGTGAAGACTGTGAAGAGAGACTAACTATACCATAAATATTGTAATGTGGCAGATTTCAGGCAAGATTACAATTATTGTAGTGATGAAGAAATTAAATAACAATTGATATTTACCAAAAATTAAATGGGAATAGAATTAGCTTTCTTAGTACAACAATGATAATTTTAAAGATTCATTAACAACAAAATTTCAGATAACTTCAGTTTTATTCATTGGATTTCAAGGCATTGCTTAGATTTTGTAAGAAAAAGCAATTGCTACATTTCTGTTCATTAGACCCATTACTTTTGATATTATTATAAAATGTTTTGTTGGGAGACAAATATGCAAAGATAATAAAAACATATCGAAAAATTGAATGAAAAAATATAGATTCACTTCGTTTATTGATGCACTGATAACTACAAAATAGTATTATTAATAATATTATCTAATACATTTTATTCTATGTTAAATGATTCTATAATTTCTACATAATGAATTATTCATAATTACAAAAATAAACGACTCATAGCCGTATTCATAATCAAACCTGTATTGCGCAGTATTATGCGTAACTTAATTGTCGCAAATTAGTTATTACGTTAAAGAACTAAAAAACGTTATTTTCATTTTTATAAGGTGTGGTTGTGCTAACTTGAACTCAAATGAGCACTACCACCTGTTGAAAATAGTTTTTCCTGCTTTCCAAATGTTAAATCTGGTATAACTATATCTCGAGAAAAAAAATGATAACGACTTGGTAATATCTTTAATCGATACATAAGTACTCACATAACAACGAACTGATTATTTTTAGCCAAAATCTCTTGAGTGTTTTTTTTAATACAAAATATGGCCGAATTTTTTAAATTAAATTTTGCAATATCGTAACCAAACTTGGTAGAAAAATCAGTCGTTGACTAACCAAGAAAAAATTTGATAATCAATATATTGACTTCAGTCTCAAAATAGCTGCTTTTGTTTGTCCAAAAAATTCTCCATGACTTAAATGATATTGCAAATAGCTTTGATTGGTTGATACGACTACATTTTTTCAAAAAAGGGAAGTTCGTACTGTGGTCCTCGAGGGTCAAACTCATTGTGCTGGTTCTGAAATCATCAGAATCTGAAAATGTTTACTATGCAAATCTTGTGAACCTACATACGAAATAAGCAAGGCAAGGCGAATTGTAACAATAATCACGTTTTATACATTTGGAATTATTATCCGAACCAATTTAAACAGACATAAATCGTATGATTTCTACAAAAATATTTAAAAAAAGAATATTTAAAGAAACAAAGCAAGTGAAATTATTAGATATGATATAGGTATAATTTTGAATGCATTTAAAGAGGATATAAAACTGAAAGGTTTGATGAAATTTTGTTGATTATTGCATTATTGCCTACATGAAATATCAAGCAAATTTCTTCAACGTTAAAAAAACATGAAATGCAAGATGTCAGAACATCTCAGTTTGATAGATCGAAAGAAAAGACGTCTCTTACGGAAATTAGAATGAACTGTTCTCTAATTTCACGGAAGTACGATAGTCACGCGGAAGCTTAGGTACCGCTCTAAGATTATTCTTGAATTTATTTATCAAATGTATATAGATTCCAAGATCTGTGTAACTTGAGAATTATTATGTCCCCGTTCTCCAGAGACCAATGATGGAGACATGGAAAGTTCTGACTGATAAATTTATTTCACAGCAGCAGCGTGAGCAGTACATTGGCCCGGCGTACGATCCATCCCGCGACCATTCGCCGAATCTTCCGTCGTGTGACTCGTCAATGGGGGACCCCGATCCCAGCGTCTCCAGCGGCAGTTCTTGCAGCACTCCGTCCAACAATAATCACCAGTCCTGTGGCTCCGACATTTGCCGACCGCCCCCTACAGCCACACAACAGCAATTGCAACAGTCGAGGTCCATCACACCACCAGAACTTTGTGCACGGTAATAATTGACCTCTTATATCCTTTTATTGCCTTGGCCATATAATCAACTTAATTTTTTATTACCATCCGATATGGTCGTTGCCAACAAAGTTAGGTATGATATCCAGACTTAAACCTGGTTTTAACCTATTTGTTAGGTTCACGCAAATGTATTTCAACTGCTTCCATTTAGATATTCTCGTTACAAGTTTTTCGTTTCATAATATCTTTCTTGGCCAGTACTAGGCCAGGACCTAAGTATATGAAAAATCTATATTCCCACCAACTGGGATTGATTATACTTAAAGCTAGCCTCTCGCATTTTGATCACATAATTAATTATTAGGTATCAGACTTAAGTGTTGGTTTGTAGACTGGACAAGTTAAAAGTTATTTCTCTAAGAACTAATCCAGGATTTGAATCTTTGGACCAAATACGGAGAATGTTGAGAGTGCTGAGCTTCGTTACCATGAACTTGCTTTTCTTGAGCTGCTTTTTCAGAATCTGTCAGGAATAACTCAGGAACTGAAAGCACTAAACAAGAAAACGAACTTGACGACTAGTTGGGTTACAATCATGAGCAGTCCAGCAGTTGACTTTCATATAAGGGTTGCGCTTGGTCAGATGATACTGATAAAAAAAAATATCATTTCCTATTGGTTGCCACAATCAATTTAGGTATCAAATAAATATTTCCTTCTTGCAGACCACATTCTTCCTTCGAGCATCACATACCAAAGTTAGAGCCTCTTCAACCACCTGGAACTCCTCCAACTCCTCCCCCATCGACTTGTGTGGATGAGTCTGGGTGTGCTGTATGTGCTGGATGTGGTGTTCGTATCACAGAGAGGTTCTACCTTCAAGCTGTGGATAGACGGTGGCATACCACTTGCTTACAGTGTTGTCAGTGTAGAAAGACCTTGGACGGGGACATAACTTGCTTTTCCAGAGACGGCAGTATATACTGTAAAAAGGACTACTATAGGTGAGCTCTCTCTTATACTTTCGCTCCTTTGAATATTCAGTAAGTGGTAAAAAATATTATTAACATATTGTCCATTCAACAATGAAGCCATTTGTCCATAATTGAAATTTGTTTCTAGGCTGGTTAATTCATTTGAGGTAAGAAACGCGTTCTATATACGCTACAACCTCGGTTACAACTCAAACTTGGAAACAAATAAAAACAGCTGAAAACTGATTTCTAAGGGGCTTAGGTATATTAGAAAAATAACCTTCATGAAAGGACTGCCTACATTTATGTGCCATGCGCTTGCATCATTCGAAAAGAGTCTCAGTACCACCTTTCGTAAAATATTTAATTTACGTTTTAAGATCGAAACTTATTCTTTATATAAACCAGTGATATTATTCGATTCTAGAAAATTTTATAATTCACAATTTTGAGAATAAAACAACCATTTCTTATCTATCTAATTAAATTTAATGATGGTTGATTTGATTGTTCCGTAAGGTTAGGGAAAGTGATACGGACACTATGACCTTAGACAATGGTAACTATTCACTATTGCTATGTTATTCATTAATAATTATAGGGATAAGAGAGGGAGGTTTTTTTATTTCAGGTTGTATTTCCCCCTATGTACTCCTTTGTTTCTTTGAAAATTATACAAAAGTTGTCATAATCTAAAGAGGACTATTTATGAAAATCGTTCTCTGTCCATGTAGAGGTACCTACTTTTAATCAAAGTAAGTAACAAAATTGAAATCATATATTTTATATAGATTACTCAATATTTCGTATGAGTACGTAACAGCTGGAACTGGCCCACAATTCAAACCAAATTATCAAACAGATAACAGAATGATCTTTGTGACCTTATTCGATAGACACAACAAGTTGTTATCTGAATACCGCTTTAAAAATAGATCTCAATACAGAACCAATATGCAAAAGTTGATGTTTATAAAACGGCATTCAAAACAAATTCTTCAACAAAGTATACCTAGTTTTCTTTCTCTTCAATACTAACATATTTATAATGAGTTATAAAGAGAATTTAAATTTCTATCGAAATTGTTAGAGAAAACCCAAAACCGTTTTATTATATGATGCTGATTTGAGAACCACAATAAGTAACAAAATCTGATTGAATAAATCCTTGAAGTATTAACTTTAGAGAAACGCTTTGTCTGTATGAATACTGAGAGAATGTTTTGTATAATCAAATAAAATAAAATAAATTTAAATGCAACATGTACTTTGTTACATTCAAAGTTACCAGAATTTCCACTTGCAGAACCACATAGTGGAATCTCCTGCAACAGCGAATATCCCAACAATCTCTTTTTCTTTCTTGCATACCAACTGTTGGGGCTATCTGCAGAATATGCGTTGCTACTGTTTAATATGACTGTTTGATTAATTGCATAACGAGTCTTATAAAATGCCACAACGTCGACCTCTTTCACTCCCGCGGACTGCTTCAAGGCCAACTATTTCGAACATTTCAGTAAATGGACATATATTCGATGGGAATTTTTTTTGCTGTAAGTGCTTCTCACGTCACTACGATTCCATTTGCTTGGATAAAGTCTTTCTTTTAGCGACACTGACAAACATATTTAAGACATTCCATGTAAGCCAAATTTAAGTTTTCCAACTGCTGTACACTAGTCGCATTTTAAGAAAGATCACGATCAAATTGGATGCAGAATCAATAAGTCGTTCCACTTCAACCCAGAAATTCACATAAATTGCTCTTAAAAGGGAGAATTGATTATCGTAAAATAGATATTAAGATTTTATCTTCTTTTATATAAAAATTTAAAATGATCTTTCATGATAGTTATGACATGATGGCAACTAAGAAATGATATTCACAGAAGTACAGACTACCTTTTACACGCATATACATATACATACACGATTGTTTGTTTTATCTGTCTCTTGTGAAAGTTCAAGAAAGAACTTGTCCGTTATCCACATGAACTTTTAAGGCTGTTTTTAGTTTGCCGAGTTATGAGAAAATATAATAATATAAATTTCAATTTCAACCTGTGCTATAAATGTGGTAGATCAAACCACAAGCATAAAAACTGTAGTAATGAAATCAGATGTCTAATATGTGCTGGTAGCCATCTTACTAAAATGTGTACAAGCCAATCTAAAAAGTGTATAAACTGTTTTTTCTACAATGATAAATTCAAAAAAGATAGAGCTACTGATCACTGCGCTACTGATACGTGCTGCGAATATCTCAAGTACAAACTGAACAAGATTATCAATGAAACTGATTATCCCATCAAACCTATTTTACCAAATTCAATTGGTAATGTAGGAAATAGATTGATAAATCAAAATCAATAATTTCTTATCAATGGAGGATAATAATTCTTCTATTGAAGAAAACTTTAGTGATCTTTGCAGCTTAAATAAATTTCTATGTCATGATAACTTACTGATACTGCATCTCAATGTCAGAGGTCTAAATTCTAATTTTGAAAATCTTGAAATTTTTATTCGTAACTTAAGTGTCAAACCTGAAGTCATAATATGTTCCGAGACTTGGCAACTACCCTGTTTTACTTTTTTTCACCTTGATGAATACAGTTGTTATTATAATCATAGTAATGTCAATAAAGCCGATGGAGTTGTTATGTATATTAAGAAATCTCTACAATTTAGCACGTCAATTGAAGTGTCGGGACAAGTTAAGTTTTTGTCTACTAAAATTAATCTGAATGATGGTAGTGTATTTAAAATATCTGGTGTGTACCGATGTCATGATGTGAGCAAGGAAGACTTTATTAAGGCAACATACGAATACATTAATTTAAATAGTCATGGGAAAAATCATGCTATAGTTGGTGACTTTAACATTAATTTGTTGTCAACAGATCTGTTAGCAAATGACTTTCTGTCAAATTTTCTAGACAGAGGTTATTTACCGCATTTCAATGGTGTAACCAGACCTAATGATTCTGGTGGAACTTGTATTGATAACTTCTTTATCAAATCTAACTTATGTAATTTAAAGTCCTTTACTTATACTAATACTTTTACTGATCACTTTCCGATCTTTGTCAGTTTTGATCATCTTAAAAGAAATAATAGTAGTAACAATAATTGCAACAATCGTATTGCTCCTATAAATTACAACCAGCTTGCTATTCTTAGTAGTGAATTTAATTGGTCGACGTTACTTGAAATACAAGACCCTGATGAATTTTTCAATGTACTCACTGATAGTATTGAGTCTTTAGTTAGTGATGCTAAGTTTAAAATCAGAAATAAAAAAAACAGAAATAGCCCATGTAGTCAATGGATAACTCAGGGCATTATGGTTTCATGTAAGACTAAAGAGCAACTATATAATATTTGGAATTTAGACAGGGATAATGCAGAACTTAAAAGTCAATATAATACATACTGTAAAATTCTTAACAAAACAATTAAATTAGCCAAAAGTAACTTTGAGTCAGAAAAAGTCAGAAATTATTTTAATGATAGTAAAAAACTGTGGAATTATGTAAAAAGCAAGCTCGGAAAAAATAATCGAGCTAAAGACATTGATTATATTATTAGTGATGATGAAATTGTTTCAGATAAAAAATTAATTGCTGATAGTTTTGTTGACTTTTTTACTAATGTTGGTGAAAATCTTGCGAGTAGGCTGGGTAACAATGATGAAATTAATGATGAAACTAATTTTGAAAAAACTGTTGAATATAACTGTATAAGTATATTTTTATTACCTACTCATAAATTTGAAATAGAAAAAGTTATCCATGAAATGAAAGACAAAGCTGGTGGAGTGGACAATATTCATAGCAAGATACTAAAATGTATAGCCAAAGATATTAGTCTGCCTTTAGAATATATCTTTAATAACTGTATAAGCAGAGCCATCTGGCCCACTGCTTTGAAGAAAGCTGATATTATTCCAATTTACAAGTCTGGTAACGCCCATCTGGCTACCAATTACAGACCTATCGCTTTGATTTCTAACCTGGCTAAAATCTTTGAAAAAATCATATATGTTAGATTATATAATTTTTGTATTGGTAATAATTTGATCGCAAACAATCAATATGGTTTCATGAAGAATAGGGGTACTGTTGAAGCCCTAGCTTATACCTCTAACTTTATTTACAATAATTTGGATAAAAACCTAGCTACCGTGTTAGTATTCTTGGATCTTGCTAAGGCTTTTGACACAGTGAACCATAAAATTCTTCTAAATAAACTGTGGCGTAAGGGAATAAGAGGTCTGCCTCATAAATTGATTGATAGTTATTTATCGAATAGAGAGCATTGTGTCAAAATAAATAATTGTACTAGTGGTTTTAGATCTGTGAAAATTGGAGTTCCCCAAGGGACTATTTTGGGACCACTTCTTTTCATCTTGTATATTGATGATATATTTGATATTGTACCTGCGAATGCACTAGTTTCTTATGCAGATGATACTGCAGTTCTGTGCAGTGGAAGTAGTTGGCAAGTAGTTCATGAATGTCTGACTGAATGGTTAAAAAAATTAGATATGTGGTTAAAAGGCAATCAGCTTACGCTCAATGATGATAAGACTACATACATTACTTTCGGAAGCTACATTGATAGTGTTCCCACTAATTTTCATTTGTTTATTAAAGATAGAAAACTGAAAAGAGTAGAAAGCTGTAAATATTTAGGGGTTGTGTATGACTGTCACATGAAATGGAACAAGCATGTAACTGAGCTAATTAAAAAAGTCAAGTATTTCACTTTTTTATTCTATAAATTAAGTAATTGGCTACACCCATCTATACTGAAAACTATATATCATGGTCTATTCGAAAGTGTTATAAACTATGGAATCATTGCTTGGGGTGGTGCGTACGATAATACGATGAAACCTATTATAAATTTGCAGAATAAATTGATAAGTAAAATGAAAATAGAAAATGAAATGTTAGTACCTTTAAAAATTAACCAGTATTTTGTTGTGAATGCGCTTACTTATTATTTTACAGAGTGTAAATTAATGCACTCTGGGAGATTTATAAATACACGTAATAGACAGATAACTTTACCAAAAATTAGTAAGACTTTGAGTACCAAAAATGCGTTTTTTGTGGCAATAAAATATTTCAATTTAATTCCGAATAATCTAAAAGAACTTGATTGTAAAAAGAACTTATTAAGAAAGAATTTTGGGATGTGGATTAGATCTATTGAATTATAAATTAAGATACTATATAGGATAGCAAAATATTATATAATTAGTCGTAAGGAAATTTATACTTTGAACATTGTATTGGATAATGAATATTTTTCTTTAACTCAATGTATATATAATTGGATATTATTGTATTTTTCTGGTGTCTATGCACAGGTGTTATGCACCTCTATAGAATGTATGTCAGAAGTAAATAAATAAATAAATAAAAAATAAATAAATAAATAAATTTATATGTAAAAATATCTATAAATATAAATTTCTAGATTTGAATATGCACTTCCGAAATATAAATGCACAGAGCCGTCAGGTTATGAGTTCCTACTTGTACTTCAGTTCTTTTGAAATCTGCAAAATCCAGCGGATAGTGTTGTGGCCTTTGTATTATAGAGATAATTCCAAAAAAGTTGTTGCCAGGTGTATACCTCATATTAAAATGATGGGTATCTATAATTTTTGGTTCAAAGAATTTTCCAAAACAATTATTTGCAATTAAAGTAAAACTTGCATTCCACGTTACATGAACTATAAATCTTAGAATTGCAACGTGACAAATATTTTGGTAATCCTCACGGAATTGAGAGCAGAATGATAATTTTTTTGTAAATCGATTCTCAATAACCAATAACTGATGCTATTATTTGCTATGCCTTCCATTGAAAGGATGCTACTTTCGAATACGAATATCTAAATATAAACAGATCAAATTAATTTCAAAATTATATAATACTTCAGAGATACTTGTTGATTATGCGCATATTAATTTTAATGTTTATTTAATGTTATATGAGACACCGCTTCTGCTATAAAGCTCGAAAAACAACCATTTACTGGTTATCACTGATAATATTTAATGCAAATTTTATTAATAAAATATCTTAAGTATAAGAGAAAATGTAAGAATTTTTCTATCTTCAAAGAAATGCTTTTTCCATTTCACTTTATATTTTATAAATTCAAAAAGCAGTCTGCAAGATATTTGAAACAAAATTTGGGGTCTTGTTTAATAATTCATTATTTAAGATTTTCGAGTATAACGGATTGTTCAAGGTGAACTAATAAGCCGATCCGCCGGCTATATCAAAACATCATCGAAGAACTTTGGGAAAAATCTCCGTGGTCAAAACAGACATGATAAATCACTAGAAATAATTTTCGTGTCTCAAACTTATCGCTAGAGGCCATAATCCTCAAACTTGAAAAATAATTTTCTCTAAAATATACCCAATAATAGTAGGTCTAAAATAAGACCTAAATTCGGAACGAATTTTGTTAAATACTCTAATTCTATTTTTATATAGGTAAAGGTTGAAGGAAAGTGGAGAAGTGTTTATGAATAAATGTCTACAACTTTGGTTTTGTTAAACCGATTTCAGTGAAATGCTATATGTGAGATAAAGGTAAAAACGCTTAAACGTGGATAACTTTATCGATGTTCTTTGCACTTTTCCAAGTAAGTTAGAGATCATTTAAATTTGATATACCTAAGTAATAAATGGATCAAAAGGGAAGTTTATTTTCAGGACAACCTAGGTTACATAAAATTACTTATGTGAACTTGTATCTATGGGGAACATTAAAGGATTTTTTTTATTAGGTAAAGTTCGACCAATTATGCAGGATGACATGATATAATTTATTAAAAATGCAATAAATAGCCTATCAGTGGATAGGATAAAAGCAGCTTCTTATGTTTATCAGCAACAGACTACCTCTTCGTTTAAAAAAACGATGTATAACAATTCGGAAATTTAAGTGTCCTTGAATTTTTAATTATAGAGATGATGATCTTCCTCCTACTGTTTTTCGTTCCAAACTAATAATATGCCCTGCCAACGTCAAATTCTTATTTAGATATAGTTTATAATAAACTTTGTTCCGTACACCATTTTCTGTGTGTAGTTGTTAATTTTGTATTAAAAAAAAACTAATTTGGCAAAAATAATACTTTGTGATTGCAATTTATACTACAATGAAGGCAAGTACCTACTCATCATCCTAGAATTTAATCTGTTTTCTCAGTAATTCACAACAATTGGTGTTGCCATACCTATGGAGTTTTAAACAAAACGAGTTTTGATATTTTTCATGGGAAAGTGCCCTTCACCTACGACAATTGGAACTAAATTGTATTTAATTACATGATATGTGATTGACTAAGCTTTGTTCTTTCGCATGACTGATTTCGTTAAAACCGGGTAAAATAAACTTAAGTAGTAGCCATTTAATCATAAAAAACTTCCCCACTCTCCCAAATCCCTTATTAAAAAAAAAAAGAAGAAGTGTTTAACATAAATTGTCCAGAACTTAGGCCTGATTCTAGCTTACCTATTTAAAACTCACTATAATTCGGCATATTTCATAGAAAAATAGTTTTACAATTTTTCTACCAGGAATTAGCTCTGCACTCTAGCTAAAGACATTATTTCCAGCGATTTCACTTGGCTCTTTTTTCTCAAAGCTTTAGGTATCTGTAATGAGTATTTCCAGAGAAACAGCAGGGGGATAGGCTTAGGTGGTAGACCTTTCAAATTTCGTTACGATTCTCTTATATGACATACAATAAAATAATATCTGATAGGTACGTACCTAATACGCGTCGATAATATTCGTAAAATATTTCAACATATTTGTGTCACATCGCAATTACGTTCTCTTGAAGATACGATATGATTCTTTTTTTACTTTACTGTTCATTTTCTGTTCTTGCAGCATAAGCGATTAGAAACTGCCGATTAGAAATTAAGTTTCGAATGTACATACTCGCCTTGCTTATCTTTCTAGTTCACCTACGCTTCAACAGTTTGCTGTGTGTTTTTCTGTGACAAGAAATGCGGACTTTGGCGTTACTATAAGCCGACATCTCGAATAGAATTAATTTGACATGGAAGAAATGATGTGAAATAATCCACCTACTTAAAGAAATAAGTTTCATTAAGATATCTCAGAATGGGAATAAAATACCACATCTTGACTGAAGCGAATCAAATTAAAGTGAAGTGCAAAATCATTTCTTGTCAGAATGCATTAAGTGGTATTTTTTCAAGCTCAATGAAGTATTATTTCTGTCTGCTGTTGTTTTGTAGAAATAATGATAAATAAATCAGTTTAGTCTGGAACATCCACATGCAGATGAAATTTTTTCGAAATTCAAAAGTGTGAACGATCGCAATAGGTACATTTCTATATGAAATTTACCTAAAAACTATTCTGAAAGAGTTCGTATTACATAAATGGAGTATTAACCAAAACATTTCAACGAGTAGCTCAGTCTCTTTGAGTTCAAGCACTGATTTCAGTCTATGTTAACGGCGCCAAGAATAAGTTTTCGGACAGAACCCGCTAGCTATAATAGTAGGCTTGTGTAAACAATGTGCTTACGACTTAGCGCTAGTCAGTTTCATTTCCAGTGCCAGACATAGGTATTTTCCAAAAAAACTCACAGTGAATTTGGATATCTACATATCAAATTTTATCTTACTTGGTTTATTGGTTCAGCTTCGGCTGCTACTTTGATAAATTCCCTTTTGAGTAGGTACTTGTGTTATTTATCTTGAGGTTTTTTGAAAAGGCATATATTTCCTACCCATAGAACAAAGATGTTGCAAAATGCACTTGAGCGTCCAGGAACCTATATCCTTATAATTTCTAATTTTCATATTAATAGCAATCGCAGTTTGTTTCTGTATGTTGAGTCCTGCCAGTCAGCACAAAGGCTTTTATATACAGGGTGGGTCATGGATGGTACCTTAGACGTTTACGTAGAAAGGGACGTAGGATCATTCTGAAAATTTCGTTACTTAAGTAATTGCTCTTGATCTAAAATATTTTCAGAGATAGAGCGTTGCTGCTTATACCAGAAAGTAACAGAATCTTTGTAATTTCAAATGGGACACCATGTATATTACCGCATTTCTGAATTGGTCATTACTTTCTGATTATTTTTTCATATTTATTATCCAAAACATAGTTCGAATTAAATGTTTATTTCTGCGGTATTTCGATTCTTAGGAGGCTGCTGTTTGTAATTCATCAAGATCGTTTATATTGATTCTGTATAGAGAAGTTTGTTCTGCGTTATTTAGAGCATTTAAAAATTTGTGATTTTACTGCTAGATACAAAAATAGTAGAAAGTGCTTTTTTTATACAGAACACTTTGTATATTATGAAATATCCTGATAGTTGACTAAATTCTCTTCGAATTAATGTAGCATGTTCCTATACCTAAATTGAAAGAAATCCGAGATAAGAGTAATATTTAAAAAAAAACGAATTATTTTTCTCATATTGATCCAAGGTGGGTATTACATGTCATGATGGTACATGAATTAGAAATCTTTCACCATAAATTTCTAAAATGACGAACATTGGCTTCCAAACATTTCAAAATACGGGTATTTGTAGATACAGTTGTAGCTTGTAGCCTTCCATATTTCATTGTCATCTAGCTTTTCAATGCAGTTGATCATTTGATGGAGCAGGTCCTATTTACTCTGTACTGGTGTCATGTATACTTTTCTCTTTAAATGATATCACAGAAAAAATCAAGTGCAATGAGCCGGTGCTGTGGTTTTGACAGTTCCATGCTGTCTGATCGTTGAATTTAAAGAGTAAAATACTCGAAATCAGATTCTTCAGATTAATTTTGTTGTGAATATAATACCTAAATCTTTGCACCGATATCCATTTGAAAGCTTCCAGATGCAAAACATTTCATTGCCAATTGCCACAATACCTACCTATGATATCGGTACAAATCCATATACCTACCCAATAATACTTCTGAGAAAAGCAGCCTCACCTTCGTTTCCATATCCAAATCATGAAGTCTTCTAAGAGTTAGAAAAGGATTCAACTTTTCTATCGAATCTCGCACCAATTGTTTGTTTAAACGAAATAAACTTATAAACATATTGTTAGATAAATGATGAAATGGAGTTTCCCTAAATTGCCCATAATAATGCCTCTCACAACCTTTTTGTACTAACATTTTAGCTGCACCCACAATATTATTCACATTATCTAATATAAGATCTTCTACATTCATTTTTGAATAATTGGAAACCACAACCAAACCGTCAAAACATGTGCCTAATTCGACGAGCGTATGTATGTTAAGAGAGCACTCGTTGTCGATCTAACATTTGAGTTGAGCGATGATTTGGAACGATTAGTTCAGTGATTCGTTCTCTGAGAATTGCAATTTCTATAAATCTACGCTCATGATGTCACAAACGTATACGTTAGACGAACGATCAATCTCGATACTTGACTTCCCGGTCTCTTGTTCCTAATCGGTAAATTACTTGGAGAGTCGTCATTTATGGCTGTAACTGGAAGGTTCTCCTATGTTTGTTGCTTGATTTGGGTAAAACCGGCGTCAAAATTGCTGATTTCTGTAAATAGTGGCGAGTGCCTCTGCTATATCTTCACTGGTAGTAACATGTTGGCCATTGAATGACATGGTTTTTATTTCCATAAATGTATGTTTTCCTGATATTCTTTTCTCTTTTTCCCAAACTTCCGTTATGGGGTTGATGGGTTTATACTGGACACATATTCAATCCACGATTGTTTTCTGCTTTTTTCTTTATTTCGTTATCGGGATACTAAATCAAAGATGTCTCAATCAATAATTTTGATGAAGTATTATGATTGATAACTTTCGTATTTACCTTAATTATTTTTGAGGATCTTTTTACATATGCATCTTTTAAGCATCAAAAAGCATTTTCTGCTGTATTTCATATTTTTCATTCTTGCCAGTGGCGTCCGTCTGGGATTTGCATTTAATAATTTTAAAGAGAAAAGTAATAAGCCATTGCTTTTTATATAAGCAAAAATTATTTTTATAATCTTTCTGAGCAAATTTGGTCTCTTTATTTTATCTTGTTTGTCGTACGGTTTTCGTATAAAATATAAGATTCATTTATTTGCATCTCACTAGATGACGAGACGAGAAAAACAACTTATGTAACTATAATGATAATAATAAAATATATAGAACATAATTTAAAAAAGTATTTTCTTAAAACTCTAGCACATTGTAGTTCAAAAGTTAAGACCTAAGGACATATGAATTTTTCTCCTGGACTACAATTCATACATGGTAGAACATGATTCTGATAAATCTCCCCAGTTGAATTGTTACAATATGACTTATTGTATTGAAAGATTGAATCATTAATTATGACAAAAAATGAATTAACTGTAATAAACTAGCTCTGATCACAAATCAGTTCCAGAATATGTATACCTTATATATCTCCTCTTTTATTGCAGACATTTTGGGGTCATTAACTTGGTTTAAATTTATTTCTAATAATATCAGATTATAAGAGCACCTCACTCTAATCTGAATAATTTCCAAGAGTTATTAGACTTAATAACCGTTATAATAAGAATCAATCACTAACTACAAAGGCTACTGGGTATATTCTACACCTGTTGAATCGAGATCGAGATATGAATATTTTCGGATTTCGAGGCTGCCAGAGTGTGAAGAGCGATGGAACGTTGACTAACAAAAACTTAAACCGGTTCCCCACTCGGTAATGACGACGTTTCATTCAGTGTTTGATAAGAGTGAAACTGAAAACTGGAACAGCTGATTGACCTTCGTTACGACATGCAGGATAGTTAAAAAAACTTAGATAAGTAATCTAGTGTTTCGGGATGCTCACTGCTTCAGCCTTGATACATTAAATTGAATCTATAGTTAAATACATGGCCAACATTTGTTGTTGTTTGTTTGTTTGTTGTTTATGTACAGGGTGTCCCATTTTTGTAGGGTATCTCCGCTAAATTTGAGTGGTGAAACCAAAATTTTATTTTTTCTTACTAAAGAGTTTCATGGGAAAATGGAAGAATAGACATTTTGAAATGAACATATACCTTTTTATTAAAATTGATGAAATCATGGAGTTCTATGCCATTTTCAGATTGACTATAAGAGGTCAGATCAAAAAGTTAGCAGATGCAATTTTTTTTTAAATAAGGCACCCTGTATATTTTAGTTTACAAAGTTAGCATTTCGAATTCTCTTCACGAGTATATAATTCTACCATAGTTTTGTAGGCATTATATTCATTGAGCGCCAGTTTGAATAAAAAGGAAAAATAACACTTATATATATATATTATAAGTTTAGAATTAAAATGCCACGAAACCTGCTCTAGTTTATGTGCGTTTGAAAAAAGTTCTTTCTCTATTGAAATTAACATATGTTTTATTTCACCAACTTTGTACAACATAAAAGATTTGTGGAAAAACACAATTCATAGAAAATGTTTTCCCCGCTGTTCGCTAAGCACTCCTGACATCTTTTAAGGAATGACTTCGTCGCATTCATAACGTGTAGCGGTTCGTGTCAATTTTATTATTCAGCAAGAGAAGAAAATCTCGAGGCGTTATATCCAAGGATCGCGGTCGCCACCTTATTGGTCCATAAGAATTCCCTATCAAACGGTTTCTAATAGGAGCTTCTAAATACTACCTTATTTGAATTGTATTATGTATGGGTAGGGGTGCCAAATTCTTGATTTGATTGGTGGATATCCAGATCTGCTTTAAAATTTTCTTCAGTACAGCGATAAAGCAATTTATGTTTGAACATGAAACAACTTATGTTCACTTGAAATCCGCCTTGATTACAAAGTGGTCGTAACAAGTGGGGGTTGGTTGTATTTCAGTATCTTTCATTATGTCGATTAAAAATATCGCATCTTGTAATACTACATTCTTCTGACCAAATCAAGTTTTTGTGAAAGAAATGATAGATAGGTAGGTATCTATAAACCATTGACAAAATCCTAATCTTCTTGCATAACTATCACAATGGCCAGATCATATTATATTGTTTTATGCCCCGGATTATGTTCTAGTAGTCAGATATGTCTTTGTATGGTTATCGTCTTTCCCGATAGCAAGTAAAATGGAAATTTAGCGTTACTTCTTCTTTTTTGCACTTTCAATATCAAATCGATATTATAATATATTATAAAATAAATTCATAAGCCACTTTCACAAATAAACGAGAAGTAAAGAATAATTTTGACTAAAAATGTAAAATATTGACTTAACGTCAACAATATACGTAACCTAAAGTGAAAGAGATTGAATATTATACCTGCACAACTATGGCTGTTTGTATATTTGTAAAAAAAATAACCTAACCTAACCTAACCTAAAGTGAAAGAGATTAAATATTATACCTGCACAACTATGGCTGTTTGTATATTTGTAAAAAAAATTGAAATGCTATCTTCTTAAACCTAGACACATCTCTTTGGCCTGACCTCGTATAATCATTCTGTTAACGGCATACCACTCCAAACTTATTCTTAAGAATTATTCATGTCAAAAATAACATGTATCAATGTTAATAAAGAATTTATAGGGACATTTCAAAAATATTTGATTTCACCATTCCTAGTTAGCCCTCAATACCTATATGTAAATTTATTTGATGGTCAAAACAACTATGTTTACCGAATATCTCCGCTTGTCCGAAAATCTGATAGTCTATCCATTACATATGAATAGGGGTTTTCAAGATTGTTCTGATTTGATGCTATATGTTTAGTATCCTAAGCCCCGCAATAGTATTTTTTTGTTCAGTAAATTCATCCATGTGTCTTATTCATAGGATATGCATACCCCTGAATCACAGACTATTCGCCTTTTCCTCTTCATCGCTTTTGTGGTCAAGTTCCACAGTGAATAATCCATGCTATAAAAACTTCCGTTGTACGAAGCCATGTTTAAATATTTTATTTACCAACGCTATATTAACACCAGAGTAAGCTCACGCGGTGAATTGCGCTCTCATGATATAAATGTAAATGTAGATAACTTCCACCAGCACGCCCACAAATCACTTTCCAACGTGGCGAAGCCGGCGATTCTTATCGCTGGCCAAGATTTATCTAGGGTCTTGGACCGCCAAACTAAAATTACACGAGGAAATCAATTAGCTGGTGCTCGGATTTTCCTGGCCGGCATCGTCGACCGTGCCTTACCCGAACCCCAGTGCCCGGACCCAGCGCCGGACTAATGGTCACGACTTGCCCATTTACCTCCGGCAGAGAGACTTATCGCGGATAAATTGCCGCAGCTAGAATTTTCATGTCAGCACACAATAGATTCGAGATACACACAAGCATGCTGTGTGAGGTATTATATTGACAGTTGCTATGATCGACAGGCGCGCGCGACCTGAAATGGTTTGTTTGGTTTACCCAACAAGGACAAGGTGTCGCCATCCATCGTTTCTTTCCTCGTTACGCTTTCTCTTAAGGCTTTGAGATGAGAGCCTCTTCAAAAATGCCTCAAGAAAATAATGGATGATGGTGATTAGAGATTTTGAAAGATACTTGTTCTTCCACTGGTTTGATACGTTCATTTTGTAAGGATATTAGTAATAAAGCAACCTCATTAAACCCATCACTTTGTTGGAATTTCACAGTCTATGTTGGAATGTGTGCAAAAAACTTATATATCAACAATCAATTATCACTAAAAGCTCTTGGAATAGCATCTCTTTCATTCTAATTCTAATTTATAACCGGGACACAAAAACTCCAAACTCATTCTTAGGAGCTGGATACTAGACACACTAGGGTGGTCACAGGTCTGGAAATAGGCAGAAATGAGAAGATTGTAGGACTTCTAAGGGAACGGTGTAGTCATAAGAGGCTAAAACGTCGAACCTTGTGTTATTGGAATGCCCCGGAGGAGGAAGCCTTGCGAAAAAGAGTCTTTGGGTCCAATCTGTTTTCGTAGTAATTTACAATAATTGAGTGTTTTGATTTGACATCTTCAACCAAAACGAGTTTTATAATTTTCCATCGGGTTGTGACAATTGGAATTACATCGAATTGATCTACCTTCCTTACTTCCCTACCCTTTATTTGAAAAAAATAAGGGGCATATTTGACATTTTTTTCTTTCAAAATTTAGGTCATTTTCATGTTTACTTATTTAAGACCTTCTTTAATTGGGCACATATTAAATAAAAATAGTTTTTCAATTCTTCTTTAGCTCTAGAGGTAAAGCTAAAGCGATATTTTTCTCAAAGTTATACTATGAATATTTACTGAGATACAGCACTATCATCGGCTGATATTAACCAACCTATCCAGTTAATTTATTAATAATATATTTTTCACATAATTTCCATTTCTATTTTCATCTATTTAAATTTTCAGTAACTACCTGTACCTACCTCAATCTTAAGTTTCTGATTTAAACTGGACATAATCTTTCATTTTTTTATTATGAGCTACACCATCTTCTTATCATTTCATTATTTATTTTGAAATTATATTCTTTTATATGTATCAACAGCTTTACCTAAGTGAACATCTTTTTTAGTTTTCCCTGTATATAATCGATAATATACTGCAACATGCAAATTATCTGTTTTGGTAGGTCATTCCTCATCTGTATGAGCCGTGTGCGGAAGCACATGATAATTTTTGAGCACCAAAATAGGCCTCAATTATATATCTATATATTTTTCATGTAGAAAGGTGAAAAAATTTAACCGTGTCATTTGCCAATCAACTTAATCTTGCAAATTAGCGTTTTCCTCTAAATTCTGTATTATTTACATAATGTGTTCCGAAATTATACCGTCCCAGCTCAAAGTAGTCTCGAATTTTTTCTTCTTACCACTCAGCCATCGTGCACCTGTACATCTCCAATGTGGTAATTGCAGTTTCGGCTTCTTCACATGATACGGTAAAAAATCTCGAGAGTATTAGCCTTCAGCTATGAAATCTCAACGGGTTCTTATATACCCATTCATAAACAGGAAATCTTTATTTTTCGAGGCGGCAAAGTTACCAAAGAACAGCTCAAACTCATTTTGATGTACGATGATGATGTTGGTGGGTACATATTTTAAATTTAATGAGAAAAATATGAACTAGATATATTTATCTATTTAAAACTAATGGAGACAAATGTGTATTGTATCTTTTTTGCTTTAATGAATTCAACTCCGCTTTTAGGAAAAAATCTCTATATACTTACAGTGAAATGATTTACTGCTGATATGTAGTTTTGGGATTTTTTTTATTCTGCATACTTCACACTATATTCGCATGATTTTGTTTTTTGCAAAAAAATATATTTTTGCACATCCGAATTATTAATCTCTCATTCGTATTCGTCATTGTAGTTTTCTCGAAATAGTCAATAAACACAAGCAGATGAAATTATTTTGTAAAGGGCATTAAGTCACCAATAGAATTATCAAGGTTTCTGCATTCAACCGTTTCTCTCATAGTACCCATATATCATCACCAGTTTTGGACTCACTGTAGAATAGACTATTTAAGTGCTGAGGTCACCATCTCAAGGGAGTATGAACTTAAATTTAATTCCCAACCAACCAAATCTAGCGTCTAGATCAGGGTGCCGAGACAAACATATATGGTTTTATTTACTTGTTCAATTTTTCGCTAAGAAGTGCCTTGCGAGGATGGTTAATTATCGTGAAAAATTATTTAGTTTTATAAGTTTTATTAAAATCCCGAAGAAGTTATTGTGCTTCAATTTCGATTAAAGATTTGTCGGTTGTTTCACAGCAGCTATTTCCGGATAATCTTGGTACAGACTGAAAGTCAGACCTATTCCAGATCAATGTCGAATATTATTTTTTTTAACGGGGGAGACTTGAAATGCTAAGATCTGTTGAAAATTTAAAAACCAGATATCGAAGATGTTACTCGATTTCAATACTTTTCTCCTTACCGGGTAGCACCAGGATGTAAACATGTCTAAAACATGTTGTACTCACCATTTGTTTAGCTCGGTGTTCGCGTTATATAATTAATAAAAATGATCAGCAGGTCTATAAAGTATATATGAAAAATATTTAAGAGTGGATATATAGATCATATTAATATCCTTTTACGCAGGTGCTGCATATACGGCGAAGAATAGAATTAAAAGGAATAAATAATGATAATAAAAAGCACGGATCCATGGGCGGTTCGTTGAAATTTTAAATTTCATGAATTATCTGAATCGAACTGCATTTGCTGTGTCAGGTGTTCCAGAAAATTCTTAATTTGGAAAATTACATCGAATACCTTATTTGCTTTAAGTCTCATCTTATATTCGTAATATAATTTATAATGTACTTTTATTATTGTCATTCCAGGATCAAACACGTGTCTAGATTTATCTCATTACCTTCGAAGGTAAATATATTAGCCGATCTTATTCTCTGACTTAGCCATTGATTCTTAGATACAATTAGAGAATCACTATTCATTACTGTCCGGATAATAAACATCAAAAAAGATATTAGAACTATTTCCTCAGAAAAACTAAAATGAATATTTATTATGGTTTCAGTTATATTTGTTAAAAAGTTTTCTATTTTATACTTTCTAATTGTGTGACATGTTATTGTCCTGGACATTGCCACGCAAAGCCAAGATTTTTTTGTAACTTCAAACGTCTATACAAGTAGTACGAGATCTATTGAAGGCAATTAGGACCAGCTCACTTGCCAGATGTCGCATCTCTACCACTGTTTTCTTTTGAAGCTGTCTTCACGGATTTGAAGGGAAAAATCAAGAACAGCTATCCGCTGCTGGTGAAATTGCATTATTCTTGTTGAATCTATCGATAATACTCGAATATCTACTTGGTTGCGTTGTTATTGAGTTTCTTGATGAAGACCGTTAGACAATTTTAACATCGTGGAAAGTAAGCTACGAGTTCAACCATTGTACATTATTGATTACAAGGGGCCCAGCTGATGATGAATTATTGGAAATTACGTTTAATAAAATAATAATAGGGTAACTGTGATCTGTAGTGTAGCTACTGCTCACACAAATGTTATTGCTATCTAGATAAAATTGCTTAAACGTTGAAGTCATTTGAAGATATTATTTATGTTTCCGGATAATTCAACATACATAGGTATTTGTTACGCAGTTACAAGAGTACAAGAGACAATTAGAATATATACTCGATGATTTCTGAATGTATGTATATAGTTTGATATGATTGTTGGAAATGCTATTTTAACATCGGATAAGAGGGCAAGCCGAAAGATATTGTCCACATGAATTTTAATAGATTGTAAAGAGGCTAAATAAATTATTTCTCCACCGCTTCACTTTCATAGCGTCGACATTGTATGCGCGTAATCTCGGTAACTTTACAACCGCACGTTTTTTGCTTTAATGACTTTGATAGTTTTATCCCATTGACCATTGACAAGTCTATGTGGTTTGAATGGGTGCTTAGTGTGGTCAACCGCGACCAAGCCTTATTTATTACATATTTCTTCGTTTTAATCGTTTCGACATATTTGGAATATAACTGAGATGCTTTCAAATTATTTATGAAGCTGAAACGTGGAACCTGCGAACACTTTAATGGCGATATTAAATTCTTTATTAATGGATCGTGGTGATTATGTACCTGTTAGATGGGAGTTTTTCGGATTGCAACGATGAGATAATTTTCCCAGAACTGTTATCGACTTATATCAGAAATGGCCAACCTGTGAGAAATGAATCGATATCAAAACCTAATGAAAGAAGCTGCCTCCCCTGATATATTTTGATATCAAAACTGATAAGTATTGATACAGTCATTGTAAAAAATGAGAATGAAAATTGTAGGCGTTGCTGAAAAAATGCGATCCAAAAACAACAACATTACTGGCGAAATCGGATGTTGTCATATTTTAATAGTTGGTGCACTAAAAAATACATTATTATTAATGCTATTGGTAATGGTAATTTTTGAAGTGAGCAGTTGTAGTAAGAAAATTTTTAATAAAATATTTTTCACATTTTTGGGTGTTACATTAGTCATCAAAATTATTCAACGTTCACTAAAGAAGATAATACATTGCTTATACATATTCAGATTTAAAAACATTGCGGAAATACACATTTTTCATTCAGAGTTTCCCACTGCAACTCGGAAACCGTACATTTTTTGAAAAATTTCTTTAAATTGAACGTTTCATAATTTCAGTTTTCGAAAAAATTATAAAAAATAAGAAAAGACCAGCAAACAGTCGAATTGTATACCTCTTCCGTTTGACTTGTTGATCAAAAATCAAAACTCTTATACACTCTACACTATTTGTTTATGCTTACTTTAAAAGATATTTTTACAAAAAATAGAACCGACTTTATCAATTGGTGCACTGAAAAATATAAAATAATGTTAGTTATATTGGTACCAGTAATTTTGAATTGGTAGGTACAGTTGTAGGTAAATTTTAGGAACCAACTGGGATATAATTGAATTGCATATTCCATATCAGTTAACATATCCCTCAAAGTGAAGCTAATAAAAGACTTGTATACAAATAGAAACTATTGGGAATTTAAATAATTCAACCCAAAAAAAATACTGGAATCTTCCGGTCACTCTATAGGTATAGGGAGAAGCCACTTGAACAGGAAAACGCTTCTTTTGAGTTTATTTTTGGCAACAGCTTCAAAACCTAGCTTCTTAACAAAAACTTATCCATCACAAACAGAACATTAAATTCTGCGTGACGGGATTAACCTTAACATGCGAATCGATCGAGTACCTATAACCATCATGTATTTTTATGTGTATACATTTATCTGTATCCTGTAATTATTTTTTCATGTTATTACTGACTATTCCTATAAAATCAATTGTCTAAAAGGAAAATAAAGTATATTATTATTATTATTATCATAACTAATCGATAGTCAAAAACGGATATTCTTGAAATTCCCACTTCAGGATATTTCATGCTCCGCAAAATACTTATTCTCAATGTGAATAATTTAATTCAGTGAAAGTCTGGGAGCACTGAATTTTGTATCCGATGAGCATCGAAAATTAAATTTTAGTACAGGTTGTATAAATTTCGATGCTTCTATAGGGCCACTTTATATCATAGATTTCAGATGCAAACGTTAAATCCATCTACGCCACTGGATTCTAATCTTAAAGTGTCTAAAGAAAGACAGAATAAATTTACGATAGCTTCACAATTACCTAATAAAGATGTGGACATGCACCAAATACATAAAAATCCAATCTTAGATTTTACAACAAAAACGATAGAAGATAGGTAGGTTTTCGGATCGGCAGGGCGTCAATGATTATTCCTATAGCAAATGGTTACCGTGTTAACCTAGAATTAAATTTGCTTAACCCATACATTTCACCAAAATACAAAATTGATATTGTATCTACGTAATATTAGGCATATCAAATTTAACAGCACAAGCATTTGCTAACTTCCTTACTTCTTCTGGCAAGAGACGAAAGTAAAGTGACGCACATTTTATCAAATATTTAGCCAATGTCTTCTCCTGCTCGTGGTTGTATACCTGTCTAGAATAATAAGGCACAGTTGGTCTTATACCGGCTTTCAACTTTTTGACATAGTGAAATGTCATATGACATATCTTTAGTTCCCGAGCCACCATCTTAAGCTTACGGCCGGCTTTAAAATGTCAATCGAAACCTTGCCCCGTTCTGTTTTCTTTTCATAGTTCCTCATCCTAAAGAAAGTTTTAATTTTATTATTTACGTGTTTCAATATGGGGCGCGTTGTTCCGCGGCACAACTAGCCCCCCGCCAGAGGAACTTTGAACCACACATCCTATTTTCAAAGTAACCTCAAATTATAATAGAATTGGTTGTAAAAAGACAAAAATGATTCTAAGAAGATTTGTTTGCCCAACTGATAGAAGAAAGTCAAAGACAAATATCATGTACGACTAATCGATCTTACATATCGACCCGCTGTCATTGAAATGGTTGCTGCAATAGCGCGATACTACGACGTTTCGCGACCCACTTCACACCTATTGCTATCTCCAGCACTTTGAAACCCGGTTTCCCCTACTTGATTCTCCCAATCTTACTTCATCAATATCAGCTGATTAATTATTAATTAGCATGAATGAAGTAATTTCTGACCAATCCGAGCGGCAATAGCCATAAAAGTTGCATTATTATTTATTTTCTGGATTGCCCAGTACTTCATTTATTCCGTCTTTAAAAAGCATTCTCATTATTTTCTACGCTACTGATATTTTCTGATATTTTCTCCTATTAGAGTCGCTTAAAGTATTTTGAATTCCTATATTTAGACGACTCTTTTGAAAATAGATAAATTAATCTTCATTCGCCAAATAGCTCTTCAGAATACTCGTCAAGAAAAATAGATACCAACATGTATCTTCACATGACTGCTATTATAAAATTATTTCACTTTGATAACTATTTTCCCAATTAAGAATGTAATTATAAGACCAAACTCAGAAATAACTTTCAAATGTCATAGGTATCTATGTTGTAAATATCGACAAATATATAAATTTTGGTATATAAATATTGAATGTTTTAATTTATATTGATGTCATCGCCTGTTTTGTTTCTGTTGCAATTTGCGATACCTAATTACTAATATACGTTTTTTGTTTCAGGTACGTGCTATTTTGTAGGCAAATTATAAGGTTAGTGTAACTGATATTTCTTACAACATCAATTATTGTATTTTGATCTACCTCTATATGGAAGAAATTAACTGAATCTATGATAACATGATTATGTAAGTAAAAAGAGTTTGTTCATCTTCGATGAAATTATATTTCTGGCGGTGTTACTTGTGACGTCGCGTTCTAAGACATTCTCTTGAAATGGTAGAAACGAAATGATAGTGATTTCATGTGTGCAGCCATGCATTCGACATGTGTGGGCCTGATTCGTAAAGAGACAAAGCCAATACCAGTACCTTGCACGATTGGCTCGACAATCAGTTCGAAGAAATGATCGACCATCGACAGCGTGTGTCTTTATACCCATCTTGAGACTTGTGTGTGTATGTGTGCATGTTTCGCCGTTTTTATTTGATTGTCTCTGGTTTTAATGGCAAGGCTTATTGTTCGGATTACCTCCAGAGAAGTGTGAATCGTTAGATAAATACGATACTGTGAAGCAATTAAAATCTCTGTTCTGTACTTGCTGCAACCATCTGCATACCTTGATGTAGGTACCTATATGCATTTTTCATGAGAAACCTCTAAAATCAATATCTCAATATTGATTACTTATTCTAGTCATATGGCAGTCAAATTCTTTATACATTTTGTACGAGAACTGAAACAGCCTTTTTTGTAATCAAGTCTTTGTTCAGTACCAGTTTATTTTGACAATAAAACTATAACGTTTAACATTATTGTTACCATAGTAACTAACTAACATACCAGCACCGAACTGAATTTTAATTACGGTTATGGCTGCATAAGTTTAATCATTCTTAACTAATTTTTTCCGGTTTTCTTGTGTCAAATGAATACTTTTTGGAATGGTTTGGTCTGTTGCACATTTTTCTCGAAACTATAGCTTATAAATGACTAATGTTGTTGGGTTAGTTTCATTGGTTGATACGGTGAAGAAAATGGAGATCTTTTCTACAGGCTATTGTTTGGACTGACTCATTTGTTAGTCAGATAATATACCTAAAGACATGTAACAAATACCCTCATACAGTTTACGTCATTACAATTCTCTCACATTATACCTTCAGCGGACCAGTTAAAATCTCACATATCCTTCATATGGAATTCGATCATTTTGATTTAATATTTATTTATATTATATCTATAGTTATTACTTTTCTCGTGATATTTATACGTGACTGCACCATTTCCACTTTATTAGAGAAAATAATGTTTATTCTAAAAAAATCAATTGCAGTTGAGAAAAGTCAAATATATGAGAGAAAATAATAAATGTAGTTGAGAATAGTCAGAGTTATTTGAGAAGGAAAAAAAACGATTTAATAAGAAGTACCTAGACAATTGCATTCATGAAATGGTTAAATGTATTTGAGAAGATATAAACAGATTATGAGAAACCGTAACATATAGGAATCATGAATACACTGAAAATTCCAACTTTTTTTTCTATCCCACTTGCATGTCTTCCATTGCTAAGGCTGCAGGATGGAAGGTTTGTAGTGTGTTGAACATCACGTGTACAATCAACGCCGTCAATAGTTATTTTGCTTAGTCACTCGCAAGTATGTAGATGAGTCTTTGTTCTCCAATACCAGGAGGTAGAACTTGTGGAACTCTCAGGTTTGCCTTTATGAATGTCTCCACTTTCGACGGTATTGTTTCCACGGCATTTAACATTTAACATTGGTGAGTAAGAAGCTAACAGCAGTAGTGTTGCTGGTGTTTTGGTAAAAACTACTTCTAGCCAGCTGTGGCAAGGAGCCTTGTCGACAAAAACTATCCTCAAACCGATTGCTAGTGTCTTGCCATCTTTGCATAGGGGTTTCAACCCGTGCATTTGCTGATTCATTGGTAAATGATCCTCTTCTTAGCTGCACAGCTAATAAACCTGCTGCCGAGATTGCACAAATTAGATGTGCTTCGTACCTTTGCTTGGAGTTAGCTTTTGCATTGCTCTGTTTTCAACTTTACCACGTCCTCTCTTACGTCTACAGAACAGATTGAATCTGGTCTCTTCGAACCAAACGATTTGTTTTCCTTGTTTTATAGGCTGGTTTAAGGCTTACCTAGCCTTATTTGCAATTGAATTCATTGTTAGAGGTCATAGTGGACCTGTTTGAATGTCAGTACTCTGCCTCACGGTAGTTTCCGATTGTTGATACAGAAACAGTTTGACAGTAGTCAAAACCTTACTTTGAATTTTTTTCAAGGTAAGACCAGTACCTATTTTCCTCAATCCACGTTACAATCACATCAATTTCTTCTACTTTGAGAACTTTTGGCTCCTTACCCTCTTTGGGCAGAGGTGTATCGTCTCCGAATCTGACCCACTGGTATGCTGTTTTGAAGGATACATTCAGTTGGGTGTTCAATGCCACCTAATCTTCTCATCTGTTAGCAGTAGTCACAATCCTTTGCCGATCTCTGTCGGAATGCTAGTGATATATTTTCCTTTCAATGTTTTCCGCTGGCTCGATATCTTGTCGGCAAAGAGGACTTTCTGGATAAAAAAAACTGTAACTGACGCTGTTTAACTAAGCAAGTCTCGTGAACGAATGTTTACAAGGAAAAACTCTTACTACTGGTCCCCTCATCATGGTAGATCGGCAGATGCTCCTTTGAGCACCATTTCAAATAGTTACACCTTTCCAAAGTCGATTCTTCAACTTTATCATTTAAATTTCAGAAAAGCTTGTTTGTATTTAAGTTTTCAGGTTTTCAAAAAACACATAATCTTATTCGACGTAAACAAACTAACAATACAATAACCATAACAACGAACAGCTGATTTTAATTAGGATATCTTTCTGAAATACAAATGACAACTTCTTAAATTTAAATCACACATCCTGAAATAAAATTTCCATAGACATTTGAACACCTAGACTAAGCATTTCATTCATAACATGTATCCAAAGGCGATCTGTTATTGTTAGAGAATTGTTTTGGTATTTTCCATGCGTAAGAGAGAGACAAAATTTTCCTATAGGAAATTTTGGCAACAGTGTACCTCTGTAGAAGCGTATAAATGCGTAAAGAGTAGTAGCAACACTCACATTATGAATGGAACAACGAACAACAATATTCCGACTAGCGACGAAAGCTGACGAATACCTAAATTATATTTTCCTGTGTTGCCGCACTTAACTCAATGGATATATATCGATTAATAATCCTCTTATTTCACAAATGAAATTTTTTATTTTGTGTTGTAAAATATAAACTTGGTACAAAAATTAATCTGCAGGTGTTTCTGAATAATCAGTAATAACTATTTCAACGACCACCTTTTAATTACGTCTGAATGTCTTTGATTATTACTCTATAAATCAGAAGTTGCCATGAAACATAAGAAGTTTGGCAAATATGTTAATCTTATCAGTCGGACACGAACCATTATAGACCAGAAGAATAATAGTCTTGAGATGTTGGATCACTCTGAAAGGGGCTATGCGTGGTCTAGGTGAACAGATGTCTATGAAAATTACAGACTTCTAAATATGTAATAGTTTGTGCAATGTATTTCGCAAATACAACTGACTATTCTCAACTACTTTTGAAGTTTTTTCAAATACAAGTAATGATTCTCAAATACAGTTAACACCCTCTTGAATTAAATGAAATAGGCAGAAATCCTCAATAACGACGCTCATATCGATTTTTAAATTTATTTAATCCATTTCAACTCCTATTATTTACCCCATTTCACGCCTTAATGGGTTGGTTTTGTAAAATTATAAAATACGAGTTTGCTTATTTATTTTTAAGAGTAAGGCTTATGGCGAAGTATCTAATAATACTATTTTCCGATACAAAATTTGTAACCCCATCTACCCCTTTAGTGGATGAATTTTGAAATATCTTCCTTAGTTCTTTTATATCGAGAGAACATCTCTGCAAAATTTTAGCCTTCTAGCGCCAATGGTTTATACATAAACTTCGTTTATATAATTAGTGAGATACCTACAAATTATATATAGCATATCCATGCTACAAAGAAAAACTCCTGTCCAAATTTCATGTTTCCGCTGTGCGTTGATATAATTATACATTTTTTTCAAGAGATAATAGATTATAGTCGACGGATTCCAGCGTTATTTTTAATGAATTTTTGGTGCTAAATTTCATTGATTGCCCCTGAAATAATATTTTCATCCCCCGTTTAGCTTCTTAGCGGTTGAATCTCGAAAATTCGCTTCTTAGTGAGTCTCTACACGTAAATACCTACTTACTTTCCTGATTTCATATTTAAAGCTTCAGCAGTTTTGTCTCTGTGGTGATGGTTAAGGACAAAACTACTGGTAGGTATGTAGATATGAAATTGTCAATGATCCTAAGGCATAGAAACTAATACCTAGGTAATGATGGATAAATAATATTTTTCTTGACATGGAACTGTTCAGGAATATGAACCTCTATTTCTTTCATAAGAATTATATACAGGGTGGCGTTGTAGGGGAACACAAGCCCCACATTTAAAAATAAATTGCTTCTATACAGGGTGACCCAAAAAACCATAACAGTACAAATTTATGTTTTTTTAAACGTATCACCCTATGTAGTTTTACATTTTTGAATTCCACATAAGATAAAGAGTACAATGGTGTATTACTTGACAACTTTCAATGAGTGTTTAGGAGCTATAAACTATTGAAAATCGACACTTTAGCCTCTTTGACAGCTATTTGTGCCAAAACGGTAAAAGATAGAGAAAAATAAATTTCACATTCCTATTTTAGTTTTGTAAGACCTATCTGACTGTAGTTTCTTGGCCGTATTTGGTAACACCTCCTGTGCCATCAATAGGTCCTAAGTAACTAATATAAGAATGTGAAACCTATTTTTCTGTATCTTTCACCGTTTTGGCACACTAAGGGGCTAAAATGTCGATTTTTGATTGTTTATATCTGCTTAACAAACAATTGAAAGTTGGCAAGTGACAACATTGTACTTTTTATTTTATGTAGAAAAGAAATATGTAAAAATATATAGGGTGATTCATTTAAAAAACGTAATTTTGTGCTGTTCTGGTTTATTAGGACACCCTGTATAGTCCCAACTAATTTTAAAATGTGGAGCTTGTACTTCCCTACAACTTTTATATTTAAACTATTTTTAAAATAATTGAAAATAGAGAAGTTATACTACTTTGTCGCACTAATTGGCCACCCTTTATAAGAGAGTAGGAAAGTTGATAACAAATGTACCCCGTAGAAAGAAACATAAATTCAAGGTAGTATTATCTTTCAAGTAGAAGCGGTCTAAGCGTCTAAGAAACAAAAGCAAACACGGACCCGATAATTTTCATATTTTTTATTCTTGGATCGATATTATACACTTACAGGGCGATGCATAGGACTATCACACTCTAGGTATAATATAACTCTATGGTTTATTTAGCTTTTAAAATAACCCTTTTTTCGCATGAGGGGTGAAACTGTCATAATATAATGGGGCCTACCCAAGTCCAACTTGATAATCATTTGTAATAAGTTAATAAGTATGTTTACGTTTCGAATCCAAAAACATATTTTCAGCCGTTGGTCGTCGCTGTCTGCCAAGATTATCTCGGAAACGAATGGACTGATTCCCTGTGTCCAACACACATCTAGCTTAAAAAGCGCTGCAACATTTTTGACAGATTTTTGTAGAAAACGCTTGCGCTCTTTAAGCTGCAGCATCAGAAATACCCCAACAGTTATTTTTAAAAACTTCTTTATAAACCAGCTTAAGAGCGCAAGACGTCTAACAGCAGATCCTGTCAAAAATGTTATAGCGCTTTCTTAGCTAGATGTGTGTTGGACAAAGGGATTCTTTCTTACTATGTAGGATACTGATGAGGTTCGCCGTTGAGACGACAGATTGAGCATCCAATCAATAACCTTTCATCAGTGTTTCATATGATTAATTTAAAACTAATATTATTCCAAATTTGCATTACAACAGAATATTAAGTTTGCCATATTTATATTTTCAACAACATGAAATTTTAACTTTGTTTTATGAAGAAAATTAAATGTCAGTTAAACTATTAAATTCTGTTGTGTGCAGTAGTCACTTATTAAAAGGTAAATTGATAAACTTTTCAGAAGCATCTCTGCAAGATTCCCGTATTCCGTTGATGAGGCTTAGGAACTAGTTTAATTTTTACCTCATCGGCAATGTGTTAATATTCACAACTGATGGGAAAGCTGCCGGTATAACGGACAAAGGATAGACAGCCGGGACTGGAACTCAGTTAATTTTTTTCTCTATGACCAGATCCGCTTTAAGGTTATTAATGGCTTTATAACACGGGCAATACAGGAAAAATTATTATTACAATAATTTTACGTGCAACTCGAACGAAATTAAAATGCAAAATTATTGAAATGCGAAAATTAACTATTAACTCATCTGAGAAACTAATAATTAAATATGAAAGCAACACGCATTCTGTAGGCGCCGCGATATGTTTCCGGCTATATGTTGATGACATATTTATTTATCAAAAAATGTTCTTCATTGAACCGCGAATGGAGACATCGAAAGAAATAATATACAAATTACCAATTAACAATTCATATTTCGCGCTTTGGCTTCTATAACAAAACATTTGTTTATGACATAGCTGCGTTGCCATAGCAGATGATTTTCTTATACATTATCATGAAACTGCGACAAGTTATTATTTAAGCACGCGGGTATAGATTAGTAATGATTTTTTTCCACTCATTTGCAATTATTGTGCCTATTTGTATTATTTATTTGCATTCTACATTATACCATAAGACTACATGAACTGCTATGTAGTTATTAATTAATAATTACAACGTTTTCTAAAAGGTTACTGCGTACGAACAATGTTATCAATATCTTGTTTATTGAATGTCAAATCTAACATTTATCGGTTAAGTAAATCATAAAACCCATTACAAGAAATATAATGTAGGATATAAGATCTCTAGTTTATTTTTTTTTGGGCGTGATCATATCTATGAAACTAATTACAGAACAATTATGTCAACACAGGGTTGAAAATTCGTCGCCACAAAGATGAAGAGTTGGCAAAGTATTTCATGTAGTCATTTCAAAGTCTCGGATTCTAAATCATATAACTACCAAAACCTGCTGAACAGTAAACGTCGATTAGGGGAGCACTTTGCGGCCGAGTTGTTACCCATTATAATTATAAAGAAAATGAGAAATAACTAACTTCTCTCAATTTATAAGATACTATGATCAGTATATGTTCCCCTACTTGATAAATTTCTGTGACTATTCTAAGAAAGGAAATTTGGTATTTCATTAGTTTTGAAATTTTGCGTCAACTTCGATGATGTTTTTTTGGATTAGGTACTTGTATTATTTCCATCTGGCATTTAGGATAAAACACTACTTACAGATACACCAACAATAATAATAAACAAATATTCATGACCTGTGATTATCAGCAGTAAAAATTAATAAACTGAAATTGATAAAAAAAACTGAATGAGCCATTTTTTTATCAATAATTGCCTATTCACTCATTAAGCTATAATCAATTCATCCTTATGTTTATCAGAAATAAAACTTGAAAATTCAAGATAATAATAATAAAAAGTACTCATAAATAAACGTAAAAGTAATCATAAGTACAGGAGAAATGTCCCTCTGTCGGTCATTTTTATTGAACCTTTTATTAAGAAATCATATAGGATCCAACTGTTCACTACTTTTAATATACATGGCGGGCATTTGGTCTATAAATGGGAAATATTTTCATAGTGAGATAATTCAAATCTACGTATCTTCCTGTAGTTATTTATTCCTTGTCAGACAGATAATCTGAAACGATGGAAGGTGGTACAGATGTAGATACGTCAAGTTGAACTGAACTGAAATCAGTAGTTATAACCTCAATAATAATTCCACTACAAGATCATTGTTTTTATTTCCAACGAAAGAAAAACATTTTATAACTCTATAGGTAACGACAAACTGAATTATATTCACATGTCACAACTATTTCCTGTGGATTTATCATCGCATAAGCTTCTAGGAAGCTATACTGCTGAAAATACAAGATTGGACAAAATCTGTCTCATGGAAGGAAGTTATGAATAAATGTCAATTTCACATAGTTATTACGTTAAGTTAGAAAATTGTTGTGAGACTCTGTTTCTCTGATTATTCATCGAGATAACTACGACACGCATATTGAAATGCACGATAACAATCTTGATTTGAGAAATATAGAAACCTGAGAATAGAACAACTGAAACGAGATGTGACGTTGAACGTCGATGTTGCTTAACTGAATGTTCAAACGTCTTCTATTCAACTGGTACAAGACGGACCGATGGTGCTTGATTTTTTTTGAATGTGCAAAATACTCGTAATTGAATTTCATAATGTTTCCTATTTCCTCATTTGAAATTACTGATAGACTAATTGTACCTACAGATATCAGAAATTATTGCGCTTTCGATGTTGGAATTCGCTACCTCATCTAATAATTCAGCGAAATGGTACTTTACGGAATTTTGAATGTTGACAAGAATTCTCGCCTCTTCAACAATCTTTAATCGAAATATTTAAATAAAATCTGTCGAGTTGAGTTCTCGCAGGGAGATTTGCGTACTTCAAATCCTTATACGCTTTTTGTGTCTCCGATCCCCCCTTAATCACCGAAGAAAAGATTTAGATGGTAAAGTTTGATGTCAAGGTTTCAGGATAAATACAATATGTAGTATTTGTATCACATGTAGAGGGAAATAATTTAAATTTAGTAAATCTCTTATTTTGAATATGATATCACTCAACGGGATCATTGAGCATAGAACATTTATACAAGGTTAATGCATTGAGATCTAATTTACTTAGGCAAATTTGACGATTTTAAACCAAGAGAACTTATTTAAATTTATTGAGCCATTGATATATTATATAAAACCTATTGCTGGGTTGAATCTGGTTGAACTCAGAGAGGGAACAGTTGGAGTTAGTATTTAATTTTCAGTTAATAATCTGAACATCTGTGATGGCAAATGGCACATACTTTGTGACAGTGACAGGTTAGAGCAGAAATTCCAAAAGAATATAAATGTGAAGAGAAACTAATCTGTGCTCAATTATTATTAAATGAAGGCCACGGATACAAGGACGTCAAGGATTAATAACAACAGAGAAAGTTATATCTATTAACAGTACGAAACACTCACGGTGCGAGTCCCCCTCGTACTTGTCGATTTTTTTTATTAACCTCACAATGCGCTCAATTGTTTCGGAGTGACTTGATTTGTATAGTGTAGGTAGGTATATACATATTTATGATATAATTATAAGTTTATTACTATTTTTGTTATGCTGATTTTAATTTTCTTATTATCGAATGTTTATGTTAGGAATGTGCTTTTTTTCCTAATGGAAAACGGATTTTTCTCCCGTATTCTATCTTATATTTTAAACCGTGAACGTATATACAAATATATTTGTATTATTGGTGGTAAATATTCAGTTCTCTTGAAATTTGTTTATTTATACCAATCGTCCATGATTGGTTCACCTAACTCTTTATATATAATTATCAAATTTAAAAATTTTCATTCTGTAATTTCTGGAAAAATAACTTGTGACAGAAGATTTTTTTTAATTGGATATATAATGAATTAATAAAATTTTGAAATTAATTATGTTTGTTTAATAATGCCTCATTATTTAATAGACATAAAAATACACAAGAATATTAAATTAGGTCAGATAATTTAAATATGAGAATACGCTGTTTAGATCCAAAAAAAAACTTTCTAATAGCTTCCTACAAGATTAAGGGAACAGATTATCGCTATGAAGTATCGATAATTGTGGAAGTAAAGTCACAGATTACGTTAACAGTTAATTCCACACAGTTGTAAATGTATAAAAGGGCTGATACAAAAGGTTGATGTAAAGTCATGGATGCAGCAAAAATTAAAGAGTTTATGTACGTATATGTACAAATCATTATCAGTCAACCATTCTTAAGATTTACTATAAATCATGTAATTAAACCATCAAACACTATTATCTATCTCATATCTTTTATTTAGAAACATACCTCAAATATAAAACAGAATTTGTAAATTTTGTTGCTTCTAATATTCAATAGATTTTAGATAATACTTTCTCACAATATCTTATATGTTTGGACAAACAAGGTGTCAAAATGCTCATTAAACTAATACACTTACTTAGACTTGACGTGATTTTATGTTGAACGAAATTCAATACTGCCTCCTGGAAGATTTACAGCTCTTTGATAGTGACTAATGTCTTTTATCTCTCAGTTACCTCAAATATATCTTCTGCTGTGAGTAAAATTACCAAAATAAATCACAAGTAGATGTTTCCTAGACATTTTTGGAAACTGTCTTCTCATCTAGTTAGATGATTGAGGTCAACTTGACATGAGATCACGTCCAGTCTGTGGGGTTTCTGTTAGCTCGAAAAGTTTCTGGATAACCCGAATATTTACAGACCCACAATACAGTTCCTCGTAAAGAAGTATGCATGAAATTATATTTATGGAAAATGCATTCACTTATCCATGTATATTACTGCGAATTTGATAATGCTGCTGTTAAAATTACTCTGTGTAATAATACAGGTCGAGACGCCGCTCTGAATACATCCCAGAGGTGCATCGCGCCTATACGATGATTAGTGTTATTATGCTGTTTTCCTACCAATAAACGCTATAAAAAAAAGAGGGGCAAATAATAAAACAAGAATGAAAACCGTTACGTTCGCGCATGGTAGCGTGCCAAATGCTGGCGACCTGAAATACTCGCGTGTGTCTATGTCTTCGTCCGACGGGTCTCCTGCTCACCTGCCCGAGCCTACTGAGCGAACATCCAGTGCACAACCACCAGGTTGTAGTCGCTAACGAGATTTTTCCCTTGATAATTCATTTACACAGTTGCCGCGAACATGGTATAATAGTTATTTGAATTGAAAAAAAAAACTCTGAAATCTACTTGTATTAAGCCTCTAACATATACGTATACAGTCCCAGAAGTGATGCCTTAGTTCAGCCATGTGTTTTTGATAAAAATGGTCGGTACTGTCGATTTTTATTATTTAATGCGGGTTTTTATAGCAAACTCATATAGGTATACAGGGTGACTTATGTAGGCCTTCCATTAGAAATGTTCCATGATACAGACAGCATAGAAAATTTAGTGAGCTGTCCTATTCGGTAATGAGTGTTCTACCTCAAGTACCTATTATTTGTTCTAAAGATATACATAGTATGCCAAAACTCGGTAACAGCTTTATTGTTTTAAATGGAAACCTATTCCCACATTGTTTGATGGGCTCTCTATATAAAACGGAAGAATACGCTATCTAACTATTTTATATTGCCAATTAATTTTGTATTAAAAAAATGTCAAAAATTATTTTTTTCGAATTGCATCTACAATTTTTTACACCGTTTAAAAAAATTTAGATGAGTTTCTTCTGAGTGTTCTGAAAATCAAGAAATGTCTTACCTTGCTGATATATTCTGAGGACCATTGTAGTTGAGAAATTGTGATATTTTGTGGAAAAAAATGGAGTTCCTTTTGAAATAAAATTGATTTGTAAACTGAGACTGATGAGGTCAGTTTTGTCAGAAAAGAGTTTAGAATACCTATGCAAAATAGATATTTTCGGCGTGCTCAAAATTGAAAATCAATCAGGAGTAGGTTCTGCCAGTTTTGTTCTTGTTCGTTCATAATTATTTGACATGTACAATTTAATCTTGTTCGTCCTTTGGCTGTACGGGCCTTTATAAGCTTTGTCCTCCTCAACCACATTTACTGTTTACATTCTGCTAACCTCCTCCATTTTTTTGGATCCTGATGCTCTTATTTTTCCTCCACGTTCTCATAACTATCTTTAACATGTTTTTGGGCTATTGACTAACAACTAAACAAAAAAGAAAGCATATGAATCGGCACGTTCGTTCCCGATTTAATCTTTGCACAGAACGAAGTACATAGGCTGAAAATATGTTTTTAGAGATTCTGGGTACCTATGACTTAGGTACCTAAACAACTGTTGAAATCTGGACCCCAAAAACTTTACACGATTACAATACTTTTCTTACATAGTTACTCGGGATAGCGGTAGGAAAGTTGAACTATAGGTTAGAGTAAAAGTATCAAATGAAATGGCTGTAGCAAGAAGTACATGGTCTTAAACCATTGAATTTATAAAATAAAGGACTCTCTCAATAAGAAAGTTTAGCTAGTAGTGTGAAATAGAATTGTAAGTCCTGATTTTTTATGGATGGTCTCCTAAAAGTGTTGTTTTCACTTTCACAGAGCCAACTTTTGATGTTATTATTTTTCAGTACTCTGAATAGCTGTTTTTTGTGAAAAATCTTATTTCTTTCATTCTAAGGTAGTAAATCAGTGACTTGAATGTTAAGTCAAAGCATGGTTAGATATTTAAGGAATATTGGTATTGTAATCGTATAAATTCTCGGTATCCGATTGTCAATAGATGTTTACGTTTTAGGGTCCCCTGAGTCAAAAAAACATATTCTCAGTGATTGATCGGTCAGTCTGTGCACAGATTATCTCGGAAACGGCTCGACCGATTTTGTTGCTATCTATTTGGTTTTGTATGGTATCGGTTACAATCGTCTGTACCACAAGATGGTCACCATGCTTGTAAAAGTTACTGCGAATAGTTAAAGCTTTTTTTTGATCAAGACTGTAGTGCAAAAATGGCTCTAATAGTTCTCTAAGACGTAACTCTGAGATTAAAGTAGGAACAAATAATACGCTTAAGATAAATTTCATATTTAGTACATATTTAGTCCAGTTTATATTTTGTCTCAACGGTTTGTCCTACGTCAAAATTGAATATTATCTAGTATTGTCTTTTGTCTTGACACGCTTGAAAGAAATGAATGGTCGCAACCATTTTTAAATTTCAGTAGGTATATATATATATATATATATATATATATATATATATATATATATATATATATGGATGCGCCGCTTAAATTGGGTAATATGGTTGTACTCGCCTTTAGTTTATTTTTGTCCATTTTCCTTCCCAAATTTCCTTTCCTTGCGAGAGCCTCAGCGAATTCATTGCGCACACCCTGAGCCACGAACTAAGGTGGGAGAAAGCCGCTCAGGATAAATTCGCGAGTGAATTTTGGAAAAAGGAGAGTCTCCAACGCGAAGTCGATCAGTGCCTGATTAGTCGAGAAAGCAGAAGAATTCGCATCGCAAAATTAATATAGTTTAATTTTACCATCTCATATGAAGATTGACTTTTCGGGAAGTGGAATCGAGTGGTTGCAATCACCAGAAGGTTACCCGAAGCCGAAAAGGTACGTCGCTTATATCCTTTAACCCTTCTCATTACTCTATTTGTCTCATTACCATACAGTCCACATCGCAGAAACATTAAATTTGGCCCATATCGAGCCGGATGATTGTTGTATCATCAATTTGAACCATAATCGCAATTTTCTTATCTATCATACCTTGTACAACCATGTTAGGCTCTTTAATCGTCGCATCTCTCTTTTAGTAAATATTTTAGATTAGAATAGCATTTTTATTTTTTGGAATAGAATATCTGCAATAATTTGTAAATTATATTAATATATAGTAGTAGGAATTTGTAAGATTTATTTGTCCGCGTGGCGTACATCGAACATCTGCATTTTGCAGTCTTAGCATTCCAAATTTATTTCTTGATAATATTTACACTCTTTTTACTGAATTCTTCTGAATCTTTAGTATGGGAAATAGCAAGGTAAATAAACTAAAATTGTTGTACGCTCAAAGGGATAACCTTTTCGCGCGTATACAATTATTATCCGACAATGCCACAGGGATCTCGGAGGCAACAAGGGACATATTCTTATGTAAGATCGAAACAGTAGATAGTATTCGCACTGAATTTCAAAGTACTTTAGATCAAATTAACACAATTGAATTAGAACTAGATGAAAACTATATAGTCAGTTATCAGAGTTTGTCAGCATTCGAAGATTTGTTTTGTCGCGTCAAAAGAACCGCTAGATTATTGCAGCAACCTACAGGATCAGAACAAACTCCAGGCGTTCGAAGTCAGTTACAACGTGAAAGACCAAAATTGCCACCTATTCAGATTCCAGAATTCAATGGCGATATTAGAAATTGGCCTTCATTTTTCAATAGTTTCGAAAATACCATTCATAAAAACGAAAGCTTAACTGACCATGAAAAACTACATTATTTGGAAAATAAACTGGCTGGTAAGGCCAAATCAGTTTTTGCCGGAATTACGCTTTGTGCTGAGAATTATGAGCTGATTTTGAATATTCTAAAGGCAAAATATGAGGATAAACGCATGGTAGCAACAGCATACTTGGATCAGATATTTGACTTGAAAAATATTACTTCTAGCAACGAGTCTAGCTTAGAGAAGTTTCTTGATACGTTCGCATCATCAGTTCGCGCAATAAAGAACCTTAAGCTCAATGACATAAGTGACCTAATGTTCCTTTATATTGGTTTGAAGAAATTAGATTTGGAAACTGTTCGATTATTTGAAATGAACAGAAGTGGTAGGGATGAAATGCCTAAATTCGACGATTTAGAAACATTTATACGTGATCATATCAAAATTTTGCAACGCACTTCTACGACGCCGAAACATAAGTTCGCAAAACCAAACGAATGGAGTGCAAATAAACCGATGCATTCTTATGTGAACATCACATCGCAATTCATCTGTTCGCTGTGTCGTACACATCATCTTCAGATGTATAAATGCCCGAAGTTCATACAACTTAAGCCTAGCGATCGTTATAAATACGTTCGGTCGAATAACCTTTGTATTAATTGCCTTAGTGACCAACACCGTGTTTTAATTTGTAAATCAGATTCTAGATGTCGTAAATGTCAAGCTAAACATCACACATTACTTCATTTTGAAAAGCATACCAATACTTCCGAGGTAGATACAGATATTATAGGTAGCGGCAAAAGGGATAACGATAATTCGCCGGAGGTGAATCGCACTGATGGTGTCGCATTATGTTCATTGTCAGCATCGCGATCTCCTACCACAGTACTTTTGGCAACTGCTCGTGTAAAGGTATTTGATTCACGTGGAAATGAACATTTAATTCGTGTTTTGTTGGATAGCGCTTCTCAAAGTAACTTTATTACTCTGGATTGTTGTAGACGTTTAGGTTGGAATATAACAAATGACTCCAGGTGTAACGTAGTCAAGGGTATTGGAGGCTCAACTAAGGCTGTTCAAGGTTCTGTGAAACTGAAATTTTGCTCGCGCTTCAATGCTGGGATAACTTATGAAGTGGATTCATTGGTTGTAGATAAAATAACCGAACCTATGCCTACCGTTGCCATAGATACTTCAGTACTTTCGAAATTTAATGACTTGCCTCTAGCCGATGATTATTACGCAGTTCCAGGGGGGATAGAGATGTTAGTGGGAGCCTCAGTTTTTCCACATATTTTGTTATCGCGTAAAGTCCATGGGAATCCCTCACAAATCGCACCGCACGCTTTGGAAACAACTCTTGGATTTGTTATAGTTGGTACCGCAGCCATTCGTTTAGATAGCTACACGAATATGTCGTATTGTTGTATTGATGACTCTTTAAATTCTGCAATTGAGAAATTTTGGGAAATCGAAGAAGTCAATTTGCCCATAATTAGTCCAGACGATAGAGTCTGCGAAGATATTTTCCGTCATACCACTACTCGTGATCATACTGGTAGATACAATGTCGCACTTCCCTTCAAGGGCGATGTTAATTCTCTTGGCAGTTCCCGTCAATTAGCTGAAAAACGTTTTCTTTGCTTGGAACGAAAAATGCAAACGTCCCCTAGTTTCAAGCAGGCTTACGATGATGTTATAAGGGAGTATCTAAGTAAAGGGTATCTCTCTCTAGCGCCTGCAGAGACTGAAGAGTCAAAGAACACTCCTTCGTATATAATACCACATCATGGAGTGATTAGGGGAGATAAACTCACCACGAAGTTACGTATAGTTTTGGATGGTAGCGCTAAGACAAGCTCTTCAGTTTCTCTAAATGATATCTTGCATGGTGGCCAAAATCTGCAGGGTAACTTGTTTGAAATAATAGTTAACTTTCGTTTATTTTCGGTCGCTCTTTCGGCAGATATTCGGCAAATGTTTCTTTGTATCGGTATTCAAAAGTCTGATAGAAGATATCAACGGATTTTGTATCGTTTTTCTCCGCAAGAACCTTTAGAGGTTTACGAATTTAACCGCGTCTGTTTCGGGCTTAAGTCAAGTCCATTTCACGCATTACGAACAATTAGACAGCTTGCCAATGACGAAGGAGATTCTTTCCCGAAGGCCAAAGAAGTCATCGAGACTAGTCTCTATATGGATGATTTTGTTTGTTCTTTGGATAGTGAGGATGAAGCTATTGAAACAGTTTTTGAGGTCATACATCTTATGAAAGCTGGACAGTTCGATCTTGTGAAATGGAATAGTAATTCGCAAATTGTTTTAGATTCGATTCCGCCCTCGCATCGCTTGTCAATAATCAAAGAGTTTGACGAAAATGACTCACATAAAGTTCTTGGTTTGTGCTGGTCACCAGTATCTGATTCTTTTAGTCTTAAAATTTGTTCTACACCAACAATTTGTACCAAACGCATTATACTATCATGCGTAGCGCGTTTGTGGGATATCATGGGATTCGTAGCACCAGTAATCCTATTTGCAAAGCTTCTCATAAAGGAACTTTGGTTGTCTGGTTGTGATTGGGATGACCTGGCTCCAGATAACGTCGCTCATATGTGGTCTCGTTTTAGGGAAGAGCTCCCTGCTCTCGACCAAATACAAATTCCGCGTCATATTGGTGCAAATAAAAATAGTATAGTCACCATAGTTGGGTTTGCGGATGCAAGCGAGAGAGCATATGGAGGTGTAGTTTATTTTCATGTACAAAATAAGGATAATATTTCAGTGAGTCTTATTAGTGCCAAATCTAAGGTCGCTCCTCGCAAGGTCATTTCTCTCGCACGCTTAGAGCTTTGCGGCATACTTGTATTAACTAAACTCATTTCCGTGATTGTTAAAGCTTGTCGCAATCGTATCAAGATCGATAACATTTTTGCTTTCTCGGATTCTACAGTATCATTATGTTGGATTCACTCTTCTCCACACCGCTGGAGTACTTTTGTTGCAAATAGAGTCGCAAAAATTCAGTCCGAATTATCACCTCGAAATTTCTATCATGTGGCAGGCATAGACAATCCTGCTGATTGCCTATCGCGTGGATTAACGCCTGCAAAATTATTGAATCATCCTTTATGGTTTCACGGCCCTTCTTGGATGCAAGCTGCACCCACGGATTGGCTTGTTAGACCCTTCGACCCAAAAACAGTTTCAGAACCAGAAGAACAAAAGAAACATGCTTTAGTTAATGCGGCGCCACGTGAAGAATCTTTCATAATGAATTTAGCTAATCGCTTTTCATCATGGTCAAAGCTCTTGCGTTGCGTTGTATATATATATCGGTTTATAAAAATTTTACCTTCTCGGGAGCATATAGTAGCTGCAGATCTTGATAAGGCTGAGTTTATTGTACTGCGTGATCTTCAGCGCAATTGTTTTGCTGCTGAGTTTAGCTATCTGGAATCGAATAAACCATGTACACGCGCTCTACAACAGTTAAAACCGTTTTTACAGGACGGACTTATTCGTGTTGGTGGTCGATTAAGTCACTCGAATTTACCATTTGAACATAAGCACCCGATTGTTCTACCACGGAAGGATCATATTCTCAATCTTTTAGTTGATTATCACCATAAGGTGAACTGTCACGCTGGTCCAGAACTCTTGATGTCAATTTTGAGACAGAAGTACTGGATTCTATCCGCTCGCAATTTGATTCGCGATAGAGTGCACAAATGTCTGCCGTGCTTCAGACTTCGTCCGAGGACAATAGCTCCTCCAGAAATGGCAGACCATCGCTCTTGTAGAGTTGTAGAAACCTCAAAGCCTTTTGTACACACTGGAACAGACTACGCTGGACCTTTTCGGATTACAATTTCGCGTGGTCGTGGTATGCGTTCGACCAAAGCTTATATCTGTATTTTTGTATGTATGACAACTCGAGCAATTCATATAGAATTGGTTGGGGATTTGAGTACGTCAAGTTTCATGTCAGCTTTTAAGAGATTCTTGTCACGTCGTGGTCCTGTAGGGCGAGTTTACTCGGACAACGGTACGAATTATGTAGGCGCTAAACGTCACATTTCAGAGTTATATGATTTCTTACGTACGAAGTATTTCAATACAGAGTTTGCTCAAATCTTAGCGGAAAACCGTATTGAATGGTCACTAAATACCCCTGCCGCGAGCCATTTCGGAGGGAATTGGGAGGCTAACATTAAAGGCTTGAAGGCACATTTGTATCGCGTAATAGGTGAACAAATTCTTTCTTTTGAAGAACTCAGTACTGTGCTCGCTCAAATTGAAGCAGTCATGAATACTCGTCCATTGTGCAGAACATTGTCCAGTGATCCTTCAGAACCTTTGGCATTGACTCCGGCACATTTTTTGAATGCGACACCTCTCAAGTATTTACCCGCTAGAGATTTAAATGAAGATAGATTGCACGTTCTTTCACGCTACGCTTTACTTGACAAATTGGTTCAATCGTTTTGGAAGCGTTGGAGAATGGACTATCTGCATACCTTACAGTCACGGCAGAAGTGGAATACTCCAGCTAACCCTATTACGGTAGGTTCGGTCGTGATTTTGCTAACCGAAAATACACCGACTCTACATTGGCCTTTAGGCATAGTTGAAGAAGTTTTTCCGGGATCTAACGGAGTTATTAGGATTGTTCGGGTTAAAACTGCCAGCGGATCCTATTTGCGCCCTGTCATACGTCTTTGTCCGCTGCCAAATCAGTAGTGATATTTAATGTAATAGTAAAGTAGGTTAGATATAGTCAAATAAATATTTTTCTTTGGTTATTGGTGATACATAGAATATTTTTTTCCTTTTCAATTTTTTGAAGGTAACCCTTCAAGCCGGGGGGAATGGATGCGCCGCTTAAATTGGGTAATATGGTTGTACTCGCCTTTAGTTTATTTTTGTCCATTTTCCTTCCCAAATTTCCTTTCCTTGCGAGAGCCTCAGCGAATTCATTGCGCACACCCTGAGCCACGAACTAAGGTGGGAGAAAGCCGCTCAGGATAAATTCGCGAGTGAATTTTGGAAAAAGGAGAGTCTCCAACGCGAAGTCGATCAGTGCCTGATTAGTCGAGAAAGCAGAAGAATTCGCATCGCAAAATTAATATAGTTTAATTTTACCATCTCATATGAAGATTGACTTTTCGGGAAGTGGAATCGAGTGGTTGCAATCACCAGAAGGTTACCCGAAGCCGAAAAGGTACGTCGCTTATATCCTTTAACCCTTCTCATTACTCTATTTGTCTCATTACCATACAGTCCACATCGCAGAAACAATATATATATGTAATTGTAACCTTGTTACTTTCCGTACGTTTAAGTATTGTCTGAAACTAAGTAACTACCACACCGCCCACCTATATTAATTTCTCAAAATAGTAACATACCTTGCTTTGTTCTTCTAAAATAATATTTGTATCAGGATAAAAGAAAGCTGCATTTAGAAAAAAATAATTGAATCAGTCCAAATGTCTTATTTCAAAGAATTTGGTCTTGTGAAATGATACTGATAGTTATCCTAATGAAAATTTACCAAGAAATTTATTTTCTATTAAGGAGGAAGTAACATTTTTATAGATTATTATTTTATGAAATTTTGTTGATTTCCAAGCCAACTGTATGATTAAAACATGTGAACGTTTTTAAATTTTGTTTAAAAATTTACGAAGCGGCAACCCCGCTGACGTGTCAACGATCACGAAACGCGCTCCATGTGGATGTGCAGATTGCAGTTGCACACAGTTAACAACACTGATTTGACAGACGCATGCTACCGGCCTCTGTTTTGCATTCCCACTAAATTGTAGGCAAACTGCGCCGGGTAAGTGATCTGCATCGGTATTGCATCACGTTCGATCATGCCATCATCATCATCATCGTTTGGGTGGATTTTGCGCTGTTGGTGAGATATAACACAACATAATATTTCCTATTTGGAATTAGGAAAACGGCGGGAGAGAAAATGATTATCGGTTAAACGTTCACGGAAAACAGGCATTGATCATAAATTTAACCCTTTATAAAATTTCACAACACACTGAATGAACTGTAATATTTTACCTACAGTTACGGAAGCCAGCTTTTGTGATTTATAACCGACTTTATAACTATTTTGATGGAATGATTCTTGAATATGTGTGTAATTGTTTAGTGTTAGATGAAGCATGAACATTTTTCATTAGATCTACATTTATTTCAGATGACTTGAGGGGAAAGCCCCATATCAGACAAGAAGAAAATGAAATAAATATTACACATAAACAATTGTAAAACATTCCAAAACCAAATAAATGAGTTTGAATTGAATTGATTACTTGAGCGTAATTAAAAGAATTAATATAAAAATATTTGCCGCTCTTGTATTTTTTGTAAAATGCATGGTCGTGCTAAATTAGTGCAAATATCACCGTATCTTCCTTAAAAACCAACCAATTCTTATAAGAAAACTACCAATATTTGCCGTAAATTAACTGTAAATTTGCCGTAAAAATAGAAAATTTGCCGCTCTTTTATTTGAAAAATTCATGGTCGTCTTAAATTAGCGCAACAATCACCGTATCTTGCTAAAATAATAACCGATTCTTTTGTAAAAAGAACATTTTCAACTGTTTTTTTAAGTGTGATCTGGAATAAAAGGTTTTCTTATTTTGTGAGGGAGCCAGAGAGAATTCAAGACGGATAATTAAATAAATTCTTTTTCACTATTTTCATCATAGTAAATAAAGAATTAAATGAACATTTTGAGAAAGTTCACATTTTTTACTCAATCTGAGTAACCATAAGTTTGTTACAACAAACTGTATTTTTTTTCTTCAAAAAATACATATACAGGGTGTTTCATAATATATGCAGGAATTGAGGATGTGATATCTCGTTCAAAAATACGCAAAAAAGTTCTTATTAACTTACCCTCTAAAATGCACCATTTTCGAGATACCTACAGGGTGTTGAAATTGGAAAAAAATCGTTTTTTCTGAATATCTCCGGAACCGTTTATAGTGCAGAAAACGGCTTTTGTAAGCATTCTCCATTCATAATAAGCTAAGTTTTGAGTCAGAAAAAAATGTTTGTTCAGTCATAATTGGTAAAGATTTTGAAGGAGTTGTGGTTGTATGTCTCCCCAATTTCTAAGCTAATGGAAAAAGTACGCTTTTGAGGCGCCCGTGTGAACCGCCAATGTTTTCTACACAAAAAAGGTACTTTGTTCGTGAGCTCTAAAGTCGACCGTTTTCGATAAAAATCAACTTTTATGTTGAAAAAACACGGTAATTTTTTTGAAATACAATTTTCGTATTTATTAATAAAAAAAAAATATGTAAATGTTAGAACAAATAAGAAAAGCTAAAATTGACCGTGTTTTTTCAACATAAAAGTTGATTGTATCTCGAAAATGGTGCATTTTAGAGGGTAAGTTAATATGAACTTTTTTTCATATTTTTGGACGAGCTATCACATTCTCAAGTCCTGCGCATATATTGTGAAACACCCTGTATATTAATTACCTCGCACCAAAGTGGAAAATGTATGTATGCTAGAAGTCGATACAGTTCGAGAAATGACATGTACATGTCGTTCAGTTTATCTGCATAACATTTTGATTCTCTATTACTTTTTTGTTTTCGAATATATAAAAGTATAATAAAAATACATTGCAGTGTTTCTAGCCATGTTTTATTCCAAGTTACGTATACAACAAAACAGTATCAATTCTCTTACATATAAACCTTACTTATAGTTTTCTAAATATAACACCCTGTATATTATAAAGTTATTTATTCAATATAAAAAGTTATTCCTATTACAGTGATATAACATACCTTATATTTTAATACATTCGTGAAATACAAGAGTTGTAATATTTTCTTCTTTCACGGCTAATTTAATAATTAAATAAAAATAATCGGTTGTTATTTTAGGTTGATAAGCCGATGGTTGCGCTAAATTCATATAAATTTAACACGACCATATTTTTTTTAAAAAACAGAAGCTGCATACTTTCTTTTTGACCGACGAACCCCGAACGGAGGAGGTATACAATTCGACTGTCTGCTTAATTTTTTTTTTTTTTTTTGGTTCGTGCGCGCCTTTTATATAGTAGACGATCTCCGATTTTGATGATTTTGGATTCATTTGAAAGAAGGGGATTGAGAAATGGTCCCATATTCATAAAAACGCAAATCCGAAATCTCCTTCCCTCCGAAAACCGCCCCCGAAGGGGTGGTGGGGGCGAATTTTCTCGAAAATTGAAAATCTGAGTTGGTATAATTAAAGATAGGACAATATCCGGAAACGTTTAAATTGAACATTTTTTCAAAAGTGTTACGGTTTTCGAGATAGACGCATGTTAAATATGTATTTTTGCTATGTGGAGAGGACAATTTCTTTCGAAAATTGAAAATTTTTCGATACTACATGAAAGATATAATTATTTGTAGCAACATTTATAATGAACATTTTTTTCCTTAGAATTACGGTTTTCGAGTTAAATCGGTGTTAAATGGTAACAACTAAAATATTCAAGCGTATTTCCGCCGCGATGTTCTGAGATCTCAATAATAACCACTACAAGCAAGGAATATACGTGGGTAATAGGATAAGTATTATCTTCATTGATATGGTATAGTGAACGTTCAACGATTTTCGGGACTAATGTTACACTCAAAAGTGTGAAATAAATATTTTTTACAAAAAATTGGACCGACGTTATAGTTGATGCACTGAAAAGTATAAAATAATATTACTTCTATTGGTGATGGTACTTGTGAAGTTGGAGCCAAAAGCTATCAATCTAACTGCAACTGCACAACTTCAAAAGTACCATCACCAATAGAAGTAATATTATTTTATACTTTTCAGTGCATCAACTATAACGTCGGTCCAATTTTTTGTAAAAAATATTTTTTCACGGCGAGTTTACGGCTAATTTAGGTACGGCAAATATTGGTGGTTTTCTCAAAATAATCGGTTGGTTTTTTAGGAAGATACGGTTAATTTAGGACGACCATGAATTTTCCAAAAAAAAAAAACTGCAAATTTTCTTTTTGTACGTCAAATTTATGGCTGATCTATGGTGATCTCCTCAAAAGAATGGGTTGTTATATAAGGAAGATACGGTGATAGTTGCGGTAATTTAGGAAAAACAAGAATTCTCCACAAAAAATGGCGGTAAATTATCTTTTTTTACAGCAAATTTACGGCTAATTTACGGCAATTTTTGGTGGTAGTCCCAAAAAAATCGGTTGTTTTTTGAGGCAGATACGGCAATGGCGGTGCTAACTTTAGATAAACTTAGCACGACCATGAAGTTTCCAAGAAATACAAGAGCGGCAAAGTTTCTTTTTTTCACAGCAAATTTACGGAAAATTATGGTACAATTGTTTTTTATATTCATTGAAATGGTCGTGCTAAGTTTACAAGATAATTAAAATTGATTATGAATATGGCTGATAGATTCCATCTTTTTTTGTTACAAAGTCAGTAGAGTAGAGTAATTAATATACTACGGTTCTTAGCCGTAGTAGCTTCATTTAATGTATGTAGTTTTGTTGAAACGTGCTAATTCTGGTGCTAATTGCTAATAATAAAATGTTGTGGGAATTCAAAATTCATATTCATATTCATATAATGAATACCATAAAATCGGTTATTGAAACGTTGACTAGAACGAAAAGAGATAAACATTTTGATAAGGATGAAACAAAATGCTTTTTCATCATAGCATTTTCCGTAAAATTGCCTTATAGTTATACTTAAAGGTCGCATTCTTCCCGTATGGCAAAAAAAACTATACAAATAGATAATTGTTTATTTGTGAAAGGCGTTATCATACTTTGTTTTAATTGCAATGTCGATATGTCATTGTTATCTTTTTTTTAAATAGTTATTTTGTGAGCGATAAATATTATAAAGATATGGCAGTGTTTTTTTTTCGAGAATACGAAATGATTAGAACACATGACTTTGTATGACAAGACAATTTTATTTTGAAACAATCTTCCTTAGTAGATATACATTTCCATACAATCATCACAAAGTTCAATAAGTCGGAATGGAAACCGCAAATAAAATATCCTTTGTATATTTTACACAAAAACACTGGAAGATGCCTTTTTTTATTTGATTGATCTTCTATTAATGCCATTTTTTCGATTATGACGTCATTGAAACATCTCTGTGGCGTTATCGTGACATTTTCTTAAATGCGAACATACATTTGTTTCATTAAATTTAAGTAGAAAAAGTATTCCTCATACTAATATTTAACCCTTTTACGTTTTCAACATAAAAGGCTTTACATCTGCAAAAATAAAAAATTTCATACGATGTTCCTCACAACAAAAGTTGTTGAAAAATAACTAAAATAGCTTCATAGATAGTTAATATCAAATAAATGAATAAATATGCTTTTCTGTGGGAATTGTCTACACTGGATTCTTGCCAAAATTTAAATTTTTCTGTCTCAAAAACTGTCAACTCTAAAGTCATAATATTGCATATTGCCATTTAGATTTGTTGAAAAAAGACCAGATGTACCCATTTAAGAATATATCATGATGACGCCACAGAGATGCCATAATCAGAACAATGAAGTGAATAGAAGAACAATAATAATAAAAAATTGACACGTCCGAGCATTTTTGTGTTAAATTTAGAGGGCATATTTTATTTACGGTTTCCATTCTAAAACGTTCTCACTGTTCTATAATTCTATTTTAGTAATAATGTATTAATAATAACGAATAAATAATTGCAACTAGATTTCTTTTTGCAAAAATACCATTTTGGTGAGGTTGTATATTCCTTGAAATATTTATTTATTAGTGAAAAAAATTGACAATTTGGAGACATTCTCTGAGATCCAAAGCCCAATTCGGGATCTTCAAATGGTATTTTCAATAGGAGGTAATTACCACAGAATAATTTTTGCGTTAATTTGAATTACTTCATTTTTAAAGATTTTAACTAGATTGTACTTACTTAACCGATATAGCGTACTGAATTTAATTGAATCTATCGAATCTCTGCATTATGGTGTACCAAGGACCCTAGGACCAGCTGCTCAAAAGCATCTGAGCCTTTGGACAATTCAATGTTATCTCAAGTAAAGAAATACAACATTAATATTATTTACCAATCAATTTTCAAACAATATATTATCGTTCCCGTTATAGTCAAAAAGTTAATCTAATTCCATGTAGCTCATTTGCATAATTATTAACTTTCCAGTAGGAAATAATTGAGACGATTTTTTGATTATTATCTACTAGATAATAGAAAGTAGATATATGTCTTTTACGGTAATTAAACTGCAACCTTAGGTGTAAATTGTTTGAATGAGATAAAATGTATTTATTGAGCCAAACAATTTGATTCGCTTCCTATATCACCACCTTGAATTTATAACTTGAGAAATACTATGAATTGTGACTGCTCTATATTTTGTGCAGTAATTCAGAATTGAACCATTGATAAATTGAACCAAACTGAATAAAAAAATCCATCGTATTTGGCATGTTTTTGTGGAAATAGAGCCATAGAATTACATAGGAAAAATACTTATAGTGCAGCAAGCAATTGCATTTTAATTCTTTCAATAGATGTACCTATGTTTTGAATTCATTCAAGTTGTCTGAGATTAAAAGTATATAATATATACGCTTATAGTTCTGAGCGGCTCAGTTCAGATAATGATATTATTAAGAAAAACTATTGATTGAGAATATTGATGTGGGATATTGATGAGAGCGCGAATACAAAAAGTAAGTTCTGTCCCAAAATCCGCGGACTACGCTATTAAAATGGGACATAGGTAAATTATCTAGCGCACCCTTAGCATGTTACTTGCAATCGCAATGCGACTGCAAAGAATTGTACAACCGGAGATGCCTGTCAGGCGACAATTTTGGTATCACGTAACTGCGTTTAAGTCGCCAATGAAAATAGTACTGCCTTTGACGAATAAGCAGTGAGCTATTATTACCCTGAATTCATCATTAGCAACCTACTGTTAAGCAAGCAACCACTTTACGTAATACGATTTTTCGTGACCAGCAGAAGCAACAAGTTTATAACTGCAATGCGCCCACAACGCGATAGCAATCGGGTCATTTAATTGCAATAATAAGCGTGCTGGTGTACATAGCAGGTAGCTTATTTAGATAGTTAAATTGTCTCCCTTACTCACTTACTATATTTTTTAGAGGTGACAAAAACGTTTTTATTTTAAAAAATATAGCAAATATAAGTAACTCAAAATAAGTCCCAATCATTAAAGACTTGCCTTTCCCTAAGAAATCCTTTTTTTGTTCCAAATTCCCTCATGTAATTATTAAAATCACACATTATCGTTATGTTAATCGTGTCCATTTTTCTGTCAATATTTAAATTAGATGTTCCGGGAGTGCAAAATTCCGTTATGTAATATTTAATTAAGTTACGAAATGCACGGGAGGTAAATTAGCTACGTTCATTACCTTGTATTGAAATCATTACTGCTTAACTGAAAAAGGAAGAGATAAATCCACAACTTACCCATAAAAAAAGGTACCTGAGACATTTGGGAGACACTACATCTAGAATTCAAAAATTGATAAGTTAGTTTCATACAGCTAAATGAAATTTTAGATGAATCTCAATTCATTCAATTATTTTCTTAAGAACATTTTGCTTAAAATTTGTTTAATAATCAATAAATGTTTTTTCTTCTTTTCCAGTGATCTCCCTGGAAAATCCGTACATAGATCCGTAAAATAGACAGGTTGATTGAAAGACTAAATCCTGTATGTGATTATTAAAGTTGTGAGAAATTAACTAAAATTTTGTGCACATTTGATATATTAATTATATAATTGATGCAAAATAATACATTTTCAATAATATATTGTTTATACATGACAATTCTTTCGGCACACTGCTTTTCTCAAACGTGAGTGATAACTAAATTCAAAGCTGATAAGTGCCCACTCAAATAATAGGAATGGTCAAGATAAATCTTAATGACTATTATTATAAACTAATTAGGTAACAGTTATAGATAAGTACAATAAGGAGCTGGACATTCCATTGATCTGGTTCATTGAAGGGATTACCCGAATGTTTCCGGTTATTATTTTCTAATGACTCAATTAAATTTGAATCCTTTCATTTCATTAGGTATGTAAGATTGTGATATTAGCACTAAATGTGCGGTTATTATCATTTAGATGTAGTGCATAGTTTGAATTAGTTTTATGGTATCTGGAGAAGCTCTTATGTTCATTGATACGGATTTGAATTTCTGTCAGGTTGACCTACGTAAACTTTCATAATTTTTATAATTAGATAAAGCAAGCCACGTTAAGAAACTTTGTTCCAAAAAGTAAATCGTTTACCATGCAAACTACGCGAATATAAAATCTAATTGAATACTTATTTATCAATTTTTTTTCGGATAAACACAGTACATAAGGGACTTAAGAGTACCCAAGGCTAGATAAATAGACATCCTTCAGAAAAATCTCAGCCACAATTTCATCTGCTGACCAGAATAATGCAAAAATTAAAATCCTCTTATATCACTAGATTAAGGATGAAGCGGTCTCTGCATGCCAAGGATCTTGACAAATTGCTCCATTTAATTTTATTCTAAGTTATGGTCTAGTGCCCTCTTCCAACATGAAGCTTTAATTTATGATGTCAACTGGTGTTAATATTATACAAAGAGTATTAATGTATTTTTATGAATATGACACGTCGAGTTTTCTCCTGCGTTTATTCCACAACCATTAAGGTCAGGTGTAAAAGCTCTTGAAGTATGTCGCTGTCGGTCATAACTGTATTATATTCCTATCTTAATACAAACATCAAAAGTTGTTTGCAGGTAGGTGTATGTCCATGGAATTGAGAGTGAATTTGAATTCAGGAAAGAATGTGTAGAGGAAAATCAATTTCGAAGATCAAATCAGGTTTGCATTTATATTTTTTCCTAAACAAATCATTTATTATTGTTTGAAATTCTTGACTGAAATACTTGGCATGTGCTGTAGTTATACATTGAAATCTAAAACTGCTATATACGGAAAATCCGCTTGGATTTCTGGCCTATCTCTTTCTTTAATTCAGCTCTATGACTGTAAAATGCAGAGAAGCTTCGCATTCGCCACCATGAACCAATAGCTTTCTTTTCTCATATTTGGACCGCCGAACAGATATAGTTATGAAATTCATCAGATAAATACAGCAACTCAATTATTTCCATTTACAAAAACAGTTTATCTACATTTTAGGTAGGTAAGTTGGTGGTGATCGAACTTTGCGCCGTTTTTCGTTATTATATTATTCATTTACAGCTATATTTATCTTTCAAAATATATTGTACAATTTGAAATATTACGAACTATCATTGGCGAAATATGACTGGAAGCAGAATATTTCAAGGAGGAGTCTATACGACAATAAAATATTAGGTGAATGATACTTCAAACCCAAAATATTTGGACTGCAATCCGGATTTTTTTTTAAATTATACAGAAGTATCTACTCGCCTTCATACTTTCTGCATTATAGCTAAAAGAAAAGGAACATTATATTTCTTATGCAAAATCTAGTCTCCCATAACTTTTCCATAAACGTATTGGCTACATCATAATATGCTTTGCTTGATTGTAGTTATTTTTTTTCAAAAATACCGAAATTCACACTACTGAATGTCATTCACATTAACTTTTACTTAGAAAAATATGTACATAATAAACACATCTTACAAATATGCTTGTTATAATACAGAGTACAATAAAATCGTGGCGTCCCATACGGACCTCCTGTTGTCTTTCAAGATGTTTCTACTCGGTGTCACCTTACAGTCTCTCTAGATGCCAGCATCTGATAATTAATTTTTTTAATTCTTCACGATGTTTTCCTTGAATCTGACAAAGCGTTTATTGAGATAGATAAAAAGTCAGCTTTATATTGTATAAAAAATGGGAACTCTGCTGCTTATTTATGAATTTAGCTGTTCTCATCATATAAACCTTACGATGTGTTTTATATACTCGTAAATTAAACAAGTAGCGTTGAGTGTCCGTGGCCGTTAGCCATTCTCTTGCTCTATCACATTCCATAGGACAGTACTTTTTGACGGACATTAAAAAAACGGAGGAGGTAGGTATACAATTCTTCTGTTTTTGTGCTTTTTTATGTGTGTTCGCGCGTAGGTACTGCGTATTAAACGTGCACCAATTTTGATCACTCAGTGTGTTGAGAGAAGGTACCAAATTTCTTCTAACAAAATCCAATTTGTCCTTCAAAAAGATTGGATGGAGAATTTTTTCTTGAAAGTTCAAAAGATCATCTGGTAGTATTGAAGGAAAGATCATTTCCAGCAACATTTGAAATTGACATTTTTCAAAAAAATCAAGGGTTTCTAAGTTATAGCATGAGGAAAGTGCAAGATGATTACCGTCATATTTTGAACTCACTGAATCTAATAGAATGTTATTCACATTCAAAAAATGAAATAGGTAATTAGATATATTTTTCAAAAACAGGACCGACTTTATTAACTGGTGCACTGAAAAACACAAATTAATTTAACTTAGATATATTAGTGTTGGTACTTTTAAAGTTGGTGCCAATTGTCTTCTGTTTGCCTACAAAAGCAACAAGTAAGTACTATTACAATTAACATTAGGCATTTTCTATATTTTAGGGCACCAACTATTTTTATAATAAATATTTATTACGATATGAAAAGTTTATTTTATATATCATATAACTTCGTAATTTTTCCTATTTTTATTTTGTTTTTTTTGTCGATTTTTCCAACAAACTAATGTGAAAAAATTGAAATAAGCTCCGAAAATTTGTAGATATTGAAAAACCGTAAAATTTTCATTGTAATGTTTTCAAAAGGTGTTCACGTCACGGCACCGAAGTCTAAGAAACATACCTTCAGCTTTCTTTTTTGTTCCTTAGGATACTGAGATCTCTCAAACATGTTATAACCAAGAGGGGAGTGTGAAAGCGGTTTCGAGGATTTCAAAGAGATATTTCTTACAAAGTTATTTTTCTAGGAGCCACTTGATCATTTCCTCAAGTCCCAAGGTTCAAAGCGCATCTCTGAAAAAAAAAACAGGAAAAGAAGTTTCATTCAAATGAAAATTTTCTATCTGTTTATTCATACCACCAGATTTTACTAATAGAACAATTTCACAGTAAACTCGTTTATATAAAAATCTAATGTGTCAATTCACAAGACTTTCCCACCATTTATGATAGACCAACAGCTGAAAATATGTTCCATGGTGCCAAGGGACTAAAACGCAATTGTGAGCTGAAATCCAGGTACCCAAAATTTTACACACCTAAATACAAAAGTAATAAGATGCGATAAAAATACAATCAGCTTTTCAATATGAAAAAACTAAATTACTCTCAAATGAGATTATATTTATTCTAAAACCAATTAATAAACGAGAGCATAAACTAACATTAATAATCATGATTGATATTTTTAAAGCGTGTTATCATTTGCAAAATTGAGCCAGTTAAATAGTCTCTGAGTGTAGAGTTTTTTTAAATATAGGTAACCTTCAGATCATCATATATATTATAGCCCCAATTTCAATCTGATGTGAGAAAGTAAATAAACACTTACTTCCACTTTGTGCGGTTAATGATGTAGACGACGGTTGACAAAAGCGGGATGGAGTTAAATAACCATAACAAATGAAGCCGCAGGTATCAATGGCGGCGCTAAATTCATTCACCGGAACTGAGTGTGTGTGTCTATATGTGTGATGTGCTATAGTCACCGAATTATTTCCGCCATGTCGAAGTAATCTGATCATTGTTAATTTGATTTGTATTAGCCTCACTATTTAAAGGAAAAATATTTATTCTAGAGATTATCTTTACAAGTTGAAATTTCTTTTGGTGATATTATTCATTGCCACCACTACCATCCGAGTTGGCTGTTTTATGTTTGCCGTAGTTTCCTTTAAAATGGCCGGTGACTATGTTTTGTTTCTCTGTATTTTGTGTCAACACCGAATCTTAATGTTTCTTCATACCGACCGATCGCTACTCCTAGTACTATGTCAGGGAAATATTTCAATCGGGTATAATTTTTTGTGTTTGGTTTTCAATAATAATGATTATTGGTCTCTTTCTGTGTCTGCTTGTCTGTACCAAGTTTATCGAGTAAGCGCGCATGGACTATATAGGTTGCTCTTTTGTTTCGTTTTGGATGTAACCAATTCGCATGCCTTTGCCACAAGACCTTGCTTATAATTGTTGCTGCCCAATAGCTGAAAAGCGGATTACACTGAAGTTTAGAGCGAATAATCGTTACTTGTGATCGCGTAGTCAGATGAACAACTGAATTGTACCGTACGAATGAGTTCAAGTAGAAATTAGGGTGTTTCAGTTGAATATGAGACAACTACTCCGCGTTTGACAACCAGGTTCACGATTCAAATATGTTCATTGTTCTCATGTTTTCAACCAGAAATGTTATCCTGGTTGATCAGAATCTTGAAGTATGGAGCCTATATAATCCCCGTTGAGGTATCTTTCGCAAAGAAGTTTTTCTGAGCATCTTTCTAGCTTCCATTCCGCACTCGTGACCGCTCCTCTCCTTTTTCGGCTTTTAGTAACATCACCCTCAGACATAGTTTCCTGTCTCAAAAGCCCCCGTCACGTAATTGGGGAAAAATAATTTACATCCGCAAAGCAAAGGACAAGTAACTTGAGCTTCAATATTATTCTGGATTCGAATATAAAAAAATATAACATATATTAGCATCCCATAAGGGCTTATTTTTTCTAAAACTTTTCATATAGCTTCATTAAAGACAAACTTTTAATCTATTATCTTCTCGATTTAATGAAAATTAACTTCCTTTGCTTACAGATAATAGAACTACCTATAAAACAACTATTTAACTATCTTCTGTAGTTTAATATAAAGAAAACTACACAACTAGGTACCCAAGATAATTTCATAATTAAATAAATAAATGATTAATACCTAATCCAAAAATTTAGAGATTTTTTAATTTGTAAGTCTTTTTAGGGTGAAGATTCCCTGGCTTACGTGCTTGATAATTTACCTTTAGGTTTATTAGAAAACAGCAGAATGACCTATTTCTGTAATAACTGTGGTCGTCATTAACCTGGGCACCTTTTCTCTTCAATTAGATTTTTTTATGTGTATACAACCATATGGTGTTGTTCCTAATTAAGTCGTTATTTTCAACTAGATGATATAATTTGAGGATATACAGGAAGTAACGCACTCAAAAACAACGGATTGGACCATTATAATGAGAGCAGAGAACAAAAAGCTAATTTGTCATGATACTTGTCAGTGAAAAAACTGTCACAATAATAATAACTTTATTAGTAATGTCCGTGTAATTCAAAGTAAAAAAAGTTATAAGAGTCACACATCAAATGACATTCAATAAAAATTGAATACATAATAAAACACCGGATGTGTTCTGGAGAAAAAAAAACTTTCCTTAACAAGGCTATTACATCATATGTTACAAACAAAATGATTATTTCTTTAAAGTTATCATTAAAATCATATCAGCTATAAAAACATGCGAGAAAAGTAGGTATAAAAAAATAAAGTGTCAAAGAATACCTTCGTGTCAAGCAGATGACTTTGTAATTCTTTGGTTTTGTTGCATTGTGTTTTTATGATAATTCTTTGGTTTTGCTTCATTGTGATTTTATGAAAAGTCTATGTGTATTTTAATCCTTTTATTTAGACATGGGAGATGAAAAACTAGGTAAATAAATAAGATTATTAATTCGGCGTAACCTAACTCAGTGACAATAAATATCATATAGTGATTTCCTAAATAAAAACAGAGGTCTTCTTTGGTACGAGATGTCATTTTAGATATTCTGTGAATTTCGGGTTAATACTTTTCCAAACCTATTATTATCGAGATACTCGATGTGTGTTTAATCACATTTTTCAGCTAATATGAAGGTAAATCTTATGTATGGAGGGCAGTTTGGCAGCTAGTAATGCCGAAAACTATGAAAACCCTCTACCTTTCAAAGTACAAAATCATGTAAGAGAAAACAAAATTGTCTTATTCCTTGATACTTCCCAAAGGGATGAGGTATACAGTTCAAATAATACTAAATAATATTAATTCCACTAATAGTAGTAGTTCAAAAAATACTAATTAATATTAATTCCACTAGTAATGGTAAAGTAAAGTTTTCTTTAAACTTTAAAACTGCCATCACCAGTGGAGTTAATATTATTTTGTATTTTTCAGTGCACCAATTATTAAAGCGGGTCCTATTTATTGTAACAAAGTTTTTTCTACAAATTATAGTTTAGATTAGACGGACGTACTAAAACTCGTCTCCAGAAATAAAATGAAGTAATTAGTTAATCTATTACCTGAAAAAGTATCCCTAAACTCGTCCCCAAGAGGAGTAGGTCCTCAAAAATAGATCCTTGAATTTGTCCCCAACGTTATCGCATTATGAATCACCAATATACCCACTTATTAAAATCTATAGATTAACTCTTTTCATAAAATATTTTTTCATATATTTAGGTATAACAAATGGAAGACTCAGTAAGTACCTACCACAAAAAACATTTTATTTAAAAATTTTATTAATTTAATTTATTTATTTGAGACTCCTTATCTTTAAAGTAACAGAAATGTCTGCTTGAGTTTTATATAAGTACATTCAACTTATCAAAATAAGTTATACATTTTGCAAAATCCAATCTTGAAGCAGATCCATTTTTATAGTCATCGATTTTCCTAGCAACTCACTGCTTACGTCCATGGTCTATAATAGATCATGGCTTACGTCTACTGGATCGCGTATTCTTGCAAATTCATCACATTTTAAGAATGTGTGTTTGGTAAATTTTACAGATACTACAATTAGCACATAACTTCCACGTTCACTCAAACTGACAAAGCTTTCCATATTTCCTCACACCTAAATAAAATGCAATTCTTAGCCAGGAATATAATTTGAGAATGAAATAATAATCTAATATGAATGAAAAGTAATTTACACTTTTGGTAGAATCTGTATGTAATAGGCAACTACCTATTTATATTTCCAAGAAAGTATAAATCTCTTGTCCGGGGACGAATTCTGGTAGGAGATTAAAGGGGCCGTAATTAGTAAGGAGACGAATTATGGTTGTAGAAATTAGGTACTACCTGCTCGGGGACGAATTCAGGGCTGGCCGATTAGACAGCGTTTAATAAAAAAATATGTAATTATTACAAGGCTCATTAACAATAATTAATAAAGTTAATTAAATTAATCGATTTCTGATCCAAAAGATAAATAAGTAAGGAAGTTAAACCCCACATATTCTTGCAAATAAACGAGATAAGAAGATCTACATTTAAAAAACTGAATATCATGAACACTAGTAATCAAAGTTACTTTGGAGATATTGGTTATGAGCTAGTCAATGGGTTTGGAACTAGTTTAACCAATTATCCGGTAGTTTCTCTTAATCTACTCAACTTCTAGATTATAAGATAAATATCTCATTTTCTTCTACTTTATGTTTTTTGCGTCTGAAAAGAGGCTGTAGAGAATCCTTGAATTTTGATGGTGATATTGCCCAATAACGAACTCGGCCGAGATATTTGACAGATTGATTTTTGTAGCAAATTTGAACCTGATACCTCCAAAACTGCGACCTCTATCGTGTTAACAAATTTCGTAATATCACATACATATATATATATATATATATATATATATATATATATATATATATATATATATATATATATATATAAATAATAATTTCACGCCTAGCTGGTAAATTGAACCTACATTTCGTAGGGTGCCGCAATAAGAACGAGGTTTGTCGTCTACATATTCACCCTACGATATACTGATGAGAGGCAACAACCTCGAAATCATGATATATATCTGGGAGACTGATGCTATGATTGGTAATCAATCTGATTGAGCAGTATAGTGGAAAAAATGCACACAAACGCAATATGTAGACGACAAACCTCTGTAGGTTCAATTTACCAGCTAGGCGTGAAATTATTATTCATATTCTAATATGGTCATCTGGTACGGATAGCTCCTCATTTATTTAATTAATTATTAACCTTTGCCGATTGTTATTATCCACCATTATACATGCTTAATATATCGCTCATACTTGTCTCCACCGACAGTTCTATACCGAAGATTGATACAAGTATGAGTTCCAAATAAGGATTGATTATCAAATATGGCTCTTCACCCTACGATATACTGATGAGAGGCAACAACCTCGAAATCATGATATATATCTGGGAGACTGATGCTATGATTGGTAATCAATCTGATTGAGCAGTATAGTGGAAAAAATGCACACAAACGCAATATGTAGACGACAAACCTCGTTCTTATTGCGGCACCCTACGAAATGTAGGTTCAATTTACCAGCTAGGCGTGAAATTATTATTCATATTCTAATATGGTCATCTGGTACGGATAGCTCCTCATTTATTTAATTAATATATATATATATATATATATATAATATATATATAATATAATATATAATATATATATAATATATATATATATATAATATCCCATATATATACTTATAATATATATAACTTATAGACATATAACAACATGACGTTGAAATTTTTTCGAAATTCAAAACGATCGCAATAGGTACATTTCTATAAGAAATTTACCTAAAATCCCGATGGCCTGTAGCCAGCGGAAAGGTAAATTTCTCAAAATTCATTGAATTGAAATTTGTCATTACATATATATTGTTGTATGTATCATAGCCTTGCGATTAGAGGTGTTTGTTTTGGCTGTTGAATATAAAGCAGACCGGGTTCGCTTTCCACTTCAAGGCTGATTTTTTTTCGCCTGTCTCTTATCAATAAAAATCAGGGTCTATATTAAGATCTCCAGAAAATGTACAATTACATCAAATTTATATTGAGTGTTCATATTTTATCAATATTTCTTATTTTTTCTCATTTTTTTTTCTGTGCCTTTTATGGAAAACTGCTTCGAACAAAAGTTGTAAGTACTGATTATATCTATAACCCAAAATTATTTTTGATGATATTGACACTACGGCTCTTTTTTGATAATTTTTTAAAATGTTTGAACGGTCACCATTTTGAAACTACTTACTCGATATTGCCCAATAACGAACTCGGCTGAGATATTTAAGAGATTGATTTTTGTAGCAAATTTGAATTTGATACCTCCTCCAAAACTGCGAAAAAATACATTTGGTTCAAAAGTTTATATATATATATATATATATATATATATATATATATATATATATATATATATATATATGAGAATGCTATTCACCTTTATGCTTTTATTTCATCAGATACAGTCATCCACTAGAAGCGGATCACGTGATTTCTAGCTTATTTGCTGTCGTCAGCGCCACACAAGTGGAAGCTGTATCCAATGAAGCAAAAGCAACTGAAAGATGTCATAGGTGCATGACAACGACCTCTCAGTGGGACGCAGTTCGCGCCACCTAGGTATTGATAGCTAGTACGTTTAAAGTAAAGTATATAATAATAAATGTAAAGATAACTAAATTCAGTATTACTGATAATATCAAAAATGAGAATGCTATTCACCTTTATGCTTTTATTTCATCAGATACAGTCATCCACTAGAAGCGGATCACGTGATTTCTAGCTTATTTGCTGTGGTCAGCGCCACACAAGTGGAAGCTGTATCCAATGAAGCAAAAGCAACTGAAAGATGTCATAGGTGCATGACAACGACCTCTCAGTGGGACGCAGTTCGCGCCACCTAGGTATTGATAGCTAGTACGTTTAAAGTAAAGTATATAATAATAAATGTAAAGATAACTATATTCAGTATTACTGATAATATCAAAAATGAGAATGCTATTCACCTTTATGCTTTTATTTCATCAGATACAGTCATCCACTAGAAGCGGATCACGTGATTTCTAGCTTATTTGCTGTCGTCAGCGCCACACAAGTGGAAGCTGTATCCAATGAAGCAAAAGCAACTGAAAGATGTCATAGGTGCATGACAACGACCTCTCAGTGGGACGCAGTTCGCGCCACCTAGGTATTGATAGCTAGTACGTTTAAAGTAAAGTATATAATAATAAACGACAGCAAATAAGCTAGAAATCACGTGATCCGCTTCTAGTGGATGACTGTATCTGATGAAATAAAAGCATAAAGGTGAATAGCATTCTCATTTTTGATATTATCAGTAATACTGAATATAGTTATCTTTACATTTATTATTATATACTTTACTTTAAACGTACTAGCTATCAATACCTAGGTGGCGCGAACTGCGTCCCACTGAGAGGTCGTTGTCATGCACCTATGACATCTTTCAGTTGCTTTTGCTTTATTGGATACAGCTTCCACTTGTGTGGCGCTGACGACAGCAAATAAGCTAGAAATCACGTGATCCGCTTCTAGTGGATGACTGTATCTGATGAAATAAAAGCATAAAGGTGAATAGCATTCTCATTTTTGATATTATCAGTAATACTGAATATAGTTATCTTTACATTTATTATTATATACTTTACTTTAAACGTACTAGCTATCAATACCTAGGTGGCGCGAACTGCGTCCCACTGAGAGGTCGTTGTCATGCACCTATGACATCTTTCAGTTGCTTTTGCTTCATTGGATACAGCTTCCACTTGTGTGGCGCTGACGACAGCAAATAAGCTAGAAATCACGTGATCCGCTTCTAGTGGATGACTGTATCTGATGAAATAAAAGCATAAAGGTGAATAGCATTCTCATTTTTGATATTATCAGTAATACTGAATATAGTTATCTTTACATTTATTATTATATACTTTACTTTAAACGTACGTATATATATATATATATAAACTTTTGAACCAAATGTATTTTTCGACTAACTTATAGACATATAACAACATGCCGTTGAAATTTTCTCGAAATTCAAAAGTTTGAACGATCGCAATAGGTATTTTTCTATAAGAAATTTACCTGATACCCAAAATGCCAGTGACATTAGTTGTAAACTCCTACAGATTTACGGTAACGATATTTCGTTTTTTTAAAGAGTGTCGTAACTGACGTTCATTCCATTTCTCAGTGATATATATGTGATGAGATGCTGTAGAGATTTCGCTGGAATTTTTTATTAGCTGTGGCTGTGACATTCCAGTGGCCGTGCTTATTGCTGCATCTGTGTCAGTTTATGATAGAATAATTCAGCATTTCGTGGTCCAATGAGAACGAAATTATTAAGAGCTGCCAAACTTTTAAATCTTTGAGATCGATTATACATAGAGATGGCATTTACTTAAAATATATAGAAACAAAAATTGCACTGGGAAAGCAAGCGACAAAATTTTTTGATTGATATGAAACAACACTGGTACTAAAGAAGGCATTGTCAGTTAGGTTTACCGGTTGCTACCTGGTTGCTAATCGGTAACTATACTACCTAACTTGCCACAAAACGAAATAAAATAAAACATGCAAATTATTCATCATGAGAATACGTTTACAAGTTACAATGAATGACAGAATACCAACGGTGAAAAGATCTCAACAGATAGAAATAGAATAAATGTTCAATAAAAAAATGGAAAACAGAGCAAGCACTACAATGGTACCGTCATGTCCAAAGATGCCAGAACACAGGTGGCAAAAAAGTATATTGGAATGAGAACATCCCGAGAGAAGACTAAACGAAAAACCAGCTCTAAGATGGGAAACACTCTTTGGAAATGCGATTGTAGATTAATACCTTAGAACAGAGGATTGTGATGGGAAAAATCTCGTGTGTCCACTAACACGACTTTCCTACCGCTCGCTGGCAAATTCCAGTGAATGAAATTTTTTTCACTATGACAATACTCTCCTTACATAGCGACGATTCATTTTTCTCATTTTTTTCAGCGTGTCAAGACAAACAGCAATGGTCATTTAACATTTTTTCGCAAAATGAAACGTTTAGTCAGATTCTGAAGAAACATGTGGATAATATGGAAATTTTTTTCAAGCATAACATTTTCTTGTGCTTTTTCTCACAGATGGCGCTATGATGGCGGTGTGGGTGGTTAAGGTCTCTGAGAAGGATACTTTAGGCAAGCTTAATCAAAATCCTTAGATCCGTTTTCGCGCTACTGTATTGAGCAAATCATGTTTTTTGGCTATAGCTCAACACCCAGTATACAAAGGATTCTCATTCAGTGCCACCGGCGAGTGATATTGGTACCAAACAAAATAAAAAGAAAGCAACAAAATACACCGATCCGTTTCCGAGATAATGCTGTCACAGACAGACCGACGTACAGACAGACAGACAGACCAATGGCTGTAAATATGTTTATTAGACTTAGAAAGCTCTGAAACGTCAACATTTGTGAAAATCTCGATACCGAAAATTTCACACGATTACAATACTTTCCTTATACAGCTACTATAGTAGCGTAGGAAAGTAAAAACGGCGAATGTGCCGATAAAGAAGAAGAATTACGAACTTCTTACAGAATTGGATAGAATGTGCCATGTTATGAAGTTTTATAATTGTCTTTATAAAGATGGTTCCAGAGTTATTGAGATAAATAAAATTAGACTATCTGTATTTGACCGACTTTTGTTTTCTTAATGCGTTTGCAAGAAGTTTACATAGGTTTTTTAACAGAAATCTTCAAGCGAATGTTAAACATATGTATAAAATAGAAATGAATACATATAACTCTCATATATCTCAGCACTAGAATAAACCTAGGTTTATTTATAGTTTCTGTAGAACCATGAACATGACGACTGAAATGCACTTCTCAGGAAGTGTTTGAGGTTGCTCCTTCCTGAGCAGCTTTTGAAAAAGTATTTTTGGTGACTGGATTCATGTTATAACAGTGCTTCAAGAATTATTTAATGTTTTATTCTATGTAGTTCTGGGTACCCTAATTGGATATACTCTTAAAAAGTACCAACGTACTATGAAATTTTAAAATATGTGTAAGGTCAGTGGAGTTGTAACTAATCAGAAGGCGCTTTTATTTAAAACATTTTTATGTTACTATATTCTATATCTATTTGATATGCTAATAATAATGACAGGCATATCTGTTGTATTCTGCCATGTAACCGCCTAAATACATACAAGATCTCATTATTTTAATGTACCTATTACTCTCTGTATTTTTCGTATAGACGCAACAGAAAAATAATACGTTCTTATACAGAATATGTTTTATTGAGAAAATCAATAAAATACTCTTTCTAGAAACATCTTTGTCGAGAAGAATTTGTGAAATATTTTAAATGGTGTCAAATACTTTATTATTTGATTTGTGTTATACCTATTGAATGCTAGACAAGAGAGGACGCCCATGTGGTAGTGGACTTGATAAGATTTTTCCAAGATAAAAATATTCTTTATCACGTTTGTTTGTGTATGACGACGGGATACAGAGTGGAAGATGGTTCGCCTGTCGGTGAAACTGGCTCCTGATTAGTCAACATTGTTTATGTTCTCGACAACATATTATGTCTCAATAAATACATGAGAACATGTCGACTGCATATGTGAATTATGGGATTTAATTTTTTACCGATCCCAGGCATAGTATTGCATTTGGAGCCCTAGCTACATTACATATGATAAATTTTGTTTTGAAATAATTTCTATTTTACATAGGCCAGGGCCACATATTGACAAATATCAATCAGGTATTTGACCATAAATTTTAAATTCTCTTCGAAACATTCTCCCCATAATGGTTTTGATCCTAGGCGAATGAAATAAACATATTTAAATCAATGTTTCATTGTATTTGTTGGTATACCTACACGAAACGAGATATCAGCAACTGTCTAGTTTTTAGTTTGCTATCTTCGAAAATTAGGTTGATGATCAGACCACTGTGACGTCACCATCTCCATTTCACGTTTTATGAATGAAATCCTAAATATATGTTTATTTAAATATAGCAGATGAAGGGTAGGCTTTTACCTACTCTAATTCAGTACAAATAAACTAACTATTGTCCCATTACATTCAGAGGTTATGAGGTGAGGTTAAACAAATCTATGACCATTGTTGTTTGTCTTTACATACTGAAAAAATAATCAAATAACATTTTTCCATGGAATTCATTTGAGAGTGCTAAGAAAGTCGTGTGAGTGACACATTGAATTTTCTTTATTCAAGATTTCTCTGAAGATTCTGATCACACATAAGCTAAGTCTGATTTTTTTTTTAAATTATAGTTCAATTTTATTTAAAAGCGAATATTGAATAATAATTGTCTCAATGGCAGAATTATGTAATATTAATTGTATGGATTTTGGAATTTAATTATTTCTATTCTCCAACGTTATATCTACTGTTCGGGGCAATTTTCTCATTAAATATGGGCTCGTACAATACTCTTAAGGGGGCTCGCTAGCCAGTGATATCGTATTTCCATTATTTCTCTTTTACTAATTATACTATCAAGGTAAAATTTTGTATGCTCACTGAAAAGAGTATCGCGGATCACATAGGAAAAATAATAATTCTAAAATTTATGTTGAAAACTTTGTTATTATTTTTATGGAAAATAAAAAATATGATCCACGATTCTATAGTGGATTCCAGGCATATTTGTTCCTTGAAAAAAACTATCTTTCTTAAACCAAAAGAGTTATAGTGGAACTACATCCGCAACTACCCGCTACAGTTCATTAAAACTACCTGTAATACACTTAATAAGGGTTGTCGGGTATTATATCATATGGATCAACTTCATACTTCACCTCGGGGACGTTAACAGAAAAAATCATCAAAAACGATCAGCTGGTAGTGAGGCCCCTTAAGCTGTTGTCCCTCAGTGACTCTGTGTTAAACTTGGTGTTATTTTCGTAGGTTGTATTTGCACAGCAAAAATCCATGTTGAGTTCTTTACATTCACAGAGTTCTGTTATTTGACTATAGGGTGTATGCGGCGGTTCGTGATCACATAATCAATAAACGATTTCGGGCATCTTGTGATAAAAATTTAGATATATGTTGTTCTTTGTGCCGGAAGAAGGTCTTGTCGATCCAGAGCTAATTATGTGTGCTACATTCTGGAAGTGAAGTAACTCATTATGAGGACCTTGTTGTTCGGAAGGGCGTTCACCACCTGGTTTCCGTCAATATGAAGTATTTTTTCTATGTATAAATAAAAATAGCCACATCAAAATTAAAATCGTGGGGCCTGATCAATTTCTGAAAAAATTTGGGGTTGTATTTTGCATGAATTTATTCCATTTTGGCCGCACTGTATATATGTTAGAATAAAACAATCCATTCTAATTTATGTATTTTTATCCAATGAATTTGATGGCGTTCAACACGATGAAAGCTTCTATTTTTATTATTACATGAAAATGTTAATATCACAAACATATAAAATTAAATCAAATTAATTACAGTATATCAGATGAAGGACGTAGAAATATCTCGAAGAAATCTATATTCTGATGAACTTGAAATGAATATTATTCAAGTTTACGACCATAGAAAATTAAAAATAATATACTATACAAACAACCTATTGCAACGTCTAGATATGTTTGTAATCAACAATAAATAATTCATTCATTTATAACTGAAAAGGTTTTACTCTAAAAATTCTAGAAACTATCATGAGGATCATAATTTCCTAATTTGTTTTTCTTTTCTCCTATATTCACTATTATAATCATTCAAAGCATCAGTCGTGCAGAAATACATTCGCGTTGCAAGTTCCGGTTATTGTGAAAAAAAAAAACAAATCGCAATGGAAAGAAACGTGTAAAGTGTAGGTATCTACTGCGAAAATTTATGTAAATTAGAACGAAAGATATTATCTTTTCACTCGGTAAAGTATTCACATGGTTATTATATGCATGGTTGAGAATAACGTGATTTTATTTAATGTATTTAAATTTGAAAGGTAAACTTCCACTTTATAATGCCGAAATAAGCGTGGTGGTACAATAATGACTCTAAGCGATCTATACACAACTCAATGCAAATCATACCTACTGAATGTATAGGTAATTACAATGATCGCATTCTCATTTTCTGTTGGATGGATGCTGCAAGAGGTCTTACTCGCTACCTGATTTCTGAATCTTTTCGGTACAGTCTTAAATCTCCCACTACTAATACCTTGAAACTATTATTGGAATCAGATGAAAATTTTCATATCCTGATTTATACAGATCTTTGCATTTGAGCATTGACACCTGAATTTAAAAATAATAATAGCTACCAAATATTTTGAGCATTACAGTGTTATCGTATCTACCCGTATCTGATATTAACCTCATTATTTAAAATGGCATATAATAATCTTTATTGCAGATATTTATCATACAATTGGCGAAATCTGGCTACATAGCTATTCAACTTAACCACTATATCTATAACCATAATGGTCTAATATTTAATAACTATACCTTATTTCCAAATAATACATTGTTATTTTTATATGTACATACATATATATATATACACATACATATTACTCACTAGAAATTCGATATAAGCTATTGTTTTTCAAGAAGCAACATTTTGAGACATATTTTGAATTTATTTACATTTAAAATTTCTCTGATCTGTGAATCTACTGCATTATATAATTTAACACAGTTGTAGGAAAATGAGCGCTGAAACATGGCTGTACGATGAAGCGGAATTGTCAATAAATTCGGGCACCTTATGTTTCTACCATGAACAGCCCTTCTAAAAATGAGTTTGTTATGCAATGTAGGCGGATAATGCGTAATTATGATTACTTTTAGAAAGCTCAAGAGATGGATATGTAAATATATTTTTCATATTTAGCCATCCTATATTTTTTAACGAACTAGTTATGTGATCATACTTGTTGAGGCCATATATCAGTCGACAACATGTATTTTGAATTTTTTGCAATCAATTCGCTGTAGATTGGGTTAAGCAAGGGTAATATGAGATGCAACAGTAAGATATTCTGGACATAATAAGTGTTTCACATAGCTTCTTTTTAGCTTTGCACGATAGTATATTTTTGTTTGCATATAGTAGCTTCAGTCGTGCATAACAAGATTTGGTTATATTTACGACATTTTATTCAAAACGTAGGTCTTCATCAATAATTAAGCCCCGACTTTTAACAGCATCACTGAATGGTTGAAGACTTCAATTTCTCACGTTTATTTTTTGAGCAAAATAATACAGCTTGAGATTTGTCAGGGTTTAGTTTCATATTATGGTTGTAAGCGTAATTTGTAATATTTTGGAGGTTTTCATTAATCTGATTTGTTGCTTCAGCGAATTTGTCCGGTGAAAAATTTGACAACTACTGATATATACTAGCGAACCCGGCAGACGTTGTCCTGCCTTAACTAAAATGTATAAGTCGTTGTAGAAAATTGTTAAGAAAAGAAAAAAAGATAAAATGTAATGCTATAAATACCTATATTATAAACTATGTAAATATTTCCATCAATAATTAACATGAAAAAAATATTTACCTTTGAATCCCAGCACGACAGTACCTATCCACCAGTGGTAGCGCACAACAATAATAGAAAAACACGCAACAATAACCGAAAAACTCTCAACACATAACAATAGTTATCTAATAGAAATGTCAGTTTATTTGACGGGTGCCCACTTGCCTCGGTATAAAAGTTGAAGTACAGCAGCGCCATCTGTTGGAGAGTTGTAACAAAGTTAATAACACAAAAATATTCTATTTGCTCATATATCTAGGTATACAAATTTTTATTGCGATCGGTTGAACGGTATAAAGTTGATTTGCAGCAACGCCATCAAGTTGCGAATTGTAACAAAGCTAATAACTCAAAAATTTCTATGTGCACAAATATCTATGTAGACAAATTTTCATCGCGATCATTTGAACGGTATTAAAGTTGATGTGCTGCAGCGCCATCTGGTGGTGAGTTGTAACAAAGTCGATAACACAGAAATATTCTATCTGCTCAAGTACTTATGTATACAAATTTTCATCGCCATCGTTTGAATGGTATAAAAGTCGATATACAGCAGCGCCATCTGGTGGGGAGTTACAAAAATTAGATAGCGTAAAAACCTTCCCTATAAAAATATACATATACGTGCCAATTTTCATAATGATATATCAATGATATATCCCTATATCAGACCATTCTTAATATTAATTATTGAAGTGCTTTTTCATCAAAAACAGACAAATCCAAAGAAAACATATTTGTAAATCTATTTACAGTAAGTAGTACCTATGCTCAAATCCATGGAAATCTTATGAGAAAAGGTTATTGGGTATCTATAAACTCCATTAATTTTTACACAGTGTCCAAAAAATATTTCCGTAGGAGTGGTTATATAGAGAAGCCAAAAGTCAATTTTCTTAAATGCAACATACCATATATTTGATAAATGATTGATTCCTGATCTTTTGATGTATGTCCTATATCCATTTCTTAGCAATCTAATTATTTGCATATTTTGTAAATGATTCTCTAATTGCTGTTGAGACATACCATTTTTAATCTTACAGAAATGATCAAATGTATCTCAGTATTATATTATCAAAAAAAAAATTTTCGCAGCCTTGCGAAATATTTCTTATAAGAATAAATGAGACTCCTGAATTTCTCAAATCATTTGGTCTCAGTAATCAAATTTTTTTAAAGTAGGTAAGCAAGATTGGCTTTCTTAATATATTTAGTTTTAATATCTTTTGTTTATTGAAATCAAAAATGTATCTACCTATGTATTTGTTGCAAAATATCTTAACATTTTGAGATTTTAGGCGAATTACTTTTTAGAGAACTTACACTTTACCTTTGTTAGTACTTACGTTTCCAATGTATACAAATCGTTTTAATGGCAGAATTGGTCTTTAGAATTGACCACCTAGGTGCCCAGATCTCACACCTCTAGACTTTGATCGCTGGGGTAAAATAAAAGAGAGTACATACAAAATCACTGGCACAAATTAAGTTGATTTGAAATCTCTCGAGTGAGACTGGAATATCAATGGTTAGATGCAGCAGATGTACAAAGGTCAATAAATCAACATGTTGATGACTATCTGCATGTAAATAGTAAACATTTTAAACAAAAACATCACTAGAGAAGACAATAAAATGTATTCCTAGTTATAACTAATGATTTTCATATTTTCATGATATGTTTGTGTTATAAATTTATTTTCAAATAATAAAAGATAAATTCGAAATTCGATTTTATTTATTACAAATCACAAGAAAGATTGGACTATTTCAAGATATCATTCTTGTTTTCAGATAAAAATGGCAAATTTGAATTATTTTACTAAAAAATTTAAAATAATCAAAGAATGGTAAGAGATAGGTAGGACTATCATCTATAGGAGTATTCTACTCTATATATTTATCAAATAATATACAGTATTATGTATGTAAGAAAATTGACTTTTGTCGCATACTTATTTTTCTGGATACCCTGTGTAAAAATTTATACAAAACATATAAAATACCAGTTACGTTAATACTTTTTTGATAGATGACGACATTTACATGTTTAATTTGTCTCGATTTTTTTAACGAGAATCATTTCATTTATTTTTCATTAGCCAAAAACATAATCTTCAAAATGACGTTCTCGATTAATAATGTTGATTAAGTAATAAGGGAAATATGCCCTAGGTACTGACGAAAAAGTACCTTTGAGAAATTATATATCTATGTAGGTCTATGATGAATCAGAAATACAATATTTTCGTTGCAGTAAGAAAATATGAACGGACAGGTATTTCCTCTGATAATATTTTAGTGATATACTTAGTGTACAATATATCCAGTTATCTATTCACAATTACCAATTTCATCAAGTCGTCGCTAACAATAAGTAAGGACCTTACAAATTCAAAAAATATTGTTTTTTGGAATAAGCTGACCTACCATTTTCCAGACTCAACGTCCCTATGCGAACAAAATTTTTAAACATTGCAGGTAGATTTTTGGCTGATAAGCTTCGGAAATCATCGTATACCCAGTCTTTATATAATTAAAAATTATGAGCCATGTTGCCAAAGTTGAGACCGCATAAACGTTGATCAAAACTAGTATAATTGATCTAATTTTTCTTATAAAATGAAGGTAATAAAAAGTTATTGCCACTTTAATCATGGTTTGCTGTTGCATAGTAGATGCCGCATCTATCTTTTTCTTATTAACTGAAATTGGATTAAATGTGTAGTAAATCTTAACAGCACGACATCCCAGCAAAAGCAGCCAGTTAATAAATAGCCATACAATATTTGTAGCTTTCAACAACTCACAAACTGGTTAATAAATAATTCAAAAATATTTACAATTCTGAATGCCTATGAATAATATCAGAATTCCCTAGATAATATTTTAAATATCTAATTTTTTGTCTGTCAATATACGGAATTTTCCCATAAAAAATTATATCAATGTCTGTATAAAAATTATTCACACAACATTTTTCTATAAAATGTTGTATTTATTATTCATATTTATATGCTACTTTGCATAAATTATAATCCTGGATTTTTATAACCTTCATTTAGAGAAATATTATATATCAGATAATGTTAATATTAAACTGTCAGTTTAACATGAATAATAACTTTAATTTTTATTTACATCACACTTATAACATATAACATATATTTACGAGAAATATCAAGTATGTTTCTTTTGATCGCCTTTCATTTTTATATTAGATAGGTCGGGTGACTATGAAATCTACCTACCAGACTAGGGTGTTATAAGTAATATGAAATATGAAGATATCAGTCTATTGAGGAAGAAAACTTTGCTGTATAGTTAAATAAACGATTTTTTATTATCATTTATGTTGACCTTGATTTATTTGAGAGATATTGTAACTTGAAAATAGGATTATAAATGATTGCTTTCTGAGGCTTGTGGTCTACGTCTGGCCGCCGACCCAAATAGAAGCTTTAAACTTGTTACATTCAAGGGTTGTATAAACCTACAATAATTATAATTTATAAAAATGAGAAAGATTTTAATAACATTCATCGGATAATTGGCAACGAAACAAAGTGCAAATTAATGGAGAGGCATTATTTGGATCAAATTAATTAGGCTTTTCAGCTATTACCTCAAAAATCTTGCTGAAATTCTATATGCAGATTTGGAAAAAAGGAAAAACTTGATTTTTTAAGAAAATATTTCCACACTAAGGATTCTATTCAATTGAATATTACTCAAATTCTAATAAATCCTTTTTGGAAGTTTTCTACTGTGAAATATGTTAAAATATAAGTTATCAACAGTAGATAAATAAACAGGTACCTATTATTATTACCGTGCCTGCCGACGCTGAAAACTCAGTGAGCAAATACTCCATCCAGCAATAGATTACTCGTCGCTATTAGGAGCAATATGACTGAAAATGTACAAAATACAATTATTGCAGAAACTTTCAACCCTTATGCTTTTATTTCATTGGGAACATATCACAGTTGATTCAAGTGTATGATCAATGATCGCCGATTTCTTTCTTATTAGAGCTCATCAGATAGACATTAGACTTTTGCATACCTTTTCCAAAGCTGGTAGAGTATTAATAAGACGAAAGTTCGTACAACAGTAGGGGAGACCGGGGATAGTTGGCCAATTTTTCAGATTTGTATTTTTCAATAAGTAGGTATTATATTTATCAACGCAAACTTAGGCCTGTGTTATTTATCAGACTGTTAGCTAATGAAGTTTAATTTCATAGTTTCCAAAATGTATTCATTCACTTGTTAATTGACATTTTTTGAACAGACTGAAACTTAGTCAACCAGCCCCGCACCCGGGATGAGTTGACACATGGTATGGGGTTGGATGACTTTACGGAAGAACTTCTAAGAAATAATACAAATATATTCAGATACAAATATATTGAAGAAAAACAAACATATATTCTCTTAAAACAAAACAAAATTATTGTAAATATGTAGGTATACATATACCTATGCGCATACAATATTGATTATTAGTCATCAGTGTCGTCGTCAGAATTACAATTAATACAATTGTAAAACACTAGATTTCCCGAAGCACATCTAGTAGGTATGGGCCCACATCTTGCATTTGGTGCACTGGATCCAGTCGTCTCCGGGATGACTCTTAGAGTAGGATCCCATGCAGATAATACATAGGACGTCTTCACCTTCTTCTGAAGAGACGTCATCATCTGACAGTGCTTTTCGCATCTTCTTTCTTCCTTTGTTATTCGTGTAGCCATTATTTATTTCCCCACTGTCCTTGCATATTTTCTTTCCAATTCCTTTTAATTTCTGTGTTGCTTTCTTTCGTGCAACTACCAATTTTTGTTCTAGGAGCCTATTTTTTTCCGGAGTGTCTGTATAAATTGTGCTCGTACGCTTGCGCGAATTACTTTTAAAGTTTTGCCTTGGTGCCGCTTTCGGCAACGGCCTTATCATTTCCGGCGTTGTTTCAAATAACCTAGAGGTGGAAGGTTTAGGCAAAGTGTGTAATTGTGGCGTCGTTAAATTTTTATCTGGAGTGTGATGTTGATGCAGACTATCTTGAGGTGCTCTTTGAATTGGTGATCCATGGATTGCCTCACTTTCTGCAAATTCCGGATTATTCTCTACCTGAAATTCTCGATCATCAGCTGTTGGCGGTGTTGATGCAGTAGGTCGGTTATTAATTTTTTGATCTAAACTGCTGCTAGAAGCGATTGGGTTCGAGTTTGTTACGGTGTTGTTGGCGATAGTTTCTGGCCTGTCGATAACGTAAGATCCTGAAAACTCCGAATCCAGCTTGAATATTTTCAATTGTTGCAGCCAAAGGAAGTGCCGTTTTAACAATCCCAGGGATATCGTTTATTGACATAGGATTCCCTGGATGGTTTGTCATCCAGTTGTCGCTTGCTGTGTTAACAAATTTCTTAAATGGGCCATACACAGTCCTATCCAGTGGCTGGAGCGTATGACTACAATGCGGGGGGAACGATAATACCGTTACCCCATTTCCCTTGAAGCAATCTAGAGTCTTTATTGAGAGATGTGAGTCATGGTTGTCTAGCAATAAGAGAACAGGTCTATCTCGAGTAGGTCTGGCGTGCTGGACAAAATGTTCGGCAAATGCAAAAAATTGGTCTTCCTTCATTCAACCTGAAGGATTGGCAGTCCCAACTGACCCAACGGGTCCACCGTGTATAAAGTGAGCTTTGTAGTTTACTCTCGGGAACACAAAAAGAGGCGTGCTACAACTCTATTAGGCGTTTGGACTGTAGTGACACCGGTTTCGTCTACATTCCAAATGTCACCTGGAGTTAATTTTAAGCGGTAGTAGACTGTTTTCAGATTACTGAAAAATAAAGAGATGTTATGTTTATTAAAAGAAGTGGCTCTTGATATACTAGTTGGTTGTGGTGATCTTATGGACAGGGTAGCATTGCGTTTTAAAAAATTTCCAAGCCAATCTTCTTTAGATGTTTGGCCTCTTTCGGTTTTCCGTTTGTAGGTGCTCATTGCTCCGTAAATCAAAATATAATTGAAACCGATATACAAATTCAGTGGGGCTGGTTGACACACAATAAGAGTGAGTCAACCAGCCCCTGTCCATTGCTAGTCAACCAGCTCCATACGTTCATTTTCATTTCAAGTCGTTATAATTTTTGGTTGAATCTATTGAATGCGGGAAAATAACCGTAATCGTTCAAAGGAACGACTAAACTGATGACTACATCCAAACCGATGTAAATTCATGCAAGTTTGAAGAGTGAGAGAGAAAAAAACGAAATATAAAATATTTACTTACCAGTACAAAAACACAACTTCTCATAACCAACAAACGACAAGTGCTAGCTACCTAACCGTACGGTGAGGTCGGTGAGATGTGCGCATGCGTCTTCCGCGAATATGGGTGAACTTGCACGAATATACAGTTTATATTTTCTGAGTATATTTTAGTTAGTCAACCTGCCCCTATGGCCAACCATCCCCGGTCTCCCTACTTAAGTTTATGTGGAAAATGACCAGTTACTAGAGACATTTCAACAAAATTTAATATTACATGACCTATTACATCTTTTGAAAAATTTATTATTAATAACATCGGAATTACATCTATTATCCAGATTGTTTATTGTAGTTTTCAATTCAAATACTGTTAATGGTAGAAATTCAAACATAGGGGATGTAATAACAGGAAGGCCTACAACAGTATCCTACAACCAGCAGTTTGTGGGATAGTTTCTTTAATTTCAACAATATTGTCTATAAAGAAAGAATTTAAGTTTTTTCTTTACTTGAATTAACAGTAATGTTTGTTGTTGTGTAGAAATCATACATGCTAAAACAAAAATGCAAACGGTTTGACCCTGTGATACAATAGAAAAATATATTCTTGGTCCATTTAGAGAAAAACGTCATATGAACATATTATGTGCTAAAGGAGCTTTTGAACTACAAGGTACTAAGTTTTTTTGAATTTTTTTTTGATATCTTTGGTATACCTGAAGTGTATTTTGAGATTGATTCAATTTTATACCTGTTCTAGCGAAATACAAATGAATGAATTTTGTTTTTTATGCAAAAATCGTACGTCAAACAAAAAAACAAGAGACCAGATTTGCCAACAAAGGAATGAGGATTTCAAAGATATTTGAATTTCTTGCGAGGGAAAAGAAACATCGGAGGTATTGCATGGCCAATTGCATTAACTGCTACACTTACTGTTATAAGCGTCCCTCTTTCAGCCGAAGTAACAGAGCCCACTTGTTTTCTTCCTTAAACAGCCACCACTTTACTTGGTCTCTGTACGGTAGTGACACCTGTCTCGTCGACGTTATAAATATTTTGGGGCTTTAACTTGTATTGATCTAAAATTTTGGAGAAATTGTCAAAAAAAATCCGACATTCAATTTATTAAAATTAACAGCACGCACATGCCTTGTCGGCTCGGGTGTACTGATAGACAATTCCGGATGTCTCTTCATAAACGCGGTAAACCAATCTGCGCTAGCCACATTAAATTCTTTCCACTTTTCTGGAAACTTCAAGTTTTGTTTGATAGCGAATTGATACACCAAGCTGCATATTTATTTTGTTAATCCAAGATATAAATCAGATGATTTTCGTATATATTCACAGAACGCCTCTTCATTTTCACAGCTCAAAACTTTGTTATGAGGTTTGTAACCCAATTCCCTTCCACCCTGAATACTTTTTATGTACCTGTCTAAGGTTACGTGGCAAATTTTTAAATTTCGGGCTACACTTCTTTCTATCTGTCGAAGGACTTCTATTCGATACTCTTACGCGTCTACGGGGTATTTTCAATAGTTCTGGAAGACAAAATAAAGCATCTTGAATATTTTTTATATTAAAAATTTGGCCGGGGTCAAATGTAACATGTTACATTCGACCCCAACGCATGTTTTCAAACAACTAATACACGTGTTATCTTTTGCATGCAATATAACCTCACAGAAACAGCATTATATACAATGACATAACGTTATCAGATCAATTTTATATATATAGCCTCGCATTCATAGAAATCGAAAATATTAAACTCATTGAAGAATTGATCACCGATGCAGTATTTAGATTTATACCAATAATAAGCCGGTGCCCGCTGCAATGACCCTATAACTACTGAGGAGTGTGTGGCTTGTGAGTCTTAAGCTTCTAATGTGGTGGCGCGAATTTCAATCAGTAAGGGAAAACAGATATTCTGTTTGTTACAATTGCCCCAAGTTACAACTGACCCTAATCTCCCCTATTGTTCTGGTGAAGTTAAGATACTCTGATGTCGAGTTACTGCCGAAAAACCCTGTTTTTTAGATCATTTTCTAAGGAAAATCGTCGAAAATATAAAATTTCTTCACATTTTTGGGCTAAACTAAAGTCAAAATGGTATTATTTTGCTGAATATATCTAAATAAGACTAAATAAAATATTTTCTTCAGATAAAATTTAAAATTGTTGGTACAAGGAGTACGCTAATTGGTGTGAATATGCCCTTGAAGGCTTACTGCGTCCATTACCTACTAGTTATGAGATATTTTTGAAATTGTAACACTGTATTTTAGAAAAATACTAACTATTATTTTATCTTGAATTTCTAGAGTAATAAGACACTTTTATTTTTAATTCGTCAACTGCAGTTAAGTTGCTTGGATATCTTGCACGAGACTATTTACCCAAAAGATAGTGCCGGTATATTTACATCTACTGAAAAATAATTCCAGGCATGGGTAAGCTCTGTGCACGGTAGCGGTAGCTGCAGCACCATTTGCAGAATGCTGCAGGACAACGCGATTGCAAGCGAAGGCCTACCCAACGACAACAACAACAAGCATCGTATCAAAATCGTCGGGCAATAAATATCTGGCGAAACAGCAAACGGTACATATAGGAAAGCTGCTCAGCATTCAGCATTCGATTATGCAGATTGGACTCATAGCCATACAATGGAGCATTGTCTCTGTTCTGCGAGAGAGGGCTGCGCGAGGGCCACCGGGACCACGCGGGACAGTTCAATGTGAAATGCCGATTGATTCTTTTATTTCTCTGCCAACTGGTGGAATACAATGGCATTTGGTTAGGAAAATGGCGAACTGGTACAAAACCAGAACAGGGCTGTTCAACATTTATTAAACAACATTCATGACGTATACTTTCAGCTATTTTTAGTCATCCACGAATGTTATACTATCAATAAATAGATACTAAATCAAAATATGTTACTGTTATGTGGTTTATCTAAGTACGTATTACCTAAATATACTTACTTACATCAAACTTGAAGTCGGTCTCTTTGCTGCTAAGGTGGTTCAATTAACTTTAATTTCTCAGCAATCTGGCGATGTAATTGAATTACGCATAAAAGTAGGTACTATTTTTGTGAATACAAGGTTATCATAAAGTAAGGGATATATCTATGTCTTATGTATTTTTAACAAATTAGTAAGCAATCTATTTGATTATTTAAACAATGAGATTTTATGTTGTCAACTATGCCTAACAGAAATAAACATATACTATAGAATAAAGTCGCTATCCGTGTCTGTCCGTCCTCATTTCTATTTCTCCGGTTACTTCTAAACTCCGCAACGGATTTTGATACAGTTGTACAGATCATTTAGATTTAAAGAATTTTTCGCAGATGATAAATTTCTACAATATATTACGATCAAAGTTTTTTTATGGTAGAGAAAATTTGATGTTTTTTACTCCGATCGTCACAAAATCTGTTTTTTGGCACTTAGGCACATGGCTTACCCAGGCTAAAACTTCTATAGAAAATACTCCCTTACCTATCCAGTATATTGGTACCTTTTGTATATGTATGCAATTTTCTGTCTGCTGAGTTTTCTGCCGTCTCTTTTGAAATTACGAACATATACCTAGATATCCACGAAATTATACGGAGGAAGATATAGATAGGGTATCCATCTGAACTTTCGCAGGCGAAGAAGCATTCAGTGTCATTAGCTATTGTATAATCACAAATCGTTCCAGAAAATGTTACCTTCAGCATATTTGGTGTTGAATGCAGCTAATGTTCGTTAAGGCAATAGTCTGCTGGATTGATATCAGGCTTTTCTGGAGTCCATGAATCCAGAGAATATCAGCTTATAACAGATTCGGTAGGTTCCAAACACGACCTCTGACAGTTTACGGTTTCCTACTGGACCGTCATTTAATTTTTGAATGGCAACACAAAATCATTAAGGTATATCTATAACCTAGCTCGTTTAGTAATTGGTAGTTATAAGGGAGCAGATGTTTAAAAACAGAGGAATATTTGTATTCCAGCAGGTTTTGCCATAACCGAGATAACATTGTGCTAAACCAATTCTTGTTCTTAGATATCGATGACTCATAAAACATTTATTCTTAATCTTAATATCCTTTGTATCTGCACTTAAATGTAAAATGCTTATTTTCAGTAAATGTTAAAATTGTGATTAGCAAAAGCGCAAATATATAAGATTATAGTTATTATTTTCTTATTCAATAGCTGTAGAATATGTAGAGACTATATTATTCTATAAGCAGTCTGTCGTAAGTCCCACCATCTCTCATGTAAAACAATGAGCTTTTTCACATATCCATAATCTTCCCAAGAGATATCATCATTCTGGCGACGTTCAGCGCTCCCTGGCAAGCGCCTCGATGTAAATAATTAAGTGTCCTTGTATTTTGGATCTTGGAGGTCAGAGGCCTTCGAAGATAAAAACGGGAGACAACGTTACATTTCTTATATTTTAGTTGCGTGTCATCACGTAGAGGACTTCTGTGTACGGACCCCCTATGGTCCAGTGGCGCTCAACCGAATACGAAAATATATACATATTTTAATGCCCTTCTGCTCAGTCGTAAAATGACCTAACGCGCATTTCTAATTACTACCGCGCTTCAGTCATACACACACACACACACACAAACTGACGACATGCGAGTGCATCAAGTCGTACTCGATTCTTCTTCATTGTGATGATTATTACGTTGCTTCTCAAACTCCAGTGAGCTGCGACTCTTATATCCTTGCAGGAATTTTTATGATTTCTGTCTGGGTGCCTTGGGTTATTTTTATTGACTATCATCTTTTAGATCGTATCTGAAGATCAGTTGTCGACTCTGTGTGTTCTCACAATAACTTCTTTTATATATTAGTCATATTATGACATTCTGATAGGTCACTATGTTGTAGCTTTAGCAGCTTTAATAGACCATTGGGTGAATTGTCGTTAATAATACAATTATGCTGTCCGTGTATAGAATCATGCATTATTTGGAATTATTATTTATGTTTTGTTCTCATTAATACCTAACACTGGATTCGGGGCGAATATTGAGACATTTCTGCTGTATGAATATGGTCCGTCTATTAAAAAGAAATACTCATTCAAATATAGAATCCAACAGTATCAAACTTCATACAGAATAACTTAACAATGATTATCCCAACATTCGTTATAAAGGTAGTCGTCAGAAATATTTTCGTTATACAGGTAGAGAGAAAGAGAAAATCAGGCGATCAGCTTTTTTATGTGTGGTACAAAAGATAATAAAAGCACTATACACTATTCTATTTCAAAAAAAGAGAGAGTAATTACATGCGATATTGAAGGGATCTTTATCGTGTTCTGCCGTATAGGTAAGCGTCAAACATAGATATACCTAATAGATTTTCGTTCATTATCACAATATATAACTCGTTCTCTTTTGGAAATTGAGTATAGTTTCGCAATTATTCCGACCATGCTCAAGTTCTGATGGAACAATTCAATCAGAATTTAAATAATCAAATAGATACGCATTTTCAGTATCACACTGGTCACCTTTATACATACAATATCAGGAGTAAGGAGTTTTACAATGCAAATGTTTACTATTCTACTTTTCCTATTTCTTAAATGTGAAAAAATACTATTCTTTGCTCCTTTCAATAATTGAAGTCAACATTATTTTGCATCAATTGTTACAGTATTATATATTTGTTTAATGAATAAGAGAGTAATAAATTATGATAATGTTGAGAAGTTATTTCGGAAAGAAACCCCGTTTATTTATTTATAACAGATTTAATTGGTTGTGGGGAGACTTAACAAAATTGGAGCATCGTCGATAACTAATGATGGTAGTTGTTATGAATAAATCATAAAAAATAATAATTGCAAAAGCATTATTTTTCTGAAGTATGAGATCACTTTCCTCCCCTGACCTGTGTTTAGATGATCCATGAAGACTTCAAAACATGACCTAGAAACTCATATCTAATTTTGGATCTTTAAATCCCTACTGTTTCAATTTCTTAAAGCATTGAAGTGGAAATGATCAACAAATAGTGTAAGTAATGACTTTCTTTTCTGCTTCTCTTCGTTTGTGTCATACACAATTACCTACGTCGCACAATAATGTGGTAAATGTACTGATTCTCATAATATTTGTTATTCAGTTTTTCTCTTGTTTACGTAAGTGTTGGTTCTTCTCTCGAATACATAGATGATTCAGGTTAAACTTGAGAAAAAAACTCATATTTGAATGTCTTCGTTGACTAGTCATCATCATTAGTTGGATTGATATTCTCGTATTTAACGCCTTCCCTTACAAATCAATTACTATTCTTTCGCATGGCTAGGTAGTTCGAATCAATCAGTATAAGCTGGCACCGTGAACGATCATCGTAACGACAGACCTCCAGTATCTGCCTACATGTCGGACGAGTATCTACACCAAAAAAAAAAGTAACCCAGATAGGCTCCGTAGAACAGCTCGAGATGCTTTCTATCAACACCTACACTATCTATATTTTAAGAACCAACTCATTAGAAAAAATACGCCTTGACAGCAACTAGGAAAAAACATGATGAATGCGTTTCTAGTTGGTCGTATAGAAATAATAAAGTTTTATCTTATTGGAACTGTCATCAGATAGTCGAGTTATGTTGGCAGCAGCTCTCTGCCCTGCACCTACAATTTGTTCCATATCAACTTACACGCTATCTTCATATCTTTAGTGCCGGTACCGGACACCCTACATGGCATCACGTGGGTGAAAACGGACGTTCTGAATCTGCCACTTGAATAACGACTCAACCGGATTTTTCGTCCACCTAGGCCAGTAAAATTGTCTCAAATATTATTGTACATCCTACAGTTGCTCCAGTTTTTTCAAATGTTAGCCCTCTAAAATTGTGTTGACATATGCGATGTGGGAAATATATAGGTACATATATTATATATAGGCCTATTATAATTATTTCATACTTTCAGTGTTAAGAAATGGGATTTTTCAATGTCCATTACTTTGAGAATAATATTCAATTTCTCAGGTATGTTTTTTTTTCTGAAAATTGAATACAAATTCTATATAAAGGACAATGAATCCAGTAACTCAATCTAATCACATCATTTTGTTAGTCTCTTATTTATATATTCAATCCTTCAAGTTTCTGTTACAAAAATGTTATTGGATTATCTCTGATGTTAGACCTTTCATTTTGTAGCCTGTTTTCTATGTGTAAGTAATTTTCCTAAAATAAAACAAAATTTTTAGTTCATAAAATGATCTCCTTGAACTGTATGCCTGGTCTATAAGAATTTTTGTGGATTTTTATTCACATCTACATGATTCCCTCCTGCTGCTTTGCATAGAAGGACTTTTCCTCTCTCATCTCATTCACGTACCGTAATAGCACGTAACTGTCGTAGTCGTAATGTCTGCTGAAATTATGAATACCTGGGCACGGTTTTATTTCATCTGAATTTTGAATGAGACTCAGTTATGAATTTTATGATTCAACGTGAAAAAATGTCTTAAATATTTTTTTTATTTTTATCCATGAGAATTCTCAAAATAGATCAAAGTGAGTGTGCAGGTACATATTGTGTAATATTTAATATTGACGTATATAGTAAATTAGAATAAATAATTTGAATTATATGGTTAAACATATTGAATGGAGAAATATGTTGGGAAAATTATATTTGTATTACGAGGACAAGCTAATCATAGTAGTACTTTGTATCAGTATCAGTACATAATTACAAAAATTATCCTGCATATTCTATATATGTATTAACAAAAATCAAAAAATATAATATTATATTTATAATAAAGGTCCAGCCCAATTAGAGCTCACTAAATTTATTCAATTATTTAATCAAGTAGTGCAGTTCAGTTAGAATAAATTTATGCCCCACTCTTGCCCCCGGAGATGGGACAGGGTAATTTTGCTACTAGGTACATGTCATGGTTAAAATGGCTAGTTTTTGGACTAGCTGGATAGTTTACAAACTATCCTAAAGTCCAGCTATTTTTTATGTAAAATCATATTTCTACTAGAATAGCTATGGATATTGGATGGTTTGTAAACTATCTAGCTAGTTTATAGGCTGTACAAGATTTTTTGCCAAAGTAAAACCACAAGAAATGTACACAAATGTGTTTTAGGTTAGCGTACTGGATAAAGTTGTTAATATGTAAACTAACCAACAATTGATTAATTAATTAGAAAAGTGAGATTAGCTTTATGGCGTGTTGTGTGCTGTTATTGTTGACTGTCATGTCTTTTGAAATTTGCTTGAAAATATTTATTTGTTTATTAAACATATTAATAGAAAGAATAGGACCGATTTAATTTATTCAACTTCAAAAGTATATACCCACAATTCGGTTTTCTGCTTTTGGGATTATCGCTTGGACACGCAGATGGTTAGATTGTAATGAGGAATTTTATTAGTTATCTATTCTCCAACAAATAGAGCTAGAGGAACTGTTCCAAAAGTGTTTCTCTCGATTAATTAAATTTGAGATTTCTATCAGTTGTATGTGCGTAGTACCTATTATTTAATTTCACTCTCTTTTGTTAATAGTCGGGTGTATTTCTGATATCTTCAAGCCGCTGCAACAAAGAAATGACTATTTACAGAGAATAGATATGTAAGAGATGTCCGTTTTGGTAGCCGTCTCGATTTTTTGCTCAATAAAATATGGCATGGAAGGCAGCCAATAAGGAAATCACTGAATTGTTCTGGAGCCGCATTCCGCGCGTCCTTAAATATGGTCGATGCGTTGCTTATTTTTTTGTGCTGAAAAACTCGCTTCGAATTTGATTGGTGCAATTGAATTGGCGACTGGTTTTTGTTGCTGTATCGCGAACAACAGACACGCTGTCTTTTGTTCTTTCACGGATGGATTATTTATTGCCTCATTTTCAGCCGGGGTTCTACATAATACAATCCCTGACTTTGTTTATCGGAATGGTGGGATCATAATAAATAAAACAGAAACTCTCACGATTCCGCTGGATGTTTGTTTTTGGGAAAAAGAGAAACCACAGTACGGCTAGACATGTGTGGTGGGTGTAACCTCCTGAGATTTTCTAATATTTGTAAGAATGTTGTTCAGAAAGCTGAAAAGCCTAGACGCCTTGTTGGGTATATATGCTCTTGTATCTTTTTCTTAAGTTCAATAATTGATTCAGTTAATGTCATGAAAAGAAGTTACAATTTAAATATACCAACCTTTGGAATTGAGGACATTAATTTGTATTTCTTAAAAATACCTGTCAAACTATTTGGATAAACAGATGTAGAAGTGAAAAAATATTTGTTTTGAAAAATGCTACCACATTTTTACAATTACAAATTTTATTGGTACAGAATCATCTTCAATCCTATTTATTGGATTGTTTTAACATTTGAAAAACAGAGACTGTGGGAATGTCTTGTATAAAGTACTAGAACCTTTTCCTCTATTAAAAAAATGGTGGATGGAACGGTACGTCCTGGTGGGCTTTCTTGGAAATTTTTAAATTATATTTTATAGAATCTAGGAAAGTCATATTTTTTTCATTACCTAAGTAGTGAGTAATACTTCTAGGTCGCGAAAAATCAGTTACATAATGATAATCTCTCAAACCCTTCAAATAAATCCAATTATCTATGTATTTACGAACTCAATGCTTTTGAATAAATATAACTGATTAATAGAATCACAGAATCATGGTCATATCCAAAACTGGGCTGCTTTTGACTTTTGACATGAACGAAAGGAACAGGATTCTTGGCTTAGGTACTCATACCAAGAGAAAAAAAACCTTATCAATAACCTGAACCTCACGGTATGCTAACTGACCAAGGAGATGCATAGTGGAGAAAAACTATGTATATCAGTATTAATCGCCTTCTGCATATGGATGTGACCTATTTTTGTTGGTTAAATAACTCTAGCTCTGGAGGTGTATAGTCTGGTAGATGTCTGGCAACAGGAGAGCTCTTGAGATCGGAGATTCTGGAACAGAAAAGGAGGTCTTGCAAAATATTTCATGTGCCATGAATTTTTATATGGGGGTGGTATTACTAGGTTCAAACTCTGCTGAAAATGGTGAAGAATTGCGGGCGGAAGGGTGAAAGAAAAAACCCAAAAGGGACTGTGAATTAAAAGACTTCCCTACAACCTACAATATATATATATATGGAGAATAGTAATCTCTGAAGAAGCTGTGGCTTGAAGGACGAAAAGTTGACCCAAGTGCTTCAGACATTTCCTTTGTGGGTGACCTTGCTACTGAAAGTCCATGGCTCTTAGGTACTGTACGCGGAGTTCATATCGCCATCCGCTTATCCAAGATACTGGTGGCTTTGCTTGAATGCTTGGGACTGTTGCATAGCTTAGATGAAGTGGATTACAATTTTGGTGGCATCAGTTCTGTCTTGACTATACTCGATTTGAAAAGAGGAAGAGAGAAATAAATTATGATAATGAAGAAATTTATATTGTATTACGAAGCTCATATGGCAGAATACAATAGAGATATCTTCATTAAATTTATTACTCTCTATCTCTTTTTCAAATGGAGTATGGAAAGCTCAAAAGAGTACAAAGTTAAGTCTATTGATGTTATTTTATAATTTGAAATTCATATTATATTTTCCATAACTTAAAAATGGTATCTAACTATCTTGTCTTTTGAATAATTTAGTATCAAATTTGCTATAATTCAAACGTAAAATTCAGTATTCAATTGAATAAACTTTATTAAGCCGTTTTTAGTGCATTGACGTTTGACTAAATGGTTTTAAGTTACTATTACATGGTGAGCTTTGGAATGTTGTAAATGACGACATTGTCAGAATGAAGATTCTGCTCCAAATTTTAAAATATTTTATATTTATAGCTACTATTAGTTCATCGGATATTCTCAAAAATTGTCATGAATCTTCATAAATTCAAAAGTTTAGTTTTTCTCTAGAATTCAACTCGTCCCTTGGATTTCAACGATAAACTGTTGACAAAATGTATCAACTACGAAAAGAAACGCTACGCAGAACATAAACCCTGATCAATGTTTTATGAGCCATAAAACTTCTACGAACGCGCAACATATCTATCCGATCTGCAGGATTCTAGATGTAATTTTTCGCCTGTGACTCGGTAGTTTAGTGCTGCATTGTTGGTAGGCAAAGGCGCCAAAGCTATAGTCACTCACCACAGTTCCATAAAAACTTGTCAGCACATTAACTTGAATAATTGTTATTTGCCTTACGTTCAAGTTTATTTGTTTTTCGTATGCAAGAAAAAAGATAACTACTTCGAGAAACCATTTAACACTACACACTCTATTAATAATATAACATAGTAGAGTGTGGAATACATACTAGTGACGAGTTATTGTTATGTGATATTCGTTATAGGATCATGCGGCGATTATCAGGTCTATTATACTTATACTTATGTGTACATACATTTCATTGTATTGGCGGTTTATTGCCATAAGTGTATAAATACGTTTCTATATCAGCCACTTAAAATATATAAATATGTATTTAGTTTGAGAACATAGGCTGAAATTATTGCAAAACATTCATCTATATGATCTATATAATATAATCACTTTTTGAGCGATTACTCAAAAGAAGGAGATATACCTATAATTTGACTGTATGTTTTTTATATGTGTCTAACTTCAATTCGCATAGTAAAGATGCACCGATTTTGATGATTCTCTTTTTTATTGAAAGGCAGTCTCTTATTGAATTGTTTTTATAGATAGATTTAAGATTATAGATCATTTCTTAAAATATTTTTACTTGAAATATGGCGTATCATTTCATAAACCATTGGTTATAATTTGAAATATCGACACAATAACGTTGTGTATCAATATTAATTTTTTGCATTAATGCATTAATTTATGAATTAACTAACTTTTGTATAACCGCGAGGCCTCTGTAACCTTCTGTTTAAGTCCAAAATTATTCCGCGAAATTTTGACGACGCCGTGGCTGGTTGGAATAGTGATTTGGCTGTCAGTTAGCTAAGAAGCAGGATCCGTGGATTTCACTGTTTTCATGGAAAACTCTTTTATAGTAATTTATAATACCTAATTGGGTATTTGAATTGTGACTTTACTTAAGAAAGGCTTAAAAATAAATTATTAATAAGTTTTTAACCACGATTACTAAAAATACTGAAATAAATAACATGTTATTACAACATCTAATGAAGTCGATCCTAGTTTTTTAAACTTAGGTAATTATTTTTTAAATGAAAAATTGTTTCAGCCAGGAATTTTCATTTAGGTTTGTTTTATTATCGACCATATAAAGTCAGATTAGGTAGACCACAAATACGATTGTTAAATAATTGGCCACTTTACACCTGTATCTTAAGCTACCATTATATTTCCCCGATTTTATTTTCACTGCAATCAGATTAAATACAACCTAACAATAAACCCTGAAGAGCTTTCAAACTTACCAATTCCCAATTTTTTGCCCCTAACTTTTTGAACTAAATTTGTAAATCTTTCCCAAACTTGCTTGAATCAGTGTCAATTTTTTTCTTACTCAAATAACCTAAAAAAGAGAGTAGCTAATTCTAATGATGTCTGAAATAATAGAAGAGTAATTTAAATCTATAATAAGTATTTTGCGAATCTACCTATATAAAAATTAAACGCTGTTCTTGGTCAGCGTATCTCTTGAAAACATCTGGACCAATTACTTACCAATTACTACGAATAGGGTTTGTAGGTAAATAAAAATTAAAGAAGTTGACCAAAGAATAGGAACATTCGAAGAAAAATTAAAAGTGCTTTTTTATGGGAGTTTTTTATGTTTGAACTCAACACCATAACTGATGGTAGGACCGATTTCCCAAACAGGAGAGGTATGGGAACAATTCGAGTGTTCTTTTAGGTAAATTTCTTATAGAAATATACCTATTGCGATCGTTCACACTTTTGAATTTAGAAAAAATTTCAACGGCATGTTGTTATATGTCTATAAGTTAGTCCAAAAAAACATTTGGTTCAAAAGTTTATATATATATATATATATATATATATATATATATATATATATATATATATATATATATATATATATGGGATATTACGAAATTTGTTAACACGATAGAGGTCGCAGTTTTGAAGGTATCAAGTTCAAATTTGCTACAAAAATCAATCTTTCAAATATCTCGGTCGAGTTCGTTATTGGGCAATATCGGGTAAGTAGTTTCAAAATGGCGACCATTCAAACATTTAGAAAAATTATCAAAAAAGAGCCGTAGTGTAAATATCATCAAAAACAATTTTAGGTTATAGATATAATCAGTACCTACAACTTTTGTTCAAAGCAATTTTTCATAAAATACACAGGTAAAAAAATAAAAATTAATAAAGAAAAATAACAAATATTGATAAAACATGAACACTCAATATAAATTTGATGTAATTGTACATTTTCTGGAGATCTTAATATAGACCCTGATTAAAAAAATATATAGTATATTTATTGAAAAGAAATAGACTAAAAAAAATCTGCCTTGAAGTGGACTCGAACCCTGTCTGCCTTATATTCAACAGCCAAAACAAAAACCTCTAACCGCAAGGCTATGAAAATTTTATTTAATATCATGTAGGTATATCAATGAAAAGGTTGTTAAAATTTCAATTCAATGAATTTTGAAAAATTTACCTTTCCGCTGACTACAGGCCATCGGGTTTTTTTTTTATTTGTTATAGTTCTGAAAAAAATTAAATGCAAAATTAAATTTGAGATGATTTGAAGGGAAAGTGCTAAAATCGTAATTATTCACAGAGTACGTAGAGTTTGATTTTGCCATTTCTCCAATATCAGTCAAGTTATTATTTTGAAAATATACGTACGGAGGTTTCATGCATTTTCTAAGTGCTTAAAAATATGGTCATTGCGATAGTAGCTCCGGTTTTACCAGAGGTCAACATAAGTATTTCAAATGGAACATTTCATTTTTGAATTTTACTATGAAGTTAAAGGTAAGTTTCATGAACATACTGTATCATTATTTTTGATAGTTTTAAGGTTTTTAAAAAAAATCTCATAAACAAAGATACATCTCTCCCGATCGCTCACTGTTACTTCTTCAGGTAAATAGTTGAAATTTAAAAGGAGAAAGTCCAAAATGTTTTATAAATATTTGGAGTATGAAAATGAAAATTGTTCAAGGTGTTTGAAAACCGCCAAACAATTTCTACTGATTCAAAACCCAATTTTAAATAGAACACTGTATAGGATTTTTAGCTGATTGATTTTGCTATAGGCGTATCCTATTAATTAATTATGCGCTAATGAAAATAGTCAGTAATTCTCTATAAGAAGTTTATTACGTAACAACAGAACTACACCAAATTTAACTCTCCAAAATTGTCTCTCTAACACGCGTCTCTTCTCTCTACTTCAGTAATGGCCGCCCTCCGACCTCCCAGCCAAATCTGTTCAATGGCGGCTAACGGCTTTTTCTCGGGGCGTGTTTGACCGAACCTCTGGCAGTGGCTGAGCGCTGGATTGTGCTGCAGCTCATATCGCTTGCGGCTACAGGCGCCCTCCACTTGGGACTGGAAGTCAATCTATTAGAGAAAAAAAAATATATATGTTGAATTAAGGTCTGTAGAAATCGGTGAAGCGGACACGGCGGCCAGCACGAGTCACAACAGACGGACGGACTGGTGGTGTTTGAGCGGTGTCGGCTGAGTCGCCTCTCAGCTGAAGAGGTCTAGCAGTGTTCGTGGGAGAAGGGTGAGTAGGCTGCGATACAGTGGCCATGTCATCTGCCACGATGTAGGCTGGCTTCAGACGGTCAACTGTGACGCGGACTTCAGAACCACGTATGAGTAGGGTGAAAGTCTTATCATCACGCTTCGTTATAGGAAATGGGCCGGTATAAGGTGGTGTAAGTGATGGACGTACAGTGTCATCTCGAAGAAAAGCGTGAGTACAAGTGCTCAAGTCCTTGAAAACAAAACCTCCAGGGCGAGAGTGATGTGCAGTGGGAACAGGTCGGAGCTTCGCCATGGCACTGCTTAGTTGAGTGGCTAAGTTGGTGGTATCCAGATCTGTAGCATGACGATCTGTGTGGTGCGAAAACTCTCCAGGTAGACGTAGCGGTTCTCCATATACTAACTCAGCTGCGGTGGTGCGAATATCCTCTTTGAATGCTGCACGCATTCCCAGAAGCACAAGGGGTAGGGATGTTAACCAGTTATCGTCAGGGTGGCAAGTTATGGCGGCTTTTAACTGACGATGCATCCGTTCCACGAGTCCATTACAGGCTGGGTGGTATGCGGTTGTGCGAGAGCGATGGAATCCAGCACGTTTGCCTAACGCTTGGAACAAATGGCTCTCGAATTGTCTACCTTGGTCAGTAGTGATCAGCTCAGGACATCCAAACCTGGATATCCAACCAGCGATGAAGGTGTCTGCTGTTGCGTCGGCGGTGATGCAAGTCATTGGCCATGCTTCAGGCCAACGAGTAAAACGATCGACTGCGGTGAGGCAGTACCGATAGTTTGAAGCTGGTGGCATCGGTCCAATTATATCGAGGTGTACGTGCCGAAATCGCTGAGACGGGGTTGGGAAGGATCCTGCAGGAGAATGGACATGTCGGACGATCTTAGCGCGTTGACACTGCAAACAGGTCCGTGTCCAGGCTCGACAATCTTTCTGCACTCCAGGCCATACAAAGCGATTGGAAACTAGGCGTGCGGTTGCGCGGGCGCCAGGGTGGCTAAGCTTGTGTAGAGAGTCGAACACACTTTTGCGCAAGGACTTGGTGACAAAAGGACGAGCTCGCTGTGTTGACACGTCACAGTAGAGGGATATCTCGGTTCCCGGAATCGGTATGTGCTGTAGCTGCAGAGATGTTGTGTCGGGCGAACTAATGATATCTCTCAACTCGTCGTCAGTAGTCTGAGCGCGCGCGAGGACATCGTGGTCTACTGGTTTGCTAACTGCTTCGACACGAGATAACGCATCCGCTACGACGTTGCTTTTACCTGCGATATGCTGAATGTCTGTAGTAAATTGTCCGATAAAATCTAAATACCGGAACTGTCTTGGGGAACAATCACTAGTTCTTTGTCGAAAGGCATAAGCCAGAGGTTTATGATCACTGTAAATTGTGAAATGCCGGCCTTCTAACATGTACCGAAAATGTTTCACTGCACTGTATACGGCGTGTAGCTCGCGATCATAAGGGCTCCATTGTTTCTGGGAGTCGGATAGTGACTTGGAGTAGAACGCAAGCGGCTGCCAATCGTCATTAACGAGCTGCTGAAGAACTGCTCCGATTGCAACACTGGAGGCGTCGGTAACTACGGCTAGAGCTGCTGTAGGATCGGGATGAACCAGTAGCGTAGCACGGGAAAGTCTGTCCTTGCAGCGTGTGAAAACGGCATCAAGGTCTGGAGTCCAAGGAATGGGACGGCTGCCAGGGGTCTTAGGACCAGCAAGGAGGGCATGAAGCGGTGCCTGATCTTCAGCGGCGTTTGGTAGAAAACGACGGTAGAAGTTGATCAAACCTAAAAATTGACGCAACTGGCGCATAGTGGTTGGCTTGGGAAAAGATTGTATAGCAGCGACGCGGTCGTTAGGAGGACGTATGCCATTCGCAGAGACGGTGAAACCAAGAAAAGTCAGTTCTTCCACGCCGAAAACACACTTTGAAACGTTTAACACTAATCCATGTTCTGCGAACCTTTCGAACACTGTTCGTAGATGTTGTTCATGTTCATCTTTGTCTCGCGAGGCAACAAGAACATCGTCGATATATGCGAAACAAAATGTCAATCCGCGAAGCACTTCGTCCATAAAACGTTGGAACGTTTGAGCGGCATTTCGGAGTCCGAAAGACATGCACGGGAACTCATAAGATCCAAACGGCGTCACTATGGCTGTTTTCGCAATGTCATCAGGATGGATGGGTATCAAGTGGTATGCCTTAGTCAAATCCAACTTAGTAAACACGGTGCATCCTGCGAGCTGGCTTGTAAAATCAGCTATGTGTCGAACTGGATACTTGTCGGGTATAGTTCGCGCGTTTAAGGCTCTATAGTCTCCGCATGGACGCCAACCTTCACCTTTCTTTGGAACCAGGTGCAAGGCAGAGGCCCACGGACTGTCGGAGCGGCGGGTTATACCGGAACGCAGCATATCTTCAAACTCTCGTTGAGCGATTGCTAGGCGGTCGGGGGCGAGGCGGCGCGGTCTGCAAAACACTGGGGGGGCAGGCGTGGTCTTTATGTAGTGTACAGTATTATGCTGTACGGGCGGGCGAGGTGAACCAGAGGGACTGGTAATAGAGGGGAACTCACCGAGTAGCTTGTGATAGCGGGACTTTCCAAAAACAGCGCGAACGGACTGTATGTGAACGAGATGGTCGGGGATGCGTTGACCAGAGGAGGTGAGGCCGGTAACGCCGTCGACGAGGCGTTGGTACCGAGGGTCAACCAGAAGATAAAAGTGTGATAAGAAATCGACACCAATTATAGGTTTTGACACGTCGGCTACTACAAACTTCCAGGTAAAGTCACGCCGAAGTCCAAAGTCGATAGACAAAGTGATCCAGCCGAAAGTAGGAATCACTGTGCCATTAGCTGCGTAAAGTTCATAATCAGTTCGAGGTCTTGATCCACGGAGCCGAGTACGAGGGTACACACACACGTCCGAACCGGTGTCCACCAAAAAGGCTATTTTTGTCTGAGCATCAGTTACTAGGAGGCGGCGGGAGGACGGTAGGCAGTCACTTGTCGCCACTAGGTGCTGCCGGAGTCGTTTTCCTGAGACCAACTACAGGGGCGGGTGCACTTGGTAGCCTTTTCGCGAAACCGACGGTGATACCAACAAAACGTAGATCGGTTACCATCGCGGTCGTCGTCATTCACGTCCCTACGAGAACGAGATTCAAAACGTCGCAGAGATGACCTGGCTCCTGGCGTAGAAGATCGTGAACGACGGTGCTCGGTAGTTAGAGCAGCGACTTGGCGAAAAAGTTCATCAAGTCTTGAGGTGAGGTTAGTAACATATGCCGTTTCGAGAGGCGCAATGCTCGCAACGTGTTGCTGGGGAGGGGCGACATCATTAATTTTGTCTGCTAATTCGGCTAATCTATCCAAGTCCCGTTCGGTAGATGCAGCAATGATAGCCTGATAATTGGCAGGAAGGCGAGATGACCAAATTGATCGTAGAAACTCGGATGGAACTTCCGGACCTGCTAGAGAACGTAAATGTCTCAGGAACTGTGAAGGTTTCCGATCTCCCAGTTCTTCGCGCACTAGTAATTGTCTTACCCGTTGCTCTTGTGACGCGGACATACGGCGAATTAATTCATTTTTCAGTCGCACGTATTTGTCTTGGGCGGGTGGATTACCGATTATGTCACTTACCTCGGCTGTCTGGCGGCTGTCTAGGAGAGACACAACATGGTAGTATTTTGTAGCGTCTTGTGTTATGCCTGACAAGGCAAACTGGCCTTCAATATGGGAGAACCAGAGTGACGGGTTGTCGGGCCAGAGCGGTGGTGCCCTAAAACCAATTCTGTTCACCTGTTCAGTGGATATTTCATGTGTACCAACAGCCATATCAGGTGGGGTTAACTGAGCCGGGGGATTGTTGTTATCTGGTGGAGCTTGTTGTTGTTGCCGTGCCTCGGTGAGCTGGATCTGTGTTGTTTGTAGTTGTTCCTGCAGTTGCTGTTGTACCTGCTGCTGTTGTTGAATCTGCAGCTGAAACTGTGCCTGTTGTTGTGCAAGCTGTTGTTGCATTGCTGCAATTTGTGCCTTCAGCTCATCCATAATTGCACTACACTGTTAACTAACACCGAGTAAAAATATTTCTTCGCGAATTCAACTATTAACTCACTGATCACGTCGGGAAGTCACCACTATAGGATTTTTTGCTGATTGATTTTGCTATAGGCGTATCCTATTAATTAATTATGCGCTAATGAAAATAGTCAGTAATTCTCTATAAGAAGTTTATTACGTAACAACAGAACTACACCAAATTTAACTCTCCAAAATTGTCTCTCTAACACGCGTCTCTTCTCTCTACTTCAGTAATGGCTGCCCTCCGACCTCCCAGCCGAATCTGTTCAATGGCGGCTAACGGCTTTTTCTCGGGGCGTGTTTGACCGAACCTCTGGCAGTGGCTGAGCGCTGGATTGTGCTGCAGCTCATATCGCTTGCGGCTACAACTGTATTCTTTCAAGATAATCTGTGTATCTACTTTTTATTTCTCTTCCATTTAGGTACTCACTTAATGACATCATTTATTTATCAAAGTTATTGTCTTTGCCGTAAAGTAATTTAGCCTGCTAAGTTTCAGTATAAGCAACTGTATTTAATAATAATGGTTTGCTCCGGTTAATTGATTGAACTACATATTTGAAAAAACAATCAGAATAGTAATTATTGTACTGTTTGAAGTCATCACATTGAATGGAACTATGTTCGAACATTTCTTGTAGATCTATATTATTACGAGTTGTTCTTCGTTTTTCATAAGATATTTCTACAAAATCGTATATTCTAACAACTTTTAAAATAGCTCTCTTTTAGGTATCAAACGGATTCTTTTATTATTAACTAGGTATTTTACCCGGCACTTCCCGGTCAAATACTTTAGAAGGTTTTGTTACGAAAACATAAAGTTATAAAAAGTCTTCAGTATATAACACTTCTACCTCAGAGTCCTACTCGCACGTGGAACCAGTCCGAATACCAACCTAGATCCATCCACCAAGAGAGAACAGCATGATAATGTCACCTACATATGTCTTAGGGATTTTCCAGCATGGAACCCTCTACCTTTAGGTCCCCGTCGTAGTTACAGACTCTCACAAAACAGTCCAGTGACGAACTACCCACAAATATAGCGAAATATCTACGAAAATTCAGCCATACAGCTCAGAGATATTTCTTTGGGTTTTTCAGGTATAGAATTATCCACCTAGGATGCCCAGATACACTTACAGCCACTACAAGATCATTCCAATACATTCTACAAACATACATGGTAAAAAGACCATCAAAATCCAGCCATAGAGCTCAGAAATATACAACCTTCAGGTACTGAACCCACCAGATAGAGTCCACGGGCAATAAAAGTTAGCCTATGCTCTTTCCCAAGTCTATCTCTGTACCAAATTTCATCAAAATCAGTTCAGTGGTTTAGGCGTTAAGGTGTAACAAACAGAAAAAATTACTTTGAAATTTATAATATTAGTTAGGATTGTGGGTCAAACTACATTTACATAAAAGTTATTTGTTACTCCTGTGTCAAATCACGAATTCGTTATAACTGATAAATCAAACTTTAAAAAAACTCTGTAAATACAGTCAATTGACGCATGTGGAAAACTATTGAAAAGTCCAATCATTTACCTAGGTATTCTTCTTCGAAATCCAAGAGTAGCCGTTTTTTTTAAATAGTTTTTATTACTTTCAGTTCTTGTATCAATGGACTCTGCAGCGATTTCTCAGGCCCCATACGGTCTAGAGACTTGAAATTTCGAATTCGTACTTAGATCGCAGACATCTCGCCGCCTGTTAAGTGTGATCCAATATTGGTAATTAAAATTATCTCATTCAATCTCATTCAACCAAGATCATTATAATGTCGACATGGAACGACAATGGGATCCGTCACTGGAATTACGCACGAGCATGGAGCGTATATATACGTCTCGTTCTCTGGTATATAGGTACTTTCTGGAAGATCGTCTATGGTTATGTCGCAATTGTCAGACGTCAGACGTTGTTAATTTAAAGTTTAATTTTGTGTTGTGGTAGACAAACAGTAATTTGTTATGGAATTGCTGTTGCTGGCAAACACATATACTTACATAAGTATAGTTAAAATCGAGAAAAGGATAGCAATAGTAGGTACTCATCGGTACGGTTTAAATCTTAAATGCCCAATAAAAACTATTTTTAATTTTTTTCAAAAATTTCACTTGTTTAAGTTAACGTCGCTAGGATTTCTGATTATTGTCATGTAAGTAATATCCAAATATCTTTAAATCGATGAAATTTAGGTATAGAGAATGCTAATGCCATACATAAGAGACGTACATATGAACTACTTAGATTACCGTGAAAAAATACTGGGTGTTCTTTTACAGATAAGCGAATTTTTGGGTTCTGAATCAGCTGAAATTGGTTGACTCATTTTAAGTAAGTAACTTTTTAATAAGCTCTCTCATTTTCCAAATATTCAATACAAATTTCTACATTTTACATGAGCAACTAACGGAGATAGATAGGGAAAGAGTTTGAAAATTTTGAAAAAACCTCAGTATATCCAGGACTATCAAAAATAATGATGCAGTATGTCAAAGTAACTTACATTCAATTTCATTGTAAAATTTGAAAAAATAAACAAAGTGTATTGCATATTGCATTTGAAATAAGCGAGTTAATGTTGATATTCTGTCCCAACGTCAATATTTTTGACCGACTGGAAATTGCAAAGAAAACCCTTATGTATATTTTCGAAACAATAGCTTGAGTGATATTCAAGGAATGGCTAAATCAAACTCTACGTGGTACACACTGTATATTATTAAATAATATATACATTCCCGCATAAATGTACTTAGTTATTCTATTTCTATTCCAATTTATTTTGCCAGTACATGCGCTATACAATAATTGTCGTTTGACACTTGATTGTCGAAGCTTATCTGTTATCAAACAGTGACGATCAATTATTGATTCAGTTATCTATTTTCTATGAATAACTTTATGAAATAGATTGATTTTGATTTTTTCTCACTTTTAATTTTAGTCTACAGTACATTTTAAATAATGACAAATGATGTTTTCATTGGGAAATGGGCATACGCTAATAGTAGATAGGGGTGACGTAGCTGGTTCTAAAAAACCTATATTTAATGGGTCTCTGATTCTTTATAACCAAGATACAGGGTGTTTTATCCATTATGTCCGTTTTTTCATTTAGTCATAACTTCCAAACCCCACTGTATATTTTTTTCATATTCGCAACAAATACTCTTCATCCTGTATGGTACCGAATACCAGATAAATAAAAATGAAAATCCAGGTACGGACTTGGAAAAAATTAAAAAAATTGAATCACTTCCAAACAACACCCTGTTTATCAAAAGTTTGAAAATTTGTTAGCAGATTTGGAAAGAGCAGAGAAAATGATGTCGAACCAAATGTGTTTGGTACTTCCGCATACAATTCTAGTACTTGTTAATTTGAGTTAAAATTAAAATTTTCAATGAATGTGTGGTACAAAATTGAAAAAAAAAACATTTTCTGCTATAAAATCTACTCTTTCAAATCTAATCGATAAAATCATCAAGCATTTCATAATATCCTAATGTTTGGATCCCAACATTTTGGACATAATGCAGGGTGTTGTTTGAAAGTGATTTATTTTTTTTATTTTTCTCCTAGTCCGTACCTGGATTTTAATTTTTATTTGTCTGGTATTCAGTACCATACAGGATGAAGAGTATTTGTTGCGAATATGAAAAAAATATATAGTGGGGTTCGGAAGTTATGACTAAATAAAAAAACGGACATAATGGATAAATCACCCTGTATCTTGATTATAAAGAACCAGAGACCCATTAAATATAGGTTTCTTAGAACCAGCTACGTTATCCCTATTTTCCATTAGCGTATGCCCATTTCCCAATGAATCACCCTATATATATATATATATATATATATTGGAGAGAGGAGAGCAGTTATGGCCGGGTGGGTAGAGTACTGGTCCATCACCCGATAATACCTAATGACACCATTATCAGTCAAGAAATACAAGAAAACTTTTCTCTCTAGTTTTTTTATTGAATATGTTTCAAATTATAAAAACATGTATTTACCATTTCTTAAGAGAAAATCAAGAGCCCAAAAAACATAAGAGTGCGTATACAAACTTTATCTTAAAGAAATTTTCAGAAAGTCTTGATAATTTGTTTTTATTTTACATTCACACAAAAATATATACTTAGTATTATTTTCGCGGGAGAGGTTGTAGGTTCGAGCCCAACTAGGTAAAGGACTTTTTCCATACATGAAAATTTCCCAAAAATTCCGGGGGTAGAAGGATCGCAAAAACTAACGATCGACATCACTTGCCCAATACCAACCCGCGTTGAGGGAGCGTGGTAAGGTACGCCTCAAAAACCCTCTCATCTGGTAAAATGGTATGACCGGTGGTTCGGAGTCCACCTTAAGCTGTAGGTCCCCTTATCAGATGCAATACTGAAGGCAGTGAAGAGGAGGCCTGTTCAGGAGTGGACGCAAAAAAGGGCAGACGACGATTACTTTTGCATATTCTTCATTTGTATCATTCTCGTCGTATTTATTTCTCTAGTAAATATTTTCTCTCTTTTTCCGAAAATTAGGCATTCGAAACATCCAAATGCACAAGTAACACTCCATTATTATATTAAGTCTTTTTTGACCGACGAACCCCGAACGGAGGAGGTATACAATTCAACTGTGTGCTTTTTTTGGGTTTGTGCGCGCATTGTATATAGTAAACGTACTCCGATTTTGATGATTTTCAATTCATTTGAAAGAGAAGGCTTGAGAAATGGTCCCATATTCATAAAAACGGCAATCCGACATCTCGTTCCTTCCGAAAACGGGGGCTAATTTTCTCGAAAATTGAAAATCTGCAGTGGTATAATTAAAGATAGGACAATATCCGGCAACGTTTAAATTGAACATTTTTTCAAAAGAGTAACGGTTTTCGAGATATGGATATGTTAAATTCTCAAATATACCTATTTTCGCCATGTGGAGAGGGCGATTTCTGTCGAAAATTGAAAATCTGTTTGCAGTACATGAAATACATAATTATTTGTAGCAGCATTTATAATGAACATTTTATCCTTAGAGTTGCGGTTTTCGAGTTAAATCGGTGTTGGAATAGTAACAACTAAAATGCTTAAGCGTATTTCCGCAGCGATGTTTTGAGAACTCAATAATAACAAATACAAGCAAAGAAAATACGTGGGTAATAGGATAAGTACTAACATCATTGGTATTAGTGAACGTTCAACGATCTTCGTGACTAATGTTACACTCAAAAAAGTGAAATAAATATTTTTTACAAAAAATTGGACCAACGTTATCAGTTAGTGCACTGAAAAGTATAAAATAATATTAATTCTATTGGGGCTGGTACTTGTGAAGTTGGTGCCAAAAGTTATCAATCTACCTGCAACTGCACAACTTCAAAAGTAACAGCCCCAATAGAATAGAACTTTTGCACAGAAGAAAGTTGGGCGTCTCGTCGAATCGAGGCTGCTGATAACAGTTGCTTGTTAGTAATCACTGAAATATATTTAAAGGGCGCTGTACAGTATTCTATTTGTTTACATATTTCAAATATGTTTTCACAAATAGAAGTATTCAACTTTGGTCATGAAAATTTCGATTGAGTCAGTTAGATTGCAAAAAAACTACACATGAGGCGAAGTAATAAAATATAATACAGTTATCAGTTCATTGTATCTACTTAAAATGGAGTCTCTCCCAATTACTTTTCCAGACCATATGACATATGAAGATTAATTACCATCGTATGTTGATCAATTGTATCTAAATTGTTACACTAATATACCCTTATTGTAAATTACTGCAAAAAGTCTGTAGATTTTTTTCCTCAAAGTAGCAATATATGTTCAGCGATTGTATCGTCAGGTATATTAATATTTATGATATATAATATGTATATACGTACAATGTACACCATCTTATTAACGTGAGTGTTGCGAGTGGAAACGCGTGTAAAAATAGCGGGTAAATGTAAAATTCATATTTCATTTAAAAACTGCTCGGCCGTTGTAGAATGTTGTTTTGATTATGAAAAATATATACAGATCTAGAGCGCTCACAATCAACATAAAGATATCTGTGTGAGCAAAACGAATACGTTACAAATAAATGAGTTCGAATTTATGAATATTCATAGGAATGCGCAGCTCGAGCTTGTCCAAGGATTTCATACCCGAGAAAATAAATTGTAGATATTACTAATGGTTGTGCAACAATATCCAAATACATTAAGAAACGTAAAACTTTCTCATGGATCTGTGAACACGAGAATTGATTGATGAAATCATAGTTGAAAAAAATCCACTCCACATAAAATATGTTTTTATAATCACTATTAGAAAAGTCGATTCTCGACCCTGTTTACAGGGTTAAATGTGAGCCGTTTCTCACCTAGGGCCGAAAATAGTTTTCGTTTTGTCTTACTATATGGCCGGTCTTCATTTAATAATTATATAAGTTATAATTCAACAATCTATTATCTTTAATGTGGTAGAAATATCTGAGAATAATATATTTATCGTTGTTTTTATTTATTATGTATATATTATGTCTATTCAAACAATATATTTTGCTAATATTTGATTAGCATGCATCGATAGCTGCCGGATAATGTGTAGTGTAAATTTACACGTATACTGTAGATTGTAGATAAATTAGTTTAATGAAATCGTTTATATTTACCTAGCTATTTAAAACTTAGAAACATCACGGTACTTACCACCACATGTCAGCAAAAAAACTTTACAAACCGACACCGACACAAACCGTTATTTGCTTAGAAACCAGAGAATAGGTTTCCGCTGGCGATGTCAACTTGGTTGGCGAAATACATGTCAGATTAAACAAGTACCTAGCCTATTTTTTTTTTTCTAGGATGTAAAAATCTGATCAACTGTGTTTAACATCCTTCATAGACACTTTAATTTTATTTATAAATATACCCTTATATAGTGTTTGATAATGTACAAGTGACTGATTCAATATTTAATAACAGATAGTTTTGTTGGGGATGCAGTCCTTTAATGAATAGAACTCTCTTTGAATTGAGACGAGCTTTTGATCATTTTTTTTTCTCTTCGTCAGGGCAAATTACAAATCGTTGCAACTTATCTCAATATCAACAAATTAGTATTTTAACTACTTGAATTCGTGAATTTTGGAAAAATAAACTAAATTCAGATACTTTCAACTCTAGAAAAGCCATTAAAAGCTTGTTTGTAATAAAGATCTCTTCAATTCGGTACGTCCGAATTCCTCCACTTTACCTGATTTCATCACCTAAAAGGGTCTACTTAATCATGCGACCGAGTTCCTCCACCGTTATCAGTACCTACCTGCCGCTTAGCGCTAATTACCTAGTAATTAACGTCTTGTTTGCAATAAATATAAGATGGAACGGGGAGAGCGTGCGTCAGTGCGTCCACGATTTTCGAAATGGAAGGAGCTGCTTTTGTTTTAAGTGAAAAAGTCAAAACACTTGTCTTGGTCCACGGTTTTAAGTTTTTTTTGTTGCAAAAAGTGGCACAGTAAGATGGCGATGTGTGAACAAACAGTGTGGTGCCAAGATTTATACCTACCAGCAGTGCCGAAAATTTACATATAATTGATTCCATTTTGATACAAAATCACCCAGAAGATGGAAATATCGCCAGGCAAATCATAAAGAACAGTGTCAAGAGGAAAGCCACAGAGTATTTGAAAAATCTCTAAAATAATTAATTCAGAATTAAAATCCATTTGCTGACGAAATAACAAGTGCTGACATTAACAAAATTAGAAAAAAAATACGCCAGACTCGTATTCAATTCACGAATATTGGTAGATAGGCAGGTAGTTATTTAGTTCCTGGCCTGGCTCTGGTTCAGACCACCTAGCCAACGTCTCGGTTTATATTCACGAATGTAAGTAGGTAGTTCAAATAGTTATTTGTTCAAATAGTTATTTGTTGTTGTTGAGATATCAAGTTTAATCTGACGAAGAGGATAAAAATTCTCGAAAGCTCGGCTGAATCAAAAGGATTTTATTTAATAAATGATTGCATCGCCAACAAAAATCTCTTTTATTAGATATGTAGGTATAGACATATGTATATTTAATATATTATTAAGTACAACACAAAAACATTAATAAACATCACGATAATGAATGCGATTATGCCAAATGCCAAACTATTTCATGAGATATCTTAATCCGAACCTGGGAATCTTTAAAGGGATTCACATTTTTATTGCTTATCTATATTTCGGACAATAGGTAATAATGAGTATAGTTGGCTAATATGGATTTAGGATTGCCGGTTCTAATATACCTTAAACACTAAGTCCTCTTGTCAGTGGCAACACTGTCAAGGTAGGTAAGGGGAAGCCCGCCCCCGTATCATGTAAAATTTAGCAACTCGATGCAAGCGAGTTGTTGTCTCAGTGTTGCCACAGTCTATTCGATGCTGTCTATAAAATATTGGATAAAAAAGAAAAAATAGTAATTTCATTGAAAACATGATGAAAAGTAATTTATTATTCACAACTACACGCAATCAACCTCCCTTTGATGATTTCTACTCTAGTATCAGTTTAGGCTCAAGACTGACAGAGCGACAATACTGTACCAAATCGACGTTTTGACAGCGACGATTGTGCGATAGTCGCGGTCGCATTGCAGTTGCTATTTACGTGACAACCCCGCCGTTCAGTAGTGGACAAAAAAGGGCGGACGACGACATGAATATAATTATTACCTGAACAAGAACGGATTATTTGATATTTTCTTAAGTTGTTGTCATTGTTATTGATGTTTAAAAAAATGATTCCTACATACCTACTTTTTATGGTTCTTTGTACAAGCTTCCTGCCAAACAAACCTTTAAATTTTTGAAAAAAATTGACCCTTTTGCTCTTATGAGAGAAGAACATTTTAGAAGAGTAGAAGCATGGTACAATAGTACCATGAGTAGAAGAACCATTTCTCTTTTTCAAATAAAAAAAAAAGTTGAAACACTTCCTTTCCTAAGTAAAATGGGTGAGAATACATTTAAAAAAGAGGCCAAAAAATAAAATTATTCATCTACCTGCCTCTTCCTTGTGGGAAGTCGGACCGAAACAATTAGTTCATGATAGGTTTTACATTTGTGTCGTAGTGTATTTTATCAAAAAAATATACAAAGTTCAGTACCTAACCTAACCTAACTTCTGATTATTATAAAGACACCATGTTCTCATTCATAGAAAACTTTATGTCTGACCGCTCCTTCACAGTTGAAATAAACGGAGAAATGTCTCATCCTCACATCTTAGAAAATGGTGCTCCCCAAGGATCAGTACTTAGTTCATCCTTATTTCTCAATAACCCCGCCAGTCAAATATGCTATATATGCTGACGACCTAATTACTTTTGCCAAGGAAATATTACCCAAACTAAATGTTCTCTTCTACAATCAGAATTAGACAACATTTTCACTTGGTCCCAAAAAACAGGATTTCAATTTTCACCATCGAAATCAAAAGTTATACAATTTACTAGAAAACGCGTCCTACTGTCTCCAATTCTCTCCATAGATGGAGTCGAATTGAAAAGCTACTTGGAATAACATTTGATTTTAGGCTAAGTTAGCGACAACACATACATGAAATAAAAACTAGTTGCTTAAAAAGACTAAATATTATAAGATCCCTTGCCCATCAGACATGGGGAGCTGATGAAGAGATTTTACTGGGAACATATGGCTATGGTTGCATCCTCTATATGTCCGCTGGTAAAACAAACTTAAAACACCTAGATACTGTACAAAACAAGTCTCTACGCATATGTCTAGGGGCCTTCAAGGCTCATAATCAGAAGACAATTTTTACTCCTATTATACTCGAGCAGAGTATCTGCACATACCAACAATCCTGTATATAATCTCACAACCAGACCTGTTTTGAATAACATCAATAGTCCTAGAGCTCCACAATCTGTCCCTCAAATAGTAAATTCAGTGATAGGAAATGTCATCTTATCCAACACAACCCAAATACATCCTTCTAAAACTCAACCATGGATCAGACAGCTACCTACCGTCAACACTACCATCTGCAACCATATCAAGAAGGAAACATTTAACATAATATACAAACAACTATTCAATGAGACTATACAAGAAAATCTCTTCGACTCAGTCTTATACACCGATGCCTCGAAGAACGGAACTAGCGTTGGCTGTGCAATAACCACAACAAATACTACAATCACATCATACCGCCTCTCTAGTCATTACAGCGTACACACAGCATATACCTACAAGGCACTAAGCATCCTACCAGGAGAAGTAAATTCTATAGCTATATGCACCGATTCCTTGTCATCGATATCATGTGTAGAAAACATGTACTCTATGAAATCCAATTGTTCAAGACATACACGAACTATGCAACAAACTAGCGACACAAGGTATATCCATAACCATAATCTGGACCCCCTCTCATGTCGGTATAACTGAAAATGAATTAGCAGACCAAGCTGCAAAAGAGACCTGTTCTTCAAAAATACCAACATATCAGTTTCCAACCGATCTAAAGTCCTACTCCAGAAAATGAATGCACGAAACCTAGGAGAACCTCTGGAGTAGAAATAACAGTAAACTAAACACCATCCAACCAATAATCCCACTATCAAAAGTACCAACAACCGACCGCAATAAGGAAATCCTCTATAGAAGACTGAGAATAGGACATTGTCGCCTCACACACAACCATCTGATGGCTTCTGAGAACGCACCTTCCTGTCCCAACTGCAACAACAATAGGCTCACTATTGAACACATCCTCAACCAGTGTGACCACTACCAAAACCAGCGACGCCAACATAACATCCAAGGTAGCCTAAAAGACATCTTTGGCTGTATCGAACAACTACAGAATTGAATAGATTTCCTGAAAGATGCACACTTACTTCACCTTATATGATGCCATGAATATGTATAAATATGTTTCAATGGCCATTGCTACACGTAAATTCTAATAAAAAATACACCTAGTAAATTCCATTGTGCTTCTTAATACTAACAGAAGTGTTAATTTTAGTATAATGAATAAGCAGCAAAATAATCTAAAATCAATTTAGCATCATACTGTTATGATGATAGAATGTTTGGTTAGCCCAAATGAAAATTAACGGTACTTTGTACAGGATATTCTCTGAACAAAATTATCTAATTAATTGTTAATTGTTGAAGAGGTTACCGGCACACCATATTTTCTCAATAAAAATGCCGAAGATTCCTAACAAGTGTCTGGAACATAATAAATGTAATTATAAAATATCTTTACAAATACACTAGAATGCTGAATGCAATATAATAATGTCTGCTATTTTGAAGCGTTTTCAATAGACATGAAATCCTTGTGCATTCACTCTGCATTTAATAACCGTTATAATATGATCTTTAAAAATGAGTGTTGTGCCATTACAATTTCTCTCTCCCAGACTTTTCTGCAAAAAGATATTAACATTCTTGCAGCTTTGTTCGGATGCAAAGTTTTTAACAGTTAGGATTACTTTATTACACGCTTCTGTGCGCATTGCATTTAAAAGGGCGTTTCTAATTGCTCATACAAATTACATTAAATCACTAAGCATTGATACAATCTCACATAACATTATTTTTTTTGTGATACACTAATAAATACAAGATTAGTAATAAAATAATGTTGTAAATTTTCTGCTAGCCAAATTAATTTTTAATGTAGCAAATTTGTGGTCATGTAGAAATTTATACCTGTGTGCAATCCTTTTAATGACATCCTACCCTGTAGAGTCTATATTATCGATATTAACTCGAAAAATCCTAATGGTTTATTATAGAAGAAATAGCTAACTAAGTATTTTCAGATGGACTAAATGAAGTGGAGGTAGAATTCAGATGACTTGATATGTCTAAAACCAACTGTAAGCTCGAAATACAGCAATTCACTGATTACTGAAAATGAAAATAATGTTTATTTCTGCAAACAAATTGTGGATAAATATATTGAAATATATTTTTTGTAACACCTGCCTTGAAAGTTTAACTTTCGAGCACTGATTATCGTGTCGAAAGTACTCGATGTTCGCAGCCTTGAATTTTATTTTAAATACGCGACTGTGAACTGTGACAATTCCAACTAAACTTGTTGAGTTTTGACGTATTCTGACTTTCAACTTTTAGTTCTGAGACTTACGCAAATGTACAGAATACGTCTACTGGAACATGAAAAATGAATAGTTTCATACCTATTTGTATTTCTATTGAGCTTCCAAAGCAGGTGTCGCAAAATATAATATAGTAATACTACACATTCGCTTCTAGTCATACATATGTCCAATTTGCTTTCCTACACTGTTAGTCCCTTTACACACCCGTAGTATGAATTACTATTTTATTCTGCTTATTTAATAAGAAATAATCGAGTGAATATATAAGTGGTTTTTGTATCGTTTGCATAAATGAATAGGAGGAAGAGACAGGTTATTTACTACCTTTTCATTACCATTAATCATCGTTGATCCCCTGGATTCATTGATTGGACTTTTTGTTTTTGGTATATTATATTAGAAAAAAATAAAAAATCAGCATTTCATTTTTTTATTTTCGCCAGCTTCGCACCAGACGACGCAGATATATAATTCGACTGTAGGTACCGTCCGTAACTACCTTCGATTTTGATAATAATTTTCTCATTGGAAAGACAGGTGATGAGAAATCGTTCCATTGAATATAGAAATCGTAATTCAATATGTTTTTATTAAAAAAATCTTCTCCAAAGGGGGTGGAGGGGATTTCTTTTAAGTCGTAAATTTTACACGGCAGTATTAAAGAGGGTACTATTTCCGGAAAAGTTTTGAAGGAAAATTTTATAAGTTTTCCAGAAAATAGTACCTATTTATTGAAAGTCTTTATTTTCTGTTGACACTCAAAACTATGAAATAAATAACTTTTTACAAAAAAAAAAACTGAGACCGGCTCTATATGTTAGTGCACTGAAAAATAAGAAATATTATTTCTTAATTGTATTGTAGCTGGTACTTTTGAAGCTTGTGCCATAATTCTTCCATCTACTTATACTGCACTACTTCAAAATTACAAATAGAATGAATTTAAAAAAAATCAATGAAACCAATGATTGAGGCTGAAGATGTTTTTTTCCGATCAATTCAATCTGGAGTACCATGCAGCAAATACCCTAAAATGAACATATTAATATCTTCAAATTGATATGTTGAGAGTTTGAATTTGCATCTTGTATGGCCAAAAGCTGCACCAAATATGATCTTTCAAAAACCTATGGCCAGCTGAAGGAATTTATATCGAGCTATCCAAAAAATAGTAATTCGAAGTAGGCTATAGCCCACCGATACCAGATTTGGTCTTTTGTGGTTCTCCATTGCCTTATAGTGCAGTACCTAGATTTATCCTTTTTAGCAGACATAGCAGTCTAGATAACGAGTCCATCACGTAGCTCTCTCCCTTCGATTTCTCTTCCCCGAATAAATGAAACTGCACGCATGAATTAGTTGTAATATCATAAAAAATGAGTGTGTTCGGATGACCAGTTGAAGCCAACGGTCGAAGGCAGCAATAGTAGTCTAAATCAATAAATAGCCGCATGTGTTGAGAGATTTTTTAATTTTGCATAAATTCAACATATGAAAAGATAGTGCAGTCTACTAAACGTGAACTTGGATGGAGTGATTTTTTTCATAATCTTTTAAATATTCATTCTGTCATATAGTCATATCCATGTATTTGTCATTGCAGCAGAATATAGTGATTTATGTGATAATGTCTATAAGAGCTAGAAGATGTCGGAAGATGATTTAGATGAACTTCCAAGCTAAATCTATGCATTTTTAAATGATTTTGTAATTTTTTCAAAGAGCATTTGTCTGAAAGTTCAAATAATAAAGATTAACTGCTTTAATTGAAACTGTTGGTCAGTTGAATGAAAATGGTTCATCAAATACCCATAAAATTCACGTAAGTTATAAGATATTTAGATATGGTTTGCTTACATTTGCAACAATGTATCTCCTTTTAGGAGCTTCCAAGATCATGAAATTAGTTCTTTCAATCCATCCATCCAATGGCGCTACAGCCCAAATCAGGCCTTGGCCTCCTCTATTTTCTTCCTCCAGCTATCCCTGTCCTTCGCTGCCTTTCTCCAGTTTGGAGTTCTGAGCATGGATCGCGCGTCCTCCTGGATTTTGTCAGAGCCATTTCGCCCCTGGTCTTCCTATCGTTCTTTCACCTTCCGGTTTTTGGTTGAAAATCCTCATGACTACTTTTGACTCTTCCATCCTTTGTAAATGCCCAGCCCATTTAAGTCTTTGTAATCTGATTGTTGTTGCTAGGTCTGCTTCTGCGAAGAGCTGGTAGATCTCGTGGTTGTATCTTATACTCCACTGTTCGTTTTCTTGGACCGGTCCATATATTCTGCGTAAGATCTTTCTTTCGAATGCGTTCACCATTGTTTCCGCTCTTTGTGAGAGCGTCCAGGTCTCGCTTCCATAGCATAACACTGGGCGTAATATTGTTTTGTAAAGTTTCAGTTTTGTTTTCCTGTGGACATTCCCTGATCTGATTATGACCGAGATGTGGTAGTATTCTTAGTTCTTTCAATATAGATCATTAAAATATTTCTGCTCAAAAATGTAACAAGTGATAATTCAACCTGAGGTAGTTATAAAATTTCAGATACATGGAGCATCATCATTTTCATTAGCAATAACCTAATTCAAATATTTTTCTTTGATTGCTCGATATAAATTACGATTAAATATTGCTATTAGATTTTTTCACTAACTATTTTAATTATATTTTCTGATTAGATATATTTACCACATGATTGTTTATATTTTTCTATGTAGTTATAGAAAAGCTGATGACCAACATATTTTCACCTTCTCAATTTTTGTTATACCAGAGAAGAAATCTTGGCAAGTTCCTTTAAACACATTCTCGCAAGTCGGTGAACTAAAAATCACACAGATTTGCATAAGCTATAACATAAGTTTTCCAAGTTAACTGCTGTCTCTGTAGGCCGATGTCAATCGAAATTAGATTTGCCGTCAGATGTGGAGGAGAAATGACTTTACCAGACATTAATTGTAACGGTTCAATCGCATAAATTATTCTCCAACACTTGTAAATGTACCTTTGACTTTTTTATAATGGTGTTGTTGTTGCTTACATGTACATACAGTTTGTCGTTTATAGTTTTTCGTTTTACACTAGCAAATTGCTTAATCCTACCATGAGAGGAATAACTTAATAGACTCAGGTATGCTTTTGTTCCAGAATGGGTATTGGGTAGTTGATATTTTAATCATATTTAGTCTAATTTTTAATGTGATTTTTTGGTCATATTCGGCGTACTGCTTATGGATAAAAAATATTCATAAATATAGAAAGATATCTTCTGTCGTAAATCAAATTTTTAGATTAACAAATAAATTTCATCCATTTGCTGTAACATACATTTCTTGCACTATTAGAATTAATTAAAATTTGCTTTCGAGGAGATTACCGCACAAATGGAAGGTATACGGCAATAAATATTGTTTACAAAAAATTGGACCGACTTTAATAGTTGTTGCACTGAAAAATAAAAAAATAATATTAATTCTATTGGTGCTGGTTCATTTGGAGTTGGTGCCTACAACAACAAACTACGATAGCACCACTTCATTTTAAGAAACTTTACGTATTATCAAAGTGTTTTGAGTAAATATTATTAGAATAGTTCATCATTGGAAGATAGCTATATTTATGATGTTTAAACATAAATTCCTCAAGATATTTCTTTATGGTTAAATCATGACCATTAAAATGTGAGATTTAGTAACTTTGAATAAAGTGGGGCAAATTTTATTAGATGATCACTGAAAAGTAGTGGTAAATAACTCATTCTATTGGCAAATACCTACAGAGTTATAAAGTTAAATCTCCTGAATAGAAAAAAAAATATTTGCAGAAAATATATATTATGCAAATCAGAAAAACATGGACGTAAAGGTTTCCTATATAATTTAGCTTATAATTTAACTCTTATCTTTCATCAAAACCTATGTTTTTCGATTGTTTTACTACTTTTTTTATATGCCTGTGCACATTTTCACACAAAAAGATTCCCCAAAAGAGGCAGTGTGGAATTTTTAAAATAGGACAATATTCAAAAAATTAAAAAGTTTTCGATTTGCACCACTACGAATTTGCTGAAAGTATGAAAGATTGTAAAATAAAGGGAATATGTGTACCTACCTTGAGAAATTTGTGTAGGGATGAAAAAATATAAATAGATTGTTTTCATGTGGGTAGGAATACATTAACATATCAATTGTACTTTTTACACACGCTGGCATTCGGTTATTTTCAAACTCGGGTTTCTCATGTTTGTTGTTCCACCTCTACAGATATCGGTGTGTTTTCGCAGTTTGTGTGAGATTTCCTGGAGGAAACCGAATCCGCCCAAGATCGAGTGGTGCGGCACACCGCTGCGACCATTTTCAAAGCATTCCGCTACATCTGTATTACAATCTGCTTAGGGTTAGCTAATCTATCCTCTATGTTAACATGTTATTCAATGAATGTATTGTGCGTGCCCGAAGGCACTGCGGGAGGTCAGAGACACCCCCTGTGGATAACATCCACAATAATACTACGGATACTTTTTTACCGGCCTTTGTTCGGTTCATATATGTACTCTTTTACAAATGTTTCTCTTGCTAGTTTATGTAGTGTTTTTACCCTTCTCTTCTTTATACGATTCTAGCAATAGGGATTCCGGGGATGTCCGGCAAAACAAAAATACAATTCTGTAGGTATCAAAAGTATATATTATATACAAGGGGTTGCATTTTGAACTGGCATCTAAGGCATATTTAAAATGGAATAATATGGGTTGAGGTAGATATTATAAAGGTTAATAATTACTTTGAGAAAAAAATTATTGTAAATACACACTATTGAACGGTTGCTCAATTTTTAAACTATTACATACTGGGTTACATAATTAGGAAAGAGAAATATAACTTCATTTCAAAAAGCGAGAGAGAAAGTGAGAAATTATAGTAATGAAGGGAATCTATATTGTATTCTGGCGAATATGGTTTAAATTTTATTGTGGACATAGCTTTTTCGACTATTTTACTGTTATCCAACTATTGCAACTACCTACTTATTTTACTGTTTTTCTAAAAACATACTTATGAAAAAAAATAGTTGTCAACAATAATTTGCAAAAAACAAGACCGACTGATAGAAAGATACACAAGTTGAGAACTATACTCCATTTCAGAGAGAGAGAGAGGGAGTTATAAATTGTCATAATAAAGGGACCTCCATTTGATTTTGCTTTTATAACAGCAAGAAAAAAGTTTCTAATAACCCTTAAGCCTTCTAACTAACCCGATAAGGTATGGTGGACAAAATCCGGAAGAACATGCCTTTGTTACAAACAAACAAATTGGTGAAAATAGAATAATAATGTACTGTAACTGAAATAAAAATATCGTCAGCTAATTTTGATCATTTTATTTAATGTTCCTTTAAACGGATAAAACAGTTTTTCGCAAACACCAACAAAGTTGTAGACTGTTATGCCGGGATAAATTTCAAGAATATTCAAAATATCTATTTGCTCTTTCAAAGATTCATCTATTTTTGACCGACGAACTCCGAACGGAATGTCTGCTTTTTTTTGGTTCGTTAACGCAAACCCAAAATTTCCTTCCTTCCGAAAACCGCCCTGAAGGGTGTGGAGTGGGCAAGTTTTCTCGAAAAGCGAAAAACCAAAATAACAGAATTATGGTCACAAAATATCCGGAAACGTTTAAATAGAACATTTTTTCAAAAGAGTTACGGTTTTCTCAAATATATATATTTTTGCTATGTGGAGAAGGCGATTTCTTTCGAAAATTGAAAATTTTAGGGATCTCCAAGAAAGACATAATTATTTGCAGCAACATTTATAATGAAAATTTTTTCCTTAGAGTTAAGGCTTTTGAGTTAAAGCGGTGTTAAAATGGTAACATCTAAATACTTTAGCGTATTTCCACAGCGATGTTTTGAGATCTCAATAATAACAACTGCAAGCAAAGAATATTCGAGGATAATAAGAAAAGTACTATTTTCTTCATTGGTATTATTAGTGCACGTTCAACTATTTTCGTGACTAATGTTACACTCAAAAGTGTGAAATAAATATTTTTTACAAGAAAAATGGACCGACGTTATTAGTTGGTGCACTGAAAAATACGAAATAATATTATTTCTATTAGTGCTGTTACCTTTGAAGTTGTGCAGTTCAAGTTATATGGATAACTTTTGGCACCAAATATTTATTTGTTGCACTATCAATTATTTGATAAATTTGAAGAGAGCATGATACAATTTATGTGTTGCTTCTTCAACTGTGAAGTTATATTTCAACACCCCTGCTTAAGAAATCCGTCGTCTGTTTCTACCGCACGTTCTCGTTATATCTGTTACCTTGTCATTTACGTCATCATCCCATTTCGATACCCAACAGGGATCTTTCATTGCAAAGCTAATCATGTCCCACCATCCGTCACTTCACACATTTTTAAATTGATGCATTCTTTAAATGTGGCCTCTCCATTTTTTTTATTATCCTTGAGATGATATTGTAACAAGATGACAAATAAATGGCTCATAAAATGTATTTTATGAATGTAATATTGTTTATAAACAGGTTTTATGATTTGCATAATAAAGTTGTCATGACTCGAATGAATTACACCTTGCAGGTGAATTAGAACTACAATAGATTTATTGTTCTTTTTATTGCTTGAGGCATTTTTGTGTTGAAGTGCTAGGAAAATAAAGTGAGTTTGCATGACTTTTGACGAAATGAATTGGCTTTTGTTGATGAATCAGTTTACTGTTTGTCCTTGTTATTATATAGGTATATTGAATAGAATTCCAAGTATATATAATTTTGATAAGAACACTGAAGATTGTTTTTGAAGGTTTAGGTATGAAATGTGCTTTGAAAATTTAAGACCATGAGACCTGAAATAGCCTATTTTTCATGAAAACTTCACCGGAACTACAACTTTTGCATAAGTTTTCTTGTAAACTTTGAGTGACGACTATATTATGAATTTCTTCAAGATTTTCATTTTCTTAATATCTTCGAGGCCGTTAATTATTTTTTTAAATTCAACTTCTCTTAAGACCTAAGCCCTTTCATTAGATGCGCCTAAAGAAATTATTTCTTCTAATTTGCTTCACAAAATTAACTGCCAGATTTAGAACTCGCTTATTTACACTGTACGTCCATATTGCTGTCACTTTACTATGTATACGTAGATATCAAATTTCAACTTTCTCCGTTTAGTAGATTCGGAAAAAATATGCTGTGAATGACGGACAGACAAACAAATAGTTATCAGAGTGATATTATAGAAGTTTCATTTTTTTATCGGATGAACAAAACCCTAAAGAAACTATAGGTTAGAATCATTCTGAAGAATGATATGACCACAGCGTACGCATGACTCAAACGTACCAAAATTAAATTGTTTTGCGAATGTACGTTGCAACATAATAAGGCTCACGCATGATTCCAGAAAAGTCAAATGAACTTGTTAGCATAATTACAGTTAACTGATGAATAATAAATTAATTTAAACGTAAACCTCTTTTATGCGCATTTGACCTGTCATTCAATGTTCATGCACATGGCTAAGTAGGTAGTATTCTTTGTGAAAAAGTCTACCAAGAAAATTCCGTTACTCTTACATATTAGTTTAAGGAAGAAATCGTATTCATATATATCCGTACCGTATATATTCTAATTCTAAATAGGAAGATCATGAGATACCTAAACTTCAACTGCGGCTTCAGCCGCTATCTCTGGTGATGAGATCTATTCTCGTATTTTTGACAGCGTCCAAACCGCACGATTTATTTTCTGTTTTAGTCCGAGAGATACGTGTCGGTTTCCTCTACTCCACTAATTACACGGTTCACGATTCAAGTCCAATATAAATAGGGAGATCAAGCAGAAGTGAAGCTTTGTCACTTGTGAGAAAACTTTTAAAATCAACATGTTTTTGGCAAACGTTTTCTCTTTGGTTGGACTGTTTGGTGTAATAAATTCTTGTTCCAATCAACAGGTTGTGAATGTAGCAGAAACATTAATTAAATATTTATATTTGTTTCTTCTTATTGTCATAGAAAGCCAAATGATTGATTTGGTTCGCTGGAGCTGATAAAATACATGCTCTTGAATTATTGCATACCTTGTTTTTTCTAGTGCTTCAACATTTCTACTGTCACATCCTTGTCAGTAGGTATGTTGACAAAATGTAGATATGTCTTCAATTCAAATGTTCCTACACATATAAAACTAAACAGAAATAAATGATATAACCACCAAGTTTCAGAACAAACTAATGCGCTTCGAAAATAATGGTTGGTAATAAATGTAACTCCATCTGTTAGCGCTGCTAATTACCTGCCTACGGCGTACCCAGCTCATATCTACACTACGGATGGCTGATGAAAGACAAAGTATACCCGTAAGAGTCGTTGATTTATTTACCGCTTGTTTTGCTCAAAATAAACGAGCTATTTTTCCTCACATGAGTGTTGATCTGGAATGAACGTAATTGGGGCGATTCGTGTACCTGTTCATGTAAGTAACAACTTGATGCAAAACTACCACTTTATTTTTTATCTGGGTATTGAGACGATGAAAACAATATCAAAGTCAACTTTGGAGAATCACTTTTAATTACGTTTCATCCAAAATTTATTTTCTATACATATTTTTAGTGCAACTGTAAGTAGCTGAATTTTTATTATTATCATTATTGAATATTTATATGCCAGAATTTGAAAATGACAAGTTATGTACTTATACATAAATACTATATAGGTACCATACAGTGTCTGGTATTAGTTCTATGTCTAAGTGACAACTGAACCAGAGCGTGTGAAAAGTTATTTCTGCACAATTGCGAATACTTAACTCATTGCTCTGTAGAATAAGATAGTACCTATACATAGTGTGGTAAAAGAAGAAGTTATTTTATTTTTGTCAAGGCTGTGGATATAACTGTTGCGTAACATAGTCGCTTGAGGAAAAGTTCTAAAAACTATTTTCAAGTTTCCTACTCTGTCATTAAGGAGCTTAATTAATAGTACCTAGTTCAAAAAATATTTTTTCTATGGCAGTTACCTAGTAAAAGTACCTACCATTAAATAAAGATATTCATAATTCTTAGATCATTTCTCTTGAAATTAGGTAGGTAGGTACTCCATTTTTTACTATACTGGAAACTATTTTCAAGGTTCCTACTTTAACACAAGGGAGCGTAATTAATAGTAGTTACACAGAAAATATTTTTTTCTATGACAGTTGCCTAGTAAGAGTAGGTATATACCCTTAAAGAAAAATAACTATTCATAATTTTTTGATCATTTCTCTTGAGATTGCTGCATTTTTTCCATTATCTTGTATAATAACTGGTAGGGGTGAGTGAAAAAGTTATATCACCCTAATAATTGTAATTTTTGTATCGTAATTTGGTTTTAAACAAACTTTATTTTATATTTTTCTGAAGGGAATTCCACCCATATTAAAATATAGGTATATCATTCTATTCCAGTTCATAACGATCGCTGTCTGTTTGTTTCAAGAATTTAATTTTTTGAAATTTTCTTACGAATTTTTAAATACGATACTATATTATTCAATATTTCACGTAAAAGTGGCTTTATTTTTTATTCATCTATATACTTGGCTAAATAGAAAATTAAACATTGTGTGACATTAGATTTCGAGCAGAATCTTCAGTACATATTTATGGATTATTGAATTGTACTGTAGTATTCCAAATAAAATGACACGCAATTTTCAATGATAATATGCAGGGGATGCCGTTTGAAAATAAAAACTGAAGGGTAGCTACCACAGGGCTGTCAAGTGTAATATTTTTCAATAAGTCATAAGGAAGGTATTTTGATGCCATTCAAAACAGTTTCTTAATTTTCTCGTTATCTGGTCAAATAAGCAAAATTTTGCCTGTATACGTTACCTTGGGACACCCAGTATAGTTATTTACTATACTTTACCGTTATATAAATATACGGAATCCTCAGGGTATTTCTACTCGTACTTGCCAGATTTTCATAATTATTTTTTTAAATTAAATTTATAGCGCATTCCTTCATTCCAAATTGACAAAATCATATCAGGAGTATCGAACTCATGCAAAACTTCATGAGTCGTTTTGAAATTTATGAGAAAAGTTTTGGTTTGTAGAATGTAGAAACGTTTATTAAAAAAAATATCCTGGATTGTTAAATGATCGCGATAAAACTAATTAGTCTCATATATGAAAGAGAGACGATATTTTTGTACGACCGGATTATTTTCGATTGCTCGATCTAGAACAATTGACAATCGGTGCCGACACAGTGTTGGATTGAACAGGGGATATTCTGGTGGTTCGAGTTCTAGTCTAATCCAAGTTTTTTTAACCCAGTTATATATTATTAAAGAAAAATGTATACGTATACCTGCGCATCACGAATGCTAAGGATTTTCTGGATCCAGACAACCTTGGAGTCTGACCGTAGCAACCATTCTTACCGTTCCTGGAGCGTACTATTTTACTATTTCAAATTTAGAGTATCGTACTTTTCTATATTAAAAGTAAATGAATTAACTGCAATCAGACGTGAGGATGCAAGCTTAAATAATATAATTATCCAACAAATCAAGTACATGATAAGTTATCATATAATGTACTCGGGCATTTATATAACATATCATCATGCCGCATAAAAGTGAATGCTGCGGACAAGTAAAATATACCCTGCTGTGCTTTGACAATGAACTTACAATAATGTTCTCATAGCAATACATATATTACTACGTCAAGCTTAATCTCTGTTACCCCAATTGTTCGGAATCAGCCGGTGTAAAAAGTGGGTCGTCTTTGTATAAAATTTGCTGAATATATTTTGGGGTCTGTAATTGTTTCGTGTTGATATTGTGTGTGCAATTGTAACTGATTTGTTTTGAGTTTGATAGAGATGTTTTGTGTGTGATGTCCCTCTGTTGTAAACGGTATTGGGTTTGTTGAATGTTTACATAATCGAATATATATATACTCGAAGGAAAATTATATTATGTTATTTTGTCACTTGAGGGTGCTTATAGACATAAAATGAACCTAATATCTGTCACATTGTGTATTAGGATTAAAAGTACTCAAAAGTAAAATAGCATAATAAGAAAAAGAGGGTTGATTTGGACCACCCTTCTTCTTGTAGGAATATTTCAGATCTTTTATTTAACTATGATAAATAAAAACAATCTATAAATATTTAAAAAAATGGACTGACGTTATTAGTTGGTGCACTGAAAAATACAAAATAATATTAATTCTATTCAACATCACAGGTACCAACACCAATAGAATGAATATTATTTTTTATTTTTCAGTGCCCCAATTAATAACGTCGGACCATTTTTTTAAATATTTTTTTCACACTATTGAGTGTAACATTACTCACGAATATCGTTGAACGTTCACTTATAACTTGTAACTCGAAAACCGTAACTCTATGGAAAAAATGTTCAATGTAAATATTGCTACAATAAATCTGGTCTTTAATTTGGCATTCTCAGATTTGAAATTTTCGAAAGATATTCCCCTTCCACATAGCGAAAATACACATAGGTAGGTATTTCAAATTTTAACATCATTGAAACTCGAAAACCGTAGCTTTTTTGAGAAAATATTCAATTTAAACGTTTCCGGATATATTTTTTTTATCGGTTTTCGAGAAGTCAGCACCACCCTTCGGAGGCGGTTTTCGGAGGGAAGCAGATTTCGGATTTGAGTTTTTATGAATACAGGCGTTTGGGTTCGGTCAAAAATACGACTGACCAAAAAAATAATTTTGTTTTTTGCAGAAGTGGATTTTTTTAATTTTTGTGAAGAAATGTGCTTTATTTATATATTTTATGCAATTACTGTTCATAGCGTAACTTCTGAATGAATCGACCAATTGGGGCATGTTAGTATCGATCAATTCACAAAACCAATTTGAACTGTGCCTTAGAATTTTAGGATGCGATATCTTTAATTAAGTAATATGGAAAAAATAACGGTCAAATTTACATGAACATAATAAACATATGGAAAATTAAAATTGCATCCAAATATTATAGAATTTCACATTTCATACATCAAAAATTTTATTATAGTTGAAATGAATTTTTAATTTTCTGAGAGTACTCTGCAAATACGAGTTTAAATATTTCTTAGTTCATTTTCGTATAATTGGAGTAGAAATCTATTAGGTATTTGACCTACCTACGAGAGGAATGTAATTCGATTTTTTTTAAATCATTTTTCCGTGAATAGATTCACTCCTAAGTAAGAAACATCTCTGTACACCGTGGACGGAGACAAAAATTGCAAGAAGATCAACGGCAACATTGCATTAGGCTTGATATAGATAAAGTCTGGCGAGTAAACGCAACTAAGCTCGAAAAATTAAAAAATAGCGACACATGAGATTTTAGCAGTCTGTGCAAAGTAAAATAATAATACTCACTGCCCACACCACTTTGATTTCACTTTTTAATGTTACGTGATGTAGGTACCAATCTAGTATATTTATACTATCTAACTGATCTTTCTTTAAATAATTCGTATACATACCATGTGAGCATCTGGTGATATTCTAGTCTAAGAATGTTTCTTATATTTTTGTATCTCGATTATCGTCTTCTACAGATCCTATTATGAAACACGCATCTAAAATTACTCTATCTTTTTTGCAGATTATTCGGCATGAAAAGGTGTGCTCGTTGCCAGGCGACCATTCTCTCCTCCGAGTTGGTTATGCGCGCCAAAGAACTAGTCTTCCACGTGCATTGCTTCTCTTGCGAAGTGTGCAACGCCATCTTGACCAAAGGCGACCAGTTCGGTATGCGGAACGGTTCAGTGTTGTGTCGGTTGCATTTTGAAATGCCTCCCGCTCCGATGGAGGGCATGCCCCCAGCGGGAATGTTTCCTCCGGGTGTACATTATCCACCCCCCTTTCCCAGTCCAGAGTTCCATCCGCACCATCCTGTATTACCTTCTCAGACCCCTGTTGAATCGATCGGTAAAGTTCCTCCCTTCTTTAATGGTGCTCCAACAACGCCACGGCAAAAGGGCAGGCCCAGGAAGCGGAAGCCTAAGGACCTTGAAGCAATGACCGCTAATCTAGGTAAGGCGTAGGACTTTAGATAAATAAGTATTACTCATAATGGAGCCCTCTATATGATCTATTGAATACCCAAAAAGGTACTTTCACATAAATAACTTATACAAAAAATTATCCATAAACATTTTTTAATCCGTAATCTTATCTCAATTTTATCAAAAAACCAAGTTATTTCATTCTGTTATGCCCTTTTTGTGTGTAGCGCTATGTTATCATGGGGACATGCTGCAGGAGCGAAGAGTTTTTGCTCTTCAAAGAAGAATTTCGTAAAGGATTGAATATTTAGTTCAATATAATCTCTTTATATTTCTATCGTTAGATGTCTTACATCTTTCTTGCAATTCTCTAAATGAAAAGAAATATAAATCAGTAAGTACACTTTAACTGAAGACACTCATAGGTACAATACGGGAAACGGAAATTGATTAATTTGGAATTTCTCATGCTGGAAAAAAGTAGAAACGCTACCAATATTTATGGACCATCCCTGTTCAACAAGCTACCTTACAATATTGGGGCTCTTCTGTTGAAAGTATTCGAGACCAAATTGAAAGAATATACAATATACCTTGTAACCATGACATTCTATTTATTGGCAAATGTTTGTACCAGTTAAACAGTTAAAGGTCTGTTGTATTTTGTGGTAAACTTGTATATTTTTATATAAAGATGCAAAAAATAACTCATTCGAAGTGTGCCATGTGAATATGGGAACATATATTTGCATGTCTTTACTTAACTCATCTGGAACATCATTATATTGAAACATCACTTGTCACCATTTCAAGCGAAAATATTCTATTGAACAACATTAAAACAAATACACAATCTTGAATTAGATTAATGACCATAACAAATATTAAAAATGTATGTATGTCCAAATAAATATTTTTGAACTTAACTTGGCCTTGTAACATTTGGACATACCTGAAGTGAATTGAGAATTTCTGGTTTCTTCATCAATTTTTAGTTTCATTTCTTTTGAATCATTATTTAGATACTTAATCCTTGTTTTAAGCATACCTAAATAGAGATGAATTATTATACATATGTAAGCAAAGCTTCTCTAAATATCCTGTAACTCAAGTAAATTATTATTGAATTGGTGTATTTTAATCATTTTTATTATTATTTGCCTTTCCGAATTGTGTGAAATATTTATTTACCAAAATCGATTTAAAATTATTGGGTCATTTCAAGTTGGAGATAAATATAAACAACATCCGACCCTCAAACTGCAGAGCAATATGCAGCATAGACTGACATATGATACGGAAATGACCGCACAGATTATAAAATAATCAAAATATCATCAATATATGGTGCATCTTTTTTTATTATTAATTTTTATGAAATAAAACAATCTCTCAACATAAGAAGCATAAACTTTTGAAGCATAAACTTTTATTTATTATTTGTGATTATAATAGCTACCGTCGCTTATTTAACCCGAGCACACTCATTATAACATAACAGTTGATGACAGAATAGATCATGTTCAACGCGAGATATGGCAACAATATTTTAGTTATAAGAAGTTATAGAGGGGCCCAAGCGGATTCTGATCATTTGTTAGTAGTAGCTAAACTGAGAACATGCATACCTTCAAATTAAATAAATTAAAAATTCAAATTAAAAAAATAATCTCGGAAATCTTTACCAAAATAGCTGAATCGCACATTACAGAATCTAGTTGGGAGCGGATAAAGCAAAGCATCCCTGGTTTGATGACTAGTGCCAAAATCTTAGTTCCATTAAAACACAAGCACGTATTGAAATGCTTTGTAGCCCATAAGAGCAAAAAACGACTAGATTCAGCGAGATGAGTTACGTAAACTCGTCATAAAAAAGCACACGACTCAACCTATAGGCTGAAGTTGAGGAAAAATTTCTATAAAGAAGTGGAAAGACATAAGATGGGATTTCAAAGAAGTGTGACAATGCTGAAAAGTAACGATGGAACAGTCACCGCTTCCAAAGTAGAAGTGCTAGGCATATGGAAGTGCTACTCTGCTGATGTGTTCAAAAGACCAACGCAGGACGCAGGGAAGACCTGACGTTACTGTAAAGCTTACAGCAGAGGTTTGTATCCCATCCCCATCCATTGAAGAGGCTTTTATAACCATTGAGAAACTTAGAACTAACAAAGTGGCAGACCGAAACAATATTGTGGCAGAAAATCTGAAACATGGAGGGGACGATCTAATCATGCAAATGCAGAACTCGGTGCTGCAAATCTGGGATCAAGAAATCATACCCGATGAATGGGATGAGGGAGTTATTATCCCACTTCACGACAAGGGGGACCAAATGCAATGTAAAAAGTACAGTGGCATTCACACTCCTGTAATTTTTTTTCTAACAATCTTCTCCAACGACTTATTTCAAATATTGAAGAGATAGATTATCGGAGTCTATCAGTGCGGCTTTCGAAAAGGAAGATCCATAATTGACCAGCTTTTTACCATTCACCAAATCTTAAAAAGGTTTTGGAAGTTTGACAAAAACTACATCCCCTTTTTATAGACTTTGAACATGCATATGATAGTGTTATTAGAAGTAAGGGTGTGGGAAAATATGGAAGAATTCAGAATTGCACACAAATTGATTCTACTTTGTAGAGCGTGCCTAGAGGGGTCAAAAAGCTGCGCGAATATAGAAGGAGCGTACAGTCAAACATTCCCTGTCAACAGAGGTATCAAATGCTTTATCATCAGTATTTTTTAACCTTCCATTAGAAAGAGCGGTAAGAGCAGCATTCAGTCACCTAGAGGTTTTCATTCCAGGTGGTATCAAACTTATTTTGGCTTATCCGGATGACATCGTCACTATATACAGAAGTATGGTTAGGATGAAGGAAAATTTCATAATGGTAAAATTAGAAGCCCAGACAATAGGTCTCTGAATTAATGAGGAGAAAACTAAAATGCATACATATCACCCGCAACATCGCGCGGGGTAGAGTCAGATAAAACATCAATAAGGTTGATTATAATTTTGTGCACGTACGAACCTTCAAGTACCTGGGATCAATAATAACGGCAGACAATAATATGCAGGAAGAGATTAAACAGATTATTACACAAGCGAATAAGTGTGCATTTACAATGCGAACCCTGCTAAATTGAAAGTTTATTTTACAAGAAAAGCCAAAACTCTAATCTACCAAATTATAATTAATACGACCAGTAGCTACCAACGCCAATGAAACATGGACCCTGACAGTTCGTCATACCGAGCTCCTTAGAAGGTTCTTACACCTGATATATGGCCCCTCCCGAGATCCCGAAACCGGTCGTTATAAAATGAGAAGCAATGCAGAGATATCAATGCCCTGGCATTATCCAGGTAACAAAGTCTAGCAGATTGAGATGAGCCGGTCATATACAAAGAAGCCAGAACGATCGACTAAAAAGACGAGTGTAGGAGGAAGCCTCACAAGGAAATAGACCACGGGGAAGACCTAGACTCAGATGGAGAGACAGCATCGTTAAGGATCTAACTACCCTTGAAGTGAATACGCAGGAATGGAGATGACTGGTCCAAGACCCTTAAGGGTGGAGGCAAATACTCGTGACAGTCAAATACCCAATCCTGAGTTGTAGTGCTACGCAGTAGTAGTAGTGAATGATGACAACTAATTGTCATTTGACAAAGACATGCTGAGAAATCTATCTCATTTCCAAGAGCCTTCTTCTAATATTTTTTTTTTCATTGCCCGATATTATTGGTAAATTTCTTATGTAAATCTACCTATCATAATCATTCACGATTTCAAATTTAGAAAAAAAATCAACGGCATGTCAAGTTCAATTAAATAAGTAAAGCAGAATATTTTTCTTCTCACCATATAGTTGAAAAAATCTTAAAATATTTTGGGAACAGTAAAATATAGGTATAGGGAATATTGAAGTAAATCACCTTCATTTAGGGTCGTAGATCAGATAATAACAGAAAGTTGGTATAGGGTGTACCATTTAATAGTTATTATAACTTCGATATGTATCTTAATTCTTTAACAACCTGTATAGTTTCAAATAATGTTAGATTGTACATACGGAGATTTTTTATTCGGCCTACTGAAAAGAGACCGACGCGAATGTGGTTCCCAACCCTGCGTATAGGGACTAGAGGTCGTATCTATAAAAGTATCAATTTCATATTTAGCTTGTGGCTAATTCTTTCAATTATAGATATGCTCTTTACCTACAACCTCTAATTGACGCATTATCTCCTAAAAGTTATAGGAAAAATTATAAAAATTGAAAACCGTGAAATGTACTTATCCGCTGGCCGCTGGCTACGAGCCGTTGGATTTTTGTATATACAATGGGTGTGTTCTTTGACCATTGAACATATTATGTGTTATTTTAGGTGAAAATATATATTAATTAGGGGCATCTGAGAACTACTGATAATGTGGAGAAATTCACTGCTCACCTTGTTTTGTCCATCTAATTAGAGATAGGAATATTTTATAGTTAGTTTAAGGTTAGACAGATCTGAAAAATTTATATAAAACATATCACTGACCAAACTCCACTTAACATTCTCAATTATATATTTTGATTATTGATACACTGCAAAAATTTATTCTTTCTACCTATTTTTTACACTTTTTGAGTCGTTTAATTTCTTAAGAATATATCGAACAAGAATAAATTGAAATAAATAAATGTTTGTTTTTGATATCATTGTTCGTTGTAACATAGATGCTGACCGGCGTCCTAAATCAAGAAAAATGTCTTGAAGGAACGCGCCATTTCCCAGAATTTTCGCTAATAAAAAAGTTGTCCCATACAAGATAAAGAAATGATATTCGAAGTATCATAAATTTTTTTTACAAAAATTGGGCAGACTTTATTGGTGGTGCACTGAAAAATACAAAATAATATTAATTCTCTTGGTGCTGGTACTTCAAATCAAATAATAAAGACGGTCTAATTTTTTGTGAAAAATATTTATTTTACACTTTTGAGTGTAACATTGGTGATGAAAACTCTTAAACGTTAACTAATACCAAAGAAGATAGTACTATTACCCAAGTATAGGCTTAGCTTGTACTTGTTATTTTTATCATTCAGAGATCTCAAAACTCGAAAACCGGAACTTTTTTGAAAACATGTTTAATTTAGATGTTCCTGCATATAACGTATTCTTTAATTTGGCCATCTCATATTTTCAATTTTCGAAAAAAATGCCCCTTGCACATAGCGGGATAACACATACTTACCACATATTTCAGACTTTACCATTGCTGAAACTCGAAAACCGTAATACTTAAAAAAAAATGATCAGTTTAAAAAATCTTTCCAGATATGGTTTCATCTGAATTCTGCATTCTCAGTCGATTTTCGAGAAAAATTGCCCCTTATACTTCGGAGGGAAGAAGATTTCGGATTTCAGTTTTTCTGAATATGGGACTATATTTCAGGACTCTCCTCTTTCAAATGAAACAAAAATCGTCTTAACGATACTTCGTTTTACTATGCAAAACGCGGAACAGCCATAAAAAAATAAAGAAAAGCAAACACACAACCGAATTGTATGCCTCCTCCTTTTCTTGAAGTCGGTGAAAACAGCGGTTTTCGATGAATAATAGTCTTAATTAAGTTACCAGGGACGATCATTGCTTACTGTGAGGGGAGCCGAGAAGTAGGACATGGTTGGAATTAAGTAAATTATGATTGAAAATTTATCAACTATAATAATTAGAGAAGGGCATTATTAGATTTTGATATGTTCTGTAAATTCATTTTTATAATATTGGTCCAGTATGACGGTCGAAGGAAAGACAAACTTTTGCGGCCTTTGCCCAACTACGAAATACCCATATCGCAGAGACCTAAGCGTAAGATTAAATCGGTGATAAAGTAAATATTTTTACCCAATAACGTTCTGAGTATTTCGTTTCGAAAATTTTACATTGAATAGGGGATTTATTTTATTCTGTAAAATCTTTACTTCGTTCTAGACTCTAACTGGGCGGCCATAACGGCGCACAGAACACGGTCCCGTAGTTAGCATTGTACCATCGCATCCCTGTGCGAAGCAAATGTATCTAATGCAAGCGGCCATAACGACCATGGTCCAACGACGCACCGCCTTGAACTTCCTCTTCCTCAAATATTGTCGGCGGATATGACAAAGGAAAATTATTAGCCAGCGTCTTTATCGTAATGGCATTATGGGAGAAGACGACTGAAATTGGGCAAACATTTAGGCTATATATAGTGTGTACTATGGTAGTCATTCAATAAGAGACATAATGCCAAGAAGTAAAAGTAATTATTTATTTCTTACGGACATACGTGACATAATTCAATTTCTATCACAATAATATATTTATAATGCTCCCACTCATTTATTGTTCTGAAGTGTTTGAAATCATTGATCAATAAAAACCACATACATAATACATAATATAGATACAGTAAACAGAGCCATTTTAAAAATGCATCAGCCGTAGACTTTTACAGGATCTCCATACCCGATTGATATAATAAACTGATCTCTATCGGCTGGTTTATAACTGTACTAAAGTTTATTGATACCAGGTTTGAATAGGATCAAGAAGTATAAAGCGAGCTATTTTATCGCACCACTCTGGTGGGTGTATATCAGAGACTGTTGTTGTTGGTTGACTGGTACCTCTCGACAGCGGCTACCGAAGAATTCTTGAAACTGGAGATGCCGCATATGGAGTCGTTTACAAGACGCCGAGAAGGCAAGAAAAATATTATTCTCTTGTCGTAATGGAATTGCATAGAACGTATAGGTAGGCACATATAAAAGTTGAAACGACGAAGAAATCAAGTTTCACCTAAGATGTTCTGACAACAAGGATACTTCTGAAAACTACGTAGAATATTCAATAAATCATGATAAATGAACTCAATAATCTTGCATGCAGTAATAATCAGCTTGTTTATATGACTTTAAGATGACATGAGTTACTTCGAGTTGACACCAATTTTTTGACATTGTTTATATACATCAAGTTGTTTGCCTCATGCAATCTGCTCAGTATGAAGAATTAAAAAATAAACCGGCACGCTTAAATTGAGCGACCCAGTTGTCGTCTCATTGTGGTCACGTTGCGGTGGTAAACTGCTTGATTATTTCTGAACTAAATGTAATTATAGCTCACTGGTTGTTCGGTAGATAAAGGACTGTTTTCATTTGTAATTTATACGCATTCGCACTTACGTGATACCAAAATTGACTTCTGACAGCAACGATTCCTCAATTTTTGGCACTCGCGTTGCAGTTGCAAGTTACATGATAAGTGGGCCGTTCCAGATTATGTAACAAATCATGTTGAATAACAAAATTTTACAACTAATTTTTTGTACAAATTAATTGTGTAAATTTTTATAATATAACAAGTGCATCTAAATTATAGCTGTAACAACTAAACATCTTTTTAAGTATAGGCGTGATATACCTAAACCAAAGTTTTATAACTTCCTTTAATAACATTTTTCCTCTCCCTTCTATTTTTGTATGACTTTGTTATGAAACATGATTTGTTACATAGTATAGATCCGGCTTGAGATTATTCTTCCTCATACCAAAGGACTGACAGTAGATGCATTATTTTAAGGTGACAAAATTTTTGTATGCCTCTATTCCCTTTTTAGAAAGATTATTGAAATTGATTTGTATACCTATATAAAATATAAATCTGTCAACATTTTTTCCATCTGTATCTTTTACCTTTTTGACCGACTTCCCAAAAGTAGGAGGAAGGTATATCTAGATTGATATTGGTTTGGCTGAGTACTTTTTATGACCTTTTGCCCGTTTGCATAATAAACGTGCTCCGTTTATGATTATTTTTGTGTGTGCTGATAAATGGTCCCATATTAAACAAATTTAAAATTCAACATTACCTTCCCAAAAAAACTGCCTCCATACGGGCTGGAGGGGTCAATTTTTGAGAGAAAAGACCATAGCCGGTAATATCTAAATAGAACATTTTTCAAAAAAATGAATGGTGTCCTTGTTAGAGCAATATTAAAGTCTCTAATATGTGATTTTGATGAATAATAAAACACTAAAAAATGTTAAATATTTTTTTCTACTTCTGAAGGTGGTGCAAAAAGTTATGTATAATGTATATATATAACTCCGCATTCTAGAATTACCAGCACCATTGGAATTAATAAAATAATAACAATAAATTTATTCATACCAAATCAAATCTCACATACAAATACAATATTTAGGATTAAACACTGAAGACACTTTATATGGCACTTTATTCTTACAGGAACCTAGCTGATTTAACAGATGTATGCGCCTAGCTAAAAAAATAAATTCAATAATTTCCACAACCAAAATCTTTCCGTGGCTAAAAAAAATATTTTAAATATCTCATTATGTGCTTCATTATTTTTTGTAAAAAGCTTGTTGAATGACGAATAAATGATTATATTATTTCTTAATCTAATAAAAATAGCTTTGTGAGATTGTCATCTAAAACAAGATGATAATAAATTTTCACTTATATATTTAAACACATGACAATTGTTTCGGCACAATGTACCTTTTTCAAATGTGAGTCTTAACTAAAAAAAAGTTTAGACTCACATTTGAAAAAGGTTACAGTGTGCCGAAACAATTGTCATGTGTTTAAATATATAAGTGGAAATTAGTCATACATAAAGATTCCATAAAATACACGTGGTCGATTATACATTAGGCTCTTTCATGGAATTTACCTAGATCTGTATACGTGAGTCTGATTTTTTCCCAATGTAGAATGGAGTATGAATTATAATTTTCTTTTGATTACGTACATCCAATGGAAAAGGGGAGTGCAACATCACTTTGATATTTTTCTGCTTGTTTATCCGTCTGCCACAGACGATCACAAATCTGCTGAAGCAAAAGAGGTATGGAGGAGGATATTTTTCAATATCTCAAAAATCGTTTATTTTAAAATTTTGAAGATAAACTTAAATCAGGTATAATTCATTTGATATGTCGTGTGATGCACTTGAAGATATCTTATTTTCTAATTTGCTTAACAAAATTGATCCCATATTTAAAATTAATTTATTTACGCTGAGAGGGACAGACGAACGGTGAAACAGTCAGAAAGATCACAGTGATCTTGAGTTCGTTTTCTTATCGGATTTATAGAAATCAAAGAAAATATTGAGAATTGAATAAATAATATGGAGGGATATGTACTTTATAAATTAGCCTAATTCACCAAGTAGGTTGAAAATGGCGGCAGTTATGGGAATAGTATTTTATAAATTTGAATTTTTCACTATGTTATCGCACTATGGATTCCTTATGTATGGTTGATGATAGCTATGTAGATTGTAGATTTAAGGGGTTTTCATTGCACTATAACCTTGCGGTCTCTGATGATAGCTATACACACATGTGTAGTGGAAAGTTCATAAAGTAACCTAGAGTGTCTCACAAATACAGCTGGTTTCACTATTATATTCAACATTTAGAAATTCATTGTTACTTAGGATATAACAGTGCATTTTTTAAAATGTTACCTGCCATCGAATGAATGAATTCATACCTACCACCAAAAATTTATTATTGTTACAAATAGACTTATGTACACAAACTCTCTATATGCCATGTAAAATAAACAAAATGAATTGTTTTAATCCCCTTATCCAAGTCATTGAATAATAGACAGACTATTTGAATAACTTTGCTTCAATATTCACTTTGTCTAAATAGGGTATTAATTATATTCTAATGGCTAGATATTATAACATAAAATCTAATAACTTTGTTCTTAATATATTTGCTGCAATCAAACGCCGAATTCGGCTACTGACCGAAATTTTTTCTTGCCCACAACGTCGTCAATCAACAATTTTGTATGTCCACTACTGAATAGGCCTCACTTTCACTACCTTATCAATTTTTGCAACTGATATGCCAGATTGGATTGTTTTAAGGCGTACCCTACCACGCTGCCTCAATGAAGGTTGGTAAGGGACCGCTAGTTTTTGCCATTTTATAGCGATCCTTCGAATCCCGGAATTTCTTTGGAAATTTTCATTCAAGGAAAAAGTCCTTGCCCTAGTCGGGCTCGAATTCTATGCCTCTCGGTTAGAACACCAGCGTCTAGATCTAATCCACCGAGACGTCCTTATGTGTCAAAAGAATAACGCGTTTTGGATAAGAATTTCGGACGGTGACCCAGTTCGATCTAAAGAGCAACTTCCTATTTGATTTATTGGTGGACAAGCAAATTTTCTTAAATTCTATGTTGCATAACTACAACTTATCCTTGTCGATATTCTTGAACCTTAGTGACGCAAAACTTTCGGATAATTCTCATAATATAGCAACCTAATAATTGATAAATTACTTCTATCTATTTATTGGAAGGGAGTTGTGACACAAATTAATTGTCAAAGCAAACTTGATTTGCATTCAAATTCATCCATCTTATTTAAAAAATTACACAAATATTTGTGTGATTCTGCATGTTGAACCACCTGTTGATTTAGAGATATACGTAATATAAACATAACATTATTTCCGATCCTCTCGATGCTTTTTTGAAGCTTCACCACACTATAAATACCCTGGATCACATTCATATAAAACGTTCGACACTTTTTTGAATAGCTTTATTATTAGTGGAGATTTGTTATTACGCTCCACTATTTTACAACCATTCTGTATCTCGAGAAGGTGATAAAATCATGAAAAAGATTTGAATTGCGGTCTTTAAAATTTGATGGCCAATGAAACTTTGCGGCTCAATCAAATTTAATTGTACAAGGTATATGGCACTCTAATAAACATATTAAGAATGTTTCATTTTATGGTACAAAGTCTATGGCAATAGATCTTCTTATAAAAATTCCCTCCATTGTATCGATGGGACAGTTTTAATTCAACATTTCTGAGCTAAAAGACCACAAATTGAGAAACGACATACGCAAATATCAACTTACAATTATCCAATAGAATTTAATAGATTTGTTGAAGATTTCAAATAACCTGGATCAAATTTGATGCAGAAATTAATGAAATAAATCGAACTTCAGCAAAACATACAAATTTGGTGATATAGTGTGTTATACAAAAATACTGATTATTAACACATAACCATTAAAGGTACCTATGCTGAGGGGTAAAGAAAATCCTTGGTGCGTCCGTCGAAATGATTGATAACGGAATGAATTAATTAATTATTGTATTGAAAAATGATGAATATTATATTCAAAGTTATTTAAGGCATATTAGAAGTATTGGAAGAGCTACTTAAATTTTAGTTCTGAACATATACCGTAGGGATTTTATGAGAACGCTCTTTCAAAATAAAATAATGGCGACCTACTATTACTTCCGGTTATATCGGAAATAGAACTAACTTTGTTATTTCATACGGAATACTCTATAACACCAGTTTTTATGTCAACTTTTAGCAAAACTTCCAATCTCCAAAATTAATACTTCCTGAAATATTTTGATTTTATCTAATAAAATAAGAAAATCACTTTGATGGATCGTAGATGATAGGTTCTTTTACACGTTATAACAGAGCATAGGTAGGCAAGATAGAAGCTCGGTCAAATGGTGTTAAAAATAAATTGGGTCAAACTGAAGCATTCTCAACATGAAAAAAACGATTATTTTAGATGGAGTACACTATATTTCATTTGTGTATCGCATTCCGTCTTTTTCACTCTATGGATAGGTACATATTAGCATTCTCTATAAATTGACACAAATTTCATTATTTATAGAGAGCAAGATTATATTTTTTTTTTGTTGTGTTTTAAACTGAGTATTTATATTCAATTTATGTGTCACTATTTTTATTCTCTTTTGATACAATTTAACACTTCTTATACTTACCTAAATCAAAAGTTATCCAGTTAATTTCGGAATCAGTCCACACTTTTGGAAAAATGTTTAATTTAAACGTTTCTGGATATTGTCCTATCTTTTTAATACTGCCTCTCAGATTTTGGGCTTTCTAGAAAAAAATGCCCCATTCACAACCATTCGGCAGCGTTTTTGGAGGGAAGGAGATATCAGATTTGAGTTTTTACGAATATGGGACCATTTCTCAAGTCTCTCTCTTTAAATGAATCAAAAATCATAAAATCGGAGTACGTTTACGATATGCAGCGCGCGCACAAAAAAGCATAGTCGAATTGTATACCTCCTCCGTTTGGGTTTGTCGGTCAAAAAAGTGTAAATTGAGGTTTGTGAATAAGATTTGAAATACGCCAGAAAATGTGTTTCTTTTAATTTATTATCATTTATTACTGTATGTTACGCGCCCTTGCTTAAGAGTTCCCAAAATGAGAAATTCAATATTTCTTCATCTAATCTTATTTAGTGGTACCAATTAGTACTAAACTCATCAAACCCTCTGTTTTGGTTTCTGTTCTCATGAACTCTATTAATAACTAAAATTGTGTAAATTTTTCTATACCTAGGTATTTCTCACATAACTCGAAAACCTTAGGACTTAGTTATAGGGAATGCATCAAATATATTTTCCATTTTAACTTTTTTCTCATGTTTGATGTTCTTTATTTTTATCAATTTTTTTAATTTTAGCTTTTACATTTGACATAGTATCTGTCCTCAAACTTCAAAGATATCGAGCTGTATTCAAAAAGAAGTCATTTCGACACTAGCCTACTTTGTTGTCCTTACCTGACACTTTTAATATCAAACTAAGCTAGCGCCAAACTAGTTTTGAGTGTAAATATGACTAATCTCCTTTACTTCCATGACCACCTTATGACAATCTTGAACATAGTCATGTCACAATATTTTAAACTCGGTTCATAATTTCAATAAATGAAAAAATGTAAACATTAAAAGGCATCCTTATTAATAATTCTCCATAACAAATATAATCTTATATGTAAATATAGCACTTAGGTATCCATTATATTCATTATCAAGTCAATGTCTTATTACTACGAATGAGAAATTATAAGTATCCTTCAATCATGACTATAAGTCGTCTCGCTCATTGTTTATGCTGATTATTAACTCTATATTCACATCTCGATCTATATATCTTCTACTTCTTTGTCTAATCGAAGTTACTCTAGCACTTATATTTTTTTAATAAACCTTAAAAATACATTTGAAAGAAGATTGATATAATTAGAATTTGAACAAAAATATTATTACACTTCATAGATTCCCAGTATTATTTTTAAGAGGAATATGGTGAATAGAAATCTAACTATGAAATTGAACAAATGTATTATTAGATAGACTTTGAAAATTTTATTCGAAACAAGGCAGCAAATCACGCACCTAAATCTCAAAAAAATTATAACTATTTTTGAATAATTTTTATTTCCGGATTTTATCTTTCTTCTGGCTCTGGGCTGTAAGAGTTTTTATTAATACAAGAAACGTTATACTTGTGAGTGACCATTAAAACACCTTCTTCATGCATACTTGCAATAATCAAAAAAAGGCGTTATTATAGACACTCATAACTTTTTAGAATATTGATCAACCTGTAGAAAGCAAGTTTTAATCTCAATATTATGTAATCTTTTTTTCTAAGAGCAATTTCGGTGACAATCGATTAGTAAATTTTTCCGGTGATTTTTAAGTTACCGTAGGTACCTACCTAGAACGTGATATGAGAAACACTTATACGACGTGTTCCATAGTGGAAACTAGTATGCTGACCAATGCTAAAATTGAGGTAAAAAACGTTCTTCTAGCATATCTCACCATTTAAAAAGCTTCATCAATGAAATGCTGTTTGTTTACAATATGATATCGAAATATCGCCAGATATATTGAACAGGTTTAAAATACAGGGTAGCATAGTAATAACAAAAGAGATATGATAGAATACGTCTTTATGCTCGTGAGTGCTAGTGAACAACCTCTAACAAGCTAGTTTTTTAACATAATTTTACCGACCAGATCTGTAGGATATCTCACATACATATATTGAAATAGCGGATTTGGTCTGCTGCGTACCAGATCCTTCAGTAAATCCTGTATTTATGGGCACCCAGGGTTGCGCGTTCAGTTTCTAGTATTGCCTCACCTTTTTTAATCTTTAATATAACTCAATACATTAATGAGTAAATATAATAATAGAATGAATATAATGCTAAAAATAAAACGATTTTTTAAGGTGAATTCTTTATACACGAAAATGTATATTATTTTCTTGTTATTAACTCATACTTATTTCCGCATAATGATGGTACATTTTATCTAAGATTTCGATTTTGGTTGTTGATTTTTTTTTTCAATATATCTAGATATCTTGTTTTGTGTTATTCTATAGAAAAATACTTAATACACGTTTTCGAAACAATTAAGATCAGATTCTGTGCAGCCGAGTTCATAAACAAAACTAGTTCCGCACTATCTTAGTATGATACTAAAACTGTCATTTATGATATTAAAATAATAACGTTATCATAGTAACTAACAAATAAATTAGATTAGAGATTGTTTATGAATAGGACTGTGAATTTTTAATATCACTCGACTTGCCCATATAAAACTGACAGCGAATTAGTTGTTTGATTGTTGTTATAGATCCCTCCTAATGTGCTCATATGAGCTGATAAACTGGTACTAAACTCTATGAAAAGGTAATGGTACTTTTGCGGATTCTCACACAAAGGGTGGAAGGTATTAAATGCGGTCATGTTTTCCCACAGCGCGTGGCCTCTCAAGGGCGAGTAAACAGATGGATTATGCCGATAATAATAAAACGATACTCATCATCAAATCTTTGTATTGTGATTTAGAAACCTATGATTATCTCCTGAGTAGGTATATTGTGGGAACTGATTAAATAATTAGGCATTCATATTACAAATAAAGTACTTGTGTATTTATATGAGAAATGTCTACGAAGCTTCCGCCTTCAACAGATAAATAAAGTTGCTCTGGATACGTGTTTGTGTATACGTTTTGTTAGTTTGCATGTTAATACGATTTAATACCGGAGCTATTTCTGCAAATTCTCCTTATATCCACGTTTGGATTTCTAAAAGTTAATGAACATAGTCCGAAGTAATGCATATTAATGATGTTGCTTCCTACTCGCCTTTGAAGAGGTGAGTTAATATTATTTTCATTACACTTTCGGATAAGGAATGTTATCAATCAAAACTTAAAAAATACCAGATATGACATGGACTGTTAGAGAAAGCAGCAAAAACTTGATGTAACTATTTAACTTGATGGTTTAATAAATGTTTATATTATAATATAGGCTTGGATAATTTCTCTGCATAAATATTATGACTTCTACTTGAACATTGTCACGCCACAAGCACATGTCTTTTAGATCTGAATTTTTCTTTCACAAATTTAAATATATCTATCTAATTTATATTTTAGGAATTCTCTGAAATTTAGACAGATATACACGCTTTAATTTTAAAAAGTGAACAATGCTGATTTGGAATATTCAATGTAATTTAAAAATCTAGATCTAATCAAGTCAATAAAAATCTGATTTTCATCAATTGTTGAAGTACTTTTAAATTTATCAAAATTACCTTATTGAAAGTAACTTCTTTGTTGATATAGTTACATCATGCATGTTTGAATAAATTATTTAAGAAAAATTATTACAGATTGTTCATAACTCAATATTAATTTTATGATGTCCGTAGATTTAAATTTAGAAGATGCTCAGAAATCATCAAAGGTGCCTGAAAAAAAAAATGCATTTGTACTATACATTTACTCAGAGAAAAAATGGAAATACATATTGGTACAAACAGGGTGATCCATAAATAAGTAAAATAGATTTTTAATTATAGAAGCTACAAACAAATGTTTTTTTGCAAAAGTTGTAGGAACTGTTCAAATCCACAAACTAATATAATTTTTGAACATACAGGGTTTTGTATAAGTTTGGTACGATCCAAGCGTTCTAAACCAACACCCTTTCTAACAAGGACGGTCAACTGGGATCGTGAAGTCATTGTAATTGGTTGATATGATAAGTAGCCCATTTTTATATTTAAATCAATTAAATTTACTTTGTGGATTCAGGGAGGATATTTATCAATCGAATTTCCATATTTTTGACCGACGAACCCCGAACGGAGGAGGTATACAATTCGACGTCTGCTTTTTTTTTGGTTCGTGCGCGCCTTTTATATAGTAAATGAGCTCCGATTTTGATGATTTTTGATTCATTTGAAAGAGGAGGCTTGAGAAATGGTCCCATATTCATAAAAACGCAAATCCAAAATCTCCTTCCCTCTGAAAACCGCCCCCGAAGGGGTGGAATGGGCGAATTTTCACGAAAATCGAAAATCTGAGTTGGTATAATTAAAGATAGGACAATATCCGGAAAGTTTAAATTGATTTTTTTTTAAAGACTTACAGTTTTCGAGATGGAGGCATGTTAAATTCTCAAATGTATCTATTTTTGCTATGTGGAGCGAGCGATTTCTTTCGAAAATTGAAAATCTTTCGATACTACATGAAAGACATAATTATTTGTAGCAACATTTATAATCAACATTTTTTCCTTAGAGTTACGGTTTTCAAGTTAAATCGGTGTTAAAATGGTAACAGATAAAATAATTAAGCGTATTTCTGCAGCGATGCTTTGAGATCATAATAATAACAACTACAAGCAAAGAATATACTTGGATAATAGGATAAGTATTAATTATCTTCATTGGTATTATTGAACGTTCAACGATTTTCGTGACTAATGTTACACTCAAAAGTGTGAAATAAACATTGTTTACGAAAAATTGGACCGACGTTATTAGTTGGTGCACTGAAAAATACAAAATAATATAAATTCTGTTGGTGCTGGTACTTGGTGGCAAAAGTTATCAATATAACTGCAACCGCACAACTTCAAACGTAACAGAATCAATAGAATTAATATTATTTTGTATTTTTCATTGCACCAACTAATAACGTCGGTCCAATTTTTTCTAAAAAATATTTTTCATGAGAATTTTTGAGTACTCTTAAGAATTTTCATTCGTATCAATCAATCTTATGGAACTCTACTATCATCATAAAATATGAAATTATGTTAGCAGTGACCGAAAAATGGATAGAGATAATAAAAAAATGAATTATTGGAATAAATGATCCTCGTACACACTGCAGTTTTTTTAACAGATCTTTGGCGTCAAAGCTGCCAGAGACGTGTAAAACCATGATGAAGTGTACCGAAGTTGATAACTGTCACAGTAGTTTACCTACAATTATTAAGATGCGCCTGAGTAGGCACTCTGGTGTGTATGTTTGTTTAAACTGAAAATTTCGAATAAGTACTAAGAACAAATCTGTCTCTCCGTCTGTTGAAGGATATTTTCTCCAAGATTAATAGGTATACTAGATGAGAAAAATTTTGTAACAAGATTTTATTAGTCAATAAAAACAGGTGCATTGTATGTAATATAACATGAAAGGACTCCTCATATGTAGAGTAGCCTAATATAGGGATGTTTTTTTTTTGGGTGCTATTGCACAAAATGAAAATTAATTTCGAAGATAGACAAAAAAATAGTTATACTAGTTTTTACTTGCGGTAAGGTAAGATTAGAGAATCATTTCCAACGCTATAAGGACAAGCGTTAATAAAATTTACCATATTTTTGCATCTACGCATGTGCAAACGTAAGTTGATTTAATGTTGATTTTATTATGGATAGTGCTTGACCTTATTTATATCGGAATATAGATGACGTTATTATTACCTACTGCCTCTACCTTATTTTGACAGTTCGGACATTTTCGTTCTACGAATTACCAAGAAATCTACCTATCAGGTATCATTAAGTTGAGTGTCATTAACATTAGTTTTAAAAATTTAAATATATATAGCAGACACATCAAACAGCTTTAATCATTTGCTCACCTAATCAATATCTTCATCATTAGCAGCCTTAGATGACAACTTCCAAAAGATTTTTCATAATATCCATCCATCTAGCGCTACAATACTGGGTGGGTCTTGGCTGACTGTAGGTACCACTCTTCTTCAATTGGTACGGTCTTCCATCATTATATTGTCAAAAGGGATATCCATTTTCTGTAAGACTGATTTAATGATGTCTCTCCAACGCATTCTTGGTCATCCGAGTGGTCTCTTTCCTGCTGGAACCTCCTCCGACTCCAATCTCACAAGTCTTTCATCCTGAAGCCTATGTAAATGGCCTGCCCATCATAGTCCATACAAACTTTGGTTATCTGAATGAGCTTTATTGGAATTAGGAATTCCGCCATTCTCTCTATGCTATCGTATTCCTATTTGAAGTCTATGAAGAGATTATGTACAGTGCATCCCATTTTGGTTGAGACAGCCAGGTATCTCGGTTGTTGTTGAAGATAGAACCTTGCGGTTTTCGCGGACCTGTGTCACTTTTTTGTGAAATTCAAGATGGCCTAAACAGATTTTGCCTAAATTCTTTCTTTCATAAGTTACAGGGCGTTTTTGAAAATTCACACTTTTTGGACTCCCTACAGATCTAAGAAGTTTCTCAGTGATAATGTCGAATTAAAAACTTATTCCATAAAGAATTATATGCAGAATCCAATGGCGTATGCAATTATTTTTTTCGGGGTATGGTAATCGATGTAAGACTCAAACTAATTATTTTTTAATACTACCATGGATTTCAAAGCTACAGGGATTATTATTTCTGATTTCCTTATAGTAGGTCACGGAGGATACAAATATTGTTATTGCCTTTTGGAGCATTATCAAGTGACTGTGGAGAAATCAACAAATATGCTGTCATGATAATCAATTTTTTATGTGTTCTATTGTGTTTGTGCTTGGCGATTTTGTGAAATTTTATAATGGCTTTAAGATTTTTTCAGAATAATGAAGAGTATGATAGCATTAAATATTTCAATCACTGCCATGAAAATGTTGATGAAGCATTAGAATCATATTCAAACAGGTAAAGGAGTATTTTACAATAAGACATTATATGACATCTTGCTTTTAAAACTTTAGATATCCAGAGAGGAGTCAGACTAGTCCAGCAACGATATTTCGACTAAAGAATAATCTTTTCAATTATGGTGCGTATTCTAAACCGAGGCTTAAGGCGTATAACAGGAATAATAAGGAAGTGAATGAAATAAATGTATTAGCCAGTGTTCATATCTCTCCTCAGAATTTTTTTACGAAGTTGGAAACCAACATTGGCGTTTAGCGGGTACAAAGGATTTTAAGAAAACACAAATTGAGACCATATTAACAAAATATTGTCCAGCACTTATAGCCTGCTGATGCAGCGAGGCATCTAAATTTCTGTAATTGGTTTTTGAACCAAGCTCGAAGGGACATTAATTTAGCAAGTAGATTCATATGGTAAGACGAAACCAATATAAGCAGTGCGGATTTATTTAACAGGCAAAATACAAGGCACTGGTATAATGAAAACCAGCACCTATTTTTTGAGCAACAACAACAGGGTCGATTTGATTTTAGTGTAGCCTATTTCTTATTGGGGCAATAAAATACCGCATTTTTGAAGGGGCTCTCAACCTCAACGTGAATAGGTACTTGGCAATTTTAGAAGAAGTAATACCCGAATTGCTGGAGAACGTTCCCCTCCCCTACCTTAATGCAATTTACTTTCAACAAGACGGCGCTCCTGCCCATAATTCGAGGTTGATAGTGCGTTTTTAGAAGAAACTTTCCGGGACCATTGGATTGGAACAAATCGACCCATTAGTTGGCCCTCTAGGTCACCTGATTTGTCAGTGTTTCAGAGGCTTTCCAGAATTTACAAAGACAGACCTTAATAATCTTAAATGCATTAAGACGTATTGAGAAAGTGTGTCAATTATGTGTTAGGGAAAATTGACATCAAACTTAACAATTCAAAGAATAATTTTAGTTATGAATTAGTAATAATAAATAATAAAAGTAATATTCTGTCAACTGGAACTTTTTTGTAAGAAGAAACCATAGCCCGCTATTAAAATTCAATGTTTTAGTGATTTAGAGCATTTTTAAGAACATTATGTTCGTATATTATATATCATTTTGAAGGAAATGATGAGGTAATAAAATACAGGGTGTTATATTGAAAAAATCATAAGTTTGAGTCGTATAGGCATTACTATACCCAAAAAAAATTGCGTACGCCATTGGATTCTGCATAAAATTCTCTATGGGATAAGTTTTTAATTCGACATTATCGCTGAGAAACTTCTTAGATCTGTGAGGTGTCCAAAAAGTGTAAATTTTCTCAAATGCCCTGTAACTTATGAGCGAAAGAATTTAGGCAAAATCTGTTTAGGGCATCTTGAGTTTCACAAAAAAGTGATACAGGTCCGCGAAAACCGCAAGGTTATATCTTCAGCAACAACCGAGATACCTGTCAGTCTCAGCCTAAATGAGATGCACTGTACTTTTCTATTATATTCCCATTCTTTTTCTAGGATCTGCCTCAGTGTAAATAGTTGGTCTATGGTTGAACTATTTGTCCTAAATCCGGCTTGGTATTCCCCCATTAGGTTTTCTGTATATGTGGTTAGTCTACCTATTAGGATGTTTGAGAGAACTTTATATGTAGTGTTTATTAATGATATTCCTCTGTAATTGGAGCATTTTGATTTATTCCTTTTTTGTGGATGGGCACAATGATGCTCTCCCTGTATCCTGCTGGTATCTTTTCTTTTCGTCAGATAAGTTTCATTAATCGATGGATTTGTTGATGTAGTGTGTCTCCTCCATATTTAAAAAAATCTGCAGTTATTTCACCTGAGCCAGTTGCCTTAGAGCACTTTAATTTATTAATTGCCTTTGTGTTTCCTCTAGGCGGGTTCTTTAACTGGTAGGTCCACTGTTTTCTCTTTATGTGGTTTTTCCTGTTTTATGTTTAGCAGATCTTTAAAGTGTCCTTTCTATTTTTCAATTAGTTATTTGTCATTGCGGCCTTAATCGTCCTTCAGTGTTGGGTTGGACCTGGACTTAGGGCCTCACTTCTCCTAGGAATTCGCTTTGTAGAATTCTCTGGATCCTGGCATAGGCGATGAATTTCCATTGCTTCATATTTTTTTTACAAAATAAGGCTCGTAATAAACTAGATGTGCGATAATTCTTATTTTACTAGACCAATACGGTTTAGCATTATTTTATTAACGCGGTTTTTAATACTGCGTTACTTTATAAATCGTGTTTGCGATAACTCCATATTAACGGAAAGCTTATTTTTTTCAAAATTACCTAAATTTGAAAATTTGTTCAAAAAATTCGTATCCCTAAATTAGGGACGTATGGGAACCTAATCGTGTTGGTTGTATGTTTAAAATAAAACTTACACTTTGACTTATGTCTGTAATATATTCTATTCATGAATATACAAAAATATACCGCTTTAGTATATTAATATCATATCAACATTCTGATTTGTTTCAGCACTTGTGCTATGCAAACAAACAATTAGTTCATGGACTCTGCGTCTTGATTCTCGTCATCTGCGTCATCCATATGGCATTCTCTGTATTCTTCCTCGGATGATTCATCTGAGGAGTTTCATTCTTTGCACCTTTTTTCGACTTTGTGCTTCTACAGAAACTGCTTCTGTTATAGAATTTGCGTTTTTCCTAAATACTGATTTTGGAGCTGGTTCCTTTTAGCGCTATTTGTAAAATGAGCCTATAATAAGCTCTGCTGTGCCAGAACAGCACTCTTTTTGCTAGGTTTCATCCTCAGAACGGGGATTTTGTCAGATGGAGTCTGCTTTGCATTGTAGCGTAGACACTTTCCGCTACATCTTTTTTATTTGCCTGTCGGCTGCCCAGTTCAGGCGGTGGGTCGAGGTTCATTAACAACAAATATTTTGGGCGCCAGGCTCAATACAAATGACAAGACACATAGATAATATAGTACAATTTATTAGAAATTAAATAGGGTCAAGTTCACAATAAAAAATGTTATATATATTTACAAAATTAAATTTGAATAGAAGAAAAATATGGATTTACTTCGCCTGAAGGGCCTAAATTAAATTATTAATAATAAAAATTAAACACAATTCGCCTGAAGGGCCTAAATTGGTCAGCTTGCTAATTTGGTCGCTGCTTGCTAATATGATCGCTGGAACGCTGGACTTTGAAAATAAACAGACTTACAGTCTACGCCGTGGCTACGATGAGGTTCAACTCCGGAATCACCCCAGAACAATTCAATCGGTCAGGATCAAATGGTGACGTCAGCTACTATTCTATCTGAACGTTCCTTAGCAGGTTAGCAGGTTGTCGGTCTAAAGGACCCAAAGAAGATGACTCTTTCAGTTACTTGAGCTCTGGAGTTCTTCGGCACCCTTTACTAGAAGGTGGAACCAGCAAGCCAAATTGCCTCGATGTTCACCAGCGTTCATGTAATAATGGATTCATGGATTATTAGCTTATTAGTAGCTTAGCTGACAATTACATAATACTCTCTATGAACTATTACATCCAGCTTTAACTCATCTAAGCTGGTTCAAAGATATAGAATGATTGAACAAAAAAAAAAAAAAAAAAAATAGAAAAATGAAGGAGTTGATATAATAATTAATAATAATACTCTACAGGTATTTCGATCTATCTAATTAATAATTTAATAGGTACATGAATTTATTTAAAATGATCATTCTCGATCTTCGAATATAATGAACAAATAAAATGGTAGATTGGATACTCTTTAAATGTAATAATTGGGAAGGGAATAATAAAAAAAAATCAATATATTGACCTTTATATCGCTCTCTTATATCAAATAATTCATTAAAATAAACGTTAACTGAAGGTATGCAATACAATAAGTAACAAAAAAAATATGAAAACAAATTCCAGAGATATTTTCAATCCTGGCCACAGCTGTATCCCGCTCGCTAACGCGAATACACACAATAAACAATGGCTTACTATTTTTAAAATATTAAAATTCAAAGCTATTTACACCTCTCTAAGGCATATACTAATAAAATATATTTTACATGAAGAATTCTTTTCGAAGCGTAATTGATACAAATGGGGCTATCTGCCTTCTCAATTCGTTTTTCGGAAATTAATTAACAAATTCTCAAGAAACTAAATTAGAAAATAGTACTTGCCATTATTTATTTCGGCATTCCTCTACGCCCACGATCGGAACCAACTCCGGAATCCTTATCACTAGGAAACAAATAGAGATCGACGGTAATAGACAAAAGGTAGAAGAGATCTACCGTAAAAGAGCTACGGTAAAAGAGCTACGGTAAAAAGAGAGCTAAAGACATCTTCCCAAGGGTTTAAATACCCTCTCTTCATCAGTCTTCCCCCCCCGCCGATACAGAGCCGAGGATTCGCATGTATTCCTTCAGCACGTATTTACACGAAAGATCGAAAATCAGCGCGAAAGTTAGACAACTAACAACACGGATATAAAATCAACTCATTGATATCTGGGCAGAAAATGGAAAGATAAAAAATATTCCATTAGGTGAAACAGGAAAATGTAACGAGCCTCGCAGATCGTTACACACCACCTTTACCTGGTAAAAATTTGAAAACGTCGTTTTCAAATTTTCTAAAGCCAGTATACGCGCAGACCCGTTTCCTGGTACCTAATGGTGACTATATATGCCCTACTCAATTAAAATTCTACAAAAGATAATCAATTTCGGGAAATATTCCCAGGATCTGAAGGACCCTAGTACGCTATAGGCCGTACCCACCTAAAATGAGAAAAACAGAAATGGATTTCGGGAAATCTTCCCAGGATCTGAAGGACCCTCGTACGCTATAGGCCGTACCCACCTAAAACTTCCAAAAGAAGCCTGGAATGCAACCGTCCTGACCACCGCATCCGCCCGCACCCCAACCGACACCCGACCACAGAGCCGGGGCACGGATCCTCGTTTCGAGTCATCGCTCGCCGTTGAGGCCATCCGCAACATCCACATCCCCGAACCCACGGCCGGACCCCGGTCCGAGCCCAAACGGTCCAGTAGCCCGAACTCTGGCACTCCAGTAGCTGTGACTCTGAGGATACTCCAATCCCACTACCGCCTGCCGCCTCTCAGACCGACACTTAGACAACACCCTCCAGAGCAGCTCCGAGCCCCTCCGCACCCAAAGTGCACGATATATTGACCTCAGCCAGATGTACCTGGACAAAAGCTCGGTTTACCACAAGAGAGGAGCTGAAAAAGCTTAAAGTTGTTCTGAAACCGACAAGCACCCAGTGGAACCGGTCCTAAACCATATTCTAAACAATATTCTAAACAATATTCAACACTTATATAAGGAAAGCCGTCAAAATTCCCATAAATATCCATATATATTTCAGTAAGGTGAAGAGAGGTACCTATACTACTATACATCACTACTTGTCAGCACCTAATCAGGCTCCTAAGGACAAAAGGTACTGAGAAGTGCAAAATAATATTTTTAACCCAGAGCAACCGGAACTAAATAAGTTTATTTGCAACACTAACCCCTAAAATAGCAAAATAATAATCGTGACTCCTACTTAAGAATAACTATTTACATAAAATCTAAGGAAATATAATTCATTCCACGGAACTATTTACAAGAGAATGCCTGTTGAAGGACTTCTACCTCCGTGCTGGATTTCGCCCACCCAGTAGTATTCTATCGGCCCTAACTGGAGGCCACGAAAATAACTAAAGAAAATATTTACAATAATTGCTCTGGAAGGAAAGAAAGATAGAGAAGATAACATATAACTACTAAATGGTCGGTATTCATCGTGGAAAGTCAGCAGAAAAATTTTATCATCACAATAAATCGATGACACTCTATGTCCCTTTTGACATAGAATGGAAACCCTAATCCTAGAGTCTATCTAGGAACCTAAACGATACGGAACGGTACGGCAACAATCAACAACCTCTTTGTTGCTGAAAGGCAAACGCATTCCTGGAACCTTCCAGGAAACAACGATACGATATAAAACATATATGACCACGATGTCATATATGTTCAAGGGCTAACTGCTCTCCACCTCGGACTTAAACTCTAAGTCCGAAACACGATATTGAATAGAACTTTATAGTTTAATATGACAAGCAACCAGATTTACGGGAAGATACTACAAATGGATATAAAATCTATCCTCCACTGTTACGACAGAAAGCATCACTTCGAGCACAAATTTTCCATTAGGAATTACACTACGGTAGAAGCTAAAGGGATATCTATCAGAAGTGTCGCGTCATCACTACTATAAGTTCTATTCGAATTGACTTCCCACTAAACTACCTTAAACATTATCAAAATCCTGTAAAAGGATTGAACATTTTGATCACGATATTTATCAACTAATAGCGATAATAATACGATGACAAGGTACATCACTCACGATTTACAATTGAAATTATTGACCGGCCTCGGTATCATCCTCGGAAACTTGGTCATCGTCAGAATCGAGATCGTCATAATAAGTTTTTAGGTCTTTAACATGCCAGTTACCTAAATCATTGCCGTCTTGATCTTCAAGATTATATATCAACGGGGATATAACCCTTCGCACAAGGCATGGAATGTACCTTGGAGCCAATTTTGAGGTATAATCATTCGGAGCACTTGACAGTGTATAGTTCCGTTTCCATACCTTATCGCCTAAATGAAACTTCACGGTCCTCTTCCTCCAGTTATACTGTTTTGCATTCTTACGGTAGGCATTAAGCAGACGTTTACGGACATCGATATATAATTTGGGAATTTCTTGAATATCATATAAGAGTCGAGTATTCTCTGAAATTCGGGGAAAATTTTTGTCATTTTCGCTTGTCTTCCCGTAATAGTAACCACTAAGGGGAATATTTCTAGCGAAGACTAGAAATGATGGGGAGTACCCAGAAGAATCGTGCCTAGCTGTTCGAATTGCTTGGGCGATTTGATAGATATTCATATCCCAATTTTTGTGGTTATCGAAAATATAACTACGAATACAAGTAAGAATCGATCGGTTAACCCGCTCCGTATGGTTCACTTGTGCATGGTATTTGGCGTTATAAAAGATTTTCTGCACCTTATATTTTTCCATCAAAGATTTGAATTCTCTGGAAATGAATTGGCTACCATTGTCGACACAAAACACTTGAGGAACACCGTAAATAAGGAACACTTGGTTTTCTATGAACTGAATGATACTTCGGGACGTAGCTCGAGACAGAGGATGAACAACTACAAATTTAGTAAACCAGTCCACAACTACTAGTAGGTACTGATTCCCACTATGAGAACGGGGATAAGGGCCTAAGAGATCCGCGGACATCATTTGAAAAGGGAAGTTAACGTCTCGATATGATCCCATTAAACCAGCTCTCGGCAAATTAGGGCTTTTATTAGCTCCACAGATGGTACATTGCCGAACATAACGATAAATATCCCGTTTCATAGACGGCCAATAATATAATTCTAAAATCCGATGCAGTGTCTTGGAAATACCAAAGTGACCTGCCGTGACATCATCATGATAGCGTTTGAAGATTTCTAAACGGTTTTCGGTGGGTACTACAATTTTCCACTCGGAAGTATTGCTCTCTAAAGTATGATTACGGAAGATATGCTTGAACAAGATGTTATTTTCCACCCGAAAAGAAGGATATTTTTGGGGTGAATTACGAACATTCGCCAGCATTGACAGGTACCATTTATCCGGCTTGAAATTCATTGTGTCTAGCACAGCAGTTTCAGAGATAGCTCGAGACAAAGCATCCGCTACGACATTCAAGGCACCTTTCCTATGGACTACCTTAAATTTGAATTGAGAAAGCCGCGTCAGCCATCTGGCTAATCGACCCGAAGGATTAGAGAAATTAGTAATGTATTTCAACGAGGCATGGTCTGTAATCACGGTAAACTCTGTCCCCATTACATACCCTCGAAATTTTTCAACACCAAAAATAACTGCCCAGAGCTCCTTTTCCGTCGTAGAATAGTTCCGTTGAGCTTTGGTTAACGCTTTACTAGCATAAGCGATTGGATGTTCGATTCCATCGCATTCCTGGTATAAAACGGCACCCACACCATAATCGGAAGCATCACACTGGATGATAAACGGCTGAGAAAAATCAGGACTCGCTAAGACTGGAGCTGAAGTGAGACGCTTCTTAATTTCCGAAAATGCTGTTTCTGCCTCAGACGACCATGCAATTGGTCTCTTTTTGTTGCGACCTTGCAACAGATTAGAGATAGGAGCAGAAATGGAAGAGAAATCTTTAATAAAGCGACGATACCAACTGACTAAACCAATGAGACGACGAATTTCAGTAGTGTTCTTGGGAGTCGGGTAGTTTAAAATGGCAGACACTTTATCAGGATCAGTCCTTAAACCTTTCTGATCAACAATAAAACCAAGATATTTTAAAGAAGAACGACAAAATTCACATTTCTCCAGATTGACCGTTAATCCCGCATCCTTCAATCGCTGGTAGACCATTTTCAAAACCTTAATATGCGTCTCAAAATCCGGGGTAGCAACAATAATGTCGTCAAGGAATACAAAACAATGAGGTTCGAGAGAGGGGCCGATAACTTGATCCATAAGGCGAACCATAGTTTTAGGAGCATTAGATAGCCCAAATGGCATCACACAAAATTCAAATAGGCCTTTTCCATACACAGCAAACGCGGTTTTAGGCCTGGAACTCTTTTCCAAAGGGATTTGGAAGAATGCCGATTTCAAGTCAATGGAAGAAAGAAATTTAGCATCTCGGAGTTTATTTAAGATATTATCAATGAGTGGCATTGGATATTGGTCAGTTACGGTAACCTCGTTAAGTTTCCTACCGTCAAAGCAGATACGATATTCTCCAGACCGTTTTTCTACGAGCCATAAGGGACTACACCACGGCGAATTGGAGGGTTGAATTATTCCCTGCCTCAACATTTCGTCCACTTCCTTGTTTAAATGCTTCTGCATAGCAGGCGATAATGGGTATTGTCTTTGAGCAATAGGTTTAGCATTGCCAGTGTCGATAGAATGGGATATAAGGTGAGTTAGCCCTATTCTATTCGTCGGTGCGATATTTTTGAAAAGCTCCTTCACGGCTTCTAGTTCTACCTTATTATTTGTCGAGAGATCGTCAACAGTAAGAATGGTATTAACGGTACAAATCTTAGGATTCGATATATTCTTTCGATAAGACATCTCATCGAAATCGATACTAAACTTAAACAATCTTAAGAAATCCATACCGACAATCAGATTATGTTTAACCGAAGGAATGACTAATATTTTCATATTTTTTACCATCCGGTTTAAAGTAAGGGGTACTATGATATGACCTAAAAGTTGTTGCGACTTCCCGTCAGCAGTCGTTATATTTAAGGGATGGTCATAATGAAGTTTTAGGTTGAAGCGTTGCAACATCCTAAAACCAGAATAACCTAATACAGTGGAAGTGCTACCACTATCCACGAGAGCTAAAAAATTTTGATCAAAGATGTTAACGGAAATATAGGGTCTATTGTCGTTAGGTTTCCTCACAAGTAACGGACATAATAAAGAAGGGCGTTCCAATAAGAAATTTTTGACTTTCTCCAGCCACTGTTTCCATTCACTCGCAGAGGTAAAGAATAAACCACCTTTTAATTTTGATTCAAGGACTTCGCCTTTCCCGGGCCCTTGCTCTTTCCCTGACTTTCCACCTTGGGACCGGATAGTTTTCCTGGATTTGAACTGGAGGTACTGGGGACATCGTCCAGGATACGGTCTCCCCGAACTCCGTTTTTTGTATATCGAGGTCTACATTTCTCGCACCGAGACTTGGTTACCCCTTTGGAGCCACACCCAAAACAAAATACAGTTCTCGGCTCTCTACAAGTAGAAAATGAATGACCGGTAACATCACAATTCCAACAACGATTGGAAGTTGAGTTAAAAGCACTCACATTATAAGAAGAATTAAAACCCGTATTATTATGTCGGCCGAAACGTACATTGATTCCCTTTCCCGGAAGTGTAACAGAGCAATTTAAATCTGGTTCGAGAAGATGGTTAGTATTGGCAGGTGGCGGTCTGTATCGATCAGTCCACATTCTTGACTCTTCTAACTGTCTACACAATTGAGAAAGTCGGTCCACAGTTTTAATTTCGTGCAGCGCTAACTGAGATACGAAGTAAGGAGATAAATTTCTACGAATTTTATTAACGATAGTTTCCTCGTCCGGTTTAACAGACAACCGATTAAATAAACCTAGCATACAAGCAATATATAGGGTGACTTTTTCGTTTACCCCTTGTGTCCTTGCGTCAATTTCTCGTTGCAAGTCATCTTCATAAAAATAGGGTAGAAAATCTCTTTTAAGATTTGCCACTAGCTCATCCCAGCTGTGGACCTTATCCTTGATACTATGAAACCAAGTCAAGGCTGGACCCTTGAATAGGTCATAAGCGGAAATGAAAAGTTCGGATTTGGAAACACCCCTAGCTACACTCAACATTTCCACCTTTTCCAGGAACGACTGGACGGATTCCTTTCGGTTTTCACCAGTAAAATAAAGATTCCATTTGTATGGAGAGACTGAGTTGGGATTCGACAAAGACATACCGGGCTGTTGGGAGTCTGAAGATCTGTGGGGGGTAGAAGCGGAAGGTACAAGTTTGAAAGCAAAATCACCTTCTAAAGCGAGCAATTCCAATTGCAGATCCTCCTTAATCTTTGAGTCGGGTTCATCGGCATCATTTAGCCGCTGGATCCTACCAGAAAGGTGAGCTAACCGAGAAGATACTCGTCGATGTACTGGATCTGATTTAGAACCCGAGAAATCATCAATAATTTTTTTAAGATCAAGAATAGTTTCCCGAATTTCGGCAACGTCAGAAACCAAAGCGCTAGGGCTAACTATAGCAATGTGGTGCGAACTACGATTTGCGCTTTCCTGACTTAAGGCGCCTCGTAAAACCTTACGTTTCGTGTTTACATCTCCGGAGGGTTGGATTTTCCTCACAATTAATTCGTAATCTAGCTCTTTGACTTTAAGATCCTGCGGTTCCATTTTAAACAGTGAAATAAGCTCTGTGAGATATATATTTTATCAGGGTAGCTCGAATGAGGAAGAGAGAAGCGTAAATAGCAACAAGGGAAGCGGCAACAATAATAAACAATAAATAACACCGAATGCAAAAACAAAATGTTTCAAATATAGCAACAATATTATGAAGAATATCCCATCACCAAGATAATCAATAAAGTTAATAATAATAAAGTCCAGCAATGATCATTTCTTACAAACACATGTCACCTGTATTTGAGCCAAATTTATAGCAATATAATTTGTTGATAAACCCCCAAAAATATGTTAGGGCCCCACGTTGGGCGCCAATTTGTAGCGTAGACACTTTCCGCTACATCTTTTTTATTTGCCTGTCGGCTGCCCAGTTCAGGCGGTGGGTCGAGGTTCATTAACAACAAATATTTTGGGCGCCAGGCTCAATACAAATGACAAGACACATAGATAATATAGTACAATTTATTAGAAATTAAATAGGGTCAAGTTCACAATAAAAAATGTTATATATATTTACAAAATTAAATTTGAATAGAAGAAAAATATGGATTTACTTCGCCTGAAGGGCCTAAATTAAATTATTAATAATAAAAATTAAACACAATTCGCCTGAAGGGCCTAAATTGGTCAGCTTGCTAATTTGGTCGCTGCTTGCTAATATGATCGCTGGAACGCTGGACTTTGAAAATAAACAGACTTACAGTCTACGCCGTGGCTACGATGAGGTTCAACTCCGGAATCACCCCAGAACAATTCAATCGGTCAGGATCAAATGGTGACGTCAGCTACTATTCTATCTGAACGTTCCTTAGCAGGTTAGCAGGTTGTCGGTCTAAAGGACCCAAAGAAGATGACTCTTTCAGTTACTTGAGCTCTGGAGTTCTTCGGCACCCTTTACTAGAAGGTGGAACCAGCAAGCCAAATTGCCTCGATGTTCACCAGCGTTCATGTAATAATGGATTCATGGATTATTAGCTTATTAGTAGCTTAGCTGACAATTACATAATACTCTCTATGAACTATTACATCCAGCTTTAACTCATCTAAGCTGGTTCAAAGATATAGAATGATTGAACAAAAAAAAAAAAAAAAAAAAATAGAAAAATGAAGGAGTTGATATAATAATTAATAATAATACTCTACAGGTATTTCGATCTATCTAATTAATAATTTAATAGGTACATGAATTTATTTAAAATGATCATTCTCGATCTTCGAATATAATGAACAAATAAAATGGTAGATTGGATACTCTTTAAATGTAATAATTGGGAAGGGAATAATAAAAAAAAATCAATATATTGACCTTTATATCGCTCTCTTATATCAAATAATTCATTAAAATAAACGTTAACTGAAGGTATGCAATACAATAAGTAACAAAAAAAATATGAAAACAAATTCCAGAGATATTTTCAATCCTGGCCACAGCTGTATCCCGCTCGCTAACGCGAATACACACAATAAACAATGGCTTACTATTTTTAAAATATTAAAATTCAAAGCTATTTACACCTCTCTAAGGCATATACTAATAAAATATATTTTACATGAAGAATTCTTTTCGAAGCGTAATTGATACAAATGGGGCTATCTGCCTTCTCAATTCGTTTTTCGGAAATTAATTAACAAATTCTCAAGAAACTAAATTAGAAAATAGTACTTGCCATTATTTATTTCGGCATTCCTCTACGCCCACGATCGGAACCAACTCCGGAATCCTTATCACTAGGAAACAAATAGAGATCGACGGTAATAGACAAAAGGTAGAAGAGATCTACCGTAAAAGAGCTACGGTAAAAGAGCTACGGTAAAAAGAGAGCTAAAGACATCTTCCCAAGGGTTTAAATACCCTCTCTTCATCAGTCTTCCCCCCCCGCCGATACAGAGCCGAGGATTCGCATGTATTCCTTCAGCACGTATTTACACGAAAGATCGAAAATCAGCGCGAAAGTTAGACAACTAACAACACGGATATAAAATCAACTCATTGATATCTGGGCAGAAAATGGAAAGATAAAAAATATTCCATTAGGTGAAACAGGAAAATGTAACGAGCCTCGCAGATCGTTACAGCATATGCTCTGTTGAAAGGGATTCTTGCACTGGAAGACCCTCTCACTCGTTATTTTTCGGAGGCGCTTCTTGTTAAGCTTCAGTGAGTGGATTTGAAATCTGTTGTTGAACGTTTGTGTACAGAAATTCATGAGGCATAAACTTGTGACGATAGCATGGATATAAACCAACTTTATCAAATCTCTTGGCGGTGATTTCTGCAGTTGCATATTTCTTGTACGCGTTCCCAATAAGCATATGTTTTCGAAAACATATTACAAGCGGAGGGCTAAAGTGTCCGGCCGGGTACATGCAAATAATTGTGATAAGTGAACATCGCTCTGCTGATTGTAAAGCCAATACTTGTTGTTTACCTTCTACAGCGGTTACATCTATATGTTTGTGTTGCACTATAGTGATCCTAGTTTCATAAAAAAATTATATTTGAATATCAAAAGACTTTGTAACAGCTTCTTGTGTAAAACGTTTTGCTCTTACTTAGGTTACACCCTTCGGAGTTAGTATAGATCTCTATAATGATTTCATAAAAAATTAAGCCAGCTTGCTCTTTTGCCTTAGATTTTTCTAATTATTTGTTAGGTAGGCATCGCACACCTCATCGCGATAGTTTGCTCCATTTGAAGACAATATTTATCCTAACAGTTCTTTTTCAAGTTCTTCAGGTAAAATGGGGCTCCTACCCATTTTGTCAACAGCAATATCTTTAATTTTAATATAAAGTTCCAAAATAGCTTGAGGGAGCGACCAACTCTTTATTTTTCATAGCCTCTATCAACGCGTTCTTTTGAATATGGTTCCATGCCTATAATTTTGGCATCTATAAGTAAATAAGAAATGTCAATATCCAAATCGCCCTAATAATTTCTCAACCTACTTCAAATCAAAGCTGGAAGTACACAGGTACCTAAAATGGGCATCCTCAAATTAGGGCTCATATATCTTACATACCCATATTGGGAGCTTCTCTCGGATCTCTAATCTTAATTTGTCACATGCAACTTAAATTTAAAAATGAATGTGAGGTGACACAGCCTAGCTTATATAGGCTGCTCTGAGACAAAAAAGTTGTTGAAATTCCTTACTTTGACAAAGATTCAATTATAGCTTTCAAAACTTTATTAATACGCAGATTTACTTCGCGCAAATAAACACTGCCATTTCAACTAAAACACATGATCATGGTTGATTATAATATATTATCAATAATACTCTATTCAATACACCGTAGGTACGTCCAGAAGCTTTCACCGCCTCCCAATGAAAAATGTCAGACCTCCCCAATTTATTATTCAATGAGATAAATAGTGAATTTATTTAAAAAGTGTGATAATTCTCTCTCTCTCTCTCTTATTTCCGAAAATACTGAGCGTAAAATTAAAAAATGCTGGATAGAGCTTCACTCAGGGTTTACAAAAATCCTTTGCAACAAAGCATGGGTCTTATTGATCGCTATTTAGTGATAGTTTAAAAATATCTTTTATAATAATTTAGATCGTAGTCTCGCTGCGTTTTCATCAAAATTCAAACGTCACCGAGAAAATAATATGGAAGATCATTCAATAAATACAAATGATAAGTATATTATTATTTAAAAAGAAAAAATCAGATAGTTCACTTTATTTTTAAACAAAATTATATTATTTAATTCATAATACAGTTCCCAAACATGACTTAATTAGGATCTATAAATTTATATATTTATTTGCAGCACATGCTTTACTGAAAACAGTAATATAATAAACTTAACATTCCACTCACTTGAATTTGAAAATTTAAATAGTTATAATATTAACTTATTATTAAGATCACGAACAGAGTTCTATCAAAATAAATAAATACTTTGTGCGACGTGAACATTTTGTGCTTTGTGGACTTTCACTTAATTTGGGCGAAGTTGACATTTTGGGCGAAGTGTCCAACAACGAGTTTTGGGCGGTGTCCATTTTGGGCTTTGTGGACTTTTAATAACATTGAGTGAAGTAGCTCTGGAAACTGTTTTCAGTACGAAATTTTTGGGCAAAGTGCGTCGATATGTTATCATTTTGGGCGAAGTGTCCATTGGGCAATGTATCCTAGACCCCACTCTATGCATAAAAATTTATCTTATTTTATATATACCGATCAGATCAATTTCTGAAATCACCCTGTATACTTTGTAACCAAAGGAAACAACTAGAGTTATATATTGAGATATTGTCTTCAACAAAAAAATGGCAGATTCACCAAATATTATATACCTGCTTATATATTTTCCTACTACCTTAAACAAATAAGGTTTTAGCAAAAAAAATAATAAAATAGTTATTAAATCCTAAACCACGAGAGATCGCTATATAATATATTATTGAAAGTCATTGAAAATAATATATAGAGTATCCCATTGAATTCGAGTTCATTCGTGAAAACTGTATAAGTGGAAGGTATATAATATTTAAGTTCCCCTATAAACAATAACACTTTGTATTTTTTTTTCTTAAATAGAATATCTCTCGTGATAAGGGGATAGAGGATCTTATGTGGGACACCATGTACGTAAGTACATACATGATGATTTTTATGTAATTTTCATTTCAAGTTCTCAGAGTTTTATGAACAGCTTTAACTAAAACGTATTTATGCGGCCGCGGCCTGATCCAAACGAACGGTGCTCGATGCGGTTGGGTTGCAAAGTAGAGCTGCTTAATCTCATTCTGGGGGCGGGTCTGGCTGGCGGTGGCAGCTTAACGAAAGCGGATTTTGCAGCGGGTAACAAACGGCACAAGCCACTCTCCACTGTCATGCGGCACAATTAATTTGCCGTCAATCCGATCAAAGCTTGTTCAAACGGCTAATCCATGTTTATGTCGCTGCTCCAAGTACACGCGAGCAGACAGATCAGAACTCAGTTTTGATATTTAATTAGTCCTTGACAGTGTCTGTTTGTTGGTGATCACAAATGAGTTATAAGACATATAATAGAGTTATATTATTTATCTAAAAGAATGAGCTCCTATTTATTTAGAGTTGACTATTACCTTATTTCTTTAAGTCTTGTAAGGCAGATTGTCATTGTTATTCCGGAAAAATACTAAGTTTGGCAAATATCAGAAATCACATGTTTTATTGGCAAACTAGCCATTATAGTAGAAATATAGTGAAGCAAAAGTTTTTGTAGAACCTTAATTCTCTTTTTGACGTACTTTGATTTTCAAAATCTATGCTCATTTTAGAGATATGACATAGGAACATCAGCAGTTTTTTTATATGGATCACCTTATACATTTTTGCATTATCTAATAATGCACAAATAATTTCGACCTTTGTAAGCGGGGGCCTCGTTAAAGGAGACAACTAGAATTTTAAACCAGTCTAATTGGAAAACTGTATAAATGGTACAAATTGTCCCCTGAGATCACGATTAACCAGGTTTCACTGTATAAAATATAAAGGAATCACTGACTTGGCTATATCCGGCTTCTTTTAGATTGCTCCGAATAAAGTTCAGCAATTGTATCATCACAAAATAATAACGGAGATAGTGTTTGGAGGTCCTGAGACCTCGAGAATTATCGGATCAGTAAGATGTTGTTAATTTTAGGACATAGTAACCTTGGATAAAATATTTACGAAAAGTTAAAAAAATATCTAAAAACTTTTTTTCATTTTTAGGATTCCATGAGTTATAGGTTACAAGAGGAACCTTTATAGACTCGCTTTGTTTCGTCCGATCTACCCCCTAATCTCCGAAGGTAGGATAACAAAACCTCTGAAAAAAGTTGGGGTGATATAGTGTTACGATCATTACCTTCATCACCACGAACAAAACAGGTTAACATAAAGCATGAAAGACCTTCATAAATGGAATAATTGTTTAATAATTTATCAATAATACGATTCACATACATCGGTGCAACAATATTGTCAGCGGTAAGACACATCTCAATCCCATCTGCTGCAGGTATCGTACTTTCAAACCTCTTCCAGCTCACCTTGTTTTCAATCTCTATTATTATTTTATAAAAAAACAATGATAATGATAGTATGAGAGAATATACCTAAAAAATATATTCCTGAGGTCAACTTCCTTATTTAGGAAAATATTATATATTTGTTATTAAATCAAGATTTCTCCTATAAAATCCTTTTATTTACCAAGTTTCACAATGATACAAATGTAGGGAAATCTCGGAGTCTAAGTTATTCACGGACTTGCCATATCTTTTAAATAAATATTGCAAACTGATCGCCTTCATACAACATTGGTTTTCTTCAGACAACAACGCCTCATTCAACTGAATACGTTTTTAATATTTAGGTATCTTCGGTAACCTAAAAAGAATGCATATTATAAACCTCACTGTGATCTTTCACATACTTCAATGCAGTGTTTCCTATTCGATTTATAAGTTAATTCTAATCAATTCCTTTGTAACAACTAGGCAATGTTTGAAATATCAGGCTTACCAACTGCAATCTAGGCCAACCGTTTTTTAAGTAAACTATATGACAACGAAATAATTAATAGGATCTAGGTGGAATACCTACATTTATGAAATAAATGATCCGTATTCATTTTTAATCATCTGATAATGTCATTGTTCTCCTTCACAAGGAAAACTGAAAATAACTCAGTTTTCCATACAATATGTAGTCGGTGTTTATAAATTTGATATCTCATTTTTGACGATCCCAATATTTATAACATAAGCTGTGATCTATTACCGAAATCTTAAGTAAACTCAGCTTCAAATCAATACTAAGTATATAACAATGCAGTTGAGAGAGCTCATTTTTCTTTATATTTACATTGAATGACATACTCAATTTTGAATAAGATTGTAATTGTTATTTAGGTGTGAATGAAAAATACAAATCTTCATTCTATAGTTATCATTAAAATACGTTTCACAAATAATTATTGCATTGAAGTTGTATAAAACAGATGCAATCAATGTACTATTACCGTCAACTAAGTCATAAATTAACATTCTCACTTTTACGACTCAACATTTATGCAGTTCACTGAACACTTAATTGATATAACAGTTTTTATTACCTGTTCGTTTCAGATCAATAAAATTTCATTGAGAATAAATTCGCCTCAATACTTGCGTACGTGATATATTACCACATTTAACTTAGGTCATATTTTCCTAATGATTGCATCTGGATGATGAGTTTTCTTTATATACCTATAAGTTGATTCACAATTATCGTTGGCATGATATTTTGTTTTATTGAAATAAAAAGCATTCACAAACAATGTGAAATAAGTTTACATCGGTATTTCCGAATAATTTGTTATGTCTATCGAGATTAACGCAGAGACCAAAATTAGAAACACTTTTTTGTAAATTCGAAATAATATTCACTGTTGAGTTAATATCAATGAATTTTTATTGGATTACCTCCTCAGTGTATTAACAAAACAGTGATGCAAAGAAATTAAGATAAAATGGTAAGTTATTGAACTTAAATTTCTCCATAAAATAAAAGGTTGCCTAATTTGAGACAAATATCTTAATTTCAGACATCACTTAAAAAAACTTTCTCCATCGCAGAAAGAACATATAAAATTAATATCTCTATTTTAACCCACACTTCCTGGGTCCATCTGCCGCAGTGAATACATTTTGCCCATTTCTCGACAAGCGTGTCCTCGGAAAATTTTCCCGAACAAACTAAGCACTCATCATTACTTCCTCCAGATTCGCCTGAAGATGAATCAGCCAATGTAAAACTCTAGCCACTTTCTGAGCTTGAACTAAAGAAAGATGGACTTTTTTTTCTTTTTTGTAATAACTATGAGGTGGATGGTCGATCCCTTCATGAAACTGGAGATTTCGCTAAAAACAAAAGTTCTGGTTCGAAATCTCCACTGATGTTTTTCTTAGGATTTTTTTCTCTAACCTCTGTAATTCGTCTTTGTAAGGAGTCAGATTAATTATTGATGCTTTACCAGCCCTAGTATTTGTCTTAGTCTCTCTGGTTTTGACAGGCAGAGAACCAATATCAGTGGGTGAAAAATATTCCCTTTAAGGCTGATTTCCTGAGATTGGACTTGGTGATCGTTCATTTCTGCCCTAGGATGGAAAAGGCCTCACTTCTTTTGAATTTTGGTTGTCCAGATGAGCTTCCCTTTGGTTCCATATCTCAGTAAAGATTTCTTTTTTTATCTGTCTCATTGTTTGCCCCGGCCTATCATCGAAACGGCGAAACTGATCATAACGGAATTTTCACTGACATTTAGAAGAGATTTCATAGAAAAAATATAATATATTTAAATCAACAATGTGACTACATCATCAGGTAGGTACTTTATAGTGATTTTTTATTTGATAATCCAACATCATTTGACATCGAGAAAGCATAGATCTATATAGAGATTGTTTTGAAATTTATCAGATTGAATCATTCAGTTTTAAAGAGTTGTCAAATCAATTAATTATTGACGTCTACAAGGGCCAAGGGGCATTCTCATGTTTGTTGGTTACGATTCTTATATCATATAATGATGATTTCGAGATAGAAACACAAAAAGCGTTTTGTTGATCAAATGTAAAATTCTTATATACCTATATATATGATTGGTGTGTTTGAAAGTTCGATTATTTCGATTATTTTCGTTCAATAAGACGCTTGTTGTGTTCTGTATTTCTAAATCGTCATATGGTAAGAAACTTGTCAATACCAAAAATTTTCAACGTCAGTGTGACAGCTTAAGGCTTACTCCAAATACTCTTACTCACTTACCTGTGACGTAATACAACTGGTAAGTTAAACTGACTATATTACGTTAATTTTTGATCTGACACGTGTTTTTCAAACCAGATCGACACGATTAACGATGACTTATTAACAAGTTTCTATGCAAAACATATGTTGGTTTGTAAAGATCCATTGTTGACATGTGACAAGGTATTACTTATATTAGCTAAAGCTATGCCAGTTGATTTTTGTTGTCTTCGTTTGCCCGAGCTAATTTCCTAGTTCAATGTTAAGGGAACATTAATTGGTAAGTCGCATAGATTTCAGAAAAATCTTCCTTCAGTAGTCCTAACAGTGAAATATTTCTTATTTTCTGAAATTTCTGGCTACTAATCATTATTGTGGATTTCAAATTATACGTCAAATATAGGAAGTTTGATTGGAGTTTTAAATGTTTTTCGTGAATTAAGTCGAGGCCATCAGCTAATCATTTCATGATTTTCTATAAAATTTATCTTTTTGTACTGAATTAATGTTGATACCGGTTTCCAGACGCATTTTGAATTACACAAACAAGAGCAGAAAGAAGCAATTTGATGCTCGGATCAGATTGAAAATAAAATCTTTAGAAAAGATAAAACCAAACCAGTTCAATTTATTTGGCGAGCGATACACACACACACAGACATCGGGTACCTTTTATCGTTTTGTGAAAACCATTCTGAAGCTGAAGCCAGAGCGTGGTCATATTCCCAAAGTCGGTGGCTATATTTCTGTTTGATTGAGACATTTTTATCAGTGGTGGTTTTTCAACGTAGACGTTTTATAAAAGCGCTGTGTATTGCGGACGATACGATATTTCCGAGCGAACAAGCTCTCTCCAGAGCAGGTCCGTATCGTGATTTAGAGTAAATTTCTGCAACAAGTTATCGATTGCGTCTTTTGAATAATAAATTCATATGAAATGGTAATTTAAGATGATTAACTATATGTCAGATATTTTGAACGTCGAATGTGACAAAAAATTATTGTATCATAATCTATCAAACATGTAATTAGTTGATTCTAATCAGTGTCAATTTTGCGATTTGACAACGTTGGAAATTTCAGGCGTCCCAACTTTCCTCTGACTGATTATTTAAATTAATAATACATAATTATCTATAACCAAGTTAGACCAATTTATATTATTAGATTTATTACAAACTTTATTTTGATGTTAACTGCGATATGATTAAGTCATTGTTTTGAAAACGATCATGAAAAAAAATTCAAGTATCTACTCTACTCGTTGCGCTGCTCAAAAGTTTTTGAATACATAGTCGAGAAATTACATTTTTTATTATTTAAGAACTATCTACGAACCATTTCTTATATCTGGAGAAATACATATTACCTAGTAATTCTCAAGTTATATCTGAACGTGAAACGTTGATAATGGTGAGAAGAATAACGCATTCCTAGACAAAATTTGTTTGTTAGGATAATAATGCCTGTGAAATAGCAAATATTATTAAAGTTTACTGAGAATTGCTCTTTTGCTTTCAATTAAGCTATTATCAAATCAGAATTTTCCATATATTGTAGGTAAAATTAATGCTCATTTAAGATGTTGGTATGTAGAAGGCCAATGAGTAATATGAAACCGATGAATAATAATCGATGGGTATGAAAGAAAAGAAAAACAGTACCTAAAATTGGTGCTAGAAATCGATTAAAATAGAAATAATGAAGATAAGAAGCACTCTTTTATGGAATTGTTTCAGTCATCCTTGTATCATGAGTATTCCAAAGATTACCATGGGTACCTAATGCATAAGGACATACTCAAAAAATATTACAGACGTTTCAAATATTAGTTGACTTGACGTACCGAATCAATTGATCTATCTTTATTATGTAGAAAGAGACTAGATGTCTAAGGAGATAACTGTTATATGCCCATGCGTTGTTCTATTGACCGAACCCATAACAGTTCTTTGCGTAAATGTATACGAGTCCCTTTGGTTCCATATCTCAGTAAATATTTCTTTTATTATTCTATGAATAAAATTAATATATACTTATTTATTGTATCAGTATTAAATTTGACAAGTAGCGAGATGCTTCCAATCTAGAAATATTTCAAGTCTCTAGCCCCTATGGGTCCTTTTCCACTTGACCAAAATTAATAAAAACTATTTAAATGAATAAGTAGGTATTGCTAAAGTTTCCAAAAAATTGCAGGCTCAATTTAAAAGTTTGCATAAGAAAATCAATCAAGTTTTATTGAATCACGCAAAATCAAGATTTTCAGAAAATATTTAATTGGCATGCTTTTATCATTATAATTGATATGGAATAAAATTGGTCCTTTGGTTCTATACCTATAGCTTTTCAAGAGAAAATTGAAGATGAATATCAACCGTCAGTTTTTCCATTGAATTTTATAACATTTGAAAAATTATACCGCTCTGCCAGTCCAACTCTGTGCTTGTAATTTACGTTTATGGTGGCTCTGTCATCGGGTATCGATATAGGATGCGATATATGGAGCGAGTCTAGTTGGTCCATGTAGAGGTTTTAAAGGGTCTCTGGAGCAGGTGAATATTTATTATTTAGCAAGAGGAAACAAGAGGAATGCAACCGACCGCCGCTATCCTAACTTAACCTAATTAACAGCGGAACCATATATCACCCGGTTATTCGACTTTTTTCTGGCAATTTAAGTGTTTTGGAACTCTCTAGACAGAAGATATAATGCATCCTCACAACATTCGATGGCATCAGTTTGTATTAAGAGCTGAGCAGCGTTGCAATTAAAATTTGTAATTCTCGATTCTCCTATAGTGAAATTTATATTGAATAATTTGATTTTTGAGCGGAATCACCGAAACTATCTAATTGGACCTCAATGTCACAATTTTGTCTTTATAAATTGAAGGCTAAGTACTCAAGCGGTCTAGTATTCTCAACAAATCGAAGTAAGATAATGTTGTAATATGTATTTCTTGGATTTGATTAAATTCTTGGCTATTTCTTAATTATAGTGTCAAGTAAAACCCTTTCTCATCTATCTTCCAATTTCTATACGTAATAATATTGTTATATTGTACTCAATCGCGAAATCATAGATCAAAATGACTTAACGTAGTTGATTTTTTTGCAGATCTCAACTCCGACTACCTCGACATGCCTTTTGGCAGGTCGCCGGGTACGCCTGGCCTGCACGGTTCAAGTCAAAGGACGAAAAGGATGAGAACTTCTTTCAAACACCACCAATTAAGGACGATGAAGTCTTATTTCGCCGTCAACCACAATCCCGACGCTAAAGATCTGAAGCAACTTTCTCAAAAGACTGGACTTCCCAAAAGGGTGCTACAGGTGAGAATAGAATTAAGTTTTACTCAAGATCAATTAAGAGGACAATTTGTATTATATCTTCTTCAACAATTTTTAATCTCACTTATATGTTTGAAACAGATTAATGTATTATAATCCCTTATATTATTTCTCAACGGTGTTTTGCTTTAGGCACGCCATAGGTATCTTTTAAAACGTCATCAAAATTAATGATTGGAAAAGCATTTTGCCCAATAAGTTTTCCCGAAATGACCAATGAGTTATTGGTATCATTAAGAAAAATATTTTCATGAATCTTTATGAAACAAAAAATTTAGAACGTCACTGGGAATCCGTTCAACTAACTGACAGATTTTTGATCTAATCATATTTATTTTCTCCACGATATTGTTCGAAATATGCGCATGGGTTTACTTGATTTACATATTCTTTGTTCTATTATTTGAAGACCTATTTTAAAAACGAACGTTATTATAGAAATAAAAGTTAAAGAAACTTTAAACAGTATAGAATATAAGGTATAATTTATTCAAAATTTAATTTTAAATAGCAGTAAACCAGACAGACACTTGAAAAAATTAAATTCTAGCCACTAATCTTAATTTATGTTTTCTTGTTACACTCAATACCTTGCATTATTGTAAATTTATTCGTTTTCAGTTGTTTGGATTTAATCTAATTGTTATTTTCTAAAGCCTTATATTCTCCTCTAAACTATCCACGATATTTACCTATCTATTATGATTATTTCTATAAGACTTGTGTTTCAATATCGATGCACTATTAGACATTTATGGAGATTTGCATTTTCTGATAGAACATCTAATTTGAAGATACTTTTGTTAATAATGTCTTATACCCCTAACGCATCATTCTTAAGAACGGTAATAATTATTTAAAAAAATCCGCAAAAACAGAAAGATCTAAAAAAATCTATTTACAATGTCCTTAGTATCAAATTAATAAAAAATTTATAAGAAAAATATTTTGATCTAAAATATCTTGGTCGACTATGGTCTATCACTAACCAAAATTCGAAATTCGTATGTCTAGTAGATCTTCACAAATATCTTGTGGTCCGTCGAGTTTGAAACACCCTTTTTAATATATTATTACCTACTTATATAGTATGCGGTCATCTTTAAACAGTTAAATCTTCAATAGGTCTCTTATTGAATTAACATTCAATCCGTATATACAGTTTTTTGCATTGTTGTGTAATTGTTAGACTATAATACAACTACATGCCTGACAGGAGGTACTTGTAATTACTTCATTTCTGTAATTATTTTAATTGGGTCCATGCGTTCTAAATGTAGGTACTCAATGAGAAAGCGAATCCTCAGAGAAACTACCTATGTGTTTATAAATTTTGTAGATGCTGTATATTGTCTTTCATGATCTGATTTAACATTTTACAAATATGTCAGGACCTTTAGTTTCTCATCGGTTTGAGAGTTTTTTTGGCATGATTACTCAAGAACGGTCAAAATAGCAATGTTAGGCAGAAGAGTGGCCGGATGCGCTGACAACGGTCCTAAATACTCGCATTAATAATAATAATAAATTATTGTATTGTTGGCTGTTCCTGATGAAACTGCCAAATTTCAAGTTATTCTTTGTTAAGATTGGGTAAAAACTATGTCGCAGAAGACAATCACAATAATTATAAAGTCAAGCTCACATAATAAGTACGATATTTATATAATTTTTTGTCAAACCGAACAGGTATGTTTTGAAAAAATCTAATTAATTGGAACGAAACAATTTTATTTTACCCAAAACGAGAATTAACAATTTTGGGGTCATATGTAATATGTTTAAAAATAATCAATGCTATTTACATTAAGGCCAAGGCGACTTGGAGTACTCAGGCAATAATTATATTCTTCCATTGATATTCCAGAAAACAATAGATGCGCAGCTTCTTTGCTCGACTGTATATATAAAACCCATTCCACTCTTACTTCTCTCTCCCCTTCGAATCGATACTTCTCGGCGTATCCGCCTTTTTATATCCGACCAGCCACCCAGGAGCCGAAATAAAATAAATCACAGGCGATGTTTCCCCTCAGGGATGCGACGTCTCCAATTACTATGCGTCTTTAAATTTCCTACCCTCAAAAGTTCCCGAGGGATTTTTCACTCGAACAGGCGCACTGCTACCTAAGAAGTATGCTGCTTCTCAATAATAATTCTACTCTTCCCCAATTCAGAGACGCCATTTTTCTTGTGTGCTTTGTCGGCTCGAAAGAAAAATATGTATTTAAGCCGGGAAGCTTTTATTGATTGAGAAAATGTAGAGATTCACAAATAGAGAGAGGGAAAGAAAATACTCTGAAAACACAAAAAAATCACAAAAAACGAAGAATGCAATCTCAACATCTAGAAGCGAAGCCTTTGGTTATTTTTCTATTAAATGATTATGTGCTTTTTTCCCGCTGTCATATTTTAGTTAGTAATACTAGATAGATATGTGTATTCTACATTTTATGTGGAGAGTGGAATTATTCAGAAAACTAAACGGTCAATTTGACATGTTTACTCTCCTACCGCTAGCCATCATGTCCAGTTTTCAAGAGATGTTCACTTTTTGGAGTCCCTTCAATCCATAAAAAGTAGGTACATATTATCTGTCATTGCACTGTGGGTCTACGTATCTGTTTGTCGGTCGGTTGATGCCCCGTAAATGGAAGCACCAAATTTGCTTCATTCTTCTTCGAGTACTTTTCTGTTCTCAATCAGCTGTTGATTAAAATTGACAACATTCTGACAATATGTGTTTTTCTCAAGACTGTAGCGCCAAAACCATCTAACTATTTCGATAAAACCTTGCATTAAGTATTGTTCCGGAAGCCCTTAACCACACCTCCAAAGCGCATCTCTGAGAGAGAGCAGATAAAACAGTTACATGTACTCAAATTAAAATTCATATTTTCTACTTATTTATTTAAATTCTGGCTAAATTAAAATATGTCGGACAGTAGGAAAAACATGTAAGTGGACTTACCAGATTTGTTCTAATTTGCGTTTTCCCCTCATATCAAGAACTGTCTTATATATGAACATAAAAGGTGCCTTCCCATTGCTACTTATGATTCTGGTATGAAAAAGTTCTCACGGTACCCTGGATGGTGATGCGTCAAAAAGAACCATGACAAACGCCTGAGAAGAGCTACAAACACACGTATCATTAAATACTGATGTCTACCATATAGAAAAGCATTGGTAATAACTACTGTTGTAGACAAGTTTTTTTTGTTGCATAGTATTCGCATTTGATTTTGGAGTTGTGGGATGCGCTGTTTAGAATTTTGCAAATTCATGAGAAAAGAAGAAGAGGCTTCTCCGTTTTTTTTGTCCATCGACCATACTGAAAGCGCTAACATTAACAAATGATAATGGCTGACTTGGAATTCCTCCACGATGGAAAGCGAGTCGTGGTCGACCGTCTCCTGTTTCTTGTACTATTATCGCCACATTGAGTTTATTGTTATTAATAGTGGCAACCTTATTGGGAGTCAAATAGCCGCTCTCATAGACGTTTTGCTCACCTGATTAGTACGAGCGAAGGATCTGCTCATGCAAGTTTCATTAACCGCGGCATCGCCATTCCTTGAATAATAAAATTTAACAATTGTGTTTTATGAGCGCCTTCTCTGACGTTCGATGCGGTACCGTTTCACTCATCCGAGTACACTTGTCTTTGCACGTTGTCTTTGATCTTGATGCGGCACTGATCGGTTTGAGCTTGCCGATCAGTTATTATACAAAAAAATCTTGCAAGCCCAAGAAATTGTTCTACAATCCTTTTGTTTGTATACGTAATGTACCTACTGTTCTTGTCTGAACTGATTTGATTCTTCAAAACTTTTAGGTAAATTTCTTATAGAAATATACCTATTGCGATCGTTCACACTTTTGAATTTCGAAAAAATTTCAACGGCATGTTGTTATATGTCTATAAGTTAGTCCAAAAAAACATTTGGTTCAAAAGTTTATATATATATATATATATATATATATATATATATATATATATATATATATATATATATAATGAATTTTTAATGATTTGGGTTGCAGTCAAAATGCCAATAAAATTAAAACTCTTTAATCAATGTCGAGCTTTCGGTAACGCTTGTTACCTTCATCGGGACAAACTAAAATAACGAACAAATTAAAACAAAAAATATTAATAATATGAACTACTTACAATCGTGAGATTAATGAAATTTACCAGCTACAAACATTTGTTATTATGCATTTAACTTTATGATTGAACTTTTATTTTTCATAATTAAAAGTTACTATGGAATTACGCATACTAAGATCAATCTATGTATGTAGCTAATAAAAATGGAACACACTTCAGAAGTTAATCACAGGATATATCATTTAAAAAATGGATATAATATAAAAATATGGCATTATCTTGTATAATATGAAACAATATATTAATTTAGAGAAACATCAGATGGCACAATATGATAATTATCATTATATAATTTTATAATATATCAGTAAATGGAACTAAGTCCATTTATATCCGAACGTTTATTCATAACATTTGTTTCTTTTTGAATATGAATCATTTCTAAGAAAAAGAAACAAATGTTATGAATAAACGTTCGGATATAAATGGACTTAGTTCCATTTACTCATATATTTTAAAATTATATAATGATAATTATCATAGTGTGCCATCTGATGTTTCTCTAAATTAATATATTGTTTCATATTATACAAGATAATGCCATATTTTTATATTATATCCATTTTTTAAATGATATATCCTGTGATTAACTTCTGAAGTGTGTTCCATTTTTATTAGCTACATACATAGATTGATCTTAGTATGCGTAATTCCATAGTAACTTTTAATTATGAAACATAAAAGTTCAATCATAAAGTTAAATGCATAATAACAAATGTTTGTAGCTGGTAAATTTCATTAATCTCACGATTGTAAGTAGTTCATATTATTAATATTTTTTGTTATAATTAATTTGTTCGTTATTTTAGTTTTTCCCGATGAAGGTAACAAGCGTTACCGAAAGCTCGACATTGATTAAAGAGTTTTAATTTTATTGGCATTTTGACTGCAACCCCAATCATTAAAAATTCATTATTAATTAGACAGTCAAGAATTTACAATTCATTTTATATATATATATATGGGATATTACGAAATTTGTTAACACGATAGAGGTCGCAGTTTTGAAGGTATCAATTTCAAATTTGCTACAAAAATCAATCTCTCAAATATCTCGGTCGAGTTCGTTATTGGGCAATATCGGGTAAGTAGTTTCAAAATGGCGACCATTCAAACATTTAAAAAAATTATCAAAAAAGAGCAGTAGTGTAAATATTATTAAAAATAATTTTAGGTTATAGATATAATCAGTACCTACAACTTTTGTTCAAAGCAATTTTTCATAAAATACACAGGTAAAAAAATAAAAATTAATAAAGAAAAATAACAAATATTGATAAAACATGAACACTCAATATAAATTTGATGTAATTGTACATTTTCTGGAGATCTTAATATAGACCCTGATTAAAAAAATATATAGTATATTTATTGAAAAGAAATAGACGAAAAAAAAATCTGCCTTGAAGTGGACTCGAACCCTGTCTGCTTTATATTCAACAGCCAAAACAAAAACCTCTAACCGCAAGGCTATGACAATTTTATTTAATAACATGTAGGTATACCAATGAAAAGGTTGTTAAAATTTCAATTCAATGAATTTTGAAAAATTTACCTTTCCGCTGACTACAGGCCATCGGGATTTTTTATGGTTGAGGCTACGAAAGCTAGCTGATGAGTATTGAAGCACATAAGATAAATTACCTACATGATTCAGAAAATTGAAAGAAACTTAAAAACTAAATACACCCAAATAAATAAAACTTATTGTTAAATAAAATAACAGAACATAAAATTGTTGTGTAAAGACGATAGCATAGCTACCTTCTAATATTTAGGTACATAGAATAAAAATGTTTTAAAAAACGATCGGTGAAATGAAAGAAATCTACATCGTGCCTGTTAAATAAAATGAGTTGTACAAGTATTTTTTTAGTCAAACCTACATATTTTCTAATTTATTCTTGTGAAATATCTGTGACATTTCGTAGAATTACCTAAACGACGAAACTCATGTACTTACTTCAGATGCATATCACTGATGACGCTTCAGAAAACTCTCGTCAACTATGCTAAGTTTATGTTCCTTAAATCTTAAATCTGAGACCAATATTACAGGGTGCCCGGAAAATTCAAAAAAGGTTTAGCTTGTTTTAGTCAATCTCTTGTACATTTTCTGTTGTAATATATAAGATTTGGTGATCATTTTTAATGGTCACATACGATGTAAGTAACTCGCATCCCTGTAATTTAGAGTTAGATAAAGTTTTTACATGGCGCCAAAGAAAATAATCAATTGGAATAACTTTACATACTTAATTTAGTAGACGTCCAGATGTCATCAATTTTTGAAACTAAAGTAATTTCATTACAACACAGCTTGCTTTTTCCGGAATATTTTTGGTAAATCGAAAAATAAATGGATACAAATAATTATGTGCATATCTACTTTTTGTTCGGAATAAGTCGAAAGTAGTTATTACAGCCCTATTCAAGATCTTCTTTTAGCTAAAAGAGCTCTTTTCAAATAAATTTAAAATCTATATTACAAATATTCGTATTCAAGATCAGCTTTTGATAGACACTCAAATAGATTTAGGTTAGGTTAGTTAAGTTTCATTAACCGCGGCATCGCCATTCCTTGAATAATAAAATTTGACAATTGTGTTTCATGAGCGCCTTCTCTGACGTTCGATGCGGTACCGTTTCACCCATCTATGTACACTTGTCTTTGCACGTTGTCTTTGATCTTGATGCGGCACTGATCGGTTTGAGCTTGCCGATCAGTTATTATACAAAAAAATCTAGCAAGCCCAAGAAATTGTTCTACAATCCTTTTGTTTGTATACGTATTGTACCTACTGTTCTTGTCTGAACTGATTTGATTCTTCAAAACTTTTTATGGTTGAGGCTACGAAAGCTAGCTGATGAGTATTGAAGCACATAAGATAAATTACCTACATGATTCAGGAAATTGAAACAAACTTAAAAACTAAATTCACCCAAATAAATAAAACTTATTGTTAAATAAAATACCAGAACATAAAATTGTTGTGTAAAGACGATAATAGCATAGCTACCTACTAATATTTAGGTACATAGAATAAAAATGTTTTCAAAAACGATCGGTAAAATGAAAGAAATCTACATCGTGCCTGTTAAATAAAATGAGTTGTACTAGTATTTTTTTAGTGAAACCTACATATTTTCTAATTTATTCTTGTGGAATAGCTCTCTGTGACATTTCGTAGAATTACCTATACGACGGAACTCATCTACTTACTTCAGATGCATATCACTGATGACGCTTCAGAAAACTCTCGTCAACTATGCTAAGTTTATGTTCCTTAAATCTGAGACTAATATTACAGGGTGCCCGGAAAATTCAAAAAAGGTTTAGCTTGTTTTAGTCAATCTCTTGTACATTTTCCGTTGTAATATAGAAGATTTGGTGATCGTTTGTAATGATCACATCGGATGTAAGTAACTCGCATCCCTGTAATTTAGAGTTAGATAAAGTTTTTACATGGCGCCAAAGAAAATAATCAAGTGGAATAACTTTACATACTTAATTTAGTAGACGTCCAGATGTCATAAATTTTTGAAACTAAACTAATTTCATTACAACACAGCTTGCTTTTTCCGGAATATTTTTGGCAAATAGAAATATAAATGGATACAAATAATTATGTGCATACCTATCTACTTTTGGTCGGAATAAGTCGAAAGTAGATATTACAGCCCTATTCAAGATCCTCTTTTAGCTAAAAGAGCTCTTTTCAAATACATTTAAAAACTATAGGTATTACATATATTCGTATTCAAGATCAGCTTTTGATAGACAATAAAATAGATTTAGGTTATTATTTAAAAGCGTTATTTAAACATGAGCGAGACCGAATTGTAGTTTGACAGTTTTAACGAGACTTTTTAAAAAGGCATATTTTCAATGGGAATTGCAGAGAAACCAAGAAATTTGGAAAATCGCAAATAATTAGGTATAGAAGATAACCACCATTTGGGACAGGATATATTTCACGTATAATATGAAGAAGATAAATTTCGCATCAGATTTTGGTTATCCAATAAAGCTACCTGCTAAGTGATATATTCAACATCTAAAACCCATATAAGTGACCCACAGGGTAGTTGAGCTACAGTATTAATTCATGTGTTGTTGTGCTCACCTTATTACGCCAAAGGGATGTGTCAAGAATACCTATGTTTGCAAGTTTAGCGTCCATATCTCAGATATTAATTACTTATAAACTTTTCTTCCGTGAATATAAAGAATAATATTTGCATAATATGTTCAAGCTCAAACGAATTCTCCATCCCCAAAAATAGGCAGTTAAGAAGGTTGATAAGGAAGGATGAGTCATATGAACCCTATGTATGCAGATGTATAATTTTAATTTTCACCTTCTACTTCTCATACCAACGTTGGCATAATATGTTACTTCTCCTAGAACCGATTTTGGTTAAAGAAAGTACAAACGCCTTCGTGATTATGAAAAAAAAAGACAAATAAAAATCAAGGACCATCAGAGAATAAAGCAATGATGTGTGCCTATGAAATAGTAGTTCTGAAATAGTTTCAGTCCATATCAATTATTTGACCTAATAAATTTCAAGCAACGGAAGTATCAAATGAAGCAAGGCAGTAGGTATTCCCAATTTTCATATTTCATATAAACGTGCACTAAGGTATGTATCATTTCTCGTCTTGCCATCTAGTGTACAACGTTTATTACAAAAACATGTGCCAGATTGATCGAATGAAATAAAAAACACTCAGCCTTGCTCTGTGTTCTCTCTTTCTCGGAAATAATATATCAAAAGAGATGTGGCGGAACGCAACATTTATTTAGACAAACGTAGCATTTATCAAAGAGTGAGTGAGAAAGAGAAGGGTTTATTTCCAGAGCGCTAATCTGTGCTCACTGGCTCACATGTTTGATTAACTTTCGAGGAGGCTGTGGTATGTTCATAGAGAACGTTGTAGATAAGCCGTGGCTTGTATAACAAACGTCTTGTTTAGAAATTTGTCACGAGCTGTTTGAATGCCACAATTCACCATCAGTTAAATTCATGTTTTCGAGATATATATATTTTTTTGACATGAGGTGAAGTTTTTTCCCGTTGTTTTATTCCTCTATATGAATGAAGTAATTACACTTCTATGTCATGAAGAACGATTGTTGGGATGTCTACCAATAAAATAAAATTATGGCACAATGAAATAATGGATATTATATGCAGTGATCGTGAAAACTATAGATGTCAGCGTTTCATAAGATTTTATGGATACTGTTGGAAGTCCTTATCCCAACAATTTGGTGTTAAATAAGTAGGGAATTACATTGTATCAACGTTGATTGATGATCACTGGGCCTTGTAGTCACCGTGTGGGGTTCGATTCGGGCTGCGCTGTGAAGATTTTCTAACCAACTACACGGTGGCCACCTCATGGAAAACAATGAAAAACTACCATGAATAATAAAACCTGGTAAGTCCACGGAAATAAAGACTCTTAAGACCGATTATAGATTGTAGGTCTCGTTATATGTGTTTGTGAAGGGGCGCATTTTAGAAATATGAATAGCTATGCCTATTGCGGTATAGTATGAGTAAATTATTTGATATATATCATCACCTTTTACTTGCAAGCTATAACTGCTACATTCAATATCTTTATACAGTAGTACAGTGTTACTTCTTATCGAATATATATAGGTAGGTATACATACATATTTTTTTTATGTAAAGTGTAGGTTTTGCATTCGGCCTAAAATTTGTCAATGACAGCTCTGTCCAAAGTACCAATGTAAACACGGCCATCTTGTCTGTCTCTTGTGCGGATCGATAGAGAGTGAACCGGCAAGCAAGGAAAGGAGAACGTCAGCCGCAGGAGCTCGGCAGGCAAGACGAAGTGAACGGTAGTGGCGGTCTCCATGGTAATCACTCAGCCGACAGTCATTTCTCATCGCGAACATACCGACACAGCCGCCTTCAGCAATTAGCAGAAATAGAAATAGTCGGTAGACTTCAACGTTCCCTGTCGTAACACACTTGGCCATGCATAAGTCGAGGCATTCGTTCCAGGTCTTAGCCATATAATTATAAATAATCGTATCACGGAAAGATGAACATATCGTGCATTCGGTAAACAACAACGTCGATATGGATATTATAATATATCCTTTGCTATCGACAGACTCGAACTTGCTTCAAGGTGCTTTACACACTTTAGCTTGAATACAACCCTCAGCTTGAACCTTGACATCATAATACCTTCTTTCTAAGTGAAGCTAACTAGAAAATCTATATTCAACAAATTCACCTGGAGGTCGATACGTCTCAAGATGATTGGTTGGGCACTATGTCTTCACACTATATTTATGTTCAAAGGATATTATCTCTACCTTTTTTTCTTTCATATTTGAAGTGTCTGGAAATTGATATAGAGTAACCATGATAGGTACCTAATTCATTTGAATGCTTCTAATTGAATTGTTGCTAATTTCATAACATAAAAACTCGTTAACGAAAAGCTACAGTAAAGACAGATACAGGGTGACAAGAGATTCATTATATTAGATTCTACAAATTCAGAATATTAAATTCTGCCTTTTATCTGCATAGAATCATTCACCTAGTGGCCAGGTAACTAAACAAATGACTTATAAATCCACTTGACTGCAATAAGACGTCATTATTTATCGAAAAATAGATGTATGCTTCAGTTATATTCATGTAGATATCAATTATGATTATATGACATTTATTGACAGACCTAATTTATTATATATCTGAAACTATTGAAATGTCTATGTACATTGGAATTTCTCTGGTCACTACACACAAAATACTGATTGAAGATTTACTGCAACCGACATTGTCATCTATCCACATTACTCTGATACGTCTGCTCTGATTTGTGTAGAAATTAGTCATGACTTTGTGGCTGGTTCACAGTTGCTTAGTAAAGTGCACGGTGCACCAAAACTGTTTGTTCTTTTTTGCCACTAACTGTGACCAGCCGTTTGGGATAATTAAGCAAGTGCAGCTTGTATATATACTCCTCTGCGATTCTTAAAACAGTTCAAACGAACCGCTTGTGATATATTACCCTGAAGCAACGTTACCGTCCTCGCGAATCCATCATTTTCAAGATGGAGCTCGATCGGAGGCGGAGAACATTTCCAAGTTCTATGAGAGATATACTATAGCAGTTTCATAGCAATATGCTATTTCAAATTTTACAGTGCAAGGTCCCATAATAATTATCGTTTATGGTTTATTGAATAATAAGTTAAAATACGGACAAAATTATATAATACTTCACATACAGAGTTTAAGTAGTGTAACTAGAACAGTAGAAAATATGTCACTTGCCTACGAACAAAATCTCATTCAAGATATGTGAACTGAATCGAACTAGTTGGTATGATAGCAGAAGAACGTATTTCAAATATTTTTTTTTATGGTTAATTTTTATAATGTCACAAGTTTTTTTCTGTAAACATCATAACTAGCTATAGGAAATATCAGATACAAGAATAATAGAAAATAATTTACTAAGTTTTATCTACTCTACGGGTTCAAATATTTAAATCAGTCTCTAATTGTTGTATATGATGCTCAGACAAAGAAAATAATAAATTTTAGATGTTGTCCATGCGAAAAATCTCAATAATTGGGATCTATTGTTTTCCTATTAAATGAAAATTCAATTTTCTGTAAAAGGGTTAGTTGAGATGGTGAATTTTCCTCTCTCAACCTTTATTTTGCTCTTCAGATGGATGGTAATATTTTTTTTTACTCAAACAGAGCTATAAATTTCCCAGTATTTCATTGTCTTCTATTGTCGATGCTAACTTATAATAATAATACAACTCAAAAAGTGGTGGAACAGTCTTTATTTTTTAATTAAATAAGTATATACCTACGTATTTATTTTTTGGTATACTTACGAACATATTCTCGAATTAAAAGCACTAAAACTAAAATAAATGTTTTTGTATTGATGTATAATACAGATACCTTTAACAATTTCATAACAGATTAACTTAAAAAACACTTTCAGCTCACCTTCACCTTCTCACTGTTCAACATTCGACATAGAATTCGATTCCTGTTCAATCCACCAACGTATCGGCACGGATTGCCAAATTTTCTCGAATTGAATTCAATTACTTATCCTAAGTAATGGAAGTTATCATTTAACAGCAATATGTTGATGGCTCTAAAATATTGTCAGGATGATTATTACCTCGATTATTACCATCCGATCCTCAAGTATCCCCAAGAATATTTTGTCGGCTTATTTCAAGCTATGATATTTCTTTCGTCTAACTTGCATTAGAAAATCAACCTTCCGAATACATGAGCCTCATCTTATACCTAGGTACCTATATTTTCCTCTGCATTAGTGTAAAATAATTACTTAAGAAAGTCTTATGAAAAATAATCTGTGAGGATTAAGCCTGGGAATCTTTTGAACACTTACAATATTTTTTCAAATTCCTCTGCAAATCGTCTACTATTAAAAGTCTACCGCCACTTTTTATAGCAAAACTTCTAATAATATTATTATCTATCATATTCAAAAGTAGGTATTTAGAAATTACGGCCAAAATAAATACCTCAGTTTTTTATGATTCATAGGTAGATGTCTCATTTTCTATTATCCTTATTATCATTATCTGATTTGGTTGTTGCTTATTAGATAGGTACTTTTCTTTTCAAAGTACCATCTTCCCTATCTTTTATATTTCCCTTTTCTATTTTTAAAAACAATAGATAGTAAAATAACAGTACTTTCAAATAAATGCGTCTTGGATGTTTAACTAGGCTTGCAGTACAGCATTAAGCATATTTAAAATTCAAATTGTTGATCTTGAGAGCTGATAAATTCACCTAATAACTATTATAAAATTTCTCTTTGGCAATCTTTATTGTATAATAATAAACATGACATAGTTGACTAAGGAAGAACGCATCATTCGTCGCTTCACTCTTCAGTACCTTCAAGAAATATCACAATAATTTTATCCCGGTATATTTTACACATAGTTTGAATGAAATTATACCTTGGAACATGCCCACGTAATTCCAATGTAATGCCTAGTTTAACTTGAAGAAAATGGGCAGTGCGGGTATTCTATTAAAGCTACTAAGTATTATGTTGTGAATTTCCGTAACCGTCTATTTGATCGCCAACATAAAAGGTTAGAAATAAGTGGTTACTGAAGTTCATAGATTTGACATTTTATGAGTCGCGCTAAATTTCAATGTTGAAATCATATTTCATCATAGTGATACTAAGATTTTTTATGTCATAAATATCAAGAAGTGATCAAGAAATACATATATATTTTGAAAGTGTTATAAATGAAAGGTGTTCTGCAAAAAAATGGAGACCTATTGTAGAGTTCGCTTTATAAATCTTAAAATCGTTAATTTTTCTTAGCTAATTCATTGCAATAAATATATTGGTGCCTGTTTAATTTCTAGAAAAAAGGATGGAAATTGTAATCAAACATTTTATTCTTCTCAGGTCATAAATATTTGTTCAACCAGATACAATTATTTGTCAGTACAACAAACAGGTTTCCCTCGGACCCCATTGTCATTAATACTATTTATGAAAAGTTTATGTTAGGGCAACAAATCACCGAGCGCTTCATTTCGTCTTGAAAAATTGATACCGTAGGCTAAAAGTGCAGTTCTTAACGAGGGCCTAAGACAAACAATCTCAACAGAGTGAAAGATTTTAATAGGGCCAGTTTTTAGAGCTGGCGGCCTCTGCCGCTCCACTGAGACGATTGTTTATCAATGAAAAAGAGCTGAGTCCGGTCTTTTTGATGTTGGTACACTCTCACAGCACTTCGGCCCTATCCCTTTCCTTTTTCAACCTAAAGCTATCTCTGTCTCTTCTGCACCAACCACCTTAGTTTGTGATATCAGCACAAATTTAATGATCATCGCTGATAGCGAATTGTTTAATTTGTGTAACTGTAATTGTACGCTTGTTCAGAGGTGTTAATTACATGGTTGTTTAATGGAAAAAACGACTACTGCGCTCAAGTGGCAATACTATTAAGTAAATTGTCTTTTTACCTTCATTAATTGGATATAATTTATTCAAATTGTCCGTCTCCTGTTAAATTGCACCTAAGCCAAGATAATAAAAGATATAAGAAACAAACACTTCAATGGATATTGCCGCCGGTTTCAACAAGCGAACTTTACGGTTAATCTACAGATATTTCAAAGAAAACTTGACATTGTTTTCTTTGATTTTAGAATCTACAACTCAAATATGTATACTACTAAAATATTGAACAATCTTATTGTAATTATCCACTACTTTTTCATATTCGTATAAAACAAAATATGGTAGGTACTTCCAGAAAATATCTTGAAAAAAGTTTGATATCTTTTAAGACTGCCATGGATTCATTATTTCACTTGTTCTCAAAAATGAGAAATCCCGTATTTTCATAAAAACATAGACAATTTCTATAAAAAAATGTTCTGGAACTCTCATTATTTAAATTTTATTTCATTTTCAAACATAAGATATATTAATGGAACTTGGGTATGGTAAAGCAACAGGCCAGTAAGTAAATACTTTCATTTTGATTTTTCCATAATTTAATAAATTCACATAGAAATTAGTTGTAAACGCCGAAAGTTAGCACTGGACATAGACCTTCTGCAATTTCAATCCGTCTGGAGACAAAACAGTTGCCTCTTAAAGGCGTTCTAAATTTTACAATTTTCTGCACTGTTGACAGTATCTAGTAAGTACGTTACATAACAGTGATATCGCTCTCCAAACTCTTACCTTTGCTGGAAATTTGAAGATTCTTCGCATAGGATCATATCTATATGCTCAGTTTATTACTCTCAATATGGAATCTGCTTTTATCGTATCTGAACAGACTTTCAAATGTATCTTTTGCATATTTGTAATTTCAACTAAAATCTAAACTTTGTTGTATACTAGCATTATTGTTGAAATTGTTCTTAAAGTGCGACCTTCATCAAAGAAAGCTCTCAATTAATTTCCGCATATTATATTACGGATTCAGAAACAGGCGTTAGTTAAATTCAATTGCGATTTTCAATTTGATTTAATATTTCATAATATAATGAATTTACTTCTTCCTAAGCACGTTAACCGCACCAGTGATGTCGCTTACATCGTTACAATATTAATGTGTTGGAAATAAACAATATTTGGCATTTAAGAAGAATTGTCTTTTTATCTCATCCATGTACTACAGCTCTGACAATTTTCTAAAAGAAACTTAAAACTATAATTTTGGATACCGTAGTAGTAAGTAGGTGCCTAGGACTGATACACGAAAATTTGTTACAGGTTTGGTTCCAGAATGCCAGAGCAAAGTGGCGTCGCATGATGTTGAAGCAAGAAGGTAAATCGGGCGATGTGAAATGTTCTGGCTCCGAAAGCCTGAGCGACATTGAGCTCTACCCGCATGGACCCGGTTCTATAGGTAGTTCGATATCTATGAATCCCCATAGTCCTCCATTTATCATGCCTCAGGGTAGTCCGTCATCATTAGATTGTTCGTGAGACGAGGTGCGTATTATCCAGAGGTTGAGAGAAAAAGTATTTATTTCCTGGTGACTACGATTGTGATGGACTTATTTGATATGTGTATATGATCAGTTCATCATTGAGTTGGAATTAATTTGTGAAGACAAATAATATCGTAGTTCTCTTGTAGAGAAAACGCAAAAGTTTGATGGCTCATTATTTTACCACTGAAAACTCATTACTATATGTTTTAGACTTTCAGAAGCCATCCTATAGATTTGAAACCATTATTTGAAAACAAACTTGAACTAAATAATTAGAATCTTATTGATTTATAAATAAGAATTCTTTGGATCAGAAAATATCTCACTATTAAGGAGTTATTAATAATAAGAGTCAGAATAGGACACCCTTCCTACATATGAGTGCGAAAGAGTTTTGAATAAGATGGTGTCCGACTGTAACCTTAAGACGTACATCATGCATTACATCAATACAATGTACAATTTTAATTTTATTTCTATTTTATTGTTTTAGCATTAAAATCATATTGTTCCTATAGAATCATAGCTTCTGCATTTGTATTCTCCTGAGTTTCATAACGTTAACCTGTTCTTATCATATTATATTATGAGTATTACATCAAAGTATTGTTCAATATGTTAGAATGGACTGGACATAAAACTAATAATTTTTCGCCTTATTTCTTCAAAACTTCTTGAGACACCAACCAAAATTATTCAGTATAATAGAATCCTTAGAAAAATCTAGTTTTTGTAACATATTATTTGGTATAATACTTATAATAACACCCAAAAATATCTAATGTTATTAAAATTCATGTGTATTTCAATAGTCTGGGGGATAATCAATAATTATGTTGTCTTGTACCAATCAGCCATAACCCATAAAAAATATTTGCCTCGGAACCACTCTACAGATAAACTTCTCACTCTATATTTCATATTAAATTAATTTTGAGAACTTTTCAGCCATTAAGAGCACCTGATTTAAATCTGATTCATCACACCAAACGAGATTCTCAATCTTTACTGATGTAGTGAGTGATACATTAATCAACATTAATAAAATGTAATAATTACATCAGTCTGCACCGACTGAAACTAATTGAGTAGTCTTCCCAATTTTTGTCAAACAATTGGTCAAATCTTGATTGAGTGCATTTTTCTCTATTTATTTAAAGCATTCTTCATAGATTTGTAAATAAACTGTATAGATCGATTATGGTGTATTATATTTCAGCTAATGCTACCTCAAAATTTATTGTAAATAAAGGTGGTAGCATATTCCTATGAATAAAGTAATTGATTATTTAAATATTGTTTTATTCTGGTCATTCTATCATTCTCGTAACAAATATTTGATTATGAGATACAAAAGTTTGAACATTCTAGGTATATATTATATATTTACCTACATATTTATATTTGGTCAAACTAAGAAGCAGTCAACACGGACGCTTCGTCATTTCATAATCTTGTCATGACAATATAGATATTGTTATTCAAGATGATTTGCTAATAATATGGACCCGGCTTAATAATTAATTTTCCGCTATCTTATTTCTGTATGTAAACTTTTCGTAGTAGGAAAGTACCTATGTACTTTTTTTTTGTTTTCGTAAGGAAACTAATAAAAGCATCGACCTAATATGAACTTTTATGAATGGGAATCATCAATTAACACACAGTGTAAGTTACATCACAGAACAATATTCATAATTAATTTCCAACATGAAGTCTTTTCAACAAAGGAATTTTTTGATGTAGTTATAAAGTATTCATACAAGTAAAATAAGTAAAATCGGTTTAATAAATAAATTAATTAAAGTTCCAATACACCAGCTATATTTATTCTATGTAGGTAATACTATGAGATCAATGTGGAATATTATGACGGCTTCTAAATAATTGGAAAATTATAATTTATATTATCTGAAAAAAATATTTAGCAATCACATTCAACACTTGTGCAAAATTGAGCTATTTTAATAGGTAGCTTTTAGGCTATAAGCCTTAAACTATGACTTTGGAGTATAACTGATGAGATGTATATATATAATTATTGGCATTCAATAATTTTCTTGAAAGCTATTAGAATAACTAATCCAACTCGCTATATTTAGATCTGCCAAAATATTTTGAATTCAGTCGTAGATCGCATATACATTTCTTACAAAATGGTGGAAGATGCAGTTGCTATAATTTTGGTCAGCCTCGGCGAGATCCTGTTTGGTATTCTAGCCGAGAACCATGAATAAACCATTCTTCGATACCCTCGCATTCGCTATTGATAAATTCTTATTTCTTCAACAGGCGAACCAATAAATAAAGAGAAACCTGAACCGGATACACCAGCATTGTCAAGCGTACGACCATTGTTCATTTCATATTAACACAACGATCTTGTATGGACTTTTAAGGTAGGTTGCTGCCTCTGAAAAACCTCTTTGTCGACAGAAAAATTTGCCACCTTAACGTAGTGTTTTGGCTGCTGATCTCTTGGCATTCACCGTTATGTCGCTCAATTTGAAAGTTATTAAGGCATATCACTTACATGAGACTTATATGCGTCTGTGGAGCTTTAAGAGCGGAAAAAGTGTGTATTTAGCATTTTTGTCTCAAAAAAACATCGATCCTCATGATGTACCTGCTCAAATATTATTTAGGTAGGTATATATCACTTGAATTAGAGTGTCAAAAATACATTAAAAAATCTTAAACCGTTTTTTATTGAGATGTCTTGATCCAGAAATAATTCCTTGTTCACTACTCTTTAAGTTGAACTTTGCTCATAGTCAACCCAAGAAAGTATTTTTGACAAGATTGGTACTTATATCCAAGAGGAAAATAAGACTTGCAATCCTAATATTCACGGGGTGAGTTCCTTATTCCTTGTGCATCGTAGCTAGATACTTATTTTCTTATAATATTTTATCCATATATCCAAAATATGTCATATTTGCTGAATTAGTATATTTTATACGCTCAGCTCACAGACATCTTTCTTGATGATATCCATCATGTCCATTATGTCCATAGATGTAAAGTCAATTATATTTGTTCGGTCATTTCAAACTGAAAAGTACTGGGAACAGTAGGTAAAAAATGACTTGAGCAGTCACTTTTATTATTTAGAAATAAGTGTTTTTTTTGATGATACAAAATAATGTTTATAGTTCTGGTTCTGGAAGTTTCGAAGTGGTAGGTAGGTAGATAACATAACACTTCACACCAACTTCATAGATGTCACTACCCATAAACTGAATTGGGCTATTGTTATCAGTTATCATCATTTCCAGTAATCATAACAGTAAATAATTACAAGTCTTGATAGTTATATTTATAAAAATCTAACTAAGCTTGGCATACTATATAGCCTCTTTTTTCGAAGTCAAGTTCTAGACATATACAAAGCAGCCACATTTAAATATTTATTTAATGTAGGTACCTACAACCACTGAACACTAGTTGAAAGGACTGCTTATACCTATAAAATTTGTTAAAACTCACTCACTCAAAGTTTCGTCATAATATATGAATGGTATTTAGATGCAGGAACCTATTACATATTACTATATTGCTGCTTTTTTCCCTGAAATTGAATTTAGTAACAATCTAATCCGCTACATAGGTATATAATAATTATACACCGACTGAAACCAGTGCGACGTCGAAATCATAACTGATTCTCAATATAGTTTAGCTACAAAAATTAGATTTTATCAAATTTTTTAAGGAAATTATTAGGTATTATGTAGATTGTCTTATCTAAAGGGATAAGGACTGAATGCACTCCCACATTCATTGAAGTACCTACCTAACTTCTTTAATCCATATGGAAATTTGAAAGATGTCAAAATAATTAAATAAACACGTTTCAAAATTACTATATACCTAATATTTCAGTCATAAATCACATAAATCAAGCAAGCTTACTCTTGTGGTAACACCACTTAGCGGTAGCCACTTTATTTTCAGGTGCCGTTTATAGCAACCGATCTTCCGCCAAACGCACCCATAGATTAAGCAACCGGAAACAACTTGTTTATCGCAGTCTAGCTATCATTCATTTGGTTATAGAAACGTATATACAAGAGTTCTAAAACCATTGAAACAATTCAGAACAACTGGTAGTCTTGCATTATAAAATCCTAGTAGAGATTAGCAAACTAATTGTTGATATTGATGTTGTCAAAGGTGAAAGTTTTTCGGTCTAACAATGGAAGACTGCGATTTTCAAATGAAAATGATTTTATTTTTCTTTATAACCTCCCTTGACTTCTTCACACTTGGTCCAGCGTTTCTCCAACATCAGAATTCCTTCCCGGAAGTGAGAGTCTGGAAGGCTATGAAAATATTCATCTACCTACCTCTCAGCTTCTTCATTTGAAAAAGAGCGCTTTCCACAAACAAATTTCTTCTAGCTTAGAAATATTTGGATGTCTGAGGGTGCAAAATTTTTGCATCGAGCTGGTCAAGAAAGATGGAGTACTATTTGCCTGTAATTGGTACCGTATTTTCCAAGGTAATCAATTAACCTTTAACATCAAAAAATACACTGATCGATCATTAACTTTCCAACAGTTGCTATCGACTTCGCTTTCTTTGGCGCAAAACCACCGGTTTCCACCCACTGCTTTGTCACATGAAATCGTTCGGATTCCTAATAAATCGATCCAAACTTTGTTACGAAAATCAATTGCGCATTTGCTTTTGATCAGCATTCAGAAAATACAGTGCCGATCTTGCGCAGAGCTTTCGCATCCCTAATTCTTTCTGCTCCATCTTTCAAACACTTTCTTCTGATATCCCCGTACCCTAGTTAAGTAGAGTTCATGTTGCTGGAAGGTATAATAACAACGGTAACATCGGTTCGCAAAACATCAAAGATCTTCATTAGATATTTCCAGTGTTTACTGTATATAGAATTGTCAACATGAATGTTGATAAAGTATATATAGGTAGGTATTCAGAAATAATCAAGAACATTTTCCATAGGACCGAGAAAGACAATTTTTTATTCGAAACTATTTTGTAGAAATAGTTTTTAGAATATTATAATCAATTGTCAATGAATATTTTATAATGGTAAAGGTTAAGCCGAGAAAGACATATTCATATTTGAAAGATGAAAAGACTTCCATGAATTTATAAATCCTAATGATGCACATAAATCAATTCGTTCTACCACTAAAAACTTGAATTATGTTTTTGATGTGGCAAACGAAATAGAGAAGATTCAATTCCCGATATCTGGTTAAAACATTATCTAAAATTGAAATAATTTACTGGTGAGTTCTTCTCAACATTGATAGTTACTCTTTGGATTTGTAACAGATTATAATTCGTATCAACAAAAGTCTCATAGGCTTAATAACCTGTCAGCAATTTATTTACACAAATCCTTTCTTATGTAAACATTAAAGAATAAAAGTTGGATTTTAAACGCCCTTATTTATTTTAGAAATTATCAGAGTTAATCCTATGTTTCACTAGCACATAAAAGTACCAACTCAACTCCCATTACGCTTTCATATTTGCAATAAGGGTAACTCTTTTATTGACAAGTTAATGCGTCTATGCATTGGTATCTATACATAATATTCATAGATAATAAAAGTGGTCAAGTCCTTGTCAGGCTTTCAAGGCATGGGTTACATAGGTAATAACAATATTCGCTTAGGTATTAGGTATTCCTGTAAAATCATACCTATAATCTGAATTTTTTCCAAAATCATAGCTTAATTTCAATAATAGCAAAAAATATAGGTAGCATATATATGCAGTGCATAAACTTTTATCTCAAGATGTGATACAAGAGTTTCATATTTGATAATAAGATAATTGAGACAAATAATATAATACCTACAGTTAGTATTCACTCCATAAGTAAAGTGGGGTAAAGATATTTTTAAGCCTGCAATTTTTGCAATTCTAGGTATATTTTAAGATGCAATTCTGTATTATAGGATTTCAGCGATATCAACCTCTATCAAAAAACACTGCATAATAAATATAGCATATAGACAGCAAATTAAAATATGTGTTCTATGGGTAACATTTAATACAAGACGGCATTTGGTAAATTTGGTAAATTGTTCCATTTCTTTGTTGAATGAATTGCCTATTAGGAATTTTAAAACTATTATTATAATAATGGAACGAAAGCAGCAAATAAATAAAAGAACTTTCATGGAGAAATTTATGACGTCGAGTATAGGACATCTCATAAAAATTAATTCAAAAAAGTTTGCTCCGATGGCCACAGTTAATAAATAAATAATACATTAGGTGCTGGACTCCAAATCAATGTGTGCTGTTATACATCATATAAATCAATTATTTTTAAAACCATGAAATAGTAATGGAAATTGAAATCCAGTGAGTACGAATCTCCAAAATGAATCGTTCAGTGCTTAAAAAAAGATTAAACTCTCAATACTATTTTTATTCAGATTATTGTAATACATTTCAATTTTATAACATGTGAGCTACCGAGTTTCACTAGATAAACAAAGCCAATTATTTGAAAATGAATTGAGAAAACCTTTATATACCTAGGTACTATACTAGTATGCTCGCCAAATAAAAAATAATTAAAACTTTTAATAATTGAAGGTACAGTAGCTATTCAATTACGAGTTCTCAGAATTTTATATTGTGGTATTGTAATATTTGAACAAAATAGAATCTAGGTAATTCTAACTTTCTATTAGTCGTTATCTCAAATATTTTGTCAAAAATGTTTATTTAGTAATACATTATGCTAAAAAATTAAAGAAGAACCCGTTCATTAATTTATAACTGATTTTGTTACTTTAAGGGTGAGCTTCCAACGTTGGGGTTGAAGTCAACAACTGTTGAGGATAGTTGTTATAAATAAATTAAAAATATAATTCCAAAAAAACTAGTTATAAATATTTATGGAAATCCTTAAAGCAGTTTTTATATTTGGACATATAAGAGAATTGATTGTTTGATATAAAAATATAAGGGTGAAATAAATTGATATTTGATTTACCTACATAGAATATTTCGTAGATCTTTTAATTTTCAATTTGATGATAATTCTTTGTGACCGACAAACCCCACAACCAAAGTCTATCTTAGATAGATTTTGGTCTTTGGTAGACTTTGCCCGAACGGAGGAGGTTTGTATTTCTTTTTTGGTTTGTTCGCGTGTTGTATATAGTAAATGTACTCCGATTTTGATGATTTTTCATTAATTAAAATAATTGACACTTGAGAATTGGTCCCATATTCATACATGTTTAAATCCGAACACTCCTTCCCTCCAAAAACCGCCCCCAAAGGGTGGGGTTGGAAGGGGCAAATTTTCTCGAAAATCAAAAATTCTAGATTCCAGAATTAAATATAGGACAATATCCGGAAACATTTGAATTGAATATTTTTTCATAAGAGTTCGACTTAAATTCATGTTAAAATCTCGCATAAGTATATGTATTTTCGCTATGTGGAGGGGGCGATTTTTTTTAACTGAAAATCTCTTGGTACGATATGAAATACATGATATTTGTAGCAACATTTATAATGAACATTTTTTTCTTAGATTTACGGTTTTCGAGTTACAGCGGTGGTGAAATGGTTAAATCTAAAATACTTATGTGTATTTCTTCAGCGATGTTCCGAGATACCTACAAAATAATAACAACAACAAGCAAAGAATATACATGGGTAATAGGATAAGTACTATTTTCTTTAGTATTAGGGATCGCACTGAAAAATACTGAATAATATTAATTCTATTGGTGCTGGTACTTGTGAAGTTGGTGCCAATAGTTATCAATGTAACTACAACATCACAATTTCAAAAGTAGCAGCAACAATAGAATTAATATTATTTCGTATTAAACTTCGGTTGTTAAAGTTGGTAGTAGGTCATTTCAGGTGTAAATTTGCGAATACTTTAATGGTTACCACCGCAAGAATTATTAACAGTACATCATCATTATATTAGGTTGTAAATCAAGAGCTTAATGGTTTTACATGAGAGAGTTAAGTTCTGTGTTAAATGCTAAAAAATAGTCTTTTTTATAACTGCGCATATAATTCTTGTCTAACATTACATATTTCATAAATGTCCATGGTAACAAAGCAAAGTGAGGCTTACTAGGTACTTTTAGGTAGTTTTATAGAGCAATACCTTGGTCGGACATGTGATGTGGTTGTATGAATATGGATATCTTCCCGGGAGAGAGATCGGTGGTCTGCTCTCACGCACCTCATACACCGTTAGTCCTTGTGTGCGTTAACGAATCTTGATTACTGAAATAACATATCTGACATATCGACTACCGAGGTAAAAATTAAAAATTAAAATTTCATAAGCAAGAGCCGTTTGTAGCTGTGCTTGCATAATAAAAATATATCGGTTATTCTGGATTTTAAAATACAGCAGCAAAAGCTTATAAATACTAATCAGATAATATTATGGTATCGGTAGATCGGCGTGTTTCATACGCTCACGGGTTTTACTTCAGTAAACTTGGAGTGGACAGGATGGGACGGACCACCTGCCGAAGTTCACCATTATATCTCTGCGACTGCATGTCCTCTGTCCTCATACCTATTCTGGTCGCGTCCAGGCAACGGCAGCAGCTCTATTCCCTTTTTGCAACAACACATGGCTAACGACGACTCACTGTGACAGGTTTCAGCAATAGTGAATGTTGCTTTAAAGTCGTTTATAATTTTATTGAAATTAATATTATTAGTTAGAAGTGGATCTTCTTCAAAATTACCAGTAAAGGTAGCTACCGACATAATTAAAATTATTTTGAATGTTTTACTTAATCATCTATAAACCGATTGCAGACATACATATTAATATATATCGTCTATCTGTCTAACTATAGAATCTTTGCATCCTCGAATTTCTTTTGCAGTAGTAGGTATATTAATATTAACTTATATTAAAAACAAATTATTACAATATCTGATTACGGAAAGCTTTGTTATGTATGAAAGACTATTTTTGACCGAAAAAGGAGAAGGTATACAATTAAGTTGTATGTTTGCATTTTTTTAATTTATTTTTTAATGGCTGTTCGCGCGTTTTGCATAGTAAACGTACTCCGATCAAATCCAAAATATCCTTCCTTCCAAAAACCGCCCCCAAATGGGGTAATTTTTCTAGAAAATTGAAAATCCGAGACCGCAGAATTATTGAATATTCCATATCCGGAGATGTTTAAATTGGACATTTTTAAAAATAATCATACATTTTCGCGCTACAGTCTGAATTATGTATTTCAGCTGTGTGAAAGGGGCAAATTTTTCCGAAAATCGAAAATTCGAGATTTGAAAATTAGAAAGGGGACCATATCCGGAAACGTTTAAATTGAACAGGTTTTTAAAAGAGTGGAAGAGCAATTTTTTTCGAAAATTGAAAATATGACACGGCCAAATTAAAGAGAAGATTATATGTAGCAACATTTAAATTGAGTTACGGTATTCGAGCTACAGCAGTAAAGCCTGAAATATGTATATTCGCGCCGCGATGTTTTGAGATCTCTGAATAATAAATAACAAGTACAAACTAAGCCTATAACTTTTTGGGTATTACTAAACGTTCAATAATTTTTATGACTAATGTTACACTCAAAAATGTGAAATATAATTTTTTTTTTGAAAAAAATGGACCTACTTTATTAATTGTTGCACTGAAAAATATAAAATAATATTAATTCTATTCTATTAACTACAAATGTATAGTTCAACTAAGAGTTCCTGTTCCACTCGAAATTACCGAATTTTTATTTCAGTACAGGGTGTGTGAGATAATTGCCTTAGCATTTGAGTGAATATGGGGTATGTGGGTGAAATTAGGTATATTTCAGGGGTATACAGATTGTGTGACACATTTTCGTTAGATTTAGATGTGTACCTACGTTGTATGTGAAAGTAGTAATTTGGATTGAGGTGTGTACTGGTTGTAAGATGTGCAAGTTGGAAATTCTGGCGATATTATAAGTTAAGCAAGTTGGAACTACTACTCCTGCAACAAGCGCTCTGGCTAAGTTGCCAATAGCTTTCTAGAATGTTTTTAAGGCCGACATAATCGATCACACCCAACAAGCTCATTCTTATTTTTCATACGCCTTACTTTTCTTACCAAATTTAGTCAGGATATGTATAGATTACATTTTGCAATATAAGAAAAGCTGCTTAATAAATTTTGATAAGAACTCCTTATTCATAGAACAATAATAATCTGACGTCAATATTGTGTTTGTTCCTAGAGAAATTCTAGCGTAAATGTCTTCACACCACATTAAAATCCATGACAATAGGTATATGTCTAGTGGAAAGTTCAGAATTATATAATTAATTATAATTAATTTCATTGTAAATTATTGCATATAGTTTACATATCGCTCTCAGCTACAAAGCATAAATCTAATCGAACCCTAAATGTGCCTCAGTCATTGTGTGATGCAGATAATTTTCGATCACCTTCATAGGAATGATATATTATTTTCAATACCTCATCTATATAATTAACTCTATTATTCCAGCATTTAACTGCCACACCACCGAAAAAAAAAATAATGATCCAATCTATCTTCTAGCCATCCACACAGCTGCCACACATTTGCGCGACCAAATATTCATTAACTTCCCAATTTAAACTGAAAACAACTGTAACCCTGTGTAACAACGTCAACCACCAACAACCCCTATAGTTATAAAAATTTATTAGCACTTAAGGCGGAAAAAATACTATCAATTGCGCTAATCAACCCGTTCACTGAATCAATTTGGATGTTATGGAGATGTTATCCGAAAGAGCCCGAGCGACCGACAGACCGACCCTCCTCTATTCTGTCTAACGTCCCGACACACCACTAACTAGTATCGGTCATTGATTTCTGGACACAATGCCTATGTTACGCCGTTGTCACACTTGATTATGTAGACAAGCGTGTACGGAACGTTTCCTATATAAAAGAGGGTTGTCGTCATAGCTGGTTGTTGGTTGCTGCTTGTTCCCTTTTGGGAATTATAGGGAAGAGGGTCGCTGGTTGAGGTAAGCCAGATTATGCCGAATACGATGCAGCAGCATATGTTGCTTGTTAAGGGTTAAGTCAAGATTTATCAGAGGGTATATCTTGTTTGTTGCTTGGGGGGATTTAGATGACGCTACTGATGAAAGGTTATAAGAGAGCCCATAATTTTTACATTTTAATCTTGATTTGTTATCTGCACTTCTGCAAAGGATAAGTTAAAAACATCACAAAATCATATTGGTATTTAGAAATAAGTTTATGTAGGTACATAAAGTAAACTAAATCTCAAAATTATTGAATTTCGTTTTGGTGTTTCCCAACAATTTCAATTGGAATATTTCAGAATAAAATCTCGTAGATTTTGTTTTTTACTTTTCTTACGCCGCGTCGGTTCTTTTGAAATTTTCAAGATCTGTCAAATTATTATTAATAATATTCACCACATAATGGAATTCTCAAGAAGTTCTATTTAATTTTGGCTGTTGCCAATTCCAAAGTGCACCTAGATCTCTGGAAGACAGATTTGTTGTCAGGATGTATGTTCGCGCCTTTTGCACAGTAAACGGAATCGATTTTGATGATTTTTATTTTCATAGGAAGAAAAGTTTCGAAAGATGGTCCAATATTTAAAAAAATAACACTTCCTTTCACCTGCGTACCCCTCCCGAAAGGGGTGGAGTAGGCAAATATTAAAAAAAAAATCACAGGACTAAAGGAAAGTACATTTCTGGTAATATCACATTTTCCTAAATAATTAAGGGTTACCTCGATTGTTAACTTCATATTTTGAAAAAACTGAATATTAGTGCAACTTCAATATATTTCATGACTAATGAAACACTCCAAAATGTGAGATAAGTATTTTCTCACAAAATATAGGACTTAATTTATTGGTTGGCGCACTGAAAATTCCATTGGTGCTAGTACATTTAAAGTTGATGCCAAAATTATTCTATTATCTCACAACAGCACCAATAGAATTATTTTGTATTTTTCAGTTCACCATCTAATAGAGTCAGTCCTCTTTTAATTTTCAAAAAAGAATAAGTCACAGATTTTGAAAAAACGTTCAAGTTTCCTTTACATTGATAATTTTGTATCAAACGGAACCAGGGTTTGAACTCTGTAAAATATAGAAGGAGACACTCATCACAATGATTGATGGGTGCGCAAATATGAGAATCGTATTTTACTATCGTGATGTTATCTGCTTGTGCTTTCTTGGTATCTTTCGTCGCATCTGAACACTCAATTTAATACTTTCTTGTCATATTCTCATATATAAGGATTTCCCTTACCCTGCTTTATTTTTGCGCATCATACTTTTACAAAAAACTAATTCTACAATGGTTTTATACCATTTTGTTGAAAGAAATAGTGAAAATACCAAGAGTATGTGTTCTGGACGATTACCATTGAGTGAAAGCGATCAAAAGTATTTTTGGTCAATAGATATTGTTTGTAACTTTTGAATAAAGCTTTTAAAAATAATAAAAGTTCAAAACTAGTAAGAAATTCGTTAATACGCGCCTTTTTAAAAGTATATATTTCAAAAATCAGTCGTGTGAATATCTTATTCGAGTTAGTTAATCAGCATGATCGATAGTTTCAAAATAGGGGCAATCTGAATTTAAAAAAATCTCAAATAGTGCCTATTGGATAAATGCCATCAAAAATATTTCATATTTAAAGATGAATTGTAACTAGAACTTTTGCTTAAAACATTCTTTGTGATAAAAATAATAATAAAATTAAAGAACCGTGTAGTTTACCTTCCCCTGGCTACGAGCAGTCGAGATAATTTGGAATCAGCTCGCTTAGGGAAATCCTAGAAAGATTGAAATTACCGTATACCATATAAGGTGTTTCAGAATTTTTTGAAATCTGGAAATCCAAGAATGATAAAATGCACTCGCTTTTCTTTTATTTTTTATTTTTAGAATCTGTAAAATAAAGATCGATTATAAAGGAGTTCAACAGTTAAATTAATTAGGTAATTTGCCATCATAAGAATATTCGGTTGGAAAGTAAAAAATCTGACGTTCTTTATTTATTGGAAAATTTCTAACTTTTCAAAATTTATGTCAAAATATTTTATTGACATTTTCATTCGTCACCATTCTAAGACCACTAGGTCGATAATGCCTATTAACCTATCAGACCTAGATTATTAGATTATCTACTAATTTTCAAACTAATTTTATCAATTCCAAAATATTTAACAAGAAACTGCTGCACAAAAATAGGTCAGGTTCTAATTACATAATTATACATCGAATAGAACACTTACAACTTTGTCTTTATTTTTGATTCTCAAGTTATTAGTTAAATCCTGAAACGTGAAGATTTTTCAAATAAAAGTCTTGAAAAATCGAAAATCGAACCCACTTCAATAATTCCCTGTTAATAAAGACAAGGCAGTTGCATACTTATCTTCTATTAATTATAAATATATATAAGTAGGTGTTGATGCAAAATGTATTTTTTAGTGTTTTGTATTATCATAAATAGTTATACTCCACAGCGAAACAGCTTGTGATAAGAATTCTCTCAAAATTTATTAGCTTTGACAAGCAGCGATTAATTCTCGAGTATGGTATTTTAGCCACGGGTCAGTGACGTCATCAATCAGAGCTTCCCAGTAAAACACATGTACCAACTAACATATGTAGACCAAATGAGTTATGGATGATACGTTTATTTATTTCCCATGTCTGAATATTATGAGATATAGAGTTTATGTACATAATATATCATTTTTTATCTAAGTTTCAGCTTGTCAAAAATTTTGTAACTAGTTATATAATATGTCTTCTCAATCATATAAATATAATCAGAGATATGTAAGCATTCTACATAAAATGTATTTTGAATTATGTTCTTGAAACCAAACTACCAAACTAGCAGAACGTGCACACACGAATCAAACAGTAGATAATTTCGTTTAACCTAGGACGCAACGAATTTGGTTTTACTTGACTTCTTTCTTTATTTATAATATCTTTACAGAAAAAAGAGTGCAGGATATGAACAAATTTAAAAAATATTTTCTACAGAAAATAGCACCGACGTTATTAGTTGGTGCACTAAAAAATGCGAAATAATATTATTTCTATTGTTGGTGTTACTTTTGAAGTTGTGCAGTTGCAGTTAGATTGATAACTTTTGGCACCAACTTCACATGTACCCGCACCAATAGAATTAATGTTATTTTGTATTTTTCAGTGCACCAACTAATAACGTCGGTCCAATTTTTTTGTGGAAAAAATTTATTTCACACTTTTGAGTGTAACATTAGTCACGAAAATCGTTGAACGTTCACTAACATCAACGAAGATAGTACTTATCATATTACCCACTTATATTCTTTGTATGTACTTGTTATTATGTAGAGGTTTTAGAACATCGCTGCGGAAAGACGCATAAGTATTTTAAATTTAACCATTTTACCAATTTTACCACCGCTTAACTCGAAAACCTTAACTCTAAGGCAAAAATGTTCATTACAAATGATGCTACAAAAATTATTGTCTTTCATGTGGTACCCCGAGATTTTCAGTTTGCGAAAGATATTGCTCTCTCACATACACATATTTGAGAGTTTAACATGCATCTTACTCGAAAACCGTAACACTTTTGAAAAAATGTTCAATATAAACGTTTCCGGATATTATCCTATATTTAATTATACTACCTCAGATTTTTGATTTTCGAGAAAATTTGTCCACTCCACCCCCTTTGGGGACGGTTTTCGGAGGGAAGAAGATTTCGGATTTACGTTTTTATGAATATGGGACCATTTCTCAAGCCTCTTCTTTCAAACGAATCAAGAATCATCAAAATAGGAGCTCGTTTACTATATATAACACGTGCACGAACAAAAAAAAAGCAGACTGTCGAATTGCATACCTCACCCGTTCGGGGTTCGTCGGTCAAAAATCCGACGGCTCGTAGCCAATAATTTGTTGCTTAGAAAATTTGTAATGATTTGTAGTTCGTCCTGACGAAGAGAATAAACATTCTCGTATGCTCGGCTGATTCCAAAAAAATATTCATTAAATTACTGCATTCCCAATAAAAATCTCTTTTATCAAATATTGAATATAGGTGTAAAAGTAAAAATATATATCAACTGTCAAAACATTCACCTTGGTCTTCTTTATTGACACCTAATACCATGCCGTTGAATTCTTTTTGAAACTACAAATGTGAACAATTGCAATAGGTAGGTATATTTCAATAAGAAATTTACCTAAGAAAAATCAATGGAATCGCTAAATGCCCAAGACTGAAAAAATAATATGCCTTGTGAACACAGTGTCATCATATAAGATTATGGTAACAAAACAACATCGCTCACCTATCGGGTAGGTAGTATAGTTCAGGCTTTCTGAATGCTTTTTATTCTGGGACTAGTTTATTTATTCATTTAAAATATGTAATCAATGGATTACTGTCAGTTATAGAAATTTGTTAGGCTATTATTCATGAAGAAGAGTATCAAGACGAGACACTTCTCCAGTTCTCTTTACGCATTCCTTTCGAATCCGGAAAACATAACTTACATATATTTTTCTTTACTTCGCCAGATTAACACCCTAAGTTTTCATCAGTGAGGTTGGTATATTGTTCTTAATTTTATGAAAATAGATAAGAAAAAAAAATACATTTACCGACAAGGTACCGATAAATTTTGATTCGCTTTGTTCGGAAGGATTTCGATAGACTGGATATCCCCTATGCAGGTACGATTGATTTTTTACATTTGAAGTATAAATCTATACCACTAAGTTCATATTGTCGATCTCCAGGGTCGTGTCCTCAAGTTTTGATAATATATATTGACTTTATTGTTATAAGAAATATTCCTTATATTTTTTGTTATATACCTAACATCACACCTACGAATAGGCGCATAGAGCTTTTCAAGTATGTTAAATCATTCTTATAACAAACTTAATATATAGATTCTCGATTTTTAAGACTGCATGTTGAAGACCGGAAGACTCAGAAACTTATAGGTAATGTTGTCCATTTCTGGTCTTGTTTTGTCTACAATCGATTTATGGTAGGTACTGGAATTTATAAAACTAAAAACGTTAGTAATTCCTTTGTATTCGCATTCCACTTTATGTTCAAACCGCTTATCCATATTTTAATCCAACACTCTACAAATTGCCCTCTTTTTTTCTAGTAAAATTTCTCTTTCATATCTGCCACGAAGTTATCCTGGTCTTGACCGAGAACAGGGTGGATTGATCTCCATTCGTCCAATACCCAATTTGCGTACATATGTAAGAAAAACAAGCTGTCTTTAAACGCGCCATTTATATCAAATAGAAGAATATACGAGGATCTGGGATGGACACCTGCCCTAGAAAAAATGAAAAGGATTGCTACGAGTAGGACGGAAAAAGCCGCCAATCATCAAAACTTAAAAGGCTAGTCGACTATGACGGGCGACTAGTCGATGAGTACAAAAAGTACAAGAGGCCAAGACACCAAATAAGTCAATAAAGAATGAAGAGAGAGAAATCACCAAAGGATCTGAATAGGAGTCCGGAGTAGACAAGCGCAAAGCAAGAAGAAAGTCACCATAAAAATGTTGGGCAGAGGAATGCGCAGGTGACGTAACGAGGGACACCAAACTTCCAAGCTTCCATGAGGAAGCGATGAAGAAACGAAGGGGAAAAGGTTTTAGTTGGTAAAAATCCGACACTGTTCCGATCAATGATTATTGGAAACTACGGTCAGGTGCTAATATTATCCATCTAACAAACTTATACTACAGAAGTTTTCATCCTTAAATGTTGATATGTAGTCATTATCACTATTATAAGTGTTAAAACAGGGAAGATTGAGTGAAATAACAAAATCTGATTTTCATGGTAGATGGATAATATTTGAATTTGACCGTAATTTTCAATTAGGATAAATTTTTCTCTACGATTTGAACAAAATTTACTCCTGAACAAAATTTACATTTTTCGGAAAAAGAATAATATTTGATTATATTCATTGTGAACCTTAGGCAATGTAAAACATTTTGTCGAAATTGACTTTCTTTCATAAAACAAATAATAAAAAAAATCTTAAATTGGACACACTGTAAGATTTATCTTGTGTTCTCCCTATGTTTAGATTCTAGTTACCTAGGCAATAATGACTTTTGATACATTTATAGTTATTGCAAAGCATACTGAATAATCTATCAACTTGGTAAGTTTTTCATCTGACTCAACTTTTGGAGATAATATTAATAAGCTCATAATTACAATGTAGGCAATTTCTCGACACAGACCGGATATCAAACAGTACCTACTTATTGTTCATACACAACAAAAATCATTCATTCTATCCAGATACTGCTTTCTCTTTAGAATTTCAAGAAATATTTGAATAAATGGACCGTGCCGATCCTTCACAAATGCGCAACATTGTAGGTCTCCCGTATCAGGGAATACGAATAAGATGGATGGCCCTGGAACGGAAATAAAGTCACAGCCGAAGGGTATCATATGTTTCTGGTTATGTTGCGGTCGAATGTGTTGTTAGAAAATATTTTGCTTTACGGAACCACTCTCTGACATTTATGGACAATTGTTTCAAAACTATATTTATCCACATTCGAGTGAACAGGCGCCCATTCCTAAACTGTCATCCGATAACGTTGGATGATTTTAATTAACAGTGATAATAAAAATATTTTATAGTTGTTTTTGGGTATGTTTTTGAACATAACTATGAGCGGGTAGACGCAAATAGTTGTAATTAGAGGATGTTTTTATGGTGTTTGTCGTAATATTATTAATTTTGATGTCTTTTTTATGGGCCATGAATTATCTTGTTGCTCATATAATCGAACTAACTTGTGATTTCAGTAGTAGGTACCTACGCAAAGTTATTTATTAAAACAACATGCAAACACTAGATTTCTAATTAAGATGTCCGTGATAAAAACAAATTGACGGTATGACAAGGCATTATTGAGTATCGGGCTATTGACTATTATTAATTGAGATAATTTACAAACAGAATTTCAAGCGGTATACTATTAAATCTTATCTTCTCCAAATAGTATCTAAAAACAAATATTAAAATATCATCTTTGCATTGTTTTACTGGCTGTTTCATTATTAATATCTTGTGCTCAAAATATGGGGCTTTAACACAAATCGCAGAAAATATGGCTTAATTTTGAGTTAACTATAGGGTTAAAATAAAAATCGATTACTTTATTCATGCCCTCATTCTAATTTTCCTCTTGTTTTATAAAAATACTTAAACTTTTCTAAAACATAGTTCATAATTGCTGAAAAATTTCAAATATTGTAAAATTCTTATTGTTAAAAATATTTACTTGAATATCTACGTATCCAAAATTACCACTACTTGATTTTGGTACCTATTACTTTTCGGACAACAATCGAATAGAAATTCACAGAAAAGGTAGGTATTGTTATTTGATCTATGGTCATTGCATTCTGGATAAAATTTTGATCACAGACCGAATTTAGTGATATGTAACATTACATAGGAATCTCGGCAGACATAATAAAACGTACTCTGACAATAATTTTCATTTGAAGATTTAAGAAAATCTATTTAGGTACATTCATGGATGAAAGATATTCATCGTCAAAAAAATAAATCTCACCGCCACCTTACAAACGCACAACAAATAACTCGTAATTATACTTTTTTCCTCACAACCTTTCGGTGGAGAATAGCTAATAATTTAATTATTCCCGTCCCAACAAAAGGCGTGAAGTCGTTGTAAAATGCAACTCATTCTCGTTGCAGCAGCCTTCGTATTGCCTACAACGAGAGGGTAACACCGATAATTTATTACACCATTTTATAGCCAAGACTTGACGTCTCAATCAGGCAGCCTCTTGTTCGTGGTCGCTTTCATCGCACCCGTGAGAAATTAATTACGTATGATTGAGATTTATCTTGCCCGGTACGGGACGCTTAGGGTTCATATTTCTGATGCGAGATGGAGATAGAGTTGTGAGTAATATTATGTATATCATAACAATTCAAAACGACATAAGTACTCAAGAAAGAATCAATATAATTTAATGTATTATTTGTTGATATTTAGTACTTGTTGGAATGAACTTCATTTGCGCGAGAAATATAATCATAAAATGCATACGGATTGCATTTGCAGTAGATCTGGATCATCCGCAACCATACGATAGAGTGAAAAGTGTGGAATGTATCAGATCACAACTCGTGAACCTACAAAAAGCAATGTTACAAAAATTTAGCAGAATTAGAACTATTTTTGGCAATATTATTTGGACATTTTTCAAAAATATTTCGGTTTCCAAGTTAGAGCAGTGGTAAAGTCTGAAATTGGTATGTGGAGGAAATTTATTCGAAAATCAAAAAAAAATCAGCAACATTTAAAATTGACATTTAAAAAAATGCGGTTTCTGAGTTAGGTAAGTTAGAGTTAAAGTCTACGTGTGTATTCGCGATGTTTTCAAATTTCTGAATATAAGTGAACGTTCAACGATTTTGATGACTGATGATACAATCACAAATGTGAAATAAAACAAAATATTTTCACAAAAAGTAGGACCGTTTTACTAGTTGGTGAACTTAATAATAATAATATCACTGATGTTGCTACATTGTTACTTTTGAACTTGGTTCCAAAAGTCTTCTTACTACCTCTAACTGCTCAACTTCATAATAGCCATAACTATTTTTCATTACACCAAGTACCTAATAAAGCCGGTCATAACTTTTTTAAAAAAGTCTTATTAAGTACAATTAAAATAATTGCAATATGTTATTTTTACCAATATTTTTGATTAAAAATGGTCATGGAGATACGGTTTGGACCGTTTTCCTTTGAATTAAATTCACTTTCATTTGAATAATTCAAAACATGGTATCGCATTTGAAAATTCTCAAAAAAGCTTGAATTTTTTTAACATGGTCATCTCACTATTCACTGAACCAGAATAAGGCGATAATAATATATTTTATTAGGCAATGAAGTCTCTTCCAGATGATTTCCACATCGAGATTGTTACGTCTATTTTCTTAGCTTTCCCACTCACCCCTTCCAGTTATTTTAGAAGACAAAGAAAATCTAGTTGACGTGAGTTTTCCATGATTATTATTATGGCACTATTACTGGAATATGAATATGTAGAAAAAATATTTCATTTCTTATTATTGTTGATGATTACGCGTTCTAGCGATAAAGTTAACGTTAAAACTGTCTTCAGCAATCTCTCTGCGACAATGTCAAAGATTTTTTTTTCATAAGTACCTAGGACGACAATGTTTACCAAAAACGGTGAAATCAAAAATAATATTAATAATATGCTCAATCACAGTAATTATAATCATTCTATTAAATTTGCTTTCTAAAAAAAACTTTCTTTGACCAAGAAAAAAAATAGACCTTTTGAATGCGGATTTGAAAGCAGAAATAATACCGATATTTAAATCAAAAGATAAAAGCTCACCATCTAACTATAGGCCGATATCTCTGATCTCAAATTTAGCAAAAATACTAGAAAAGGTAATCCACAAAAGACTTATAACTTTCGTAAATAGTTACAATATACTATCCAAAAAGCAATATGGTTTTCGTAAGGTACCAAGGACGCGCTTACTTAGATAACCAACACGTTATATAACAATATGGATAAGAGCCTACCGAGTGCCATTACATTTCTTGATATTATGAAAGCATTTGATACCTTAGACCATACAATTTTGCTTGATAAACTATCAAACTATGATATCAGGGGCAATGCCCATAAGCTCTTCTCTAGCTATCTATCAAACAGACTACAGAGAGTTAAGGTTAATGGATGCTATAGTGAATACAGAGAAGTAAATACGGGAGTACCTCAGGGAACTGTCCTGGGTCCACTATTATTTACATTATACATCAATGATCTACTGAAAGATATGCCTGAGGGTTCAATCGTCTCTTTTGCTGATGACACTACTGTTATTTCATCAGACAAAACGTAGCAAATGGTTGAAAACAAAATAAACATCTATCTAAATCAAATAAGTAAATGGCTTATCCATAATAAATTGTCTCTCAACATTGAAAAAACAGTATTTATTACATTTGGGAACTATTCCAATAGTGTACCAGAAAACATTAACGTCAAGATCAATAATTACTCCTTGAAAAGACTTGATACTTGTAAATACCTAGGCATAATGTTTGATTATAGATTGAGTTGGAATAAGCATATTGAATATATATTAGGAAAAACCAAGTATCTATTATTTAAAATTATCAATAGAAACCTATTAGATGCTCACATTAATCCTTGCAATCTTGACCAAATGTTTTCGCTATAATCTTTATCACAACACTATGAAGAATTAAAAACCAAGTTTATAATATCCAACAGTATAACGAGAGACAAAAATTTGCAACTGCCAGAAAGAAATAAAACTGTAAGTAGTAAAAGTAGTTATGCAAGGTCAATTATTACCTTCAATCGTTTACCAAAGACTCTCAAGACTTTAAATAATGAATACATAAGAAAAAAAATGGATTTTGTCTAATACTTAGTAAATTAAAGATTTACCAAAATTCTATGAGAACATAGAAGGCGAAAAAGTTAAGAAAATAATTATCTTTATGTTCTGTTATTTTTGATTGATTTTATAAAATAAAATTCATATAAATAATAGACAGTTGGCACTTGGAAAAAATATTTAAACAGTAGTATTAATACTTATGTTATATTAGTTTTAGTTTTAGTTTAAAGTAAATAATTATCTTTATGTTCTGTTATTTTTGATTGAGTTTATAAAATAAAATTCATATAAATAATAGACAGTTGGCACTTGGGAAAAATAGTTAAGCGAGAGCATCAATACTTATGTTATATTAGTTTTAGTTTAAGTTTATATAGGTACCTAGTTATATATTTTCTCACCAGTCCTACGCACAGGTATTACTCTACCTCTGTAGGTTTTACACTATTGTAAAATATCTGGTGATAATAAATAAATAAATAAATAATTATAATAAATAATAATAATAGGAAAGAAAAAATATATAGGGAAATAATAGGAGAACTGTTAGGCTAAGTAGCCGATTCTCATAAAAACTAATCAAAAATGTGAAATAAGTTAGGTACTTTTGTTAGAAAAATACTACCAACGTTATCAACGAATCCACTGAAATTTATGGAGCTTACACGCATGTATCTGTTATCAAAAGAAATTTGAAAATGGTGTCTAATGTCTTCTGCCTACCTAAGCTGATATTTCATCTCTTATATATCTTCAGAATCCTTATAATTTGTAGAATACGTATATGTACTTTCTAAATATTTTTTTTGACTCACACAATATACCTACTTGATTTATTCAATTCTAGTTGGTATCAAAGGATTACAGCTGATTTTGTAGTTGTCAGTGCATTATCTTGACAATTCGGCGCAATTCTCAAAGAATTCTATTTCATATCAATGAAACCTTTATGATCCCGAGACGCACCATATTAACCATGGGAGATGCCTGTCGTCCCCCTTCGGGTCCGGATGTGTCTCTCTGACCCAAGCAGCACCATAGCGGCGCCATAGCGGCTGCACGCTGAATTAGTTGCACCGTCACTCCGATTTTTTCGCTCCCATGATATATCGCTAACAGACACGAACGCTCGTATTTCTTCTCTTATTCGGCCACACCGAAAATAATGAGAGCGTGTTTATATGCTTTTTGCGATAATTAATCTTCACCAATGTGTGAAGACCAAAGAGACCGATACTAGGCCATCCTCCTCAATTTGCCATAGCTGTAACATGGGCCTGCATCATGACATTTGTTTATACAGTGTCAAAGATGCAATTCACATTTCCAACTAATGACAGATAAGATATTATGAAGTGAGTTGAAAGAGTGAAACAAATTTATGCTAGTGAAGGATATTTAAATCATGTTTTTCTAATGTGAACATTGAACACTAACTTTGTATAAACAAGCAAATACAGGCGAATTAGATATATTTACGTTTTTAATATTTCGAAGAAGATGAGATAAATTATAAGAAATTCAAATAAAGTTATGAATAAATTGGATTATTTTGTTATAACTATTTTCTGGAAAAAATCGAAGGGCTATAGTGATTTCACATGTTTGCTACTTTTTCCTATTTACTATTTTTATTATAGGTAAACCATCATTTGTTATTGAAGTTATGATGTCAATATTTTCTTAAACGACTACTTATATTTCTTAATATTCATTTTGGTAATGTTCTCTTTTCAACGATAATTATAAGACTTGCAATCACGTTATAATTATTGAAAACAGGCTGGGCGATTTCATAATGAATCCCTAATGGGAGATTAGTTAACTCTTCAATATGTGTAACTCTTATCTTTATGACAGAATAAAAATAGTGCATTTCATAATAACTTTGACGTCAGTCACCTTATCTTCCGTTCTTTTAAAGTAACTCTTAATGCAATTGTTGTTAGATTTCAGTGCACCAACTAATAAAGTCGGTCCAATTTTACGTAAAAAATATTCATTTCACACTTTTTGTTCACGTTCATTAATACCAAAGAAGATAGATAGTACTTAACCTATTACACAAGTATATTATGTGCTTTTTACTTGTTTTTATTCAGAGATCTTAAAAAATCGCGGCGGAAATACACATACCCATAGACTTTACCACTGCTGTAACTTGAAAATCTCTTTTGAAAAGTCCATTTTAAATGTTTTTTATAAATATCGGACCATTTCTCAATTTTCTTCTTAATAATAATTAATTGAAAATCATGAAAATCGGGGCACGTTTAATATGCAAATTGCGCGAGTTAAGTTTCAATGACCGAGAAATACCTTTTTAAAAAGATTTATTTCACATTCAAGTATACAATTACAAGACAAGATTATATCTAATCTGAGAACAAGTATTACATGGCTTTTATAGTTTAACAAATGAAAGATCAGCATTTAGTTGTAATATGATCATCAGAGACGTTGTGGAGCTGTGTCTGGCTACATGACTCCTCCCCTCTAGGTTTGAAGCACGTCCTCGTGGTTCGACTTAAGGATTGATTTAGGTAATTTTCTTTCTTCTAATGGAATTTCGATGATAGCAGATGGACTTGGTCTCCTTGATGGTAGAATATTTATTTTTCTACTTATCAGGTAAATGATGGTAAAAATGATGATAAGTACGATGCAGGCAAGAGTGATTCCAAAATGTCCTTGGTGGAACTCGATTGGAAGTAATTTGGGCTCTTCATATAGGGGTATCATTTTAGTTGGATCGTCTAGGTGGAGTGGTTTGACATTTAACCTATGTTTAATTTTTGATGGTTCTTGGTGACTAGGCCATTCTTGTGAAAATGTTTTATTTGAACCTATCCATGTATACTTTTGAAACGAATACGTGCAGTCTGTGTTCCCTAGAATAGCATTACATTTTGAAATTTTAACAGACTTAAAGGATTTTGAGCAATCTTCATTGATGTCTTCTGGTTGTTTTGTACATATGATTGTGTTTCCATTCGATAGTTGAGTAAATAAAGTAAAATTATTATCAACAGTGGCAAAATTGCATTGTGATAAATCGTCTAGGCTGCAGAGGTCTTCATGTGGCACTTTTTGGCAGTACCAGAGAGAGAACGTTTTAATGCAGTCTTCGTTGGTCCATTTAGTTGATCCTTTTGAGTTGAGTGCAAATGTATGGGGTGGTATTAGGATATTGTTATGGGTACTAGGAATAGGAATTATTTTGGACAGATGGTATAATTCATTGGCCAATATAGGTATTTTCAAAGTACAAATTAGTGTTTTTGTAGTAAACATAAGATTAATTTTGGTGATCTCTAATAAAGTTGGTATGTCGGGAGCAACTTCAGTGTGGGAGTGAATCGATTTAAGATAATTGAAAATTTCTTGTAGTTCCCGTTGGTTAATCAATTCAACATTAAGTATACCTTGATTACTAAATGATATAGTTCTCAAGAGTCTCTGGATGTAATTTCTTAAGTTTCGAATCTGTTCTAGTTCTATATGAATAATTATTTCACTATTCAGTCTATCCTCTATATCAGATAGATCTTTATAAACATTTTCTGCATGTGCTTGAATTTTGAGTAGATCTTTTTGCCATCTTTCAGTTATTTGACCTGCTAGTGTATGTAGTTTGGAGATTTCAGTCATTAACTTCTCTTCGTTGGAATTTATTCTCATAAAATTATTTTTTATATCAATTAAATCATTTTGGTCTAGATTACCTGAAATATATCTAATAGCTGAACCTAAGCCATCGAACAGACTTCTTTTCTGATTTTTGTCAGGGCGGGAGTATATTCTTAATTTGTTGATATCTTCGGATAGAAGGTCAATGTCTCTTTTGTAAGTAGTTAGTAAATTAGGTTTGTCATTTTTAACTTGATTCATTATAGGTATTTGATTTAAAGATAATTTAGCATAAGTTGTTTCAATACTTTCTATACTTATTGTAAAATAAACTTTGTGGTAATTAACTTTATATTTAGCTAAGCCTAAGTCGTCTAAAATGTATCCAGGGGGGTCAATTGGTGTCAGCTGAAGTGCCTGGTTGGTGGTTGTCAGTGTCATTGTCAATCTGAAAACATTTGGTGTTTTTGATCATGTGCTTACTAATTTTCTTTCCTTTTTGTGAGATAAGAGTTTGTTCATTTGATTTGTTTGGGTCTAGAAGCACTTTCTTGTATTTAGGTTTAATCTTATTTCTAGGTTCTGTATTCAGATATACAATATCGGTCTTAGGAATTTTTCCGGTACGTTCTGTATTTACTTTTTCTAAGTGATTTGTTCGTTTCTTGAGTTGTTTTTGATATAGATCGTTATAGAAAGGGATGATCTCTTGTTTTCTGTGTTCATTGTAGTCCTGAAATATTTGCTTATCTAGGTTGATCTCATGTAGATTGAGGTTTTCATATGGGCCATAAAGTAATGAAAATGGTGTGAAATTCGTTACTGAATGAACAGATTGATTGTATATTAGGATCGCGGTGGTAAGTATATCCGTTGTACTTTCTTTTGATTTTTGCCTAAGGATACGCAATTTTTCTATTAAAGTAGAATGTGCTCTTTTTATTGGGGAATTCCCCGTATGAGCTTGAGGTGTGGTGTAGTGAACTCGAATTTGGAACATGGACATGAATTCCTTAAAAGTTTCACTAGAAAATTCTTTAGCATTGTCACATGTTATTTGTGATGGATAATTGTGATGAGAAAAGTAATGTCTTAATTTGCTAAGAATAGTTATAGAATTTGTGTCAGGAAGTTCATATGCTTGAAGATATCTGGTAAATAAATCGATTATTGTTAAGAATCGCTTATTTTCAACAAAAAATGTATCTATGTGAATTATTTCGAAAGGTCTTTTGGCTATAAGTGGACCGGAAAATGGAAATTTTCGAGGATTTCGATCGTATTTCGAAGTAAGGCATAAATCGCATTTATTAATATGATTTGTAACAAGATCCTGAATTTTTGGGAAATAGTATTGGGACTGAAGATGTTTTATTGTTTCAATTATTCCATTGTGGGTATGTGAGTGATAATCTGAGATTATCTGTATCTGTTCTTCTTTGTTAAGTATGTCCTCTAAAAACGTATTGACTTTAATGATTTTAACGTTGGGCTCAAATATTTCTGAACATTTTCTGTACGCTGATTGAATAAGGTTATCATCTGGGCAGTAGATGTAGTATGTTTTCGTAGGGTCTATTATTTCATGAAACATATTGCCTAGTACAGTTTCGTCAAGTCCTTTTCTAAATGTCAAAGTATATCTATTTTTACCAAAAGGTTTTGTGAATTCAATATCATTCTTTTCACCATATTTCAGTAGAATCTGATAATGGGTAGAATTTAAAGATTTCTCAGATATTGGAAAATTAAAAACTGGATTTTCTTGTGCTGTATGTCTGGTTTCACCTGAATCATTGTTGCTTATTTTCTCATCATCATCATTTTGTATACTGGATTGATTTGAGAAAGGGTTGGCGTTTAAAATATTATCCGCTTCACTATTTGTTATGGATAAATTGGATTCTGAGCCGAATGTTGGTAGTATTGATAAAAGGTCGGTATCTCTATCCTGATCATTTTTTATTAAGTCTAAGTTTTTCTTTGCGGTATTTGTGGGTGGCTTGACTACAATATCGCTGATGATGTTTATTTTTGGGTCTTTTCGAGCAGATTTTATAAGTGCTAAGTTTTTTCTATTGCGTCTGTTTGGTATGGTCTTATCTATAGCATTTATTTCAATTCTTGAAAGAGCATCGGCAACAAAGTTCTCTTTTCCTTTTTTATACTTGATTTCGAAATTAAATTCCTCAAGTTTAAGTTTCCATCTAATAAGTCGTTGATTCGGTTCTTTTAGTGAGTGTAACCAAACCAAAGGTTTGTGATCGGTTTCTATAACAAATTTCCTGCCAAATAAATATGGGCGGAAATGTTTACAGCTATCGATGATTGCGAGCAGTTCTTTCTCAATAGTACCATAATTTCTTTCAGCGGAGTTTAGAGTTCTCGAGTAAAATGCAATAGGGTGTGAATTTTGGGAAATAACACTACCTATAGCCACGTTGCTAGCATCTGTTGTTAAAGTGAAAGTTTTTGAAAAATCCGGGTATGCAAGAACAGGGGCGTTACAAATAATTTGTTTGCATTTTTCAAATGCATTAATATATTCCTGATCGCTCGTATTGATTTTAGTATTTTTTTTAAGGTATTTATTGATTGGGTGGGAAATTTTGGCAAAGTCTTTGATAAATTTGCGGTAATATGAAATCATACCGAGGAATGATCTTATTTGCTTTTCTGTTTTTGGAAGGGGGAATGACTGAATTGCTTCAATTTTATCTGGATTGGGTTTAATTCCATTTGGGGTGATGATATGTCCTAGAAATGCTACTTCTTTTCTAAGGAATTCGGATTTGTCTAATTGAATTTTCAAATTGTGGTTCTGAAGTTGTTGAAAAATTTGTTTAACATGAAGAATATGTTCTTGGAGTGACCTAGAGAATATAACAATATCATCCATATAAACGAAGCAGAACTTATATAGAAAGGGTCGTAAAATTGTATCCATAACCCGCTGGAATGTTGCTGGAGCATTCTTAAGACCAAATGGCATACGAGTATATTCATAATGGCCATTATCAACAGTAAAGGCTGTTTTCTCAGCAGAGTCTGGATGAATTTCTATTTGGTGGAATCCCTGGGCAAGATCTAGTGTCGAAAAGTAAACACATCTGCCAAGATTGTCGAGAATTTCATCAATTCTAGGAAGAGGGTATTTATCTTCGATGGTTTTTTCGTTCAATTTCCGGTAGTCGATGACCATACGGAATTTTCTTTTGCCGCTAGAGTCTAATTTTTTTGGAACAATCCAGACAGGAGAACTATAAGGCGAAATACTGGGTTTTATAATCTTATTGTCTAGAAGTTTCTGAATCTGATTCTGGATTTCTTCCTTAAGGTGGTACGGATACCTATATGATTTTTGATAAATAGGTTCTTCATCAATAGTTCTTATGTTGTGTTTTACCATGTGAGTAAATGATAAGTCGGAGTTCTCATTATAAAAGACGTTCTTAAATGATTTACAAAGTGATATTATCTGGCTTTTTTCTTCGGGATTGAGATGTTCGGTACGGATAAGTTTACTTATATCGATGTTATTGGTTTCACAGTTTGGATTAGATTGTTGGAATTTTGAGAGGGGTTGTACTAGAATTGGTTCGTGATAGTTTATAGCGATATGAGATAATGGTAGATCTTGTTCAATTGGAATATGAACGTATCCATCTAAAGCTGAAGTTATACATTCAGGGATAAAAATGTTATTCAAGGATATTTCCGGAAAAATTACTGGTCCGTTTTCTATAGTAACAGGAATTTTAAGAATGGGTTTATTAAGCTTTTGTTCATATGGTTTAAATAAACTAGGATTTAGTTCAAAATAAAATGGTATTCTAATATTTCCTATTTTTAAAATATGGTTACTATAATCGATTAGAGCCTTAAGAATATCAAAGTCTTGGCTACCAATAAGAGCGTCGAATCTTTCATGCCACGGTACTATAAACATATCGAAGATGTGTTCAATTCCAAACTCATTGAGTAGGGGATATTGACAACTTAGGGAACCATTATATGTAGTTTGAATAGATTTAACAGAAAATTTTGATTCGTAAATGTAATTTGAAAATAATTTAAAAGCTGGTTTCGGATTAATTATTGAATTAGTGGCTCCTGGATCGATCAAAATCTTAAGGTCCAATCCGGCAAGATAGATAAAAGGTAGTTTTGGCGATGAGTTTATATTATTAATATCTATTCCGAGGCTATTAATTAAAAATTTTCGGTATCATCGTTTTCTTCTATATTTAAATTTTGAAATTGATCATCTGTATAATCTAAGTATGTTTGTTCGTCATGTGTATAGTCATCTTCATAATTATCGTAATATTGGTTTTCATCAGCGTTGTGGTCTTGTTCAACATTAAATAGCTCTTCCACCATTACTCTGGGAGGGCCAGTTTGCTTAAAGTGATTCTGGGGTCTATTTTGGGGTCTGAATGTATGAGCGGTTGATATGCTCATTGGTGTGGGTTTGTAGTTATCATGTGGTTTCTGTTGTCTTTTAAAAACTTGAGAGTTAGAAGGGAATTGTTTGGGTGGGGTGGGCTTATTTTCCGTTGGAAATCTCTGAGGAAATTGGGGTCTGAATTGCTGGTTTTGCAGGAATTGATTTGGAATTTGATGTTGAACTTGTTGATATTGTAAAGGTTGAATTTGCATTTGTGGCTGAAACTGTTGAGGTTGATTCAACATATGAGGCCTGAATTGTTGATATTGGAAAGATGAATTTTGGGGCTTAAAATGATGAGATTGGGATAGTTGTTTAGATTGATAGTTTGGAAATTGAGATTTCGGGAGTGGACGTGATTTAGAAGTTTTTTGAGCTCTTAGGAAATTTGCGAACTCTATTTGGGATCTTTCATTATCAAGTTTCTTGCATTCGAACAGAGCATGTTCGAGGCTAGGAACAGAGATATGAAGGAGATGATCTCGATAGGGTTCTAAAAGACCTGCTTTGAATATTGCAAGGGCTTGTTCAGTATACATTTCTTCTTTTGATTTACGAACACTTGCATCATTAGTATTGATCGCTAAATGTTCTTTAAGAATTTGTAATTTGGAGATCACTTCTTCGTAAAATTCGGAAAAGGTTTGAGGATATATTTGAATCGAAATATTTAAGTCATGAGCAAGTAGCTCTTCAGATCTAGGATCGCCGAAACGTTCAGTAAGGGCTTTCTTTAGGCTTATCCAATTTTCAAAAGATTGATTGATTATGACATCCCTAGCTGGACCGGAAAGTTTAGCTTTAATTTGTTCTAGAACCAGAGTGTTGAACAATGCATTATCTTTCGTTTCCAAAAGTACAATGTATTTTTCGGATTGTCTAATAAAATATGCAAGGTCTTTCGAACCTCCCGAATATTTCGGCAGAAGGTTGTTGGCCATGCTAATTTCAAGTTGAGTGATTGGATTAGACATGTTTGATGTTTGATTGGTGGAAGAAATATTCAATTGTTTGAGTTGTTCTAATAAACTGTCCGTCTGTATAGGTGATCTAGATCGACTACGATTTTTGCTCATAAATAAATTGATTGAAAAAAAAATCGAGAGAAATTAATTACTTCACTATTTTTGTCTATATATAAATGATTTAAAAATCAAGCAAATCTTGCAGTGAATGTTTTGTAAAAAAAAATTATTCGAAAATGAATAAAATTAATCTTATCTTATAAAAATATGTTCTCTGAAGGAACTCTATTTTTGTACTAGATTCTACAGATGAGAATTAGCCAATAAATTAAATTAAAGGAAAAATGACTCACAGGATGATGCACAGAAGGATCATTTGCCAGCTTATTCCTTGTCTCTTGGTTCACTGGAGGAACTGGAGCCTGTCTTTTCGACCTGGATTCCTCTGAAGGGTTCTGATGTAGGCCGGAGATATAACCTTTGATGCACCTCGTAATTGCACTTGGTCACTAATGTCTTTTTTAATTTTTGTTCGTGATATCGTCCGAATTTCTTGATAGAAAACAGTAAAACTATTATCGCACTGAAGGGATAACTTTATTGATTTACCGACGATATCCTGTTCGCAGCGCCAGTTAAGTTTCAATGACCGAGAAATACCTTTTTAAAAAGATTTATTTCACATTCAAGTATACAATTACAAGACAAGATTATATCTAATCTGAGAACAAGTATTACATGGCTTTTATAGTTTAACAAATGAAAGATCAGCATTTAGTTGTAATATGATCATCAGAGACGTTGTGGAGCTGTGTCTGGCTACATGACTCGCGTAAGGCTTTACATAAAAAAGCAAACGTACAACCGGATTGTATAGCTCCTCCTTTTTTTGAATTCGGTCAAAAGTATATGTTTCATTTAAAAGGTATGTCTCTTGAAACCCCCAAAGATAATGGGAAAAAAATATACAACTTCTATCTTGAAGAGGTACCTACCTATATCTATATTCCTGTCAGATTCAGTATTAAAGTTTTATCTATGCAGATTTTTTAATTATGGCCCAAAATTTCAGCAACTGTCATTACAGACTGTCTAATTTCACCTCGAAGAATAAATACAAATTCGAATATAGAAAGTTTCCTAATTTCAATGTTACATCGAGGATTATGAAGTTTAAGTCTGTTAATATTGTTCTTATAAATATTCTGAATATAAAATTCCAATTCCAATTCCAATTTTTTTATTTAATATGATACAAATATATTTTAATTTCTTTATTCCTAGGAAGCATCTCTTTTTCAACACAACTCTTCTGGGGAGATGATATTTTGGATCATAGGTATTTCAATACTGGACCATGTTTCAGCACTTCTCAATGAATCATATCAGAAGGCTCTGGAAACGCTTCGAAACATTTCCCCTGTCAACTCTATCGTAGAGGAAAATTACCCTAGACAGTGTAGGTAACTAAATAAGTAGACAATTATTATTATTATCTTGTCATAAACATGGGGAGCGAGTAGCTGCAGGCTAACTTTGACCGACTTCAATCATCAAAGTTAAGCAACACAATACGTTGGGAACGGTTTGGACGAGTGACCGTTGATGCGAATCGAATCGAATTTCCGACTGTCGCATTGCATTCTCTTCCTCTCGCAAGGCAACGGGAACCAGCGAGAGTATAATATGTATAGGTATTTCCCTAGCACAGCTCTCTGGAGTGCTGTGCCCTGAGATTTATCTTGAGACATATTGGTGGTTCGGAATCCACGTCAAACTGTAGGTGCCCTTGTCAGTGGTAACACTATAAAGGCAAAAAAGCTTCCAATGCTCGAACACGAGTACGGTATTCAAATGAGATGAATAAAGAGAGATCGTATTTCTATTTTATCTCTCAATTCCTCAACTGGATTTTTCACGATTTTTGCAACATCCCATACAATAAAAGGGTGAGGGTACGTTAGGGTATGCATTTGGAAATATTATTTCAAATTCATCCAATTTTCTAAAATTGATTTTATAGAGTTGCAATGGATTTTGGAGAACGAATTTAAAAAATAATGGTGGTGCAAACGGGAATAAACAATTATTCATAACGAAATTAAAGCAATATTTTTTTCTCAAAAATAATTGTGGTAGAGTAGAGTACTCAATGGGTACCTACAACCGCATGCCACTCAAAAAATATGGATTTTCTAATTTTCTCTAATGCATGATTTTTGCTAGAGGAGGGGTTGAGAGTACAAATAAAAATAATTGCGGTACTGTAGAGTTCTAAATAGGTACAATCGTATGCCATTCCAAAAATAATGCATTTTCACATATTTGGTAATTGCTTAAGACCTTGCGAACTTCACAAAGCTATAAAAAAGCTGTCAGCCAATTGATTTGTGTACCTCCTTCTCTTATGAAGTACCTAGGACAAAAAAGTAAACTCTAGTTATTAAATAAACTCACCTTCCATTTTACTGATTTATTTTTTACATAATTACTTTCTTAGCACAACCTACTTCTACCCCAAAGAAGATTTATTAATTTGAATCAAGATATATTTATTCAAGGATAGATAAAATTCAATTTCGGAACAGCAGGTAGTTAACGGTTGGAGAACGTATAGATATACCTACCACTTACATAAAACAACCATTCATATTCTATATCTGTTTCCTACTACAAATAGAGAAAATTTATGTAGGACATTCGCCCATTACATATGCATTGATTTATGTTTGTAATATTTGTTTTTTCAGTAATTTATGGTGCCGGTTAGAAACTAATTTGAAAAGCAATCTGTTTGAGAAATGTTCTGAAATAATATAATACGACGTGTGGGATAAAATTTATCTGATCTTTTCTATAAATTGTAATATTATATTAGATAATGTATAAATTTGGGACGCTATCCAGTTCTCGATTGTGTGGGACCTTATTTTCAAAAAACATATGCATTTGAAATACTAAACTCAATAACATATCAACACAAATCGCTTGGATGTCAAAAGCAAACTCTTTATTGATTATTCTTTTTTAATTTTCCTCAAAAAAAATTTCAAGAGGTGTGGAGGAGGACAGTTTTTTTCTAAAATTTAAAATTTGATTAAAAAAAAAAATTTGTTGATTTTGATCAACGACGTTGGCCAGATCGGTCGAATGGTGATGAGCTGGTTACGCGTTCAGTCGCCTGGTTGTGGTATCGAATTTACCTCCCTCGTACTTCAAGGGCACTTTAAGTATTTGCTGCCTCCCCCGGGTTGGTGCAATCTAACCTAGATATATAAGCACAATTTGAAAATTACTAGCATCAACAGATTTAATATTATTATCTTATAATAAAGTTTAATTAGTTATTGTAAAAAATCTTTATTATAATTCTTCAACTTCTAATTTTCATTAGGGTTGGTTATGAGAGTATGTCAATAAAAAACTCCGAAAATCTTGAAGAAAGAAAGTATTTTTTTTGGAGGTTAGTATCAGAATTGGCATGGATGACGGGTGCGAGCCCATGAGCTTATCTCTCGAATATTTATGTAGATATAGCTGTACCTACGTTAAGTATGAAAATCATAAGAATGTTACCCAAAATAAAATACTTTCTATCACTATTACTTTGCATATTATCGAAGTACATTATTACTAGGTGATATGTGATTTTAATTATTGCTGGTACCAAAACTAAAAATTACTTGACACAATAACAATTTCTTATACTAAATGTCAATGAGGTATAAATCTTCTTTTGTCATCTACCTACTAAAAGTTTAACAGACAAATAGGTGAACACAAAGACAGGCGTTGTTATAAATAATTCTTAGAAATATTTTGAATTCAAGCTAAATGCTGTCTCAGTATTGTGTGGCATCCTTTGGTGTATTTGAATAATCTTCACTTGATTGTCTAACAATTTCAGTTAAATGAGGTGGGTAATCTTTTAATTCAACTACCTGATGAATGTTCTCAAAAATAGTATGTTCTTGTTTCGTACACTGATTATTTTGATGACCCTAGGGGTATTGATATACCAAATAACGTAGGTACCTTTGTAGGCATATAATTACGAAATTTTAGTAATAACATAATAATACATACACTTATTAATACAGTCAAACATCAAAAAGCATGCTAGAGAAAAACTGTTCAATACAGCAGTCTACAGGAAAAAATTATTGCTAAAAAGACGCTGGGCTCGACTTTCCATATTTTCACTGCTTTAAAGATCGATTCTACGGCAGAGAGCTCCAGAAAGAGTTTTTTTCATAGAAACAGGAATAATTCCGTCATTGAAACAATAGAACCTTATTTAATAATAGGTAGACGATGCTTAAGAATATTGATATTGGCGAGCAATGGAGGACTTGCTTACACAACTCTCAGTTTTTTTAAGAATAGTTGACGGATTTTCGATTAGTTCGACAAACTACGCGTAAATTTGGAAGCTCTCCAAATACAACATATACATACATAAACCTCTGAGAAACAGAGAGACTACCTATAAAAGGCTTTTTAACTTACTGCAATTCCAAAGAAGGTTCACATTGAAATTTAACGTGTATCAGTAAACGCTATTCATAGCTAGATTATTTTTCCAAATTGGTCATCAAAGGATACAATTTCCATTTTAATCAAGCCTCTGGAAAAAAGTACAAGAACTTTGGAATTTGGAATATTTTAGTAACAATATGCAGGTGTAATATAACATATCCAAAAATTGAAATACAACTCTGTACTTAGTATTAATGTAATACAATAAAGTATTTCATCTATTCACCACCCTGATTATTCAAATATTTTTTGCTCCCTAATTATTGCTTTAGAAAAAACCTCTAGTATTATGAATTTCCCTGTAAATTGCAACTAGAGCCCATAACCAAAAACCTTCGCACGATCAATATGTTTGGTATACGAAACGACAATCCAAAAACGGTTAAGTTATTTCAGTGTACGTACGAAACAAAAATGAATCATCGAAAATATTTGCAAAATCCTTCATTAGCTTTGAGTCACAATAAAGTCGTTGTGTGAACGCGACCAATATTCACATGCCACATTCATTTATGAAATGACAACTAATCATTTTGGTCTTGATCTGAATCCATTACAGCCGATATAAGATCCATTTCATAGCACATTGAGAATATTTTATTTGGAATGCGAAATGCAATAGCATCAAACTTTTTTGAGGATGACCAGATATAATATTAACCATCATTTCTTCAAGAGTTCCATAGGTACCTTATCTTATCCTAAAACAGATATCAATTAGGATTTTAGTTTGGTAACAAGTAGATATTTAAACAATTATATGTACTGTTGATGTCTGGCACACAAGTGGTGGGCAAGTTATTTAGAAATGTCATTGTCGGTCCTCTTGTTGTGGTACTGGTGTCCACAGGAGGGCCGTTCCAACACAGACTTAAGACGTTCCGAACAGAGTTCGAGCTGCGGGAGCCGATCTCTTTTTTTTCTCCGGATGCCTACTTACTATGTAGCTCGTGCCTTCGATATTAGAAACACTTTGCCAAAGAGATTGCCGATAAAATATTCTATTATGAGGAACGACCATGATGCAGCATTCAATAAGCGTCTTGTTTGTTCTAACGGCATACCGATTAATAAATTGCTCGATCTAATCTGATTGGAGTAGATTGGTGATATATTGTAGATTTATATGATATATATGATTAAGTTGGTATATATGCTAAGGTAGCTGATGTATGTCAAAACATCATTATTTCACTAAAATATATAAGTAGGTATCCAATACCTATATATAATAGGTATGAATGTAGGAGTTGAATAATGTAAACTAATAGAACATGCTGCGTGTTTGTCGAAATTATAGCCAGTTTAGAATCTAGCAAATTTTCATCAATATAAAACTTTCATTCTATAAATTCATCACTTAAAATCAACCCTACCTACAACCTCCTAAGTTTTTTGAAGATAATACCTTTTTACCTACCCATTTATCAATTTATGCTTTATGTTAACGAGAAAAAACGACCTACCTACTTTTGGTTCAATCGAGAAAGAAATTTCTGCTGTAGTTTGGAGTGACTTTGAAGCATTTTTTAACCATATTAATATTATATTTTCGGAAGAAAATTCAGGCTTTTTAGCACTAATTCAACTTTTTTGTATGAGGAATATTTTGAATTGATCAACGAAATCCGTTCAAGCTTGGAAAAATAGGTACAAATTTAATTTTTGAGAATGTAAAATGAAAGGGAGATGAAACTCAATACTTAATACCTAATTTATGACAGGGCAATTGAGCTAGAACTTAAAGAAGGTAACGTGCAATTCAGTATGCTTGTTAGAAGTGAAACTTCTTTGCCAATCTCATAAGTCCCAGAGAGTTTTAAGTCATAAGAATAAGCTTTGGAATATCAATTTAATACTTTTTTAATATTTTTTTCAATTTGTGCATTACATCACCAATTGCTTCATCTATAGGTAAAGCGGATACTAGGCCTTCATGGAAACTGAATTCTCAACTGCATTCTACCTTCGCAAAATGGATTTAACATTGAATTAGAAAGAGAGTTAATCAGGTTAGTCGACCAGTACAGTGTAGCTAACTGATTCCCGGCGAAAAATCCAGAATTCAACTGAAACAACTGTAGAATCATTCCCTTTCTTCTTGTATTGAATAACAGGCGCCACGCAATTTCACGCGCCACGACTTAGTTTAAAAATAGTAAATAGTAACTTCTAACTTAATATGAGAGAGATTCTTTTTACACATAAGACAAAAAATTATGTTTGAACAGGCATATTGGGAGCCTATCATTATGTCCATTCTTTATCGTTGGTAACCTAAGCGTAATTAAATATGTACAACTTCTAGAAAATTAAATTACTACGGAAGTTCAGAGCATTCCTTTTTGATTTTGTGGATATTTAATTTCAGCAAGAGACTGCTTTTCGACAAGAATTTGAAACAGCCAGAAATATATCGATGGATTAAGGGAGAAAGTTCTCTATTTGAGAATCAAGATTCCGCCAATTTCCCAAAATCTATTCAGATACATGAGAATAGTATCTATCTGAATCACCGATTTAGCTTTTGTATGACAAGGTGGTTTATCTGAACAATATTATTTACTTAGATTTGTTATGTAAAGTTTAATTTTAATATTTCATTTCCTAGAGTTTATGGCAAAAAGAAACACAGCACTTGTTTTCAGAAGATGCATTCTTTGTTACATTTATTACAGCAAATTTTTTTCTTGCATATAGTGATACGATTTCCTTAAAATTTAAAAGGACACACATATCCTTAATGATTTTAGACGTGCGAAAGTGTGTGGCTCCTGCTGATACTGTCGCTCGAAAGAAAATGCAGGTAGGAATGATTCTAAAATTAATTCAGTTGAATACTTGACACCCTTGCCAAAAATTTAACGCAATTCCATCATGCGAAAATTGCACTTTTAATTTGTACCTACAATTAGTGAACGGTGAATAAATACAAAATCTTACATCGCAAAAGATTCACAAAAAGTGAAGTGTAGGGACCTTGGAAAATCACTCTGTTGCGGCCAAAGAAAATTCACTAAAAATATCGATTTTAACATATACATTTTTAAGATAATAATCATTGGGCCAAAAGACAATGTTATGAACTTTTTTTATTTACTTTTGAATGCAATTCAAAGACCGAAAAGTTACTGACATATTCTATGCATCTAGTAAAGAAGAGTATCACTGGGGAAGATTCACTTGTCTTCAGTACAATAAGAATATTCATACAATATATTTAGATATTATTATCTCCAATAAAATAGTGCATAGGGTTGCTAAAGGTATTTCAAATGGGTACCGCTTATACTAAATGAATTTATTTTGACCAGATTTTGAGAAATATTAACCTTTCACTTCTAAAACAAACAAGACTGGCCCAAAAGTTTAAATTTTCTCTCATATCAATGAATACTCGATCTTAATTTTTTTCAATATAAGTAGGTATCAAAACTATTATACCTTGATTGTGTTTACACCGAGAATCTCTAAGTTATGATTTATCAAACATAATCCCATCCTTATAATTCCTTCCTTATTAATATCCTACCGCAAGACCTCGGTAATGATGCTGTCGAACTACAACACCGGTCATATATTTTTTTTCTACCTCTAAATAAATCCGAGAGGTGCGAAAATCCATTGTGTTCAAATAGGCATTATAAACATTCACTGCGATCACAGATCGTAAAGTCACGACAGCATTAAAATGGCGTGAAGCTAGTGAATTGAATAACCTAAATAATCTCTGATGCTCAAATTCTATGCAATCGTAGTTGAATTGATTGCTCGATGAGTGTAAAGCAGCAGATGATTAATGAGCCCGTTAATTCCTCGTGAACAACATATTTGGACGGCTCTGAGAGTGTGAAAGAGCATTCCCGAGGGTATACTGGAGAGCACAGGTTGGTAGTCTAGACTAGGTTGCAAGTGAGTAAACATTATATTCAAAATCAAAGAATTGGAGGTATTCTCAAATATTATTACAGCAATTTCCCAGTACATTGTTAGTAAGTGGATGCTATATGTAGGTATACCCTAAATTGACGAAACATTTCAATATTTCATCTCATAGTTTGTCTTTAAGATTTGTACATTGTCTGGATGTAATAACTATCAACAAATGTCTATTTGAATTATTTTAAAATAACGTTGGTTATATATTTTTGACCGACTTCTCGAAAGGAGGAGGTTGCAATCAGCCGTTTTATGCGCTAAGAAATAGTCCCATAACTATGTTTTTCAAAATCTATATCTACCAATTTCACTCAAAAACAGCTTCAAAGTGGGTAGAGGGGACACTGTTTTTCAAAAATTAAAAATTTTATCTTTCACAATTAAAGAGAAGTGGATTTCCGGAAACGTTTAAGTTGTATATTTAAAAAAAACAAGGGTTTCCGAGATAATAAACTAATAAGGTTCAAGATTGTAATGTTTCATTTTGAAATCATGAATATAAAACGAATTTCAACAATTTTGCGGACTTATTAACCATTCAATCTATATTTCTTACAAAAAATAGAACCGAGTTAGTTGGGCACCGAAAAATACTAAATAATAACGTGAATGGTGCTCGAACTTTTGACGTAGGTGGTAAAACTTTTCTATCTACCTATAACTGCAAATAACTTCAAAATTTCGAGAACCATTAGAGTTTATATTATTTTGTATTTTTCAGTGCGCTACTAGTAAAGTAGGTCCTATTTTTCTTAAAGAATATTTATTTTGTATCTCTCTTTGAAAACAAAATCGATATCTGATCAACTCTCTGAGTACAAACGCTGCTGTTTAAAATTTAACGATTTCCATGATATATATTTTGAATGAAAAGTGCTTTGAAAAAGTCACACACTGTATGACCTCTAGGTATGATGCAGGTTTGAAATTTGTCAACTATTTTAAAATAACGTCATATAATATATATAAAATAAGAGTTTCATATGGAAAAACTTTAGCTCTACATTTCCCTGTATTTAAATAATTATTATCTTTGAACGAGCATCAAAACCAAATGAGGGTAGCTCCCTGTGCGACCAGAGGAAATTAAATAAATTATAATAAACATTAGCAATATAACCTAGGATAATTGATAAAAATATTTTTGAACTTATTTGTATTAGGTACATCAAAAATAATTTTTACAAAAAATTGGACTGACTTTATTAGTTGGTGCACTGAATAATATTAATTCTATTGGGGCTGGTACTTTTGAAGTTGGTGCCTACAACAACAAACTAAGCACTTTTGATTGTAAAATTAGTCATGAAAATTGTTCACTAATACCAAAGATAGTACTTATCCTATTAGGTACCATTTATAAAGCATAGCTTGTAAGTACTTGTTATTATTCAGAGATCTTAAAACAGCGCTTTACAACTCGAAAACTATAAACTATTTTGAAAAAAAATCAATTTAAATGTTGCTACATATAAACTCTTCTTTAATTTGGTCGTCTTATATATAAATTTTCGAAAAAACTTACCAATTCCAGATAGCGGAAATAGGTACACATATCACATATTTCAGGCTTTACCATTGCGATAATTCGAAAAGAGTAAGTGTTATACCGTATATGGTACCCTTTCTAATTTTCTAACCTCGAATTTTCGATTCTCGGATAACATTGCCCATTCCACATAGCTGAAACTCTGAAAGCTGAAACACAAATTTCATATGGTAACGCGATAACCTATGATTATTTTTAAAAATGTCTAATTTAAACGTTTCCGGATATGGAATTCTCTTTAATTTTTTCCGTCTGGGATTTTCAGTTTTCGGGAAAAATTGTCTCCCCACCTCCTTTGGGGGATGTTTTTGAGGGGAAGGACATGTCTAATATTGATTTTTTTAATGGGGGCCAATTCTCAATACTCCTCTCTGAAATGAAAAAAGATAATCGGAGCACGTTTACTATACAAAGGGCGCGAACAAATATATAAAAAACATGCAGACACACAGTCGAATTATCTGCCTCCTCCGTTTGGGTTCGTCAGTCCAAAAATAAGTTCGGTGAGCCCGATCATCTTGAAAAATATGTATTTTTCATAGAATTTGTTCCATACGTCCACCAAACTGTTATCCCAATACCTAATATATGATCATTTTACACTCGTTTGAAAAAATGGTTACTATTTTACACCTCTATTGCACCACACCACACATCTTTTATCCTCAAATAGGTGACTTCATTTGCGATTCACCAATTGTGTCGTTCACTCCTGTTTGTGAATTTGATATTGATTCCTCAAAAATAATCCAAAATTGAATGAATATTAGTCCATAGTAGCACTAGAGAATGTATAGAACTAGGCATTGTCAAAGAATTGTAGTGTAATAGTTGATACTTGTGAAATAATTTCTTGGGAACATTCCAGACTTTCCCACTGCGTCAATGAATGGTGCTGTAAATTGCATTGTCATTGATGCAGTATAAATTAGGCGCCAAACTATCAGACATATGTAAATCAATGACAACATTATATGGATATCGATATTTTTATCCTCTCACTGCATTCATATTACAATTTTATACTTCTGAATTAGAATATGTTATAAAGATATTGAAAAAGTATAAGCTCAATATTACAACGCACTATTTACACGAAGTTCTCAGATAAACTAGTATCTGGAAAAATAACAAATAAATTAGAATTCAATACATAATATATTTTAGTGATTCAATATTTGATTCATTCCTTTCAAACGTTAACCTCCTTTATTTTATGTACAGTATATATACCCCAATAGGTACTAAGGGTAACTCGCTATACATTTGATCCTTTATATAATAAATTTCACAGCTCAAGATCTATAATAATTTTCAATAATTAATGATATTTGAAGCCAATCGATCACTTCAGTTTGAAGTTATCCGAGAAACGTCTGATAAGCGATACTGAAGTCAATTCATCACGACAAGGAGAAAATATCTTGCTTTTAGATTGATCATTAATTTTAGATGTAGTATACAATAGATGATAATCTAGCTTTTGGAAGATCTAGATGTTATTTGTCACTGTGATAATCTATTTGTTGATTGCGCAACGTTAATCGGAATGGTCATTTAAGGCATCTACTTAGTTTATAAATAGAACTTCTAGAGATTGATCTGGAACCTTCTTAGAATGTGCCTTGAAAAATTGAGTCTATGCTGGTAGTATAAAGACCATTCAAATTAGCAATGTGATTACATCATCAGCTATGGACTTTTAAGTTTAAGTTTTAATGCATAGATATGTAAATAAAGCTTGTTTTGGAATTTATCCGTTTGAATGGTACAGCTTCACAAAGTTGTCAGTTCCTTTCATTGTTGAGGTCTATGACCCTTGTAATGTTTTAAGGTTATTTTTCGTATATAATTTTGATAATACTTATCAATACCAAACCAATCGCAACACAATATAAATAATATTTACGTAAAATATTTGGAATAAGACAAAAGATTAAACAGGTAATCAATTGTATCTAACCGTACCAACTCACCTGTGATCTAATACAAATGGTTACTTAAATGAACTCCATTTCATTATAGCCTGGTTCAAGTATCTAGAACAGCAGCAAAAACATGGGAAATATGGCATAATAACAATTATAGATATATATCAAATTAACTCATTTACATAAATTGTAGCCTGCTTTCAAATTTTAAAATTAGTCATATTATTAGAGGGTGTTCTATAACCATGCCAGATTAAAGTTACATTTTTGTAAATGAAACACCCTGTATTTTATCAACTTCCCAGTAGAGAGTTATTGTAATGGGTCTGATTTTTTTAACTTAAAATCTACCTCACTTCTCTGTTACAAAAACATAAAGTTGTAATGTGTTTGTTATACAAAATATTTAATAACTTATAACCAAATTTAGATCAAACTTTTAAGAAGTTCAAAGCTCTGTACTCATAAATGCAAACGGGTAAAAGAACAATGATCATTTGAAGCCATAATTTTTGAATGATTGTCAAAATTTGAAAAAAATATTTATTTTTTTGATATTCAGTAATTCTAATATAGTGAGTCAAAACACAAATATATTATTTTTTTCTACCTTTTCAAATGGATCACTCTATATTTTATATCTTGGACAGAGACTAAATGGTTTTGTTTTATTTATTCATAAATACCTAAATTGATCAGTTTTGTGATAAATATTTTTTTACAAAATATTGGACCGACGTTATTATATTTGGTACACTGAGAAATACAAAATAATATCAATTCCATTGGGGATGTAACTTTTGAAGTTGTGCAGTTGCACTTCGATTCATAACTTTTGGCACCAACTTCACAAGTACCAGCACCAATAGAATTGATATTATTTTGTATTTTTCAGTCCACCAACGAATAACGTCAGTACATTTTTTTATAAAAAAAATTTATTTCACACTTTTGAGTTTAACATTAGTCACGAAAATCTTTCAACGTTCACTAATACCAATGAAGATAGTAAATCCTTATCCTATTATCCACATATATTCTTTGCTTGTAGTGGTTATTATTGAGATCTGAAAACATCGCTGCAGCAATACGCATAAATATTTTAGATGTTACCATTTTACCACCGCTGTAACTCGAAAACCGTAACTCTAAGGAAAAAATGATCACTATAAATGTTGCTACAAATAATTAGGTCTTTCATGTTGTACCCACAGATTTTCAATTTTCGAAAAAAATATTCTCTCCACATAGCAAAAATACTCATATTTGAGAATTTAACGTGCCTTTAACACGAAAACCGTAACTCTTTAGAGAAAATGTTAAACGCTTCCAGATATTGTCCAATTTTTAATTATACGACCTTAGATTTTCGACTTGCGACAAAATTTGCCCCCTCCACACCCTTCGGAGGGTAGGAAATTTCTGATTTGTGTTTCTATGAATATGGGATCATTTCTTAAGCCTCCTCTTTCACGTAAATCAAGAATCATCCAAATCGGAGCTATATAAAACGCCCGAACAAACAAATAAAAATAGAAAAAGCTCAGTCGAATTGTATACCCCTGTGCGGGGTTCGTCGGTCAAAAATTAAAATAACTTTTAGTAGTCAATAGCTAAGCCATATTAATTTTCAGTAATTGTAGCCAACCAACATGTTGTCTAAATGTTGAAAATACTCAAGCTATACCTATTAGGTATAATTTATTCTTGATGCAAATAGGCAATTTTTGGAACACTCTTCCAACACCCTTATTCTACCAAGATATAATTGATTTGTCAAATAACCTGTCTGATATCTCATTTGGGGTTTAGGGAATATTTAAGAAATAAACATAAGTGATGCTACTTTCTGTCTACGATATAAAACATAGGGTGATCCAATAGAAAAAAACTAGAAAATAATGTACTACCTATTTGTGTTTTGACTCAGGCTGTATTATATTTTTTGAATATTGGCAAAATCAATTCTGAAATTTATTATAAAAATATTACTGCAATAGATAATGGCTCTTTTACTGTTTTCAATTATACAGGGCGTTGAACTTATAACGATTTTCATGGAAAATTGGTTATAACATTCTAAACAGCTTCTATAACACATTAAACTTTATATTCTAACAGGAAGAGAAGTGAATCTTTAATTCAGAATGAAATACAGAGTGCCTCATTTAAAAATATATCTTTGATTTGGCACGGCGTAATGGAAGACCCTGTATCATTGTAACTGATTTTATAGTGTGGAGCTCAAAGATGGCAATAATTTCTTTATAGAAAACTGTTTTTTGACATTTTGTATAAAAATAGATGTACATACAGAGCTTTATTACAATAATGTTGATGGATTATTAACATAAGTCAAATCATAATTACAATTTGTTGTCTATTTATTCTCAATTATTTAGAATAATTGATGAAAGTAAAAATAATATTTATGTCTACTCAAGTTATTTCACACATATTTACTAATTTTCACGACCACTGATAATGAAGCACAACGCTAGATATACTTTCATAATTAATTTTAGCAATGAATAAACTCAAGAGTAGCAAACAATTATTGATTTATATTATTTAAAACCACAAACAATGACAAAATTGAGCAGCATCAATTAAAGTTAGAGCAAGAGTATTTGTAGCCTAGATCAAGCTTATATTGTATTGTATATAAAAAAAATATTTTAGTAATAATACAGAATTATTAAACTTTGAAACAATTAATTTTCGTTAAAATTTAGAAAGAGAGAATAGTTATGGAAAAGCATTTTCCCACAAATAACACCAACGACATAATCTTTAACCTGGAAATATTTTTTTGCCCCACATCTAATCAAAAGTATACTTTTTGAATGCTTTATGGACCATTAAAATTGTATTAGCAATAACATATACTGGATAGTATAAGTAACTGGTAGATACCAGATTTAGAACATTGGTTTCTTGAATCATTAAAATTGTTCTAGGCGTTCTAGCTGTAATCTGTTTGACACTTTTATGAGAGGTAAGTAAACGTCCACGTACTCTGGGCGCTTTGTCTCACCTAATTAAAAAATCCTACCAGTATCAAACGATTTTTTTCTCACTTTGATGAAAAGTTCGATCCTTTAATAACGCACAATTATAATAATGTACCACCACCTCTGTATCTATAATCCCTAATAAATATATCATAAATTATTTTAAGGACTAAAAAAATACACATCCATCCATTTGAAAAATTATCGTATATGTTGAAAATTGTAATCATTGTAAAGTTCTAAGTAGGTAATACAAAATCTTTTGTTTGAGTATATCTATTTTCAGTACAATATAATTTAGTCAAAATTTTTTTCGCTTTCTGTGTAATGCTCAACCGTTTGAAAGAAAATTAGATAGTGGTGTAGGTCAGATTTTTTAAACAAATGACATATGTAGGCGATGCAAGATAGAAGTAGCTCAAAAACATTTTACAATTTTAGTAGTAGGTCATAGTTGAGACAGAATTCTCAGGTCAATACTAAACCTCATAGTGTTGTTGAGATAATTATCAACACTTCATCCGGGACACAATAACTCACCCACGCTCATCATCGTCACGGAAAGGGCAGTAGCCATGGTAGTCATTCATCTTGAAAGAAAAAAAAATAATATGTCGATGAGAGGATGATGCTGCCGATGACAGTTAATTTGGGGGCTAGCAACGTACCGGTTGACAGTCGGTATTTGGACTTATGACAGACGGTAAGGCTATAATTTATCTCTTGATGCCGCGCGACTCCGCCAGGTAGACGTGGGAATGATTTGACTTGGTATTGGATGTGGCAAGTTTTGATGGTTCTCCCTACTGGTGGTCATAAGAGAGAAAGAAAAGAAGTACATATGTGAATAATCTATAAGTAATTTGAGATAAACCTGTAAGTTCGTGTTGATTATTCACATATGGGAAAGGGAAAAAAAGAGGTAAAAGTGCATATAAAATATTTAAGTAGGTATGCATTTTGCTACAATTTAATTTCTACAAAAAGTAATTTTGCTACTCACATCTAAAATTTAGAACCTATCTTATTGATTACTTTCAGTGTTAAGCTTGTTTGTTGGAAAATAAATCATGGAAAACCTTGAAACAAAGGAGCTCGAGAATGAGATCCTGGATGATTTATATTTAAAGGTATCTATAATATAGGCATTTGTTCAAGAAATGTTCAATAATGTTTGAAAAATCATTTATGGGTCCGCACCGTACAAAACTGGAACCTAATTATTAAGGAGATCTCCTTTAGTTCTTTTTTCTAATTTACAGTTGAATTAGAATCTTGCAATCGACAATTTACATTAAGAGAAAATTGTTCTCTGCTTGGGCGTCGGGGAGTTGGCTCCACTCCATTTTCATTTGAAATTTTATATAATAAGATGAATAACAACCATAAATTTAATACTATGTAGAAGTTCACCAAATAACGTTATACTTATGATATGTGCGCTTTTACATACAGCTGATAGAGAGGCTGAGAGATCTCATATGGGAGATAGGTGCAGCTAACCCGCGCATGTGGAGAATTGAAATGAATAATGCAAGTGGTCGATAGAACCTATAAAAATAACTTTAAGAAACTAGGTCCAACTTCATAGATGTTACACTCAAAAGTATAAAATAACTATACAATAATGTAAGAATCATCAAAATTTTGAAGTTGCTAGCAGGAGAAAATCTTTAGGAATGATTCTGACATTATGTGTTCTTATTTTATACTTTTAATGTATCTTATCTTTTTAGTGACTTGAATACTTTTCATTTATCTCTCTCACGCTCAGCTCTTAGCTCTTGAAATGATGGACTATTTTATTATTAGGGAACTCACAGTCTATCATCTGTATCTATGAGTGAAACACGAATTGGAATTGGGATATGGAATAGACCGCGCATTCCCTATCGCGCTTATAAAGGGTTTTCAAATAAGAACGATATGATTTTAAAATGTAATAAAATAGAAATGATTTCAGAAATAACCACACTTTCTATATTATCTTAAAGTACAATCGATAACGTTTATGTTTTGATTGACACGGCGTTTAAATGTCGACCTCGGCTTCATATACACGGGTGAATTCGACGAAACCCATTTTCGACAACTTTGTGCAATCCGTGGGGCGTAATCTCACGAATCAGTGATCACCGTTCAATCTCAGAGAATCAAGTGTTTGTATCCTTTTCGCGTTAACCTTAGATTTTAAATAACCACACAAAAGTAACCTAAAGAAGTCAAATCACAGCTTCCAGCAGGTAGGTAATAGTTGACTTCCTTGAAATTATCCTTTCTTCAAACTTTTCTTGCAGTAGGTATGGCGACAATTTTATGGGCAGTGTGACATGTAGCGCCGTCTTGTTGGAACCACATATCTTCCAAGTCAAGTGCATCCAAATTTGGCCATAGAGATTTGTCAAAAGCTGTCGGTCACTATTCACTGAAACTGAATCTCCAACCTCATTTTAGAAAAAATGGTCCAACGATACCACCATAAGCTACACCGAAAGTTACCTTCAGGGGATGCAAAGGCTTCTCGTGAATCAGTTGTGAATTGTTTTCACACCAAAAACGGCAATTTTGCTTAATTACGTAACCACTTAACTAAAAATCTAAATTTATATTATTTTCCGCAAAATTGCGATCCCTTTCAAGTCGTTCTAAACTCCAAGCAGCTAATTCGCGGCTCCAACGATGGTCCAGTGGCTCAACTTCTTGGGTCAAAACAATCTTATACGGGTGTAAATTTAAATATTTTTGCAAAATTCTTGGTCAATAAACAAACTTTCTTGGAGCGAGTATTCAGCCATAATATATTCTTAGAGTTTACTGTTCCTAAATGACAACAAGTGATAGGTAGGTATAACTTTATTACCATGGTTACTACATGTTACATCATTACAAAATCATATCAATCTGAATGGAAAACCCTGGTGTGGAAGTGTGAAGTGGAAATTGGCCAAGGCCAACAAGTATGTGAGAGATAGATTGATTTCGCGGCCAGTGGTTGTCATTTAGTAGCATTTTTATCATAGAACCGTCAATTTTGTGAGCAGATTGCGCAGTCCAACCTCTTTGTCTATGAAAATAGTCAACTGATCTATCTTAAGCGTGAAATAGGCCCCTCAATATAATAAATTTAAATATCTATCTACAGCTACCAATTATTTTCCATTATTTAATTATGAATTTATAAAGAAGACATTCTTGGAAAAATTCAAGTACTCAACGTCCCTTTTGAACAAGGCACTTGCTTAGAGATTCATCTGCATTATTTTCATATCAAAGCTCAATGTGACCAAGAATCGTATGTAGTAGCTAGCAAGTTGGTAATAGATAACAAGTTACCAACCTATCATAGAGTGAGTGACTCTGGTATACCCTGGTTGATGCGTGAAGAGTATTCACGTGGCGTACGAAATCCGGCAGCACAGTACATTGGCGGGCCTAAAATCAACAAGCGTGCAAGTGCAATGTGACACATGCCGTCATTATTTCACAGGATAATATGCTGCACTAATTGGCGAGGGCTCCTTCCTGCTCCCCCTAGTCGCTGTTGTTGCCGACGAATCGCTCTCCCTCCCTTTGCTCGATAAAGCTTGCAACGGCGCGGGTGGATCCCGTGAAAACGATCCCCCGGGATACAATTATTGGGAATCAGAAAGCATATGGTAATAAGTCATACGTAGCAGAGTGAAACTAAAACCATCAGCTATTTTTTGGGGGTGGGCTTGTCACTTTTGTAATAAATTCAATAAATGATATAACATCTATTTGTACCTACTGTATTTTGATGTATGGTGTACCTATCAGAAAAAATATACTTTTATAATAAAAAACCATTATATTATTATGCCTACCTAAATAGTTTGTATGTTAAGATAATACAATATGAATACCTATATATTTTTTTTTATCTTCTTAGAAAAGCATTAATTGACTTCAAATTTAAATGTCTTTATGTATATAAATCATTTATAATATATATTTATTTTTGACAGAATTCTCAATAGAAGTATTATAAGTCAAAGGTTTGCTTGTTTTTTAACTAATTAAAAAAAGGAGCTGTTATACAATTCAATTGTATAACTGCGTCTTGCATTCTAAAGTTGAGGATTATTTTTGACGGAGAGGTATACAATTCGTTTGTATGTTTTCTTTTTTTTCTTTTTTTATTTATTTGAAAGAGGAGAATTGAGAAATTTTCAAAGAAAGAATTTGCTTTCACCAACGGTCTAAGCACAACAGATGCTATATATGAGCTTAATAAAAATATAACTGAACATCTGAATGTAGGAAATAAATGCTTATCAGTCTTTCTGGACTTAGCGCAGGCTTTTGATACTGTCCCCCATAATAAGCTCCTTGGCGTGTTAAATTCTTATGGGGTACGAGGCACAACATTAGAGGTCTTCAGGAGCTATCTCCATGAGAGAACACAGATACCTATATAAGGTTGGAAATATTAATAGTGATCCCTTAATAGTAAAAATAGGTATCCCACAAGGCACTGTGTTCGGTCCTATCTTATTTATAACATATATAAATTCTTTAACTAAAATAAATGTGCAAAATGCCTCTGTAATCTCTTATGCCGACGGCACGGCAGAATTCTTCTATGGTGATTACATGGCTTGATGTAAGAAAAATCAGCATAACAAGGCGTAGAAAAAATAATAAAATGTCTTGATTCTCTTAAGTTAACCTTAAATGTAGAGAAAACTTAATATATTGCGTTTTCCCTTACCTCAGCGAATCGACCCAATTTAAATAAAATCTATGTAGATAATTTTGATGATTGTATCTCTGAAGTGTCTGACATGAAATACTTAGGCATCATTATAGACAAACACCTTAAATGGGAACAACATGTAGCGGTACTGACAAATAATATTAGGGAACTGTTGCACAAGTTTTATATTCTAAGGGAAATACTGACAAAAAAACTTCTCTTTAATGTTTATAAGTTGTTTATAAAGTCATTGTTGAGTTATGGTATTGTCATATGGGGCGGCTTGTATGAAAGTACTTTAAGACAAATAAATGTAGTCAAAATCTACATACAAAAAGTAATACTTAAAAAAATAAACTATATTCTACTCAACGATTATACTCTGAAGAGATCCTAAACGTTCGTTCCCTATATGTATTGAATGTGCCCAAATATGTTTTTAAGAAACCAGAATTTAAAAAATATGTAAGCCACCTCTACGAATCCAGAAATAAAACAAATAAACATCTTATGATTCCAGTTATTAACAGAAATCTAAATTTAGGAAGTATAAATTATCTAGCCCCAAAGATTTATAATATTATACCAATTAGTATTACAAATTCTACTGGCATGAAATTATACAATCATAAATATATATATATATATATACAGGGTGTCCCACTTAAGCGTACTTCCGCGATAGCTCCCTTATTAATGAGAATATGAAAAAAATTGCTCAGCAAAAGATTTATCAATTCAAATTTTCCATCTCCTCAAATTATTTTCACTTATACAGGTTGTCCCATATCTGCTGGGCCGAACTTAACTTCATTTTTTCAAATGAAATGATGCAACTTTTATTGCATTTTTGAATATGTCATTAAAAATAAAGGTCCATTTTATAAGCCTTCTTCATACTTAAAATCATTGGTTTTCGAGATAATCCGAAAAAACTGCTTTTGCAGCGTTTTGCCCCATTTTGAACATCTCGTGAACATTCAACTTTCAGCAATGCAGCTTAGACCGTTTGACTTGGGAAGAAATGAACTATCATTTTCACTATTTGCACAAAGCTTTCCATAAAATAAACTCTTATATTTTTAACTGTCAAAAATTTTTTTTTTATTGCTAATAACTTTTTTTTCTTAAATGGAAGTATGTATTTTTTTCTTGTTAATGAAAAGCTAAATTTAATCTACTTTCTCCCGATATAAGGTTGTTTCCACTTATTTACAACGGTTTTTGAGATATTTAGAATTTTTGGAAAATTTTGTTAATGCTCTATAACCTTGTATGCTTTGTATAACAATTTACTTGTTACAGTCGTTTGACAGCCGCAAGTTAAGTTTATTTCTTCGGTGTTCCTAAGTTTGACTTGTGTTTATTGTTCTGTTGTTATTGTTGTGTTGTTCAAGATGGCTTTATGTCAAAATGAAATGATAGACATGGTCTTCATTCTTGGAGAGTGCAATAGAAATCCCTTGTTGGCATCACGAATTTACTCTCAGCATTTCCCTGAAAGACCAGCTCTGGGATGAAAAAGTTTTGAAAAAGTTTTAAGCAGGTTTCTCGCCAGTGGCTCTGTTACTCCCTTAACAAGGAACAAAAGGAATTCTGTTCGCACAGAAGAAAATCAGTTCCAGGTCTTATTACGTGTTCAAGACAATAAGAATATCAGCATAAGGGAGCTAGCCAGGGACACTGAAATTAGCAGGACGACAGTGCAAAGAGTCTTAAAGCAACACCAATACCATCCGTATCACATTCAGTTGCATCAGGAATTACTGCCTAGGGATTTTGGGTCCCGAATCACTTTTGCGGATTGGGCTACTAACAAAATTAACGAAGAAGACGGCTTTTTTAAAAGGTGCTATTATCTGACGAATCTACTTTCCACAAAAATGGGTTGGTTAATAGACACAATTTTCATTATTACGATACTGAAAACCCTCCTATTTTTCGTACATATTCGCAATATCCTTGGTACTTTTTCGATGGGAACCTGAATGGAAGAATGTATCTGGACGTTCTACAGAATTAGCTTCCAGAATTATTGGAATATATCCCCTTGGCAGTAAGGCAGAATATTTGGCTACAACACGAAGGAGCACCATGTCATGCTACTCGAGAAATTCGGAATTTCTTAAACACGCGTTTCAACGATCGCTGGATCAGAAGAGGAGGGCCAATTCATTGGCCAGCAAGATCGCCTGACTGTAAAAAATGCTATTTCTTTCTTTGGGGTCAGCCGTCTATTTAGCTTTGAAAAAAAAGCAAAGCATATTCCAAGGCACACTAGATTATAGTGCATTAACAGAATTTTCCAAAAATTCTAAATATCTCAAAAACCGGTGTAAATAAGTGGAAAAAACCTTATATCGGGAGAAAGTAAATTAAATTTAGCTTTTCATTAACAAGGAAAAAATACATACTTCCATTTAAGAAAAAAAAGTTATTAGCAATATAAAAAAACAATTTTCACAGTTAAAAATATAAGAGTTTATTTTATGGAAAGCTTTGTGCAAATAGTGAAAATGATAGTTCATTTCTTCTCAAGTCAATGGTCCAAATTACATTGCCTTAATTTTGAATGTTCACGAGATTTTCAAAATGGCGCAAGACTCTGCAAAAGTTTTTTTTTCTGATTATTTCGAAAACCCATGATTTTAAGTATGAAGAAGGCTTATGAAATGGACCCTTATTTTTAATGAGAAATTCAAAAATGCAATAAAAATAGTATCATTTCATTTGAAAAAATGAAGTTGAGTCCGGTCCAGCAGATATGGGACACCCTGCATAACTGAAAATAATTTTAGGAGATGGAAAATCTGAATTGATAAAACTTTTGTTCAGCAAATTTTTCACTATTTTCATTGATGAGGGAGCTATCGAGAAAGTACGCTTAAATGTTGACACCCTGTATATATATATATATTTATATATATATATATATATATATATATATATATATATATATATATATATATATATAGAATATATATAGCATCTAATCGGGCGAAATTTCAAGAATTGTTCTAAGTTAGTAGGTACCTAGCTGACTCTCGCAAACAATAAACTATGTACCTTATATTAATTGTGCTATTGTTTACATTTTATACCATGTATTTTATTTATTCTTATTTTTATTTTATATATTGTTTTGTCACCATTCTGATAAAAGTATAAGTTTACTAATTATTGTGAGAATTCTTTTTGCACATACAGATGTGTAAACATCTAGGTGCAGACCTAACAAATTAGAAATTATAATCCGTTATTTTATATGAATTAATGATTATTTTGTTAAGATGGGATTTTTTGTTACATTTGAATTTGAAAAACATATATTATTTTTTTTTCACGTTTATTCGGTAGGTATCATTTTGTCGGCCGTTACAAGCAAGACATAAGATATCTATTATCGTTTGATATTCAAAACTTTTCGCATTATATTGCAGTTTACCAATATAACTGATTCCTGCATCTCCTGATAAATATATTTTGGAAGAGGCCTAGTATTTTTTAGAGCATCAAATAATTGCTTTGGAACCTCTCCTGTTGACCCCATGATGACCGGGATAACTTTCACTTCTCTCTGCTTCCATATCTCTTTTATTTCCTCAGCAAGTGTTGAGTATTTATCAGTTTTCTCTCTATGTTCCTTTTGTAAGTTTGCTGCGGCAAATATTATATTATTATTATTTAGAAAAACTCCAATCCGAAATCACCTTCCCTCCAAAACCGCCCTCGAAGGGGGTGTAGCGCGCAATTTTTCTCAAAAATTGAAAATATGATATGAGACCATATCCAACGTTTAATTTGAACATTTTTTAAAAATGTGATGCGGTTATCGTGCTACAGGAATTAAAGTCTGAAATATGTGTATTTCCGGTATGTGGAGGCAGCAATTTTTTTTTTCGAAAATTGCAAATATGAAACGGACAAATTAACAAAGAGTTAATATGTACCACCATTTAAATTGTACAGTTTTTTCTGAAGAATTACAGTTTTCGAGTTATAGCAGTAAAGTCTGAAATATGTTTATCTGCTCCGCGATGTTTTGTGATCACTGAATAATATCAAGTATTTACAACAGTATGTACATCGGATGGATAAGTACTATCTTCTTTAGTATTAGTCATTAGAGAACGTTCAACGATTTTCATGACTAATTTTACTCTCAAAAGTGTGAAATAAATATAAAAAAAAATAGTAATTCTATTGGTGCTGGTACTTTTGGAGTTGGTGCCTATAACTAATTACAACGGCACAATTTTTCAGTGCGCCATTTAATAAAGTCGATCCAATTTTTTGTAACAAATATTAATTGGATTGCAAAGAGGAGTGCTAAGAGATGGTGCTAAATTAAACTTATTACATTTCATCAACTATAGAGAATAAAGTAGGTACCGGATAAATGCGGGTGGGTTACTTTGGCTCAATTTTTGTAATATTTTTTAATAACTAATTTTATTTCTTTCAACTCCCCGTATTTGGGTTATTTGTCAAAGGTCTATTAAAATGTATGTAATGAAAATAATAAAGTATCGATAATTCCCAAATTTTTACCTAGATTCTTAGATTCTGAAGAATTGTCTACAATATGGGTAAGACTGACAGTGAGAATATTCCTCTTTTTAATGGGACTTTGTGAGCATTCCTAAATTTTCTGGTCGTACGTTTTGAGATAAAATACAAATATCATTCTAGCTTTACCTGAGGAAGGGAGTAAATATTCTTGAAAGCTTAGCATTAGTTGAAAAAAATGTATTTACCTAAGTATATGAACATAATTCTTCAATATATCTATACATTGATACATAATATATATGTGCAATTGCAAGAAAATCTTACTTTAGTAGTAACAAAAGAGTGATAATTAATTTGACTGGTTCAACTCCATGGCTCTTTTGAGATGACAGCGTGATTGTTTATTATCGATAATTATGATATGTGCTCTACTAAATTCAAAACCTTACACTTTGTTTGCCTCGTTTTAATCATTGAGCCGATTTCCTTGAATATCCAGAATAAAGCTACTACTATGAGGAAGATTTTTTCCGCTAAAGAAGACGTAGACGTAAGTTATTACACCTTGGTAAATCAAGGTCAGAATGTCTGGAAATGTATGAAATTCGCAAAGTGAGAATTAGGAAGTGTTTGAAAGACCAAGACAGTAGTGTTCGCTTGGCAAATTATACCTGAAGTAAGTGAGATACAATGAAAATGTAATAATTATATTGATTCCTTCTACGACCACCGCGCATGGATTCGTGATAATTACACATTCATAGTTTAACGTGAAGACTTACCCGAATAATGAACTACACACACAGTGCACATTCCAGAAAACACGGGAAACATCAGAGGCAACGAGAATAAGTCCTGGTCTACTTTCGAAGCCATATACTGAGAAATAACCTCATGAAACAACGAAATCAACACTGGAATCATCTAGAGCTTTTTAGATTAGATATATAAAGTCCATGGCAATGACATGGCACAGTTAGTGATATATAGTCGGTCATAGATCATAGACAGTAGAAAGTCGTATATAGTCAGAGAAATAGGTGTGAATATAAATGTGTATATAGTCATATAGATATTGGTGTATAGTTTGAATACCCATCGAATGTCTATTTCTTTTTTTTGTTTGCAAATCAGGTGAAATAGAATTTCAACGTCATAAACATACGTCTTCGATCAGATCGGCTGATTGTTATTTTGACGTTTATTATTGTTCTCTTTGACGTTTAACGTCAAACATTTCTTTTCGAAATATTGCCTTGTCAGAACAATCAAGTTGCATTTTATAAAAATAAATGACAAATGTTTATAAAACAGAGTTTATGTATAGGTGTATGATGTTACATTTAATACCGGTAAACTCAATTGTCTGTATATCCATTAAAACTTCATACCAGCTGAAGCGGTTGACATAAATTTTTTAGATATCAATAAGTTGAAGTTGCCCATAAACTAATTTGCGACAAGATTTGGCCGCTGTTCCGTTTACTCAAATATACTGCTATATCTAAGAAAATTTTAACTAGATAATAAATACTCTTCAACAATAACTCATGATTATAATAGAGCACTATATAAACATGGCAACATTCAGGAAAATATATTGTTCATCAATGAGAACTGATCCGGAATGAACAAAACACCGACTAGTATCAATAGCTAGGTACCGTTCATCGAAAACTCATAACGAATCCAATTTTCGCAAAAAGCGGTAGGCATTAAAACACGGCCAGCACTCCCAACGACCCTTGATTAGAGCCCCTGCGCGCCTAGCCCTATGGAGGGTGCATGTACTTTGAAACGTACATACAATCCGACGTGCATATATATATATATATATATATATATATATATATATATATATTCTGTGCGGTTGTGCAAATGAATGGGTTTACATAAAAAGCGTGGCGAGCACGTGCTGGTCGACTACCTTGTTCCTACTATGTGTATGAAGGATCAAAAATAATACGATCTACAAGTGCTTTCAATACAAGGCACGTCACATCACGGACCAGTGGGCCATTAGATCCTTCCTGCTGCCACTGCAGCAGCATTCATCCGCCTTCTATCGTTTCCTTTATTTCAAGCTTGTTTTTTACTACCCAAAATGTTTTCCCACGTACCAATTTTATTGTGATATTATGCACAAGCCGCAAAAAATCTATAGAATAATCCATCTCAGATATATATATTTCATATTAACATGAAACAGGCATTTATTGCGAGTTCTAGTTGACTTCCCAGGAAGGATGCAATTGTAATGGGAATAATATTAGAAAATTCTTGATTTGTAATATTTTCACCTTTTTAGGGTTCTACAGTTGGATTCAATGTTGCTTTCTTTTAGAGAATAATCGTACTTGTGTTTGTACTTATCTACGTGTCAATTAATACGGGTGTTTGGAAAAAAAAAATTGTCACAACTATCTTGACAATTAAAAATGATATCGACGTCGGACTGGTTGCAATTGATCTATGTAACAAATTTAAAGCAAAAATTGGTAATACATAGACCAAGACAATGTTTTAAAAAGCTTCATGAACTATTAGTTTAAAAATTCAAAATTATAAGTTCATTGAATTTTATGGAATCCCAATTTCTCCTATGCTCCTGTAGTGAGAAAAGTTGTATGTCATTGCGACACCCCAAACAGTTGAAGTCAGGTTGATTGAGCTATAAGCCATAGCATACCGAGTAGATGAAGTAGTAAACATAGCTCTTACCTATATCTAATGAGGTGCAAATACTGCAATATGACCCAAGAATATATTTTGGAGTGAAGAAGATATTTATGTGAAGAAATAAAGAGATCCAGTGGTCGAAATTCTACCGTAATTCATTAAACGTAATTCATTAAACTTATGTTTGAACATTATTGGTGTATTTCTGTTCAACAGCTCTATAATTATTGGGTATAATTCTTTGAACTTTATTTATCAAAGAAAATCTAAAAAATACGATTGCCAAGAATCTAACCAGTGTCAGCTGTAAGAAAGCAAGTAGGTACCTACACTATAAAAATAATTTGACATATTGATAACTATGAACGACTGGTCAACGTAAATTTACTTTATTTAATTTAATGTAGGTATTTGTAGTACATATTAATTTTAGCTTTCTACTCTTTTCCATTTAGGTACAAATAAATCATATGATTCTTGAAATACCTACTTTGATGGAATGGGAATCGACTGTTCCTAAAAAAGTCTACTACTACCTTTCTTGAAATGATATCGTCATACCAATTCTAAGTTGACACGTTGACACAACATTTAGAACTACCAGAATGGAGAATAAAAAACAGAACAGAACTAAGTAAGGAGTAGGAAATAGTATATGGAAAATACTTAAAATTCTAAGCAAGGTTCGATAAACATTTTTAAATGGACCGACTTTATTAGTTGGTGCACGGAAAAATACGAAATAATATTAATTCTATTGGTGCTGTTACTTTTGAAGTTGTGCAGTTGCAGTTAGATTGTTAACTTTTGACATCAACTTCACAAGTACCGGCACCAATAGAATTAATATTATTTCGTATTTTTCATTGCACCAACTAATAACGTTATCCATTTTTTTAAATATTTATCTCACACTTTTGAGTGTAACATTAGTCACTGCGGAAATACGCATAAGTATTTTAGATTTAACCATTTTACCACCGCAGTAACTCCAAAACCGTAACTCTAATGAAAAAATGTTCATTATAAATGTTGCTACAAATATTCTAGTCTTTGATGGGGTACCCTCATATTTTCAGTTTTCGAAAGGAATCGCCTCCTTCACATAGTCAAAATACATGAATGTAACTCGAAAACCGTAACTCTTTTGAAAAAAATCATTTTAAACGTTTCCAGATATTGTCCAATATTTAATTCTGGCATCTCGAATTTTAGATTTTCGAGAGCATTTGAATTTTTGATCGACTTTCCAAACGAAGGAGTTCTAACAATTTGAGAGCCCTTTTTTTACTTTCCCACCCTACCATATTAGCTATGTAAGGAAGGTGGTATTGTAATCGTGTACAATTTTCGGTATCGAGATTTTGACAAATGTTGACGTTTCAGAGTTTCCTGAGGCAAAAAACATATTTTCAGCCATTGGTCTGGCTGCCTGTCTGTCTTTGATAGCATTATCTCAGAAAAGGATCGACGGATTTTGTTGCTTTATTTTTTCTCGCCGGTGAGACAGAATGAGATTCCTGTTAGCATTAGTTGCTGTGTAATAATCAAAAAACTTGTTTTGCTTTGAAGCGCGAAAACAGCTCTATGTATTTTAATAAAACTTGCCTAAAGTATTCTTCTAGAAGCCTATAATCCTTTTGCTGCGTCATCTCTCAGAAAAAATCTAATGCTTGAAATATTGTCTATCTGTTTCGGCATATTCTGGCTAAACGGATCATCTTGCGAAAAAATGTAATATGACCATTGTTGTTTGTCTTGACTTCTGAAAAAATAATTGATCGCACGATTTGATCCGACAATTTTTTTCTTTCATGGAATTAGCCTTCGAGCGGTAGGAAAGTGGTGAGAGTGGACAAATTAGACTTTTTTGGTTCGTACTCCTCTTTCGCATCGTAGACATATATATGGCAATTTCTTTCGAAAATTGAAAATCTGAGGGAACTACATGAAAACCAGATTATTTGTAGCAACATTTATAATGAACATTTTTCCTTAGAGTTGAGGTTTTCGAGTTAAAGCGGTGTTAAAATGGTAAAATCTAAAATACTTATGCGTATTTCCGCCGCTATGTTTTGAGATCTTAAATAATAACAAAAACAAGCAAAGAATATACGTGGGTAACAGCATAAGCACCATCTTTTTCGGTATTAGACAACGTTCAACGATTTTCGTGACTGATACTACACTACAAAATTGTGAAATAAATATTTTTTACATAAAAATACAAAATAACATTAATTCTATTGGTGCTGGTTCTTGTGAAGTTGAGGCCAGAAGTTATCAATCTAACTGCAACTGCACAACTTCAAAAGTAACAGCTTCAATAGAGTTAATACCTATTATTTTATATTTTTCAGTGCACCTTTGTTGGTAACGTCGATATAATTCTTTGTAAAAAATATTTATATGATTTCTTATTCATTCGCAAGATAGTTGTGTTGAAAAATGGAAATTTGAAGTAATATACGGAATATACGGCTTTACTCAAAGTTTATAGGAGAACCGAAAATTTTAATTACAAAATTATTTTCAATAGATTCTGACTCATACTTGACCTATTTTTTATAAAATAAACCATATGGCCCTAAATAGGATTCAGACACACCTAACAAAAACATATCTTTTTAACTTTAAACCTTGTTACTCCCCTGAATCCATAATATCTAGGTACCAATAATTTATATGCCTACCCTTCCGTTAAATTTTGATGAGAAATTTAATGAGTTTTCTGAAATATTTGAATTGTATCAGTGTTAGTGTCGAGCGCAAAATATGGCCACGCAAAATTTAACCCTTGGGTCAGCTTTAAACGTTCGAATAACAATCAATATATATGTCGGAGCGATGTGTAGCCCCCCACACAGGCTCGGTGGGTTACCGTGTTCTGGAGCACCCGGCTCGGTGCCCTCAAAGACACCCCCCGACTGTTTTATCAGCGTAAAATGATAATTACATGACAACACTTGGTTTATAGGGAGAGGCCAAGGCGGCGCTTCCAAATTTATCATGTGAATCGAATAATTTCGGTGGAGATGAGAGCAAGTGAAAATTAAAAAATCTTTATTGACTTACACCGAGCCAATGTGTTTATAAAGAACGATGAAGTCGATACAAAAAAACAGCAGAATTCAATTGATCTTTGAGGTCCACAGTACGAGGTTCCTATTAGATCGTTATTGAAAATAACAAAATAAAAAATATGCAAGTCGATATTATTTTTAATCCTTGGAATACTATGGAGACACAAAATAGTCAAAATAACTGAATATCTCTAAGAAAAAAATAGACAAAGTGATTATTGAAGAAGAATTATCCTAATAATCTTGCTATTATTTAAAATATCTAGTCAGACTTGGATAAAGTAATTAAACTCAATATTTTTTTTTATTGAATTATAACTTCTTATGGCTCGTCCTGGCATGAAAATCTGAGGAATGAACGATATATTTCGATGTTACGACACCTCGAAAGCATCGTCCCCACGTAGTCTTCACTTTCTGAATATTTTATTGGTACGAAAAAAAAAATATTATGGATTGTGTCACGCTCGAAATTCTATTGATTTGGTAAATTTCTTATAGAAATGTACCTATAGCTAGCATCCGCACTTTTGAAGTTCGACAAAATTTCAACTTTTCCTCGGGAGCAAAAATTAACTACAAAGACTCCATATTTATATTTGTCATAATAACTGCCCATCCAGGGATGGAACCCAGCGAAGTGGATTTGAGCATTATAAAACAAAGTTTACTTTATTGGATTCTTCTGTAGATGGCAACTGATAACAGAATATCTTCTAGAGAATGTAGGATCATTGACGATTGACGTTTATCCTTCGAATTGAGACGTTAAGTGTTTGGAAAAGCTCCGTATACAAATTTATGAATGTTTATTACAAAAAAGAAATTATATCATGTTCTAATCTATCTGAAAAAGTTAAAAAGAAAATCTTCGTCGACGAACCTATCCGTATTGTTTGATTTTAAATACAAATTTTACCTTATCAATATTTTTTTCTTAAAAGAATCTCCACTATTGTACCTACACCTACAAGTGAAATGGAGACTTGATTAAATAACTTTACACACATTCATGACCTATTAAACATTTTTTGTTTAAAATTTGGAACCAACTTGTTACTAAATAATTATCATGAAGTTAAATGGTTGAGTAATATTTTAGCCTCAACTGTATCCTGGACGTTAAATAAGATGGATATTCTTGCGTTCTATTATTTCATGAAACCGCAAAATGACACCAATCATATTTTATTATTTTGTCCATTTACAATTTTTGCCGATTGTTCTTGGTACATCACTGAGAAGCTAATAAATGTTTTATCCTTTACGATCCCATTTTCAGTATGGCGTCCATATGAGAAAAAAGTAAAGTAAATCAGTGGCAAAAAAAAACGATTTCGAGATAAGATGTGGCATTTAAGGAAATTCATATAATTAGATGAAAAAATATCGATCGATTAAATAAGCAAACATGATATGAAAGATTTGTTATCAACAATAATGCAGACACACACAAACAAATTTATTGCTTGAGTTATGAAATATAAATTTATGCACCTGAATTATCTGAAATGTCACAATGACTTTGTAACGTCTATGAAATAAAGATTGCGTTGCCTTCGGACATACGTGCAGCGCCCTATCATTGTATAAAAGGACATAAGCTTGACATACTGACGTCGCAGCTTAGATCGACAAACGTAGTAGATAATTTCATGATAATGAGATGCGATGAGACGTATAGCGATATGTACGTAGCTCGTGAATGATTACACACAATAGCTATGATTCGTGAAACAAACTGTACGCATACATCCATCATCAATTTTGAAACACTCAATATAAATATAAATATAATGTATACCCATACACAGATTAGACTGTTCGGAATATTAGGCTTCCAGCTCAAATTAAAGTTTGGTTATAGGTATCGAGAATACTCTGCACTTTGTACCATGCGTCTTTTCTTGGCTGCTGATTTTGAAATAAATGTTTGTGTAGAAGATAAATATTATATGTAAATTAAAGTCCTCCACCGCGCTGAGCTGGTCTTTGTTCGAGCTAATCTCAGAAATTACAGTACGGATTTTCATACAGTTTTCACTTATAGAGGCAGTTATTGCCTAAGAAAGTTATAGGCTATAATTCATGAATTTTGCGAAAATACGCCTTCCGTATTATATTTGTGATTTGAGTTGAAGAAAGCATCCCTTCTGAGAGCTTTAAGCTTTGAAAATAGTCAAAGATACACGAAAATAATGATACAAAATTCTAATAATGTCCGCGGTAGCATTTGTCTATCTTTTAAGGTTGACCTGCGAAGCCGGCGCGAATCACTAGTTAAAAGATAGATCTCTATTGTTGTGACACAGTTTTTATTCAGTTTATTATTAATTCCAAATTGTAGAAATCACCCTGTAAATATCAAAAATAAATGTCGTTCTGTATCCAGCTGACATGAAGTGAAAATCACGTAAAAACCAAAAAGGGTAACTTTGATAAATAAATTTCCACAAATAGCTAAGCAGATCAGCAGTATAAAAGGCGTGCTGCTTCGCATTAAAATTCAGTCAATTTCTTCGACTCATTCCGAAAACATCTCATGTCAGCTTCTGCAGGTTTTCCATATATACCGAGAGTTTTATTTCACTACTAGTCTTGCTATCTTGTCTAAATTCTCTCACGCTAATTTTAACTTTCAGGACTTATTTGGGCTTGTTCCCCAAGTAGTTGACTCTAATATTTCAGGACTCACTTGGGCTGGTTCCTCAGGTAGTTGACTCTAGTGAGAAAGGCTTGTCGCCTCTCTTACACTCCTACTTCCTTCAGGGCTTACTTGGGCTTGTTCCCCAAGTAGTACACCACCACTCGACATATATTATCAATATTACAGTCATATTTGGTAATTCATCCAGTTTTCTTTCTTTTATTTCATTCACTTCATGGCGTGTGTATATTCGTTTGACGAAATGTGTATTTACTTTTTGTAGGTCTTACATTATAAATAACTCTAGAGAAAGAAGAATAAACAATTTATTAACTTCTTTTTATATCAATATACGTAGAGTTGTAGAATTCTCTGCGCTTTCCATGATCGGTTTGAATCAGCATTTCTGTCAAATGGACTATGTATATGTCACTGTTAAAGACGTTGAATGGGAAAGGAGGTGAATTTCCGGCCAATGACAAGAACTATTTTTTTAATCGGCCAATGTTTAAATTTATTATTTTATCAATGGATGATTTGCTCATTACTGTTTATGTTATTAAACAAATAAACATGAGAATATAGTATACTATTTTATAAGTAGGTATACCTACCTACTGCCCTGTATCGGTCAGATCAAACGATCTTTGCCATTTTTAATGAACATAATTATTATTTTTTTTTATAAGATATCTCAAGTTTTAGTTCGCAGCTGTAAGTTTTCACTTTTGTTTCATATTTAACATTCCAGAGCTAAATGACATTTGAATAAAGCACGCACTTTATTAAGGTACTGCACTTGTTTTCTGAATCATCTAACATTACCTAAATGTTCAGAATTGGCCGATTTTTGAGTGGATTCACGAGAATGCCCGGTCAAAAGAATGTTATCATCTTTTGGCCAAATCCAGTTTCGGTTCATTGATGTGAACGGCCAACGTACATGGGATTTGACGTATGTGGTCGCCCATTGATGTCATTTCTTAGATTTACGACTCTAACCGTTACAAATGCATGAAGTTACAAATCCTTAACATTCGCTGGAGGCTGCCGGGGGAGGTATTTCATTCCGTACCGCCATAACGGATAGAGGTGCTTGGTTGGATATTCTGTAACATTGGTACTCACAGCAGCAGCTATATTTCCAGCAAATCTTGCAGGATGATCATGCAACCTGCGAATTGTCACTGTAAAGGTTTTCTATTTTTGACCAACTTTCAAGACGAAGGTATACAATTCGACTGAGTGCATTTTTTAATCTATTATTTACGTTCGTACGCAGCTTCCGCATAGTAAACGTTGTCTAATTTTGATACCTTTTTTTTTGAAACGAGGTCCCATATTCGAAATTAAAAAACAACATATCCTTCCTTCGAAAAATGTCTCCTTATTTGAGTCGACATAACTAAAGAAAAGACCATATCCGACGAATTTAAAAAAATACGGTTTCCGATTCACAGCAATAGAAAAGTTTGGAATATATATATTACCTATATGCTTTAGAATCTTATAATATAAGTTAACATTCAAAGATTTTGATAATTAACCATACATTTAAAATATGAATCAGTTACTTCGCTTGGTTGCTGCCAAAAGTCTTATCTATCTATAATTGCACCAACGAATAAAGCTGGTCTTAGTTTTATTGTAATGTTTAATAAGCCTTCCTCAAAAGTGAAACGCGTCATTTTTGTAAATGTTTAGGTTTCTATAAGAAGTTTACCTAATATAGCCAATTTCTACCTTGCACAAAGTTAAAGAGCTTTAGGAAGATTGTGTAAGTTATATCCTAAGATATAGTTATTCCAACGAAAATATTAAAGACATTTCGCATACTTCAGAACAGAGAACAGTAAGATTGGAAAGAGCTAAAATATCTCTCAATCAACGATAGTTGCTTCCAGAAACGGCGTGACATGAGAAGCAGTTTTTTTGATCTCGTTATAAAACAGAAATAATTATCTTCCCACAACTACTGAATAGAAAGAGAATACTGAATAAGCATATTTTTTACATAAATGATAGTTCTTTGAAAACATTAATTTGAAATAGTTATTATTAAAAAAAATCCGATTTTTTTTAATGATGTTTCGTCATAAAATGGAAATACACTTTTTTCTAATATTGTTATTCATTGGATTGTTGTGAATTTTATAGCTAACTCATTAAGAATAAAACAATAATACCTAACAATACTAAGATGAGATTATTTTCTGGTGATATTATTCACTTTCTTATGAAAAACTACAGTTATTATCCAATTCCAGAGTTATCACAAATAACATGATTATATATCATTGACCAGGTATCTATATGGCTACATTGCGTTTAAAATCTCATTTCATTCTATCTTCTGTCACTATATTTATATTTAAATTAAATCTACACGAGGTGATAAAAGCAGAAACACTTATTTAATAAAGGTGTAACACAAAATGACATGAAATTCCTCGGTAACGATATTTTAATGTCATAAATTGTAGCCAGAAGGATATTAAATCGGTTTAATTGGATAAACATGTAGTGCGCGGGTATGAAATCATAATATTGTGCTTATTATATTCTACGATGTTATACATAATTTTCAAAAGAATGAAAATGATATTATTATATATCTAAGTGGCACACAAAAATTATTCTCTACATGATAGAACTCAATTACCTACTTTTGAAAATATGACATTCATATATTCGACATTTTATCCAATCTACACCTACTAGAAAAGATGTTGTTGAAAAAGTATTTTTTTGCCTTTATATATGCCTAGATCTGCTCAGTCTTATAGTTTTAGGAAAATAACTATATTTTCCATTGCTCTTGGTGTATCTTTACTTAGTTATTGAAATAACATAAAATATGTTGGTGAGAAGAAAAGTTTTGTGAGAAATGTTTCAAGTATTCAAACAATTCTCAGCTAAAAGATTTTTGATATTGAGTATAATCGATGTAGCACAAAAGTTTTAACATCATGGCTAAAATTTTCATTTTGGGTAACATGTGGCTCAGTATTTAAATATTGCAAACTATTTTTAAAATTTTGTTAAATGATTGGACTAAGGTAATTTTTAAAGTACTTGGTCTATCATGGCAATTATTACAAAAAATATCCCTTTTCTCACCCCCTCAATATCCCAAATATGTACTTTAATGATAGTGACATAGTGACAACTACAGCACTAAGAAAAAATATGAACTGACGTACTTACTATCTGAGTACAATCTTCTAGGTGTCTATACGTTCTACAGACATATATATATATATATATATATATATATATATATATATATATATATATATATATATTTTTTTTTTTCTTCTTGATGGTTTTTGAGCCAGCTGGATTTATTTTATTGTGTTGGATTTCTTGGGGATACGACTCGAAATGAATTGGAAAAATGTGAAATTGTTATGAAACAATTATGTCTTTATTTAATGTAATAATTGGAAAAATATATATACGTTTCGACCATAAACTTTGTGGTCTTTTTCAATATGTTTATATTATTCAACTAAATTAAATAAATTCCTTAAAAATAGAAACTAAAAAATGGTCATTCTGTAATGAAAAAATTTTTTTTTTGAAAATTACTATTTATTTATAACAGTTAAAAAACATATACAAAACATCATCTACCTAATATCGTACCACTCCACTCGCATCTCATTTCAGAAACTGAAACACTACAATCATTATTAATCTCGAGAGAAACCTCAGCACAATGGATATAAAAACAATAAAAATTTAATTAACAATGTAATTGACAATCAAAGAAGAAGTTTTTTATTAAGAATGATATTTTAGTTTTGATTATTTTGTGGAAACCATGGTTTTTCGAATCCTTATGTCAAAGGTATGTTGTTTTGTATATGTTTTTTAACTGTTATAAATTCTAATTTTCAAAAAAAAAATTTTTCTTTACAGAATGACCATTTTTTAGTTTCTATTTTTAAGGAATTTATTTAATTTAGTTGAATAATATAAACATATTGAAAAAGACCACAAAGTTTATGGTCGAAACGTATATATATTTTTCCAATTATTACATTAAATAAAGACATAATTGTTTCATAACAATTTCACATTTTTCCAATTCATTTCGAGTCGTATCCCCAAGAAATCCAACACAATAAAATATATATATATATATATATATATATATATATATATATATATATATATATATATTATTTTCCTGTTGATAGGCTTGAAGTTCTATTATCTCTAGGTATAAAGCAACTTTTGAAATCTTTACAGGTAATAGCAAATTATTTCTATTTCTAACAAGGTTTTGAGAGATTTCCTGAAGGGCAAGAATAAGACTGTTAGGAGTGATTATAGATGGATTATCTTCAATCGTGCAAAATTTATGGCATTCAGAATATCGTTCAAATTGTCCTCAATTACTAAATAGCTTTCCATAAGTTTTTCACATATCTCGAAGAAACTGAGTTTGGCTTCGACGATAGCTAGCTTATCATTCAGCTGATGAACTGCTCTCTCAATTTTACCTATATTATCGTTGAAAACTTTTCTATCAATAGTTAAGTTTTGAATGGATTCGTTAAATGTTTTGATTAGAGAAGTGGATACTGATATTTGATTCTTTAATAGGTTTTCGATTTGATGTTGGTCGGTCTGTAATTTGTGTATGCTGTTGTTATAAAATTCGCCATCAGCTGCTTCTAAATTACCTGTTATAGCCTTGAATATACTACCAATTCCGTCTATAATTACTCGTTTGTTGCGTTTAGTGTCAATTATCACTTCATTTTAATTTTTCTTTGAGTCCTTACGTCTGAGTGGAATGAGTTCATAGAATGATAGTCTGGCTTTAGAGTCTTGTGTATTATGTCGAGTATTCTGTTGTTGTTCTCAAAGGCAGTTGGTAGTCCCGATATATTTTTGTGTACAAGAAGCGTCCATTTGTCGTTTGAAATGACTATTCGGCTTTCGTCATTATAAAATACTTCAAGGGTGTTGTTTATTGGTTCTATTTGGTATTGACAAAAGGCCGTTGTGACCATTACGGAGTACCTGAAACCAGTTAGATCTCAGAGCATAGTTTCATGCGATCAAAGTTGATTTTAGATTTTTGATTAGTATAAGGATTTAGTAATATTGCTGAATTATTATGGATTTCTAAAATTTCAAAGGGTCCATTGAATTTGTTTGCGATTTTATTTTTTATTTGCGATTCTTTGATATAAACTTTATCACCTACGTTAAAATTTTGAATGTTATCATGAACATGTTTATCAAAAAGAAGTTTGGCTTTCTCCTTTTGTTTTTCTGTTCGGGCTCTGGCTAATTTGTAAAAATGAGAGAGACGATTATTCAAATCTCTTACGTATTTAGTAATTAGCTCTTTCTCATTGTAGTATTTCTCAGGAGGTCTACTGGAACAGTATCCGAAGACAAGTTCATATGGAGTGAATCCGTGTGTCTTATTCGCGGAATTATTATAACAGATAACTGCGTACGGTAGTATATTAAACGGATGTTCGTGAGGGTGTTCTGCTATGTGAACTCGAATCATTTCCATCAGAGTCGAGTGGAATCTTTCAACTGATCCGTTTGATTGAGGGTGTCCTACACTGGAGTAGTTTAATATCGTACAATGTGCAAAGGTCTTTCAGTAGGGCGTTGTCAAATTCTCTGCCATAGTCACAATGGATCCGCAATGGTGTACCATAGTGTTGGATGTAGACCATGAGCGTTTTAACGACTGATTTGGTGGATTTGTTTTCGATTGGATAAGCTTGACCAAATTTTGTCAAATCATCTCTAATAGTTAACGCATAGTTTCTTGTTGGAATTTCTAGGATATCGATGTTTACTCGCTCGAAAGGGGTCTTTGGTGTTTCGGTGATAACCAGCGGTCGGTCGAGGTTTTTACGGCATGTTTTGTTTCTTTGACAATTTTCGCAGTTTTTGATAATTTTTTCTACGTCTCTAGTTAGACCATTCCAGTTGTATTTCTCTTTTATCCTTCTAATTGTTTCGTTGATACCTCTGTGTAGGTTCGTTTTGCCATTGTGATATTGATCAAGAATCAATGGTATTTGATCTTCGGTTGGTGTTTGAGTGATATTTTGGAAAACTTTGAATTTGATTTCTTTTTCAGCGTTGACGAAAGATAAAACTTCTAAAACTGGTAAATCTACGTTCGTATCTATGCAGTTGTTTGGCGATAGAAGATCTTGGCTTCTATACAGTGCTCCGAATAGATATTCATTAACTGTATCTGGCAATAAGAAAATATTTCCTATTTTTAACTGTCTTGCTAGATGCGACGTTAATCTTTAGATGTTCGAAATCTAGATTGTCTTCAAAATTATCGTTTATAATTTTTTCATTAATATCCGTTAATTCGTTTTGCCTGAAGAAACTAATAATATTTTTGTTACTTTTATCTAAAATTTGACCGTTAGAAAATTATGAACGAAAGTATCAAATTCTTCGTACATCCTATTGTTATCTTCGAAATTTATTTCTTTTTGTCTCGTCATCGCATTCAGTTGTAATGAGAGTTCGATAAGGGGTTAATTGTGATTCAGCTTGAAATTTTGAAAAATCTTTCACATGGTTAATTTTGATTCTGGAAAAGGCATCCGCGTTCTTGTTGATTTTTCCCGGTTCATATTGAATTTCGTAGTCGTATTCCTCTAATTTCGATCTCCAGCGAGCTAAACGACTGCCAGTATCTTTAACTGAAAAGAGCCATGATAGAGGGCGATGGTCTGTAATAAGGGAGAATTTTCAGCCAAAAAGATATGGTCGGAAATATTTTACAGCCCAAACAATCGCTAATAGTTCTCTTTCGATTGTTGAATATTTGGTTTCGGCCTTACAAAGGGTCCTGGAAGCGTACGCAATCGGGATATCTTTTCCGAATGGTCCTTGGGACAAAACAGCTCCAATCGCGAAATTACTAGCGTCGGTGGTAAGAACAAATGTTTCCTCGAAATTTAGGTATATAAGAACAGGGGTGGATGTTAGTGCTTCCTTCAGATTTTCGAAAGAGTTTTTACAGTCCGAATCAAAATCAAAAGGTATATCTTTCTTGAGTAAGTTAGTAAGTGGCTTGGAAATCTTAGCAAAATTTTGTATAAATCTTCGATAGTAACCTGCTAAACCTAAAAAGGATTTTATTTCTTTTTGATTTTTCGGTTGCGGAAAATTAAAAATACACTCAACTTTCGATGGGTTGGGTTTGACACCGTCTTTGGTTACTAAGTGGCCAAGGTAAGCTACTTATTTATGAAGGAACTCACATTTGTCGGGCTGAATTTTCATATTTGCCTGTCGTAGTCTTTTGAAGACCTCTGTCAGTCTGTCTATGTGTTCATGGATCGATGGGGAGTACACAATTATATCGTCCATATAGACCAAGCATCTTTCGTTCTGAATTCTCAACAGGATGTTGTCCATCACTCTTTGGAAAGTTGATGGAGCGTTCTTCAATCCAAATGGCATTCTGACGAATTCGTAGTGTCCGTTTTCGACTGAAAATGTCCTTTGGGTCGATTTCGATTTGATGAAATCCAGAGGCGAGATCAAGGGTAGAAAAGTATTGGCATTTTCCCAGCTGGTCCAGAAGATCCGAGATATTTGGTAATGGATACTTATCGTCTATGGTAATTTCATTAAGCTTCCTGTAGTCTACAACTACTCTCCACTTTTGTTTCCCAGATGCATCCATCTTCTTTGTAACAAACCAGACAGGTGATGAAAATGGTGAGTTTGAAGGTCTAATTATTCCTTGGTCGAGTATTTTATTTTTCTGGCTTTTAACTTCTTCTTTATGCACGTGAGGGTATCGGTATGATTTCGTGTATGTAGGTCTGTCCGAATTAGTTTTGATCGTATGTTTTATTTCGTTCGTAAATGTAAGTCTGTCTCCTTCAAGGTAGAATATGTCGGCATAATCAAGGCAAAGATTGGTAATCATTTCTGATTCTTCTTGATTTAGATGTTCTAAGCGAAGCTGATTTCTAATTTCGGGAATTCTATTGGCTTCAATATTGTGTTCATATTTATTGAGACTGTTAATAGAAACATGCTGAATTGGTTCTAGCACGATGTCTGAGAGGTCGATTGTTTTATTATTTGCGTTCGGATTTAATATGGTAGTGAAAAATTCGCCCTTCTCGTTAACTTTAACGAGAGCATTTGGGAGGCGCACTTTATCTATTTCTTTAGCAGATAATATTGCATCAGTATTAGAGAGGGCACACTTGAGTTTGAAAACTTGTTCAGTGCGAACATCTATAGATATAGTGTTTGAATTCAGATGAATAGTTCTACTTTCCGATTCTACATTTGAATTTTCGTTTACTTTAAATAAGGGTAATTTCTTTTTTTTTCAAGTCTACTATACATTCGTAATGATCCAAAAAATCGGATCCGAGAATTCCATCAAAATCAATATCCAAATTACATATGTAAACTTTATGAGGGTCCTTGAAATTGAAAGGAACTAGGGTAGATTCATTTATATTGATTTTTTGATCTGTTATTCCCTGGATCATAACGTTTTCTGAAAATCTTTGAGGAAAATTTCGACATGCATTAGGTTTAAAGATGGAAAGTCCTGCTCCTGAGTCGATTAGGAATTTAAATGATTTTGAAGTGTCGGTAATGTAATACAGATTTTTCGATTTGACTGAAAGTAGAGAATTTAGATGAAGTTCTGTTCGGGGAAGTTGAGGTTCGGGTTGAAGTCGTCCAGATTCATGGTTTGAATTTGGGCGTGATTGTTTTTTATTTCTGGATTCTCGTCGAAAATCCGAATTTGGTTGGACACTTGGATCGTGATAGTAGGGATCTTGGGATAATTGATCTTCACTCGAAAAATTATAAGAAGTTTCATTTTCATATGGATCATAACAATCTGAGTTAGGATCTTGTACGTTATTGAAATGATAGGTTCCGTTTTGTTGGAACTTATTATAATTAGGATTAGGCTGTACGAGTGAGGATCTTATATTGCCTATATTAGGGTTTTGTCTAATCACACTAGGGCGATCTCTTCGAAACATTGGATTAGGTTGGAAGTTCGACTGAAGTTGTTGTCTTGGCTGTTGAGACTGTTGTGGAAAACTAGGTCTGATTTGTTGTTGTTGGAAATTTAATTGATAGTTCTGACTTTGGGAAAATTGTCTTTGTCTACTTTGTCTATTATAAGCCGTAGTACATGATAAAAGGAAAGTGTTTAAGAAGATTTGGTTGGCACCGAATACTGGCACGACCGAAAATATCTCACTCAACTTATACGGTTCGACTGTTCTATTTTCGTTGTTATCGTTTGCTTGACCGTCGTTAGGCATTGTGATTTTATTATTTCTTAATCTCATAAAATGTTAACAACAAACAATGTGAATAAAAATTTGATAATGTATTGGGCAAAAGAACTGTTCCTAATAAAAATAAACTAATAGTATAGCGAGATGATTCTTTAAGGATTTACAGCGATCTCCACATTTGTAGCTGCAATCCGGCTCCACAAGCTTTGCTCCGGCAGGTTAGTATTCACGTGTTCCCGACGTTGGAGAGACCGTCTACAAAGGGTTGGTTGGCTGGCTGTGTTGGCTTTTGTTCGTTATCTTCTTTAAGGTTTGGGAACCACCACATTCAGTTAGGATTTCCGTTTTCTGAATATGTAGAGGATATCCCACTTCTGACACCAATTTTTATATTTGCTTTTTGACTTTTAAGTTTTTAAAAACAATTTATTTAATTATAATATAATATTTAAAAAAAATTATTACAAATTTGGACATAGTCTTGTCCTTACTCAAGTGAGTTAATAACTGATTCTATAATTACAATTTTCCTTATTTATATAAAAAATAGTGCTGATATATGTGGTAAAGTCACGTAGGCCATTTGAGCACATCGGATGATGGTGGTGGCGTGATGTTCCGTCAGCGTTGCCTTGGGAACTTCGGTTCACTGTATTATCCTTGGAAATGGTAGTGGCGTGATGCTTTATCAGCGTCTAGGAAATATGGCGCCGAAATTGGACCATGGGAACCGTGTTAGGCCTGCTACCAAGTATTATGGAAAAAATGGGATGATGTCCTTGAACTTTACATTGTTCATATGGAATGTTATATAACATATATATATATATATATATATATATATATATATATATATATATATATATATATATATATATATATATAGGTCGGTTTACAATGTCTTTTGACGTTGTCCGACACCTAATTTCCAGCCTCTCCGATCTTCACAGTACTGATGTGTTATATTTCTCTCACTCATGCTTTTATGCATGATTTTCTATTTTCTGCCACTATAGTTTTGGCCTTCCTCGTTTTCTTCTGCATGTTGATTGCCAATGGATTATTCTTTTAAGCCATCAGGCATTTGACATTCTTGTCACGTGTCCGTACCACGTAAGCTTCTTTTTCGATATCCTGCGTTATCGTGTCTTCTATTCCCATCCGTTGTTTTATGATATAGTTTCTTATTCTTTCTCTTCGTGAAATGCGCATAGATCTCCTAATTGCCTCCATCTTAACTGCCTCAACTCTTTTCTCGTGTCTATCTTCAATTCTCCAGGTTTCTGATCCATATAGGAGGGTGTTTTTTACCAGTGCCTCATAGATATTAAATTTCCGTTTCTTGGTTATTTATATACTTCATAGGATTCCATTCGGAGCTCCAATAATTTTTTTGGCTTTGACTATTAGTTTTCCGATTTCTTTTACATCTCTTCCTGTGTTCTCGAATGCAATGACCAGATATTCATATTCCTGACACTGAAGGTGTGTGTGTACCACACATAGATACTTTGTCTTGGCTTTGTTGACTGTCAAGCACCATTCTCTGTATTCATCTATTAGCTTTCGCATCATATAATGCAAATCATCTTTATCACTGGCTATTATGACTTGGTCATCCGCGAACTGGAGGGTAAACAAGCATCTATCATCAATTTCTATTCCTATACCCTGGACCTTTCTTTTCCAGTTTTTTGTGCCATTGTTCCGTATATTTTAAAAAGTGTGGGAGAGACACAGCATCCTTGACGCAATCCTTTATTCACCATGAAATCTTCCGTGACCCCTTTGCCTACCTTAATTCTTGATTTTGATTTCCTATATAGTTCTTGAGGAGCTGTTACGTAGGTGTGATTAATGTTGGATTGCTCTAAGGTCCTCTATAGTTTTGATACTGGGACTGTGTAGTATGATTTTTGGAGGTCAACAAATATTAGGTGCGTTTCCAAGTTTCTAGCACTTCTCTTTTCTATAACTTCTTTTAAGGTAAACACGTTGTCTGTACATGATCTTCTTGCAGTAAAACCACACTGTTCTTCCTCTTCTTTTTCTTTATAATTCTCTTCAATGAGATCACGTAAAATTCTGCCATAGTGTCTGCTCATTGTGCTTGTAACCGAGATGCCCCTATAGTTATTGCAGTCCAGTTTATTTCCTTTTTTGTGGATAGAGGAGATGAGAGCTATTTTCCATTCCTTGGAGACGGGATATCCATTCAGGCATTTATTAATAATAACAGTTAAATACTTAAAGAGCTTCCGAGTTCAATATTTCAACATTTCCGAGTATATTCCTTCTGGACCGCTAGATTTATCCGGTTTGAGGTTTATAACAGCTTTTCTCACTGTTTCATCAGATACCTCAACTTCCTCTCCTTGTTCATTGAAGTGTCTTAGAGACTCAGTTCTATATTCTTGAAGTAGGTATTTGTAATGTTTTAACCATTGTTTGGGTTTAATCGATTGAATGTTCGCTCCGTATTTCCTGGGTTCTTAACAGTTGATATGAATTTCCATTTTTCTGAGCATTTCCTATCCCAAGAATCATTTTTTGTTATGGTAATTTCCACTCTTAGCTGTCTTTTCATGTATTTGTATTCTTCAAGGTCTTGTTCACTATTTTTAGTTAGCCTTTCCAGATATTTTTGTTTTTTTCTTTAACCATTGTCTCTATCTCCCCATTCCACCAATATTTCTTGTTGGTGCTGTTCTTTTTTATTCCTAATGCTTCTTGTGTGGTTTCTGTTAGACTCCTGATAATGCTCTCATAGACTTCGTCAAACGTCAGAACTGAGAAGTTGCCGAGTCATCTCTGATAAAGAAATACCGTATTGTCAGTCTTAAGTATGAGTAAGACTGACAATTGTTTCCATGGTTGGCACACTATTAGGACTCTTACATCATTAATTTGCAACTTTGTTTTTTGTTAAGTGATTACGTAGTCAATAATTGATTTAAGGTTTCGAGTATTCTGTGTCCATGTATAGCGATGAATATTTTTATGCAAAGGTGGATGAGTCTTTGGCCGTTATCGTTGATTGTTTCCTCTCCAAGTCCCCACAACTGGACTGTTGTGTTGTTTTCCCGTTCTTCCATTGAAGATTGGTAAATGCATAAAATATCATGTATAATCCATTTAAGTAAGCAGATGTATCATTTCACAGGTGACTTGTCATGAAATTTCAGCGTTGTCAAATCATAAAATCTAAAAAGATCAAAATCAGCTGATGCCGGTCTAATAGGTTACGATAAGTAATGTTTTCTCACATTCATAGAAGAATGACTTTCGATTTGATCTAGTCATCTCTATATGTCAGAATAGAGTGATGAAATTGAGCGTGGTATTTATAAAACCAGAGTAGTCATTTTGGCCTGTGTATGATCCCAACCAGAGGCAGAATTCCTATTTATGTACATTTTTAACTCCTTGTACCCATAGCTATAACTCATATTATCATTCATGATATGAAATATGATAAATTAATTTTTCCTGACAAACTTTTGATGTAAGGTAGGTACCAAATTTTATGGTCTTTTCTAGTACTTTATTATGTACCAAGAGAATAGAAAGAAATTTGTGAGCTCAGTAGAATGAAAACAAAGACTAAAATGACCACAATAACACCAACACTTTATTTATCTAACCTCTTCAGAGTTAAACCCGTAACTGACTTAAATTTACAATGTTTACCTTATAATATATATGTTTGTTTTTGTATTCTTGAATTGTTTTATGTTAATAGAAAGGTGAAGTCATTTAATGAATAATATTCTTTGACTTAAGCCGAGCTTTCGAGAATTTTTATTCTCTTCTTCAAGGCAACCTATTTATTAAGTCTATGGAGTTCTTAACAAAGTGTGAAGAGAACACAGAATTATAATACTACATTTCTGTGGAAGAGAATGTAACCTCTGAATTGTGCAATTCATTCACAAGTCATTTGGCAATACAATAGATCAGAGAACCTGTGGATGAAATAAAATTTAGACTTATTGGATTTTGTAACAAGCTTTTGACAACTCACAGTCGTTGATTTCACTTCCCTTATGATTTTTAGAAGGGGGTTTTTCTTGAGAACAATAGACGTACATTGATATTTTTTTATTCCTTTCTTAATGTAGAACTCTTGGAAGGATTTTGATTTATCAGTTTCTCTATTTCTACAATAATATCCTTTAGTTATCTCTAGCAAGAAGTTAGTTCTAAAAACTTGACAATAAGACACATGATAATGATAAAATTACGAAATTTTATTTCAATCTGATAAATGTCTTGTCATTTTAAAGAATCTATTCGTGTTTTCTTACAAATAAAAATATAAAAACTGTTAAATGGCTAGAAATCTTTAATATGAATTTTAGCGTTGTACTAAGGTTTAAAAATGCAAAAAATAGTAGATTCAGTATTATGAGTACAGTATTTAAAATATTTGTTCTTCTGCGGGCCGTAAGGATCAGTATCTTTTAACTAATTCAGCTGTTATACAAGCAAGATAAATATCAACTTGCTACGTAATTATTTCTCATGCATATTTATGTCTTATTGATAACAACTCACAAAGCTGTAAATATTTATTTATTGATACTGAAATAATTATATGAACGTTTCGAAAAAAAGAAAGATCGGTGACCCGTCATCGATCTGTATCCTAATATTTACTAGTCGCCAACTTGAAACGTTTGTTTTTTTAAATTGGACCGACTCTATTACCTAGTTGGTGCAATGAAAAATACAAAATAATATTAATTCTATTGGTACCTACTGGTAACTTGGCGTGCAATTTTTGTTAAATAAGACTTGGCACCAACTTCACAAATACCTACCAAAATCAACAGAATTAGGTAATATTAGTTTTTATTTTTCAGTGCACCAACTAATAAAGTCGGTCCAACTTTTTGTAAAATTATTTATTTCTTACTTTTGACATGAGTAACGGAAATCTTGCTTATTCTTATTATTCAGAAATCTAAAAACATTGCCACGGAAATGCGCATAGTTTAGACTTTACCACTGCTGTAACTAGAAAATCGTAACTCTTTGGAAACAATGTTCAATATACATGTTACAACAAATGTTAACATCGATGTAACTTGAAAATTGTAACTATTCTGAAAAAACGTTCAATTTAAACGTTTCTCAGATATTCGATTTTCGAGAAAAATTGGCTCCTCCACCCCTTTCGGGGGCGTTTTTTGGAGGCAAGGAGATTTCGTATTTAAGATTGTATGAATATGGTACAATTTCTCAAATCTCGTCTTTCAAATGAATCAAAACTCATGAAAATCGGAGTAGGTTTACCATATACAGCGCGCGCACAAATAAAAAAGAACAAACTGTCGAATTGTATATCTTCTCCTATTGAGTTTGTGGGTCAAAAAGAGCGCACTAACTCTCTAGGATTAGGTTATAGGGTCTTATAGCGAAAACTTGTTAGAAATGTTATTGATACTTTATCTAGTTGAATAGCACTCATGCTAGGCAATCAACAACGCGTTCATCTGTGGTCCTTAAAGAGAGATGGAGAGTGAAAGGGCGTAGTATTAAAAATGTCACAATTTAATTCGAAACTTAACCTACAATCATGATAACAGCTTTGCAAAAGTGTATTATTGAAATTGATAAATTAGATATTCTAAAATAATGGTTAGAAATTAAATATTCTCTAATATGGCTAAGAATTTTAATCTTCCTATAAAATGCTAACAAGCGACCTGCACATTAGATTCTGGTTAGAACTGGTCCATTTCAGTGGTTTTATGAACGGGCGTACATGGCACACGCGGTATACCTACCAGCGTTTTTACCGCCTAATTGGCTTCTAGTCAGGATGACCACTACATAAAATATTTTGCGAATAATTTCACTTTAGAATAAATAGCGGCAAATATTAATTATTGGGGCCGTTGCGCGTTTTATGAAATTACGAAAAGTTTTTATTCGAAAATAAGATTTATTTCTCTTATTATAGTTTTTTCTTATTTCTTACTCCTAAATCCTTCTTAAATGGCTGTTTTTAGCATTTTATGTCTGAATAATATAATATTTTACGATCAATCTACACATAAAAGTGCAAAAAAATTACAGAAACTGTAGAGATGTGTGAGTACTTGAATGGTATTTTGATTTCTGTAAGTAGCAGAAGCTATCCTTCTAGTGGTATCTCCAATATTCAAGTAGGATGAATTATTCATATATATATATATTAAAAACATGCTGTCAAATGCGTTTTTTAAATCCATTAGAATTGAATAATCTCCATCCATCATATGAACATTTGTTTAATGAAAAATAAGATCATTCTACCTATACTATACTATATATATACATGCTTAATTTACGGAGTAGAGCTTGAAGCAGTCCAGTTGAAGATGTTGCAATGAGGAGATTATCTAAATATAATAACGCATTAATCGAGTCACTGCTATCCGGATGTGAGCAATATAAAACACGTTAGACAATAATTTTACGTGTGAATGCATCTTAAAAGAAGCATACAGTACCAACCACATTTAGCCTCCTACTTCTTACGTCAGGTTGATGCACAAAATGTAAAACACGTGCAACTGTATAAACGTGCTTCCTCCTCCCATTGAAAATTCATCATACACACAAGTGATTAGGATAATCTTTCTCCATTTAAATTCATTGCATTCTTAGCGATCATCTGAATGTGGAGGGAGAGGGATAGTGCATCCATAACGTAGTCCGGATATGGGGGTAACCTTTTGTGTACCATAGATAATATTTTATAACGTGACTGCACCTGCAACTTGATTGGGGGATGGAGGAAGCAAGTGGAATAAAGTTATATATGTACCTATATGATAAAAGGGGTCCAATTTTGGATAGATCTGTTCCATTATATGGATCAATCGATGCACATAAGTATCTATTATGCAAGTTTTAAACTTATGGATGATATAACTTTGATGATAAGAGCTTATCAGTTATATATGATATAAATGATAACGCACAATTTAGGCTATTAAAGGTAATTTTATAAGTAAATAATTTAAATAATGTCGATATTCTGGCGTCAATTTAAAAGATTTTCTTTCCATAGAAGTTGTACCTGATTTGATTGTTTCATTTTTGTTGAAATAAATTTATTTTTATTTGCTACATCTAACTAAGGCGTTGCGGTGGGTAATCTCACAAAATTAACTCATTTAGGTAATGTATTTTCAGACACGAAGAGTAAATAAAAACTGGGTTGGGTATCAGGTTGCTATTGATAAGATGAAACAAAATTGACCACATTTTACATATCATTATTATAATCATTATCTAATAACTTCAATTTTTCAAAATTTTTGTTATTATTATAGGATTATTATTGTAGTTGACTGGTTTGAACATCATTTCTCATTTGATATTATTAATCAATCAGACTTGATAACGATTTCAATACTTACATAGAGTTCTGGTTGTCATTTACAGAATGTTTTAATCCATCTTGCACTCCCAATCTTTATACCTACTATGAATAATATTATAAATGGTAATGTTCTGATTATTTCTACGTTTGACGTCTGACATTCAATTTAAAAGAAACTAGCTGACCCGACAGACGTTATCAAAAGCAAAAACATTATCTTGGTTTTCAAAATTTTAACCCATGACAACAATATATTTGAAGTTGCTCCACACTTGGTCTGTTCAACGATTTATTGCGTGCATAAAGCTGATCGACTTGTTTTGCTGAATCGCCCATGAAATAAATTTGCAAAAATTGTTCCACCATGTAACTTTCAAGATACTTTGTCAGCACTGCCATTCCCCCATCAACTTTTGACTGGCTGCTTTTGGTTATTCACCTAGCTACTTTAATTGATATATGATTTCAATTGAAAATTACCAACGTATTCAGGCATGTGGTGGTAAAAGTTTATTGTTTTACAATATAGTTATCTTAAAAGTTAGCATAAAATTGTCTTCAATAACTTTTGTTGTCAATTTGACTTTACCGCTCCCGCAACACAATCCAGGGGCTTCATTCTTTTAATATTAGGTGTGATTCATTTTAACTTACTTAATAAACATAACTTATAACTAATAATAACTTAATAAACACTTCTCAAAAACTCACTGTTACTAAATTGAAATGAAACTATTATTTATCAACCGATCCATCTATGCTAAACGATATTTGGAGCGCGCGTTCTATCAGTTGCTGACAGTTATTTCAAACAACTGACAGTTGTCAAACAACTGTATGTAATGTATGTAGAATTAATATTGTCTTTAAGTTTTCATAAATGTTCTTAAATTTTCTAATGTTCCGCTCAACTTTCTTATTTTTTTCGTTCATAAGAACCTTCTTCTGATAATATGGAATACAACAAAAAAGAATTAGCGAAATAGGTTCAGCTGCTCTCGAGATTTGCGCTTAGCAACACATTCAGCGATTCATTTTTACATTATAGAAGATAGAGCCTATATTCTGCCCCAAGCCCAACTCTAAGTAATTTTGGAGTTTATCGCGAATAATCAAAAACTTATTAAAAGATATTTGTTTTGTGCTTTGTTACATTTCTCTTATCGTCCCTTGTCCACTTTTTATACATAGGTATCAACGGGTTACACTGTTTTATCATATGTATAGGTTTATAGATTTTACCTGGAATTTTAACTTGAAAATTCAATTTTTGCGCAGTGAGTGTCTTGTCGAAAGGCTCAGTATCCGCAGTGTTGATCATAACTTTTCTTTTTTACACAATGAGAATTCAGTCTGGTCGGGTAGGTATAGACAAAATTATAAATGTCATTTATTGTGATTTCGAAATTGTATGTTTATAGGCACGAAATTTGCCTGAGACAAGATGATGGTTTTTCAAGCCCGGTATAACAACGCGCTGGTAACAAAGCGCTCCATACGACTCCACACTGCATTCTCAGTTTGAAATGCACTACAGTAACTGAAGTAGCTGACGCTTCCGAATCATAGGTTATTTTACCACACCAGTGCGGAAAGAAATGACATTAGGCAAGCTCTGACTCAGGTGTCAGAAAAAAACTAAATAATTTTCTTTGAAAATAGATATTCACTATAGTCATTAGGTACATATACTATTATAAGTTCTATCACCTGTTATATTCCACGACCTTAATATCTACGTGAATAATAGGTAACTTTCATATTGATAAAGAGTAGGAGCTACGAACAGTTCTGTCATTCTCTAGTTTCAAATTGAATTTCCAAAGTAAGTGTTGCATAAATTAATGTTTCCCACAATAGAGCAAACGTGCGAAACTTGATACAACATTTGCTTTAACGTAGTACATGTCAAATTTGGTTTCGAGCTCATGTGGTTGTTATTAGTCACCTTCGCCTCACATACCTACTACAGTCAGTTTTCAGTGATATTTTCATATAGTTCCTGGGCTCATTTTGCATTGTCACGATTATATGTTATTTGCCCCTCTACAAACTATAATGCCTTCTAAACTGAGAATTCAGTGTAGCCTCTTATGGAGCACCTTGCTCCTATGCTGGGATCGACCAATTATCAGATCCTGTCCCAGGCCTATTTCGCCGCTTGGGTTTATTTTATTTATTTTATACATAAAGGCTACTCAACAGGCAAGCACAGCTGCCCAATAACAGAGTAGCACAAGATACATAAGTGACATTATAACTTACACGTAAGTACAAAGAATGAAAAAAAAATCATAATAATTATATGATCATATCACACAACTACATATATAACAGAGATGTTTCAACACTTAGTTATTTAGAATTCGTTTTAAAGCAGGTAGTGTTATACAGAATAAATCTAAGTTCGGATTAATAAAACAAGCACTGTTCCAACTACGAGCACTTCTAATGAGCGGAGAATTTGCCAAAAAGTTCGATTGATAGTTGGATATAGCAAGAATAGGTCTCGATCTAAGAACATAAGGGCTTGCATTGATGGATAATGATTGCAGGCAATAGTCAGAGTCCAATAGGCTAGGAAAAATTTTGAAAGTAAATAAATTGTTGCAAGTTAACCTCCTTCTTTCCAATGATTGAATTTTATTTTAAATTTTATTTCGAAATATATTCAATAATAATAATAAACAATGGATTTAAAAGTTACAGATAAAAATATAACAAGTATATTTAAACAACGGCAACACAGTGCGAAATGTAGTTAAGTAATTTACTATTCTGGGTATAGTCAGAATAGGAGTAATTAGTATGTAACATCAAATGTTGTAAGAATTGGCTAGTACGCGAGTTTAATAATAATTCATTTGATCTGCTTTCTATTCTTGTCTTTTAAAACATTGATAATAATGAAACATTCAGTTTTATCTGAAATAATCTTGTATCATCTGACAAAACATCAATCATTCAGTGCAGAAACCTCATAGTTTTTGCATGATCTTATTTGGATTGATTATATTTTCCACTAAGTAAAGAATTGACATGTCTTTGAACAATCGGTCATGTGATCATTTATATTTTGTGATGTTATGTAAACCAGAAGATGCTAAGCTTATTTGAAACAAAATTTTCTTCAAAAGGATAATAATAAAGTACACAATGTGATTGCCTTCTGTCTAAACAAGCATCTCGCCAATTATTGAGCCAAATGCGCAGCTCTTATATAATGTATTTTTCATTATCATTCACTTCATAATGTAGCTTGTTATATGATCGTTCATATATCAAAGGCATAGCTAATTATACAAAGAATTGGTCGATTAAAAGAAACATATTGTAAGTTAATTTTCAAATAATAATAAATAATCGTAGCCAAATGGTTTATTCAAGTTTGCTGTAGACATTCAACAATAAATTTTGTTCTAGAATAAAACATCTCAAACACTCTTTTGCGCATCGCAGCTTCAACTATACAGCTTATTTTTCCATATACATACTTTTTGGTATTTGTTATAGCTACAATAGAAACAGTTTTCTCCAATAAATTAGCAATATCTCTAGTTGGTAAACTCCCATCGCAACATCTAGGTATTTGTTTTAAGTAAATTATGTTCATAAATCCAAATTTTGGTTAGAAGCTGTAAAAGACAAATACCATCCGGGGCAATGAACAAATAAAATGCAACCAACAATACGATTTTATTGGGTGCATAAATTGTTTTCACATCAAAACATCTGTAACAAGAAACATGTTTTTACTATTTAATTTGAAATTCTAGCAGTACCCATTTAAAGACCTTAGTACCGAAAACATTAACAGCATATTGTTGGTTCAATTATTGTCTTCACATAGTTGATTCTCAGATATAGAATGGACACAAAAGTTCAATGACAAGTCATTTTGGAGTTTTGAAAGCTGTTGAATAATAGTTATATTCTATTTTCAAGGATTACTAAGTAATTTTCGCCTTTTTTCAAATGATTAATTCTTCGTTATTGTCAGTTCGGCAATAATAATTTATGTACTTATATATTAAGATCGAATGAATTCAACGTATTTTATGTAAATCTATGGGCATCATAACTTGCTAAGCTTTTCTCAAGAAGTATCAAAGTTTGCTATCAGCTATCTTGAAAGAAGATTCAATCGTTCTTGTCTTATAATTTGATCGCGTAACAAATATTTAGTTATGGATCCATTGGTGATACAATCTCCGACTGCTCAAATGATAGACAACCGTTTAGTGAATCGAAATGCGTCAGTAGCTTATATAAACCGATTCATTTAAGCATGGGCGTAACTCATTTTAAATGTTGTTGGAGAAGCATATAAGTACCTATATTCATGTTGTATCCATTGCCTGTTGATATCACTACCAAATATTTTTTCGTTATTGTACTTAATGATGAATAGTTTTATAATGCTAATTAGCAGAAATATACAATGATTTCCTTTGATGAAACCATAACTGTTCTTAGATATCTATTCGAGTTAGTAGGTAATGTTGTAATGAAATATATCGTTACCTTAAACAAATGAAATTATGTTTACCTGTTCTTTTATATACTTGTTTGTGCGTTTTGTAAACTACTGCGAATTAGCCTCATTTCAACCTTTTTAAAGTACAACATGTCCTACCCCAAAGAAGTTCTCATATATGGAACTGATGGATATATTTTGAGGATCTAGAACTTTATAAGATATCATTAAGGATGAAATAATCAGACAACTTTAGAAAGACACAAAGATTTCCGATTCAGAGTTCACAAGAAGCTCAAAAGTATTTTAACTTTTTCATATATTGTTGAGATTTTTGAGCTGCTACTACTAACCCTTGGAATATGCATAAAAAGTTAAAATGATTGGTGTTTACTCATCAAAGCCACTAAAAACATGAAATATGTAATATTAACAATTAATTCGATTCAGTATACTGACCAGCCATGTATCATTCTCCAGACAATATTAATAGTGACAGGGCATTGAATTAAATTAAGGAACTACAATAACAAACTTTGGTATGTCCATTCACACGACTTGCTTAACGTTTTCTAGCAAATTTATGAATAAGTATCAATAAAAAGGTAAGGAGATCCTAGATTGGGCAAGAGCTTCCAGATGAATGAACTAAACACGTGCCTTTAAAAACCGTCAAAAACCTTAAAGCTGTTTCATCGTACCTAAAAGTCTTTAGCAGAACAAGTTTTTCGGCTATAGCACAGCAACCGGTAAGAGCAAATTGCCCGTCATGACCCACAAGCTCGCAAGATCAGCATCCAACAAAACAAAAAATAAAGCCATAAAATTGGTCCATCCCTTCGTGAGATAACCTTGACAAATATAGACTGACAAATCAATATTTGAAGATGTGTTATTTGAACTCTCCGTAACGTACCTTAACATGTTTTCGAAATCAACAATTTTATACGATTATAATTATTATTTTTTAAAATCAGGTAACGAAAAGAAATTAAAAAATATATAGGTAACATAAGAAAAATCTGAACAAAAAATTTTTACATATTTACAAAATTGGATTTCTCTCGAACCGCTCATTTGATTTTGATGTTTTGGGAACTCAAATAGTGGCCCCTATTTTTAATTCACGTTTTTTCCTGTTATTAAAGAAAACACTTCAGAGGCATAAAAAGATAGTCATGAAATACTTGAACATACCTACTTCATTCAATTAAATTCCTTATTCGCATTTTATTTGAGGCAATTTCGTGTTAGTGAACCACCGCATTTTGCGCGAATAGTTGACTAATATTTGAACAAAGTGCGTTCATCGAATGGTTTGGCCTGTTGCAACCTGATCTCAATCCCATTGAGCATCTGTTAATTCGATAAAACGTCGATTGAATAGTAATTTTGTTGTGATATTAAATTTTATTTTTCTAAGAATTTTTCATGTTTTTATTAGCTTTAAAAGATTAAATGTTTATTTCAATATGACTTGTGCCTGTTATTATGTTTCTGATGTTTTGAACTTCAACTTCTTTAATGAACGAGATAATAAAGAAAATAAAAATACCAAAATGTTCATAATACATGGCGCTACAGTTTAAGACTAACCACTTTTGTAGTTGCATTGGGTGCTGCAATTTTCAGGTAAAAAACATCTGATTTTGAAATTTGGAATTCTTTCAAATTTCAAGTGATTGGGTTTTTAATAATTAAGTAGGTATATTGACATATACCGTAAATATCATAAAAATTCTGAAGTTGATACCGAAATTATTCTATCTACGTTGAACTAATACTTCATCTCTTGCACAAATCCAGAATTTCTTTGATAATCATATTCATAATATATTTTGTCGGTATATAAGTTTTGTTAAAAATGCTAGCACCTATAAATCTATAAACATAATGTTATTGTTTTCAATGGAGTCAGTCTCATTTTTTGAACTTCCTGTCTATCACATTAATTATATTTTAAATGTTATGGGACATTCGGTTAGCGTTTCGGGAAATCTCAAAAACGTATATAGCTTTTGCATCAATCTGCACAGACTGCTAGATATTAATCATACTACTACGACATCCGTCAAAGGTTATGCATTTTGAATTTTAGTTCATTCATATTTTTCGTTATTAACTTCGCATCTACTGGCCGCCCTCATTAATAACAGATGTTTTTGTCGAGAGGAGCGCTCAAAAATCCATTCATTCGCATCTTCGGTCCCGAAAACACAACGTGACATAGAAGTCGTCAGTAGTGGTGTTATATTTAAATTATTTTGCAAGTAAATGAGCCGATACCTTCGTGGTCCATTCTTTTGAAATACTATACTATTGAATATATCTGAAGCTGCCGAATGTTAGGACCGCTGGCGCCAACTTCATTTCCAAGAACGCCCACTATAGACCTCGTTAAATCACACCTCCGAAAAATGATTTAAATTAACGAATTACATATTTTATATTTGCCTAGTACCCATATATTGATTCTCGTATAATTTACTGTCTAGTTAAAATATATTTAAAGACTCAATATTTCGGAAAATGGTTATATCCTACTTAATAGATTAAAAGTTAATTTCAATTATTTATAGTCTAATATTCCATGATTATTTATGTATTTCTACAAAGTTCCTCATTATATCACCTTGTCAGTTACGACGTTATCCAGCTGTTTAGAGAGAGATATTACGTTTTTTAACTTATGAATAATTTCTTTATTTTCTGTTTTCAGAGTGCTGTTATTTCGATGCAACAATCTTTGGAATTAACAATACTTCATTGATTTATGATATAACAATTAAATATTAAATCCGAAGGGTTTAATATTTGTGAAGTATAGCATATGATTTGTTTTTCATGAAAATGAATTTGAATAATAATAAGTAGTCGGTAATGTAGGTACCTAATGATTTTTTGTCCTCGGGATTTCTACTGAAAATTGTATACCAGATACAAAAAACGGGACAAATGTGAGTGGAACTCATGTGAAGATTGTTCCATACAATGTTATCTATCATGTATTTTGGCATGCAAAATATTGAGTTACCATGTTATTTTAAGATCATGGACTTCTTATAGGCTTTCCAGTAATCTATAAGTAGAAAACTAATTTCCGTTATTTTTTTCAAAATTTCAGGTTCAGCAGTTTGGGAAATAAGGGTTAATGGCCTATTTTCGTCTATTTTCTTGAACAACTTTTAGAATAAAAAAATATATTTGAGATCATCACAACAAGTCCTTTCATTTGATATGTCAGACGATGTAGTTGGCCTCCCATATTCAGATTTCGTCTATTCACGTCACACCTCTGCGCTTGGGTCACAGAAATTGTGATACCTATGTGTACCAAATTTCAAATTAATCGGTCTAATAAATTCTGAGAAAATTGACGGTGACGAACGGACAGACGAACGAACGATTGTCCAATAAGGGTTACGTGTTTTATTCGGACGTACAGAACCCTGAAAATGCATGTGGCACCCTGGACGTGGCCGAATTATAATTACCTACATGAATACTAATACATCTAGGTATTTCTGTATATACCTATATATAACTAAATAGAGAATTCTATAAGATACCTATCTTTTACAATGGTAAGTATACTTGGGTCCTTTGACTTGTGTAGCCGGCTTATTGATAAGGATAAAAGACACTTATAATAAATATGTTAACAATGTTTGATTAAACATAATCAATATATTCTATAAAATTGTACAATCGGCGTGCCACTAGAGCTCAAAAACTAATCCGGGTACAATCAATGGAGCTGTATGGTGAGGCAGCCCTATCACCTTCCATTTTTCCATTTTTAGCTGAAGGGATTGCTGTTAAATATATAAACACTGAAAGTTTCACCCTATATAAATTACTAGAACACTACATACGAGAGTGTCTCATGATGTTCTGGAACGTTCAGCTCTGAACTCCTTAGATCATTCTATTCCAGAATATTGTCGAATGTTTTGGAATGTTCTGGAGCATTGTGGACCATTCAAATTGTTTTTTTATGGGTGGGATTTTCTACATTACATGACCGGGGATATTCTAGAGTCGAAAAGCTTTCTCCAGAATATAAAAGCGTACAGCACCTGCATCACTTCGGTGTCACTTCGACCAACATTAATAGAGATGAAATCAATTGTTTTTTCCTTCTAGGAACAACAAATCTATCAGAAAACGTGATCATTACTACCACTACCTACCCAAAGATGACCCTAAATTACTGCAAGTATATTTTGTCGAAAATATGAATCATTGGATTGAGACGAGAAATAATTTAAAATGTATAGAGGATCTTACACGAATACAATCAACTGATTCACATATTCGAAACGGCATTAGACAGTATGATTTCTGATGGATAAAGTTGATCACATTCTAAACACTCGCCGTTTAGTCTTATAATTCCCGGTAGATATGTACCTATTCAATAATAGAAGCGGAACTGATACGTTGCATAGAACTGAATCAGAAGAAACTACGTGCTCATATATGACGGCAATATTAATCGTCAAAATAAAAACAAAACTAAGAAAGAAGAAAGAGAATAAAAATAACCTACATATACCCATAAATTATTCAAAACTATAGTTACACTTATGGACGACCTGATCTCTTCATCATATTTAAATGCAACTCATCGTGACCAGAAATCAAACGAGTTTTATTGCAGTCATCACAAAATACCACATCTTTGGAACCGCCAAATGCCGGATGAACCCAATCGAATGGCAAAAACTAGAACTGCATCACCCACAAAATTTTATCTGGCTACACGACAGAATTCCCACGAATATCGATGAAATAATCCATGCTGAATTTCCCAAAGATCCAGAACTGTACTACGTATTAGTGAAAAACATGATTCATGGACCATGCGGGATATTATTAAATCCCAATTCGCCTTGCATGAGTAATGGAAAATGTAGAAAAAAGCTCCCAAAACCATACTTGGGCGGCACATCCCAAATACAGAAAACGATAAACCAAAAACGGTGGCATAACCTTTAAAACACGAATATGAAGCAGAGATGAACTAGTAATAGATATTCAATGGGTAGTACCATATAACCCACTACTTAATATTTCAAGCAATCATTAACTGCAATTCAGTGAGATCCATCAAATATGTCTGTGAGTATGTGAAAAAAGGCAGTGACATGTGACATGGCAGTATTGCAAATAGCCTCATGTACCAAATGGGAAAATACATCAACAGTAGGTAACGAAGCAGCGTGGCGGATTTTCGGTTTTCCCATGCAAGAACGCGAACCAACTGTGCAACATCTAGCAGTACACATGGAAAATGAGGACACCGTAAGAAAAATTGATAGCAAACCAAATCAGATTAAACCAATGGCAGCTTTTTTCTAACTATGCAAAATGGATCCATTCGCGAAAATCTAACAATATACGACCTTATCGTAAAACAATGCTGATAACATGGCATTCCAATAGAGGATCAACTAGACGTCAAGAAAATTGAAGCCCGAGTTGACACCATAGTTGGGCCAACAAGTTTCAGTGATCTTAAGACTGTTGACAGTTACCCATGCCAGAAGTAGAGAGAAAAATGCCAACTTCTCAAATAAGCTAAAATTCTTCTGGGATGAATGCACAATGGCACATAGAATGATCACTCGAAGAAATTAGACAGAATATTACAAGACTTGCGAGGAAACTCTGAAGCTGTAAGAGAAAATCTGTTCATACTCTCAGGAGATTTTCACTGCCAGTTAATTCCAATTCAACACCAGCAGATGACATCAATGCATGCTTAAACAATTACAGCTCTGGCTACACATGCAAATACTGCTGAGAGAAATATGAGAGTTGAGATCTCAAAAGACGAAAAACTTTTAAAAATAGGCGAAGGCACATGTTCCGCTGACTAGACGACCCAAAAATTATGAAAGCACAGCTAATCTTAACTTAAAACTGCGTACAACAGAGAGATGGCAATTAAAAGCATTATGTCAACTAAGACATTTTGAATAATTTTTCATTCAATAAATAATTGAATAATTTGGCATTTGACTGATTTGACTGATTCGATGAGCCATTTTTATTTTGAAAAAACAAATAAAACAGTGTAGAATAAAACTAAATGTACCTACTTTTAGAAGAAAAATCGGAGTATTGAGATTTCTGTACGGATTTTGAAAGCAAGCACAACAAGTCAAAGGCCCCGATACAATGGTTTCTCTGACGCTAATGTCATTAACGATCTCACAGCAAACTTAAAATATATCATATCATATCTACTACACATACTTCTATCAATTTCGTTCTACACCATCATGGCTAACCCCTTCAAACATCACATCCATACTCATTTTTGCTTCAGATAGAGATCAATGCCTTTTCTAAATGCTCCATACTATATAGCTACTTATTTATTGTATATTTCTTATTGCATGTTTTTTTATTAAATTAATAATATGTCTATACTAGATTATCTGTGCGAATATATCCCACAATAAGATGGTCACTGATTAGGTATATAATGTGGAAATAAGTAAATGCATGTATTCTTCCATAAAATATACTTTATTTTCAAAATAAGTGGTATGGTACCTAAGTGTTTTTGTCAAAAATCTTTAACACATTATAGGTACAATGTTCATTTGTTAAACTTTAGAAAAATAATATTTTAAAAATAGATACCGGATAAATGCGGATCTTTTGTAAAATTTTAAGCTACGGTTTAGATTTTTTTTACACAACTAAAGTATGATAAATGTAATTTATAAAGACTTCTTAGTTTTTTATTGTGTTTATTATTGTCAGGAACGAAAAACAATGCCCATCGCGTCTTGCATTTGAATCTCGATGTGAACTCACCCTTAGCTCATAAAAGTAAATACCAGTGCCAGTTTTAGAGATTGAGATTCATTATGCCCGAAGCTTTACATTTCCGTTAAAAATGTAGTAATGTAGTCAACTCCAACCAATAAATATTGTCAGTAGATGACATGTATTCTTAAGTAAATAGGATTTTTCAAGAAGTTCTTGTACAAACGTAAATTTTGTATTAAATGCGATTCAAGATATTTATTTGTGTGCGATACACTTTTGCAGAGCATGTAATTATCTAAATCTGGAAGCTGACTTCAAATACTATTCACCTTATAATACTTCCAACTCTAGTTAAATTCTGACATCAAGTTAATCAACGTCCCTCTACCGTCTTGAGTTGTCTGCACGACTAAATAACTAAACAAACAGCCCTTAGATTATGTACGCACGATTTTTCATACTGTGAGAAGCTTCCAATGAATAGATTGACATTTTGATTTGCCAACTTGCTGAAAATATCTTCTGTAAACAATTAATACATCGCTTTTATTTCGAAGCCAGAGGCATGTTTGAATTTGAGTATTTAGAAAGGATTAAATTCAAGCTAATAAAAATAGGTAGAATTTTACGTAATATAAGGTTCCACCCATGCATTGTTGATAGACAGATTTTCAATAGACGGCTGGCGACATTTACAAATTCCAGATGCCTCAAAAGTGTAAAAAAAATGTGAGTAAAAAAGATTTTTTAAAATAACTTTAATTAATTTTCGTCTTTAGGGATAAACATAATCTTCAAAATGACGTCTTAATCAATAATTTTGAGAAAGTAAGAGAGATATGCCGTACCGACAATAGTAATAATATATACTAGCTGACCCGTGCGAAGTATTCGCATTGTAACCTAGTTGAATGCCACCTAATTAAGGTTTCGAACCGTATATTTAGTACCGTATAGTGCGTCATGGGCAATTTTTCCAGACACAGTGAGGGTATATGTTCTTCCTCTACATGGTGGACTGCCTTCGAAAAACAATTGAAATGTGAGTGATTTGTATATTTTTCCGGAGTAGCTGTTAAGAAAAGCTTTAAAATGATGCCTCATTCATGAAATTTGATGAAGAATTAAGGAAGTTATGACGTACCGACAAAAAAGTCTTAGAGAAATAATATATATGATAGGATCATTGCTAGAATTTAAAAATATATTAGGCAAATTTCTGATAGATCTGTACCTATTGCGATCGTTCACACTTTTGAATTTCGAAAAAAAATCAACGACATGTTGTTATATGTCTATAAGTAAGTCCAAAAAAATTTTGGTTCAAAAGTTTATATATATATACATATATGTATGTACAGATTATAATATATATATATATACATATATATTAAGGATTGCTGTATAGAAGCTTACGTAGAAGTTTGTTGGGGTAAGAGTTATCCAATAGGATGTGGTATAATTTGTCAATGTTCTGATTAATTAGTGATGGATGGCAAATCTTTTGTATCCTATTCTTCAAGCCCAAAACCAAATTAATCTTGACTCTTGCATCATGGTAAGAGTGATAATTGAGGTATCTTCCACTGTTGGAAGGTTTCTGATACCAAGGAAGGAAAATTTTGTGGTTAAGCAACCTTGTGTGTATTTTGTTTTTGGTTCGTCTTATAACAATTTTCTCGTCCTGTGATGTCTCAAGATAGTTTGAATGAAAGGTGACAGGTATAAAATCAACTGTCATAATTGTCACATTTTACCCGCAAAATACAATTTGCAAATTCAAAACAATTACTTTTTTCTTCATATTTCTTCCCTATACATAGGTATAAAAAAAAGAAATATTTCAATTCCCTCTCATTCTGTAATGACAATTCTTAGTTTTATCAATGTGTTTATTACCTTAGAGTGTATTATTAATTTCTCTCGCTTTTATTTCACTATTTTATTAGATGTTTCAATACCAATATTGTAATTATATGTAATGAGGATGCTCTTTCCATACTGTAGTTTAACTAACATATTTTAAACCTCAAGTTGCACAGTAAGTCTAATATATATTTATCGAATTTTTTTGAATTTATACATCGTTTTGTATTAATTTTAGCCCTGATGAAGAGAATAAATTTTCTCGAAAGCTCGGTGAGCAAACAGAGTATGCTTTTTTAAGTCCCAGTCCTCCGACAGTATCCCCAATCCATTTTTGTAATTATATATATATATATATATATATATATATATATATATATATATATATATATATATATATACGACATTTGTTAACACGATAGAGGTCGCAGTTTAGGAGGTATCAAGTTCAATTTTGCTAATAAATTAATCTTTTAAATATCTCGGCCGAGTTCGTTATTGGGCAATATCGGATAAGTAGTTTCAAAATGGCAACCGTTCAAACATTTAAAAAAATATATCAAAAAATGGCCGTACTGTAAATATCATCAAAAATAATTTTGGGTTATAGATGTACCTAATCATTACCTAGATCTTTTGTTCAAAGCAATTTTTCATAAAATGCACAGAACAAAAAATTACAATTAATAAACAAGAAAATAAGAAATATTGGTAAAACATGAAAACTCAATATAAATTTGATGTAATTGTAAATTTTCTGGAGATCTTAATATGGACCCTGATTGAAAAAAATATATAGTATATTTATTAATAAGAAATAATTGAAGCGGAACGCGAACCCAGTCTGCTTTAAATTCAACAGCCAAAAAAACAGCTCTAACCGCAAGGCTACGACACATTGAACTTAGGCAATTTGTATGTAATGGCATGTAGGTATACCAAAGAAAAGGTTGTTCAAATTTCAATTCAATGAATTTTGAGAAAGTTAACTTTCCGATAGCTACAGGCCATCGGGATTTTTTTATATAGGTAGGTCTAAGTATATTTTATACTATTATTTATTGATTTGTACAAAATCTTCAAAATCAAAATGAAAAGAAAATTATTCCAGCTTAACTTTGTGTAAGTGCTAAATGAAAATTCAGTATTGCTTCTGTGGTCAAAGCGCGTGCGCAAAGACACGTAAAGCGGAAATAAAGGTTTACAGCTATGTGAAAATAAATTTGTAAATGAGTAATTATTTCAAATTGTAGAAATTGTTAAATCTACAACTACCTAGTTTCGTTTATTTCAAGATTCCAATTCACGTTAAGTAACTAGCTGTGAATCTGTAATTGTTATATGTCTTGTTAATTGATATTGGGGGTTAGAGGAATAAAAATTATCAAGAAATAGAACGATTTGCGATGTGAAAGACATAGTTGTATTTCTGAATTCGGAATACAGGTCACAACGCTTAGAGAATTTATAGCAATCGTTACACAATAGGAGTACGTGTTCTTCGGCGAATTTGGGTGGAGTTATCTGTATCGGCAGCCCGATGGCCTCGAGGCTATCCATTGTCGGAGGACGACATTCCTGCAAGAACGCGGCCCCATTCCCTCGATGAAGGATCAATAAGGAGTTACTCTATCTGTGTCACCTCATTAGGTGCATCTTACACACGTGACTAATTGCAGCTAATTCTCGACATCTCAGCTACTATGGCTCATTTCATTTAGGTTTTTTTTGGAAAAAGCGAGCGATTGCAGAAAGCATGGTTTTGCATTAATATCTAAAACTCGTAATTAGCTAAGATAAGACAAAAAATAAATGTTCTGGAATGCGTCAAATTATTACTAGATCTTTGAAAGATAGGGTAATTAATAACTGTAAATGAGGATATAGAAACCCCAAAGAAAAGTAGGTATATTTATTTAAAAGAAAATAAGTTACTATTCATGAAGATAATCGTCTGGATTGAATTTCTAGGCAGTCAATAATGCCAAAGACAATTTTAAGCAGATGAACTAAAGACATATCATCTAAGTATAAGTCATTGTAGTTGTAGTTATATTAACCATTCATTCGTATTCGAACTTATTGACTCTTGACAGCCATGCTCTAAGGCGGCAACTTGAATCTAATCATCTATTCATATTTTTAACGACGAAGCCTAAAATGAGGAGGAATACAATTTGACTGTCTGCTTTTTTTTTGGTTCCGCGCTTTTTATGTAGTAAACGTACTCCGTTGATTAATTTGAAAGAGGAGACTTGAGAAATTGTCCCATATTCATAAAAATACAAATCCGAAATCTCCTTCACTCCGAAAACCGCCCCCGAATGTTGTGGAGGGGACAAATTTTCTCGAAAATGGGAAATATGAGATGGCAGGCGTAAAGATAACAAAATATCCGGAAACCTTTACATTGAACATTTTTTCAAAAGAGCTACGGTTTTCGAGTTTCTACGATGTTAAAATTTGGAATGAGTATTTTCGCTATGTGGAGGGGGCAATTTCCAAGTTGGTGTCAAAAGTTTTCAATCTAACTGCAACTACACAACTTCAAAATTACCAGCACCCCTAAAATTAATATTATTTTGTACTTTTCAGTGCACCAATTGATAACGTCGGTCCAGTGTTTAGTCAAAAAATATTTATTACTTATAAAGACCTGTGCTGTACAGCGACGGTGTGATTCTAAAACTAAGAGTGTAATGGCAGAGGAATTGAATGTAGACCTATGAATATACATGGTCTTATCCTAGATTCCTCATAGGTACCTTCCTGTACCAATAGTGATTACTTAAGCACGAACACTCAAGCTCGAATAGCATGTCAAATAATCAGAAATTTAAACGTCAAGTACTTTCTCGGACTCAAATATACCTACCTTACACAAGACGAGCCTTGCTAGAGTAGAAAACCTAACATTTAATGTAAATATGTTTTAATGACTGAATGAAAACTCAACCTGACAACGTGTTTTACTTGAAACATATAACAAAACAAAAACTTTAGATTAAATATATACCTAAAGCCTAACGAAGATGCAGGTATTCTATGTTGACATTTTTGTCCCAAAAACTGTTAAGAGATTACCAATGGAATACATTTGTTTTCAATCGTTTGTGTACTGACAGCACGAAGTACGAGGTTTAATATAACGTATACTTTCTATGCTAGAGCACATATTCAAATGAGATCATAGAAGTTGAAAATTCAGAGGCATTCTCAGCTAATCATAATATGTTGTCTTATGTTCATCCAAACTAGATCAGACAGTTTGACTTTTCTGAAATTCGACCACTGCAAAGCTGGACTTAGCCGTTATCGGGCTTTAAGTCTTAGTCTATATTCATGCTTGAGTTCTAATTATTAGTAGATACTAACATGAGATTCTTATTAGCAGATCATATTGGACAATCATTTCTGTGATTATATAACTTTCCATTACATTAGACTAAAGAATAGAATTGCAAAAATCATGTAATTTTCTATTTACCATGATAGTAGAGGTCAGAAAGGCGTTTTTCGTACATCCCTTGGGGGCATCGAGGTTACAAGCTGAAATTTGGCACAATCGTTACTTATTACCTACTTTGCTTAAATCCAAAAGCTGGAAAAAATCGGACAGTGCAGAAGGGCACAAGAAAAAAAATCGAATTAATCGCACCCTTGTAAAGAAGAAAACGTTGTTGATTTTTTTATATAAATACAATACAGATTTTTGTGGAAATTATATATTTTTTCAATTTTTGAAAGTCGCGAAATATACGTGCCTTTATGGAGCTACGCTAGTCAAATAGTTGATTATCTCGGAACAATACCAGGCATTTTCTAATTAATTTTCAGAGTTTTGTCCGTTTAACCCGTGATATCTCGTAAACGAAGGCATTTATCGAAAAAAACTATTCTGTGAAAAAGTTTCTCGCGTCTTTGAATCTACCACCGGTGTAAGATTAATAATTTTAGGAAGTGTAATAGTGACGTATTTTAATTAAATGCGATGCGGTGTCAAAATGCACGGCTGCGAGTGCGTCTGCCACTTCGCGTCTGCACCATAGACATACTAATACAGATTATTACAGATGGACCGGCCCCACTCCATGAACGCTATGATCGACACTTGCGGCCAACATTAGAAAGAGAGGTCCGAGAGAGAAATGAAGCTAGTCCGGGCAAAAAGCTCATTGAGTTATAAGGAATTTAAATGGAAGAGGCGCGTTTTTGAGGTTTAAAACTTAATATGGATGAAATAACGGTTATTGATCGTGACAATTAGTTAAAGAATCGAATATCCTATACAATTGGAGAATATTGAAATATTATTTCATGAGATTTCTTGCAATAAATAAATATATTTTACACGAGAATAATGTTCTCTTAATATTATGGTTTGAAATTATAACCATTTTTTTTAATTAAAAGTTGCCTTTACTCAATATTAAAGGACAGCCACAAAAATAAATAAAACACTTGATTTTTAAACAATATTATATTAGACAATAAATTTATTAAACATATTTTATTGTCTACCTAAAGTAGGACGTAATGCTCTGACATTGGCAAAGATTGAGGAGCACATTTAAAAGTCGATAATTTATTATTATTTTAAAAAATATATAACAGTTTCTGACATAATTATTGATTTGTAAAAAGTATAGTTTTAGTTAATTTTTGTCTTAACCTATTCAAAATTTCGCTATTAGTAGAATTTATGTGATGTAGCCGCACAGTAAAATACCTTTTAAGAATTAATCTAATCAATTGACTAATATGACCATGAAGTGGTTGTTGATCCAAAGTGTGCGCCGTCAATGAAAGAAATATGTCATTTGGATTTAAATTTCTTATGGCCGAAGAGATTAATTTCAACATTATGTTGGGTGCAGAGAAATTTGATTCTGTTTTTATGACCCCTTCAGCTACTAAACAGATTTTGATGACATCCTTTGAAGGTTTACACAGCCCACCTCTATTTTTTCTATTTAAAAGAAGGCAAGATGAATTCAAAGTTGTCAGGGACTTTGCACATTCGTTGCAATTTAAGGATCTCATAAGTTTTCTACTTACAAATCCTGCTATATATGAAACTACATCACATAAATACACACTATTAATGATTTTATCAAAACTTTTTATGTAATTTTCTTCAAAATCTAAAGACATATCATCATCCTCAATTAGTGTATCAAGTGCGTTGCTCTTATTCTTCGAAGACACATTCAAAATTGATGTGTCATCTTGAGCCAAACAGTTAGCACTATCTGATGAGGATATCTCACTATGTATAAGTAACCTCTTATAGGCCTGCTCAAACTGCCAAGCTGTTGGATTATTTGAAAATCCTCCTCTACGACGAATTGCCGAGAAGAACATTTCCAAATGATCTTGGCTTAGCTTATAGCTCAATAAAAATCGTAAGATATCAGGTTTTATTAGCTCCTCAAATAAATTTTTTAAGCTTACTAATCAGGTTATTAATCCTAAGAACCCAGTTTTTCTTCAAGTCAATAAAATGCCTTTGTTATCAAAACTTTTTAGAGAAGCTAAGTAGGCAATGGAGCTATCCACAGTTTCTTTTAGAAAACCCTCACTTCCTTTATAAAGGGGTTTTTTGTAAGGAGTGTTACCCAAAAAATTTCTGCTATTTAAAAGATCGAATATATTGTTTATGTTCCTACAGAATATTGCTGTTGCTTCACTTCCTTGGAAAGTAGGCATATTCAAATCTTTTGCACAATAATCCATAGCATCCCCAACACTGGCACTTAATGTCTGGACTGCCAGCTTAACCCGCATTTTCTCTTTACTGTAATTGAGATGACGCCTACGAAGTTTGGTTGCACAGTGCAGACCAGAGTCTTCTTGTAGGCTAACTAATGATTTAAAATAGTCCCATTTTATTAAATTTCCCTCACCGTCATACATAAAACCCATGTCTCCCAAAGTATTACGCACCAACTTTATCATATGACATGCGTCCAATATTATATGAATTTTTTCATTACTATATGGGTTCACAAAATATGGTTTTCCATTTGGAAAACAAATATTTGCTCCCAACAAATTTGCCATGGCAATATTGGAAGCATCTCCGTCAAAAGTAAGGGATTTTACAAGGGCCCCTGTATCATTCAACTGTAAAAGACAACCTTTAACTAAATTTGCCTTTTCTTGGGCAGAAATTGAATCTATCAAAAAATAAGCAATTGGAACTTTCCACATGCTGTTTAAACCCACTACCATACACACCAAAGCCTTTTTGGCCTTTGGTAGTAGATCACTTGCCTGCATGACAGTCCCATAATTAATGTATCCTACATGCCTAGAGCCCGTCCAATGAAGATGCTGATGGATAAACATTTCATCTAATACTAATCCTACAACTAGTCTTTTGCCTTTCTGTCTTTCAAGTTCAACCTTCACATTTACTGCCCTAATTGCTTCACTAGTATATCCTGGGGTACCATCTACTGTACTATACCATTTAGCTAAAGTGCGGGGATGTGGTAATGAATTATTACCAAAATTTTTTCTGACATAACTATATGCAGCAGCAGAGTAAAAGTGAAGAGTTAAAGCAAAGCTCCTTAAATCTGGGCTAAATTTACTTTTAGTGCCTTTTTTAAATGCCTAAAAAGCAACTGCTTTTGGGTTTCAGGAATGCTTTCCTAGAAAAATATAATGAAAATATAATATTTAAAAATGCTTTTGCCTTGTAATAACAATGCCCAGATTAATTTTCTACGAAAACTACATGTTATTTGAATGTATAAAGATAAATCTGACAGTTTACTTAGATATTGACAAAAAAATCAAACTAATAACTATTTAACCACATGCAAATTTATCTATTTACCTTAGCACATATATCTACTTCAAAAAACCAAAGACATGCTTTTTACTACACTATTTACTTTCAATCTACCTTCAACAGAAGCATCTGCTCAGATGAAATTTTCTGAGCTGCTCTCAGTTCATCCAATAAGCTATTTATACTATTGATTTTCTTTCTTTGTCTTCTAATTTTACATGTGAAGTACTTATTTAATTTTTTATATTGGGAAACGGTTTGGTTGGCAACTTTCCAGAATCGTTTTCTTCTGTCCGGATTATTTAAATCAGACTCTTTGAAGTCCCCAAAGAAAACAGGTTCTCTTCTACGAAAAAAATAATACGAATATAGTTTTGTATACAAATAAAAATTGCGCAAAAGTGATTGTTTTTAGTTTTTCATAGCAACAATGATTCTTGAACTAAAGTCTCGTAAATAAACTTAATACATATTTACAATACCCAGTCAGTTTTTGCACTAGTGGCCTAAATAAATAAATAATAAAATATCTTATTTTAGGCAACAACCTACCTTCGAATAGTTTTTTTTATGGTAACAGATGGCTCAGGAACGCTTTCTCCAGGGTTGTCACTACGGTACGTACCTTCCAAGGTGCCTTCTGTAGATGTCGATGGCAAATTAGGATTACATTCAGTAATCTTTCTAAGTTTAACTTGCTCTGCCATTCCTAAAAAAACATGACTATCATTAGCTTTCCATAAACTATTCATTTCTGAGACTTTTAATATTTTCTATTGTTTAACTAAAAGTACATTCAAATAATTTACACATACAATCAGACTTAATACTCAAATAAAATGATTAGATAAATACCTGCTTCGCTTTCTTTCACTTCACTTTCTGATAATGTAGCGCCAATACTTCTCTTCAGCGGTCTTCGCTGCTTAACCTCTGGTAATAAGTGAGCCGGAAAATCAAAAACAGAAGGAATAGCCCCCTTCTTAAGCATTTTATTGCCATGAGGGTTGATCTCATAGTCATTACAAGTAAAATGTTTTTCACAAATTACAGCTGAATTTGTAGGAATGTAATTCATCCGTCTTAAGGCGTTTACCCATAACTGCCTTAGGGATGGATCCTTTGGAAACCTAGAATATCACTCAAATTAAATTTTTCGATTGGTAAATTAGGCATCCAAGACAGATAATAAGGCAAAAACCTACTTACCTGTGAAATTTTAATGTCACCCCTTTGATTCTTCTAGACGTACAATTTACAGCACAGCAGGACTCGACCATCGTAAAATAATGTCTCCAGCAGTTTATAAGAACATTTATAAAGCACAAAATAAAACAAAAATAGTCCTTCAACACCAATTAACAAGCAAAACTAGCAGAAAACCGAACAAATATACACAAAACACATAAGCTGCAATGCTTACACTTGGCGCTTTTGCCCGGACTAGCTCTATTTCATCTTCTGCCTCATTCTAGAGTCAATTCGTACGCAAGAGAGCCGGTCCATCTGTATTAGTATGTCTATGGTCTGCACTCCCGACAACGATGTTGCATCTCACTTTAACACATTAGCTCCATAGCTCCATCCCTTTTGCCCGACTTCCACTTGCTGTTGTTTCTTGCGCTCGTGCACAACTCTTCTTTTTCTATGTGTTTTTGTGACAAAAAAGACAGTATACCTAAGTGTAGTTTCATTGTACCAGAGGGTTGTATCAGGGTTTATTGTAAATACCACAATTACCTAGGTATTATAGGTACCTACGTTGGAGTAATAAAATGGACAGTACAAGTTCCGAAAGTGAATAAGAGTCATTACTAAAATTAAAAGTCTAAGCTGGCCCAGTGTGCATAATATGCAAGAAAAATTTCCAAACCTTCATTGAGGCCATTCAGAGATGCGTTAACGATATTGACATCCATAGCATTATCTTGGAAGGAAAAAATGGAAATTTGCAAAATGCCATTTGGCGCAAATCTTGCAACATTGGAAAGAAGAGCATTAAATGTTTGGAAATGAAAATAAAGAGAGAAGAAGAATTGAAGTACATGGGCATTAAACCAGCCCCTCCTGTTGGTAACATGCTGCGCAAAGATATTTTCGGTATAAATAAGCGCGTTTTATGTCAAAAACGATCAACAACACGGCGTTTGTCGCACGTTACGTCTATGAACATCGAACATAAAATAAAATTCATATGTACAGTCAATTTAGACTTTCTTAAAAGAATAGGATCAAACGATATGATTGCCATGGAAATTAAATACCATACAGGTTGATTACTATCAGAGTAAAAGAGACTGCTAAAACATAAACATGTGGGTATTACAAGTAAATTCCCAAGGATACAAATGTCGAAAAAGACAAAGCTCTAGATTCCATTACCGACAAAATGAAAAATATTTAAGGAAAATATCTAATCGAGTCATCTTATGAAAACCGCTCAAATACCCACTTACCTTCCATCACTACAGAAAATAGATTTTAGGATATAGAAAAACGTTCGTTACATATTAAAATGTAAGTATTTTGCAAGTACCTTTAGTATAAAAAAAATTAAAAAGCAATAAACTCTACAATACCAGTATGCATTCTGAGCAAGAGCAGGATAGAGCTACGGCGTTAAAGTGAGATGCGATATCGTTGTCGGGAGTGGGAACGCGAAGTGGCAGACGCATCGCATTTAATTAAAATACGTCACTATTTCACTTCCTAAAATTATTACTCTTACACCGGTGGTAGAATCAAAGACGCAAGAAACTTTTTCAAAGAATAGTTTTTTTCGATTAACGCCTTCGTTTACGAGATATCACGGGTTAAACGGACAAAACTCTGAAAATTAATTAGAAAATTCCTGGTCTTGAGATAATCAACAATTTGACTAGCGTAGCTCCATAAAGGCACGTATATTTCGCGACTTTCAAAAATTGAAAAAATAGATAACATCCACAATAATCTGTATCGTATTTATATAAAAAAATCAACAACGTTTTCTTCTTTACAAGGGTGCGATTAATTCGATTTTTTTTTCTTGTGCCCTTCTGCACTGTCCGATTTTTTCCAGCTTTTGGATTTAAGCAAAGTAGGTAATAAGTAACGATTGTGCCAAATTTCAGATTGTAACCTCGACGCCCCCACACAATTCATTTTTAAACGATTTAACGGGGACCGTGCACTCTACTATGACATATTTCAATACGGTATTAATATTTTTTTAGGCAATGATCGAAGTTTTTTAAGGAAATTTAAAGGATTATTTACTGTAATATGTATGTTTTCATTAATTCTAGTTTTCAATCATCATCATTATTTTGAGTTATTGATAATAAATTTTCGCTCAAGTAAATGTACCGAATCAGAATAATGTTTTATTCACACACTGTTAACACAGCTGTTCTATTCTAATTATATCATTTGATCTATTGAGAGACCGCTACTGAAATTACGTAGTGAAACCCACAGACCGGAAATGTCTTGGCTGGTAAAATTACTTGAGATCACGTAAGAACTTATGCAGGAGATAGGTATCTGTCCTTCGATTTCCAAGGAAACGATTTCCTCGACAGTGTCCCGTCATCATGGTATAAGAAGAAAGAGAATCGCCGTGCTAGCATCTCCTCTTTCGCAAGAGGACACGCACGAAACTAATTGCATCTAATTGACAATGTAGATATGGCGAGGACGTCAGATTCTTAGTTGTGGCCTCCAATTAGACTAAAGATTACCGACAATCACTGGATCTGTCAAGAAAACGATTAAGATGATTTGTTTGCTGTATTGGACTTTTCCTATAGCTACTGAAAATTAAGATCAGTGACTGCAGACCACCACGTTATGACATTGTGCTCTCAATGTCTACCTACCTGGGAAAGTTTGTAATTACCGTTCATATCATATCAGGACTTCAAGGAAATTACTTTATAATTTGATGGATATATCTATAGGCAAAGCAGATTATAGGTAATAAGGAGAAATATATAACACGGTATATGCGGTAGACTATCGACAATTTGATGATTATTTTTTCTCTTAATCAGCAAGGTTAAATTGAAATTAGTAAGTGCTCGATTAAAGACTATACTCGGATTACTGATCAGATATAGTGATCACGTGACGATCATAGGCGTATTTATGAGTTAAATATGCCCAGATAATGAGATACTGGCGTATTAAGAATTATTTTCATTTAATATATTTATTTTTTCCTAGGTAGGTATATTGATGATATATAATAACTTGATTCATTCGTTTATCCATTACCACAAAGCTTGAAAAAGCAAAACGCTCAGAATTAAAAAGAATTCAAAATAAACACAAGAAATGTGTCTGCGACTCTAAAATTAAATAAACAATAGTTATTATAAACGAAGAAGCTCTCTCAGGTAGAAACAGTACAACTAGGTCCCTACCTACGTCTTTATCTTTTTCGCAAAATTAGGTGCAATTATCAAATATTGCCAGAGAATTGTTCACATATATTATAAAAATTATGTTTTATATCAAACGATTGTTATAAATATAACCAACACCATGCCAACATAAAAGTGAATCATTTGTTTAATTTCTACAAATTTTCTCATGATAAAACTTAAAATAGCCTGAATTCGAGGAACTAACTCAAGTTAAAATTAAGTGAGTTGAATTACAAGAGACGGATTCTTTCACGCCTTGAAATCAAGAAAAATTTATTAACATCCAGCATCCAAAATAAGACACGCAAGTTGGAACATTCATAAAACTCAGAGCTCTCAGTTTAACAAGATAGACAACATTTTCATAATATGTGTCTCTTATATTACAGTTAACATGCGGTTGATATAAAACGAAATTATTACTAGTTTTTATAACATAGCACTCAAAGAATATTTATATCTCTATTTAGATGAATGATACCTTCAATGATATAGGGTGATGTATGGACCTGTAGGATAAATAATTAATAAGGAATGTTATCATTACACCATCAAGTACCTACAATTTAATTATAATGGCGCAAAAATGTTACATATACCTATAATCTATCCCTCTAGGAATTTAAACAGAAATGATGGGCTGATGTATTTGAATAAAATATTAATCTTAAAAATTCTCTGAGGTGGTGATTGACAAAAATATTATGAAGGGTAGAAATCTCGACAGGAATCTAAAAATCCACAGTGTCAATTGTCATCCATCATCAATGTTGGTTCTATGTAATTTAGCTTTCATCGGGCGATTTTTGTTATGTTGATAAGTACCTAGCTAGTGTCATCAATGTTGCCCTCATTTGTATTAAACTAGCTTATAGCTATTAATTAAATGCAATCCAATCATTTGCAGGGGTTTCAGAAAAAGTTGTAGGTATTCAGCGTTACAGGATAAGTTTCTTGTAAGAGCATTTGTTGCTTGTAGCAGAAGCTACATATTTGAAGTTGGAAGTTCTACAGTTCTAAATAAATTCTTAGAAGGATTTTGACATCAACATCAACGCCATCAGTAGAATTATTAAGTATCATTTTGAATTTATCAGTGCTCAAACTAAAATAAATGTATTTGGTTCACATTTTTGAGTGTATTCATAGTCATCATTGAACGTTTACATATAGAAAAAGATTTAAAAAATTGCGGAAAGACACTTATGTTAGCCTTTACGATTGCTGTAAATTGGAAACCATTGAATTTTTTGAAAAATGTTCAATCGAAACATTGCCGGATATATTTTTTTCTTTAATTTGCCCGTCATCAAAATCGAACCACGTTTACTATGCGATAGACGCGTAGAAACTATATTGTATACCTCCTCTTGGAGAAGTCGGTCAATAAATCAGTTTTGATAGTGGTAAACTTTGAAAATGAAAACAAAATTTTCTTCAAGCGCATCATGTGACATATCAAATGAAAGGCCTATTATGAGTCATTCAATTATATATTTCTCATTATCCTAAATTGAACGGCTTAGAAGTTATTGTGGAAAATATACGAAAATTGAACATACCTCCCTTATTTCCCAAGTTACGTAAGTACGGAACCCTGTCCAGGCTAGCCCGATTCGCACATTAATAATTTTCTAAAATTGTCTTTTGACTATTTGCAATGTTTCTAATGAAAAACAATAATTTATTATGAATTTGTTGGTTGTTGTAATTGTTTCTGATGATAATTTCCTAGTTGCATCATTTCCTTTGTTGTTTTGTCTGGATACGTTCTTTCCCGTTAGTTTTCTTATAAATACGGATATTTCATTTTAATTTTTTTTTTTTTATGAACATAATTTATTCAATACAAGGTTTTCACTTGCTTATACAGATGGTCGTCGTTAGGATGTTTGTATGTCCACTACCGAATAGGACTCGAAACAACCAATATTTCTACATACCATTCTACCAGATCAGGGGGTCTTAAGGCGTAACTTACCACGCTGTCTCAATGCGGGTTGGTAAGAGTGATATCGACCACTGGTTTTTGCTACGATCCTTTTCCAGATTTTTTTCAGTAAATTTTCATGTAATGAAAATGTCCTAGACTTCGACGTCGAATCCACGATCTCTCGGTCAGTTTAGACCATCGGGGGCCCCATAGAGATGGTAGCAGAAAATTAGTGATAGTAAATATCAATGTCTTTTTGACCTTGTCGTTGAATTCATTTCATCTGTTTTTTATGTTTAGCGCCTAATTTTCTATTCTCTATTAGTATAGATTTACATGTAATGTTGGCATATTAGATAGATTTACCAACAATAAATATTCATTTGGAAATATAAAAGGTTCCATTATTTCTATAACTAAGTAAACTTTTTTTAATGTCTTGTTCCACCTGAAAATTAATTAAGTTATGTGTACATATAAGAAATTAATTTCTCCACTTCCGGCGCCACCTAAGACGTGTACCTAATGCAAAATTGATGTGAGATCCGGTGATATAAATATAATTTTATAAAACAATCGATCACCTAAAAGTTTCTCCAATATTTACAAGTGGCTGATCAAAATACTTTTTAGGACTTTGTTATCATGTATCACAGTATGTAAATGTGGAATTGAATACAGGCTTAATATTAATCATAAAAATAAGAAAGAGTATAAAATGATATCATAAAATAAATCAGTTGCCGCAAACACTGATACTTGTCAAAACTGCTTCCAACTTAATAAAGATACAGTGTCTATCTCTAATCTGAGAGGATCTAGTACAAGTACCCTGTATAAACATGAAGTATGGAAGAGACTGATGATGCTGTGACAGAGAGAATGCCATTACGTGTGTCTACTTGATCAGATAAGGATCAGGTAGGTTCAAAGGTCGCACTCACGCTGTCGACCCAGCCACTCACTGGGCCTTATCCATGGGACATGAATAATCGTCATTTTTCTTTTTAAGGAATTTTACAGGCCTGTATTCTTAGGAAGTTGAGAATAATATACAAAAAAACGATATCAACATACAAACAATTCTGTTTGAGAAAGTTTGTTTGGATTTGGACACGTTAGGAAAAACAAACGCCTATTATAAATTGATTTTAAACTACTTATAAAAATAATTTGGTTGTATCTTGCTGGCTGTATGTCAAGTTAAATAAATTTCCAAAAAGGATTCATTAATATTATACATAGAATAATATAAGAAATCCTTATTGGAACATACAGCCATAAAGCTAGATTCTTTGGGTATGTCCTGGTGCATGTTTGTAAATACTGTGTTCGTCTGTCCAACGTAAGTATTCGAAGATCAGTACTATGGTATGGTTCAAATCACGTGCAAAAAAGCAGTTGTAGCTAATTTTTCTTTAAAAATCTTGAATATCTAGTAGGAACAATTATTTATTTTTTTCTTAAAAATTACACTGTACTAAATTTTGGTGTAACTTTTAACATTAAGATTGGTGGTTCATCATTTTTTAAGATTTTACAAATTTTCAAAGAGAAATATTGAGTGATCCAATAGAAACTCATTCATTCGAAGTGTACGAGGTAAACTAAAATCATCTAATATTACAAAATATGGAAATATTACTTGTAACTTTTGAAAGCAGAAATTCTTGATGATCAACATTGAACGAAATACACAAACAAAAACTAGTGTAGGGATCATAACAAATGTTTGAAATACCTGTAGGTCCATACCAATATTTTTAACTTCACTTTGGAAATCTTATAATATTTGGACATAAATGAAGTGAATTGATAATTTCCGGAATGTTCATCAATTCTCAGTTTCAGTTTGGATGATTATGTACTAAATTCTTTTTTTGAAAGCACCTAAAAAGAGACAAATTGCTACAGATGTAAGCAAAGCGACCAATGCAGACAATGACTGGCATATGACATGAACATGTCTAGGTAATTGTTATCTGAAAAAGTAAAGTTTAACTGAAATACCTAGTAATGAATGAAAACCAAGACAAAGAGAAATATAGGTATTTATATCTATGTAATATTAATTTGAAATTTGAAAATTAACAACTATTCTATACGAGGATTCAACGGATTTATTAGGCAAGCAAAATTTCTTTCAAATTTAGAGAAATATATAAATGAAAGTTTCTATAGATTTTATATTTTTTAAGCTATGAGAGAATTGTCAATAAGACTGTCAGAAAAAATGCTCAATTGGACATTCCTAAGTTATTTTGAGAACTACTTATAGGAGCCCATATAACATGGCGTAATATGTTTTTTTGCGAGTTGGGCACACGTGAAATTAGTTCCATAATTAAGATTTTCATTAACATTTATCCGTATTTTCTTTAAAATTTAGATCTAAATTTCTCAGGAGACTAGCGAAAGCTCAACTATCAAATTATCAGTGATGGCTTGATAGTTTTGAGAGTATCTTTGTAAAGCTTTTCGCAGAAATCAAATTAATTTTGTCACATGGATTGATGTAGTTCCTCAAAAACCCACAAACGTTGCCAAGATGGCAGTGGTTAGGTTCAGCCGATTACTTGTCACAGTTAGATTAGTTTATCTACTACAACCTTTTTCTTCAAAAATATTCCATATTGATGAAAACAATATTAGGTACGACGTTGCATTGTGATTGACTTGGTACCAAAAATATCCCACAGACATGACAACGAAATAGATGAAATGATGATTGGGAAACTCTTTGAAACTATGCATTTATCTGGTAAATTTTTACTTGGTATATGTGTTAGTTGTATGAAGGAGAAGTCAATGTTTTTGATACGTTTATAAAAATAATTAATGAGTCCAAGTCCAAGTCCATAACTGGTTACTTAGAAGCCTTCCTTGAGTGAGTGACTGAACTCTGCAACTCTGCTTATGGTGAAAATTTTCGCGTTGATTCTATAAGATACATGACAACCAAATAGATGTAAAAAAGTCCACATATTCGAAAATTAATCTATGTAGAAGTTTTGCTGCCTTAGATATAATATAGTTACATCTCTCCAGTAGGCAAAGTGTCAATATTATATTCTATACTATCTTGGTAAGGATTATTACATTAGAAATAAAACACACTGGTTTAGATTTTCACAAATATATTGTCAACATAACACGTGTTTCACCGACACCGGCTTCTTCAGATATGGTATTACAAGGTGAATTATGGTCATTATATAGGTAACTAAATCTAAAATAAATGATTAGGTACTTAATACATTCTGAGTATAATTAGGTGGTAAATAAATTTAACAATGGGGAATTATTAAGGTCTAATTGATCATTTAAAGGGGTGTTTGAATTTTTAAGTTTATGGATTTCTAAAACCTTTTCTTTCGACGTGAAGGATCTCAAAATCTGGATTAAATATATGCTTTTCTAATTTTAGGTGTTCTGCATATGTTGAATTTTAGTTGTTATAAACGAAATAATTATTAAGATCTTTAATTCTAGTAGAGAAAGATGTACCCGTTTGTCCAATATTTGCTTTAAGACAAGAACCACAACTTATTTTATAAACTCCATTTTTATTACTTCTATCGTTTTTATCCTTGTTATTTTTAATCATATTACCTAGAGAGTTGTTAGTTTTATAAGCAATTTTTATATCTTTGTTCTTCAAATATTTCATGATATTGTCACTTGGTTTTCCTATGTATGTTAAAATCTTATAATATTCGTGATCGTTTGTTAATGTAGAATAAACTTCTTTCATAGCTTGCTTATACTTAAATCTAGCTAAAATTTGGTCAGTAGTGCTGGAATTATATCCGTTGTTAAGAGCTATCTGTTTGATCAAATTAAGCTCTTTAAACCAGTGTGTTTTATTTCTAATTTAATATGTATTTTCATCATGTAAAAGCCGAAACCATCAAAAAAAGATTAGTACATTGGATTAAGTTTAGGAATACATGCACAGGTTTCGTAGAGGACGTATAGACTCCTCTAGGATTGTTTATATAGTAAACAGTTTAGGAACGTAGGTGACATACCTACTGCTCAATCTGGTCATTAAATTTGAGTAGTTTAGTTAATTCTATCTCAGTGAATTTTATTGCTTATCTAAGAACTCCATTGAGTCCTTGAACATTTTTTTTTGTCTTTCCACTCTTGACAAATTTTTTGACGAGGTCTACAAAGTTAAGAATTCTATAACAAAGAAGAAGAGTTGCAAAGGAAAAAGTAATGGTAAAAATAAGGGAATCTAGAAACTCAGTATGATAAGAAATAAATTTGATAGTACCAAAAAGGGAATGAGAAATACATAAATAATTATATTAATTGGCATTAATCTTCCTTATTAGTAGATAAAGTGTGTAATGGAATGTGTATTGCAAAAATTCTGTTAAACGATAGATCCGGACCTGAATCATTTGATAACACCCACTTGAACAAAAATGTATCTCGCAGATTTACTCCCTTGTACAACATTATGTCCTGCTACGTCTTTTCTTTTACTGTGTGTTTATCAAGATACACCGATGATACTATATTATATCTACAACAAACATTCTATTTGCATCTTCACTGAACTCTTACCCAACAAATTCACTGGTTTTATGATTTCTTTACGAGTTTATCTGCGATAATCTCGAGGCGAAAGATGTATTTAACACTGGATACAATTTGTCATAACCATAATTTAAAGTGAAAAGTTCTAGCCAGATGTCGTATGTTTATGTGGACACCCAGTGGAAACTGACAGAATGTCTTTAAGTTAGTTTTATAGCATTACTGTCAGTCATTTCAGTATTATCAACACCCTGCTGGGTTATAACCTTTCAAAGCAAAATTAAATTAAAGCTGGAATTTTAATATTCAAATTTAATCATTTTCCCAGACTCTGCTGAGTTTTACGACAAGTTATACAACAAAATTATACAGGTAGTTTACTTATAAATGTCAGATTTTATATTATGTTATTTGATTCTATTGATAAACAATCACTTCTTAAAAAATTTAGAGTAGTATAAAGTATAATAGTAAATAAATGGCCATATTTAAATAATCTACTCCAAAATATGTGTCTTTTGAGTTACCTGTCCAAGAGGAATATAACAGAATATATATAAAAAACAAATTTTCTTTAACCAGAAAAGTTATATGTACTTACATATAATATGCAAATATAAAATAGTATGGCTATACTATACTAGAGAATCATCATAACATCACTAATGTATATGATCTGAAATTTGAGTCTCCAAATAGTGTAGTTTTCAACAACAATTTGTTGAATGATGTGTTAAAACGGGCCTAATTTATGGATCTTCCAATAATTACATCTTTTCTAAACCATGAAAAGTTTAATCTTACAATACCATGGACTCATAATTATACTTATGACGTAAATTCTCTTCTATATTGATTCAATAACAGTTTTTATCTAAAATAAATACCCTTGTTATTACTGGAGCTATTAATATAAATACCGGTAATTCAATAAATCAAACTACTTTAATAAGTATAAATTATTGTCTAGGATATCTAATTATTCATCAATAGTGACAAGCAATATGACATTAATAATAGCATAAATATAACGAATTGCCACTGGCAGTGATAATTATAGTGGCTCTATGATAGAAATGGAAGAGATAACCAATATTATTTGCGTTGTCGTTTAAGGCTGAGGAAGAAGTAAAAGCAAATATTTTTACCTATATTTCTTTGAATTCTTCCTCAATGTGTTTCAGAGTTCTCAGAGTTTGAGTGATTGCAATAAATTCAATAAGCTGTTGTATATTTTTTTATCTTGTTATTCTAAATTCTAATCCGTTTGATCACTTCGACTACCTACTGATTTCAAACAAAGTCCAACGAATATGAAAATCGTCCAACATGCTTGACCGACTATTCATTTTTTTTTTCAGCATATACCAGTACCAAGACAGATAGCAATGGTCTCATTAATTGTTTTTAGATGGGCTTTGAAAGGATGAGTCTTGAGCAAAACAAGTTTTCGGCTATTTCACAGCAACTGCTGCTAGCATCATTCTTAGCTTGTATTAGAGGTGAGCAATTTTGGTACAAAATAATAAGAACAACAACAGCATGAACAGACAGACCAATGGCTGAACATAGTATTTTGTACCCAGGCGTTTCTGAAATATAAGCAGGACACCGATAAATATTTTTTACAAAAAATTGGACCGAAGTTATTAGTTGATGCATTGAAAAATACGAAATAATATTAATAATAAGTATTGGTGCTGTTACTTTTGAAGTTGTGTAGTTGCAGTTAGATTGATAACTTTTGGCACCAAATTCGCAAGTACCAGCACCAATATAATTAATATTATTTTGTATTTTTCAGTGCACCAACTAATAACGTCGGTCCAATTTTTTGTAAAAAATATTTATTTCACACTTTTGAGTGTAACATTAGTCACGAAAATCGTTGAACTTTCACTAATACCAATGAAGATAGTACCACTTATCCTATTTTCCACTTATAGTCTTTGCTTGTAGTTGTTATTATTGAGATCTCAAAACATCGCTGCGCTAATACGCATAAGTCTTTTAGATTTAACTATTTTACCACCGCTTAACTCTAAAACCGTAACTCTACGAAAAAAATGTTCATAATAAATGTTACTACAAATAATTAGTAGTACCCACAGATTTTCAATTTTCCCCTCTGCTTCCCCTCTTCACAGCAAAAATATACATATTTGTGAAATTAACATGCCCCTAAGTCGAAAACCGTAGCTCTTTTGAAAAAATGTTCAATATAAACATTTCCGGATATTGTCCTATCTTTAATTATACCATTTCAGATTTTCGATTTTCGAGAAAATTTGTCCACTCCAACCCTTCAAGGGCGGTTTTCGGCGGGAAGAACATTTCGGATTTCAAGTATTGTCTACCTATTGGGTTTCAAAACATACCTAGAGCCATTATTAAGATCGAGCAAAAACAAAAGTTTATTGTATTTTTAACTTTATTTTATATTTATCATTTGTTTTTATAGCAGCTACACCTAGTATTATTTTCTTTTTGATAATTTCAAGTATCACAGTTCAAGTTAAATAGCGATTGTTAAGGCCCAGCAAAAGTCTTATTACGGTTCATGAGATAGACGGACAGACGGAAAGCGGAAGCATAGGATTTCGAAGTTGGTGTCATTATCCTCCCTCATTGATATATAGATTCTTAGATACCTACTTCGTCTCTCATTGAACTATGTCTAATTCTATCTAGAGTTGAGGAAAACTTTACATCTTCACCTTGTACCTAACTTATATTTCTGCTACTTGAAGAATATAAACCCAAAGTTACCTATATCTATTAAAAAAACCTAGGACTGACTTAAACTGTTGTTGCACTAAAAAGATTAATATAATATTAATTATATTATTATAGATGGATACAAGTCTTGAGGCATCACTTTTCAAAGTATCAGCACCAATAGGACTAATATATAATATTCTTTATTTTTCAGTGCATCAACTCATAAAATCAACTTTAATTTTATTAAAAATATATTTTTTTATTTTCTAGTAGGTTATCTTTGGTCATGAGAAACGTTGAACGTTCACTTAGGTATATCTAGATTTCAGAACATTACGATAACGTATTTCACACTTTAGAATTGTTGTATTTAAGAAACCATTAAATTGTTCAAAAAGTGTTCGTTACAAACGTTGCAGTATATAGTCCCTTATCTAATTTTGCGATCTCAGTTTTTCAATTTCCAAAAAAAACCCTTTTTGAGGGAAAGAAACATGGGATTTTAAATTTTGATACTGGACCATTTCGCAGAACTTCTCTTTCAATGGAAAAAAATCCGATGGCTTGTAGTCAGCGGATAGGTAAATTTAACGGTTTTTTTTTTTTCATTTTAGTGAAAAATGTTTCAAACAAAAGTTGTAGGGACAGATTATATTTAACTTAAAAATATTTTTCATGAACTTAAGTCAACGGCTATTTTTGAAAATTTTTCTAAAAGTTTGATCGGCCGACATTTTGAAACTACTTGTCCGATCATGCAGGTTGACAAAGTCGACCGAGATATTTCTAAGATTGATCTTTACAAAAAAAAATGAATTAGATGCTTTATAAATGCGACCTATATCGTGTGCTCAAGACTGTAGCGAAAACGCTGCTATCGATTTGTCCAAATATTTTTTCTTAAACTACCATCTCAATTGCAGAAAAAAGTTTATTTACTTATTTTCTACCCAAACGGCTCTTTCTACGTCATCATGAATATGACCATTGTTGTTTGCCTTAACACGATGAATGGTGACACAACTTGATCAGACGATTTTTAAATTTGGTGGGATTTGAGAGCGGAAGGAAAGTTATATGAACAGACCCACCAGATATGTCACATTCCTAACGCTACCATAGGTCGCTAACTAAGGAGAGTAAGGATTATAGTCGTATAAAACTTGCAATATCCGATTTTCAATAGATCCTTACGTCTTAGGGTCACACTGGTAATATTTGTAAGTAAATGAGAATTGATGTCATTCGAAAATGGATTTCTTACGTCTTAGGGTCACACTGGTAATATTTGTAAGTAAATGAAAATTGATGTCATTCGAAAATGGATTTCTTGTGATTAAATACTGAGTTTTTTGTTGAATTTTATTTAGATCTTCCCTTACCTAGCTGATTACTCAATACTTCTGAGGATGATTTCGAATTTGCCTATTAAATTTTCCCCCAATCTCACTGACAATTAGCCTAGATGGTATATGGTATCATCTCTAATTTCTTGGAAATTTATTTCACATGTTCACCTCCCATTCTCGAGAACGACGGTGCTGTAACATTTTGTCATTAAAATTCCGAGGCGCCAAATGTTGCGTTTCCTATATAATATATTATGGTGGAAGTAGGAGTATCCTACCCCCATAAATCGCGGCCGTGACATCAACCATCACGGTCGACTAAATTATGAAAACAATTTACATTTAAAACAAACACGGGCGCATATCAACAGGTTTTATTTATGCCTTATTGGATAGCTCAGAGATATTATAAATTCTTTCTGTGTGATTTACTATATCGATTTATGAATGAATTGGTTGCTTCGAAAAAGGCATTGGTAGAAGAGGAAATGATCATTTTCTATTAATTAACAATGTGGAAATATAGATGATAGATTATGAACATGAAATAGGTAAATAGTGGAAACTTCGAACTATTTTTTTAACTGGGTATCTGATTGTATTCTATTTTCAAAGTGTTATAGTGCCAACTCTTAATGAATGATATGTCATTATAAAAACTTAATATTCAGTGATACCTACGCAAATATGAATAGATCATGTTGAATCGACATAAACACATCTTAGCTCAATCTAATCTAAACATTACGCCTGATTCTTAGTCAATTTGACATACATACTAAAAACTTATATCTGAGAAAGCAGGTTAGTTATTATGACGTTTTGGTTCACACTTATTATAAGGTATAAGCCATTTTTGGTATTTTCATTTGTAGGTTGAATTCAGTGTTAATTAAGCCTGACTTAATCGTTGGAACTTTTCCGATTTCGATCATTTCTTATTTTAAAATAAAAAAAAAAAAAGTTGTGCGGTCGTGGGACCCCCGTCAGTAACGAAACTCCTTGTGCCTTTTGTCCAGTTCCCAATATCATTTTATATAGAGATTCAGTTATAAATCTAGTGACTGTCACTTGATGGATATCCATTATCCATTGTAGGTAGGTATATTAAAATTCAAATAGGTACTATTATAAATTTCCACTGATGTATTGTTTAAACATGATTCTTTTTTTAGCACATGTGCGTTTCTCAAATGTTAGTATTAACTAAATTCTAAGAGGATATGTTAATAGGTAAATATTAAGTATGGTCAACATAAATTTTTATTACTAATTAGGAATCAATAAAAATATAGATACAGCAAGAGGCTGGACTTACCTATCTACCACCGATCTGGTCATTGAGGAGATTACCGGAAAGTTTAGATGCGTTTATTAATCTATAATAAGTCAATTTTCATTATTTATTTTTGGTATGTAAGATTTTGAAATTATCATTAAATGTGTGATTGTTATCATTGAGATGTAGCGCATAGTTTGAAACTGAAATTTTCAAATCCATATCAATGAACACTGGAGCTCATTCATACCTATACCATTCTACCATAAAACTAGTTCAAACTAGGTATGTGCTACCTTTAAATTATAATAATCACACCTCTAATGATAATCTCAAAAACTTACATACTGAAAAGAAAAGGATTAAATTTACTTCAATCATCTGAGATTAGTAAACGTAAACATTCTGGTAATCTCCTCAATGACCATGGTCCGGGCGGACCTAAATTCGTCCCCGAGTAGTTAGGTTAGGTTAGGTTAGGTAGGTTAGTACCTAACTTCTACTATCATAATCCATCCCCATAATAATTATGGTGTTTTAATTACCAACAAGGATTTGTCCCCAGACTAGAGATTAAGATATTTATGCCTACTTGGAAATATAAATAGGTAGTTGCCTATTAATATAAGAATTCTACCAAAAGTTTGAATTACTTTTCATTCATATTAGAATTTTATTTCATTAGGAAATAATATTTCTGGCAAAGAATTCATTTTTATTTGGGTTTGAGAAAATATGGAAAGCTTTCTTTGTCAATTTGAGTGAACGTGGAAATTATGTGCTAATAACTTGTAAAATTTACCAAACACAAATTCTTAAAATGTGGTGAAATAGATATGTTAGCAATGTTCGAATCGCTCCTGTAAAGAAAAAGTTTATACTGTGGGTACAAAAAATTTAATTGTTCGCATTCAAATAGAGCATACTCACGAAAAAATGTGATAAAACTAAACATACAAATAGTAAAAGTGCAAGTGTTAAACGTGAAGAAAAAAATAATACATTCAGTTTTAAAAGAAAATACTGGTCAAATCTATATTATAACAGAAGAAAATCTCTACCGCCCTTACCGAAAAATAGGACAGAAGTTATTGAACTTGTTAGAACAATGAAAGACGAAGTAGGCTATTGTTATGCTTTTGACTTTTCGGAAACACAACCTCAAGATGAACGTTTATCACGCTTTTCTGATTATTTGGTTGACAATTAAATCTCAGAAGAAGCTGTTTCTCCACCTAGTTTGTCGGCAGATTTCAGCGATAACATTGAAAGACGTACAAACGCTTGCAAATCTCTCCACGCTAAATTTAATGCCAGTTTTTATACTACGAATCCATAAATTTTTCTTTTTATTGAAATTTTGAAGCAGTTTCAAACAGAGGGTTACCTACATAAAAACTCAAACTGAATGTGCAAGAATACGCGATTCCGTCGTGTGTAGACGTAAGCAATGTGTTACTAGGAAAGTCTATAAGTATAAAAGTGGATCTGTTTCAAGATTGATTTTGTAAAATGTATAGCTTATTTGTATAAACGTTGAATACTTTATAGGTTCTTAAATAAAGAAATGTATACAGATTCTTTTGTGGTACTTACTGAGTTTTTTATCTGTAATAAATATATGAAAAAAAACATTTTATGAAAAGAGTTATTCTAAAGATTTTAATAAGTAGCTATATAGGTGATTCATAATGGGATAAAGTCGGGGACAAATTTAAGGATCTATTTTTGAGGACCTACTTTTCTTGGGGAGAAGTTTAGGGATAGGTACTTTTTCAGGGAAGATATTACTGATTACTTCATTTTGTTTCTGGGGATGAGCTTTGGTACGTTGGTACGTCCCTTGTTACCTAATAAGTTTATAGGTAATATTACACGCACACATACACACACACACAGAAAGAAAGACAGCCAGCGAGGGAAAGTCAGATGGAGGGACCGTAACACGTTTTCCTTACGTGACGAATTCTACTACTTAACTCCTACCGCAAGCCGCGTTATGGAACTGCGTCCCAAAACGTTTTTGAACAAACATTAGATCCCTTACCAAAGATTAAATTCTAATCTTTGCCCTTACTTTATTTTAATAGGTCTTATAAGATCTTCACCGATATATTTGTTCAAGTTAATAATAGATATTCGCTATAAAAAACAATCAGACGTGAAACACCGCCACCATACGATGAAGGTGTGTATAAAAAACCACACCCTATAGGATAATTTAAGAGCCAGAACAGTTTTGTAAGTTGACACTGCCTTGATTCCCAGCGTTGTATTATTTTACGCCAGTGACATGCGGAACTTCTTTTTGTGGTGTTGTTGCAGAGACAAGCAAGATCGATTACACAAAAAGACCGAACGCAGTAACTATCTTGTCACTTTAAAAACGTGACTAGTGCCAGTTGTAGCATTAGTTGTTTCCTCATTATTCACCATTCGACGGAAGTAACATGAAAGTGACTTTTTCTTCAAATTCTATAATACATAAGGTATTGATTACTATCCTAACCATTCTCATTTGAATTACATAGCATTGAAAATGAAGAGAGGTTCTAAGATTTAGGATGAGGAAGAGCCAAAATATAGAACAATTAATTATACAAATTCAATTAATCTTAAGTATATTTAGGTATGTTTCTGATATTGCCCTATTACTTTGATATCACAGTTGATAAACATAATAAACTATATTGTCTTTTTTAAAACGTGATTTTTACCATTTAAAGCATAAATTATTACCTTATAAAGTATTCAATATTAGACGAAAGTAACGAGAAAGTGGAGTTTCTTATATACTCGAAATATAAATACATAAGGTACCTATTAGTTACAAAAAAAACATTATTTCGTAGTGTGAAATGGAATTTGAAAACATGTCTTTAGTAAATCATCTAAAATATCATAATATTGAAAAATTACGTATTACTTCAAGGAACAGAAATTATTTATTTTAAAATAATCAAGGAAATGCACAGACTGAAACTAATGCAGTTAATAATATTTGAAAATAATTAGGGTGAGTTGTTTATTTCCAGACTGATATTTAATTCTAAATTTACGTTTGAATCATTCAAATAACTTGTTGAAAAAGTTCCCGAAAAGAGAGCAATTGAAACTGAATAAATATTCTTTAAATCACCTTGTCAGAAATAGACAACGCATTGCATATAAAAAAGTCGGAGTCAATTTTGTATTTTCTATAATTATTATATTTTTGGGGCGAGAATTATTAGTTATAATTAGGGCCAATTTCATAATGAAAATCTAAAGGAAGATTAGTTAATTCTTAAATTTGTGTAGCTCACATCTTTATGACAGAATAAAATTAGTGCATTTTATTATAACTTTCATAACGTCAGTCACCTTATCTTCCGTTCTTTTAAAGTAACTTTGAATTATATGTTCAATCAAAAAAACTCTTTAAAGTGGAATTAAAATTTATAGGAGATTAAAATTGATTATGAAATCGGCCCTTAGTTTAATAAACGTTGCTGAAAGTTGATATCACATTGATCCCTGAAATACTTACCTACCCTCATTAATTTGTGCATTATTATAATGATTCATTTCTTGGGATATTTGAATTCTTTCCAGTTCATTGTCTAACAGTTTCAATTAAAGTAAATAATCTCTTGTTTTGCTTTCTAGACGAATACCTAATCTTTGAAAAGTTATCAAAAAATAGATTTACCATCGGAATATCTTCACTGCAAAGCAATTAGTGTAATATATGGCAACCACTTGGCTTTCTGGGTTTTTCGATTCGGCCACTGTTCAAAATGAAATCAGATTCACAAACGCATTGCGGTTAAACACATTTGCTCAACGATCGAATAAAATTTCCATTTCCTTTTTTTGCATTTTATTATATTAAGCGACCAATTTGCACGGTGTATCATAAAAAATTGTAAATATGTTAACTAGAGAATATGAAATAAGAATATTCAATTCAAATTACATAGGTACATAAAAAAAATACGGCTCATCGTTCTATCTTATAATGGTAAATATACCTAACGAACGATGTTCACAATACCTATTTGTGATTTCAACCAAATTTTACATCAGCTAGGTCCTGCTTGAACTTGTAGGTCTTTTAAAAGCGTTAATTGTCGTTAATTTCAAGTGTATATATCTATACCTTCTCGCAGAATATAGGACCGACAAAAAATGCTAGTTAATCTCAGATGCGCACGATCTTTTGCATACGCAGCTAAAGTGGGCGGATGGCAATGTGCAATAACTCACAAGGAAAATTGAATTATGACAACTTAAACGTTTCGGTATTATTTATGAGTTTCAAAGCTTGTCATTGCACTCATTATGCTAAATGCTTTGTTTACTTATTACTCATGCAAATTAAATATACTCTTTATTTGCAAATGCTAAAAATTCACCAGAGCTTTGTTCTACATAAATTAGTTTGCAGGGAAGACGAAATATTCGCACAGTATAATAATTGTATTTCTTTTACAATGATTAAAATATTGATGCACCCAACCACTTTTATTATATTATGCTATCTATCATAATATCAATTTCAATTATAATACCATTTAAATTATTATAACCATCATTGTTCTACTCAGATGTTGATAACTTATTTTAAAAATATTGAAATTGAAACTTACCAAAATATGAATTTTGATATTTCTTTTGTCGACCTTCTATAATTTTGAGAAGATAAACTATTGTACCTACTTTTGTGCTGTTTTCGAGAGCCTGCTGGTCAGTAAAGAAATAAATAAAATTTATTAACTATTTACTATACAGGTTGTTTGATAAACATGCGGCAAAAACTCAAGGGTTTATTCCTTGGCCTAGTATAAGACTATTTTTCCTATGATGATTTTTCAAAAACCTCTTTGTTTCGAAGATACATAGTGAACCGAATTTCTAAACAGTATCATACCTATATAGATCGCTGGATTGGTCAAGATGGGCCACACGTATGGCCTGCTCGATCACCAGTCTTAGACCCCCTGGATTATTACGTATGATGATGTCTGAAGTCATTAGTTTACGCTACTCCATTGGAAAATTTGGACTACTTGCGAAATCGGTTAGTTGCTGGATATAACTCAATTAGAAACGATCCTGGTGTGTTTGAAAGAGTTCGGCAGTCAATGACGAGAATATTGAATGCTTGTGTCCAGGCTGGAGGAAATCATTTCGAACATTTATTGTAGATAGTGCAACTTTACATGTACCTACTTTTTGATAATAAAATATTGTTACTGTCGCAAATTTTATTCTTCCTGAATCTTCGAAACAAGGTAATTTTTAAAAAATCATCATAGGACAAAATATTCTTAAAACTAGCCAAGGAATAACCCCTTGAATTTTATGTTGGATTTTTTTTCTATAATTGACTTCTAACATAATGATAAATACTAAGTACATCAAAATTCTTGATTATCGAGAGAACTTATTAATTTTACATATTTTTACCTTCAGTTAATAATATTTACACATAAAAAACTTGTCTAGACAAGAAGCTTGTCAAGCAACTAGTTATTATACCATATAGAATAGATAATATTCATATTTGCACATTAATAAGCTAAATATTTTCGGCAAACGGAAATATGAAATTGCTAATGGTTCCATAATCACATAGTAAAATTTATAGTGTGTAAGTCTTATATATATTACAAGACTAATTTATTGCTATTTAGATTTGAGATATAGAATATATCTACTTTAAATGTAACACAATGCTATCGGATGTGCAGATCTAGTGCTTCCGTTCTATTCATATCTAACCTACAAACAGTAGGTAGGTACCTTTCTCATCTTCTAGTTTTTTCAACTAGGTAGATTGATGTATGTTATAAGGAAGTTGGTTTTAACATATGCATATTCATGGACTAACAGAATAGCTAAATAATTGAGTATATCGACATTCAAAATTTAACAACATAGGCATAAATTTAAAATCTGTATCTTATCTGAATGGAATAGAAACTCAAAACTGAATATTTTACTGAATTTCGATATAAAAAAAGCTTTTAGTGTTGTTTATTTCAAAAATCTCATTTAGATATGTACCTACTCCTTCCTTTAAAACTGAATATTTCAAGCGACTTTAATTTAGAGAAAATGTTAACTTTTATGTGTTACAAATTACCGAGACTTAAAATGTTCGGTGAAATAAAAATGGTTTCATTGAAATTATGTAATTATATAGGGCAATAGATAGGTACGAAACATTTAATTATTGTAGGACCTAAGAACTGCCTAGATATGCCGTATTCAAAGAATGAGAGGTGGGTAGGTAGCCGTAGGTGAATTTTACCGCTACAAGGCGTTAGAGAGCAAATAAGAAATCAAAAATCTAACTCACGATTGTCAGTGGTTTTCTGAAAAATTGTCCTTGAAGTTTATATTAGAATAATTAAATAAGCCAAGACAAAACAGAAGTCCCTTTTTCTTCTCTGTTATTCAACTGGGGATTTATTTTCTGGAGTATATAAGAAATTAAATGGGAGGAAAACTTTTCTTCAAGCACATTATTGTGGATAAGCCATTCTAGAATTAACTATTTAGAACTTGTTGACGAATGTGATATCGTTCGATAGCGCAATTTGAATATCCAGGAATATCCAGCTTCACCATAAGTTTCGTAGCTCTAACTATACTCCATTTCAAAAGGAGAGAGAGTAATAAATTATGATAATGAAGGGATCTTCATTGTATTATGACGCTTATACCTAAGAATACCTAAGCTTGACAGTTCGAAAAGTGAAAAGTGAGGTAAGAATGGAATGTGCAGAGGCGTTCAATGGTTTGTAGTAGCTGTGGAATGTAAGTGTAGCCTAATGTACCTAAAGTTATAGTACGGGACACGAAAGAAGTCGGGTTATTTAAACCTAAATCCCGTTCACTATCACAGCTACGGACACGTCCAACTCGGTCAACTCTCGTGTCCATACCTATAATTCAACGATTCGTCAGCGCTCTCTTTAAAATTGACAAACTTTATATTTGAGGGCTTTAGATACTATTTTTGTATGAATTTAACCCTTTAAATATCAAATATGAAATAGGTAGATATTAACTACTTAGGTACCTCCTATAGTTCAGAACGAAACTTAAACTTTCTCAATATAAAGCTTAAACATGGACCCAAAATAAATACTTCAGAGGTTCTATTTTTGTAACTTTTGATAAATGTTCGTATACTCAACCAATTTTATAAAATAAAAATATTACCTTTTCGGTCATAATGAGGATTTTAATTTAATTGCTTAGGCGAGAAAGATTAAGACAATTAAATAAAAAATATTAAAAATAATTTGGTGAAAGAAACATTGCTGTCTGTTTCCATTTTTCCATTTAACTCCTATAAAAATTATAGATACGGTTTTAGAGTAAGAGAAAGGAAATAAATCATTGCTGACATCTAGGTAGGTATCTACACCTGTATTGAAATTTTTATATTTTATTATTTAAGTTTTCTGTTGACAATCAAAAATATGAAACAAATAACTAGGACCGACTTCATTAGCTGGTGTACTCAATAATACAAAACAATATCAATTCTTTTGGTAATCGTACAAGTTGATGTCAAAAGTAGGTATTTCATCTACTTATAACTGCACCACTTGATAAGTAAGACCTTCCAGCGCCAATATAATTAAAATTATTTCGTATTTCTTAGTGCATCAATTATTCAAGTCGGAGCTAGGTTTGTACAAGATTATATTTCATGATATTACCTAATTATATTCTAATGTGGGGACTTTAACGTAGATTTTAGTAGGTATAAACTGTGAAAATGTGACAGCGGTGGAAAAACTATTTTTGTCATATGGTCTTAAAAAAATGTTTTGAATAAAGGTACTCGTGTTCAGAATGATTCTAGGACGACGACTGATAATAATTTTTTTTCATTCGATACCAAGTCAGTACCATTCCAAGTTATCGCCAATATCTAGAAACGATGCTTCTAAAAGCTAAGCGACATTAATAGATTTAGGTAAACTGGAACTTTCTAAACAGGACTGGTCACCAATTTTCAATATTGGAAATCTTAAGTATTTAAATTATTTTTTTCAGGGTAATTTTTTGAAAGAAATGTTCAGCGACCATAAATTTACAACGGATCCCCAACTATTAATGCGTTATAATATTTTGAAGACACAACATCAAAAACTAATTTTAGCCAAAAAAGCGTAGGTATAATAATAATTATTCACAGATTCTATAAATAGATCTAGAATGGCCTGGCGGATGATAAGGAAGGAAACAAATCATAACAAGGCCACTGACCTACCTCATTTTTTGTTAACAAAAAAATAGCACCAAAATATACCTACCTACAATATAGAGATCTAGAATCCAACGATGCTGTCCAATCTCCTAATAATTATTTTGTTAATTCTTTGAAAATATTACATACCTATAACATAAGTATCTCTAATGCACATAGAATTATTGTTTTTAATTATATTTGCAAAAGCTTTTTATGAAAGGCTTCTTGCTTTCTTAGCGGTGTTCCACAAGGAAGCTCACTGGGGCCACTGTTGCTTATAATTTTTATAAATGATATGATCTCTGAGGATTTTCAATACCATTATATTCCGCTCTTGGCAGGCGTTACAGAAGAGGTGTGCTCTGTTAGTAAAAATGCTAATGATGCTGTTGTGAAATTTCAAAATTACTATCTTAAATATTGAACCAAGATAAAACTGTTTTTTTTTTCTCATTCAGAGATTTAAACAAAAGTTTAGTTAAGAACTAGTTGAATTTGATAATAATCAGTTCCTAAATTTCTAAGTGTCTTTATAGATTCAAAACTTTCTTGGTCATATATAACCCATCATATTTTAAGAAATACAATTGGCTGTCTATTTGCGCTCAAAGATTGATCTAGAACTTAAAGCTATACCTACTATTATACGGACTGAGGCAAAACTTCAACATAAATACCTATATACGTAACCATATAATTATCGTCTGTCGAATAATGTCAATAGCACATTTATCTTACCAGCTAAATTGTATAATAAACTACCAGCAAATATTAAACCAACAATTATTTCAACCATGTTTATTAAGGCAAGGAAATTTTTTCATAGTACTTAAAACTTTTATTAAGTGCAAGAGAACTTGGTTTGCAACTCATAAACAAAAAAGTTTCAACTTATTTGTGTCTCTTTATAAATTCTAAGCTAATAACTCTGCTTGTCATAACAATATGTATCCCATACCTACTTAATATTGTAGGAAATAACGTGAAGGCTTGCCCGAGTAATGGACTACACTCAAAAATGTCCCAAACACATTTCGGAGAACACGGGAGACATCAGAGGCAACGAGAATAAGTCCTGGTCTATTCTCGAAGCCATGTGTTGAGAAATAACCTCCAGAAACAACGAAAACAGCACTGGAATCATCTAGAGCTTTTAAGGTTAGATATATAAGGCTGATGGCATAGACAAGATAGTTAGTTAGTGATAGATAGTCAGTCAAAGATCACAATTGGTCATAGATCAGACAGTAGTAAGAAGTATATAGTCCAAGAAATAAGTGTTAATATAAATGTGTATATAGACGGGTAGTTATTGGTGTAAATAATTAAATGTAAATAAATCGGACCCTGGTTTAATATAAATTCCCGTTACAATATTTATTAGTATTATTCTAAGAATTAATTGATAAATTTGTATGTTTACAATAAAAATAACTAAGTTGTCTAATGTACCTACCTAATTCGTTTGCATTAAGTACCTATCTGGAAAACAAAGAATGCTATCGACTCCGACCTGATTTCATTCGTTAGGTAATATCATAAAGATGTACTGAAAATGGCAAATACTTTCTAATATCAAACTATTTAATTTTTTTTTTTTGAGAACAAATACTTAATAAGATCGTCTGAAGATTAACATTTGATGTAGGCAGGCATATCTGACTAATAAACAACTTTGCAGAAAATGTTAATTGTCAGTTTTGAAAACAAAATAATTAAATCAATGAAAACGGTTACCGCCTCCAATAATATATCTGCAAAACCACAATGATAGGTATTAGCTTCGGACCATTTTCAGTCTACAACTGATCACGTTACCTAGTTACGTAATAAGTATTCTCTCTATTAAGAATAATTGCACATTTTTTTGAGTCTCATTTCCCTTGGGAACAAATAAAAATATCAACCAGACCACTTTCATTTCGGTATCTACCTGAGAGATAGTCAAATAGTTAGGGATAGGTAGATGACATGTGATGAATGATAAAAATATATACCTACTTAAACACATTAGTTTAGTTTACCAAGAAAATACCGTCAAACTCGATAGGTATCGGTATCACTAATTTCTCCTAAATTATACCGAACATTCACCTACTTCAGTTGTCATATACTATTCTTTCTTTGAAAGTAAATTTCCAATCGTGCCTTTGTTTCTTAATTTGATAGAAATAACTAGAGAACTTAATAAATGATGTATAGGTAACCCTATACATTATGTTGCCTGGTTCGAAAATTAACTGAATAGTTTCACGGATCGAGAAACTGGCGACCACATCTGTAAATTTCAACAAACGGAAGGCATTGAAGTGATACCCTGTATACCTACCTACCTATACTACAGTGATTTCCTTAATTGACAGATTTGTCGATGGAACGGTATCTATCTTGAGTTAAGTCCTGGCTCGTGCGGAACATTGCTAGGCGATAATCCCCGTTGGAGAAATACAAAGAGCGAGGAGAGCGAGCCCTAGGCCACCTATCCCCTCGGCAGTAGCACAGTTAGGTAGTATAGACAGACAGAAATTCGAAACTTTTTCTTTGTTCCGCATAGTAGAGAACCCACCACCCGCCCCTTTGCCAGTGAGCGCCGACGAACCGAGAGACCTGATTAAGCTACTTATACCGGTATCAAGGTTCCACCAACGCTTTTTATTTGTGAGCCGAAAAAAAAACAATTGCGATGACTAATAGAAAAATGATCTGGGAAGATTACTTATCAATTGGAAGTAGAAAACTATTATTTACATTATTATTTGACAGGTGTAAAAGTATCATAGATTTAGAAACCAAATATCTTTTTTACAAAAACATACAGTATTTTCAAAAGTACCTATCTACCAACATCAGTAGAATTTATATAATTTTTTTAGTGCACCAACTAATAAAGTCGGTAGATACTAGTTTTTGTAAGAAAAAAATATTTCACATTTTTGAATGTAGGTATCATTAGTCATCACAATCAGTGGCGGCGCAAGACCTAAACTTAATGTGGGCAATGTACATTTTGCGAGGCCCTGTGATGGTGAAAGAAGAAGGGAATATAAATTAAAAAGTTTTTTATTCATTACGAAAGAAAACTAAATTGTTATTCATACTTCTTTGGAACATTAAACTAAAAAAAAATTTTCTACTTTTGATTTTACTGAACTCCTTAATCATTCGTTCGTAATTTATGTTAGATGCTATATCTGCTTCAATAGACAAAATTGCCAAAGCTGAAAGTCTTTATTGACCCATTGAATTTCTTAGATAATTTTTAATTAATTTTAATTTTGAAAAGCTCCTTTCAGCTGAAGCAGTACGTATTTACCGGTATCGTTAGCAAAATTCTAATGACAAAGTAAACATTTGGGTAAATTTCTTTCAAATCGTTCTCTATGATATATTGGAGCAGATGTTTCACGTCTTTAATAGAGTTGGGTAAATTTGGGAGCATATTTTGTAACTACTCATACAACTCATAAGGTTGGAAGTCACTACTGCGCTCACTGCGCAGTTTGTAAATCCTGACAGTTTTTCAGTATTTGCTCTTCTGTCTTTTTTTTAACTTGTTTAAGTCATGGAGAAAACCAAAATGTTCAAAATGTTATTTAAAGACATAAATCTTGAGTCCATGTTACTTATCACAGAATCAATCACGGTATTTCTAATAAATGGAAGACCCGAGCTATGCCTTGTTTCTGACCGGGGACTCCCGGTGTTAGCAGCTTAACGCCAACTAATGTTGCCATGTTGCCAAACTAAATATAAACGAATGATGAGAAACGACAAAGATGAGATTTTGAATTAATTTATTTTGTAACATAATATAGTTTTTTAGAAATATCGATTACTTTATTCACATTCATTTCGTGCGCCGAAGAGTGGAATATCTTTAGGTTGAAATTAATTTCCCATACTTTTTCAAATTTATTTTCAGCTGTGGGCCCTTTGCTCCACGAGGCCGTGGGCGGTGTGGGCCACCGCCTTACGCCGTCTCTGATCACAAATGTTGAACGTTCGCTTAAGTGAAGGTATTTTCAGATATTTCAGTTTCACATAGATATTACTATTGCTGTTACTCAGAAACCGTTCAAGTTTTTCAGACATTTCGATAAAAATGTTGCCAGATATGATTTCTTCTTTGATTTTGCTATCACAAATTTGCGATTTTTGAAGAAAAAAACTCCTTTGGGGGCAGTTTTGGAGGAAATGGACTATTATTTTCAACACTCTTCTTTCAAATGAAAATATAATCAAAATAGGAGTCTGTCAAAAATAAAGTAGGTACCTACATACCTACCTACTTTTATTTCAGCAAAAACAAATATTTTAAGTATTTGGTAACTACCTAAGTTATATGAACCTCCACTTGGACTTTTCGAATTCTCTTTGAAAATAGAACTGCCTATAAACAAACATAACCTATGTCTAGTTTTACCTATCTGCAAGCTTCTTTTTTCAAAAGATATAAAGAGTTGCAGAGTTTCAAGCAGGTAGGTAGGTTTATCCAAAAGCCAAAAACTCCTTAGATATACTTTGCTATTAAGTATTAGAAATGTAGGTATCTACGTATTGACAATACAAGTAGGTAACCCAGTTATTTGATCAAGGAGGTCACGATCTCGTGGGATATTACCATACAGGACATAGGAGAATTCAGTGAATCTACTCACTGAAATAGTGAATAGCCAAAATATGAATATTATTCAAGTTACCTATATTTAGGTAGGTATATATATGCTCATTAAACGAAAGCAGCGTAGTCTTTTTTATGTGCATCATAATTAGAATCATGAACCAATATAAGTTTTAAAGGTTACGTTAAGCTATAAAACGTCACTCATGAAGATTCATTCAAATCAACGTCAATATGACCACGTATTTGACATAGAACAGAATATAAACCTTTTATATAGATATACAAACGTAATTATGAAATGTCAAGATCGTAACCAAATTTTCGTTTATTGACTTCTTAAACGTCAGAATGACATAATCTCAAAATAATCACAATTAAATTGACATAAAAATTCAATATAACCTGTAAAACATACTTATCTTTATTTTTGATTTTACATATGAAGTTTCCAAAGAAGACTAGTCTGCTTTTATTGCCAATATCTAAGTAGACACATAAAATTCGTGTGTACCTACCTTAAATTTTTCAAACGCCGTCTAAATGTAGACTTTGACAGATTGTAGGTACCTATCTTCTGCAGCATTCATTAAATCCAATACCCTCTTTATGTTAAGCTGAAATTGCTCTGCGCATGTCTTCCTCTGTCCACTGATTATATTTTCGCTTTTCTGTCATTTTTGAAGCCTCGACTATCTGTACTACCTGCAATTTTTCTTTAAGAATGTCCAGTTTCTAAATTTCAATTACTTTTATAACTAGGAGCAAAAACAACTTAGGTATTTTCTGGTTATAGGTATATGTGGTTAGATAAGTATATCGTACCACTTGATAAATCGTACCACACTGGTACGATTTACCGACGAATAAATGTTACGATTTACTGAAAAATGACTATTCGAATAATACCTATAGGGTAAAGTGGGGAGAGTTGGACCACCTTTCGAAAAACTCATAATTTATTTTTTATTAACATAAATAAAAACTCATTCTAAACGGGAAACGATAACTTAAACTGAATAGATTTTTCTGAGACAGTAGATGAAACCAATTGTGAAACTCTGATTTAAAAAAAAACAAACGGACAAAAATTTAAATTGGTTCGTCTCTCCTGCTGATTGCAGGATAGATGGACTACCTAGGCCAGGAGAGATGGACCTCATTCCTCCCTCCTATTCTTTTTAGTGTCTTGAGCTTTGCAACTCTGGCACGTATCTTCGTAGGTCGTACAACACCCATGTAGCCAGCGGTTACATATTGGACACTTTATCCAGTCGTCCTTTTTTGTCGTTTCATAATAATTTTCACCAAATCCAACACACTGGTTTTCGTAATCAAGAATATCTTCGTCACCGCTTGAAGAATCATCCAAAATTAGATCAACAGAGTCTGACGAGGAAGAGTCTCGCCTAAGTTTGTTTGGTCGTTTTCTAGTCCTTGGATCAACTTTGGTCAGTTTTGTAGTCCTTGTTTTAGCTTTCGTAAGCTTTATCTTTGACAATTTCTGACGCCTCATCTCCATATGTTCCAGGAAAGTTAGAACGCCCGTGAGATTGGCAGAACTTTTCTTGCGGCCTATTTTATTATAACAGGTGAAGGTGACATAATATCAAGTGCTGTTTCTGGTGTTAAAGCATCTTCATTGCCTTCCCGTCGATCTGGAAGATTCTGCGACTCCATTCCAGATGAATTTTGTTGAGACAATACTGGCGAAGTTGGAACTTTCCTGGGTGGAGAGTCCCTTACTGGGGCGCTTCTTTTCCGAGTGTACACGTTCGGCATTTTCTGCAACAATAAAAGAATAGGTCCATCTCTCCGACAAAACTGCAGGTCCATCTATCCTTCTCTTGAGAGGACAGATGGACCTAGGAATTACTTCACACCGGAATATTCAAACACATTCTTTTATAGGTTATGATTAGATCAACACACATGCGCGTCGATAAAACATCTGAAATAGTCACTGAAACTTACCTGAACTTCACAAACTCACTTAGTATGTCACCCCAATAATTTATCGCGGATCGAAAACCGATTTTTGCTTAATAAGTCAAAATAAATCCATAGATTACCACATTTTACTGTATACCTACCCTGTTGCGAACTGATGCTGGTGTTATAATGTAGCTAGATCAAGCACGCATTGCTCAAGTGATTTGCGAGATATCGCAAGTGGTCCGTCTCTCCGACTGGTCCAACTCTCCCCACTTTACCCTACCTACCTTAAACTAGTTAAAATTAAAATAAGCTATTTAAACTAGTTTTATTTTGTTGAGAAGATAGGTAGGTATAGAAATGTTCAAATAAATGAATGCTTAGGTATAATCCAAACATACATTACACTTACCAGTTACCAGTAATCGGGTTAGCCATGGAACACAAAAGCAACTGTCTTGACACTTCAATCACACCAAGCCGTTTATACTTGACCGATATGAAAGATCGGTAAAAAAGTTGTATGTTCCTTGTCAGGGAGCTCAAGAGATTTCTAAATAGATGGTACAATTTACCGGACAGTACGATTTTACCTACCTTACAATACCTATACCTAAGTACCTATTAGAGTATATAGGTATTCTAACACACAAGTCAAGTAAATACCTAGATCAAAGATGCGGTGAAGGTAGGTAGCTCTACAGAAGCAGGAAATGTGGCAATAATCTACTACCTATCTAATTTTTTGAGCATTAGTGATTGATGATTGATAGCTGTAGGTAGGTACCTGCCAATATTTGTGAATGAAATATAACAATGTAATAGACTCGATATGTTCCATTTCTGTTTTGGTAATATGGATCAAAGCCACATAAAGTTTGAATATCCATTGAATGGGGTCGTCATACCTTGTCTATTTTTTTTAGTTTGTAAATTAGGTGAACTAAAATTTTAACGTCGTAAACATACATAGGTATCTACATACTTATCTACAACAATCAGCCGATCTGATCGAAGACGTATGTTTATGACGTTAAAATTTTATTTCACCTAATTTACAAACAAAAAAAAGAAAAACCTAGACAAGCTATGACGAAACCCCATTCGATGGGTATCCAAAGTATAAGTACCTACCTATAGAACCTGCCTACTGAATTGGATATTAAGCCAAAAATTATGTTGGGTAGCCTAGGTATACCCAGATAGGTAGGTATATATATTTGATTTAGTTTTCTGTGAGATTATCTCTCACATTTGAGATAAGTATCTAGAATTTTTATAGGTACCTATTCTACCCATTTTGGAAATAATAAAATGTTGACATATCTATATGTCAACAAACAGGTTCCATAGGTAGGTACAGGCTTATTCTGATATTAATAAGTACCTACTGATTGGTAAAATGTGAGTTTAAAATTGACCTAGGTACCTACTACAACCACGATGCTAGGTAGTACTAGTTAGTGTTCTACCTAACGCCTTTCCTAGAGCAGAGCTACCCAGCAAATGTCAACTGTAAAATTTGCCTGCATAGGCGGCTATTTGATGGCCGTAGCTATGGTGGGGACTGCACAGTTCTCGTTTCGCCTGATTGGCTCCCTCCACATAACCCGCGCGTCGAATAGGCGTGGCGTATAGTTCGATCGTCCTAGCAGGGCGCGGCTTATACAGCATCCCCGAGATAGGCGCACAAGGTCCCTTAGAACGCAATCTTCCGTCGGGAGAAATACGAAAGGCAGCTCAGCACAAAACCCTATCGGTGAAACAGTGTACTATCCTATTAGGTACATCCTTCGATTTTGATCCGTTTCATAATCAACAAGTTTTACTATCCTATTGTAGTGTTCGGGTAGTTTTATTCTGTTCGTTAGATATCTGTTACCAAAACTAAGTGGTTGTTGTTCAGAAGTTACCGTGTTGTTTGGATTATGAAGCGATAGCCGTGTGAGAACTGGTAAGTTGTTATGTAAATATGACGATACCTACCTACCTATGTGTTAAGTTAGGTATAGGTACTTTCGCGAACCTATCAACCTAATTAATTCGTATATGTGTAAATGCAGTATCTATAACTTACTTCGTTTAGGATTTTAATGGCATGACATTGATCTCTCGTTTTGTAGAGAACTACTTATTTTATAAGAATATAAGTGAATAACCGCTACCCGAAACATTTTTGGATCTTATAGGTATGTGATTATAAAATCATTCTTAGATATCATTTACCAAACGAATGTCAAATAATGGAGCAAAATTATGAGTTATCATAATAACAGTCTTGGAAATTTGAAAATTATGTGAACAACTGGAATCTATTAGGTATCTATTACCTACCTGTAAATTTAAATAAATGGCAAGGTGTGTCCCTTGATTTTAATTTTTATCTCGGTATAGGAATAAGTAGGTACCTACCTATTGAGATCAATCTACCAACAAGTGCTTGATATAGGTAGTTACCTATTTATTCCTCGATTCTTACGTATGTCAAACCTTGTGTTCCCCTGTTGCTAAACTTAACCATAACATGATTGCAAAAACCATTCTCGTTCTAATAATTAAGTAGGTACCTACCAACCTTTTATTTTATAGCCTTTCCTTAGAATATCATTTTACAATAAGAGCATTTGCAATATTTTAAAAAAGGATTATTTACATTCATCAAGTGATAAGAAGGAAATACTTAGCTATAGGTAGTCCAACATATTGCCAACTAGCACAATGCGTTAATACCAGTATTTAGTGTTGAACGGTGGTCAATAGAAGCTCTTGAGCATTTGCAAAAGGGTCGCTCTTAAGACCTTATAAGTACTCTTGGTACCATTATTGTGTATTGTGTGGCAACATATTTCAATTTATTTATTTAACCACGTCGTTTTGTCAACAGAAAAATCTGCCATTGAATTTAATCTCATACTTATAGTGGGTTTGTACTCAGTTCTTTTTTTATTCGATAGTTAAGGTAGGTATACCTACCTATATTTGTATACGGCATACCAAACAATTCTTTTGAAATATTTGAGATAATGCTTCTGCTTCTAATTTCAATCCAGTACCTAGGTGGTATATTGGTCAGTATCAAGAATGTAGGTAGAAGATAGGTACATATGTCACCTCACACTGGCCAGTATCGGTCCTGGATCTAATTTAGGAACACACGCAATGATTAACTAGGTACTACACCACAAGACTGTAAGAAGATAGGTACAGTTCCAACAATAGGTATAACTTGGTAGGTACTCGAGAATCGCAGATAGATAGGTAGGTATAAAGGTAGATGCAAAACCGAGAAAGAGAAACAAAGGAGGACATAGGTGTCAAGTTATTCTGGTCAAGTTATACCTACCAAGGCAGTAGGGTTTCCACCTTGACTGGTGTACATAGATGCATTAGAGTAAAACTACCTACCTACCTATTTATAAAAAATCCGACGGCCTTCAAAACGTGTACCTAACTCTGAAAAATCTTATGTTATTAAGTACAATTTCTGGATACTAATATGAACTACTGTAGACTAAGTAGATATTTAGATGTAGGTATCAATTTCATGTAGCATTTAGGTATGTAGTTCATATTACCTTACCATAACTCTGTGACATAGGTAGATAGGTACCAAAGCGTAACACCCTAAAACTTGCTTGTTCTCATACATTTCAATTAATTTATTCCATAGAGATTGTATCTATGGAATTATGGCTAGACAACACATAATGTCAGATAATTTAAAATAGAACTATGATAAGATAAGAAATTTTGAAATTGAAACTTCCTACCATCGCTTATGCGTAGATATGAATAAATTTACATACTTAGGTATTGGGAAGTTATAACTAATTGTGGACCTAGGCTTTCTACATTTCACAATCTTAAAATATAGTTTATGAATTGTTAATAGGTAGGTAAGTAGGTACCCATAATCCATAAAGATGGCAATAAAATCAGTTCATTAACTAGATATATGTAGGTAGATAGGTATAGTAGAACCAGAAATCTAAGAAAGTCGTAAATTCATATTAGCTGACGATCCTCATTATTACCTATTGTTCGAAATATAGATAAGCAATAAAAGTACCTATGTGTCCCTTGAAATATTCCCAGGTCCGGATTCTTAGATTTCTGGACTATACCTATCTACTTAATTTTTTTGTCAGAGTGACCTTTACTGGATCAAAAGCATAAAAATTTGTGATTGTTTCATAGAATGCGACAATCTAGCCTACATGTAGGTGGATACCTGGGTAGGTATAGTCATTTTCACAATAAATGGTTGACTACGTTTTTTTTACCTGGGACGTTTTGCCAAAGGTCGGCCATAAACATGCAATAAACTGTCGGTCCGGTTCGGATCATAATATAGCAGTAGGTATAATAATATTTTAAGTCTATTTTTACTAAATAACTTATACTTAATCGGTTTATTTAATAAAGTCAATACCATTTATTGTGGAAAATTACCTATATACCTACACCATCATTTTTGACCCCGTTTTGACCGACTTCCCAAAAGAAGGTAGGTATACCTACCTACCTACAATTGGACTGTAGGTATGTTTTTTTTATTAACCGAGGAACCCCGAACGGAGGAGGTATTCCTACAATTCGACTGTCTCCTTTTTTTTTGTTCGGGCTTTGTATATAGGGTGAAGGCGTATAAGAGTACGCGTTCTACAGGAGTACTCATTGGAAATTTCGCGATTCCAAAATTAGGACGCCATCTAGTGTGATTATTAGAATCTATTTATACGTTCCTATGATCGCTAAAAAGGAATCTGCATTACAAGCGTCAGTTCTTCTGTTAGACGCGAAAACTGTTTGCTGAACTGTCAATTGTAAGTTCTGAGCACTAGGAAAAAAGAGACGAGATCGCAATTTTTCGAAAATAGTTAGAATATTTGCCTATGTCGTATTCCTGGATATTTAAGATATATATTACAACATCAGTTTTCATGTATTGTGACGATTTTTATGAAAAATAACGTAAAATTTACAACACTGACATAACCTACCTACATAACGCTACAAGATACAAGAGTACACACGTGCGTACTCTTGTATCCCTAAATTCCATCAACTATGTTAGCACAAACTTTTAGGAAAAATGAGTTACTACAAGCTAACATTGACGTTATAAGTGCGTTTTTTCTTCGGAACTTTAAAGGGAACTGGCTAATTATGTTTTGAGAAATATATATACCTAAGTTTTTATGGTTTGACAATGAACAACCTGACTTCCACATCCTTGGAATTTGCGGAAGCTAATGGGGTAGCGAATAAATTTAATATTAAAAAAATAGAAAGCTGGAAAGACGTGGGTTAGGTAAAGGCTTATGACAAAGGCATGACATTACTCTCCTACAACCAGAACCATTTTCTTTGGGAAGGTTAATACTTCAGTTCTGGATGCATTTATAAAAGGAATGTCAACTGTCCCGAATCGGCCACCGAAAGTTTTTGCATAAAAGGCCAAAAGAGCTGTTTGAAAAGTTGCAAATGCAAAAGAAAGGTATTTTCAGCAATTAAAAATAAGGAAAATCAAAAAATGCAAAGAAGCCAAAAAGAGGTGCTACGAAAAAGATGACTACGATGAAGTGTCGTATACATCCTCTGGCGACATTTTTGCAGATCCACCGTCTGAATACTGGATTCAGTGTGCAAGATGTCAGAAGTAGTGGCACGAAAACTGTACGTCTTACAAAAATGGGAATTCGGGTGCGATAGTCGCCAAAAATCTTCAAAATAATGTGCGCACTCTTATAAACAGGTTTGCGTACTCTTGTAAGTAGTGGAGCACAAGAGTACGCATGTGCAGATCTTTACAGAATGTATCTTTTTTACTTTTTGAGTTGCAGTTTGTTATGTTTTTCAGAATATTATGGAAGAATAAATATATATTTTGTCTTCTTGTGCTTATTTTTCGCTAGACTCTTGAAAATTCGTAAATATGCGGCACGGTTTACTGAGTGCGTACTCTTATACGCCTTTACCCTAGTAAACGTACTCCGATTTTGATGATTTTTGATTAATTTGAAAGATGAGGCTTGAGAAATAGTTCCATATTCATAAAAACGCAAATCCGAAATCCTCTTCTCTCTAAGGGACAAATTTTCTCGAAAGTTGAAAATTTGATTTGGTATAATCAAAGATAGGACAATATCCGGAAACGTTTAAATTGAACATTTTTTCAAAAGAGTTACGGTTTTCGAGATAGACGCATGTTAAATATGTATTTTTGCTATGTGGGAGAGGGCGATTTCTTAAAAAAAAAATTGAAAATCTTTCGATACTACATGAAAGATATAATTATTTGTAGCAACATTTATAATGAACAATTTTCCTTAGAGTTACGGTTTTCGAGTTAAATCGGTGTTAAAATGGTAACATGCAAAATATTTAAGCGTATTTCCGCAGCGATGCTTTGAGATCTCAGTAATAATAACAACTACAAACAAAGAATATATACGTGGGTAATAGGATAAGTATGGGTATTAGTGAACGTTCAACGATTTTCGTGACTAATATTACACTCAAAAGTGTGAAATAAATATTTTTTACAAAAAATTGGACCAACGTTATTAGTTGATGCACTGAACAGTATAAAATAATATTAATTTTATTGGTGCTGGTACTTGTGAAGTTGGTGCCAAAAGTTATCAATCTAACTGCAACTGCATAACTTCAAAAGTAACAGCACGAATAGAATTAATATTATTTTATACTTTTCAGTGCATCAACTAATAACGTCGGTCCATTTTTTTGTAAAAAATATTTATTTCACACTTTTGAGTGTAATATTGAACGTTCACTAATACCCATACTTATCCTATTACCCACGTATATTCTTTGCTTGTAGTTGTTATTATTATTGAGATCTCAAAGCATCGCTGCAGAAATACGCTTAAATATTTTGCATGTCACCATTTTAACACCGATTTAACTCGAAAACCGTAACTCTAAGGAAAAATGTTCATTATAAATGTTGCTACAAATAATTATATCTTTCATGTAGTATCGAAAGAATTTCAATTTTCTTTGAAAGAAATCGCCCTCTCCACATAGCAAAAATACATATTTAACATGCGTCTATCTCGAAAACCGTAACTCTTTTGAAAAAATGTTCAATTTAAACGTTTCCGGATATTATCCTATCTTTAATTATACCACCTCCACCCATTCGGGGGCGTTTTTCGGAGGGAAGGAGATTTCGGATTTGCGTTCTTATGAATATGGGACCATTTCTCAATCCTCCTTTTTCAAATCAATCAAAACTCATCAAAAACGAATTCCGTTTACTAAATAAAAAGCGCCCAGAAACAAAAAAAAAATAGCATACTGTCGAATTGTATACCTCCTCCGTTCGGGATTCATCAGTCAAAAATTTAGAAAAATACAAACACACACATAATTTTAAGTTTTCTGGAGAATAAGTTCAATCGACAATTATAAATTAAACGTTTTTAATTTTTATTATTTTCTTCTAGGTGTGGTTTTCTGAGAAAAATATTTCTAATAAAAGTTGTAGGTACAGATGATATCTACAAGCAAAGAATATCTTTGATGAAAATCTCATGGCTACCTTCTCTTGTTGAATATTTTTAAAAGTTTGGTCCGTCGCCATTTTGAAACTATTACTTCGATCATGCTAATATATATAAGAATATACCTGGGTAATAGAGTAAGTTCTATCTTTATTGGTATTAGTGAACGTTCAACGATTTTCGTGACTAATGTTAGGTACACTACACTCAAAAGTATGAAATATTTTTTTTTCAAAAAATTGGACCAACGTAATTAGTAGGTGCACTGAAAAATTTTGAATAATAATAATTCTATTGATGCTGGTACTTGTGAAGTTGGTGCCAAAAGTTATCAATCTAACTGCAACTGCACAACTTCTAAAGTAACATCACCAATAGAATTAATATTATTTTATATTTTTCAGTGCATCTACTAATAATGTCGGTCCATTTTTTTAAATATTTATTTATCTGTTTTATGAAGTAGGTACCTAGTTATAGGTAGGTACATATGGACATATGTATATTTTAGACATTAATAAAAAAATAGCATAGGTACCCACCTACCTATTCTTTTTAAAATTTAATTATTGCACCAAAATTTTCTGGAAATTCTAACAACAGATACCTAGATAAAAAAATATGCAAAATCTCCTATTTTGAAATTTAAATTCATTTCGAGTGAAGCCGGAACTGACAGAAAAGTTCATTGTATGTAGGTAGGTATGCGATACCATCTAGCATAACATTTGATTGTGATGTTAATAACTAATAAAGAGACTGGAAATAAATACAAGTATTAAAAATAAAACAAAAGTTTTCTCACTAGACCCAGATCTTCTTAAAGGCACAGAATGAGAGTTGATAATTCTGTTAGGAAAGGAAATTAAATCATTTCTTATAACTAACAGGTATATGACGTAGAGAAGAAAATACTTTGAACAAAAAACTGTATAGATAGGTAGTTCTGGAATATAATTATAGATGCGTAGATGAGTAAGCGTCTGATATATCTCGACTAGCTGCATCATCCTGTACAACAGGGTCTTATTGCGGCCAGACAAGCGACACAAGAATATTGTCGACCCAGAGCAAATCGCCAGCAGTCTAGGCGCCGATAACGCGAACCACTACTGCTTGCATATAATTCCGACCATTAGTCGACGTCTTCTATATTAAATTAATCATGATATCGCCGATATACCTACTTTTCCCATTTTTTTCCAGACACTCGATTAACTGTTGTCCAGCACTTTGACGACGACACCTCTTTGCGAGTGCACTACAAGTACCGGCCACCGAAGCCCCATCGGGACAGTGTTGTTCGCGATGCTGAAGGAGCGCGAAAGTCTGGAACGCAGCATTTCGTCGCCCTGCTCCAGTCTAGGAGGCTCATCCACGGTGGAGGCGTCCTCGTGCGCCGGGTGCGGGGAACGCATCCATGACAGGTACTACCTGCTGGCTGTGGACAGGCAATGGCATGCTGCATGTCTCAAGTGTTGCGAATGCAAGATGCCCTTGGACTCGGACCTCACCTGCTTCGCTAGAGACGGGAATATATATTGCAAGGAGGATTATTACAGGTAGGCTATTAGTGAATAGATTATGTACAGTGAGCTCGTAAAGTAGCGGATAAATTAAATAAAAACTAGAATAAGAGTACCTAAGAACAAGAAACGCTCGAGCTAGTCGATTTTTTCCATATTTTAGATTTTTTGGAAGTGGGACTGAATTTATTTTTCCAATCACCATTTACTGTTTCAGATTTGAATAGACAACATAAGCTAATTGCGAATAAAAATTGTAAATTGTAATCTAATCAAAATTTAATGTTGCGAATTGAGCATCTTTAACAATCTGAAACTAACCAATCTATCTAGAAATGATATTTTAACGCTGTTGATGATATCTACGGGAATGTTTCTAATTTCGAGGCATATCAGTTGAATTAGTGCTTCTAAATCTTCTAAGTTTATTGGCTGGGTCACGTAATATACCTACCTATATTTTTTTAATTATCCCTATATTAAATATCGAGAGTCTGGTAGTACGTAAGAAGATGTAGGTAAACTTTTTAATTTTGCTATAAAAAATTATATATGTTTCCCTTTATATTGCTGTCTCAGATATGAACAAAAATCGACCTGTTTTTGTTATTTGTTGTTTGTTTGAGTATGCTCTCTTTCTAATTTTTAATAATCTTCTACTTTACGAATTCACGTAGGACTCGGTTCGGTAGGTAGGTAGGTAGGTACGTACCTACGTATATTTAAAAACTTTATGCACTATTATGAAATTTCACATAATTCTAAGAATAGGTATAATGGAATTAGATTTTCCTACCTTAGCCAATTTCTAATATTGCAGAAGCCTTTGACTCAAGTCAAGAATATAAATGTGATATTTCTGTGAAATTGCATTATAACTCGTCTGCCAATTAGTTGCCTAGAGACACAATTTACCAATCAAATATTTCAATTCAATGTCTTTATCATCTATCATTTCTATTGGAAAATAATTCTTCTTTCCCTGTCTCTCTGGCGGATGCAAATATATTTTATCTTCGAAACTATTTTTCCAAAAGATTTAAGTACCTATACCCTGTACAGGGATTTATTTGTTGTAACTACCTAATTGTAAAATACAGGAGCCCGAAAATTATGTTAAAATTCAAGAATTTCTATTCTTGAAGGATTGAAGAAAAAATAGTTTTTTATTATTATTTCTTTATAGAGACACCATGCACCATTTCAAAAATATATTCAGTTATATTTTATTGTTTAATTATGTGTTTTAAGAGGATACTTAAAATTTGCTATCGCCCAAATTATATCCAAAATTAAGATTGAGACATGAACGAGACAAAGACAGAAGAAAAAAGTTAAAAAATACAGAGATTTTTTATTTTTGCAAAACCATTAATGTAAAAAGAGAAATTGTCCCAGGAAAAAATATATCTACCTACCTACTAGCTCATCGGTTTAAATTTTGGTATCCGATTTTCAACAGATTTCGAAAGGGTATCACGATTTTACTTAGGTAGTATATATATATATATATAGTACCAAGGTACCTACTTATAATACCTATTTACATACTTCATTCTAATCTTGTAATCTAATCGATCAATACTTATTTTATGTGATATTAAGTAGGTATTTTTTTATTATTTTTTCAATGGCATAAAGCTTTTAATAAAAAAATGAATGAGCCTCTAAATTACAAACATTGAAAATTTCTCTAATTGGAAGAATGCAGCTATAATTTGTTTGAAAAGCAAATAACATTTATTTATTATTTACTCATAACGAAATTTTGTTTAGTTTTGTAAATGATTTGAATTTTCTAGTAGTAGTAGTAGGTATTTTTTAATTTTAAAACAGAGAAAAAAAATAAAAAATTTGAACATTATGAAAATCATGTTCATTTAACAAATTTATCGAATTTATAAATATACTAATAAGGGAACCATAATAGAATACTGCCTTCCTCTATTTACGACTAGTTACCGTAAGTATTCAAGAATTCCTTATTTCCCTTATTCAACGAATCTAACCTCACAAAAAAAATTTATAACAACCTTCAAATATTTGGTTTGTTGCTCTTGAAATTGGTCAAATCACTTTTAAACAACAGAGTAAAAACGCAGACAAAAGTATTAGGTTAGCTGTTACTTACTGATTATCCAGACAAACTGTCAATTTAAAGAGTCCGTTCCAATAAGTCTTTATATTTTCGAGAAATAAGGTCAAGACCTTATTAAAATAAGGCAACCCCTTAATAGTGCATGATGTAAAAATATGTTTCCAATAACTATTTGCTACTTTTGAATTTTTATGAGTATCTAAGGCAAACATTACGCTTAGACATATTATTTTATTTATTGATTCTTAGAGAATTTTTTGATCAAAAGTATACCTTATATGCTCCTTGTATTTCATATTAAATATCATACAGAAGAAAATGTAATGACAATGTTTATTTACAATTTATTTTACAGTAGTTTAAGAGTCATTTTCATAATTTACATAGATAAATAATGTTTCATACCCAGTAATTACATACCAAACTACTACTCAATTTTCCAATAATCCATCAGGTGTCAAGGCATAATATGCATAGATTGTCAGGTATCGTGGTATCAATTATGTTAGACTGCCTATATATTTCAAATACTTATTATATTACAAATATTGGTACCTCTATATTATGCTAGTTCAAATAGGCTGTTAATTTGCCAATAAATTTTAATAGTTGCTAAGTTTTTTGATTTACGGAACATATGCCAAAGATGTGAGCGTATCTATCAATTTTGTATGCAAATATGAATAAGGGTGGTCAAGAGGACTTAGTGTAGCTAACTATAAATTACGAAAATTACCTGAACATATGGTGCCCTCTCCATTTTTTGATATCTGCACATGAAATACATAGCTGAAGCTGGAAACTCATTCTGTTGCTTTATTTTAACAACGATCGGAAAATAATATTTTTATTTCTGTATGTACCTACATATCTACAGTGCGGTCCATAGGTATGGTATGGTTTTCATTCTTAGCGTTATTATGTATTTGTATAAGAAAACCTGAATCAAGTGTATGTCTATTCTCAATTTGACAATTGAAATTATGAGAATATTACCCCTCTGAATTATGAGGAACCCCTCAAAAAATATATAAGAGGGGGTTCGTGTGGCACATTCTTCAAAAGGGATTTTCATTCTGTGTTCAGCAATACTCAGTTTTCCAAATTTGGTACAATCTAACTGAGAAAATGTATTCTGAATATATAAAATTTTGATACTTTAAGTAGAATAATGAAGGAAATAGTATTTTCCAATTTAGATATTTAACAGTTAAATTAAATGTTCAAAATGACCATCATTCACTTGTGCAACAAATTTGAAAAACTAAGTAGGTACCTACATATTGTTAAACAGATAATGAAAAGCACAAGTTGCTCATAATTCAAGGGGGTGCAAGAAGGTGGTAATATTTTCATACCTTCAATTGTCAAATTAAGAATAGAAGTCGACCTGTTTCAGGTATTTTGCAAACAAATACATAATAACGCTAAAAATGAATTTATTCCATATCCATATCTATGCATTTAAGTCTTACAATCAAATTTGTGCTTATCAATTAACATATGCTTATTACTATTTACTATTTGTTAGATATAGAAAATTAAAGTTAAAAATTTAAATTAACTTTTTAGTAGCTTATCTATCAGCATAAGAAGAAACAATATGAAACATATTGGGATCTTGTACAAAAAGTGGGTACTTATATTATTTAATGGATAGGAGAAGAGTATAATTTTACAGCAACAGATATCGTCATATTGTCCCTATTGCAATACGACCTAAACACTATAACATTTGAGATTTCCATTAACAGTAATGTAATCAACTTATTGCCTGTCTGTTTATCATTTTTTTTCTTAGAAAATATTTACCTACCGAGAGAGGTTTAAAATCTACATCTTAAGGCCCTTATAGACAGACGTCGACTCAAAAGACCGCGGACTAAATTTTGTAGGTTTGGCCCGTCATTGTTGGGGCTAGCTAATAGACGGGCGAGCCCATAGTCTCGTCTGAAACGTCGGTGTGAGGAAACAAACGAGAAATATATAAATATAGGTGTAATTTGGAAGTGGCAATTTCTAACAATTGATTGTATGCCTCCGATTTCTTAATTTTATTTTTATAATCTTTCACTGTAGTATTCCAAAGACAAGGATAACAATCAATTAATTCTAAAATAATATATTCCCGATTATAATGTCGAAAATCCATCTCAAAGATATTTGTTTGTATAATATGTTGTATATTAATGGGAAGTTACTCTTTATCTTTGCCGCTGTCTTAGAGAATCTGAACGATTCGGGTCGCTTTCAGCGATCGCCGTATTGTATCGTGTCTGACTCGCCTACAAAATATCAAACAAAAGTGAAGAGCCACGAGCTTACTCGCGGCGCGATGTTTTCCGCCTGATCGACGGGCGAGCCTCACCGGTGAGCCATAAAACCGTAGATATACTCGTTCGCCGATCAGGGCCTTTACCCTTTAGCATCAGAAGTTTGAGGTGTGCATCTGTGAGGATGTCTGTGTTTGAAAGGTGACTTGATCGAAATTATTCCCTAGTTAGTTGAGTTTATCGATGGTATGCGTCTGTGGCGTCGTAGTTTTCAAATTGATCAATTATGTATCAATTGTTTTGATTTAGTTTTTCTTTGTTTGAAAGGTGAGTTGATCGAGAGTGTTCTTAACATTTTTTTCTTTGATTAAATTTAACGTGTGCATCTGTCGGTCTATATGGGGCAACACAACTCCCAAACGGATGAACCAATTTCGATCTCGTTTTTTTTTGTTTGAAGGGTGAGTTGGTCGAGAGTGTTATTAGCTAGTCCCAGTCGTACGAACCAATTTTGATTTAGATTCTTATGTTTGATGGTGACATGATCGAGAGTGTTCTTAACAAGATTTTTCTCCAATGTGTATACCTACCTATCTGTCTGAGGTAGCATAGACCTTAAACGAATGAACCGTCTTACTTCAGTATTTTTATTTTGTTTAAAGATGGGTTGTTAAAGAGTTTTTCTCAAAATGTAAGTGTTTAAGCTTTGATTACATCATTCTCCCCAAAGCAGAAATATGATTTGACATACCTACCTATCTCTTCTTCAAGTGCCGTCCCCGTATTCGATCCTTGGCGACTTCTCTATCATTAAAGTGTCATCACAGAGATGGCAATGTACAGCTGAACTTAGATCTCGAACCAGCCACATAGATATATCAAGATAAATCTTAAGACATAACCTCACGGAAAAGCTGTTATTCTTGCTTCTTCAGCCAGAGATTTGAAAGGATGCCTGGCTCATCACCTGTCTCCCATCCAAACTCTTGATCATGTTCGTTTCTTAATATTTTTCTTTTAGAGGAGAACCTTTGACATCGATCTTCAGGATTATGTTCATTGTTAAGCCGTACCTACTTGATTATGCTAATGAATTTGACATAAATGTTACTGAGTAAAACTAAACACTACTGGTGGATGATTTAACAGGTGTCTTCAGCTATGTAAATTATCCAAAAGCTGAATATCTGTGAACACGAATAGATTCCTCATTTACCTCATCCTTAAATTCTACAGCCAGATAGCAGTTGTGAATTGAAATACCTACATACTTCAAAACAACTGTCCAGTGTACGAGTATTTGAAGCTGCATGTATCGAATTCTGAATCAGTCGGTAGAGTATCGGGAACTATTCGAACTAACTATAGGTATAGGGTCGAAAATCGGAGAATAATACAATTCATTTCATAGAACATTTTGATATCGTTTCCTTTCTTCGGGAATAATGATTTTGGTGGAGCAGTTCTAAGTCACATAAAAGTATTCAATTGAGTTTAGCTTCATTTCGAAACGGAATAGTAGTAGGATGGTGCAAGTTGATTATGTTACACTGTACTTGCCAGTATACCTAATGGACCAAGTTTAGGAAGATGAATCGATTAGCACACTGTGACAGATTAGTTAGATGTAGTAATTCAATCAGTTCGCATTTTAGTTTTCGACTAATCTATTCACTCAGCTTCAATTCGAAACATGTCAAGCTTTACAAAGGTAAGAATATCTTGTATAAAATATTGAACTACATAAACTCAAATCTCCGACACATAATGCTGATTTACCTACATATAAGTTTAACCATGATTTTTTTTATTATAAAGAAAGAAAATTATAAGCACAAAGGCAAAAGCATTCAATATTTCTCTTCATCGTGAAAGAGTTATCAATTCTTCAAAGTCACACAATGTCACTATTAATTAACGTCAAACCTTCAAATAGAATATTTACAAAAAAAATATTTTACTGCTGTCCGTTCGAATTGACTCTTCACTAATTATGTCGGTGCTGTGTTATGACACATGTACAAAGATAAGTTATTTTTAATATTGACAAACGTTATCGGCATGTCGATCACGACACACAACTTACGTTACCATTTCACATGGTAGTATCTGGACAAATCAGACAAACACGTCGTTTTGTTGGTGGTTTCGCTTTAATAAGCTTTGTTAAAATTGGTGAAAGGGGAAACATATAGAAGAATGAAGAATCTACCTACATTTAGTGTTACCATGTGTCTTCAATACCTATATATATATATATATATATTTATATATATATATATATATATATATATATATATATATATATATATATATTTAATAAAATAGATTTTTGTTGGGGATGCAGTCATTTAATAAATAAAATTCTTTGGATTATGCCAAGCTTTCGAGAATGTTTATTCTCTTCGTCGGGGCAAAATTCGTGAATTTATATAAAATTAACCACAAATAGGAAAGATTTCATAGTCAGCAATCAGAAATGTCATTAGTTATTTATATTATTATTATATAAATAACTAATGACATTTCTGATTGCTGACTATGAAATCTTTCCTATTTGTGGTTAATTTTATATAAATTCACGAATTTTGCCCCGACGAAGAGAATAAACATTCTCGAAAGCTTGGCATAATCCAAAGAATTTTATTTATTAAATGACTGCATCCCCAACAAAAATCTATTTTATTAAATAATAAACCAGTCAAGAATTCAGAATCAAACAATATATATATATATATATATATATATATATATATAGACAGAATTGTCTGCAAAAGTCCTGCCCGATCGAGTAGCAAGATGAAATATTTGGGAAATGTTAGTTTTCACAGCGAACATAAGCAAAATCATGGGGTGTCTGGAAACAATTCGTTCACATTTCCTTATGACTCCTCTAGGGAATTCTTTTTCTTCAGCAACCGTGCCAATACAGTAACAGCCTGAAATGGGTCTTATATACTTAGTAAATAAAATAAATATATATAATATTTTTTCTTGGTCCGCTACTGTACCTATCAAGTAACAGTAGGTATCAAACTATGAATAAATTAAAGTTTAAATTTCCTTAATCAGTGTTCCTCAAGGATTAGGTATTTTAAAATGTAGGACGCCAAGGTATTGGAACGAGATTTAACGGAGCACTCCAATATTTATTTTCTACCCAGTAAATACTAAGTTTTTGAGAGCAATTTTACGATGTTACTTTATTAGTGTGGCTGCTGATCAAAAAAAGTTCCGTAAAGAAGTCAAGAAAGAAATATGAACTAATTCCGCCCAAGATGATGATCCTATAGGTAGGTACCTATTCAGTTTTCAAGTAAGTAGCTTGAGTAATTTGTCCGATATAAAGTCTTGAAGGTTATTGACTTTACTCACCCATTGATTAAGATGTGAATCAGTCATGTCAATACTATTCTATTAAATTATGTTATCGATATAATATAGAATACAAAAACAAGAATAATCTACATATGGAATTTGATAATTTTGAGTGAAAACATTCATGATATATTTGTTATATGAGTGAATTTTATAAATGTTATGACATGTACGTAGGCACCTACCTATTTTTAGAAAGAGAAGAATTTATATTATGGAATTACCAATAATCACGATGCATTCCTAACAACCATTATTGATTCATAAAGTATTAATATCATATTGATTATATAGAACAGATAACATGATCAGATTTTTATTTATTTTAAATTGAACTTTCTTACATATAATGTATCATACACGTGAGGCAATGGGAGGAACTGACCATCAAGATTTCCAACACTGGTTCATCTCAAACTGGTATTTGGGCTTGTGTGGTTGTTGTTACTCGCCTTAGATATATAGCGGCATGGACCGTACTCGTCTTTTAATTTATTTGACAAAGGCCATGTCCGCAACATATAACTGATTGCAATAAATTGATTATAACTCTCATGAAACAGAAGAAAATTAATGGTATTTCTGACATCTATCAATTTACATAAACTAAGTAACTTTGCTTGAGAAAATTTCTAAATTACTCTTGATCTTGATTGTAAGCATGTTCTTTAAACTTTTTGTTGAATTTAATTCGGAGATGATAATGTCATTCAAAGTTTCGCTCATAGTTTCTGATTATTTCTTGCACGTTGAAGTACCGATAGGTATACTGGACAGAAAGACGAAGAGAACGCATATCATTGTTTTATTATATTTCTCATTCCAAATAGTTCATACAGAGAAATGACCTTGCAACGATTATATTATAAATATGTACCTCTATGAGTAGATTATTGGGAATGGAGAACTCTAAAGCTGAAGATAAGTTAACTTAATTAATTATAACAGTGGCCACTGAGGTCGAATCTACATGCGTGGGATTCTTGAGAGTGCATATTATGGTAAAGCAATTTGGTGACCAATTAGTAAAATTGATATTCTTTGTTCTCGGTTTCTTCGAATCCAATGAATGGTAGTAAATATTTGACTCGAATGAACTGGCTCGTACCTATTTTTTTTCTTGTGATAGTTTTCGGGTTTTTCATAAATATTTATCAAACTTTTCGCATGTTACGTAAGAAAATAATGACTACGAATTCCTTCTATGTCTCATTAAAATTCCTATGGTGAAATGCACAAAAGTTCGAGCGAAGCGAGAGAAATATTGGGGTAGCATCTAAATTTAATTGGATTGATTCCTAGTCGAGTTTTTTTCAATATAAGATCCAAATTGATGCCAAGAGCAAGAGCACAATACCAGTAGGGACCTTCTATCTCTCATGAGAGAAATTCTTGCCTTGATTCTATTTAAACGCAAGCAAATATTTATGTACGATTTATTAAAAAATCAGAATCAATTCATTCACATTTTCACATAAATGGCTTAACCCATACGAGTAGAGCTCCTTAAATTTATTAGGTTGAATAGTAGGTAGGTAGCTACATACAATTCTACAGAAATGGGTAATTGATTCATGAGATAAAAATGACATCAGTGACAGTATAGATTTTGTATTTTCAGTAATAGGTACACATTTTATTTCTTGATAATATGATGTCTTGACCGATTAGTGTGTTTAATCCTTTTATTATATAATTTGAAAGTTGAATATAACAGATGATGTCTAATTAATGTTAATTTAAGATTGATAACGTTCAAATATATATAAAATTTATATTGAAGAATAACTCAATTCTGAATATGTTTCCATTCTATGGTCTTTCTGTAATCATCTATAGTGTTTCAGAAAGTCGGTAGAAGGCAGCAATTTTATAAAAAGTAGGTATCTTTGTGTTTACAGAACCTGTAAATACTGTAATGAATAATATTTCTATATATCTAAGTATTTGAGAATGTATCGCAAAATACCAATGGTTGGAATAGCTTATTTATCTTAGAAAAGTACCTAAGCAATGCCACTAAATATTTTAAAAGAGCACACAGTGGGTATACCTCCTCCATTTGGGAAGTCGGTAAAAAAGAGAACATTTCATTGATCGACCGAGAAACGGTGGGGGTGCACCGATTTTGCTGATTCTTTTTTCAGTGGAATAGTGTTGAGCAATGGTAAAATCCGAGATCCAAAGAGATGGAGGAAGCAAATTTTTTTTTTAGAAAATTGCAAATTTTATGTGACATACCTGAAAATAAGATCAATTCCAGCAATGTTCAAATTGGACATTATTCAAATTAATCACTGGTTTCAGAATTACAGCACTAGGAATGTGCAATATTGTTACCGTCATATTTTTATATCGATGAATATAAGTGAACCTCCAACAATTTGCATTAGGTACTAATGAAAAACTACAATATGTGAAATAAATAATATTTTAAATACGATCGACTTTTTTAGTGCACTGAAAAATTCAAAATAAGGTTTTTCTATTAGTTCTGGTACTTTTGAAGTTGGTGCCAACATTATTAACCTACAACTGCTCCACCTCAAAATTACCCGCACCAATAGAATTAAATTTATTTTGGATTTTCCAGTGCACGTCGGTACTAATAAAGTTGCTCCTATTTAAAAAATATCAATTTTACATTTCTATTCAACTTGCAATCAAGTTCTAGTTTTATTTGATATTAAAATATTCATAAGATTTAAATTTGGAGAACAGTTGTTCCTGATGGAAATATACAAAGCCCTTCATTTACGGAACATCACTTCCGTAAAGGCTCGTTATAGATAGTGCAGTAAATATTGATACTAGATCGTTGAAATATCACAACATCCTCTGACACTTTGCATGTGAGCTTATGGAATAATATTATTATAACATTTTGTAATTGTTATATACAAGGGTGTAAAAGAGTGGATTGTTGGTAGGGGGTTGAGGAAACAATAACAACGCAGGTGGTAAATATTCAAGAGGGTCATATTGTGGGTAGAAATCGAGTCAGAAAGCTGATTCGTGGGAATTTTGATTGATATCTGGAATAACACTGATGAGCATGATATTTGCCGCTCCATCATATAGAGATGGTTTTTATTATAATTTGAACACTGCTAATGTGATCTAATTAGATATCATTGGAGAATCTGAAACTCTGAAAGAAACCAAATTCAGACTAAGACATTAGGGTTTTGTTTTGTATGCCTACGTATACAAATCTGGTATTTTCAAAGAAGAAATAATTTATTATCTGCTACAACGTTAACAGAGGTTTTTCCTCTAATGAGCCATGTAGTAGACTTCTTTAGCCGCATTTTTCAAGAGATATAGAGAAGCATAATTAAGGCCATTTTGAGTTAGTAATCTTGTTATATTTGATATTCTTAAAAATATATTAAATTATAACCATAGTTGTTATAAAGAATATTAATTTATTTGAGAACTCTAATAAAAAATGTAGGTAAGGATATTCCTGAGTTTCCATCAGATTATTATTATTATAATTATTCTATTAAAAACTACAATACGTTCTTCCAGTTATATGTCTGTGGGCCTGTCTATGGTTAGATTATTTTTATCTTTTTTGTTTTGTGGGGTACCGATACCTCACGTCTCTGACACAAATGGGGAAACTTGTAATTTTTTTAAAAGACGTCAACCATCTTCTCAAGCTATATCTGTAGACAAAAATATGTGTAAAATTAATTATCGCAATCAGATAAGTCTTATATTTTAGTGTGCGCAAGACTTGCGCAAGAACCAAAATAAGTTACTTTCTCAATGACGACATAAGATAAATAATATTAGGTATGTTTTTTCATCGACAAATTCGTAATCGTCTCAGTATTCAACAGAAGATATGCAAAATAATCAATATTAAAATAGCAGAATAATATAAAAATAGTTCTTTTTTGTTTCTGTTGCAGATTACAAAATTATTAGTAGGCGAATAACAGTGAATTTATGTAGAAGCGGTAGGAAAGTCGTGTGAATGGCCACACCAAAATTTTCCCATCTAGACAATTTTCAATTTGTAAAAATTGAATACATTCCAGGCGATCTTGCTTATAAACTAGATAGGTGAATTAAAATGCATTGCTTCATTTCACATTAAGTAATAAACAAGAACATACTTTTCTATGGCTTTGTACTTACTATAAATTCCTAAAATGACCATTATATTGTTGCTTTCATGTTTTTTAATCAAGTCGTTGGTCCCACAAATTTCTGATTACTGATTAATTAGATGTAGACTGAAGAAACCTTGATATTCAACAGAAAAAGCAATTTGATTTGGAAACTTTCGTGGTGGGGATAGTTCCCTATTCAAGCCAAAAATAGGTACTTGAAATCGGGACGCGGTAATTTGCATTCACAAAGGCGACAATCTGATGAAATTTTTCACCCGGAACAAATAATAAATCTTATATTAGCTATATATATATATATATATATATATATATATAATTGAAAATTGTCTAGATGGGAAAATTTTGGTGTGGCCATTCACACGACTTTCCTACCGCTTCTACATAAATTCACTGTTATTCGCCTACTAATAATTTTGTAATCTGCAACAGAAACAAAAAAGAACTATTTTTATATTATTCTGCTATTTTAATATTGATTATTTTATATATATATATATATATATATATATATATATATATATATATATATATATATATATATATATATATATATATAGTCAGCTTTGGTCTATATTTGGGGATAAAAAAATGTGGAATATATACAAAATTCCATAGAACCATACAAATTTAATTTTATGAGGATTTTTATCAGTAACAAACTTTATTTATGATTTCAGAATGTTTGCAGTAACGAGATGTGGTCGATGTCACTCTGGTATAGCCGCCAATGAATTAATAATGAGAGCCAGAGATCTAGTATACCACCTGCACTGTTTTTCTTGCACATCTTGCGGTATTCCACTGTCGAAAGGTGATCATTTTGGCATGAGGGAGGGCCTCATTTATTGCAGGTAATTACTTATTTATCGAGCTTAGCGAAAGTGGTGAAAATTATTCATCCAAGTTTTTCATCAATTTACTACGGTCATTAAGGTAATAACGTCAAATAATTTATTTAATTTGATGAGAAAGTCGCATGTAACGGTATCTTAATGTGTTGAAGTACCGGTAATATTTTTTGAGTTAATATATAGTAGCTACATCTTTAACATACCTAGGTACCTACATGGTCATATTTGTCAAAATTAAAAATGAAGTGACATCTGTCTTTAATAATTCAAATTTGATACTATCGCTGATAAGTTATCTGAAATGAATAAATTTTTGATAATACTTGTAAAAAATATAGAACAGAAATCATGGGTGGCTATTTTCAAAAGGAAAACAAAATATTATGGTCATAGCATTTTCACACAAGGTATTTCTCGAAAAAAAAAAATCGGTCAATTATTTTTATTTCATTATTAGATGGTTACGGATTTTATGTTGAGAGAAATGTATTTTATTAATAAATGAATGAATAATCACTTTATTTAATATTCTCTATAACGAAAGTAGTCTCTGTTACAGACCTCACTATGAATCATTGGACTATTGTGACTCTAATGATCCCATAGACATGATGTTCAGAGGTGGTGGTGAATCACCGGGATATTATGCATCCAGTACGCCGCCACAGCACAACAAAGGCAGGCCAAGAAAAAGGAAGATGGTCTCAGAAGAACCATCACCTTGTGGAGAGATTCCAGTTACAATGCGAATGGCTGCTGCAACACTGGGTAAGTTGCTATTTTATTACATACAAGCTGTGAAAATCCCGTCGGATTCGGTTCAGTCGTTACGAAGATTAACCGGAACATACAGACAGACAGCCAAAAAATATGAAATTTTTTATTTTGTTATTAGTTACACATATACTTCCATATGCAATTAGTTAAAAACTGTAATTTAATTTCAACTTTCGAGCACTGATTGTCGTGACGAAAGTATCTACTCGATATCTGCAACATTGACAACATCTTCTACTATTATCACACTAGTGGGTAGATTAATTTATTCATATTTAATATTGATTACTTTACTGAACTGAAGTGTCAGTCAGACATAGAATCAATAGTATATGCAATTTAAAAATTTTGATGGTCAACATCCAATATAATATTATTTTATCATTAGATTTTATTATTATTTCTTTTCATATTTTATGACTAGGTAGGTATGTACTGTGACATTAACAATGCTGATCATGGTATATCAAATTTCATATTATTTTCTTGGAATACGTTACATGAACAATTTTTTTTTCAAATTCAATTTCCATGGCAAATGTCGCGAAAAATTAAATATAGGGATGAAATATACAAACGGGTTACATCATTCGCTTCTAGGTATATGTCAAATTAACGACGAGCAAATGCGAGTTATGACAAACACACGTAGGCTTATGTTTCATTATCACGATTATATAGGTAAGGTAGATTATTTTACCTCTCTGAAGTAGGCACGACCAAATCGGCAAAATCGAAACACATCCATCACAATTTTTAGTGCTTATTTTGTGCTAATTTGTGCTTCTAAGAAAACATTTGTACCTCGTGCCGTTTTGGAAAAAAATCGTGGCGCTGCTAGCTTCATATGAAGTCAGCACGACCTGAACAAAAAAATTAAAAAAAATTAAAAACAAGTACATAAATACAAGGAGCATAATTTTTGCTACAGAAAAAATGTTTGTACATCGATCCGCTTTGAAAAAAATCGTGGCACTGCTAACTTCATATGAAGTCAATACGACCACAATAAAAAATAATTTAAATTTAAAAAAGCACATAAATCAAAGATTACATAATTTGTGCTAATTCGTGCCACCAAATAGAAATTCATATTTGCATTTAGTTTCTAAAAAAATACTTAAATTAAAACCCAAAATTTAAATTGAAAATTAAATACCTAATTCACTTTTATGAATAGACTCGCACCGCACATCTTGCAACAGATCCCGTTTATTTTGTGCTACTAAAATATGTAATTGCAGATGTAACGTAAAATATACGAAATGAACTTTTTAACAAAGTTTCGTATGATGACAAATCTGAAATCACAAAAAATCTGCGAATGAGTCACTAAATAGTTGCACTGAAAAACTTTTTGAAATCTCACTTTTAATATAAGAATTCAAAGGCTTTCTTCTTGAAAAAGTATACTAGCGACGAGCCAACAAAAAGGGGAAAACATACTATATATTACGGAAAGTTCTTCAACCTGGGAAATGGCAGGAACTGAACACGTAAGTTCAGAAATAGTTTCTGATGAAATGCCACTGGTACAAAATCCGCAATTACATATTTTGGAAGCACAAATGAAGCTTTAACTTTTGCAGTAGCCGCGGCTGGATTCTGCTGATAACAAATGGCATTTTACTCGTGAGCGTTAGCTGGTTCTTGGATAGTTTCTGATGAAATGCCGCTGTACTAATTCTGCAATTACATACTTTAGTAGCACAAAATAAACGGTATCTGTTGCAAGATTTGCAGTTCGAGTCTATTCATAAAAGTGGATCCTTAGATACTTTTCTATTTAATTTTTGAGTTTTAATTTATTAAGTTGTTTTTTTAACTGACTGCATATATTTATTTATTTTAGATGGCACAAATTAACACAAATTATGTACTTTCATATTTATGTGCTTGTTTTTTATTGTTGTGGTGGTGCTGACTTCATATGAAGCTAGCACGACCACAACAAAACGACAAGAGGTAATTTTCTTTGTATTAACACAAATGATGCTCATTTTATGTACTTATTTTTAATTTTTAATTATTTTTTGATGTGGTCATGCTGAATTCATATGAATTTTCGAAAAAATAACCTATTTCAACCAGACAGGGGTATTTTTTTATAATAAGCGTCATAATGAGTTTTGAATTGTTAGGTATAATAATATGGAATATGGATATATTCGGTGCACGTTTTCGAGGCAAAACGCTCTAACAGAGCTATATAAAAACATACCTCTACACCATTCAAAAAAGAGAGATTAATAAATTATTATAATTAAGGGAACTGTATTTTCATAATGGCGGAATACAATAGAGATGCCTGTCATAATTTATGACTTTCTCACTTTTTGAAATGGAGTATAGATATAAATACAATGGAATTGCTTACTTCCTTCATCTGTAAGTCGGTCAAAAAAGCTTCTGTTCTTTGATATACGGTATTTTATGACAATGTTTACTGATACACTACCAAAAATATTTACCATATTACTATATTAAGTTCATTTGATATGTGTAATAGTTCATCTGGGCGATCTTTTCAGATACTGTCTCAATAAAAGATAAAATAGTGTGGTCCATTAAAACTGTCGGCGTCGATAGAACATATGAACGACAAAATTACCACAACACATCAAAACTTTTAGTGGTATTTTTTCTTTTATAAGTATAATACCTATATTGATTATTTGAGTACCTAATAAATCGTATTTATTGTTTCATAATTCATATGATTTATGGTTTTATCAAAACCGATTTTTGAAACTTCTTTTGCGTCATCAGTTGTAAAAATTTTACGATCGTAGATACAAAACCATCAAAATATTGCTCTGACATATTTTCAGTTTCACTTGTTAGAAAAAGAAGAGGCCGTGATCATACATGAAACAATTTGATTATTTGATATCAAATCGTACACTGCTGGAGAAATGTCCTCCCTTATAGCGATTCGAGCTCAATAGGTACTGGCACAAGAAACATTCCCGCATCTGAATCGGTCTGGCTTCCCTATGCTAACATAAGAGGGAAAAACAAACTAAACAATGGCAGAAACGCTTACCCAAAATTTATTGTGTTTGCTCATTATTAAAAATATCCATGCGAATGTGAGTACCATTGTTATTGTTTGCAAATACTCCACATTTAGGTAACAATGCAACTCTTCGATATTGGCAGAATAAATCTTGTACAACTTTATATTGCCACAAGCGTACAATTGATTCAACTGAGAATCTGCTCTATACATGATAAAAATGTACAGCTCTCAGATTATAAGAAGGGTAGGTATCTGTGCAATTAGGAACTTAATATAGGTTCCTACCACGCTAGTAAATTTGGCAATTCCGGTATTTAACTAGATAAATAGTCAATGTCTAGGTACCAAGGATGTTAACTTGGCAAATAACAATGAATTTATTAATATTGTTAACCTATAGACACTTTTGAACTGATCATTAGTCCAACAAACTAGTGAGGCTTTGGATCATAACATATTAGTTGCAATATATGAACAGTCTTAGGTGCAGACATTTTTATTGATGTAATCCACATACTAACAAGTTATGTAGTCAGTTAGGTTATTGTCTAATAGTTGCTATTAAACCAGAAAATATATTTTTGACGCGTGAGATGAACGTTTTGAATTGTTTCCGATGAAATAAAATGCAGAATGTTCAAGGCAATATTGACAGTTGTCTGGAGAAAGCGTGACTAAGCAGGGCTACAAAATCCATGTTATATTATCAGTATATGAATATTACAATTATATTTTCTATGTGGTATTCTAGAAAATTCAACAACCTTTTATCATAAGAAACATGAAATGTCATACCTACGCTATTAATTTGTGAATTGAAATGAAGTCTTTGAAGTTGACTTGACGCAACCAATATTGTCTCAGTTATCTCAACTAATCGAAATATTGGAACTTTGAAGGTCTCTCACTCAAGTAAAGACACGATATTCATTTCGAAGGCATCACTGTGAATAGTAAAATATTCATTTTAATAAATATTTAAAAAAAAATTGAACCGACGTTATTAGTTGGTGCACTGAAAAATACAAAATAATATTAATTCTATTGGTGCTGTTGCTTTTAAAGTTATGCAGTTGCAGTTAGATTGATAACTTTCGGCACCAACTTCACAAGTAGCAGCTCTAATAGAATTAATAATATTTTGTATTTTTCAGTGCACCGAGTAATAACGTCGGTCCAATTTTTTGTATAAAATATTTATTTCAAACTTTTGTGTGTAACATTAGTCACGAAAATCAATGACGTTCACTTCTCCATTCCACGTTCACTAATACCAATGAAGATAGTACTTATCCTATTATCCACGTACATTCTTTAATTGTAGTAGTAGTAGTAATGATATTTCAAAACATCGCTGCTGAAATACGCATAGATGTTACCATTTTACCACCGGTGTAACGCGAAAACAGCAACTTTAACGAAATGATTTTCATCATAAATATTGCGACAAATAATTAGGTTTTCCATGTAGTTCCCACAGATTTTAGATTTTCTAAAGAAATCGCTCTCTCCACAAAAATACACATATTTGAGAATTCAACATGCCTCTTACTCGAAAACCGTAACTCTTTTGAAAAAATGTTCGATTTAAACGTTTCAGGGTATTGTTCTATCTTTAACTATACCACCTCAGATTTTCAATTTTCAAGAAAATTTGCACCCTCCAGGCGGAAAGGGGATTTCAGATTTGAGTTTTTATGAATATGGGACCATTTCTCAAGCCTCCTCTTTCATAAAAGGCGCGCACGAAATAAAAAAAAACAAAGCAGAAAGTCAAATTGTATACCTCTTCCGTTCGGGGTTTGTCGGTCAAAACAGTATCCTTATAGCTTCTACACAAGTAAGATGAGCAACATATTTATTTTAAACAAGCTAATGCCTGCGACTTCATTCACGTGGAATTTAGATTCAACATGATAACCTAAACTGAAAACCGAATTAAAATCCGTTCAGTAATTTCCGAGATGACCGTAAGCATACAAACAGGAAGACACCAAATTTAAAAATCGTAGTTTTGTGTTCTTTCACCTTTCTCTTATCGTTCCCTGTCCATTTTTGATACGTAACCTTCAATATACAGACACCGTTTTTTTTGAAATTGCAACAGCTAAAGACTTTTTATTATATTATCAAACTATGAAAAATATTCTACAGACCATATTTCTTTATATTCAAGAAACAGGGTAAAGATAGTTAACAAAATAACTGATTCGATTTTCGATACCTACCTACTGGTCAGAGAAAGCCCTTACTTTGCATTACCTCATTCTACCCCTATACCTGCGTCGCTGTGCTGACTAGTGTTTTTGTGTTATGCAGAAGCTCTCGAGCACGTCTCTAGGGGTTGTTAGCGAAACTCCGCGTATACACTCCATATGAGCGGCGTGAGAGACTCCATCCACCCGCTATAGTTCAAGTGTTCTTCACTCCAGCGCATGCAGTTCTGAATAAATATAATTAATACACACCTACATATATATATATATATATGTATATCTGAACTGGGATGAATAAATAGAGAATATTGATGTATGGGAGCCTTCGACAAACCCCATAGAAAAATATTATATTTGTGGTATTTGAATATGTAGGTATAGCCATATAGCTTCAGTTCAGTAATTGAGAACATTCAAGTGGTTATAGAAAATAGGATGATAATTCAAATTAAAAAAATACATATTCCTATATACATGCCCAATGATAGGTAAAGCAATTTCTATATTTATTTTAATATGCCAAGAGTCGTTGTAAAAAAATAAAAATCACATGAATAAGTGTTAGTTAGTGTAAGTTAGAAACGCTGTAAATTGAAAAATTAACTATATAACTGTTGTTAAAAATATAAAATGTAAGTCAGCATCGTCTCGATTCATAATTTTTTAAATATCAGTAAAATATATCATTTTAAAAACCGGGTCTTAGTTTTTTTGTGAGAACATAATAACGAAGATTTCAGAATCGTAACTTTAGAAAAATATCTACCTCCATTTCCTTGCTTTTCTAATTATACAATTAGCTAGCATATTTTCAAGGCTTGACTCTTGAGAATCACTGCAACATCATGGTTCTAGACATTTCAGTAACTCAAGACTTAATATTATTGTTGTCAAAGAAAAAGGCAATTTTGTGCGATAGTCACATTGAATTGTTTTCTTCGATTCTTACTGTGGCCAAAGCAAACGTAAAATCGAATTGTTGGTATATTTTTTAACGTTGTTAATTTACAGTTTAATGTTTTGTTGTGGTAGACAAACAGTAATTTGTTATGGAATTGTTGTTGCTCGCAAACACATATACATAAGTATAGTTAAAATCGAGAAAAGGATAGCAATAGTAGGTACTCATGGGTACGGTTTAAATCTTAAATGCCCAATAAAAACTATTTTTATTTTTTTTCAAAAATTTCACTTGTTTCCGTCAAAAACTGCTGATTTATGCGCTATTTGAAAAGTCTTATAAAAAAGTTTCCGTCTCTTATTCAAGACCAGAAAATAATAATTGTTGTAAATGCAGATATATGGATGGAAACAACAAATTGGATGATATCTGTAGATTGAAATTATATTATATTACGTAATGGTATTTTTCATTTTTGAACCGTATCGCTCATGAATAAAGATCCAAAATGTTTTTCAGTAGAGGAGACCTTTAAGAAATTATGTACGAAAATTAAATTTATTAGATTCTGAGAAGACAAGACAATTCCAAAATACTATATTCAATAATCTGAATAGGTATCTACTTTCTGGAAGGTGAGAAGAATTGTAGCTATTCCTCACAAGATTTCATTCCTCAGTTGCAAAAAAATAACTCAATTTTTCTGTGCTCTATTTTCGTTTGATTTCTTGATAATCTTTATTGTATGAAAATAAATAATGATATCGTTTATTGAAGAAAAACATTCGGGGAAAAATTAAAAAAATACACATCTTAACATCAACATTCAAAACGAAGAACACTTCACTCATTTGATATTACATGTTAATAAAGAGAGTTGTCACTGTTTAAAAGGTGGTATGTACTCGAACCTACTACAGATTTAGAGTATTTAGAGATTGAGTAGAAGTCAAAACAGGAATAAATTTTATTTTGTTGCTTAGCTAAATTAAACTTCAGAATGGAATCCCAATCTCCAGCATATTATCTAATCTACACAGACATCTTCTTATACTGTGTGCACGAAGGCAGGTGCTCGTTTGACTGCTTCAACAACGGCTCTCAGTTTAAACTATTTCCTATCAGCCAAATCCATCTCGACTAACATAGGTCTATATCCGGACACAAATTAAATTTTTTAGTTATTATATTAACTGGTATATTTTGTTGTTTCTGAGACAATCATTCATGGTTTCTTAGGCAATGTTTATTACCAACGCAATGTCAAGATCTTTATTCACGATAAATGGGATTTAATGAATTATTTTACATTAATAGTGGTAATAATTAAACATGAACAGAACTTATGTAAACAGAAGTATAAGCCACTTGTGCAAAGAGAAGAAACTCATTCTACGTTTTTCATTCATTAAAAAAATGTTTGCGTGCTGTGTTTGAATGAATTCTCTTTATTATGAAATAAATAAGACATTAATACAGAACTAATCTTGTTAGACACCCTGCACAAAAAATTGTGCAATAAATTGCCTTCTGGTAGTTCATGTTGGTCTGATGAATATGAACTTATCACGATTATTCAAATGAATCTCTAGAAAGAACAATACCTTCATCTATGAGAAACCAGCTGTTGAATAGCTTCTTAAGATATGTAAGGATGTGAAAAATTATTCGAATACCTATTTGCTACTGATTATGATGTCAAAATCGACTAATAAATCTATTATTGTTTTTAAACGACCTTATCTCTAAGATCTTTCAGTATCTTTGGTAGAAGATCAACGGCACTTGCTATCAGTGAAGGAAGAAGTATACAGTTTTCAGTCAGGACATTCGCTTACTGAGTTTGACAAAAGAACTTAGCATTAAAAAATATCACACAATGTAACACTGCTTGGGGTATGTAGGTAGGTAGGTACTAATGTCCCCCCGTTCGCAGATTTTAATCTCAATGTTATATTGTTGTTTTATTGTTGATTTGCTTCAGCATTTATCCAGGTATTTCTATTATTATATTTCGTAATTCTATGACATGGATCGTGCTTTCCGAATGAAACAAAACAAACAATTAAACAAAAACTATGCTAGTTTATTTACAAAAGTGGAGGTATCTCAAACTGTTATGCCTACCTAGAGAAGTTAAGTACTTAGAAGATGGAAGGTTCTACTAAATAGTTGGTAACCTGTGATGATTTATTTTGTAGCCGCTTACATCAGAAGGATTCTAACCAAAATCTACTATTAAAAATATCGATCTTCTAAAAGTCGATTAATATCAATACAAAAAGTGGAATTCGATTTTTATTCATATTCCCACATCTAGGTATACCTTGATAGATATAGGTATCTAACATATATGTAAGAAACACCAAAACCATTCATACTTAAAGACCGAATGCATATTCCATATTTTCATGTTAAATAATACCTACTGTACAGAACATATTACTTACTACTGGTATAACTTGATAATTGTTACAACTCCTCGAATTCATATTGTCTTGGGATCATTCTCTTCGGGGACAGTTTGTTTAACCGGATTGGAGCGTCTTCAACATTTCCCCGTACCTACCTTCTATCGAAATGGTATCGGTGGCGTTATTTATAGGTTTACTTTACCGGTGGGTGGCCTGCACCAAGGTCCCTGACAGATGAAAAGTATCCTCAGATCGAGGATTGGATAACTAGAATCCGGTAGCCAATTGGACCGACGCTATGGCCGCTTAAATATGTGCATTCCTCGGTAGACCTATCGTCTACGAATTAACCGAATGATATTTCTCTTTTACCGAAAACCGCATGACACCTGCCTCGAAGTTTGTGCCTTATTAGTGGCGAGAACAAATGTCACGACGATTTGTGATATATCTTAGCATTCACTTTAAACACCAAAGTCTTGTCCACCATGCCCATTATCTATCTCATGAATTTATCAATAATGCACTGAAACCGACCGTTGTGAATCCATTACGTATGAGGCAATCAATACCTAAAATCAATATAGAAATCTTATAACCTATACCTATCTACTTGATGTCACCCAATAGTTATTCAAGTGTACCTACAAGTATTCATAATTTGTTTGTTAATAATATGTATCTATATATATTATATATTATTAACATGTTTCTGGTGTTGTTTGATATAACAACCAACAAATGATAAAATTATTCACTTAGAACGCAGAATTTGCAAAACAGTAATTTAAGTGATAATTAAAACTGAAATTGAAAACATTAGAGCTATTTGAATGTGAAAAAATAATATTGCTAATAGGTACCTAATCGAAAGAATATTTCCAGTTATACTCTTTGTGTCAGTTACCTACACCACTCTGTCAAAACTGTATTCGACCTGATCAATTTTGGATGGAGTTTAATTATTAAAGTACCAGATAGATAATCAAAACTGAGTTATTTTATAAAATACTTTTCAGCGAGAAATTGCTGGAAACCTTAAGCAAACCCCTTATTTTATTACCATGAAATACAAATATTAGTAACAACGCTATCGATTCCTCAACATTTTCTACTACATGATATCCGCTAGATGGCGCTAATAGGCTATAGGGTATTTTAATTATAATTATATTTTCTAAGCTCCCCAATATCAATTTATGTTGACTTTTTTAATTCCTTGAATTTCCATTGAAATCCGCTGAGCCGTTTCGGCCTATTTGAAACAAACTTTCAGACAGGCAGACAGAAAAAAAATCTGGAAACGGTCGTTTGTGATTAGGCATCATATAAATAAATAGAAGCTTCCACTTAAATTTTAGCATTTATTTTAGAATCGTAGACAGACACTTCAATTTTCGATACCTTCTTAGAACGTGAGTACATCCTGAAAGTTCGTAGATCTATTTCGATACCTACACCAAAGATTAAATTCTAATCTTTACCTACACGATGTCCCGGGAACTGCATCGATTGATATACCTACAGAAAACTATAAACGAACCGAATTTGCAAAATGGGAAATAACCTAAAGTAAGTATGGGCTACTCGGCTCAAATATTCTCAAATATGTGACATATCCCGTTACACCGGAAATATATGACAACTTTGTTATTTCAAATGGAATACCCTATAGGAGGTATATTATTACATTACCTAAGTTCAATTTTATTTTACATATTCCAAATTTTATGCGAAAAATGACGTTTGCAGACCAATAAATAATTATCACTTAATCCTATGAGACAGCATTTAGATACTATTTAATTTGGGTTTGTTTTCATATAGGTAGAAGTTAGTAGGTATATATAGTATAGTAGTACAGATATAGTAATATTACTATATTTAATAATTTTCGAATTAATTGACAATTTAACATCTTTTAAGGAAGGACTCTTCATAATATTCAAGTTTTGTTAAAAGTAGGTACTCCCCGATTGCATTAGAAAATAATCAAAAAAAGTGAAACACCTGTCACACAAATATAAATACTATAGGTACCTACTTACCGGGACGATCAAATTATGCAAATAGATGATTTATTATTTATAAAGAAACTGATGAAGTTATTTGAAGAGCATCTTATACATTTCCCACGCTATATCAACAAAAACCGAAACACCGAAAAATATAAGATATTATAAGAATTAAAGCTGAAATAATTGAGTTGCTAACATATTGGCATCATGTTTCGGGTATTTTACCGGATTTTGAACAATATCCACATGGCAAGTAGCAGGATCAGGATTATCTAAGACATCAGCTATCATCTCACAGGATTTTATGGAAAAAATAATAAATTATTCTAAATAATTTATGTAGGTATTGGCTAAATTTAGACATGCGATATTATAATTAATGAAAAATTGCAAATACCTATTCAAATTTGCATGACACATTAATTTGTTGACAATTGTGATTATTTTATTATGCAATCAGTATCACTTTTAACACCTTAAAATTTATGTAGAGTGCCACCACACAAATGTCAACTCACTAATTCCCTATTTCGAATAAAAAAATCGGAATAGACATTTTTATACAAAGTTAATCTTATATTCATTGCTTTATTTGGTAAAGTTATAAAAATAAGTGGTTTCTATTTGGGAGAAATTACGTTTACGTTTTTTTTTAATTTGTATTTTTAAATAGTTTTTTTAACTTTCGGTTCTCATATCGATCGACGTAGCGATTTCTCAGGTCCCATACGGTCTAGAGACTTTCGAATTCGTACTTAGATCGCAGACATCTCGCCGTCTATTAAGCTCCAAGTGTGATCTAATATTGATTAATTATATTATCTCATTCAAGCAAGTTCAAACTATTTCTTCGACATGGAACGACAATGGGATCCATCACTGGAATTACGCATGATCATGGAGCGTTTATATACGTCTCTGTTATCTGGTATCTGGTACTCTCTGGCAGATCGTCGTATATATTACTCTATGGTTATGTCGCGCTGTTCACTGTCAGCTGTCGCAATTGTTAGACGTCCGGCTACTAAGTATAGTTCAAATCAAGAGAAGGTACTCATCGGTACTGTTCAAGTCTTAAATGCCAAATAAAAATATTTTTTTTACTAATAATTATAAAAATATCATATAGATCTATCGTATTCTTCAAAAAACAAACACAAATTAAGTAATAAGGGCTTTTTTATAAGAAAAGATCTAAAGCTATTTTAATGGATCCAATTTAAAAATAATGTAAATACATATATTGACATATCTTCACATTTGGTAAGATATGTCTCCATATTTATATTTGTAGGTACGTATGTACAAATTCTCGTCTGGGATGTCTTGAATACTGTACCTAAGTATATCAAGCTGGGTTTCTTCGACTATTAAACATCATCTTCTGTCAATAACCTCTCATTTCATCCATCCATCTTTGAAAAATTTAAAACCAAGAATAAAAATAAATATACCTACCTACAAAAATAACGTGTGCAATCTAGGAGGAAAAAACTATTTAGCAATCACATGATGCCCAAGTTTTTTTGGTATATTTGCATTATATATATACTGTAACGATCAATTAATAGCTAACATAAACATTTAAAATCAAACAATTACTAATCCTACCTGACTTGATTCTATGTTACTGTGTTCAAATCTACACGTATGACTTCACAAATGACAGCTAAAGATGACAAGAGACAAATCTCATTCAATCTCTTACTGCCAATTGAGTCATCCTGAATTCAATGTCATTACTGAAACTTCTAGGTCAACAAAATCCCATAAGAATAGTATGTATCGTGATGATACTGATCTCCTTCTAAGATATTGCTTCCACCATTATGTTTAGATACCTATATATGAACCGGTGGCAACTCGCCCCATACAAAAGAGCGAGATAGAATACCGAAAAATAGTGGAACGAACTATTTGGGTGTTTTTAGGTTTCCTGTTAATTGGGTATTGGTCTTCTGTTTTATGGGCTTTCAAATCACCGTCTTCTAAGAAAAATTTACATTCAAAGCTGGTCGCCCCAATCGAATTTGTTTATTCAAATATTTGGGGCCCAATTTATTTCCCAAAATCGGCATTCCATGAATTATTACCTATTGGGCGCGAACACGGTACCTAAGTTTTTACATTTGCGTCATGGCTATTTTGATATAGTCATGTACAGAAAAATACCCTCAATGATTACGAATAGAAACGTTTTATGTCTAGCTAAGAGCTTTGATATTATCAAACCTTATATTCGGTAGATAAAATGAAAGATTATTCTTTGAAGATTCTGAAACATCCCCTCACTAATGAAAGGAGAAGATAGCTTTTTAGAATCTGAGATTCCATATAACTACCGGCAATAAGTTTGTACCATCCAGCAGTTTTGTGATGTCACGAAACCATTATGAAACTGTATGGATTATTTTATAAGCATGTGCAGCCTTCGCCATTCTTTATACTCATAAGGCCATGTACCAAAATGACAGTTTCAGAACGATTACAAAATTAGTTGGATCGCCGGCGGAATCGTTCTTGAACGGTTTGCACCAGAAATGGAAGAAACTTCGTATTTTCATGTAACTTTTGACTTAAGAATAAACTTTATAAGTATTTATTTTCTTGGGAGAATATCATTCTTGTACCTACATCTCTAATGTCTACAAGAAATTCACTATTTTAAGTTTCTTTTTGCAGTGCTTAGGTATGCGATATTTCTCACAACAGTAACAAAGTCTTCAATTGCGATTAATCTTCTGTTGTCTGTAACTAGATACATATTTATCTATATTTTGAATAAGAACTTTGAAATATTATTTCTTTCCTAAAGTTTCAATAGCATATAACCCAGAAAACAAAAACCAAACAATAAGGAATGAATTACTAAATAAAACGTTTTTTATTGTGTCCTTATATGAAGCACAACTTTTAAAAACCTCAGTTTTCACTGCAACTGCTTATTTGTTTCATACAATTTGTGAACTTTTAAACTTTCTATTCATTTGTAGGGACTAAATCTATTCATACGTACATACCTACAACTTTTTGTTTAGATTGGAATATGTGTAATTCCTCAATAATTGATCTGAACATGTTCTAAATAGGATTATTATAAAAGTGCAATTTTTATTTTTCATAATATTCAAAGAAATATCTACATTGCTCACTAAACAACTAAAGAAATGATACACCGGCCAGTACCTACCTACTATGTTGGATTATAGAAATGCTGCTCATTAATGCTGATGATTCTCTTCTTTTATTCAACAGGTTTCTAGAAAAACGACAGTATTGTATTTATAATTCCCAATGAGTTATTTATTTAATCGAAATGGCAAGATGCGGCGGCCATGTCTTCTTGTTACATACCATGAATATCTAACTGCCTATAGCACATCCTGTCTATGAAATACATATATATTATATTTTTCTCGTAATAATTAAAAATATCGACCTGTCATAGCAAACTCTCTCTAAATCAATCAATATCTTGTCCATTGGACAGACCAGACGAGCACACAGCTTGATTTTCAGCTGCACAATTTCCTCTACTACCGGTTCACCGCGATGTCCGACCACTTTTTGTTACCTCAGCCAGTCATTGGTTGGCAAAAATAATGGGCATTTTACAGATGTCCACTTTTTGCAACCTAAATGGAAACAATTAGGCAAGCATTTAGATTAGACCTAATTGTTATGGCCGTCTCATTGATTCAATGGTAATTATTATTTTATGGGAAGCGCTACTCGCATTTTTTGTCATCAAGATCGATTCTCCCATGCTTACGATTATTGTCATAAGCAACTGAATATTATATAACTCTTTAATATGTTTCTTCAAGTGCGTGTACAAATATTGAGAGATAGAATACTATAAATGATCAAAAGCAAATATCACGAATAACAAGATCAAACTGTTTCGCAGAACTTTGCCTATGTTGTTTCTAAAAGTCTTTGCTTCAAGCAGAAGTCTGATTTTACAAAATAATTCTTTTATTTTCTTATCAATTTTGGCACATTTTACATACTAAACTTGCACATATTTTGTAGAACTTAGAAGATTGCATATGCAAAAGTACCAAAACTCAAGTAGTTTTATTTAATAGTAAAAATGATATGTTTGTAATTTTTTGTAATAGTATCATAATTACTAGCGATCGCCAGCCACTTTGCACGCGGAAATCAGCAGAATTTCCGACAAGATATAATCTTAGAAACCTCAATAACTACATATATCAATTTTTACATATACCTAATGTTTCATAAGACTCATCTATACCATATTACAAAAGGATACGTCATGTAGTTCGTTTCTTGATAGTCACACAGGAACCTCACATTTTTCCGGAATGAAAAGTATCGTTCAGCCGCTCTCGCGTCCTAATTGAGTAACAAATATCCAAACTTACAGACTTTCACATTTTCAAATATATGATTACGAACAGAGACATTTCGGGAATGGATAAGAGAGAGATAATTTCTATTTACAAATGAATATATTTTTCTTTTTTTTTCAGAAATGCTTCAACAAGGGGATTTATCTTCTTCGATGGAGTCATTGTCATACGATTCTTCAGTAACCTCTCCAGCCTCCAGCAATGGTCATCAATCACAAAGAACAAAGAGGATGAGAACTTCTTTCAAACATCACCAATTAAGGACTATGAAGACATATTTTGCAATAAATCAGAATCCAGATGCCAAAGATCTCAAACAGTTAGCACAGAAAACTGGATTATCTAAAAGAGTTCTTCAGGTATTACATAACACAAATCTAGATTTTTATTTGTAAAAATTAGCCCAGATGTATTACTCAAGATTGTTCTCTAAATATTTGCAGGTGTGGTTTCAAAATGCTCGAGCAAAATGGAGAAGAAATTTAATGCGACAAGAAGGTTCTAATAACAATAACAATATTCAGAATCAGGCACCAAATGGACCACCTTCAGCGGGTTCTGGAATTATGGATGCTGGTAGTATGTCGCACCAGGCTTTGGATGATCTCCATCATCATTTACATTCCCAAACTTCTCAGACACTGAATTTTAGTGATATTTATTAGTTTCACAAACTAATTTATTTCACAGGTTGGAACAGAATCAAAGCCTCCATCAATTAGATGAAATTTATACCAAATCATTGTATATTAGGGATTTTTTATAGTGATTTCATTTATTACTCTCACGGAATTGATTCTGTTCCTAAATTTCCAGAACTAGAGCGTACACAAAATGTTCCTTTAATATAGTGATAAAACACTAGCTTATAAAAAAACATATAGGTATATATATATATAAGATAATTTATAAATTCATGGAGTTGTAAAAATTTACCCTAGTTTCACTAATGTAGCTGCTTATTTATTTCAAGACGAATACAGAAATCAGTGCAATGTGTAATACACATATTAATTGTTAGTTTTGTAAAAAATGCAAACTGTAGGATCTATGAGTGTCGTGTACATGTTGATTGAACGAAATTTTACGCCAACTATTGTGTAAATATTATTTTCGTAACTTATAGATCGATATACCTACTTATTACATTGCTTAGAGGGAAATTTTAAATGTTCCCGAATTGATTGAAATGAACAGTAAAAGTTCAATTCATGCATAAATATTTGTAATATATTGGTATCATCGACTTTTAGTTACGTGAAAAATATAAATATACTTAATACATCAGGTAGGTAAATAGATAATTGATATGTACATATAACTAGCAAACGTTGATAACTTTCAGTAGATCTTATTCAGTCGAGCTTGTATAAATTATTTGTTGTATATATTTGTATAATAAATGATGAATATTTAATGTTTTGAGGTACATTCCTTCCCCTCGTTTGAGAAAATTTCTTAAGTTTCAAAGAGTCACTCTAACTTCCACAGCTACAAACAACATGACTTGAGAAAGATTATGCTGCTCTCTTATTGTACTCACTCTCTTAGAAATTAATTTCTCATCGCGCACTACCAAAACTGTAAAATATTTTAAATGCAAAATCCAATAAAGGGGCAAATATGTAACGTTTTTTGTAGGTTGATTTGAAAATATTGAGATTTTTTGACAATATCAAAAAAATAGAAACCTTTTTCAAGATCGTAAATGCTATATTTAATAAAACTGGTCATTGGATTTTTTTATCATAGAAAGGAAAAACAGTTCAATATAAAATTTAAAGAATGATCCCTGTAGCGCCATCTATTGTTAAATAGTAAATTCACACGCATCCGTCATCCGAAGGAACCGAAATGTGTCACCAATTGGCGATCGTGAACGAAGTGTGCGCCATCTATTATAAGGAGGAATTACTGAAAGCAGTGGCGGCTCCTAAGAGGAGGCGATGCCTCCTTTACAATTCATATTTTTGATGTAGGTGTGTATCCAATCTAATACGTTGGTTCTCTCACTAATTATAAACTGCCCACCAAAAAAAATGTAAGGTGCCGTAGCACTACCTTCAGGGGTCGTATGAAAAAGTGCAAGTTGTAATCTTTTAGTAATTTTGTAAAATTGCCCCCCTCTGCAATAAATGTCTCGAACCGGCACTGACCAAATAGCGGTGAATAATAAACCATCAATCTAACCTATTTCCTCTATGAGAACAAAAATGTTTATTTTACCCGTTAATCCAATTACATTAGATATTCACTAACACCGATTTTCCTATTGGTAGTACAAGAAACAAAAAAGTACAACAAATCTCTTGTTAAATAATATTTTTCCGCATATATGTTTCACCATTTTCTATTAGTATTTCTCTCAGTAAGTGGTTTATTTCTGTTATTTTGTTAGACAGATTTATTTCTGATATAAAGAGATCCTTTGAGTTTACCTTTCAGTGTTTGTATCCTCCCAAGATTCTTACTTCAGAAACAAAACTAGTATTTAGCCCGTAAAAGATTTCTAAATTTATAGCTGTTAGCGCGTTTCCTCATCGCCAATTTATTTGTTGTTCACCTCTATTTAACGCCATCTATTGGCGTTTTACTTTCGCCAATAGGTCGATTTGTTTTGAATTCAACTGGCGCCAAATTTTCGCACGATTGGTTAAACTATTATGATGATTTCGAGATACAAAGCACAACAACTAATGGAAGCTAGCTGAACTTACAAACGCACCAACCATGCATTAGAACTTTTATATTTGGTCAACAGAACGCTTATGTTTCCATCTCGAAATCATCGTTACTTGGAGAAGTGCTTTATAAACGTAGCCGCTAGTACCTACCTGACTTCATGGACATGCGTGAAAATATACCCGAACATTGAGCATGGTACAGATCTTATTGTACCATGAGTTAAAGTAGAAAAAATCAAAAATAAAGATATGTTTTATAGGTTATGTTGAATTTTTATGTCTATTCATTCAATGATTATTTTGAGATTTTGTCATTCTGACGTCAATAAACAAAAATTAGGTTATGATCTTGACCTTTCGTAAGTACGTTTGTATATCTATATATAAGGTTTATATTCTGCTCTATGTCAAATAAGTGGTCATATTGACGTTCATTTGAATGAATGAGTGACGTTTTACCGCATAACGTAACCTCTAAAACTTATATTGATTCATGACTTTAATTATGATGCACACAGAAAAGACTACGCTGCTTTCGTTAAATAAGCATATATACAAATGTAACTTAAATAAAATTCATATTTTGGCTATACACTGTTTCAATGTGTAGAGTCACTGAATTCTCCTCTATCGTGTATGGTATTATCCCACGAGATCGTGGCCTCCTTGATCAAATAACAGGGTTACTTGTATTGCCAATGGATCGGTACCGTACTTACTGGAACTAATTAGGTAAATATTATATAGAAATGTACCTACTTCAATCGTTCGTATCTTCGAGTTTCGCTAAAGTTTCAACGGCATGGTTTCATATGTTAATAAAGAAGTCCAAAATATTTTTTTCTTGAAATTTTATGTATAGATGAGATATTACGAAAATTTAAACATGATAGAGGTCGTATTATTGACCGACTTCAAAAAAAGGAGAAGGTATACAATTCGGTTGTAAGATTGCTTTTTTTATTTTCTTTTTTATGGCTGTTCGCGCGTTTCGCATAGTAAACGTACTTCGAGTTAGACGATTTTTGTTTTATTTGAAAGAGGAGAGTTGAGAAATGGTCCCATATTGAGGAAAATCAAATCCAAAATCTCCTTCCCTCCAAAAACCGCCCCGAAAGGGGGTGGAGGGGGCAATTTTTCTCAAAAATTGAAAATCCGAGACGACAGAATTAACGAAAATTCCATATCCATAAATTGGACATTTTTGAAAATAATCATACGTTTCCGCGCTACAGTCTGAAATATGTGTTTCAGCTATGTGGAAGGGGCAAATTTTTCTGAAAATCGAAAATTCGTGATTTGAAAATTAGAAAGAGGACCATATCCGGAAACATTTAAATTGAACATTTTTTCAAAAGAGTTACGGTTTCCGTGTTTGGCAATGGAAAAGTCTGAAATATGTGATATGCGTATTTTCGCTAGTACAAGCTAAACCTACCTATAACTTTTTGGGTATTAGTGAACGTTCAACAATTATCATGACTAATTTTACACTCAAAAATTTGAAATAAATATTTTTTACAAAAAATTGGACCGACTTTATCAGTTGTTGCACTGAAAAATACAAAATAATATAATTCTATTGGTGCTGGTTCTTTTGGAGTAGGTGCCTACAACTACAACGGCACAACTTTAAAATTACCAGAACCAATAGAATTAATAATATTTTGTATTTTTCAGTGCAAAAACTGATAAAGTCGGTCCAATTTTTTGTAAAAAATATTTAATAAGGATATCAAGTCATCTCAGTGAATTGGCATAATCGGACAAGTAGTTTCAAAATGGCGTCAGACAAAAAAAATCTCAAAAAATAATCGCGTTTAAATTTAGCCAAAATTATTTCAGAGTTATCGGTATTGTTTTCTAATTTTTTTATTTATCTTTCTATTCATATGTTGGTTGTTTACAGTTATTATTTTTACTTCTTCTCTCTAATAGGTTGTTATTGACTACATATTCAAAAAAAGGTAGATCATGTAGATAATTCCAAGTTCTTCATGTAGGTAAAGGTACCTTTACCTAGATTATCTTAAATATGTAATAGAATTTAAAAAAAACATAGTTTTTCTGTATTCTCCCACGTAGAATGTCTGACACTCAAACAAAGTTTGAGAAACATTTTGGTAACATTATGAGCATTTATTAAAGTACCTAGTCAATTGGAATGATTTTAATATAAGTAGCATTTCTGTGAGTCATATGCTGGTGATTACAACACAATAATTATAATTTCAAGTATATTTCTTTGATTCATATTATTGTCAATTTAAAATATGTATATTGAAAACTTATTTCTGGCAACTGTTGAGCACCAAAGTTTTGAGATAGGAATAGTGCGGAATAGTAATGTCTGTAAAAGTTCAAAATTGTACCATCGTATCATCTTTATTCGATTCATTCGATAATGTAATCCCTTAAGTCTCAATCCGACATAAAGGTAGTTCATTGTTCTCGACCGCCATATTTTGTCCTCAATAATGTCAAATGACAGTCAATTGAAAAAAGTATCTGTTCAATCAGCCACCTTTTGACAGCTTGAAGTTTTGATGATACCATAGGAAGAGATAGGGCCCAAAATAATGGAATTTGTGTTGAAAAGTCGAATGAGTTTATTCCAATTTATCTTAATGTTTTAGATATTGAAGAGAAAGTTGCTTTGTGACTGATTACAGATATATTATAGTGCTAAATACTATTTTGTCAAAGTCAACCTTAGCTTCCCAATAAACGGGAAAAAATTGTGAAACAGCATAGTAAGAGAACATACCCACCCACAGCAGAAGTGTAAAGTTGCAATAATTAATTCAAAAAGCACCAGATATCTAATTGTGAAATAAATCAAATAATGATTTATCAACGTGAATAATCAAAAATTTAGTTGTAATATGTAATCAAAGTGGTCCCCATTCCGTGGTCTTGATTGTCGAAAGATAACTCGAGGTCAAAGATATACCTACGTCAGTGGTATATTTAACGAGAGCTTTTGATAACGTCCTCCCGAGTGCTATTATACAGGAAATAGCAGAGCTTAGGATCGACGAATCCCTTGTAATGTAGAACTGGGTAACACCTGTGTTCGTAGATTTATCAATGTAGGCACTCTGTAAGGTCCTACCCTCCTACAATGTTACGGAATTGTAATCATAGAACAATTGTTGCGCAGTCATTTGTGATCACATGGATTCTGCTCTAGCGATACTCTTGACCTGGGTAGTTACTTGCGTGAATTCCGCGAAAACGGAATCCGTCCTCTTCACCAGGAAATGTCATACCTCTATTCTAAGGTCTCCCACACTTAACCACGTCAGACTCGGACCCAGCATTATCTTTATTATCTAGGGGAATCCTGGATCAAAAGCTTTTCTGGAAGACCACACCTAGATAGCAAGCACGGTGCTTTTGGTTGTAAGAAATCAATATGTAAGAGATGATTATAAAAAAATCTTTCAAAATAGTACGCTGGATTTACAATTCTATTGTCCTCACATAGTTGCTTACTCTAGGCCATTTTCAAACATTGATGCAAACAGAACACTCCACATATAGCCCAAGTGTATGTGGACAACCTTGCCACTTGTATCAGGTCAAAAAGACATAGGCTTCTTATAATCTCCAACGACCAGTTTAATTGCTTAGTTTTAATTGGTCAATTCGGATGGGAGTTCTAACCAGCTGTATTTTCAGAGTGGTACAGCAGATACACGACAATCAACATTAATCTGAGAAGCGGGATTTTGGATATGAAAATGGTCCTAAATTGGTCAAACTGGCGTGTAGGTTTACCTCTAAACCAAATTAATATAAGATTGATAGACTGCGGGGAGCCTGATAAAAATATAGTCCATCATTTCAGTAACTAGTGAAAAATTAAAAGCACTCGTTAGAGAAAAAGATCTGGTGTGTCCACTCACACGACTTTCCTACCTCTCGTAGGCAAATTCCAGTGAATGAAAAATTTACACTATTACAATACTCTCCTTACATAGCGACAATAGTAGGGGTAAGAAAGTAAAAATCCTCTGGTCAAATCGTGCCACCACTCATTATCTCAGCATGTCAAGACAAACAACAATGGTCATGTAACATTTTTTCGCAAAATTAAACCATTAGCCAGAATCTGAAGAAACATGTGGAAAATACGGAATTTTATTCAAGCATAACTTTTTTTTGTGCTTTTTCTCAGAGATGACGCTATATGTGGGTGGTAAAGGGCTCTCAGTAGAATACTTTAGGCAAGTTTAATCAAAATCGTTAGAGCCGTTTTCGCGCTATAGTCTTGGGCTCAACACCCAGAGTATACAGGATTCTCATTCAGTGCCACCGACAAGTGATATTGGTACCAAACAAAATAAAAAAGAAAGCAACAAAATACACCGATCCGTTACCGAGATAATGCTGTCATAGACAGACAGACAGACGGACAGACAGACAGACAGACCAATGGTTGAAAATATGTTTATTAGACTTAGAAAACTCTGAAACGTCAACATTTGTAAAAATCTCGATACCGAAAATTTCACACCATTACAATACTTTCCTTATACAGCTACTAGTAGCGTAGGAAAGTAAAAAATAAGAAATTACCGGACCACGGCCGTACAATCTGAAATGCAGTCTAATAGTTTCTATGTCTCTGGTCTAAGCCAAGCTAACGTAACCCAATCTACTCATACACATTTATTTGAATCAACTTATAGGTAGATATGTTCATATGCCGATCAATCTGCATGCATTACTTGAGAGATTAGCCAAACATAACTGCATAATTGCTTTGCGATCATAAGACTATATCATATCCTGGATGATGTTAAAAAGCGTTAGGACTTATTGATTCTTACCCAACGTAGAGAAATATAACTTGATCAAAATATTAAAACCTCTGAACATCCTGATAAAATATCAAACAATATAACCAGATTAATATAACTCAACTTTATACACTATGATATGTAGTTCTAATTGCCTAGCTCTTTACGATTAAGAATCAAACTACCTCAAATAACCTCTAATTCATAAAAACATACTGTTGGGATTTATAAGCTTGTTACTACGCGATACTCGAGAAACAGTATTTAACTATTTAACGCCCTTCTAGTGATATATAACTTATAGAAAGTTCGACCCTAATATAAATCCATTATAAACCTCTAATAGTTTATAATCGACGAACCCAAACACAGGAGGTATACAATTCTGCTTTTTTTGGTTCGTGCGCGGGTTGTATATAGTAAACGTACCATGATTTTGATGATTTTTGATTCATTTGAAAGAGAAGACTTGAGAAATCGTTCCATGTTCGTATAAACTCAAATCCGATATCTCCTTTCCTTCAAAAAACACTTCCGAAGGAGGTGAAAGGAACTATTTTTCTCGAAAATCCAAAATCTGAGGAGGCAGAATTAAAGATAGGAGAATATTCGGAAACGTTTAAATTTTTTTTTTTTTCGAAAGAGGGTTTTCGAGTTAAATTCTGTTAATATCTCAAATATGTGTATTTTCGCTATGTGGAGGGGGCAATTTCATTCGAAAATTGAAAATTTGAGGCAATCACATGAAAGACTAGATTATTTGTAGCAACATTTATAATGAACGTCGAGTTACAGCGGTGGTAGAATGGTAAAATCTAAAATACTTATGCGTATTTCCGCCGCGATGTTTTGAGATCTCTAATTAATAACAAGTACAAGCAAAGAATATACCTAAGTACTATCTTCTTTGATATTTGTGAACCTTCAACGATTTTCGAGACTAATGCTCTGGCTAATGCTACACTCAAAAGAGTGAAATAAATATTTCTTACAAAATATTGAACCGACGTTATTAGGTGGTGCCAAAAAGACTATACACACAGACATATAATTCTATTGGTGCTGGTACTTGGGAAGTTGGTGCCAGAAGTTATCAATCTAACTACAACTGCACAACTTCTTTTTCCACAGTATAATGCCATACATCATGGGGGAATAATGAACCCAGATCTAGAAAAATATAGATTTCATTTGTCAGAATATGTCTCTCTTCAACATGCCCGGTCTTAGGCTAATGTTGCCGTCTAACTTTTATCTCAATCTGCTTATTTTCAAAATTACAAAATAAATATTGCATGTTAAGTTAAATAGTTGAATACTGTGCGTTCTCCCATGTAAAATACATTGCTCATACCCGATCATGGATTTTTTACTGAAAGTAAGGTAATCATTCCATTTTAGTTATGACAGCTTTATTGAGCTCTTAAGAAATATTGAGAAAGTGATAGACAGTTATAGTAGGTTTATGAGCATGGTACGTAGGTACCTACCTAATGATTTAAATTTAAATCCTATTTTAAGGGATATCTATTATATTTGAGGAAAACTTTGCTCTATATAGTGTCAAAGTCATTTTGACTAATTATTGCATCAGAATGGAAGACCATAAAAATACATTTCTAATTACAATAGTCGTAATAGAAGGACGACACTTCATTTGGATGAATATGGATTCCGCCGTTATAATAACCATTGGTAATAAACGAAAAACAACGGGTGTTAGACATAACACAGATTCTCCCTATTATAATGAGGTACATACATCACAATCTTTAGTCTTAACTTTTTAAAGTATATGGTTTTTAGTACTTCGTTTTTGAGTTTTTCTCAACATTAGAAGAAATACTTGATAAGCAGATATCCATTATGGTGAGTGATAATTAAGCTGAGAGAAATGATTATTGTCCATTGACCATTTTAAGGTTATTCAACCGAGAACTTTTTGGAGAAAAAGAAAGATTCTAGGAATCACGTCATTAGATGTGGGAACTGTTTGGAAGCAGGAGCGTAAGCATTATTCATCTTCTTTATCGATTTTTGAATCCAATATGGAATTTAGTATATGGTATTTTGCCACTTTACAGAACATCAATTTTATCATAAGTGGGCTATACTAACTTCACAAAAAAATGATGCTCTTAGCGGACCTAGAGGATATATTAAACTGGATATATCGGTACTGGGGAAAGGCGAAGCACCGAAAATACCTTCAAACATTTTGCATGATGACATCGAAGGGTAAGACAATGATCTTTACAAATTGACTTTAATATAGACCATACATGATTGGTCAGAAATAACGGTCTGATCGAAAGACAAACATTTGTGGCTTCAACCCAGAAGGTCCCTTTTGCATATCTTCTGCCAATCTAGAATTCCTAATTTTTACACAGCTGATATCCTTAAGAGGGCAGATATCAGAAAATAAACACCGTTTATCGTCTTCTTAAATCAAAAATCAGGGGATGGACATCCAATAATTCACTAGCAATAGAGCGACTTTATCGGAAGCATTGTTTGTAGAACTTATAAGGTCAGGTAAAAGACACGCATTTAAAATCATAATCCCCAAGGCAGTACATATTTCGAACATATTATAATACTAATCAGATTCTATGAGTATTTTTTTCAAGAGATGAGAGAGCGATGTGGAATCATAAGCTTTCGTATGTTGTATCGTGCGATCCAAAAAAAATCATTCGCAGTTGGCATTTGAAATGGGGAGAGTTTCTTTACTTGAACCATCTGCAATTGCATTTATATTGATTGAAACATCACTTTTAGCTTCCTATCTGTGTTTAGCAAATATATTTTCTTATTTTCAAAAGCCTACTGGAGAGGAGTTTTTTTGGATCGCTCGATAGAAGGAGCCAAAAAGAATCTGGGAGATTTTTGGACAGAAGCCTGTTTAATATATTTATTTCTCACTGTTTTTTGGCTGGCAATGAATTCATTAGCAATTTTGAAAAATTGGGAAGCGATTATTACGGCTCCATATAGTTAGATGTCATAACTTCAGGAGCAAAATATAAACACACCATTGAAATTCTAGAGAGATGTAGGTATGTCTATATTGTGTTAATGGGTATTGATTCAAATAGTATGGAATCCATATACAAATGAACTATAAATGGCTTCGTCATAATATACTTTCGTCAACAATAAGTTATGGATTGTTGGAATGAAGGTAACTTTGACCCATTGACTTACTTGAATTGGTGTATTTACATGTCAGAGATGCAATACCCTTCAACTGATCTTAAACTATAAAGCAATGAAAAACAGCACAAGGAATGAGAGATCATAGTCTTGTTGATAAGATATTTTTCTTTGTGATTGGATGCCGTCCCTTCACGGCGGTTGAAATTATGATATTCAAAATTATCGCATACCTAAATGAATACAAGAAATATTTGAGAATAGAGAAATGCTTTTTAGGGAACTGGTTATGTACCAATAGGTATACGTAGGACTACTATATACTAGAAAAAAAGCAAGCAAAAAAGCATTGCTGATAAATTATTCTAACTGATAAAACTAAAATACAAGTAAAAAGAATTGATTTGTCCGCTTACACGAATTTCCTCTGATCAAGTCTTTTGACCATTCCTTTTTTTTTCTGCGTACTAAGAAAAACAACAATGGTAATATCCATTCCATTCTGACGTAGAAGGAACCGTTTAACCAGAATAACATTAAGAAATTATAAAATTTGACAGTTCATTTGACCATAACATGGGGGGCTAAACGCAGAATGAAGTTTCATTAACATCGCTAGAACGGTTTTCGAGCAACAGTTTTGAGAGAAACATGTTTTAAAGCTAGTGACTAGCCATCTATGCAAGCAGGACGCTCAGTCTGGCTCACCGGCGAGCTTCATTGACACCCTATAAAACAGAAGAAAGATGCACCAAAATCGAACCCGAAATAATCCTAGCATAGATGGATAAAGAGAGATAGAAATACATACTGGCAGACAATCTGAACGATGGCTAAAAATAAGTTCTTTGGACTTAGGGACCTCTGAAACATAAAGGTCTGTTGATAACCGGACACCCAAACTTTTATATTATTATAACAATTTCCTTATTGTACTACTTAGCGTAGCGGTAGCAAAATCAAAATTTGACAAAGGCAACATATCAATATCTTGTAAAGTCATTTAGCCTAGGAGATGGATGTATGAAAACCTAATGAATAACATGTTAGAGTGAGTAGCGATAGTGTTACGTCCACTTCTGAGAGACTGGCAAATCCCCCAATGATATAGTATGATGTCATTTCGGTTATACCGAGATACCCATTTTATTGCGCTGTATCTTTGCCTTCTCAAAATCATCAGACGAGGAATATTTTCTGAATAGTCCATGGAACACTTATATCATGTTTGATAAACGCCCTTCATTAGACTCCGAATGAGAATATAAATAAACTAATTACAGCCTCCGAATCACAGCTGACATATACCATAGACCCTCGTTTTAATGAAAATATTATTCATGTATCTGATGACATGACCCGGAAGTAACGTCATATTGTATTACGCTGACAAAATTGTATATATTTAAAAAAAGTTCCCTCTAGACATATGAAGGTATGATTCAAACACAAAATTCAACCATGTAGGTATTTCATCAATTGGTATTTCATACTCTGGCACTACGTCTTATTTTGTTTATAGGAATTTACTTCTGCCACAAGGAACTACGAATAATGAGCGACAGAAAGCATCATATATTTTTCACGTGTATAAATGTGGCAATTTAATAATGAATCCGTCACTCATTTTCAAAGATGAGGTCAATTTTATTGATGAGCAATTAGAAACGAAAAAGGTCAAAGTCTATGTTGGGATAACATTTGCAGGAAAAACAGTTAAAGGTATAAATTCCTGTACAAGAACCTAAATACAACTTGAATATTTTCAGGTCAAGTCTACAATGCAAAACTACTCATTGTCACCTGAATTCAATGAAAGACTGACTGTAGTAGATCTATTTCCTCCCATGTGTCAGAGAGTGAAGATTGAGATTTTTCTAGTAAACAGAATGAAGAAAAAAGTTCATTCTAGGAGATTTATCAACCTTAATCTCATATCGAGTGCTAAAGAAGACGGATTCTTACCAACTTTTGGTCCAGTCTATCTTAATACTCATACTAATAACCCTCTAGAATCATTCGTTGGAAGTCTGCTCATGTCTATGAAAACTGAGATTGTTGATTCTGTGACAAACAGAGTGAAAACTACTTCCGTGGATCCCATTTCTACAATTAACGAGGTTAATACAAACGTGAACCTAATTTCCCTATAGATCTAAATGTTTTGCTTAGCAATTCAGTGGTTTTCATTTCATTTCAGAGAAAGTATTTTCAATACGAAGAATTAACAATTTTCTCATGTTGTTTTGAAGTTACTGCCTTAAACCACAGATATTTTAACAAACCTATAAGCATCAGAATGACGTTTGGTGATTGTTTCTCCCAAAATACGGATGGAATTTTGTTGAATTCCACTAATTCATTGATTCCTACTAGAATCTCCAAAAAATATCTTAGCGTGGATTTTAAGGACCAAAAGCCTTGTCTTTGGATTGTTAAAGAGCTCCCTTATCATAAAGGGAGAATGTTCAACTCAAACATGCTGTCCAGAATAAAAGATATATTAGTAGCATTTAGAAAATTAAAATAATTGACCCTAATTAATGCAATCTACTCTTCAGAAATCCAAGCTTCAAGTGATAGAAGATATTTTTGAGAAGCCTGATGCAAAATCACATTATCCTGAGATAAGAGAAAAAATTCAGGAAGCCATTGAATTTATTCAAAGCAGCGGTAGAGAATATGTAGATATAATAATTTCTTACAATCTTGACTCGACTATATTGGACAAGGAAAGAAAGAAAATGTGTATTAGAGATATGGCAAGATTATTATTAACAAAAATAACTTTCAGTATTAATTTAGCCATCTGTTTATACTAGAACGAGGGAATCAAAATAGCGGAGAGGATCAATCTAGAAGATTCTAAAAGAAAAGCACTCAACAAGCTTAAAAAAGTTCTGGACAAAGTTGAGAGTATTATAGAAGATGTAAGTTTCTATTCGGTTAAATTGTTCATTATTTCATTCCGAGCAAATACAGGTACAAGATTGTTGGCCCCAAGTATTGCTGTGGATATTAAATGGTAATAAGAAAATAGCCTTTCATCAAACTGCTTCAAGGGAAGTTCTCTATTCCCCAGTCTTGCATGAGAGAGGGCCATATTGTGGTCTAAAAAGAACAATTTGTATTAATGTAAGGGGATTTCATACATTCTTTACTGCTTTGTTCTCCAATGTATAAATATTTCAGTCAAAAGAACAGAAACAAAATGATATTGTTTGCAAAATGGACATATTGCAAATAATCTGCCTTAGTAAGTACAGGAATGAAGTAATGCAGGAAATTGCTTCAGGATACCAGTTTAATGATCCTATCGATGTATTACCCAGAATGTTAGTTTCACATGAGAAATATGTAAAGATTCATCCACATTCATGAGTATTTTTAATTGTTTTAATTATCGAATGATTTTAGATATTCAATTTAAGGGCTTACATATTTCAAGGAAGAATTGTTGCAGGTTTCGATAAAACTGGTTTAACAGATACCTTTGTTCGAATCATTGTAGCAGATCAAGTGAAACAGACCAAAGTAGATATTAAATAAAAGGTTAAGATATTAATTAGTTTATCATGAACAAATCAATATTTCTAGGTTATAAATAAATGTCTCAATCCTATTTGGGATCAGTTACTCATATATCACAATGTTGTATTACATGGTTCAAAAATTTATATAAGAAATAATGTATCATCTATTCTTATGGAGGTGTATGACAGAGACTTGATGGTAAAATATGTATATCATTTCGACATAATCATTTTCATAATTTTCTATTAGGAGAACGATGATCTTGTAGGAAGGACAATCATAAAACCGACAGTAAATATGATAGAAGATGAATACTCACAACCTCACCTAGAGTGGGTACATGTTTTTCTCGATGAGGAAGTGACAGCAGAAATTCTTATAGCTTCTGAATTAGTAGAGGTAATTGCTTGGTGTTAAGGCTTATAGCTGTCTGAGGAATGAATACGCAAATATACTCCAGAAAATTCGAAAAAATATAGAGACTTACCTTGCAAAAGGTCAAGTTGTTATAGTTGATAAGTTTTATCTAGCAAGTCTACCATGAAAAGCCTAATTTCTCACACTCCCGTTAATGTGTCCGCATCGTGGGACTCAAAAATCCTTGATATTACAAACTCTACATGGTGGGTCAAAATAACATTACATAATTTTTCCACCTGTTGCAATAATTTAAGTAATTTTTAGAGGCGTTACAGGATGACATTTTCTCAGTAGGATACATAAGTTTTTCCATAAAAAAAGTAGACAAGACCGGATCTACAGGGCTTAAGACGGTGCATTTAACATCGTTACAAAATAAATAATGTTCATCTAGATTGAACTTAATCAATGTTTCGGTAGCTAAACTCTAGCAAATAGTGCATAAAATGGAAACTACCCAACATTTTGAAATTCCGGGAATAGGTTTGATTGCAATTATTCTTTTTCGGAATTAAACAAAGTCATAATCAAACATTTTCTATAAAAAAAGTACAGTGAGAAACTAGAAACCGTAAAGGTATCTCTAAAAGCAACATTGGATTATAGAGAGTCTATGGGTCAATTTAAGCTTTTACTCATTTTGATAATTTTTACTTATTTTAACTTCAGACAGTTATAGACAATTGCGACTTACATATTCACAAATAATTTTTGCTATACAATCTTAACTCCCATAGATTTGCTATCATAAAAACGAATTAGTTCAATTTTAGATTGAATGAAGTTCCTTTGAAAAATACACTAATTAAAAAGAACCATTACATCTGGTCCTGTGTAAGATAATTTGCTAATCTTACGTATCATAGTGAGAAAATGTCAGCCTTTAAGCTTCACAAAGAAAGATTGCGCAGTTGTAATGGGTATATAATTAAAATGTGTAAAATCCATATGCTGATATTTTCGTAAGAATATTTTTTGTAAAAAGAATATTTCGTTTTTTTTTATAAAACAACATGTTTTTTATTGAAAAGATATCATTTTTCAACTATTCTGTTCAATATTTTGTTAACCACTGATTATCGTGATATAAACTTGATATAAAAATTGTAGCAATTTTCGGACGAACTACAGTTTATAATATTAATACATCAATATTTAATCATCTATGGGCCAATTTCATAATCAAATTTAATTTCCTATTAATTTTAATCCCACATTAAAAATTTCATAAACTTCTTTATTGGACAAATAATTCAAAGTTACTTTAAAAGAAAGAAAGATAAGGTGACGTAAAACTTATTGAAAAATGCACTATTTTTATTCCGTCATCAAGATATGACTTAAACAAATTGAAGCTTTAACTAATCTCCCATTATGGATTCATTATGAAATCGGCCCTATAAGTTTTATTTTGGGAATTTCCTCAGAAAGCCAGCAAATTTCAAATGTGCAATTTCTTGAGAGCTAGGCAAAAAGTGTATGTTCTCTGGACCCAGGCATTCATCTATTGGTTATGATTGAAAAGCTTCATGCATTTACTTCAATTGTTCTAAAAACTTTCCAGGTTTCAGAGTTTGATCAGTTACACAAAGAAACAAAAAATGTGATTTATAAAATACCTTCTGGAATGAGACCTGAAATTGCACCCTATAAAATGGATGTTCTCTTCTGGGGAATAAGGAACCTAAAGTCTGTAAATCTTATACACATCAATAAACCACGAATATCGGTGTATTGTGGCGACGAATTACTAAACTCAGATACAATTGATAATTCTAAGAAAAGCTTGAACTTCCCAAACCAGACAAAAAGCCTAAATTTGGTATGTATATATCTTACTGGATTCTTTTCTTCCACTATTCTTACATCCATATTTTATAAGATCATCAAAGTATCAAAAACTCTGAATAATAAAAAAAATCTCTCTCAATATTAAAAACTATTATGAACTTATTACGTATTACTAAACCTCAACAATTAACATAGGTGAAACGAATTTTATTTTCTCGTCAATTTGATATCCAATATCTAAGTGATAGGTATTCTTAAGGTTGCTCTATGATATGGAAACAAACTACATTCTACATTTGCTATATACAGGACATGTTTCTGCTGCATTGGTTTTGGCTCCGCTAATTGTAGAACTATTGTATTCTCACATTGTCTCATAGATTCGTCATTGAAATTAACTTCCAGAAATAAATTATATGTTCAACAAGAATAATGTTAATTAATACATTTAGATTATGGCTCGACAACGCGAATACGCACCTGCAATACGTCTGAAGCTTTTTGACAGCCGTACCTTTGGTATCTTTGTATATGCCGGAGTCCATATAACCGATATTTCTGGATTTTTGTATGAACCACTGACGGTAAATGAGAGGAATCGCAAACTTGCTGACACCATATACAGATTCAATAGCATTCTATCTGATGGAAGTATAAGTAATAATTGCCAAAATAAAGCTGTTTTATTACAATAGATCAAACTTCTGTTATATATATATATTCACAGAATCTCATCTTGTGCAATTGGAACAGCTTAGTAAAGCTACACAATCTACGGAACAAAATGAGGAGAAACCCAAAACGAAAAGTCCATTCACTTTACGAAGTTGTTGGAGGAATATTTGTAAGAGAAACACAAGGACAAACAAATTATTAAAAGCCGATTCAACTGTCAGTACATATGATTTGCTTCCACAAAATGATGATGTTGACGAAGATGATTTTGATTGGTGGACAAAGTTTCAGGCCTCCTTAGAAGTGAGTTAGTGGTTTTAGGAAACAGATACTATACAACGAAATATTTTAGGAGGAACGAAATAATTTTGGTGATTCTAAAAATACACATAAGCTCAAGGTAATTAAAGATAAGAGCAACATAATGTTGGAGGATAAGTACTCAGGTCATCAATATTTTTTTTAGTAAGATAGTAGTTAAATTTTAGTGAATTGTTTCTATGATTGTGTGAGATAATAATAATGATAATAATAACAGTATTAAAGCAAGTCAAGTACCTAAATTAATTCAATCACGTCTGTTATCTAATTATATTAAACGAGCAATGCTTATATATATATATATATATATATATATATATATATATATATATATATATATATATATATATATATATGCAAATTTTATCTCGGAATCTGGTTTACCGATTTCGATAAAAATTCATATGTAAGGAATTTAGAGTGTATTGAATCGATTGGTTGTATTCACATTCACAAGAAAAATCGTTTTCAGCAATTAATATTCTCATTTTAAGAGTTATATTCAGTATATCGATATGAACCCAGTAACATCATAGGAAAAAATAGTCCTATTATGGTTAAGCTTCCGGGTAGTGATCTAGAGTTCCTCGGTTCGAATTCTTAGAGTTATTTTTAACAAAACCCATTTTTTTAATAAAAGATGTTAATATGAGTTTCTAATAATTTAATCGGAAATTTTCAATGAAAATTTGTACATATCTAATATATTGCGACCCTTAAGGTACACATTGGCTGTTTCAAGGAAGGATTAGCAGATTTTGGTAAAAATTAGCAAAAAGGGGTTTTCGGAGTCAAGAAATCGATTGACGATACATTCATATTTAATCGGTGTGACCCTCGAGGTCCACCCACACTTGCTATTTCAAGAGTTTTGGTATATTTATCATTCATAATACACATTCATATTTATTTCGAAATCTATAATTTACGAATATGTGAACAAATCAAGCAGTATTTACCGATCGCAATACATTTTAAAAAGAAATATGCACATTTTTTAATAAGTTTAATTATCCTTAGTAACTCTTATAGACCCATCTTAAATCCTGTTTTAACCGAGCAAAGCTCGGTCTCCAGATATTGTTTAAAATACGTCATGCAGTAGATTACAATTATTTTATGATTATTCGGTTTCATTCTGGAGTGATACCTTATGTATGTATAGGTATTATGAATGAATGATAGAATGGAAATCGTTTGTTTCAGATCTATAATAGTGAACTTGAATATCAGCCAGAATTTGAGGGTTTCACTGACATGCTGAAATCATTCGAAATATATAAAGGAAAACGAACAGGCGATGAACTTCTCGATTTGGAAAACATCACAGGAGTATTCAAAGGTATATTATTATATTACATTATTTTCTATAGTGCGTTTCAAATTGAGAATGCAGTGCGTCTTATGGAGCCCAGCGCTGTTATAGCGGGGATATAAGGAGAATGTAGAATTATTATCTGATTAAATACATAATATTACCCAAAAAACTTTATAGTAAGAGATATTAAGTAATTTTTAAAATAAGATTTAATTAAAATGTTAGAAAACCACAGAAAAAAATACTTTTAAAAAGTAAAAACGAAAAGAAAACTAGCTGAAAACAGTCTCGGTCAACTCATCTTTCAAACGAAAGTCAAAATTGGTTCATCCGTTTGGGAGATACGATACAAGATATGAAGATAGACTGTTGAATATTGGGGAATCTGGACATAGATAAGAGAAGCTGCATTTATACTGATAGATAGGCAACTTTGGGCTGAAATTACGTTCCTTGATACAGCGCCATAACCTTAGCTTCTGCAGGACGAACTAACAATGAAATGGCGGGAATGTACCGTATTCAATTTTTCTATATTTAAATTTAATTTTAGGATTCATGGTTTCCAAAAAAATATTCGACTCATTATATTTTCAAATTAGTATCAGATGTTCACAGTAGCAACTAATTGAATGAATAAATAGACGAATATCCCTCTGAAACGCTATTTTTTAAGTCCAGGCTGGTGATATTTAAATGAAATCAAATGACAATCATATTTAATACAAATTTTATTAATCTTCTCATATGAAATATTCGTAGAAAAGTCAAAAAAATAAATTTGCAATATATTCAATATATAAATAAATAACAATCATACATATAAATTCTTAAATTATAAATTAGTGCTAACAAAATAATGATAAATGCAAATACAAATAAGGTTTACAAGTATCAATTAGGGATTACAATATTCTTCATTGTTGCCATTCTTTTTTATCTTTTTGTGTAACAGACAAATATTCATCGCCTGAATTATTAACAAATTATTCACCATAATATACTATAATAAAAAATAGTGATGATACTTGCCTCTTTGATTCTTCGAGATGTTGTTTCTTTATTATAATTAGATTTCGACATAGAACAGATAACATCATTGCCTTCTTCAGCATCAACTGAACAATCTCTTTCAAATGATGGATCTATTATCGGTAAAACCTCATTAGCTGGCGGAGTAATTTCGAAGGTAGTGGCAGAGAAGTTAGTAGTGACTGCAGAATTCAAGGCTATTGTTAATACTTTAAAAAGGATTGACAATAATGCTTAGGATTCTTACCTTCTGGTCTATTGAAATACAAATTAGGAACTGCAGTAAATTTCAAATTTGATCCTCTTCTGCCACACTCAATCAAATTTTCCGGTCCAAAATGCAAATGGTATACATAGTAAGATTTTCGGATAACCGAAGACTCCTTGCCGAAAAGTTTTGGATTGTGAATAGCTTGCATCATTGCTCATATATCTATACACCGTGTCCACATTCTGTTTTGCAATCGGGAACACAACAATAAACTACCATGGTTGTAATGATTACTTATTTATATCTCTAGTCAATAGTTATTAGTGTACCTGCCTCACAAATTGTTTCGAATATTTGAAACGCAGCTTCTTTCCGAATACTTTTTTTTTTTTTTTTGTTTATGCGGTGTAGGAAACCTTCATAGGCGAATGGTACTTGGAATCTATCGTACCAAACAGTGTGAGATTCTTACTCACTAAAACCCGTCACCGCAGCTTCTTCTCCTTACTTCTTTCTTCATGAAGTGTACGGTAGTGTCTTCTTTATATGTCGCCGTCCATATTTTTGTTCCTTGGCGTCTGTTTATGGTCCTTGCTTCTTTGGGCCTGACTTCTTGCTCCATTGTTTGATGCTGTATTCTTGTTCCTGTGGAAAGGTTTCCTGAAAGAGAAAAGTTTCCTGAAAGAGAATGTGTTTGTGTGTGTGTAGTGATTGTGTGTGTTTTCCAACATCATACATAAACCCACAGGACATGTGCGCAGCATGTATACACTTCCGTGTACAATGTGTGCAATATCTGTGAGCAATGTCTGCATGTACCTTAGTGTATATGTGTTAAGTGTAGCTGTTAGTGGTTAGTAATTGATGCCTGGGTCGCTTGTATTTATCTATGAGCCTGTTGTCATAGTCTACTAATCTTCTCAGTTCTTGATTGTTGTGGTGTGCTGCTTTATCCAAGGTGTTCTCGGCCAGTTTTCTCATCTTTTCTGTTAGTGGTGTATATCCCAGGTCTTGGTAGATTTGCGCGTTGGTCATATGTCGCGGGGCGTCGATGGCTGCTCTGAGTGCTAAGTTCTCTTGCGCTTGGATCTTCTTTATATATGTTTTGCAGGCATATCCCCATACCGTGCATGCGTATGTTAGGATTGGTACTATAACTGAGGTTATGAGTCGAAGTTTGTTCTTGATGGACATCTTGCTTCTTCTTCCTATAAGAGGGTTCAATTTGATTCTGGCACCTTTTGCTTTGTTTCTTGTATTCTCGATGTGGTTTCTCCAGGTTAGGCCTTTGTCGATCGTTACTCCTAGGTATGTTATGTTGTCCGTCCATTCTATATTCGTGTCATTCATCTTTACCGTAGTTGATGGGGTTTTTCTTTTTCTACCTTTGATCATCATTGTTTTGCTTTTTGCTGCATTTATTTTGATTTGCCATTTGAGGCACCATTCCTCTATTTCGTCTGCTGCATTTTGCAGCTTGGTTGTCGCGACGTCGGCGTTCCATGAGGTGGCTGCCACTGCTGTGTCATCCGCGTATAGGGATAGAGTTGTTCCTTCTGTTCTGGGTATGTCCGCTGTGAAGATGGTGTATAGTGTTGGAGAAAGTACTGTTCCTTGCGGAACTCCTGCCTCCATTTCCATTTTCTCCGATCTTGATGTACCTAACCTGACATGGAAGCCCCGGTCTTGGAGGTACGAGTCGATGAGCTGCAGCATTGTTGTTGGAATTCCCATTTTGTCCATCTTGTCTTTCCGAATACCGTAATTGAAAGTAGCAGCCAATCAGAGGAATGGATATCTGCAGCCAATCAAAATCCGTAACTATTACAAGCAGCGATTTCGTGTTTGCAGGAGGAAGCTTCGAAATCGTAATGACCTTGGACATTGATGTTACAATAGCCTGAATCTGGATAATTTGTAATCGAGATAATAATTGGAAGAACGATGAATAACTATATTAAAAAAAAGCATGACAGTAAACAGAACTGGTTATATCAAAACATCCTATGATAAACATTCCTTAATAGAATAAACTATATCACTATATTTAACACCCCTACTTGACGTTTGGCATCCCATATTCTTAACACATCAATGATGTTTGCTTCTAAGCAATGTCTTTGTTAGGATATCAGCTATCAAAAATTCTGTTGATTGATTCTTTATTTATAGAATCAAGTCCTCTCTTGACAGCTTCTCTAAGAAAATGGTGGTGAACATCAATGTTTTTGTAGAGTTTCAGACTTTGTTCCATTGGAGTTCCTTGAGATTTAAAGTCAAACATATCAAATCTTTGAAGAATCTTATCAATAGATTTCTTCTGGCCGATACTGAGGGTTCCAGTAGAAGAAGCTTTAACTATGTGCATACCAAGGCAATAGTTTGATCCAAGGTCCTTCATCTCCAACTTCCCCATCAATTTATCTTTAACACTGACTTTTAGGTTCTCGTTATCCGTGAAAATTATTAAATCATCAACATATGAAGCAATTATAAAAACATTATCATTTTTGAGTCTATAGAACACACAAGGATCAAATTTAGCTTTAATCAATCCAATTTCCTCCATAGCTTTATCAAATGTTTCATTCCACAAACGACTTGCTTGTTTAAGTCCATATATTGATTTTTTTGGTCTACAAACTTTGTCAAATTTAGTTTTTAGTCTTCCGTCTTCCAAGTCGAGTTGAAGAAAAGCAGTAATAGCATCCATCTGTTCTATCATCCATGAATGAGACGCAGCAAGAGCCAGTAAGATTCGTAAAGTTGTGATTCTTACCCTAGGCGAAAATGTTTCTTTATATTATATTCCATAAACTTGAGAACAACCTTTTACAAGTCGAGCTTTATATCGTATCTTCTTAGTTACCATAATGCTTCTTTCGAAAAATCCACATTCATTTGATATCAATTGGAGAATCAACAATTTCCCAGGATTAATTTCTCAAAAGTGATTGGTACTCTTCCTTAATAGCAATTTTCCAATTCTCAGTATCTGGTTGTGAAAGAGCTTCATCCAAAGACGAAGGATCACCAGAAGAATCTATTGAAATTGCAGCACTCATCACATAATCCTCAATACGCTTCAAAAGGATTCAAGTATTGGAGGAATCACACTTTCTTAATTGTCGCGATTATCATCATTTAGTTCAATCTCGGTGAAATTCTCAAAAAAATCCGTCTCGTGTGGTTCATGATTTTTTAACATAAAAACATATCCCCTTTGAATAATGACTCATTAAAAATCACATCTCTCGATTTTGTTATATTTTCTCTTAAAGGATCAATAAGTCTATACTTTGGAGTCTTTACAATTACCCATAAAAATATATTCTTTGCTTCGTTTGTTCTTGGAAATAATAGCGTAAGCTACACATCCATATACTTTCAAGTAATCCAAATTAGGATTTAAATTTGACCAATCTTGAAAAGATGTCATGTTGCTGACAGCAATAGTAGAACTTATATTTTTTAAATAACATGCTGTATTAATAGCTTCCGCCCAATATTTGACAGGCAATTTTGCATCAATTATCATAGACCTTGCTTCTTAAAGCAACGTGCGATTAACTCTTTCCCATACAGCATTCTGTTGTGGACAATAATTTATTGTTTTCTGATGTTCTGTATTCCATTATCAACACAAAATTCTTCGAAAGTCTTGTTAATAAACTCTTTGCCATTGTCAAACCTGATAGAGAGAATTTTATTGTCAGATTCATACTCCACTTTTGCTATGAATAATTTAAATTTCATCAAAACTTCGTTCTTGTTCTTCAAAAAATAAACGAAAGCTTTCCTCGTTTTAATATCAGTAAAGGTGATAAAGTAACGCTTTCCACTTATCGAAGCTTCCTTCATAGGTCCATAGAGATGATTGTGAATCAACACTAATAGATCCATGGGTCGGTGTGCCTTGCCTGATGAAAATGGCTTTCTAACGTGTTTGCCATACACATACACAACCTGGGCACACATTATCACTGTGTGTGGTAGAGAACTCAGACCAGTAGCCATACCTTCTTCTAGAAGACGTTTCATTCCATCCAAATTAAATGACATGGACCATCTCATTCTCTGCAAAAACCATCTTGAACAAACCATTTGATGAGGATACAGCATTAGCAATAATTTCACCAGAATCGCAGTTGACAATTCTGCAACTGTTCTCGTTTTCGAACGTTGTTTCTTAGACCTTTACGTCGAAGTTTTTTGCAGGAAACCAAATTGTACCTTAGCCCAGGCACATAATTGACATTTGTAACTGAGATTCTCTTGAGTTTGCCATGAATTTTAAGAATTATATGAGTATCCCCGACTTCCGAAACAGATAATTTTTGACCTGAGGCAGTAGTACCTAACAGACAATTTACAATTTGGTCCTCGAATATTGTTTAGCCAATCCTTTCTACCTATCACATGAAGAGTTGCATCATAACTAGTATGTCATATTCTGACGAATATCTAAAAACATCCGGAATATCTAATACTAAAATAACTTTATAAACAACAGGTTATGGGCCCAGAGCCCCAAACTGCATGATAAAACTGATATAATTGATAAAACCTCAATATACGATATAATGGTGAAAGAAGAAATAGACCGATTGCAGGTGCTCAAAGATGCCACATCGTTTCCTTTGTGGGAACTTGAAATACAAACCCTTTTTGAGGCAAAAGGTCTTATTGACTATGTAAATGGTGAGAAGATTAAACCAGCTGAAGGCGAAGATGAAAAGAAACTGGCTGAATGGGTACAGAGGGATGCACAAGCAAGGAGGTACATTCTAACTACAGTGGACATCAATGCCAAGACCCACATTCTGTGTTGCAAGACTTCTAAAGAAATGTGTGAACAACTTTCAAAAGTTTTCAACAAAGATACTTCTCAGCAAAAGTCACATTTGTGGAGTGAGTTCTACAATTTCAAGTTAGACAAGAAACTGGACATCATGACAAATAATGCTAATTTGCAACATGTAGCCTTTAGACTCTAGAGACTAGAAAAAAACGTTACAGACACAATGTTCACAAGAATAACTGCTACTCTCCCAGAAAAGTTTCCTCTTTTTTAGTAGTGCATGGGATTCATCCGCTACAGATCAAAAAACACTAGAAAATCTGAAATCTAGGCTCGCTGCCGAAGAAGAAAAGTCAAGAAAACAAACTGAGGAAAAAGTGGCATTCAAAACAGCAGCACAATCATACAATAAGAAGAAAAGTGAGTTCCAGTTTTATAAGGGCATTATATTTCATAACTGCAAAGTAGAAGGACATTATGCAAACGAGTGCACCAAAGATAGATTGTCAAAACAAAATACCAGTAAGTCTCAGAAGAAATCCTATAAAGGTGAAGGAACTTTCCCTATTCCATGTGTTTACTGCAAGAAAACTAATCACTTGTCTGAAAATTGTCGCTACAAACAAGAACATGAAGCAAAAAAGAATAATAATGAAAAAGTAACTTACATAACTTATCATGCAGATAAGAAAAAGTGTGCTTTGTACAGTAGTAAATCAGATTATACTTTTGTCGCAAACACTGGTGCCACAGGTCATTTTGTCAAAGATGCAAATATCTTAAGTGACCTCAAACATGTAGAAAAAATAAATGTTGGTGTTGCTAAGGAAGGAGAGAAACTTGTATCAAATCTCTCTGGTGAAGTTAATTCTGAAGAAGTTAAACTCACAAAAGTATTACATCTTCCTGGTCTAAGCAGAAACTTGCTCTCAATAAATGTTGTAACGGAAAATGGTAGCATCTCCATTTTCGACAAGAAGTCAGTTAGAGTAATTCACAATGGCAAAATTGACATTGTTGATGGTGATATTGTGCTTGAAGGCAAGAAAACAAACCAAGGCTTATGGGAAATAGATATAAAAAACCAAAACTCTCATGAAGCATTTTTGACACAGCAAGAGAAAGTCATTAAGTGGCATAATAAATTTGGTCACATAAATTTTAGTGACTTTCAAATAATTCGTGATTTGTGTGATGGAATAGATAACGATATTAAGAGAATAAAAAATAAAAAAAATTTGTGAATCTTCCATCATAAGCAAGAAGACAAGAAAATCTTTTTGTCTAGACAGAACTAGAGCCACTAGACCATTAGAAATTCTCCATACAGATGTCTGTGGTAAAATCTCTCCAACAACATATGTAAATGAAGAATATTTTTTAACAGTGATGGATGACTATACCCACTTCCTTAAGATTTATCTGCTACATACAAAAGGTGAAACAGAAGAATATCTGAGAGAGTATATTCTGGAGGCTGAAGCACATTTCAATCTAAAAACTGAAAGAGTAATATGTGATAGAGGTGGTGAATTTATCAGCAACAACTTTAAACAATGCTGTATAGACAGAGGTATTGTCATCGAATATACAATAAATTATACTCCACAGCAAAATGGCAGAGCGGAGACAGTCAATCGAACTCTGATGGATAAGGTTCGTGTCATGTTACATGCATCCAAACTTAATAACAAGTTTTGGGGTTTTGCAATACAAACTGCTGCATACTTACTGAATAGAAGTGTGACAAAAGCAATTGAAGTTAACCTTACCAAATGTGGCAAGGAAGAAGACCTGATGTGTCTGGACTGGAAGAATTTGGTCAGACAGTGTATACTAAAAATTTGGGCTATCTAAAAAAGCTGGATCCTAGAAGCCAAAAAGGTGTTGGCTATTCTGTAAATGGTTACAGAATTTGGAACCATTTCTCTCGCTCTACATACATATCAACACATGTGGAATTTACCACAAATTTTGAGGAACAAAACTCTGAAGAACCTGTCATTACAGTCGAAGATTTTGATTCGGAAGAAGAAATAAATGAACAAGAAAATAATAACCAAAATGATAAACGTGAAGACACAATAGAGGAAGAATAAGACTCTGATTCAGAAGATGAACAACCCGCAGTATGTCCACAAAGACCAAGAGTATTCCCTCAGCGTTACCAAGACTATGAAGTACCTGAAACATACAAACCAAGACACGAGACATTTCGTACTTCAGAAGAAACAAATATGTCATATACTGAATGTATGCAAAGTGACAACAAAGATAAATGGCAACAAGCAATAAATGAAGAAAAACAATCCCTCAAGAAAAATTGTGTTTGGGAATTGGTTAATGAGAAGCAAGCAGTAGGAAAACAAGTAATAACAACACGCTGGGTTTTTAAAAAGAAGGACAATGGTATCTACAAGGCTCGCCTGGTTGCCAGAGGATGTCAACAAAGAAAATATTTTTTGGATTTTCGGATATTTTATGTATAGCTCGGTCGTACAAGCCACAACATTAAGGCTGTTACTTGCACTCGCAGCTCAAGAAAATTATTATATTATTACTTTTGACATCAAGACAGCGTTCTTAAATGGCTTTTTGGATGAAGAAATTTATATGCAAGTACCAGAAGGCTTCACTGAACCTGGGAAAATATGTCTCCTAAAGAAAGCTCTCTATGGCTTGAGACAAGCCTCTCAAAAGTGGAACCAAAGACTAATTGATTTTCTCAAGTCACATGGTCTGATCTCTTTAAAAACCGACCAGTCTGTATTCAAAAGCAATAACAAGAAGTTATTTAAGGGAATCCATGTAGATGATGGACTCGTCATTGGTGAAAATATGAGTGAAATCAGTAGTCTTATAAAAAAAACTGAAAACTGAATTTGAAGTGACCGTGGAAAATAATCCAAGAAATTACCTTGGTATGGAAATATCAAGAAATGAAAAAGGAATATTATTGTGCCAAGAGAAATATGCCAAAAAGATAGTTGCTAAGTTTGAAATGTCAGATTCCAAGAAAATGGATACACCAATTGCAATAAAAGGAAAAACTGAAAATACTAAGAAGATATGGAATTACAAATACGATGAAGCTCTAGGAAGTTTGCTCTATTTAACATGCAAGACACGACCAGATTTGGCGTTTGCTGTTAATTATGAGAGTCGTGCACTGAATAACCCAACTGATCAATATTATGATAATGTGAAGAGAACTTTAAGATATCTGAATGGAGATCCAGGGAGTGGAATTTATTTTCCATCTGAGAAGAACCGCAATCTACAAGCCTATTCTGATTCAGACTATGCGGGTGATCCAACAACAAGAAAAAGTACAACTGGATACCTCATTTTATTCGGTGGATCTCCGATTTTTTGGTGTTCAAGGAAACAAAAATAGTTGCACTCTCAATTACTGAAGCCGAATACATTGCAGCAGCGCAATGTGTGAAAGAAATGAAAAACATCAAGAATATATCAGAAGAACTTACTGACTTCAAAATAAACACCAGTTTGAATGTTGACAACCAGTCAGCTATAAAAATGATAACGTCTGGACAAATCTCAAGAAACAGTAAGCATATCGAAGTAAGATACCATTTTATTTCCGATGAAATGAAACAAGGTTGGTTTGATTTGAAGTACTGTCAAACTGATAAACAGATGGCTGACATTTCCACTAAACCTTTGCCAGCTATTAAGTTCAACTATTACAAGAGTATTCTGATGCACTAGTCAGAAGAGTGCTAATACCTGTGACGTGCAAAGAATACTAGTGATTTGCTTTTATATGGTATATTTTTGCATTTGTTAAAGTGTACGTCAAGACTTTACATCAAGATTTTGTTATGTTAATCATTTTTTATGTTCTCATATGCTGTTTACTTAATATTGTTTGTTTCTATATTTACCCTCTTAAGGGAGTGTGTTGTAATACTATGTTGATAGTTCTATAAGAGGGCAAATATTTTTATATATGTGCATACATTCACATACTGTATATAAAATATAAATATTGTATATATATATAACTGCTATGTCATATTCTGACGAATATCTAAAAACATCCTGAATATCTAATACTAAAATAACTTTATAAACAACAAGTATTTCTTTAATTAAATTAGATGTGAGCATTGCGCCGCAATTTTCAAGCATCATTATAAGAGGTTTAAAATAATCTGGTAGACTAAAAAACATAAATGCAGCAAGTACCCCGTCCTGAATCTCGTGGTTAATAGACTTCAGTTGCTGAACTAACTTAGTTTTTATATTCACATATTCAGCCATGTCCTTACATTCTTCATATTTAGTAATCACTAATTGTTCAATAAGAGATGCTACACGTGAAAAACCTTTAGGTTTATAAATATCATTCAATCTTCTCCACACTTCTTTTCCAAGCTTCAAGTCTCTGATATTAGCGTAAATATGTTATTTCACGCCAGAAACAATCGCCGCCATAGCTCTTTTACCCATCTTCTCATCTCCAGCATTTTCTTGTACATGATCCCACAGATCACAATTGACAAGATGAATTTCCATCGCAAATTTCCAGTCGATGAAATTGCTGCTACCATCTAACTTCTCAAATGAAGGCGAAACATTTGTATTGATGGTTGATGCCATTTTAAATTATAAAAATGCGCTACTTCTAAGAAGGTACGTTTAGCATGAACTAAGTTACAGTTCGTATCCTGGGCCCATAAACTATTTAGGGAATCTGGGTAATATGTAATCGAGATAATAATTGGAAGAACGATGAATAACTATATTATAAAAGCATGTCAGTAAACAGAACTTTTTATATCAAAACATGGCACGTTTCCGATAACTGTTTCGCCAAGATTTAACGTTTTTTTCTGTTAAAACACTCTAAAATAAGACGAAAATCAAGAATATCAATTTTTCTCGTCTTCGGAGATATTGGCCCCTTTTTTTCCAACAAGCTTACGACAAGTTATAGCAAAAGGAGTGTTTGGTAAGGAAAAATACGCATGTAGAGGTTAAAAGAAGTCGCCCTTACCAGAAATCACACTGTCGAAACCGTCCCAACGAAGTATTTTCTTGAAAAGTTCACATTAATCACTATAAATACGTAAATTTCATCTTGCACTTCTTGACTTTTGTCTAGCCGCTATTATTGTCATATGTCATTATATTGTTATATATTACAAATAATACACCGTTGCCTTTAAAATGTAGTTATTTAGCAAATATTAAGGAAACAAACCTGTCACCAAAACACAAACCTGGCCAACCACAAAATACTAAATCTGTATATAATTTTATTCGTTAGTTTCCTTGTTCGAATAAATTTCATTTGAATTATATTTCATATAAAGATACTTCTTTCTGTCTTCAACTTATTCTACTGTAGCAAGAATACTTCTAATGATAATTCTTCTTCTAAAATGAAGTAATTGCCAACATGTTTCCATAAGATTATTTCCGTAATTACAATATGACGGCTGACCAAAAAGTGAAATGTGTCTACAGTGTAATATTCAATTAAAAATGGCAATTTATGAAGAAATTGCTTCGTTGAGACGGTGTCTACAATGATTTTACTGGTAATTACGAATTTTTATTTAACTCTAAAAGCGTTTTTTCCCAATCCAACACCACTTTAGCTTCAACATCTCGCAAGCTTATTGGGAAAAGAAGGGGCAAATATCTCCAATTGGAGACGAAAACGAGAAAATCGGTATTCTTGATTTTCGTCTTACTTTGGGGTGTTTTATTAGAAAATACCATTAAATCTTGGCAGCACAGTTATCGGAAAGTCCCCCAAAACATACTATGTTAAACATTCTTATATAGAATAAACTATATACTAGTCGTCACTATATTTAACATAAACATATACCCAAGATAATCTCAACCAGCTAGAAAACACTCTTGATCAAGTCATCTTTCAAACAAAAAAAAAACTAAATCAAAATGGGTCCAATCGTTTGGGATGCCACAGACAGATACAGACGTTAAAATTAGTCAAAGGAAAGCTAGTTAAGACCATCATCGAACAAGATACGATTAAAAGAATATTAAACAAAAATCGGTTCAACTTTGTGAGAGCTACGATGCACGATGCCACAGAAAGATAGACAGATACACACGAAAAAACTCATCTAGCTGGAAAACACTCTCCATCAAGTCACCTTTTCAACAAAAAAAAACTAAATAAAAATTGGTTCATCCGTTTAGGGGCTGTGATCTGCCATGCCAAAAACTTGAACTATAACTGGTGTGTGAGACCCGGACACATTATTTAGTGCAATATTAAATGGATTAAATTGATGCGCAAAGAATTATCACCAAAAGGGATTAAATAGTTTGTGAACCTAAAGGTCTCCCAGATCGAAAGTTTTGTCTTCATTACTTAAAGCTTATTATAGTGTAACGTGGATGGTTTATCATGTATTCATGGTTATTATTTCTTTAGTATGTATTTGTTTTATTTCCTTATTTGCTTTAGTTGTTTCATGTATTTATTATTAATTAGTTCTAGAGGTAGATTTATTCTCGAACCTTCCAGAAACTATATGTGAGCTACAGTTTCTCGCAGTATTATCAGTTTGACAAGCCTCTAGAAGATTACTATATGCGTCTAGATAATTATAGAACATTCTGGATGAATGTCATGTCAAGATTCAGATATATAAAGCCCTGTCGTTCACAGGTCACAGTCAGTCTTATACGGTCAGTCGATGAAAGTCAGTCTATGAAATTTGTTCAGACGGTGAAGTCTGTGGCAGTTTAGATTATCAAAGTGACAAGTAGTGATATAGTAGTAATGGACTCCACGCCGCCTGGAAACAACCTTCCCCTGAAAGGGCTATTTCCACTCGCCAGAAGTAACAACAACCGTCAAGGAGATTCATCGTGATGTACGTTGTGGTTTTGATATGAAATTCACATTTCTGATTTCAACATTAAGAGATATCACAGTGCATTTATTTTCTCCGTATCCGTAGTATCGAGCTATTGATCTGCAACACCTATGTTTCCACGATTTATAAAGCCATGGAGCCATGTTTATGTTAAGTCGGCTAAAAAAAAATATTTGGATGGCAGAGATATGCATAGAATTGACAAAAATATATTATTACAAGATATCATTGATTAAAAATCATGGCCATCAAGTAAATCTTTTTCCCATGAAACGCTATCGTACCTACCTTCAACATCAATAATTGTTTGGATTCTTTCAGGAGCCATACGCATATACCGCTGGCCTCCACCTACCGATGATGAATATGTTACACTGAATGGTACACCTCTTGAAGATGGCTTTTTTAAATACTACCCAGAAAATTTACCTTTGAAATATATCCTCCGAGTGTACTGCGTAAGAGGTCTGAATCTGAGGCCCAGAGATCTTAACGGCAAATCTGATCCATACTTGTATTTGAAATTAAACAATGTCGTTATCAATGATAAAGAGCATGTAGTGATGAGACAGATAAATCCTATATTTGGTAGGTAAGTGATAATTATTTTTTATGGATGAACAGAGATTTTCAAGGAAAGTTCCTACTAATAAATAATACCCTAGATGCTTTGAATTCAAAGCAATGTTTCCACAAGACCATACATTGACTATTTCAGTATGGGACTATGATGTAACGTCAAAAGATGATTTAATAGGTGAGACAAAAATCGATCTGGAAGAAAGATACTATTCAAAATATAGAGCTCATTGTGGTATACCGGAAGTTTATGAAGTGTAAGTCAGTCCTTCAATTTGTGATTTATTCCAAGAACTATGATTTTTTCGGACACATTTATTTTATCTCAGATTCAAAAGATTTGGATCTCCCGATATTTACATGTTAAAATAATTTATGCCAAATAATTTATTTCTGTACTTTATTTGAATGATTCGAAGCAAAAAATGCGAGAAATTTGAGCAATATAACTATTTTTCGACTCAACTCATAAAATAACAAGAGTCAACGAGTAATTCCAGAAATTGATCAGGCTAGAATATTGGATTCGTTGAAAGAATGTCAAGCAAATCAAAGTTTTGTTGCTGAACGAATAGGAAATGGAATCGACTCCTAAAAACTAATTCTGTGTCAGATAAATCTTGAAGTGGAAGTAAGTATTATGGATTTCTATGGAAAGAAGGGGTATTACTGACCAACATCAGAACCGCTACATAACATTACTATTCTAAGAAATAGCAGAATGCCGATTCCACAACTTCAGTTTTCTGATAAAAACTGATGAAAACAGTATAACTCTAGTGTGTGATTTTTGCCAAATTCAAGTTTTATGAGAACCACCGAGAGCTACATAAATTCTCTATGGTCGCCATCTGCCTCTGAGTAGAAATTATGTAGGATGGACGACAGTCGTTAGTTCCCTTATATTGAAGGTAAAATGACTTGTGAATGGTAGATACATTAGACAAGTTCTACAGACTCGTGGAAAGGAGCTATTGCAGTTACTTTTGTTCTCACGAACAAATCCTCCCAGGTCAATGGCAGAGCTTGTCGTTGACGCCGCAGAAGAGTGGCAAATTATTTCTCAAGATCGGATTGCTAACCTTGATAGGAGCATGCCAAAGCCAGACTATATATGGAATATTCTCTAATTTTTGCTATGACGCCTTCAATCGTGCATTGACGTCAGTGCTAGAAATACGCTCTATTCAGAACATACTACATAGTACATACCTATTTGAAAGTCACGGCGATGCAAACTAATCCTATTTTTAATTTTACCTCTCTTATGCAGATCGGCTAACTCAATATAAATATGTTGAAATTAGAGTCTAACAGTTCAACTTTCATTTTTTATGGTATGACATTTTTTTCAATTTTTCCATGCTCTAGTATGTTTGAGAATGAGAGTAATAAATTATGATAATGAAGGGATCTTTATTGTATTATGGCGCTTACATGGCAGAATACAATAGAGATCCCTACATTATCATCATTTATTACTCCACACCATTCTCAAATGGAGTATATATATTTGTAGATCGGGCTATTGTGCATGGAGAGATGTACAGAAACCATCAGCAATTTTAGCCGAGTTATGCAAAAAATTCAAGGTAGGGCCTCCAGAGTATGGAATAAACTCAGTCCGAGTAGAATTCAAAGAGTTCGAACCTGATAATTTTTCACGTGAGTACAAGTTTATTGGAATGATCAAGAAAGTAATTGAGAGTTTTATTATTTAAAAATTCACATGGAACATTGATTTGCTTGAATGTGTTAATATTTTGATATTTATTTTACATTATTGTCTCAAATCACTAATCTACATTGAGACGATAACAGTGCCATCTACCATTCAGCAACTCAACTTCACTTTCAATTACATTCATTCCCGGACGCGAGACGAGCTCTTGACTGCTGCTACAGGTAGGGAGCTGTGTACAGATTAAACCATATTGATTTTCAGCTAGTGACGATCCAAGCTTCGACAAAGAGACTCTGGCACTGGCCGCTCTGAGGCGCTGGAGAGAACTACCACTGGTAGGATTTGAATTAGTTCCTGAACACGTTGAAACACGTTCTCTCTATAGTTCTGAAAAACCAGGTATCGAACAGGTATATTTTATTATGTCATATCTACTAATATAAATATTTGAATATCGAAAGCATTCTTTTGGGCATAATTTTTATATTGGAAATCCATACATAATATATTTACGTGTAGATATTATTCCTCTTACATTATTTTAAAATATTTGATTAAATAATATTAATTCTGATTTTCCTGATATTCCCTGGCATTCCCAATTTATTTTGAATATTGTATTTATTAATAGATGGCGCAGCAGACTTTGGCATTCCTGGTATTTGTAAATATAAAACTTATAATTAAATCAAAAGCTGCGTCACCTATGTGGCCCGGATTTTTTGATCATAATATTTTGTTTAGTGTCAATTAACATTTTTGTAAAAATGAATCATTACCATCAACAGATAAACATTTGTTTGACACCAAATAAATACAGCGTCACCTACCGCATCATTTTTTAAGTACGAACGAACGTTCGATGAAGAATGTGCATTCCTGGAGCGACTACCAGATAGCCAAAACCAATTTAAAAAAATATATTTTTTAATCTCTATTGATGGCAATCGTTTGTAAGTGTTTGTTACACTTTTCTTTTTGTTTGTGAGTCATTGGTTAATGAGTAATTAGATTGTTATCTATTTGATACCAGATAGCCAAGACGCTTTAAAAATAGACAGTAACAAATATGTTATACACTCAAACGATCAGGTATCGTTTGCAATTCTCAAATATAATAATGAAATCATTTGTGACTCTCTGCTTTTCCAAAAAATCAAAATTGATTTCAAAATTTGTAGATTTAGACAACTAACTTTACAGTACTGTTAAAGTGTTACTTCCTTCAGTTCTTCAATTTAACAGTGGTGTATAGTTAGTTGTCTAACTCTACAAATTTTGAAATCAATTTTGATTCAAAAACGATTTCATTATTATATTTGCGACTTACAAACAATATATATAATATATTTGTTACGATCTATTTTTAAAACGTATTGGCTATCTGGTATCAAATAATTACCAATCTAATTACTCATTAACTATTGACTCACAAACAAAAAGAAAAGTGTTACTAACACTTACAAACGATTACCATTAATAGAAATTAAAATTTAAAATTCGTGTTGGCTCTTTGGTAGTCGCTCATTCCTGAAAAAAAAACTGAATAAAAATCAGTATTGTCTGTTGTCTGTTACTTACATTAAGTTGCTATACCTCAATATCAAAAGATTAGGAGGGTATTTCACAATCAATGGGACAAATAGTGACAATCACTCCCATGTCTGCCACTAAATCTTCGGGATTTAAGTCTTAATGACCGAAAAATAACTTCTGAAAAATGTTTATGAAATTAATTATACGTTTTACTTGGTTTTTATTGAAAATAAATGAATGATCAGCATTTAGTTGTAATGTGATCCATTGAGACATTGTGGAGCCGTAGTCTGGTTACATGTCCTCTAGGTTTGAAGGACATTCTCGTGGTTCGACTTTAGGATTGATTTAGGCATTTTAGTTCTTCTTACAGAATTTCGATGAAAGTAGCTTGGCTATGGTCATTTTAATTGCAGGATATTTCTTTTCCTTCTTATTAGGTAGATGGTGGCACCTTAGTCGGGTAGTTTAGATTTAGATGTAGTGGTCTAACATTTAGTTTATGTTTGATATCTGATGGTTCTTGGTGATTAGGCCAATCTTGTGAAAAAGTTCTGTTTGAACCTGTACATGTATACTTCTGGAATGAATATGTGCAGTCCCATTTTGTGATTTTGACTGATTTAAAGGATTTTGAACAATCCTAATTGATGTCCTCGGGTTGTTTTGTGCAGATGATTTGATTTCCGTTAGTTAGTTGGGTGAATAAGGAAAAATTGTTGTTGACAGTGGTGAAGTTGCACAGTGACAAATCGTCTAGGCTATACAGGTCTTCGTGTGGAACTTTTTGGCAGTACCAGTGTGGAAAAGTCTTTATGCAGTCCTTGTTGGTCCATTTTTAAAGTACATGAGTGTTTTTGAGGTGAACATAACTTTAGTAATTTCTAGTTGGGACATCGGGAACGATTTCAGTTTGAGAGTGAGTTGAGTGTAAATAGTGAAATTTCTTTTAGGTCCCGTTGTTTAATCAGTTCGACATTTAGTACGCTTTGATTGCTGAATGACATAGTTCTTAAATGTGTCTGAATGTAGTTCTTAAATCTCTAATCTATTCAAGCTCTATATGAATAATTATTCCACTATTTAACTTATCCTTTAATTCTAATAAATCTCTATAAATATTTTCTGCATGTGTTTGTATTCTCTGCAAATCTTTTTGCCATCTTTCAGTAATTTGAACTGCTAATATATGTAGCTTGAAAATTACATTAATTAAGTCATTAATTTATGTTCGTTAGAGTTAATTTCCATATAATTATTTTGAAAGATAATTAGATCGTTTTGATCTAAAGAATATCTTCTTATAGAAGATCAATATCTCGTTTGTAAGTATTTGCTAAATTAAGTTTGGCACGGTTAATTTGGTTGATGAGGTCTAGGTATTTGATTCAATGGGAATTTGGCATATGTAGTTTCGACTCTCTCAATACTTATATACTTACTTTGTCTCACGAATGTCTGCCTTCAAAACACGAAAAATGGATCAATTCAACTGACGGGAGTAAATCAGTAGCGTAACGATTTCGAGTTAAGACATGGTATTTAAATTTTTTTATACGCTTCAAGGAGTTCATATAATTAGGGAGAAAGAAATATCGATTGATTAAATAATATGAAATATTTATTATCAGCAATAATGCAGAAACACAAAATACAAATTTATTTAGTTATGAAATATAAATTTATGCACCTGAATTTTCTGAAATGTCACACTGACTTTGTGACGCCTATGAAATAAAGATTTCGTTGCCTTCGGACATAAGTATAGCGCCCTATCATTGTATTGAACGGGATAAGCTTGTCGTAGTTTAGATCGACAAACGTAGTAGAACATTTCCTGATAAGATGCGATGAGACTAATAGCGTGATGTACGTAGCTCGTGAATGATTACACACAATAGCCATGATTCGTGAAACAAACTGTATATTAAAATAAACCTTATGATAGAACCTTATATTTAGTTAAGCCTAAGTTGTCTAAAATATATCCAGTTGGTGTCAGCTGTAGTGCCTGGTTGATGGTTATCAGTGTCATTGTCAATCTGAAAAGTGTTAGTATTTTTGGTCATGTGTTTGTGTACAAGTTTTCATTCCTTTGATTTCTTTGGATCTAATAAGTTTTTCTTATATCTAGATTTTATTTTATTTCTAGGTTCTGTATTTAAATAAACAATATCAGTTTGTGAAATTTTTCCTGTACACATTGAATTTAATTTTTCTGAATAATTTGATTGCTTATTGAATTGTTTTTGATAGAGTTCGTTGTAGAAGGAGATGATTTCCTGTTTTCTATGCTCATTATAGTCTCTAGTAATGAAAACGATGTAAAATTAGTTTCGGAATGAACGGATTGGTTGTAAATTAGAATTGCTGTGATAATTAATTCCGTTGTACTTTCTTTAGATTTTTTTCTGAGAATACTTAGTTTCTCTATTAAAGTGGGATGTGCTCTTTCGATTGGTGATTTCCCAGTTTGAGCTTGATGGGTAGTATATATTGAATACGAATTTGGAACATGGACGTGAAGTCTTTGAAGGTGTCGCTGGATAATTCTTTGGCTTTCTCACAGGTTATATGTGAACCATGAATATGATGAGGAAAGTAATGACCTAATTTGTTCAAAATTGTTATGGAATTTGCGTCGTGAAGTTCTTATGCTTGAAGTCTTGAAGGTATCTGGTGAATAAATGTATGATTGTTAAGTATTGCTTGTTTTCTACAAAAATATGTCTATGTGGAGTCTTTCAAAAGGTCTTTTGGCTATGGGTGGTCCTGAAAATGGGAATTGTCGAGGATTCCGGTCGTATTTGGAAGTTAAACATAATTACCGTTTTTCAATGTGATTTGTGACAAGATCTTGAATTTTTTGAAAATAATATTGAGACAGAAGGTGTTTAGTAGTCTCTGTTATTCCATTGTGAGTATGTGAGTAATAGTACGAAAATATCCATTACTTTAATATTTTTTACGTTGGGTTCAAATAGGTATTTCAGAACATTTTCTGTTGGCCGATTAAATGAGATCGTCTTCTTGGCAGTATATATAGTAGTTCTTAGAGTCTATAATTTCTTGAAACATATTGCCTACCTAGTATAGTTTTGTCAATTCCTCTTCTGAGTGTTAAAATGTACCTACCTATTTATTTTTCCAAAATATCTTGTGAATTCGATACGTTGTTGTCACCGTATTTCAATAAAATATGATAATGTGTGGAATTTAACGATTTCTCGGATATTGGAAAATTAAACAATGAATTTTCTTATGCTGTATGTCTAGTTTCACCTGGATTATTACTCTTTTCCTCATTGTCAAGTTGAGCACTTGATTTCATCGGGGGCACAACGATAATGTCACTATTAATGTTCACTTTGGGTTCTTTTCTAGCGGATTTCATAAGAGCAAAATTATTTTCTGTAGCGTCTGTTGGGGATGATATCATCTCTAGCATTAATCTCAATTCTTGAGAGAGCATCAGCTACATAGTTCTCTTTGCTGTTCTTATATTTACTCTCAAAATTAAATTCTTCAAGTTTTAGTTTCCTTCGAATACCTAAGTAGTTGATTTGGTTCTTTCAATGAATGTAACCAAACTAAGGGTTTATGGTCTGTTTCTATAAGGAGTATTTAACAAATAAATAGGGACGGAGATGTTTACAGCTATCCATAATTGCAAGCAGTTCTTTTTCGATAGTACCATAATTCTTTTCAGCAGAATTAAATGTTCTTGAGTACAATGCGATTGGGTGTGAGTTATGAGAGATGACGCTTCTTCCTATGGCAGTTAGAGTGAATATTTTAGAAAAATTGGGGTATTCAAAACAAATAATTTGCTTGCATATTTCGAATGCATCCATATATTCTTGATCTTCAAGATTAATCTTAATATCTTTCTTAAGATATTTATTGAAAAAATAATATTGGGGGGTCTTTATTAGAGCAACAGAAGCCAAAACAACAGTTTTTAGAGTTTTTGTCTGTCTTTCTGTATGTTTGTACACGCATCACGCAAAAACTACCGCATGGAATTGAATGCAATTTTCATCGATGTATTGCTGGAGGTCTAACTTAAAATATAAGCTACATTTTATCGCGTCTGTCTGTCTTTATGTATGTCTAATTTTTTGGGGACAATCCAAACTGGGGAACTATAAGGAGAGATACTGAGTTTTATAATTTTATTATCTTGAAGTTTTTGAATCCGATATTGTATTTAACAGTATGAGTGAAAGAAAGCTCGGAGTTTTCGTTCTAGAAGATGTTCTTGTTCTCCTCAGGGTTCACATTTTCTGTTCTAATAAGTTTAGTGATATCTATATCATTATAAATTTCGTAAATTGGACTGGATTGTTGGAATGTTGATAGGGGTTGAACTAGAATTGGTTCGTGAAGTTTATGGCAAATTGGGAGAATTGCAGATCTTGTTCATTTGGAATTTGTACATATCCGACTGAAGCTGAAGTTATGCACTCAGGGATAAAAATATTGTTTAAAGAAATTTCTAGTAAAACTACTGGACTGTTGTCGAATGTTCAATATAGGTTTTTCAAGGTGTTCTGTAGGATGGTTCAAATAAAGCAGGATTTATCTTAAAATAGAATGGTATTCTAGTTTTAGTAATTTCTAAAATGTGAATTTTATAGTTGATTAGAGCTTTAAGAATATCAGAATTTTGGCTACCAATAAGATCATTGAATCTTTCGTGCCATGGTACTATAAACATATCGAAGATGTGTTCTATACCAAAAAAAATATTTAATAAATGATGACTACTCAACGAACCATTGTAAGAGGTTCTAATTGATTTTACAGACAATTTTGACTTGTAAATATAATTCCAGAATAGTCTAAAAGCTGGTTCTGAACTGATTATCGAATTGGTTGCTCCTGGGTCAAATAAAATCTTAAGGTCTTATCCGGGAAGGTAAATGAACGGTAGTTCTGGTGATGAGCTTATACTGTTGATATCTATTCCAAGGCTAATAATTAATAATTTTCAGTTTCCTCATTTTCTTCGATATTTTGATCTTTGAATTGATCGTCTGCATTATCTAGGTGTGTACGTTCGTTATATGTGTATTGGTCTTGATAAGTATCGTAATCATGACTCACATCTTCTTTATAATCTAGTTCGACGTTGAATAGTTCTTCTACCAATACTCTAGGAGGGGCGGTTTGTTTAAAATGATTCTGTAGTCTGTTTTTGGGTCTGCTCTTCAGTATGGGTTTTTAGTTGTCATGTGGTTTATGTAAGTGATGGGTTGATTTTCGTTTGAAAATTTCTGAAGTATTTGTGGTCTAACAGCCGAATTCATAGTCCGTTCTTATCTTGGGTGCCGAGGATGACTTCATTGAGGATTCCTCAAATTATAAAGGATTGATTTGGCATTTGAGGTTGGAATTATTGGGGATAAAATGGTTGATTAGGTATATGAGGCGTGAATTGTTGAGGTAAATCGTATTTTTGATGACTACTGAGCTCTTAGGAAGTTTGCGAATTATATCTGGGACCTGTCGTTATGTAGTTTTTTACACGCAAATAGGGCATGTTCAAGGCTTGGAATTGAGATGTGAAGAAGGTGATGGTGGGGTTCTAATAGACCTGCTTTAAATATTGCAAGAGCTTATTCGGTGTAAATATCTTCTTTGGACTCTTTCATCATTTGTATTGATTCCTAAGCGTTTCTTAAGAATTAGCAATTTGGAAATAACTTCTTCATAAAATTCTGAAAAGGCTTCTGGATAGGTTTGTATGGTAATATTAATGTCGTGAGCTAGGAGTTACTCGGACCTAGGTTCAGTAAGAGCTTTATTTAGGCTAAGCCAATTTTCAAAGGATTGGTTTATAATGACATCTCTAGCTGGACCAGAAAGTTTGGTTTTAATTTATTGTAAGGCTAGGGTTCAGGATAAATGATTATCTTTTGTATCTGATAGCATTATATATGTCTCGGACTGACTAATAAAATATATGAAGTCTTTCGAACCACCGGAATATTTGGGCAGAAAGTTGTTTGCCATTGTAATCTCAAGTTGGGTAATTGGGATAGGATTAGCCATGTTGTTTATTGTTTCGTCAGAATGACATATCTAAATGTTTGAGTATTTCAAGTAAACTGTACGAATAAGTGGTCTAGATCGACTAAAATTATAGCTTATAAATAAATTCAACTAAAAAAAATAAAGAAAAATTACGAGAAAATAATCGCTTCAATTTCTGTATTGTGATTCAAGCAAAAACTAAATTGCAGAGAATGTGCTGTAAGTACCTATATGCAGAAACTAATTTGAATACTGGTAATTATATCAGATAAATCAACAAAATCAATCTTATATTGTGAAGAATATATTCTCTGAAGGAAATATATTTCTAATTAGCCAATAAATTAAATGAAGGAAAAATGACTTAGGTACAGGATAATGCACATAAGGATCATTTGTAAGTTTCTTCCTTGTCTCTTGATTCAGTGAAGGAACTGGAGCCTGTTTGACGACCTGGATTCCACTGAAGGGATCTGATGTGGGCCGGAGATATTTTTTCTTAGATGCACCTCGTAGTTGTACATTCACTAATCGTCCTAATTTCTTGATAGAAAAGAGTAAAACGTCTACCGCAAGGGGTACTTAATCTATTCACCGACGATATCCTGTTCGCAGCGCCAGTTAAGTTTTAATGACCGAAAAATAACTAATAAAAAACTTTTATTTTAACATACAAGATTACATCAATATGACAAGATAATTTCTAAACTAATTATATGTGTTACATGACTTTTATAGTCAAATAAATGAAAGATCAGCATTTAGTTGTAATGTGATCTAGTGAGACGTTGTGAAGCCGTGGTCTGGCTACACGACTCGGCAAATTCATGTTGCTGTTTATTGCTTCCATTGATTTCAGTTCATCAGACACTTTCTCATAAAAAAAACATTCTGTCTTATTCTGTGACCTTTTTATATTTGTTTACCCATACCGAACTTGCAACATACTCATTAAGAAATAATATATATACCTAGCTGTTTTACCCGGCACTTCCCGGGCAAACAGTTTCGTAGATTGTGGATTGTTGAATTTTCAATCCAAAATATTGGAAGCTCAATATTTTTGTGTTGAATTTTCAATATTTTGTATTGTAAATTCAACGTTTTTTATGGTATACACAATGTATTAATCATGGTATATTTTTACATCATGGTATTAACCTAATACTCTGAGGCTTGCTGCAGCTGTCGCTATAGTAAAGACTCGCACACATCACATTATAAAAAACATTAAAAAAAAACATTTTAGAGCAAAGTTATGGTTCAAGTAGCTAATTTTTGGTTTCAACTTCAGTACATTAAAATAAACAAAGTAAAATATAAAGAAAGAAAAAATAACAATAAGTCATTATTTGCTATAGCAATCACGATTTTTATTAGCTTTCGATAGACGCTGTCGCTAGGCAATGGCTAGGCATTACCTACACCGCTGAGAAGTAGTCCCAATCTTTATATATTTATTTATTTATTTTAAAAAAGCTATAAGAACATAAAATATAGCCCATGTCACCCGCGCAGATATAGAAAATTCAATAAAAAAGAAACTATTGAAATCGGATGAGTAGTTTTCGAGATTTTCGTGGTCATATGAAAAGTCCTCACTCGTATATATATATTAGTATAGAAAAGCTGTAAGAACATAAAATATAGCCTATGTCACACGCCCAGATGTAGAAAATTCAATAAAAAAATAATTATTGAAATCGGATCAGTAGTTTTGGAGATTTTCGTGGTCATACGAAAAGTCCTTACTCGTATATATTAGTATAGAAAAGCTATAACAACATAAAATATAGCCTATGTCACCCGCGCAGATGAAGAAAATTCAATAAAAAAAGAATTATTGAAATCGGATAAGTAGTTTTCTAGATTTTCGTGGTCATGCGAAAAGTCCTTACTCGTATATTAGTATAGATAAGCTTTCTTCTTAGTAAATGATTCTGAGACAGGTAGGTAAATTTTAATTGGTTTAATTGGTTCTTGAAGTTACCAGTGTAGTATTATTGTGATTCTACAATGTGAAAAAACAGTTTCATGATCAACAACAGTTTTTTTAAGGAGATTTTAGTTTTTTGTATAGATTATTTTATTATTATGTACAAACGATTTCATTAAAAATAGCTCGTAGCCAGCGGATTGGTAAATTTCATGATTTTATATTTTAATATTTTTTTTATTATTTCCTGAAAAAAAATTGTAAACCAGTCATATCTATAAGTTCAAACTTCAACTTTACTCAACGGCTATTTTTGTCCGATCAAGCCCGACCGAGATATTTGTACGATTCTTATAACAAATTTGAATTTGATATTTTCAAGAATAAGATCTTTATCGTGTTAACAAATTTCATTATATATATATATATATAGAATCCGTTTATTATGAATCCGCCTATAGGTATTGACCATCCGATTATTATGACGTAATTACACTACGAAGTTTGGTTTTCATATAAAATTCTTTATAATATACCCATTTTTAATAAATTATGTCCGGTTATAGTGACCGACATGATTCTTTACACTTTCGTTTGATTCCCGACGACGTTCGGCACGTGGCTTGTTTTTGTTTTGAATCTCAGGGAGTAATTGACACTTGAAGGTCACGAATTGTTTTTCGGTTATGGTTTGTGTTTTTCATTGTACTATGAAACAAATGACATCTCAAAGCCGTAAAGCATTTACGATTGAGGAGAAAGGTGCAATAATATGCAGATTAGAAAATGGAGAATCAAACTCATCTCTCGAGAAGGAATTTGGCGTGGATCATTCAACAATCTCGATGATTTTTAAAAACAAGAACCGCATTAAGCAATCGTTCAATTCAAATGTTTTGAAACCGAAGAGGCTTCGAACATCGCTACAAGAAAATGTTGATCAAGCATTATTTCAGTGGTTTAAAATCATGAGAAACAAAGGAATACCCGTCAGCGGCCCTATGCTACAGGAAAAGCCAAATGTTTTTGCCGCGCGAGATATGTTGAGCAAATAGAAATTCGTTTAAAAAAAACTTTATTCTATATTTTAACACTCAACAGACTTATAATATGAAACTATATCTAATATTTGATACGTAGTACCTTATGACAATTGTTCAAAGTTACAAGTCAATAGGTAACAGGTCTTGTCTGACTTAAATACTAAAATAATGCATGATAAGCGTCTAGACGTTTGCATTGTCAGCGTTTAGACGAACAATATGCTTATGTGCTTAAAGTTATGAATGTAACTCCTCCATCCTTAACAGGAAACTTTAGGAAAAACAATTTTATTTTTCTTTTAAAGTTGACGTTAAACATTACATTTTGATGGTTCGGGAAATGCAACTGTGTTTTCTGAATTTGGTTTATTAACTTTGATAAACCATTGATCTCCACAATTAGTGATGCTGCGAGACTGGTCTTGGTCTTGCAGTCTTGGTCTTGGTCTTGCAAAATTGCAAGACCAAGACCGAGACCAAGACCGTCTATGCAAGACCAAGACCCAAGACCAAGACCAATACTGGGATGCAAGACCAATACCAAGACTAACCTGGTCTTGGTCTTGGTCTTGCTGCAAGACTTGCGAGACTTGCAAGACTCTTGCAGTTCCGTAACCAAACACCAAATTGATAGGAAACATATTATTTTGCTCAATGATAAGTTAAGAAACGCTAATAAATAACCTAATCAATTTAATCTTTGAACTCCCTTATTATCGATCTTTATTTTAGAAAATTAGAAAATATTGAATTAAAAGTTGTTGGGTGAAAAGCTAGTTCATTATACGCTTCTAGGATTTCCGGATTTCAAAAAATTCTGAAACACCCTATACCTATACCGTACTTTCAATCCTTCTAGGATTTCCCTTACCGAGCTGTTTTCAAAGAATCCCGATAGTTCGTACCCAGGGGAAGGTAAACTACACGGTTTTTTATTTTTATTATTTTTTCTATCGCGCAGAATGTTTTAAGCAAACGTTAAAAATCATCTATAAATATGATATCTTTTTGATGACATTTATCCAGTGGCCACTTTTGGAGATATTTGAAATTTTAGATTGCCCTTATTTTGAAACTATTTTTTCGATCATGCTCATTAAATAACTCAACTAAGATATTCTTACGACTGACTTTTTAAATAGATACCTAGCTTTATAAATGCGCGTATTAACAAATCTCTACCTGTTTTTATTTTTTTTTTTTGGAAAAAGCTTTCTAAAAAAATTTAAGTTAGTTTTATAAACCAGAAATACTTTTGATCGCTTTCAGAGATTCTTTCTATTTTATTAAAGAAAATGGTACAAAACCATTGTAGAATGAGCAAGAGCATGAGTTATGAAATAGAAGTATAAATTAAAGTAGAAGTATGTAGTAAAATGAGTGCTCAGTTGGGACGGATGATACCAAGAAAACACAAGCAGACTAAGTCGCGCTAGTAAGATACGATTCTCATATGTGAATGGTGATTATTAATTTATAAACTTTATCAATTAATTACGCATCTCACTTGCCCTAACTTAATTCTACAAGCCTAGTTTTATTCTCATTACTTATTCTACAATGGTTTGGTACCATTACAATACCAGGCGTGTTTGTTCTGGAGTATGATAATTTTTTATACGGTCGATATGTATCCATTTCGAATGATAATCTTATAAGATTATGAGTTACATACTTCCCATACTTATGCAGGGTTCTTCTTCATTTAAATTAAGCAATTACGGTTTAGAATCGCTACAACTTTTCACACTTATAAAAAAATTTTTGCAAGAGTCTTGCGAAGTCTTGCAAGTCTTGCAGCAAGACCAAGACCAATACCAAGACCGTATATGCAAGACCAAGACCCAAGACCAAGACTAAGGATTTGATGCAAGACCAAGACCAATACCAAGGGTGCAAGACCAAGACCAATACCAAGACCATGTAAGTCTTGGTCTTGGTCTTGCTTTGCGAATCACTATCTACAATAATATAACACAAATATAATAACAATAATTAATATTACATATATAGGTATACTGGAATGAATCCATACATTATTGTCAATAAAAGAAATTGGATTATCACTTTCTTGGTCCAAAGTAAGCTTAGACAATTGGTCGAGATTGAACGATTTTAGGATCAACTGAATAGGTTTCACATTTGACACTGCATTCGCAATATGAGGCAGGTAGACTGGTTCTGCGGGTAGACTTCCTTCTAGGTTGGCATAGTCAAATAGTTTGGTGGAAAATCTACATGAATATGGGACTGTTATGGGGAACGTCCCCTTAAGCTTGTGGACTTCTTTGCTTCCATATTTTTTGTGTACTAAGGTGTTCGTGGGTGCGATGAGTAAATATCTTTCGTCGCTAATGGTTTCCACGTGCGTTTCATTGATTTCTATTGGGATGTGGATACACTGCGCGTCTTCTTTCACTTGCAAAAGATTCTTGATGCAAGTTTCTTGTTGGAAGTTCCTTCACTCATGGCCACATAGGAGGTTGGGGATATGATTGTGGTGGACTCACGTGTAGGGATAGAAAATAGGTGATATAGGTTGAAGTTGTTGGGTTCTAATAGGGGAATGTGTAACAAAAATACTACATGTTCTTCGCTAATATAATACTCGACGTTAATGGTTCTTACAAACTGGATATTATCATTAGAATAGAATTGATCACTAGTGTGATGTTTAGATAATTCGTCTTTCATTGCCTTTATGGAATTTTCACTAATTATTGATAGATAATAATACTTTTAAGGAGGCAAAACTTATAGCTGTAAGTAGTTTTTCTACGATCTGAGAAAGCCTTTACCTCCTACCATTCTAAGAACTTCGCCAATTCTATTGAAATTAGTCGACATGTTTTTAATTGTTTCATAATAATTTATTATCAGTTCTTGATACAATGAAAATTTCTTATTATAATGACTGATTAAATTTTCTTGATTCACTTTTAGATTTTGAATGGCTTTATCATAGCGTTCGCCATCCGAAGCGTCGAGAGTACCAGATATGAATTTGACTACTGATCCTAAAAAATTAATCATCCCACGTTTAGTTCTATTCCTGTCATTGAAAATATCTGGATGAGTTATACTCAGTTGTTCTCTCAATTGCTTTGCTTTATTCTTGACGTACTCATACTTGATCATTTCTACCATAACTGATTTATATTCAGTTTCCTTATGAAATTCGGATATATAGTGTTCTAATTCTAAAACTTTATTACCAAGAATGTTGAGGGGATAATTATGTAGGAAGGTGTGATGCCAGTACTGGATTCTAGTAGGTCCTAATTTAAGTGATAGGATGCCTGAGTTATTAAGGATTTAATTTCTATTTTGGGCACTGCCGCTAAGTAGAGTTGTATTAGTACCAGTATTGTCAGTAGCTTATTAGTAGCTCCATCTGAAAAAATGGAACGAGAGTTCGTTGAAATTGTCTTGTCGGTTTCATCTCTTGTTTGTAATATATGTCCCTTAATTGTTTGTATCTTAGACCCTAAATCTTTCTTAACTTGCACTTGTTTATATGGTGCAGCAACTTTATTTCGTAGTCGTGTGGGAATATAGGCATCTAAAGTATTTACCAACGGTGGATCGACTGATTTACATTTTGTATCTCTATATACTTTTCTTTGGCTTCCTGCGATTTTTGATAAACTTGTTCGTACATAGATTTGATTCTAGCTCTTAAATCTTCCAAATATTCGTTATAATAATTCTTTGAATCGATTTCTAAAATGTCCCTGTCTATATGTCCGAATAGCAGTTCTGTTGGTCTAAAGTTAGTGGTACTATATGTTGTCCTATTATTTATGATTGCAGAATTCTCTAAAAAATTATGGGATAATGTTTTCTTTTTCTGAAGAGTCAGGGTTCTCTTTATTTCGATGAGCATACCATGTACCCTTTCTATTGGACTGTTAGAGTTGGGATGCAATGGTGTGGTAATACGATGTTCTATATTATACGACTCTATTAGTTTACTAAATAAATTGGAGTTGAATTGTCCGTCTGTTACTAGGGTTTTAGGGAGTTTATAACGTGAGAAAATTTTTATAAATTTTTGTATTATTTTTATCATATTACTCGAGACTAATTCATCGTACATAAAATATTTTGAAAAATTATCTATACATGTCAGGTATTTCTTCTTAATACATAAGAATATATCTAAGTAAACTATTTCGAATGGATTTTGGTGTAGACGTGATGGTTAATTTGTGTTTTACCGGTCTCCTTTCGTACTTTGTTTGTTGGCATATCGGACAATTGTTAACATGAGTTTGACAATCTTTCATTACGTTCGGCCAATAATATAATCTTTCAACTTCTTCGCGTAATTCATTTATACCTCTATGCGTGATGTTGTGTAGCCTATTTAATATTTCTAACTGTTGTTTTCTATCAGTAACGTCTTTCAATATTTTCCGGGTGAAAACAAATTTTAAGTTATTGTCAAAATTACTGTTGATGATGGTCGCTAGCTCTTCATAAATATTATTTTCAGGTGAGTAGATGGCATTGGTAACGTTTGGGTTCACGTAATCTTTAAGAATATTTATAATCTCTGTTTCATAATTGTTTTTAGAAAGTTGTACTTCTAGTCTTTCTTTACCAAAAGTATTATTTGACTTTGGTTGGTTACCGAATGTGAAAATAATTTGTCTCTTATACTGGTTGAGGGGCTTTTCTGTTATAGTCAGTTCTGCAGATACATCATTATCCTGGGTATGCAGAGTATCGAGGTCTGATGATGGTTCTGGGAGTACGGGAAGATCTTCATGTTTTGGTTGGAGTGGATAATTTTTATTATCAACTGGCTTGATTACTATATCCGAGATTATATTAATTTTATTGGTAGCTTTCTCATCCTTATCCTCTTCTAATAATTTGTCAAGTTCTTCTAGTTCAAATTCAGGTAGTTCGCCTATGTCTCCGGCGTTAGCAAATAATGACTATAGATCCTCCGGTGAGTCGCTGATTTGTAACGGATAAGTTTCCAGTCTTGAAAGAAAATCGGCGTTTGAATTTAATTTACCTTTTTTGTACACTATTTTATATTCGTACTCCATCAATTTTAAAACTAATTTGGAATTCGGCTCTTTGATGTTGAATAGGCACTGTAAAGGTTTGTGATCCGATATAATTAAAAATTTATTTCCATAGAGATATGGCCTAAAATGCTTGGTTGCCCAAACGATTGCAAGACATTCCTTCTCAATCATTGAGTAATTAATCTCGTGTTCATTCAAAGTTCTAGAAATGAATGCAATTAGTATATCGGACCCAATAGTACCTTGGGAAAGCACAGCTCCAAGTGCAACATTTGATACGTCTGTGGTTAATATAAATTTTTACTAAAATCGGGGTAAGCCAGTACAGGTTCTTTGCAAAGAATTTGTTTAATTGTATCAAAAGCTTCTACAAATTTCGAAGTATGTTCTAACTTAGAATTTTTTTTGAGACAAGCTGTTAGAGGTTTTGAAATTGTGGCATAATTCTTCACAAATTTTCTATAGTATCCTGATAGACCTCAAAAGCTTTTGATTTGTTTAGGTGTTGAAGGGAGTTTTAAATTCTTAATCTTCTCGATCAACTTAGGGTTCGGCTTAATACCGTGAGTGGTGATTATATGTCCTAGGTATTCGATTTCTTCTAAAAAGAATTCTGACTTGTCCAATTGTATCTTAAATCTATGATGTCTTAATCTTTCCAGTACGATTATTATTATGTTTTGTAGGTGTTCTTCCGATGATTTGCCCAAGATTATTATGTCGTCCAAGTAGACTAAACAAATTTTCCCAGTACAAAGGGCATCCTTAAAAATTCATAGTGGCCATCTTCGGTCGAGAAAGCCGTTTTATGGCGGTCTTTTTCATTAATTTGTATCTGATGATAACCTGACTTGAGATCGATCTTCGAAAAGAATTTTGAATAACCTAATATATCAAGTATGTTAGTAATATGGGCAAAGGATATTTATTTGTCTTCTCATTTAATTTTCGAAAATCGATGAGAATTTAATGGAATAGAATGTTTAACTATTGACGAAAACGGGAGCTTATCGTTGCTTTTGTAAAATTCTTCGTGATTACTGATAGAGGCTCGGGTTTCACATGAATGTGACAAACATCGAATTCTTTCAGATTGATATGGTTAGCTAAAATTGGGTCTTGTAAACAAATAGTATGTGATGAATTTTCGACATTATTTATATTTTCTGGTATTTCATAATGTCTGAGTGACTGTTTTGGAATAACAACTGTACCTTTTCGAATTTTGGTCGGCAAGGTGATGGTTGTTTGACCTGGTTCAATTTCAGCTTGAAAGTAATTACCTATTGGGGGTTTATACCTCCCTAACTCATATTCTATACCGTTTAACGAGATTGTACCATTTTCATAGTTTAAAATCATTCCTAATTGGTCTAAAGATTCGGTTCCTAATAAAATATGAAAATGCTGATGGAAGTTTACGAGATAGAATTTAAGAAATTGTACTGCTAAAAATATATCAGTCACTAATGTTTGTTGATGTCCTGACTTATTTAAAATAGTCTTGATAATAAATTTTTCATTCGTTATTCTATTCGGGAAATATTGATAAGCTATACGAGGACTGATTAAGGAGTTAGTTGCTCCTGAATTGATCAAAATTTTGAGTCCATTAATTTCCAAATATGGTAAGCTTGAAGTTATAATATTGTGATTAGTTTCGAGTTCTAAGCTTCTTGTTCCGAGGCAGGTATTTAAAAATTTCCGAGTTCTTCATCATAGTCGCCAGTAGTGATGAGCAAAGCAAGACCAAGACCGATATGGTCTTGGTATTGGTCTTGGTCTTGATGCAAGACTAGCAAGACTTTGAAAAAAATTTGATGTTCTTATAAGTGTGAAAAGTTGTTGCGATTCTAAACCCTAATTGCTTAATTCAAAAGAAGAAGAACCCTGCAATATGTATGGGAAGTATGTAATTCATAATCTTATAAGATTGCCTATAATTATATTATCATATGAAATAGATAAATATCGACCGTATAAAGAAATGTCATTGTCCGGAACAAATACGCCTTGTATTGTAATGGTACCAAACTATTCTAGAATAAGTAATGGGAATAAAACTAGGTGCGTAGAATTAAGTAAAGACAAGTGAGAAGCGTAATTAATTAATAAAGTTTATAAATTAATAATCACCATTCACATATGAGAATCGTATCTTACTGGCGCGATTTAGTCTGCTTGTGCTTTCTTAGTATAATCCGTCGCAAATGAGCACTCATTTTTTATGCATTATACTTCTATTTCATAACTCATGGTCCCGCTCATTCTACAATGGTTTTGTACCATTTTCTTAAATAAAATAGAACGAATCTCTCAGAGTAGATATTGAGTGAAAGCGATTAAAAGTATTTGTGGTTTATAAATGTATCTTCAACTTTTGTATAGAGCTTCAAAAAAACAGGTAGAGATTTGTTAATACGCGCATTTATAAAACTGGGTATCTATTTCAAAAATCAGTCGTGTGAATATCTCAGTTGAGTTAGTTAATGAGCATGATCGAAAAAAAATCAAAATAAGGGCCATCTAAAACTTCAAAAATGTGGCTACTGGATAAATTTCATCAAAAAGATATCAGATTTATAGATGAGATATAACGTTTGCTTAAAACATTCTGCGCAATAGAAAAAATAATAAAAATAAAAAATCGTGTAGTTTACCTTCCCCTGGCTACGAACAGTCAGGATTCTTTGAAAACAGCTCGTTAAGAGAAACCCTAGAAGGGTTGAAATTACGGTATAGGGTATTTCAGATTTTTTTGAAATCTGGGTAAAATGAACTCGCTTTTCATCCAACAATTTTTAATTCAATACATTTAGATTCTTTAAAATAAAGATCGATAATAAGGGAGTTCAAAGATTAAATTAATTAGGTTATTTACTAACGTTTATTATCTAATTATTGAGCAAAAAAATATGTTTCCTACCAATTTGTTGTTTAGTTACGGAACTGAAAGAGTCTTGCAAGTCTCGCAAGTCTTGCAGCAAGACCAAGACCAGGTTAGTCTTGGTATTGGTCTTGCATCCAAGTATTGGTCTTGGTCTTGCATAGACGGTCTTGGTCTTGCACAATTGCAAGACCAAGACTGCAAGACCAAGACCAGTCTCGCAACATCACTAGTCGCCAGGTTGACTATTGGGTGCTTCTTCTGTTTCTTCTGGAGGGTATTCATAATAATTTTGTTCTTCACTTGTTGGAGTGTTATGTTCGTCTATTTCGTTTACCGTATTCATACTTACGGTATCCAAAAACTCTCTATTGACAAAATTGCGTCCGATGATCAGCATCTCCAAGATGTAAAGCTTTCACTGTCATACATTTGTCGTTGCGCGTTTTATGCTCACACAGGATCCTTCCAACAGCTGCGTAACTGAAACCTATTTGAATAGATACTAGAGGATGGGCTTCGAAATAAGCCAGAACATTGATTTATTTCTCTTCATTGTCAGTAATTGGATTTTTTTCAATTTTCTTTGCCTTGAACGAAGCAAATAAAAGAAAATTGGATTCACTTCTGAATTTCTTCTCAGTCATTCTTGGCAAATTGGGATATAGGTAATTCAATAAATCGTCAGCACATCGTACTGATAAGTCTGTTGAACTCCCCAAGTAAGTAAAATAAATTTATAAAATGAGCATTGTATAATGGTTTTCCATATTTATTAATATGAAATAACTTTAACATTTATGTACTCAACAATACGCCGTTTAGAAAGTTTGTAAATTTCGAGTAGTTAGCCTTTTTGTCCTAAAAATCCGAGATATTAAATAAATTACTTTTATAAAGTAGATGGCTTTGATTTTTCCAGTTGATGACGACACATAAGTAAATGACATTCTGTATTCTGAGTCGTTGAAAATGGAGTTCTCCAATAAAGAGATACGAGATATGATAAAACTTTATCACAAGTATGATAGAAACAGTGTGAATAAATACATTGGAATTGTATCTTAAGATGTATCCCGAGAGACGACAACAACAATCAAATTTGTCCAAATTAATGGACAGAATTTTCGAGGGGTTTGGCTCGTTTGAAAAACTAAAGATTAATTATGCCTCATTAATGATGATTTCTTTAGTTTCTTCATCAATCCTGTCTCCAGTTATTAGTCATGGTTTTTCAAGGAACCATGCTTAGCTAAATTTGTATCCACTAAATTTAATAAAAATCGGTAGGGTTGTCGTCTCTCGGGATACCTACATGTTAAGATGATACAATTCCAATATATTCATACTGTTTCTATCATTCTTGTAATAAAGTTTTATCATAATCTCGTTTTTCTTTATTGGAGAACTCCATTTTCAACGACTCAGCAATTGACAATAATACAGAATGTCATTTACGTTACGTGTGACCAACTGGAAAAATCAGAGCCAAACAAAAAGGCTAACTTAAGCAAAAAGCCAATATGGCTCCCATAAGAAAAGAAAGAGTTCATGATAGTTACACATAGGCGAAACGTCTGGTTACAAAACTATTAACACTGTTCGAAAGAGTGAAAAAAGTGGCAATGTAAATTTGCTATTTATTTAGCAATTCATTGAGAAATAAAGCCAGGAAAAAATATAATGATTTTCCGAAAATTCGGTTTTTTCGGATATCTCCGGAACTACTGGAAATTTTCAATTTTTTTAAACGGTGAGAGTCAAATTTGAAACAGCCTGTAGTATAATAAAAACATTCGAAAAAAAACATTTTGGACTTCCTTATTGACATGACCCCGTTGAATTTTTCTCGAAATTCGAAAGTGCGAACGACCTCAATAGGCCCATTTCCAAAAAAATATTACCTAATATAGGTTTGTTATATTAGAGATCCGACTCAACATACAATATAAAGAAATAACTTACACGATTTTACTCTGAATCTACAGGGTAAAATTCAATTATGGATAGATATACTGCCAGTTGGACCTTTACCACCTCCTAAAAAAGTCGATATCACACCAAGGAAACCTGAATTCTATGAGCTACGAGTTATAATATGGAACACCGCAGAGATTCTGCTTGAAGAAGATGATTTTTTCACAGGAGAGAAAAAGTCTGACATTTATGTGAAAGGGTGAGAACTTCTTCATATATATATACACATATATGTATATAATATATATATAATATATACAATTATCTTTTGCTTTTGTTTTTAAGTAAACCCCGCATTTTTATTCCATGTTTGGATTTATATCTAAATTGTCGTTATAACGCACCCAGAATTCTTTCATTTATTTGCAGTTGTTTTTGACTTATGTTAATATATCTGTAGAAAAACTTCGTACATAGACCCACAAAAAATCATAACTTCAGAATCATTCAAGATAACAAAAAAGACTCGAATTGATCTCACCTTTAAGGAGCATAGATTTTTTATCTTAATAGGGTGAAATTTCGAGAAAAATAACTACAATGAGAAGTTTGCGAAAAATTATCGTGCACGCTTATTTGGCCATCCTGTAGAATATTACGATAGACAATTATTATTCAATCAGCAGATATTTATTCAGCATAAAATACTGAAGTGAAATTGTTACAAAGCTACTCTAAAATATATCAAAATTTGCTCCAGTAATGAAGTGCTCATGGCTCTTTTTGATTGTCTCCTGTTGTCAAGAATTGGATACTGAAACTAAATCGTGCCCGAAAATGTGCTGATATCACGTGCCGTGGGAAATTTGAAGACTCAAATATTAGATACGGAATTTTCCTGTGATGTAGCTTATTATTTTCAAACGCTTTCCTGATGATATTATAAATGAAAGAAAATTTAATCAGAAATTAATTTATAGGCACAATGTAGTTTGAGTAGTCACGTCGTTGTCGATTTATATTATGAAAATATGGGTGCGAGTTCCAGGCCCATGTCACAGCTTACCAAACAATAGCCGTGTCCATGCTAAAAATTTGCTAGTTGGTCTTATTTCAAATCAACCCTGTTCGACCTGACGGTTCCATTCTACTTTTAAAGCGTTGTTAGCTCTCATACGTCGGTACGCCATCTTCAATTTTATTTCTGCAAGGAACGGAGAATACACAAGCAATACATCCTAACTAATATTATAAATGCGAAAGTAAGTTTGTTTGTTACGCTCCCACTGACTGAACTGATTTTGATGAAATTTGGTACGGAGATAGACTAGCCCTTGGGAAAGAACAAAGGCTATCTTTTATTGCCCGTGGAACTCTATATGGTGGGTTCCGTACCTGAAAGTTGTATATTTCTGAACTCTATGGCTGGATTTTCTATGTTTGGAGAATTTATGGGAATGATCTGGTAGTGGCTGTAAGAGCAACTGGGCCTCTTAGGTGGAGGGTTATATACCTGTAATACCCAAAGAAATATCTCTGAGCTCTACGGCTGAATTTTCGTGGATTTTTCGGTATGTTTGTGTGTGGTAAGCCACTGGACTGTTTTGTGAGAGTCTGCCTGTGGGACTGAGACTTAAAGGTGAAGGGTTCCATTCCGGAAAATCCCCAAGACATATGTAGGAGACATTCTCAGGCTGTTCTTTCTTCGTGGATGGATCTAGGTTGGTCTTCGGACTAGTTCTACGTGCGAGTAAGACTCCAAGGTAGAAGGGTTCCATACTCAAGACTTTTTACTTTCCTACGCTACTATAGTAGCTGTATAAGGAAAGTATTGTAATCGTTTGAAATTTTCAGAATCAAGATTTTTGCAAATGTTGACGTTTCAGAGTTTTCTAAGTCTAATAAACATATTTTCAGCCATTGGCCTGTCTTTCTGTCTGTCTGTATGAATGAATGTCTGTCCGTCTGTCGGTGACAGCATTATCTCGGGAACGGATCGGTGTATTTTGTTGCTTTCTTTTTTTTTTGGTGCCAATATCACTTGCCGGGGCACTGAATGAGAATCCTGTATACGCTGGGTGTTGAGCTATAGCCAAAAAAGTGATTTGCTCAAGACTGTAGCGCGTAAACGACTCTAAGGATTTAGATTAAACATGCCTAAAGTATTCTTCTGAGAGTTCTTTACTACCCACACACAGCGCCATCTCTGAGGAAAAGCTCAAAAAAAGTTATGCTTGAATAAAATTCCATATTTTCCACATGTTTCTTCAAACTCTTGCGAAAAAATGTTACATGACCATTGTTGGTAGTCTTGAGATGTTGAAAAAAATGAGTGGTAGCACGATTTGACCAGATGATTTTTATTTTCCGACCGCTGTTATCGTCGCTATGTAAGGAAAGTATTGTAATAGAGTATAGAGTATAATTTTTCATTCACTTGAATTCGCTGCGAGCGGTAGGAAAGTCGTGTGGGTAGACACACCTGATTTTTATGATTATGTTTTCGTACCATAATCTACTAAAGAGTGCGGGAAGTGCGGGGTAAAACAGCTAGTACACATATAACTCTTCCTTCTCTAGTACGCAAGCCGGCAGGCGCGTGTATCTTATATATGATTTGTGTATATAGAATACACTAAGCTATTTCTCTCTCTTTCGTTCGCATTGCTCTCTCTCTTTCTTAGCACATTATTTATACTTGAGTGATACTGTTACTCAGAGTGCGAATATTTTAATGCTTTCTGAAACTTGGCTTTCAAATCAAGATGCAACCGAGGTAAATGAATTCACTTTGATTATTGAGTTTAAATGAGAAAGGCAGCGGGCAGGTGGAGTGACAATTTTACATAAAAGTAATGATTTAATCAATATAGTTACACCCCATTTGGATATTAATGCAAGACATATTGAACTTACAATCGGAGATTTGTGTGCAGCAGAATGCAAACTAAACGATGAACGTACCATTTTACTAGTTACTTTATATATAAGTCCGAATTCAAAAATGCGAGATATAGAGAAATTTTTACTTCGGGTACTTCTACCATATCCATTTAAAGGTACAAGACAAGGTTAATTGGCGATACTTCATCTTCAGAAGATGATGAACACGAAGAGGATTTATATTTATTTCCAATTATACTCAGTGGAACCTTCAACGTTGACTTTGCCATAACAAGAGGCCAAAATGTGGTACGATTTCTGGAGAGAAAATTTTTGTTGCGAATGACAAATTCAAATACAGAAGAAACTATGAGATATGGTACATGCTTAGACGCTATTTTGCTCGGCATATAGAAAATATTCAAACGAATCTGAACATTTCTTATTTTAGTTACCATAAGCCATTAATTACCTCAATTGACTACTCCATTATTAATGTGGAAAATACATATTTTTTATTGTTATATCACTTTTTTCAATAAAATTTAAAAATATTTTTCTACGTATTCTCAGTCGTGATGACTGTATCAGATTTTATTTGAAAAATCAATAAGTTGGCCAAGAAAGTGAGCGTAGGTATGCAAAAGCTACCTTAATGTGAATCAGCTCCAGTTTAGCTAAACGTTGAAAAGTAGAGCCACAAGAAAATGAGTATGAAGGCGACAAGTATAACATTCCGTTGTCAGTATTTGTAGAGTTATTACAGCAGAATTTAAAGAGCAGAAAGAACTTCGCTTTGGACAAAATTCCTCTTCCACAAATAGTTTTCAGTATGTAATTATTAGATTACTAATCAAATTCGTTTGATGTAGGCATTTTTCAGTGTAATTTTTGTATGAAATCTCAACAGGGGTCGCGTAAAATACTTGAAGTACTTCATTTTCTCAGTAAAGTTCCCTTCCCAAGCCTGAGAATGTAGTGGACAATTCATTTTTGATTTTAAAGAAGATTAGAGTAATAACGAAAAACTTTGGAAAGTATACGGTCATTTGATAGCTATCTTGAAAAACGATGTCTACTGTTGTGCGTCTGATATTATTTATCACCCGATTATTTATCAATGTACTTCTAACAGAATTCCCAGATATTATGAACATACACTAGTTTGTTACAATTACTTCACATGCTTCTCATTACTGCAGTAGTTGCTGGAAAAAATAATTCCCGTGTTTGTTTCTGCTGATAGTGATAAGTGAATTCTCAGAATCAGCTAAGAAAAATTTAAGAAAGCAATTTTGTTACAATGAAACAATAGTAATTTTTATGTTGCCCTATATCGCATATTCATACGATTCAATGTTTGCAATTCTTGGTTGAAATTGAATTCATGTCATTACTGAGAACCACCAAAACTTCAGTAAGGCAGCTTTTGAAAGGGTGTTGGTTGATAATTCCTACGGAATAATTCTAAATATCGAAAATTCAGGGCTGATAGGATTAAAAAGGGATAGTCACAATTACTTCATCAATAAGCACTTTAGTTATTTGAGTCCAGAAAAGTACTAAGAGCCATGATAGATCCTGAATATCCCGATTTCAAAGCTATAAAACTTACAAAATAATATTTTGTCTATCCATACAAGAATTACTAATTAAAGAATATATACGCATTCCAGTCCCCAGCATTCTCAGCGATCATCCTAGTTAGCTTTTTATCCTGACGTGGCACGTTGAATCCCATTTCCCACAATATTTTGGAACTTCCCAGTTTTTTATGTTCACATCTAACATCTATTTAGGCATTCTTTTGTCATCCATCCTTTGCACGTGGCCTTAGCATTTTAACTGGGCGTTCTTGAATATCATAGATACCTAATGCTTCTCTTTTCTATCTTTATTCTGGCTAACCATCTTCAAAAATCCATTTCGATGGGGTTTATTTCCCTCTCATTTGTTTTATATCTAATGGCTATGTTTGACATCCATATAAATATTAAAGAGAAACTCGAAGATAAAACGAAACTAAGATTAATTCTTTTTTCACACAAAACCCTAGAAGAAAGTTATAAGGTACAATGCATATGAAGCAAACCGTCTCGAATGAATTTTAGAATGCAGGAAACTTACGACACTAAACTGTATATTTTATGAATTGATGCCGATGTGGAAAGCTCAAACTTACTATGTAATAAAATTTTTATACTTCACTATTAGAAAACCAGATTTTTGATCCTTTTTAAAAAGCTTCTCTCACCTAGAGCAGTCTTCATTTTGTCATAAGACGGCGCTATTTAATTTATAATACAATTATTTCCACAGTCTATTATTTATTAACATGGTAGATATATCTGAAAATAATATTTTTATTGTTATTTGTGTTTATTAAGCATAGTTTATTCAGACATTAAATTACTAATATTTTCTAGGCAAAGATGCGGTCTCCAAAGTTTCCACTAATATCAACTCTCTCAGTTGTCATACTTATGTCTTAGAGCTTAAGCCGGCTACATAATTATTACACGTTCCTTGTCAGTAATTTTCAGTAAATAACACAGATCAATAGACCCCAGTACCACTCCAGTGAATGAGATATATATGCATTGATACTTGCTGAATATTATTTATTATTTAGACGAATACTGTGGATGATAACTTCTGTGTGTAACTTGTGATTGTCACTTGCCAAGTGGCGCGTAAAGAGTAGTCGGCTTTACAATCTTCTGAAAATGAAAATAACACTGCATAGCAACTGTAAATATGACTACGGTCTAACTTTATGTAATATATGTACCTATATAATTAATGATTTTGAAATAGTGAAGAATAAAAAAATGTTCCGAAAAAAAACTCTTCTTTCTGCCCGGAAAATATACTGCTTCGCACCATCGGATCTAGGGTGAAAATAGTATTTTCTTGGAAGAGGTCACTTCTCCTCGACACCACTTTCGCAACTTGGCCTAAACAAATTTTCTCATTCTTTACAATTTCACCAACATATTAGATGAATTTCTCTGAATTATATACCAGGTGGTCCTTCTAAAATATTACAATGTAATATATAAATAAAACGATAATATAAATAACTGATCATTTTCCCATTATTCTACAAATTTATATTGAATATAGGAAATAAAAAAGAACCAAAGAAATATAGACTATTTACCGACTACAAAGATTATATAAACTTTTTGCTTTTGGACTGACTATTATATCTCAATGCTTCTGATGAGTTAGCAAACTGTTTAAAGAAAATAAATCAGAATTCGGTCATTGCACATATTTTTTTATTGATGATTTTGAAACCTTATCAAAAAAAAATAACCCGTGTTTTTTGTTTTCTCCAAATTTTAATTATATAAAAGAAGAAAAAAAACAAAAACACTCAAAATTAAATTGGTTCAAAACGTGTTTGTGTCACAATTCCCACTCATCTTGTATTGGCTGCTTTTATGTATTAAACATTGTGACAGTGACAATTAGTTTTCAACACGTTGTGGGATCAAATTCTCGTTTTATATTTGGTTTCGTCAACACCAAGTGGGATTGTAAATTTTATATCTGGTGGGGTGGAAGCGTGTCATGCAAAGAAATTTGCAAACCAAGTGACTATTATAAAGTGTTACGTAGTGGTACATGCGTGATGGCTGATCGGAGCTTTAAGCATAAAGATGCTTCTTTAGTTCAAATAGGCTACCCAGTGTAAATGAATGTGAAAAACTTACAAAAGCACAAGTCAGGACGAACAGCAAATGGCATTTCTTCGAATACCTATTGAGAGAGTTATACGAAGAACTCGAAAATTTAATATTTGTCAACCGCGTGTGACTGTCAATCATGATATAAACTTATTATATTTTGTGCAATTGTTAATTTATATGGACCTTTATTAAAATATTACCATTGTAAAGCCACTATTTTACAACAGCTACACTTTTATTGTTTCATAAATATATATATATATATATATATATATATATATATATATATATATATATATATATATATATATATATATACCTACATATTGTAAAAGATGAGATACAAAAATACATCAGACAACAGATTTTTACTAGTAACTAAAAACTACTTCATATACAGACAATTCTCTGTTCCTTTCAAAATCTGGTGATACCACACAAAACAGCCCCTTAGGCTTATTCGCAGAAAAACATTTGCATTTGAATCAGTGCATTATATTTTTCTTTTATAAAACCGTTGCCCACAAAACGATTAACAGTTTCTTTTTTGCTTGGGCATTTCACTTCTATCACATAATTTTTTGTAATGCCATCTGGAGAAGCTCCAAATATTGGGTACTCCCTTTTCAATATCAATTCAGACGGCACGATCTTCAATGATTTCTTTTCCTCAATTCTTTTAAAACTTCTGATTCTAGATTTTGTCGGTGTTTGGTATCTACCATAAATAAATATACTTTTGGTAAGTTCTCTGATGATCCTTTCACAAAATTTTCTTCCATTCTACCATAATTCCGGTGTTTTGCACAAAGGAAAACATAATACAAAACACAAAACTGAAAATGACCAAACAACACAAACATCAAATATCTGCCATGACATGTATATCCCTCTCTCTCAGCTGGATGTCACGGACATCGCACCCGAACAAACTACTTGTTCATGATTGGAGCCGGGAAGTGTGACTTTTTAAGCGGGAATTTGATCTCGTTTTCAAATACGTCGACAAATTGAAATTAACATTTCGATAATTAAAGTATGTCTGAAATAATTTAAATGGTGAATTGTTTGTTTGCGGTATAAACTGTATTGTTTAAAACCAATAAAACATAACAAATCTAATGCATGCAACGACCCTATTGTGTTTAAAAAGTACAAATAAAGTTAGAGTTAAAAGTATTCAAAAAAAAGAGAAAAGAATTGATAACTCCAGCATTACTGAACTCGATAAATAAAAAAACTAAATGTATAAAAAAATAAAAGATAATTATAATAGTATTGAATTGGAAAATGAATATAAACTATATAAAAACAAAATCACGTCTATTTTAAATAAAGCCAAAATAAAATACCTATAGTAAAGATCAAATAGAAAAACACATGAATTCAACAAAACAATTATGGTGTAGTATAAAAAAAATATGCAATGAAAAAGAAACTTACAGATCCATCAATGAAATTGAAATGGCTAATGGTAATTTAACAAATGATCCAAAAATTAGGTCAAATGAATTCATGGAGTATTTTTCTCAAGTGGGAAATAAATTAGCAAGTAATATAAAAAATATTCAACAATATCGCCAAGATGTTTGAATTCGTTTTATATTGAAGAAAAATTAAATTGAAGATACCATAAAATCCTTAAAAACAAACAAATCTCCTGGAATTGATAAAATAACTAGTGAAGTTTTGAAAACGATAATTGAAATAGTATCTAAACCTCTGGCATATTTAATAAATTTTATTTTCAAAACAGGCGTTTGCCCAAAAATTTTCAAAATAGGTGTCATCAAACCAATTCATAAAAGTAGCAATAAATCTTGTGTTAAAAATTATAGACCAATTTCATTAATTTCAAGCTTATCCAAAATTTTTGGAAAATATTAAAAATACAAATTGAAAACTATTTGCAAAAATATGGAATTATGTCAGATTAACAGTTTGGCTTAAAAAATATATATGAACCCAAGATGATATTTGTCGTCTTAAATCATTAGATATAAAAACTACTACCATTTCTATATTTCTAGATCTTGCAAAAGCACTTAATACAGTTAGTCATGAAATATTATTAAATAAATTAGAAAAAAATTGGATTTAAAGGAAAAACATACCAACTATTTGAAAGCTATCTCTCTAACAGTATTCAATATGTAGAAATTAATGAATAGTTAAGCAATCCGGGGTTACTTAAATATGGTATACCTCATGGTACAGTTATAAAGATCTATTGAATCTTAAATGCAAAGGCAAAATTCATTGATTTGCAGATGATACGGTTATATATATAAGGCATCCACTTAGAATAAACTGCAAGCAATAATTGATAATGACATTAAAGAAATTAGAAAATGGTCTGATGATAATTTATTAATAATTTGAAAAAACTAAATACCTCCCATTCCCTTCATACAGAAATACATTACCTAAGTTAGGACCAAAAAGTTCATGAAACTAATTGTATTAAATATTTAGGTATAATGATTGACAGACATTTGAAATGGGATTCGCAAGTTGACTATGTGATAAAAAAAATTTAGATATCTCTTAGCAAAATTCAAGTGATTAAAAAAAGTTTTGAATATAAATGTTTAGAAATACTATATTATTCACTTGTTCAATCTCAAATAAGTTACGGCATTTCAGGATGGGGTGAAGTTAAAAAAAATTCTGAAAAATTCAGAAACCCAGCAAAAATGGTTTTTGAAAATGATTTATAATAAAAATTATATGTACTCATCAGATGATTTATTCAAAAGAAGCGGAATAATGCATAATCGACAATTATTCTGTTATAATATTATTTTAAAAATATATAAAAATAAAGGAGATATTCAGTTTAACCCACATAATTATAATACAAGAAATATAAGAAATACTACTCTGAAAAAGCAAATACACAGAGCAATAGGTCAAAAAGAAATCACCTATATAATTCCACATTTATATGAATCAATACCAAATGAAATGAAACGCAGAAAGTTGTAAAGCCGACTACAGATTACACGCCAATTGGCAAGTGCCAAAAACAAATCAAAGTACTCATCTGCAGTATACGTGTAAACTATACACAATATTCGGCAAGTATCGATGCATCGCAATCTCTTTCAATGGAGGGGTATTCTGGTCCTTTGATGTGTGATTGTTTACTGAAATCTGCTGCCGAGTAGCGCGTAATGTCTAGCCTGTCTAGGTCATATGACAATTGACTAGAGACTCACTTAGCTCCAATGACTGCATTCTACTTCTTTGGTATAAGGTTATCTATCAAAAGGAATGTAAAGAAAATCACTAATGCACACGAGTAGAAGGTAGTCATGATTTCCTCTTACCTCCCAGAGAAGGTGATGGAGGCATTAATAAAATGTTTAACAGTATTAAACGATATTATACATGGATATGATAAAAAAGTACGTTGAAAACAATGTTAAGAAGTGCAACGATTGTCAAATATGTAAATACCTACTCGAGACAAAATGCAGAACCAGTGACAACGTCAGATTTTCAACAAGTGTGCCCTTAGGTCAAGGCAAGAAAATCCGGCCCTTAATTGCAAATGTAAACGATGATAAATATATATTGACACTAGAGAGTGATTTAAGCAAGTTTATCGAATGCTATCCTATATGAACATTTAAAAAAAATTGTACCGACGTTACTACTTGGTGCACTGAAAATATAAAATAATAATAGGTAATTCTATTGGTGCTGTTAATTTTGAAGTTGTGCAGTTGCAGTTAGATTGATAACTTTTGGCACCAACTTCACAACTAGCAGCACCAATAGAATTAATATTATTTTGTATTTTACAGTGCACCAACTAATAACGTCGGGCCAATTTTTTGTAAAAAATATTTATTTCACACTTTTGAGTGTAACATTAGTCATGAAAATCGTTGAACGTTCACTAATACAAAAGAAAATAGTACTTATTCTATTACCGACGTATATTCTTTGCAATTGTTATTATTTAGAGATCTCAAAACATCTCGGCGGAAATACGCACAAGTATTTTAGATTTTACCATCTTACCACCCGCTTTAACTCTAAAACCGTAACTTTAAGGAAAAAATGTTACAAATAATCTGATCTTTCATGTTGTTTCCTTAGATTTTCAATTTTCGAAAGAAATTGCCCCCTCCTCACGTATTTGAGATTTTAACATCGCTGAAACACGAAAACCGTATCTGTTATTTTAAATTAATTTGTTAGAGTCAAAATTCAAATGAAAACAGAAGCACGACAAAGATAATCACACGACATATTATATTGTAACCAACGAAACAGGTACAAAATATGATGCACTGCATAATGGATCCTATAGAATATTAGACGTGCAGTCACCAAATGTCATTCTGGAAATCGATAACAAGCCAGTCACTCTTCATCTTCTTGTTCTTCTTTTTTCTGTTACTACTGATACCATTCTGGTATCCTTATAGCTCATCTTTTTTTTTTAAATACTTCAGATATTACTGATATTGATTGCTCTTTTTTTTTAACGAGCAGTAGGAAGAAGGGTTTGCTCTTTTTTTATTTAGCGAGCTGAGTTATAGTCTTGTTTGTAATAAATGGTATTTTATTTTAATATGTCCGTAGGTCTTCTTATTTTGTGTTTGCCATTTACTTGTAAGTTCATTGTATTTTTCAGATCGTCATGTGGGTGTGTATCTACTCGTTTGCGTATGTCTGTCACAAGTTTGGTAATTAATTCATGTATGGTTTCTATTTTCAAGTCTTCGTGTATGTGTTTGTTAGTTATATACCAAGGAGAACCACTAAGTTTCCTCAGTATCTTGTTTTGAAAAACTTGAATTTTTTTAACGTGTGCTGACTGACCCCAGGCACAGCAAGCATACGTTAGACAGGGCCTAATAATGGTGGTGTAAGTTTTTAATTTATTTTTCAAATTAAGTCTGCTCTTCATAAAAGACATAAAAAGTATTTATTTCAGAAATTATGTAGATAGAAAGTATTTGTAGGATAGATAACATAGTACTAAGGGCCAACCAACCAGCAATCCTTTATCTTTGTTTGAAAGAAGCTCCGTACATAGGATTTTGATTTAAATGCAGACTGCAATTATGTCACTTTTTTAAAAACGCAAATTCAAATATTTCCGACATAAGATGAGAAACGGTAAATTTTCTTAGATTTTCTGTAATATCTCCTGGTCTCTTCACTCATAATGTTATTTAATAATATGTCACATGATGAGTTAAGAAAATCTCTATCAATTTCTAATTTGCCTCACAAAATCGCACTCCAAGTATCCTAATTTGATTATTTGCGCTGTACGTTTATACTGTGAGTTATATTGAGCAAATAGAAATTTTTGAAAAAATAAATAATTCTCCACAGACATACAAAATGGAACAATATCTGCTACTTGATACTAAGTATCTCGAGTATAATTATTGCAAAATCTCCACATTTTCCTTTCGGTATATCCAGAGAAGATTGGTTGTGACAGACGAATAGATAAACAGACAGACAAAACACTGATTTTAAAAAGGTTCCGTACTTTCATAAGATATACATTACCTAAAAAATATAAATTTTGTTGTAATCCGAATTTTGCAATATCCTGTCTAAAATGAATTTCTGTTACATCCACAGATGGCTAACTGAAAGTGCCATGGCTCAATATACCGATGTTCACTATAGATCATTGAGCGGCGAGGGAAACTTCAACTGGAGATTTGTATTTCCTTTCGAATATCTGGCTACCGAGAATAAGCTTGTGGTACGTAAAAAGGAAGGATTCGCTTTCGACGAGACTGAGTTTAAGATTCCTTGTCGCCTAACTCTACAAGTTTGGGATAATGACACCTTTTCGAAGGATGATTTCATAGGTATGGCTAGTTACATTCAAATTTAAGTGATATGATATTTTATTGTTTGATGACTATTTTTTCTAAGGTATCTCAGGGAAACACAATATTAATCTTTATAACTGATCTATATTCAGGAAACAAGATATAGTTTGAATACCCATCGCATGGGGTTTCGTTATACCTTGTCTATCTCTTTTTTCGTTTGTAAACTAGGTGAAATAAAATTTTAACGTCATAAACATATGTTTTCGATCAGATCGGCTGATTTTTATTTTGACGTTTGTTCTTGTTCTCTTTGATGTTTAATGTCAAACATTTCTTTTTGAAAGTGATTTAGTCCCTTTACAAATATGTCAGTGTCACTGTTTTGGGGTTAGGAATTAAAATTTAATTTAAATTATTTACAAGCGTAAAATGGCAGATGACGTCAGGAATCGTGACCAAACCCCACTCGGTGGGTATTCAAACTATACTTGTAAATTATATTTTCAATTATCATTTGATCTTGTTCAAGGTGACCATAAAATGTAAAGTGTCCAGTTAATAGAATGTTTAAATAATAAAAGCATGAAAAAAAATAGACACAAATAATAATAACGCAATCAAATTGTGAAAATATTAGGAACGTGAGGAAAGCGGTGAATAATATACATGGAAACCAAACAAATCAATTTCTGATATAATTAACGCTCAAAATCCAAAAATTGAATATACTCTTACTTTCTTTAACTTAATATTTATTGTAGTATAGAAGCTTAAAAATTAAAAAAAGGAGCACTAATGTAGTTTTACCTTAAGTTAACTCTAAATCCGTTTATTTATAACCTAGTGATATTCACGAACTAACTAATGTGATGCAGAAGATGAAAATGAAATGTTTTGGTGTTGATACCAACATGAGAGTAACAACAAGTTTAACTTTATGGTAGCCCTTCTGGCTATATTATTAATCTAAATATAAAAACATTAAGCAATTTTTAAATTGAAAAATAGTCACCTCAATATATTCAACTATAGACCTATTTCTTTGATTTTATATTAGGATTTTTTTCTTGAAAAAGCTTCGAACCAGAGATTTGTTGAATACCCTAGTAAAACTAAATTAACAAAAACTTGATACAACTGAGTCTATTGCTGTTACTTTCTTATATCTAGCTAAGGCCTTAGATACAGTCCATCACAAGATTTTACTGGACAAATTATTTAACTATGGTATCCGAGGCAATGCATGCAATCTAATAGTTATTTGCAAAATAACACTCAACGAGTCAAAATCAATAATTTTGTGGGTGATTTTGAGGTAACATCTGGAATCTCTTTGGATACTGTCCTTGGGCTTCTTTTTCTATATTATATTTTAAAAATTTATTAATTAATATACTTGAAGATACCGAAAAAATTGGCGTCTTGCGAGATCAAAGATAAATTATTACCTTGAACTAATCTATCATTATTTGTTAGCGTTTAATGAACTATCTTTAAATGTTTTTTGATTTTTTTCTCGCATTTTTGAATTCTGTCCTAAGTTAGCTATCTTATCAGCTACCAACCTACGCACAGGTATTTATATATCAGTAGGGTTTACTAGCAGGTAAGTATTTTTATAATTATGCTGTAGGTATATTGCTTTCTTTTGGATTAAATAAATAAAATATTTTACAGGAACGCTTACACTAGATGTGGCAAGATTATATCGTGGTGCGAAAGATGTTAAAAAATGCAACCTTTCAATAACTGAAAAAGGAGCTCCAACAATGAATCTTTTCAAAATTCGAAGGACAAAAGGCTGGTGGCCATTTAGGACAATAGATGCAAAAACAAGAGAGGAGAAATTAGCAGTGCGTGAGATCAACTTATAATTATTTCACCACCTAATTTACACTATACAAAAAAATAATCTTCATGAAATTTGTTGTACATCTATCTTAATAAACCAAATTATGACCGATCCTATACATTTTATCGATAGTTTGGGAAACTCACAAAACACGTTGGTGTATTTATGTATCTAGAGTCTTTCATATGTTTTGCATCATAAAGTGTATCCCTCAAGCTTTGTTATCTTTGGACAAAGAACACATTTAACAATTGAGTTGTTTTGAAATCAATCGACATGTTATAAGTTTTATTTTCAGTTCCTTGAAATTTTATGTTGTGAAGCTCAGGAGTTATTGTTGAAAATTCATAAGATAATCAAAAAAGTATGATGTGCCCTCGAGTTTAAATTAATAAACGTTTTGACACTTTATCCTACGATGTTCCAGACCTATCCATATAGATCCTGCTGACTAACATCAAAGCTGGTTTAAATATTTCTGAATATTTCATATCCATTTACGTGCTCCGTATACCCAAGTTTTTTATACGGCTGGCGGATTGGATAAATAGTTCCTTACCCTATATTAGATAGAAGAATACGAAAGCTAAGGGGAAAGGAAGAAAGAGAAAGTAATTTATTTTTGAGGAGTATGTTTATAGTTGCTTTGAATGTAATGCGAATGAATTTTGTCACGATTTTGAAATGATGATATTGACATGTAGTTATTTGAATCAAGGGTAACATTAAGAGACAGAAGTTGTTTTATTTTCTGTTGTCATTAAGCCAAAACTCATTCTTTAATCATTTCTTCAAATGATTAAAATCCATGTATCGACAAAAAATAATATGTTATATTAAAAAAAAACGACAAAAAGTAGACTTCTTTCAATAAAGTCACTTTTCAAACAAATAAAAAATAAACATAATCGGTTGATCCGTTCGAGAGCTACGATGCCTTAGGGAGATAAACAGATATATATATATATATATGATTGGATAATGATTGGAAAGATTGAAATAAACGCAAATTTATTTCATGACAGAATGTTTACAGAACAAAACGTTTCGACCAGCTTTGGGGCCTTTATCAATTGTATAAAAATTAAAATCTAGAATAATATTATTCTAAGACATAAAGTACAAAAAATCAGCTTCCCTAAAAAAATATAAATAAAATAAAGCTGAAAAATAATTCTGTGGGTTCAAATTATGTTGCACTACATTCTCTTTTTCATTGTCTTAATTTTATTTTTTTTTCTTGCAGATTAACTTTGTGGAAGATTTAGCTATGTGTTGACTTGTTAATTGGGAATGATATATTAATCAACACGTAAATCTTCCACAAAGTTAATCTAATATATATATATATATATATATATATATATATATATATATATATATATATATATATAATAAGTTATCTGGTAGAACGACTGTCTAGTTAAGATACAATATTTAAATTATCAGGTATTGCAGTCTGTTGGCACAAAGAAAACTCTTTATCTTTTATTCAAGCTTTCGAAACGTTTATTGTTTCTTCGTCAGGAAATCTACAATATTTATATTATACTAAAATATGTAACAAATGATGATTACTTACAAGATATGAGGTTGCATAAACTATTGTTGTACAGATACATAAAATAGAATAACTTAAAACTTCTTTTAAAATATTCACATGATCAATGTATAAATGTATGTCTTATTATATTATATACATTGATAATGTGAATGTTTTAAAAGAAGTTTTAAGTTATTCTATTTTATGTATCTGTACAACAATAGTTTATGCAACCTCATATCTTGTAAGTAATCATCATTTGTTACATATTTTAGTATATTATAAATATTGTAGATTTCCTGACGAAGAAACAATAAACGTTTCGAAAGCTTGAATAAAAGATAAAGAGTTTTCTTTGTGCCAACAGACTGCAATACCTGATAATTTAAATATTGTATCTTAACTAGACAGTCGTTCTACCAGATAACTTATTATATATACATATATATATATATATATATATATATATATATATATATATATATATATATATATCAATAGATAAAAAGATGTTCCTGGGGATGCACTCATATATTCAATAAAATTCTTTGAGCTTTCGAGAATGTTTATTCTCTTCTTCAGGGCAAACTACAAATCGTTACAAAATTATTTCAACAACAACTTAAAGTATTATAAAAATACTTACAATCGTGAATTTAGAATAAATTAGCCTAAAAGTGGAAAGATTTCATAGCCATCAATTACAAATGTCAATATTTATATTTGTCATGGTAACACAATAAGTAAGAAAATATCTAGATTTTGTTGATAAAAATGAATATTACTGAATGATCTTTATATGTTTATGGCTATTTGAACAAGGAGCAAAATTACATTAAAATTATTATTAAGGCAGATACAGGTTCAGTTAAAAAAAATAATAATAAATAATGTAATTTAAGAATATTGCATAAATACTTACATATATATCCATACATAGACTAAATTACTTTTATTCTGGGCTTGAACTGACAGTTAAAAGAAAAAGGTACATAATATTATGTAAAATTTCTATATAAGTGTAATCATATTCTCTCACAATACGAAACATATAAACATGATTATTCTCAAAGTGCACTGATACTTATTCCATCAAAAAGGCCGATTTCTCTCACTAATCAACCTCTAAATTTTTGGGTGAAATAGATGTTTTGAAATCCGAAAATACTCTTTAATGTCCTTTCAAATATTTATAAATATTCAAAATAATATATAAAATCATATTCTCTCACAATACGACATGAGAATGAAACATTTTGAAAATCATTCACTTTTCCAGAAACAAGCTGATATCTCTCACTAATCAGCATGCATATTTTCGAAAACAGTAAATGTTATGAAAACCTTTCATAAATAGATTATACATTTAATCTCAAATAAACATAAAATGAATTTTAAGAGAATAATTCCCTTTGATGAACTAAATTTCTCTCACTAATAAGTTGATCTAAATTTTTCTATTGTTTATAGAAACCTAAAATTTTAAAGTTAATTACTATAAAATCAGTTAAGACCAATCCTTCATCTATATATAGGTACATATATCCATACACATTAATCCATTTATAACCAATATACATATATACTAATACATATACATATATACACATATATACATATATACACATATACATACACAGACATACATACATACATAAATAATTTTTAGAATAAACAAACAATGAAATCAGAAATGTAATTAAAAAAAAAATTGAAACTTATTTATTATAATAAATATTTTTTCAAACTATTTTTGAATCTTGTTTTGCCGAATTTTTTAAGAAAATCCGGTAACTCATTATATAATTTTATGCCGTTATAAAGAATTGATTGTTTGCCAATTGTTGTTTTAATTTTTATTAATACAAGATTAGTGGAACACCTAGTTAAATAATTGTGTTGATCACAATTAAACCGAAAAACTAAATTTGTATGTTTTAAATTATTTATGACCAGATGAATGAATATACAAATTTTAATTTTATATAATGAATAAATGTCAAATAATTTCCTGGGTTTATATAAATTAACTGTGGGTTCTCTGTAATTCAATTTGAATATGCACTTTATAATTTTATTCTGAAGTATTTTCAAAGGTTTCAGTAATGATTTTGTTGCTGAACCCCAAACTGAAATTAAATATTGAAGCTTTGAATATACTAATGAAAAGTATATTAATTTCAGGTATTTTAGAGGTAAATAATTTCTAATTTTATACAGAATTCCAATTATTGGAGCTATATGTTTTCTCAATTTTTCAATGTGTTTGGACCATGTTAGATTTTCATCTATGAATAATCCAAGAAACTTTGCAGTGGAAGAGTATTTAATATTATCATTATTGAATTTAATTTGATTTTTTAAATCAGTAGATATATTTTTTCTGTCTATAAAAGTAAAAGATGATTTTTTATAATTTAGTGTTAGCTTGTGACATTTTAACCAACTAGAGATTTTGCTGATATCCTGCATCATATTAGTTTTGATTTCTTGTAAATTACTTCCACTATATACTATAGAAGTATCATCAGCAAACAAATTTATTTTTCCATTCAATTTCAAACTTATCAACGAATTTATATACATAAGAAAAAGAACTGGTCCCAGGATAGACCCTTGTGGAACACCACATAATACGGTTTTTTCTGAACCAGATATTTCTCCCATGCATACAAACTGTTTTCTATTAAATAGATAATTTTGAAACCATTTGAAAACCAATCCCCTAATTCCCATATGATACATAATATTCAACAAAATTTTATGATCCACTGTATCAAATGCTTTACTCAGATCCAGTGATAAGAGTCCACCATATTTTTTGGAGTCCAGATCAAGTTGGAACTGAGTTATCACATCCAAAACAGCTGATTCTGTGTCACTATATTTTCGAAATCCGTATTGAGCGTTATGTAATAATTTTGATTTATCAAGGTATTCCAATAATCTTGAATGAACAGTTTTTTCAATAATTCTAGAAAGTACTGATAATATTGAGATTGGTCTATAATTTGTCATTTCATATTTATTACCTGTTTTGAAAATTGGTTTTACCTTGGCAATTTTTGTTTTATCAGGAACTATGCCCGACAAAAAGGAAAAATTTATTAATTTGCTCATCAAAGGTGCCAGTTCTGATTTCACTACTTTAACAATTTTGATACTTATTTTGTCTAACCCTGGAGCTTTTTTTGCATTCAGTAAACTGATTATTTCTTCAATCTCTTCTGGGGTGGTAGGTTTCAGGTACATGGAAGTAGACTTTGACTCCATCGGATATTCATTTTGCCTGGGAATTTTGGCAGCTAAGCTGGGACCAACATTAATGAAATAATTATTGAATTACTCACAAATTTCATGTGGATCTTGTAGTATATTTCCATCAACGGAAATAAATTTTATGTTTTCAGTATTATCCTTACTTTTGTACTTTTGTACATTTTTGAGTTTTTCGCCGTAATATTTTTCTTTAGATTTTCGAACAGTTTGTTTTACAAGTTTATTGAAAAAATTGTAAGAATCAATTATTGATTGTACATTGGGATAACACTTTTTTTATAATGATATTTATCTCGCTGTTTTATCAATTTTGAAATCTTTTCATTGAACCATGGCTTAGAATCCTTTCTTATTTTTATTGCCTTTTCACAGGAACAATCCTCAAATATTTTCAATGTCATATCATATATCTTATTTACTTCATCATATTTGTGAAAGTTTTCATCAAAAATGTTCAATTCTTCTTTCAGTTTTACTTGATCGAAAACATGAAATTTCTTATAAGAAAACAGTTTTTTTGATTGCGTGTTTTTCATACAAATGTCCGTAACTATGAGTTTGTGGTCACTCAGGGCACTGTTTATGATAGAAATATTACATTCTTTAGTTGAGTTTGTCAATACATGATCAATTAAAGATGATGTATTCTTAATGTATCTGGTAGATATTTGATCATTGCAAATTTTGAAATTATTTGAATGGCAGATATCACTATAAAATTTTTTTGATCGTTATTCTTTAGAATATTTATGTTCATATCACCAAATATAAAACAGTCCAATTTAGTTTCGTTTATACTATAAAGTTTCTTATCGATTTGGTTCAGAAAAGTAGAAGCGTTTTCTTTTGGGGAACGTTCTGCATAGTGATGCGCAAAGCAAGACCAAGACCAAGACCTACATGGTCTTGGTATTGGTCTTGGTCTTGCACCCTTGGTATTGGTCTTGGTCTTGCATCAAATCCTTAGTCTTGGTCTTGGGTCTTGGTCTTGCATATACGGTCTTGGTATTGGTCTTGGTCTTGCTGCAAGACTTGCAAGACTTTGCAAGACTCTTGCAAAAATTTTGATCTTTTTATAAGTGTGAAAAGTTCTTGCGAATTTAAACCGTAATTGCTTAATCCAAATGAAGAAGAACCCTGCATATGTATGGGAAGTATGTAATTTATAATCTTATAAGATTGCCTATAATTATATTATCATTCGAAATGGATAAATATCGACCGTATAAAAAATTGTCATTGTCCAGAACAAACACGCCTGGTAATATAGAATAAGTAATGAAAATAAAACTAGTTGCCTAGAATTAAGTTAGGGCAAGTGTGATGCGTAAAAGTAAATTAATAATCACCATTCACATATGAGAATCGTATCTTACTAGCGCGACTTAGTCTGCTTGTGTTTTCTTGGTATCATCCGTCCCAACTGAGCACTCATTTTACTACATACTTCTACTTCATACTTCTATTTCATAATTCATTTTCTTACTCATTCTACAATGGTTTTGTACCATTTTCTTTAATAAAATAGAAAGAATCTCTGAAAGCGATCAAAAGTATTTCTGATAAAACTAACTTCAATTTTTGCAGAAAGCTTTTTCCAAAAAATTAAAATTAAAAACAGTTAGAGATTTAATACGCGCATTTATAAAATTAGGTATCTATTTAAAAAGTCAGTCGTGTGAATATCTCAGTTGACTTAGTTAATCAGCATGATCGAAAAAATAGTTTCAAAATAAGGGCAATATAAAATTTAAAATATCTCCAAAAGTGGCAACTGGATAAATGTCATCAACAAAATTCAGATTTATAGATGATTCTTAACGTTTAATTAAAACATTCTGCGCGATAGAAAAAATAATAAAAATAAAAAACCGAGTAGTTTACCTTCCCCTGGCTACGAACTGTCGGGATTCTTTGAAAACAGCTCGGTAAGGGAAATCCTAGAAGGGTTGAAATTACGGTATAGGTATAGGGTATTTAAGAATTTTTTAAAATCCTGAAATCCTAGAAGGGTAAAATGAACTCGCTTTTCACCCAACAACTTTTAATTAAATATTTTTAGAATCTGTAAAATAAAGATCGATCATAAGAGAGTTCAAATATTAAATTAATTAGGTTATTTATTAGCGTTTCTTATCTAATCATTGAGTAAAATAACATGTTTCCTACCAATTTGGTGTTTGGTTACGGAACTAGAAGAGTCTTGCAAGTCTCGCATGTCTTGCAGCAAGACCAAGACCAAGACCAGGTTAGTCTTGGTATTGGTCTTGCATCCCAGTGTTGGTCTTGGTCTTGGGTCTTGGTCTTGCATAGACGGTCTTGGTCTCGGTCTTGGTCTTGCAAAATTGCAAGACCAAGACCAAGACTGCAAGACCAAGACCAGTCTCGCAGCATCACTAGTTCTGCACCACCAAGAATAAGGTTGAACTTTGGTAATTTCACTTCTATATAAGCATTCTTAGTATCCTTGTCCATGATTTCAAAGTCTATGTTTTTCTCCACAAAAATTCCTATGCCACCTCCACGTTTCTCTCTTGATAAATATAATGAATTATAATTATTGAAATTATAATAAATTTCTTCTTTTTTACTCATCCAAGTTTCGGAAATGATCACAATATTTGCTTTTATAGTATTAATGATAATTTCTATTTCTTCCATTTTATTTTTCATTGATCTAGCATTAAAGTAGATTATTCTAAGACTCTCACATATTTTAGTGCGATAATCTGATATTGAAGTGTACTCATAAATACTGATATTTTTTTGTCAATTTTTTCATAAAAATCACTTATGCGAGTATTTTCCGGAGCCATTGATATTTTGAAAATGGTTGGAGTCGAATGTGGTAGTATTTCAGTTGCTGTAATCGATTTGTGATTCAAGCTGATTTCGATAATGAATATATGTTGGACACTCTATATGTGTAGCAAGGTGACTGATATCGTGACTGGTTTTATATTTAGTATTTGAATAAAGACAATTGCTGCATTTAAGAATTCCAATATTTTTGCAGGATGATAATTCATGTGAGCCTGAACACTGTGGACATACAATATCGTTTTTGCACTTCTTACCAGAATGTCCAAATCGAAAACATTTATCACATTGTGAAAGTTTGTTGTTCTGATAAACTTTCAGATTCTGCCAGCCAATAAATAATTTTCCTTTATCAATTGTCATAATTTTACGAAAAAATCTTCCACTGACTTCCACAAATGCAGTCAGGCAATCTTTATGTTGAAAGGTTCTTAAATGTTACATATATAAACATTAAAAAAATATAACATGTCAAGTATAGGTACATATTACATACCTAACTATACATAAATATCTATACATATTAATTTTGAGATACATCTGGAGAAAAATTATTATAATTATCATTATATAATTTTAGAATATAAGAATAAATGGAACTAAGTCCTTTTATATCTGAGCGTTTATTCATAGTGTTATTATGTTTCTTAATATTCACCATTTCTAAGAAACCACGTTTAAAATAATTTTTCTCAGAACATAGTGCAATAGTATTATCAAAATCAATACTAAGTTTCTTACTGATAGCATGTTCTGTCAAGGCACAAGATTTTTTATTTCGTCTAATATCACTTTTATGAGATGTAATTCTTCCCGAAATATTTCTGGAAGTTTGTATCTACTAACATATTCTTTCTCACGTCGACTTCAAAATGTAACACAAGAAAGTAAAATAATTTTTACGTTAGAATTTAATTTTAGTTTTCGTTTTGTAAGAATTATGTTTTAATTTAGTTTCGGGTTATTATTATTTGTGGGGTTTAATTATATAATGTGAGAGTTTTTTGAATTATTTTATTTTATTTTATTTATTTTATAATTTGACGTGTTACAATTGGATCCATTAGATGTATCTACTACAATCTTAGCAAATTGTATGTCGATACTTTAACATTTCATTAATTATTATATTTCTCTATTTACAGAACCTTATCGATTGATAATGGGATTTACCAATCCCGAAACATGTCTCGTTTAATAAATTTAATTTTTCAATAATATTGTGGAGATGACACATTATTTTATTTAAATATTATATATTAATAATGTAATAATAATGGAAACATATTATTAAATCCTAATATTAAAATTAGAATATTAAATTTAAAGAAATACTAAAACTCTGTTTAATATTTGATATATTCTGAAATACATTTGATGAGTTCTAATTTACATTTGGTAAGTTCTGAACTAAATTTGAAAAGCTCTGAATTACAATTCACTAATATGAAAAACATTTGACGAATTCTGAATTACAATTGACTAACATGAGATGCACTTAACGCTTTCTAAAATTCAATTGATTATTTTGAATTACATTTGATATCTTCTGATGTTAAATTGATGCTTTCTGAATTACATTTGGAAAATCTGTAGTAATTATAAACATAAATTTTGTTAAAGCAACTTTTTTCCTATGAAGGTGGTGAAGGGAACATTTTAGGCAAGTTGCATCAAAATCGTTATAGCCGTATTCGCGCTACACTCCTAATCAAAACACAATTTTTGGCTATTGCTACGGAAGTAACAAAAGAATGAAAATACAACGAATATGTTTTGAAGATAGTAGAATTGTTCACACGAATTGTTCACATGCTTTTTATGGAGTGAGATTAGTTTTCTAACCAATGGCTTCTCCACAAAAATTCAATTTCAATTTAGTATTTTTAGTAGTTTCAACACTTGAAAACTAGATAAAAGCGCTTATCACGAATAGGTAACTTTCAAACTAGAAGGTGAGATATGCTTAATAAATGCAGATTTAAAAATTTGTTTTGTTTGCTTGTTCAAAAGACCCCAAAGAGAGTCGGTAACAGAATATAGAAAGTTCCCAATCCCAAACTTTCTGTAGAGTTACACTTTCAATTTTCTGCAAATTTTTACTGCGCATAAATAGGCTTATTTATGAAAGAATTTCAATATTTATTATTCTGGTGAAGTTTTCGTAATCAATTTCATTTTACTGGTAAATAAACTCGTCTTCGATGCTTTTCATTATCATTTATTTAAAATGAACAAATTTTATATCACAAAATATCCTCTATTTCAGGGCAAGGTAGAGGCCGAAATGGAAATTCTAACCAGAGATGAGGCGACTAAAGAACCTGCCGGAATCGGTCGCCGTGAGCCACAAGCGCTGCCAGCGCCAAAGTTAGTATTCTGAGAAACTTTTTGTTATCCGCGGAAAATTAGGGTCAAGAAATTGAACCAGCGTATGTGGCAAGTAGCCAGCTACGTTTCATTAGAAAAATAAAACTGTTTTCGGAAGTATTGATTTAGGAGAAGTATAAATTGAATTTATGTCCGACATTATGGCCTTCCCGAATTTTGCTGAGTTCGATCAAAATTGATAGTTAAATGTTCATGTTGGCGAAAGTTGATGAAAGTATTTGCCACTTATGGCTCATAAAATATTCTTACATAAACTCAACTTGATAAACACGTCATGAATCCTTGTTTTATCTAGATACTGTTCTTGTGCATAATGCTCGATGAAAATTTGTTTGTTCATTGGGTACATCTTTTTATATTGGTTCCCTTTTGAGATCAATAAGTTTCAATAATCTTATGTATTCAATTATAGGGTTTCTTACTCCATGATATTTAGTGCGGGTGTTGGTAGGGCTTCAATAAATTGGCAATTATTTTGTTGACAGGGCGTGATCAATCCCCTTCCGAATTAAGTAGGTACGTTTTTGTTATATTGAATCTTGAACTGAACGTCTTACTGGCTAATGGATTAGTTTCTGAATATCATGGTTCTTTCCAAGCAAGCGTTTTCAATTATACTATGTACTCTTATCATAACAACTAGAATAAAATAGAAAATATACCTACTTTATTGTATCTGTAGACAATATATTTCCATGACGTAGCTCTAATGCTATATAATAAACATAAATAAATTTTATATATTTATTTAATTAAGTGACAGTCGCAGTTTTGAGATATGTTATCGTGGTGATAATAGATTCACTGTTTTTAATAAGGTTTGGCGGGCAATTGAGAAATTGTATACCCAGGCTTAAGAATTTAAAATAATTTTTCTTTTTCAGACGTCCAGACACGTCCTTTTCATGGTTCAGAAATCCTTTCTACGCTATCAAATATGCCTTGTGTAAAGTGTACAAATGGAAGATTATTAATTGTTGCATATTTATAGCTCTTATTGTTTTTGTAGCTTTAGCTTTTTATGCTTTCCCTGGATATACAATAAAGAAAATATTAGGTGCTTGATACATAAAGATTGAGCATTTCATTTCCGTCTTCGTTGTTTGATTACACCACCAAATGTGACAACAATTATTTGTAATTTGCAAAACAAATTAATTGTTATAGCTTTTGAAAGTTGATGACGTTTGTAGACTTACAAAGATAGCAAAGATTCATTGGAGGTTAGCTCCATTTATTTAAAGCACAATATATAGGTTATGAGAATAAATTTATAAACTAATACGATTTGGTACTTCATGACGCACGGATTCAACTGAGGTTTGGGGCCGGATAGAAAATGCGATAGTATGCGGATTCACATGCAAAAGTACCGGCAAACGTGCCATTAGGACTATCTTCTGTCGCCTCACGTCATAGTCTAAGATCCGAACCTAAATTGACCTTCACCGAGCTGATAATAGAATAAAACTTATTTTATAATAAATTAAGTATACTAGAAAATATATTTAAAATGGGTTGTAGAAAAAATCCTAGACAAAATATTTTTAATTATTAAAAAAAAAGATTTTTCATTAAATTTTGCAACATCAAGATAATTTTAATTTTATACTGGACTGTCTTGTCTTGTCTATAATTTACCTGGACAAACTACTATGCTGCCAAGTATAAACAGATATGTCGATGCCAGTTACTTTCACTTGTTATGATGATAGAAAAAATTGATATCAGCATAAGCGCTGTTTTATTGCTAACACGTTGATATAGGGTTGACTGCAAAAAATTTGGTCCTAATAGATGTCTGCGAATTTTAAAGATTTAAATTTCAACGCGTGTGAAAATGAGTGACTGAGAGATCCCAGGTAAGTATACCTGCTGTGTAATAATAAATGACCGAACATTGCAGTCATCTCTGATGAAACCTTTAATATAAGAAAGTGCGCATGCGCGGTACGTACACTATGGAAGGTTAATATTAAACAATATCACATACATTTAACAAATTTATATACATAAAATAAAAAGATGTTCTTGGGAATGCAGTCAAATAATGATTAAAATTCTTTGAATTAAGCCGAGAATTTAGCATAAATTTTTCCTGTTTTTAGCTGATTTATTCTAAATTCACGACTTTTGCCCTGAAGAGGAGAATAAACCTTCTCAAAAGGTCGGCTTAATTCAAATAATTTTATTCATTAAATGACTGCTTCTCCGAGAACATGTTTTTATTTAATATAGAAACAGTCAAGAATACAAAATCAATATACATATATATATATATATATATATATACATCTCGGTATCATTCTGGCGTCCTTTCAAAAAACAGTAATGAAGCGTCCTTGCCGTATATATTTCACTTCGCCATCAATGTGAGCTCCGTTCATTCTATAGCCGTTTGGGCGTCCAATGTATATAATAATTTCAATCTTACAAACAATAGAGCGTCCATATGGTGTATATTTATTTCATTTACCGTAAATACAGCGTCCGGCGCTATTGCCAAATGTGCAGTGGAATGGGATGATGAAATGTGATTTTAAATATATTTCTCGTATTTTGAAACTACCAGCGACTGCCTAGCATTGGTTGTTTCTCCGAATAGTATTTCATCTGACTTTTTGTTCCTTAAACTTTATTATAATTACTCAATTGTCATATATTCTATAATTCAATTTATACAAAATGGAATTGTAGATGCTAATGATTTTAAAATGTAAACTCATTTTCATTTTTGTCATTATTTCTGTCTCCAACATCAAATAGAAATAGAAATATTTATTTCATGTAAACAATTAGGCATGTATACTTTTGTCCTGGATAGTGATATAGATCACACCAAATAAAATAAATTAAAATACGCTTCAGATGAAGACATAATAAACATACAAGTGACAAAGTACATATAACTTAATTCAAGACAAGGATTATGAACATGTTAAAAAAAGAAAATAATAGTAATAACAATCTAGAAAAAAGGGTAAAAAAAGGATTACCTACATAAATGTACTTACAACATGTTCCAGATAATCATCTAAGAAGTTAAAACGGTGTTATGTTAAATATTTACGGATCTTAATTTTGAGTGATGCACAAGACGTATTATTATCTTTGAATTGTTTGGCAAAGCATTATTCAATTTTATGCCCAGAAATTTATAGGAATTATGGGTCTATGTCTGAATAATGGAGGACAGATATAGTTTTTTTTCTCTTGTATTATAAGAGTAAACATAATCGTGCTGGATTCTTTGGCATGTTTTTTATATGAAGCAGGCACTGCAAAATGCAGCAACATGGTAATTGCAGGATGTTCAATTTTTCTAACAATGGCTTACAGTGATCATCATATTTGCTGGATGTTATTATTCGAATGACTTTTTTTGTGCAATACATATTTTGGGGCTGTGACATGTGTTTCTCCAGATTATCAAGGCATACGGTCACTATTATGCTATGAAACATAAAATATGCCTTTCTTAGATAATCTTTATCTACATTCAGCTTCAGTTACCTGAAAGTATTTCCCTTTTTATAGATAGGTGTAACTTTGGAAACCTTGAGAATATCTGGAAAAATACATGTACCTACTCATACGAAGATTAAATAGATTCGGTAAAGAAATCGCTACATTTTTATTTATCTGCGGCTCTAGAATTTTTCAGTTTATGAACAATGTTCAATATTTCTGATTAACTTGTTGGATGTAGGTAAGAAGTCAAATGGTTTATTGCTATTTTTTGCATGCAAGAATCGAAGGGATTTGCAATATAGTTCGCAGAATTTTGCATTAAATTGTTTATGCAATGTTCAAAAGAGTTGGCAAAGTCCTCAGCGGATAAATTGCTCTCATTCCTTAGGTTATTAGTTTTACCTATATTTGTATTTAATATTCCCCAGGCTGACTTTTGCTTATTTTTGATTCAGATATTATCTTATTATTAAACTCCACTTTTTTCGATTTGTTAATGTTAAGTAATTCGAAGCTATCGAGCGTCCTGGTCACTTCGGCAATAGTATGAACCTGGGTTAGTTGTGACTTAAGATTTTTAATATCAGGAGAATTGTCTCGTACTTGAAGCTAGCAGAGCAAAGTGAGCAGAATCAAAATTACAAATTTGGTGCTTGCAGAGCTAATTAATTGCTAATTAACTGCTGTATACCGAAATGAATTGCTCTTATAGTTTTTTTTAATGGCTGCTTTGCTAGCTGTAAATCTAAAGCTTACAGAGCAACATTTAAAAATATTTTTTTAGTACTTTTTTTGTGTTTATAGGGCTAATTAAGTTCTAATTAAGTGCTTTATTCAGAAATTAATTACTCATATGGTTTTTGGAAAATGGCTGCTTTGCTTTAAAAAATCAACTTTTCCGAGAAAATTTTATTTGGTGCTTGTAGACCGAATAAAGTGCTAATTAATTGCTGTATTCCGAAATTAATTGGTCTTACATTTTTTTAATGGCTGCTTTGCTAGCTTTAGATCTAAAGATAGCTGAGCAACCTTTAAAAATATTCATTGAGAACTTCTTTTTTAGTGCTTAAGGTCTAATTAAGTATTCCGACATTAATTGTTGTTTTATGGTTCTTAGGAAAATGTATGCTTTGTTTTTAAAAAATATTTTTTTCTAGAAAATCGTAGTTGATGCTTGTAGAGCTAATTAAGTGCTAATTATTTGCTTTATTCCGAAATTAATTGCTCTTATAGTTTTTTCTAAATAGCTGCTTTGCTAGCTTTAGATATAAGTCTAACAGAGCAGCTTTTAAAAATCAACTTTTCGAGAACTTCTTTTAGTGTTTATAGGGCTAATTAAGTGCTGTATTCCAAACTCAATTGTTCTTAAAGTTTTCGGAAAATGACTGCTTTGCTTCAAGAAACACTTTTTCGAGAAATACTTTTTTCGTGCTTGTAGAGCTAATTAATTGTTAATTAAATGCTGCATTCCGAAATTATCGGCTCTTATAGTTTTTAGAAAATGGCAGAGATTGTCGCTATCAGAGCAAAAACATATAATCTATACACCCGATATATAAACTATATCGGTAACCATTATTTGAGGTATTTTTTATAAAAAATCAATAAAATTTACATATTTCCTATGTTATATAATCAAGTGCTGTTCCCCGAAATTAATTTCTATAATATTTCGGCCAATACAATTATATCCGTAAGAAAAGTACTTACCGACGTGGTTAGTAATGAACTTATCCACCGGTAAACCTATCTTACAGTCATAGGAACATATACGGTTAGCAATCGAAAACCGTCCGGTCCTACAAAAATTAAGTTTTATCCCTTAGCTTTTTAGTATCAGAATTGTACATTTCTTCATTGGGAGAGATAATAAATTCAAAAACATTAAAATCTCAATTTTAAAATGGAATTAAAAATGGATTACATAAAATTAAGTAGTTTCAAGTTGCCCGGTGTACCTTTAAAGCTATAAATATCCCCACAATAGATAAATTGACATTTTTATTTGTCTTAAAAGAACGTTCTCTCTCAAAAAATTATTAGAACAATTAATTTCGGAGTACCGCACTTAATAAGCCCTACAATCGCTAAAACAAAAGTTCTGAAAAATTTTCAAAGGTTGCTCTGCTAGCTTTAGATCTAAAGCTAACAAAGCAGCAATTTTTTTTTAATATCAGAGCAATTAATTTCGGAATACAGCATTTAATTAGCACTTAATTAGCTCTACAAGGACCAAATAAGATTATCCCGAAATAATAGATTTTTTAAAGTATCCATTATCCGAAAAACTATAAATAAGAATAAATAATTTCGGAATACAGCACTTAATTAACAATTAATTAACCTTAACAGCACTATAAAAGAAGTTCTAAAAAAGTAAGTTTTCAAAGGTTGCTGTGCTAGCTTTAGTCTAAAGCTAGCAAAGCAGCCATTTTCCAAAAATAAAAACTATAAGAGCAATTAATTTCGGAACACAGCATTTAATTAGCTCTACAACAGATTTGTATTTTTGATTCTACTCACTTTGCTCTGCCAGCTTTAGGGACGTAGAAATCTCAACATTTTAAAGTTATTTTCAGGGATACATAACTTTTTTTTATGGAAAACGAGATGTTTAAAGATCTGACAGAGTAAACTAAATGAGCAGCTTTTGTTTCTGGATCTAAATGGCATATATTTCAGATCATTTCATCTAATGCAGCTGTGAAACCTGAGATAGATTTTTTTGACATTGGTCGACACATGATAAAATTCCTTTATGGTCGGACAAGTGCGGCTCTATGACTTCAAGAATGAAAATGTTATCATCTAAATTTGTGAACAGATTATCGACTCTAGTTTCTCTAGATTTAGTTATCCGCTGGTGTCAACAAAAACTTTTTCTAGCATATCATGTGATAAAAAATATGTTTGCATTCAGTTAATTTATTGTCACTGGTTTTAAGTCTTAAAACTATAATTGAAAGTCACCGACAGCCTGTACCTTATTATTGGAGTTTTTTTCTGATAATATTCTGTGCAGATAATATTAAAAAAAATTACTATCACCATCCGGTGATCTGTAGGCACAACAAAAACTAATTTTCATATTTTTAAGCTGTGTTGATTCTGCATCTATCTTCGCGCAAAGATCTTTTACACAAATGTTATGGAAATCTAAATTGGTCTTAGTATAAATGCCACCATGAATACAAATCTGTCGAATATGATTTATTAGTCTATATCCTCGCGGAATACGATACGATAGAGTTTATGTCCTCCATTTTAAATGAAACGTCTGTCAGTAATAGTACGTCAATATTGTTCGTATTGTTAGTTCACTTTGTTCCCAATACATTGAATAATGATAAAAAAAAAAAAATTAAATATATACTATAAATAAAAAAAATTCAAAGAATGGTTTTTATCTAGAGCGATTTTTTCTTCTATTGATTCGAATGGCACCAGGTTTATCCACATGATCACAAACGAATAATTTATAAGTGCTTCGAATATATATCAGAAGACCCTATATGAGCGTAAAAGTCGTTGAAATGAAATTCATGTGTTTCGTTGTTGCCAGATTGCCGGACGCCCAATACGCGATGGAATGAAAGTTAACGTATTCAAAATGAATATTTCAGCGCCGCGCTGCGCCAGATATATCGAACTAATTATATTCGAATATCAATCAAAAATCTCTTGGGACGTGCATGGAGCGTCCTTCCAATTTTTGTTCCATCGGTTAAGATGATCATCTTGACCAGAATTACACTGATGTGTAATAGAGCGTCCGTATACGGACGCTCAATTACCACGGACGCTCTATTAAATGCAATTCGTAAATGTACGGACGCTCTATTGATAGGAAGATATATATATATATATATATATATATATATATATATATATATATATATATATATATATATATATATATATATATATATATTTATGTAAACAGGGTGGTTATTGGGAATGGCAGCATGAATAAAGAGAGCTCTTTCAACTCACTCCGAGCTTTCGGAATTGTTTATTTCCATTTTCAATTCAAATTCCCTTTTAAAGTTTCATAGAAATACTTATGGTATATAGTATAGTAGTACTCATGACCCCTGGAATCAAAATCCAGAAGTAGTTAGCATTATACAGTGCGTTCCCAAATTATGGAAACGTTCCATATTCTCTTGAATATTAACAAATGGAGAGAAGCCTTAGATAGGTAAATTTTTGATCATAATTGCCGATTTTTTAATGCAGAAAGTTTCATTTTACTACCTCCACCTGCCAAACTATGAACTCATGGCTATTTTTTCAAATAGAAAAGCCTATATGATACATAAATGCAAAAGAAGAGTCCGTTTGATTGATATACACAAGAATCTTTGCAAGAAATATATTTAAATTTTTCACATTTGAATTGCAAGGCGGGATGAAAGCAAGATGGCGTCGGCTGGTTAACATGATGATGATGATTATGCATTTAACTTTATGATTGAACTTTTATGTTTCATAATTAAAAGTTACTATGGAATTATGTTATGAATAAACGTTCGGATATATATGGACTTAGTTCCATTTACTCATATATTTTAAAATTATATAATGATAATTATCATAGTGTGCCATCTGATGTTTCTCTAAATTAATATATTGTTTCATATTATACAAGATAATGCCATATTTTTATATTATATCCATTTTTTTAAATGATATATCCTGTGATTAACTTCTGAAGTGTGTTCCATTTTTATTAGCTACATACATAGATTGATCTTAGTATGCGTAATTCCATAGTAACTTTTAATTATGAAACATAAAAGTTCAATCATAAAGTTAAATGCATAATAACAAATGTTTGTAGCTGGTAAATTTCATTAATCTCACGATTGTAAGTAGTTCATATTATTAATATTTTTTGTTATAATTAATTTGTTCGTTATTTTAGTTTGTCCCGATGAAGGTAACAAGCGTTACCGAAAGCTCGACATTGATTAAAGAGTTTTAATTTTATTGGCATTTTGACTGCAACCCCAATCATTAAAAATTCATTATTAATTAGACAGTCAAGAATTTACAATTATATATATATATATATATATATAATATAATTTTAGTAATTCACTGCCGAGAATGTATAACCAAAGTGACAAACATTAATAGGGTTGCGGCACTATGGGCTGTAGGATAATGAAAACTCTTTTTCAATTACCAACGTTTCGATAGCGGTGGCTATCTTTTTCAAGGCTGTATTAAAATAAAAGAAAGTTACAAAGAAGTACTTAATTAAAAGGATATAAGAATCATCGAAATAATAATCAAGAAAAATAGTTATATATAAAAACACGTTATACGAACTCCTACTTACATTGATTTGAGTGTTAAATATAGTTAGGTACATCATTCATTCTTATGTTATCAAAACTAAATTGATAATGATAATGATAATGATGTACCTAACTATATTTAACACTCAAATCAATGTAAGTAGGAGTTCGTATAACGTGTTTTTATATATAACTATTTTTCTTGATTATTATTTCGATGATTCTTATATCCTTTTAATTAAGTACTTCTTTGTAACTTTCTTTTATTTTAATACAGCCTTGAAAAAGATAGCCACCGCTATCGAAACGTTGGTAATTGAAAAAGAGTTTTCATTATCCTACAGCCCATAGTGCCGCAACCCTATGAATGTTTGTCACTTTGGTTATATATATATATATATATATATATATATATATATATATATATATATATATATATATATATATATATATTTAGGGAGCAGCTTCTCTTCTATAGAGCTCTTATTAAATTGAATTGCGAATAACGCGTCAATCCGTTTTTTGACAATTTCTCCAATCGTCCAAATAACTTTTTTTGTCCAGTGTCCAGACTATGAATAAGTGAACCAATATTTTCCATATTTTTATTGCAACGTTTCGATTACTTTATGTAATCATTTTCAAGCTTAACTAATGTCTAAATGCTGTCGATTGAATATTTATAGTGGTTACATAATTAGGTGACCATTAAGATTCAATTAAGGTTGTAATTTCCGGTATTGTTACCGTGTAGGTAGAGGGTCCGTGTTGATCCTGTAAATTGCAGATTTATCTCGGGTCGGGAATTCCTAATGACCAGCGCTTCGTGGATTTGCAGCCTTTGGAATTCTTGAATTTTCTTAATGATGCAGGTGTTGTTTACAAGGGCATCTCTGGTAAGAGTTGTATTGTGTTTGTTAGTGAAATGTTTTTTGATGGCTCCAATTTGAAGGTGCATTGTTAATCTTCTGGATAAGGTTGTTGTTGTCATACCAACGTATTCTCCTTTACGAGGCTCACAGTCCTCGTGTTTGTATGTGAATTGGTAGATTACGTTGGTTTGTTTCAATGTGCTCGTCTCAGGATTCATGTTGTTCCTCATGAGTAGATGGGCGGTCTTGAGGTTTTTGTAATAAATTCTTAGTTGGATCTTGTCGTTGTTATTTAAACATACGATGTTGTTTCTGACTATCTCTTTTAACACTCTTTCCTCCCTTTTTTTAAGATCTAGAGAATTGATTTTTGTAGTATAATATATGTTTTGTCACGTTTATATCTTCGTGTGTGGTTTTTGGATTGGCCTGTTCGTCTAGATATCTTTTTAATAAACTATCGAAGGTCCTGTTGCTGTAGCCGTTGTTTATTAATGTTTGTTTGAGTTTCTCAGTCGCTGAACTGAAGTTTGCACAAGTTGATGATATTTTATATGCTCGGTGGATTAGGTTGGTGATGGTTCCTGTTTTATATCGATCTGGGCATTTACTTTGAGCATTTAGGTATGACCCCGAATGAGAGGGTTTTGTGTATACGGCCGTCTCATATCTACCGCTCGTGTAGTCCACCTGCACATCCAAGAAGTTGATAACTTTGTCCTAGTTTTCTTCAATGGTGAATTTTAATCCTGAAGTTGTTTCAAATCTATTTTTTAGGGCCTTCAGGTCGTCACAACTATTAGTCACGACAAAGCAGTCATCTACGTATCTGCAATATACGCCTGGTTTTAAGATTACATCTTCAAAGACGAAGTTTTCGATGTGGCTCATGTAAAAATTAGCAAAGGCAACACCTAGAGGCGAACCCATTGCAACACCATCAATCTGCTGGTATAATGACCCATCTATATGTCGGAATAGTGTCTCCGTGGTGCAAGCCTTGAGTAATGCTTTCATTGTATCTGGTGTTATAGCTGGATGAGGTATCGTGGGGTGCGAATACGTCGAATTACAGATGATGTCGATGGTTTTCTTTATTGGTACATTAGTAAAAAGAGATTCTACGTCCAGGGAGGCGACAAAACCTTGTGCATCTGTGCATTTGATAATATCCAAGCATTGATCGGTGGATGACAATGAATATTTTGTTTGCAAATATGGTGTAATTATAAGGTTGATTTCTTTGGCCGTTTTGTAAGTTGGTGTTAAAACTTGTGATATAATTGGCCTCAGTGGATTATTTGCTTTGTGAGTCTGTGTCTGTGTGTGATGGTCTGGTGTTGCATTAGGATTTCTTGGAAATGTTGCTTTATGTTGGCGTGCAGTTTATTGTGGATGTCAGCTTTGCCTATCTCTTCTTCGAGAGCTACGATGTTTTGTCATAATTCATTGTGTCTCTGGATGGATTTCTCCAATTGGAACTCAATGAGATTTACCCGGTACTTCCTGGTAAATTCTTCGTTGCGAAGAAACGAAGAATTTACCATCACAAAAAACAGGATACAGAAAAAACTGAATAAACTATACCAGGGTCAAGTAGTGCTTCGAGAGGAGAAAGAAAACTTCATCAACCTATCATCATACGAGCCAAGTGACGTAGAAAAAGAAGTGTTGAACTTAGGCATCAACTGTCATATCAAGAGCAAGTTTGACCCATTGGAAATGTCTACAGAACTGGAACTACTATACTGCTCAATTCAAAAACTCGAAACATATGGTGTAGTCCGGATGGGAGAGAGCCTCCTTGACTTAATACGAGCGGAATCAACCAAGCGTCGGGACTATAGACCTAGCGATCTATTGTCAAAAGAAAAGCAGAAGGTTGCTCGAGAACTGAAGAATAAAGAAAATCTTGTGATTAGAAAAGCAGATAAAGCAAACTTACTTGTATTACTTGACAAAGAGGATTACAAACAAAAACTGGATGCTATTCTCGGAGATACCTCGAAAATTAGGAAAGTAGTAAGGAACACGACAGCACAATGGAAAACATCTGTAAATAGCCTTATAAAGAAAGCCAACCGAGAAGCTAAATCCGAGATACTAACACCTATTATAGGAGAATATGCACCAGGCTACATTTATGGAAATATCAAGAGTCACAAAGCAAATAATCCACTGAGGCCAATTATATCACAGGTTTTAACACCATCTAACAAAACGGCCAAAAAAATCAACCGTATAATTACACCATATTTGCAAACAAAATATTCATTGTCATCCACCGATCAATTCTTGGATATTATCAAATGCACAGATGCACAAGGTTTTGTCGCCTCCCTGGACGTAGAATCACTATACCTCCTCCAGCCATAACACCAGATACAATGAAAGCATTACTCAGGGCTTGCACCACGGAGACACTATTCCGACATATAGATGGGTCATTATACCAGCAGATTGATGGTGTTGCAATGGGTTCGCCTCTAGGAGTTGCCTTGGCTAATTTTTACATGAGCGAAAACTTCGTCTTAGAAAATGTAACCTTAAAACCAGGCGTATATTGCAGATACGTAGATGACTGCTTTGTCGTGACTAATAGTTGTGACGACCTGAAGGCCCTAAAAAATCGATTTGAAACAACTTCAGGATTAAAATTCACCATTGAAGAAAACCAGGATAAAGTTATCATCTTCTTGGATGTGCAGGTGGACTACACGAGCGGTAGATATGAGGCCGTATACACAAAACCCTCTCATTCGGGGTCATACCTAAATGCCCAAAGTACCATCACCAACCTAATCCACCGAGCATATAAAATATCATCAACTTATGCAAACTTCAGTTCAGCGACTGAGAAACTCAAACTTCGATAGTTTATTAAAAAGATATCTAGACGAACAGGCCAATCCAAAAACCACACACGAAGATATAAACGTGACAAAACATATGTTATACTACAAAAATCAATTCTCTAGATCTTACAAATCGGATGAAAGAGTGTTAAAAGAGATAGAAACAACATCGTATGTTTAAATAACAACGACAAGATCCAACTAAGAATTTATTACAAAAACCTCAAGACCGCCCGTCTACTCATGAGGAACAACATGAATCCTGAGACGAGCACATTGAAACAAACCAACGTAATCTACCAATTCACATGCAAACACGAGGACTCTGAGCCTCGTAAAGTAGAATACGTTGGTATGACAACAACAAACTTATCCAGAAGATTAACAATACACCTTCAAAATGGAGCCATCAAAAAACATTTCACTAACAAACACAATAAAACTCTTACCAGAGATGCCCTTGTAAACAACACCTGCATCATTAAGAAAATTCAAGAATTCCAAAGGCTGCAAATCCACGAAGCGCTGGTCATTAGGAATTCCCGACCCGAGATAAATCTGCAATTTACAGGATCAACACGGACCCTCTACCTACACGGTAACAATCCCGGAAATTACAACCTTAATTGAATCTTAATGGTCACCTAATTATGTAACCACTATAAATATTCAATCGACAGCATTTAGACATTAGTTAAGCTTGAAAATGATTATATGAAGTAATCGAAACGTTGCAATAAAAATATGGAAAAAATTGGTTCATTTATTCATAGTCTGGACACTGGAGAAAAAAAAGTTATTTAGACGATTGGAGAAATTGTCAAAAAAACGGATTGACGCGTTATTAGGTTAGGCTTAACCCCTGAAGATACCAATATTATTGGCGAAACATTTGTGGGGTTTAAGAAAATAAAGTGTTGTTGTTTAATGTGGTAATTTTCTGTTTATTATTTTTAATTTTCACATTTATAATGACCAAAAAAACAACTTTGCAAATTGCCCACTTGTATTCACAAGAACAATTTTGATTGGATTTGATAGATTCAAACGATCAATATATGATAAAGATTTTGATACCTATCTTTGCAGTTGCTTTCTTCATCAGATGCAGTACAAACGAGAGGCTTCAAACTTCTCCGTAAGTATCGTGAAGGGAGAGGTGGTGGTTGGGCTCTGTATATAAAAACAAATATATACGCAAGAATAATTGCTCTATGTTGTTGCCAGTTAGAATATTTATTCATCGAGGTAAAAGAGAGTAACATCGTTTTCGCTTTTGGAGTGGTATACCGTCCTACAAATTACGTTGCTTTCTCTGCTATCGAAGCTTCTGATAATATTATTTTCCACTTGTCTGCAGAATACAGATCTATAGTTATTGTTGGATGAGTGAATGTAAACATTTTCAATTTGTCATCTGCAGCTGCTTTGACGCCTATATTTTTACGCAACTTGTTGCTTGTTCACCAAGTAACACGTGTATGTGCTAATACTTCTACTCTCTTAGATCCAGTTTTTACAACATTTCCTCAATAGTTTTCTTACTTCAAAATTTGCAATGCCATCCTAATATTTGACTGAGGCAAAGTCACTTTGTCATTATTCAAATTTCAGCAACGTTTCAATGAATACAAAGATTTTCCGTAGCCTAAGGAATCAGACTTTCTATAGAAGATCTTTGTGGCTAACCACGGCACACTTTATTGTCTATAGATGATAAACTTGAAATGTTTACTGATATTATCAAGAACTCATTTGATATACAAGCACCTTTGATCAAATCTCGAATTAGCAAACCTGGATGTATTTGGGTAACTAATGACGTGAAACTGCTGATGATAGATCAAGATATAGCTAAATTCAAATTTAAAAATAATCATTGCACTCAGAACGATAGTGATTATAAAATTATACGTAAAAACACTGCCAAACTCAGACAGAAAAAATCAGTATATTTATTTGAATTGGCTCTCGAAAGAAAGAACAAGGCGGCAATTCTGGAAAACAATGAATGATCTAAAAATGACCACTTCACAAATGGTTTTATGAAAATTAGCAATTGAATCGAAAAAATATAATTTTATAACAGTGTTTAATTCAATCCGAATATTCTTTTTAATTCCTCACTTTCAAATGGAGATGATGTAGCCGAAGCGCTGCTTCGTATTGAGTCAAGTGCAATCGGTTTTGACATTATTTCCCTTAAAATGTTGAAGCTAACCTGTAGTTATGCTACGGCACTCTTATATAATAAACTGTTGCTAAGTAAGTGGATACTCCCCTAACATAAGGAAGCAACCTATGGTTTTTTCATTATAAGTTTATCAGTTCACTGTGTTCACTGTTTTAAGACCTATAGATTTACTCCCAGTGTTCTCAAAACTGATAGAAAAAAAATCACAAGCAAATTTTAAAATATTTTCTTACAAGTTCAATAATCCCTTCAAATCAATCCGGATTTAGGGTTAGGCATAGTATCTACAACTACAGTTTTGCTTGGTCTGACTGATAATATAGTTCGGGCGCTTGATAAGCGAATGGCAACTGTTCTCTTGACATTCGATCTTTCAAAATCGTTTGGCACTATTCTATGGCAATGTTGACCACGACTTGTTTTCAAAACTGTCTTACTTTGGCTTGGATGAAATACATGGATTTTTTTCCGGAACTATTTACTAAGTTGGAAACAAACGGTAGTTATAAATAATATGTAATCCCTTTGTAAGGGTATATATGCTGGCATGCCACAAGGCTTTATTTTGGAACCACTGCTCTTCCACGTGTAAATTTCAGACTCACCTCTTACGAAGCAGTTCCTGATCCAACTGACTTGCAAAGGGCATCTCATTGTATCAGTCTGGACTTAGCTAAAATATCTGAGTTCTCGGAAAGCATAACTAAAATTTAATTCTGTTAAATACTGTGGAATCAATTTTTTTAATGTTAGAATAAAAATCCCTGAGTGAACCACTTGTTATGAGTCATCGACTGCTTCTTTCTCACAGTCTAGTATATTTAAAAACAAAATTGATCGCAAGGAAATCTGTTCACTCTATCGACTTACTTAGAAAACAATTATTGCTTACCATGCCTCAACATTCTACTTCTATAGTCCAACGCTCCTTCACATTCAGATCAGTAGTAAAGTATAATCAAGTTATACATATACTCAAACATCTGCCTATTGGCAATTTTAAAACGACAGTTAGATATGTTCTACTGGAAAAAAAATGTCTTCTTGCGTAAGTAACTTGTTTTGTATATTAGGGTTAATTTAGATAAGTTTAGGTTAATTTGGGTTAAATGTAAGAATACCATTATACTAAATTTCGCCCATTGTGCATTTAACTTTTTTATTGATATTTTTTGTGAAATTAGACTATCTTACAACATAAAAATTGTATTTATTATGTGTAATTATTAATGCTGCTGTCGACAGTGGGCTGATTTAACCCGAACAATGATAACTAATTGTTATCTGGAATGCTGAGAAATCACATTTGCGGATAGCCTACTTAAGATGATTTTTTGAATCACTTCATCTAAGAAGTCGCTATTGGGACATGGAACCATAGAGGCTCATATACATTTATGCAAATGGGTTCAGTCACTGGAACTGTTACGCCTCTAAATATCTAAGCAACTGATACGTCAAACGTGAGGAATATTGTTTGATTATGTCCTTGCGACTGTAAATCTGTGATTCTCTGTCTAATTATTCGAAGATAAGTATGGTACGCTTCAAATCATGTAAAGTGATAAAAAGCAGTTTTACTCTATGTCAGCTTTTAAGAAAAAACTTTAATGTATAACTCTTTGTTTTTTATTTCAATTGTTAGATAGTGATAGTTTTTATTATACTGGATTTAATTATTATCATAGGATATGAAACTTTTTTGAATGCAATAATACTTAGGGAAGTTTTGAAATACTCTTTATCATTCTAGAAACCCCTGTTTTCCACTAAAAAACTAGAGCAATTTCGAATACGAAGAATCGGTAAATGTTTCACTTATTAAGTTTCATTGGTTTGGAGGAAAGTCTACGCAGTTTGTTGATTCAAGAAAAAACATATTGTGCCTTGATAAGAGCGAGATGTGCTTACGACAAAACGTCGGCGTGGATGCTAATTTTAGTTTCCTCCCTCCTCCCATTATCATTCGTATTCAATCAACATAATAAAACTGATGCTTTTTCCAATACACAAATGCAAGTGTTATTTAGGGTTCGGCATTACTCATTCATAGAAGTTGTACCGTGAAACACGCCATCTTGCAGCTTGTTGTATTACATACGTAACAACGGTGGAAAACTAATCTGCTAATTCGTACAATTAATATTTACACATTGGAGTGCGCGTCTGATACTGGGCTTCGATCGTAAACACACACTCATAAAGATTATGGTGTCAATTTTTCCGGCATTGGTACTGACGAGACTTTCGCGGTGACGTGTTGACGGTTTATTGCAACCCCGTTGTCGTATTTGTATGTGAGCTATAAAATGGATGTGTAATAACATAAAAAAGAGGTGAGATTGATAATATCATTTTAGATATACTTACTTTTTTAATTTTTTCCTAATGGCTTTGTCATAACAACTCTTAATTTTCTATTCAGTTGTCTTTTCTGTTGCCTAAAATGGAATAAAGATATAATATATCTACAAAGTTTACCTAGTGAATCTAAACAGCAATTATTTAATTATAACAGGATCGCAAGAAAGTCTAGTTTTTAACCGACTTCTGCAAAGATGTACATATACAATTCGACTGTATGTTTGTTTTTTATATTTAAATGTGCACCGATTTTGATTATTCTTTTTTCATTTGAAAGAGGAAGACTGAAAGATGGACCCATATTCGAAATTTCACGCCTCAACCCTTCGACTATTGGGGAAATATATTTTTCAAAAAATAAAACTTTCATTGCTAAATCTTGTGGAACATGCGATTTCTTGAGACATATTTTCTTGAAAACTTCTAGATAAATCTATGGGTTTTGTAGTTTGGGCTCTGAGAAGGTGAATTCTTATTTCATCTTCTTTAGTAACTTATAACAATAATATATATAAGATATTTTTCTTGTAGGAAATAGAATAATTAAGAAAATAATAATTTGCTATTTGAATTATTGAGATCAACAGAAATATTCACGTGTAGGTACTTATAATTTTTACTTTCCTGAGCTACTATAGTAGCTGTATAAGGAAAGTATTGTAATCGCGTGAAATTTTCGTTATCGAGATTTTTACAAATGTTGACGTCTAATAAACATAAATATACTTTCAGCCATTGGCCTGTCTGTCTGTCTGTACGTCTATCTGTCTGTCTGTACGTCTATCTGTCTGTCTATGACAGCATTATCTCGGGAACGAATTGCTGTATTTTATTGCATTCTTTTTTATTTTGTTTGGTACCAATACCACTCGCTGGTGGCACTGAATGATAATCCTGTATTCACTGGGTGCTGAGCTACAGCCAAAAAACGTGGAGGATTTTAAATAAACTTGCCTAAAGTATTCTTCTGAGAGCACTTTACCACCCACATACAGCGCCATCTCTGAGAACAAGCACAAAAAAGTTATGCTTGAATAAAATTCCACATTTTCCACATGTTTCTTCAGATTCTGGCTAAACATTTGTTGTTAGTCTTAACATGCTGAACAAAATGAGTGGTAGCACGATTTGACCAGGATATTTTTACTTTACAATCGCTATTATCGTCGTGTGAGTGGACAAACCAGATTTTTAATATTCATTTGCGTGATTAAATTAATACCTGGTAGAAGAATAAAATAAAAATACATGACGTTAGTTGGTGTCAAGAGTCTTCTATAGATGATAATCATCTCTTGGTACTAATTTCAAAATCTTGATGATTCTTACATGTATCGTTATTTTATTATTTTTAGTGCATCACCTAATGAAGTCGGTCCTGTTTTTAAAAAGTTATTTATTTCTGTACATATCAACTTTACAGTCCATGCTAAGCTACTGCATTCAGATCACGATCACACTCATATTCAATATGAATTCATCATCCATTTCAGTAGGACCGTCTTTATTAGTTGATGCACTACAAATTCAAAATAAGGTTAGTTTATTGTTAGTGCTGGTACTTTTGAAGTTGGTGCCAAAATTACCAGCACCCGTAATTCAATTAACCTTAATTTAAATGCATAATAAATACATTGTTGTTGGGGATCATTTTTCTTGCGTAAAGGTGAAGGAGAACTAAAAATTATTCTAAATGAGAGGATAAGTAATATTTATTTTTCAGTCATTTGCTCATTGCCTGCCTGAAATTTATTATGTTGGAAGTTGTTAGTGATTTCTTATTGAATATTAGTAGTTAATTTATAGTATTTCCAATTTACACATTGACTTAAGGTATTCATTAATTTTAAAGAAAATTAAGAAACTATGATAATGGTACTTTTTGCTTATAATAATAAATAGGGTAATCGATTTGAAAATATGTTATTGTATGTTATGTATATGGTATATGAGTTTCAACCTACACATGATAGTTATTTATTATACAAGGGCATAAAGTACTAGATTTTAGCTCGGGGTTGTGTTGTCGACCGACGCATAGCGAGAGCCAAAATCTAATATTTTTCCCATGTATAATACACTATTTTTTTCGGTGACGGGAAAAACGATGATTTTATATTGAAAAAAAAAGTCATAAGAATATCGAAGTAAAGTTTGAAGTTTTAAAGTGGTAGGCGACAATTAGACATTCGTTGCTAAGGAAACCTTTAAAGTTATCAAATATCTGTCAGTTTAATTCTATGTTTTTGATTGATATGTATGTGTATATATATCTACCCGGGAAAAAAGTGATACTTTGTCACCTGTCACCAGAGAAAAAATGTCAAACTTTTTTCCCGTCACAGAAAAAACATATTATATAAAAAACAATGTAAAAATAGATTTTTATTATAACATCACTTATTTAACGGGAAAAATCCCCTTTGCATTATTTTTTTAAGAAGTTTACAAAAAGTTGCGAGCATTGGATACAATTTTCTAACAAAATCGATTATATCTTTTGATGATCTGAAAATGCCCGTTTTGCCTAAAGTCAGTCTACATAGGTGTAATCGTAAAGAAGTAAATATTAATAGAGGATGTTCTATTTAAAAAAGATATGATTGATCTGTCACCAAGTTGAGTAACATCGTCTACATTTCTACCTAATTTCAAAATACGAAGGATTAGAGTGCCTATAATATTTGCAAGAAATGTTTTTCTGTGCATTTTCCAAATAAATTTATTTTCTTATCATTCAGTATTCATATTTACTAATCTAAATTGTGTGAGAATAATATCACTTTTTCAATTGTTTTCTTGCTGCTCAAAGCAAATAATAAATAACAAAATTAACAGAATATATTTATTGTTTGCTATGCCATCATATTTATATGACATCAAAAATAAATTAAATAATTAGGTTTATATGTTTTTAGCTTGTGGGCAATCAATCAATATCTCTTATTTTTTTTAGTGTACAAACAGGCTGCCAATATCCATTCGTCTATATTTCAAGGTCATATATCTTTATGACATTCCTTCGATATTTCCTCTATATATTTTCAATGTGTTCCACGGACATAATATTAATTCTATTGGTACTGGTCATTTTGAAGTTGTGCAGTTGTAGTTAGATTGAAAACTTTTGGCACCAACTTCAAACTACTACAACTAATAAAGTCGGTCCCACTTTTTGTAAGAAAGTTTTATGTCCTATCTGCTTTAAGGCCTTATCAGCCAAATATAAACTCAACTATATGAAGGGTGTTTCTAATTTAATGCGAAATAATTTTAGAGGGTATCTTTCATGGGGTGTTTTATATAATTTTCTATTCAAAACCGTTCTTCTCCAAGTTACAGATTTACAATGATAGGTGAAAAACTTGTTTCTATTCAACATCTTCACATTAGAATAACTGAGTAGACCGAAATTTGGCAGATAATTGGTGCAAACAAAATGGCTGTGTTTGACGGTTAGATATTGGAATTGGAAATATGAATAGTAATTATTTATCTTTAATTTTATTTATTTCTACACTACCTATTTATATCACAGTCAATGTATATACCTACACTATTTATATTTCTTTGACTAACTATTGACAACTTTGTCCAATTTATATATACTGTTTACACTATTTACAACCGAGCGTTATTTATTTATTTCGACGGTCTCCACCGTACACCCGGTCTGTACCATACTGCCGGTCTCCAACTTACAAAACCATATTGCCGTTCTCCACCGTCTCCACAGTATTCACCATAGTGACTCACTCAACTGCACTGGGCTGACTGCCCCGGACTAACTCTCAGCAAATCCTCTTCAATATATAGGCAAGCCCCTCCTCTTCCAACGCCACGCGAGCATTCCATCACTAGCCAGAACTCACTAGCTGCTTCTGAATATCATCTTAATCCTGGCAATTATCGCTGACCAATAGCAGCATGCCCCGCACTCACACCACCCGCGCCCCACCAACGTCCGAAATCGCCAAGGTGCTCCAAAATCTGGCAAATTGCACACGCCTCGATAATGGCGTCCGCCCAAGTTCGTTACATTATTATAACCCTGAAATGTTTTCTCTAGGGTGTCAAAGACTCAACCGAATAATATTTTTCCTGAGAACTTCTAGAAAAAATATCCCGGGAAACGCATTACAGCTTTAAAATTTCTCGACACTTTATCGACAAATTATTACATTGATCACAAAATAAAATCGAACTCAGACCTTTTTCATACAAATTCAGAGGGGTTATTATTTGTTAAGTCATAATGACAAACATTTCTACTGTTCTGGTTCTTGCTATTAAATTATATATTCATTATGAAACTTCTTTTGAGTAATTAATAATACCTATTAAAAAACAGCGTGTTATTATAACTCACGCTGTATATTTATATTTATGGATAATATTAATTAAGTTTTGTGAGTACCTAAAGTTCGTTCTCTGTACTTGTATCTTAGTATTTATTTTTATAGTCGTCGATAAAGTATTCAACTTGCGATAATGGTTCTAACTCACTTGATGAATTACAGCAGATGATATTTGTAGCATGAGCCGCAAATGAGTGATGTTATTCATCAAGAGAGCCATGACCTACATTACCTCCCGTTGAATAATATAATATTGAATAACATTTGAATGAAGTTTTATTTAAAGAATTACATTTCTGTTTATGTGAAAGCAAACGTAAAATTAGACAATAAATGTACTACTAATAACAAATAGCGCACTACCAAAACATGATATTTATAATAAAACAACTCAGTACACACCTTTTTCCTTTGTTTGTCAACCAATTTTCATTATGTTTTTGTTTTCAGGCTATTGTTATCAATAACAGAAAAAATGGAAACCATTAGCCCTTTACTCTTCACTCATTCAGCATGGAGTCGAAGTCTAAACATTCATATATATACTTTCATTATTTTTTTTAATAATGGCCGATCACTCGGAATAATGAATGTTATCATAATAACTCTTTGCTTTATTGAATCCTTATCCTCTGAAGAAATCGGTTTTGTAGTCTCTTTTGTCATTTGTTTCAATGGGAGGAGCATCTATGTACTTTAAGCATACCCCAAATTAAAACATCCAACGGATACAATTCTGGAGATTGTTGTCTGTTTCTGGATGCCTCCTCGCCCTATCTAGCGATTTGTATAATCTTAGTCTAAATACGCTCCATTACTGCTCTCGTCAACTGTTAGGTTAAGTCAGGTAACTATATACAAACAAATGAATTGCCTCTGTCCCTGCCCCTGTTACTAAAAATTTGCAAATGAAAAGTATTATCTCGATTTTTTATACGCATGTTTGACTTTTATTGAAATTTGTTCATTTTATAAATGCAATCATGCGGCCCACTTCTAACACAACTTCAAATATGTGTAGCATTTCTACATAGAAAAGTGGAAAATTGTCAGTTATTTTAAGAACTACTAATTTTGGGTATAGACAACCCTATACAAAGTTCCACTTATTTTCGCTGCTTAATACAATAAAATTATAAGAAAAGGGGGTTTCCATTTGAAAAAAAATACTGTTGACTTTTTTATGGATCTAGTATTCAATCTTCTTTTTTGATCACTCTGTATAAATTATTATCAAAATATCACAAGAATAATGATAAAGTAGATCTTCTTCTACAAAAAAATCAACCAAAATTAAATATGAAAGGCTTCTTCATGAGAAAGATTGATAATTATGTTTTTGAGTGTAAACTTAATTTTTGACATAAAATTTGAAATATGTCAAAAACGGTTAGACTTAGGTATAGGACATAAAATATTTTCAAAATTATAAAAGAAATCTAAGAATACGGTGATATACAGGGTAGTCCATTTAAAATAAGGAACTTGGCATCTACTTCCGGTATAACCGAAAATGCTACTGATAAAAATATTTTAGACACATGTACCCCAGTGACTTAAGTATGCCGCTATATTTTCAGATTGTTGGTAGTAATAGTTTGCCTACAATCGATCGATGTCTTTCCCTGTATATTAGTGGTAAATAAATACTATCACATTATACCTATAAGTAACAAGGAACTCTCAAAAGCCTTCCTACAAAATATATAATTATAGTGCAATGTGCGTAAGTCGCATAAAATGGCCACAAGAGTTCTGCGTGTTTCATTCCCATAGATTGATGCCCTGATCCACGGACCAAATGGTACTCGAGTACTTATACTTGGCTTATTTGATCTTAGATAATCATTTCTGTTTTTAAATAACTCTCGACTACTTATACTGGGCTTATTTGATCTTAGATAAGCATTTCTGTTTTTAAATAACGCTCAGAAATGAAATAGTTCTCAGTCATTTTATTAAACTTTCCGAGTTTATCTATCTATAAATAGGCTAGAGTATTTTAACATGAGCATATTTTGTCTTCTCGAGCTGCATGGATTTTAATGGATGTATTTGTCATTTTAAATCCAAATTTTACGTTGTCTTTACAACAATAACTTTCATAAAAGATAATATTGTTGGTACAGTCATATTTATCATGTAAATGCCTAGAAAAGAAATTTCTGATATCATTAGGATCTGATAATTTTTGCCATATTTCGTCTTTGTTTGTGGTCCATATATTTTTTTAAGTCAGGTATTTTTAAAAGAATCTAGATATCTAGGCTTTTATAATTTAATCCTTTGTTTCATATATATTTTAATATTATTTGATCTTTCGATTGTCTTATTGATGATTCCATTATTGGCCTCCTGAAAATCAATTAGAAACAATGAACCTACATACGTATAAAAAAGTTTTCCATATGTGATGATTCAATTGGACACACTGTATTATGGAAAGTCCTGACTCACTCACTGACTCATCAACAACCAGCCCACAGAGGCTCTTTTTATGATGGATACGAGAAATAAGAAAATATATTTAGAAACTCAGCTCTTGAAGAGGTGAAATAGGGGTACAAATTTTGTTTGTCGAGTGATATTATTAAATAGACATTTCGATTTGAAATATCGTACTAAGGTACTCTTGAAAGCATATAAGCCAACACGTAAAAATCGATATGGGGTTGCTATTGAGGGTTTTGGGAGCGAATATGTCATTTATTTTGAAGTCGAACAATCTAGTAGATATGACATATCTAATATTATAACTCTATTGCAAGTAAATGGGGCTTCAGTGTTTGTATTGAGAAGCAATGATAAACGGACTTTTCACTTAGAACTTTCATTGGTGTAGGTACTATAAATCTAAAAAATCGATATGGGTGTAGTGATTAATTTTTTTTGGGGCGTAATCCATACGGTATTCCTAGAATAGTATTTCTACATTTGTAGCTAAGTTCAACTATTATAGTTTCTATGGTTTTGATTTAATCGGTCGAAAGATCGGTTTAGAATTTTGAGATCTTTGCTTACCTAACACAGAAATTAAATTTCATTCGTAGACAGCTATTTGCATAATGATAAATGGCATTGTTAAATACAGCATAAAGTCTTCCATCGTTAAAACGGATGTGATGAATGGGCTGACATTATAATATCAATCACAATGAAACAGAACAATTTCACATTGCTATTTGGAATTACATCACACCCCATCACTGTATGTCCTTATATTCTGTTCACAATTTTACTGAACTAAGAGATAGAAATGAGTAATGACCAGCACGTACCCAAGTTTATCGTTTCATTCGACTGTATCAAGATACAACCCTGAGCGAATTTCAAGATGACTGCACTGGTTTGTTCCAATTGAGGTCTTCCTCCACTTTACGGTCATATAAGTGATGTTGATTTTTCTGATATAATGTTGCCTCTCCAATGTGTTCTAGGGCTACCGAGTAGTCTTTTTTCTGTACATCTCCCATATCGGAAGTTTTCCGCAATGAAGAGTTTGTACCTTGGACGTGACCTAAACATCTTTTAGATTCAATATGTCGGATCATGTCGCACTCGTAATTTTGTAGGTATGTATTCGAATTCTACATCCGATTTTGGAAGGTGCTCAAATTAATTATTTTACCTCATTCTACGTAGTACCAAACTTTTATTCCAATTTATTTAATTATTTTTATTGAACCAAAGTAAATAATGACCCTTAAAGATAAACACGCAACCTTTTTTTCGATCTAGTTGGTATGTTCTACAAACTTCTATGGCATTGGCGGGATTCCAACTCGCAGCTAAGTTGTGTGCTAAACATCTGATTTTGATTTTACGTTTTTATTTTTGTAAACAAAATTGTAGTTTTAGGTACTTCCATCACTATCTATTTCCATATTGATCTTTCTTAGATCATCATAGTAGATTTTGTTGCAGTTTCTCAGAGTTTCAGCAATGAGTACTATACCATCGGCGAACAAGAGCTTCTGTAATTTACATTTTTCAAGTTCTAGTTATCCATTGGCGTACAGTTTAAATACCCATCGAATGGGGTTTCGTAACGATTCCTGACGTCAGCTGCCATTTTACGCATGTAAATAGTTTGAATCAAATATTAAAATTTAATTCTCCCAAAACACTGACATTGACAATACTGACATATATGTTAAGGGGCTAAATCCAAAGACAGGTGTAGTAAATAGACTAATCGTACGGAGTCAGAGATTATGTAAACATGGTAGGCAACTCGTAGATCGCGTTGTGGGCAAGAAATTTCCAGGTTTGTTTCAAGAAGAGTCGCCAAAGTAATTAACTTTTTTTTAATAAAATATCTGGGTGGGTTGTGTTTTTGCAGAAAAATATTTTCGAACTCAATACACCCCGAGTACCACCGTTAAAAAACTTATATTGTGGACCATGACAGACATGAACCATAATAGCTATTTCAAAGAACTTAGCGACCAAATCTTCTCAACAATGACCTGCTTCAGCTTGTAAATATTATTTTACGTGTTTATTTTATAGTTCAAATCCACTACTGTAATAAGCGCACCAATGCTGATTCCGATAGGGTTAGACAAATGTATACAAAACTTATACTTTTTAAAAACCAGTAGAATTGTATGTATTGATGCTATTTACCTCTTGTCTTTTGCCTTCGTTGTTTTATTACACATTTGAAAAATATAAGTATAATTAATAAGTTGGTTAACACTTATGTGGTTTCTTCTTACACCAAATTAAAATGATTAAAATGATGAAAATTTACTTGTTTTTTTTTAAACTTTTTGCTATTTCTCATTTGCGATGATACAGCGCACCCCTCATTTTGCCCACTACGCGATAGACTGGTTGCCCAACCATCTTTACATCATTCCCGAGTACTGCGGTAGGCGCATTCTATTTACTACACGTGTCTCTGTCTAAATCACTTTCGAAAAGAAATGTTTGACATTGAACGTCAAAGAGAACCATAACAAATGTCAAAATAAGAATCAGCCGATCTGATCGAAGACATATGTTTACGACGTTAAAATTTTATTTCACCTAATTTACAAACAAATTAATGAGTTAGACAAGGTATGACGAAACCCCATTCGATGTGTATTCAAACTATACTTTTGCAACTTTTCTTTTGTCGTCTATGGGATCGTCCCAAACTAACAAAAATAACTGTGAGCTTAATACAAATATCAGCTTGAGCCAATTTTTTGTGGAATCTTAGATTGATTATGCTATTTTTTATAAAGCCTTCAAAATATATTTTCAAATCTAATAAGTGGCGCGCAGACGACGCCTTCCACCATCTGCTCTTCCCAATCATTTTGTGCTAGAGTAAGCCACACTCAGAATATATGAAATTTGATTCTCACGCCGATATACCTAATACCCAATTATTAAGTTTGACGAATAGGTTAAGTATATTGCTGGAAATATACGAAAAATATTAGATGAGATTAGCAGTTAGAACGTAGTTCGTAGTAGAAATTTATTCAGCCGGTGCTTTATTTTTTTAGGTAAATTTCTTATAGAAATGTACCTATTGCGATCGTTCACACTTTTGAATTTCGAAAAAATTTCAAAGGCATGTTGTTATATGTCTATAAGTTAGTCCAAAAAAATATTTGGTTCAAAAGTTTATATATATATATGAAAAGATGTAAAGATTTCGCTACTGAAAGATATGTACTAAATGACTTCGGTCTTTACAGTAGATAGATGGCTATAATCACACATAGCCATAAACTACCAACGATGAAAAGAACTACTCGGTGGACAAAAGCCCCATCCCGCATTGAATTATATCATCGCTGGCAGGTGCAAAGGATCGAGAACTATCCCGATACCAATTGCGGTAACTTCTAACACCTTTTTGTTTCATTATCTATGGAACACATCACTTTTGAACCAAGAACAGGATCACTGTGATTTCGACCTTATTAGGATCTCATCAGCTGAACATATGGTTCGGGATGTGTCCAAAGAGTCAGAAAACTGCTGGTTCTACATCGACAAGTGATGCAAACAACCAAACAGTGTGCCGCTTCCAGCGCCACCTAGGAGTTAGAAGTTAAAGTTGAACGCGACCCACGTATCAATGTGAAATGTAAAGATTTCGCTACTGAAAGATATGTACTAAATACTATATATATATATATACTATCTACTGTAAAGACCGAAGTCATTTAGTACATATCTTTCAGTAGCGAAATCTTTACATCTTTTCACATTGATACGTGGGTCGCGTTCAACTTTAACTTCTAAATCCTAGGTGGCGCTGGAAGCGGCACACTGTTTGGTTGTTTGCATCGCTTGTCGATGTAGAACCAGCAGTTTTCTGACTCTTTGGACACATCCCGAACCATATGTTCAGCTGATGAGATCCTAATAAGGTCGAAATCACAGTGATCCTGTTCTTGGTTCAAAAGTGATGTGTTCCATAGATAATGAAACAAAAAGGTGTTAGAAGTTACCGCAATTGGTATCGGGATAGTTCTCGATCCTTTGCACCTGCCAGCGATGATATAATTCAATGCGGGATGGGGCTTTTGTCCACCGAGTAGTTGTTTTCATCGTTGGTAGTTTATGGCTATGGTGATTATAGCCATCTATCTACTGTAAAGACCGAAGTCATTTAGTACATATATATATATATATATATATATATATATATATATATATATATATATATATATATATATATATATGAAAGGGTAGTCACAGCCGACAGTAACTATGTCAAAAATATGAATATTTGAGATTGCATTTGTATAATATTAGATTTTATAAATAATAATATTTTCCTGTGAATATGGACATTTTGAACTTTACTATATATAAATAGATCCATGTTGTAAGAACTTAATATTTATTGATAGAAATATCATATACATTGTGGTTTTGTAATATTTTTTAGTTTCGCTGATGAAGGGTGAAATTTAAACTAAGCCTAAATATACGAATTTACATGAAGATCTTTCATTGAATGCCCTTTTAGGCCGTATAACCTGAACTATTCTAACCAATATATATATATATATATATATATATATATATATATATATATATATATATATATATATATATGAAAGGGTAGTCACAGCCGACAGTAACTATGTCAAAAATATGAATATTTGAGATTGCATTTGTATAATATTAGATTTTATAAATAATAATATTTTCCTGTGAATATGGACATTTTGAACTTTACTATATATAAATAGATCCATGTTGTAAGTACTTAATATTTATTGATAGAAATATCATATACATTGTGGTTTTGTAATATTTTTTAGTTTCGCTGATGAAGGGTGAAATTTAAACTAAGCCTAAATATACGAATTTACATGAAGATCTTTCATTGAATGCCCTTTTAGGCCGTATAACCTGAACTATTCTAACCAATATATATATATATATATATATATATATATATATATATATATATATATATATATATATATATATATATATATATATATATATATATGGGATATTGCGAAATTTGTTAACACGATAGAGGTCGCAGTTTTGAAGGTATCAAGTTTACATTTGCTACAAAAATCAATAAGTAGTATCAAAATGGCGACCATTCAAACACTTAAAAAAATTATCAAAAAAAAACCGTAGTGTAAATATTATGAAAAATAATTTTAGGATATAGATATAATCAGTACCTACAACTTTTGTTCAAAGCAATTTTTCATAAAATACACAGGTAAGAAAATAAAAATTAATAAAGAAAAATAACAAATATTAATAAAACATGAACACTCAATATAAATAAATATAAAAAAAAATCTGCCTTGAAGTGGAACTCGAACCTTGTCTGCTTTATATTCAACAGCCAAAACAAAAACCTCTAACCGCAAGGCTATGACACATACGACAATTTTATGTAATAACATGTAGGTATACCAATGAAAAGGTTGTTCAAATTTCAATTCAATGAATTTTGAAAAATTTACCTTTCCGCTGACTACAAGCCATCGGGATTTTTTTAATTTAATTAATCCTTTTATTCAACACAAGAACTATAAAGTTCTTCCCATTACAGGACAACTCAAAGTACATATTAAGTGTCATCTCTACATGAGTAGCGATTTTGATTATAATAATATTATAATTCTGTATTCTGGAATCTACACATATAGGTACTGTAATCGAATTTGTATTTACGAGCTTAATATCGGTCTGGTTACTTTTGCACGAAAAATCACATCTAAAGATGGACGAATTGATATCAAAACAGGGAAAAAATCCCGGAAACTTCTAGTATAATTCCAAATTAAAGAGTAAATGGCAATATAAATACAAACAGAATCAAAATAAAATTGCTGAAAGAGTTATGTTAACAGAGATTTTGGCATAAGGTGGTTTTGTAGACTCAATACGAGAATATATCCATGAAATAATTTGTGATTCCTAAAAACTCAATTACATGAAGGATAGATCATTGACGTCATGGTTTGACGTGCCTATAGGGCTAGGTATTATTCGTAGGAGATAATACACTAATGTCATTATCAAGGATCAGTTCTATGATGAACCATGATAAAAATAATGATGATTTCTGAGAAAATTATCATCAAAATGGGATAATAATCTGCATCATAGAACATTTATATAGTGGATCTTCACATAAAAAAGTTGAGCATCATTCGGCGTCATGACCTCATCTGGTCCTTCGACTTTCATATAGGGCAAGGTATTAGACACTAGAGACATCGTCAGGGTTCAGTCTTATGTTGGACCTTAACAGAAATATTGATATACGCGAAAATAAACTGAGACTTGATGAAAACCCGGCTTTGCTACGGTGAAATGTGAACCATAATACACAATCTCTTACAAAATGTAGGTACTTAGATATTTTTTTAGTTATCGGTTTTCAAGAAATATTAGCATAGGCATAGTCGTATAGCATAGTTCATTGTGTTTAATAATTATAATACCTACATTAAAACTGCAAGCGTTTTTACATAAATATGTTTTATTTAAAATCAACTTTCAAAACAAACTGACATAAATAAACAAAATAAAGAGCTTTCAAGGCTTATTCCCTGTAAACCTCTCTATTTTAAGCACTCAGTCTTTTTCTTTACTTTGGTGGGTAACAATTGCAATTTTCCGAAATCGTAAAAGTTTTTTAGTTTAATAGAATGAGTACTCACTCTAGAAGTTGGCGAAGGTACTTATTAAGAAATAATCATAAATATTCTCTATTTTACATATTAGTTGAAAAAAATCTCTCTATACAACATTTTTCGTTAATTATCGCGAATCATTGGAGGATTGACAGTACAGGTGCGATTTACGTCAAAGTCTATTGACATTGATTGAGCCGTTAAAACCATTAGAATTTAACATAAATATTTTTTACAAAAAATTGGACCGACGTTATAGTTGATGCACTGAAAAGTATAAAATAATATTATTTCTATTGGTGATGGTACTTTTGAAGTTGTGCAGTTGCAGTTAGATTGATAGCTTTTGGCACCAACTTCACAAGTACCATCACCAATAGAAATAATATTATTTTATACTTTTCAGTGCATCAACTATAACGTCGGTCCAATTTTTTGTAAAAAATATTTATTTCACACTTTTGAGTGTAACATTAGTCCCGATACCATATCAATGAAGATAATACTTATCCTATTACCCACGTATATTCCTTGCTTGTAGTGGTTATTATTGAGATCTCAGAACATCGCGGCGGAAATACGCTTGAATATTTTAGTTGTTACCATTTAACACCGATTTAACTCGAAAACCGTAATTCTAAGGAAAAAATGTTCATTATAAATGTTGCTACAAATAATTATATCTTTCATGTAGTATCGAAAAATTTTCAATTTTCGAAAGAAATTGTCCTCTCCACATAGCAAAAATACATATTTAACATGCGTCTATCTCGAAAACCGTAACACTTTTGAAAAAATGTTCAATTTAAACGTTTCCGGATATTGTCCTATCTTTAATTATACCAACTCAGATTTTCGATTTTCGATAAAATTCGCCCCCACCACCCCTTCGGGGGCGGTTTTCGGAGGGAAGGAGATTTCGGATTTGCGTTTTTATGAATATGGGACCATTTCTCAATCCCCTTCTTTCAAATGAATCCAAAATCATCAAAATCGGAGATCGTCTACTATATAAAAGGCGCGCACGAACCAAAAAAAAAAATAAAGCAGACAGTCGAATTGTATACCTCCTCCGTTCGGGGTTCGTCGGTCAAAAATACTCGACACTCCGAATTTTGCGGATATGTTCTATATGTATATCTAAATCATTATTTTTTATGTTTTATTATTCAGGTATGGTGTCAATGGAGTCTAGCGTACCCCTTATCGGAATTATTAGTTATAGATTAGGATGAAATATGTGCATTCTAGGTTAAGGTTGCTGGAAAGGAGGCAATGCTAAAATGTTGATGAGAGTGTTTAGAAGCAGTGTTCACAGAATCTATCATCAGTGTGCATTATGAACTTATCTGATTATTTGACCTGCATATATAGCTAGATATTATACGTAGAACACTGATCTTATCAAGGTATTCAATGAAATAAGTTTTCTGGATTTGACAAATTATAATTAATAAAATTTCAACTAGTAGCTATTTGTAATTTTTAGTTGAATGCGTAAGAATATGTTATAGTTTTGTACCTGATTAGAAGATGTCATTGAAATTGAATCTCTGCAAGAATTAATGATGCAAAGTTATAAAATAATTACTGTCACTACTAAATAGACACAATATCTTCCTTAATACTTAAACAAATTTATGATTGAGAGGTCATTTTGAAGGTTACGTTCCCTGCTAATGACCAAAACAATGGTTTAAGAAAATTCCTCTTTTTAAAAAATGTATTAAACACTTTTGTGACATGTAAATGTGGTCATCTATGATGAATGTTAGGTTAGGTTTTAGGTAATAAGTAGAACTCTGCCTATATTTTACTAGCATTATTGAAGTCCATTCTAACAACTCCAAATCAGAGATGGTGCTCTCTAATCTCGATTTTATCTTATTTTCTAAACTTATAATTGAAAAAGACCACAAAGTGGATCGAAACGTCAAAGTTTATTAATTTCTTTTTTAATTATTACTAATGACATGAGATAAATGTACTATTATTTAAACACATTTTCTTAAAAATTGTCAATACAAGAAGCCCAAATCCCAAGAATCATAACAAGAATAAATTACACAAGGCTCAAGAATTCATATAAACAAAATATATATATATATATATATATATATATATATATATATATATATGTCGAATTATCTTGGGATTGGGTTCGTTTAAAAGTGTTAAAAAGTTATACTTGTATAATTACTAGTTGTATAATAACATTAAGACGTTTCGCTCTGGGGCTCCAGAGGTTCATCAGTTAGACATAACAGACTAAAATGGGGGATAAAGTTAGAATAAGAGTTATTTATTTATGTATATTTCCTTTCTTACCATAAACGGAATTTCGTGTCAGGTATTTATTGGCAAAAGTCGTGATCTTGCATTATTTTTTTGGTTTATATTATTTTAAATACTGTATTCATTGAAATAATCATTTTATAAAACATGTCCAAGTTTTTGACAATTGCAGGAGCAGCAGAAAATGAGAAGGAACATTGCGAAACATATTCCGTACGTTTGACATGATCTTTGTGTATGTAGGTATTCTGTGTTTCATGAACTTAGTTGTGCATGTTTTTGTGAATTTGTATATAATCTATAAGTCAATATAGGAGGTAACATTTTATTTCGCGATTATAAAATATTAATTTTCAAAGATAAAAAAACAACAAAATTTAAAATTATTTTCTTGGAAGATATGTAGGATGTCTTTAAATATATGAATTTGGGGATGAGGTTTTTTATGTCAGTTCTATCATTCAATGCATTTGGATTAAGTTTAATGTGTATCATTTCTAGAAATTCCCTTTTTTTGGTGTTATTTTCTGCAGCTAAAATTTTTACATCATTGTAGTTGAATTCATGTTTGGTTAATTTCTTGTGTTTGTTAAGAGCTGTTGAATTTTGTGTCCATTAATTCTGCTCTCCAACTATTGGCAAGTTTGTCCTATGTAGGTACACTTTGTTGCAAGTTTCTTCATTGCATGGGATTTGATAAAGTACATGTGTTTTTTGTTAAGAGGATCATCTGTTTTTAATTTGGAAAAAGTTTCACAAATATATCACAAAATCATTTCTTTTTCTTCTTACCCTAATTTATATTTTTAAAGACATCCTACATATCTTCCAAAAACTAATTTTAAATTTTATTGTTTGTTTTATCTTTGTGAATTAATATTTTGTAATTGCGAAATAAAATGTTGCCTCCTGTATTAATTTATACATTATATACAAATTCACAAAAGCATGCACAACTAAATTCATGAAACACAGAACACATACACAAAGATAATGTCAAACGTATGTCATATGTTTCGCAATGTTCTTTCTCATTTCCTGTTGCTCCTGCAATTGACAAAAACTTGGACATGTTTTATAAAATGATTATTTCAATGATTACGGTGTTTAAAATAATATAAACCAAAAAAATAATGCAAGATCACGACTTTGGCCAATAAATACCTGCCACGAAACTCCCTTTATGGTAAGAAAAGTAATATACATAAATAAATAACTCTTATTCTTAGCTTATCCCCCATTTTAGTCTGTTATGTCTAACTGATGAAGCTCTGGAGCCCCAGAGCGAAACGTCTTAATGTTATTATACAACTAGTAAACTTTTAAACGAACCCAATCCCAAGATAATTCCAAAATAATATTACATCATGGTCAAGAATCTTCAGAAAAATATATATTTTTATATATATACCTATATATATATATAAACTTATTAGTGATCGTAGCTGATTAGATAATTATAAGTAAAGAGGTCCCCTTAAGGTTTAAGTGCATGCAATATTTTTCCGTCTAGGGTTAGGGTATTGTTTTAGTGTTCGATTTATACTGCATTAGTTTACTTCCATTTTACAATATATTTAATCTTGCAAATAACCTTGACATGTGAGATATATCTTACTTTGCAACATAATGCAAATGGATTACTTTGCCCCTGCTAGCGGGGTAAAACAATCCCTATAAATAAAACTTCAAAATAATTCTAAGAACTCTATTAAGTACACCTAAAACAAGCTTAGGATAAGCACATGTCGCAAGTATAAATATCCATTGTGTCTTCGATACCAGCGCATTGGATCCAACCCTCTCCACTTGCAGAATTTGCATACGACTCACCACACAGTAAACAGTCTGGATTATTTTCTTCTGAACTGTCACCCGACTCAGACTCTGACTCTTTATTGTTTAATTTTTTATGTTTATATTTCAGTGTTGGCTTGCTTCCTGGTTTTCCCTTGGCTTCGTTTACTTTTGAAATGTTTCTCTTAACGATATCTTTCTTTCTCTCCAGTCTTAATTTTTTCTTAATGTCGTTTTCTTCTCTCTTCTTTATTTCTGCTTCTAGCTCATTTTTGTAGGGACTGCTAGTTAAAACAACAGTTTTTCCAAGTTTTTTTTCCGTTACCTTCTTGGGAACTGATAGTTTTGGTATCGGTTTAATTTGGGAAGGACTTGATAGATAAAAATGTGTTGTGGGAATACCTTTCTCAAGACAATTTACCACATTGGTACTTAAAACCTCAGAATTTAGTTGTGAAGGTGTAGTACGACTAGTGCTAGGAACAGACAGATATACAGATCTAATATTTTGATTGTCAGTATCTAAATTTTCTTTAGCATTCATTTTCCTCGCTGTGTCAACAGAAATTAATTGTGAAGGAGTAGTACGACTAGTGCTAGGAACGGATAGGTCATTGTTTTCGTTGAGTTGACGATTATCAACAGATTGTCTCAAATTTTCTTTGTCTTCTGGGTCAACTATATTATCTGTGGTATGCCTATATTCATCTGTCACATCAGCAGCCACAAAATCAATATCTTTGAATAAAGTGTGATCAAACGGAAAAATTCCAGTTTTCTAGAAGCCGTTTATGGCATTTTCAGGTGTGCATCCTCTTAAATATGCCTCACAAAAAAGCGCACTTATTTGGAAAACAGACACAGTGCGTCCTGGGTGGTTATTCATCCATTTTTCTAAAGCTACGTCCAAATAACGACTAACCGGAAACATGATTCCAACATCTAGCGGCTGCAACTTGAGTCGTGTGAGGGGGTAGGCAGATGATTGTAACAGAGTGTTTTCTTGCTTTATCGATTAAATTGATATTTTTAGTATGGGAACTATGACCATCGAGTAATAAAACAACAGGATCTTCTGCTGTAGGCTTTATATGAGCCAAAAAATGATCAAAATATTGTATAAACACTTCAATGTTCATCCATCCCGTTTCATTGCAACTGAATATTGACCCTGGAGGAGCTCCATCCTTTAATTCCTCCTTCATTCTTTTCCTCGAGAAAATGATTAAAGGTGGCACAAAATTGCCTCCTGCTGAAATACAAATAACCGCAGTAGTTGATATTCCTCGTTCGGCTGATGTTATACGAGCTACTTGTTTACGACCTTTTTGGCGAGAGCTCTTTAATTATGTCCTGGGACAGTATTTAAAGATGTTTCATCAACGTAAAAATACGACGAGCTGGAATATGCTTATCTACTACTTTTGACTTTAATAGAGTGTAAAACTTTGTAACAAGTGGCTTATTAAATCCGGTAGCTCTCGCTCCTGAAGTAGATTCTGGAGATCTAAGAGTTAACTCGGGGTGTCTTTTTTTAAACGAAATAAACCAGTCTATTCCTGCAGCCTGTTTCTCTTTTGAAAATGGATGGTTGATATTGTTTTTTTTCTGCTAATTGGAAAGCCAAACAACGTATGTCATGAGAAGTTAAACCATACATTCGTGTTTCCATATCGAAAATATATTGGACTAATTCGTTTTCTTGATTTTCATTAAAAACACAATTGAAACGGCTGTTTTTTAATTGAACCATTATTTAATCGACGCTTTAATGCCATGACCGGTACCCCGAAATCCCTAGCTGTTGTCTTCTTGCCAACTCCTCCTAGTAAAGCTTCAACTGCTTGGTCCATGGCTTCACCTGTCCAAGACTTTTGATTAGTTTTTTTTTTAATATAATTATGGACCATAATGATCTATAACAAGATGGGTTACACTGTTATATAATATTAAATGAAGCTATTTTTAATCCCAAATGTTTTAAAAATTCCGATTAACATCTAGGTATACGGTGAAAAGTATAATTATTATTTCGAACATTATCGAGAAAGAGTTGGCTGCGATATCGGGGTGCCGCTCGGTGCTCTGCTGGATGTTAAAATAAATGCTGTTATAGCTGCTGCAGCGACTATCCTGAGCTGTTGGCGAATCACAAATACGAAGAATATGGGAAAGCAGGGTACGGTACTGAAGATGCTGCTCGTAGTTGGTTGAACAGAAATTTGATGACAGTATCCAGCTTCCGAATAACATGTGGTCTAGATATCATTGAACCAAAGGGTCCTAAACGGTTTGGCTACCGTCATCTTTTGAACAGTCAAGAGCTGCTGGTGGGTTGAGTGATAGAAGTCTACGATGGCATCATGAAGAAGGTCCTCGACGCTGGGCATGGAACCGGTAAGGATCTGGTGGTGTTGATGCAATCCCGCAAGTGGTGCTGCATTGACGGGTGGTGTGGCAGCTTGTTGGGTATTGGTGACCAGTTTCCTGTGGGTGTCACCGAAAACTGCCTGTGGAATAGCGGAGGACGTGGAGATGCTGTGAGTGTAAGGCCAACGGAGTAGACTTGTGCGCCCTGGAGGGGATCTTATGGTACAGATGTACTTAAGATTGAAAGCTGTAATTCATGGCCGGATGGCATGGTAGCTTGCTAGAATTGGTGAGAAGATTCCTGAGGGTGCAACCGAGAAATCGCTCTGAGATGGGTAAGAAGTGAAGATGCCGACGGTGTAGATGGACTTTGGGTACTAAGCCGAAGATACAGACAGTATAGAAGCTGGTATGGTTGTCGAGCTGAGCTTAGGTATGGAGAACGAGACCGTGGTAGCTGTGGGCATCCACTCCCAGTATATGGCAACGTGAACATTCCATGGTAAAAATCAGCCATCTCTGTCATTGAGATCCAAGGTGGTGTATTCGAGAACAAAATGTGGCAATACGTGTTTCAACAAAAAGAATAAGCTGCATGAAGAGATTGGCTTCGATGTGAACTCGCTGGGGGTTATGGCAGCTTGGCCATGGAAATTCCAGTTCTTCGAGTTTGCAGTGGCTCAATCTAGGATAAGAGAGCATGTTGGACTATGAATGAAGCCTGGTGGTGAAGTTCAACAGGAAGGTGCCGTTGAACTCGTGTCCGTCAATATCAAGGCGATGCTGTTGGGCTAACGGTTGGTGACGATATGCAGTTGTTGCTATCTCTCTGGGGGGCAGTGAATATAAATTGTAAACTGTTGTAAATAAATAAAGCCCAGTTATTTTTAAATGCCCGTTACAATATATATATATATATATATATATATATATATATATATATATATACGTACCCGCCTACCCATACGAAGCCCGGTACATACTGCAGGTCTATCGAAGCCCTACAGAGTGCAGTGAGGAGGGTGTACATATATTTTTGTCGCAGTTGGTCTATATTTCAGTTTTCTCATTCTGTTTGAATCCTAAGGTACTTACGAGTCCCACATGCATATTTGCGTTGTTGCCGCTACTATAATTGAATTTTGGTCTATATAAACACGATTATAAAGAAAAAATGAAGCGAACCGAATTTCTGTGTAGACTTTCTAGAGAGAATAAATTCGCTCATGTTTCGGAAAATGTTGAGGTGATAAATATATTTCACTACTGATTCAAGTTCGGAAGACTGTACGTGTATATTTGATAAGCCTTAAGAAAACCATTGGGACATAAATAATATAACTTCTCGTGGATCAGGAGATCCAAATTTATTAATGAAGTACACAAGACCAACAGAAAATGAAGATCCAGTTACGTCAGGAACATCTATTATGTCTAATGATTCACAAAAAGAAGTATTTTACCAATCTTCATATGATTTAACTCCTCTCGAACTAGTGGATCCAACTTTATTGACAAAGTTTATCAAAGATCAATTGGACATAGATAATTTAACTCTAAAATCAGTTGAATCAAATAAAAACCTCGCCACTGGAAAATGAACAAACAATTCATTTTCCGGAAAGTAATTCTTCTTTTGATTCAGTAAGTTCGAAAATACAAGAAGAACTAGATTTGCCATGGAGAATGTTGTTGGCAGTAAAATCGATAAATAGTGACGTTCGTGGAATGTTTGATGTTCTTAAACGAGAAATGTTTAAATCATTAATATCGGCAGCTAAGATCATAAGTGGGTATAGCGAGGAAGACAAAAATTTTAATGCACCTTCCTTAGCTTTACATATGGGTACAAGTTTGAAAACCATGTGTGATGTAGCATATAAACTTGTTGTTGAAAAAAGAAATATTCCTAAGTTGACATGGGATAACAGAGATGAAAGAAAATCAGAAATAAAAGATTTAAAAAAGCTTATAGAGGGACACTGGTGTAACGAACTTTCGAGATAGCATTGAAAAGCCTGAAAGAAAAGCAGTGGGAGAAGCCCACATAGTTACCCCTCTCAGAAGATATACTTAAAATGCAAACATATCTTCAAGAACAATCTGAAAAGGGATATAACTTTCTAAAATCTGACACTGAAATTCCACATAACTATAAAGTTCTAACCGAATGCGTACTAGCTCACAGAGTCATATTCAATCGTAAAAGAGTCGGCGATGTTCAGTATTTGCAAATTAAAACATATAAAAAAGAAAACTCCAATAGTAATCAGAATGCTTTCGCAGAATCATTAACTTCAGTTGAAAAAATAATATCTGAACGGTTTAAGCGTGTTGTCACTGGTGGAAAAGGCTCTAAGCCAGTTCCGATCCTATTTTCAAAACGCGCACAAGGATACATAGATTGTATCTTGAAAATCAGAGAAACTTCTTCTTTAGTGCCTAAATCCAACCCTTATCTGTTTGCTAACGCAGGGTCTGAAAATAGATGGATGGCAGGAACAAATATCATAAGACAATTGGCGAAAGATTGTGGAGCTAAAAAACCAACTTTATTGACATCGATGAAATTTAGAAAGCACATAGCAGCGACTTTGCAGTTAATGAATATGGAACCAGGAGAAATGGAGCAAATCGCTAGATTTATGGGGCACACCAAAAAAATTCATGCTGAGTTTTATAGGTAGGTATTCGAATAACGCTTTTACTTTACTTTTACTTATAACGTAAATTGCAGCTATAAAAGTATTTTTGAGAAATCTTTATGTTTTCTCTATATATGAGCATTTGTTTTAGGTTGCCCCAAAATATTTACCAAACTGCTACGGTTGTTAAGGTCCTGCTTTTATTAGAAAAGGAAAGAGGAAAGGAGTTCAAGGGAAAAAATTTAAATGATATTGAACTTGAACAAAGTATATACTACAGCTCTGAAAGCAGTGAAGAATCTGAAATTGATGACGATACCAACAAACCGCTTACAAAAAAAGTTTTAAGGAAGCAAAAAAGAAAAAATGTATCTACTGAGTATATAGAAATTGAAGAACAGAACAGGTCAGCTGGAATAGAAGATGCCATAAAAATGAGAAATTTTGAGACTGGAGATAAAATGTCAAAAAAGAATAAAGCAATTTCGAAGAAAACAAAAATCGTCGGAAAGAAATCTCAAAAACATGTGTTGAAAAAATACAGACGAAGAAAGTAGTTCTAATGAATGCTTAAAATATGTAGCAGAATCTAATAAGGAAAAGAAAATTTCACAGACCAAAGGAATTCAACAAAAATCGAAGTAAAATAGGGTGCATTGGAGTAATCAAGAAAAAAATCTTGTATTAAATTATTTTCAAACTCACGTTTAGAATAAGGTAACCCCAAAAAAATATGAATGCGACCTGACTCCGAATACTTACAGTCAGCAAAGTTAAAACTTTGGTTTATAATACTTTCAGGTTTAGATAAGTTTTCGTTCTATATGTACATATAAGTCTAACCTTTCCGAACATTTATTTTTTCTTTAAGAGAATTGGAACTTTAGTGTGTCTTTCTTATTATAAAGCATTTTTTAAATAGTTTTTATTACTTTCGGTTCTTGTATCAATGGAATCCGCAGTGATTTCTCAGGCCCCATACGGTCTAGAGACTTGAAATTTCGAATTCGTACTTAGATCGCAGACATTTCGCCGCCTGTTAAGCTCCAAGTGTGATCCAATATTGGTAATTATAATTATCTCATTCAATCTCATTCAACCAAGATCATTATTTTGTCGACATGGAACAACAATGGGATCCGTCACTGGAATTACGCACGAGCATGGAGCGTATATATACGTCTCGTTCTCTGGTATATAGGTACTTTCTGGAAGATCGTCTATGGTTATGTCGCAATTGTCAGACGTCAGACGGTATTGTTAATTTAAAGTTTAATTTTGTGTTGTGATAGACAAACAGTAATTTGTTATGGAATTGCTATTGCTGGCAAACACATATACATAAGTATAGTTAAAATCGAGAAAAGGATAGCAATAGTAGGTACTCATCGGTACGGTTTAAATCTTAAATGCCCAATAAAAACTATTTTTAATTTTTTTTCAAAAATTTCACTTGTTTTAAATATATTACCTAAATGTTTAATTTTATGCATGTTATTGTTTAATAAAGGATATATATATATATATATATATATATATATATTGATTTGATTTTACTTACCTAACTACTTCGTGTTTTCTTAATCTTTATACAGAGAAAATATCTTCTATTATTTTCCGAGTTCCGACAAAATGTAGTTCGGGCCTGTCCGTTCGTCGTCTGCATGTCATATCCCTGCAATTCTCTAATCTGTTCATCTGCTTAGATACAATTTTGAAACTACATTAAATTGAAAAGTATTCTCAAGACAATTTCCTATTTCATAGATAGATTAAATTTAATTTTGATAGTACCATTTTGTTTTGATTAATTCCCTCACGAAATATTTGTATTTCAAGTTATTTATTAGAGCTTCCATCTTTAATTTCTACCCATTCAAAAAATCTGAAGAGTAGTAGTAGTAGAGAATATCATAACATATTTATTTAAAATGATAATATAAGCAAATCCTATCATTCAAAATATTGTTCAAACTACAATTCATCAAAAGCTAGCCTATATTTCGTAAAAATCCGTTTCAATTATGATTATGATAGAACCAACTCCAAGAGTTCGTTATATTTTTATAATTTCAGTCCACCATAAAACTCTAAACTAGTTCTGTCTCTTAAAATTTGATACATAAGGTCTAGAAAATCTATTGGATTAATTCAAACATGGAAATACATGGTTGCCAATACTAGGGCTTCGTATCTATAGTGAAATGAATAACTTCTTGAATGAAACATACGCGGGACTCCTAGTAACAGTAAGATATATAGCGTATATGCATATGGCGCGCAACGCCCTCTGCAGTGAAAGGCAACGTACTAAGCCTGTATAAATTGCGATAAAATCATGATTTATGAGTCCCTACCATTTTTTGAAAAAATCGTTAGATGGACCCACAGGTCAAAACTGAGAAGTTATACACGTAGTTTTTACGAAGCCCGATTTGGGCCTCGTAAAACCGGGCCGGGCGTCGGATGAACAGTGAAATGTATCATTTCGGGCTTCCTAATGCACGTTTATACGTATATATATATATATATATATATATATATATATATATATAATAATTTGAAGGTATCTATTATTTCATAAATGAGAGAGTATAAAATATAAAATTATGGAGATGCTCTACACCTTTATGCTTTTATTTAGTCAGATACAACCACCCACTAGGAGCGGATCACGTAATTTCAAGCTCGTTAGCTTTCATCAGCGCCACATAATTGGAAGCTGTACCTGACTAAACAAAAGCAACTGGATATATATAAATATATATATATATATATATATATATATATATATATATATATATATATATAGGGTTTCTCCGTTCGTTAGAAGTTTTTGAGGTTATGAAAAACTTAGTAGTTTGAAAATTTGGGACTTGGGTTATTCAAAATTTTCTTCCATTTTAAAATATTTTCAAGTTCTCACGACTTCCAGTTATACCGGAAGTCATCATTAACTTCCTTATTTTAAATAGAACAACCTTTATATTGTTTCATTTTTGGGTTTCTCAGGAAATTTTATGATGTATTTCATTAGGTTTCCCTATATCGCATACAGGGTGTCCAAAATTTGATAACCGATTCGATTATTTACAAAGTTAAAAAAGTTCATTATTTCAAATGAGACACCCTGTATATTTTCGGATAGTAGGATGCACAATTTTATTTTGTATCGATTTGCTATAACTTTTCCTATACCTACCTTCAACAGTTTTCTTGTTAATCCGTATTTTCTATTTTAATGTGTTTCAGAAACCGCAACATCGTTTATGCTTTTTAAATAAAATAATTATGTTAAAGCAACAAAATTAAATATAATTAGAACGTAAGAACAAAACAGGAATAAAACAAACGTATAAAATATAACATAACATAATAAAACAAACGTATAACAATATGTGGCGACACTAACGCCTAAAGATATGGTTCCGTTTTTCGGCGACCAAAATCGGTTGCCGGCTGCCGTTGTCGGTATCGGCGGCAGCGGATCATATGTTTCCGTTTCGGCTGCTCGGAAAGGCAATAGGCAGGTCTTCGGTAGATGTTAGTGTCGGTACCATGTTTTCACATAAACAATTTATCAGAATCAGTGTGATGCCGTCAGCAGCGGCTGTCGACGGCCGCCGAAGAACGCGAAAACGGAACCATATCTAATAACTAACGTATTAAGTGACATTAAATTTAGGTCTGGTAATGAGTTAATGTCTAATTAACAAGTTATCTTATCTTTAGGACGTGACATGCACTACCATCTAATTTTTAACACAATATTAATGCCGTTAACTCATCGCCTGACCTGGATCTAATTACATTTAACGCTTCAATTAATGGCGTTATAGACTTTAGTATATCCTTAATATAATAACAAAATAATTAAACAAATTAAATATAATAATTGCTCGATGTGACCGCCATTTTGGTTCAAACATTGAATTACTCTGCCAGGCACTCCTTGCGAAACAGACCTCCGGATTTCGTTTGGGCATAAATTAGTTAACGTATGGTTAACGCGGTTTAATAAATCGTTCCTCGTATGTACAGAAGTATAGTACACCAGCTCTTTTATACGCCCCCAGATGTAAAAATCAAGGGGCGTCAAATCGGTTGACCGTGGGGGTCAGTTCCAAGGTCCTTGTGGACCAATCCAGCAATCTTCAAACATTAACGTCAACTGCTGGTGCACGGCTCTAGCAGAATGTGAGGGTGCGCCGTCGAGCTGATACCAAATGTTTGCTCTGTTACGTGGAGGTAAATCAGTCACGAACCCTCTAAGTGTTTCCAGGTACTTATCCCCATTGCAATTTTCATTGTATACGTGATACGCCACTCTATTGTCAATAACTAGGAAAAAGACCTTAAAACTGAATTGCTCCTGGTGATTATTTTCTCTTACAACATGTGGGGTTTCGCTTGCCCAGTAATGATTGTTTCGCCTAAATTTTGATTCGTCTGTCCAGACAACATTCTGAAGAAACCTTGGATCTTCAGTTATTTTTACACAAATAAACTCCCAAAGTTCGACTCATCTTGCTTCATCGCCAGGATGTAATCCGTGAACAGTTATTTCAGAATACGGATGCATTTCATGTTTTCTTAATATTCTGTGGACTGACGCTCTTGAAATACCCAAATCCATATCTGCTCGAACTTTGTGGATGAGCTTGAAAATAACCCAGAACATTTACCTCGTTTTCCTCATTATCAACTATGGGCTTTGTGTGTTTTCGCGTTTTTTTATACTTTCAGTTGCGATAAATCGAGCTTCAAATCTTGCAAATTTTCCGGGAGTCATTGTTGGTAGATTCGGGTATCGTTCGTTAAACATTCTGCATGTTCGTCGTCGACAATTCGTCCACATTCACCGTGCGTATGAAATAAATTGAGCAAATCATTATTTGAATATTCTTCAATATTTTCTATTTTCAGTTGTACACAATTAATAGAACTTCGAAATAATATTGTTTCGACACAAAACCGTTGAAGATAGGTATAGGGAAAGTTATAGCAAATCGATGCAAAATAAAATTCTGCATCCTACTATCCAAAAATATACATTTGAAAAAATTAACTTTTTTAACTGAAAATAATCGAATCGGTTATCAAATTTTGGACACCCTGTATGTGATAAATCAATTATTTTCAATATGGATTTCCAGATTATTATTCTCCTTTTTCAGTTTACCTACAGAAGCATTTATCACCTTTCAAAAATGGATAAAAGGCCAACTGTTAAAAACAGGGGTAAATCTGTAAAATTTGTCATAAGAATCAAGATATCTGAGAAACAGCTGAAAATAGGTATAGGGAAACCTAATGAAATACATCATAAAATTTCCTGAGGAATCCAAAAATGAAATAATATACAGGGTATTCTATTTAAAAGAAGGAAGTTAATGATGACTTCTGGTGTAACCGGAAGTCGTGTGACTTTGGAAATATTTTAGAATGAAAGAAAATTTTGAATAATCCCAAATCCCAAAGTATCAAACTTCTAAGTTTTTTGTAACCCTAAGAACTTCTAACGAACGGCTGCGGTGAGAAACCCTGTATAAGTATGAATAAGGTAATTGATGTTAACTGTTAGATTTAGTTAATAACATTCTTTGCGAAAGTAGGTGTAGTTTATTACGCAAATGCACTAAATTAACTCGACGTATTTCAAATTGCATTTCATATTTGAAAATTGCTTTAGTTAATTTCTTGATTTTTTTTTTCATCTGACTTACGGTTTTCCCATAAAAAAATTGAATTCATTCGTTTGCATCTCCCCAGACCACTTTTTGTAATTTTGCACAAACTTTAATTCAAGAGAATAATTTCTAGGGGCAAAATCATAAAATTAAAGTTATCTAAATACAATTTGGAATACCATACCAAAGTTATAAGAAAAAAATCTTTATCACCTTGTACTTAGTGAAAACCATTAGGACATATGTTCATATGAAGTTTTTTCTCAAAATTGACCCAAGAATAACTTCCTTAAAGTATGACAAGGGGGAAAGCCATGAAGACATGAAGAAAACAAAATAAATAATATATAACACGTTTTAAAAATTACGTAGGTGCCTGGAAGTGAGTGAAAATTGAATCGAAAGATGGATTTACATTCATTCCTACATAAATTATATCAGACGCTTATCGGTACGATGCTGTCTAGCTTTGAACTGCCCCTCTGCAAGATGTACTCCTTCTGTGACTATACAGTGTTGCCTATGAACTGAAACTTGAAACTTCGACCGCAAGCAAGACAAGGCAGCTCGTCTATCATGGACTATGATTGTTGAGTAGGAGTACCTATCTAGTACGTTATGTTATTTGGAGTCATTGCATAAAACTGAATAAAAGGCTGTTAAAATAACTTGCTTTTTGGCAACGATACATCAAGCTCAAATTTGGGGATACACTGTATATAAACTCTAATGTAAATATAATTTTTTTGATATATCTTTAAAGTCTATTGTACTGGAAAAAGAGCAGAAATGTGCTCAAATGATTGTTAAATCCTCATTATCAGTAAATAATGTATACCTATATATCTTCCCTATAAATGAGCAATCAGTTAAACAATGAAGTGCAAAAATCAAGATCACTGAATTTCATAGCCCTAATTCGTTCCAAACTCGTTAGTTCTCCCATCTTATTTTTGTTAAGGGGATGATAAATGGAGCATAAAATATTCATGTGCCAACATTGAAGAGTGCATAAATAACAAATAGTTCAGATTTTAAAAATCGATGTAACCACTCAGGTACTTTAGTCTAGGTATTCCAATAAGGCAGACATGCTGAAAAAATATCATTTAGGAATTAAAATGAGATCAAATATATTTTCTTTCTTCTCCTAAAAACTCTATCCTTAATTAAAATATTCTATTTTTGAGGCAACTAATATTCGTAGTGATGGAAGTGTTTTCCATCAGTAAAGCAATAGCTAGTCCTATAATTATTGGTATGCCTAGAATTAGGTAAAAGGACGACTTACAATAAAAAATGTAATCTAAAATTGTATCTCTATACTCCCATGGTCGGAAAACAGATAATATGATTGGATATAACATTTGAAAGAGAACTCTTTATTTAGCTTGCGTTATCTCTATACCATATCTACTTATAATTAGAAAAATAACTTTTTATCGAAATTAAAACTGGCTTTATTAGTTGGTGAAATAAAATATAAAATAATATTAATCTATTGAAGAAATTCCTTTATAAGAAGATAAAAGACTTTTGACTCTTTTTTCGAATAATTCAACGAATCAAGTAGGACAAAGTTTCTGTAAAAACTTGTTTATTTGACATTTCTGAGTGTCAACAGAAAATAAGTCAACTATGAAGCTTATATAAATATGTACAATGATTAACCATGTTTTCGAAATTTTTCCCATTTATAATTACTCTGAAACCGTTGACGTTTTTGAACAATGTTTAATTTAAACGTCCCTGAAAATTTTTATTTAATTTTGCCCTCTGAAGTTAGCAATTTTCGAAAAAGTAATTACCTACTTCCTTTGAGGAGAAAAATATGGTAATTTTGTTTTCAATGGGACCATTTCTCAGCTCTCTTCTCTGGAATGAAATAAGAAGCATTAAAGTCGGAGCATGCATAATAAGCGAAATATACTGCACCTATATCTAAACGATGCCCTTCTAAGGAAAGCGTCTTGAATAATATAGTATTAAAGTTATAATCGAAGTGCTAGAATAACATAGAAAAATCGTCATCAAATCATCTATAGAATTTTCATTATTTATTTGTAGGCTTACTTTTGCGAAACCTTGTATATTTTGCTCAAGATTTATGTGGCCCAATATTTTTTATGCAGAAATATTTTACAGTATAACTAGATTTTATCATAGATTACAATCTTCTCATTTTTTTTTAAGTTAGTTGTTGGTACACTATTTTTAGATAGATGAATATGGAAAAGAGAGGCTGACATATAACAGTAAAGATTTTTATTAATAATAAAGTTTCGCGTTGATTTTGAAAATGTGTACAGAATATGAAATGAAAATGAATATGAATATGAATCATGTTGAAATAAAAGATATAAGGGATCCAAAACCAAACTGAATCACCTGGTAGAGATATTTTTATCAACATGATTTCAAACAGAAATGTATAGCACACATCCACATACTCCATTAAGTTATAAGCAATTTTTTTTACATCATTATTATAAATTAGGTACAGTTAAAATATATTTGAGCAAAAAACTTTAACGTGGTGGGTTGGTACTACGATGCTGGTATTTGCAACTAAATTATTTAGAATAGTTGGAGCTCATCTAATACTAATACCGAAATGTGATACTTTTCAATCTGAAAACAATTTTAATTACCTATTTCAATTCAAGGTATTCATTATAACTTCCATTATTAGCAAAATGTATTGTATATCGGTTGGACAACTAGTAACTATTAGTTAATAAATTGTGTATGAATCAAATTACTTATTGCGGTAATTTTCCTCTTTGATGGATCGATCGATATAATAAATTGCTCAAAATTCAAACAACTACTTTAATCTACAAGAGGAAAATTATTTTAAAATTAGTTTCCATGTAACAGTTCGCTTATAATAAATAAATCGATGTTTGTCTAAATCGGGCTGAATATTATTTGCTTATATAGGCTACACAAAAACCATTTTCACAAATGCATGCATACATCTTTGGTTATTTTATGAAAATCTATAAAAATCATTTACTATTCTCTCAATGGTAAGGATGACTAAAAAACATGAAATAGATAGACATCCAGCGAAAGGGGAAACGATCTCCCGGATTTTAATTAAGTTTTGATAGTAACATTTTCCAAGTGGCGACCATTTTTTTCCATATCCAAATTCGAAGATGATTTCTATAGGTTTCTATCAGTTGTGCAGTCATTTGAGGTGTTCATATAACTTTTTATAAAAAATAGCATGGGTTGAAGGAGCTGACCGCCTAATGTTTCTACGTAACAAGATTATGTGTACTGAAATAGTTCTCTTAAAACACCATTGAACTTCTAGTCGTATGAGCCCTAACTCCATCCTGTTGGAATCATACTTCTGGATGTTAAATTTCGTTTACTTCTGGTTGGTGCAAAAGTTTTCAATCTAGCTGTAACAGCACAGCTTCAAAAGTACCAGCACCAATAGAATTAATATTATTTTGTAGTTTTCAGTGCACCAACTAATATCATCGGGCCATTTTTTTGTAAAAAATACTAATTTCGAACTTTTGAGTTTATCTAACATTAGTCACCAAAATCACTGAACGTTCACCTATACCATTACCCGTGTATAACACTTGTTATTATTCAGTAGATAACCTAAAAACATCCTCGCGGAAATACCCATATTTTAGACTTTATCACTGCTGTAACTCGAAAACCGTAGATTTTAAATTTTCGAAAGAAATCGCCCCCACACTTAGAGAAAATACACATATTGATATGTTAACATCACTGTAACTCGACAACCGTAACACTTTGAGAAAAAAAAATCAATTAAAAAATTTCCGGATATTGTCCTATATTTAATTCTGTCATCTCAGATTCTCGATTAACGAGAAAAATTGTCCCCTACACCCCCTTCGGGGATGTTTTTAAGAAGGAAGGAGATTTCGTATTTGAGCTCTTACGAATATGGGACCATTTCTCAAGTCTCCTCTTTCAAATGAATCTATCCAATAGCCACACGAAATCACTTCAGTGATTCGGGCGTAAGGCGGTATAAAATTTCGGAGATCATGCATGGAGAAAGTATTTAATTTTTTTATGGTTTTTGATTTCTTTTGATACCAATTTTTTCAAATATTTTTTTTGTTTTTTTTTTTATTGGTGTTATTTAAGGAACTCTTTATTTTTATAGGTAAATATATTAATGTTCAACATAAACATTATTTTGATTGTTATAGTTGATAGAAAATAAGTACTTATGACTTATGGAAGTTGCATTTCCCGGACATATCTGGTATAGATAGACCACGCGACCTTTTTTTAAATTGTTGTTCCTCTCTTATTATTGTAGAATTAATGTAACAAAATATATTGAGTATGAAGTGCCTTAGCTGTGATCTCAAAATGACAATATTTTAGACGGAATCTATTTTGAAGAAAGTCAGGTCCATCTATCTAGAACTTACTCTAATTAATATTTATCTATTGGCAACACGACAATTCATACTCTATTTTTGCAATGTGATATTTTTTTGGTTTTGCAATATTAGCAAATCTCTTTTATCTCACTACTTAGTTCACTATATCATAGATGCAATAATGTCTTTGTCAAGAATGATGGAATATTCTCATTGATTTTACTCCTAATTTCGTAATTAAAGGAACGGTAAAATTCCACGGGCTGCGCTCAGGGGTTACAGCATTTTCATCTTTGAATAGATAGTATAGTCTCCTGTAATCGCATAACACATGCACAGTACATACCATAACATTTATTTACAGTGTTGGAATGTGATAGCAAAATGTCCAAGAAACTCACAAGTTTTATCCAGACATTGAGGTCTTGGAAAATTGACACGGAAGAAAAGGATCATCCTGTAAGTCCCTCAACCCCAATCATCACAGTCTTACCTTCGGTCGAAGAAGTTCGAAAAGATCCTGAAAAACAAGATACATGCAAACAACTAGAAAAGGATGTCAAAGTGGAAAGAGAATCCAGGGATCATATAATGGTGAGTAGGAACTTATATTCAAAACTTCTTGTAAAGGGCAATCTTTGCTTCGAGTAAAGCAAATATGATCAGCATCATAACAATAATATTCGCTTTTATCTTTATTAAATATCGAGAAACATCTCCATCATCAATACAATAAATATTGATACTCAACACGCTAATAAATGTAAACAAGAAATTATCCCCCGTTATTGAAATAACCATTACACTATTATTTGTTCCATATGGTAGATTAATGAGCATAATACCTGATAATACCACCTATGATGATATGTTAGTGGATAAGTTGAAGTTGCGTGTTATTATTTTGATCTGAGTGCTGTGTCGAAAGTAATATTGACACTGGAAGGCTCCCTACGTCATGAAAATTGCACATAAAATTATGTCATTCGTGATCTTTTCTGAAAATATTGTCAAGTGAATAAAGTGTAACCATTATTTGAATGTGTGATACAAAGCCTTCAAATAATGACATGTGGTTCTTCAAAAATCAATAATATATTTGTCTATAATATGTAATACTTTACGGTGTGTCTTGAATTTCAATATATTTCACTCAGTTGTGAACATAATATGGTGAGTTTATAACTTTTTCATTTACCTTACTGCAAGATACATTATGAAGGCGTAGGGAAAACATTTAATTCAAAAGTTCCTTGAATAATCTTCAACAATCTCTCATTATAATGGTCTGGAATAGGATGATGGAATGGCAGTGCGTTATATAACAAGAACCATTTCAGCACTTTCGACGCCCTTTCAATAATTTAAAATCTATTTTATCCAACAACCTACATTCTTTGTATCAACTATGACACAATTACCAAATCACAATTTTCGATAGAAACTTTCCCACTACTCATGAGGAAAATCACTATTTTACCTTTGAAGGACTTAGGAAGTTAAAATTGGGGTAAAGATCGGATATTGTTTGCATATATAGGAAAAAATAAGAAATCATCACATTGAGGGTTGGTGGTTGGTAGAGAAGACAAAGTATTAATATATTAATATATGTAAGAAGCTGCTGAATTAGATAACTTTGTAATGTTATTGATAAACGATTTTAACCTGAATATCAGATAATATGTTTTTTGTTGTGATCATAAACAATTCAAGTAATTTAATAAGCTTTTACTTACATAAATAAAAGATAAATATTTGACAAAAATGCTGAGATCTGATCAAAAACATAAATGTGAAAGATTGGTTATCTTTCGTTTGTAACAAAAAAATGCAAAATAAGTACTTGAAAACGGCGTCGCTAATAAAAGAAGTGAGATCTAACTAGATGTCATATTCTTTCGCAGTTCCTTAAATTATAGCTTCTGATATGTATAACGATTTTCGGTAGCTTTAAATGAACATTTGTCACGTTATTTGCTTCTTAGTGGTGATGCTGGGCAAGTTTTCTCGAACCAATGTTAATCATCGTGTTTGGGAACAACTTGGCAAAGTGACTCTATTGAGTTACCAAGAAGGTGAAAGATTTGCTATTTTGTTTCATTGTTACATTGCAATCATTTGCTACTGTTGGAGGTCTCCATGTTTTTATTTTATTCTCTTTGTGTCTGTTCTTGTTCCTGCTGCATATACAAGGATGGGCTTCACTTTAGCTTTATATGAGAACCTTTCAGTAATTTACTCTTCATGGCCATTAAATTGTTCTTGTCGTTTTATTTGCTTGTCTCGTTACTTCTTCTCCTCTTTCGAGGTTTACTGTTATTTCATCTCCAATATGTCTTCACATAGGTAGTATCAAAACATCGCTTTTAGAAGCAGATACATTTCATTGATCAATATTGAAAGAATTACACAAACCAGAACTAGTATTATGATCATATTAATGAAATACAGTTTGTTTCACGAATCATGGCTATTGTGTGTAATCATTCTCGAGCTACGTACATATCGCTATACATCTTATGTCCTTTTATACAATGATAGGGCGCTGCACGTATCTCTAAAGGCAACGCAATCTTTATTTCATAGGCGCCACAAAGTCATTGTAACATTTCAGATAATTCAGGTACATATATTTGTATTTCATAACTCAAGCAATAAATTTGTATTTTGTGTGTCTGCATTATTGTTGATAATAAATCTTCCATATTGTTTGCTTATTTAATCAATCGATATTTTTTCCTCTAATTATATGAACTTTCTTAAATGCCATATCTTAGCTTGAAATCGTTACGCCACTGATTTACTCCCGTCAGTTGGATTGATTCATTTTTCGTGTTTTGAAGGCAGACGCCAACATTCGTGAAACAAAATATATTTATATGCCTATACAAATACTTTTGAACTTCAATTTAGATTGATTATAACATTTGAACATAGTTTGTTTGGATCATTTAGTATCTACTTAATTGTTGTTTGAAAAGTCACCTACAAAGATTTATAAATTGTTGCAAACGTAAACAAAGCTTGTCTTAATATTCTTCAACTTAGGTACGTGAATTTTAATTGAATTCAAAGATGTGAAGATTTCTACAGTGAATATATTAAAATATGAATGATTCTAAGTCAACATTAGACAATAGTTAATACAATTACCGTACCTACCAACGATGATAACAACTACTCGGTGAGGTAATACTCCATCCCGCATTGAATTATATCATCGTTGATAGCTGCAATAAAATTGAGGACAATCGGAATTTAATACATATTTTGCAAACTTCCAACCCTTTTGCTTTTATTTCATTCGGAACACATCACAGTTGAATCAAGTGTATAATCGCCGATTTCGTTCCTGTTAGAAACTCATCAGATACTCATATGACTGTAGGATGTGTCCGAAGAAGTCTATGATCGGAACAGTGTCGGATTTTTACCGACTAAAACCTTTTCCCCACCGTTTCTGCTTCGCTACCTCCTGATAGCTTAGAAGCTTGGTATCTCTCAACACGACTCTCTTTTTACTTTGATATCTGTATTCCTTTCGTTTGTCTTCGTTGTTTTGTGACTTCTAGGTCTGTATTCATTAGAATTTGTATCTTAGTTGTTGAAATTTCTCTGATATAATCTGAAACATATTTTTGAATTCCTCCATAAGCTTCAGCATATCTTCCATGTTCTTTGTGGTAATGGTGTCTTCTGAAGTTATTGTTTGTTGGGCCCTTGTTTTCTGCATCTTTTTTGCTGGTGTGAAGGATGCAGCTGCTTAACCTGTAGTTGGCCTAGTGTTGTTGTTTTTGTTAGTTTTCGATGTTTGTTGCATCTCCTTGGCTGTTGGACCTGTATCTGTAATAGAATTATTATTATATTATTATTGTTATACTTAAGTCGTGGGTTTTTTCCCGCATCCTTTGAAGTTTGCCGGGTGCGGCCCTTCACAGTTTGCGCATTTTGCTAGCGTGTCCTTACTTTTTGGGCATGTACTGGTGTGGTGCTCCTGTCCGCATTTCAAGCATCTGGGCTGTAGCTGGCACATCGATTGACTGTTTCCAAACCGCTGACAGCGATGGCATTGTGCAATCCCTCCTTGATGTCTCTGTTTTTCTATTATGACCTTCATCCCTAGGATCCTTTTGAAGTCGAAGATTTTCTTGTCTTTAGGCCCTACTGTGACTTGGAATAAGGGTAGTTCCTTGTTGGTTGATTTCTTGGTTAACCTGGTGCATCTATAGATGTTGAAACCGTGGCTTGCCAAGTCTTCTTTGATTTCGTCTGAGTCGAAGCCAAGCGGAACTCCTCGTATAACCACGCTAAGCATTCACTGCGATGCGAAGCAATACGAGAAATGCTTTATGTCTTCTTGTTGACTGATGATTGTGATGCACTTATTGTATGCATCGGCGTCTGGAGTGCGGATGATCATTTTGCTTTCCTCCTTTTCTCTTGTCAAATTGGCTCCTGAAATTTGAATCCCCTCTTCAATGAATTTATTTATGAGCTCAGGTTTTGGGACTGCCTGTTGAGATTTACGCTTCCTCTCCTTTCTGGTTACTTCTGTGAAAGGGGTTGTGTCCATTTTTTCATTTAGTGTGGATGCTGTCATTTCGTTTTCGACGGTTTTCGTTGCGTAAATGGCAGTTGTTTTCTGCTTTAACTCCTGTTGCAGATTTACGATGATGCGTTGGTATTCCAAGGCTTGCTGCTTCATGGTTTCTACATCGAGTTTGAGGATTTTTACTTCTTCAGCATCCATGTTAGCTTTAATCTCTGCTCCGTAATCTGTGTAATTGGTAGATTCCGTTGCTCGTTTTTGTTGTGCTGTCCAATGTTTCTTCTGTTGTTAGATGTTTCGATCCCCTCTTTTTACTGCGATCCATTTTTGTTGAACCTAAATAAAAACATTAGTAATGAATTCTGTCAGGGCCGAATTAGCTCTGAAATAATTAATTATTTCCGATGAATTGTTCCCTGTATATATTATACTGAGAATTAAGGGTTCTATTCAATAACATTGAATAATTAATTAAGAAAAACGAAAATTCCTCTATTTACAACAAACAACAAAAAGCAAGAGAAGGAATTTCACTTGGAATGAGCATTGAATGCCAAGGATCTGTCCAGATGAAACCCATGTGTTACAGAGTGTGAGTGCACTTCAAATAAGTGGGAAAATGATGGATCAATCTAATTTCCTATATAAACTGCAAATCTTTTACGACGGGCAGTTCATTTCTCCTAGAGACCTCGTAAAACAAAAATCAGTGAGAATCGAAATCAGATTATTCCCAGCTGGATCATCAAGGAATAAGAAGAAGGCATCTGCAACCAGACCAGCCTGCACGTGGAATTGATAAATTCGCTATCAAATATTATTGCCAGTGGCGTGCCCCCAGAAGTTTATCTTGGGTAAAATAAAATTATTAACCCACAAAATCGAAGTTTCTTGTTATTTTGGAGAACCGGAGAGGATCCCGAACTGCAATTCAGTTCAATATTGTGCTGCTAAACACAAATATATTATGAAATCATAAAAATGACTATAGGAATATATTATTATATTTTCTTCTTCTAGTGATGTCTTTTTCTTAAAAATGGGTACCTAATTAAGGGTATAACTGTTCTGGCTGATATTTGATAGATATCTATAATAAATTAAAATGAAAACTATAAAATTTCTTTTATTATATTGTTAGCATATGACAATTATGTCGGAACACTGTACGTCTAATAAGCCATTTGAGTTTGAAACACCATTTAGATAACTTTTTTATTGTAACAATGTGAGTTTCCTTGTTTATTCCGGCTGTCAGCTTTTCAAATAAATCAAATAATCTATATAGTAAGCATTTTCTGTATTGTTTTATTAAATGTCTATTATTTCCTGACTTGAATTCAATAAAATGGAGAAATACTGGGTCATGTATGGATAAGAAATATGACAGAAGTTCTTTTCACCAAAAGTACCTCATAATCTTTTGTATATTTCTCGTAAAATGGATCACGTGCACCAGTCATTTATTTTAGAACCCGCTCAATGTTTTCCCTTGTATGATAGCACGTCCAGTAGTATTTTCTCGAGCACTTTGTATTTATGCATTCATCCCCAAGTGGCAAGTGATGTTTCTGTTTATATAAAGTATATTTCAAGTTTGCCATTGGATAGGGGGATGGGATATAATAGATAATATATCTTCAACTAGCGTTTCACTAATAAAATTTAGTATTAATTTATTATGTACCTTTCTATTTTTGAAGTTAATATATCTATTTATTGAGGGTTATCTTTCTTCTAATGACATATAATTATGAAGAGGAAGAGTTACATAAAAATTCTTATGGATATTCCTTCTTTTTAAGTGCATGTTCATGAATAACATGATCCTTAATTATTTTGATAGATTCCAGAGAAATTATCTCAAATAATCATATTCAAAATCCTAGAAAACTTAAATCGAAACATTCATAGGGGTATTTTTTTGAAATATCAGTGTTTTGTTGGATTGGATTGGATTGGAAAAGAGCTCAGTAACAGATACTCAATTAAAAAAAAATCATTATTTATATTTTCAATCTATTTATACTAATCTCTTTTTTGTCATAGTTTCTTCAAAAATACCTATATATCCTTTCATTATTTACTTGTTTTCTTATGAAGCTTGCTGTTACTGAAACGGATATCTAGATTTGACACATTCTCTAACAATCTGAAATTAAACTCCTAATCTCTAAAAATGGTGGAGGCACTGGGCAAAATCAAAGCTTCTACACATTTTTCAGTGGGCATATAAAGAAATTGATTTGATTGATCGATAAGAAAATATAGTGTATATAAAAATCAACAAATGTTGAGATTTTCAGCAGTAGAAGTACTATGCTACTATTGTGTCCCGTAACCTGTGATATGTACCTATACAAGGAAATATTGATGTTTGATTTAGTTTCTTAAAATATATAACAATTTATTTGATTCTCTGTATCCAGATATTGAAAGCATATTCCATATGAAAGCTTACAAGAGTATTATACAATTTTATAATGGTATGTAGGTGAAGTTTCTAACTACTTCTTACAGAAAAGCTTAATATTCTATAACCATTATTTGTACTGTTAATGGATCTTGAATTTCTAATTTTCTATTAAGATCTGTACTTCGAAGTGAATTGTCGATCGATCAAATTTTAAGATTGAATGTGACTACTGAGCATTTGCTAATATTTAGTGACAATTTATTTCTGGTAGGTAAACCAGTTATCAACAGATGAAATGTCCATTTGCATAGAAGTTCTACAGAAAAACTTAAAATTATCAGCATATAACCCAAAAGCACTGGGGAAACTATTTATAGAAAGATTAAAGAGTAAGACTCCCAAAATACTGCTCTGAGGTACTCCAGACAATAACGTATTTCTTGAGAAGCCATATTCATTAACATGTTTTTCCAAAAGTAATCTGTGATGGACTTTGTCGTCTTTACACAATCACTATAAATAAATCACATGAGTTACTAGCAGTGGACTTATCAGATAAAAAGAGTACCTATAACCGCTTTTTTAAATAAATTAAAATTGGTTATAGAGCGTCTTAAATTATCACTCGAAAATAGAAATGGTTACTTACATTTCATGAAGATCTTTTCACTTCGATTGATTTAAAAAAAATGTCTGTCTTCATTTCTATAGTCACTTGCCTGTTAGATATAATTTAAAGCCTACAGTAACTTATATCAGAAATCGTTTTTGAAACTCCAAAATAATAATGAAATTGTTTTGAGAAAAATCAAATTTTATTTCAAAATGTGTAGGTTTGATGGATTCAGATCCCAGAAAAAAATATTTGAATTCTGCTCAATAATTAAAGGCCTCTTCGATAAGGCTTCACTGTACTTATGATCTACGCTTTTTGAGATGAAAGATAAAAAGATTACAATTTCTGTTTCCTAAGTTTGACTCTGATTATCTTGATCTATTAAATGTATATTAGAGAATTTCACAAAAATATTCATGGAGTTTCTTCAGATAAGCTCTAATATCTTCTTCTTCTTCATGTGGCTTATGCATGATTGCACTTGAATACCTTTGTATTCCTCTCATAATATGTAGGGTGGCATTTTCTGCATATCGAAAAATCGTGTCTTTGTCTCTGATTCCCCACCAGTCCCATATGTATTGAGTATCTGAGCATATGTCCAAGATTCGCTTCTTTGCAATGTGTAGAAGTTCTCTTTGCCCAACGGCCACTTCCAACCTCTTCAATGTTTTAATTCTTAGTGACTATGTTTCTGTGTCATATAATAAGATAGGCTAAACGTAATACTTAACTACTAGAATTCGAAGTGTCCGATTCGTATCTTCACTTAATCATCACAATCCCGTTTTTAATTGAAGGCAGCACCCAAATAAACAAATCTTGGCACCTACTCCAGATCTTGACCGTAAACCCTAATTGTAATGCTGATATGCTGCCGAGCTATTACCATAACTTTTGTCTTGATGTTTTTGAACTTCAGCCCAAATAGTTTACTTACAGTACACTGAAGTTCCTCATGCGAAATTGCCAATATTTACGAAACTAGACTTTATCCAATCAGTTCGGATTTTGCCTATTTTGTTTATTCTATTGCACAAAATTAGATGAGATATTTTTTGTCTACTATCTTCATAATCTCAGCATTAAGTTATCGTGTCGATTTTTCATATTTTTAATTGATCTTTGTAATTCTGCTTCTAGAATTTTGGCGCAAGTTTCTTCCTCTGTAGTGACTCGTGTGCTGCGTTTATAATCGAGAAGTGCTTCCGTGCTATGTTTGTGTCTAGGTCTAGGAGAATTTTTCTATTTTCTTCATTAAGAGGCGGGACTGGTGCCCTCTTAAAAAAGAGGCCTTATTTTCCTTTACATTCCTATGAAAGTTTAATAAGTTTTTCACACTCAGTATTCAGAATTAATCAAAACAGAAATAGATAGCATACGAGTTAGCCTAAATGACAAAGTGAAGGAATTTGGAAGAAAACTGCAAAAAGCTAGAACACAAAAATTGACGATATTAAACGCTTTAACAAAAGGACTAATTTTGTTATTTGTGGGATTGAAGCAAACAAAAATTATTTACTCGAAATAACTTCTGCAAAGCTGAGTAGAACCTATATGAGAAAGACGAACAAATATACAACATCGGATCGAAAGGTACAATCGTCTCTTACTTACAAAACGGTAAATGTTTCAAATCCTAAAGAAATTACGTGGTACCGGTATTTCGATATCTCATGATTCAGGGCCTGAAGATCAAGCTATAAATCGAATCTTGGTCAAACATCTGAACAGTGCCAGAGTAAATAGTTATCAAGCACATATAAAGAATCATAAATACATCAACTACACCAGAAGACATCAGAATATATGCGAATGCTACCGTAACTCTGGACATGTTAAAAAAAGTTGAAAAAATGCAACAAACTTTAAGTACCGACTTTATTAGTTGGTGCACTGAAAAACATAAATAAATATTGATTCTATTGGTACTGGTAATTTTGAAGTTGTGCAGTACCTAGTAGTTAGATAGAAGACTATTGGCATGAACTGAAGCCATAAGTATTGCTCTTCCGTTTTGAAATTAAACCAGAATATTCCAATGGAGATTTTTATGAAACTTCAACTATTGCTTTTCAATTTATCAGTGTACATGCGTAGTATCACAGCAGTCAATCAATAGATACCTACTTCACCCCTTGTAGAACTCCAGTAGAACAATAGATTTTCTCGAAAGTTGTGTTATTTCTGAGGGCTTACTGTTGATTTCAGCGATAAACTTGAGTTTGTTATTTCATTTTTTATAGAGTAAATATTCAAAACCTAATTTTTCACAGTCAGTGGAATAAGAACCGATTAACATTTTGTTAAGTAATCTAACATACTCTGTGTCATTAATTATTTTTTTATGATACGAAACAATTTCATGATTGATAAATTATTGATATGTGATGCACAACAAAATGTAGATGGTTATTGATGGAATTTGCCAGACCAAATTAATAATTTGCAGAATCTATGCAAGCCACGCCGTTCTCCCAGCAGTATTTCAGTGATACAGTAGTTTTCACGATAAATACAGGTACTAAGCTACGAATTTATTGAAAATCTAAATTATGATAATACGTGAAGGGAATTCCTGGGACCCCAATATAGGAATAATGCGGCCAGAGAGGAATATGAGATCTGGCATAGTTGAAACTAATATGGCGAAGGACTGCACGCATTTGAAATTAATTACCAGATATTACAAATAATTTAAATTATACAAAGTACAGTTACGTTGACCAGCCGTTTATATTTTTCTAAGTACCTATAGGATCATGAAAATAAATTCACTGGTGTAAACGTGTTGTACTCGCTTTTCGTACTACTGTCGACCTGTGTTCTAATTATGGCCACCGCACTTTCTTCTTTTGATAAACAAAATCTTAAAAATGATATTCAATAATTACAGAGGAATACTCTTTCACAGAAGAATCTCAATTGTGTTGTTGAATTTACTGATTTTCGATCGTATCGATTTTCGATCAGTGGGTCTTTTCATTATTATCTAATTGTTAAATTTTTTGGCCTAACAAACGAATGTCTAAGGGATGTGTTTGGTGAAGTATGAAATATACAGTGTTTACCACGTAGAGTTTGACATAGCCGTTTCTAGAAGATCTCTTAAGTATCTATTTAGAAAATATAATTACGGAGGTAAAATTTTGAATAGATAAAAAATATTGAAGTTGTGATAGAACTTCCAGGTTTACCTAATCTCTTAAAAAATATTGGTATATTTATTCCGGTCTATATCATTAACATTTTTATATGAATCGTTGAAATTTCAGAAAAGAAAGTACATAATGTATCTTACTATGTTTAATATGAGAGAACTCCTGAAAATTGTACAAGCTGTTTAAAATAGGTGGAATATTTTCAACTGACTCTGAACCCAAAAAATCGCTTATTTTAAAAACAACCTTTTGTATTTTTTCATATTAATCCATGTACTTTTTATTTCTCTTTTGCTTATTATTAGCATTTCCTAAATTTCTCCAATTGATGACTGTTCAGATGACAATAATTGCTCACCCAACTACGTAGTTGAGTTGGCTGGGAAATTAAATATTTGAATGTTACTTAATGTAATAATATATTTTTAGCAGAATTACTTCATTGTTGTGAAATAATTTAGCCCATCAAGTTTATATATAAGTAAGGTTTTTCTAATAATAATGGCTTATTCCGATTAATTCACTCAATAGCTCAATCCAGAAATTACTGTACAGTTTGAAGTAATTGACAAAAAAAATTGAATAAAATGAATTTATTATAAATATATACAATATTGAACAAGATAACATAAAATTACTAAATATTAATAATTAATAATAATAATAATATTTTTCACCGGGAGCCGAATCACATTGCTGGTAATATGTATTTGCAGATACATATGAACCTAGAACATCTCATGATATGGTCAGAAGACTATTTAATAATTGTTCTGAAAATGGAAAGTTTTGCAAAAATGTTCAAAACCAAGCTAGCTAAGATTTATCTACATCCAATTAGATACAGCCTACAGAGATCGAAAAAATTATGATCAAAAACCATTTTGTACTAGCTTGATTTATAATTCATAATCGCTTCGAACTCGTGGTTGGAAGAATAACAAATAACTGTTATATTAATATATTGTTTTGCTCGACAATTTTGAATAAAAGTATCTTTGAGATATAAGTTTGTAAAGAAATACATTAAGAAAAACACAAAAAAATAAAGAGCTATTATATCTATCTAATTTATTAATAGGAGAAATGCTTGTATACAGGGTGTTTCATAATATATGCGCAGGACTTAAGGATGTGATAGCTTGTCCAAAAATATGAAAAAAGTTTATATTAACTTACCCTCTAAAATCCACCATTTTTGAGATACAGGGTGTAGAGATTGAAAAAAAAGATTAGTTTTGTAATCATTTTCCACTCATAATAAGCTGAGTTTTGAGTCGGACAACATTCATTGTTAAGTTATAATCTTTCGCAAATGCTCATTAAGAGCTGAACCACACCGATACAATTTTTGGTACGTTTTTTTATATAAGAATTCTGCTTTAATTGTACATTCTCATCAAGTGATTCTATCGCTTCTCACCGCATATATATATATATATATATATATATATATATATATATACATATATATATATATATATATATATATATATATATATAATGATGAATTTTTAATGATTGGGGTTGCAGTCAGAATGCCAATAAATTTGTTATTATGCATTTAACTTTATGATTGAGTTTTTTAAGTTTCATAATTTCAAGTTACTATGGAATTACGCATACTAAGATCAAACTATGTATGTAGCTAATAAAGAAGTTAATCACACGAAATATCATTTAAAAAATGGATATAATATAAAAATATGGCATTATCTTGTATAATATGAAACAATATATTAATTTAGAGAAACATCAGAATGAAAGTTTATCATAATTAAAAAGTATATTAATCGAAAATTCATATCCTATTAAATTGATAAATAAGCTCTTGAGTCATACCCAACCTAACTTAAATAATGTTGATAGAATTTTGGAAATGTCTTTAAATGAAAATAATATTATTGATCAATCACAACTACTCTTCCTATATACTGTTCTCTCTATTTTAGTGATGTATTAACCAATAAACTTATTAATGTTTTTAAAGGATATAATATTTTATTTGCAAAAAAGAATATAAAAGTAGTTTCTAAGTTATTTTCAAAAGTAAAAACACCTTTAAAAACAACAAAAAAATCTGGAATAGTATATGAGATCAAATGTAATGATTGTGATTTATCATATATAGGTCAAACTTCTAGGAGTTTATCAGGAAGAATTACGTCTCATAAAAGTGATATAAGATGTAAAAAGCCGTCATGTGCCTTGACCGAACATGCCATAAACAAAAAGCACACTATAGATTTTGATAACTCAATTGTTCTATGTTCTGAAAAGAACATTTTTAAACGAAGTTTCTTGGAAATGATTCCATTAGTTCCATTTACTCATATATTTTAAAATTATATAATGATAATTATCGTAGTGTGCCATCTGATGTTTCTCTAAATTAATATATTGTTTCATATTATACAAGATAATGCCATATTTTTATATTATATCCATTTTTTAAATGATATTTCCTGTGATTAACTTCTGAAGTGCGTTCCATTTTTATTAGCTACATACATAGATTGATCTTAGTATGCGTAATTCCATAGTAACTTGTAATTATGAAACTTAAAAAACTCAATCATAAGGTTAAATGTATAATAACAAATGTTTGTAGCTGGTAAATTTCACTAATCTCACGATTGTAAGTAGTTCATATTATTAATATTTTTTGTTATAATTAATTTGTTCGTTATTTTAGTTTGTCCCGATGAAGGTAACAAGCGTTACCGAAAGCTCGACTTTGATTGAAGAGTTTTAATTTTATTGGCATTAAAAATTCATCATTAATTAGACAGTCAAGAATTCACAATTCATTTATATATATATATATATATATATATATATATATATATATATATATATATATATATATATATATATATATATATATATATATGGGATATTACGAAACTTGTTAACACGATAGAGGTCGCAGTTTTGGAGGTATCAAGTTCAAATTTGCTACAAAAATCAATCTCTCAAATATCTCGGTCGAGTGCGTTATTGGGCAATATCGGGTAAGTAGTTTCAAAATGGCGACCGTTCAAACATTTAAAAAAATTATCAAAAAAGAGCCGTAGTGTAAATATCATCAAAAATAATTTTAGATTATAGATATAATCAGTACCTACAACTTTTGTTCAGAGCAATTTTTCATAAAATGCAAAGATGAAAAAATAAAAATTAATAAAGAAAAATAAGAAATATCGATAAAACATGAACACTCAATATAAATTTGATGTAATTGTACATTTTCTGGAGATCTTAATATAGACCCTGATTAAAAAAATATATAGTATATTTATTGAAAAGAAATAGGCGAAAAAAAAAATCTGCCTTGAAGTGGACCGCGAATCCTGTCTGATTTATATTTTACAGCCAAAACAAAAACCTCTAACCGCAAGGCTATGACACATACGAAAATTTTTTGTAATAACATATATATACCAATGAAAAGCTTGTTCAAATTTCAATTCAATGAATTTCGAAAAAATTACCTTTCCGCTGACTATAGGCCATCGGGATTTTAGTAGATTTAGTGTGGATTCATGCAGCACAAATTAACGAGTAACAAGTAACAATTAACAATTACAAATAGCAAGTAAAAGTTGAACTTCTTATTTTTCAATGGGAGTGTTCATGCAGCCAAGTAACAATTATCAATTAACGAATAAGAAGTAGAAGTTGGCCAACTTTTAACTTTCTTACTTTTATTTAACGAGGTGAACGCGGATTGGTCAGGCCGATGATGTAAATAACCTCACTTTTTGAAATATTTGTGTATTTCTTTGGGTACTTCGAAAAATGATTTGGTATCTTCCATTTTTATTGAAAATTTGGAATTCTAAACACTTGTTTTCAGTTATGCAGCGGGGACAGAGTTTATTTTGTAAATGAATACCGCGGATGTCAGACATGTGCGTATGCTTACTTTTTACTTCTTAATTTGAGTGCATGAATGCTACATTTTTATATTTGTTAATTGATAATTGTTATTTTATACTTTTTACTCGATAATTCTTATATGATGCTGCATGAATCCACACATATTCTCGATCCTTCCAGAAACAATTTGTGAGGTACAATTTGTCATACTATTGTCAGTTTGGCAACGATGTAGAACATTAATTATGTGCGTCTAGATAATCATAGAACATTCTCGATGAATGTCATGTCATGATTCAGATATATAAAGCCATGACGATCGCGAAACAGGGTCAGTTTATTATAGCAGTCAATTGGAGACATAAGTCGAAAGTAGTTGAAACGCGATAGTCAAAGTGACAAATTGTGACAGTGGTACTACAACAGAAGATCGTGTACAGTGTGTTTGAAAATAAACCATTGGAAGCAATCTGCGAACTTTTGAGTATTACGCAAGTGAACTCACCCCACAACGTTTAGCACAGGGTTAAACGCTACACGGTGTTTGGGATATAATTCTCCTAGTGCTGTTAGAGCACTCAAGGAGTCACTAATAATCAATGTTTTTTCCAATTTTTCATTATAGGAGAATTTTATGGCTTGTAAGATAGCAAAAAGTTCTGCAGAGAAAATTGAGGTATGGTTGGAGAGTTTGTACGAATATTGCTGGCTCTCAGTTAAAAAGGCAGCCCCAACTCCTGATTCTGCTTTTGATGCATCTGTGTAAATATGTACGTAATTTCTGTATTGTTTTAGCTTCAGTAGGAATTGTATTTTAGAGTAGGATGGGTTTGTGTCTTGTTTTTTGCTTATGATAAGGCTTGTGTCACATCTTATTTTGTTAATTGTCTAAGGTGGAGGGGTGTTTACTTCCTTCGTTTAGGTATTTGGCATTCTCATACCGAGGTCGGTTAGATATTTCCTTATTCGAATATAGAAAGGTGGGTCCAGTCTCTTCTTTGAGGTAAAGATGGATTCAAATCTATCAGCGAATGTATTCCTATAAACTGGAATTGTGGGAACGGAAGATATCTTCGAGGCATATGTGAGGCTAATATAATCTCTTCTGGATTTTGGTGGTAGCTCCCCAGATTCGCAATATACGCTCTCGATAGGGCTTGTATGGTGTGCTCCCAGTGCTATTCTTATGGCTGAGTTGTGAATAGTTTCTAGCTGGTTTAATATCGAAGGTTTTGCCGAGTTGAATGCTACTGCTCCATACTCAAGCTTCGAACGGATCAAGGTTCTATAAAGGGTTAAGAGGGTTGCGCTATCGGCGCCACAGTGGTTATGAGATACCGTTTTCATTAGATTGAGTCGGTTTTGGGAGGTTGAGCGAAGATATTGAATATGGTCCTTCCATTTTAGCCCTTGATCAAACGTCATGCCCAGAAATGATATTCTCTCGACATAGTCGATCGGAGAGTTATGAAGATGGACCGTTGGTGGTAATTCATTCCTCTTGGAATTTTTGGAAAATAGGATTGCTTTGAGTTTAGATGTGGAAAACCTTAGGCCGGTTGAACTTGACCATCTCTCTAAGCCTTGGATAGCATCTTGAATCTGTTTATGTATGGTGGATTTGTTTTTTTCCTCTGGTAAGAATAACTAGGTCGTCTGCAAATCATCTAGCTTTAACTAGGTTTTGATTAGATTCAAATATAGAGTTAATGGCTATTAGAAATAGAATAACGCTTATTGTGGATCCTTGTGGTATTCCATTGATTTGGGTTTTCGAATCAGATAATATGTTTCCTACATGTACTCTGAAGTTTCTTTGTTTTAGAAAGTTCACTATGAATTGATACATATGACCGTGGATTTGACATTTTTCCAGAGAACGTATGATATCCGAGCATCGTATTGTATCGTATGCCCTGGTTATGTCGAAAAATACAGACAAGCACACCTGATCACAGGCGAATGCTTCATGTATCTCAGATTCTATGTCCACTATGTTGACTATTGTAGAGCGATCTTTTCTGAATCGACTTTGTATTGATGTAATCAGGTTGTTTTTCTCGAGGAACCACATTAGTCTATTGCTAACAATTTTTTCTAATAGTTTGCACATGACGCAGTTGAAAGAGATTGGCCTGTAAGATTCAGGATTTGATTTACTTTTGCCTTGTTTCAGTATGGGTACGATGATTAAGTCATACCAGTCTAGTGGAAATAACTGTTTTGTCCAGATAATGTTATAAGTACTTAGGAGATATTCTTTACCTTCTAAAGGGAGGTTCTTGAGGAATATAACGGGGATGTTATCTGGACCAGGGCTGGCGTTTTCCATAAGACCCAGTGATTCTTCTGGTTCATCCATTGTAATGTTAAGATTAAGGTAGGAGTTACTGTCAGTCTCAAGGTTCACTTCGGGGTTATTCTGGGTTGATGTCCGGGTTGTTTTTTGAGGAGGGGTGTTTTATCGCTGGAGTTACTCTGATACATGTCAGCTAGGATAGTGGCAATTTCATATGGTGTGCTATAAGAGGTATGATTTTGTTCGAGGTATTGATTATTATTTTTTCCGGTTATTCTGCTTATCATTTTCCATATAGTAGGTGTTGGAGTCGAACTATTTAAAGTTGTTACAAATTTTTCCCATGACGCCCTTTTACTCTTTTTCAAGATGTATCTGTTGTAGGCTCTTAGTTTTTTTAACTCTAGCTGATTCTCGATTGTCTTGTCTTTCTTGAATTTGTTAAATGCTTTTTCTGATCGTTTCATTGCGTTCTCACATTCTGAGTTCCACCATCGGACAGGACTTCTGTTTTTTGGGAGTCTTGGTTTGCCTATGGATTTATGGGCAGCTTCTGTGATCATCTGAACAAAAACATGTAATATATGGTTAATATTGACATTACTGTCATAGGCAGGAGTCAACTGATTTATGGAGGCTGATATGAGGGATGAGATTAGATTCCAGTTTGCGTTTTCCAGATGCCATTTGTTGTTGCATGATTCGTTTACATTTAGTTGGTCGGTGTTTGTTATTTTTATCGGGTAGTGGTCGCTTCCGTGTAGATATGGCATGACGTCCCAAGATAGTGAAGGTTGTAGGACTGGATCGCATAAAGATAAGTCGATAGCTGAGCCTCCGCCTGTAGAGGTATTAAATCTAGTGTGTCGACCATCGTTCAGAATATTCAAGTTGGTGTCAGATATAACGCGTTCTAATGTGCGTCCTAAGGTTGATATCTTTTCCGATCCCCATATGTAATTATGGGCATTGAAATCTCCCAGGATGATACGAGGGTGTGGGATTTGATCAAGTACATTTGTGATCTCCAGAGCACTTGGTTCAATTCCAGGAGGGATGTAAATATTACAAATATTAACTTTTGTTGGTCCATTTACATTAGTAGCTATTATTTCTAGCTCGGTTCTGAGGGAAATTTTCCTAGTTTCATAGAATTCGTGTACATATATGGCTACTCTACCACTCGCATGGTCCCTATGATTCCTGTTGATGTAGAAGGATGTGTAGTTTCTCAGGGTATGTGATTTATTTCCTTTGAAGTGTGTTTCTTGTAATACTATTATACTGGGTTTATGTTTGGCAATAATGAGTTTTAGTTCTTCCAGACGGGTATAGAACCCGTTTAGATTCAACTGAATTATAAAGTTGAAAAGAAGGGTGGTTTAAGAGATATCAATGGATGAATCACTTTCCGGTTCTTTCCGATGGTCGTCGTTGAGCTGTTTTGTTATTTTGTTTCTGAGTTTCGTGCATCGTGTTTTCAAGTGACGTCGGTTCATGTAGGAGTATATTTTTGTTAATGTGTTGAGTAGTGTTTCGATGTTGTCTGTATAGATTTTGGCTACGCTAAGGGGGTCTGGTGAGCCATAGGCATTTTCAAAGAAATCTATAAATTCGTCTCGTGTTATGCAAAGTAATTCGGATTTTCTTCAAAGAAAATGGTTGAGCATTTTGTAAGTTCTTCAGTTATATGTAAATTCTCTTCCGAGGTTGTTTTCACTCTTTTAGGGCGGTTCGTTGGGTTTACGAACTGTTTATCACTTGAAGTAGGTGGTGGAGTGGTAATTTCAGACGCGTTTCTTTTGGACCTGTTTTGTGGTGTTTCAATATGTGTAATGGTTAAATTTTTGGTTATGGTGATAGTTTCAGAGTTTTCCGTTGGTGGTTCAGTTGTCTTGTTCTTTGTTTCTGATGGAGATATTGTTGTGGTTTGAGTAGGTTGAGAGGTTTCTGTTTGATTGGATGGGTGTGCATGTTGGGAGGGTTTTGGTTGATGTGAAATTTGTGGGGTGTGTGTCGGCTGAGGGAGCGTTGCTGGTTGAGGGTTTGGGATTGTAAGGTTGGATGGGTGCGGTTCTTGTATTGGGTTTACTGTGGTTGAGTCTGTAGAGATAGGTATTTGTGTTTGATTATTATTTGAAGATGTACATTGTGATGATATGTGGCCTTCTTGTTTGCATAAGTAACATTGTTGTTTCGCAATCGTGAAGAAAATTCGGTAAGCGAAAGTTCAGGATGTGTTTAAATTCGGTCTTTGTAGTTCCAATTCTGAGGAAGTCTACCGGTGATATTATTTTTATACCAAGATTGTTTAGTTCATTTTCTATTATATTGTGCGGTATAGTTGGACATACGTTGGGGATTATTAGCCGTTCGTTTGGCGTAATTAGTTTTGCTTGGAGGAGTTGCTGGTTAATCAGGATTTTACCATTGTTTACAGCAAAAAAATCGTCAACAATCTGTTCGTTTATGAAGTACATGCACACTCGTTCGTTTGTGATCCTAGATATTGCTAGTATTTTGTTGGGGTTGATTATTCTGGCTATTGCTGAGAGATAGTCCTCTACTTTAGCATTTGGGATAGACTTGAGTAGGATGGCTTGTTTCCTGTTCGGATAATTTGGTTTTGATTGATTCAATACTGAGGAATAGGATTTTAATTGGGCTGTTGGTGAGTTGTTGCTTTGGAGGCCACTATGATTAGTGACCTCCATTGTGGTATTCTCTATGATGATTAGGTGTTTTGGATCTGAGTACAGTCCTGTCGCACCTCCCTGGATGTTGACAGACAAACAACACAACAAGTTTGAGATAGTTAATTAAATAAGATGACTTACAGTTGCAGTCTGGTTACATCAAACTTTCACTGGCACACTTTCATGAAAAAACAAACGATTTAGTGCGTTTCGATTTACTATAAAACTTTGAATATATCAGGAGCTGCAAGTAAACACTGTTAGCTGCTTCGATGCAGGTCAGTCATTCCAAATTTTTTTTTTATATATTAGGTGCACATGTAAACAAAAATATTTTTTTTCTCTAAAACGGTTCGTCTTAGCGAAAAGACTAAAGAGACCATTTTTGTTTCGAAGTGATCAGAATATCTAAATATGCTATCAAAAATTGAGATAAAATGTTGGTGTACAACTTTTTTTATTATTTAAAATAATTATAATGTTCTCACGAACGCCACTGGTAAAACAGAATCAATTGGTTATCATGCTATAAATTTGTTTTTAAGTGACAATAATACCTCCTAAGTTTGAAAGCAAAATCTAGAAGATGTCTTTCAAAATAAGAAAAAACGATTTTTTCTGTTTTTGTTTTACCCATTTTCAGTTGCATTATCCTTCTTTGGCATCTGAGCCTCTGAGCAATAGATTTAAATGCATATTCGCGATCAAATTTTCTGGAACATCTTTTGCACAGTATGACATTTAGCAATTTTATCAAGTAAATTATTGTGTATATCCTTGATGAACTCATTCATAGCTTTCAAATTTCAGGATTCCCATTGAGTTTTTTCAGATTCATAAGCGTTATCTTTCAATGCACCCCAGCCTTTGGACTTGATCAGAATCTTTATTCTATACTCCCATTTAGAATACTCATCACCCTTGAAAATGGGCACATCATTTTTGTGATCATCAGGCATGACTTCAAGTTCAAAATTCAGCTACACAATATCCCTTATAAACGACCTCTACTACCATATTGTGTTTATCAGAAAAACGAACCTCCATAAAATTGCTTTATTAACTCACTCACAAAAAAACTCCACGCCCATTCAATACAATATAAAAAAACTACTACAGGGGATATTCTTAATTTGTCTAACAGAAGCACTGTATCTATTATTTATTATAAAACAAATCGCAACTCTCACCTCTGCAAACTACAGTTTGCATTGATATTCAGGCAGATATTTTTGCGCCTGTTTGAAATTGAAATACTATGGCAAATAGATTTGCTAGTCAATACTTAAGTTACTGCGGGAAAGTAGTTTTCAATTTGTACATATTCCAGGCCTAGTGAGAATACGAATAAAATATATGTAGCATCTTCGCTATTATGTACTTTAACCTCAATTTATCCCATATATTGACTCCGGTTCTATTTCAGATTCAAAAGCATTTTCAATTAGTAATATTTTTCAGACGAGTCTCTTCATAGAAAAATAAATCAATTTGCTTAGCTCATTCATATTTATTGAACCATAACTCCATAATCTAAATGTGACAGCAAATGACAGAATGTGAAAATTCCTGTGTCCAACACACATCTAGCTAAGAAAGCGCTGCAACACCTTTGACAGATTTTGATATGAAACTCTTGCGCTTTTTAAACTGCAGCATCAGAAATACCCCAACAGCTATTTTTAAAAGCTTCTTTATAAACCAGCTTAAGAGCGCAAGACATCTAACAGCAAATCCTAGTAATTTTAGCTTTTCTTACTTGTTCTAACGTTTACATAAATTTACTTTGATTAAAAAATACAAAATTTGTATTTCAAAAAATTTACCGTATTTGTTCAACATAAAAGTTGATTTTTCTCTAAAACAGTCGACTTTAGAGCTCACGACCATTGGTACCTTTTTTGTGTTGAAAACATTGGCACTTTAATTGGACGCCTCAAAACCGTACTTTTTCCATTGGTGTAGTAATTGGGTAGAAAAACAACCACTACTCCTTCAAAATCTTCACCAATTATGACTTGACAAAATTTTTTTTCTTATTGTGAGTGGAAAATGCTTACAAAATCTGTTTTCTTTACTATAAACGGTTCCGGAGATATTCACTACAAACGATTTCTTTTTCAATCTTAACACCCTGTATCTCGAAAATGGTGCATTTTAGAGGGTAAGAACTTTTTTGCATATTTTCGGACGAGCTATTACATCCTGCGTCCTGCGCAAATATTATGAAACACACGGTATACATGTACAAGGTGTTTCACCGAAACGTCTGAGGGGCTTTACGCGGATACGGTTAAACTTACCTAAAAAATCCTTTTAGTAATCCTATCTGATTTTAGAAGGTCTTTAAGGTCTTTCATGTATACAGGATCTGTCCAAGTAGTCGCAATCCAGAACAACTTTGGTTTTTCTTATGGAACATGTACCATTTATATTTTTTATCAGATTCTACATAAACAAATAATATTATGTTCATTATGTGAATTTAAACCTGTTTCCATCGAGTTATAATTTTTTTTCGAAATCTTTTGACAGATAACTACCCTAATTTGAAGATTTATATCGTTTGACCTTGAAAAGATATAGTAATAATATTCTAAAGAAATCAAGTCATAACATTGTACATTGTATTGAACTTGCAAAATTTAATTTAGGCTCTACGGGGCCTTTTCAAAAAATAAATATGTAACAGTTTTATATAAACACCAATAAGTCAATTCTTTCAAATGGGATTGTATGTTTTTTACTACGCCAATGGAAAGACCGTTAAAATTTACATAGGAATGACCCAAGAAAATTACAACGTAACTATAAAATTAATAGATATTAAAGAATTTCTTTAATTTTAATCTAAAGGTCATGATCGCGTTTGCGTTAGAATATCAATTTAAGTACATTTTTCGTCTGTCGAATTATAAGCTGTCTTATCATCATATTCAAATGTAAGTGCTGGTAAAATATTAAGTTGTCAAAAATTTTCTCTGATTGAAAATGAATTTCACTGCTGAAGGACTCAGAGATATGACTTTCGTGCTAGGTGAAAATTATCAAAATGTTTCACTGTCATTATCTCGAGCATACGCGGCACGCTTTCCAGATAGACGCCAGAACCAAAGTCTTTTCGCCGGTTATTAAATAGATTTAGTGATTCAGGTTCAGTATCTTACAGTAAGAGAAAGCAGCAAAATCCCCAGATGAATGAAGAGAAGCAGGTAGACATTCTTTTAACCGTTCCGGAGCACCCTCATGAGGTTCTGCGATGGTATGAAAGAGAGCAGGATATAATCTACTCGTCTGCAGGAAGTGTGATCAAAAAGAAAAAGTAATATTTTAATTTTTATATTGAATGAACTTTTAATATTCAATCTCTTTTTGCAGATATCATGACTAACATTTAATGAAACAGCAGCAGAAAGGAGAGGTTGATTTGGAAAGACGGATAGTATTTTGTAACTGGGCTAGAGCTGGACTACGTATTAATTTTGTAAAATATGCCAGATTACTTAATATTTTTCCATTGTTTCAATGATCATAATAGTTTAATGTATTACATGTAATAGCATGTCAAGGCTAACGCGGTCATGACTTTTAGATTATAATTAAAGAAACCTTTATTACCTATTAATTTTATTGTGATGCTGTAATTTTTTTCGTCGTTCCTATGTGAATTTTTAAGGTTTTTCCAATGGCGTAGTAAAAAATACATAATCCCATTTGAAAAAATTGACTTATTGATGTTTATATGAAACTATTATATATACATAAATATAAAGAGAACTATAATTCAGTATTACTGAGATAGATATAATATCAAAATGAGAATGCTATGAGATAGATTTTCATCTGCGATTAATATCCATATATCTTTAAATGGTGAAAGTTTAGGTATAGGGAATTTTAATGGCAAACAAAAGAAAAATGGAAAGTACATGGATTAACCTGAAAAAACCTTCCTGATGAAAATAAACGAGTTTGTGGGTTCTGAATTAGTCGGAACTGGTTGGTAATTTTTAAGCAGCCCGTACAAATTCAGGAGTTCTCTCGTATTCCAAAGATTGAGATTTTCTACTTTTTGCTTTAAAATTTGAACTATTTATATGAAAAACTAAGAAAGCTGGGATAATCATATAAAAAATATCAATATCTGGAAGACTGTAAATCTTAATGATACAGTATGTTAATGAAACTAAGATTTAATTTCAAGGTAGAATTCAAAAATGAAACAATATGTTGCATGTTTGTTTGAAACAATTGAAACAAGCGAGTTAATATCGACATCCGGTGGAATCGGAAGTCCTGTATTTTTTTAGAAATGGCTAAGTCAAACTCTACGTTGTACACACTTTATGTTTGGTATAATCTATATCCATTCGTTAGCCTTGTACACATCCTATAAATTACCATTAGGTATATGATTTTTTTTGTCTACTAGTCCGTGCATCCGTCTGTTAAAGCCTGTTTTCTATAAATTTAATGAATATAAAAAAAGTTTGATTCTTATAATAAAGCAGATAACCCGATCGCGTGTAACGTGAATAACCGAATACAGATTCAGGGGTCAATTCTCTGTCGTAACTAAATTATAAAATTTGAGTTTTTTTTAAGTGCAATATGTGGTATTAAAACAAAGGGCTCCTAAGTTGAAGAAGATATTGAAGAAAACCAGAGAATTGACCGTTCCATCTAAGTAGGTACTATTGGTAGGCCCAATACCCACCATTATATATACACCGACTTCTCAAAGGCCTTCGACAGGCTGGACCACGGTATTCTGATTAAAAAACTTTCGCCTTTTGGATTTTCCGAGACGTTAATTAATCTAGTAAGTTCATATCTTTCCAACAGATATCAATATGTACAATACCGTGGCTACAGGTCCAGCAGATTTTTACAGTCCTCTGGAGTACCGCAGGGGTCTGTTTTGGGGCCGCTTTTTTTTAATCTGTTTATAAACGATATTGTTTCTGTGTTAGACGTTGAGTGTCTACTTTATGCTGACGACCTAAAGCTCTTCAGTGAAATTGTCTCGCTTAATGACGCTCATAAGCTCCAAAATAACTTAGACGCACTTTACGAATGGTGTTGTAGAAATAAACTTCCGCTGAACCCGGTAAAATGTAATGTTGTATCCTTTACGCGTAAACTTCATCCAATTATCCGTGATTACAGCGTGGATAATGTTGTACTTGCAAGACCTGACGTTATTAAAGATCTTGGCGTTATTTTCGACCCTAAGTTGACATTTACTAATCACATTGAACACACCATATCAAATGCATCTAAGGTACTGGGATTCGTTGTGCGTAACTCGCGTGAGTTTCAGCAGGCCTCAACGTTTCGAAGATTGTATACAGCTTTTATAAGGTCAAATCTTGAGTATGCGTCTATTGTGTGGAATCCGATTTATCAAATCCATGTTTCTGCTCTTGAGAGGATCCAGCGTCGATTTTTAAAGACGTCCGTTTTTGCATTGGACGGAGTATGGCCTGGGATCGGATATCCACATCAATTGCTCCTTAATAGATTTAAACTGAATGAATTAGTTTCTAGGCGTTCATGTTGCTCAGTTATTTTCTTGTTTAAGCTGTTGCATAATGATATTAATTGTAATAAACTTACTGATTACATTAGGATTAGAGTTCCTAGAGTAGAGGCTAGAACATGTGTTACATTTTTACCATCTATCCCACGAACAAACATTCTTGTAACATCCCCATTTTACCAAATGTTTAAGAACTATGAAAAAATTGAGGCCAATGTTGATATATTCTGTATAGTATTTTTATTTTTAAGGCTATTTGATTATTTGTTCTTTAAAATGCCCATGTATGTTACACAAAACCTATGTTTTTTTTTCCTCATCCTATAATTGGATATCTGTTGGATGTTGTAAAATAAATAAATAAATAAATTATTGGTATAAGTTTATTATGAAATCAAGATAACAATACAATTATTCTGTTCTATCAGAAAATCCAACACCTTCTATAAATAATACTGCTAATAATGAATATTTATTAATTATTATAGTCATGGATCTTGTCGTCCATACGGAACGTGAGGTTCAGCTATAAAGGTTCCTCTGGTAATGCAGGTGAACTTCAAAACATGTTGCCCAACGTCAAGGTCCAGCGACCCAGTAATGCTGGTGAAAAACCTCCAGAGGGATTATGTCTCATCTCCCAGAGCCCATTCAGGATATTGAGGGTATGTTGATCTGTAGACTTCTGGATTATACAAAAAGACGATTATTATTTCAATTGAATTATAATATTGCTTGCAGCATATTACTTTAGTTACTACATTATGAATAATTATTTATTCCATGACAACGCAAAAGCCCTTCCCCAAGATTTTATGATATTTTATATCTATTTGATATTTGCTTATTCGACATGAAGAAATAAGTCTACATATCTGTCTTTATAATAAAAACAATTTTTCATGCCATATTTTAAGATAAAGCTCACCAATTGTCAGACTTTGTGTTTATTTATTATGAATTATCAAATTAGTATTCGCAATATAATCTCATGAAGCAAATAACAACCAAAAAAACTAAACAAAGTTGAATGTTACATCTTTAAACAAATATATTAAATGTCAGCAACATAATGTTTCGTTGAATATGTCAATGCCTGAATTGTATTAAAATTGTTGAATTTTTTATATCATACCTATGTATCCTTAATCCTTACTTAACTCAACTAATCCTTTTTTGGACAAATTCCATTTTTATATTGGTTCTGTGGATACAAGAATCATTTTCAGTTCTTATGTGGTAATGTCTTTCATTATTTCGAGTAATACATACTTAGGTTTATTTTTTAAAATAACTCGAAAATCATACTTTGCAAATATATTTTATCTTCAATCTAGAACCATGTTTAATAATTTGGTATCCTTTGGTATCCTTTTTTCATATGTATAACATTTACATCTCAATATCAGCCTCTTACCCCTATTCTCAAGTTTGTGCTATAATTGCAGTATTTTCATTAAACATACCTACCTATAAAGTATTGTGGAATAGTAGTCAAAAAGAGCTTGTACGTTACTTTTAAAGATGAATCAATATGCAAAACACTGACAATTAACAAACAAAAAAGAAGTTGTGTGACATTTTCTTATACCTAGACCTAGGTAGCCAGCCACCAAAATTCAAATTCCATATTATTTGATCGTATTTAAATGGAGGTGCTAAAACCATACCTTTTGTTTTTATCAACATTTATTTTAAATCTATTAAGGCGCAAAATATTTGAAATAAATTATTCATTTATAGAACAGCATCATCTAGAATAGATTTTCATGTTGACAAAACAAAAGGGTAGCTTCAGCATAAATATTTTTACCCTGTTAAAACGAAAAGTAGTGTTGGCTCACAACAGATTTTGCAATTCGTAACGCATTTTATGGAACATCAAAATTATTTATAAATATAAGCTGTTCCGATAGCATAACGAGCCGCTTATCAATTTCTAAGATTCAGCACATATCTTGTTTGATAAATATTCCTCACTTCTTTTCTTAAGTCGTCCATATGATTTTATACCGTATTTATGTAAATTGCAGTTATTCATTTTTTACAGACTATTCAACAATCTTATCAATCCTAATCCTGAACTATATTATTTCAATAATATACATTCAATGATAGATTTCGAGATATCGCCAGTATTTCTAAATAAAAATTGTCAAATTATTGGTATCGCAAGTTCAAAAGGTGGCGGATGCGCCGACAAAAATTCTGGGCATGTTTACCTAAATGTATCCTTATAATTGTGTTCTAGACGTATACAAATTTATATTCAATTCTAGATTATAGGCTGTAAATCAAATAGCAAGTTGAATAATAAAAATCGATAAGTAAGCACTTAAGATCATTCCCAGAAGAGTTCCTAAAAGAATTCAGTTTAGCGATTGCTACCGTTGCCACTGAAAGTACCTACCTAGATAATTTGAGAAAACTATTATTTTTTGATCCATCACTTATTATAGGACATGAAATAAGGGCAGCAGGGAAGACAAAATTTTACTAATTAAAATGCTTATAATTTAGTATCTACCTCAACAGAATTTAGTTAAGTTTGAGTAGTTTAAGTAAAAAAATAACCTTACCATACCATATTGGTTTTGGCTCTTCACGGTAGAGATCGCTATTTAGAATGTTTCGTGTTTTTTGAGTTTTCTTTGAAATTAAATAGAATGCTACGATTATTTCATCAAAAACGAAAAACATATTAAATTTGCAATAAAAACTCTAAGCCCCATATCGATACATTTTTTCGTTCCAATGTTATTACCAAAAGAAAGTTTTTTTAAATAAACTCTTAAACTATGACAAATAAAACAGATTTTAAACTTTAAATTAATAATAATTTATTCAATAATAATAATGATAAAGAACATCCTTAAAAATAACAACAATGATAATAAGTATAACAGAATAAACATGAGCCCCAATGAAAACCTCTATACAAATATCCTTGTTGCTGTAAATAACCTGTATGTAAACTAAAAATGTCTATATTTCTAAACAAAAGACATTTTCACACTTTCTATTCTTGTATTCATTCTAGTTTGTTTCACACACCAAAATATTATTCTACTTTGCTATTGTCGAAGTAATCTTTCATATTTAATATTGATTTCTAAATTAATCAACTTATAATAATTATCTTTAATAGGAGACCACATGAACTCAAATTGCCTATACGATCGATACTGATGGATGTATACTTTAATTGAAGCACAAGTTACAGGGAACCCTTGAGAGATCTGAAACTTACTTAATAAAATTGGGAATTAATTTATGAAAATTACTGAATACCTGATTTCATTATATTTTCAAACTCGTGTCGGTAATATCAGCCAAGAGATAGATAGGCGGAATTATACCATTGGAAGAAATGTTAATTAGAGTAGAGCTCATATCCTAAAAGTTTCGTACAGTTGTTTTAAGGTAAAGCATAATAAACTCAAGTCTCTATAGGAGAAACTGTGAGGTATAGACAAATAAATAAAATTATTTTGATAAGTGAAAACTGAGTCTCAATCTCTTTCGTCGTTATATACTGTTTTTTTATATTACCAATTATTTTTTGCTCAAGTTGCTCTTGCGAATGCATCGACTGTTTCACTTATAAGTATACATTAAAATTTAATTTAATCTCAACTAAGTTTATTAAAGAAATTATTTTATTTTATCTGCAACCTATAATTCAAAACTATATCACTCCAATTTTTTCATAGTTCAGGCCTAAAATAACATTTCTGTATCGAATAAGAAATAAATTCTAGTTAAAGTATTCTCTTAATGCAAAAACAAAACTTGATATAACAGCTGAGGAGCTCATTACATACAATCTGAAACCACATCAGATCAGTCAGGATAAGAATAGCTGGAGTTAACTACGTGACCTTGTAATCAAAATAGACAAGACTTGATATCAATAGTATCAAGTTACTTTAGCTGAGAACCACAAAGTCAAATTGCAATAGCTTCATCTTGAAACTTCGTTTCTCAATACATTATTCATATAAATAATTTTCAATTCACGAATCTATTAAGAAGGCCAGTTCAATATACAGGATTATTCACTACCAGGAATATGGAGCTGAAAATTTTCAGTAGCGGGCTTTGGGATATCTTCTGTCAATCTAAAAGAATGGCTAGTTACTGTCACTTCCGGTTATACCAGAAGTATACACTAACTCAATTATTTTAAATAGAAGCTTTTTGAGATAATTAGATTTTGGTGAAAATTCTTGCGAAAACATATCCTGAAATTCAAAGTGGCACATGGTGTGAAATTCAAGAAGTTATTTTTCAAACAAATTATAACAGGTATTATGTCTTTCGTTGAGGCTAGGTACAATTAATATTAAACATAGAGGGGGCTCTAAAAATCGAGCCAAACTTCAAAACATTCAATATGGAAAAAGTAGCTTAATTTAATGAATCTTAATAATTTTTATTATTTCATCCTATCAAGTGTTTTTCCCTCTTTCAATCCATATTAGCATTACCAGACCTAAATTGTTAGGTTTTGCAAATAATTTGAGTTATTTGTGAATCTTGGAAAACCTTCACAAATTTTGAAAGTATTTTTTTAATTAATCAAGTAACTATGGCCTGTCATAATGACAAGCCGTCCGTGATTTATGTATTAGATAGATATAAGAGAGTTAAAGTTATCTAATATTTCTATTTCAGTTTCTATATGGAAAACCATTATTTAAGTTAATTTATTTACTGTTATTAAAATTATTATGTTGATGAATGTGGCCATTCCTATGTGATTTATTCAAATTATCAGAAATTTCATTAGCTAGATTGATGAAATATGTATTTAACACATTTATATCAAGTGTTAGATCAGTATTTAACTTCAAATGCTTTCTGTTTATTATTATCTGCCAGCAAGCCTTGGGTACGTTTTCGGAATCCTTAGTAGAATTATAAAAATGTTCTTGCTTGATCTTAAGTATTTCATATCTATATCTAGATCCAAATTTGTTTTTCCTAGACCTTGCAGCTTCAGTATAGTACATGTTTGATAAAACTCCGACATTAGGTTAAGAGTATCTTTCATTCTAGCCAATTCAAGTGTATACCAATTCGGTCATTGCACATATTTTTTTATTGATGATTCTGAAACCTTATTAAAAATAATGAACCCGTGTTTTTTTCCAAATTTTAATTATATAGGAGAGAAAAAAAATTCAAAAACACTCAAAATTACATTGGTTCAAAACGTGTTTGTTTTAGAGCCCTGTGACGTCACAATTCCCGCTCATTTTGTATTGGCCGATTTTATGTATTAATTATTGTGACAGTGACAATTAGTTGTCAACACGTTGTGAGATCAAATTTTCGTTTTATATTTGGTTTCGTCAACACTAAGCGGGATTGTAAATTTCATATCTGGTGGTTATGGTGGAAGCATATCATACAAAGAAATTTTTTGCAAAGCAAGTGACCATTATAAAGTGTTACGTAGTGGTACATGCGTGATGGCTGATTGGGACTGGGGCTACCCAGTGTAAGTGAAGGTGAATCTCTTCGAATATATATTGAGAGAGTTATACGAAGAATTAGAGAATTTAATATTTTTCAAACGCATGCGACTGTCATTCATGATATTCTTTACTTTATGGACCATAAACTTATTATATTTTGTGCAATTATTAATTTACATGGACCTGTATTAAAATAGTACCAATGTAAAGCCACTATTTTACAACAGCTACATTTTTATTTTTTCATAAATATATACCACATATTGTAAATGATGAAATACAAAACAATAAGTATAATAAAAAAACAATAAGATTTTTACTAGTACTAAGATTAACATAATGTTTTACATAGTTAACTCGGTCTAAAAGATCAGCGCAATTTTCTTTATTAAAAACTACTTCATATACAGACAATTCTCTGTTCCTTTCAAAATCTGGTGATACCACACAAAACAGTCTCTTGGGCTTATTCGCAAAAATACATTTGCATTTGAATCTGTGCATTATATTTTTCTTTCATAACACCTTTGCCCACAAAACGATTAAGAGTTTCTTTTTTGCTTGGGCATTTCACTTCTATCACATAATATTTTGTGATGCCATTTGGAGAAGCTCCAAATATTGGGTACTTCCTTTACAATATCAATTCAGACGGCACGATCTTCAATGATTTCTTTTCCTAAATTTCTTTTAAAACTTCTGATTCTAGATTTTTTCGGTGTTTGGTAGCTACCATAAATAAATCTACTTTTCTAAAGTTCTCTGAGGATCCGTTCACAAAATTTTCTTCCATTTTACCTTAATTCCGGTGTTTTTCACAAAGGAAAACGAAATACAAAACTGAAACTGACCAAACAACACAAACATCAAATATCTGCCATTACATGTATATCCCTCTCTCTCCGCTGGACCTGGATGTCACGGACAACGCACCCGAAAAAACTACTTGTTAATGATTGGAGCCGGGAAGTGTGATCTCCTTTTTAAATACGTGGACAAATCAAAATTAATTTTTCAATAATTAAAATATGTCTGAATATAATTTTAATGGTGAATTGCTTGTTTGCGGTATAAACTATATTGTTTAAAACCAATAAAACATAAGAAATCCAATACATGCAACGACCCTATTCTCGAAAGAAAACTGTTTCCGCTTATCCTTGAAAAACTTTTAATAGGAAAACATGTCCATGTAGTAGGTACCTGAATATGTTTAAACATTCATTCTATTTAGTATTTATTTCAATATTCTTGTAAATGACCAATCTACACTCTCCAACATATTGTAAAAGTGATGTGTACTCACTTCATCAAAAGTTCCATATACAATTGTTTGAAGTAACGGGCGGATTATATTGTTTCGATGTGCCACTGTTAAGGCCTTGGGATCTGTAAGATCTGCTTGTTTAGTCTCTCCTGTAGTTTTCTCTTGCACATTCAAGATTGAAATTTACCTCCACCTGAAACACAAAGGTCTTTACGAAGTTTCAGGGGATTAGGTCCCTCATTTTGTCGTGTACGACCATGTCATATTTGTGAGCAATGGTTTTCAGCAAAGATGTTCTTTGTCCGTCCATTTTTTTGTCAGATATTAGGTGTTATATTTCCTTGTGCTAGGATAACTATATCTACAGCATATCCAAGGACTGTGTGGCTTCTGTTCTTAAGACTATATTCTGTAGAAAAGGGCACACGGCCTGTGGACACCATCTGGCCATCCGTGCTTCCACTCGCCCAATATAGTCGTTGTTACCATCCTGTGCTTCAACTTGAGTGGACACCTCCATTTCGAAGTGATGTAATCTATATCTATATCAAGAAAGGCTCTTTATTTTTCAGCACATTATCAGTTCTGTCAACGAGCTAATGGAGTGCTGTTTCCGGGGAACAGCCAGTCTTATATGCATACTGAGCTTGGTATAATGGTGTTTCAACCATCACGCCATTTCACACCTGTCAACCAGCTTCTCTAAAGTCATAAGTATAAAATTTATAGGTCTTAGGGGTTTTGCCGTTTCCCGTTCCGGAATAAATATGACCCTTTCTTTTTTCCTTTGTTTAGGATAGTATCCGAGAGCTAAGCTTACTCAGAGTACATTACAAATTATTCAGTAGTTCTGATCATTCCTGCAGCAGTGTTGGATAAATCTCGTAGATACCCGGTGATTTATCCGGGTGTTAAATTTCGTCTGAGTATATTACAAATTATCCTATGCCGTGGTTCTGATTCCTGATTCCACATGTAGCTGTGTTGTATAAATCTCGTCGGTAACTGGTGATTTATAAGGACCAAATGAGTTTATTGCCTAGTTTTTTCATAGGTCACCACGTTTTATGCCAAATGTCATCCTACCAATTCTTGGAGGTTCTATTCATATATATTCTACTTTACTTTAGAAACTATTTTCTAAAATGTAGCAGCTACTTGAGTACTTTCCATATCCACGTACTGTCTCATGAGACAAACTGTCCTTATTTTTTTTCTGGTTTTTTTTTTAATAGTTCAAGGTGTCTTTGGATTTCACCCACCTTCCGGGGTGTTTACTCTTTTGAATTATTTTCTTCCTTACATCCTTATTTTAGCAAGAGCTGTATTCCACCGCAGCACATTTTTGTTGGGGTACCTCGTGATAAGCTGAAAATTATTATTGACGGCAGAGATTACCGCGTCGATCTATAGCCATCCATATTCAGCTATTGCTTGGGGTTTGCTATTTATCTTGACATTGACAGATCTGTGGTAAGAACAGCTCTCCCGATTAGGTAGATGCCAATTTATGACGAAATTAGTCACAAGTACATCTTTCCTTGCTCTTGTCACAAAGGTATGTCCAGATCGATCGCCAACACCAACTGTAATAAAGTATCACCTATGTTATTTGTTCTCGGTAATGACCAGCTAGTGTGGTGAGTAATCGCATCACAACCCATATCAGCAGCAGTCTCCTCACAAGCTCCTCCTCAGTTTTGGTTGATGGCAGTTCAGGATCATCTTTGGTGAAGTAAGCTGATCCGAGAACCAGCTCCATTTTGCCTCCTTGCACGTTGATCTTGATCTTAACTGCTGTTAAATTTCTGGATTATTGTTGTTGGTATTGTTGCAATCTTTTCAACTTAAAAAAAACAGAATAAAGCGCAAATACAAGTAGACACATTGAAATATTTTGGAGCTATGGTGGATAAAGAAGGAATGGGTAGGACAGAGATACAAAAGATAATTAATAATGCAAGAAGAGTGATAGGGGCTCTCAAGTTGACCTGATGAGACAAAAACATAACTATGGTAGATGGTAGAACGGTCCTATGCTATGGGACTGTGATATGGGCCCTAATAGAAGAAGATAAATGTAGAATATTGACTGTAGAATTGTATTACTTACGAAAAAGTGCTAGAGTGTCGAGATCACAAACAGTAAGAAACAATGAAATTAGAAAAATTACATCGGCAAAAAACGATAATATAGCCAATAGAGAAATGAGGTATGAGATCTTTTGGCCACCTAATGAAAATGGAGGACACAAGATGGCCAAAACGTGTGTTTTAATGCCTCCTCTAGAAAAAACCAAAACAGTTGTTCCCGTCAGTTCAGTTCTGGAAAGAAGAAATTCGACAGGCCAAGAGAGACCGGACAGACTGACATTGCGATTGGGAGGGCAGCACTGAGCTGTATCATCTGTATGGATGGATATGATCTGTAATATAGAACCTACTTGAAAGGATAAAACGGTCAACACAGAGCCAAGGCTATTCACTGCTGAGATCCTGCCCAGGTTTCTCAGAGACTCCGTTATCGACGGTTGCTGTCCCCGTAACACCCTGGCTTGGATCTGAACTTGTTAGGGAACTTTTATTCGTTTTTGGATGAGATGAAACTGAATTAAACTAGGTGTGTCATGAAAATGATATGAATTTTTTTTTGGATATCAACATCTATTTTTTCTTGGGTGTAACAAAGACATTGGTTCTACAAGTAAAGAAATGATAACTTATTTTGAGGTTATATGCTTGATATTCATGAAATGGTTTCTTCTTCTGCTTCACTCTTTGTACGTTTAATTTTTTTACTTTCCCCCAGCCAGCCTATGTAGCTGTGTAAGAAACGTATTGTAATACTAGTTTGATATTTTTGGTGTCCGGTTTTCAGCAAATGTATAAGTCTTAGAGGTCCCTCAGCCCAAAAAAATATTTTCAACCGTTGATCTTTCTGTCTGTGGCTCTGTCAGCCTCTCGGTTACAGGCTTGCTTTTTGTAGGGTATCGATACCGCTCACCAATGACAGAATAGGTATCCTGTTTTTCCTACTGGTGAGGACACACAAGATCTGTCACTTTTCCACCGTAGTAGATATACTAGGAGAGTTCTGGACCGGAAGTCACAGTAAACATGCTATATTTTCCAAAGGGGTCCCGAATAATGGTGTGTGGGCGTGCTGGATATTTTTCCAAGGGGGTTTCATTATTTATTAAATATTAGATTCCTACATTTCATGAGCGCCATCTAGCGGAGAGGGGGTAAGTTACTGCATTTAGATTCCTACAATTCATGAGCGCCATCTAGCGGAGAGGGGATAAGTTACTGCATTTAGATTCCTACTTTTCATGACCGCCATTAGGGATTATTTATTTTATTGTTGAGGAAAAAAGTTCTCAATTGCGCGGGATCGAACCCACAACCACACACACCAACACGTTAACAGTCTAAGCGTTTTCCAAGCCTGCCATCTCGGTTACCCATATGAATGTGAGAAAGCAATGTATATATTTTGCATTGCGGCGATAGGAGATAAGCCGCGAGCTCATAAATTGGAATGTCGATGTGTTAACACCGCTTCGACGTAAGCATGGGCGATAAGCCGTTTGGGTGTGTGCGCTCGGACAACCCTCATCGTTTCAAGCAAACGACTCCCAAAATCGTCTTCTGCCGAAAATTTGATGGCAATTCAGTTTTTGGTTCGTTTAAATCGGCCAAGATTTGATTTTCGTAAAGAATATATACGAGTTGAATTGCAAATTATACTTTTTCGACACAACAGCATCATTAAAAGTGCTTAAGAAATTAGGAGTGAAAGAAAATGTGTTATGTTTAATATTGTATTTATAAAATTTGCTTTATACCTGTGTAAATGTGAGAAATCAAAGAATGTATGTTGGATGACGGTGCGTGCGCACTTCAGATAAGCCGCAAGCTCATAAATTGAAATGTCGATGTGTTAACATCGCTTCGACGTGAGCAAGGGCGATAAGCCGTTTGGGTGTGTGCGCTCGGACAGCCCTCATCGTTTCAAGCAAACACCTCCCAAAATCGTCTTCTGCTGAAAATTTGATGGCGATTCAGTTTTTGATTCATTTAAATCGGCCAAGATTTGATTTTCGTATAGAATATACGAGTTAAATTGCAAATTATGCTTATTTGACACAACAGCATCATTAAAAGTGCTTAAGAATTAGGAGTGAAAGAAAATGTGTTATGTTTAATATTGTATTTATAAAATTTGCTTTATACCTGTGTAAATGTGAGAAATCAAAGAATGTATGTTGGATGACGGCGCGTGCGCACTTACATCAGATAAGCCGCGAGCTCATAAATTGGAATGTCGATGTGTTAACACCGCTTCGACGTGAGCATGGGCGATAAGCCGTTTGGGTCTGCGCGCTCGGAAAACCCTTCTCGTTTCAAGCAAACGACTCCCAAAATCGTCTTCTGCCGAAAATTTGATGGCGATTCAGTTTTTGATTCGTTTAAATCGGCCAAGATTTGATTTTCGTATAGAATATACGAGTTAAATTGCAAATTATACTTTTTCGACACAACAGCATCATTAAAAGTGCTTAAGAAATTAGGAGTGAAAGAAAATGTGTTATGTTTAATATTGTATTTATAAAATTTGCTTTATACCTGTGTAAATGTGAGAAATCAAAGAATGTATGTTGGATGACGGCGCGTGCGCACTTACATCAGATAAGCCGCGAGCTCATAAATTGGAATGTCGATGTGTTAACACCGCTTCGACGTGAGCATGGGCGATAAGCCGTTTGGGTCTGCGCGCTCGGAAAACCCTTCTCGTTTCAAGCAAACGACTCCCAAAATCGTCTTCTGTCGAAAATTTGATGGCGATTCAGTTTTTGATTCGTTTAAATCGGCCAAGATTTGATTTTCGTATAGAATATACGAGTTAAATTGCAAATTATACTTTTTCGACACAACAGCATCATTAAAAGTGCTTAAGAAATTAGGAGTGAAAGAAAATGTGTTATGTTTAATATTGTATTTATAAAATTTGCTTTATACCTGTGTAAATGTGAGAAATCAAAGAATGTATGTTGGATGACGGCGCGTGCGCACTTACATCAGATAAGACGCAAGCTCATAAATTGAAATGTCGATATGTTAACACCGCTTCGACGTGAGCAAGGGCGATAAGCCGTTTGGGTGTGTGCGCTCGGACAACCCTCATCGTTTCAAGCAAACGACTCCCAAAATCGTCTTTTGCCGAAAATTTGATGGCGATTCAGTTTTTGATTCGTTTAAATCGGTCAAGATTTGATTTTCGTATAGAATATACGAGTTAAATTGCAAATTATGCTTATTCGACACAACAGCATCATTAAAAGTGTTTAAATAAGAAACCAGGAGTGAAAGAAAATGTGTTATTGTATCTATCAAAAATGATTTTCTGAATAAAACAACATTTTACTTAAAATTTGCTTTATTTAATAAATGATTTTATCAAACAAAATTTTTAGATAGAGTACGGAGTGATTCTTCTTGATGGCATCTCATTGCGTTGACGAAAACGTGTAGGATTTTTGAAGACCTTCTCATTCCAATCGTTTTCACTGAATTGGGTGGTAGGATTGATAGTCATATCATTGAACAATGTAAACACCTTTTGTTTTTCCTCAAAAAAGTTTAGAATATTTTTTAATTCCTCCAAACGTCGAATGTGTTGCTCCAACCTTTCTTTCAACATCATCGTAACTCTATGACTCTCATACTGAAACTGTTGTCAGACAAAAAAACTTGTTTCTTGTCTCCCTTCCTTCTCCCTCCAAAAAAAAAAAAAAAAATCTCTCTATTGCTCATAAAGGTAAAGTATTACAAAACCATTTATACAATTCATCAACATTTCTAAGACTACAATAATAGAATTGACTGTTGCTATATTTGTGGTGCATACATGATGTAAATTCGCTGTTGTTGAACGCTGGAACAGAATGAAGAGTATATCTGAAAAATTAGAACTTAGAAAAAAAACACACAACTGAATTCAAAACGTGAAAAGAAAATATTTTATTCAGTGGCCGAGCGTCGTAGACAGGGACAGAAGAAACGAGGAAAGTGAGAACGCACTACAAGCGGGGAGATCCGTTTGAAAGATAAGAGCGAGAATTAAACATGGCTGCAAATGCGTGATGAATGGAAGAGCAGGAAGTGTCTCAAAATATTTTCAATGATTCCCTCAGACTTTACATGAAAATTAAGGTGGAATTGCAGGTTTCTCAAGAAACAAAGTAGGTCACATTAAAAAAATGAGAGCTCGTAAAGAAGCACTTATATCAAAAATCCAAGTTACCATAATTACAAATGCGTTGGGAAGAAACAAATGAAAAGATATTGAAAAAAAACGTTACACAAATCAGGGAAAACCGGTGAAAGAAGAGCGAAATACTTTCAAACTTCATAAAAAAATTTTTGGTATATAGACAAGACTGAACAATGAAATTTTATATTTCAAAAACAAATACATGTAGAATATAAAGTACATCACATATCAGTTGAAGTGCAAAATCTTTCAAACACAAGTCTGGGAGAGACATCCAATAGAATTTATTAAGAAGTAAGTCATTTAATGACAACATAGTATTAACAAAAAAGCAGTCTGGAAGTATGAAAATGAAAAGCAATATGAAAACATGTAAATTGTGTCGCTCATTATACACATTGTTTAACTTTCAACGTTTTTCATCTATGCGAGGACAATTGCTAATTTTGTTAGAACAAAGAAAAAATTAAAAATTGATGACAAGAAACGTTGAAAAAGAAGACCACCACCCAATATAATTTATTAATAACCTTGTAAAATAATGCTGGCACATGCATCGTGGTTGTGATTTGTTCCTTCTTATCAACGTTTTTGATCCATCTGTTGAGTCGTATTTTTAATGTCTTTTTAAAATTCCAATTGCTTTTCGTAATATAAGATTGAATGCTATTTGTTGTCTCGAAACATATTTCTGATGGATACATCTTTGAATCCATACAAAAAAAAAAATATCTCGTGTTTCATTCAATTTTCTTTATTGTTTAAATCAAATAACATATTGTATAAAGCATTAGAATCAGTTTTAATCACCTCTTCACATCTCAAATAATTTGATATTTTTCAAACTTGGTGGTGAAATGATGCATCTCCTTTTCACACCAGAAATTCAACCAAATGGCATCGTTTTCACAAAAGTTGGTTAATTCAACACATACATACTTGTTTTGTTCAATGAAATTTTGAGTTTTGTATCAGAAATTCTTCAAATCCGTCTGGAGAAAAGATGATTTTCTTGTAAAACAACATCATAGACGTCAGAAGCATGCGCATTATTCACCTCAACTCAGCTGTTGTGTTTGCTATTCAATGTCAGTCGTTTGACATAAATTTTTCTTCTTGTTTCCTCAGTACTTTTTGAACCAGACAGATCTGATGTAATTTAGATACAATTCTTAGAAAGCTCTTCCAATTGATGAACCCAACATATATTGAGGAGACATACATGAAAATTCAATGAAAGTTTGTAAATAATTTTCTTCCAAAAGCTTTTGTTCAATCGTTGGGAAAAAAAACAACATCATAATGATGGAATTATCTTATTGTTCAAAGGCGAACACAATGAAAAACCATTTGGGTCATCTCTCTGTATCACATATAAAATTACGTATAAGTATCGAAACAAATGAAGAAAATATAGTTCAAAATATAATTTCAGAGTCAATCCAATGCAAATTGTTATGGTAGCAGTTGCACAGAGAAAATGGTAAACTCAAGGAGTGGTAGATGAAATACCAATAAAAAAAGAAGAAATTCCTCACAAGCCGAAAAATGTGACCGATATATTTGTTTGTTTTAACATAGACATAGGCAAAAAATGAAACTTGTCGAGCAAATTAGACAAAATGGCACGAATAGCATACAGAAAACACAAGAGACCACATTAATATCAAATTTGAACATTGCTCACATGCCGAAAAATGTGGATGTTATAATTGTTTGCTTTAATACTGATTTAGATAGAAATGAAACTTGTCCAACAAAATAGACAAAATATCGTTTGTAGGGTGCAGAAAGCACGAGAGAATCACTTTAATATGAAATTTGTCTTAGATTCTATCATTATAAATAGATAATCATCATCAGCTGTTCTCCTCGACTGTTGTAATAACAGTATGTCAAGAAGCTCTTGCTTATTACATTTTATATAAATAAAATAAGATATTAGTAAAATAGTGTTTTATTTAATATATAGGAAAAAAAAAAAGATCATTCATAAAAAGAAGTTACTTTGGAAAGCAAAGTTTTCAATTCTTGCAAGAGCCCACTGCTTGGACATTGTACTCCAAACATATTCCAATTAAATTCTCCTACTTGCACAAGTTTTCGTTGAAATTCGTTGTATTTGAAGTAAGTATTCTTCTTGAAGAAATATATATGTCCATCAATATAACGAAACGCTGAAGTTAAATTGCTTGGAATATCTGGAAACTCGTATCTAGTATTACCCATAAATTTTCGAGCTCCATTTTCATTATATTCTCGATAGTCACCATTTGTTAATAAAATATAGATTTTTCCACTGTTTGTCTGAAACATAGCTTCTACTTTAACTCCTCTAGGTATATCATAAGCAATGGTTCTGATGCTACCAACGATGTTTAAATTTGGAAATTGACTAAAATAAACTTTCTTATTGCTTGCAACCATAAGATTACCATTCGAAATTTGAAAAGCGTGATTCACTTTGGTTATTCCAGTGTTAATTAAATAATCATGATATAGATTTTCAGATTGATGAATTTTATTGTCTTTTTTATTAGCATTTATGTCTATTTTCCACAAGCGATTTTCAGAAATTACGTATAATTTATGGTTGGGGAATCCTGGTGAATATGCCAAAAACATTACGTCAGGATATTTCACATCACACAAGTTAAATGTAGAGCTAATATCTTCTGGAGAAGGTTGCTGCTGTGTTGTTTTGGGTGTTGTAGTAGGCCTCGGTTTGCCATATAACCTTTGAATTGCTAATTTATCATCTTCGTGTAGACTGTTTGCTGCATCTTGATAAAACGGGTACATTATTGCATGAGTATTTAGGCTGTGACTTATTCCTAGAGAATGTCCAATCTCATGTACCAGTACCATTAACAGATTTATCCCTCCATCACCAATCATGTTTCCATCATCATCAATATATTGCCAATTTTCATCAGCTTCTATATGAACTTCAACACATGAAGCATAGGATGCAGGGGGAAACGCGTGTCCTAAGACTACTCCTGGACCATCTAATGGATATGGACAGATCTCTTTACCCATGCATATGGTGCGATATTCGTGTTCTCTTTTGACAAATGCTACTAAAATATCTGGAGTGATGTTATTAACATGATCTCTCTTTATCATACTAGCAGTAGTAAGCATTTTAAATGTTAGTCCAGATGCATTTTGCCACATATTGAAAGCTTGTTGAACGACGTTTCGATATTTACCGACACCCTCGACCAAATACCAATGCAGAGTCGTTTTGTTCCATTTAGTTGAAACTACAAATTCATTATCGCTATAGTGACATCGTGGTTTTGATATTAACTCAATCGTTTCTGCATTAAGGCTGCCATCTATCGGTAAATTGTAATCTTCTTGAAACTTTGCTAGACTCTCCTCGAGAGATGTATTTGTATTATTTTGAATATAACCATACTTTTGCAAATATTTCTGTGCATCAGGTAGAGTTAGGTTCGATGACGCGATATGTACCAGCAATAGCAAGGAAACGATCACCTTCATTTTCAACTCGTTAATGATTGAATTATCAAGGTGATAATGAATATATTTTGGTGGAGATATGAAATAAAACAAAAAAAGTTTATTTCACAGTATATTAGCAGTCTATGTTAGATGTAGATTCAAATTCATTATCTAAAAAATTCTGTATAATATCTGAACTATAATAAAAGAGATATTCCCTTAAGGTATTAGTATACATACAATCGATTGAGGATGCTTCAAAAAAATCCATAAAGAAGGTCTAAAACACTCAAATTTACATTATCTAACCAATTTCTTACAATATTAAATAAATTTCGATAAAATTCGTTGAAATTGAGGCATTCCAACATAGCAAGTCAATTTGAAATCACATGCATCTGTACATTTCAAATGGCTGCAATGTCTTCTTCATATAGATTCATGCCGACATTGAACTTGGAAATATACAAGAGGTTCGTATAGGTACCATACTGATATTGAGTCACTTTCACAAGGTCTCCACATTTTGTTTCTATAGGATCAGCAGCATAATCTTCGTTGTCTTCGACATTTTGTTGTATTTCTTATAGCAAGGTGATGATTGAATCCCACTCGTAGGTGGAGAATGAAATTTCCCAAGGTGTAGACCTTCGCTTCAGAATAACGCATGCACTAAAGTCTCTTGTAGGACTCAGACCACATCGCACCTCGTAGTTACATGTTTGAGGTAGAGGAAATGACATTAAAAATAATGGTTTTTCGGTTTGAGCTTTAGTTTCGAACATGATTGAAGCTTTGTCATCAGCCTCATCATCATAGAGTTTGAGGAGCCTTTTAGATCGAACAAAGTTACTCAGCTGATTCAACGTAAAGGCCATCTTTTATGATTGTAGATTGTTTATCACACATGTTATAATAATGAATTAATTTTATAATATCAGTATACAAGATGTGTCGGCATTGATTTAAATTAATATGTATATTTCTCATAACTGTGAAAAAGGTACAACTATCAAGAAAAATGAGGCAAGTAACTCAACAAATGACTGAAAATGACAAAAAAATGGTACAAATATCAAGAAAAATGAGACAAGTAACTACAAAATAGCTATGTGAGATCAGAAAAATTACAGAAAGAAATGCAAAATACATGAAATGAGAAAGAAAAATGGTACAAATATCAAGAAAAAATTATACAAGTAACTACAAAATAGCTATGTGAGATGTGAAAAATGACAGAAAAATGCAAAATACATGAAATGAGAGAGAAAAATGGTACAAATATCAAGCTGAGAAAAATACAAGACCTTGTATAATCAATGCTCTGAGGAAAGATGAAGCCATCAAGGTCAACGCAGTATTCGGAGGCGAGTTTGTAATCGTGAAAGGTGACCAAGTTCAAACGGAATATAAATATTTCACTACAGCCAATTCACCCATCTTCACCCACCTGGGGTGTAAATTTGTTAATGTTCACTCCTAAATTCATTTTCAAAGACTTAGAAGAATTTCAAGAGAGAGATAGTGGATGGGCACTGAAGCGAGTAATGAATTTAGGAGTGAACATTAACAAATTTACACCCCAGGTGGGTGAAGATGGGTGAATTGGCTGTAGTGAAATATTTATATTCCGTTTGAACTTGGTCACCTTTCACGATTACAAACTCGCCTCCGAATACTGCGTTGACCTTGATGGCTTCATCTTTCCTCAGAGCATTGATTATACAAGGTCTTGTATTTTTCTCAGCTTGATATTTGTACCATTTTTCTCTCTCATTTCATGTATTTTGCATTTTTCTGTCATTTTTCACATCTCACATAGCTATTTTGTAGTTACTTGTATAATTTTTTCTTGATATTTGTACCATTTTTCTTTCTCATTTCATGTATTTTGCATTTCTTTCTGTAATTTTTCTGATCTCACATAGCTATTTTGTAGTTACTTGTCTCATTTTTCTTGATATTTGTACCATTTTTTTGTCATTTTCAGTCATTTGTTGAGTTACTTGCCTCATTTTTCTTGATAGTTGTACCTTTTTCACAGTTATGAGAAATATACATATTAATTTAAATCAATGCCGACACATCTTGTATACTGATATTATAAAATTAATTCATTATTATAACATGTGTGATAAACAATCTACAATCATAAAAGATGGCCTTTAATTTGAATCAGCTGAGTAACTTTGTTCGATCTACAAGAGACTTTAGTGCATGCGTTATTCTGAAGCGAAGGTCTACACCTTGGGAAATTTCATTCTCCACCTACGAGTGGGATTCAATCATCACCTTGCTATAAGAAATACAACAAAATGTCGAAGACAACAAAGATTATGCTGCTGATCCTATAGAAACAAAATGTGGAGACCTTGTGAAAGTGACTCAATATCAGTATGGTACCTATACGAACCTCTTGTATATTTCCAAGTTCAATGTCGGCATGAATCTATATGAAGAAGACATTGCAGCCATTTGAAATGTACAGATGCATGTGGTTTCAAATTGACTTGCTATGTTGGAATGCCTCAATTTCAACGAATTTTATCGAAATTTATTTAATATTGTAAGAAATTGGTTAGATAATGTAAATTTGAGTGTTTTAGACATTCTTTATGGATTTTTTTGAAGCATCCTCAATCGATTGTATGTATACTAATACCTTAAGGGAATATCTCTTTTATTATAGTTCAGATATTATACAGAATTTTTTAGATAATGAATTTGAATCTACATCTAACATAGACTGCTAATATACTGTGAAATAAACTTTTTTTGTTTTATTTCATATCTCCACCAAAATATATTCATTATCACCTTGATAATTCAATCATTAACGAGTTGAAAATGAAGGTGATCGTTTCCTTGCTATTGCTGGTACATATCGCGTCATCGAACCTAACTCTACCTGATGCACAGAAATATTTGCAAAAGTATGGTTATATTCAAAATAATACAAATACATCTCTCGAGGAGAGTCTAGCAAAGTTTCAAGAAGATTACAATTTACCGATAGATGGCAGCCTTAATGCAGAAACGATTGAGTTAATATCAAAACCACGATGTCACTATAGCGATAATGAATTTGTAGTTTCAACTAAATGGAACAAAACGACTCTGCATTGGTATTTGGTCGAGGGTGTCGGTAAATATCGAAACGTCGTTCAACAAGCTTTCAATATGTGGCAAAATGCATCTGGACTAACATTTAAAATGCTTACTACTGCTAGTATGATAAAGAGAGATCATGTTAATAACATCACTCCAGATATTTTAGTAGCATTTGTCAAAAGAGAACACGAATATCGCACCATATGCATGGGTAAAGAGATCTGTCCATATCCATTAGATGGTCCAGGAGTAGTCTTAGGACACGCGTTTCCCCCTGCATCCTATGCTTCATGTGTTGAAGTTCATATAGAAGCTGATGAAAATTGGCAATATATTGATGATGATGGAAACATGATTGGTGATGGAGGGATAAATCTGTTAATGGTACTGGTACATGAGATTGGACATTCTCTAGGAATAAGTCACAGCCTAAATACTCATGCAATAATGTACCCGTTTTATCAAGATGCAGCAAACAGTCTACACGAAGATGATAAATTAGCAATTCAAAGGTTATATGGCAAACCGAGGCCTACTACAACACCCAAAACAACACAGCAGCAACCTTCTCCAGAAGATATTAGCTCTACATTTAACTTGTGTGATGTGAAATATCCTGACGTAATGTTTTTGGCATATTCACCAGGATTCCCCAACCATAAATTATACGTAATTTCTGAAAATCGCTTGTGGAAAATAGACATAAATGCTAATAAAAAAGACAATAAAATTCATCAATCTGAAAATCTATATCATGATTATTTAATTAACACTGGAATAACCAAAGTGAATCACGCTTTTCAAATTTCGAATGGTAATCTTATGGTTGCAAGCAATAAGAAAGTTTATTTTAGTCAATTTCCAAATTTAAACATCGTTGGTAGCATCAGAACCATTGCTTATGATATACCTAGAGGAGTTAAAGTAGAAGCTATGTTTCAGACAAACAGTGGAAAAATCTATATTTTATTAACAAATGGTGACTATCGAGAATATAATGAAAATGGAGCTCGAAAATTTATGGGTAATACTAGATACGAGTTTCCAGATATTCCAAGCAATTTAACTTCAGCGTTTCGTTATATTGATGGACATATATATTTCTTCAAGAAGAATACTTACTTCAAATACAACGAATTTCAACGAAAACTTGTGCAAGTAGGAGAATTTAATTGGAATATGTTTGGAGTACAATGTCCAAGCAGTGGGCTCTTGCAAGAATTGAAAACTTTGCTTTCCAAAGTAACTTCTTTTTATGAATGATCTTTTTTTTTTTCCTATATATTAAATAAAACACTATTTTACTAATATCTTATTTTATTTATATAAAATGTAATAAGCAAGAGCTTCTTGACATACTGTTATTACAACAGTCGAGGAGAACAGCTGATGATGATTATCTATTTATAATGATAGAATCTAAGACAAATTTCATATTAAAGTGATTCTCTCGTGCTTTCTGCACCCTACAAACGATATTTTGTCTATTTTGTTGGACAAGTTTCATTTCTATCTAAATCAGTATTAAAGCAAACAATTATAACATCCACATTTTTCGGCATGTGAGCAATGTTCAAATTTGATATTAATGTGGTCTCTTGTGTTTTCTGTATGCTATTCGTGCCATTTTGTCTAATTTGCTCGACAAGTTTCATTTTTTGCCTATGTCTATGTTAAAACAAACAAATATATCGGTCACATTTTTCGGCTTGTGAGGAATTTCTTCTTTTTTTATTGGTATTTCATCTACCACTCCTTGAGTTTACCATTTTCTCTGTGCAACTGCTACCATAACAATTTGCATTGGATTGACTCTGAAATTATATTTTGAACTATATTTTCTTCATTTGTTTCGATACTTATACGTAATTTTATATGTGATACAGAGAGATGACCCAAATGGTTTTTCATTGTGTTCGCCTTTGAACAATAAGATAATTCCATCATTATGATGTTGTTTTTTTTCCCAACGATTGAACAAAAGCTTTTGGAAGAAAATTATTTACAAACTTTCATTGAATTTTCATGTATGTCTCCTCAATATATGTTGGGTTCATCAATTGGAAGAGCTTTCTAAGAATTGTATCTAAATTACATCAGATCTGTCTGGTTCAAAAAGTACTGAGGAAACAAGAAGAAAAATTTATGTCAAACGACTGACATTGAATAGCAAACACAACAGCTGAGTTGAGGTGAATAATGCGCATGCTTCTGACGTCTATGATGTTGTTTTACAAGAAAATCATCTTTTCTCCAGACGGATTTGAAGAATTTCTGATACAAAACTCAAAATTTCATTGAACAAAACAAGTATGTATGTGTTGAATTAACCAACTTTTGTGAAAACGATGCCATTTGGTTGAATTTCTGGTGTGAAAAGGAGATGCATCATTTCACCACCAAGTTTGAAAAATATCAAATTATTTGAGATGTGAAGAGGTGATTAAAACTGATTCTAATGCTTTATACAATATGTTATTTGATTTAAACAATAAAGAAAATTGAATGAAACACGAGTTATTTTTTTTTTTGTATGGATTCAAAGATGTATCCATCAGAAATATGTTTCGAGACAACAAATAGCATTCAATCTTATATTACGAAAAGCAATTGGAATTTTAAAAAGACATTAAAAATACGACTCAACAGATGGATCAAAAACGTTGATAAGAAGGAACAAATCACAACCACGATGCATGTGCCAGCATTATTTTACAAGGTTATTAATAAATTATATTGGGTGGTGGTCTTCTTTTTCAACGTTTCTTGTCATCAATTTTTAATTTTTTCTTTGTTCTAACAAAATTAGCAATTGTCCTCGCATAGATGAAAAACGTTGAAAGTTAAACAATGTGTATAATGAGCGACACAATTTACATGTTTTCATATTGCTTTTCATTTTCATACTTCCAGACTGCTTTTTTGTTAATACTATGTTGTCATTAAATGACTTACTTCTTAATAAATTCTATTGGATGTCTCTCCCAGACTTGTGTTTGAAAGATTTTGCACTTCAACTGATATGTGATGTACTTTATATTCTACATGTATTTGTTTTTGAAATATAAAATTTCATTGTTCAGTCTTGTCTATATACCAAAAATTTTTTTATGAAGTTTGAAAGTATTTCGCTCTTCTTTCACCGGTTTTCCCTGATTTGTGTAACGTTTTTTTTCAATATCTTTTCATTTGTTTCTTCCCAACGCATTTGTAATTATGGTAACTTGGATTTTTGATATAAGTGCTTCTTTACGAGCTCTCATTTTTTTAATGTGACCTACTTTGTTTCTTGAGAAACCTGCAATTCCACCTTAATTTTCATGTAAAGTCTGAGGGAATCATTGAAAATATTTTGAGACACTTCCTGCTCTTCCATTCATCACGCATTTGCAGCCATGTTTAATTCTCGCTCTTATCTTTCAAACGGATCTCCCCGCTTGTAGTGCGTTCTCACTTTCCTCGTTTCTTCTGTCCCTGTCTACGACGCTCGGCCACTGAATAAAATATTTTCTTTTCACGTTTTGAATTCAGTTGTGTGTTTTTTTTCTAAGTTCTAATTTTTCAGATATACTCTTCATTCTGTTCCAGCGTTCAACAACAGCGAATTTACATCATGTATGCACCACAAATATAGCAACAGTCAATTCTATTATTGTAGTCTTAGAAATGTTGATGAATTGTATAAATGGTTTTGTAATACTTTACCTTTATGAGCAATAGAGAGATTTTTTTTTTTTTTTTTTGGGGGGGAGAAGGAAGGGAGACAAGAAACAAGTTTTTTTGTCTGACAACAGTTTCAGTATGAGAGTCATAGAGTTACGATGATGTTGAAAGAAAGGTTGGAGCAACACATTCGACGTTTGGAGGAATTAAAAAATATTCTAAACTTTTTTGAGGAAAAACAAAAGGTGTTTACATTGTTCAATGATATGACTATCAATCCTACCACCCAATTCAGTGAAAACGATTGGAATGAGAAGGTCTTCAAAAATCCTACACGTTTTCGTCAACGCAATGAGATGCCATCAAGAAGAATCACTCCGTACTCTATCTAAAAATTTTGTTTGATAAAATCATTTATTAAATAAAGCAAATTTTAAGTAAAATGTTGTTTTATTCAGAAAATCATTTTTGATAGATACAATAACACATTTTCTTTCACTCCTGGTTTCTTATTTAAACACTTTTAATGATGCTGTTGTGTCGAATAAGCATAATTTGCAATTTAACTCGTATATTCTATACGAAAATCAAATCTTGACCGATTTAAACGAATCAAAAACTGAATCGCCATCAAATTTTCGGCAAAAGACGATTTTGGGAGTCGTTTGCTTGAAACGATGAGGGTTGTCCGAGCGCACACACCCAAACGGCTTATCGCCCTTGCTCACGTCGAAGCGGTGTTAACACATCGACATTTCAATTTATGAGCTTGCGTCTTATCTGATGTAAGTGCGCACGCGCCGTCATCCAACATACATTCTTTGATTTCTCACATTTACACAGGTATAAAGCAAATTTTATAAATACAATATTAAACATAACACATTTTCTTTCACTCCTAATTTCTTAAGCACTTTTAATGATGCTGTTGTGTCGAAAAAGTATAATTTGCAATTTAACTCGTATATTCTATATGATGACTCATGGCACACTGTTCCAGCATTCAAAAATAGTGGATTTACATCATGTATGCACCACACACGTAGCAGTCAATTCTATAATTGTAGTCTTAGAAATGTTGATGAATTGTATAAATGGTTTTGTAATACTTTACCTTTATGAGCAATAGAGAGATTTAAAAAAATGTTTTTTATTGGGGGAGGGAGACAAGAAACAAGTTTTTTTGTCTGACAGCAGTTTCAGTCTGAGAGTCATAGAGTTACGATGATGTTGAAAGAAAGGTTGGAGCAACACATTCGACGTTTGGAAGAATTAAAAAATATTCTAAACTTTTTTGAGGAAAAACAAAAGGTGTTTACATTGTTCAATGATATGACTATCAATCCTACCACCCAATTCAGTGAAAACGATTGGAATGAGAAGGTTTTCAAAAATCCTACACGTTTTCGTCAACGCAATGAGATGCCATCAAGAAGAATCACTCCGTACTCTATTTAAAAATTTTGTTTGATAAAATCATTTATTAAATAAAGCAAATTTTAAGTATAATGTTTTATTCAGAAAATCTCTTTTGATACAATATTAAACATAACACATTTTCTTTCACTCCTGATTTCTTGTTTAAGCACGTTTAATGATGCTGTTGTGTCGAATAAGCATAATTTGCAATTTAACTCGTATATTCTATACGAAAATCAAATCTTGGTCGATTTAAACGAATCAAAAACTGAATCGCCATCAAATTTTCGGCAAAAGACGATTTTGGGAGTCGTTTGCTTGAAACGAGAAGGGTTTTCCGAGCGCGCAGACCCAAACGGCTTATCGCCCTTGCTCACGTCGAAGCGGTGTCGACATCGACATTTCAATTTATGAGCTGACGTCTTATCTGATGTAAGTGCGCACGCGCCGTCATCCAACATACATTCTTTGATTTCTCACATTTACACAGGTATAAAGCAAATTTTATAAATATATAATAAATACAATATTAAACATAACACATTCTCTTTCACTCCAGATTTCTTTTTTAAGCACTTTTAATGATGCTGTTGTGTCGAATAAGCATAATTTGCAATTTAACTCGTATATTCTTTACGAAAATCAAATCTTGGCCGATTTAAACGAATCAAAAACTGAATCGCCATCAAATTTTCGGCAGAAGATTTTGGGAGTCGTTTGCTTGAAACGATGAGGGCTGTCCGAGCGCGCAGACCCAAACGGCTTATCGCCCATGCTTACGTCGAAGCGGTGTTAACACATCGACATTTCAATTTATGAGCTCGCGGCTTATCTGATGTAAGTGCGCACGCGCCGTCATCCAACATACATTCTTTGATTTCTCACATTTACACAGGTATAAAGCAAATTATAAGTATAATGTTTTATTCAGAAAATCTTTTTTGATACAATATTAAACATAACACATTTTCTTTCACTCCTAATTTCTTGTTTAAGCACTTTTAATGATGCTGTTGTGTCGAAAAAGTATAATTTGCAATTTAACTCGTATATTCTATACGAAAATCAAATCTTGGCCGATTTAAACGAATCAAAAACTGAATCGCCATCAAATTTTCGGCAGAAGATTTTGGGAGTCGTTTGCTTGAAACGAGAAGGGTTTTCCGAGCGCGCAGACCCAAACGGCTTATCGCCCATGCTTACGTCGAAGCGGTGTCGACATCGACATTCCAATTTATGAGCTCGCGGCTTATCTCCTATCGCCGCAATTTTTCTTGATAGTTGTACCTTTTTCATAGTTATGAGAAATATGCATATTAATTTAAATCAATTCCACATCTTGTTTACTGATATTATAAAATTCATTATTACATGAGTGATAAACAAATGATAAGAAATATATGATCCTTATGTACCTTATAAATAAAGTATAATGTTGATTTTGTAGAAATAATTATTCTAGCATTCATTCAACCTCTTTTCATAACAGCTGACTGTTATCACCGAAGCATGTCGTTGTAATATTCGACAAGAATTTGCGGTGGGTGCGGTCTAGCTCTTATCACAACTGTGATATTACCGAAGCATGTTATATTTGGGTTGTTGATTATTCAGCGAGATTCGTGAGAACATTTCATTCCTGCCAGCATGACGTCATCCTCAATCCAACTGCTCGACGATGTTGACGCTACCTGCGACTTCTGGATGACTATGCTCCTTGGATGTCTGATGATAAATTCTTTACATCCCATGCCGGCTGTCAATTTCCTCCGCTTCCAAGATGGCGTCAGCTGCCTATTCCCCCGCCAGATTGCGCAGCTGTCAAATTTAAATTTCCCGTCGAGGGGGCGTGGCTTACCAGAGCGCGGGAAGTAGTCTTCCAATGTTCAAGGTCAAATAGAGCCAATTTCGCTATTTTTGACCTTAGAATTCCTTATGGGAAATTACATGTAAAATTGATCGATTTTGGTCCCGAACCCGTGCAGCTCATTTACTCACCGTTACCCCAAGTAGCTTTGTACGGAAGTATTGTAATTATTGTATAAAACTTGAGATGGGATGGATTTTTAGTAGATGTTTAATCGAAGAAACTAATTTTCAGCCATTGGTTTGTCAGTCAGTCAGTGGTAAGACTATCTCGGTTGCGGATAAACTGCTTTTTCCGTTTTATTTTTGGTTTTTCGAATCCTCTTACCTATGACACAGAATAGGCGTCTTACTTGCACCATTTACTTGGCAAAAGCCAAAAAATCATGAATAGCTCCTTAAGACCCCGACGACTAAAACGTCTATAACGATTTTGATGAAAGTTTATCCTTAACCATTTGATTTATGGCCCATTTCTGATTAAAGTAAAAAAACAGGAAAAACAGTTAGGCTCAAATTAATTTTGAAATTTTCTACTTGCTTACTAATATTCCAACTGAATGGTCATCTTGAGATGAAATTTATTGTATCCATTGTAGCATGATAAAAAAAATAATGGTAATACGACATAATAAGAAAGACGGAATTAGTTTGAGAGCAGTCGGAATGTCGTATGAGTAGACACACGAGATTGGTTAGTTAGTGGAAATAATTATTCTGGTGACATTTTCATTGGAAAGAGAAATCAATAACTGTTAATTTCCCAAAATAAAATCTAAATATCCTACGAAGGGAATATTATTTATTCTATATAGGAATATGTTCCTTAAAAATTCTCAATAATAATAGAGGGCATTTACCGTAGTTTACTTACTCTTAATTCAATTCAACTCAAATTAATTTATTGTTTTTGTGTAAATTTTATAATTGTATGTGTATATTATTTATTTTATGTTCTTCTTGTCTGATAGGGGAATTTCCCCCTTGTCAGACTGGCCCTGTCAGTTACATTTCTAAGGGAAAGCGGGGTAACACCTGTGGAATGTTACCGGGGGACCGGCCATGCTTTAACGCCCAGGCTGGGGACGGGGAAAACCATGGCGGAATACAATCAGGGGCGGACTATTTGGCGTCTTCTTCTTCTACCTATATGTGAGAGGCGTCTCATCGATGGCGTTGATGGCTGCAGGTAGCGGTGCCTCCATGGCCTCCATTAAGCATACAGTAGAGCTGTCTTCTGGAAGGACGGTTCTTATTGGTCCAGGGTGATCGTAACGTTGCTCGTGAGAGGCCCCGACTTGGGTGTCCGAAGGCCCGGAGACAGAAGCGCTCCTGCAGTTGGGTGAACCTGTGAAAGATAGGGATAACGTTTTAATCAGTACAAATATTATATATGTCAATTGAGTTATGGTCCCAGTCGAGATTGAGACAACGACGTAATATGCGCCTCTCTAATGTGGCAAATTTGTTGGTGTGGTATTTGTTAGTTATGGCAGTCTTTATGAGCTTACTATCCATTAGCGGCCTCACGAAAGTCTTGTATGTGAATATTGATGTCTCTGAGGTGCACTTTCCAAAACGTCCAGTCAACATCGTGAGCAGAGAAGATCTTTGTCTAACCTTGTCACAGGTGTCTTGAATGTCAGTGCCCCACCAGAGGGTGCGCCTAATGCGAACCCCTAGATAGTTCACCTGATCCAAGAGATGTAATCCTTTTCCCCAGAGTGTCAAACGGATATTCCCACAGTATTGAAATCTTTGTTTCGTGAGGTCGCGATGTTTAATAAGTATGGTCTGTGTCTTGAGTGGATTGGGTTTGATACGCCAACGTTTGCTGTAACGGGTGAATGCATCAATCATTACTTGCCCTTGTTGATTGAGAATCTCGGTTTTCCTGGAAGTCGTATAAAGCACGGTATCGTCCGCATACTGTATTGTTTTAACATTTCTCGGAAAATCTGATGTGTAAATGATGTACAGCAAAGTTCCAAGGATTGACCTTTGAGGGACGCCGGCTAATAGAGTGAAAGGTTCTGAAAAGTGAGGCCCAACTTTCACTCTGATAATGCGATCTGTTAAAAATGAGGCTATGAGTCTAACGAATGAATGTGGTAGATTGAGATCCAGAAGCTTTGAGATGAGTCCAGCATGCCAAACTCTGTCAAATGCGTTCTGGATATCGAGAAATATCGCCAGAGTAGCATGTCCATCATTAAGTGCAGTGGATGCGTGAGTGCGTCGTGTATAGAATGGTTTTGCCTGAAACCGTGTTGGAAATCTGGGCTGATACCCCTTTCCTCCACGTATTGTCTCAGGCGAGAAGTTAGAATTTTATCGAATAGTTTGCCGACGCAATCTAATAGAGAAATAGGATGGTATGAGTTAATATTTGTTGACGGCTTGATGGGCTTAGGAATCATTATTGTATTTGATGTTTTCCAGGAAACCGGAAAGTGATTTAATGGAAGACACGCGTTGAAAATGCGTGTGTATTGGTGAATTAATGAAAACGGAATTTTCTCAAGGACTTTCCTGTTGATGCAATTCGACCCAGGAGCAGTGTTTTTGGAAGCTCTAAGTAGGTTGTCCACTTCGTTTGTTGTTATAGTCTTAGTCAGAATGTCAAGTTCTGCATTGCCGGGTACTACGTGGAAATTAAATGCCAGGAATCTCTCGTATCGGTTCTGAGCGTATCGATAGAAATTGGGGTCGAAACGGGGATCCTTGGGGATGCTGAACACCGTTTCTAGATGTTCTTTGAAGGCGATAGCTTTGTTGAGTGGATCAGAGATGATACTATCATTTACGATCACGTGTGAGGGCTCTCTGCGTTTCTGGCCTGTTAGAAGTTTAAGTTTATCCCAGAACTTGGAACCGTCACCATAATCATGATTTCCAGTAGCTTGAAGCCACTGTTGTTTTTTGAATCTGATGATGAGGATTCGGATACGGGAATTGAGACGGTTCCATTCGTTCTTGAGATAAGGATCGCCAGTTTTTCGAAAACTTTTTAAGATTTTACTCTTCATCTTAATAAGATTTAGGATGAAGCGGGGAATAGGTCGTCGAGAGATATCGATATTTCGGGTGGCTATATGGTCGGAAATGGCACTTTGGATTGTAAGTTCATGAGATTGGATTTCAGCATCGATTTCATTAGGGCTATTGAGTGGTAGATTGACTAAATTATTGAAAATATGATTAGCAAAGGCATCCCAATTGGTCCTTGCATAGTCTGGTATTGTACGAAAGCGTGGAGGATCTGGTATTGACTGACTAAGGTGAGAGTGAATTAGAACTGGGACATGATCAGAGCCTATAGAGTCTCCCATAAAGCACTCCCACTCCACCACACCTGCCAGACTGGGAGTGCAGACATTGTGAACGACTATAGAGGCCCCGAAGGTAGTCACACAGGTGTAATTGTTGTTTTGTGGACGGAACAGCTGCAGTTCTGTCAGAAAATCGGATAGAAGGTTGTCATTAGAATTGTTATTATGGTCACCAAACTCAGAATGTCTGGCATTGAAATCGCCAAGTAGGATAGCACGGTTTAGCTTGGACACGTAATCGAACAATTCACGAGATAGATTCCTTTTGGAGGGCAGTAATATGAAATAATGGTGTGATTCGGTTATCCCCGTGAAGATTGACAGCCATGCATTGGAGACTAGAAAGGTTTGCTGGAAGATGGTGCATTACAGTGGCGATTCCATATTTTGAGAGAATGGAAATGCTGAAGCCTGAATTGGTTTGAACGCATGAATAGCCGGGGATAATTATCGAGTTTCTTGAAGCGCCATGAATTTTACTCTACCCGACACGAAAGAACTCTGCAGGAGCACTCTCTTGTTAGTGAGGCTCCTGCAGTTCACAGTACCCAGCGCGAATTGACAATTAATCCGCGCGTGTACAGGATTGACCACGGCTGCAAAAGCATCCCTGATTAGATTTCTGTGTTCAGGGAACACATTCATCATCGTGACGATCATCCTCTTTGTTTCAGGGAACTCCTTCTCCACTGGGTTGACAAATTTGATGGGTGCCACTTCCTTGGGGGTTTTCGGGGTTTCCTTGCGCTTTTTGCATTTAACGTCCCATGTGGGGTAGTCTCCTTTGCAATTATTGGGTTTGATGGAAGAGGGGCAGTTCTCTCCTTTATGATCTTCCCCGCAGTAGGGGCATTTGTGTTTAGGTTTTTTGCACCCCTGTGCATCGTGCCCCGTGCTGGTGCATTTGTTGCAGTATTTTGCAACCATTGATAGATTGTCCTTTGAAGGTTCAGCTCTTATTTTCCTTCCGAAAATAACGATTTCTGATTCTATAAGGGTCTGGATGGTTCTAGGGTTTTTGGAGAGTACTCGGACTAGAGTGGTATAGGCTCCTCCTCTCTTGCTGGATCTGAGCCTTCTCAAGGTGGTAAAGGTTATGTTTTCCTCTTTCAAGGCGCTCGATAGATCCTCCATCCCTATGTCCTCATCTATCCCACGTAGAATGCAGGAGTACAAAATCTCTTTAGGCTTTCTCGTGTAGGAAGTCTTGGGTTTATGTCCTGCTAGAAGCTTAACTTCGACATTTCTGTCTCCCATTCTGTGATGTAGCTTCTTTTTTAAGATCTCTTTTGTCATGTTTTGGTCGGTAATCTCTAACCTAGCTGTACAGTTCTGGTTGACCTTGAGGTCAAAAGTGACTTGCGTTCCCCAAGGATTTCGTTTCTTATTAGCAGTTCGTATAAGCGCCTTTGACTCTTATACTCATCAGTGATATTGCGTATGTTAAATACCATATTTAGATATCTGTGTCTATGCTGGGGTCTTGGGTGAAGACATGTTGTTGTCCACTTGGTGAACTTGTGCAACAATCTCGATAGAATTGTAGTTGGGTGAAAAATCGTAAGTATTCTGAAAATTGGTGGCCTTATTCGATTGTTGGGCTTTCGCCATGTTGCGTTTGGTCATATGTCTATTCTTTATGTTAGTCGGTGTTATGGTTGTCTTCCTGAACTCGCCTGCGTTAGGCATTATTAGGAATTAGTGGGGTTGTGAAAGTAGATGGGGAGATTATAATTGATGGGACCCGAAATAATCCCTCGTTGTTGCGGGCAGGACCTCAGCTGCTGCAACGCGACTTATATTAGCGAACGAATATAAACGCGGAGGCCCTAAGAGTTGCACCTCTGAGAAGGGTAATTCTAGTACGCCAAATTTACCAATGCTTGGCAGCACCACTATTCTAAGAAGAACAATTGGTACTCCCTTGATAGTGTAGGTGATCCAAAGAAGCTGATACTTCAATAAATCGCCTTATATCTTCCTCGTTCGTCGACCTCTGCGCATCGATGTCTGGAGAAAGAGGTTCTCTTAATTGATTTGTGCTCTCAATCAGCTTTGAATAAGTGTAGTCAAATATTACATCTGTATTACCATGTCTTTAACCAGATAAATTGACAGATATCTATATTTATTTATCTATGATTTGCATTACTGTTATCAGTATTACATGTAAATGCTAAGATGTCGACCGTGTCAAATTGTTATCAAATTATGATGCAATAAATTATGCCAAAATTATTTCAGTAAAAGACCTGATTTCATTCGACTATTATGTTTTTTGTGCACTATACACCGCTTTTGTCAGAAGACAACTATATCTTCCAAAAAATTTTGTATTTAGTACAGTTGGTAAGTGGATTTTTCAGCATATAGATATAGATTGTTTCCATATTATATTGTAGTCCTCTAAAGAATCATTTCATTTATAAATATAGGTACTAGCACTCCCCCAGTGCGGCTTCGTCCGAATAAGACTTTTTTTTAATGTTATGAGTGTGATTGTTTTGGGTGTGTTAATGTTATGGATAAGTTGGACAAAATAAAAATTAGAATAAAAAAAATATTTTACAAAATTTATTTTACAACGTTTATTTTATTGCAAAAAAAAATAACATTCCAAAACATCTGTAAACACTACATTATTAGTTATTGTTCGATTCTGGGGTAGCAAAATGATTTTATTTTCGAAACTTCCTGTTCTTGAAAGACCAACATACGACTGGCCATGAGAAAAACAATCCTCTCTTAAATCTACGCCAACAAATTTAAAGATTTGGCCTTGTGTCTGGTTGATAGTAATTGCAAATGCACGTTTAATTAAAAATTGTAATCGTTTGAATTGTAAAGGTAAATATGTTGGAGTCACAGGTATTCTTCGGATTAGAGCTGTCTCTCCCGATGCTTGACCAGTAAGAATAGTAGCTGCAATGACATTATCACGAATAGCTTTGATTTGCAATCTTGAACCGTTGGATGAAGATTATATAATAATATTATTGAAGCTCCAACTTTTAGTTCTAAAACATGATAATGAAGCCCTGAATGATTAGGATAGTGTACGGCGGTATTGGAGTCTACAACTGTATCAATAAAGCGATATTCTTTGACTTCTCCTTCATGTCTCTAAAATAATTTGATTTTGCTCTGCTGCTGACGTATTTCGAGGTTCAACTCTGTGTTGAATTTTCATTACAAAATATTGGAAAACCAACGGTTTTTTTTATTGTTTACACAATGTATTAACTATGGTATCTTTTTACATCATGGTATTAACCTATTAGCCGCGACACTATTCCCAAAATTCTGAATCAGGGCTCAGAGGAAATTCCAGAAATCACGATTCGAGAGATCCAAAAGTCGATCTCGGAAATGAAAAATAACATATCTCCTGGAGAGGACAAGGTGGTCACTGAATCTCTTAAGCTAGGAGGCGAAAAGTTGTTGCTAGACCTAAAAGCACTATTCAATGAATGCCTTAGACCAATGACCAAAACAATGGAACAATGCAACCATCACCCTAATTCATAAAAAGGGCGACATTACCAATCTCGCCAACTACCGTCCCATCAATCTGATGTCACACATGTATAAGTAGTTTACTAGAGTCACAGCAAACATATTAAAAGCAAAACTGGATCTTTATCAACCAAGAGAACAGGCCGGCTTCCGATCAGGGTACGGCACGATCGTTCGTGCCGTAACTACAAGTACCGTACCGTAATCTACAAGTACTCAAGAACCTTATTGAAACGACCATCGAATACAATAAACCACCAGTTCTAATATTCATGGATTCTGAAAAAGCATTCGACACTATAAATCTATACCAGATGTTAAAATCACTGACCGACTGTAGAATAGACCACCGGTATACCTTAATAATAGAGAGTATATACAAGAATGCCACAGCTAGCGTAGAACTATAGGAGAACACAAATACATTCAACATAATCGGAGAGGATATGCAGGGCGATGCTATCTCATCGAAATTATTCACGAATCTGTTCGAGTATCTATATTCTATAGTCTGTGGAAATGGAGGGGTTGGGTATTAACATAAACGGTGAAAGCTTAACACACTTATTAAGATTTGCAGATGATTGTACTTAATAATAGTGGATCTTCTTGACCATGATATGACCATGCTGTAACAGCTTAATGCTGCCTCCCATAAAGTCGGACTAAAAATTGATGGGGCAAAAACCCAGCTCATGACAAACCTTGTCCTCAATGAAAGTGTGTACATAGATGGAAACCAGGTTGAAGAAACTACCTCTTATAAATATCTCGGCCATGTAATCCGTATAAATACAGATAATCAAACGTGCGAACTATTCAAACGAAAAGGATTAACTTTGGCCGCAAATGGGAATTTGAGACATATATTCAAGACGGATTTGCCAATATATTTAAAAAGGAAGGCTTTCAACCATTGTGTTCTACCTGTCCTTACTTATGGTGCTGAGACCTTGACATTAACGAAAAGGGCAGTACAGAAAATTGGAGTGGCACAGCGTGCAATGGAGAGGTCAATGCTGGGACTGACACTGAGAGACCACATTACCAACACTGAACTGCGTATAAGAACCAAACTGACTGACGCAGTAGAGCAAATAGCAATCCTAAAGTGGAACTGGGCGGGACACATTGCGAGAATGCAGGACAACATTTGGACAAAGCGGATCATGCAATGGAGACCTTGGCACGATGCATACAGAAAGAGAGGACGACCAGCAACTAGATGGTCGGACGACATAAAACGTATCCACACAAATTGGATACAGGAGGCACAGAATAGGGAGATGATGATCATTAACCTAATACTATGAGGCTTGCTGCAGCAGTCGTTATAGTTATGGGAGTTTTTTGCATCTTATTTATGTAACAGACAGAAAGGTGTTGATGTTAATAACTATATTTCTACTCTAAGGGTTATTGAGCATGGGATTCTACAGGGCTCGGTGTTGGGGCCTGTCTTATTTGTCATTTACATTAATGATTTATTTCAAAATATAGCACCGTCAATGGCAAAAATATATGCAGATGACAGGATATTTGACTTGCCGAACAATTACTGGAGAACTGGTACAGTGCAAATAATTTAAAGCTAAATAGAGATAAGTTAATCATTTCAAATAGGAAAGAAGGAATTACTGGACTGGTCCCAGCATACTGAGTACCTGTGTAATAAACTCCCGTCTTAATATTCCTCATCAGGAATGTGAGGAGGATTCTTCCTCAACAACATATATCAATGATTTATTTTGCTATGTTTCATTCGCATTTGACGTCTGGTGTAACAATATGGGGAAATTCTCCATCAGCGCGAAATGTGTTCACTGCCGTCCGATTTTAAAAAGTTATGGGGTCCTTATTCTTCTGTGTTTATATATCTATTATTCGGTTCTAGATATTCATAAAAATAGAGATAGATTTCAGAAGCAGGCTGATCTGCATAATTATAACACTAGAACTGCTTCTCTCATAACAGTGCCATGTTTTCGCCTAATAAAATCTAAAAAAAAATCAAAGGGATGTTAGACCGTACAATAACTTGAATGAGCATTTTAAAACATTAAATCTAAATGCATTCAAGAGAAAAGTTAAAGATTTTCTTATTGAAGAAAACCTATTATTCAGTTGAGGAGTTCCTATGAGGGCAATAGGTGTAATATACGGGAAATGTTTTCTTTTAGATTCAACTTTTTTCCCATTGTAATGTGATTGTCAAATGTAGTGTTGTTTTTTATTTAATTTTGTTCTCTATATTTTATTTTGACGTACTACAATGCTTCTGTGTAAGCAATGTAGTAGATAAATATATCTATCTATCTATCTAGTAGAGATTCGTACATTTGACATTATAAAAAAGCATTCAACAAAAAAATCATCTTAAAGCAAAAATTATGAATAATTTTTGGTTTCAACTTCAGTACATTGAAATAAACAAAGTAAGATATAAAGAAAGAAAAAATAACAGTCATTATTTGCTACAGCAATCACGATTTTTTTCAGCTGTCGATAGACGCCGTCGCTTCGTATTACCTACGCCGCTGAGAAGTATTCCCAATCTTTATTTATTTATTAAAGAAAAGTTATATGAACATAAAATATAGCCTGTCACTCAGCGCAAAAAATCATTGAAAAAAAATTATTGAAATCGTGTAGTTTTCGTGATTTTTGCGGTCATACGAAATATATATGAACCGCACTTGAAAATTGATAACTGTAGTGATTTTATACTCGTCTAAAATATTTCGGAAGTGGATGATAAGTTTGTTATTTCATATTGAACGCCCTAAATATTATTACATTTTCTTAGATTCTTCATTCAATTCTAAGCGCATTTCATGTATAAGGCTTTACAATTAATTTAACAGTTTTTGTCATATTTCAAACTTTCTATGAGAAATTACGATTTCAGAACAATACATAATTATCATTTTTCCTATAAGTTTGTTTTCTTGTAGAAGAAGATTGATATCAGTGGTATTTGATTGATATTTCATAGTTATTAGTAGGTAACGGTAATAAAAAAGTGGAGAATAAAAATGAAATTAAAAAAATTGTTAAGAAACTTTTTTTTCAAATGAAAATCCCCTTTGTGTAAAAATGTTTATTCGGAAAATGTGTTATACATTATTTGCAAATTTTAGTAACTGTCAAGTCGGGATGATTAAATGCTACAAATAGATAATTTAAATATATTTATTAACTAAAACGAATGCAAAAGAAATAAACCAGTTACTTACTACGTATTTTTGGCTATTATGCGGCATATCAAACAATTTTTAAGACATGAGGAATTTATGGAAATAATAGTAAATAGAAATATAGGTTCGTATTTACATTTGTATGGCACTTTTATTACACTTGTGATCATTTTCTTATTCAATAATTGTTCACTTCTAACTACTTAAAATTTAATTAGACATTTTATAGAAAATGTCAAATTGCCAATTACTTTGAAAACTAAAAATTTTAACAATATAAATTATTTTACAATGTAACATTATTTTCATTGTTTTATATGGTAAAATTAAGAAAATAGGGTGCTTCCATTTATCTCTTTTTCAATTTAATATTCAATCTTCAATATTGATCATCGTACCTCGTCCTAATCAATACTACATACATACTTGGTAAAATGACTGTCAAAATCCAGCATTAGAGCTCAGAAATATACAAAAGACTTTCAGGTCCGGAACCCACCACATCTCTGTTCTTTGTCTGTTCTGTTATATACATTACCTACTATCTTAATATTTTGCATATCAATACCTTCTGGCTTTCATAATGTTACTACTAATTTGATTCCGATTGACTTAATTAAGTCGAAACTTCGTTATTACTGCTACAACAAAAAATATAATTCATATGTTGTCTTTGCTTCAAATCAAATCAAGATACGACTGAAAGCCATTTCTTCTGTTCTTATACAATTTATTAGATAAACTTCCAAATTAATTTCCTGATCTACCAAATTATTGATTGCCAAGAAACCTAGAGACTCAAATGTGTAGATTACTTTCAATAATGTTAATTAATTTGAGTCATATTTCGATTTGTTATCGAAAATATTGTGGGAATATACCAAAGCTTTTTTGCCACCGAGAAACTGATCACTACAAGCTCTGGAACTGCATATAGGATTTGTTGTAAGAAAGCCATTTTTTGAAATATCATAATGTCTGCAGATAAATAAAACTCAAAATCTTCCGTCATACTACAACAATCTATGTTAGATGTTTTATCTGGAGACAGCAGTGTCGCAAATAGTTCATGTCAGAAATTTAATCTACTAGCCCTATAAGGAAAGTCTTGCAATACGATAAAATACGAGTCCAAAAATACAATTTCGCCTGGTTGCTAGGCTAGGTGTTTTTGGACTCTAGGGTTGCATTGAATTCAACGAAATCAAAAAAGAAGTCAAAAAATTCATTGTTTTGGCATTCTGGAATCCACTCAGGATTTGTCAATACCCAGGGTAGATTTAACTTTTCCATAGCAACCATTAACTTACATGCTTCGTTTTTCAGTGTCTTCATGTTGATGTGTTGGCTTGATTTTTACCCACTTGTTCTTGAACACCTTACACTTATTCCACATATATCTGGGATCTGCACCATAGTTTATGGATTTCGCAAACTTTCTGAAGCTTTCTCTCTTCTTCTCTTTGAATGTCTTTATAGCTTCTACGCACATTTTTCTAAGTTTAGGAGATTTTCCAGGCTCTGATTGCGATCCTATTTTCTGTATGCTGCTCGACGAAGCCTTTTTATTTTGTCGCACTCCTTGTCCCACCATTGAACAGGATTTTGAATTTTCTGGTGTCTTTTTGCTTTGTGTTTGGGAGTACTGATTTTTATTGCTTCTTTTATAATTGAGACAAACTTTGAATATTTTTCTGCTAGTTCTAACTTTTCATAATTTTCACCAAGGAAATCTAAGTATTTGTTGTTAAGATGCTCTGTGAACTTAGTCCAATCAGTTCGACTTGACTTTAAGCTAAAAGTTTTCTTTTCATATAGAGTTTTCTGCAGTATTAATAAGAATTGCAATTGGACAATGGTCCGAGCCCATTGTCTCATCCCATGCATTAACTTCTATTTTGTCGGCTAGATCCATCGTTGAAAATATTAAGTCAATGTTTGATTTCGTTGCATGGTGAAGATCGACGTAGGTAAATGTATTCTCGTTGTGTAGGAATAGTTGCTTTTTATCGACACTATAATGCAGCTGTTCAACATTTACATCTGTGTTCTTGCAGTTCCAAGACTTATTTTGTGAGTTAAAGTCGCCAATTGGTAGAGATTGATGATTTCCTCCGTTGAATCTATAATATCGTCCTATTCTTTTTGAGTTCGGGTAATGCAAGGAATTTTGTAGCAAATAATTATATTTGTTGGCTGTTCGATGTTTGTAAGTTTTATTTCGTACATTTCTACGCATTAATTGATGTTTTGAACAGTATTAAGCTCCACGTATTTCAACTTCTTACTAATTAGGATAAGTAATCCACCTCCTTTCGAATGAACTCTGTCTTTGAGTAGTGTGTAAAATTCGTTGTAACTTATCTTGTCCGAGGGTTTGAGCCATGATTCCACACCTACGAAGATATCAACATTTATTAAATGTTGTTGTAGTTCTTCACGTCTTCTCCGTACACTTCTACGATTCCAAAATAGCATTCTAATGTTAGTCGAGATTGAAGTCATAGTAATTTGTATTGAATGTTATATAGAGAATGTATGATAATAATTATAAATTACTTGAAATTTGCTTGATTATATATGTTAAATGATAACAACTATAATTCGTCCATTGAGACTACACTTTCACTAGTTGAGTCTTCTGCTTGTGATGTTTGGATCCTTTTTTGATTCTTGTGATTCTAGACTTGATACTTCTGTCACTTATAACACCGTAAACATCTGTTAGTAGATAATTGAGTGCTATACTATCATCTGTGTATTTGTAAGCTACTTCTTTTATATTGGGATTGCCATGGGTTTCTAACATGAAATTACAAAGTGAGTAGAAGTCAAAACGGTATTTTGTTGCATTCGAGTCGAGATACCCTTGGGCCGGGCGTAGTTTCTTCACAACTTCTTCTAAGGGTTTGTCTCATCTTTCTTTAGTTTTTTCTTTGTATGCTTCCTGTTTTCGTTATAGGAATTTCTCTCACTTTGAGTTCGAGAACCGAGTGATGTCGAAGTTGTGTATGTTGATAGAGTTCTTTTGCTATTTGTCGTAATTGGTCGGTGTATAGTTTAGTTATGATTCATGATATTATCTTGATTGTCTGGTGAATCAACATTTGGATTGCTACAGTTTTTGTGTCCTTCTTGTTTATACATAAAACAAGTAAGTTTTTCATTGGATAAATAGTAATAGTATGTGGTATCGTCAAAATGTATTTGTATGCTTTCTTGCACCTTATGGACATCATGAGAATTTATGTGCATCTGTCTTCTAAAACTCAACACATGGTTGTAGCCAGGTGCGCTCACTGCTGCTCTAATGCTTGTTATTTTGAATAGTGGTTTAATTCCATATTTTTCTCGTTCTTCAATAAGATACGACGGAATGATGGGGCATACGTTTGATAATATAATTCGCTTTGATTTGCATACAAGAGGCCGGATTGAGAGCTGGACTGCCCGATTTTAATTTGTTTAATAATCCCTGTTAGGTTATTGACACATTCGTTATTGGATAAGTAAATACATACTCGACCTTGAGATATCCTGGAGACGAATCGGAGACGTTTTCTGGCTTGACTATATTTCCAATCGTTAGGGTGTAATCTTGGATGGTAATGCCCTCAATGGAATCCAATATTATTGCCTGGTTTTTGGTGGGGTAGTGGGTTTGCTCAGCTATTTTGGCGTAAGACTTCTTTGTGGTAGGTTGGCTCATTTTTTGACTATGGATGCCTCTGTAGTCAGAGACAAATTTTGAACTGCTGTAAGCAGAAAACTCGTGAATGGCACGACACTGAACTCACAATTTTATTTTCTCTTTACCATCAACTAACAAACACGTCTTACTTTGGTCGAGGTTCGACCGAGACTTTCTTACTTTAAATGAACGAGATTTTGTACTTTTATGCAAAAAGTGAGCAGGTGAAAGCGGATAGGTAAGGCCGATGATGTAAATTATATGGAAATAACGCGATTTTTTTAAAAATGTGTGTGTTTATTGAAAAATTATTCAGTATCTTCCATTTTATTGAAAATTTGGAATTCTAAACACTTGTATTCAGTGTTCCAGGGGACAGAGATTATTTTGAAAAATGATTACTGCGGATGTCAGACTTGTGCGTGTGCTTACTTTTTACTTCTTAAATTGAGTGCATGAATGCTACATTTTCATACTTGTTAATTGATAATTTGTAATATTCACTTGACAATTCTTTCTTGTTGCTGCATGACTCCTCACTTAATATCGCTGGTAATTCAGATTGCAATGAAATTTACAATTATTGGTCCAAACCGCAAATCTGCACAAAATAAATCAATTTGATATTACCTAATTTCATTCAGGAGCATATATAAAGTAAATTTTATTCTGGAACTTCACACAAAAAATTATTATGACTATAAAATAACATATTAAACTCATTTTCCCAAATGTTAGATTCGCGGTGACGGCTAGTTGGCGTATTTAAATATATCTTTTACGTTTGAGCACAAAGAAACCAAGCAAAACACATGTTTTAATCTACACCGAACATTACTAAACAGTTTACAATGCCTTTTCTATAACAAATATACCTACCAATAAATTAATAAATATTACTCTCACTCGTTTAAATTGCACTCTGTTTACATATACACCTATGTGTCACTGACAGAGACAGATAGGACTCGGAATAATGGCGGGCGATAATACCTATTTTTGCAGTGCTCTAGTATAACATAACATAAAGAAATAATCACACATATTGCTGTTTGGTTTTCATTTTACCAAACATGCTCTAGATTAAAATAACAACTAGATATGGGTAACATATTTAACACTTATTTTATATTTTACATTTCATTTATGAATTCTCAAGCGAAGAATCTATTACCTATCAGTAAAAACGTGCATAGGCGTTAGCCAATAGATTAAAACCTAAGATTATAAACTTTTAACAGGTGATTTTAATTGGACGTGATAATTGATTCTAATTCATCTATGTTTCTAACTTAGGTACATTTTATACAGAGACATTTTATGGGTTCTCCAACTCTTTGGATTGAAGTCCTTATTATCGTATGTAGACATATTGCTGCTATTTCAAATTCCACAGCCTACTAAAGACTTTTTTGTTTAATAGCCGGAAGGGTGATTGGAAGCGCAGCCTTCGTCTACGTTTAAAATATACAGTGATTAGGATTTTTTCTGAGTGACTGTCTTCAAACATTTATGAATATAGATATTTATTATTTTGATTTTACTGATACATCAGTTTGGCTTGTTCTAAGCTGCACTATAACAAATGAGGAAATTTCATGAACCACTTTTTAAATCTATTTCCGTTGCGAAACTCTCTTTCCTCTAAAGTCCATCCTTTTCCAATTTCATTCAGTCACATTGCTATAAACGTTTCACGAAATCATCAACAGATATGGATAAACATAAATGTTTCCAGAATAATATTGAATTTGCTGTGTGTGTGTAAATCCTGAACCAAAATATTAGAGCTTATGTAATAACAACAAGCTAATAAATTTACTGTAACTTTCGCTATCTAAAAACTCTCAATGAAGTTGTCACACCTATAAATAAAGAGATATTATAACCGTCATTTCAGAAAAGCCTATGACAAACAGATAAATATCAAAAAAATATAATTGATTGCACTAGTCATAAAATGACATGTCATTCCCATAGCTATGTTTTGGAGTTGACTTTGAGTTTCTATTTTTCAGAATTTCTATAAAAAATGTCAATGTGACTTAAAATATAACCTTTTAATGAGCAGTACGCATGATTTTTCGACACCACAGTGCAAGAAGACTGGAAACAGGAGATTAAACTCGCCATAAAAATCCTGTAAAATTTCATAAGCCTATCTTTTGTAAATGCGTCTTTGTTCACCGTGCCGTGCGCAACAAGCGGCTCTCACTCAAAAAAGACAGCTGATCATGATCAGGAAGATAAATAAAGAGAAAATATATTTAAGGTAATTGTCCAGATGTTCGTCAATGTTCGTCCTACACGAGGCCACGCCCGTAATATGCATCTTCTGTAATCTCATGTGGCTATGTAGAGAAGCATGGAAGTTTACTCTCCTTGTTTCCAGTCTTCTTGCCACAGTTGGTGCTTTCCATCGAAAATGGCACAAAGTGTTAGCTTATTAGCTTCACATATTATAGAAAAATGGAAAAAAAATGTAAATTTTTGTTTTTATTTGCAATTGCAGGCATTATCAGTGTATGTTTTGATGGTTCTACATTAAATGTATAAGTACCTACAATATCTCTTGTATGAACGCAAACTTGCCGTTAGATTTTCTCTTATGCATAAAGAATTCCCAGTATTTCAGTTTATTGTTACTTATCAGAAAATAAATATACTTAAATATAAATCCGATTTTTGCAACGTGATTATATATTAGGTATGTTCTTTCATACTCTATTAAAATCTAAAAAAATATATTTGCCAAGAAACATGTTATGCTCTTGAACATTGTCAAGAGCATCAAACGTATCCATGCATTCTTTGCAGTAAAACTTTTTTAAACTATCGCCATAGAATAAATAACTAATCAATAGAAGTTGTTGAACAAATCTCAAATTTATAAATACCATTGACAAAACAAACTAAACACTACGCAATTAACCTCCATAAAAATTATATTTAGCTTAACGTTCTTAACTTAAAGGACTACCATCTACCAGTTTTCTACCTGAACCAGGAATAAAGAACATAGCTCGACTGTATCGTCGGAATTTGTTGAAACACTGTCCCGTTAGAAATCACACGAACCTCGACTAAAGTCAACAATTTTCTCAGATGGGAATCTCCCAGTGGTTAATCGTTTCGAAATACCTCTGACCCAAGAAGCTTCATAGACATTTTTACATAGGTGCGCAAAACGAAGTGCGCATCCACAAATATCTTGCACTCCCTTTTGACGGTCACAAAATAATTATAAGGTTCGGTTGTCAAAGTCAGATTGACTGCTCCTGTCATAGCTTACCTGCATGTTGAGATTTTATGATGAGGAAGGAAAACGATTCTTGACGTGTGAGTAGATATACTAGGAGAGTTCTGGGGCGGAAGTCACAGTAAACATGCTATATTTTCCAAAGGGGTCCCGAATAATGTAATAATGGTGTGTGGGCGTGCTGGATATTTTTCCAACGGGGTTTCATTATTTATTAAATGTTAGATTCCTACATTTCATGAGCGCCATCTAGCGGAGAGGGGATAAGTTACTGCATTTAGATTCCTACAATTCATGAGCGCCATCTAGCGGAGAGGGGATAAGTTACTGCATTTAGATTCCTAATTTTCATGACCGCCATTAGAGATTATTAATTTAATTATTTTATTACTGAGGAAAAAAAGTTCACCATTGCGCGGGATCGAACCCACAACCACACACACCAACACGTTAACAGTCTAAGCGTTTTCCAAGCCTGCTATCTCGGTTACCCATGTGAATGTGAGAAAGCAATGTATATATTTTGGATGACGGCGCGTGCGCACTTACATCAGATAAGCGGCGAGCTCATAAATTGAAATGTTGTCGCTGTGTTAACATCGATGTCGACACCGCTTCGACGTGAGGGCGATAAGCCGTTTGGGTCTGCGCGCTCGGAAAACCCTTCTCGTTTCAAGCAAACGACTCCCAAAATCGTCTTTTGCCGAAAATTTGATGGTGATTCAGTTTTTGATTCATTTAAATCGGTCAAGATTTGATTTTCGTAAAGAATATACGAGTTGAATTGCAAATTATGCTTATTCGACACAACAGCATCATTAAACGTGCTTAAGAAATCAGTGAAATAAAATGTGTTATTGTATCTATCAAAAGAGATTTTCTGAAAAAAACAACATTATACTTAAAATTTGCTTTATTTAATAAATGATTTTATCAAACAAAATTTTTAGATAGAGTACGGAGTGATTCTTCTTGATGGCATCTCATTGCGTTGACGAAAACGTGTAGGATTTTTGAAAACCTTCTCATTCCAATCTTTTTCACTGAATTGGGTGGTTGGATTGATAGTCATATCATTGAACAATGTAAACACCTTTTGTTTTTCCTCAAAAAAGTTTAGAATATTTTTTAATTCCTCCAAACGTCGAATGTGTTGCTCCAACCTTTCTTTCAACATCATCGTAACTCTATGACTCTCAGACTGAAACTGCTGTCAAAAAAAAAACTTGTTTCTTGTCTACACCCCTCCAATAAAAAACATTTTTTTAAATCTCTCTATTGCTCATAAAGGTAAAGTATTACAAAACCATTTATACAATTCATCAACATTTCTAAGACTACAATTATAGAATTGACTGCTACGTGTGTGGTGCATACATGATGTAAATTCGCTGTTGTTGAACGCTGGAACAGTGTGCCATGAGTCATCAAATTCCTCCAAATTCACGACTCTACTAGCTTGCTCGCCGTAGAAAGATTGAAGTTTATCATCCAAAAATTGCTTCTTCTGATGTCCTCGCACATAGATGATATCAATTTCGTTGAGTTTTTCCTTCAGAATATCATCCAACGATTCGTATGGTATAAAGCCGGAAGAATATTTGAGGTTATGTACATGCTTCTCCAAATAACAAACGCCATATCGGTCTGCTTTGCTTAGCGATGAGAACGGTATTGGTGGTGATAGCAAATAATTACTACATCGACGGCCAATCCTTAAGGCAATTTCTTTGGGGTGGAATTGGCACTTCACATTGAAGCCTTGAATGTCTACGAACGCTATTCTCATCTCTCCTCGACGATGGTTGAACTTAAACTGATGACAGAGGTCATCCTAGTTCCATCTCTTTATAATTTCACTGAGAGGATGTTGTTCAATTATGTTATCGTGAATGATGATGCAATAGACACAAGTATTTGCTGGAAAACCTTTGGACGCTTCTATTTCAAGCTTGACATCAACACTTGAACTTTTCACGCTTTCATCTCGATGAGAACAATCGATGACAAATAGAGGTTTATCTGCAAATTCAGAGTAACTTAGGAGCGGCGTATGTAGATAGGAGTGTTTGTAGCTTTTTCCAAATTGAGTGTAGTTGAAGTAAGCTTCGGTAAAATCCCCCTTTTCAAAGTCCAAATGCATCTTCTCCTTTGGATAGCTGTCTCCGTTCAGCGTCAAGGTGATATTCATGATGTTTGCATAATTAAATTTCGTAGGATCGTTATTCACTTGGTTCTTTTTGTGGTTGCTCTGGAAACAAACGATGACATAGCGAGGACTTTCTAAAAATGATGAAGTTTTCACCGACCAAATTTCGTTGGTGGCTCCTGTAGTGAGAGCAGGCAACATGTGAATTTCCCATTTTCTAAACGGTATCAAGATGGGAGTGTCAGCTTTGATTGCTTTTAAAAGTTGCAATTTAATTTGATCGTTTGGATGCAATCTTTGCACTTTGAGCTCGATATTTTCAATTTCCAATTGTACTTCAGTTGTTGTAGAATTGGCGATGGTAAAGCATTGATTGTCATTTTGAGCACGCACTAATCGGATGGTATGTTTTCCATATACGACATATTCGTAGTCATTGAAAATATTCAAAAAATGTTTCAACGGAATGAGCATACTAAATGACAAAGTATCCGCATTGATGATACCAACATCTTTATCTGGACTCCAAGTCGCTATACTCAAGGGTTTAGACTCTTCTTCACTATAACATAAAAACCCTCGAACGGTACTCACAATTCCAACGTCACGCACTGATTCCAACTCTTTACCATTTTGTTCGTAGCTAATGGATTGGAACATGAAAGCGCCAGCATTATTGACAAAAGATACTTCTCCATTACCCTTGGTGCGCTTAATTTTTCCACTGATATGTAACAGGCTTGCGTAAAGAGCATCGAAAGCATCTGATTGATTAATGCTAATTTCTATGACATCATTGTTGCGGAAAGATTTAACGTATGGATAGTAGGTACGCCATTCATCTTTTTGAATTGATGTGTCCATTTGAGGTTTTTGGAAAATGTTGAACACTTGCGGAGATAACATTGTAGCCTAAGGATTTGAGAAATCGGATATTTTTCACACTGAGTTCACGGCGGTGTTGGATGTTCTTTGTCTCGAAGAAGACTGATGGCCTATTCGTAGGTAGATGTATTTTATAAATACCTAGTACCATAATTCTTTGAGATGTAATCGAATTATGATTTCTTCACCTTGGAAATTCACCAGCTGAAAGTTTTGGTCTAAAATTTTAAGTGTTATATTATGAATCTCGTCTGTAGTGATGGGTAGATAAATGAGAGGATTTGGACTTTCGTCGATAGCGTAACCAGGATCTTCTCTTATAGCAAATTCGTAGATTGTGTGCGAAGGTCTATTGTTGTAGAAGGCTCCCGAAGTAATGTTGGAATCGATGTGTATGGTTCGTACTTTTATAATGTTGACAGGCTGATCGGACATGTGAGTAACATTTTTTGGTAGAATCTTAGGAGAGTATCCCAATATGTGTGTCAAACTATCGTTCGGAGTGAAATCAATATCAAAATCTTTACAAAAAATTTCACATTTCAATGTATTATTATTCGGTTTGAGGTAGAAGTAATCTTCAGGCTTTACCTTCGTCGTCTTTGGTACGATTGCTTTCTGAATAAACTTTTCAATATCCTCAATTTCGTATGCTCCCGTTGGAATGTCGATGCTTTTCTTACCCTTTCCATCTACATAGTGGAACTTTGTACCTTCATCGATGTTGGGTATACTGTTGTACGAATGAAAACTTAGAAGAGCTAAACCATATTCACTGTCACGCTGCAAGTGAAGCGGTGGTGATAGATCAATTGAGAGAATCGAAGAATGACTCTTCAAAGTCAGTATTGTATCACTTCGTTTCATCGACATGACTGATACACAAGTAGTTGTGACAGTATCTTTTATTGACATAGAAATGCTAAACACAAGTGTCCACAATTGTTTTGATCATATGTTTGATATACATCGTAATTATAAAATATCTTAACACGCTGCTTTCCAAAATAATCGACCAATTCCTTTGGCGGCTTCAAATTTCCAAAACTATCGAAATATTGTACAGTGTTATCATTCTTTTTGTAAGCTACCCAATGTGTACCTGGATTGATGGAGGAATCTCTGAATAAACTTTTCAATATCCTCAATTTCGTATGCTCCCGTTGGAATGTCGATGCTTTTCTTACCCTTTCCATCTACATAGTGGAACTTTGTACCTTCATCGATGTTGGGTATACTGTTGTACGAATGAAAACTTAGAAGAGCTAAACCATATTCACTGTCACGCTGCAAGTGAAGCGGTGGTGATAGATCAATTGAGAGAATCGAAGAATGACTCTTCAAAGTCAGTATTGTATCACTTCGTTTCATCGACATGACTGATACACAAGTAGTTGTGACAGTATCTTTTATTGACATAGAAATGCTAAACACAAGTGTCCACAATTGTTTTGATCATATGTTTGATATACATCGTAATTATAAAATATCTTAACACGCTGCTTTCCAAAATAATCGACCAATTCCTTTGGCGGCTTCAAATTTCCAAAACTATCGAAATATTGTACAGTGTTATCATTCTTTTTGTAAGCTACCCAATGTGTACCTGGATTGATGGAGGAATCTAAATTCACTACGGCACATTCGCGACGTCTTGTATGATGAGGAAGAGTGTCTCGCATAAAAACACCACGAAAATGTGGAATTTTCATCTTTTTCGCACATTCCATAATCTCCCCATCGTACAGAGCTCTGTTGGGTAGCTGAGCTAGTAGTTTTTTTGTTTCAAGTACAATCCTTCTCCTCCTTTATGCTGTTTCTTCAAGAACAGACCGAATCCGTTACGCGTTTTTCGTAGATACAAGCCGGATCCCAAGTGTTCCATAGCTTTATTATGTCGTGCGTCTTCTTCCATCTTTTTCTTTGCATTTTTCGTGTCGATGATGGTCTTTGCGATGGCGCTCGCTCCTCCAGCCAGCGACCCTAGAGCCGAGAGACCGGCAAACAATGGAATTAGCGGTAGAAATCCGCCACTTTTTGGCAATGGTATAATTCTAGGTATTCGAATACGTTTTCGGCCTCCACATTTTTTGACAGCTAATCGAGCGGCTTTCAAAGCAGCAGCAGATGACTTTTTCAAACTGCCACCTTCGTGATGAGACTTTTCCATAGCTTGATGAATCTTCTTTGCAATTTGGGAGAATCGTTTATCCATACCCATGCCGAGTTTGCGTTTTGCCTTCATAGCGTTGGTGACGAACCAAGCAGCAGATTTTTCACCAAATTTTGCGTCTTTCGATTTGACTCGTTCCCAAGCTCTATGTTCCAACACTTGATCGGCTTTATGACGTTCTTCCAATGATTTGTTTTGAGAGTATGCAATGTCGTGTTCCCTGCAAGCTTCGTCCAACGGATTTATACCTCTATCTCCACGTTCTAAGCGTTCTTTCAATTTAGTTCCCGGTCCACAATATGAATAGCCTGGCAGATGTAGTTCGAATGGTAGGTTATTGATAAGCGTATTAACCACACCCTTACCGTGATGAATCAACATTGAAAATGATGTCAATATTGAAAGACATGAACATTTATACAAAATCCTAAACATTTCATGGTATCGTGCACAACATGAGGGTCGTTCAACAGAAACATACCTTACCGATCGAAAATTTAGATTACTTAAATGAAAGTCAGTCTACCAGCAGTAAGCATGGTACATTGCTACCACATTCATTTCGTGCAATCATATGTGGACCGAGTGGATGTGGGAAAACAAATGCAGCACTTTCACTGCTCTTCCACCCAAATGGTGCTAAATTTGAAAACGTTTACGTGTATTCAAAGTCATTGTATCAACCCAAGTATCTTTTACTCGAAGAGGTGTTGAAAAAAGTCAAAGGAATCGAATATTTTCAATTCAAAGAGAACGAGGAAATTATAAGTCCCAACGAGGCTAAACCAAATTCCATATTCATTTTTGATGACATATCTTGTGATAAACAGCAGAAAATCCAAGAATATTATTCCATGTGTCGACATCGAGGTATAGATGTTATGTACATTGGGCAAACGTATAGTAAGGCTCCAAAGCAAATGTTGCGAGACAATTGCAATCTAATTGTGTTGTTCAAGCAAGATGAAATAAATTTAAAGCATGTGTATGATGAACACGTTTCACCTGATGTCTCATTCAACGATTTCAAGCGAATGTGTGCTGATTGTTGGAATGAAAAATTCGGTGCAATGGTGATCGTAAAGGAGTGCGATCTGAATGCAGGTCGCTATCGATATGGCTTCGATAAGTTTATAAAACCATGAACTTATCACGATAAAGTATATTCGTCAACATGAAACCACCCAGCAAAGAGGCTGACATAGTTCGCAAAACGAAAATCAATGAAATCGCTAGGATCATAAAAAAGAAATACTTATCATTGAAATTGGGTAAATCAGAAGAGGATGAGACATTACAAAAATTTTTCAAACCCATATCGGTTCCACTGAAAAAGCAGCTGGCAGTAGCTGAAAAGCTTAGGAATGAACATACCGTACCAAAAAAAGAAGTGAAGACAGAGGATGCATCGGTCGGTGATGCTGAAATTCTACCACCATTCCAGAAACTTGAACCTATTGCCAGTACTGATGGAGATGATGATGAAGTGTTCGAAGAAGAAGGAACATTTGAAGATACAATTGCTCCTCAAGTCATTCAAGCATATATCGATCAGTATCCACCAATGAGTCATAAATTCTTAACACAATATTGGAGCAATGATGAGAAGATAGACAAAGTATACGGGCCCATATATGATTTTACAACTTCAAAATGGCGGCTTGGTTCAAAAGAAATCGATTTTGATAAGCAGCACATCAAAGTTGGTGGGCAGCAAGTGATAGGAACACCTGGGCTATATGAACTGATATTCTACGATGATCCAGAAAATTTCAACAAGGACGATCTCGTTGCGTACAAACACATTTTAGAACTGTCGAATGTACATAAAAAAGCAAATAATGCATTGAAAGGAACTAATAGACGCAAATATATGGAAATCATCAAACCAATGTTTATTCGAAAGTCGTCGCGAATGGCGGAGGGACGGGGCTTAATGTCTTACAATTCCAAACCTATGGAATACATTTATTGGGATGACCCGAACGAATTGTGTGAGCGTTTACGATTGTTGTTGGCGTCCAAAAATGCTGGAAACACTTCACTTGACAATGAAATTATATCCATAATCGAAGAATTGAAAGAGGCCAACATCATTCAATAGACATCATTTCCAAGATGACCATCGATAAGTTCGGACATAGTTCTTCAAGAAAACGATTGCGCCCGTTGATTGAACTTGGTGATGGTTTAGCACATACTCCTGACGGTAATATTGATTTAAAAAAATTGAAGCTGTGTAACGTAAAAATGCCAACTAATCCTATGGATGCTACCAACAAGCAGTACGTAGACAATCAGATGAAACATTGGGCTGACGTGTTTACGAAAACCATTGAGGACCTCACCGAGATTGTGAAACAATTCGAAAAAAAATTTGAAATTGTTACCGAAACATTCGGTGACTTTCGTAATCGAATTAGCGAGCTGTCTGCAAAAGACGTTGAATACAAACAGACAGACGACATTCTCGCTAAAAAGCTTAATCACTTGCAGAAAGATGTTGAAACACAATTCTTTAAAGTGAACTTGGTTATATCAGATGTGGAGCGTGCTTACACAAACAATTTGAAACAACTCACTCATGCCATCAACAAAAAATTTGAAAATGCGACTGAAGCGCACACTTTAACCAAAAATGTGGAAAGAGAGTTGAATCAGTTTCGAACGAATGTCGTTTACCAAATATCTGAATTAGGACTGGATATTACAAATTTGAATATAAGCATAAAAAAAATCCAAGCATCCATAACAAATTTAGAGCAACTCATCAAAAGAAAAATTAAGATAACACAATGATAGCACGTGGTATTGCCAATCGAGAGAAAAATATAAGATGATGCGATGTCTAATGGCTTTCATTTGATGTCCACGTAATAGAGAAGAAGCACGTAGAAGATGGTTGAATTGAAGGCATCGTTTATACTTTTATACAATATAATTGGAAACATGTTGTACGTAGATATACCACCAAATGTAATCGAAGCAGGCATTTGTTTCAACGATCAACAATGTATAGCAATGAGAAAAATAACCGTGAACGATGGACAGATGCATGTATTCTCTACCAAAATTCCAGAGCGAGAAAACAAGTTTAAAATTCGACTCGTGTTCTACCCAAATAGAACATGGAGAGATACTGGAATATTTCATCTACCATCAGAAGAAACTACCGAACGAAATATATCCTATGACGATGGTGACGAAGAGGAATCCTCAACTTCGTTTGAGAGCAGCAGCAGGAGCGAACAGAATTCCAAAATTAAATCAACACCAAAATTAGATACTACCAATTCATCTATGATATCATATATAAATTTTTCCATATATTTAGTGATGCTTATTATGTATATATTTTAAATTGAAAATAAAAATGAATGTAATTGATATGGATTTGTTGCAAGCACACACCTTAACCAAAAATGTGGAAAGAGAGTTGTTTCAAATTGTTTCTGTAAGCACGCTCCACATCTGATATGAGCAAGTCAGGCGCAAAATCGATCAATTTTACATGTAATTTCCCATAAGGAATTCTAAGGTCAAAAATAGCGAAATTGGCTCAATCTGACATGCGCAGTAACACCCGCGCTCTCGGGTCTGCTCCCTCAGCGGGAAATTTAAATTTGACAGCTGCGCAATCTGGGAAGCGGGGCATCCAAGGAACATAGTCATCCAGAAGTCACAGGTAGCGCAGCTGTCAAATTTAAATTTCCCGCTGAGGGAGCAGACCCGAGAGCGCGGGTGTTACTGCGCATGTCAGATTGAGCCAATTTCGCTATTTTTGACCTTAGAATTCCTTATGGGAAATTACATGTAAAATTGATCGATTTTGCGCCTGACTTGCTCATATCAGATGTGGAGCGTGCTTACAGAAACAATTTGAAACAACTCTCTTTCCACATTTTTGGTTAAGGTGTGTGCTTGCAACAAATCCATATCAATTACATTCATTTTTATTTTCAATTTAAAATATATACATAATAAGCATCACTAAATATATGGAAAAATTTATATATGATATCATAGATGAATTGGTAGTATCTAATTTTGGTGTTGATTTAATTTTGGAATTCTGTTCGCTCCTGCTGCTGCTCTCAAACGAAGTTGAGGATTCCTCTTCGTCACCATCGTCATAGGATATATTTCGTTCGGTAGTTTCTTCTGATGGTAGATGAAATATTCCAGTATCTCTCCATGTTCTATTTGGGTAGAACACGAGTCGAATTTTAAACTTGTTTTCTCGCTCTGGAATTTTGGTAGAGAATACATGCATCTGTCCATCGTTCACGGTTATTTTTCTCATTGCTATACATTGTTGATCGTTGAAACAAATGCCTGCTTCGATTACATTTGGTGGTATATCTACGTACAACATGTTTCCAATTATATTGTATAAAAGTATAAACGATGCCTTCAATTCAACCATCTTCTACGTGCTTCTTCTCTATTACGTGGACATCAAATGAAAGCCATTAGACATCGCATCATCTTATATTTTTCTCTCGATTGGCAATACCACGTGCTATCATTGTGTTATCTTAATTTTTCTTTTGATGAGTTGCTCTAAATTTGTTATGGATGCTTGGATTTTTTTTATGCTTATATTCAAATTTGTAATATCCAGTCCTAATTCAGATATTTGGTAAACGACATTCGTTCGAAACTGATTCAACTCTCTTTCCACATTTTTGGTTAAAGTGTGCGCTTCAGTCGCATTTTCAAATTTTTTGTTGATGGCATGAGTGAGTTGTTTCAAATTGTTTGTGTAAGCACGCTCCACATCTGATATAACCAAGTTCACTTTAAAGAATTGTGTTTCAACATCTTTCTGCAAGTGATTAAGCTTTTTAGCGAGAATGTCGTCTGTCTGTTTGTATTCAACGTCTTTTGCAGACAGCTCGCTAATTCGATTACGAAAGTCACCGAATGTTTCGGTAACAATTTCAAATTTTTTTTCGAATTGTTTCACAATCTCGGTGAGGTCCTCAATGGTTTTCGTAAACACGTCAGCCCAATGTTTCATCTGATTGTCTACGTACTGCTTGTTGGTAGCATCCATAGGATTAGTTGGCATTTTTACGTTACACAGCTTCAATTTTTTTAAATCAATATTACCGTCAGGAGTATGTGCTAAACCATCACCAAGTTCAATCAACGGGCGCAATCGTTTTCTTGAAGAACTATGTCCGAACTTATCGATGGTCATCTTGGAAATGATGTCTATTGAATGATGTTGGCCTCTTTCAATTCTTCGATTATGGATATAATTTCATTGTCAAGTGAAGTGTTTCCAGCATTTTTGGACGCCAACAACAATCGTAAACGCTCACACAATTCGTTCGGGTCATCCCAATAAATGTATTCCATAGGTTTGGAATTGTAAGACATTAAGCCCCGTCCCTCCGCCATTCGCGACGACTTTCGAATAAACATTGGTTTGATGATTTCCATATATTTGCGTCTATTAGTTCCTTTCAATGCATTATTTGCTTTTTTATGTACATTCGACAGTTCTAAAATGTGTTTGTACGCAACGAGATCGTCCTTGTTGAAATTTTCTGGATCATCGTAGAATATCAGTTCATATAGCCCAGGTGTTCCTATCACTTGCTGCCCACCAACTTTGATGTGCTGCTTATCAAAATCGATTTCTTTTGAACCAAGCCGCCATTTTGAAGTTGTAAAATCATATATGGGCCCGTATACTTTGTCTATCTTCTCATCATTGCTCCAATATTGTGTTAAGAATTTATGACTCATTGGTGGATACTGATCGATATATGCTTGAATGACTTGAGGAGCAATTGTATCTTCAAATGTTCCTTCTTCTTCGAACACTTCATCATCATCTCCATCAGTACTGGCAATAGGTTCAAGTTTCTGGAATGGTGGTAGAATTTCAGCATCACCGACCGATGCATCCTCTGTCTTCACTTCTTTTTTTGGTACGGTATGTTCATTCCTAAGCTTTTCAGCTACTGCCAGCTGCTTTTTCAGTGGAACCGATATGGGTTTGAAAAATTTTTGTAATGTCTCATCCTCTTCTGATTTACCCAATTTCAATGATAAGTATTTCTTTTTTATGATCCTAGCGATTTCATTGATTTTCGTTTTGCGAACTATGTCAGCCTCTTTGCTGGGTGGTTTCATGTTGACGAATATACTTTATCGTGATAAGTTCATGGTTTTATAAACTTATCGAAGCCATATCGATAGCGACCTGCATTCAGATCGCACTCCTTTACGATCACCATTGCACCGAATTTTTCATTCCAACAATCAGCACACATTCGCTTGAAATCGTTGAATGAGACATCAGGTGAAACGTGTTCATCATACACATGCTTTAAATTTATTTCATCTTGCTTGAACAACACAATTAGATTGCAATTGTCTCGCAACATTTGCTTTGGAGCCTTACTATACGTTTGCCCAATGTACATAACATCTATACCTCGATGTCGACACATGGAATAATATTCTTGGATTTTCTGCTGTTTATCACAAGATATGTCATCAAAAATGAATATGGAATTTGGTTTAGCCTCGTTGGGACTTATAATTTCCTCGTTCTCTTTGAATTGAAAATATTCGATTCCTTTGACTTTTTTCAACACCTCTTCGAGTAAAAGATACTTGGGTTGATACAATGACTTTGAATACACGTAAACGTTTTCAAATTTAGCACCATTTGGGTGGAAGAGCAGTGAAAGTGCTGCATTTGTTTTCCCACATCCACTCGGTCCACATATGATTGCACGAAATGAATGTGGTAGCAATGTACCATGCTTACTGCTGGTAGACTGACTTTCATTTAAGTAATCTAAATTTTCGATCGGTAAGGTATGTTTCTGTTGAACGACCCTCATGTTGTGCACGATACCATGAAATGTTTAGGATTTTGTATAAATGTTCATGTCTTTCAATATTGACATCATTTTCAATGTTGATTCATCACGGTAAGGGTGTGGTTAATACGCTTATCAATAACCTACCATTCGAACTACATCTGCCAGGCTATTCATATTGTGGACCGGGAACTAAATTGAAAGAACGCTTAGAACGTGGAGATAGAGGTATAAATCCGTTGGACGAAGCTTGCAGGGAACACGACATTGCATACTCTCAAAACAAATCATTGGAAGAACGTCATAAAGCCGATCAAGTGTTGGAACATAGAGCTTGGGAACGAGTCAAATCGAAAGACGCAAAATTTGGTGAAAAATCTGCTGCTTGGTTCGTCACCAACGCTATGAAGGCAAAACGCAAACTCGGCATGGATATGGATAAACGATTCTCCCAAATTGCAAAGAAGATTCATCAAGCTATGGAAAAGTCTCATCACGAAGGTGGCAGTTTGAAAAAGTCATCTGCTGCTGCTTTGAAAGCCGCTCGATTAGCTGTCAAAAAATGTGGAGGCCGAAAACGTATTCGAATACCTAGAATTATACCATTGCCAAAAAGTGGCGGATTTCTACCGCTAATTCCATTGTTTGCCGGTCTCTCGGCTCTAGGGTCGCTGGCTGGAGGAGCGAGCGCCATCGCAAAGACCATCATCGACACGAAAAATGCAAAGAAAAAGATGGAAGAAGACGCACGACATAATAAAGCTATGGAACACTTGGGATCCGGCTTGTATCTACGAAAAACGCGTAACGGATTCGGTCTGTTCTTGAAGAAACAGCATAAAGGAGGAGAAGGATTGTACTTGAAACAAAAAAACTACTAGCTCAGCTACCCAACAGAGCTCTGTACGATGGGGAGATTATGGAATGTGCGAAAAAGATGAAAATTCCACATTTTCGTGGTGTTTTTATGCGAGACACTCTTCCTCATCATACAAGACGTCGCGAATGTGCCGTAGTGAATTTAGATTCCTCCATCAATCCAGGTACACATTGGGTAGCTTACAAAAAGAATGATAACACTGTACAATATTTCGATAGTTTTGGAAATTTGAAGCCGCCAAAGGAATTGGTCGATTATTTTGGAAAGCAGCGTGTTAAGATATTTTATAATTACGATGTATATCAAACATATGATCAAAACAATTGTGGACACTTGTGTTTAGCATTTCTATGTCAATAAAAGATACTGTCACAACTACTTGTGTATCAGTCATGTCGATGAAACGAAGTGATACAATACTGACTTTGAAGAGTCATTCTTCGATTCTCTCAATTGATCTATCACCACCGCTTCACTTGCAGCGTGACAGTGAATATGGTTTAGCTCTTCTAAGTTTTCATTCGTACAACAGTATACCCAACATCGATGAAGGTACAAAGTTCCACTATGTAGATGGAAAGGGTAAGAAAAGCATCGACATTCCAACGGGAGCATACGAAATTGAGGATATTGAAAAGTTTATTCAGAAAGCAATCGTACCAAAGACGACGAAGGTAAAGCCTGAAGATTACTTCTACCTCAAACCGAATAATAATACATTGAAATGTGAAATTTTTTGTAAAGATTTTGATATTGATTTCACTCCGAACGATAGTTTGACACACATATTGGGATACTCTCCTAAGATTCTACCAAAAAATGTTACTCACATGTCCGATCAGCCTGTCAACATTATAAAAGTACGAACCATACACATCGATTCCAACATTACTTCGGGAGCCTTCTACAACAATAGACCTTCGCACACAATCTACGAATTTGCTATAAGAGAAGATCCTGGTTACGCTATCGACGAAAGTCCAAATCCTCTCATTTATCTACCCATCACTACAGACGAGATTCATAATATAACACTTAAAATTTTAGACCAAAACTTTCAGCTGGTGAATTTCCAAGGTGAAGAAATCATAATTCGATTACATCTCAAAGAATTATGGTACTAGGTATTTATAAAATACATCTACCTACGAATAGGCCATCAGTCTTCTTCGAGACAAAGAACATCCAACACCGCCGTGAACTCAGTGTGAAAAATATCCGATTTCTCAAATCCTTAGGCTACAATGTTATCTCCGCAAGTGTTCAACATTTTCCAAAAACCTCAAATGGACACATCAATTCAAAAAGATGAATGGCGTACCTACTATCCATACGTTAAATCTTTCCGCAACAATGATGTCATAGAAATTAGCATTAATCAATCAGATGCTTTCGATGCTCTTTACGCAAGCCTGTTACATATCAGTGGAAAAATTAAGCGCACCAAGGGTAATGGAGAAGTATCTTTTGTCAATAATGCTGGCGCTTTCATGTTCCAATCCATTAGCTACGAACAAAATGGTAAAGAGTTGGAATCAGTGCGTGACGTTGGAATTGTGAGTACCGTTCGAGGGTTTTTATGTTATAGTGAAGAAGAGTCTAAACCCTTGAGTATAGCGACTTGGAGTCCAGATAAAGATGTTGGTATCATCAATGCGGATACTTTGTCATTTAGTATGCTCATTCCGTTGAAACATTTTTTGAATATTTTCAATGACTACGAATATGTCGTATATGGAAAACATACCATCCGATTAGTGCGTGCTCAAAATGACAATCAATGCTTTACCATCGCCAATTCTACAACAACTGAAGTACAATTGGAAATTGAAAATATCGAGCTCAAAGTGCAAAGATTGCATCCAAACGATCAAATTAAATTGCAACTTTTAAAAGCAATCAAAGCTGACACTCCCATCTTGATACCGTTTAGAAAATGGGAAATTCACATGTTGCCTGCTCTCACTACAGGAGCCACCAACGAAATTTGGTCGGTGAAAACTTCATCATTTTTAGAAAGTCCTCGCTATGTCATCGTTTGTTTCCAGAGCAACCACAAAAAGAACCAAGTGAATAACGATCCTACGAAATTTAATTATGCAAACATCATGAATATCACCTTGACGCTGAACGGAGACAGCTATCCAAAGGAGAAGATGCATTTGGACTTTGAAAAGGGGGATTTTACCGAAGCTTACTTCAACTACACTCAATTTGGAAAAAGCTACAAACACTCCTATCTACATACGCCGCTCCTAAGTTACTCTGAATTTGCAGATAAACCTCTATTTGTCATCGATTGTTCTCATCGAGATGAAAGCGTGAAAAGTTCAAGTGTTGATGTCAAGCTTGAAATAGAAGCGTCCAAAGGTTTTCCAGCAAATACTTGTGTCTATTGCATCATCATTCACGATAACATAATTGAACAACATCCTCTCAGTGAAATTATAAAGAGATGGAACTAGGATGACCTCTGTCATCAGTTTAAGTTCAACCATCGTCGAGGAGAGATGAGAATAGCGTTCGTAGACATTCAAGGCTTCAATGTGAAGTGCCAATTCCACCCCAAAGAAATTGCCTTAAGGATTGGCCGTCGATGTAGTAATTATTTGCTATCACCACCAATACCGTTCTCATCGCTAAGCAAAGCAGACCGATATGGCGTTTGTTATTTGGAGAAGCATGTACATAACCTCAAATATTCTTCCGGCTTTATACCATACGAATCGTTGGATGATATTCTGAAGGAAAAACTCAACGAAATTGATATCATCTATGTGCGAGGACATCAGAAGAAGCAATTTTTGGATGATAAACTTCAATCTTTCTACGGCGAGCAAGCTAGTAGAGTCGTGAATTTGGAGGAATTTGATGACTCATGGCACACTGTTCCAGCGTTCAACAACAGCGAATTTACATCATGTATGCACCACACACGTAGCAGTCAATTCTATAATTGTAGTCTTAGAAATGTTGATGAATTGTATAAATGGTTTTGTAATACTTTACCTTTATGAGCAATAGAGCGATTTAAAAAAATGTTTTTTATTGGAGGGGTGTAGACAAGAAACAAGTTTTTTTTTTGACAGCAGTTTCAGTCTGAGAGTCATAGAGTTACGATGATGTTGAAAGAGGTTGGAGCAACACATTCGACGTTTGGAGGAATTAAAAAATATTCTAAACTTTTTTGAGGAAAAACAAAAGGTGTTTACATTGTTCAATGATATGACTATCAATCCAACCACCCAATTCAGTGAAAAAGATTGGAATGAGAAGGTTTTCAAAAATCCTACACGTTTTCGTCAACGCAATGAGATGCCATCAAGAAGAATCACTCCGTACTCTATCTAAAAATTTTGTTTGATAAAATCATTTATTAAATAAAGCAAATTTTAAGTATAATGTTGTTTTTTTCAGAAAATCTCTTTTGATAGATACAATAACACATTTTATTTCACTGATTTCTTAAGCACGTTTAATGATGCTGTTGTGTCGAATAAGCATAATTTGCAATTCAACTCGTATATTCTTTACGAAAATCAAATCTTGACCGATTTAAATGAATCAAAAACTGAATCACCATCAAATTTTCGGCAAAAGACGATTTTGGGAGTCGTTTGCTTGAAACGAGAAGGGTTTTCCGAGCGCGCAGACCCAAACGGCTTATCGCCCTCACGTCGAAGCGGTGTCGACATCGATGTTAACACAGCGACAACATTTCAATTTATGAGCTCGCCGCTTATCTGATGTAAGTGCGCACGCGCCGTCATCCAAAATATATACATTGCTTTCTCACATTCACATGGGTAACCGAGATAGCAGGCTTGGAAAACGCTTAGACTGTTAACGTGTTGGTGTGTGTGGTTGTGGGTTCGATCCCGCGCAATGGTGAACTTTTTTTCCTCAGTAATAAAATAATTAAATTAATAATCTCTAATGGCGGTCATGAAAATTAGGAATCTAAATGCAGTAACTTATCCCCTCTCCGCTAGATGGCGCTCATGAATTGTAGGAATCTAAATGCAGTAACTTATCCCCTCTCCGCTAGATGGCGCTCATGAAATGTAGGAATCTAACATTTAATAAATAATGAAACCCCGTTGGAAAAATATCCAGCACGCCCACACACCATTATTACATTATTCGGGACCCCTTTGGAAAATATAGCATGTTTACTGTGACTTCCGCCCCAGAACTCTCCTAGTATATCTACTCGTGTGATCATTTCGAGACACAAAACAGAACAAGCGAAACCAATCAAAACTTGCCAAATTTTCAAACGCACCATGAATCTTAAAATTTTACAATTATTGGTCATTACCTACAACGCCTTTTGTCTTTCTATCTCGAAATCATCAACGAACATATTTACCTACTCTGTCACATGAACATAACCTACATTGTTAAACCTAACGTCAAGTACATTTTGGCATGACATAAGTTCAAAAATACACAAATGGGCGAAAGTGACGTGATACGGGCGCATACGTAGTGCGCACCTACGATTTTAGACCATGACCCTGCCATCGTTTTCGGCATCAGCTCGCCACATGGCTTCGTATAGACAGTTGAATCTCCTGTCTAAATAGCTTTTTGACCTAACCAGAGTGTTGATAAATTGATATTGACAAAATATGTCACCAGGTTTGGGTTGGAAGGAAATTTAATCCATTCTCGTACGGGCAGTACCTACATTTGGTAGAAGACTAGAGTGCTGGGCCCCCGAGGTGGATAGGCAAGTCGTTCGCCATGATAATCAAATGTGGTTCTGGGTTTGCTTTTGTGAAGAAGTTGATTCCTAAAAAGTCTTTGGAGGTTAAAAGCACGTGGCAGTGGTCGGGCAGAGACAGTGGGAACACCTCGCTGATAACCTCAAGGGTAAAATCCCGGACTTTCCTTGACATGTGCATTGCAATAAATTCTATTATTAAAAATATTAAGAAGTAATTGAAAATTATAGTGGCTGGAGGTATGGTTTAGAGGCAGACAATCCTCAGCCACACGGAGGAAGCTTAGATTACGTAACGTAGTCGACAGTGCTGGCCAAATGTGCCAATAAGGAAGCAAGAGCCATTAACCTATGAAGAAGAAGAAGTGTCACCAGTGTAGCACACAACACACAAGTACAATATGACGTCGACTACATTATCAGCACTAGCTAGCATGCTGCTTCATATTAGGGAACACGCTGAATATCTGTATAACAGCGTTATTGAAAGTTTATGAATATTTATTTCTCGAATATTGCAAAATGGTGGGTATGCGACAATTTTGTATATGTGAAAATTGTATAACCCTGTTAATTTATAATTAATTTTGTTTTACTCATGCTAAAGTAAGGTTAACATACAATATTTTTATAGGATTTAGTATTAATAATTTATAATTGCGACTCATGACTATTGAAACTCGAAAAACGTATTCATAATCAAGATTTAGTTCCGTATTAGTTTGGTTTATTAGATAGTAACTGTGATAAAAATATTGTAATGTGGATAGTTTATCACGTTATTATTCGTTTTAGTATCTATTTATGATACTGTCTTGTTTACTGTAGTGGATGTTTGTATATTTCATTAATTAGTTCTAAAATTAGTAGATTTATTGCCGAATCTTCCAGAAACAATATGTGAAGTACATTGTCTCCCAATATTGTCAGTTTGACCAGCGTCAAGATTCAGATATATAAAGATTCAGTCTATGAAAACAGTCACAGATGTTAATAGTAGTTCGATCGGTAGAGACGGTGACAGTTTAGATTGTCCAAGTGGTGACAAAAATTACGTGACAGTTCTAGGGTCAACTAATCTATTCTTAACCCAGAATTGATTATTAATAAAGCTCAGTTTTTCTGCAAAGTTCTGCCCAGTAGCGTTTGTTATCTTTGTTAGATACGAAAAATTATTAAAAATTTTCTATAATAAGAATTGCTTCAGTCTTATTCCTATTAGATACCAAAATACTTTTCTTCGCCAGGTCACTTTCTATTGAGATAAATTTATCGAACTCAGCTAAAAGTTTCATGGCTAATGTGAAATGTATTTTCTGTAGATCCAAGTTTTTCACCATGTCCTCTGAATAATAGTCTGTTTTTTAATTCAACTCGATGACTAAAAGTGGGTAGGTACTTCTATATTTGACTATAAGGAGACTTTCTCATTTTTATAGACAAAACGCCTGATTTAATTTAAAAAAAGATAACATAATGTTTCCTTTTCATGATATCAATCGTATTACTCTTGTATTGCTCTCTTTAATTTTTGAACAAAAATGCTTTGGCGATAACGAAAGAAGGAATTACCGTTGATAGCTACTTTCTGCCAAAACGCATCCGTTGCGAATAAACACCTTTATGCATTATTCGATGAATTGAGGAAATGGAAAAAATATTTTGATGTGAACTTCATAAACTTAGTGAAGTTGCTACTCTTTATGACTATCAGTTTGTTGAATACTTATTCATGAGATTCAAAATAGACTATTGGGATTACCCGATTTTTTTAACCACAAAGAGAAAATATATTTGTTGCCCCTATAATTCTGTCGCCCAGGACTATAACCCAATTAGCCCATATGTAAATATTCCACTGGGTCTGGTTGCCGGAGGAAAATGTTTCGAATATTTTTTGAATATTTTCTGAATATTCACACTTTGATCAGCCTGAGTTAGTACTAATATTTCAAATGAAGTCAATTCTTTTAATTAATGGACAAGCTTCCCAAAAGCCAGCTCTCGTTCTATATAAGTATTAGAATGATGTTATAGATATTAAACGATTTAAAAATGTTAGCGGAAGAAGATGCAAATCAATCTAGACTCAATTTAAATATTTTGTACCTTATGTAGGTACCAATATCATAACAGATAATATTACTTACTGTCATAAACATCCAACTGGCCTCTTCTAGGATTCTCGATAGATCATTATCATAATTTATTAATATCCGGACTCCAGGAAATTTGTATTTAACTTGGTAATAAACAGTAACATCAACCTCTGTGTAGCTGGCTGACAATCATCTGTCTAAAATATTAATTAATACAGTATATTATAATTACTGATACTCAAAAATGTTTTGAGTAAGTTTGAAAAGATGATTTCGTCAAAAGAAGTCGATCCTATTTTTGCTGTGCAAAATTCACAATGATATTTATTATTGTAGTTAAAAATCGAATTATAAATAAATAAATAGTTTGGAAATAATTGATGTGATGGTTTTGTCAAGTTTTTCATTTACTTATTCGATTAGAAATCACATTTTAAAGAGGTTTGCAATCCAATAAAAAGTCAGAAGAATCATGGAAATCAAAGAGGACTAGTATTGTTCATTTGTGACTCAATATTGCCATAGCAGAAATATGGGCCGTAAAAACTAATTTCTTTCACAAACACTCCATCCTAATTTGTAACCGGGAATGGCGAAAGAAATTATTGAAGTATTTCAGAAAAATGAACGTTTTTCTAATTGAATTATTAAAGTCTCTCTCAATCAATAATTCTATAGAAAGGATCTGATTTTCTATTTAAGGTAAGCTTTTATTGATTTCATTGAGTTTTTCTGATGCTAAGGTTAACTACGTATAACATTCACAAAATATTGGAGATTGATTGCTATATATCCCAGTTTTTAAGCTTTTGTATTTTTCAGAATACTTTTCGAGTTTTCTTGAATGATTTGAATTTTAATTGCCTAAAATTTCAGAGACTAATTGATTGACTGATTGAACAGGTTGGATTCAAAGCATTGTCAGGAGAACAGGACAATCCCAGATTTTGTAAGTCTTTTGAGATTAGAAACGATATTGAGGAATAAAGTGGGGATGAATCCATTGATATATTTCGGGATAAGCATTGTGCTTTTCTGTGAGCTTTGAAAGTTACTGCTGTCTATAATAATTGCGCCTCTTCTAATGTATAAGAATATCTTGGTCTGACTATACCTACTTTGCACATGCTTCAATTAGATCTGATCCTTCCGCAGCTGAAAGGTGACAAAGGAAATACTAAGAGAGTAGCTTTTATTCCATCCTATCTCAGCCTCTAATCCCGAAGGTAAGAAAGTAATACATCTAGAAAAATGTATATATCTTGTAGTCTAGGAAGCAGTGAAAATAAATTAATCTCTCTAATAGGTATATGTAGTTGCTAATAAATTAAATCCAGAGAATCAGTTTTACACAATATGTTATCCTGGCCACAAACGATCATTGAGTCATCACCGCAAAGAGAAAAGAATCACATAAGGCATATAACATAATTTAACGGGCGTATACAAATCACTGGGATTAAATTAAATTATCTTCAAGTTTAATAATTTTACACTAGAATATCACATACTATTTATATATATATATATATATATATATATATTTATATATATATATATATATATATGCCTATTGGCTACTTTGAGACCATTTTTTCCTACATAAGGTATAGTTTGAGGACATATGGCTTCTTCGGGGGCAGTCCTCGTAGTTCTTTCCATATTATGTATATTTCGAGGACTGTCCTCAAAGTATACCCCGTTATTATAGAGTATCATTTGAGGACATCATTACTGAAGAGCGTATACGGGGACAATGTCTCCAAAATAGTTAATGGCCAAAAGTATGATTTGAGGACTTAGAAAGAAATGTTCACAATTTCATCAATTATGTGAAAAGTGATCATAAATTATAAAAAAAACTAAATATCAGTCAAGATTTAGCAGTAGAGGAAAGTATGCAATGTTTAACTATTTTTATTAAGAATAATAACACATATCTACAGTGTGTATTTACTAAAAAAATGTTTAAAGTTCAAATTCCATATTAGGCACATAGCATAATATGGGATACATATTCGAAGGCTAAATAAGTGATTGAAGTGACTCAGTCAACTTTTTATTCTTGACCCTGATATGGGGTACCCTATAATAAGCAAGTTACTATTTTGACTATATACAGTCCACAGTTTTGACACAAATAATAGAAAAAAAAGCAATTATGGCATTTTTAATCTGAAGAGGAATTAGACAGGATTTCATATTTGTAGGTAACCAAAATAAACACGTAGTTTTTATCTGTTAGATTCACATACTATAAATTGAAATTCACATAGAAATCTTTTGAAATTCTCGATCTTCGATTTTAACCTAGACTGGAAATAATTGGAATTGTATCATAGGCTATTGTTTAAGAGATGGCGATAGCTGTATTCTGTCAATCTGTGAAATAAGTGAGTACTCCATAATTATATATCAAAGAATATACACAGATTAGTGAGTACATTCGTTGCTGATCTTACAAACGTCAAGTGATCCATTGCACATGCGCAATAATGTTTTGACTTCTTCTTATCTTCTTATGGCAGAAGTGGCATATTTCAAGACAAAATGTTATTGCGCATGTGCAACGGATCATTTGACGTTTGTAAGATCAGGCAACGAATATACCCATTATATATAAAAAGGTGTAACCTCATGATGACGCATGACGCTGGCGTTGAGCGTCAAATTATGGCTCTACCTTGCTGAGATAAGTAGAATTAAGTTTTTTCAATATCGATTACTATCGAGTTCGATTCTATACATTCTGAATTAACGGTTGATCTTTAAAACAAAAAAAGCTAATTTGTGTTTAGCTTTTTACGATTGATGTCACGAGATTTTTTTCTAGGTGGCAGCACAGCCTAAATTGATCACGTGATGTGATTTGACGCTCAAAGCTAGCGTCAAGCGTCAGCATGAGGTTACACCTTAAGTGTACATCGAATGTTAAATTTGAGGCTAAAACCAATCGTGCTTTCACACCCAAGTTGACGAGGGCGCCACCGACAATCAACTCTATTTTGAAGCAAATTTGATTTTACTTTCATGTTACTTCAACCAGGAGAGCAGTAGTGATTCCGGTAATTTTTCTGTTAAATTGTTCTGCTCTTCTGGTGGTATAGTAAAGGATATGCATATCTAAGATTTAATCGACAACTAAATATTTGCTTTCATACCGCCTTCATTGAAGGCTCCTCAAATTTTTAAGGGTGCCTCCAATAGATCCTTGGCTCATTTCAGAGTACAATCTCAAGGCTTCCTTCCAAAAGGAAGACATATACTAGGGATTTTTGTAGCCATATAATGGCAGCATCGTTAATCTTTGTGTTCTGTCATTTTTCATTGGTTTTCTTTGGAAGGCATATATTATTGGGTATATTCGTTGCTGATTTTACAAACGTCAAGTGATCCATTGCACATGCGCAATGATATTTTGACGTGGAATTCTTATGGCAGAAGTGGCATATTTCAAGACAAAATGTTATTGCGCATGTGCAATGGATCATTTGATGTTTGTAAGATCAAGCAACGAATATACCCAATATGAATATCTATATAATCTATATATCTATAATATCTATATAATATATAAATATATCGACAGCCAGTAGCCGCTACTGATATTGTAAAAATGTCAAAGATTCTCCAGATGGTGCAAGGCATGAATGATATCAGTGATGACTCTACCGATGATGAAGCGGAGCCAAGTGCTTCACGTGTCACATTCGCTGAACCAAGTGTTTCTAAGACCGATACAATTTATGGATCTGATTCTTCCAAATTCAATTTTAAATCTCACTTCAATCAATCGTCCATACGATCTGATTATTCAACTCCAAAACATTGGACAGATGAAGCACGGTCCATTGTTTTATCAGCTTTCAGGAGACATCTGGAGAAGGGGACTATGCCGTCAGGGAGAGAGATGCAAGATTTGATTGATAAGAATAATTGTTTTAGAGGACGTTCCGTAGCCCAAATGAGAACGTGGTTACATATATACAAAAAAAAATGAATAAATAATTTTTTTCTTTTTATTTTTCGTATAATCTAAAACTGTGATGACTTTCCTAACTTACAAGTCAGATTGTTCATACAAATTATTATTAAAAATATTTTTTGTTAAGTTTGGATAATTTTATATTTTGTTTCTGAAAAATCCAAAATACTAAAACGTATCGATGTTAGATTAATTTATTTACAATTATCTACTAAGTTTCAGTTTCTTACTTTAAGTATAAATACGAACCACTACTTTTGTGTTCTCTAGAATAATGAACAGTATTATTATTATATTTTTTTTGTTACTGTAAAAAAATTTAATAAAAACATTTGAATTATCAACTGATGAATGATTTATTCCAGATTTTATAAGCGATCATAAATTTCATTAGAATTCAGGCTTAGAATGTTACAAATAAGATATACGAGAATTTATAAGTTTCATTATTTGCATGCTATGAGGACACTAGGGAATTATGGAGACATTTTGTATCTATAGAATGGACATTACAAGGACAATATTTGTACCTGTAACGGTTGGTATGACGACTCTGAACAAAATATTTTTTTTCTCCTCATTCATGCTGAGAAAAACGCACTTTTCAAGCACAAATATCACTTTTCTTTGTTAGAACATTTTTTATCGATTTGCGATAAAAAGCTAGACATAGATATTTCTCAATTTCTACACGGAAAAAAAACATGAAAAGTTGGCTATTTATTAACATTAATTACAGTTTCAAATAGTAAGATGGCCCTTAGATTTTATTGTATTAACTGCAGTTTTTCGGTGCACAGCAATTATTAAAATTTTAAACAAAGTATTATCAGTCTTTTATAGGGTATAATTTATATAAATTGCAGAAATTACAAACGCACAATAAGTTTCACTGTAAATAATGAAAATTTTATTAAATAAGGCATAAAAATTAATTTTTACAGAATGATGGACCCGAATACACCACATTTGGCATCTAACACATATTTGTCCTGTGCTTCAGTTCCCTTGGCGACTGCACGAATTAAAAAAACATGAAAATTTATTTTCAACGTAATTCACCCAAAATATTACAGAGCCAAACTACAAAATTTGCTAACTCTAAAATACTTTATACAAATAAATGTAGCCAGAGTTACAATAAATTGTAAAAATTATATTAGCTTACATATTAATCTCAACCATTACTAGTTAACACTGTAGTTTTTAATTTAAAATCAATAATAATTATTAATAATAATTAATATTAAAAATTTAAAAGAAATCGTAATTTCTTCAGTTTGTAATACGAATGAATAGAAGCAAGAAATAGAATGTGAATAATATTTTTATATTTATTTAGATTAAATTACATTTTCAAACAGTAAAACATACTTGCTTATATTATTTATTACTATACAAGATTTTAAAATTACAGTATGTGCTGCAGTCTTTTTTTTTCAAAGCGCCTGTTTCTACAATCTACATTGTAATTGTTCGTGTTTTCTTTTTTCCGTCTATAGACTCTCTCCGATTTTTATCAAAAAGAAATGATATTATCTTATATTTGAGGTCATTACTTCTATCAACTACATGAGCAGTAGCTGCTATAATCTTCATAAAATTAGAACTATCCGAGAAGTCATCATACGAATGTCCCCATAATTGACTGTACAAAATATAAAATATACATTCTCACCTAATTTATATATGTCCCGATATCAGTCGATCGTTAAACAAATTTATATGTCCTTAAATCATCCTTTATATAACTGGTCTCATATCATACAATTCATAAAAAAATGTGTTAAAAGTCCCTCAAAAACCTATAGGTGACGGAGATATTGATATTGTTTGATCAATAATGAAATTTTCTACTACTTAAACAGGTTTTCGTATTCTGTCCTCAAAACAGCCAATAGACATATATATATATATATATATATATATATATATATATATATATATATATATATATATATATATATGTATATATATATATATATATATCTTACACTACACTATCGACTACTATGTACAATCGGGGACTCACTGAACTGCACTGTCCTCCCGTCTCCACCGTACTGCCGGTCTTCATCGCACTGCCGGTCTCCACCGCAGCAAATCCTCTCCAATATATAGGCAAGCCTCTCCATCTCGAATCTTCCACCGACATCTTCATCCCCCACAAATATTCCACCAACAGCGCGAACTCACTACCATCCGGGCACTGGCAACGTCCGTACTCGTCAAAATGCTCCGCCCTCTGACGAATCACACATACCTCCTCATAATGGCGCCGTTAAGTTCGTTACAATAATATTTTAGATCTTCATGATAAAATTCTTCTTCATTTACTAAATCAACAATATCGTTGCAGTACACAAGAGTTGGTTACCTCAGCGGTAGGGCCATAAAATTTCAATCTATGTAGAAAGAGTTCAGTTTCCAGTATACGGTTACATTTCTCCAATTTACAAGTGCCGTATTCCTAGAGCGAGATTCGTCCTGATAAGCTATTTCGTCCAAACCGTAGGTATTTTTATCATTCTATTTTATTATTATATTTTCTTTTCTATTATACTATATTATTATTTCCGAAAAATAAAATTATAAGGACTGCCCACGACTTCGTCCATAAAAAAAACAGTATGAACTCAATAAAATATACTACTGCAAAATCAAGTTTACAGACACACTATTATATTTATATATAGGTCTCAATCGTATATCGAAATGACTAGGCTTTTCATCAAACGCCGGCATACATACAGTGTAATAGTTATATTAAACAACAAGCTTAGAAAAATAAAGTTTTAATAAAGGAATATAATTTGAGTACAAGCAAGCGCAGCCAGCGAGTAACTTAATCTATATGAGATTAGTGACACCACTTTTCTCTCGAAGTTAGTTCCTAATATTTTTTCGCATTTATTATATATAAGCTAAAAATTATGGATGTAAAATCATTACCAAATTAAAAAAATAAAATAAAAAAATCATAGTAGGTACCAATGAAGTGTTTCCTTAACCTTACGCGGCTGTTTTTTACAGAAATATTAATTTCGCAGAGTATTTCGCCCACGGTAGATACATTGTTAGTCTATCTGCCTTGGCTTTTAACAAAATACGTAACATTTACCGTGGCATTGTGAAATAATATTCTCTACACTATCTGCATGCCTTACTTGGGGAGTCTGCAGTTCGCGAAAAGGCGGTAGGTATACGTACGTATTATGCAGATCATACTTTCTCAACTTCTCAACCTTTGCCAAAATTTTATTTTATACAGACATGTTTGAAAAAAAAAACTTGGTGGAAACCTTATTAATTAAAATTAACCAGAATTATGAAAGTGAGGAATTAATTTTTTCTTTCGATAAAAAACAACAAAGAATAGATACTGAACATTTGGGTAAATAAGAATATAAATAAATTATGCCCAAACCATCTAAAGCATCAAGAACACATAAATAATGTTATGATACATTGTGATATTATTGAAGAAGATATGAATAATATGAATAAAAGAAATTGCTGAATTTTCACCCACAAAGTGCCGGTAGGTATAATATACTTCGTGAAATATCGTAATAATATTTCTTTACACTATATACTGGAATTTCATGAAATGTATAGCTTTTTCACGAAAAGACCGATCTCGCCTATAAGACTTCTACATGTATAAGCTGGAAAAAAATTACCGTATACTGGAAATTGAACCTAGGACAGACATTGGAAGACAATTATATCCTGAATATATACAGTATTATATTGTATGCCTTATGTGATTCTTTTATCTTCGTAGTGATGACTTAATGATCGTTTGTGACCAAATAACTTAATGGGAAAAAATATTTTTTGGATTTAAATTCCTTGCAACTACATGTGTTACAAAGACAAGCTATATCAATATAACTTTGTTCAATTAAATCAAAATAATAAGACTTATTAATGTGGGTACTTCAAAATTACCAGTAGCAATAGAATTATTATTATTTCACATTTTTCACTGCATCACTAATAAAGTCGGTCTCAGATTTTGTGAAATGTTATTTATTCAGTGTACCATCATATGAGGTTAGTCCAATATATGATTTTCCGCGGAGCCATACTGTGTCAACCTCCTGGTAAGCACTGGCAACCTATCAAGAGTATTCTGCCTTGTAGAGGCTTCTCAAATGGTGGCATTCGAAATCGGCGATAACCTGTAGGGACCCGTATAAATAAACTATACTATTGTATAAGCTTCCATAAACTGGAAACCGCTAAACATTTTGGAATTCAGGAAATTTGTTTCAGATTTTCCATCCTTTTTGTCCATTTTTCCAGTTAATAATTTCTTCGTTGGTGATTTTGATATTGTAACCTTTTTCCATTAACATGAAGTACAAACAGAAATTATTGTAAATTTATAGATTCGCTTTGTCAGCACTAACAAATAGATTGTATTTAAACAAAATCACTTAAATAATAGTCATTGCAAGATGGATTTCAATTTAAAAATAGAAATAGTTCGTTGCTTGTGACGTCCCGGCCTACAACTTACAAAATCATTGCTTGCTTGACTCAAACACAGACACTCCTTGATGCAATCAATCTTCAATAATCAGACAAAGTTATTGGATAAATCCTTTGATAAAGTCGGAATAATGGCCTGTCAATTCCTGGAACTTTCACATCTACTGGTCTTTCCGTCACGTTCTTCCAGAAGGTCTTTTATTTGCCCCATGGCCCAAAATGGTCAATTCACTTTTGACTTGTTCCAGTAAGACTATGGATCCAATCTTGAGTATACCAGTCTCTTTCACTTGTTTCAGATTATTCAACTGGCCCAAATACTTCTCACAATTGAGCGTTTATTAAGGCTGATTCCATTGAAAAAATCATTATCTCCAAAGGTATTGCTTTTATTTCCAATCGGAAATATGGCTGTAGTCAAAGACTTAGGTCACTCTGAGAATTACGTTAATGGACGACCTTTAACTACAGCTTCGATATCAGTCAGAATTATACCAGTTTCCTCTTTTGACAACGAGACAACGAAGTACAACCGTGCAGTCTTAGAAGTAAATTCCTAACAAGACCAACCTTTCGTACCAGCCTCCATACGAAGGACAATGATTCACAAATTATTTCTTCGTCATCTCTTAGACTCCCTCCCTTCCAGTCAATTTTCTTGTTTTCATTGTGACTTCATACCAGATTGGTTCCAATGCCACTATGATACGAATGGCTTTCTTTTTCGATTTACAAATCGTCTCATAGCAGTTTTCAAGCAATTTGTCATTAGGCTCGAAACTAGATTCAAATGCACATATCGATACATAATAACGGAAGAAACAACAATCCATGACTTCTGTTCCCTCGAAGAATCAATGGCCCATCAAGATACCAATAGTGTCAAAAACTGCACCCAACTTGACTCAATCTAGAGGTAAAGCATAGGATCAATATTTCGAACTTTTTGGGCTTCAAAGAGCTGACATATCTTAGCACTGATAGTTCGTCTTGGAAAGAAAATAGCAAATAATTCCCTCAACTTAGCAAACAAAAAACTTGAAGAGCCGTGGCTGTTCACAAATGAGTTTCAAGGATCAGGGCATTTAATCGGCAAAAGAATGGGAAATCTAAAATTTTCTTAATACTTTTAATGAAAAAGCCTTGTTTTGATTCAAAACAAACTATCTCTGTCCTTAAACGTTTCAAAGTTTTGAAGAGACTTCTTATCTGCACAAAATCCAATCTTCTCAACCCGGAGTAAAAAGTAGAGTTTGGAATTTTCTTTCGAAAGTCCAACATTCTGATACAAATGCTGAATGAAATTATCCATTTCTATCTTCGAAACGACTTTTTGCTCTAAATTATTTCGTAATGTTGACTCTTTTCATTTTAAATGTTGTCAAGAGCGGCTATCAACGATTTTGCTTCTTTATTAATTTCTAAGAAATCTTCATCTACATTGGATTGAGGAGAGCTGTCTTTATTATTCAGAAGCCATTCTAGTCTCTTTCACCATCTAGAATCAGTTAACTGCTGAAGAGAACAACTTCGAGACGGAAGATAAGCTTGTCATTAACATGATGCCAAAATGCAAGCTTTGAATCCTTCCTGATTTTGTTAACCCGACTTTTCACAAACATTTCCCAATTCCCTTCATTTTTTATCCAGTAAAATGCAGTAGAAGAATCAAAATCAGGCAATCCATCCACATCTCCAGAATTTCCAAAGCCGATATTGCATACCACGAAAGCCATCAATTTCAGCCTAGGGATGCTCAATTGTTTTAACGGAGCGACATTATTTCTTGCCATAACTAAGTTAACTTCAGCAGCTTCATCACGTTTCTCTTATCTAAAAAATGCTGCTGCTGTCTACGAACTCTCCCTGCATCAACTGAGACGTGAAGACTCTAAGTGGCTTCTTTTTCATACAGTTGAAATATTCGTTTTAATATTTGTATTTGCCCAAAATCCTTTACTTGTTTCAACAATTATAGGAATATATTAACTTTTCTAATTATAAACGTAACTTCCGTTTTTACAATCAGATGAAAAAATATATTTTCACTGCCATTGATAATAACGAAACATTTTACAAAAATTAATTAATTGTCGATCTCATTTGGAAAAATATAAGGTACTGCTACAACAGAAACAATAACGTATCGAATTTAAGATACTATCTAACAAACTACAACAATTAATTTCTCTATCTATCACCTAATCTCTAATTATAATTGGTGAGGCTCTATAATTTTGTTAGAGGAAAGGACGCAGTACTTACATAGAGATACCCAATATATCGAATCCACCGGGCAAAAGTCATTAGAGAATTTCGTGTGAGTAACTCAAGCTTTCGAAATTGAAAATTCCAGATTCGGCGTAGTCGAGGTCTGAAATAGCCGTCAACTTGATTCTGGTGCGCTCTTCTCTTTAGTACATCCCCGCGACGCGTTGGAGATTGTAAGATTGCGCTTGCAAGAACGGTTGAACTTTGATTTTTCTCGTATTTTATATGACTTTGTTGTTTAAACGTTGAACTTTTAAAATTGAAAATTGTTTGGCACATTACCCACTCTAAATTAATGAATCGATGAATTAAGTTCTATTGTAAGTTATACATAATTTTCATCAAAAGTTATCAATCCTTTACCTACATCTACTTCCAGTTTTTATTTATTGATAATTAAACATAAAATTCAATGGCACAATTCAATAAATTAACGGTAAAAATAACTTATTTACTCAGTGAATTAATATTTGCTCTTGCATTTGATAACATTCCTGTTTACAGAATAGTCATTATTAATAAATTTGTACAAATCAAATAAATTTTCCTCGGAATGAATTGGATTATCTTCTTTTTTATTCACACTGTCATTCTTTATATAATAAATATACTTATTTAACATTCCAAAGAAGAATAAAATCATTATCCGGTTTATCGCAAATACCTACCCATTCTATTGAATATCTCATTAAAATTGTTCTTTCAGGGCTCCGTGAAACAGATGCGAAAAGAGAATTCTTATAAAATATTAGTGTCTGCCCATCTGTCCATCTGTAACAGGTAACAGCCTAGTTTTTTGAGCCTACTGAACAAATAAAGTTTAAATTATAATATTACTCCTGGTTAGGTTATCATTCATATGTCCCTGATTTTATGGGTTAAGTTAGGGACCAAATAAACAGCGAAAAATCTATTTCGATTACATTATTCGACGTTCAAATAAAAAACCTCGTTATAAGTAAACTAAATAAATTTAAAATGTATAGTTTATAAAGTAGTGAAGAAAATAAACGTAAATTTCTTTTTTCTAAATATCGGAAGTTACATGATTAAAAATCTTAACTTTTTATCCCTATCCATGTCAGCCCGACTGACTTTTTTTTCTATGATGTGTAAATCCTTTCTTCTTAGAGAGCTCCTCAGCGATAATTATTTCAGATAGAACGTTATGTAAACCTCACACTTATAATAAACATATTTTAACAAGCTACGTATAAAATAATTTAAATAATTATGAATGTTCTTACATAAGTTGGATTGATTGATTCATTGATTCAAGTATTTTGGCTCTTTACAAATATAATAACAAACATTCATGGAATAATTGAGTTTGCCCAGAAATTCATGGCAGCTTCACATCTATGTGTATAACTCTATCTAGGTAGGTGTTGAAGATCAAAAAGTCTAAGGTGAGAGCTATTTACTTGAGAAATGATGTTTTATAAATGAAACAGGCTCATGAGAAAATCTTTGTGTATGTTTGCTAGATATTGGCATTTCGACTTCATGCTTTTTCTTGGACATGTAGTTTATGTATAAATAGGTGTTTTGTTGATTAGATCGTTTCGAGGATAGTTTTTACTTATTGTATATTGAACTGATTTTTATTCAAGCTATTTTCAGTTAGGTACTTTTTCGAGAATCTTGCCGATATTTTTAACCTGTATTATATCTTTCGTAAAAATCTGTAAGTATATCATCCTCATGCTCTCTTCTTTTTACATACGTTATAATGTTTTTACAGTTGCAGATTTCTTCAATCACCTAATTTTCACTTCATGTTCATTCTAGGCGTATAAAAAATGTATACATAATGTCCCTTCTTATATTTTGTCCTCATTGTTGTGGATGCTTGTTATAGTTCTTAAAGCATTCATTATTTGACTCGTCATTCAAGTGTTTAATTATTAAGAAATTTATGATTTCTTTAGCCTATAGTCTAGGTACTTTGTCAATATTTTTTTCTTCGTCTTCACTGTTTCCGTGACTTCTATGATTCCCTAGAAAAAAGCCACGTTCAGCAGAAGCTGAGCTCGCATCTTATGTAAATTTGAATATATACAAAAAGTTATTTATGATATGACAATTTAATTAATCAATTAATCAAATATCGTAACCACTCTGTAAAATTTGGGAACTATTATACACTTACACAAAAGTTATTCTCACAAGTAATAATTGTAAAATGATTGAAGACTGAATTCGAATCAATAATATTTTTCAATCTATTGATAGATTTATGCTTGGAATATCAATTTATCATAACAGAATTTCAATTTTGTTTTACAGTGTTCCATCAACGTGAATAGAATAATTAAGATCTAAGATACATTATTATACAGAGAATAAGTTAAAAAGATGAATAATTATATGAATAATTAGTAACATTATTTAGGTAAGTCTATGAAATCGTTTGGTGATAAAAATTTGTAGAAGTAACTGTATACGGATCAAGTTAGTCTTAATAGTAATTTTAAATTTGTGAAATGCTCATCCGAATAGAATTCCCCAAATTTTATATCTAAGAATCATAAACGCAGTAGCTACTTCCAAATAAAAATATCTGTCAGAAATAGTATTCGGTATAGCAAGTTTATAAATATGTTGATGGAAATATAACGAAGCATACGAAAAAAGCAGTGAAACCAATAAATTTCTACCTAGAGAAACACTTTGAACACAAAAGAGAACACAGCTTTAGATGTAAAAATATGGAGCTTATAACAAAGTGAAATATATTGCGCTTACATGAAGTCAAACTTTATTAGTTCTCATGTATAGGTACGCTGTTCCTTTTTTTAAGAACCACATGTATTATCCTAATAAGCTGATTAAAGAAGACTCTCATGATTAATGTTTCTTCAACATTTGATTTAAAAAGTTTCTGTTTGTTTAATGCTCAATACAAATAAATTAGTATTTTTATTTTGTAGGCTTACATAATGACTAGCGTGTATGCTACGTTATGAAATTTTGTGACTAAAACAAAACAAGAATAGCAGAGTTAATCTAGATTATCCAATTAACCGAGCATTGTGCACATGTAATAAAAGAATAGATAATTCTAATAGGGAAAATAAAATTACTGATAACGATAATAGATAACTTGTTCGTGTCCCTGGAATTGTCGATTTAATTGTAGAATTAATAGAGACATGCATAAATATTTCACGGAATTGTATGTAAACTTTTAAATTACAAACAAATATTTTGAATTTATGTTTACAGTCATCCTTAAGGCATAAGAAAACAGGCGACTACTGTAGCGCGATAATTTAGTCGTTCAAAATAAAATTTTAAATTTTACATTATTTGATTGCAGTTTACAAAATAGTAGATAGTCTTATTTAGGCAACTATTATAGCAGCAGTCTTGTCTCTCTAAATGAAACAATTGGTAGGGTGCAATCACATGTTAAATTGAGGGTTTCAACTTGAGCCACAAAAGTGTCGCGTTATTATTACCATACGCTCGTCTATTTCTGCTCTTTAAAAGACCTATTCATGAGCCCAGTTAAAATAAAATATTTATATTTCAGTTTATTTTAAAATGAGACATTCTTATTTAATATTATTAATATACATACTAGTCCAAGGCAGAAAGTAGCTTCCTGAAAATTATTGATGAATATTTGATTCTTATTTTAATAAAAAATATGGACATATTTTATTTCAAATCTAATGAAGCTTGAGTTATTTTAATAATGCTAAGCTGTTTCACACAATCCACATTATTGAAGTTTTATTATTACGTTAATCCAAGGATATTACGATTCTGGCTAGATTAAAAGTGGACAGCAGCTCTACAAAATAGAAAACTTCTGCTTCTGGTGAGCTGTATACTTATAAACTATGCCCATATCTAAGACTAGGGTGGTTTGTTTAGTTTCCTCAGTCATGTATATATTGGTATCCACTGCAAAACCATGTTAAATCATTTTAAAGTTGTATAATTACACAATCTTTTAAATTCCTTATACCTAACATTTTGGTAATTCCAAGTACCAATATCAATCTTTTCATTAAATGAATTTCCAATGATCTTGCTTAAATTGTAGATTGATCAAATTTCTAGAAAACGACTGAAATTTTATCTAGATCTAGATCAGCTAGATATAACTTGAATTATTTTCTCCAAAATAATGATAAATCCTTGAATAATTCTCATAAAAAAACAAAATTTGACTATTGATTCAAACATCACCACTTACTTTTACTTAAAATTTGAATTTATATATTATATAAAATTGATCTAATTTATATAAAATTGGAAACTCAATAGTCATTTAAGCGATAATTATAAAGCGAATTGTTATTTCTCTAGATAATATGACTGCGAAAAATGTGTCTTTCATTAACTATTTTACTTTTCTGATAATCAGATTATTTCCGGGGAAAGTGGAAAAGGGTAACAAATAGATATGGCGAATGGAGAAAATTATTTTTGATTTCATCCTACACAGCTTGATATGTGTTTAAGTATTTGTTCTTCTGAATAATTCATCTTTATAATGAAATTAAATTCATAAACTGCATAACAGTTTTGAGAACTTATTGACTGGATTAATTGTAAGGCAGTAAAATGATTAAAATTTCATAAATAATTTCACTGAGACATTCTCTTCTCTCAATGTAAATGAAATTCCAACTAATAAGAATTATATTTTAGAAAGAAAATGCTACACCTTCTACTTCCATCCGATTTTATTACGTATACGAAACTATTCATGCGCTTGATTCCAGATTTGTTCAATTCGAAAGCTACTTCTACCAATCCTTATGCTGCCTGAATGGACAATCATTTTCACACTTTCTTAAGAGTTACTAGAGAATGTGAAAATAATCCTTTAGTGACGTCGTCAAAAAATCATAATTTAATGCTTCCGAATTTTTATGAGAAAAATTGATATTGTTGAATTAATCTTTTGTTATGAAATAAATATATAATTTTGAAATACTGAAAATGTTCTCCTCAATATTGAACCTAAGAAACATTAGAGGTCTCTAGTCTGAGGTCACATTGTTGAGATATTATAAAAATAAATACATCTTTTCTTTGTAGTCATAGCAATGGAAGCTGGATAAATTTGAAAATAATATTTTTGAGAAACGAAAAACTTTATAAATTCGAACATGTTATACACTATGCTTCTTTGGAATGTTAAATATACTCAATAGATTCTTAAAGTTTGTGCAATTGAATTAAAAGATTCCTCCTATTCCATCCTTACGCAAATCTTCTAATTTCAACAATATTTTTAATCAAGTTCCATATGGCAAGTGCAAAATATTCAGGTGAATTTGAACATATGTACATATCGTGAGTTGTCTAGCCAATACAAACTATCAATATTGATAAGTGTTTAAATTCGGAGTGATAACTGAGAAGAAATTCTTCAACCTGGGTTTCAAAATAGCAAGAAGAGCCATGGCCATGCATGGCTCTATAAGAGCTTATAAGGAATGGACCAAGGTGCTCTTCGCTCAGAAGAAGCTGAGTCCAGAGGAGATTAAGGAAGTAATCATGGTACGATACAGTAGGTTTAGCTTATAGAGCTGTTGTTTTATTTTTTACATCTGATATAATGAAACGAAAATCTAAATCTATTAAGCACAATTACTATCTAGGTACAGTTTATGTAAAATAATTTATATTTTTTTACTAATATTTTTATTGCCTTATACAGCCCAGGCCGCAGACGGTAAAAAGAAATGTAGTTACACTTAAAAATCTAAAAATAAGAACAGGAGAAAAGATACTGAGTTTAAGATGTAAAAATTCATTATCACCGATCAGTATCTATTCATGGTGATATTCATAGCAGTGTCAGCTTAATTTTGGAAGAAGTTCGTGCCAATTCATCCGTTGGACCAAAAGCAGGACCTAACATAGACTAAATTAGTTTTCATATATGAATTAATATCTTCCCAAATGCAACAATTTCGTTTGTCCACATTATTCAAAAAGACATAGTCGCCAGATATGATTTTTCATCCGAAATCATCAATGTCGATGCTGACTTAAATTAACCCGATTCAAATTCAACAAGCTGAGGTCTGAGGAAGTTGTTGGGTGCGTTGAGGGATTGATAGTCACGGGTTATTCTACACGCACCCGTTCACTAAAGGTCTTTACATTTCATGACATACGGGTGTTGATTGATTAATAGTTGAACGAAATTTTGTCTATTTTTTTAATTTAACCCCACAAAACATTTCCAATGTAAAACTTTTGGAAGTGAGAGCTATATTTTGCAAAACTCAAATCTTTCACAGACGCTCAGTAAGAGCTGAACCACATGAATAACATTTTTGGTATGTTTTATATTCATTTAATTTTATTATTTATTTTCGGGAAAAGTTTTAACAATTGTGTGTGTGATATTTATTATTTTATTCTCTTCTTGTCTGATAGGAGGCTTTCCCCCTTGCCAGACTTTTTTTATATAACTTGACGTATTATATTCATAACCCACAATTACAGTGAATCTGGACTCGACCATTCCAGTCACTCACCTGCTCGTTTTTAATGATAAAATTGTCACTATCTTGAATACATGATTGAAATAAATGCACACTGTTCAGTCTTAAAAAGAAGATGCAATGAGACAAAATTAATATTATATTTAAACATGTGGGTATTCGTAATATGGATATTTTTGGGTAATCGGTAAATTAACGTCAGCTGTCACGCACTATTTTTTGTTATCATTATGTTATATTATTATTATATTAGTATTATATTTTTGGCGTTAATTTTAAATGAATGCCAAATCATGTTATATAAAACTGGTCATTGATTTTTTGCAAATGTATTAAATTTGTATTGAAATTAAAGTAATTAACATTGTCAATTACTGTAAATTTAAAAATAATATTAGATACATACACTCCCTTGGCTTTATGGCAAATTCATCATCCTCTATCTACTATTTTCAGCCAACCTTTAGACTGACTTAAAAAGCAATATAATGACTGTGATCTATATCTATATCTAAATACTGATACTAATGAAACTGATATTATATCTACTTATTTTATGTTAGAGGTAGTTATGTTATTAGCAATATGGAGTTCATTAATAACCGAATTACATAATGGCAAGCAGACGTTGAAGAAATTCTTACCGCATGGACGGCCAAAAAAACAATATTTTGTATAGTACAGCGATCTTAAATATATCAATTTCCAGAAGATCTTAGCTTTTTCATAATAGTAAGGAAAAATAAGTGAGTCTTGATAAAATTTATGAGAAGAAAAACATAGGAATTGGTGGATCGCCCCATGAAGTTATGTTTGGCTATACCTACCGCCAGAGTTGGGTAGGCACCAATATAAGTTTACCCCAGAATGACTAGGATTGAGACCATTTATTTTAGTAAATATATTATAGATTGCGCATATTGAATAATTGAAAAAAAATATTTCGTGAAATTTTTATAATACCATTCAAAAGAGAAAATTTTGCATAATAAGATACGATTATTTTATTAAAAACAAAAACGAAACTTGAGGTATTAGAATATTATTATGTATATAAATAAATTCAACATTCCTTATTTGCAGGTAGTTGGATCACTTAATATTATACAAGAAATGCCAAAATAAAAGTACAATTTTTAAAATAATTCAAAGTAAAAACTCCGTGATGGTCCACTTCACTACCAAGCAAGATTAGACCTCTATATGGCTACCTGAAACACTGAAGAAACACCATAATATTTTTTCTTGAGGGGCCTCACTACCCAGATGTAGATTTTATGATTTTTTCTGTTTAACGTCCCAAAAATGAAGTATAAAGGTTGATCCATGTCATATAATATCAAACAACCCTTAATACAACTTCATAAACAGCGGGTACAGCGATATCCATCTCAAAAATTTAATTCCACTATAACAAATATGCCTAGAATTCACTGTAGAATCGCATATTTTTTATTTTCAATAAAAAAATAATAACAAATTATTTAGTTCAAATCTTAGAATTCTCATTTTTAGTACGTGATCCACGAATCTCCATACTCTCCTCAGTAAGCATACAAAGTGTTTCCCATATAGGATAATTAGTTTAAGCAAAATAATGGAAATACGATATCACTGGGCAGGAAGCCTCCTGAATACTATAGGTATTTGTAGTCGTATTTAATGTTGTATGTTACTATTGTAATTAGTATCTATGGTTAGAATATAAAATTAATATTTTCTCTTAGCTGGTAGTTATAACATCAGCTTAATATTAAAAATAGCGAAGTATAGTTCGAACGTTTCAAATTTATATTGTATTTCTGAATTATATTTATAATAAGTATTTTCATAAGCAATACGTATATAGTTTAGTTAAATTTGCTAATACAAAAACTTTAGTGATACTCAAGTTATACAAATTTTACGATTCTGATCATTCTGTGGTAAACTCATATTGATGCCAACCCAACTCTGGCGGTACTTCCAAACATAACTTCATAGGGCGACCAACCCTTATTTATTTCTTTATCATAAATATTGAGACCGACTTAGGTTAACTTACCACTATGAAAAAGCTAGGATTTTCTGGAATTTGTTATATTTAAGATCTCTGCACAATCTCTCTTATTTCTCGACCATCCAAGCGGCAAGAATTTCATCTACGTCTGCTTGCTATTTTGTACTTAATTCGGTTATTAATGAACTCCCTTCTTGTTCAAATGTAAATCTTCACAGCATGATCCTTGCAACTTTAAAACATCCTGATACGAAAACTTGTGTGTCATTGTGTCATCCTTAGCTTACATCAACCCATACTGCTATTAACATAATGATGATAACATAAAATAAGTAGAGATAGTATAATCTCAATTTCATTGGTTCGTATTTAGATAAATATAAATACGACAAAATATTCTTACTTCCATTTTCGGCTGCTATTACAACTGAACCATACCTAGTTATTTCAGTTTTTTTCTATCTCTCTCTCTTTAAAGTATTAACCGTTAGGTTCTTGCTACATTTTGGTCCATTTGGACCAATTCTCCTAATCAAATTAGGGGTTAGAATGAATATAAATTAACCATAAGATACCATCCGACTGTGTTCGAAAAAATGTCTATGTTGTCGAGGAGGTGGGTGTGGCCAAACAGCACAGCAACCGCCTAGTCATATTGGCTATTGACATGTTTTTTGACCGACTTTAAAAAAAGAAAAAAGAGAAGGTATACAATTCGGTTGTAAGATGTAAGATATTTTTTTTAATGGCTGTTCGCACGTTTCGCTTAGTAAACGTACCCCGATTTAGACGATTTTTGTTTCATTTGAAAGAGGAGAGTTGAGAAATGGTCCCATATTGAGGAAAATCAAATCCAAAATCTCCTTCCCTCCAAAAACCGCCCCCAAAGGGGGTGGAGGGGGCAATTTTTCTCCAAAATTGTAAATCCGAGACGACAGAATTAACGAAAATTCCATATCCGGAAATGTTTAAATTGGACATTTTTGAAAATAATCATACGTTTCCGCGCTACAGTCTGAAATATGTGTTTCGGCTATGTGGAAGGGGCAAATTTTTCTGAAAATCGAAAATTCGTGATTTGAAAATTAGAAAGGGGACCATATCCGGAATCATTTAAATTGAACATTCTTTCAAAAGAGTTACGGTTTCCGAGTTTCGCAATGGTAAAGTCTGAAATATATGATATGCGTATTTTCGCTAGTACAAGCTAAACCTACCTATAACTTTTTGGGTATTAGTGAACGTTCAACAATTTTCATGACTAATTTTACACTCAAAAATGTGAAATAAATATTTTTTACAAAAAATTGGACCGACTTTATCAGTTGTTGCACTGAAAAATACAAAATAATATTAATTCTATTGGTGCTGGTTCTTTTGGAATTGGTGCCTACAACAACAAACTACAACATCACAACTTCAAAATTACCAGCACCAGTAGAATTAATATTATTTTGTATTTTTCAGTGCAACAACTGATAAGTCGGTCCAATTTTTTGTAAAAAATATTTTCTATTTCCTATCTCTCCCTGATCTGATTAGTTGATCCGCCCACCAACTCGACAATATAGATGCTTCTTCAAACAATAGTTGATTATCCTTCTTATGGCATTCATGCTCATCACATTTGTCAGTTGTATTTTGACATTTGTCAATTGTAGTTGGGAGAGAACTCTTATTGTTGCCAGCTAGAGTAGGTAAACGTTTGACGAATATTATTAATAATGTCTTAACATTGTAGGAATAAAAGCTAAGTTGATTCCATGTTTTTATAAATAATAAATGACTTTACAATAATGTTCATTATTACAGTGTTGGTTTCACTTAGGTATTTATCCGACTTATAAACATCTAAAATTCAGCACCGGCAACACTGTAAAGTCTTGAAGAAAATAAATCTTTAAATCCGTCTATTTGATTTCACATATATTGATAATATAAATATTAAATAAAATTAATCGGAAAGAACATTACGTGACCTTGAAAATCCAAAATTTCTGTAGGCAGAAGTGCGAGGTTCCGCAAGGTACCACTCCCACCGCTGCAAACTACTCGGTATCTCTGCACAACAGGCACTATGCTCTGCTTTTAAGCCTTTAACACTAACTCAAAAAGCTTTATTCTATTGAGTCTTCACACCAATCAAATTGGTGAAGCAGCCGGATTGTCTCGATGTTATCGTGATTTTGGAGGCGTTCTTCAAGCTTCCTTGCATATCTTTATATGTGATTTATATTCTCATTCTCACATACAAAAGTACTTTATGCTTGAATCTTTGAATGATTACACTATCCCTTTCAAACGTAGGTACACCTGGAAATCTTCTACCTGCCATACGCCCAAACAAGTTTTAAAATGTTTTTGTGTTTGTATATCATCAACATATTCTTTACATTTTTGCTTTGCATTGTAATAAATTCCTAGATATTTAGAAAAAATATTAAAAGTGGTACTAGTTCCAGGTCTTTGCTCAGTGTGTTTATTTTTTTTTATTTATATAATACCCGCATCGACTTATTAGGGTCATTAGAGGAGCTACATGAAAATATAATTTATATTATAATAAGCGTAATATATTAATGTGATTGATATACTGGATATAACTTTTTTAAATCTCTGTTGAAAGAAAGTGAGGTTGTTTTTTTTTCCTGCTGGACAGACAAATAGATGTTCCAAAGATATTGGAATATTGCAATGTTCACATCGTCTTGGAGGCTCTCTTTTATGCTGGTGAGTCTGTTTAATGTGTCCAATTCTTCGGCGTGAAATGATCGTATGGTGTTTTCAACAAAGTCCGGTGTAATTTGGGTTTTTCATATGTTGGTTTATTTTTTGCAGCTTATTTGCATCTATTGCTTGGCATCTCTCTTTGATATCGTTTCCCATTTGGTTGTATAAGTCATGGTAAGGACTTTTACTATCTGCCTTTTCGTTTCTAGCTATACCCATTGTGATAGAAACCAGATTATTTCAATTATTTTCCCTTCTTGATACAGTTTGCCTAATATGGTTTCTATTTGTAGCGAAATAGGATGCTCAGGATAAAGTTGTTGGATTCTTTCTATAGCACTCAATGAGTCTGCGAATAGCACAGAATTTCTAGGCATCTCGCTAGCCTTCAGTATTGCTTGTGATGTTGCATATCTCCCTACAGATACACAATTGTGTTCACTTAGTAGAGCTGTAGATTGAAGAAGTTTGCTTGATGAATGAATATTTTTGCCACACGTATATAAAATTAAATCTTCTGCTTAGAGACTGGCTTTGATTGAAGCCAGAATATTTTCCAGTATATCGTTAATGGCAACTAAAAATAGGATTGCACCAAGTGAAGATCCCTGTGGGGTGCCATTCTCTTGTATTTTAGAGATAGATAATATTCCGTTTGCTTTCACTTTAATTGATCTATTCGAAAGGAAATTCTGTATAAATGCCAGAAGATTGACAGTTATTCTTTAGGTAAATATCTGTTTGAGGACTTTATATCTCCATACTCGGTCATATGCACGTTTGATGTCGAAAAACACTACACTAAGTTTTTGTTTTGACGCGAATGCTTCCTGAATGTCTATTTCCAGGTTGATTAGATTATCAAGTGTAGATCTGTTTCTCCTTAATCCACATGCTGGGGTATTATAAAGTTGTCTTATTCTACAAAAAATACAAGCCTTGCATTCAAAATCTTCTCTAGTATATTGCACATCGTACACGTGAGTGATATCGGTCTGTACGAGTGTGGGTCAGATTTTTTTTCTATTTGGTTTTAATATCGGTACCACGATTGCCTCTGACCAACTCTTTGGGAATTGTTGCGTTGGGTATATTCTGTTCAATAACTCGAGAAGACGTTGTTTTCCGGTTATTGTCAACTTTTTTAGGAATGTATAATGTATTATGTCTGGTCAGGGACTCGATTCATTCGTTTTTGATAATGCATCTTACAATTCTGTCATGGTTGTGGGGAAGTTCATGGAGTTAGATTATTCTCTTCATTATTGATTGGTTAGTTTTCTTCAGATTCTTTGCGTCTCAGAAAAGCTTGATTGTAGCTTTCATATTTTGAGTGTATATGGAAAATGTCAGTATTTCAGAGATACCTTTCTTATCCGAAGTAATTGAGTTTTCAAATTTTAAACTGTTTATTCATTTGAGCCTTCAACTTTTTGAAGTTCACGAGATTATCCAGGGTGTGGTGTTTTTTCAGCTTATTGAGAGCCGTTTTTGATAATCATATAGCCTCACTACATTCTTTGTACCACCACGGGACGCGAACATGTCCTTTTATCGTAGATGATCTTCCAATTACCTCATTAGCTGCTCTAATGATGTTATTGGTGAATTTTTCGACGATTAAATTGATGTCGCCCATTTTTGAAAAATTTCGCCTGTTCTTTTGCTACTACGATCATATCCGGTCCATATCGGAAAATGGTCGATATCGTACGAAAATTATGAAAATTTCTTAAGTAAGAGATGGATATAAAGAAGCATCACAGAAACTTAAGTCAAGTACATAATGATTTTGAGTCACTGTGTTCATTCTAGTAATTTCGCCCGTGTTGAGTAGTGCAAGTTTGGATGAAAGGATAAATGTGGTAGTAGATCTTCCAATTCTATCACTTTTTTTTTCAGTTGGTATGTAGGTATATATTTCAAATGTTTATTTTACGCTGTGCCTCTGACGATATCACTACTGCTTCGGACTCCGTTTTTACAATATTTTATTACCCCTCCACTTGCTCTGAAGCCTGTTTTTCTGTTTTTGTGGAAGGCTGTATAGTTTTTGATGGCGTACGTTCGTCCGTTAAGTAAATTTGTTTCTTGTAAGCATATTATTGAGGGGTCTTTTTCTTTGATTAGAAGTTTCAAAATTTCTACGTTTATGTTCCATTGCAGTATGAAAACAACAGAAAGAAGAGAAGAAAAAAATTGTAGGGAAGGTGAAAGATTCATCAGTGGCTTTCATGCGAGTACTCACTATCATTATCTGAGGTCGATATATTCGAACTGGTCTCTAAATCTATATTGAGTTGTTTCAGGATTTTCTTTTTGATTTTTGTTATCCTAGCATTAATTCTCATTTCTGTTAAAGATGGATATATTTTTAGCGTAACAGGGGGGAGTGAATATCTTCAGGATAATTTCGTGCTATAGAAAATTTATCTGAGGATCCAAATGAATTTTCTAGAAAATCGTTCAATTGATCAGAATCCAAGACAAATGGTGGGGGATTCAGTTTCGATGAGAGATTTTGCTGGATCTATCAGGTTGTCTGTTTTCAAATGGTGTCATGTGTCATTTATGTCATTTAGGTTTTTTCATTACAGGTCTATGTGGTTTTGTGAAGTTGTTATCTAGGTATAGATTCAGCTTCAGCAGGGGTATTGGTGATAGCAGATCTATCACGTTTTTTGAGCGGTGGATGGGATAAGTATATTTTGGTACAGCGTCTGGGTTTGTAACTGGGTTTTTCATGTTTTGTCTTTCATATTCAGTATTATCTGTGAAATTCTTTTGATGTATCATTTATTGTTCGACTTTCTCTGGTCAAGCAGAAGAAGTATGAACGCATTTTTGCAGTTGAAACATTTAAGATGATGTTCATAAAAAATATAGGCTATGATGTATTATCAGCCAAAATAAAAGTAAGTTACTTCAGTAGGTATTTTCCATACCTACCTATCCCTTTCCATTTTGAAAATATCCAAAGATTTGTTGAAATATAAGGTATGGAGTATTTTTCTTTTATTTCTATATATATTTGCTTATTTTGGACTTGAGTCTTAGCTTTTATCATATCGATCAAGGTCAAGGTTATACCCTCAATCATAATTCAATGTCAAAAATCATACAGGATGTTAAAAAATATGGTTCTAAAATTTCAATATAAAAAATTTAAAACTTCGTTATCTTAAATGAAACCCTGTATATTATTACATATTCTAATGCAAAATTGAATCCTTTATCAAACTGTATAAGTGTTCCCTGTACCTAAACTCAACGCATTTCTTGAATTTTGCATTTCTCTAATAATTCATACTTATATTCCCAATGTCATTATGATTCGGTCACCTTTTAAGATAATAATGATTATAGTGAAATTCCATTATCATTATTTTAGTACTAAATGATTTACGATTATAATCCAATCTCCTAGAATTTGAAAACTCTTATGAAATAATTCCTTAAAGTTTGCATATCATATCCGAAACTAAACAAATTGACTGACGGGTAATGATACTTTTTATAGTTTATCACGGAAGAATCTCAGAAATAAGGACCTATTAATTGGGACCCTAGAACGCCTCCCACACATTAACAAACCATCTATGTCCAGGATTCTCATAACTATAATAATGAAAATTATGACTGTTCACTATTGACCCTTATTCTGGAATGTGGCTTCATCAGAAAACAGAATTGAATCTAGGAAGAGTTCATCATCGCCTAATCTGTCTAGAATCTAAACCAAATAAATTACTGGCTAAGTGTCTTTTTGGTAGTACAAAACGTCAGGTTAATTTCAATATTGTAACTTTTTCAGTGCTTGTGAAAAAAATTGTTATACAAATTTTATGTACCCCCTTTAAGGGGCTGTATCTTAACAAGGGATGCTCCAATGAAGTTTCTTTATATGAAAGATCCTATCTTTTTTTCGATGAGGAATCACCTCCTTAAATGTTTTACACTTATTCAGTTACACCCTGTATATATATATATACATAAAAAAAATCTCGGGAACGGCTCCAACGATTTTGATCAAATTTGGTATATAGATAATGTTCTACTTTTGAACATTATCTAAGTGGCTTTCCTGACAAAACGCGAGGGTGTCACCACCGGGGTCCCTAAACCTTTTCTTGAATGATTCGCAGATTTGGATAAAAAATTGCAAAAAGGGGTTTTAAGAGCCGAGAAATTGATTAGCGGTACTTTAGAGCACCCTGTATTTAAATATGTTGGCAGCGCAGGAAGAAGAGGTTGTAAAAGGCGACCTCCCATATTCAAAGTAGCAATGTAGAATTTTCACGAAAGGTTATTGTTATGAATAGAAAGACCAGATGACCACTCAGAATGAGCAAACAGAAGACTGCAAAATGAACTGCAAATGTTGGGTGATTATACAAGATGTTTATTGATTCATTGAAAAAAAATCCGAAATGGCCGAGATGTGTATTTGGAACAAATGTTGCAGGACACCAGCCTCCTCAAAATTTGAGGAAATATCTACAAGCTCATGAAAGGATGTTTCGGTTAGTGACAGACTTTCAAAACCGAAATATCTTGGATTTCTTAAGGGAAATTGCTTAATATTTGAGATCGGACTGAATTAATTGAATACTTTTTGTTAGTGTTAACTACGCTCTTATTGTATTTGTCTGTATATATTTGAAAGTACCAATATGATTTTTTTAACTTTTTACATAAGTATTTTTATATATACCTACTGTTTTTTCGTAAAGTTATTTTTTTAAATCTTTATTCTTGTATTTATACCATATCCAAATGAATTAAGCACTAATTTCATTAAATATGCTTGCGCCGAACCGACCTGGTCGTAATGGCCCTCGCGCCGAAACGGCGGCGCCGAATCAGCCGCACCGTAGGTACTGTCCTAGTCGCGGACTGGGAAAATAATACGACGATTTCCCTCTGGTCTTCCACATACCTAATGTGCTATGACAGTTCATATCCGGCTCATCCATATTCGGGAATGGTTTCTCGTTTCCAAGGTAAAAGAGTGGCCTTCGTCATTACAATAAGAGCGTAATGAAGACGTGGAGAGTTTATTCCAGCGCAAATCTGGTCTCTGTCTACGTTTGTCAGTGATAAAGTATTGGTCGACTTTAATCACTAGGAGGTGTCGGTTGCAATTTTCCCGGCATTGAGTTCACGAAGCTGTCCATCACTTCATATGTCCAGTAAAACTATACGTTTGTATAAAAATCAAATAATGAACTTATCTAATAGTAAAACCATAGTTTCAATATATTGTTCAATATAATGTTAAATAATATTCAAAAGCCCTTTGTTATTTACTATAATGATATTATAAAGTGGACAAATTTGTTAGTTTCTATGTAGAGGATATTCTCCGGATCTTATAATAGGATTCTGAAAATGGTTAGATTGAAAATTACCCAACCATATATAATTCTAGTTTTTGAATTGCTTTTCAGATCGACATAACAATATTATAGTACTACCTAATCAATTTTCAAAATAATCACACAAGTCTTCCAATAATTCCTTGATTCTGGTTCGCAGAGGTTCACAGCTAAGAATATTCTCCTGTTCATAGAAAGCTCTTCTATCCACTTCAAAAAAATTCTCCACAGTGTCCTTATTCTGATGTAAAATATGCCACTTTTCTTGAGGGATAAAGATTAGTTGAGTAAAGCAAAGTGATTGACAAATACCTGCAAGTTTGTACACCTTGCAGCATTGAACAAAACTAGAATGATCATAAATCATGTTAATATCTACTCCATGCTGGCTGAGAATAGTGCTTAGCTCCGTATAGTAACAATCTAACCAGATTTTCAAGTTATTGGTTCTAGTTTCTCTATTAGTATTAATATGTATCAGTAACATTAGATCTAAGGTAGGTGGACAATATTTTACCATTTGAAAATCAATCAAACGACACGAAACAATACTTCCATCATCACCTTTCCTAAATAAAATATTACTTAACCACAAGTCACCATGATTGATGACATTCCTATACTTTTCAGATGGTTTGAAGAACTTATCGAACAATGCATTCATTGCATCCTCAGCTTTCGCTTTGAATTCAGTAAAAGTGATTTTTCTGGGGATTTCAGCAAATACTTCCAGTATATTATCACAAATCATACGTCCACCGCATTTATGAGTGTCGGCTTCATGAGGTACCAAGTATTTCTCAAACTTTTCACCAACTCTTATGATATTACCAGTTCTCTGTGATTCCTTCTCTTCGTATAGTATGGAACAAGCGTGGAACCTAGCCAACTGCTCTATAATTTTGATTATCATGTTACTATCTGCAGCGGTTGCTGCGTCTATAGAGATAAAATTTTCTTCACTCAAATCATCAAGCACTAAGAGTTTGTTGCGTTTTGAAAAATAACATTTTGCTGAGAATTTCATAATGTCGCATGGTATACCATACGTCTGTAATGTATTCAGAAAAGTAGAATAGATAAATTCCTCTTTCTCAAATACGTCAAGACATAGGGATTTCAATGCCTCATTCGTATTAACCACTTTTGCAAATAGGTTTAACCTTCTTTCGCTGTTGTTATGTCTAACAAGTATTGATATTTTGTAGTATTCTCCCAAGAATCCCTTAGCGCCTTGAAAACACACGACGCTATAGCTGAGAATATTATAATGGCGATTACTCAAATAATTTTCTACAATCTCTTCACAGTCTTTCCAGGATATAAGCTCTTTAGAGTCTCCAGTTCCTTGAATCGCCGCCATATCACCCACCACACCTGCAATGTTACATAGATGTATAACCTACAAAATATAGGTCGGAAGTGTTATTGATTATGATTTCTTGATTGCCTTGTTAATTAATTGAAATTGTGTTTAATCACTTAATAATCCAAATGCTTCAAATAATATTTACCCTATTCTCATCGCAAAAATCTATTATTTTGTAAATTTCTCATAGAAATGTAGTTACCTACTGCGATTGTTCGCAATTTCGAAATTAGAAAAAAATTCAATGGCATTCAATAAGTAGTATATTATACAGGATAATCATTTTATACTCCGCAGCTTGATATCTCTGTTGTGCTGTGAAGTACATAATAAATTTTAATAGAAGTTATAGATATGGTCAACCTTCACTTTTAAAATTAATCGGAATACAGGATGATTTATAAGGTCCGAGCATACCAAGGTAATGTGTTTTTTAAAACTAGGTTACCCTATATATTATCCATTTTCGCAATTTTTCCTATTACGGCAATGACTATGTACTACAGGGTACTTTTCAAGATATAATTATTCAACATAATTTTGATACTGACAGAATAACAGCAAAATAAATATTCAAAATACCCTTATTGGGATCCTCAGTTTCGGAAAGCAACTTTAAGTAAATTTCATATAGAAATGTGCCTATTGCGATCGCTTGCAGTTTCGAATTAAAAAAAAATCAACAATCCTTTCTCACAACTCAAGCTCTGAGCTTGACTTTTTGCGGGTTTTCTGACCGACGAACCCAAACGGAAGAGGTATCCATTTCAACTGTTTGCTTTTTTTTGGTTTTTGCGTTCGGTGTATATAGTAAGCGTACTCTGATTTTGATAATTTTTGCTTCATTTGAAAGAAGAGACTTGAGAAATGGTCCCATATTCATAAAAACTGAAACGCAAAATCTCCTTCCCCCAAATTTTTTTTTCTCGAAAATCCAAAATCTGCGACGACAGAATTAGAGATAAGACAATATCCGGAATTGTTCAAATCAAAAAAAAATTCAGAAGAGTTACGGTTTTCGAGTTACAGTAGTGTTAAAATCTGAAATATGTGAATTTCTTTCGAAAATTGAAAATTTGAGACCAAATTAAAGACAGATTATTTGTAGCAACATTTATATTGAACATTTGCTCCATAGAGTTACGGTTTTCGAGTTACAGTAATGGCAAATTCTAACATATGCGTATTTCCGCGACGATATTTTCAGATCTCTGAATAATAGCAAGTTCAAGCAAAGAATACAGGTTAAGAATAATATTCTTTTGTATAAGTGAAGTTCAACTATTTTCTTGACTAATGTTACACTTAAACGTGTGAAATAAATATTTCTTACAAAAAATGTACCGACTTTAATAACTGGTGCACTGAAAAATACAACATAATATTAATTCTATTGGTGCTGGTACTTGTAAAGTTGATGTCAAGAGTCTTCTATCTAATACAAGTAATCATCTTCAAAATTACCAGTACCAAAATAATTATTATTATTTTGTAATTTTCAGTGCACCAACTAATAAAGTCGGTCCAATTTTCTGTAAGAAATATTAGTAAAATATAAATAAGCGAGATATTCAATTTTATAGAGAACAATGAAGATATATGGCAAATCAAACTGCCAATTTACTTATGGGAAGTTTGTTTACATGTTTAGTCGTTATTAGACAACAATAAACTGAATTTACTCGACGTATTCGCAAATAATAATCATCATATATACAGGGTGATCGTAGAATGTTATGAAGACTACCTCAAGAAAATATTTCCTAGTGTAAAGGGTGCTCAACAAAAGTGTGGCATATGATACTTTTTTTTCTTATATTTTATTGAATTTTTGGGTTCTGCACAACAAATAATGCCAATTCATTTCAAGTTTGTCTATACTTATTATTTACCATTTTCCAAATAATAATATTTTTGTAAAACAGAAAGTTTATCGAAAAAACCAATTAATTTTCGAAGGAGCTTTCTTCTACTAGAATAACCAAATATTTTTGGGAAATATTTATATCTAGGTACAGGGAAAACTAATACAGTTCGAAAGGAAATCAAAATAGCTGCAAGATGGTCTAATACAATACAAGTGTTCTATTTAAAATAAACAAGTTTAATATATTTAAATATGATTGGAAGTAAACGTCATATTTCATTCACCCTGTAGGATATTCTATAATATTTAATAAATCACTCAGTTGGGTAGAGTATCTGGGTTATTCTAGTAGAGGAAAGCTTCTTCCTTATTCAGTCCGTTACGTCAATATTAACCTTTTTGTAAAACTATACATTTTGATAAAATTATAATTATCGCGAAAACGATATGGGATAGGTGTAGATAAGCTTGATAACAGTTGGCGTTAGAACTAGAATGTGTTTCACCGTGATAGTTGTCCCGCATTCTTCGCAGATGGGAGGGTCAGTCCCAGCAAGTAGATGACTGTAAGTGATTCTAGTGTGACCGATTCGGAGCCGTGATATAATAACCTGGGATCTTCTATCACTCGGGGAGTTTGTCCAAGGTTTCACAGATGGTTTTACTTCTGCAAGTTTTGAATTTGATTCGCTCCACTCGTTTTCCCATGTTCTGGTGATGACATATTGTATATGGGATTTGAAGTCAGATACTACAGTTTGGTTGACCTTTCTTGATTCCATATCAGATATTGCCTTGAGAGCAGCCTGTTCTGCAGCTTCGTTACCAGCTATGCCGATGTGTGATGGTACCCAAATGAAAGTGACATGATTTCCCTTTGCAGCCAGTATGGATATCTGAAGTTTGATTGCAGTAACTATTGGGTGACTGTGGTAGATTCTTTGGATTGCACAGGTGGCACTGAGAGAGTCCGTTATAATCAGTGACTGCTGGATATTTTCTTGCTCTGCATAGATGAGAGCCTGGTAAATTGCATATAGCTCACCAGTGTAGCTACTGGAGTATTTACTGAGGCGGAACATTGGTGTCACCTTTTCTAAAGCGGGATAAAGTGGTATCAAAGTCTGGATTGTTTATGGTCCATGGGGGTGGGATTGAAATGGATGGTGGAAAGAAGCGGAAGGGAATGTTATTTGATGTTCAGCTTTATATCTGTTTATTCTTTCATGGAAGGCTGGTGGAGAGCGTTTTCGTCTCTGGTAAAGTGCAAAATATCTTGTGGAGATTGTGTTATGGAAAGTTGGGTGTTCTGGATTTGAAGCTATTTTGGCTGCATATGCTAGGCTTAGGTACTGCCTACGGTGGTGAAGACTAGTTTCTCCAGCCTCGCAAAGCAGGCTTTCTACTGGGCTAGTGCAGAAGGCTCCCAGAGCTATTCTTATACCAGAGTTGTGTACAGAATTCAAAGATTTGAGAACTGATTTGTTTGCAGAGTTGTAAGCAGGGCATCCATAGTCTATCTTTGTTCTAATCAAAGATCTGTAGAGACTGAGCAGTATTTTGGTGTCAGCTCCCCAATCTTTGTTAGCGAGAGTTCTCAACAAATTCAGTCCATTTTGGGAGCACATAACGAGTCTATTGATGTGATCCTTCCAATTAAGTTGCCTGTCGAAGATTATTCCTAAGAATACTACACTTTCTACGAATTTAAGCTTCTGGCCACCTATTTTGAGATTAGGGAGTCTAGCTTCGTTTTTGGTCGAGAACATTATGCATTTGGATTTCTGTGCAGAAAAGGAGAAGCCGGAGATGGATAACCAAGTTTCTAGTTTCGACATCTGGGTTTGGAGGATAGAAGTCATGGATTGGATGTTTTTCCCTTTACTAAAAAGTACTAGGTCATCGGCGTATAATCGTCCTTTCACTGGTGAAACATTATCGAGGATGCGGTTTATCGCTGTGAGAAACAATGTTACACTTATGACCGATCCTTGAGGCGTTCCATTTTGTTGGATCACTTTTTTAGATAAATGCCCATTTACTCGTACTTGGAAGTATCTATTTCTCAGTTTTGAGTTTTGAGTGAAAGCAAGCATGTTTCCTTGAATTCCCCAGTCGACTTATTGTTGGAGAATGTGGTGTCTCCATGCAGTATCATACGCCCTCTTGATATCAAAGAATACTGCTATGCATTTTTGTTTATTAATGAAGGCCTCGTGGATTTCAGATTCCAGATCGATAATGTTATCCAAGGTTGATCTTTGTTTACGAAAACCGCTTTGTTCAGGTGCTAAGAATTGTTTTGTTTCCAAATACCATACCAACCGTAAGTTGACTATTTTTTCCAAAAATTTACACATTGAACATGTTAAAGCAATTGGTCTGTACGACGAAGGATCGGATCTGGGCTTATGTGGTTTCAAAATCGGGATAACAGTGGCCTCCGTCCAGAGACTGGGAAATTTCTTTTGAATCCATATAATGTTGTAAATATGTAGCAAAAACTGTTTTCCAACCTCTGAAAGGTTTTGCAAAAAGATCATCGGGATGTTATCTGGCCCTGGGCTAGAATTCTCCAGGTTGTTTAGTGCTTCTTGAAATTCTGAGTTACTTATTGGTAGGTTGATAGGAGAGTCGTCGTTTAGGACTATAATTGGAAAGTTTTCTTCTGTCTGTTGCTTAAGTTGCATAAATACTGCATCAAAATTACTATCACTTGAATGATTTTCGTAGGTTGTGGCGAGTACTTCTGCTATATCTTCACTACTTGTAATGAGATTGCCATTGAAAGCCAAGGTTTTTATTTGCATATCTGCGTTTTTTCCCGAGATTCTTTTTACTTTTTGCCATATTTCTGTTATAGGGGTGGATGGTTTTATACTAGAGACATATTCATTCCATGATTTTTTCGTGCTGTTTTTTATCACGAAGTGGGCCTTGACTCTAAGTTTCTTAAAAGTTAATAAATTTTGCTCTGTTCGGTTCCTTTTCAGTTTATTAAACGCTCTCTTGCTCAGCTGAATGGCCTCTTGGCATTCTTGGTTCCACCAAGGAACTGGAGTATGCTTGTTGATGTGTTTTGTTTTGCCTATGGCATGGCCAGCAGCACTTTGTATTATTTGAATCAAACGTTCAAGTGTTTCGTTGATGTCGTCTGCTGTATGTATTGAATGTAGATCGTTCTCAATTATGTTACAGTACAATGGCCAGTTCGCTTCTTTTAGCTTCCATTTTTCAAGGGGTTTCGAGTCATTTTGAGCATTATCGGTAATTGTTATTTTAATTGGAAAGTGGTCACTCCCGTAAAGGAAAGACAGGACTTCCCATGATAGTTTTGTGGCCAGATTTGGTGAGCTTTTGCTCAGATCGAGTGCCGAGGTTTCCCTGTTGAATGCATTAAATCTTGTGTGAGCTCCATCATTCAGCAGTACAAGGTTGTTTTCTTCAATAATATTGGTAACTTTCCGGCCTCTAGCGTTCGTGAATTTTCCTCCCCATGTTATGCTGTGACTATTGAAATCACCAATCAATATACATGGTGCAGGAATTTGAACTAACAGGTTTCTGATATCTTGTTCGGAAAAATCTTTATTTGGCGGGATGTATAGATTACAGATATGAATATTTGTTGAGGATTTTATTGATATTGCCACAGCTTCCAAATTAGTGTTTGCGTGTATTTCTTGAGATTCTAAATCATTTTTTGCGTAGATTGCTACACCTCCCCTAGCTCTGTCGGGGTTGTCTCGATTTCTAAAAAAAACTTTATGGTTCCTAAGGTTGGCAACTTTGGTGGTTCGGAAATTAGTTTCTTGTAAGCCTATTAAGAATGGGTTTTGTTCCTTCATGAGTAGTTGGAGCATTTCATAGTGGGGATAAAAACCATTTATATTCCATTGAATGATTGAATGAAGTTCAGGAATATTTGGAGGAGTGGGAGATTGAATAGGATTAGAGCATTTTCGGAGAAGAATCACTCTCATGTACTGATGTTAAAATTTCTAGATGCTTTAGTATTTTTCTATGGAATTTTGTGCATCTCGCTTTTATACTGCGTTCCTTGAATAGAGGGTATATTTTCCGGAGCATCACGCATAGTGCGTTAAGATCCTTGGTATAGTATAAGGTTACGCTGATGGGGTCCGGAGATCCATAGATATTATTGAAAAGGTCTATCATTTGTTCATAGCCGAGGGGGAGTTCTGAGGTATGGTTATCTATGTATTCTTTTGCTGGTTGAAACATTATTGCGCAGTTTGTATTATTTTTTTCAGAGGGGCTCACCGAATGTTTGGCCTTCTTAGCTTTCCTATCTTCGGGTACTCGAAATCTTCTTGGTTCCTGGAGAGAGGAGTCTTTCGTTGCATCAATGGGAGGTGAAAGAATATCACCAATGCTCCTTTTCATCGAAGATTGATTCAGTGGTTCTACAGATGGAGATATAGCCGAATGGCTTGTTGCCTCTATTTCCGTTTGCAGGTTATTGGTGACTTCAATTGAGTTTCCGTTAGTTGGAAAAGAGATGACGTTCTCTGTAGTAGCTGCCGGGGTTAACTCCTTGGTAGTAGTCGTTGGGGTAGTACACTGTGAGGCGACATGATAAGCTGTCTTGTGAAAGGAATATTCGGTAGGTTGAGTTATAATTATTTATCAGGATTGATGTGGGGATTGTTATGTGATCAAGGGGATGAATATACACTTGACGACGAAAGCTTAGGATGTGGTTGTATTCTGGATTCGAAACATTGATTTTTAAAAATGAAATAGGTGACACCAGTTTTAGCCCAAGTGCTTTCAGCTCATCTTCTATAACTAGATGAGGGATGGTGGGACTAACGTTTGACAAAACAAGTCGTTGTGCTGGCGATATGAGGCGGCGTGCTGCAATCAATTGATCATTTACCGTAATAGAGCCATCTGTATCTGTAAGATATATGCATACTCTGTTATTGGATATTCTTGACGAGAACGATATATTCTGTGGTCCAATTTTAGATCCCAGTGCAAAAATATAATCTTGAAGTGGTAGTCCCTCGATAGCAGGAAATATTATGGCTTGATCCTTAGTGGGGAATTGGTAGCAGCTCACGGCAGATGAGTATGACTGTTTGTTTTGGTTTACTGTAGGGTTGGATTGACTATTCTGTGTGGGGTTCCTGTAGTCAGAAACCGTTTCCTGGTTGCTTATCATTATGGTAATTTAAGACGTTTCCTTTTCATTTGTTAAATATATTTTTCCAAGTGCGGCCCTGAACTGGATTAGATATTCGCGTTGATCTATTCTATGACGCCAGGTGCTCGGAATTCGGTATGAATATGGACGCACTCCGCGTGTAGGCAATATACTGTTAGTTGTAAATAGTGTTTATTTATATCAGTTTCTGATAACTTACTGCAAGGATAATTATGCAGGTGACTTGGATTCGTCTTTGTGACAATCTTCCAGGTATGTTTGGAACTGCACTCACTTAAAAACTGTTTTCACTTGTCCAATTTGCACTATATATCCTCAACTCAATTTGCGTTTTTCAAGCTACTATATTGAAATGTCATTAAATGATGACGTTCACATGTTAAGACCGTCCCGTTACTCTTGACTCACTCTGTATTATTTCAAAGGTGATTTTTGTCGGTACGCTTATGTCCCTTAATGCTTTATAAAAAATAATTATTGAGTTCTCATTTTGAAGATTACGCTCCCCGCTAATGACGAAAAATAATAAATATGGTTTAAAAATATTTTCTCCTTCATGTCTAAAATGTTTTAAATACTTGTGGCAACTAAAGAATGTTGACAATCTGTTCAACTGTGATGAATGTTAGCAACCTTATAATTATACAACCCCACCTATATTTTATTATCTTGATTGGAATCCATTTCATCAACTAAAGCTCAGAGATGGTACTTTCTTTGCAGGTGTTTGAAATATAAGAGAGATATTAATCATATGGAGAAGAAATAACATATTTTCAGGAGGTTGGCCAATCAAAATGGCAATTTAATTATAGAAAATTTGTTTAGCTGTTCAGTCCTTGTATACAACTTAAAACGGTAGAGGGCCGCTGATTAAGTTTATGCTAGAATTCACGAGTTGGAAGTATTATAAGTTAAATATTATTTGATATCAGTTTTAGATTGAGTTAATTACATTATTTTCTAAAGTATAGTTTTTGACGCATTATAAATCGCATCTAATACTAGAATAAAGGTTTGTTTTTTCAAAGACATGCAACCCTAAGTTGAGTGAAATTACACCTCAAATAAAACCATATGAAAGTGTTGATTATATATCGTTCTAGGGTTTTTTTGTGGATCTTTTGAAAACTCTTACTATAATGCGTTTCACACAAAGAATACCGTGTGGTCGGGTATAGGCAACGTATATTGAATGGGAAAACGGCACAAACTGTTGCCACTCTTTAACTTTACCTGTCATATTTTCTTCTGTACCGAATTTAGAATTTCATTATTTATTATTATTAGTTAATGAACATAAAAAAATTATATAAAATTAAAGCCAAGAAACAAAATTTGCCTGAGACTGGCCCTGATGGTTGGTCATACCAATGCGTTGGCCAAGATGGGCTCCACAAGACACCTCACTGCATTCTCATTTTTAATTTCTAGGTTGAATATCAAAAGAGAGGTTTTCCTCATGCACACCTTATACTCATTCATTAATTCATACGTTCAGTTGATGTAGTGTCCTTAATTTGTTCAGAAATTCCTATTAAGGAAACAGACCCTCAACTTTTGATGTTATGAAAGAAGGCTTGAGACGCGTATCCTGCGGTACTATCTATTCAGACAATTCAAGCATGAAAGAACAAAAGTTATCTAAAAGTTTCTTAAAAGTCATCGGAACCTATATCGCTGCCCGTAGTAGAGGGGGTTTTAGTATTTTTAAGTACTAAATATTCATTTGATGTTGTCGCTATAGAGGGGTATATGTTGGTGTCTAAAACAACAAACTACAACGACATAACTTCAGAACTACGAGCACCAATAGAATTAATATTATTTTATATTTTTCAGTGCACCAACTTATAGGTAAATTCGATCCAATTTTTTATAAAAAATATTTATCTCTTTTTCCCTCCTGTGGTTATAATTGGACACAAAGAAAATATCAAAGTCAATTAGATATATATTTATTATTGTATTTTTGGGATGATTGTATATACATAAAATGGTTATTTGAATATTTACGATCATAGTACTAGGACAAACATGATACTAGGACAAACAAGATATGCTCAGTTGGTGATTGCATTTAAGACCGCTGGGCGCATGTCATCAGTTCGTCATAGAACAGTAGAATCAAATATAAATATCGTCATATTCTGGCAAATTAAATTTATATTTCTGTAGATTTTGGTTCATTATTCTTCTTCTTATTATTATTATAAGTTTATTGAAATCATTACCTGTTTATTCCATGTACCATGCGTAATTAAGGTAATGCTTATTTAGAATTAAAATATGTCATCTTCAGCTATACGCCACTAGTTGTTCAAACTCAGAGGGATTTTTAGCTTGAAATTGTGACAATAATTGTAGTTACTTGCACTTTGTTGAAATTCGTAACCTTGCTGTTTTATCATAATCAGAGAATCAGGTAATTTGTTAAAATTTTCTGAAAAACTCAAAATGATAGGCAATAACGTAATGAAAATACATGGCTAAATGGCTAAATGAAGATAAGCGAAGCCTCCAAGAATCACAAAAATTGCTTGTCACATGAATTATAAAGTTATCTATGAACATGAGAAATGAATCAACTCAACCGAGGGTCGTAAATCAGTGGCGTGGCGATTTCCAGATAGCATACAGTATTTCTATTTTTTATACGCTTTAAGGAAATTCATATGAAACATCTATTATTAACAATAATGCAGAAACATAGATTACAAATTTATTGCTTGAGCTATAAATTTTCTGAAATGTCACTTTGACTTTGTGACGCCTATCAAATAAATTTTGCGTTCCTTTAGATATACGAGCAGCACTCTATCATGGAATTGAAGGAGATAAGCTTGACATACTGTTGTCGTAGCTTAGATCGACAAATGTAGTAGAGAATTTCATGATAATGAGATGCGCCATAATTTGTGAAACAAACTGTACTTACGTCATAGTAGTGACTTTGTTTAATAGAGTATGGGGAGCAATTACAAAATGAATATGTTTATTATACTATTTCGTTGAAATAAAATAATTACGAGGGTGCGAATTAGAACGATTTTATCATATTGTAACGAGTCAGGGATATATAGTTGCGGCAATCACGAAAAGTTATGTGCGATTCGTTATAAAGCGGAGTGTGGACGTTAGTGGGGCCCGTGTAACTCGAGTGTATGGCAAACTGCTGTTGGTGGAGTGATCGCGGTGTAAGAAAATCTTCCCTTGAAGCTTCCAGATTGAGTGGGCTTGTCATATTGGACAGGGTTTCCTACAGAGTTGAGTACGGTGCAGTCCATCAAGACCCAAGTATGGGGCTAGCAGCAGCGAAAATATATGGCGCTCGGTTTAATTATAGACAGTTGCAGTTGTATACCGGCCCCCGTATCATGTAAAATTTAGCAACTAGTTGTAATCGCGTTGTTGTGTTAGTGTTACCACAGTGTAGTATACGCTGTCTATAAAATATTGGATATAAACGAGAGAATAGCAATTTCATTCGGTACATGTTAAAAGTAATTTATTATTCACAAATACATGCAATCAACCTGACTTTGATAATTTTTACTCGAGTATCAGTTTAGGCTCAAGACTGACAGAGACACTGTACCAAATCGACGTTTTGACAGCGACGATTGTGCTATTTACGTGATAACCCCCCGGATGTCCCACTTATGCCAGCGAGGTAGGATAATAGGGAAACCGTACGACTTCGGAAAACAAAATTTATAAGTAAATCAGCTAATAGAAATTCAGCTAAAATATTTTCAAGTTTCTTAAATGGCCGATAGGTGACATAATTACCATGGTATAAATTAAATTTAACTTATATTTTTTCCGTATTTTTGATTATAATGGTGGGGGAGCTGGGAGGCAGTACTTTCTTAAACCGCTGTGATCTCCTAGACGCGTTATATAATTATAAAATAATTCAACGCTTATTTCAAAAATAATGTCGGATGTGTTCGAGAATTTACACTTTTACTCCTAGAGGGCGCTGAACAACCAATATTCAGTTTTCATCGTTTTTTGTGAAAAAATTAAATAGCACGATACATTTTTTTATTATTGTTATTAAAAGCCATATAGATAGCTACTTTTTGGCGAAAACCGCGACTCGATATCTTTACTCGTTTTTGAATTTTTGTAAAGTGTTATCTCAAACGAAACAAAAATACTGATAGACTGATTAGAAAGAAAATAAATAAAAATGTTTCTCTGTTTTTGTTGAAAAATAGCAAATCCGAAATACCAGCACATAGTTGTTATCATTACTTGTTGTTATGAGCTGTGGCTTGCGGTGGCATCTTAAGTAAGAGAAGCACACACAGTACACATCTACAAACACTATTTTTCTTAATTGTCCAACATTTTCAAAGTTATCCCCTACAGCCGAAGCTGCCGGTAGTTTCATGTCTATGTCCGTATTATTAAAATTATTAATTCACTCAAATAATTATTTTTATGTTTTATTGTAGGTTGTTAATTATACACTAATATTTCTTAAATAGATATATAGAAATTTTTTATCGTTTTTTTCCTCGATCAAGAAACCATTTGTTTCTATGGCTCCAATTATTTTTTTTATCAAGCATTAATTTTACGCTTAACTTAAGAACGAATAAAAATAATCTAGTAGTCTATCGGCAGTAAAATTGCGCAGCAATCAACATTTTTAGGGATATTATGATTAAAGTACCTAAAGGAATAGGAATAAATATTTTTTACTCAGTGGTAACCTAACCTAACCTAACTGAATAAGCAATAAGTAACTTATATCTTTGAATAGGTAGTGATAATGATTATCACTTTCTTAATAAAAGAAAAATATCAATTTTACAATATCTCAAAAACGAGTACAGATATCGAGTCATGGTTTTCGCCAAAATGTAGCTAATTATGTGGCTTTTAATACCAATAATAGAAAAATGTATCGTGTTATTTAATTTTTGAGCGAAAAAAAATTCAAGCTTAATATTGGCTTATTAGTGCCCTTTAGGAGTAAAGTTGTAAGCTTGCGAGTACATTCGATAAGTGTCGACTTTCAAACAAGAATAAACTTATTTGATATGGATAACGCGTGTAGGAGATTATGATTAAGAAAGTACTGTCTCCCAGCTCGCCCCACCCTTATAATAAAAAATACCGAAAAATTATGGAGACCATAATTACGCAGAATTTCATGATCTTTCCATTTCCGGTACTAGAACAATACGTTAATATATCGATTTTTTGAGAAAAGGTTAAATTTAATTTATACCATGGTCATTACGCCACCTAGCGGCCATTTTAGAAACTTGAAAATATTTTAGCTGAATTTCTCTTAGCCGAATTACTTACGAATTTTTTTTTTTTTTTCGAATTTCACTGTTTCCATATTATCCTACCTCGCTGAACTTAGTGGGACACCCGGTATAATGTAAAAAGTTGTTGTAGATTTAATGAAATATAGTAGTGATATAAATACTTTTTGATATTTATAGAGCAAATATTCTGTGACATTTCAGTGTGTAAATAAATACAATAAAAATAAATAGACCCCAGTCATAAATTCTCCCCAGAAAGAGAAAGCTATTGTCGTAGGCGCCTTTGATCAAAACAAAATATTTGATTATACAAAAATATTCACTGCTATAACTGATTCAAAACATATTCTATTCTCCTCAAGAATAGCAAATAATAGGAAATGTGTTTATTTGTCATCAGTAGTCATTGCAAAATATCTCGTAGCATTCCATAAATTAATAAAAGTAGCAGGTCTTGAGGCGCAGAAAACGTGACTGATCACACCATTCACACGGATAATGATTTCTAATGTATTTTCATCGATATCACATTCCATAGTAGATAATGCTTGTTTCTGCACTATCATTTCTTAGAGCAGGTATAACTGGCAAAGAATACAAACATATCATGAGTCTTCGGGGACATGTTTATATCTCACCAACTACAGATCTTGAGATTCAATCATCCTTATTGATTGATTTTGACCAAACTCCATACAGACTGTTCCTTTCACATGATGACATGGGCTTTCTATGCAACCATAGTGGCCATCAAGCTCCAATTTTTTCAAACACTACTGCACTATCTCAAGAATATGCGCTGAGTAGAAACATCGACCGTACCTCAACTATGGGTCAAAAATTCACACGACGAAAATTAATAAGCAGACAACAACGACAAAATAACGATGCCACCACCCACACCGACAAATTGGAAACTCAAAAACTGAAAAAGTTCAAGCGGTGAAATTTAAATAAAACAATTCTAAATAATTCATCTCAAAAGAAATTCAACTAAGCATGTTGAAAACTTCTATCAACACAATAGAAGGAATGGAAAACTTTTTCGGATCAATCGATCCTTTGTTGCTATTAGATTTACAACCAACGTTAGGGACCTCCAGAAGATTCATAGCTGACAGGACTTTTATCAACATTAAAAATAAAAGAGCTTTCTTATCAGATTTTTTTTGTAAAGAAATAACTTTGTCAAGCGATTTTGTCGAATACTATAAGTTTTTCGAGCAAATTACTGATGGAATCATTTTGAGTTAAAACAAAAATTAACGACCGAATATATGGTCTCGATTAGCGGCTTTTGCAATAAAATCAAATCATCAAATCAATCAAATGATTAAAAAAATAGATGTCTGTTAGCATATCTTTAATAAAATTTTGGCGGAAGACGCTATTTTGTATGATTTTTTAATAATAAAGGGAAAAATGGTGTCGTTAGGACATGAGACTTTTAGCTGTAATTTTCGATTTAGTATCTTTGCAATCCCAAACAGTATATAATCATACTTGCTTTCTATTAAACATTAAAATCCTTCAAAATTAGCAAAAATATGCGTAAAATAGTAGATATAAGTAAAGGTTAAATGAATTGATGATTAACTTGTGCAGTGTGTTTGACGTTTAAAACTGTCAATTACAATTTTGCTAAAATTGCCAATATAACAATATAACGTTTGCGATATTGAGTTTTTTTTACAAATATCCCATAAAGAAAGCATAAACCAAATGGTCAGATTTCAAGTGTCTAAAGGTATAGTTTCATGTTTTAAATTTACTAAAAATTTATTTTTCACAAATACTTGCTTTAGTGCACAAATACGATATTATGCGAACTTTTGATGACAAAGGTGACGATCTTTGTCTTCAAGCTCTCGAAAATATGAATTCACCGATTGTTTTGCTAGAAGATATTATCGTTATTATTTTCTAAAGCAAATATTCATATTCATAAAATAATCAAATGCTGCGAAAGTTATATTGGCAGCCTTGGCAACATTGATATTAATAGCACTTGAACGTTGAATATATTGCTCAAGTCAAAGATAATGAATTATCTTTGCTCAAGTCAATCACCAATACGTTTAACGTTACTTATATTTACTATTTTAATGAATATTTTTGCTAATTTTTAAAGATGTTAGTGTTTATTAGAATGCAAGAATGATTATAGTTCTAAGAACTACTTTTACCCTTTTTGATTAAAAAATCAATCATAATAACGTCTCCCGCCTCAATTTTATTAAAACTTAAGCTAACATACATCTATTTTTGCAAACATTTGATTTTTTAGGGCTTTTATAGCAAAAGCCGCTATACTAGACTTTTACCGAATATATGAATGAACAACAACAATAATTATATTTATTGATACAATCAAATTATTTAAATGAAAAGTTATTAAGTACACAGTTATAAGAAATTTTGTGGTTTGGTTACGAGGAACAGGCCTTTTTATCGGTGATAAGAATTGATGCACCTTTTTTATTGCTCTCAAAATGTTAAAACTGTCATCATTAAATGACACATTTTATACCTATATCAACAATAAATCCCAAGACGGAACCCATAGAAGAATGGACAAAAGTACAACAAATGAAAGATGTCTATATACAAGTTTCAATATTGCTGCCCTGGAAATTCAATTACCGAAAATAAAGATATTTTGGCCCAATATGTACCTACACCAGAAATTATTTAGTGACGGAAATTACGATAAATATTTTTTAATGCATAAAAAGAATGCTGAATCCAATTCAAATATTTTCAGCAGAAACTCAAAAACAAAAATTCAGCAGCCGGTCCAGATGATATCCTGGTGTTTTTCTTTTAAAGATCATCCACAAGCCGCAACTCTTAAACAAAACCTCATCCGGCTTCAAGTTTAAAAAAAAGTTTTGTTGTTAATTCACTGTTTTCAGCTGCTTAAGAATGCTAAGCCTAGACTATATCCTGCATCCTAGAGCTGTGAGTTTGTAGTGTTAGTAAAAGTAGTAAAAATAACTATATTGGTATAGCAAACGGAGAAGAACAATATTATGTTGTCATTTTAGTACCAACGATAATATTTATTACATTGCATACAGAAATTACAATGTTTTTGTTAAAGATCAGAAAGCAGTAGCGGTCTTCTTAGACATTGAGCAAGCGTATGATTCCGTGAGGAGATAGATACCATATTCTTCTAACCTTAATGGAGTGGAATATTGATGGAAATATGTTGGTTTCCAATCAAAACCATCTGAGTAATAGATCCATCAAGGTTAAAGTAAATGTAGTACAACTGGTGGAATATGACCAGGAAAACAGTGTATCAGCAGGTTCAGTTCTCAGCAGAACGCTTTTCCTTATTGCAGTCAACAAAAGATCGTTATTTGCTTGCCATCCAGTGCAATGTTCGTTTCTTCAATGCATACGATCTATTATTATTCACGAAATGAATATGCAAGAGACGATTACAAGGCTGTAAAAGTAGTCTGGCAAAGTAGGCTTCAAGTTTAGTCCTTCAAAAACAGAATTTATAAAATTATCAAGATGTAAAACCTCATAATATACTAATGCAATCATACTTTTGTGAAATAATGAGTTCGAAGTGGTGGAAGAGCATTCATTTGTAGGGATCATATTTGACAGAAAGCTAATTTGGGGGCCTCACAACTCAAGGTGGAATGCAACAGAAGACAGAAGAACATTTTAAAAATAATGCCTCATCAACTAATCGGTGCTCATGAAGAGTTCCAACTTGAGTATGGGTCCATCATATATGCTTTAGCAAGCAAATCTGATCTTCGATTGCTCAACGTTATCCAAAATACAGCCCAGGGATAGGCTTTAGGTGCTTTTCACAAAAGTGCAGTATTGAGTATGCAGATAGAGGCTTTAGAACCACCATTAAGGCTTAGACGTAAGCAACTTTGATGTGTTACTCTCGGCCAATAAGTCTACAAGGTTGTTTTCGATCTGAATATTTTAGCACTCTATAGGAGAAGACCACGATCCCCTAAAGTCCTTGGCTGAACTGATTAGTACGAAAGTAGCAAAACTAGAACAGGGGAATTATTGAAATGAAACACACTGGACGAAGATAATGCCAAATTTTGAACTTATCTTTACTGAGATTTAATAAAAGAAATGTGATCCCAGACATAACACGAGCAGAATTTAACGTGCCTTCTCAGCATCAATTTATTTACACAGATGCGACAAAAGATATTGATTGTGATAATGTTTAGATGAAAATCTGTGTCACTAGAAGCTTAAAAGTTCAACTAGCATATTTTTTGCAGCACTGGTCGCCATACTTAAAAACGTTCAATTAATAATGGATGGAGCTAGCCCCACATTTATGGTATGCACCGATTCTCTTTCATAATTACAAGCTTTCGCTAAACGTTTTACTTTGAAACCTCTGGTATGTAAAAAACATGAATTCGTGAGCAGAATTCAACTCACTGAATAACAAGTCGACCCTTTTTGGATACCGTCACACTGTGGTATCGGAGACTTACCATTACATTTTCATTAAGATATGGAGAACGTAGTTAAAAATCAGGTAGCAACGAATGACAAGGATATTGGAGGCAATAAAGCTGAATACAAGAATCGGACATCCCTTACGCTTGCACAGCTATCTATTGAAACACGAAGAAAGACCACTCACTATGTGAGAGATCTGACATAGGAATAACAGTACAAGATATTCTTGTGTAGGGCGCAAAGTACGCTTTAGACCGGAAGAGCCCGAAACTGAGGAATTCACTTAGTTATATTCTGCAGCTAAATCCATAGTGCGGTTAAGATAGTCATTAGTTTTCTGTAAATATCAAATTTGCACAGATTCACTTAAATTAGTACCAGGACTATGAAATAAGGCTTGAATTATATTTTGTTGGTGTCAATGACAGACAGGTTGAGACAGTTTTAGGTAAATTTCTTATAGAAATGTACCTATTGCGATCGTTCACACTTTTTAGGTAAATTTCTTATAGAAATGTACCTATTGCGATCGTTCACACTTTTGAATTTCGAAAAAAATTCAACGGTATATTGTTATATGTCTATAAGTTAGTCCAAAAAAACATTTGGTTCAAAAGTTTATATACATATATATATATATATATATATATATATATATATATATATATATATATATATATATATTTTGATTTTGTATTCTTTACTGGTTTTATAATAAATAAAAGATGTTCTTGGGGATGCAGTCATATATTAAATTAAATTCTGTTTTTGGTTAATTTATTCTAAATTCACGATTTTTGCCCTGAAGAAGAGAATAAACATTCTCGAAAGCTCGGCTTCAATCAAAGAATTTAATTTAATATATGACTGCATCCCCAAGAACATCTTTTTATTTATATATATATATATATATATATATATATATATATATATATATATAATAATTGCGTTTGTGTGCATTTTTTCCACTATACTGCTCAATCAGATTGATTACCAATCAATCTGATTGAGCAAAACGCAATATGTAGACGACAAACCTCGTTCTTATTGCGGCACCCTACGAAATGTAGGTTCAATTTACTAGCTAGGCTTGAAATTATTATACATATTCTAATATGGTCATCTGGTACGGATAGCTCCTCATTTATATATATATATATATATATATATATATATATATATATATATATATATATATATATATATATATATATATATATATGGGATATTACGAAATTTGTTAACACGATAGAGGTCGCAGTAATGAAGGTATCAAATTCAAATTTGCTATAAAAATCAATCTCTCAAATATCTCGGTCGAGTTCGTTATTGGGCAATATCGGGTAAGCATTTTCAAAATCGCGACCGTTCAAACATTTAAAAAAATTATTAAAAAAGAGCCGTAGTGTAAATATCATCAAAAATAATTTTAGGTTATAGATATAATCAGTAACTTTTGTTCAAAGCAATTTTTCATAAAATACACAGGTAAAAAAATAAAAATTGATAAAGAAAAATAACAAATATTGATAAAACATGAACACTCAATATAAATTTTATGTTATTGTACATTTTCTGGAGATCTTAATATAGACCCAAATTAAAAAAATATGTAGTATATTTATTGAAAAGAAATAGGCGAAAAAAAAAATTTGCCTTGAAGTGGAACTCGAACCCTGTCTGCTTTATATTCAACAGCCAAAACAAAAACCTCTAACCGCAAGGCTATGACACATACGACAATTTCATGTAATAACATGTAGGTATACCAATGAAAAGGTTGTTCAAATTTCAATTTAATGAATTTTGAAAAATTTACCTTTCCGCTCACTACAGGCCATCGGGATTTTTTATTTTGAATAACAAAAATACATTGTTTTAAGGCCGATTCTCACAAGGCGACGCGAAGCGGCGCTTCTCTTTACGAAATTATCTGCTTTCAAATGGCTCAAATGTCACTTGCGCGGCGTGTAGCAGGGGCATCGCGTCGCGATAAATTTTATCGCTTCAGAGAGCGCTCCGTGCAGCTTCTCAACGCGCCGCTTCTTGTCGCCAAGTGAGAATCGGTCTTAACGGATCGCCATGAAACTTGGCATGCTTAAATTTTCGAGACTGGAAAATATTCAAACATTCTTCGCTGAGTTGTTAATTAACGCTAGATAATGCTGCAGTTAATAAACTTTTAGATACATTGTTTAATCAATTGCCATGAAATTTTTATGCTCAAGTGATCGAGCTCTTCCAATATTTTTCCACATATCAAATTTGTTATTTCTCACCACTAGATGACGCGCAGTGTATCAACTTTTACATCGTGCAGTTCCCGTGTGTAACTCCACAGCGATTAGCACAACAAATAATCTATGTATTTACGTTCCGAAAAAGAAAGATATAAGGAGAAAGTGGTAAACTTTAACTAGAAGAGATCGAGCATCTTTAACAACATTTACAATTTATTTTTGTGAAGATCACTTTGATTTAAGTTCTGATAATAATTTATAAAAAAATACATTAGTGATTTAAAATTCAGATGCAGATAGCTTGGGTTATGTTGACAATGCCTCTTTCAATAGGAGTCACTGTTTATTTCATCAGAAAAATAACCGAATTCTAATTTTAGCTCCAAAAAAATATGGAAAATTTTCTGTGGAATATACTACGATGGGTAGTGTCACAAATAAGAATGAAAGCTGGTTGTGTACCTAAAAAATTGCGTGTCAACCAAAAAACCATTTACCAATTCTGATTTGTGTCGACCGGCTGTTATAAAAAGGCGAGAATTTCTTTTTATAGCAAAAATCATATTATTTTGCTATTAGTACGTATTGGTCAATTATACTTACCATTCATTGATTAAACATAAATTTATTTAAAATTATAACTGAGTCAACATCCCTATTCTATACTGAGATGATCGGACAAGAAATTTGTTGAATTAATTCAATGATGATCAAGCGTTGATTGTTCATGGGAAAATAATTTAAATTTACTATAAATGCTGACAGAAATAGATAAAAGTTTCTTCATGTTTTAATATCAGTTACCTACAAAATGATATGTATCTGCTTTTATTAATTTCTTTCATATTTATCAATAGATTTTACCTGACAATATATAAATATCCTTCCAGTATAAACTTGTTGGGATTTTTTATATTTTTGTTAACCAGAAATTAATCACTACTGCACATGATTTTCTAGAAACTTCATGTCACAATGAACAACGATTACAAAAATCTTCAAAGAATTATCATTCTTTTGATATCTTAACATTCAGACAAATACAAATAATTATAATGACGATAAAATGTAAATAATTGCAAATGATTTAAAGATTATATAAATTAATAGTGGTGATTCGGAATAAACATTTTATAAAGTAATATATCTTATTTGAATATCTATTCTTTTCTATTGAAACTTTTTGGTGCATAAATAATTTTATTTCAAGCAGTATGTAGTAAATTTAAAATAGTAAAACTTATACATCTTCTAGATGTATAAGAAGAAGAATATTCCAAGAATATTGTCAATATGTTTATAATATAGCGAAAAAAATCGTTAAAGACATACCCATATCAATTATTAGATTTATTTACTCCCATCATCCCATAAATAATTGTTAATTTTCGTAAAACCACGAGATATGCGTCTGTTTATTTATTTTTATGAGTGTATACTTCAGTTGAATTATCTATTTAATATTATTTTTCCATATGAAAATTATACATGCATTTTAACCATTTGGGAGTTAAATTTTGAAATGTCTTTCTTCATAAAGACAACCTCTGTGTAAAACTTTATGAGCTATCGTAAATGAGTTTAGAAATATTGAATTACATAGATTACAAGAATGCCATAATATTACTGACTGGACTTGCATTCATGGTCTCTAGACAATAGAAAATGAGTCAGGTTAACACTAAAAATATGATAGATTTCAAATACTGCAGTTCTTTATTACAAATGACAAACGAGTATCATACTCGATCTAGTAACCAGTTCAAGCTTCTCATCTAGAAAATTGTAGTTACCTTGAATCTATAAACATTTGCAAAAAATAAAAAAACGAACGTCAACAGTAACATCAATTCACTTAATATTTAATACGAAAAGAACTATTTTAGAATTGAATTTAGATATACTATACCTTGAATTTCAAAACTAGTCTCTTGGAAATCTCTATCATGAGCTTTTGCAATTGTGTAATTCCAAGAAAACTACATATCGGTATTGAGTTTTTTCGACATTTTGATTACTCCGATTGACAATCTAACAAGTGGAAAGCAGCTTCAACTTTTAACATTACAACTTGTTTTACAAAAACCTATGACCGACTTTATTAGTAGGTGCACTAAAAATACAAAACAATTAATTCTATTGGTACTGGTAATTTTGAAATTGTGCAGTTGTAGTTAGAAGACATTTATTTAACACGAGCTTCAAAAGCACCAACATCAATAGAAATAATATTATTTTGTATTTTTCAGTGCACCAACAACTAAAGTAGTTACTATTTTTCTTAATAAGTTGTTTCAATGCTTTTGAGTGTAACATTAGTAATCAAAATCGTTCAATGTTCACAAAAAAAGATAATACTTTGCTTATACTTATTCAGAGATTTCAAAATATCGTGGAAATAAACATATTTCAGACTTTACCACTGCCGTAACTCGGAGGCCTATGATTCTTTTGAAAATATCAAATTTTAACGTTGCGGGATATGGTCTCTTCTTTAATTCTGTCGTCTCAAACTTTCGATCTATGGAAAAAATATCCCCTTCCACTCGCTTGGGAGAAGTTTTTAGGAAAAAGGCATGATGAGTGTCAAATTTCTCTTCAATGAGACCAAGTCCTCTATAAATAGAAAAAAGAATCATGAAAATCGGAGCACGTTTACTATTTGAAAAGCGCAAACATCCTAAAAAAAAATGCAGACGAACATTCGAATCGTATACCTCCTCGGTTTGGGAAGTCGGTCAAGAACATGCTATGTCAACGCCTTGTGTCAGGTTTGTTACATTTTTGACCGACTTCAAAAAAAGGAGAAGGTATACAATTCGGTTGTAAGATTGCTTTTTTATTTATTTTTTTATATACCTATTATGGTGTTTCATAGTTAATGGCATGTTTATTTTGACCATTGACATAGTGGGTATAGACTGCGCATTGTCATCACAAAATTGGCTGCTCTATGAAAGAGAAAAATCGCGTTCGTGGCCAATACCGAAACAAAACAATCATTGATCTTAAAATTTGTCTAGTCATCTCTCTCGCACTCATCCGATAATTCTCTACATATTAGTGAACTAGGGTAAGCGCAGTCCATGCCTCTATATCAATGATTATGACTGTAATCAAGTGACTAAGTTTTGAAAGATTTGTAATTACACAGCCTAGGAAGCTAAACTTGTCAAGAAAAAAAAACTATCAGAAATGCCTCAGGTTCGTGACTATCTGATCTGCGAATCTTCTAATTTATTTGAAGAAAGATTCAGAAATAAAGAATGCATTAAATATATAGTTTATTCTATGGTTCAGCCTATTGAAATCATATTTCTGAAAACATTGTGGTGGGTAAATTTTATAGAAATAAATATATGAACAATAAAAAAACTCATGTATTTGAATAATTGATTATAATAATAGTTTACTACTAACTTCAGTGTTTAGTAGCATAGCAGAAAATTCAATACAGCAAACCAATGTCACATGCTTCGTATAAATCTTCAATTAGTTCTCTTATACGATTACGATAATCATTATTCAGCCAGATATTCGATTTTTCCAGAAAGGTACTTCTGTCAACACCATAAAAATAATCACATTCTTGTTTATTGGAATTCAATTCTTGAAGTTTTTGCTTGGGCATGAAAAGAACCGGCGCATAACACAATGCTTGACATATTCCAGTTGCCTTATATTCATTGAAACATTTTATAAAGGCAGATTTATCGTATATTTTATTAATGTTCACATCGTATCTTTCAAATGTTTTCGATAATTCAGAATAATAATAATTCAATATATTTGATAAGAAGTTGTTTCGCCATTTTTTGTCTGTGCTCGTATAAATTAGCAACGTTAGATCTAACACTGCTGGACAGTACCTTATTAACTGGAAATCAATCATTGAGCATAACAAAGTGTTGTTATCGCCTCGTTTAATTAGAAAATTACTCAGCCAGGCGTCACCGTGACATAATACATTTCTATACTTTTGCGATTCTTTCAAGTTCTTCTTGAACATATCATCCAGTGTTCTTTTGACTTTTTCTTTGAACTCCATCACTGTCATTGTGTTGGGAATATCGGGAAATTTATCAATTATATATTCATGAATTGCTCTAGCGCCACACTTGTTAACATTATCAGGTTCATCACAAAAATTTCCTTCCACTACATATTCGGGATATTTATGTCCAATTCTAAATGTATCTCCAGTTGAAGAAGTCTCTGCTTCTTCCAGCAGTAACGAACATGCATGGAATTTGACCAAGCACTGTACCACTTTGGTCATTAAATCATAATCTGGAACAACCATAGTGTCCACAGATTGATAACCTTTTTGTGATAAATCCTCCAGAACAATTAGTTCGTTTGGTCTTGAGTGATAGAATTTTGCTGAGAAATCCAAAATATCGCCAAAACCCTTCTCTTCTATAAGTTTGAAATACTCGCAATAAACAAATTGTTCTTTTTTGAAGCAATTCAATGCTATATTTTTCAATAATTCATTCTTGTTGGGTATTTTCTTTGCGAAAAGAATAATTGTCTCCACATTATCATTGTTTGTCGCAAGTATATTGATTTTGAAATATTCTCCCAAAAAACCTTCTGCTGTTGTTAAGCGATTCACTTCAAAATTCATCAGTTGAGTTTTTTTGTTACTGAAAACTTTCTGTGCAATCTCAGTGCACTCTCGACTTGATATAAGGTTATCCAGTTGCTCATTGTTAGGTATCATCTTGTCTATTGGTTCCCAGCTGAAATTAAATTTATTTACAAATATTTAATCATATTTGACACACTATATAACAGTATTAGTATTACGGCTAAGATGACCCTAACATATTTTATAAGAATCAAATCACCTATATATATTACCTATATCAACAAAATTTATTGTGGCTCACCTTTAATCTGAGGAATCAGCACCTGAACTCATGTTCATTTAGTGATCGTTCCACGTTTAAATGTTTAAACAGAAAAAAAGTTTCCACTTTAACAATAGACTGATTTAATTTCAGATTTATATTTGTTGTTATAAAGACAATTTAAGTCTTATTCAACCAACAGAAAAGTTCAGTTCAATTTTGAGCTAAATTCATTAAATTTGGAGTAATTATATATATACCTATATATATATATATATATATATATAGATATAATATTTATTTTAACTTTTGAATTTTACTAAATCTGAATGAAATAATATTCTAAATAACACATATTCAAAATATTTCGCTAAGGTTTATCCGTGATTTACCATATTCCAAAATAATTATTTACATACCAGATAAGGATATTGTAACCTTGCAAATTATCAAGTAGAAGTTCTGTCTACATATATGTTTGAAATATTATTAAAACAGTTGATAAATATGAGACTCATATAATTGATATGACAATGCAATCCGCTCGTGTTGAACTTCTTTCGTCGAAATGAACTGTAAGTTCGAAAGTAGTTGAACTGGTTAAAATATTGAGGTTATTCATTACAGACTGCCGCTGGGAAAGCAGTGGATTGTTAATAAGTAAATGCAATTACTATACCAATAAAAAACTGGTGTGTTCACTCACACGACTTTCCTACCTCTCTCAAATGAATTCCATGAAATATAAAACTCGTCTGAGCAGGTCGTGTGGTCAATATTTTTTTCAGCGTGTCAAGACAAGTCACAATGGTCACATTAATGTCGTAGGAGGAACCATTTAGCCAGAATATGAATAAATACATAGTTAAAAAAAATTACAGTTGATTTGACATTTTTTTAACTTAAATTTTGTGTATGTTTCATTGTGATATCTTGTGTTCATAACATTCACAACGTATCCAAAACTGAAACTAGCTGTGAAGTTTATCCGGAAAAATGATCGATCGTCTTAATATAGTATTTTCATTAAAAGGCTATGAAGGATCATTTTGATAAAACGCTATCGCTATAATCAGTAAATTTTGAAAATTCTGAGACAATAGCCGAATTCATAGATGTCACTCAAAAAATTAGGGGTGATCAAGACAAGCGTGAAATTCAGACATAAAAATCATTGTTCCGCAGTCATATGGTTGTCGAAGTATGAAATGGAATCATTGGAGTATTTATGATTTGCTGAGTACCTATACCTAAATAATTAGGTAGTAGATTATTATACGGAAATTTCATAATTCTGGGAGCATCTTTTTGTGATGCTGTTTATTAACATATTTAATACTGTTTATTCATAAAATATCGAAGCATAGGTAGGTACTCCCTAAATAATTTGAGTTACGAAATTTATATCTGAAATTGCGCAAAACCAATGAAAATATATGTCTACCAAGTAAAAAGTTCAGACTCTATTAAGGAAAATTATGCACATAGAGTAAATGGAAAGAAACATGAAAATATCAAATATTAAACAAATATTAGTAGTTTAGCTCAAATTATTTGAGCATGAAATTTACAGGGAAAAGTAAAAGTAACTGAACTAAATGTGTTTATTTCCAATAATAACTTGACAGAATCAAGACATTATTACATCCATTATTGAAAATGTTGTTTAATATGATTACAATAAGCTCGAATTGCTTGTCCCTAGCACGTTCAAATATTTCAACCTTTGGATTACCTCTGTAAGACTCTATAAAGTACTCCTCTTCACCACATAATCTATTTGATTTTTCTCATTATTATGACAATTCACTAATACATTGAGTCATTTGAATAGCCCGTTCCAGACTCCAGAAGCATCTGTATGTTGGGAATGCGCATAGGCTCTGGCTCCTATAGAAGTGTTACCGGAATCCATAATTCTAGTTTCAGTTTTACATAACCGCTGCTGAGAACCTTCATCATAATTAATGAAACTAAATAACTTATTGAAATTTATGATTTTATCGAACTGTTTGGAAAACTCAGTGCTCCTGAACCGAAGTATGTATTTTACGGAAATACTGTAATATTAGGCATTGGAAATATATTGACATGTTTAAAAAGTGATGTTAAATAGAATTGACTGGCAAAATGTGGCACCTTAAATCTACACTCAATTTGAGAATCAATAGAGGGGCCTTCTGAGTGTAGTATCGTTTTCGAATCCCAGATTTGAGTGTACGCATAATTTGAGGAGCGATTGAGTGAAGATTTTTATCATTATATGTAATAATTAGATTAGATTATGAAAATTTTATAGTCATACCTATACAAAGTGAAATTGAAAATAATATTATTTTTATAAGGAGGTATGCAATTCAATTGTATGTTTACTTTTTTATATATAAAATCCAACATCTCCTTCTGCCCCGAATGTACCCACAAAGGGAGTGGAGAAAACAATTTATTTTTTTAATTTATCTTGCAGAATTGAAGAGAAAATCATTTCCGGCAATGTTTAAATTGGACATTTTTTAAATTTGTTTCCGAGTGGGAATGTGCGATATTGTTACCACCATTTATTTGACGACTTCGCCAGTACGAAGGATTTTGATAACACTTTATTCTTTGAAAACCTGACAACCATCCCCAATGGGATATTTTTTTTCGAAAATGAAAAATTTTATTAATTGAATTAAAAACCAGACAATTTTCAGCAACGCTCAAATTGTATATTTCCAAATAAATCAGGGGTTTCCGAGTTATTGATGAAGGTGCAAGATTCTTACCACTATATTTTGAAATCGCTGAATATACGGTACAACAACAATTTTGATGACTAATGAAACACTCAAAAATGTGAAATAAATATTTACAAAAAATAGTTGGTGCACTGAAAAGTTAAAAATAATCTTCATTCTTTTGGAGCTGGTACTATTGAAATTGGTGTCATGTCTCACACACCATTTCAAACTTATCACTGCCAAAATGTATTAACCTTGTTTTGATTTTTTTATGTTCTAATAATTAAAGTCGGTCCTATTTTTTTTTTAAGAAATATTATTGTTGCTGAAATTTTTAAAGATGGTACCAAAAGTCCTCTCTTTACCTACAACTGCGAATGCAACACTTCAAAATTACCATTTATATGCTCAAGTATAACCATTTATCATAATATATATCGGCTAAAACATTTTTTTCATTATTTTTGCTATTCTTATATATAGACTCAATTTTGTGCAGTCCTGAACCACTAGATATTTATATCCAATCTGAGCCAAATATACAACTTTATGGATTTGAGCTGACAAACCTGACTCATGCGTTGTTGCCAAACTTGATACTGTTCATAATTTGACAATATTTGCATATATGTATGTGTCATTTTATATGTGAGTACTAAAAACAGCAAATATGTTGAGTTCGCATGTGTGGGTTTGTATGTGCCGTTTGGGCTCTTACACTATTCAAGATATCTCAACCCAATTTTGCATACGTGTTTAACATACCTCAGTCAAATCACTGTAAAATTGTCAGTGCCCGTGGGACTCTTTGTGGTGGGTTCCGTACCTGAAAATCTATTGTATACAACTCTTTGGCTGGATTTTGATAGTCTTTTTACCATGTATGTATGTAGAATGATATTGGAATAGGTATAAACTGGTAGCGGCTGTAAGTGTGACTGGGCCTCTTGTTCTCTCTTGTTGTCTGTGAATGGATCTGGGTTGGGAGTTCGGATTTGTTCTACATACGAGTAGGACTCTGAGGTAGAAGGGTTCCAAACCCAAGGCTTCTATGACTCTATGGTTTCGTACGACAACCTAACAAAGCATATGCTCGAGATGCCGGGTAAAACAGCTGGTAATAATAATAAAACAGAAACGGAAAAAGTTATTCACAGGGTATTAGGAAGGTGCAATGAGTTCTCCTCTATAAAAGTCCTGATCAACTGATTTTATGGAAGTCATTCTATTGGTCAATAAACCGCAATGTTCTTCTAAAATACATTTACTTCACAAAAATATTGCAATAATTTTTCCCAGTACAAGCGTCCGTGGTTGTTTAATAGATTTTAAATTTGTTTTTGTCTAGGAGCATACTCATTATTAGAATTTATAGTTGTCATCGTTGATGGTCTGTACCACCTTATCCGGTAATCGTTCATCTAGAATATAATCTATTTGAATGTTTTCGGAAATGGGAGCTAAATCAATGTTTATATTATTTAAGTCTATGCCCTTATATTTTTCTAATCTTCGTTGAGATGCAAGAAGCAACAATTTGGATAGTTTTGCTGTCTGGTAGGAACTATGGGAAAGTTTATAAAGATTACAATGTGTCTGAAGGGCCCCATGAATCTAGATAGTTGTTCTAAGTCACTCTATGAAAACTGAAGTCTCTTATTGTCAACGAGAAAAGCTAAAAGTTGTTTTTAATCAATAGCTCAATGTTGGGATCTCCTTCAGTAGGCCCATCATTTTGAAAATTCTCTTGTTATCCACTCCAAAAAAAAATAAATACTTCAATGACTAAAGTTGAAGAAACAAAACTTTTCTTAATAACACATATCTATTTTTCAATCGTTATTAGGTAGAAAATTGAATTTTAGGGGAATTGCACGTTTTTCTCAAATCATAAATAAGATGTTGGAGAATTTCAAAACCATAGAACAATAGCTGTTACTGATATCACGTTTTAGCTGTCAAAATGATAGTTTTGAAAGTTGAAGTAGAGAACTTCTGTTATAAAAATTGAAATGAATCAGTGTTTCAAGATAGGAGGTGGGGAAATAGAGGTTCGCGACTTTCGCTGCCACGTTCGCCGGATTTGACACGACTTGATTTCTACTTGTGGGGGAGAGTCAAGGAAGTGTAGTATAAAACAGAACCTAGATCTCCATAGGATTTAATAGAAAAGATGAAATAAGAGGAGCCACAAATTATGCCGTCCAGGAACGTTTTGTTGAATGCTGAAACCAAAACGGTGGACACACATAGCAAGTTTTGTTTTTATAATTTGTTTTTCGAGTTCTTACGTTTCATGAATAGATGATTTTTAGGTAAGGTAATAAACGTGTCCTTAATGCTAAACTCGATGCGAAATATCAAAACATTCACTTAATTATTTTGTTCAATAAATTCACGACAGGTTCTCTCCACTGTTCTATCACAACTTCCGTACATAGTAAACAGATCAAAAATGACACCTTTTGGATACAGATTCATTTGGGTTTTTGTAGCAGAAGTTTTACTTCATCTTTCAAAACTATGAATTTGACAGCAAAAACGTGGTATCAGTAACAGCGATTATTTTACGTCCAAGGTCACTTAGTCATTCTTAGAAAAGGCATTCGCGATAGAAAATTTTTAAAAATCTCGAATATCTTTCTATTACCTGAAAAAAACATAAGAGCGTGTAATAGACATTCCCATAAAATTAAATTTTCTACTTAATGACGATAGAAAAATAGTTAGGTATGTGCTATTATGAAAATTTGAGTTTTTAACATTTGTCATTGACGTTTTTAATATCGTAACGTTTAACCCGGTGCTAAACGTTGTGGGGCTATTTTTAACACTCTGTACACGACCTTCTGTTGTAGTACATCTGTCACAACTTGTCACTTTGACTATCGCGTTTCAACTACTATCGGCTTGTGTCTCCAATTGACTGATACATAACACTCATAGCCATCAATCAGAAAATGAAACCTTTCCTGTTTGCGGTTAATTTTATCTAAATTCACGAATTTTGCCATTTTGAATTTTGACGAAGAGAATAAACATTCTCGAAAGCTTGGCATAATCCAAAGAATTTAATTTATTAAATGACTGCATCCCCAACAAAAATCTATTTTATCAAATATTAAACCAGTCAAGAATTCAGAATTCAGAATTAAACAATATATATATATATATATATATATATATATATATATATATATATATATATATGAATAATAATTTCACGCCTAGCTGGTAAATTGAACCTACATTTCGTAGGGTGCCGCAATAAGCGTGAAATTATTATTCATATTCTAATATGGTCATCTGGTACGGATAGCTCCTCATTTATTTAATTAATTATTAACCTTTGCCGATTGTTATTATCCACCATTATACATGCTTAATATATCGCTCATACTTGTCTCCACCGACAGTTCTATACCGAAGATTGATACAAGTATGAGTTCCAAATAAGGATTGATTATCAAATATGGCTCTTCACCCTACGATATACTGATGAGAGGCAACAACCTCGAAATCATGATATATATCTGGGAGACTGATGCTATGTTTGGTAATCAATCTGATTGAGCAGTATAGTGGAAAAAATGCACACAAACGCAATATGTAGACGACAAACCTCGTTCTTATTGCGGCACCCTACGAAATGTAGGTTCAATTTACCAGCTAGGCGTGAAATTATTATTCATATTCTAATATGGTCATCTGGTACGGATAGCTCCTCATTTATATATATATATATATATATATATATATATATATAAATTCACGATGTCCGGCTCGTTCGAGTGGTATAGCAAATATCACTATGGGGTTTTCCGGACAGGTTAAAAGTACCAACATTCATTGAAGATGCAACAGGCCCTATAAAAATTTGAGATGACTTTGCACGTGCCCTTGAATTTGAAACTGCTGAACAAGCGTCCCGCAGGGTGATTATGTAACTTGCAACCGCAATGCGACTGCCGAAAATTTTGCGATCGTCGCTGTCAATCATCAATTTTGGTATTAAGTAATAGCAACCGCGAGGAAATAGCAATTGAAAACATTGCTGCCTCTACCGAACGACTGGTGAGCTATAATTACATTGAATTCTGTATAGAGCGTCAAGATATCGTATTACGTAATTGCGACTGTGTAGCCAAACAATTTGCGACTATCGCTATATGACAGATTCAGATGACCCTAACTTTTATAATCTGTGCAGATTTGGGATTTTGTCTTTACTTGTGTTATTTAGGGTCGTGTCCACAGCAGAGTCTGATTACCAATCGATTAGTAATCAGTAATCAAAAAGTTGACGTCTTTAATATGGCAGCTATCAGAAAACCTTACTGACAGATAACCTATATTTTATTTCAGATATTTCCGAAATCTATTATGGACATCTATCGTTCCGTTTAACAAATAATATTTTTCATTATAAACATATTGAATAGAAAATACATTTTCTTCTTCCATTTCCAATTACTCTAATATGTGTAATTATAGAATTAAATTATTTCAAATCTTTTGACAAGTGTCAGTTTGACAAATGATGCATCAGTAATCAGTCGTGTCCACAAGATACCAATTTTTGATTACTGATTACTAATCGATTAGTAATCAGGCACTGCTGTGGACACGACCTAGTTTTTGTGTTTATCTTCGGTCTTTGTTTGATGGATGTTGTTTTGGAGTGAAAGAAATAGCTGGCGCTGTGATGTTGAGAGATGCCCTAGATTTAGAGATTCCAAGAGGTGAAAGACTTATTAGTCGTCGTTTACGAAGCAACCTGCGGCGTCAGGCCCATCTTTCGGATATTTCAGACCATAGCCAACAAATCTATAAGAAATATTATTTGAATAAGTACATAGGCATATTTATATACCTACTTATTTTGATTAGGTTTTCATATTTAATTTACCTGAAATTATGTTTCCATATTTTCTAGAATCTTTAGCATAGAGTAATAATAAAGCATCTTTAGCTCAACAAAAATTCAAATGATAATGTTATGTCCTCAGAGTAGTGAAAAGTCGTGCGTACAGGACAGGAGATGCTGCTCTGTATAGCTGCCGTGAAACGAAAGTGAAGTCAGTTTTTCGTCGGCTGTCATTAGTTTCGCACTCACCTTGGTGTTTACAGCTTATTTTGATTTTAATTTTTTGTGCTATTTTTTAATTAAAACCACGATTTTATTATCTTAACACAATGGTGAAATGCGAGGCTCTTGGATACAAGAGTCTCAGTCGAAAAAAAATATGGTGTTGCGTCTACTGGCGGCCATTGATTTAGTACTCATTTGACTTCACTTGCTCTTCGAATGCGATATCTCCTTGGTTCCACTGATTGCTACCAAGCTGCTAGTGACGCTGTATTTGACAGCGACTGCTTGGCCAGTGACTGCTTTACATAATACGATTTTATTTTGCGACTAGCTAGCCGTTAACAACTGCAACGCGACTGCAATGCCGTAGCGACTGGGTCGCGGAATTTTACATAATCACCATGCGGGAGTCATTGCCGCCTGCCACAGACACGACAAGTTAACCCAGTCCAAGGAAAGTTGTACGGCAATAATCGGTCTATCAAAAAAATATTCCAATGTTAATGAAACTTGATGGGAACGCCATGAAATCAGAGAGTGTGATGGAATTGTAGATAAAAAGGACACATGAGAAGAAAACTGTTTACAACTTTAAACTAACAATGTGCAGGAAATCAACTCATTGAGAATCCAGCTAGTTTATAAATGGACAAAAAGGAGATTGTGACTTTTTTATTGAAAATGGTTCATGTTCTACCAATGTGCATTCTGATTTTATTCTTGCTTGCAACTTTGATAATTCTAATAGGAGTTATGTACTTGCACACTTGCACATGGAGTTATAATACCCTTCATTGGTACTCAGGATGCAGATTTACATTTATTTATTGCCGAAATATTTGATGAAGTTTTATTTGTTTTAGATATGAGGAGCAAATTTTTTTTTTCAATGTAAACCCCCAAGACCGAATACTTAAAGTCAATGATTTCTTCATTATTCTAGTATTTTATGTCAATATCATCTGAAACAAGATTAAGGAATTATTTTATTTTATGGATGGTCTGACAACCGTATCCATGTTAAAATAGAAGTTTCTAAATGCGAGAAGATACTGATAGATATTAGAAAGTATTTCAAAACGTCTGCTGGTGGAAATCCATTTAGAAAATGCATTAATAAATACATCGAGCGAGCATCCAATTAAGGTAAGAGCTTAAAATTTTTCAGAAAAACGGAAAATACTAACGATGAACAAAGTAACTCTTAGTACATGTACCTCAGTAGTAGGTATCTGTCAAAATCTCAACTGGCCAGGGGAAAAACTTCTGCCAAAATGGGAAAAATATAAAGAACTATTTTCTCTTGAGGAATCGTATCTAGGACAAACTAATATAGTACAACATCCCAGCATCTCAGGCAACCAACAGCCGATAAAACGAACTCCAAGAAAAGTACGATTATCAAAACTAAACTAAACTGAAAAGCCAATAGAAAAGTTCTGTAGCAAATAAGGAAGGTGAATAGATAAATGCAAGAGAGAAACAGTTGACATAACTGTCAATCTTTGAAAATACCTGTCAGCGAATGACAGAATGCGTGCTGCAAATATTCTTTAACATACATGGATCGGTTGATAAATAAAAGTTTCATTTCAAGTTTCAAGTTTTATTCTGTGGGTGCCGTACTCGTATTCGAGCGTTGGCGGCTTCTCTGCCTTGAAAGTGTTACCACAAACAAGGGGACCTACAGTTTAACGTGGATTCCGAACCACCGATGTGTCTCAAGATAAATCTTAAGGGCACACCCTTCCAGAGAGCTGTACTAGGGAATATATACTCTCGCTGGTTTTCCGTTGCCTTGCGAGAGGAGGAGAATGCAATGCGATAGAGAATCGAACGCGCGCCCGCATCAACGGTTTCCAAGCCGTTTCCATCGTATAGCGCTGCTTAACTTCGATGATCGAAGTCGGTCATTGGTAACCCGCAGCTACGCGCTCCTCAGTAGAATTTTTGGTTTTTAAAATGCCAGCAATGTACAAACATAAGTAGCAGAACTCGCAATACTTTAAGTCAAAGTCATACAAGAGCATCAACAGCATAGAAATGTTGCTCTTAACCCTTATCGAGCTGCATTGAATGTTCTTATATATATATAGGTATATACATAAAATTGAACGTCTCTGTGTATGTGCCTTATTGGCTCTAAGACTGTTCGGAATAACCCAACAAAATTTTGTAAACGTGTTCACCATACCTTAAGTGAAAGTACTGTCATACTTTCAGTGCCCGTGGAACTCTATGTGGTGAGTTCCGTACCTGAAGGTCTATTGTATATTTCTGAACTCTATGGCAGGATTTTGATGGTATTTTTACTATGTATGTAAGTAGAATGACATAAGAATGAAATGGTAGTGCCTGTAAGTGTGACTGGGCCTCCTAGATGGAGGGTTCTGTACCTGTAATACCCAAAGAAGTAACTATCTCTAAGCTCTATTTCTGAATTTTTGTCATTGGCTGTTTTGTGAGATTCTGTCAGTGCGCCTGGGACTAAGATTGGGAGGGTTCCATTCAGGAATTTCCCTACGACATATGTAGGCAACATTCTCCTGCTGTTCTTTCTTGGTGCATATCTGTGGGTGTTGGTGATCAGACTGGTTCTACGTGCGAGTAGGACTTTGAGGTAGAAAGGTTCCATACTCAAGAATTTTTATGACATCCGTACCACAAGCTACTGAAGTGTTTCCCGGGAGATAAGACAGCTAGTATACCTATAAAAATTGAAAAAAAACCTTAGCTATACAAAAACATATTCTGAAAAAAGATCCAGTTTTATTTCATCAGTTTATTTTCTTGTAATACGTTATTATACATAATGTAAAAACAGCACTAGTACCATGGGATGGATAAATATGTATATAATTTATCCTGACAGAATTTTCGCAAAATCTTTATTTTCGCAAGCCTTGTACATCTCTTCAATTAACTCACGCATTCTGCTACAATAGTCATCATCATCCCAAACGTTTTCTTCTTCATAATATGTAGATCTGTTCTCAATGATGAAATGTTCCGATCTCTCTTTATCGGTTAACATCTTTTTGAGTGTCACTTTCGGTAGAAGTGTAACATGCGCATAACACAGAGCCTGACAAAGTCCAGTTATTTTATATTCTTCGAAACTTTTCAAGAATGCCTTATAGCTTATGATGTTATCTATATCTCTACCATATTTTGACAATATAGTTGATAATTCCTTGTAGTAAAACTCGAATAATTCAGTCTGATACTTAATTCGAAAGTCTCTATTGGTACCTGTATATAGAGTCATAATCAGGTCCAGAATTGGAGGACAATATCTAACAAGCTGAAAATCAATTAACAAACAAGATAACGATTTATTTTCGTTATCTTTTTTCATTAGAACGTTACTGATCCAAGCATCTCCGTGACAGAGAACATTTCTATGTGATTTTGATGGAAGCAAATTTTTCTCGAACATGTTTTCCATTGCTATTGTGACTCTTTCTTTGAACTCTTCTATTGTTATAGTATTTGCTATATCAGGAAATTTATCAATAATATAATCGCTCACCGTACGGGCTCCACACCTGTGAACACGAGAAGTATAACCTTTATTGGGAAACCCGGTTTCTTCCAAATAATCCTTAAAAACATCTGCAATACGATACAATTTCCCAGTTCGTTCACTCTCTGATTCTTCCAATAGTAAAGAACAGGCGTGGAATTTTGCGAGCTGACGAACGATATTGCTCATTAGATCGAAATTAGCTGGTTCCAAGTCATTGATTGTTTGATATCCTTTTGCACACAAATCTTCCAAAATAACGATTTCATTATTTTTTGTGAAATAACATTTTGCTGTGAAGTCTAATATATTTCCGAAGCCTTTCGATCTGATGAAATCAAAATATTCATTGTAAATAAATACCTCTTTTCTGAAAGTCACTGATGCCATACTTTGTAGCGCATTTTTATTGTGAGGAATAGATTTAGCAAACAGTTTAAGGGTTGTTTCCTTGTCTTTATGTATGTAGGTGAATTCAATTTTGTAATAATCACCGAGGAAACCGGAAACATTATGGATTTGTGAAATATCATGATGCAAGAGTAGAAATTCTTTAGATCCAAGGTATCTGTGTATTATTTCGTTATACTCTTGAATTGATAATATATTAACTTGCTGGTCTATATCTTGACCCATTTTGCTTCTTTGATTTTGATGCCACTGGAAGAAGAAAATATTAAATTAGTCATTACGAAGTAAATTCTAATATGATCACTCTTTATAAGGATGAAATATTTTCTGGGATACACTCGTAAGCATTTCTTGATCTTTGTTTGAAGTCTCAAATTGTTGTAATTCAGTATAAGTCTATCATTATTTTACTGATACAAAAAAACCTTCTTGGGCAAATACGTTTGATCACATGCGCTGTGGGTATTTGATACTGGCGCAAAGGACAGAAAAAGTTATGTTACGTAGATTTATTGTCTTAAGGTAGAAGGTATTTTAGAGAAAAAAAAAGAAGAATGCGACCTGGTTATTTTGATTTTTCCATGTCGCCTTGTGGGTAAAAATTTCAAGGGCAGATACCGATCTTTGAACGTAACATAGACATTATGCGAATGGAGAAGAGAAACTCTTTGTATATCTGAGCCCAACGACACCAGATGAAGAAAGACCAGAATAAATTAATAACCTGCACTTTGAGATGTGCTTTTATGTATACAAAAAAATACATTCTTCACATCACTGTCAGATGTGGTATTTTACTGAAGTAGAATATCATAGTAAAAAATCTGCTTTATCGCGTTCCTCACATGACGAAACGTAGTCTACTTAAGTTAAAATGTATTTGGTATCATAGCTCCGGAAATGTTAGAAGAAGTCACAAAATCCTTTATAGAGAGAATAAAAAAATATATTTTTCAGAATCTTTTCCTTTCAATGATCCTTCAAATATTTTAGAAACCCTAAAGGATAGGTATAAGTTAATGTTACTAGTTTCGATGGATAATTGACAGAGTTGCATATCATTGTAATATATAACGGGTATTTTATTTGAAATAATTCATTCTGAAATGAAAGAATTCATCTAAAAACAACCTTTATAATTATTATAATTATATAATAAACATTCCATAAAACAAAACTAGCCTAATCAAACCTTGAAAACAGAAAGTGAATTTGTAACTACTTAAAGAGTAATATCAGTTTTTCAAACAAGCAAACTCGACATGATCGGACATGTAGTTTCAAAATGGCGGCGATCTGAACTGTCTTTTTCAAGCCATTGCTTAAATATCACCAATAAAATGTTTGTGTTCTGCGAAATAGGCGAGCAGTATCATGTTCATAAGCTAGCACAACAGAAGTGGCACACATCAATAAAATTAGTGTACTAAATTCAAGCATATTTAGTGCAGTAAGGAAAAATAAAATTTATAACTTTTTTAAATTACGGGCAATATCGCTAGCTTAATCGAATTTGAGAAAATCTGCTTTAAATAATTTAGTGCTAATTTAATACACTTAAAAAAATAACTCTTCATTTTTGAAATTTAAAGGCAAGTGTGCTAGCTTAATATTAAGCTAGCACACTTAAATGAAATATGGGAAAAATTCAAAAGAATCGTCAGGAATATTTAAGTGCTAATTTAGTACACAAAAATATGAAATATAACTCTTATTTTAAATAAATTATGAACAAGTTTGTTTGTCATATAGCTACTCTGTTATGTCTTAGTAGACGCTTACATCGCCTGTGACCTGGGAATTCCATAGCCCTGGAATGAAGATGTAGCTAGTGAGAGATAGATGGAGGTATCTCTAATCATTAGGTTGCGTAAACAACATTTTATTTGTCATACTTACTGATAGATTAGAAACTATATAACATTTAAAATAAATGTATAGGTAGCATCATAGAAATAGTTCAACAAGGACACTTATAAGATATAAAATGTAGTGTTATCAATCGTAATATAGGTATAATTTATTTAAATTTTCCTTATTTTCTCTAATATTCTAATTAAAGCAAGTGTGGCAGGTATAGTCCAATTTACTGATACTGCTAAACTTCTAATGGGTTATCTAGGTTACATAATTGAAATTTCCAAACAGAGGTTGACAGTTCAGAAATCTTATTTTTTTTTGGAAGGAATAATCGGAACAAATGGCTTTAAAATTTTCTAATTTAATTTATAATGTTTATTTTTTAATTGCTAAATTAATAATATATGGGGTTAATACAAGTCATAATAAGAACGCTTGTCTGTAGTAATAGAAATATATCAAAGTTTCTGCTAAATAGCTACAGATATTTAAATAAAAATCAAAGCGGTACTTAAATAGTACTATACATTTAATGTCTGAGCGTCAATAGTTTAAGAATATCACCTGTGTAATGTAAAAAACTTGACAAAACCAAGACTATACACTCTTACATTAAATAAGCATATGTGTGGTACACAAAAAAATATATTATATATTATATATATTATCAAAATCCAAATTTGAAAGCGATATAGTGACAATGATATTTTTATTGTCAGATAAGTGGAGAATGGCAGACATATATTTAGATATAAGAAGAGGTGGGGAACCAGAATTGAATATGATTTTCGAGGAAGATTCATTCTTCTGTTTGATATTGCCATATTCAATAAACTGGAGCCTCTCTATAAGAATCTCTATAAATTTTACTTTAAAGAATTTTATTTCTTTAAACAGTAAACAGTAAAAAAAAACGCAAAAAAATCATATTTTCATTTTGCTTTTCCTTCAAAATTCACTTGCTTTTAGTAACACAAAACAGAAGTTGTATGTGCTATCATAAATAAAATGTTGGTTACGCAACCTAATGAGAAAAGACTCCTCCTTGGCTATGGAATTCCCATTTCAAATGGGAAATGGTCACAGGCGATGTATAGTGTTTGCCAAGACATAACAGAATAGCTAAATGAGAAACAAACTTGCTCATAATTTCTTTAAAATAAGAGTTAAGGTGAGTTTATACAGTAAATAAAATAAAATAAGAAACAAATTAAAATTGAAATAAGAATAATCTCAAAAAAGATTGGTTTATACAGATGACGAAAATAAAATAAGAAATAAGAATGAACCAATCAAATCACAGCTTTTTTGACAAAAACTTTTGTGTTGTATGCAAGTTGAGTGTTCTCTGGTGGTTGATCATGCGCATTATCAGTTTCCAAACAAAATAAAATAAAATAAGAAATAAAGATGAAAGTTGGCCATCTTTAGTTCTTATTCTTATTTCTTAATTTAGCTTATTTCGTGTATAAACGCTCCCATGGAAATGAGCATGTTCAACTTTCTTATTTTATCTTAATTTGTTTCTTATTTTATTTTATTTACTGTATAAACTCACCTTTATAATTGTTATTCTTGTTCAGTAAATTAGGACTATATTAATCCTGGCGGATAGTTTTGGATTTTCTCCATATTTAATTTAAGTATGCTGACTTAATATTAAGCTAACACTTGCCTATAAATTTCAAAAATGAAGAGCTATATTGTTTTTAAGTGTATTAAATTAGCGGTATTGCCCGTAATTTCAAAAATTGAAGAGTTATAAATTTTATTTCTGCATACAAAATTAGCACTTAATATACTTGAATTTAGTACACTAATTTTATTGATGTGTGCCACTTTTGTTGTGCTAACTTAATGGACCCAGTAGTATCGATACCCTACATAGCAAAGACGGAAGCAACCAAATCAGTCAATCTATTCCTAAGATAATCCTGACAAAGAACTACAGACAGACAGATAGATAGAGCAATGGCTAAAATACGTGTTTTAGATTCAGGGAACCCTGAAACATAAACATCTGATGATAGACGGATACAGAAAATCTTACACTATTATCATATCTTCCTTTTATAGCTACTTGGAGTAGACTTGGTATTTGATTAAGAAATAAAACGAAAAATTGATATTTTGAATGTATTTTTCATTCAATCAGGTAATAACCTAACAGTATTGTTCAACGGTATATTGATTTTAGATTGCCAATGAAAACTGGTTCTAGAGATAAGGCGAATATACCTTGCCAAGGTATATTCAATTCATGATTACCACTGAAATATTTAAAAACAAGAAAGAACTAGAGGTAATGCAAGAAAAACACTGACTCACGAAAAATATAGCAAAAATCTTCACATGGCTATCAAAAACCTAGAAATATACTACAGTAATACTGTAAGTTAAACTTACCTACGATACTTTTCAGTTTGTAGCTACACTTGTTTCGGGATTGAGAATACAAACAGTAATTTAAATTAATTCATACGGCTGTTGTCACAAAAAGTAATTACTGAGTATGGACTAATCGTGGCGTAGATAACTGCTATCAGCTGATTTATTCTATCGATTACTTTTTATGGTGTATCAATATGTATTCTTTATAGAATTAATGAATTAGTCTTGGACTATCAAAAGAGACTCCCAAAATCAAGGTTCTTACGACGATGAAATACCACATCCATAGCTAAATATTCGACATAGGCGTGCCTTAATCTTTTATCACGCTTATCCATTTAAGTATGCTTAAGGATACACAATAAATAATACCTATATAATTTTATCTGTATTATTTGGGATAAGAACTTTGTGAACTTTTTAATGTTTATGAAAATTATCAGAAAAGTGGAGATGTAGAATACTTTAGTAAGTATAACTACAAATTATGTCACCATATTTATTATGGCCTATTAATGTTATCAGGGTGCCTGTAGAACTACATACTTTCCATATCGGAATACTACAATTGGTATGGACCCTCGGTAGATATCTGATGGATTCTATACCTTTTTTATTTATTCAACACGGAGTCTGGAGTTTTCGATAAAACTTCATTAATGGACATAGATTCAAACGAAACTAGTTCGAAATTCATGAGCCAAAGGATATTGTTTTAGAATAAAGGCACATTTCAAATGATTATGTCAATTTCAGCTTTCACGTCATTAGCAAGTCTGTCATGCCAACTCCTTATAGCTGTCCCCGGTAGTCTTGTTCTCACTATTATTGCTTCTACTATACTTCTTAGAAATATCTGATCGTTAATTCTTGCATGGAGCGGAGCTTAGGCCATTATCATCTTTAGTGCTAAATATTCTTCGTCAGATAATTTTTTTCATATCTATGAGCCAGTTGATTTTGAGTGTTTTTAGACGAAAAAAAATTAGCTTGAATATTTGTTCGTCAGGACCAGGCCCATGAAGTACTGTCTACTACTGACTGAAAAACCTTATCTTCTGCCTACACGCGGAACTAGTTTTGATATCAACTATTTCGGGCGAGGCTACCTATAATAGCGATGCTCTCTTGATCAGAGACAACCATGGTTGCCTCGTTCGCCACTGCGGCATTCTGAAAGCGGGGGATACCCGAAAAAAATATTTATTATGCCCTAGTTTTTCTTCGATTCCAGCATCATTATATTATGCTTTCTAATAACATAGTTTTACTTTCCTACCGCTACCCTAGGTAGCCTAATAAGGAAATTATTGTAGCCGTGTAGAATTTGCGGTGTCCAGTTTTCAACAAATGTTTACGTTTCAGAGTTCGCTGAGTCCAAAAACCATATTTTCAGCCATTGGTATGTCTGCCGGTCTGTGTCTATATATGTCTGTCCGAGCCAAGAATACTATGAACTAATTTTGATGCTTTCCTTATTGTAGGTATTGCTGAAGCTCACCCAGTCAGATTGTACATCGTATTTCACTGGTTGCTAGGAAGTAGCTTAAAATCGTGTTTTGCTCAAGAATGTGGCGCGAAAACGATTTTGAAGCAGCATACTTAAAAAATTCTGTTAAGAGTCTTTTACTATCTATTATAACGCGTATCTCTGAGATACAGGAGAAAAAGTTTTGTTCATATGAACTGTCCATTGTCAATTATTTAATCTTATTCTGACCAAACTGTTCCTCCTTCGTCAAAATTTAATATAATCATTGATGTTTGTCTTGACACAAAAAAGTAAGATTTTTACTTTCGTACTGCTGCTCCTGAAGCCTAGTAAGGAATATAGATATTCTAATCATTTTAAAAGTCCGGTTTTTATTAGATCTTTAGGTTGCGGACGTTCCTGGGTAAAAAAGGATATTGTATTCAATGAATATCGACAGAATATCGACAGCATACTTCCATGTGTCATTAGTGATGCTGCGAGACTGGTCTTGGCCTTGCAGTCTTGGTCCGAAACCAAGACTGTCTATGCAAGACCAAGACCCAAGACCAAGACCAATACTGGGATGCAAGACCAATTCCAAGACTAACCTGGTCTTGGTCATGCTGCAAGACTTGCGAGACTTGCAAGACTCTTGCAGTTCCGTAACCAAACAACAAATTGGTAGAAAAAATATTTTTGGCTCAATGATTAGATAAGAAAATAATAGTAAATAACCTAATTAATTTAATATTTGAACTCCCTTATTATCGATCTTTATTTTACAGATTCTAAAAATATTGAATAAAAAATTATTGGATGAAAAGCGAGTTCATTTTACCCTACTAGGATTTCTAGATTTCAAAAAATTCTGAAATACCCTCTGCCGTAATTTCAACCCTTCTAAGATTTCCCTTAACGAGCTGTTTTCAAAGAATCCCGACAGTTCGTAGCCAGGGAAAGGTAAACTACAAGGTTTTTTATTTTTATTATTTTTTCTATCTCCCGGAATATTTTAAGCAAACGTTACAAATCATCTATACTTAGATCTGATATCTTTTTGATGACATTTATCCAGTAGTCACTTTTTGAAGATTTTTTAAATTTTAGATTGCCCTTAATTTGAAACTATTTTTTCGTTCATGCTCATTAACTATAACTCAACTGAGATATTCTGAGATATATTTTTTGAAATAGATACCTACATAGTTTTATAAAAGCGCGTATTAACAAATCTCTACCTGTTTTTAATTTTCACTTTTTTTGAAAATAGCTGTATACAAACATTTAAGTTAGTTTTATAAACCAGAAATACTTTTAATCGCTTTTACTCAATATCCACTCTGAGAGATTCTTTCTATTGTATTAAAGAAAATGGTACATGGTTTTGGAGTTACAGCGGTGGTAAAATTGTAAAATCTATAATACCTACTTATGCGTATTTCCGCCGCCATGTTTTGAGATCCCTAATCATTAACAAATACAAGCAAAGAATATACGTGGGTAATAGGATAAGTACTATTTTCTTTGGTATTAGTGAACGTTCAAAGATTTTTGTGACTCATGTTACACTCAAAAGTGTGAAATAAATATTTCTTACGAATAATTGGACCAACGTTATTGATTGCTGCACTGACATATACAAAATAATAGATATTCATTCTATTGATGCTAGTACTTTTGAAGTTGGTGTCCAAAGTTATCAATCTAACTGCAACTGCACAAGTTGAAAAGTAACAGCACCAATAGAATTATTTTGTATTTTGCAGTACACCAACTAATAACGTCGGTCCATTTTTTTTAAGGAAATATTTATTCAATATAAATTGTATACTTAAATCTCCTTACATTATTTGATGTAGGCGTTTTAAATTTACACAATTAAAAAGATTTATTTCTACGCCTATGGGCTTTGTCTGATCGGCATATGTAGAAGGATTTTATGAAAAACTTTCACATACGTTTAACTACTGTATACATTACATACAAAAATATTCTATGTAACACATTATATAAACTTCAGTATTCTTTCACATACAAACACAAACGACAATAAAAATTTTAGATTCTACTATGTAATGCCAGTCCTTGATACATCGAGATGTTAATATGTATATTTTGATGATTTTAAAATGTTGATAGATATTATTGTGTTATATATATACATATTCCAAGACGTTGAATATTATCGTATAAAAGGAAAGCGTTTTTATGAATACGGCTGATCTTTTCTAATCACAAATATCACCCCACGAATTCAGGGACCATCGTTTCGGACTTCGTCTTCTAATAAAATGTTGAATGGTACTTAATTAAATGTGATTATTGAAATTTCCCTTGTCAAAGCTTTGCGGTAAATAGACAATTTTAAGAGCCACTCATAAACTTTGTTTGCAGGGAAAATCTAAGTCTTCCTGTAAAAATCTATTTTCCATCCATACAAAATTATGCTTTTACTTACATTTGAGAAGTTTGTCGATAACTATGAAGTTCGAAAACATTTCAACGGCACGGTGGAATATGTCAATAGATAAATATTTTTTTACAAAAAATGGACTGACTTTATTAGTTGTTGTACTAAAAATACAAAATAATATTAATTCTATTGGTACTGGTTATTTTGAAGTTGGGGCCTACAACAACAAACTACAATGGCACAACTTCAAAATTACCAGCACCAATAGAAATATTAGTATTTTGTATTTTTCATTGCAATAACTAATAAAGTCGGTCCAATTTTTTGTGAAAAATATTTATTTCACATTTTAGAGTGCAACATTAGTCATGAGAATTTTTGAACGTTCACTAAAATCCAAAAAGATATAGGCTGAGCTTGTACTTGTTATTTAGGTATTATTCAGAGACCTCAAAACATCGCGGCGCAAATATACATATTTCAGACTTTAATGCTGTAACTCGAAAACCGTAACTCGGACCATTTCCCAAGTCCCCTCTTTCATATGAATACGTTTACTATATACAACGCCTGTAGTCAGCGGAAAGGTAAATTTTTCAAAATTCATTGAAGTGAAATTTAAACAACCTTTTCATTGGTATACATACATGTTATTACATAAAATTGTCGAATGTGTGATAGCCTTGCGGTTAGAGGTTTGAATATAAAGCTGACGGTTCGAGTTCCACTTCAAGGCAGAATTTTTTTTTCGACTATTTCTTTTCAATAAATATACTATATATGTTTTTAATCAGGGTCTATATTAGGATCTCCAGAAAATGTACAATTACATCAAATTTATATTGAGTGTTCATGTTTTATCAATATCTTTATTAATTTTTTTTTTCCTGTGTATTTTATGAAAATTGCTTTGAACAAAAGTTATAGGTACTGATTATATCTATAACCTAAAATTATTTTTGATGTTATTTACACTACGGCTCTGTTTTGATAATTTTTTTAAATGTTTGAACGGTCGCCATTTTGAAACTAGTTACCCGATATTGCCCAATAACGACCTCGACCGAGACATTTGTGAGATTGATTTTTTTAGCAAATTTGAACTTGATACCTTCAAAAATGCGACATCTATCGTGTTAACAAATTTCGTAATATCCCATATATAAACTTTTGAACCAAATGTTTTTTTGGACTTACTTATAGACATATAACAACATGCCGTTGAAATTTTTTCGAAATTCAAAAGTGTGAACGATCGCAATATACATTTCTATAAGAAATTTACCTAAAAAGCAGACAGTCGAATTGTATACCTCCTTCGCTTGAGCTCGTCGGTCAAAAATTATTATTTAATGAAGGACAAAGTCAATTATTTCGAGAATAAATTGTTCGAACTCAAAGTAGAGAGAACAAACTGCATATTTTCTATAAAACTAATTTAATCGGTACCAAAAAGAAATAACAATAAATAAGAAAAATATAAAACTGACTCTGGAGTTTATGGCGATATCGCTTGTATCTTCATAATCTCAATTAGTATATTATCTTCATGTCAATGTAGATAAAAGAATTTCAGCATTTCATTTTCACACTCGTAATAATCTGGTATAAATAGCATGTCAACGCTCCACCAAAACATTATTACCATTATGTTGTAAATCATATTCTTGCGCATAAAAAAATTTTCAGGTTTTTTTGGAGAGCGCATTAACATCCAATCCAACAATCAACAAGTGGAAACTTATTCCTAGATAATACTGACCAGAAGACCTACCTATCGACTCGTTAGCCACTTTCAAGTCTTGGGATACCTCCATCTCATTATCTTTATCATATGTACCATTTTGTAATATGGTATATAGATTTACTGGCGGTATTGTGAAAATAGTATTTGAATGTGTATACCTATATGAGTTGGACGAATGATACTTGTAACTTATATTCAGTGTTGATCTTCGGACTTGAATAATTCATTTTAATTGCGAACGGTAGAACATCAAGGAATATTCTGGCGATTACAAAGTAAACACTGATCAGTCTATCTATATCATGGAATGTGTGTAAAGGGAAGTGAAAATGACGCAAATTTCATTATTTATTATGAAACGGTCTATTAGCACCAATAAGGTTAGTCTTTCAAAGACGAATTTCTTCAACAGAAAATGTGAGGTCATGCCAGGTATTGTGGTTCTCCCCACTACATACTACGTAAGTGAAAAACGTTATATTTTTTTATAAATAAAAAATCTCCTCAAACAATATATGTTTAACACATGTAATTGATTTTCTTATGGCAAACAAAAACATCAAAATATGTTTTTATTCATAAAAAGCATAAATAATCTCGAGTGAATAAACCAAAAAGCAATTCCATACAGAATACATTGTATGGATGACAATAATTTTGAAGTTTTGCAAGAGATGCTGTATCAATTGCGGATAGAGGAGTCTTTGCTCAAACATTAAGAATATTTTATTCTTACTACACCAAATGTCCACGTTATGAAAATTATGTATAAACGTTAGCCTATGAGAATTATCAATTTGGAAGCATTATAAATTATGAATAAATTCATATATTGTTTTATTCATAGTAATTTCATACTAGGGGCTCTTGGACTATACATTATACCGAGCTCTCCAAAAAAAGTAATTCGAAATAGGCAAATAAGAAACTATGACTCTCCATATATTAGTGAACAGTCAGGTGTAAATTAGTTGCCATGTCTTTTGTATACTGGAAGATTGTTTAGTTTTGTATGAATTCAAAAAAAAAAATCTGGTGTGACCAGTCACACGACTTTCCTACCGCTCGCAGGCAAATTCCAGTGAATAAAAAAACTGAGTCAGCGTCGGACCAGACCGTGGAAGTTATACTTCTTTGGCTATTCGCATACACCCATTCACACACACACAGACAGGATATATAAATGAAATATAAGCCATTTTTCTCTGTTATTCAATATATTTCTCTTCAATATATTATTATGAGTGACTTCATTATTATACAATAAACCTATATATTATTATCATTATCAATAATTTCTTCTAGAATCATTCTCATCCTGGTTATTTTCTGGTTCCTCATTAGAAATCGCACTGTATTCCAAGAAAGACACAATCGGTTTATTATAAACTGTTAAGTAAATGGTAAAATTTTAATAAAATTTGAATGCTCCTCCTAAAGTATGATAAACTAGTTATGCAAGCATAGAGAGGAAAACTACCGAAAACAATCTTGAAATCACACACAGACAGACAGGCAGCTGAAAATCAATCCCATAGGAGGTATTACCCTTACGTATTTGTGTACCAAGTTTGGTGCCGATCGGTTAAGTATTTTTCGAGATATCGTGTTGACAGAGACAGACAGCTGAAAATCAATCTCATAGGATGTATTACCCTTACGTATTTATGTACCAAGTTTGGTGTTAATCGGTTAAGTATTTTCTGAGTTATAGTGCTGACAGACAGACAGACAGGATGATCAAAAACAATAGCTACCTCAAACATTATTCGGTAGTTAATAAGGAAATTTAAAATATAATTTAATTATTAAAAATTTCTCTAAAAGCCAGAACGTACAAAAAAGTATACGAAAATGTAAAATCGACGATTTTTCTCACTTTTAGCGTGACGCGGTTTCTCGACCAACACCCTACCTCAACGAGCCCAAAGAAGTATAACTTCAAAAATCGTCCGATCAAAACGAACAACAATGGTTATATTACATTTTTTTTACTGAAACGTCAGCATTTGTTGAAATCTCGACACCGAAAATTTTACACTATTACAATACTTTCCTTACATAGCGACGATAATAGCGGTAGTAAAGTAAAAATCCTCTGGTTAAATCGTGATACCACTCATATTTTTCAGCATGTCAAGACAAACAACAATGGTCGTTTGGTGGTGGTGGTTTGTATGTGGGTGGTAAAGGGCTCTCAGAACAATACTCTAGGCAAGTTTAATCAAAATCCTTAGAGCCGTTTTCGCGCTACAGTCTTGAGTAAATCACGTTTCTTGGCTATAGCTCAGCACCCAGTGTGTAAAGGAATCTCATTCAGTGCCACCGGCGAGTGGTATTGGTACCAAACAAAATAAAAAGAAAGCAACAAAATACACCGATCCGTTCCCGAGATAATGCTGTCACAGACAGACAGACCAATGGCTGAAAATATGTTTATTAGACTTATAAAACTCTGAAACGTCAACATTTGCAAAAATCTCGATACCGAAAATTTCACACTATTACAATACTTTCCTTATACAGCTACTATAGTAGCGTAGGAAAGTAAAAAGATATAGTGCAGTTAAAATTAACGTTAAAGAATATTTATACAAGCGTTGCTTACATCTGCAGCAATGTACCTATTTATTTTTAGGAGCTTTTAAAACAAGAATCACAAAACGATTCTAACGAACTGAAACAATCGATGAACAATCCAGAAATTTCACATCACCTCAGTGATTTTATTAAGGTATGCAAAGTGAAATTATTATTTTTGTTAGGGCGCGCAATTGGACATATTTGTTTGTGTATTTCTGTCAATTTTAATCAATAACATATTTCTGCTCCAAAAAGTGACAGGTGATGTTTCTATATAATGCCATTTCAGATGATTCGCACACTTCATATTTTTGGGTTGATCGATATCATGTTCAATTTTTTATTGTTATTTTATTGAATGCATCACATGATAAAAATGTTATATGTGTTATATGTTATATGATATAAATAAAAAAAAACAAGGACTATTTTTGAGTTGCTATAAAATCACAAAGACAAATAAAAATAAATATTCTTGTCTATCAATGTAAAAATTTAGGAAACTACAATAGTATTTCGAAAAGATCTCTTTTCATGTGCCTACTCTAACTTGGAAATTGATAAAGTTTTCAAAATATGTTCTATTTGATAATACCGGAAATGTGTTTTTTAGACTTTTCTAGACTTTTGATTCAATAATTGATCTGGGGAATCTATATGTTAGTTTTATCCACTTTATTCTTATAATCTTGATAAATTCAATATAACACAGTCACTATCAAATAACTGTCGGGTAGGGTAACTATAATAGCTTTCAAAAGGAGCACCGCTCATCATTCACATTCTCACTCCTGCCACTCTATGACCAAGCTCTTTTCTCCGAGTGTGTGCCCGTGCTAGTTCCTAATCCTAGTGTCCTTCCCTCCGCATCATATTTCCCTAACTTAACGTATTTACTCTATATTATATTCAAGACAGTGTATGAATCTTAAACTACCGACCGCAATCTTGGTTTGGATATAGTGTTCTCTACTCTTGGCAGCCGACGCAGAAAGAGCATAATGCATAGATCGGCATACTGATTGGCGGCTCTTATACATCTGGGGATCCAGGCATTCCGTTCGTGACTTGGCCGCTAGACCCATCCTTATGGCAAATATAATAAATTGCTAAAATCTATGATATTATTAAAACGCTAACCCCTAAACCATAGCTTACCATTATTAGGTAACCTATATTTAAACTGTGGTCAACGTTTTAAACTCTTTATCATAATAAAACCCACACTTATAGATAATATACCAAATTGAAGATCAGTATGTAGATTTGCCGAAAACTATTTAAATTACCTAAATCATATTTAATCATGATCAAAACCCGTAATAAGTATTTTCATTTGTATTCGGCCTAGCCCCCAATGGGGGGCAAACATGTAACAGCTGATATTTTATAGGGTACGATCGGAAATATTCGGTGCATTCAGTAAAGACGCAGCATCTATGTCTATTGCATTATTTAAACGCTAAGCCCTCTCTAAAAAGTTAAATCCGTCAAACCATTGGTTATCTGCTTATATATATAGAACTGAATTGCAGTTCGGGATCCTCTCCGCGTTGCCAAAATAACAAGAAAAAAGATTTTGTGGTTTAATAATTTTATTTCACCCAAGATACAATATTTATGGCACGCCACTGGCAATATGATTTAATAACAAATTTATCAATGCCACGTGCAGGCTGGTCTGGTTGCAGATATCTTCTTCTTCTTCTTTGATGATTCAGCTGGGAATATTCTGATTTCGACAATCTTTGATTTTCGTTCAACGAGGTCTCTAGAAGGATTGATCCATCCTTTTTCCACTTATTTAAAGTGCATTTAGCTATTCTTTACACTCCGTAACACATGGGTTTCTTCTGGACAGATCCTTGGCATTCCACTCTCATTCCAAGTGAAAATCCTTCAATTGCTTTTTGCTGTTGATGTAAATAGAGGAATTTTCGTTTTTCCTAATTAACTATGCAATCTTATTGAATAAGACCATTAATTTTCAGTACACTGCATTCCCCTTAAGTTTCGTTCGTCCCGAACGAAATCCCGATTCATACATGATCCAGTGGAGCAACTTCTTCTTCACCGTTGGTTCCTCGATATTGAGCGAGTCGATTCAGATGTACCACTTTCATCTTTCCCCGTGGTGTTCCTCGAATGCGATAAATGACATTATTGAGTCGCGCCTGTATGGTGTAAGGTCCTTCCCAATCGGATTGAAGTTTGGGAGAACGGCAAATCGTTTTTTTTTTGGATTGAATAGCCAAACCCGATCTTTCACCTGATAACCCTCGGAATTTGCGTGTCTATCGTATCGGGTTTTCATGCGGTCGCCGGCCATACGGATATGTTTTCGGGCTTGTTCATGAACTCCTCGCAGTCGTTCTTGCAGCCGACTAGTGAACGCGTCCGTGGCTTCCGTTGATGAAAAGGGTCTTCGAAAGAGCAAATCACAGGGTAACCTCAACTCTCTCTCGAACATCATGCAAGCTGGGGTCTCTTTAGTAACATCGTGCACCACGGCACGATATGCCATTAGGGCCAAAGGGATATATCGGTCCCAGTCACGTTGGTTGTCAGACTTGAACTTCTTCAGAAAGCTGACGAGAGTATGGTTGAACTTCTCGACCATGCCATCGGACTGCAGATGCAGGGGTGTTGTTCGGGTCTTTCTTATGCCAAGTATCTCGCAGACCCCTTGAATCAAGCGGCTTTCAAAATTCCGTCCTTGGTCTTAATAACAAATATACATGCAGGGTGGTTTTCCGAGAAAGGCATCTCTATCGATTGTGTGCAAACCATAAGTACAAACGAGCTGAAAATTTGGCTACATACTAAATTCACTGAGATACACAAACGTCTAAAATATTTTCATGCTAGTAGCATTTCCAGTTGCACCGGAAGTAGATGCCAACTTTGTTATTTTGTATTTGTATATTACCAAATTTTTAGATTTTTTGTACAATTCTGAAAAGATTTTATGTATAACTAGCTAACCCGATAGACGTTGTCTTGTCTTAACAAAAACAAAAACAATATCTTGGTTTTCTAAATTTTCACCCATGACAACAATAGTAACTTCATGAATTGTTGCTGTATTATAGCGTCTTGCGTGTTGTCCTGCAGGCGTCTTATAGGCTTTGCTGACAATTTTGTGATGGCATGCGGGTTTATGTAGTCTTGAATAATACAACCAATTCGTTGTCCGATGGAAAGACATTTGAAATTGCTCCACTCCACTTGGTCTGTTCACCGATTTTTGTGAACATAACGCTGATCGACTTGTTTTGCTGAATCGCCCATGAAATATATTTGCAGAAATTATACCACCATGTGACTTTCAAGATACTTTGTCAGCACTGCCATTCCCCCATCAACTTTTGACTCGCTGCTTTTGGTTATTCACCTGGCTACAAACCTACTGTCTTCTTCTTTGAGTGCTGTACTCGTATCCGAGCATTGGCGGCTTCTCTGCCTTGAAAGTGTTACCACAGACAAGGGGCCTACAGTTTAAAGTGGATTCCGAACCACCGATGTGTCCCAAGATAAATCTTAAGGGCACACCCTCCCAGAGAGCTGTACTAGGGAATATATACTCTCACTGGTTTCCCGTTGCCTTGCGAGAGGAGGAGAATGCAATGCGACAGAGATTCGAACGCGCGCCCGCATCAACGGTCACTCGTCCAAGCCGTTTCTATCGTATTGCGCTGCTTAACTTCGACGATCGAAGTCGGTCAGTGTTAACCCGCAGCTAAGCGCTCCTTACCCTACCAAACCTACTGTACGCTACTTTAATTGATATATAATTTCAATTGAAAATTACCAACGTATTCAGGCACGGGGAAGTAAACGTTTATTTTTTTACAATACAGTTACATTGAAAGTTAGCATAAAATTGTCTGGAATAACTTTTATTGCGCCAAATTAAAACAATTATTGTATTCCTGTATATGAGTATCGAATCAGTCCCATTTCCGTAAACCAATGAATGCAGAGGGTCTGGTGGCAGTACCAATGGCGTCAATTTGATTTTACCGCTCCCGCAACACAATCCAGGGGCTTCATTCTTTCAATATTAGGTGTGATTGATTTTAACTTACCGAGATGAATAAACACTTCTCAAAAACTCACTGTATAATAAATTGAAATGAAACTATTATTTATCAACCGATCCATCTATTTGTTAAACGATATTTGCAGGGCACGTTCTGTCAATTGTTGCCAGTTATTTCAAACAACTGACAGTTGTCAAACAACTGTATGTACTGTATGTAAAATTAATATTATCTTTAAGTTTTCATAAATGTTCTTAAATTTTCTAATGTTCCGCTCAACTTTCTTAATTTTTTCGTTCGTAAGAACCTTCTTCTGATTATAATGAACACAACAAAATAATAATTAGCGAAATCGGCTCAGCTGCTCTCTAGATTTGCGCTTAGCAACAAATTCAGCGATTCATTTTTATATTATGTCAAAACGGTTAGACATATTTAAAATTTTATGTGAAAAATTAAGTTTCCAGTCCAAAACATAATTATCAGTCCTTCCTATGAGGAAGCATTTAATATTTAATTCGGGTTGATTTTCTTGTAGAAGATCTACTTTATTAGTATTTTTATGATATTTTGATTAAAAATTGTACAGAGTCATCAAAAAGAATCTTGAATGCTAGATCCAAAAAACTTCAAAAGTCATTTTACTCAAATGGAAACCCATGTTTTTATGATTTTATTGTATTAAGCAGCAAAAATAAGGGGAACTTTGTACACGGTTGTCTATACCCAAAATTAATATCTAGTAGTTTTTGAAATAATTGGCAATTGTTCATTTTTCTAAGTAAAAATGCTACACATCTTTCAAGTTGTGTTAGAAGTGGGCCATGATTGCATAAGAAAATAAAAAACAAATATCAGTAAAAGTCAAACAAGCATAAAAAAGTCAGTATTAATACTTTTCTTTTGCAAATCTTGGGTAATTATCATGCCGAGAAGTCTTATAAAAATGAAGATTATTTGAGCTTATTTATTATTGTGGAGAATGTGATAAAGCTATGTCAAGAACACGTAATACAATCGCTATGCGATATCCACAGAAACAGAAACCAACAGCAAAATCAGTTAAGAAAGTTATAGAAAGCCTCAAGAACATTGGAACTATTAAGCCTAAAGTACCTAAAAATAAACCATTCGTTAACAATAAGAAATAATTGTCAAATATCAATTTTCTATGTAAAAATGTATTCCAATAAATGTTCAAAATGACCTCCTTGAACTTCCAGACATTCCTCGTATCTAAGCAGGAACTTTTCATGCGTATCTTTTCTTAGAAAACTTCAAGAGCTTTGAAACTGTGGAGCCTAAGGTACCTAGGAATAAAACAATCGTTAACAATGAAAATATTCAAATCGCAATTTTTGGATATTTTGCCGCATATCCAACTAATTCTACAAGGCAAGTAGCATGCGTATTAGGAATTTCTAAGGCATCAGTTTTAAGGATTTTATGGGAACACAAGTTTCATCCATACGCATTTTCGATAGTTCGATAAGTTTTGGTGCCGAGTGTATTTTATTTTTAATATTTGTTTTGATCTCGATCTCAAAATTACAAGGTCACTTGACCTAATGTCATCAGTCATCCTCATGAAAACGGTGTTGCCAGTTCGTTGATTCCCAAGCAATAGTCTTACCTGCTCATTTTGAACTCAATTATTTTAATTCATTTAAATCATTTAACGCTTTAGACATTTTATTGGGACTCAATTTTAGAGAAAAGGACTTTTCAAAACGGTTTTTTACCCAATTCTCAATATTTAAGATTTATAATGCTTCTCAATACCACTCCAACAACGCATAATATCTTTAGGCGCCAAATATTTTATTAAAACACTGAAAGGATATCCTCAGGAAATGAGGTCTTGTAAAAGAGGCCGATCATCAATTCTCTATTGTCCATCTTTCTTGATTCCTCGTCAGTCTTGATCTGATCTTTCAATAGGATAGACAGTTCTACGAAACAATATAATCTTTTCATCACCTTTCTAAAGTAACAGTGCTAGTGGATTTTATAACCTGCATTTATTGCTACCCAAAGTTCGGGGATTAAATAAAATCCCACAATTTTCTTTGGCGATTTCCGTTAAGAATCTGTCGATTTTGGTCAGGTGTGCCTGAATAAATCGCCAATTTCAGTAATTGTACTGGTTTGGAAAGCACTGCCATCTTGGGAAGTCCAACCTCGTGGAAACCTCACATCTTGGAGATAGTTCTATTTCAGACCTTATTGTCTGCAAGGAGAAGGATTCTGTGGACTTGTGGCTTCTATCCACCGGTTAAGTACTAAAAATACGTTGTTAAAGTGACCAACACTAGCTATAAAGGTATTTAGTAAATCTTACCTTTTATTCATGAGCCAATGATTCCTATTGAGTTTTGGTGAAATAATTTGATTTGCACCTTCATTCTCCGGAACTTTAGCTTCTTCTTGTCTTGTCATTCTTCAAATGAAAGCAACTCAAACCGTGAGGATTACAAATTAATCTTTCTCCTTAAAAAGGTCAATTCCGTACATCAAGACAGTATAGAACATTTATATAGAGGGAAAGTTATAACCTTATCCCTGTAGTGGACTAATTAGTTCAATTTTAATATATTATCATTTTGTAATCATTTAGTTTTTATTATTTTTGTATTTAATAGCAAATTAGTTACATTACATTTATTTTAATTAAGCTTATGATTTTCCTATTTATTGATTTATTCTTTATTTGACCACGTATAGATCTTTTTTGTCCTGTATTATTATTTAATGAATTATTTTAATTTATTCAATATATTTATTAAGGTTATATTGGGTATTTGTTCTTTCTAATTTTTTTCTAAGAGTAATTCAGGTATTTGTTTATCTGTCCCTGTGGTTTTCACCACGTGTTATATTTAAATATTCTATATTATCAGTTACGTACCTACAAATTCTCTACTGTTAAAAGCTAGGGGGGCCACAGGGCAGAAGTGGTGAGTGGTTATAACTTTTTTTTGTAACTAAACCGAAGGCTTCACATGTATATGCTATGCCGACGACATAGTCCTAATAGTCCGAGGAAAATTCGCGAACACCCTATGCGAATTATTGCAGGAGGGCCTCAGAACTATTGAGCAATGGTGCTTGTCAGTGGGGCTTAGCATAAACCCATCCAAGACCACAATTATTCCATTTACTAGGAAAAGGAAACTTCCAGCTATGAAACCTCTCACTTTGAGTGGAGACATAATAAGCTGGAAGGCTGAAGTCAAATATCTGAGATTAACACTAAATAGCAAGTTTCTGTGGAACAAGCATATTGAGGCTACTGCTAGCAAAGCAATAAAGGCCTTAATGGCGTGCAGAAATCTGACGGGTAAGACTTGGGGATGTAACCCAAAAATACTGCGATGGATGTACGTCATGATTGTAAGACCGATAATATCATATGGGTCAATAGCCTGGCATGGCAAGGCAAGTCAGAGCAATACGAGGAAAACCCTCGATAGAATACAAAGACTAGCCTGTGTCTGTATCACTGGAGCCATGAGAACTTGCCCGACCAGGGCACTAGAGATCATCACAGATCTCACACCTCTCCATCTAGTGATAGATAGATTGGACCATGAGGCAATTCTAAGACTCTCTAGGGAAGGTTCAGACATTGTGGGAATTCGGAATCAGAGAGCTTGGTCCTCTCTGTCCAAACACATCCCATCAGCAAACCTTCCCAGTGATGTAATGACAGAGAAAATTAGCATCGAGAGAACTTTCACCACGGTGCTAAGTAGCAGAGAAGATTGGGACAGGGGGCTCACAACCCAAGCTCTCAAAAAGAATACCATTAAATGGTATACTGATGGTTCTAAGACCACGACGGGGACAGGCGCTGGAGTGTTTGGGAATCGCACCAAATGCTCACTTGCGCTAGGCCGCTGCCCAAGCGTCTTTCAAGCAGAATTGCTTGCAATTGAGAGATGCGTGGAGGTGAACCTTGAAAGAAACTATCAGAAATGTGACATTGCAATACAGTCTGATAGTCAAGCTGCAATTAAAGCACTGAACTCTCATACCATTGAATCTAAAATGGTATGGGAGTGCCGAAGGAAGCTCAATGAGCTAGGCAAGAAGAACAGGGTCTACTTAGTCTGGGTTCCCGGCCACTCGGGAATAAAAGGCAACGAGGAGGCCACTTGCCAGGAAAGGAGCACAAACTCCATTTACTGGCCCAGAACCCTTCTGTGGCACAGATAAAAGCACCTACAAGAAGGAGTTTCTGGAGAGGGAAAAAACCGTAAGAGAAACACTCTTGCGGGATACCCCTGGATTGGATCATTCCAAAAAGTTTCTAAAAAACTTTGATACTGCAAGATCCAAAAGGTATTTGGATCTCAGCAAGAACAAGCTACACCTACTCACTGGATTTCTCACAGGACACTGTCGCCTCAAGAAGCATCTAATGAGATTAGGTCTAGCAGAGGATGACGAGTGCAGATTCTGCGGGGAAGAGGAGGAAACTCCGGATCACCTGGTGACGGAATGCCTCGCCATTGATAGCCAACGCAAACAGTGCCTTGGAATAGCAGCCTGCAGTAGTGAGGAAGTATCCTCCTTGAAGCCAACTCAGATACTGGAGTTCATTAGAACTCTGGAACTGGAAGGCGAGTTGTAGACCGCGTATAGGCGAGTGCAACTCAGGTAGGGGGCACAATAGACCTTATGGTCGCAGTGCAATGTAACCCTCTCTTAAATCTAAATCTAAATCTAATCTAAACTAAACCGAAAATCGTGGTGATACTCTTTTGGCGGTGAAACACATCATGGTCATTTAGTGAACAACCATCTGCAAAGGTTGTTTTATGATGGATAGCCAACAATGGCCACGTCTTTGGCTACCTCTATCCCCGACCTATCAGTATTTTTGGTTTGGGGACCACTCAAAATTAACATTTATAACACCATTTTAACCACCATAGAAGACTGCATACGACGAATCAGAACAGCATTTTAATTTGCAATCAATAAGATTAACCACCTATGAATAGTTCCAACTTAGGTGCAAGAAATACCGGGAAGTTCAAGGGCGTCATTATGAACTTTATTGGAATACAATTTTAATTTTTTACCTAGAAATATGATAATTTGGCAATGATTTCAAAGACGATGATTTTAATATTTTAATTTTTAACTATTGGTCTCTTTATACTTCCAAAGTGCTTGAAGTTTTCTATACAAATTCTGGTGTTGGTTTCTGTTTCTGTGGGTATCACATAGAGATTGTATTATATGTTCTTGAAATAACTTTATCACATTCTCTATAATAATAAATAAACTCAAATAATCCTTATTTGTATAATTAAAACTTCTCGGCATGATACTGAAAATTTTCAAATGAAAAGTATTAGTATTGAAATTTTTTACGCTTGTTTGACGTTTATTGACCTTTGTTATTATTTTCTAATGCAAATATGGCCCAATTCTAACACAACTTTAAAGATCGGTAGCCTTTTTACATAGAAAAAAGTCAATTATTTCAAAAGCTACCAATTTTGGGTCAAGAAGACCTTATACATAGTTCCCCTTATTTATGCTGCTTAATACAATAAAATAATAAAAAACGGGGGTTTCCATTTGAAAAAAAATACTTTTGAATTTTTTTGGATCTAATTTTCAGGCTTCTTTTATTGATCAATCTGTACACATTTTTATCAAAATATCATAAAAATACTAATAAAGTAGATCTTCTTCTACAAGTCAAACCAAATTAAATATTAAAAGCTTCTTCATAGAAAAGATTGATAATTATGTTTTCGACTGCCTCTTTGGTTCTACTGAATGTCATAATTATAGCTGATATATCAATGAACATGTATTCCATTTATGAAGCTTTACAATAGTATTGTGTCTTATACCTTTATATACTCTATTTTGTTCGTGTTCGTGGTAATGCCACTTTTCGTTTTTGGCCAAAATCACATTTAGAATAAAAAAATGATTTTTAAATTCTCTTCAAGTACGTTTACTAGAGATATTATTTTTCCTGCAACATAGACGTCAAACTGTACCATCCCGTTTTTTGTTTCAGAGGTTTCACCATTCTATATTCGGAGATTACGGGGGTGATCAGACGAAAGAGAAGCTAGACTATAAAGGTTCCCCTTGTCACCGGGTTCAGAAACCTAATTAGCAAAGCAAAAATTTTGAAATGTTCTTAGATTCAGCAAATTATATTAATAATATGCAGTAAACGATGTCATAGTAAGGTGACATATAAACAGTTGAGGTAGAACTGAAATAATGACCCCATAGCAGCTTGAAAATGCGAAACTATATAATGGAATATATTTCCGATGTAATATCCAATCAATTATAATGACGGAATTTATACCGACCATCAATATAATTGATTTTGTATCGTTTATATTTATTTAATGTGGAGTGATAAATCCATTATGACTGGCATCGGAAATCCTATAAAAATCGTACTTAATAGAAAACTCAAATATAATAAATAGTAACCAAGAAAGGCAATCAGTTAAATCTTACCGATTATCGCACAAATCTGTCCAAAACTGTATTTATCCACCTCATTTGGGGCTATTCTGTAAGCCAAACGATTTTTTTAAGGCCCCATTAAAAAATAACGAACCTCAAATCTAAATAGATATTCAGTAACCTGCATCCAATAATTTCATGATTGATTAGAATCCATTACGTTAGCTGCTATTTTGTAAGCTAAAATCATGCGACAAATTTAACATATCGAGGAAAATTTTTAAGACTTGGGTATTTTTTTTCTTAAAAAATAATTTTGTAGGGGCATTTAGAGATAGTTCTCTGCGCATTCAAATATAAATTTTGGTGTTAGATGAATATAGTTGATCTTTATATAATATATAAAACTTTGGTTAGGAATTTGAAAAATGGTTGAAAAATTATCAAGATTACCCATTTATCAAAAAGTTTTGATAAAGGCTTTGCAACTCTCTGATTAGCATGTAAATATTGCTAAAGTGTCCTAAAAAAATGTTCAATATATTCAAGCGACCTCAATGTATAGGGTAGTCATTATTCAATTAAAAGTATAACGAATAGAGTAAGTAGATATACCTAACCTAACCTAACCTAAGCAGTGAATAGAGCTGTCCAGAACTATGACATACGCAATTTAAAAATGGCTGCTGGGAGTAAACAAACCGTCATTTAACATGGGATTCAAGCATTTTTGGTGAAATTTAAACGTATTTAAAGAACTTTACAGTGTATGTAAGTGTAGAGAACGTAAAGACCTATTATTTAATAAGTTTAGAGAGACATGATCTTGCTCTGTCATAGAGGTGCAGGCGTAAAATAGACGTGTTTTGGATTGAATGTGCGTTTCAGGAAGGAACCTTGTCGGTTGGATTTTCGTATGTGTGTGTGCATTGAAAGCAAACATAATGAATGCAAGAAGTGACTACTATTGTTAATTCGAAGCTAACCACCCTGATGCTGCTAACTGGTATAAAGAAAACAATCAGTGCCATACGAACTGTAGATGCATTGAGTATTCATGAAAGTGATATTAGCTATGATCCAAAACATTCTCCCACCATAACATGTATGGATAAAGTCATCTATTTGGTATAAATACAAGCTATAATACGAAAGAGCAGATGTAGGCTTTCAAAAGTGCATATAAGTTTTTTGAAGCCAGTTTTGTTACAAAATGTGGAGTAACTAAAGTTAAGGACTTCAACGTTTTGCTGGCGACTGTAGGTTCTGTTTGGCAAAGCTTTGATTATTCATAAAAGAGTAGTAATGGCAGAATCGTTGGGAAGGTGTTTTACAAGATCCATTGCTTTTGTTCCAACATGGTGCATTTGTAATGAGCCTTACGATGGGCAAGCGATGATATGTTATGGAATGCGAGATAAAGTGGTTTCATATGAAATATGTTGGATTGTTAGATGTACTCAGTGATATTTGTCTATGAGAGAATTGTACGTGTTTGGCAGTACCTAGCATGTAATAATTATGCTTGTGTATTTGTACTGTATGATATGTAACTCTACATTTTTGTAAATTTATTTTTGGCTTGAAATTGGTAACATTAGAATTGTTAATCTGTTCATGTAATGTTTCATTTGAGTAAATTTTATTAACTTTTTAAATGGTTTGATTTATTTATGAATGTACCTAGTACATTACAGTAAAACACGTAATGTCCTTAGAAAAATTGTATAATATCTCGAAGTCTTGTGCTGCTAGAATTCACCACGCAACAAAAAGAAGGCATTATTTGAATAATTATACGCATTGGTAGATTAAAAACGTATCCTTTTTAAGAACTGAATAGTATTCTAGGCTTATTTAAACGTATTGTTTACACCCAGACGCCATAATGGATCTTCAACTGACAGCTCGTTGGACAGCCCTATAGATTTTTGTTCTCTGTGCTGTAGTCCGTTGTAACATCAAGAAACAATAAGTTTACCCATCTTTTCGATCATCGCTTTTGATTATCTATTATATTATTAAAACGCTAAGCCTTAAATTGTGATCACTCTTTTAGACCTTTTATCATAAAAAAAACCACACATACAGGGTGGTTCTCGGGAAAGACATCGTCTCAAATATTTTCATGTTTGTCGCATTTCCGGTTATATCTAAGTCTAACCGATTTTGACATATTTAAGATTTTATGTCAAACATTAAGTTTGCATTTCAAAACATAAGTAATTCTCAATCTTTCCTATGAAGAAGCCTTTAATAATTAATTTTAGTTGATTTTCTTGTAGAAGAAGATCTACTTTATCATTATTCTTATGATATTTCGATAATAATTTATACGGAGTGATCAAAAAAGAAGCTTGAAAACTAGATCCAAAACAACGTCAAAATCAATTTTTCAAATGGAAATCCCCGTTTTTTATTATTTCATTGTATTAAGCAGCAACAATAAGGGAAACTTTGTATAAGGTTATCTATACCAAAATTCGATTTTTCTTAATAATTGGCATTTTTTTATGTAAAAATACTACAAATCTTTAAAGATATGTTAGAAGTGGGCCATAATAACATTATAATATAATAAAAAATGTCAATAAAATCCAAACAAGCGTCAAAAAAGTCAACACAATATTTTTATCTGCAAATTTTGAGTAATTATCATGCCGGAAAGAACTCCATTCTTCGTGGGAAATCAGACTCGTTAATCTTTCATATGCCGAACTACCGAAAATGGCTATGGATGAAAAATTACGATCTCAATATTTTCATTATTAACAATTGGTTTATTTCTACGTAGGGGAGACCCATGTTAATTGTAACAGGGTATTAAATGTAACATAACTCTTTTCCGCACCATCTATGGGCCAAATTCGAAGTGACTTTCAGAGTAGGTTCCATTGGTTCCATTCTAAAATACGACAGAAGTTCAGCGCGATCGGTTGGCTATTTACAAAGTTATCATCTAAATTGTAGATTCTACTGTCTCAGGTAAGTTTCAACTATTATATTAAATATGTAATAACTCAATTGATGCTGCACATTTTTCTGCTTTGTTGGTATTATGTGAAAGAGCATCTTTTAAGCTTCCAACCGTGATATAAATCGATCTCAAAATGTGGGGTTATGTTATTTCATTCGCGGTGAACGGCTAATTTCGGCGGGTGGTCACGTTTGTAACACTCAATGTGGGTCTCAATTGTAACATGTTACAATTGATACCCACCACCTCTTTAAATTGTTTTAAGCATTTAATTCAAAATTTTTGTGGCAATATAGTTCAAATCTTTACAGAAATGGTCAAACCAAGGAAAACAGCAAGAGGGCTAATTCCTCAAGGTTTAAAGCAAATCAGGGCTATTACTTCCCAGGAAAGAGGAACATTGGTGACCCTCTGCGTAGCTGTGAATGCTACAGGGAATTCCATTCCTCCAATGTTTATATTTCCCCTGAAAAGGTACAAGGAACATTTTGTACGAGATGGTCCCGAAAGCTGTATTGGCAGTGGGAATAAAAGCGGCTGGATGCATGAGGAGGACTTTTATTTGTTCATGAAGCATTTCGTGAAGTATGCTAAACCAAGCGAAGAGAACAAGGTGCTACTTATCCTGGATAATCATAGCTCTCATTTATACTTACCAACGATTCAATATTGCAAAGATAACCACATAACGTTGTTGACCATTTAAACGATATTATAATATTGAACAATTGTGAACAATGGATAAAAAACAACCCAGAAAAGCGCATGGTTGTTTATAATATACCGCAAATTGTTAGACAGGCACTTCCTTCAGCAATAACTCCGAAAAATATTATGGCAGGATTCTCATGCACTGGAGTGTGGCCATTTAACAAGAATATATTTTCGGACGACGAATTCTTACCTGCTCAGGTCACAGACCGGCCTCTGACCACTGAAACGTTAGCTAATACAGATCCAAATGTCACAGAAGAAGAAAATGCGTCGGAAAATGATCCTGCAGAAGTCAGATTAAAATCGCTTTCAACGACACCACCAGTTTCCGTTCAAATTAACCATTTTCCACCTTTACCGCAGAGGAGTGCAACTTCATCTCCGGCAGACATCAGGCCCTTCCCTCGAGCAGATTTTTCTAAGCCAAAGACGAATCGGAATAAAGGAAGAACTGCCATCCTTGCCGACACCCCTGAGAAAGACGAGATCGTTGAAAAATATAACAAAAAGCAGATCTTAGTGGCAAAAAAACAAATAGCTACTAAGGAAAGGGTTCAAAGGATCAAGCAAACTAAGAACCGGGGGAAGACACACGAAACTGCAAACGATTCTTCATCGGATGAAGAGGAAACAATTTGTCTCAAATGTTGCGGATCCTACAGGAACAGCAAGGAGGACTGGCTACAGTGCCGCCTATGCAAGAAATGGGCGCATTCCTCTTGTGCGAATAATGACCCTTTGTTCGTTTGCAACAATTGTAAATCAGATTAGGCAGAATAATATAATGTTTTGTTATTTCTTATTATTCTAAGACCAGAATACTTTAATGTTTTGTTTTTAAGGTATATTTATTTATTTTTGTACCCTCAAATGAATATTTACTTATGTTGTTATATTTATCAGAAATAAAACTTTTCTTTTTTTGTATTTGATTGTTGTTACAATTGACACCGTCTACTGTAACAAATGAAACCTACCCGGTTTCAATTGTCACATATGTCATTCTTGAATATTTCTTTTTTTCTACGCCGACTGAACGCAATTTTTCCAATATAAAAATTAAACTGTCATTTACCACAGTCGGAAAGAATTAAAAATAAATAAACGAGCATTCTGATGCCTCCACGTTACCGCGTATTAAATAAAAACGAAGAAATGTTACAATTGACATGGGTCTTCCCTACTTTAGGCTTTATAGTTCCAAAGTTCTTGAAGTCTTCTATAATTTTGTTAACAGATTATGGTGTAGGTTTGTGTTTCTGTTGATATAGCGTTGCGAATGTATTACATATTTTTGAAATAACTTTATCAAATTCTCCATAATCAATAAGTAAATTCAAATAATCTTCATTCTTATAATTAGGTCTTCTCGGCATGATAATTACACTAAATTTGCAAATGAAAAGTATTGTGTTGACTTTTTTGATGCATGTTTGACTTTTATTGATATTTGTTATTATTTTCTAAAGCAATCATGGCCTACTTCGAACACAACTTTAAAGATGTGTAGCATGTTACATTGAAAAATGAAAAATTGCCAATTATTTTAAGAACTACTAATTTTTGGTATCGGCAACCTTTTACAAAGTCCTCCTTATTTTTGCTGCTTATTACAATAAAAACAGGGGTTATCATATGAAAAAACTTACTTTTGACTTTTTTTTTGGATCTAAGTATTTTTCAAGCTTCTTTTTAGATCATTCTGTATAAATTATTATCAAAATATCATAAGAATACTGATGAAGTAGATTTTTTTCTAGAACAAAATTAACCAAAATTACCTAAATATTAAAGGCTTTCTCATAGGAAAGATTGTTAATTATGTTTTCGACTGTAACCTTAATTTTTGACATAAAATTTAAAATATGTCAAAAACGGTTAGACTTAGGAATAGGACATTATACATAAAATATTTTCAAAATTCTACCATAAATCAAAAAATGTGGTAATATACAAGGTATTCTATTAAAAATTACAAAGTCGGCATCTACTTCCGGTGTAACCTGAAATGCAAGTAACATGAAAATATTTTAGACGCATGTCCCTCAGTGACTTCAGCGTGTCACCAAATTTTCAGACTGTTTGTATTTAAATTTTGCTTAACAATCGATCGATGTCTTTCCCGGAGAACCTCTCTGTATAATACACCAAACTGAATTTGATAACATGTAGATTTCCCAAAAACTATCTAAACTATCTGAATCTTGATGTTCAAAACCATAACAAATAATTTTATTTCTATTTGGCCTAGCTCCTAGCAGATGACAGCACATAAAACTGCATACAGTTTTATCATGTCCGAAGCCATAGTATTTATTTTTGAACGAAGGAGCCAAACGGAGGAGGTATACAATTCGAATGTATGTTTGCATGTTTTTTATGGATGTTCGTGCCTTTTGCATAGTAAACATACTCCGATTTTGATGATTATTTTTTAATTGAGAAAAGAGTATTAAGAATTGGTCCTATATTCATACAAACTCAAATCCGAAATATTCTTACCTCCAAAAACCATCCCTGAAGGGCGTGGAGGGTGCAATTTATCTCGAAAATCTGAGACTTCCAAATTAAAGACCAGATTATTTGTAGTACCTTTCAATTGGAATATTTTTTCCATATAGTTACGATTTTCGAGTTAGAGCAGTGGTAATATCTGAAATTTGCATATTTCCACCACGATGTCTTAAGATCTCTGAATAATAGCAAGTACAAGCAAGGAATATATGTTGGTAAAATTATAGGAACTATCTTCTTTGGTATGAGTGAATGTTCAACAATTTTTATGAGTAATGTTACACTCAAAAGTGTGAAATAAGTATTTTGATCCTATCTAATCGTATCAATTTGAAAGATGAGACATAAACTTTCTCTACATATCATATGCTGTAACAACTCTACTTCTTTGTAATCCTTCACGACTTGTGATAATATTTTTAGAAGTTAATGTAATAATACAGATTTGATAACAATATTTTCTAGGCATTGGTGACCCAAATTACTTTTGATAAGCATTAACTGTTATGTACACTTGGCTCTGTACATAAAAATAAGCAATATTACCAGGTTATCACTATCATTGACCTTGACCATACCAGATTATATTTTTTACTAATGATATTTAATTAGTAATTAAATAAATGATTAAATATTGAAATTGAGCGTTGTTGATATAATAAGAAATTTATTTAGGAACAAGCAACTACATGTTCTGACTTGCCATGAACATTCATTTGTAATACGGTTAAATGAAAACTACTACTACTTACATGCTCCAGATGAAATGTAATAATTTTGATTAAAAACATTCGATACAATTAATATATTATAATATAAAAATCGTATTAATTTTATAAGATTTATTATATCCTAGGATTTTATGTTTTGTAATTCTTATTCTAATTTATTTAAAGAAAGGTTATGTATATCGACAGAGTTCCTCTAGGTACTTAGATATACTACGTGTATTCCTAATTTTGAAACAATATACTGTCCAGTAGAATGTAATCTATCATATCTAATTTAGATACACAAGCATTATTTGATTATCTAATGCTAAGTTTATTTCTATGACAATTTATTATCTTTACAAAATACATTTGTATGGCTCATTTCAATTTAAATCGTCTTTCCTCTTATTTATTGTTGACATGTTATTAGATTCATACCAATCAATTATTTCGAATAATAGATAAACAAATGGAAATAGTATCAGCTACCATTTTATTTACAGGCTGCTGAAAGTGGTAACTTAGAGACGTTCCAGCGACTTTATTATGCCGAGCCAACGCGACTAGGCATCAAGGATAGTCGTGGAAGAACGCCGGCTCATCAGGCGGCTGCCAGAAATAGAGTGAATATCTTACAATTCATTTTGGAGCAAGGAGGAGGTATGTGTAATTATTATGAACACAAATTATATAAGCACACTCATTTTGTATGTAATTTAATGCAATATAATAAATTAATATTGATATCAGAGGCAATAGGCAATAGGCAAATCGTTATCTTAATAATTATGTCAAGACTTTACATAATACACATTACCAGTGTTATCCGCCCCTGCGCATTTTTTTCATAGGTCACTTTCCACTTGAGCTGTATACCTAATCGGGTGTAATTTTTGACCTACTTCAAAAAAAGGAGAAGGTATACAATTCGGTTGTAAGATTGCTTTTTTGATATCCGACTTTCAACAGATCTTTACTTTTAAGAGTTTTCTGAGCCAACGGTCTGGGGGTCGGTCTGTTCGCCTGTCTATTTATCAGTCAGTGTCACGATTATTTCCGGAGCAGAAAGATTGATTCTGATGGTACTAGGGTTTCGTAAATCCGAATTAAAAACCACAGCCTTCACTTTGTTGCCTGTCAGTCAGACTTATGTGACTGCAACAAGGACGTACAGTGTTAATAAAAACCACCTTTTAACTCATCATGTGACATATCAAATGAAAGGTATTGTTAGGAATTATTTAACTATAACCATGAGATAAATTATGGAAGCAAGTACATATCCATAAAATGGAGAATACGATGTTTATGAAACGGGCTGGCATGTGTAACATACTGATATTTCCAATTAATGGAAATAACCTCAACTCATTCATTCTAATTGTTAGAATGGATTCGGCCAACTCAATAATAAAAGGGTCGCTTAACCACGTAGCAATATCTGAGTGAAGGTTTTTATTGAGTGAAATACCCATTGAAAAGAGCGTATTTGTACTGTAATACTTTCTAGGATAGTTTCACATACCTATATATTCAATGAATCCAACATAAGTGTCGACGAAATACCCTTATTTGTTTTGAGTGTTCTCACCGATTAGCTCCGCATCTAGTCAAATTAATAAATTTTTCTATCTGTGATGGAAAGACTTCAGATACTTTAAAATTGACAAAATTGTACCGACCTTCAAAAAAGACGCCAAGGATCTCCTTTCTAATTATCTAGCTATTTTCAGCATTATTGCAAAAATCAGTTTTTGGTCGAATAACATATTAATTAGAAATCAACAGGTTCATTAGAAATAAGCAGCATGGTTTTAGACGGGATTATCAGCCAAACAGCTGTACTATTCATGATAGAATCGATACGAATGTTTACCTATGGTGTGTTTTTTAATAGTTTTTATTACTTTCGGTTCTACTATAGACAGACTCCGCAGCGATTTCTCAGGCCCCAAACGGTCTATAGACTTGAAATTTCGAGTTTGTACTTAGAGGTGAGATCCAAAAATGATTAATTATCTTATCTGATTCAAGCAAGATCAAACTATTTCTTCAACATGGAACAACAATGTCGGACAATGCGATCCGTCACTAGAATTACGCACGAAACATCTACCCTTTGTCTACACGATCAAGATGCAGAGAGAGTTTATATACTCTCAGGCAGATCGTCGTTTATTTTCTCAATATCCAAGAAATCCCGTGCTCCTTTCTTAGCCAGTTCGTCAGCTCTCTCATTTCCTGTTATAACCGAATAAGATGGTATCCAAATTAGAGTCATCTGTTTCCTTTGGTGATGTGCTTTGATTTGTTTATGAAAAATGGTTTTTATTTGTTGATTGGCTTCTATCGGAAGTTTTACGTTTTCTGTGAATATTAACTCTATTGCTTTTTCTATGGCATATCCTTCACATGAGAATATTGAGCATGCTATTGGCAGTTCGTAATGAAATTCCCTGTTATCCATTATAACCGCACATACATTTCCTTCTTCATTTTTGGAACCATCTGTAAATATCATTATTGTTTCTTTGTAAATGTCACATAGTTCCATAAAAAAACGTGTTGCCAATGATGGTGAAATAGTATTTTTCTTGAAAAATTCAGTTAAACCAAGATTTATATTTGGTGTTGGACTATTCCAAGGTGGTTCAGCGTCAAGTATTTTCTTTCTTAAATGCATTTGGGTAAGTTCTGCTTTTTGATGATATTCCTTGATTCGAACGTGAAGTGGTTTTCATTTTTTTTTTCTTGTGACTGTATTTAAGGGTATGAGGGTTATACAGAGAAACTAAGTATGAAGGATTATTGGGTTGTGACGTTAAATCTGTTGCATACTTTAAACTCATTTTCATTCTCATAAACTCAAGTGGAGTTTCTCCAGCTTCGGCTAATATGCTGTTTCTTGGACTAGACCTGAAAGCTCCTGTTGCTAACCTCAAGGCAGTTGTTTGAATACTGTCTGATATTTTAATAATGTTATCATTAGCTGAGTCATATATAATGGAGCAATAGTCTATTTTTTGTTGTATAAAAGCTCTATAGGTTTTAATTATAGTTTCTCTGTCCAAACCCCAGTTTATTGAAGAAATGTACTTTATTATATTAAGTTATTTTTTATATGCGGTATCCATGATAATTTGGTACCGAAAATAAGTCCTAATATTTTGACTTGATTTTTATTCTCCAATGGTTTGCCATGCAGTTCTAGAGGAATAATAGAACTTTTCTTCTTATTTCTACTAAATATAATTTCATGAGATTTTGTTTCCGAAAATTTACAGCCTGAAGTATTTTCCAATTTCTGAAGTTTGGTCATGCAGTCTTGAAGGAGTTTATGTAGACTTTCAATATTTTTTCCATTGCAGATTGATAATTCAAATCATCAGCGAATAAAATTCCTTTAACTTGTGGTGAAACTTGATAAAGAATATCATTGATTGAGATCAAAAATAATAGAACACTTATTATGGAGCCTTGTGGTACCCCATTCTCAATTAATGTTATCTTTGAGACATATTTATTATTTATTCTGACTTTAATAATCCTTTCTTTTAGATTTTTTTTAACAAATTCTTTCTTCAAGTACTTACCATTAACTCCACAATTTTCTAGAATATCAATAGTTCTGCGTCTCCATACCATATCATAGGCTTTCTAAATATCCATAAAAATTCTTACTGACGAGTGATTATTGACAAATCCATCACTAATATATGTAGACAGAAGAACTTTGATCTGCCTACTCGGAAACCAAATTGAGTATTGGCAAATAGGTTATTTATTTCTAAAAACCATCTAAGACGTTTACTTAGTATTTTTTCTATCAATTTACACATTGTGTTTGTTAATGCTATTGGTCAATAATTGTCTGGTGAGGTCTTAATTTTATCTGGCTTACAAATGGGTATCACAGTAGCTTCTTTCCACTAATATGGAAATGTATGTGTTTCAAAGATAACATTGAAAATTTCAGAGAGATACTGGATTTCTTTCGTTCGTAATTTTTGAAGTAGTATATTATAGATTCCATCTGGACCTGGGCTGGTGTTTTTGGAGTATTTGGAGTACTTCTTCGTATAATTTTTTGTGTTTAAGTCATCTAGGCCCTTGTAACGAGTGGAGGAGTTTGCTCTTGTTATTGGAGTATCATCATATTTATTCTTGAATTGTAGAAACGCTTCATTATAATTCTTAGAGCTTAAATTTTTCGCAAAGGTATCTGCTAATAGATCTGCTATTTTAACTTTCTCCTGAATGACACCTTCTGAGGTAATCATAGCAGACATTTGTGATCTTGACTTTTTTCCATTGATGGCTCTTAATTCTTTCCGGGCTTGGTTTGTTGTTGTGTTTAAATTCACTGAAGCTACAAAGTCTTTCTATGTTTGTCTTTTCTGCTGATTTAGACATCTCCTCACCTCAGCTTGATATTTCTTATAATTTATTTTATTTACTTCTGTATTGTGTTTTTTGTAACGATTGAATGCACGTTTAGCTTTCCTTGTAGCATCCTGACATTCTTTATTCCACCATGGAACAGGCGTTTTGTTCGCTCTAGATATTGGGATTGATTTTTATGCTACCTTTTTCAGTAGATTAGTGAATTTTATTAAAGCTACTTCTATGTTGTTTTGATTTAGAGAACATGAGATTGTAAGTGAATGTAGATTTTTTAATATGTAATCCTCATATGCATCCCATTTAGCTTTTTTGAAATTCCATGATTTAATAGGTTCTCCTGGGGGTTGTTTAATTCTCGGAATATCTATTATAAAAGGATAGTGATCACTGTCGTATAAATAATGTGTAGCTTTCCAGCTTAGTTTAGCTATCAAGTCTGGAGTGCATACAGAAATGTCTATATTACTGGTTTTTCCAGTAGCAATGATGAAATGAGTACCTTGTCTGGGGTTATTCGTTAATGCTAGGTCATATTTATCTATCCATCCTTCAATCTCCAAGTATTATGTAAGGTAATTGATCAGATATATTTGATAAATCCTGACTGGTTATCCGTCTGCTATTGGGTAGGTATAAGTTGCAAATTGTAAAGGTAATTGTACTATGAATAGATACTGCCACTGCTTCAATGTTAGAATGAATTGTGATGTTCTGATGAGGGATGGTTTCTCTGACAAATATAGCAACTGCCACTGGCATGGTCTGTTATCCTGTTCTGAGAAACGTTTAATTTTTAATGAAATATTGGTGCTTGAAATTTGTTTCTTGTGGACAAATAATATTGGTTCTGTAGTCTTTTAGAAGAATTTGAACTATTCCTGGTGGTTGTTGAACCCATTCAAGTTCCATTGAACTATAGCCATGTTATTAATTTTCTTCTTCTGTTACTGATAATTCTGTGGAGGAGTCTATGCTGATTTCTATATTACTAAGCTTTCTAGTGAGTCTTGAAAATGTATTGTAACGTTTAACCCCATGCTAAACGTTGTGGAGTGAGTTCACTTGCGTAATACTCAAAGTTCGCAGATTGCTTCCAATGGTTTATTTCCAAACAGTCAGTACACGAGCTTCTATTATGGTACAACTGTCACCACTTGTCACCTTGACAATCTATACTATCACTGTCTTCACCGACAGAACTACTATTAACCTCTGATTCCACAGACTGACTGTTATCAACTGACTTTATAAGACTCACTGACTTCATAAGACTGACTCTGTCCCGTGATCGACACGGCTTTATATACCTGAATCATGACATTCATCGAGAATGTTCTATGACTATCTAGACGCATATAATTAATGTTCTAGATCCTTGTCAAACTGACAATACTATCACAAATTTGTACCTCACATATAGTTTCTCGAAGGATCGAGAATAACTCTACCATAATTCTAGAACAACATAATGAAATATACAAGCAACAACTATAGCAAACAAGGTAGTAGAATGAATAGCTAATAAAAGAATAACAACCATAAGTAAATGTCCACCTATCCACGTTACAGTATTTTTTATTGACATTGAGTTGAACATGGGGTATAGAACACACATTTCTATTATAGATGGTATATCTTTATTATATCTATTATTGCTCGTATATTCTTTTTTCCTTTAGTATTTTCCAGTAGGCTTTTGAGCTCATTAAAATTAAGAGGGAAGGAAGATTCTGGATTATTAAAATAACTTCTAGATACTGTAGACTCGAATGATGAGCTTCAGCCGCATGAGTAAGTGTTTAAGATTTCTTATTCTTTAGAGCTCTTATATCAAATGGTTTGGAGAATCGATATACTTCTAAGGTTTCTTTTTGTTGGTCTTTGTTGAGATAACTGAGCTAGTGGATTCTGTTGTCGATAATGGTCTTTTATTCAATTTAGTTACTTGAGTATTAAAATTTTGTTTTACAGAATTTACATTCGATATATTTATATCTGATAATTTCGTGTTTTCGTCCATTTTTTCGGAGTTGTGTAACTGGGTTGACAAATTATTATTAAATGTCGTGGATGTTTGAAAAATTCTAAGAGTTGGGGGATATTTGAGAGGACTTCCATTCGCTTGTTGTTGATTTCATTTATTGTTTGACAGGCAGTGATATCTTATGAATTGTGATTGTTTTGGATTTGAGAGTTGGTAACGCGACAATCCTTGGCTAAACGTCCTTCCTTCTTGCAGTTAAAACAAATTATTTGGTCAACTGAAGAATAAATCCAATATGTCGTATTTTCATGGGATATCTTTATATTGCCCGGAATTTTATTAACATCATCAGGATGAATATAGACTTGTCGACGGAAACTGAAGATATGTGCATTATGTTGTTCTGTATATCCAGCTCGAATTGAAGTTACCATTGATACTTTTCTTATATCTGTTTTTTTCAGTATATCCTTTAAAGTATGATTTGGGATTACTGGGGATACCTTATAAAAAAGCAATGCGTTTATTCTTAACAATCAGAGATATTATTAATAAGGATTGACTCATTATTTTGATGTACTTAGGGGATGTTGTAAGTTATTCTACGTTTTCTTTTGTTGCTAGGAATACACATACTCTAGCATTTGAAATTTTTGAGACAAACCATATATTCTTAGGGTCATTTATAGTGGCAATTCAAATGACGTAGTCTTTTCTAGATATACCTTCGATTGCATAAATAACTATGGCTTGGCTTTTCTGTGGAAAAGTATTTCGCTGGGTTGTTTCTGAATAGGATGCTCTCTCGGAATTTGAATCATTTTCTTGGATTGAATAATGGAAAACTTCTGCTTTCTCCATGTTGCTGCTGATCCAGGCTCCTGTCAATATGCTGCCTTGAAGGCCTGGTTCCACCTTCTACTGTATGAATTTCTATACACTCTACTATTGTTTAACCAGTCACTGAGTAAAACATACACGTCTACCATAAGCAAAAACGTATTGAGAAAAACTTGAGCTGAATGTTTGTGACAGATATCATCAAAATTGATTAACTTTGTTGTTGTAGTTGATAAACAAGTAATTTGTTATTGAATTGCTGGCAAATAGATATACAAAAGTATAGTTCAAATCAAGAGAAGGGGAGATAGCAGTTGTAATCATCGGTTCTGTTTAAATCTTAAATGCCCAATAAAAGCAAAAAAATCCATTTGTTTGACTTATGCCATGCGTTCGATTACTTGGACCTTAGTTTTACGCCTATTCGGTATGTTGGACGCGGCCGGTATACGCGATCTCGTAAACTCTTGGACTCATTATTATGTTATTAATCGCCCATTCTGTGTAGTTGTTTACAGCGCCCTGTCTAATATATTTCATCTTAACTTGAGAATGCAACAAGGAGAAATCTTAGTTCCCATACTCTCTTTGCTTCATATAAATGCCAGAATATCTCAGAGATGAGGAATACATACTTATATTTTATATATGCTGATGATACCACTAGTGAAGTAAATCCCTTGAATCATAGGCAAACGGAACAATTTAGCTTTGAACTTGGAAAAAACTGTAACTATGTGTGCACTTCTCGTATGGTGACAGAGATATTGACAATTCTTCTCTTATGTCTCAAATTGGCAACCAAATTATAGCAAAAACACGGCAGCAAGAACTAAATTACTCGGCACTATTATCGATAGCAACTTACACTTTGTAAACTACGTGAACCGAATTTGCAATAGATTGGAAAAATCCTATTTTATTATTTTGACACTGAAAAAATATATGTGAATAAACAGGTCACAGTAAACTAATATACTCGATAATAAATCAAAATATTGTTGTTTGGGATCAATCCACTGAGTGCTTTGGAATATATGTCACTCAAAAACGTATCAATTAACTTATTTTCAATATCGATATTAGAGATAGCTGCCGCAGTTTATATAAAAATAAAGGAATTTCAACAGCACCTATGATATACATTTACATAATACTAAACTATATCTCTCAAAGGATTTACTCCAGAAGAATTGCGATTCATACAACTACACTACTTGAAATGCTAACAAAATATATTTATGTAAACATAAACATTGTAAAAAAAATCTCCCTGCTACTCTGCCTCCGAACTGTTCCATAAATTACCTTCCAGTCTCAAAAACATTAATTCAATTAATAGATTGAAGAAAAAAATATCTGTTGGAATAGAGCTTTCTTACCACGAAGGAAAGAAAAATGTTATTTCAGATCTTGCCAAGGCTTGACCTGAGTGAGACCTTGTCGTCACTAGTGCTCGGTACTGAAGACGCGAAAACGCGAGGACCGCTCTAAAAGGCTCTAGACAGTTTATGTTTATAGGCCATGGCTCTAGCCGTCACCAGCAATGCAAAGCAGGTGAGGTCATGCTGATGATGAAGTATTGACACCTAATCCCTTTTTATTTGGAACTTCAAGTGGAGCACAAATTCCTGGTATATTCAATGAACACGATTTGTTATCACGGAAGCAATGGAGCATTTTCCAATTGTCGATCATTTTTGGCGCTGACGGGTGCGAGAATACTTACCCATTTTAAGCAAAAGAACAAAATGGTTCGCTACTCCGGAGAGAAAAATAGCAGTTAACGATGCGGTGATAGTTATGGATTCCGATTTTAGTAGAAATGTCTGGCCTAAAGGAATTGTTATGTAATTATATTCAAGTAGATACTGATGGTCAAGTTAGAATCGTCGATGTGAAAACTAAAATGGGAATATTTTGGCGACCATAAGCAAAACGATATATTTTAGAAGTCAACAAAGAAAAGTAATGACTCAAAGTCATTAATTATATCATTCACTTGATTTATAATTTCTGTAATCCAGTAGGTTTTGTTGTTATATATTAAGTTGTCAATAAAATTAAAAGACATAAGAAATTGCTGTATAAATTTAATCTGGAAATAAGTTAATAAAACTCAAATAAAGATGAATTCAATTGGTAATCTCCGACAAATCAAGCCGTAGGCACATACCTTAAATATTGGCGAATTTCTGGAACGGATGTCAGGCCGTTTATAGATAAGACTTAGTTTATGTACTGTTTTTTGTAATTTTAGTGTTATTTTCGACTTTTTGTCTGGGTGTTCTTTTTCTGTTTGCTCCTTTTAAATGATAGACGGCTCCGATTTTCATAATTCTTTTTTCATTTGAATGAGGACTATTTGAGAGTTGGTCCTATTAAATGATATTTATATATCGACATTTAACATGTTCTTAGCCCAAACTATTCCCAAAGGGGGCAATTTTTTCGACAATCGAAAACTTCAGACGATTTTCTTTTCAAATTTGTATTTACCTAGATAGGATTTTACTTTTAAGTTTATCCATATAGATGGCTTCTAAAATGGCTGGACAGAATTCGATAAAATTTTTAGAATTTTAGATTTTTACAAAGATTTGCATAAAGGGATTTTCAGGGTCGAAAAATCGATTGATGATACTTTCATATTCAATGCATGTGATCCTAGAGGTCCACATGTGCTTTTTTGAGAATAGCTACGCAGATTGCGATACAAATTTCATTATGAGGTTTCGATGTCGAGTTCGATTGGTGATACTCTCATATTCCGAAAAATCGTTATTTACCATAATTCAAGGTGTTGATCAAACGAGAAACTGAATTTTATTCATGACGCCCATACCCAACATCCACAAAACTTTGTGTTTCACAAATTCAACAATGTTTGGATGGGAGTTTTAGCTACCGTAAGTAGCCTCGTGATGGATGTATTGTAATCGTATAAAATATTCGGTGTCTGTCATTCCACACACGTTTTGGTACCTTTCAGAAGTCCCTAATTTCTCAAAATATATTTTTTCTGCTATTGGTCTACCTGTCTGTCTTTGCCAAGATTATCTCGGAAACGAATGGATCGCATTTGTTGGTTTCAATTTTGTTATGCATATCTAACGATATTGATGAAACATGTCTAGACCATACTGCTTAAAGTCCTTCATCACCTGCTATAAAGCGTATCTCTGCGAAAAACCTGAAAAAAGTTATATTCATATGAACTGTAAATTTTTCTAAATGTTTATACATATTATGGCGAAACGGCTCTTCCTATGCTAAAATTGAATATGACAATTACTATCTTGGTACGCCAAAAAATTAATAGTGACACAACCTAGTCCGACGATTTTTATATTTCATGGAATTCGTTTAAGAGCGGTAGGAATGTCGTGTGTAGTTTATGACACAGCTAACTTCTGCAGGTATCTGTTTTTTAAATGAAACCCCGTTTAAATGAATGATTAATGAAAAAAAAGTTATTAAACCCGGGTAACCAAAAGTTAGCCGCAACCACGATCATTTACTCAGGTCTTGCAACTGGAGCTTTGTACATGGGACTGTTAACGTGTTGATCCGCCAGGATCGCATCTGTAGAGGGATCAGTGCTACTGATGGCGAAGAGTTACGAAGATGCCACGAAGAATACTCGAAGTAGAGCTCATATAGCGCCCTGCGCCTACTGTTACTAGAACGAATTACGAATTCTTGGGTCCAATATATTTTTCTTCAAAATGATGATGATTGATGGCACTTTTAAAACAGAATGTTTGATTTGAAGTACCCTGTGACGCTTATTACATTGCGGCGAACACAATAAAATAAAATTTTGGAAAAGAATTGCAATAATAAACTGATTATTACGTAGATAGATAATGTTTATTGTTTATGTATGTATTCGTAATTTCTCATATGGTATTTTTTTATCCCTCTACAACCACGCCACCTGGTCTCTAGCTCATTAGGAGTCTAACTTTCATAGCATTAAGTAGTTAGGAAGACGCAAGACCCGAGTAAATGGTTATGGCCGCAACTAACTTCAAATCGAATTTTAAGTTGTACATTGACAATAAGACTGTCAGGCATATTTTTATACGTCTGACGTTTAATATGACCTAATTTTAGATACAGGATGATTCATGAACGGTGCGCAGGATTTAGATAGTTTTTCCAAAAATATTTAAAAAAATTGTAAACATAGGTCCCAAACGCACCGTTGATACCCTTATAATGAGTTTAAAATGTTTGCAACAGATGAGCGCTGTACCTCTAACAGTTCCAAAGATATTCACAAGAAACTTTTTTTCCAACTTTGACCCCGTGTATCTTGAAAAAGGTGCGTTTCCGAACCCGTGATTATGAAAAAAAAAACATATTCTTGGACAAACCACCTTAGCCTACAGTCCTGCGTACCTTTTATGAATCACCCTATATAGCATATTGCTTTCATTTTGGAAAAAGGATCTGTGGGCTAGTTGTAAAGTTACCTCCTATATATCCGAAGAGCAAGGGTTCAAATCCTGAATTTGTAATAAAAAATTGTGAAAAAATATGTTTATCAATATTTAAAGAAACTAAATGTCAAACTTCGGCTTGTGCTAAATGTATACATATATATATATATATATATATATATATATATATATATATATATATATATATATATATATAAAAAATGTACCTGTCAGTCTGATTGTCAATGTGCTATTTAAAATGCGATTTAATGTTAGTATGGGCTAATTTTTGTTAGGCTACCCGGGTGTAATATATTATATTGGCATTTATCATTCATTTAAACCAGGATTCATTTATATATACACTATAGGTAGAAAACCAACTTCCTTGCAGAAGTAAGATAAAGAAAAGTCGATGCATACTTATCTGTTGAGATGTCTTGGAAAGGCTAACGCAGGAATTTATCGATAAGCTTATTTATTGTCAGGAGATGAATTGTTTTATCAACATCGATAGAGCCGTTTTCGCGCAATAGCTTTGAGCAAAACACTTTTTTTTTGTGCTCATCAGCTATTGCGATTAGAATGACAATCTCGTACAACAGGCGTACGGGCTTATTACTTTTCATCACAAACGACAAATCAATGACTGAAAATACCTTCTCTATATTCCATGATCATTGAGGCGCAAAGATCTGTTGATAGCCTTATACTGAAAATTTGACCAGATTAGAAAACTATCTAAATATTTAATTCGGATAGATGTGGGAGACCAGACATTATTATTTAATTGTCTGTCTGGAACTCAGGCAATAATCACTTTTATAAAATAGAATAAACTTGAATAAGTTAAGCTCCTTACATTTATCTTACTTGGATAATTTCAAAATAAGATCACATTAGATAACATCATATATTATGTTTTATCAATCACGGTATTTGAATGGGTAGATGCGTTGACAAATTTAAAATATAGTCTATCAATAATTTTATAGATAATAATAGAACATAAAAAAGAAAACAAAAATTGGATAGAGTATCCAAAGTTCTTAAATGTACATACGAAGACTCAAATATCAACTTATTCCAGAATAACAAAACAGACTTTTTAATAGAATACGCTTTCAACTTTAGGAATAATATTCATCTACATATTCATAATCTAGCTACTCGTACCCACTTCGCCAAGTGACAAAGTCTACTTTGTGGTGTGACGTAATAAAACCGACAAGGGAGTTTTTACGTCACACAGAATAACAACGACAGACATAATGGCTTTGTTTAGGAAAGCTTGATCTCTCAATTCGTGATTACGGTTGAATCAGTAGGAATCCTCAACCCTCAACAACGACAAGAACTTTTGTCTGGTGGAGCCTAGACTATTAAAAAGTTTATACCTACATCAGAATAATGATTGAATCTCGCAAAAACCCGTTTGCATTCAATTTGGGTTATTTTTCTGGTTTCCTGTTACAAAAGCGGTGATCAATTACAATTCATCCTAGAGACAAATTTAATTTTCCATGTACAAGCACTGCGAAAAATACCGCTTCAAAAGAGCTAAATCAAAATTAAACTATATTTGTAATGATATGATAAAAATTTGGTGCACATTGATATATCTCATTTACAAACATATTAAATCTGATATATTGTAAGGGGTATATAAAAATGAATGGGAATTGTTTATTTTCATCAGTTTATTTATTTACACACTATCTATATATATACATATATATATATATATATATATATATATATATATATATATATATATATATATATATATAATAGTAAATGGAAGTACGGCAGTAATTGTTGTATAACAAAGTGATTCTTAAGAGTTACAGTTATAATATCACCACCAACTATGTAACATCATACACCACTTCCATTTCAATAATTTTAACCGTTTTATTTTAATTTTAATCTGTTTGTGATGTAAGTTGTGTTGCATTGTAATTATGAGTGATAATCCTTTCTTAGTTAGTCTGTGCCTGTTTAAATTATGATCCTCACTTGCATTCCTTGATAATGGTAATAAATTTTACCGAAAGTTTGGGTAGCAGAAAGAGTATACTTATTTAAGCCCCAAATTAACTCGGCAGAATTCCCAATTTCTTTAAGAATCACTTTGTTATATATATATATATATATATATATATATATATATATATATATATATATATATATATATATATATATATATATATATATATTTGATTCTGAATTCTTGACTGGTTTATTATTTGATAAAATAGATTTTTGTTGGGGATGCAGTCATTTAATAAATAAAATTCTTTGGATTATGCCAAGTTTTCGAGAATGTTTATTCTCTTCGTCGGGGCAAAATTCGTGAATTTACATAAAATTAACCACAAACAGGAAAGATTTCATAGTCATCAATCAGAAGAGAATAAACATTCTTGAAAGCTTGGCATAATCCAAAGAATTTTATTTATTAAATGACTGCATCCCCAACAAAAATCTATATTATTTATAGTATATATATATATATATATATATATACTATGAACAATTTATTTTATTTTTTATTTAGAAAAAAAAGCGTTATTTATTTATGGCACCGTACTAAGGCAAACCCCTCCTCGAATCTTCAATAGAAATCTTCCAACGCCACGCGACCCGGGTATCTCACACGACCACCTCCACTCCGAACGGCGCTTACACCACATCCCAAGATTGTTACATTGCCCCCTCCTTAATTCTGATCTATCTGATCTCGAGGCTCAGCCATCTTGTCCTTGCAAGCAACACGACTTCTTGTCTACAATTGACACCTTCCTGGTGCCAATAACAACAGTTGCCTATCGTCGCCAACGATATCTTGATGCAGTGCACATCTCTGACCGATTTCTCTCGATTGCACTCACTATTTTCTCACCAAGTCTAGCAAGATACCATGCCATCCGGCCATGTAATACAGCTTCCAAATTTAGGTACATCTGTACCACTAGATCCCATCCAGGATGCACTAGTCTACATTGATGGCCTTACACCCACAGCATCTCCACGTCCTCCTACACTATTGGCTTTACACCCACAGCATTTCCACGTCCTCCGCTATCACACAGACTTAGTGACACTCACAGAAAACTGGTCAGCAATACACAGCAAGTTAACACGCCACCCGGCAATGCAGCACCACTTGCAGTATTGCATCAGCACCACAAGATTCTTACGATCGTTCCATGCCCAGCGTCGCGGACCTTTTCCATGATTCCGTCGTAGACTTCTAACTTACCAGCAACCAGATCTCAGTAGCTCTTGAGTGTTCAGAAAATGACGGTAGCCACATAGCTTAGGCTCTTTAGGTTCAATGGTACCTATGTCACATGATGACCCTCTCATCTCCTCAACCAACTACGAGGAGCATCTACAGCATCAGGGTCTGCTTTCCTCCTTTCTTCATATTTATGTTTTGCCGCAGCTCAGGATCGTCGCTGCAACAGCTATAACAGCATTTATTTCAACATTCGTTGCACGATTTATCCAGCCAAGCGTTCGCCATCTACTGATAAAATTGCCAACTGAGCACATACAAGTAATAGTTTATATATTTTGCAGCTATTTTAGAAACCGTTGCTTAGACAATTATGGACTTATAAGGTGGCCACCGCGAGCCTCGAATCTAAAACTTTGAGATTTGTTTCTCTTGTTGGAGAACAAAATTGACAAAATTGATAAGAAAACCGTACTGACTCGAGAGCAGCTTTACTAAGAATTGAACAAGCCTTGTCAAAAATAGAGCTTCTACACGTACCTAATAATACTCAAAAGCTCGCAACTTACAACTATGAAGGATTTACGTCAAACTAATTTATAAATTTTCTTATTCCATAAACTACAAACAACTTAGGTGATTGTAGTGAAACCTACTTGTTTGTAGTATAATAAAAAAATTATTTTTAAATATTAAAACCAATTTACGTGAAATATGTTTAATAAAGTTTTTCTTGTTTCATAAACTAATCATACAAACCACACAGATGATTTTAGTGAAATTTATTTATATATAAGATTTCTCTTGTATTTGTTCAATGACTATTCGCAATTTCTTATACATAAAATAATATATGCGCTCTGAGATTTCCTCTGAGTCTTATTTAGTTTGTCATGCAACTCCCATTTATCCATTCTTCGCTTCACGAAGGTTCGCTAAGACGAATTGTTTTTGATCGATAACAGGACAAGAGGAAATATTCTCTCTCATACTGTGAGAGTAGTAGGAATATCGAAAATTCACAGTAGTTTGCTGTTCTACATTTTCAAAAATTAAGTGAATTTTTAATATTTGTCACTTGTCTCTCATGTAGGGGCTTCTTTTTTCAATAATATCCCTTTTGCCTCATCTACAATAGTTTAATTGATTATTATTATTATAATTTTCTTTGTTTGAGTCACTATCACCACTCTCAAATGAAGAGTAGCTTATACATTTGTTGCTATCGGTCTTACTTCTATTCTGTACATTATTATCAGCTGCAAGTAAATTCATTGCTCCATTCAGCGCTTTTAAATGAACTGACAAAAACTTATCAATTTTAAGACTTGTTTCATTAATAAGAAATATTTTTAAGATCTTTGAAATATTCCCTGATAGTGATAAATTATAGTGGCGCAATATAAGAGCAAGAAGAGTAAGAATTCGCGCTAGTAAAAAAATTTTAAGGTTTGGAATGTTCAATGTTCTAATAAAAAAGGACATAGTACCTTGATATATCTTCTGTTTCTAAAATAATAACCCTTGTCATTTAAAAGAACAACAAACGATTGATAGCACATTTCTTTAAAAATGCCATAAAAATATTGAATATTGTAGGAGTAAGTTTTCTTTTTGATTTTCAGAGCTTTTTGAAAAACTATACACACATAAATTTCACTACAATCATCTACTTCGTTGGTAGAATATGAAATAATAAAAAAAAGTTAGATCTACTTCTAGTAAACTTGTTTCGATTTTTAAAAATTATAATTAAATTTGATAAAAAAAATTGGTATCACTACAAAACACTACAAGCGATTGAAAGAATGCAATAGAGATATCCAAAAATGTTGGAATATTTCTTTATATCTACGTATTTTTTTAATATTAAGGTTATTTTACGTATATTTTGCAAAGAGCGAAGGTAAAGTGAAACTTCCTCTTTATTGTAGTATCACAGTTTACTAAGTTAGGTGAGCTATAGCACAGACAATCTATTTGTTGGAATAGATTGTCTGTGGCTATAGTAATATCATCATGGTTTCAACACATTACAGCATACCAACATCTTTGTCAAAACAGTTGCCAGGATTCAAAACTCTACTGTTAGTTTGCTATGAGATGATTTTTGTTTTGATATCAATGGTACCAGATACCTACCAAATATGAATTTATTATTATTTAGCTTTAAATCTAATTATCCCTAAATAATGTATAATCTACACATTCGCTGATAATTGATCATTACCATGCAAATACAAATTATGATGAAGACGGTTGTTAAAATTATGTATACCTACCTTTATTCCCCCAAATGTTTCTATATTCCAAAGGGACTTAAAGTTACATTATGCTGTTCGTGTCTTTGACCGTTTGACACAACAATATCTTGAAGCGCTAAGCTTATGTAAATTTAGTAGTACGCCAGGAAATAAATTTGGTGTTACAGTTGCTGGGACTAGCAACATTACTTTAATATAGATAATTTCTTGAATTTCATAACAAAGGCTCTTTCATTTCTATAATATATGGAGTTCTTATGATAACACACATGATAAATGATATACGATGGTGATCTCCTATACTTATAGATTTATTTCGCTAAAATTCCAATAAAGATATGAGATATTTCCCGCATAATCCTTTAGATAATTCCAATGAAATATAAAAAATAAGAGCTTTTATCTAATAGTAGGTATTTAAATGACTGAGTCTATTTTTTCATGGTATTTACTACGTCATCAACTAAAACTCGCCGTAAAGAATATATCTACTTATAATTCAGCAACTCAATTTTTCTTGCAGATTTAAACAACCAAGATAATGCAGGAAACACTCCTCTTCACGTGGCTGTTGAGCATGAGTCATTAGACGCCGTTGATTTTTTGCTGCAAAGGTGAGTTGCACATGATATTAAATTATATTTTAACCTTGAAAGGTATGGACTGCTAGTTGACACACTATACTCGTTCAAATATAGAAGACTAGTTTCCATCGATAAGAGATGTTGCAGTTATACTCTAGTTTCACAAACAGTAACATAACGACGCTCACGTTGTCTATTTTGTTGACTGTAAACTGTAGAGCACTGTTGCTAGAGTGGCAAACCCAAAAATCATTGAAATGAAACGTGAAAGAGAAAAATATTAAAATAAAAGACCAAAAATACGTATATGAATAAGAAATAGGAATAAAGTGTTGCTGGGAAAACACTATCAAATCGTATCGCTCCTTTCCCGATGTATCTTAATAGCGATAACACTATGTAGACTGCAGTATCGTTATTGACCTGAGACTTGAGACGTAACTCTAGCCTTCTACGTTTTATTCAAAAACAACTTAAAGTTCGACTCTATCTTGTTAGGTTCTATGGTAATTAGGATAATAGCATACGTGGCAATTGTAATAGCATAATAAGCAACTCCGAACTTAAAGTTTTTTTTATGAATAAGGCTGTAGGGTTTTAGAGCAAATCAGGTAGAACTTTAATATTTACCATTCCATTTATACTTATATATTTTGCATTTCCCGGTTCCCATTTAGTCATTTACACAGTTTCTTCATAGGTTACAGATATGCAAATAACTATACACATGTATAACCTCTGAAGAGATTCCAACACTCCAGCCATCGGATAATATTATTATGAACTAAATCAAGCTCGCGTTAATCCCCAAGACCCTCCAAAATCTCGTAGTTTAATTATGCTCTTTGCCTTTGCTATTTGCAGGGGACAGACTGAACAATGTCTTTGTGGATGGATAAATATGATCTGACATAGTAGAGAGTACGAAAAATGTGAATGTCAAGTTTGAAATATTCGGATTTTGTACAGACAAATTATTCACAAATAATTTACATGTAAATAGAAAGTAATACTTCAGTCTTCTTTGCTATAACCCAGGTCAAATTAATTTATCATTTCGCAAGACAAAGAATTATTCTGCACTTCATTCTAGTTGAAAGGAAAGAGATATCGGCTTTATCACTAAACACCTTAAAACAGACGTGTTTGTTTCTCATTCCTCAGCTGTTGAACCTTAAACGAGTTTGTTACCTTCTCGATTTGAGGATTCTTAGCCATTATACTTTATGGAACAATCAGTAAACATTTCATAAATTGCTGTGGCATTTAATACTTTATGAGTTTAATCAACATTATCTGGTTCGTGACGCCGGTCAGGGAACTAGCGTATAGTTGTGCAGTTTGAGATAAAAGACTTTTGGCACCAACTTCAAAAGTACCAGCTCAAATTGAATTAATATTATTTTGTTTTTCTCAGTGCACCAAAATTATAAAGTTGGTTAAATTTTTTGTAAAAAATATTTATTCAACACTTTTGCGCGACATCACAATCATTTAGCGTTCACCTAAGAAGATAACACGGTGCTTATACTTTCAAAACATCGTGAATATGGTTGTTTTAGATTTTACCACTGTTGTACATACCTAACTCGGAAACCGTAATTTGTTTTCAAAAAGTACACTTTTAATGTTGCCAAATATAATAATCTCTTCTTTAATTCGGCCGTCGAATATTTTCAATTTTCCAAAAAAAATGACCCCACCATATAGTGGACAAAAGTGGTTTTGTTCTAATTTTTCCACCGAAATTTTATATTCAACGTCGATTAATTTCGCTTCGTAATTCCATAGCTTTCTTTTTTGACCGACGAACCCCGAACGGAGGAGGTATACATTTTTTTTATTTCTTTTTGGTTTGTGTGCGCCTTTTATATAGTAATAGTACTCCGCTTTTGATGATTTTTGATTCATTTGAAAGGAGACGCTTGAGAAATGGTCCCATATTCATAAAAACGGGAATCTGACATCTCATTCCCTCGGAAAAGCACCCCCGAAGGGGGTGGTGGTTTCAAATTTTCTCGAAAATTGAGAATCTGAGGTGGTATAATTAAAGATAGGAAAATATCCGGAAACGTTTAAATTATTTTTTTTTTCAAAAGAGTAACGGTTTTCGAGATAGACGCATGTTAAATTCTCAAATGTGCAATGTGGAGAGGGCGATTTCTGTCGAAAATTGAAAATCTGCGGGCAGTACATGAAGGACATAATTATTTGTAGCAATATTTATAATGAACATTTTTCCTTAGAGTTACGGTTTTCGAGTAAAATCGGTGTTGAAATGGTAACAACTAAAATATTCAAGCGTATTTCCGCAGCGATGTTCTGAGATCTCAATAATAACAACTACAAGCCAGGAATATACGTGGGTAATAGGAGAAGTACTATCTTCATTGGTATTAGTAAACGTTCAACGATTTTCGTGACCAATGTTACACTCAAAAGTGTGAAATAAATATTTTTTACAAAAAATTGGACCGACGTTATTAGTTGATGCACTGAACAGTATAAAATAATATTAATTCTATTGGTGCTGGTAATTGTGACGTTGGTGCCAAAAGTTTTCAATCTAACTGCAACTGCACAACTTCAAAAGTAACAGCACCAATAGAATTAATATTATTTTATACTTTTCAGTGCACTAACTAATAACGTCGGTCCATTTTTTTGTAAAAAATATTTATTTCTATATTGTGTTAGTGCTTACTGAACTGTGCGGAGGGAACCCAGAAGAAGATATTTCAGAGAAAAGAACATTTATAAACAAATTGATTAAATTGGAGATGAGATAGATGAAGAAATTATGATATGTGTTTTGTAGATAACGTTCGTTCAGTACCTATGACAAAGATTGAAGAGATTTACTTTTATCTTTGCGCGACAACAAAATTCCTTCAACACGTGAGCTAACGTATTGGCCCATGTCGTGTTGTGAGTATTTTACATTCGTACAAAGATCGAATTGAAAGATAAGATGGGCGATTGAGAAAATGTGTTTGCCTAAAACGCTATGTGGGAATTTTGAAATATCCAAATTCCAAATCCGTGGCAGAATGCGGTCTTCAAGAGTAACGTAATACTAAATTACTAAATTAGCAGTGAGAATAATTCGCACAATAACATGATCACTGAATGGTAATATAAAAATGCAAAAAGTATTCGTCTATGAACGATATTTTATTTTTAAAAGAGAGCCAGGTATCTCGGTTGTTAATGAAGATAGAACTTTGCGGTTTTCGCGTTCCTGTATCACTATTTTGTGAAACTGAAGATGGCCTGAACAAATTTTTCTTGTGTTCATAAGTTACAGGGCGTTTTGAAAATTCACACTTTTTGGATACCCCACAGATCTACGAAGTTTCTCAGCGATAATGTCAAATTCAAAACTAATCCCATAGAGAATTTTATATAGAATCCAGTGGCGCACGCAATTTTTTTCCGGGGCGGGGTAATGGATATACGACTCAAACTTATAATTTTTCCAATTCAACACTCTGAGGGAACTATATGAAAGACCAGATTATTTGTAGCAACATTTATAATGAACATTTTTTTCCTTAGAGTTACGGTTTTCGAGGTACAGCGATGGTAAAATATAAAATACTTTTGCGTAAAAGTAAAAGCAAAGAATAAACGTGGGTAATAGGATAAGTACTATCTTCTTTAGAAATAGCGAAAGTTCAACGATTTTCGTTACACTCTAAAGTGTGAAATAAATATTTCTTACAAAAAATTGGATTGGCGTTTTAGTTGGTATCAAAAGGTATCAATCTAACTTCAACTGCACTACTTCGAAAGTAGTAATAGAATTAATATTATTTTGTATTTTTAGTGCACCAACTAATAACGTTGGTTTAATTTTTTGTAAAAAATATTGTAACGTGGATAGATAGTCATGTACTTACGGTTATTATTCGTTTAATCTCTATTTATTACTACTAGCATATTTACTATAGTTTCAAATATAATTCATTAATTAGTTCCAGAAACGGTAGATTTATTCTCGATCCTTCCAGAAACTATATGTGAGGTACAGTTTGTCATAATATTGTCAGTTTGACAAACCCTTCGAACATTATTGGATGTGTCCACAGCAGAGTCTGATTACCAATCGATTAGTAGTCAGTAATCAAAAATATGTATCTTGCGGACATGACTGATCACTGTTGCATCGCTTAGTTCATTTGTCAAACTGACACTTCTCAAAAGGTTTTAAATAATTTAATTCTACAATTACAGAAATTATAGAAATTAAAAATAGAAGAAAAAAAAGTATTTTCTATTCAATATGTTTATAATGAAAAAGAAATTGGGTGGTAAACGGAACGATAGATGTCCATAATAGAATTGATAAATATCTGAAACAAGATATAGGTTATGGTTTTCTGATAGCTGTCATATTAAAGACGTCAGCTTTTTGATTGATTATCACTAATCGATTGGTAATCAGACCATTATGTGCGTCTAGATAATCATAGAACATTCTCGATGAATGTCATGTCAAGATTCAGATATATAAAGCCGTATCGATCACGGGCACAGTAAGTCTTATAAAGTCAGTTGAAAACCTGGCTGTTCCAAAATTCAAAACATTAGCCCAGCCAGGGTCAAAATGGCCGAAAATTGACAGATATATGGACTTGATATAGGAATATGACATTGACTGATAACATAATTAAAGCCTGGCCAGGCTAATGTTTTGTATTTATGAACACATAAAACAATCAGTTTGTGGAATCAGATGATCAGTCGGTGAAGACAGTGACAGTTTAGATTGTCAAGGTGACAAGTAGTGACAGTTGTACTACAACAGAAGGTCATGTACACAGTGTTCGAAATAAACCATTGAAAGCAATGTTCGAGCTTCTGAGTATTACGCAAGTGAACTCACCCTACAACGTTTAGCACAAGGTTAAACATTACAATATTTATGAAATGATATTTTTCTATACACACTCATTTTATGAATGTTATAAAAATACAACTTCGAGCGAATGTGCTTGTCTATACAAATGTAAAAATATTGAATGTATCTATTATAGTTTCCAAAAAAAGGTGATGATATTATACAGTAAGATCATTTTTGACGGACGAACCCAAACGGAGGAGGTATACAATTCGACTGTCTGCTTTTTGTAGCTTGGATTTCTGTACCTGCTTACCTGCTTGTCACGTCGGAATATTCCATATGTGTATTGCATTTATGTTTTCACTGTATCGACCTATACGACAGTTCCATTAACCAAATTTTGACATTTTGAAGTCATTTACGAAAATTAGTGAAATTGACTAGTATTTAATTATGAATAGGGTGCCATGGGAATAGAAGAGGAGAACTGTTCTTTTATAAAACTCATCTCTTTACAGATATCCCTTACGGTAAACTTCGTAAAAGAATATTTCCTGGAACCAGATACTCGTCAAGTTTGTTCTGGAATACAGAGACCATTCAAAATAAGTATAAACGTCATCAATGATGAGGTTGCACCTTCGTTGCAGTTTATAAATAACAGCTTGGGTAATTTTTTTTAGAAAAATCTCAAAATACTTAGATATTCCTTCCGCCACAATACAAAAATTGGAGAGGGGTTTCTTGGCACTAATATTTTTAAAAAATAAATCTAGAAACCGACTAAATTTTGAGCTCGAATTAAATGCACACTGTCAGAAACAAAAACATTACATTCATATAATTATTAAACGCATTGAGTTAACTAGTACTCTAACTTTAATATACAATTTATTAGATTGTACTTGCCTTTTACTGCTATCAATGTTCGAACAAGTTTTTTCATAATTCTTGAAGGTCAAGAACCCAGACGGATTATTTTGTCCTAGAAGTCGCCCAGTCCCCAGTGGTCGAACAGCGACCAACTTACAACTACCTACAGGTATCTACGCAGCCAACGGTTAACTAAACTATGGTCAGCAGGTATACATCATGGTCTATAGACCATCGGTATACATAAAGGGTGTTCGAGCAGAATTTCAAAGCAAACTCAAACCGTCAGAAGCATGCGCATTTTAGAAGACGGAAATTAAAATGCGCATGCTTCACAATCACGGAACGCAGTTGGAAACTTGTCCAAATTGCTGCTCGAACACCCTTATAGGTTTGCGCCCGACCGTATGTTGAGATAATGGGCCCTGCTCGGTGATACTTGAAATGATATTTAACATGTCAAATTATTTTTGGATCTCACCTATTTTGATGGAAACACCATTTTAATTCATTGAATAAATAAATGAAAAAATTTCAATTGCATCAAATTAACTTTGCCTTAAGAAAACAAAATTCATCATTTAGTTAAAAAGTTGTGCTGTCGGGGGACCCCTATAAGGATCAACGCCTTTTCATTTGATATAGAGATCTAGTATCAAGTATTTTAATATGGGAACATATCTTCGCATGTCATCATTGAAATCACTGTCACTTTTTAAAGCAGAAATATTTGTTAATTAACATGGAAATAAATACATAAACCTGAACTAGTGTGATGATCATAATCAATATTTGAAATGTGTATAAGTCCATAAAAATATATTTGAACTTCACTTTGTATACCTACGTCATAACATTTGGATAAAGTTGAATTTATTATTTCCGTACTGTTCATCAATACTTAGTTTCAATTATTTTCGGATCATTATGAACTTAATTCCTGTTTCAAACACACCTAAAAAGAGACAAATTGCTGCATATGTAAGCAAAGCTGGTCTGAATATTCTGTATTCTTTTATGTAAAACCTATTCACTTAATTATCTTTACAGTTTCAATTGAAGTAGAATTGAATCTAAAACATCTTCCGAACCTGCAGAGCAATATGCAATTATGCAGCAATGCCTGACATATGACAGGGACATGATAGAACAGAGTATACAATAATCACAATTATTGTAAATATATACACATTAATATAGTGCAGATATTTTTTTAATGGTCATTTTCTTATAAAATTAAACAATCTTCAAGTATAAGAGGCATAGAGTTTTATTTATTATGTCGTGAGATTATTATTGCTTTCATTGACCGTTCTCTGATTTAACACAAACACACTTACTAAAACATGACGATGGATGACAACTAATTATCATTTGACTCTAACAAAAACATTCTGAGAAATCTATCTCATTTAAAAAAGCCTACGTTGAATGATTTTATGATTGCTTGATATTGACCATAAATACTACCAGGATTCTTCAAAGTTCTGCTCTCTGTATGGATGTTTTATTTGAATCACCCCAACAATGGGAATTACGTCTTTTAAATACCCCCTTTTTAGATTCGTTCCACCAAATAATTTTATGAAAAAGGAAAGGATTTTCTTGCAAACGAAGTAAAATATATTTACAGAACTTCATTCTTCGTGAGAAATCAGTCTATATGCTGAACTATCGAAAATGCATACGGATGAAAATTGGGTTTCCATAAAATCCTTAAAACTGATGTCAGATGTTCCTAATTCGCATGCTACTTGCCTTGTAGAATTGGTTGGATATGTGGAAAAATATCACAAAATTGCGAATCCATTATTTTCATTGTTAACAATTGTTTTTTAAGGTACTTTAGGCTCTATATTTCCAAATTTCTTGAAGTTTTTTAATAAGAGGTAACCATGAACAGTTCCTGCTTAGATGCAAGGAATGTCTAGAAGTTCAAGAGCATCATTCTGAACATTTATAAGAATACATTTTTCTTTTTAAATGATAATTTGCTAATTATTTCAATGTTTTCATTGTTAACAATTGGTTTATTTCTACATAACTTAGGCTTTAAAGTTCTTGAGTTCTATATATATATATAGTTTTCTATAATTTTGTTGTTGGATTCTGTTACTGTGGATATCGCATATCGATTATATTATATGTTCTTGAAATAACTTTATCACATTCTCCATAATAATAACTAAACTAAAAAAAATCATTTGTATAAATAAGTCATTGCATAATTCTAACCCCTAAGGGGGTAAAAAGAGGTGTCAATTTTTATATGAAATTTATATAGTCTTAATAGTATGGTTTTGACTATACTTTAAAGATATTTAAGGAAAAATAATAGTATTAATAATAGAACAGAAGCTAAGACAGTTTCTTAGAAATTTAGAAATAGTTTTCACCGATACATTACTAGAGGTTGAACTTAAAATATAGGCAACATTTTATCGCGTCTGTCTGTCTTTCTGTGTGTTTGTACATGCATCACGCAAAAACTACTACAAGAAATGGAATGAAGTTTTCCACGCTCACAAAGTCTGGGGCAAAAGCTAAGTACATTATATTGCTAATACTTTCGAAGCGACAATGCAATTCCTATGTTAAAATGTCAGTGGCAGCTTCCTATAAGATGATCTGCTCTTGTCAATTGTTGTATGACATAGAGCTTAAGCAGCAATTGTCAGTAAACAATCATACATCAAAGTATCCCAGTACCCCCTCCCTGGAAGAGATTGGCATACATCAATACTTGCCGAATATAGTGTATACTTTACACGTCAGATCTTTGACTTGTGATGGACCATTGCGCATATGTCCATAGACATGTGTATGCTTGTACATAAAATACATACCTACCAATATCACCTGTAAAGATCTTTATATATTTTTACATATGACTCGGAGACAAATTACTCTGACATGATTGTGGAATTGTGAAGAAGAATAAAAAATATGGTTTGGGCTATGTTGCGAAAGCGGTTTTCCGCGTTTCATGAAATATTCAGCCTGTCGTGCGGTTCAGCTGGAGCAACTCTTCTTTCACCCCGGAAAGAATCCAATTTTGCACATAAAATATACTACAATATAAAAACAGAGATATACCACAACATACTAACAAATTTGTTGGTGTGTTGTAGTATTTATCTGTTTTTATATTGTTGTATCTACGCCAACGGTTCTAAATCCCAAACACTATTTATAAAATATATTATTTACCAACAATACGATTTTCCATTTTGAAAATTAAAACTGCCAAGATTGCTTCTAAGAATGTTTCTTCATTACTATTAAATATTTAAAAAGCATATGCCCAAATGTAGTTTCTTGCAATGGATTACAACTGAGAAGAGCTCATAAAAAATACAAGGAAAATAAATGAATGGTTTTATTTACAATCTAGACAATGATACAGAGATAGTACAAAAATTATAAGTAATATTAATATATCAGAAACAGACAAATTCAAAATTATGAGTAACACCAACTTATCAATAATTTATTTTTCCTTAAGATTGCAAAGCTTAGCCTAGTAGTGAGGCCACCAAGTTTATTATCTGGTTTATGAATTTTAATTATATCTTAATTTTCCATCAAACTTTCAACACACTCCAGGGCTTAAATTAATGAATTGTTACATGTTTTTGAAATGGATAAAAGCACCCAGATTAAGTCTAAGAGCGTCATTTCAGATTTTGTTAAATTTACAATCTTCTCAGAATTAAATGATTATATAATTTAGAAAACAAACTTTGCTTTGAGTTTGATAAGTTAAATGGAGATGTGTGTGTAATAAGTTGTTCAAATAAATAATGCAATTCAATAGAAATAATACTAACCAAGTTATTAATAATTTCTATGGAAATATTTTCTAGGAAAAGTTCATTACATGGCCTTAAAAAGTAAATCATCTGAAAATAGAAAGCCGCAAATTATGGAAAAATTACTTGAACATAGTTCAAAATCTCTAATCCTTAGCTTTTGCTACCGTTACTGTAAAAATAATTACATAAACAAATATTTTTATATTCATCATAAATACCTACTTTTGGTTTCGACAAGAATGAAAAAAAATGTGAAAAACTATATTCCACTTGTCAGTTAATTACTGCAAAGACATCAAGTCCATTCTATCGTCACAATAAAGAGTTCAAGTGCGACCACAAATCTTTACGTACGCTAGAAATTAACAGCTACGATTACGCAGTTCTTTTTTTGTACGTTTACTTTGGATTGGGTCTTACGGGATTATTTTATCTTACTTTGTTTCACTGGAGTACGATATGAACGTAACGTTATACGAATATCTACCAAATGACTATTGGTACAATTTTGGATTCTCACAGGCATACCTAACTATTCCTTTCTTACCATTGAACTACTACTAGACTCTTGACTGAATTAAACTTACAATACATATAAATTCACTATCACAATATAACAATCATTATTATTGTAGCGTATTTTATTAACTTTGGTAAAAGTCACATTAATGCATCTTCAATTCACCACGAAAGAGTCCTGTTATAAATGCCCCTAACAGAATAATTATATATTTTTGAGATGTTCATGTAATCTAATCAAGTACGTACCTATCTCCACAGAAATAATTGGAAAGTAACTGCGAGATCTGCTTCTGTTAAAAGCGTAATCGTTGATATATATATATATATATATATATATATATATATATATATATATATATATATATATATATATATATATATATATATATATATATATATATATATATATATATATATATATATATATATAATAAACAAATTGAAATAACAAAATATAGAATAGCAAAATGATAAAAAAGAGTAAGTTATCGGATAGTCAGGTACGCATGGAAATTATTCAGTTGAGAATAACTTCTTGTTTCATTCTTTTTAAAGCGCATTTTTCAGTAGGTAGTCTGATTTCAGATTTTGAACTTACTTTTTATTTAAATTATTTCGGAATTGCAATTTTGGGATAAAGTATTTACGAAGCGGACGATCAATATGCTTCCAACGACACATCATTTGTCAAAATATATTTGGCTCACATCTTAGACATGATTTCAGAAATTATTCCCAATTGTCGGGAGCACATAATAGAGTCTGTGGCTAATTAAGCGCTATAATTTTATTTCCATCAGCGTAACATTCATGTTTCTTTGTTCATGACTTTATGTCCTCTAAAGGGCGCCATATTCAGTTTAATCTGACCCCAGCCCATAACCAGCGAACGATCAATACGCTTACAGCAATATCACATTTGTCAATTTTTTGAAGTTCCAAGGGAACAGTTAACATACCTATATACCGGTCAAAATAATCACCCTTTTTTGCTTCGACGCAGTTAATATCAGGATAGAGGTTATTTGGCAAAAAAGTACCAAAAGAATTAATATTATTTTTCATTTATCAGTGTACAAACTCATAAAATCGTTCCTATTTATTGTAAAACAATATTTGTACCACATGTTTGAGTCATCAAAATTAATACAAATCTTTGACATTCTTAGTATTAACTACTGCAACTCTAAGTCCTGAGTCCAAAAACATATTTTCAGACATTGGTCGGTATGTCTGCCTATCTATATGGGCCAAGTTTATCTCGGATGAGGATGCAACGATTTTGTTTGTTTTCTATTTGAATTGTAGTGTTTTGATCCAGGTTTCGATGAATCAGATTGGGCATTTAGCTCGCACTGGTTGCGAGGCAAAGTGTGTGTTTCGCTCAAGACTGTGAGTGATTTCTGAGAAAAAGCAGGACAAAAAGTTATGCTCAAATGAACTGCCAAATTTTATAACATTTTATTCGTAGTCTTTCACACATCAAAACTAAGTATGACCATTGTTAGTTGTCTCAGGACGTTGAAAACAATGAATGGTCATACGACCTGATCTGACGATTTTTATATTCGTTGGATTTTGAGAGCGATAGGAAAGTCGTGTGAGTGGATACACGTGCTTTTTAATATAGTTGCACCATATAACCCATAAACGGATTATTATTGTAAGAAAAAATAATTAACAATAAAGGATTCCATGTTGAATATTCGGCTGTAGGCCGCTTTAATATATTAATATATGCCTCTTCAGTTATCATGTCCATCTTATCGTTTCCAACAAACCAGCCTTTATATTTATTTCAATAAATACTTTAAAACTGGACAAGCATTATTAGAAAAATACAAAATAATGTTAATTCTATTAGTGTTGGTACTTTTGAAGTTGTGCAGTTGCAGTTAGATTGAAAACTTTTGGCACCAACTTCACAAGTACCAGCACCAATGGAATTAAAACTATTTTGTATTTTTCTGTGCACCAACTAATAACGTCGGTCCAGTTTTTCTATACAAAATACCTATTTATTTCACACTTGTCTAAAACATTAGTAACGAAAATCGTTGAACATTAACTTATACCATTACCCATGTATATTCTTTGCTTGTATTTGTTATTATTCAGAAATCTAAAAACATCGTCTCGGAAATACGTATACTTTCCACTTTATCACCGCTGTAACTCGAAAACCGTAACTCTATGGAAAAAATATTCAATAAAAATATTGCTAAAATTAATCTGGTCTTCAATTTGGTTGCCTCAGATTTTCAAATTTCGAAAAAGAAATTGCCCCCACCACATAGCGAAAATACATATATTTGAGATTTTAACATCGCTGTAACTCGAAAACCGTAACTCCTTTTAGCAAATGTTCAATTTAAACATTTATGGGTATATTGTCCTATCTTTAATTCTGCCGTCTTAGATTTTAGATTTCCGAGAAAATTTGGCCTCTACACTCCCTTCGGTAGCGTTATTTGGAGGGAAGGGATTTGAGTTTTTACGAATATGGGACCATTTCTCATGTCTCCACAGTACGTTCACTATATACAACGCAAACACAAATTAAAATAAAAAAGCAGACAGTCGAAATGCATACTTCCTCCGTTTGAGTTCGTCGGTCAAAAAATACCCATTCAGTGTGGATCTTTATTAACTACTGAGAGCATGGATTGGTGGTATCTCGTCAGTATCTCAGCCTTTCTTTTTATTATGCTGTGCAGAACGATATGTATGTAATTGGCGATATATATATTTTTTTCATAGTATATTGTCACAGTGATACTTCACCTAATAATTGATGATCTGATGAATTTCCATGTTTTAAGGTCTGTTTATGTTTGAGTGTATTATATAGCGATGAGTAGATTATAGTTTTGTATGAATTCTTAGAATTTTTAATTAGAATAATTGGCGAATTTTCCAAACGTAGAAAAAAATAGTCTTGTGGAAATCAATATAAATTTCAAGGATCACCTTGATCAATCCAGTAATTTTAGAATGGCAGTCTTTCAAATTAAAAAAACTCAGAAGCGGTTTCAAATTTCAATAATATAAAATTTTTACTGATTTATACAGTTCTAACCTATTTTTTTTTACGCGCTTTTATAAGCTTGGTATATATGTATGTATGTAACGGAATCTTTGGACACGATTTTCACCCACTAAAAACATCGGATCGACTTGAAACTTTGTATACTTTTATGCCTTTACAGAACTGATGACAATACATTAATTTCATGTAATGTATGTGGGAGGGGGACTCCTTGTTTGGAGGTACCACCTATATCTCTGACACTATTGATGGATTTTCGTAGAATTTTCGATATGCATGTGAGTTGGTAGGATATATGATGGCGTATAAGTGCGAGAAGGACTCTTTGGTGGAAGGTTCCATACCTATGGGTGTTTTTGATTTCTGGATGAATTTTCGTGGAACTTTCTATCTGTATGTGGGTTGGGAGGTTTTGTGATGTTGTGTACGTGCGAGTGGGATTTTTCAATAAAAGGTTTCACACTTATAGTTGTGTACGTGCGAGTAGGAATTTTTGATGAAGGGTTCCACAACTATACCTCTCGGAGCTTTATGGATGGATTTTTGTGGAATTTTCGATATCAATGTGTGTTGGAGGATATGCGATGGAGTTTAAGAGTGGGACTTTTTGGCGGGTTCCATACCTATATGACTATGGTTTTCTATAACTCTTTCCCTACATTCGTGCATCGCCTTAATAGCAAACCGTAATAACCATTAGAAAATAAATAAGATATCATTTTAATGTAAAAAAGCTTGGGGCGCTTTCTAAGTTAATTTTATAATGACTCTACTTATGCCTATCAGTATCTATCAACATAAAATATTTATATCAAAAGACATCAAGCACCCCACGCTTTTTGACATTAAAATGATATTTATTTTCTAATCTTCAGTTTGATTTGATATTAAAGCGTGTTTTTTAGTTTTTTTAACTTTTATTTATTTTGTTAAATTATAAAGGAACTATAAATTCATTGTATTCTATAAAATTTTAGTTTTCGTTATTTTACTAGAATCGAACCCCTGTGTGTGGTAGATTGTTCACATCTAGTTGGAAATGAAGATCTACAGAAATGTTCATGCTATGGATTTCGGTGTAGATTCTTCTCTCAAGTTTTGTTTACATCAGTATTGTTAGCACACAGTAGTTGGATAACGTATTATAAAATACCTGAAATTACACTTAGGTAAACCGTAAACTTACTCTTTTGCTTCATCAATAGCTATTGTTGCTAGCTATCTACCACAGACATATGTTAAAGAGCCAAATTTTATATTACGGCTATGCTGTTACAATGAGATTCTCAATATTCGACTCTGATCAACTAATAATGGAAAGAACCTTCATTCTGAATTTTGATGTAATTATTTTAATTCCATTTTCCTAAGAAAGAGAATTGTAGCATCGTAATTGCATTTCGACTACCTTCCAAATGAGTGCTTATGAAAATCACTGACGTAGCCAGGATTTTTTCGGATGGAAGTGGCCGGATGAATAAGAAAAAACAGTTTTATATGATGGATCATCAAAATTCAATCATAGATCTTAGTAACTGGGGAGGGCATTGGGTTTCTTGGGGGCAGCTAAGCCAATAATAAACATTATCTCTATCTGAAATACATTCTTTTTGAGGGACATGCAGGATCTGCAATATTCATTTAATATGTAAATATATTATTTCATTTACATAAGGTTGCAGTCTACGTCTCAAACTGTAATAAGATTCTAGGATATTTCGCCTGTTATCAAAGGTAGACATGTGGTTTGCTCATAGTTTATTAACAGATCTGACTTGTCATATTCAGTTTTGAATTTTTTGTACTACATACACATTGATTGATGAATTCTCCGATGTGTGAGATAATTTACGAAAATGAATTGAGTTTATTATTGGAACCACAATATACAGGGTGTTTCATAATTTATGCGCAGGACTTCAGTATCTGATAGCTCGTCCAAAAATATGAAAAAAGTTTATATTAACTTACCCGCTAAAATGCACTATTTTCGAGATACAGGGTGTAAAAAAATTAAAAAAATTGTTTTTTTGTGAATGTCTCCGGAACCGTTCATAGTACAGAAAATAGCTTTTGTAAGCATTCATTTCAACTCATAATAAGCTAAGTTTTGAGTCAGAAAAAAATTATTGTTAAGTTATAATTAGTGAAGATTTTGAAGGAGTATTAGTTGTTTTTCTCCCCAATTTCTACGCTAACGGGAAAAGTACGGTTTTGGGGCGACCTTTTAAACCGCCAATATTTTGTACACAAAAAAGGTACTGTTGGTCGTAGTCAATTTTAGCTTTTTTACTTGTTCTAACGTTTACATAAATTTTGTTTGATTAATAAATACAAATTCAAAAAAAATTCGGTGTTTTTTTAACATAAAAGTTGATTTTTCTCGAAAACGGTCGACTGTAGAGCTCACGACCAAGTACCTTTTTTGTCTAGAAAACATTGGTGGTTCAAATGGATGCCGCAAAACCGTACATTTTCCATTGGCGTAGAAATTGAGGAGAGAAACAACCACTACTCCTTCAAAATCTTCACCAATTATGACTTAACAAAAAAAAATTTCTCACTCAAAACTTAGCTCATTATGAGTGGAAAATGCTTACAAAAGTTATTTTCTATACTATAAACGGTTCCGGAGATAATCACAAAAAACGTTTTACTCAATTTCAACACCCTGTATCTCGAAAATGGTGCATTTTAGGGGGTAAGTTAATAAGAACTTTTTTGTATATTTTTGGATGAGCTATCACACATCCTGCGCATATATTACGAAACACTCTGTATACTTTTTTCAATAATTAAATTTTCCTTAATATTACCTTGTTGGATTGTGCTCTTTCAAGGTCAATAGAAAAATAAAAAAATCGATTTGATGAAAGCATCAATCAAATTTAAACTTAAGGTATATAGGTAACTGTATTAGGTAATACCTACACATTAGAAACTTTTCTTTGAAAATTGTTACTAGGTATATATTATAATTTTTGTTACGAACATGGAAAAAGCAAAGTGATTTTAAAATGTTTAAGTCGGTTGAGAATAATTATTATCATGATTCATAACTCAGTGTTTTCTTTCGCACGTAATACTGACTCAATTTGGTACGTTATAGGTTATAATATGCATTTGCTCCATTGTTGGTCAACGTTGACAACTGTTATATTGTTATGAACAAATTGAAAATAACAGAATAACATAAAAAGATCTGTTCAGGATATGAGATAATTACTTTTCAATTTTATCTAGGTCCCAAAAAACCTATAGAATTTTTAATGAAATCCTCAAAGTCGTTTTTTGATATATTTGAGCCCAAATATATATTTAAATAGAATTGCTCATTTATAATAGGTAGGTAAGAGGTATGGTACCTATTTACCTATTCTCACTAAGATGTGCATAACGTGTAGAGTTAACCGACACAATGCGTGAAACTTTGAGGTTTCATCATCCAAGTTGGAAGACATTTTTTTGTTTCCCGGAAAACATCTTCATATATTGTGAATCTCTATTATTATGTGCATGAAGACGTAGTAGTGTTGATACCTAAATTTTTGTAAGTTGCAACAATGAATAGTTGTGAATAATGTAGGATATTTCTAACAATTATTCATTTAAAAGTTATTCCATGAATTTGATGTTGAAAGTTTGTAGCCCGTAATCTTGATATCAAATCTATATTTATGTAGGTATAATTTTCCGACACATATGGTGTAAGGTAAAAAATAAGCTGACTGACTTTATTACTTTATTTCTTTCCTAAGCTAGTTTTTACCTACTCTACCAAGGTATATTAGGTTACTATATACACTGGATCTATAGCAGGAATAAATCTCCCACACGATTAAACGCTTTATTCCATTATTCTGTCAATCTGGTGTTTTACCTTTCACTACAATATGTAAAATTTCATCCGACCCCTAATATTGTCACGTGCCTTTTTTTAACAGAGGTGTGAAGACCCACATCCTAAATGAAAAGAAGCAGGCAGCGATACATTTGGTAACGGAGCTTAACAAGGTAGCCGTGCTGGAGGTCATGGGACGTCATAAAGAGAAAATTGACATCCAACAAGGTGGAGAACATGGCAGAACTGCTCTACACATTGCTGCTATTTACGACCATGAAGAATGTGCTAGAACTTTGGTAAGTATCGTTATATAAACCACAAGCTGTGAATATAGAGTAAAAATATATACAGCGTGGCCCACGACCAGCGCGTCGGTCTGTAGCTGCCAAAATAATTATTTTCTTGGGATTTTTTTCTTTATAGGAAGTTAAGTGACTATAATGGCGAATTTAAAATTATGTCAATGAATACAGGGTATCCTAGAAAATCGCTAGGTATCAAAGTTACCTTTTTCTGAATGGAACATTCTCTATTTTATTGAGATTTAAGTTCCTCTCAAAATTTAAACGTCACTTTATCAATGTTTTACTATACCTAATAATTGAGATTTTTAGAAAATTTGACATGTTTGAAAAATTTATATTACTCAAGAACCAATTTAAGATTCTAATTTCTGTTTCCCGGACCTGATTAGGCTTTCTTTGTTCTATTGAATACTCTTGATAGAATTCAACGAGAATGTACAGGTGTTTCTGTGGATGATCTCTAATATTCTTGATTTCACAATACTATAACTTTGTTATTTTAAATGGAGACCCCTGTATATTTTCCAAGAAAATAGTAAATTGAACAGTATTATGTTTCGCTATATCCATCTCTTCTGGTTCTCATGATATTCGAAGGTTCTTTGAAAGTTAGGTTGTATTTAAAATTTGAATTAGGTATATGATTATCATTATTATTTATTAAAATTTTAATTATGTTATTTCTTATTAAAAAATATAATAACTGCTCTAGCTGATGAAATTCTTCTTCTATACATATCTTAACTTTCTGTTCAAAGGATTTTCCAACTTTTCTCAACATTTGCGAATTTATGGTAGCAAACGCATTTCTTATTCTGACCTTCGTATCTTCTGGTGTAGTTGGTCTTAAATTATAAACAAAATCTTCTATATACCACCACAAAAAAAATCTAGGCATGTCAAATCGGGTGACCTGGGGGCCAATAACACGGACTCTGTCTTTCAATCCATTTATTTGGAAACTTCCTATTTAAATATCTTCTAATAACTACGTGAAAATGTGCAGAAGCCCCATCTAATTGCAACCATATTTTTTCAAACACCTTAATTTTTTAATGTTCTGAAATATCCCAAAAACCGTAGAGCCTAGGAATAGGAAATAAATTTTAAGAGAAGCTCAAATTTTCAATAAAATACAGGATGTCAGGATGTTCTATTCAAAAAATTTAACTTTGATACCTATCAATTTTCTAAGACACCCTGAGTTATAGTCACTCCTCCTCCTATAGAATCTCAAGAAAATAATTACTTTCGCAGAAAGTAAAGTTACCTACTAGCCTAGATTTTGATTTCTGGTAGCGTTAAAAAAAATATATTGAAAGTTTTGTGAAATAAATCAAGGTTTTCATATATATGTATATTGTTTTCAAATCAATGTATAATACATTGAAAGTATAACTCTTAAAACAACATAATCTATACTAATAAATAAAATCAAAGTGTCTGTTTGTAATATCAAAATAACAGGTTTTAGCTAATTGCATATGGTATATGTGTCACTAATAACAAAATAACTTTTTTTGTAATTTTTGTATGCCTGTATGTCTGTTTATTTGTTCCGGGTAATCTCCGTAACGGCTGAACCGATTCCTACGGGATTTTCACTAGTAGGTAGCTGATGTTATTAGGAATAACTGAAGCTATTTCTAATTTAAAAAATCAATAGAAATAAATAAAATCGAAGAGTATATTTGTAATATCAAAATAACAGTTTTTAACTAATTGCATATGAAAGTATATGTGTTCACTTATAACAAAAAAGCAATTTTTATAATTTTTGTCTGTCTGGTTGTTCCGGCAAATCTCCGTATAGGGTAATCTGATTCCGACAGGATTTTGACTGGCAGGTATCGCGATCGAAGTCGCCAGTTAGCTAGTGCAAACTATAAAATTAAAATAAGAAAATAATCAGCTCCCTGTTACTGAGGGACTGACAATACATGATGATGTTTGTTATAATAATTTACATTGTAAACGTGATAAAATAAAAAGAGTGAATGAAATTAAATACCTTGGTGTTATACTGGATGGAACATAGAATTGGAAGAAAAATATTTTTAGTGTTGGTAAAAAAGTGAGATACCTTCTTTTTGTATTTTATGGAATTATTTGTTGGGGTTCAGCTTATTCAAATGCATTAGGTCCGGCAGCCAGAATACAAAAGCGTACTACCAAAATTGTAACATTTAATAAACAACACAACCTTTTTAGTAAGAAACGGTTGCTAAATATCAATCAAAAATATATTTTGGAAGCACTAATAAATAATTATTGTATTCTACGAAAAGAGTATTTCTATTGCTGGAGCACCTATATTTTTTAGACATAAATCGCTTGCAGTCAATATAACTAAATTAAATATTGGCCAAAAAACTAGTTTGTATCGATCCAAACTTATTTACAATAGATTAGATAATAATCTAAAGAAAATGAACTTTTCTTGAGGGTGTAGTTGGATTTTAAAAAGTTATAATATACATATTGTTATATTACTTATAAAATTTCTGTATTGATATTTAAAATTGTATTTTCAGTTTATTATTTGATTACTTGTATTGTATAGGTAGACATTAGTGAAGTTCATACTAAGTCAGACAACCTATTAGTATACTATTTTCTTTAATCAAGATTTGTATTTTAGCCTGAATAAAAATTATTATTATTTTCTTCGGTATCACATAGCTTTTTCTTTGGGGCTATGGTTTCTCTTTGTGGGAATGTAACCGAGTACACCCCGTGTAAGGTTTTTCGATGCTGATCTTGGGCTTGCTACTGGTTTTCTATAATACTTTCCGTACAATATGAGCAGTGCTCAGCACAATTTCTTTCTGAAGTGCCAACAGGTTATGGGTTCCGGGTAGTTGTTTTATCGCTTCGCAGGTACTGTGCGATATCAGTCCTTTGGCACCGATAACTACAGAGACTACAACTGTTTTCATGTTCCACAGGCGCTGTATTTTAATTTGCAGATCTTTGTATTTCAGGTGATTCTCTGCTTCCTTCTGTCTGATGTTGTACTCCGAAGGGATTGCTACATCTATTAGCACGCAAGTGTTGTGTTTCTTGTTCTTCACTATGATGTCAGACTTGTTTGCTGGTTTTGTCTGTTTCCACTGGTGTGTCTTGTCACGTTCTTCTGCTACATAGTCGTCGCAGATGTTCCAGTGCAGATAGACAGTGACTGAATTTTGGCGGTTAAGGTAAGCTTTCTTCGCTAGGATGGGGCATCGTGACACTATATGGTGGATAGTCTCGTGATGGGCGGAGCATAGTCTACATTTTGGATCTATGTCTGCCTTCATTATTCTTGCCTCCATCCATATAGTTGGTGGCTATAGTTTGCTCCTGACATGCTGTTACTAGTGCTTCGGTTTCTAGTTTTAGGTTAGCAAGGGTGAGCCTCTTCCTTTTCTGAATCCTTTTTGATCTGTCTATGCATGGCCTTTTCCTTCCACCTTGTTATCTGTCCTCTTCTCTTCTGATGCCTTAATCCTTTTCTAATTTGTTTGAAGTTGGTTAGGGCTGACACTTTCCACTTTGTTGTCTTCGCTGTCTAATTCCTTGCTTCGGTCTCTTTGTCGGTTTACCATTCAGATGTATCAGTCTTTATTTTTCAGCTTGAGGTAGGTGTTCAGTCCTTTTATCACGATGGTGTAACAGTTTTCCAGGCTTTGCATGCCTACCCACCTTCTTTTTGTGGCAAGTATAACTGGTCTATGTGGGCCTTGAGGTGGAGTCCACCATCTATGTTGAGTTGCTTCCGTGTTTGTCTGTACATTTTTCAGAGGTCTGCTAGCGTCCACTTAATGATTCCGAAACTGTATTGTATAACAGGGACTGCTAGGGTTGTGATGGCTGAGGTCTCATTTTTGGCGTTCAGTTCAGTCTTGAGTATTCCTCTGGTTGTTCTTCTTTAGTACTCTTTTTCGAGGTCCGCTTTCATATTCTTGAGTTATATTCCGTCGTTCTCATCAATTACCAAGTACTAGACTAGAGTTGATCTAATGCTTTGATGCTCCTGTTCTCGTCTAATACCTACTAAGTTTTCTTTTGTTTGTAACTTTCCTTTGATGAATGTAGCCTTTGAAAATTTATCTAATCCAAATTGCATATGTATATCTCTACTGAATGCATGTACTTTTTATATTTGTTGCGTTAGCTCCTTTTCGCTTTAAGCTATCAGCTTTAGATCATCAACGTATACGAGGTGGTTTAGCTTCTGCTTGTCGTTTTTTCAAGTGTATCCTGTGTCTTTGCTGTTAAGGATGTTACCCAAGGAAAATAGGGACATATAAAATAGCAGGGGTGATAGCGAATCTCCTTATTAAATACCGTTCTTAGTGTTGATTTCCTTTATTGTGAGGGCTGATGATCCGGTTGACAGGTGCAAGTCTGTTTTCCAAGTGGTCATAGTTTTTTGTTATGAAAGCCGGTAGTGTTAAGAATGTTCGGTATATGTTCATGGTTTCTACTAGCCAACTGTGAGTTATACTGTCAAAAGCTTTACTGTAGTTATTCCAAGTTATTCCAGGCTATTGAAAGGTTTTTGAGGTTGTTCTTGCAGTCTTTTTGGATAATGTTGCTGATTAAGAGATGGTCTTTGCATCCGTAAGAGTTCTTGACGCAGCCTTTTTTTGTCAGGAAAGAGATTGTTTTCAACTAGATGTGAGTAGAGTCTTTCTGATATTATCTTTGTTTTATTATTATTATTATACTAAAAATAAATCAAAACTGTCATTATTTATTTATTGCTACAAGTTGAGTTACTTCTAAATGATTTTTATTGAACAGGAAACAGTAGGTATGTACCTATATGTTCTGGTGATTAGAGTTTACGGTGATCGTAAAAGAATGATGAGGTAACTTAGTTATTTGATGATAGCTACATATCCAAATTAACAACTAAATTAAGTACCTATCAAAACTGCAGTTTGTAATATTATGAAAATTTTGATCCAATTCTAGATGGATGCGAACAATGAACAAGGAGGCTTTTAAAAGTTAATATTTGGGCAGTTTTTATCGGTGTTATTGGTACATTTTTTTTAATATAAAAAATTGATGGGAAGCAGTATTTAGATATTTGGCGAAACAAAATATTTCCTGCTATGAGAAATATGGTTGGTAAAAATAATTTCAGTGGCATTTTTCTAGAAGGATATCTGGATGATCTTAGAAATATAGGTAATACTGATAACAACCAATCAAATAGCAATAAAGGAATGGCGTCAAGAAGACATTTTGTTTACCCTATTAACTAAAATTATAACCTAAATAGCTTCCAGCTAATTATTTTGGTAATAAAGATATTTTAATAATTTACCTTAGTGAAATTATTCCAATTTCGAAATGATAAGCTTAGCAGAATGAGGGTTTGACAGTTATATTCAGTTTAATAGTGTATGAGAAACTAAGAAACTATACAGGATGTGCTATTTGATCTGAATAAGTTTTTAACAATGGTGCACCCAGTATATTTTTAAATTGATTGTTCAGAAAATTTTATAGATGTTCTTTTAAGCCAATCAGATGCCTTGATTTTGACAGGTTGCTATGACGATAACCTGCATTTGCCGAAGAAATTTTCGGTCACGAAATTAATGTGATAATTTCCCTGGCATGACAATTGTCACGTGCAGATGCCAGAATAATAAGCGTAGATTAATTTTGACAAATTAATATGTATTTACAAACTATTAAAAATTGTATTTACTTTAAACAATATTTTTTTTGGTGAAACATTTTCTTACCGAATCTCCCGCGAGCATGAATTCTTCCCCGGATTTTTTTGTCAGTTGCGAATTTTTTTTCAATAAATTGCACCTCGAATTTTTTTTTGGAAATAATTCAAACTCTATGGAGATTATAAGTGAAAATTTTATACTTGTTGTCTTAAGCCAATCAGATGCTTTGATTTTGAAAGGCTGCTATGACGCAACCTGAATTTTTCGAAAAAAAAATCAGTCGCAAAATTAATAAGTGATAATTTTCCTGGCTTGATAGCTATCAAGTGCAGATGCCAGAATAACAAGCGTAGATTATTTATGACATATTGTCAATTATTGATAAACACTCGAAAGTTTTATTTACTTTTTTGGTATGATTATTCTATTAATCTCTGTAATTTTTTACTTAGATTTTTTTAAGAAAATTAAAAAAATTCACTTCGAAAAATAACTTGGAAATTATTCAAGCTTTAGGACGATTATAAGTGATAATTCATTTTTATTAGAATTTTTTTATTTTTCTTTGTAGACCCATAAGATATCGATAAAAGTTACTTTTTGTACATAAATTTGTCTATAAATGTTGGAGGAGTTTGCAGTTTGCTTCCAAAACGTTTAATTTCAACACTTGGTATACAGCTTTGCGTCATAGTATGTTTTGTCACGACTTATCACTGTAACAATCACCTGTCACCGTCAATACCGACTGAACTACTCTTGACTTTTCACTCTGACTGACTCACTGATTTCACACTGATATTTAGATCTTTTCCATCATCTTTCTATTCAACGTGAGGGGCATCAAAAGTAGTAAGTAATGCCTTTGGTTTGTTTCTTCTGGAAAAACATTTACATTCAAGTCGAAAACAAATTTGAATTAAATCAAGATTCACATTCTTTTTGGTATTGTTCAACTCCTCTGATCTTCTGCAAAGATCTTCGTTTGTGGTGTATGGGTCTAGAGTTGTCGCCATACTCATACCAAATATATCATCATGTACCTCCTTCCTGTGGATACCAAAAAGCAGATAATCTCTTTGGGTTTTGACTGCTTTTTGCTTATATCGTGAAGCCTGCTCTCAGACACCGCCGAAAATTCTCGAGATAAACTGTCCAAACAATAAATACTGTAACATGGATGGTTTATCATGACTTACGGTTATTATTCGTTTTAGTATGTATTTGTTCTCTCTCCTTATTTGCTATAGTTGTTTCATGTATATAATTAGTTCTAGAGTTATTGTCAGTCTGACAGGCCTCTAGAACAATATTATGCGCGTCTAGATAATCATAGAACATTCTTGATGAATGTCAAGATTCAGATATACAAAGCCGTGTCGATCACGGGACACAGTCAGTTTATTGTATCAGTCAATTTGAGACAGAAGTCGATAGTACTTGAAACGCGATAGTCAAAGTGACAAGTTGTGACATTTGTACCTACTACAACAGAAGGTCGTGTACAAGGTGTTCGAAATAATTGTTATTGGAAGCAATCTGCGAACTTTTGAGTATTACGCAAGTGAACTCATCCCACAACGGTTAGCACAAGGTTAAACTTTACAATACTCAGTACTAAACACTAACGATAGCAAATATGGAGAAAAATTACCCGTTTTCACGAACTTTAGGTAACACCTAAATATTCAAATTAAGCTTGTATGTCAAAACATTATTACATTTTTTTCAGTTTGTAGACGGATATGAATTTACATTTCGATTTTATTATCATGCTTGATTTTACGTACAAAGAATGCTAGAACTTCTCTTGAATGTATTGAATTCTCAATTAAATATCTGATATTAACCTCAGAGCGTTATTCATGTCATTTGATACATCATTATAGTTATTATCTAACTTAAAAAGATGTGATTGCAAGATAATTTCTAATATCATCTTCAGAGCTTTCCTCTCTAAAATTTAACTTGAATTCTCGTAGAACTCACAATGGAATTTCAATATCTTGGTAGGTAGGTACTCAATAAAATTTATCCAAAATATTCCGGAACGGTGTAGAGATATACAAAATAGATGATTACCGTTGAAACTTAAGTCATCAATTCCAGTTAATAACATCTGGCAATTAAAAAAAAAAATGGCGCTGTGTAGTTGTTGAATATATGGATAAATGTTGATTTAAGGTATAGGGAATGCTTAGAAAATTTGATTATCTTTTGAATGATTCCAAAAAATTGTAGTTGCAATTAAAAAAAATACATGATATGAACGCTGCCTACGTTCGTATGACACCATCAACAGAACATTAAAAGTTAGCTTAGACTTTCACCTGTTTCCCGAATTTGGTTCTCCAGTGTGCAACATTTTGTAAGATAGAATCAAAAAATGTGGGAAAAATAAAGGTTTAATTTTTATTTAAAAAGGTAGGTACCGACATTTGGAACCCCCTTTTTGGGGGGTTCCAAAACATATTTTTTGAAAATATACTTGATTTGATTTAATTTGAAAAAGGTAGAACGGATATTCCCGAGTCTTACAGCACATCAAATTTCAAGTTTAGAATCCAACTGCAAGCTGGGAAAATTCGAATCTAGTTACATAACTCAACCTGTATACAGGGTGTTACAGAATAAGATGTTGATGCTTAAGGGGGTGAATGCTCAAGTGAAGTGAAGGAGAAAATGTCAATTAAACCTATGTCCTAAACTTCTTAGCTTTTGAGCTACAGGGTGTTAAAGTTCTAAGGAAAAAAATAGTTTTTTATTATAAACTCAATAGATTCCTAGATATTTTTATGAAATTTAGCACACGCCCTATAAGAATCCATAGCAATTTTTGATGTGGAATATTTTTTTAAGCTTTAACCACTGGCGCCTGTATCTACATGGTGTGAAGTAAATACATTTTTGGGAGAAAAAATATATATGCCACTGATTTTTCTCAAAATAAAGCATATTTTGACATCCCCATTCATTTTATGATAAATTTGATTTCTTTCGTCAGATATTCAATTTCTACCTAAAAAATAAAAGAGATTTTTGCTTAAGAAAACAAATGAATGATTAAATAATAAACATTAAAATTAAATTTAATTATTTATTGAACATATTTTAGTACTAACTTAAAAGGCAATTAAATTAAATAATGTTAATAAAAACGAAAACAATTTAGATTAGCTGTTGAAACTGGCCACCACCTGCAATTATATTCAGCTCTTCTCCTCATAGAGTCTCGTACCTGGAGTATTTCTGATAGTGTCACAACAGACTGTTTGTGGTTTCTCAACTGCTCTTCGGAGTCTATTGGACTGCTATAAAACAGCGTTTTAAGAAGTCTCCATAGTAAAAAATCTAGACAATTTAGATCTGGGGATCTAGGTGGCCACGATTGTGTTCCTCCGCGCACTATCCAGTGATTATTATAATGTCTGTTCCAGAAACTAGTTAAGTATTTCCGTTTAATCTACCTGGTAGATAATAACGTCCAAGTAAATTATCCCCAACCTAAGTAAAGCCCATACATTTACGAAAAATTCCTCTTGGTGGTGGGATTCAGCCCAGAAATGATTGTTACGAAAATTTTTTATCGCGTTTCTGGAAAAATCAGCTTCGTCCTTGAATAAAATTTTGGAATCAAATTGAAGATTTTCCGCAATCATTTGGAGAAACCATTGGCTGAAATTCATTTTTAATGGAAAATCCGAGGCAGTAGGGCCTGGACCCGTTGAATATAATAATAATAACAAATAATCATGATGAATTGTCCAGACTAGAAAATGAGTATTATTTAAAAAGTTCCCAATTTTTCAGATACCATTTTCAGGGTTTTGGTTCACTAAATTTAAAACAACTTCCTCGATTTTCGGTGTTCATGCATTATGGTGGGAGGTAAGAGGTCATTTTTTCTAAAAAGTAAATGGCGTGTACCAATCAAATTTCAATGGAATATTTGAAGCAGTCTGAATGAAAATAAGGAAAAATTATAATATTCGCTAATAATAACTTAACGATGCATACAAATTGCTCTGATTTTTTTACTCCATAATCGCATGTTGGACAAAAAAATGTAAATAAATCAAATTTGTCATAAATAGAATGGGGATTCAAAAAAGGTTTTTTAATCAAAGAATCAAAGAACAATCAGTGGCGTATATACTATTTTTCATAAAATCTACTTTATACCCTGTACAGACGCCACTGGTTGAAACTTGAAAATATTCTTCTGCACTTCAAGGCTTGCTGCCTGTTCCGTCCTCATTCAAGACATCTTCTTCTGGGTTTACCTATGTCTCATCTTCCACGTGGTCTGTAGTTTCCCACTTGTTTGACCAATCTGTCTTCGCTCATTCTTTCAATGTGTTGTCTCCATTTTAATGAGTTTGGGTGTATTCTGTCGTTCATTGAAAATATGTTTAATTCGGCCCATTTCTTATATGGTCCCTCAGTGTGCAACCTTTTGTCTTTCTTAGAAATTTCATTTCGGCATATTGTATTCGTTGTCTTTCTTGTTTTCGGAATGCCTAGGTTTCGCTTCCATATGTTAATACAGATTGTCATCAACTTACAGAAATTAATTTTTGATTCTTTCTTTTCTTGTTTTGTAGTGTTCTCTGTATGGTGCCACACATCATTTGGAATTGATGTAGTTTGTTTGTAACATCTTTGTCATATTCGTAGCTTATGTCGCATCTCAAGAAATTGAAGTGTGATATTTGTTCTGTGGGTGTTTCGTTTATGAGGAACCTGGAACGAACGGGTTGTTTTCCTCGAAAAGCCATCACTTTCGTCTTTTTTCTGATATTTTTAGGTTATATTTCTTACATACTTGATTCAAGCGGTAGATTGCGTATTGTAAGTCGTCTTCTGTTTTTTGTAAAATTATTTGGTCATCGGCAAACAGTACTGTGTTTATACATTTATTGGTGGGTGTTAGTCTTGCTCCGAGGTTAATTTCTTCTTTTTTCCTTATTCCTTAGTCCTCTTATCACCTCTATCAAATGTCTGGGATAACCTCGTCTTTCCATAATTTTCCATAGTACCTATACCTCTGTTTAGCAAAAGCATTAGCCATTTTTATTTACCAAATATTACATCCACTGAAACATGAAATGCTCGGATTGCTTCTGGTTAATGGAATGTACCTAATGCTTCTAAGAAATAGATTTATCAGAAAATAAAGTTATGATATAGCGCAGGAAAAAATTTGTTCTGGCCTATTTCCAAGCTCTTTTACGCACATTTATCATTTTATCATTAGGACCATCATCTTTATTGATAGCTCTTTGAATAACTGATAACTGTTTATCTATTATAAAAAATATAACTGACTTGATGATCTATAGCTCATCTCAATATTAGACAGAGAAAGAAGGCAAAATAATTCTATAATACCCGTCGTCAAACACCTGGTTTAAAAGTTTTTTTCTTCAATGCGAAAAATGTATATTTTCAATCAAGCCAGAAACCAATAATAGAGACAGTTGAGAATTATGTGTCATTTTATATTTCCGTGTCTCATAGCAAGATATGATATGTACGAAGATGACTCAAAATAGGAAGTCAATTAAACAGCAGAGTGTATAACCAGAAATTATTGCCGAACATACAGTGCGAACCGAGTAGAATCTACAGAGTTGAGTGCATTTAAAAAATGGAATGCCATATAGATATAGGTATATTAGTTTTTTTTTTCAAGCTGTTTAGTGACCTACATTCGCTCTGCAATTATTAATATTAAGTAGTAAGTAAGTAAGTAAGAACTCCTCTAAAATCTCACTAACCAATATTGGTATTGAATTTTTGTAAGCATGATATAGAATACAAATTTAAACAACTGTTTCCCATTTAACCGACTTCGTATCTATTACCGATTTCTAGATCCTGATGCTATCCCATTTTTATCTTGGATATACGGTTATATCTATTGGAATCGTCTAGTGCTTCCTTCAATTGAATTAACAGTTTTTTCTTTTTTAAAATGAGACCCAATAATGGATCTAGATTGTAACTATTGGTAGTCAACGATATTAAATAGAATAATCTTCCAAGGATAACTTTGAAGATTAACAAGCTTCAAGAAAACCCGGTAACAGCATTATCAAAGCTCTTACTTTTCAAGGATATCTCTATACTTTCCCAATATATTTCATAACTTAATTAAAACATTGAGCTTAATTCAATATGAAACCAGAGCTCAACAACTACATTGAATTATTCAATAAAACCATACTTGACACATAGCTGAATTTTTAAATGAAAGGAAGGACAATATATTTTATACTTTTAATGGATTACCAGTGAATGATCTACCAATCTCAGTTATTAATAGAGAAGAACATTTTCAGTATATTTTGACCGTATTGGATGTGAATAAGTTACATATCAAATAAAGGAACTTTCATGTGAATATAATTAAGATCAAAAGTCTCTATATTTAAATATATCAAAAATATTTGAGGTTAGTTGAAATAAATATTTTTTTTATGAATAGAATATTGTCGGGGTTAGACAGCTGCACACAACGACAAAGTTTTGCAACACCACAATTTAGATATTTACCTGCAGTCAAATTAAAATCAGTCTTTGAATATCTCCTGGAGAACATTTTCAATTTGTCAGCTTTAGATCACAACATTTCTGACGACATTTTTTTTGTAAAGAAATACTTTTTTAATATTACAATTATATACTTTGAGAATCACAATGAAAATTACCGTTTTGCCAACACGTTGAGGTACAATTGTTATCCGGAGAAGGACATGTTCTGACTACATAGGTAGGAATGACATCAAGATTCCAATTTTCAGAATCTTAGGCCCACTTTTATCGTACTTCTAGCAGCTGAATGGGAGGGAAACTGTGGTACTCTCAATGAATGTCTTGATCGAAGGTTGCCACGACAAAGTTAATTTCTTACAGTTTGTGGAGACAAATATTCCAGTGGCGTGAAACAGGTGCCTACGAGGGTCAGTTGTTCATTTCTCAATAATTTTTAGGAAATAATAACTGAGATAGCGACCTTCATCAGGGGATATAAATTTTCAGTATTTAAAAACTTATTCCATTTTTATATAACATCACTATGGTTACTTTGAACTTCTCCTGCAACAGCTCTTACAGGAAGGCCCTGTTGCCGCCAAAATAGAAATATTGTATTTTTCAGCGCACCATCTAATAACAATATGTTCTATTTTTGTCTAATTTGTTGTTTACTTATAAGTATGAATATATTCAGCTCAGCGATTTAACAATATAGCGGCAGCAATCTTGCACATTCGACATCCTATAAAAAACAGACAAAAAATGTAATTATATACCACCTCCGTTTGGAATTTGGTCGAAACTAGGGAATACGAAGAAAGTTCAATTAGTTCCTTAGCAGAATTTAACGACTGTAAAGTTGAAATCTATAAAGCAGGCTATTACTAAATTAGCTCTAATTGAAATGAAGTACTCTTGAGCTTTGTGCTTTAATGTTTTCAACTCTGTAGAAACACACATGAAAGAACTGAACCTAAGAAATACGCGAAAACACAGAAAACGGTTCAGTAATGCAAAAAGGGGAAATTTATTCTTCAAATAAATTGGAAAAGCATAATTATTCAATCCAAAATCAAAAATAGGAAAATGTCAGTGATACTTGAATTACACTATATTAAAAATAAACTTTTCTTAGTACTCGATCTCTGATTAAAATAAAATGAATGGTGAAAGATAAGTCAGTTTTATACCGTTCATATGAATTTAAATTGACTATTTAATTCTATCGTTACGTTTAACACAGCATATGTGAAGTAGAATAATAGTAAATTACTAAATAAAGCATATTATTGCACTCATTTTATTTGTTGTGTTCAACAAAATTATTACAAGAGCTAATTATTTTGGTAGTTCCATACATATATTCTATTTAAAATTCCCTTATTTATTTCACACCCCAAATATGAAAAATCATCATCATTAAATTTTAGTTGAATATTGAACATCTTTGTTTCCAATCATTTCATTACTATTTATACAAGGTGTTCCTAAATATTATGTACCTATATACTCAATAGTGTAGGTAACTCTTTGACTTATTTCATGATTAAAAGTTTTTATTAACATTGGTCCGCAAACACTTATTTACTGCTCTACAACGGGGTGTTGAAGCTCTTACAGTTTTTGAAGTACTTAGCTGAAATTTGGAATATGAGTTACACTCTAGGACTTACATCACTAGGTAAGCCGAATCATTGTGAGGAATTTTGTCCGTTTTTCTTTCCCTGAAGTTTTTTGCGATGCACCGCTGATAGATTCTAGAATACATACAGTAGTATGTGTTTTGTCAACATATATTGTACTAATAATGAAATTGACTGTATTTTATTTTATATTTTAATCAATTTACTTTATAATGTCACTTATCCTTTTTGACATCGTCAGGACGGACTGTATCTCCTCAGAATTCTGCTAATTTCGGCAGACAAATCGCTCTGTGATGTTCTTGCTATATGATTCACGTAACCGTCCAGCTTTTTATAACATATATATTGACTCTAACTATAATATTCGAATAAATATTCTATTGCTTGATGTAGTTATTATTCTAATTACACTCTGTCTTCACCAGTTCGCTACTTCCTCTTGAATGTTTCTTGACTGAACAAAACTTGCGACGTTTCTACGTGTAGACCAGTTGTTTTAAATTCGAAGACTGGATGATAGTGATAATCCAGCCATAATTTGGAATAAAACGAGGTATCCAAATTGCAATATTGTAACGTGAGAGAACAAGGCTTAAAATGGTTAAGCCACGCTGACAATTGGAGTAGCATTTGGTGCTAACGTTACGCTTATATTAATATTCTAGAAAGTGTTATTTTAATCAAAAAAAATTGTTCGGTAGATTCAAGATGATTCTCAATTATTAGTCGTGCATATTAAAAAACAAAGGACGCTTTGAGGGCGCGACATTATTATTATGGACATTAGTGCACTTTTAACGTAGTTGTTAATATAAATCTCTGTAAATAAGTCTAGTGTAGATATATAAATCGAACCCAGTTATTTCAGTTCTCTTTACAATAGATTAATTATTAATCTAAACATGAGCATTCCACTCACGTAAACCAGTTAATGTTTTTCTTGAAGTTGCAAAATTTAAAAGTAATAATAGCCAGAGAACTAATCAGAAAAATGCGAAAAATAAAATAAATTAAAAAGAGATAAACTCTTTTTCTGGCAGGGATGAAGATTTATATCTCGTTCTCTCAAGGGTTTAATTGAAGGTATCATAAGCTCAAGGTGCCATTCTCGACGCTCTTTTGTAGTTTTTTGCCGAATTGAATACTAGCCAATGAATTCCTCCATGTTTTTTGATGCTGCAAAGTGGGCAAATAGTTTTCAATCCATCGCTTCCAAATATATGTATACATTTTTAGAAGCATGGGAGAAAGCCTTCATTTGAGGTAGACATATAGGGTGCATAAGCTCGCGGATATGTGCGAAAGCATATTGTGAGTTAATTTGGTAATAGCAAAGACAATGGAGGTCAGTAATAGTATAGGATGCTTGGCGATAAATTAAAGAGCAGAATTTCTCAACCTACCACTCACCCTGATAATACCAACTTCATATATGAAGTTAAAAGGTTAAAAGGTTTTGGAAGTAAGTTATTGAATGCAAGCTTTATCAGAAAAATAATATCTTTGGACCTGTTTAACTATCGACTTATCCAAAAAAAAAACTAATTCGAAGTGTGTCATGTATATATACACATATATATCTGCGCATGACTTTAAAGAAATACATAAACATGAACTGGTGTAATGACCATATAACAAATATTTCAAATGTTTCCATGTCCATACAAATATTTTTGAACTTCACCTTAGGAATATTATGACATTTGAACATAAGTGAAATGAATTGATAATCTTCGAACTATTCATCAATTTTCAATTTTAGTTCGTTTTGAAAAGAATATATTTAATTCTAATTTTAAGCGCACCTAAAAAGAGATAAATTGCTGAACAGTTGAAGCAGGTAATTTATTATTTGGCATTTCAGACTTGGGTTTGAAATACTTACAAAATTACAATTTTCGTTTTTAATTTGAAGAATGCCATGTCCATCTACTTCAGCAAAGTTTCCAAATTAATTGTTTTTAACTGGACCGTCCTGTCCTGAATTGAGAAAAAAGTGGTTAAAAGCTGCAAAAAGGGATGAGAATTATTCTCCAAAGACTGTGAAGACCACTTTGATGTAAATATATATATATACTTGTTATGCTTGTACGCTTAGGCAAGATAATCTATGCTTGTACGCAAATAGTTACCTACCTACTCACTAAACTTATTTGAGACAATATACAGAACAAGTTGTCGTTATCATAAGGAATAAAGAGGAAATATGAATGTCAGACATGAGCGACGTCATAGGAACTGTTGGTTCGTTTTCGCGCTAGAATTGATATAGTTGAAAATCGCATTCCTTTGTAAAAAATTATAGTACTTTGATTGTTTAATACGTTTGTTGTCTATTCTACAATAGAATTCTTTAAGATGAAATCAAAAGAAATTAAAATAATTATATTGCATGTTGCCTATAATTGCCATAATACACTTTAATATGGTGTAATTACCTTTTCCTGTGAAGATTTCCATATGAAATAAAAATATCTTCCTAGAGGCATATAGTTTTATTTATTTTATGTGATTATTATTGCTTCTGTCGAACTTTCGCTGATTTATCCCGGACACACTCATTATGGCATGACAATAATAACTGATGATATCTAATATATATTTGTTATTTGACTCTAGCAAAGACATGTTGTGCAATCTATCATTTGGATGGCTCGTTATTTTTCTCATAGCTTGGAAAATATCAGAAAGTACGAGAGTAGATGAATTCAAGGATTTTCCTTTGATAAATACGTCATAAGACATGAATTATAACTTGGAAGAGAATTTCAGAATTAAATCTTGAACTAATGAAATGCTATCTTTAGAAATTTGTCTCTCTTTTGCAAAACTGAGGTGATGAAAATAGAGGTTAGTTTTCTAAATATTCGGGGTATCTGTAATGGAAATATCACCACCATAAGAACATATTTAAGGGTAAAATTGGAATGATACATTTATTTCATATCTGTTAAGATAAAAACAATTATATATATTCGTGTTGTTCTATTCGTGTGGAGAAAATGCTAAGTGAGAGCAACTTGAGAGTCTGAACAAACGTAATCTGCGTCAAAGTAAAGCATATTATTGAAAGAGTTGTTAACACATTGTAGCAGATTTCTAAGCAAATAAGCTAAACTAAGAACTAAGTTCAAATCTTGCAAGCGGTGCAATTTTGGATTTTCCCATTATTAGAGAGGCTTTTATTTGCCCACCTGAAGTAGTGTATCTATAAATAAATTACGCAACCATATCCTGTGATACTAACATTGCAAAATCTGTAAATTTTGACCCGTGAGTATGACTCAAGAATCATTAGCCGAGGTATGTGTATTTTACCGATTTCATGAAGTTCAATTTGAAGTACTCCCATTCCATAGGGGATATATATATTTCTTGAAGAATTATTTTTTTAAAAAAACTTGGTGCTAAACACTCCTTTGATGTTGCATGAATAAGAAAATACATCTAGTTCCGGTTTTCATCAGAGATCAAGTACCTACCTACTTTGATGAAGCTTGGTCCGCTTACATCTGTGTCGAAATTTATCGGGTTAAGATAGTCAGAATTGGGAACGGCAATTCTTCTTAATTCAGAGCCTACTTTTTGTAGGACGATTATGATCTCCGATTAAAGATGCAATGCGAATTCTTGGTTACACTGACACAATCGTCAACATATACGTCTTCCTGAAGTACTTCAGATGCAGGAGGATGATTATTTTCCTCTGTATTTGCTGATTCTCTTAGAGTTCTAATAGGTAGGTAAGGAGATGGTGATACTCCGAAAGTTAATCTATTGAGCATAAACTCCAATATCCTTAGGACTCGAGAAACGCCAAAGAAATCTTTGAAATTTCCTGTGCTCGGGTTTAATTATTATTTGAGAAAACTTACTTACGTTATTCGGGATTTCTATAACTACTCAAATGTAAAACTGTAAGATTAGGAAACTTTTGCAACGCGAAGACGTATATCAACAGGAGTAAATCATTCCTGAATAGGTTTTGCTAGAAATAGCTAATATCTAAATAATGCATGTGCTGAACAGACAATGCATAAACTTTTAGTCACAAAATAGGCAAAAAAATTACCCTCTTGCGTATATACATGGCATTTAGGAACATTCTGTATAATATATTTGGTTCGACACTTTAAATCAAGACAAGAGACATATTAATTGTCACATTAAAATCACGTAGTTTTATAGAAATGGGTTTCTTTTTATCACACCACGAAGCAGAGAGATCAGGAAGATCCATCCCTATTGACTATCAGAGTCATTCAATGGCAAGTATGAGCTGCACGGTATGAAAAACATGCCTATGGTAATTCAAAAATATATTGATTTGACATTAATAAACTAAATTTTGACAAAAGCTCAATATATTTCTTAGATTTCACCATAACTAGAGGATCTTATAAGGCGAGGGGTATCAAATGTATGAGCTTTTAATAATGTTATAGAATTCATCCACAATCTAACTGGAATTCTCAAAATATATCTTAACAGGACATTAAAGTGCGTCAGAATGTGTAATTGTGCATTTCCTTAACCCCTTCCACTCCAGTTACAGTTTGCAAAGCTTCTTCGCCATACCAAATATGTAATTTGTAAAATTGATAATGGATGCATTTAGATACTTACCGGGAATATGTACCATAACAATTTTTTATATATAACTCAAAAATAAAATGGCGGCTAATGTCAAAAATTTATGACTATACCAGGATATCCACATCTGGATATACGGATATACCATAATATCCACATACGGATACATGGTCATACTATAGGGTATCCACAAAAAAATGATGCAACATATTTTTTTATTATTTTATTTTAGTACAAGACACATTATTATTAGGTTATCACAAACTGAAATTTGAAAAACGCTATTATTTGTGGTATTCAAGGAAATGTTCGGCACAGCATAATCCTGGCTTATCTGGACACTCAAGGCAACATTTTCTTGTGAGTTTTCTTGTTCCATTATGTCGACAAATGACACAAACTTTTCGAAGTGCACGCTGTTTACCTTTTTCTTTTGGTAAATCTACCATAACGTGTAATATCTTAGAAGCAGTCGTGGACGGTTTATTTGTATCACTTAACATTTTACGATATCCCTCACTATATTTTTTCAAAATCCCATCACAACACATTTTTGTATAATCATACATGGTAACTTGGGAGCCTTCATTTGCATTATTATATAGAACTCTAGAGTTTAACAGCATCTGGTGTATTAAGTGCAGACCTACTTTAGTAAACCATGTGTAGTTTTTTCGCAAGCAATTATAAGGTTCTATGTCTTGGTCAACTGCATCAACTGAACCCATATTTTTATTATAAAAATCAATATGTGCTGGTTTTTTGAATGTTGCTATTTTTCCACCTGATAAGTGACGACTTTTTTCATAAAAACCCGCAGTATGTTTACTTGTCAGTAAATATACATCTTTTTTGTCTTTGAATCTTACAAGCAACAGCATATCTTTCCGTACAAAACATGATTGATAAGGTTCCAGTGCAATTTTAGTTAACTCACTGGGAACCCCTCGATTAGTTCGGATTGTTCCAGTCATATAAGTGTCCTGGGTAAGTAGAAATTCACAAAGTTTGTCGCACCGAAGTGTACCAATTATCCAAAATAATTTCTCGTCCGGTGTTCAGTAGGGGTGCGGCCAGGCGAACCACAATGCGTTCCGAAATAGAAAGATTTTCAGTACCAGGTATATGTGAGACATCATAGATATCTTTGCCGATATACAAACAAAAGTTAGAAGTATATCCCCTCAAATGAGGCGCGCTTGGACACAGCGAAAATATCATTATGCCAAATCTGCTCCTTTTTGATTTGATGTATTGCCGGAAATGTAGCCTCCCTTTATATAACATCAACTGTTCGTCAATGGCAAAAACCGGCCCTGGATCAACCAATAACATGCAATTTTCTCTTACCATCGCCATGAAAATTCCTAGTCTCGACAATGGAGCTTGAGGTCTAGCATCTTCTGGTGGCGAAAAGCGAATAAATTTTAGAATGGAAAGGTACCTAAAAAAAACAACATAAAACAGGTATAAAAAACTAAAAACCTAGAAACTCACTTGTTTCGGCTCATAACAGATTTATAAAACACTTTTGGCCCAGCACATAGTATACTGCTACTCCAATAATCCGTAATTCGAGGACATTTTACTAATCCTGTGAGGAAATGGAGAGCTATGAACACATACATCTCATCTTTTTCAATCAATTTCCACTGTAGACCAAACACTGTAACAGTATTATTTTGCTGGAGGTACAGTTCTGCTCTTTTGTTTGTCCAATCGCATAATTTTTGAACAATCTGTGGACTTATAAAACTTTCAAAACAAGTAACCGGGACCTTCAGTTCTTCGAAATCTATCGCAGGATGAAAGTCGTATTCTGATGAAAAATTCTTTGGTGGTCTTGGAAGTTGATCGGAAAAAGGATCACTTATAACGTTCCAGTCGGCCATGCAAATGTTTTCTATATCTTCATCGTCATCTGTTGCAGAATAGCTATCATCCGTGTCATGTATACTTGAATTATCACTAGGCTGGTACTCTGTGTCCTCACTATCGCTACCGTTATCAGACCAATCCATAATTAGGTAGTTATTTTTAGTAATATTAAAAAATATCAAAACACGTGAAAGCAAAATATGTCCCTTCACCACAACAGATACCACTTGTAACGTATAGCATACTAACAAGAATAAAAAGGTACACCCTACTCCGTACCAGTGCGAATGACGCAAATCAATTTTATTGGCTGTCCCACCACAACACAATTTTAAGTGGGGTAATGCGTGTATGCCTTACCAGAATCTAACATCGAAATAGCATGCGATACCATTATTTTATGCAGCTATACAATCCCGATGATCGCAATATCCACATGTGGATATTCTGGTACCCAGACTACTTAGTCAAAATATCCATACGTGGATATCCTGGAGTGGAAGGGGTTAAATATAAATAATGCGAAATTTGTCTATTTCCCTCTTCGAACGAATAGTTAGCGATATGATTTTATGCCTGTTTAATAATAAAAGGGAGCGCAAAAGTCATCACCCTATCGAAAGATGCTTTAATTTTTGCAAATAGCAGCAAATGTCAGTTCTGGTTTGAAATTTGTGAAGTAAACAGATACAAAATATGTACACGTCAATAAGACATAATGCGCTATAATCCTCAAGAAGGCCAAAAAATTGTTTCGATTTTTTTTGCGGTAGAATTCGTCGGTGGCATTGGCTCAGAATGAATTTAGGCGCAGATTTCTCGGTCGTCCAACACCAAGTGGGCAAACACTATGGCGTTTAGCTGCTCGCCTAGAAGAGTATGGAACAACACGAGATGCTGTAAGAGTCAAAGTTACTGCATGAGGTGCTGTTTACGCTGGTGGCGTGAAAGGGCCAATTTTTTTGAAAACGCCTCTTCTTGTGGGGTCTTTTGAAGTCACGAGTGTATGTCAACAAGTCTCAGACTCTTGAAGCCCTCAAATAGAATAAATGTCAAGAATTCGAGGACCTATCGCCGAAAGAGTGGGCCCATAAATTCTGGCGGCAGCCCCTTGGCCGACACCTTTCATTGTCTCGACGTAATGGCAAATAATAAGGACATCAAAGAAATAACATCCAAAAGCAGAATATATTCTTTTTATTTATAAATAAAATTACAGTGGGGTAACAGCTTTTGCGCCACCTTGTATATATGACTCTGTTACAAACAAAAATGCAAATTTAAAACAATATCCTTAATATTAAAAAGCTCATAAGTCATCTTAACTTTTGTCTGAAAACTTTAGAAGCACAAATATTAAAAACATATTATCCAAATTCAGTAATCAAAAATCAATTTTAATATATGTCAATTGTGATTCCAAGGAATATTTAGATTTCAAGAAAATTGGCATTTATTAAAATCTAACGCTTTGCTAGCCACGGCCTAAAGACATTTGTGGATATTAGAATAGAATATTATACACTTACTTCAGACATATAAAATCTTTTTGTCTGTTTAAATCATCGAAATGTATCCTATTTTTTGCAGATATCGGAATTTGGAGCCTGTCCCAGAAAACCCTGCAACAACGGCTACTATCCCATACACGAAGCAGCCAAAAATGCGTCATCGAAAACACTGGAAGTTTTCCTGCAATGGGGGGAGTCTAGAGGCTGCAGTAGAGAGGAAATGATCTCGTTCTACGACTCCGAAGGCAACGTGCCACTACATTCTGCTGTACACGGTGGAGACATAAGAGCAGTTGAATTGTGCATTAGGTAGGTACATATGAATCAGGTAATTGAAAAGGAGAATAGAAGACTGAATTAAATTTTATAGCGAGTTTAATCTCCTGTTTTGTTTCTTATGTTTCTTATTTAGATGTACTTTGAATATTAAATGATTTTAATCATTATCTAAACAGAGGAAGTTATTAGTGCATATATGATAACACAGAAGAAACAATTGATTGATTAATTACTACTATCCATAACTGTTCAGTTTGCTGTAGGCCAAGAAATAATTTGGGATTCTTAATAAATATGCATTTGCAAGAAAATCGCTCCTATACAGGTGCAGACATAAAAGCTGTTGAATTGGCATATGCGTAAATATAGTAATTACTGAAAATTAGGTCAGTGGAGTAACTGCCATTATTTAGCATTACGTGAATTACATATTTATGACTTGACTTGATCTCGTTTTATAGTTTTCACAGGTGCATGTTTGTAATTTATTCTTCTCGGCTGTGGGGGCTGTTTGATATTTACTATCTATATCCTAGATTTTTAAATATTAATACTCCCCAACAATTAAGCAATAAAATTTGTCACCAGATTTTTTAACCAGATCGGAGAATATCGACAGAAGAATCTGTATAAATTTGAATATTATCAAGTTTTTCAAGGAAAAAGAACATATAATTGATAATGATATTTAATCAGAGGCATCGATATTGTTGAGAAAGAACATATCTCTATTTCTTCAAAGAAACTCGTAAAGAGTTAGCCTGAGTAACTACTGAACATAAACATCGATAATTAAAATGAACTATTATGTGAATTATTCCGGACTATAACTAGATAATCTAGGACATTCTATCAGTCTGTTATTGCTATACAAATGGACAGTCATGAAATTAGTGGCTGATTCTGTACTAGTGGTAGTCTATGAATTGATGAGAATCCACGACAATATGAAATGGAACACGGGTAGAAATAGTCTAGGAAAATTATTTAAGTTAACCAATATAACCAGCAGTATTCAATTAAAATAGGTATACTTAAATCATTATTATAAAAGCACCTCAGTTTATCTATCTGCTATTACGCTTTCAAAGAGAAAGAATTAGTTTTGGTAAATGTTAAATAATGACCCTGATGAAGAGCGTTGATATTAATAATTCAATTTAAAAGGTAATCGGATTTCTAATATCTTATTATTTTTAAATAAAATGACACAAATGCAAAAATGAGTTTTCTGTGAGTCGATGCTATGGAGATATTTTGGATCCTGATTAAGAACAGGAACTATACTTAAGTTTAAAAAAAATCCATTTCTAATTTATTAGTTTTTGGTGCACTGATTACAATTGCAATGCAAACATGGTATGTTATTAATTCCTGTTGGAAATACTGATTTACCAGTTTTGAATAAATCCAATAAAAAGTTAGCATAACTCTGACAATAGTCGTATACGAACTTCCTATGGACATCAATCTGTCAAATTGTAACAGGCCGATATCTGCACATTATAGATATTTCAGAAAAACTAATATGGGGTTCCTTATTAGATCAACAAAAGCCAAAACAACAGTTTTTATAATTTTTGTCTGTCTGTATGTATGTTTGTACGCGCATCACGCAAAAACTACTATATGGAATTGGATGCAATTTTTACCGATGTATTGCTAGAGGTCTAACTTAAAATATAGGTTCCATTTTACAGCGTCTGTCTGTCTCTATGTTTGTACACCCATCACGCAAAAACTACCGCATGGAATTGAATGCAGTTTCACACGCACACGAAGTCGCGGGCAAAAGCTAGTAGATATATATATATATATATGCCAAATCATCTGTGTATAAATATATTTTGAAATATTATCACCATAAACATAGTAACTAGTGGACTAGATAATACGAGGGTATCTAATGAGCTATTTTCGTTTTTTATCACGAACTTTTTCTCTCTGCGACTGTCACGAGTTACTGGAATATAATATTATTCGAGGATCTGCTTCTATGTCTATTGTTATCACAGAATATGTTGTCAGCCTGTCACTCTCCATTAGTGTTACCAACTCAACAGTGAAGAGAACAAATAGTTTTGAATTCAATTTTAAAATGAAAACTTAAAACGTATGACACAGAGAAAATACCTTATATAACTAACGGAGCTTGCACAAGTGAGGGAACTATAAACAAATCGACTTTTTCATTCGAATAACATGGTCACGCTACTTAGACTTGCAGCATTGTTGATGATTCTATTTGAATTAAAAAGTGGACTACTTATGAATCATTGAATATTCGAGTCGAGAATCCTACCAGCTTTAAACTTATAAATCCTCACTTTTATTTAAATACATTTCATTTTAATTACGTGTATCTAGGTTTGCAATTATATTACCTATTTGTTTCTATCTACACCAACAATTTCATTTTTCCACCGCTTCTCAATAAATTCCACTGAATATGAGAATTGTTGGACCATTTTTTTCTGGGTACCAAGACAAACACCAATGGTGATATACTTTTTCGCAGAACGGAGCGTTTGGTCAGAGTATAAGTAAACAGAGCAGTTTCATTCGAATCCCGCCGTTTTCGAGTTACATTGGAGCAAGCCACGAATTTCCGCTATTGTACTGGAGCTACTGCGAGCAAAGTACCCATCTTGTGCCACTGAGTCGGCTCAGTGCCTGCCCTATGAAACAAAAAATCAACATAATCCTTATGCGATATAATCTAGGCGTAGAGCGACATACAGGCAAACCACATGTGCCACCGCCTTCCATAATATCAATGCAAACTGTAGTTTGCAGAGGTGAGAGCGGTATCTCTCACGTCTGCCTACAGAAGCATAAGTTACAGAGAAATGTTGGATTTTCAAGGTCACGTAATTGTTTTTCCCGATTAATTTAAAAATATGACTTGAAATTAATGAGATATTGTATATAATACAACCTTACAATGATAAGTAATCATTTGAGAACGTTTCCAACTCGTAAAAGGCTGTAATATTTAAATTATCAATATATGTAAAACCAAGTAGACGGATTTCACAATTTATTATTTTCAAGACTCTACGGTGTTGCCGGTGCTGAAATTTTACCTGTTTATAAAGACCTAAGTCATATATAAATGTCGGATAAATACTTAAGTGAAACCATTAATGTAATAATGAACGTGAGAGTAAAATCATTTTTTAGTTAAAAAGCATGCAATCGACTTCGCTTTTATTCGAAAATGGTACATTGTTAACGCATTAATAATATTCGTCAAACGTATAACTAACGTATCCCTAAGTAAACGGCAACACGGTAGCAGTATTTCTCTCCCAACTAACAAATATCAATCACAATGACAATAAGGGTGTTCGAGCAGGATTTCAAACCAAACTCAAACCGTCAGAGGCATGCGCATTTTAATTTTAAGAAGACGGAAATTAATATGGGCATGCTCCACAATCACGGAACACAGTTGGAAACTGGTCCAAACTACTACTCGAACACCCTTAATGCAAGTGATGATGGCTATGTTCAGGGAGTCGCTATCTGCACAATCAATGCAAACCATAGAGATATAATATTTAACATAGAGTAGGCAAGTCCTATGCTAGTGGATGCGGCCCATAGATAAAAAGAGATAGAGAATATCGTGCCCGTGTCTGTCTTTGTTTCATGACGCATACAGAGGGAAGAGTTTATATTTGCGCATAATTCAATTTGAAATTTATTACAATTCTTATTGTCCTCTAAAAATAGGTAATTTATTATAGTACATTCTAATTCTAAATTTTAGGTCATTTCATTTGTCACTTTCATGTTTTAGGCCTATAGGCGAATATCTATGTAGTTTTGTACTAGGTATAAGGTATATAGGCTGCTGTCTGTGATCGTAAAATGTTCTTGCTCGAAAATATTTGTCATTGGTTAATATTTTTGAGGTTTCACTTACAATTTTGAAATATATATTTTTCATTAATAAGGAATCTTTATATGAACGCAGTATTCTTTCTGTATGATGACAAATTAGATTGACATCATTTGATGCAAAGTTTAACTTTTCTAACCAACTTGTCAATTCTAATTTATCGGAATTTTCTAAAACCAACAAAGTTAAACATTGCTCACAGATAATTCTTTTCCTTAATGTATAAACTATAAATTCAGCGATATGTTTTATGATGTCGTCAAGATATTCTGACTGTTCCAGTATGTTAAAACTACTATGAAGCATGTCATCGAATAACAAATAATATATGTTTTATTTTGTTATTTTCGGCAGAAGTCGTTACCAGAAGTGTGAGATCTTGAAGTGCGTAGTAGACCAATTGAATCAATGGATTCAATTCTCCGCATGCGCGAATTATCCGTCATAGAATACCTCTTTCAAGCTTATCTAGAAGCATTGTTCTCTGGTACATGTCATAGAACATAAGGAAATTGATAGAAGCGCTCACAGAGAGCCATTAGCATGGAATTATTTGGACATAGGTATAGTATTTGCTGTTCAAAAGAGTGACATTTCAAATGAAAGTGGCCGCTGAAACTACCCGCCGCGCATGCGAAGAACAATATTCGCTTACTGCAATCGGTCTATTGGCAGAGGCAGGAACTAAATACATTCAGATTATTAAGAAGTAACTTTTTAAAGGCTCATTGAAACTGAATCTTGGTAGTATTATTATTAAATCAATGTATTCTCCTAATAAGCGCAAAAACATTTCAACATGGTTTTTAGATAATTTATATGATAAAGAATATTTTACTATTTTTTGTGTGAGAAGTTTTTCAAATGAAGTAGGTATATAAATTTATCAAACAAAAAATGAAAACTAAAAAGCCAGTTCGAACCGATATTGATTTAAGAACAGGTCTGCGAATAGTTTTATAAAACTGAGGTTCATTTAAATGCTTCACAATGGATTGTTTAAATTTACTAATCTTAACCTTAACTTGTACCTACATCAATTTCTAATTGTTGTATGTAACTAATATATACTTTGTTTCCAATTCAGGTAATGATTTTTCAGTTATACTCATCTTTCCAACTGTTTTACAAAACAGATTCTTGGTATTTAACAAATAAAAAATGTCATTGAAGTTTTTCAAGAATTTAGGTATATGTACCTACGTTGATTTTGAATTTAAGTTAGTTTACTGCAGCTGAAGTACTTGAACTTAAAACTTGCGCTGAGAGACGAACTTTCTTTTTTCACTATTAGTATATTGTTTACCGTTTAATTGTCAACTATTTCCCTATTTACAAATTATAAAAACGTAACTGCTTCGGATTTCTATTTGAGTTTGGATGACGGCTGAGTCGGATGCGGATGACAGATAGGTACAATAATCCACCAATCACGAGTGTTCAAAATAAAAGAGATAGATAATCCTGTCTTATTTTCTGTTTCTTTCTATTGAGGGTACGCATTTTCGACCGACTTGCCTGCTGTATGTTATATGTTATCTCTATGATAGATTAGAATAGAATTGCGTTCACATTCTGTCATTTGCTGTCACAATGAGGTTAAGGAGTTAAGGCACAAATTGAGATAAGAAAATTGACTTATTTTTTGTCTATGGAGAGACTCGTCTGAGAAACATTACTTATTGAAAATGCTGGAAATGAACCAGCGTCAATACATTGGATAAATTTGGGACATAATAGCGAAGATGGTTCCTATATTTTATTCGTATTCTCACTAAAGCTGGAACATGTACATATTGAAACTACTTAGCAGTACTTAAGTACTGACTAGCATATCTTTTTGCCATACCATGACTAATTTCAAACCTCGCAAAGATCTCTGCCTGAATATCTGGCTTATGCTTATAATTTTCTGCACTTTTGTGCAACCCTCAATATTGACGAGCATCTTGTTAGTTTTTTCACAGAATGGTCATTCTAATATCATTGTGATAAGTAAAAATGACCACTTAAAATGTATAATAAATTTTGGGTTAAATAAATAATATTTGTCATTAATTTCTCTAATTTTTGGTAAAATTTACGAAGTGTTAGTTTTTCGGTGCCAACTTATCTCAAAAACTAGATTGAAAATAATTCCAATAATAATGAGGATTGAATAATTAGGATAAATCAAACGTAGACATACTGGTATAAGAGTATACTCTTGCAGAAGAATTTGGTGACCACTGCATCTTAATTGCACCTGAGTTTCCTCATCGCGTGAACATATTTCAGTTAAATTATTTATTTAACTTATCCCAAAGTAGAAACTTATCCCTCTCCGCTTTAGAAAACTGTCCGGATCATAAAAGATTATCGGTTTGTTATTATTATTTTTTATTATTATTTGACGCAGGGGAGCCAGAGCGGGTACTTAGGCCAATTCGACCCATTGTGTCTCTCCCCCTTGCTCCTCAGACCTACGGTTCCCCGACAACCTGGTCCAGATATCTCAGGATTGCCGCAGGCGAGGTGCGTCTGATGTTGGTCAGATCCGGCCACTTCAGTCCTAGGATGGCCTTACGAACGTCGGATAAAGCGGGGAATTCTGTGAAGAGATGCTCCACTGTTTCTTCCTCCTCCATGCATGCCCGACATGTCGGGTCGTCGATGACACCTATTGTATGTAGGTGTTTTCTTAGCGTAGTATACCCGGATGCTTACAAGTGAGCGTAGTTTGGCCCGGGGCAAAGCTAGGCAGTCTTCGGCCCGTTTTCGGCATGGCTCCGTGATGAAGTTTCTGCTCTGTCGACAGCCCAAAATTGAGTTCCACCTCGGACAGTGTCTGAGGTGTGTGTCCTCTTTAATGAGGTTGGCCATGATGTGCGGTGTGATGGGTACTGCCGGTTTGGGCCCACACATTGTTCCCGACGAAGCAGCACCCGCCAGCTTATCCGCCTTGTCATTGCCCTCATTCCCATCGTGTGCTGGCACCCAAGCTAGTTCCACCACATTTTCATTCGCTAGTTCCGACAGTTCGCGGTGGCAGTTCAGCGTGGTTCTCGCGTCGTACCTGCCCTTTTCAAGCGCTTTTAAGGCGTCTCTACTGTCTGTGAAGAAGCGTATTACTCGTCCTCGCACCTTGCTCATGCGGACCTCATTAGCCCTTCGAGCTAGTGCTATTAGTTCCGTTTGTAATACGGTGGCGTACTTCCCGAGCGGTAGTTGTAGAGATAGTTGCAGGTCTTGACTGAAGATTCCTATGCCTGTACTGTCCCTGTTTTTAGACCCATCAGTGTATACGTCTATTGTCGGCACAGTGCGTCTGCTTCTTCCCAACAAACGTGGTATTTGCATTTGCTGAATAGGGGTGCAATGCGGTCTGAGCAGGCCTCGAGGCCTGCAAACGCACACTCTCCATACACACCAGCACTATGCCAGACGATGAACTCTCGTATATTGAAAAACTTTTGATACCAATCGATAATTATGTTATTTAATCAATATTCATTCTAATCCTATTAAGAGAATTGGTCCAAATGGACCAAAATATAGCAAGAACCATTAACTTTAAAGAGAAACAGAAAATTTCCCTTACCCTCAGATAGGTAAATCAACTTTTATTTTCGTAGAAGTATGGATAATATTTAGGTGGACTAAATTGCAAGATCGCCATTGACTGATGTAAGCCAAAGGATCGTATACAAGCTTTCGTGTCTCATCTGGACAAGAAGGGGAGTTCATTAATAGCCGAACTACATAATTCTTACCGCTTAGCTGCCCGAAAAACAAGACTTTAGATTGTGCAAGGATATTAAATATATCAATTTCCAGGAGATCCTAGCTTTTTATATTTAGTGGTGAGTAAAACTAAGTGGGTCTTATTTATGAGAAAAATAATAGGAATCGGTGAATCGCCCTATGCAGTTATGTTTGGATGTACCGCCAGGTTGGTTTGGCATCAATATAAGTTTACCACAGAATGACCAGGATGGAGACCGTTTATTTGAGTAAATATTATATTATAGATAAGAGCTTGCGCATATTGAATAATTGAAAAAACTAATTTTGAATCTTGAAAACCTATCATACTGAAATCATTCATTAATTTCCTGAAATATTTGAAATACCATTCATGATAGAAAACTTAGCATAATTAAACTACGAGTATTTCAATGCAATATACATATTATAAGAACGAAACATTAGATATTAATATGTTTATAAATAATTTCAACATTTTTATTTGCTGGTAGTTACATCACCTTAATATTATACAACAAATGCCTAAAATAAGAGAGTTTTCGATGTCTTTGACCGATTTCGCCAGACGGAAGAGGTATACAATTCGGTTGTATTTATTTTTTTTAGTATTAAGGTATTTGTATGCCTACACGTATTTAAAAATAACATAATTATTGAAAATTAAAGTCCGTGACAGCTAACCGATTTCCAAAATAAATCCATATCCCCAAAAAACATTCCCAATGTAAAACTCTTGGAGGTGAGAGCTATATTCAACAAAATTCAACAAAAAAAAACTCAAATCTTTCGCATAAGCTCAGTTAGAGCTGAACCACACCAATACAATTTTTGTATGTTGTTTTGTATAAGAATTTTGTTTGAATGGTACATTTTCATCAAGTGATTCTATGGCTTCTCTCGGCCCCCAAAATAGATTACAACTATGAATATAATACGTCAAGTTGTAATTTCGTAGAAGGAATTTTGGGGGCGGTGAGAAGCGATAGAATCACTTGATGAAAATGTACCATTCAAACAAAATTCTTATACAAAACAACATACCAAAAATTGTATTGGTGTGGTTCAGCTCTAACTGAGCATATGCGAAAGATTTGAGTTTTTTTGTTGAATTTTGTTGAATATAGCTCTCACCTCCAAAAGTTTTACATTGGGAATGTTTTTTGGGGATTTTGACGCTATGATTATCGCTAAGGTGATTTGCAATTATTGTAGTGCCCAATTAATTTAGAAATGACCACTCGGTGGCACACGAAATGTGAAACTGAATCAACAATAAAAGTTTTTGAACTTTTTATTGACCGACTTCAAAAAAAGTAGAAGGTATACAATTCGGTTGTAAGATTGCTTTTTTATTATTTTTTTTAATGTTTTCTTATCACTGTTGGCGCGTTTTGCTTAGTAAACGTACTCCGATTTAGACGATTTTGTTTCATTTGAAATAGGAGAGTTGAGAAATGGTCCCATATTGAGAGAATTTAAATCCAAAATCTACTTACCTCCAAAAACCGCACCCAAAGGGGATGCAGAAAATTGAAAATCCGAAACGACAGAATTAATGAAAATTCCATATCCGGAAATGTTTAAATTGGACATTTTCAAAAATAATCATACGTTTCCGCGCTACAGTTACAGTACAGTTTCAGCTAAGTGGAAGGGGCAAAGTTTGAAAATTAGAAAGGGGACCCTATCTATAAACGTTCAATTTGAACATTTTTTCAAAAGAGTTACGGTTTCCGAATTTTGCAAGGGTACCTAAAGTCTGAAATATGTGATATGCGTATTTCCGCTATGTGGAAGAGCATTTTTTTTCGAAAGTTGAAAATATGACACGGCTAAATTAAAGAAAAGATTATATGTAGCAACATTTAAATTGAGTTATGGTTTTCGAGTTACAGCAGTAAAGTCTGAAATATTTATGTTTGCGCCGCGATGTTTTGAGATATCTAATAAATAACAAGTACAAGCTATACCTACCTATAACTTTTTGGGTACTAGTGAACAATTTTCATGACTAATGTTACACTCAAAAATATGGAATAATTCAATGCAAACTGTAGTTTGCAAAGGTGAGAGCGGTAGCTCTCACTTCTGCCTACAGAAGCATTATTTACAGAAAAATTTTGGATTTTCACGGTCACGTAATGGTTTTTCCCGATTAATTTAAAAATATGCCTTGAAATTAACGAGATATTGTATTTAATACAATCCTACAATGATAAGTAATCATTTGAAAATGTTTTCAACTAGTAAAAGGCTGTAATAATTATATTATCAATATATGTAAAACCAAATAGACGGATTTCACAATTTATTATCTTCAAGACTCTATGGTGTTGCCGGTGCTAAAAGTTTACCTGTTTTTAAATACCTAAGTAATATAGATATCGGATAAATACCTAAGTGAAACTAACAAATTAATTATGATCATGATTGTAAAATCATTTATTATTTAAAAAGCATGCAAACTACTTCGCTCTTATTCGAAAGTGGTACATTTTTAACGCATTATAATGGTTATGAAATATAAGGTGGGAGATTATTAGTGGTTAGATATTCGGGCGATTACGGGGTTATTGTAAAGATTATGAGAAAATGTTTATAACTAACCCAATCGGATTTTAAACATTCTACAACATCAAAATATTTTCAATTATACCGGGTGTTTCTAAATAGTTGGAACTCTACACAACTTTGTTTTTTTCTTATGGAATGTTTATAGGTAATTTTAATTATTTATCAGATCAAAATTGAAAAATAATGTCAGTTTATTAATATGACTTTATGTTTATAGCTAATATTTTATGAGATATTAAATATTATTAATCCAAAGGATGAGAGAGTCACAATTTTTTTTAGTATATCTATATTCATGTCCCCAACAATAATGGTAATGTTGGTACCATTGTCAATGTTCTGCAAATATGCTTCAAAATCTGTAACATTGCATTTCATTTCTTGGCAAAAAATGTTTAAAAATGAGTTTTTTAAATGGAAAACCCTATATATTATAAAATATCCTATATGCCTAAATTTCCTTCGATTTGATTATCATGTTCCTATACCTAAGCAGCCAGAATTCCGAGATAAGATCAATTTTCAAAAAAATCAAATTATATTTTTCATATTCATTTAGGTTGCTATTAAATGTCATCATAGTACATGACATAATGAAAATTTCACAATTAGTGCATTATTAATAACACCTTTGAGTATTTCTCAACGTAAGTGACTTGAAATAAATGAAATAACAATTCAAACGAAGTTCTAATAATTTTTTTTATTCTCCATGGAAAATGTGTGGAAACTATTCCAACAACGTGCAGAAAATTAAATGAAACGTACTCTGATTTACATCCAATGAACAAGAGGAAGTCTGTACGATCACAAAATAATTTCATTAATTATCTGTTAAAATTTAGAAAACATTCACAATAAGTTTTCAAAATGCCCACCATTGGCTTTCAAACATTTCAATGTCCGTTCATTTGTAGATATAGTTGTAGCCTTCCTTATTTCACTGGCATCTAGTTCTTCAATGTAGTTAAATACTCGTTGGCGTAGATCTTGTTTATTGTGTACTGGCGTTATGTATACTTTTGTCTTCAAATGACCCCACAAGAAAAAATCAAGAGACGTGAGATCGGTTGATCTCGCAGGCCAATGCTACGGACCCAAAAGTCTGAACCAGCGATCGTCAAACAACTCCGTTGTTACTTCCCCAGTGCAATGAGCCGGTGCTTCATCCAGCTGAAACCAACTGCTACGATACTCTTCCAATGACAGATTGTCCAAGAAGTCGTTCACAACTGACCTTAGAATTTCCAGATATTTCTCAGCATTCAACGGTTCATAGTAAATAAGAAAACTTATTCGTTGATCCTTTTGCAAAATACGTTGAAACTGAACTTCTCCTGAAATCCCATTTCCTTAACAATATTTTGATTTTGATCAGCCCAGAAATGCTCGTTCCTTCTATTAAAAATTCCTTCTCTGGAAAATTTTGATTCGTCTGTCTAAATATGTTTTTTAGAATTCAGGATCTTCTTGGATGCGAAATAGGATTGTTTCGCAAAAGTGAACCCTACTTTGATGATCTTCTGATTTTAGAGCTTGAACTTTAGTAAACTAGTATGGGCGCATGTCATGATTATGGATGATCCTTCCAACAGACCCACGATCGAAGCACTTCTTGTGGAAATTTGGGGATCAGCACGGAAATAGGCCAAAACATTTATTATGTTGTTCCGATTTTAATTTTGATTCATTATTAATGAAATTATTTTGCAATCGTACAAACTTCCTCTTGTTCATTGCATGTAAATCAGGGTACGTTTCATTGAATTTTCTGGTATAGGTAAGTCCCTAATTTTCCATGAAGAATAAAAAACAATCATTAGTACCTACTTCGTTCGAATAGTTATTTCCCTCCATTTCAATTTTATCGAGTCACTTACGTTAAGAAACACTCAAAGGTATTAATAATAATGCACTAATTGTAAAATTTTCATTATGTCATGTACTATGATGACATTTAATAGCAACCTAGATGAATATGAGAAATATAATTTGATTTTTTAGACAATTGCTCTTATCTCGGAATTCTGGCTACTCAGGTATAGGAACATAATACATCAAATCGAAGGAAATTTAGGCATCGTTCAGGATATTTCATAATATATAAGGTGTTCCATTTAAAAAAAGCATTTTCAAACTTTTTTGTATATAGCAGTAAAATCACTCATTTTGCATGACCCTGTATAACGCAGGACACATTTCTCTATTCAGAATCCATAAACATTATCTCGATGACCTACTAACAAAGTTACAGCTTCCTAGGAATTGCAATAACGCAGAAATAAACATTTAATTCGAGCTATGTTTTGGATCAAAAATATGGAAAATGATAAATATCTCGGGAACCGTTAGAGATAGAAAGTGAAGACAAATGCAAAAACGCAGTAATATATAGGGCGTTCTATTTGAAATAACAAAGATGCTGCTACTTTTTGGTATAAGCGGCAACGCTGCATCAATGAAAATATTTCGGATCGATAGATTAAGAGCAATTACTTAACCAAACTTTCAGAACGATCCTTTGTCCCGTTCTCCGTAAACGTCTCAGGTACCATCGACCATATATATATAATTGTATTTAAAATTAATATGATTATTGAAAATTAAAGTTAGTTCGTGACAGCCACAATATAAATATATGCAGTAGTCCAAATCAACGGTGGCTGCCTTAGATGATCGGATCATCATTTTTGCGGTCGTTTGTTTGTCAAAGGCGACACCGCGATTTCGTGTCTCCCGTTTAAGGTACGAGCACAGTATAGGTATAATTATACTGTGGGTACGGGAGACACGGCGGCAAAGGCGGTCCACATCAAGGAATGGCTTGAGTTGGACTACTGTGTTCATCTATACTGTGGTGACAGCTAACCGACTTCCAAAAAAAAACCATATCCCCAAAAAACATTCCCAATGTAAGACTTTTGGAGGTGAGAGCTATATTCTGCAAATCTCGACAAAAAAATCTCAAATGTGTCGCATACGCTTAGTAAAAGCTCCACACCCATACAATTTCTTATGTTTCTTTGTATACGAATTTGGCTTTAATAGTACATTTTCATCAAGTGATTTTATCGCTTCTCACCGCCCCCAAAGTTCATTCCATGACGTTGAAACATAACTTGTTCAGTATCATTTTCAACTCATAATAATTTTTATAGATACTCCATGCCTTTCTAAGTATCCTTAATACGCTGTTCGCAATTATTTTCATTAGGTTTAAATATACAGGATGTTTTATAATATATGCGCAGGACTGTGAGGAAGTGATAGGTCGTCCAAAAAAATTAAAAAAATATATATTAACTCATCCTCTAGAATGCACCATTTTCAAGATACACGGTGTTGAAATTGAAAAAAAAATCGTTTTTTGTGAATATCTTGGAACCGTTTATCTTGCAGTAAACAGCTTTTGTAAGCATTTTGCACTCGTAATAGGCTAATTTTTGAGTTAGAAAATTTTTGTGTTGAGTATAATTGGTGAAGATTTTATAGGAGTAGTGCGTGTTTTTTTCCCCAATTCCTACGCCAATGGTAAAATTACAGTTTTGATATGCCCATTTGAACCGCCAATGTTTTCTAAACAAAAAAAAACTATTGGTAGTGAGCTCTGAAGTCGACCGTTTTCTAGAAAAATCATTTTTATGTTTAGAGGTCACGACCAACAGTGTACCTTTTTGGTGTAGAAAACATTGGCGGTTCAAATGGGCGATCCAAAACCGTACTTTTTCCATTAGCGTAGAAATTGTGGAGAAAAACCCCCACTACTCCTTCAAAATCTTCACCAATTATGACTTAACAAAAATGTTTTTCTGACTCAAAACTTACGTACGATAAACGGTTCAGGAGATAGTCACAAAAAACTTTTTTTTAAATTTCAACGACCTGTATCTCGAAAATGAGGGAATTTTAGAGGGTAAGTTAATATAAACTTTTTTTCATATTTTTGGACGAGCTATCACATCCTCATGTCCTGCGAATATATTTGAAACACCTTGTATATTAAGAAATAGATCGTATTGCACTTTTGTATGTTTGGTGTGTGTAAAAATATTGTAGATCACTAACAAAGTTGATTTTTTCTCCCAATAGAACCCTTAGAACTTGACCATATAGTTAAATATACACATGTAGTTCGTAAAAACTAATAAAACTTGAAATGCAATATTATTTCTGTTTTATTTTATCTTCTTTTCCAAGACGGAATATAGTGCATTCATTTCAAGTATGTATGTAAGGTAGTGACAATTTTATCATTTAAAGTGAGCAGGTGAGTGACTGGAAATGCTAGTCCATATTTAGTGGGACTATGGGTTATGAATATAATACGTCAAGTAGTAATTTCATGGACGGAATTTTGGGGGCGGTAAAAAGCGATAGAATCACTTGATGAAAATGTACCATTAAAGCAAAATTCGTATACAAAGAAACATAAGAAATTGTATGGGTGTGGAGCTTTTACTGAGCGTATGCGAATGATTTGAGATTTTTTTGTCGATTTTTGCAGAATATAGCTCTCACCTCCAAAAGTCTTACATTGGGAATGTTTTTTGGGGATATTTTTTACAACAAATTGGACCGATCGAGCGGATGAAATCGAAACCACATTCTCTATTATACCTTTTTATTGATGGGTACTGTGAGCTATTATTGATTTTACTTATATTTACTCCATCTACCTGTTTGTTAAATTTCCAAATATGAACACATAATGATCTATTGTTCGCGGGTTCCCTTAAATTATGGTATATTAGATACTAGAATCACCATCAGCGTCTTGAAAAATATCAATATTGGGACTACAAAAAGCAAGAAGAAGAAAACAGACAAAAGCAAAATTTAATGAAATTCACCGTCTGAAGAAAATCACAACAATCCAAAGCAAATATAAAAAAATGTATAAGTAGACCATGAAGCAGCATATAACAACAACCTCAGAATATCTTAAAGCATTATTAAGATCGAGCAAAAACAAAAGTTCATTATCTGTTATTATAACAGCTACTTACTTTTTGAAAATTTTATGTGTCCACCTCAGACGACTCAAGGGATATAGCGATCACAATTTTTGTATAGTGCCCCCCTTTTATTTTTATTAAGTTGTTCTTATAGTGGCAATATAAATACATATTCTGTGAAAATTTCATATTTCTACGAAAGGATAGACGGACGGACGAGTTGGCAGCCGTTGGGTAGCTACGGAGCTCAAAAACGAAGTATCATAAGAGACATGGAAGTTATACCAACCCACTCTTATAACCAATCCTTAAAAATCAAAAATAAAAGACGTCTACCCATGGATCTCAAATATAGGAGACTTCTTCGCTAAAAATCTTCTGATCACTATTCGACCTGAGTAAATCAAGTGTTTATTCCGATGACAAGATGTCCTTGAACAGGCAATGGAAACGACTTTGTTACGTCTATTGTTTCTTTTAAATCACAAAGTCTAATTTGACAAATTTGTTATAAAAATATATTGAGTTATGAGAAAATACAATAATTTATACAAACTTGTTCTATTTATGCCATTGACCTAAATCACAGTGAAATAATCAACATTCATTTTGACTACATAATAATGATAATCTTTATTTATTCTTACAGATCTGGAGCCAGGATATCCATTCAACAACAAGATCTGTCTACACCAGTACATTTGGCATGTGCCCAAGGAGCCACAGAAATTGTCAAGCTGATGTTCAAAATGCAACCGGAGGAGAAACTTCCCTGTTTACAGTCTTGTGACGTGCAGAAAATGACCCCACTTCACTGTGCAGCAATGTTCGATCATCCCGAAATTGTAGAGTACCTGGTTTCCGAAGGAGCGGACATAAATGCAATGGATAAGGAAAGGAGATCACCTATGCTCCTAGCTGCCCTCAGAGGAGGTATTATTTTTCTTTGTTGTTAATAATCTTGTCAATATGTGGAGCATTAATATGAAAATTGAATCATCATCAGCCACTTGACATCTACTCCTGGACATAGGCCTTTGCTAATTCCTTCCACTGATCTCTTTCTTGAGATTTTGGCACCGTCCTTCACCATATATCATTAATGTCATCTGTTCACCGTAACGGTAGTCTGCTTTTGCTCCGTATCATTTCTGTCGGTCTCCATTACAAGATTCCTTGTATTTAGTTTATTTTCTTATTTTATCTCTTCGGCTAATATCAGCCGTCTACCTTCCCATTGCTCTTGCCATTATTCGAAGTTGTTTTTTGTTTGGAATACAGGTTAATGGGAATATGTATGTCTCTCATTATGTAAGAAAGTTTTCCGAATGCAGCCTAGTCAAGTCTTATGCGTCTTGTTATTTTTTCTGAATTGCTCTCCTTCGCAAGTGTTATGTTATGAAGTAGATGAATTTGTTTAAGTTTTCAATGTTAACGTTGTCTATCTCTATGTTTTTGTGTATACTGGGCTCACCACTTTTCTCTTATTGAATATATATAAAGTTTAATTCCTTACTATCTTCTTTTCCAGGCTGGAGAACTGTGCACACACTTATTAGGCTGGGTGCCGATATCAATATCAAAGATGTAAACCGAAGAAATGTGCTTCATTTGGTTGTAATGAATGGCGGAAGGTTGGAACAGTTCGCTGCTGAAGTAAGTCAGGTAATTTTTTCTATGCATTCATTCGCTTTCTTTTAGTTGGGCCAGTGGTTTAGTGATTATTTTCGAAGGAGCACTGATGGAAGAAAATTCGGCTTGCATTTTTTGGTTCACATCTCTTAATAAGAAGTAGCAAACGTACATGTGTGTGTGTGTGTGGACATGAGAAGCCTATTGGTAATGTAGGTTATAGATTAGCTAACACTGTGTGGGGCTATCACTGTTCAAGCTTCAGTAGTACTTAACAAACTCACAAAACCATATATTACTAAAATTAGATAGATGAAAATACTTTTGCTTATCACTTCACTATTTCAAAAATACTGCATGATGTTTATGATAGAGTTTTATTTATTTAAAATAATACATTGAGGAGAGCGTGGTGTTTGAGGGCTAACAATGACCGATTTCGATCACCAAATTTTCAGTGCCGAGCGTAGTGACGCGTTGGATTATTGATTGGTAATGAGTAGAGCGCTCGTTCAAATCCTGGGCTGTCGTTTTATATACTCATTTTCTTTCAAGGCAACAGTAAACACATAACTTACCTACACTCGAATACGAGTATGGCTTTTTAAGAAGCAATTGTTCATAGAATGATTATTCAAATTCATTCACCTGTATAAATACGAAAGAGGGTGATATTAGGCCAAGTAAATTAAATATAAATTTCAAGTTTTTTTTAATTAATTCTGTTAATAATGTGGTTCCTCAACAGTGAATTACCAAGTCCAATGCGCATTTGGGAGTAGTGTTTTAGAAACCGTTATTTTCAGTCGTGACACTATTATGTGAAATTATTATATCGAAATAGATAATGTTTATAAAAAAACTTATTATTTATCAATAAATTGTAATCATGACAACTATTACTATTGAATGTTGTATCAAGCACTAGCTTTTTACTTAGCAGCGTAACATATTTTTCATGTATTTTCAGGTGTGCCGAATTCGCTTGGTCCTTCATAACATCTCACACTAACATTTTTACATTATTATTTGTCTTTTATATATTTATGTCTTTTTGCTATTTTTGAAAAACACTATACATTCATGAACAAAGTTATAAATATATATCTTTATTCATCCATTAAGATTTTCATATGGGATTACACTAAATAGATATTTTGCTAGAAAATTTGATGACGATAAGCTGGACTCAAATCTACAAGGCACATTCTAGAAAAGTACAAGAATTGCCTCTCGAACTTTTGTCGTGATGATAGATTTTTGGGTTCACTTCTGAGTTATCTAATATCGTCAAAACAAACGGAAGTTCCATATAAAGTTTTGAAGAATTTAATGCAGTAATTACAGTAAAGGCATCTTCCAACTTCTAATATAATTGACAAGTTCAAAAATGTGGTGGTTGTAACCAAGCAATGTATGAACATTTAGTAATGGAGAATTTTAGGTTGAAAGAAATATCTAATATAGTTCTATAATTCTTTTCTACCCTTTTCTCATTGATAAGGCAATCGTAAATAAAAAAGTTATTCAGCCTAAATATTTTACGATTCTCCCGGTATATATCTATTGTTCGGTTATATCGTCTTTAATATAAATAATAAATCATCGAAGTAGGAACTCGTGATACGACTGGTGTAGGTATGTATAACGAGTTGTGAACTTACAATAATAAAATATTGAAACAAGTGAAACGACGTTCATTAATTATTGGTTAGTATATATTTGACCGACGAACCCCGAACCGAGGAGGTATACAATTCGACTGTCTGCTTTTTTTTTTTTTTTTTTCGTTCGTGCGCGCCTTTTATATAGTAGACGATCTCCGATTTTGATGATTTTGGATTCATTTGAAAGAAGAGGATTGAGAAATGGTCCCATATTCATAAAAACGCAAATCCGAAATCTCCTTCCCTCCGAAAACCGCCCCCGAAGGGGTGGTGGGGGCAAATTTTCTCGAAAATCGAAAATCTGAGTTGGTATAATTAAAGATAGGACAATATCCGGAAACGTTTAAATTGAACATTTTTTCAAAACTGTTACGGTTTTCGAGATAGACGCATGTTAAATATGTATTTTTGCTATGTGGAGAGGACAATTTCTTTCGAAAATTGAAAATTTTTCGATACTACATGAAAGATATAATTATTTGTAGCAACATTTATAATGAACATTTTTTCCTTAGAATTACGGTTTTCTAGTTAAATCGGTGTTAAATGGTAACAACTAAAATATTCAAGCGTATTTCCGCCGCGATGTTCTGAGATCTCAATAATAACCACTACAGGCAAGGAATATACGTGGGTAATAGGATAAGTATTATCTTCATTGATATGGTATAGTGACCGTTCAACGATTTTCGGGACTAATGTTACACTCAAAAGTGTGAAATAAATATTTTTTACAAAAAATTGGACCGACGTTATAGTTGATGCACTGAAAAGTATAAAATAATATTACTTCTATTGGTGATGGTACTTGTGAAGTTGGTGCCAAAAGCTATCAATCTAACTGCAACTGCACAACTTCAAAAGTACCATCACCAATAGAAGTAATATTATTTTATACTTTTCAGTGCATCAACTATAACGTCGGTCCAATTTTTTGTAAAAAATATTTATTTTGGACAAAAATAAATTTCAAACACTACTCAAAGAGTTCGGAATTAGATACCTCAAGCAGATGTAGCACTGGGCTCCAAATATTCCAAATATCTTCTTATAGACACGTTTGAAAAGATTGCCAGATAGATGCTTTAATAACGGTCGATAATACCCCATGCTTTATTGCGATATCTTTACTACGTTGTGTTTCCCTGGCGACTCGCATGCGATAATAGCGACCGATATAATGCATAATTTTTTCAATGGAGCCTTAAGACTAACTGGGGTGAAAAACGTAAACTCATCACTGCAAGACTTATATTGCAGTATGTTTTTAACCTTATCTATATTAATTTGTAAAGGCACATATCGTTGGTGTCAGGGATCATTGATTCAAGAACTTATTTTTCGTCAGTTTCTAGAGTCTCCATTATAATTTCTAATTATGTTGCAATATTGTTTTTGAGTAGGTACTTACAATTGTTCATTTTGATCGGATATCACTAGAAATCTATATCCACATGTTTCTTTTATATATTTCCACGATTTTTTATAGCAGAGCTTAACTTTTTCTTTGACGGTATATTATAGAGACTAAATTTGGTAGACTCCATTGTTTACATTTTACAGTCTCAATCAAAATCAAGGTGCCTTTACTATGAAAAACTCACGAATACTCCTAAAAATAGTAAATATGCCATAGAAAGTAAACTTCTTTTTATGAAATCCTTAAAAAATTACGACATTGAAGCAATAAGGTGCTTCGCTTTCGGTGTCATCTGGAAATGATAAATTCTAACACATCCGAAAGCAATTCCCTCATCAATACTCAATACCATGTAGCATAGTAATAAATGCCTCAAGAAGACAAATAATAATCTATAAGCACTTAAACATCATCTATCATTTTGATAACAAAATAGATAGTATTTTCATGTTATAGTATTGTTGCTCAACATGCAAAAGACCTATAACATTATTAAAAAATATATATCTTACGTAAGAGCTGATACGATAATTTTAAAATAAATTTCATAATTACGGTTGGAATATGAAAAACAGGCAACACTAATTAACCTTATTGCTTGCTGCCTATACAAATTTATCGGGAAAGCTGAAATTTAGTCCACGTGGAAATGCATATGATTTTATAAATAAAACTGATATCCTTGATGAGTATCTCATGTTCGATATTGAAGAAAGTTAATTAACGTGACTGGATAATTATATCCCTTTCTATTTCTATTTCTATAATGGAGCAATTTTCTGGTTCAATGGGAACCTTGTTCGCTCATTTTATTCCTTATATTTAAACTATTTCTACATTTATAGCAACATGCAAAAAGAGCAAATAATTATGATACGGTGAGATTCATTCTCTGTTGAAGCAGTATTTCAGAAACAATAGTCTAGAAAATATGAAGATGTGTTATGTGGCTAATTGTAAGTAAAATGTCATCTAATAATAATGAAGATTCAGCATGTAACCAACGAAAGTTCTAATCGTAAATTAAGCTACGTCCATAAGTATTTGTATACTTAAAATTAAATTGTTACTATATCTACAGAAGCACCTAAAATGATGAAAATGGTTCTAAGTATTTTAATTACATATAGGACATGATTTTAACCTATACTTACATATCTATACAAATATAAATCTTTATTAATACAACAAAAGCAAACATTCTGATCATTTCGTGAACTTGGATGAATGAAGAAGAAGGAACAACTTCAATAAATATAATTCAATATAATACATAAATTCGTTGCCAAGTTTGGATTGAATGGAAAAATAATTTTGTTTGCTGATGATGCTACCATAGTAGGTATACGTTGGAATTAACTTAAAAGAAATCAGAATTAGTATTCTAATCGGTTAAAATTTTATAAGCATAAGCTAACACTAAATTATGGAAAATCATCTTTCACGTTTATTTTCAGGAAGAACATATCTACTGCTTTGAAAAATCAGATTAAACTCAATAATGACAATATCAAATACATCTCTACTGTAAAATGTCTTGTACTATTCACAGATTGAAATCTATCATGGTTCAAACATATTGAAAAACTGCGAAAATAGATAACTCCAATAATTTGAATTCTTTTTAAAATAAGATTTTTTCTAACTTTGAAACACTTGAAATTAATATACTTTTCTTTATTATATTGAAAGTTTAAATATTTAATTTCAATTTGGGGCTCAGCAACAAAATCCTTATAAAGTGCATATTCAAACTGGATTCTTTGCTGCTGCCTATAGTACCTATCCGGATGTGGATAATATGTAGTTTCTAGTTACTTCTTTGTTAAATATTGTTAAAACTAAGCGTCTCGTATCAAGAACCTTCTAAATACAAATAATAGGTACATTTCTTATAGAATTTGGAATACCCACAGAAAAAACAAAAATATACCAGTTTATACAGGGTGATTCAGGTTTTACTAGAATAACTTCAGGGATCGGTGGAAATAACCAAAATAGTGATAGTTTGTTTTATAAACCATATTCCGAAAACGCTTCCGTTTGGAGTAAAATGGCGCCGAAACTTGAATTATTTTTCGGTTTTTATTTCTTTACTCGTAAGCGTAAACTGTCTAACGTTCAAATACGCTAGGATGTGTTTTGTTTTTCAAGGTATGCTGCTATTTAGGTAACATTGCCCAAAGCAGCTGGGCAATTTCCGAAATTCTGTGTGAGATCGCAATAACTAAGTGACGTATCAAAAATGTTTTAGGATAAAAAATCTTGTAAAAAGATAGAAAATTTCATTAACAAAATAATAATTAATCCAGTGGCGGGTGACAAAAAAGTTTTAAAAAGTTCCTGGGTGTCAACTCCCAGAAAAAAACACCGTGTATAGCAATTAATCTAAAACACTTATCAGTTACATTACCTTCAACATTTAACCAAACACTTCATATTTACATCCCCTGGCTTATGAGTAATAAAATAAAAACCGAAAAATACTTCGACGCCATTTTACTCCAAACGGAAGCGTTTTTTGGAATATGGTTTATAATACAAACTATCATTATTTTGGTTAGTTCCATCGATCCGTGAAGTTATTCTAGTAAAACCTGAATCACCCTGTATATTATGTAGAATAACATAACTTAATACTTTTCACCCATCTTACCATACTAGAAAAATAAAATGAGCTTTTAAACTAAGTTAACTACTTTACTTCAAATCCGCAGGCCAAATCTAAACAAAGTCTTCTACAACTTCTGAATGAAAAAGATATAACTGGCTGTTCACCATTACATTATGCTAGTCGAGAAGGACACATTAGAAGTTTGGAGAATCTTATACGCTTGGGAGCTTGCATCAATTTGAAGAATAACAATAACGAAAGCCCTCTACATTTTGCAGCTCGGTAAGTGGAGAATTCATCAAATATGTTTATATAATATTGTATGTGTATATTTATGCAATATCTCGGACTAAATTCAAAGTTTCACCACTTATTTCTGAACTATGAACTTTTAATTTATAACTTCTTTGCTTTTCATTATTTTTCACTCTACTGCCATTAAACGGAGCAAAGAATAAAAGTTATTAATTCCGAGAGTGAGAAAAGAGAAAAAAACTTGTTAATTTGATAAGGCTATTTCAAAAGTCTCACCTCGATAATATTAATTGTATAGACAGTTCGTTAGATTGAGGAGAAAACTTTAATTCATCAAAAACTTAATGAAGATTGGACTATTAATTTGTTGAGAAAGATTGAGGAATTAAATTTTTGGAGTGTTATAAAACTCGCTTCATTGTTTGCTTATCCTGATGAAAATTAAAGAAATAATGATTATTTATTTTGACAAGCAGTGCGATTATTATCTGGATGTATAAGGTCATTCGGCCATCACAGGGAGCTGTATTGTGTATTGTATAGATTGTAATATACATTTAACTAGACATTCTTATTTTAGTGACGATATAAATAGATAACACTTGATAGAAGATACTAGTCGACATTTGTTGGTACACTTGCATGTGAGGCTCCAAAAGGGGCTGACCTTTCCAGTTCAGTATTGTAGCTACCAGCAAAAAGTAAATTATTTGAAAAAGTTTTGGGTAAATAACGAGATGGACTTGAACACAAAAATAACTGAAATTGCTAATGTAGAATAGATTTGATTATGGAGTGTATCTTTTTATCCGATCGGCTTTTCTTCCCCGTTGCCCTCCCAGGCATTAGCACTCACAAAGTAGCACTGCGGTTTCCTCTTCTTCCCGGCAAAACCTAGAGTCTATTATCCGCCAGGCAGATAGGATGCATGTGCTTCCTTCAATGTCCTGTCAGCATCACCACCAGTCTCCTCGTGGTTTCTCGACTTAGACTCAGTAGGTCGCGTCATAGATTGACCGAAGGGCTCTCTTTAGGAATAACTTAGATTAAATAATACGCTTATTTGTTAATATAACATCCGGAAAGTTACTGTAATGAATTTTGAAATTAATAATTTTGACTTCACTCCTAGTTTCGAATTCGCTGGAGTAGTAATGTATTATTTCGAAAACAAAAATTCATATCGATGTCGTCAAAATTTATTCGATGAGCAATTCATTATATTGAGAATTTCTTGAAAGGTTTGTAGAAAATTTAAGAAATTTGATTTGAATAATTATCTCGAAAATTGTCATCATACGATTTATACATGGAATTATATGCTGTTTAATGAAAAAAAAGTTTCACAATGCTTGTCGCTCAAATATCTTGAGAATTCATTATTATTTCTGATATCGACTAATTTCATTCCCTGTTAATTACATAAAAATTTCCTAAAAAGTAAGAACCACCAAACATTGTAAATAATGCACTCTATAATAATTCATATACTAAAGGACCGTATGTGTTTCATGTTATGTCATTATATAACTTTTTTTCTTGTTACTCTATGTATGACTTTATAACCAAAAACTGCATTTTCCAAAAATGATGCAGATATTATCATTGATCAATTATTCATCAAAAATAATTTCTCTCCGCGCTCGAATCACCTTTAAGATTAGATCGGCTGACAAAATTTTTCACAAAAAGCTCACCGTTTTTTTATCAGATGGACGACTCAATTGCTGCAAAATAAGACCTATCAGCCAGTTCAGCCGTAGAGCTCTATAGTATACATGAGATTCGTTCCCAGTTATTTTTATTACGTGTGCTCTCTTCCCCTTTTAAATCACAAATATTTATCTATCATATAGAACAAGAGTATTTTTCTACAATTATATGATATGTTTACTTATTAGTTCATGGTCCGATTTTTGACGAATTTCAGACAGTCGCGTACATAATTCCCGTCGTTCATGTCAAAGTGGGCATAAGCCATTTCCAAAGATGTAACAAAAGATTCACTTCAAAACAATATCCAATACGTACTACATTGATGTAAAATATTTATCATCTCAAATATATTAGAAACAAAAAGTAATATCAATTGAAATTTTCAAGTGCACCCACTGGGAAGTTCATAGCTTGAACAACAAATATTTGTTAGTTGGAAATTTAAAGCTAATTAAGTGTCCTAATACGAAATTAACTGCTCTAGTTTTTTTTCGGGAAATTACTATCCTGCTAACTTTGTTTTATATAGTAAAAGTGCTCTGATTTAGATAACTCTATTGTTCAATAATATATTAGAATACAAGAAACTTGAAAAAAAAGAAACAAGTAAGATCACTCTCTATCAAGCCACCTTTCTATTTGAGAGCTACGCTGGCTCAGACAGATAAACACGTTTGACCTAATTAAAAAAATATATAAGGGACACGCTTGATTATTTCAACTCTTGAACATAAAAATTTTAATCAAAATTGGTACAGCATTGAGGTTGCCTCAAACGAACAGATAATAACACGTAAGAACCACCACCATTCAAATAAAAAAAACTAAAACAAAATTGGTTCGTTTGTTTGGAACCTACCATGCCACCGACGGATAGACAGATACCCACGCAACACTCATCTAGCCAGCAAACAAAAATAAACTGAATTAAAATCGATCAATTTGTTTGGGAGCCATGATGCTACCGACAACCCCATAGAGACACATATGAAACTTATAACACTCCTTTGTTTGCATCGGGGGTAAAATAAATTTTAAGAAATTGTGTTTTCCAGCAAACTTATATTTTAAAAAACAAAAAAGGTTTTAGCTGGAGCCCTTGGAAGAAAGAGGATAAATTTTGGAGACATTAGTAAATCGTATTTATTGAAAGTTCTATGTGATTCTGTAGAAAATGTTACATATATTATATTTTGAACTTCATCTAATGTTATCATAAGAGGCATTTTACGAAAAACACTTGGAGCATATGATTTCTTATTAGGAAATTTAATTAGCTTCTATTAGCTCTAAATTTTTTATCTAAGAAAAATATTCGTTTGGCTACTTTTTTTATATCCCAGGTATGGCCGATACAACACCGTAAAACAGCTCTTGGATTCCGAAAAGGGTACGTTCATAATCAACGAGAGCGATGGCGAGGGACTGACACCGCTCCATATAGCATCTCAGCAGGGACACACCAGAGTTGTCCAGCTGCTGCTGAATAGAGGGGCGCTCCTGCATCGCGACCATAATGGCAGGAACCCGCTGCATCTGGCCGCCATGAATGGCTACACTCAGACGATTGAACTGCTGCTGTCGGTGCACTCACATCTATTGGATCAGGCAGACAAGGATGGGGTGAGTTAAATATTATGTTCAATGAACAATGATCTATGTCAAATAAGAGCTAGTGCCAGTAGGTGGGTGGGTTTCACAATGTGTCCAAGATAAGCACGAGATAGCATTAGAATCTTGAAGCTAGTTATAGAAAGGAGGATGGTTAGATGATTGCAGAATAAATTGTGTAATTTGATGGTCATTTATATTGCGTTTACGAAATTTCAACAGTTATTTTAGTATTCCAGAGTTTAAAGAAAATTTTACTATCAAAATTTTGAATTCTAGTTTGTTTAGTTTAGTTTGCTGAAGGGTTGACAAGAAAACGAAAAGTAATTCTTTATTCCAACTTCTTCAGCTCTATAAAATGTATTACTTATTATAACCAAAAATGCCCATTAGATATTTTTAGTATCAACAGACATTTTTTATTAGAACTGAATGATAAATAAAATGACTAAATGTCAATAAATAATGACTATTTATTAATTTTTACAATATATATTACTTTAACGAATACTAATTCGCCAGTTAAATTCCATAAATATAACACAACATCATTACTTGACATTTGTAAAACCACCTATATTCATGTCGAATAAAAAACATTCAACAATACTCAAGAGCTCGCAATTTAAGCTACTAACATATATTTTAGTGTTAAGCATCGCCTACTAACAAAGTATATATGCATGCTGCTGAAAACACACAAAATCCCATAAAATTGCATAATTTTTTCGTTTTTGAAATACTAATAATACCCCCTCTTTAACTTGGACAGACTGTTTATGACATATCAGAATAACACTTCAAGGTGACTTGGTAAGGTTGGACAAGCTTTTTGAGTTTTGAGCCCGGAATTCCCCCGAACACAAAACTTCAAATTTGATTTGTTCGTTGTTTTAATTATTAATCATTTTTGTCCGACGAATCCCAAACGGAGGAGGTATACAATTCGACTGTGCTTTTTTTTGTTTGTGCGCGCCTTTCATATAGTAATCGTACTCCGATTTTGATGAGTTTTGATTCATTTGAAAGAGGAGGCTTGAGAAATGGTCCCATATTCATAAAAACGGGAATCCGCCATCTCGTTCTCTCCGGCAAATTTTCTCGAAAATTGAAAATCTTTGGTGGTATAATTAAAGATAGGACAATATCCGGAAGCGTTTAAATTGAACATTTTTTTAGAAGAGTAACGGTTTTCGAGATAGAGGCATTTTAAATTCTCAAGTATACCTATTTTCGCTATGTGGAGAAGGCGATTTCTGTCGAAAATTGAAAATCTGTTTGAAGTACATGAAAGACATAATTATTTGTAGCAACATTTATAATAAAAATTTTATCCTTAGAGTTATGGTTTTCGAGTTAAATCGATGTTAAAATAGTAACAACTAAAATGCTTAAGCGTATTTCCGCAGCGATGTTTTGGGATCTCAATAATAAAAACTACAAGCAAAGAGTATACATGGGTAATAGGATAAGTACTATATTCATTGGTATTAGTGAATGTTTAACGATTTTCGTGACTAATGTTACACTCAAAATTGTGAAATAAATATATTTTACAAAAAATTGGACCGACGTTATCAGTTAGTGCACTGAAAAGTATAAAATGATATTAATTCTATTGCGGCTGGTACTTGTGAAGTTGGTGCTAAAAGTTATCAATCTACCTGCAACTGCACAACTTCAAATGTAACAGCCCCAAAAGAATTAATATTATTTTATACTTTTCAGTGATAACGTCGGTCCAATTTTTTGTATAAAATATTTTAAATAATAGATACTAATGACAATCTCATCGACATACTTTGTTTTTTGTTATAAATTGTTTCAAGGCATTGACCTGAACATAAGAAAATAACACCTTTTGTCTATTCCTAATCTTGATAAGGAAACAGAAAGTAATAAAAGCTTCGTTACCCAAGCCTATAGCGATTAACCAACTAGTTTTCTGTTTCACTGAAGCTTTATGACAGTTTTCATTTAATTTCATAGATAAATATGGGATTTAATTTGGAATGTATCACCATAAACTTGTTGAGTATTTGTTTCTATTTGCTTATATGTGTCTTAGCGTTTATGTAACAAACAGTAGATTAATCGTGGTGTGAAATAATTATAACTTGAGGTTAGAAAATTGCATTATTCCATTTTGCTTTCTGTGTAAAAATGTCGATCTCTGGTTACCGAAATCGGTGTTTGTGTGCAACTTATATATAAAGATTGATCTTCCTTATATTAACATAATTTTCGGAATAAAGTCAATTTGGGTAGCTATTAGTACTACGTCACAGGTGGATTTGTATGTTGGAAATTTAAAAGGTTGCCAAATTTTATAATATTTTATAATATATTAGAATCAGTTAATTATTTAATTATTTAATATTACGAATTCGTATTGTGATTGGTTGAGTTATGACGAGTAAATTAAAATTAAATACGAAACATAACCTACAAACATGACAAGATTCTTAGATTTCAATGATGAATCAATAACTCTGTAGAACCAATTTATTCCAGCTGATAAATTTTGCTTAACCTTTGAAAATTACATGTGGTCTTTGATGAACCAAACGGAGGAGGTACAAAATTCGACTGTTTGTCTACATGTTTTGTTATATTTACTTATGGATGTTCGCACCTTATAAATAGTAAAATTGCTCCCATTTTCATGATTCTTTTTTCATTTGATATATGACTATTGCGAATTGGTCCTATTGGAAAAAAGGCACAAGTATTCTAATACTTTAAGAAAATATTTATAGTTCCAGAAAGCGAGGGTTTTGTAAGTTAACTATTATTTTTGAACGATGAACCAAACGGAGGAGTTATACAATTTGACTGTTTGTCAGCATGATTTTTCATGTTTTTATTAATGCCTTATAAATAGTAAACGTGCTCCGATTTTGATGACTAAAGAGAGTTGGTCCCATTGTAACAAAAATCTTTATTCAACATGTTTCTGTTCTCAAAAATTTCTCCTAAATATGTGTATTTCCGCAATGTATGAATAAGTATAAGCAAAGTATTATTTTCTTTAGTTAACGTTGAATGTTTTTGATAAGTAAAGATATACTCAAAAGTGTGACAAATATTTCTTACAAAAAATTGGACCGACTTTATTAGTTGGTCCATTGCAACATACACAATAATAATAATTCTATTCTACTTTTGAAGTTATTCACATGTTAAGAAAAAATATAACATACGTAAATAAAATCGATGTGTATGAGCTTTTCTCCCCATTGGAGAAGCAAGCATTTAGAGAATTTGTTCCAATCTTTCCATGCTCACATATATGAATAGAGAGTTGGTGTACTTAGGCCGATTTCATAATCAAATTTAATCTTCTATTAACTTTAACCCTAGATTAAAAATTTCATAATTTATTTTATTGGACATATAATTCAAAGTTACTTTAAAAGAACGAGAGATAAGGTGATTGACATTATAAAAGTGATTAAAAATGCAATATTTTTATCCCGTCATCAAGATATGAATTACACAAATTGAAGAATTAACTAATCTCCCATTAGGGATGCATTATGAAATCGGACCTTAATATTATAATATCGATTTTCAAAGGTGGTTGTGTCAAAAATATTTTTATTCAAATTTAGGTATTAATAATGAACGTTCTGTAAAGAAATAGTACCACAAAGAAACATGAAGATGTTCAACGATTTATGACACTTACTGATCACAGACTGTAGATGAACCTTGAAGCTGAGTTTGTAATCGAAAATGATGCCAAGGAAACGTGCTTTCTCGCATGTTGTAATTGAATGACCATCTATATCAATTAATAGACTGCCTGGATAAATATATTTATTGTTGAAGTTAATTTGGGATGTTTTGGATGGAGTAAGATTGAGACCCATATCCGACATATTCTTCTTTATAATTTTTATACCACACTCAAGACTTTTTGTCTGGGTACATTTAACATATCGGCAAACTGCAGTATCAAGACATTTCTTGGTGTTATCTGAAAGTTCTGAGGCGTAGATAGTGTAGAGCCTGGGGCTGAGAACTTCGCCTTGAGGAACGCCCTTGCGAACCGACCTATAAGTTCCAAAAAAATAGTCGTAATGAATCTTTCTTGGGTTAAAACCTTTATGAATTCTAGAATGTTCTTTGAACAGCCTACGGTGAACAGCTTTCTGAGCAGGATATCAGTTATTACGTTATCGAAGGCAACCTGTACTTCTAGGAAAGCTGCTAGAACCTCGTTTTTAATAATAAAGGCTTCATCGACGGTCAAAGAAACACTGACCAAGTTGTCCAAGCATGATTTTAATATCTTGAATCCATGCTTTACGAGTTCTACAGATTATATGTGAGATACCAATATGATCCCGATAACATCATAGGGAAAAATAGTCCTATGGTTAAGCTTCCGGTTAATAACCAAGAGTTCCTCGGTTCGAATTCTGAGCACCTTCAAGTTTTTTTTAACAAAACCATTTTTTTAAATAAAAGACGATAAAACGAGTTTCTAATAATTTAATCGGAAATTTTCAATGAAAATTTGTACATATCTAAGGTACACATTAGCTATTTCAAGGAAGGGTTAGCAGATTTTGGTAAAAAATAGAAAAAAGGGGTTTTTGGAGTCGTGAAATTGATTGATGAAACTTGCATATTTAATCGGAGTGACCCTCGAGGTCCACAATCGCTATTTCAAGAATGGCTCCGCAGATAAAAGTTTTAGTATGTATAGGGTTTTGGGGGTTGAAAAGTCAATTGTCGATACAGCTGAGTTTTGGTATATTTATAATTCATATTACACATTTATATTTATTTCGAAATCTATAACTTAAAAATATGTGAACAATAAAAGCAGTATTTACCGATCGCAATACATTATAACCAGAAATATGCACATTTTTTTGATAAGTTTAAATATCCTTAGTAACTCTTATTGACTCATCTTAAATCCTGTTTTACCCGAGCAAAAACTAGCCTCAATTATCTTTGTTATTCGCCAAATGAAAAATAGTTTGAATTCGAAAAAGCTTTTGACTGTATGTTTCTCATTGTTTCACTTTGGGACAACACAACGTCTAATACAAATATTTAAAATACAAAGGAAAGTAGTTAGAACTCTCGCTAATGCTACATATTCAGAGCATTGTAAGTCTCTTCTCGAAATTCATAAGCGAAAAAACACTTTTGACCGAAATGGATCGTCACATAATTATAACACAAGCACATACAATAATTTAAAGGCACCAAGTTATAGATTGAGCAATAGGATAAAAACTCGCTGCAGTTACCGCTATATAATTCATTTCCCGTGGATCTCCAGAATTTCGAATTAATAAAATTTAAGGCTAGAATAAAGTGGGTTTAATAATTTATTATTCTAGACTGCGCAAATAATCCAATAAATCTAGAGTTACCATTCATATCGCAAATATGGTAGCGAATATGAAGAATACAAATGTTTTCACATTTCTCTCACGTCCCCAACAAAAATTGTAACTACGAGAATTTGTTGGGTTCGTCCGCATATACGGTTACTGAGCCATAAAAACTTGTTCAAAATATTATCAAGATAAAGTTTACTTGAGACAAGACAGTTGAAGGCAATTCAAGCCAAAAAGAAAATTTTAAAGGGTCTTATAATTTTCCGTCTATAAATTTAAGATGGAATCGTAACCTGAATAACGTATGTATAATGGATTTTGTAATATCCAGAAATTTTGGTTTCAAATTGGCTGCAAAGAGATATTTCAAGACTAAGGTAAAATAGACTACCGTAACTACCATAATATGAGAGAGAACTACTGGGTCCTCGTAAATCGATAGAGATGTACTTATAAATTTGCCAATTCGAATAATAAGTGATTTATCTCATATTATTGATTCCCAACATTGATAGAAATAATAATACAATAGAAATTTTTTCTAAAAAATTAAATAACAAAATAGTTGTGTGAGTTTTTGAATCAAAATTAAATCCTAGATTTATTAAATGAGGATCGATTTCTCCATAATACCTTATTAATTATGCTACACTATAATATCTAATATAAGAAATAGAACAAATAACTATTTTTCTTAGGTGGTTGCTATTTGTGTTTAGTAGGTATGTCAACATTTAAAAATCAATGAAAATTAAATTATTCACATAGTTCTGAAATTATAAACGTAAAATGGTAACAGAGGATGGAGACAAAAATCAGGGGTTCAGCTTTTCTATAAAATCAGACACCTAAGATAAGACCCTTTTTGTATTGCAGCTGAATAAAGTTTGGTTTTCTTTTCCCAATAATATTAAACAGTATGACCGCATTTTGTAATTTGATGAGTGATACCCCAATGCATTTGATGGATGAATGATATAGTCTTGAGTGAACATGATTTCAAATACACAAAATTTAATTTTGGAAATCTTTAGTTACATTGAATCTTTTCTGAAAAATTTTTGTCATAATGAATATTCAATGTATGTTAACTATATTTCAAAGAAGTTTAGTACATAACATGCTCAAGATTGTTTTCTATATGGGAAGCTAAACTGTCTTCCCTAAATCATTGTTTTTACATAGCCAAAGATAATATTTAATATAATTTCAGAGTTGCATATAAGAAGTAACCTTTTTTCCGTTTAAAGCGTTGTTCAGAAATTAGTATATCCTAAAACAAAATAGTCGTCTACTTTTACGATTTTGGAATTGGAGGTTTCATTAAATAATGCGAGTCTGAATTATAGACACTATAAAAACAGCAAATACTTGAAATGGTCGTAAATTTTGTGTTCATCTCAATCAAGCAGTTAAGTTTCCATTCCATGAACAAAGTTTAATAATAATTAAGGCTCAGTATAAATTAAGAGCTTTATATTTTATTATCCTTAACTATTTACATTAAGTTATTTTTATATTATCTGCATGAACAAAGAAATTATAAAGAGCTTCATTGATTTCTTCTATTTCCAGAATACTGCTCTGCACCTAGCAACGATGGAAAATCAGCCAAACGCAGTGGCTCTCCTTCTATCGGTTGGATGCAAACTTCTCTATAATCAAATGGAAATGAGTGCCATAGATTATGCCATCTATTACAAATTTCCAGAAGCTGCATTAGCAATGGTTACACACGAGGATAGGCAAGTAAAACACTTCTTAGTCAAGACGTGAATCCAAAAATATATAGTTTGTTTCACGAATGATGGCTATTATGTGTAATCATTCACGAGCAACGTACATCACGCTATACGTCTCATCGCATCTCATTATCATGAAATTCTCTAGTACGTTTGTCGATCTAAGCTGCGATATCAGTATTTCAAGCTTATCTTCTTCAATACAATGGGGGGGCTCTGCACGTATGTCCGAAAACAACGCAAACTTTATTTCATAGACGTCACTATGTCAATGTCACATTTCAGATAATCCATAATTTTTGTTTTATAACTCAAGCAATAATTTCGTAAATTGTGTTTCTGCATTATTGTTGATAATAATATATTATTTGTTTATTTAATCAATCGATATTTTTTTCTCCCTAATTATATGAACTTCCTTGAAGCGTATAAAAAAATTAAATACCTTATCTTATTTCGAAATCGTTACGCTACTGATTTACTCCCGTCAGATGAATTGATCAATTTTACGTGATTTCAATGCAGACGCTAACATTCATGAAACAAAATATATATACAAAAATTATACAGGGTGGTCCGTTTAAGATGGGCCAATACCTTATTTGCATACAAAAGTTGTTTCTAATACAATGATCTTTATTTTTTCTGATTTTTCTAATCGTCACTTACTTATATACATGGTGATGAAACAAAGTTACTTTTTTTTCAATAGAACACCCTAAATTTTATTGCATTTTCAGATAGTCCATTCAAAGACAAATTCGACGATGTATATGACTATGGGTCTTTAATGCACTGTTTCGAACTTATTAGCGATCATCTTCAGAATTCAGGTTATGTTTAAAACATCAATGTTGGGTTGCTCATTAAATTTTTAAACTTTTACCCACATATTATTTTCAAGAAAATAATGGTTTTCTTTAGGCAATGATCAAATTTGAATTATTTTCTTGAAATACGCGGTGTTGCCACGATTCGCACATTGAAACTTTTCTGAATTTTCTTAAATGAGACACCCTGTGAATTATTGGATTATCGAATAGCCACTTTAATAGAAATTTCAATAATATAACATTGTACGGGTCTCTGACTTACGGTTTTGTCTTAATTGGCAGATAAAATTAAAAATTGAGTATACCTACCTACCTAAGATATAAATTATTAAGATTTGAAACTGGCAATTAACTTCCTATCAAATTGTTCACAACCGTTTTAGGGTGAATATCAAGCTTTGCACTATTTTATTTCTACGTCTATATGTCCACGTGAAATGACAACAAAAAATTATCACTATCTAACACTAACTACTAATGCATAATACTTACAAGTAAAATTAATTAAATTTAGATTTTCAATAAGTCGGCCGTTTTGAAGAATACAAATAGTATATGCTACTTCTAAATGGTATACGCTATTTCTAAATGGTGTTTGGCATTTGAGGCGTAATTCATTTCATTCGGATAGTTTACAGCCGCGCGAACTCGTTGCAGCACTTTCAAACTTCTGTTGTCATTACACGTAGACATTTAGACGTGGAAATAAAATTGTACAAATCTTGATATCCTTTTTATAATATGACTTCTTAACAACGCCCTGCAACGGTTGTGAACAAGTTGATAAGAAGCTAACTCCCAGATTCATATCTTATTAACTTAAACCTTAGGTATACTCAATTTTTAATTTTATCTTCCAATTAAGCCAAAACGGTAAGTCAGAGACCCGTACTATGTTATATTATTGAAATTGCTATTAAAGTGGCAATTTGAAAATCCAATAATATACAGGGTGTTTTATTTAAGAGAATTGAGAAAAGTATCATTTAGCGAATCGTGGCAACACCGCAGATTTTAAGAAAATACAAATTTGATCATTGCCTAAAGAATAGCATTATTTTCTTAAAAATAATACGTGGATAAAAACCAAAAAGCTTATGAGCAACCCAAAAATGATGGTTTAAACATAACCTGAATTCTGAAGATGATCGCTAATAAATTCGATACGGTGCATCACAGACTCATACTTATATATCGCTGAATTAGCCTTTGGAATTACTATCTAAAAATGTAATAAAATATGGGGACTTCCATTTAAAAATTTAACAAAGTGACGATTAGAAAAATTGAAAAAATAGAGATCATTTTAGTAGAAATAACTTTTGTATTTAATTTTTTTTTATATACATAGGCCCCTCTTAAACGAACCACCCTGTACATATACAGGCTGTCACATCGGACGTTGGCCAACATGGCTATCTTTATTAATCGTGGAGATAGAGAGTAGAGAGACGGTAAAATGGGTAAAGTAGTGCAAAATTTTAGCTCATTAACATGCCACTGTGAAAACGAAGAACTCCGACTAGTTCCGAAAAAAATCGAAAATCGTCTATTTAGAAATATTGCTTTAACTTTTTTATTTTTTTTTATCAAAAAACTCTTTCCAAACTTTTTCCTCAACTGCCTATGTTCTTTCGAAACGTGTACTTTTTAATTTTTTTCATACAATGATTTCCGAGAAAAATATGGCATTAATCGACTGTGCCCTTAATACAAACTCTGGTACAGAATCTTTAAAACAATTAATTTAGATTCATAACAAATTAAAAATAATTTTAAAAAAATTCGCCATTTCGATCGATGTATTTTTGATATCGCTTCTTGAGACTTCTCGTCGCTTTCCCCAGTATTCGTCTATCGATGCTGTTAATGGCATTTAAGACCGCTTTTCTATGGTTATTCCTGGCTTTCCTAGTTAACTACGCTAAACACTTTGTTTTTAACATAACCCCGGAGGAAGAAATCCAGAGGGGTGAGGTCCAGTGATATTGGGGGCCAACTTATGTCACCATGGACAAATGCAAATGCCGCATGTTACATATAAAATTTATCAGAAAAAATCATGGCACCAATAAGAAAAAATAAAGTTAGTGTATTTTTCTCGGAAATTATTGGATGAAAAAAATTCAAAAGCACACAGTTAGAAAGAACATATGAATTTGAGGAAAAGTATCAAACCAGTTTTCTAATAAATTTAAAAATAAAAAAGTTGGACCAATATTTCGAAATAGACAATTTTCGATTTTAGTCTGAGTTCCTTCGTTTTCACGGTGGCATGTTAGTGAGCTCGATTCTACACTACTTTCCCCATTTTACCGACTTTCTATCTCCACGATTAACAAAGATTGCCCACGTCCGATGGGACAGCCTGTATATATAGGTATCAGGAATTACGATTCAAAAATTTTAAACTTAATGTTACCAAACAACTCATATTCATCAAAGCTTAGGAACTGATTTTCAGGTTTATAGGATATGCATAATTCATGTGAAAACAAAATTAATATTTTATAACAACATCCGCTACAAAATTATAAGATATTTATACTCCATTCATGAAAGGTGTAGAGTAAGAAATTATGATAATGAAGGGATCTCTATGGTATTCTGCCATATAAGAGCTATAATACAATAGAGATCCCTTCATTATCATAATTTATTACTCTACACCTTTATCAAATGGAGAATAGATCAAATTGGGAAACCAAAAGTAACATAAATATTATTAGAAAAAAACAATGCCTTTTAAATATTATAAGATAATCTGTAATTTGTAGATTATCTATATTATTTATAATTATACATTTTTCATATCTATGGGGACCATGAAACTTGTCGTTATATAGAAATTGGGGCGTGGGTAAACTGGACTAGAAAAGATGGATCCTATATCCTGTTTAATATCTTAAATAAGTAAAATTATTAACTCATATTCATATCAGAATTGTTAATAATATTATGATATAAATAGAATAAATTCAAATTTCGGGATAACAAATCAAATTACAATTTGAATAAGTTCTATCAAATTATTATCGTATAAATATATTTAACCATCATGCGTCTGTTAATTTTCTAGTAACTTGTGAACGAATAAACAGATTGAGTTCTTGAGTCACTTAGGTAGTGAAATTGTATTGTCGAGATGAAGATTAATCAAGGCTTTGAGAGGTTCAAGTCATGAACAAATACTTAGTACAAGTTCAAATACTACATCTTTACTGGATTGTGTAAATAGGAGAAATTAACATGAGCCACAGAATAGACCGCAAATGGAGTTCAATAATATAGGCAGAAATTGAAATGACACCAACTAATCTTACTGATTTCCAGCCATTTAAGATATTTGCTTTGGCATAATATAAAATACACGCAATATGAATATAGAATGCATTTTGGATCCAAGAAAAATGCTAATAATACACTCGTGCTTCTGTCTTAAAATTACAGAAAAACATTGTGTTACAACCCTGCTCAAGATCAGCAGAAACGGATAATGTGTTTTTACTTCCCTACGCTAAGTAGTCTCATTAGGAAAGTACATACCTACTATAGAGATGTTTACGTTTCAAAGGTCCTTGAGTGTAAAATAATATTTTTTACCCTATGTGTGAAACTGGATCTTTTTCGGTCTGAAAGAACCTGGCCTAAACATGTTTTCACAATCATATCAGAGCAGTTTGTCTGTGAATCATATATGTGAAGATATAAAGATATACTTTGTTTCACGAATCATGGCTATTGTGTGTAATCATTCACGAGGTATGTACATATCGCTATACGTCTCATCGCATCTCATTATCATGAAATTCTCTACTAAGTTTGTCGATCTAAGCTACGACATCAGTATGTCAAGCTTATCTCCTTACATACAATGATAGGGCGCTGCACATATGTCCGAAGGCAGTGCTATCTCTATTTCATAGGCGTCACACAGTCATTGTGACATTTCAGATAATTCAGGTGCATAAATTTATATTTCATAACTCAAGCAATAATTTTATACAAAATATATTTTGTGTTTCTGCATTATTGTTGATAATGAATCTTTTATATTATGTTTGCTTATGTAATCAATCGATATTTTTTCCTCTAATTGTATGAACTCCCTTAAATGCCATATCTTAGCTCGAAATCGTTACGCCACTGATTTACTCCCGTCAGTTGGATTGATCCATTCTTCGTGTTTTCAAGGCAGACACCAACATTTGTGAAACAAATCATAGTTACAGTTGGTATGTAATGTCATTATGCATTGACATTTTAATATATATATGTCATCTATCTAAGAACGTAGTAAAGATGGCTACACATTACGCGCCACTTGACAAGTGCCAATCACAAGTCAAAGTACTTATTTAGAGTATACGTGTAAACTATACACAATATTTATACATGCCAATCTATTTCAGTGACGAAGTACTCGGCGGGTTCTTTGATGTGTGATTGTTTACTGATAACTGCGGGTAGTTCGTAATGTGTAAACGGCTTAAGATCTAAGTCATATTATGATGATTGACAATTGGTCTTATTGAAAACTGCCATTGACATTTTAACATAGGAACTGCATTATCGCTTCGAAAATACTACATAGCAAAATAATGTCTGACTGGACATAATTTATACGTAATAAATGTAAACGTTATATATTATTTTTAGACATTTCTACCACTTTAAAATAATATATTGTAACGGGGATTTATATTAAAACTGGGTTCGATTTATTTTCACTTATTTATTTACACCAATAACTCGTCTATATACACATTTATATTCACACTATATTTCCTGGACTATAACGACTGTCTGTGTCTATGTGTTCTATCACTAACTGTCACTGACCGTGCTTTATGACCAACTGAACTATCCAGCCTATACCATCAACCTTATATATCTAACCTAAAAAGCTCTAGATGGTTCCAGTGTTTGTTTTCGTTGTTTCTGTAGGTTATTTCTCAATATATGGCTTCGAGAATAGACCAGGACTTATTCTCGTTGCCTTCTGATGTCTCCCGTGTTTTCCGGAATTTGCATTGTGTGTGTATGGTTCATTTGTGAGTGTAGTTTATTATTCGGGTAAGTCTTCACGTTACAATATTGAGAATGTATAAATTGTATTATTTTTAAATGAAGAGGGCCATCAAGACTCACTTTCAACCCTCTAAATAGGTAGTATAAGAACATATTTTCAGTCATTGGTTGGTCCGTCTGTCTGACTGTCTGCTGATCTTCCAGTGTCAAGATTATTTCGGAAATGGATGGATCGATTTTGATGACTTCTTTTTAGTTCTAATGCTGTTGTGAGCAAAAATTAAAGGATCTTGTGTTAAAATAAAATTGGGGAATATATTTTGAGGAGATGGAAAAATTTAAATAAAAATTATATGAATAGATTTACCAGCAAGTCTCATTCATGCAAGTGAATGTGGAAGCTCCGTAAAACCGACAATTGTAGTATATAAAGGTATATATATAAAAAATATTTTTTATACTATGAAGGAATATTTTGATGACTTTGGTAGAGATAATCTCATAAAGAATAATTATCTCTGAGTTATTTATATTTATTGCAGTTTATAGGCACTAAAATATAATTAATTTTGTGACAATATTACATAGCGTTATTTTCTATGTAAATTCGGAAAAAATAAATGATTATCTATCTATTCATTTATTAATACAATTAAACAAGCTAGTGAAAACCGTGCCTTGGTATCTAGCCTAAACAAATCGGTGTACAAAATATAATGATAAAATTCGAGGAATTTTGATGTGCTTTTAATTTTTTTCTCAAAATGTTTTAATAGAAATGCTATATTTTGAGATGTTTCCAAAAAAATACTTTATAAACTGAAAATCTGCAGTGTTTGTTTTTTGTTTTAGTTAAATTTCTAATTCAAAAAATATAAACTGCTTGAATCGTCATCACTTTGAAAAAACTGACATGAATGATGCATAGGCGCATTAAAATCATAAAGGGTATTCATTCGAAATCTTCTGACTTCGGATTTCTCGAAGTATGATGATTTAAAAAAATCGAAAAAATAATATCCAGAAGTGCAACTATGCCTCGATGGCTGGCTATAGCCGACGATAGTTGTTTTGTGCCTTGTGCCAAACGCACCCATTGGGAACTTGGAACGGGTAACCGTCTTTTTTTAAATAAAAAGCCTTCTTAAAAATTAAAAACGCCAAAAACAGGAAATGAAGGGATTTTTTAATAAGATTTTCTCAATTTCTTTCAATATGTCAAAAAATCCCCTAGCGGCAATACACCCAAATTGAATCATCATGAGTGAAGAATATTTTATCTTATTAAAAAATCTCTTTTGAACGACACCAAGTTAACGAAAATCCATTTAGCCCATAGTCATCAGATGTATAAGGTCTATGGCCCTTATATCTCGAAAACAAAAGAAATGGCCATACGGTTTGTACCAGTACTTATGTGTAGAAATGATTCCGTTTTTATACCTTTTAATTGACAATGATTCCATTTTACATACTCAACAAAAACGAGCTTTAACATGTTTCACCCGAAGGGTGCCCACTACCTACAACAATTGAAACTAAATCTAATTTCTCTGTGTATATGTTATTGGTTTATCTACGCTCTTCCACACGAAACTTGTTTCATTGAGGATTCCAATAAACGATGCTCTAAAAAAGATCAAAATGACATTTTAAAAACAAATTGTATATTGAAATAAGAGAATTTGAGTAGTTTTCTCAAAATATCTAATTAATAGGCCACCCACCACTACCCTGTATGTACTGTTATCATCCAAATTTGTCTGAAATGTGGAATGAGTAATGCCTACCGTTTTTTAAGGGTATCTACACTTCTATGCTTTCGTAGTAAATTGGAATGTACATCAACATTCATAATTATTTTCACAGGGTTCTGCACACTCATTGGTTCATTACACGTTTTCAGATAAAAAACTAGGACCAACTCCATTAGATTTTGCACTGAAAAGTATGAAATAACATCGCAAAATTTAGAATCATAAAATTTTGGTTGGTGCCAAGAGATGATCTATCAGCTATAAAAGACTCTTTGCAACAACAAAATTTGTATGATTCCTACATTATGTGCTATTATTTTATACTTTTTAGTGCAAAATCAAATGAAGCAGGTCAAATAAAGAAGATATTCATAAGCCTTTCATCAATAAACTCACTACCCTATATAACTAGGTAATTATTATCTTCTTCATAACTCTAAAAGAAAGAATATTACAAGTCAGAGGGCGGAACATTTCAGCAAGTACGTTGGGTTTTGGGGCCCGGATGGTATAAGTGTAAGGCATATTGCTATTGGCCAGCGATTCATGCCAAGGTCAAGATTATATCCTGAAGCATCTAGTGAGTTCGCGCTAGTGGTGGGATGTTCACGTGGCGTTGAAAGATGTCTGTTGAAGATTCGAGAAGGAGGAGCTTGCCTATGTAATGGAGAGGTTTTGCTGCGGAGGCAGCCTGATAAAAGGGGAAGCCTCCTAACAGTTTGGAAGAGAACAAAATAATAATTAAATATACTTAATTTAATTAATATTGTATAAGACATGTTCATTCCAATAGATATTATAAATTGAATTGAATAGCGGAGTCAGTCAGTCCGGTGCACTTGAGGCAAATAGTGAGTCAGTCAATGAGTCAGCCGGTGCAGTAGTTGAGTGAGTTCATGGTACAATAAGACCAGGTATGTTCTTCGCGCAGATATGAGTCTGGTGGTGGTATTCCTCATCTTCCGAGAGTCATCCCAAAGCCGCCATATTTATAGTCATATTGTGTCTTGTGCAGAGAACACTACTTCCAAGATAATGGTAACACCCAAAATTGCCCTCTCTTTCTCTAAAACATCTCAACAAGTAAACAATAGAAACAAAGACTCATAAAAAAGTGTATAAACAATATCCCACTTTATAGTTTCTAAGAAATATCAATAAGATTTTCGTCAAGTTTTCATATATATAACCAGAGAACAGAGTCTCTGTTCTCTGCTATATCATCATAGTTAACGTAAGTGATTTGCACCGTATAATCGAATATACTGTCAATTTTAATTAAAAACATAAATTTTATCATTTCTGCTTTTGATACGTACCTAATATGAGAGAGTAAATGAAAAGCATGAAAATAAAAAGATTAGTTGATGATATACATAAAAATCGTAGCAAAATGATATTCTAATTTGAATTGGAAAGCGGGATAAAACAAATATGGTAGATTTTGGATGAGGTGCGCCAACTGAACGAAAACGCGTCCATCAATGGAACATACCTGGTCTTATTGTACCATGAGTGAATTTAGCGGTTCGGTAGAGACTGGAGTGCGGCAGTATGGTGCAGTCCGTCGAGACCGGTAGTACAGTGGAGACCGGGAGTACGGTGTAGTTGGGTCACTAGTAAGGGGCACCAACAGTTTAAATAAATAACGCTAGGTCCAAACACAGTTATAAATAGTGTAAATAAATAATATGTGGTATTTTAGTATAGAAATAAATAGATATGAGAAATAAATAATTCTTAATAATTTTTTTTTATATGAACGTTACAGTATCAAGACAAAATTAATAGTTATTTTTTCCTGATTTTTCTCAAAGATATGCGTTATAATAGGTTTATAAAATTCTTAAGCATATAACGTTAACGAGATAATCTTTTTACAAACCGACAGACAGACAAACAGACCAGTGGCTGAAAATATGTTTTTTGTGCTCAGGGACCTTTAAAACGTAAACATCTGTTGAAAACCGTACAAAGAAAATACTTTCCTTACTAAGCTACCCAGGGTAGAAAAGTAATAATTTAATCAAAATTAGTTCCTAAGGTTTTCTTTACATTTGGCCTGGTGCGATTTATACGTTTCGACTCCTGCACTGTTTTCGTGAACGAAATATACTTGAAATCACAGTCTAGCGTATAGTTCTACCGACTCACAGAAATTTTCTTATTAGTAGTAGTTATTTCTCTCATTTAAAATGAAAAGCAGGGTCACTGTGATCGGTTTACCAAACAGGAATATGATGTCTATGCATTCATGTCATTTTCTTGTGATATTTCGAAGTTAGGCATGGAAACTCGGTCACAGCAAAGACTAGCGACAGCATGATGAACCAAGTTTCTTAGCTTTACTAGATGAACTACCACCACCCCGGAAGTCTCTAGACCGTTCATATACCAATATTTGCAAAACGGGACGATGAATTGTTCTGAATTTTTAAATATAAATTCCAGAAAAATTGATAATGAGAAACAAAAAAATGTGTACGTAATACTGAAATTTGAGAAAAAATCTAAATTCACACGATAATCTGTAGCTTTTAAGATATTTAGAAATGAAGCAATCTTTGTACGAAAACTGGCTCACCTAATTAAAATTCATAACTTCTAGTTTGATGGATTTCAGCTAATAAGTATAGTTTGAATACCCATCGAGTGAGGTTTCATCTCGATTCCTGACGTCATCTGTCATTTTACGCATGTCGTAAATAATTTGAATTAAATTTTAATTCCTAACGTCAAAACACTGACACTGACATATTTGTAATGGGGCTAAATCACTTTCAAAAAGAAATGTTTGACTTTAAACGTCAAAGAGAACAAGAACAAACGTCAAGATAACAGTCAGCCGATCTGATCCAAGACATATGTTTATGACGTTAAAATTTTTATTTCACCTAGTTTACAAACGAAAAAAAGAGATAGACAAGGTATAACGAAACCTCATTCGAAAAATGAAAAGAACTTTTCAGGTATAGGAAATGTTTATTTGGATCAAGAGATAAAAAAATACAAAACCTCTATGGCATTCAAACATAAAACAGTGTGCGTTCCATTTGAAAGCAACTTTTCTCATTGATAAGGTGCTATAGTTTGACTTGAGTGTAACACCTTCACTTGAACAGGTTTATATCCGGCCTAAACATAACACATACACGTACTGAAAATATAACATGAAGTTCATCACCGTGAAGCTTATTAATTTCATAAGCTGAGACCTTATTTGCAACAAATGTCCGCAAATGAAATTAGATTATTTGCCAGACACGGTAAAACAGAATGTATATTTTAATTTCCAGGGCTCAAGAAGTGATGATGTTGAAATCTACAAAGCATCCGTCTGTTACTTTGGCTCTCATCGCTTCAATGCCTAAAGTGTTCGAAGCAGTTCAGGATAAATCCATTACAAAGGCCAACTGCAAAAAAGATTCCAAATCGTTTTATGTAAGTTACCATTTCCATTTTGCTAATGCGGGAAGTAGAACATCTCGTAAGTACACATATATTCGGTTGTTTGACTTTTTATAAAGTTTCTGGTTTTAACTTTGTATAACAAAATCATATCGTCTCCTTCTTTCATGGGAGATAAAACTTAGTACCTACTCGCTTAAGATGTATGTCCATTTCATTTCAAAGCATCTATTTGCAGGAGTGACATCTGCATTTCATGAAAATTGATACATGTTCGAGTCTACTGTATCAAAATTACCGATATTCTTGTATCAATGCGTGTTGTATCAAAACTGTATTAATTTATTTTATTTTTTCGCTTGAAATGAAAGATTCCTACATCTCGAAGGATTTATTTTTTTTAATTTCAAGCAAAAATGGACCGAGCGCAATTATTGCATGACGCGCGCACATTAGAATGGGCCGCAACGCAATGGTTCACTGTGAACATTTTTAGGACATTTGCGTTGCTCTGTGGCCCTCTTAATGTGTGCGAATACAAAAATTGTGGGACTATCTGAGTATGTTGGTGAAATATATCCCTAATTTAAATAGCACAATCAATATATTTAATTCATATAACATCACAGCGATACCCATTATTCTAAAATGTTTATGTAATTTATCGAAAATTGCACCCTTTCTATGGGATTTTTTACAAATTATGGAAATATTATGTTTTTATTGAAATCATGATAATATGTTACACAAGATAACTTAATTTATTATTTTGGCCATATACGAAGCGAGTGCCACTTCTAAACCACTAAGAGTTTTATTCTAATTACTCGATTTTGATAGTTTTATTTAATTATGATTGATTCATCTTTGCAGTCAAGCTATTTTCAGATATTACTCCTTTAGAATGAATATATTTTTTTCGTTTGCATTCAAAAATGTTTAATAATTTTTACTCTATTTTGAAGCTATCAAAATTTCATTAATTAGTAGTAGTAGTTATATTGGGTTTGTTGTAGAATTCCACATTGCTCGCTATAGCTAGTCTAATCCTAGACTTATTACCTACTTTACTTACTATATTATTGTGGAACAAAAATAGTTATTATTTTTTTAAAATTTGTGATGTGTTGCATATTTAGAGACTTATGATGTTTTATGTGTTGTTCGCTCTCCAATATCTTCTATTTTCCTTATTATTTAGTGGGGGCTGCTCAAAATGCATGGCTATTATCTTTATTTCCTAATCTAAACTGTTCATGCTTGTCCTTGAGCTCTAAATATATTCCTTAATCTCAATATTTTGAGAGACTCGCATTCACAGATGCTGTGTAATAATACAGTTTTCCCACCTTTACTCTTTTCTATGACCTTTCAGCTGCGGTGGTGTAGCATTTCTCAATGCCAATGAAGATACTATAATATATATCGTCTTTGTCGATAACTTCTTAGTCATCTATAGATAAAATGAAAAAATAATAACCGAATGTCTCTCTTTTCGAAGACATCCAATAAGACGATCCCGTAGCTCTATGTTCATCGCACAACTTTGGTAAAAAAATCCTTTATAAAAATGGCCCAGATAAATCGCTGAAAATAACTTTCATGTCTCTAACACTACCAAAAGAGGGCGTTATATCGGAAGGAAAATTGAAAAACCATGTTATTTCCAAAATATACCAAATGATAATTGGTCTTGAATAAGTAAACTAGAATAAAGCCTAAATAAAATAATGATGGCTTGGAAGGAAAAACAATGGAAGAAAGATCACGCACCAATAAAATTTGATCTCCATTTGGATTGGTCTCCATTATTTCCTGCACAAAAACGTAGTCTATTGTTGGTAGACATAAAAACTGCTTCCATCATATCGATGAATAAAATAGGTGCACTGGCCAGCAAAGTTATCGCATCACATAATTTTTATTTTATCAAAACAAACTTCCTACCCTGTTCTTTCAGGCCAGTCTAATTTTTAAATTTAAACTTCTTGTACATAGTAGTAGGAATGCGAACTTGTCCTGATCTCCGGTTAAATTCACCAGCCCGTATCATGTAAAATTTAGCAACTATTTGCAATCACGTTGTTGTCTCAGTGTTGCCACAGTCTAGTATCCGCTGTCATTAAAATATTGGATATAAAAGAAAAATAGCAATTTCATTGAGAACATGTTAAAAGTAATGTATTATTCACAAATATATGCAATCAACCTTACTTTGATAATTTTTACTTGAGTATCAGCTTAGGCTCAAGACTGACAGAGCGACAACACTGTACCAAATCGACGTTTTGACAGCGACGATTGTGCGATAATCGCGGTCGCGTTGCCGTTGTTATTTACGCCGGTAGGTATCTTTGAGCAACCCCAGAAACTGTTGTTCATGTCTTTATTTGTCGCTACATAGCAAGGGTGCTGTTTCATTGCAGCTTCTTTATCTGTTAGATGGTAGATGTTTGTGTTAATTTTAAATTGAAGAAACCAATAATTATACAAACCGGTTCAATGATGAAACGCAAACCTACATTGATTTTTAAAGAAGTAAAATTCAATTGGTTTTGAAACAATTTAATATCTAGCATGTATTTCAATTGGCTTTAAATACCTAATCCATAGCCAACTCCTGAATTTGACGGACAGGTTATCCTTATACGATGTGCAGTGATCTATTTGATAAATAATTAGATGAAAATGGTCTTGTTTTAAGTGATGCGGTAATTTTGACAGTTAGTGTATTTATTGCGTTTTCAATAATATTCTATCGTGATATGTACCGTTGCGGTAAAATTTTAAAAATCTTACCTTTAGATAAAAAAGTGGATCTGATGACCTATAGCTGGCCTTTGTATTAAGCTTTCTTTTATATATCTATAGATTGATAAGAATATTTTAAATTATCTGAAGTCCCTAACTTGTCTGAAAAAGTGAGCAGTATATCCATCAATCTGAAATATCATATATTTTCTTGTTTAATTTAAAATTTATAATCTAGTGCGATGTTACTTAAATTTATTATTAGGAAAATCATTTCTACATGCAGTTTGCTCCACTTTTTATAGGATGTCCTCTGTTTTCATAGTATTTTACAATACTATCGTGTTTACATTTAAAAGTTTCAACAAAAACGAGATTTATGATTTTCCTTCTGATCTGTAACTGAATCCTTCTGAACTGTAACTGAATGTAATTGTTCTTTGATTGTGATTGCCTGTTCTCCGATTCTCCGCTTTTACCAAATCCAAAGTTACAGGCATTTTTTTCTTAGAATCCTATCACTCTCTCCATTTTTTATTTGAATGAAAGAAGAAAAGTATTTTATAGCTACATATTAAGGGTGGGTCACCGTTTACGACAAGGTATCTGAAGGGAAAACAAAATATATTCTATTCTTATTCAACGAAATGGATGCAGAATCTCTGTGACCACTATATACAATTACTTTAGTCTATACTGGTTGTTCCAAAGAAAGGTACATATCAAAGTTATTTTTTAATGGAACACCCTATATTTTTATCATTTTCGTATATAAAAAGCCAAAATAAAAGTGAGTTACTTCAGTATTCCCTATACCTTACTCTTACCGTTTATATCAATATTAATAAATACCTAGAGAGGTATCAAAAAATACCTATATGTAACAGACCATTTATGTTGGTGATCAATGTTTCGAAAGTACGGGGATTCTCATCACTAAAATAATGGAAATTTTATCTGTTAACCAAGCCTTTATTATGAATAGTGGATCCATCAGAGAATAAAATTAAATCAGAAAACAGCTCATCATCGCCTACTTAATCTGTCTAGAATCCAAACACAAAAATCAATTCGGTGAAAATATTGATCCAGTCAAGAAATCAAAATCAAACAATACATAATATTATGTAAATATACCTACTTACTTAAGACCTACTGCACTACTAGACAAAAAAAATGTTTTGAATTTAGCCTTGAATAATTTATATTTTGCATTTTTGATATTTTTTTGTCAAGATGTAGACGATCTCAATTTGAAAGTGACCTAATAGTCATAATTTTAAATGAACATGTTACTATGCAAGCTAGAACCAAAATTTGTGTTTCATTTCTAACCAGTAAAATTTCAAAAGCACAATGATGTATTTTTGTACGACTTTTTAAGCCTTATCTTTTCTTGACATTTTCGGTTCCGAATGAAAATACAGATTTTCTTAGAGAAAATATGCAGCTTACATCATAATCATAATCTATTTACAAAAGTAATAGAAATTTTAAACATAACTGAATGTGAACACATAAAGAAACATGAACTGTATATTGCCTCTTCGTTCTCTAATGACACCTGCCATGCGATATGGTAAGCTTTAAATGCAATTAGCAGTCACCTGTTGCGGGTGTTTTCCTACTATCTAAGTCAATCGAAGAATACTTTCTAATTGGAAGTTACGGACAAACCTCTTTAGCATGGACGATACATGTTCGATCCGGATAAGATCAGGACTTCGTGGAGGCTGAATACCAATTTCCTCCATATGTCCAAAACTCGTGCAAAATGAGATCTGGCATTCCCTACATTCAAGACAAACTCTTACCAACAAATGGAGCGAAATGAATTAACCCGCTAAATATTCTTCGCTAATAGGGTAATATTCAAGTTTCAATTTTCATTTGAAAAAAGATCTGTATTTTCTGTTATTGTGAACTGCATATTTTCTTCAAAAACCTGTGTTTTCTTTAAAAATGGAGTTATGGATATCAATTAATAATGGAAATGTTAAAAAAAGATTAGGCTTAAAATTGTAAAAGGAAACATCACTATATCATTGAATATTGGAAATTTAGATTGAAATGCAACCTGTATTTCCACCCTGTAAAATAACAAGTTCATTCGATATTTTCTTAAGATTTCATCGATATCATCTTCAGCAAAAATGATCAAAAACCATACCAAACTATAAAAATTACCCAATTCGGAGTTTGAACCAAGGTTTTTTCTGTTCAGGATTGTATAATTGGGTATACTTGAGACAAATGGTAATTCAATTCTCCTCCAAAGACAACGGTCCCTACCGGAAAAGCGATTTGGCTCTTTCTACCAAAGAAGTTTTTATGCAGAAGTCAGATGATCGGCTTATTGGACCACTCTACTTTGACAATCTTTGTCTTTACTTTGTAGAATTAGCATCCTATGAGTGTTCTTTTGTATTGTCTAGATGCACTTTCTACAAATGAACGATAACCAAAGCTCACTATTTATAGCCTTATCTCGCTATTTCCTTTAACCCGTGTCACTTCTTATCTGATCTCAGGTCAAAGCTTCCGAACTATGAAAAAGTATAGGCTTGTAAGAAATATCCATGACATAACCAATATGGATTTCAGAATTCAAGGTATATTCGTCTGATGCGATTACCTATTTTTTATGATATTACGAATGCTTGATATAATTTTCCTTGTACTTTTCCTGAACACTCGTTAGCTCTATAATAATTCTAACACGCGTCTGAATCTTCCATTAGAGATATAATTATGAATTTATTCTTCTACATCCTTCATTTCTCTGTTTTTATCTGAGATTTGTTGAGCTAACTTATTTGCGGTATGTGTATAACCATATAAAATAACTGTGATTAATATCTACAGTATATCTAGTGGAATTTTATTACATACTTTTATTAGTTATCTTTTTTCGCCTTCATCCAAGTAGTTTCTATTTTCCTTCAATGGTTTATTTGCACGTATAGTTACAACTATAATCAATTGCTTACATGTTTCTAAGGTCGGTAAGTAGTTAAATAACAAGCATTTATACAAATTCGCAAATTTACAACATATTATTTTTTGTAGATAAAATATAGTTTTACAAGTCTGCAGTGTCCTTCATTATACGACGATTTAGATGGAAAGTCTATGAGTAAGCCTACTCCTCTACCAGCATTAAATGTGAGTATCATTCCAGATTTTTTTCTACAATAACTGAGCTCAAAAAATCATACATATGAAATAATTGTTAGGATTTGGAATGATTGATTTAAATTAACATTAAATATTTTTTACTTGGATCATAATCAAGTTAAAAATATTCTCAAACGACAACTATTATGTCTCCTCTTGATTCCAGGTATTTTATCGCAGTAATCATATTCATATTGATTGAATAATGTTTAAAACAATGGAGAGGTGATTAGATACCTTTTTTAAAGCAACTATTAAAGAACCCACAGTTCATTTATATAAACCCAGGAACTTTTTCGATATTTGTTCATTGTATAAACTCAAAATTTGTGTATTCATTTACCTTGTCAAAAATAATTTGAAACATTAATATTTAGTTTTTCGTGTGTGATTGTGATCAAAACAATCATCTAAAATATTTTATCAACAAAAATGAAAAAAAACTATTCTATAAGCCAACAGTGAAAATTATTTATATAATAATAATTATTATAATACAGTTAAGCTTAAGCTCAACATTTAATGAATTCGATAAAAACTAATACATATCTTCAGGCAGCCAACCGTTTACAGTGTATATTCGCTGTTTCATATGATCGGTCATCACAGTTATCATTGTACTATTTTTTTGAATTTTGACTGTCATCTTAAGGTTTATTGCATTTTCTAATATCATCTTCAGTAGAACTGCTTAATCTTAATAGCGTCGGCAACACATCAAACACCGGTATCTAATTGTTTTCCTGACCATCGGTATGTCTGTCCGCCTTTTTTCTCATGAGCTGCGGAACGAAATAAAAAAATAATATGCAGAACAAGGTTACCCATTCATAGAGAAATAGCTTAAATAAACGTAATTCATTAAATTTAAGCTAGAACGCTCTTGACGTCCAATAATGGAGCCTATACATCGATAAATATAAGAGGGCGTTCAACGTAAATTTACCTTATTCAATTTAATGTATTTGTAACACCTGTTAATAATTAATTTTAGCTCGGTGCACTCCTTCGCCATATAAGCTTTAACTATTCTAATATTCCTCTGTAATCGCATTATGCATAAAATGAGGTCTAAAGAATTCTCTCCACGAATTAAAATAGAGATTCTATATTTCAAATGCTCTTATATACCTAAGGGTACGACAAATGTTGATAAAAAACTAAATTATACACATTTTATAATTTGCCCGTGAATGGGTCAACTCTATGTAAATAACATTTTTTTTTTCATTCTGTAGATTGGTAGAAAATCAGATTTGGCAGCCAGACAGATACCAAACTGATCTTATAAGGATTCCGTTCTTTCATTGAATGTACGAAATCCTAAAAAGTCTTCGCAAGAGATAAATATATTTGTTCGCATTTATTAATTATGCAAAATCATACGATAAAAGTAGATACAATTAGTCGGATCCTGAATTTCAGAAGTGACTGCATTTTATTTCTGAATACGTAGTCTTGCTCTAAATCTAAGATAATTTTTTAAATATTTCAGGCTATGGTAACGCATGGCAGAGTAGAGCTCTTGGCGCATCCCCTTAGTCAAAAATACCTACAGATGAAGTGGAATTCATATGGAAAATATTTTCATTTAGCTAACGTTACATTCTACTGCATTTTCCTGGCCTTCATAACATGTTTCTCGTCTCAACTAATGCAGCAACAAAATGTTATTTTCAATCCTAATATGACAAACTTGACGCACGAGGTATGCACGATATTTTCATCATAAGTCCTATAAACGGCCATTAAAGACCTAGTTTAATCCAATATTTCATTATAATATTTAATTTATGAATTTAATGCTGGTTCAATTTGAAATTTCTTGGCGGTGGTACCTTCAACTTTCATTGTAATTGATATATTGCTATTGCTATTTTTAACTAACTTTCAAATTCACGGTGAACCTGGGGTGCCTGAAAGCTTTATAACTTTATTCTTTATAAGCTATCGATTTGATATTTTTCATGTGATAAGTCAGACAATGAGGCACATTGTTAAAATATTTAAGATAAGTAATTAAATTGTCTTGTTTTGAATAGCAGCTTCTCATTTTTGATCGACGAGCCCAAACGGAGAAGGTATACATGAGGAAACTTGAGAAATGGTCCCACATTCATAAAAACTCAATTCCGAAATTTCCTTTCCTCTGAGAAGCGCCTCCCAAAAAGGATGAAGTGGCAATTTTTATCGAAAATTCAAAAACCGAGACAGTAGAGCTAATGTTAAGAGAGTATCTGGAAACGTTGAAATTGAACATTTTTTTCAAAAGAGTTTCAATGATGTTAAAATTTGAAATATGTTTATTTTTGCTATATAGAAGTGGCGATTTCTTTCGAAAATTCTGAGAATGCCAAATTAAAAACCAGATTATTTGTAACAAACATTTACATTGAATTTTTGAATTACGGTAAAGATTAATTATTCTAATCTTTGGTTAAGTACGGTTTTCGAGTTACAGCAGTGGTAAAGTCTGAAATATATGCACATAAGTATTTCCGCCGCAATCTTTTGAGATCTACAAATAATACTCGTAAGTAAAAGCAAATAATATACATGGGTTCTTCTTTAGTAGAAGTGAACGTTCAACGGTTTCCATGAATAATGTTACACCCAAAAGTTTGAGATATTTTTTTTTATTCAAAAAATTGCACCGACTTTATTAGATGGTGCACTGAAAGATTCAAAATACTCAATCAATAGAATTAACTATTGATGTTGGTACTTGTGAAGGTGGTGCCAAAAGTCTGCTACTTAAATACAATTGTACAACTTCAAAATTACCTGTACCAATAGAATTAATTTTATTTTGCATTTTTCAATGCACCAAATAATAAACTTGGTTGGTTTTCCGTCAGCTATTATAATTTTTATAAACAAAAATGACTAATGTCAATAATTCAATGGCAATAACTGATCTTTATCCAATGTAACACCCTCTATTTTATTGCATCAGTGCATAGCATTTCTTAAGATGTTTTTGTTATTGTTCTGTTTCCCCAGTCCTAAGACTTCTGAAAATGTCAGGGTATCGGATGGCTTCAGGTTAGGTATATATCTCCCTATTTTATTTCTAGGTGTGCTAACCCTCAATTTTTAAGGGTAGAGCATTTCGCAGTATAATGTAGATAGAAGTATCTTCATCTTCCTTACAAAATCTGCATTCTTCTTTCTCTACTAATCCGAGCTTCCTTATGTGCCCTCTCAACCGGCAGTGTCTCATTAGAATTCCCGTTAGTATTTTGAGAGCTAGTTTTTACTTGAACTGGTGCAGCTCCTTAATATTTTTGTAAGTATTGGTAATTATTCCGCTGAAGGGTTCAAGTACCAGAAATGGTGAATCGGCCCCTTCTTTTGTGAGTACGTCTGCTATTTCATTTTCCATCGTCCACTCCACTCCTAGTTTGTCTCGTAAGCCATAGGAGGGTATTCCCAAACCCTTTTGGAGATCATTACATGAAAGTTCAGCGTATTAAGTAGTACCTTGGTTGTCCAACATGATGATAATCTCTTGCCCCGAAAAAAAAAGGAATCGAGTAGGCTACCATATTAAAAATTGGCACATCCGTGTTCATTCCCGCAGAATTAGTGAATATGCTCTAATATATTGGTGGGAAAGAAATTCCTTATTATGAAGCAGGATCCACAATTTAAAATATCCATAAGCAAGAAATTCATGGGCGTCTTTATTCGATAAATTAGTCATAACGATGTGTGATGGTACCGAAATAAAGGTGATACCCTTGCCTGTTGCCACTAATGTCGCCAGTTGCCTTTTGATTTTTTTGACTTTATGGTGACATAAAGTGTAAATTATTCGGATGGCGAAAATGGCACTGAGAGAGTTGCATAAGAGCCTGGTAGATCGCATATATCTCCCCTAAGAAATTAATTCGCTCCACATATTGAAGCTCCTCATTGCCTAGATTGACTTTAGAAAATCATTTTTGGTTGAGAGAGAGTTGAGAACAAGATCGTTTTTTTAAGGAAAAGGAAAACCCGGTATTTTATAACCAGTTCCCCAATTTTGATATATGAGTTTGGAGGATAGAGGTCATGGATCGGATGTTTTTTCCTTTGATGGTCATCGGCATATAATTGTCCCTTGACTGGCAATGATATGACCGACCCTTGTGGTATTCCGTTTTCTTGGATCATATTTTTTTGATAGACGTCCATTTTCTCGTACTTTGAAACATATTTTCGGATAGATTCCCCGATGGACTAGTTATCGTAATACCACCCTCTTGATATCGATTATTTGCAGCAAGAACTGTATCCCATTTTGTGGGAGATTTTGCAAAAAAATGACCGGAATGTTATCCGGTCCCGGCCTGGAGTGTTTCATGTCGAATAGTGCCTCTTGAAATTCACAGTTACTAATTGGTAAATTGATTGATAAGTCATCATTTATGGCCATAGCCTGAAGATTTTCTTGTGTTTGTTGCTTGAATTGGATAAATGCTGCGTCGGGATTGCTTATCGCGTGCTTAACGATTGCTGTTTTATTTAAAAAAATCGTAGCCATTAGTTATTTGTCTGTTTTTAACAACCATAATAGGTGACGAAAAATCCACTCTAAATTTTTCTTATATACAGTGCTTTCGAAAACTAAAGAATAAATTCATAATTTCTGAAATTGAGAGATTTTCGAAAAAATCCTCTGGCAAGTCGATTTTGTTTTAAATAAAGGCACTTTTTGACATAAGACCCATATTTGTGACGTAATCGTTATTCAAGATATGACGACACTCAATTTCGACCATGCCAATTGAAAGAGCGTGTCATTGTACGTACACATCGTCAAAAATATGATTACATTAGTGTATGTAGGTTAAATAAAAAAATAAAAAATCATAATTTTGAATTTTAATAAATTTAATTATAATAATTACACTACTCAATAAACAGTTCAAGTACACTGCTTTTGCCACACAGAAGATAAGAAATATACAAAAACGAAACAGTACGATTACAAGTTTTTATCTAACTGTAATAAAAAACAATTACGGTCGCTAAGGCTACCTCAGACAACCATAATTTTTGACGATGTTTATGAAAATTGTCGATGGCGTCATATCTCGAATAACGATTACGTCACAAATATGGGTCGAATGTCAAAAAGTGTCCTTGTTTAAAACAAAATCGACATGCTAGAGGATTTTTTCGAGAAACTCTCAATCTCAGATATAATAAATTTATTCGTTACTTTTCGAAAGCCCTGTATATCAAGAAAGTGCTTAAGGAATCGAATATCTTGAATGGTTCTGCAAATTAATGTTTATTTTTTCCATAAAGATTTTTTGACACAAAAATTGGCAAATGTCAAAAACTATAACCTGGATGCATTTAGTGACAAATCTGAAAGTGCATCACAAATGGGGGTTTGTCATTGAATAAAAACGGAATTGAATTGCTCATCTTACTTTAGGACAATCTGCATATAAATAAAAATATTTTAAGAATGCGCCTCAATGTGGGATCCATCCTTAAAAAAATATATCAAATCGATAGCTTTTATAGAAAAAAGTTATCTATGAAGCTTTCACATAACCTTGGATCACACTGTACTTTTTTCACGCATATAATAAGTTTTTCAACCCATTGTACCTGATGTTGTTTTCAGAATGAATATAATATACAAAAATAACTCTTTATTTTATAATTTTTTAGGAATACGTCTTCAGAAGCAAGGAAAATATTCTTAACATACAAATCAACAAGATGATGTATATGTGTGCCTTAGCTATTATAGTATATATAGGTATTAATTTCTTCAGGGAGTTCATTCAAATATATCAACAAAAATTTATGTACTTCATGGATCCGATTAATCTAGTTACATGGTTGCTATACACATCGGCACTTATAATGGTTTTACCAATTCTAGGAGGTAAAATGTGTGATATACAATTCTCTTTTGCTTCATTAACAGTGTTTTTGAGCTGGTTCAATCTGCTCCTCCTTCTACAACGCTTCGACCAAGTTGGTATTTATGTTGTTATGTTTCTGGAAATTCTTCAGACACTGATTAAAGTGCTTATGGTGTTCTCCATACTCATTATAGCTTTTGGCTTAGCCTTCTACATCTTGTTGTCTAGAGTAAGTCAATATAATTAGTTAAATAATAATAATATAAGTGGATAATTTTCTAGAGAATGGAAGCTCAGTCATTCACACTTACATCAATACCTACCTAGCTTCAAGTAATTTTTTTGAGTGGTGTCTTGATTTTTAAGTAAATACTTAGTTTAATCGTTTCTCATACGTAGGTAATTTATTCACTTGTCATTCAAATATATCAGCTGTGATTGAATGAAGTCATTACTGTAATAATTTAACATACTCCATTTTTTTCAATAAAACTCAATATTTTCTCTAGGGTGAGCACTTATCCTTTAAAACAATACCGATGTCATTGATGAGAACATTCTCCATGATGCTTGGTGAAATTGACTTTCTTGGTACCTACGTTAAGCCATATTACTTGACCAACGATGATGAAAGATCATTTTTACCATTTCCAATTCCTGCATTCTTTATTCTGGGACTGTTCATGGTATTGATGCCCATTCTGCTGATGAACCTACTTATCGGTTTGGCTGTTGGTGATATTGAGTCTGTAAGAAGGAATGCCCAACTGAAGAGACTCGCCATGCAGGTAAAGTTTTCCTCTAGTATTAATTCTGACACCAAATCATTCAGTTTTAGTATTCTTTATGAATGTGTTGGTTTGTTTATTGACACTCAATATCCATTTCAGGTCGTTTTGCATACTGAATTAGAAAGAAAACTGCCACAATTCCTCCTAGAAAGGATTGACAAAATTGAAATCATCGAATATCCTAACGATACCAAATGCAAACTTGGATTCTTTGATTCTATTCTTAGAAAATGGTTTGGGAATCCATTTTCAGATGATGGTGAGTTCATAAACATTTTCGTTTTTTATATCATACAATTTGCATGTATCACACCAACTTCTTTCACAAGGTTATGTGAACTTGAAGCTTGATACAGCTTGAAGCACGCATTTCTATTTTTTAGGAGAAGACCAAACACACAAGCGATATTGCAAGCCAAGACGGCACTATCAGGGTAGGTTTCGCTTCGGACGTAGCTCATGTTCATATTCATTTAATTTTTCTTTATGTTAGTTGTCATCTTTCCTTAAATATTGTAAATACTCAAATCATAGAAGTACCTATAATAGAAACCCTGGGGGTTATCTTGTAAATAACAACTGCAACGCGACCGCGACTATCGTACAATCGTCGCTGTCAAAACGTCGATTTGGTACAGTGTTGTCGCTCTGTCAATCTTGAGCATAAACTGATACTCGACTAAAAATTATCAAAGTGAGGTTGATTGCATGTATTTGTGAATAGTAAATTACTTTTAATCATGTTCTCAATGAAATTCCTATTTTCTCTTTTATATCCAATATTTTATAGATAGTGTCTAATAGGAGTACGTAGCTGTGGGTCGAATTCCGAGGAGGTCGAAATCCTTGCACATGGAATTCCGAGGACACCGAAATCCGAGCTGACCGAAACTTATCCCCGCTCCAACAGAGCCATTTGACATATGCATACCCTCTTAGAGGCTAGAGAGAAAAACCACATCCACTAATATGAAGTTGTTTCCAATCACAGAAGGCTATGGATAGGGCATGACAACGTAAACTGCCAAGTGCCAATTATAAAAAATGGATTGGCAATAAAAATATTTTGTATGAGCTTGTTGTTTACTATACTTAACCACTTCATTTTACAATCAACATTCTCAATAATTGTGCATAATAAATTAATATGCACGCAGTGTAATGAAATAATGCCCAAATCCTAATAAACATAAGTCTAAAAATGCTCGATATTAATTATACAAACATGGTATGGTCACAGATATTTTGAATTAGATTGTCTGATTGTATACAAAAAAAAAGATGTATCTGCGAGATAACTTTTTTGTCATATCTGGAAATCCCAGACCTTTAAGTATTTTCGAATATAAGAACTACTGCAGTGGATATCAGACTTCTTTAACAATTTGCCCTCTTGCAATCATATTCAACATAATGAAAATGATGAAGATTTTTATTAAAGCTACTATAAGAGTGTGATAATAAGCTACAATTTTAGAAATTCTGGCTAATTTGTATGTTCGTTGCTTTCTTATGTGTTATTAGAATTTTTATGTTCATTATATTGTTTATATTCATTGAATTTTTTATTCTGAGTATTTTTTGTCTTAATCATGCATTAGGCGCAATATTTCTTAATCTTTTGGACAACCGCCTATATAAAAATGCATTCGCAAAGCTCGGTTCTCCAACTTAATTTTTTTAATAAAACAAAAATAATGTTGTGTTGGTTACAAGAATGATTAAATTACTTATTAAAAAAAAAATAACCTTCATGATTATTGACATGCATATAAAAATTATTTTCGACCATCTCCGTAAAATAGTAGTTTTGTGACATCGACCTCTAGTGCACTAAACCACAGACATAACAGCAGCTTCTTCTGTATATTTCTACTCTCTGCGCAAAGTAGTCGTATGTCAGCGCCGTTGGTTTGAGTGGGGGTAATTTTCGGTCAGCTCGGAATTCGGTATCCTCGAATTTCGACCTCTTCGTAATTCAACGCGCAGCTACATTTCAGATTTTAGCTTCTTAATTAAGATATATAATATATAGGTAAGTACATACAATGAAGAGTTTCTTGATGAATATTTTGGGGTATTAAATCATTTTCAGAATGAGCATATGGGATCAATTAAAAAGAGTTCCCTGACTTCTTTTCTAAACGAGACATTCTTCATATTTCATTTTCAAAATATAGCATTTTGAATTCTCTCACAACATATTGACGATGATAGAAATTTTTCGTCAATTTATTCTTTTCTTATTTAACTTTTTTTATTTCTTCGGACTTATGTTGACTAACTTTCTTTTGACTGTTGAAACAAGTATCCATACGTTTCCGGTTTCGTACATTTATTCAGAAACTTGATAATATATCTGTGGAACTAAATACATTATTTAATAATTTAGGCAAGACTAATATGTCATCATTAAATCTTCTTTTTGTAGAGATATAATTTTACGATACCATGTTTACTTACCTCTAGATGAGATCTAAGAGCAAGAGCTCATAAAAAAATGATTTAGTAAACCTTCTTACCTGGAAATGTTTACATTATGTTTTAAGATTACTGAAACTAAGATAATTTATTTAAAACATATGATTTCATAAATTTATTAATCATTTAATATTATTCAAAAACTTTACACTCTCAACATAAAACTTTGATCATGCTAATACTACAATTATGTGGACATCAAATATTGGTTTGGAATCAAAAATTATACCCATCCAAGGACCTCATTATATCTCTTTTTTGCAATTTTATTTAAGTATATAAAAAGTTGATGGTGCCGGACCCTTAATGAGTGGGTACGAGTTGAAATATTACCAAATATTTTGAGATCGTTAACAAACATCAAAAAGTGACCAAACTGGAATCGGTATTTAATAACATAAATAAGAAAAAGTGAAGGCCCTAACTGAAATTTTTGGGGTACACATGACGTAACAAAGAATAATCTAATTATTGGTATCATTTAGGGCTTTTTATTAAAAAAAAGTAATAAATAATAATGGTAACATACTTCTTCTGACCTACTGTAATTTAAACTAGAAAAGTATAAGTGCAAAGCCTACGGAACCATAGTATGTTATATATTTGAAGAATAAGTTTGAAATGCATTTTTAGATTGAAATTTCCTATGTCTTGTATTTTTAAATAAGTTGATTCCAATTACTTTTTGACTTAACTTCGTCATTCTAAAAGGGGTATTGATGCAAAAGCATGTGTCACTCTTACTATAGACGTACCCACGAGGATTATTTAAATATGACCAATTGGTTAATTTTGATTTTACCATCTCAAAATTGACCATGAAATAACATAGATGTCCATATTTCTCACTGTCAATGTTACCACTGGTTACAAAGATATATCTCTACCTATATCTACAATAATGTATAGGTATACCCTTTTTACTATATAAAATGATTTAGGGCTTAAATCTCTAATTATTTGCACACATTTTCTCCATTCTGTCTTATCGTACGCTAATACCGTTGCTTCTTTCTAGCTCTTCCTTCTCTTCTCCAGCAGTTGTGTGATTACTTTGTCCCAGGTTTTTCTCAGACTGCCTCTTTTGCGGTTCTTTTATATTTTAGCCATCTATGTTCTCTTAACTAATCTGTTTTCATCCAGCCTCTGCAGGTAACCTGCTGCTAACTTAATTTTCTGCTGTTCTGTCAATGCCTACGTTTCTCAACCGAGAGTGTCCGGTATACCTATATATAAAATAGAAAGATGTTCTTGGGGATGCAGTCATATATACCTATATATCGTTTTGAAGACTTTGATGTGTTTATCTCCGGCTATTTCTTTTTTGTTTGTGAATTATGCATTCAATGCTAGTAGTAGAGTTTATTGGCATTTTGTGTTCGGATATAAATTTCTTGTTTTCCTTTTTCGTCTACAGTTGCTCTTGAATTGATCTACTTGCTCCATTTGGTCTACATCTATTACTGTATTAAGCTTTTCTATGTTCTCTCCAATCCTCACGAATGTCTTTGGTTAATTCTATTTATTCTTAAGCCATTTGTTTTCGATTACAAAAATGCCATATAAAAGTATCAAAAATAGGAAACCCTGTATTTCTTCAGTTGATAGGTTAAGACAATTTTTTTCGTTATTTATTCTTTTTATTTCATGACTGTTGACACTGACCAAGAAAATTCTATTTCAGATACAACATGGTCCTAAATTTTAGTCATTGAATAAATAGTGAGGGTAGAATTTCACAGACGGTTGCTTGAGAATATTTTTATGTTCCGGGCATAAAAATTGTTTTCCAATTATCATCTTCCTGAAAATTTAAATTTTATTTATAAGATATGTTTTATTTATTCTAGGTCTGGATTTGGTTATGGATAGTGGCGAGGATTACGTCGTTGTGGAATTAGACAAAACCAAAAGAAAACTTCGAGAAATATCCAAAACACTAGAAATACAACAACAGTTTCTGAGACTCATTGTGCAGGTTTGTGAACGTCAATCTTTAAATTTTCCTTTTCTATATTTGACATAAGTAACTATCTACCTATTAGTACTCTTGCATAAGAAAAGATATGGGAGTGAAATTATGAATGTATTATTTCTACACGAAAAAAAATATTTCTTGTAGGTATACTGAAAAATGAGTATCAATATCGGGCAATCGCGTGTTGAGTTTTCGTGGAGCGAGTCCCATATATTAAATTTTCTATGAACCTGAAGATCTGTTTTCTTTTTTTCATTATTTCAGGTTCAGTACTTACGGTGATAAAGGAAACTGACAATTTTTGTATTTTCTATTTACCCCTCAAAATCAACCGTGATGTGTACTTACTAACTGAAAAAAAGCAGCAAGTGACGCACAGATAGACAGACAGAGCCTATATTAGATCAGATATTAATATTAAACTTAAGTTTATTGTTTAGGAAGTTAAACAAAGATACATAAATAAATTTGTAATGGGGTAAATTGATAATAATCTAAGTAGGTATAAGTAAGAGTTAATCGTAGAAATAGCATCAAAAAGCTGCATGGCATTCCTGATCAGAGGGCCAACTGCGGAGTAGGACCCTGAACATATAGATGATAGCTGACAGATCCAGGCAAAGTGTTCCAGAACCGTGAAGCTACAAATGAAACAGCACACAGGAACCCTAAAAAACATAAATGATGGCCAGTTCTCTGTTTTAAAAATCTTTGGTCACTAAACATACAGATACTATAAATAATTATTCTCAACTTTTTTTTTAAGTGTGCTACACCAAATAGATATTTGAATGCGAACTATAAATTGTAGACCAAAATCACAGAAAATAAATCCTCATATTATACATCTACAAATAAAAAGCCACTACAGATCAGAAGTGTAGATTCACTTCAATATCTGTAAGTTGTGCTATTTTGAATAATGTAAATATTTTTGAATTTTTGTGGGTCTCTGAACTATTGACCATAACTACGGTTCCACAAATTACATGAAAACCAAAACTCTATCACTCTGGTGTCAGATTATCTGTCTTTCTTCCTGTCATTCCATGTGTTGGAGCCTCAAAAAGGAATGTACGAAGCAGAGACCCAATTCATAAACCTTTAGCTTAATTTAACAAATTCTCATTCAGGGGCTTAATGTTAATTGGGCAACAGAAGAAAAGAAAAAAAGAAAATTAATTTCCATATGCATTAAATAATGAATAATCTAAATTTATTTCTTATAATATTGAAATGTACATATTTTTGAAAATACAGACAAAAATATACCAGAACCCCTCTATTTATGTCTATGACCAAAACCAACCCAACTATAGGACTTTATTTTTCATGGCAACATCTGAACGAAAATCCTACAATACTACAAATTCTTCAACATATAAGCCCGACTCACACATGATAGATTTTTTTATATTCCTTTTATAGACATTTTTGCTTTTCAGAAAATGGAAATAAAAACTGAAGCTGACGATGTTGACGAAGGAGTATCTCCAAATAACCTCAATCCTATCAACGGTCATTCAAGCAAATGGACATCCCCGAAGATAAGGAAGAAACTGAGATCTGTTCTGAGCTTTACAAATAAAGGAAACGGAACCTAGAGGAAGTTTACCCATACTCTAGGATAAAATAGCATTAATTTAAGCAGATAGTTAAAAAATATAGATATTTTTTAGAAAATGAATAATTTTGATAACTTGATCCCCAATATAATGTTCAAGAACTATTTGAAGTATAAACAATTATGATCTGTGATGAAACCGACCATTGAAATTTTATTAAGTATAGCTTTTCATAAAAATTGAAGGTAGTTCCAACAAATTGGGCCTCTCGAATATTTTTTGGGATATTTTAAGATGATTTAAAAATATTCAACTTTACGTTCAGAAGATCATATATTTATTACTTATATAGTAACATGTTCTTATATGTAAATTTCTAATATAATAATTAAATTTTGTTCATGCCCTCTAATAAATAGAAAATATAAAAATCTTTTCGAAAATTATCATGAAATTCTGAGGATCTGATAATAATTAAATGATTGATAAATATATTCATTACATATTGATATACCTACCTACTATATCAAATTCTTTCTTCACAATCTTTTCATAATGTACGAATCGTTTAAGCAAGGCACATTATTTTAAAATTGCAAGGTATTACAGATAAATGATAGATGCTTGATAGTTATAGTGATTTTTCAATGTTACAAATGTAACGTTTTCTCATTTTGATGAAAATATCTCAATAGTTGCTGAAGCACTTTAGTATGTTTAAATATAGGAATTAATAAAATTATATTATCTTGGAGAAATTCTCTTATTACCTAGTACGATCTTGTTTTTCCAGTTATTTTTGTCAATCAGATCATGTTCCATATTAATTGAAACGTATTCTTTATTTTATTTATTCGTTATATTTGGACGCATCTCATACAACTACAATTTCGCAATCCATATTACAATTCGTACGTCTGCATATATGTCTGTGAGTCCTTTATCTGACGAATAAAAATTTAATGTACCCACCTTTTAACGAAAAAAGACCCGGTCTTTCCTTTTGCTGTTCTACAAAATAATGATACGTAGGTATCTACTATGAAAACAGGGTAGATTTCTTTGTTATTTCACGAATAGTTATCAGATCAACACTATTTTTATTGAATCAAGTAAAAAGATTAACTTATTTGTCAGTGGAAAACTAGTTAGGTTAGCTGATATTAAATTTATTGTGTTTTTATTCTTAAGTATTATTATCAATAGTATTTTAAGATAGTTATATAATTATAATTCCTAAAGTTAATAAATGTTGATCATTATGTGTGAAACCATGTTTCTTTCGCAATTATACCCTGTGATATTGAAAAAAAAAGAATTCGCTGTTATCTACAGGAAATACAGACTGCAGAATTTTAATGAAAACAAACATGAAAACGTATCATGAAGCGCAATTGATCTAGTAGATTCAAATAAGATGAAAAGACAGAAGGCAGAATACCAAAAGTAGCTGAATTATCCATTAACCTTTCACATATACCAATCAATTTAATATATTCAAAGATATTCCTGGGAAAAAAGTTGTAGTGGGTTTTTTTTCATAACAAGTCGAAAGAAACATCATACATTAAATATTTTTTATTATAAATCTCTATAACCATACTACTAATATGGAGATTGTTGACAGTATTACAACAAAGGCACTTTTCATACATGAAATGGCACAGCTTACAAAAATGATAGATATTTTAGTTATCAAGAAAAAAAATACTTACACATAAGACTTCTACTGAGATTAATCAATAATCCATAAGAAAAATAAAATCTATAAGGATTTAACTTTCACTTAACAATTTTCAATGTTGGAAATCAATATCTACAAAAGATAATTCTATCATAAATTTTATCACAGATAGTTGGGGCAAGAATATTCAGGATTGGCATCACTCTTCCCAAGATAACTCACCCAAAAAATTACATTAATAAAATACAATAATTATATACATAAAAACAATAAAATTCATCCAAAAATTATGTACAATTATGCCATGCCATGGCACTCTTAGTTATTGTCTTCGTTATGACAGTGTACATAATATTAACCTTAAAAACTAATTAAGTAGCCAAGAATTGATTATTTAACACAGCCTCACCTCCACATTGAAAGTACAAAAGGCCATTGTAATATTTTGTACATTAAAGTTTGTGACACCCTCTTCCGATAAGGCGAATTATGTAATAGTAAAGAATATATCATAAAAGAAAATATTTGATAATACTAACGATATCCCAAAAATTCTATTCAAATGATAAATGTCTAAGTATCCTAGTTGAAAATGAATAATTCTCAATTATATCGACAATAACCTTTCAGTCAGATATTCAGTTATTTTAGAAATACTTTTTCAATTTTCTAAACTATGGCTCCATTTTTATTCTTTTGTAAAGGTTGAAGTTCTCGTTGAAGTCTGTCAAAATCATTATAATACTCATGATCTGATTCTTCTTCAGAGCTCTTGTGTGGTAAGTAGGAATGACCAGGTTTGTAACCAACGCTATCTCTATTGTTATTGGTAGTAGCATTAACAAACTCAGAAACAGTGGGAAGACCAACGGTTTGAGTTGGTGCTTCACTATTCATAAGATATTCTGGGTTGTCAACGTTATTTTGAAATAATTCCGGATATGCTTTCAAAGTGGCTGCCTTATTATTGTCAGTGTTCTTGGAATCAATCAAATCAACATAAGTTGATGTTGTTTGAGTTTGCTGTGGAGAAGGCATTAAATAATCATCCTCGTCGACTGGAAGTTCTAGTTTTAAGGATCCAACCTGAGCTTGTGAGCGAGCAGAGTCATATTCATCAGAGCCAAGGTCACTCCTCATCTTCACTGAATCACCACAATACTTTATACTGGACATATCCGATTGAGCTGAGTTGATACTTGGGTCAAAACCTTGATTTTGTGCATATCTGAGAAGTTTTTGATTATACTGATTTTGGTACTGAGACGTGCTTCCATCGGACATCATTGGTGCGTTGGGCCAGTAACTTTGACCACTGGGTGTTGGTGACATGGATGAAATAACAAGGCTTGGATGTAGGGGGGCTCTTGATTTAGGCTGCATGTGCTCATCACTTTCGGAAATTGAGAATTCCGAGTTATCCATGGCTGAGGCAAGACTTCTAACCATCTCTCTATCAGTCTGAAATAACATGTTTATCAGTATATAATAATATACACAACGTTACAGTGATTAATCAGATAAAAATGATCGATTTCCAAAACTGCTTATATTCATAATATCTTAGAGCAAATCTTGTGACGATTTTTGCTGACTTACCTGTGGTGCCGTGAAGTTAGTAAGTCTCATAAATCTGTCTCCAGGTATAGCCAAATAGCGTCCAGGATCTTGGGCCATTTTCGAGAAATCGTCTTCCAATTCCTTAAAACATGGTCTGCTTTCTGCATCAAGCATCCAACATTTGATCATAATCATGTATACTTCAATACTGGCAAATGCAGGCTGTGGAAGACGTTCACCTTTTTCCAGTAATTCTGGTACTTCTCTAGCAGGAACATTATCGTAGGGCCTACCACCGAATGTCAATAGTTCCCAAACTGTAACACCAAATGCCCAAACATCGGACTTGTGCGTGAATATTCTATGCTGAATGCATTCCAGTGCCAACCATTTTATTGGCATTTTACCACCTGCTGCTTTGTATTCCTCCTCATTTATATCTAATAATTTGGCTAATCCAAAATCTGTTATCTTTACACAAGCGGGTGTTTGCACCAAAACATTTCTTGCAGCTAAATCTCTGTGAACTAAGCGTTTCTCTTCCAAGTATGCCATCCCTCGTGCTATTTGAGTAGACCAATTAAGAAGCGCTTTAGATCCAATTCGATCTCTATTGTTCCTTACAAAATCTAAGAGGCATCCAAGAGGCATAAGTTGGGTAACTAGCATCATTTGAGATGTCATGCACACAGCCAAAAGTTGCAGAAGATTTGGATGATCAACCGTTGCCATAATATATGCTTCATCCAGAAATTCTTTACTACTATTAGCACCAGTATCTTCTCTCAAGACTTTTATCGCTACTGGTATTTTAGCAGAATTTTCACCTTCAAGTACCCAAACCCCCTTGTATACTGTTCCAAAAGCGCCGTACCCCAAGATAGTGCCTCTACGAATTTCTGTTTCTTTGATTATTCTTAACTTTGCAACATTTGGCATAACATTACTAGGCCTCAATGGTTCATTATCTTCCAAACCTGTTAGTGCCATTGTCATTTTCATGGCATTCTCTTTGATTTTTTCTTTTTTCTGATAGTAGCAAAATACACCCACCGACACAATTATGAAGAAGAACCCTGCGATAACTATTCCTATGATCATAACTAAGTCCTTGGGTGCAGTCAATGAAACTTCCATAGGTATTGGAGAAACGTTTGAACAATAAGCATATCCTTCTGCAGGATGCATTTTGAATGGATATTCAGCAGTACAATTTGCTACACATGTAAAATTTGCATTATCATCACCTAAATATTCTTCGTCGTATAATCTAAAATAATCGCATTCGATGCAATTTTTAGGACCTTCTCCAGTACAACCCTTGCACTGGCTATCACACTCTAAACATAAATTGGTACTTTCATCAACATAGAAGCCATGGGTGCATTCATCTTCACACTGTTCTCCTTTCTTATAGTGAACGCATTCTTGGCAACTGGACTCATGGAAACCATAACCAGTACACTTTTTACATCTGCAAAAATATGCATGTAATTACGGAGAATACAAATAATTCAATATTTAATAAGCAAACGGTATCTTACCTTGGATGACATTTTCTGCAGATTGCTTTGCCTGCAGGAAACTTTATATTCAATTCATTATGTGATGCAGGGCTAACATATTCAAAATAATAGCCATTTGGACATGAGTCATTTTTGTCCAAACAATCAAATTCATTACCATTCATGATTGCCAGTTCACAAGTATTGCAACCGCCATCGCCCACAGATGACTTGGGACCAGTACAGCCGGAACATTTAGAATTACATGGTTTGCAGTAACCATTCTCCTCATAAGTATTATCTTTACATTTAGATACACAAAGATTTCCGTCCTTGAAATATTTGCAGGTTGTGCAATTTTCTGCACCTGGACCATGGCAAGAAGATCCACATTGTTCGTCACAGTATTTACATTCATTATTTTCTGCTAAGTATATTCTAAAAAAAAACAATAAAAAATAAATCCAAAAGAATGGTCTAGGTTTCAACGTTTCAAAATACAAAAAGTAAATGATGATTCGATTATACTTATATTTTTGTGAATTATTAAAGTATCGGTAATTTAGAGAAATATTGCTAGTATAGATGTTGAATAAAATATAATAACTTTAACATACCCCGGTACTATACTGCAGTTTTTCAAGCACTTATTGCCCAGCCTGAAGTTGGCACATGACATACATTGCTCTGGTTCAGGTCCCCAACATCCATCTTTGCTACATTCATCATTACAAACAAGTCCACGTGCTTTGCAGCTCTTATGATCGCTGTTGTTCGCCAACATTGAATGATGATCGTTACTTTTCCTAATAAGACCCCAATTGATCTCATCAGCTAAGCAAAGCTTCTTATTTTCTAATATTGCAACCGTACCCATATCGATACTCTTGAGTGATCTGAAGCCCAACGTTTCAAGAGATGTTTTCACTATATACAAGGAGGCAGAGTATTCATATAAAGCTCGACCTCTGATTACTTCCAAGTTTCGGAAATATGAAAGATTTTTAAAATCTTTATGATAAGCTTGGATATTGAGAAACCCTGTTATTTCTTTGAGAGTACTAAACACTTCCAGATTGTCAGGATGCATGGGAGGATATCTTTCCCCAAACGTATAATTAGGAAAGAAATTTTGGAAACCTTTCAAGGTGTTCTCTAAGATGTCAATATTTCCTTCAAGTATCGTGCAGTTTTTAAAACTTTTGATATTCCCAGAGTGAATAATACCTTCACCTTTACATTTTTTCGGACAAGGTCCATCACAAGGAATACACTCTCCATCAACAGCCCGCTTACCTGGGGGGCACGTCCTCACACAAGCACCACTGTCTTTGAGTAAATGTTCTGGACACTTTTTCACACATGTTGCACCATAAGCGTATGTACCGTTGGGGTTCTCATCCCAAGAATAAGTAGTGGGGTTGTACTTTTGCATAGGAGGGCACTCCAGCGTACAGACTCCATTGTTATAAAAGTTTCGACATGCTATACAATCACTTTGTGTCGGACCTGTGCAGCCACCCGCACAAAACAGATGGCAGCATTCACGTGGATTAGGTCCAAAGCAACGTCCTTGGAAACACTGTGGGCTACAGAATTCTTTCGAGAATAGTTGACAGTTTTCCTTGCCCTCGCCCCAACATCCATATTTGCAATCTTTGTGACATGGTGAGCACTGCCGTTCCGGTGAAGTAAAATTATAAACATAAACACTTTTACCAAATGGATCGGAGATAATTTCTTTCCAATTAATAGTCCTGATATGGCATAGATTATAATTATTGAACAGACCAACATTTCCTCTTAAAATATCTCTTAGTGCAGGTAATTCGAGATTATTCATTTTAGACAGAGTCACTAATAGTGCAAATTGTTCATCGCGAACATTCATCTTGAACAATGTTCTCCCACGGATAATTTGTAAACGAGGTAAGGCTATGCGTTTTATGTCAACATGTGATATGAGAACGTATCCGGTGACTTCTCTTATATAATGAAGAAAACTGAGATCCATATTTTCGTCTTGTAGCCATGTTAATTCCAAATTGCCATCGACGTAAGTGCAGTTTGTGTATCGATCCTTCATGTTTCTGTAGTGTCTCTCCCGATTTGATGGAACTGACATTCTTCCATTGGTCCCGATACATACTGAAAGAATAACAAAAATATGTCAGTATAAAAAATCTCAGGTTATTACAAAATATATGCATAAGTATTATACAGAATCTGTTTTTTTAGTTTGAAGCCCAGTATAGTTTGATACATCTATTAACATAGATTTTTGACACTAGCCAGTATTCTGGACTGAATTAAGGACAAACGCCTTATTTAAAAAAAATAAACCCAAATAATGATGATTGCTATATATATTGCAAAAAATTAGGATTCATTGAAAATATATTTCCCAGGGTTTTAGTTTTGACGAAAATTTGGGAGAAAACACACAATACCGAAGACCATACAAATGGAAAGTTCAATTCAAGTAATACCTGAGAGAGACTGACCAACCTTTTATTCTTGAAGAATACATATAATGAATTAGAAGAGAATCGATTCCTTCATAGTTTTAATCAGTATTTCATTTCGTATTCACCACACATAGGCAGCTCTCGTGTCTTTTCGTAACACATCCATCCATCTATTGAGTATAATTTGAGAATTTTGGAAATCTCCCGATTTAACAAAATCTTCGCAATTATTTAGCCTCCGATTAATTCTCATCTTGTGTGATCCATTCAACAACATTGATTTCTATTGAATCTGACAATAAAAATGAATTAATCGATCAAAAAACATCAGAGCCGTTCTGCGACTCATCGATATGCGAATATAAATCAAATCTGCTGAAACAACATGACATCAAGGCTTTGTAGTGGCACTTAGAGATCATAACTGGCATTATTCATGGTTAACTAGAAAAAGAGGTAGTAAAATAAAATTTTCCCGATAAGTTGACAATAAATCGAGTCTTGTTCTTGAACTGAAAGTGAGATTACAACTCCTTGTAAAGTCAAGCAGGTATGGTGAGGCATTCGGTAAGCGGCGCCATCCTAAGCTTCAACTCGTTTATAACGGTAACTGTTTCAACCACCGCTCACCCTACCCAGAACCGGCGTCAAGTCTTCACAATAAAATTCCTGATTACTCAATCTTATTGTTAACCGATATGAAGGAGTTTAGACAAAATCATTGATTTTCAAGTGAAAATATTTTGTTGACGCAACTAGGTATTTTGATCTAAAATTAAAGATCACATGACCTAACTCCCTCCCATCTTTGTGGAAAAATGAAGATTCTAGCTTATGCAGAAATATCCCACATTCTATTTTCCATTTCCATAACAAAAACAAATAATTTTCAGAAAGTTAATTTTCCATTTGTCGAAAGATGAAAACACTTTATATAAAACCTGAATTCTTAATTAAACATCCAAGTTAATAAGATTAAATGCAATAGGAAATTTACTTCAACTGTCCTTATGCTAAGAACACGTGTAAATGCAATTATTATTCAAGAAAAAAATATGATTACGGATCTGCACGGTTGTCTTCGCCAGTGGGCAGCTTTCCTTATCTGTACATAGGTATACCGTAGGTACTTCGAACAGGTAGAACTTCTATTATTTCTGCCAAAAATCAAGAAACCCTAGATGAAATAGGTATCTTCTAAGTAATATTGTAAACAGTGAGTGGGTAAGAATTGACGATTTCGTAATCAAATTTATTTGAACAGGCATTTCAATAGATTACGGTCGATGAATATTGAACAAATGAATAACGGGGGATTTTTCAAATTTGTGATCCTAATTTTGGAAGATCCTAATGGTATAGAGTGTAGAGTCGTAAGATAATATTTAAATGTGGAAATAAACGTAATAAGTAACAGTTATAATAAGAAATTTGAAGAAAAACAATAACCTAATTGCGACATTTTCTTTAACGAGCACATAAGAAATCAATCCAGGCACTGTTGTGTCTAATCCTAAGAAAGATTATGGCTGATATTTTGACGTTCATCACGAATCTTGTGTAGTAGAGTAAAGCAACAACAGACTGGTTCGCCCACGAAACCATTGGCAGCACAACACTCCTTCAGTTGTAATACCTAATTGATCGGTATTCTGAATTTCTATTTTAATACTATTTGTTTAGGATACAAGACATTTTTCCAGTGAACATGTTTCTCTATATTCGTCAATAAAAATATAAAAAGATTAATTTTACTTTTTTCCCGTAAAAGAATGAAGAAACAGGGACGTCTAAAACCCAAAGATGAATTATAAATAAATTTATTAATTGAAAAAATCCAGATTTTAAGTTGAAAGAGTTTTTACAAAGGATATTGACCTCACAGCCATGATAAATTAGACATTTGTATAATCAAACATTAGCTATTCTATTCATCTCATGCGTTACAAATATGACAATCATTGATACATGACAAAAAAAAATAAGATACAAAATTATGTTATTACAAACTTTCTATTGATACCATCACACAGGATATCCGGAGGTTATACTAAATATCACAAACATACATTTTATCTGGAAAAGGGAAAGCTTACATACCTGCATGAAATTTAAGCTTTTCTTGATCTTATTGTGATATAACACAAATCTCAAGATATTCAATCTAGGTATACCTAGATACCTATAATATATTATATGAATTAGTTTGTGGAAAGATGATTGTCATCTGGCTCCATTTTGTAGGCGATCAGGACATCTACTAAACGCGCCCCATTATTTAACAGATTATTATTATCATATCTCATATGTGACGAGCCAGATTCATAAAGACCTTGAGTCAGACATAACGAGAGACTAAATTCGCCCGAATCAATTTTGCAGGTTTTGACATCAAGTCAAGATTTAAGCATTAGTGGTTACATGCATATCTTATATGTACATACTATACTTATCGCGATCGATGACTGGAATAGACCTCATATTTGCCTATGGGAAATAAAGACAAACGAGTATATCTACAAACGAAAATCAAAAAAAATCGAAGATTGGTAATTTTTTGCAAAAATATTTTGCAAATGCTGATCCGGCTCGTGTTTCAAGAGAAATACAAAATATCCGGGCTGCATTCCGCAATTATTTAAGTACCTACCTAGGTATTTATTATTACACTATTTAGTCTCTGGTAAGAGCTGATCTAATGTTTAATCGTCCTTCTTGAAAAATTGCTTGTACTTGTATGTGCCTCTATTTGTCTCAGAACGTACTCATAATTTCTTCAAATTTCTATCTACTAGATATAGCTGCTGATATAGCAAGTTGTAAAACTTTTATATACCTCGATATCTACTTAAATTAAATCAGAATAGGTATTGAAGATCAATATAGTTAATATAAAACTAAAAATAGGACGTTCATTAACTTGGCTTGACAACTGTTCATTTTTATGTTATTGTAAACATATCTTCAACGATAGCTGATTCCAGCACGAGGCAAATTCTACCTGGACATCACACACACCTGAGAACCATAAAAATCCATTCCTTTCTGTTTCATGCATCCAAAATGTATTATTTTGTTGAGGACTTGGTGAGCCTTTTGAAAGCTGGTATACATTTCTAAGGAATTTACCTAGTTCTCAGCAGGAGCAGAAGACTTTGGATTTCAGCCGATAAGTATAGTTCTCAATAGGATTGACTCGAGATGTGATTTGATAATAATTATGAGCCGAAAATATATATATTTTTATTTATATTGAAGGTGAAAGACAAAAAAGGTGTAAGAGCTTTTTTTCACTACAGCTTATCTTGATTACACAAAACATTGACAAACTGCTTGGTTTAAATTCTTATGACTTGATTCTAAATATAAAAAAGTAAGATAATGTTGTTTTACATCTCCACTAATATTTATAACTATATACCTACATATAATAATTCAATTTTACTCTTATCAGTATGTTCGAGTAATTTCGTGTGCCATAAATAAAGTTCATATACCTACCTAGAACTTAAAGAGACTAGGTATAATCACTCTTATTTACTTAGTAAACATGATCTAAATGTAACAGTTTATTAAAATACATAACAGATTTACGTAGTTCTATCCTCCATGTTCTTTTTGTTAAATATTGGAAACATGATGATTTTGATTTATAGATAATAATAATTTTATTGAGAGATTTTTTCATTGCAAGCCTTCTCATTATTTCTAATTATTTTATTAATACTTTTCACCCTCACAATTTTCACACTGCATTACTGATTAACTTGAGCCTATATACATTTTAAACTTAACTCTATGGCTACGTCACTCAAACGCATCATACCTTAAACCATTTATTATAAACACAAAAGAAACAATCAACATAAACATGCAAGTCACCTTTTCATTTCAATACCTCTTACTTTGTACTTATTGACGAGATGTTTAATATTTCGGTTATCAGCAAAGAAAAAATATTATTATGTGAGGTATAAACCAGAATATTTTTTTTGTAACAGGCAAGCATGAAAAACTATTCCAAGGTGAACCGTATAAGATTAAAACGTTTATATTGCCCACGCAACGCATTGTTCATCTTATATTTTAAAGAGAACAAATTAATAGAAACATAAGAAGTAGTCGATTGATTAATTTACAAATAGCAAAAATTTAGGAATAAATACGCATCTCAAATCGAACTTAATTACATATAAAAAGGAAAAAGTTATGACATTTGTATGAGAGTACATACATAATCTTGATTTCCAACATATTTTATCTAGATGATTTAGTAATAATATTGAAAAAAATAAAAGATTATTTATGATAAATCTCGAGCATCGAAACTGAAGGCGAAAAAATCGGACTGTGAGGTACAGCAAACATGGGATATTCATGAACGATTACAAACCAAACAAGTGAAATTTTTGAAAAAAAAATAAAAATAGTTTTTATTGGGCATTTAAGATTTAAACCGAACCGATGGGTATCTACTATTGCTATCCTTTTCTCGATTTTAACTATACTTATGTATATGTGTTTGCCAGCAACAGCAATTCCATAACAAATTACTGTTTGTCTACCACAACACAAAATTAAACTTTAAATTAACAATAACGTCTGACGTCTGACAATTGCGACATAACCATAGACGATCTTCCAGAAAGTACCTATATACCAGAGAACGAGACGTATATATACGCTCCATGCTCGTGCGTAATTCCAGTGACGGATCCTATTGTCGTTCCATGTCGACAAAATAATGATGTTGGTTGAATGAGGTTGAATGAGATAATTATAATTACCAATATTGGATCACACTTGGAGCTTAACAGGCCGCGAGATGTCTTCGATCTAAGTACGAATTCGAAATTTCAAGTCTCTAGACCGTATGGGGCCTGAGAAATCGCTGCGGAGTCCATTGATACAAGAACCGAAAGTAATAAAAACTATTTAAAAATTCACATAATAAGGAATTATTATCATTTCTTATGCTTACAATTTGAGCTTTACATAGATGTACAAGCTCTTAACCTATATCCTCTAATTATTGACAAAATTGCGTCAATTCAGAGAAAGATGATTTTTTTATAGTTATTAAAAATGCGTATATTTTGAAGCCCTTTTATATCGATATCGAAACGAAGCAACACTAATGAGATACCTCTCAATTCTATGCTTGCATTAAATTTTTAAGTGCTTTGATAAAACTTTCATATTAAGTTGCCTGTCTGTCCACGAGTCTTGACATCTACCATGCGAGTGGATGATTTGTATCTAGTGGTACAAAGAATTCCGTTCCCACAAGGCATGATCCGTTAATGTGGTCACGAGATTTTATTGAAATACCATTAGTGAAATGTAACTATATAAGATTTATACTGAGAGATTCTTGGTAAATTATTATTGAGTATGTAGCACGGCGCAATGCTTTAAGTGTAAATTTTCTACACGTTTTGATAATGATAAACCGACAATAAATAATTTATGTACATCGTCTTTATGTAGTAAGTTAGAACCATATGACTAATTAAACTAGTAGTGTGGACGTTTACCATGATTGAAATTTAATTATTTATAGTATAAAATTTAGGGAGTATTTGACTCAGGATGTTAATTCTGAAGCATTATTTTTCGTTTGATTCTATTCAACATAGGTGTTAAAAATAAACAACCGATAACTCTGCGAACATAGAGTTTCAACAACTTATGGAATATAAAATTCTATTCGATATGTTCGAAATAAATAGAAGCTTATGAATATAAGACAATAAACTGAAGTTCTCATTTCTACCTTGATCAAATCTTCCAAAAAAATATATAAATGTAAACATAAATTTATGATCTCTGTGATGATTTTTGTTATGTATATAATATGGGTATTATTTGTAATATTACCTTCAACATAAAGATCGAGAAATAATTACCATATAGCATGTGAGTGAATAGAAAATTTAATTCCCATACCTTTATTACTGGTGCGTAATTTGCCTTGCTTTTTTCTCTCCCATTCAGTGTAAACAAATAGGTATACTTCTAAACATACGTGAAGTAACAGATAAAACATTGTGGGTCTAACCCTTGGGACCCACACACTCAACACTCTAGCAGATCTACACTTTAAATTATATGAAAAATTTGAATTTTATTTGTTATTTTTATTTTGATTTTTGTGGATCATTTTAATAATATCATTTCAAATGGTTCATGGTAACTAAGATTGTCTAGCAAAATTTCTAAAACACCATTTTGAGAATACTATGTCGATCATGCAGATAATTAGAATATATCTTAATTACTAGAGTAAAAAATAGAACTTTATAAATTCGGTTATTTATTCAGTCAACAAAAAACTACTCAAGAGAATTCGGAGAAACGGTATGCTCATGCTACATAAGTATACATTCAATAAATGACTTGATTCCCAAGAAAGTTAGAAAGAAACTTCACCATAAAGAACATACACACAAAAAGAGATCTAAAAAATCATTTTATCTAAAACGTCCAAAATTCAAAAAATCGGACCCATTACAATAACTTCATATGTGAATGTTAATAATTGACCAAATCACAAGATCGATAAATCGTATCGTAAATGCAACAACACATAGGTACATTTTTATCACTTATCTTACCAAGAATACAAATAATAAGTAAGTATATTTATCTGACAGTTATTGACGCACCAGGAATATTACGATGTTTATTCATTCAAATTTAGCCGTTAGAACCATTTGCGCCTCATCTTCTTGGAGGTCAAAAGAAAAATTAATAAACCAAATATTGAATATCGCCTTCCCTCCGTGTCGAATAGAATAAATATTTGATGACAACGTCCTTCATTTTCTCGAATATGAAATATTCGTATACTTAGGTAAACATACTATTATGATTTTACAATACATGAATATAAATTTTGTGCCAGTCTGGATAAATAGAAATTAATGCTCAATTGATCATTGTCCTGCAAAAACATAGAGGTATACCAAATCAACATTTTTCTTGATTTGAAGATAATTAATTGTATAATAAATAGACTAAGAGCTAGCAACTTATTATTAGCTATCTTCTCAAAAATTCAATCTAGATAATGAACTTGCTAGATTATAGAAATATAGGAATAGTAACTGCCTAGTGGTCAAATCAAATCTAAAAGGAATGCGATGGCTAAGAATCAAATCCGGGTCAGCTGTAAAAAAGGCAAGTACTCTAATAAATACTATACCATCAGAGTGTGAAAATAATTTGATATATCTATAATTATAAGCGGCTGATCGACGTAAATTTACTTTTCGCAACATCTACCTGAAAAATTCATCTTTCGAGACTGATAACATGCAATTTTATGAGACTAGTGCGTGAAGTATTTTTCCTCGCCAGCATCATGAATTATTTACTAGTGCGAAAAGTAATGATTTTTCACACGCAAGCAGCATTCGGATTTTCTTCTGTCAAATATTTCAACGCAGTGATCAAAGAAATAACGACTTTATGAAATTTAACTTTCAAGGCCGGCGTTGCAAAAAATGATGTATCCTACACGTGAGCAAGGTGGCGAAACTGACAATCGTGAAACAACATTCGCTTCTAGGTATAAATATGACATATTCGCTCTCGGACTTGTGTGGTTATACCACAGTCATCCTTCAGCTAATATGACATACCTAGGCTCATGTTGCAAATTGCACGAGTGTCATATATTTGCCCTTTACGCATTTGTAGCATACGATATGCTTAAAAAGAGGTCCAAAGAATTTCCTTTATGTATTAATATACAGAAGTCGGTTCTTAATTGGAAAATATAATTTGTGCATTGCCTTCCATTTGACCAAACGTAAAACGTAAATATGCAATAAAAGAATATCATTTTAATTATGAAAATTGTTTAAAAATTAGCTATGGAATTTTAACACAGCTTTCTATATTACACATCCTCCTTCTATATTTTTAAGCTCTGTCTTTTATTTCTCACCATGTAATATATAATAATATGAGCGCCTTCTAACTCCTTTCAAAGACAGCTCCAGATTATATTTTTACCACTTAAATGTTTTATAAAATTTAGAATTAGATCTGAATGTCAACAATACCATTCTTGGCTCTTGTTCTATCAGTTTCTCTTGTAACCAAGCATAGTTTATTGTAATCACCCAAATGATATTGTCCTTGTAGGAAATAAAGCAAGTTATTATATGGTATATGATTATCGAGCGGAACTCTTCAGTTATAACAATGATCAAAAAGATCATAAACATCCAATCAAGGAGCAATCAGTAAGAATATTATCCTTGGTGCAACAGCAGGCTGCATGGGCTGCAGGAAAGTTGTAGGACAAAAAGTAACCGCGCGCTCGAAGAACGAGCACGTCATTAATCAGAGACACTCAAGCCGTCTAGGCACCGTACACAGAGAAGGGATGACGATGGTCTCAGTGTCTCAGTCTCAGTAAGTATGTTGCAGTTTGCAGACTATGCTATAACCCAAGCCGCCACTTCTTGCAAACATTATTGGATTATTGAGTTGATATGACCTCTATTGTGTTTTAAAGCAGCTATTATCATCATAAAAAAAGGCTTCTTTAATGGTGATAATACACTACAACAGGATACTTTCTGTAGTTTTTACAATTTATTTCCATTGTTCGAAGTTATAACACTATAAACATTTATTTTTACTTAATGTAAGACAAGAACAAGTGGTGATAATTAGTTTTTATTCATTTTAAAAGCCATTTCAATTATTAATAATCTACTATGATAAATTAATTTATTAACTCTATACAAAGAGCTCATGTTTCATTGGCCATTTTCTACTTAAATAGATTATTTTTCGAACAAGACTCTAATGGAAAGTCAAAATTCATAAAACTCCAAAGATTTGGTATGTTACGAAAAGTATATTATCTTTTAAGATAACTTTTGCATTACAGGAATTTCCTAGAGTCATAAAAATGTGAACCGGAAGTGATAAAATACCCAGAACTTCAACCATTTAAAGCTGAGTGTGATTTGTTGTTTGAGCGCTTTGATCAAATTTTTTACGAACTTTATTATTTGGTACAATAAAAAAATTATTTGTATTTACTGATGCTGGTAATTTTGACGTTATGCAGTTATATGTAGTTAGAAGATTTTTAGCACCAACTTCAAAAGTACCAGCTCCAGTGAAATTAATATTTTATTGTATTTTTCATTACACCTACTAACAAAGTCAGTCCTATTTTTTACAAATTTGTATTTCACACTTTTGATTGTACCATTAGTCTTCAAAATGCTACAACGTTGACTTATATTCACAAATTACCAAATATCACGGAAACACATATTTCAAACATTACCATTGCTGTAACTCGAAATTGTATTTTTTTGAATAATGTCCAATTTAAACTATTCTTTAATTTGGTATCTCATACTTTATATTTTTGATTTTAGAAAAAAATCCCCACCATATACCGGAAACAAATATTTCTGACTTTACTGCTGTGACTCGAAAATATATGTTTTTTCTTTGTTGGAAAAATATCCTATTTAAATGTTTCCGGATTTGGTCGTCTCAAATTCTCGATTAGAAAAATGCAACCTCCACTCCCTTTCGGAGAAGTTTTGGGGAAAAGGGGTTGAATGTCGATTTTTTAAATGGAACCAACACTCAATAGTCTTCTTTCGAATGAGAATAGAATCATGAAAATCAGAGCACGTTAACTATGCAAAAGGCGCGAACAGACATAAAAAAGCAGCGATATAGCCGATTATGAATCGACCTTAGGTTTGCGATTTTCACATTTTTTCGGGCGTTTTGCGTAGTGAACGTTTTTCCCATTTTGAAAATATTTTTTATTTGAAAAGGAACGCTGGAAAATAGTCCCATATTTAAATTCTGATATCCAACAGCACATTCCCCTCAGAACGTTTAGTCTCAGCAACGATTATTTAAAAAATACCATAGATAGCTTATCGACCTCAAAAAAGGATATAAATGAATAAATGATCGTATATTTTACATATTGAAAGTTTGTTAATTTTGATGGTTTGTGAAATAGTGAAAAATTTAAGATAGGTAATTTTCAAGTTATGTATTGATATGTATTACAATATTTTGCTATAAGCACATAAGGAATTGGCGGATATTTTAAAATAAAACATATTTTTTTATTATCTCATACGCTATAAATTTATATAGGTATACTATTTCTCGAAACAATTGTTTTGTTTTACGTTCTTCACACGTTCTACAAAAAGAAAACTCTTCACATAGTAAGCGTACAGCATGAGAAGAATTCAATAAACCGTTATGAGCGTGATCTTCAGTCTGACATTAAAATTAGCGACGTTTTGTATAATAAATACTTGTATTGTTCCACATTTGCAAGTAATTTTCCTTGAAAATTATTCAAGGAAACGAAAATGTTCCGTCTCTTTGTCGTAGCGAGAAATTTTCAATGGATTCTTCTTGAAGTAAAGTTTTTCATATGTAGGTATAGCTTTAATAGGTGTGAAAGCCACGTAATATTATTATTCAAATGATAAGAACCTTCTAGGAAATACACAATTTTATTTCTCTCTGTATCTGCACATAAGGATTCAGAAGAAAGAATGTTTTTTTTAAGTTATGTTTCAAGATTCGATCTAAATGCAGAGACTACGAGAAGGTACATTCAGATTAAAAAACAAATAAACATTTCCACAAAGTCGCATGAGTCTGATTCATTTTTATATAATCTTTATTATTAGAATCATCTCTACTCTAATGATATGCAAATGAAAAGCAATCTGCTAGCTGGATTCTAAGCAAACACCGATTTCTCCAATTAACAGAACCCATTCCATATTACATATTTTATCAACGATACAAGATGAGGGGTCTCTGTAAAACATTATTTTTAATAATAATTTTCGATATAGTCTACATGAAACATTATTGGGGTTTTCCAGGAAACAGCCTTTTAGCCAACTTTTTTGATACGTTGTTTGTGTTATGTAGATATAGGTAATAAAATTGTACATCCCCTCATCTTTTTAAGTCGGTAAATAAAAAAACAAAGTTCACTTCGTTTTTCAGAAGGAAGGTTCAGCTGATCTTCACGAGAGAAAAAATGCAGAGATATTCGCAATAATTCCGTACACCATACCGATAAATTTGGGTCAATACGAGCCAGCAGGTTTTAGAGAGGCGACTGTCTAGTTTTATGAGTACTTTCATTTGTAAGCTAAATAACTTCCAGTTATATAAAATACCTATGTTCAGTGTAAATGGCAAGGGTTTTGAATATATCACCAATTAAGGATATATATATATATATATATATATATATATATATATATATATATATATATATATATATATATAATATTGATTAATTAATACAAAACTTGCGGCTACTTGAACGAAAGTATCAGTTGAATGTAATCTTAACTAATTGATAGCTTATAAAGAGTAAAAGATTGTCAGCACAGGTATTTGTAAATGTCATAGAGCTGAAATAATGAGTGTTGGTGCATGTAGTATATCCAGAGTTCATATGCATTTTAATAACAACTGATAAATACTATAATTATTTAGTAGAATATATTCTGTAAAAATTAATTCATTTTTTTATTTCATATATTTTCTGTTTAAAATATGACACAATCATTTTAAGAATTAGTGATAATAGATATGGATGCATACCTATAGTACAAAAAGAATATCTCATCGATATGTAATTAGAACTGAAGATCATACAGAGAGATGGGTTCAATTTAAAAATTAATAACTCATGTTTCAACATAATGCCTGAATCAAAAAACATGACAGACACTTTTTTAATGAATGTTGTAAATGATAACTTATAATAGCCTCTCGTACCATTGTTGCATTAGTTAAATGGAATTTTTAATTATTCTGGCATGAAAACAACGCCAAGGTCACCGTATTCGAAATTCGATTACATTATTTCTTTGGCGTGAAGGTGTCCGAATGATGTCTTGAGATGTTTAAGGATTAACATGGGTAAATTGGATAAATCAACATTGTACGGAAGCTAGTTCAATTAGTTAATTTTTCATTTCACGTCTAAATTTATTTTTCAAAAACAAACCCAAGAAAAATTGTCTATTTTTGAATTGTTCTACGCGGTTTACCTACTTCTGTAATTACAATACCCAGGATGTTTTTTAACATTTCATAATTTTGCCAAAACCGTATTCGGGATGCAATTTATTATCAAGCAACTCATTGTACTTGCTTGTAAATATCTACATTTTTTATAATGGTAGGTACCTACTGGCAATTGCGTCACTCACAACATATTGTTGACTTGCATCTTTCCAGTTCGATTAATTTTATTTAAGAATTTATTTATTATTTTGTACTTCATTTGCACTTAAACTGACTAATTTTACACTATCTGGTGTTTTGTTTTAGTACTTCCCTGAAAATTAGGAACAATATTTAGGCCAGGTAAAAAAAGTCTTGATTATAGGTATATGGATCTAACAAAACTTGATGTATGAAGAAATTTAGGATTTTGGTGTTATTAGATACAAGTACCTAGATCTAACCGCAACAGAAACATGTTCTAGTAGGTACCTTTAAAAAAAATCATAAATCGTATAATGTTTCAGAATCTATACCTAACAAAATTATCTATATAGCACAGAGAAAATACATCTGAAATAGCAAACATTCAAGATATAATTAAGAAGTGAGTTAAGAAGTGAAATACATGATGATAATGCAAACTACAAATCCAAGCTATAAACATTTTATTAACTTCATAAGCTTAATAATAACCATAGCCATATACCTATGCATGTGATAAAAAATGAAACAAAGTATTTATCTGTTCACAATTGTATGTGAAATTTTTGTTTAAATAATTTAAGACACGTTATCTGATATTCCAATATACATAATTGGAACACAAAACTACAACATTGATAAAATGTCGGAATTTATCTCAGCAGGGATTTGATAGCTTTCATTACTGTTATTTTGATCGTTATAAATGTACCTAATACTCTGGAGAGCAAGAGATCGTCCTGATTTACTATATCATCGTGTATTTAATAAAATAAACAATGAGATTATGGCATGAGGCAGTATTATATTGTTTAAAATAAAATGACGTTATTTCCATTAGCTCTGGTGAAAATGTAAATAGCTAGCACCTTTTTTCATCTATGACAACGTAAGAAGTAATTGGATATACTTGATTCTCATTTCGATATAAGAAGTAGAAGCCAACATATTTCAGTCATGAATTCTTTTGAGACGATCAAGGATGAACATGAATTTATACCTCAATTAAACATCAAGACTAAGTATAAGAATTGTAGCTGGAACCCAAAGCTTAACAAACGAGGAACAGAGACTGAATACTAAGAAGTTGAAAATTGTATTGCTTTATTGGTCAATTTTTAGATTCTTGTTGGACGAATATCTAAGTCGAAAATAAAGCAAAATAAACTTGGCGCCTCGTAAATATGTAAAATAATTCTAATCCCGTCAAAAAACAACATAACAATACTTATGTGATAAATTCTGTTCATTCCGCTAAAATTCAAATATGCCATGGAGTACGAACGACAGGTTTAATATAATGCGGCTACGTGAGGAAAATTTTTCAACTGAATTTCAAATCGATCGGCAATAGCTATCCAACCTGAGATAACTGTGCTCTTTCTAGTTAAAAAGATCAATAGGATTGGCAGAAAATACCATGGGATGGTCATATTCTAATATAGAGTCATTGTTACGGAGAGCGATAAAATGTAAGAGGAATAGTTTACAAAATAATCTATAAGAGATTAGCCAGTTGTCGAAATTTGATCAGATTTCATTAAATGTTGAACACTACTGAGATTCTTCTGTCAAAGAGTATTCATTCCTTTATAATATTATTGGATATACATTTTTGTATTTTGTTTATCAAAAAATATAGTTGTCTAAAAATGGAACCCCGGGTCACCTGTAGGTACTATAGGCGAGTACGTTACCACTATACTACCAGATCATTTATTTTCGTGATACTTAAATATAAACGGTCAATGGTCAATGTAAAGTTACTTTGTTTAATGCATTTGTAACAAATTAATCAATTAATTTCAGCTTGCTGCAGTCTTTTGCCATTTAAGTATTAAGTATGCCAAAGCTCATATTCGTCTTTGGCCGCATTATACTTAAAAAAATTATCCAAGAAAATATCTTCGCTTACTAATTAATATATATAGATTTATGTCAGCCAGAACAATGAATTGCTACGAAGGGATTGATCCCTCAGATAATTTGACTTATCTCAACCATTTCTATTGATTTTTCCAGAAACAATGCAGTTTATTGATTAGTAAACTAAACGTTTATAATTTCAATTATATGGATATGTAGGTATGTATTAGGAAATGTTATTGTTCGATTTGTAAATAATTGGTTGTTTGTTAAATTATACTTATAGCTCTATTGTTCAACAAATCAACACGTGTTATAATGTTATGATTTAAAAGTTCTACATTTTGTAAGTGACCTGATGATTAATTTAAATACCTTATTAATTTTGTTGTGATTGAATACTGACTTCTGCTTATGAGAGACTAAACAATCCAATGTTGATTGACTGCAATCAATAAAATAAATACTGATCATTATGTTTTTCTACGAATAGCATATAGGATATAGGTACATTCCTTGGAACAGATATCTACTATGATGAAATAACTTCTGAAGATGCCATTAATACATTGAATGAAATTTCCAGCTAAGAATGATATCTTTGAATCCATTATTTGAAGTGTTACATAGTTTTCATAATAGAATTGTTATGTTAAGACGAGTAGATATTATTATATGCAAAAAACCCTGCATGGAACATTCATCTCATTCTCAAGTCTTCTTGAAAACAGTAAGAAGGTATTTGTTATTTTAGTAACAAATAGGAAAAAGTGAAGTCCTCCTATGTGTGGGCGAACAATAGAATAATAACTCCACGATCTCTCATCGATTTCATATTTTTCAAATATACCAACGGGAACTTTCCAAGAAACTTCACACACTTACTTTTCCCTTTATTGAGTAACTCGGCATCCTTCTCAGCAACAAGTGTCCTGGATCGCATATGATCAGGCTCTATGTGGGCCTTGTTGTTATGACTCTTAGTCCTATTCCGGGCGCACTCGATTCCATTTATCACAATCACAATAAGGAAGAGAATAACGCACGATCGCAACATCCCCGCAATACCGCAACGGGGGTACATTTTGTGACGTATCACAACAAACTCGAGTTTCACATTCTCGTTCCAGCTCCGCTCTCGATCGCATCATACGAACAACTGAGTGGCGTTGTGCGGACCAACAACCAATGGTTCTGGAAAACAAACCTAACCTTAGTTCTTGGTTTACCTGAGCGGTGTACAGGTGGGTAAGCGGCCGGTTATTTCGACAGAGCGGCAAATGCTATTGTACCTACTATGCAGAATGTCGCGGGTACAGACTGCATCTCTACTATCAGGAGGATAACTAAAACCAGGAAACCTCTTTACTTGAGCTTCGAGATAGCTCAATCACTGATTTCTCTAAAAGAATAAGAGCTTGTTACTTGATCTATCCAGAACCATTTTTTTCAAATCAGAATTTAGGTTGGTTAATGCTGTAGACTAAATTAATACTGGTTTTGAAAGTTATTTTTATTTTGTTGTTTCAATTAATTCCAAAATAGAATCTGATATTTAAGGAATAATAAACTATATATAATATGATCAATGTAACACTAGTTAGGTACTAGCCTGCTAACAGGTGTGTCAAACGTCCCATTTCATGAGTCTGTTTCTATCAACAGGATAGCAAATACTACCCTCCTTAGGTACTACAAATAAATATTAATTCCTCTCAATTACGTAATACCATTAATCTCAGTTTGTTACAATCTTTCATATATTATTATCATTTCTCCATGATAACGCTTGTATATTGTAAACACTCAGTCAATCATAAAAATAAAATAAATTTTCAAAGTATGTACATTTTGACATGCTAACGACCCGTAATTCCATGAACAACAAGCATTTCGTTCGTTTAAATATGTGCCACATTAGAAACACGCCTTGTTAATAGAGCCAGAAACTTGTGTGTGTGTATGTGTGTGTTGGTCAACTTAATATCCCACTTGAAATTGAATATCATCCAGTTATTCCGCATACGTGCTTCGCCAGAGAAACGCACCAAAAAACAAACGATATTTAATACCAAACGAGATAAAAATACAAGCCGAGTGCAGTAGAAAGGCACGTCGCCTTGACTGTGCAGCAATCAACAAACACCTCCTGCGAAGACGCTAGCCGAAGATGATGGCACGAACTAGGCATATTTTAAAGAATAAAGCACAAGAGATGCTAAGAGCTCTCTGAAGAGGTGAAACAAACGCCTGACTTTTGGGCGTGCTGAACAAGGACAACATCTCATGGGCGCCTGTCAGGAGGCTGGACGGGGAGACTGTTATTTTGATCGCAATAAATACATAGTACTCTGGGGACCAAGACATTATTCAGCTCTGGCCTGTTATCATGTATTGAGTAATATGTAATAGTGAGATTGTAACATAAAACAACATGATAATGTTGAATATAATTTCATATTAGTTTATCACAAAAAAATACTTACCAGAAAAATCCAGCCAATCATACACACTTTTTCTACTTTACAATGAATTCTATCTCACTAATTATAATTAAGCCCACAATTTTCCACACAAGAATAAATATTTGTAACATAAATATTGTCAGACATCCAGAGATGAATCTTTAAATTATAAATCTATTACACCACATAGGTATCTCTGTCCTGAGATAAACAAACGGAGAATAACAAAGAGTAGATGCCAAGAAAATGAAAATATCAATAGACCAAAATACAAGAACTCGCAAGGATAAAGTTTGATAGAAAATCCATTCCAAGAGAAATATGAAAATTTTGGATAACGTGTATACAAGTCTACATTACCTACACGAAAGATAGTTTAAAGACAAATTGGTCGGAGTCTGACAGAGAAGAAGTCAAGGAAAGAGAAAAGTATGTGATCTAGAAAAAAATAAGAATTCCACAACAAATCAAAAGTTGCGAGAATACGAGCAGAAGTTAGGTATGTAAATTTCACTACGGGCAATGGTGCTTGTGAACAGTTTGAATCCATGAATGAGGATTCACAAAGTATTATTTCATAGAACTTCTTTTTAATTATCAGGAAACAGATCCCTCAAACATAATATGCATTACAAATTGATTAAGTTATTTGACATCCTTCAAAAATGACCACATTCAAACACATTTTCAATAAAGACCCTTTTTACAATTTATTATTCTTCTGTTATGAATTTTTATCTGCATTGGTAAACTTGGTAAAATATTTTGATTGCACGCCAATGGGGATATCTGAGGAATATCATAAAAATCTGTGAAGATTTCGACGCTAGCAAAGAAGTGAAACCCGCACCACTACACAGAACTTCATAAGCATTGTTATAGTTTGCTTTAGCATGTTAACACGTATGGTGCTGAATTTTTAATGCTTTATGTTTCAGACATAAATAAATAACTCACTGCAAAGTTGACACTGAAAAAAATATGCGCTGGTTTCGTCTGTGGCTTACAAGGAAGTATAGGTTCTTTATGTTTATTGGGTTAAGTAGAATGTCTTTGGCTACTCGCTATATTTTGCATAGCAAGTCTTTATTATTATTATTATTATCTATGAACTTGAAAAAAACAATATTTCAATTTTCCATTAAGGGAATTAAAAAAATAATCTTTCGAAAATTCGAATAGGAGTTTAGTGTATTCCAAATATACTTGATCTTGATATTTATTTGCACGAACAACAACATTTTCCCAAGATATGCAAACTGAATGACCTCAGATAAATTGTACCATAATTTTTATCTTCCATTGGCCAGCAAACATCTTGATACTTTTTTACTCTGATTTGGCTAATTTAAAATTTACGACCGAAGCTAAATTGCGTATGGCATTTAAATGTTATGGCTTATGCGCTATTGTAATGTCAGGAGCAATTTTTATCAAAATATTGTATCTCGGATCAACCTCACAAACAAGTTTACGAATTTACGATCGTAAGCCGAATATGCTAAACAGCCAAATAAGTATAACTGAATGATTTAGATTTCTATAAATTTTGATGCTCATTAGAGACAGTAAAGTTTTTTTCCTGTACTTAAGATAAATTTAAATTTATGAATAAAATGAACTAGAAAATTAGAACATAAGCAGGGAATAGTTGAAATTGATTATAAATTTTGTCACAAATATTTATTACTTAATTATTGTTGATGATTCATATTTACCGCAAATATGTTTATTAGTATAATTCTGGTTAGATTAACATAATATTAAATGATACATTATGCCTGAACTTGTTCATATAGATAGAGAAAAGATAGAACAGAAAGAAAAATAAAGTAATAAGTAGCTCACCTAACTCCAACTTGCGTTTTACCTTTTAAACTTGAAACCTCAAGTGAGGCGGAATACATGCCATCAAAAGCACTTAATCATGTTTTTTTGTTGTTCTACCTGCTCGAATATTTTATTTCCCCAGATAACAGATAAGATCATTCCTCAAGAAACGTCAAGAAGTTTTTCCACTTGAAATACTATTCATCTTGGAGATAATAAATTGGAGTCGTCAACCGAAATATGGTTCTGAAGGTGAGAAATTTCTCGAAATACCTTATTTTGATTTCACGTAAGTAGTTAACAATAACTTGAATAATTTTAAATTAAATATTTGTTTTCTAAGATACCTACCTACTTATAAAAAGCATAATAGATACATATGTATAATTGCAACAAATAAAAAAACTATCGATATGCTATTTCCTTAGAAATGTTAGCCAAATAATAACTTACATAATCCAAATGTATCGAAAGTTCGAAAACTATGAATTACTGTCCTACGCAGTCCCCTTTCCGCATTTCAAATTTTGATCTTTTTTTACTCTTTAACTTGTTTTGAATTATAAGTATATGTTAAACAATAATTTGAATAGTCAAGCTTGTTGAGTTATCACTGATTATGTGATTGTTTCCGTCACTGCTTACTTTTCTAAGCTTCCCCTGCCGATTGAATCCAGTCGGAAGTAAAATCATGATTCTTTATATAATATACCTAGATAAGGAACATAGTTGGAAATTCCACATGAGATTTTATATCCAGGACAAAATTCTAATTATGATAATACACAATCCTGTTCCAATACTCTTTATTGTGCGCCGGAGCCTGGAGCTATGCGAAGGTAAACATTAGTCTCTAGTTTACATCTTTTTGGAAATGACATTCTATCAGATAATTTAACTTTAATTATAGATTTACGGCCTTCACTACAGTAAGGCTTAAGTTTAACCGTAGGTAATAGTATATAATTATTTAAACATGCACATAAAAACTTTCATTAACGAAATATTTAACGTTTTACTTTGTTCTCATTGAACACAATCGAACCTTTGATATATGGAAAGCAAAGATTGATCAATGTAATTCTAAAATCATGCGTGGCTTGATTTTTTTATTTGCTGATCATATATCTATCTATTACGGAAGATTATATAATATTTTTCCTCTTTTCTGAAGCTTTTTGAAGATAATAATTTAAATTTTTTAAAGACATCGAAAAAATAATTAAAAGAAATTATTAAAATATATAAATCTTGGCTGAGACAGTCCGGTAAGAGGAGTACTTAAGAAGGTTTTAGTACAACTGACGGGGTCATGTTGGCTTAACTTAAAAGGCATCTCCATATTTTAGATATAGGGGTAGCGGCATGGAAGAATAAACTTTGACCCATGTGTAATGGAAATGCCTTTGGTGGGTGGTTCTAAGATGAGGCGATTTGGCTTTCAGGTACCTAGTGAAAGCCTAGGGTTTTTTGGTGAAAGCCTAGAATTGTTAGGACTACTGGTGACCACGGTGCAAAAGCTGAACTCAGAAAAGGTCCACCTGGATTCATTTTATATTCCTTTTATATAAAAAAGGTGATTGAAAATTAATTGAAAGTTATTTTTGTTGAAAATGTGTTCCTACATTCAAAGATTACTTATCATCCCTTCCCTACGTTGTTAATGGACATTCATTTTGAATGAACTCATCCCTTCTGCTTCTGATTGAGATGCGGCTAAATGGATCTAATGGTATTGCAAAAATTTCAGCCTGACGATGTCATTAAGATTGATTGCAAACAATCCAACAAAGGGTTGATATAAAACAAACCGTAAGACGTAAAACAGAACCAAAAACAAATCTATTCAAAGTCTTTTGAATGTATTCTGATCATCAAATGTTTTGGAACTTCAAACATTTCGTAGAAATTGATAAACAAGTGCTTCTGGAACATTTGGGGGTATGAATAAGAGCGGCATTTAGTTTTAAGGTACATTTTATAAAAATATACGTACCTTATTGATCAACTTTTTCAATACTTGGAATTTTAACGTAATATTTCGTTTCTGGACGGATCATGATTCCTCGATTCAAAATCCGAAAGACACAATGTAGCCAAGTTTTTAATTATTTTCAAAAGGGCGATGGTTAAAAAAGAATCTAAATAGGTTTAAGAATTTACTTAGATTGTGTAAGGTAAATAAGCATCGTTCTGTCAATTCCCGCGGCTCTATAATAGAGAGGATTAAAGAAGATGATGTGGTCATTATCTCAATAAGCTATTTTGTAGGTGTAGGTACTCTTACCACTTAAATAAAAATGGATGTTTTATATTATCTTTTTTGATCGCCGCTATTGCCAAGCAACTTTTCAAATTATAGCTAGAGTTATTATTTGTGAGATGCTATTGTTCACATTGGAAATGTAGCGGTGGAAGGTAAGGAAAAATGCAGCTATTTTATTGAGAGATTGTAGTACAACAAATCTAACTGCATTTCATAATGGTATATCGCATTTGTGCATATGTCAATATCATCGATATTTATTTTATTCAGTATTCTCTTTGAATGAAGATAATTTAATACATCAAAAGCTCCATTGACTTTCAAGAGAAACATCAGGTATTTCCTATAAGCACACAAGGAATTTCTTGATCAGTAGGTATAAAGAGTATATGCGTTAATATATCTTAAGATGAGAGGTAAATATTGTATTGCTAATGGACCAATCGTGTCACATATTATCGACAATTTAAATATTTGAGAAGATAAAAATGTCACCAGTTTATATAAACGATGGCTATACCTACACGTTAACAAGACTGAGCGATAAAAGATCGAGATGTTTGACAATGTACAAATACGATTCAAATATTGCTTAAGTTAGTCTCCTTGATTGAGTGGGTATGATAGTTGCAATATGTATATTATTTTATTTTGCTCGAAAAAAAAATTGTTATAGAATATACCCAAGAACTCTTAGTTTTTTTTAAATATTGCATGAATAAATTCAAAATCAATAAATACAAATCATAATTCCAGCCTTCTTTATCTAAGTCATTTTTTAATATGAGTTTGGCTGGTTGAGCAATTCTTTTGCCTTCCTCTTTGTGTGAGATTATATATAAGAGGAGAATTTACTTCTAAAGGATTCACTAACTTGATTCTAGGATGATCTATATCAGTTAGTCTACTAGAAAAATGCTCGCCCATTACTTATAGTTTCGCAGAGTAGACGAAATAAATTAAAATTTTAAGGAAAAAGAAATGAAAATTTTATTCGGAAAATTAAATAGCATATTATTCTAGTAAGAAAGACCCAACCTGAGTTAGATCAACAAGTAAACTGTGAAATAACATGTTGAATACAGACATGTTTGAAAAATTTATTGACAGAAATTATGTAATTATAATAAATACAATACAATACATTTACTAATAAATAAGAAAATAATATAAGTTATAATTAAATTAGACAAAAGAAAACTATAACACAAGTAGGTATAGTAGGTAGGATATATGAAAAACAGTATAAATATGGAACTTGTGAGCACCAGAATTCATAATTTTCGATTTACCCCCTGCAACCAGATGTTATCAGCACATAAGAAACAAAAAAGGTCTCTAATAAATTAGTCGATAGCAAAGACAACGATGTTCCCATCCCATGTAACACATTGTAGACCTCTGAAACCTGTGTTTTTGATATAGAAACCCGCAAGGCCACCATTAGCCGATGCTCTAACCTGTAATTATCAACTGACTGCTGCCATGGTTGGGACCATTCGCTTTTGTTGTATATCTTTTTTCGATGGTCCTATCTTTTGTTGCCAAGATTCTCATTTGTTTTGCCCAGCTTGCATTTGGCCATGAATAGAGGCAGCTCTCGAACTCTCCGCGGGAGTTAAATGCTCATAGTGGCAGGTAAAAGCACAATATAATTTATTTTCTTTGGTTAGATAACCAAAAAATGTCTATTGTTGCAAGCTTACCTTCTGCGAAAATGCGAAATTTATCTTCAACCATATTAGATCATGCTTATTCCAGTATTATATAGATATTATATAGCCTGATTACTGAAATTCTTATTTTTGAAATTAGAATTGACTAAATCTGGAATGCTGTCAAATATATTGATTAAAATCAGATGATTACTTTTTAATAGGTTATGATAATCTTTTGTCACATCCGAAATATTTGACGTCAATAAACAATTTTGTGACTGGTTTGGTATTAACAAGTAACGTCACTATTAAATACGAATCATACTCCATAAGCATGACAATTTTGTAGATTTGGACTATTCAAACTGATAAATTTCAAACCAATCTCAATATACATTATCTATGCATTCTCATTGTCAAATAACATTGGAAGTTCAACTGCTCATTTAAATAAACTATATAAAGGAATAGAATTATTAAATTATGAGAATAGTATCTATTAATATTCTACTTTCAAAAAAACAAAACATTGGTAATTATCCAAAATAGTAACTACTCACAAACGCAAAAGATGACAGGAACTAAACGTCAAAGGAACTATATGTATCAATTGCGCAACTCTGTAAAACTTTACTGAGCCTTACCTCAAATTAAATACCTGCTTATGATCAATAGTAAACATATTGTGAAGGAATTTATTTGTTTATAGCTATCGCTTTGTCTACGAATAAGTAGAGTGAGGCTTGAGTGAAATATATTCAATTAATACCCTGAAATAATATGTTGGAAAGCTATTCCTAATTAATATGGATCTCGGCAACAACAGAAAAGTAATGCATAAGATGGCGCCGTGTTTTGCATACATTTTACAGCAATCGCAAGATCAGGCCGCGAATAGATAATATTTCTTCGGAATCGACAATTGCGATGGCCGTTTCAGAGAAAGTTTCTCTGCCCAACGAGAATAATAATGAGTGTTATGCAAGATACTCATTTAAGTAAAAACTATAGCAGAATGGAGTCGATTTAAGTGTTCTTGATTATTTCGAAGAATCCTCCAATAATGATTTTCTTCATATAATAAATATATGGGTAATCACGAAGCAATTACCATACCTACATGTTGTAGATTTGTGTATGATGTACTTGACAAAAAAAACGGTAGAGTAGGTAAATCGTGTAGGTATATACATAATATGATATCTAGTAATGCTATGTTTAGTAATAACATCTTTACTAATACCTATAGCGAATAGATTATTAAACTTTTTTAATAAGATAAATAAAGTGCTTTGAAACTTGAGAGCTATACCATCTTCAATGAGTATCTACCATTTCAAACCCGTGGAGCAAAATAATAATTTTCTTGTCGTTTTCTTTTGTAAATACCACTCAACCGATTTCAAGAAATTTTTATCACCTTTAAGGTAATTATGAGAAGAGAGTACCAAAATAAGCAACAAAATTTTTGGAATGTAATATAAGAAATATACTTTTTTTTGAGAGACACTTTATAATCCAGGCCTTAGTTCATATACGAATTTTTAATGCTTCAAACCCATAACTTAACCAACAACATTGCTACAGAGAACGGGAGCTGAGATGCTGGGTGGACCATATATATGTATATATATATATATATATATATATATATGTTCTGAGAAAAATTATTTTAAATGTGGTTTCTTAGAAATGGTGAATATTAAGAAACATAATAACACTATGAATAAACGATCAGATATAAAGGGACTTAGTTCCATTTATTCTTATATTCTAAAATTATATAATGATAATTATAATAATTTTTCTCCAGATGTATCTCAAAATTAATATATATAAATATTTATGTATAGTTAGGTATGTAATATGTACCTATACTTGACATGTAATATTTATTTTTTGTTTATATATGTATTTATGTATGTATGTGTATATATGTATATTGGTTATAAATTGATTAATGTGTATGGGATATATGTACTTATATATAGACGAAGGACTGGTCTTAACTGATTTTATAGTAATTAACTTTAGAATCTTAGTTTTCAATAAACAATAGAAATATTTAGATCAACTTATTAGTGAGAGAAATTTAGTTGATCAAAGATAATTATTCTCTTAAAATTCATTGTATGTTTATTTGAGATTAAATGTATAATCTATTTATGAAAGATTTTCATAACATTTAATGTTTTCGAAAATATGCATGCTGATTAGTGAGAGATATCAGCTTGTTTTCTGGAAAAGTGAATGATTTTCAAAATGTTTCATTCTTATGTCGTATTGTGAGAGAATAAGATTTTATATATTATTTTGAATATTTATGAATATTTGAAAGAACATTAAAAAGTGTTTTAGGATTTCAAAACATCTATTTCACCCAAAAATTTAGAGGTTGATTAGTGAGAGAAATCGGCCTTTTTTGAGTGAATAAGTATCAGTGCACTTTCAGAATAATCATGTTTATATGTTTCGTATTGTGAGAGAATATGATTACACTTATATAGAAGTTTTAAATAATATTATGTATCTTTTTCTTTTAACTGTCAGTTCAAGCCTAGATTAAACGTAATTTAGTCTATGTATGGGTATATATATATAAGTATTTATGCAATATTCTTAAATTACATTTTTTTTTTTTTAAACTGAACCTGTATCTGCCTTAATAATAATTTTAATTTAATTGTGCTCCTTGTTCAAATAGCCACAAACATATAAAGATCATTCAGTAATATTCATTTGTATCAACAAAATCTAGATACTTTTTTACTTATTGTGTTACCATGACAAATATAAATAATGACATTTGTAATTGATGAATATGAAATCTTTCCTGTTTTTGGTTAATTTATTATAAATTCACGATTGTAAGTATTTTTATAATACTATTAATTTGTTGTTGAAATAATTTTGTAACGATTTGTAGTTTGCCCTGAAGAAGAGAATAAACATTCTCGAAAGCTCGGCTTCAGTCAAAGAATTTTATTGAATATATGACTGCATCCCCAAGAACATCTTTTTATTTATATATATATATATATATATATATATATATATAGCATTTCACTAGGGAACTTATTATAATGCAGAAATATAGTTGCAAAAATGAATTATTCGCGCTAAACTTCAAAAATTATTGGATATTTATTTATATTAATGAAATAACGTATATTGTTACAAACAACTAGAGTGAAATCGTAGAATTGTCCAGCAGTTTGCACATATTAGAGAAAACCTGTCAAGAATTCCTGTCTTAGCTAAATTATAACGATAAGTTATTCACCTACATCCTGCAGAAGTTTTAACGCTTATCTTGATCCATCTGAAGAACTAATATTAACTACATGTTTCAGAATGTGAAACACGAATCAAAAATATCTTCACCTTCATTATTTATAAAATTTCTCTATCACTACATGAGCTCACTGGAAAGAATTAGGAATGTCAGACCTTCGTCCAAAAACAAAAATCTACCTAGATAGCCTCCATACTTTTAAACGTTCAATTTGGAACTTCTAAATCTCAGTTTATAGACCCTGCTTCTAAATAACATAAAAGGCGATATGAAGTAATAATAGGTTGAGAAGCTTGATACTGAAAACGTTTATAAATGTAGGTATATAATATACCTATACCTAACTATGAGAATTGTATAAATGCCACTTTTGTTTTAGAATTGCCCTAGTAGATAGGTATTTAAAGTAATCGTTGATTTCTAACAATATCAATACATGATTTTAAATCGTTTCCCAAGATATAATCATTGATGTGATAAACAACACATAATATAAAATTACGAAACAGACAGTTTGACTATAGCTATGTATATGTTCGACAAAGGTATTTGCCCTTATTATGAATAGGTAGATGATTATTTACAAATATATGATAACATGAAATGATTCTCCCTATCTACTAGATATATACTTGTAAACAAAGTCAAAATCAACAACAGTGATAAAAATTGTTTGGATCAACTTATCGGCTGTACATTCTTCGATCGATTGGACAGTTAGAAAAACCATGATATATCTAAGCTATATTACAGGGCCAAACCTTTTCAAGCGGACTAAAACAAATCATTTCTACTACCTTTCTGGCAATTCTCTATGGCGAAGATTTCATCTACAACTCACCTAATACGTTGGTGTACGTATGTAGGGTCTTCCATATGTGCCTTGAGCTCTCGTTATTTGGGAACAAAAAAACAAAATTAATAATAGGGTTATTTTGAAGTCAATTTTAGTATCAATAACGTACAAACAGAAATGAACTGCAATGAGGTCATTTAACCTTCATGTCAAAAATAATCTAGAATAATTAATGCTTCAATATGTTATAACATATCAGCATATGAAGAAAAGCATTAGCGATGGTATTATGCAATATTGTGCCAATGTGAAATTAGTAAAGTGGGGAGAGTTGGACCACCTTTTGAAAAACTCATAATATCTTCTTTATTAACATAAATAAAAATTCATTCTAAACGGGAAACGATAACTTAAACTGAATAGTTTCTTCTGAGACAGTAGATGAAACCAATTGTGAAACTCTGATTTATAAAAAAAAACAAAAAATTTAAATTGGTCCGTCTCTCCTGCTCATTGCAGGATAGATGGACCACATAGGCCAGAAGAGATGGACCTCATTTTTCCCTCCTATTCTTTTTAGTGTCTTGAGCTTTGCAACTCACACGTATCTTCGTAGGTCGTACAACTCTCATGTAGCCAGCGGTTACATATTGAATACTTTATCCAGTCGTCCTTCTTTGTCGTTTCATAGTAATTTTCACCAAATCCAATACACTGGTTTTCGTAATCAAGAATATCTTCGTCACCGCTTGAGGAATCATCCAAAATTAGATCAACATAGTCTGACGAGGAAGAGTCGCGCCTAAGTTTCTTTGGTCGTTTTCTAGTCCTTGGATCAGCTTTGGTCAGTTTTGTAGTCCTTGTTTTAGCTTTCGTAAGTTTTTTCTTTGACAATTTCTGTTGCCTCATCTCCATATGTTCCGGGGAAGTTAGAAGCCCGTGAGGTTGGCAGGAACTTTTCTTGCGGCCTGTTTTATTGTAACAGGTGAAGGTGAAATAATATCAAGTGCTGTTCCTGGTGTTAAAGCATCTTCAGTGCCTTCCTGTCGATCTGGAAGATTCTGCGACTTCATCCCAGATGAATTTTGTCGAGACAATACTGGCGAAGTTGGAACTTTCTTGGGTGGTGAGCCCCTTACTGGGGCATTTCTTTTCCGAGTGTACACGTTCGGTATTTTCTGCAACAATAAAAGAATAGGTCCATCTCTCCTCCACACTGCAGGTCCATCTATCCTCCACTTGAGAGGACAGATAGACCTGGAAATTACTTCACACCGGAATATTCAAACACATTATTTTTTAGGTTAGGATTACATCAACACACGTGTGCGTCGATAAAACATCTAAAATAGTCACTGAAACTTACCTGAACTTCATAAACTAACTTAGTATGTCACACCCAAATAATTTTTCGCGGATCGAAAACCGATTTTTGCTTAATAAGTCAAAACAAAATCATAGATTACCACATTTTACTGTACCCTGTTGCGAAATGATGCTGGTGTTATAATGTAGCTAGATCAAGCAGGCATTGCTCAAGTGTTTTGCGAGATATCGCAAGTGGTCCGCCTCTCCGACTGGTCCAACTCTCCCCACTTTACCCTAGGTATTGCCCTAACAGTTGTTGACGTTATTCAATGGCGGAAGGGGTGTTTGCCCTCGCAGTAGTTGTTGTCGGCATAGTTAGACGTCAAAGCGTAATCTAGTTCTTTACCAGAAACGGCTTATGTTATATAATCGTATTGATTATGTATCAATCGAATTCATATTCAGAAATATTGTAATTTTTTCAGTATACATTTTATGCAAGCAGTTCCCCCTCCACCTTTTAATCTGTTACGTCATCCTTATTTTATTTAAATGTAAAAGTGAAAAACTGATGATTTTATGAGTTCGAAAATAGTAAAACATGGATATCAACATTAAGAAAATTAATATATGTTTAAGTGCCGATATTTTATACAAATTCAGAATGTAGTTAATTGAGGTCCATCTAAGCAATAATTAGTTCTTAGTTACCACCACATATTATGTCATAATAATATTTTATCTTGCACTATACCGGGTTGAGATTAGGAATAGTCCAGTCAGAACAGTTGTGCCGTTACGTCATACCATGACATCTTTATCTAGTCCATTAATGGATGTCGCAAAGATAAAGATGTCTTGCTATGACATAACAACACAACTGTTCTCTACATATTATCACAATATTATTTTATTTCGATCTTTTTCTGTGAAGTGTTACTTGTTTATTTCTCTTAAATAAGTTTCAAGTTGCCTTTCTCCATTGTTTTTGTGAAGTGCTATAATACCTATGTGCAATTTGAATACAAAAAAGTGTATTAAAAAAACAAATCGCATCAGATGCAATATGCGTCATTGCACATGCCTGCTAAATTTCATAAATCTCGCCTTTTCCGTTTTAAATATATTCACTTGTTTCCATACTTTATCACAACCCTGTATAATATATTATTGGGTAGTACTTACAAATTAGTTAAAATTGATACAACTATTACTTACAATAGAATGAAGTTTATTTATCGTTTTGTCGAGATAAGTATTTGTGTTCTCAGTGTTGTTAATTTAGATGAATTTATTTTATTTTTTAAATACCTGCTACATAATACATATTTCTAAAATTTAATCCTTTTGCATTTTTGTATTTTCGAAATAAAAAAACATCTTTTCATTTATAATATAAAATTATGATCTTTTCAAATGAGAAATAATAATATAACGATGAGTTCGTAAGTTGAGATAGACAATCGACGTGTCGGAGCTATTTCTTCCTTCAGAAACAACTGAATCTATAAGGAAAGCTTTTGATAGTCAAGAACAGTCAAAATATATTTAGAAGCAAGCATTTTTTACAGTTTCATTTTTACCGAGATAAGTGGCACCTGTGCCTTCTGCTTCTCAAAGGCGTATTCGTTGAACAATTATCTTTAATTTTCATGAACACACTAAACAAGACGAGAGCGCTGTTTGTTTATATTGTAAGGCAAACAGAGATTAAAGTCCGTTGGTTATGTTCGGTTGAATTTTGGTCGTTGCCTTTTTTCCGAGGGTCCAATGTTGGTCCAAGCCAAGATCGTATAAACTAAGCACAGTGGTCGAATAAATAGTCACCATCGATGAACAGGTTCACTAAAAAAAAGATACCAATTATATTTAAGGCCCGAAAGAGCTGACGCTTTGTTTCACCTTTTAATTCATGTGAAAATTAATTATTTCCAGCAAATTATATCACAATAGTATTCTAATCATTTATATCATGTTATCTCTTTTAACAACAAGCATTACATAGTCATGTACCTATTTAATTCAAGGATGAAGTCAATACAATTATATCTAAAAAAATAGTTTTTTATGATATATTATTCGTCTTATTATTTCTTGAATGATTGAGAAAAAACTACTCACTTTTATAAAAAAAACTTGGAAAAAAGAAAAAAGAATCAAACCGCAACACACTAACTGATTTCCCCATAACATTTTATTTCCAGTTACTTGAGTTAAAAATTTAAATGAACTATTTGGTGTTAATTTATGTCAAACAAAGTAGCAGTATAAACGGAGAAAAAGTATATGTATTCATTAAATTCATTCTAAAATTTGACCTTTGACGCATAAATTATAATCACAAAGATATGTAAAGTGTCTTTATACATGGATGAATATGCAACAAAAACTCATACTGTCTCTGAATCTAAATAACGAGCACTGCTTGAACATTGAAATTCATTTTCACGGGAACTAATACATTTTCATAAAAAATACTAGCAGATAGATAAGCGTAGATACCATTTAATTACCATTAAAAACAATGCTCTTGAGACCGTCAATTTCAATTTTAAATTTTAACTTTAGGACAGGACTGTTTTCGTGTCTTATTGTGTACATACTTTAAACACAACCTAACCATCAATAATACCCAAGTAAAATGATAAATGATGCTCAAATTATGAATATAATGGAATTTTCCATTTTTACCTGCTAGTTTGCATGATGAACTAAAATAAAAAACAAAACTGTGTTCTCAGTTTCGAATACCGATCACAACTTTCAACTGTACAACCTTGTCTATCATACAAGCCCATAAGATGTCAACTTATTATTATTGGTCCAATTTACTGAAATTGTAATTTTGAAAATGTTCTTTAATCGATATGCGTGATTGCTACTGGGCCAAAATCTCTAGGGTAAATTTTTTTCAATACAAAAAAGAGTCGAATTATAAAAATTATATTTTATACTAGCTGTCACTCGCGGCTTTGTCCGCGCTACCTGCCTATGAAAATCCTTTCGGTATCGCTTTAATCGTTATGGAGATTCGCACACACAAACAAACAGACAAAAATTAGAAAAAATGCTTTTTTGTTGTTAGTGACACATATACTTCCATATGCATTTAGCTAAAACCTTATTTTGAATTCACAAACATACACTACATACGATTTTATTTATTTGTATACATTTTTTTCTAAAATAAAAACGGCCTTATAACAATAGCTAACTGCCAGTCAACGTCCCGTCGGAATCGGTTCTGCCGTTGTGAAGATTAGCCGGAGCAGACAGATTTTTGGCATGATGCATGTACAAACCTACAGACAGAGAGACAGACACGGTAAAATGGAGCCTATCTTTTAAGTTAGACATCTAGTAATATATCTGTGAAAACTGCATTCAATTTCATGCAGTAGTTTTGGCGTGATGCGCGTACAAAAATACAGACAGACAAAAATTCTGAAAACTGTTGTTTTGGCTTCTATTGCTCTAATAAAGATCCCCATATTAGCTTTTCTTAAATAGCTTTTCTTAAATATCTTAAATGTACATACATCGGCCTGTTATTATATATGTGTATAGATATAGATATTATAGATATACAAAATGCGTCTTTTTATAAAATGCCTAGAAGTTTTATAAAGTGCGGCCATATTCTAAAATCATGGATAGAAATAAAATATTTTATAATCTGGCCACAAACTTTAGTCTTTTTAACACGCTTATATTAACTTCATTTGTATGTTTGTATGTTTGTGAGATTGTGAGTTTGTGAGTATGTAACTCTCCTTTGCACAAGGAGATGGATTTTTTTATAAAGTGCGAACAAACGACCGGCCACATTATCAAATAAAATGTCGTTGTAAGTTTTGACGATTCATTTGACTGTTTCTTTTCTGTTAAAATGATAGAATCGAGAGACAAACTTTTTAAACCATTGGAAATAGGCTCATATTATGTAACAATTGCAGTTCCAAAAGTTTATTGTGGCCCTCTATATTCAAAAAATATTTTAGGCGTAATCTTAGTTAAACAGAACGGAGTTTATCGAATAGGTAGGTACTTCAGTTAGGTAGATGGGTATCGAGATCGTTGGTTTTCCAGAACTGAAATTGCATAAAGCGAGGAAACGAATCTTAAATTTTTGACTTCGAAAGCTATTACCTTGAGGGAAGCAGTTTCCAACGTTTGGCGGACAAGGATTCAAAAAATGTATGTGCAAACCAAGCAAAATTCAGTGTTCTTCAAAACGTTGCAATTGTTTTAAATCAAAAATGAAATGCAACAGTCGTGACCATGCTGCTGGTCCCTGCTTAAATAAATACCTTATATGGCATAATACAATCACCTATGATAAAACAGATATTTATTTTGATTTTTTTCTCATGAGCACTGTTATATAATATACCTCCTTAATATTTTATTTATGTTACTTTTATTTGAAATTTTAATGTTATTAATAAATAGTCATAAGAAATTTTACATCCTTTTTTTTTAAATGAATAATGTTATTAATAAATGATTCATTCAAGACTGAACATTTCCTAACCCCAAACCTAGCACTTTTCTATGAATAAGTGGCTATTCTATTAACAGTTCATAAAATGACTGAAATGAACCAGTCAGGATCTAAAACGATTTACATGATCATTGTATTTGATAATGTTTGTTCGCATTTTATAAAAAGACTAACATTTGTAGCCAGATTATATTTTATTTCTAACCATGTAGATTACTGTTAGCAAAGATAATAGAACTCATCCATTCCATTCCATTATCTTTGCCGTTAGTAAACTTACTACAAAAATCAGTCGTTAACTGACGTTAACTGAAGAATGATTTGGATAAGCATGATTGACTTTGCAGTTTCAAAGTGGCGACCTTCAAACGTTAAAAAAATAAAACCAAAAAATTGTCCAAGATTTAAATTCTATTGAAAATATATTAGGTAGTTTGTTTGTATTTAATTTCCAAAATATTTTTTCATTTTAGTTCACAACCTATTGACGACGATATACGTTAATGTATTAAACTAGCACTGATAAATAATGTACAATATCGACTAGCTCTCACCTTTTAGCTGCTCAGCCTGTATTCCGAAAGTTTCATTCCGAATCTGTAGAGGCCAAAACATAAAATGTCAAAGACAAATATTGATTTGTCTTGTAAGTGAACTAACAAGTAGTACCTCTTCAAAGATTGAAAATAATTTCCAAGACATCTCATTACAATTTCTAGAAGCCTATCTTGCGCCATTCTCAACAAACAGCTCGATATTTGTGGTTTTGTTGTATAAATATTACATTACATATCCAGTAAACTTGTAATCCTTACATTTTACCTATTACATTATATGTTAACAGAAGATAAAAAACATTGATTTTCGTATCAAGGTTTCTCTTTATTACCGTGGGTAGTTTCGAAACGAAGACTTATTATTAATTTGGAGCCGTGGGTGTCCTTGGGCAACAATAGCGCCAAATTATTAGGTTGAAGAGATACACATCGTGGATTTTCCTTGGAGCGGTCACTTCTTCGAAAATAATCGTGTTCTGGATAGAATTATGATTATAGATAAGTATCGTTCCTTATATATAAATTGTGGTCGTTCTCGCAAAATCATGCAGTGGAATTTATTCAAATACATTCGCCAAAAAGAAACAGCCACTTGCCACCATTATGTACTTTGAATATAGGCCAATTAATTGTGAAGTAATACCTACTTATTTGCAAGTGATGATACTATTACTTGAACATTTTTTCATGCTATAATTTTCCATAGGACGTTTCCAAGTTTTATATCTATTTGAGAAAATATATTTTCAAGAATAGGACCCATTTCCTTAGATAATTTACTTAAAAATTACAACTTAATATGTATTCTATTGATAGAGATAAAGCTATCGGAAGAACTGGAATTTATTTTCAATTTAAAAAAATATAGGTACTTGAGCTAAGTGTATTTGTATGGCATCAAGAAACATGCGCAAAAATACAAAAAAAAGATGTCGTCTTTTGCAAATTAAGCAAATTTCCGGAAAAAACTTTTCGAATCCCTTTATCTATTATTTATTTTTAATCATTACACAGAAAATACAAATACTATAATTATATAATTACGAACTATTTTAGTAAAAGTGAATTCAGTAACCAAAAAGAGATAATTTTCTTTTATGAGATAGTGTTGATCATGGCCACTGTAAAGGTGTGAATCGCTATCTTTTTAAACATTTTATTTAGAACAAATCGAATAACTACATAGTTCTCAGAGAAAGATATGTGTAATCCATTATTTATGAAATACTATTTATTCTAGGTAGTTTTTCCTCTATTTAGAGTTCGAAGACTTTTTTCTGAAACTTAAAAGGCAGCTTTCGGTATAGCGCAGAACGGGTGTAACCCGGTTCTAGGAGTCGACACCCTCTGAAATTTCTTCCTTATTAAGAATATTTTACTATGTACTATGGAATCCTTCATTGTTTCTATCTATTGCATTGTATGTGAGCGGGTTTCTTCATTTGAAATTTGGTAATTTATTTCCACCTTGTATATTATATTCAGGTATAGCTGCAGCACGTAAGAGAACTGGACCACCGTATCGTGGTGTTGAAGAAGAGAAAGACAGATAAAGGCGATGTGAGAAGAACCCGTCCAGCAAGTCTATGGCGTATGTTCTAACATTCCTAGGAGGTTATTTTATTTTATACCATTTACTCCTAGTACACGTGAAGAACTTTACATCATGTTCGTATGTCGTGAGTCATTCAGCGTGCGTCTTATTTTGAAAATAAAATACACAACAGAATTATTATCTCTGTCCTCATTGTTGGTAACTGCATATAAACGTCCTCATAGGATTGTATAAATATTAATACGAATTTTCTATCAGAAAGCTGGTAGAGTATCATTTTCCAAAAAAAATTAAGTGATTATTTTTATTTCCCTTTGGCTATTAGGATTTCGTACTATTTGGGCTTTTCTTTTCGATTATTGATATTTTGCTCTATAACTTATGATACTTACATTTAAATGAGCAGTGTCATTATGTCAGCAGCAAGTGACTCGGTAACTTTTTTATTTTTCCTCCAACATCATTTTACATTGATAATGGTATACAAACTTTGCTCAAAAATTTGAATAATACAGTCAAGTCGATACATTATGTTCTAAGTTATGATTCGTATTTTATTATGACGTTGACAATTGCGCCAGAGGAGAAATAAATTGAGGAATATATAGGTATAGGTATTGTATAATCTTTGCTTTTATTCTATATAATTTATAGTACCTACACTTCCTGTCGGTATGGATGGATTACGAGACATAGTTTTAATGTACTCGTATCTAGGTATTGGCATTATTAATGAAACAATATTTGTATCTTATCCATCCATCTACAGTACATTGACTACGTATTCATTTACGAAAAGCTGGAAAAACAGATCATAGACATTGTTAGGTCCAGTACCCCTCAGCCGTGTAAATAAGACGATAACCTTTTTTGTAATATTGAAATGATATAGAGTATGCAGAACGTTTCCAATGCTGAAGTGCCAAAATAAGTTAAATAACGTAACAATATGGAAATAAATGGGATGAAAGGCTATATTTAATAATAGATCAATCAATGAATTTTAAGTATTTATTAAGTACTTTGATACTTGAGGTCATCGATATGAATTATTTCGAATGGTTTTGTTGGAGTGGGAGAAATGATGAATTTGACTTTCAAGGGTTTCCTATCATATTTGTCTACTTTACAAATGTAGCAATTATATATAGGTATAATCTTGTATAGATTTCAGCATTTTTGGCCAATAATAATTCGATAATTTATGTTGGGTCTCGACGATTCCTCTGTAGTTGCATTTACCTTCATGATCATTCCTAATTGAGATTTTTTGCTACCCTAAATTTACAATTTTGGAACATTTCCTAATCCTTATTGAATTGTTAAACTGAACTTGCAATATTATAGAGACTAGCTCGTATAAAGTATCATTCTCGAAGTAACATGAATAGCTGGTTAGGCGTTATATAATCTTTAATAAAATTTAAAAAGTAATTTTTGAAATTATTTTTGGAAATTTTAACAATGAGCCTTTGTTTATGAAACATTCTTGATATCTCGATTACTGATTGATCACATTTGGCAAAAATATATTTGTTAATCTCAACAAGAGTATTCACATAAGAAGTTAATTTTGATATTGATGACGTAGGTACATACGAGTAGGTATAAGATCACAGAACAAACAAACTCATTCTTCAACGGAGTAAAGTTCAATCGAAATATAGATCGATCTAAATGGAGAGAATAGGAAATAGGATGCAAACAAAGTGCAAAATCAGAGAAATAAAATATTGAAGCATAAGATGGCGATGCTTATAACATCAGGGAGATTAGTATATGAGAGAGAGATGAAGGACATTGAAGGACAAAACAAGTTTTATGAAAAAAGATAACAAAATGAATGGTATTGATACTCATAAATGAATGGAAATTGAATCTAGTATTTAAATTAATGCTACCGTTCAATGAATGAATTACAAATACCCTTGAGCTACGGAACAGTAGCACTTATCTAAAACAGAACCTTCAAGAAGATTGCAACATAAGTAACAGGTAGGTACGCCATCGACAAATAATAATGTAGGTGCTGAACTCATTCTGTATCAAAATAATATTAAATCTGCGGTAAAAATGGGAAAATTTTAATGGTAATATTAAAGTGGGTTAGGAAATTCGTGTGGAACCCACGTAGAGTTTTTTATGAACATCTGTGTGTAAACACCCACGTAATTATCATAAGTGCGCCGCTCTAAGTTCTTTCTTCGATCACATTTTGGGTGATATGAAGAATACATTTAAGAGGATTCTTTATACTCTAGAATATGATATATATTTAAGATAAATGATATTATAAATGTCGGATATTTATTATTTATCTCAAATTAAGAACAGGTATACTGAAACTAGAGTAGTTAAAAAACAACATATCTCTCAGGTGTTTCAGGTGAGGTGCTACTTTCGTTCAAAGAATTATTTATAACTCTTTTCAGATGAATTGGATGTTTTATTATTGTTATTGTAGTTTTTTTTTAAACCGTCGAAAAAAAACGTTCCTATAGTCTTTGTAAAAAGTAGGTATTTATATTTTATAAAGTTCTCCTACACAAGTTATAAGACTAAGACTTGATGTTTTGTGTTTTTTATAAATAATTTTGAAAAAGAATTTGAGCCTGAAAAATACTTTTAAGTAAATTCAATTAAGTAATGATATATACTGATTTATGAGTTGCTTTATACCTACCCACTCTCTTGAATCTCTGTGTCTAATTATGTGTTACTTATATTTATGTAAGTTATGTATCATGTGTTTGATTTTACAATGAACTTAAATATGTCATTAAACTTATACCATTTTCATTCAAATATTTTCAAAATTTTACATAAAAATGCAGTATTATGGAAGTAGGGCTCGAGTAGAAATACCTAGTCTTTTGGATTTATTTAGGTAAATTATTCTTACTTTATGAGAAATTTCCAATTTTACATATTTTTTTTTAAATATTAGTATTTTTCTGAGAGATAATGAGTATACGGGTAACTTTGATCTTCTTATATTTTCTCTAATTTCCACTAGATGATACCTAGATATATTTCATTCATCATGATAAAATATACCTAAATGTATGAGTATTGCTCAAATCGAGCATTTTTATTCTATATGTCCTTTGAGAACAGCTTTTCTTTTATTTTCAAATTCGTCCCTGAATAAAAAATCATGGAAATATAAATTTAAATGTTAAGAAATATCATGTAAATAAAATCAAAAGTGACTATTCATATGATGGCATTAGCATTGGTAAGCCCAATCCTCTTAAGAATGTCATATAACATGGTTCTTTCATCGTACGACGAGGCACGTGGATATTTGAGAAAGACCATCAAACGGTCTAGCAAACTGAAGAGGGCTGGTCCATTTGGTGTAGGTTGGCCATATTATACTCGTACTGTAAGTTGTAGTAGGAGCTGCAAGACGAGAACGACTAGAACTATAGAAATTCAACGCCTACTGAACTTTTTAAGTGCGTGATTGCGTCAGAACATCAAGACAACGAGCATTTCGGATTACACGAACAGTTTAACGGTGATTTCTATACTAGGACACACTCTCGGCATCAGAATTGTTGTTAATTTGAATTTAAATAGGTAATGACTTGAACACTGCACTCAACCAGCAGGTTGCCTTAAAAAATACGGAATAAATAATATTAGGAAAAATATATTTATTGACTTTACAAAATATAGCATTAAAATGTAAGCAACATGTTTTTGTGGAAGGTTCAAGAAGAATGAAATAATATAAGTGCAGTAAATATCGTAGCATTTAAAATAATTATCAGTATTATTTTTAAAAGGAAACGCATTTGAATATGAAATCCAAGTTCTGGAGCATACCTAATCTTTTGTTGTCCGTATTCACATAAATATAAGGAAATGGGTAAAGCTTTAGATGATATTTTCCATTGAGGCACGCCTTATACTAAATGTTTTTTTCTTGACACCTACCTACATAAATTAGATAGGTACTAATATATTTCATTTAATTTTAAGGAATTGATTGACACGCATCAAAATAAACTAACTGCATACCTACTTATATCTACATTTTGCAGATATATCCTAATAAAGACATGTTATATTAATTGATTATGAACAAATAATGACGACATATTCTATAATGGTATATTAAAGCTAGACCAACCTGCCCACAGAGTAAACATCCTTGAAAAGTCTATAACTATACTAACTATCCTTATAAAATGAATGTGGGCGTTTGCAGTTACTTTGGATAATTTTACATATAACATGCAAATATATTACGTATGCGGAATGCAGTTTTATAATACGGAATTCCTAAACATGGTCCTTTATCATATCTAAAATGTAAGTAAAATATTATCTATTAAAACAGCTATTGTCAAAAGTAATACAAATAATTAGTATTACTCGAATATACAAGTACTTATAATAACCATTACTGTTTGACGTTTGATTTCAAGGGCGATTTTAACAATCAACAATGCAACTTTATAGAAATGTACTATACCTACCACCCAATAAATGTCAAGCAATTTCAACGGACATTTCAAAAATGTTAATGCATGGTTTATGGAACTATGACATACTACATATTCATCCATCGTGATTCGTTTCTGATTTCTCATATCAATCAGTTGCATTAAATCAAGCACGTCTATCCTGGTATATTTTGCATAATTAACAAACTTCTGATTTTCTGCTATATTTTTTCGTGTCTTGATAAAAACTTATAATGATAATTTTAAATAAAACTGAAGGATACACAATTGATAGGTATCTACACTGGATGCTTACTACCGAAACTCACTTATTATGGGATTTTTGCATCAGTGTTTTTAATACTGCAGCTATTTTGTCACACATTAGTGATTTGAGGTTTGTTCATAGATGTAATTTAAAAGGCATCAACAAGTTAAGAACATATTTTTTACAAAAAATTGGACTGACGTTATTAGTTGGTGCAGTGAAAAATACGAAATAACATTAATTCTATTGGTGCTGGTATTTTTGAAGTTGTGCAGTTGCAGTTTGATTGATAACTTTTGGCACCAACTTAACAAGTACCTACCAGCATCAAAAAAATAATATTATTTCGTATTTTTCAGTGCACCAACTAATAATTTCGGTTCATTTTTTTTGTAAAAAAATATTTATTCCACACATTCGCGTGTAACATTAGTCACGAAAATCGTTGAACGTTCACTATTACCCACGTATATAATATAATATATATATATATATATAGAGAGAGAGAGAGAGAGAGTGAGATCTCAGAACATCGCTGCGGAAATGCATAAGTATTTTAGATTTAGCCATTTTACCACCGCTTAACTCGAAAACGGTAACTCTGAGAAAAAAAAATCATTATAAATGTTGCTACAAATATTATTGTCTTTCATGTGGTACCCAGAGATTTTCAGTTTTCTAAAGAAATCGGCTTTTCCACATAGCGAAAATACACATAGATGTGAGATTTTAACATGAATGTAACTCGAAAACCATAACTCTTTTGAAAAAATGTTCCATTTTAGACGATTCCGGATATTATTCTTTCTCTAATTCGGGCATCTCGAATTTTCGATTTTCGAGATAATTTGCCCCCTCCACCCCTTTCTTGAGCAGTTTTCGGAGGGAAGAAGATTTGAGTTTTTACGAATATCGGACCATTTCTCAAGTCTCCTCTTTCAAATGACTCAAAAATCATCAAAATCGGAGTACGTTTACTACGTCGGTCAAAAACAAGATGATTCTAACAGATCTAGTTATATGCAATCAACTAGAACCTTTTTTCGAATACAATATGAAAATTGTTATGTTCTGTTATTCCGTAACTAAGATATAGAAACCTCCAAAAAATAAATGTTTTTTCGTTGAACATTCTAACTATATACACGAAAAACTAATGGGGGTTAGTAGCATCCTCGGAGGCATCTAAAATAAACATAAGCTCTCATCACGGGTTCTTATAAAGATTATAAGGATCTTTCTATATTTGAGAGATAGATTATTTAAGCTTTCAAATTATTAAATTATAAAGAGAGAAAAAATTTAATGACAAATGTGAAGACATGGTTCAATACATCATACCAATTTGTTCTTATAACAGCCTATTTCCACAAAAAATATTCTGTAAACGCTAATGTTTTATCAAGATCAGACTATTTTGGAGTTAGAAGTATCTATTTTATAATAATAATAAGATAACAACCTTAATTTCAAAGAACATTATTTGTCAAATTGTTGATATGAAGACTTATTGCCCTTTTGGATACAATACATTATATATACTATGTCTGCTATAGAAGACTGGCATTTTATTTTTAGATTTTTGGCGACTTCAGGCTACCTAGGTATATGTCTCATCATACGAACAATGTTTATAGAAACAAACCATATATATAATATAATGTAATGTCGACTTGCTCTTTTGTGAGAGAAGAGAACTAGGTATTTATTTTGGTCATAAATATAAATAAATAACTGATACCCAATACAATGAGCTAAAACTGTAAAATTGACAGCCTGAATTATTTAAAAATAGTCCACTATCAGAAGAACAAACAAAATTTCGTAAATCTTATTCTTATCATTATTTTTTATGTGCCCAAAAGAATCATCACTAAACTAAAATAACAATGGAAAAAGCTAGATTATCCCTTCAGAATTAGCAGTCATTCTTGGAGTAGATATCTTCCTGAAATAACAAATAAATAGATTTAATAATATAAGCTTCATTTTGCATTAATCTGTACAAATTTTGCCCGCAAAAACAATATTCCATACAAAGTCCATATTATATTTCAATAATACGTTAATAAAGTGTGTGTGAGTTTTTATGGATTGCCACCATAGAATCAAACATCAACGATGAAATTTTTCAAATCGAAACTTTTTTTGTTAAAAATCTTGGGAGTAGGACAATGTCATCTTGGTTGGCGAAACACATGACCCATTTTTTTTCTGGTGATATTAGCCCGAACAAACAACTACACAAAATTTTATTTCAGTATTGTTGATGTGCAAATAAACATATGAGCTCAACAAGCAAAATAGTTTCGAAAATCACAGACAGAAACTTTAATTACATTACTAACCTATAGATAATAAAGACGATACTCTTCAAGTGCTTCTGTGAACGACTGCAGTAGGTTTATTTTAGTCAGTAATTAACCTAGAGCTAGAGTACGTTAAAATGAACTGTCAAATTCTTTTCCAAATCAAGTTAGGCATCCAGTCACTCGGAATAAATGCCGAAACACTTTTGTGGTTCAACAAATTAGAATTAGGGCGGAACACGTTTTCTGTCCACATAATTCCGGTAGCTGTTAGCGTCCGACGATAATGATGTTTTTTCTGGGGTTCACGGTAGCCTCCGACATGACGGTCTCTCATGAACATAATTTCATTTCATAATTGAATTATTATCAATAATAATGAAGATTTTTAAATTATAAATTATTTTATATTAAAAAAGGATGCTACTTATGCATACGTAATTAATGGAAGAAAAAAGTAGAATATTGACATAGGCAATTTTAAGGAATTATGGAATTATTCAAGATAACTTTCCCAATTCAATTATTATATGTTACTAAAATATGAACAAGCAGTTGTTACTTTTAATATTGCCTACATGGCCATTCACAATGCCCTAGAAACTTTTTTCTATCTTTAATCATTGATTACCTATTGGCATTTCCATAGTCACAGTCGACAAGATAAGTGCAAAAATTTAAATCATTACATGAACCTTATGCCTATAACTAGACTAGTAAAGTAGAATATCTACGTGCAGTTTTTGCGCTACCGCTGTAAACCAAAATTATTTCAAAGACATTTCCACATTTGCTTGACATAGAATGTCATTCACTTCAAATATTATTCTATAAATTATTAGTGCAAAGTCACTTTATCTATCATGATTTTAAAACTTATAAAAAATGGAAATTCAGAACTCCAGGGCGTAATTTAAAATAAATTCAGTGTAAAGTATAACTGCAGAAAATTAGTATGTTTAATGATTTCAGAGTAGGTAAGTCAAAGGTCAATAAATTTGATTACCCATAAAACACTCACAAATGTGAAATAAATATTTTTCTTACAAAAATAGTAGATAGTTACTCATAAAATAAACAAATTAACATCAAGTCTCTTGGTTTTGGTACTTTTGGAGTTGGTGCCATAGTATTCTATTTACTTATAACTGCACAAAATCAAAATCACCAGTAGGTACCTACCTACCACTAGATTTAATATTATTTTGTATTTTTTAGTGCACCAAATAATAAAAATTGGTCTTATTTTTGTAAAAAATATTAATATTTATACGAGTTTATCGAATAAATATCAAAATTATCTGAAAGACAATGCCTGTTGTTGCACATTATTTATACAAGGTAGTTTAAAAGAAACAGTCTCCAAATTCAATTAATTTAATTGTTAATATTTAAATTAGCAGGTACCTACTTCGAATTCTGACCACATTATTTATAGTATCATCAGAGATGCGCTACTCGTTTCTAAGTAATCAAAACATCAATAAAAATGATTGCGAATACTTTCAAGTTTGATACTTTAGGTATAATCGATAGTTTATTGTAATTTATTAAAGTGGGTGGAATAATAGTCGATAATGACACAAAAATTCTATAGCAAGATTTATACTTTATTGTTGTTTGATTATCTGATTATGTACATTCGAGCTATCAGAGAAATTCTGTTTGAACGCCTTCCCATTAGGTACCTACCTATATTGTTCAGATGCTTCAAAAATAATAATAGAATGATATAAAATCATACATAGTTACCATGAAGATTAATGCAATTAAACTATTTTAAGCCCTGTTTAAACCATACTTAGGCAAGTGAAACAAACCATTATTAAATGTTTATGATATAAGTGACGTTTGCAAATAATCTTTCTAGGGTCCTAGGGCTAATAGAGACTAAGTTCGTGTTTTTTTATTTATTTCGAGTATTTGCAATTTAAAATTAAAAAGAGTGTATCAATGGAAAATTTTGTCTGCGAACGGGAAGAAACACTATTGAAGACTGTGGGTATGAACCCTATTTTTAAAAAGTTTTTGTAATTTTTTTATTTCTGTTTTATAGAGCGTTAGATTGATAGAAATTAAAAAATAGTTGATACTCTGTAGGCTTCTACAATAAAATCTTTAAGATCAGCCAAAGAAATCCATCTTCAATCGCTGCCCGTCCAAATGCAATTAAGCTGTCATAGGTGGAAAATTTATATTCTTTTAACCCTACCGTTATTTGCAGGTTGTTGATGGCGGTGTGTAACTCATAAGAGAATTTTATCAGATATCAGTTGATGTTTTGCTCCAAAAACACGTTTCCAATTTAGTAAATTCGCGAACGAATGCGCTATATATCTCAGTCGGGGCTCGAATGCATGTATTGTATTTCTTTGGGTAAATTCCGTAACGAAAAACGCCAAGAATTTATTTATAATGGCTGACCGTATACCCACCAATAGCCTTATTCTAACGACCAGGTAAAAACAGAAGAATTTAGAAAAACCGCCATTGTCCGGTTGGTAACATTGCTCAATAATTGCGTTAAATAAATGATTGCCGAGGAATATGTGGAAAAATATGTACATGCATCGTGTATCAACAGAACGAGAGCAATCTTCATGTGAACCCGATGGCAGCAAAATGGCTGCTTGGTTATCATTTTCTTTTCTAATACATTTTCATATTCTTAAATCAAAAATAACTGACCTTTTATCAGATTATGAATAAGAAACATTATCATATTAATATTTAATATCTAAACTCAATTGTGGAATTTGAGATCATACCTTGGAGTGAGATCGTAATAAGTTGTTATGTTATTAAAAAACAAATGTTGGAAGCGTTGAGACGAAGAGCAAAATCAGATCATTGCGATAATATTAGGTATACAGTCTGGTTGGTATACAGTGCATTAATCAAGTAAGGAAAGGCTTCAATATTTTCTAGAATATTAACATACGAAGAGTTCAGAGCTCCAACACGTCAATTTGAACCCATCAACCCTTTCAATCAATCTCATCATTGTTCAAAACAACAAACAGATAAAATTCAGAATTAGAAATATGATGTACCGGCTGCTATTCGTTCACATTTATATATTCAGTTAATGGAGAATTTATTACAAAACAAAATATCTCAACAAAAACCTTGCTCCAATTTAATAAACAATACAATTAAAAGTTGTTTCACACCAAAATTTGATCTCAGAAAATCATCAGCTTCTCATTTGTGATATAAAATTACGAAGTTTGCATTAAAATAACTATAATGTCATAACGTGGAGGGAATAAAACATGGCTTTCATTAAAAGAAAATTTAAAAAAATCGATGTCGGAGCTTCTTCGTCATATTTTAGGTATTGAACCATTCCGGTACTTTATTAAAGAACTATAAATATAGCACATAAAACAGAGTTGCAACATACATATGTAAGATTATATAGGTTAAGATAATTACTTTTTGTATTGATTTCCTGAATTTACCTAATTAAAGCGCTATGTTTAGATGTTTTATCTGTAATTTCAATGGTGCCGTTCCCTCGATATACGTACATGAGATGTGACCGGGTGAAACTGAAAACTTCTTTGAAGAAAAAAATATACGTATATTTGCCTGTTATTCACAAATTTCGGAAACGGTTTTAAGATAATCCATCAAATGGATACAGACGGCGTTGTAACATTTATAACTATTAAGATTTATAATTTACTCAAATCAGTAATAACATAAGAACTAAATAAAACATAGAATTATTTCCGACTGTTACGAAACAATACTCTCTAAATTATTCCAATTATAGTCTGAAGCGTAACAGGTTCTTTGTCCACGGCCTTAAGCATACAAATAATAAGTGGTTCTTAATCGATCAACTGCAAAAATAAATGATGTATCACAAGAAATATCGTACATGAATGGAACATATCTCAAGTAAATTTGACATAGTCTAAAAGTCCCATGGTATATTTATAATATAAGATATGATTATTATTATTGTTTATTTCTTTTTTTGCTAGACGTGCAGACCACACGTGCACTTAAATCATATATAGAAAACGCAAGGGGGTCCATAAGAGTTGAACTGTCGTTTCTATATAAGGATACAACTATCTAAATGAAAAGTGGAGCATTCGATTGAGGCAAAGGTGATTTTAGTACCGGTTTGGTTCTCTTTCGTCTAGATACTTCAACCGCTTTTTGATACTTGTTTATCGGCCATGTTGTTGAGCTGAAGAGGCTTTTTTAAATGATAAGAAATGCAACAGTTTTAATTGCACTTTTTGATGTTGCTAATTTGTATTTATTTATTTGGTCCATTTTCAAGCATCTTAAAAACCTAATAATGTTTTGAAATTCATTGAAATGCTTGCTTGAGTATATTATTTATTTCCGAGGATTTTTGGTTTAGTTATTTACAAAATAAAATTGGCGCCTACTGGCAAATGAAAGGTAACGTTGTAATGTGTAATGAGATATAAATGTTTGCTTAAGTATAAGTCCGTTTATAAAGAAACGAATCTATCGGTTCCAGACTATTTAACATTGGGCATGTTATCAGTAGACGTCTTCTTATGCCTGATAAGAAATTATGACGCTTCCATTTGCACAGTTCACACTTACCAGAATTTTATTGCAATGCGTTGTCATGGGAAGTTGTATAAAATTTGTTTAATGGAAATCTAATAAGTTATAGAGTATCATTTTTATTAAAAAAATTGTTCTTACCCGATTATCTTTAATATCATTTTAACATTGTAGTTATAAGAAGATAGAAATATATCAAACTTCAACAACTGAAGATCCTTCAAGTCTTTTTGTTAGACAGCTTTCGAATTTGGTGAAGGGTTTGTGGCTGTCCATTTTAGGGACTATGATTACAGATGAAACCGATACTTTCAATCAGTCCTTGTCTGGAGAGGTGCCAGTCTACCCCTATAATACCCTCTGCTTTTCTAGACAATTGGGGATTATAATTATTATTATACAACGAAAAGGTTGTCTGTTGGGTATACCTGTTTGCTGCATCTTCCACTTACAGGTGCGTGCGGAAGATAATCCTAATTTTCAAATCATTTTCATAGAGCCAGATGCAGACTACTTTAGATTATAAGACTAATATTTGGGATCTAGTTCCATGGGAAAATTATCAGGTGGCTGACTTTTAAGAATTTGTAGGTATTGAACAGTTTTTGATTTTGTCATCGCTCAGAAAACAATATACGTACCGTATAACTTAAGTATATATTGAAATACTTATGAATTTGAAAGAAGATAGATACTCTTAACTTTTCGTTTACAAATATAAAAATAACTTTCTCTTTTAGTTACGTTTTTACGTATGAAATGATAAAAAATCTCGCTGAAATTTCTTTCCATAAATAATTCCTGCAGAGGAGATTTAGACAAGTCCTTCCCATTACTTTTTTGATAAGTGTATTTACTTAATTCTCCAGTTTCATTGTTTTTATATCAGAAACTATTTTTTTTCTATTCTGAAATCCTCACCAACGTCTCATTGTTACTACACCAGTGCTTTAGATATTGCTTTTTCGTATTTTCAGATTTAGAAGATTATCAACTGCTAAAAATATCGCATGTATAGGTGCAATTTATTTACGGCACTTTTCATTACAGGACTTTGGAAACTAGCATTAATTGCCTTTTGGATCAGATTTTTTAATTAGAAGTTAAGATTTTTTCTGTCCTTATTTTATAATTTGCTCCACAAAATTAACCCTACACGTCCATATTACGTTCAACTAAGTCTATATCGGTACCAACTTATAATGGTTCAGTTTTTTTATCGGTTGTAGCCTAAAAATTGGATATGCATAAAAAAATTAACAATTTGATATTTCATAGAGTGCCTTTGTAAAGTAGCGTTAAAATTAAATAAAAATTGGGATAGGAGTTCAAAAAATAGACAGTCAGACCCATCGATATTTGTTTTTATTCAAGAGAGATTGAATTATACAGGGAATTTATGTGAGGCTACGGTGGACGAAATCGTGGGTAAAAGCCACTAAGTTAGGTAAAATTTTTCCATTCATCTTTTGAAATTTGAATTTGTCGAATGATTATAACTAGGTATATCATCTTTTTCATTTCAAATCAAATCAAATTAAATTAAAAAAATACATGAACATTGTATATTCTATTCATATTTTCCTTGGAATATCTTTATTTGGACGTTTCAAAAACAGAATTATACCATGACGGAATGTGTCGTTCGCATATTTGAGGCAGCTTTTTTTCGCATGTTGTACATTTACTTGAACAATATATAAAACATGTCTTTCGGCGCGTTGATATAAAGCCTCGCTACTACTACCATCGCTGTATATAATATAGATCTGCCATCAAAAACAATACTATCTGGTTTACATCAATCCACCAAATCGTAACATTATACAATGACAACCGCTCAACATGAAAACATTGTAATGTTATGTAGTCGAATTTTGTACACCTGTCTCTCTTCAACATCCACCCGAGTGTATGCTGTGTGTGTGTTTGTGCATATTATGAGAGCGCGATTCGAATCTGCTAGATATTCCAGCCGATAAGTGCGATCGCAGGATTTCTCTTTTATGGAAATACCGGCCGATGCGATGGTTTTTTCGGCACTGTGTGAACTGTCTATTAGTGTCCCATTGGGTACCTAAATTTCCACGTAGAGGGATTTATGGACTTAAAACTGTTAACACTTTTCTTTTGTTCCATTTCATTAGATGGTCAACAGCTGCAGCCAGTTTATACCCAAATAAAAAAACAGGGACAACATTTCATATATACATTGAACCCTTTGTTTAAGAAAGATGTGATTAAATATGTTTTTGAGATTGAAATCATTAGTTCAAATGTAATATCTGGTCACCGAATCATGCATGAAATTCCAATAGCGCAGGAATTACCCAGAAAAAACGCTGCTGGATTAGGGTGATTTTTGAACATGATTCTTCACCGAGCGAAGCAGATGCATGAATGCGATAGTTTTTCTAGAAGTCATACCATGTTTCACGAATTTTCTTTCCATAAATTGTGCCTTGCATTTTGGCCAAACCTAAATTTCAAATATACTTACACATTGTCTACTAACTGTGAAGAATAATAGATTGATGATCCTTACCCTAATTCAAAATGACTAATTGAAGGGAAGTGGCACATGTTGATTCAAATTCTTCAAAAATAAGCAGTACGAACTTTTATTGGATTTCCTGAATCCCAGACTCTTTGTATACTCCTCCTCCTGCAAAAGCAATGGGAAAACATGCGAAAATATATTTCTGTATTACCTTTTCTCTGGATGGTTACGTTAAAAGTTAAACTGCAGGTCGTCTTGTCTTTGTTAACAATTCCAATGCGGAGAAGTCTCCAAAGTTTGACTAGGCAGACAGACTGGCAGTCTGGGTGCGATTTTCGAGTTCCAATTACGTGAGGATAAATTTCCTGAAGAATCGACACTACGATAACAATAAAAAATTCGATCGTGACCCCTCAACGACAGACTTTTCTGCCAAGTTTGTTCTCGATAGAACAAACCATCGATTATGAATTTCATACTTTTTAAATTAACAATAAACTGCTCTGCAAATTTTAAGGGGAACTGAATCATTACTCTATAACTATAAAGAGCTTCTTATAATAGAGGAAAAACATTCCTACTTGTGGACATATAAGAATTTTTCAAAAATTGTATTATACATTAGGTATGAAATTCTAAATTGATGACTGGACGAGCAAGCTTAGATTTATTTGAAATTTCTTCCATATCACTGGCATGTTTCGAACGAATGAATAAATAACGAACTCTAAATGTTATAAAAGTTGTCTATAAACTAGTAATCTTTCAAAAAAATTGGAGTATATTTTATTAATACCGACTTGAAAATATTGAAAATATAATAACATGTTTATGCCGCAATATGTAAAATATACCAGTTGCTATAATTTTCAGTAATATCTACTGTACCAACTAACCACATGTAAACTTAATTTTTTTTCTTATTTAGGTTAATTTTAAGCCAAGTGGCCGGACAAATGTGTAGTCCCTTCAAAAGAACAGTTGTAAATAAATAATATTTTCATATTTTTGTCAAGTTTTGGTAGAGTTTAATCCTCTAAGCTCAAGTGCACAAAATTTTGAAATTGGAATAGGGTTTAATAAAAGAGTAGGAGGTTTCGCGAAAATTTTAAAGATACGTATAGTCACCTCAACTAATGAATATTGGAAATAGAAAGATATAATCAATGAGTTTCGTTTTCCAAGGTGGACGGAATATACCTGACATAATTTCGGATTAAATTACTATTTATGAATGAAATAGTATTGCACCGAAACGAAACAAGTTGCACAACTAATGAGCAAATAGGTTTTTTCTTAGTGTAGGCAGAAGTAAAAAATTCATGACACCTACTGGCTACACTCTTTTCTATTGGTGAGTAGACCAACAAACACCAGGACGTATTGACATTCAATGCTGCCCGCCTACTATAATTTGATGTGACCTACTTCCTTCTGCATTGTTTTAATTAGTTGAACCTCTATACCAATCTGATTTATGCTTTACAATGAAAATATTTTATGAAATATAAAACTGATGGAGTATAAAATGCTCTATCAATAATCTAATCCAGTTAAATAAAATGGGAGGCAGACGGTAATTGCCGTAACACGATTTCTGAACGTGAATTGTTAATTTTGAAAGGTCAGTCTTGACAATATTCTGTAAACAAATATTTCTTTGAAGAAACTTCCATAATAAATATCTTCTTAGTTTCCATTAATTCTGGCCATCGCCATTTTCAAACAGCTCGTTGGATGAGCTGCGTTGGCTGTCTTCGGATTTCTTAACAAATTTTGATATCGATATCATGATACTAATTACAATTTCTTCTAAGATTCATATGAAATCAAAATAAGCACTAGCTCTACGATCATTATTTATATTGGGTGTCAGGCAATTAAAGTTAAGTTGGCTTAGAAAATGATATTCTTATTCTAATCAAATGGAAAACTTGCATCTCATTTGCAACTTCTCACGAATAATAGGTACTTCTGTATAGGTACAAAATATTATATTTCAACGGTAGTCTAAAATCATCATAAAATTATTTTTTTCACCTGTCCAAATTTCAATGGATTTTAAAAGAGCATCTTTTTATCTTTTCACGATGTGCTTAAAATATAAAAATACAAATCCTGCTCTAACAACCTTCAAACATTTTTAAAAATTAAAGAGATATCCCCCTTCCAGTGAAGCTGTACTTGGGAAATATACTATCGTTGGTGTCCCAATGTCTTGCAAGAGAAGGAAACAGCTATGCGACAGCCAGCGATTCGAACGCGCACTCGCATCACCGGTCACTCGTCCAAATCTTTCGCGACGCACTGCGTTGCTTAACTTCGATGATAGAAGTCGGTTAATATTTCATTGTAAACATTGAAGATTGAACAAACTAGATTTTGCCCGCTACTTCATGCGCGTAGAAAACCGCATTCAATTCCATGCCGTAGTTGTTGCTTGTACCAACATACAGGCAGACAGACAGACGTGGTTAAATTAAACCTATATTCTATGTTAGACCTCTAGCCCTACATCGGTGAAACTCAATTCTATGTAGTTTTGCAGTTATGAAGTTTTTGCGTGATATGTGTACAAACATACAGAAAGACAGACGCGATAAAATGTAGCCTATATTTTAAATTAGACCTCTAGTAAAATTTAAAAAAATGTTTGGCTTCTGTTGCTCTAATGAAGAGTCCCTATATTATTGTCTCTTAAATATGTTTAATGTACGGACATCGGCCTGTTACAATTTTATTATTACCCGACACTTCACGGGTAAACATTTTCGTAGTTTGTGGATTTTTGAATTTTCAATCCAAAATATTGGAAGTTCAATATTTTTGTTTTGAATTTTCAATATTTTGTATTGGAAATTCAACGTTTTTTATGGTGTATACAATGTATTAACCATGGTATCTTTTTACATCATGGTATTAACCTAATACTATGAGGCTTACTGCAGCAGTCGGTAGGTACATATCACATTATAAAAAACATTAAACAAAAAAAAACAGTTTAGAGCAAAAATTATGGTTCAAGTAGTTACTTTTTGGTTTCAACATCAGTACATTAAAATAAACAAAGTGAGATATAAAGAAAGAAAGAATAACAATAACAGTCATTATTTGCTATAACAATCACGATTTTTATCAGCTGTCGATAGACGCTGTCGCTAGGCAATGGCTAGCTAGGCATTAACTACGCCGCTGAGAAGTAGTCCCAATCTTTATTTATTTATTTAGTTATTTTAGAAAAGCTATAAGAACATAAAATATAGCCTATGTCATCCACGCAGATATAGAAAAATTCAATAAAAAAGAAGTTATTCTCTTACTCGTATATATATTATTACTAGCTGTTTTACCCTGCACTTTTTGGGCAAACACTTTCGTAGATTTTACTATGAAAACATAAATTCATTAAAATTCTTGATTATGGAACCCTTCTATGAGACCTACTAGCACGTAGAACCAGTCCGAACAGCAACCCAGATCAATCCACAGATATGAACCAAGAGAGAACAGCATGATTATTTTTCCTACATATGTCATAAGGATTTTCCGGTATAGAAACCTCCACCTTTGAATTCCAGTCGCACTGACAGACTCTCACAAAATGTTCCAGTGTCATACTACACACAAATATATATTAAGAAATCCACGAAAATTAGGCCAGAGCTCAGAAATACTTCTTTGGGAATTACATATATGCAACCCTCAACCTAGGAGGCCCAGACACACATAAAATAAAGCCTATATCACCCGCACAAATATAAAAAATCAATAAAAAAAAGAATTATCGAAATCGGATAAGTCGTTTTCGAGATTTTTGTGGCCATACGAAAAGTCGTTACTCGTATATATATATTAGTATAGATAGATAAGAGGACGTCCTGAAAAACCACATAGGTACAAAATCCCTAAATTTCTGTCAACCTTTGAGGACCGTAGAATAGCCAAACATAGAAAATGTTGTTCCATAATATTCCAGCTATCCACTATGAGGTAGTTTAAATATACAACGAAGAATGAACTGGAATCATCCCCTAAGGTACTCCTTGAGAGATGATTTTTCAGCAACGCTGAAACACTTTATATTTCTTACCAAAAACATGAATAAGTACTTTCATATCCGTATCTTGAAAAATGATGAGTTCAGCATTCAAAATTTCATCTCTTATTTCACCCCCATCAGGTTTTATTTTGATGACAAAAGATCCTTCCCCGAGGTAGTAAAAACTTAACAAACAAACAAACATACTTTACATTTTATAATATGAACTTCCAATTTCAGAAGTGACTTGTTCAGAAATTACTACATATTCTTGATGTTGATACACTCATTCAACATAGAATGAATCTTGTTAAAGACAGATTTTATGTATGCACATCCTCAAATAATTCTGTTAGGGCAGGTTCAATCAAAAAATAGTATTATTTTGCCGATTCACGATTCGTTTTTATTTTGTCAGTGGCAATAAAACTTCTATGGCCATGTTCACACGCTCACGAATCGTGAAAAATCACCAATACGTTCTAAACATACGAATCCGAAATGATGAATTGCCGCTGTTTGACGGATCGTTTCATTTTCTTGATTCATATTTCTCTGTCTTCAAATCGAATGCACCCAGGCTGTTCTTATTTTCCTCCGATGAAAACGACGACAGCACAATATTAGAACAAAATTTACAGAATAATAGTCCATGTTGTTCTGTGGCTAAAACTGATTGAAAATCACGATTCGTAAACCGTCAATACCAAAAATCGTATTATATCGTGATTCGTTGTATAAATATGAACATCAATTCATCTTTAACGAATTGCATTTAATCAGGAATTGTCAATGACGGGTGCATGTGTGAATAATACTGGTAAATATCAATAGCAGTTAGTAAATTAACAATAATGTAGGTATTAATTCTGGTAGTTAAGTGTTCGGACATTAAGAAATATTGTCACAATATTTCTTTCTCCGGTTTAAGAGGTTAAAGCTTGAATAAAAGTTTTTTTTTCTGATACAACATATGAAAATCAACTCTTCGATAAAGTTCAGTCATTGAAAATAATCATAAATGGGATGAGATAACATTTAATTTGGTCGCCATACTGGTCGATGCGAATAGCTCGAGATATTTTTGTATTGCGTCACATGTTACTGAATGTTGTTCAAACAGCTAAATAAATATTCATGAGAGGCTTTTGTCACAATTTGATACCGTTACATTTTTAGATCTAATTGCCAACCATGTACATACCTTGTATGTTGTGTAATGTTAAAGCAATGACATTTTGATTGATCGTTAATTTGTTCGAATGCATTGGATAAGTTACAAACGTGTATGATGTGAAGAAGAGATGCTGCCTGCTCATATGTCTTGTAATGAGTTAATTCAATGAAGAACTATACATTTACGACTTATTAAACTGATTGATGATAATATTTATTGAAAAGTAGTAATCTGATTCTGTAGCAATTCCTGCATGTCTTAAATGATAAAAAAATTGAAATGATAGAGCTAGTTACTAGGTAGTAGCTTTGTTATCTACAAAGACAAATAAATATTGCAGATAAATATTAATTATTATAACTCTGTATTTTAGAGGATATATTCTAAATACCAAATTATATAAATATAAAAGATAATGAACATTAATAGAAAAACAAAAGCAAATTATACAAACCCTCATCTTCAAGATAAAGAAAAATATTCATGTAGGTAATTAATTTGCAATATATTTATGAAGTACCATTTATTGAGAAAATAAAAAAACACAACCATATATAGGGTGAATGCTAGTGAATTTTTAGATACAGTACGTTTCAATGAAAACTATCCACGTTAAATAAATTTTGATAAATAAATTTTCACAGTTATTAGTTGAGAATAGTACTGTCACTAATTTTGCCTTATAAACTAAACGGAAATGTCAAATTAATTCAGTTAACTATTGATACAGTAATAAACTATTCATTATTTGTTATTGCAACCAATCCTATTGTGAAAACTCCATTTTAAAATTCATCTGTAGCTCATAGACTATTTACTTTGGACCCTAGGTGTTACCTGTGCATTTTTTAAAGCTGCTTGATGAGGAGAATCCAAGATTGCGAAAAAAATTGGATGTTCCGTTTAAAAAATGGAGGGGGGTGACCTAGGTGGTGGGGTATGAAAGTTACACCAAGTATAAATATTCAAAAATGTGTTCTCCTAGAAATGTTACTTGAAGTTTTTTTTCGTTTCTCGTGAATATTTATTTATCAAGAGATATTTAGGGTGGATAATTTTCATTGAAACGCACTGTACCTATATCGAAATAATTTTATTTCTTAAGATAACACTTTTTGTTCAAAATGCCTTTAGAATTCGTAATAAAATACACTGTTTGTTATACTGGAGTTCCTCAAGGATCAATAATCGGTCCTCTCTTGTTCAACATTTTCATAAATGATATATCCAAGTGTATAAACGTCAACAACTTGTTATCCGCCGATGATTTGAAACTATATTGCACCATCAAATCCATGATTGTGAAAAATTGTCTTTTAATTTAAATCAGGTAATCGGCTAGTGTAAACGCAATAATTTGTCCCTCAATCCAGCTAAATGTAATGTGATATCTTTTAGTATTAAAACGAATATTTATTTTTTCAATTATCCTATAATATATATTCTGAAACATATTAAAATATCTTTATTACGATTTTATTAGATCTAAATTAGAATATGCGTCCGTTGTGTGGAGCCCGTTTTATCAATGTCATATCAACCGCATTGAAACCCTTCAAAGGGATTTTTAAAGATCCTAAAAGCTGATGGTGTTTACCCTCCTTTTAATATATCACAATCAGTTTTGTTACAGCGGCATAGTTTTTTACTTTGAAAACAAGAGGGGATTATTATTGCAAAATTTTTGCGTACAAATTATTAAATAATATAATTGACTGCCCAGAACTACTAGAAAGACTCTGTTTTCACCTTCCACGAATAGAGTCCAGAAATACCTTCTATTTAAGTACACCACGCACTAATATCCTGAAGAATTCTCCACTTCACACCACATTCAACGTAGTTAATTCCGTCAATTGTGATATAGACATATTCTTTTGTACAATACCTTACATTAAGTCTCATTTATTCATATAGCTAAACATGTAAAATTTTTGTCAATTTTGTAAATTATTTTAAGATTTGTTAACGCCACGGTATTCCCCTGCTCTGTAGTTGGGTTTTTTCCCGTCGAGCAGTGTAAATAAACTAAATACAAAAAATACTGGTTTCAAATAAACCAATTTATTTAGATTGTATAAATAAGTTGTTTGTTATCATTAAGATTATGCAGATTATAATAGTTCATAACGATTAGATGTACTTATATGTATTTCATAATAAGAAATATTATTTTGTTTTCACATATTATCATTATTTCTATTTTTGCAAAAAACATTAAAGATTGAAAAAGAAGTGTAGCCGTCGCAGGGATTGAACCCTCCCTCTGGATGAGATGGGACTGGAAACTGAAGGCTTTACCATTCTGCTAGCTGAGGCACGTTAAGTAAATTGGAATAGAGCTAAGATATAAATGAACAAGCATTCCATTTTTGGTACAATATTGTTTGCATTTTATGCGTTTATATGATTCTGTTTTGTTCGTTTTCGTGATAAAGACATTCAGCCGTTTTCATTATCCAATGTTACTTCGGTAGGTACTAGCTAGTACCGTATGAAAGTAAACCGAATTTGAGGTTAGGTTAGTTAGATTGCAGCACAGTCCTCATTTACGACGGTGGATTGAGGGTTCTGTCTGTTGTGTTCTGGCAAAGAAGATAGATACTACTGTAGTATCTATCTTCTTTGGTTCTGGTAGCCATAAAACTCCGCACTTAATTTAGTAGCGTACTATAGCGTACTAAGTTTCGATTAAATACGCATGTATATGTTCGTTTTTGGCCAAAATAACATTTTTGAATAGATGAATTTTATTAATTTGAATTCACTTCAACTACTATTATTAGAGAAACAATTTTATTTTTTCTGCAACCTACAAATCAAACTAAGTTTATCAATTAATTTTTAAAGAGTTTTCAGTTTCCTAACTTCGGAGATCACTGAGAGGGGAACCGAACGAAAGAAAAGCGAGAATATAAGCGTCTCTTTGTCACCTAGGAATATATAAAACAATGAAACCCTACAAAGAACCCACTTCTGGAGGAAGTACTAATGAGATCGTCTTTGATAAAATGAACATAATATCATAAAATAGCCGAAATTAAATTAATTTCAAAACACATAAGATAAATCAGGAGCAATGGGTAAAGTGAACCTGATAAATTTATGGAGTGTTCAAACTGACTTGACCATAATTATTTGAATTTTATTTCATAATTGGATTAATAGGAGAGACAAGTTTCTTCCTTGTTTGGAATATTGGATACAGTGAGAATTATTCGAATGGTCAAAAAAATAAATATTTTTTACAAAAAATTGGACCAACGTTATTAGTTGATGCACTGAAAAGTATAAAATAATATTACTTCTATTGGTGATGGTACTTTTGAAGTTGTGCAGTTGCAGTTAAATTGATAACTTTTGGCACCAACTTCACAAGTACCATCACCAATAGAAGTGATATTATTTTATAATTTCCAGTGCATCAACAAATAACGTCGGTCCAATGTTTTGTAAAAAATATTTATTTCACAATTTTGAGTGTAACATTAGTCCCGAAAATCGTTGAACGTTCACTATACCATATCAATGAAGATAGTACTTATCCTATTACCCACGTATATTCCTTGCTTGTAGTTGTTAATATTAAGGGTGTTCGAGCAGGATTTCAAACCAAACTCAAACCGTCAGAGGCATGCGCATTTTAATTTTAAGAAAACGGAAATTCATATGCGCATGCTCCACAATCACGGAACACAGTTGGAAACTGGTCCAAACTACTGCTCGAACACCCTTATTGAGATCTCAGAACATCGCTGCGGAAATACGCTTGAATATTTTAGTTGTTACCATTTTAACACCGATTTAACTCGAAAACCGTAACTCTAAGGAAAGAAAAGTTCATTATAAATGTTGCTACAAATAATTATATCTTTCATGTAGTATCGAAAAATTTTCAATTTTCGGAAGAAATTGTCCTCTCCACATAGCAAAAATACATATTTAACATGCGTCTATCTCGAAAACCTCAACACTTTTGAAAAAATGTTCAATTTAAACGTTTCCGGATATTGTCCTATCTTTAATTATACCAACTCAGATTTTCGATTTTCGAGAAAATTTGCCCCTACCACCCCTTCGGGGGCGGTTTTCGGAGGGGGACCATTTCTCAATCCCCTTCTTTCAAATGAATCCAAAATCAAAATCGGAGCTCGTTTACTATATAAAAGGCGGTCAAAAAGTAGCAGTGTGGATGTTCTCATTAGCCTTGGTGATTTTCGGCCAAAATACCAATAAAATAATGCGAGATACACACGTTGACAGGTATAAATGTATAAAAAAGCTCTACAGGGGTCTCGGAATCTCTCCAAATTACTTATGGACAAGTTGGCCAGATATACTTTGTAATCAAGATCATAAATACTATGGCATTCCGTGACAAGAATTATTAAATATAATTTTGATTTAATAATTTCAGATAGCCACCATCAGGGTATACTGATTTTAGAAGATAAGAAGACGTCATCGAAGCTATTTCGTGCTCTTCGATACTGATTTTTTGTGGAAGAAAGTTTTGTTGAATTCAGATAACTAATATATGTTTTATCAACATCAAATTGATGCATTGGCTACTGCATCATTTTGTCTTTAATTACCAATGAACAATTCAAGAATATGGGTAGCTCGTGGGTTTGTATATTTGCAAATATCATCGAATTATATAAGTGCTTATATTTCAATACAATTATTAGAGGTAAACAAAAATCGTTAGATTCTTACAATGAATGTAATTTATAAAAAAATATACATTCAGTAGGCATATCAGATGTTTTTCGACCTATAACGAAACAAATAAATAAATCTCATATGAAAATTGATGATGTTCATATACTGTGCGTTCGTGTGCCCTTTATTCGATAAAAATAAAACGTTGGTGAGTTGTTCTGTTATGTTTTACACATAAATGTATTTTTTTTAAGTTGGTAATCTCATGTGAGCCGCCCGAGAAAGGTTTTTCAGAATTATTCGAATGCGCAAGAAACCAAGGTCTTCCATTCATTTTCTCAATGCAAAAATGTCTACTTGTATAGGTATCTGTAACTACCTTCTACAAGTCATGACGAGCATAGCTAATCATTAAAAAAATACAGCAGCTCAAAATTCTATCCTTAAGAAATGTATTTTGATTGTCTTATTCCATGTTGACTCCTATAGAGCATCCAACCTTTATTCAGATAAATCAGATTCAACGCCATGCTAATTAGACTCTCGGCAGAAATTTTTTTTTATTAATCCCATATGGACGATGCTCCATGCTGACAGTCTGGTCGAGCTAATTATAAGGCTTGGTTATTTTATCACAAATGATTTTTAACTGGATCCAAAATCCAGCTTCACTCAGCATGACATCGAAGAAGACTGTTGTTACCATTCGGAGAAATATTAATTTAACATTAATTTATCTCTTTGAATCCTTTCGGTGAAGTGTAGAAAAACCTATATAAAAATATTGTCTTGTGTCTAGATGAAGAAAAGTGATTGATAAAATTTTATAATTAACATCAGACATAAGATGAAAATAAAATAGACTAGAAATTAAAAAATATTGAGATGACAGTGTAAAAAAGAATTGTTTTCTTATCGCATATATACTTTTCTAGAAAAATGTATGCCTTGTAAAGATAATGAAGAAGTTCAATTTCTTATATTTCTCATATTATCTTTGGAATTATTTATGCCGAATATTAAAAAAAATTGCACATGATGCACTTGAAGATACTGTTCCATCTAAGTTTTTACTTTGTTTATTTATACGCTATTTGTCCATGGCTGAGCCACTTAACTCTCTATGTTCCAAATTTCGATTTTTTTCTTCCGTAGATTCGGAGAAAGTAGAGGCAGACATTAGAGTGATTTGTAGTTGATAAGTAATCTGTCAACCATTTTAATATACGTACAGAGCTCTATAATCCATCCACTCTCGGTGTTGTTGCAAAAGCAGGACGAATTCTCTCTGAGCCGATACAGATCTAACTTTCTTCTGATAGTTCTGAACAGATTTTCCGTTTCTACAGTTCATCTAATGCATATGTATCTATGTATTATTTAGAATTGAGGTAGCTAGGTAAATAAATTTCATTCGTCGCAGGGATGCAACAAAGTGCACACTCACTTACCCGGATTTATTTACAAATCATTTTTATATCGATTTCAAGAACATGGAAAGGACAAAATTTATCAATTTGATGTTGCCGAGCGAAGCAAGAACAAGAACTTGAGATATCTAATGGTGAGAGTGTAGATATTGCCGCGAATGTGATCACGCATGGCGTGCACCTCGTGACTATTCGATCCAGATAGCAGTGATTTCTGAGCATCGGAGAAGAAATGCCGGCGGGGGTGGAGGAAGGAGAGACTATCGTTCTACCTTATCAACCATCATCGTGACTATGAGCCGCATTGGTTCAGCATTCTGGACTTATAGTCGGGTGGTCTGATGACAAAAATAAAGGTTTCGTAGTTTTTGTTGTACCTATATAAATTCACATTTTCTAATCAGCAAAATGCGCTCTTAATGGGCAAAATGTAATTTTTTTTCGCTTTCAATATAAAGAATTCCATGTAGAATAGACCACAAATTTATTAAAAAATTTAAATATTTAAATTATTTGCAGAAAATGCGGTTTTAAACTGACTGTTTTAAATTTAGCGCGAAAACGGAGCTACACTACCGATGACGTCACTAATGTCTGCCACTGTGTGTTTTCTGGTTAGTCGCCGGCTTTCATAAGTATTACATTGTGATTTTTTGTATAAGTACATAAAGAAACTGTAAAGTAGTTAAAATGAATCAATTTTACAGTCATCCATCATCATAATACTTCTTATATGTTGATTCATGTTTTGTGCCATTGTGACCATCTACTTCAGCAAAGTTTCCAAATAAATTGTTTTTAATTTAACTTTTCGATCCAAAATTGGAGTCTGCTCTTATGAACCCAGCTTCCATTTTCTTATAAAATACAATTAATTTCGTAACGATATGATGTTTGTCGTCTCACAAGTATAAGCTCAAACAAGTTATCATAAGTGATAAGGAGGAAATATAAATGACAGACATGAGTGACGTCATCAGAACTGTAGGTTCGTTTTCGCGTGAGAATTGAAATAGTCAGTTTGAAACCGCATTCTTTTGAAATAAATTATAGTACTTTGATTTTTAACACATTTGTGGTCTATTCTACAACGGAATTCTTTAACATGAAATCAAAAGAAATCAAAAATAATTATATTGCATGTTGCCTATTGCGGCATCTAATAAAGTCAGTCCTAGTTTTTGTGTGTGTGTGTCTTAAGTTAGTAATCAAAATCGTTTGACGCTAACTAACATACTTATACCCATTTCCTCTATTCCAACTTCCTATTCCTGAGTCTTTCAAGCTATTAGACTTGGCGATTAAATTAAGGCTATGCATGATTGTTATAGAATTGTTATTATGTCTGTTGGCTAGACTGTCGAGGACCGGTTTTGAAACAGAGCAATAAAAGTTTTGAAAGCATTGATTCCATCACCCTTATGACAGAAGGATATATTGGATTGTAAAATTCAATACAAAACCATCTCTTAATCGTTATTTATAAAAATGCAAACTGCGCATATAAACATAGGAAAGAAAATATTTTTATGCCTCCTCGTTTCTGCCAAAGTAATAACCTATTCTAGATATAATTCATTTCAATTACATTTAGGTATATGTCATAAAAGGTTCAGATTGCTGCATAATGAAAGGACACATTATAAAGTCACAACTTTTCGAGTAAAAACACAGATATTCAAGTGTTTAGTCATATTTCATGTGAAAATGAACATTCTTTCTCAAACAAGCAAAGAGAAATACGTAGGTATAGGTATTTAAATTAGGAAAAATGATGTAGGTATCTTCTTCGGAACATTTTGATAAATTGTTTTTCAGTGATGATTAAATTAATCAAGTGTCAATTTACAAATTACGATAAGTTGTCATAGTCAATGTTTCTACAAGGTTTAGTTCAAAAATCACTAAATACATAGTTCTCAATTGCTTTATTAGAGCTTTAGAGATTCCACATTTCATAATATCTACGAAGATATGCGTCTATTTATCTATATGTCCACAGCAAAATAATGAGTTTCAAGATACATTTAAAAAACATATGACCGAAAACTTATCAATAGGTTTACTCTCCCATTTCTTTATCCAGAACATATAAAAGTTTTTGATTCGTGATCACTGTTTTTGTCATATTACTTATTACATGACCAACTGCTCATACTGGGGCAATAATTACATAATTACACTTGAACATGAGAGTTTCCGCGAAAGCGCTTTAATTGGAATATTTTCGAGCATTTTCGATTCGTGTCCAGGACTATTACTGCAGAGCTATCACCATTCCTATCGGGATACCGTGAACAAAGAACGCCAGAAGACAATGCGAAGGACGTTTAATGAGAAATCTCTCCCAAAAAGAAATACGAGAAAATTAAACGTTTTGTGGTTCTTTGTGCTGTTTTGCGCCGCCATCGTTTGTTATTAAGTAGAAATTCTTACTATAATGAGGGAAAGCTATGCGTGATCATGTAGAAGCATATTGTGTTTCAGTTTTCGGTACAATGTCGCCATCTTTACAGAACAAAGCACAAACCTACGGTCGATTCATGTAAGTCTATAGTATTTTAGAATACCTCAACTAAAACCAGAGTGCAGAATGTAAGCTAACAAAATATACAGTTTGTCTCATTTCCTGTTGGTACCTGTCGTTGTAATACCTCAAGACCATAACGCTCAGAAATATCTTCTTCTACTTCTTCTTTGAGTGCCGTACTCGTATTCGAGCCTTGAAGCTTATCTGCATTGAAAGTGTTACCACAGACAAACGGACCTACAGTTTATCGTGGATTCCGAACCATCAATCCGAACCATCAATCACAAGATAAATCTTGTGGCACACCATTCCGGAGAGCTGTACTAGGGAAATATACCTACTCTCGCTGGTTTCATGTTGCTTTGCGAGAGGAGGAAAATGCAATGCGACAGGAGATACGAACGCGCGCCCGCATCAACGGTCACTCGTCCAAACCGTTCCAACGTACTGTGCTGCTTAACTTTGATGATGGCATTCGGTCAGTTTAAGCCTGCAGATACGCGCTTCCCACCAGAAAGATCTAATAAAATAATAAATAATAAAAAGTGATTTTTCCGGTTTTCATGACTTTTTATTGACTTTGCCTCTGAAAAAAAAAACAGAAGACCTGCGGATCTTAAATATGTGAGTCTATCAAAAATATCTTCTAACAACAAAAAAAAAAGAAATTCGAAGGATATGTAAGAAATATATAAATTTGTTTCTACGAGATTTATTCATTTTGCTTGGTCATGTTGAGAACGCAATTTTAGAGTTAACTAATCTTGAACATGTTTAATATCAGATTCATTCAACAAATATTTCAAAGAAACTAAAGCATACATTAAAGTGATAGATAGAATTCACAATAAAATCAATTTCAAAACTTCTATTAGTCTCTGATCACTTTTCCATAAACTAATAAAGAAGTGCTCGCGCACTGACACCGCAAATAAAACTTAATAAATAAAAATGAAGAAATAAATTCTGTAACTAACGGCCCAAAGCCAGGGGTTTTTTGGGTCAAGACTAATTTTGTTCTGGTCATATTGAGAATCTCAGCGACATATTTACAAATCATCAACAACTTGATTTGTCTTATGAAAGTAAGTTCCCATGTTCTTCAGAATTTGCCCTCAACAATCCTTTATGCCGAATTTCAACCGTTTTCCGAATTTTTACTCATCATCAGAGGTTCTGCCAGGACACAGACACAAACCAACAACAAATTAATCCTATGAACTTAGTTTTCCGTTATTTTGTCAAATAGAGATATTTCATGTAACTCAACCTTAAAATTTAAATTGAAAAGATTGTTATTACTTTATTAAGGCTCAATTAATTATGTTTTTCCTGAATACCATTGAAATTCAATAGGTACACTGAAATTTCTGTCAAATTTTCAACAAGAAACACGTTTCTGGATCGATGCTATGAATACTGATTAAAGTAAGACGGTGAGTGATATTTTTCTAACAATTGTTATTTTAAATGATTAATTGAGTAAAACTACACCTTCATCAACAAGAACAACTGCGAAGCCGGATCTTTTTAATTGTTGTCCTTGAAAAATTCAAGATACCTACTGATACATTTACATAAGAAACAGTCAATGAAGCCCACACAAAACACCATTTGAATGTTTCTGTAAATTGTTCTATGAATTTCAATGTTGATCTACACTTAATTTTCTCAGAAAAACTATCCACTAATAAACGAATTATCAACAAGAAAATGCTTTGAAAGAAGAATATTAACTAAGTGATAAATAACAGATAATTCATATACTACGTATGTACCTATCTATAACTTTAGGTACCTATATTTATTAGATTCATGGAAAATTGAACTCAAAAATAACAAAATATTGTTTATATTTGTTGAAAAAATAAGAATGAAATACTTAATCACTGATTTAATAAAAACAAGAAGTGTATTAAAGCATTTCTATCTAGTGAGTTAAATTAAATGTTTATGTACATTCTAGACATGATTTTATCTAGATATAAATATCACATATCCAAAAAAAGTTCAACAAGTTTTTCAATAAAATCTGGTTATTTAAAAAAAAGTTCTAGCAAACAGTAATAAAGAATGTTTTCAAAAGGATGGGACGCGTATCATAAGCTCACGTGATATAACTTTATGGTTCCCAAAGCTTATAGGTATGTCTCGTTCTTCGTTGCCGCCGTTGATCAACTGATAACGTTCGGTCAGCCTTACCTGGAAAGAAAAAAACAAGCTTGTTAACAACCAAGAAGACATTTAGAGTTATCATAATTCGATAAATGGTCAAAGTATATAGCCACACGACCTTTTCCTCAATATATACGGCATTTCAAGACTTACGTTGATGTTTGGGATAATTCAAATACCTAACATAACTATGTTATCTAGTAGGTACTCAGAATAGAGCTGATGATAGCTATAGTGACGGATTTCGAATAACAAAGAGGTGTTTGCTCTCAGTAGTTTCTTAGTAATAAGCAACTATTCCATCCACAATTATATACTTACTCGAAATTCTACATCAGCATACCTACATACCTATATGTTAAAATTGCCGTCAAGAGATAGAAATGAATTATTTCAATTTTGAAAGGTGGAACAGGTTACCTACCTTAAATATGAAAAAATATAAATTGTTAAAAAAGAGATAACCTGAGCCAACTGTTGATAATTTGTATTTAAAACTTATTCTCACTAGTTCCAGAACAATACCTAGTCAGAATGACTAAGATAAATCAAACGTTGTTTTATATTGAAATTACTTGACCAATAGACTTTCCATAATAAACTATATATTGTTTAAAATACAAGTTTTCTATCCACAGCACTAATTGTTACAGAATTCCATCGCGCAAGATCGTCTAGATAAACAGTTCGTTGAACTGCCATTTCATAAACTGCCAAGTGGAACAGCATCACACATTATTGTTATAGTTTAAATTACTTTTGCGATGTAGAATTTTCTAGTTGTAAAATAATTTTTGTTGGTTATAAATTCATATTGAACGGAGTCAACACGTTAGAAGCCTAAATGATTCATTTAAACATAAGAATCAATAATGAAAAAATATGAAAATCAAGCTACTTATAGATACCAGAACCATCATTAAATTACACTTGTAATAATCTTAAGAAACGTAATTGAAAATAATAACTAGATAGATACCATAATCATTATCTGACTCCAGACACAATTCCTTGAATACGGGTGTTTTGTCTGACGCCTTGAGTTGGGTTGAATTGCCCGCCCTGTAGGGTATTGTTAGCACCTAGACATAACTCGATGTAGTTATATACAGTATATAGTGACTTTATGGACTTGCCATACTCCTCAGGTAACAACAACAACAATATATAGCTGGTGCTGTGTAAGAATCGAGCTCGTTATAATTTTAATTGTGTGGCTGAACGACAATATACAATATGTATATAATTCATAGTGAAACGGGCTGCATACTGCATAGGTACTCACTTCTTATTCAATGATATTAATATGGAAATGATACATGTGATAGATATAAATAAGTAATGAATAAATGTTACATGATGACATTGTCAACAACTTGTATTGTTTCCTTATCTCTTGAAATTAATATAATTCATTTTGAAAACTTTCCATGTACGAATATGTCCTAAAATGTAATAACATTTTTTGGTTCGGATATTACGAAATTTGTAAAAACGATAGAGGTCGTACAAATATCTTAGTCGATTTCGTAAATAGGTATGATCGGACAAGTAATTTCAAAATGGCAGCCGACTAAACTTTTAAAAAATCTAATGAAATAGTCGTTGATTAAATTTCATCAAAAAATATTTAAGTTATAGATATGATATGTCCCTACAACTTTTGTTTGAATGATTTTTCCCCAAAAGTGAGAGAAAAAAGTAATACAAATTAAAAACCGTGAAATTTACCGATCCACTGGCTACGAGCCATGAGTACTTTTTATAATCATTGCAATTTCTCTCTTCCCAGGAAATCAATTAAAAAAAAACAATAGCCCAAGTTTGTTTCACGAATTCTTCTTTTTGGGTTGCTGCTGTATTATCCATTTTATCCATATAAATTTAGGTGAAACGGCATGCGAGGGATTCTTTTTAGCATGCTTGTAACTTCAGTTGAAAATATAAAGACAGTCTATGCATAAATATACAATATCTACCTATTGAATACATATTTATTTAAATTTTTCATAATGGTTCAAGGATACTTATTTTCACTCTATCTGTTCCAAGAAAAAGACTGATCAATTGCGAGTTGGTTTCGCGTAGATAGGGTTCAAAACTTACTAGTTTCTTATATGTTTTTTTCTGTATACAATGAGTTACATTCTTAAAAATTCGAGGCTCTGTTGTTTCGAAGCTAGGGGAATGGTCAATGTTCGTATTTTATCCTCAATATCTGCTAAGCCCTTCATTGTAGAATAATGAAAAAAAACTATATTTGAACTACTCATAAGAAGCCCTTTGATTTGATATGTCATTTACTGTGATTTAAGAAAATTTATCTTTTCATTTTATAATAGGCTCCAAAGAATGAGCCTTCAGTATCAGAATTCGTTTATTTAAAGCATATATCCGCGTTGCGGAACTCTGTGTCGGTACGAACTTTCAACTTTCTCCGTTTTGTAGATTCGGACAAAATAGTCTGTAACATACAGACAAAAAGACACCAGAGGGAACTTACAATTCAATTGTACTTTTCTTACTTCAGATATACGGGGAACCCTAAAAAATATGATGAGCACTCAAATACATCTACGTGTAGGTATAAATTTACAATAGGGCGAGCTCCAACTTTCTTTAACTCTATGAAAATGTTCGGAGTGCTTTACACCAGTTTCTATTTCGTGCAGGTTTTAAGAATCAAGCCATATGCTGTTCTCAAGTATCTAACCAATTTTAAGCCAGTTTCTTCTTTATGTTTTCAATTATACTAAATACGTGATAATCAAAGATTGAAGGCAATGTTGAATTTAGGAAAATATATAAATCGTCTACTCCTATTAATTATACTCTGCACAAGTTATCCGAAATTACGTATATGCATTACTATTGAGAAATGTGTAGTATTCCCATCAACATAAATGAATGTTGTGATAAATTGTCAAATTGGTCTTGAATTTGGCAACAATAATCACAATAAACCTTATACTTACTATAAAGCAACACAACAGATCTGTCACCTCTAGATTTATTTTTAGTGAGACCGGTCAAGGAAAATTAAATGAAAACTGAACCAAATAATTGGGTGAAATTAACTTCTACATCATAAGTAAAACCTCGCTTATATCTTATGGGTTATCTGTTCGTTCTTTTGTATGCGTGATATGATATTCTAATTGAATTTCTCAAATGGGCTTCATATTTAATCTTGGAATTTCAAAACTGCTGTATTTTGTACGACTGTATTACATTTTTGTTTGATTCAAATTCTTAAGCATGATAATCGTAAAAATATATTTCTCCATAAATTGAGGTAATTAATTATCTTAAGAAATCAAAAGCTATAACAAAATTCAAGTTCTTTCACACAATGACAAAAATTAATTGAACTAGATGGTAAACTTTTCGCAAAATCATAAATCTTGAACAATTCCCCAAGAGAATAAAGGCAAATTTATATAGACTTACGAAATATTCTTAGGTGCATCCAAAATATACCAGTAAGTTATCAATTACATAATTATACCGCATTCCTTGAAGGATTCAAGGATTATAAAACATGAAATTTACTTCAGTTTCTTAATGCTTTACATAACATTAAGAATATAATATTTATTTTTTTTTGTAGTATTTACTCATCAAATAATGAAATTATAAAATAACAGTTGAGCAAACATATTTCTAGAAACACTGTTCCACTTCCATAAAATTCAGAGAACGCATGATGTCACAAGTTCTTTCAAGAAAACTCTCAGCAACAATTTCAAGAAAATTAAAAACATTAACATTGTTCATCTCTATGTATAGTGTAGGATACCTATATCATTATATTAGGTATATCTTATTATTACTTCTATCTTATCTCGTATCTATAAATGGTATTTCTTACAAAGATCAATCAAAAATTATTAGAATTTTTATATGGAACTAATAATAGGTATGTATATAGTTACGTGATCAACAGCTAATAATCATCTTGGGATCCATCTGGAATTGTCAGTGTCGGTATGGCAGTGTTGTCAGATTTACATTTAATTTGTTTCAAGAACAAATAACGGTAGATTCAGTCTGGATTGACAGAGATACAAACTTTTATATGTTTTTGTATACAAGAAAAATTAGATTGAAAAATGATAGCAAAATTTATCTAAACAATAAATCTATTTCTCGTCCAAGCATTTCTATCTATACCATCTTTACCTACAAGTAAGAATTAAAAAAATATTTAAGAATAAGTAGGTACATAAATCTATTCCCAATTATCAAGGACTTGCTTTGCTCTTAGAAATCCTCTATTCCGAAATATTCCAAATTTCCTAATGTAGTTTTCAATCATGTAAAATCTAATCTTGTTATTTTGATCATTAAACTCCCTTATGTAACAATCACGTTGTTAATAGCACGGTAGAGAATTTACCTACATTTATTACAACAAAAGAGCGAAACTGGGAGACAACATACCTACCTATAATAAAAGGTAAAAGGCACCTGCGATATTTGGAAGAAAATTTACATTTGTCAATTCTATATGTTGTATGAAGCTTTTCATCAATTAAGAATCATTCTTTGAGGCCAAATTCTATATATTTTGGTTAACTAGACGTTCCCTATTCCGTACTGAAGATCAGAACCGTTAAGAATGGCAATAAACCATAATTTCAATAATTTTCCACATAGAAGGAATGCAAATTGCAAGATAACTAAAATCCATTCCGTTGCTGAAATAAAGCTGTTAAACGGAGTTTATACAGCTTTGTAATGCTTTCACAGCATGTCATGCAGATTTGTATGGAATAGAACAAAAAATCTACCGCCATTCCTGCCACATCGGGCTAGAAGCAGCATATGGCAACCGCGCAGTAGGCCGCGCGATAGTTCAAGATGATGATAGAACGCGCTGGCGAACACCGAACGTCCGTGACCTTCCTTCTTCAGGTCCTCCGCTCCACGTCCCTCGTCCAGGTAATGTTACTACCTCATCTCGAGTTGGCTCTCCACTCTCCAATGGTGTAACACAAGATGGACACGACAGGAACATAGAGAAAGAAGATTAGTAGTTAAATATGAACATCCACATAATATGTTATAATTAATGTAACAATGGCTAATGGATATTTTTCTTGGAAATTTTGATTGGAAGCGTATTTCCGTCGTTGCAAGTTATATAACTTAACATAATCACTGTAATAGCAGAATTATTGTCTCAGAATTAGATAAGTGAGAAGAATCTAATTTTTCTTGTAAGTACATACAAATATATGGTAATATCCTCTTGTATGGCTGAATTTGAGGTTGGCTATTTGACAATTGTGGAATAATTTATTCGCGAATAATTCTTATATCAATTCATCTGCTTCGTTGAATTGTATTCCTCTTGTATTTGCTGCTTGCCTTCATATCTTTTCTATGATGTCCTGACTTTTTTGAGAACCATTTTCTAAGCTAAGGCTTTAGCAGTTGGTTTTCTTTTATATGGCCATTGTTTTTGAGATTTTTCTTCTATCTTTGAAATTTCGAATAATATTCCAACTATTTTTTTTTTTCGGTTTAGTTACTTTTTCAGAGAAGTTTCCTGTTGATGACATCTCTATTCAAGTTTTCCCGCACATATATGTTTCTTACAATGGATTGTTTTGCGCAATATAATAGCAAAAGGCAAAAAGACCAGCAAATAAAGGCAATAGTACCTAGTTTTAAAAGAGAAATATGTAATCCAGAGCCATTTCTAATGCAAAATATTTGTCCAGAAATACCAAAATACGGATTAAGGGTTAACTAAAAGGACCAGTAACATGTGAGACATGTGTATTAAGGGGATCTGAATTTTTTTTATTGAATATAGTGATGTGAGCAAAAAATATTGAGTTCGATCTATCGGTGGAACAGAACAGAAAAAGAAAAAAAATACGGATACAGGAACTAAGTATAAAAGAAATATGAGTAGGTGCCTATCCATTTATGGTAAAGCTCTGAAAATTCGGTGGCTAGAACATTTAAAAAAACGGAAAGATCACTTGCAATACTACTTTCAATTTTATTCACAGTACATCAGAAAACCTTTAGAGCCTTTATCAAATTTATTAGTTTAAAAAAATTACCTAACCAACTGTCAATGTGAAATACCTACCCCTTCTAGCCGGAACATATAATTGTGTATAACTGTAATTTTTTATCTCCGACGAAAACAGAGGGGCGTTATAAGTTTGAGGGGTGAAGATGTCTGAGGCATCATTGCTCCCAGATGGTTCGATTTTTTCTTTAAAAAGATGAAGTAACCCAGAATTATCTCTAGCTAGTTGCGTTTATCGTTTGTCTCTGTCTATCCTATCGGTGGAATCGTAGCTCCCAAACGGATGAATGAATTTTAATTTAGTTTTTTTTGTCTTAAATATAGGTCGAGAGTCTTCTTAGCTATTTTTGAACCCGGCCGAAGAAACAGGGGTTTTATAATTTTGAGATGTGTATGTGCATCGTAGCTCTCAATCGGATAAGCTATTTTTTATTTGTTATTTCGTTTGAACTCTTCTTAGCTACCTTTTCTTTATACTATTTTAAATCTGCAACCGTTGGCGTAGATAGAACCAAAAATAATTATCACAGAATCGCCACATTAAACAGCTACACTTTATTTTGTCATACCCGACAATTGTTTCGCCAACAAGGTTGGCATCTTTAGGGATTAAACCTGTAACTCCGAGTTACAGGTTTAACAAATATCTGGATGCGATTGGACTTCCAAGATTGGAATGGCCCACAAACCGGATCTCAACTCAATCGAACATCTAGATATCGGATGAACATAAAATAGCCGTTCGTCATCGTCCAGTGCAACCATATACCTTGCAAAGATTTCTACTGGCGCTGAATGAATATCAGGCTGTTCCTCAAAAAAGAATAAGATACCTTATTGATACAAAGCTACGAAAACAAAAAACTGCCATTGCTTCGAGAGTATGAAATAAACTTTATTGAAATGTTTTTGTTCAATAATTTTATTATAAAAAACAAGTGAAATTTTTGAAAAAAAAAAATAGTTTTTATTGGGCATTTAAGATTTAAACCGTACCGATGAGTACCTGCTATTGCTATCCTTTTCTCCATTTTAACTATACTTATGTATATGTGTTTGCCAGCAACAGCAATTACATAACAAACTACTGTTTGTCTACCACAACACAAAATTAAACTTTAAATTAACAATAACGTCTGACAATTGCGACATAACCATAGACGATCTTCCAGAAAGTACCTATATATACCAGAGAACGAGACGTATATATACGCTCCATGCTCGTGCGTAATTCCAGTGACGGATCCCATTGTCGTTCCATGTCGACAAAATAATGATCTTGGTTGAATGAGATTGAATGAGATAATTATAATTACCAATATTGGATCACACTTGGGGCTTAACAGGCGGCGAGATGTCTGCGATCTAAGTACGAATTCGAAATTTCAAGTCTCTAGACCGTATGGGGCCTAATAAATCGCTGCGGAGTCCATTGATACAAGAACCGAAAGTAATAAAAACTATTTAATAAGCTTCAAATCAGCATTTAATTTATTTTTTTATCTCGAAGAATAAATTAGATATTGGAATGAATTCCAAAAGAAATGTTTGGAATACATTTATTGATTACAACAAAATGTCTGTAAACAGAATGAACAACCTTGCTTTTCCCATAGGGTGTGTTAAAATTAGGGCAAAGAACAACATTTTCATTTACCCCTGTATAATATTACCGAATAAAAAAAATATTAAAACCGTTTCATGAGATCATAATAAATGGTACTCCAAGTTGTTAAAACTTCATGGAAATCGGATGAAAAATAAGAAAGTTACTAGAGATCAAACTTAGCATAGGTACATTTTAGGCCGGGCAACATATTTCGGTATATAATTATTCACACTTATTTATTTGCATATCCAATAGTTCCAGTTGCTTCTCTCCCCACTTAAATCAACACTTATTTGAAGTCTACAAAACTGATAATAGGCGCGAAAATTTTGAATATAACATCGACAGTCAAATATCAGACAACACCACTGAACCTAACCGAAGAAAAAGAAGACCGCGGATGATCAATGAAGTGTTTTGGATGATTTTCATGACTGATAGAGAACTTTAACAAATGAAACAGAATAGAGAGTAGTTCATCTATTCTTTATTTCAATGAAAAATTCATGTTTCAAAAAAAATAGATTGGATCACATGAATTGTACCTATTGTTTTTTCAGTATTTTATAAATGGCCTGATAATATTTTCCGTCAAAACAGAGTTTCGTAAGTGTATCCTCTAATTAAGTAATCTTCCGCTTTTCAGCTTCCTCTTTGCGAAACAAGTGCGTCATATGAGATCAACATTTATTTCCAACGCACATACGGATGTCACGTGGAACCTCATTTTTGTAACAAATAAAATTTGTATCATAAATTTAATTTTAAGGTAATATTCATAAACCGTGACGGCAGAAGTATTTATTGTACCTAGATGCTGTAACAAACTGGAATTTTAAATAAGATAAGGCGAAACCATCTTACATTCTGCTTTATAATATAGGTACCTAAGCAAACAAAGAACCGTTCTCACAGTCCAGCAGACGTTTTCTTGAAAATTACAACACATTCGCCAGATGTTCACGTGATAAGATGTATCATAGCAAATATTGAATAAATTGAATATGTTATCAACAATCGAGAATATTGTAATGATTTTACGATAAGTCGGAAAAAATCCATAGCAAATTTGTGTTTGTGAGCTACCAGCAAATAGCAGGAGGTCGGTATACCTTTAAAGCAAACAGTTGGTCTTCCATAGATGATAAATTTTCCTGCTATTATCGATATTTCAAATAATCTGATGTAGAAGAATGTTGGTGTAAATTGCTGACCATCGTGAAAGGAACAATAGTTCTTCCATGTGATGGCCATAAAAGGCAATAAGCACGCACATGAAAAGCGTGCTGCGGCAAAGAACTAATCTGTTATTAACAATGGCGTGCGTAAAATTATTTTGTGCATATGCGAAGGGCACATAGAGTCTAATATGAAAATAATACATGAATTCATAATATACCGAGCAAAATCCAACGAAAAATTAAATACCAGCAAATGATTATCCTGAATGACATAGATTTAAGGTAGAAAATAAAATTTTAAAGGTTCCGATACTCTAATTGTATGAGGTTAAATTATTTCATTTTCAGTTTTTACACAATATCTCATTAAACTATTGACAAACATTGATATAACAAACTAGCTTTTGCCCGCGATTTTGTGCGCGTGGAAAACTGCGTTCAAATCCTTGCGGTTGTTTTTGCGTGATGCGTGTAGAAACATAGAGACAGATAGACAGGCACTGCAAAACGGAACCTTTATTTTAAGTTAGACCTCTAGCAATACATCTCTGAAAATTGCATTCAATTTCATGTAGTAGTTTTTGTCTGATGCGTGTAAAAACATATAGAAAGGCAGACGGAGGCTATAAAATGTAGCCTATATTCTAAGTTAGACCTGTAGTAATAAATACATCGGTTAGAATTGCATTCAATTCCATGCAGTGGTTTTGCGCGATACGCGAACAAACATGCAGACAGAAAAAAATATTGAAAATTGTTGTTTTGGCTCCTTTTGCTCTAATAAAGACCCCCAAATTATTTTTTATTTAATATCTTTAATGTACAGACATCGGCCTGATGTAGTTTTATTATATGTATAAATGTATAGGTAGATGTGTAGATATTTTATATTTCACTGTTTCAAAAATCCAAATGATGGTACTATTAGAAATGTGGAAGTAATTTACAAAGCTGGATTTAACATGAACTTATTACCTGAAGCTCATGTACAAATGACATTTCATAGGCTGATGATTTTCTACACATAAAAATGTTGAGCAACAAGCTTCCTGAAGAAACAAATAGCGGTAAAAGTTAAGAAAAAATCATTGACAGATTAGAAAATGATGATGAGAGATCTTAGTCTCACTGCAAAACCCATTCGGGCAATATAAAATATAGAATATCAAAAGAGAAGGTGAACAAGTCCAACTAACGGCAAAAGAGGTACATATTTATGATCTAAATGGGACGAAAGTAGATACCTATACTAGGCCGGTTTTGGGGCGAAAGTGAACTGTCAAGATGGGAGCTGGACAGTTGACAGCTGACATGTCACAGGACTTCAACAATATTTACCACTATTTACTAAACACATTGCTAAAATTTTCAGTCACAAACAAATTATACATCACAGAACAAATAAAAAGAAAAATAACTCATACATTTTATTGGTCATAGTGATAGCTTTTATAGGTTACAGTTAAGGATAAGTTTTATCCATGTGAACAGCACCATTTCTTCGAAGGATTCAAAAATCAAATGCCTGAATCCGAATTAAGTTGAAACAATAGTACCGGCTGCGACCTCTATTGCTGAATAGATAGTTCACATGGTGAAAAAACAATATAGCGCGGTTAAGTTTGAGTTCGCACCATATTGAATTTGAAGTTCACATTTCACATTGATTAAGGTAATGAAATTAACAAAATAAATTCGTACAAAAGCGACAAGCCCTACAAACACTATGCGTGGACGAAGTACCTGAAAATGCTACTTTCAATGTACTGTAACTATCGTGACAAGAACCAGACATTCATCAACAAATATCTTCGAGAGGTTATGGATATAACCAAAGTTACGGGAATTATGGAAATATAGCTGCAAATATTTTTTTCTGATTCCCTCATAGTCATTCTTCATCTACTTGATTCCTCAATTTTCTGAATAGAAAATCTTTTTCAGCGAGGTACCTATCTTAAATGTATTGGATTCGTAATGAGAGCTAGAAAAAAATTCTCAAACCCGCACCCAAAATATAGCAATATCTCTAAGAGGTTGAATATATAAAAATGGGATTATAGTTCTCTTCCTATTACCCATGACGATGACAATAATGTCGGCTTCCGGAATTTCACCTTTATTATTTTCATTGAATAATGGAAAAAGGCTTCCTGCAGCGATCGCTGTACCGAAACGATTATTGTTATTTAACTGATGTTATGAAAATTATTAAACTTAAATCTAAAAATTATTCCACTTCACTTGTTGAGGTTATCATATCAATTACTAATCGGAATAATGTCGTTTCGTAGGTATTTTGCATTTGAGCGAATACCGGAATGAAAAATTAAATAAACCTATGCAGATGTGTTTGCCCACAACCCGTATTTCATTATTTCATTTCTGGCAGTGACCGGAAAGAAGTACCCAACGGTACGTAGGTTTTTTATCTGTCCACATTGCGTTCTAGTTACAATTCCGATCAGTGGCCGAATTTGCTCTTTGAACGTAACAAGTATACCACCTACATAGATATTTAATTTTTAAGTACTGTGACCACTCCAGAATACAAGTTCAATAACTTTTCAAAAAAAACGACAGAAACATAATAAATAAAGTAAGCACTAGGTAGGTATATGGCAAACGTACCCAAGTTTAAGAATTTTATAGCTTTTCCAAGGTTAAATTATTATGTGACACTTATATTTATGTTCTATTGATGTTTGAAAACAATCTTCGAGTTCGGCGCCAAGTTTCCTGATTATGTCGCAGTTGCAAGTGTCGCTGTACAAAAATATCTGTTTATGGTATTCTGGAGAAATCCAAGTCTCTTACTTTGTCTTTATAGTGGACATTTCAATAAACACTATGTCCTACCGCCTACCCATAGATATAGTACGAATAAAAATCAAATACTCTTATAGGAAGCACTTGGAATTGCATAATATAGTATTAGTTGAGTCTATATTATTTTGTTAGCAACAAACTACTTTCTTTATAGTTACATTATAGGACATAGAGCATAGAATAACTGCAGTTATCTGGTACCTTGACATACAAAGTATATAGAAGAAAATACAATCAATATAAATAATTATATATGATTAAAATTTGACATTAACTTTTTACATCTCATCGTCAGTAACAGTTCTCAGATTCATTTCCGTTGTTTTTAAAGTTCTATGTTGTGAATAAAATGATTCAAACTTTTTCAATTTCTTCCCATTTATTGGCGACCATCTGGTATTCAATAATCATATCGTATGTTTTGTTTTCTGTTGTAATGAAAAAATATTTATAATCGATATTTGCTAATATAGATAGACTGAGAAAAAAAGTAAGTGCTCAAGACCTATATATATATATATATATATATATATATATATATATATATATATATATATATATATATATATATATATATATATATATATATATATATATAATGAATTTTTAATGATTGGGGTTGCAGTCAAAATGCCAATAAAATTAAAACTCTTTAATCAATGTCGAGCTTTCGGTAACGCTTGTTACCTTCATCGGGACAAAAATCGTGAGATTAATGAAATTTACCAGCTACAAACATTTGTTATTATGCATTTAACCCAATCATTAAAAATTCATCATTAATTAGACAGTCAAGAATTTACAATTCATTTTATATATATATATATATATATATATATATATATATATACATATATAGGTCTTGAGCACTTACTTTTTTTCTCAGTCTATCTATATTAGCAAATATCGATTATAAATATTTTTTCATTACAACAGAAAACAAAACATACGATATGATTATTGAATACCAGATGGTCGCCAATAAATGGGAAGAAATTGAAAAAGTTTGAATCATTTTATTCACAACATAGAACTTTAAAAACAACGGAAATGAATCTGAGAACTGTTACTGACGATGAGATGTAAAAAGTTAATGTCAAATTTTAATCATATATAATTATTTATATTGATTGTATTTTCTTCTATATACTTTGTATGTCAAGGTACCAGATAACTGCAGTTATTCTATGCTCTATGTCCTATAATGTAACTATAAAGAAAGTAGTTTGTTGCTAACAAAATAATATAGACTCAACTAATACTATATTATGCAATTCCAAGTGCTTCCTATAAGAGTATTTGATTTTTATTTGTACTATATCTATGGGTAGGCGGTAGGAAATAGTGTTTATTGAAATGTCCACTATAAAGACAAAGTAAGAGACTTGGATTTCTCCAGAATACCATAAACAGATATTTTTGTACAGCGACACTTGCGACTGCGACATAATCAGGAAACTTGGCGCCGAACTCGAAGATTGTTTTCAAACATCAATAGAACATAAATATAAGTGTCACATAATAATTTAACCTTGGAAAAGCTATAAAATTCTTAAACTTGGGTACGTTTGCCATATACCTACCTAGTGCTTACTTTATTTATTATGTTTCTGTCGTTTTTTTTTTGAAAAGTTATTGAACTTGTATTCTGGAGTGGTCACAGTAGTTAAAAATTAAATATCTATGTAGGTGGTATACTTGTTACGTTCAAAGAGCAAATTCGGCCACTGATCGGAATTGTAACTAGAACGCAATGTGGACAGATAAAAAACCTACGTACCGTTGGGTACTTCTTTCCGGTCACTGCCAGAAATGAAATAATGAAATACGGGTTGTGGGCAAACACATCTGCATAGGTTTATTTAATTTTTCATTCCGGTATTCGCTCAAATGCAAAATACCTACGAAACGACATTATTCCGATTAGTAATTGATATGATAACCTCAACAAGTGAAGTGGAATAATTTTTAGATTTAAGTTTAATAATTTTCATAACATCAGTTAAATAACAATAATCGTTTCGGTACAGCGATCGCTGCAGGAAGCCTTTTTCCATTATTCAATGAAAATAATAAAGGTGAAATTCCAGAAGCCGACATTATTGTCATCGTCATGGGTAATAGGAAGAGAACTATAATCCCATTTTTATATATTCAACCTCTTAGAGATATTGCTATATTTTGGGTGCGGGTTTGAGAATTTTTTTCTAGCTCTCATTACGAATCCAATACATTTAAGATAGGTACCTCGCTGAAAAAGATTTTCTATTCAGAAAATTGAGGAATCAAGTAGATGAAGAATGACTATGAGGGAATATATATATATATATATATATATATATATATATATATATATATATATACATATATATATACATACATATATATATAATCTAATGAAGGAATTAGTCAATTAGTTGGAATATAAGATATTCAGTACTGTTACATTTAGCCATGAATGTTTTTAGATATTCTCGAAAAATTACATAATTTACACAAATTAGACCAAAACCACAAATTTTGCAAGCATGTTTTTTGTTTAAATTTATTATGAAGTTCTTTATGAGCATTACTGTACCGTTCTTTAAAATAATAATAGAGATTTTCATATTTGTGAATATTCCAGGAATATAAGCGTTATGGTTGTGATTCTCTGATTCCTAGCTAAGAATGGCGGATTGCAGTTTGATGTCCCAGAAATTTGCTTATCATAAATTGCAGTTTTAAATGTTCCATATAAGAAAGTATTTTCTTATCACGGTATTTCTAGAGCTCTTTTTCAATAATTCTCTTCTATATTTTTTATTTGTTCATTTTCGACTTTATTGGAATCATTAGCATAGCATGCTCAAACGTTTTCTTTTGAGAAAGAAAGAATTAATTTTGAGAGACTCAAATAGGCAGGAATATAATTCGATTGTACCTTTGCTTTTCTGTTTGTATGTATCGATGCACGCACCTTTTAAATAGTAAACGTGCATCGGTTTGGTGATTCTTTTTTCTTGGACAGAATTGTCTTCAGAAATGGTACTAAAAAAACATTAACATCCAAAATATTATTCTTCTCCTTGAAAACCGTCCTCAAATAGGGTGGACAGGACAAAATTTTTACTTACAGAAAACAGAACATCATTTCCAGCAACGTTCAATTTGGAAAAAAATCAAGGGTTATTTTATTTAGCAACTTTGAATGATCATGGCAAATAACTCACAGGTATCTGGGGCAAGATTCTTATCCCTATATTTCGAAATCACTGAATATAATTATTCGTATAATGTGGAAAATACTATTTATTATCCAGTTACGCCATAACGCCCATAATTAATAATTCATATCAAATATTCTGTTGTTTGAATTTCAAAACTTTTGTTTTAGAGAAATATAGGATATAATCCATTTCAAAAAGAGAAATAGTCATAAATTTTTTGTATTACTTTACAATAATGCGTAACTTTGGCCTACTGGAATGCTCGACTAGACATATCTATTGGTATAATCCTGAAATCTGAACTCACATTGCACGCGATTGCTCCCAGTGTGTAACCACCTTTAAGGAACAAAAAGATTTTTGAATTCTTGACTGGTCACTTTTTAAAATTTTACAGTACATATTTGCACTATTTGCACGATAATTATCCTACACTGAACTAAAAGAAGCTTATTTTATTATCCTCTATTCTCACTTGGTTGAATTCATCACCTCCGAGTTCACTTGAATGACCATGTCAATTCCAATAGCTACAATGTATCACGTGACAGCGTGACATCTGGTCAATTCGCTTTCTACGGCAAATGTATATTCAAGCAACGCTTAAAGAAAATTTCTCATTAAAGACCAATAAAAATACAATATTTTCATTTTAAAATACATATTCGATTTTTTCAAGCATAAGGTTCTAAAGTTTGGAGTACTTTTTTTGATAACGTTGAATTTATTCAACTTCGTTGTGACGTGAATTTGGAATTCATCAATTTTATTAGCCGACATTTTTCCGAGCAAATTATAAATAGAGTTAAAGTTTCTCAAAAAGAATAGATTCTCCAGATGTTTTAAACCATCACCCCACAATTCGCAAGAAGCATTTTTCATGGAATATGGAATACCCTCAAACTAAGGTCATTTATCAATGAATAATTTGCTCCTAGATATGTCACTTGCTAAGCACAAAAACTTAGTTCCTAAGATCAGTAAATCATAATAATAATAATAGTGCCTTTAATCTCAGATTCCTTGTAATAAAACTGTAACGTTTTATTAATAATTATCTATCTATCTAGATTCTTCAGATAGGAGATTGGAATGTTCCGGTACTAACAGAATGTAATATTTAATATAACAAGCTCGGTCCTACTTTACAGGAAAATATGTTTAATTCACATTTTTGAGTAGTTCCTAGTGCCTTAGTCATTCCATAGTCATTAAAATTGTTGAACATTTGCCCATGTTTACTAATTTTAATTTAGCGGGAAGAATCTGCTCTAACTCTCTAAAGTCCGCTACAGACGACGCACCCTTTGCAGCATGTTTCCTTGACGAGAAATTAAAATGTCGGAAGGTAGATTTTCTCTGTTGTGGCTAGAAATGATTGGAAATAGAAATTAAATCAAAATTTCAATACAAAATACGCTGGAGCATTTATCAGACCGTACAGCAGAACAAGCAAATAATCTTGCAACAAAACATGCCTCGTCTGTAGCGGGCTAGACTGATTTCATTTTAAATATCTAATTTAAATTTTGCGAAAAATGACTTTTTTTATTTTGGTCAGACATTTTTTTTTATTTATGAAAAGTGGCCCATCAAACTTTTGGGGAGAAGGATTTTGAAATAATCAATATAGAACTCTCTCTAAACACTCCCATACCCAATAAAATAAATATTTCTTACAAAATAATGGACCGACGTTATTAGTTGGTGCACTGAAAAATACATAATAATATTAATTCTATTGGTGACTTCTGAAGTGTGCAGTTGCAGTTAGATTGAGAACTTTTGGCACCAACTTCACAAGTACCAGCACCAACAGATTTAATATTATTTTGTATTTTTCAGTACACCAACTAATAACATCGGTCCAATTTTCTGTAAAAAATATTTATTTCACACTTTTGAGTGTAACATTAGTCACGAAAATCGTTGAACGTTCTCTAATATCAATGAAGATAGTACTTACTTTCAAGACATCGCTGCAGAAATACGCAGTACCTATTTTAGATGTTACCATTTTACCACCGTTGTAACTCGGAAACCGTAACTCTAAGGAAAAAATGTTCTGCATAACTGTTGCTACAAATAATAAGGTCTTTCATGTACTTAGTCTACACAGATTTTTAATTTTCGAAAGAAATCGCCCTCTCTGCATAGCAAAAATACATATATTTGAGAATATAACATGCCTCTATCTCAAAAAACCGTAAATCTTTTGAAAAAATGTTTAATTTAAACGTTTCCGGATATTGTCCTATCCTTAACTATACCACCTCAGATTTTCGAAAAAAATCCCCTCAACCCCCTTCGGGGGCGGTTTTCGGAGGGACACAGATTTCGGATTTCCGTTTTCATAAATATGGGACTATTTCTCAAGCCTCTTCTTTCAAATGAATCAAAAATTATCAAAATCAGAGTACGATTACTATATAAATGGCGCGCACACCTCCTCTGTTCGGGGTTTGTCGGTCAATAAGCATCTTCAAAATCAATGCACCTCTACCACAGCATAAGACTAATGCCTCTACTATGCAAAGTGCACGATGAAGCATAAAAAAATCATAGAGTTGTATTGCATACCACCTTTCTAGGGGGAGTCAGTCAAAATTGAGCACTATCTGTTTCTTAAAATCTTTAAATGAAAATGGATTTTCGTCTAGGGAACGTTTTTTCAGTGATAACCATTTTCTTTTTAAACTCCGTATTTGCTGTTTATCAATAATTTAGATAAATAATATTATATTACTTATACTAATATGCAATGAATATCTTGGTGGTGGTTGGTAGGAAATTATATTACCTACAGCATACGAGACAAAGTTTAGCTGCTGGTTGTTTTTTGTCTATATCGGCGTGGATGAAGCCGAAGTCTTTTTTGTTTCTGTTTTTTTTTATCTCATTGAATTTGAGACACATTCCTACAAAGTAACTTAGAAAGAGATAGTCGAGGCCTGTCGAACAATAAATATTTTGATTGTTTTTACATACAGTACATACATACAATATTCACACACACGCCATGCCAACATTAACATGATAACTTTTCTCATGTATAATCCAGTTCATGCGCGAATGTATTCCAGAACAACTCGTTTTTGGTTATCAGCTCGCGGCGTTATGTATATCTTTTTATGTAAATCCATTAGTTATATAGCAGATAATAATTTAGACTTTGTTGTTGTATCAGTAGTATGTCGTACCTGCATGCAGATCGCAGTTGGTATTTATATTGCCGAGGAATTTTACTTCGGCCACCATTATCGTCGCGTATTGCAAAATGTTAAGGGAATGAAATAGAAATATTTAATCGAGCTTAGGTTTCCATGAGTTTGTATACCTAACTAAAATCTACAAAAAAAAGTTTGATCTAGAATTTGAAAATAGATGCAAAAGAAGAACTTTATTAGAATCAATTAAGTATCAACTGTCATATTAGCATTCAATATTCAAAATGTGAATAAAAGAAAAAAATATGTGAGTCTTTCCATTCACACGATTTTCGAGCCGCTCTCGAACAAATTCCATCAAATATAAAAATCATCTGATCGGGTCGTGTCACCATTAATTGTTTTTATTATGTCTAGACAAACAACGTTAGTCATATTAAATTTTGACGTAGGAGGAACCGTTTAGTCAGAATATAAAAAGATAGAAATTTTGACAGTTCATTTGACCATAAAGTTTTTCCTGCCTTTTCTCAGAGATACGCATTACAGCTGGATTTCATCAAGTTTTATCGAACCGTTAAAGTCGTTTTCGTACCAGTCTTGAGCGACACAGGATTCTTAGCTAAGCAACCAGTGCGACCAGAATGTCCAATCTGGGTAGCGGTGTTAATAACATACAAAACAAAAAATAAAACAACAAAATCGATCCACTCGTTCCTGAGATAATCTCAGACAGACAGACAGATAGACCAATGGCATATGTTTTGGACTCAGGGACTAAGACCTCTGAAACATAACCATCTGCTGAAAACCGGACATCGGAAGTCTTTCACGATTAAAATACTTTCTTTAGTAGGTTACCTACTTAGGTTAGCTGTAAGATAATAAAAGGTGAAGAGATTGTTTCATGAGAAATGAACGCTAAATTAGCGCAGACTCATATTACCAAAAAATATCAAAAGTTCAGAAATTTTAATTAAAAATAAAATCGGATCTCTTGTCCAATTTCATATCTTTCCTTATTTATAATTTGCGCTTTCATCTCTAAAGTCATCGTTACCTATGTTATATTTCTAGTAGTTAGAATTATAGTATTCGCAACTATATTGGAACTATTGCACATTTAAGGATTATTATTTGTATCACTGTAAAAAAGGCAACGTAAACCTAATGAGTTACAATAATTTTATTTTGATTACCTACATCTCTATGAGTCAATAACGTAACTTTATCAAACTGTACTATTCGACCTAGTTAACTTGACAATAAACCTTAATTTATTTAAAACGCAACACGTATCTTTATAATATAGGGTTTTTATGAACCTTTAAAAATATAGACTCAGACCAACTGCTTTTAAAATAGACTAAAAATTATATTCATAGGTTATCGAAGTCAAAGTTTTCAAAAAATCTAAGAGAAACAACTTTCTCATATGAATTTATATGGATATATATGTTAGGCTCCAAAGCCGAAAACGCTCACTAAGCAGAAAAAACGCCCAGAACATGTTCTGGCTTCCGTGAAAGATTCACAACACGAATTTTTGCGTCCTGGTTATTACAATTTTGCTGTAGCAATCACTATCAAGGAAATAGGCTTCTGTCACTACTTGTTTCAGTTAATGTGTAGAAAAGATTTTTCCCGTCGTCCGCGGAAATTTTCTCTACTACAATTTACTGGGTTAGTTTAGGTTGATACTTCGTACGCCTACTTTTGTCAACAGTGACTCGTTCCCAACTGCGTAAATAGGATCGTGAGTTAAAAACCAAATCATACTGCCTATATTGGTTGTAGCCGCAAAATGATACGTCCATAACGCGCTTTGGCCTTTTTATCTTACCACAACGTGTTATGGCAATTTTCATAAGAGCCACTAAGCGAATTTCGGGTCGTGGCAAATACTGTTAAGCCACAACGCGTTGTGTTTCTTTGGAAATAACCAGGACGCAAAAATTCGTGTTGTGAATCTCTCACGCAAGCCACAACGCGTTCTGGGCTTGTTTCCTGCTCAGTGAGTGTTTTCGGTTTTAAGATCAAAGGATTTCATTGCCTTTGTATAGATTATTGAATTTATTGCATGATTAATGAGATTTCTTAACCTTAGTTTAAACAAACTTGTTGAATATTCATTAAAACCCTTTACAAATAAGGCATACATAACTTAATTTAAAAAATCCCGATGGCCTGTAGTCAGCGGAAAGGTAAATTTTTCAAAATTCATTGAATTGAATGTTATTACATATAATTGTCGTATGTGTCATAGCCTTGCGATTAGAGGTTTTTGTTTTGGCTGTTGAATATATAGCCGACAGGGTTCGAGTTCCACTTCAAGGCAGATTTTTTTTCGTCTATTTCTTTTCAATAAATATACTTTTTTCTTTAATCAGGGTCTATATTAAGATCTCCAGAAAATGTACAATTACATCAAATTTATATTGAGTGTTCATGTTTTATCAATATTTGTTATTTTTCTTTATTAATTTAAATTTTTTTACCTGTGTATTTTATGAAAAATTGCTTTGAACAAAAGTTGTAGGTACTGATTATACTATAACCTAAAATTGTTTTTGATGATATTTACACTACGGCTCTCTTTTGATAATTTTTTTAAAATGGGATATTACGGAATTTGTTAACACGATAGAGGTCGCAGTTTTGAAGGTATCAAGTTCAAATTTACTACACAAATCAATCTCTCAAATATTTCTATCGAGTTCGTTATTGGGCAATATTGGGTAAGTACTTTCAAAATGGCGGCCATACAAACATTTTCTGGAGATCTTAATATAGACCCTGATTAAAGAAAAAAGTATATTTATTGAAAAGAAATAGACGAAAAAAAAATCTGCCTTGAAGTGGAACTCGAACCCTGTCTGCTATATATTCAACAGCCAAAACAAAAACCTCTAATCGCAAGGCTATGACACATACGACAATTATATGTAATAACATTCAATTCAATGAATTTTGAAAAATTTACCCTTCCGCTGACTACAGGCCATCGGGATTTTTTAAATTAAGTTATGTATGCCTTATTTGTAAAGGGTTTTAATGAATATTCAAAAAGTTTGTTTAAACTAAGGTTAAGAAATCACATAAATCATGCAATAAATTCAATAATCTATACAAAGGCAATGAAATCCTTTGATCTTAAAGCCGAAAACACTCACTGAGCAGGAAACAAGCCCAGAACGCGTTGTGGCTTGCGTGAGAGATTCACAACACGAATTTTTGCGTCCTGGTTATTTCCAAAGAAACACAACGCGTTGTGGCTTAACAGTATTTGCCACGACCCGAAATTCGCTTAGTGGCTCTTATGAAAATTGCCATAACACGTTGTGGTAAGATAGAAAGGCCAAAGCGCGTTATGGACGTATCATTTTGCGGCTACAACCAATATAGGCAGTATGATTTGGTTTTTAACTCACGATCCTATTTACGCAGTTGGGAACGAGACACTGTTGACAAAAGTAGGCGTACGAAGTATCAACCTAAACTAACCCAGTAAATTGTAGTAGAGAAAATTTCCGCGGACGACGGGAAAAATCTTTTCTACGCATTAACTGAAACAAGTAGTGACAGAAGCCTATTTCCTTGATAGTGTTGTGAATCTTTCACGGAAGCCAGAACATGTTTTGGGCGTTTTTTCTGCTTAGTGAGCGTTTTCGGCTTTGAAGCCTAACATATATATCCATATAAATTCATATGAGAAAGTTGTTTCTCTTAGATTTTTTGAAAACTTTGACTTCGATAACCTATGAATATAATTTTTAGTCTATTTTAAAAGCAGTTGGTCTGAGTCTATATTTTTAAAGGTTCATAAAAACCCTATATTATAAAGATACGTGTTGCGTTTTAAATAAATTAAGGTTTATTGTCAAGTTAACTAGGTCGAATAGTACAGTTTGATAAAGTTACGTTATTGACTCATAGAGATGTAGGTAATCAAAATAAAATTATTGTAACTCATTAGGTTTACGTTGCCTTTTTTTACAGTGATACAAATAATAATCCTTAAATGTGCAATAGTTCCAATATAGTTGCGAGAGATTGATTTGTGTAGTAAATTTGAACTTGATACCTTCAAAACTGCGACCTCTATCGTGTTAACAAATTCCGTAATATCCCCATATATATATATATATATATATATATATATATATATATATATATATATATATATATATATATATATATAAATATATATGAACCAAATGTTTTTTTGGACTAAGTTATAGACATCTAACCTAGGGATCAGGACATATGAAATTATGCAGAAATAAATGCAGCCGTATTCGTAATCAATCTTTGTTCAGTACTAGTTCAGTTTGATACTAAAACTGTCACTTTTGATGTTATCGTTAGGTTTCATAGTGACTATCAAACAAACCAATCTAGTATTGAACTATTGATTATGAATACGGCTGACTACGTTTATCTTACCTATTAAAACTACATTCATAGGTAGGAAATAAAATTAACAGACAGTTGAAAGTGAATACTCATGGTAGTTATTGTGAATTCATTTTATTTGACTCACTATTTTTAATTCTATTACCAATTCAATAAATATTATTTTCATGATTTCAGCTTTCCAGTGCATCAATTAATGAATTACATCGTTTCTATTTTTGACCGACTCCCTAAACGGAAGAAGTATACAATTCGACTGTGTGTTTCATGTTCGAATGCGCGATTTGCATAGTAATCTTGCTTTGATTTTGACATTTTTTTTCATTTCAGAGAAGAGAGCTGAGAAATGGTCCCATATATACTTATTCACTCCTTTGAATGATCTTACGTTTGAGGAATGATAATATTTCAAATAACTACGTTTGAAAAAAATTAAATGATGATTTCACGACAAGCAATTATTATTATTATTATATTCGTCGTTATTCTCCAGGTTTCTCGCTTAGCTCAGCGTCCATATCTCCGCGCTGTATGCGAGCCGAACAAAGGTCAAACACGTCATAAAACTTTCCAGCGTTTGATAGGTAATGAACATTCTTGAGGGCTTATAGTTACAAGAAACTATTCGCCTGTGACACCGACTACTCTATCGGCAAGTCGTGCGCATGAAGATTACCAAAGGCAATTGGATATTTGTAATTAGATTGAACAAGATAGTACTGATGGTATTAAAGCAAACCGAGATTATGTAGGTATGATATGAGGATACCTATAAGGTTTAATGCATTTAACTTGAAGTATATAGACACAAAATCAAACTTTGACAATGAGATCTCCCAGCATAAATGAAAATAACCTGGGTATATTGTGGATACTTCTAAACATGGACAAATATTAAAAATTCATATTAAAAAAGAATAGTTTAGGATAATATTTTCCATCAAAAAAATATACCATAAGCATAATAAAGATATGATATAAAGTCCAACTAGTCAAAACTTTTCACTGTGATTTCCTCATATACCTATTTAAAGCTTCTCACAAAACCAAATAAATTAAATACACTTGCCACTTCTTCTACTTCTTGTATTATCAGTCTTCACCGTTATATCGCATGCTTCAGATTGATACTCTCGTGGATACTAGTATAAGTTCAAATATGTAAGTACTTATTGATTATGAAATATGTCTCGTCGCCCTACGAGAAACTTTCAACACCTAGAAATAATAATATTTTCTGAAATGCTGATGTGTTTGATAATCAATGTGATTAAGGCATTATAGTGATATTATGCGATATTGTGATGATATAAATCGTTCGTACTGTATTTCATAACCATCATGATTATATTAGGCACCTATAGGTAATTAAAATTGATATTCGTACTTAAACTAGTCGAACCCGATTCCTTGTCATTCAGACAAAGTCGTAATATACAGGATGTTTTTTTTAGAAAATTGCAGTTTTGCTATATCTAATAAGGACCCTTTATGACATAGAACACATCTGTCAAAAGAGAACTTATAAACAAGGCTCGTCAAAACTTATGACCAACATTTAATTTTTTTATAATTGAAAACAGCGGAGTTATCAACCACTAATTGGAGCGGTGTTTTGAAGGAAAATAAAGGAGATTAATTAATTTCTCGTTAACCGTTAGAAATATTTAAATTAATATATCAAGCAAAAGTAACCAAAAGACATCAGATACCTCTATAAAATAATAATATACCTATAGGACATCTCATTTGAAAACCCAAAATTGTTAATAGGCACTTTTGAACAAATTTTTAGTAGGCAGATCTGAACGCATCATTTGAATAAGAAAATGTTCAGAACGATCCTTTGCAACACTCTCCTTAAGCTTCTGCCTGTATGTTTAACATTTTTGTTGAAGAATACAAAGTTGTTAAATTCCCTTGCATCTCTATATTATATCCTCACAAAGAGTACCTAATGATTCTATTGAGCTTTCTTTGTGAAAATAATACAAATAGTAGGTTTTAATTACCTATAGAAATACAAAAATTGATAGATAACTCAAACACACACCTGTGTATTTGATCCTCTTGCTCGCCCAAACAGATCAGCATTTCGACCTCTAGGAGGCTTTTGATTTCGTTCTGGCTTTATGGCTTCTAATTTGTGAACATGATTTAGTATAATATTAAAATCTCGCGATTTTTGAAATCAGTGATATAGTACTTTATTAAAAATAAATTAAGCCGTTCTTTCAAGAAGAAGTTTTTTAATGAATCTTAAATAAAAAGGCTGTTGATTCAAGGAAATCATATATATTTTTTCGTTTTCTTTATACCATCAGGGTAAGATGATTATGATCAGAATAGGCTATTTGTTATTTACCAACCCATAGGTGTTTCTTAGTCATATTTTCATGACTTTTGAAATCACAACCTAGTCCATGTTGCTGGCTCTTCACCTAATATTAGATTATATGACTGGATTATTCTCCATTTAAAATACTATTTATTATAAATTTAAATGTATGAAACAAATCGCTCCGAACCGTCGATTTGTAATATTTGATGCGCATTCTTTGAATATCTTATAATATGTGTAAACAAGTTGGCCTTTAAATAAGATATGGACTTAAATATTTTTTAATAAAAACTCTTGGATACTTTTTATTTATTTTGAATTTCTGATAACAAACACTGGAATACCTAATCCTAATTTTCATGAGAAAAAATAAACTCAAAACTAATAAAATCTCAAAGATCACAGTATGTACCTATTCATAAGACTTCCATAGCAATTGAGTGCAACGTGTCAGAAATTGTTTTCAATTAGCAGTAATTATCATTGTTGTAGAGTCAAAATAATAATATTAGAACAATATGGCATTTTTACGGAGAGACAAACAGCCGTATTCATAAACAAATCTGTGTTTGAGAATAGTTAAATTTGATTGCTAGTTACCTACTATGGTAACGATAATATCATACATGAAAGTTTTAGAATCAAACTAAACAAGTACCTATAAGATAGCTAAAATTTGTAGAATGAATATGGCTGAAAAAAAAATTAACTGACTACAACTGCTCAATATTTTTAACGGTAATAAATTTGGACACTCTTTAGCACGAAACAAATTAAAGTTACCAATTTACCTACTTGAATTTTTTGTAGACTAAATATATGGAACCATTAAAAAACAACATTGACAAAATAATACTTAATATCTAATTTCAGGACTATCCTTGTATAATCTGCATCAATAATTAAAAATTGACAGGTGTGCGGGATTATACCTAGATTTTTATCGAATTTGATTCAAACATTTGCCTCTTTGTATATATATATATATATAGGTAGATACATCTACCAAGACCAATCAACATATTTTTTTTTTAAATATCCTTCGAATAATTTATGGGAATTTGTGATTTCCATCTAAAATGACAATTAATAAATTATGATAATCTCAATAACGGCCGCACTCAAAGCAAAATTCCATATGCATACTAATATATAAAAATATAATATTCTATCCGATTAAACTGGCTACATCCACATTCCATTTACTACTAATTTAAGATCATTAGTCAACTGTTGAAGGTAGTAAAGAAAAATTATCATAAAAATAAGCAGCACAGCTGCATATGTCACATAGTTAGACTCTCGAAATTGTAACCAAGAATTGCAGCCATTACATTCGCCGAGTTCGTGGTACATAGATGAGAAACATACCAACATTTGATCGTACCTTAAGAGCATTCCTCGAGGTCTGCGCATGTTTTTACATTGGTTTTATGACTGCGATTCAGATTTTTATAGCCCCCAAGATTTAGTGCCTATACTCGTAAGTTTAATAATGATCAATCAGAGTTGATCGTTTATTGAAGACAAAGTCTAATTGGGTTCAAAGTACATTTATCATTTTTTATATTAATTTATTATATCTTACCGCCATTGTCACTGGTCATAGAAGGAGGTGTAGTTACCTGTAACTAAAAAAAATATTATTGTAATGATTAAAATTTCATTCCATATATTGTCAAATCAAAGATATAATTGCATCTACGTCATCATTTTAAATTATTTTAGATAATTTCTGAATATAGTTTTTCAGAAACAATTACTTTGACAATAAGGAAAGGTCTGTTTTGAAATTTATTAGGTTGAATGGTAGAATTATTATTATTATCATTTAAAAATATTGCCTTTTACTACCTCATAAGCTAATTTTCCAAAAAGTAAATATTTTATTAAGTACTCGAAGAAGTAGATCCCATCATTGTTATTTTTATCATTTTACACTTAGGTAGACTAAAAATTTTGAAACTTAAGTGATTTCGATATATAACATCATTTAATTATATCAGTATCAGATTTTGAACTACTTCAAGCAGTACCATAAGAATAAATATAATTTTGTATTTTTCAAAAGAGTTACGGTAACTAAAGCAATTAAACTCTGAAACATGTGTGATTCAGCTATTTGGAAGCAGATTTTTTTTCGAAAATTGAAAATATGAGACGGACAAATTAACGGCACAATTGATTATATGCAGCAACATTTAAATTAAACATTTTTTTCTGAAGAATTACGGTTTTCGAGTTACAGCAGTAAAGTCTGAAACATGTGTATCTGCTGCGCCATGTTTTTCGATTTCTGAATAATAACAAGTACAAGCTAAAACTTATCGGATGGATAGGTACGATCTTCTTTGGTATTCGTTCAACGTTTTATGAATAATGTTCCACTCAAAAGTGTGAAGTAAATATTTTTTACAAAAAATTGGACCGACTCTATTAATTGGTGCACTGAAAAATACATAATAATACTTATGCAATTCGTGCTGGTACTTTTGGAGTTGGTGCCTACAACGAACTACAACGGCAAAATTATTATTTTGTATTTTTCAGTGCATCAACTAATAATGTTATAGTTATAAAAGCAGGTACCGTTCTTCCTTCGTGAAATAAAGATATTAGAATAATAGCTACTTTGAAGTATATGAATTTATTTGCATTCATTTTTTAGAAGTTCAATTTCGGTAGGTACTGAGAATTATTCAAATCCAAGTTATGCAGAAGCATTAAGAGTTTTCGATTTATTCAGTCTAAATTTTATAATCTAGCCTCTTTGCATACACTGGTGCAGAAATTAGAAATCATTAGTTATTAAAATAAATATTTTTTACAAAAAATTGGAACACTATTAGTTGGTGCACTGAAAAATACAAAATAATATTAATATTATTGGTGCTAGTATTTTTGAAGTTGTGCAGTTGCAGTCAGATGGAAAACTTTTGGCACCAACTTCACAAGTGCTACCACCGCTGTAACTCGAAAACCATAACTCTGTGGAGAAAAAATAATTTGGCATTCTCAGATTTTAAATCGAAAGAAATTACACCTTCCACATAGCGAAAATACACATATTTTAAATTTTACCATAGCTGAAACTCGAAAACCGTAGCACTTTTGAAAATTTTTTCGATTTAAACGTTTCCGGATGTTTTCTTATCTTCTTCTGCCGTTTCGGATTTTCGATTTTCAGAGGGAAGGAGATTGCTCAATAAATTTATGTCAACATACAACAAATGAGCCGGTTTAAATTTATAAAATAAAAACATTTTAAAATTGTGCCATCAGGGAGCTTATGTGTTCATAAGTAGATTTTCTTAAACGACTTATTGTAGGTAATCGCAGAACTACCTATATAGTGGGAGTTTGTAAAGAGCTTTTTGGGACATACTGCGTAAGTATATAGCTTATTATGACAATGTTGATATATATTCTTTGTGTAAGGCATCTCTGTGATGTAGAGGTTCAAATTTGTAATAGATACCTACATATTTTTCGATAAAGATTTATTTACCATAACTGTCATAAATTCAATTTCAATAAAATATTACAATAATTAAAATATTGGAGCATGCCGACATAATTAACAAAGGATTACTATGTATTAGAGCTTCCGTTGTACCACGCGAGCTTGACACACTTCTATTGAAACTCGTTCTATCACAAGAGGCTTCTTCAACTATTAGTAGTAATCACTTCCGGTGCTCCTGGGTTACACATTGAAGAAATTGGAACGGTATTATTTATAATATCGATACTATAGGTAGGTATAGTACAGGATGCAAAACCGGCTAAAGGTAGAGGTACAGCTAACTGAAATCTTCGCAGAATTATGAGGGTGATCCGGTGGAAGTTAGAGATAACTATCAATTTTGTTTTTCAACAACTTCCTTTACCGCATTAATTGAACATAGAACGGTTACAATAGATCATCTTGATTTTTTTCTAATTTAAATGCTCGTAAGGGATGATAAGCTTTTTACCTACGTAATAATTAAAACTAGTCATACAAATCCTTTTTCACGTAAATTTGTTTTCAATAACAGCAATCAAGACAAATACCTCAATATTACAATGAATATCAACGTTATACCTAATAGTAGTAAGAAAAATCTTAAATTATAGTAAATAACCTTAGTACCTAATAAGAAAATGTTGAAAACGAAACATCATCATGACGCCGAAAACGACGAAAATTATTAAAAACATTAAAACATATAGCTTTAGACCAAATTGTGAGTGTATTTTTATTAAAACCACCAACATTCGCGTATTTCTATAAAATATCGTAATAGTTGACAGTTTCATGTAAATAAGAAACAAAGGTAATAACGTAACATAATGGCGCCATGGTCATTGTAAAAGTACAGAGTACAGCTTCAGAGCACACACACACAAACTTTCACATACATTTTTATTACATGATGGGTTAGCTAACATCTTCTTTTTCACAGACTGCACCATCTAGCAACTAAAAGTTACAAGAACCAGCCGACCCGGTTCAAGCCAAGTGTAAAGCAATCTGTTCACCGGTCACACGATAAAGGTTGAGTATTCAAGTGCTGCGTGCTGCTATTTGTAGGTAGATGGCGCGATGCACACCTTATAGTTGTATAATATGTTGCCTATTCTGTTGGGATACATGATATCGCCCTTTATATAAAATATATTTAAAAAAACAATATTATGTGTGAAAAAAAGTATATACTATATATTCTGAATTAGAAAATTTATATAATTTTTATATTCTTGCGAATCGTGGTGAAAAATGATTTGAAAATAGCAATCCAAATTTTCAATTTAATGCACATACCTAGGTACCTAGGATAATGAAATTTTGCACATCAATTAACATTAATCTATTAATGTACGGATACCTGATTTTTATAATATATGAATACAACGTAATAATTTTTCTAAGATTATATAGCTACCCAAGGTAAACAAACATCATATCTAGAATCACAAGTTCAAGACAATAGCTAGTTTAGCTTGAGAGAATGATATGCCTGAACTACCATAATTGCCAGATGGTCATGGTTCAAAAAACAACCGAATATAGGCGGCATGTCATGACTGTAATATGATAGTATTATCCGAACTTTTCTAGAATTTAAGACATTCAATTGCAGAATCACTTATTTTTGAACGACTTCTCAAACGGTGAAAGTAGTTTTACAATTCGACTGCCTGCTTTTTTATGTTCGTTCGTGCCTTTAGCATATGTACTCCGATTTTATGTTTTGTTTTTCATTTGAAAGGGGAGTTACCACATTAAAAAGATGGTATCAAAACTACCTATAACTCCACTACCTTCAAAATTACCAGCAGCTGTAGAAATATATAGATATGTAATTTTTACTTTTTCAGCGCAACAATTAATTAACAAATTTTATTGTGCGTAGAGGCATTTCTTCAATTGATAGCATGGCAACACTGTGGGAAAGTATACCTAAATTCATGCTTGAAGGATTTCTTAGAAGGTACTCACGACGTTGCCGTTTTATGAAAGACTCTACAAAGTATCTGCATGTATTACATTTATGTAATATGACCTTAGAGAATAGTCATTATTCGAAATGGTGAATTTATGTAGTTTTAGAATTTATCAACTTTGATTCATTTTAGGAATAAATTCAGTTTGAATTAGTATTTCATATTCTTCATACCTAGGTACTATTAAAATAATTTATATTAATTTAAAAATCTTCCTTTACGAAAGATGTTCTTATAGATGCAATTTTGATGTCGATTCTTCGCGCTTCTTATAACAAAACAAGCATCAAACAATCTATGTCCATTTTTGATGTGGAAAGCATAAATGATGATCAATAATGCCGATCAGTAAGATTCAACTTATTATAAAAACCACACTAATAGTTTAGTTACTGAAGAGGGCTTGAGGATGCCTTATGAAAAAGAGATAGGCTGGGGGTGTATGTAGGTATATTTTTCCACAACCACCTGACAGTGAAAAAATACATCTTTTCAAAAACAATATGTGTGTAAAGTTGTCTTATTTGCTTCTGTAGCAGAGAAATCATCACAGACGCAGGCACACGACATTGACTCCGAAGAAGACTACAACTAAATATTGATAACCCTACGCCCTCTCTTGATGACTTAAACTAAAATTATTTTATTATGTATACACTAAATTATCTTTAATTTTGAAAATATAAAAAAAAGAAGTGTGAGTCTGGGTGGCCCGGAAAGGATTCGTTACTAAAGATTTTTGCTCAAGTTTTCCAGAAAACTACGACAAAATTTCTATATTTTCATTAGAACAAAAAATGGGCTGTTTTTTTTTCAGATAAAATATTTTTAAACAATAAATGTGTTTTATAATGAAGATGTAGTTGTACAATGTATATGAATACTTGTTTTCATTTGATGACATAGGATATTTATTTTTTTTGGTTCAGTAGATTTGAATAAAACAGTTTTAGACAGATAGACTCAAGGGGTCTTATGAGCGTTCCGTTTCGGATCAACACAACTCTAGAAATGAAGATTTCTTTGTTCGCTTTCTATGACAACGTTTCTATAGTATTGTTTCGATGCGATCCAACCGATCAGATAGAACTGCATCATCCACGTGAAAGCCACGCTATAAATGGACTGTTTACATGTATTGATCGGATATCGGATGCTACGATTCAATTCGATACGATAAATTTTATGATTTGAATTGATTGAAGTAGATCGGAGGCAACTTTTTTACGTTGGAAACACATAGAATTCGAGTGACAGAAGTGACAGTTATCAATGTTGACATACTTGTGTCTTGTGTCTATAAATAAATAGATGATTCGTTTTCGACTGGGGCACCAATAAGCCACAAATATTATTCATTTTATACCTAAAATAGAACTACAATATAAAAACACATCATTAATAATAATTTTATAGGTAGCTTACCTTGCTACTAACCTTCTTCGTACCTACTCGATGCCTGGCCATTTTTTTCAACATTAGAGCATAAGTTACAGCAAGAGTTTGACTGCTCAAAAGTAGATAAAAGTAGAAGCAGGCAACAAGCTTTATCCGTAGATGAACCATTGCTTTAACTTCTAGTTGTATACAAAGACAAGACAAATATTATTGTTTATAAAACAAAACAAGGAATAATTTCAAAAAAACGAATACGCAAAAAAACACAAAAAACAAAGTTTAAGCTAGGTGAGACATCGCAAAATATCAGTGAAGGTTTTTTACACGCAGCAAACAGACCGCAATAAATAATGTTAGGTTATGATGTTGAACACGAACACCTCTTAGGCATATGCATCTTTCGTTTTTGAACATTCTTTCTCTTTTCCACTTATGTGGATTGCGATTAGGATTGAATAGTATTTTGATGGATCCGATTAAGAAGTACAGGTTAAAAACGGTATCGATTCCAAACAACTAGCATCCGATCGGTCCAATCGGATCTACAATTTTCGTTAGAAACGTAGTCATTTTTGTGGTTCAGAGATTTTCCTCATAGCCACATAGGTAAACTATTTACTCTATGTAGGTAAATGTGAAGCGATTGAAGGTAGATCATTCGTTCCTATAACTGTTGTCATATTACAAAGAACGTTTTTTTAAGTTGGTACGTGTTTGTCAAAATTAATTTAATGCATAGAAAGGAAATTACATACTTGGCCTTATAAAAAATGTGCCTACTCTATATGTGGGTACATGTATAAAATAATAAAATCACATAAAGTTACCAGTGATAGAATAAGATTTCATTAGTAACCAAATGATTATTACGGCTGTTGTTGTACCTAGGTTGTTATATCCATAAATTTATTTACTTACTAGTATCAATATTTACTAATACGTACCTACTTAAATATTGTTAAGAACATAACTGATAGCAATTGCGCTACTTTATGAAACTATATTTTTCGCATGATATATCTTGACATAATAATAAAGGATATCGTTTTATCTAATAGTAATTGGTCATTATCTAAAATAATAACCAAAATTGAAAAAAAATATGTTTCTGTATAATCACGTTCGAACACAAAATACGATCTAAATTTACACCATGGTAGTATATACAGTGCGTCCCAGGAGTAATGTCTAAATTCAATCAAAATTCAGCCTTTTGTAAAAACGCTCTGACGTTGATATGTTTTTATGGAAATTCATATATACAGGGCGGCTCTAAAAAAAATGGCATGTGAAGATCTATTTTTTATTTCGTTATTCAATTTTGCTTCTATAATTTTAAGTATTTTTCGTGTACCATGTCCTATAATTATTATACCTATACTCAACAATTATCGAAAAGACTTTGTTCGTTAAATTCATATTAAATTCAGCGGAGTTCTTTGGAAAAAACGCCCCTACCTGTCGATTTTTATGTTATAATTTATTTTTTATGCTAAATGTATGCATACAGAGTAGCTCGTTACGACCATCAAACAGCAAACACCAAAATTGTATTTAATTTTTCAATTATGCATGAAGTTCTAAGTATGTGTCATGTATCAGTTATCGAAAAAAATAATAATGAATATATCAATAGGTACCTACGACCTGTATATTGAAATTAAAACAAACTCTAGCTAGGTACCGTATTTGAAGCGAAATTTCATACCAGTTCTATGGTGACAAGTCAACATTCAGAAACAAAAACAACGTTTTGCTCGATTTACAAATAAATCCATAAAAAAGCTTATTGAAATATTCAATCTTATTTTTTTCGATAACTGAATTTAAGTACCTATACGACATGAAAAATTTTTAGATTTCCAAGGCTAATACGAAAATGGATAGAAATAGGTGTTTTCATTTGAAACAATGAAGTTGACTTATTTTTGGGCTGCCCTGTATGCATGAATTTACAATCATACAAAACACACTGCTGAATATTAAATCAATTTAGACGTTACTTTTGGAACTCACTCATACCGATATGTTCATTTGTATTTTTTTTCCTTACATGTTTTATATCAGGTACCTGAAACATAGGTACTTAGAATTTGAAGAAAGATTAAAAAATGAGATAAAAAATAGGTGTTCTCAGTAGAAAAAACTAAATTGATGATCGTAACATATTTTTGAGCTATGTTGGCCCTCTCAAAATTCGCAATGAGAAATAGAGATCGAAAGGTTCAAGCGTTTTTACAAAAAAGACACGCCTGACTTTTAAGTGACTTTAGAATTCCTTCTGAGACGCACTATATATTTTATATTTTTGACGTAATCCGGACTAATATGTTTTTTAGGAGTTTGTACTAGATTTTGTAGAGTTTCGCTCAATATAATAATTTTTTGTAGCTTTACGAGTGTTATTGCGACTGTGCAATCTAAAAGAGAACTTTAGAATGCAACCACATCACTTATAATTCATAATATATTATCGCCACAGCATCCACATTCACTTAATAACGTTGAATGCTACGTGACTGGAGGGCCTATTTTGAATTCATAGAATGCTCATTCGAGATGTTAATAAGGCAGCAATAATAATCCAGACACAACACTCACTTAAGCCTGGTGCAGACGTTCAGATCAATCGTTGCGATCTACTGTACCACAACACATAAGTATATTAAATTGAGCGTATGAAATATTAGTATTAGTACAGTACATAATCACAATTTCTAATGTGGCAGAATGAAAAAAGCAGTGGCCACCAAGAACTATTAAAATATTATTTATATTTTCATTCCTTAAACAAGTGTTGGTTTCTGAGCTAAGAACTTGCAGGGGTATAATTGTAGAAAATTTTGAACATTTGTATGATGGGCATGTATCTAAAGATTTTAATGTGGCAATTAGTCTCACATGAGGTATTATTATTTTTCTTTTAATTAATGCGGTTACCATTTCCTAGTAAATTGAATCATCTTCTATCCTCGAGGAATTATGTCTTATGGCAGTCTTTTGGTGCTAGTTTTAACTCATTCAGTTTATAAAATATTTGTTTCTCTATAAAAGACTTCATTCATCATCTTCCACTACGATCGATGCAGTTTAATCGTGTCGTGCATAAAAAAAACCTGTACAAGAGCACACTTTGTATCGTGTAGAGATTTTCCCCATTTTTGGGTTCAACTGCACAGTGCTAAATGTAAAAATTTATCGTCCAATTTAATGAAGCGTCTGTAGCGGGCTTTAGTTGGTGTGTATTAAAACGCGACCCACCCAATTGCAAGTAGTGTGGCGAGATAAACGTGCTGGAGATGTTTTGCTGATTTTTCTTTTCTTGGTGTGCCTGTGACATAGCAATTATTATCTGAAATGTGAAGGACTTATAAGCAACAATATATAACATGATATCTTAAAAGTCCGTTGCTTTACAATGACGAGTAGTTTGCAAGATAAATAGCAGGTGTTGAAAGTTATATATGCTAATTCCATTGCTATGCACCTTAATTGGATTAATTATTAAAATTCCAACAAGAAAATAGATTAATATGTTGAAATGCGTCAATCAATATTCATGAAATTTGACTTTATTTTTATTTAGACAATTCAGATCCGTAGAAGATTTCACATGAATAAAAATTTAGTCAAAGCTTGCTGTTTGTGTGTGATCCTCTCCATAATGTTAACTTTCCATTAGATAGATCTATTAAATAAGGGTTCTTATTCCGATAACAAAGTGAAACGTTAAATATTATAAAACATATATCATGTTAGTTTTTCATAATTATACTTATCAAATGTAGTAGCTAGAAAATTTATAAATCAATGGATTATATTATTTAATTTAGTTTCCGAGAGAAACTCCCGACGAAACTTTGACATAAACTAGTAGATCACTTTCATTCGCGAAATTTACCTTTTAAATTATTTATTTATTTTTATCTTTATAACACTGATTTTAGTATCAAATACCAAATGTGGTAAAGGCAGAATATGATTACAGAATTGAAATGGAATCGAATAGAACCAGGATGAAGTCGATATCATTTTTTCTTCGAGATAGTTGAGCCGAAAATTGACCACAAGCACCTGTACAGATGCACATACAAATATATCTTCCTAAACACCATTGTAGCCGAACTGTAGGGACCTTAAAGAGATATGTATGTCAAAAAATTATCTAGAATCGTACCCGTCACAATATCTCTATTCTTGGAAGTTGGAAATTTGTCCCAAACGGATTAGTATGTACTGTTGACATTTGAAGTAAAGAAACTATTTTTAAAGAACTAGGATCTAAAAAATACAAAATAATAGATATTAATTCAATTGGTGCTGGTTATTTTGGAGTAGTGCAGATATAGGTAGATAACAGATTTTTGGCACCAATTTCGACAGTATCAGCACTAGTAGAATTAATATTATTTTATATTTTTTTAGTGCACAAACTAATAGAATCGGTCCTAGTTTCTGTAAAGAATGTTTATTTCACATTTTTGAGTTTAGGGTTTGTTATCAAAATCGTTGAACACTCATTTATATACATACAGAGATTTCAAAACATAGTACTCCTCTTCCAAATAAAAAAAAACATCAATATCGGAATACGTATACTATGCAACCCCCGCAAGCGAAAATAAAAATAACAAAAAAGAAAAATAATGAAAAGAAAAGTACGCAATTGAATTCTATACCTAATCCGTTTGGAAAGTCGTTCGAAAATAGCACAAATTATAAGACAACCGGAGATTGTAGTATGTACCTGCAACAGTATAATAAGAATAAATATAGTTTAAAATAGCTATCTGTTGTTTTCTAGATTTTAGAGATTAAGATATAGAAATCTTCAGGCAAACCAACCTAAACCGACTATCGACTCATTAATGCCCGATTCTACTGCAAATGATAATGGTTTAAAAAAAAATTAAGGTCAGTATATTCTTATCTTAACAAAATTTACTACAAGATGAATTTATGGAGTTTCTGTATAGTTTACAAAACACATCCTTCCTGTTCTGATTGGCCCCATCAAGTTTTATTACCTTTTATACTCGACCAAAGCTCCAATAAAAAATTTGATTGCTTTTAGAAATTTATGAGTCGAAAATCATTCTAGAGAATTCAAATATATATCATAGAAAAATTACATGAATAAGTGTATAGTACAAATAATGAATTTAAAAGTAAGTACTTCCGTTGCAAAGAAGGAACAGCTTTGAGGTAGCATCCGAAGAATATTCTACGAAGTTTTGTTTTGTAGCGGAAAGTTAAATTCTGTTGGCCATTTTAAGTGAAGTGTTCAAAAATGATGTGATATTATAGCGGTAAAGTTTTTACGTTATTCAATATCATTCACAAGAAAAAAAAGATTTTTCAAAATATTCAAATTATAACTATAGGTATGCATAAGGAACAAGTTTATAACAAACAGGATATTCTAATTTGTGTTGATTTAGAATCTACCCTACAAACAACAATTAAATATCTATAGGACACAGGAAGTTATAGATTACATATGTTTTAACGGCTACGTTAAAATAGGTAGGTAAACTGAATAAATTATAAAAAGTTTTATATTCATTGACTTCGAGGATAACTTTCAAAAGTAATTAGCTACATGAATAATTATCATACATATTAAATAGTTACTTATAGGTACGAAAACAGCTTATTTAAAAAATACTTATAGGTATGTATAATGTAAGCTGATGCCCTAAATTACAAGTATTTTGGATGACTTTTCTTATATTATAAAATGCACAACATTTTGATATTTTATTCATTCATTACATTCGGTTAAGAGTAGGGGATCTAGTCAAAGTTTCACCTGAAAGTATCTCATAGTGTCATAGTGAAAGTATCTCATAAGATACCCTTGTGTTGTTTCATCAAACTATTCGTTATGACATAACATTCATTACGGTTTTCTTCTTTGAAATTACGAAAATTGACGAATTTTACGATGGTGGTGTTTTGCTTTTGTTGGACCATGCAAAATAAGTGAAATTGTAATATTTCGGGGTTTGATTTCTCAAGGGGAGTGAGTATTTCTACTGTCTGATTCAGATTTAAGTATTCAGGTCTAAAATGGACGGTTGTTGTCTGGTTCGATGATTGGTTATTCCTGTAACTATTTGATAAAGATGAGTATTCTTATCAACATCATGAAGTATTTTGCAAGTTCCTTTCTATTTATAGGGTTTGACCAGACCAAGTCAGGTTTGTTGAAGTCCCCAACCAGTAGTTGTAGGTTTTCAGGTATACGGAAGAATTTTACAAATTTTGCTGTTCTTTTTTTCACTTACATTACCTCATTAGGAAGGTTGGTACATAAATATACCTAAATTAAAATAACCCTGTACATACACAGAAACATGATCCGCTTTGAGAACCATTCTTAGTATTGGTATTTACTGCTTGTTTTTTCTTCGATCAAGGCTACAGTGATGTAGGTATCATTATATCTTCAACTTTCTCGAATAACTGAAACCATGAAACAGGTGTCCGTAGGTTACCATATAAATCAGATTCAATTAAAGCCATGATATAAGCATTTATATTTTTTCATCAAAATATAAACTATTTGAACTAAATAATTCCGTCTTAGAAATTGATTCACTGTGGATTATTCCTTAATTTATATAAGTTTGGTAGAAGTTTGCGGAATATATCATGCTAAAGATATTTATTAATTATTATTGGATAGATCAACTGTAGAGTTTTATTTATTTATATTTGTCATAGTCCTCGTTAATCATCAAAAAATAGAAAAAAATATTTTCCTTCTACTCTATCTAAAAAATACCGAGAGTAATAAGTTATGAAAATGATGTGATCTCTATTGTATTACAGCAATTATACAGCAGAATACAATAGAGCTCCCATAATGATCGTATTTTCGAAATAGAGTATATGAATGTCTAACATCATCAACACTACCATGCACCTATTGGAGTAGGAACTCAAAGGAACAACATTTTAACTAGTTTTATACTCGCATAGGTAGGTAATAATAATAATAATAATTTATTTATTTCACAACATTTCATAAAATTTATGCCGTAAGTCAGACTTTATCGAAAAAAACAAGGTACAGGTGTACAGGTATAAGATATTATCAACAGTCTCAGAGAATAAAAATATATTATTCTGACTTCACTCATTTCACAAGCATTTTTAAGCCTGATGGACGCAACCCCTAAAAGCCCCATTACCAATTTTCACTGATAAGTAAACAACTAATAAACTTCACCAACGCTATAGTCCGTGTCCAGGAAATCGTGCAGCGAGGCATGGCACCAAACACGGGTGGAAACGTCCTGGGATAATTTCTCACCTTATACGATTGCACGATATTGTGGGTACGGGGTATAGTCAATGCCTAAATATTAAGCAATAGCTGTTTGCGACTTCGTCCGCATGAATTTAGTTTCCCAATATCTTTAAAAGGAAATAACTATTCTCCTGACACACTGAAACTGAAATCCGTTCATTAATTTCGGAGATCTGCGGGAACAAACAAATTTACAAACAAAAAAATTAAAAACGTTGTTTTATATTCCACTAGCAGTACCCCGCGCGTTGCTGCCGTAGCAGTAATAATTGTAGAGATATATGAAATTTTAAATAAATGGTTATGTTGGTTATTGGCATGTGCAGTCCAATAGAAAAAATGAATAAATAAAACGAATTTCAGACTAATCACTTTAAGTATTAATGTATTATCCCTATTTTAAATTACGATTACTTACAAAAATAACTTGCTGCTTTTATACACTTCAGTGGTAATATGATATTTTTATTGTAATGCTTTATGGTACACGATCATTTTTTACTTGCTTAATTATTTTAAATAATTTACTTTTATCACCTATATTTCCACAGTGTTAGATGGAGTAGGTTTAATATTTGTCCCTGTCCCTACCAGAAGTGCTGCCCTCTCGTAGCGAAAGGCCACATTCTTCTCTGGAAAAAGGTTCATTATTCCAGATAGTATAGGCGTTCTTTGGATAATGGTTCTTGACGTGTATCTGACACCACACTAAGAAAGCGTATGGGAAAAGTGGTGTTTACACTATTTTCCTCGCAATCTTTACAACTTTTCTCTCCATAAGAACCTTCCTTATGCTTTAACGAAACTATTAAAACAAAAATTATCCGAACTAGTCGAGCCGTTCTCGAGTTTTGCGCTCAGCAACGCATTTGGCGATTCATTTTTATTTATATAGATTACCTTTCTCTTATTATCCCCTGTCCATTTTTGAAATATACCTTCAATGTAGCTACAGACAAACCAGCACGCTTATTATGTAACCGTAACGCAACTGCCCAGAATTCTGGTGTCAGGCATCAATATTGGTATCACATAGCCTATGACGAAGTCGCAACTGGAATCATTGTTGCCTCTACCGAAGCAACAATGAGCTAAAATTACATTGAATTAAACATATTAGCAACCAGCAACTGCTTAGCAAGCAACCGCCTTACGGAATACAATTTATTTTTGGGTTGCTTAATTTTACATATTAAGCGTGCCCGTTCTACTGTTTTATTATATGTATAGATTTGCCAACAGTCCACCAACTATTATGGCCCTAAGGCAACACCGATTCAGCGATATGTAGTCCTTAGGCAATCCTTAAATAGACACATATGGATTTGAGTTTCAATATTTGACCACAATTAATTTGACCTACAAAGAACAACTGAACATAAAAACCTCAGACAATTGTCAAAAATTTATTTACTTCTAAGCTTAGGAGTTATATATTTCGTGAAAAAAGAGTTGCTGCCTCGGCGTTGCCTATATGAGGCATTACATGGATAGGCATTGCTTTGTTTTTCGTTAATGAAAATGGGAATTATAATCCAGTTTGTCTTCTCTCTCTTGGAATCATTATTTCATCATGTTCATTGTCTTGGTTTCTAATTATTGTACCAAGAATTTTTTCACTGCTGTCACTTCGAGCATACTCTGTTTTTATATAACATGCTTAGAAAAATGATGTAAATTTGAACTCACTTGAGGATTAACAGTAAAATATAGTTTATACAACATTTTGAAGAGAGAGCGAGAGAAATGGAGTTATCAATTATGGTAGTGAAGGGATTTTTATTGTATTATGATGCTTATTAGGCAGAATACTAAAGAGATCCCAAACTTATAATTTATTACTCTCTCTCTCCCTTGTTGAAATGTAGGTAGAGCGATAAACTGAAAACATATTAACGTCTTCAAATAAATAGAGTAACTAACATTAGTTAGTCTGCGGCTTATTCCAACTGCATAAATTCAGAAACAGAAAAGGGCAATACCTAAAAATTTACGATTTTTCTATAATCTGCCTTATTTTTTCAGTATACCACCAAACAGTAAATGTAAAAGTAGAAACTTTCAAATATTCTACAAAGTATCTCTCTTGAAGGCTACTCTCATGTGTTATCAAAGGGCACGTGCTTATATATTACTATATCCGATCAATATCAAAAGACTAAATTAACAGTAAGAGCTTCATACTAGGACTTCCTTGTTTCAAGAGCTTCTTGTTAGGGCGACATCCTTCCTTAATTTAAGAGTTTCTGGATGAAAATCTGCGTGTCGCACAATCTCAAATAGGGGTAGATGAGGGCTGATATAGTATACTTGAAAAATACTGCTGGTACAAAGGTTGAACAACACATCAATTCTTCAGAGGTATCCAATTTCCAGTTAATGCGTCGCCAGGAATTTTATTGTTAAGTCACGTTGATATCGAATGGATGAGTTTGATTGAATTCAAGACCACAAGTGTTTTATAGACTACGGTTATTTGTTACGTGAGATAGTTATCTTTCTGCTTAGAGAGAAATTGTTTTTTTTCTTCTGATAAATGGTTAGGCTATTTAAATAAGGATCTTTGAATAAAAATAATCGTCAAATATAGAAATTATTATTCACTTATTTAGTGATTGAAAGAAACAAGATAATATTAGCATCATTATCATATTATATCAAAAGATATCTTATTCAGACTCACTTATGAAGGTGAGAAACTTTTGCACAGAACTCTTCACAGTTACGTAACGGGAAGTTAAGGTGTTAGAGATTTATCACCTTACCTATACTCAATATTATTTTTATTTTGGATGAAGCCACATATTATAACTAATTATTGTAATACTACAGTCTGAAAAATACTGTTTAAATGCTATCATTCGTACTTATACAGATATGACAGCCAATTTTAAGCGAAAGCTATCACATAAGGAGATATCAGGTGATAATAGACAAAAAATAATAATCTGCAATGAAATCTATAAAGAATTGTGAAACTACATGGACTTTCACTAGTCGACGGAACTGGAAAGAGGCTTATAATAATAGTTTATTCTATTCAAAAATATTGTATTTGTAGGAATGCTGTATAGCAATGCTTTAGTTATTTACTTGCAGTAATATTTTTTTAGTTTGCATTGTCTTATTCCTTCTATAGATCTTGGTTACCTTTGTTTAGCCTTATACAACAAAAATATGATTTTTTATTCTGAAAAACATGGGTTAGAGGAAAATCTTTGCAAATTTATGTTGCTGACATTCAAAATTATTGGTATCATTTTATATATATTTTTAGATAGTGGTATCCAAATCAATGCCTATACACACAGTCGAAAAAAAAAACGATTTCAAGAATTATTTTTCACAAATAACTTATCAGAACTTCGATGATCATTATAAAAGGAAACGTGCTCCGATTTTGATGTTTTTTTTCATTGGAAAGAGAATCACCAAGAGAAGGTCTCATGAAATCCAATATGTCCTTCCTCCTTAAAATTTCGCCAAAAGAGATGGAGGCAAGTATTTTTAAAAAACAATGAAAATTTTATGTGGAAGCAACATTAAGTTAATAATAAAAAACAAATCAAGGGTTTCCAAATTAGAGTGTTAGAAAAATGGAAGATTATTGCTGCTATATTTCGATATCACTGAATATATAGTGATTTCGAAAAGTAATGAATAAATTTATTATCTCTGAAATTTAGAGTTTTTCGAAAAAATACACTGGAACGTCGATTATGTTTTAAATAAAGGCAATTTTTGACATACGACCCATATTTGAGACGTAATCAATTATTCAAGATATGACGTCATCGACAATTTTTTAAATGACCACACCCAATTTCGACCGTGCCATTTGAAAAAGCATGTCATTTTACGTACATATCGTCAAAAAATATGGTTGTCTGATGGTAGCCTTAGCGACCGAGAATGTTTTTATTAGTGAGAAAAAAACTTTAAATCTTCATTTTATAAAAAATGTGAAATTAATCATTATCATTAAATTTAGTAAAATTCAAAATTATATTTTTATTTTAATTTTTTATTTCAACTATATACGATAAGGTAATCATATTTTTGACGATGTGTACGTAGAATGACACGCTCTTTCAATTGGAATGGTCGAAATTGCGTGTTACCTTTAAAAAAATATCGATGAAGTCATGAAGTCATATCTCGAATATCTATTACGTCACTAATATGGGTATTATGTCAAAATATGCCTTTATTTAAAACAAAATTAACGTGCCAGATGATTATTTTGAAAGATTCTTAATTTCAGAAATAATGAATTTATTCGTTACTTTTCGAAAGAATTGTATGTAAATGGTTCAACGATTCTGATGACAAATGAACCACTCCGAAATGATAAATTAACGTACATTTTCGAAGTTGATTCCAAAAGTATTAAAAATTAACAGTAGGTAGGTAGGTATTTAATAAAGTCGGTCTTAGTTTTCGTAAAAATTGAATATCAACTTTGTGAACGAAAGCTATTATGATTGGTACTAATTATCTGATTGTTTTTTGCTAAGTTCAAGTCAACTATGTAAATAGATGACTGCTGGAAACTTTAAATTGACCATTTTTTTTATAAACTTCAACGGTTTCTGAGTTAAAGCACTATGAATATGTAAGATTGCTACCGCTATAATGTGAAATCGCTGACTAGGTGAGCGTTCAACAAATTTGATAACTAATTAAACTCAAAAAAATGTGGAATAAATATTTCTTTCATAAAATAGGACCGACTTTTATTAGTTGTTGCACTGAGAAATACAAAAAAATATTAATTATTTTGTCTATATAAATACATAACTTCAGAATCGCCAGTACCAATAAAATTATATTATTATGTATAAACACAAAAAAGAATTCAGTGCACCAACTAGGTACTAAAAGTCGGTCCTATTTCTAGTAAAAAATATATATTATATAATAAAGTTTACTTAACTTTTTAACTGTAGCGACATATAGATAGAATTTAAAAAATGCAAAGTAGTAAAGGAGAATTAGCTTTTAGAATAAAAGCCATTGAAATCATGCACCAAATATAATCTTCACATTCAACTATGCTGTATCAGTTGATATGATGTACTGGAGACATAAGATGAGTGGAAAATTATTCTATTTAAATGTATGGCTAAGAATTAGATTATTATTATGAGTCACAAGCGCCATATAGAATATATACAAACAGCCCGATTAATATCTATGAATTATTGTTTTTTCAAGTGGTGATTCAGTAATCAAGTAATGTCCAGTCATAGAGTCACGCAAGGGCTTATCCAAAACACATTTCAGTAGTGAAACATGTAATTGGGTCTTTAAATCGTATCGTAATATAAATATTTTTCAGCAATAATTTTATTGAAATAAGCTATTTCATAGTGCAAATTTATATATGATTTCATTACCATCAAAGAAGTACCTAGGTACACGAATTTGGTGCATTTATACATATTCTGCATTTTTTTCTCTGTTTAAAAGACACCCAAACTAAACTAGCAAGGAACTAAGATTGATTAATATGGCTAACAGAATCCTTTATTAATTACAGGACATTAAGTAATTGACTATTTTCTCAATTTAGATAACACACTATATTCAATATTTACTAGTAATGTTAAATTTCTCAAACAAATGTATCGTCAATCCAAAGATAATGTTGTATAATGATTTGTTATTGAGAAGTAATAAATGGTCGCAATAGTTGAAACGATAAAACCGTGCAAGGGGAGAAACATATACCTAGGTTTTTTTATACTAAGAATCTGGGGTCCAGAATTAAGAATTGGTGTAATGTGTAAATTAAAAAAAAAATGATTCTTAAGATAGAATGAGATAGAAGTTGATTTCAAAAAAGGAGTAGAATCAAAGTGTGAAGTAAAAAAACTAGTATTCCATTTGTAATACCTAAAACAGTTTGGACTCACTTCCAGTATAACCGGAAATAAACATTATGTTAGCTATATAAAGCCACCACTGCAAAGGTTCAGAACAAAAATATTTTTGTTTTCGTCTATTAGGCCCCTTACCTTGAATACCACTGTATATACAAAAATGTAGTATTAATATAATTATGAGTAGAAGTTGAGATTATTACGTGAGGACATAATGTTATAATAGGTAGCTGAGATTCTGAGAGAAATCTTAATTGTTACTGCTCGAGATGTTAGTCACGTTCATAGTCACGTTCACACACAATCTTGGGTTTGTTTTTGTTTTTCGTACAGAAGAGTATATCTTCTCATGGTGACAGTAAAATTGGAGTAAGGATGAATCAAGTATATAAAGTTCCTCTAGGGCACGTGTGTGTTCAATCTATATAAGGAGCTAAAAAATTGGTCCGGAAGCCCGGAGTATGAAAATCCTATGAATAAAATGTAAAGATGATTTTTCTGTTAGTAAAATATACTCTGAAAGACCTGGAGGGAACCATGTTTCAAGATTTTCAGTTTTTTTGCTCGTGATAAAGTACTATGTCGGTTCCTTACAAAAAGGAAAATATTTTCAGGAGAAGAAAAAGAAAAACAACACATGAACTAAATAAGATCTATATGTACATATTATAATCAATCAATAAATTTTAAACTGGTTCCAATTATTTTCTTCATGGCCTTGACGCTTATAGAGCATATTAAAAGGTTGCTCTGCCAACTTTATCTAAAGATGGCAGAGCAGCCACTACCTACTTCTAGTGACCTTGGTCTCTTTAAGTAGGTAGTATATTGTTTTGGTTTCATTTAAAAAGGCTGAGTATATTTTTTTGTATAACCGCTGAGATATCATACATTATGATCACGGCAAAATTAAGCATTTTCACGGATCGCTCCTTCTAAGTCTATGACAGTATTATTTATTCACATCAAGTCCATGAAACTCTCATTCATAAGATTTTTGTACGGCACTTTCTTGAACTACCACGTAGAGTTTGATATACCCGTTTCTCGAAAACCACTCTAGTTATTATTTTAAAAATTTACTTAGGAGGGTTACTTTCAAATTTCCAATCGATCAATAATAATGACATTGTGACAGGACTGCCGGTTCTATCGAACGTCGACACTCGATTATTTCAAATAGCTGAACTATTGAAGGGAAATACCCAAAATGTATATCAATATTTGAATAACGAGAAAACTCCTGAAAATTTTAAAGGGTGTTTAAAATCAATTTTACCCGACTAAGAACAAAATAACTCTTTAATTTAAATAGAATACCTTGTATTTTTTCGTTCCCTATACCTAAGCATCAGAGATTTGAATTTATTTGGATTTTACTGCTCAGATGGTGATACTCGCTCACCTAGCTAAGCAGTTGGCTGTGAAATGAAATATTTGATTGTTACTTAATGTCAATATTTACATTGCATAGATATTTTCATTGCTGCAAAGTGATTTAGCTTGTTAATTTTCAATATAAGCAAATGTTTTTAATAATTTTTTCAATTCGTTTAATTTACTCAATAACACATAAAAAATAAACCCAATAATTATTGTAAAGTTATTCATGCATATATTTAAACTGAATTTATTATAAAGATCAACAATATTAAACAAGAAAGAAATAGTTATAATATTTATGTTTCCTTAATCTCATCACAACTCACGGGGAGTTGAATCACCTTGTTGGTAATATTATGTTGTATTTACTGATATACTGATGAACCTAGATATCGTGATATTGTCAGAAGATAATAATAATTATTGTTCTGAGAACGGAATGTCTCGTGAAACTTTTTGAAAACAAGTTTAGATTGCGAAGAAAATGTTGCCGAATACTTACCAGATTTCCACATGCGTCAATTAATTGCCTACAGAATTCTGAATAATTATAATTTTTCAACTTGAATTTTTTTTTTGGTTCGTGCGCGCCTTTTATATAGTAAACGAGCTCCGATTTTGATGATTTTGGATTCATTTGAAAGAAGAGGATTGAGAAATGGACCCATATTTATAAAAACGCAAATTCGAAATCTCCTTCCCTCCGAAAACAGCCCCCGAATGGGTGGAGGGGGCGAATTTTCTCGAAAATCGAAAATCTTAGTCGGTATAATTAAAGATAGGACAATATCCGGAAACGTTTAAATTGAACATTTTTTCAAAAGTGTTACGGTTTTCGAGATAGACGCATGTTAAATATGTATTTTTGCTATGTGGAGAGGGCAATTTCTTTCGAAAATTGAAAATTTTTCGATACTACATGAAAGATATAATTATTTGTAGCAACATTTATAATGAACATTTTTTCCTTAGAGTTACGGTTTTCGAGTTAAATCGGTGTTAAAATGGTAACATATAAAATACTCAAGTGTATTTCCGCAGCGATGCGTTGAGATCTCAATAATAACAACTACAAGCAAAGAATATACATGGGTAATAGGATAAGTACTATCTTCATTGGTATTAGTGAACGTTCAACGATTTTGGTGACTAATGTAAGGTACTCAAAAGTGTGAAATAAATATTTTTTACAAAAAATTGGACCGACGTTATTAGTTGATGCACTGAAATGTATAAAATAATATTAATTCAATTGGTGATGGTAATTGTGAAGTTGGTGCCAGAAGTTATCAATCTAACTGCAACTGCACAACTTCAAAAGTAACAGCTCCAGTAGAATTAATATTATTTTATACTTTTCAGTGCATCAACTAATAACGTCGGTCCATTTTTTTGTAAAAAATATTTTTGTAGAAAAAGACAGAATAACTGGCAATAATAAAGAGCTATTACAATTTTATAGTGAAAGTTTTAAATTATTTCCATTCAATTCAATGACTTCAAAGAGTAAAATAATTAACATTATGTTGGGTACATTTTCAATGTGTGGTTGACTAAATTAAAAAGAGCAAGCCATTATTAATCAAAAAGTTGCTTATATTGAAACTTCGCAGGCAAAATCAGTTTACAGCCATGATAATAACTTTGCTAAATAAATAATGAAATTGTGTGACATTCAAATGTTTCATTTCACAGTCAACATCGCAGCTAATTGAGCGATTGTCATCTCAGCAGTAATATCAATATATAAAAAAAACGAAATTTAGTTTGAGATAGTGCTAATACCAAACGAAAGAGAAATAAAAAGTACATGTATTAACGTGAAAAACTACAGGGTGTTCAATTTACAATAAAAAAGTTATAGGCTTCTGAATCAGTCGAAATTGGTTGGCCGATTTTAAATATCCTGTACAATTTTCAGGAGTTTTCTCATGATACAAATATAAATTTTGGGCCTCTCTTTCAAAATTTCAAGTACTTAAATGAAAATCTAAGGAAGATAGACCAGGATAAAAGTGTATATGTTTTTTGCGTCATAAATAATGATACAGTATGCCTATGAAACTTATTTTTAATTTCATTCAGTAAAATTCAGAAATAAAAGAAAAATAACATGCTGTATTTGAAATGAGCGAGTTCATGTCGTCGACATCAATATTTTTGATTGATTGAAAATTGCTAGAAACCCCCGTAAGTATATTTTCAAAATAATAGCTTGAGTGGTATTCGAGAAACGGCTATATCAAAATCTACGTGATACACACTAAATATATAATTTCAATAGCAGAAAAGTAAAAAGTAATATAAAATTTTAGATAAATATCCACAGCATTCTAATCGCTGTATTCCAAAATGTTTTGAAGATAGCTATGGTGCAGAACAAAAGCATAAGAAATGATAATGACTACATGTGACGGATTCATGAGATCGCTCACATGTACTTTAAGTAAGAACAGGGCCTCACAAGAATCACAAATTACCTCTACCAATGTTAATTTCTTTGGGCGAGCATATAATATAGCTGGTGTGTTATTAAAATGTCTTTATCTAAACCAAACCCCATGAGGCGTCCCAAGTTTTTTTGTGCGAGCTCTGGTGTTTGCTTCTTAATTCACAAGAGAATGTCTGGGGTCTTGTTTTCTCATGGTTTTTTATCACTCATTAGGGAGGATCCATGTAGCTTCTGTTTTCGCTCGAATGGTATCTAAAGTCAAGTCTCGTATAACAAGCAGAATAGTCGATAATCAAACAAAATTATCACTATAACCGTAAAAATATTATAAATTTAAAAATAATTATTTCTGTATCTGATATTTGAGGAAGAATTATTGGCTAGTCTATTTACTTTCCTACCGCTACTCCAAATAAGGAAAGTATTGTGTCCAGTTTTAACTTCTGTCGTTCCGTGCCAAGATTATCCCAGGAAGGATAGAACGATTGTATTATTTTTGTTTTGTAGGGTATCGAAACCGCTTGCCTATGACAAGAAATGGAATCCTGATCGCATAGGTTGCTACAGAATAGCCAATAAACGTGTTATGCGCAAGACCGTTGCGCGAAAATGCCTCTAACGATTTTGATGAAACTTGTCTTAATCGTTCTTCTTTCGGCCCTCTGCTACTGTTTCGAAGCGCATCCCTAGGAAAAGCAGGAAAAAAACATATGCTCAAATAAATCAACTATCAAATAATGATGACCATGTTGTTTGTCTTGGAACGTTAAAAAAATCCGTCAGTCTGTAGCCAGCAGAAAGGTAAATTTCTCAAAATTCATTGAAATGAAATTTAAACAACCTTCTCATTGGTATACTTACATGTCATTACATGCAAATTGCTCATTTTTTACTGGATGTGCATTAGCCTTGTGGTTAGATGTTGTTTTGGCTGTTGAATATAAAGCAGATAGGGTTCGCGTTCCGCTTCAAGGCTGTTTTTTCGTCTATTTCTTATCAATAATTTAAATATATATATTTTTAAATCAGGTTCCAAATTATGATCTCCAGAGAATGTACAATTACACCAAATTCATATTGAGTTTTCATGTATTACCAATATTTCTTATTTTTTTCTTTATTCATTTCTTTTTGTGTTGTAGTTATTGATTATATCTATAACCTAAAAATATTTTGAATGATATTTACACTACGGCCCTTTTTTGATATTTTTTTTTGAATGTTTGATCGGTCGCCACTTTGAAACTACTTACTCGATAATGCCCAATAACGAACCGAGATATTCAAGATATTGATTTTTGCAGCAAATTTGAACTTGATACCTCCAAAACTGCGACATCTAGTGTGTTAACAAATTTCGTAATATCCCATAAATATATCTAAGCGAGTGAAAAAAATAACAAAAAATAGATTTACTTGATTTCAGAATTTTTCCAAGTAAACAAGCCTGAATAATAAATAATTTATGTCAAATGTTATCGTGGCAGACCTCAAATCAAATAACAAAAGTGGCAGAATAAAAAATGTTTACGGAATAATGCAAATTTATTATTTATTAGCTTTTTTCAGAATATAATGGATTTCCATTGAAAAATAGATATCGTTGAGCTAAAAATATACATAATCAATTGGCATTTATTTAATTTAATAGAACTGTTATATTCAATTCAATTCAAAAGCATTTATTTGGTTTCAGTAATTTTTACAATTGTGTATTATATATTTATTTGATTTCTTCTTGTCTGATAGGGGGCTTTTCCCCTTTATTATTATTATTATTACTGCTTGTTATAAATGTTTTATTACAGATAGTTTACTTTGTATTCTTAACAGGGCGTTTTTGAGAAAACCGTATATATTTTCAGATTAATTAATCGATGTTTCTGAAAACAGAGAAGAATACATCTAACTAAACTAACTTCATTGGTCCTTACAAATACTTCTTATAAATATTTTATTGTAATAAGTAAATTATTATAAAATAACAGCATAACGTTCATATAAATTATTATGTTCCATATATGAAATTAATTCATATTTGTGATCATACGCCGCCAATGCCCAAAGAATAATGAATTAGATGTCAGCCATTTGCCATTAAAAGTTTTTAACCTAATTTTATTTGTTTATTCAAGAAACGACATACGTTAAGTCACTAACTTCCAAATAGGTGTAAGAATGATATAGGTATTTTGCATGTGATACATATAATTCTGTGATCTAACATAACTTTGCTAGCCTTTCATTATCAATATTCCAGAAAGACCTTCAAGTAGAGAAGTTATTTTTTTAGACATCTTTGGATAAAATTGCAGGTGAAACGAAAACGAGAATAAGTTGCCACATGAACTAATAATGTAAACTTCCATCCCACGAGTATAGATTGTACAAATTTTATACTACAAAAGGATTCAGTTCAAGCGAAAAAGTAAAGCTAGGTATAGGCTATCATGTTGAATCCCAAACGTATTGATAGAGCCCACATCTTTCTTCATCCATTATTGTCCTCTTTGAACCATTCATTATTTCCAAAGGTATTGTCGAGCTACGTCTGTCTACCTGCGTTTCTGCATCGGGGGGTGGCCCCATGTTTTAGTCAGTGGTGTTTTTTGAGAAAGAGGACAGGTTAGCACAAGGTGACTGGTACACAGTTGACGTATGCTGTAGGTATGTGATAGAAATAATTCTATCAATGCAAGACAGATAGATCTAACACTCAGAGCATATACCTAGTAGACAATTTTATTTTCTCACAGTTAGTATATTATAGTAATTTCATTACAAATTATTAGTGCTAACGTACGTATGTATATATTTTGATGTTTTATACATAGAGTAGGTACCTATCTAATAAAATAAACATCTACATTACATAAATTAGAAGTTTAATTGGTAGATTACTATGCATTGACCATCAGTCAATCAGTTTTTTTTACAACGAATACTTAGAAATAAATTCTTGCTTATTATCAAAAAGTTTCTATTCATCTCAATGTTTTGATTGGATGTTATTTTGCCTAATAAATACAGACCATTTTTAGTGAATCTTTAGTGTGCTGAGAGATGGTCCCACTAGAGGTGACGGGAACTCTTTTACAATTTTATGTCATAATAGAAAAAATCAAAAGTGTTCATGACATTTGATTATCTCAAAGCTAACGATATGTGTGCTTTTGAACATCAACAAACAAATGGTTTTATTGAAGAATACCGTGCAAAAATTAAAAGTCAATTACCTTTCTGGACAAATTCAAAGTTCAACATGGACAGATTCATCAATGAATAAAATTTAGAAGGTGTTTAGGGTCGGTTTCATAATCATTCGTCTCTCATTAAGCTATAATTTAATGGAGATGAAATTCCTATTTACGATAAAGATTGAGAAATATTACAAAGCGCAATTTTCTGCCTTCATTTTTTAAGCAAACTTGAGAATTGGTTCATCTCTTATTAGTAATTTTATTATGAAGTCCAATACGGGACCTGGACACTTCGCACAATGTACACTTCGCCGAAAATGATATAGCGTCCACTTCGCCCAGAAATTTCGTACTGAAAACAGTTTCCAGAACCACTTCACCCAAAACTTGTTGGGAGACATTTTACCGAAAATGTCCAACTCACCTAAAATTCGTTGGTGGACACTTCGCCATCTCGGATTTTTTATTTTGGAGAAAAATTGCCCACTCCACCCCCTTTGGGGGCGGTTCCTGGAGGGAAGGAGATTTTGGATTTGATTTTTCTCAATAAGGGACAATTTCTCCACTCTCCTCTTTCAAATGAAACAATAATCAACTAAATCGGAGTACGTTTACTATGCAAAAGGGCGAACAGCCATAAAAAAGCAAACATACAACCGAATTGTAAACCTTCTCCTTTTTTTGAAGTCGGTCAAAAACATGGAGCTGCCTTCTAAAGAATATTTTCGGTTGTTTTATGAAATCTCACAATACTGAAATGATTTTTTAAATATTTTCTTTAGAAATTCTATTATATCTCTTCAATTAAAGTTTTGTATTAATTTGATCTGTTCTAACTTATATCAACATATCATCATATCCAAAATGGTTTATTCATCATTTTAATGCTAATAACAGCACACGCTATACTCTATTAAGAAATGTTTCATATATTAAGTAACTTCATCATACATATATAAAAAAAGAAATATGAAACTATTATGGCCTACAAAATATATACACACATGTTAATTTGTCCTGTCTAAAACTACTGTCCTTGATAGAGAAATTCTAAATTTTGTCCCACGGTATCCGACGTCGCTAACTAAAATCTTTACTGAGATCATGATCTCGTTCTCCAAGAAAAGATCTTAAAGATACTCGCACATAAATAAAAGCCCCAAAGACGCTGTACCTTTTATAAAATACAAAACCTGTTCAAACCCATTTTAAAATGATTGTATTCGATGCCTACATCTCATCTCACATCTTCAGTTACAAATATGGATTGAATAAAACATAACTGAACATAAACGTTTCCAATAAACTTGTAAGTAATAATATAATGCAGTATGGATAACAAAAATATGAGATGAGATAATAATTGTTTATACTTTAGAATTTTCCACGCACTTGTTCTAATAACCTCTAATCAAGATCTATAACTATAGTAAGTAAGCATAATCACGATAAAATTTGAGAGAATCAAACGTGTGAATATTTTGATGATGCTCTTTAATTGCAACAGTTTTTGTCATACCTCTATTGTACGTTCTATTGTTTAAATAATTTTCTGTGCTGTTTTTTTTGTGGTGATGAAAGATGAAATAATGATCATTGCTGCCAGGATGATATATTTGTGAAAAATGATTTCTGAATTGAAACTCTTTCCAATTAGGTACTATAGAGAGATAATTTTATTTCTATTGCAGCTGAGACATCAATCTATACAACTCATTCATTCATTTTGCTATCTTCGGAGAAGAGACTGGACGGAAAATGATAACTTTCAGTAGAATTTTTATGAAAAGAAAGAAACATATGTAATCAGGCAAGTAAATTGATGACTGGAAACAGCAAAAACTGTAATGTAGTTGTAAAATTCTAATAAATATTTATCTAAATACAGAAAAGAGCCCAAGTTTTCGAGTTTCAGGTGTTGAAAGGGACGTTTTAAAGACAACTCTCAGATTATTAGGAGCTATTTAGAGCACCTTTAGGAAAAATATAGTTTACACTTTTGCGCCTAGATTTTCCTGCAAAAAACGACTCAAATTGGCTATGTCCCCAAGGTATCTCCAAGTCTGTGGGAAATTTGAAATAAGGACTACAGATTAACGAAAAATTGTAAATGCAATCGATTGTGAGCCTTTATAGTCTCCAATAACGAAGATACATTTTGCATAAATTGTTCCTTATGACATATAGATGTCTATTCAACAAAGGAAAGCCAATCATTATGCCGACTGAACCCTGAGGGGGGCATGACGTAATGACAAACAGAACCGAATGACTGGATTTATATGAAGATTACATAGGAAAAGTAACAGCCGAAGTACTTAACAAGTACACACAGATGAAATTAAATCTATTTCTCATTTCAAACTTCTCTAGATTATAACAAATAGGTAATATGCATCATTTTCTTCTGTACTGTCAATATAGTTTTGGTATGCGTCTCATTATTATTTTCCACGTAACAGAATGTTTTATTTTGTATAAAAAGTAATTGAGAAATATATCATTTCCAAATCCAATAAAAATTTATAATGATTCTATACAACACTGTCGGCACTTTTTACACAACAAAAATTCACGCTAAATTTTCAATTATTCTGTCTTTCCCGGTCGTTCAATTTATCATGCTTTGTTTTTGTTGATAAATGAAAGGTCTGCATTACGCTAATACTGAAACTATATTCAACATATTTAAAGCTTGGTAGCTCTACGAGGTTAATACAAATATTTGATTGTTGTTACAAGACAACGGATTCAAGTATAATGATTTTTAATGCATAGACGTACCTGCCAACAATTGATGAGTTCAATCAAAAGTGTTAAAATTAATCCAAACTTAATGCATTCAGAGCAAGAGAAAGGAGATGAAATTCGTCATAAAATCATGTGAAATTCAATTCCATACGCATATCTTTCGAAAAATAGGTACGTCTTTGCGCAAGTCAGCGTGCGTTACAAGCCACAGTTCTTGACCGACGAACCCCGAACGGAGGAGGGATACAATTCGACTGTCTGCTTTTTTTTGTTTGTTCGCGCGTTGTATATAGTAAACGTACTCCGATTTTGATGATTTTTGATTCATTTGAAAGAGGAGGTTTGAGGAATGGTCCCATATTCATAAAAATTCAAATCTGAAATATCCTTCCCTTCGAAAACCGCTCCCGAAGGGGATGAAGGGGGCAAATTTTCTCGAAAATTGAAAATCAGAGGTGGTATAATTGAGGATAGGAGAAACGTTTAAATTGAAAATTTTTTCAAAAGAGTTACGGTTTTCGAGATAGAGGCATGTCAAATTCTCAAATATGTAAATGCTATGTAGAGAGGTCGATTTATTTAGAAAATTGAAAATTTGTGTACACTACATGAGAGACCTAATTATTTGTGGCAACATTTACAAAGAACATTTTTTACTTAGAGTTACGGATTTCGAGTTAGGACGGTGGTAATATGGTAACATCTACAATACTTATGCGTATTTCCGCAGCGATGTTCTGAGATCTCAATAATAACAACTACAAGCAAGGAATATACGTGGGTAATAGGATAAGTACTATCTTCATTGGTATTAGTGAACGTTCAACGATTTTTGGGACTAATGTTACACTCAAAAGTGTGAAACAAATATTTTTTACAAAAAATTGGACCGACGTTATTAGTTGGTGCACTGAAAAGTATAAAATAATATTAATTCTATTGGTGTTGTTACTTTTGAAGTTGTGCAGTTGCAGTTAGATTGATAACTTTTTGCACCAACTTCACAAGTACCAGCACCAATAGAATTAATATTATTTTATACTTTTCAGAGCACCAACTAATAACGTCGGTCCAATTTTCTATGAAAAATATTTATTTCACACTATTGAGGGTAACATTAGTCACGAAAATCGTTGAACGTTCACTAATAGCAATGTACTTATCCTATTACCCACGTATATTCTTTAATTATACCAGCTCAGATTTTCAATTTTCGAGAAAATTCGCGGGCGGGCGGTTTTCAGAGGGAAGGGGATTTTGGATTTGGGTTTTTATGAATTTGGGACCATTTCTCAATCCTGCTCTTTCAAATGAATCAAAAATCATCAAAATCGGAGTTCGTTTACTATATAAAACGCGCGGTCAAACAAAAAAAAGCAGACAGTCGAATTGTATACCTCCTCCGGAGTTCGTCGGTCAAAAATACAAAATAATATTAATTCTATTGATGATGGTACTTGTGAAGTTGGTGTCAAAGGTGATCAATCTAACTGCAACTGTACAACTACAAAAGTAACAGCACCAATAGAATTAATATTATTTTGTATTTTTTAGTGCACCAACTAATAATGTCGGTCCATTTTTTTGTAAAAAATATTTATTGAAAGCAAAAGTACTAGCTGGCTGATGACGAAATACAAGTATCTTGTAGTAGTTTCGTCTCGAAAATGGTAATAGACGTCAGATTACTTTCATCAGAAAGCGCATCAGAGGGGCAGCTTCTATGGTCACAATTGACTACGTACAGAGTACAGACGCATTGGCAGTTTATTATCCTGTCATATTTAGTCTACTTGCAACATGTGATCCATGGCTTGCTTTTACGTCAAGTGTCAAATCACATAATATGAAATCACGCCATAAATCCTACCGAACATTATCAATTTAAAAAGCATCAACAAAAAATTGTTCAAGTGCGAGTAGGGCTTCCACGGAAAGGATTCTGAACTTAGGATTTTCGTATAAGTTTTCTTACATACTTTGAGTAATGGCCTCTATTCACAGTAGACAGTTGTTCAGAAGATTCTATGCCATTGCATTCCAGAATAATGAAAAATTCGTTTGCTTATGTTTTGATTGCTTTCATAAATATTGCCATTCTCATGGTTATAGTGTGATATATATATAAATATCATTACTACGGAAATGAAAATGAAAAAGTAATATCATTACTACGGAAATACACAGTGCTAATAGAAAAAAAAGATAGGGTTATATAAGAACAGTGTCTGTCTTGACTTCTTGAAGTAGTTGCAGAATAAAACCAGTTTTAACATTCAACTTATTCTCATTCATGGGCAAGCTGGTTTCATTCAGTCCAATAATATTATAACGTTGAAAATGTATGATTACGAAAGACGATAGATAGGTACAGATATATTGCAATTTAGTAGAATATAGCTCATTATTAACTCTGATTATTATTCGTTCAAGTCTGCCATCCATGTATAAGTACTGTTTTTGCCGTAAGATAATTGGTAACAAAATGGATCGTGGGGCAATTTAAAAAGCAATCGAACGTACAAAATTAATACCACATCCATCCTTGTCTAACGAACTCACATATGGGGCATGCATATAAATCAAGATTGTGTTATGGTACGTGGGCACCATTACAAAGAATTAACAATTTTGAAGTACATTCCTAGTCTGCAGACCGGAACCCTATTTCATAAAATGATCAACGGACCCAAACATAAGTTTTCACATTCTTTATTTGTTTGTTAACATAGGTATTTATGTCGAATTAGACTTGTACCTAAGAAGTTTACTGAAGGAATATTTATTTACAAAGTAGGAAGTTATTTATTTAGTTATTTATTTTAAATTTATTATCTGCTTTGAAATTTATAAGGGTGGTGTTTAAGAGAAAATTCGTATAGTTATAGAACATTTTTCTCATCTGAATAATGTACCTCGGAGGTTATAAGTTATAACTATTTTTTTAATTAGAATTAATTTTGATTCCTATATAAAGAAGTTCCACAAATGTCTTTTCAAATTCAATCTTTCATAATAATTACGACTACCGTTATTTTACAATCTTTAGTAATTTATTTACTTACATGAATTATCTTTGAATTGTTAACATATTTTTATCAACAATTTCTCTTCTATTTAATATCATTTGATAAATAAGTTAGTAGCGTATAAATTATTATAATATCAATTATTAATAGAAAAGTGATAAGCCTCTTAACATGTAAACAATCTTTTCTGTGCTTTTGTCATCTATTACATTCAGCAGCACTTCGAGTGTCTTCGAAAGTCATGAATGGCGAATGGTCACTTTTATACTGTTGTGTTTGCGAATGCCCTTCAGACGGAAGAATAGGTGAGGCAAGAAGGAAATTAGAAAAGGTATACCGCCAATTGGCCATTCAGCGTCATAACTCTAAAGAAAGACCTTTTTAACAGAGCTGGACCATCAATCTCAACCAGGACGCCTAAAAGCCTCACATATCTACAGTGTTTATGCTGCAAATAGTACCTTGGAGAATAATCGTACTGGCTTACTGTGTAACTTATATTTTGAAAGTTCTGGAATTTGATATGTGGTAAAAGCCAGATGTCTTTGACTTTTAACCGAGTCTCGTATTACGGGTGCTGTTATGTGAAGGCCCTTGAAGAAAGAATATGCCGTAAAATGTTATGCATGAATAATAACTGGGCATGAAATATTTTATAGCGACGTTGCCTTTCATATAATATTGTAATATGTCACAATGTAAAGGTATGATAAATAATAAGCTTTATCATTAAAAATATTTAGAAGAAAATAACTATGTTTGAAAATAATGCAATTCATATAAAATCTAAAAGAATAATATTATTGTTGTTCCAGTAACAACTGCTTATCTGAGTAATTATCTGCCTCAATTAAAATCATTTAACGTCAAATCAAGAACAATCCAAGAGGTCTATGCTAAAAAGAGAGCAACAAGCAACATGTGTTGAATACCACATGCAAGTCTCAATATTTATTATTCTGTCTGATTTTCAGCTGTTGATATTTTCAGCAGGCCCTCTTCGCAGACTAGAGAAATAAAATTTGCGAAAATTAACAGTTTTTTCATTTGATGTTTTAGTTATTATATATGAGAAAGTAAGGCAAAGTTTGATAAAATAAGTTTTCCATGATAATATAATAGAGAAAAATATTAAGAACAGTATGTAGCTTAGATAAACATATCAATTATACGGTGTGTCCGGGATAAGACTCTGCTAGCAAGAGGATTTCGAAAAAAACAGAGTTTCAGGCAAAAATTTGAGCAATCAGAAGATAAACAAAATTGCAAAAAATTGACAGCGGCCTTGTATTTTAAAATAAAAAAACGGATGTTTATAATTTTCAGTTTTTTTATGGCCTCAGAAGAAATGGAAAAAAGTGGAAAGTTCTGCCTCACAGTCAAATTTTACTCTACAACTCTAGAAAATGGCGTTCGTAACGTGATTATGCGACGTTCCGTTTTCTAGAGATACATGATGTTTTCAACCACATTTCACTTGATATGACAATTTTAGGTTTTTTTACTGAAAAACTCATTTTTGTGTTTTCCAGCAGTAATGCTTGCTTATTACTGATTTATTAATGAAAAATTAAATGATTTGATGTCAAAAAACGAATGTGTTTAATTAGTGTATATTAATTAACAAAATAAGATTAAGACTATTCAATTTGTATTTCACATAAATTTTATTGCAAAATACATGCATAATACTTAAATAATATTTTCCCGTCATTTTTTGTTTAATAAACAAACGGCTAAGAAAAATGCCGCACCCATCCGCAACCCTTAAAGCCGGCCCATAAAAGATATCCGGCAGCGAATGGCAAATGGCAGTTTGCTCCATTTCCAGAGTCCTATCCGCTTTTTGAAGTATATCACAAACAGGAAGTGAGACGTGTACAAAGTCATTGTTTTTTATTGCTATAGTTCTATACTTTTTAAACCGATGTATCGATGACATGATTAGCTATAATAAGAAATGAGGGCAATTAAAAATCAATTGGACATATCTCCTCTTCCTGGCATTTTTTCTTGATATACAAATCGTCTGTATCTTTTATTTTTGAATGACTTCTGAAATAGAGGAGGTATATCTAATTCGATTTCTTTTTTTTAATGTACGCGTAATGTTGCATAGTAAATATGCTTCGATTTTTAGATTTTCCAGGCGGAGGTGATTTACTTATTCAACTGTCTGCTTCTTTTATGTCCTTTCGTGCCTTTCGAATAGTAGGTAAATGTGCTCCGAATTTTTTTTTATTTAAAAGGGGAGTGATGAGATATTGGTCCATATTTAAATAAATGAATCCCACATTTTCTTCCCCTAAGGGGTAATTTTCCTCGAAAATCCAAAATTTGAGACATCAAAATTAATGAACTTGGTTGGGCATTTTTCAAAAAAAATAATGGTTTCCGAGTTACAGCTTTATAGAAAAGACGGAAATATGTGTGTTTCCGCAATATTATAAGATCCCTGAATATAAGTGAACGTTCAACGACTTTGATGACTAATAATACACTCAAAAATGTGAGTTGAAACTTTTTGAAAAAAAATATGACCAAATTTATACTTGTGCACTGAAATATACAAAATAATATTAATTCTACTTGTGCTCGAGGGTACTTTTGCAGTTGGTGCCAAAAGTCTTCTTTCTATTATGTACGTATAACTGAACTACTCCATAATTACGAGCACCAGGAGAATATATTTTGTATTGTTCACTACAAAACTGATAGAGTCGGTCCTAGTTATTGTAAAACAACATTTCTTTTTCCCAAAAACTCTCCCCAGAAGGTGTGGCGGCGGCAAGTTTGTTTGAAATAAAAGGCTACATCCGGCAATGTTTAAATCGGACATTTAAAAAAAATCATGGCTTTCGAGTTAGAGCAATACGAAAGTGTGAAACATGTATTTTACCGTTGTGTTTTGAAATTTCTAGATTTAACTGAACTTTCAACGATTTTGAGGACAAATGATAAGAGTGATACACTCAAAAATGTGAAATAAAACCTTTTCATAAAAACTAGGAAATACTTTATTAGTTGGTGCAATGAAAAATACAAAATAATAATAATTCTACTGGTGCTGGTCATTTTGAAGTTGGTCATTTATATACAAATAGAAAAAAAATTGCACCAACTTCAAAAGTACAAGCACCAAGTTGATGTTGTATTTTTAGTGTACTTATAAAATCATCCTAGTTTTCGTAAAACCTTTTACGTGAATATTTACAAGTATATACATGCTATCGAATTGTTTTTTTAACGGTACGACAATAAGAAATATTCTTAAAATATTTTTATTTATATATAGCTTTCTGTCGACAGGAATTTATGGGGTCTACTTTGAGAAAAATCCGAAAAAAGAAAAAAAAAAAGAATAGAGTAGGTCGTAAAATTTTACACATCCATGTAATTAATAATGTACTTTACTCACGAAGAGTTAGTGAATACTGTTTATTGTATTGGCAAAGCTGGAAGAAATTCCTTGGTAAAAGAAAAATGTACCAATGGAAATAACCATAAGAGGAATGCACAGGCGTCATCTAAAATTAAGAAAATTAGCCAATGATTGATTAAAATCCTCATTCGAGTTCTAGGAAAATAGTGAAAAAAGTGGTTTGAACAGTTCTACACTTATCATCTGAACCTACATCTAGTTGTACCAAAGAAGATACGTAGATCTATAATCTATCTGGTTTGGTTGTACCTAATACCTACAGTAGCAGCATTGTTTTTTTTAAATAGATGACATTATTGAAAGGATTATATATTTTAATAAACAATTACGTTTTCTGATTCAGCAAATTTCAACAGACATAATTATTATACAATAGAAGAATCCTCACTTTTTCGACAATGTGCTGAATAGTGGAAGGCATCAACATTGTCTTTGCGAATATCTTCCCTGATTGTTAGAAGAAATGAAAATACTCAACAGAAAGACCATGTGGTTGCAACAAAGGAGGTACTGTAACTTGACCTGTGGGATCCCCAGACCTTACTCCTATAGATTTCTATCTTTGGAGATATGTGAGGGAAAGGGTTTTCAGAGATTGTTCAGCAACTGCCGATGATATGAAAAACAGGATAACAGAAGCCTCCCGTTTAATTGATGGATTGCATTGTAGAGTTTGGGGTTCATTCACTAGAATACTAGCAGCTTGTGTGAAACAAGAGGGTAACCTAAATAAGTATTCACAACCTACTTTTTTCAATAAACATTGTTTTGCAAGAAATCTTGAATAATTTTCAATGCATAACCCAGAAAGCTCTGAAAAAATCCAAGTAACGATGCACTAAAATACAGGGTGTCCTTTTGAAAAAAGTGAGTTATTGCCTTTAGTATTTTGTCGTAAAAAAGCATCGTATGTGATGAAACATCGACTTTCGGTTCACTTATGTATCAAAAAATACTGAAAGGCTTAAGGAATGGACTGAAAAAAAAGTTGGTTTAGTTATCGTGAATGGTTCCGATGTTATGAATTTTTTGACACAAAAATTGACATAGCTCAAAAACTGTTACAGATAAATCTAAGAGACCTGTGTACGTTATATCAACAATTTAGCGAGAAATATATTAAGTAAGTATATATAGCGAGTTCCGAAAATATCAGAAGGACTTTGAAGTGCAACAGACTGTTATGAAATTCACAAAATGTGCTGTTAATAATATTTTATTTGATTCTACCAATATAAGTACTATTCCATTGTATTTTTCAACTCATAATTCAATAAATTTGGTACTATAGTTATTGTGAAATGTTATTTGTTTCATATTTTTTAAAGGTTTATTGATTATCACTAAATCTACAAAATTCTGGATCCAAACATATCACTCCTTGAAATATATCCTTAACTTTTTTAATTGATCTAAAAAGATTACGTATAAAGAGATGGAGATTTAAATAACGAAATGAAATTATCATTCCATCAATTAAGTGATGAACAACATCCAAAATGCGTTCTTTTCCTCTTTTATATCTGGAGTTTCAAAATACAGTGGCAACAATTTGGAATATTACTTTTCGCCTCCACTTGGTAGTCGGTTATATTGTGGCCAGTCACTTGAAATAGAATATATTTTTTGAAAAACAGAAAATAAGAATTTTTTTCTCTATTGATGATAGAATTATACAAAGCTGGTAATATATATCTTTGGTAGAAGTAATAATCTTATTTTTCACATTTCAAAATTCTTTAACCAGGTATTATTATTTTTCAGAAAATATCTATTCCAGCTTATGACTTAAAACAAAATAATTAATACATGCTCCGTTTTCATTGTGTATGGCTATTCTATTATTTGCAATGGAAATCGTAAAACCGGTTACATTATAATTATTGTGAATTGTTTTTCGTGCGAAGGTAAAATTACACGACTTAAAGTGTACGTTTGCACATTTTTATATGAATTATTGACGCTTCCTCGTTTTGTGGGTCACATTAATTAATAAGGCAATAATTAATGCTTAGTTATGTGAAAATTTACTTCTGTATTTTTATTAGCATGCTACCGTTGTAAGCATTCCACTTGGAAATAATCCATTAATTTTACAAATAACTTGAAAATAATTTCAACAACGACGGAGCATAATAAGTAGACACTTCCTTCGAAAAGGTTTTTCATAAAATTGAAGTGGAATTCTAAGAATCAAGTATTATTTATTTAAAATATTAGGATTTTTGACCAAATTAAAGAAAAGGCAGGTACGTTTGATTTGATACTTAGGTGTATATATATATATATATATATATATATATATATATATATATATATATATATCTTCCTATCAATAGAGCGTCCGTACATTGACGAATTGCATTTAATAGAGCGTCCGTGGTAATTGAGCGTCCGTATACGGACGCTCTATTACACATCAGTGTAATTCTGGTCAAGATGATCATCTTAACCGATGGAACAAAAATTGGAAGGACGCTCCATGCACGTCCCAAGAGATTTTTGATTGATATTCGAATATAATTAGTTCGATATATCTGTCGCAGCGCGGCGCTAAAATATTCATTTTGAATACGTTAACTTTCATTCCATCGCGTATTGGGCGTCCGGCAATCTGGCAACAACGAAACACATGAATTTCATTTCAACGACTTCTACACTCATATAGGGTCTTCTGATATATATTCGAAGCACTTATAAATTATTCGTTTGTGATCATGTGGATAAACCTGGTGCCATTCGAATCAATAGAAGAAAAATCGCTCTAGATAAAAACCATTCTTTGAATTTTTTTTATTTATAGTATATATTTGAATTTTTTTTTTTAAATCATTATTCAATGTATTGGGAACAAAGTGAACTAACAATACGAACAATATTGACGTACTACTACTGACAGACGTTTCATTTAAAATGGAGGACATAAACTCTATCGTATCGTATTCCGCGAGGATATAGACTAATAAGTCATATTCGACAGATTTGTATTCATGGTGGCATTTATACTAAGACCAATTTAGATTTCCATAACATTTGTGTAAAAGATCTTTGCGCGAAGATAGATGCAGAATTAACACAGCTTAAAAATATGAAAATTAGTTTTTGTTGTGCCTACAGATCACCGGATGGTGATATTAATTTTTTTTAATATTATCTGCACAGAATATTATCAGAAAAAAACTCCAATAATAAGGTACAGGCTGTCGGTGACTTTCAATTATAGCTTTAAGACTTAAAACCAGTGACAATAAATTAACTGAATGCAAACATATTTTTTATCACATGATATGCTAGAAAAAGTTTTTGTTGACACCAGCGGATAAATAAATCTAGAGAAACTAGAGTCGATAATCTGTTCACAAATTTAGATGATAACATTTTCATTCTTGAAGTCATAGAGCCGCACTTGTCCGACCATAAAGGAATTTTATCATGTGTCGACCAATGTCAAAAAAATCTATCTCAGGTTTCACAGCTGCATTAGATGGCATGATCTGAAATATATGCCATTTAGATCCAGAAACAAAAGCTGCTCATTTAGTTTACTCTGTCAGATCTTTAAACATCTCGTTTTCCATAAAAAAAGTTATGTATCCCTGAAAATAACTTTAAAATGTTGATATTTCTACGTCCCTAAAGTTGGCAGTGCAAAGTGAGTAGAATCAAAAATACAAATCTGTTGTAGAGCTAATTAAATGCTGTGTTCCGAAATTAATTGCTCTTATAGTTTTTATTTTTGGAAAATGGCTACTTTGCTAGCTTTAGACTAAAGCTAGCACAGCAACTTCTTTTATAGTGCTGTTAAGGTTAATTAATTGTCAATAAAGTGCTGTATTCCGAAATTATTTATTCTTATAGTTTTTCGGAAAATGGATACTTTAAAAAATCTATTATTTCGGGATAATCTTATTTGGTCCTTGTAGAGCTAATTAAGTGCTAATTAACTGCTGTATTCCGAAATTAATTGCTCTGATATTAAAAAAAATGCTGCTTTGTTAGCTTTAGATCTAAAGCTAGCAGAGCAACCTTTGAAAATCATAATTTTTCAGAACTTTTGTTTTAGCGATTGTAGGGCTTATTAAGTGCGGTACTCCGAAATTAATTGCTCTAATAATTTTTTGAGAGAGAACGTTCTTTTAAGACAAATAAAAATGTCAATTTATCTATTGTGGGGATATTTATAGCTTTAAAGGTACACCGGGCAACTTGAAACTACTTAATTTTATGTAATCCATTTTTAATTCCATTTAAAAATTGAGATTTTAATGTTTTTGAATTTATTATCTCTCCCAATGAAGAAATGTACAATTCTGATACTAAAAAGCTAAGGGATAAAACTTAATTTTTGTAGGACCGGACGGTTTTCGATTGCTAACCGTATATGTTCCTATGACTGTAAGATAGGTTTACCGGTGGATAAGTTCATTACTAACCACGTCGGTAAGTACTTTTCTTACGGATATAATTGTATTGGCCGAAATATTATAGAAATTATAGAAATTAATTGTAAATATGTAAATTTGATTGATTTTTTATAAAAAATACCTCAAATAATGGTTACCGATATAGTTTATATATCGGGTGTATAGATTATATGTTTTTGCTCTGATAGCGACAATCTCTGCCATTTTCTAAAAACTATAAGAGCCGATAATTTCGGAATGCAGCATTTAATTAGCAATTAATTAGCTCTACAAGCACGAAAAAAGTATTTATCTTTAGATCTAAAGCTAGCAAAGCAGCCATTAAAAAAATGTAAGACCAATTAATTTCGAAATACAGCAATTAATTAGCACTTTATTCGGTCTACAAGCACCAAATAAAATTTTCTCGGAAAAGTTGATTTTTAAAGCAAAGCAGCCATTTTCCAAAAACCATATGAGTAATTAATTTCTGAATAAAGCACTTAATTAGAACTTAATTAGCCCTATAAACACAAAAAAAGTACTCAAAAAATATTTATAAATGTTGCTCTGTAAGCTTTAGATTTACAGCTAGCAAAGCAGCCATTAAAAAAAAACTATAAGAGCAATTCATTTCGGTATACAGCAGTTAATTAGCAATTAATTAGCTCTGCAAGCACCAAATTTGTAATTTTGATTCTGCTCACTTTGCTCTGCTAGCTTCAAGGACGAGACAATTCTCCTGATATTAAAAATCTTAAGTCACAACTAACCCAGGTTCATACTATTGCCGAAGTGACCAGGACGCTCGATAGCTTCGAATTACTTAACATTAACAAATCGAAAAAAGTGGAGTTTAATAATAAGATAATATCTGAATCAAAAATAAGCAAAAGTCAGTCTGGGGAATATTAAATACAAATTTAGGTAAAACTAATAACCTAAGGAATGAGAGCAATTTATCCGCTGAGGACTTTGCCAACTCTTTTGAACATTGCATAAACAATTTAATGCAAAATTCTGCGAACTATATTGCAAATCCCTTCGATTCTTGCATGCAAAAAATAGCAATAAACCATTTGACTTCTTACCTACATCCAACAAGTTAATCAGAAATATTGAACATTGTTCATAAACTGAAAAATTCTAGAGCCGCAGATAAATAAAAATGTAGCGATTTCTTTACCGAATCTATTTAATCTTCGTATGAGTACATGTATTTTTCCAGACATTCTCAAGGTTTCCAAAGTTACACCTATCTATAAAAAGGGAAATACTCTCAGGTAACTGAAGCTGAATGTAGATAAAGATTATCTAAGAATGGCATATTTTGTTATGTTTCATAGCATAATAGTGACCGTATGCCTTGATAATCTGGAGAAACACATGTCACAGCCCCAAAATATGCATTGCACAAAAAAAGTCATTCGAATAATAACATCCAGCAAATATGATGATCACTGTAAGCCATTGTTAGAAAAATTGAACATTCTGCAATTACCATGTTGCTGCATTTTGCATTGCCTGCTTCATATAAAAAACATGCCAAAGAATCCAGCACAATTATGTTTACTCTTATAATACAAGAGAAAAAAAACTATATCTGTCCTCCATTATTCAGACATAGACCCATAATTCCTATAAATTTCTGGGCATAAAATTGAATAATGCTTTTTTTTGCCAAACAATTCAAAGATGTCTTGTGCATCACACAAAATTAAGATCCGTAAATATTTAACACAACACCGTTTTAACTTCTTAGATGATTATCTGGAACATGTTGTAAGTACATTTATGTAGGTAATCCTTTTTTACCCTTTTTTCTAGATTGTTATTACTATTATTTTCTTTTTTTAACATGTTCATAATCCTTGTCTTGAATTAAGTTATATGTAATTTGTCACTTGTATGTTTATTATGTCTTCATCTGAAGCGTATTTTAATTTATTTTATTTGGTGTGATCTATATCACTATCCAGGACAAAAGTATACATGCCTAATTGTTTACATGAAATAAATATTTCTATTTCTATTTGATGTTGGAGACAGAAATAATGACAAAAATGAAAATGAGTTTACATTTTAAAATCATTAGCATCTACAATTCCATTTTGTATAAATTGAATTATAGAATATATGACAATTGAGTAATTATAATAAAGTTTAAGGAACAAAAAGTCAGATGAAATACTATTCGGAGAAACAACCAATGCTAGGCAGTCGCTGGTAGTTTCAAAATACGAGAAATATATTTAAAATCACATTTCATCATCCCATTCCACTGCACATTTGGCAATAGCGCCGGACGCTGTATTTACGGTAAATGAAATAAATATACACCGTATGGACGCTCTATTGTTTGTAAGATTGAAATTATTTTATACATTGGACGCCCAAACGGCTATAGAATGAACGGAGCTCACATTGATGGCGAAGTGAAATATATACGGCAAGGACGCTTCATTACTGTTTTTTGAAAGGACGCCAGAATGATACCGAGATGTATATATATATATATATATATATATATATCTTCCTATCAATAGAGCGTCCGTACATTGACGAATTGCATTTAATAGAGCGTCCGTGGTAATTGAGCGTCCGTATACGGACGCTCTATTACACATCAGTGTAATTCTGATCAAGATGATCATCTTAACCGATGGAACAAAAATTGGAAGGACGCTCCATGCACGTCCCAAGAGATTTTTGATTGATATTCGAATATAATTAGTTCGATATATCTGGCGCAGCGCGGCGCTAAAATATTCATTTTGAATACGTTAACTTTCATTCCATCGCGTATTGGGCGTCCGGCAATCTGGCAACAACGAAACACATGAATTTCATTTCAACGACTTTTACACTCATATAGGGTCTTCTGATATATATTCGAAGCACTTATAAATTATTCGTTTGTGATCATGTGGATAAACCTGGTGCCATTCGAATCAATAGAAGAAAAAATCGCTCTAGATAAAAACCATTCTTTGAATTTTTTTTATTTATAGTATATATTTAAATTTTTTTTTAATCATTATTCAATGTATTGGGAACAAAGTGAACTAACAATACGAACAATATTGACGTACTACTACTGACAGACGTTTCATTTAAAATGGAGGACATAAACTCTATCGTATCGTATTCCGCGAGGATATTGACTAATAAATCATATTCGACAGATTTGTATTCATGGTGGCATTTATACTAAGACCAATTTAGATTTCCATAACATTTGTGTAAAAGATCTTTGCGCGAAGATAGATGCAGAGTTAACACAGCTTAAAAATATGAAAATTAGTTTTTGTTGTGCCTACAGATCACCGGATGGTGATAGTATTTTTTTTTAATATTATCTGCACAGAATATTATCAGAAAAAAACTCCAATAATAAGGTACAGGCTGTCGGTGACTTTCAATTATAGCTTTAAGACTTAAAACCAGTGACAATAAATTAACTGAATGCAAACATATTTTTTATCACATGATATGCTTGAAAAAGTTTTTGTTGACACCAGCGGATAACTAAATCTAGAGAAACTAGAGTCGATAATCTGTTCACAAATTTAGATGATAACATTTTCATTCTTGAAGTCATAGAGCCGCACTTGTCCGACCATAAAGGAATTTTATCATGTGTCGACCAATGTCAAAAAAATCTATCTCAGGTTTCACAGCTGCATTAGATGAAATGATCTGAAATATATGCCATTTAGATCCAGAAACAAAAGCTGCTCATTTAGTTTACTCTGTCAGATCTATAACCATCCTCGTTTTCCATAAAAATAGTTATGTATCCCTGAAAATAACTTTAAAATGTTGAGATTTCTACGTCCCTAAAGCTGGCAGAGCAAAGTGAGTAGAATCAAAAATACAAATCTGTTGTAGAGCTAATTAAATGCTGTGTTCCGAAATTAATTGCTCTTATAGTTTTTATTTTTGGAAAATGGCAGCTTTGCTAGCTTTAGACTAAAGCTAGCACAGCAACCTTTGAAAACTTACTTTTTTAGAACTTCTTTTATAGTGCTGTTAAGGTTAATTAATTGTTAATTAAGTGCTGTATTCCGAAATTATTTATTCTTATTTATAGTTTTTCGGAAAATGGATACTTTAAAAAATCTATTATTTCGGGATAATCTTATTTGGTCCTTGTAGAGCTAATTAAGTGCTAATTAACTGCTGTATTCCGAAATTAATTGCTCTGATATTAAAAAAATTGCTGCTTTGTTAGCTTTAGATCTAAAGCTAGCAGAGCAACCTTTGAAAATCATAATTTCTCAGAACTTTTGTTTTAGCGATTGTAGGGCTTATTAAGTGCGGTACTCCGAAATTAATTGTTCAAATAATTTTTTGAGAGAGAACGTTCTTTTAAGACAAATAAAAATGTCAATTTATCTATTGTGGGGATATTTATAGCTTTAAAGGTACACCGGGCAACTTGAAACTACTTAATTTTATGTAATCCATTTTTAATTCCATTTTAAAATTGAGATTTTAATGTTTTTGAATTTATTATCTCTCCCAATGAAGAAATGTACAATTCTGATACTAAAAAGCTAAGGGATAAAACTTAATTTTAGTAGGACCGGACGGTTTTCGATTGCTAACCGTATATGTTCCTATGACTGTAAGATAGGTTTACCGGTGGATAAGTTCATGACTAACCACGTCGGTAAGTACTTTTCTTACGGATATAATTGTATTGGCCGAAATATTATAGAAATTATAGAAATTAATTTCGGGGAACAGCACTTGATTAAATAACATAGGAAATATGTAAATTTTATTGATTTTTATAAAAAATACCTCAAATAATGGTTACCGATATAGTTTATATATCGGGTGTATAGATTATATGTTTTTGCTCTGATAGCGACAATCTCTGCCATTTTCTAAAAACTATAAGAGCCGATAATTTCGGAATGCAGCATTTAATTAGCAATTAATTAGCTCTACAAGCACGAAAAAAGTATTTCTCGAAAAAGTGTTTCTTGAAGCAAAGCAGTCATTTTCCGAAAACTTTAAGAACAATTGAGTTTGGAATACAGCACTTAATTAGCCCTATAAACACTAAAAGAAGTTCTCGAAAAGTTGATTTTTAAAAGCTGCTCTGTTAGACTTAGATCTAAAGCTAGCAAAGCAGCTATTTAGAAAAAACTATAAGAGCAATTAATTTCGGAATAAAGCAAATAATTAGCACTTAATTAGCTCTACAAGCATCAACTACGATTTTCTAGAAAAAAATATTTTTAAAAACAAAGCATACATTTTCCTAAGAACCATAAAACAACAATTAATGTCGGAATACAGCACTTAATTAGACCTTAAGCACTAAAAAACAAGTTCTAAAGGAATATTTTTAAAGGTTGCTCAGCTATCTTTAGATCTAAAGCTAGCAAAGCAGCCATTAAAAAAATTTAAGACCAATTAATTTCGGAATACAGCAATTAATTAGCACTTTATTCGGTCTACAAGCACCAAATAAAATTTTCTCGGAAAAGTTGATTTTTTAAAGCAAAGCAACCATTTTCCAAAAACCATATGAGTAATTAATTTCTGAATAAAGCACTTAATTGGAACTTAATTAGCCCTATAAACACAAAAAAAGTACTCAAAAAATATTTTTAAATGTTGCTCTGTAAGCTTTAGATTTACAGCTAGCAAAGCAGCCATTAAAAAAACTATAAGAGCAATTCATTTCGGTATACAGCAGTTAATTAGCAATTAATTAGCTCTGCAAGCACCAAATTTGTAATTTTGATTCTGCTCACTTTGCTCTGCTAGCTTCAAAGACGAGACTATTCTCCTGATATTAAAAATCTTAAGTCACAACTAACCCAGGTTCATACTATTGCCGAAGTGACCAGGACGCTCGATAGCTTCGAATTACTTAACATTAACAAATCGAAAAAAGTGGAGTTTAATAATAAGATAATATCTGAATCAAAAATAAGCAAAAGTCAGTCTGGGGAATATTAAATACAAATTTAGGTAAAACTAATAACCTAAGGAATGAGAGGAATTTATCCGCTGAGGACTTTGCCAACTCTTTTGAACATTGCATAAACAATTTAATGCAAAATTCTGCGAACTATATTGCAAATCCTTTCGATTCATGCAAAAAATAGCAATAAACCATTTGACTTCTTACCTACATCCAACAAGTTAATCAGAAATATTGAACATTGTTCATAAACTGAAAAATTCTAGAGCCGCAGATAAATAAAAATGTAGCGATTTCTTTACCGAATCTATTTAATCTTCGTATGAGTACATGTATTTTTCCAGATATTCTCAAGGTTTCCAAAGTTACACCTATCTATAAAAAGGGAAATACTCTCAGGTAACTGAAGCTGAATGTAGATAAAGATTATCTAAGAATGGCATATTTTGTTATGTTTCATAGCATAATAGTGACCGTATGCCTTGATAATCTGGAGAAACACATGTCACAGCCCCAAAATATGCATTGCACAAAAAAGTTCATTCGAATAATAACATCCAGCAAATATGATGATCACTGTAAGCCATTGTTAGAAAAATTGAACATCCTGCAATTTGCTGCATTTTGCAGTGCCTGCTTGATATAAAAAACATGCCAAAGAATCCAGCACAATTATGTTTACTCTAATAATACAAGAGAAAAAAAACTATATCTGTCCTCCATTATTCAGACATAGACCCATAATTCCTATAAATTTCTGGGCATAAAATTGAATAATGCTTTGCCAAACAATTCAAAGATAATAATATGTCTTGTGCATCACTCAAAATTAAGATCCGTAAATATTTAACACAACACCGTTTTAACTTCTTAGATGATTATCTGGAACATGTTGTAAGTACATTTATGTAGGTAATCCTTTTTTACCCTTTTTTCTAGATTGTTATTACTATTATTTTCTTTTTTTAACATGTTCATAATCATTGTCTTGAATATGTACTTTGTCACTTGTATGTTTATTATGTCTTCATCTGAAGCGTATTTTAATTTATTTTATTTGGTGTGATCTATATCACTATCCAGGACAAAAGTATACATGCCTAATTGTTTACATGAAATAAATATTTCTATTTCTATTTGGTGTTGGAGACAGAAATAATGACAAAAATGAAAATGAGTTTACATTTTAAAATCATTAGCATCTACAATTCCATTTTGTATAAATTGAATTATAGAATATATGACAATTGAATAATTATAATAAAGTTTAAGGAACAAAAAGTCAGATGAAATACTATTCGGAGAAACAACCAATGCTAGGCAGTCGCTGGTAGTTTCAAAATACGAGAAATATATTTAAAATCACATTTCATCATCCCATTCCACTGCACATTTGGCAATAGCGCCGGACGCTGTATTTACGGTAAATGAAATAAATATACACCGTATGGACGCTCTATTGTTTGTAAGATTGACATTATTATATACATTGGACGCCCAAACGGCTTTAGAATGAACGGAGCTCACATTGATGGCGAAGTGAAATATATACGGCAAGGACGCTTCATTACTGTTTTTTGAAAGGACGCCAGAATGATACCGAGATGTATATATATATATATATATATATATATATATATATATATATATATATATATATATATGTTCGCATATACACAGTAAACAAGAGGGACTGCTGGAAACAGAAAGAAATACCTTCCAAAGGCAGTAAAGGGAGAGAAAACTTAAGTAGAGATCATTTAGATATTGTACATATTTATTGAAAATTTAATGTGAAGTACATATTTAACTTTTTACAAAAACTAATATTCAATCTGTCACTACTTTTGAAGTTGGTGTCGAAAGTCCTATCTATCAGTAACAGATTCTTCATCCAATAGAATAAATATTATTTGCAGTTTTTGTGCAATATCTAAAGTAACTCCAAGTTTATGTAAAATTAAATTATATTGAAAATATTTTATTACAGGCCAGGTACACTTTACAAGTACGAACCAATATATTATCATATGTAGATCAATTCTTTATCCATCTAGTATTATAATTTGCAAGGATATAGATCTGGTTTAGCCGTTGGCCCAGTTTTATGTCACTCATCATGTAGGTACTTACTTACTAAAGGTGAGTTTATACAGTAAATAAAATAAAATAAGAAACAAATTAAGATAAAATAAGAAAGTTGAACATGCTCATTTCCATGGGAGCGTTTAAACACGAAATAAGCTAAATTAAGAAATAAGAATAAGAACTAAAGATGGCCAACTTTCATCTTTATTTCTTATTTTGTTTGGAAACTGATAATGCGCATGATCAACCACCAGAGAACTTGCATACAACACAAAAGTTTTTGTCAAAAAAGCTGTGATTTGATTGGTTCATTCTTATTTTATTTTCGTCATCTGTATAAACCAATCTTTCTTGAAGTTATTCATATTTTAATTTTAATTTGTTTCTTATTTTATTTTATTTACTGTATAAACTCACCTTAACTCAGATTTCTTCAAGAAAAATGTGGTCCGTATGTAAAGCTGCCAACGTCACCCCTTAGGATACCGAACATTATAGCGTTGATAGAGGGAACCCAAATGAAGATACTTTGTGCCCATATATTTACTATCCTCAATGGCTCAAATGCGGTAGCACTGGCCTAAGATGTATCTAAGTAGAACTTGTGAGTGAATTCCTCCAGCTTACATCATTCATAATGTTGAGGGAATAATGTGTACTTTGATTTAGTAGGTATTTATGTCATAGTATTCAGTAATGAAAGAAAACTATATCTGCTAGTCTGTTTATTAGCCTAGTTATGCAGTCCGCAAAAACAACTAAAAAGATTTTGATAAATAGAATAGTAGAATATCTTAGTCAAACTCAATAATAAAATTGAATGAATAGTCCAAATTTTCTAAGAATTCTAGATCATTTATTTACTACTAGCTGTTACTTGCGACTTCACCCGCACTACAGACAGACAAAAATTATAGAAATTGTTGTTTTCTTATTAGTGATTCATATACTTCCAAATACAATTATTTGAAACCTGTTATTTTGAAATTACAAACATACACATCGATTTTATTTATTTGTACCTATAGATTTGTTTCTAAAATAAAAACAGCGTAGTCTAGGTTATTTCTTATAACATTAACTACTTGCCAGTAAAAAATCCGTCGGAATCGATTCAGCCGTTACAGAGATTAGCCGGAACAAACAGACAAAAAGTATAAAAATTGTTGTTTTGATATTAGTAAAACATATACTTCCATATGCAATTAGTTAAAACCTGTTGTTTTGGTATTTCAAACAGACACTTCGATTTTATTTATTAGTATAGAAGACAAACAGATGTAAGGGTGCTTCCCTCAAGGTCCGACCTGTAAGACTTCCCAGTTACAGTTAGTGAAAATAATTTACGAATTTGAGTTTTTGATCAATATTGCACCCAGATAAAATTAATATATTCATAATTAATAATATTAATATTAATTTTGCTTTACATTGATATGACAGTAAGCAACTTCATTTATATTCATTTATATTCTAGACACATCTTATTCAACTTGATTTTCTGGTAGACTTGACATGAGAAACGCTATCAAGCGAAATTAGATACAATCATGGCGGCGAGAAATACACTACAAGATTAATAGTTTTTTGCTTATACTTCGATCTAGAATCTCATGATGCCCGACGAAGGATGGTCATTTTGCTTGAGGATGGGTTCGATGAACTTGCATGCGACTCTTGCGAAGCTATCAGGTGAGATTATACTTACTCTAACAACAAACTCGATTCATCCGCACCGGAGTGGTCGCATGTGACTATCCTTCTCCTATTCGCGTATTACTATTATACAACTTGATCAGTTTCAATGTTCCACTCAAGAAATACTACGGTACACACGGCCTATAAGTTATTTGAATTTACAGCGGTCATAACTCTTACACCTGTATGAAACTAGAATAGCTTACAAGGAAACATTTTATTACTTTAAAGATGACAAGTAGCCAATTTAATGCAAAATATTTATGAATGAATAGTTGTAAATCCTTACTGAAGGAATGTTTCTAATAATCATATTTCACTCTGTGTTGTAATTAATTTGGATAGTAAAAAATCACATTTTTATTTAGGAACAATGACAGTCATTATATGGCCAGATAAAGTTAGCTCTAGCACGTCTCAACAGTTGAAAGAAACAATTGAAGGCGTTGCTGAAAACCGGACAGAGACAAAGCTTCTACATATTTTCGGTGGAAGAACATACACAACATTTTGATTTGATCTTTTCCGAATAAATTATAGGAGGTTTCCAGGAGATAATAGGGAATTATGGTCATCCTTAAATGACAGCTAAGCATGCGCACTAATAAATAATAATAAGGGAACCATAATAAAATACTGCCTTCGTCTGTTTACGACTAGTTACTGTAACTATTCAAGGTTTCCTTATTTCCCTTATACAACGAATCTAACCTGATTTCATTATAATCTTCAAATATTTGGTTTGTTTATGTTGTTGCTTGTATTAAAATTAGCCAAATCACTTTTAAATAACCAAGCAAAGACGCAGACAAAAGTATTAGGTTAGCTGTTGCTGCTGCTTATACAGACAAACTGTCAATTTAAAGAGTTTGTTACAATAAGTTATATGTTTTCGAGAAATATAAGAAAAAATATATTTCCACTAACTCCCTAATATATAAATAGCTACCTTAAATAGAGTGCGTCCATCTTTTAACTTAATATGAGCAAACCAATTCCTGACAATTCAGCATTGATTTCGTTCAACTCATTCGTCTTTAATTTTTTTATTTATTTATTATCACTACACTCTTCTACATGTTCACGCTCAATTAGAGAACAGGAAAATAGGAATAACAATTTATCTTTTTCTACAATAAATACAAATAAAGATTAGAAAAGTAATAATTAACAGTTTAGATATTAAGCTTATACTAATTATACTAAATAACATGGTTAGTTTACATATAGATTTTCAAAGGCCATTTTTAATTGCTGAGATAGAACAATAAAATAGGTCCAACTGATGACTTGCAGTATTGCATTTGTTACAAAGCTTGTACAGAGGGGAGGCTTTTAAAATATTTGTTCTTGGAGTAGGAAGGTAAAAGCTATCCTCAGCTCTAGATGCCAGCATACGAACTATAAATTTCATATGTGATATGTGATAAAATGTGTGGATCATTGATTTGATCATTTTATGAATGAAAATTACAGAATTGCAATCACGACGAGTGCTTAAACTCTTCATATTATGTCTGTCTAATAATGCTATGTGAGAAAATCACTGGGGCGGATAAACATTATCACATTTAAAAGAGAGAAGTTTCAAAAATCGTTATATATATTAAAAAACATTATTAGTTACAACTCGTTTCTTATTACATCTTTTTTATTATGTAAAATAGCAACCCCTTTCTTTCTTCTTCTTTAGTTTTGTCTTTGAAATTGAGTCACACAATTGAAATTTCGGACTCTGATTATTTCGACAATCTTCTGTTTGGTTTCTGATACGAACAATGTTAGATTTCTGGTAATAAAATCTGTGAGACCAAGGGCATGTGCTTTGATAATTGGAATACAATCCTGGCTTCTTAATAATAAAATCTCTGACATCTCTCGTTTGAATTCTGTTATCATTTCTGTTTCATGTGTCACTATGGTAGCCATGATAGAATTTGTATTTTACTTATAATTTTCAGGTGATGTTATTGTAAAGTCCTCCAATATTAGTTACTCGTGATAAAACAACATATAGCAGTGCTAGTGAATATTTACTTTCATACTGTCTCATAAACTAGCTCTTCAAATAAGCAACCTTGGAATTTGTGAATACTTGACGCCTGTACCGCAGGGCTATTGATGCTCATTGTATTCAAAAGCTTAAAGTTAATTAACAAGCATTCTATTTATAAATAAATATGATTCTGTTTTGTTCATGGTGGTATTACTTTCCTATCTTCAGAGATTAGGGAAAGCGATAAGACGAATGACAAGCGAGAATATAAGGGTTTCTCTTGTTATGTCCTAGGTACGGAACCATTTTAAGCACCATTATCATTCTATTGTTGGTTTCCTGGCAACACTGTCAGTGACAGTAGTGGTGGCTACAGTAGTGCGTGTTTATCAGATAATCAGATGGCTGCTTAGCTGAATTATTTAGCTCCAGTGTTCACAGTAGCGCTTATAAACGTCACGGAATATTTTAATAAATATATTAAATTTCTAGATCAATTTTTCTTTGAATGTAGCAAAAAGATTATTTCACTTTCTGCTTCGCATTAATATGTGATAATTATTTATCTCAAAAAATTCCATAAACATAAAATTATTAGAATAACTATTTGCAGCGGCAATTCCGCTTACTATTCGCAGACATAGAAAGGTCAAGACTATAAGGCGTGAACTGTTCTAGATACTTGCATATAAATCTAACAGTTGAAGTGATATCAGGTTTGTCATATATATATAGGAACATAATATCTACAGCCAAAGATAATTATCTGAAGATCCAACAAATATATAACCATTAATATTGGATCAATAATAATTGTGATAATTCAATACCAATATACCTTTATATCATGAAATTATACTTTCTAAAATAAAGAATTATTACACTTTCGTATTATTTCTAAAAGCAATCAATATAGTTGGTAGGTATCAAAAGTAAATTTTTAATAAACATTATTTCATCATTATATTACTCAGATATATTGAAAAACGCCAGAGATTTGAAGATATAGCCAAGTTCTTACGAATTGGGAAATCTTTTCCTATTGGTGGAGGAGCTTACACCTTCTTTTTTTTCCGCCAATAGAAAATGATTTGACATCATATCATATCAACTGATCCATAATGTTTAAGGAACCGCTAATCTGTCTTTCTATCCATACTTACTATACAAAAGAGAAATAAGCAAATCTTTCATCATATAAGTCTCTGATAATAAGGGTTTAATTTAAACAGTTTTAATATATGATGAAAACCGTAACAAATTAGGTTGTTGATGACCCAGTAGGTGATTTTTGATCCAGCCGATAAACTTTATAAACAGCAGATAATTTCACACTAACAATGCGCTTACCACTGGTGCAGTTTTGAAGGGTTTTCGATCTACTTCGATCTGTAGACTTCAAAATATTGCGCAATAGTAAGTAAAGCCCGTACATTGAGGGCTCTGGTCATTCAGCAAAGCGTGGTAAATTGGTATCAGTAACTAATCATCAGAAAATCATGAATTCAGAAAAAAACAAATAATTTCCTTGAAATGTTGATTCTACCTTGAAACGACCAGAAAACTAATAATTTAGAAACAAATAACAACGAATTGTTATAAAATAGATAAGCATAAACGCCGAAGTCTGATCACCATTGATATATTGAAATACCTACTTAAAGTTAAGTCAACAATATCTGAGGCATTGAATTGGCTGTAGGTAATCGTTTTGCTTAGTTAAGATGTTAATCTGAAAATATCAGTTATTTGCTTATTTTCGAGAAAAATCTCAACCACCATTTTTGAACGACAAACAAAACGGAGGACTTATATACCTAATTCGACTGTTTGCATGTTTTTTTCATGGATGTTCTCACCTTATAAATAGTATACCTGCTCTGATTTGCATGATTTTTTCATATTTGATAGAAGACTATTGAGACTTGGTCCCAATAAAAAAAGACTTTCACTATCTGTCCCCTCAAAAACTTCTCAAAAGGGAGTGGAAGGGGCTTTTTTGAAAATTATAAATTTATGATGACAAAATTAAAGAAGGGAGCGTTAAAACTGAACATTTTTTCAAAAAAAATCAAAGGATTCCGAGTTAAAGCAGTGGTTAAGTCTGAAATATGTGTCTCCGCTATGTGGTGTGGTATTGAATATATAATACGTCATATTAAAGAAGAGATTATATGTAACAACATTTAAATTGGACATTTTTCAAAATAATGTACGGTTTCGAAGATACAGCAGTGGGTATGTATTATCGTATTATCTTCTTCAGTGAATGTTGAATGATTTTGATGAATAAAGTTACACTTAAAAGTGTGAAATATATATTTCTTAGAAATATTGGACCGACTTTATTAGTTGGTGCACTGAAAAATACAAAATAATATTAATATTGGTTCTGGTACTTATGAAGTAGATGCCAAAAGTTTTCAATCTAACTAAAACTAAACAACTTAAAAATTACCAGGATACCAATAAAATTAATATTATTTTGTATTTTTCAGTGATCCAATATTTTTGTAAGAAATATGTATGTTGCTATCCTTGACTATTACTGAGGTGTAAGGAAAGACACCAAAGTTAATCACCATAATTTCAACATTACCTTTATTTATTATTCTCACTCAAATATGTTAATAAAAGATATAGGCTAATGATACTTTAACTTAATTAGAGATAAAAGTTTACTATAATTAGGTCAAAAAGTTATCCATTTTAAAAGTAGCATAAATCAGTATCAAACATACGTACGGAATTGCATCACGGTAGACCTTATGGGTCGTCGAAATATACTAAATATTCGGGTATTCGTGAAATATCTCTGGCTTTTCTGTAGACGTTTACGATGTGTAGATCCAACTGAATTTTAGAATCGAATCTATTGTACCAAATAGTGAAGGATAATAGTCGTGAGATAATAATAAATTGAAAAAATAATCGTATAATTTATAACATTCTCGTCCATCGTCTGTAGACTGATATCGATCTGAACTCTCAAGATAGTAAGTATCATCATATCCCATAATACACAGCACAGCATCTCGGACAATTTGTATTGTCTCAGTATAAGTTAAGTTAACCGTATACCTCGACAAATGTTGTTCCTGCCTATATCGAGATAAAGCGCTGAAAAAGTAGGAACTCCATCCTAATACGGTCAACCATCCAAGTCGTTATGAGATAGCCGATACATACATTGCTGCTTAAGAAATGGCTTTTGCGTTCATATGCGTTAGTTGTTGGAAATTCCCAAAGAACAAAAACTATGATACCCAAAAGATTTGCGCCACAATGAACACCTTTATTAACGTGCTTTTCTAAATGGAGCAATTATTAGAAAAGTGAGTATAAAATATTTCAACTTTTGTACTTCTGAACGAACAATGCTTAATCAGATTCAAATTCAACTTGCCAAATCAAGTACATATGCTTCAATTTTCAGGACATTTCTTCCCTTTTCTCTAATTATCAGAAAGATAAAATAGTATTTGACAACATAACCTTGTTTATCCTGATTAGGTAGATACACGTACTTCCATGTTATACCATACAAAAAAGAAAGCAAAATAATCGCTCCATCCGATAGCGACATAATACTGGCATAGACAAACCATTATGGCTGAGACTCAGAGGGGCTCTGAAAGGTTGCATAAAAATATAAACAGTTCCATGACAATTTCACCAATCAATGAAAAATTATCATAATGAATAAATAGTCAATTCAGTTCCCTGATAAGCCGCGACATTGTATTGGTCTTTATAAATAACAAACTGACATACCAAAATAATCAATCGTTAGCAAGCTGTTAATGCGTTCAATTTTTTAATTATCTTAATTAAACAAAAAGCAATGGTATTCACAAACAGCTTGTGCTGCTCGTTTGCTGTAGTTACTCAGTACGTCTATCAATATTCTTCAACTCAATGTCGCTCATCATTTATGCAGGAATTTGCATATGGGTAGGGTTGATTGAATAATATTCATGATTTTATTTCAATGACAAGATTTTTATTATTGTATTATGTCAATTATTCGCAGCAGGTATTCGTATTCCATTGGTCAAACACAGTTTATGTACCTGGACGCTTATGATTTGTTTGAATTCATAAAATAAGCAAAAGTAATATTAGATTGAGATCAAGAAACAATTTTTCTATAGAATACCTAAAGATACTGAGTGCAGCTTTTATCTTTGATTAAAAGCAAGTAAAAATGAATGAATATAAAATAGCGTAAAAGCGTTTATATTTACAATGTTAAGATACATTAATGGATATACTTCAGATTATTATGTACAGGGCGGCCCAATAAGCTATTTATGCCCTAATATCACATACTGACCTCTAGTGGCCACATACTACATTAAAATCACAACGAGTAAGGTTGATTTGATAGCCAAAAAATATCATTTCAACGACATCTTGTTTGCTAAAATCCATCCTGCCACTTGGATGTTACATATGTTTTACAATAACATTTGAACTCTCTCACCACTTAATTTTTAGAGATACGGAAAAAAGTGCTACACAAAAAAGAGTTTAGTTTATTTTTTATCTCTGCTTTCAAAAGAGCACATTTTTATCGAGAAATATATCTTTTTTTAATCCAAGATAGCGATTACGCCCCCTTAGCGGTCATTTTAGAAATCTGAAAATATTTTTAAACCATTTCATATATTACATTAACCGTTCATTTATTTTTTTACCAAAATTCTTTACAGAGGGTGGTTTCTGAGATACAGCACTTTGTACGGTTATTTGACCAACCAGTACATATTAAAAAAAATAAAACACAGGGTATGGAAGAAACTGAATTGTTTGAATAATGGAATTTCTTATGTTCAACAGTGGCTAATTAATATTCAATAGATCATCCATGTTGCTACAGCAACCTAATTATTCACAAATTTTGACCAACTTCAAAAAAAAGTTCGACATTCAACATGTTCTAGCCGCCTGCAATTTTTTTCGGAAATTGAAAATTTGAGACGACAAAATAAAAAAGTTACCATATCCGGTAACGTGTGAATTGGAGGACATTTAAAAAAATCATAGGAGTCCGAGTAACAGCAGTGGTAAACTCTGCAATACCTATATATATTTCCCCGATATTTTGAAATCTCTGAATAAGTATCAACAACGTATTATCTTCTATCAAAATACAACTGGACAACTTTAAAATTACGAGTACTAACAGAATTATTATTATTTTGATTTTTTCAGTGCATCAACTAATAAAGTCGGCCCTAGTTTTTGTATTGATTTTTTATTATTATGATAACCCCGGGGCCAGTAATTGGCTAGGTTGACATCAGGCTGTCTTTTATTTTCAAAATGCCTGCTTATAACACGATCTTGAAAAACAACAGCTAACTTCAACTGGTCGGCAAATCTAATTATCGAAACAACTAGATTCCATATTCTTTCTGCTACTAACTTGATTTATTAAAACTATAAAGACTTTTAAGTATACAATTCACTTTTTTATGACCCCATTAATATAAAGACTCAGGGCAGATCTGTAAAAGAATATTCAATTGTAAGATGTTGCTATGTAAAGTAACAACAAGAGAAAAAAACTGAATCGGCTCCACTAACTTACAAGTCACGAAATAAGTACTACGACTTGTGCATACATAAACATGTTGGATACGTCTGGGAATTATTGAAAGACTTGACTTTCAGAAAAGAGATTACACGCACTCTTCGTCTTCGTAGTCGTAGTTTATTATATGCAGTGATACTGAGGAGCTACCTTTATTTTGAAAGTAAATAGGATTAGCGGGACTATACTGACAAATATTTCGAATTTCAATAGGATGACTAATTGACTAGTTTATTGTAGGTATTGAATATGATGCCCCTTGAAAAAGTATTACAATAAATAATCAAATGGGGATTGAATATAAAGTATAAGCTGAAAGTAGTTCGTTATTTCAACAAATGTTTTATATCCAATACCTAAAATTAAAGTAGTTTTCAGATCGAATATAAGAATATTTAACGCTTTCCGAGCGAGCTGTATGTCTAGTAATTATTTTCTTCCTCCTTTTACCCAGTCTCTTCGTTTCAAAGAAAAAGCGGCTAGAGATTCTTCTTATTACTTGATTCATTGAATGCCCTATAGTCCATTAATTAATGACGGTTACAGTCTCCTTAGCACATAAATTAATCATAAGCTGCTCACCGAACACTCTAATTGGGATTTCGAATTATACAGTTAACGTTTAGGGTGTCAGTCTCATTTGAAATTATTATAATTAGAGATTTTTAGAGTAGTAGATAACTCTTAATTACACATGTTTGGTTAATTACATAATGGACTGAGCAATGGACCCAGTAACAATTATTAACTATTATTGTGTGATGTAAAATGAAAAGTTCAAATACAAATAATAACCAATATGTATTTAATGATATTGTTTAAAAAGATGAAATATACTTTTGTAGTCTAGTGTTCAGTCGCTGTACATCGTAATACTTTTCATGAAATGATTTTGATATATAAAACTATTTTTATCACTCCACCGTTAATATGTTATAGCAAAACATCATAATAATATGAAAAGTTTACTAAAGAATATTTGAAAATGAATAATGTATGATTTGGTTGGTCTTGGTTAGATTTTTACGTCCAAACCGATGAACCAAACGGAGATAGTGTGATATTTGAGGCAGGAAATAAGCTACTTTATTTTTCTAAAATCAATTCGTAAAATGTTGAGAATGAGCTTTCAGCACTATATATAGGTAAGATATAGTGTATATTCTATAATGGCCTGATATATAAATTTTTTTATTTACTTAATTTGTTACTCTGGTGAATCTAATTGGAATTTGAAGCAGTCTACACATGAACCTCATCTAATTACATTTTTGATGAAATATATTCCTCAATCAAGATTGTAAATCTTACGTTGTTCACTAACATTTCCATTGATTGTGATATGAATCAATACTCTTATTAACCTCTTCGTTTTACCTTTCTGATATTGGATGTAATCAAAGATATTATATTAACAATTCATTAAATAACTATATAAATATTTTCCTATTTCTTAAGGTAGATATTTGATCTGTATCTTGAAATTCTCAATATCGTGACATTTTTCGCTAGAGAGTTTCAAAGATCCTAATCATCTTTTTGGAAGCTAAAATTTCACAAACATGTGTGAGGTTCGATTTCCATCACCATGACGCAAAATTAACGAAAACTTCAATAAATTACTGGATCTTTTAAAATTATCGAGGAATTAGATTTTTTGAAAGCTATAATTATTGCTTTCCATATTTTTTGATATCAAAGATATATGTTGAAAACCACTGCCTGTGCAGAAATATATTGAACATTAAATAAGAGGTTGGCTATTTCTTTATAAATTTGTAGGTATATATAGAATATCATAAACGGTCACATAATCCTTAGTTCAATATGACAGACGTTCTACGATGGCAGTTTATCTTCTTACAACATCCTTGATAAAGAAGCTAATGAAGATTATTCTAGAAAATATTAAATCAAATGTTTTATTCTAAAACCTCTATTTATTTAATTCATTATCATTTCGATAAAAGTACCTGTTATATAAAGACTTATTCATTACTTTGTTTGTTCTTCTTTTGAATATCTCTAGAAAAATCATATACCTAAGTCCATTCATGTAACCAGTTGTACCTATTACCTCACAGGTGAATTGGTGTGCCTGAAACTTCCAACGCTCTCAAATGGTAGAATGAAAACTGATCGGAATTAAAGCTGATTACCTATTTAATAGGTTATGATAACCTTCCTTCACATTTGAAGTTCAATATATTTAATATAATACCTACTTAAATAAACATGTGTTTTGATTGGTTTGGTTGGTAAGATGTAACGTCAAAATTATATATGATTCATAGTCTATAAACATGTCAATTTTCCTTGTCATGTTTGTGGACGTCAGTAAGTCAGTAATGAACAGATTTGACTACTTTATAAAATTCTACTATTCATTCTGATCAATTTCAAAACAAACTGTGTATATATTATCTGTGCATTATGAATGTCAAATAATGTTGGAAGGTCAAAAAAAGTCAATAAAAAGTAGGTAGCTGATAACGTAATCACATTGCTCATTGAAATACACCATATTTTCTAATTCTTTGTGAGACTTTGGTTTGGAGTTGCAGGAAGACAAATTATACAAATAATAAATAATAATAATAATTTCATTTCTCAGTTCTCCAGACAAGGCTAATTTCGATATGTACGGATATTTTGAAGAATAAAAAAGTCAAATATTTCTTAGAGAATTTATATTACAAATTAAGGATCTTTTTATCTAAGTACAGTTTGAAGAAGATTCAGTAACTAGGTACATATCATCTTCCAAGACAGATAAAACTTTTTTGGAACGTCCGGTGATTTAATGTGTATGTAAAGATGGAGAATGAAATATGTAGGTATTTGTTCCTATTCAAAGGCTTCCGCTTATTTGTCTTGTAATCATATCGCTTCATATCCCCGCTAACATATGTTAACACCTTTTTTTGTGCTACATAATAATGATAATTTTAGATGCGCTACGTGAGACGGTACGTAATTATTGGATTAAGAGAAACGATTTCATTTAGATACCAAAGAGGCGTTCATTTTCTTTGGAACATCTCATTTAAGTTGTGTTATTTACAAACTGTCAAAATAGCAACATAATTTGAGACAAACACAAATTAATAAATCCATTGGTTTATCTCATTGACATCTCCTCGTACTAAAATAATAATATAATAATAGTAATAATATTATTGTAGACTTGTTATCTTTCTTCAATTTTATGGTAATAGTTATGCAGTTGCAATCATTTTCGACAAAACAATAATTCTTGCAAAGATTACAAATATACTTGAATATGTTTTTTTGTCAGCTTTTAAACTGAAATAATTTCAGTTTATACAAAATAAAATTCTCGAGCAGTAAACAGAATTTTCAAAAATAGTAGGGGTTACTTACTAGAATATGAACTTTTTCGTTAAAGTATAACAAAATGTTATAAAGATAGATATTTTTATGAAAAAAATAACTGTGCAGTTCATACAGGAACCTCTACAAGACTTTAAGTAGAATAATAATAATTATTAGTAAATTGATGTTGTATTTTGTATAGTGTGTCTAAAATTATTGGTGATGTCTAAAAAAATCAATGCCTTCTTTAATGCTAGGAACCCGAAAAGAAACGTTTGAGCTCTTCAAAATTTACAAATATATCATACTACTAGATACTATTTTACGTAAGTTATTCACTTCCCTAAAAGAGGCTAAATGAATGTGAATAACTTTTATCTGCAGGCAGATAAATTATAGTTATAAACTATGTCAAGTAGCCTAGTATTTCATAGAGTATTTAAAATTTTCAAACACCAACAGGAGGTTGCTTAATTAATCGTACATTTCTGTGGATGGCCAATCCAGGTCAATCAAATAATATAGATAAAGATCGATGCAACATCCAAAAAATATTCTCAAACCTTGGAAAATACGTTTGCGCCTCTATATTGCAGGTGGTTGGGCGAATACTCCAATAGCTCTAAGACAGCAGGAAGGGGATTGAAGAAGTCGGCAATCTCACAAAATGCTTAGATATATAGAAAAATCGGTGTCACTAGATATTTAAAATGTAAATCCCATGACGTAGATTATAATCTATTATTTGGTCCTAATTCGTGAAAAGGTAGGTAATTCTAATAAAGAAATTATCAGTTTTCGATTTCAAATTATTCATATCCAAATCCTATGTACGAATCAGTTGAGGCACCAGACACGGTCACAATTATTTTATGCTCAATCATTAATTCGAAAGACTTAATAGATATGGAGCCGCTCGTAACAAAACAGCTGTTTCAGTAGTGACCTCTGTACAATTTGACCGTCGACGGCCCCTATCCAATGATACATGCATTTTCGAGGAATCCAAACCAATCAGATATACGCGTGATCATAGTGACCACCACTATGAAGATGATGATGGTAGCGTACAAATAATGGAAATAATTCGGTATAAAGAACGCGGTGACACGAACTATAATAAACGGCCTTAATTGTTTGACAATGCCAGCAGTCTGGTCCCACGCTGCTGCTCTCAAGACATCTGTTGTACACGACAAGTGGCTCTTCACAAGACATATGCATATATGTATTATAATTTTGTTTACTTATGGCGGTTAACTTGAAGGTGGCAGTCTTTTTCTCTATTATGTCGAATTGTGATATAACCCAGAGATAAAGATATCTAAAGTAGCTAGCTATAGTATCGGAAGATGGCTCTGCTCCACAAGAACTGTATCTCATCTCTGTTGTCTTTATTCAAGACTGAAGATACACCTATGTGATTATTATTATTATTATTATTTATAAATTCATAAATTATCTTATTTTTGACCAACTCCAAAAAAGGAGGATGTATACAACAAAGATAAAATATACTTATAAGCAGTATACAATTCGGTTGTATGTTTGCATTTTCGTGCGTTGATGTTGATGATTTTTGATTCATTTGAAAGAGGAGAGTTGAGAAATGGTTCCATATTCATAAAAACTCAAATCCGAAATCTTATTCCCTTCGAAAACTGCACCCGAAAGGAATGAAAGGGGCAATTTTTCTCAAAAATCGAACCTAACCTAAAATCAGCCAACTTGACAATTGACTGAATTGATTCTACATGACACTTCAACGCTTTCAAAATGTTTAATTTATTTGAGATTTGTAATTAAATATACGCTGTTTATTATTATAGGCTATCGGTACTGTATATGCATCCATCTTATTCTATCATCACACAATTATGCAGAAAACCTGTCAGTATTCTTAAAATGTTTAACCATGCCTGCTAATTATACAGAAGTGAATCCGGATATAAACACAAAAAAATTGAGCAATTTCAAAACAGCTGTACTATATTCCTTGTGACTGGCGAGGATAGAAGAAAGAACCCAGCTCCGGAAGAAAATATCTCTCTCCACTTCCGTTTGGAGCCTGACTTCCGGTTGATAGAAAAGAGAAAGAAAACGTGTGCAACTCGCATCATAAACACTTCTGTATCAGATGGACCAGATGTGATTTTTGTTGATCAGGATTATATACTGTGAGGGATGAGACGCATTTGAAGTGTCACAGGATACTCAAAATGCAGTTTCTTCGTTTTGATCGTGGGGTGATAACCAGCACTCATAACAGTAATTAGAAGAGTTTGAAATGAGTTGAGATGTTATTTTGAGTCATTTTTGCGTTATCATTGGTATCTTCAGGACCTATTATTAATTCTAACTCAAGATTTCTAATATTAAGTGACCACGGGTACGTATCTACTATGAAATGATGCAAAATAAGCGAATTTCTAGAAATAAATAACGTACTTGTTGGATATAAGATTTGTTCACATGCCAAGTAATTAGAGCTCTTGATATACGCTCTTTTATGGGATTATTTTAGAGTGAGTATCAGTATCTAAACAGTGACGTCCAAACAATTGAGTAAAAAATATACATAACAGTTACCTACCTTAAGAGCAATAAAAATATTGTAGGATATAATTTTTTCTTTTTGGTTTTTGTATTTTGTAGTTCCTTTTCTCTAATTATGTTGTTAGGGGGAAGCTTTTGATATATGTGCAAGTACTTTTTGAGCTCCAAAGCTTCTTTTGACAGTGAGATATATCCTGTTTATCTAATCATCAAACTTTTTGATAGAAAGGAATGGTTCTTAACATCCCAGTAGAAAATTATTGTAATTGGTCTGATTTTCACGAAATTCAAATTTTCACATAGGTATCTTGATGTGAGTCTATGTACGAAAGTTTGCTCCCAATTTTTAACTCAATTTTCCCGAGAACCAATAATGATACCTATGCCGACATCAGATTTATTTCATTCGATGCTTAATTATGGACCCAGCAGCGTCCTGATAAGCTGATAAAATTTTCAGCAAATTCGGTAGAGCTGCTTTTCTAAACTAATATTCCTATTCCATTCTAATATGCTTGGTACAAAGATCAGTAGTATACAGATCACAGTAAATTTTGTCAATTTCGATAAATTTTGTAGGAGTCTTAGAATGGCGGCATTTCAAATTAGAAAGTTATTCGAGCTTAGAATTTTCAAGATATTCAATAGTATCAAGTACAACTGTGAAAAAGTTTAATTACTCTTTCAATCTGAAAGATGTAGAATATTTGAGTATGTATTATAAAATAAAGAGTTATAGAAAGTTACGCCAATGAACATGAATTCACATTATACTGACTCTACTGTGTCACAGAAACAACTAAGGTCAGGAGTCAATTGGCCACAGTATGCGTTGAGTCTACGACGCTTTCTTGACATTGCAGCCTGTAATAAAAAATCGTGCCATGTCAACCAGATGCCATATTAATATAGCAATAAACTTTCATTACTATCGATAAATTTTTGATCAAGCCAATAAATGCTTCTATTTGTATCGCATTTGATCTCTAATATTATTATAAATTAGAACTCAAAGTTTGAAAGAGGAATGATTACAAGTACGAGTACTTTACAATGTTGAGTCACATCGTGACCCAAATTTTTTTTTACTATTTTCATTAGGTATTGCTTCCTACATCTAGCGTTAGTTCTGATCAGACACTTGTAGTGAATCAACAATGTAAAACTATTATTGCAGAGGGTAAGCAAAATTACGAGAACAGCGGGTTGAATTTGTATCTTGAAGGTTCTGAAGATTCTACTAGAAGATAAAAACTTCAAATTTATACTTAGGCCATCTACGGTGACACTAATCTTGTATGAACAAAAAAATGGTCCTGATGATCTTAATAATATAATGATTAAAATCTACAAACCTACACAACTTCAAATTCTACTTTTCCCATAGCGTTCGTCTTATCCGTCTCAAAAATATTATGTTACAAGATGATTATTCTATTTAGTTATCTACACAGGTAGGCATCGAATCTCCACCTGCTGTTGTTTCCCATCGAGCTAGCTGGGAGAATCTGAGCTGAACAAATTTGGAAAATATAATGTAAATAAGAGTATATTATTTAATTTGATCGACATTTGGGTAGCATTATTAAAATAATTGTCACTTTATGTTGAATGCAAGCTGTTGTTTTGACTCATGTCAAGATAAAAAAGGCGAATATTCATTAGGAACCAACGACAATACAGTTCTATTCATAAGTTTTCAGAGAAAATACGAGTTCGGATGTTATTGGTTAAGATTTAATTCGTTTACGGGACTAGTTTTGCAACGAAGAGGATAAGGATCCGTTCTCACGCCTGCCTAATTATTTTTTTGATCGATCCCACATGTGGTTGCCAGAGACTTTTATAAAAAGGGATCGTCGGTTTGATACCTAGAGATGGTCTCAGAAATTATATATTGGTGGGGAGATGTGGATAAACTAATGTTAATATAAAATAAAATATTATTATTTATTAGTTAGTAGGTATTATCAGGATTTCTAATACAGAAATATCAAATAAAATATAATTTTAGGGCTTGCTGCTATGGATATGGATATGGAGATCCATAAAAAAGCTATATTTCGTCATAAATAAAAGATTCAAAAGTCGAGTAGAGAAAATAGTCTAAGAACATACCAAATTATTCTAGTTATCAATATGTGAACCATTACAAGATCACTCTGTTGTATGTCTGTCTGTTGGCCTGTCACGTTGTATTCTCTCTACAGATTTAGATATTGACGAAAAAACTCGAAAATAGACCCTCCCTTATATCCAAAACTAGTACCTAAGCCTGAAATTTCGAAAAAGTAAGAAATACAGGGTTTCACTCAAGTGTAGTGAAAAACTATGCGAAAATAGTAAAAATTAACCTTCCACACGCTACCCCTTCTAGCACTTTGCTCTTTTTTTATTATAAGATAATAAGTTCACATTGAGATTGTTTCTCACTACTTTAACCCTTAAAATCCAATACCGATAAAAAAGCTAGAGACTAAGTATAAAGATAAATATTAATTTACAGAAAATAGGACCGATTATGTTAGGTAGTGCACTGAAAATTCAAAATAAGGTTTTATTGGTAATTTTCAAGTGGTGCAGTCATAGGTGAATAATACTCTTGGAACCAAATTCAAAAGTATCGCCGACAAAAGAATTTTATTTTGATTTTTTTAGTGCACTTACTAATGAAGTCGGTCCTTTTTTTTGATAACAAATATTTATTCAACTTTGTGTTTTATTGGTCATGAAAATTGTTGAATATTCACTTGAACACAGTAATTTAAGTAAGTAAATCCTTGATTTTTATGGAAAATGTCCATCTCAAACCTGACGAATAACATTTTCAATATTCTAAAAAAATAGTCCTCAACAGTCATCTTTCTAATGAAAAAAAAAATATAAAAATCTATAAACGTTTATTATTCAAAACGTGTGCACCTAGTTGAAAAAAGCAAAGATACATATGAATTGGATGCCTCCTCCATCTTTAAAAGTCGGTCAAAAGTAGAAAATGAATGAGTGATATCACGACGTACCTATTTTATGTTTACAAATATATTTCGAATAAGAGCAACAAATTTTGAATAATTCACAATCTTACAACTTCGTTCCTAGATAAGTTTTTGATCTGTACATCGATGGCATCGCGTCGTCGTACACCGAGTCGTACACCGACCGTGAAGTTGACTTATGAAAAGAAACCGCAGTTTGAGATTACCAGCGGTTGACCACAACCAAAGGAATGCTACCTCTCACTCTTGAATTCGAGATGTAGTATATATATATATATATTGTGCATGCGTGATGAGGAAATTATATTGATATAAAGATGTAATCGAAGCCTACCCGATGAATAAAAAGATAGGGCAAGCACTGAAGAGCTTCGAGATAATTACCTATGTATTTCTCAAAATATGAAAAAGATATAATAAAAATGTAGTATAAGGCTGATTAAATTTATACATCTCAGTATTTGGGAGAATCCTCAATCATTGAACTTATCGCATCAAATTCAAACTGAGACAAACTGATCTATTTAGGAAGGGAGTTTTGTACTAAGATCTAAGTATAAGGCTTTTTGTATTTGACTTCCTACCTAAGCTTAAGTTTACATTCCAAGATAGCTGCAAAGCTGTCAACTTATTGTAATTGTTTAGTTAATTTAATTTAAGCAAATCTGTCAATTTCAAAATGTGGGCTATTTCTCCTCTAAATGAGAATAAGTAATTTATATTTATCACAAGAGGTACCTACTTTATAATCCAACTTTTCCATTATTACCGTTCAGCAAGGAATACCTATGAAATCTAATTTATATTGCTTTTGTTTATTTATAATATCAAGGCATAATTTTCTTAAACTTGCTATTATTATTCTTTCATTCATACATTCCTGTTGGGAACCAATATGTTTATTAAACAAAAAAGGTATCACATAAATCATATTATCGCATAGGTATTTGCTAGGTATTTTAGCTGTTGATGAATCATGACGAATCTCTCTGTTTTAGATTAGCTCAGAATATTAATCATATTATTTAAAAACTTACCTTTCTCGTCCGGTGGCAGAGCTTTACTCAGCTCTAAATATCCAAGAGATAAGAGTAGATAAATTCCAAATATGTTATGAAACTCCATGATTGGTTACACAGAATAACTCTTAGCAAAACAAATTCATTTCACCACAACAACACAATTAAAACACAACCGTGACTTATCAGTTAGTTTTTCCGCCGAAAATTCAAAATAAGTACGACGCGCACTGCAACCTGTTGATTACGAGCGCAGCTTTGCTGTCTCCTCCCACGAAAACTTGAAGCAAAATGACAAGCGACAATCGGCGCCGCACCACGCTAAGCTTCCGATGCTGAACGAAAGCTACCGAACATTACCCAGGTAGGAGTTTCCAATGCAACAGGTAAAAAGAAAGCTGGAGGACGCATACATGCTCGAGGAAGAACTATATCGTACGGGGCTCTTTAAAAAATAAGACAAAAATCTGTTACCAAAGGTGTGTAGTTGTGCTGCTGAAAATTCACGGAAGTGAATCTGATCAATGAAATATATATATTGCGAGGTATGGTAGCCTTACGTAACTAGCAGTGTTTTCTCTCTTTGAGATAATTCTATTGAAGAGATGATTAAAAAAAGCTAATGTACAAGAGTAAAATTAAAAAAGTGTGTTGAAGATAAAGAAAAACTTTGGAGTCAATATCTTAAAAGTCACACAGAACTAATTCAATGCACAAAATTGTAATAATAAAAAATGCAATAAACACTGTTTTCAACCCGGAATCTAGGATATTCAATAGCTAATCACATCTTTTTTATAGCTATTATGATTAGATTAGATTGTTCTGCTACTTATATTGTTGTAGCCAGTGCCAGTTCCTTAGTACAGATTACCTTGCGTATTTCTCCAGGAATTGCATGATAAATATTATATCTCAATATATATTATCTTTTCTGGTTAGATAAATATATGAATAAATAAATAAATAAAGTTTGCCGTAGACTTACTTAGTCTTAGTATTTTGAAAATATTAATAGGATAGAGTCCGTTAAGCAAATAAACCGAGATCTATGGAAGTTCAATTAATTTGTTCACAACTATTTACAACCAATTTCTCCCAAAAAATCGGAATAAAAAAAGTTAAGTACCAGTAGTAGGTACTCTCTTGAGGTGCAGTTAAGTTGTACAGTCATAAATATAACTAATAAGAAGGTACATAAAGTAGACGACAAAGGTGTAAAGTATAAATGTAAATTTAATAAACCAGAATCAAATGACAACTTTTGAATTAGAAATATTACATTTTTCAGAAATATGAAGTTAGATATATTAGGGGTGCCTCAGATCTAGTGGAAAAATGTTTTTCTTATTGTTTTTTTTTTGTTTTTTTTTCAACTACTCAAATAAATTTATGAAAAATATTAGTTGTGAAACCGCACCTATTATGATTATTTTACTCCATTATGCATAACGGATGTAAATATGAAATTTATCAATTCAATGTCAATAATTAGGGTTCATTTTTAAAATTGCTCTTCTAGAGTTTTGTTCTTGCCAAATGATGAATTAAAAAAACGGAAAGTTAAATATTTGGATAATACCTAAGCTTTACTTTGCATTGTAGAAAGCTTTAAACAAAATAAATAACTTTTTAATTTTTAGAGAACCTAATTTTGAAGTTGTGCAAGAAATTAAGTATCAGTTATCAGCTAAAGCTAGATAGAATGCTTTTGTTGCCAACTTTAAAAGTGCCAATACCAAGAAAATAAATATTATTTTTTATTAGGTATCATAGCATTATCTGATAAATTCAATCTCATGTTTTTGCTAAATGCTATTTATTTAATTTTTTTTAGTAGTATCAAAATCGTTGAAAGTTTACTAATTTTCATGATGAACAAGGTTGATCTTTGCAATTGGAAACCTTTGAATTTGTCCGATTTAAATGTTGAAAAAAATTGGCTATTTTTAGTTTCTCAATTTTCGATAAAAAATCCTCTTTAACTCATTTCGAGGATGTTTTAATCTCCCAGTAAGAAATGGAAATCGAGATGTTAATGTAAGTCGAGCAAATCAAAGACATTATTTAATTTTTATACCAGCGATTCTTTCCCTAGAGTCAAAGTTATTCTTAAGATCTCGTGTCTTCGGATAGGTTCGAGAGAACGAAACTAGATTGAAAAACAAGTACAAAATACATATTTGGTGCTTGTACCGCACATTAGGTGATAACTAAGTGCAGTATTCCAAAACTAATTGGTCTTATAGTTTTTTTGAAAAATGGCGGCTTTGCTAGCTTTAGATCTAAAAACCTTTAGAAATTTTTATAAAATCTTGCAGAGATAATTAAATGCTAATTGAGTGCTGTATTCCGAAATAGATTGCTCTTATATATTTTTTAAAATGGCTGCTTTGCTTTTAAAAATCAACTATTTTGAGAAAAATTTTTTAGCGTTCTTAGATCTAATTATGTGCTAATTAAGTGCTATATTTCGAAATTCATTTGCTTTTATAGATTTTTGAAAAATGGCTGCTTTGCTCGCTTTAGCTAGCTAGCTCAGCAACATTTAAAAATCATCTTTTTAGAGAACTTCCTTATTAGTGCTTTTAGGGCTAATTAACTGTTAATTAAGTGCTGTATTCTGAAATTAATTGGTCTTATAGTTTTTAGAAAATGGTTGCTTTACATAAATCTAACACATCAACCTTTAATATTCTTTTCTTCGCGTGCTTATTTGTTACCAGATTTTAGCGATCATGTTGGCTATCATGACTTTGTTTACTGTGGCTCTGAATAGTCCCGTCGTTGTAGTCGCAAACCACGTTTTTAGGTTTTTCAGCCATGAAATTCGTCTTCTTTCTGATCCTACTTTTCCATAGACCTTTCCCTGAAGTATCAGTTGAAGCATCCCTCGTTGGTCGTTTCTCATGATGTGGGCCAATTAATCAAGTTTCCTTCTCTTGACTTGTTTCATGATTTCCACATCTTCTCCCATTCGTTCTAGCACTTCTTTGTTCGTGATATGTGCTGTCCATGTTATCCTCAGCATCCGTCTCTACAGCCACATCTGGAATGCCTCGAGTTTCTTACATGATGCCTCTGTTAGTGTCCATGTCTCTACGCCGTGTAATAGCACCGGGAACACGCAACATTGGAGGAGTCTGACTCTGGTGATAATATTGAATTCACGGCTCTTTATCCATTTTTATGAACGCATTTCTTGCCTTTTCAATTCTACATCTCCAAAACATGGTCCCATTGCTCGTTGATTGTACGACCCAGGTAAGTATTTTTTTCGATTGTCTTTTGATTAACATAAAGTTGTTCTTGTGGTGTGAGATTTTTTCATATCGTCTTGTATTCTGTTTTGTTTATTTTAATGTAAATGCCAAACTCACTGCTCTTTTTTGCCATTTTGTCCAGCAATTCTTGCAGATCTTCAAGATTTTCTGCAATTATTACGGTGTCATCGGCGAATCTAATATTAATGACTCTTTCTCCATTTATTTGAATCTCTATTTGTACATTTTCCAGTGCATTGCTAAAAATTTCTTCCGAATGTATGTTGAACAATAATGTTGTCCTCGCTGGATTTGTATCTCTTTCGATATCTTGTTTTTGTACTTAATATGAGCTGTTTGTGTCCAGTACTAGATTTTCTATTATGTGGAAGTCTTTGTCATCTATTCATATTTCTTATCTTTTTCCGAATCGGTATTAGTTTTAGATGTTTAACTCTGTCGAATGATTTTTGATAATCTAAGAAATATATGTATACGGCGCAGTCTACTTCTCTGCATCGTTGAATTAATACTTGAGTGCAAAACAACGCCTCACGTGTTCCGGTTGCTTTTCAGATGCCGAATTGGCTGTTCCCCATATGTTCTTCGCACATCACGTATAATCTTCGGTGTATTATTTTTAGAAATGATTTTAATAAGTAGCTCATTAGACTTATTCTTCTGTATTCATTGCATGTTTTAGTCGTTCTTTTCATAGGGATTGTTTTAAATATAGATTTTAGCCATTCTTTGGGAATGTTCCCTGTGTTGTATATCCTAATTGTATACTCTAGTGTGTCTTCTGATATTTGTTTCATTTGACTACTTCATAATTTCCCATTCGTATTATCTGGGCCGGGTGTCTGCACGTCTTTTATTAGTGATAGTGATTTCTTGAATTCTTCCACCGTAATTTCTGGACCAGTGACGCATTCTGATATTTGGATTTCTGAGCGTTCGTCTTGGAATAAATTCTCCACGTAATCTTCCCACACCTTGATTGTTTCTTGTTTGTCCACTATCAAACGCGGCCATTTCTATATAGTAGCTCACCGGGATGCCTTGTCTTATACAACCCCACCACTTCTTTGACTTTTTTTATGCATATTGAAATTGTAGTGTTTTTCTCCATTTCCCCTATTTTCTTGCACTTTTCTTTCAGCCATTTCTCTTTTGCCTTACTAATTTGTCTTTGTCTCTCCCTTTGTAACCTTCTGTATTCGTCTTCATTTATCTGTTGTGCTATTCTTCTCTCCTCCATCAGCTCCATTATGTGATCATTCATCCATTTTCTCTTTGTTTTGTTTTTCCCCTCCTTAAGTGTCCTTCTTTTGTGTTTTTGTCATCGCTTTTGCAATTGTTTCCCCTTCATCTTCTATTTCTAAACATTCTCCAGCTTGTTGCAGTTCCTTGTTCAAGTATTGTATTGCCTGTATCTTAATGCTTTCATCTTTTAGTCTTTCTAGGTTCCATCTTGGGTGATTCTTTTCCGTAATTCTTTTCAGTTTTAATTTGAATCTTCCTATAAGTGGGTTTTGATCGAAGTTTATATCTGCTCCCGCGCAGGCTTTCACCGAAAGATACCTATTTGTGAAGCGTCTATTTATTGGTATTGAATGCGGACCTCCGGTCTATCTGTTGGTGCTTTTCATGTATAGTCTTCTTGGGTATAGTTTGAAGGAGTTAATTACCAGTAGCTAGTGTTCTTCTGCCTTTATCTTGAGTCTGTTTCCTCGCTCTTTTTTGTTCCCAAACCGTGAGGTCCCACACATTCCCAGCCATTACTAGTAAAATTTCTTTTTTGTTTATTGTTTATATTGCTTGGGTCATTCCGTCATAGAACCTTTCTATTTCTTCTTCATCTTTTTCTGCTGTTGGAGCATACACTTGTTTTATGTTGAGCTTGATGGAGCTGGTGTTCATTTGTATCAGTAAAATTATTTCTGATACTGGTATAAAGCAGCTTACTAACCTAGAGCAATATCCATTCACTATCATTCCTACTCCATAATGATGTACGTTTTGATCTCCTCCGGGATGGTACACTTTCTGGTTTTCCACCACGCATTCGCCGGCACCCGGCCATCTCATCTCGCTTACTCCAATAATATCTATTTTCAATCTACTCATCTCTTTTATCGCGTTATGGGTCTCTCCAGCTTGATTCCAGGAACTTTAATATTAAATAACTTAATTGTTAAACTAATAAAGTTGGACAACATAAAAATGTTTATTTGCCTATGATCTCCCTCTCTTTTGTGTCGTCAATGCAGTAAAATGGCCAACTTGATGGACTATGTTTTTAGAAGTCATTTGATCTCCTCTTCATTGCCCTAAATGGTATCTGAAAATTTATTATTCCAGGCAGGTTTTAGACCAGTTCCTCATTACCCACATGTGGCACATATACGTACTTGGGTATTATGTACTAATCAAATTTTACATTTATATTAATTACTAACATTAAAAGATTCAAACAAATGTAAATAATAAATGATCAAAATATTTTATTTTGAATTATTCTCCAACAATAAGACAAAACAAAAATAAAGTACCTAAGCTTGTAATCATCAAGTACGAACGGGTGGTACACGACTGCATACTTTTAAGCTTAACGTTGTCTGGAGATTTTTGATGAAGTTATCATCAAAAGTTCCTGCGTAAAGAATAAGAATAGAAGTTTTTTTGTCCGTGGAGAACATTTCTTTCACGCAAGTTAAAACTTCTTGGCAGTTCGAATTATTTCGAAGAGTACCTATCCAAAACTGTCGTCTACTCCTTGATTTCTAATCTTTTATATATACGAGACCTTTATTACGCTACCAGAATTGGCAAAAATGTTCTCAAAAAAGTTGATTTTTAAATGTTGTTGAGCTAGCTTTGTCTAAAGCTTTCAAAGAAGCAATTTTCCAAAAAATATAAAAGCAGTTAATTTCGGAATACAGCACTTAATTGCCATCTAATGTGCGTTACAAGCACCATATATGTATTTTGAATTAGGCTCACTTTGCTCTGCTAGCTTTAGGGACGTTTGAAAAACTATGTTTATGAACTGCGTGTTGGCACTATAGATGTACTCTATCTACGAAAATAGTCAACATAGATTTTGCATAATATGAGTTAATAATTCTTAAAAAATATTCAGGTATATTAATTAAAAGATTTAATTATTGCGTTTCCGTAATTTTAAATTCATTACATTGTATGATACGAAATTTTAAAGACTGCCTCAAATCGAGGAGAGTGGAGTTAAGGTAACTATACATATTTATTCACAAAACCAAAAAAAATCTAAGGCTCTCGGTATTATAGTTTCAGGTTTCCAACAAATAATAAAACATAAATAAATTGAAAACAGTTGAAATATACACTTAACAATCTACAGAAAAATAATAGAAAGAATAATTGGAATAGGAAAAATCAAAAAAGTCTAGATTACACAGACACTAGTCTGCAAGTTTAAAAAAACTAAAACAACGCGCTTTATAAGAAAATCGAACTAAAAGATATTCTACAATCAAAAGCGTGGGGTGCACTATCTCAATATATTTGATAATAAACAGATATTCGCAAAAATAAAATCTCCAAGAAGAAAACGCAAAATTCGTAAAAAGCACCCCACGCTTTTGATTGTAGATTATTTTTTAGTTCGTTCGTTTATAGCATGATGTTTTAGTTTTCTTAAAACTATTATTTATTTTTTAGTTTTCAGTTGTTTTTTTAGGAACCCTTCATCAAAGAGTCCCACTTGCACTTGAACACCATCACACATCCTCCCAACCCACATGCATATCGAAAATTTTACGAAAATCCATCCATAGATCTCAGAGTTATAGATATGGAACACTACATTAAGGAAACCCACACGCATGTACACACAAACTTTCATAGGTCCTTTAGAAATATACAAAGTTTCAAATCGATCCGATGTTTTTAAGTAGATGAAAATCATGTGCAACTATTCCGTTACATAGATATATCTACATACATACATTCAGGTCAAGCTAATAAAAGCGTATTAAAAAATAAGTTATACAGCCTGCTGTCGGTCTCTGGCTGATCTTGTTGCAGTTGCTTACAGAATATCTCTACAGGATGATATTGAAAAAGGCCAATTGTGAAGCAAATAATCGGTGACTTCAATACAAATTATTTAACTAATTAAATAAATAAACAGACCGATTAGAATTTACCGAATTACTTGTGTGTAATAAATTTCTATGCTTCATAAAATGAACCCCTTGGACTTATACGTCGCTGTTCCCGCTGCTGCATCCAATGATGTATACTGAATAAATCATCTTTGGCCGCACGCTATATATAACACAGCCAACTGTTCGCGACGTTTCTTCTCCAGACCAATCGAGAGAAAAATCTTCGTCTCCAGAGTTCTGGAAATGGTTTCTCCATTTAATAGATGCAGGTGGGCATCTCCAGATCCCGGAGCAGACTATCTCATAGATGTTCCGGTCCCTAGGTTGTCTTTGGTAAGGAGTTGTTTTACGTGAGCATTGTCGTTATCTCCATTGAACGGGCTCAGCCTGTTGAAATGGACAATTCTCTCTTTGACACTAGCCACCAGCAGCCTTTTGTATCCTATTCGTGATGTCGTTTCACTTACTCCAGCACTCGATGCGGTCCCTTACAATGTTTAAGTAGATTGAAAAAAGCCAGACCATATCGTCCTGGATCGTATCGCTTTGAATGGGCATTCACATCGTAACCATATTTCATCCGCTTGCTCGCCACCTGGATATTGTGCCTTACTCGTTCATAGCACTGATTCATTTTCCTGCGTAGATTGAGACATAATCGTCGCCTACCACAGCTTGTCCGTCTTTACAGACAAACTTCAGGTCACAAGGAATTCTCAATTCTCGAACAAACTCTATATTGGTGTGTGTGCCCGGTTGTCTTATGAATAGCGGATTGGTAGGCAAGTAGGAACAGATGCAGCCAGCTGCCTCAGTCCTATTTTTCTTCATATACCACGTGTTCTTTCACTCGACCATTCAGATTGCGGGTGTAAAACAGTCGTCCTGGTCTTCCGGATACCCAGTTCTGCACAAACCTATTGGAAACCCCTTCCTTGGTCGAAACGAAGATTTAGATGACTGCCAAATCTGCAGATCCAATCTTTGATGTAGTTTTCGATATACTTATTTAGAGCATCGGATTCAGGAAAAGGCTCAGCCACATCGATGGCTATACGTTTAAATAGACTCCCAACATTATACTGGCGCATGGATGCCTTTGATCGTCTCTAGGATCCATTGCTGGCCGCACTGGCGACAAACTTTCTGCGCCAGTCCTTGACATCATCTTTCAGCTCGTCCCAATAAAAATGTTCCCGCACCTTGATCAATATTTTTGTGGCTCCGAGGTGCCTTTTTGTTGAACTGTTGTCGATCTCTCGCAGAATCTCAGAAAGCTTAATGCTTGATGATACTCCTGTCTGCAGTTCCACATTCTTACCATACCATTACTACTTTCAAGACAGGATCGGCATCTTGATCTGCATGAACAACTTCAGGGTTTCAGCGATCGTCAACCACAGTGATTTTTTTGATGCTAGCATCCATTTCTTCGGAGCTCTTGTAGTATCACCTGAGCATGGTTTTCGGTACAATGCATCTGCATCCATCTGAGATTTATCAGCCTCTATTGACGCAACTTGAGCAACCTTCGTTGGAGAATTCTGGATACAATTCGATGGTTGATTCTCTTTTTCAGCCTTTGGTTTCATCATAAGGGAGGCTATTTTCTCTTCATCTCTGCTCCTCCAACAGTTGCTTCGTATATGACCCAGTTCTTCACACTACCAGTAACGAATATCTCTTCTCTTCCGGCAGCTACTTCCTATATGACCCAGCTATCCACAGGACCAGCAGCAAATGTCATATATCTTGGCCATTGGCTGTTTCCTAATATTATGTACAGTCGTCCGTCCCCATCACATTGCCGCTGCTCGAATCTCTTACTTTCCGAACTCGAGCTTGGAATTTTATAAATTTGTTTTAATATTTTAAAATCCATTCTTAAAATCTAATCAAGTTTTTAAGACAGTGTTTCAAATTGTCATTTGGGCATTGAGAGAACCTTATTATGTTCATAAAGACAAAGTTATCAATATTAACTTGATTAACTTTTCATTTTTTGTTGGTTTTGTAATAATATTTTTTGGTTTTAAATAACAACTAATCAAAGTATCTCAGGAACAAATAAAAATAGGACTTGAACATCTGCGTTTATTTTTCTTATTTTGACTTCCTAGGCTACGCTTAAAATATTTCCATTTTCTCCTAAATCACCCTTTCTATCATTATCAGGTTACTTGGTTCCTTCATGACTTATGACTTTCAAGTTACCGTTCTTCCTTTACCAACTAGGTCCCATGATCTATTTCTATTCAACATTTAGAGGGATGCGTCAACTTCTGGCTTAATAATGGATTTGCACCGCCTAAGACATGATGTTTAAGTAGTTTGGGAAGGAAATTGTTTTGAAACTTTATTCAGAATTTGATTTATTTGATTTACCTAAAATATATTAAAATATTTTGATGTTTAATGGCTATTGCATTTTCATTGTCACACATTATATTTTATACTTCTCAATGTATTATTATCACAATAATAATTGAACAATGCAACTATCTAGAATATCACTGATAATAGGTCTGCCTTCCTTCTACAGAAAATCATGTACACTGACAAATCATCTGCATAGTACTCATAAGTATGGCAATGACAGATTCTCCATAAATGTTCATCTTTGTGGCTCGCTTTTCATCGTACAGTTACTATTCCAAATTTATATAGTTCAGTGATCCATATTTATTGGAGTCGGTGCCATTTTCCAAAGCATTACGTAAATAAACTTTTTTTACAAAAAATGGACCGACTTTATTAGTTGTTGCACTGAAAAATACGAAATAATAATAATTCTATTGGTGCTGGTACTTTTGGAGTTGGTGCCTACAGTAATAAACTACAACGGCACAACTTCAAAATTACCAGCACCAATAGAATTAATATTATTTTGTATTTTTCATTGCAACAACTAATAAAGTTGGTACAATTTGTTGTATAAAATGTTTATTTCACATTTTGAGTGTAACTTTAGTCATGAAAATTGTTAAAAGTTTACTATTACCAAAGAAGATAGTACTTATCCTATTACCCATGTATAGACTTAGCTTTTGCTTTTTATTTATTTCGTTATATATTTCAGAGATCTCCAAAAATCGCGTCGTAGATGTACATATTTCAGACTGTAACACAAAAACCGTAACTCTTTTGAAGAAATTTTCAATTTAAATATTGCTACATATAATCGCTTCTGTAATTTGGCCGTCACATGTTTTCAATTTTCGAAAAAAAAAATGCCCTTCCCATAGCGGAAATACGCAAATCACATATTTCAGATTTTACCATTGCTGAAACTCGAAAACCTTAACTCTTTTCTGCGTTCTCGGATTTTCTATTTTCTAGAAAAATTGCCGGTTTTTGGAGGGAAGGCGATTTCGGATTTAAGTTTTTCTAAATATGGAACCATTTCTCTATACTCCACTTTCAAATGAAACAAAACTCGTCTAAATCTGAGTAAGTTTACTAGGCAAAACGCGTGAACAGCCATAAAAAAAGCAAACATATAACCGGATTGTGTTAAGCTTTAGCCAAAATTATTTCAAAATGTATGTGATAATATTTATAGATATTGATAGATTTATCTTTCAAATGAGCTGACAACTCATACATTAGAGAAAATTCGTTAATAAAAAATCCATCGGTCAGCAAACATTAGAATTTCCTAGAATATAGATACCTACTAGGTATGCAGGTTTAAATAAATAAAAAAACATTGACGATTTCGATAACAATAATGTGTCATAGAAAAAGTAGCTAGAAATGATTTGATCAATCAAAAACAATTACATAAATTCGCCACACGCACCTTTACAAATGTATAAAAGTACGTACAAAAGAGATACGATAACATGAATTCGTTCTGAAAAGTTTAAAACATTTTTAGACACACTCAGGAAAGTAACTCAAAAGCCCATTAAATGTTTAGGGCACTGTTCATCCGATGGTAGAACAAAACCTTCATAAGATCACTGTTGTGTCTACGTGTCTGTCCATCTGCCAAAGCCTATTTTTTCGGAATCCAAGGTACCTGTGAAAGATACTGAAATGTGGTACTTATATGGAGCCACTTCTGATTCGAAAAATAGTTTAATAGTACCAATACACAAAAAATTAAACAAGCTTTGTAACTTTTATTCAAACGTACACTACCATTGCCAGGTCAAAAAATAATTAAGGTTAGTGGGTTTTAAGAAGTTCAAATTAAACAGTTTAGCAGTGGACGCCAAAGTGTTTGATTGATCAATTTTAGATCAGATAACCAGCATACAAAACACTTAAAAGTAATTTGGTAGGTACCAAAATGAAAACAAACAATATTCCTTGTTGACTACACAAATAAAAAAAATTGTAACTACATTGTAATAAATTATTTAATCTTTGTTTTAATAAACTAACACAAATAATAAAGAAAAAAAAAACAAATAAATGTTTAAATCCTAACTAGTAATAGTGAAGTAAGAATAAAAAAATAAAACTTAATTCCAGGTAACAAAAGATTAAAAAAAAAGTCCAAGTTCCCATATAAGCTAAATATATCAAATTAAATGCATACAATGAAATTGCTAGGATTCAACTGGCAACAGTAAAAATATAAACCTCATGACAGATAGTATAGCAGCTATTCTATAGGTGCACAATCGCGGTCACGAAGTGAGCTCATTTTGGGGCGCCATTTGAAAGTCCTATTCTTTCCTCTATAGTATGTATTATTATTAGGAACACAAACAACAACAAAAATACACTACATCAGTTCTTACAAAATGCTCTATATAAGCTTATAAGATGTAAAAGGTAATAATCTTCCAAGTTAGAAAGATAAACTGAACAATAAATATTTTCCACCAAATCAAAATTGAAATTGTTAGGTATAGAATTTAAATAGGTGTGGTTTGTCTTAGGACCTCACAAACCTAGAGTACGAGTTGTGGTAACAGGCTACTTCTGGAGCTCTCGCGCCTCACGAGGTATATATTTCTTTGCAGGAATCGGCCCTCGGCTTATTAAGTTTCTATCAAGAAAACTACAATATACCATGTCATGAATAGGGTCAGAATATCTGAGAACGTACAGGTTTAGTGAGAGCCATAATGACAGCTATCCAATCCATGCCATTTAATCCTGCATATTATCGGAGCACTGGAGCATATTATCAAAGAAAAAACAACTTACATGTCCAACATTCTCAGCCTCATCAATATCTGTCTAATTATATTAAAAGAGCAATGCTTAAATATATATATTTATATATATTGAGTGTATTGAATCGATTGGTTGTATTCACATTCACAAGAAAAATCGTTTTCAGCAATTAATATTCTCATGTTACGAGTCCTACAGATTATACTTAGGATAGCAATAGCAATATGAACCCAAAAAAATCATAGGAAAATTAGTCATATGGTTAAGGTTCTGGGTATCGATCTAGAGTTCCTCGGTTCGAATTCTGATCACCTTAGAGTTTTTTTAACAAAAACCCATTTTTTAAATAAAAGATGTTAATATGAGTTTCTAATAATTTAATCTGAAATTTTCAATGAAAATTTGTACATATCTAATGTATTGCGACCCTTAAGGTACACATTAGCTATTTCAAGGAAGGGTTAGCAGATTTTAGTAAAAATGAGCAAAAAGGGGTTTTCGGAGTCGAGAAATCGATTGACGATAGGTACTTTCACATTTAATCGGTGTGACCCTCGAGTTCCATCAACACTAGCTATTTCAAGAGTTTTGGTATATTTATCATTCATATTACACATTCATATTTATTACGAAATCTATAACTTACGAATATGTGAACAATAAAAGCAGTATTTACCGATCGCAATACATCTAAACCAGAAGTATGCACATTTTTTAATAAGTTTAAATATCCTTAGTAACTCTTTATAGACCCATCTTAAATCCCGTTTTAACCGAGCAAAGCTCGTTCTCCAGATATTTAATATAATGGGAGTTGCTAGAGAACTGCACAACAAAGCTAAAGAGGTCGGACTAAGAATAAACATTGTCAAAACAAGGGTTTTAACTAGAACCCTCCAAGATTCACAATAGAAGGCGATAATCTGGAAAAATAACAATTTTACATATCAAAATTTCAAGTGTATCACAAAAAGACCACATATCTTGCAAGACTTGAGCTCCAACAATAAAGAAGATCACCAATTTGGGGCTAGATGTTTTGCGAGTGGCAGCTGAAAATATAAAACAAGCATAAATGTGCATCAACTCAGAGATCAGTTGACCAATGTCATTCTCTCAATTTAATGTCATGAATTTTTAATCTTTAAAAAAAGTTTCTGTGAAAAAATAGCAATTTTTTTTAATTTTCTAACAAAATGGCTGCCGATTCATATTATGATATGACTCTTGTCGCACCCTGTATATTCAGATGCCTGGATGCACATTCAAATTATAAAAACAAAATACACAAAAGCATACTGATGTTAGATATTGCTCTCAGAATAAGGCAAATAACATCAAACGCGAAGATAATAAAAAGGGCTTTTCAAATTTGTGGAATGAAAATATGGCTCCCGTAAGAAAAAAAAAAGTTCATGATAGTTACACATAGAGGGCACGTCAGGTTACACAACTAATAACACCATTGGGAAGAATGAAAAAAGTGGCAATGTAAATGTGCTATTTATTTAGAAATTAATTGAGAAATAAAGCCAGGAAAAAAGAATTATTTTCCGAAAACTCGGGTTTTCCGGATATCTCCGGAACCAATCGAAAATTTCAATTTTTCTAAGTGGCGTATTGTTGAGCACATAAATGCGCAACTTTGCCCCAATTTAACAATCTTCGTATTCCCTATAGTTCCAAGATTCCAATGGTGAGATTCGAATTTGAGGCTGTATATGGAAGATAAGAAAAAAATGAAGAAATTATTCCTTGGACTATTTTAGGACTAATTGTTCTCTAATAATTTCTGAAAAGCAGCTTTGTCTTTATGATACTGAAAAAAGAGATATTAATAACATTTTATTACCAAAAATTAGATTCCTTAATCGACAATAACTGTTGAAACTGACTACCTCCAGCTAGACTACAAAAATCTAATCTAATCGTGATTGGTTGTCAAGTTTCAAAACCACCAGGGCTGCTTTTTAAATACAGGGATCGAGCTGGCAGGTCCACTTCGAAATTGTTTCTCACTCTGTATCTAAGAAACAAAACGGCATTTCAAAAAGCATCAAAGGAAAAGTAAGTATTCTTGGAATGGTCCAGGGAATAACACCTTGAATTTTTGTCTTATGTTTAATACCCTGCAAGTATCTAAGAGAAAAAGAGAATTTCTAAAACTCCATAGCTACTTACATGATAAAACTGTCGAGTAGAAAAATAACCAACATAAATTTATCGAATTTTTATTTAACAAAAAACTGCTTTACAGATTTTGATGATTCTATACTCGATTTTTTTGGATTTTGGAATTGGTTTGGACGAAAATTCCAGCTGGAATTTATCCTATTTTGGGTTTTTAAGCAGCAGGAATCCATAAGTATATTTATTGATGTAAATCACAATCTAATGATAACAGGCCAAAGATTAACTCCTTTTAAGTTTCATTTCACTGGACTATGTATTTTTATTTCTGCTTCTTGAAATGTAGAGACATATGACACATGTACCTCCTAAATCAAAAAAAATGTCTTCTCTAGTTAAACATTCACTTATTTCAAAAGTAAATTAGTTACATTTCTATCATATCCTCTTGTGCTCTTGAATATTCTGTGAATTATAATGACAATGGTTAGTGAATTTTCCTTTATGGATTATGATTTATTCGAGTTAGCAAGAAATGGTTGCTTCTCGCTTTTAAATATAGCGCTGGATAGCTTGGACCTATACAATATCAGTGTTGATACACAAGACACTTTCGGAAATACACTGTTACACTATGCATGTGAATTAGGTAAGTTTATAGTTACTATTAAAGCAATGTTAATAAAACGCTACATTTTCAGTATCCCTGAGTAATAATGATTATTATTGATATATTTTTTGTGCTGATAGTCTAGTTTAGCGGCTTTTGCTATGAAAGCCTCAAAAAATCAAATATTTACTAAAATAGATGTATGTTAACATAACTTCTAATAAAAATGAGGTTCTAAGTACTTACGACTTTTTGACCGACGAACCCCGAACGGAGGAGGTATACAATTCGACTGTCTGCTTTTTGTTTTGGTTCGTTCGCGAGTTTTATATAATAATCGTACACTGATTTTGATGATTTTTCATTCATTTGAAAGAAGAGGCTTGAGAAATGGTCCCACATTCATAACAACGCAATTTTTTCTAAAGAGTTACGGTTTTCGAGTAAGATGCATGTTAAATTCTCAAATATGTGCATTTTTGCTACGTGGAGAGGGCTGTTTCTTTCAAAAATTTAAAACTTACGGGCACTACATAAAAGACAATAGTATTTGTAACAACATTTATGATGAACATTTTTTCCTTAAAGTCACGGTTTTTGAGATAGAGCGGTGGTAAAATGTTTAAATCTAAAATACATACGTAGAAGTATTGCACAGCGATGTTCTGTGATCTCTACATAATAATAGTAATAACAAGGACAAGCAAAGAATATACGTGGGTTATAGGATATTAGTGGTATAAGCGAACGTTCAACGATTTTCGTGACTAATATTAGACTCAAAAGTGTAAAATAAATATTTTTTCCAAAAAAATTGGACCGACGTTATTAGTTGGTGTACTGAAAAGTACGAAATAATATTAATTCTATTGGTGCTAGTGCTTGTGAAGATGGTGCCAAAAGTTATCAATCCAACTGCAACTGCACAACTTCAAAAGTACCAGCACCAATAGAATTAATATTAATTCGTACTTTTTGACCGACGAACCCCGAACGGAGGAGGTATACAATTCGACTGTCTGCTTTTTTTTTGTTTGACGGCGCGTTTTATATAGTAAACGAACACCGATTTTGATGATTTTTCATTCATTTGAAAGAGGAGGATTGAGAAATGGTCCCAAGATCCAAAATCTCCTACTCTTCGAAAACCGCCCCCGAAGGGGGTGGAGTGGGCAAATTTTTTCGAAAATCGAAAATCTGAGTTGGTATAATTAAAGATAGGACAATATCCGGAAACTTTTCAATTGAACATTTTTTCAAAAGAGTTACGGTTTTTGAGATAGAGGCATGTTAGTTTCTCATTTTTGCTATATAGAGATTTTGTTCGAAAATTGAAAATCTTTCGATGCTACATGAAAAACATAATTATTTGTAGCAACATTTATAATGAACATTTTTTCCTTAGAGTTACAGTTTCCGAGTTTAATCGGTGTTAAAATGGTAACATAAAATTCTTAAGCGTATTTCCGCAGCGATGCTTTGAGATCTCAATAAAAACAACTACAAGCAAAGAATATACGTGGGTAATAAGATAAGTACATTGCTATTAGTGAACGTTCAACGATTTTCATGACTAATGTTACACTCAAAAGTGTGAAATAAATATTTTGTACAAAAAATTAGACCGACGTTATTAGTTGGTGCACTGAAAATTATAAAATAATATTAATTCTATTGGTGCTGGTACTTGTGAAGTTGGTGCCAAAAGTTATCAATCTATCTGCAACTGCGCAACTTCAAAAGTAACAGCACCAATAGAATTAATATTATTTTATACTTTTCAGTGCACCAACTAATAACGTCGGTCCAATTTTTTGTAAAAAATATTTATCAGTGCACCAACTAATAACGTCGGTCCAATTTTTTTGTAAAGAATATTTATAGCTGAAATTTTCGATATGGAAGTTTCTTTTCAATCCCAAATAGTATATAACCATCCATTCTATGAAACAATAACATCCTTCAAGATAATCAGAAATACGCGAGAAAATAGAAAATATAGGTTTGCGAAAAATTAAGTTAAAACGAATTGATGGTTGAATTAGGTAGTATGCCTGCTATTGACAAACAGTCAATTCCATTGTTGCCAAAACTACCAATAGGTGTAATGTGCTATATTGAATATTTGATAACGGAAGCATAAGCCAAGTAGTGAGATTTTAAATGTCTGAAGGTTTAGTTCCATATTTAAAATTTACATACATGTATATTCATAAACATTTGATTTTTTAGAGCTTTTATAGCAAAAGCCGCTAAACTAGACTATTAACTTTTTTGTTCGAAATTCCAATTTTTGTAAACTAGTTTTTATAAAAAAATCAGCTTGATTACTTAATCGGCATTTACTCCCTATATTTTGTCACCAATACCAATAGTGTAAAAAAATGAATATATATAGGTATAGGTATAGAAAGCCAATTGATCATTAATTTTTGCCTTCACAAGTCTATCTCATCCTACACTCAAGTGAAGGCATTCAACGGTCACAAGCTGCTTTTCTATCATTTGATAGATATAGAGCTAATAGAATTCAACTTGATTTAAATTTGTATTCTCGTGTGAAGATGTACATTTTTTGTATTCTGACTAATAATTTATGATCAGTTATTGTTGTTGATAATTTTGCTTGCTGTGCTACCTACTTGCCATTTTGAATATCTCAATTTCTGTACTAGGTTATAATAAATGTAATGTTATTCTTTTTCTTTGCTTCTTCTCTGCGTGATTTTGTGGTTGCGATTTTTCTGTTCATATCCATGGCCATGAAGCGTACAGGCGACCATAGTCTTTTGCGTTTTCCATCAACTTTTCCCAACCGTCTTTTCAATACTGTCGTGTTTTATGACGTGTCCAAAAAATCTTTGTATTCTTCTCTCTGTAGTTGGTAAGAGCCGGTCATTGTCGTCAATTCTAAGTTCTTGCTGAGTTGTTTGTTCCGTAAGTGATCCAGGGTATTTTCAGCATTCTTCAGTAGGAGGTCATTTCAAATGCTTCAAATTCTCCTGTGGCATGCTGCAATTATTGTCCATGATTCGGATCCGTAGATGACAATCGGAAATACAAGCGTCTGCATCAACCGAGTTTTCGTTTCTTTCCGAATATTATGATTACTCCTTTGTCTGAAGTAGATATTTTGTTTTATACTTTTTTTTCGATGTCTAGTATTGATAGAAAGTTTTGAGGGAGCAGATTTGCTCTATCGACGAGTATCAAGCAAATATTTACTTCGATTTAGTTTAAGACCGGTTACTCTGCAATAACGTCCACTCGCTGAAGAAGTAGTTCCATCTCTTCCTCTGTGTTTGTAAGAATTGTTGTATCGTCAACTTATCTTAGGTTCAAGATCTTCTTACCGCCGATACATATTCCTCCCTTCCAATCTTCCGTTTCCTTCCTTATAATTGAATCGCCGTATACATTGAATAGCAGAGGGGACATAACACAACCCTGTCTTACACCCTTTGGGAGAAATCACCATCTAAGTTTAAATAGGCTTTATTTTGAGCTCACAAGCTTTTTATCAAGAAAGTCAGATGTTTTGGGGCACCCAATTCCTCCAGTGCCTGTGAAAAGAGATTCAATATAACTATATCGAATGTCTTTGTGTAGTCCAAAAAGAAAAAGATGGCCAGTCCATTAAACTCATAGAATTTTTCTGCCGATACTAATACGGCATTGAATATCCGAAAAATTGGAGGAATCGAATACAACTCTGCCAACAAATACTACTCTCACGTCCACGTCGTGATCTCTTGATGCAGGATGTACGTTATTCAGCAGAAGAGAAGAATGAGTGTGAGAGCCGAGTCTCCTGCGCCTTTAAATAATCTGAACCTTTCAGCTAAGTGAACAAACCCCGACTGAAAATGTTGGCCCTCCAAGCATGGAGGTTCGGTAACTGCTCATTCACGTAAAACTTTATCTGATTAAAAGAAAACGTAAGAAGCTTCGTAAAAAGGACGGTATTGATAGTAAACGACAAAAGCTATGAAAACTGCTCTTTTACCATCAGCTGACCAATATGTAGTCACCGGGCACGAACTATCATTCTCGGACATGTGACCGGACGTAGAATATCGTTTCTTATTTTTATTTTTTATTTTTAGAATGTGACTTTATTTAATATTTTTAATTTTTTTAATTTTTAATTTCATTTTCATAACGGGATAAGTTATTTCTTTTATTTTCAAATATTTTTGGGGATCGTTTACATAATGTTTTTCTTCTCTTAATTTCATAGCCATAATTTCTATATTTCGATTGAAAATGAGATTGTACAATCGCGAAACATGTCTCAGTAATTAATTAATCCTTAATAATAAACTGTGGAGAAGACTTCGAGTTTTTTTTGTTGATCTGATAATTTCTTTGATTTCATGCTATATAAACGGCAATTAACCGGCAATTAATCCACGATATAAAATTTTGATGTTTTGAAATGGTAGTGGTAACTTTACGGACGTAAAAAACGCTTTAATAGCAAACCAAACTAAAAATTAGAAAATAAATATCATTTTAATGTAAAAAAGCGTGGGGTGCTTGATCTCCATTGATATAAATATTTTATGTTGTAGTCATTATAAAATTAACTTAGAAAGCACCCCAAGCTTTTTTAGATTGAAATGATATTTATTTTCTAATTTTTAGTTTGGTTTGCTATCAAAGCGTGTTTTTTAGTTTCTTAAACTATTATATATTTGATAATTTTTAGTACGGTTTGCTATTAAAGCGATGCAGGAATGTAGGGAGAGAGATATAAACAATCATATTATTATAGGTATACGAGGATGGTATGGAACCCTCCATCAAATAGTCCCACTCTTAAACTCCATCGCAAATCCTCCAACACACATTCCTATCGAAAATTCCACAAAAATCCATCAATAAGGCTCCGAGAGGTATAGGTATGAAACCCTTCATCAAAAAGTCAAAACTCACTACTAGAGAAGTATTAAGATTTAAAACCCACAGATGGTGTCAGTATCGACAAAATCTTTGGAATCATCCATCATCATTTATCTTATATTTTCTCTATGGTCTCGTCGGAAATTCAGAAAGATATTGGTGAGGGCCGGGGGTTAAATGTGGGTAGTGTGTAATTACATTGTAATTACTCTGATAATTATATAAAGTGATTTGTATTGCTATTAGTGTTCTGTATTATCTGTTTAGTGAGTTCTTGTTGTTGTATCTGTGTTTGATTTGATTTATTGCATTTCTAGGTAAGTAATCAATTTTATAAGTACCCATGTAAATTAATAAAGTTTTCAAACTTTTTTATATCTAGTTAAGTATATTGGAATAGAGAGAAGTGTTCAATCAATTGATCACTTATTAGAGACACTGTCCTATATAGAGGACCCTGGGTTGTCCCATGATCTATAGTCGTGATAAAAAAAATGTATTATTTGATAATCAAGACTAAGATTTTCTAATGAAACAATGTTGTTGTGATAGCTGAACCCTTTATTTGTACAATACTATTTGTTTAACGATTTGTTATGATATTTTGGGAAACATTCTGTGCATAATGTCACCTTGCATTTCATACAAAATGTCTTAGGGCCGAATAGGAGATTAAATTTGATTATGAAATCGACCCTTAGCCTTTCGAGAGCACTTCGGAAACTGACAACGTCGCTGCTTATCTCGTTTACATAGAATATGCCCGCGATCATCATATCTTACATCATTGAAAACTCTGCTCTTTGAGGTGGTAGGCAGTGATAATGGACGTCCTTTCAAAATTCGCCTTCCATGGCCCATTTTTAGGTAGGCTACTGCCACTTGACGTCTGAAATCTTTGATTGAAATTGACTTATTTCCATGTATTTGCCAATGAAGGATGCAGGAGTTAACAATGGCCATATCTATCATCCTTGTAAAAATACACCAGTACCACTTTTTGCCCCTTATGGAAATGGAATGCTTTTCCAGCAACCAATCATGATGGTCGACACCACCCATATATCTATTATAATTGTTCACCACAAGTGGTTGGGAGATCGATACCTTTTCTTTTGACTGTCGATTCCAACGTTTCACATTTACAGTCGGTTCAATTGTATCAAAATTAGTCGCCAAAGCAACAGACCTATTGTCTTTCCATCTTACCATCAGTATGCCATTATTCGTGTCAAATCTATAATCAAATGATTCTCTCTCTTTTTTGTCCATCTTTTTGGCAGAGATAATGCTGCATTTTGCAGTCCTATTATCTCGAATTGTCCCTGTTGCACGGTACCCCATCTTCTTTAAATCACATAATAAACTGTGACTAGTGAAAAGTTGTCGAAGTAAACTATGTAACTAGACGGATCATCCACCACTGAAAGCATATTTTTCACTACTCTTGTTCCCAATGAGCCTATTTGTGTTGTGTCCTTTCCACAATATAACGAGAAGTTGTAGCAGTAGCCATTATTAGCACATAATGCCCACAGTTTGTACCCAAATCTTATAGGCTTGGATTTTAGAAATTGCTTTACGGGATAGTGCCCGTAGTATCTCACTATAATTTCGTCAATTGATAAATATTGACTAAAAATGCCCCACTTTCTAAAGTTCTTATTGATTATTTCAATAAGTGGCCTGATTTTGAAGGATCTGTCATGTTTATTGGCTTCTGCCTTTGAATTATCCTGATTATTATTATTATCATTTGTTTCAATTGCAAAATCATGCCTATTTTTCGGTTTCTGATTAGATGCATACCGATGTGTTTCTGCTTCTATGTGCCCGTATAACTCATCGTTGAAGAAATTTTCAAAGATTTGGAGAGGCGTTAAATGCTGCATCTCGTTACTCATCCTATCAAGTATTTCGGCAGCTCTACCATTTGGCTGTGGAAAATTGTAGCTTGGAATCTGTTTTTTCCATGCAAGAGGTAAATTATCATCATCCGAATCATCTGGGATTTGAACCTCTACATAACCTACAACATCATTCACATCAGGTACATTGAGAGCAGTGTCGTCTATATTATCTTCGTCCGTTAGTTCGTCCACATCTGGTGGAAGAGCCAATATATCGAGTTCACATTGCTCTGAGAGGGCGTATTCCATAGTCTCTTCCATACTCTTGAACACATAATTCAAATTGCTCATTTTGAAGAATGTATTGAAAACTGGAAAAAAATCAAAAGTAAGCCCAGCGTCATATTTAGAGGACACATAAATTTGTATACCCTTATAAAACGAGAACTGCAAAATAAGTGAATGTATACTTGGCTAAGCCTTCTACTACCTACAGCTAATAACATATGGAGGTATAAATACTTACCAGCAAATTTTAAGAAGAATAACACTGAATTTGTTCAACACTTGAGAGCCTGATGAAATTATAAACATTGATGTCAAACTATTTCAGAGCGCAAAACAACTTTTGGTCGCTAAAATCTGAGACTGACTGTGAATAGTTATAAGACAGCTGTGACATATGAAAATTTATTAGCCGCAGCTCCATCTACCCAAAATTAAATTAAGTAGATACTGTCCTCTATATAGGATACTGGCCGCTAATGGGTTAATTGTATTTTAATATATTATCTAATTATATACTATAAGCAATAGGTAATATAATTAATAATTAATTATCTTTTTACAGATACTTTTAAAATCTAATCTACCATGGCAGCTCTTTCATGCTGTTAGTGATTGCTATAGAAAGCATCGCTTTCCCAATCCTTCCCAAAAGAGTTACAAAACCTTTTTTGATAAATGGGTCAATTTATGTGGGAATAAATTTTTTAAGGAAGAAATGACAAAATGACAACTGAAGAAGTTTACATCAATCGTTGGGTTTGTGCCCTACATTTCACGCCTAAAGACTTTGGACCCAATAATGTCCTTAAGAAAGGAGTTTGGCCATCGGTTCAGCTGCTACCAGGTATAATTCGTTTTTTATTTAATAACTTATTCCTAATAATTGATGTAACCCGCGATATTGCATATTTATTGCGTTTTAATTAATTTTAATATGAGAGCCTTGTTAATCAATTTAAGATACAATATTTTTCCTGAAATATATATTACTTTTTTAGAACACTAGAGCTAGTTGAGGACATTCCTTCTCATTCTGAAACTGTACCATCCACGTCAGCTTCATCTTCCAACCCTGACATTGAGAATCCAAGAACTAAGAGACTGAATGAGATATTCAACATATTCAAGAAAATAATCAGATCAGAGACAGAACCCCATGCAAGTAAAAGTGCTGATAGAGATTGCCAATCACCTGAGCCTGAAATTGAACCATCGTTGGATGTTCCTGAACGTTCAAGTGTTATCAGACCATCAACTCCGAAGTACGTTTCAGTATTTAGTATATTATTATTAGCTTATAAAATATATTCTATCTCTAAATGACCTGATAGAGGCCAATTCTTTCATATGAGAGATTGAATATTACCTCTAAGGCAAAGTTAGATGAATTTCATTTTGTTTAAAAATGGGGGTTATAACTGTCTTTCGTATGTGTAGATTATTTTGTTGTTATGGGATGTAGGACAATGATTTTTATCGGCAAAATTGATTACATTCTATTTATTTTTTTATGTGGTATTATATTCAGTATTATATATTATATAAGCAATTTAAAAATATACGTCAACCAACAACTATATCGAGCGATCCAAAAAAATATCATTCGCAGTAGACATTTGAAATCGACAGCGTGTCTTTACCTGAATCATCTGCAATTGCATTTATATTGATTGAAACATCACTTGTCACTTTTAGCTTCCTATCTGTGTTTAGGAAAGACATGTTCTCATTTTCAAATACCTACTGGCGATGAGTTTGTTTGGATCGCTCGATTTAACCACAGCATAGGTATCTCATGCTTTGATATAACTAGATAAACTTCGACTAAGTACTATTTTTTTCCCAAGGTCTTAATTCAATAATGGTGGGGCAATATTTTGTTTTTTCCTAGTATGATGTCAATGAAAACCTATATTATATTTTTTTATCAAATTGATCTAATAAAATAATTTGTCTTAGATTTTGAATTGTATCTACTGAATATATCTTTTCCTTTAAAGGGTCTACCAGAAGAAGCCTAGTGTGCCCCTATCCGTGCAATATGTAGAAACGCAGGCTTTGAGGATCCTTTCAGGATACCTCATTAATAAAATTGAAACCCTGCCATGATCATGTAAAGACTTTCTTTTGAAGAGGACGCCTGACAGCATGGAAGAAAATAAATTGTTCCTCCGAGCAAGAGAATATAACAAAAGGACGCATTCTTTGAATTATATAAGTGGATATTTACATATTCAACACCTACATAAAAATAAAGTTGTAGAATTTACTTTAAGAATTTACAAAGTAGAATAAGCATTACATTATGTTTTTACGTCAGAAAACTACAAAATTCTCTGTTTACTTACCTCACTAAGGTCCAGATTTTCAATTTGACGAAAAAAATAATAGACTAATTAAAAGAACAGATTTAAGATCTGTTCCCAGTAATGCTACGATTTTTTAAAATGCAAAACCAATTCAGAATTTGTCTAGATTAATGATAAACAAATGTTCACTATGTATCTTAATTTATTTTTATATACATATTTCTAATTTATTTTTTATTTTCGCAAATGATTTCCATAGAGCTTCCGATGAGCTTAAAACTGTAGCTTTTCCCGATTCTACTTTTTATGATATCAATTAAGTTGCCATATTAATTCTATATATTATGTGAACATTGTCTGTGAAAACTAAATACTTGGATTACGAATGTTATTTTTTTATTAATACGTTGATATTATAAACAATGCCTGTATATTTTCTATTCTGTGCAGTCTGTTTTAAAATATGATGTTTCGTATGATATGTATATATTGTATTATTCTGTATTGTATTATTTCTGTTTTTCTTTATTCTGATTTTGATGTATATTTTGTTATGTTATTTAAATTTATATTCTATAATATAAAAATGAATCGCTGAATGTGTTGCTAAGCGCAAATCTCGAGAGTAGCTGAATCGATTTCGCTAATTCTTTTTTTGTTGTGTTCATTATTATCAGAAGAAGGTTCTTACGAACGAAAAAATTAAAAAAGTTGAGCGGAACATTAGAAAATTTAAGAACATTTATGAAAACTTAAAGACAATATTAATTTTACATACAGTACATACAGTTGTTTGACAACTGTCAGTTGTTTGAAATAACTGTCAGCAATTGACAGAACGCGCGCTGTAAATATCGTTTAACATAGATGTATCGGTTGATAAATAATAGTTTCATTTCAATTTATTATACCGTGAGTTTTTGAAAAGTGTTTATTCATCTCGGTAAAATAAAATCAATGAAACCTAATATTGAAATAATAAAGCCCCCCCCTGGATTGTGTTGCGGGAGCTGTAAAATCAAATTGACGCCATTGGTACTGCCAACTGCATTCATTGGTTTACGGAAATGGGACAGATTCTATACATTTTTAACTCATAGGTACACAGGAATACAATAATTGTTTTCAAATAAACTCATTTGGCGCAACAAAAGTTTTTCAAGACAATTTTATGCTTACTTTCAAGGTAACTATATTGTAAAACAATAAACTTTTACCACTACGTGCCAGAATACGCTGGTAATTTTCAATTTAAATTATATATCAATTAAAGTAGCGTACAGTATGTTTGTAGCTAGGTGAATAACCAAAAGCAGCCGGTCTTGAAAGTCACATGGTGCTACAATTTTTGCAAATTTATTTCATGGGCAAAACAAGTCGATCAGCGTTATACACACAATAAATCGGTGAACAGTCCAAGTATGGAGCAACTTCAAATGTTTTTCCATCAGACAACTAATTGGTTGTATTATTCAAGACTGCATTAAACCGCAAGCCCTCTGATTACCACAAAATTCTCAGCAAAGCCGATAAGAGGCATGCAGGACAACTCGCAAGACGCTATAATTCAGCAACAATTGATGAAGTTGCTATTGTTGTCATGTATAAAAATTTAGAAATCAAAGATATTGTTTTTGCTTTTGTTAAGACAGGACTACGTCTGTCAGCTAGTTGTTTAATAAAATTATTTCAAAAGGTTCTATTTTAATTATTTTATTCCAATTCAAATTTCAACAGACATGTAAATATAATTTCAAAAATAACGCCAATATTTATGATGCTTGGCTGCAGGTTTCTTTCATATATTTGATCATTCTTATTCAATAATATTATTTCACACTAACAGAACATTCTTCTCCGTATATAAATATTTTATCTATGTATGAAACCACGTACACAACATCGCAGAACCTCCCAACCGGCATACAGATAGAAAGAGTCCCATTCAAACTTACATACCATCACATATCCTACCAACTCACATGCATATCGAAAATTCCACGAAAATCCATCCATACAGCTCAGGGATATAGGTATGGTGCCTCCCATCAAGGAGTCCCAATCGCACATACACAACATGAAATTATTGTATTGTCATCGGTTCTTTAAAAGTAAACAAAGTTTCAAATCGATCAGATTTTTTTAAGTGGGTGAAAATCGTGTCCAAAGATTCCGTTACATACATATATACCAAGCTAACAAAAGCGTGTTAAAAAAGAGAATTGCCGATGACAGGAAACATAAATGAAAGAATGAGAAATATGAATATATAGAGAACTAGTTATAAATTACAATGAGAATCGTCTGATCACTTTATGTGAACAATTATCACTGCGTGTTACGAATGGATACTTTGAGCACACAGAATTTCAAATCGATTATAGCGTCATAATGTCAGTCATAGTCATAATGAAGCAAACATCACTAATAAAAAACTTAGTATGAATCCGATAATCTACTGCTATGTGCATATAAAATGAAACCTTTGAAAATGATTTTGCAGATACAGACAGAGAGGAACGAAATGCACTATCTGGCAGGAGATGCTAGATATAGCGATTAAAAGACGATAATATATATTTGCTGTACAAACTTAGAACAAGTGAAAAATTGACGGAACGTGAGCGTATACGAAGTAACGAATTTGAAAATTTATAAAAAAAACTACAAAAGGCAGCGTACGAATCCTTAGGAAAACTTGATAAACAAGTCTACAAAACCAAAACAAAATGGATTAGCGACGAAATTATAGAATGAATTATTCAAGAACAGAGAAGCAAAAAAGCAAAACATGAAATGAGGCAAAACCTATGTGAAAACGTTAATAGAATGATAGGAAGAAGTAAAAGCAGAGAGATAACCCTATACATGCTGTGGAAATATAACTGCCGAGGAAACAGACGTATTCTTATGGACAATGAAAAACAATAAAGCTCCTGACCCTGGAGGCATGCCAATCAAGCTTATAAAACATACCCCATCCAAGTCAAAGAAATCTTTACAGAATATTTGACAGGGCAGAAAAAAATATCAAATTAGTAGAAACTTGCATACATTACACCAATATTCAGGAAGGGGATAGAAGGAAGTGCGATAATTAAAGAAGGTGAGTGATTTACGGGCAGATAATAAAAGCCAGAGTGGTAGATCATGGGCGGACAACATCTTATGTATCTTCTGTTTAAAACAACTTATAGAGAAACATCATGCTAGAAATTGGGAAAATTATCTTGTTCTCATTGATTTAAAGAAAGCAGAGATTAAGCTAGGTACAACCTAGACCAAAATTACATGAAAACTATAAAGGATCTCTTTATCAACACATCATCAGTGACAATAGTCTATCGAAAAAATTCCCTATTTCAAAGTGTCTTATGCCCTTTGACAATGCTCAAGAAAATGTTGTCGAAATAGTTTTGTATGGTGGTATCAAGTAGAAAACAAAGTGAGAAAAATAATCAATTTTAAAACATATGAAAATGTAAATTGAAATAATCTCCTACTTACGTTAATTTCTTTCTTATGGATATTCTATTGTTTCTTCTTCGATTTGATCGATTTCTCGGACGGATTATAAAATTTCTCTTATCCAAACTATTGTCTTACGTTATCACATCACCGTCATTTATGCGTCCTGGGAAACCAGCTTTCTGAAAACAGTTCTCTATTGTTCAAGTAGCATCCCAGGAATTTCGAATCTACATAACCTCTATCAACATAATATTGAAACTTTTTCTGAAAAGCTCTTTTGAAATTTTGAATACTCTCTTGATCTAATTGCTGTGATGTTGAAGTAAAGTTTGGAATAAAGAAGATCACTTTTTGTTTTCCAATTATTGTCCAAAAATAATATAGTTTTTTTTATTTTGTCTTCATTTTATTTTTAATTTTTCACAGCTATTCCGTCATAATATTGGTTGTCATCCTTGCTTTTGAATTAAATTTCTAAGAGACTTCAAATGCGCCCTTATCAACCCCTTTGAGGAACTTCGAATTAGCAGCTCTATCGATTACGAGTGGTTTTATTTTTTTACTGATCCCGATTATACGCAAATTGCTTTGAGTTTAATGCAATTTTGACTTCTGAAGCGTTCTAACCATCCGTTGGAAGCTTTGAATGTTGTTTCTTCTAATTCCTGGGCCATTTCCAGAGCTTTAGCTTGAATGAACATCCACAAATGGAGAATCTTTGGGCTGGTACCCGTCGAAAGCAATCAGGAATGTCTCTGTCAATAACAGCACCTCCAATCAGACCAAGAAATACACGAATTGTCTGTTTTCCAATGTCATTCTCTTGGTAAGACTTCCCCGATTTGAGTCTTTCCAACATAAATTCAATTTTAGGTACTTACAACTTTTTGTTTTATGGTAAGAAGCATATAACAGATTTGTAAGAATGTTATCTAAGCGCATTGTTATTGAAATTGAATAACTTCGGGGAAATGTATGAATCATATAATCTTAAAGTTTTATGTAAGCTGTGATCTTAGTCCGTATTCCCATTTCTCACATCAAAACAAACCCTTTCTAATAGCTTTCAGATTATTACACCTATTAAAATGTATTAAATTACAAAATTTTAAATTCTAACATCTTTATTATTACTAGTCAAGGAAAATAAAAATGACCAAAAATAAAACAGAGAGGCATATTATTAACTCGGTGACGGAAATTTGGATGTCCACGTCCTTTAGAGGGGTGTCCGTTAGGAGAGGTTTCACATTAGAAAAATGAGACCTCCACCCGCTTACATGACTTATGAATTAGCGCAGTTCGCCGATATCCTCAAGGTTTCTAATATAGCATATAGATATTTTATGTATATTATTTTTTTTAAATTATTTTTTTCATTTCAACAAGGTATTTTGACATCAACTAAAACAAATATATATTCAAAATCATCTTATAACGGATGTCATGCTATAATATGGTATCATTATGACATTATTTGGAATGATATTGCAGGAAACAATTTTTCGGATGAAATCCAACCTTGCATTTCACACAAATGAATTTTGATTTGGATTTACAAAATCCATGTTTTATCTGTGGCTAAAAATTCTGGGAGATGATTTCTGCCATCATATCTAACAATTTTATCACGACTTAAAGGTTTCCTATTCGTTTTCAAAAAATGGAGTGCTAAATATCTTAGAAATGTCAATAGATTTATAATGCAATCGTCTTGAGGGTGCAGTTTTTCCATGAGAAGATAGGCACTGACAATCGTAGCGTCAAATAGATATATGAAAATTGGCCACCACCACTTACGAGATCACTTTCTTGTCCTATAACACGCTACCAACTGATCTAGTTCGACTCTTCCCATTCCTCTATTGTATTCTGCAAAGACATGAGGTTGCGGTACCATTATCATTTTTTTTTCTCTGGACCATCTCGACACACCTTTTTCTTCCGCAGTACTAAACGTTGTTATAGTAGTGGAAACTCTGTTGTCTTTCCAACGTACAACTAAAATATTATCATTGGTAGTAGCGGGTGATGGTCTTTGTTTTTGGAAAAATGAAATGGGATATTCATTTCTGATTCGCTTTCATCATCCTTTGAAAAATGTCCACGTATTTCACATGTTGTTCGAAGCATATTTCCACCAAGATGGTCTAAGTTTCCTTCATGTTCATCATCACTACCTGTCCGTCTTCTTCAATCTCAGTATCATCAGTGTGGGGAATTGCATATATATTGATATTGGCATTACTATCATCGACTTCATAATCTTCCTATAGCAATTCAAGAAGTTCATGCAAGGCCAAACTGAGAATATAATAAAAAAATATAAGTAGTGTTGAATTGCATAGTATCCGTTATGACGGATGTAAACAAAACTAATCAGTATTTTGAAAGCGGATTATTATAAAAACTTGGATTGTCTGAATATAGTCTCTAGGGTATATTTTACTAATAGTAATAGTTGCCATACTCAGAGTTTTAATATGCCTGAAATAAATTGGCTACACTTACCCTCCTCGCTTGGTACTATAAAGTGACGGATACATGATATCCTAACAGCAAATTCACACAAATACCACTAAAATATGTTTACACGGGAACGTCTTAGATTCAACCAAATAGTTCAAGTTTAAAATATCTCAAACACAAATTCAATCGTCAAATAACGTAGTCATCCCTTAAAACGGATTTAATGCACTAATGGGTTATACCCCCTCAGCCCTTCAACCTATTCATTATCATCATTTTTTCTAAATTAAAAAGCCGTAATTTTATATCGTTAATAAAATCTGATGAATCTCTGAGTTCAAAAATACAAAATACTAAGCGTATTAATATTTCGAAATATAAGTTTAATATTAATATTGTTATGTTCTAAATTCACATACACACTAGTTAATAAAAACTACCAAGAAAAATACCTACACTCCATTTGAGAAAGGTGTAGAGTAATAAATTATTATAATGAATGGATCTCTATTGTATTTTGGCGCTTAAAAGGCAGAATACAATAGAGATCCCTTCATAATCATAATTTATTACTCTACACCTTTCTAAAATGGACTATTGTAAAGACTCTCGACTAGTGCCATTCAAGATCGATGATAAACTGTAGCTCGCAATTTCGCTAGTATATGAGATCCAATGCTCTAAACTCTGAAGGATTGGGGCACGAAAAGAGGAAAATCAAACTCGGTGGTTCCCGCTCGACTTGAGCGGCACCAGCTTATTGTAAAAGAACAAGTTTTTAATGATCCATTTAGAACCAAGCATCACAATCACGAGTTGGATCAGCAATAGTGAAATGCGTGCCTTAGGTGTGACTGGGCAAGTCAAATGCTCATCTAGAAGAGTTGCTTGAGATATTATATTTTTTTCTGTCGAATAATATTAATTGTAAACTAAGTTATCAATTTAGAAATATTTACATAAACATTCAATAATCATTTATCAATAAACTATTATTATAATAACAAGTCCATTCTCCTTATCTAAGCGACTTGCTTACCGGTAACGTTGCCCAGCAACATAACATAATTTATTGCATTTGACTCGCAGGCATGTTGAATTTGTCTGATTTACTGTAGTAACCCACAGAATGGTCGATAAGCTCTTTTTACATGATTCTAGAACTTGTATCTTCTACTTCCTTTATGCTGTTTGATTACTTTCAGGTAATGAAGAGACTGTAGAGAAGCTTATATCTGAAGGAGCCTATGTCAATATACACAACGAGAAGGGTATAACTCCACTCCATCTGGCATGTCTGCATAACCACGAGAACATTGTTAAACTGTTAAATGCGAACGCAGTCAGAATTGATGCAACTGATCATGGGGGTGAAACAGCTCTCTTTAAGGCTGTTCGTAGTGGCCATAACGACATAACTTGGTTCCTTATTGAAAACTTAGCATCTGTAGACATTAAAAATAAGAAAGATGAGGTGTTGCTGCACTTATCAGCAACTTTTAACAATTACCAACTAACAGCGACGTTGCTAAAGGCTAATGATGATCCAAATGCTGTATCTGGTGAAGGTAATGCAAATATTTGCTATTACTCTTGATCTCGAGTAAAATATACAGGCTGTTTCAAATTCGACTCTCACCATTGGGATCTCGGAAACTATGGGGAATACGAAGATGGTTAAATTGGGGCAAAGTTGCGCATTTATGTGCTCAATAATACGCCGTTTAAAAAATTTGAAAATTTCGAGTAGTTCCGGAGATATTCGAAAAAAAACGAATTTTCGGAAAATCATTTTATTTTTTCCTGACTTTATTTCTTAATGAATTTCTAAATAAATAGCACATTTACATAGCTACTTTTTCACTCTTTCCAATGGTGTTATTAGTTTTGTAGCATGACGTTTAATTTATGTGATACTATCATGAACTTTTCCCTTCTAATGGGAGCCATATTGGCATTCCACAAATTTGAATAGCCCTTGTTGTCATAAAAATCCGACGAATTAAATAAATTACTTTTATAAAGTAGTTGGTTTTGATTTTTCCAATCGGCGACACGTAAATGACATTCTGTACTATTGTCAATTGCTGAATCGTTGTAAATAGAGTTCTCCAATGATGAATAACGAGATATGATAAAACTTTATTACAAGAATGATAGAAACAGTATGAATACATTGGAAGTGTTAACATGTAGGTATATCCCAAGAGACGACAACACACCGATCTTTATTCAACTTATTGGATACAAATTTAGCTGAGCATGGTTCCTTTAAAAAACCCAGACAGAAATCTGGAGACAGGATTGATGAAGAAACCAGAAAAATCATTATGAATGAGGTATAATTAATGTTAAGTTTTTCAAACGAAACAAACCCATCGCGAATTCTATCCATAGTTTGGACAAATTTGGTTGTGGTTGTCGTCTCTCGGGATACATCTCAAGATATACTTCCAATGTATTTATTCACACTGTTTCTATCATTTTAATTATAAAGTTTTATCATATGCCATTTTTCTTCATTGGGGAACACCATTTTCAACGACTCAGCAATTGACAATAATACAGAGTGTCATTTACGTGCCACAGATTGGAAATATCAAAGCCAACTACTTTATAAAAGTAATTATTTAAATTCTCGGATTTTTAGGACAACAAGGTCAACTTATGATACATCATCAAAAAGGTAATAAAAATTGCTATTCAAATTTGTGGAAGGCGAATATGGCTCCTGTAAGAAAAAAAATCATGATAGTTACACATAGAGGAAACGACAGGTTACAAAACTATTAACATCATTGGAAAGGGTGAAAAAAGTGGCAATGTAAATGTGCTATCTATTTAGAAATTCATTAGGAAATATAGCCGGGAAAAAAATAAAATGATTTCCCGAAAATTCGTTTTTTCCGGATATCTCCGAAACTACTCGAAATTTTCCAACTTTCTAAACGGCATATTGTTCAGCACATAAAAAGCGTAACTTTGCCCCAATTTAGCCATCTTCGTATTCCCTATAATTTCCGAGATCCCAATGGTGAGAGTCGAATTTGAAACAGCCTGTATAGTTGATCGGTATAATAATTTTATTTTCGAAAAGTTGAAAAAATAGTAGTTCTTGGCGTAATCACATTTAAAATCGAATGTTTCATTTTAAGCGACTTAAGGGCTCTGTCAAGTCCAAATGTATAGGTATGTTGAATAAAATTGCCGACAGGTGGCATTCCTGCCTTATGAGCCGCAATTGAACGTGTTCATGAGCCAGGTTTTACGGGTTGATCAATGCAGGTATTTAAAAGCTGAATATGTTTCATCAGCGCCCGTTTTGTTCTTCAAAAAAAACTAAGTACTCGAAGTCACAAGTTCGGGACATGCTGAGCAATGTTATGTATGGACCCATTATGCCTTTTATTGCCATGAAAATCTCTCATATTTTGATCCTACCTATTTGTGTACATAAATATGGAAATAAGTCGTTATTTCAGAAATTAAAAATATAGGATGTAAGATACTTAGGAAAACCTACGTCACGTCGATTTTTAACTTCAAGCAGGCATTGTGTATCAACCCCTATTTTAAAATAATTATGTCTTGAACACTAGGTATTTTTTTAGTTTGTTAATTTATACAGCAAATGTAATATTAATAGAAATAGTTGAAGTATCAAATTAAACTAGTTCCGAACTAAGATTGAATATGAATGAGCGTGTCTGAGGTTTATTCCAAAATTTCTTTAATTTGGGAAATAAAGAATTTATTCTGTACATCTGTACAGACAGTGTATAGTGTATACTTTTTTTCTAACCTTGATCACTATAACCTATAATCTGCTAAGTAGAAAATAAAGCTTCTATTATTTTCATTCACAGGGTACACGCCAATACAATTAGCGGTCAAGTATTCTCATCAAGAGATATTAACTCTTTTAATAGATAATAAAGCAAATATCCATGTGAAGGACCAGCATGATAATAACCTCCTACATCTTGCTGTGATGAACCAGTCCCATGCAATATGTGAAGTTCTCTTGGCTAATGGTCTCGATGTGAATGCAGCAAATGCAGAAGGTAGTACGCCTTTACACCTTGCTGTTGATCATAGCCAGCTGTACATAATGAACCTTTTATTAGAAAAGGGTGCTGATATCAACAAACAAGATAATGACGGTTATACAGCTTTACACATAGCTGCAAGATCGAGGGCACATCTAACCACATTGAATTTTTTGATTAATAATAATGCCAATTGTAATGCAAAGACAGTCAACGATGACCTGCCAATTCATATTGCGGCTGGCAATGGTAACACTGCAGGTTTTATGTTCTTATATTCCAAAAGTGATATCAACAGCAATAACAAAATGAAGCTGACCCCTATACAAATGGCGGAATGTCATGGATACGATCACATTGTGGAGATGGTTCTTAATTCAGATAAAAATAATAATAGTGGTACAAAGATACCAGTTGTTAAGAAAATGCAGAAGAAAGGTGCAGTTAAATAACCCATTAAATAGTGTACAATTGTTATTATCTTTCATAGTTATACATACAGTAAATATTATATTATATATGAAGGCATTAAAATGTATAACCACTTACCCGTACGCATTAAGATCATTACCTCGTTCAAAACATTCCGTAATTCTGTAAAATATGTGTTGCTCGAGGGAGCTTTTTATAATTTGGACGAATACTACTCTGAGAATTGGAAACACGGTTCATGCTGATGATTTCGAGTAACTGTACCACAGTAATGAAGTGTCCTTACAATATGTTTATATCTTTGTATGTTAGTGGCTATGTTCACAAACTAGTATTATGTAAGTTAGTAATTTAGTATACAATAACAGGTACGAAAGTAGTAGCCGAGAAGAGAGCCATCTCTTCTCTGATAGTAATATGTACTATGTAGTGTAAATTAGTGTTATTAAATTATATTTGTGTACTTCAATGAGCCTATATATTCTCAAATAAATCGACAAACTACTTCAGTATTATGCAAGTTAGTAATGTAGTATATTAGTCTGAATGTAGTGTAGTTTAGTTCTTGTGATATATATATATATCTTTAGAAATAGTTTTTAACTTTGTCAATAAGAAACTTTTTCTTTGACAATAAAGTATATTGTCTCTCTCTCTCTCTATTAGACTGAATCAAAAGTATTAAGCTGTTTTGAAATTCAGTTTTGTATTTTATCTGCGTATCTATTGAATATCAACAGGTATATTTAGTGAAAACTTTATGAAATCAATGACTTGCTGGAAAAATACGAAGAAGCTTTTTTTTGAACACTTTATTAGACTTAAATAGTGCTTAAATTGAATTCAACAAAGTGAGGCACAATATGCGTTTATTCATCACAATAAACGAAATCAATTATTATACATAATAAATTCAAAGAGCAAAAATGTACATACATGAAACAAATATAAAATTATATATTTCTGCATATATTACCACTTTTTCGTTCTTACGTTTTCTATGAACAAGTAAAGCTTGAACTACAACTGCCTAATTATTCAATTATGTCATAGACCATGAGCCAGAAGAGTAATTTGAAATAACATAAATATTGTCAAGACTATCACAAGTAGAGACAAACAAAAGGGAAGTATAAAACGAGCTTCTGTATATCTATTCAACTTATCATTTCAATTTAATTTTGGATAAATATGCATGTCGATTCTGACTCAGGTACCGTAAAATCAGAATATAAACGTATCTATAGAAGCAAAGCTAATCATAATATGTAATTCACTAGGCTCATGACTCGTCATTGCGTTGGTGATAATTGAAATTAGTCGTTGCAACATTTTCTTTGTAACAAATTTATTTGTTGACTAAATTATAGATATGTGTGCACTTTTGCTTGACTGGCAGTGGCCAACAAAAGATCCTGTATTGAAATTTATCACAATCGTGTCATTCCATATCGAAATCTGAATTTTCATTGCTACTCTCCGGTTAAATCGAATTGGCTTCTATGGATCATCTTGTACTCCAAATTTTGAACCATTATTTTAAATCAAGGATGTTTTCAACCAAGTCTCAGTTTAATTGGTAGTATATTCAATAATTCTATCGTATAAAATAAATTAGATGTTTCCTACTAATTAGATACTCCAAAATATAATATAGTTTCTCATTCTCCTTTTCATCACATAAATTTCAATACAGCTCAATTAACACACCATTCAACAGACAACCGCTGAAATGGGGTTTTCAGTGATATGAATTATATTTGCTGGCCACTGATAGCCACTATTGGGAAACTTGGATCTGAGCAATTCTTCCATTGAAGCTTTACGAAACATAGCCATTTTAGTTGGTGATAAAGGGGCAACTGGAAAATAAAATATAAATTAGACTTCTATCAACTTATTATTTTGTAGAGATACAATATCTGTTATTTTATGGAGACTATAACTGCAAACAATTTCTATAATATAGGATGTGTTATGCGTTCAACAAATAATAGCACCAATGAATTATCAGGAAAGTTCTAAGACATGTATGTTCATCTGGATGGTAAAAGGTTATTTATAAGTAAAAGCTAATTTAGATAGGAGCAAAGTATTAACCTTCATAGCATGTGATACTAATTTAAATTATCAGGTGAGGGACAACGAACAAGATATGGTTCTTTTTAAACACGCTTTGGTGAAGAACAGTTATTAAAAGTGATTTGAAATTTAACTGTGATTACTAGAAAGTTAGATCGTTATATACATTTAACTATATTACAATGAAAACACGACCTAAAATTGAAATCTTTTGCTCATTAAACTATATGTTTTTTTCTAATATAGTTCAATTGATGACACGAATGTGAATTGCTTATCAGAATATTCATTAATAAAATGTTAAATACTCTGCAGCCTAGAGCTCCTAGAGTTGTGTTAATTGTGTGAAGGCAAATAAAATCTTAATCAAAAACACATGCAATACTTATTTGAAAGGCAAATAATATCAAACTCTACGCCTCACATCTTATCATAAACCGTTATTACTGTCAAGCAAGCACACTATGCTCATATAACTCTGCATTTATAAATAACATGCTCTGATTTTTTAATTTAACCAATATGCAATTTTTTCTTAAGAAAATTGACAAGAAAAAATGTTTAGGAATCAATACTTCACGCAGCATTATTATCGTTTTATTTTGCAATACGTTTCACATGCTCTAAGAGGATATTAGAAATGAGATGTAGGTATCTTATTAGATTGGCATTTTTTTGAAAAGAACATTGATGATACCCTTCAGCGAAGCATTAATATATTTTTATCCAAATTTGCTGAAGGATCCCAATCTACCAAATTAATAAGTTACCATATACTAAGAATCTGTATATTTTTACCATGATTAATACAAGATGCACAAAAACTGTCCAGTGAATTTTATTTTGTTAGTACTGTGTTGCAGAACGAACTGTCAAATGGCAACAAATTCCAGATTTTTGAACTTACATGAGGGAGAGGGATCTGTGGGCCATAACTATTAGTAAAAGGCCTCTTTAATAGGATTTACCTTCAATAGACAAACAGCTAGATCTTCGCCGCCCGACTTGTACCGCTAAAACAACATGACACAGGCCTTGACTACCTCGGCCAAAACTATACAGAAGTAGCATCCAAGAATTGCTAACCGACATAATAAATTGGACTTTTACTTTGTTAGTATATAGTATTTTAAAAAATATAATCACCCCAAAAACAAAATATAATATATAAATGATTAGTAGTATTATTAGCAGAACCTTTGCATCTCCAGAGACAGATGGTACAGATCTGAAAGTTTTTAAATTACTTTAAAAAAACACAATGAAGGAATCCAAAAACATTCATTCAGTGCAGAATTCAGAACCGCGTAGCTAAGCCAACCACTTGATATATTTTTCCTGTAAATGATGCCGCGTTCATTATTAAGATTATATAAATTAAAAAGATGGACTCTCTCTTATATACAAAAGATACTGTCTACTATATCATTCCTGAATAAATAATGCACCAGCTATTATAGTGATTAAACAGTAAACAGCCACCGCAGCTTTTATAAGCAGACGATGACGTGTGTCATTTCAAACAGATCGATCATTTAAATGCCTGCTTGAGTTTTAATTTCAATAAAAAAACAACGGTTGTGGTGTCTGCTTCTTGAGATGCTCAAAATGTTCCTATATGTATAAAAAATATCGTAAGTTTCTTCCTTATTTTTTTTTCTTTGGAGGAAAACATAGAAAAGCCACAATAAAAATAAAGACAAAACCTATTTTTTTTGGGATTCTTAAAACCCATGCCTCTCTTGAGTATATACAAACTGTAGAAAAGTTGCATACTATTTTTAGCTTGAACAAATTATTATGTTTGGATGAATATTTTATACCCACACAAGAGTTAGTAGAGCTACTAGATTAATATTGTTACTTCACACACAAAAATGAGACGGAATATTCTTCAAATCATTTAATACTTAAAATCTGACAGATAAGTCCAGTGAATTCTAGAGCTTTTGACTCCATTTACTTTTTATAGAAATATGGGTATCTTTTTATCTATCCTAGGATGAGATTGTACATGATGAAGCATATATGCTATGTATATATGTATGTATTCACACGAAATAACATTTTGTTATCCCTTTATCTCGACATCGGTTAACAAGGCTTGGAACGCTTGAAATGTATGGCTGAAAAACAAAACGAATAAATTAAAAAAAAACATACAATGGCTAGCAGACGAATAGTATGTGCAACTATGAAATCAGGAATGTGAAGCGTGAATTTCTGTGCCATAAAAATACTAGAAAAATATTTGACTCAAGAATAACATTTTTTAAATCTTACATTTTCAATGTTTCAAAATTGGTTCACAGTATAACTTTATATCATTACAAATAATTGGTGCCATAAAATACCATTAAAATGTATATATTTATAAAAATAGAGATGCACACAGAAATAACAGTTGCAGCTATTGAAACCTAAAATTTCAAAGTACATTGTGTCTATAATTCGTTGCAATTGCGGAGTTTTTTGAATAGATAGGAGTATGGCGTTTATAAAATACGGTGAACCTTCGAAGATATCAAAAACAGAGCTGAACCATCACTCTTTTATTTTTAGTTATTCTCCATGAAAGGTAACGACGGTACTAGATACTCAGTGCTATATTAAACTATTTTATATTATAAATCTTTATTTTAATACGTGAAGATAATTCATTGTACCCCATTTTAAGAATAATGTGGTCACATACGAATATGAGATTTGGCACAATTCACCTATAAGGAAAAATCTATATATGGGCGCAAAAGTTGAGCATTATGTGCATCTTGGCAAAAAAAAATATACGAATACATTTATTATGTTAGCTATGTAATAATGATGATAGTAACTAAGAATCACTAAAATTATGTATAAAATGCGAAATATTTGAGTCTTTTAATATCAGAACTTAAAAGTTATATGTTAGTTCTGTTTATGATATCATAACAAAAAAAATCTTCATTATTACGCAAAACCCATAATCCTGTCCTTAATAGCAAACAAGAAATCCCGCAATTTCCATCGCAATTTGAACTATGCATGAAGTTTTAACATAAATACTGCGCCAATGAAAGAACATGTTTGATGTCCAATTTTTTTTTAATTCAGAAAGCTTCTCAATCCTACCTCTATCTTTTTTCACGATCTTGATGCAGAAGACGATAGGATTTCCAGATAAATTTGAAAAATTATGGCCACGCTTCATTAGCGCAAACCAACAATACCACATAAATAAGTTATTATGAAATTCTAATTTCGTACAATCTTTATTTATGTTACGTAGGTATATAACAGCTACATAATTTTGATGCATGAATCACACCACAATTAACAAAATGATTTTAATTATTCTGGTTTGGTTCATAGTTAACATTAATAATCTTATGTTGACATTATAAATATTATTCTTCTGAAGGCATTCTAATTTAGCAGAAATAATTAATCTATTTAATTTGAACATATCAATATTTTTCCAGCACAGGTTCGATTTTAGGGCACAGCTTCACTGAACTTGCTATTAGAATTAAGCAAATACATTAGAATGTATGATATAAGGCAGGATTGGTGAAAATATGATATCAACATAAAAATATATTTTGAACAATACATACCATTCGCGCGCACGTCCAACCAACCAACGCAATCATTGTAAAACAAAACAAACTCAGTGTATAATCGTGTATTTTACTACTTGACATTTTGTCGACAATAAAATGTTGGACAGATAAACTTCAGATGGAAGAAATATTTAGAAAGACAGATTTGAAAATGTAATTTTGTCATCAGAAATTATACATTTTTTTTTTCAGGTGCTGTTAAATCTAACAACAAAAATTTAATTGCATTTTTGGCACTCCCAAAAAACGTTATCAGTCTATCCAAAAAAATAATGCATCCACGTCAAGATCTAAGATATCATAACGTTTGTTTTGAAACTCATCATGTTGAATAGTAGGTACCTATAGGTTTACAGAAATGTATTATTGATTCAACTTTTGAATCTATTGCTTCTAGGTTTGGCTGCTAGGCTACCTATTACAAGTTGGAAATATTATTTTAATTTATGTGGAATATTTACCTATTCTTCTTAATTTTACAATCCAGCAACATTGATTTAAATTAGTCATATCAGATCACTTGGCACGTAGATTAATCGTTTTTAGAATAGACTTTATCGTATAAATTGTTTAAAATATAATGTACATGTTCATCTGTCTTCAAAGTTTATTAGTCCAAAACCAATAACGAATGACAGAAGTTATTGCAAAAGCAGTGTATTGAGCTTTGAGCGTGTCAGTGGCAGTAGAAAGCCTTATATTTATAATTAATAAGTATTATTATTATTAATACTATGGTTGTTTTTCATGAACTGCCGGTGAACTCAGTATGCTTCAAAAATCAAGAAGCAAGTCACTACTTACCGTATCCTTCACCTTGCAGAAATAATCTGAATGCTTCACTGACTTTTCCAGGCTGTTCTTCCAAGACCATACCACAATCGGAAATCTTGAGAAAGATAAAGAATTTTATAAAATATTGGGAAATCAAGACAATGAATATATATATGATACAACTAATAGATTCATAATTTGATCTCGCTAGAAATATAAATATTTCAGGAATTGAAACGGGGTTACCTTCATCCATGAAGAATTTGTAGGGTCAAGTCGTCCATTGAATGTTACAGTGTCGTCCATATGTGGACTCATAGATCCCGTTATATTCATAACAGGCATCGATAAAGTAGCATTCTTTTTCTTTTGTGGGTCCATTTCTCTATGTATATTTAAATCTGTCCTCCTCACATAACTATCAATAAAGAGAGCTAAATTTGTGGGGTTAACATTCCTTTCGAAATAACTCTTATAAACTTGAACCAGGTCATGATTTCTCTCTTCAGTTTGCTATATGGGAATTTGCGAGAAAATAATTAAAATACTTTTTAATTTAATAATGATCTACGTACCCGACCAAAATGGTGCCACATGAGGTAATCCAAAACACCTTGAGTCATGCCTTTCGATCTAAGATGTCTGGCATTGAGTTTTTGGTAGCCCCATTCAATCCAACCAGCCTGTGTACTGACGCAATTCACGAGGCACAAGGCAGATACTTGTTCTGGATGATTTAATGCAAAGCGGCATAGAATATTAGCACCGGCGCCTACACCAAACCCAATGAATTGCTTCAAGCCAAAGTGAGTTAAAACATAGCTAATTTGATTGGCCAGCTCATCTGTAGTCGGATAGACATAGCTGAAATATAAATTGAAGAATTCAAGATATGATTATGGAATTAAATTATGCACCAGGCCACTGTACAAGTGTAAGCATTCGCCTTATCGTGAATAGATATAGTATTGAATAGAAGTCTTACTCTTCAGGAAGCGTCTGTGCCCCCTCTTCTTGCCCTGGAGCATTCACGTGGTAAACACAAAAGTTTTCGAGAAGAGCTCTCATGTCTATGTAGTTGAAAAAAGCTTGAAAACTGGATATATCTGAAAATAGTATTGTAAGTATGAGGGAAGCTATCTAAACATACGCTTACAATTCAGTCCCAAGTCATGGTAGGTTAAAATAGCTGGTTTGTTCCTCGAGCCCTGTACAGCTACAACAATATTTCCACGATCGGTTTCAATTACTTCTTCTTGTGCTGAAGAATCATCTCTTGATAAGGAACGTGCGGATGGGAACTGTAATTGGATGTTCTTCAATTCAATATCATCCATGCTGTCTGAAGGCATTGTGCTGTAACATAAGAAAGAGATAATAAACATATTGATAAAGTAAATAAATAAGTTAATGAAATATTAATAAATAAATATTCATCTATAGATCGAAATACATAATGATCTTGATAATAATCGTAAAGTGTTACGTAGAAGTTCTATATAACTGATCGTTTATAGGTATTATTTTCAATCCAAATTTAGATAGGCTAAGATTATTTGTTTGAAAGCTTCCAGATGTTTATGAGTTACGTGATAATTTTATTTAAACTTATAGAACTAAATCAAATATATTATTGTTGTTCACCAAGAAATAATTTTATATTATCCAGCTATGTTATTAATGAATAAAGTTTTTTAGACTTTATGGGATACTCTGGATGAAAAGAATTGACTCATTTAATTTTCAGTATGCTTCAATAAGCTCTCTTCCTAAGTTTATAATTTTGGTATTTGTTTTTGTTTTCTTAAATTAAACGTGACTGTATTTTGTTTAGTGAAACAAGATAGTGATCTTGGTCTCTCTGGTTTATAAAAGAGGTGGGTAGTACAATTATATGTACTAGTGGTAGTAGTCAATTCAAATGTTACTGTTTTTTTTTGGTCAATCATATAATAACTGCATATAATTTTTGAGAATATTACGTCAGTTGCAATCTTGTACAAACGGCATTAGCGTTTGTTGTTTGCCTTATACCTTAGAATACAGAAGAAATTTAAAATTTAATGTTAGAACAGTTCAAAAAACAAAATGACAGCTAGCTATTTATTTTATAACTAGCTTTTGCCCGCGACTGCATGCGCATGGAAAGCTGCATGCAATTGTATGCGGTAGTTTTTGTCATAAGTGTACAAACATACGGGCAGATAAAAAAATTAAGAACAGTTATTTTGGCTTCGGTTGCTCTAATAAAGACTGTCCATATTAGTTTTTCTTAAATATCTATAATATACAGACATCAGCTTGTTACAATTTTATTGTATGTAGGTATAGATACAATGCATTTAATGTTTCGACTTAACGCCGATAATATTACTTTGCCCATATGACAAAATGAAGAGAATGCAGTCCACTCACAAAAGTGACTTCAGATTCGAAATGTTTTCCATTGCAAAATCTGCATTGTAAATGTATAAATTCACTATCAAAGGTATTAAAATTTCTTGAAATGAAAGTGCGCATTTAAATGTATCCCTCAAAATAACAACAGCAGTTTGTATACACTACTCAAAGTATTTAAATTTGCGTTTGAACAAGCTTGTTATTCACGTATAAACAACCTGACAGCCCCTGACTCGTCGACTTCACATTGCAAATGGGTTCATTACGCAACACACAAAACACTTCTACCATGTAAACTATTTTTTTTAATTTAATATATATCAAAGTTTTATCTGTGTGCACTACTTCAACATATAAACTTTTACAATGCCAAATTTCATACTCCTTCGTGCACGTTTGATGCCTTAAAAATCGTCTACAATCACGTATTTATATATAGAAAACAATTTTACTGAGATTATTAACGATATCCTTAACTTATTTCATATTTAGGTCTAGTAATTGCATCATTCTGTCTAGGTAAAATTAAAGCTAACCGCACAACTCTCTAGTTATTGATATTAATTAGAAAAATGGCAATACGATAAAGTATTTGGGTTTATTCTAAATTCAGTTTGACCGATGACCAAGGGAATATCAAGTTATACTTTTTGTCATAACTATATATGTTTGTATTGTATACAGGGTCCAGACGATTTAATAGGGACAGTGTTACTATATCTTAAACGGTGAGAGATAGAAGGATGATTAAATTGAAGAAAAGTTGCGTGAATTACACACACCTCTTCAATATTCCGGTCTGAAAATTAAAAAAGAATCAAAGGTTCCTGAAATATTTTGAAAAAACTGAAAATCATCGATTAGGTTTACATTCAATTTCTCAATTACTATTTGGAGAAGAAAGCTGGAATTTTGCGTATTTAAGTAATGCACTAAGACGAAGGTGATGGAATTGTTAGAAATATTTTATCTTTTTTATTTTCAGAGATATGCCATACAAGTTTTGTTTTTCTAACGGGCGCCATATTTGTTTTTTATACCATTAAGTGGAACAAAAAATCTCCTTTACGACAATGTATAACATTCGACATTTAAAGCCAGAGGGGCAAAGAGAATCGGTAAAAATATTTTCGAATGCGGTAGGCCATGGTAAGAAAACCAAATATCTCAATCACCATGGCAACAATATCAATATGTCCTTCTTTGACATTTAAATGTTAATACATTCTGAAGTTCCGTTTTAATATAAAGATTATAGAAAATGGTGCGTTATAGTAACAGTGAAAAAATGGATATGTATGACGTTTACATTAGATTCTATAGAAATGTTGATATAGCAGTGCAAGAATATGCTAGATCGTATCCAGAAAGTAAAGCGCCAACAAGGAAAACACTTTACTGTGTTTCGAAAAACCGAACAAAATATCGTGTCACAAATTTACAACATGAAATTAACGTATTGGCACAAGTGAGTATCAATCCCGAACTTTCTTCAAAATCCATTGGCAACGAGTGTGGTATTAGCGCATCGTGGGTTCAGAAAATCCTTAAGAAGTACAGGTACCATGATTATAAATTTAAAATTGTCAACAAGTTACATCCTGGAGATTCCGAGCGTCGACTTGAATTTTGTAATTGGTACCAAACTATGTTAGAGCAATTATCATTTCAAGATAATATTTTATGGACAGATGATACATCATTTACTAATAGTGGGGTTTTCAATAGAAGAAACAAACATTCTTATGCAATAGATAATCCTCATTTAACACAGCAGACTAGACCTCAAATTCGCTATAGCATCAATGTGTGGTGCGGAATTATTAAAAATCAAATAATAGGACAAAGAATTATTGAGGGAAATTTGAATGGAGTCGCCTACGTCAATTTATTAACAGAAGTTATGGAAGAAATACCTCTTCCGACCTTATGAAAAAATAAATGGTTTATGCAAGATGGTTGTGCAGCTCACAACTCTGCAGTGGCACGATAATTCTTAAATACAAGTTTTCCCGACAGATGGATCGGAACACATGGTCCTGTGAGGTGGCCTGCCAGATCGCCTTGTCTTAATCCATTGGATTATTTTTTATGGGGATTCCTGAAAAATAAAGTTTATCACAATGAAGTGAATAGTGCTGAAGAATTGCGTAGAAGAATTACTTCAGCTTTTAGAGACATCACACCTGAAATTGTATTGAATGCAGTGGGGCAGTTGCGTCTCAGAACCCAAAAATGTATAGAAAATAATGGCGGGCACTTTGAGCAGCACTTAAGTTGACTTCTTAACTATTCTTTTTAGTTAGTTATTTATTTAGTTTATTTAATAGTTGTTAATTTCTTGGTTTTTTTTAAATAAATTTGTTATTTTTCAACAAGAAATTAGATTTATTCATTGCTGCAGAGAGAATAATTTTTACTGTTGTCATGGAGATTACAATTTGTATTTTGTTTCCTTATCATCATGGCCTACCGCATTCGAAGATATTTTTACCGTTTCTCTTTGTCCCTCTGGCTTTAAATGTCGAATGTTATACATTGTTGTAAAGGAAATTTTTTGTTCCATTTAATGGTATAAAAAACAAATATGGCGCCCGTTAGAGAAACAAAACTTGTATAGCATATCTCTGAAAATAAAAAAGATAAAATATTTCTAACAATTCCATCACCTTCGTCTTAGTGCATTACTTGAATACGCAAAATTCCAGCTTTCTTCTCCAAATAGTAATTGAGAAATTGAATGTAAACCTAGTCGATGATTTTCAGTTTTTTCAAAATATTTCAGGAACCTTTGATTCTTTTTTAATTTTCAGACCGGTATATTGAAGAGGTGTAATTCACGCAACTTTTCTTCAATTTAACCATCCTTCTATCTCTCACCGTTTAAGAAATAGTAATACTGTCCCTATTAAATCGTCTGGACCCTGTATATAAACTATGCCAAGGATTTTTTTGGATGAATATTATGTATTAAATGGATTGATCTATTAGCAAAGTAAAAAAGTCTTGTATAGAGCATTTTAAACTGAGAATGCAGTGTGGCGTCATATGGGGTCCATCGTCTGCCAATGGGCAACACTGTGTTCCATTTTCGCATTTAAAACATATAGCCTATACCTGGCCACACTGCATTCTGTAAAACGCAGTATAGATGAAAAATTCTTGGCCTATTCCATAATTCAATATTTTATTAAAACTTAAAGTTCTGATGGCAGAAAATATTAATTGTAATAAATACAGGTATGTAGTTAGAATAGATAAGTGATTCATGCCGATTAAGATATCAGTTTTGAACTATTTTAATGATGAGTTTCATCTCGAAAACATTATCTGTGCAATATCAGTTCACATAACGATGTAACTTTAAAACGTTGAAAGTTGTGACGTCAAAGTTATTCAGTATCGTTCATCTGTAGAGGATTTGTTAAGGAAGTAATTTTTTTTGTATCTTCCCAACAGATTGATATTTATACAGATGATGGGAGCTAGATTCATATTTTATGAGGTTCAATTGGGGTAGTGATGCGAAAATATGACATTGTATCCTGCTTATGTCACTCAGCCTCTCCTACTCAATCCCATTTCTCACCTCCATGCGGTGAACCTCGGTAAACTCGAGCAACCCTGCCCGAGACTGGATACCCAACTCCAGTGGAAGTCAGGGTCGAGGCTGACGAGAATGGGAGCCCCAATCCTACGGTGTAGCACCATCGCGCCAAGGGGATGCATGGCACAGGGGTCAAAGAAGTGTCTCGAGCGATGCCCCGGATAACTGGCGACCTCCGGGGGAGTTTTAGCCTTAGCGGGGTACGGGCGCTCTGCCCCGCCGGACAGTCTTTCGCACCATACTCGTGGGACGGTTATGGAGAAAGAAAATTCAAAAAATCAAAAAGGGACACCTTTGGTAGGCGACCAGGCCGAGGTGTTTGAATCTACTGGAAGTGAGCAGGCATGGCTCAATAGATGGCAGGATGCCATAAAAGACCCCAATTTTATGATATCTCAGAGAAGAAGTTCACTTCATAGGTCACCTGAGGGAAGAAAGAAGCATATATCTGTCAGTGCAGATGAAGAAGCTCGTAAAGAGAACGAAATAGACAGCATGTCGAACGAAACTCTGCCTACCAAAGCTGAAAGTATTGGAACAAATATGGAATGTCAAGAGACAACAATAAATGAATTAGACAACTTTATGCAGACATCAAAGCGAAAGAGGCTCAATCTTACTCCCGACAAAACAAAAAATGATTCGGAAATAGAGAAAGAAAACTTCAAGAGATACCTGGATGCAATATTTGAACAGGTGAGACAACTCGAAAAAATGGTAGGAGACACCTATAAACCGAAGAAGGAGCTCACAGAAATAAGCTCCAAGCTCACCTACTACGCCAATCAAATGCAGGGAAAAGGGCAAAGGAAATGGCTGGAAAGAGTAACAAAGGAATCAAACACTATAGAAACTCAAGTGACTGAGGAGGACATCCAACAGGAATGGGAAAAAAGGAGCTTTCAAAAAATACAGGAGATACAGAGAACTCTCGACGAAGAAAAGGAATTCACAAGTCTAGCAAAAATCCTGGATGACCAGTGGCCAGAAGATTTCTATAAGGTGGTACATCCGCAACAGAAGAAACTGCTTGGAGCAGGCTGGCAGGAAGACCTGGTGTTATTTATGGACCCTACAAAACACGATGAGGACTACGAGGAGCTCGTAGCCCAATATCCCAGTATAGCCGCGCTAGTGGGGGAGGGGCTCACGGAAGGGATCATGGACTTCGTGAAGCTACAAATCGGCGTAAGTAACAGCAAAAAGATACAGGAACAAGCGAATTTCACGCAGGCGATATTCATTATGCCAATGACAATAGATAACAGCGGGGTGGACGATGCAGAAATGATCTATAAACTAAGTACCCAGCTAAAGGAGGAAATAGAGAAAAATGACAGGAAAAGCCTTAGGATAGGCACAATAGGAAAAACCAATCTTGACTACATTCGAAAATGTATGGAATATACCTTGCGGGGTACGGATACCAGGGCTATACTATGTGTCAAAGGAGAAAATAGAACACAAAGGAACAAAAAGGAGATACTTGGAAATAAAAGGGGTAGACATTTCGACAAGGATAAAATAATCATCAAGGCACCGAAAGGAGAGAGCTACGCAGATCTGCTTAAATCCGTTAAAGACTCAGTGAACATAGAGGAGAAAGGGATAAAAATATCATCCATAAAAAAAACGAAAAAGGGGGATCTCATGCTGGAAGTCATAGGAGGAAGAGGAGAAGCAATGACTCTTAAACAAACCATTCAGAATGCAAAAAATAACACCGAAGTGATCATAACTACAAACGATACAATTGTACATATAACGGATATTGATGCCAGCATAGATGAACGAGAACTGAGGAAGGAGATATCAAAAGCAGAAGCCATCCCAGATAATCACTTCAGGATTATTTCGATGAAACCAACACAGAGTGGAAATCAAACAGCTGTTGTTGCCATGAAAAGAGAATTAGCTGCCAGGGTGATAAATAGGGGTAGAATAAAGATAGGATGGATTCAATGCAGAGCCAGAAAAAGGGTTAACTTGCAAAGGTGCTTCAGGTGCCATCTCTTCGGACATAGGAAAGAGGACTGCACAAATTAAGATACTGCCTTAAGTGCACTAAGACTGGCCACAAGGCAAAAGACTGCCCAAACCCACCATCTTGCATCGTATGCAAAGTAGAGGGGCATAGGGTAGATCAAACAAAATGTCCACAGTTCAGGAAGTATATCAGGGATAGAGCCAGGATGTTCCCTCTTGCTGGCGGTACTCACGGTACTCACGAAAATGACAATTAGAATCCTGCAGACCAATCTGGGAAGGGCACATGCCGCCCATGACCTGGCCTACGCAACAGCACTCAAAAGAAATATAGATATCTTAATTGTGGCAGAGCCTAATAAAAAACAAATGGAGAGTCCTCAGTGGATTAAGGATAGAAGAAGGGATGTGGGCATCCTATTCACTAACAGAAGGCTAGGAGTAGAAGGTGCGTACTCGGAAGAAGGGTATATAAGGGTGTGTCTGAAAAACTGCCAGCTGTACTGCTGTTATATCTCCCCAAATATTTCTTTTGAAGAATATAAGAAATGGGTGGACAACTTTATGGGTGACGTCAGGAGAAGTAGAGGTGAAAAAATAATTTTGGGAGATATAAATGCCAAATCTCCTACATGGGGCTCACCAACGAGAGATAAAAGGGGGAGTACTGGGATGAGTGGATGTCAGCGTTAAACTTGAATATATTAAACGACGGCTTGAAACCCACATTCGTAAGAAGACAGACAGAGTCATATATTGACATAACATGCTCGACCAATAAAATTCAGAGTGCTATAAGCGACTGGCAGATACTAGAAGAAGAGACGCTCACTGAACACCAGTATATTTTCTTCTCGATCTCGACGAAGAGTAAAAAACAGGGCATTGGTAAAAGTTTACCGATATGCGACTGGGTCCTGTTCAGGGAGCTTGCGACATGGAGAATAACAGCGGGAGTTGAGACCATAGAAGATTTGGAAAAGGTTATGAAAGAAGCATACAAAGGAAGCTCAACATCTACAGAAAAAGCAAGGATACCTTTCTGGTGGAATGAGGAAATCCAAGAAGAACGAAAGAAATGTCTGAAACTCAGAAGAGAAATCACACGCGCCAGAAAGCAAATACAGGCAAATGCAGAGGGAATAAACCAAAAACATGCGGACCTCAAGAAGTGTAAGAAGCAGGTGCAGCACCTGATAAATGCGTCCAAAAGAAAGCACTGGGATGACCTATGTAGCGAACTGGAAGAAGACATATGGGGCATGGGATACAAGATAGCCGCCAAGAAGCTCGCAGGATACGCTCCTTTCGATATTACGTTAGAAAAAAAAGAGAAGATCGCGAAAGAATTATTCCCAAGGAAAAATAAAACCTGGCGGAAGCTTCGAACCCAGGAAAAGATCGAACTTTTCACGGAAAGAGAGCTAAAAAGTATTCTGAAGAAAATGAAATCTGGAAAAGCACCAGGGGTAGATGGTATCCCAACGGAAGCAATTCAAATTCTGGAACAGATTTCTCCTGCGGTTATTCTAACGCCTCTAAATAACACCCTCAGAAACAAGCACTTTCCGAAGGAATGGAAAAGAGCAAAACTGATCCTTATACCGAAAGGAAATCCGCAAGATATGAAATTCAGACCAATTTGCCTTCTGAACGCTATAAGTAAAGTGTACGAAGGACTATTGAGAGAGAGGCTAAACGAGGAACTAGAAAAAAGTGGAGGTCTCTCGGAGCGCCAATTTGGTTTCCGCAAAGGAAGATCTACAATACATGCCGTCGAAATGGTCGTGAATACGGTGAAGAGCAAAACAAAAGATAAATGGGCGGCACTTATTACGCTCGATGTGAAAAACGCCTTTAACACGGCATCGTGGGATAAAATCCTACAGAAACTGGAATCTAGAGGCATAGCGAGCTATCTACTAGAGATCATAGATAGCTACCTGGACGATAGAACTCTACAGATTGGTAAAGACACATGTATGGATATCACTGCTGGGGTTCCACAGGGCTCGGTCTTAGGACCCACCCTCTGGAATGTACTCTACGACGACGTGCTGGACGAAGTGGTTCCTGAGGGTGTTAAATTGCTCGCGTACGCTGACGACCTTGCAATCGTCGTTACTGCCAAGACCAAGGAGCAACTGAAATGGAAGGGTGACGAAGCTGTGCATCAAATTCATGCCTGGATGAAGAGAAACGAACTGAACTTGGCACCCCAAAAATCTGAAGCAGTCATCCTCAAAGGAAAAAAAGGGAAGGAAGCGATCCGATTCGAATGTGGAGGAGTGGAAATACCCAGGAAAAAAAGCCTCGTGTATCTGGGAATCACCATAGGCGAAAACTGCAGCTTTGTTCAGCATCTGAAAGCAGCTGCGCAAAAAGCTGAGAAAAGAGTTGCTGCTTTGAGCAGGATAACACCAAATGTGAGAGGTCCAGGAATAAAAAAGAGGGTGTTGCTGTATAATGTAGTGCAGTCTATCCTCTTATACGGAGCGCCCATCTGGCATGAACAACTCAACATCAAAAGATATAAACTCCTACTAACGAGAGTTCAACGGAAAATGTTACTGAGAGTGATCAGTGCATACCGCACTGTTTCCGCGAAGGCGGCACAAGTGGTCGCCGGCATCATACCAATCGAGCTGATGGCGGAGGAGAGATGGAGACTATATAGGAGAGAAGATGGGAGTACGTCTCAAGCCAAGGTAGAAGAGAGATCAAGAACACTAGAAAAATGGCAAGAACTGTGGGAAAACACCGAAAACGAGGCACAATGGACAAAGACACTGATACCACGTCTGGAAAAATGGATAGAGTGCAAACATAGGCAGGGAGACTACTGTCTTTCGCAAATTCTTACAGGACACGGATCTTTTAAAGCTTACTTAAAAAAAATGGGTAAAACAGACAACGAAAAATGCGTGTACTGCGGAGCAGTAGATACGGTGACACATACAATTTTCGAATGCGGAAGATGGGATGAGGTAAGAAGGCAAACCCAACTAGCCATTGGGACTGATCTGAACTCCAATAACCTGATAGAAAGCATGACAAGTCGGCCAGAAAACTGGGATATTATACACACTTTTATTAAAGGGGTTATACACAGGAAAGAAGCAGACGAAAGGCAAGCAGCCAGTCAACGATAAGGAATAAAATTTCTGAGTCCACCTAATCTGACGATATGCGAAAAGCTTTTCCAGAGAGGTGGTCGGACACGGGGGTTTTTTAGTCAGTAGGAGTCTGACACTACCGACTCGTGATAGAGTTCAAGCGGTCGGTGCCCTATGCAGGGTTTTTCCCCTTGAAAAAAAAAAGATTCATATTTTATAGCAGATTATCAAACAAGATGTTCATTTCAATATTTCCCGTCTCGGATTTCCTGAAATGTGAACACTGAAAAAGAAATGTCTGAAATATTTGAGGAATAATTTTGAGGACAATTTATTAAGAAATTTAATTAAAGGGTTGAGACATGTTTCGAATCTACTTAGACTCATCTTCAGTCAGGATATTACAAGGATTATGTGGAGAGAAACAAAAAATTAAAATAAACATCACCAAATCTCAAAAATTATAACATTAATTCTATAAAAATACAAATAAATAAAACATTTTAAAACTAAAAATTAAAAGAAAAGAAAAAAACTGTCCTTACATAAAGGGAAAAATTATAAAACATTAGATTAGAAAAAAATACGATGAACTACATCTTAGAAAGAGAGTCAAGACGACAATTTACTTCGCTTCTTTCAACCGGGTACCCCCAGGAGCTAGACTAGTAAGAGGTATTGTGTGATAGCTTATTTGAAAGGCACTTCTAATTCTTTTCTACAGGCGTTCGATTTTAATAAAAGTTTTTTTTTCAATACAGTTCCAAGTTCTTAATGGGTTTGTAGGTCGGAAAACAGCTATCGTTGCTAAATAGCTATTGTCAACGTCAAGAAACGCAAAGCACTACCTAGTTTCTTTTGTAGCCCTGTCATAGGCACTAGATAGTTATCATCAACTCTAGAAATGAAACTGGATAGCAACAAGTTTTTCTTAGCTCCGACAATAGCCATCTAGCGTCAATGATAATTCCTTTCTGCTGTACGCACCCATTTTAAGAACTACAGAGAAAACTATTTTGAAAAACAGCCCGATTTTAAAAAACAAAAGCCAAAAGTAAGAAATTAGAAGAAAGATTTTTAAGAGGGCTTGAAAGGGGGCGAACCTTATTTATGTTAAGAAGCTGTCACCCTCGATATTGTTTCTTACATATTTCAGCAATTTCTTTATGAATGTTCACATTAAGAATAACCCGAGGAGGGAAGTTTGAAATGAACAACGTGAACTTATGTATACGTTAGGGTCTGAGTCGTGAATCCAAGACTAGCCAACGTTGTTCATTCTCATCATTATTGGCCGGGTTTTCATGCCAACACTGGATATGGGCATTGAATAAATACAAATTTTAATATACGGTTAACAAGTGACTAGGAAACACATGTACCGGGTGAACCAATAGGTAGATTTTCCAGTTGTATCTTAAGATTAACGTACAACATTGTTAAAAAATCCCTATGTAAAAATGAGCTTTACCTCTAGTGGGCATAGTATGACAAACAATTTAAAAATCTTCTTTTTCTAAATATGCCCAATTAAAGCAGGTCATGAATAAGTAAAATAGAATAAAGCCCGAATTCTCAACAAATATAATACTTAAATACTTTTCTTTTATTTTTTCAAATAAAAGGTTGGGGAAAGTGGAGAAGTTTTTATGAAGAAGTGTCTACAACTTTGGTTTGGCTTAACAGATTTCAACAAAATTAGCCTCATGTAGTAAAGCGGAGATGGGCCAATAATCTGTCAGCTTACATTTAGATTCAATTATCATACGCAGGGTGTATCTTCTAATTCTAGAACTCGATCTGATCGAAAACCCAATTATATTGAATTTTATTTTCATGTCTTAAGGCACAAAACAACGTTGAAGATTTACACAATATTTATTGCTCCAGTTATCCTACTTCATTCAGATCTTTTTCTTCAAGGTATGTTTGGAAAGGAATGCAAACAGTGATATAGAAATAATGCAGAATGGGTGGCCACAAATCAGACTCATGATTGGTTTCAAGCTCTAAAATAGATTAAATCTTCGCATTTTAAAAAAGCATTAGTATATACCCCAATGAAGTGAAAATACAAATTTAAAATAGTTAACTATCGAATCGTTTCAATCCTCAATATTTTGTAATATTACCTGTGTTCTTTCTAAATAGTTGATATGTCGAAATAATACAAATGCAATGCAAACAATCCAAATTCAATTTCAAATAAAATTGTTTATTTACGACAATGGCCGTCAAATATATAGTTATTTATTTAAAGAATAATTAACTCAAACATTGACAGCGATTGGCCGGCTATAGACATCAATTATTAAGATGAATTTATGACATCGTTGGCCGGCAAATCATGGCCTTCTCCATTTAACAGTTCTTACCATAACATATAGAATAGACAGATATAGAATATAATAGATAAATATATAGAAACTGAGAGATTGGAACTGAGCTGGCAGGAAGAGGATTCGGAGGAAGGCTAACGTTCTCTGAACAAATTTGGCTTATCATGTAGTAAACCCAACTTAGTGTGATAGAGACAGATATGGTAAACAAAATAGTACGGTCGTAAGACACCCAATAAAATCCAAAAACAAGGTTGAAGATATAAGATCTCCGAAATGTTGAGAGAAAAAATACATGATTTTAGCTTTTTCCTCAAACATAAAAAGAAAGAAATTGTTCTGTGAATAGCTTTAGGTTATGAATTAAAATATCTTAAACTTTCCCCATTTATTTTTGTATGACTTACTTTCTGAGTTCCCAATAGATCCACCAACAATATTAGTAACATTTAATATTTCTCATTTATTATACAGTACGTTAGTAAAAATGTTTTATTAAACAGAAATAATCGAGCTTTACTCAAGGTAGATATATTGTACAGAGGTTTCCACTTCAATGCCCGTGCAATCGTCTCATGTTATGTGCTTTTAGATATCGACGATAGTTTCGTAGCAAGAATATTCTTTCATCTATCAACATTGCTAAATAGTCCAGGCACCTTAGCGATTTCACCCAAGAATGAAACCGAATAAGATGGATTTTTTAAGAATCTTTATTTTGGCATTTTAAATGTTGTCTCAAAAATCAGGTCACGTTTAAGGGCCCTTAGATATTAAAAATCAGTGATCGCAAAAATCCTTTTTTTCAAATATTTCCCTTCCTGTACCTAAATTGTTTTTGCATTTATTACAAAAGTTGTTGAATCGTTTTTGGATAATACCAAAGTGCTAGATCATTCGCGGATCCGTCCTTAGTACGGTTTTTTAACTTAATTATGTCTGATATATCAGTTACTTATCTATTAAATACATATTTGCAAATATTACTTATAAATTTATTTCAATATTATTTACCTTTCTCTTGTAAATGATAAGGTCATTATAGATAAATTATAAATTATATTAATATATATATATATATATATATATATACACTATATCTCATTTTGACAATATATTTATATATGTACCTATATATATTTAATAGATTTTTGTTGGGGATGCCAAGCCTTCGAGAATGTTTATTCTCTTCGTCGGGGCAAACTAAAAGTCGTTACAAATTTTCTTAACCACATAATAAATTATTAATTAAAGTACTTACATTCGTGAATTTAGATAACATTAACCACAAACAAGAAAGATTTCATAGCCATCAATCAGAAATGTCATTAATTATTTATAAATGTCATAGTAACGGCATATCTAGAGTTGAAAGTGTCTAGATTCAAGTTTTCTTAGAAAAGATCATATAGGAGTTATCTTTGTGTTTGTAGCTCACACATTAAACTTGAAAATATTGAGGCAGATATAAGTTTACTAAAAAGAAAAAGTTATTATTCAATCATTAAAAAAAAACATTTATAACAGGCTTAGAAACACATAATATAAATAAATATATACCCGTACACAGACTAGACTATCTGAATTCGTAGGTATTGCAGTATAAATTGAAGTTTATTATGTCAGTAAGATTATTTACTATTTTGTTAGGCATTCAGATTATTTGTTAATTATATATAATCATATTCTATAACTTTTTCTTTTTACTAAACTTATATCGGCCTCAATATTTTCAAGTTTAACGTGTGTCTTGTTAAAAAAAGAGCTACAAACACAAAGATAACTCCTATATGACCTTTTCTAAGAAAACTTGAATCTAGACACTTTCAACTCTAGATATGGCGTTACCATGAGATTTATAAATAATTAATGACATTTCTGATTGATGGCTATGAAATCTTTCCTGTTTGTGGTTAATTTTATCTAAATTCACGAATGTAAGTACTTTAAATAATAATTTATTATGTGGTTAAGAAAATTTGTAACGATTTTTAGTTTGCCCCGACGAAGAGAATAAACATTCTCGAAAGCTTGGCATAATCCAAATAATTTTATTTATTAAATGACTGCATCCCCAACAAAAATCTATTTTATCAAATAATAAACCAGTCAAGAATTCAGAATTAAACAATATATATATATATATATATATATATATATATATATATATATATATATATATATATATATATATATATATATATATTATATATATATATATATATATATGCATTTTCAGTAACAAAGAAATTAAGTATTTATATTTAAAATGTAGGTATAAACTTAAAACACAAGTTTACTCCACTAAAAGTTTGGATTAATATCCCCGTCGTAAAGAACACATAAAAATAAAAACTAATAGGTAGGTACTAGAAATATTATTAAACAAATCCTACATCAAATGGCGTAACTAAACAAATTATTATATCTATATAAAGGGATGTGAAGCTGGTGTTGGTGTTTCTTACCCCAAGAGGGCAGCCTCTTCAGCTACTCCAGAAGAAGGCATTGTTCGATTAGTGTTAGTGTTTGCGCTATCAGTCCTAAAACAAAATTAAAATAGAACACAATAAACTACATCTACAAAATAATATTTGTAATTAATGGTTAGAAAAATAATTAAACATTGCTCTATAGCCTATGGTGTTTAAAAGTAAAACATAATCAGCCGTATTCATAATTAAAATTTAACATGGTACTTAATTTAACATCGTGTTAATAACAATGGTTACGAAAACATCAAAAGTAACATTGAAAGTGTTTACCTTTTTACCATGTATCAGTCAGACAAGATATATTATGTAACCTTTGAGTTAGTATCATAAGGGAGGAGCTGCCACGCAATAAAAGAGGCATCGGTTCTGCCATATTGAGACCATCTTTCTGTCATGTTGACAAGCAGTTCCCGTTGAGTTAATTTTTTTTTAAGTTTGTGTTATCACTAGTTATAAAGACAGCATTGTCATTAATTATTAAGAAATATAGAATTTTATTACAAATGATATTTGTGTGACTTATTTGCAGAATTGATTTTGCACCTACCTAAATAAAGATACAAATAAGACGGAAAATTATTAAATACATATTTGTTAGGAATTAAATTAATCAGATATTATGCAAAGCTCCGCATACTGATATGATCCTTATGATACTGAAGTGATGCCATTTTTGCCAAGGATTTATAATGCACATACCAGGGCCCCACAAAACCGTGACAGCGGAATGGACCGTAGAGGTGTCGGGTTTCGAGAAGAGGTCGATTCCTATTAGACTATGGGGTTAGAAACACGTGGTCCCGTGGCAATTTATGACCCGGCTAATAAAATTGGATTAACTCTGATAGACAAATGCTTACTCTCTGAATCGATTCTGTGTTTATGGCCTCGATTGCCTATTACAAAACATAAATAGAATAGAATAACCAAATTCTGGAACAACAAAATTATGAACATATATCATTGTCAACGCACCATAGAGGTAATAACTTTGCCTATAGATACAATTCTCAAAGTATCTTAAAATATGAAATACATTGGTTCCACTCAGTTTCTCTTTTCAAGCTATGTATTTCAGGTTAAATTTTATACTGTCACTTTTGAAATGATTTTTTTCATAGTAATTAACACAATGATAATTTCAGTAACTCATTATATTTTTAATTTTGAAGACCGCTGATTATTACTAGGTATATACCTATTCTTATATATTATGAAGGTACTATAAACATTTGGGCAATTATATCAAGTGCAAAATATCTTTGCGAGTAACGAAAGATATTTGCATACAAATTCAAAAACCAAAGCTAAGAATCCTAACTAATAACAGTCAATAGGTTAGAAATTAGGAGTGATTTTTTTGCATCAGTTTTTAAATTGACCAAAGATTTTAATTCCAAATGAAAATGTCATAGGGAAGAAGAAAATACTGCTACGTTATAGGAAAATAGAATACAACATCTAAAACTCGGGGTCCAGGTCGTAAAGGTAACTGAAATATATATTTTGAAGGCTTTCTGATATACGATCGACTCACATGCGACCCAATTGGCCAGTAGTATTGATCTTGTTTTGGCAGACTGCATTATAATTTCTTCAAGGAAACTAGTTCACTCGTGACCAACAATTCTATATAATCTAGGTGCCACTTTAAATGAGCTTAAATGACTCGTTACAATAGACGTTTATAAAATAGTAAGTTGTGGGAGTGATGAAGCAAATGCTGCGGGGTACAGTAACAGTAGGTCACATGCTGTTCATGCGACTTACCTTAAGTAATCCATCAAACAAATGGCATAACTGTGATATTTGATTTTATCTTTGCTGAATAAACAAACAACTTTCTGGTGCAAAGGGTATTTTATTGGGATTGGGAAAATCTCAGGTAGTTATGGATTAAGTGGATAATTTGGTTTACTATGAGAGATATAAAAAGGAGTTTTACTTAAACAGTTGGGACATTATTAGCTGAGGAAATATTTACGGCTTTTGACGCATATAAATCTTGTAGCAAGAACAAAATCATAGAGGACTAGAAATAGTGCAGTAACTAACTATTAAAATGTTTCCTCAGCTACTAAAGAATATTTCAGAAAGGTGTAAATATAAGTAAAGGATTTGACTAAAAATGTAATGGTAGTTCATATTACAAGAGTTTAAATGGGAGAATAGCTGACAAGCGTGATACTGGTGTCGCTTGTAGCGACATTTACCAAACTCGTCTTTCATTATCCCTATCCCAAACTTATGATTGCTAACTTGCTGGATACTTTATAATAAAAATATGATTTAAACAACAATCTAGTAAGGCTGTATTGACACACATAATATGAATACCGATTATTTGTAAATTCAGCGTAAGCATAAATAAATGATGAACCATACCACAAAATGTGGTAATAGCTGGTTGCTTTTGCTTATATTTAATAAAATAAAATTTATCTCAACATAAACATATCATTTATACATTAACATGGAGTAGATTTTTATATTTTAAGTAATAGAGGCACCTTGATATGTTTCAAAATTAAGGAGCTATGCTATTTCCAAAAACTATTAAGTTTTAACATTTCATGCATAGATTATAACAAATACGGTATGATTTTAGAGACGTATCTTCAAAACAAAGCTGTTATATTACATTTTAACAGAGCCAGCTATCACCAACTAAAGGGACCCATTCACACTTCAACATGTCCCTTAAGTTGTCTCTAACCTACCCGAATTCATGACGTATAGGATCGAGAAGCAATTCAGCTTATATCAAACATTTAAATACGTCTGATACGTTGATGTCGTGTTGATCAAGCAACATGGTTTATAAAAACACGTTGAAGAATGGCTGGGCCCCATAAAGCCACATTGACCCAATTTTTAATAGTTACCTAGAAGAGACGACAACAGGCCTATTGGCATTTTGTCCGCCAAGAAGGCGTTCTTCGGCCAACGTAACGGGTGCTGATGACGAGAAGCCAAGCGCTTTCTTCATACCCTCGAACAGTCCAGAGCCAGCAGACGCCTGTGCCCCCGATATGGTGGTGGAGCGATAGACCTCGCTCGAACCGTTCAGAGAGCGGTACGAGCTGGTCAAGCTCCCGGCCATAATGCCGAATGTGGCTGATTATTACAATTACAAAAATTCATTCGGTATAATCGATACATCAAGCAATAGCTCAATAGTCTAATTTTATACATTTTCATATTTATTGATGATTGATGCACACTGAATGGTTGGCTATGCTGAATTTTATTAGTTATTATAAATATGATCGATTCTATGAGACTCCTACCTACCTACCTACCAGCAATAAACGTGAAGAACTGGGCAAATTTACCGCCATTTTTAATGTAATACAGTGCGTTCGTGAATCAATGCAGAAATTCATTATTGGATAACTGAACAATTTTCATAGAAATTCCGAAACAGATCGATTCTTTATTAAGTAAACATGAAGACCTATCTTCAAGAGATGATCAGTTTTTAAATCTGTACCAGCTCATTTTCTTTAATTTACCCACTTCCCTTGCGGAGTGATTCCAAGTTGTTAGAAAAAAATATGGTATGCCAATTCCAGCAAAGTAGAAATGATTTCGCATGTGATTTTGCTGTAATTTGATATGTTGACATAGGTAGTTTAAGTAAAAAGAAATATAGGTGCGTTAGACCGTGTCCTACCTAATATATCACTAAAATATATTGATATGTTGAAAAATTATACATTAGCCTTGCATTGACAAACTATATAATAAAATAAAAAAATATATGAAAAACTAAAAATTTCATGCTTCATCTTGAGAGATGAAACAGATATCCCGGAGACTACAAACTGCAATAGGTAGATATATATTTTTTTATTTAGGCAAATAGTAATAAATTATTTCATAATTATGACCGCGTGTAAGAAAAGGTGAGCAAGTTACAAAAAAAAATGTCACAAAGAACCTTCCACAGAGCTGAGTTACCTTCTGGTATAAAATACTTTGCAGAGTATCAAAAATTCAAATTAGAGTCATATTTAACTAATCTTATCATCGTTATAGTGAACTTTCTTTTAAACCCGTGATCCGTTATTCCGTCTTCAACTAGTATTAGTTTCATTTCTAATCTATACATTTCGCTAAAAGGTTAACGTAAACAACAAAAGAAAAATCACTGCATACTTAGAAAATATGGAATTAAAATTTGCTATTTTTATCTAAAATTTAAAATAAATATGGATATTGTAATTTATGACGAAATGCAATTTTTCCACCTTTACTACACATATTGGATTATGAAAAAAATAGTTATTTATTATACAAGGCAAACAATAATTAGATTTTAACTCGAGGTTGTGTTGTAGACTGACGCGAAGCGGAGGGAGACAAAAAACCGAGAGCTAAAATCTAATATTCTTCCCTTGTAAAATAAACACACTATTTTTTTCTGTGACGAGAAAAACGATGATTTAATATTGAACAAATATTACACAATATATTGAAGCCAGAAAATTATAGAAGTGAAAGTTTCAAACTGTTTGGCCGTTGTACTTATAGTGACAATTAGACCTGCGATATTTGTTTAAAAAAAAATCTGATTCCGAGTTTTCTCTGACTTTACCGATCACAAAAATTATTGCCAGCTAAATCGCCTATATTTATCTGGGAAAATGTACTCACTTTTTTCTGGTGGGAAGAACATAATTTTATAAAAAGTAATACTTTGTCACCTGTCAACAGAGATAAGATGTCAAACTTTTTTCCCGCCACAGAAAACAACTAATCTTCAACATGAAATACTTTTTTGGTGGTGGTACATTTTATATGTATCATTCTTAAACTTAAGTGAAGTTAAAAATGAAAATGTATTTAACATTTTGAAATTATTATTATATAATATTATTATATAATATTATTTATAATCAATTGTAAATACTTCAACAGAATAAATATTTTTTACAAAAAATTGGACCGACGTTATTAGTTGATGCACTGAAAAGTATAAAATAATATTACTTCTATTGGTGATAGTACTTTTGAAGTTGTGCAGTTGCAGTTAGATTGATAACTTTTGGCACCAACTTCACAAGTACCATCACCAATGGAAGTAATATTATTTTATACTTTTCAGTGCATCAACTAATAACGTCGGTCCAATTTTTTTCCAATATTTATTTCACACATTTGAGTTTAACATTAGTCCCGAAAATCGTTGAACGTTCACTGTACCATATCAATGAAGATAGTACTAGTCCTATTACCCACGTATATTCCTTGCTTGTAGTTGTTATTATTGAGATCTCAGAACATCGCTGCGGAAATACGCTTGAATATTTTAGTTGTTACCATGTTAACACCAATTTAACTCGAAAACCGTAACTCTAAGGAAAAAATGTTCATTATAAATGTTGCTACAAATAATTATATCTTTCATGTAGTATTGAAAAATTTTCAATTTTCGAAAGAAATTGTCCTCTCTACATAGTAAAAATACATATTTAATATGCGTCTATCTCGAAAACCGTAACACTTTTGAAAAAATGTTCAATTTAAACATTTCCGGATCTTGTCCTATCTTTAATTATACCAACTCAGATTTTCGATTTTCGAGAAAATTCGCCCCCACCACCCCTTCGGGGCGGTTTTCGAAGGGAAGGAGATTTCGGATTTGCGTTTTTATGAATATGGGACCATTTCTCAATCCCCTTCTTCCAAATGAATCCAAAATCATCAGAATCGGAGCTCGTTTACTATATAAAAGGCACGCACGAACCAAAAAAAAAATAAAAAAAAATCCCGATGGCCTGTAGTCAGCGGAAAGGTAAATTTTTCAAAATTCATTGAATTGAAATTTTAACAACCTTTTCATTGGTATACCTACATGTTATTAAATAAAATTGTCATAGCCTTGCGGTTAGAGGTTTTTGTTTTGGCTGTTGAATATAAAGCGGACAGGGTTCAAGTCCACTTCAATGCAGATTTTTTTTTCGTCTATTTCTTTTCAATAAATATACTATATATTTTTTTAATCAGGGTCTATATCAATATCTCCAGAAAATGTACAATTACATGAAATTTATATTGAGTGTTCATGTTTTATCAATATTTGTTATTTTTCTTTATTAATTTTTATTTTTTTACCTGTGTATTTTATGGAAAATTGCTTTGAACAAAAGTTGTAGGTACTGATTATATCTATAACCTAAAATTATTTTTAATAATATTTACACTACTGCTCTTTTTTGATATTTTTTTTAAATGTTTGAATGGTCGCCATTTTGAAACTACTTACCCGATATTGCCCAATAACGAACTCGACCGAGATATTTGAGAGATTGATTTTTGTAGCAAATTTGAACTTGATACTTTCAAAACTGCGACCTCTATCGTGTTAACAAATTTCGTAATATCCCATATATATATATATATATATATATATATATATATATATATATATATATATATATATATATATATATATATATATATATATATATATAATTCGTTAGTTTTCGTGGCTGATTAGATAATTATAACTGTTAGTTAGTGGGAATGCAGCCAATTCAGGTGGATAAATAATACTCTTTACATTTATTAGAGAGCTTTCGGAATTACGTTTATTCCTTCTTCAGTCTACAAATCTAAAAATATGGTGTAAAATGTTAACATAATGTGAATAAACTCGAATTCATTAATACAATTAAAGTAAGCAACAATTACAAACAAATGTTTTTTTATATATATTTTATTTTATTTATATATAAATTTACTATGTGTGAGATTTTTTTCCAAATGTTCTTTAGTCATACGTAACAATCTGATTGTTCATCTTCGATACAAAAACAACAATTTAAGCTAGCACTATGGGTAATTATGAAATTATATAAAACAATTATGACATATCACACTCCAAATATCTGAATGTTGTGGAAAAATAACCAGGTGGTTGGAATTTATTTTGAAAATGCTAATCGGGTGGTTGCCTACTTTGGTATTGAGCATTGTCTATATTTAAAATATTTGAATATATGATATTGAGGTTTGTCCGCTGGATGTCCAAAAAATTACATAGGAATGACATCAAGAGACTTACAATCTAGAATACGTTCTCATCAAAGTGATACTAAAGTAAGGAATGATGCTTGTGCCTTATCCCAACATGTTAAAGGAACAGGTCACATAGCCGATTTTGAAAATATTAGGATTTTGGAAGTGGAAAAAAATCTATTCAAAAGAAGTTTCTTAGAAATGACACATATTCAATGTCAGTCTAATGCTCTTAACAAACAATCAGATATTCAAAACCTCAATATCATATATTCAAATATTTTAAATATATACAATGCTCAATACCAAAGTAGGCAACCACCCGATTAGCATTTTCAAAATAAATTCCAACCACCTGGTTATTTTTCCACAACATTCAGATATTTGGAGTGTGATATGTCATAATTGTTTTATATAATTTCATAATTACCCATAGTGCTAGCTTAAATTGTTGTTTTTGTATCGAAGATGAACAATCAGATTGTTACGTATGACTAAAGAACATTTGGAAAAAAATCTCACACATAGTAAGTTTATATATAAATAAAATAAAATATATATAAAAAAAAACATTTGTTTGTAATTGTTGTTTACTTTAATTGTATTAATGAATTAGAGTTTATTCACATTATGTTAACATTTTACACCATATTTTTAGATTTGTAGACTGAAGAAGGAATAAACGTAATTCCGAAAGCTCTCTAATAAATGTAAAGAGTATTATTTATCCACCTGAATTGGCTGCATCCCCACTAACTAACAGTTATATATATATATATATAAACTTTTGAACCAAATGTTTTTTTGGACTAACTTATATACATATAACAACATGCCGTTGAAATTTTTTCGAAATTCAAAAGTGTGAACGATCGCAATAGGTATATTTCTATAAGAAATTTACCTAAAAATAAAGCAGACAGTCGAATTGTATACCTCTTCCGTTCGGGGTTCGTCGGTCAAAAAATAGTTTTCATCATCTTAAAATGTCGTTTTAGTATCTCAACAATGATTCAGAATCCACAGAGTCTCTAATGTAATTTACAATTTATTTTTTATTCTAAATACTGGAGAGAATGGGGCTAATTTACTTAAATACGGCAATAAAACTCAATTGTACATCTAGGGAAATACCGTGTTGCCATATTATTTTCTTGAAAATCCAAATTTATCTCGTTGGTGTAAATGCTAAAGCATTAAAGAATAAATATTTATACGTTGGTTCACTTGCAATGTATTTATATTATATTATTTGTTTCTTGTTGCTGAATAAATTATGAAGATCGATAAACTTTTATCATTAAGCAGCTACAGGAAAGTGTCGAATGGTTATAAACTGATAATACATCCGGCAACAAGGTTAAACAAAATGCAAAATTCTGCGATATAGAACGATAGACGAACAAAAATAGCAAAATCATGTATCTTTTCAGTTTCTGAATTCTAATGAAATAAATATTATTTTTAGAAAGAAATACACGTATAATATACAAACAAACTTCTAAAACGTTATATTTGTGTTTGTATCTCTAGTTAACCGTGAAAGAATTGGACACAATTTCAATTCTCGTAGTAAGGCCATTGGTTTGAATATTTTTCTAAAAAAAAAAAGCGAGCGAACTTTTCTATTTATATCACAACTAGTTTGGTTTTTAAGCTAATGATTTCTACCAAAGATTACTTTTAAGATATTTTTTGTATTCGGCAAAAAATAGGTAACACATGAATTTTCCTCTATAAATTTTTTTCCATTATTTACCGATGATTGCATCAACAGAAAGAAAGGTTTATAAGGCTAATTTATGGTCATAAAAATGTTTAATTAAAAGGCGTTTTCAATCATGAATAGGTAACTCAAACAGTAGGTAAACTTATTGAAATAACACTCGAAATAACATTATGGCATTTTTTTCTTGAAATCGATTAGAATTTCTGCGTTTATTTGAGATGTTACAATCTTCACTCTTGATAGATATTTTTTACAAAAATTGGGCCGACGTTATTAGTTGATGCACTGAAAAGTATAAAATAATATCAATTCTATTGGTGCTGTTACTTTTGAAGATGTGCACTTGCAGTTAGATTGATAACTTTTGGCACCAACTTCACAAGTACCATCACCAATAGAATTAATATTGTTTTATACTTACAGAAAAGTCAACTAATAATGTCGGTCCAATTTTTTGTAAAAATATTTATTTCACACTTTTGAGTGTACCTAACATTAGTCACGAAAATTGCTGAACGTTCACTAATACCAATGAAGAAAGTACTTATCCTATTACCCACGTATATTCTTTGCTTGTAGTTGTTATTATTGAGATCTCAAAGCATCGCGGCGGAAATAAGCTTAATTATTTTATATGTTACCATTTTAACACCGATTTAACTCGAAAACCGTATCTCTAAGGAAAAAATGTTCGTTGTAAATGTTGCTACAAATAATTATGTCTTTCATGTAGTATCGGAGATTTTCAATTTTCGAAAGAAATCGCCCTCTCCACATAGCAAAAACACATACATTTGAGAATTTAACATGCCTTCATCTCGAAAACTGTAACTCTTTTTCCGGATATTCTCCTTTCTTTAATAATACTAACCCAGATTATCGATTTTCGAGAAAATTCACCCCTTCCACCCCTTCGGGAGCGGTTTTCAGAGGGAAGGAGATTTCGGATTTGCATTTTTATGAATATGGGACCATTTCTCAAGCCTCCTCTTTCAAATGAATAAAAAATCATCAAAATCAAAACAAGTAAAATTTTTAAAAAAAAATTAAAAATAGTTTTTATTAGGCATTTAAGATTTGAACCGTGTTGATGATTACTATTGCTATCTATCCTTTTCTTGATTTGAACTATACTTATGTATATCTATTTGCCAGAAACAGCAACTCCATAACAAATGACTGTTTGTCTACCACAACACAAAATTAAATTTGAAATTAGTATTATATCAACGTCTGACAATTGCGACAGCTGATATTGAAAAGCGCCACATAACCATAGAGTAATATATACTACGATCTGCCAGATATGTATATATACGCTCCATAGACAAGCCACTAATATGCTCCATGCTCGTACGTAATTCCAGTGACGGATCCCAGTGTCGTTCCATGTCGAAATAATCTTGCTTGAATAAGATAATATAATTAATAATTAATCAATATTGGATCCCACTTGGAGCTTAACAGGCGGCGAGATGTCTGCGATCTAAGTACGAATTCGAAATTTCAAGTTTCTAGATCGTATGGGGCCTGAGAAATCGCTGCGGAGTCCATTGACACACGAACCGAAAGTTATAAAAACTATTTAAAAAGCGGACAGTCGAATTACCTCCTCCGTTCGGGGTTCCTCGGTCAAAAAGGAACCGCATCCATCCTCAGGAAAACAGTGTACATTGGTACCAGATAACTTTTATCCCTTGTGATATTTTTTTTATTACTGTCCAAACTTTAGAATTCGAAGAGGAACGGAAACCGAGATTACTGTTTTCCACATTCAAAATTATATTCTACAGGAAACTTAGTACAAACAAATTCTATATTGGAAAGAGTTCTGATGAGAAAATATTCCACAAAAAATTGAAATGCAACATGTAGATACTCCCCAAACATTTCCTCTTGCATAAGTTCAAAATTACCACTTCCTATATAAAAGGTTATTATATACTTTTCACCGCCTCATTTTATAAATTCAATCTGAGTTATTGTGAAAAGTTATTAATAAGTCTTTGTTTACGTCGTAGATAGTTTGTATGAATGTAACTGGTGGTAACTAAGACGTATTTTATTTAGATATTTATATTCATGTTTTGTAGATACATTTTCTTGGAATGACAACAGCGAATCAAAATACAAATTTTAAAGTAATCGACACTTACCATAGTTTTTTGTTGTTAATAGATTACAATCTAAGTTTTAGAATTTAAATAAATAATATAATAAAAATGCGCAATTATCATAAAAATAATAGGTATCTTAGTCTATTGATAGATATTTACAATAATTTTCATATGAGCATGTTTACTTTCAAATTTTGTCAACGTACCAAATTTCAACACTATTGCAAAAACAAGTTTATATATACTTAAATAACAAAAAAACAATTTTTAAATTGTAACTTCAGGACCGTATAAAACCCGAATTAAGGAACGTTGTACAACGGTAAGTTTGTTGAAACGCTCTTATTCTTAATTAACGAATATTTCTTGAATCTGTCTGTCTTTATTTTTTGTGATCATTGATTGACATAGGTAGCTTGCGACCCAATAGTTAAGCATAAGTTATCACACATAAACCAAAAAATATCGATAGGTAGGTTTATTATTGATCTAGTTTTCTAGTTTTCTAGTTGGAAGTATCAAGTTCACGCTGTGATTTCAACTAAATAAATGAATCTCGTCAAATCAATAGATTTCTAGAAATGAGAAGGGTTGTGAGATTTATACCATTTTGGAAAGGCAACAAAATACTTTAACGAACGAACCTCCAGATGACACGCCACCCGATCAACAACCCGAAGCCGAAGTTTTTCCAACAACATAAGATTGGAGGTTATCAGGAAGTCAGGAAAGGAACCGTTTATCCGTTTTCTTCAAGACTAACCACTAGATTTTTTTCACATGAATTACAAACTATAATGCAAAAACATTCGACGGAGATAATCCAGTCAATGAAAATCACGTAAGTAGAAGCTGCACATTTCTTTTGTTTTCAGTCATCCAGTATGTTCGTCCTTGTATAATAATTAAATCATGAAAAAGGTTACTTTTGCAGAAATCGATCTTTTGTCAGACCTTTCTTATCTTACTTAATAGTTTCGTGATTGGATTTGAATATTAGTACTTTAATAATCTTATATAATTGCTCTCCATAATTTTACAATATGATTAATGCATTCGTCGAATTGGTAGTTGGTATAAAAAGTGACGAACAAGTTTCCAATTTTTTCATCCGGTCAAATCTATAAAAATCATGCATTAACCATTATGAAGAAGACAGAATATTATATTGATGCCTTAGAACAACACCAGGCACTGCAATATAGACGAAAAATATCTAGATCGATCAGAATTTTGAATTGGGATTCAAGAATAATCCTAACTGAAACGATTGTGCCAGTATGAGTTCTTCAAACTTATATGAATGGGACATATTGATAAAAGTGAACAAAACACACAAAGAAACACGGTATGCTATGGTTCAACCAGTACAACTCGAGTTATGTTTCTGAAACATATATTGAGTTACCTACTTTTGAAGCAATCTCAGAATATTTTTCCAATCTAAGAGTTCCATCAAACATACCATAATGAAGTTAGAGAGTTGGTTTTATATTTTAAGGAGTGAATCGATCTCCTCGTATGTGCCTAGGTAACTGAATTGGAACTTGGAACCGATGATATCGTAGATAAAAATAATAAAGTTCAAAAAAAATCAGACAAATAATGAGGAGTTTTAATTCGTAATCTACTTTCTTAAATATCGGTTTTTCCAGTTAGTTACTTCAACACTTGATAAGACCGGATGATGTTTCCACCACAAATTCATTAGGTATATTACTTATACCTATAGGTATATGCTTATGTTTGATAAGATACAGAAATTATATATCTAGGTAGGTATCTCTGGTGGATGTCAAGGGATATGGCGATAGAGTCGTAAAAAGTAGGTCTACTCTATTATTCCAAGGTGCATTAAGTACCTATGTAGGTACATTAACATCAATTTTATTGATATGAAAAAATGAAAATGTATAGAATTAGACCTGAGTCCATGCAGACTGCAGACACAGAAAAGCGGATTTAGATAATATAAGCTAATAAATCAATAGATCAACAACTACATGCAAAAATAAAATCAAGGTAAGTATTTAAAAAATCATTTTACATCTTTTTCTCTTAACTCATGCTTATGGTAAAAAAGGAAGTTAGAGCTTGGTGTAGGTAAATTGGATAACTGATATCGTCGTACCTACTCAATTTAAATGTGTTTTTTTAAACAATATTTTTCAGTAACATAAATAAATACATGTAAGTATATATCAAACAGACAAATAGGACACAGGTATTCTAATTATAATTTAATACTTATTGATTTTTTCTGCATATAGACCCTTGCCTAGTGACAACACCCAAAAATTCAGACGGATCGGATGATATCTAAAGATAATTAATATGATAAATACATTCACTTACCTTTTAATTTGCTCTTTCTAATATAACAAACAACAACAAACAAATAACTTCAACAAATTTAACAGTATGACGTTTAACCGACTACCACTGTTTCAGCTTACAACGCTCTCGGCAACATTGGTCTTATTGGTTAGTGACAGCGCACGTGATGTAACCGAATGGGAATAAGCTTTTTTCACACAGTGGCGTTTCCTTTGCAAATAAATGATAATATACCTTCTTAAACTACGTAACATATTTGGTAATAATTTTTTCTGTAGATTTTTTTGTTTTGGAAGATTTCCAGATGACAGTGCAGAGACAAGCAATCATTATATTGTATTATAAATATCTTAAAAACTTTGAATATCAACGCCGCTGGTTATATATTCAAAGCGCAATATTGATTATGTAAATTGGAGTATACTGCGACATCTATGAATTGGTAGGGATGTCATGTCATGTATACATATAACTCTAGAAATGCAATCTGTTTTTATAATCTTCGAAATAAACCAAATATATAAGCGACTACCAGATAGCCAACACGAATTTTAAAACAATATATTTTTCAATTTCTATTGATGTCAATCGTTTGTAAACCGTTTGTAAGTGTTTGAAACACTTTTCTTCAATCAATAGTTAATGAGTAATTAGATTGTTAATTATTTGATTCCAGATAGCAAACACGTTTTAAAAATAGATCGTAACAAATATATTCTACACTCAAACGATCAGATATCGTAAGTCTCAAATATAATAATGGAATCGTTTGTGACTCTCTGCTTTTTACAAGAAATCAAAATTGATTTCAAAATTTGTAGATTTAGACAACTAACTTTACACCACTGTTAAGGTGATGAAGTGAGGAAATTAAAGAGTCATAAAAAATTTCTGTTTAATTAAGTAAAAAATAGAGAATGTTAGGTTTATTTTCAAGACGTGTTGGCTAATTAGTGTTAATTATTTTAAAATCTAATAACTCATTAAATATTGAGTCACGAAAAACCAACTAACTCTCTATTCTTTTAGAAAAATCTAAATTGATTTCAAAATTTGGTAGTTTAGGCAACTAAATATTCATCAATGTTGAATCGTCATTAAATATAAGTTGCGTATGGAAAGTCACAATACAAAATAATATTAATTCTATTGGTGCTGATACTTGAAGTTGGTGCCAAAAGTCTTGTATCTAACTACAATTGCATATCTTCAAAAGTACCATAGCACAAATAGAATTAATCTTATTTTGTATTGTGGCGTTCCCAAGAAAAAATATATTTATTGAAGATTTAATAGTGATGTACAGGCAACCAACCTGAACCTTAAACTTTTGAAATCAATTTTAGATTTTTCTGAAATAATAGAGAGTCTTAAAAGTCTCAAACGATTTAATTACTATATTTTTTTTTCACAAACAATTTCTTATAAAATTAATAAATATTTTCTTACAAAAAATTGGCCCGACGTTATTAGTTGGTGCACTGAAAAATACGCAATAATATTAATTCTAATGGTGCTGTTAATTTTGAAGTTGTGCAATTGCAGTTAGATTGATAACTTTTGGTACCAACTTCTCAAGTACCAGCACCAATTGAATTAATATTATTTCGTATTTTTCAGTGCAACAACTAATAACGTCGGTCCAAATTTTTGTAAAAAAATATTTATTTCACACTTTTGAGTGTAACATTGGTCACGAAAATCGTTAAACGTTCACTAATACAACTAATATCCTATTATCCACATATATGCTTAGCTTGTCATTATTATTATGTAGAGATCTCAGAACATCGCTACGGAAATACGCCTAAATATTTAGATTTAACAATTATTATGCCACCGCTTAATTCGAAAATTGCAACTCTTACAAAAAAATGCTAATTATAATTTTTTTTTATTTAAAAACAGTCGCATCCACCTTCCGGTTATTAGCGACATTACAATATTTTACTTAGATTCACAAAAAAAATGCAAGATACATCAAAATTTAACAATTTTATATCTCATGATGTAAATCTATATCCTTCAAGTAATTTTTAAGATTAGTAGATTACATGTTTCCCCTAATAACGTCTTAAGTTCTTGTGGCAAGTTATACTTATTTCTAGATAATGTATATTTTTTGCAGTCAATGAGAAAATGAGAATCACAGACATCACATCTGGGAGCTTCGGTTCGTTTCAGCAGATATTCATGAGTTATTCTGGTGTGGCCAAGTAGAAGTCTTGTCAGAATTACTTGAGAATGGCGGTCGTTTGGTAATGATCTCCAAGGATGGATGTCACCTTTCACTTCACGCAGTTTGAATCTTGAGTTGCACCATTCAGTATGCCATTTTGTCGATAATTTGTTCTTAAACCAAGGTTTCAAATCCGACGCTACACACTCCGAAAACTCACTAATTCTACCAAAAGTCACCACATTTCTCGTGTTTCTATCAGCTTCTTCATTACCATCAATTCCAATGTGTGATGGTATCCAGATGAAGTGGACAATCTTAGAAAAATTTTCGAGTCGAATGAGTTCGGCTTTAATTAATTTTTCAATAGGATGTTTTGGATATAGTCTCTGCAGTGATAAGATAGAACTTAATGAATCCGTTGGAATAGTTTTAGTTGTTCAAGTATACTAATGCTCGGTATATTGCGTATAGTTCAGCTATGTGGATGCTACTGAGGGGTGAGAGTACATATTTTTCAACAGTTTGACCTGAAACTACGGCATATCCCGTTCCTTCTGAGGATTTGGAGGCATCAGTGAAAATTGTTTGAAAGTCTGAATTATCGTTGGAAAGAATTTCCAGTAGTGAGTTTTTGATAATTTCTATATTGGTGTTGGATTTGTTATACTAAGTGGGGGTGTCATTGCATTTTGGAATGCTAATAGCCCATGGTGCTGGATGTCATCGGAAAGGACTTTTGGGAATGTAATATTCAAATCTATTGTGAACTTTCGAATCCGTGCATAAAATGGTACCTTAGATTGCGGTTTATTATTGAAGTGACTAGTATATCTAGAGGTGAATGTAGAATCGAATGATGATTTCGTCCTATTTGCAGCGGTTGAAGCAGCGTTAGAAAGACTAAGAAATTGTCTTCTTAGGTTAAGAGGTGGTTCGCCAGCTTCGTTACGTAAGCTCTGAATTAGGGTTGTTCTATAGGCTCCTAATATTATTCTGAGAGCATTGTTTTGAACTGTATTGATAGGTCTTAGCGTCGATTTACTAGCTGAAGCGTAAATAGTACATCCAAAATCTATTTTCGATCGGATTAATGTTCTAAAGAAGAAGAAGCGTCCGCTGATCAGCTCCCCATTTTTTGACCACAAGAGTTTTAAGCAGATTCAATCTCTTATTACATGCCAGCAGCAGACCGGAAATGTGTTCCTTCCAGTTCAGTCTTCTATCGAGAGTCATTCACAGAAATGTAACAGAAGATCTAAGTTCAATGTCTTGTTGGTATAACTGCAACTTTGTTTGAGTATTGATTTCATTTGAACTAAATACAGTTAATGAGTTTTTCTCACAGAAAAAATTAAACCTGGTTCGTGTGACCAATATTCCAGAGTATCGAGAAACTTTTGAAGCATTACTTCCATAGTGTCGAGATTTTTTCCTTTTACGAAAACTACGAGATCGTCAGTATACAATCTTGCTTTCAGTGGTTTCTTCAAGTCTTTTAGGATAGAATTGATGGCAATTAGAAATAGGGTTGGACTAAGCACAGATCCTTGTGGTGTACCGTTTTTTTGAGGGTGTTTGCTTGATAAGATACCATTGACTCTGACCTGGAATGTTCTATTGTTCAGAAAATTCCGTATAAATGATAAACAGTTGCCTCTTATATTAATTTTTTCCAGTTGTCCTAGTATATGGTTTCTACTGGCTGAATCGAAGGCTCTTTTAAGGTCAAAGAATATGGCATAGCATTTCTGCTTGGTAGATAACGCCTCATGGACATCGCTTTCTAGATCTACTAAGTTGTCCAAAACTGATCTATGAGGTCTAAATACATTTTGTTCTGGAATTATCAAGTTTCTGCTTTCTCCATTGCAATCGTTTGTTGACAATTTTTTCGAACAATTTGCTGAACGCGCATGTCAGTGATATTGGTCTGTAGGATTCAGGATCTAGACTCGACTTATTAGGTTTGAGGGCAGGAATAATTATTGATTCGTTCCATTCATCAGGGGGGAATGTTTGAGTCAACCAGATACTATTGAATATTTTCAGGAGATGGATTCTTGGTGTTTCAGATAGGTTCTTAATAAAATCAACTGGAATGTCATCGGGACCTGATGCTGTGTTTTTAAGATCGATGAGGGCCTCATCAAGTTCGTCTCTCGTTATTGGGAGTTTAGTTGGGTCATTGTTCGCTGTAGCAGTGTCGATCATGTTAGAATCGGATGTTCTACTATGTTCAAGAAATTTTGTATCAAGATTTGAATCGTCTGAGTGTTTTTCATAGGTTTGGGCCATCAATTCAGCTATATCATAGCTTGAGGAAAACAATTGATTTCCGTCTTGAAGGGCCGAAATATAAGAGGATGTCTGGGTGCCTGATACTTTTTTGACTTTGTTCCAAACTTCCGTCATGGGAGTGGAGGAGTTAATGCTAGCAATGTAATGTTTCCATAAGTTTTTCTTGGCTTCATGTATTATAACACTTGCTTTAGCTTTCAGCTTTTTGAATTCAATGAGATTTTCTGTTGTTTTGTGCCTTTTGTATTTGACAAGTCCTGATTTGCTAGCATGGATAGCCTCATTCCACCACGATACAGGTTTGTCGTTCTTTATCAGCTTAGTCTTTCCGATCGATATTTGTGCACTTTCTGTGATTATGTTTGAGAGATCTTTAAATGTGATTTCTGTTCCATCACAAACAGCAATTTCTATTCTATTATCTACTTCTTTCATGTATCGTTCCCAATTTTCAGATTTCACTTTCCATTTCGAAGGAATAGGATACAAAGGTCCTTGGAGATTTATGTTTGTTATTTCGATGGGGTGATGATCACTACCATATAAATAAGGGAGTACCTGCCATGAAAGGGATGTAGTCATAGAGGGATCACATAGTGTTAGATCAATGGCCGATGAGTCCCCTGTAGCCGAATTAAATCTGGTGTTATTTCCATCATTCATTACATATAGCTGGTAGTCTTGAATTAAATTAGCGATGATTTTTCCTCTAACATTAGTGTGATTCGATCACCAGATTGCGTTGTGGCCGTTGAAATCTCCTAAGATAAGTCGTGGTGTTGGTATTTGATCTATTAGGCTTTTTAGGTCGTTTCCATCTATTTGTTTATCGGGTGGTAGGTAAACATTACAAATATTAAAAGTTTTATTGTGAATGATTTTTATAGCAATAGCCTCCAGTTGTGTGGTTATAGGTATCTCTCTCGATGTGTTTTTTGACGAGTATTAATATGATTCGGTTATATTCAGACGATCATTTCGAAAGTAGTTGACGATGTTTAATGAAAAAATGCTATTTACATTGAAGTGTGTTTCTTGTAAGCAAAGAATATCTGGGCTTAGCTCCGAGTTGAGAATTTGAAGCATAGGTAGATGGCGGAAATATCCGTTGATATTTCATTGAATTATAGATATGAAGTTGAATGTTAATTATTTTTTTTTAATGTTGATCGGTCGACGAATCACTCTCCCCTCCAGTACTTTCACAGCCCATTTCATTAAGAAGTTTTCGTTTAAGTTTTGTCAGTCTTGTCTTTATTGCACGATCAGTAACTTTAGGGTAGATGATAGTTAATAGATCTTTGAGTGAATATAAGTCAGATGAATATTCCTTTACCAGACTAATAGGATCAGAAGAACCTTGAATATTTTCAAAAAGGCTTATGATTTGATCATAGTTTAAAATTGGTGCAGGAGTCATGTTGTCGATGAAAGATTTTGCCGGTTCTAATAAGTATTTATTGGATTTTGCATTTGCTTTGAACTTTTTAACTATTTCAGTAGTCGCCTGCTTGATGAAAGTACTATTTTCTGTTGGAATTTCTTCTTTGATGAGACCTTTGATTTATTAGATGCTGCCTCTCAGGTGTTTGAAATAGTTGCTCATCGGTTGTTTCAGGCCTCGTAACTTCCATGGAATCATCGATAGTTGAATTGGACTCAGAACATTGCGCTGCTTTATGGCCAGGTTTTTTACATTTATAACATGATAGATTATCTTGTGAAATAAAGATTCTGTAGGACGTATCCTCGAATTCAAGCACGATAGATTGAGTTAGAGTAATGCTGTTTTGTGAGCTGATGTATACATGTCTTCTCAAACTGAAAATATGGCTATATTCTGGAGATGCTTCATTTATCTTCAGGAAAGTTATTGGAGATACAAGCTTAAGACCGAGTTTTTCAAGCTCTGTTATCAAGATATCATGTGGAATTGTTAGACATACATTTGACAGAACAACTCGTTCGGTTGGTGCGATAAGATGTCTAGCTTTGAGTAATTGCCCGTTGACTTCAATAGTTCCATTTTTCTTAATGAAATCATCAACAATTTCTTTGCTTGCTAAGTACATACATATTCTTTGGTTGGATAGTCTTGAAGTGAATATTATATTTTTGGGTTGTATAATAGTTCCTAGTGGTATGAGATAATCTTGGAGACGGGTATTTTCTATTGCATTGAAAATTATTGCTTGTTCTTTTGTTGGGAAGTTTTGGTTAGCGGCAACTGAGGAGTAGCTCTTGGGTAACATTTGTGTAGCAGTATTAAAATCTCTCGCTCCGACCCTGTCCATTTTATCAAGCGGATATGGTATTTAGCGCGATTCACATTCAATGTTATTGTTTATATTTACATTTACCTTGATTGTCCTCAGATCTTGATTATTCAAATGATGTTAATCATACAAGTTAACTGTAAGTTGCAGGAAATGTATGTAATATATCACAATTTCCGGAACGATATTTCCACTACAATTTAGAAAAATTCGATGCACTGATAAGATACGGTATCACTCCGTTAATAACCAGAACCGAATGTTCATTATAAATGTTGCTACAAATAATATTGTCTTTCATGTGGTACCCAGAATTTTTTTGTTTTCGAAAGAAATCGCCCCTTCCACATAGCCTAAATACACAAATAAGAGATTTTAACATGAATTTAACTCAAAAACAGTAATTCTTTTGAAAAAATGTTCAATTTAAACGTTTCCGGATATTGTCTTGAATTCTGCTATCTCGAATTTTCGATTTTCGAGGAAATTTGCCACCTCCACCCCTTCTGGGCGGATTTGCGTTCTTATGAATATGGGACCATTTCTCAAGCCTCCTCTTTCAAATGAATAAAAAATCATCAAAATCGGAGCTCGTTTACTATATAAAAGACGCGCACGAACCAAAAAAAAAACAATAAAGCAGACAGTCGAATTGTATACCTCCTCCGTTCGGGGTTCTCGGTCAAAAATAGAAAATGTAAGGTCTCTTTTCAAGACGTGTTGGCTAATCGGTTTTAAATATTTAACAATCTAATAATTAATGTTTGGGATTTGGAACCGTTTGCGTAGATGCAACAATATAAAAACAGAGAAATACCACAACACACCACCAACTTTATTAATTATTTTCACCCGACAACTGCTTCGCCAACAAAGTTCGCATCTTCAGGGATAAACCTGTTAGTTGTCGGGTGACAATAATTAGTTGTTGATGTGTTGTGGTATTTCTCTGTTTGTTAATAGTAATTCATTAAATATTGAGACATTAAATATTAAGTAAAAAAAACGCATCACAAACGTTATAATCTGCGTCAACAGAAATTTAAAAATATAATGTTTTCAAATTTGTGTTGGCTAATTGGTTCATGGTATTTCGGCTAAAAGGTGTGACTACTGACTACTAGAGCGCATAACTAGTAGCCAAAACGAGGAACATTTATACTAATGAAAGTTTGTTGATGACTCCAATCGTTTGTAAATATTTGACACCGATACACATTAGCAACATATTTCAGAGCAGAGCTCTTCGAGTTATCAAGGTGTCATCTGCTATAACAAAGCGATGCAATTATTTGGAAGCAAATGCGAAATCAAACAATGAAGAGCTCTTCTCCTTGAGCATCTATTAACAAACGCATATTACTCACTGGAAGAATATCTACAAGCTTAATTTACATGGACTCAAGGGGTGCTGTTGTTATTTTATCACAAATGTTATGCATTTTATATCCCATTTTATATGTATATGTGTATATATGTAATATTTGCTTATATGCATATTGTATATGTGTGTATATATGTATACAATATCGTATTATTTATTTGTTCTATTTACTTATATATTTATATGCAAATTACAGTATAATTGTCTTGTTTGCCTGACTAGTCCGATAGGAAAACGCTTTTGATATGTTATGTGAAAATGTTTTTTTTTTAACAATGCAATAAATTCTTCTTCTTCTATTATAAGGGTTATCTTTCCATTTAGTATTATTACCATTACTGTTATTAACATTAAACCAAAACACAACGATTCATTAATAGAAGATGAAACAGTACCTACTTGTGAGCAATTTTGATTAGAATATATCAAAGTTTTGTATCAATATTGTGGCCTCTTCTACCCCTTCTAGCTCGGCCAATCCCAACATGTAATTAATAACTTATTAGAAATTCGGTATTTTTCGGTTACTGAATTTATTTTATGTATAAACAATCAAAATAGTTATATAACTGTCATTTTCCAGTTTCTTTAGTACCTACCTAATGAAGATGCATTTTTTTATTTTGAGGCAGCGTTAGTGGCAGTCATCGTAGTGGCCGAGGACAATACATCATCAACCAATTAAATAATAATAACAATAAAAATAATTATTCCATAGTTCTTTATTTCATTCTTTACACGCATGTTATTTTGAAACCCCATTTAATCAAAACCAACAAAATATACTTATACCTATTTTAATTCTATCAATTTCAATTTGATTTCGAGATTCTTCTATTTCAAATTTGTCAATTTAAATTTAATATCATAGAGCTATATAATAAATGTCACCAGTTAATGTCATACTTCTATATTGAGTCCACATATCTGTTAAATTTCCACAGCCAATTCAAGCCTAGCCAGGCTAATGGTTTGTATTTTGGAACAGGCTGCTGTTATAGTATCGCTTTACATAAATATTTCTACAGATTTAGCACAACATACTAAGTACAAGTAAGAATTCTATCAACAAATCTGTGGTTGCGCTATGCGTTCTTCCATCTCATGATGTATTGTACAACTATTCGTGGAAGATTCAGAGAGCGAAATTTTAAAGAAAAGAGGTTTCCCAATATTTTTCTTTAGATACGTTGACGATTTTTTAACAACCATTCCCAAAGATGAAGAAACCTTTATACTAGATATTTTTCACACATCACAATGAAAAAAAATTTACAATATAAACTAAACAAAACAATACAATTATTTTTTTTCAGATTTAACATTAATACGCAATCAAAGAATATACGCACAAAATGGTACACTAAAGATACTTGGTCAAGGAGATATTTGCATTTTAACTCGGAACACCCATTATTGCAAAAAATCAGTAATCAATAATCCTGCAGATAGATTAATCAACTTTACAGATCCGGAATATCGCAACGAAAATAATTAAAGCAAAATCAATTCTAATAAAAGACAACTATCCTATTAAACTTATTCACTCTATTTTTAATGCCAAATACAAGCAACGTACAATACAAACTCTCAAGACGAAAATAATAAGATTACCCGGAGCGTATATTATTATGAAATACCATGCAATAGCGCATATGTGGGACAAACTAACCAATACCTCATAAATCGTATCAGAGATCATAAATATGAGAAAAACATAAAACCGCATTAACAAATCATGAAAAGGAAAAAACATACTCTAAATTATGATGAAACCAAAATATTATCTACTGCACAAAATACACATAAACGCATAATTCTTGAAACGATCTATATAAAGAAGAAATAAAACACGGTAAACTATAAAAGTAATAAAAATTTACTAAATATTATCAAAATTACAATATTTTATAAAATATATAAAATAAAATGTCATAAATGTTTTGTAAGAAATTTATCCTAGCCCAATTTAAAAGCATTCCGGTAACTAATATTCTCTATCCGTTGTAAAAGACACGAATTATTAATAAATTTCAGAGCCTAAAACCCAAGAAACTCCCAAAGATATATTTTATATATATATAGATATGAAATAGGCTATGGATTTATTAGAGTACAAACCACTTTGTAGAAATCTCAATGTTCATGTTGGCATTATCCTTCCTTCGTAGAAGATGGAGACTTTTCATCTGATGATTCTGATGAATAGGTTGTTGATTTCTTCTAACGTTAGAGATCCCGGCCCATAAGCTAAAAACAAATAATAATTAATTGTCGATCTTAGTATAATAAATATAAAAAGAAACCCTCTATTTCTAATAATTCGATATTTGGAATAAGAGAGTTTTATTTTATGAAAGAGGTAATTGAAGTCAGTAATTGATACTTGAATATATTTTGATGCAATTACCATATTAAAAAAAAAGTTTGTGTAAAATTTAAACACTCACTTGTTCCATCTGTACATAAAATTTGCTGAACATCTGTATTTTGATGGGTACCATTCTCAGATATTAATTATGGTGGCTTATTAGGATCAAAAAACATCAGAACCAAATACACATACTTATCTACGTCTATTCTTTGGTAGAATATATCAATCTGGGACTGATTGAACCTACGAAAGTATAATTTACACAAATTATTTTCAAAATCTAGTATTAAATCGGTATGTACTCACATGACATTTTCAATACTTACTCCTAAGTTTCACCGTAGTGTAGCTTAAAGGATCTCTTCCTTCCTATTTTACCATTTCGATGATATTCTTGCGTAGTAATTTCCAAAGGTCCACCTGCAAAGTACTTATATAGTTATTCAAAATTAACAAACATTACAAAACTCACCTGTAACATACTTAGTTTACATATCTTCACAATATAATCACAATCACGTAGTTATTGAATCCTAGGCAGAGTTTCTGTTATAGAAAACAGATTGATAAATATTGTAGAATCCACTCGTAGAATCATTCAATTTCGAATATGTCATTTGTCATTTTGTCATACCTAATCAACTTCCGTCTTTACCAGAGGGAACATTCAACATACACAAATTGTATGTTCTATCCGCTCTGAAGGTAGGTGTTCTGTGTTCTCTGGTCGAGTATGTCCTCAAAAGAAATATTTTTAAAAAAGTTCGGAAAGCAAAACTACTTTTGCTAATAACTTTATTATTATAGGATAAAAAAGACTCGTTTGTATTTCAAATGAAATCTTTTGTACTATTTCAGGGATGTTCCAAAGCCTATATTTTTGTATATGCTGTAGTTTTCTCAAATTAGAGCATTTTAGCTGCTTTCCCCTCACGCCTCACCCAATAATTTCTGTATAAATACTTACTATCGTATATCAAGTCTCGTGCAGATCATCAGATACAGGGCGGTCTAAATCAAAAAGGAGACTTGGTGCAAGTTAACGGTTGTAACTATTGATTTCTCAAACAGACAGTGAGATGTTATGATATGTCTGAAAATAAACTTATACTGCCATCACATTGAAATAAATTCTTCTTGTTCATCAATTGAATCAAGGTTTAAAATAGTTTTTTTCTGTGTTTTAAATGTTTTTTAATAAAATGTGAGATGTGTATCAATGGAAGTTTTTGGAGATGTAATAAAAGTCTTTACTGTTTAACCTTCATTTTTTGTAAGTTTTTTCCTACCATTTTAGTAATATTATCAATTAATCGTAAAATAATTATTCTTGTGCCCTGATGATGTCCTGTAGTACGTCGAAACGCTGGCTGAAAATAAAGAAATACACTAAAAAAAGAAGGCCTTTATATTGTGTCGTTCAACCCAATAAACCGATTTCACGAAATATATCTGTACCTCAGAGCAGAAGTCCGAAATTTGAATTTTTCGATTTTTTTGTTCAAATTAATTCAAATTTCGCGCTTTATCAGCTGGCAAATGTTCAACCCTCGGACTTGAGACATCTGAAATAGCATTTTATAAATGGTATTAAGTCCACATAATAATGAGAGCAGAAGAGTATTGACTACCTTTCACATGTTTTAAGCCCCCAATATCACATAAAGTTTACAGATCAAAACCGTATTAAGTCGCGGAAATAGTATTGTAACGGGGATTTATATTAAAACTGGGTTCGATTTATTTTCACTAATTTATTTATACCAATAAATACTCGTCTATTTACACATTTATATTCACACTATATTTCTTGGACTATGACAACTTTCTATGTGATCTATGTGAACTGTCAATGACCGTGCTTTATGACTGAACTCTGTCTATGCTTTCAGCCTTATATAAACCTAACCTAAAAAGCTCTAGATGGTCCCAGTGTTTGTTTTCGTTGTTTCTGGAGGTTATTTCTCAATATATGGCTTCGAGAATAGACCAGGACTTATTCTCATTGCCTCTGATGTCTCTCATGTTTTCCAGAATGTGTATTGTGTGTGTAGTTTATTATTCGGGAAAGTCTTCACGTTACACTGCCCCCTCCTTAGCATCCGGTCGTCCTGGAAGATGTATTCGATCATGCTCCTTACAATCTTCCAATCTAGCCCCTCCAACCCGCAGCCTATTTTCGGAAGACCCAACTTCTTGATGTCATAATTCCTGACTTCATTCCTTAGGCTCTTCAGTGCATGCCAGATGTCCTTGTAAGTGGGTTTTCCTCTAGACATCTTTTTCGTAACCAAATAGAAGAGGTTCCGATTACCCTCTGCTAGTCTCAGAACTTTTCCTACTCTTGGTCGTTGGGCTGACAATTCATCCAATCTTCCAAACTTCTTTTTAAACACCAGAGCAATACCTCGGCCCATACGTAGATCCTCCGCTACACAATGGGCAATAGAAACGTCGGCTGGTAGTTTGAAAAGGTCTTGTTGAACCTCAACTGTCACACCGAGTCTGACCTTCTTCCGATCTGCGTAGTTGGACATGAAGTCGTTGAAACTGACATTTCGCTCCTCAACATTATTTTCTTGAAGAGCCACGCGTGCTTCCTCCTGGTTATTGGATCCAGCGTATGGTGCAAGTCGGTTTATGTGCACCACTCTAGGTTTTCCCCTAGGTAACTTTCGGATACGATAGATGACGTCATTTATCCTCTTCATAATTTCATATGGCCCTTCCCATTGCTTTTGGAGTTTGGGACAAAGGCCTCGACGTCGTTGGGGATTATACAGCCAAACAAGGTCCCCCAGGTTGAAGACTCCATCAGCTGATCGAATGTTGTAGTGGTACTTCATTCGATCACTGGCAAGCTGGATGTTCTGTCTGGCTAACTCATGGACTTTATCCATTCTGGCTCTCAATTGGTCGACATATCCTTCTCCTGCGACACTGTCCACTGTAGGTCTACGGCCAAATTCCAGGTCACAGGGTAGGCGAAACTCACGCCCCAACATTAAACTAGCCGGAGTCTGACCAGTTGTTTCATTCACAGCCGCCCCATAGGCCATCAGGAATAAATGGATGTACTGGTCCCAATCTCGCTGATGTTCTGAGACAACCTTAGAGAGGTACTTGCCCATGGTTCGGTTCTTCCTCTCCACCATTCCGTCCGATTGAGGATGTAAAGGGGTCGTTCTGGTCTTGTTCGCACCTATTAGTCTGCACACATCTTGGAACAGGACTGACTCGAAGTTTCTTCCTTGGTCTGAATGGATTTCAAGAAAAACGCCAAAACGTGAAAAGAATTCCTTCACCAACACCTCGGCGACGGTCGATGCTTCCTGGTTAGGAATTGCGTAAGCCTCTGTCCACTTTGTGAAGTAATCAATAGCTACCAGGATATACTTGTTCCCATTGTCCGTTTCAGGAAATGGCCCCGCAATATCCACAGCAACTCGCTCCATGGGACTCCCAACATTATACTGCCTCATGGGTGCCCGCTTTCTGCCAAGTGGTCCATTGCTGGCTGCACACACTTCACACTTACGGCACCACTGTCTCACATCTTCTTTGCAATTCACCCAATAGAATCGCTCCCGAAACTTCTGCAGAGTCTTGGTGATTCCAAAATGCCCACCCGAGGCTCCATCATGTAGCTGACGTATTACCTCCGGCATTTTGCTCCTTAGCACAAATAGTTGTAATCTGGATTCAGTGCCATCTTCAGACTCAAAGGTTCTATACAGCAGATCATCTCTTAACACAAGAGAGTCCCATTGGCTCCAATATGCTTTCACTTAATGGCTTCGTAAGCTTATATCCTGCCAAGACGGCCTCTCCTTACGGCGCATCCACTCCAAGACCACTCTCAAACATAGGTCATTCTCTTGGGCCAGTTTCATTTGTTCGGGCTGCCACTCCTCATTCTCTACGGTTGTTCTTCGTATACGATAAATCTTGTCTACCATCTTGACACATTCCAGTTTTTCCGACTGTGCCGCCTTCTTCTTACAACTGCGGCGTACGTCTCCTAGCTCACCACAGTTCCAACACCTTGTTTGGCAGCTTAACCCTCATACTACCTGCGGCTAAGTCCCCTATATCTTCGCCTTTGAAAGTCTGGTTCCCACTGCAGTTACCATTCTTAACTGCCATTTCCAGTGTCTTGATTTTTTGTTGCATTAGATCCATGTTCTTCTCTGTCGTGACAAAGTTTTCTTCAACTATTCTTGAAATTTCTTCGAATGTCACTATATCTACCAGCTTCCTCGATAGTTTTGGTCACCTCCTCAAACCTCGCATCACTTTTTCTGGAAACATCTTTAATTTCATCTTGAAGAGTTCTTGAAACTTCTTCAAACTTTTTCGAGACTTCATCGAATTTCTCATTATTATTTCTAGAAATTTCTTCAAACTTGTTCGAGACTTCATCGAATCTTACGTTATTATTTCTAGAAATTTCTTCGAATTTTTCATTATTATTTCTAGAAATTTCTTCAAACTTTTTCGAAAACAGTTCTTCCGGAGAGTGGAACTCGAACATATCAGGATCTTCTCCATTATTATCAATCAGAGTGTCCCTTAATCATTTCTGGAGGGTCGCTTTATTACCGGAATCATCACAATCCCGCTCCACCAACTGTTCTTTGAGTTGTTTCACGGTTAACTGCACTAATTTCATTTTGAATTGTCTTTATTAATAGAGTCAATTAGGCAATACTTTTTTTAAAGTCTTCGACACGAAAACGAACACAAACACGAGAAAAAAGTCTTCACATTCACACGAAAACAAACGAAAAGTCTTCACACGAAAACGAACTAAAGAGTCTTCACACTAACACAAAAACGAACAAAAAGTCTTTACACCAACACGAAAACGAACAAAAGAGTCTTAAACTTAAATCTAACAAAAAGTCACGTAAATACTAAAATCTGCACGAAACCGCAGTCTCTTAAAGTCTGTCCAATTTTATAATCACTCACTGATCCCACCGCTGCCACCAATGTAACGGGGATTTATATTAAAACTGGGTTCGATTTATTTTCACTAATTTATTTATACCAATAACTACTCGTCTATATACACATTAATATTCACACAATATTTCTTGGACTATAACAACTTTCTATGTGATCTATGTGAACTGTCAATGACCGTGCTTTATGACTAAATGAACTCTGTCTATGCCTTCAGCCTTATATAAATCTAACCTAAAAAGCTCTAGATGGTTCCAGTGTTTGTTTTCGTTGTTTCTAGAGGTTATTTCTCAATATATGGCTTCGAGAATAGACCAGGACTTATTCTCATTGCCTCTGATGTCTCTCGTGTTTTCCAGAATGTGTATTGTGTGGGTAGTTTATTATTCGGGTAAGTCTTCACGTTACAGTATTATGTCCACATGCTACTTTAAAGTCACGAGTATTAAGTCCACTCCCACCCATTGTTTTGCGATGCTGGCCCTGGCTCATTTTTATTTTTTAAACATCCTCGATATTTCCCATGCATTTGTCAGGTTTGCTCTAAAAAAGGCAATTGAGTGATATGGTCAAAGGAGAGAAAAGTGGTAGACAGCCAACAGTGAATAGAATTAAGAATTAAGTTAAGAACCCGATTCGTCAACACATCATGTCATTTCCCAGTCAGGAATCACATTATAGATTATAGTCGAAGGCGCTCCACAAAAAAGTATCTGGGCAGTCATTTGAACATTTCCATCATGTATAAATGATATAGAGAACAACGCCAATTAGAGAATATACATCCAGAAGACATTCCAAAAGAATGGATTTATAGCCGAATCTTTATCACCGAATTTAACGTAGCATTCGCTCCTCCTGCAAACGATACCTGTGATGAGTTTGTTATCAGTCTGAGGCAGGTAGATTCTGACACTGAGGGAGAAAAAAAAATACAAACGGATTATGATAAAAAGTTAGCTTTAGCTAAACCTGAAGATTGACCTGCAAAAGTGGTTATACCTTGTCTCAATGCTCCCAGTTTTTAGATTTTGAAGTTATGATGATTTAACTAGACAATCCAAGATTCCTCAAATAAGAAAGCTAACTGCCTAATGTGGGACAAATCCATTGCTAGAAGGGGAAGAAATGAAATGGCTCTACAACATACTTAACACGTCCTTTCAAAATGGCAATAAAACAGAGAAGGGCGAATTTTTTCTATTTCAAAATTAGTCTTGATGCAAGTCAGGATGGACTCTCCAGGTGATCTGTATTTGAAAACTGATTTTGATCAGGATTTGATAGCATAAATTTCAACAGAAGAGGGGGACGTAAGCAGCATCTCAGCATAGAAGTCTCATTCAGTCCACTTCTTGGAACATTGAACCAAATAAGCTAAAAAAATACAACGACCTCTAAAAGTTACTAAAGTGGGTGCCTAAGATATTTCATCATTTTTATCAGAACTGGCCCCATGGTGACAAAAATTTAAACCAAGATGATGATACAAAATATCCCATTACCATTAGCTGTCAATTTTGTTTAATCTAAATTATTTAAGTTTGTGTACTTTCTTTAATAAATAATTTATTAACTAAAGAACTTCTCTCATATTTATTTCGACTCTTATTACAGATTGAAGTAGTCTTTTTTTGATATTTAGCTACCCTTCAATACCAAAGAGTATGTATTAAGTTACATTTTTGTCTATTATGTTTTGTGCATAAATGTATTTAAATCCATTAAAAATTAAACAAAAAAGCTAAACAAAATTTTGGATTACCAATTGATAGTGTCATACTATATTTCTTTGTTACAACTTTTGAGTAAAAAAAATAAGCCCTGTTTTATAGGAAAAACGAGTAAAAATAAGAGTTTTTCTCTCTCCTGAAAAATATTGAATTGGTGACTTAATAACCTTCTGCTCTGAAGTTCAGATATTGGTATATATATATACAGGGTGTCCCGATAGTGCGATCCCGGTTGATATCTTGATAACGGCTAGTGATAGAAAAAAAATTCAAATATAAAAGTTATGCAGCACCATTAGCTGCATAAACTAAAATTATTTTCATTTATACAGGGTGTCTGCGTTCTACAGGGTTGTACAGATAAGTGCCAGAAATGAAAAAAATTCAAAACATCATATCTTAAATTTTTAAATGGAATGTCTTTTTTTTTATTTTATACTATTGGTAACTCAAAATGCTTCCTTTGGTATAAATATGTCCTATAACTGACATACTTTTCAAGATTTTTACATTTTTGTTTTTATTATTTGGTTTTGAATTGAATATGCCTTGGATTGTGTTTTATTATTGACTTTTAGAATTAATACACAGCAGAAGATGGAAAATAAAAATAAAATAAAAATTCAGTCCATCATATGTAGGTACGTTATTTTATTATTGAAAAACTCTTGAGAAATAAAATTTCACCCTTTTCTGTATAATAAACAGCTTGATAAATACTTGACACAAAGAGCAATACTTCTAACAGAAAACAAATTAAGGAACCAGTAAAATTACTAGATTAAATGTTCAATATGGCCACCATTTCTTTCAATACATACTCACAGCCGATTCTCAAAGGAACTGTTGATGTTATCGAGCATTGCGGCATTAATACTTGTACAAGCATCTCTTATTCTGACTTTCATGTTCTCTATATTAGTAGGTATGGCGTCTGGTAAACTTGCTCTTTTAATAAAACCACCAGAAAAAAATCTAATTTTGTGAGGTCTGGAGATCTTGCTGGCCATGATATAGGACCTCCTCTACAGATCCATTCATTTTCATAATTAGCGTCTAAAAATTCCCTCACTTGCCTGCTAAAATGTGCGCAGTCTAGCTGTAATCACATCCGATTCAGGACATTTAAAGGTAATTCGATAATCAACTCTTAAAAATGGTTTTGAAAAAAATCTTGAAAAGTGTCTACATTAAATGTTTCTTCAAAAAAGAATGGTCCAATGACGCGGTTCCCGATTATACTAGCCCACACGTTAAGTGACCACTTATGCTGGTGATCTAAAGGGATATAATAATGGAAGCCATGTCGGTTAATGTAGCCATTTTTGTGGAAAGTTGCTTCATCAGTGAATAAAATATAATTGAAAAAAACATCATTTTCATCATATTCTTGTAATGCCCACATACAAAATTCAAGTCTTCGTTCAAAATAATTTTGCTCCAGTTTTTGTATACGGATCTCTATCTCTTTTTCTATCTGTCCAGCTGAAATAATGGGATTTTTCAATTACAGCTTGAAGGACAAGATATTCCTTTTTTTCATTCATGGTCCTTTTTTTTGCCTTTCCAATTTTGTTCGTAATCGACGCATCCAGTTCTTTCAAATCGTTATTTCAGTCGAGCAAACGCTAACTTATTAGGATGACGTTTAGCATTCGGGTAAATTTGCGCATAAATTCGACTTGATAAAAAACTATTTTGATCACTTGCGCCCAGACCATAAATCATGTTAATCATGTCATGTCTCGAAAAATTCATTTTTCTAATTTTAACACCGTTATTACACAATTATTTTGACACTTCGTAATGAGAACATTCTTTTTTCATTTGCTTTTACTTTCGGTCTAGCCCAACCAATACCTGTTCACATCCTTTAGGTCGCGATTTTCAGTGCAATACGATGGACTGAATTTTTATTATATTTTTATTTTCCATCTTCTTCTGCGTATGAATTCTAAAAGTCAATAATAAAACACAATCTAAGGCAAATTCCATTGAAAACCAAATAATAAAAGCAAAAATGTAAAAATCTCAAAAAGTATGACAGATGGGTACAGGACATATTTATACCAGAAGGAAGCATTTTGAGTTACCAATAGTATAGAATAAAAAAAGATAGACATTCCATTAAAAAAAATAAGATATGATGTTTTGAATTTTTTCTGGCACTTATCTGGGAAACCCTGCACAACGCAGACAACTGTTATTCCTGCGAAAAATCGTAATCCTGTATCAAAAAGCAAATGGGACATGACATTTGAAAAAAATCATATATTTTCATCAAAATGGCGGATAACAGAGAAACTATCAGACATTGTACATAAACTATGACTAGAATTACCAGCAGAATCCAAATATTCAAAAATATACAGGTTGTACCATAAGAAAAAAACATACCTTCAATTCTTTTTAAAAAAATAGAGACACCCAGTATAAATGAAAATAATTTTATTTTATGCAGCTAATGGTGCTGCACAACTTTTTTATTTGATTTTTTTTCAATCAGTAGCCGTTATCAAGATATCAACCGAGATCGCACTATCGGGACACCCTGTATATATAAAATAAAAAGATGTTCTTGAGGATGCAGTCATGTAATGAATAAAATTCTTTGATTTAAGCCGAGCTTTCGAGAATGTTTTTTCTTTTATTCTCTTCTTCAGGGCAAACTAAAAATGGTTACAAAATTATTTTAACAACTTAATTGTATTATAAAAACACTCACAGCTGTAAATTTAAAATAAATTAACTAAAAACAGGAAAAAGTTCATAGCCATCAATTACAAATGTCATTTTTTGTGTTTGTCATGGTAACATAATAAGTTAGAGAGTATCTAGATTTAGTTGATAAAAATGATTATTTATGAATAATTTTTATATGTTTGTAGCTATTTGAAAAAGGAGCACAATTAAATAGGGAATTAAAATTTAATTTAAATTATTTAGAACATGCGTAAAATGGCAGATGAAGTCAGGAATCGTGACGAAAACCCAATCGATGGGTTCAAACTATAAATTAAACATGATTATTCTGAAAAGTGAATTCATACTTATTCACTCAAAACAGGCCAATTTCTCTCACAAATCAACCTCTACATTTTTGGGTGAACCCTAGACTTGCACTCATTTGAACAAAATACTCTTTACTGCTCTTTCAAACATTCATAAATATTTAATATATATAAAATCATATTCTCTCATAATGCGACACGATAATGAAACATTCTGATAACTATACATTTATTCTGAAATAAGCCGATTTCTCCCACTAATCAACATGCAGATTTCTGAAAACAGTAAATGTTATGAAAACCTTTCTTAAATAGACAATTTTAAGAGAATAATTCTCTTTAATCAACTAAATTTCCCAGTCAAGAATACACAATCTATATATATATATATATATATATATATATATATATATATATATATATATATATATTCGTACATCGGGTAGTTTGGCGCCAGTGTATAAAATTTATACAGTTTTATACACTTTTATACACATTTATATACATCTAAAATTAACATATGCCACGGTCACTTTGGCGCCTCTAGAAAAAAATTGTAACATATGTTTTATCAACTAATCAGTAGATAATTATGATTTGAAAGATATTTTCAAATTCAATTCTGCAGAATTTAAATGTTTCTTAATATCGCCAGGTATATTACGTCGCGCCTTTTGCATAGTAAATGTGTTTCGATTTTGATCATTCTTTTTCCATTTGGAAGACTGTTAAAACACAAATCGATATTAGACATGCCCCTTCCCTCTCCCCAAAAGGGGTAGTGGGAGCAATTTTTCCAGAAAATTGAAAATACTAGACGGCAGAATTAAAGAAAATTTCATATCTGGAAACATTTGGACCAACTTTATTAGTGGGTGAACTGAAAAATACAAAATATTATTGATTCTATTGGTTCTGGTACTAATGAAGAAGTTGGTGATAACTTTACAACTTCACAAGTACCAGCATCAATAGAATTAATATTATTTTGTATTTTTCAGTGCACCAACTAATAAAGTCAGTCCAGTTTTTTTGTAAAAAATATTTATTATTTTTATGTTCGCAAGAAAGAATTTTTGTGTGATATTCAAGGATCAAGGAACATTATGTGCTTCGAAGAGAAAGGGGAGAGAGTGTCGTGGTATTCCTAAATTTTTGAGAATTATAAAAATAGAGAAACACCTCCATATACATATATTTTATCTATGAGAAACACTTCTATAGTCAATGAATTTTACAGCTGATCTGATAAATATTTTTTATATAAAATTAGACCGACGTTTTTAGTTGGTGCACTAAAAAATAAAAAATTATATTAATCCTATTGGTTCTGGTACTTTTGAATTTGTGCAGTTACAGTTTGTTTGAAAAATTTTGGCACCAATTCACAAGTACCAGCACTGGTACTTGTGAATTAATATTATTTTGTATTTTTCAGTGCACCAGCCATAGACATCGTTGTTTTGATGTATGGTACCAACTAATAACGTCGGTCCAAGTTTTCGCCGAAATACACATATTTGAGTTTATCACTGCTGTAAATCGGAAACCGATGATTTTTTTGAAAAATTTCCAGAACAAATGGATATGGTCTCTTCTTTAATTTCGTCATCTCAGATCTACAATTTTCGAAAAAAATGGCCTCATTCGGAGCCCGTTTACTATTCATAAGGTCTGTTTTAGTTTCACTTGTTACTTCGTTGGTTTGATTCAAATTTTTAAAGTGAATTTCGACCCAGTTCTAGTTGTCCGATGAAACTGGAATCTGGTATGTGTTCATAATTTCTATGAAAAATCAATTAAGGAATATCTGTCTGTTTAGTCAGTATCTTGCATTTGTAAATTAGGTATAAGTATTTAAAATTAGTATATAGATGTTTTTGTAAACGGATATTATGATATTTTTGACCAACGAACACCGAACGGAGGAGGTATACAATTCGACTGTCTTTTTTTGTTTGACCACGCATTTCATATAGTAAACGCACTCCGATTTTGATAATTTTTGATTCATTTGAAAGAGGAGGCTTGAGAAATGGTTCCATATTCATAAGAACGCAAATCCAAAATTTTGGTGTAATTAAAGCTAGGACAATATCAGGAAACGTTTAAATTGAAATTTTTTCAAAATAGTTACGGTTATCGAGATAGAGGCATGTTAAATTCTCAAATACACCTAGGTATTTTTGCTATATGGAGAGGGCGATTTCTTTCGAAAATGGAAAATCTGTGGGTACTACATGAAAGACATAATTATTTGTAGCAACATTTATAATGAACATTTTTTCCTTAGAGTTACGGTTATCAAGTTAAACCGGTTTTAAAATGGTAACATCTAAAATACTTAAGCGTATTTCCGCAGCGATGTTTTGAGATCTCAATAATAACCACTACAAGCAAAAAATATACGTGGTTAATAGGATAAGTACTATCTTCATTGGTATTAGTGAACGTTTAACGATTTTCGTGACTAATGTTATACTCAAAAGTGTGAAATAAATATTTTTTACAAAAAATTGGATCGATGTTATTAGTTGGAGCACTGAAAAATATAAAATAATATTAATTCTATTGGTGGTGGTACTTGTGAAGTTGTTGCCAAAGTTATCAATCTTATTGCAATTACACAACGTCAAAAGTAATAGCACCAATAGAATTAATATTATTTTATATTTTTTAGTGCACCAACTAATAACGTCGGTCCAATTTTTTGTAAAAAAATATTTATATGTAAGAGTTTTAAAATTCAATAAGGTGGACACCTTTTTTCATTTATGCTCTGATTAAATCCAGAATCGACATTTAGGTATTCCTGGGTCAAAGATAATGAATTTTTGGTCGAAATGAAAATTTCGAGATGACAAACAAGGTTTCTTCGGCAAAAATAAAAAAATCAAGATGGTGGACGAGTTTTATATAATGTATGACCAGAAATAGTAGGACTAAGGCGCGATATAGAAAATTTATACAGCGCTCTAGGATGACCATACTAATCAATCAATTACCCCATGCGAACCAGGCGCTTCATGCAGGAATTTACCAAATACCTACAAATTTCATGCTAATTATCGCTAATGGCAGTCTTAATTTCTTTATGGTGTATGACATCTGTGCAATTCTACCTGCATCTACACTACATAGATGATAGATGCAAAAGTTTCCAGACTGATACAATTGCCATAGGAAAGTTTGTTCTAAAAATGCGTTGACTTGATTTTGATCAGAGCAGCACAGTCAGAGAATATATACCTAGTGCACAGAGCACAGTGCAGGGCAAGAAGACTGGAAGCAGGAGATTAAACTCACCCTAAAAATCTTGAAAAATTTAATACGCATATCTTTTTAAATGCGTCTTTCTGCATCATGCCTTGAGCAACAAGCGGCTCTCGCTTAAAAAAGGACAACAGATCATGAACAGGTTTACCCCTGTATATGCCAACTTTGTTAGTGAAACAATTACCGGGTGATAATAATAAATTTGAGGGTGTGTTGAGGTATTTTTCTGTTTTTATTTTATTATTGTATCTACGCCAACGGTTCCAAATCGCAAACACTTTTTATAAATAAAGAGAAAAAATGTTTAAAGTGATTCTCAAGATATTCATTGTACACGAGGCCACGCCCCTGTAATCTCATGTTGCTACATAGAGAAGCATCGGAAGTTAACTCTCCATGTTTCCAGTCTTCTTGGTGCAGGGACGTGAATTTCTGGATTTCATGAATCATTTCTGTTCGACAAAACATATGAAAGAAACATGTTGAAATGAAATCCAGCCAATCGCGGCTCTGCACTGAGCTGTTTTGAACAAGTGAGAATCCCCTATTAGATTTTTCTCGTCCTAATCACTTCATAGTTGAATGTATATGTTTTATGAACATCTGACCTTTATTACTCAGAGGATGATTTTAATCGGTTTTGGCTGGTTCATTTTGGTAGGATATATATATATATATATCGAGCAATAGTTTGGACCAGTTTCCAACTGTGATCCGTGATTGTGCATTTTAATTCCTGTTTTCTTAAAACTCAAATGCGCATGCTTCTGACGGTTTGAGTATAGTTTGAAATGCTGCTCTAACACCCTTTATATCTCAGGCGCGTGCCTAGAGTAATTCCATATGGCATACTCTTAGCTATGAATATGATCTTATATGTCAGAAAAAGTAAAACATCAGTCACAATTTTTATATTTAACTACATGTAAAAAAATAAATATTAATGTACCCAAGAAAAGGGGTTGGGATAAAATGTGGAGTACACTGTAGGAAGATCCCTTTTACTTGGACCTCCACGCGGTGTTACAGAATTTGCGTAATGCATAACAAAACATAAAACACCGTAGGTGTTTCTAATTTTTGTCGTGATCATAGACACAACGACACACGTAAGAAAATTTTTTACAATGCTCCTGCAAAGACGACTGGAAAGACTAGATTAAACGCGCCCTAAAAATCGTGTAAAATTTCATACACATATCTTTCGTAAATGTGTCTTTGCGCACTATGGTGTGCGCAGCAAACAGCTCTCGCTTACAAAAGACAGCAGATCAAGATAAATAAAGAAAACAAATATCTAAGGCAATTGTCAAGATGTTCATCAATGTTCATCCTACACGAGGCTACGCTATGATATGCAACTTCTGTAATCTCATGTAGCTACGTAGAGAAGCATAGGAAGTTTACTATCCTTGTGTCCAGTCTTCTTGGTGCAGGGTCGTGAATTTCTGGATTTCATGAACCATTTCTGTTCGACAAAATATATCAAAGAAACAAGTTTAATGAAATCCAGCCAATCACTATCTTTTTTCTTAAATAATTTCAACGTTTATTTCAAGTGACCTTGAATACGGCCTACCTAGAGTAATTGACTAACTTGCATGTTTACATGAGCTGCTTTTGTAAGTTGATTTTAGTATAGAACACGTAGAAGTGAGACTTGACACAAAGTTTATGGAATACATATACTGTAGTATTCTGTAAACTTAGCTTGAAGATATAGTGTTCTCTGAGTGACACTAACACATAAACAATCGGATGAGTGCGCAGTAAAATATCGCGCAGAGATCCCAATAAAAAGAATCTTCTGCATCGGAGTGTATCTTTAAGCCCACTCAATAATTCCCCCACCTCCTTAGTTTGTTTTCCTCCATAAAGTCATGGTACAAATAAACTTGTACCATGCATACAGTACTCTTGTATGTTGCATGTAGCATAGACATCTCAACAACAACTACAACAAGACCACGCATTGCCACCTTCAGAGCGATTTAAGTATCTAACATCTCAAGAATGAAACAAGAAAAAGGAGATGAAACTCGCTATAAAAATGCGCATGCATCAGGGCGCAACGAGCTTTTCTAGCTTTCATAAAATTGATTATTGGTTGTGTCAAAAAATCCAAAGTCTGATTACCAATCGCTTAGTTATCAGCATAGAATTAATACTATTTAAATAATAGTATTATTTCTATGGTTATCAGTATTCAGAAAGTTGATGCCTCTAATATGACAGCTGTCAGTGAACAAATGAGCTAAGTGATGCATCAGTCATTAGTCGTGTCTACAACAGTGACTAATTAGTCCCAATCGCTTAGTAATCAGTAATCATCTCTTGAGGACACGACTGATGCATCGCTGAGCTCATTGGCAAACTGACGATTATCAAAGGAATGAAATTCGACAAAAAACCGATGACATTAAGCGAAAATTGTTTTCCGTATGCGCGACGGGAAGTTTCCAACGGCCACTGTCATTTGAAATGTTACTCTTTTGTATGTATGTACTATGCCAATGCCCAAGCCCAAATAATTCCATGCTAATGGCTGTCTGCGACCGTCTCAATCCAAGATATTTATAATGTAAAAGATTATGAGGTAAACGAAACGATAGATATCCATAATTCCATAATAGAATTGCGAAAAAAGAGTTTTCGACCGATATTAAAGCTAAATTGACAAAACGGAGAATAATAATTCACGAGTCTTCACATTTCGTTAGTTGTCAGAACTTCCTAGCTTTGTTATCCCTTTCTAAAATTATCTTGCAGTATTGCCATACATAAGATATATAAACATGTTCATCTTATTTATGTTTTCTATGATTAAAAAAACACAAATATGTTTAGCCTGTATCCGTATCACATTTATAAGATCATGGAAAATTTAAATACCATTTTTAGCAAAAAAATATGATTTTATTGTTTTTGCTATGGTGGTCATGCTATAATCTTCTCAATACTCAGACCCGATGTATATTTTAAATTGTCAATGACAATTTGATTGCAACCCCATTAAATAAATTTGATATCTATCTATATGAAATGTATATAAACAGGTATTGAGGTTTTTGAAATGATGCATTGTAGTTAGTGTATTATCAGAGAAAATTATTTGCTAATTGTTATGTGTAAGTAGGTATATTCTTATATAGATATATCATTATTTGATGTTGATGTTATTGAAAATATTGTCTCTGTTTTTCAATAAAAAGAACGATTATTTATATAGACAATAAGACTAGTATGGTTCAGGATTTCGCACTAAATCATCATCATTTTCTGTAAATATCAATCCACTAACAATGATCTTTTCAGTTTTAGTTAATGTTTTCGATATTTTTATACGTTTAATTTTAATTGATGAAATAGGTGCGTAAAAAAGAACCGTTATAGACATTTCCTTATTATTTACTAGGATTGACCAATAAATATTTTATTCTATTTCTATATGAATTCTAAAACTTCCGACAGCAACCGGTTAATCGAGAGTTCCATATTTTCTTCTAAGAAAGCAGGTATTTATTTTGCGTAGAAATTATAAGCCTTAAAACGGTAATTTACTTGAATATGCTGCGCCTCGAAATTATTACACGGTTGCTGAAAATTCCTATTGGCAAATTTTGTCTTTGTCTTGCACATAGAAATTACCAAAAAAAAAACTATCTCAAACCGCCTAAGGATATATTCCTTGAATGAAATGCTATGTCTAGGTGTACCTACAGGTGTTCTGATCTGAGTCTGTGCACTCAGTAAATATATTTCTCTCTTCGCTACATGTGTTAAGCAAAGAACACATATACACAATAAGATATTTTTTTTTGTTTGTTATATTATTTTATTACAGTATATCATTATTAAAAGTGTGGTGTTTTCATTTCTGGAACATCCTTCATTAGTCATTTTTGAGGAAGCTTTTAATAACTAATAACTGTATACCTCTATAAAGGCGGGCTCGATCGACGAATTAGGTCAATAGACGTATAAACATTTATTCGCAGGTGTTGCCACATCTCGAAGATTTCTTTAAATCGTTGATATGAAGAGAGAGAAAGAGAGAGAGAGAGTGAGAGAATCATGATTCAGGGCAAGGGGAATCATGAAGGAAACACAAAAAATACCTTTTACCAACAAAACGGTGGATATAATCCTTCATCTACAATTCCGAAAGGTACATCCGACGTCGCTATCCTTTGAGATGTACTTAGTTCCGCATAAATGCGTTTTTGATTCATATTGATTGATTATTATAAAACAACAAAAATGAGAAATAATTTAATAAAATATTATAGTACGAACTACGTACTATAGATAAACTGGAAAATTACACCACTTACTTCAGACAAAGAATGAATGGAAAACAACGCCTCAAACATATCTCGAACCCTTCAATGCAAATTTATTTTCCTACTTTGGGAAATGTTGAACCGACGAAACATTTTCTACTGCAGTTAAAGAATTATGCCATATAAATTCCTTATATTTTTATATGTGTATGATTCTAATCAAATATTAAACAGAAAATGTAATCAAAATCGCTATTATGGGGCTAAATTATCAGAACCCATTAAATGATTATCTTAAATTTAGAAGGATTTTATGAGCGCTGTTGCCAAATCAATACACTGGAAGCGTTCTCACTATGGTTAGGGGAGAGCGGAGAATATTTTTTTGAATATAAATTAATTCTCGCAATTCAACGCCAATTAGTCAAATCGGAAGCAGGTATTGACATTCAGTTGCTTCAATATGGAACTTAGATTTTATCAGAATGTATTAAGGTCACAGGTGGCATTTGAGTGAGATTAATTGGCGGCAAAGTCTTCTTGCTTGGCGTCCTTGGCGCGTTCTACTACCAGAGTTAGAGACAATACTCCACCACAGAACACCTTATATAATTTCTCGTGATGAAAATTTTACGCACGTTTTCATATCGAGCGTCTATAGGAGTGTTTAAGCTAAAGATTGGACCAGATTAAAATTGTTTCTAAGTGTGATCTGTGGTTGGGAGATATGAACATTTAAATTTTGATCTCCTAAAAAATGTAATGCGCATGCTTCTGACGGTTGAGTTTGGTTTGAATTGGTGCTCGGACATACCTTATAACAAAACGCTATAAAGTTGTTCGAGCAGCATTTCAAAGCCAACTCAAAACGTCAGAAGCATGCGCATTTTAGTTTGAGGAAGACAGAAATCAAAATGCGCATGCTTCACGATCATAGAACACAGTTGGAAATAGTATGAAACTGGTGCAAACTCTGCTCAAACACCCTTTATATAACGGATTTTTTGACAGCAGTTCAAATCTAGTTCAAGCTAAGCTCAAACTGTCAGAAGCATGTGCATTTCAGTTTTAAGAAGACAGAAAATAAAATGCGCTAGCTTCACGATCACGGAACACAGCTGGAAAAAGTTTGAAACTGGTCCAAGCTACTGCTTACTGCTCGAATACCCTCCTAGACAGGAAAAATAAATTCCTGTGGAGATGATAATGCTTCGAAGGACGGTAAGGTGTGCGGGTCATTTATATCATCACATGAATTTTCGTACATGCGCATAATGAAGTGCGTATCCACAAATACATCTCATTTTCTTTCAACAATGACAGTTGCAGAATAATAAAGGCTGTTTTGTCAAAAGAGTTAAATGTTGAATGTAATGAATGGGAAGGAAAGTTTTTTGACATCTGATGATTTCGAGTTATAAAACCACGTTCATACAGAAAGGTAATGAAAGGCGCGTTAGAAAATAGTTCGCTTAGCGTCCAGTCTTTTTCAGCTTCCAATTTCTGCTACCTGGTTCGCAGTTGAGGAAGGGTGTAGGATGCTGAAAAGTTGTAAGAAAATTCACACTGTCTCCTTTAACATATTTCCATCTTGATAGGTCTTGATATTATTCATTATAGTATTCTGCGCTCATAAGTTCATAACTTTTTAATAAGTTTAAGTTATTTTATGTTCTAAGTAACATACCGATTTCTCAATTTTGCAGTGCCATCGTTGAATTTGACATTTGAACAAGATGCTAAGCGACCCACTTGCTACCTATGATACAGTTTCTTGCAATTTGATCAAGAAGACTGCAAACAGGATATTACACTCGCCCTAATAATTTTGTAAAAATGCATATGCATATCTTTTGTAAATGCGTCTTAGCGCACCATGCTCTGCGCAACTAGCGACTCTCGTTTGAACAAGACAGCAGACCATGATCTCGAAGATAAACGAATTGAACAAATATTTATGGTAATTGTCAAGATGCCAAGATATGCAACTTCTGTAATCTCATGTTGCTACGCAGAGAAGCATAAGAAGTTTACTGTTCTGTTCCAGTCTTCTTAAAATCGACCTTCAATTTCAGATATGTTTGTGCAACCATGTTGACATTTGAACAAGGCTACGCGACCCACTTGCTGTCTATAAGGTTGTTCGAGCAGTAGTTTGGGACGGTTTGATAACTGTTTAAAATGCGCATGTGCGGTTTGAAAGTGTTTCCAAGTGGTTTGGGATTTTGTTGCAAACTGCAGTTTCCCCTTCCACTTTCTTACAATTTCGTCATCATAGAACAAATGACTATGCCGATAGATATGTTTTATGACCAAAGATAAGAGAGAACATCAATGAAAGACTGATGGACAAAACACAAAACCAGGATTTAGTTTAGGACTGTGGTGGTGTTCTCTGAAAGGGATTTCTCCAACAACAGAGAACACTATACTCTAAGAAGAAGAAGACGCTTCAACTGCGCCTGTCTCAAACTGAGTCGGGACTAGTTTGGAAATCGCTGCTCGAGTTGTGAATAAATTATTTCATCGTAAATTGAAGTGCGCAGGCGTCTGACGGTTTGTGACTAGTTTGAACCGCTGCTCGAACACCCTTAATGTAATTCGATCTTAGATTCCAGATCTGTTAGTAAGACAAAACAAAACAAGCGTTCCTATCAAAATTAGCCAAACTTCAATACAACACTTGACGCTTTTTTTCTTTCAATCTAGATATCATCAATGAACATATTTACTCTGTCACATTGATAAACCTAACGTCAAACACATTTTGGCATAGCATGAGTTAGGTTAGGTTAGGTTAGGTTTTGGCATAGAATGAGTTAGAAAATACACAAAAGGACAGTAGTTACGTGATATGTGGGCACTACGTAGTACGTAAATATCTTTTAAGCCACCATCTCACCCAGCCGTTATTTTCAGCATGAGCACGCCACCTGATTTCCAGGTACTCATGCGCAGTTCTCTATTTGTTACTTTTAATGCCCTTCGTCCAACACACATCTTCCTAAAAAAGCGCTGCAACATTTTTGACAGATTTTGGTATGAAACACTTGCGCTTTTCAAGCTGCAGCATCAAAAATACCCCAACAGTTATTTTTAAAAGCTTCTTTATAAACCAGCTTAAGAGCGCAAGACGTCTAACAGCAAATCCTGTCAAAAATGTTGCAGCGCTTTCTTAGCTAGATGTGTGTTAGACACAGGGATTGGTTGGGTCTTAGATTTAGGGGACTTCGTTACCTTACGTTATTTCAAGGGAGCAGGAAATGAACTTTATACGAATGTTTACCGAATGAATACGATAATCTTAGATGGGTATAATTTTGAATTTTTACAGGCATAAAATCCTTTCTTACCATTACCTAGACTTACAATTCATTTTTAATCCACAATAACATTAACCAAGAGGAATATACTTATAATACCAATTAATATTATAAACGCAAAAGTGAGTTTCTTTGTTACGCTTTCACGCATAAACTACTGGTCTCTGTACTGAGCTGATTTTAATGAGCCTTGATACCCCTAACTAGACCTTGAGAAATGACATTGGCTACCTTTAATAGCCCGTGGGGCACTATGTGGTGGGTTCCGCATTTGAAACTTGTATATTTCGTTGGTAATCTCTTCGTTCGTAATGCATCACCATTTCCGACATAAGCTTCAATAATATTATTATAATCGAAGACATTGTTGAAAATAAACGCAACACTCTTATCTACGCTTAGTATCATTTTGAAATAGAATGAAGTAGAGTCAAGCTAAAGTTGTAGTTCGTAACATACCTACAATCACTATAAATTTGTATCTTTGTCCAAATTTGGTATAAATTATGATATTCAGTAAAAAACCAAATGATGATTTCGAGATGGAAAAGTTTACGAAATTTGTTGTGTTTACCGAAACCAATGGAAACTATCCGGACTTTCAAACCTACTAATTATGTATCAGAAATTTTACATCTGGTAAACACAACGCTTCTTGTGTTTCCATCGCGTAATTATCACAAAATTATCTACACAAAAATTGCGGGAATTAATATTAAATAATCGAAGACGATTCTGTACGAAATAATCCGATGCAAAAAAAATTAAAATCGCTAGATAACTTACACAACTTATATTATTACCCAGACTGCACGATATGACGTTCTCTGACGCACTGTTGTGGGACAGAGAACACGAGCTACTAGCTACTAAATCATTGTGAAAACACCTAGATAGCACCAGAAATATCTTTCAGTTCAGTCAGTTTTGAAGGTGCCAACCAAGTGAAATAAGTAGTGTGATATAAATTGTGTATAGTTAGTTCATACTGAATATAAATTGTACTTGTTTGTGTAAATTATGATTACTCGTTATATTGAATAAATAGACTTTATTAATCAGTGTGTACATGGATTTCTATCCACATAAAAACAAAGAATATTATATTATTTTATGTTCCAGCATTTTGGCGATATGCTTAAGTGCGCATTCATCTGAATGATTGTATATTTCCATAATCATCAAAACACATATACCTAGCATTTCATTCATAAAAATATCTAAAGATTTGTTATTGTTAGAGATTCTCCTTGTGCTGAGCATAATCGAGTCGAAAATATAGAATTAAACTGGTTGCTATTGGATGTTTTACAAGTCATGGAAATAATAGCATAAAATATTATGTATTATACAGGGTGTGATTTTGTTCTGTAATCGGAAGATTACGGCTTTATGGATAAAGATATCAAAAATATGTTCTCACTAACTATATCTGATTTCTTGAGCTCTATAATTCAAAAATATTTTCAATTGTAGCAGGTGCGCCCAAATAGACGGAATTGCACATAACTTAATTTTTTCTTATGGAACATGTATATTTTTATTGATTCATTATATTCTCCATATAATATTAATGCCATTTGTATAACTAATTTTTTTGATTATTGTTAATAGATTTCAAGATATAAATGTTTTTAAAAAAAAGTTGACAGTAAAAGGCACTTTACAAAAAATTAATATCTCAGAACATGTAGAAAAGCAGATAATGAAATATTTATCAGAGTTACACATAATATTGGAGATTATTATGAATTTGTTAAATTTCCTTTAGTATCCTACGAGGCGTGAACAGAATGTAATTTTATGAAAGGTTAAAAAAAGTTGAAAAAGTAATTTTTTCGAATGGATTGGTATTTTTTTATTATCTCACTAGAAAGATTAGAAAATTCTACATGTGATCTACAAAAAAATATTTTGCAGTTTCATAAGTAAAATTCTATGGAAATCCAAAAATATTATAAATTTTTTCGTATGAAACTTCAAAATATTTTTGGTAGATCATATGTAGAATTGTCTCCTCTTTCCAGTGGGACAATGAAAAATATACAATCCATTTGAAAAAAAATACTTTTTCAACTTTCTCTAACCTTTCAGAAACCTATTTTGCTCATGCCTCGTATATAAAGGGAATTTAACTAATTCATAATAATCTCCAATATTATGTGTGACTCTGATAAAATTCAATTCTCTACTCTTCTACATGTTTTAAGATATTTATTTTTTAAAGTGCCTTTGTTCTGTCAAAATTTTTAAAGAAACAATTATATCTCGAAATCTATTAACATTAAATATGATTCGTTATACAACTAGCATTAACATTTTAGGAAGAATTTAAATAATAAATAAAAATATATATGTTCCTAAAGAAAAAATGAAGTGTAGTGCAATTCCGACTATTTTTATAGAGCTTAAAAAATCAGATATAGTAAGTGGAAGAAATTTTTATCTATAAAGCCGTAACCTTCTGATTACAGAACAAAATCACATTCTGTATATGATCAATATTTCCAGAAAATGAAGATGTAGGTATCTGATTTAGTTAAAAAACTACTCCATACATCTAATATGATTATCTAAATAAATAATTTTGTGTTTGGTGAAAAATACCACTTAGAATGTTGATACAAATATTTTTGAACATATAAGATTTGAAACAATTTGAACATAATTGAAGTGAATTGATAATCTTCCTATTGTTCTTTAATTCTCTGGTTCAATTCGTTTGGATCGCTATATACTTAATTCTTTTTTTAAACGCACTAACAAGGAGATAAATAGCTGCATAGGTACCTATGTAAGCAAAAAAAAAATTCTGTAACTCCGACCCTGCAGAGCCATATGCAGATATGGAGCAATGTCTGACGCCTGTCAAGTTAGCCCCCTGATTTTCGAAAAATAAACTTATTTCAATGTAAATTGTTCGTTTGTCGTTTGTTATTGTTTCGTGGAATTCAAGTAATTTTATTTTGAGGATTATTTTAACGGTTGACGACAATTTTTATATATATCAGCGCGTAAGGCAGATTCCCGAGCTGGCCCAACAGTTTGATGTTTTTGTTTTCAAATAGTTGTATTGTTCCCAAAGATTAATCTTTCTATAGCAATATGCTATGAAATGCGAATTATCGTATTCAATTGTTCGGTACAATCAGCAACCAAAAATGAAAGATATTTTTCTTTCTTTTATCACCTTCTACGAAGTTTAGACTTAAATATTATTGCAAGTCGATGCCAATTATATCAGGCTATATGCAATATGTTCCAAGTTTGATCATCGGTGAAAAGTCTCAAGGTTCGGCACGTATTCCTTGTGATGACTGAAAATTCTCACGAATATCAGAAGCAGAAATAAAAATTGCTGCAAATATTTAGGTAATTAAGATCTAACAAAGCGGACACCATTCTAACAAACAAAAGCGAATTAAAAACTGTCGATTTGCGAGAAAAAACTTTCATATTTTGGAAGTCAAAACTTTCAATTGTTATTAAAAAAAATAGCAACTAACAAACAAAATTTTTCATCTAACAAACAATAACAAATGACAAACAAACGATTTACGTTGGAAGAAGCATATTTTTTGAAAATCAGGGGGCTAACTTCACAGGGGTCAATGACTGACATACGGTATGGAAATGATAGAACAGATTATGAAAAAAACACAATTATTGTCAATATGCACATTTATGGACGGTTCTTATCTGTTTTATGAAGATTTTTTATAAAATGAAAGAATCTTCCAAGATGTTCTATTTATTATATGTGATTATCATTGCTGCCATGAATGATTTTTTTAGATGGCTAATAATACATAATAGTTTTGGTTCGGGCATAGGTATGCGAGAAAAAAAGGTCTCTAGGTGGAGGAATATTGTGTACAAGTTTAGTGATTAATGCTCTGATTCTTCCCACAAATGTATGTTAAGGTGGAATTATGTTAATTTTTGTCAAAATTCAAACTAAGTTTATGATTCATGGCCCGATTCTGTTCAAAACAGGTATTTACTTTAATTAAAAAAACTCGTCCGCTATTTTGGAGCCGCCATCAGTAATTTATAAATTTTGACGAAAGTACCATAATTTCCGACCACGAAAACCCCTACATATCAATTTTGAATTAAATCGGACCATAAACACAAATCTCATCAGCTATTTTGGAACCGCTATTTTGATTTTTTCTCTAACAAAAAATCCATAATTTATTGTTATCAGAATTTTAACATTATTAGCACCTTCCAAATTTCAAGGTATACGAAGGGCTGGAAGTGGTCACATATATATAACAAGTGAAAGTTAACAAGAGTTCTTGAAAACATTACAACTACTGGAATCTGATTTTATTTATAAAATATTGAAAATGAGAGTAAGAAATTATAATATAGACTGTTAGTTTGTTTCATTAACTTAACGGTTACATAAAATAATGCTAAATGTTTATTACTAATATGGAAATTTTACATTTTTTCGGTTAATTCTGCCCGATATGAAATTTTCTCTAAAGGGGCGCCAAAAGTTGCGTTTTATGACAAAATTGATATTAATCAGGCATTTTGGCCCCCAGTACCAATTTCGGGGGCCAAAGTTTACGTTTAAATGTTTTGGCAGTTTGGCGCCGGGCGCCGAAATGGACAAATGGGGCCGAACTGCCTGATACGTGACGGTATGAGGGGCCGAAGTGCCTGCTGTACGTATATATATATATATATACATTTATATATATAATTAAAAAGGTCTATTTTAGTTCATTAATGAATGAGATATAAAATATAATAATAAGATGAAGCTCTACACCTTTATGCTTTAATTTTTTTATTTTGATTTTATTAGTCGGACATAACCACCCACTAGAAGCGGATCAGGTGATTTCAAGCTTGTTAGCTTTCGTCAGCGCCACATAAGTGGAAGCTGTATCCAACTAGACAAAAGCAACTGGAAGATAGTCGGAATTTACCAGACCAGATCTACCAGCGGGACACACTTCGCGCCACCTAGGTATTGAGAGCCTAATTACGTTTAACGTAAGGATATGTGTAAATGAAGATATCTATATTTCATAAATGAAAGAGTATAATATATATAATAATGATAGATGCTCTACACCTTTGTGCTTTTATTTAGTTGGACACAACCACCACTAAAAGCGGATCACGTGATTTCAATCTTGTTAGCTTTCATCAGCGCCACATAAGTGGAAGCTGTATCCAACTAGACAAAAGCAACTGGAAGATAGTCGGAATTTACCAGACCAGATTTACCAGCGGGACACACTTCGCGCCACCTAGGTATTGAGAGCCTAATTACGTTTAACGTAAGGATATGTGTAAATGAAGATATCTATATTTCATAAATGAAAGAGTATAATATATATAATAATGATAGATGCTCTACACCTTTGTGCTTTTATTTAGTTGGACACAACCACCACTAGAAGCGGATCACGTGATTTCAAGCTTGTTAGCTTTCATCAGCGCCACATAAGTGGAAGCTGTATCCAACTAGACAAAAGCAACTGGAAGATAGTCGGAATTTACCAGACCAGATCTACCAGCGGGACACACTTCGCGCCACCTAGGTATTGAGAGCCTAATTAATGGTGGTTGTGTCCAACTAAATAAAAGCACAAAGGTGTAGAGCATCTATCATTATTATATATATTATACTCTTTCATTTATGAAATATAGATATCTTCATTTACACATATCCTTACGTTAAACGTAATTAGGCTCTCAATACCTAGGTGGCGCGAAGTGTTTCCCGCTGGTAGATCTGGTCTGGTAAATTCCGACTATCTTCCAGTTGCTTTTGTCTAGTTGGATACAGCTTCCACTTATGTGGCGCTGATGAAAGCTAACAAGCTTGAAATCACGTGATCCGCTTCTAGTGGTGGTTTTGTCCAACTAAACTAAATAAAAGCACAAAGGTGTAGAGCATCTATCATTATTATATATATTATACTCTTTCATTTATGAAATATAGATATCTTCATTTACACATATCCTTACGTTAAACGTAATTAGGCTCTCAATACCTAGGTGGCGCGAAGTGTGTCCCGCTGGTAGATCTGGTCTGGTAAATTCCGACTATCTTCCAGTTGCTTTTGTCTAGTTGGATACAGCTTCCACTTATGTGGCGCTGATGAAAGCTAGCAAGCTTGAAATCACGTGATCCGCTTCTAGTGGTGGTTGTGTCCAACTAAATAATAGCACAAAGGTGTAGAGCATCTATCATTATTATATATATTATACTCTTTCATTTATGAAATATAGATATCTTCATTTACACATATCCTTACGTTAAACGTAATTAGGCTCTCAATACCTAGGTGGCGCGAAGTGTGTCCCGCTGGTAGATCTGGTCTGGTAAATTCCGACTATCTTCCAGTTGCTTTTGTCTAGTTGGATACAGCTTCCACTTATGTGGCGTTGACGAAAGCTAACAAGCTTGAAATCACGTGATCCGCTTCTAGTGGTGGTTGTACGTCCAACTAAATAAAAGCACAAAGGTGTAGAGCATCTATCATTATTATATATATTATACTCTTTCATTTATGAAATATAGATATCTTCATTTACACATATCCTTACGTTAAACGTAATTAGGCTCTCAATACCTAGGTGGCGCGAAGTGTGTCCCGCTGGTAGATCTGGTCTGGTAAATTCCGACTATCTTCCAGTTGCTTTTGTCTAGTTGGATACAGCTTCCACTTATGTGGCGCTGATGAAAGCTAACAAGCTTGAAATCACGTGATCCGCTTCTAGTGGTGGTTGTGTCCAACTAAATAAAAGCACAAAGGTGTAGAGCATCTATCATTATTATATATATTATACTCTTTCATTTATGAAATATAGATATCTTTATATATATATATATATATATATATATATATATATATTAATTAATTATTATAAGGGTATATCGACCAACGCGTTGTTTGAGATTAAAGTATACTCTTTGTTCTTAATCCAAGCTTTCGAAACTTTATTTTTGTTTCATCATCAGGGGAACTACAGAGAAAATTAATATCAAACTTATTGCATAATTAAAATTAAAATTATCTTATGACTTACAGTACGTGAGGTTAATTAAAGTTGACAACATTTAAAAATATAGGACGTTATAACACATTATTAAGAAACTAATTGTTGAATACTTTAAATTATAACGATTACTTAAAATAAAATGATTTTCTTAGATTAGTTTACATGGGAGACAGCTGACACATTTTGACATTATAAGTCTATGATGGAACAATAGCAATTTAGAATAAGCAGATACAGGATAAATCAATTGTCCAGCTGGCCATCACCAAACAGTGAGAATGGAAAGGTTAATAAATATGTGTATATAACGCTTAGTTTTTGATCAGATTTTTTGTTAATAGTATTTATGTTTCTGTTAGTATGATACATTTCTAGCGTCCGTCTTTTAGTCAAATTATTCTCTCTACCTAAAATATTTGGTTGATGATAAGCAATGGAATGTTTTGTTTCATGTACATGTGATGCTAGTGCACACCTATCATGATGTTTGCGTTCGTCGCTCTTATGACAACTAATTCTGTTTTTTAGCAATTGTGATGTTTGCCCTATGTAACTTCTATTGCAGTCCATGCATTTTAATTGATATATCACATTTGGTTGATATAAAGGCGGTGTTTTGTCTTTAATTTTTGTGAAGAGGGATGAAACTTTCTTTATACTTTTTGTAGTTATTTCAATATTCTCATTCCGTAGCACTCTCCTTATTTTTAGCGTGAGGCTGTCTATACTTGGCAGAGTGTAGTAACGTAGTGTCTGTCTGGATGCTGGATGTAAGAACACCATTGTCTCTTGTACCATCGTCGTCACGAGTTGATGGAATACTATTATTGCTGAATAACAATTTACTCGTCAAATGTCTTGGATATGAGTTTTCTGTCAGGATACGTTGTAGTTTTATAAGATTTCTGTGAATTAAAGATTCATGACAGATCTTCTGTATTCTATGTTTCATTCCATTGATGAAGTTTATTTTTGTCTTGATACTATGTTCAGAACGATAATGTAAAAATCTATTGGATGCCGAAGGTTTTCTATACCAGTCCAATTGCAATACGTTATTGATTCTATGCACTCTGGTATCTAGGAAAGGTACTGAATTGTTGCAATCTTCTCTTTCCACTGTAAATTTTATGTGCTCATCAAAAGGTAGATAGCTTTAACAGGAGACTAATGATAAAAATATTAAACTTAGAAATAAGTTACAGCAATTCTAATATAAGTAAGTTAGAAAAACAAATGCAATCTATTAATAACGAATTAATTCAAATGATACCTCATAACATCATAGAAACATTCAAGAGTAGACAAAGCACTAGATACAATAGAGAATTCCATAAAATCAAGATTAGAAACATAGCTAAATTGAATAGTCTTGATAACTTTCACCAAGTAAACTACAAGATACAGGACAAATGGTTTAAAAATATGACCACAACACATATACCAGATAAGGTTAAGACGATATTAGCGCTAGGGCCGAAATTCAATTTCAAGGTAGCGGTAAAAGACATACCTATGGATAGACTTATAACAGATGTAGAGTGTATTTTGAACAGTTTAGATAAAAATACCCGAGATCTCTATAGAGCTCAGATTGCGAATATAATTACATCGCATATACATAAAAATAGAGACGTACGATATCAGACAGACTTACTATTCAATGAAGCGAAGAAATTCCTTAGAGACAACGATCATTTAGTAGTGGTGTCTAGTGATAAGGGAGGAGTTACAGTGGTTCTAGATAAAGAAGAATATAACCAAAAAATGAAAAACATTATCGACGATGACAAGTTTAAAAAAAACTAAGATCAAACCCTACAACAAGTATACAGAACAAATGTAACGCCTTCATAAACCAGTTAGAAGCTCAGGGAATCTTGACTGACTCACAAGCAAGAAAAATGAGAAAATACAATGGAATTTGCCCGAAAATCTATGGAAACCCTAAAATACATAAGATCGATACACCCCTCAGACCCATTATATCGAGTGTCGGAGGACCGCTGACCAACCTATCAGAATACCTTACGAAGATTTTATCAAGTACAAATAACAGTAACAATGATTATTATATAAGAGATACATTCCATTTCGCCGAAACAGCCAATAACTTACAAATACCAGATCATTATGTTGTGATCTCTCTGGACGTGGTGAATCTCTTTGGAAACCTTTCATTACCATTAGGATTAAAGGCTGTACGGGCAAAATGGAATGAGATCAGTGTTGGATGTGACATATCTAGGAAACAGTTTATTGAGATGATAACTCTCGTTCTAAAAAATAATTATTTCTCATACAAAGATGAATACTATGTTCAAGTTTTCGGTTGTGCCATGGGATCTAAGTTGAGCCCCATCTTATCCCAATACGTTATGGATTTATTACTAGATACATTTATCCCAAAATTACTATTTAATTTATGTTATATAAATAAATTTGTAGATGATTTAATTTTAGTCCTTCAAGAGAATGGTATAGAGTTAATTTTACAAACATTCAACGCTTTTGATGAGCACATATAATTTACAGTGGACAGAGAAGATTGCAACAATTCAGTACCTTTCCTAGATACCAGAGTGCATAGAATCAATAACGTATTGCAATTGGACTGGTATAGAAAACCTTCGACATCCAATAGATTTTTACATTATCGTTCTGAACATAGTATCAAGACAAAAATAAACTTCATCAATGGAATGAAACATAGAATACAGAAGATCTGTCATGAATCTTTAATTCACAGAAATCTTATAAAACTACAACGTATCCTGACAGAAAACTCATATCCAAGACATTTGACGAGTAAATTGTTATTCAGCAATAATAGTATTCCATCAACTCGTGACGACGATGGTACAAGAGACAATGGTGTTCTTACATCCAGCATCCAGACAGACACTACGTTACTACACTCTGCCAAGTATAGACAGCCTCACGCTAAAAATAAGGAGAGTGCTACGGAATGAGAATATTGAAATAACTACAAAAAGTATAAAGAAAGTTTCATCCCTCTTCACAAAAATTAAAGACAAAACACCGCCTTTATATCAACCAAATGTGATATATCAATTAAAATGCATGGACTGCAATAGAAGATACTTAGGGCAAACATCACAATTGCTAAAAAACAGAATTAGTTGTCATAAGAGCGACGAACGCAAACATCATGATAGGTGTGCACTAGCATCACATGTACATGAAACAAAACATTCCATTGCTTATCATCAACCAAATATTTTAGGTAGAGAGAATAATTTGACTAAAAGACGGACGCTAGAAATGTATCATACTAACAGAAACATAAATACTATTAACAAAAAATCTGATCAAAAACTAAGCGTTATATACACATATTTATTAACCTTTCCATTCTCACTGTTTGGTGATGGCCGGCTGGACAATTGATTTATCCTGTATCTGTTTATTCTAAATTGCTATTGTTCCATCATAGACTTATAATGTCAAAATGTGTCAGCTGTCTCCCATGTAAACTAATCTAAGAAAATCATTTTATTTAGTAGTAGAAGTAATCGTTATAATTTAAAGTATTCAACAATTAGTTTCTTAATAATGTGTTATAACGTCCTATATTTTTAAATGTTGTCAACTTTAATTAACCTCACGTACTGTAAGTCATAAGATAATTTTAATTTTAATTATGCAATAAGTTTGATATTAATTTTCTCTGTAGTTCCCCTGATGATGAAACAAAAATAAAGTTTCGAAAGCTTGGATTAAGAACAAAGAGTATACTTTAATCTCAAACAACGCGTTGGTCGATATACCCTTATAATAATTAACATATCTTCGCGACCACAAATCATCAATATTATGTATAAATATATATATATATATATATATATATATATATATATCTATATCATCATCATCATCATAATTTTCAGCCTTATTCGTACGATTATTCACGTAATGGCCTCCCTTACATATTTATGTATTGTTCTCTCATTTGAGCCCATTGTTGTCTATCGTTGGCTATTCGGGTCCTGCTAATTTCTTGATGTCATGGTCCCATCTTATGTTTGGTCTTCGTCTTGGTCTCTTTTTATTTCGAGGGTACCATAGTGTAATTTTTGTGGTCCATCTATTGTCTGTTCTTCTAGCTAAGTGCCCTGCCCATTGCCATTTGAGTGCCTTGATTCTGTGGATTACATCTCTAACCTGGGTCTTCTGTCGTATCCACTCGATTCTTTTGCGGTCTCTCTTGGTTATTCCTAGTAGAGTTCTTTCCATAGATCGTTGTGTTACCTGTAGTTTTCTTACGGTATCAGATTTCATAGTCCAGGTTTCGCATCCGTATGTCAAGACTGGTAGTACGCATTGGACGAACGCTCTTTTCTTGAGGTAGAGGGGCATTCTTTATTTGAATATTATTGTGTTTCTTCCGAACGTTCTCCATGCTAGTTTAATTCTTCTGTTAATCTCTGGGAGTAGAGATCCGGAGTTGTCTATTAGTTGGCCCAAGTATATGTATTCTTCTACTATTTCCAGAGTCGTGTGGTTTATTTGTATTTCTTGTTCGTCTACCAGTTCCTTATACATGATCTTCGTCTTGGCTAGGTTCATTTTTAGGCCTACCTCATTGCTTGCGGTGTTCAGCTCATTAATTTGTTGAAGTTCTGCAGGGTTATTAGCGATCAGTATTATGTCGTCCGCGAACCTTAGGTGGTTAAGGTATTCTCCGTCGATATGTAGACCTGTGTTGTTCCAGTCTAACTTTCGGAAGATTTCTTCTAGAGTTGCTGTGAAGAGTTTGGGAGATATGGCGTCTCCTTGTCGTACTCTGCCAGTTGGGAATTCTGGAGATTCTTTGTACATTACTCTAGCTTTGGCTTCTTTATAAATGTTAGCTAGAGTTTCTATGTAGGGTTCATCGACACCTTGATTTGTAAGAGCTTCTATGATGGCTATATATATATATATATATATATATATATATATATATATATATATATATATATATATAATGATAATATTTATATATATATAAATATAAATGATTTATTGGATTTGGATTTATCTCATTAACAAAAGAAACAAATTCTTCGGTTCAGTTTTCATTGAAGTTCAGCAGGAGGCGCGATTTTCTATTTGTTTGAATTTTGCTAAATAGACAGAAAAAAACATATTTCTTTTGCTTTAATAGTTATATATATTTTTCCAAATAATTCTGAACAATCGTTCATTTCGGATCGGTATTAATCGGGTACAGTTGTTAAGACATAATTACCTATTGGGAATTCAAGCTAAGCGATACGCCCTCTGTTGGATTTTTTATAACTATGCATTGTAGGTCACTTTGACAACCATATACCAACTACCCCTTTGCTCAACCCTTTGCATTATTTTTCGTACGGCCGATGAAGGTGTTGTGTTTGTTTTTTATTGTTATATAAGTCCGCGTTTGTTTGCGCAATAAATAGTATATTGAGCGGGATATTCAACCGTATCATCAGAGCAAGGTTTAGGGTTTTTGACTTCTCGTGCGTGAATCTGATATGAATAAGCTTTCGATAACAACACAAGTGAAGAGTTGTTTTCTAAGAACTAAAGCACTTTTTCAGATACATATAGTGTAGAACCATTACATGAGCAACCCCCATTGAAATAATAATCAAAGTAATCTGGGGATTTAAGACTTTTTATGAGCTCAATATTTCGATTATCAAAAAGAGTTTCTCTCTATATTTCAATAAAAGAAAACTCTGTAATTGCAAATATTTAATTTAGATTTATATTGCCAATAATATTATAAATTTTTTGATTTCACTTTTCTCTGCCATTTTGTCAGTAGTAGAAAGTATCGGATGGAGTAAAAGAAACTCTAGGTGCATGAGTTATATTTTATTTTGAAACATTTGTTACCTATACGGTTTTATATGAAATAGATAACTACTATAGTTGTTCATCTACATAATAAACCAACCTGTAACTTATGGAGGATGTAACTTCTAACTGTTTGGAACTTTGAAACCTAACCTGAAACAGATTACTTTTTAGATAGTAAATTGCAATGTTAATTTCAAATCACTTACTAAATAATATATATTAATTAGTTCACCTGCGTAATATCTCACAATCTTCACTTTATTTCTTGTCTCCTTTTTGTAAAACTCGTAAAACTGAAGTGAACTAATTGGCTAGATTTCATATGAATAACATACAAGCTTTGATTCAAGGTCACCGTTGACCTAAAATGGAACAGCTGATCGAGCGCGGCAAAATTAATTTGAATTCCCAATAAAGATGCCTACAGGCAGACTTTGAGCAGGCTCTTATGGATGCTCTAAAGAAAAAGCATGTAGCGGTAGCGGTAGAATAACAACGTCATTGTCAGAAAAATTTAAATATTATCATTATTGCGAAGCTTGAAGAGGAAATTTCTAAATTTAAAACCAAAAATTACGAATCTGAAATCAAGATAATATCATCAGATGATAAAAGCACAGAAGTTTCGAATATCAACTGGACAGCCTACAACATATGAAGAATAACAACATACGGTTAATAAATGTGCCAGAAACACATGATGAAGACGTTTCTCAGAAAGTGTTTGATATAGTTCCAAATAAAATGCAGATGGATTTCAACAAATCGGAGATGACTGCAGTATACAGGGTCGGTCGGCAATTAGATGAGAAGCCAAGGCACGTTATAGTAACATTCCAAGATAACGCTGTTAAGCTGCTGACATAGAACTAAAAGAAGATGCTGAAAGGTTCTCAGGTGGACATGAAAGAAGATTTGACAACGTTTAGACTAAAAATGTTTATGTCGGCGTCAGAGAAATATGGTTTCAAAAATGCGTGGAGATTTAATGGACAAATCTTTACTACAACAGAGAATGGAGTGAAAAAAAATAATCTAATTCCTAACTTTGTTGTATATCGAAGAGTGGTACAACTATTTTGTTGCTTCTTGTTATATTAGACCAATTGCATTAATGATTTCAAGTCTCCGCATGCGCGACCCATTGGCCATAGGATACCTCTATTCAACTTAATGTAGAAGCAATTTTCTCTGGTGAAAGGACATAGATGTCTTAAATAAAGAAATTGATAGAACCGGTCACAAACAGCCATTATAATGGAATTATGTGGGAACAGGCATAGGAAATTCTGTTCAAAAGAGCAACATTTCAAATAAAGGCGACCGTTGTCGCGCATGCGAAGAATTTTCGCTTAAAACAATCGGTCTATTATTACGATTGTAATATTTTCAATAGTGACACTTGACACATGGAGTTAGCACATTTAAATGAACGATCAATTGTTCCAACATTTAATGATTTCAAAAATATTTCACTTTCAAAAAAATATTTAATATTTGCCTTGAGTGAAACTTGGCTCACTGGGAATGTTTCTAATGAAGTAATAGCTATACCAGTTTATAACATTATCAGATCAGATAGAGGTGTGAGGGGTGGTGGAGTAGTGTATGTACAGGACTGTTTGAAATATTCTATCATAACTACTTCTCCTGATATTGAAAAACAGTGGATTTCAGTGCAAATTAAAAATGATACTTATGCTATTGGTGCGATTTATAAGCCACCAGAAATCAGCCAGATAACATTTACAGATCAGCTTAAGGAATCTTTGGCTCTCTGCATGTTGCAAATTCGGCATATTATATGTCTTGGGGATATTGATATTAATTTTTTAGATATGAATTCTTCATCATGTAAGTATTTGTGCAGAAAGCTTGACTCAGTCGGTATGCATCAGATAATAACTGAAGCCACACGTATTACCTCAAATACTGTCTCTTTAATAGATTATGATAGTAAGCAATGATTCATCACTAATACACTCACATACTGTAGGGGGCATGATACTATAACAAGAAAGATATGCTCACGCGCATCTCTGGTGACATCAGTCCGTGACAAAACGTCAGATTCAAAATTTTCAAATTATATTCCTTGTTCGCTTGCAGGTTAAGTTACGTTAATTTATTTTTAATAATGGTTTTATGTGCAGTGGTTGGTTGTCGCTATTTTTCATTTCTGAAAAAGGAAAGTATTTGGGTTCATACATGTAATCAAAAGCACAAATTCAACACCGAGACTGCAAGAATATGCTCAGATCATTTCACAGAAAATGATTATCAGTTGAAAGAAAGACTTTTAAAATTGCCAAAGAATAAGTGGAAATTGAACCCGGATGCTATTCCATCAGTTAAACTAGTTACTAATCATTCCAACCTCGAGAGTAATCTTCATTTCATAAAAGATTTACTAAGTTCAACAAGAACAAGAAAGTGTAAGACATGAATTTAGACAATAATTGTATGTATTATAAAGTTTATCACGATATTTTTATATAGACACAAGCAGATAATTAATGATGAAGATATGCTAGAAAAGCAGGAGCAAGAAATGTCTATAATAAATGAAGGGGTACCCGAAAGATAATCTGAAAACATTCTAGGCGTTTCAATCGCCACTGAAACAGAAAGGTAGGTACCTAAATTATAAACGCCACTTGGAGATTAAATTTGTTAAATAATTAATTGTCCAGGTTAGAAGACCAATCTGATAAATTAAAATTGCTTGAACAAAAATGTTCACAACTTCAAATAAAGTCTGGTAAAGAGGTGAAATGGAATGAAGAAGATGTTGCTTCAGCAATCTTTATATGCGGGAGGACCTCGCTCATATAGACTACTTAGAAAAAGAGGTTATCATTTACCGGGAGTTTCCACTTTGAGAAGATGGACAGAGCTTGCTTTCTTTTATTCGACAAAATGAAAATACAAAAATCATATGAGTATGACAAGAGAATAGACACAACTTTAAAACCATCAAGCTATGTTCAAGTGGTTATGACAAGAGGAATATGTGGAAATTGGAAACAATCGCTGTTTTATGATATGACTGTAATATCAAGAAATAATTATTATTTGAGATAATAAAGAAACTTGAAAACATAGGATACCCAGTATATGCCATAAATAGTGACTTGGGAGGTTGCAATAGAGCACTTTGGACGGATTTACGGATTTAAAAATTTCTGAAAATAGATAACCTTCTTAGCGAATCCTGTAACTAATGAAAATATTTATGTTTTTGCTGATGTCCCTCACATGATAAAGCTTATCCGCAATCATTTTCTTGATACAGGATTCGTTATCAATGAGAAATTATAACTTCCAAACCAATTGAAGAACTTCTGCAGAACACTCAATACTTGGATTTGAATATTGCCCATAAGATCAAGTTTTTTAACGGTTAAAGGATCAGATCGCCAAAAAGTAAAGTTAGCTACAACATTGTTTTCCCATACTATTTCTAGAGCTGTCTCAAGGTTAGATACTTTGGGAAAATATCAGAATGACAATAATTGGTTCGAATGCTCAGAATTATTGAAAATTACAAATCACTGGTTTGATGTTTTCAATAGCAAACTTCCGATTAGCAATTCAAGAAATCCAATTAAAGCTTACGGTTTAGCCTTGGATGAACAAATGTTGTTTTAGATGAAATGACGAAAACAATATTGATTTTAAGAAAACCAAACTCCATGAACTTATTAAATTTTCAGAAAGGAATTTTAATCAGTATTACATCACTAAAACTACTTTTTGCTGATATGAAAGAAGATTTCAATATTAAGTATATTCTGACTTATAATTTAAACCAGGACCCTCTTGAAGTTTTTTTTTCAATTATGAGGTATAATGGAGGTCTTCACGATCATCCAAGTGCACTACAATTCAAATATAGAATCAGAAACTACATTATGGGAAGAAATGATGAAATTGTATTAAAATCAGCGAATGTGGAGCACGATAATATATCTGAAGATATCGGATTTGCCAAATTCCCATTATGAAAATGAGACAGATAATGCTAAGGTTGTTACTGGGCATATGCTAAGTTCCTTAGCAATATCTACTCCAGATAAAAACAGTGAGGTTGAATCGCTGATTGATCCTGGGTTATCAGAATTAGATTATGATGGCTTAGAAAATTTAGCAGGATCTGTTGCATTTAAATTCAGAAAAACAGAAAATCTGGGATACATTCCTGATAAAAATGAAGTTCAATTTTCATGGGGCAACCATTTGTCTGATGGTGGATTGATGAAACCCACAGAGAGTTTTGTTAATAAATGTATGGAGTTAGATTCAATTTTTAGGAAAACTAATGGAGACTGTCAGAAAATTTGTTGTTATATAGAAAATCTTTTAAAATGTTCAAACCACATAGACCTCAGTCGTGAAGCCACATCTTTATTTTTTAGATGTAAAATGTTTTTTCGAATGAGAATTTTGAATAAGAAAAAAAAAAATAGATTCTTGCATAGGGAAAAGAAAATTCACAAAAATTGTTACCTAATTATACATTCATAAATGAATTGCTGCATTTGTATATATTGAAAAAGTAAACAAGTAAATACGTGTTTTATTTATTATTGGTACATACATATTAACAAAAGATCAAAATCAGGCGTCATAATTGTTCAAAATAAATTAAATTCACCTGAATATATCGATATTTATATATATTCAGTTAGCCCGCCATATGTTTACCCGTTCGATTTCCTCATTTTGTTACGGAATGACGGCATGCGCGCAGCGGTTCTAAACGCGTTCACCAACTGAGCATATCTTGTTTGTTATAGTATCATGGCAGAGGGGTGTGATATTTTTAATCACGAACTGATCTCTCGTCAACTGCTATATAAGAAACAAAAGATTGAATGAATGAACGCCTTCTAAACCTTTTCAATAAACATATGCCATTCAAAACGTGTAGAATAACAAAACTCAAGTCTCCATGGCTTAATGATGACATTAAATCTTCAACGAAATTAAGGAAAATTGCAAATTCAGAAAAAAAAAACAACTGCGACAAACTGGAATAGTTACAAAGACCTCAAAAATCAAGTGAATCACCGTATTTCTAAAGCTAAAAGAAATTACTTTACTAGTGCTGTGCGCTCTAATGATCAGAAATCTATTTGGAAGGAACTGAAGGCCCTTGACATCACTTCATTGCCATTACCTATACCTGATGTAACAGATAATAATAATCTTATACAACATTATATACAGAATAAGATTTGAAATTCAGAATTTAGCTTTACCTTAGTAACAGAGAATGATGTGGTAACTGCACTCACAAAAATAAAAAACACTTCAGCCGGCGCAGATGGTATTAGTATTAAACTAATTAAACTGTGTGTGCCATATATACCTATTGCCGCTATTGGTTCATATTGTAAATTCAGTTATTTTAGATGGTAAATTTCCAAAATGTTGGAGAACTGCATTAGTGTGGTCTATTCCTAAGACCAAAAATGTAATGCAATTATCAGACTTGCGGCCGATCAGTATCCTTCCTGGAATATCTAAACTCTTTGTTTCACTGGTCTTCAGCAAGGCATTTGATACAATCAATCAATCAATCAATCAATTAATTACCATATATATATATATATATATATATATATATATATATATGTAATTACAATTTCTTTTTCTAGTATTAATAAGGTTAATAAATACAGGCTTACGCATGTACACATACATAACACATAAACGTCTAAATTTAAGCACTTATGTCTGAAAACGCACATATAGGAAAGTTATATTGACTATATGTATTTCATTTCAAGTTTCTCCTATCAATTGCACGATGTATTCCTTCTCTTGGGTACGCATATAGCCAGTGTTTAAGTCTTTTTCTTAACAAGTCGAGCGAATTAATTCTTCGTAAATCATCAGGTATATCAGCATATAAGACGGGGCAGAGGTACCGAATGATCTTTGGCATTTTTGACCGACTTCCCAAAAAGAGGAGGTATACAATTCGACTGTGTGCTTTTTTTTTTTGGTTTGTGCGCGCCTTTCATATAGTAAACGTACTCCGATTTTGATGATTTTTGATTCATTTGAAAGAGGAGGCTTGAGAAATGGTCCTATATTCATAAAAACGGGAATCCGACATCTCGTTCCCTCCGAAAACCGCCCCCGAAGGGGGTGGAGGGGGCAAATTTTGTCGAAAATTGAAAATCTGCGTTGATATAATTACAGATAGGACAATATCCGGAAACGTTTAAATGGAATATTTTTTCAAAAGAGTAACGGTTTTCGACATAGAGACATTTTAAATTCTCAAATATACCTATTTTCGCTATGTGGAGAGGGCGATTTCTGTCGAAAATTGAAAATCTGTTTGCAGTACATGAAAGACATAATTATTTGTAGCAACATTTATACTGAACATTTTTCCCTTAGAGTTACGGTTTTCGAGTAAAATCGGTGTTAAAATGGTAACAACTAAAATATTCAAGCGTATTTCCGCAGCGATGTTCTGAGATCTCAATAATAACAACTACAAGCAAGGAATATACGTGGGTAATAGAATAAGTACTATCTTCATTGGTATTAGTGAACGTCCAACGATTTTCGTGACTAATGTTACACTCAAACGTATGAAATAAATATTTTTTACAAAAAATTGGACCGACTTTATTAGTTGGTGCACTGAAAAGTATAAAATAATATTAATTCTATTGGGGCTGGTACTTGTGAAGTTGGTGCCAAAAGTTACCAATCTACCTGCAACTGCACAACTTCAAAAGTAACAGCACCAATAGAATTAATATTATTTTATACTTTTCAGTGCACCAACTAATAAAGTCGGTCCAATTTTTTGTAAAAAATATTTTTGTGTATGTACTCTCGGAATTGATGTTGTTTTATCTTTAAAGCGTGTTTCATGTCTATGTTGTATGCGCTCGTGTTTGTGTTTGTTTTTATGATGGTGGAGAACTAGAGATAGGAAGTATAGTTGTCGGGCATCTAGAGCTTTTGCTTCCGTGTTGTTATGAGCCCAAGGATATGGTAGTCGAAAAAATGTTTAGTTTTAATGTAAGGCGGCCCCGGCTCAATTTTACGAATTTCGCAACATTATTGATCGTCTAGGATTTTTATTGAAGTTTGCAAAATAATTGTAAGAAAATAATGTGAGTTTTAATTATATCGCAAAGAAGAGCACAATATTGTACAGTCAACGTTTAGCATAAGAAGAGAAGATGTTCGCATAAGAAAATGGCAAAGCAGCAGATAATTTAAAATAAATTATCGTATTCACCTATACGTTGCCAGCTCTATGGAAAGCTAAAAGCAATGAACATCATCACTGAAAAGATGGTATAGCAACCATCATATGTTTTTTTCAATTAACGGTGTAATTAAGTCTTCAAACCCTTGAAACATTGACGAACTCAAGCTTAGACAATATTATTTTACCTGAATAGTTAAGGAGAAGTCACCTCAAAGTTGTTCGTGAGTATATTTTTGCTTTTCTTTAAACCATTCTTTCGATCAGCGACGTTTTTGCGCTTTTTGAGTTTAAGCACCACCCTCATAGCTGCATTCAAATCTTGGTCAGATATTTCTAACAATGCAACACTATACTGGGTGTCTCTCCGATTGATATTGCATAGAACACTCGGCCAAATCTGAAAATTTGAGACTGGACTAACGTTAATAGGCGCTACTCGAGTTGTAGCAGAAATTGGCCACAACTTCGTTATTTTAAATAGAACACCCTAGATATTATCATATTTTTCGACTGAACATTCTGAACATATTTTATGTGTAATGTCCTATACCTAAATTTTCGAAATAATTCAAATTTTAAGAAGAAAATTGCGTATGCCGACCAATATTATATTGTTTATATTTGCGCTCATGATCATCTATTTTTGGTTGTGTATCCATTTCTTCAAAGAATAAGACTCACTTCAGCAGAATTCTGCTATCAGTTCGACCAGACTTATAAAGGACGTTTGCCCGACTATTAGTGTTTTTTTAAGTGGAGACCCCCAATTTTACATTTACATTCGATTCAGCATCGAAAATGAAAATCTTTGAATAAGGTTATCTATGCCCCTACATTCAAGAAATATTCTCAAATTAACATTTTTCTGATCCAGAAAATCACGTGTTTGTTTCAATCATATTGTTGCCCATGACAAGCGCGATTGAGTTATAAAAACTCAATTACCATATAAATGACATTGAAAATGATGAATACCTACTTTTAAATATATTTATTATTATAAAGACCTGCTATGTATCGGCAAACAGATTCCCCCACAAAACATTGATAAACGAATTATAAAAAAGTTTTGGATGTATCAAAGCAATAGTGCAGAGAAACAAGCCAACTGTTGATAAGAAAGAATTGGGTACTTGATATTATTGGAAATTCAATATAAAGTGATGTTCAGACGATATTAGGTAGTCCTAATATACCAAAAATCACATTATGCAGGTTAAATTTCTCATGGAATTTAAAATATAATCAATTTAAATAGTTGTAATTTCAAACACATTTTTACGTGACTGCGAACGCCTATCAAAATCGACCAAGATAGTGACGTAGTAATCAACAAGTCGATGAACAAATCCTCCTCAGAGAGAACATACAATATTGTATTTTCTCTCTTGTCAGATAGTGTTCTCTGTTCTAGTCCTCCTTTTTTAATATCGTGGGATACTAACTAAGGGTGCGGTCGAGAACACACTCGTTCCCTGACAGCAAAAGATTGGTGGTCTATAATTCACTGACGCAAGTTTTGTTTGCTATTAGTTGCGATACTGCGCATCCGTTAAGTTTACTGCAAAATGCTAAATTTGCTTTTCCCGTGGATGTGGTGTAAACAAGTGCAATGAGAGCAGAAGCAGAGAACACTACCTCCAAAGTAGAAGACGTAATAGTGTTGTTTATGCTAACTTATTTACTCTGTGGTCTATGTATAGATGATCCAATAAAAATATTTGTTCATTAAAAATAATAGGTATAACCAAAGACAAAGAAAATGGAATTAATCTAGTTGGATGAAAGTACCGGGACAAATTATAAAATAAAAGTGACAACAGAGGAATTTGATAGAGCTCATAATGTTAAAATTATAGCTATTGATTTCTTACGGTTGGTAATGGCGTTGAAAATTCAATGCCAAAGGTAGTACCTTAATATAAATCACCAGTTCAATTTCCCTGTAACTAACAGTTTCATTGTTATTTATATCTCAAATAATTGCAGCCATCGTTCCTTTTTTCACGGATTGCGATTGACAGCTTGTAGGTCGGAAACAAATTTGCATCAAATGCTGCCAACAACTAAATTTAATAAAAAACCGCTTGCTGTGTTTAATTCACTTTTATTGCTACAATTGTTTACAGCGTATTCTCGACCGCACCCTAAGGAAGATTGTGAGGTTTCAGCCGTTTTTAGAATTCAAGGGGGAAATTAAAAAAAAATTTGAATAGACTCGTAAATTTTTGTTGTATTTTTTTTTGGTTTAATTGAATGTCTAACTACAAAATAAAAATTGTTCAAAAAATTAGTCAAGTACCCAAATTGAAATTCAGTACCTCGGTTGAAAAGTTTTATAGTTTTCTTTAATTCGTTTAACAATGTTTTGTGAGGGAATCTGTTTCTACCGATTACAAATAGCAAAAGTGTTAGGTACACAGGTTCTAGAGAAAGCCCCGTTATATTTTCATTAAACAATAAATACATTTTAGAAGAGTAACGTCGCTGATTGTGGAATACCTTTTATTTTAAAGGATTAAAATTATTTAAATAACAATATTAATCACTGAATCGTTGAGTATATATAGTCTTAGGCATTTTAACGTGAGGGTGTATATTTGAAAATAATAGAATAAAGTAAATAGATTGAAAACAAGCAAATGTCAAAAAGGTGACTTAATCGAAAAGCGGTAGGGTAATGTGAAATACTACTATACCTTAATGTGGAATAGGATATTTTAATGTAGGTTAGGATATAATACTGGTTTATATCATTAAAATATAAGTTCAAAAAAAAGTTTCACAAGAGTAGTGTACAAGATTGATTTCTAATTCTTTCTTCAAAACGGTCTTCCTTCCTAAAGACTCTTTTCTAATACTTTCAACTCGAGTTTCAACTTTTATGTTCTTTTTTACTATACCTGAATAGAGTAGGACGTGGAACCTTGTAACGTTTGGAAGCCGCTAGAAAACCCATTTTTCTTCTTTTCACTGCATCCATCGCAATTCTCATATTTTTTCCTCCTAATTGTGCCCCTTTACATGTCTCTGTGTTTTCTTAAAATAAATACGTGCATTACGACATACATTTTAAAAGTGATTTGTTATGTAGAATAACGCCGCTAGTGTGAAATATTCCACATTTGAGCTCCCTCTAGTATTCCACAATAACGACTCTTCGACATAAAAATTCAAACAATTTTATCACATTTAAAAAAATATTTTAGATCACATATTGAGTACAGGTTCAACGCGTATATTATTTACACGGCCCCATATGCAGTTATGTCAACGTTTACATTCGAGATAAACTCACAATACAACATACAAGGTTTAAGTTTTTAAAAGTAGCACCACCATAAATACACTTTTCAATTATTATTTGAGGTTAGCAACGTAGACTGATTTTACAGTTTATTACTAGGTCAAATACAATGGAAATAGTATCTATTGATGCTATTCGTATAGAGATGGCGATTATAGTTCAGCTAAAATCAAGGTATTCCACATTAGCTGTCTTATTCCTCATATTCGGTTACTTTACTCTACTCATCATTTAATAATTAATCCACTATGATTAATGTTAATTAGCCAATATTTCCAAAAGTGTTGAGTTAAGGCATAGATAAATATTCAAAATTAGCCTCATTTTTGACCGACGAACCCCAAACAGAGGAGGTATACAATTCGACTGTCTGCTTTATTATTTTTTTTGGTTCGTGCGCGCCTTTTATATAGTAAACGAGCTCCGATTTTAATGATTTTGGATTCATTTGAAAGAAGAGGATTGAGAAATGGTCCCATATTCATAAAAACGCAAATCCAAAATCTCCTTCCCTCCGAAAACCGCCCCCGAAGGGTTGGTGGGGGAGAATTTTCTCGAAAATCGAAAATCTGAGTTGGTATAATTAAAGATAGGACAATATTCGGAAACGTTTAAATTGAACATTTTTTCAAAAGTGTTCCGGTTTTCGAGATAGACGCATGTTAAATATGTATTTTTGCTATGTGGAGAGGGCATTTTTTTTCGAAAATTAAAAATTTTTCGATACTACATGAAAGATATAAGTATTTGTAGCAACATTTATAATGAACATTTTTTCCTTAGAGTTACGGTTTTCGAGTTAAATCGGTGTTAAAATGGTACCATATAAAATACTCAGGCGTATTTCCGCAGCGATGCGTTGAGATCTCAATAATAACAACTACAAGCAAATAATATACATGGGTAATAGGATAAGTACTATCTTCATTGGTATTAGTGAACGTTCAACGATTTTGGTGACCAATGTAAGGTACACTCAAAAGTGTGAAATAAATATTTTTTACAAAAAATTGGACCGACGTTATTAGCTGATGCACTGAAAAGTATAAAATAATATTAATTCTATTGGTGATGGTACATGTGAAGTTGGTGCCAAAAGTTATCAATCTGACTGCAACTGCACATCTTCAAAAGTAACAGCACCAATAGAATTAATATTATTTTATACTTTTCAGTGCATCAATTTATAACGTCGGTCCAATTTTTTGTAGAAAATATTTATTAATGCTGAATCGAATGAGAGTGCAAAATTGGGGGAGTTCCATTTGAAAAACTTACGATGAGCGTAAATATAAACTAAATAATATTGCTATGCATAAGCAATTTCTATCCCAAAATTGGAAATACCTCAAAAACGGTTTGACATTATACATAAGATATGTTCAAAAAATCGAAAAATATGATAATATATAGGGTGTTACATATAAAATAGCGGATTTGTGGTCAACTTACGGTACAACCGTAGGGATATATTTTTGAAAATATTTTATTCGAATAGCGTTTAGTAACATTATTAGGGTAGGTACCAAATCTTCATATTTATCGCACATTTCTATATATCAAACGATGTAATTTCCGGAGGGACACGTTGCCCTAACTGTAAAATGTAAAACTAGATCAAAAACAAACCCCGACAAACATGATCTGAAAAAGCCATACGCCTGAGAAAATTAAAATTAGATCTACTTTGATTGCATTGTTGTGTCATATTCTCATTTCATTAAGTAATAATCCGATATTTATTTCCACATAATATTTGGAAATAACAAATGGGGTGTGAAATAAAATAACGTCATCTTTATAAATAAATCAATAAAATATAATATGTTTCAACGGCAGTTATACTTATTGTTAGTTCCTATAAAATTGCGATATGAACGTAAGTAGATATTTGAGAATAATACTGCTATTTCTTCTTATTCATAATATGTAATTAGCTATATTAAGCTCAAATTGAATATTTAATCGGATATCTCCCACAAAGATATATCATTTCAATATTAGAATATCAGAAAGTTATCTTTAGATCTACTTTATCTGTTTGGTACTGCACACTCTCTATCAAAAGAACACTATCTAGCTGGCTTAAAAAGTAGTCAAATTCTGCGAGACAACTCGATCAAAATTAAAATGTGAAACGTTAAAAATAATATAATTGTTAGTTGCTGACGTTGTTGAAATCCCCAGAAAAATCTATTTTTAGTGATATTTTTCAGGTACGTTTTTTTACAATAAAAACTCTCCTTGTGATCCAGCTGGTACTTGTTACTGGAGCAGAAGAAGATAATGGAGGAATAGTCGGCGAACTTATTACAGCAATAATTAACATTTCTGGTTTTCTTAAAAAGCTCTTCCCAACCTATCCAGATGCCAATCATGATGGTGAGTTGCTATTATATATCCGATATAATTCCTACGGGACGTGCTTGCTCAATAATTCATTTTTTTTAGAAAAATATATTTTATGTAATGTTGTTAGTAGTGAGTATACAACATGAAAAAACAGTGATATGAGACAAACAGGCTCGTTGCGATCGAACCTACATCGTTGCGAATACAAATCTTATACTCAAGGTATTTTTGCTCTATCTTAACAATCGCTGTATCTCTAGAACTGTAGATAGATGAAAAAATTAAAAAATAAGTAAAAGGTACTATAGCTGCTGTAATAACAAATATTGAAAATAAAATACAGTTAAGATTGAAGGGGGTCCCCATTTTGAACTGTAATATGAAGATAGTGTTATATATTGTTTTACTGACTTGATTTTTTGTTAGACTCATTAATTGATTTTCACTCACTCACGATGATTCTGATAATTATGAATTATGATAAATTAATGTAAAAACAACTTTTATTATAATTTTCTGAATATTTTTTTACTTATCTATCAACTGACAAAAATCAAGTATCGTGCTTTTGCAGTAGTTCATTTTCACACAAAAAACTATTGTTCACATGTTTCCACTTTTCATATACCAACACTACTCTCCAACAATTGAATACTGTTTTAATGTGAAAGTGAATATAAAACCATACTGAGATTACATATTGCATACAATTAAATCATATAGAAACAACACAAAAACGTTTAAATGACACCATATCAATAAAGGATATAGCTGAGACATACTCAGCGGACATGAAATGTGACATCAGTCTAGCGTACAAAAGAGGCTATAGCGGAGAGAATATCCGCCAATTCTACATCAGTAGGACAGTACTTCAGCTTGAACCACCCTTTCTTCAGGTCGTCATGAATGAATTAATATTTTATGTCTAATGATTGCTACCTATACTTAGAGTCTTGGCCACTCTTGATAAGGTTGATGCAACTTTGATTGTTCATCAATCAGTCCTTGAAGCAAATTCTGCATTTCAGTTGTTTTCAGCATTGTGCAACTGTAACATACTCTGCCTCAGTTGTAGTATTTGCTACAGTCGCCTTGCACTTAACGAGGCAGTTGCTTATTTCCGAATCACTAGCATCGTAGGTTCCAAACAATTATGCAATGCATTACCAAACCAGTATGGCGCATTGGGAACATTTGATTTTCTGTATGGTTTAAAAAATAGGTTGAACATTACCTTAAACAAACACCCAATGACCGTTTGGCAACAAATAACCATATTTTGACCATTGATTGTCAGATCTGTCAAAATATGTATGAAATTATTTCAAGATGACAGTGATATATTATAATAACTCATTTTTTGGCAACCAGCACATTTTTGTAGCTTCTGAAATTTGTATGTTTGTCTCTCTCTTATTCATCAAACACGGATATCCTTTCGTTTTTAAAATAAGGTTGTCTTTATGATGTTATTTTTTCCAGGATCCGAGTAACATAGCTCAGATTGGTTTTTCGTAGATAAATTCATATTCCGCCTCGTTAAGTGGAAGGCGACTATACAACTCTTTGCTCCTGTAATTGCACTGCCAGAGAACTTGTCCTTCAGATGACAAATCCAGTTGTACTCTTCCTGTTGAACGCTTTTCCAGTACAATCTGAATCACAGAATGCATTTATGCATTAATGTATCGCAATGTTGACATAGTCTTCACAGTAATGCTGATATCAGGCCTTATTTTGCAGGCAAGATACAAAAGAATGCCCACAGATTCCTTGTATTCAGTAGGTAATAAAATTTTCAATCCTCTTAGATTCCTTATCTTGATTTCCAAATGGAATATTTACTTTCCATGCATTATGGAAATTGTACTGTCACAACTTTTTTGGCATATATTTCTTGACTTATACCGTCATCTATGTGAATGCTTAGATCTTTGTCTGACTTCTTCTTGAAGCCACAATGTTCAGATCTAAGTTGCTTGAAATTTTGTTGAAACAGCTTAACATTCCACATATGTGGTGCCTGTTTGAGCCCGTAAAGTGATTTTTTGATGGTTATAGCCTTCTAGTAGTTTCATGTACACCTTTTGCTTGAGATTTCCATACAAGAAAGCTGACATGATGTCAAAATATTTTGTTGATTCTCGGAAAACCCATATGCTTTACACTAAATCTTTAACTCGTGCTGCATTTTCATCCACCAGATCCCAAGTTTTATTCTTCTGAGACTGCCTTTTTCTTCTTCTATGGCTTTATTCCAGTTCTCTCTGTCTTCACTTTCCATACACTCAGTATAGGTAAGTAGAACTTCATCATCTTAATTCTTGTCACGTAGCTTATATATTTTTGAAGTAATCATGGACAACATTGTTACTTATCAGACTAGTCAAAAGAAAAATATTTCTTACAAAAAATTGGACCTACGTTATTAGTTGTTGAAAAATACAATATAATATTAATTCTATTGGTGCTGGTACTTGTGATGTCAAAAAATATTAATCACTGCAACTACACAACTTCAAAAGTACCAGCACCAATAGAATTAATATTATTTAGTATTTTTCAGTACCCCAACTAATAAAGTCGGTCCAATTTTTTGTATAAAATATTTATTTCACACTTTTGTGTGTAAGTTTAGTCACGAAAAACGTTGAACGCGTATACCATTATTCCTACCCATGTATACTTTGCTTGTATTTATTATAATCCAGATATCTACAAACATCGTCGCGGAAATATGCATATTTTAGACTTTACCACTGCTGTAAATCGTAACTCGATGGAAAAAAATGTTCAAAATAAATGTTGCTACAAATAATCTGGTCTTCAATTATCAATTATTAGAATTTAAATTTTCGAAGGAAATTGCTTCTTCCACATAACGAAAATATGCATATTGCAAATTTTAACTTGGCTGAAACTCGAAAACCGCAGCTCTATTGAAAAAATGTTCAATGTAATGTTTCAGGATATTTTATTATCTTTAATTCTGCCATCTCGTATTAAAAACAATGGTCCGAGTATTGAATCCTGTGGCAAACCTATTTTTATCATGGTTAGATTAGACTGACTAAGATTGTAAACTACGATTTGTGATCTGTTTCAAAGATAAATTGCTATCTAATCATTAGCGATAACATGGACTCGAAATCGATAAAGTGTTTCCAAAAGCAAATTGTGATTTTAGCAAAAGTTCTAGTGGTCAAACTATGTGCCAATAGGAGTTTTTTTGTTGTTAAGGTAGTTGTTGATACTAAAACTAAATGCGCCTATAGCACTTTCAGTGGTCTGAAGCCGTGTTGATGATCTGGAGAGCTATTTTTCTCTTCCAGAAACTAACTTTGTCTTGGACTATAAGCATAATCAATAAATTTTGTGAATTAAGACTGTAAACTGATTTTTCTATAATTGCATTCATCAATAATTCTTGATCCCATATATTCATATATTGATATTGACTATCATATTTTCAATATATCAGGATATTCCTTAGTGCCTTATAATCTCTTAAATAGTAAAGCATATAATGTCACTAGCTATTAATAAACATCTTCCATTTATATCGTCTATAACAGCTGCTTGTTTTCTTGCAGTTTTTTCTGTGATACTCTAATTTCAGGAGGGGTACGTGGATGCTTGAAAAATGTGTAACTGATAAATTGGTACAATCTCAATTTTTCCAATTTCGGCTCCGAGGATACTATATTCATGAAATATTCATTGAAAATTTATACTGTTTTTTGTAATAATTTCATCGTTTATGCTTAGTTCAATTCGGGTACTGACCTTTGTTGCATTATTTATTTTAATCTCATTAAATGTCGTTTTACCTTTTTAACTCTGCTTTATATACATTTTTCAGTTGGTGTTGTCTCCTCTTTACCTATTATATAATTATTTGAAGATTTAGCTAGTTTAGTTGTTTTTTGTCATTGTTGATCCATGTTTTTTTCTTTTTGAGTTGTTTTAGTTTCTTGGGTGGAAAAGCATTACAGAAATAAAATCTGATTGTATCATAGAAATTATTTACATTTGTCGAGTTATATATGTTCTCCCATTTTTCAGATATTAGTGTATTTCTTTAGAATAATCACGCTGGCAAATCATCTCATTCGATTCATAAGTAGTCACTGGCAGTGGTATTTTAAGTACCTGGAACGCACGATCTGTCATAAGAACAAAGCCTATCTAACCTCAGATAGACTTTGATATGAGTATAACAACTAGGTACCATATCATGTCCTATATTGGGAAAAACTACATCTACGCTAGTAAATGAGGTGCTAGTTATGTGAGATGGCTCATTAATGTGATTAACCATATCATACTCATTGAATAGATTTCTTATTTATTTGTCTTTGATGACTATAAGAAAATCGATATTTATAGGTATCACCACAGACAATGTAAAAATTGTCTGGCATGTAAATTTCATATATCAAATCATACATCTTGGTAAGGAAAGAGTCAAGATCACTATTTGGTGTCCGATAGACTGTGACTTATAAATAATCATATAACATTTTTTCGCAAGATGAAACGTTTAGCCAGAATCTGAAGAAACATGTGGAAAATACGGAAAAAACTGTTTGGAACACTTTCTCATTTCAGCCTCTCAATTATGATCTTTCGGAACTGGCGGTAATCTATAGGTCTAGTATACCTGTAACGCAACTCTCTTTTTAGAATAAGGCAATCCAGGCAACAAGACATACAATGTGGTTTATGCATGACTGTGCAACAACCCATTTTACTGCACGAGGGAAATAAAGAAACGACTCTAGTGTTTTTGAACTAATGCGGAATTCAATGAGAAAAAGATTAGATGTTTTCATCTTATCTGGGTAGTAATTTTGAGCAGTATCTTGAAAACAAAGCGGCTTTACCAAAATCATCAAAATACAAAATAGACTTTGAATGGTCCAAGGAATAACCTCATCAGTTTTTACTTTTATAATTAAAAATAAAAAAAAATCATAAAATATATTTTTTCTAATATGTCATTCTTGGCAAAAAATATCATTATGTCATCAGCAAGAACAAAATAGCTGCATATAAAGCATAGAATAAATAAAGACTCATAAATCGAAAACATATTCATTGATTGGGTAATCAACAAGACAGTGCCACAGTGCTACAGCGGTCTTCCTTCTAACCTGTACATGCAGGTTCAATTTTTGCCTGAAATCACTTTTTTGAATATTTAATATAATTATCTAAAAAAAAACTCGTATAGATATATTTATAGTGAAAACGATTATGTAGTAAACGAAATGATAGATGTAAATGATAAAATAGGGTAATAGCAGACACAAACGATAGGTTATGCTACACTACTGCTTAATGATTATCAGTTAACATTCTGGTTACTACTCAGACAAGTTCATGGTGAAGGCCATTGTCTATTTTATGATTAGAATCAGGTGATTTTATATTCTGCCCTTAAAATATTGACAAAAATAAAAATAATTTAAGAAAATTGTATTTTGATTTAGCTTTGTAATGACCTTAACATAAAAAACAAATGCGAATTATAAGCTAATAACATAACAAGAGGCATAGACATCAATTTACCTAAATATTAATTTTTCGGATAAATTTGGTTCTACTCTGACCATCTTCGAGTATGAACCGAATAAGCTATTAGATTTCATCCTTACCATATTAACATGTAACATGCAGTAACTAGGTAGCCTACGCCCGTTTGAAGTATCCAAATAGAATATTTATATGTAAAGCCAAAATTTAGGTGTCTTTATAATCTTGGTATAGGTAAGTATGCTTTAGCCTAATGAATGTACGCAACCAGAGTTATACTCGTACTTGCCACACTTTATTTTTGACACTTTGAACTGAGTCTAATGATTATTATGATTTTTTCGCGAGTTCCCGGTGAACTAGCGAGAACCGAATTGTACTTCCCGGTACGTTTTCGCTACATAAACGGTAATAGGAGAATATTATCTGACGTCACTAATCTTATAAAACGGGATCTAATTTGTTTCCCGTCCTCTTGAGATCGTAACTGACTGAATGTCAAAAGTGCCAAACTGTCAAAAAATAAAATTTGGCTGCATCAGAGACAACCTGTCTCTGGCTTCATGTCTTTTCAATTTTATTTGAGTTCTGCGTTAAAAGTTAATCATATTTCATTTATTTTTTCTCATCATTTTGTTGATCATAATGAAAGAAGAGTTAATTGAAATTGAATTAAATAACATACATCCTGAAGAGTTGAAAGAATACTCCTTTTTACTTCCCTCAATAAGGGAGGTATTATATTCACGTAAGAAATCGACCTCGAGATTTTTGCTGATATTTACGTTTTGGGGTTCCTAGATCTCGAAAATCATGGTATCTCAAGTCCGTCGGTCTGTCTGTCTGTAGTCTGTTGGCGGTGTAGCTCAATAACGGCTTGACCTAGGACAACGAATTTTGGTATGCATATTGAAGGACTACCGGCGACGCAATGTAAGGGTTCTCGTTAATCATATATACAGGGTGTCCAAAATATAAAGTATCAATATAAGAACGGTAGAAGCGAAGAGGTTGTTTCCAACACGAAGCGGGTTGGTTTGTCGAGGGAAGTGATAGGTAAAGGCTTTTAACAATTTTTATATCTGGTAATTCAGTCTTAGTTGCTGGTATTCGGATGATAAAATATTTCTAATACAATTTTGGTTTTATTACACTTGATTCTCTAGTATCTACGTTATGGGCGAATTAAAAAAAATCATGTATGGCTGGTAATATCACAAACATTCTGACCAATACGTTTAAAACTGAATATAGAAATAATTGTTATACTTAAATACTTTAATAATAGATAAATAATACTGTTCTTTTAACTTAAACCTTATCAATCGAAACAACACGTAAACAAAAATACAAAACAAAATATTTGCAAGTAGTTTGATAACCGGGCCATTTTCGCCATAAACATAACCTAGAATAACCTTCAAGTTTATTTTAAGGTGGGGGTATAACCGCTCTATTAACGACAACGACAGCAGATGACCGGGAACTCGCAAAAAAATCCTAAATGTCACTTTTCGTTTTATATGCATGCTAGGCGTAGTGATAAACCGATTCGTTGGTCATAAACAATATATTTGATACATGATTGACTTTTTATTATTTTTTGTTGTTTCTAACCCTTCGCAAGTTCGCTGCTACTATCTTTGAATTTCAGATCCCCCATCTGAAATTAAATCCTATGATTTTATTATCATCGGCGGAGGTCCATCTGGTCTAGCTTTAGCTCACAGATTAACCGAAAATCCAAAGTGGAAGATTCTTATTTTGGAGGCAGGTGATGAACCTTCATTTCCAACAGATGTTCCATTTCTGTGCGCAACTCTTTCATTCTCCAATTTCAATTGGGGTTATCGCACTGAGAAACAGGAAGGGTTTTGTAGAGGTTAGTATTATTGCCTAATTTGATATGATTTTGTTGAGAACATGCATTTTAAAAGGTTGTATTGATGGAAGTTTGTGGTACGCTCATGGAAAAGTGCTTGGTGGTTCAAGCGTTATCAATTACATGGTATATACTAGAGGAAACAAGAAGGATTACGACAAATGGTGTCAAGCTGGAAATCCAGGGTGGTGTTATGATGATGTATTCCCATACTTTTTAAAGCTTGAAGATGCTCACATTAAGGTGAAAGATGAAAATTACCATCATAATGGAGGCCCGGTAAATGTGAGTGATATTCCATTCCGAACAAAATCTTCTAGAGTATTTATTGAAGCCGCACAGTCTGCTGGATATTCATATGTAGACTATAATGGAAAAGAACAGTTTGGAGTAAGTTTCATTTCTTATTAATGCTATTCTATCAATAATATCTTAGAAACTAACTCAATGAGATGTTCTTTGAGAGAACCATTACAGCCATACTTGATATACTTTCATCTATAATTTGGATTATACAGATATCCAAAAGATCAAGGCCAAAAAGTTCTAAGCTTCCAGCTTTTCTTTTGCCCTACTGGTCACTCGATTTGTTTTTTTTACCTGGTTATGCGAAATTATTTGGGTCCATATACAGTCGAACACAATTTGACCTCAGAATTTAACCAAACTCCTGCCTTTCGGTAGGTTCGATAAATCAAAATAGTATTTATCAACCATATTCACGATTTAAAAAATCTATGTGTTGATGTCGTATTGATAAACTAAGATCAAGATTCTGGTTCATGAACATGCTGAACTATGTATGGCCCATCAAAGGCCATTAGATATCGTTGGCCTAATGCGTTTATGGTCTATAAACTGTAATGCGCTTGTTAGTGGGAAAGTTCATACTTGATTAGAAAAAAATCATCAATGTATTGACTAGTTGGATATCTATTCAGAACGAGCAATAGTGTTTAACTAGACATTACGCCACTCTATAATGTTATTCAGTCCATCAGATCCTCCGCCCCAATTGTAAATATTTATTTATATATATGATAATATGAAACGGAAGTGACATTATTCTTTGTCAGGCGGGTAAAACTGAATTTTTCAAAGTTGGTTTCCTTTAGGGTCATGAAAAGTATTTTTCACTCACGCAAAGTTGCTATTTGTAGGATTTCAGCCATAGACATCGGTGTTCTGATGTCCATGATTCCAGCCAACCTAATCATCTTGTAGGTTTCTTCAAGCTATGCCAGTCAATATAGTAGCCATATTGCAATGTTTGTTGCTCATGCTCAGTCATGATATTCAACTGTTTATTACGCCTGAGTGTTGATAATCATTCTTTCATTGCTACCTTTTTTCTGCCTGAAGGGTAGGTATATCTTGCTTGGATCCAGTATTTAGAGTCTAGCTTCCAAATTTATTTATGTTTTCACATGTGATAATGTTCCTTTAAAAATTGAATTAAGAGAGAAAAAGTTACAATTTGACAATAAAATAACTAATTTCAGGTCTCTTATATACAATCAACGACAGGTTATGGTAGAAGGTGGAGTGCTGAGAAAGCATATCTAAGGCCCATACGTAAGAGGGAAAATCTTACCATAAGAACAAATGTTTTGGTTTCAAAAGTACTTATAGATAACAAAACTAACACAGCTTATGGAGTAAACTATTTAAAAAATGGCATTCTTCACACGGTCAATGCTAGTAAAGAAGTGATTGTCAGCGCAGGGGGACTTAATTCACCACAGATTCTCATGTTGTCAGGAATAGGACCTGCCGATCATCTTGACGAATTAGGTAATATCGTCTTAATACAAATTAAATCAATACCGAATAGACATAATATACAGAATTTGAAAAAAAATCCAGTTCAACAAGCAGATAAGGCTACTAAGGCTACCAATGGGTTTCGCTCCACCTATGCTTTAGGGATGGCTTCTAATATTTTATTTAGTTATCTAACAATTTCATACCATCAAGAGAGGCTCGTTTCTTGCTTGAATACCAATTTGTGTCCTGGGGCTACAACTTGAGAGCCAATTTCACACGCAGGTCAAATACCCGAAGGCATTCTCATAGCAAATAGGTCGACTTTTTGGCTTTTATGACACAGACTCTACAGATGATATTCTACACGTCTAAGTTGTAGAGATGACCATCCTTGTGTTCATAAATGTCCGGACCATGAAAAGGTGATTGGTATTCCTCATTCACAGATTTACTCCTTTGCTAAGTTTTTTACGCCCTTATACCTTCTTATTGTATTTATTCTCAGCGCCGTTTCAATAAAGATGATCTACTAATACCTCTCTCTTGTAACGACTAAGATAAAGCTGTGGGTCCAGTTTGAGTTCTACTGAGCACGAAGACAAATCTCCAATACCGATGATACCAATAGGGGAATAGCTCTACCTTTGGTAACAATTTCTGGTGCTCGGTCAATAAGATTAGTTTGAGTATAATGGAGTTTTACCTGTTACCGGCGATCTAGTTACTGTTTGACCATGCACCTCTTTAGTTCGGGTAAATAAGCTAAGAAACTTGTCTGTCTCCCCTCAAGAGTCAATAAAGAGCCAAAGGGTTGTGCTCAGTGCGGCCAATTTTGTTCCCGCACTGGATTCTATCGACTAGTAAAAGTTAGTCACCCTTTGTATTTACACATCATTTGATTATCGGAAAATATAAAATTTTCTAGCATTATTTGTTCTACTTTCATAATAATAAGCAAAAATAGTAATAAGTAGGGTAATCAGATCAACGAATCGGAATTTGATGATCAAAAGTTTTTCTCATTTCTAGGAATACCTCGAATTTTGGATTTACCAGTTGGTAAAATAATGTATGATCACGCTGTTTTTCCTGGTATGTATTTTACAGTTAATGATAGTATCGGATTCGAGCAAGACGAGTACCTAGCCAATCCAAAAACTTATACGGATTTTTTATTAGAAAATGAGGGACCGCTTACATCAATTGGCAAGTATAATTTTTTATTGTCATTTTAGGTTTATATTCAATTGCTTTCATTCACAGGAGCTTTAGAAGACCTGGTTTTTTTACGGACTAATGCTTCTGATGATCCAGATACAAAGTATCCTGATATAGAACTATTATTTGCTGGAGCATCTTTATCTACAGATCATGGTGTTGTCTACCGTAGAATTATGAACATTGGCAAGTCAATATATGATAAAGTTTTCAAACCATCAGAAGGCAAAGATACGTTCACGGTAATATTCAATATGCTAATCAGGAAGAATAAAATATAGCGAATCTATTATTCGGTGTTTTAAGATATTTCCAACTCTAGTTCATCCTAAGTCGAAAGGTTATATAAAGCTGAGATCTAAAAATATCAATGATGCACCGAAATACTACGCCAATTTCCTTTCTGATCCAGCTAATCAAGACGTTAAGGCTTTAATAGGTGCTATAAGAGAAATTCAACGAATTGTTAGCACACCAAATTTTGAAAGATATAATGCTACATTAGTTGATACTAAATTACCTGGTAAGAATGAATATATCAATAAGTTTTTACTTAAACCCTATTATTTAAGAACATCTAAATTACTTTTTTCTATTGATTCTCTTTTGACTTTTAATGTACACTCACAATACTAATTTAAAATTTTCTCTTGAAACAAGGCTGTGAAGCCTATGAGTTTAACAGTGACAATTACTGGGAATGTTGTCTTCGTACAGTTATTGGTACTTTGTGGCATCAAGTAGCCACGTGTAAAATGGGCCCAAAAGACGACCCCGAAGCAGTTGTTGATGAAGCACTCAGAGTGCATGGAATGAAGAATTTGCGTATTGTCGACATCAGTATTATCCCATTACCAATTACAGGACATACAGTGGGCCCTGCCTACATGATAGGGGAGAAGGCAGCTGATATTTTGAAGAGTGCCTGGGAAGACGTTTAACTCTAAAAAGCATATATAATTTTTTTTTAAATATTTAGTTTTAACAGAGCATAGTATAGGATTATTCAGAATGTTGGCAATAAACGGTTTTTATTGTGAAAGAATAAAAGGTTATTCATATCAACAATTATACATGCTAAATCTATCGCTCATACTAGTCTCCACTGTCAGTTGTATGCTGAAGATTGATACAAGTGGGAGTGCCAAATTAGGATTAATTATCAAGTATGGCTCTTCACCCTGCGAAATATTGATGAGGAGGCAACAACCTTGAAATCATGATATATGTCTGGGAGACTGCTGCTATGTTTGGTAATCAATCAGATTGAGCAGTATAGAGGAAAAAACACATAAAAACGCAACCCTACGAAATGTAGGTTTGAATTACCAGGTAGACAGTAATTTGAATTCATAGTTAGGTTATTAAGTTAAGTATTAAAACAACATTCATTGCAAATACAATTATATACAATATAAAAGAAAAAAAAAAAGAAAGTTAAAGCAATAACGGTAGGTACCACAAAAGCATCAGGTGTTGCTTGTATGTGGGGTAAATGAAAATATAATGTAAAGTTCACATAAGTATAGAAATATTGCTGAAAAAGGAAATATACAAGATTGAGATCACAGAAAGACAATATAAAATAACACAAATATAACAGGTAAAAGTTGAGTATATATATTAAACAAGAATAAGTATATACAAATATAAGAGTATAGGTATTAAATTAATCCACAAGGAGTAGGTACACAAAATTATAGAATACGTATACTAATAATATATAGAAATAATAATATATAAAAATAAAATAATTATAAGTAGACCATATAGCAGAGGTACGTATGGTTTTTTTCTATTCAAATAGACGTAGGTATAAGATCAATTCTTTGACTTTGAAGAATATGCTTTTTCAACTCTTTTTTGAAGCGATTGATATTTATAATAGTTTTTATAGATTCAGGAATACGGTTGTAGAGCTTAGGCACAAAGTAAGTATATGATCTTTGAGCAGTGACCTTGACCGTTATATTTCAATTTCAATTTTTAAAAAATAATAATGTTTATTATAATTTACAAGTTACAAAAATCCAATAATAAAAAGGTTGAAAAACAACGTGAACCGAGAGCTACTGCTTATGTGAACCAAGAATCTCGGTGAACCGTGGTCTAATCGTATTTATGGTATTTTTATGTTGATTAAACATCATGTGACTTGCGCTTGCTTCGTCCGTGGTTCTAGAGCATGTGATCTGCAAGTTTGCATATTCTGATAAAACTACAATATTCTTAAAACATGGAATATTCCATAGTATGGGAATTACAAAATTGTTTATTCTGTGCGAATTTAAGATGTGCTGAATTCTGAGAGAATGTTCCAGAGTGCAAAACTGCAAGTCAGCATTATCTCTGAGGATGAAAATATAAACAAAGAAAAATAATAAAACACGTGTGATAGATATATGACACCTGTGAGACTTGATGGTTATTATTGAGTATGGTAAATTATGTTGGCATATAACAGCTCCCCTTTATAAAAGAATAATTGATGTTATAAATGTTGAAGTACAAAATTAAATATAAAATGTAAAAACAAAAGTATACAAAATTATGTAAAATTTTAAAAGTAAAATAAAAATGAAAGCAATGTTGATAAATGTTCACTTTTAAAAGTAAAGGATTTCACTTCACTTAGAAGGTATTTTACACTGTAGTTTCGAAATTAGGCTGTAGATTTGGACGTCCTCTATAGATCATGGACTTTATTCTTCGTAATGTCTTGTTGGGTTTCAAGTCTGTTTCTATATTTGGAGATGTTTTCTTATGGAGTATAATTTTGAAAATTACACAGGTTGTTGTTATAATCACAATAAGGACAATAGTGGAGACGGTGAACCAGGATATGTTTCTTTCGATGAAGTTTTTATTTATAATTTCATCGAAATCTTTAGAATATTGTTCTAATTTTTACTTGGCTGATGAAAGATCGTTCATATTTATGTTATTACGGTTGTACAGTATATGATGAAGATGGAACTCGGCTAGTAAACTAAGACCTACATTATACAGGGTTCGTTAGAAGTTTTTGAGGTTAAAAAAAACTTAGTAGTTTGAAAATTTGGGATCTATGGTTATTAATTTTTTTTTCCATTTTTAAATATTTTCAAGGTCTCATGACTTCCGGTTATAGCATATTGACAATTTATTTATCGCATACAGGGTGTCCAAAATTTGATAACCGATTAGATTATTTTCAAAGTTGAAAAAGTTCATTATTTCAAATATTTATCCCCAAAAAACATTCCCAATGTAAAACTTTTGGAGGTGAGAGCTATATTCAGCAAAATTCAACAAAAAAAACCTTTCGCATATGCTCAGTTAGAGCTGAACCACACCGATACCATTTTTGGTATGTTGTTTTGTATAAGAATTTTGTTTGAATGGAACATTTTCATCAAGTGATTCTATCGCTTCTCACCGCCCCCAAAATTCCTTCCATGAAATTACGACTTGAAAAATATTAAATAAGACTGTAAATACCTATAGTATGAAGAAATGATATTAATGTTAATGTTACATTATTCACTCAAAATTTCCTTCAATGTTTCTGGTATATGTCGATTTTATTCTTGCTTGCTTTTGAACAATAACGGAGAATATTTTCTATTTTCAATTATTCAAGGAATTATACTTTTAAGGATTTGTTGTATAATATTAAGGTGATGTAACTACTAGCAAATAAGAATGTTGAATTTATTTATATACATATTAATATTTTAATATCTAATGTTTCGTTCGTGTAATATGTATATTGTATTGAAATACTCTTAGTTTATTATGCTAAGTTTTCTATCATGAATGGTATTTTAAACACTTCAGGAAATTAATTAATGATTTCAGTATGATAGGTCTTCAAGATTCAAAATCAGTTTTTTCAATTATTCATTATGCGCAAGCTCTTATCTATAATATAATATTTACTCAAATAAACGGTCACCATCCTGGTCATTCTGTGGTAAACTTATATTGAAGCCAACCCAACCTGGCGGTACATCCAAACATAACTGCATAGGGCGATTCCTATTATTTTTCTCATAAATATGACCCACTTACTTTTACTCAGTACTACACATAAAAGCTAGGATCTCCTGGAAATTGATATATTTAATATCCTTGCACAATCTAAAGTCTTGTTTTTCGGCCAGCTAAGCGGTAAGAATTATGTAGTTCGGCTATTAATAAACCCCCCTTCTTGTCCAGATGAAGTTTTACCTACTTGAACTTCAAATGTTGTGGAAATCTGCATGTGCCTTAACTTCAAAACATCCCGACACGAAAGCTTGTATACGATCCTTTGGCTCACATCAGTCAATGGCGATCTTGCATTGTAGTCCACCTAAATATAATCCATGCTATAAATTGACACTTCTACGAAAATAAAAGTTGATTTACCTATCTGAGGGTAAGGGAAAGGTTTCTGTTTCTCTTTAAAAGTTAATGGTTCTTGGTATATTTTGGTCCATTTGGACCAATTATCTTAATCGAATTATTAAAATCACTGAATTAGAATGAATATTGATTAAATAACATAATTATCGATTGCTATCAAAAGTTTTTCAATATACGAGAGTTCATCATCTGGCGCAGTGCTGGTGTTTATGGAGAGTGTGCGTTTACAAGCCACAATGACAGGAATACTGTTTATCTGACATAGACTTCATACTGACACTGACATAATAAACCAATAATCTTTTATGATCCGGACAGTTTTCTAAAGCGGAAAAGGATAAGTTTCTACTTTGGGATAAGTTAAATAAATAATTTAACTGAAATATTTTCCCGCGATGAGGAAACTCAGGTGCAATTAAGATGCAGCGTTCACCAAATTCTTCTGCAAGAGTATACTCTTATACCTGTATGTCTACGTTTGATAACAAGATGCTCATCAATATTGAGGGTTGCACAAACGTGCAGAAATTTATAAGCATAAACCAGATATTCAGGTAGAGATCTTTGCGCAGGTTTGAAATTAGTCATGATATGGCAAAGAGATAAGCTAGTCAGTACTTAAGTTACTACTAAGTAGTTTCAATATGTACATGTTCCAGCTTGTCCCAAATTTATGCCATGTATTGACTGTGGTTCATTTCCAGCATTTTCAATTAGTATTGTTTCTCAGACGAGTCTCTCCATAGACAAAAAATAAGTCAATTTTCTTATCTCAATTTGTGCCTTAACTCCTTAACCTCATTGTGACAGTAAATGACAGAATGTGAACGCAATTCTATTCTATAATAGAGATAACATATAACATACAGCAGGCAAGTCGATCAAAAATGCGTACCCTCAATAGAATGAAACAGAAAATAAAACAAGATTATCTATTTCTTTTATTTTGAACACTCGTGATTGGTGGATTACTGTACCTATCTGTCATCCGCATCCGACTCAGACGTCATCCAAACTCAAATAGAAATCCGAAGCAGTTACGTTTTAACAATTTGTAAATAGGGAAATAGTAGATTATTAAACGGTAAACAATATACTAATGATGAAAAAAAGAAAATTTGTCTCTCAGCGCAAGTTTTAAGTTCAAGTATTTCAGCTGCAGTGAACTAACTTAAATTCGAAATAAAGGATAGTGAATGAAAATGCTTCAACGTAGGTACATATACCTAAATTCTTGAAAAACTTCAATGACATTTTTTATTTGTTAAATTCCAAGAATCTGTTTTGTAAAACAGTTGGAGAGATGAGTTAAAGTTAAGATTAGTAAATTTAAACAATCCAATGTGAAGCATTTAAATCAACCTCAGTTTTATAAAACTATTCGCAGGCCTGTTCTTAAATCAACATCGGTTCGAACTGGCTTTTTAGTTTACATTATTTGTTTAATAAATTTATATACCTACTTCATGTGAAAAACTCCTCAAACAAAAAATATTAAAATATTCTTTATCATATAAATTATCTCAAAACCATGTTGAAATGTTTTTTGCGCTTATTAGGAGAATACATTGATTTAATAATAATCCTACCACGATTCAGTTTCAATCAGCCTTTAAAAAGTTACTTCTTAATAATGTGAATGTATTTAGTTCCTGCTTCTGCCAATAGACCTTTTTACGATCACACACAACAGCTTATATACCTTATACCTAGTACAAAACTACATAGATAATCGCCTATAGGCCTAAAACATGAAAGTGACAAATTAAATGACCTAAAATTTAGAATTAGAATGTACTATAATAAATTACCTATTTTTAGAGGACAATAAGAATTGTAATAAATTTCAATTTGAATTATGCGCAAATATAAACTCTTCCCTCTGTATGCGTCATGAAACAAAGACAGACACGGGCACGATGTTCTCTATCTCTTTTTATCTATGGACCACATCCACTAGCAGTGCTGCATAGGACTTGTCCACTCTATGTTATATATCTCTATGGTTTGCATTGTTATTGTGACTGACATTTGTTAGCTGGGAGATAAATACTGCTACCGTGTTGCCGTTTAGTTAGGGATACGTTAGTTATACGTTTGAGGAATATTTTTAATGCGTTAACAATGTACCATTTTGGAATAAAAGCGATGCTTTTAAAATAAAAAATGATTTTACTATCACGTTCATTATTACATTATTGGTTTCACTTGAGTATTTATCCGACATTTATATGACTTAGGTCTTTATAAACAGGTAAAATTTTAGCACCGGCAACACCGTAGAGTCTTGAAAATAATAAATTGTGAAATCCGTCTACTTGGTTTTACATATATTGATAATATAAATATTACAGCCTGTTACGAGTTGAAATCGTTAATGATTGCGTATCATTCTTAGATTGTATTATATATCTCATCAATTTCAAGCCATATTTTTAAATTAATCGGGAAAAACCATTACGTGACCTTGAAAATCCAACATTTTTCTGTAAATAATGCTTCTGTATGCAGAAGTGAGAGATACCGCTCTCACCTCTGCAAACTACAGTTTGCATTGATTATAACTTTTCCTATACCTATCTTCAACGGTTTTCTCGTTAATCCGTCTTTTCTATTTTAATGTGATTTTTTCAGAAACCGCAACATCATTTATGTTTTTCAAATTAAATAATTATGTTAAGGCGACAAAATTGAATATAATTAGAACGTAAGAACAAAACAGGAATAAAACAAACATATAAAATATAACATAAGATAATAAAACAAACGTATAACAATATGTGGCCACACTAACTTCTAAAGGTATGGTTCCGTTTTTCGGCGACCGAAATCGGCTGCCGTTGTCGGTTTTCGGCGGCGGCGGATCATATGGTTCCGTTTGGGCTGCTCGGAAAGGCAATAGGCAGATCTTCAGTTATGTTAGTATCGGTGCCATATTTTCACATAAACAAACATCAGAATTAGTGTAATGCCGTCAGCAGCGGTTGTCGACTGCCGCCGAAGAACGCGAAAACGGAGCCATATCTAATAACTAACGTATTAAGTGACATTAAATTTATGTCTGGCGATGAGTTAATGCCTAATTAACACGTTATCTTATCTCTATGCCGTCACTTTCACTACCATCTAATGTGTAACACAATAATTATGCCGTTAACTCATCGCCAGACCTGGAAGTAATCACATTTAACGCGTTAATTAATGGCGTTATAGACGGTAGTGTATTCCTACTATAATAAAAAAATAAACAAAATAACTACAATAATTGTTTGATGTGACCACCATTTTGATTCAAACATTGAATTACTCTGCCATGCACTCCTTGCGAAACAGACCTCCGGATTTCGTAAATTAATAAACGCATGGTTAACACGGTTTAATAACTCGTTCCTCGTATGTACAGAGGCAAAGTACACTAGCTCTTTTATACACCCCCAGATGTAAAAATCAAGAGGCATCAAATCGGGTGACCGTGGGGGCCAGTTCCAAGGTCCTTGTGGACCAATCCAGCGATCTTCAAACATTAACGTCAACTGCTGGTGCACGGCTCTAGCAGAATGTGCGGGTGCGCCGTCGAGCTGATACCAAATGTTTGCTCTGTTACGTGGAGGTAGAGCATTAAAAAAATCAATTACGAACCCTCCAAGTATTTCCAGGTACTTATCCTTATTTAAATTTTCATCGTATACGTGATACGCCACTCTATTGTCCATAACTAGGCAAAAGACATTAAAACTGAATTGAATTGAAAATGTAGCAATTGTTATGATAACCTGATTATTTCACTAGCCGATTACCAATCGCTCTAATTATGCTAACAGCAAAGTCAGCAATAATAGTTGTAAAGCAGAAGAGTACCAAAAACCATGAGGATTCGCTGTGCGGTACTCCTGCAACTAAGACGTACCCAAATAAAGTACATTTCAACTCCAATAAGCTATCATTTCCCTGGGCTTTACAGTTGAATGGTTCCCGTTCTTGAACTACAACTTTTTCTGATATGTATAAACAGCAATAATTATATTTAATCATAACTGGATGTGGATTGTGTGAAACCTCGATGATGTTGCGTGTTTCTGTTTGGACTTCAGTAACACCAATAAAACCATAGCAATTTGTAGTTAGCTTGAAGATTGAATTCTTGTCTACAATAATGGTTTTGGTGGTGGCTTCTTTGCAGTGAATTGCTATGTGGAGTGGCTCTGTTACCAGAATAAGCCAGATATTTTGTTTCAATTTTTGGACTTTGGCCATGTATTAGAATGTTTCGCAGTTTTCGGGAATGTCTCTGAAGTTTCTAAAGAGCTGTGCCTCGCAGATAGCATTTGCGTCTATTGGATATGTGTAAACATTGGAACACAATTTCTTGTAGGGTGCAAGTTGTTTGCACTGGCTAGGATTTTTTAGTAGTTGCTATGTCAATGAATCGTTATCATGCGCAATGAATTTTTGAGTGAAAGATAAAATGTGATGAATACGAGCGGTGGAACGTTGTGAATGTTTGAGGTTCAGACATTTTTAAAACAAAAACGATTTCTGATTCTGTTTCAAATGCTTCTAATTCAATGATTTCTAAAAATTGGGCTATACTTGAATATTTACCTGGTAGTAATAAGTTATTTCTTAATAGATTTTGAGATATTTCCTTTAATGATGTAATCAGATTATCTGGTTCGATTATGGATGAATGAATTCTTCTTAATCTAGCAAATGTAATATCATTATCTTCAAGAAACAAAAAGCTTCTCATCAGTTTTTCACTTATTTCGAAGAAACCTAATTTTGCTTCTATAAGTGCCAACTTGTCTGATAGCTGGTGAATAGCTCTCTCAATGCTATTCATATTTTTATTGAATTTAGTTTGATCAAATTTGAATTGGTCTATAGTTGTATTGAAACCGTCAATGACTGATCTTGTTACAGAGGTTTGATTCTTCAAAATGTTTTCTATTTTATTTTGATCTGGTTTCAGCTCAAATATACATTTGACGTAGTATTCTCCGTCATCCAAATTGCCAGTTATAGTCTTGAATATGATTCCTAAGCCGTTAATTATTCCTCTCTTTTGTCTTTTCATGTTTGCAGATATTTCAAATAATTTTAATTTTATTGATGAGAATATTTGATATAGAAGAAAGAATTGAGTCTATAATCGATTGGAGGATTATTTCGTTATGTTCGTGTGTCTCTAATAGAATTGATATGTTCTAGTGCACTAGTAACGTCTATTTGTCGTTTGTTATTGTTAGTCTTGTTTAGTCATGTTAGTACACTCCTATAGTGTTTATTGATTATGTCAACACTGTATAGGCTACTGGATAGTGCTGATGCGAACAACACACAAACATGAAATTTAATTTTCGAAATAAGTTTTCATTTTATCGAAATTAACTTTACTTCTTTGATAAGTTCTGTTGTTATGAACAGTAGGTGAATTTCTATGAACTTCAATAATTTTGAAAGGGCCGTTAAATTTATTTTGTAATTTGTCTTTGTCTGCGATTATTTAATGTAGACTTTGTCACCTATCTAAATTGTTATGGATTATTGGATACATGTTGATCAAAGCGGACTTTTGCTTTTTCTGTACCTGCGATTATGCGACTTCTAGGTATTCTATGGTAGTGAGAAATTCTGTTGTTAGGATCTATAATATATTTCGTAATTAATTCTTGGTGATTGTATGTGTTTTCGGGAGGTCTACTTGAAGTGTGATCAAATACGAATTCGTACGTTGTAAAACCGTGTGTTTTGTTCGTTGAACGGTTGTTTGAAATGATAGCGTATGGTAAGATGTTAAATGGGTGTTCATTTGGGTGTTCTGATACATGCATTCGAATCATTTCTAAAAGTGTGGAATGGAATCTTTCGAGAGTTCCATTGGATAGTGGATGTCCTACAATGGAATTAGTTACTTTAATATCGAAGGGAGTACACGAGTCACGGAAAAGAGAGTTATTGACAAAATCGCAATGAATTCGAGTTGGGGTACCGTTGTGTTGAAAATAAACCAAAAGTGTGTTCACTACACTTTTTGCTGTCTTGTCAGGTAATCCGTATGCTTGAGAGAATTTCGTAAGTTCGTGTCATATAGTATAGTATAGTGCGTAATGTCTTGCGGGTACTTCTAGAATGACTATGTTAATCCTTTCAAACGGGGCTCTAGCTGTTTCTGTGATAACTGGAGGTCTAAGTTTTCCTGCATATCTTTGTTTTTTGACAAACTTCACAAGCTTTGATATGCTTTTCTACTTCCTTAGTTATACCGGGCCAATTGAATCGTTCGCAAATTCTACAGATAGTTTCGTTAATACCACGATGAATACTGGTTTTTCCATTATGGTACTGATCCAGGATGATAGGGATCTGATCCTGGTCAGGTGTTTTGAGAATATCGTGACATACTTTAAATTTAGCATCTTTTCCAGGGAATATAAATGAAAGTAATTGTAATATGGGGAGGTCAGGATTATAATATATATATATATATATATATATATATATATATATATATATATATATATATATATATATTATAAATGTCCATTAATTGGGGATTACAGCTTTTGGAAAATTTAAAAGAAAGACTCTTTTAACTATGTCCGAGCTTTCGGAATGATTTTATTCCATCTTCTGGGAAAATAAAATTATATACAAGTAATTAGGAAATTTGATTTGAATTATAATAATAATATAGAAACTCACGTTATTGAGGTTTGTTTTTCATAAACAGACTATAACAGTTGACGAGACAATAACACATTTAAAATTAATACTGATACAAACATAATAAAATCGTTCTTACAAACATAACAATAAAAATAAAATTCGACAAAACGTTGAACAAAATTTTAAAATACATGTAACAGGTAGGTGTTTAAAATGATTACAGGTATGTTATTCATTTGTTGACATTATTATTGTCTTACTATATACTCTATGTGATTGACATATGCCATACATATCATTATCTTCTGCTTTCCACCAAACTAAATAATTATACTCCCACTGATATTTCTACATTTGTGACGTGGTATTAGATATATTGTTCATATTTTTGGATTCGGCATGTAAGATATATGCATATATTTCAAGCAAGTGTTTTATGTCCGTTTTCTTATTAATTAAATTAGTGTATTGAGAAATAAATGCCATTTCCAAAAAGTTTCGTTTATGTTAATTTTTTTCACAAGCTAGAATCTTAACATCTTCATATTTCATTTTATGTTGTGTTGTAGAAACATGTTCTGCTAAAGCACATCTATCTGGATATAATATACTATCGCTTTTATGTGAAGTTATTCTATCTCTAATTGGCCTTGAGGTCTGTCCTATATATATATATCTTATTACAGTTATTGCATGGAATGCATTATATAGCATTTGATAGAGATGTGTTGGAATACGACCTGTGTACGGACCGTTCACTGATCAAATTGAAAAGAATAATAAATATCAAGATAACGTTTATAGAATAAACTAAAGAATCATACTGTGTACTGATATATATTGACATGAAAAAGTTGTTTTGTTTAAGTTGAATGTTCTTGATAGAGTTAAATAACTTTGTTTGTTAAGTCTTAAAAAAAAGACTTTATTTATTAACAAAAGTATATTTAACAAATTTATAGATTCGATGTGCTTCAAACAAGAGTAACTAATGATCTGAATTCTATTACAACTCTACGTATATTTATATGAAAAAACTGCACATGCAGCACTATGTCTAAGGTTACATATATATCTCTTATATTTATTAGACTAATCAGCTATAATGACCATATAACTCCTCCCTTCCTAAGTTTGAGAAAAGGGGGTAACCTTTTCGAGGGTTTTGAGTTCTATGCTCACTTTAGGTTTTCGTTTATTTTTACAATAATAATACAATATAATTATAATTATTACAATAATTATGATAATAAATATTACACTGAATACAGAAACTCCTGTTTCTACAGTAAAGTGTTTAAGGGGGTGAATTTTAAGGGTGTCAATATGTTTTAGGTCATCGTGAATAGAATCTAAGTTTATTTCTTCTAATTGTAGCGGTTCAATCCTTTGAATTAAAGCTTTATCTATCTGTACTGGTGGTAATTTCAATCTTAAATTTATAGTATTTATTTCTTGCGAGTCAAAATGTTTGTTTTTAGTTTTAACCATACATTGTTGCGGAATTATTAAAGATGGTTCATTAATTGTTTCGATAGTTTGTTGATTTGGACATTGGAAGGATAATTTCTCTGTTGGTGATGGCAATATTATAAGAGAGTTGTCTGGTAGTTGAGTTATAGACGTTTCTTTATGATAAATTGGGGTTAAGGGACAATGATTTGTTAAATTAATCGTTTTGGCTACACAAGGTTCACTCTTACTTAACTGACTCTCAAGACATAAATTTATTTCTTCAATCTTTTTACATCTTTTATTAATATTAAAATAATCATTTACAGATATTAGAATATAGGGATTCTTTAAAATCATTATTTTGTTGTCTAGGGGGATTGGATATAATCGATGCATCATATATGGTTTATTAATTATTAATGGTATGGCAATATAAAATATAATTATGTTATTTTTAATAGTTACATCGACATGTGCTACTTCATAAAATTTAACGATGTTATCAAACGGTATTCTTTCTTCAATTTTAATCTTAGAGACAACCTCTTTTAATTCATTGTACTTTAGAATACTATAATGCATCACGTTGACTTTAGCAAAGTTAATTGCAGTTTGGAGATTCGTACGTATTTCTTCTAAGGTCCGAATATTATTTTCAATGTTATCAATCAATAAAATAAACTCCATCATTGATTCGGTTAATTTTATTAGTTCATTGAATCTTTTTTGTATTTGCTTTTGATTCTGATTAATATTAATTAATTGTGTATCGATAGTTTTAGTTACTTTTTTAAGAATTGTTTGAGTGGACGAAATGTCTTGTTGTAAGGTATCTTGGTTCTCTTGCAATATCTTAATATAATTATCGTACCTTTCTCCGTCGTCGGCATCTAAAGTCCCGTAAAGGTATTTATGTACTGTTCCGACCACATTAAGTAATCCGCGTTTAATTCTTTTTGAAGAATAGTGATTTATAAATTCTTCAGTTGTTCTAATGTGTTCTAGTAAATTATTGGTTCTTATTAATAATAGGTCATTCAAGGAGTTTGTTTGATTTTTCAATGTATTAGAAATATTTAATAATATTAATTTAGTCGTTCTTGCACATCTTTTGAAGTTGGTTAGATTTACATGATAATATATGTGATGATAGTTATTAACAATATATGTAGTTCCTAATTTGATTGGCAACACAGGATTCGTCAGCTTCTCTATTTGATATTGGGTGCTGGCTAGAGGGAGTAACAATATCACCAGAAGGATAATGTTCATTGTTCTGTAAAAGAGTTATCTTCTTTTAATGTCTTTTGGATGTCTCTGTCCTTTGAATAATTCTTTCGAATATTTAGGTTTTAATTTGTCTTTATGTATTATTTGAGGGGTAGTCAAAAATTGATGAGTTCCCTCAGGAATTTCAGGGTCATCTTCACGATTATTGTTTAACTTTGATAAAACATTAGCTTTTTTGGCATTTAGTTTTTAATTTCTCGCATGTTGCCGACATATGTGTCAAAATATCATCTTTTTCGATAGCATATATATCCATAGGGGGTCGAGAAAGAGCATCAGCATTTAAATTTTGCTTACCTTTTTTATAGGCAATGGAATAATCGAATTCTTCTAATTTTAAGCGCCATTTGCAAGTAAATTTTGAGTCGCTGTTAATTCAGTTTGCGTTATAAGAACATTTCTAGCCTCAACATTTTGTATTTCGAAACATAATTTATTATTAATCTGAGTAACCAAGGCCTTAAGTTTAAGTATGTAGTCTTGGACAGACTCGTCTTTATTTCTGGTTAAAAATATAAGCTGTTGTTGTAAATTGATTCTTGTTATTGGATCGCTGAATTTTTGTCTAAGGGACAATTTAATCTGATCCCAAGTATCCAAATCTGGTCTAGTTAGTAAAAATTCTTCGGCTGCATTAATTAATTTTGATTTGATGGCTAAATTGACATACTCTTGTTGTGTAATGTCATTATTGAAATATCTAGCATGAAAGGTGTCTATTTGTTTAATAAATGATTCCAGACGAGCTGGTGTACCATCGAAACATTTTAATAAACTAACCGTGGATCTTAAGGCGTCGGCCATTGTAAAATTATTTGTAAAATTAATATCTAATTCAGTTATAGTTTCTAATTGAATTTGTTCAAAATTTATATTTGGGTTATCAATATCAAAATTTTGAGAAGATTTTCCAAATCTAGGATACGTTATATCTAGTACTTTATTTCTAAATTTTTTCATAAAGTTAAGAGTATATATGTATAATAAATAATCAATAAAAATTAAAACATAAAATCAATAATAAATATTCAATAGATAAATTAATAGATAATAATTTCAAATATAAAATCAATAATTAACTTAATTAAACGGAATTACAACTATAAGAAAAGTTTTAAACTCACTCAGAAGCAATGTCTTTTCTCAGTTTGGCTTCCGTTATCTGGTAGATACTGATCCAGGAAGATACACGTCCAGGGGGTAGCTACTAGTAGTGGATGCTAGTTAGACCAATACATCCGGTGGACTTCCAAATACTAGTCAGACTATTATATTTGAAGTCCTTGGGGTTGTTACTGACTTGTTGTGGATAAATCCAAAGGCAAATCAGGAGATCACAGCTATCTCTTTCGTCGCATTACACCTTAACTGTTTGAAAACAGACGGTATCACTGTTAACAATTGGCACTTTGATTTTCACTACGAAATCCGCACAATTTATCGATAACTGATACCGGGTGTATCCTACTGACTGCGCCAGTTAAATAACTTTGTTTGTTAAGTCTTAAAAAAAAGACTTTATTTATTAACAAAAGTATATTTAACAAATTTATAGATTCGATGTGCTTCAAACAAGAGTAACTAATGATCTGAATTCTATTACAACTCTACGTATATTTATATGAAAAAACTGCACATGCAGCACTATGTCTAAGGTTACATATATATCTCTTATATTTATTAGACTAATCAGCTATAATGACCATATAACTATAGTAACAGAATAGAATTATAGTTGATTACAGTTTTACACACATTTTGCAGTTTCACTAATTTTATTTTCTGTTTGTTTTACGTTGATTCTGCTGCATTTGTAAATCTCAACAGGTTATGGGCCCAGAAAAGCAACGGAAATAAAAATAAGATTTGTGTGTTTAAAAAGAAAGGCGATATAAAGTTAAAGAAAATCACAACAGAGACACGAAGCAATTTTTGCATAACGAAAAATGGCTGACGAAACAAAGATGAAATTTGTGAAATTGAACAACACCAATTATAGCAATTGGAAATTTCGCATGGAGATGTTGCTCGGCAAGCAAAAATTGTGGAGAAAGGTGATTATTGGCAAAAGACCAGCGGCTACAGTTGGCGTTAGTGGTGCTATCACAAATCAAAATGATCTGAACGAATGGGACGGATACGACGAACAGGCAAGGTCGTCGATTGGTTTGGCTGTCGAAGACAATCAATTGGGGCATACTCCTACAAAAGGGACGGCAAAAGCAATGTGAGATGCGCTCAAGGAGTACCATGAAAGAAATACATTGACAAATAAAGTATTTTTGATGCGATCGATTTGCTCTTTGAAGATGGCGGCGATATTCGTACACATATTGCAAAAATTCAAGACTTGTTTACGAAATTGCGTGACCTTGGTGAAGATGATTTATCAGACAAATGGAGTGCTGCAATGTTGCTAAGTAGTTTGCCAGTGAGCTATGATGCGCTGATCACTACACTTGAATCACGAAAAGAAGAAGTCACGTTTGCATTCGTTCAACAGCGGTTAATAGCAGAATATGATAGACATGCGGCTGCGACTAGCAATTCAGGTGAAACTATATTACAAATTGTTTCGAAGGGTGGAAAGGCTAAAGTTTGTTTTTTTTTTGCAAAGAGGAAGGCCATTTTAAGAAGGATTGTGCAAAGTACAAAGCATGGTTGGTAAAGAAGGGTGGCAAGTATGACAATGCTAATAAAGGTAAACATTTTTGAGCAAAAGTCATCGAATAAGGATTTTCTGTTTACGATTGCATGTAATCGCAAGCAACGCAAATTCAATTGGGCAGTTGATTCGGGTGCGATAAGACATGTATTAAGCGATAAACGATGTTTTAAGCATCTTAACGAATTATACGAAGGCTCGGTTGAACTGCCAAATGGTGAAAACAAAATTGTATGCGGAATTGGCACCATGGAACTGGAGCTCTTAGATAGAACTGGTTTCATCAGCAGGATGAAACAAGATGAAGTTTTGTTTGCACCGAACGTGAATTGCAACTTGCTTTCAGTTGGACGGCTAACAAAAAGTGGTTTGCGTGTTGAATTTTATGACGGCATTTGTGAAATTAAACACAATGGAAAAATAGTTGGCATTGCGGACTATATTGGTGGACTGTACATTTTGCAGCAACGTGATTCAGCTTGAGTGGCGCTTGCGCACAACGACAAATGTATTCATCAATGGCATCGTAAAATGGGACACAGAGATCCAGAGGCAATTCGAAAAATGCAATCAGAAGGATTGATTGAAGGACTTGAAATCATTGATTGCGGTATTGTTGAAACGTGTCAGACTTGTGCTGAAGGTAAATTGACAAGATTACCATTTCCTAAAGCGTCGAAAAGAGACTCAACAGAGACATTGGATTTGATTCACACCGATGTATGTGGGCCTATGCAGACGCAAACACCCCGCGGCAAGCGGTACATCGTTACTTTTATTGATGATTATTCAAGTTGTACGGTGATTTATTTATTGGCACAAAAATCTGAAGTCAAGAACTCGATGAAACAATTCATTGAATTTTGTAAGACGAAATTCGGAAGAAAGCCAAAAGTTAGGTGGCGAATATACTTGAAAAAGTTTAAGGAATTTTCTCAAGTTCGAGGGAATTCAGATTCAGTTGACAGCAGCATATAGTCCACAGCAAAAAGGAAAGGCCGGAAGAAAGAATCGCACATTAATTGAAATGGCGCGTTGTATGTTGATTGATGCGAAATTGCCATACAGTTTTTGGGGCGAGGCAGTTGCAACGGCGCATTTTATACAGAATCGTGTGATTACAAAAGCAACAAACATGACACCATTTGATCTATGGAATGGAAAGAAACCAGGTACAGAAGTTTTCCAGATTTTTGGTTCCAAATGTTACGTTCATGTACCAACGGAAAAGAGACAAAAGCTCGACAAGGCGGCAGTTGAAATGATATTTTTGGGCTACGATGAAGATTCGAAGGCTTATCGATGTGAGTGAAACGAAAGAGGTTGTCATTAGTCGAGATGTTCGTTTTCACACATTGAATCGAGACAAAAGCAGTGAAATTTCGATTGAGCTGACGGCTGGAAATCATTCGAATGCTAAATTACCGGTTCAGGAGGAACTGCTAGCAAGTGAAACGCTAAGTGAAGGAGGAGTCACTAGCGAGTGTAACGCCTATTGGACAGTCAACTCAGGCAGTAAATGAGGTTCCAGAGGTGAAGCCACGTGTATCAGCCAGACCAAACAAAGGTGTACCGTCACGACGTTTAATCGATGAGATGATGCTCATGAAAGAAATCATGGAACTAAGAAACTATACGGAAGCCATTGAGTGTGATCAAAGGGAGCATTGGCTTGTAGCTATGCAAAATGAAATCGCATCGCATGAATGAAATGAAACTTGGGAGCTAGTCGATTTATCAGCGGGAAAAACGGCAATCAGTGGCAACTGGGTGTTTAAAAGAAAAACAAGAGCTGACGGTGAAATTGAACGTTTCATGGCGAGATACGTTGCACGAGGTTTTTCACAAAAATACGGTGAAGATTATGATGAAGTTTTGGCACCGGTTGTATTACACAAACGCTTAGAGCATTGTTATCAGTGGCAGCTAAAAGAAATTTGCTGGTTTATCATTTGGATGCAGAAACAGCATTTTTGAATGGAAAGCTGACCGAGACGATTTACATGAAACAATCATAGGGCTTCGAAGACAGTGATACATCAAAGGTATGCTTACTAAAAAAAGCATATATGGTTTTAAGCAAGCGGCGAGATCATGATTTGATGTGCTAGACAAAGTTCTTGAAAGTGGCGGATTCCAGCAGAGCTAAAATGATCCTTGTTTGTACTCGAAGAAAATTAATAAAAGTTTTTGCTATGTAATCGTTTACGTAGATGATTTGCTCATAGCGTGCAAAACGATGGAACAAAATTTGGGTCCAATAAATCACTATTTGGGCATGGAAGTGAGAAGGGATGTTGATGGTAATTTAGCATTATGTCATTCAGCATATATTCAACGAATTGCATCTGATTTTGGTCTCAAGGATGCAAAAGCAACAAGGACACCAATGGATGTAAACTTGAAAGTAACAGAATGTACAGACAACTGGTTGGACGATTGCTTTATTTGTCGGTAAACACAATACCAGATATTTCAGCGAGCGTTAGTATTTTGGCGCAAAAGGTAAAAAAGCCAACATTTGAGGACTGGAATCAGCTAAAGCGCGTAGTAAAGTATTTAAATGGAACGCATGACATGAAACTGATGTTGAGCAACAACTCATCAGACAATCGTTCATTGTTTGGATATGCGGACGCTACATGGGCAGATGACAAAATTGATCGAAAGTCAAATAGTGGTCGAATCTTTCACATCAATGGTGATACAATCAGCTGGTTGTGCAGTAAGCAAAGCATTGTCGCAACATCATGTGAGGCTGAGTACATTTCAATGTCTGATGCGGCAAAAGAAGCGAAATGGTTAAGACAGCTATTAGGTGAGATGAACGAAAACGTTAACAAACCAATAGTAATTTATGAAGACAATCAAAGTTGTATCGATTTGGTTGCGCGACAACAAATTCTCCTGCAAGACCAAGCACATCTATACAAAGTACAAGATGATTCGTGATTTGGTGAAGCAAAATGTCATAAGATGCGAGTATTGTCCAACGGAAGAAATGGTTGCTGATCTACTGACGAAGCCATTAGTAGTGATGAAACACAACCATTTACGGGAAAAGTGCAATGTTGTTCAGTGAACGAGGAGTGTTGGAATACGACCTGTGTACGGACCGTTCACTGATCAAATTGAACAGACTAATAAATATCAAGATAACGTTTATAGAATAAACTAAAGAATCATACTTTGTACTGATATATATTGACATGAAAAAGTTGTTTTGTTTAAGTTGAATGTTGTTGATAGTAACAGAATAGAATTATAGTTAATTACAGTTTTACACACATTTTGCAGTTTCACTAATTTTATTTGCTGTTTGTTTCACGTTGATTCTGCTGCATTTGTAAATCTCAACAAGATGATGGGGGTGACTTATCTTTGATTCTGGAAAATGCAGCATTGATTGTTAAAACTGTCTTATTTGCTATTCTCAATCAAATTTCCTAATTACTTGTATATAATTTTAGTTTCCCAGAAGAAGGAATAAAATCGTTCCGAAAGCTCGGACATAGTTAAAAGAGCCTTTCTTTTAAATTTTCCAAAAGCTGTAAGCCCCAATTACTCGACATTTATAATTTAAATTTGACAGCATTAACTCACTTTGGCATAATATATATATATATATATATATATATATATATATATATATATATATATATATAACATAAAAATAAGATGAAGCTCTACACCTTTATTATTTATAAAGGTGTCGAGCTTCATATTATTTTTATATTTTATATCTCATTCATTAATGAACTAATAGATTTCTTTAATTATATATATATATATATATATATATATATATATATATGTATATATATATATATATATATATATATATATATATATATATATATATATATATATATATACATCCTGCTATGAATGTGGCGTCCTTTCAGAAGACAACCATATGGCGTCTGCCAGAAATAAGGTATTTGCGTAAGATTTGATAGAGTATTGTGGATCGGCCAATTATTTGCATCTCAGAGCTAATTTCAAATCAAAGATAAAATGATAAATAGGAAAGTTTAATATTCAATATAATGGTGCGTCCAGGCGTTATGACATACCTTACAGCGCCCATAGTATATCTGTCCACTTAATACACAATGCGACTTCCTCAATGTATACTTTTTGACAATTTACCCACAATACGGACTCCTACAATGTTGCCAAACATCTTTCCTTGTTATAAAGTAGCGTATTAGAGTCCCATTAGTAATTATTGTATTATAGAATTATATTTATTATTTTTATTTATAGCAATGATTCATGAAATACTTATTTGCAATTCTATTTAAAGTGGTCGAAGTCCAACCGTCAGAATTATTGTTCAAAATTTTAGAAACATGCTAACCTAATATTACTGAATAAACTAACTTTGAATTTAATTGAAAGTTCAATACTCAAATGCAAATAGTTAAACATATGAAATATTGTTACTTTGATTCTTGTACTCGTAAGACAGGGTCAAATATTTTATTTCTTCATTTTTGTATTATGGTGCAGAAAATAAAATCAGATTTGAGTATAGTAACCTTTTGTCTTAATTTCTTGAAAAATTGTCACTTTCCTTTTTCAAGTTGAGTAATTATTAAGACAAATGATAATAAACTTATTGGTATATCTGTTGAAGTTTGTTCGCACAATCACATGGATTTTGAATATATCGAAAAGATGTTTATTTAAAATAAAAACTGGAATAGGTACATAATTTCTACGGAATGCGAATATAAGGTATTTAATTTAATAACTCGTCACAAAAATGTTAGTCATTTTCTACGAACAAAAACTGTTTCTGTGATTATATTATACTATTTAATTTAAAACAATAGGTGAGCCTAATAAGTTGAAAAGATGGTTGACAGCGGACGGATTTTAAAAACAGAATTCTCTAGAAAAATCCGATATAAAATGTAAGTGACATATCAACTTTCACTTCATACCAACTAAATATTACAGATGTAGTTAGTGGACCGAAGAAGAAAATTCCTCAATTTTTCGCAAGAAAATCATAATGCTTTTATTTTATTAGATATCCTGATAATTGAAATCAAACAGAGTAAGTTAAACTATATATTCTTTCAAAACACAAAATCACAATAAAGACAAAACAATGTTTAATGTAGCCTCTAAAAAAAATGTTATTCTAACAGAAAATTAAATATTGCAGTCACCCTATTAAACATTTGGATATCATCTAGTATATTTATATTATTTTATTTATTTAATATATGTTCTTCCAATAATTTTATCACAATAAAAAGTAATAAAAGAAACTATTTGAACAAATTAAACACAGCCATATTCCTAACGAAGTTATACTTATGTCATGAGATACAAAGGAAATAATTATTCTGATAGTATTGGGTAATAAACAGCTTGAAAAGAAATATTTCTAGTTTTTCTTAAAAGTTCATAATATAATTGCATTGTTCTATATTCTGAACACTACGAAATTGAGAATAAAACTAATATAAATTCTTAAGAAATAAATAAGTATATGTAATAGAATGAGCTATTCAAATTAACTAAACATAGTCTTATTTATAATAAGAGTTGTTGCAAACTTATACAATAAGGGATTGAAAGAAAATATTCTTACTAAAAAAATAATCTAGTATAGTAATAAGAGTTAGTCAGTATCTGAATCATTTATCTGTTTTCTTGTATATAAGTTATGTACAAACACTTTGATTTTTTTCCAGTCCTTGTTTTGAAATGTTTCAGAATGCTCATTTCTCAGCTGTTCACATTCATGTCTCTTCGGAGGTTTTCTTTCTTCCAAATGTATTTTGAAAAATTGTTTCACGATTTTTTTTTGAGCGATTGTCCAAGGTACCAATTTTCTTTTCTTACCCTTCTTATCTCTCACATTAGTTCTACCTATTGTACTCGGTGTATCCTTTTTTTCCATTTTCTGGTCATCTATATTATCTGCAACTTCAGAGTTGCTATGAAGATATGGTATCTGATCTCTCAAGACAATTTCATCTTCACTATCAGGATCTTCACAGTTGTCACCTCTATCAAGTAAATCTTCATCAATATTGACATCGATTTCATCGAGAGTTCTACCTCTGTATTCTTTAAGAGACCCACCTTCGAGCAGCAAAAGTAATTTTGAAATCTTGGCAGTCTGATGCACATCATCTGGAAGTCTATACGAATTTTTGTGTACACCAATAGTATGTCCCATAAATGCTGCCAGCTGATCCACTTCTGTTTCTTTTAGAGAAAATAATTGTGAAAGTGTCGCTAAATGTTTTCGTAATCGGGTACAAGTGATTGATGAAGGATTTTTAGCACCACTTGAACGAGCATATTTCTCTAAAACTTTGTAGCCCGTCAAAGTTGTCTGAAGGCCTGGTTTACCAAATAGATAAGGATTTTTTTTATCAATGAAATTTGATCGCACTAATAAGAGTACTCTAATATGGTCCTGCACATCTGCACTGAATAACAAAGCAACTCCTCTTCCCCTTTTACCCCGGATTACAATTCTTTTGAAACTTTTCATTAATAGTTTTTCTGTGGATGATACAAGTCAAACTCTTCATAATCAGTGTTTTTATTTGTTCCATAATTAGTATAAGAATATACTGAAATTCTTTGGAGTTCCCCTGGCCTTTTTCTATTAAGCAGAATAACCCTACAATATATCGTTTGCAATAATGTTATGTATGCTTCCTTATTATTGGGATCTAGGGCTAACAGATCCACTGCTTCTTTAGCTTTTTCAATTAAATGTTGTTTCAATATTTTCAAACCGTCTGCGAGAGGCACTATTGTAATTTTATTCCACTTTTTCATATTAAGATCACTCCCTGCTTGACTTGATATTTCAAATCTCCAATTAGTATTTATTAGATGAATCATATTTTTTAGTCTTATTTCTTCTTCTGCTGTTGAGATAGATACAATTTTTTTTGTTAAATGCAGCGAGAGTGCAATTTCACAGCACTGTTTGAGTGATGTTCCGATATTCATTGCATAGGTAGGAGCATTGTACAATTCCTCATTCTCATCGTACTTTGAGACTTTTTTCGTTGCCTCAATAATTGCATCAAAATATTGCGGCTGCAATGCTTGAAACAAATTACCAATATTTGGATCTCCCTCTTTTAAGATCAGTAATAATCGAGAAAGCTCTCTCATTTTTCTAGAAGTGACATTAATGAAGTGTCTTTCCCTATGTGTTTTCAGATAACGAGCTCCAAAACAACATATAAGTGGATCTTTCTTAGCTTCTAAGCTGATTTTATCGGGTCTCATTCGGGGAAACACTTGTTCTTTTAATTGTTTATCGACGCGACCATTAAAATTTTTGGCTAAAATATTTTGACCTTCAGCTTGTGCTCGATTCTCGTTTTTATTTGCAGTACACTTTTTCCGATGTCTGCATAAAAGCTTGGCCGAGTAGAAACCAAGACATTCCGAACAAGGTATGGAGTTTTGATTTTTTAACAGAGGGGATCTCACTGGCTTGACTGCACCAGTCATATTTTTTATATAATTGCCTTTTTTTCTCAAATTACTGATTAAAGTCATTCTTTCTTTGGACTTTGGTTTGAGTACCATTATTTTCTCAACTTCGAGTTCATAAGGATGAATCCTCTGAATATGTCTAGCAAAATTGAGTACTTCATTCTCACAAAAATAGCAAAAATCCGGCTTCCTTATTCTTTTTGTTTGCTTATTGCGAGAGGCACGATTTACCATTGAGGATTTTCTCCCTGTTATTTGCTTCGAAGAATCTTCGGTGGAAGATATATTTTCCAACATGTTAAGATCCTTCTTTATAAGAATTTTAGGTACATCTTCAGTATTTAATGTAACATCTATGCAAATCTCGTCAACATTATTTCCGTCTTCATCTACAAAACGTTTGATTGCAGAAGTTGAAAGGTTGTTACTTAAATTCATAGAAGAATTGTAGATTGTATTATTCGAAGAATTAGCTTCAGATAAACTTCTTGATGAATCAGAAAATATAGATCTCAAATAAGGTTTTTTTCTCTGATACTGAAACAATAACGAATTATTATTGAAATATATTTGAAAGCAGTAACGAAAAATACATACATCTGCCAAGGGGTTGTATGATGGATCCTTATCAGAATCATCAAATGGAGAATCTGGCTGTAAGGAAGGTTTTATGATCACTATATAATATATTTGTAATATATAAGGGAATTACCACACTATTGATTTGATTTCTATTCTCTGCAGAATAAGTTTTGGCTAAATCGTAAGAATCAGATGGAGTATAAATCTAAAATACAATTAGGTCAATGAATTTTCATGTTAAGTAATTTGTAAGTCTTACTTCCACCTCCGAAAAATTTCCACTAGGTGGTGTACTTGATAAATCTAGATCACCCTATAAATCAAATAATCTAGTTGAGTGGTTCATAAACAAAATTAAAATACGTGCGATAGATCATTGGATTCCGAACAAAAGTTAGAAAAAGTTTGAAACTCCAATATAACAATTGTCAATGGTTTTGCAACAGCAATAGATCTATAGATATCTACTCTTCGATAAAATAAATATTACAATTTAATTATTTTTATCTAACTGATCAATAAACGATAGATATCAATATTCTCTATAAATTATAACATTTTAGTGATCAAATTCAATTCCGTTAGCATAAATTCAAGGGATAAAGGCAACTGCAGGCGCACAAATACTAGTTGAAGTCAGTATGGATGTGAGCTAACTAACAATAAGTGTTTCCGAAGAGGACGGAGTCAGCAGTTTATTATGACATATTATATTTGAAAAAGAATATAAAAGGTGTCGATTTGACCTAGTGCACAGTTTTTTTCTGAGAAATACTCTCAGGTCACTTGAAAATGAGGTAGAAGATCGACGGGATTGCATTATCCAATTTTGATTATTTATATTACTTTTCAGCATAAAAGGAATTTCATAAGTGACACAATATTTTCAGTATTTGACAAAACGCTGATGTTCCTGATTTTTGTCCGAATGTCTTCATATGATATTTATTAATATGATTTTTGTTTAAATTATTTGTTGATAATAACAATTTTCAGATAAATAGGCGCTGAGCAAATATGTATATATATATATATATATCTTGTATACATGATTAATACTTTTTAATAATTTTACAAATTATTTATTATTAAATCAAATTTAGAAAAATAGATGATGGACAAACATGAACGAACTACCTAACAGATCCAGATATATTTTCTATACTTTATTAAAATAATAATTGAATAAATGATAAATGAAATAAACTTTTAAGAGAACTAACAAAATTATTTTATTTATAAGAAGTTATAGTTTAAATTCAGATTCACCAAGAATACCACCACTCAAAGATTGTTTTCGAGTAATAAGTTTTATCAATTCTTATGTTGGATAGTCAGTAACGAGGAGTTGACTCAATGACAATAATTATTATTAACATGCGTGTGTGAATCTTCAAAACATATGCTAGCTATTGCAATATTGCTATATATGCACAACGTTTTCATTTAGAGAAAGTACGACAACTTGAATAATTGAAATAGAAAAAAATTATCATAGGAGTGATTCGCGCGGTAATTTTTCTCTCTAATTTTCCTGAGTATATCAATAATTAGGTATATAATAACTATAATAGAAAACTTTTACCTTATTCTGCTGTATTTTATTTGATGAACTGGCGCAGTTAAAAGAATTATCCCTTTCAGTTACGACTCTCAAAGGTGAAAGAGTTACATTACACATCCTATTCTTAAAAACATTCATATTTTCTGTGTTGTTCTGCAATATCATCTTATCATTATCAACAATAAACAGTATTGAGAAAAGCAACTACCTTTGATTGAGCTAAGGCCATTATTTCACTTGTTCTTCGGCTGTACATGTTTGCAAACTCAACTAGATCACTCAAAGGTTGTAGATATAATACATGCTACTGATATTCATAACCTAGTACTTCATAAACAAGCGATGGCGCGAATGGGATCCAGAAAATAACGGTTTTAACGTATTTTTGAACTTATTACAATTCTTTTCAATGCCAAACAGAGGCGGGCTGAGCAAAATTGTATTATACAGTGTTAGATATTTACTCACATAAAATTAATTTTGCTATTCTAATAAGTCAAAAATAAAAATTATTAGTAAATAATGTATCAGTAGAATACAGTTTGAAGTAATTACTATCTTTACAAATATAGATGAATGGTTGTAAAAGTCTCAATCCGAATTCAAATTATCTTTAAATTGAAAATGTTTTTTTTGATACTAAAATTATTATTATCTTGAAGCTTCTCTTTGTTATATATAATTTGTCAATAATTATTCTATTTACTTTACATTAACAAAAATTTTTTTCAGATTTAATCGCAAAGACTTATTCTTGTTAAATTCTTTGAGTTTAAACTATTAGTTTATCCAATAATTTGAGAGTTTTCAAATTGTAAGTGATCAGGTACTATTTTCTCAAGTTCCAGAAAAATATTTGAAATAAACAAAACTTTTTTTGTTAACAAAGTTTGAAGGTTAAGACATAATTCATTGGAATATCAGATGAAAAATGAGCGGGATAAAACTTTCGCTAGCTATTGCAATAATATTCGCCACAACGTTTTCATTTAGAGAAAGTACGACAACTTGAATAATTGAAATAGAAAAAAATTATCATAGGAGTGATTCGCGCGGTAATTTTTCTCTCTAATTTTCCTGAGTATATCAATAATTAGGTATATAATAACTATAATAGAAAACTTTTACCTTATTCTGCTGTATTTTATTTGATGAACTGGCGCAGTTAAAAGAATTATCCCTTTCAGTTACGACTCTCAAAGGTGAAAGAGTTACATTACACATCCTATTCTTAAAAACATTCATATTTTCTGTGTTGTTCTGCAATATCATCTTATCATTATCAACAATAAACAGTATTGAGAAAAGCAACTACCTTTGATTGAGCTAAGGCCATTATTTCACTTGTTCTTCGGCTGTACATGTTTGCAAACTCAACTAGATCACTCAAAGGTTGTAGATATAATACATGCTACTGATATTCATAACCTAGTACTTCATAAACAAGCGATGGCGCGAATGGGATCCAGAAAATAACGGTTTTAACGTATTTTTGAACTTATTACAATTCTTTTCAATGCCAAACAGAGGCGGGCTGAGCAAAATTGTATTATACAGTGTTAGATATTTACTCACATAAAATTAATTTTGCTATTCTAATAAGTCAAAAATAAAAATTATTAGTAAATAATGTATCAGTAGAATACAGTTTGAAGTAATTACTATCTTTACAAATATAGATGAATGGTTGTAAAAGTCTCAATCCGAATTCAAATTATCTTTAAATTGAAAATGTTTTTTTTGATACTAAAATTATTATTATCTTGAAGCTTCTCTTTGTTATATATAATTTGTCAATAATTATTCTATTTACTTTACATTAACAAAAATTTTTTTCAGATTTAATCGCAAAGACTTATTCTTGTTAAATTCTTTGAGTTTAAACTATTAGTTTATCCAATAATTTGAGAGTTTTCAAATTGTAAGTGATCAGGTACTATTTTCTCAAGTTCCAGAAAAATATTTGAAATAAACAAAACTTTTTTTGTTAACAAAGTTTGAAGGTTAAGACATAATTCATTGGAATATCAGATGAAAAATGAGCGGGATAAAACTTTCGCAAATAACTACTTTCTTATTAACTTCCCAGAGGAAGTTATAGTAATGGGTTCGATTTTGAAAATCTGTAATTGTGCATATTTTCGCGGTTTGAAGGTTGCAAAATCCGAATCATACCTTTTTGATGTGATGTCTGTGTGTGTTTGTGTACGTATGTGCGTATGTGTGTATGTACGTTCGGATTTTTTCGCCTCGATTATCTCGCGAACCAGTTATAACCTTGACACGTGACTAGGCTTATTCGACGCGTAATCACGTAATTAAGATCTGAAAGAGTTTTTAGCAGGATTGTTTGAGCCGTTTTTTGGAATGAATAAAAAAACTTCTGGGAAGTTAGTCGTGTGGACTGCAAAGGTCGCACTCACACGACTTCTGTACTGTAGGACAGGCCCACTGGTTATTAGTAATGTGCTATTTTATACTTTTCAGTACATCATCTAATGAGGTTAGTTCTAGATTATTTGAAGTGCTATTTGTTGAAGAATTTTTTGAGATAATCTGAAATCGAGTAGTTATAATGCCGTTTCTTGGCTCAGAGGGATAAATTATTTTCTATAATACCTAGCTGCTCTAATAGAATAGAGATTATTTGTTCAAAGTCAAATACTATAATATTATTCTATTTATGAACAGCAGTTATTGTCAATACATAAATCTTCTAAAATAGTAATTAAAATCAAAATTTTCAGTCAAAATGATTAAAGTTAAATTGTCTTATTTGAAACCCTACTTTAGGAGATTAATGAAGACGAAAATTACTGATAATAGTACTTGTTGGAATAATGAAATACTTTACGAACTAGAGTGGCATAATCAGATATTACCGTGATATGATATGGATATCATTTTTGTCACGACACTTCGAAGTAGGTATCATAAAACATACTTTATTATGTTGCTTTAAGTAATTCTTAAACAAGATTGAATATATCTAGAATTAATCTTGTTAAGAGAAACAAACCCAATTAGGGCTCGAAGCCTGTCTTCAAGGATTGCGAATCATGGTAGTTCAAAAATCCTATCCTCATCCATACATTCATGTACATACTAACGTATCGAATACATGTTTCAATTGAATCCGACGTTGCCAAATGGAGGACGTCACATTGTGTACAATCTTTGAAATATATACATATTGTATATATCTGTACAAATATTGGAGCGCCACCAGACGATAATTTGTCGAACTAAAATTATTGAACTCTTTTCACTCAACATACGTTATGGCTTCCGATCGCCGAAATTGAAAACTTTTATATTTCAGAAACCTTTCAGGGTAATACAATATTTTTTATATTGTCATATAGTAGCCGATTAGATGCGTAGATGGAGATGATGGCGACCAATAAAACCTAAATTCAAATAAGATATAGACAAAAGACATTGTGACGTCCTATATACGGATGGAGTATTGTACAGGACGCCACAATGAATGATAGCATGCACAAATATGGACGGAGCATTGGTAGCAGGATAATATATATATATATATATATATATATATATATATATATATATATATATATATATATATGTATATATACTTCACATCAAATTTAACGCACCACTAAAATTTTATACAATTGCAAAATTAGTTTTCTCGAGAATTGTTTCATCGATTTTAATGAACTTTTTTTTTAAATTAAACTTTGAACTCTTAGGAATGCCCTAAAAATTGAAAATTGGGTTTCAAATAAAGTTTTAGGTATATACAGGGTGTTTGAAAATAAACATGTTTGGTGCTTCACATTTGTCGCAACCTGTAGAATTTCCCAGGAGCACAAGTAGGTGTATGTCTAACGAAGAATAAAGCCCCGTCATCTCTGAGTATTTTATTTTTTATTTTAGGTTTTATCTCTATTTTTAAATTAAGTACATACTTTAATATCAAAGTTATGCATTTATCTTATTCAACTCAATCAAAGCTTAATTGTAAAAATTGATAATTGAATTGAAACTGTAAACACTAAAAGAGAACGAAGGAAGTCAATATCGTGTGTTTCCTCCCCTACTTCTGATAACCGCTTGACATCGACGATTCATACTTGAAACCAGACGTCTAATTAAATCTTGATCGATATTGTCCCATATAGTCCTACCAATGTTCTCTATATCATTCAAACAGGCAGGTAATGGTTGATGATCTTTTAGTTGCCTACCTACATGATACCATAAATGTTCAATTGGGTTGAGATCTGGACTCCGGGGTGGCTAGTTCAAAGTCTGGATATTCACCTCATGCAAATAATTTTCACTATTCTTGCAACATGCGGTCTGACATTGTCATGCATCAGTATGAAATTATCCTCTATATAACCAGCGAAAGGGACAACATGCTCAGACATAATGTCTATGATCTACCTTCCACTATTTAAAGGTTCACTGCGCAAAGAAACAATGTCTGTACTAGCTGTTATTCCAACCCAGAACATCACAGAGCCTCCATTAAATAACTGGGTTTGGCAAAAATTGCATTGCGAGTAACGTTCATTTGGTCGTCAAATTACCCTTACGCGTCGGTCGTTGCTGCAGAGAGAAAACCTCGTCTCATGGGTGAATAAAACTTGCTCCCAATCTTCAGCAGCCCAGTTTACGTGCTCCCTGGTAAACAGAAGTCTTAGTCGTTTATGATCTGCACTCAACTGTGGTCCTCTTTCTGCCAGACGTATTCTTACATTCTAAGTACTGACGTGGATATTTTGAGCAGTGTTTAGTTGTACCTGCAGATGTCTTGACCTCACAAAACGTTGCCTTAAGGCATTTAGTTGTAAAAATCGGTCATGAATAACAAATGTTACTCGATGTCGTCCTTGTTCACGTCGCCTGTTGTGGTCGTTAGTTTCTTGAAAACGTCGAAACATTCGTAATATTGTCGAATGAGAAACACCCAGTCTCCTGCCTACAGTTCGAAAGCTCAATCCTTCCTGAATTAACGTCGACGCCATCACACATTCATCATGGGATAAGTTTCTTGTTTGTCGCTCCATTTTTGCAATATTAACAATAACAAAGATAAATTACAAAGTAAACAAAAATGACTTCTCATTAAATGACAAGTAGTGTCACGTATTTTGATTTATATAGCCTACCTTATTCTACGCGATGGACAATACGATCATGATTCCTTTTGTAAACCAGCAAACAGCAAAATGCTTAGAGAACATGGGGCTATACTTTTGGTTAGAAAGATAACTATTGGTGTACCTGGCAAATTCCACAGGGTGTGACAAATATTAAGCACTAAACAGTTTTATTTTCAAACACCCTTTATATAACTAAAAATTAAACTGAAACAAAATATTCAATTGTTTGGCGTTTCTGAAAGTTCAAGGTTTAATTTAAAAAAAAGTTCATTAAAATCAATTGCGCAGTTCCCGAGAAAACTAATTTTGAAATTGTATAATATTTTATTGGTGCGTTAAATTTGATGCGATGCGAAGTGTATATATATATATATATATATATATATATATATATATATATATATATATATATATATATATACTTAGAAAATTAATAGGGAAATAGAGCTTGTAAGGTAATATTTTGGAACTTACGTTAGTGAGGGTATATACCTATGATGGTGAAATTGACGTTAAAATTTTTACAATAAAAGACATGACTGAACATATAACAAACAATAAATAACATGAATGATCAAAAACACAACCAAATTAATATATAAATTATAAAATTCCACCTTTTGTTTACAGACAGATGTATTGCTGTTCATCTATGTTTCATTATTATTAATATCAAGTGATAATAAATCTGAATATACTTCGCTAAGGTGACTAATATCCGTTTTCTTATTGATAGCATTAACAGTTTTATCTTTGTAAATGAATGCCATTTCAAGAAAACATCGCCGTCTTTGATTCTTTTCGACTGCAATAATTTTAGCAGAATCATAATTCATTTTGTGTTTTAGTGAATTGACATGTTGCCCTAGAGTATACCTATCAGGGTATAATATGCTATCACTTTTGTGGGATGTAATTCTGTCTTTTAGTTGTCTAGAAGTCTGGCCTATGTATTTCTTGTCACAATCCTGACATGCGATACAATAAATAACATTAGATTGGGACATGTAAGAGATCTTATCTTTTAATTTTGAAAACACCGTATTCAAGTAAGTTCAAGTATTCTTACATCTAAATAGTTGGGCATTTGTTGAGTGTATTCCACGATTGAGTACTCAGCATATCTTTACAGGGTGTTAAGAATTTACAGTTTTATTATTAAATCATTCAATGTGTAATATTGAGCTTATTTTAAATGAGACACCCCGTATTTTATTAATTCACCATGTCAAAAAAGAATTCTTCTTTCGAATGGTATAAGGGTGTCCTATATCTAGGTATTATACTTTTCTTGCAATTTACAATTTTCTTAGATTTAATGGTAAATCGATTTTAAAACAAAAAATGCATACATAATCTAGTTGGTACCTAACTTAATGTCATTTTATGACATTTCTCTTTTAATTATCTTAACAATCCTGTGCTAGTTTCAAATTTTATTGTTACTAAAAATGAAGCAGTACCCGTTAAACGAAAGACTCGACATGATACTTTGCTTTGGGGAATGTTTAGAAAATTGTCTCCTAGCATCTAGAGTTTACGCTCAAAAGTACCCTGATAGAGCTCACCCAAAAAGTTTTTGAAAGACTACTCAATAGATTCCGTGATACTGGTAACGTTGCATACGAGAAGTTGAATAAAACTAAACCAGTTACTGGTGACAACGCCAACGAATTTGATATACTGCTGTCGGTTACGGAGAATCATCATACTAGTACTAAAAAAATTTCAAGTGAATTAGGAATAAGTCAAATGAGTGTGTATAGAATACTTGAGAAAAATCGCTACCATCCATATCATATTCAACTACACCAGCAGTTGAGAGAACAGGACTGTGATAAATATCAAAATTTTTGTTTATGGACTTTGGATAAAGTTGGAGAAGATCCTGATTTTTTTAATTATGTATTGTTTACCGATTAATCTATTTTCCACAATAATGGGTTAGTAAATATACATGATCTCCATTATTACGATACAGTAAACAAACATTAATTTCGTACTGTTGATCGCCAACACCGATGGAGTGTAAACGTTTGGGGAGGGATTGTGGGCGAATATGTTATCGGCCCGTATTTTTTTTGACGGTCACCTGAATGGAAGAAGATTTTTTAATATTTTGAAAAAAGACTTCTGGACCTTTCTCAAAAACCTACCACTTACCATCCGAAAGAAAATGTGGCTACAATTGGACGGAGCTCCTGCCCACTTTTCACGTGCTGTTAGGAACTACCTTAATAGAAAATTTAGAAATAAATGTATAGGTAGAAGCGGTCCTTATAATTGGCCAGCTAGGTCACCAGAATTGACCAAGATGGATTTCTTCAAATGGGGTTATATTAAAAATATTGTATATGCTACACCCCCTACTACTCCAGTCGATATAAAATTAAGAATTTCGAACGCTTTCGCGTCTATAACACCCGATATGTTGAATAATGTAAGTAAATCGTTTGATGATAGAATCACATGTTGCATTGCACAAAATGGCAAGCATTTTGAGCATCTATTATAGTAATTTTACATTTTTTGCTTTTAATAATTTGTTGTTCGTTTTGTAGTATTTATGAATTTGCTTTATTAAAAATGTGTTTGTGTTGTATTATGTACTCAAATATTTATCAGTAAAAATAGGAGCTATTGTACCTCAGCAACTACACTGTTTTTTACAACAACTATGCCAAGATGATTTGTTTGAAAATTTAGAGAGAATTGCAAATGTTTTAAACTTCGATTTACCATTAAATTTGAAATTTGTAAAATGCACGAAAAGTATAATACCTAGGTATAGGACACCCTTATACCATTCGAAAGAAGAATTCTTTTTTGACATGGTGAATTAATAAAATATAGGGTGTCTCATTTAAAATAAGCTCGATATTACAAATTGAATGACGTAATAATGAAACTGTAAATTCTTAACACCCTGTAAAGAGATGTTTAGTACTCAATCGAGGAATACATTCAACGAACGCTCAACTATTTATATGTAAGAGAAAATTTGCTAGAATTTGTTATATTAATTAGATATGAATTCTTTTCGGAAAGTTTACATTTTAAGAAAAGTCAGCATAACTCAGAACCCTCTGTACTTAGGTATAGGGAACCCTTATGAAATAGTATCTAAATTTTTAGGCACAACCAGAAAATTCAATAAAATATAGGGTGTTCCATAAGAAAAAATATAACTTTGATATGCCAAAAAATTTTGGGATATCCTGTATATTCCAAAATAATTTTAAAATGTGGCCTTTATTAATGTACAAACTAATAAAGTGACAAAAATTTTAAAACTTTTACTGTTTCGCCATAAACCTCCATCCCGTTGGTCGTGATTCACCCTGTATATATATATATATATAAAGTTTCTTGATTTCTAAAAATAGAAGCGAATAAGTATTCGTTGACGGGATCGGGATCGTATGGAATTGGAACAATAAAATAGTTTCTATTTCTGACACTTTTGCTTGATAATACATGGATTTTACAGTTGGAAAAGTTAGCATTCTAAATTCTAGAAAATTTCTTGAGATGATAGTCTTTTAGATTGTTTTGTTGGAAGAAAATTAAAATATTTTTATGTTCTCTTGCTAAAAGTTGCTGGTTTGTAAATTCTGTTTTGGAAAAATCAAAAAGTGACCTTAACTTTTAAGCATCGACAAAGATTTTGAATTCTTCCTATACTTATTCGTGGCTGATGTTATTAGATTTTTCGGATTCAGTGTCTAAGTCTTCGTCATCGTCATTGTGTATGGGAAGGATTGGAAAATAAGAGGATTGTGCTTTGGACTGAAATTCAATATAATCGGAAATATGGTTGATTTTAATTCTGGAAATTGCGTCAGCATTGCGGTTAATACTTCCAGGTTTATATTCAATTTGATAGTCATACTCTTCAAGCTTAATACGCCATCTTGCTAAACGACTACCTGGGTCTTTAATAGAAAATAACTAGGTGAGAGGTCTATGACCGGTAATGGGTATAAATTTTCTACCGAAGAGGTACGGTCGGAAATGTTTCACAGACTACACAATATAGCTAATAATTCCCTTTCTATAGTAGAATAATTTGTCTCAGCTTTGCAGAGTGTTCGAGAAGTATAAGCCATAGGGAGATCTTTTCCTACTGGATCTTGAGAAAGTACGCTGCCACTTGCAAAGTTACGTGCATCAGTTTTGAGAATAAAAGGTTCGTCAAAATTTGGATAAATGAGAATTGGAGATGTGACAAGGGATTGTTTTAAAATTTTGAAAGATTCTTGGCATTGAAGATCAAAATTGAAAGTTGAATTTTGTTCAAGTAATTTGTTCAAGGGTTTTGAAAGTTTCGCAAAATTAGGAATGAACCTGCGATAATATCCTGCAAGTCCTAAAAATGGTTTTATTTCTTTCGGATTTGTGGGTTGAGGAAAATTTTGTATGCAATCTACTTTAGCTGGATTGGGTTTTTCGCCATATTTTGTTATTAATTTGCCAAGAGAAGCGACTTCTTTTCGGAGAAATTCGCATTTATCGAGTTGTATCTTAAGATTTCAATTATGGAGACGTTGGAAAACTTCATGAAGTATTTTGAGATGTTTATGTTTATGTCGTCCATATAAACTAAACATCTTTCGTTCTGTACACCTAATAAATTATTATCCATAACTAGCTGGAAAGTTGAAGGTGCATTTTCAAATCCAAATGGCATTCGAGCAAATTGGTAATGTCCATTTTCAACGAAGAAAGCTTTTTTCTCTGGAATTAATTTCTATTTGATGGATTATTCCTCAAATATTTCAGAGCCGGATGTAAGATTGAGAGTCGTAAAATACTAACATTTACCTAACTGGTCAAGGAGGTCGGAAATATTTGGAAGAGGGTATTTGTCTCCTACCGTCAGTTCGTTAAGTTTCCTATAGTCTATCACTACTCGTCATTTTTTTTCCTGATGCGTCTGATTTTTTTGGGTACTAAACATACAGCCGAAGAGCATGGAAAATTTGATGGTCGAATAAGGCCTTACACTAACACATTGTTGATCTTATTTTTAACTTCTTGCTTGTGTATATGTGGGTATCTGTATGATTTCGTAGAAACAGGTTTCGCGTCGTTATTGCCTATAAAATGCTTAATTTCGTTTGCGAAACTTAACTGGTCATCTTCTAGATAAAATATATTTTCGAAATTTAAGCCGAGATTGATAACTTTCTCTCTCACTTTGGAGAATGTTGTCGATAACCTTAAATAGTGGGACAGTTTCGAAATTTGTAACTAACATTTGATCTTTGAAATTAATTACTGCCTTATAATGATGATGAAGCCAGTCTGCTCCAATAGTCTATCGAATTGGATATCAAAATCGCAAATGTAAATTTGTTACGGATTATTTTTGGCAAAAGGTATTAACAGATTCGGTAATTAGAATCATTTGCTCAGTTATTCCTTGGGTAGCAACATTTTCAGGGCTTCTATTTATAAATGCTTCGCATGTTTTTGGTGTGAAAATTGATATGCTTGCTCCACTATCTACGAGAATTCTAAGTCTTTTTGAGGAGTCTTCGAAGTAGTAACGATTTTTAGAATTTACTGTAGGTGTTGAGCTTACATGAATATTTGTTCTGGGTGGTTGGCATATGGGTGGAGGTTGTCGATAGTCATAGTTTGAGTTGGGGTTGTTTGTTATTCCAGAACTGGTTTGTTGGGATCTGGGGCTGTAGAAGTTGGACAGAGGAGAATTTAAAGAACGAATTACAACATCCAAACACCAATAAAGAACAGTGTATTGTTAGAACCCAGATTTGAACAGGTCTTAAAACTAAGAGCCACACTAACAAACACGGAGGATATTGTCAACTTTTATGTATCTGTTGCATCCTAGTATGACTCGCATTGCACGATTTTGTAATTTTTGCAAGCGATTTACATCTCCTTGGATAGACAAATAGAGGATTGAACTGCAGTAAGAAAAATGAGGTGGTATAAAGGTGTTATATACCAATTTGGGGGCATTTATACTTAAATACCATCTTACCCTTCTTTGGATTCCAATCGTTTTCATGCTATTTTCTTACAAATGTAATCACTATTATTTTTAAACTTTATCGTCAATTATCCCTCCTAGGTATTTAATTTCGCTGATCACCTCAATTATCTGCCCATCAATTTTAAACGATAGCCGTTCATCTATATGATTTTCTCCCAATGATCACTGCCTTTGTTTTGTTTATATTAAGTTTTAATTTATAGACCTCCATCCAGTCCTTCACACTTTTGAGTACTTGATTTGTCTTAGCAAAAGCCCTTGCAATGCAGGTATCTAATAAATATAGGGTCGTATCATCTTGCAAATATGTGGTATTTTATACTTTTAAATACTGAAGAGATGTCATTCAGGTATAAAATAAATAGGAGAGGTCCTAATATACTACCTTGCGGTATTCCAACATTAATGTCTAGCTCCTTGGAAATATAATCTTAATATTTGAAAATTTGTCTGTTATTGCTTAGATAATTTTTTTCCAGGTTGATACGGTTCCAGTAACCCCAAACATTCTATTTTTTTGATTAATCTTGCTCTATCTATGGTTTCAAATGCGCGGTTTAAGTCCAAGAAAATGACAGCTGTCACACTACCCTCATCCAGTGCTTCTTTTCAATCATTTATAACGCATTGTATAGCGCTTTCACTACAATGCTGCTCCCTGATTCCAGATTCATTGATACAGATTAGTCCATTTTTTTTCCAACAAGTTCTAACATTTGTAAGTAAACAACCTTCTCTAAAAAAAAAATCAAATGCTGCTAACATATTAATCGGTAGAAATTCTTCTGGTTTGATAGTCTTGGGAACATTTTGTTTCAAAGAAATTGTGGCAAGTTTCAGAGAATGTGGGACTTGTCATGTCAACAGTGAAGAATTTATTATATTGAGCAATGGATCAGCAAGTTGCTCATAAAATTCTTGTAAATAATGAAATTTATTACATCAAGACTACCTTTGTTCGCCAGTAAGGTTATAGTTTCTTCTAGTTTGCGTCTATCCAGCAACAGTACTTTTGTTTATTGAAAACTCCATATCATTGGTAGGTATGCTTTTGATAATATCATCGACAATTTTAATTAGGAATTCATTAAATCTTTGAACTAAATTTTCAACCACCTCACCATCAAAGTTTATCACTTTAATAGTGTTTTTGATTTTTTGTCCACATTAATTGCGAGTTCATAATATCTACTATTTTCTTCTCTAATTATACTAACGACTGCATTTCTATTCTGTTGATATGCTTCCCATTGGTTTTGACTACTTATTGTTTTGTATTGTTTGACGGATTGGCCTCGCTTATTTATAGCTTCTAACACCTCACTATGAAACCACCCTTTTTATCTACCACGAATTACAATTTGTCTTCTCGGTCTATAATAGTCAAGAATACACACACATTTGTTGCTTAAATCCATGTTATGGCAATCAAAACTCTTCAACATGTTAACAATATCAGTTTGACACTGATGAATATTTTGTAACCTATTTCTTATTGTAATTTTTTATGCTGTTCATTACGTGGAAAATTGATTTTAATACAACTATGATGGCATATGTTGGGCTTATCTAATATACATAGCCCTGTGTTTTTATCGGTTTAGAACACTAAATCAATTAACGAACTTACTCCACTCCAACTTTATTAAACCAGAAAGCATCATTACAAAAGTAATAAAACAATCCTATAGAGGTAAACAAGTTACATGTACATAGGTCTGGCATAAATAGTAGAAAAGAAAATTAAAAATAAAATAATATATAATAATAAAAAAGAAATAACAAGATACTAATTTCTAAATAATCTAAGTAAAAGTAATAGAAGGAAAAAAAGAAAATAGAAATGTAACAAAAGTAGTGTAATATACTTAAACTAATATTTTTCTTGCGCGCAAGTTACTTACTTGATTATAATTTAGGCCAATCCACTCAGACAATTTCTTTTTAGAAGTTTTAGATTTATTAAGATATTTCATGTTTATTGGTAAAAAAATATTTTTTTTAAGGATGTTATAAAGCTACTTTTGAAATTTACTGTTTTATAAATCATAGGAATTAGCAAGTTCTCATTCCTTGTTACACTGGTAGATACATTGTAACAAGGAATAAGAACTTGCTAATTCCTATATATGTGTATTACTAGTTAGGTACTAATTGTTTCAATCCAAAATCCTGAGAAATATTCTTCAATTTAGTTGTGTACAGTGTATTCGATTTCCAATTAATATTGAAATCGCCAATCATCAAAAATGTATGGTTTATATTAATGAGATTTTTCTCCAACAAATTTTCTACGAAATCTAAAAATACAGTAGGTATGTGACTGATCGGGGAATGATACAAGCCAGCTAAGGAGATGTTTTTTATAATAATTTCAATTTTAATGACTAAAAACCAGAAATTCATCGGATTAGCATGTTGGGAAGAAACCTCATAGCTTATATCAGATCGTATATAGAATATTACTCCTCCGGTATGCCTACTTTCGGAATTTTCTCTTTCTATATCGTATCCAACTATGAAGATTTCATTATCATCTATATCATCAGTAACATGAGTTTCAGTTATACACATTGCATTGATTGTATAAAATACTTTATTTCATCAAAATGTTTGATAAAACTCTGAGAATTTAATAGACATACTGCACTAACTTAATTGCTATTGATCTGTTTTAATGGATATTTTCTCAATCGCCAGTTTTCTTAACAATACAGGACAGGAATGGTCAAAAATATGATGTTTGTAGTCTAAATCTACACAAACCTAAAAAAATCTAGCTTAGGATTACTGTTATTAGCATCTATACAATTTCTACATTTAATATCACCTTTCTTGCAGTCTTTAGTGGCATGATCATCTTCCATACATATTAAGCATTTCTCAGTAGCTGCGTAGCTGCACAATTTCGGGCCATATGGTTGGATCCAGCACATTTGAAACAGCGCACGACTCGGATTTATTCAAACACTCTACAGTGACACAATCCAATACCTACTTGGTTTTCTCTTCTCCATAATTTTATGGAAATTCACAGGATCACCCTCCACAATTGACATATATGCATTTTTTATCTTTTTCACCAATTTAACCTCAATAGCCCTATTTTCTTTCTGTATGAATGGATTTTGTTTCAGAATCATCTTTTTCAACTCTTCTGCTGGGATTTCTTCTTCTATGTCGATAACTTTTATACATGGGTTCTTCTTGTTGGATGTTTTGATATTTTAGTCTACTAGTTTTTTTCAGCTTCGTTTTTCAGTTTTCGAATTTCTTCTTCGGATTGGCACTCAATAACAATTCCACCGTCTCTTGCCTTTTTCAAATATTTAATGCGCACTTCTAGAATAGATGGATTAATATTTTTTTGAATATCTTCCTTAGTTTTTTCACAGTCTTGTTCAAAAGCATGTTTTCAGTATTCCTGGCCTTTCTTATACTGTTTATATCTTCTACTTCTGTACAATTTATGACTGAGTTGTTAATAATTTGTATTTCTGAAAGAATATTTTCCACTATTGCTTTTGTGAAATTTTCAAAAATTTTATTCATCTGTTGAATAATTTCTACATGGGTTTATTTCAACTGTTCGACTATTTTAACTGAATTGCATATCATAAAATAAGAATACTGTATTACCCGCAAGATAATGGTTAGTTTAGTCAGCATTTCTACATTATAAATACGCTAAGCAGTTGCATGCATATTTTATTCTTTAAGTTCATTCTGTCGTAGCAGTACCACTTGTATTCTTGTAAAAATAAAGTTTTAAAAAAACAAGCTGCAAGAGATTAATTAAAATTGGCGCAGTCAGTAGGACCCATTTCGAAGCGTGTATGTGCTGTTTTTCTTAAAAATCTCATCGTTGTGTACACGATTTTTCGGAGTGATTACCCCTCGGGTAAAGTAGGACGAATTAGCCTTAGCCAGCATCCACAACGAATGGTATAGCTTCCTTGGAAAGTTCAGATTTAAGAACATGGTACGAGATAAGAACAGCTTTAACTCAGAAATTTAGTGATCCAACTACTAGAGCAAACTTTCATCAACAACTTATATCTTTAACAGGGAAAAACGAATCTACTCAAGAATACATACTGAAACTCAAAGCATTAATCACCAAAATTACTACAAAAATATGTTCTGAAATTAACAATGATGAAGCAAGAGCAATATTAACTTCTCAAAATGAGTTAACAGCAACCCAAAATCTTCAAGCAACTGTTTCTATGGAGCTAAGAACACTACTTATCATTCAAAGCCCACAAAATTTGGATGAAGTTATTGACCTAATAACAAACTATGAAATTTTAACAAGTCAAAGCCATTTCAAGAACAACTATTTACAAAATAATAACTTGACAAGACAAAATATACAAAAACTATTAAATCATATTTTGACAAACACTCAAATAACCAACAACCAACTAATCGCCCTATGAATCTTCCCCACACGACCGAATCAACCATTTAGACATCCAGCTCAGCAATTTCTGCAACCAAATCAGTAATTTAGACAAACAGCGCGTAGCTGCGGGTTAACACTAACCGACTTCGATCGTCGAAGTTAAGCAGCGCAATACGATGGAAACGGCATGAACCGTTGATGTGGGCGCGCGTTCGATTCTCTGTCGCATTGCATTCTCCTCCTCTCGCAAGGCAACGGGAAACCAGTGAGAGTATATATTCCCTAGTACGGTTCTCTGGAAGGGTGTGCCCCTAAGATTTATGTTGGGACGCATCGGTGGTTCGGAATCCACGTTAAACTGTAGGTCACCTTGTCTGTGGTAACACTTTCAAGGCAGAGAAGCCGCCAACGCTCGAATACGAGTACGGCACTCAAAGAAGAAGAAGACAACGAAACCAATTTTTAAGACAACCCATTCAACAACCAAGTCTTAACCAAAATAGCCCTCATTATTCCAGAAATGAGACCACAACAATCATACTTTTGACCCACCAGAAAGCCCAACTTTACATTCCAAGAAGTGACACACGTCGAAAATATCGAAACAAATCCAGAAACAAATGAACTTCAATGTGATTTATCCTAGTTTGATGAAAACAATTAGGTATTACTCGAACCACGAAGAATGCGAAACCTTGGAAAATGAAGATGATCCAACTAAACAAGCAGAAAATTTTCATTTTCAAGCCTCGATCGGAACCATCCCTGCGTAAATTTAAATAGCTTCCATTGAACCCTATGTGAGCACTTTTCAAACATGCGCTGGATCAAAAAAGCCACAAGTAAAGCAAATATTCCTCTATTTACATGCTTCGGTATTACTGAACCAATAGAATCCATTTTACATCCTTTTCACGAATATTTTGCCGGCATTTTAGGAATTAATGACCTTTGCAAATTAAATTTAAATATTGCCTTATAGAATGAAAGACTAAAAAAATCAATACATGGAAATACCAAATGACCTATTACCAGAGATAGACAGAACACTTCATCAATAAAATACGTTTTGTTTGTTGACAACATCTTTGTGGGCCAGGGGGGTGAGCAGTGGAAGCGGTCAGAAGGGGGGATACAACAGTTTTAACTAAACCCCGCCTCACTGCAATCGTTTTCTTCGCACAGATAATATGAGTTCTCGACAAGCATCCGTCTTGTTAGGTCGCACGTTGCGCTCCGCTCCACCAGCGTGTCGAGAGTATCAACGAGTGAATAACCAGGTGCAGAATCAGCTGTGAAGATTGTTGTTTATATTGACTATAAATATTGAACGGAACGGAATATGTGAAAATTATTGAAACTAATATAGTCCGGGACCTAGTGAAGTTCGTGGACTATTAATTGAAAATGGACAACCCCAATATCTTTTCTCCACCGCATCCATACATAGGAAATGCAGGTATGCAGCATACCCAATATATGCAACAAAATGCATTTATCCCAGCACCTCAGTATGTGCAAATACCTGTTAATAATCATGCATCCCAATCAATGAATGTAACCAACCAGCCCCAACAAAAGCAATTCCATCTTCAGCAAACATCAAGTGAGAGCGAAGAAGAAACAGAATCAACAATCAATACTTGGCAGGAAGCGCCAAGTAAGAAAAGAAAAAGAAATAAACATACCAATCCTATAACTGTGCAGAATCTTGAAACAAATAATAGGGTCTCAGCACCGGAAATTCAAAATGAACATAGCGCTAAGAATGCGGACAAGGAAGAAGTTAAACCCCTATCAAAACCACCACCAATATTTGTACATGGTGTTCTTGATTATAACAAAATGGTAACTGCATTAACATCGCTGAAAGTGAACAATACGTGACAAAAAGTATGGCCAACAATGTCATTAAAATCAACGCTAATACTCCCGAAACATATAGAAAGCTTACTAAGTACATGAAAGACTCCAATATAATCCACCATACATACCAGCCTAAGGAAAACAAAGCATATAGAGTTCTCATACGGAATTTACACCAAACGGTTCCTGTAGAGGAAATAAAAGATTGCATTGAAAAAGAAGGATATAAGGTTAGAAATATATCCAATATTCGGCACAGAATAACGAAAGAACCATTACCAATATTCTATGTAGATCTCGAACCAGCAACAAACAATAAGGAAATACATATATTGTTTACGTTTCTTGAATAATCAGGTTATCAAAGTAGAGCCACCACATAAAAGCTACACAATTGTGCAATGTACGAGATGCCAACAGTACAATCACACAAAATCATACTGCAAAAATCATGATACCAAAGTATGCACAAAAAAAGAGAGAATTACCAGCCAAATGTGCATTATTTTATTATTATTATTATTTATTTATTACCATGGGTGTACTGTTTACCAAGAAGTTCAACGTAAAATTAGACCAGGTGCTACAAATTCAAGAATCACACACCAGAGCCAAAGATATAAGCCCATGCCACTAAATACTACAAATACACCAACTCAACAACTACCCAATAAAACGTACAACCACGCAGTCAGGCAAGAACAATATAACTATAAAACCAAGAAGTCACACTATCGAAGTTCCTTGAGGAGTTCAAAATAATGTTCAACCAATTAATGCAGCAGAACAACATGGTTATCACCATGTTATCAACCGTCATTAATAAACTTTGTAAATAATGTCCAAATCCTTACGACTAGCTCTATGGAATGCAAGCGGCATCCTTGCCAAACAGTCCAAAGTAGAATTATTCGTAAAACTAAACAACATAGACATACTCTTAGTATCAGAAACTCACTTCACCAGCAGAAACTACATTAGATTTCCACACTATGAGGTTTATCATACAGAGCATCCAGATGGTACAGCTCATGGTGGTACTGCTATTATTATAAGAAGATCCATTAAACACCATGAACATACAAAATATGAACGGAATTTCCTTCAACCCACAACAGTTCAAGTACATAAATTAGCTACCCCTATAAAAATATCAGCAGTTTATTGTCCCCCAAGACATAACATTACCAAGGAACAATTTAAACCATTCTTCGAGACTCTAGGAAATACCTTTATATGTGGAGGTGACTTCAACTGCAAACAAACCCATTGGGGCTCAAGATTGATCACTCCAAAAGGAAGACAATTGTATAATCTTCTCCAGGAAAACAACTATTAGCACCTGTCCTCAAGAGAACCAACATATTGGCATACTGATCCCAATAAAATACCCGACTTACTAGATTTCTACATTATTAATGGTATATCCTCAAATTATCTTGAGGTGATAGACAATTATGACATAGTCTCGGACCACTCACCTGTGATAGCAACCATCAGCACGACAATCATCAAAACTCTTCCAAAACTGTCACTTTAAATAATAAAACAAATTGGGAATTATTTCGAGAGCTTCTCTGTCAAAAAATAAACCTTAATGTAAGACTGAAGTGTCCAGAAGATCTGGATGACGCCACAGACTACCTTTTAAGGACTATACAAGAAAGTGCATGGTCTGCTACACCAACCCTCCAAAATAAAAGTAGACCAGAAAAAAACATACCCAACGTAATACTTGATTTAGTTAAAGAAAAAAGAAGAGCAAGAGCTAAGTGGCAAAGAACTCATAATCCAGTCAACAAAAAAACTTACAACAGATTGACAAATCAACTGAAGAACAAATTAAAACAAACAAAAGAAGAATCTCTCCATCACTATATAAGTAATCTGTCAAGAACAGATAACTCAATATGGAAAGTAACTAAAAAAGTGAAGAGGCCGCAACAAGCAAAATCTTCAATAAGAACAACAACTGGTAGTTGGGCAAGACCTGTCAAGAATAGGCTGAGTCATTCTCACTACACTTTTAGAACGTATTCACCCCATACGATGACAATCCTGAACCTGCTATTGAAGATTTCCTGGAAGCACAACTTCAAATGTCACTACCAATAAAAAGAATGACAATATATGAGATTCAGCGAGAAATTGAATGTATGAATAAGAAAAAAGCTCCTGGATACGACCTGATAAATGGTAAAATATTATCTGAACTACCTGACAAAGCTATGCAGTACCTTCAAACTCTGTTCAACGGGATACTTAGAGTAAATACTGGCCTAGTCAATTGAAATTTGCTCAAGTTATAATAATACCTAAACATGGTAAACCTCCTCACGATGCAAGTTCATATCGCCCCATATGCCTAATTTCCCAATTATCTAAGATTCTTGAAAAAATAATCCTCAAGAGACTCCAATCTACAAATAATATAGAAAAACTAATACCCAATCACCAATTTGGATTCAGAAGACAGCACTCTACCTTACAACAATGCCATCGTATAACCTCCATAATAAATGAAGCTCTTAACGCAAAAGAATTTTCTCCTGCAGTATTCCTAGATGTACAACAGGCCTTCGAAAAAGTCTGGCACCCAGGTCTTCTTTATAAAATAAAAATGCAGCTACCGAGCGAATATTATCTGCTTCTCAAGTCTTACCTCTCGGAACGCTACTTCCGCATCGCATTTGGCACTGAGCACTCAGCGATCTACTCTATCAACTCAGGAGTACCGCAAGGACGTGTCCTTGGACCGATACTATACAATTTATTCACAGCTGATATTCCAACAAGACCAGATACAGAACTGGGGACGTTTGCAGACGACACTGTAATCCTGTGTCGGCATAGTAATGCACTGATAGCCAGAATTAATTTATAGCAGCACTTAAATACACTGTCAGAATGGCTGAAAAAATGGAGAATGAAAATAAACGAAACGAAGTCAGCTTATGTCACTTTTACATTGAAGCATTCTGAAGCTCCCGCATTATTTCTAAATAATATAGAAATCCCCAGAGCAACTGAAGCGAAGTACTTAGGTCTACAAATGGACAATAAATTATTATGGAAGAAACAAATAATTAAAAAATGAAAGCAGATGGACATAAAAATGAAAAGTATGTATTGGTTGTTTGGCAAAAGATCATATTTATCCTTGGACAATAAGGTACTACTATATAAGGCCATCATCAAACCTCTCTGGACATACGGGATTGAATTATGGGGATGTTCCAGTAAGTCGAACATTAATATTATTCAACGCTTCCAATCAAAATCACTGAGAACAATTGCGAACGCACCATGGTATGTATCCAACTACACACTTCATACAGATCTTGACATTCCCTATGTAGAGGAAGAGTGCAGAAAAAGGGCCCAAAGAAACTTCAACAGACTTGAAAATCATCCAAATGACTTAGCATCAAATCACGTCAATAACCAGAATCCAAACTGACTCCAAAGGAAATGGCCAATTGACCTTTTGTAGGTTGAATACAAGGACTGCTTTAATGGATGCGGTACCTTTCCCGACAAAAAACCATCCCATTAGCTCATAGAAATTACACTGTATACCTATTGTATATTATTTGTTCTGATTGTTAATAAACAATATGAAAATATATAATATGAATAATGGTTTTCGGTTAACGATAATAGTTTTTAAAAAGTTTTATTACAAGCAAGAAAGCAAAGAACAGAATGAATCTTAGATCTAATTTACATATATTTATAATAGGATAAAATGACGTATTATGGGTAAACGCATGTGAAAAGTTTCTTCAGACGGTCTCACGGAGTCAGCACTTCTAGTGTGAGAACGGACGATGATTTTCATACCGTCAGCGTTGTGGCTCCCATAACTCCTCCCATCTGAAGAGGAAACGAAAACGGTGAGCTTTGGTTTCCCGTTTCGTTGGTTGTTGCTGCTGGTTTTTTGTACCATTTTCTTAGGAAAAATGCTACCAATCCGGCCATTGCAAGTAACGTAAGAGTTGTTGCTAAACTCCAGTTAGCTGGATGAATAGTCTCTTGTGGGAAATTCATTGGTGTCTGAATTTCTTGTTTGAGATTTTGAATTTTATTTGAATAATTTAGTGTTATTGGTTGGTCAACACTAGACACAGACAAGTTCCCAATGTCAATCTTTGGTAATCGTAGTGGTTTCATTTTGGATAATTCTTGTTTGTTACAAAACTCCAAGTTATTGATTTTAATGCCGCAATTAAAAGGGATTTGGATTAAGCTAAGTTTTTGTGTATGAGGTTGAATTCCTTGAAAATACACTCGTTCTGGAGTTTCAGAGGACTGCTTGCTGGAATGGCTATTAAATACTCGTCAGTTATTGATTCCAGAATGGGTTCTTGTACATGGGTAGTAACAGTTTGGCAGTTTCGAGCTTCTGCTTCTTTGATCAGGTTGGCTATGCAGCTTTCAGTTAATGGCTCGAGATGATTAGGACATATTTGGATATTGTTGATCGTAGGACAGGATTCTTCTGAGTATTGATCTTCAGTTTTACCAAGTCTAAGGTAGGGTAGTTTAGGTATGATTATTGACTGTTTTCTCGGGATTGGAAAAAGATGGAAGCTTTCAAAGGTTTCTGGTGAGAAAATTGGTAAATGTATAGTGAAAATTATTTTACTTCCAGAAAACGAAATTTGAAGGCTAGCTAGGGAGTAATAATCCATAGTATTCTTAAAAATAAGGAATCTGGATTGTCCATATATTTTTACTAAATGATCTATTACGTTATTTAATTCTAGTGCTGAAAATACGGAGCTATGAAGTGTGTTAATTTTGGCAAATGATATTGCGTTTTCTAAGTTATCGAGAAAATTTATGAGACTTTGACAATTAAGAATAATCTGGCCTAGAATGTTCTGAGTTTTTAAATAAATTACAATATCGTCAATAGTTTTATCAACATAATAAGATATTCTAAGCGCATTTTGATCAGTTTTTGGTTTTCGCTCAAAATAGTTATTGTAGATCTCATATGCGGTGTTAAATTATTCAATTTGGTATTTGCTTCAGTTATTAGATATTTTGCATGGTTTAATATACTAGTATAAAGGCCTAAGAATAAACCAGGGTGATTGTGCGTAAGGTTTAGAGATTTTTCTATATTGGAGAAGAAATTGTCTAAGCTTATCGATTGATCTTTTAAAGGTTTAAGTTCGAAGTAGTGAATAAAAGTATGTTTTGAGCTTATCACTCGAGTTTGTCCAATGTGGAAGGGAAGTAATGGACTATCTATGGGATTTATTTTGACGTCAGGGATGGCTGCTTGTACTCGATGTATAGCTATGAGAAGGAGTGTCATTGTCCACTTCATTGCCCTGCGAATAAGAATGAAAAGCTTTAGGCTATTGAATCTCTGATTTGAGTATGAATTTGTCTTTACTGGATTGGTTTTTATTGCCAATATCTCCAACGACAGTTGTAATAATATGACGTGGTTTGGTCTTGCTTCTAAGGGCACTCTTGTTTTTAATAAATACCTTAGGATTGGGTAGAAATTCCGGAGGGTCTTCTCTTTTGATATTTTGTTTTTCAATTAGTTTAGATTTGGTTTCTAATGATGTGTTGTATATTTTTTCGTAAATAAATTTTAGTCGTTGTCGCCGGTCGGCCATAAATTGGTTTAAAATGATCTCATCAGTCATATCGAATGGATCGAGTGAATTAATTCTGCCGTTTATTACGTCAAATGGTTTTTGTTTCGTTAGGCTATGAACAGATGAATTATAACCGATCACAGTGAAATGCATCAATTGTTTCATAGATGCGTTTGGATCTTTCAATTTGAGAACTCTGAAGAGTTCGATGAAGGTTGAGTGTGCTCTCTCAATAGGGCTATTGCTGTTGGAATTTCCTGGAGTTGTAAAATGTAACTGTATACGATGTAATTTACAGAAATCTAGTAGAATTGATGTTTTGAATTCTGTTCCGTTGTCACAGGTTATGAGTTTTGGAATAAAGAAATGTGATAGAAAGTTTAATAAATTTTCAAAGACTACGAGGGCATTGCAGGTAGGCTCTAGGATATAAGCTTGAACATATCTAGAAAATACATCAATTATGGTTAAAAATTTCGTGTTAGCGATTTGTCCATATGGATCGAATCGAGTGGTTGAGTTGGAGTTGCAGTGAGTTCGAACTTGATTTTCGGGGGATGTCTATCGTACTTGGCTTGTTGAAAAATATCGCAGTTATTAATAAATTCGGTTATGTTCTTTTTTTGATTTGGCCAATAATAAATTTTCTTCAGAGCTGAGGCGGATTCGTTTATTCCTCTATGGTATGTTGTTTCATGGTGGTGTGAAATAATTTCCCTTTGTTTATTTTTTTCAGTAATATCCTTGAGAAATTGGTTGGATATTACCAAGTTATAGGCATGGTTTTGGAAGGTTTTTTGCAACGTTATGGTTAATGCTGGAATGAAATCGATTTCTGATTTGCAAACATAAATACAGTACAACTTCTTTGGGTTAACATTTTCCTTGAAGAATTTGAAATTCTCATAATCATAATTTTCTGAGAGGTGAACTGTTTGCCTGGTTTGCTTTTGATGATATGGTATGATGTATTAGCACTCTGATTAAAAATAATTTGGTTAGAGTAGTGGTTCACACAATTTTCGGTGAAAGGTATTTCTAATATGGGGTCTTCGACAGCTGAGTGTGTCGTTTCGCTATCGGAGTCTGGAGGGCGCACTTGTATATTTGAGTGTATAATTATCTTCGGTTCTAGTGGTGGCGGGTGAGCATTTTGAATGAAGATATTATTAATTTTTTCGAGATCGTCTATGGTCACATTAGCATTTATTGGAACGGGAATATCCTCGAAATCGTTAAGATTATCGTTATTATAGGTTGGTTGTGGAGAAAGGAATTCGTTTATATCTATTGATATAACGCCAGGATTACCTATGAGAGATTCGTTTTCAATGGCATGAATTTGTATCCTTGAAAGCGCGTCTGCGTTGGTGTTCTGGATTCCTTTTTTATATAGTATTTGATAGTCCTATTTCTCCATCCTAAGGCGCCATCTTACTAGTCGAGAATTTGGCTCTTTTAAACTGAATAGCCACTCAAGAGGTTTATGATCCGTAACTATTGTGAACTTTCTACCGAATAAATATGGGCGAAAATGCTGAGTGGCCCATACAATCGCAAGGAGCCCTTTCTCGATCGTGCTGTAATTAATCTCAGCTGGGTTCAAGGTACGTGAAGCATTTGCAATAGGCAAATCTTGACCTACCTTACCTTGACTCAAGACTGCACCGATTGCAAAATTCGAGGCGTCTGTTCTAAGGTTGAATGGACGGCTGAAATCTGGGTATTGCAGTATCGGATCATTACATAAAATATTCTTGCATAATTCAAAAGAGTTCAGAGTAATCTTATATTTTTCTGTTTCAGGGGTCCTAAAAATAATTGGGATATTTGTTTTATTATTGGAAAGCTGTTTATTTACCAAGTCAATCGAAAATTTAAGGTTTTGAAGCTCTTTTAATCCAATAATACCATCGAAGAAATTATGAAAATCGAAGAGAATAAAAGTTATTTGTTTATCGCTTTTCAATTCGGGCATTGCTGGAATATCAGCTCTAAAATGGACTTCTTTTTCTCCTACGCCTGTCCTTATTTGTGTTGGACAATGATAGATACAATCACTAAAATATTTTTGTGCAATAGAAGGTTTTATGATAGAATTATAACAGCCGGTGTCTATCAATAATTTCTTTGGAGGGTTTTAAATTTTTATGTAAGGTAAACTGTTATTAATTTCAGTGTACATTTCGGATGTTATTGTTAATGGGGAGGTGTTTCCTGGGCATCTATTAGAAAATTTTCAGAGTGTTCGACATAATTTGGGTTTTGATTTTCTGTAACGGGATTATCGTACCCTTCGAGATAGTTTCCTAAAATCTCGTATGTTATTTCAGGATTCTCGACAGTTTCCGCGTCAATTTGATAAAGCTCTTCTGAAATAAAATTACGTGGACCAGAGGATTTGAAATAATTTCTAGAATTTGTATGTTTCTTCATATTAGGAAGTGTATAGCTGATTCTGGTTTATTGGATGGAGTTTTCCCGGTTGGTTTGAATACGTCTTTAGGAGGTCCGAAAATTTCTCTATTAGTGAAAAATTATTGTTGAATTGGTTGGGATTGAAAATGTGGTTAAGGAAATTGAGATGGTCCTGGACTTTGTAAATTTTGGGTTTGAATGAAATTTTATGGTGGGTGGAAAAATGAGCAGGCAAACCACGAATGTAAGTTCTAAGGGATAATTGGTCGTATTGTCTCAGATGCATCTGTTTAGTAGCAGCATTCATGGATTGATTAGCAATTTTCTGTGCAAGGTTGCTTCTTAAAACTTGCAAGCGTTTGCCGAAGTCAAGAGAACTCTCGTTTTTATTAGGCCTAGCCATGAAAAGATCTTGCTCTAAACATTCTAAATTTCTAGTGTCACCAAAACATTGCTCAAGAGCCGCTTTTATCAACGGCCAACTAGTTAGTTCTGGGCGTGATCCAACTAGAATTTGTGCCCTACCTACTAGTTTAGTTTGAATAACTCTAATAAAATAATTTTTTACCCTTATATCTGTTGTATTTCCAAAATTATCAAAAAGGAAGTTACAAGCATGTATAAAATTATTAAGTAAATTAATATCGCCATCGTAATTAGGTAAAGTATCAACAGACATTTTAAACATATTTAAGCCGCTAATGATTTGTTCGTTATTACTATCTGGCATTTTGTTACTAACTTTAAGTGTTGTTGAGAAATTATCTATTAAATCGGCAATATTACTCATAAATTACATAAATTCTCATAAATCTAGAAGTATCAAATTTTCTTATACGGAGAAAATAAGGAAATAACAGGAACTTGGACTTACTTTGTCGTTGTTTCTCTGTTGAGCGATTCTGCTTTGGGTCCTTGCGTTGTCCTCAGGTGTACCAAACACTTGTGGAACTGGGGAGGTTCTGTAGTGCCAAGGGATGAAGATCCGCGTTAGTGTCCAAAAATACGTATTCTACCGTAGTTTAGCCAAAAACTGCACAAAAACGACTGACTGCGCCAATAAGGGTTTTCGGTTAACAAAAACAGTTTTTAAAAAGTTTTATTACAAACAAGAAAGCCAAGAATAGAATGAATCTTAGATCTAATTTACATATATAATATATATGACGTATTATGGGTAAACGCATTTGAAAAGGTTCTTCGGACGGTCTCACGGAGTCAGCACTTCTAGTGTGAGAACGGACGATGATTTTCATACCGTCGTTGTGGCTGCCATGACACCAGTGGCGTCTCGTTCTTTAAGTATCATTTGCTATACGTCGAAATAATTGATACCACAAAATAAATCTAGAGCTTGGTGAAAAAAGTCAATGTCCGAAAGTTGCATGTTTCAGCAATATTATTAAATAGGTGTACATAATTATTTTTTTAATCCTAGCTTTGAAAAGCGCAAACAATATAAAAGTCTTTTTAATGAAATAACAATGGTTAGGCAGGTTCTTTACTACTCCCATGACCGACGTTTATATGTCAATAATTTTCTTTCAAAATTCAAATATTTATAAGTTACCAAATTTTAATTTAGACGGGCTACTTACTGATGAAAAGTTACTTCTGGGTTCGTGGATTCTATTTTATTGCACACTTTGCAACGTCTACTCATTTTTTCAAGTTTTGAAACCAAAGAATATAATAGAATATTTAAAAACAACCAAAACACCAAGTATTCAAATAATGGGAGGGAGAAAGCTGATATGCGATGAGGCGTGGCCGAACAAGGGATGATATCAACACAATATATTGTTTACAGTTCCGTCTGTGTTTGTTAATAGCTCATTGGAAATACCTATCCAATATAGACAAAACTTTGATAATTATATAATGGAGATTCCCCCAAAAAATAATACAAAAAACGACTTTCAGAACTAATACGACATAGATGATGCCATACTATTGCGAGAACGAGATTGAAATACAACCAACACATGTAAAAATTAAAAATAACACCAATATTATCGACATTTATAACCATTCCAAAAAATCAATAGCCATCGAAGGTAGTGTAGACAATGTTGAAATATTTAATCTAGAAACAGTCACTCCAAAATCAACTGACTCAACATTAGGAGAGGAAACCCTTTGAAAAATTGATACAAGAAATTTAATAACACACAAAGATTTAAGACTCAAAAGAAAAGACCAACTTTTTAAACTTTTTAAAAAATTCAGTAAAATTCTACATAAACCCGGAGACTCCTTAACATTTACAAACCAGGTTAAACATGTCATAAGAACTAGTGATGAAATTCCCGTTCACGCAAAAAATTATAGATATCCATATGTACACAAAAATGAAGTGCACAGACAAATAGAAGAAATGTTACAAGAAGGAATAATTCAACCATCAATGGAGTTCACCAGTATGGATCGTTCCGAAGAACGCTCTGGACAAAGAAAATGGAGACTTCTCATAGATATAGGAAATTGAACAAGAAAACGATCGATGATAAGTCTCCAATACCCAACGTTGCAGATATACTTGATATGCTTGGACGATGTCAGTATTTCACAACACACAACACCATCAGATTAAAATAGACCCTGGAAGCATCCCAAAAAACAGCGTTCAATGTAGAACACGGACATCACGAGTACAGACGTATGCCTTCTGGACTTAAGAACGCGCCTTCCACATTCCAACGTGCAATGGACAACTTGCTTCGTAAACAAAACTCCGCCGATGCCCTGTCTTGACCACCTATCGACATTCACGCCATTGAGAAAGATGACCTTCCAACGCACATGTCAGCAGCTTGCAAAAAAAAACAAAAAACAATGATGACGATCAATATCTTCGGCACGATAGAATTAAACACTTCTTCGAAACTCAGGAAACTCTCCCCACTTTTGGACCTCTCGTAAAAACAAATACTGAATTTCAAAAATTTTAACAAATTTGGAAACCTATTGTATATTCCAAAATAATTAAATAAATTAATAGTAACCTGTTTGTACAACCCAACGATTACTCTTTAGCTCATTGTGTGGCAGCGGATTTAAAAAATGAAAAAAGACATTGCAGTAATCTTTAAAGCATAAATTTAAGAATTTACAATAACTAATCAATCAAAATACGTAACCAGGTGGACTAGCCACTTTGTTTGATAATGAAAATAATCGATTTATTTATTATTTCATTACCAAACAAGAAACTGAAACTAAACCAACCTATCTGACGTTATGGAAAGCTTTAACTACAATGAAAAAGCATGCAATAGAAAATAAAAAAATACTATCCCCAGATTAGGCTGTGGTCACGATCAATTAAATTGGGAAAAGGTAAAAGCTATGATTGATTATATTTAAAAAAATTAAAATATTGAAATTCTCGTATGTTATTTCTAAAAAAAACTAAAATTAACATAATTTGTGACATCAAAATTAAACCCCCAATTAAAACAGAAAATTTAACAATCACTTCAAACAATAACAAACAAGCAAGAATCACAGCAAGACGAAAACAACTCTGAAGCAGACACAATGCACTCATCAAAAAGCTGTAATCACTTTCAAAAACCAAATTATATTTAAATAGACAGATTAAAACCAACCTCCAGCAAGAACAGAGAAATTATTCGAAACAAAAAAAGAGTAGCAATGTATATATATAGAAACCCGACAACGTAAGAAATCCAAAGACTTTTACGAGACCACCTACCCCAGAGACTTACTGTTTACATTTCCCAAACGAAGGAATAGAACCAATAATTATAAGAACCTTCCCAGAACCATTTAAAAATAATGCATGCAAACTTGTCATTTCTAACCCATTACTACAAGATGTACTAAATCTAACGAACAAAAAGAAATTACAGAATAATACCACACTACCAAAACATCACATCGAGGAATGACAGAAAACATAAGAAATATCAAAAATATTATTGGCCAAGCCTAGAAAGAGACGTCATTAACTTTGTAAATACATGCGAAGTATGCCAAAGAACGAAATACGATAGACACCCATATAAAGTCATATTTAATCTTACACCAACAGGATCTAAGCCACTAGAACATATTTACATGGACATATTTTTATATTATTCATTATCAGGACAAAAATATTTATTTAACGATAATAGACAATTTCTCCAAATTTGATGCAGCGTACCCCGTCAATGATATATAGAAATATGCCAAAGTTTAACTAAATTATTTTCACATCAGAGCATACCGTCCAAATCACTACGGACAATGCACAAACTTTTAAAAGTAATTTAGTACAAGATTTATGTAAAGTTTGTCAATTTGAGCTACATGTTACGACAATGTATAATCCAAATTTAAATTCACCCATTGAAAGATTTCTCTCTACTCTCAAAGAAAACCTTATCGCCCTTAAAAATGATCATCGTACTAAAACAATTCAAGAATTAATAGATAATAGATAATTTTAAATTATAACAATATCACATGATTATACCCCTTTTCAAATTTTAAAAGAAAACCTTAATTATCAATTAAATTTTGAGAAAAACTTAAATCAAATATAAACCGATTACGTATATCAACTCGCTAAAACTTTTAAATAAATCAATGAAAAATAAATTCAAAATTAAACGCGAAAAAGGCTAATGTCTTATCCAAACTTAATGAAAAACGCGAAAACGATCCAGAAATACCACAAATCAAGATATACCTACCCCGAGAAAATTACCACAAAAATTACAAACTAAATACAAAATAACTACATTTAAAAATCAAGGGCATCATAAAGATGTTAAGGGACATTCATAATTTGCAGGCATGGAAATGTAGACTATTATACTTCTACTCCCGCTACTAGTCAACGCCCAGTATGAAATAGAAGAAATAACGAACCCCCTATTACCAGTATATCAAGGAAATAGCTAATTAATAACTAATTAGCACCATGTATACTATCATATAAACCTTTCTAACGTAAGAAACTGTTTAAAATCAACACTTTCTCGAATTAATATAACCCTAAAAAAATAACAACACCCCTAAGCCATCTATTAATTACAGGGACAAATAATCTCATTGAACAAGCAGAAACTATCAAAGCATTTATTAATCATTATACTGATTCACGCAAAAGAACCAAAAGAGGACTCTTTAACTTTAACTGGCGAACGACCAATATATCAAAATACACCAAGAAAATCAAAACACTCTTAATAAAGACCTATCTTCAACTCAAACAGTCGTTGAGCATTTAATAAAAGAAATACATACTGAACTAAGTAATATAAAAAAATAATCAACAAGAAATAAATACTCGCGTCAAGGACCTTACAAAAATGACACAGTGAGTATTAACGACCTCTTACTTTATCATCTTACTTGATAACTTGGAACATAATCTCCGCGTTATTCACGAAATACAATCAAACGTACAAACTGCTGTTAATTTCGCAGGAATAAAAATTATGCTTCACAGCATATTTAAGTATCAAAAACTTAAAACCATTATTTCGAAACTCGATCCCAAGACACGTATTCCGTTTGATAATATAATTGAGGATTATGAAATAGCACACGCCGATGTTACGATAAAAAATAACCTGGTCATATTTTAAGTTGCAATACCTCAAATATTCAATAAAACTTATACCCTTTATCGCACATACCCTAAATAATCCAATAAATAACCAAATATCTACCATAAACAACCCCACAACCACTACTTATTGACTTCAACAGACGATTATTTTAATCTAAAATAAAGTTGCTACAAAATTGAAGAAATATCATTATGCCCAATTAATTTACTTAACAAAAACGATCCCTGTGTTCCTCTAACAATAAATTTAAATAATCATTGCCCAATGATAATAGGCAAATATACTGAAACATCAGTCACCCAACTAGACGATAACTCTATCAAAATTATTTCCAATTCTCAAGAAAGTATTGACTTTTTCTGCCCAAATCGACACAACTTGAAGTAATAAATAAAACATCCTTAATTTTGTCTTCGAAATGTAGTGTTAAAATTCGTAACAACAATTATGATTCTCAAAACATAGACACAATCAATTTAAGATTGAATCTTCCATCACTTGCTTTTGACAACATTTTAGTCGCAAAAATTGAACCTTTGCCAGTAAGAAAAATAAATATTGATAGCATAAAAGAAGATTTGGTAAACGCTCATAATTTAATGAGACATCCTTTAAGGCAACTAAATGTAGTTAGTTCTAGTGTATCAATTACTTTAATAATCATTATAAAATCATAGTAATAGGATTCTTCTTGTATTTTTGTTATCGTTTTTATCAAAAGAAAAAAGAAATTGAGGACATAAAATCAACCCCCGTTTTCTCAAACTTGAGGAGGGAGGAATTATATGGCCACTTCTGATGATTTACCATTGTATCCCGCAAGATAATGTTTACTTTAGTCAGCATCTACATTATAAATACGCTAAGCAGTTGCATGCATATTTTAGTCAAGTTCGTTCTATCGTAGCAGTACCACTTGAATTCTTGTAAAAACAAACACAACAAATACAGCTGTACACTATATCAACTTTATATGTATTTGCAGACCTCGCAATATGCACTTAAATTTCATTGATACGTAAATTTAATCACTGTAACCTTAACAACATCAGGTGCATAATAAACTTCTGATCATTTTGACAGTTAGTTATACTGTGTAGTATAAGGAAACAAACTAATAACGAGATATTTCAACAGCAATAAAAGCAACAAGTCTGTGGTCATTTATTTTGATATTATCACCTTATTATTACGCAATAAAAACTCAAGTCAAGTGGTAGTTGCGTCAAAAGTTACTTTTCGTTTTCAACTACGAGTATCTAGGTTCATTGAGTAGCAAAAAATGCGCATTGAAATACCTAATTAAAATGAATACAAGTTATTTGACAATTTGAATAATTAAAATTTGTGTTATATCTATGACAAATCATGGGAAAATAACAAATTTGTCAATTCGAAATTAGTGTTTTAATAGAGAAAGTTGGTCTAATGATTCGAACCACATTCATGAATTAGACGACCATCAGTTTTCGTCTCATAAGTGTGCAAATAAATGATTTCACTTTCTTCAATTCGGTTACTGAACGTGTTTGAAGACAACTGGTAAGTTTAAATATTTTTTGAAGCACGGGTAGCATAAAGATATTGAGATCAGTCATGGATAAAGAATCGGTTTAATAGGGAATAGAAATTTGATGACCTCTTGTACAATGTTTAAAAGATAGAGTACCACTTCTGGGCAAATTTTGCAGCTATAAAAAGTGACGTTTACAACATTACAAACTTCTCGTTTTCTCTTTGTTACTCCAAAATGAAAGCGACCGACTTTGTGACTTTTTAATAGAAAGATTTCTTATATTTCATACTTAGCAGTAGGTAATGTTACAATTATACAATATGCAATGCTTATTGAAAAATTATTATGTGCCATATCTAATTTGTTGAATATTTTTTGTTTAAAACGGATGGTTTTACAAATGCAGTCTATGATATGTTGTGCTACGTCAATGGAATTTAACTAAGTAGTTCATATTACTTATTTTGATATATGAAATCTCAAATACATAATAAGATGTTCAAATAAATCACCAATACTGTACAATAAGCAGAAAACTATTTAAGTACTAGGTGTTCGATTATCAATAGTATCAATGCAAACTGTAGTTTGCAGAGGTGAGAGCGCTATCTCTCACTTCTGCCTACAGAAGCATTATTTACAGAAAAATGTTGGATTTTCAAGGTCACGTAATGGTTTTTCCCGATTAATTTAAAAATATGGCTTGAAATTAACGAGATATTGTATTTAATACAACCCTACAATGATAAGTAATCATTTGAAAATGTTTTCAACTCGTAAAAGGCTGTAATAATTATATTATCAATATATGTAGAACCAAATAGACGGATTTCACAATTTATTATTTTCAAGACTCTACGGTGTTGCCGGTGTTAAAATTTAACCTGTTTTTAAATACCTAACTGATATAGATATCGGATAAATACCTAAGTAAAACTAACAAATTAACTATGATCATGATTGTAAAATCATTTATTATTTAAAAAGCATGCAAACTAATTCACTCTTATTCGAAAGTGGTATATTTTTAATGCATTAATAATATTTGTCAAACGTATACTCCAACTAAATGGCAACAATGAGGTAGATGTAGCAGTAGCAGAGAACAGAGACGTATATAGAACTGCAATCCTTATGACAGTACGTTTTAATACATCTATTTACTAAGAGATGGCAGAGTGATCAGGAATTAGACGTTTTCGTACGCAGTGGGTTATATTATTAATTATTATTAATATTTGATACCTAGGTATATTTCTTCTAACATTGCCTACTCGTGCATCATTTTTTTTTGGTTTTTGCTTTTGGTTCAGATCAGACAATATAGCTTTTTTTATAATTAGACGCGGCCCGTAGTTGATAAATATCTAGGTACATTTCAAGTTATGAAATACAAGGTGGGAGATTAGGAGTGCGTAGGTATTCGGACGATTACGGGGTTATTGTAAAGATTAGGAGAAAATGTTTATAACTAACCCAATCGTATTTTAAACATTCTACAACATAAAAATATTTTCAATTATACCGGGTGTTTCTAAAATGTTGGAACTCTACACAACTTTGTTTTTCCTTAGGGAATGTATATAATTTTAATTTATTTTTCAGATCAAAATGGAAAAACAATGTCAGTTTATTAATATGACTTTATGTTTATAGCTAATATTTTATGAGATATAAACTATTATTAATCCAAAGGATGAGAGAGTTAGTATGTAGTTATTCGCGATTTCACATTTTCACATGTCCCCAACAATAATGGTAATGTTGGTACCATTATCAATGTTGTGCAAATATGTTTCAATGTTTCAAGATCTGCAACATTGCATTTCATTTCATGGAAAGCGCTGAAAAGAAAGATATGGCATATATATATATATATATATATATATATATATATATATATATATATATACAGGGTGGCTCATGGTCGATGGTTAGTAGGTCATCGAGATAATGTTTATGGATTCTGAATAGAGAAATTTGTCCTACGTTATACAGGGTCGTTCAAAATGTGTGATTTTACTGCTAGATACAAAAATGTTTTTTTCAATGGAACAACCTGTATTTTATAAAATATCCTGAAAGATGGCTAAATTTCCTTCGATTTGATGTATCATGTTCCTATACCTAAGTAGCCAGAATTCCGAGATAAGAGCAATTTTCCAAAAAAATCAAATTATATTTTTCATATTCATCTAGGTTGCTATTAAATGTCATCATAGTACATGACATAATGAAAACTTGACAATTAGTGTATTATTAATAATACCTTGGAGTATTTCTCAACGTAAGTGATTTGAAATGAATGAAATAACAATTCAAACGAAGTTCTAATAAAATTGTTTATTCTTCATGGTAAATGTGTCGAAACTATCTCAACAACGGGCAGATAATTAAATGAAACGTACTCTGATTTAAATCAAATGAACAAGAGGAAGTTTGTACGATCACAAAATAATTTCATTAATTATCTGTTCAAATTTAGAAAACGTTCATAATAAGTTTTCAAAATGCCGACCATTGGCTTCCAAACATTTCAATGTCCGTTTATTTGTAGATATAGTTGTAGCCCTCCTTATTTCACTGGCATCTACTTCTTCAATGCAGTTGATTACTCGTTGGCGTAGATATTGTTTACTGTGTACTGGTGTCATGTATACTTTTGTCTTCAAATGACCCCAGAAGAAAAAAATCAAGTGGCGTGAGATCGGTTGATCTCGCAGGCCAATGCCACGGACCCAAACGTCGAGACCAGTGATCATCGAACATTTCAAACAACTCCGTTGATACTTCCCCAGTGCAATGAACCGGTGCTCCATCCAGCTGAAATCAACTGCTACGATACACTTCCAATGACAGATTGCACAAGAAATCGTTCACAACTGACCTTAGATATTTCCAGATATTTCTCAGAATTTAACGGTTCATCGTAAATAAGAAAACTACGTTGAAACTAAAATTCTCCTGAAATCTTATTTCCTTGACAATATTTGGATTTTGATCAGCCCTGAAATGCTCGTTCCTTCTATTAAAAATTCCTTCTCTGGAAAATTTTGATTTGTCTGTCTAAATATTTTTTTTAAGAATTATTATGTTGTCTTCATCTGAAGTTATAGGTTTCGGTAGATGTCGTTCCGCTTTTAATTTTGATCCATTATTAATGAAATTATTTTGTAATCGTACAAACTTCCTCTCGTTCATTGGATGTAAATCAGGATACGTTTCATTGAACTTTCTGCACGTTCTTGCGAGCGTATTATACCTGACATTTTCCATGAAGAATAAACAATTTCATTTGTACCTCGTTCTAATAGTTGTTTCCCTCCATTTAATTTTTTTCAAGTCACTTACGTTAAGAAACACTCAAAGGTATTATTAATAATCCACTAATTGTCAAATTTTAATTATGTCATGTCCTATGATGACATTTAATAGCAACCTAGATAAATATGAGAAATATAATTTGATTTTTTTAGACAATTGCTCTTATCTCGGAATTCTGGCTAATATAGGAACATGATACATCAAATCGAAGGAAATTCAGTTATCTTTCAGAATATTTCATAATATACAGGGTGTTCCATTTAAAAAAGGCATTTTTAAACATTTTTGTATCTAGCAGTAAAATCACACATTTTGAACGACCCTGTATAACGCAGGACAGTAATATATAGGGTGTTCTATTTGAAAGATGCTGCTACTTTTTGGTATAAGCGGCAACGCTGCATCGATGAAAATATTTGAGATCGATAGATTTAGAGTAATTACTTGAACAACCAAATTTTCAGAACGATCCTATGTCCCGTTCTCCGTAAACGTCTAAGGTACGACCATGAGCCATCTTGTATATATATATATATATAATTGATTTTGTATTCTTGACTGGTTTTATTAAAAAAAAAAAGATGTTCTTGGGGATGCAGTCATATATTAAATAAAATTCTTTGATTGAAGCCGAGCTTTCGAGAATGTTTATTCTCTTCTTCAGGGCAAAAATCGTGAATTTAGAATAAATTAACCAAAAACAGGAAAGATTTCATAGCCATCAATTACAAATGTAATTGAACATCTTTTTATTTATATATATATATATATATATATATATATATATATATATATTTATATATATTTATATATATATATATATATATATATATATATATATATATATATATATATATATATATATGAAGATATCTATATTTCATAAATGAAAGAGTATAATATATATAATAATGATAGATGCTCTACACCTTTGTGCTTTTATTTAGTTGGATACAACCACCACTAGAAGCGGATCACGTGATTTCAAGCTTGTTAGCTTTCATCAGCGCCACATAAGTGGAAGCTGTATCCAACTAGACAAAAGCAACTGGAAGATAGTCGGAATTTACCAGACCAGATCTACCAGCGGGACACACTTCGCGCCACCTAGGTATTGAGAGCCTAATTACGTTGAACGTAAGGATATGTGTAAATGAAGATATCTATATTTCATAAATGAAAGAGTATAATATATATAATAATGATAGATGCTCTACACCTTTGTGCTTTTATTTAGTTGGATACAACCACCACTAGAAGCGGATCACGTGATTTCAAGCTTGTTAGCTTTCATCAGCGCCACATAAGTGGAAGCTGTATCCAACTAGAGAAAAGCAACTGGAAGATAGTCGGAATTTACCAGACCAGATCTACCAGCGGGACACACTTCGCGCCACCTAGGTATTGAGAGCCTAATTACGTTGAACGTAAGGATATGTGTAAATGAAGATATCTATATTTCATAAATGAAGTGTGTTCGTCTTCATATGCGGAATTAACCAAGAAGTATTATTTGGAAGTTTAGTATGAATTTTGATATTTTGTAATGTGTAAGGTGGAATTTCGAAAGTGTATTCGTCAAAATCTTTCCTAAAATAAAACGGAATTTGCAAAAAATCATTTTTTAATAAATTATTTTGAAATACTAAAACATAAAAATAAGGGAATCTTGGCTTTACTTGTTGCTTTCTTAGAGCCAGCGCATGTTTGCAATTTTGTTATATGTGGCTTAATCAATTCAGGGTAGTATGTTTCTGCTATAGAAGGTCGAAGTAGAGAGGCATGTGAACCAGTATCTATTAATAAACGAATATTTAAATTAGGGATTACTATGAAAGGTAACTGATTAATTTGAAAGCTATTCATTTGGAGACAGGGTTTGTTTTCGAGGCTGCTATCCGAAAATTTTCAGGTTCCTCAGACTGATCGAAAGGTTCTTCATTAATTTCTTCTAAATCATCTTGATAATCAATAGAAGGTTCTATCTGATCTTATAGATAATAATCATTTTCGGAATATGATAAATTTTGAAAATTAGGATCTTCATTTTCCAAATGGGTTAATTCTTCAATAGTATATTTAGGAGGTCTATGTTGATTTCCGAATGTTTGATTATAATATTGAGGTCTTATTTGGAGAGGTGGACGTTTTGGTTGTATACTGACTCCTGACATAGGTTGTGTATATGTCTTTTGTGACTTAAAGAAATTTTGGTTTATAGGAGGTTTAGAATGAAACTGTGATTTAAAAACATTGTGGTTTGCCGGTGAATAAGGATAAGTTATTGTTTTATTTCCAAAAACTTGTTTCATGGGAGTAAATTGATGTTGAACAGGCTTTTGATTGATGTTAATTGGTTGACGAGGGGGTTGAGGTAGACTAATAGGTTTAGGAAAATTCAAAAATGTATGGTTATGTTCCTTCTGTTTTACAGGTATATTCTGGATAAAATTATTTTTGAAAGTATTTTGTGAAGTAAGAATCTCATAATTTAAAATTACATCCATTGCTGAATCTAAATTTTGAGGATTTTGAACTATTAGTAGTGTTTTCAACTCATTGGAAATATTTGAAAGTAAATTCTGAGTTGCTGTCAACTCAGTTTGTGTGATCAAAATATTTCTAGCTTCAAGATTTGCTATTTCAATACAAAATTTGTTATTAATTTGAGTAACTAGAGCTTTCAATTTGAGAATATAATCTTGAATTGTTTCATTTTTGTCTCTAGTCATAAAGATTAATTGTTGTTGTAAATTTCCTCGAGTAATTGGGTCACTAAATTTTTGACGAAGTGCTACTTTAATTTGAGTCCAAGTTTCTAAATCAGGTCGTGTTAATAGAAATTCTTCAGCTGTGCTTATTAATTTGGATTTGATTGCCAAATTTACATACTCTTGCTGAGATGGATCGTTATTAAAATAGCGAGCATTAAATACATCTATCTGTCTAATAAAGGATTCTAATCTAGCTGGAGTTCCATCAAACAATTTAAGTAGACTGACAGTGGATCTTAGAGCTTCAGCCATGATAAAATTATTTGATTCTAATTCAATAGTTGTTTCAAATCTACTATGATTATCTATATCTAGTGATTGGTCAAAAATCTTCTTAACTCTAGGATAGGTTATGTCTAATACCTTATTTTTAATTTTTTTCATATAGTAAACAAATAAATAAATATAATTTTTTCAAAATAATAAATACCAATTTTTCGCAATAAATAAATAATATTCAATCTTCAAAAAATAATGTTCAATCTTAACTAAACAGAATTACAGCTGTAGGGGAGAATTAAACTCATTCAGGAATAATTTTCTCGGTCCCAGCTTTGCTTCTTGTTATCGGGTAGTGGCTCGTTCCCAGAATATGTACAACAGGGTGGCTGCTACTCGTAGTGGACACTAGCTATGCCAATATGTCCGGTGGGCTTGCAGATACTAGATATACTTCCAATATATCTGAAGTCCGAAGAGTTGAACTTGACGTGTTATAGAGTTGCTCCAAAAGCAAGTCAAGGATCCCAGTTGAAACCTCTTTTTTGCACAAGGTTCTTCTCGATACATCTCAACTGTTAACACAGACGGTATTCACTTAATCTCGATGATCGAATAACTACCGGGTGTATCCTACTAACTGCGCCAGTTAAATTAACTTTCCTCGAAAGTCTTTAAAAAAAACTTTATTTACTGAGAAAAGCGTTTAACAAATTTAGATGTGCTACATACAAAGGTTAACTAAAGATAAAACACTAAGCTACGTTGCCTATTTATATATAATTCTAAGATGCTTATTCAGCATTCATATCATATGTCTTAGTTACTAATGATTAAGGATAAATGGCCATATAACTATAGACAAAACAATACACACCCAACATAATACACCAGTCTTTATAATTGACTTTTGGAAATAATTTTCTCAAAATATATATATAGCGTAAAAACAGACCTGCCATAAAAATCAACACATGCCATACTAACAAACGTGATAGAAAAAGAAGAATGATTGATTTCCACAAAGAATAAAAAAATCTCAATTATGGTAAACATAAACTAGTTCCTATATGTGTTTAAGGTACGAAAGGTAATTTTATATGTATTCATTTATTTTATTAATATTTTTTAGCAGTAATATGTTTTTTAACTGATGAAGCTTGGAGCCCCAAGCGAAACGTCTTAATTTTAAAATATACGCTAAGATGAATATCTGACCCCTTTTGTGCAAACCGAACCTAAATCCCAAGATACATCCAAGATAAAATTATATATATATATATATAGGAGCTAGTTTATGTTTACCATACCTAAATCCCAAGATACATCCAAAATAAAATTATATATAATGGTTCAAGAATTTCACAGAAAATAGAATATATATATATATATTTGTATTTAAAATTAATATGATTATTGAAAATTAAAGTTAGTCCGTGACAGCTAAGCGACTTCCAAAAAAAAATCCATATCCCCAAAAAACATTCCCAATGTAAGACTTTTGGAGGTGAGAGCTACATTCTGCAAAACTCGACAAAAAAAATCTCAAATCTTTTGCATACGCTCAGTAAGAGCTCCACACCCACACAACTTTTTATATTTCATTGTATACGAATTTTGCTTTAATGGTACATTTTCATCAAGTGATTCTATCGATTCTCACTCTCCCCAAAATTCCTTCCATGACGTTGAAACATAAGTTGTTCAATTTTTTTTTCAACTCATAATAAGTTTTGTAGATACTCCACGCCTTTCTAAATCTGCTTAATACGGTGTTAGCAATTATTTTCATTAGGTTTAAATATACAGGATGTTTCATAATATATGCGGAGGACTTGAGGATGTGATAGCTCGTCCAATAAAATGAAAAAAAATATATTAACTTATCCTCTAGAATGGACCACTTTCGAAATACAGGGTGTTGAAATTGAAAGCAAAAAATCGTTTTTTGTGAATATCTTTGCAGTAAACAGCTTTTGTAAGCATTTTCCACTCATAGTAAGCTAAGTTTTGAGTCAGAAAATTTTTGTGTTAAATCATAATTGGTGAAGATTTTGAAGGAGTAGTGCTTGTTTTTCTCCCCATTTCCTAGGCCAATGGAAAAATTACAGTTTTGAGATGCCCATTTGAACCGCCAATGTTTTCTACAAAAAAAAACATAATTGGTCGTGAGCTCTGAATTCGACCGTTTTAGAGAAAAATCAATTTTATATTTACAGGTCACGACCAACAGTACCTAACTTTTTGGTGTAAAAAACATTGGCTGTTCAAATGGGCATCTCAAAACCGTACTTTTTCCATTAGCGTAGAAATTGTGGAGAAAAACACCCACTACTCCTTCAAAATCTTGACCAATTCTGACTTAACAAAACTGTACGATAAACGGTTCAGGAGATAGTCTCAAAAAACGATTTTTTTTTAAACTTCAACGCCCTGTACCTCGAAAATTGCACTTTGTATTTTTGGTGTGTGTAAAAATATTGTAGATCACTAACAAAGTTGATTTTTTCCCAATAGAACCCTTAGAACTTGACCATATAGTTAAATATACACATATAGTTCGTAAAAACGAATAAAAGTTCTAATGCAATATTAATTCTGTTTTATTTCATCTTCTTTTCTAAGACTGAACTTAATGCATTCATTTTAAGTATGTATGCAAGATAGTAACAATTTTATCATTAAAAGCGAGCAGGTGAGTTCTGTAAATGCTAGTCCAGATTTACTAGAACTGTGGGTTATGAATATAAGACGTCAAGTCATAATTTCATTGAAGGAATTTTGGGTGCGGTGAGAAGCGATAGAATCACTTGATTCAATTCAATTCAAAAACATTTGTTTGGTTTCAGATATTTTACAATTGTTTGTGAGTTATATATTTATTTGATTTCTTCTTGTCTGATAGGGGGCTGAACGTATTATATTCATAATTGATTTTCAAAAATTTCTCTTGTTATTATTGACCAGGGGCAAGAGAAGTAAGTTGAAAAGATTTACAATTGACGATGACGATCAAAATGCGTTAATATTGCGAATCATAAATGCAGGCTGGTGATGAAAGGGAAATGCTCGAGCCAGATTTACTGTAAATGATAGCGATAAGCGATAGAATCACTTGATGAAAATGTACCATTAAAGCAAAATTTGTATACAAAGCAACATACCAAAAATTGTATCGGTGTGGTTCGCGTATGCGAAAGATTTGCGATTTTTTTGTCGAGTTTGTCAGAATCTAGGTCTCTAATAGGATTAGGATTCTATTTTTAAGAAAATAGCACTAGGCATGCATTAATTACTTAACTAGAATACTAGGAGATGACCTTGTTCATGTTTGTTTGTTTCATGGTATTGTTGAAAACCTTTATTTTCGGCGATCAAACTATCCTAGAATATATGCGAACACAATAACCTGTTTCATTAAAATCAATATTGTATTTTTCACATAGTAGGTGAATAGGTTGCATGAAGTTAGTCAATAAAGGTAGAAGATTTGAACGAAATAAATCAAAGGAAAAACTTCAATCCAACGTAACATTCAAAATGTCATCTGTCATCTCATTGCATTCCTGACGACCTTTCAGATCTATTTTTGGCTGAATGATTTTTTTGATAAAGTTTCTCACATGTTAAGATATTGTGTTTCGCTTCCGTAGATTTTGGCTACTTTTTCAAAAAATTTTACCGATGAGTCTTACATATATCTACATGATTAAATTTCAACATTGCATGGCTTGTTTCTGGTAACAACTGTTTTTTTTAAATGATCAGTACATCTGTACTCCAATAAATGATAACTGCCGTAGAATGTTTGTTTATTAAATATTTCAGGAAGATTTTTTTTTATATAGTCTTCATAGTTATCAGCCACGGGTGAATTTTTGAGATATGTGCTACGGATGTTACTTTCCTACGTTACTATAGTAGCTGTAGGTATAAGGAAAGTATTTTAATCGTGTGAAATTTTCGGTATCGAGATTTTTACAAATATTGACGTTTCAGAGTTTTCTAAGGCTAATAAATATATTTTCAGCCATTGGTCTGTCTGCCTGTTCGTTCATCTGTCTGTCTGAGACAGCATTATCTCGCCTAATAGAGTGTAAGAGATGATAAACCCGTAAAAATACATGAATGAACCAAGACACCCGAAACGTGAGGTGATTTGGGACATCCTTATTTTCATTTCTTTTCAATTGAAGATCTAAATTATCTGATGTATATTTAATTTGAAATTCGTTGAAAGTTACCCAATTGTAATTCTTTCATAAGAAATATTATTCGGCTGTTATCTTTCTGGATAATTATTCTTGATTTTATCAGCTTGTCGAGTTAAACTATGACAGTAATTCAACATTTAAACATGTAGAGCTTTCATTTCCCTTCATTTTAGGCAAATCAAATCAAATTTCGTACCAAATTAACTTATGCGTTTTAAAACTTCATTAAATTGTCAGTAATAACATGAGATTTTTACAAAAGCCTACTCGAAGAGTGTGCTACGAAAACATAAAGTCATTAAAAGTCTTGAGTATGGAACCCTTCTATGAGACCTACTCGCACATAGAACCAGTCCGAAAACCAACCCAGTTCAATCCACAGATATGCACCAAGAGATGATAATTTTTCCTACATGTCTTAAGGAGGAGGAGACACTCACAAAACAGTCCAGTGATATTCTACACACAAATATATACCGAAAAATCCACGAAAATTCAGCCATAGAGCTCACAGATACTTCTTTGGGAATTACAGATATGGAACCCTCAAACTAGGAGGCCCAGACACACATAAAATATAGCTTATGTCACCCGCGCTAATATAAAAAATTTAATAAGAAAAATATTATGAAATCGGATGAGTAGTTTTAGAGATTTTTGTGGTCATAGGAGAAAAGTTGTTATTCGTATATACAGGTTGTCCAATTAGTGCGACAAACTAGAATAACCACTCTACTTTCAATTATTTCAAAATTATGTAAATATAAAAGTTGTACGAGAACGCAAGCCCCACATTTTAAAATTAGTTGGAACTATACAGAGTGTCCCGAAAAACCAGAACAGCACAAAGTTGCGTTTTTTTAAATGAATCAACCTATATATTTTTACAATTTTGAATTTCAATTGTTTGTTTAGGAGCTATAAGCAATTGAAAATCGACATTTTAGCCCCTTTGAAAGCTATTTGTGCCAAAGCAGTAAATTATAGTGAAAAATATTTTTTTCATTCTTGAGAACGCTATTCAATAGGTCCAAAAAAAACTAAGATAGGAATGTAAAATTTATTTTTCTCTGTCTTGTACCGTTTTGGCAAAACTATCTGTCAAAGGGGCTACATTGTCGTTTTTTGATTATTTATAGCTCCTAAACAAACAATTGAAAGTTGGAGTGTTACACCATTGTACTTGTTATTTTGTGTAGAATACAAAAATTTTAAAATATATAGGCTGATTCATTTAGAAAAACTAACAGTGCTGTTCTGTTTTTGGGACACCCTGTATAGTCTTAACTAATTTTGAAATGTGGGGCTTGTGTTCCCCTACCACTTTTATATTCACATAATTTTGAAATAATTGTAAATAGAGAAGTTATTCTGCTTTGTCGCTCTAATTTGACACCCGGTATATTACTAGCAGTACCCTGCGCGGCTTCGTCTTAAAAAGAATTTTGGTAATGTTATGAGTTATTTTTGGGTGTGTTAATGTTATGGATAAGTTAGGCAAAATAAAAATTAAAAGGAAAGAAAATTCTTTCAAAATTTATTTTACGAAAAAAAAAATAACATTCCAAAACATCTGTAAAAACTACATTTTTAGTTGTTGTTTGATTTTTGGATAGCTAAATACTCTATTCTTACTGCCCCGATGCCGGTCCAGTAAGAATAGTAGCTTCAATGACATTATCACGCATAGCTTTGATTTCCAATCTTATACCGTTGCATAGAGTAGTTGATGAAGCTTACGTAATCAGATTATTAAAGCTCCAACTTTTTGTTTTAAAACATGATAATGAAGCCCTGAAGGATTAAGAGAGTTCTTGAGGATAGTGAAGTAGGATATGAGGTAACAATAAGCGTTTATTTCAAAGCTGGTCAAGTCTCCCGCATCCCCCTCTACACTATTCAACCGAAGTTTTCTTGAAAGTCTTACAACTGGCCTTCCAAACGTTTATCTTAGGTAAAATTATAATTAATTAATAAATACAATGACATTATACAACACGATCCACCTTTCAAACTTTTTGAATACTGAAAAAATTCAAAATCGTAAAATTTTCTACTTTTGAACAACTAAACCATGCCGCTCGTTGCCAAACTGAACTGATGGCGGCCAATATGGGGTCGCCATCCGACGCGCCTAGTGTACGAGTATAACAGGAGCTATCAACGGCGCCGATCATTATCATGAACTTATTTTTTCTTATGGGAGCCATATTGGCATTCTACTAATTTGAACAGCCCTCTCTATTGCCTTTTTTATGATGTATCATAAGTTGGCCTTATTGTCCTAAGAATCCGAGAAATTAAATAAATTACTTTTATAAAGTAGTTGGCTTTGATTTTTCCAATCGGTGACACGTAAATGAAATTCTGTATTATTGTCAATTGCTGAGTCATTGAAAATAGAGTTCTCCAATGAAGAAAAACGGGATATGATAAACCTTTATTACAATAATGATAGAAACGGTGTGAATAAATACATAGGAAGTGTATCTTAAGACGTATCCCGAGAGACGACAAGCACAACCAAATTTGTCCAAATTAATGAACAGAATTCGCTATGAGTTTGGCTCGTTTGAAAAACTTAAGATTAAATATACCTCATTAATAATGATTTCTTTAGTTTCTTCATTAATCATGTCCCCAGATTTTTGTCTGTGTTTTTTAAAGGAACCATCCTCAGCTAAATTTGTATCCAATACAATACAATACAACATAAGATTTAAATGTATTAGTAAAGAAATATACCTAAGAATAAAATATCGTGATGAGAAAACAACAGAATTGGAAGCAAAAATCTATCAAATCCCATAAAAGATGGAGATAAAATATGGTTGGAAGAACATAAAGCAGATCATAATACCTAACTGCGTATAATGCACTAGAGATGAAAAGGTCAGTAAAATCTGAAGATGGATAAAGAAGAAATCGTGGTTTACACAGGAAATTAAACAAAAATAACACCAGAAACAAAGCCTATATCAAGTATTGGTAAAAAAATTCTACATTGAATATAAAAGAAACACACAAAAGTGTACGAAAACAAAAATAGACTATAACTGTATGGGCAGATGCTTGATGGAAATTCATGTTATAAAATATAAAATGAAAAAATGAAAAAATTAAAAAAATATATTTTCACTAATATATTAATAATATATTGTATTCTTTGATTTTTCCCCTGCTTTAAATAGAGGGTCTTAAAGCTAGTAATAAGTTGTTTATGAGTGATGTCTATTATGCAGTTATGATGTTCTAGAAAGTCCATATCTAAAAGTCAATCAAATTCAATATCTAAATCGCATATGTGGACCTTATGAGGGTTGTTATCAGCGAATGGACTGATAACTGATTGGTGAATTATATCTTTTTGATCTGTAGTGCTCTGAACGATGATATTTTCTGGGAATCTATTGGTATGATTTTCCCAAGCTCTCGGTTTGAAGATTGAAATACTGGCACCTGTGTCAATTAAAATTTTGAAAGTTTTAGATGCATCGTAAATATAGAAGAGATTTCATGAGCTAACAGTGTGGAGGGAACTTAGACGTATATTTTGTAGTTCGGACTTTGAAGCTGATTGAAATTTAGGATCTGAATATGGGTTGTTATTGTTTCTGTAGGGGTTCGGTCTATAGGAGGGTCGTCTAAAGTAGGGTTCTGTTGAAAAATTTCCATATTAGATTGGTTAATATGGGAATTCTCATAACTGATTTCTCTGTCACTTTCAAGATTTTGATAATATTGAAGTCCGTGATTGTCTCAGTCGTTTTCTGGGTAACAATAGTTAATGGGTTCATTATAATAATCATTATAGTGATTTTCGGGTTGTTCGTTGATGTGGAAACTTTTCTGTTGCCTCATGAAGTTAACGTTAGGGTTATGTGGGTTTGGCAACTTTGATTGGTTGGGGTTATAGTTTGGATTGTGTCTGAAATTTGGATTTGGCCTAAAACTCGGATTTTGGATCTCTTAAATTAAATATATATATATATATATATATATATATATATATATATATATATATATATATATATATATGACATTTCTGATTGCTGACTATGAAATCTTTCCTGTTTGTGGTTAACTTTATATAAATTCACGAATTTTGCCCCGACGAAGAGAATAAACATTCTCGAAAGCTTGGCATAATCCAAAGAATTTTATTTATTAAATGACTGCATCCCCAACAAAAATCTATTTTATTATATATATATATATATATATATATATTGTGTATTGTGTCCCACTGGTAGATAGTCTCAAAGATTTTGACTACTTCCAGTTGCTTTTGTTTCGTCGGATACAGCTTTCACTTATGTGGCGCTGATGAAAGCTAACAAGCTTGAAGTCACGTGATCCGCTTCTAGTGGGTGGCTGTGTCCGACTAAAGAAAAGCATAAAGGTGTAGAGCTTCATCTTATTTTTATATTTTATATCTCATTCATAATTTGAACTGATAGATCTATTTAATTATTATATATACTTACGTTAAACGTAATTAGGCTCACAATACCTAGGTGGCGCAGATTGTGTTCCACTGGTAGATAATGTCTCAAAGTTTTTGACTACTTTCAGTTGCTTTTGCTTCATCGGATACAGCTTCCACTTATGTGGCGCTGATGAAAGCTAACAAGCTTGAAATCACGTGATCTGCTTCTAGTGGGTGGCTATGTCCGACTAAACAAAAGCATAAAGGTGTAGAGCTTCATCTTATTTTTATATTTTATATCTCATTCATAATTTGAACTGATAGGTCTCTTTAATCGTTATATATATATATATATATATATATATATATATATATATATATATATATATATAATGAACAAGAAAAAGAAAAAAAAGAAAAAAAAGAAATTTTGAATTATATTTTATTTTTATTATATATCTGTTTTCTACGAACTATGCATTTTAGGTAAGTTTATTTCAAATCATAAAGAAATTACATTAATTTTTGTTTTATATTACAGCTAATCTTAATTTTTAACAATTGAAAAAGACCACATATGGTCGAAATGTTTTGTTTTTATAAACATTAATTATAATGGTATAGAATAAATAAAAATAAATTAATCAAAACACCGAGCCTGTATCCCAAGAAACCCTAAAAAATATATATATATATATATATATATATATATATATATATATATATATCTTACTATCCTCCTGTAGTCCATACATTGACCATGTTCTATCTTCTGGGCATCCATGTTCAACCGAGCTTCCGTATATAAGGACGCCCAGATGTATCCCCATAAAAATATTACCATGCCTAGATCATCATTTGGCGTTACTCTACGAAACTAAGTTTGGATGCTCCGAAATCCGGAAAATTGATTTTTACATACACGAGTGTATATGAGTAGTTCTAGCACTTGATCGGATGGGGGCATCTGGGTTTCTCGACGTATATATTAATGTATATTAGGTTTAATTATTATTATTATTATTATTATTATATTATATATATTTCATTTGAAAAAAGCTAAATTGTTGAAAAACAAAACAAATCCCACACTAGCTCTGTTTGCAGTTCTCGCTCGAACTTTAGAGTTCAATCGAAAATCCTAGTATCATTTTTGTTTAGAATTAGCAATTCATAAGATATTAAGAAAAAACTTGAATGTTCAAACTACTCGTTCTATTTTTCAAGGAAATGTGGAAAAATTAATACAGTCTGTTCAGAGTTATGTTTAGTATTCTAGGAGTTCTAACGAAAATTTTCGATATTCGATAAAAACTAAATTATTGAAAAACAAGTTCTGTCCAAAAAGTCGAACTTAAGGCTTATGTCGAATATCCTAATAATATTTTCCTGTGGAGCTTAATAACTCACTAAGTAAGGTCTGTAATATTGACACTGGAGCCAAATATGAAATAGACAATTTAAAAAAATCTTGGTTATCTCTTCTGGAAGAAAAGCCCTTTTCATAGTTTCAAGGAATTAAGCTCACAGACAGGCGCGAATAGTGACTTTGTTTCATTATAATTAGAGATAAGTAGATTTACATTAAAGTGAACCACAGAATAAAAATATTATGTCATACCTAATAAGTATTCTTTATGTAAAAATATATGCACAATGTCAATAAATGCTAGTAGAGACAAGTGAGCAGAATCCAAAATACATATTTGGTGCTTGTAGCGGACATTAGGTGCTAATTAAGTGTTATATTCCGAAATGAACTGCTGTTATAATTTTTTTGAAAATCGCTTCTCTACTCGCTTTAGAATAAAGCTAGCGCAGCAACCTTCAAAATTCAGATTTTTTGATAATTTATTTTTAGTGCTGGTTGGGCCCATTTAGTGCTAATTATGTGCTGCATTCCGAAATGATTTGCACTTTGTTTTTGGAAAATGGCTGCATTGCTTTTAGATATATTTTTTAATCTTTTTTAGTGCTGGTAGAGCTAATTAAGTGCTGTACTTCGAAATTAATTGTTCTTATAGTTTTCTGGAAAATGACTGCTTTGCTAGCTTTAGCTAGCACAGCAACCTTTAAAAATCAACTGTCTTGACAACTACTTCTTTTTTAGTGCTTGCTAGGCTAATTAAGTGTTAACTAGGTGCTGTATTGCGAAAAAAATTAATTAATTTTTGGACAATGGCTGCTTTTATTTTAAAAATCAACTTTATTGATAATTTTAGAGCTAATTAATTGCTAAGTTAAGTGCTGTAATCCGAAATTAATTGCTCTTATAGTTTTCTGGAAAGTGTTAACCTATAAAAATCAACTTTTTTGAGAACTTCTTTTTAGTGCTTGTAGGTTTAATTGCTCTTATATTTTTTTGGAAAATGGCTGCTTTGCTAGCTTTAGATACAGCAACCTTTAAAATTCAACAGTTTTGACAACTTCTTTCTTAGTGTTTGCATGGCTAATTAAGTGCGGCATTGCAAAATTAATTGCTCCCATAGTTTTTCGAAAAATGTTTGCTTTGTTTTAGATCTAAACTTAGCACAGCAACCTTTAGAAATCAAGTTTTTTGAAAAAATCGTTTCAAGTTCTTGTAGAACTAAGTAATTGCTAATTAAGTACTGTGTCCCGAAATTAATTGTTATAGTTTTTTTAAATACCTGTCAATACAATTATTAGCTACATAAGCACTAAATATGTATTTTGGATTCTGCTCACTTTGCTCTGCTATCTTTAGGAACGTCTAATTATCAGTAGTAGGTGGCAACAAAGCAGTCATCATCACATCACGGACATTATGCCGCTATTGGGTTTACTCTCTACCAAATTTTGCTTGTCGGGCATATTAGATAGACTTCGAATTTCATTTCATAAAGATATTTTTTTGGATATCCTATGAATTACTAATTCTACTGAAAGTTGGTATTAGGATTTTCAATAGAACTCTTAGGGTTCTAGCGAAAACTGTTAACATAACTATTGTATTTTTTTTAACGAAAACTTCGAACAGAACTGTTTTAAATTTTCTACTTTTCCACATATCTTAGAACAATGGTAAAAAACAATGAAAATTCTAGTTTTCTTTAATATCTTATGAATTACTAATTTTTAGAAAAATGGTATTGAGGTCTTATAGTTCTAGCGAGAACTGCAAGCAAAACTATTGTGGGTTTTTTTCGTTTTTCAATAATTTAGTTTCTTTCGAAGATATTATGAATTTCATACTGAATCTACAGAATATGTTATAAGAATTTTCGATAAAGCTCTTGCAATACTAACGATAACTTCGAACAGAACTGTTTTATTTTTCTATTTTTTCAAATTTCCTTGAATAATGAAAGCAGAAAAATTAAAATAATTTTTTTTTAATATCTTATAAATTAATAATTCCAATGAAAAATGGTATCAGTATTTTCGATAGAACACTTAGAGTTGTATTGAAAACTGTAAACAGCCCTATTGTGGGATTTTCTTCTGTTTTTCAACAATTTAGTTTCTTTCTTATGAATTACTAAATCTACAGAAAAAATATAATTATCTTCGATAGAACTTATAGAATACTAAAGATAACTCTGAAGAGAACTGTTCCACATTTTTTTATTCTATTATTATCATTTTGGTATTTTGAGTTTTTCTTACGAACTTCCATTAAACTATTATTTTTTTTACAAATTACTCTAGAACTATTCCCTATCTACCAGGAACTTCGATGAAATAATGTGGTTGGCTACCCCCATTTCGGTATTTTGTTTTTTTTTTCACGTAACTCAATAGAACTATTTCAAGTTCATGAAAAGTACTCTAGAACTATCTAATATCTACCAGGAACTCCGATGCAATATATAATTTTTGAAATTTCCTAGCGTGAGAGCGATCAATCGCGCTGGCTTTAGAGGAAACGAAAAAATGCCAACTGTACCCACTGTTCAATTTAATAGCTCCGCAGACGCAGAAATTGCTTATATTTTGGATGTAACAGATATAAATTATAAGATAAATTAATATGGCAACATGGCCGAGCGCTTAAAAGTCGGCAAAATAAAATAGAAATATACAAGATGGACGCCAGGAAATCGAAAAATTTAAGTCTCGCCTTATATACGGGCGCTGTCATGATTATTTTATCAAAGAGCGCCGAGTGAATAACATAATTGTAAACTTATGCTGAAAACAGAGTTGTGTGATATCAAGCCATCACATAAACAAATAAGTAAATGTATATATATTAATTATAGAAACAATCTGGTTCAGAAGATGGATAAATAAAGGGGACGCCCGCTGACGGAGTAATGAACGGACGTTTCGATGATAATGAGATGTATATATATATATATATATATATATATATATATATAAATCGTCAAGAAAAAAAGAAAAAGAACATGGAATAATTAATTGAAAATATGGGGAGTTAGTGAATTATATTTTATTTTATTATACGTAATATTTGAGTTGTTTTCAAGTTACGAGTATCTATTAATATTACACATAAAAATTTATATTGAGTTTTCATGTTTTACAATTTTTTTCTTTCATCCATCATCTTTCTGTGCATTTTATGAGAAATTGCTTCGGGCAAAAGTTGAAGGTATTGATTATATTTATAACACAAAATTATTTTTGATGATATTTTCACTACGGCCCATTTTGATAATTTTTTAATATTTTTGAATGGCCGCCATTTTGAAACTACTTACCCGATAATGCCCAACAACGAACATGGCCGAGATATTTAAGAGATTGATTTTGTAAGCAAATTTAAACTTGATAGCTTCAAAACTGCGACCTAAAGAACCAATTCTCCAAGCTCAAAGAAGCATAGTGTAACGTGGATAGGTATTCATGTACTACCTTGCTTACAATAGTTGTTGCTTGTATATTTCATTATGTAGTTCTAGAATTATAGTAGATTTATTCTCGATCCTTCCATAAACTATATGTGAGGTACAATTTGTCATAGTATTGTCAGTTTGACAAGCCTCTAGAACATTATTATGTGCGTCTAGATCATCATAGAACATTCTCAATGAATGTCATATCATGATTCAGGTATATAAAGCCGTGACGTTCACGGGACGGAGTGAGTCTTATAAAGTCAGTTGATAACAGTCAGTCTGTAGAATCAGATGTTAATAGTAGGTAGTTCATTCGGTAAAGACAGTGACAGTTTAGATTGTCAAGGTGACAAGTGGAGACAGTTTTACTACAACAGAAGGTCGTGTACAGAGTGTTCGAAATAAACCATTGGAAGCAATTTGCGAACTTTTGAGTATTACGCAAGTGAACGTTAAACTTTACAATATTATAAAGAAGAAATCAACTCTATAGTTTTAAGAAGAGAACTGGTGCAGTAAACGGTCTCTCCTACATCGGGAACACGCAATACATGGCAAGATAACCCGTTGGCGCTACGCTTGAAGAGCCGGATTTCATCCCCACCGAAATCACAAAAACAGAAACCCCTGATGCCGAGATGGTCTCTCCCACTTTGGAAACACGTGGACGCAAAGGAGCGAGTATGATTTTAACTCCATCAACAACCAGCATTTGCTGGTTGTGATTTCATGGAAGGAATTTTGGGGGCGGTGAGAAGAGATAGAATCACTTGATGAAAATGTACCATTCAAACAAAATTCTTATACAAAACAACATACCAAAAATTGTATCGGTATGGTTCAGCTCTAACTGAGCATATGCGAAAGATTTGAGTTTTTTTTTGTTGAGTTTAGCAGAATATAGCTCTCACCTCCAAAAGTTTTACATTGGGAATGTTTTTTGGGGATACGGATTTATTTTGGAAATCGGTTAGCTGTCATGGACTTTAATTTTCAATAATCATGTTATTTTTAAATACGTGTAGGTATACAAATATCTTGATACTAAAAAAAAACAAACACAACCGAATTGTATACCTCCTCCGTCTGGCGAAATCGGTCAAAGACATCGAAAACTCTCTTGAACAAAACAGCTGTTATCAGAATTTGAGTTTTGAGTAACGTGTAGCTTGAATAATAATACTAAGGTGATGTTATGATTATCAACAAAGAAACAAGTTTTATTTTTATATATATAATTTAAAAATAGTTCACAATATAAACTTGAAACGCTCGTAATTCGGTATGATATTTTTTAATATTAAGGTGATAGTATAACCAGTAGCAAAGAGAAAATGGTATATTTATCAATAGTGAAAATTACAATAGTGAAATACAATATTAAATAAGACTATAAATACCTATAGTATCAAGAAAATATATTAATGTTAATGTTACATTATTCACTCAAAATTTCCTTCAATGTTTCTGGTATATGTCGATTTTATTCTTGCTTGCTGGTGAACTGGACAATAACGGAGAATATTTTCTATTTTCAATTATTCAAGGAATTGTACTTTTATTTTAGGCATTTTTTGTATAATATTAAGGTGATGTAACTACCAGCAAATAAAAATGTTGAATTTATTTATATACAGGGTTATTCATTATATTTTGACACCCACCTACAGCTCTTATTACGAGTTATAGAAAGAAACTTTAGAGACAAAAGTTTTATGTTCGTTCATGTAGTATCTTTTGGTAATAGAGAAAATAAAAAAAAGGGAAAGGTTTCTGTCTCTCTTTAAAGATATTGTTCTTGCTATATTTTGGTCCATTTGGATCAATTCTCTTAATTGAATTATTAAAATCACTGAATTAGAATGAATATTGATTAAATAACATAACCATCGATTGGTATCAAAAGTTTTTCAATATACGAGAGTTCATCGGCTGGCGTAGTGTATGGAGAGTGTGCGTTTGCAAGCCACAATGACTGGAACACTCTATACCTGACATATACTTCATACTGACACTGACATAACAAACCGATAATCTTTATGATCCGGTCAGATTTCTAAAGCGGAGAGGCATAAGTTTCTACTTTGAGATAAGTTAAATAAATAATTTAACTGAAATATTTTCACGCGATGAGGAAACTCAGGTGCAATTAAGATGCAGTGGTCACCAAATTCTTCTGCTACTAGTACTACTAGTATACTCTTTTACCAGTATGTCTACGTTTGATTTATTCTAATTATTCAATCCTCATTATTATTTCCAATCTAATTTTTGAGATAAACTGGCACCGAAAAACTAACGCTTCGTAGATTTTACCAAAAATTAAAGAAATTAATGACAAATATTATTTATTTAACCCAAAATTTATTAAAAGTTTACATTTTAAGTGATAATTTTTGACTGACGAACCCCGAACGGAGGAGGTATACAATTCGACTGTCTGCTTGTTTTTTGGTTCGTCCGCGAGTTTTATATAGTAATTGTACTCTGATTTTGATGATTTTTGATTCATTTGAAAGAGGAGGCTTGAGAAATGGTACCATATTTATAAAAACGCAAAGCCGAAATCTCCTTCCCTCTGAAAACCGCCCACGAAGGAGGTGTAGGGGGCAAATTTTCTCGAAAATCGAAAATCTGCGTTGGCATCATTAAAGATAGGACAATATCCGGAGACGTTTAAATTGAACATTTCTTCAAAAAAGTTGAATATGTGCATTTTTGGTACGTGGAGAGGACGATTTTTTTCAAAAATTGAGAATTTGTTGACACTACATGAAAGATAATAGTATCTGTAACAGCATTTATATTGAACATTGTTTCCTTAGAGTTACGGTTTTGGAGTAAAATCGGTGTTAAAATGGTAACAACTAAAATATTCTAGCGTATTTCCCTCGGTATTTCCGCAGCGGTGTTCTGAGATCTCTACATATAGTAATAACAAGGACAAGCAAAGAATATACGTGGGTTATAGGATATTAGTGGTATTAGCGACGTTCAAAGATTTTCATGAATAATATTAATTACACTCAAAAGTTTAAAATAAATATTTTTTACAAAAAATTGGATCGACGTTATTAGTTGGTGCACTGAAAAGTACAAAATAATATTAATTCTATTGGTGCTGGTGCTTGTGAAGTTGGTGCCTAAATGTTATCAATCCAATTGCAACTGCACAACTTCAAAAGTACCAGCACCAATAGAATTAATATTATTTCGTACTTTTCAGTGCACCAACTAATAACGTCTGTCCAATTTTTTGTAAAAAATATTTATTACTTATCACAATGATATTAGAATGACCATTCTGTGAAAAAAATAACAAGATACTCACCAATATTGAGGGTTGCACAAACGTGGAGAAAATTATGAGCGCATAAACCAGATACTCAGGCAGAGATCTTTGCGCAGGTTTGAAATTAAAAGTCATGGTATGGCAAAGAGATATGCTAGTCAGTACTTAAGTTACTGATAAGTAGTTTCAATATGTACATGTTCCAGCTTGAGTGAGAATACGAATAAAATATAGGTACCATCTTCGCTATTATGTCCCAAATTTATCCCATGTATTGACGCTGGTTCATTTCCAGCATTTTCAATTAGTAATGTTTCTCAGACGAGTCTCTCCATACACAAAAAATAAGTTAATTTTCTTATCTCAATTTGTGCCTTAACTCAACCTCATTGCGACAGCAAATGACAGAATGTGAACGCAATTTTATTCTATTCTATCATAGAGATAACATATAACATATAGCAGACAAGTTGATCGAAAATGCGTACCCTCAATAGAAAGAAACAGAAAACAAGGCAGGATTATCTATCTCTTTTATTTTGAACAATCGTAATTGGTGGATTACTGTACCTATCTTCCATCCGCATCCTACTCAGCCGTCATCCAAACTCAAATAGAAATCCGAAGGAGTTACGTTTTTATAATTTGTAAATAGGGATATAGTTAATAATTAAACGGTAAAGAATATACTAATAATGAAAAAAAGAAAGTTTCTCTAAGCGCAAGTTTTAAGTTCAAGTACTTCAGCTGCAGTAAACTATCTTAAATTAAAAATAAAGGATAGTGAATTTGCAAATGCTTCAACGTAGGTACATACATACCTAAATTCTTGAAAAACTTCAATGACATTTTTTATTTGTTAAATACCAAGAATCTGTTTTGTAAAACAGTTGGAAAGATGAGTATAACTGAAAAATCATTACCTGAATAGGAAACAAAAATTAAAGTATATATTAGTTACACACAACAATTAGAAATTGATGTAGGTACAAGTTAAAGTTAAGATTAGTAAATTTAAACAATCCAATGTGAAGCATTTAAATCAACCTCAGTTTTATGAAACTATTCGCAGGCCTGTTCTTAAATCAATATCGGTTCGAACTGGCTTTTCAGCTTTCATTATTTGTTTAAGAAATTTATATACCTACTTCATGTGAAATGAGAATATATGAGAATACATTGATTTAATAATAATCCTACCACGATTCCGTTTCAATTAGCCTTTAAACAGTTACTTATTAATAATGTGAATGTATTTAGTGCCTGCTTCTGCCAATAGACCGATTGCATTAAGCGAACATTGTTCTTCGCATGCGCGGAGGGCAGTTTCAGCGAGCACTTTCATTTGAAAATTACTCATTTGAACAGAATGTACTATGCCTATGTCCAAATAGTTCCATGCTAATGGCTCTCTGACCGCTTCTATCAATTTCCTTATGTTCTGTGACATGTACTAGAGAACAATGTTTCTAAATGAACTTGAAAGAGGTATTCTATGACAGATATTGAATCCATTGATGCAATTGGTCTATTACGCACTTCAAGATCTCACACTTCTAGTAACGACTTCTGTCGAAAATAGCAAAATAAAACATATATTATTTGTTATTCGACGACATGCTTCATAGTAGTTTTAACATATTGGAACAGTCAGACTAATTTGACGACATCATAAAACATATCACTGAATTTATAGTTTATACATTAAGGAAAAGAATTCACTGTGAGCAATGTCTAACTTTGATGGCATTAGAAAATTCCAATAAGTTGGAATTGAAAAATTGGTTAGAAAAGTTAATCTTTGCATCAAATGATGTCAATCTAATTTGTCATCATTCAGAAAGAATACTGCGTTTATATAAAGATTCATTATTAATGAAAAATATATATTTCAAAATTGTAAGTCAAACCTTAAAAATATTAACCAATGACAAATATTTTCAAGCAAGAACCTTTTTACGATCACAGGAAGCACCTTATATACCTTATACCTAGTACAAAACTACATGGATATTCGCCTATAGGCCTAAAACATGAAAGTGACATATTAAATGACCTATTTTTAGAGGACAATAAGAATTGTAATAAATTTCAATTTGAATTATGCGCAAATATAAACTCTTCCCTCTGTATGCGTCATTAAACAAAGACAGACACCACGATATTCTCTATCTCTTTTTATCTATGGACCATATCCACTAGCAGTGGACTTGCCTACTATATGATAAATATTATATGTCTATAGTTTGCATTGATTGTGCAGATAGCGACTCTCTGAACACAGCCATTGTCACTTGCATTGTTATTGTGATTAACATTTGTTAATTGGAAGAGAAATACTGCTACCGTGTTGCCGTTTAGTTATGGATACGTTAGTTATACGTTTGACGAATATTATTAATGCGTTGACAAGTCGATTGCATGCTTTTTAGGTAAAAAATGATTTTAATATGACGTTCATTATTACATTATTGGTTTCACTTAAGTAATTATCCGACATTTATATATGACTTAGGTCTTTATAAACAGGTAAAATTTTAGCACCGGCAACACCGTAGGGTCTTGAAAATAATAAATTGTGAAATCCGTCTACTTGGTTTTACATATAGTGATAATATAAATATTACAGCCTTTTACGAGTTGAAAACGTTCTCAAATGATTACTTATCATTGTAAGATTGTATTATATACAATATCTCCTTAATTTCAAGCCATATTTTTAAATTAATCGGGAAAAACCATTACGTGACCTTGAAAATCCAACATTTTTCTGTAAATAATGCTTCTGTAGGCAGAAGTGAGAGATTCCGCTCTCAAACTACAGTTTGCATTGATATATGACTTTTTGATATTGTCAGTAAGTCAGTTAGCTTCAGCTTCAATTTCAGATTTAATAATTTTTTTACCAATATTTTAAGTGTGAAATTGAATAAGCAGCTATGAGTAATTTATTCAGAGCTGCTTAGTTATAGTTGTGATTATTTTGCAGGCATTTTCATTGGTGGCTTCTGAAGAACAAGATGAAAGTAAGTACATATTCTAGAATCATTCTTGCAATAATTATACAGAAGAAAAATAGATTTTTTTACAAATGAACCCAAGATTGAATATTTATAAATAACATAGAGACAAACACTATCAACTTCCTATTTGGAGGTCTTGAAAATTAGAGTTGATATCATAATTCGTTTCCGAGGTACTCAGTCAAGCTAATATATATATATATATATATATATATATATATATATATATATATATATATATATAGATTCTGTATTCTTGACTGGTTTTCTATTAAATAAAAACATTTTTGGGGGATGCAGTCATGTATGCAATAAAATTCTTTGATTGAAGCCGAGCTTTCGAGAATATTTATTCTCTTCTTCAGGACGAATTACAAATCGTTCCAAATTATTTCAACAAGAACTTAATAGTATTATAAAAATACTTACAATCGTGAATTTACAATAAATTAGCTAAAAACAGGAAAGATTTCATAACCATCAATTACAAATGTCATTATTTATATTTGTTATGGTAACATAATAAGTTAGAAACTATCTAAATTTAGTTGATAAAAATGAATATTACTGACTATATGTTTGTAGCTATTTGAACAAGGAGCACAATTAAATTAAAATTATTATTGAGGCAGATACAGGTTCAGTGTAAAAAATTATTATGTAATTTAAGAATATTGCATAAATACATACATATATATAGCTATACATAGACTAAATTACTGTTATTCGGGGCTTAAACTGACAGGTAAAAGAAAAAGATATATAATATAACTTAAAATTTCTATATAAGTATGATCATATTCTCTCACAATACGACACACATAAACATCATAAACGTACATTTCGTAGGATGCCGCAATAAGAACGAGGTTTGTCGTCTACATATTACGTTTGTATGCGTTTTTTCCACTGTACTGCTCAATCAGATTGATTACCAAAGATAGCATCATTATCCCAGACATATATCATGATTTCAAGGTTGTTGCCTCTCATCGGTATGTCGTAGGGCGAAGAGCCATATTTGATAATCAATCCTTATTTGGAACTCATACTTGTATCAATCTTCAATATAGAACTGTCGGAGGAGACAAGTAAGAGCGATATATCGAGCATGTATAATGGTGGATAAGAACAATCGGCAAAGGTGAATAATTAATTAAATAAATGAAGAGCTATCCGTACCAGATGACCATATTAGAATATGAATAATAATTTCATGCCTTGCTGGTAAACTGAACCTACATTTTGTAGGGTGCCGCAATAAGAACGAGCTTGTCTACATATTGCGTTTGTATGCATTTTGTCCACTATACTGCTCAATCAGATTGATTACTTGTCTCCACTGACAGTTGTATAATGATTGATACAAGTATGAGTGCCAAATGAGGATCGATTGTCAAATATGGCTCTTCGCCCTACGACATACTGATGAGAGGCAACAACCTCGAAATCATGATATATGTCTGGGAGACTGATGCTATGTTTGGTAATCAACCTGATTGAGCAATATAATGGAAAAAAACGCATACAAACGCAATATGTAGACGACAAACCTCGTTCTTATTGCGGCACCCCACGAAATATAGGTTCAATTTACCAGCTAGGCATGAAATTATTATTCATAATCTTATATATATACATATGCATTACAAAACTATACATATTTTAATTTTGAGATAGATTTTGAGAAAAAATATTATGATTATCATTATATAATTTTAGAATATAAGAATAAATGGAACTAAGTCCTTTTATATCTGAGTGTTTGAGCGTTTATTCATAGTGTTATTATGTTTCTTAATATTCACCATTTCTAAGAAACTACGTTTAAAATAATTTTTCTCAGAACATAGAGCAATAGTATTATCAAAATCAATACTATGTTTCTCACTGATAGCATGTTCAGTCAACGTTCTACAGGGTGATGAAGTGAAAGTGTTAAATATCAAAGGTATGGCTATTTAGGAATTTGATTTATAATTTGCGGTCAAGTACTTGTAGTCTGGTAACCCCGCTGTAATACGCCAATGAATAATCCACATTTTTCAAACTGTGATGAGCTGATTCGTATTGATAAACAACTAATACATACCGATATTCAAATTAATACCTCTAATCTAAGTGAAAATCCCTTTTGAAAAAGGTAATAAATTTTACCGAAAGCTTGGGTAGCAAAAAGAGTCTTATTATTTAAGCCCCAAATCAATTCGGCAGAATTCCCAAATTTTTTGTTTGTTTGTTTATTATATATATATATTAATTATTATAAGGGTATATCGACCAAAGCGTTGTTTGAGATTAAAGTATAATCTTTGTTCTTAATCCAAGCTTTCGAAACTTTATTTTTGTTTCATCAGCAGGGAAACTACGAAGAAAATTAATATTAAACTTATTGCATAATTAAAATTAAAATTATTTTATAACTTACAGTACGTGAGGTTAATTAAAGTTGACATTATTTAAAAATAGGACGTTATAACACTTTATTAAGAAATTGTTGAATACAAATTATAACGATTACTTAGAATAAAATGCTTTTCTTAGATTAGTTTACAAGGGAGACAGCTGACACATTTTGACATTATAAGTCTATGATGGAACGATAGCAATTTAGAATCAACAGATACATGATAAATCAATTGTCCAGCTGGCCATCACCAAACTGTGAGAATGGAAAGGTTAATAAATATGTGTATTTAACGCTTAGTTTATGGTCAGATTTTTTGTTAATAGTACTTATTTATATTTCTGTTAATATGATACATTTCTAGCTTCCGTCTTTTAGTCAAATTATTATCTCTACCTAAAATATTTGGTTGATGATAAGCAATGGAATGTTCTGTTTCACGTACATGTGATACTAGTGCACACCTATCATGATGTTTGCGTTCGTCGCTCTTATGACAACTAATTCTGTTTTTTAGCAATTGTGATGTTTGCCCTATGTAACTTCTATTGCAGTCCATGCATTGTAATTGATATATCACATTTGGTTGATATAATGGCGGTGTTTTGTCTTTAATTTTTGTGAAGAGGGATGAAACTTTCTTTATACTTTTTGTAGTTATTTCAATATTCTCATTCTGTAGCACTCTCCTTATTTTTAGCGTGAGGCTGTCTATACTTGGCAGAGTGAAGTAACGTAGTGTCTGTCTGGATGTAAGAACATCATTGTCTCTTGTACCATCATCGTCACGAGTTAATGGAATACTATTATTGCTGAATAACAATTTACTCGCCAAATATCTTGGATATGAGTTTTCTGTCAGGATACGTTTTAGTTTTATAAGATTTCTGTGAATTAAAGATTCATGACAGATCTTCTGTATTCTATGTTTAATTCCATTGATGAAGTTTATTTTTGTCTTGATAGTAATCTATTGGATATATATATATATATATATATATATATATATATATATATATATATATATTCTTGTTATGATTCTTGGGATTTGGGCTTCTTGTATTGATAATTTTCAAGAAAATGTGTTTAATAATAGTACATTTATTTCATGTCATTAGTAATACTTAAAAAATAAAAGAATTTAATAAAATTTGACGTTTCGATCCACTTTGTGGTCTTTTTCAATTATTAGTTTAGAAAAAAAGATAAAAATTTATAATGATGAACTGAAATAGAATATTATTGGTATAATTTCTTGGGTAATCAGAAATATTTAAGGATACATACCTACGACATGCATTCAAAAACCAGTATTTTCTTTTTTATTCTATTAATCAACAATGAAATCAAAAAAACAAAATAACTCTTCTTTCTCATCCTTTTATGTGTAATATTAATAGATAATTGTAACTAGAAATATATTCATGTAGATTTTCAGTTAATTTATATTGTAGATTGGGAGAAACATACCTTAAAAACAACTCAGATATTTCGTATAATAAAATAAAATATAATTCAATTAACTCCCCATATTTTCACTTAATTATTCCATGGGTTTTTTCTTTTTTTTTCTTGGTTGTCATGTTAACTTTTTGTATTGTTTTTCTTGATTATTTATAGGTATGTTATTATTTTAGTTTTTTTGAAAATTTTTATAACTCTCTTTTTGCACGTTTTGATCGGATAATGGCGTAGCAGGAAATACGAAAATAGATTGCTTCAAGGTTATTTTTGAAGACATATGGGCAGTTTTACGAGAGACAGTCGTTTTGTTTTATTTTTGCATTATATTTACAATGAAAATTGAAAAATTGATTTGTAGTTGTTATTTGGTTTTATATAATATTATTGTAGATTACACTCAGGTTTTTTGTTTAGGTTTTTTCATTAACTACATTTGGATTTTTTCTTATATAAATCGTTTCTAGAATCTCGCGTTTAAGTTTGTGTTTTTCTGTTGCTAAAATTTTTGTTCTTTCGAAATTGAAATTATGTTTCTCAAGTTTTATGTGTTTTGTAAGTGCTGTTTCGTTTATTTTATCGTATTTGTGACCTTTTAATCTGTTTTCAATGTATTAAGTCGTTTGCCCAATATATGATTTATTGCAATTCGAACATGGTATTTCGTAAACAGAATGGGTTGTTTTGTTTTTTATTGTTGTGGCTTTTAGTTTACTGTATGTTTTTTTCAGTAGATTTTGTGGTTTGTAACTAACAGGTATATTATGTTTTTTGAATACATTCTGTAATTTATTAGAAAGGTTGTCTATAAACGGTAGTCAGGTAGCTGTTATTTTTTTCTTTGTTTTTATTGCTGTGCCGGTTTGTGTTGTAAATTCTGGAGATTTTGGAATTGAAAATTGAATTGATTAACTTTGTGGGATATCCGTTTTGTTCTAGGACTAATTTAGCTTTTTTGATTGGTTTTTCGCGATATTGTGGGTCCGATAGTTTTATTGCTCTATCTGCAAGGCTGTTTATTAATGTTTTTTTGTGATAAGGGATGTTCTGATTTGTAATGTAAGTATCTACCTGACCAAGTTTTCTTAGTGTACCATTCTGTGTGTATCTTATTATTACTATGGTGTAAGGTTAAGTCGAGAAAATTTATTGTGTTATTAGTTTCTTTCTCTATGGTGAATTTAATTTTGTTGTTATATGTTTGGAATAAACTCAAAATGTCATTTTCTTTATCTCTTGGTATGGCAGTTAGGCAATCGTCTACATATCTAAAGAAGAAAGGTATGTGGAAATCTGCTTTCGGTATTATTTCGTTTTCGAGATCTTCTAGTACTAATTGTGCGATACAACTTGATATAGAATCAACCATAGCACAACCGAAAATTTGCTCGTAGAATTTATTTTTGTAGATGAAATATGTTTTATTTAGTACTAGAAGATCCCGAAAGATCTCGAAAACGAAAAAATACCGAACGCAGATTTCCACATACCTTTCTTCTTTAGATATATAGACGATTGCCTAACTGCCATACCAAAAGATAAAGAAAATGACATTTTGAGTTTATTCCAAACATATAACAACAAAATTAAATTCACAATAGAAAAAGATACTAATAACACAATAAATTTTCTCGACTTAACCTTACACCATAGTAATAATAAGATACACACAGAATGGTACACTAAGAAAACTTGGTCAGGTAGATACTTACATTACAAATCAGAACATCCCTTATCACAAAAAAGCAGTAATAAACAACCTTGCAGATAGCGCAATAAAACTATCGGACCCACAATATCGCGAAAAACCAATCAAAAAAGCTAAATTAGTCCCAGAACAAAACGAATATCCCACAAAGTTAATCAATTCAATTTTCAATTCCAAAATCTCCAGAATTTACAACACAAACCGGCACAGCAATAAAAACAAAGAAAAAAATAACAGCTACCTGACTCTCCCGTTTATAGACAACCTTTCTAATAAATTACAGAATGTATTCAAAAAACATAATATACCTGTTAGTTACAAACCACAAAATCTACTGAAAAAACATACAGTAAACTAAAAGCCACAACAATAAAAAACAAAACAACCCATTCTGTTTACGAAATACCATGTTCGAATTGCAATAAATCATATATTGGGCAAACGACTCAATACATTGAAAACAGATTCAAAGGTCACAAATACGATAAAATAAACGAAACAGCTCTTACAAAACACGAAAAATGTTCTTGAGACTCAAAATTGCCTTTTTTAAAAGTATTTAATTCCAAAAGTTTACAAATTTCAACTACAACTACTAGTTACTACTAAGATGGTTAATTACTAACTCGCTCGCTGCCAGCACAAAGCTCTATTTATAATAGTTTATATTTTTGTTGACTCCGCGGGAAGATGGGGATGTAATTTTTCCCCCCATAGATCCAACATCGGAATGTTAGCGAGGAAGTTGGACATCTTGGAGTTCGATGGATTCCAATGATCCCTGCTGGTTTCTTCTATGTGTTACCTTCTTTTTCTTGAATATAGCACAGATGATAAAGGTTATCGCAAAGCAGTAGATGGCTATTGTCCAGGCGTCTGGAATGTAGAGATAGGACATACTATCTAAGATAGTACTTTTGTTCTGGATAACCATTTTCTTTAAATATTGAAGTTCATCGAGCTGGACTTGCTCGATGTGGATGCTGAGGTTAGGTGGTTTGGTGATGTCATCTTTGATATTAATGTCGGCAAATAGTATTGGTTGATTAGGCGATGTAGATTCTCTTTCGTTATTGATTTGTCGAGAACTTGTGATGATTTGGCAACCTACCGGAATACGGAATAGATAGGTTCCTTGGAGCCTCAGGACGTCTTCTTGATTAGAGCATCGGAGGGTTACTGGTTCTTCATAAGGGAATAGACCAATCCATGTTGAGTTGTCGATATTTCTCATTGTCGTCTTGGTGACTGTTATATACACAGACATATATATATATATGTCTGTGGTTATATAGGCAGGAGCTGTTGTTGTTGACGAGCATTTCGATTTCGCAAGGGCTGGAGTTGTCGATTTGTTGAAGTTCGGCATCTTTGCAAAGGTATTCTCGATTTTGGATGGGTTCACAAGAGTTTGCCAAAAATGCGTAATAGAACTCATTTCTAACCAAATAGCTGTCCTTTGGAAGAAGAGCTTTGAAATGACCTTTTGAATAAACGGGTATCGAATAAAGGTGATAAAGGTCGAAATGAGAAGTGTAGGTGATCGGAATTTTTAGTATGTAAACTATTCTGTTATTTAAGATAAAGCAATCAATTTCTATGAGTTTCTCTAAAAGAAAAGTATGTTCAAAATCTATCTTAGTAGGAAACTGCTCAGAGGATTTTTTTTTAGATAGTAAGTTTAGCTCTTGATGTAAATCCGTTATAGTGATGATACTAGGATGCATTGTTTTCAGTTTAGCGAATGTGATCCAGTTTTCAATATCTTGCAAGACTGATATAATCGTCTCGTATAACGTAATGATTTGTATCAAGATATCCTTAATGAACGAACTGTTCTCTCTGTAAGGCCGTCCTTCCACAATTTTTGAAATTTGATTAAGCTTATCCTCCAATAATTTTTCGTTATGATTTATTTCTTTAATAGTGTTGTTGAATTTTTCGATTAGGGTGATGGATAGTGAATTTTGACTTATTATGTTAGATGCTATATTAGCTTGATCATTTTGCAATTGCCTGATTAGTTTGTCATAACGTTCGCCGTCAGTATTGTCGAGTGTACCACTGATATATTTAAAAATTGAGCCTAAACCATTGATGAGTCCTCGTTTAATTCTTTGAGGATGAGGTAAAATTTGTTTGGTTTCTACCTTATCTTCTATAAACTTCAGTATCTTCAAGTAATTAGATACATCCCTACTATAATCTGAGTTCCGTTCAACCGAAAGGGTTAAGTTAGACGACTTCAATTTTAGTTTATTGACCTCTAGAATGATAGGGTTAAGATCGTAATAGTGAATTAGTGAATGGGAGAATTCTTGAATTTTTGCTGAGCCGATTTTTAAGGGTATAAGTCCTGGGCTATTTAGCAAATTTCGTGTTTCGATGGTTTCTTGGAGGCCAGAAGTTTCGGCGAACCTGAAAGGGAATAATTTTTGTTTAATCGAATGAATAAATTTTCCTCAAGGGCAGTTTTAAATTATCCATATGGATTTTACCGCGTTGTTCAGTTGATACTATCTTCTTCTCTGGGTTTACAGTTAGAATTTTACAGGGTTTGTCGAATTTGTTAGCCTGTTTTTGTCTAATATGTTTTTGGGAAAGATGGTTTGCCCTTCATTAAACAAAGTTGGTTGGTCTCTTTTTTCATTGATTTTATGAATAGTTTTTTCTTTCTTCTGAATTAGATCTGAATTAATTTTCGCATATAGTAATTTAGTTCTTTTCTTGTGCTGCTCGACGTAGTCGTTGAGGAGGATTCTATCTATATCTATATCAAATGGGTCGTGGGATCATCTTCATTTTGGCTGGTGTTTTTGTGTATCCCTGAGCATTGAGTAATCTCAAGTGCTCTATAATTGTCGAATGGAATCTTTCGATAACCCCATTTGATTGGGGGTGGTTTGGAGAGCAAAAATGAATTTTTATTTTATGTAGCGTTAGAAGTTCCGTGATGACAGTGTTTTTGAATTCGGTTCCGTTATCAACAATGACTAATTTTGGGATACCGTGTTGTGAGAAAAAGTTGATTAAATTATCAGCTATTTCTGTACTGGATAAGGAGTTAATTGGATAAGCTTGAGCGAACCGAGAGAAACTATCGATAAAGGTGAGAAACTTAGTTTGTTCAAATGTGAATGTATCACAGTGTAGGATGTCGAACGGTTTCGAGGCTGTTTGAGTAATGTTCATCTGCATTTTTACAGGATTACGTTCGTATTTACTTAACTGGCATACTTCGCATTCATTAATAAATGACTGTATTGAGCTGTTCATGAGGGGCAGTAATATTTTAACTTTATCTTCTCTAGCGTTTCGACAATACCACGATGGTTCGATTTACCTTCATGATAGCAGCGAATGGTATTTTGGATTTCCTCTTTGTCCATGACATCTACCAACTTTTTGGTACATCGTTTAAGTTTTATGTCTGGCCATTTGAAATTTTGTTGGACGGCTACCGAAAATGGTTCGTATGCTTCGGTATCCTCGAAATATAGATGATATTGTACTCCGGGGGCCACAAATTCTTTATTAAAGGCGACAATGTCGTTTTCAAAGTTGTTTTTACTGAATTGAACATAAATTCTTTGTTTGTTTTCGAATATATGGGTTAATTTTGGTTTTGCTGGTGTTTGAAGAACTAGTTTAATAAAAATTTGGTTTGGTCCATAGTTCACGGCATGATCTGTAACAGGTATCTCCGTTGTAGGGTGTTGTCCTGCGTTCGAGTGTATTGTCTGTCCGTCGCTGTCATTTCCAATTTTATTTTCAACTGATAGTTGGTTGGTAAGTGTGTCTGAAGGGAATCCTCCTGAGATTGATTGGTCGTGGTGAACGATCATCGAGATATTGTCGTCGTCCTGTCGTGAAGTCGATGGGATCGGATTAGGAGAATTCTTGTTTACGTATAGGAAGGTATCTAAATCGGAGAACGTTTTTGAAGATCCGGTATCTGGTGGGTTTGTTTTCACGAGAGAGTTCTCTGGCGTTCTCAGGGCATCCGCGATTGTGTTCAATATCCCCTTTTTGTAAATTATGTCAAAGTCATATTCTTCCAGTTTGATACGCCATCGCGTTAGCTTGGAGCTAGGATCTTTGAGCGAGAAAAACCATTGTAAGGGCTTATGGTCGGTGATTATACTGAACTTTCTGCCGTACAAATATGGGAGAAAATATCTGGTAGCCCATACCGCGGCCAAAGGCTCGCGGTCAATTACAGAATATTTCGTCTCGGAATCATTTAATGTTCGTGAAGTGTACGCAATCAGAAAATCTTGACCGATATGGCCTTGGCTAAGAACAGCACCCAGGGCAACCGAGCTTGCGTCTACTGTCAAATTAAAAGGCTTTGAGAAGTCCGGGTACTGTAAAATCGGTTCATTCATCAATATGTTTTTGCATGTTTCAAAACAATTTACAAATTCATTGTCGTGTACGATGGTGGCTCCTTTTTTGAGGCATTTTGTTAATGGTTTAGTTAATTTGGCGAAATTTTCAATAAATCTTCTGTAATAACCTAGGAGTCCCAGGAAACCTTTAATCTGTTTAGTGGTTTTTGGAATAGGATAGTCTCTAATTGCTCTGATTTTATCCGGGTTTGGTTTGACGCCTTCTGGTGTAACTACGTGCCCTAGATAAGCAACTTCTTTCTTCATAAAAATCGATTTACCAAGTTGCCCCTTGAAGTTAGCTTCTGAATACGCGTTCTAATCGTTCTAAGTGCTCTTGAAGGGATGTCGAATAGACGATAATATCATCCAGGTATATCAGACATAGTTCATTTTGTATCCCTCTCAATATGTTGTCCATTACCCACTGAAAAGTAGCAGGTGCGTTTTTCTGTACTGAATGCAGTCTTCTCTCTATCCTTTTCGTCCATCTCTATTTGATGGAACCCACTCGCAAGGTCCAGTGTCGTGAAATATTGACACTTGCCAAGTTTGTCGAGCAAATCAGTAATACATGGAAGGGGGTAACGGTCATTCAGGGTCTTTGAATTAAGGTTTCAGTAATCGATAACTACACGCCATTTTTTCTTTCCTGATGCGTCCATTTTCTTCGGGATGATCCAAATAGGTGAAGAATATGGTGAATTACTAGGTTGAATTATATTTGAATCGAGCATCTTGTCTATTTGATTCTTAACTTCTTCTCTGAAAGCGTATGGGTATCGGTAAGTCTTTCCATAAACTGGTGTCTCATCTGTAGTTCGAATTTGATGTTTAATCCTATTTGTGAATGTAAGTGGCATATCCTATTGATAAAAGATGTCTGCATACTTTTGGCATAAAGCCAATAATTTTGATGATTCTTCGTTGTTGAGGTGATCTGTTTTAATTTTGTTCAAATCTAGCTGTTTTGGGGCCTCGTGTGATAGGTTATTCAATTCGCAATTCAATATATCAGATTCTTGGAAATTCTCAACAGCGAACGGCTGAGACAGGTCAAGTGTAAGATCTTGTTCACTGTTATTTAATATTGTTGTTAATGCTTCGCCATTTCGTGCAACTGATAAGCATTCAGGAATTTCACAATTGTGAATTTTAGTATGCGGTATTATTATCTCGCCGTCTTGTACAGATGTTTTAATCTTTATTACTTGTTGTACACGTGCTGCGACCGATATATTGTTACATGCTGAGCTTTTAACTTTGTGATAGAGAAGTTTAATGTTCGCGAATGGTGTTACTAGAAGGTTTCTTTGAAAATCTAGAGTTGCTTGTAAACGTTTTAAATTATTGATGCCAAGCAAAGCGTTGAAATTATTGTGAAATTTAAACAAATAGAATTTGATGGTTCCTTTTTGATTGAATATTCTAGGTGTTGGGATTTCAGTTCTATACTTGTGGGCTGATTTCTGATGAACTGTGGAAACGATGAATGGTCATTTTTTATGTTGTTTGGAAAAATTTTATATGCCAAATTGGGGTCAATAAATGATTTTGTGGAACCCGAATCAATAAGGATTTTCAAGTTATATTCAGGGACAATGATGTAAGGTAGCTCGTTTGATTCAGAAAGATTTAAAAAGAATATATTTCTTCCGGATTCGGAGGGTCCGTATGAAAATTTTCTTATTCCAGATCGTTCTCCTTAGTGGCTGAGCCACTATCAGTGTATATTTCGTTTTGATAATCTTCAGGATTTTCGGTGTAGAAGGAATCTCCAATATAGTTACTATAGTCTTCGTAATAGCCGGCACTTTCATGGTGAGGATTTACCTCTGTATTAATAGACAGTATAATTATGGGGTTGACCTGATTGTTTGAAGAAGTTGGATCGTGGCTTGTATGAATTTTGTGTACTTATGCTCATGGGTGTAGGGTCAGACAATTTTACATTCGGATTTGATTTAAATACATTTGATTGCGGCTTATGAAATTGTTCTGAAGGTTGTTGTTGGAAATTGGGTCTCTGAAAGTTAGGCCTGGGAATTGTTGGAAATTTGGTCTTTGAAACGGTGGCCTTAAATGGGTATGTGAAGATTGTGGAGCACTATTTTGATTAAAGAAGTTGTATGGTCTCGGACTGAATCTAAAATGATTTTGAGGTGGAATATTAAATGGATTTTGATAAATCTGAGGCCTTTGTAACACTTGTGGAATTTGTGGACGATGGATTTGAGGTTTCAAAGGCGTTTTATTTGAGAAAGTTTGGAAGTAATGCACATTTTCTTCCGCCATCACAAATTGTAGGGCTCGATTTAATGACTCAGGTTTCATGCAGCGAATGGTCGTACCTAACGGTTCGCGAAGTCCAGCTAAATACGTTTTTAAAGCTAAATTTTCGTACATACATCGCTTAACTATCCTCACTGCTTCAGCGACTTCGTTAACATTTACATGACTACACAATAAATTTAAAATATGCAATACTCTATCATAAAATTTATGTGCAGATTCGTTTCCCTGTTGTCTTAACATTACTAAATCTCTGTTCAGACAGCTTTCGTCCCTCTGATCAGAGAAATTTTGAATAAGTAGTTTTTTCAAATCATCCCAAGTATTAACTTCTTTTATATTAACTAATGCCTTAGCGTTATCTCTCAACATCGATATTATGGAATTTAAAAGAAATATGTTCGAGAAATTATTGGGGTCTGTTCTAATATAAAATTGTTTAATGAGGGATTCGCTTACAGAAATAAATCTGTTCAAATCATTCGGATCACCGTTAAAATCAGGCAAACAATGCAAATATTCGGGCTTAAATTCGGCCATAATTCGAAATTCAGGTATGGTGTTTAGAACTGGTGGTCTTATAATTGGTTTTAAATATGTACTATTAATTTTAATGTTTTCTACAAAGTTAGCTGATGTGTCTAATGAAGTCGATGCTTCTTCTAAACTATTGTAAAGGTCATCAAGGTTCTCCAAAGACATATATTTTTCAAAAATAAGTTCCACTTACATGAATATGATGGCAACTCTGAGTATCTCTTCCTATATATAAGGGTTCGGTTGGTTCGGCGATGCCTGTCCTCTCCAAATTCAAAGGGCCTTGCGAATCTGGGCGATTTTGTCCCAAATTCCGATGAACTGCTTGCTGCCGGTCTGCGATAGATGGGAATCCAGCGATTGGTCGTTCCACTCCGGGTAATACAGTCACAAAAAGTTCAACTGGTTCGATGTTTGGTAAAACGAACAATTGCCAATCGATTTGACAATCTCCAAAACTCCGTACTGACTGCGCCAAAAATGTTCTCGAGACTCAAAATTGCCTTTTTAAAAAGTATTTAATTCCAAAAGTTTACAAATTTCAACTACAACTACTAGTTACTACTAAGATGGTTAATTACTAACTGGCTCGCAGCCAACACAAAGCTCTATTTATAATAGTTTATATTTTTGTTGACTCAGCGGGAAGATGGGGATGTAATTCACGTAAAACTTGAGAAACATAATTTCAATTTCGAAGGAACAAAAATTTTAGCAACAGAAAAACACAAACTTAAACGCGAGATTCTAGAAACGATTTATATAAGAAAAAATCCAAATGTAGTCAATGAAAAAACCTAAACAAAAAACCTGAGTGTAATCTACAATAATATTATATAAAACCAAATAACAAGTACAAATCAATTTTTCAATTTTCATTGTAAATATAATGCAAAAAATAAAAAAAACGACTGTCTCTCGTAAAACTGCCCATATGTCCTCAAAAATAACCTTGAAGCAATCTATTTTCGTATTTCCTGCTACGCCATTATCAGATCAAAACGTGCTCAAAGAGGGTTATAAAAATTTTCAAAAAAACTAAAATAATCACATATAAATAATCAAGAAAAACAATACAGAAAGTTAACATGACAACCAAGAAAAAAAAAAGAAAAAATCCATGGAATAATTAAGGGAAAATATAGGGAGTTAATTGAATTATATTTTATTTTATTATACGAAATATCTGAGTTGTTTTTAAGGTATGTTTCTCCCAATCTATAATATAAATTAACTGAAAATCTACATGAATATATTTCTAGTTACAATTTATCTATTAATATTACACATAAAAGGATGAGAAAGAAGAGTTATTTTGTTTTTTTGATTTCATTGTTGACTAATAGAATAAAAAAGAAAATACTGGTTTTCGAATGCATGTCGTAGGTATGTATCCTTAAATATTTCTCATTACCCAAGAAATTATACCAATAATCTTCTATTTCAGTTCATCATTATAAATTTTTATCTTTTTTTCTAAACTAATAATTGAAAAAGGCCACAAAGTGGATCGAAACGTAAAATTTTATTAAATTCTTTTATTTTTTAATTATTACTAATGACATGAAATAAATGTACTATTATTAAACACATTTTCTTGAAAGTTATCAATACAAGAAGCCCAAATCCCAAGAATCATAACAAGAATAAATTACACAAGGCTCAAGAACTCCTGTAAACAAAACATATAGAAGCATGGGTGAAAATATGCCTTTCAATTTCAACATCATTTACAGAAACTACGGTTACCAATCAGTCTACCACATGAAGAACACAACAAAACTATACATGAAGATGTGCAACTATAAAAATAGAAGAAACTTCCTTTTAAGATGCCGTAGTGAGAAAATTATTCCTAAGTTCCTTAACATCAACCTAAATCATATACAATTTTACTCTGTAAACCTAAGACAGAAATTTAAAAACCAAATATTATACTCTTTTAAGGTAAGCTTATTAAATTCTCTTATATCTGACACAATCAAATATATTAAATTCCTCACAAAAGAAATCACTGCCCAAATAGAAAAACTAAGAGTAATAATACCTTTAAACATACTTAACTTATATATAGAACATCAAAATCAAAAATTTGATACACATTTCAACAAAATGAAGTCTAACAACATTAAAAAGATCAATAACCTCAAACAACAATCAAAACAAAACATAGCTATAAACATACCAAACTCTTGGATAGAAAATATATCAGACACAGTGCTACCTAAATATGCAACTAACATTCTCGGAATTGGACCAAATTTTGCCATGCCAATAGAAACACAAAAGGATATACCAATACACAACATAATTACAAATATCGAATGCTCCATTCAACATCTTCAATTACAAGACAAAAACGAAATCTACTACATTAAAATCTTTCAAGAAAATCAAGACACTTTACAACAAGATATTTCTTTCATCTACACAGACCATTCTCAAACAAGTAACAAGGAATATTGATACTCAATTAAAAACTATTAACCAAAATCAAAAGAAGATACAAAAAAGACTTAACGAATTAACTATATTTACTCAATCAACTATAGAGTTTACCTTATTGATTGATAATATGGAAAACAATATTCAAATGTTACAAGAAATGCTTAATAATATCCAAACAGCTATTAATTTTGCTGAAATACACATAATGCATTATAGTATTCTTAAATACGAGGAATTAAAAGAAATTATATCTAAAATCAAACCAGAAGAAAAAATACCCTTCGATAATATAATTAAATTCTATGAAGCCGCACAAGTTAGTGTTATTATAAAAAATAATATAATCATATTTTCAATTTCAATACCATTAATAATTAATAAACCCTACATAATGCATCAGTTATATTCAATTCCACAAGAAAACAAAATAATGATCCTTAAAAATTCTTTCATTTTAATATCCCCTAATGACTACTTTAATGTAAATGAAAAGTGTCAGAAAATCGAAGAGATAAACTTGTGTACTAAAAATCAGTTAAGTAAAAACGAACCTTGTATAGCAAACACAATCAATTGAACGAGTCATTGCCTATTAACCCCAATATCTCATGAGAAGACATCTATTACCTAGCTTTCCGATAATTCCCTTATAATTTTGCCAGCAACAAAAGAGAAAGTAATCTTTAAATGCCCAAATCAACAGGCTATAGAATCCATAAATGAACCCTCTCTAATATTTCCACAACAATGTATGGTGAAAATAGGCAATAGATACTTTGAGTCACAGAAAATCAATACCATGAATTTAAGATTAAAATTACCTCCGATAATTATGAATAAAGATCTAATTCAGGATATTGAACCGTTACAACTGGAAGAAATAAATTTAAATTTTATCCATAATGATTTGAAACACCTTGAAACTCTTAATGTACATCCAATCAAACATTTTACTGTAGATACTGGAGTTTCGGTGTCTAGCATTTTATTAACTGTATTGATTTTTTTTGTACTTATAATTATTATATATTATTATTGTAAAAACAAGAATAAAATGAGCATACAACTTAGAACCCTCGAAAAGTTAAATCCCTTTTCTCAGTCTTAAGGAGGGAGGAGTTATATGGCCATTTATCCTTAATCATTAGTAATTAAGACATATGATATGAATGCTGAATAAGCATCTTAGAATTATATATAAATAGGCATCGTAGCTTAGTGTTTTATCTTTAGTTAACCTTTGTATGTAGCACATCTAAATTTGTTAAACGCTTTTCTTAGTAAATAAAGTTTTTCTTAAAGACTTTCGAGGAAAGTTAATTTAACTCTAGATGTTATCTCACTTTATACAAATATTCCAATAGAACTAGCTCTTAAAATAATTGATAAAAAATAGAATCTACTCAAAGAATACACGGATATTCCAAAATTAAAGTTTAAAAAAGCCGTCGAAATTACATTAAATTCAACATATTTCATCTACAAAAATTAATTCTACGAGCAAATTTCCGGTTGTGCTATGGGTGCTTCTATATCAAGTTGTGTCGCACAATTAGTACTAGAAGATCTCGAAAACGAAATAATACCGAAAGCAGATTTCCATATACCTTTCTTCTTTAGATATGTAGACGATAATAATAATAATATAATAATATATTTTTATTGCCAACAAATCTTACATATAAAGACAAAGCAACGTCAGACAGAAAAAAAAACAATATAAAATCGGTAATTATTATGTTGAGACAAACATGAGCGCTAAATTACAACAAATTATAATACAATGAGTTTCAAAGATATACAGCAGAAATTCAAATACAGCATAATACGAATATGGAGCAGTGAATTGAATGTATTTTGCTTGTTAAGAGAAGGAAAAATTATAATAGCATTTTTCATGTAGAATGCCATAAACTTCTTTCCTGAATTTTCCAATGGTTTGAATTTGCTGTATTGAATGAGGCAGTGTATTAAAAGCTTTAATTGCCCTGTAAGTAGGGCTTTTCTTGAAATATGTAGATCCATGCATTGGGATGCTAAGGTACGTCCTGCCTCTGGTGACTATAGACATATCCTCTGCATAGTTATCCAGGTTTCTGATGAACAAGGCCGGCTGTTTCTTCACAAAGGTTACTAATGATAAGAAATACAATGACGGTACTGTAAGTACACTGAGCTTTTTAAAATAGGGTCTACATGAAATCCCGGGTTGTAGGTGGAAGATACAGCGAATTAATCTTTTCTGTGCTTTAAAAACTTTAGAGGCGTCTACTGATGAACCCCAGAATGAAATACCGTAATTAATGATAGATTGTATGCTCGCAAAGTAAAACACTCTTATCGTTTCGATATTTAGGATCCGTCTAAGTCTTCTTATAACTGCGCACATGCTATTTAATTTGGCGCATGCAGTGCCTACGTGCCGTTCCCAATTGAGAGAAGAGTCTAGATGAACGCCCAAGTATTTGATCTCATCTTGTATTGGAATGGATCTATCATTAAGTTTAACGTACAAGGATTCATATCTTACAGCAGTTTTACTGAATAAAAGAAGACCAGTTTAGCCATTATGATTGATGTGTCATCGGCGTACTGACAGACCAGTCCTGTGGAAAGTGACTTGTCAAGATCATTGACATAAAGTAGAAAGAGCAGAGGACCCAATATGGAACCTTGGGGAACTTCTTGATCTGGTATGACTGTATTTGAGAAGTACTGCTGGCCATTGTCCCTAATACAAACGATTTGTTTTTTATTTGTCACGTAGGATTTTATTAAGTCCAAACTAATACCTCGGATTCCATAACATTCCAATTTGCTAACTAACTGCCATACCAAAAGATAAAGAAAATTACATTTTGAGTTTATTCCAAACATATAACAACAAAATTAAATTCACAATAGAAAAAGAAACTAATAACAAAATACATTTTCTCGACTTAACCTTACACCATAGTATATATATATATATATATATATATATATATATATATATATATATATATATATATACGTACCCGCCTACCCATACGAAGCCCGGTACATACTGCAGGTCTATCGAAGCCCTACAGAGTGCAGTGAGGAGGGTGTACATATATTTTTGTCGCAGTTGGTCTATATTTCAGTTTTCTCATTCTGTTTGAATCCTAAGGTACTTACGAGTCCCACGTGCATATTTGCGTTGTTGCCGCTAATATAATTGAATTTTAGTCTATATAAACGCGATTATAAAGAAAAAATGGAGCGAACCGAATTCGGAAAATGTTGAAGTGATAAATATTCCTATGAGTTTCACTACTGATTCAAGTTCGGAAGACTGTACGCCTATATTTGATAAGCCTCAAGAAAACCATTGGGACATAAATAATATAACTTGTCGTGGATCAGGAGATCCAAATTTATTAATGGAGTACACAAGACCAACAGAAAATAAAGAGAATGAAGATCCAGTTACGTCAGGAACATCTAAAGGTGTCATGTCTACTATGTCTAATGATTCACAAAAAGAAGTATTTTACCAATCTTCAGATGATTTAACTCCTCTCGAACCAGTGGATCTAACTTTATTGACAAAGTTTATCAAAGATCAATTGGACATAGATAATCTAACTCTAAAATCAGTTGAATCAAATAAAAATTTAATCTCGCCACTGGAAAATGAACAAATAATTCATTTTCCGGAAAATAATTCTTCTTTTGATTCAGTAAGTTCGAAAATACAAGAAGAACTAGATTTGCCTGGATCATCTGCCTTGGTTTGTGCAAAAAATTTTAATGACAATTTCTGTGATAAGAATACAATAAATGAACAATTATTTTCTGAAACGGAAAATATGGTAACTACTACCAAATATAATTTCAATGAAAATCAATTTTCATCATATACAGTAAGTCCGCCTTGAAGATTTCTTATACAAATTTTAATGAACCTTGTGATATTTTCTCAATTTACGAAAAACAGTTTTATGTGGTTCCCCCGCATAATTAAATTGTCTTATTTAATTTGAATATTTTTTAAATAAAAGGCATAGAAAATTAATCAGTTGAGAGGTTTCTAAACCTTGTAAGCTGAAAGAAATAAAGAGTGTGTTATTGAGAATAGTTTTCAAATCAATGGCCTAACTATACCATTTGAGACCCTTGGAAAATTAAACTAACAATAATAATAATAATAATAATCAAATTAGGTTTCTTCACAGTGAAGACTTTCTTACTAAAAAATAAATAAAACTCTACGACCATCGCTAGCTCGCGCCATGAATGACAGAAATCGGGGATTTCCCGAACAGTCTCACTAGGCCGCGTAACCAAAGAAGTGCCATGGCAAAAATGTGAGCTTAGCGCAGAGGATGCGTTATGAAACGAGATCTTGTTCTCACGATTGTGTTTAATTCTTGATCATTAACTTCAGTTGAAAAAATAATATCTGAACGGTTTAAGCGTGTTGTCACTGGTGGAAAAGGCTCTAAGCCAGTTCCGATCCTATTTTCAAAATGCACACAAAGATACATAGATTGTATCTTCTTCTTTAGTGCCTAAATCCAACCCTTATCTGTTTGCTAACGCAGGGTCTGAAAATAGATGGATGGCAGGAACAAATATCATAAGACAATTGGCGAAAAATTGTGGAGCTAAAAAACCAACTTTATTGACATCGATGAAATTTAGAAAGCACATTGCAACGACTTTGCAGTTAATGAATATGGAACCAGGAGAAATGGAGCAAATCGCTAGATTTATGGGGCACACCAAAAAAAATCATGCTGAGTTTTATAAGTAGGTATTTGAATAACGCTTTTACTTTACTTTTACTTATAACGTAAATAGCAGCTATAAAAGTATTTTTGAGAAATCTTTCTGTTTTCTCTATATATGAGCATTTGTTTTAGGTTGCCCCAAAATATCTACCAAACTGCTAAGGTTGCTAAGGTCCTGCTTTTATTGGAAAAGGGAAGAGGAAAGGAGTTCAAGGGAAAAAATTTAAATGATATTGAACTTGAACAAAGTATATACTACAGCTCTGAAAGCAGTGAAGAATCTGAAATTGAAAACATTGATGACGATACCAACAAACCGCTTACAAAAAAAGTTTTGAGGAAGCAATAAAGAAAAAATGTATCTACTGAGTCTATAGAAATTGAAGAACAAAACAGATCAGCTGGAATAGAAGATGCCATAAAAATGAGAAATTTTGAGACTGGAGATAAGATGTCAAAAAAGAATAAAGCAATTTCGAAGAAAACAAAAATCGTCGAAAAAAAATCCAGGAAAAGAATCTCAAAAACATGTGTTGAAAAAATACAGATGAAGAAAGTAGTTCTAATGAATGCTTAAAATATGTAGCAGAATCTACTAAGGAAAATTTCACAGACCAAAGGAATTCAACAAAAATCGAAGCAAAATAGGGTGCATTGGAGTAATCAAGATAAAAATCTTGTATTAAAGTATTTTCAATCTCACGTTAAGAATAAGGTAACCCCAAAAAAAATATGAATGCGACCTGTTCCTGAATACTTACAGTCAGCAATTGTTAAATAAAGATTGGATCAAAGTTAAAACTTTGGTATATAATACTTTCAGGCTTAGATAAGTTTTCGTTCTATATGTACCTATAAGTCTAACCTTTTCGAACATTTATTTTTTCTTTAAGAGAATTGGAACTTTAGTGTGTCTTTCTTATTACAAAGTATTTTTTTTAAGTATATTACCTAAATGTTTAGTTTTATGCATGTTATTGTTTAATAAAGGATACATATATTTTGATTTGATTTTACTAACCTAACTACTTCGTGTTTTCTTAATCTGTATACAGAGAAAATATCTTCTATTATTTTCCGAGTTCCGATAAAAAGTAGTTCGGGCCTGTCCGTTCGTCGTCTGCATGTCATATCCCTGCAATTCTCTAATCTGTTCATCTGCTTAGATACAATTTTGAAACTACAGTAAAGTGAAAAGTATTTTCCTATTTCATAGATAGATTAAATTTAATTTTGATAGTACCATTTTGTTTTGATTCATTCACTCACGAAATATTTGTATTTCAAGTTATTTATTAGAGCTTCCATCTTTAATTTCTACCCATTCATAAAATCTGAAGAGTAGTAGTAGTAATAATAATAACATATTTATTTAAAATGATAATATAAGCAAATCCTATCATTGAAAATATTGTTCAAATTATATTTCGTAAAAATCTGTTTCAATTATGATTATGATAGAACCAACTCCAAGAGTTCGTTATATTTTTATAATTTCAGTCCACCATAAAACTCTCTATCTTAAAATTTGATACATAAGGTCTGGAAAATCTATTGGATTAATTCAAACATTGAAATACATGGTTGCCAATACTAGGGCTTCGTATCTACAGTGAAATAAATAACTTCTTAAATGAAACATACGCGGGACTCCTAGTAACAGCAAAATATATAGCGTATATGCATATGGCGCGCTACGCCCTCTGCAGTGAAAGGCAACGTACTAAGCCTGTATAAATTGCGATAAAATCATGATTTATGAGTCCCTACCATTTTTTTAAAAAATCGTTAGATGGACCCACAGGTCAAAACTGTGAAATTATACACGTAGTTTTTACGAAGCCCGATTTGGGCCTCGTAAAACCGGGCCGGGCGTCGGATGAACAGTGAAATGTATCATTTCGGGCTTCCTAATGCACGTTTATACGTATATATATATATATATATATATACTTGTATATATATATTTGTATTCTTGACTGTTTATATATTATATTCTATTCTATATTATGGGTACATTTGTATATTTTCATGCAATATTCTTAAATTATATGAAATGTATTTTTTACAGTGAACCTGTTTCTGAATAATTTTAATTTAATTGTGCTCCTTGATCAAATAGCTACAAACATATGAAGATTATTCATAAATATTCATTTTTATGAACTAAATCTAGATATTTTCTAACTTATTATGTTACCATGACAAATATAAATAATGACATTTGTCTATGAAATGTCAATGTCTATGAAATCTTTCCTGTTTTTGGCAAATGTATTCTAAATTCACGACTGTAAGTATTTTTGTAATACTATTATCTATTACTATTTCTGTTTTATATATATATATAAATACATATATATATAAACCTGGGCTGGGTTAAAAATTACTATACCTAATAGTATAGAGGCTATAGAATAATCTTAGGTGTCTTTTTCATAATCTTTGTTTTTGTATTTCTTATTGTTGTATGAAATTATTTATTTTTTGTATCACTAGCTCTCCCACTATGTTTATATGTGTATATAGTTTTACAACAATTTCATTTGTCTTTTGTCTCCTTTCAAAATATATTTGTCTCTATTAATAATTATTTCTTGACAATATGGCCGTTTCCAGATACCAATAGAATGTTCATATTATTCTTTTTTTAATATTCCAATTTGCTTGTTAGTTGTGTGTTTATATTGTAATTAGATATATAAGATGAATCGGGTAGTTTTTCGTTGACTGTTTATATATATCTATATATATATATATATATATATATATATATATATATATATATATATATATATATATATGAAAATGATAGATTCCGACTGTACGGACCTCTAAAAAAGTATGTACCTATGTCTTCCAATTCAAGAAATTTAACTGTCCACAATAACAGTCCGTGTGAAAATTTAAAATTATAACAGTTATTAAATAAATCAGTGCAATGTGAATGTGAAATATACCAGAACTTGACTGAGTCCAAATCGGCTTCTGGGCCCCTAAACTCCATACTGATATTTACATCACAATCTGCGGAGTCATTCTCGAAATAGCTAGTGTGGGCCTCGAGGGTCGTACCCTTTAATTATGAAAGTATAGCGAATCGATTTCTCGACTACGAAAATTTTTATCAAAATCTGCCGAAACATTCAAGAAAAAGTTCATAGCCTTGAGAGTGGCACCCCCGCGTTTTGTCAAGAAAGCCCCATTTAGATATGTACTCCCAAAAATTAAAACATTATCTATATACCAAATTCCATCAAATTAGTTAGAGCTGTTTCCGAGATAAAATGGACTATTTCTCGACATAGTGATACCTGTCCTACCTTATGATCTATTCTTTATCAAGAAATATGTAGATGACATAATTCTAGCCTTACCCGAGAATGGCATTAACGACCTTTAGGAAATTTTTAACAGCTACAATCCTGATATACAATTTACAATAGAAACAGAGGACCAAGATCAATCCGTACCTTTCCTTGACACAAGATTCATAAGAATGATGGACAACACAATTTACATTGATTGGCATAGAAAGTCAATGGCATCAGGTAGATTCATCAATTTTCTGTCGTATCACAGCTACAGAACTAAAATTAACTTAGTTAAACAAATGAAGCAAAGAGTTTAACGAATCTCAGATTCTCGATTTCATCAAAAGAATCTTGTTTAAGTTTTTCACTGATAACTCTTATCCAACGTCATTAGTAAAGAAAATCTTGTACAGTAGCTCATTAGATGAAACTAATACTAACATACCTGACGCTGTTACTTTCTTGACTCCAATATTTGCTAGCCTACCCTACATACATAATATCACACCGAAGCTCACAAAAATTTTCAAAGGCATAAATGGTATAAAAACTTCCAACAAAACGGTCTTATCAATTAATACGGTGTTTTCAAAATTAAAAGTTAAGATCTCTTGCATGTCCCAATCTAATGTTATTTATTCTATCGCATGTCAGGATTGTGACAAGAAATACATAGGCCAGACTTCTAGACAAATAAAAGACAGAATTACACACCACATATTATACCCTGATAGGTGTACTCTAGGGCAACATGTCAATTCATTAAAACACAAAATGGATTATAATTCCGCTAAAATTCTTGCAGTCGCAAAGAATCAAAGACGGCGATGTTTTCTTGAAATGGCATTCATTTACCAATATAAGACTGTTAATGCTATCAATAAGAAAACGCATATTAGTCACCTTAGTGAAGTATATTCATATTTATTTATTATCACTTAATGATATTAATAATAATGAAACATAGATGAACAGCAATACATCTGTCTGTCAAATCTTAATTTTGGAAGCATGACAATAAAATAGTTGTAAACAAAAGGTGGAATTTTATATTTTAATTTGGTTGTGTTTTTGATCATTCAATGTTATTTATTATTTGTTATATGTTCAGTCGTGTCTATCATTGTAAAAATTTTAACGTCAATGTCACCATCATATGTATATACCCTCACTAACGTAAGTTCCAAAAAATTATGTAACATCAGTATATAAGAAAAAAAATGTTAATGTATATTTTAGTTTCCCTGAAGATTGAATTAATAAATTCCGAAAGTAAAAAGAGTTCTTTTTTTACCTTACAAGCTGTATTTCCCAATTAATAAGAGTATATATGATAATATCTAAGATAAGTATTTCCATCATTATAGTAATATATATATATATATATATATATATATATATATATATATATATATATATATATATATATATATATACAGGGTGGGGCACCGTATACGACACGGTCTCTCAAGGGGAATCCATACAATATAATGTTTTTGTGATAAACGAAATAGATGCAGAATTTTTCTGGCCACAATCTAAAATTATTTTTATACATACAGGGTGATTAAAAAAAAAGATACATATCAAAGTTATGTTTTTTTAAATTGAATGTCCTATATTTTTTATTATTTTCGGATATAAGAGTCAAAATAAAAGTGAGTTTCTTCAGTATTCCCTATACCTATCTCTTTCCATTTTGAAAATATCCAAAGATTTGTTGAAATGTAAGGTATGAACTATTTTTCTATAATTTCCAAAGTTGCTCATTTTGAACTTGAGCTAAAGGTTTTATCATATTGATAAAGGTCAAGGTTATAGCCTGTATCATATTTCAATATCAAAAATCATACAGGGTGTTGGAAAAATATGGTTGTAAAATTTCAATATAAGATATTGAAAAACTTCGTTATCTTAAATGGAACACCCTCTATATTATTACATATTTTAATGCAGAATTGAATCCTCTTTCGAATTGTATAAGGGTTCCCTATAACTAAACTCAAGGCATTTCTTGAATTTTGCTTCTTTATCGCAGTAGGAACATTACCCAATTAATCTGGACAGCTTTGAGGCTGTTACCATGGAAATGTTTTATAACTGACAGTTTTGAAGCGTTTAATTTATAAATACAATTTAAATCAGTGTACTATTCAAATAAAGCAAAATGAAGACTTATCCTATCGAAGAGAGAATAAATATGCTTCTAATAATTGGTGAGTGTCATGAAAATTGCCTATTGGCTTCAAGAGTATATGCTGAAAGATATCCAACCGTATCACATCCAAATAGAGCTGTGTTTGAACGGTTACTGAGAGAATTTCGGAATTCTGGTACTGTATCCTACAAACAAAAAACTACGCTAAAACCTATTGTAGATGATGAAGAAAATGAGTTTGTGGTCATAGGATCTGTTATAGAACACCCTCATACCAGTCAACGCAAAATAGAAAGAGAAACAGGTATTAGTAGGAGAAGCATTTCAAGAATATTGAAAAAATATCGGTTTCATCCTTACCATATTCAGATACACCAAGAACTTTATGAAATGGATTTTAATCACAGACTTGAATTTTGTGTTTGGACTCTAGACAGATTAGGCGATAATGAACTCTTTCTAGATTCAATTCTGTTTTCTGATGAATCCACTTTCCATAATAACGGCCTGGTGAACAGACATAATTTCCATTATTATAGTGATGAGAATCCTCGAATTTTTCGAAATACTAATTACCAACATAGATGGTCAGTTAATGTATGGGGGGGTGTTCTAGGGTCCCAATTAATAGGTCCTTACTTTTTTGATGGCATTTTAAATGGACAAAAATTTCTAAGATTCTTACGTGATAAACTACCCGAACTTTTAGAAAATGTGCATTTGAATATCAGACAGCAGATGTGGCTGCAGTTGGATGGTGCTCCAGCCCATTTTCAAAGGAATGTTAGAGAATTTCTTGATAGGCGTTTCCCAAACAGATGGATAGGAAGAAGCGGCTCGCAAAATTGGCCACCAAGATCTCCAGATCTAACATGTGTGGACTTTTTTTTATGGGGATACATTAAAAACATTGTATATGACACCCAGCCCACAACAGCTGAAAATATGAAAGAGAGAATAAGAGCCGCTTTTCGATCCGTGACACCACAGATGTTGAGGAAAGTTAAAAGATCTTTTGAAGAGAGAGTTCAATTATGTATTCAAGAAAATGGACGACATTTTGAACATTTACTCTAGTGTTTCTTATTTTATTATATTTTTATACTGTTATTATTTTTATATCATTCAATAAATGTCTTGTTCTTAATACTTTTATACCGCTACGCCTAGTAGCTGTGTAAGGGAAGTATTGTATTCGTGTAAAATTTTCGGTACTCTGTTTCTACGTTCCAGGGCTTTTTGAGTCCAACAAACATATGTTTTGCTATTGGTCTGTCTGTCTGTATGTTTCTCATATTCGTCAGTATTTGTTTGAGAGAGGTAGAAAAGAAGTGTGAGTGGACTTACCACATTTTTCCTTGGGCTTTCATAATAATACGTTATCAATAAATACTTATAGGTATTTCTTTACGTTTCACAGTATCTATGTAAATGTAAAACGCTGATATTCCAAAAAAAAATATATTAATGGAGTAGTTGTCTTTTAAGGGTAAAACCGACAGCAATAGAATAGTATAGTATCATTACCCGTCAGTTAATTATTTCATATGAGTTTTGAAATTCTAGGAGATTGGATAATAATCGTGAATCAATTAGTACTGTAATAATAATAATGGAATTTAACTATAATAATGATTATTTTAAAACGTCATCCCAATCATAATGGCATTGGGAATATAAGACAGAATTATTAGAGAAGTGCGAAATTGAAGAAATTCGTTGAGTTTAGTTATAGGGAACCCTTATACAATTCGAAAGAGGATTCAATTCTGCATTAAAATATGTAATAATATAGAGGGTGTTCCATTTAAGATAACGAAGTTTTTCAATATCTTATATTGAAATTTTACAACCATATTTTTCCAACACCCTGTATGATTTTTGACATTAAAATATGATACAGGCTATAACCTTGACCTTCATCAATATGATAGAAGGTATAGCTCAAGTTCAAAATGAGCAACTTTGGAAATTATAGAAAAATAGTTCATACCTTACATTTCAACAAATCTTTGGATATTTTCAAAATGGAAAGAGATAGGTATAGGGAATACTGAAGAAACTCACTTTTATTTTGACTCTTATATCCGAAAATAATAAAAAATATAGGACATTCAATTTAAGAAAACATAACTTTGATATGTATCTTTTTTTTGAATCACCCTGTATGTATAAAAATAATTTTAGATTGTGGCCAGAAAAATTCTGCATCTATTTCGTTTATCATAAAAACATTATATTGTATGGATTCCCCTTGAGAGACCGTGTCGTATACGGTGCCCCACCCTGTATATATATATATATATATATATATATATATATATATATATATATATATATATATATATATTGATTTTGTATTCTTGACTGGTTTTATAATAAATAAAAAGATGTTCTTGGGGATGCAGTCATATATTCAATAAAATTCTTTGATTGAAGCCGAGCTTTCGAGAATGTTTATTCTCTTCTTCAGGGCAAAAATCGTGAATTTAGAATAAATTAAACAAAAACAGGAAAGATTTCATAGCCATCAATTACAAATGTCATTGTTTATTATTTTATAATCCCCAAGAACATCTTTTTATTTATATATATTATTACTTTAATTGATTTTCATATAACTAATGACAACCCCAGTATTTGATATAAAAACTTTGAGTATTGTTCCTTCATTTGACGAAAATCCGAATGAAATACATTTTTTTTTGAATACATCAAGAGAACTTTTGAACAACTATTTTGACACTAACCCAACAAATGTTGGATGCCTCCAAAATAAACTGTTTATATGGAATAACTTGGAAACTGATGGGTAGAGCAAAATAAGTTGCATGATTTTACTTGTGTAACGGTTGGAATGAAATTAATGTATTGATTCAACACTTAGGCGATCAAATATATGAAGACGCTTTAACTCGAGACCTTTAAATTTAAGACAATCACAATTTGAAACACCACTTCAGTTTTACGAAAAATGCATTAAAATTTGGAGCATAATTTCAAATTTCAATGAAATGTATAATGAAAATGAAGCCGTTAGACAATTAGCATTAAAGACATTTCAGGCAGAATTAAGAGAACTAATAGAATCTACTTACTTTTCGTGCAATAAGACCAGACATTCGGTATCTAAAGCTTTAGAATATATTCAAGAGGGAAATAATGTTAGATATTTACAGAAAAATTATATGCAACAAAACACCTCGCCAAATAAGAGACAACTATCACAAATTTCCCCTCAGTTTCAAAGACCTATTAGTCATTTTCACTCAATTAATTTTATCAACCACAGTAATGGAATCAAATACCAAATGGATTTCCACCACAGAAACAGACGTTCAGAAACCCAAATACGAATGTTTCGGCACCAAGAAATAATTCCGGACTATCTAACTTACTTAAACTAACTCCTATGAGTATTTATTGATATAGAAAGAAATTTGCTAAATAACTATATCGAGTAATACAAAGAAAAATAAAAAACGACTACCTCATTACAAAAAAGTAATATTCAATACAGTACAAATCGAGAAAAACACTCTGTATTACAGGTGGAACCTCGCATTCGCAAATAGTAATTATGAATTCATCCATTAACATATATGCGCAAATAGGCATAGAAATAGAAAACACAGAGTCTCATTATAATTTATTCAGTGCTGACAGCTGATACTAGTATTCCATATTTAACAAATTTCATTCAAGCGCTTAAGTATCAAATTGAAATTGTACGTCCGAAATTTAACATCATCCAAAGGTTGGATCAATACGTGTCATTAACAATTTCGTTGATCACCCATTACCAAAAAAAAGATTTCCAAGCAAATCGAACTAGTAAAAGGAAAACTAGATAAAACAAGTTGTAATTTTGAGTATTTCTTCAATATAAGGGACATTTTAGATCAATTGAGTTTATCTTTATTTTATTTTATCAGAGCTTGTCACTGATTTAGATAATGCTATGACTTTTGCCAAATCAAATATTTTATAATACAATACCAAATTCTTTATTTGCTTAAATATAAACAGATTTAGCATTGTCACAAAGTTCAATAAAATACTTAAAATAAAATATGTAATACAAAAGGGGAATATAAGAATATCGGTATTCAAATATTATTAACAACATAACTGAAAATTTACGCATACAATCACAATTTGCAGTTTTTACCAAATTGCATTTTTATACATTACAATCTATTCTCCTAATGGAGAGAGATATACGGTAAACATATAACTTGGTAGAGTGGTACATAGCCCTTCTGTGTCCAAGCGTTTATCTTAAAAATAAAATAATAACTAAAAACTATAAAACACTACAGAAAATAAAGAATATATAAGGAAAAAAAAGAGAGAAATCAAGACACATAATACAAAATAATTTTTCAATTGTAGATGCTTAAGATAAGTATGGTAGTTTTTTTTTCAGCCTCATCTTGTTCGACAATGTTAATGAATTTAATTCAATAGGTAGTTTATTGAAGTAAGCCACTGCTGTAAATACACTACTTTTTTATGCATTAGACTTTCTATACAATGGTAACTCAATAGATTTATTTTAAGTTATACTTTTAGATAAAGTGAAATGACTATTTAATTCATCATATTGATGCAATATATATTTAGCTATTTTTAATTGTTCTATTTTTGGAATATTTTCAGAACTTAATAATTTAGTACATTGTTCTTGGAGTTTTATCAAATATCCATAATTTAAAATATTATAAATATATCCATTATATACAGTTTTAAGTACTTTTTAGGGAGATAACTTATTTTTTTAGATATGTAGGTACAAATAGGTAATATCGACACTTTTATTAAGTTATTAATATGCAGTTCCCATAATAATCTCAAAGAAAGCCTAAATACTCAAAGTTTCCTTTTCTAGAGATATTTGAGTTATTTATACAAATATTTATAAGTACAATCAGGTACACTATTAGAGTAACAACCTAATGTGATGAATTCGGTTTTATTAATCTGAATTGTTAGCTTATTACTCTTAAACATTCATTCTAGTTTCGACTTCAGGCCAGATGTTTTCAATTCTCAAAGTAACAGTGTCATCAGCGTATGCTAATACTAATGGACAACTGTTAAGTATATCATTTATATAAACAGAAATAATAGTAGTGCTAAGATCGTACCTTTGGGTACACCTATTTCAATAGATTTTTCACAACTATAAACATTATTAATTTCAACTTTTTGATTTCTATCACCTAGGTACTCCATCATGATATAGTTTCTGCAATAAGATTTGATGATCAACAGTGTCAAAAGCTTTACTTAGATCAATAAGAGTGGCAGCCACAGCTTTATTATCAGTTAATACATTATAAATAGCATCAAAAACCTTTTCAAGGGCATGAGCATTGCTTCTATTTTTTACAAATCCTAATTGTTTACTATTTACTCTGTCATTATCAATGAGGAATTTAGCTAATCTGCTATGTACCATTTTTTCGCAAATCTTTGAAATATTTGAAATTATAGAGATGGGTCTGTAATTATTTATTAAATTCATTGGTCACCATATTAGGGTTAGACAGAAGGTAACAGCCTACTTTAATTCTTTGAATATAATTTTTCGGTATCGATATTTTATAAATGTTGACGTTTCAGAGTTTTCTAAGTATAACAAACATATTTTCAGCCATTGGTCTGTCTGTCTGTCCGTTTGTCTATCTGTGACAGCGTTATCTTGGGAACGGATCGGTGTATTTTGTTGCTTTCTTTTTTATTTTGTTTGGTACCATACCACCGCCACTCGCCTGTGGCACTGAATGAGAATCCTATACACTGGGTGCTGTGCTTTAACCAAAAAACGGGATTTTCCCAAGACTATAGCGTGAGAACTGCTCTAAGGATTTTGATTAAAATTGCCTAAAGTATTCTTCTGAGAGCCCTTTACACAAAAAAGTTATGCTAGAATAAAATTCCATATTTTCTACATATGTCTTCAGATTTTGGCTAAGGGGTTCATCTTGCAAAAAATGTAATATAACTATTGTTGTTCGTTTGGACCGGACGATTTTTTATTCACTGGAATTTGCCTGCAGGCGGTAGGAAAGTCGTGTGAGTGGACACACCAGATTTTTATAATAGTAAATAACATAGAAAGAATCAATCAATTTCATTAAATTTTACTATTCCACACCATAATAGCGAAAAATTTAATCACAGATGGATGCATTAATTTTAAGATATATATTACACAATTCACTGTGATAATTATTCAAAGGTGATGGAATTTCATTTATTTACAGTAACTTTCGTAGATAGATAAGATTAACTAGAAATTAATAACTACGTATTGGCTTCATCTCAAGATATATCTGATCTGATCTTAAAATGATAGTTTCTTTTCAAGGTAATATGTATATTCGAATGCAAATTGAAGGAATGACTGATTTGAACCTTTTTGTTTCAGTTTCTCCTTAAACTCTTATTCCCGTTTCCCCCCAATATTTTCAAAAGAAATTTAAGTAGAACTTGATTATTCAACGTATTTATTTCACTAAATAACTAATCTTATATTTCCTTGAAACCATTTATATGATATTGGAAGCAAGAAAAAGCAGCACGAAAGGCAGTTTTTCGCTAGAGGCTGATGGTCATCAGTCACTAACCAGACCTACGTCTCAGGCACAAAAGAATGTAGTTAAAGCAGCAGAACAACGAATGCTATTGGACGTCCACCTAAATAAGGCGTAGCATGGAGTGTTTTATAGGAATATTAACACTCTAGGACTATCAAAAAAGCATACATTTGCTTCTCTCAAATCTGCGAGCCTAAAATCTGAGACTAGAGGATTTCTGCTTGCTTGCCAGGCTGGGGTCATTAATACCCTGGTGTATCGTAGCCGATCCTCTGCTCTTGCTGATACTAATTGTAGAGCGTGTCGAGAGCAACCCGAAACCCTGATGCACCTCTTATCAGCTTGCCCAGTGCAATTGGTGGAACATGACAACTGCTGTATTTACTGGAACTACGCTTTTCCTACTACAACACGCCTTCAGGCCAACAAGCCTGATATAGTATTGCTGGATAAGCGAGATAAAACCATGTTCGTCATAGAGTTTTCTGCGCCAGCTGAAACAAACATCGCTGTTAAGGAGATAGAAAATCGTGGAAAATACGTAGAACTGTAAGGCGAGTTGCGCAGGCTGTACCCGAAATATTCCGTGCATTTTATAGTTTTGATAATCGGCGGAATCAAAGGATCAATAGAGACTGAGCTGAAAAATATTCCTGCATGTAAAAAATTGCCCGATCATCTGGTGTCGAGAATGCAGAAGGCTGTAGTACTTGGGTCCTTACGTCTGTTGAGGCAAATGAATTTGGCCGATGACCACTGACTGAGCGGATGCGAGGAGTAGTTATCGTTATAATTGGCCCATTGCATGACGACCTGTGGGGTCGGAGCCGCAGGAACAGTCATATCGGAATTCCTTTGTAAATAATAATAATAATAATAATAATAATAATAATAATAATAATAGTAATAATAATAATAATAATAATAATAATAATAATAATAATAATAATAATAATAATAATAATAATAATAATAATAATAATAATAATAATAATAATAATAATAATAATAATAATAATAATAATAATAATAATAATAATAATAATTTCGAGTGCCGGAGTACCTCCTCCTGCAAGACTATCTGAGAAACCGTCGTATATTGTATGAAACACGAGAAGGTAGAAGGACCAAGGACATCACCGCTGGAGCAGCGCAAGGGTCAATACTGGGACCAGACCTCTGGAACGTCTCATATAATAGCCTACTTTGCTTGGAAATGCCCCACGAAGTGTTCCTGGTAGGCTACGCAGATGATGTCCCTGCGGTTATAACTACCAGGACACCTTAGCTGGCCCAAATCAAGCTGAACCAAGTCATGATTAAGGTCAACTCTTGGATGAGTGAACATGGACTAGAGCTCGCACTCTCAAAGACAGAGGTCGTTATGCTGACAAAGCGAAGGATCCCGACTGCTATTTCGATGATGATAGGGAACGTCGAAGTCCGAACTAAAACTGCGGAGAAATATTTAGGCCTGTGGCTTGACTCTCGGCTCACCTACTGGGAGCACATAAGGAAGGTCTGTGAAAAGGCAGAAAAGACGGCTGCTTCTTTGGGTCAACTGATGGCCAACTTAGCGGGCCCAAAGTCAAGTAAACGAAGACTCATCATGGCAACAGTCGAATCAGTGCTATTGTATGGGGCCGAATTCTGGGCAGGGGCTATGGAAGTCCAAAAGTACAGCACCAGGATGCTAGCGATACAACGGATATGTGCGCTAGGAATAGCTTGTGCGTACCGCACTGTTTCCGGAGAAGCAGTCTTGGTAATCGCTAGGGTCATCCCAATAGACCTACTCGCGAAGCAGAGGCAGATAATATTTCAAGAGAAGAGACACTGCTATTGAGCAAGCTAGATATGACAGGCTTAGAGAGTGGCAAAGTCGCTGGGAGGGGGTGCCGGAAGGCCGGTGGACATTCCAACTGATTCGGAATTTGGACCAGTGGATCTCATGTAGGCATGGAGAAGTAGACTTTTATCTAACCTAGTTATTGACAGGGCACGGCTACTTTAGGGAATACATCTGGAGAATGGGAATGGTAAACACGCCCAATTGCCGGTACTGCCCCGAATACAACGACAATGCACTGCATAAATTCTTTAAGTGTGAGAGGTTTGCAGAACACAGAAGAAATCTTGCCTCTATCAGCATGGAACCAGAAAACATCGTGGAGGACATGCTGCGGAATGAAAACCGGTGGAGCGTAGTTGCGTCCTATGCTCAGGTCGTATTGAGAACCAAAAGAGACGAAAGATGCCTTGTAGATCGCTAAGAGTGCTTAGCTGATTACAGCATAGATATAATGATGGCAATTTTTTTTATTTTTATTGAAAAAGGCGGCCTGGACGAAGTAATGCGAAAGCGGTCCCGTCTAGGATTTTCCGCGGCTCGGAGGGTGTTTTTTAGTGGGTAAAAATCCCACACTAACAGATACGCCTGGTGCCTTAATGAAGGTTTTTCAAACTCCGAAAAAATAATAATAATAATAATAATAATAATAATAATAATAATAATAATAATAATAATAATAATAATAATAATAATAATAATAATAATAATAATAATATTATTATTAAAAAAGGCGCATGCACCTCCAGAATGTAAAGCTGTCCAACCAGGCAAACAAAAAGTCCCAATTAAGGCCACAGAAGCAGGAAATGTTGGAAATGCGGTAATGTTGAACATCTAGCAGCAACGTGCAATGAAGCACCAACCGTTATTTTATGCGTTGATATTCCTGGAGCACCTTCAGATCATGCCGCAGGCTCTAGGCAATGTGATGCATTTAGAAAAGCATTGGAAGCGAAAAAAGCCAGATCATCCAATAAGCTATGATACAGTTCTTACAGGGAAATCTGCAAAGGAGCCGAGCTGCGGACTCTATTATCGAGCAGCTTGCACATGAGACTGCAGCACAGGTAGTGATCGTTAGTGAGCCCTATCGGGCTAGAACCAACCCATCTTGGTACTTTGACACGCTTGGCACTGCAGCAGTCTGGATACCAGATAGATGCCGGACCCAAGTTCTCGCCCACGGGTCGGAAGAGGGGCACGTCTGGGTCAGATTGCGAAAACTCACAGTATGCAGCGTATATCTGTCGCCTAATTATTCTGCTCAGGAATACAGGCAGAAACTGGAGGCACTTGAAGATTCTCTCCAGAATATCCCTGGCTGTGTAGTAGTAGCGGGAGACTTCAACGCAAGAGCTGTTGAATGGGGTATGCCAGCCACAAATGCAAGGGGCAGACATACCTTGGATATGGCTTCCAGGCTTGATCTAGAGGTAACAAACAAAGGCTCAATACCCACCTACATAAGAGCAGGCTTTAGCGAGTCTATACCCGACATAACACTAGTCTCTGCCAGGCTATCTCCTACTATAATTAACTGGAAGATAATGGACGTATACACAGCCAGCGACCATCAGTTTATCTCTTTTCAACTCGATTTAAATGGTCCGATTCAACGAACGCGTACGCAAATCGCATCTGGTTGGAACACAGCCAAACTGAATCGGGCAAAATTCATGAAGAAGTTATACCGCCATCACGAAACTGATGTGATTAGGCTCTTAGAGCTTACGAACAGGGCAGAGATAGAAGCTCTCGTAGACTCTACCATAGAGCGAATCCGGCTGTCTTGCGACGCGTCAATGCCCAGGAAAAGACCCCACAGAGGCTGTTCCCAAGCCTATTGGTGGACGAATGAAATCACAGAGCTCAGAAAAAATGCCTTAATGAATAGAAGAAGAGCTCAACGAGCCCGAAACTATCCTGAGGCTGCTGATAGGTCGGAAGAATATAAAGCAGCACTCACCACTGCAATACGTCGAAGCAAAGAGAGATGCTGGAGGGAACTTTGCGAAGATGTGGATTGCGATCCGTGGTGCAAAGGCTATAAATTAGTTACTAGAAAGCTTGAAGGCTTTAAAACTACAAGCATAGACATGCCAGCTGGGGCTGTCTCAGAAATTGTTGACGCGCTCTTCCCAACTCACCCATCGAGGACAGATGAGCTCGTGACAGCAGTAGCCGGGATGAGAAACAACAAAGCTCCAGGTCCAGACGGCATCCCCGTGGAGGTATTGAAGCTAGTGGTGGAAAATCGGCCACTTCTCTTACTGCGCATGCTTAATGCGTGCCCAGTGGCTGGAATCTTCCCCTCACGCTGGAAGGTAGCCAGATTGGCGCTCGAAAACTCTTTGAAAGAATGCTGAAGCCCAGACTGCAGAACTCTGTCGAAATCGCTGGAAATTTTTCCCACCGTCAACACGGATTTCGTAAGGGACATTCTACTCTAACAGCTATCAGGCAGGTGACAGCGGCTGTCCAGCGTGCTAACTAAGCCTGTCATCAGGCTCGTCCAATAGTTTTCATGGTTACGCTCGACGTTAAAAGTGCATTTAACTCTGCCCGGTGGATAGACATCTTAGATTCGCTACGGCAGAAGTTTAGGGTTCCCGACTATATCTTGGCCGTTCTTGACGACTATCTAAAGAACCGTCGCTTGACATACGAGACAGAAGAAGGGAGAAAAATGAAAGTGGTCAACGCCGGTGTGGCGCAGGGTTCTGTTCTCGGCCTTGACCTCTGTAATATCTTGTACGACAGTCTCTTACGATCTGAAATGCCACATGATGTGTTCTTGGTGGGTTACGCCGATGATGTAGCTGCATTCATCTCTGCTAGGACCCCAGAGCTGGCCCAGCTACGCTTAAAACAAGTTATGATTAGGGTCAGCTCATGGATGGAAAGTCGTGGACTGGAGCTTGCAATCTCTAAGACAGAGATTATTATGCTTACCAGTCGGATGATACCCACAACGATCCCCATGACTGTGGATAACTTGGAGATCCAAACAAAGACTGCGGTGAAGTATCTAGGCGTGGTGCTTGATTGCCGCCTCCGATACTGGGAACACATCCAAGCGGTGTGTGAAAAAGGTGCGAAAATAGTGATGTCGCTCAGTAGGCTAATGGGAAATGTCATTGGCCCTAGAACCAGCAAAAGAAGACTTCTCATGTCCACTGTAAACTCCGTTCTTTTGTACGGAGCAGAAGTATGGGAAGGAGCCATGAAGGTAAATAAATACAGCAAGCGCATCCTTTCAATCCAACGGAGAGCAGCGCTCAGAGTCGCCTGCGCTTACCGCACTATATCGGGCCCGGCGGTCATGGTTGTGGCTGGAGTTATACCTCTTGACCTGCTTGCCGCTGAGAGGCAGAATATATTCCTCCTAGCCTCTGAAAGGGGACGGAAAGAAGCAACAGTAACTGCCAGAGCAGAAACCATGCAAGCATGGCAACAGCGTTGGAATGAAGCAGCAGAGGGACGCTGGACCTTCCGCCTGATCCAATATCTGAGCTCCTGGATTTATCGTGGCCACGGATATACTGATTTCTGCCTCACACAGTTTCTTACTGGCCATGGCTTCTTCAGGGAGTATCTCCACAGGACGGGCAAAGTTAACACACCCAGATGTAGATACTGTCCAGAAAAAGACGATGACGCTTACCATACTTTCTTCAACGACGAAAGAAGAAGGCTTATTCGAAAAGTTGGTGTTGTCTCTGCTGATAATATTGTGGAGATCGTGCTAAGAAGTGATGAAGCTTGGAGTGAGATTGCTTCATACGTCCATACGGTCCTCCGCATTAAGCGAGAGGAGGGGTGTTTATTGGATCAATAAAAACAGATTGACGCTGTCAGGGCAAAGTACATGCGGCCAGGTACGAAGTTGTCCGAAAGAGTTCCGGCCTGGATTCACCGCGGCCCGTAGGGGGTTTAGTGGGTATTCATTTTATTTTGCGAGCCCCACACCGTGTGTGAAAGCATTCCCCTACGAAAAAGAAAAAAATAATAATAATAATAATAAGTCGACTTTATTTAACAAATGCGGGTACATGAGTTTGCCCTGAAAAGGCGAAGATTAGTTAAAGCTACTCTTGAACTCTTAACCTTCTCAGTTTAACTTTTTAACTTTTCTACTTACCTATTTTGTTAACATTGAATAAGAAGTATTAATAACGGGGATGAAATTTTTGGAGTATTTTTGCTTATAAATTTTCTCCTCTTCAAAATTCTTTTTGAAAATTAATTTATGTCAGTATTTTAAAGATCGCAGAGAAAAAACATTTTTTATTTTCTATCTTTCACAATAATTATTTATGTGTAATTTTGAAAATTTCGAAAAGAAATAAAATCAATTAAGAATCGATTGAGATATCTCAATATATTAAATATTATGTAGGTAGTGGTACCAACGTTCTTTCATTATGGTCAGTAACTTGACAATAAACATTGCATAGCATGTAAACCAGATGGATCGAATACATATTTTCCAACAGACAAAAGTAGGAAGTAAGGAAATTATTTCCCAACAAACTAAACCCCTTGGAAAACACATTCATTGACCAACTACCTGAAAGAAGGAGGCATGTATAACGACTGTAGGTTTTTTTCTAGTAAATATTTTTTCAGGTCAGTTTTTATATGGTAACAGTTTTCCTTGCCATCCAGCTGGTTTTTGTAAATGGAGCAGAACAGGATAATGGAGGAATAATTGCCGAACTTGTCACGGCACTAATTAACTTTTCAGGTTTTCTCAAAAGACTCTTTCCAACCTATCCCGATTCCAATAAAGATGGTAAGCTTTCTAATACATTTCATATAAATAACCTATTTTTGAGCATAAGCACGAGTAGAATTGATTATACCGTGTTCAAAATAATGAAAGTTCCGGTCCCATAGTTCGCATACAAGGACGAGGACTAATTTACCGTAAAAATAAAAATATCGAAATTAGTTAGTACTGATCAAGTGCACAAGTAACCTTAACTATGTGCCAAAGTTGGCTTCGTTTCGATCTTTATAAATTTTTCAATAATACGATAAGAATAAAATTTAAGTTATTAGAACCAAGTTAATTAGCTCAACTTGCGGCTGGAGTTAACTAGCAGAAATAGTCCCGTAATGAAAAAATGTTACTCTACCTCTATGCAAATTTCTTTCGCCGGTACTCTCTATCTTATGCTCTTACTCCCCCTCTCTCTCTCTTTCTATTATATACGAGTGTGTGTATCTACGCATGTGAGAATATAGATTCGAATGGACAAGCATCCTGAACAACCGGTTGTATAGCCGTCGTAATACTTACTATATCTCTAAATTAAAACTAAAACACTATACCTTTCTGAAATGTGAGTATAATTAAAATGTTTACATTGGGTAAATTTATCAAGAACAATAAATACAAAACTTCAGATCATTCTTCTTCTTCTTAGAGTTTCATCTTATATCGAATGTTGGAAATCATCATGGCATTGCGGACCTTGTTGACCGCCGCTCTATATAGCTCAGTGCTGCTGCCACCAAACCAGTCCCTCAAATTTCGCAGTCAGGATATTTTACGCCTTCCGAAATTTCGTTTTCCTCGCAATTTCTCCCTGTACAATCAGTTGCAACAAGCTTGCTTCAGATCATAGGTGTTTATGAGCTCACTTGAAAGGATTGCTAGAAAGATTACGTATGTCAAATTGACCGAAAGGTTTAAGCCCGTATCAACTAACATTTGCAAGAGCTCTTTCATATATTATAAAACTAATTTAAACTATGCGCTACATCTCAATGGTAATTATTACATATGATAATTTCAAAATCTAACATATCGAAAAGGAAAGATTAAAATTGAATTTACTTAAGTGAACTTAAACATTCGGATAACCTCATCAATGATCAGATCGATGGCTTGTTCAGTCCCTTAATGTATAATATAATATTACCTTATTAGTTAATAATAATAGTATTTAAGATTTATGTTGTTCATCCTTATGATTTAAGTAGACACTTCTCTTAGAATTTAGTTAATATTCATATTTGAGAAAGGCACAGTGTGCCATTTTAAACCATATATTGGCGAACATCTTATATATTTTGATTTTTAATTTACTATGGATTTTCATCAAGTAATAGCCAATAATATAACTTTATCTTTATATCAAATGAGATTCGGATTTGGAGAAAAGGCTTAAGGAGATTCGGTCCTGACGGAGGTCCCCTCGACCACACAACTTAATTTATCAAATAACCGCCTATAATGCGTTTCAAATTGAATCCAGTATTTAATAATAAAAAACTATGGACTTCAAAAATTGCAGAACAAAATATCATAGATAAATTTACAGAACAGCTGCACTGTATGCCATTCTCCCATTTAAAATGATTTGCCTTTACCCGGCCATTGATGTGGAATGGTGTTTTTTTTTTCGGCACAGTTAATTTCGTAATATTTCTTTTGATCAAGTTGTAAGGATATTTCGAAAGATATTGTTTGAAAGCGTTATCATTATCTACCTATTTTCATAGACAGATATAGTTATAAAAAAAAACATTTGAATTTTATCTACCCATGAATAATTATATACCGATTTGTAAATGATCAAAATGATTATTAATATTTGAAAATTAGGACTAGGTACGTACCGATTAGACATACAGGTGGTAATTATGAACAGTTGCCACAATCCAGAAGAAAGAAAATATACCCTATGAAACAGTAACAAAGCGTTTGCGGAAGTATCAATGATTATACGATGGTTTTGGTCAAGAAACTAAACAGAACTACCTGCTTTCATATGTACATGATATTTAGAAACATTCTCTGGAATATGTTAGTTATAACTTCAATGACATTGTTTTGAGAAAAATTTCGATAATTTGTTAATATTGTCCAGCTTGCTTTCAATTTCAGATCTTCCATATAAAATAAAATCCTACGATTTTATTATCATCGGTGCAAGTCCCTCTGGCCTAGCTTTAGCACACAGATTATCTGAGAATCCCAAATGGAAAATTCTTGTTTTGGAAGCGGGTGATGAACCATCCTTTCTAACAGATATTCCATTTTTGTGTGCAACTCTCTCATTATCTAAATTTAATTGGGGCTATCGCGCTGAAAAACAGGAAGGGTTCTGTAGAGGTTAGTATTCGTAATGAATTTGAAGGATTTTGGTTGACTGTTTAGATTTTCAAAGGTTGTATTGATGAAAGCTTATGGTATGCCCATGGGAAGGTGCTTGGTGGTTCAAGCGTTATCAATTATATGATCTACAGCAGAGGCAATAAGAGGGACTATGATAAATGGTGTGAAGCAGGAAATTTTGGGTGGTGTTATGATGATGTATTACCCTATTTCTTGAAACTGGAAGATGCTCACATTAAGGTGCAAGAAGAAAATTACCACCATAGTGGGGGATTGGTGAATGTTAGTGATGTTTCATTCCGCACACGATCTTCTGAAATTTTTGTTGAAGCTGCGCAAACAGCGGGATACCCATATGTAGACTATAATGGAAAGGAGCAGTTTGGAGTAAGTATTATCCCGAAGAAAGGCTTGTCTTATTAGCAAAAAAATGTACAAGAGATTATCAGTCATATTCAGAAATAGCTCCAGGTAAATACTAGCTTAGTTTGCTTCTAAAACACTCATGATTATTATTAGCATAGTAACAAACAAACCAAAATAATACCGAAATAAAAGTTGTTATTATTATTATTATTATTATTATTGTTATTATTATTCTGTTATAGGTAATTTTATTTCTTATGTTTTACACATGGTGTAGGTAATGAGGGCTTTTGCAAAATCATTGCTTGTTGAAATGATCTTTAATAAGTTTTCACACAATCATGTTTCTAGTATTATTGATTTCTGCTATGTGATAGTCTGGAAGCTTATGTGTTTTTAATGCCTTTGGTGACTCTGGTGGTATAAGTCCCGTAACTGAGCTGACAATTAGTAGGTTTGGAAAGTTATCCATTTTCCACATAGATTTTATATCTTCGAGGTCCGTGTACTTTTTAATCTTTTTTGTATGTTCAAAGTTTTGATTTCATTTATTTTGTCCATAATTATAATTTCTGGTCGGTTATTCTGTATTGTTTTATCTGTAAATGATTGTTCGCTCCCAGTATACTGTATATTGCTGGTTTTCACTAACTGCTTCTGGTTTGTATTTGTAAAATGGATCCATTTCGTAAATAGTGGGTGTTGTTTGTTGAGATCAGTCTTGAACCTGCTATGTAGTTGTTTACATTCCTACGTCCGTGTGGGTTTTGTTATTAGTGTTTTCTTGTCTGTCTGTTGTAGTTGTATGTGGGTACTGAGTGGGGTGTATTTTTTGTCTGCTTGTTTGATTGCTGCATGTAGTTGTGAATATGTTTCATTGCTATTGAAGTATGTTTCTGGATTATGTATTTGTATGTTATGTATTACATCTATGTTGATAAGGCCTCATTCTTCTTGATTCCTGGGTAGATATAATTTCTCGATGGCTGAGTTTGCTTGGTTTTTTGTGAGTGTTTTCCTTGTTAATCTGTCAAGTTGCTTGCACATCTCTTATTGTCCAAATGAATATGTTAGGATTGGTATTGCCCACCTGTTTATACATTTAATTTTTTTCTTGGTGTCTAGTTGAGTGCGCGTAATTTTTTTAATTTGTCCTTATACTCACTCTCTAATTTCTCTTTAATTTCTGTCGTGTTGTGTGTATGTGTTTCTTTAACTCCTAGATATTTATATGTGTCGTTATTTAGGGCAGGGAATGTTCTGTTATTTATTTTTAGGTTTATTTCTTTCACCTTTGTTATTTTACCTTTTTTTTGCTATGATTGATGCGTATTTCTCTATAACATATAATACTCTTTAAGTGAGTATAGTTTATTCTCGTCTGTGGCATATAGCTTAATATCATCTACGTAGTTGAGCTGCGATAGGGTACATTCTTTGGTGATATTGTATCCAATTTTCATTGCTTTAAGTTGAGTACTTAATGGGTTTAGTGCTAGGATGAACCATTTGGAGCTCCATGTATATCCTTGAAAAGTTCCTCTTTTAATTATTATATTATCTGTTTCGATTTTTAAGTTTGGCAGGCTGAGGTTAATTTTGTTTCCCAGTTTTTCATTGTATGTTTTAAAAACTTTATAATTGTGGGGTGTATTCTGTATATTTTTAGAATGTGAAGCAGCTATGAATGAGGAATTGAGTCGTTAGCTTTTTGATAATCTTTCCATGCTACTGCTATGTTTCTGTGGTCTGTTTGTGCTTGTTTAGTTAGCACTCTATCTATTACGAGTTGTTGCTTGCAACCCTTAGCTCCTTTTGTGCACCCTTTTTGTTCATCGTGTTCGATATTCGACAATGTGTACAATGCATTCAGACAAGTGAATGGTCAATATTTCTTTGGTTCATGTGTGTTGTCGTTCTTGAGCTTAAGATAGGTTATTCCGCGCGCTAATGACTGTGGGATTTCCGATGGGTTTGTTAAAATATGTTGGATTAACTGTGCCATTTTCTCGTGTAAGGATGTCAGGTGTTTCCAAAAGTAATTGTAGATTTTATCCGGTCCTGTGCTTTCCAATTTGGTAGTTGTTTCAGTATTCTACATAATTTTTCTGTTGTTATTGTATATGGTACCATGGGCTCTACTGTCTCTGTCGTTGCTTCTTCTTTTTCTATCCATTTACTTCTTCGATGTTCTAGTGGAGTTGCCCAAAGTGACTTTCAGTAGTTTTCGATCTCTATTTTCTTTGGCCGTTTTGTGTTTCTGGTTCCTGTCTCCATTTGCTCAAGTTTTTGTTAGAATAATTTTTTGTATGCTGCAAAGTTTATGTTGTCTTGTATTCTTTGGTGTGTTATGTTATACCTCTTCATCTTTTTACTCGATGCCATCAGTTTCTGTTTGAGTATATCTATTGTGTATTTTTATGTTTTGTTTTTTGAATAGTTTTTTGTGCTTTAGTTTCGGATGTATTAATGAGTTGTTCATCTGTGTGAGGTCACTACGAATCTTACTGATTTTATTCTCTAACCGTTTTCGCCAAGCTGGCTTTTCGTTTGTGTTCTCTCTCCCTCATTTATGCTCGATTTGTTTTTGTTGTTGTTCTTAAACCCTTATGTTTCTGATATTGATATGGCTGTAATATAGGTTATTTCTCGAAGATCTTCTGTTGATTGAATACAGTTCACAAATTCTTTTACGTAGTTATTATATACATGTACTCTGTTTTTTGTTTTCAGGTTATACTTAAGTTTGGATAGGTTAGGTTTTATTTTATTGATAGCCTTATTTGTTTTGACAATGATATTACTGATTATAGGATCCTATTTTTGTTAAATACTCGCTCTATTTCTAATATTTCTTGTTCTTCTGTTTCGTTATCAGATGTTTGTTTACTTCTTCCTGCTATTTATGTATCTTCTTGGGTGTTCATTTAGTTTGTTTGTGACTTTATTTCTGTTTCAGAGGGTATGTCGGACGGTCAGGTATTTTCTTCAACCTGTTTTCTATGTACTTCCTGCTATATTGTTTCCCTGGACTTCTAACCGTATCTGTTCTTTGATGGTTTCAATCTCCATCTCAGTTAAGTATCCCTTTTTCTCGATTGCCCTTATTCTATCTCAAGTTGTTCTTCAAGTTCTTCATCATATTTCCCTACTAGCTTCAGATCATCAATAAAAAGCAGGTGGCTAACTTTCTCTTTTTTGTTTTTATATTGGTACCCTGTCCCTGATTTGTTTAGCATGAAGCTTAGGGAAACAGTGCGATACAGAAGAGGAGCGGTGACAGCGAGTCCACTTGATATATCCCACTTTTTATTTTTGTTTTCCATGATGCTGTTGTTTGGGTTGCTGTTCTCTGTTATGATGTTGTTTGAGTTGCTACTTGCGCTCTTTGTTTTTGAGTTGTTGCTGTCGCTCTTTGGTTCTAAGGTCAGGTATAGGTCAGTGTTCGAATTTTTCATTAGTTTAATGATAAATGATAGGAGTGTTGTGGATGTTCTGTGGATGCTCAGGGCTTCGATTATCCAGGTATGCGGGATTTTATCGAACGCCTTCTTGTAGTCTATCCAGGCTATAGACATGTTTTCCTTCCTTTTTTACAGTATTTCAATAACATTCTGCTTGTGAGTAGGTGGTCTTTCCGCAGGGAATATGCGGTTTTCTGTGAGATGGTGGTACAGTCGCTCGGCTATCAGTTTTGTCAATAGCTTGTATATGTTTCTCGATCACGTTATTGGCCAGAAATTCTTCGCTTGTTATGTGTTTTTATTCTTTGGTATTAAGAACGTCCTTCCTTTTGTCAACCATGCCGTCGTGTCTTGCTTGTTGTTGATCACATCGTTGAATGCGTTTGCTAGTTTTTCATTAGCGTTAGTTTTTTCAGTTAGCTGTTGTGCCTATTGTTGTTGTCAGTTCAGCTTCTGTGATGTTATTATTATTATTATTATTATTATATTTTTATTCAGTTCTCCTTTTCCTGTCTTTACTAGTACAATGTCCGTAACCAAAACAGAAATTTGCGAGCTAACGCTAGCAATCCGTGCAGTCGAATATTTAATATCTCGTTACGCTAAGATTATCTTTACCTGTTCTTAGAACTCCAAAATCACATTCTCGTAATATCTTTGATAATATATTTATATATCTATAGTATTATGTTCTTTATGACAATTGGGTTAGCGGCTAACTAAAATTATGTCCAAGAAGATACCTGGTTCTGCAGTCTTCCGTTGCTTGATATTCCATAATATTTTTCCATATTCCGCTTATGTTGGTGCAGTTTCATCTTATTCTTGCTCGTAGCAAGTTCGTCATTGAGTCTGCCACCAAAATTATTTTTTCATCCATAAGAAATAATACTCCTTTATATTATAAAAACAAATCAAGAATGGAGATTGAAGACATATGACAATTTCAGGTCTCCTATATGCAGTCAACGACAGGTTATGGTAGAAGGTGGAGTGCTGAGAAAGCATATTTAAGGCCCATACGTAAGAGGAAAAATCTTACCATAAGGAAAAATGTTTTGGTTTCAACAGTTCTTATAAATAACAAAAATAATACAGCTTATGGAGTGAATTATATAAAAAATGGTAGACTTCACCAGGTCAATGCAAGCAAAGAAGTGATTGTCAGCGCAGGGGGGCTCAATTCTCCACAAATTCTCATATTGTCAGGAATAGGACCTGCGGACCATCTCGAAGAATTAGGTAAATAATATTAAAATGCTCACCCTGACGAAAATTGAATCGCTGTAAAAAAAAGATAAAAGATATTATTCATGACAACCCAAGTCTACCTACTATTGTATAAAGTGTGTCCAACATTGGTCATGGATGTATGGTATCTCAGAAACTATAAGAGATAGAAAACATACAAATTAAGAAAGTCTCTAATTCTATTGGTAATATAATAAATAATTACACCTTCGTGGGTTTATTGAATATTTGGACAAAATACATTTATGATTTTTTGACCGACGACCCAAACGGAGGAGATATACAATTCGACTATTTATCTGCATGTTCTTTTTTATGGCTGTTCGCGCCTTTTAAATTGTAAACGTCCCATTTTCATGATTTTTTTCATTTGAAAGATGACTATTGAGAGATGGTCCCATTAAAAAAATTCATCATTCAATATGTCCATCCCCACAAAAACTTCTCCCAAATGATGTAGAAGGGGAATTTTTTCGAAAATCTGAATTTTTTACGAGAAAATTATCGGCAACGTTGAAATTGGATATTTAATAAAATCATAGGTTTCCAATATACAGCAGTAGTTAAGTCTGAAATATGTGTATTGACGCGATGTTTTTAAATCTCTGATTAAGTATAAAGCCCCCTACAGACGACATGGCAAGTATAGGCCCATGTACGCTCGTTCCAACGTTGGTGCATCGTGTGTATACAAAATAGATGGCAAAGCAAAGCCAACTTTGGTGCTGGCCGACATTCGTCTTGGTGGCGGTATTTCTAGCACACATCAAAGGGATCAGATCACGACTGGCGTATATTAGCCAGTCCCATATTTTCCTATACACACGAGAGGAACCAGCATGCTCATTCGTTTATTGTTTGCTCAGTACTCAGTAGGTAGTTAGTGAGTTTTTATCTAAAAAACTTTTCTGTTTTTTGACGGAAATTGTGGCAAATAAATATTATTTTATTATAATCGTATTTTCTCCAGAAAATACGTGTTTCATTAGTTTCAAATTATAGAGTATTAATCCACCATCTGCGCTTTTACTTCTTCTGAGTTTTTTTAATAACTAGCAATGCATTTGTTGATAATAAAATCATTGATGCAGCCGAAACCACAACTTCAAATTTATCGGAATCCATCCTTTCTAATGATTTCAATGGCCACACGGCCAACATTCGCCAACGCTGGCACGTCGTGTGAATGCCTACAATTTTCGAATGCTGACGAATGCTGAATGTTGGCTTCAACGTTGGCCCCAACGTTGGCACACCGTCTGTAGGCGCCTTAAGCAGCGTTTTATATTCTTTGGTCAACATTGAATGAGTTTGATGTATAATGTGAGTATGAAATAAATATTTTCACAAGAAATTGTACAACAGACTTTATTTTGGTGCACTAGAAAATACAAAATAATTAATTCTAGATATTGGTAATGGTAGTTTTGAAGTTGGTGCCAAAAGTCTTTTATCTGACTATAACTCCAAAATAACTAGAACCAATAGAACTAATATTATTTTGTATTTTTCAGTGCGCCAACAAATAAAGTCGGTCCAATTTTTATATTTTTCGTTTATTGAAAAACTCATATCTTTCTCATTAAAAAAAAACTCTAATAGGTTTTGCATTCAACAAAGTTTGTGGTACCCAGAATACATTTTTGAATATAACTTTTAATTTCACCAACCTGAAATCATTAGCTTTATTTTTTCATATGAATGCCATAATGGATTTTAACAGATATTTTCTTAGTTTTTCAATCATGTATAATAATCAGAAGAAAAAATTTGTTGTGGATAAAAAACATAATGTTAATTGGTTATAAATTTGGCAATGTGGCTGGGCTTGTAAAATAATAAAACGCAAAGGAGACCGTATTGGATTTGGATTTTCTAGGATGCATTCAAAACTAAAATATGATAGAATCAACTTTATGAGTATTTTAGTACCAAGTAAAAGTTAAGTTTCTTGAAAAAAAAGATCCATTGATCTGCTAAAAATTATATTCGAAAACATATAATGAGAGTAGGATCCTTAAAAAGATTTCGAAAAGTTTTCGGTTTGGTGACCAAACCTAAGTAATTTATGTAGTAGGCATCTTGAATAATTTTGTACTGATAACGATCTTTGTAAACACTTATATCTTGAATTCAAAATTAGTTTACGCAGATTGTAAGAGCAAGATTAATGATCATTTTAATGAAAATCCTACATCATTTATAAGATATTTTGTTATCAAAGGCCGTCTAAAGATTAAATCTAATAGAATATCATTTGCGTTCTATTGTCTTACAAACCAAAATTGTCATATCGAAATCATATTAAGGTACCCACATTCTTTTTACCCATATCTATTTCTTAACAACTGCGTCCGTATGAAAAATGTATGATTCTGACCAAGTTTGATGTTCAATAGCTTTGTTATTTTCCCTCTGACATTCATGAATTATTTAGATAAGTAATATTTTGTGTTAAGGTGACATTATGCAGGGGTAAGTCTAAATGTTGTTTTTATTGTAACTACAACACTTCGCGGTAAAATTGAAGCGGAAAATTATTAAAAACATTTTGCTTTTCGATTCATACTATTCTGTAAATTCTACTTAAATTATTAAAAATGGATGTCAATCTAGGAGTTTAAAGTTATTGACCTTGGCTAAGTAGACGATTATGGTTTTATTCTATCGAAATATGTACCAAGCTGGCAATTGTTGAAAATAGCCAACGTAAAATTAAAAAAATGTTCCAAGAAATTGCTGTTCTATTTGTTCCTTACATTGCGAACTAATGTATGCATGATAATGGTCGCCCGAGTTGTGAGCTAATCTCTGAGACGCTTGTAACCCGGATCTTAACCTATTCGAGTTTTTAGGGTTGCGTTAATTGTCACATGTATCCATCGTGGATACATACACCATGGTGATTCAGAGGCCGCATGTATCCACAATAAATACAAACTCATTTTTGTAATTCTGGCCGCCTGCATCCGTGTTGGATACACGCTTTGCACGTATAGATATGGGAGCTTTTATATGGTGGCTTGGGGTACTCAAAAACGATTTGGCCAGCGGAGTTTATTTTTGCTCTTTGTTCTACAGAGGAATTTTGAAATAAATACATTACAAAATTACATAGAAAAATGTGGTTTATTCACGTAAAGCATTTGTGAATTAAAAATAAAACAAGGTAAACATGTGATTTATTCACATAAAGAAATTGTAAGTTTGTAAAAAAAAAAGGATAAACAAAAAAAAATCTCACAAATTTCACACCTAAATTTACTTTGTGTCGCTTGTTTAGCCGCTAATTTATTCCCAACCTCTTCAGATTTTTTTGTAACATCGACCTCTTTTTCGCCCAGCACCATGACTTTCTACCAAATAATGTTTTACATTATTATCGGCAGCTCGATCATTCGCATCAACAGGTGGAATGCGTAGCATTTCTTTGAAATTTGTTATTGATATCTTTTCGTTGGCAACTTCTTGATACAGGATGTAGGCATTTACGACTGCAGTTCCCGCTAGTAACTCTATAGCTAATTTTCGATACCACTTTACTCCTCGCCTCAATGACGTTCCATATGACTTCATCTGGTCGGATAGGTCAATAAACGCCTTACATTTATTATAGTTGGCAATAATTTCAGGTTTTTGAACGTCACCACCTTTTTTCCTGACAATAACTTGTTTGTCTGTGTGCTTAGTACTCAGAACTAGGACGTCTCGTTTATCTTTCCATCTCAGAACTACTACACCAGTGTTACTTTCGGCTGCAACAACTTCGTTCTTTAGAAGCTTTTTAGTGACTACATCTTTCGGATTCAGTTTTCGGTTTATACGCAGTGTTCCAACTAAGTGAGTTTTTCGTTTTGACAGACAATGAGCTAATCCGACACTGGTATATTAATTTTCTGTAAGTATATAGAGTTCGCCCTTTATCAAGTAAGTTATTCATAAGAGACATAACAACTGCAGTAGACACAGGCCGCCCTTCTTTTTTTTTCAGCACCGCAATATACACTGAGGTTATAGGTATATCCCTTGGAGACACACAATTTGAACAGCTTTCTACCGAATTAATGGCGCTTGTTCTTTATATACTGTCGGAAGGAGAGACGCCCTCTAAAGGGTACGATAGCTGCTTGAAAACTGCTTATGAGTTTTACGCCGGGATCATTTTCCGTAAATGATTTTTTTTTAATTTATACCGCTAACTGGATTCCAGGATGGTTGATTATCAGAAGCTTGAATATCTTCATTATCTTCTGAACTTGAGGCGGTATGTAATTGAAAGTTCCTTATCACATCTTCTATTGTTCGTGAAATATGGCTGGTACCATTATCATGTATGGGAATATTGGGAGTTGCTTCGTCAAGGTACGTGTCCCTGGGCTGAGCATGATCTGGACTGGATTGCTGCTCTCTAGTTTTTGAATCCACGTTAGTAGATACAGATCTACTTGTACTGGGTTGAGGACTATCTGTTTAGAAAATAAGTCCTTATTACACGGTGTAACATAAAAATGATTTATAATCTAATAATTAAAACTAAAATTGTTGGAATTTATTATTGTTGGGATTGTTCCGAATTCTAAATGTGATATAACACTTACCATGGCTTGATTTTTGATGTATTGTATTTTTTTACGTCGCTTGGGTGTGAAAGACAAAGTAGATGATCCACTTCGTCTGACAAATGAATATCACCAAATAGAGAATCTTCATCTTCAGAGAGCACTTCATGCATTAATTTCTCTAATTTTACTCGTTCTTTTTCGTACGCCATTTCGAGAAATAACAGACCCAACAAACAACTGTCGCCAACGACTGCAAGTAGCTAAAGGCGCGCAACGAAATGCTTCCGACTTCGTATTCATGCACTGTTGCCCATATGCTTCCCATGTATCTGGGTTGGATACATGCGGTTACAATATCCAAAACTCATATCATGGCCACGTGTATCCAACCTAGATACATTTTTAAAATCATGTCTTTAGAGCATCTATTCGTTTTGACATTATTTTTGATGCATTTTAACTTCAAATTAGTGTTTTTAAGCGAATTATGAAGAAAAGACAATTGGCCCGGGGACCCAAATTTTTTGGTACCATTGCGGCACTCAACGTGTTATTCGGATTAAAAACGGAACCATTGTAAGATCATTCTGTCAATCTGTCTTCACGTCCACCGCAGTCAATATTTCCAATGCAACAGAATGGAGATAATTGAAATTTGATACTCGTCTAAATCCGTATATTACTGCAACACGGATATACTACAGTAATAGCGCATTCTGAATAATGTTGAACTTGATGGAAAAAATTATAAAATTAAATAAAAAATCCCGTCGGCCTGTAGCCAGCGAAAAGGTAAATTTCTCATCGCTCATCACTATTAATTTGTCTTTTTTTCTTAAATATTTTTTTCTGTGCATTTTATGAAAAATTGCTTCGAACAAAATTTGTAGGTACCAACTATTTTTACGATATATATAATACGGCCCTTTTTTGATAATTTTTTAAATGTCTGAACGGTCGCCATTTTGTAATTACTTACCCGATAAATCACAATAACGAACTCGGCCAAGATATTTATGAGATTGATTTATATTATATTTATATTGAGTTATATATATATACTTATAACACAATACACTCTATGATTGGGTAATCTGCCGAAGAATTTTTGGGGCTTAAAAAAGTATAATCTTCTTGCTAACCAAGCTTTCGAAAAATTTATTTTCATCTTCAGGGCTAAAAAATATAAAATAAGGGTGGAATTTGATTATCACAAAGAAAAAGAAACAAATCAACATACAAAATATGACAAACTTACTTTTGCAAACAAGGTTACAAAATAAAACGAGCAAGAACAAAGTTAGGACTTCCTTCGCCCATATGGACGGCAAATAATTAACATTTAGGACATATGACAAAATTAAAATTTCTCCATATACATTTTTTCTTCCTCTCTTTTATTGCTCTATTTACAAAATTCCCTGAAATGGTTGTTCTAAAAACATTATGAAAAATACATCTTTCTCTCTCATTTGAAAGTGGGGGTAATAATAATTGAAATTTTTGAATTTATCCCGGCAAAATGCAAGACAATAAGACAAAAATAACTAGAATAAAGACCGAACATAGGCATTTCACAATACTCTATGAATGATTGTTGCTGATGATTGCTACAATATTTTGAGATCAAATAGGAATAAATAGAGATCAAGCCACGAACATTGGAACATTTATTCATGGCTTTGGGCTCCTTACTAATTTGATTTGAATCAATCTTTTGGTATGATTCGATTCATTCACTAAAATAGAAGCTTCCTGGAAATTAGGGGTGTGCTTTGTATCATGTGTGTGTTGGGCCAAAGCACAATTCAGTTTACTTAGCTTGCAATCGCTTCTGTGTGAGATAACTCTGTTATTCAGTTGTCTCTTTGTTTCACCAACTTAAACTAGATCACAGTTGTTACAAGGAATTTTGTAGACAACGTTACAGGTTTTCCCGGTAGGTATTTTGTCTCTAATATTAGAAAGCTGACGGACTAACAAGTTCACATTCCTCTTTGCAACTTTACTGTTAGCCAGGACATCCCTTATAATTCCGATCAACTTGGGAGTGACCTCTCTTATCCAAGGGATTGAGAAATATCGTAATGGACCGACCTGTTGAGATGGCCTTCTTTGGATTGAAATTTGGCTTTGGTCAGAACATAGACTGCTGTATAAAAGTTTGCGGAGAAGTTTGGTGGGATATGAATTATCAAGTAATATTTGATATAGTTTGTCAATGTTTTTGTTTATTAAAGTAGGGTGACACATGTTTTTAATCCTGTTTCTTAACCCCAAAACCAAATTGATTTTGACTCTTTCATCGTGATATGAACAATTATTGATGTACCTACCACTGCTCGTTGGTTTCTGATACTAATCTAATATTACTGTTTGATTTTCAGTGCGGATACATCTGGTGTCAAGGAAGGGCAGATAGTTATTATGTTCCTGCTCTATGGTAAAATTTAGATTGGCATTATAACCGTTGAAAACTTGTAGGACAATATTTTCCGATTCTACAGGCATTGAGCAAATTATATCACCAACATACTTTTTCAGGAATGGAATTTTGAAAGGTAGTTTTGGCAAACAATTATCCAGCAAGTCGTCCATGACAAAAGCTAAAATAATTGGTGAGATAGTGGAGCCCATAGGTGTACCAAAAACTTGCCGGTATATCTCTCCTTGAAAAGTGAAGACAGTGCTGTCAAAAATGAACTTCAGTGCCGAAAGAAAGAACTAGATCAAGACTACAACAGGATTATATTTCATCCCAATGTTTTTTAATGCTGGACTCAGCAAGCTCAAAGGGGATGTTAGTGAACAAAGATGAAACGTCAAGGCTGGTCAATACATACTCCGGTGGTAGTTGATAATCATTCATAAAGTCTGCGAAATGGAATGAATGCCGGACAAAATAGTCATTACTCTTGTTGTAAGCGTTCGTTAGAATTTCAGTAATAAATTTACATGAGCCCGAGTTGGAGGTGCCAATAAAAGAGATAATAGGTCTAAACATCAAAGGTTTCTTATGAATTTTCGGTTAAGCATAAAATCTGGCAGGGAGTGAGTCATATACAGTGTATTTTGCCTTGGTCAGCTTATCAATATAATTATGTCTGAACATCTCAGCTAGAATTTTATTTGCTTTGCCCTATAATGTAAGTGATGAATCTCTCGGTACTCTCTTATAGTATTTGACATCATCTAATAGCCTTTTACAAATATTAGTATACTCACGTTGGTAAATGATAACCGTAACATTACCTTTGTCAGCCTTAACAAACCAACAAATCTCTATGGTTATTAAGAAATCTTCTAGTTTCCGAGACTAACTCTTCATAATGATTGATACGGGTGATTGGACTCCCGCAGAAATTTATTAAAAAGTTGGTGACTCTTGCGGTGGTGATGTTTTATTAGCACCATTTCAAGATCTGCAAGTACACTCTGGACCAACCTATTATCAATTCTAGGTGGAAGGCTGAATTTGGGCCCCAAGGCGAATCAATTGACTATCTTCTCCGGGTCTGCAACGTCCGTTAAATTCCACCCAGAATTGATAATAGGTTGGTCCAGAGTGTACTTGCAGATTTTGAAATGGTGCTTATTAACGTAGAAGATGTAAATATAAGAAACATCACCACCGCAAGAGTCACCAACTTGTTAACAAATTTTTGCGGGAGTCCAATCACTCGTATCAATCATTCTGAAAAGTTAGTCTCGGAAACTAGAAGATTTCTTAATAACCATAGAGATTTGTTGGATTTAAAGGCTGACAAAGGTAATGTTACGGTTATCATGTACCAACAAGAGTATACTAATCTTTGTAAAAGGCTATTAGATGATGTCAAATACTATAAGAGAGTACCGAGAGATTCATCACTTACATTACAGGGCAAAGCAAATAAAATTCTAGCTGAGATGTTCAGACATAATTATATTGATAAGGTTACCAAGGCAAAATACACTGTATATAACTCTCTCTGTCAGATTTTATGTTTACCGAAAATTCATAAAGAACCTTTAATTCTTAAACCTATTATCTATTCTATTGGCACCTCCAACTCAGGCTTATGTAAATTTATTACTGAAATTCTAACGAACGCTTACAACAAGACTAATGACTATTTTGTCCGGGATTTATTCCATTTCGTAGACTTTATGAATGATTATCAACTACCACCGGAGTATGTATTGATCAGCCTTGATCTTTGTTTACTAACATCCCCTTTGACCTTGCTGAGTCCAGCATTAAAAAACATTGGGATGAAATACAATCCTGTTGTAGTCTTGATCTAGTTCTTTCTCTCGGCACTGAAGTTCATTTTTGACAGCACTGTCTTCACTTTTCAAGGAGAGATATACCGGCAAGTTTTTGGTACACCTATGGGCTCCACTATCTCACCAATTATTTCAGCTTTTGTCATGGACGACTTGCTGGATAATTGTTTGCCAAAACTACCATTCAAAATTCCATTCTTGAAAAAGTATGTTGGTGATATAAATTGCTCAATGCCTGTAGAATCGGAAAATATTGTCCTACAAGTTTTCAACGGTTATAATGCCAATCTAAATTTTACCATAGAGAAGGAACATAATAACTCTCTGCCCTTCCTTGACACCAGATGTATCCGCACTGAAAATCAAACAGTAATATTAGATTGGTATCAGAAACCAACGAGCAGTGGTAGGTACATCAATAATTATTCATATCACGATGAAAGAGTCAAAATCAATTTGGTTTTGGGGTTAAGAAACAGGATTAAAAACATGTGTAACCCTACTTTAATAAACAAAAACATTGAAAAACTATATCAAATATTACTTGATAATTCATATCCCACCAAACTTCTCCGCAAACTTTTATACAGCAGTCTATGTTCTGACCAAAGCCAAATTTCAATCCAAAGAAGGCCATCTCAACAGGTCGGTCCATTACGATATTTCTCAATCCCTTGGATAAGAGAGCTCACTCCCAAGTTGATGGGAATTATAAGGGATGTCCTGGCTAACAGTAAAGTTGCAAAGACGAATGTGAACTTATTAGTCCGTCAGTTTTCTAATATTAGAGACAAAATACCTACCGGGAAAACCTGTAACGTTGTCTACAAAATTCCTCGTAACAACTGTGATCTAGTTTATGTTGGTGAAACAAAGAGACAACTGAATAACAGAGTTATCTCACACAGGAGCGATTGCAAGCTAAGTAAACTGAATTGTGCTTTGGCCCAACACACACATGATACAAAGCACACCCCTAATTTCCAGGAAGCTTCTATTTTAGTGAATGAATCAAATCATACCAAAATATTGATTCATATCAAATTAGTAAGGAACCCAAAGCCATGAATAAATGTTCCAATGTTCGTGGCTTGAGCTCTATTCATTCCTATTTGATCTCAAAATATTGTAGCAATCATTAGCAACAATCATTCATAGAGTATTGTGAAATGCCTATGTTCGGTCTTTATTCTAGTTATTTTTGGTGAGTGTATCTGAGGGGAATTCTCCTGAGATTGATTGGTCGTGGTAAATGATCATAGATATATTGTCGTTGTCCTGTCGTGAAGTCGATGGGATCGGATTTGAAGAATTTTTTTTTACCTATACGAAGGTATCTAAATCAGAATATTTTGGAAGACCCGGTGAGAGGGTTTTCTGACATTCTCAAGGTGTCGTCGTCTTTTCCTGGTGTTTCTGGGTTTTTTTAAATGTTACGGATACATGTGTATATCCAGGGTAATCCTTCAGTATTTCATCCAGCTGTTCCCAAAATGTTGGTATCTTGGTATCGAGTTCAATGCGCGAAAGGGCATCCGCGTTTTTGTAAATTATGTCAAAGTCATATTCTTCCAGTTTCATACTCCATCGCGTTAGCTTGGAGCTAGGATCTTCGAGCGAAAAAAGCCACTGTAAGGGCTTATGATAGGTGAATATACTAAACTTTGTCCCGTACAAATACGGATGGAAATATTTGGTAGGCCATACCGCGCCCAAAAGTTCGCGGTCAATTACAGAATATTTCATCTCGTAATCATTTAATGTTCGCGAAGCGTACGCAATTGGTAAATCCTCACCGATAGGGCCTTGGCAACAGCGCCCAGGGCAACCGAGCTTTGTCCACTGTCAAATTAAAAGGCTTTGAGAAGTACTGTACTGTAAGTACTGCCGGGTACTGTAAAATCGGTTCATTCATCAAAATATTTCAAAACAATTTACAAATTTATTGTCCTGTACGATGGTTGCTCCTTTTTTGAGATATTTAGTTAGTAGTTAATTTGACGAAATTTTTAATAGATCTTCTGTATTAACTTAGTAGTCCCAGGAAACCTTTAATTTGTTTAACGGTTTTAATAATAGGATAGCCTCTAATTGCTCTGATTTTATCCGGGTTTGATTTGACGCCTTCCGGGGTAACTACGTGCCCTAGATAAGCAACTTTTTTCTTCATAAAAATTGATTTGTCGAGTTGCACCTTGAAGTTAGCTTCTCTAAGTCTTCTGAATATCTGTTCTAATCGTTCTAAGTGCTCTCGAAGGGACGTCGAATAAACGATAATATCATCCAGGTATACCAGACGTAATTCAATCTTGTATCCCTCTCATTATGTTGTCCATTAGCCGTTGAAAAGTAGCAGGTGCCAAATGGCATTCGAAGAAATTCGAAATGGCCGTTTTCTGTGGTAAATGCAGTCTTCTTCCATCCTTTTCATCCATCTCTATTTGATAGAACCCATTCGTCCAGTGTCGTGAAATATTGACACTTGCCAAGTTTGTAGAACAGATCCGTGATCTATGCAAGGGGGTCATTCAAAATCTTTGAATTAAGGTTTAGGTAGTCGATAACTACACGCCATTTTTTTCCTGATGCGTCCATTTTCTTCGGGACGATGGAAATGGTTGAAGAATAGTGTAAATTACTAGGTTGGATTATATTTGAATCGAGCATCTTGTCTATTTGATTCTTAAGCTCCTCTCTGAAAGCGTATGGGTATCGGTAAGTCTTTCCTTAAACTGGGGTCTTATCTTAACACGGTGTCTCAGCGAGACCATTCATTAGAAGTTTATTGGGTTCTGGTAAAAATAACAAATTGAAAATTGGGATTTATATACAATCGATCATGTTCTCTTCAACTAAAATATTTTTAGATATCTGGTGCTTCCGGTTATATCGGAAGTCGGCAACTATTTTGTTATTTTAAATAGAACACCCTGTATATTTTTATATTTTTGTATTTACCTATTCCTAATCTTTATAAATATTTTTTCTTTCAATTTCACCCAGACGTTTTGGAGTTATTCATAGATTTTTCGGATATCAATTTAGGATTCAAACTATGTGTGAACAACATGTTGAAGTATGTTCTGCGGTCAAAAACGGTCTAAATTGTAGGGTTATGGCACGGTAACTTTTCGACATTTTGAAGAGCCATAACTTGATTTTTTTAAATGGCACCCTCCACATTTTATTGCTTACTCGTCTTCGGAGTTTTTTTACATCTCTTATACCCCACATGTCGTATACCTGAGATACCTGAGATTGATAGTTTAGGAGATTAAGTTTTTTCTTAAATGCGCACACATCTCGTCGATACTTACCTAGTGTGCCATGGAAAATAAATAAGCATTTTCAATAAATATTTTTTCAATTACGAGTTAAAATGTATAACAATAATGAAAACAATGTCTATATCAATCAAGAAATTCTTAATTTATTTTTGTGTATTGTGTATTATCAGTAGAACGTGTAGAACTTTTAACGAGAGCTATCCACATTTACCTCCAATGACCAGAGGTAAATTTACAAGAATTGAAGCAAATTTGTGTGTTTTGGAAAAATAAATCATGTATTAAATATACAAAAAAGTTTAATTAAGCTGCTGAAAAAGATCTGGGAATCAGTACATCTTGAATATAAAGCATCACACGATTACAGGTTCTTGTTAGTCCAAGACCTTCATCCTCAAGATCCCTACGACAGAGTTAACTTGTCTGAGATGCTATATCTTTGAAGCCAAGAAGACGAGAATTTTTTGAAAAAAAATATCTGAACGGACGAATCATATGCTTTCGAGTGACTTCTCAACAGACCCAATTATATTTGGGCCTCAGTTAATCCCCATGCGATCCGAGAAAGAAATGATTAGAAGAGGTTAAGTTTCAATGTTCCTGTTACTTCATTTATGACGGCGCGTTAACGGCACTGCGTTATCTGAATCTATTGATGATTTTCTAGATAATCTGCCTTTGAATTTAAGAAGATGTTGCTATCAACTGGATAGAGCTCCGGCCCATTGCACCCAAGAAGTATCTCAAGAACTCACCTTAATGTTTGAAGACAGGTGGATAAGGCGCTTAGGACCATGAAACTAGCCTGCAAGATCTTCAGATTTGACACCTTTGGACTTCCACCTTTGGGATGCATCGAGGATCTCGTCTACCAGACACCAGTGAATACGAGGGAAGAATTATAAGCACGCTGGCTCACTACTCAAGAAATACGAAGAGCAACACGAGGGTGTTTCTTCACGCATAACATTGTGCTTCAATGCTAAGGGCCACTATTTCGGAAATGTATTATAACCTATTTATAGTTTTTAATTTATTTTTTAACAAAGAAAGTGCTACAAAATTTACAGTAGAACATGCAGAATGTTTAACGAGATCAGTTATCTACATTTACCTCTGATGACCAAAGGTAAATTTAGAAGAATCTAAGCAATTTTTTACGTTTTGGAATAATTAATCATGTATAGACATTGTTTTCATTATTGTTATACACAACTCGTAATAGCATAATTAATTTGTCATTTGACTTGTGGTATAAAAGATGTAAAATTAAACGCCGAAGACGACTAAGCAATAAAATGTGGAGGGTGCCATTTAGAAAATCAATCAATCAATCAAGATCAAGTTATGGCTCTTCAAAATGTCGTAAAGTTAACGTGCCATAGTAAAGTAATCGTACAATGTAGACAACCGTTTCTGACCGCAAAACATACTCCAACATGTGGTTTAAACACAGTTTCAATCCTCAATTGATATCCGAGAAATCTAGAAAATTTGAATAACTCTAAAACGTCTGGATCAAATTGAAAAAAAGAAAGGTATTTATGAAGACTGAGAATAGGTTAATCCAAATATATAAAAATATACAGAGTGTTCTATTTAAAATAACAAAGTAGATGCCGATTTATAGTATAACCGGAAGCACCAGAAATCTAAAATATTTTAGTTGAAGAGAACATAATCGATTATATGTAGCTCTCAATTTTCAAATTTTTATTTTGACCAGAACCCAATAAACTTCTAATTAACGGTCTCGCTGAGACACCCTGTATTTGCTGTTTAATCTTATTTGTGAATGTAAGTAGCATGTCCTCTTGGTGAAAGATGTCTGCATACCTTTGGCATAAAACCAATAATTTTGATGATTCTTCGCTGTTGAGGTGATCTGTTTTAATTTTGTTAAAATCCAGCTGTTTTGCGGCCTCGTGTGATAGGTTATTCAATTCAATAAATCAGATTCTTGGTAATTCTCGACAATGAAGGGCTGAGACAGGTCAAGTGTAAGATCGTGTGCACTGTTATTTAATATTGTTGTTAATGCTTCGCCATTTCGTGCAACCGATAGGCATTCAGGAATTTCACAATTGTGAATTTTGCTATGCGGTATTATTATCTCGCCGTCTTTTATATATGTTTTAAACTTTATTGCTTGCTGTACACGTGCTGCGACTGATATATTGTTCCATGCTGAGCGCTGAGCTTTAAACTTGGTGACAGAGAAGTTTAATGTTCGCCAGTGATGTTACTAGAAGGTTTCTTTAATAATCTAAAGTCACTTGTAAACGTATTAAATTATTGATGAGAAACAAAGCGTTGAAATTACCATGAAATTTAAACAAATAGAATTTCATGGTTCCTTTTTGATTGAGTATTCTAGGTGTTGGGATTTCAGTACTTTATTTGTGAGCTGATTTCTGATAGATTGTTGAAACGATGTATGGGTCATTTTTGATGTTCTTTGGAACAATGTTATATGCCAGAATAGGGTCAATAAATAATTTTGGGGAACCTGAATCAATAAGGATTTTCAAGTTATATTTAGGTACAATGATGTAAGGTAGTTCGTTTGTTTCAGAATGATTTAGAGAAAATATTTTTGGGGCTATATTTCTTCCGGATGGGACCGTATGAAAACTTGCTGGTTCCAGATCGTTCTCCTTAGTGGCTGAGCCACTATCAGTGTATATTTCGTTTTGATAATCTACAGGGTTTTCGGTGTAGAAGGAATCTCCAATATAGTTACTGTAGTCTTCATAATAGCCAACACTTTCATGGTAACGATTTACTTCTGTATTAAATAGTTCTTGGACAGTATAATTTTGGGTTTGACCAGATTATTTGAAGAAGTTAAATCGTGACTTGTATGAATTTTGTGTACTTATGCTCATTGCTCATGGGTGTTGGGTCAGACAATTTTACATTCGGACTTGACTTAAATACATTTGCGGCTTATGAAATTGTTGAAAATTGGTCTTTGAAACGGTGGCCTGAAATGGGTCTGTGAAGATTGTGGAGCACTATTTTGAGAGAAGAAGTTGTATGGTCTCGGATTGAATCTAAAATGATTTTTTGGTTGGATATTGAATGGATTTTGATAAATATGAGCCTTTGTGGCACTTGTGGAATTTGTGAACGGTGCATTTGAGATTTCAAATGCGTTTTATTTAAGAAAGTATGGAAGTAATGCACATTTTCTTCTGCCATCACAAATTGTAGGGCTTGATTTAATGACTCAGGTTTCATGCAACGAATGGTCGTACCTAACGGTTCGCGAAGTCCAGCTAATTTTTTGTATATACATCACTTAACTATCCTCACTGCTTCAGCGACTTCGTTAACGTTTACATGACTACACAATAAATTAAAAATATGCAATACTCTATCATGAAGTTTATGTGCCGATTCGTTGCCTAGTTGTCTTAACATTACTAAATCTCTGTTCAGACAGCTTTCATCCCTCTGATTCGAGAAATTTTAATAAGTAGTTATTTCAAGTCATCCTAAATATTTACTCTTTTTATATTAACTAATGCCTTAGCGTTACCTCTCAACTTTGATATTATATAATTTAAAAGAAATATGTTTGAGACATTATTGGGGTCTGTTCTATTATAAAATTGTTTAATAAGAGATTCGCCTACAGAGATAATCTGTTCAAGTCATTCGGATCACCGTTAAACTCAAGTAAACAATGCAAGTATTCGGGCTTAAATTCGGCCATTTTTCGAAATTTAGGTATGGTGTTTAGAACTGGGTGTCGTATAATCGGTTTGAAATATGTACTGTCAATTTTAATGTTTTCTTCAAGGTTAGTTGATGTACCTGATGAAGACGATGCTTCTTGTAAACTATTGTAAAGTCCATCAAGGTTCTCCAAAGACATATTTTTCAAAAATGAGTTCGACTTACATGAATACGATGGCAACTCTGAGCATTTCTTCCTATATATAAGGGTTAGGTAAGTTCGGCGATGCCTTTCCTCTCCAAATCCAAAGAGCCTTGCGAATTTGGACGATTTTGTCCCAAAGTCTGATGAACTGCTAGCTTGGGTTTCACTTTTAGTCTGCGATATATGGGAATCCAGCGATTGGTCGTCCACAAGGAGTAATGCCATCAGAAACAGTTCAACTGGTTCGATTTTTGGTAAATCGTTAAAACGAACAATTGCCAATCGATTTGACAATCTCCAAAAGTCCGTACTGACCGCGCCAAAAATGTTCTCGAGACTCAAAATATTAAAGTATTTATTTTCAAAAGTTTACAAATTACAACTACAACTATTAGTTACAACTAAGGCGGTTAATTACTAACTGGCTCGCTGCCAGCACATATATATATATATTTGTTGACTCAGCGGAAAGATGGGCATGTAATTACAAAAACTAGAAACAATAATTATGAACACAATCCTTGAAAATTCCATAAAATTAAAAAAAATATGTAGATCAAAAGCATTTTTCAATGTTTATTGATTTCAATAAAATTAGAAAAAGATTGCTATTACTATAAATACTACAAACAATTGTCAACAACTTGGAAAATGCTATGAAATTATAAAATATGCAGATTTAAACAATTTGTTATCTTCAGGATTATTTAAGAAACTAAAAAAAACATCAAAAATCATCTACATCGTGTGTAATTTAGGAACCTACAAATATTCTATCGAATCTATTGCTTCTAGGCTTAAAAATAGAATTTTGTTCTTTGCCAGCATATTTTTTATTATAATTTTTAAGTCGGCTTCCAATTTCACGGAGCTCAAAAACTGGTTAAAACCATTTAAAAAATTTAATACATTATTTATTAAGATAAAGTTTTTTTTTCTGTGGCGAGAAAAAGTTTGACATTTTATCTCTGTTGAAAGGTGACAAAGTATCAATTCTTCTCCCACGGGGAAAAAATTAATACGTCACAGAAAAATAGTGTATTATACACAGGATGAATATTAGATTTTAGCTCACAACCTCGAGCTAAAATCTACCCTTGTATATTGAATAACTATTTTTATTTATCATCGCTTGCATAAAAAATATCTATGCTTACAAATAAAAAGACACAAAAGTTGCCTTTTATTGAAATATCATAGCATAGGACTATCATGAATTTTTTACCATTGTTGATCTGGTAATAAAAAGGTCTATCTAATACATGATGCACTTTTGTTTCGGTCCATATAAGAAGAAGTTGATGATCGTTTCTAGAAAACGAGATATCGCAGCATAATTTTGTAAACGCCATTTTATAGAACCAAGAAAATTGCTTTGAAGAAGTCTTTTGTTAGTTCTTCAGAAAATAAATAAAATTATTTTTTCTCTAATTTGTCGAAAGCCAAAGTAGGTATTAAATTTTTGAAAATACAGTATAATATTCCATCCAAGTTTAACCGTTTTAGAGATACTAATGCAATGCCATTCTTTCCCACGGTCTATAAACTGAAATTCCTACCTTGCAAATACTATCTGCTAGATATTAACGTAAATAGTTGATACCTACCTAACTTTTATAGTAAATTAAACGACCGTACATAAGTAAAGGGTAGGCAGATTAGTTAGAAATAAAATAAAATTAGTGGCGCACGTTGGAATTCTATCTTTGAGATAAACACAATGGTCGTGGTATAACCTAGAATTCGATTTTTTGTGTATATGATGCATACTTCAACTTTGTTTATTTGTGGAGTTTTAAAATTTATTTTGATATTCTTCTCGCGTGCGAGTTTGACTCGCACCTGACCGTGTCTTTTGAATATATCCCAGCGGCGTGGATGTAGATTAACTTTTTAAATTTTTTAAGGTTAAAAAATATTTTTTTAATAAGATTGTCAGTGTGTTGAGGTTTATTTGAGCTGCTTCTCCTCTCTACAATAGGAATCATAAAGGTACTACATATATTAAACTAATATAATTTATAAAGCACTTTCAGAAACAGCCGTCTATTAAAAATATTTATCACTTCCAGAAATCCCTCAAATCCTAGATTTACCAGTTGGTAAAACAATGTATGACCATGCTGCTTTCCCTGGCATATATTTTACCATCAATGACACTATTGGATTCGAACAAGCGCAGTATTTAGTCAATCCGAAATCGTATACGGATTTCTTGTTTAAAAATAAGGGTCCGTTCACATCAATTGGTAAATATTCTGCGTTATTAAATCAGAGCTATATATTATAATTATTTTGGATTTTGGTTTTTATTCAATTGTTTTTATCCAAATTATGCACAGGAGGTTTGGAGGGAATCGTTTTTATGCACACTAACGTATCTGATGATACAGATCCAAAGTATCCTGATGTAGAATTGATATTTGCTGGAGGTGGATTGACCGCTGATATGGGTATCATCTATCGTAGAATTTTCAACATTAACAAGACCATATATGATAAAGTTTTTAAACCATCTGAAAGAAAATATACATTTACGGTAAAATAGTCCAAAACATGAATAAATTTAAGGTTTATTCAGGAAAAAGTAATGATTGCCCTGTATTTAAGGTGATTCCAGTTCTAGTTCATCCCAAGTCGAAGGGTTATGTAAAGCTTAGATCTAAAAATATCAATGATGCTCCGAAATTCTTCGCCAATCTACTTTCTGATCAAAGTAATCAAGATGTTAAAGCTTTTATAAGTTCTATAAGAGAAATTCAACGGATAGCGGCAACTCCAAATTTTAGAAGATATAATGCTACTATAGTAGATACTAAAATACCTGGTAAGAATAAATACCTATTAAAATGTAGCCTTCAAAATGGATAACCCAAAATATGCGATTTATAAATACCGAAATAACTTTTAACTTTTATTGTATGTATTGGAAGTATTATTAATATTATATTAATTTATGTTCTCTATCTATATCTCTATCAAGGTTGTGAAAGTTATGAGTTTAATAGTGATGATTACTGGGAATGCGCTCTTCGTACAATTATCGGTACTTTGTGGCATCAAGTAGGAACATGTAGGATGGGCTCGAAAAATGACCCCGAAGCAGTTGTTGATCATGAATTGAGGGTGCATGGAATGAAGAATTTGCGTGTTGTAGATGTCAGTATTATGCCATCACCAATTACAGGACATACAGTGGGACCAGCCTATATGATAGGAGAGAAGGCAGCTGATATGTTGAAGAACCCCTGGGAAGTGGCCTAACTTCTAACTCTTACTATAAGCGAATATTCTATTTCGATAAAAATTGTTATTTACATATTCTATTTGTCAGAAAGCATAGGATTATTTTTACTATATGCAGTAAACATTTAAAAACTGAATTTAGTTGCATTCTTTTTTAAATTTAGCTACTCTGAAGCTATAACTAAGAATTATTCGACTACTAATATTCTTTTCAGGTTAGTGTATAATTATCAAACTTATAAAAAGGGGCCTACAAAGTCAATTTTAGAAACCTTTTTTGTTAAGAAAATCCACTTGTACTTTAGCCAAACATGCTGTAGAATCCAAAAATGAAAATAATTTTAACGAAGTCAGGATCTTAGATAAGGAAATAAACCTTATGAAAGATTATTTCTAGAAATGTTTCATATATCTAAAGAACCTAATACATTAAATTCAAAAAATACATTACACCTATTTACTGCAATTTAATCAAAATAATACATAAGTAAATTATATCTATACCATGTATGAATCTGTCTTATGACTATTTAGATCCATTAAAAAACATAAAATTTAAAAAATGCAAGTTTCGCAATACAGTCCTTCTAACGCAAAAAGTTGTGAGATCGCATGTAAAACCAAGTCATTTAGCTTAGCTCCTATCTATGGAAGTACCTATTCGACAACATTTTCATAAATTTGATCTAATTATTTACTGTGTTGCGAGACTTGCATTTTTTTACATTTTATGTTTTTGAATGGATCTCATTTTTAGGTAAATTTCTTATAGAAATGTACCTATTGCGATCGTTCACACTTTTGAATTTCGAAAAAAAACGGCATGTTGTTATATGTCTATAAGTTAGTCCAAAAAAATATTTGGTTCAAAAGTTTATATATATATATATATATATATATATATATATATATATATATATATATATATATTAAATAAATGAGGAGCTATCCGTACCAGATGACCATATTAGAATATGAATAATAATTTCACGCCTAGCTGGTAAATTGAACCTAGGGTGCCGCAATAAGAACGAGGTTTGTCGTCTACATATTGCGTTTGTGTGCATTTTTTCCACTATACTGCTCAATCAGATTGATTACCAAACATAGCATCAGTCTCCCAGATATATATCATGATTTCGAGGTTGTTGCCTCTCATCAGTATATCGTAGGGTGAAGAGCCATATTTGATAATCAATCCTTATTTGGATTATATATATATATATATATATATATATATATATATATATATATATATATATATATATATATATATGGGATATTACGAAATTTGTTAACACGATAGAGGTCGCAGTTTTGGAGGTATCAAGTTCAAATTTGCTACAAAAATCAATCTCTTGAATATCTCGGCCGAGTTCGTTATTGGGCAATATCGGGTAAGTAGTTTCAAAATGGCGACCGTTCAAACATTTAAAAAAATTATCAAAAAAGAGCCTTAGTGTAAATATCATCAAAAATAATTTTGGGTTATATATATAATCAGTACCTACAACATTTGTTCAAAGCAATTTTCCATAAAATGTACAGAAAAAAATTAAAAATTAATAAAGGAAAAATTCGAGATATTGATAAAATATGAACACTCAATATAAATTTGATGTAATTGTACATTTTCTGTAGATCTTAATATAGACCCTGAATAAAAAAAATATATAGTATATTTTTTGATAAGAAATAGGCGAAAAAAAATTCTGCCTTGAAGTGTAACCCGAACCCTGTCTGCTTTATATTCAACAGCCAAAACAAAAACCTCTAACTGCAAGGCTATGATACATACGGCAATATATTTGTAATGACATATAGGTATACCAATGAAATTGAGAAATTTACCTTTCCGCTGGCTACAGGCCATCGGGATTTTTTTGTATGTAATTCTCCTTTGTTTCTTCTCATAGCCTATGTGCATGGCTATTATTAAACGTTTTCCAATAATTTAACCAAAACATGGCAATATAATCTGTATATTAACTGTTTTACTGGTAGACCGCTAAAATACTAGCAAATGCCAGTAATAACTGGCAAACCGGCAACCCTGCACTTTAGCTACGCGCTGCGCACTCATATTCTGTCTCTATCTGTGGTTTAGCGGGTCAGTACTCAGTACCACTCAGTACTCCAATGCCAGTGCGAGAAGTCGCACCAATTCTGAACGGTATTTGAAAGTAATCATAATCATTATGAAAACGAAACTGAAATTTAGGAATGTTTGAGTTTTTTCTCTCATTATACGTAAAAAAATAAGTAATTCCAAATTTGAAGTTTCTGATTCTCCTAGAAGTACCTTAGAATTTTGATGAGTTTGTCAGTGACAGAATTACAGAAATTCGACTGGCGATAGCTCGTAAACTAAAGTTATGAATAGTATGTTATTTCGAACTATCTAGATATATTATGTCCTTTAAGTCTCTGTAAATTCAGACTTCAAGCTTTCTCAACAACGAAAATACAGGGGGGTCGAAAGTGGCCTGAACTGCTTCGAGAAAAGGATAGTACTAATATTTGGTTCAACCTCTCATTGAAACCATTTGAAAAAGGTGCATTTACAGCGGCAAAAATAAGTGGAATCTGTTTCTCTTCCAGGAATTCCTTACATTCTTTGGAATTAATGCCAAGATATTGATCTACTAATATACTTTTTATGTCTCCTTGTTTTAATGCATCGTTTGTCAGTTTTACAAAATCTTTACCTGTGAAGTTAATATGAAAGCTTACCTCGAAAAATGATCCACCATGAAGTGTAAGTATTTTTTTGTTGACCTGGTCCCCCCAAAGCCTCCTATCATGTCTATTGATACGATTTCAAATGGTTTGCGTGCCGGGCTCAACTGTGTATATAAACCATAATTATTCTTCATTCTGGATTTATTTTTTATGCATATCTCACAATTTTTGCATATCTCTGATATATTTTTGTTTAGTTGTTTAGATGTGTAATACGGTGATAACATGAGCATTATACGATTTATGCCAATATGACCCATTTCTATGTGTAGTTTTTTTTTATTAAATCTTTGCTAAATCTTTCTGTTAGAATGATCTTCTCTTTACGTTTTACTTTTTTAAGAAAAACTCCTCTCTTCTCAGTTATTTTTTCTTTTCTATTATTAATGTCATCATTATTCCTCTGATCTTCTACTATGTCTTCGAAGCTTATCATGTTTATGCCTCCAAATTATACTTACTTTCCTGGATTGTACTCTATCTCCATGTCAAATTGTGATAAATATATGATTAAGTCGCCCAATTGTTCATCAGGTCTAGCTTTTATTTTAAGGTTTTCCAAAGGTTTAAGATCTGTGAAGATTTTGAATGATCTCGCCATTAGTAGTGTTGCCAATAACTTATTGCTTCTTTGACTGCCAGCGTCTCTAGATATGTAGCCTTCTTTTTTTTCTGTGCCACCGTTAGTTTTCTCGAGAAGTAAGCAACTGGCTTTTCTTTGCCATTTTCTTCTGGTTGTGGTTGTTTCAAAATAGCCCCCAATCTAAGTAAACTTCCATCTGTATAGATCTGGATTCATCATCATATATTGATAGTACTGGTTGTGTGCACAAGAAGTGTTTTAGATAATTGAAAGTCTTCTGGCATTCTTCAGTCCATGAGAATTTTTCATTTTTTCTCAATAATTTATGTAACGACTCTAAAATAATGGCATTCTTCGGAATATATTCACTGTAAAAATTTATCTTACCAAGCAATTGTCGAATACTTTTCTGATTTTGCGGAGTTGGAAAATTCTTAATTGATATCAAATTATCTCTCATTGGTGTGACAGAGTTATAGGTAATAACGTGTCCCATGTGACTGAATCCATAGCGAATGCGTATTTCAATAATTTCAGTCGAAATCCATCTTCCTTCCATTCCTTCCATTTTTCCTACGCTACTATAGTAGCTGTATAAGGAAAGTATTGTAATCGTGTGAAATTTTCGTTATCGAGATTTGTACAAATGTTGACGTTTCAGAGTTTTCTAAGTATAATCATCATATTTTCAGCCATTTTTCTGTCTGTCTGTTTGTCCGTCTGTGTCTGTGACAGCATTATCTCGGGAACGGATCGGTGTATTTTGTTGCTTTCTTTTTTATTTTGTTTAGTACCAATATCACCCGCCGTTGTCACTGAATGAGAATCCTGTATACACTGGGTGTTGAGCTATAGCCAAAAAACGTGATTTGGTCAAGACTATAGCGCAAAAACGGCTCTAATGATTTTAATTAAACTTGCCTAAAGTATTCTTCTGAGAGCCCTTTACCACCCACATATAGCGCAATCTCTGAGAAAAAGCACAAAAAATGTTATGCTTGAATAAAATTCCATATTTTCCACATGTTTCTTCAGATTCTGGCTAAACGTTTCATCTTGCGAAAAAATGTTACATGACCATGGTTGTTTTTCTTGACATGCTGAAAAAAATGTGTGGAAGCACGATTTGACCAGAGGATCTTTACTTTCCTACCGGTATTATCGTCACTATGTACCTAAGGAAGGTACTGTAATAGAGTAGAATTTTTCATTCACTGGAATTTGCCTGAGAGCGGTAGAAAAGTCATGTGAATGGACACACCAGATTTTTTTCACATGCATTATATGTTCTTCAAGTGTTTTTTGACCGACGAACCCCAAACGGAGGAGGTATACAATTCGACTGTGTGCTTTTTTTTGGTTTGTGCGCGCCTTTCATATAGTAATCGTAGTCCGATTTTGATGATTTTTGATTCATTTGAAAGAGGAGCCTTGAGAAATGGTCCCATATTCATAAAAACGGGCATACGACATCTCCTTCCCTCCGAAAACCGCCCCCGAAGGGGGTGGAGGGGGCAAATTTTCTTGAAAATTGAAAATCTGAGGTGGTATAATTAAAGATAGGACAATATCCGGAAAAGTTTAAGCTGAACATTTTTTCAAAAGAGTTACGGTTTTCGAGATAGACGCATGTTAAATTCTCAAATTTGCAATGTGGAGAGGGCGATTTCTGTCGAAAATTGAAAATCTGTGGGCAGTACATGAAGGACATAATTATTTGTAGCAACATTTATAATGAACATTTTTCACTTAGAGTTACGGTTTTCGAGTAAAATCGATATTAAAAAGGTAACAACTAAAATATTCAAGCGTATTTCCGTAGCGATGTTCTGAGATCTCAATAATAACAACTACAAGCAAGGAATATACATGGGTAATAGGATAAGTACTATCTTCATTGGTATTAGTGAACGTTCAACGATTTTCGTGACTAATGTTACAATCAAAAGTGTGAAATAAATATTTTTTACAAAAAATTGGACCGACGTTATTCGTTGGTGCACTGAAAAGTATAAAATAATATTAATTCTATTGGTGGTGGTACTTGTGAAGTTGGTGCCAAAAGTTATCAATCTACCTGCAACTGCATAACTTCCAAAGTAACAGCACCAATAGAATTAATATTATTTTATACTTTTCAGTGCACCAACTAATAGCGTCGGTCCAATTTAAAAAAAATATTTATGAAAATATCAATATGTCATCAATATAGTTTATTGCAAAATTAGATAATTTGTTTCTTCTTATAATGTTACTCAATATCCTTTGGAAAATTGATGGAGATGTCTTAAGACCAAAAGGCAAAACAGTCCACTGGTAATGTCCCTCTGGTATGACAAAGCCTGTTTTTTTCCTGTCTTCGATCCCTAAAGGAATTGCCCAAAATGCCGAATTGATATCCAATTTCGTGAAAAATTTACAATTTCTCGTCTTTACCAAAAGATCATCAATCCCTGGGAAAGGTGGAATCGGCTTCGTTTTCCTTCATTTTTCTTAAAAGCCAGTGTTACTGGGGCTGCGAATGGGATATTAGATTCTTCAATTAGATTTTTCTCAAGAAGTTTTGCGACTTGATTTTCAATTTCTTTCTTATCTTTTATAGTACATCTGTATGGTCTCTTGCTGCAGTATTTATCTAACTGTTAGTCAATTCTTGGCTCATAATTTTTCACAGAACCCACATCATATTTATCTTTTGCGAATATTGATGAGTATTTGTTTATTAAATTCTCTATCTTAGCTTGTTCTTCAATTTTTAACCTATTTTTATATCTTCATTGAAGTTTATTTCATAATTTTTATTTTTATTTTCAGTGTCACCTGAGCTATCAGTAATGATAGCTTTACCCTTGGCAGTAGAAATTATTGGCTTTTCATATTTTTTTAAATTCTCAGTCACACCCTTGGTAATGGGAATGGGGAATTTTCGTTTCTTTCTTCCTCTTCACAGTTATTTTGCTTTATTTCAAGTTTGTAGTTTTGTAATATGTGTTTCATTCAATTATAAAATCCAAGGGTTAGATGAATTGAACACGAATTGTTTCTCTGAAATAAACAAAGTTTTTGACATTTATTTTAAATATTTTAATAAATTAACAATTAAATAAAACAAGTTATTCTCTATTTACAAATCATAACAAACCTGAAATAAACAATGAAACTACATTCGATGTTTATTCTTTACCCTATCTTGAAAATTAACTAATAATTATCAATTATTTTCACTCTCTCTTCTCTTGACGTTTCACTTAACAGTGAGCGTTTATTCAAATAGTCTAAGGAAGTAAATAAACTTCCTCACATATATATACATAACTGGTGGGTATTCGTGGCTGATATGATAATGTAACTTTAAAATCGCAGGATTGCAGCCAAAATGTGGGTCAAATAAAAAGAAGGCTCTTTACATTTACTTGAGAGCTTTCGGAATCGGTTTTATTCCTTCTTCAGTCCAAATCTATAAAGGTGTAATATAAAGACTAGGTAGAAGATATAAACTAAAGTATAAACTGACACAATGTATGAGGTTGGTGTTGAAACCGATGTTCATCAAATAGCATATCCTTATTATATAATCTTAATTAAATAAACATTTAACACGAAACACTTATGAACAATGGTTTATATAATGAGCTAGATTGTAAATAATAAACAAAACAGGGCTGATGAAATTATGGTATAAAGTTAACAAACTTCAATTGCCATATTAGTATATACTATGGTTACAAACGTTATCAATATCTAATTAAGGTGTTTGCCTATTTTGACTACGTATTTTATCTAACTGTAATATATTCGAATAAATAACATTAAGATTCTGAATATCTGATTTTTTTATTACGGACATCCTTTTCACATTGTATATGTGCCATTTCTAAAAATTGTCTTTTAAATAGGTTTTTTTCTACTTCAAGAACTTTAGTGTTGTCAAAGTCAGCTTAATGTCCTGTTTCTTTGATATGTTGAGTCAGGGCACAAGCATCTTTTCTCACCTTAATGTCACTCGTATGTGAGTTAATTCTTGATTGTAAATCTCTAGATGTGATCCCTATGTATTTCTTATTGCAACTGGTGCAATCTATTTTGTATACCATATTAGTTTTTTGTTTATTATCCGTTTTATCTAATAATAATCATCTTTCTATTTACTTTCATAACTCTGAGACACCAAAATTTTCGTTCTGGCACCATAAAATGGTGCTATAGTAAAATCGATGTGAATGGTGTTAGATAGTCACAAGATGCCTTCTCGCAAATTTTTGTATTGGTGCCATTTCTACACATACTTTTATACGAAATAGTTCTCACTGTCTACAACTATAGGCGCTGCCTATTATAGCATATATACACTGTATCCAATTAAGTCGGAACCATATGGAAAACTTTTTTATTATTGGTTTTATGAAAAAAAGTTATTCTTGATAAAAAGTTCTGCATAGGCCAAAACTTAAAATTCAACCATCACATATAAAGTTTTTTAATCCATATACGAGGTTTGTCGAAAAATATGCATTTTGCTCAAAAGTAAAGTACCTTTATTTTTGAAAATATCAAAATTTTTATTGAAAAAAGTTGATCATAATCGAAAATTATTGTCAGATATCCAATAAGATCCATACGCCATGACGAGACATATTTTATTATTCTGTGTATAATCATTGATAATTTAGGTCTACATTTAATCTAGGATGCACTGACTCCAAACGTCAAATCGCTAGTTCGTTCAATAAAATACAAGAAATGGCGGCTCTGTTAACTAGTTTGGAGAAAATTGAATTGTATTTTATTGTCGGAGATAATTATAAAACTCATAGAGAAGCAGCAGCTATTTCTGACAACTGACATCCGAATAGAAATATTCCGAATTCGACAGTTGAAAAAAGGCGTCTGAAAGTGTTCCCAATAATTTTAATAAATATTTTTTTCAATAAATTATCTGATTTGTAATTTACAAAATCTGCATATGTATTTTATTTATACCAAAAACTATTTTTTTATAGCTGATGGCTAATATTGGATATCTGACAATAGTTTTCAATTATGATCAACTTCTTTTGCTTAAAACTTTCGATATTTTCAAAAATGAAGGTATTTTTTTATATTTTTCGATTCACCTGGTATACAGATTAAAAAACTTGATATCTGATGGTTGCATTTTAAGATTTGGACTATGAAGAACTTTTTATCAAGAATAACTTTTTTTCATAAAACCAATAATAAAAAAGTTTTCCATATGGTTCCGACTTAATTGGACACAGTGTAGATTACTTAATTCCTAACGATGAGACACCAATTCAGATTCCGGCACCAGTGAAATGCGGCAACATCGCACCAACGGTTATAATTTATAGGTATATAGTATTCATTCTATTGAAAATGGTAAGTTTGAAGTTGTGCAGCTAAAGTTAATTGTATTCATCAATTCCAAAAGTACCATCATCAATATAATTAATATATTTTTGTTTTTATAGTACAACAACTAATAAAGCCGATCCTATTTTTTGTGAAAAATGTTTATTTCACACTTTTGAGTGTAACATTAGTCGTCAAAATCATTCAACGTTCACCAAAAGAGATAATACGTTGCTTATACTTATTATACAGAGATTTAAAAACATCCTGGAAATTTCCATATTCTTTGTTTCTGCATGTAATTATCCAGAAGTCTGAAAACATCGCGTTGATAATACCCATATTTCAGATATTACCACTACCGTTAACCGGAAACAGAAACCGTTTTTCAAAAATGTCTCATTCAATTGTTGCTACATATTTTCCCTTCTTTAATTTAGCAGACTCATATTTTCAATTTTCGAAAAAATGCCCCCACGTCATAGCGATGATTCATATTTCATATTGGACTAGGTACCTACTGCTATAACTCGGAAACCTATGATTATTTTTGCAAATGTCCATCTTAAAGGGAGAGGGCACGTGTAATATTGTTTTTTTAGTGGACCAATGTATACATATGTGTTATAAGTTACAGACAAATGCATTCGACAAAGTTAAATCTTGGCCTCCAACAAAAGAATTCAGAAATGATGTTTGTACACAAATAAGGACCTAAGTTGCAAATGAATACATGTTCAAGTAATATCACCACTAAATGTTGCACGACTTTCTTTTTGAATTTATTTTACTGTATATCATTTTTGAGTTCATTAAACTTGATGTCTTAATTGTATTTTATTTATATAGTCGTTGCTCACGGCTTCGTCCAAGCTACCTGCAAGTGAAAATTCTGTCGGAATCATGTTGACCATGCATTAAACCATGCAGGTTAGCCGGACCAAACAGACAGTATATAGACAAAAATTTTAAAAAATGTTGTTTTGTTAGATACTATATGCAATTAGTTGAAAACCTTGTTATTTTGATATGAGAAAGAGCCACTTCGATTTTATTTATTTGTAATGATGTCTTTCTCACATAAGAACTGCCTCAGTTATGCATTAAAAATTAACTTCCTGTTATATACAAAAAGGAAAATCTGTATCCAGGGTAAGTTTTTAGTGTGTCCACGGTCGATAACTCGTTATTACAGGAGTAAACATGAAAAGTTTCTCACAAAAAATGTAGGTAGGTACTCTCAATTTCCATATTTTGAAATTAACTATAGATGTTCTATAATATAGTGAAACATGATTCTCATGTTTTTTTTTTAATGGAACAACCTATATTTTTTATAAAAATTGGAATCTTCACGATTACATTAATATGAACTTATACTGGGTTATACTGAAGATCCCAAAAGATTTGATCGATTTTGTCCAAAAACTGGAATGATTTAAACTTCCCGTATGTTACTTAAATGATAAAATGATGTATTTTTTGCTTTTGTCAATTATTATCTTTTGTTTTGTTGTAATCAAGACTTATTTTTACAATATTTTAGAAGTTGTGTACGTGGAATGTCAAAACTCAAATATTATATTCTCTAAACTTTTTTTAAATGGAACACTATATTTTATATCATAAATAAAAACAGCAGTCATTCAGTTCTCATTTTTAATAAATATTCCAGATATACTTAAAATGAATAATGTCGGAGATATTTTCATGTTTTTTCCAATTTTATTTATAGGTACATTTAAATTGTGTTGCCTATTGAAAAGCTATAACAAAAATGAAAACCTATTTAAGATAGGTAGCCAATATCCATTTTCAGTAAAAATCCACGAGAATATTATTTTAACAGAATAGTTGATGAAACATTTTTATTTTCTGTAAGCTACTGTAAACATATCATTTTTGAAGAAATCCACACACTCTGTTACTGTTATTTTATGATCTCAAAAAATAATATTTTTTCTGTCATTTCCTCACAGCCTGCATGATATTTCTTGCACGAGCAATATCAACATTTACCTGCATTAAAATTATTTTATTGATCTTTCTTCTCTTTTTTATAGTTTTTTCAATAGGATGTTATTTTATATACCTACACAACTTAAAGGTATTCCCAAAATTAAAAAAAATAAATATCTCCGAAACTATTCATTTTAGGTCTAGGGAATAAATGAAAACTGAATGACTGTTCTTTCTATTTATGATATAAAATAAAGGGTGTTCTTTTTAAAAAAGTTGAGAAAATATTGTATTTGAGTTTTGACATTCCTTGTACACAACTTCCGTAATGCCTATTGTAAAAATAAGTCATTATTACAACAAAACAAGAGTAAAAATAATCGACGCATGCATAAAACTTACATCATTTTATCATTCAAGTAACATACCTACAGGAAGTTGAAATCATTGCAATCATATCTTTGGAACCCAGAATATAACCAAGAATAAGTTTATATTAATTTAATTATTGTAAAGAGAGTATATTCTGAATTTACATAAAATATAGGGGGCTCCATTTAAGACCACCATGTTGAAGGACATTCTGTACATTTCTAAATAATTTCAAAATATAGAAATTGAGAGGGCCTACATTTTCTTGTGAAAAACTGTTCCTACAAAAACGTAGTTATCGACCGTGGATACATTAAAATCTCACCCTGTATGTGATACAGGCTTAGTGTTTAGAAGAAATTGAGAAAATATCAATGGAAAATTTAATCAGGGAGTGATAAGACAAAGGGTCGATTTCATTATCAAATTTAATCTCCTATTAATTTTAATCCAAGGTGAAAAATTTCATAATTTTTTTGATTGGACATATAATTCAAAGTTACTTTGAAAGAACGAAAGATAAGGTGACTGACGTTGTAAAAGTTATTGAAAAATGCACTATTTTTATTCCGTTATCGAGATATTAGTTAAACAAATTGAAAAATTAACTAATCTCCCATTAGGAATTCATTACGAAATTGGCCTTTAGAAAATTAGTTCATTGAGACGTATATTACGAACATTTTATTTATCAGATAGGTAATAATCGCACTATGTGCCTACATTCTACATATTACATTTGAGCTCATCATGAATACATCAAGAGAACATAAGTTTACTTAAAACGAATGTTGTCAGCTTTAATGTTGAGCCACGCTGATTGAAAATAATCATTCGCTGCGAAACTGTATCTTCCATCGAAACACCTTGAAAACTTGGCAACGCTGTATCGTGCCTTATTGACACCTAAAATTATATACACTGGGGCCATAACGAGGTTTAATCAGATGGTGTCACTTTCTCATTGATTAAACTGCTGGTGCCTCAAGTACATTTGACCACAGAGGTGCCTCAACGTGCTTTACCTAAGTGAATATATATATATATATATATATATATATATATATATATATATATATATATATATATATATATATATATAAAGAAATCTATAAGTTCATTAATGAATGAGATTTAAAATATAAAAATAGGATGAAGCTCTACACCTTTATGCTTTTATTTAGTCGGACACAACCACCCACTAGAAGCGGATCACGTGATTTCAAGCTTGTTTTATTATTTTTCTTTCTTCATATTTTCGTTCTCAGAGATAATGCTGACTTGCAGTTTTGCACTCTGGAAAATTCTGAGAATTCAATACATTTTACGCAATGGTATTGACAACGGCATTAACTGGACTTGAACAGAAATCAGAACAAATAGTTATAGCTAGTAATCCAAGCGACATGCATTCATCATTGAACAGAATCAAAAAGGAATTCCAGAATAGACCTCAAAATAATATCAAAAAACCTATCCAACTTCCACAATGTTCCTATTGTAAAAGACCTGGCCACATGATCCAAGATTGCCTTACAAGGAAGAGATCATTACAGTCTTAATTTCAAAATTATCAACAAAACATTCGACCATCTTTCAGCAACTTGAATCCCCAAAATCAACCATCTTCTCAAACTCAAAACAGACAACCCAGTCCATATAACAATCAATTATCTAGACCCAATCCCAATGTTCCTAGACTATCTGTCATTCAATCAAATCCAAATATAAGACAGCAACCACATCGTACACATCATTTTGATAATCCAGTAAAATATCAATATTATCACAACAATATTACAACTAATGAACAGTCTAATTATATATCCGATTTTTATGAAGACGAAACAATTTTCCGCATGAGTATTATCAGTTGGAATCTTTCCCCAACAATTGCGAAAGTTCTACATCACAATTCGAAGACTTTCATGATCAAAATGTTCCTCTTCACCCAACTTTTACAGTTCCAGATCCCAACAAACCAGTTCTGAAAGAACCGACAACCCCAATTCAAACTATGACTATCGACAACATCCCCATATGCCAACCACCCAGAACAAATTTTCATGTAAGCGCAACACTTACAGTAAATTCTAAAAATCTCTACTATTTCGAAGACTCCTCAAAAAGATTTAGAATTCTCGTAGATAGTGGAGCAGGCATGACAATTTTCAAACCAAAAACATGTGAAGCATTCTTAAATAGAAGCGCCGAAAATGTTGGTATCCAAGGAATAACAGACCAAAAGATTCTAATAACCGAATCTGTTATTAATGTTAAATTTACATTTGCGATCTTGATATCCAATTCGATGGACTAGTTGGAGCAGACTGGCGTCATCATTATAGGGCTGTAATCAATTTCAAACATCAAAAGTTAGTTACAAATTTCAAAACCGTCCCACTATTTAAGGTTATCGACAACATTCTCGAAAATAATCCAAAATTCTCCCATCCTGAAAGAAAACATCACAACATTCAAACACCAATAAAGAACCGTATATTGTTAGAACCCAGTCTGGATTATGTTTCTTAAATCTAGCATACAATTTGACTCTAAAATGGTATATAATAAAGATTTGAAACATAAGTATTATTAATATATAAATAAACAAATTGGAATGGGTCCACATAAGGTTATTGTTAAGGTTATTGTCAATTAGAGAAATTGGTTCAACACTCTGTTCATCTAATGTAAGTTTGGATAATTGGCCCAAACTGAAAGATTTCAAATTTAACTGTGTAGGCTTAAACTTGACACTACTCTTGGCACAGGCAGTAAGTAGACAGGTTCTTCATGAATAGCTCCTTCAAAGTTGAATTGTTTGGTAGTGAATTTACAGGAATAAGGGACTGATATTAGAAAATTACGCTTAAGCGCGTGAATTTCTTCATTTCCACATTTTTCATGCACCAATGTATCGATGGGTGCAATCAAAAGATTTTTTTCGTCGCTGATGATCTCCACAAGGGTTTCGTTAATTTGAAGGTGTAAGCAACGTGGGTCTTCCTATACTTGTAGAAGATTTCTAACGCAAGTCTCATTCTATAGGGCTGTTAGAATTAGGATGTAATGGGGTAGTTACGTGGTGATTAATATTATAGGAATCTAAAAGTTTTTTGAAAAGATTCGAATTGAATTGTTCGTCTGTTACAAAGTTCTTTGACAATTTATATTTTAATAAATTTTTAAACAATTTCTACCATGTTTGTTGAGAGTAGTTCTTCTTCATACATGAAGTACTTAGAAACATTATCTATACAGGTAAGGTACTTGCTTTTGTTACATGAGAATGTATCCAAATAAATAATTTCGAAAGGGACCTATGGTGTCACGGTGGTTTCTAACTTATGTTTTACAAGGTTTCTTTCGTATTTGGTTTGCTGGCAAATAGGTTAATTATTAACATGAATTGACAATCTTGTGTTAGGCCAGTAATAAATTATCTCAATCTCTTTTTGTAGCTCCTGGAGAGAAAATAGCATTTAAGATGTTTGGGTTCATACAATCTCTTAAAATATATTTCATTTTGATAGTTATTTTTTGAAATTTGGACTTTTCTTCTTTCTTTGTTGAAGACGTTGATAGTTTTTATTTTTGGATCGATTCCAAATTTTGAAAATAATTTGATGCTTAAACTGATTTAGGGGTTTGTCAGTAACAGTTAACTCTGCCGACTTTCCTGAGTATGTATGGTGTTATTATCCGAAATTGTTCTTTTTCCTATGTTTTCTGTTGGGTTATTCGTTCAAGAGAAGCATTATTATTGTTGGGGGGTTTGATCTGAATAAAGGAGATTATATTTATCTTTTCACGATTTTCTTTCCGTTGTCAGTATGTAATATTTCTTCCAAGTCCCGTAATTCTGTTAAAGGTCGTTCGTCGATATTTCAGGGATTTGCAAATAGGGATAAAAGGTCGTCTGTAGATTCGTTCACATGTAAAGGGTATGCTTCTAGCCATGATCAAAAATCGTCGTTTGTATTTAATTTACCTTTTTTGTAATTTATTTCATAGTCGTACTCCATTAGTTTAAGTCTCCATCTTACTAATTTCGAATTTGGCTCTTTTATTTTAAATAGCCATTGCAGGGGTCTGTGGTCGGAGACAATGGAAAATTGGTTTTCATAGAGATAATGCCGAAATTGTTCTGTGACCACACGATCGACAGACATTTCTTTTCGATTGTGCTATAGTTTATCTTGTGATCGATCAATGTTTTGAAAATGTACGCTATAGGTTTATCCGATCCTATTGGTTCCAGAGAGAGAATTGCTCCTAGACCAACGTTACTAGCATCTGTTGTTAAGATAAATTTCTTTTTAAAATCCGGGTACAGTAAAATAGGTTCATTACACAGTATTTCCTTGATGGTTTCGAATGCTCCAATAAACTTAGGTGTATGTTCAACCTTCACGTTTTTCTTTAAGCAAGATGTCAGCAGTTTAGCTATAGTAGTCTATTTTTTATGAATTTTCTATAGTAACCGGATAATCCTAAAAAACGTTTAATTTGCTTGGGAGTGATGGTGTTCTTAAATTCTTAATTTTCTTAATCAGTTTTGGATTGGGTTTAATGCTGTGAACCGTAATAACGTGACCTAGATATTCAATCTGTAAGAAAAACTCTGATTTGTCTAATTTAATTTTAAATGTATCTATATTGTCTAAGTCGTTGTAGTACAGTTTGTAAGTTCCTTAAATGGTCGTCTATTGATTTGCCAAGTATTATTATATCGTCTAGATAAACCAAACAAATATTATTTACTAAACCTTTCAGTACCTACTTTGTTCATTACCCGTGCGAAAGCTGCTGGAGCGTTGCGTAGTCCAAATGGCATGCGTAAGGACTAGTAATGACCGTTTTCTGTCGAGAAAGCTGTTTTATGACGATCTTTTATGTCTATCTCAATTTGATGATACCCTGACTTGAGGTCGATTTTGGAGAAAAATTTTAAATCTCCTAGAATATCAAGGATATTATTGATATTGGGTAAAGGGTGCTTATCTTCGAAAGTTTTTTCGTTCAATTTGGGACTGTTCGTATTCAGTAGGATAGTATGTTTTATAATTGAGGAAAATATCAATTTATCGTCCTTTCTGTAAAACGTGTCGCGATATTCGTTGAGTCCATTAAAAATTAATGTTCGTTGTTGTTCGTCTGTAATGACCTAATTTTCCCTCGAATAGTTCGGGGATCTTGCATTTCTTTACCTGTACGTGACAGACAAATATGACCTAAGCCAGTTTAAAACATTATTCCTAACTCCTAAACACTCTAACTTTTTAATAATATTTCAATATCTACTGTTTCAAAGACTCTTTTAAAATCTAGAAAAACAGCCAGAACCTAACTATCACAGTCAAGAGCTTTGAGAAATCATCAGCGATATTAACAACAATAGACTCACAGGAGTAATTTTCACGGAAACCCAATTGATTTGAAACAATTATTTTATTGCTTACACAGTAATCAAGTTACTGCTCCTATGCACATGTTTCCAACAGTTTTTCATAAATGGGCACTGTGTTAATTGGTCGGAACTCGTGATGACACTTTATATTCTGTATCTTAGAATTAGAAATTACAGTTGACAATTTCCATGACTCTCGAAAAGTAGCACTGCTAAGTGATGTATTGATTATATTCAAAAGACGGCTACTCACACTATATCCTACATTGCAAAGAACCTGCCTAGAAATACCACTTTCACCACCTCCTACATTTTTTAGACTTTTAAGTAATTTTTCATCTTTGCCATTAATATTTTTTCAAAACTAGTGAATTCTAAATTATTTTGAGGGATCATATTTGCTGTATTAGGTATGTTTTGAACAATACGGTTGATGCTAACTATGAAATATTTATTAAATTTATTAGCTATTTCTACATCTTCTCTAACTAAATCTTTTTCAAAACTAATTTCGCTTGGTGCTGCTCTTTTCCTGGCAATAGCGTCTTCCAAATTTCTTTAGGGTTGTTTTTATTTAAATCTATAGTTTCTGCGAAAAAATTCTCCTTCTCAGCTCTAATTTTAGTTACAATTTTATTTCTCTTATTCTTATACTTATTCCATGTGTCATCATTCTTATCTAAAACAGCCCTTTTATATAGCACATCCCTTTCCTGTCTCATACTCTTGATATCCAGTGATTTCAGAGATTTCTAAGTCTAATAAATATATTTTCAGCCATTGGTATGTCTGTTTGTCTGTCTGTCTGTCTGTGACAGCATTAATTCGGGAACGGATCGGTATATTTTGTTGCTTTCTTTTTTATTTTGTTTGGTACCAATATCACACGCCGGTGGCACTGAACGAGAATCCTGTATACACTGGGTGTTGAGCTATAGCCACAAAACGTGATTTGCTCAAGACTATAGCGCAAAAACGGTTCTAAAAATTTTGATTAAACTTGCCGAAAGTATTCTTCATATTTTCCACATGTTTCTTCAGATTCTGGCTAAACGTTTCATCTTAAGGAAAAATGTTACATGACCATTGTTGTTTGTCTTGACATGCTGAAAAAAATGAGTGGTAGCATTGACCAGAAGATTTTTACTTTACTACCGCTGCTATCGTCACTATGTAAGGAGAGTATTGTAAGTAGTGTAAAATTTTTCATTCACTGGAATTTGCCTGCGAGCGGTTGGAAAGTCGTGTGAGTGGCCACACCAGATTTTTTATCTAAATATTTTTGATTTTGTACAATTTTAACCCAAGGACACATACGATTTAAAACATACTCAACATCAGTGACAAAAAAATCGGCCAATATGTTTACATCAGATATATTTTTGCTCCAATTAATATTATTAAGCTCTTGCTGTAACGTATCACAATTATAGTTTTTAAGAGATCTTCTGTAACTTATTATATCGGTAGCTTCATATTTTGGTTGATTAAGAATAACTGATAGTATAGATTGGTCGCTGATTTTAAGATGTGTAAGATGTACTTTATGCGAAAGGTGCTTGTCGTTGGTTACTATATAATCAATCAAGGTCTGACTTCAAGATACAATTCTAGTTGGAATTTTCATATTTTGGTGAAGCCCTAACATTAACTATTTTATTACCGTAGAAATTATATTTTAGTAAATCAAAATTAAAATCTCCCATAGTAATATTTATGTTATTAAAACCACTGACTTGTCCGAGATAATCATTAAAAAAATACAAAAGTGGCATCTTCTTTTTGAGGAGGATGATACAATACAGAGCATAAGCAATTAAAACCAGACAAGAACAATTCAAGAGACACTAGCCATACATAATTAACAACGCACAGAACTGCTTTAATTTTATATCTGGTATCATATCTAACTAAAGCTAAAACTCCTCCTGTTCGGTTGTTGTTAATAGTACATTGTTCTAAACTATACCCATCAACATTTAGTTCACACGATTCAATTTCAGGTGATACATGAGTCTCACTCAAAACACAATCCTAGGTCTCCAGTCATTAATTAATAATATAATACTTTAATCTTTGTTGTTGAGAAAACCCTGACAATTAAAATAAACAATGCTGGAGTTAAGACCAATATTTCCGTCTATTTGCTATTTTATGTACTTACTTCTTTGTAAGTCCTCTATTGTTTAAATTTCAAGTAAAATGATTAACATTTAGATTTAGACCATATTTTTGAGTAGTATAGCTAGGAGAGACCCAGCCCAAAATCGGTCAATTTTACATGTAATATCCCATAAGGAATTCTAAGGTTCATTTTGCAATATTTAGTCAATTTTAGAAATTTTTCTGTCCCGTTCAAGGTTGGCGAGGCGATGATTGTCATGATCGCCATCTAGCGGAGAGGGGATAAGTAACTGCATTTAGATTCCTACTTTTCATGAGCGCCATCTAGCGGAGAGGGGATAAGTAACTGCGTTATTTAATTTAATTATTTTAAAGCTGAGAAAAAAAGTTCACCATCGCGCGGTATAGTACCCACAACAACACCCTCCAACACGCTATCAAGCTAGACGTTTTCCAAGCCTGCCATCTCGGAAACCGAGAAATCAATGAATAAAACAACATTATACTTAAAATTTGCTTTTTACCCATGTGAATGCGAGAAATCAAAGAATATATGTAAGAGATTGGCGGAGCGTGCGCCAGATAAGACGGGAGCTCATAAAATGAAATGTTGTCGATGTGTTAACATCGATGGCGACACCGCCTCGACGTAAGCAAGGGCGATAAGCCGTTTGAGTCTGTGCGCTCGGACAGCCCTCATCGTTTCAAGCAAACGACTCCCAAAATCGTCTTCTGCCGAAAATTTGATGGCGATTCAGTTTTTGATTCGTTTAAATCGACCAAGAAATAGCGAAGATTTGATTTTCGTATAGAATATCGAGTTAAATGGCAAATTATGCTTATTCGACACAACAGCATCATTAAAAGTACTTAAACAAGAAATCAGGAGTCATGAGTGAAAGAAAATGTGTTATGTTAAATATTGTATTTATCAAAAAAGATTTTCTGAATAAAACAACATAATACTTAAAATTTGCTTTTTACCCATGTGAATGCGAGAAATCAAAGAATATATGTAAGAGATTGGCGGCGCGTGCGCCAGATAAGACGGGAGCTCATAAATTGAAATGTTGTCGATGTGTTAACATCGATGGCGACACCGCTTCGACGTAAGCAAGGGCGATAAGACGTTTGAGTCTGTGCGCTCGGATAGCTCTTATCGTTTCAAGCAAACGACTCCCAAAATCGTTTTCTGCCGAAAATTCGATGGCGATTCAGTTTTTGATTCGTTTAAATCGGCCAAGAAATAGCGAAGATTTGATTTTCGTATAGAATATCGAGTTAAATTGCAAATTATGCTTATTCGACACAACAGCATCATTAAAAGTACTTAAACAAGAAATCAGGAGTCATGAGTGAAAGAAAATGTGTTATGTTGAATTTGATTGATAACAAAACTTATGTGTTAGTGGATCATGATGGAGGTTACAGAGAAGCAAGAAAAGGAGAATGGATGCAAATTGTTAGTGAATATTAGAGTTTTGAGAAAATTTATCAAATAAACATGAACGTCAATATGGTAGGTATATTATCCTATGCATATTATGAAAAACAATTAGTTGATTGAATGCAGCATAGAATAAATGTTGTTCTTAATGCTTACAACAACAAAATGTATCGTGAAATTGAAAAAGATATTTCAGATCTCATAAGCGGTGTAAGTTATCTTGGAGAATTATTCGAGCTAATGCGTTGGGATGCTGATCATGAGAGCATATATGGATATATAATGTGGAAACTTGTTTGGAATTTGCAAGAAAATACAGAGAGACTGTAGAATTATGCTCACTATTTCTCGAACATAAAATCAATATAGGAAAACTTGTAGATGAACTTAAAAAATTGGGGTTAGCAGAATACTTAGAGTAGTTGGAAGAATATCTACCTTTTCCACACCAGGAGGAAGATGATGGTTATCAACATCAAACTGAAGTATAAATATTGATTATGTTAAATAGATGATTATTTCATTGAATGTATTTTATTTCATAGTGTTGTTATGCATGATTATCTTTTGTATAGGATATAGGCTTATGGATAGGTAGGTGAATTGAAACACTATGAGAAGAAATTGATCGTATTTTACTTCTTTAAGTGTGGATAATCTTCAGGCATTTTAAATTCATTTCTTAAGACTCATCCTTTGACATAAAAAAGTAGAAATATTAAATTTAGCAGTCTTATAGATTCATCCTTGCAATTTTGTTCATTTTCTGTAGTAGATGCATACGGAAACCGTAAACATTGGAGCGCAAAAATGATAAGCTTTTATTATAATTCTCAGGATATTTTTTACACATGTGTTTCAGCCTTCAATTATTTTTTCTAGGTGTGCCCCAATGCATACGGAAACCACAAACATTGGAATTGTGCAAAATAATAATTGATATGAAATAATTCTTAATTACAACATGCAGTAAGCTTATCACAACTGGAAGCGGTTGAATGATTCAATAAAAGAAATACATGAGCCTTATGCACCATATACATAAAGTGGAAAGGTTGATTTTGTTGAAGGAATGTTTCGTGGGAAAAAAGACTCAGTTATTCTACATAATTTCCATCACAAAAAGTCTCATGAAAATGAATCTATGATTCAAAAATCAAAAAAGTGATTAGAAATGGGCAGACATAAGATTGTTAATTGTTACCCAAAACAATAAGAGGATTTAGTGCCTGAAACATTCTCTTGATAATATTCTATTAGAGTGAGAAGCAGCTGAATTACATGGTTAATAATGTTTCTAATATTGAAATCTTTTTTTGGGGTTCATCGGAATCATCAATTCTACGTTTATTGAGCGAATAATGTCCCCACGGTAGAGTGTTGAATGTTCCAGGTACCAAATACCGCTTATCATCTTCTGGACTCAGGGCTATCTTATCTTGCTTAAGGGAATATACATGGTGTTCCTTTGCCTGAATTAAATTTTGTGAAACAATTTTATGCTTCCATGATTCCAAACATTCTATATAATCGTTGAAACATATATTATTTTTCACAATAGATTTTTTCACACCCTTGGCCTTCTTTGTGATTCCATAATTTCGAACTAAGGATTCAATCTCCTCAGGATCGTATTCTTCCTTCATCCACTGACATCTCTTGGTATCCAGTTCATCATCAGCATTTTTCACGGCGTATAATTTTGATCTAAGACCTACAAAATCAGTTACCGGAACACCATTGTTCTCATCCTTCATCATACCTAGTACTTTCTTGTTCACACGTAGTATGCCATACTGATTTTCTTCCTGATAATCAGAAGTATCGAAGTGTTTGTGACAATCTCTTCTTATTATTTCATATGGATCTCCAGAGATCTCATAAATGAGAGAATCGGTATCAGTATATAGCGCGATACAGCCGCCACCAAAAGCAAAATCATAAATAGTGGTTTTTGCTAAATCCAGGATACTCATTCCTACATAAATTGGTTTGTTCAAATATATTTGTAATTTCTGAAGCTCAACAGCCACCAAGTTCTCTTTAAAAATAACAGAATTCTTGAACTCTGGTTTCGCAATGTACGATTCCGCACCATATCGTCCTTCCCATTTCGTCAGAAGATGTACATTAACTCTCTTCCTTATATTCTCCATCGTTTTTCCTGTAACAATAAAAAAAATGTATGAATATATAGATTTGTGAAGTGTAAAGCGATTACAAATAAAATATTGTATAGAATCGAACATACCAAAAACGGCGTTATTCATCAGCTTGAAAAGATTCTTCTCAAACTCATTCTTCGCCTGCTTCCTCAAGTTCGTATTCAAATCGATGTATGAATTGAGCCACGCAGACTGCTTGAACTTCAGTACTCGATGTATTTTAGTTAGGATCAATCCATTCTTCAATGCTTGCTTAAGATTTCTATAATGTATACCATACTTTTTCTTTTTATGCAACGTAGCCATAAGTTTCACATTTTGTTGAGAAGCTACACAGGGTGTTTGAGTTTTAGAGTTGTAATATTCAGGGCAGAATGGAAGATCTTTGTGTTTGTCATGTAATTCTCTGGGATACTCGAGGTCAACTTCTAAAATATATCCTTCTGGAGCATCATCCGGGATTTCGGCAACATCGATATTAGGGTCCATCCATTGAAAACCGCCATATGGTAGATGTTGTAACATCGCCCAGTCATATTGATTGTTAACATAAAAAAACATGAGATAATTTTCTGGTTTAGTTGGATCATAATTAGAAAGGTACTTGTTGTTTGCATGAGCTCGTCGTTTACCACATACTTGACTCAATCCTCCACGAATCCCTCGCTCAACAAACAAAAACATGTCAATATCTGTAAGAAGTTCCAATTCTTGTTTTGTATGTTTTAACATCGCATCCCACGTATATCCAGTTAAGGTGAAATAATGTGCAGGATTCAATCCATAAGTTTCATGACAGCTTGATCGAAATTGTTCAAAGACATCAGCCAATAGAAGAATATCAATTTTCATGTAGAGATCGCTGTATTCACCTAAATTCATTCCAGACGAGTTGAGCCCTCATATAATTTTTTCGTGGACATGGTTTATTCTCTAATTTATTATAGAAAGCATCAATTGGTGGTAGAGAAGTTTCATTGAAACGGTCATTAGAATCAATATAATCATATGGCATTATCTCTTTCTTTGTAAGAAGACTAATATGTTCTTCAGATTTGTCAGGAAACTGTGATTTCAAGTCGGGAAACTCTTCTAAATATGAAGATAACTGATCTAGACAGGAAGCCATAAATCAAAAACTATCGATAAATCGGAAATTTAATTTAACAATAATCATCATAATGTTTGGTGAAACTGATATATTTTTCCTTGGTTATTGGCAGTAAATCAGTCTTTCCTTCCATTCTTGTGGCTATATCTTGTATAACAAAATTAAGTAAGTTGCCTTCCGAAATTCAACCTCCTGTTGTGATGTCATATCAATGTCATAGGGACAGAGGAAAACAGTCTCTACATCTTCAGCGAATTGATTCATCTCATCAGCGAACCATTTCATACAATTGAGACCTCGATATGAGCGGTAAAAACTCATCATAAGTGCATTTTACATAGTATCCAACAGCAGCAGTTTATGCTCTTGATAGCTATTTTTAGTATTAATCGGTTTCAAAATACTCTCCAGATCGGCATAAATAATAAAGGGTGTCTTCTCCTTGATTTTATGGTTTTTGAATTTGAGGATATTGTTCCCTATTTCAGGCATTTTTATAGCAGTTTCATTCATTTTCTCACAATCCTCCGAATGATTTTTAAGTTTTTCTTCAGATCGGAAGTACCGGAGACATCTATCACATATGAATTTCTGTCCATTATTTTTACTCAACTGGTTTGATATAAGATGAGAGAGATTTTTGATCCATACGTAATGATATCGAACAGGTGTATCATCATCATCATATCTATCTTGAATCATTAGTAAATTAATGTGATTTTTCATCTTATTTTTAGTTAGATATGTAGGCAATGTAGTGTAGTTCTTATTTTCTTTCTTCAGAATATAAACGTTGATAGATATTTCGTTCTGTTTCTCAAAATTTGGTATCTGTTTCATTGCCATCGGGAACTGAATACCTTTGAGTTTTAATACCTTAGAATAATGTGGGTACTTGGTAATTCTTTGAGGGTGCTTCTTAACAGAATGGAGAGCAGATGTATCATCATTTTCACATTGATACATGCTCCTTTGTTTTTGATTTGTGGAGGTAGCTCGATGAAGGAACTTTCAAGTTGAGGTCTGAACTTGTTTATATTCACCCCTAGGTTAATGACATTCACCAAAGCCCATCCGCTATCACGTTCTTGGAATTCCTCAAGATCTTTGAGAATTGGTACCAAGACATTTCTATTGAACCATTCAGTAATATTCGTATCTCGGTAAATAGGTGAATTAGATGTTGTGAGATATTTATATTCCTTTTGAATTTTATTCGCTGTCATTATTTCAAATTCTCCACAAAATACCATATTCACCTTGACAGCTTCATCCTTTTTCAATGCATTCAGAATTCTTTGTCGAAATATTGCTTCGCAGTCCACCAAAAAATCCTTAGGATCTTTATGCTTCAGGTTACTAATCACACCAGTTCTTATTCTTGACTCAAATGCTGATAATAAATCATCCCAATGTACTCTGTTCCAAGCGCTTTCCCTTCGGCTATTCAGTCCTGCTCCAATTCGTTGTTGTTTTTTAAAATTATGTTTCAAGGATTTGATCTCTCGAATCTGAGCCTCAAGTTGTTGCTTTTTTCCAGGGGAGCCACAAGTTCGTAATTCGCGTTAAAGATTTCTAATAGCTTTTATACATTCCTTCATACCTTTGGCTACATTCTCATTATCATTAGTGGCTATGAATAAAGCCACTAACGACTTTATTGTACGCAGACAATCCTCTATGTTGAACATTTTCGGTGAAACTGAAACAAAATCTTCATATCAACATTTTAAATATTTCAAGACTCTTAAAGCCGAAGATAGCCGAAAATAACCTAAGATAGCCGAATATTTCAAAACTTTTATAGCCGAAGATAGCCGAAAATTGCTGAAGATAGCCGAATAGCCGAAGATAGCTAAAGATTTCTGAAGATGGTTGAAGATTTCCGAAAGTAGCCGGAGATAACTGAAGATACAAAACGTATATAAAACGGATACAAAACGGATACTAATCAGTTCCACTTTACTCCCCCAAGAAACAAGATGTATACTTGTCAAATCTGTAGAAAAAATTTCACTCTGCCTAATAATTTGAGCAGACATCTAAATAAACATAAGCAAATTGACTTCGCTTTACTGAGTGTGGAACGAAATTCACGCGAAGTGATTCATTGAAAAACCACTTCTTCATGCGACATGTTGAAAAAGCTGATCACAATGGTACGAATAATAGAAAGTGTCGGCTCAGATATAAAGGATTACACGACACCGAAAGAGATGATGCTACAAAGCAGCTTGATGAAGATTGCGCTACAATTGATATTAATGATGTAGTTGATGACCTGCGTCTATTATATAGAAAAAAATTTACTGTATATTCGTCAGAAAGAATACAATATTTAGTGGATCATCTTCGCCGAGCTGGAGTTATTTATTAGAGAATATATGATGAGAATATGGATTTTTCAAATACTATTTACTACTATTTTCTATCATCTCAAATTTTTCGATCACCAAGGATATTATTACCGATTTGTATAAAAATATTCATAGGAACATCTAACTGATACTCTTTATGAGATTATTCATCAACAAAAAAAAATCTTTCAATATGACCCAGCCATTCATTTCCAAAAAGGGGATTGAGTGAACTATATGATTTAATTCGAATAATATTAGGAGTATTACTCACCTGAGGGAAAAATTTACTATCACTCACTTATGTAAAGACAGTCACCACCACAATTGGAAAGCACAGAATGTTAATCCCTTTTATACTGAAAAACAGTGAGAATGTAGTAACAAAACATGTAGAAACCACAACAGGATGATATGGTTGTTTTTCCCCCTATTTCATCATCTTGTTCAACCTCTAGATTTGTATACGATTAATAGCAATGAATCTTATTACATATTTAGTTACTCCAGTGCATTCATCGTGAAAAGTATAATTACAGAAGATGCCAATTATCAGATGTTTCAATGCTCCTCAAGCTTCTAAAAAAATTAGAAGAATGTATGTTTCTAATAATTATATTAATCAATGACTCAACGATAAAGAAATACAATGTTATATTCTCTATATAGATGGAAAACCAGCATCTTTCGTATTACTCTCAAGAATGGATTTTGATCCTCTTCAAACTCATAAGAATCCAAAGTGTCTTAACTATATTTACACGTTTCCAGAATACCGAAGGAGAAATCTGGCAACTTAACTGATAATCCATGTGAAAAAGGAAAATGAATTTACAGCCTTCTGCTCTTCCTCTTTATCAGAAAAATTATTTATGAAATGTAATTGTTTCAATCATGGGATGATGAATGGCAGTGTAATGATGAGATATCCTAACTAACCATCGAGATGTATCACACCCATTTTCAGTTAATAAATAAATATGAAATTTATCGTTTTTTTCTCACAACAAAGATGAAGTTTCACCATTTTTCCCTATCATAGGTATACTAATATGAGTTCATATTATCGATGTTCATCCACATATGAGCCGGTTGAGTATTCTGGATGTCTAACAATATTAAAAAAATATTACCTTTTATGAAGGAAATCAAAAAACATTTCCCATAAGGAATTCTAAGGTCACAAAAATAGCGAAATTGGCTCAATCTGACATGCGCAGTAGCATCCTCGCTCTCGGGTCAGCCACGTCCCCTCGGCGGGAAATTTAAATTTGACAGCTGCGCCATCTGGAAAGCGGGGAACCGGCAGCTGACGCCATCTTGGAAGCGGGGGAAATTCAAATTGACAGCCTGCTCAGCGATGTTTACGCTACCTGCAACTTCTGGATGACTATGTTCCTTGAATGCCTGATGACAAATTCTTTGTATCCCATGCCAGCTGTCATTTTGAATTCCCCCGCTTCCAAGATGGCGTCAGCTGCCGGTTCCCCGCTTCCCAGATGGCGCAGCTGTCAAATTTAAATTCCCCGCCGAGGGGGCGTAGCTGACCCGAGAGCGAGGATGCTACTGCGCATGTCAGATTGAGCCAATTTCGCTATTTTTGTGACCTTAGAATTCCTTATGGGAAATGTTTTTTTGATTTCCTTCATAAAAGGTAATATTTTTTTAATATTGTTAGACATCCAGAATACTCAACCGGCTCATATGTGGATGAACATCGATAATATGAACTCATATTAGTATACCTATGATAGGGAAAAATGGTGAAACTTCATCTTTGTTGTGAGTAAAAAACGATAAATTTCATATTTATTTATTAACTGAAAATGGGTGTGATACATCTCGATGGTTAGTTAGGATATCTCATCAGAGCAGAAGGCTGTAAATTAATTTTCCTTTTTCACATGGTTTATCAGTTAAGTTGCCAGATTTCTCCTTCGGTATTCTGGAAACGTGTAAATATAGTTAAGACACTTTGGATTCTTATGAGTTTGAAGAGGATCAAAATCCATTCTTGAAAGTAATACGAAAGATGCTGGTTTTCCATCTATATAGAGAATATAACATTGTATTTCTTTATCGTTGAGCCATTGATTAATATAATTATTAGAAATATACATTCCTCTAATTTTTTTAGAAGCTTGAGAAGCATTGAAACATCTGATAATTGGCATCTTCTGTAATTATACTTTTCACGATGAATGCACTGGAGTAACTAAATTTGTAATTAGATTCATTGCTATTAATCGTATACAAATCTAGATGATGAAATAGGGGGAAAAAACAACCATATCATCCTGTTGTGGTTTCTACATGTTTTGTTACTACATTTTCACTGTTTTTCAGTATAAAAGGGATTAACAGTCTGTGCTTTCCAATTATGGTGGTGACTGTCTTTACATAAGTGAATGATAGTAAATTTTTTCCCTCAGGTGAGTAATACTCCTAATATTATTCGAATTAATTCATATAGTTCACTCAAGCCCGTTTTTAGAAATTAATGGCTGGGTCATATTGAAAGATTTTTTTTTGTTGATGAATAATCTCATAAAGAGTATCAGTTAGATGTTCCTATGAATATTTTTATACAAATCGGTAATAATATCCTTGGTGATCGAAAAATTTGAGATGATAGAAAATAGTAGTAAATAGTATTTGAAAAATCCATATTCTCATCATATATTCTCTAATAAATAACTCCAGCTCGGCGAAGATGATCCACTAAATATTGTATTCTTTCTGACGAATATACAGTAAATTTTTTTCTATATAATAGACGCAGCTCATCAACTACATCATTAATATCAATTGTAGCGCAATCTTCATCAAGCTGCTTTGTAGCATCATCTCTTTCGGTGTCGTGTAATCTTTTATATCTGAGCCGACACTTTCTATTATTCGTACCATTGTGATCAGCTTTTTCAACATGTCGCATGAAGAAGTGGTTTTTCAATGAATCACTTCGCGTGAATTTCGTTCCACCCTCAGTAAAGCGAAGTCAATTTGCTTATGTTTATTTAGATGTCTGCTCAAATTATTAGGCAGAGTGAAATTTTTTCTACAGATTTGACAAGTATACATCTTGTTTCTTGGGGGAGTAAAGTGGAACTGATTAGTATCCGTTTTGTATCCGTTTTATATACGTTTTGTATCTTCAGTTATCTCCGGCTACCTTCGGAAATCTTCAACCATCTTCAGAAATCTTCAGCTATCTTCGGCTATTCGGCTATCTTCAGCAATTTTCGGCTATCTTCGGCTATAAAAGTTTTGAAATATTCGGCTATCTTAGGTTATTTTCGGCTATCTTCGGCTTTAAGAGTCTTGAAATATTTAAAATGTTGATATGAAGATTTTGTTTCAGTTTCACCGAAAATGTTCAACATAGAGGATTGTCTTCGTACAATAAAGTCGTTAGTGGCTTTATTCATAGCCACTAATGATAATGAGCATGTAGCCAAAGGTATGAAGGAATGTATAAAAGCTATTAGAAAGCTTTAACGCGAATTACGAACTTGTGGCTTCCCTGGAAAAAAGCAACAACTTGAGGCTCAGATTCGAGAGATCAAATCCTTGAAACATAATTTTAAAAAACAACAACGAATTGGAGCAGGACTGAATAGCCGAAGGGAAAGCGCTTGGAACAGAGTACATTGGGATGATTTATTATCAGCATTTGAGTCAAGAATAAGAACTGGTGTGATTAGTAACCTGAAGCATAAAGATCCTAAGGATTTTTTGGTGGACTGTGAAGCAATATTTCGACAAAGAATTCTGAATGCATTGAAAAAGGATGAAGGATGTCAAGGTGAATATGGTATTTTGTGGAGAATTTGAAATAATGACGAATAAAATTCAAAAGGAATATAAATATTTCACAACATCTAATTCACCTATTTACCGAGATAAGAATATTACTGAATGGTTCAATAGAAATGTCTTGGTACCAATTCTCAAAGATCTTGAGGAATTCCAAGAACGTGATAGCGGATGGGCTTTGGTGAATGTCATTAACCTAGGGGTGAATATAAACAAGTTCACACCTCAACTTGGAAGTTCCTTCATCGAGCTACCTCCACAAATCAAAAACAAAGGAGCATGTATCGATGTGAAAAATGATGATAATGCATGTTTCGCATGGGCTGTTACATCTGCTCTCCATTCTGTTAAGAAGCTCCCTCACAGAAATACCAAGTACCCACATTATTCTAAGGTATTAAAACTCAAAGGTATTCAGTTCCCGATGACAATGAAACAGATACCAAATTTTGAGAAACAGAACGAAATATCTATCAACGTTTATATTCTGAAGAAGGAAAATAAGAACTACACTACATTGCCTACATATCTAACTAAAAATAAGATGAAAAATCACATTAATTTACTAATGATTCAAGATAGATATGATTATGATGATACACCTGTTCGATATCATTACTTATGGATCAAAAATCTCTCTCATATTATATCAAACCAGTTGAGTAAACATAATGGACAGAAATTCATATGTGATAGATGTCTCCGGTACTTCCGATCTGAAGAAAAACTTAAAAATCATTCGGAGGATTGTGAGAAAATGAATGAAACAGCTATAAAAATGCCTGAAATAGGGAACAATATCCTCAAATTCAAAAACCATAAAATCAAGGAGAATACACCCTTTATTATTTATGCCGATCTGGAGAGTATTTTGAAACCGATTAATACTAAAAATAGCTATCACGAGCATAAACTGCTGCTGTTGGATACTATGTAAAATGCACTTATGATGACTCTCTGAGTTCTTATCGCTCATATCGAGGTCTCAATTGTATGAAATGGTTCGCTGATGAGATAAATCAATTCGCTGAAGATGTAGAGACTGTTTTCCTCTGTCCCTATGACATTGATATGACATCACAACAGGAGGTTGAATTTCGGAAGGCAACTTATTGTCATATTTGCGAAGGAATCTTCAAACCTGGGGAGAAGAAAGTGCGAGATCACAAGCATCTCCTAGATGAGAACAATTATCGTGGAGCAGCACATGAAGGATGTAATATTAATTATAAGGATAGTCACACGATCCCTGTAGTATTTCACAACTTGAGTGGCTATGACGCTAATTTTGTTATACAAGATATAGCCACAAGAATGGAAGGAAAGATTAATTTACTGCCAATAACCAAGGAAAAATATATCAGTTTCACCAAACATTATGATGATTATTGTTAAATTAAATTTCCGATTTATCGATAGTTTTTGATTTATGGCTTCCTGTCTAGATCAGTTATCTTCATATTTAGAAGAGTTTCCCGACTTGAAATCACAGTTTCCTGACAAATCTGAAGAACATATTAGTCTTCTTACAAAGAAAGAGATAATGCCATATGATTATATTGATTCTAATGACCGTTTCAATGAAACTTCTCTACCACCAATTGATGCTTTCTATAATAAATTAGAGAATAAACCATGTCCACGAAGAAATTATATGAGGGCTCAACTCGTCTGGAATGAATTTAGGTGAATACAGCGATCTCTACATGAAAATTGATATTCTTCTATTGGCTGATGTCTTTGAACAATTTCGATCAAGCTGTCATGAAACTTATGGATTGAATCCTGCACATTATTTCACCTTAACTGGATATACGTGGGATGCGATGTTAAAACATACAAAACAAGAATTGGAACTTCTTACAGATATTGACATGTTTTTGTTTGTTGAGCGAGGGATTCGTGGAGGATTGAGTCAAGTATGTGGTAAACGACGAGCTCATGCAAACAACAAGTACCTTTCTAATTATGATCCAACTAAACCAGAAAATTATCTCATGTTTTTTTATGTTAACAATCAATATGGCTGGGCGATGTCACAACATCTACCATATGGCGGTTTTCAATGGATGGACCCTAATATCGATGTTGCCGAAATCCCGGATGATGCTCCAGAAGGATATATTTTAGAAGTTGACCTCGAGTATCCCAGAGAATTACATGACAAACACAAAGATATTCCATTCTGCCCTGAATATTACAACTCTAAAACTCAAACACCCTGTGTAGCTTGCAGCATTGAAGAATGGATTGATCCTAACTAAAATACATCGAGTACTGAAGTTCAAGTAGTCTACGTGGCTCAAGTCATACATCGATTTGAATACGAACTTGAGGAAGCAGGCGAAGAATGAGTTTGAGAAGAATCTTTTCAAGCTGATGAATAACGCCGTTTTTGGTATGTTCGATTCTATACAATATTTTATTTGTAATCGCATTACACTTCACAAATCTATATATTCATACATTTTTTTTATTGTTACAAGAAAAACGATGGAGAATATAAGGAAGAGAGTTAATGTACATTATCTAAAGAAATGGGAAGGACGATATGGTGCGGAATCGTACATTGCGAAACCGGAGTTCAAGAATTCTGTTATTTTTAATGAGAACTTGGTGGCTGTTGAGCTTCAGAAATTACAAATATATTTGAACAAACCAATTTATGTAGGAATGAGTATCCTGGATTTAGCAAAAACCACTATTTATAATTTCCATTATGATTATATGAAGAAAGCTTTTGGTGGCGGCTGTATCGCGCTATATACTGATACCGATTCTCTCATTTATGAGATCTCTGAAGATCCATATGAAATAATAAGAAGAGATTGTCACAAACACGTCGATACTTCTGATTATCAGGAAGAAAATCAGTATGGCATACTACGTGTGAACAAGAAAGTACTAGGTATGATGAAGGATGAGAACAATGGTGTTCCGGTAACTGATTTTGTAGGTCTTAGATCAAAATTATACGCCGTGAAAAATGCTGATGATGAACTGGATACCAAGAGATGTCAGTGGATGAAGGAAGAATACGATCCTGAGGAGATTGAATCCTTAGTTCGAAATTATGGAATCACAAAGAAAGCCAAGGGTGTGAAAAAATCTATTGTGAAAAATAATATATGTTTCAACGATTATATAGAATGTTTGGAATCATGGAAGCATAAAATTGTTTCACAAAATTTAATTCAGGCAAAGGAACACCATGTATATTCCCTTAAGCAAGATAAGATAGCCCTGAGTCCAGAAGATGATAAGCTGTATTTGGTACCTGGAACATTCAACACTCTACCGTGGGGACATTATTCGCTCAATAAACGTAGAATTGATGATTCCGATGAACCCCAAAAAAAGATTTCAATATTAGAAACATTATTAACCATGTAATTCAGCTGCTTCTCACTCTAATAGAATATTATCAAGAGAATGTTTCAGGCACTAAATCCTCTTATTGTTTTGGGTAACAATTAACAATCTTATGTCTGCCCATTTCTAATCACTTTTTTGATTTTTGAATCATAGATTCATTTTCATGAGACTCTTTGTGATGGAAATTATGTAGAATAACTGAGTCTTTTTTCCCACGAAACATTCCTTCAACAAAATCAACCTTTCCACTTTATGTATATGGTGCATAAGGCTCATGTATTTCTTTTATTGAATCATTCAACCGCTTCCAGTTGTGATAAGCTTACTGCATGTTGTAATTAAGAATTATTTCATATCAATTATTATTTTGCACAATTCCAATATTTGTGGTTTCCGTATGCATTGGGGCACACCTAGAAAAAATAATTGAAGGCTGAAACACATGTGTAAAAAATATCCTGAGAATTATAATAAAAGCTTATCATTTTTGCGCTCCAATGTTTACGGTTTCCGTATGCATCTACTACAGAAAATGAACAAAATTGCAAGGATGAATGTATAAGACTGCTAAATTTAATATTTCTACTTTTTTATGTCAAAGGATGAGTCTTAAGAAATGAATTTAAAATGCCTGAAGATTATCCACACTTAAAGAAGTAAAATACGATCAATTTCTTCTCATAGTGTTTCAATTCACCTACCTATCCATAAGCCTATATCCTATACAAAAGATAATCATGCATAACAACACTATGAAATAAAATACATTCAATGAAATAATCATCTATTTAACATAATCAATATTTATACTTCAGTTTGATGTTGATAACCATCATCTTCCTCCTGGTGTGGAAAAGGTAGATATTCTTCCAACCACTCTAAGTATTCTGCTAACCCCAATTTTTTAAGTTCATCTACAAGTTTTCCTATATTGATTTTATGTTCGAGAAATAGTGAGCATAATTCTACAGCCTCTCTGTATTTTCTTGCAAATTCCAAACAAGTTTCCACATTATACATCCTATTTAATCCATATATGCTCTCATGATCAGCATCCCAACGCATTAGCTCGAATAATTCTCCAAGATAACTTACACCGCTTATGAGATCTGAAATATCTTTTTCAATTTCACGATACATTTTGTTGTTGTAAGCATTAAGAACAACATTTATTTTATGCTGCATTCAATCAACTAATTGTTTTTCATAATATGCATAGGATAATATACCATATTGACGTTCATGTTTATTTGATAAATTTTCTCAAAACTCTAATATTCACTAACAATTTGCATCCATTCTCCTTTTCTTGCTTCTCTGTAACCTCCATCATGATCCACTAACACATAAGTTTTGTTATCAATCAAATTCAACATAACACATTTTCTTTCACTCATGACTCCTGATTTCTTGTTTAAGTACTTTTAATGATGCTGTTGTGTCGAATAAGCATAATTTGCAATTTAACTCGATATTCTATACGAAAATCAAATCTTCGCTATTTCTTGGCCGATTTAAACGAATCAAAAACTGAATCGCCATCGAATTTTCGGCAGAAAACGATTTTGGGAGTCGTTTGCTTAAAACGATAAGAGCTATCCGAGCGCACAGACTCAAACGTCTTATCGCCCTTGCTTACGTCGAAGCGGTGTCGCCATCGATGTTAACACATCGACAACATTTCAATTTATGAGCTCCCGTCTTATCTGGCGCACGCGCCGCCAATCTCTTACATATATTCTTTGATTTCTCGCATTCACATGGGTAAAAAGCAAATTTTAAATATAATGTTGTTTTATTCAGAAAATCTTTTTTGATAAATACAATATTTAACATAACACATTTTCTTTCACTCATGACTCCTGATTTCTTGTTTAAGCACTTTTAATGATGCTGTTGTGTCGAATAAGCATAATTTGCCATTTAACTCGATATTCTATACGAAAATCAAATCTTCGCTATTTCTTGGTCGATTTAAACGAATCAAAAACTGAATCGCCATCAAATTTTCGGCAGAAGACGATTTTGGGAGTCGTTTGCTTGAAACGATGAGGGCTGTCCGAGCGCACAGACTCAAACGGCTTATCGCCCTTGCTTACGTCGAAGCGGTGTCGCCATCGATGTTAACACATCGACAACATTTCAATTTATGAGCTCCCGTCTTATCTGGCGCACGCTCCGCCAATCTCTTATACATATTTATTGATTTCTCGTATGCATACGTCTAGCTTGATAGCGTGTTGGAGGGTGTGGTTGTGGGTTCGATCCCGCGCTATGGTGAACTTTTTTCCTCAGCTTTAAAATAATTAAATTAAATAACGCAGTTACTTATTCCCTCTCCGCTAGATGGCGCTCATGAAAAGTAGGAATCTAAATGCAGTTACTTATCCCCTCTCCGCTAGATGGCGGTCATGACGATCATCGCCTCGCCAACCTTGAACGGGACTTAGAAAAATTTCTAAAATTGACTAAATATTGCAAAATGAACCTTAGAATTCCTTATGGGATATTACATGTAAAATTGACCGATTTTGGGCTGGGTCTCTCCTAGCTATACTACTCTTTTGATTAGACATAAAACAGTTTATACACTTAACAACATTGGACTTCACCTGTTAGAGCATATTCCGATTCACTGATGCCTACCACTTTTATTTTTTTAAATCTCGGCTTGAATACATGTCAAATCCTTTTCATTGCCACACTTAAGAATAACAAATCTATTTTTAGTTGGTTTACCCATAGATAAACCAGCCCCCTTTTACTTGTTTGACATCTTTTTCAGGACAATTTTGCGTAACAACCAAAACTTTGTTATCATTTTGAGTTAGAACAGTAGCATAGGACGTCTGAAAATTTTCCCCAAGAAAGAATTAGGCAACACGATAAAGAAGAACAAGAAAGTATAAGACAAGTGTTAGAAGACAAAAAAAAAGAATAAGAAAAATCTTAGATGAACAAGATAGAATTAGAAATTAGAAATATTATTAAAATTAAGTTATTAAAGTGTTACAAAAATTGGATGGACAAACAAGGAACTCAGACTTTGTGTTGGAATTTTGGAGAAGAGGGACATATAAAAAAGAATTGTCCACAACTTCAAAGTAGCAATGTGCAAGAGAATTCCAGTTAGATAGTTTTGCGGGCGAAGACTGGCTTACTCCAACCAAGCCTCAACATCATTAAAAATCAAAATTTCCCGACTGAGTTATGAAGGATCTAGCTTGCTTGTGAAAGGAAGAATATGTGGTCGGGATTGTAATATTGTTATTGACACTGGTTCATGTTCTACCATTGTGCTAACTGATGCTTGCAAAATTGACTATCCCAATAGAAGTTATATACTTGAAACTGTAAATGAAGTGACAATATCCGTCATTGGTACTCACGAGGCAGATATTCAGCTGGGACAATAAAAATTCAGACATTAAATATTTGTTGCGGAGATTTTGGACGAAGTTTGATTTGGGCTAGACATCATGAATAAATTTGGCTTCAACCTGCACCTCCAAGACCGAATACTCAAAATCATTGAAGAAGAGTTATTTATGTCAACATCCGAATCTGGAATAAGAAAAACTAAGGTAAACAGAACCATTACGATATCTGTATGGTCTGACAATCTCACCCATGTTAAAATAGAAGTTTCTAAGTGCAAGGAGGTACTGGTACTCGAAAGTAACCCAAAATGTTTGTCAAAGGAAATGATTTTAGAAATCGCATCAATACATCCATCAAGTGAACATCCAATTATGCCGAGAGTTTTAAGCCTGTCCGAAGAACCTAAAGTTTTAACGAAAAATGAAGTAATTGCCTGTGCGGAATTTATAGTATCTGTCAATATCTCAAGCAGTCAAGGAAAAACCTTGTGCCAGAACGGAAGAGAGAATCATTTCTCAATTTCCTAACCAACAGAAGGCGAAATTTGGTGATTTATGGGAGAAATACAAATAACTATTTTTTTGTGGAAACAGATCTAGGACGAACTAATATGGTACAACATTGCATTCTCATGAGGAAACAAAAGGTAAATGAACCTTCAAACAGTACTTGATTCTCACCGGTTGTCTTAGTCACAAGTAATGGCTTGACTAGGTCTTGTGTTGATTACAGAAAATTAAACGAAATCACAAAAAAGACAGTACTCCTCTTCCCAGAATAGATGATATACTGGATTGGCTGTCAGGAGCGAAATGGTTTTCTACTTTGAACTTGAGAAGAAGATATTGGCAAGTCAAAATGCATCCTGAGGCTAAAGAAAATACAGTATTTTCAGCCAACACTGGTCTATGGAAATTCACCGTAATGCCATTCGGATTGTGCTATGCCCCAGTGACTTTTGAGAGATTGATGGAAATTGTGCTACGTGGACTCATTGGAAAGAAATGTTTAGTATACCTTGATGATGTGATCGTTTTCAGCGAAACATTTGAGGAACACTTGAAAAATCTAGAGGAGGTATTTCAACGATTATCAGAAGCAAATCTTAAGCTTAATCTCGAGAAATGTGCTTTCCTAAGAACTGAGGTGAATTATTTGGGACACATAATATCCGCAAAAGGTGTAAGAACAGATCCGGAAAAGACAGAAGTGGTTAGTAATTAGCCTGTACCAAGGAACAAAACAGAACTGCGAAGTGTGTTCATATTATAGACGGTTCGTAAAGAGTTTTGCTAGTATTGCCCGTCCATTGCATCGACTAACTGAAAACGAAATAACTCATAATTGAACTGCAGAACGTCAGGATGCTCTCGAATATCTGAAAGGTACTTTGTGCTCTTCTATTGTTCTGGCTTGTCCCCAGTGAGAAGGAGAATTCATCCTAGATACTGATGCCAGTAAAACAGGAATTGGGGCAATTTTGTTCCAAAGAATAGGAGTGGAGTATGTACTAGCATATTACTGTAAGATTTTATCAAAGGCTGAACAAAATTACTGTGCGATGCGGAAGGAGTTACTAGCTCTTGTCAAGGCAATAAGACATTTCGACAAATATTTATACCGTCAGACATTTGTTCTACGGACCCAGAGCCCAGAAGGCCAGATAGTACGCTGACTCCAACAACTTCAAGAATATGACTTTAAAATTAAACATCGTCCTGGTATTAACCACAGAAACGCTGATGCACTCTCAAGACGGCCTTGTGCAGAATACTGTAAAAACTGTTCAAGACTTGGAAAACAATTTGCCAGAAATTCTTAAAGTAAAACGTACTTTGATAAATGGCGACCCAAACTGGAGTTCGGAAGTACTCAAACAAGACTAACTGGATCATAATGATATTGGACCAGTTATGAGGTGGAAAATGGATGGAGCAAGACCTACTTGGCAGGAGATGTCAGATTTGTCTCCTATTATAAAAGGCTACTGGTCATTTTGGGAATATTTAATAATTGAAATTTGAAAAGAAAATGGGAAAGTAATGATGGTAACACTGTTAATTTGCAAATGATTCTTCCACAGAAAATAATCTCACAAGTATTGCAAGAAATTCATTGTGGAGCGAGTGGTGGCCATTTAGGTATCAATAAAACATTATCGAAGATCAGAGATTTTCTACTGGTTAGGAAGTCGTGCTGGGGGAGTAGACTGGTGTCGGCGATGCGATACCTGCTTTACCAGTAAAGGCCCAAATACCAGAACCCGCCATAGGATGCAGCAGTACAATGTGGGTGTCCCATTTGAGCGAATAACCATCGATATTACGGGGCCATTTCCAATAAGCAGCTCTGGAAATAAATGTCTCTTGGTCATCATGAATTATCTCAGTAAATGGCCAGAAGTAGTCGCAGTTACAAATGAGGAGGCAAAAACAGTGGCCGATGCCCTAATTGAACATTAGATAAGTCGGTTTGCTGTGCCGTTAGAGATTCTTTCGGACCAAGGTCGAAAGTTTGAGTCGGAAATCTTTCAGATTGTATGCAACCTAATGGGTATAAAAAAACTCGTACAACTCCACTGCATCCACAATCCGATGGAATGGTAGACAAATTTAACAGAACACTAAAAAACTGGGATAAGTGTATACCGCTCTTCCTAGTGGCCTATAGATCTTCCACTCAGGAATCGACCAAAGAATCTCCAGCTGGTATTGGGCTTGCTAGAAATCTGAAACTTCCGTCTGACATCTTGCTTGGTTCACCAAGCGAACCTCCCACATCTATAGTTGCCTACATTCAGAGTTTGAGGCAAAGACTCGAGGAAATACATCAACTTGTTGGAAAACAGTTGAAGATTTGTAGTGATCGAATGAAGGCCTGATATGATATTCCTGCAGAATCGGGACTATTTAAAGCTGGTGATAAAGTGTGGTTGTATAATCCACAAAGACGAAAGGGTCGGTCTTCAAAGTTTGACAAACAAGGGGAGATACCCTTATGACGAGGATAAACGACGCAATATATAGAATTCAGAAATCCTCACGCTGTAAAATGAAAGTGTTCATATCGACAGACTTTCACCGTACATAGGGATTGAGCTGACGTTTGTTTGATCAGGACGATCAAGGCTAAGAAAGGGGCAGTGTAACGTGGATACTTTATCCTGTACTACTGTTGTTATTTCTTTTAGTTTGTATTTGTTCTAATTCTTTATTTGCTAGAGTTGTTTCATGTATAGTTCATTAATTAGTTCTAGAGTTGGTAGATTTATTCTTAAGCCTTCCAGAAATGATGTGTGAGGTATACTTTGTCACAGCATTGTCTGTTTGACAAATCTCTAGAATATTATTATGTGTATCTAGATAATCATAGGACATTCCCGATAAATATAATGTCATGATTCAGATATATAAAGCCGTGACGATCACGAGACACAGTCAGTTTATTGTATCAGTCAATTGGAGACATAAGCCGATAGTAGTTGAAACGCGATAGTCAAAGTGACAAGTTGTGACAGTTGTACTACAACAGAAGGTCTTGTACAGAGTGTTTGAAATAAACGTTATTGGAAGCAATCTGCGAACTTTTGAGTATTAAGCAAGTGTATGTAAAAGAATTGCTTGTATTGATATATTGGATGTAATACACATACTAATGGTTGTCGTGAATTATATCATGAGGATCAGTCTTCATACTTCAACTCTGAGACGTTAAACAGAAAAAATACTAGAATCTACACCTGGGTAGCGAGGCACCTCAAGAGAATTTTCAAATATGATTGGAAAATCATAAGTTTAAGAATGAGTATGATAGGTACCTAGTTATTTCTTGAGGTAATCAAAAACTTTTAGAGTACATTTCTTTGCACTACCAATAAAGAGCATATAAATATCACTTAATAATACATATACCTACCTATTAAAATTATATTCATAAATCATAAATTCGAAAATATATGTGCTGGGTATTTCATAAGCTAGCTTAATTCTCAACAAAGTTAAGCTTCAGAGAAAAAATCTTAAATACCAACGAAGAACACATAACCGCCGCACTAAAGGAATATTCAAATAGTATTTATTGGAAACTACCATAAATTTAAGAATCTTTGCTATGCTTTTCTTTAGTTTTCATACCTTATCTTCGAAAAATCAAAAAAAGGGTGACTTTTTCCATTAATGAGTACCTACATAAAAGCACATAATGCAGTAAAATTTTATTTAAATATGATTGGGATATAGCAAAATCCAAAATGTGTCTGGTAGGTATTTCTTGAGCAAGCAAGTTAAGCTTTAGAGAAAATAAATATTATTAGCATCAACGAAAAGCAAATAGCCATAGATGCTTTACTAAAGGAATATTCAAATATAATTGGGAAATCCTAATTCAACAATGCTTTGAGTTAAAAAAAAGGAATTCCAGTGACAAGAAAGAGAGTATTTTGAATTATCGATTTTTAGTATTTTATATTTAGCGTGTGCTTTTTAAGCTAACAACTGAAAAAGCGCAGAAAGGCATACTTATAATAGGTATTTCCAAAAACATTTTTGTTATTAGAATCAAAATAACTCAATAACTGCAATATTTAGGTATAGGGAACTAGATAGTAGGTACTTTGTTACTGGTTTTCGATCCTGGTTGAAAATAACCGAGATGAGTTTTGAATCACCGTGTATACAAAATGGAAGTTATCAAAAACATAAGGGGTTATAAGAAAAATAGACGATTACAAAGTTGATTTGGTCTTGGGACTATAACCCCCCAGTTCATGATTTTGATTAATACAAAGTAACGAATTCTAGATTTATTACCTACTTTATTAAAGAGGCAATAACTTGAAAAGTTGTCAGCAGAGTAAAAGCCTATATTGCTGTAATCGGAAAAATTAATATTTATTAATTAATAATATATAGAATATAGGGAGTTTCATTCTAAACAACATATCACCTTGAACATATATTTCTCTATAGATATATTAGGAATGCAGCAATTCTAAAGAAAACTCTATAAAGATGTCCCCTGGTTTCGGATTTTTCATTATCATCTGCAGATAATCGTTCGCTACGCATTTTTTGATGTTTAAATTAAATATTAACACCCATTAGCCACCATGTCTTGAAAACAGAACATACAGACTCTCTTTTTTTATCAATCTCTTAGAAATCGTTTGTGAAACTCAAATAGAGTGATAAAATCGTATTTGGGTTTCTATTTTTGGAGAAAAATCAAGTTAAGGGCATATATTTATATGATGAAGGAAATTTTGCATAATATTTCGATCACCTGAATGCTAATCATATCCTTCTATCTTAAAAATAAAGTACATGAAAAAATATACAGCCAAGAACATTTGGAAAAGAGAAAACATAAAAATATAATTCATAACACATATCATCTTGATGTAAATAATGTTTAATGAAATTTAGATAATGTTTTGAGACATATTTTTATAAAAACTACAGCGACTTATTATAATCACAATTCTCCAAAACTTCGAGTCGACTCCTAACAAAAATAATTTTTTTGAAGACAAATACACTATTTTATAAAAATAAATATTAATTGACGTAGATATCTGAAATAAGCCTTATTTTGATCAGAGGAATATGTGTTAGACTTTCTATGAAGACCTTTTTAAATCAAGTGTATATAAATTGAGGTTTGTCAAATAAAAAGGCCGAATGCAATTAGACCAAAATATTTTATCATTTAGAAAAAATATTATAACTATATATAACGACATAAGAGCTTCTTATCAGTACATATAATGTATTCTTATCTCAATATATATATGTATATGGATTTTTGAGATTATCCATTATATAAGTAGAAGAAATTAGACTATATATTTTTGAACATTATACTAAAACATAATTTGATAAGATATTTTTTGGTAATCTGTCGAGTGTGAAATTAAATACATATACCAAAGCATATATTTTCAGAACAAGTAATACGTCAGCCTGTTTTACATATCCAGTAATACTGCATTATGAAAGTAAGTACACAGTTGAGACATTTTTTTCCATTTTTATTTATAAAAGTAAAATGTACTAATATTAATGAGCGATTGATTGCTCGTAAAATTTACTTAGTAAAAACAAAGATAATATATTCTTTGGTAAAAGTTAATTCAATATTTTATTATTATTATGAAAAAACTGGGTACCTATTAGGGACATTTCCCTCTATGGGCACCTCGACCTTAACGTCTTTTGTACCATCCCGTGATGTACTATTGTACTGTTATTTCTGGGTTTAGATCCAGCTCCTTGAAATAATTGATTAGTGCTCTTGCACCACAGGCTTTTAGGTCCTCATAGGTGGGAAACGCCCTTCCTAGGACCCTTAGTCTTTTATCCGCTAAGGTTTCGCATTCGGTTGGAAGGTGATTTACAGATTGTTTTGCATTTGTGCAAAATCTGCAGGAATCATCTTCAATAAAACCCATCTTTTTCAGATGATTTTTGATGGGATAATGACCTGTAGTGATTCCAAATAAGATCATTTCTTTTAAGGAGAAGTAGGTTACCTACTTTCCTTTGAGTATTGCCAGGCGTTTGGCCTGACTGGCTTGCTGTAGGTTGTGCCAGTACTTGGTTTTCAGCCTCGATTCTCACTTTTTTATATCTGTTGAAAAAGAAGAAACTCCAAGTAATCTCCAAATTTTATTGTATTTTAAATTAAGTTGTGAGACATGTTTCGGTATTGTACTACACCATTACCAATCACATAAAGGTTCTGTAAAAACAGTTTAATGTAAATTCTAATTTAACTTAAAAATGTTATTAAATCAAAAAATATCAGAATGTTGAAAAAATGTTGTGAGAAGAATGTTAAAAACTATCAAAAACAAAACAAAATGGTTTTTTCAGATGCATGAAATAATGTTTTTTATAATTTTAATCCATATACCAGAAATTCCTTATTAATAAAGTGCAAAAATTTCTAAATTAACGTTTGTCAATAATACCCCAAAAATACCCAAATTAAGTAATTAAATAATTGAAAATAAAATAAAATTTTAAAAAACTAAAAATAAAAAATAAAAATAAATATCGTCACGTTAGAATTCTATTTTATTTTCAATTTATTAATTACTTAATTTGGCTATTTTTGGGGTATTATTGGCAATCGGTAATTTGAAAATTCTTGCAATTTATTAATAAGGAATTTCTGGTATATCGATTAAAATTATAAAAAAACATTATTTCGTGTGAGTATCTAAAGAAACCATTTTGTTTTATTTTGTTTTGTTTTTGATAGTTTTTAACATTCTTTTCACAGCTTTTTTTTAACATTCTGATATTTTATGTTTTAATAAAATTTTTAAGTTAAATTAGAATTTACATTAAACTGTTTTTACAGAACCTTTATGTGATTGATAATGGTGTTGTACAACACCGAAACATGTCTCACAACTTAATTTAAAATACAATAAAATGTGGAGATGACTTGGAGTTTGTTCTTTTCACCACTTTGAGATCATGGACTTTTATTTACATTCTTTATTTTTGTTTTAACATGTTGCTTTGCATATCCACAGAATGGCTCAGGGCCTATTGGAAGCCTTTCAGAGCCTTTTTTGGCCGTAGAGTCAGCTTTTCCGTTGCCTGGAAGGTTCTTGTGCACTGGTATCCATATAAGGCAAACTTTGTTGCCTTTTGCCAGTTGTACAACACCTTTATGGCATTCTTTTAACAGTTTTGAGGTTTTAGCAACATTTGCCACTGCTTTGATTGCGGCCTGGCTATCACTTGCTATATATATATATATATATATATATATATATATATATATTCGCCCCCTGTGCTTCCTTTTACGAATTGCATGGGTGCATTCTATAATAGCCATTATTTCTGCCTGAAAAATGTGCAAAACCCGCCCAAGGATCTCTGAATTTCCGTGGAAGGTCCACAGACCTCCAGACCGGCTCTGCCATCCCTCAGTGAACCATCTGTGTACCAGGTTAAGGCCTCCCTTTCCGTTTCCACATCCACTTTTGTTATTTTTATTTTGTAGTTTCTGCTGAAGCAGAGTTGTGTTCCCATATCATCGACTGGAATGTCTTTTAGATATGGGATTTTGTTTAGAACACTGCAGTGTCCTGTCACTCTCGCATATCTTGTTTTGAGTGCAATAGGATTGTCACGAGAACATGCAGGACGTTTAACGTCCGAAATCCGAATTTGCCGCCGATGACTGTAAAGAAATTTTGCCGGATTCAAGATAATTTTGTTCAATATGGCCAATAAAATGCTCCATAAAATCGTATTCTTCCGATTTCCGCTGATGAAGCAATGCAATTAAATCTGATATCTTAAAAGTTATCGAACAATTTAAGATTTTTTCAAAAATTATTTTAATTATCTTAACTTTGGCATGCTACAGTATGTATTAAAAAACGAAAGAATACTAAAACAATAACAAATTTAATAATCTACACAAAAAATATTAATCAATAACCTATTCAAAAAAAACATAACAATACTTTAAATGTAAATTTACAAGAGTTCAAAGTGCCCCCCATTTACTTCTGAACATGCAATAAGTCTTGATTCCACACTAGATGTTGCATTTCTTATTTCTGCAGGGTCTAGATCTGCAAAAGCATTTTGTACCCGATTTCTCAGGTATTCTGTCGATTGCACTGGAGGACGGTTATTATAAACTTTTTCTTTTATGACCCCCCACAAATAAAAATCTAGGGGCGTTAGATCTGGTGACCTTGGTGCCCAATTCCAGGGACCCAAGCGCCGAAGCCCCCTGTCCTCAAACATTTCATAAAGTTCTTCGGTAACTTCATGGCTGCAATGAGCTGGTGCTCCGTCAAGCTGATACCAGCAGCTTATGACTTCGTTGATTGGCAAGTCATCTACAAAGTCTGTAACGATGGTGCGCAATATTTCAAGATATTTTTCGCTGTCCAGCAGCAAAAACGTTGAAACTGAATTTAACTTGAAACTTTTGTTCTTTCGTCAAATGTGGGTTTGCGTCTGCCCAGAAATGATTACTTTTTGAATTAAAGATTCCTTCTCGCGAAAATTTGGCTTCATCTGTCCAAATTATTTTTTTCATAGTTTTCATCTTCTTGGTTTTTTAGAAGAAACATTTCGCAAAATTCTTCTCTTCTAGGACCATCAAGGGGGTGTAGTTGTTGAACTTGTGTGAACTTAAAGTCATGCATGTTGTGCTGTTTTAAAATTCTTTGAATTGACGATCTTGCAACACGTAAGTCGTGTTCAGCGCTTCGAATCAACGCTTGAGGGTTTCCGTAAAAGTAAGCCAATACGGTAATTTGTATTGCTTCATCACCGGAAATCGGAAGAATACGATTTTATGGAGCACTTTATTGGCCATATTGAACAAAATTATCTTGAATCCGGCAAAATTTCCTTGCAGTCATCGGCGGCAAATTCGGATTTCGGGCGTTAAACGTCTTGCATGTTCTCGTGACAATCCTATTGCACTCTCCATAAATTGCAAAAAGGTTGAGCAGATCGGCATTTGTGTATTCTTGATTCATGATTGTGATTAATTTCAATAAAAAAACTATGAATGAGACAATTTCTAATCTTACACTTTGACACTGATATAAATAAGTGGTAACTATGGTTACCGTTTTGATGCGTTCCAAAGTTAAGGTAATACAAAATAATTGTTGAAATATCGGAAATTGTTCAATAACTTTTAATCTATCAGCTTTTGATATGGAAGTGGTTACATCAATAGTAAGGTATTTTAGTGCAACAAAATACAGGGTGTTCTATTTGAAATAAGAAAGTTATTAACGTTAGAAATTAAGTCATCTTTACATCGATTTTTCTCTAATAATTTCTCAGGAAATTAAGAAAAATCATAATGAAATCTTTAAAACAATGTGCAGAGATTCCAAAAATTCCAACTCCATGTTTATCAAGCAAATAACAAAAAAGTTATGATATATTCTCGATCAACTCGCATTTGTAGATTTTTAACGAATAAAATTAAATAACTCTAAAACTATTAACTTTAAGTATAGGGAAAGGTATATCCATTTTACTCAAAATTTTGTGTAGAATTCAAAAATCTATCAAAATATGAGGTATCCCATTTGAAATAACAAAGTTGTTATTACTTCCGGCAAAACCGGAAGTGATTTTTTTATGAAAATATTTTCCAAAGATAGTTTAAAATGTCTAATAGAAGCCATATAATTTTCAGATCGATAGCTTTTGTTATTCTCCAGAAATTTCTAATAGGCCATGACCGTGGGACACCCTGTATATATATATTTATAGGCTATTCATTCATGTCGGAATGGTGGCCGCTCATCTGAGCTCTTCTAATTCGTTTATTACGGTGAATCACTCTGTTTTTTTTTCGTTTTTTTTTAATTTATCTGTGAGGTTTATAATTATTTAAATATATTTAGAATTGTTCTTTCCGCTATCCTTAGGTTTTCCTCATTTCTAATTGTCAAGCACATTGTCTCTGCTCCATAAGTCATTGCTGGTCTTATAGCAGCTCTATAGAGTCTTAAGTTTGTGTTTTTACTCAATTGTCTATTTCTTATTAGTTTGTTATATTTGCAATATCCTCTATTTCCAGCCTTCACTCTCTCGGTTACTTCTATGCTCCTGTCATTCTTCTCATTCAACATTACGCCCAAGTATCTGAAGTTTTAACTTAACTAGTCCATTATCTTGATTTTATTGGTGTTCTCCGTTGTATTTTTGCTGACAATCATATATTTAGTTTTATCTTGGTTAATGTCCAGGCCTCTACTTTTCGTTTCTTTGATCAGGTTACACATCTTAATCAGGTGACTCTTGCTTCTTGAAATAAGGGCGAGATCGTCGGCATATCCTATTATTTGCGTCATGTTCTGCGCTATCACGGTACCCTTTTCTATCGCCTTAATTGCTCCGTCCAATATTATATTGAACTAATGCATCCCCTTGTCTCACACCTCTGTCAGTAGCAAACTCTTTTGTGTAGCCTTCCTTTGTAATTACTATGTTTCTAGACTTATTCATTGTCATTTGTGTTAGTCTAATCAACTTGTTTGATACGCCCTTTTCCTTCATATCCTCGAATAATTTTTGTCTGTTAATACTATCAAATGCTTGTTTAAAATCTACAAACAGTATATGTAAGTCAACTTTTTTCGATTGTTTGCGTCATGACATGGACAGCATCTATTGTTGATTTCCCTCTTCGGAATCCGTATTGGTAATCACCTAGTTTTAGCTCTGTGATTCTACTTATTTCATTTATACCATCTTATACACTGTGTTGAGAAGGGTTATCTCTCGATAGTTTTGGCACTTAGTTTGATCTCCTTTTTTGAAGACTGGTACTATCAGCCCTAAATTCCATTCTTCTGGCATTTGTTCTTCTCTCCAGATCTTTATTATTAATTCTCCTGGTATTCCGCATATGTTGGCGTAGTGTTCTCTTTCTCCTGTCTGAGGACTCATAATTTCCATACATAACCATATCATTCTTAAGTTTACTTTTGTAATATGCTTCCCATTCCGTTTTAATGATTTTTGCGTATGCTGCGTTCCGCTTACTTAGGCCTCTTTGTTTCTCAAATAATCTTTTATTATCTTTGCTGACCTGTTCTGTTTCGATAATCATTCTTTTAACCCACTCAGATTTTTCTTCCGGCAGCGTTTGTCTGCTTTTCTCTTTTTATCTTTGTAGTCCTCCAATTCTGTATCTCCCCCAGTGGTTAGCCATTTTTTCCGTGCTTGATCTTTTTGTTCCTTCTTCTCTTCACATTCTTCGTCATACCAATTCTTATTTCGTTTTCTTTCTTTTGGCCCTAATATTTGATCTGCAGTTCTCATTATGCTATTTTTTATTCTATCCCATTTTTGTTCTATATTTTGTTCTGTTTTTTCCAGTATTCTCTCTCTTAATCCTTGTTTATAGTTTTGTCTCTAATTTTTCGATGTTTCATTGTTTTCTGACTCTTATATTCTTGGTCTTCTATCTATTTTCAATTTTATCTTCACTACTACTAAAAAGTGGTCCGAGTCTGCATTTGCGCCCCTGAATGTGCGTGTATCGTCAACAGATTTTAGCCATTTTCTTGATATCAGTGCATGATCTATCTGGTTGCCATCGTTTGTTCCTGGTTTCATCCATGTTTCTTTGTGTGGTTTTTTATGTGGCAATTTGGTGCTTATGATATATGGGTAGGTCATTGTTCCGAAATTGCAGAGTCTCGCTCCGTTATCGTTAATTCTGTCATGTATTGTCTCTTTCCCCGCTACATTTTCATTATATTCCTCTTTTCCTATTTGCGCATTAAAGTCTCCGACAAGTAACTTTATATCGTTTCCGGGAATGTTCTCCCATACCTGCTGTAGTTTATCATTTGCTTCCTGTGTTGGTGGATATATATTTATAATCGTTAAGTTTGCTTGCTTATTTTCAATTGTTATTGTTGATATTCTTCCATTTACTGCTTGGAAATGTATTATTTTATTTCTCAATTTCTGTACGTGCTCTGTCTTGAATTTCCTTCTGTCTTTCTCTCTCTTTTGCTTATGTCATAGTTTATGTATATCCTGTCTCCTTCCATATTTTTTAATTTTTGTTTATTTTGCATGATTTTCTCTTTCTCCTCTGCACTATCCAATTCTATCAAGCAAGTTTTCTCCGCTAACTTGTGTACCGCTTTTATTTGCACTTGGATTTCCAGCTGGGTGTCCATGAGCTTAGTTACTGCTTCTGTTAATCCATTGGTGTCCGATGTATCTATTTTGAGGTCAGTCATTACCACGTTATTCTTTCTCTTTACTTTTTCATTAAGTTCCTGAATTATTTTTATCTTTTTCAGCTACTCCTTAATATCTTCGTTCTCCTTTTCTATATGTTCGTACATTTTGTTCAGTTTCTCGTTTTCGTTCTTAGGTGTTTAAATCTGCTCCCTAGATTCTTTCTGTTCTCTCCGCATTTCTCTGGTTTCACTTTTTATTTCACTTATCTCCACTCCCATCGCCTGCAGCAGATCCAAGATTTTGTCTAGCTTGTCTTCTTTCTTAATCATTGTCCTCCTATTTTTTCTAACTTCTGAGCTATCTTCATCTTCCTTATCCCTTCTTCTTTTATTGCCTTCGTCCGTAGAGTCGCCCTCTATTATTACCGTTATGCGTGGGTATAATGAACGTAAGGATCAGTGTCTCACAAACGCAATTTAAATGTAAACCTAAAATCTAAGAAACTTTATGGGGATGCTACTCTAATGAAAAACTCTTCCAAACTTATTCCAAGCTTTCGGTAATTTATTATTCATTATTACCATCCTCAGGGATACTTTAAAAACATACAAATCAAACACAATCACAATTTTACATCTTATTAAAATACTATTATTTATGTGACTCGTGTTCAGGCAATCGATGGAATGATATTAAAAAAATTGACAGAATAACAACGACTGTGATGAGTGGGTGGCTACTGAATCATATTTTTCATTTGGTGGAGAATAGTTTAAGCAAACTTTCAGTACTGTTATATTATGGACATTATTATTTTCTCACTTAACAGAATTAGCAATTTTAAATATTCGATTTATAGGAGTACTACTTTGGTACATTTTGGTACCAAAACATAAAGTTATAAAAATCTAGAGTAAGGAATCCTTCTACCTCAGAGTCCTACTCGCACGAAGAACCAGTCCGAACACCAACCCATATTCATCCAAACACATACCAATAGAGAACAGCACGATAATTTCTCCTACAAATATCTTAGGGATTCTTCGGCATGGAAACCTTCAACTTCAAGTCCCAGTCGCAATAACAAGTTCTCACAAAACAGTCCAAAATCCAGCCATAGTGTTCAGAAATATACAATAGACTTTCAGGTACGGAAACCACCACATATAATCCCACCGCCACTGAAAGTGTGACAGTACTTTTACTTAAGTTATAACACATACACAGAGATGTTCAATTTTATATAAAATATATGGATTAGTGCCATAATTAATTTTGTAAGATGCCTGGGTAAAGTAATCTATATTTCATGAATCCCTGGAAGGAATGTGAAAGCTAACCTCTGCAAGAAGCTTTGGGACATCAATTACATTGTTGATAATTTTGAAAAGGGTACTAACGAAAAAGAAACTTCTGTTCTCGAGAGTAGTAAGATTTAGAAATTTCATTAGATCACTACAATTAATTTAATCAGATAAGATGCCCATTATAAGTCCAACTCGTCTTAAACATTTTCTGGGTACTCTCTTTACACTTTCTTTGTGAATATTATAAAAAGGTTACCAAATTTTTCTGGCACACTCGAGCAATGATCGTACTAGTGTACAAGCAATATCCATTAATACCAAGATTTTCTTTTACTGTTAGAAATACAAACAACAGCGGTCTCATCGCTTTATTAGCGATTTTTTTAAGTGTGTGTAAAATGAAAGTTCACTCTATTCAAACTCCAAAAACTTGTACTAAGGTTTTTCAACTATACAGTACCAGTGTGATATATTCATATTTATTGTTAAGTGATTTTCTGTGCGCCAAATAGAGAACAAATTTAGTGAAGAATGGCAGTTATTGGGATTAGTTTTGTAAATGTTTAAGTTTTCGGCAAAAACTTTAAGCTGGCAGTCATTAGAAATGGTTTTGATATCGTTTAAAAAAATATTGAGAAGAAAAGCCGAAAGATAGCCCCCTGACAAAGATTAGAAATGTATTTAATCTTTGCCTGATGTTACGACCATTTCTGATAATAAATAGTTATATATTATACAAGGGAAAAAAGTATTACCTAGATTTAAGCTCGAGGTTGATATCTCATATTCCTCCCATTATTTTTTTCTGTGACGGAAAACACGATGATTTAATATTGAAAAAATATTACAATATATAAAAGTCAAAAAATTATCCAAGTGAAATTTGAAGTTTTAGAGTGGTAGGCAACAATTAGACAGGCGTTGCTAAGGAAAACTTTAAAGTATATATTATATTTACAGTTTGTTTCACGAATCATGGCTATTGTTTGTAATCATTCACGAGCTACGTACATATCGCTATACGTCTCATCGCATCTCATTATCATGAAATTCTCTACTACGTTTGTCGATCTAAGCTACGACATCAGTATGTCAAGCTTATGTCCTTTTATACAATGATAGGGCGCTGCACATATGTCCGAAGGCAACGCAATATTTATTTCATAGGCGTCACAAAGTCATTGTGACATTTCAGATAATTCAGGTGCATACATTTATATTTCATAACTCAAGCAATAAATTTGTATTTTGTGTGTCTGCATTATTGTTGATAATAAATTTTTCACATTATGTTTGCTTATTTAATCAATCGATAATTTTTCTTCTAATTATATAAACTTCCTTGAATGCCATATCTTAGCTCGAAATCGTTACGCCATTGATTTACTTCCGTGAAACAAACCCGAGAAAAAAGTACTCACTTTTCCCGTGGGAAAAAAGTTATACTTTGTCACCTGTCAGCAGAGATAAAATGTCAAACATTTTTCCCGACAAAGAAAAAAGTATTTTATTTTAACACCTTGCTTACGATCTAGTAAATAAATTCAGAAGAGAGAATTCATGAAATCCCACTGCTTTTAATTTTTTAAAGATAACACATTCCTAAAAGGTACGCCTGTCAGGCTATTGGCTTTCTAAATTATTAAAATAATGTTTTTGACGACTGCGGGATACAACGGCACTCAACTCTTCGATAAAAAAACGATCTTGTGATGGTGTTGATTTATAATATTTATTTGCATTTTTTTGAAGTATTGAACCTTGAAAATATAATAAAAGCTTCAACAATAAAGTGAATGTTGTCATAAAACTTGGAAACCAAAGTACAGTACAGTGAATAAATAGTACCAGTCGGTGCAGGAAAGATACAAATTATTTTCACCAAAATCAGCACATTTCAAATTTTGAAAAAGTAGTCATGAGTCAAATTACACATGAGTGTAATTTGACAATTGTACCAAATGAACATTCTTCCTAATTCTCGAATATTCTATTGTTATTTACAAAAAAAAAATGTTTTGCATTTCATTTTAGGATATTTTCGTAGTTTTATTATATATTCTCTGTTATTCGGTCAGATACTAAATTTGGACGAGATAATTTTCTGATCTCGGTTTCATCTGTACGGAATATAGATAATTATATTTTAAGAATTTTCCTCATTTATATACCTATCGTTTAGAAAAATATCAAATCGATAACTTTTCCAGTACTGAACTCACAGCAATAATAGACCAGCTTATTATTTATTATTGGACCCGCAGTCAATTACCTACTTTGTCAATGAACCTGCATACGTTTTAAATAATATTGTACTGAATACTCTTGCTCTTGTTATTTAGCAATAAAAATAAATACCAACCTATAATATAATTGTAACTAGATAAAAAATGTATGAACAGAAAATTATTACTGCTGATAATGAAGAAATCCATTGAAATGAACAATTTTCAGGTTAGCTTTTATGTGGTACCCGCTCTCCTTGTAATCCTACTGGTATTTGTTAGAGGATCAGAGCAGGATAATAAAGAAGTTCTAGGCGAATTTATTACAGCAATACTGAACTTTTCTGTTTTTTTAAAAAGACTGTTCCCAACATATCCAGACGCCAGTCGAGATGGTGAGCATCTATCAAATTTTCTATAGTAGTCCTACGGGATACGATACTATTTTTTGAATAAAATTATTCGTTTAAAATTTATTGGCGATTTCTCGTTACGATTAAATATAAGCAATTTGCAATATTTTTTAACTAATTAACTAATGACATTTCTGACAGATGGGTTTGAAATCTTTCCTGTTTTTTATCTAAATTCAAGAATTTTGCCCTCACGAAGAGATTAAACATTCATATATATATATATATATATATATATATATATATATATATATATATATATATATGATAAAATAGATTTTTGTTGGGGATGCAGTCATTTAATAAATAAAATTCTTTGGATTATGCCAAGCTTTCGAGAATGTTTATTCTCTTCGTCGGGGCAAACTAAAAATCGTTACAAATTTTTTTAATTACATAATAGATTATTAATTAAAGTACTTACATTCGTGAATTTACATAAAATTAACCACAAACAGGAAATATTTCATAGTCAGCAATCAGAAATGTCATTAGTTATTTATAAATGTCATGGTAACAGCATATCTAGAGTTGAAAGTGTCTAGATTCAAGTTTTCTTAGAAAAGATTCATATAGGAGTTATCTTTGTGTTTGTAGCTCTTTTTTAACAAGTCACACATTAAACTTAAAAATATCGAGGCAGATATAAGTTTAGTAAAAAGAAAAAGTTATTACTCAATTATAAAAAAAAATATTTATAACAGTCTTAGAAACACATAATATAAATAGATATATACCCGTACACAGACTAGACTATCTGAATTCGTAGGTATTGCAGTATAAATTCAAGTTTATTATGTCAATAATATTATTTACTATTTTTTTAGGCATTCAGATTATTTGTTAATTATATATAATCATATTCTCTCACAATACGACATACATAACTTTAAAATGAAATAATGGAAAACGTCAATTACATAAAAAAAAACAAGTCAATCTCTCTCACAAATTAACCTGAGAAATTTATTAAAATAGCAGATATATCTAATAGAGAAATATTAACATATATCATCTTTATCGTATTCTCTCACAATACGATAGATACACAAAATATCCTGAAAAGCATCCACATCGTATTCTCTCCCAAATCAACATGTAAGAATATTTTAAACATTTTCCATGTTATTTAATATATTTTAAATAGTGATATCAAAAAGCAAATGACGAAACACAAGGAAGGAAAAAATCATCATATTATATCTCACTATAGGTTAAACATGAAATGAAAATCCTTTTGAATCAACTAAATTTCTCTCACTAATCAGTTGATCTAGAGATCTCGAAACTCTTAATATTTGTTGTTATAAACTTTTATCCTTCTTCAGTATAATATGTATACGCATATATACCCATCTATTATAATATACCAAAACAGAAAAAAAAATTGACAAATATAACTAAATAATATGAGAATATAATTAGCCTATACCTACATTTTTACCATCTATCCCACGAACAAACATTCTTGTAACATCCCCATTTTACCAAATGTTTAAGAACTATGAAAAAATTGAGGCCAATATTGATATATTCTGTTGTAATATTTCCCAAATCAAAAGGATATTTGTTTAGTAATAATTGTTAAGCTACGACTATTTTCTTTTCCTCTGTCATTATATCTTAAGTATTTTTATTATTAAGGCTATTTGATTATTTGTTCTTTAAAATGCCCATGTATGTTACACAAAACCTATGTTTTTTTTTCCTCATCCTATAATTGGATATCTGTTGGATGTTGTAAAATAAATAAATAAATAAATAAATATAGAGCTAGGTACATATTATATTCACACATATATTTCAATTTTGAGAAATATTTTGAGAAAAATTATTAAATTTATTATTATACAGATTTAATATATAAGAATAAATAGAACTAAGTCCATTAATATCTGAACGTTTATTCATAGTATTATTATGTTTTTTAATATTTATCATTTCTAAGAAATATTAAAAAACATAATAATACTATGAATAAACGTTCAGATATTAATGGACTTAGTTCTATTTATTCTTATATATTAAATCTGTATAATAATAAATTTAATAATTTTTCTCAAAATATTTCTCAAAATTGAAATATATGTGTGAATATAATATGTACCTAGCTCTATATGTAGGTATAGGCTAATTATATTCTCATATTATTTAGTTATATTTGTCATTTTTTTTTTTTCTGTTTTGGTATATTATAATAGATGGGTATATATGCGTATACAGATTATACTGAAGAAGGATAAAAGTTTATAACAACAAATATTAAGAGTTTCGAGATCTCTAGATCAACTGATTGGTGAGAGAAATTTAGTTGATTCAAAAGGATTTTCATTTCATATTTAACCTATAGTGAGATATAATATGATGATTTTTTCCTTCCTTGTGTTTCGTCATTTGCTTTTTTGATATCACTATTTAAAATATATTAAATAACATGGAAAATGTTTAAAATATTCTTACATGTTGATTTGGGAGAGAATACGATGTGGATGCTTTTCAGGATATTTTGTGTATCTATCGTATTGTGAGAGAATACGATAAAGATGATATATGTTAATATTTCTCTATTAGATATATCTGCTATTTTAATAAATTTCTCAGGTTAATTTGTGAGAGAGATTGACTTGTTTTTTTTTATGTAATTGACGTTTTCCATTATTTCATTTTAAAGTTATGTATGTCGTATTGTGAGAGAATATGATTATATATAATTAACAAATAATCTGAATGCTTAAAAAAATAGTAAATAATATTATTGACATAATAAACTTGAATTTATACTGCAATACCTACGAATTCAGATAGTCTAGTCTGTGTACGGGTATATATCTATTTATATTATGTGTTTCTAAGTCTGTTATAAATATTTTTTTTTATAATTGAGTAATAACTTTTTCTTTTTACTAAACTTATATCTGCCTCAATATTTTTAAGTTTAATGTGTGACTTGTTAAAAAAGAGCTACAAACACAAAGATAACTCCTATATGAATCTTTTCTAAGAAAACTTGAATCTAGACACTTTCAACTCTAGATATGCTGTTACCATGACATTTATAAATAACTAATGACATTTCTGATTGCTGACTATGAAATCTTTCCTGTTTGTGGTTAATTTTATGTAAATTCACGAATGTAAGTACTTTAATTAATAATCTATTATGTAATTAAAAAAATTTGTAACGATTTTTAGTTTGCCCCGACGAAGAGAATAAACATTCTCGAAAGCTTGGCATAATCCAAAGAATTTTATTTATTAAATGACTGCATCCCCAACAAAAATCTATTTTATCAAATAATAAACCAGTCAAGAATTCAGAATCAAATATATATATATATATATATATATATATATATATATATATCCAATCCACACATTAAAAAGCAGAAATTGAAAAGAAAACTTCAAATCGCAAAATAAGATTATTTATTATTTTTTACTCAAAACTTTGTCTAAAATGACTCTTTTCAGCATTTTATGACCAAATAAGGTATAGTATGTCCAATCCACAAATAAAAGTGCAGAAATTGAACAAAAACTTTAAATCTGGAAATAAGATTATTTAATACTTTTTACTCATAACTTCGTCTAAAATGTCTTTTTTCAGCATTTTAGGACTAAATAAAGTAGAATATGTCATATCCACATATAAAAGTGCAGAAATTTTAAAAGAAAAACTTTAAATCTGAAAATAAGATTATTTAATATTTTTTGCTAATAACTTCGTCTAAAATGTGTTTTTCCAGCATTTTAAGTCTAAATAAGGTATAATATGTCCAATCTATGCATAAAAGTGCTGGAATTGAATAAAAATTTAGATCGAAAAATAAGATAATTTAATATTTTTTACTCATATTTTCGTCTAAAATGTCGCTTTTCAGCATTTTATGAATATATATATAATTATATATATATATATATATATATATATATATATATATATATATATATATATATATATATATGTATAAATATTTTTTCTTGTAAATGTTCTTGAGACAAATTGAGAAGGTAAATTGTGGGTATTCTTGGGTTTAGGGCTCTGGTTAAATAAATGCACATTTATTTCATGTCAAAAAGTGAAACGTTTCGACACACTATGTGGTCTTTCTCAATCAAATAAAATAAAATAAAAGTTAATTTTCTAGTCGAGAATAAAACATATTACCGTAATAAATGAACTTATTTGGAGATAACATACCTAGGACAAAAAAATAAAAAAACATTCTTGTGAGACCCAAAGTAATAAATTAAACCAAAATCTGTTAAATTAAACAGTTTTTTACGACACCTTTTTCTTCTTTTTCATTGTGATTTCGGGTGGATGTAGCAAGATTTTATAATTTAATTGATTTATTCCGTAGATGATTAACAGAGAGTTGGTTGACAGATGATATAGCCGGATTTTACGTAGAGGAAATTGAGATTATTTATTTGACATTATAATTTTCTATTTATTGCTGTTTGTGTTGGTGGGGGACAAGAAGCGTGGTATTGGGCATTATATTATTCTATGATTATTCGAAATGAGGACATTGGTATTCAGACTAATACTTATTGCGTTCTATAGAATGTTGCCGTAAATTAGGGAGATTTTTCAATTCTGTTTTTGCATTGACTGTGTTTGGATTTTTCTTTATAAAATTCATTCAGAATTCCTTTTAATTTTAATTTTATTTATTTTTTATTTATTTCAATTTATTATTTTATGGGTGAATAGTTATGTAAGGGATATTATTTAAGTTTATTAGTTTTTTAAGAATTTTATTTCATTTTATTGTTAACACAAGATATTTTAAAAATCTGGAGGATACATTTTCTTTTTCCACAACCATGTTAGATTGATAATGGGTCTATATAGACCCGAAACATATCCCATCATCCCTGTTAATTTTATGCAAATATATTGTGGAGAAGACTTCGTGTTTAATTTCCATTAAAACATCACTCCACTTTGAGAATATGGAATTTTTCATCAAATTTATAGTGGTATTATGAAAAAGTGTGACAATGTAATAAATGTACGTATTGTCCTAGCATTTATTGATGTTATTCACGTTAGACGTCCTAGCGTAATCTAGTTATTTACCAGATAAACGGCTGAAATATAATCATCGAGATTATACACAATTTGAATAAAAACAGTCATAAAATAATATATTTATATATATTATTAGTATAAATTATGTTTCATACACTTCTGCTATTTATAAAAAAGAAGTTATTTAATACAAACTACGTTATAAAATATTAATATTATGTATATAGATATATATATATATATATATATATATATATATATATATATATATATATATATATATATATATATTGTTTATAGGAATTCTTGAGCCTTGTGTAATTTATTCTTGTTATGATTCTTGGGATTTGGGCTTCTTGTATTGATAATTTTTAAGAAAATGTGTTTAAATAATAGTACATTTATTTCATGTCATTAGTAATAATTAAAAAAAGAAATTAATAAAATTTGACGTTTCGATCCACTTTGTGGTCTTTTTCAATTATAAGTTTAGAAAATAAGATAAAAATATATAATGATGAACTGAAATAGAAGATTGTTGGTATAATTTCTTGGGTAATGAGAAATATTTAAGGATACATACCTACGACATGCATTGGAAAACCAGTATTTTTTTTTTATTTATTCTATTAGTCAACAATGAAATCAAAAAAAATCAAAAAAACTCTTCTTTCTCATCCTTTTATGTGTAATATTAATAGATAATTGTAACTAGAAATGTATTCATGTAGATTTTCAGTTAATTTATATTATAGATTGGGAGAAACATACCTTAAAAACAACTCAGATATTTCGTATAATAAAATAAAATATAATTCAATTAACTCCCCATATTTTCACTTAATTATTCCATGGGTTTTTTTCTTTTTTTCTTGGTTGTCATGTTAACTTGTTGTATTGTTTTTCTTGATTATTTGTATGTGATTATTTTAGTTTTTTGAAAATTTTTATAAACCTCTTTGTGCACGTTTTGATTTGGTAATGGCGTAGCAGGAAATACGAAATAGATTGCTTCAAGGTTATTTTTGAGGACATATGGGCAGTCTTACGAGAGACAGTCGTTTTGTTTTATTTTTGCATTATATTTACAAAGAAAATTGAAAAATTGATTTGTAGTTGTTATTTGGTTTTATATAATATTGTTGTAGATAACACTCAGGTTTTTTGTTTCGGTTTTTTCATTGACTACATTTGGATTTTTTCTTATATAAATCGTTTCAAGAATCTCGCGTTTAAGTTTGTGTTTTTCTGTTGCTAAAATTTTTGTTCCTTCGAAATTGAAATTATGTTTCTCAAGTTTTACGTGTTTTGTAAAAGCTGTTTCGTTTATTTTATCGTATTTATGACCTTTTAATCGGTTTTCAATGTATTGAGTCGTTTGCCCAATATATGATTTATTGCAATTCGAACATGGTATTTCGTAAACAGAATGGGTTGTTTTGTTTTTTATTGTTGTGGCTTTTAGTTTACTGTATGTTTTTTTTAGTAGATTTTGTGGTTTGTAACTAACAGGTATATTATGTTTTTTGAATACATTCTGTAATTTATTAGAAAGGTTGTCTATAAACGGGAGAGTCAGGTAGCTGTTGTTTTTTTCTTTGTTTTTATTTCTGTGCCGGTTTGTGTTATAAATTTTCGAGATTTTGGAATTGAAAATTGAATTGATTAACTTTGTGGGATATTCGTTTTGTTCTAGGACTAATTTAGCTTTTTTGATTGGTTTTTCGCGATATTGTGGGTCCGATAGTTTTATTGCTCTATCTGCAAGGTTGTTTATTACTGCTTTTTTTTGTGATAAGGGATGTTCTCATTTGTAATGTAAGTATCTACCTGACCAAGTTTTCTTAGTGTACCATTCTGTGTGTATCTTATCATTATTATGGTGTAAGGTTAGGTCGAGAAAATTTATTGTGTTATTAGTTTCTTTTTCTATTGTGAATTTAATTTTGTTGTTATATGTTTGGAATAAACTCAAAATGTCATTTTCTTTATCTTTTGGTATGGCAGTTAGGCAATCGTCTACATATCTAAAGAAGAAAGGTATGTGGAAATCTGCTTTCGGTATTATTTCGTTTTCAAGATCTTCTAGTACTAATTGTGCGATAGTTGTATCTTTCTAATAAATTACAGAATGTATTCAAAAAACATAATATACCTGTTAGTTACAAACCACAAAATCTACTAAAAAAAACATACAGTAAACTAAAAGCCACAACAATAAAAAACAAAACAACCCATTCTGTTTACGAAATACCATGTTCGAATTGCAATAAATCATATATTGGGCAAACGACTCAATACATTGAAAACCGATTAAAAGGTCATAAATACGATAAAATAAACGAAACAGCTCTTACAAAACACGTAAAACTTGAGAAACATAATTTCAATTTCGAAGGAACAAAAATTTTAGCAACAGAAAAACACAAACTTAAACGCGAGATTCTAGAAACGATTTATATAAGAAAAAATCCAAATGTAGTCAATGAAAAAACCGAAACAAAAAACCTGAGTGTTATCTACAACAATATTATATAAAACCAAATAACAACTACAAATCAATTTTTCAATTTTCTTTGTAAATATAATGCAAAAATAAAACAAAACGACTGTCTCTCGTAAGACTGCCCATATGTCCTCAAAAATAACCTTGAAGCAATCTATTTCGTATTTCCTGCTACGCCATTACCAAATCAAAACGTGCACAAAGAGGTTTATAAAAATTTTCAAAAAACTAAAATAATCACATACAAATAATCAAGAAAAACAATACAACAAGTTAACATGACAACCAAGAAAAAAAGAAAAAAACCCATGGAATAATTAAGTGAAAATATGGGGAGTTAATTGAATTATATTTTATTTTATTATACGAAATATCTGAGTTGTTTTTAAGGTATGTTTCTCCCAATCTATAATATAAATTAACTGAAAATCTACATGAATACATTTCTAGTTACAATTATCTATTAATATTACACATAAAAGGATGAGAAAGAAGAGTTTTTTTGATTTTTTTTGATTTCATTGTTGACTAATAGAATAAATAAAAAAAAAATACTGGTTTTCCAATGCATGTCGTAGGTATGTATCCTTAAATATTTCTCATTACCCAAGAAATTATACCAACAATCTTCTATTTCAGTTCATCATTATATATTTTTATCTTATTTTCTAAACTTATAATTGAAAAAGACCACAAAGTGGATCGAAACGTCAAATTTTATTAATTTCTTTTTTTAATTATTACTAATGACATGAAATAAATGTACTATTATTTAAACACATTTTCTTAAAAATTATCAATACAAGAAGCCCAAATCCCAAGAATCATAACAAGAATATATATATATATATATATATATTGCTATTACTTTTTTGGATCTAGCTAAAGCATTTGATACTATAAACCATAAGATTTTACTCGATAAATTGCATAACTATGGCATTAGGGGCAACGCACACAAACTCATTCAAAACTATCTAAAAGACAGGAAACAACGTGTAAATGTAAACGGGTATTTTAGCGATTTTTGTGAAATTAATACTGGCATTCCCCAGGGAACTGTTTTGGGACCTTTGTTATTTATATTATACGTGAATGACTTGTTGACCAGTATGCCGGAAGATACAATTGTATCCTTTGCAGACGATACAGCTGTTATTTCTACCGATAAAAATTGGCAGGGAGTTGAAACTAAAAGGAACCATTATCTGGATAACATATACACATGGCTAGCGTTAAATAAACTATCCTTAAATATTGATAAAACAGTTTTTATGACATTCGGTAATTATTGTCTTCGTGTTCCTGATACTATTAACGTGTCTATCAATGGCGAATCTTTGAAAAGAGTACAAAGTTGTAAATATTTGGGTATTATATTTGACTACAGAATGAACTGGAATGAACATATTGAATACATCCTAAAGAAAACAAAGTACATAGTTTTTATATTTTACAAAATGTCTAAGATCATGACATCTGATACGCTAAGATTATTATATTACGCTTTTTTCCATAGTATCATCAACTATGGTATTACTGCTTGGGGGGGGGGCATGTGCAACCAGTATCAAATCACTGCAAGCTTTACAAAATAAAATAGTCAAAATAGTCAACAAAAAACAATACATAAGTCATAAAAATCCACTAACTATAGATCATATTTTCTCTTTGGAAGCTCTCAAATATCACTATGACGAACTGAGAGGGCAATTTATGAATTCAAATAGTATCACTAGGAATAAGAGCATTATTGTTCCACAAAGAAACAAAACAGTGAGTATAAAAAATAGTTATATAAGAGCCATAAGACTATACAACAACCTTCCAAATGATCTGAAAATATTGAAAAAAAATAATGCCAGGAAAAGATTATTAAAGAAATGGATTGCAGGGAATACCATAAAAGGAGGATAAAATATGTTTACTTATTGCTTGTTATGTTTTGTTAACATTGGATGACTATTTTACATTAAGTTAAGTAATAATATAAATTTTGTTAAAAAAAAGTTCAAATGTTCTCTTTACTATTATTATTATTCTTTATTCTATATTTATTTATATTACCCTTTTCTTATCTTGAATATTATTTTATTTTTGATCGCCTTGGATAGGCGTCTATTTCATTTTTTTCTGGTACCAGTCCTACGAACAAGTATTATCATATACTTCTGTAGGTTAATATTATAATGCAGTTTTAATTGTATGTATAATACTGGTTAATAAATAAATAAATAAATAAATAAATAAATAATATATATATATATATATATATATATATATATATATATATATATATATATATATATATATATATATGTATAAAGCAAGTCCATAAAGTAGAACTGAGTTTAGGTACATGAAATTGATCAAAAACTTTTTTCACAAGAACCATACTAGAAATTATAGATAGAATTTTATCCTTTACTTTGTTCGCGTCGACATTACAATTACGTCTTACGGGAATAATGTGAATGACAATAAAAGTATTTAAATTTAATATTTCGCAAAGTTTTTTTAAAATCTTATTTATACTGTTTTAATTGACGCTAGACACATATTACTTCAGATCAATATGTCTCTGTGAACTATATTGCATGATTTATTGTTTTTCGCGGGTACGTGTCAATTTTAAGAACTAGATAGATACTCTTGAACAGCCAACATAAAGCTGACTATGAGAAGAAGCAAGGAGTGCACAAATGGATTTCTGCCACATTCAGCATTTGGCCCTGGGACTTGACGGTCATTGCAAATGCTAACTTTATGGGAAATAGGAGTCTTTTAAATAGGAATGGTAAATTATTACGTACTGATAATTGGGATTCGGGGAATTAATACATTTTCTTCTTTAGCTGCTCCGGTAAGAATATTGTTATATTCCTCCCCAGCTCTGTGACACGTAGCCGGGTGCCATTGCACCATTTTGGTGGGTTAAGATTAAGTATCCGCAAAACAGTGACGCCAATTTTTAGCTCTAATTCATGGGAAGGTATATTACAATTTCCCGATGATGTTTCAGATTAATTCCGGGAAATCGCAGAAGAAAATTAATCTCACAGACATGGAAACCACCATACGGGTTTATCAAACCTATTACACTTCCGAACGGCCTGAAGGATTTTTGATCCCCAAAATCCAAAATGTATGACTATTACCAAAATCGAAAATCAGCTCCTTTTCTAGAAGAAGAAAAAAAATCACATATCCAATATCGACTCAGTTGGCTCTGCGCTTTCTGTCAGCATAAGCAACATAGTCGCAACCCAGAATATTAACAAGGATCCATAAATAAATATATTTAAACTAATTGCATGCTGAGTAGGTACAAACGCATGAATTTTGGTTAAAAGAATAAAAAAAGAAAAAATCTAGACCAATTCCCATAATGATTATCATAAGAAATCAATGAAGTAAAACATTATCTCAAATATAATATAACACAAGGATCTCGCATTGTGGGTGGCCGATACATTTGCACCATGATATTTAAATTTACTCGTTCACTGATAAGAGGGGCGAATTTGACTTGTAAAAACTCCACCTTTCCTCCCTTTCAAAAAGAAATGAACGAAAAGAAAATTCTTTTTGATAAAGACTTGTAGAATATGTTTCCTACAGACCTAATTATGTCGTCCAAATAGTTGAAACAGAATGGTTCAAGTTCAAGCCCTAACAATCCATCAATCAATCGTTGGAACGTCGCTGGTATATTATGGAGCCCGAAAGGCATGCGCACAAATTGGTATAGTCCTCGAGTTGGTACTGTGAACGCTGAGTACTTTCTTGATTCCGGTTCAAATTCTACTTACCAATACACACTATGGATGTCCAAGGAAGAGAAGTACTTGACACCGCCCAATTTGGTTAAAATATCCGATATATAAGGACTAGAAGTATAGGTGATGACCAACCACTGTTTTTATATCACCCCCATCTTGATCATTTTATCATGTTCTGCATCTATTAGTGCCTGTTTGAATGGGGAAACTGGGTAAAACCTCTGTTTGATGGGTTCTGTCCGTGTAACGCGAATTCTGTGCATCTCTACATTGGTAACCCCTAGTTTATCCATGGATACTTTCTGGAAATATCCATCAAGAATACTGTTCAAACGTTCTAGCATGTGTAAAATCAGGTCAGTTTCGGATTCTATCGCGTTCGCTCGAAGAGCTTGGATAGTTTCTGATGCAAAAACCCATTTCCCTTTGCGCACATTCGGGACTATTCCCAGTCGTATCCAGAAATCGATACCCAATATTAACAGGTGTCTCAATTCCGGAACAATATAGACATCAATTATTTTCACTACATCCCTCAATTTAACGGGTACCTTAGCAACTCCTAAGCAGACGCAAGAACTATTATTCGTGATTCTATAATTTGTTTGAAAAACTCGACAGTTTCTCGAGTTTCTTCAATTTTACGACACAAGTTAATCAACTCAAAAGGAGATGTTATTTCTACAAGCTTCTTCTTCTTCTTCTCAAAACTTGCATTCTTAGATCATCCTGGACCGGTGTTACATTACCGCGACATATAGGCCTATAGATTCCGTAGCCCCTTGAGTCCAAGCTAGAATTTGGCACCAAAGTTTATCAGCCGAGCTTACGTACTCAGTACGCATGAAATTAATCTGTAGCATATTTTTTTGTGAAGATTGTATACCCTCAACGCGTCCTCTATAAAGTCCCTAGCTGAAGCAAACACTTGACTCTTGTCACCTCGACTGCTACACAGTTCGTCAACTTCCTCGAGAAACGCATGGAAACTTTCACTGTGCTTACCGGAAAATTTTATTTGCCATTTATAAACCGGAATCCTTTTTATTGGACCCCCAACCAGGTTAGAGTTATTCAGAATTATTCCGGCTGGTCTACGAGGGATACTCGTATTTATTGTTTGACTACCACCCGGTTGAAAGTTTGGATGTACTGGAAGTGTTGAAGGCGTTTGATTTATTTTAATAGTATATCCGCTTACTAACCTCAGAACCAGCAATAATTTCGAACGACCATCCATGGTTTCCTGTTCACAACTCTCTATCCTATCTAAACTGCCGAGAATGTGAGCGAACTTACGTTCGTCCAGTTTCTTTTCGCAGATTTCTACTTCTGACTTTTCATCTAGAGTTTCAGTTTGGTTCAAAAGATTACCGGATTTCTACAAAGCCAAACTTCCGCGATGACATTTACGCATGGCGTCAACAGTTCCAACATTAGTTATAATAATAATAATGATAATAATAATAATAATGATGTTTATTGCCCAACAGTAACAAGACCTACAGGCCATTCAAATGAATACAAAAATAAGTGTTTCTTAAAAAACTAAACTATATTTAAAATATTATGTACATCAAAAATAGCATTCAGAATAGTGCTAAAGTGGGAAAAGTTAATGTCACAATTTCCAGAAATTAATTTGAAATTTCTGCACATGTCATGTACTGGAGATTTATCTAAAATATTAGTATTTGCTCGAGATATAGCAAATGGTATTGTTTTCCGAGTTCCACAAGGTACTAAAAAGTTAATCTGTGACAATAACTCAACAATCAATTAAATTGTTAGTCAACTTGTACATAAATTTAACAGAGTTAATTTTCCTACGAGTATGCAGTGGTACAATGTCAAATCTGTTTATTAACTCTGATAAATCAGCGCCTCTAGCCGGATATGTACCATCAACTTTTAGTGCTAGGAACTTTATGAATCTTCTCTGAATTGCCTCAATGCTGTTGATATGCTTAATTATACCTCGTACCCTCTCGTTTTATAGCTCCTCCTTGAGAAGTCTATCAATATCCAGTTTGAACAACATTTCAAAATTAAACAGGAAAGAAAAGAAGAAAAATAATAAAAATATTTTTCCTAGGACACTAAAACATTCAAGGATTTGAGAATAGTTCCGTTCAGCTATTCTCGGAAATGTTCTAATTGGGGAAAAGCGAGGCAACGATACAGTTTCGCCGAACGAAACAAAATTAACAAAAAAATAACTCGTTTCAGATTGTGCAATATTTAAATATAAGAAGCTTTGGCAACTGAGACAACAACAAACCGTTTGGCAATTTAAGGCAATTTAGGCTATGGGGCCCTACGTTGGGTGCCAAAATAATTATTTCCCACAGACACGGAACCCACTATACGGTTTTATTAAACCTATTACACCTCCGAAGGGCCTGAAGGATTTTCGATCCCCAAAATCCCAAAATTTCTGACTACTACCAAAAAGGAGAATCACCTCCTTTTCGAGGAGAAAAAAATGACATGTCCAATATCAACTCAGTGGGCTTTGCACTTTCTGTCAGCATAAGCAACATAGTTGCATCCCTGAATATTAACAAGGACCCATAAATAAAAATATTTAAACTAATTGCATGCTGAGAACAAAAGCATAAATTTCAGTTCAAAGAATAACAAAAGAAAAAATCTAGACCAATTCCCATAATGATTATCATAACAAATCCCTGATTTAAAACATTATGTCAAATATAATATAACATAAGAATCCCTTAGGTAACGACGTTCGACAAAACAATACCAGCAATAATTGATAAGACACAATTGCGCATTGTGGGTGACCGATACATACCTATGCACCAAGATATTTAAATTTACTTCGTTCACTGATAAGAGGTGCGAGTTTGGCTTGTAAAAGGTACGCCTGTTGATTCCAAGGTGTTAAGAAATTTTACAGGTTACGTAGTATTGGCCTCGATGCTTATAACCTTGTGTATAGATGCGCACATGTATGAATCACCGAGTAACCAATACATTTTTGTTGCTGTTATTGACTGACTCGTTATTTGGTGACAGCCCCGCTCTTTTGCACAAGTTGCACAATCACTCCTCATTTTCTAAATTAGTCTGTAAATTTGGGAGAACTTGTGATATAAGTTCATCCTCGGTCTTCACTGTATAACAGATGTCATCGGTGCATTCAATTTTACTATCCACGTCTGTTTCAAGTCGGCCTTCTCCTATTTGCAACAGCTTAGCCGCATAAGCTACTGATTCTAAGTAATAAAAAGCTGACACCTTCAGACACGCATTCTTCTCGTCTGCCAGTGTGCCCCTCTCAATGACGGGTAGTATTTGCCAAAAATCTCCAGCGAGTAAAACTACAACACATCCCATCAAAGCATGGTTGCCACGGATATAGTGCACTCGTCCCACACGATTAACTTGCACTGCTGCAAGAAAGAGCCTCGGTTGCTCGTTTTGCTAATGTTACACGAAGGGGCTTTTTTACTCAAAAGGTTTAGTGTTCATTTAAAAGACGAACAATTAGTCCGTCCACCTTTAAGCAGTGTCGCAGCAATTCCCGATGAAGCCAGAGTTACGGCTATGTGTAAGGTCTTTACAAAGTTGGGCCAGCAATGGGTTCAACACAATTGTCTTGCCTCCCTCCTCCTTACCTCCTGGTACGTCAAGAAAAAAGAATCCAACATTACCACTATTTACGCAATGTATAAAGTATATCATAAACATGCCGTTGTTCAGGAAGTATATAGGACACAACCTAACTTTTATCAACCATGATGTGTGTTTTTTAACAACGCTCGCGGATACTTTTTGGTACACTTTCCATCCTTTATCCACGGATACGACGTATTTCATTAGGCAAACCTCGCTTTTGGCACACCTAACCTAACCTAACTTTTGAACTTTAACATTAAAAACTCTAGCCATCTTGTCGGGGGCTTTTTGACCAGGCATCATTTTGGCAGTAATCTCTGGCAATGCTAGGTAGTATGTAGAAGTTATGAACAGATCAGGACGGCCATACTCATGACGATATCTAAGGCTGCTTACAACAGAAGAAGAGAGTATGACCATTTGCCCAACATCACTGGCGTTTACCTGAGCGTCATATCTTACAGCATCTTGCAAGTCAATGTAGTTTTCTTCTTGCAATTTCTTTAGATTTAAATAAATGAACCTCAAACGTTCACTTTCTATTTTTATGTACATGTCAAACAAGAACTGATGTAAAAGTTGTTTGCAGCATAGTAACAGATTAAAATCATTGTTACGCAGAATAAGATGGTGAGCATAGAACTCAATGCAAGAAACTTTTTTGTCAGCTCATTCCAAAATATAACCGGGTAGTGTATGTAGAGCATCGTAGAACCTATGCGTATCGACAATGCGAGAAAGTTGACAATCGCGCGCGCACAGTACGATATCTCTGCTGGTGGTATGATTTAATCATAGAATCAGTACTCCTAGAAGGTTGATAGAGTGAGAAGTCTCTCACGAAGAAAGAGAGACAGTAATAGGGTTTCGGATTATTTACACTTGCGCGAAAGTCCATCTTATATATTCGCTTATGTACTTTTCTTAAGAACAGTGTTGTCAAACTTCAAATTTCCCGTTTTGGAAGATTTTGAAATAGAAAAGAGAAAGTAAATACCTACCTTTAAGTATTATTTTTTGATTTATATAATATCAAAAACTTAAAATTTATCATGCTTTAAATGAATATTAAAAAAAACAAAATATATTTTTTTAAATTAAGAGTACCTATACCTACTAAAACATTTTGTGATTTGTACCTCAGACTAGGCAATAATGCCATGCCAATCGTATTGTTAGAAGTTATTGATGACTTTTTTTATACCGGTGCTGTGATATAAATTGTTTTCTGTGGTAAAATAAAATTCGTGGAAGATGCCATCGATTATACGTTATGTTTCATATAATATAAACACCAAACAGAACGAAAAATAATTATTACAAAAATAGCTGATATTGAAATTAAATAAATTGGAAATATCTTTATTTTGACTTTAATAACAAATTTAAACCAATATAACAAAAGAATCTATTTTCTAATAAACTGGCTTAAGCCCCATAAAAACTTTCGGTATCGGTAGTAAGTCGATCCAGTAAGGGTCCCTGATTTATGTAGGTATATAAATAATATATATATATATATATATATATATATATATATATATATATATATATATATATATATGCATATACACCTATTTAGTATCTAATATTTATCTACCTGGTAAATATACAAAAGTGGCGATTTTCTTATTATGTTGGAGCATATAACGATTATTCAACACAATGGAAATATAGTTTAGTAAAGTTTTATAGTTAAAAAAATATATTTCAGTGTAAAAACAAAACTTTTTTATTGACCCTTGTAGGTACCGTTTAACATGCCCTCCTATAATCATTCTTTGACACATGCGCAATAGTCTCTAAACCCTAGCATTTCTGTCTAATACATGGATTTGTTGTTTCTCTTTCTTCGTGAGTAGATCTGCTTATATATTCTTATATACCAGCCTTCTGGGAATACAAATTCTATGAATTTCATCCAGTCACCACGGCCGCCATTTCGTTCGTGATGGTGACGTTATAACGCCCGTTTTATCCGCCTGGCACGCATTCAGGATGAATTACTACTTTGAAACTTTCATCGGGTATTTTTCGTATATCAAACCATTATGCTCTTTCGGAACTCTTTCTATTTCTTAAACAATCTGTTTCAGAACGTCTCTAACGATGTGAGAACGTCGCTCAACTTGCTCTTCTTCATCACCTAGAAAATAAATTTGCAAGAACTGTGGCTGCTCATTTTATACGGGAAGAAGTGAACCAATTCTATGGTAAACCTGCCCTTGAACTGTAAATTTTGGACCAAAACCCTGCATGGCTATTACTCTTTCTGCTCCAAATGATGTCATGTTGAAACATCCATTGTATTTCCTGATATAATTTAAGAAATAATAAAAAATAATAAAAAATTAAAAACAAGTACATAAATAGGAAGAGCATAATTTGTGTTAATTTGTGCTACAACAATAATTAGTACCTAGTTCCGTTTTGAAAAAAATCGTGGCGCTACTAACTTCATATGACAATAAAAAAATTAAATAATCCCGATGGCCTATAGTCAGCGGAAAGGTAAATTTTTCAAAATTCATTGAATTGAAATTTTAACAATCTTTTCATTGGTATACCTACATGTTATTACATAAAATTGTCGTATGTGTCATAGCCTTGCGGTTGGAGGTTTTTGTTTTGGCTGTAAGATATAAAGCAGACAGGGTTCGCATTCCACTTCAAGGCAGTATTTTTTTTCTCGCCTATTTCTTTTCAATAAATATACTATATCTATAACCTAAAATTATTTTTGATGATATTTACACTACGGCTCTTTTTTGATAATTTTTTTAAATGTTTGAACGGTCGCCATTTTGAAACTACTTACTGGATATTGCCCAATAACGAACTCGGCCGAGATATTTGAGAGATTGATTTTTTTAGCAAATTTGAACTTGATACCTCCAAAACTGCGACCTCTATCGTGTTAACAAATTTCGTAATACCCCATATATATATATATATATATATATATATATATATATATATATATATATATATATATATATATATATATATATATATTTAAACTTTTGAACCAAATGTTTTTTTGGACTAACTTATAGACATATAACAACATGCCGTTGAAATTTTTTCGAAATTCAAAAGTGTGAACGTTCGCAATAGGTACATTTCTATAAGAAATTAACCTAAAACAAGAACATAAATACATAAGTACATAATTTGTGCTCATTTGTGCTAATAAAAAAAAGTATATACCTCGTACCGTTTTGAAAAATCGTGACGCTGCTACCTTTATAGGAACATATAATTCGTACCATCAAATAGACATTCATATTTGCATTCAGTTTCTAAAAAAACACTTATTAAATTAAAACCCAGCCAAGTGGCCCAACATACAAGGCTAGAGTGACGTGTTTGAGGCAAACCATGGTCGTAACAATGACATATATGCATAGGGTCTGTGAGTAGATACACACTCTCGGCGTACCTATCTTTGCTGTGAATTTTTATTTTTCGCCGCGTTTTTAAATTATTATTCATTCAAATAAGATACATATAATATTTGTTCATCTTGATTTATTCAAATAAGACAAAAATTATATTGGTTCATCTTATTTCATTCAAATATATCAATTTAGTATCTTTCTTTTCATTTGAGCGCACTAAAAAATTTGCACGTTTTATACATTCTCGCAATCTTTAAAAGGATGTGATATAATCATGACTCGCATCATACTCTAAAGCAGCGCGCTTAAAAACATTCCATGAGTTTCGAGTGAATGTTTAACCGAGCTGTGCTACTCTTTCAGTAAAAGTCTTTTTCCGAGTTTCTGCTTCCTCCACAGTCTTAGCGGATCTCTGGGATGCCATATATTCAGCAAATTATTATCGTCGATGATCTGTTTGCTCCAGCGTTTCTGCAGACCTTAAGCTGATCTGCCGCTGCAGTTGTTTGTTTCTGACGTCGTGCCCTTGATTGTTTCGGCATCTCGGCAGCTCGCTGCGATGCCATATAATGAGCGTGTCGGCGGCTTCGATGATCCACCTGCACCGGAAGAGCAGCTTGACGTCTAATTTGTTCAATTCTCCTTTGCTCTGCATGAGAACAAGTCTCTTAACGTCTGGTTACCTTCAAAGCTCTCGCTAGAATCTTGTGACAAATTAAATTTTCTTCTACTCGGCATGTTGTATTTGTAGATTGTTTTGAAATTTGAATAAGATGGATATCGAAGTGGTTTGAATCGTACAGACATAATAGTACGAATACTAAGAAGCTGATATTAAACAAAATCAATATTTGACCACAAAAAAATCCAAACTTTCACATAACTTTATCTCAAAATGTACATTTACCGGTACCGCACCATCTAGTATGAAACCTCTATACTAATATTTCCTATGTTATGCTTATAAACTATGCGTGATTGAGTAACAAACATTCACATTTATAATACTACTAAAGGGCGAGGTATAGAGTGTAGATTAGTTGAGATTTTGCGATATAAAAAGTAACCTTTTATATTCTCTGAACCTAAGCTACCATTATGCAAAAAATCATGTCTATCCCTTGCACAGTGAAAAACGAAAACAAATCTATCCCACGGGATCTGAACATTTTCCGGGATAGAAGTAGCTTATGTCCTTCTCTGACCCCTAAACTTCCATTATACGAAAAATCATGTCCATTCCTTGCTCTGTAAAAAAAAGTAAACTATCCTACGGGAACCGTACATTTTTCCGAGATAAAAAGTAGCCTTCGTTATTCTCTGACCTCTAAATGATGTTGATGCCGCTCTGTGAAAAATAAAAACAAATCTATACCACTGGATCCGTATCTTTAATGGGATAAAAAATATCCTATATGTTATTCCAGATAATAATTATAGTTTCAAACATCCCAACATTTATAATATTAGTATAGAAATTACATGGTCTGGTAAAATAAATTAAAAGCCAAATTAAACACTATCAACCTAGGATTACTCCAAATATTCGGTTGCTACAAAAGTTGCGGAATAAAACATTAAATGCATTCAGGGAAACAAAGAAATAGATCTGGAAAACAATCTTATATGAATTACAAATTTAGTACTGGTAACCTAAGGGAAAGATGACAAGAGTAGGCTAGCCTAGGTGTGGCTAAAAAGTTTCTGACGGATTTATCCAACGACTCAAAAAAATTGATATACTTAATCACTTTTTCACTATAAAAATAATAGCTTTCCCGATCAGAATCTAATAACAATAATAACATCACAAAGAACGTTTTCTGTTTTTCATTGGTCACGGAGGATGTAATGTCCAGGATTTTATATAATATTAAAATGAAAGCTTTGGAGATACCAAAGGAAAGTAATATTAATACTGTTGGCGTTTCCCAATATTTTAACTCCACTTACTCTTTGAAAATTTTGAATCATCTAAAGAAATGGTCTCAGTCACTATTTTGAAACATTATTTCACATTCTCCATAATTCGCTGGATAAAGGTAAAAAAACACAATTCAAGTTAAGCTATAGGTATAGTATTTTACCTGCTGAAATAAAGATAATACATATTAAAAGATTTAATGTAATTATAAATCATATGCTTATTAAAAAAGCTTTCTACTCAGTTGATGAGTATATTGATTGTTATAGATGCTCCATGAACGTGTTTTTTGAGGTTCTTGTTTAATGTATTTTTTGTGGAAATGACCGTATTGATGTTGTGACATGTGTTATGTAAGTACGATATTACTATTATTATTTTGACTAGTTATAATTGTATCTTTGTACAATACTTAGTGCAAAAAAGAAATCTATCTATACCATACTTTCCAATAATATGGAAACAAGCAATAAATGTATTCCTTATCTCAAAAATAAACAACTCTACAGAATTCAAGCATCAGTGCTCAATTTCCATTTTACCAAGTTGTTAAAGGTATAAGAAAAAATAATGCAACTGCAAATTGTTGATTTCATCAAAGATAATAATTTATTACTTGAAAAACAATCTGGTATCCGCTGTGGTTATAGTTATTCAACAACTTTGTGGAATGTACGGAAGAGATTTTTGGAGCTTTAGATGTTAACCAAGTACTGCCTTTATATAAATCGACTACAAAAAGGCTTTTAAATTATTATTAAATCACTTAGTTTTCAGACAGCACGCTATAAAACTAGTAGGTATTTTCATTCTTCAAATCGAACTCAGCCAGTTGTTATGGATGGAATACTAAACTCAAAGATATCAAATTACTTAAGATATAGAACAAACATGTCTCTCAATCATCATACTTTTTCTATAAAATACTCAAAACAAACTGAGACACCTCATTTCTTATACAAAGGGTTGAGTACAGAATTTACATATAAGGAGAAAACTAATTTTATCCATACCATCAGATAACAATGAATTATTTAAACGCATGTTTCCTGTACCATCACGTTTCTACAAATAAATTTAATATCTTTGATTTCCATAGAATTATTTTATCTCTTAAAATAGAATTAAATAATAAATTACTTCAACTGCAATACTGATACTGAAATTATTCTTTCCACTACGTAATTATTTATAGTTCTTTTTATACAGAATACATTATCAGATATATGCATATAACTGTCTACCATGCCCACATTTCCTCTTCTATGCCTCTTATATTGGAGATAGAGTCAATTATTTTTGATAAAAGTTGATTGGCCTCAACAGCATGTAAATGAACTATGTTCATCTAAGAAAACAAAGCTTATCCTAAACTAATAATTTTAGTTTTAGTTTACATGTATCTGAATTTACAGTTTGAGCTAATAAATATTTATTATTATAATTTTTACAATATGCAGCTCAGGTCCGACTAAAACACCCTGGCTCATCAAAGATGGAAAATTGCAACAGCTAATTGGCAAGGCTTTCGTGAATACATAGTATAGAAACATCTAATAAACATAAAAAACAGCATGATGGAATTAGCATTGCAATAGATATAGCTGTGTAGAATCCAAAAAACTCAAAATCTTTGCCGGATGTACACGACGCAAGAAAACATTAGGGATTGCGAATATATGAAGGCTATTTCCGGAAGAACACGAAGACACCGTAAATAGCAGAGTTAGGAGATCTTTTTGTCAACAATACATCCCATCACGAATATCGTCAAAATCTTGACAAATGAAATCAATCCATCGCCATAGTACTGCGTTGAAGAAATCGCCTGGAAATTTAGTCACGGAAAGTAAAGATATTGCCGACATTTTGGCTCAACATATGCACCGAAAATTACAATAATGTTTCTTTATTTTTTCGCTGTGTAAGCCTAGACTTGTACCCTGCATCCATTAGAACTGTGAGTTTCACTTGCACCACCACGTATCAGAAAAAGATGTGAACAATAGATTGGTTTGAAGAAAAGTGAAAATTGCAGCCGATACGAAGGAGTAAACAATGACAGTCTTACAAATGTACATTCTGGAGAAGGTAGTAAAAAAGGCAGTAACGAATGGAAAAAAAGCTGAAAGGAAAAAAGTACGAAGTTCCATATGTTCCATTAGCATGTTAACTCAAGTACCGGTCCTGTCGACGAGAAGGAGTCATTCTTAGAGAATCACAATAGAGTATACCTACTCACATGCAGCTATCTGCTGAAACGCGAAGAACGACCACTATGTAGAGATGTGACGTATAACAGTAAAATATGTTCTTTTGGAGTGCCCTAAGTACGGCTTTAGACCAAGAGAGGGCGAAACTGGGGAATTCAATTAGTGATATTCTGCAGCTAAATCATACTGCGATTAAGAAACTCATTAGTATTCTAAAATATTAAAATTTCCATAGACTCATTTTAATGAATACTAGGAATGTAGTGAAAAAAAACTTATATTTTACTTTGGTGGTGTCAGTAACCAGTAGGTTGAGACACTTTTGTTTTAAATACAAAAAATCAACAAATATCGAAGTGAGGGGTCTTACTAACATAAGATGACTTTGTTAGTCACTTAAAACCTCAGATATGAATGTTGACGTGTGTCTGAAAAATCATTCACCATTTACCAGACCTATTTGAATCTATGAAACATTTGTAGTTATCATTTAATTTCAGATATTCCTTCAGAAACTAAATCTTACGATTTTATAATTGTTGGTGCAAGTCCCTCTGGTCTAGCTCTAGCACACAGACTGTCAGAGAATCCCAAGTGGAAGATTCTTATTTTAGAAGCGGGTGATGAACCATCGTCGCTAACAGATGTTCCATTTTTGTGTGCAGCTCTTTCATTCTCTAATTTTAATTGGGGTTATCGCACCGAGAAACAAGAAGGGTTTTGTAGAGGTTACTATTGATGCTGGATTTGATATGTTCTTGGTGATAAAATAGATTTTTAAAGGTTGCATTGATGGAGGTTTGTGGTACGCTCATGGAAAAGTGCTTGGTGGTTCAAGCGTTATCAATTACATGATCTACACTAGAGGAAATAAGAAGGACTACGACAAATGGTGTCAAGTAGGAAATCCAGGATGGTGTTATGATGATGTATTTCCCTACTTTTTGAAGCTGGAAGATGCTCACATTAAGGTAAAAGATGAAAAATATCATCACATTGGTGGCCCGGTAAATGTGAGTGATATCTCATTCCATACACGTTCTTCTAAAGTGTTTATTGAAGCTGCACAAACAGCTGGATATCCGTATGTAGACTACAATGGAAAAGAGCAGTTAGGAGTAAGTACAGTTTTTAAAGTATGTTATTTTACCTATAATAAATCATAATTTCCAAAGGTTACGAGCACTCTGAACCCATTTACCATTGATCGATGTTTTCATTTTGCTTCTTTCTCGTATAACTTAGAGTGAAGATATTTTCTGACCCATAAGTTCATAGTTATATAAGATAAGCTCTCCCAAATGCTAATTTATCTATCGCAGTCAGGGGCATCATCAAAGTAGATGATACATAAACCTATGAAGTAAATGTCTAGAGCAGATACAACCAGCCACTAAAGTCCTGTCAACTTTCATGCGCCTGTCAAACGAAAATGTACCTATTAATATCATCGGATTGTTATTTGTCTTATCTCTATTTCTTCTCGGTAAGAGGAAGAGATATATCAGATCATTTAGTTAGTACTTTAGAGGAGAAGCTGTCATGTAATAAAAGTTGCATTTTCGAGATTTTCTGTGTTAAAGAGGCTGAATATAGTTTGATTATTAATTATTTTTCTCAAATAAATATGCCAAGTGTATTGTGCCCTACAACGATGTTGCAGCAGAGACGCTGTAGAAAAATAATCATCCGAAATTACATTGCTATTAGTATAACCAAATCTTATTATTCATACTTAGAAATTTATTATGCTTCTAATGGTGAATTATATACTGAATTGATTCTGCACCTGGAACTGAATTTTCACATGAATTAAGGTGTACAACTGAAAGTAGAACCTATTTAAATACAATAAAATTTTTGAATATTTTGAACATTTATTTAACTTGATTTACTGTGCGGTCTTACGATCTTTATGTCTTTGAAGTGATGCTGGGGAGTTCAATGATACACTAATTTGAAACTGATACTATTTAAAATTTGAAATTGAACTAAGGATCTGGATTCTCAGTTATTCAAAGTTTCTATTTCTTCTCGCCTGGGGTACTAAGGCTACGTTAAACCTCAGCGGCCGTTTCCCAAGAAACATACTATCTTCATTTTTTTATATATCTGAGGACTACAATCCAAATTCCTGAATACAAATATCACTGATGTACCTATCTAATATAGAGAACCGTATCAGCTTGAACCATTTTCGCAATTTCTGGTTTTACCTAAAGTAATTGAGAATATTTGAGTCTATGAGCATACTTTGCTGTCTTTGTCTATCTCAACGATAATATTCCTCTTTCATAGTAAAAGCAAAAATTTATAGAGCAAGGCTTGAGAATAGATAATAATACATATAACTGATTTCAGGTCTCTTATATACAGTCAACGACGGGTTATGGTAGAAGATGGAGTGCTGAGAAAGCATATTTGAGGCCCATAAGTAAGAGGAAAAATCTTACCATAAAAACTAATGTTTTGGTTTCAAAAGTCCTTATAGATAACAAAACTAGTTGATGAGAGAATATTTTCATTATTATAAATAGGTATATTTCAAATATTGTAAAATATCAGATATTCATTTATAGGAAACATATTTTGGGTAGTTGTTTTCCCCTCGATGTACACAAATATAAAATAATAGAATGAACTGTGCTATTTGTTAGAAAAAAAGTGTGATTATAATGAGATTGTTGAATGAACGCGATTAGTTTTTGCATAAATATTAATTTAACATGTTTCAGAATAAGCACCTTTTAAAATCACGACTAAAAAGTTAGATTAACCGATCTAAGAATAAATTTCGAATCAAATTCCACAACCGAAAAAGATCCAAAGACAATCTCCATATAAATAATTATAAAGTTAACTCTCATATTAAATTATACGTATTATTCTATTTCTTATTATTTATAAAATGTCATCAACATATATTTTGTTCATTATACAACGGCATTATAATTAAAATTAAAACTAATCGATCATTTAACTCATACCCACATAATATGTATGTACTCTTTGGCAGACAATGAGAATCATGTATTTATATTATCATGAATTTTAGCAACCAATGGTTACGGTTTCCGAGTTACAGCAATGGTCAAGTCTGAAATATATGTATTTTCGGTGTTACCAGATTTCTAAAGAATAACATTTACAACCAAGGAATATACATAGGTAATAGGATAGGTGATATTTACGCGATGTTATGAAATCTAGATTTTGAAATCTATTAATAAATACAATGTTATTACTTATCCTCTTTTTTGAACGTTGAATAATTTTAAAAACTAATAATACATTCAAAGTGTCAAATACACAGTTTTATATACAAATAGGATTTACTTAATTAGTTATTAGTTAATCGACAAACACAAAATAATTTCTATTAGATGCACTGTTGCACAATTATACTCATTATCTATTAAAGAGTACATATTATGTGATTATTAATCAAATGATCTATTAGTTTTAATTTTTATTATAATTTCATTATATAATCTACAAAAGTTTATGATGATGACATATTATAAATACTAAAAAGTAGAATCATATAATAGACGTGATTTAATAAGAGAGTCTACTTCATAATTATTTATATGCTAATTGTCGATCGATCTTTTTCTGTTTTGAAATCGGATTCAAAATTTATTCTTAGATCGGTTAATATAACTTTGATAACTTTGATTTCAAAAAGTGCTTATTTGAAAAATGTTAAATTCATCTTCAAGCAAAACTAATCGCGTTCATTCAACAATGTCATTATACCTAATTAATTGTAAATAGCATTGTATTATATCCCATAAAAATTACAAATGTGTTAGTACTCACTATTTTCAGATGCATCCGTTCCAGCTAATTGGATTTCGTCTCTAATTCCTCTCCCTGCCTTCTTTTTACGCCCAATCGCTGATTTTTTGCTGCGTGGCATTTTCACAGAAAACTTATCCAATAAAATGGAAACACACACTTCTTTGATCACTCAACAACCTGCTGCAATTCACACTATTGAACTAACAAACTACAAAATGAGTTATTATAATAACTACAACTATAATTTGAAGTTCACAACAATGAACGCAAATCGGTTCAGTTCGAGTGTTCCAAATTTGCAATGTGAAAAAAATCACAAACACACAACACACACCAGCTGCAAACAACACTTCCAAAGTATTCTGAAAGTTGCAAGTAGAGTTATTATAATAACTACTACTACAATTTGTAATTATCAACAATGAAAGCAATTAAGTAAATCGATTGTGTTCGATTGTTACAAAAGTGCTTTTGGCGCTATTGCCAATTGTCATACGTCTTGCTCATCCTCATCAGTTATCATAGAACTATAGAACAACTCGTAGATTAGAACAATAATTTTTGAAGCCTATGAAAGGCCGTGTTCGTGACACCACACACACCTGCTATCTCTTGGACACAACTTTGATACGCTCGCGCTAGCTCTCATATTAATTATTGAAATTCAAAAACATTAGATGAAAAAGGCAGAATATATACGAATAGAGGAATCGTATACAAAACGACGGTGACATATTATTTACACGAATAAAATTATAAAGTGTAATAATTATGAAATTGTATCTATTAAATATACCTATATGGATAAGTATGTTCACCAAATTCATTCAAATACAGATGCAGAAAATATGCTTACACACGGTGCAACTTGACTGGAACAGTTAGTTCATGGATGTAAATACCTATAACAAAAGCTTTGCAGTAGAATTGAATAGAAATCTATGTATTAGTTTTTTATTAAGCATGTTTTAAATTATATTTGGAGAATATATTCGCAAGTATATTTTATAAATACGGAGAGACGCAAATACTTATATTCGGTATATTTCTTTTACTTTAAATTACTATCAATTATTATTTTTCTCAAATAATTTATAAACCTAATTAATTTAATTAATGGAATAATAATTAGACTTAATCTCAAATTTAAAAATAATACGGACCTATACAATAATATATATTAACATATAGTAAGACATATACTTTATATAGAAAACAAAAACTAATTTAAAATACTTAGTTAATAATCTAGATAGATTCAAGTTGACACAATATTCGTAAGATCGTCATAACTATCATCATCTATTTTGTACCTGTAACAATGCTTAATATCGATAAGTTTGGAACTCATAAGGGGTTATGTTATTTTCTTCATTCGAAAATTGCAATTAACCGTTTAAGTACCTCTAGTATTGGTCTATTTAGAAGTATGTGTTATATTTGGTACATATTCACTAATGTTGGCGTCTGTCTTGAAAACACGAAGAGTGTGGATCAATTCAACTGATTGATACTCTAAATCAGTGACGTGACAATTTTGAAATAAGGTAGAGTATTTCAGTTTTTTTGCGCATCAAAGAATTTCATATAATATTTATTATCAAAAATAATTCTGTAAAAATTATGCATTTAAATAACCTGAAATATCATACTCATTTTGTGACGCCTATTAAATAAAGATTGCGTTGACTTCGGACAAAAGTGCAGTACATTATCATTGTATTGAAGAAGATAAGCGCTTGAAATACTGATGTAGTAGCGATAAACGTAGTATAGAATTTGATAATAATTGAGATGCGTTGAGACGTACAGTGTGATTGATGTACTTAGCTCGTGAATGATTGAACGCAATAGCCGTCATTTGTATAGCTTGGTTGATTTTGTATTTCAAAACGTGCTGGATTTTTTTTGTTTTTCTCCCTCGATTTCTGTCTTGAATTGTGCCAATTTCGTATCGAATTAATAATCATTCGTTATACGATTAGCATACATAGAATAATAGACTATTTCATTTGTTCATAAGTGCACATAATTTTATTCATTTAATAATAATAATAAGTCTATATATTCGAATAGAAATAAGGTACGACAATTAGCATTCATTTTCGTATTTGAGTACCAGTACCATTCTTTGCTAATCGCCCTAATTCTGAGCATACATTATAAATACATTTCTTCGTGTCTATACTAATTTGAAATTAAAATATTTGAGGGAATATAAATATTGAATTTGAGGCAGTTTCAAGAGGCTCACTCTTCATAGTTCTTTTTCCCAATGAAGAAGAGACATAAGTCAGTGCTCTTATCTTACTAAACAAAATGGATAAACTTGAAACTATAAATTAATTTGAATATTGCTAATTTCTTTAGAAAAATTATAAATCTGAAATAAAACAACTATGATAATAATAATAATAAAATTTTTATTCAGCTTAGCATACAAATATACATTCTAAATCATAGTAAATATATTAATAGGTTGTTGACTTATTATAAGACCTACAAACCCCTACCGAGATACGTATAGCATCTGTCTGTAAGACATGAACTCAATAATGAACCAAAATTTTCAACCTTAACAACATATACATACAAATGCAATACAAATAAACAAATAATAATAAAATGATAGGCTCTCACAAAACAGTCCAATAACAAATACTAAATATCATTTTTTATCTCATATCAGAAAAATTTAAGTATGGAACCTTCCAACCTAAGAGTCCTAATCGCACGTAGAGTCAGTCCGAACACCAATCCAGATCCATCCACCAAGAGAGAACAGCATAAGAATTTCTCCTACATAAGTGATTTTTTGATATGGAACCCTCCGCCTGTAAGTCCCAGTCGTACTGACAGACTTTCACAAAACAGTCCAGTGACACAGTTTATAAAAATATAGCGAAAAATCAACTAAAACTGAGCTATAGAGCTGAAAGATATTCGTTTTTATAATTCAGGTATGGAACACTCCACTTAGGAGGCCTAGTTACACTTACAACCAAAAACAGATCATTATAATAAATTCTACTAATATGCATGGTAAAAAGACCATCAAAATGTAATCATAGAGTTCAAAGATATACAACTCTTAGGTACGGAACCCACCACATAGAGTCCCACGGGAAATAAAAGTTAGGCTTTTTCTCTTCCCAAGATCTATTACTAAATATTAATGTTTATATATTCGTAAACAGTCTTGAGTATGGAACCCTTTTACCTCAGAGTCCAACTCGCACGTATAATCAGTACGAACACCAATCTAAATCCATCCACCAACAGAGAACAGCATAATTTCTCGTAGATATATATTCGAAAACCTCCGGTATTTTACTATTAATTAATTTGACTATTGCTATTTTCTTTGAAATAATTATAAATGGGAAATTATCAACTATGATAATAATAATAATATTATTTAGACAAACATACAAATCTTGATTTTAAAAAATAATATGCTAATAGGTTGCTAACATATTATAAGCCCTACAAAACCCTACCGAGATGCGTATAACATCTGTCTGTAAGACATGAACTCATTAATAAACCAAAACCTTAATAACAACTTCTGAATATACATACAAATGCAATACAAATAAACAAATAATAAAATGAAAATACAACAGAACTATAAATAAATGTACAAAAATGAAAGAGTTCAACATATCATATAAGAAATATTAAATATTTAAAAGGTAATTTAATAATCTCAAAATATCTTATAACTTAATAATAATTAGATATAAAAAATATTTATACACTCCAATTTGATAGATTTATTAGAAAATGTATTAAAAAAAAATCGCATCAACTCTGGATTTGAACCCGAATACTCCGCTTCACAGTCGAGCATTATTCCACTGGATCACCGTCGCTACAAAAATTGATGAACTAATATATAATATATCCCAGCGTCGATAAATGATAAATGCGAGTTTCAAAGCCGTAAATTTGTAGGAAGAATATATTAAAAGTTACCAAATAAATAGAAGGAAATATCCGATCGCGATGAAATTTCATACACTTATTAAAGAAAATAGAGTGATCAAGAAGCTTTTTTCTAATTTTGAATATCTTTTTTCGTTTTTGAGATATTGAAAGTCATATTGTAGAAGTGTGAGAACTGCAAGCTTATTTTCAACCAGTGATGAGCTACCCGAAATATTAGAGATAGAGGCATAGTATGAGTGAATGAAAGTTTAAGAAATGTCCAAATATTGTTTTGAAAAAAAAAATCAACCCTTTAGGACCTTCCATAACCGAGATATGGAAATTCAAACCTGGACGTTTTCTCCAATATAATAATAACGTAGTCTAATATATGTAGCAAGACAATGGTGACAAATTATCTCAATTCTTAAATGTTAATTTCCGAAAAAAATAGAAGGAATTATCCGATCGCGATGAAATTTCATACACTTATTAAAGAAAATAAGGGCATTAAGAAGGTTTTTTCCAATTTTGAATATCTTTTTTCGTTTTCGAGATATTGAGAAAAAATTTGAAAATTTTAAACAATGCAAGCCTTTTTTCGACCAGTGATGAGCTACCCGAAATATTAGAGATAGAGCCCTAGTATGAGCGAGGCATATACTTGAAAATGTCCAAAAAATGTTTAAAAAATTAGTGCTCTAGGACCTACCATAGCCGAGATATAAAATTTCAAAGTCGAACGTTTTTTACTTGATTGAAACAGCTGATAAAATTTTGAAAATCCGTCCCCCAACTTTCAACGCTCGTAGCGCCCTTATTAAAGGGATATTTGAGAAAAAACCTAGCTTATAACATTTCAGGATTTGTCAGCTTTGTAATGGATTAAAATTTTCTGAGATATTTTCATGGCTTCATAGATTGATGCTCTGTCCCGTTTGAGCATGTTTTACGCAGTGAAAATTTACCCCCTCCCAGTTATTCCAGAACGTGGCGGTTCCTATGGGATTCGCGCGGCCGACGATTTTTTATGTTTTGTCCCATCGTTGAGGCTATCTTTTGGCTTTTGAATTTTTTCGATATCACTTTTCGTTCTCTCAAAAAAAAATAATTGCACTTTTTTTCAACCCTTAATATCTAAGGGAGGGGAGGGGATGGAACAACTAAAACACGCTGGCTCAACGTAGCCCACCTCAAAGAATATTTTAAAAAAAATTTCATCAAAATTCATTCAACACGAACCGAGAAAAACTGAAATGAAAATCCACCTCCTTAATTTCCTTATGCTTTTAGTATATATTGACTAGATTAAAAAAATATATAAGTTGAAAAATATATAAGTTGTAAAAAATTTAAGCTAAAAATATCCCACTACCCCATAGTCCCACCCGCAAGCAGAACCAGTCCGAACGCCAACCCAAATCCAACCACAAAGAGAGAACAGCATGAGAATCTGTACTACAACCCGCCACTTATATTCCCAGTCCAGTAACACACTACACACAAATATAGCGCAAAATCGATGAAAATTCAACCATAGAGCTAAGAGATATTTCTTTGGATAATACTGGTATAGAACAATACACTTAGAAGTCCCAATTACACTTACAGACACTAATGAATCATTGCAATAAATTTTACACACATGCATGGTAAAAAGACCATCAAAATCCAGTCATAGAGTTCGAAAATATACAATTTTCAGGACCGGAACCCACCACATAGAGTCCCAAGGTAAATAAAAGTTAGCCTTTTTCTTTTCCCGAGATCTAGTAAAAAAATACTATTTTTTATATAATATTATAAATAAAAATTAGTCTGGAACCCTTCTACCTCAGAGTCCTACGCGCACGTATAATCAATTCGAACACCAACCCAAATCCATCCACCAGGACAGAACAGCATGAGAATATCCCCTACATATGTTTTAGGGATTTTCCGGTATGGAACCCTCCACTTTTAAATCCCAGTCGTATTGACAGACTCTCACAAAACAGTCCGGTGACATACTACACACAAATATAGCGGAAAATCCACGAAAATTCAGCCATAGACCTAAGAGATATTTGGATCATACAGATATAGAACCCAACACTTAAGAGGCCCAGTTAAACTTATAGCCATTAACAGATCATTCCAATAAATTATAAAAACATGCATAGTGAAAAAGCCATCAAAATCCAGCCATAGAATTCGGAAATATACAATTTTCAGGTACGGAACCCATCACATAGAGTCCCACGGGAAATAAAAGGTAGGCTTTTTTTCCCGAAGTCTAGTTTTAAATATTATTTTTATATAGTCATTAAAAGTCTTGAGTATGGAACCCTTCTACTACAGAGTCCTACGCGCATGTATAATCAGTCCGAACACCAACCCCAATTCATTCACCAATAGAGAAAAAAATAGAACTTCTCCTACATATGTCTTAGGGATTTTCCGGTATGAAACTCTCCACCTTCAAGTCCTAGTCGCACTGAGACACTCTCACAAAACAGTCCAGTGACGTTCTAAAAACCAAAAAATAGCGAAAAATCTTGAAAAATTCAGCCATGTGCTAAGGGATATTTCTTTGGATATGACAGGTACAGAACACACCACCAAGGAGTCCCAGTTACACTTACAGCTATTACCAGATCATTCCAATTAATTTTATAAACATGAATGGTAAAAACACCATCAAAAACCAGCCATATAATTAAGAAATATACAACTATCATGTACTGAACCCACCACATAGAGTCTCACGGTAAATAAGAGGAAGCCTTTGTTCTTTCCCAAAGTCTAGTACTAATTATTATTTTTCTATTTAAATTATTGAGATGGCTTGAGTACGGAACCCTTCTACCTCAGAGTCCTACGCGCACGTATAATCAATTCGAACACCAACCCAAATCCATCCACCAGGACAGAACAGCATGAGAATATCCCCTACGTATGTTTGAGGGATTTTCCGGTATGGAACCCTCCACTTTTAAATCCCAGTCGTATTGACAGACTCTCACAAAACAGTCCGGTGACATATTACACACAAATATAGCGGAAAATCCACGAAAATTCAGCCATAGACCTAAGAGATATTTGGATAATACAGGTATAGAACCCAACACTTAAGAGGCCCAGTTACACTTATAGCCATTAACAGATCATTCCAATAAATTTTAAAAACATGCATAGTGAAAAGGCCATCAAAATCCAGTCATTTGATTAAGAAATATACAACTATCATGTACGGAACCCACCACATAGAGTCTCACGGGAAATAAGAGGTAGCCTTTGTTCTTTCCCAAAGTCTAGTACTAATTATTATTTTTCTATTTAAATTATTGAGAAGTCTTGAGTACGGAACCCTTCTACCTCAGAGTCCTACTCGCACGTATAATCAATCCGAACACCAACCCAAATCCATCCACCAGGACAGAACAGCATGAGAATATCCGCTACATATGTTTTAGGGATTTTCCGGTATGGAATCATCCACTTTTAAGTCCCAGTCGTATTGACAGACTCTAACAAAACAGTCCGGTGACATACTACACACAAATATAGCGGAAAATCCACGAAAATTCAGCCATTGAGCTAAGAGATATATAGATTATACAGGTATAGAACCCAACACTTAGGAGGCCCAGGAATACTTATAACCATTACCAGATCATACCAATAAATTTTAGAAATATGCACAGTAAAGAGACCATCAAAATAGAGCCATAGATTTCAGAAATATACAATTCTTAGGTACGGAACTCACCGCATAATCTCACGGGAAATAAAAGTTAGGCTTTTTCTCTTCCCAAGGTCTATTACTAAATATTAATTTTTATATATTTGTAAAGTCTTGAGTATGGAACACTTCTACCTCAGAGTCCATCTCGCACGTATAATCTGTCCGAACACCAATCCAAATCCATCCACCAACAGAGAACAGCATAATTTCTCCTAAATATATATTCAAAATTCTCCGGTATATAACCCTCCCACTTTGGTATTTTACTATTAATTAATATGACTATTGCTATTTTCTTTGATAAAATTATAAATGGGAAATTATCAACTATGATTATAATAATAATATTACTTAGGCTAACATACAAATCTTGATTTTAAAAAATAATATGCTAATAGGTTGTTATCATATTATAAGCCCTACAAAACCCTACCGAGATGCATGTAGCATCTGTCTGTAAGACATGAACTCATTAATGAACCAAAATTTTCAACCTTAACAACAACTTCTGAATATACATACAAATGCAAAACAAATAAACAAATAATAGAATGAAAATACAACAGAACTATAAATAAATCTACAAAAATGTAAGAGTTCAACATATCATATACGAAATATTAAATATTTAAAAAGTAATTTTATTTTTATATCAAATTATTTTATAACTTCATAATAATTATATATAAAAAAATGTTAATACACTCTAATTTGATAGATTTGTTCGAAGATTAATTAAAAAAAGTATTATCCACACAGGATTCGAACGCTGGTTTTTCGCTTGCCAGGCGAGCATTTTACCACTGGATCACCGTCTCTACAAATATTACTGAACTGATATATAATATATCCAGCGTCGATATGGGGTTATTTCAATCATATCTACAATTTTTTAAATATTCACAAATTGTTTCCTGTAAGTTAATAAAAAATAAAGTATAATGTACTCTAGTATAATAATAACAATCAGAAAGAAAACTAACATCATATATAATGAGAAACGGTGAAAAAACGTGAATTGATTTGCCGTATATTTGGAAAGAGAATATATTAAAAGTTACCAAATAAATAGAAGGAATCATCCGATCGGGATGAAATTTCATACACTTATTATAGAAAATAGAGCGATCAAGAACGTTTTTTCCAATTTTGAATATCTTTTTTCGTTTTGAGATATTAAAAATCATATTGTAGAAGTGTGAGAGATGCAAGCCTTTTTTCAACCAGTGATGAGCTACCCGAAATATTAGAGATAGAGCCCTAGTATGAGTGAGTAAAAGTTTTAAAAAAGTCCAAAGAATGTTTTTGAAAATAAAATCAACCCTCTAGGACCTACCATAACCGAGATATGGATATTCAAACCTGGACGTTTTCTCCAATATAAAAATAACGTAGTCTGAAATGTGTAGCAAGACAATGGTGACGAAATAACTCAATTCTTAAATGTTAATTACCGAAAAAAATAGAAGGAATTATCCGATCGCGATGAAATTTTATACACTTATTAAAGAAAATAGAGCGATCAAGATCGTTTTTTCCAATTTTGAATATCCCGAGCCATTTTTGAGATATTAGAATGTTAATCGGCATTTATGCCTGCGCTACACTACATGCTCATACCAGACACAATCATATTTAAAATTCCCAAATAATTAGAAGAAATTGTTCGATGACAATTAAATTTTGTACACTGATTCAAAGATGTCAATCAATTAGAGGTGATTTTACTGATTTAGAATATCTCAAACCGTTTCAGAGATATTTGAAGTCAAACTGGCAAAGTCTGAAAAGTGTAGCAAGACAATTTGACAAAGAATCTTAATTATCAAATGTTTATTTCCGAAAAAAAATAGAAAGAATTATCCGATCGGGATGAAATATCATACACTTACTAAATAAAATAGAGCGATCAAGAACGTTTTTTCCAATTTTGAATATCTTTTTTCGTTTTTGAGATATTAAAAGTCATATTGTAGAAGTGTGCAAGAAGCAAGCTTATTTTCGACCAGTGATGAGCTACCCGAAATATTAGAGATAGAGCCCTAGTATGAGTGAATGAAAGTTTAAGAAATGTCCAAATAATGTTTTTTAAAAAAAATCAACCCTCTAGGACCTACCATAACCGAGATATGGAAATTCAAACCTGTACGTTTTCTCCAATATAATAATAACGGTTGATACATGCGAGTTTCAATGCCGTAAATTTGTAATGAGAAGATATTAAAAACTACCGAATAAATAGAAAAAAATATTTGATTGCGATGAAATTTTGAACATTGATTAAGAAATGTCAAGTTATCAGATGTGATTTTTCCGATTTTGAATATCTCGAGCCATTTTTGAGATATTAGAATGTTAATCGGCATTTATGCCTGCGCCTCACTACATGCTCATACCAGACACAATCATATTTAAAATTCCCAAATAATTAGAAGAAATTGTTCGATGACAATGAAATTTTGTACACTGATTCAAAAATGTCAATCAATTAGAGGTGATTTTACTGATTTAGAATATCTCAAACCGTTTCAGAGATATTTGAAGTCAAACTGGCAAAGTCTGAAAAGTGTAGCAGGTGTAGTAAGACAATTTGACAAAAAATCGAATGTTTATTTCCGAAAAAAATAGAAGGAATTTTCCGATCGCGATGAAATTTCATACACTTATTAAAGAAAATAAGACGATCAAGAACGTTTTTTCCAATTTTGAATATCTTTCTTCGTTTTTAGGATATTGAAAAAAAATTGGAAAATTTTTAACAATGCAAGCCTTTTTTCGACCAGTGAGGAGCTACCAGAAATATTAGAGATAGAGGCACAGTATCAGTGAGTGAAAGTTTGAGAAATGTCCAAATAATGTTTTGAAAATAAAATCAACCCTCTAGGACCTACCATAACCGAGATATGGAAATTCAAACCTGGCCGTTTTCTCCAATATAATAATAACGTACATTGACGAAGAATCTCAATTCTTAAATGTTAATTCCCGAAAAAAATAGAAGCAATTATCCGATCGCGATGAAATTTCATACACTTATTAAAAAAAATAAGACGATCAAGAATGTTTTTTCCAATTTTGAATATCTTTCTTCGTTTTGAAGATATTAAAAAAAAATTGGAAAAATTTTAACAATGCAAGCCTTTTTTCGACCAGTGAGGAGCTACCAGAAATATTAGAGATAGAGGCATAGTATCAGTGAATGAAAGTTAGAGAAATGTCCAAATAATGTTTTAAAAAAAAAATCAACCCTCTAGGACCTACCATAGCCGAGATATGACATTTCAAATTCGGACGTTTTTGACTTGCTGGAGACTACTAATAAAATTTTGAAATTCCGTCCCCCAACTTTAAACGCTCGTAGCGCCCTTATTATTGGGATAAAAGAAATAAAAAATACCGCAATGCACCCTCCGTTTTGTCAGCTTTGTAATGGATTTTAAAAATTCGTAATATTCCAAGTAGTTTCAGAGGAGAAGAGCCTACAGTTTGTGCACTTTTTTCATCCCGAAATTTTACCCCCTCCCAGTTATTCCAGAACGTGGCCGTTCCTATGGGATTCGCGCAGCCGACGATTTTTTATGTTTAATCCCATCGTTGGGGCTATCTTTTGGCATTTGAATTTTTTCGATATCACTTTTCGTTCTCTCAGAAAAAAATAATTGCATTTTTTTTCATCCCTTAATATCTAAGGGAGGGGAGGGGATGAAGAATTCTAAACCGGCTGGTCATCTGCTCCCAACCTCAAAGAATGTTTTAAAAAAAATTTCAACAAAATTCATTCAACACGAACTGAGAAAAACCGAAATGAATATCCGACTCCTTAATTTCCTTATGCTTTTAGTATATATTGACTAGTTATAAAATATATATAAGTTATAAAATATATAAATTGTAAAAAAATTAAGCTAAAAATATATATTAAAACATCCCACTACCCCATAGTCCCACCCGCAAGTAGAACCAGTCCGAACGCCAACCCAAATCCAACCTCAAAGAGAGAACAGCATGAGAATCTGTAATACAACCCGCCAACCCGCCACTTATATTCCCAGTCGTAGCGAGAGATTGTCACAAAACAGTCCAGTAACATACTACACACAAATATAGCGGAGAATCTACGAAAAATCAACCATAGAGCTAAGAGATATTTCTTCGGATAATACTGGTATAGAACGTTCCACTTAGAAGGCCCAATTACACTTACAGACACTAATGAATCATTCTAATAAATTTTACAAACATGCATGTTGAAAACACCATCAAAATCCAGTCATAGAACTCGGAAATATACAATTTTCAAGTACGGAACCCACCACATAGAGTCCCAAGGTAAATAAAAGTTAGCCTTTTTCTTTTCCCGAGATCTAGTAAAAAAATATTTTTGATATAATATAATAAATGAACCTCAGAGTCCAACTCGCACGTTAAATCAGTCCGATTACCAACCCAAATCCATCCACCAGGACAGAACAGCATGAGAATATCCCCTACATATGTTTTAGGGATTTTCCGGTATGGAACCCTCCACTTCTAAATCCCAGTCGTATTGACAGACTCTCACAAAATAGTCCGGTGACATACTACACACAAATATAGCGGAAAATCCACGAAAATTCAGCCATAGACCTAAGAGATATTTGAATTATACAGGTATAGATCCCCACACTTAAGAGGCCCAGTTACACTTATAGCCATTAACAGATCATTCCAATAAATTTTAAAAACATGCATAGTGAAAAGGCCATCAAAATCCAGCCATAGAATTCGGAAATATACAATTTTCAGGTACGGAACCCACCACATAGAGTCCCACGGGAAATAAAATGTAGGCTTTTTCTTACCCAAAGTCTAGTTTCAAATATTATTTCTATATAGTCATAAAAAGTCTTGAGTATGGAACCCTTCTACTACAGAGTCCTACCCGCATGTATAATCAGTCCGAACACCAACCCAAATCCATCCACCAATAGAGAAAAGAAATAGAACTTCTCCTACATATGTCGTAAGGATTTTCCGGTATGGAACTCTCCACCTTTAAGTCCTAGTCGCACTGAGAGACTCACAAAATAGTTCGGTGACTTACTACACACAATTTTAGTGAAAAATCCACGAAAATTCAGCCATAGACCTAAGAGAAATTTGGATAATACAGGTATAGAACCCAACACATAATAGGCCCAGTTACACTTATAGCCATTAACAAATCATTCCAATAAATTTTAAAAACATGTATAGTGAAAAGGCCATCAAAATCCAGCCACCGAGTTCAGAAATATACAATTCTTAGGTACAGAATTCACCGCATAGAGTCTCACGGGAAATAAAAAGTAGGCTTTTTCTTTCCCAAAGTCTTGTTTTAAATATTATTTTTATATAGTCATCAAAAGTCTTGAGTATGGAACCCTTCTACTACAGAGTCCTACACGCATGTATAATCAGTCCGAACACCAACCCCAATTCATCCACCAATAGAGAAAAGAAATAGAACTTCTCCTATATTTGTCTTAGGGATTTTCCGGTATGAAACTCTCCACCTTCAAGTCCTAGTCGCAATGCTTTCACAAAACAGTCCGTTGACTTACTACACACAATTTTAGTGAAAAATCCACGAAAATTCAGCCATAGATCTAAGAGAAATTTGGATAATATAGGTATAGAACCCAACACTTAAGAGGTCCAGTTACACTTATAGCCATTAACAGATCATTCCAATAAATTTTAAAAACATGCATAGTGAAAAGGCCATCAAAATCCAGCCTTCGAGTTCAGAAATATACAATTCTTAGGTACGGAACTCACCGCATAGAGTCTCACGGGAAATAAAAGGTAGGCTTTTTCTTTCCCAAAGTCTTGTTTAAATATTATTTTTATATAGTCATAAAAAGTCTTGAGTATGGAACCCTTCTGCTACAGAGTCCTACACGCATGTATAATCAGTCCGAACACCAACCCCAATTCATCCATCAATAGAGAAAAGAAATAGAACTTCTCCTACATTTGTCTTAGGGATTTTCCGGTATGAAACTCTCCACCTTCAAGTCCTAGTCGCAATGCTCTCACAAAATAGTCCGGTGACTTACTACACACAATTTTAGTGAAAAATCCACGAAAATTCAGCCATAGACCTAAGAGAAATTTGGATAATACAGGTATAGAACCCAACACTTAAGAGGTCCAGTTTCACTTATAGCCATTAACAGATCATTCCAATAAATTTTAAAAACATGCATAGTGAAAGGCCTTCAAAATCCAGTCATAGAGTTCAGAAATATACAATTCTTAGGTACGGAACTCACCGCATAGAGTCTCACGGGAAATAAAAGGTAGGCTTTTTTTCCCGAAGTCTAGTTTTAAATATTATTTTTATATAGTCATTAAAAGTCTTGAGTACGGAACCCTTCTACCTCAGAGTCCTACTCGCACGTATAATCAATTCGAACACCAACCCAAATCCATCCACCAGGACAGAACAGCAAGAGAATATCCCCTACATATGTCTCTGGGATTTTCTGGTATGCAACCCTCCACATTCAAGTCCCTGTCGTACTGACAGCCTCTCACAAATCAGTCCAGTGACGTACTAAAAACCGAAAAACAGCGAAAAATCTTGAAAAATTCAGCCATGTGCTAAGGGATATTTCTTTGGATATGACAGGTACAGAACACTCCACCAAGGAGTCCCAGTTACACATACAGCTATTACCAGATCATTCCAATTAATTTCATAAACATGAATGGTAAAAACACCATCAAAGTCCAGCCATTTGATTAAGAAATTTACAACTATCATGTACGGAACCCACTACATAGAGTCTCACGGGAAATAAGAGGTAGCCTTTGTTCTTTCCCAAAGTCTAGTACTAATTATTATTTTTCTATTTAAATTATTGAGAAGTCTTGAGTACGGAACCCTTCTACCTCAGAGTCCTACTCGCACGTATAATGAATCCGAACACCAACCCAAATCCATTAACCAGGACAGAACAGCATGAGAATATCCCCTACATATGTTTGAGGGATTTTCCGGTATGCAACCCTCCACCTTCAAGTCCCTGTCGTACTGACAGCCTCTCACAAATTAGTCCAGTGACGTACTAAAAACCGAAAAGTAGCGAAAAATCTTGAAAAATTCAGCCATGTGCTAAGGGATATTTCTTTGGATATGACAGGTACAGAACACTCCACCAAGGAGTCCCAGTTACACTTACAGCTATTACCAGATCATTCCAATTAATTTCATAAACATGAATGGTAAAAACACCATCAAAATCCAGCCATTTGATTAAGAAATTTACAACTATCATGTAAGGAACACACCACATAGAGTCTCACGGGAAATAAGAGGTAGCCTTTGTTCTTTCCCAAAGTCTAGTACTAATTATTATTTTTCTATTTAAATTATTAAGAAGTCTTGAGTACGGAACCCTTCTACCTCAGAGTCATACTCGCACGTATAATCAATCCGAACACCAACCCAAATCCATTCACCAGGACAGAACAGCATCAGAATATCCCCTATATAGGGATTTTCCGGTATGGAATTCTTCACCTTTAAGTCCTAGTCGCACTGAGAGACTCTCACAAAACAGTCCGGTGACTAACTACACACAATTATAGTGAAAAGTCCACGAAAATTCAGCCATAGGCCTAAAAGATATTTGGATAATACAGATATAGAACCCATCACTTAAGAGGCCCAGTTACACATATAGCCATTAACAGATCATTCCAATAAATTTTATAAACATGAATGGTAAAAACACCATCAAAATCCAGCCATATATTTCAGAAATATACAACTATCATGTACGGAACCCACCACATAGAGTCTCACGGGAAATAAGAGGTAGCCTTTGTTCTTTCCCATAGTCTAGTACTAATTATTATTTTTCTATTTAAATTATTGAGAAGTCTTGAGTACGGAACCCTTCTACCTCAGAGTCCTACTCACACGTATAATCAATCCGAACACCAACCCAAATCCATTCACCAGGACAGAATAGCATGAGAATATCCCCTACATATATTTTAGGGATTTTCCAGTATGGAACCATCCACTTTTAAGTCCCAGTCGTATTGACAGACTCTCACAAAACAGTCCGGTGACTTACTACACACAATTTATGCAATCCCACTACCCCATAGTCCCACCCGCAAGTAGAACCAGTCCGAACGCCAACCACAAAGAGAGATCAGCATGAGAATCTGTACTACAACCCACCACTTATATTCCCAGTCGTAGTAAGAGACTGTCACAAAACAGTTCAGTAACATACTACACACAAATATAGCGGACAATCTACAAAAATTCAACCAGAGAGCTAAGAGATATTTCTTCGAATAATACTGGTATAGAACGTTCCACTTAGAAGGCCCAATTACACTTACAGACACTAAGGAATGATTCCAATAAATTTTACAAACATGCATGGTGAAAAGACCATCAAAATCCAGTCATAGAATTCGGAAATATACAATTTTCAGGTACGGAACCCACCACATAGAGTCCCACGGGAAATAAAAGGTAGGCTTTTTCTTTCCCAAAGTCTAGTTTAAAATATTATTTTTATATAGTCATACGAAGTCTTGAGTATGGAACCCTTGTACTGCAGAGTCTTACACGCATGTATAATCAGTCCGAACACCATCCATCAATAGAGAAAATAAATAGAACTTCTCCTACATATGTCTTAGGGATTTTCCGGTATGGAATTCTTCACCTTTAAGTCCTAGTCGCACTGAGAGACTCTCACAAAACAGTCCGAGTCTTGAGTACGGAACCCTTCTACCTCAGAGTCCTACTCACACGTATAATCAATCCGAACACCAACCCAAATCCATTCACCAGGACAGAATAGCATGAGAATATCCCCTACATATGTTTTAGGGATTTTCCAGTATGGAACCATCCACTTTTAAGTCCCAGTCGTATTGACAGACTCTCACAAAACAGTCCGGTGACTTACTACACACAAATATAGCGGAAAATCCACAAAAATTCGGCCATTGAGCTAAGAGATATATAGATAATACAGGTATAGAACCCAACACTTAGGAAGCCCAGGTATACGTACAACCATTACCAGATCATACCAATAAATTTTAGAAACATGCATAGTGAAAGGCCATCAAAATCCAGCCATAGAGTTCAGAAATATACAATTCTTAGGTACGGAACTCACCGCATAGAGTCTCACGGGAAATAAAAGTTAGGCTTTTTCTCTTCCCAAGGTCTATTACTAAATATTAATTTTTATATATTTGTAAACAGTCTTGAGTATGGAACACTTCTACCTCAGAGTCCATCTGGCATGTATAATCAGTCCGAACACCAATCCAAATCCATCCACCAACAGAGAACAGCATAATTTCTCCTAAATATATATTCAAAATTCTCCGGTATATAACCCTCCCACTTTGGTATTTTACTATTAATTAATATGACTATTGCTATTTTCTTTGAAAAAAATATAAATGGGAAATTATCAACTATGATTATAATAATATCATTACTTAGGCTAAGATACAAATCTTGATTTTAAAAAATAATATGCTAATAGGTTGTTAACATATTATAAGCCCTACAAAACCCTACCGAGATGCATGTAGCATCTGTCTGTAAGACATGAACTCATTAATGAACCAAAATTTTCAACCTTAACAACAACTTTTGAATATACATACGAATGCAATACAAATAAACAAATAATAAAATGAAAATACAACAGAACTATAAATAAATCTACAAAAATGTAAGAGTTGAACTTATCATATACGAAATATTAAATATTTAAAAAGTAATTTTATAAACTCAAATTATTTTATAACTTCATAATAATTATATATAAAAAAATATCAATACACTCTAATTTGATAGATTTGTTCGAAGATTAATTAAAAAAAGAATTATCAACACAGGATTCGAACGCTGGTTTTTCGCTTGGCAGGCGAGCATTTTACCACTGGATCACCGTCGTGACAAATATTGTTGAACTGATATATAAAATATCCAGCGTCGATATGGGGTTATTTCAATCATATCTACAATTGTTTAAATATTCACAAATTTTTTCCTGTAAGTTAATAAAAAATAAAGTATGATGTACTCTAATATAATAATAACAATCAGAAAGAAAACTAACATCATATATAATGAGAAACGGTGAAAAAACGTGAATAGATTTGCCGTATATTTGGAAAGAGAATATATTAAAAGTAACCGAATTAATAGAAGGAATTATCCGATCGGGATGAAATTTCATACACTTAATAAAGAAAATAGAGCGATCAAGAACGTTTTTTCCAATTTTGAATATCTTTTTTCGTTTTTGAGATATTAAAATTCATATTGTAGAAGTGTGAGAGATGCAAGCCTTTTTTCAACCAGTGATGAGCTACCCGAAATATTAGAGATAGAGCCCTAGTATTAGTAAGTAAAAGTTTTAAAAAAGTCCAAAGAATGTTTTGAAAATAAAATCAACCCTCTAGGACCTACCATAACCGAGATATGGATATTCAAACCTGGACGTTTTCTCCAATATAATAATAACGTAGTCTGAAATGTGTAGCAAGACAATGGTGACGAAATAACTCAATTCTTAAATGTTAATTACCGAAAAAAATAGAAGGAATTATCCGATCGCGATGAAATTTCATACACTTATTAAATAAAATAGAACGATCAAGATCGTTTTTTCCAATTTTGAATATTCTGAGCCATTTTTTAGATATTAGAATGTTAATCGGCATATATGCCTGCGCTACACTACATGCTCATACCAGACACAATCATATTTAAAATTCCCAAATAATTAGTGGAAATTGTTCGATGACAATGAAATTTTGTACACTGATTAAAAAATGTCAGTCAATTAGAGGTGATTATACTGATTCAGAATATCTCAAACCATTTCAGATATATTTGAAGTCAAACTGGCAAAGTCTGAAAAGTGTAGCAAGACAATTTGACAAAGAATCTTAATTATCAAATGTTTATTTCCGAAAAAAAATAGAAAGAATTATCCGATCGCGATTAAATTTTTAACACTTATTAAAGAAAATAGAGCGATCAAGAACGTTTTTTCCAATGTTGAATATCTTTTTTCGTTTTTGAGATATTAAAAGTCATATTGTAGAAGTGTGAGAGAAGCAAGCTTTTTTCAACCAGTGATGAGCTACCCGAAATATTAGAGATAGAGCCCTAGTATGAGTGAGTAAAAGTTTTAAAAAAGTTCAAATAATGTTTTGAAAATAAATCAACCCTCTAGAACCTACCATAACCGAGATATGGAAATTGAAACCTGGACGTATACTCCAATTTAATAATAACAACCAACATTATAATAACGTGAATTTCATTGCCGGAAATTTGTAATGAGAAGATATTTAAAACTACCGAATAAATAGAAAAAAATATTTGATTGCGATGAAATTGTGAACATTGATTGAGAAATGTCAAGTTATCGCATGTGTTTTTTCCGATTTTGAATATTTCGAGCCGTTTTTGAGATATTAGAATGTTAATCGGCATTTATGCCTGCGCTACACTACATGCTCATACCAGACACAATCATATTTAAAATTCCCAAATAATTAGAAGAAATTGTTGGATGACAATGAAATTTTGTACACTGATTCAAAAATATCAATCAATTAGAGGTGATTTTACTGATTTAGAATATCTCAAACCGTTTCAGAGATATTTGAAGTCAAACTGGCAAAGTCTGAAAAGTGTAGCAAGTGTAATAAGACAATTTGACAAAGAATCAAATGTTAATTCCCGAAAAGAATAGAAGGAATTATCCGATCACTATGAAATTTCATACACTTATTAAAGAAAATAAGACGATCAAGAATGTTTTTTCCAATTTTGAATATCTTTCTTCGTTTTTAACATATTGAAAAAAAATTGGAAAAATTTTAACAATTCAAGCCTTCTTTCGACCAGTGAGGAGCTACCAGAAATATTAGAGATAGAGGCATAGTATCAATGAATAAAAGTTAGAGAAATGTCCAAATAAAGTTTTTTAAAAAAAATCAACCCTCTACGACCTACCATAACCGAGATATGGAAATTCAAACCTAGCCGTTTTCTCCAATATAATAATAACGTACATTGACGAAGAATCTCAATTCTTAAATGTTAATTCCCGAAAAAAATAGAAGTAATTATCCGATCGCGATGAAATTTCATACACTTATTAAAGAAAATAAGACGATCAAGAATGTTTTTTCTAATTTTGAATATCTTTCTTCGTTTTTAAGATATTGGAAAAAATTTGCAAAAATTTTAACAATGCAAGCCTTTTTTCGACCAGTGAGGAGCTACCAGAAATATTAGAGATAGAGGCATAGTATCAGTGAATGAAAGTTAAAGAAATGTCCAAATAATGTTTTAAAAAAAAATTTAGCCCTCTAGGACCTACCATAGCCGAGATAAAAAATTTCAAATTCGGACGTTTTTGACTTGATTGAAACTTGTGATAAAATTCAGAAATTTCATCCCCCGACTTTAAACACCCTTCGCGCCCTTAAAAAATCGAAATTTGAAAAACAAAAAGTGCTATTCCCTTAGAAATTTTGTCAGCTTTGCGATGAATTTAAAAAAATTGAGATATTTCAAACAGTTTCAGAGGAGTTCGGCGTACCGATTGCGCACTTTTTTCATCCCGAAATTTTACCCCCTCCCAGTTATTCCAGAACGTGGCTGTTCCTATGGGATTCGCGCAGCCGACGATTTTTTATGTTTTGTCCCATCGTTGGGGCTATCTTTTGGCATTTGAATTTTTTCGATATCACTTTTCGTTCTCTCAAAAAAAAATAATTGCATTTTTTTTCAACCCTTAATATCTAAGGGAGGGAAGGGGGTGGAACGACAAAAACACGCTGGCTCAACGTAGCCCACCTCAAAGAATATTTTAAAAAAAATTTCATCAAAATTCATCCAACACGAACCGAGAAAAACTGAAATGAAAATCCACCTCCTTAACTTCCTTATGCTTTTAGTATATATTGACTAATACAGCTTATGGAGTAAACTATTTAAAAAATGGCATTCTTCATACGGTCAATGCTAGTAAAGAAGTGATTGTCAGCGCAGGGGGACTTAATTCTCCACAGATTCTCATGTTATCAGGAATAGGACCTGCCGATCATCTCGATGAAATGGGTAATATTCAGATAATTATCAATATTAAAGACGCGAATTTTGGGTTGGGTTTGGTTATTTCCATTCGGCCACATTCAGAAATGATATACTAAGAACGCGTTGTGGACAAACACATTGTCTCAATTACTGATTTAAACAATAAAATGTGGGCTATGTAGAGAGGAGGCGCTTAAGTCTGGCCTTTGATTTCTTTATTAGAATAAACCATATTATAAATTTGATAATTGCTTTAATTAAAATTGTCAGATCAGAATGGTGGTGTATCCATGATTACTGAATGCCTGTTTTTTGTTTTTCTATACAGTTGAGATTGAACATAAAAACTATTTTGAGGTGAAACATGGACATATCTCTTTTCTATCTAAAAAGTTATCAAAACTGAACACGGTCTTTTCACAAAAAAACATAACTCTTTTTGAGTAAAAATTTTCAAGATTTAAAGATTAAGTATTATTATTTCATAAATAGTAAGAGATAGAAAAGTTATTAGATTAGAGAAAAGCTGCGTGATTTAAATATCTTCAATATGCCTATTTGCAAGCTGGAGAAATTCCAACCGTTCCTGAACTATTTTGAATAAATTGAAAATCAGCGATTTTGTTTTTATACAACTATTTACTCATTTAATATTCGGAAAGATAAATTTTAATGTTGCATTAATGCATCAAGACGAAGATAATGGGTTTGCTACAAATATTTTACTTTTTTTTATTTTCAACGATAGGCGCTACAACTTTTCCCTTTCAAATAGACGTCATATTTGTTTTTATGTCATTAAATAGAGGGAAAAATTTCGTATATATATAACATGTATGTATATATATATATATATATATATATATATATATACACATATATATATATATATACATATATATATATATATATATATATATATATATATATATATATATATATATAGAGTTAAACTAATCGTGGGGATGCAGCAGTTATGAAGGAAAACTCTTTAAAGTTTGCTCCAAGCTTTCGGTAATTTATTACTTATTACCATCTTCAGGGATACTACAAAAACATACAAATCAATATCCTCTAAAAAATGGTTATACATGTCTAGTACTCACACTTAACTGAGATTGTTCATAAAAAAGATGTTGAAAAACATTACAAAATGACGACATATTCAAATCATTAGGTACACATAATTTACAACATTAAAAAAATAAAATAATAAAAACTATATTCAACAATCACACTTGTGTAGAGGCCACTGATGGAATGATATTTTGAAAATTTTTCTCTACAGGATAACAACAACGACTCTGATGAGTGGGAGGCTACGACCTTGATCGCACATTTGAAAGATACAATTAATTATTGTTTCTAAAAATCAATCACTCAGTCAGGCCTTAAAAGATATTTACATAAGACAGAAAGTTTTTGAATGTCTTCTCATGCATTAATGCAATTCTCGGCTTTGAAAATTTGAGCCATTTCCAGAAACCGTCTTTTATCATAATTCGATTCTTGATTCTTGATGCAATATGCTAACCGCGTCATAGTTCATTCCGTAGAAAAGACATGCTGGGCCAATGTACATCTATCAGGGTGCAATCTGGAGTCACTTCTGTATGCTGTTAGTCGTGTAGATAGTATATTCGAAGTCTCATCAGTATATTTATTATTGCAGTCGGTATATGGAATACTGCTGACTACACCTGATTGAGATGTAATTGGGGTCCTGTCTTTCAATTTTGTATATAAAGAACCTATTTGCAGTACATTTTTATTTGCAATTCTTACATTATCTATGATGGACAAAATTCGTGAAAGTATCGGTGTAATTTCTCTGATGTACGGCAAACTTACAAAAACAGATCTATGTACAATACTGTCAGGTGAAGGATTAGCTACTTCATTGTCACTGGAATTATTGCTGTTGTTTTGAATGTTATCATGTAATAAATCGGAAGATGTATTAAATAATATGTGATTGACCAACCTTGGTGGATAACCATTAATAATGAATAATGTGGATAAAATATGTAGATTCTTATTGTGGAAAGATGTGTCTGTGATGTTGATAACACGATTTCTCATTTGCTTCAATAAGTTTACTTTCATGCTGAATTTGTGATATGACTCAAAATTAATGTACCGACCAGAGCTACATGTCTTCCTGTACCAATCGACCAATAAGCAATTGTCAGGAGACCGAATAAGTCGAGTATCTAAGAAAGGTACTGATTGATTTTCATCCCCAGTTTCCATAGTGAATTGAATGTAAGGGTCATAGCTGTTGAAAGCAAACAAAATTTCATCAATACCATCGCTAGGTATAGCCACTATTAAGTCATCCACATATTTTTTGATGAAGAATGGTCTTAAAGATAGTACCTCTAACACAATATCTAACACATCATCCATTACATATGCTGCGAAGAGAAAATGGTATTATTGAATAAGAATTTAATTAAACTAAAAAAATTGGATTTTTCTATTTCACAGTCTGTACTAATATCGGACCATTTTTTTATCTAATGCTCTCAGTACTGCGTCCAGATGTACATTGCTAAACAGGGAAACCACATCTAAACTTAAGATAATGTAACCGGGTGGTAACTGCATTTTATTGAACAATTAAATGCTGCAGATGAGTCCTTTATATAATAATCATTGCTATAATCATATGATGCGGTCCAAATACCAGTCAAGAACGAAGAAATATTTTCGGTAGGAGAACCTATAGATGCAACAATTGGTCTAATTGATAATGTTGGCTAGTGAATTTTGGGAAGGGCATAGAATTTTGGTGAGGTGCCCCTATAACATGTTAACTTCTTTCTTGTAACAAGATTGATTTGATCCGTGTTCCACAAAATTTTTACAAGATTATTTATATGTCTTTGAACACTCAAAGAAGGATCATCAGGCAACTCAGAGTAAATATTTGTATTACCTAAGATCTCGCTACAGAGACGTTTGTAATTATTCACATTCATTATGATTGTTGTATTGCCTTTATCAGAAATGGTTACAAAAATTTCCGGGTGTTGTTTCAAAAAATGTCTTGTTTTAATGAACAGTTTGATTGATTGATAATTATAGCAATGATTATTATATAAAGGACTCATTTGCACCATCTAAATTGTTCAATAAAATGCAGTTACCACCCGGTTACATTATCTTAAGTTTAGATGTGGTTTCCCTGTTTAGCAATGTACATCTGGACGCAGTCCTGAGAGCATTAGATAAAAAATGGTCCGATATTAGTACAAACTGTGAAATAGAAAAATCCAATTTGTTTAGTTTAATTAAATTCTTATTCAATAATACCATTTTTTCTTCGCAGCATATGTAATGGATGATGTGTTAGATATTGTGTTAGAGGTACTATCTTTTAGACCATTCTTCATCAAAAAATATGTGGATGACTTAATAGTGGCTATACCTAGCGATGGTATTGATGAAATTTTGTTTACTTTCAACAGCTATGACCCTTACATTCAATTCACTATGGAAACTGGGGATGAAAATCAATCAGTACCTTTCTTAGATACTCGACTTATTCGGTCTCCTGACAATTGCTTATTGGTCGATTGTTACAGGAAGACATGTAGCTCTGGTCGGTACATTAATTTTGAGTCATATCACAAATTCATGAAAGTAAACTTATTGAAGCAAATGAGAAATCGTGTTATCAACATCGCAGACACATCTTTCCACAATAAGAATCTACATATTTTATCCACATTATTCATTATTAATGGTTATCCACCAAGGTTGGTCAATCACATATTATTTAATACATCTTCCGATTTATTACATGATAACATTCAAAACAACAGCAATAATTCCAGTGACAATGAAGTAGCTAATCCTTCACCTGACAGTATTGTACATAGATCTGTTTTTGTAAGTTTACCGTACATCAGAGAAATCACACCGAGACTTTCACGAATTTTGTCCATCATAGATAATGTAAGAATTGCAAATAAAAATGTACTGCAAATAGGGTCTTTATATACAAATACAATGCGCAATTACAAAATACTATCCTGATCCTGAACCCTAACCGGTTGCAAAATAAAGGATTTTTGAGATGTTGGTTTATTTAACCACTTTAACTATTTATATATTTGACTTCGTTCGTTCATTCACAATATATATGTACAAATGTGTAGTGAATCTTGGAGAAAATTTATAAGCTATCTACTTTTTTATAACTCAGTACGAGAAGACGGGCGCTACAGAGCACCAACTTATATATATATATATATATATATATATATATATATATATATATATATATATATATAGCTGTATAGCTAGATGGCACTAGAGTTCTTCATATTTTTCTCAGTTTATACCGATCGCCAAGAAAACACTATACGTAGGTGTTTGAGGCAGGATAATGTTTTCAGGATTCCACTAGTCTAATATATTATCAATTGAGGTTTAGTAGAATTTGTTTAATTTTTATAATAAAGAGTATGTGCAGTTACAATATAACTAGGAACTTTATTTTAACGATCAATGTATTAAAACTTATTTTCAGGAATTCCTCGAATCATAGATTTACCAGTTGGGAAAACAATGTATGATCATGCTGTTTTTCCTGGCATTTATTTTACTGTTAATGAGAGTATTGGATTTGAACAAGCGGAGTACTTATCTAATCCGAAGACATATAAGGATTTTTTAATTGAAAATAAGGGACCACTTACATCAATTGGTAGATACTTTTATAATTACGCTGAAGTTCTCAATGATTTCTATTTGTGTTTTTGAGTTGGATTCAATGGGTTTTATATATTTTTCACAGGAGCTTTGGAGGGAATAGTTTTTTTGAGGACTAATGCATCTGATGATCCGGATTCAAAGTATCCTGATGTTGAACTATTATATACTGGAGCCTCTATGTCAGTAGACAAAGGGGTTATCTATAGAAAAATTTTCAACGTTGACAAGCTAATATATAATAAGTTTTTCAAACAAACCGAAGGCAAACAAACTTTTACGGTAATTATATATATCACTCCATCTATAATCTTTGGTATTATCCAACAAAAATAAAAGCATAAGAAATTTATTATTTTGCGTTTTAAGATACTTCCAGTTCTTGTTCAGCCCAAGTCTAAGGGTTATATAAAGCTGAGATCTAAGAATATCAGGGATGCTCCCAAATATTACGCGAATCTACTGTCGGATCCAGCTAATCGGGATGTTAAGGCTTTTATAGATGCAATTAGAGAAATTCAAAGGATAGCTGCCACTTCAAATTTTCAAAGATATAATGCTACATTAGTTGATGCTAAGATACCTGGTAAGAATGCATGTGTGAATGTGTTTTTTTAAAATAGATTATTTATATTGAGGGTTTACTAATTATAATAATTAGATTATTTCGTTAATTGTATGCCTTTATGACATTTTATTCTGTATTTTACCTACTTATAGATATAAATTATTCTCTTGATAACAGGTTGTGAAAATTACGAATTTAACAGTGATGTGTACTGGGAATGTGGTCTTCGTACAGTTATCGGTACATTGTGGCATCAAGTAGGCACATGTAGGATGGGCCCGAAAGACGACCCCGAAGCAGTTGTTGATAATGAACTGAAGGTGCATGGAATGAATAATTTGCGTGTCGCAGACGTCAGTATTATGCCATCACCAATTACAGGCCATACAGTAGGACCTGCCTATATGATAGGGGAGAAGGCAGCTGATATGTTGAAGAATGCCTGGAAAGGAGTCTAGGTCCAACTGGCTTTTTGATATAAAGATAATGGTTACCAATATAATATTCTGCTTTTACCTTAATTACTCATATTACATTAATAGAAAAATATTTTTTTCTACCATTCGGAGTGACCTTTGTGAAACCGTAAAAATAACAACTAATCATCAAAACTGGTGCACGTTTACTATACGAAGTACTTTTTTCCAATTCCAAATTTTATTTAATGCAATATATCATTGGAAATGTATTATGTTCTTTCGATTTTAATTTAGATATCTTGTATAAAGGTACAACCAGATAAGTATGATGCTTGTATGGATGATTATCTATTTTAATCTCTCTCACATACACACACACTATCACATAGTCACATACACTCCCTTCTAGACAGCATTGTGGCGCATAACGCGTGACGATTTCTCCTATTTAAGTAGGTACTACCGCATGCCGCGTAAATGAACTTCGTTAAAAAACAAATATACAGTCGAATTGTATACCTTCTTCTTCTGGGAAAAAAAGTCATAAAGCCAATCTTCTAGACGTCCAGGGAAATGGACGTGGAACCTCCTTACCTGCTAGACTGTGTGACCTTTATATTAGACTATAAGCTCTCTCTCTTCTTCTGTTCTCTGCCATTGGACATGGACGCACTGATATTGTCCAAATTAGCCATAATGTGGCTGCTAATAGGATTTTTTCGCGAGTTCCCGGTGATCTGTTGTCAGTAATAGAGCGGTTATACTCCCTCCTTAAAATAAACTTGAAGGTTATTCTCGGTTATGTTTATCGCGAAAATGGTCCGGTTATCAAATTATCATAATGACGTTTAGTTTTTTGACAAATATTTTGTTTTGTAGTTTTGATTGATAAGTTTTATGTTAAAAGAATAGTATTATTTATCTATTGTTAAAGTATTTAAGTAAAATAATTATTTCTTTATTCAATTTTAAATATATTGGTCAGTATGTTTGTGATATTACCAGCCGTACATCCATTTTTGGATGATTTTTTTAATTCGTCCATAACGGAGATACTAGACAATCAAAAAAGTAATAAAACCAAAATTGTATGAGCAATATTTTCATCCGAATACCTACCGACCACTCAGACTGAATTACCAGATATAAAAGGAGTATTCTTTCAACTCATCAGGATGAGTGGTATTTAATTCAATTTCAATTAATTCTTCTTTCATTATGATCAACAAAATGATGCGAAAAATAAATGAAATACGATTAATTTTAACCCAAAACTCAAATCAAATACAAAAAGACATGTAGCCAAATTAATTTTTGACAGTTTGGCACTTTTGACATTTATAACCGCCAGTTACCATGCTCAAGAGGACGGGAACCAAATCAGTTCCCGTTTTATAAGATTAGTGACGTCAGAAAATATTCCCCTATTACCGTTTATCTCGCGAAAACGTACCGGGAAGTACAATTCGGTTCCCGCTAGTTCACCGGGAACTTGCGAAAAAATCCTATATGTAAGCGACTCCATTAGCTTTCTTCGATGTACTGGGTAGTCTGTTCAGAGCAGTAAAAAATCTATTGTATGGGAAAACTTCTATTCCGATGTATATAGTTTGTTTCACGAATGGTGGCGTCTTCCTTAAAAACACGAGAAACGGATCAATTCAACCGAGGGGACTAAATCAGTGACGTGACGATTTTGAGATAAGATCTGGTATTTAATTTTTTTTGTACCGTTTAAGGAAGGACAAACGTAGTAGAAAATTTCATGATAATGAGATGCGATGAGAAGTATAGCGTGATGTTCCTACACAGTTCGAGAATGATTACACGCAATAGCCATCGTTCGTGATACAAACTATAACCAGTAAAACGCCAGATCGTTAATAAAGCCTATCGTCCAGGTAGGTAAACATAATATTCCTTTAGAAATATTCTAATTCAAAATAAGGGTTACCTTTATTATGGCTGGAGCAATGTAAATTTGAATAAACTTATAAATCAAAAAATAACAAACACAGAATTACCATCTGAAGATGCCATCCTTGTTGGCGAAACAATCGTCGGGTTTGTCAAAATCAAGTGTTGGTGTTTATTCTGGTAATTCTGTGTTTGTTATTTTTTGATTCTATCTACGCCAACGGTTCCAGATTCCAAATAGTATTTAAACTTATAAATACATATAATGGTCAACTCACAGCTAATTAACTAATGTCGCAATTAATTATTCCACATACATTGCTCTATACAACAGCGTGGATCCAAAATTGTGTATTATTGTTTTTGTAAACATTAGGCGCATGTACATTGAACCAAATATGAGTGACTGACTGGTAAGGCCGTAAGGTGAAGCCATCTCCTTTCTCGAGACCCGTGTGCAAAGGGATGGACACATGGATGTAGAAAGAAATATTTTTCATTTGATTGCGTTGGATTGATATTAAGCTGGCAAACTATTCCTAATACGTAGGTACCTATATTAAATTGAACAAAATATGATTTTTCTTGACGAAGGAGTAGGTCATGGTCTATAAACTGAGTATGGACCATGGGAGTAGGTATGTCCTGCTTTGACTCGCGAGAATTCATCGACAACTGGTGATATACTTTTTGCTGATTCATAGTCATTTCTCGTACACATTCAGTGGATTTCTCGAATGTAGTTACCTTTCTAATATAGTATTGCTTAGTGTGGAGCCAGCTTGAAAAAGAATGTATGGCTATCTTTATCAGGTAAGTTTCTCTGAGATGATGAGTTAAGTAGTATAAAATAGCTAGTATTGAATAGTTTTATATTATGCAAAGTGAGCGTTCAGGCTTTGCACTGCCTTTTTGAAACTTTTTTTTTCTCTGATATTTTTATTTACCCATCTGATTAATATTTTTTTTATGTATATACGACATTTTCAAATTTTATATATACATATACACTCTGGACAAAATTTAGTTGGAACACATTTTAACTTATTACATTTTCCTTGATTGCAAGCCGATTTCAATAAAATTTGGACACAGTACGAATTCGTCAATTCTTTAAAGACTGCTGTTGTTTCTAGTGCTCAATTTATATTGCAGTGCTATTTTTGTCATTGCAATAATAAGCGGTTGTGATTAGTAAACATGTTTTGATCTTAATGAATTTTTGTAAAGTATATTTATTTTTAATAATGATTAATCTTTAATGTAAATAATAATTATTTGGAAATGTTCTACTTTTTATTTTATATTTACGATTGTTATAATACTGACATTATGGCGCCCTTCAGCGGACATTGCGTTATGCAGCCTCGTTACAAAAATGAAAAAAAAGGAATATTTTTAATTTCGTTTGTATTATTTTAATCTTATTTAGTGTTCCGATGTTTAATAGTCAGATTGAGCTCAAAACATGTTTACTAATCACCGCTGCTTATTATTGCAACCACAAATATAGCACTGCAATATAAATTATGCCTTAAATCCGGCCCTATAGTTTCATCCTTATGTGAAATAATAGCAGCCGTTGAAGAATTCACTTATTCGTACTGTGTCCAAATTTAATTGAAATCAGCTTGGAAACAACAAAAATGTAATAGGTTAAATTGTGTTCCAACCAACTTAATTTTGCCCACAGTATATTTATATATAATGGAACTAATGGGTGTAATGGGGATGCAGCAATGTTATAAAAAGAAAACTCTATAAAGTTTTTTCAAGCTTTCGGAAATATTTAATCATTTCCATCTTCAGGGAATCTAAAAACGTACATATTTTTTTATACTTTCTTAAGCTAATTAATTTGAACTTACACTTTGGTGAGGTTATTCTACATGGATGTTCGACACATTCGAATTTAAGAAAACAATACAAATTAAAACATTTCTTGGACTATGCACACAACATTTTAAAAGTGGATTCTATCAAGATAATAAATATTTGATATAGATAAACATACAAAAATCTAATTATAGTTTACTCTGGTTCTGTGTGGTGTTTACCTGTGCACTATCTCAATATTTAAAATTGATTGGAGATCTATGCCACCCTCAATGCTATTTGATCCATTTTATATATGAAAACAAGTGAAATTTTTTAAGAAAAAAAAATAAAAATAGTTTTTATTGGGCTTTTAAGATTTAAACCGTACCGATGAGTACCTACTATTGCTATCCTTTTCTCGATTTTAACTATACTTATGTATATGTGTTTGCCAGCAACAGCAATTCCATAACAAATTACTGTTTGTCTACCACAACACAAAATTAAACTTTACATTAACAATAACGTCTGACGTCTGACAATTGCGACATAACCATAGACGATCTTCCAGAAAGTACCTATATACCAGAGAACGAGACGTATATATACGCTCTATGCTCGTGCGTAATTCCAGTGACGGATCCCATTGTCGTTCCATGTCGACAAAATAATGATCTTGGTTGAATGAGATTGAATGAGATAATTATAATTACCAATATTGGATCACACTTGGAGCTTTACAGGCGGCGAGATGTCTGCGATCTAAGTACGAATTTGAAATTTCAAGTCTCTAGACCGTATGGGGCCTGAGAAATCGCTGCGGAGTCCATTGATACAAGAACCGAAAGTAATAAAAACTATTTAATAAATACACTGTAATTAATATTTTCTATCAATTTTGAGTTTTTGATTGATAGTTAATCAAATTGGTTGGCGGATTGACTATTATTTCTCTTGAAAAAATTATGGTCTTCTGATAACAAATAAGAATAAACCTCACATGTTGATATCTACCCTTTTGTTAATACACTGTTGCTCCTGAGATATAAAGGCCATTTCGATCAACGTCATATAGGTATATAGTTTGTGTTCATTATACAAAATACTAATTTGATCATAATTCATGCTGACGTGATTTGCTAGAACACATCTTTCCGGATACAGCCTAGAGTCACTTTTATAAAAAGTTATTCTACCTGTGAGAGTTCTTGAGGTTTCTCTAATATATTTTAAGTTGCAATCTCCACAAGGTATAGAATACTCTACGTTTGAACGCTCCATAATGGGGTCTATCCCTTTAGTTCGGGAGAAAATGTTTCTGATGGTCAGTACTGTACGGTTTGCTATTCTGGCATTTTCGAGTGGCTGTAATATTCTAGTGAGTTTTGGAGTAATTTCCTTTAGGTATGGTAGGGATGTTTACATAACCGGCTGCTCTATGGTATTCACAGCATTGTCATTTTGGTTTTAAGTATTTGTTCTAATGGGATATTGTAACGTGAAGACTTACCCGAATAATGAACTATCACAAATGTCACAAACATTCCATATATTGAGAAATAAACTCCAGAAACAACGAAAACAACACTGGAATCATCTAGAGCTTTTTGGGTTAGATATATAAGGTTGATGGCATAGACAGGATAGTCAGTTTTGTGATAGATAGTCAGCGAGTCATAGATCACACAGACAGTAGAAAGTCTTTATAGTCCAAGAAATAAGTGTGAATATAAATGTGATTATAGTCGTGTAGTTATTGGTATAAATAAATAAGTGAAAATAAATCGAACCCACTTTTAATATAAATTCCCGTTACATTGGTGTCAGAAGTGGGATCAGTGAGTGATTATAAAATTGGACAGACTTTAAGAGACTGCGGTTTCGTGCAGATTTGAGTGTTTTTGAGTCTTTTGTTAGATTTAAGTTTTAGTTTAAGACACTTTTGTTCGTTTTCGTGTTGGTGTAAAGACTTTTTGTCCGTTTTTGTGTTAGTGTGAAGACTTTCTAGTTCGTTTTTCGTGTGAATACTTTTTGTTCGTTTTCGTGTGAATGTGAAGACTTTTGTTCGTTCTCGTGTCGAATACTTTAAAAACTGTATTGACTAATTGAGTTAATAAAGACAATTAAAATTGAAATTAGTGCAGTTAACCGTGAAACAACTCAAAGAACAGTTGGTGGAGCGGGATTGTGATGATTCCGGTAATAAAGCGACCCTCCAGAAACGGTTAAGGGACAATTTGATTGAAAATGGAGAAGATCCTGATATGTTCAGATTCCACTCTCCGGAAGAACTGTTACTGAAAGAGGTGAGAAAAAAAATTCGAAGAAATTTCTAGAAAAAGTGACGAAAAATTCGAGTAACCAGGACATTTGGTTTGAAATGCGATGAAGTCTCGAAAAAGTTTGAAGAAATTTCAAGAAACAATAATGAAAAATTCGAGGAAGTAACCAGGACATTTGGGGTGAAATTCGATGAAGTTTAGAAAAATTTTGAAGAAGTTTCTAGAACTCTTCAAGATGAAATAAAAGATGTTTCCAGAAAAAGTGATGCGAGGTTTGAAGTAATTTCAAGAACAGTTGACGAAAACTTTGTCACGACAGAGAAGAACATGGAGCAACTGCAACAAAAAATCAAGACACTGGAAATGGCTGTTAAGAATGGTAACTGCAGTGGGAGCCCGACATTCAAAGGCGAAGATGACTTAGCCGCAGGTAGTATGAGGGTTAAGCTGCCAAACTCTGATGGAAAGTGCTCCTGGTCAACCTATCGAAAACAATTTGAAGCAGTGGCAATGGCTAACCAGTGGACCGAAGAACATAAAGCTGTTTCCTTGACCGCTGCTTTACGAGGTGATGCAGCAGACATCCTAAGGTCTATTCCAGCTGGCCAAGCAAACTACCATGTCTTGCTTTCTAAATTGGAGAATCGGTATGGAGACAGTCATCTTCAGAAAGTATACAAGCACAATTACGATCTCGGGTGCAACGTGCAAATGAGAGTCTGCAAGAGTTTGAAGGAGAGGTAGCTCGTATTGTGCGACTAGCATATCCTACAGCTGCCGATAGCTTCCTTGATGAAATTGCGGTGGACACATTTGTAAATGGATTAAGAGAGAGCGAGCTGCAGAAGGCGTTGAAGCTGGCCAGGCCAAAATTGCTAGAAGCACTAGCTATTGCTTTGGAGCATGAAGCCGCTAGCCAAACTTCCCGAGGGCGCCGTGAAAAGCAATCGAAGAAGAAGACCAATCCAATAGAGAGTCCCTGTTAGACATGATAAGGAAACTAGTGACGGGAGCGCAGTCAAAGAAGAGAGAGCCAAGGTATTGGAACCGTGATGAGGACACGTACGCCGCAGTTGTAAGAAGAAGGCGGCACAGTCGGAAAAACTGGAATGTGTCAAGATGGAAGACAAGATTTGTCCTATACGACGAACAACCGTAGAAAATGAGGAATGGCAGCCCGGACAAATGAAAGTGGCCCAAGAGAATGACCCATGTATGAGAGTGGTCTTGGAGTGGATGCGCCGTAAGGAGAGGCCGTCTTGGCAGGATATAAGCTTACGAAGCCCGGAAGTGAAATCATATTGGAGCCAATGGGACTGTCTTGTGCTAAGAGATGATCTGCTGTATAGAACCTTTGAGTCTGAAGATGGCACTGAATCCAGATTACAACTAGTTGTGCCAAGAAGCAAAGTGCCGGAGGTACTACGTCTGCTACATGATGGAGCCTCGGGTGAGGGTTTTGGAATCACCAAGACTCTGTAGAAGGTTCGAGAGCGATTCTATTGGGTGAATTGCAAAGAAGATGTGAGACAGTGGTGCCATAAGTGTGAAGTGTGTGCAGCCAGCAATATTGCGGTGCCATTTCCTGAAACGGACCATGGGAATAAGTATATCCTGGTAGCCATGGATTACTTCACAAAGTGGACAGAGGCGTACGCAATCCCTAACCAAGAAGCATCGACCGTCGCCGAGGTGTTGGTGAAGGAATTCTTTTCACGTTTTGGCATTCCTCTTGAAATCCATTCGGACCAAGGAAGAAACTCCAAGATGTGTTGCAGACTATTAAGTGCGAACAAGACCAGAACGACCCCTTTGAATCCTCAATCGGACGGAATGGTAGAGAGGATGAACCGAACCATGGGCAAGCACCTCTCTAAGGTTGTCTCAGAACATCAGAGAGATTGGGATCAGTACATCCATTTGTTCCTGATGGCCTATCGGGCGGCTGTAAATGAAACTCCTGCTAGTTCAATGTTGGGGCGCGAGTTGCGCCAACCCTGTGACCTGGAATTTGGCCGCAGATCTACAGAGCACAAGTTCGCAGGGGAAGGATACGTCGACCAGTTGAGAGCCAGAATGGATAGAGTCCACGAGCTAGCCAGACAAAACATCCAGCTTGCCAGTGATCGAATGAAGCACAACTACCATATTCGATCAGCTGATGGAGTCTTCAACGTGGGAGACCTGGTTTGGCTGTATAATCCCCAACGACGTCGAGGCCTTTGTCCCAAACTCCAGAGGCAATGGGAAGGTCCATATGAAATTATGAAGAGGATAAATGACGTAATCTATCGTATCCGAAAGTTACCAAGAGGAAAATCTAGAGTAGTGCACATAAACCGACTCGCACCATACGGTGTGACAGTTCAACAAGACCTTTTCAAACTACCAGCCGACGTTTCTATTGCCCATTGTGTAGCGGAGGATCTACGTATGGGCCGAGAAATTGCTCTGGTGTTTAAAAGGAAGTTTGGAAGACTGGATGAATTGTCAGCCCAACGACCAAGAGTAGGAAAAGTTCTGCGACTAGCAGATGGTAATCAGAACCTCTTCTATTTGGTTACGAAGAAGATGTCTAGAGGAAAACCCACTTACAAGGACATTTGGCATGCACTGAAGAGCCTAAGGAATGAAGTCAGGAATTATGACATCAAGAAAATAGGTTGCGGGTTGGACGCGCTAGATTGGAAGATTGTAAGGAGCATGATCGAATACATCTTCCAGGACGCTGGTGTGCAAATTACCGTGTGTTGCTTCAATCCAAAAGGAGTGTACTCGGGAAAGACGATAGACTGTTACTTCTTCAACAAGGGTGTTTGCCTGGCAGGAACCAAGTGCAGATTCCGTCATGGAACGGATATCCAGCAAAGTACTACCAAGGATGATTCTGATCGGGACGATCAGATGCTAAGGAGGGTGCAGTGTAACGTGAAGACTTACCCGAATAATGAACTATCACAAATGTCACAAACATTCCTTGAAAACGCTGGAGACATCAGAGGCAACGAGAATAAGTCCTAGTCTATTCTCGAACCCATATATTGAGAAATAACCTCCAGAAACAACGAAAACAACACTGGAATCATCTAGAGCTTTTTATGTTAGATATATAAGGCTGATGGCATAGACAGGATAATTAGTTTTGTGATAGATAGTCAGCGAGTCATAGTCACAGTAGAAAGTCGTTATGGTCCAAGAAATAAGTTTGAATATAAATGTGATTATAGTCGTGTAGTTATTGGTATAAATAAATAAGTGAAAATAAATCGTACCCAGATTTAATATAAATTCCCGTTACAATATATTACATTATTGTTGGTTGGTTGACGATGTACTATATATGGTCTTATTTAGAGTGTAATCGGGTAACTATTGTCTCTGAATAGGTTATATAATATCCTCAGGTTCTTTTTGTGAAATGTAGGGTCTGAAGTTTCCAAGATTCTGTTTTTCATTTTCTTTAGCAGGTTTATTTTTATCGACTGTTTGTGATATGATTGGTAGCGCACAATGACCTATTAACAGAGATAGACGGATTTGTAAACAATATATTGTGTTGACATCATCCCTTGTTCGGCCACGCCTCATCGCATATCAACTTCTCCCCCCATAATTGAAATACTTGGTGTTTTGGTTGTTTTTGAATATTCTATTATATTCTTTGGTTTCAAAACTTGAAAAAATGAGTAGACGTTGCAAAGTGTGCAGTAAAATAGAATACACGAACCCAGAAGTAACTTTTCATCGGTAAGTAACCCATCTAAATTAAAATTTGGTAACTTATATATTTAAATTTTGAAAGACAATTATTGACATATAAACGTCGGTCATGGGCGTAGTAGAGAAATTATTACCTAATTATTGTTATTTCATTAAAGAGATTTTTATATTGTTTGCGCTTTTCAAATCCTAGACTTTAAAAAAGAATTATACAGACCTATTGATAATATTGCTGAAACATGCAACTTTCGGACATTGACTTCACCAAGCTCCAGATTTATTTTGTGGTATTAATTATTTCGACATAGCAAATGAAACCTAAAAGAACGAGACGCCACTGGTGTCATATTTTCTATGTGAAAGTGCAGTAAGGCGGGATTTAGTTAAAACTGTTGTAGCCCCCCTTCTGACCGCTTCTACAGCTCAACCCCCCTGGCCCACAAAGATGTTGTCAACAAACAAAACGTATTTTATCAATGAAATGTTCTGTCTATCTCTGTTAATAGGTCATTGGTAGCGCATATATCGACCTGAACTGCAGAGTTTCCTATACCAGTCTATGAGTATAATATTTTCCGATGTTTTGATAAATTTCATATCAAGAAACTGTACAGAATTTCCTTCATCCTCAGTTTCAATGGTAAACTGTATATGTGGATCATAGTCATTGAATATTTCGATTATATATTTTACACTTTCCATAGGTAGGGCGATGATTATGTCATTTACGATTTTTTTGATGAATTGTAATCTGAAGGGTAATACTGAAATGACTATATCTAGTATGTCATCCATTACATATGTAGCTAGTATAACTGACAAGCTTGCGCCCATGGGTGTCCCAAATGTTTGTTTGTAAAACTTATTATTGAATGAGAAATAAGTGTTCTCAAAAAGAAATCTTTTTGTTGATATCAAAATACTCAGAAATTCTATACCAGTTTTTTTCAATTGTTCTGATGGCAGCCTCTAAATAAACATTACTGAACAGTGACAGTACATCTAAACTTGCTAAGACATATCCTTCTGTTAATAGCTTGTTGTTGATTAACTCATAAACTTGAAATGAATCTTTGATATGGTACTCATTGTCAGAATCATAAGCTTTTGTCAAAATTTCAGTTATATACGCTGATAAATATTGCGCTGGAGCTCCTATTGATGCCACTATCGGGCGCATGGACAAAGTTGGTTTATGCACTTTTGGTAATGCGTAAAATTGTGGTGAAATGCCGTTGTAACATATCAATTTTTCTTGATTCGTCTATCTGATTGGTGGTTTTTAATTTGTTGATTATTAGGTTGCAGTTCCTCTGAATTGCATTTGTAGTGTCCTTATCTAATTCGCAGTACGACGAATCATTATTTATGAGCTCGCTGCAAAGTTGGTCATATTAATGTGTCTTCATTAGGACAGTTATGTTACCTTTAAATGATTTCGTGAGTACAATATCCGAATTATGATCGTTTACGTTGCGAAATCGTAATTCACATAATTATAGGGTGTTCTATCCATGGATACAAAAGTCGCAGTGAGAGTAATGTGAAAGAAATCACGTTTCACAGGTAAGAAACGTAATTATAAATATTAGGTTTGACTGGTTAAAACAAAATATTTTGTAATGCAGTTATTTAATTATAACAATGAAAATGGATAGTTGTCTTTGGGCTATTATAAATTATGGTTTAGTTTTTAATGAATATATAAGTGCTTTTCTATGCTATAACCTCATTTTTATATAACATTGACCTAACGGAAAAGGCTCTCTGCCTTTAATCTAAGATCATCAATTGAATGGATACAATGTCTTCCTCCTAGGATATCTTGCCATAGGCGTTCATATAAAAGGGGTACTGAAAATTTTAATAATAATAATACTATTTTGATTTTTACGTATGTTTGTCTTTGGACTATTTTAAGCATTCTGTTTATTTCTAATGTATGCATAAATGTTTTTCAATTCTGAGATATTTGATAAAAGGCTTGCCGTGAACGTTCATAGAAAAGGTGCACTGAAATATTAATTTCTTTATTTTATTTAAATACATCTTTCTCATGTGCGAGATGAAAGTCTCATATATACATGTATGGTTCCCTAAGCTAAAAAACTAAAATAAGAGATTCAGGTAATCAGTCAATTATTTTTGACATTAAATTAATAATAGGTATTGTTTGTATTCGTTATACTCTTTAGTTTTAGTGCTTATGTTGTTATTTATGTATCCAAAGAATCCTGGTAGATTGAAGATATGGTAAGAAAAAATTAAAGTAGAAAATTTCAGTTTCAGACAATATATGCGAGGCCAGGATTTACAAAGGAAGCATTTGAGGCCCTGAAACTTTAAGTAAGACATACGGATGGTAAAATTCTTTATTGTACCTTTATGATTGATGACATATCCATTAGAAAACATGTGGAATGGGATGGAACATTTTTTCATAGGTATGTAAACTTTGGCATTGACATAGACGATGATTGCAACGCCATAGCTAAAGAAGCCTTTGTGTTTATGGTCGTTTGCATAAATAGAACTTGGAAAATTCCAATATTTTCTCACAGATTTCCTTAACGGAAAACAGAAATGCTCCATTGTTACACACGGCATCAAATTAGTGCAAGAAACAGGCGTGAGAATTTTTTCTTTAACTTTTGATGGTGCTGCATCAAACATAGCAATGACCCAACACTTAGGCTGTTCATCAGACCCTTCTAATAAAAAAATATCTTTTAAAATTGACGAAAATTTCGTGTATGTATGCTATGATGGATGCCATATGTTTAAATTAATATGCCATACATTGGGCAAAATGAAGATTCTCATAGACGGAGAAGAAAAATTGATTAAATGGGAATTTATTGAAAAATTACTGGCTCTCCAATCTGAAGGATTACATTTGGGCAATAGATTGCGACAGGCCCATGTCAACTTCTTCAAACAAAAAATGAAAGTTAAATTAGCCGTGCGGTTGCTGAGTGATTCGGTAGCTGTTGCAATTGAATATTGCAATAAGCAGCTTGAACTTCCAGAATTTAAAGATTGTGAAGGTACGTTGAAATTCATCAAAATTATGAACAATATGCTTGATATTTTAAATAGCAGAGCTCTTGTTGCTCCGGGGTACAAGAAAGCCCTCTGTAGCAGGAACATAGAGAATACTAAAAAATTATTCAAATATGCTAATGATTATATTCAAACGTAAAGATTTGCCAGTGATGAATAAGTTACTCACTCTATAAGAAAAACTGGATTTGTGGGTGTAATTCTGTCTTTTGAAAAGTGCAGTATTATTATATAATGATATAGTAAATGTCGAAAAAGGTTTATTGTATATACGGCAATATAAAGCCAGCCAAGACTATCTGGAGCTGTTTTTTTCAATTATGCGCTCAAAGGGAGACTGGAACAATAATGCTAGACAGTTAACAGGTGAATATAAACGTATTTTGGTGAGATAGGAAATACGTGAAGGTGGTGTTGGCAATTGTGTGCTATTAGACAAATTTCGATTTTAACTTCAACCAGTCTTCATGAACAGGGAAATCCAGAAGATCACATTAATATGGCAAACTCCCGCTTATTTGAGAATACCATTGAAACTCAAACAAAAATAGAATCTGTTTGGAGAGACCATGTTTAATTCCATTCTGTTAACCAAGTATTCTGAAGAAATTGTGACATATATTGCTGGTTTCGTGTCTCATAAACTCCAAACTAGTGAGCGCTGTGAATCTTGTGTTGCTGCTTTAATTGGTGAAAAAGAATTTTACTTAACTTCATTAATTACAGCTAAAAGTCGCGGAGGGTTAACTTACCCTTCCAAGGATGTTGTGGATATTTGTTAGAAGGCAGAACATTATTTACGCATTTATGAAAATGATTTAGTAAATAATTTTATATTGAAGAACTATATTCCAGTAAAATAAGGAGGGCTACAACTATATCTACAAATAAACGGATTTTGAAATGTTTGAAGCCAATTGTCGGCATTTTGAAAACTTATTGTGAACGTTTTCTAAATTTTAACATATAATTAATGAAATTATTTTGTGATCGTACAAACTTCCTCTTGTTCATTGGATGTAAATCAAGGGAAGTTTCATTTAATTTTCTGTACGTTCTTGCGATAATTTCCTAACATTTTTCATTAAAAATAAAAACAATTGTATTAGAACTTCGTTTGAATTGTTATTTCATTCATTTCAAGTCACTTACGTAGAGAAACACTCAACGGTATTAATAATAATGCACTAATTGTCAAATTTTCATTATGTCATGTACTATGATGTCATTTAATAGCAACCTAGATGAATATGAGAAATTTAATGTGATTTTTTAGAAAATTGCTCTTATCTCGGAATTCTGGCTACTTAGGTATAGGAACATGATACATCAAATTGAAGGAAATTTAGGCATCTTTCAGGATATTTCATAATATATAGGGTGTTTCATCTGAAAAAACGCATTTTAAACCTTTTTGTATCTAGCAGTCAAATCACATATTTTGAACATATAAACATTATCTCGATGACCTAAATGATGAAATAAACATTTAATTCGAGCTATGTTTTGGATCAAAAATATGAAAAATAGTTAATATTTCGGGAAGCGTTAGAGATAGGTGTAGGTAAGTGGGGCAAAAATATTCAGAAAGTGAGGGCAAATGCAAAAACGTAATAATATATAGTAATATATTCTTTTTGAAATAACATAGATGCAGCTACTTTTTGGTATAAGCGGCAATGCCGCTTCGCTAAAAATATTTTAGATCGATAGATTAGGAGCAATTACTTGAGCAACCAAATTCTCAGAATGATCCTATGTCCCGTTCTCTGTTAATGTCTAAGGTACCATCGACCATGAGCCACCCTATATATATATATAATATATTAATAAGAGCAATTCTTGTACATATATAGGGTGATTCACGGTCGATGGTACCTTAGACGTATAAGGAAAACTGATCATAAGAAAATTGTGTTATTTAGATAATACATAGTGATCTGTCGACTGAAAATGTTTTCAGCCTTACAACGTTGCCACTTACATCAAAAAGTATTAACAACTTTGATTTTTCAAATGAGACACCCTATTTATTATCAATTTATTAGATTCTCTATTACCTTCTGGTTATTATTTCGTAAGATACCCATACCTATCTCTAACCTAACAGTTTCCAGTGAATTAGTTAATTTTCTTTTGTTTTTTTCAAAACAGAGCTCTAATCAATAGCCCATTACTCTGAATTTTAGAATTGTGAAACGATGAAATTCCAGTAATAGCTTCAGAACGACTTATTTCTTAGTTATTATTGAAGATTTTCTTTTTATGTTTTAGAGGGTCGCTCAAAATTCTTGATCTTTTCGTCAGATATATAAAGACCCAAAAATGCGTTTTTTCAAAAAAAGAACACCATATATTTTATTATTTCTTCAGATAGAGAATCCAAATACCTTCAGGTTTTCAAAATATGAGCAACTATCTATTAAAGTGAATTATTTCTATCATTTTTATATTAGGTATTTGCTGGTTACCATGGTGATGGAAAGTTTGACAAGTTATTATCCTGAGGAAGAATAAGGGCCGATTTCATAATGAATTCCTAATGGGAGATTAGTTAAGTCTTCAATTTGTTAAACTCATATCTTGATAGAATAAAAATAATGTATTTTTATATACCTTTTACGTCAGTTACCTTATCTTTCGTTTCTTTTAAAGTAACTTTGAATTATATATCTAATCAAAACATTTATTAATGTTTTTTAAAGTAACTTTGAATTTTATATCTGATCAAAACATTTATGAAATGTTTAATGTGGGATTAACATTAATATGAGATTAAATTTGATTATAAAATTGGCCCTAAGTGCTTGTTGAGTTGTTCATTCTTCATAGGTAATGTGATCAAATTATTCCAAAAATATCCAGAAAGCTTAATGCCATATACCCATAAAGTACAAAAAAGAATAAACCTATTCACAGAACAAATAAGTAATTTTCTGATTCTTAAAAGCTAATTCAAACTGTTGATTTACAAAACAGTTTCGTTACTCATCTTTGGGATGATAAGTAGACTGCAGAGAGGATTCGTTTACTGTGCTCTGTAAATTCACTTAAAAATAATAATAAACTTTCATAGATATTATATTCAGTCTTGGCAAAACAATAATGAGTAAGTAGATTCATCAGAGCCTGAACTCAATTTCAAGATAAAATTTGCAATAACTATGCATTGACTGATATTGAGAAAATGAATCCAGTTCAACGATATACATATATGTATTTTGTGATCTTTTGTAAGATTATATACGCAAAAGACTTTATAAAAACTGTATAATATCTAATTAATAATCAATAATCAAGAGGTTTTAATCATAACAATTAGTGAAGAAATATAAATAATTAAACATTCATAATACATTCTCAAAATGACAACCATCTAAGAATACGTTTCTCCACCAATAAAATAGCTTCTCTTATTTCACGTGCATGTTCATCTTTACTTTGTACTGATGTTGAATACACTTGTTTCTTCAAACCTTTGCGTTACACATAAATTATTTTAAGGAATACCTCAAATAATGTTTGTTGATTAGTTATTGTGTTTTATCACCATGGCAACCAGCAAATACCTACTATAAAAATGCTAGCAATATTTCAGTTTAATAGATACCTAGATGCTTATATTTTGAAAACCTGACCATTTAGGTATAGGGACATGATATATCATTTCGAAGCCATTTTGATTCTCTTTCTAGAGAAATAATAAAATATAGGGTGTTCCATTTGAAAAAACGCAATTTTGGTTCTTTATGTATCTGATGGAAAGATCAATAATTTTGAGCGACCCTGTATAACATAAAAAGAAAATCTTCAATAATAACTAAGGAATAGGTCTTTCTCAAACTATTACTGGAATTTCATCCTTTCACAATTCTAAAATCTAGAGTAATGGGCTATTCATTGGAGCTCTGTTTTGAACAAAACAAAAGAAAATTAATTAATTCACAGAAAACTGTTAGAGATGGTATGGTATCTTATGAAAGAATAACCAGAAGGCGATAGAAAATCCAATAAATTGATAATATACAGGGTGGGCCAAACTCCTTTATTTCTTCGATATTCACCGAACTATAAGAGATATAATACAATTTTTTCAAAAAAATTTATTCATGCAGTCTGTCCCACAACCTAAAAATATTATTAATTATACAGGATGTTCCATTAAAAAGTTACAGGGTGCCGACCTGCTATTTTAAATAGAACACCCTTATTGATATATATGATATTTTGATTAAGAATGTCTTTACAAATACATTTTGTCTGAAACTATTTTCTATGTAATGAACAGTTTTAGAAATAAACTAGTTTAAAAAAATATATATAAATCCGCAGAAGGTCAAATGATGAGCTGACATGTGATGATCTTTCAGTATTATCTATAAAGTGGTTTCCCTGACAAAACGCAAGGGTGTCACCTTCGAGGTCCATATACTTTTTCTTGAATGGTTCGGCAGATTTTGATAAAAATTTACAGAAAGGGGTTTTAAGACCTGAGAAATCGATTGGATTGCATTTTCAATGGGTGTGAACCTCGATGTCCACAATAGCTATTTATTGCGATACAAATTCCAATATGGTGTTTCGGGGTCGAGAATTCGATTTGTGATACAGCTGAGTTCTGGTATGAGAAATTGATTGGCGATACTTTTTAAGAGGTGTAACCCTCAAGGTCCATGCTAGCTATTTCGGGAATAGCACCGCAGATTACGATAAAAGTTTCAGTATGGGATTTGGGGTTGAGGAGGCGATTGGTGATACAGCTTAGTTCTGTTATGAGAAATCGATTGGCGATACTTTCGTTTCTTAATGGGTGTGACCGCCGAGGTCCCAACTAGCTACTTTGGAAATGGCTTCGCAGATTACGATAAAAACTTCAGTATGGGGTTTGGTGGTCGAAAAGGCGATTGATGATACAGCTGAGTTCTGGTATGTTTCACATTCATTTTTATTTTGAAATCTGTAAATTATGAGCTATGTGAACGATAAATGCAATATTGACCGATCTACCGATCGCAATACATTTTAACTACAAATAAAACTGCATTATAACATTAATATTAACCTACAGAAGTATATGATAATAGTTGTTCTTATATATATATATATATATATATATATATATATATATATATATACAGGCTGATTTTTTTAACTTGCCCATTAGAAGATTTCCACTTAGAGATCGAGATAGAAATATGAAAATTTGAACCCGGCTATAATCAACGTTGCCCAATTTAGTATGTCCATCATTCTGAAAATTGTCTTGTTTAACACTCGAACAAAAAATATTAAAGACGTTAATGAAAAAAGTTAAAAAACTCAACTTGTCTTAATAGCACATACCTATTTTTCTATCGTCATTAGTAGAAAATTGAATTTTAGGGGAACTTTCTTATGTTTTTTTCAAATAATAAAAAAGTTATTCGAGATTTCTTAGAATTTTCTATTGTGAATAACTTTCTTACGAATGACTTTGACACGTTTTGCAACTACTATCAACAGTTTTTATATAAATATTCATTTTGTTCAATTATTGAAAAATTGAGAAAGGTTTGATAAATACCTACAAATCTTTTATTTATGAAATTAGCTTACATTAAGAAGTCGAAAAACAAACTACAAAAACAAAACTACAAGATATGCTGTATGTGTCCACCGTTTTGGTTCAAGCATAATTTGTGGCTCTTCTTATTTCATTATTCATAAGTGTGGTCATAGCTTGCGTTATTCTATTTGTTAAATCCTCTAGAGATCTAGGTTCTATTTTGTACACCTCTTCGTTGACTCTCCCCCATAAGTAGAAATCAAGTTGTGTCAAATCCGGCGAACGTGGCGGCTAAAGTCGCGGACCACTATTTCCCCACCACCTATCTTGAAACAAATCTGTAAGTTTCCTATCCACGGCTACTGTAGAATGTGCAGGTGCGCCGTCCATTTGGTAGCACGTATGAATCAGCTCTTGGAGAGGTGAATCATCTAGGAAATTTTCCACAAAATTGCTTATAATTTGCAGATAACGTTTCCCATTTAAATGGGGACAAGAACAGGATCACTGTGATTTCGACCTTATTAGGATCTCATCAGCTGAACATATGGTTCGGGATGTGTCCAAAGAGTCAGAAAACTGCTGGTTGTACATCGACAAGCGATGCAAAAAACCAAACAGCGTGCCGCTTCCAGCGACACCTAGGAGTTAGAAGTTAAATTTGAACACGACCCACGTATCAATGTTCACATTGATACGTGGTTCAACAGTGATGTGTTCCATAGACAATGAAACAAAACGGTGTTAGAAGTTACCGCAATTGGTATCGAGTTAGATCTCGATCCTTTGCACCTGCCAGCGATGATATAATTCAATGCGGGATGGGGCTTTTGTCCACCGAGTAGTTGTTTTTATCGTTGGTAGTATATGGCTATATGTTATTATAGCCATCTATCTACTGTAAAGACCGAAGTCATTTAATACATATCTTTCAGTAGCGAAATCTTGACATCTTTTCATATATATATATATATATATATATATATATATATATATATATATATATATATATATATATATATATATAATATTTGTAGTTTAAAACTTCACTTTTTTAAAAATAATACTATTTATTATAAATTATAAGTTACATAAATAATAATTGGTTCAAATAAGCTACTGCTTATTTGAACCAAGAACCTCGTGGAACCAGGTGCAATCGTATTTATAGTGATTTTATGCTGATTAAGCATCATGTGACTTGCGCTTGGTTCGTCCGTTACAAGTTCTAGAGCATGGGATCTGCAACTTTGCATATTCTGATAAAACTACAATATTCTTAGAATATGGAATATTCCAGAGTATGGGAATTGCAAAGTTGCATATTCTGTGAGAATGTAAAATGTATTGAATTCTGAGAATGTTCCAGAGTGCAAAACTGCAAGTCGGCATTATCTCTGAGAACGAAAATATGAACAAAGAAAAATAATAAAACACGTGTCGTTGAAATATGCCACCTGTGAAACTTGATCGTTATTATTGAATATGGTGAATTATATTAGGATATAACAGCTCCCCCTTATAAAATAAAAATTGATGTTATACAGCAATTTTTTGGTTAGAATAAAAATTAAAATAAAATGTAAAAATAAGAGTATACAAGAATATATAAAAAATGTAAAAGGCAGAATAAAAATAAAAATGACAGTGTCAATAAATATTCACTTTTAAAAGAAAAGAATTTCACTTCACTTAGAAGGTCCTTTACACTGTAGTTTCGACATCAGGCTGTAGATTTGGTCGTCTTCTATAGATCATGGATTTTATTCTTTGTAATGTATCGTTGGGTTTCAAGTCCGGCTCTGGATTTGGAGATGTTTTATTATGGAGTATAATTTTGAAAATTACATAGATGGTTGTTAGAATCACAATAATTACAATAGTGGAAACGGTGAACCAGGATATGTTTCTTTCTTGCTTGGACTTTAGTGATACCAATAAAGGCATAGCAGTTTGTAGTTAAATTGAAGATTGAATTCTTGTCTACAATAATGGTTTTGTTATTGGCTTCTTTGCAGTGAATTGTTATGTGAAGTGGCTCTGTTACTAGAATAAGCTACATGTTTTCTTCCAGTTTTTTGACGTTGTAACCTTGACCATGTATTAGAGATGTTTCGCAGTTTTCAGGAAAGTCTCTGAAGTTTCTAAAGAGCTGTGCCTCGCAGATAGCATTTGCGTCTATTGGATATGGGTAGACATTGGAACACAATTTCTTGTAGGGTGCAAGTTGTTTGCACTGGCTAGGATCTTTTATTATTGCATATGTCAAAGAATCATCATCTCGCGCAATGAATTTTTGAGTAAAAGATAAAATGTGATGAATACCAGGTCTGCTATCGTATATTGGGATAGGATAAAGGTGGAACATTGTGAATGTTTGAGGTTCAACTAATGGATTTTTAAAACAAAAACGATTTCTGATTCTGTTTGAAATGCTTCTAATTCAATGATTTCTAAAAATTGGGCTATACTTGAAAGTTTAGCCGGTAGTGGTAAGTTATTTCTTAATAGATTTTGAGATATTTCCTTTAATGATGTAATCAGATTATCTGGTTCGATTATGGATGAATGAATTATTCTTAATCTAGCAAATGCAATAGCATTCAAAATATCATTGAGGTTATCTTCAAGGAACAAAAAGCTTTCCATCAGTTTTTCACATATTTCGAAGAAATTTAATTTTCGAAATAAGGTTTCATTCTATCAAAGTTAACTTTACTCTTTGATTTGTTCTGTTGAAACAATAGCTGAATTTCTATGAACTTCAATAATTTCGAAAGGACCGTTAAATTTATTTTGTAATTTGTCCTTGATCTGCGATTCTTTAATGTAGACTTTGTCGCCTATATTGAATTGATATGGATTATTGGATACATGTTGATCAAAGCGGACTTTTGCCTTTTCTTTACTTGAGTTTATTCGACTTTTAGCTATTCTATAGTAATGAGAAATTCGGTTGTTTATATCTCTAATATATTTTGTAATTAATTCTTTGTGATTGTATGTGTTTTCGGGAGGTTTACTTGAAGTGTGACCAAATACTAATTCATACGGTGTAAAACCGTGTGTCTTATTCATTGAACGGTTGTATGAAATGATAGCGTATGGTAAGATGTTAAACGGTTGCTCATTTGGGTGTTCTGATACATGCGTTCGAATCATTTCTAATAATGTGGAATGGAATCTTTCGAGAGATCCATTGGATTCTGGATGTCCTACACTGGAATTAGTTACTTTTATATCAAAGAGAGTGCACATGTCACGAAAAAGAGAGTTGTCGAATTCTCAACCAAAATCGCAATGAATTCGAGTTGGGGTACCGTAGTGTTGGAAATAAATCAAAAGTGTGTTGACTACACTTTTTGCTGTCTTGTCAGGTAATCCGTATGCTTGAGAGAATTTCGTGAGTTCGTCTCGTATAGTTAGTGCGTAATGTCTTCCGGGTACTTCTAGAATGTCTATATTAATCCTTTCAAACGGGGCTCTAGGTGTTTCTGTGATAATTAGAGGGCTGTCTAAGTTTTTCCTGCAAATCTTTGTTTTTTGACAAACTTCACAAGCTTTGATATGCTCCTCTACGTCCTTAGTTATACCGGGTCAATTGTATCGTTCGCGAATTCTACGGATAGTTTCGTTAATACCGCGATGAATACTGGTGTTTCCGTTATGGTACTGATCGAGAATGATAGGGATCTGATCCTGGTCTGTTGTTTTGAGAATATCTTGACATACTTTAAATTTAACATCTTTTTTCAGAGAATATTAATGAAAGTATCTCTAATATGGGGAGATCAGGATTATTTTCAAAAAAGTATGTTGTATCGGATTGTATAGTGTCTTGATTTCTAAAAATAGAAGTGAATAAGTATTCGTTGACGGAATCGGGATCGTGTAGAATTGGAATAATAAAATATTTTCTATTCCTGACACTTTTGCTTGATAATACATTGATTTTACAGTTCGAAAAGTCAGCATTCTCTTCGAAAATGTCTTCTATAATCTTGTGATGATAGTCATTTAGATTGTTATGTTGAAAGAAAGTTAAAATATTCTTATGTTCTCTTGCTAAAAGTTGCTGGTTTGTAAATTCTATTTTTGAATAATCAATAAGTGACCTTAACTTATAAGCATTGACAAAGATTTTGAATTCTTCGTATACTTGTTCGTTGCTGATGTTATTAGATTTTTCGGATTCATTGTCTGAGTCTTCGTCATCGTCATTGTGTATGGGGAGGATTGGAAAATGAGGGGAATGTGCTTTTGACTGAAATTTAATTATAATCGGGAATATGGTTGATTTTAATTCGGGAAACAGCGTCAGCATTGCGATTAATCCTTCCAGGTTTATATTCAATTTGATAGTCATACTCTTCAAGCTTAAGACGCCATCTTGCTAAACGACTACCTGGGTATTTGATAGAGAATAACCAGGTGAGAGGTCTATGATCGGTAATTAGTATAAATTTTCTACCGAAGAGGTACGGTCGGAAATCTTTCACGGACCACACAATAGCTAATAGTTCCCTTTCTATATTAGAATAATTTGTCTCAGCTTTGCAGAGTGTTCATAAGCTATAGGGAGATCTTTTCCTACTGGTCCTTGAGAAAGTACGCTGCCAATTGCAAAGTTACTTGCATCAGTTGTGAGAATAAAAGGATCGTCAAAATTGGGATAAATAAGAATTGGAGATGTGACCAGGGATTGTTTTAAATTTTTGAAAGATTCTTGGCATTGTATATCGAAATTGAAAGTTGAATTTTTTTCAAGTAATTTGTTTAAGGGTTTCGAAAGTTTTGCAAAATTAGGAATGAACCTGCGATAATATCCTGCAAGTCCTAGAAATGATTTTATTTCTTTCGGATTTGTGGGTTGAGGAAAATTTTGTATGCAATCTACTTAGAAAATTCACCAAAAATTGCTGAAGAAAGTCAAATGATGAAACATCATGTTTATTCATTGAACGGTTGTATGAAATGATAGCGTATGGTAAGATGTTAAACGGTTGCTCATTTGGGTGTTCTGATACATGCGTTCGAATCATTTCTAATAATGTGGAATGGAATCTTTCGAGAGATCCATTGGATTCTGGATGTCCTACACTGGAATTAGTTACTTTTATATCAAAGAGAGTGCACATGTCACGAAAAAGAGAGTTGTCGAATTCTCAACCAAAATCGCAATGAATTCGAGTTGGGGTACCGTAGTGTTGGAAATAAATCAAAAGTGTGTTGACTACACTTTTTGCTGTCTTGTCAGGTAATCCGTATGCTTGAGAGAATTTCGTGAGTTCGTCTCGTATAGTTAGTGCGTAATGTCTTCCGGGTACTTCTAGAATGTCTATATTAATCCTTTCAAACGGGGCTCTAGGTGTTTCTGTGATAATTAGAGGGCTGTCTAAGTTTTTCCTGCAAATCTTTGTTTTTTGACAAACTTCACAAGCTTTGATATGCTCCTCTACGTCCTTAGTTATACCGGGTCAATTGTATCGTTCGCGAATTCTACGGATAGTTTCGTTAATACCGCGATGAATACTGGTGTTTCCGTTATGGTACTGATCGAGAATGATAGGGATCTGATCCTGGTCTGTTGTTTTGAGAATATCTTGACATACTTTAAATTTAACATCTTTTTTCAGAGAATATTAATGAAAGTATCTCTAATATGGGGAGATCAGGATTATTTTCAAAAAAGTATGTTGTATCGGATTGTATAGTGTCTTGATTTCTAAAAATAGAAGTGAATAAGTATTCGTTGACGGAATCGGGATCGTGTAGAATTGGAATAATAAAATATTTTCTATTCCTGACACTTTTGCTTGATAATACATTGATTTTACAGTTCGAAAAGTCAGCATTCTCTTCGAAAATGTCTTCTATAATCTTGTGATGATAGTCATTTAGATTGTTATGTTGAAAGAAAGTTAAAATATTCTTATGTTCTCTTGCTAAAAGTTGCTGGTTTGTAAATTCTATTTTTGAATAATCAATAAGTGACCTTAACTTATAAGCATTGACAAAGATTTTGAATTCTTCGTATACTTGTTCGTTGCTGATGTTATTAGATTTTTCGGATTCATTGTCTGAGTCTTCGTCATCGTCATTGTGTATGGGGAGGATTGGAAAATGAGGGGAATGTGCTTTTGACTGAAATTTAATTATAATCGGGAATATGGTTGATTTTAATTCGGGAAACAGCGTCAGCATTGCGATTAATCCTTCCAGGATTATATTCAATTTGATAGTCATACTCTTCAAGCTTAAGACGCCATCTTGCTAAACGACTACCTGGGTATTTGATAGAGAATAACCAGGTGAGAGGTCTATGATCGGTAATTAGTATAAATTTTCTACCGAAGAGGTACGGTCGGAAATCTTTCACGGACCACACAATAGCTAATAGTTCCCTTTCTATATTAGAATAATTTGTCTCAGCTTTGCAGAGTGTTCATAAGCTATAGGGAGATCTTTTCCTACTGGTCCTTGAGAAAGTACGCTGCCAATTGCAAAGTTACTTGCATCAGTTGTGAGAATAAAAGGATCGTCAAAATTGGGATAAATAAGAATTGGAGATGTGACCAGGGATTGTTTTAAATTTTTGAAAGATTCTTGGCATTGTATATCGAAATTGAAAGTTGAATTTTTTTCAAGTAATTTGTTTAAGGGTTTCGAAAGTTTTGCAAAATTAGGAATGAACCTGCGATAATATCCTGCAAGTCCTAGAAATGATTTTATTTCTTTCGGATTTGTGGGTTGAGGAAAATTTTGTATGCAATCTACTTAGAAAATTCACCAAAAATTGCTGAAGAAAGTCAAATGATGAAACATCATGTCTTGAACGTCCCTATTCAAAAGATCGAAAATCATGAATCTGCGATATCAACATATTCTGCGGATAAATTGAACACAGAAGTTGAAACAGTGAATCCTAATAACCCAAAGTCTTGTGAGGACGATGCTGTGTCCGAACGTACCCCTACTGACAATGACATTTTCGAGGTAGTGTTCTCTGATGACATTATCCTAACCTCAATTGCTGAAACCATAACAAACTCGGCCAAGGATCTAAATGATGGTGATCTTCACAAGGAGGAACTGTGGGCAGAAGTTAAATCCCGAAAATCCAAACTACTTGAAAATAATAGCATACACCCAGCACTGGCCAAACAATAATAAAACTAACCTCAGAGTGGCAAAAAGGCCATTAACAAAAGCCAATTCGGTCATTGCACATATTTTTTTATTGATGATTATGAAACTTTATAAAAAAAAGTTTACCCTCATTTTTTATTTTCAAAATCACTAAAAATTAAATTGCATCAAAACGTGTGCGTTTTAGTGCCCTTTGACGTCACATTTCCCGCTCATCTGGCATTGGCTGATGTTATATAGGTATTATGTCGGTAATCATTGTGACAGTGACAATTAGTTGTCAACATGTTGTGAGAAAAAAATTTCGTCTTATAGTTGGTTTCGTGAACAGCAAGCGGGATTGTAAATTCTATATCTGGTGGTTATATTATATAAATTTGCAAAGCTAGTGACTATTATAAAGTGTTGGAGCCGGGAAGTGTGACGTTTCAAGCGGGAATCTGATCTCGTTTTTAAATAAGTGGACAAACTGAAATTAACATTTCAAAGTCTGAATATAATTTTAATAGGGAATTGCTGTTTGCAGTATAAACTGTTTAATTCAAAACTAATAAAGCATAAAAAATTCCAATGCAGGCAACAACCCCATTATCCTGGTTATTTCTAACGGATCCAAACACTTAGGAAAATGATATATTGGACTTTCTAAAGATTAATAACTTACATGAAGGATGCCGATGTTTCAAAATGTTAACAAAATTAGACACAATTAAAAGCTCATTTAAACTATTGCTGTCCCAGCTGATAAAGAGCAACAATTAATTAAGCTTTTCCATCTGAATTCACACTCCATTAAAAATAAAGTCAATGAACTTGACGCGTTTCTCTATGACAAAAACATCAATATCTTGTGCCTAAGCGAACACTGACTTTCCTAAATTGAATTTCCAACGCTACGTATACAGTGTTTCAATCCTGCCACAGCTTACTGCAGAGTGCACAATAATGGAGGAGGATCTGCCATTTTACTAAATGTAAAAGCCTTGTCTGTTGCAAATTTAATCGAAATTTGTTCTGTTTACACCAAGCCATTTCAATTTTATGTAATATCTTTATACAGACCTCCTGCACGTTGTTTTACTACCTTTCTGGAGATACTCGAAACTGCTCTGAATGTGATTGATCGAGGGCATAGGGCTGTGATTGCCGGTGATTACAATGTGCACTTTGGCACCCGAACTCGAGAAAGTGCAGATCTGTGCTGTTTGCTGAGGTCATATGGCTTTCGCCAGCTAATCCACTATGCGACCAGGCTGGATAACTGCCTGGACCACATTTTCTCGACTTTTGGTGGTGATTGTCTTACTACTCTCCATGATACTAACTTGTATGACCACCTAGGACAGCTTGTGGACTTTCCAGCCCACTGTCTATCCGACCCCTTGAGGGTACAGAGGATTATCTGCAAACCTATTACTGAACTGGGTTAGATTTCATTTTATATATCTGTAGCTAATATATCCTGGGATTTTATTGATGCGCCGGATGATAAGTTTTCAATGTTTGTGGACCGCATTGCTGATGCTCTTACTAAATCATTTCTAGAAAAAACATATCGGAAGCATAATGACCACAGTCATACGACCAATTGGTTCAAGAATGAGATTCGACAAATGCGTAACGTTCTAGGCTTTCTCTATGAAATGTTCAGTCGTAATCCATCAATGAAAGTGAAAAAACCTATAAAAACTCACAAATACTCATATAAAATGGCTATTAGAGCAGCAAAGATATCTTCAAATGACAACTTCATAGCAAATTCCTCTAATCAAGCTAAATCTATGTGCTAAATAATAAATCAGTAACGGGGCATTTCGAAAAAGGTCAGAAATTTATCTATTTCATCTGACCAATTTAATGACTTTTTTTGAAGAAGTAGCTTGTGTGTTGCAATGTCACATAGAGCCATCTATGCCTGACAATACAGAAAATATTCCCATGTTTTGTCAAGTAGAGTTCTCCTTGAGAGATGTAACTTATAGAAATTAGGGATACAATAAACCAACTAAAAAATAAAAAAGTCCCGATGACCTGTAGTCAGCGGAAAGGTAAATTTTTCAATATTCATTGAATTGAAATTTGAACAATCTTTTCATTGGTATACCTACATGTTATTACATAAAATTGTCGTATGTGTCATAGCCTTGCGGGTAGAGGTTTTTGTTTTGGCTGTTGAATATAAAGCAGGCAGGGTTCGCGTTCCACTTCAAGGCAGATTTTTTTTTTCGCCTATATCTTTTCAATAAATATACTATATATTTTTTTAATCAGGGTCTATATTAAGATCTCCAGAAAATGTACAATTACATCAAATTCATATTGAGTGTTCATGTTTCATAAAATTATTTTTGATGATATTTACACTATGGCTCTTTTTTGATAATTTTTTTAAATATTTTAACGGTCGCCATTTTGAAACTACTTACCCGATATTGCCCAATAACGAACTTGGCCGAGATATTTAAGAGATTGATTTTTGTAGCAAATTTTGATACCTCCAAAACTGCGACCTCTATCTGTGAATAAATTTCGTAATATCCCATATATATATATATATATATATATATATATATATATATATATATATATATATAATATTTTGTAGTAATATATTTGCCATAATAATTATATTTTTATAACGTTTCGTTTGGAGGTTTCCAAACTTCATCAGATCTTTAAGTTAGCTAAAAGTACATAATACCAACAAACACAAATAAGCTTAAAAACAGTTGGTTACATAATAATAAAATGTTTAAAATGCAAAATCATGCTTGCTATTTTCCACAATCGTTGGTCTGTCATATAGTGGAAAATAGCAATCAAAAATTATGATTTTGCATTTTAAACATTTTATTATTATGTAACCAACTGGTTTTAAGCTTATTTGTGTTTGTTGATATTATATACTTTTAGCTAACTTAAAGATCTGATGAGGTTTGGAAACCTCCAAACGAAACGTTATCAAAATATAATTATTATGGAAAATATATTTCTATAATCTTTTTAACGAACTGTATACTCAAGAGAATTTCCAAAATATTACAATATAGCGGTTCAAGATAAGTAAACAGAATATATATATATATATATATATATATATATATATATATATATATATATATATAAACTTTTGAATCAAATGTTTTTTTGGACTAACTTATAGACATATAGCAACATGCCGTTGAAATTTTTTCGAAATTCAAAAGTGTGAACGATCGCAATAGGTACATTTCTCTAAGAAATTTACTTAAAAAGTAGAGATCCGAGATCCATTGGGGCTTACAGTGGAGCTTATAAAAAATATCAAGGATCTCATCATTTCCCCATTAACAAAGCTCATAAACCAGTGTCTGGGTCACAATATCTTTCCGCGGGTTTTAAAAAACGCTGTCGTCATTCATATTTTAAAAAAGGGTGATCCCAATAATAACTCAAATTACCGGCTCATATCTATCCTACCTATTTTCGCAAAAATCTTTGAAAAGTGTATCTTTTCTAGGGTGTCTCGTTTTTTTGAGGCTCACAACCTATTCCATAACCATCAATTTTCGCAAGAACTTGAGCACTTCCTTGGGTATCCTGGATTTGATATCTTTCATTTATGAGGCCTTTGAAGGACGCAGGAATTGTCCAGTAATTTTTGCGACCTGAGTAAGGCATTCGACTGCGTTTCGCATGAAATTTTTTTGAAAAAGTTGAGGCGCTGTAATTTTGACACGAACAGCATTGCACTAATACAGAGTTACCTTTCCGGTCGCAAGCAGGTGGTTCAAGTTGATGGGGTGATGTCGGCAGAAAGGGAAATAGGTAATGGAGTACTTCAAGGCTCCGTTTTGGGTTGATCATGTGGCTCGTTATACCCTTTTTGCCGATGACACAACAATTTCCTGTTATGGGGAGAAACTGAGTGATGTTCTGGAGTGCTCTAGTGGAGCGTTGTCCAGGGTAAAACGATGGTTTGCGGAGAATATGCTATTTCTAAATTACTCTAAAACACAGACTATTGTATGCACAACGCGTGCGGCCCTGGGTGAAGACGAGAGTCCCGCTGTTAAGTTCCTGGACGTTCATCTAGACTCGGGACTACGATGGAATGCCCACATCGATGCTTGCTGTGCCAAGCTAGTTTTGAATGTGCTCCTTATGTCATTCTCTAATTGCATTGAACGTCTAGGAAATACTCGCATATTTCAGTCTGAGTCAAGAAGACAGTTTTTCACGAACGCTCCTTTACAATGAAGTACCGTCGTATTACACATACAACAAGCAAAAATGAGTTTTTACTAGACGCCGACGGGGTCAGCCTGTGTAGGGATTTCCAGGTGTCTATCGTGAGCACGCACTAGGACGTGTGTACACAGTTCATCCAAGTAATAGTGAGTGCAATTGCTATTACTTGCGCCTTTTACTTCACACAGTCACAGAGCTTCAAATAAAAGCACAGAATATATAATATAATTTAAAAGGCTTGTAAGAGTGACATAACTCACGTAAACATTATGTTTGTGATAATAGCGCTGGAAATATTTTCAGTTAAATTGTATTTTCTAAAGTTATCTATGTTAGTTAAGTTTCATAAAAGTTTTTTCATATCTTTATTACCTACTCCATTAAACACAATTAAATATTACTTGTTAGTGAAGCAATAATTATATTTTACGCTATCTCTCGAAATAAGTGCACTCGTGCCATTATAATATAAACTGTTTTTTTCTCTCTAGCCATTAATAGCTAGTAGTATTTTCAGTTTATAGAAAATCAATATTCATCAATGAATGTAAGTATTTTAGCAACTATTTGGACTCACTATATGTAACAATAAATTGTTATTATTTCAATATGTATTTAGACTATTTCTCTAAATTAACTAGAAATAGAGAATCAAACAAGTGGAATTTTTGAAAAAAAATTAAAAATAGTTTTTATTAGGCGTCTAAGATTTGAACCGTACCGATTAGTACCTACCTATTGCTCTCCTTCTCTCGTTGGAGGTATGTTTTCTCTGTTCTCTCGGTTTGAACTATATTTATGTATATCTGTTTGCCAGCAACAGCAATTCCATAACAAATTACTGTTTGTCTACCACAACACACAAAACCAAAATGTAATATATACGACGATCTGCCAAAGAGGACCTATATACCAGAGAACAGAGACGTATATATACACTCCATGCTCGTGCGTAATTCCAGTGACGGATCCCATTGTCAGACATTGTTGTTCCATGACGAAGATAAAGTGATCTTGCTTGAATGAAATAATTATAATTAATAAATATTGGCCCATATTGGGTCACGCTTGGAGCTTAACAGGCGGCGAGATGTCAGCGATCGAAGTTCGAATTCGAAATTTCAAGTCTCTAGACGGTATGGGGCCTGAGAAATCGCTGCGGAGTCCATTGATACAAGAACCGAAAGTAATAAAAACTATTTAAAAAAATGATTTTGAATTTTTATGTCAATATAAAACTTGCATATTATATGGATGTATTTTCTTTCATTCTGAATAAAATCTTGTTTATAATATTATAAAATAAATGAATTGATTTTAGATCAACAGACTATCACTAACATCTTTACTTACAATCCAGCTAGTACTTGTCAGTGGAATACAAAATGCTGACGAAGGAGGTATCATAGGCATAATAATTAATTCAATTTTGAATTTATCTAGTTATCTTCAGAGACTATTTCCAATATATCCAAATACCAATAGCAACGGTGAGTTAAATCAAATTGTCTTCTATTTGTCATTATACAAAACCTTATTTAAGAGGAAGTGTTTTAATATTTCATTCATATTGAGACGCTTCGAGGAATTTTATCTTCAAATTTTTACACAATTTATTCTATGGACTCTTCGATATGGAAACAGTTTCAAATAACCTAGCAATACAAAAAAAGATACATATCCGAATTAAATATGCAAATGCATGCCGTTACTTTGATCTACCTATATGATGTTTTATTATTAAATTCGCAGTTTTCTACACATGCTCATTGAAATTATGCCATATATTTCGCCTTAACTTTAGATATTAAACAAATGTGATAATACAGAATGAGATGAGCAGGAGACATTGACAACTCAGGTACAGCACCGTTATACAGGAAGTTATGCGTTTATAACTAAGCACGATTGATTTTCTTAGACTATACTTAATAAAGTAATTACTATTCTATAAATGATTGGATTGAGCCATTACTTTGTTCTTAACTGACTCTAGTGTGATTTCTTCTAAGTATGAAAAGAGGAGAATGTTCAACATCAACCCTGTATTATTTTACTTCTACAAAGGTACATGTGACCTATGATTCGATAGATAGAAATAACCGTTGTAGTTTGTTGTTGTAGGCCCGTAAGCTCCAACTCCAAAAGTACCAGCACCAATAGAATTAATATTATCTTCTATTTTTCAATGCAAAAACTAATAAAGTTGTTCCAATTTTTTGTGAAAAATATTTATTGTTGATCAAGATCACCTTGAGAACCTTCATGCTGCCCATAGACAGTTGTTTCTATAGCTCTCCGATTCGATTTCTTTTCTCCCTGAAGAACTTCTGCTGAGCGATTTGGTATATTCGGAATTTTTCTATTGGTATTTCCATAATGTAGGATCTCGGTACTTGTGTCTTCTTCACCATTGTTCCCCACAATCGTAAATTCTTTACCCAAACATTATATTTCATCTTTTCTAGAACTCGACGATGCTTATCATAGTTTTTCTTTCAATCAAATTTTATCTTCCATTCCTTTTTCTTTGAGTTTCTTCTGATCATGAAAATATGAAAGTAATCTTTTCGAGCTCTTAGGAAGAGTTTCTCTCAATTTTTCTTTTAGTTAGTTTCACAGATTCGATTTGAAAAGGTTGTACTTTACCCGAGCAACATTTTATCTTCTTTAATACTTTCCTAACAATGTTCACGATATATTAAGAAAATTCACCACTCTGTGGACATCTTGCTATAAATGTATGATGAATAAATCCATAATCATTAGTAAATATCTCTCTATCACTAATATCTTCACCTCATTCATCAAATCTTTGCAATTAATTAGATAGTTGCAAAATTCAACCTCTGCTCATGCTACCAAACTTGTCAAGATTTTCATCTCAAGATATCTTGAAGGGATAAGTGGCACATGGCATTCTTTCCATTCCTGCACACATGTTGGACGGCCGATCATCCCTCGTGCAAATAAGGTTCCGTATATGAAAGATGACGAAAGGAACCCTCATAGATTTTCTCCAACCGTTTTTTCCAGACCAAATTTCCAAAGATAGCGAAGGAGAAGCTTTGAAAAACAAATGTGATGACGCTGATAGCTACCCTTTGCAGCAGAAGTATTTTTGAGTAAAAAATAAATGCAGAAAACCTGTTTTGACATATCCTTACGCAAAAAGATTAATTATGTCATAAGGACAAACAAAACCGTATAATATAAAATATTTCGATGCTTCCGTAAGTGGCTGGCGCAGTAGTTCAATAGCACAGCTTTGAACTGTAAATCATAATATTCTGATTTTTAATTCCACACTATTCCTTTTTTTACTCTTTTTCCATTTATTTTCATTAAAAATTATAATATATTGACCATACTCCACAATTAGACATCTCTATTTACTACGCATGCAGCTTCTGCTTGCAGTGTAAATTCAAGTCTTTAAAAAAGCTCAATCTATTCCGCTTATTTTGGGTATTCATACGGAAAAGATAAATCATGATTTATTAGCGCTTTACATATTGAGATGCTATCGCTTTTCAAGCATTTTCTTTAGCAATATTGTCTTTATATTTTCTATCATCCGTACTGTCATACAAACAGTTGTGATGTGACACCAATTCAATGAATGCCATTTCTTCATCAAAGGAGAAGTTTTTCTCTCCACTCTTTTTTTAACTTAAAAAATACAACGATTGCTGCGTCTAGTGGCTACGAGCGTCTGTTGCACAAGCGAAACCAAGAATTTAGTCTAATATTGATGTATGGAACAATTGGGATATGAATTTTTCTCATATGCGTGATATGGCCAATACTCTAGAAGTGTGGAGCATTTCAAAAAGAAGAAAGCATTTTATGACATCAAACAGTTTGCCTTCCCTTTCATATCGTTTGATTAATATCCAATCTCCCAATTTTCATTGTGTTGGCTTAAGACCCGATTGTTATGTTATCTTGGGCTACTTTATCTGGGGCTAATTTCTTAGTGTATCATGGACTGCTACTAGAAGTTGCTCATTAAAGATTTTGAAGTGCGAGGCTTGTAATTAATGTAATGGTAAATATTAATAGGAAAACTCTAGAATGAATGTGGATGAATTTGAGATATACTTAAGAAAATATAGAATTGGTGGAAGAAATTTGCAGAATTGGCAAATCAAATAAAGTATTTGATCAAAAACTAGATGATTTGTTCATATGTTCCTCATAGTAAATGTCACACCTCTAAAGAAGTGAAAGGGGCAAGAAAGAGCAAATACCTCCGGATGGATATGGAAATCAAGATAACAAAGCCGCGGTTACAGCTGAATGTCTGAATGATCTTTTCTGGACTAATCAATATGCGAAAATGAACAGCAAGATTAAAATCTATAAAGCATAAGACTCATCTAATGGATGGAATAGAAGACACTAATAAAATAATATTACGCGTAGCTAAAATGAGGGCGTTTAGAATGATAGCTGGCAAAACCTCAACGGACCGTATAAGGAACATGAGAAAGCAATGCAGCATACAGCACATGGGGATGATGTACAAAGAATGGGCGAATATATAATGACCTGTATAGCACTCGAGGAAAAACCGGTCGGTAAGCGTCCACCAGGAAAACCGCCCAAAAGATGGAGATATAAAACATAAAAGTTTATTTTTCTCGAAAATAGTCGACTTTCAAACTGACGACCAACAGTACCTTTTTTGTGCAAAAAACATTGGCGGTTCAAATGGGCATCTCAAAGCCGTAATGTTTCCATTGGCCTTGAAATTGGGGAGAAAAACACCCACTACTCCTTCAAAATCTTCACCAGTTATGCCTTAACAACATTTTTTTCTGACTCAAAAAAGCTTATTATCAGTGGAAAATGCTTACAAAAGCTGTTTTCTGTACAATAAACGGTTCCAGAGATATTTATTTATTTATTTGTTCAAGCCAGTACAATATTACATTTGCATTACAAAATTGCAATACATTAGTAATTCCTGCAGAGATAAATTAATATATGAACGCAGGAACTGGTGTATCTTACCACTGTTAACTTACATACTAAGAAATAAAAATAAACTAAACAATTAATCTATGAGAATTCTAAATATATAATAAACAAGGAATTCCATCAAAATAAAGAATAATTCTCAAAACAATAAATAATATAATAAACAATAATCATAATAGTAATAAATCAATTTTCAATATAATTTCATATAGTATTTTTCTATGGACTCAGATATTTAAATAGTAAAAAGTAAATGAGTTTTTGTAAGATTCGATTAAATATTAGCCTTTATCCAAAGCTTTATTTTACTTTTTAGACACTTTTTGTTTTTTATCACTTTATAGTCATTAGGAAACTGATTAAAGAAATTTAATTGCAACAATATAGCTATTTTTGTTACTAACAGCTTTGAAGCATTTTGGCATTACAATGGCTCTATGTCTAGATTTAGTGGTGGATTATTAAAATTTATTTTTAAGTTCATTATAATGGTATAAAATTTACTCCATGCAAAAAGATTTTTCAAATGTGAGACAAAAATTGATAGCAAAAGTATTCTTATTATTAATCCTCATTATTCTATTTTGCAATATTTGCAATAAACTAAGATTATTGCTCCACCCCAAGAAATTATTCCATATCAAACGCATGGTATATTACCAATAATGTTTTTTTATCCATGAGTTGGGCTTATTTGTTGAAGACAAAAGTTAAATACTTAGTCTTATTTATTAAATATTCAATATGTTTGTCCCATTTTTAAATTATAATCAATTCTAATACCTAGGTATTTGCAGCTTTCTACTCTGCTTAATATCTGGATTGTTAATTATTATTTCAATTTCAGTAGGTACACTCTCTTAATATTTACCAAAGGTAATATATACAGTTTTATCTATATTTAGAGTTAGTTTGTTAGAGTTTAACCATAGATCAATTTTAGATAACAATTCATTCATTTTATGTTTAGATTCCATGTTTTATCTGAAGTAATTGCTGCCGTATCATCAGCATATGATACTATTTCATCATTTGTTATTTCATTCAAAAGATCATTTACCTATAATTTAAAAACCAGTGGCCTTAAAATTGTACCTTGAAGCACACAACTTTTGATTACATTATATTCACTGAAAATATTATCAGCTCTAACACTTTGTTGTCGATTTCACAAGTAATTCTTTAAAAGATTAAATAAACTACCTCTTATTCCATTGTAGTACAGTTTATCAAGTAATATTCATGGTTTACCATATCAAAGGCTTTTGCTAGATCAAGGAAAGTTACAATAATTTGTTCAGTTTCATCCAAGCACTTGTATATTATATTTGTGATGTAAGACAAAGTATGTCTCGTTCCCGATCCTTTGATAAAACCAAATTGTTTTTTAGACAGAATTCTGTGTTTATACCAGAAATTGAAAATTCTGTTGTAAGCAAGTTTTTTAAAAATCTTGCAATATTTGATACCAAAGATATTGGTCTATAATTTTTAGCTTCATTTTTATTTCCAGATTTAAAAGTAGGAACTACATCAGCCATTTTTAATACATCAGGCCAAATTGACATCGTAATACATAAATTAAAAATATATTATCCTACAGGCTCTTTATTATTGATTTGGTTTCTTCTTTTGTTATTGGACTGATAAAGATATCTACTCTTTTGGTTACTATTTGGCATTTTAACGTCTTGGTTAGGAGGTTAATGAAGTTTATTACTTAATTTTATTCCAATTTCACATAAATATTTACTCAAAAATTCTACAATACTCTATACACTACTTAGGTTTATGAAATTTCATATTGTTTTCATCCATTAAAAATTCAATATATTTATTTTTTTATGTTTTACCTAATTTTTGGTTTATTATATTCCATGGTTTCTTATTATTACTTTTATTTTTTCAACTAACTTTTCTGTCATATAAAGCTTTGGCATTAAAAATCTTAGTATAATTTTTAAATTTATACTAGCTGTCCCAACAGCAGTCGTCCTGCTCGGGAAAGTTTCAAGTGATATGCCGACAGCATCGCCACCTACCGGGTTCAATTGTGTTTTTAAATTATCCAGGGACCCATTGGAATATACACAGAAAATTTTAAACCAATCGGTCCAGCCGTTTGACATACCGACATCAGCGCCATCTATCCGGTCCAATTGTGAATCTAAACCATTCTCAAATCCCCTCGAATACACACAAAATTTTTCATCTTAATCGGTCCGGCCGTTTAGGAGGAGTTTAGTCACATACACACGTACAGAAGATTTATATACAGAGCTGGACAAATTTGAACGGATGATAGGATTTTCAATGCATATTGCCCCAATGTGTTGAGAATAGTTGACCATCTTAATACTCTTCATTGAGGATCGATGTGCTGTTCCCCTCTCTGCAGACTGTATGTCTGCCTTGATTGAATTCACATACTGAGACTCAGTTAATTAATAGCCAATAACGTTTGAATATAAAATAATTTTATGTGAATTCCAAAATGTATACAATGCATAAAAAGATGCAAATCTTAAAGTGGTATTTTGGGGTTCACTCGATGCAAGATACTATAAATTTGTTTATTGTGGCATTTGAAATAGGCCAATTCCGTCACAGTCCACCATTTCTCGAATTATTCAAAAATTCGAGAAATGTTGATGTGTTCAGATCTGCCTGAACTGTCATAATGTTGAACTGTTCGGCGTATTTTGAAAAGGAATGGATACCAATGTTACAAAGTTCAGAATACTCAGGAAATTTATCCCAAGGACCACATTAAACGGATGAAATTTTGTGAAACCATGATGGAAAAACAAAATGACAATGATTTATTTCTGAAAAACATATTTTTTACAGATGAGTCATCGTTTTCTATACATACGAAACACAATCCATCCGTTGTACGTTATTGTCTCGGGAAGATCAGCATCGAAGTAATCCTGTGCGTGCTCAGTACCCAAAAAACTCAGTGTTTGGACAGGAATTTTAGGAGACTTATGATAGGTCCCTTCTTTATCGATGGTACCCGAACGGTGCTAAATATCTGCAGCTCGTGCAAAATCATACCGGCAGCTCAGCTACTTCCTATTAATTTAGGGGTCAGTTGGTTTCAACAGGATGGTTGTAAAAGTCACAATGCACGACCAGTGACACAATTTTTCGAAAACACGTTTCCTGATCGCTTGATATCTACACATGGTACGATCAAGTTGCCTCCCAGATCACCAGATTTATCTTCCAACAATTTCTTTCTTCGGGGATATCTGAAAGGATTTATATATTGACATGAATTTCAGAGAGCTACAAATCGTGATGCATTAAGGGGGAAAATTATCCAGCATTGTGGCAGCATTACGCCAAATCTACTCAGCGATATGAGATTATCTCTGTTTCACAGATTTGGCTATTGTTTTGCACAACAAGGTGGTTTATTTGAACCTTTATTACATTAGATTTGTAGTTTTTTTATGTTTATTAGTCAGAAGTTGTTTTTTAATTTCTATGATGTAAGTTTTTAGTTTATTTTTTCAGAAATCACCGTTATGTTTTATTTATTTTTTATTTTATTATTCGTAGAATGTATTTTATTTTCAGAGTCGCTATGGCAAAAAGGAACCACAACAGTTATTTTCTGAAGAGAAATGATTTGTTACATTTATTGGAGCAAATTATTTCTCTCATGCAATGGAACATCCGTTGAATAGGTTTTGTGTATGTGACACATACGCACTCCTCGATGGCATTTTTATCCTAACACCTACACGTACAACCTGAACTGCGTCTCGCTTCGTCTTCGTATTTCCCACCCATACTCACCTCATTTAGTGAGAAGTGGGGAACAGCGCACAAGATGCATACTTGATTTGACATCGATCCTCAATGAAGAATATTCAGATGGTCGACTCTTTGCAATACATTGGGGTAATATGCGACGTCCCATAAGCTATCAGAGCAAAGTTAGCAGAATCCAAAATACATATTAGGTGCTTATAGAGCTAATTAAGTGCTAATTAAGTGCTGTATTCCGAAATTAATTTATCTTTCAGTTTTTTGGATAATGGCTGCTTTGTGAGCTTTAGATCTGAAGCCAGCAGAGCAACCTTTAAAAATCAACATTTTTGGGAATTTATTTTTTGGTGCTTGTAGGGGTAGTTAAGTGCTAATCAAGTGCTGCATTCTAAAATTAATAGCTCTTATAATTCTTTGGAAAATGTCTGCTTTTCTTTGAAAAAATAATTTTTTTTTAAAAAATCTTATTTGGTGCTTGAAGAGCTAATTAAGTGCTAAATAATTGTTGTATTCCGAAATTATTTGCTCTTATAGTTTTTGAAGAATGGCTGCTTTTCTTTGAAAAATCATTTTTTTGAGAAAATCTTATTTTGTGCTTTTAGAGCTAATTAAGTGCTAAATAATTGTTCTATTCCGAAATTAATTGCTCTAATAGTAGTGCTAATTAAGTGCTGTATTCCGATCTTATAGGTTTTTAGGGAAATCACTGCTTTGCTTTTAAAAATCCACTTTTCTGAGAAAGTCTTATTTGATGCTTATAGGGCTAAACAAGTACTAAATAATTATTGTATTCCGAAATTAATTGCTCTTACATTATTTTTTTAAATGGCTGCTTTGCTAACTTCAAATCTAAAGCTACCACAGCAACCTTTAAAAGTAAACTTTTTTGGGAAAATCTTATTTAGTGCTTGCGGAGTTTATTGAGTGCTAATTAAATGAGGCATTCTGAAATTAATTTATCTTATAGTTAGAAAATGGCAAAGTTTGTGGCTCTCAGAGCCAAAAAATCAGTACATAGAATATAAGAGTAACTATTACCAGAGGTAGGTAATTTGTATAAAAAAATCAATAAAATTTACGAATTTATTATTTTAATTAATAAAGTGCAGTACCCAAAAATTATGTGCTATAATTTCTATAAAATTTCAGCCAATTCAATTATATCGGTAAGAAAAATACTCACCGACTTGGTTAGTAACGAACTTAGCCACCGGTAAACCTATCTTACTGTCATAGGATCATATTTGGTTTGCAATCGAAAACAGTTCGGCCCTACAAAAATTAAGTTTTTATTCTTAGCTTTTCAGTATCAGAATTGTACATTTCTTAATTGGGTGAGACAATAAATTTAAAACCAATAAAATCTCAAATTTAAACTGGAATTGAAATTGGATTACATAAAACTAAGTAGGTAGGTAGGTAAACTATCCTAAGAAAATCTACCTAAAGGTCTTTCAAGTTTTCCGTTGTACCTTTAGAGCTATAAATATCCCCACAATAGCAAAATTGTCCTTTTTGTCTTGTCTTGATAAAACGTTCTCAAATGTTGATTATTAAAAGCGAAGCAGTCAATTTCTGAGCAATTAATTTCGGAATACAGCACTTAATTAGCACTTTATTAGCCCTAAATGCAATAAAAAAGAGATACTCAAAAAAGTTGATTTTTAAAGGTTGCTCTACTAGCTTTAGATCTAAAGCTAGCAAAACAGACATTTAACAAAAATATATAATGGCAATTAATTCCGGAATGCAACAATTATTTAGCAATTAATTAGCTCTAAAAGCACCAAATAGGATTTTCTCAAAAAAGTAGATTTTTCAAAGAAATGCAGACATTTTCCGAAAAACTATAAGAGCTATTAATTTTGGAATACAGCACTTAATTAGCCCTACAATAACTAAAAAAGAAGTTCTAAAGCTAGCAAAGCAGCCATTTTTCTAAAAACTATAAGAGCGATTAATTTCGGAATACAACAATTATTTAGCATTTAATTAGCTCTACAAGCACCAAATTAGATTTTTTCAAAAAAATTGATTTTCGAAAGAAAAGCAGGCGTTTTCCGAAAAGCTATAAGAGCAAAAAAAGCACTTAATTAGCCCTACAAGAACTAAAAAAGAAATTCTCAAAAAAAATTATTTTTAAATGTTGTTCTGCTAGCTTTAGATCTAAAGCTAGGAAAGCAGCCATTTTTCAAAGAACTACAAGAGAAATTAATTTCGGAATACAGCACTTACTAAGCACTTAATTAGTTCGACAAGCACCAAATATGATTTTTTTATTCTGCTCACTTTGCTCTGCTAGCTTTAGGGACGTCAATATGCACTGTAAATCTTATCATCCGTTCGAATTTGTCCAGCTCTGTATATAAATATTTTAATTGCTCATTATTCGGATCAAGATTCCAAATTTTATATAATTGTTCTTTGGTTGAACATAAGATCATAATTGCCTTTGTAATACATGATTATCTAGGTAAATTTTTGGATTTTTTATTTTTGTCGGTCTTACTATAAGTAGATTTATCAATACAATTTTTGATTTCATGTATGAGAAGCTCGATAACCATATTTACATCATATAGTAAAAATGAATTTCAATTATTCCCATCATTTTTTAATTTTGTATAACAAATATTACAAGATTTACCTGATTCGTTATCTATGTGTTGGCTAATAGATATTAAAAGAGGAAAATGATCAGTAAAAACAGTACTTAATCTAAATGACTTAAGGTCTAGATTACTATTTCTCACAAAAAAATTATCAATAAAAGTTCCTCCATTTTCATTTTCACATGGTCTTGTTAAATCCAGAAAACCTTTTTTTTAAATTCAACAACTTGTATCTTGACAATGGTGCATTTTAGAGGGTAAATTAATATAAACTTTTTTCATATTTTTGGACGAGCTAGGACATCAAGTCCTGCGTATATATTATGAAAGACCCTGTATATCTGTACATAACATCGAAGAGCTTTTTTGTATTATCAAAATAACAGGTTTTAACTAATTGCACATGGAAGTATATTATCGGTCAATGATAAAAGCAAACATTTTTTTATAATTTTTGTCTGTCTGTCTCTTCGGCTAATATCTGCACCAATTCCGACGGAATTTTACTGGCAGGTAACGCGGACGTAGCCGCGCGTAAGAACAAGTGTTATATAAATTTAATCAGTATAATTTTACCGCCAGAAGCCCTGGACTACCTTGGCATCTTGTCAATCGTTAATGTTTAGGAGCCAATATGTTCCGGTTTCTGATTCCATAATTATGGACATAATGGAACATCCACCCAATACTAATCTTTATTCCTAAGCACTACAACAGATTTTCAAGAATGTATATTAAAATTACCATTTGAATATTTTAGAAATTATGTTAAGTCATCCATGACTCAACACACCTAGTATTCTTACAATCATTCGCTGTAATGCAAAGCTGTTCATGTTCGGCATTTGTGGACACAGAATTGAAGAGGCCAAAATATCATGTCCTTAATGCACTATCGGAGGACCACCGTACTAGTACCATATTATACCACTCCCGTTCTTTTAGAAATGGAGTATAGAAACAATTCTATTAGTGCTGGTACTTTTAAAGTTGGTGCCTAAACTCTTCTACCTACATCAACATATAACTACATGTACGAAATTATTTATTAGAAAGTTTTCTTAGCAACAACAGTGATTTGAAATTTTTCTAAAAAGGTTGGAGACGAGAACTCTTCACAAGTACTTGAATTGATACTTTCTCCATCAATAAGAGTCGCTACATCGACGAGAACTCGTCATAGAACGACAGCATCTCATAGTTGAAACTTTTTTAACAACAGTAATGATTTGAATTTTTTCGAAAGATGTTAGAGACTAGAACTCTTCACAAATACTTGAACGCTTACTTTCTCTATCACTTAGAATCGCCATATCGACGAGAACTCGTCATAGAACGACAGCCTCTCATAGCTGAAAAGTTTTCTTAGCAACAACAGTGACTTGAAATTTTTCTAAAAAGGTTGGAGACGAGAACTCTTAACAAGTACTTGAATTGATACTTTCTCCACCAAGAATAGTCGCTACATCGACGAGAACTCGTCATATAACGACAGTATCTCATAGTTGAAAACTTTTTTTAACAACAATAGTGATTTGAATTCTTTTTAAAAATTTTAGAGACTAGAACTTTTCACGAGTACTTGAATGGATACTTACTCCATCAATAAGAGTCGCTTCATCGACGAGAACTCTTCATTGAACGACAGCATCCTATAGTTGAAAAGTTTTCTTAGCAACAACAGTGATTTGAATTTTTTCTGAAAATGTTAGGGACGATAACTCTTTTCGTTTACTTGAATGGATACTTTCTTCATCATTTATAATCGCTACATCGACGAGAACTCGCCATAGTACTAGAACTCGATTATAGCAGTGTTCTCATGTGCAACAATCATGTTGGCATGGTGAAATTTTAAATTCAAAACAATCGAGAATATAAACTAGCAGGAACTCTAGAACTATTCATGGGGTACCGATTTCCATCTTATTATTTGTGAAATCACAAAAAACAAAAATTGGGATGCTATCGACGGACGGAAGTTAGCATCCCAATTTTACATTTACAAAAAAAAATATTTTGGGTACTTAAACTAACGGAAGTATGGTTAAAAAGTATCAGGAACTATAGAACTATATCAGATGCTATAAGAACTCCACTCAGAGTGTGAAATGCTGAGACTTGAGATGCTTACTTCACATACGTCGAAATTACCAGTAACAACGGAATTAAGATAATGTATTCTCCAGTGCATCAACTAATAAAAGTACACTAGGTATACTATGTTTTTGTGATAAAGTTTTACTTTAATAAATTTCGTTCAAAAAACGACTGAACGAATGAGTTTTATTTGGACTCTCGTTGACTTGTAGAATAAATACATTTTAATGAAAAATATAAACTATCATTGTATTACGTCAATAAAGTTGACATCTTCAGTGGTAGGTAAACTGAAAGGCATGTCGGGTTGGGAACTATAATTTTTGATGTAACGCCAAAGATATGATCAAAATGATTGCATGGAGTCTTGGAATGTTTCCTCGCGGATAGAAATGAGGTCGTTACCTAGTATAAAATTGATTTCATCCTAGTGATGGACTGTTTCAGAGTATTTGTGAAAACGGTATGGTGGACAAACAAACAGAATTGATACTCTTATTCAGCATTGTTTTGAAAAGATACATTTTTGCAATCATAAATTTAGATAAAAATCTTAAAAAACTGCGAATGTTAAAAAACCTGAAGAATGGACCTGGAGATCATGGATGTTCAACCATTAAAATATATCCAGTAAATTTTGGCACGGGAACATTTTAAGATGGCCCTGTACTGTAGATTCTCGATACCTTTGAGTATCCCTCTTTCAGATTTGTCAGCGGCGAGTGCATCTTTGTCTGATACAAATACAAAAGCTTTTAACAATAACCTAGCAATAATTTCAAGTATTATAGACCATACGATTTATAAGCTATTTTAAAAATCAGTTATTTTATAAAACATTTACTTTTCTTTCAGAGCCTTTTCTCGATGTTAATCCCTACGATTTTGTTATCGTTGGTGCTAGTCCCTCTGGACTAGCTCTAGCAAACAGACTGTCTCAGAATCATAATTGGAAGATTCTTATATTAGAGGCAGGTGGGGAACCACCTCAACTGACAGATGTTCCAATACTGTCTTCTGTACTTTCTTTCTCCAATTTGAACTGGGGTTATCGCACTCAAAAACAAAGAGACTTTTGTAGAGGTTAGTGATGCTGCTATTTTAAATTATCTGTCTTTTGAAATCCTATTATTCAAGGTTGCATTGATGGAAGTTTATGGTACGTTCATGGAAAGGCACTTGGTGGGTCTAGCATAATAAATTATATGATTTACACACGGGGCAACAAAATGGATTATGACAGGTGGTGTCAAGCAGGCAATCCAGGTTGGTGTTATGATGATGTTTTTCCCTATTTTTTGAAATCAGAGGATGCTCATATCAAAGATATGGATAAGGGATATCATCATAGGGGAGGTTTATTGAACATTAGTGATATCTCGTTCCGATCGCGTTCTGCTGAAGTTTGGGTGGAAGCGGCTCAACAAGCAGGATATTCATATGTAGACTACAATGGAAAGCAACAAATTGGTGTGAGTACATATAAATTTGTATATACACAATAATATGAAAAAGTATAGAGTTGTTAGAGATAGTGTAGGCAAGTCATATGAAGCATTGCAAGTAACTCTTATCTATGGAAGGGTGATGGAAAATATCTCCACCATGTATGTCTTTCATTAACATTGATATCCTGTTTTAGTTTTTTCAAATTACGAACTGTAATTTGTCTCTTTCTATTGAGTATACCTAAGCACACTTGATTAAATTGCCCACTCTATGGTATAAAAGTATTGAACATTTTTATGTCTTTGTTATGTTCAATTGCATATAAACTTTTTTTTTTAGTTATTTCTTTTCCACACCTTTGCTCAATACCGAAAACTATAGAAGTTGTTATTTGTATTATAATACAATAACCGTTTCCATTTATAATGTTCTACAGAATTATCTTTACAATTCTCTTGATAATAAACTAAACAGATTATTTCAGGTATCATATATACAAGCAACAAAAGGTTATGGTAGAAGATGGAGTGCAGAGAAAGCATATTTGAGACCAATTCGTAAAAGAAAAAACCTGACTATCAAAACGGATGCTCTGGTGGTAAATGTTCTCATAGATTCAAATACAAAATCCGCGTATGGAGTGAATTATATAAGCAAGGGCAAACCTCACCGTGTCATTGCCAAGAAAGAAATTATTATCAGTGCGGGGGGACTAAATTCCCCGAAAATTCTTATGATGTCTGGAGTGGGACCTGCAGGTCATCTTGACGATATAGGTAAATTCGTTTTTTATGAATTAAAAATTATGTGGATACCAAGAAATCACCTAGTTATAACAATCAAATATAAATAGAAAAGGTCTACATTATTGATTAAAAGAAAATATATTTCAAAGTAGCACATAAATACAATAACTATTGAAATATACAGTGTGGCCGGAAAATTCATGGACAACAACAACAGGCAACAGTAATGGCAGACTCTTGAGTGAAAAATAGAGTGATTTGGCCTAACTTACTTATATTCGAAAGTGCTCCGCTTAGCCATCAGAGAGCTTTGAAGATTTTTTTAATTATTTTAAAACGTGCAAAGTTCTATCACACACAAGCACTGTTTAAATGGAATTAAGTAAGTTTTTAGGAGTTTGCCATTACGTGTTGTCTACGGTTTTTTAGAACACCCTGTATTTATTACAATCTATGAATATTGAATATCTAGAAAAATAATCAACCTTAAAAAAACCGTCAAGCGAATATAAGCTTTCCAAAATAGTAGGCAGTGAACTTTTAATAAATGACTTTTATTTCTCTAATAAGATCACATATGAAAGTGTAGTATTTTCTTGTTAATATCACTTTTCTATCATTTTAACGTCAAACCTTACCCATCACAACTCATGGTGAGTTTAACTAGAACTAATTAACTTTTAGCAAAAAATCAAACAAGTAATATTTAATGGCGACTGTCTTACATTATTATCGACTATGAACACGCCATACTTCTCGTCGCATCGCTGTATCCTGAAAATAACTAGGGTTGTAATTTGTATAGCAAATGTTAGCATCTGTCTAATCATTTAAGAGCTATACCTACTCCACGTCACATCGCAGTATCATGAGAATGTCTACTAAGTTTGTCAATCTACGACATCAATATTTCAAAACCAGAATACTGCCCTGCTGTTATGTCCGAAGGCCAGTCTTTATCTATAGGCGCTACATAAAGTTGAGAAAGTTTTGAATAAAATGGGAATAAATGAATATCAGGTCCAATTGTATCTATATTTTGGTTTTTGGGAACTGGGACAATAGCATTTATGAGGGCTAATTTCTTCAGAAAATTTTATAGGAAAAATTAGACTCTCAAACACTATGAAAGCCAGAAGGATATTTTTATTGTAAATCGTGAGAGATGCAGGATTGATTTACTTGTACTAAATCGAAATTGTCGGATTGCCAAGGGGATATGAATATCAACATATTTATGAAAGGACTGGAAGAAAACCTTCTACCTGTCTTGGAGGAGTCATCTCTGATTGTGATGGATAATGCGCTTTACCATAGAATTGAAACTGAAAAGCTGTATTTGACTTCATGGACAAAGTAAAGAGTGAAATCAAACATTACGAAAGACTGGCATTTCTACTAAATAGAATTACCACCTTATGAAGTTTTAGATAAACATACTCTTAAAGTTTAGACAGCCAATATCAGACATACGGAAAATATTATAGAGGAATGGAGAAGGAGGAACCACATAATCGATAATATTCCACAGATAGTAATAGATCTAAATCACGAAAGGGATTTTAAAAGTCTTAGTTACTCCATGCAGCAGTCAGAAGGAATAAATGCATTTGATTATTAATTATGCTATATTTTTTATTTGCGATTCTTTATCAATATTATCAATCAATTTAATATAATGTCTATTTAATCGCCTGATATTTTTTCAATTGTATGCAGTTTTTCAAAGCTATATTAAAATACCAATGGCAACAGTCTGTGTTCTTTCGTCTATTTAAGCTACGACATCAGTGTTTCAAGCTCGCATCTAGTCTTAATTTCATTAGCTTCCCATAAAGTTTTAGATAGTTTTAGATACCTAGAATTGCAATCAGAACCAATTCTATTTATATTTGAATGCCAATTTTGCTTAGAAATGAATTCGAATCCTCATTATGATATTGCCTGATTTGGCGGAAATAGATCACATACAAATACAGTTTTGGGTTGAACACTCACTCGTGATTAATTCGTTTCAGTGTCTTAATTATAAGAATATTCGCAAAAACATTTTCTAGGATTGCTAGTTTGGAGCGAAATAAGGCTCTAGATTTGTCAAAATAATGAAAGCTTTGAAAAAAGAGCAAGAAGGACGATTCGGAATTAATACAAAAAAATACGTGATTGCTTAATATGTCTTGTACACGCTGTCCCTCCTGGAACTGCATCGATTGATATACGATTTCATAGGCACAGTATTAATATTTATTAGAAGGCAAGAGATATGAAGATAATTGAATTAATATAAATAAAAATTAAACTCAAAATTCTTTTCACAACCGTGTATAACATGTCATCATTTAAATCCAGAAAGACACCCATGATGATGATAAAACTAAATATTCGAATCACTGTGAAAATAGTATCTGTATCTTCTTTGGCATTTATATGTTAATTGATTATGAAGTTTTTATATGAAATTTGTTTAAAATAGACCGTTAAAATGATACTGATAAAAACTTTATATGATGAAGATTTTTGGTGTAAAGATGATGATTTATAAATAGTAGATTTTTTTAGAGGAAGACACATTTTTGGCAATTTGGTGTGAAATCAATGAGATTATTGGAACAAAACTTATCGATGGAAATTTGAATAGCTACGTCAGTTTGTTTAAAGAAATTATAAGAAATGCCTCTCACAACCTCACATAACATTGAATGGTTTGCAAGATGGTTGTGCGGAGTCTGAGTCGAACTTCGACCAGGGGAAGATGTGCTTATTTTGGGTGTGAGCATTGACCTCTAACCATAGGTTCGAGGTCAATGGGTATGATAAACTAGTAAATAGAATACGAGTGAAGTATCGTACAATTTACGAGGTTTTCCGCATACAGCAGTTCTTACATGTTTATAATAATTTCGTATCGCAGTTAAAAAAATGTCTCTGACTACAGAGGCAGTAAATATTTCACAAATGTCTCAACTTATCCCAAAGTCCTAAGCCAAGATAGCTGAACAGACCCACTACCCCACCAAAGGACAATATTATTCGATTGCATCGAGAGCATCACCATCCATGATTACTTACATCGCTATCGAACATTTAGTCAAGGAAGAAAATGTACGATTTGTGTCAAGGATATCGTGTATGTTTTTATTTATCAAGCAAAGAATTTGTACAACACCTAACAGAAAATGTAAAACAAGTTAAGGTTGGACCATACCACCTCTCAATTCGATTTCTTGTGTACAAATCGAAAAGAATCATATCGTCAAATTTATGTGCCATAATACCGTCCTCTCTTTTTGAAAAACATCTATCAAAAGTTGGAATTAAGCCTTTATCGCAAATAACAAATATCAGAGACAAATAAAACTGACGTCTCTAATTTAGGTCTGGTTGTTGCTGATGATCTAGTTGATTGGATTTGAAGGTAATTTCGAAGCTTATACCCAAAAAATCCTGCAGTTAAGGTGAAAGTTGGAGTTGTCCAGAAATAGGTGGTGTCAGTTGAAGCTCGTATGTTACATTCCTCAAATTCGTTCATAAGTTGTACGAAATTAACATCCTGGTGGTAGTTGAATAAGAAGAGTTTCTTGTAGTACGGATATAGTTGTACTAAACTGTGTAGAAATTTGGGTTGGAATTAGAAATAAAACAATATAGTGAGCTGTTGCAATTTACAATTTGCAAGGGTAGTGTTCAATGAGACATGAACAGGACCGCATTGAGCCTCTTCTTCGGTTAGTCGTAAAATTGGTAAAATGCATGTATCTGATTCAATGCCATTTCTTCTATTTTATTTTTCAAACTGAAATCCAGGATTGATTTTTCTACAAGGTTTTTCATATTACTGATGAATTTCTTTGCTAAATGTCAGATAGGATGCGGGTGGAATGAGGGTAATAAAATTACTCATTGGGATTGATTAACAATGATATTACGATTTTTTCCAGGATAAAGAACACGAAATCGCAGAATAAATAATATCATTGTATCTTAATAATACCTCCCAATCATCTAGTGTGATAATATTTAAGAAAATCTTTCTCATTATAATATGAAATTTTCTCTTTAGTACAATCACGTATTAAAGAATTAACCAACAATTTTCGTTTTTCAGGTTGAAGAATATTACAAGTATTATATAAAATATTTGATTTAGCTCTGGTAAAATTTGTAGGAATAAACTCAAATAATCTAGAATGTTCCTTAATTTGAAGAAATTCTCAAAATTATTTGTTGTTTAATAATTTTTTATTTTTATTATGTCGATTTCCTTGGAAATAATTTCCTGGTTATGAGTAATCATGTGTGTTGATTCAACCTTTGGGTAATGTTCACTCGACTTTTTCGAAATCCTTCCATTACTTTATTATATTTTTTATCGTCATCTTGATCTAAATTACTATATAATTTGGATGGACTGTATTAAATTTCCGGGCGTGCACGAATTTGACGCTAAGGATTGTGATAATCCTGTGAGCAACGTGCTTTTCTGCGAGGGGTAACATGAATTTACCGCTGGCTACCTAAACAAATTATCAGAATCAAACAAGTTTCATCAAATATTTATTTACTTAGAACTCCCATATCTACATAATTATTTGGAATATTTATAGGTTAGATACAATTTCACAAAGTGGAATCTCGAAATGTCTTTTAAATTGTATTGTCTCAAAAAAAATTCAATTGATCTGTAAGTTTACGAACTGTAGGATCCCCAATTCTTACTTTTTCAGTTAAACTTTGAAGTTTCACATAAGTATCAATCTGAAATTGTTTCAGCACTTCAACAAAACGATTCACCCGCATTTGTGGCTCTTTCAATATTGCCGCTGCATTCAGCCGATAATTCCTTCTTCCTTCTTTATCTTCACCGATATAGTTATCAACTAAATAGTCTACAAATTTTAAGACTTGAGGCGGCATTTCTGCGAAATCGAGTGCGAAACAATTTCCAACATCGTTTGGTTTTAAAAATGGCAAGTCAAAAGTGTATTTCAACCACTTTCCTATTTCAATTACTGGATTTTTATAATCTGGCATTAATCCAAATTTCTGTATTTTCCTAAGCTAAGCTTGCACTAGATGAAAGCTGCAACCAATTACTGCCATACTATATACACAGCATTATGGATGGCTTTTTCGAAATCTGCTCCCACTTTTTTAGGTTGCAAAATGAACCCAAAGCTTTTGCACCTCTTCTTTATTAACATAAACGCAATTTTGCAAGTTTTTCCACTTTTATCGGGAAATAAACAAAAGAACAGCGAAATGTTATTTCCAGTTTCGAGCGAATAAATGGTGAATAATTGTAGAAAATGTGTTTCACAATAATTAAAGGTTCCATCTAAGAACATTTTTTCGTGACTGCATATATAGTGCATATTTGTTGAAAAACACCACAATCTGCGAATCTACATCATTCATAAAGACAAAATCCTCTTTCCTAAATGTTAAAATGTTTATATTTGATAATAAGTCTAATATATCTTCTCCAGTCTTTGGTAGAGGTGGTTGAAGCTTTCATCTGTTGTAATACAAATTGTTACAAATGTAAAAAATATCTTGAGTCGACACCGTACTAAGCTCTGCATTCTGTTTGTTCAACATCGAATTTTAGAAGGCATTTCAGCCACATCGCCTGTTGATTTCCTCTTCACAACATTACTGATAGTCTGGCGCTTCAACTTTTTCAGGATTTAAGATTGATTGCTTAGCAATTGGCTACGATGAACAAGAACCTCTGCACCAACCGTGAAAACCTTAGTCTCACAAAATATACCGAACATCTCCAATACGTTTCTCGATTTCTTAATACTTTGTCTCTAGTGAATCTTACTGATTCCACAATGAGCTCGTCTGTACCTCGTTCACTGATAGCTTTGGATATCTCCATATTTTGGTAACTAGTCGTATCTCGAACTCAAACATTGCCATTTGCAATTAAAAGTTAATCCTTGAGCCAGCGTCGAATTCAAGGGTAGGATTATGATGGGTCAAGTAGTTAGCGTCCAGTTTGTGGCCACCCGAATTTCTGTTATACAATTTTAATTTGATTTTCAAGTGCCTGAATAAAATTTATTTATCCTTTTGAATATGGATTACTAGTGTTAGCTGTTAATACTGAATTAATATTATTATAATGACATTCTATGTTTTCTATTTCTACCTGTTCTAATTTCGTCGTGAGATTGTTTGACTTTTTAGTTGACTTGTGATTTCATTGATTCCTCTATAAATTGCTTTCGTTTTTTCTTTGTATTGCTACTATAGTTGTTTAGCAAATTTCTTTCTATATCTATGTCAAATGGGTCTCTGCAGTTAACATGACCATTCTGCACGTCTATAGACTTTTGTTTTATTATTGAATGTGTTGTTATAGCCTAATATTGCGTATGGCATTTCTTCTTTTACGTTAAAACTGATATTATTTCATCTAAAAATTCTCAAATGTTCCATGTCGAATGGAATCGTTCTATCATACCATTTCATTGCGGATTTTCAAGTGTTATTCCATGTGTAATAGATTTTCTAGGAAACTTGAAGGTTATTCCAGGATTTAAAAATGATTTTACAGGTTCTGCATCAATTAAAAGTAAAAGCAGAGGTTTCAGAAGTTTAATAAAGGGGAGCTCTTTTTTCTCCGAGAATGTATGGAGTTCGACTACTTTTCCGGTGGCGGATCGACCTCCTCTTGAAAATGTTGTTCTTGATAATGTTCCAAATTTTCCTGTTCTTCACCTGTATAGGTTCATTTCTTGGTTTATCTCTTGATTATTATAGTAGTAGTAGTAGTTTTTATTTGAGCATATTACAAATGAATGTTCATGGCAAGTCAGAAATGCAAAACAGTAATATTGTAACGTGGAAACTAACCCGAATAATAAAATACACCCACACACATACACAAATTCCAGAATTTCGGGAAGAACACCCTCGAATACACGAGAAACATCAGAAACACCCGAGATCGTAGGTCCTGGATTATTCCCGAAAGAATAACATACAGCATTAGGAGACGGATAACAACTCGAAGCATCGGGAGACTAGGAGGTTAAGTAGTACAAATAGCTGCGTCAATCACAAAAGAGACAGTCAGTCAGTTAGTGTGAGTCTAAGCGCTAAATAATGATGTGAATATAAATGTGTATATAGTTGTGTAATTATTAGTTAGTGTAAATAAATAAGTGAATATAAATCGAACCCAGTTTTATTAGAATTCCCGTTGTAATATGCAGAAAATTAAATAAGAACATTAGAATTAAATAAAATACAAATTCAGCTGAAAAAAAGATAATGACTGTGGTTTGAAATATAAATTATGCTATACTTAATATAAATCTAGGTTCTAATTGAATTTGCTATCTTGAGATATTCGGATATGTTATAAAAACAGCTTTTCATAAGGAATTTCTTAACTATGATCTTAAAGTTTTTGAACTCCAGTGACTTTACCGAACTATCCAAGACATTATATATGTTCAAATCTAAGAAGTTTTGGCTAGTGACAATCAATCGGTGTCGTTGAAGATTAAATAGGTCTGCCAATTTTTTGTTGTAATCATGTATTTCCGAATGATTTTGGAAATTGTTCGCATTTTTATATATTTCCAGAAGTACTCTGAAAATATATAAGGTTGGAAGCAGCATAATGCCAAGTTGGATAAAATGTTGTCGACAATGATCTCTAGATTCTAAATTAGCCATTAATCTTATAGCTTTTTTCTTGTATCTAAATGTGTGAAATAATGAAAAGTAAGCGATTTTTATTATACTTAGATTCGTAACATGTTTGAGTTCTCTAAGTAAAAACAGAACACTAGATAACTTATGAAGTACATATTCGGTATGGCTTGACCAGTTCGTCATTAAGAATACCATGAAATGATACATTCATTCTTGTACGGTAAAGAGGGTTTGAGGAAATGATTAGATTCTGGATTTTGCTCTCATTTAATTTCAGTCGATTTTTTGTATACCTACCAGGTGCTATTTATATTCGTTGTTTTGTGGGGGGAGTTATTAAATCGGAGTAAGATTTGTCTGAGTTGATTAGAGTTGTGTCGTCGGCAAAGAGGACATATTTGATGGGAGATATAGATTGGCATTTATGTACACAATAAATAAGAAAGGTCCAAAGACCGAGCATGGAGGTAGACCATGTTCAACTTTTCTAAGATTCGATCTTACATTATTAATATCTAAACATTGGTATTTGTTTCGGGGGTGGGAACTAATGAGATCTAAAATGGTATTTCTCAATCCATAGGGACTTGTTTTTTCAATTAGAATAGCATGTGGTACACAATCAAATGTCTTGGTAAGGTCGCATAGTGTAAGAGAGGTAAACTTGCCTTAAGGCCTTCGACTACTTCAGTCACTACACTGAAGGCTGCCTGGGTGGTGGCTTTGTTCCGGCGGAATCCGTATTGTGATTGACTAAAGTAAAAGCTTTTCTCAAAATAAGTGCACAGGCGATCTTTCAAAATTATTTCAACATTTTATTCAACTATTGAAACTATACTATTTGGTCGATAATTATCTAAGCATGACTTTTCACCCTTTTTAAACAACGGAATTACTCTAGAAATTTTAAATGTATCGCGAAAAATTCCTTCACTAAAGATTTGATTTATCAAGTCGGTTAGTGGTAGGACAATTTCATATGCAACTGCTTTTATTATTCTGCTATTTAGGCCATGAATGTCTCGAGAGGAAGAGTTACTTAGTTTATTGATAGCATTGAAAACTTCTATATGGCAAACGGGTTTTAGAAAAACTATTACCATGGGGGAAGGAAAATAGTACTTGTTATTGTCATTTAGTGTAGGGAGAGATCTTATTGTTTTTTTTATATCTATAGTAATCATAATATTCATTGTGATCATATGGATTATATTGCTGATTTTCCAAATTGAGGAATTTGTGGTCGAATAAAAATCTTATTCGGTTTGTGGGTAGGTATTTCTCGTAGAAATACTCATAGGAATTGGTTTCGGTAAGTTGAATGGTCCGGGATTATTTCGTGGTGCCCAAACATTCGCATTTGGTATTCCGAATGCCTGTTGTTGGATATCGATTTGGTGTCGATTCTATTGCGGTTTTTGATTAAAGGGATTGGGTAAAAATGATTTATTTTGCAATAGTGGCTGATTGAAACTCAGGAGGAATTCGCAATTGTTATCTTTTACTTATCGAGGTGTTTTGTTGATTATATTTTTTTTTCTGTAAATGTCTAATATTATTTTATTCTTGAATACATTCTATGGCTTTAGCTAACGAATATGGTTTTATTGAACGGATAGTAAATCCTAATTATTCTCTTAATCCTGCTAGAAATGTCATTAATGCTTGTATAAAAAAACTAATGAATTTCAATAAAATTCCAAATTGTAATTGTCTCAAATTAACAGAGTCATGAGTTAAAACGTTTTCATCTCTTTGATCGCCAAATTTAATTTCATTCCAACTGTTACAACCGTAAACTGATGCAACTTCTATTCCATAAAGTAACAATTTATCTTAGAGACATCCAACATTTCCTGGATTTGCGTCGAAATAGTGCTGATATATTCAAATAATCATGTAATTCATTTGGATTTCCGTCAAGTGAAGGAACAATACTCACAATTCTTATATCAAATACTAATACTGGGGTTGTCATGATATTATATATGATAATCAGAAAAAATAGTTGTAGATATAAGCAATCTAAATAAAAAGTAAATTATGATTATTTTCTTAGTATATTGAATTTAAATTAAATATATTTATAAGGGGAGCGCGTAGCTGCAGGCTAACATTGACCGACTTCGATCATCGAAATTAAGCAGCACAATACCTTGGGAATGGTTTGGACCAGTCCAGTGATCGCTGATGCGGGCGCGCGTTCCATTCTCTGACGAAGTGCATTGCAGTCCTCTGGCAAGGCAACGGAAACCAGCGAGCGTATATTTTCCTAGTACAGCTCTCTGGTAGAGTATGCCTTGAGATATATCTTGAGACATATAGGTGCTTCGGAATCCAGGTTAAACTGTAGGTTCCCTTGTCTTTGGTAACACTTTCAAGGCAGAGAAGCCGCCAACGCTCGAATTCGAGTAGGTACGGCAATCACAGAAGAAATATATTTATAATTAACTAGGTTAGGAAAACTGCATTAATTTCCATGCGGTAGATGGGTGTACAAGCAAACAGACAGACAGACAGAGGAGGTAGGATGGAACATATATTCTAAGTATAGACCACTAGGAATACATCGGTGAAAATTGCATTCAATTCTATGTAGTAGTGTTTGCGTGATACGTGTACAAACATACAGAAAGACTGACAAAAAGTCTAAAAAATGTTTTGGCTTTTGCTGCTCTAATAAAGACCCCCATATTATTTTTCTTAAAAATCTTTAACGTGCAGACATCAGCCTGCTACAATTTTATTATTTATGTATAGATATATAGATGTATAGAATAGATACATATTGAGGTTTCTCTAGATTTTATATCTAATAGGAGTTTTCAAATAATAAATAATCAAATCAACAAATTATCCCTAGAATTACGTTCTAATAGGAATTCAATTGATTCTTCTATATTTTCGCTGTATTATTTCGCGCCTACATAGGAAGTCAATCTTCCACAACGGTTTCATCCAAAAAGAAAAATACAAAAATGCCTACTTTTACTCTGCACTAGGATCGAAAATAAGACTTTGAACAGAGAGGTCTCACAGTTAAACAAGAAAATACTCACAGAATGTTGATGAAGACAAGATGCATTCCAGAAATCTGCTTGGCTTTCAACTATATTCTCTAAAATGTTAGATGCTATCTTCAACGAAGGATCGCTCTGAAGTTTCACAACACTCGTAGATCTAAGATAGTTAATAAACGTTTGACACCGACGAGGATCACTATCCTACTGACTGCCCTTCGATGGTCCGAACGTTTGTTTCTAAAAACTATTTATTAGTAGTAAGTGTGTTACAGAGTGTGAGCCTATACAAGTCTCATTTCAGAATCCGAATATGTCTACAGTGTTAGAGTATTTACGATAATATATGTGCTGAAGAAGGAGTTCTTCGGGAATCGCCCTCTCAGCTATTAACAGTGGTAGGCTGGAGCCTAACTAAAGGAGAAACATATTTGTTTCATATGTAAACAAGAAGGACATCTGGCGAGAAATTGTACCAAAAAAAAAGAAATTAATTTAAACATTGATCAAGATCCTCTTATACAAAAATGAATGTGAAATTATGACCCCACCGGTTGAATTAAATAATAATAAAAGAACAAATTCTACATCCCTCAGCCTCACCTGTTCGAGACGAGATTAATTCAGATGAAGAAAGTAGAAAGCATACTAAGAAAAAACCAAAGAATTATGACCTCTAATCCTCCGACCCTAGATAACATTGTTAAGAAATTAAATTTGGCGAAAGAATTTTTCACTGCGAATTCTTTTGTAGAATTCCAATAGACTTTTACTCATTTATTCATTTCATATTAGATGGTAAGCCAAATAAAAAGGAAATCGCACCCGCAAATATAATAGAAATATATCTCAACGAATAAAAACCCGACTTACAAAAATCAAAAAGAGAATCCAAACTGCTCCTAAATATATGTGGAATAAGTGCAATTTCTTAAGAATAAGTGGACTAAAATCAATCCAATACTTCCTCATGGAAACACTGAAGACAGAAACAGTAATTAAATGATTCCTCTAGATAAATTAATCTTGGGCCCCGACAAATCCTAAGCATGATCCAACTAGCCAATACAATAATTTCTTTGATTTCAATACAACACTAGACTCCAAAAACATCAGATCATCTCCAGAATTGGATTGTACTGATTATGAAATACTTAAATACATGCCAATAAAGAATAAATTGCTATACTTAGTTCTTTCTTCATTCTTATGAAAACTGTCCTAAAAAAAGATTACAATGGTGGGTAGAATACCACAAGCTTTTACCAGCCAATCCAGGTTTTGAAAAGGAATGTCCTGTATTGATAACCTCTCAAGTTTAACTATAATAATAATAATAACTCTGGACATTGAGAGGCAATGATGGATTAGTGAAGCATTTGACAATGTATCCACTGAACTTACAGAACAACCACGAACAGTATATAAAGGTGTGCACCAGGGAGGGGTTCTCCATCCTCTTTTGTATACTATATAGTGCGGTCCATAGTATGGAATAAATTCATTATTAGCGTTATTCTGTATTTGTTTGAAGAAACCTGTAACAGATCGATTTCTGTTCCCAATTTGACAATTTATATCTAGTATGAAAAGATCACCCCTTTCTTACAATCTCTCTGAATTATGAGCACCCCTCAAAAAGTTGGAATAAGAAGGAGGGTCGTGTGACACCATGTTCAAAAGGCATATTCATTCTCTGTTCAGCAATACTAAGTCTTTAAATTTGGTGCAAACATAACAGAAAATTTATGTAGAAAACTTAAAATTTTGAGACTCTATGTAGAATGAAGTAAATAATTTTACATAATGTTTAGAGAGTATTTTTCAATTTATTTTACAGTTAAATTAAATGATTAAAATGTTCACCATTCACTTCTTCACAATAGGCAAGGTGATCTTGGAATTCTATTGGAAAAAACTTAGTTCAAAGAATCTCTAACAATATGTGTGTGATGCGTTGGAGTACCGTTTTGTTGTTACCAAATTGATCTATCTATTGCATATGGATCATTAACATCAGGAAATAGTCTTCTTAATGTAGGAAGTATAAAGTTCATAATGAAACCTAGATGAACCTCACTTTTAATTGTATTTTCCAAAAAATATGAACCAATGATTTTGTTCGTAATGCCCAAACGTTAATTTCTTTGACATATTGTGTGTGAGCCTCAAATATCCGAGGATTCTCTCTGCTCCAATATCTACAGTTTTGTGCATTAACAGTTCCAAATAAATGAAAAGTAGCTTCATCAGAAAACTCAATTTTGTTTATGAACTGCAAATCTATTTCCATTCTGTCCATCATCAGGTTACAGAATTGTTACCTTATATCAGGATTATCCTCATTTCACTACAGAACCAATTGAACTTTATAAATAAAGGTATTTTTCTTTATGTAGAGCTCTCAACATCGAATATTAACTTACATCTTAGTCGGCGGCAAGTTGTCTAGTTGTCATATACGAATTTTCCTTAGTCGCTAACAGTACATTTAACTTTTTTCGACCTGGTATTTGAATAGGTTTTAGATGTTCAGTTTCACGAAATTCAGTTTCTGTTATGCTGAATGTAGATTATGAGACCTGTTACCAGGATCTTTATTCTTAAATATTTCACAAAATTCCGTTTGAGAGAGTTGTTTTATTACCGCATCCAAGCATAATTAAAATGTCTAGTCTATGAGTTTCGGATAAATGAGCCATAGTTATATCAGTAACATACACAAATATTTTTTAATATACCGACTTCTGTCAGCAACTTACAAATATCAAAATAACAGTAGCCTACTAGATTCACAAAAAGTTGTAAGAGAATTAAAACATCGCCTGCTTGCGTATGGTCAAGAAATGAATGGTGGTCATAAAAAAATTTAATTTAACTGTAAAATAAATTGAAAACACTTCCTAAACATTATTTAACACATTATTTCCTTCATGCTACTTAAAGTAACGAAGCTTTATCAGTTTTAATTGCACCAAATTTGAAAAACTTAGTATTGCTTAACAGACAAAGAAAATCCTTCTCGAACAAGGTGCCACACGACCCCTCTTCTCATTTAAAAGGGGTTGCTCATAATCCAGAGGGGGTGAAAGATGGGGGTAATATTTTCATACTATAAATTTTCAAGATAAAAATAGAAATCGGCCTACTTCAGGTATTTTCCAACAAAAACATATTAACGCTAAAAATTAATTTATTCCATACCTGTAGAACGCACTGTATATGTTGCAAATATCACTTAGAATCTCCCGCAAGAAATAATGATTTCACAATTTGCTGACGACATTGCTATATACTCCAAAATAGGTCCAACAAGAAGATTTACCAACCTTGTAGAGAAATCTGTTAATATGATAGCTTAGAGGAATTGGGTCTATATCTAGCACCATAAAAGACCGTACTTTTCCAGTTCAATAATCAACATATTACACCTGGAAACACAGAAATAAATATTGGGGAGCACATCATCAAATCCACTGAAAAAGTGATTCTTAGGCATTACTCTTGACTATAGACTCTGCTATGAGCATCATATTGAGATACAAAAAATGCATGCGATCTCTTAATATTGTAAAACTTCCCCGTGGTCCCTGGTGGGGATCAGACCCCGAGACGCTAATCAACCTATACAAAAGCTTTATCAGATCTAAAATAGAGCATGAAAGCTTTATCAACTTTCCAACTCGCCAGAAGTTAAACTATCAATAATTCATAACTGTACTATACGGGTATAGAAATAGCACTCCCAACAACATCTTTATTAGCGGAGCCAAATTACTTCATTTGCGAGAACGGGCAAAATACCTACATATAACATGTGTCACTTGAATTCAACATATTATAAAACTGTTCAACAAAATTATGAAAATGCATAAAAAATAAAAGTAAACGAAAACGAATTCTCAGATTCGAAGAAGTAATAGCTTATCGTGAAGAAACTGACTCGCACAGAATGTATAACATATATAAACATGAATACAAAACCTCAAGTCTAATTAGTTAAGACCTACGAGTAAAACTAAAAACAACACCAAATAGAAACAATCTGATAGATTGAACACTGACAAATAACATCGCCTACGCGATATACACGGACGGAAGTAAGTAAGGAGGTAACTCGGTAGGATTAACATGTTACTGCTCTGAACTACACAGACTTCAGTCAACACAGCTGAATGCGCTGCCTTGGAGTTAGCCCTAGATATAACACAATAAAACAGACATCGAAATGTATGCATATTCTCGGATTCATTAAATGTAGTAGATGTAGTATTAAGACCAACAGCTACGTAACGAATATTAAAGTAAATAAAAATAAATAAACTTCCCAAGATTCACCATCAGATCATTTAAAAATCCCGTTCACAGATCTTTACGAAAATTTAAAAAACTGGCAAGAAAACAGCCAATATTAAAGCGTCTGGAACGACCAAAGGCACCGGTTCTTTGATGAGTGCTTCAGCGAATCTTCAACACCCTGATATTCCAGAGAACACCTTGATAGAGCATATATAGTTACCATAAATATAATCCATGCTAACCACTACAACTTGACTGTACCACTTGTAAGGATTGGATACATAAGTGAGCCCAAATGTTCGTGCAGTGATAACCCTCAGGACATAGATCACATTGTTGGGCAGGATGGTGACTATTCGAATCAAAGAAAAAAGCTAGTGAGACAATTCCAAAGACACCAACTTGTGGAAAACCAAGACGTACGTTCCATGGTAGCTACACCTCCTAATGTTTCCTGCAAATATATGTATGAATATTTAAAACAATATAACCTCAACATTAGATTTGAAACTGTACAATCTCATTATACTATATTTTTGTATATTTTTTTATGGTAACCTCTTATCAGCCAATATAAAATTCCCATAGAGTATTTAAAAAGGCTCAATAAAAAACGATGATTTTGCAGCTCACAAATATTCTGCAATGACCCGAGATTTCCCAAACCTTATTCTTATTAACTATCTCTGAAAATCCAAATTTCATTATTATCTAATCAAGATATTAATATCAAAGAAGTAGTTATTGATCTGTAGTCATATCATGGCGATTAAAAGATTTTGCCCATGGCCTATCACGTTCGAAAATATTTTTTCTATGTTTCTCTGACTTTAAATGTCCATTTGTTATACATTTTTACCTTCATTCATTGGTGCTAAAAACAAATATGGCCCCCTTGAAAAAAACAAAAGCTGTATGGCGTTTCTTTGAGAATAGAACAAAAAAAATAACTTTCCTTCATGTTCTTGCTACATTCTTTGCGTATACAAAACTTCAACTCTCCTATGCGAGTAGTACCTAAATGAAAAAAATAATAAAAGCTAAATCATCGATTCTTAGATTTCTCAAAATATTTCAAAAACGACTGATCTTTTTTTCAGTTTGCAAATCGAAATATTGAAGAAGTCTAGAATATGCAACTTTTTTTTTAATTTAATCATCTCTTAGCGTTTAAGAAAAAGCAATAATAATAATAGCGTTATTTTCCTTTAAGACATACATGTATAGGAATAGTGAAAATTAAAATTAAATAAATATTATAATATAATACACATAAATATTTACAACATCATTAAACATATATGTATATAAGGACATAATAAATAAAAAGTAGATAGCATTAACTGAAGAATGCCGACAGTGTATAAAAGCAGCCATCTCTAACATAATCATACAGTGCTTTTTTGAAATGTTAGATAAATTTCTTATATTACAAGGGATGTTATTGAATTTTCTTAATCCCAGATAGTTGGGTGATTTATCTGATGTTGTATATTTACAATAAGGAATGTTATAATATTTGTTGTTTCGAGTACTGTAGTTGCGCATATCTTGAAAGGTTCTAAATTTGGTTTGATTTTGGTATATATACACACACACATCTCAAGAATAAGCGTACCAGTTATTGTTAATATACCAATTTTTTTAAAAAAGTGTGTTCTGGATACACCTGCTATTACTCGTACTATCTTTTTCTGTGAAATAAAGACATCAGTGGCTCGAGAAGAACTACCCCAAAGACATATGCCATACCTCACTCGACTAGCAACATGTGCGTGATAAAACATTAACAACTGATCCTCACTGAGAATGCTTTTAAAATTTCTGAACATGTAATTAATTTTTTAATTTATTTTTTAATAAGGACAACAGCTCCTCACAGATAAAGGGCTCAAGAAAGATAGTTTTCATTGAATTTTAGCGAGAACTTAGATGTTTCGTTAATTTTCGCAGGTATTTGTTCAATAATATCCTTAGATGTACTTACGAAGAAGGCATTCATTTGTTCAGCTATCAAGTGCCGATCAGTTACCAATGTTATTTCATTTATTAGAGATATATTTTTGTGTGGATGGTTAGCATTGCAAAAACTAGAAATTGTCCCAGGCTGTTTCTGCTGGGTTTGTAGATATAAGGATTATTTCTTGGAAGAACTGCTTTCTGGTAGTTTTTACTATGTTTTCATGGTGCTTTTTTGATAGAAGATATTGATCAGATAACTCGGGGTATAGATGTTTTAATCGAAAAAGTTCTTTCAGTTTTGCACTGGAAGATTTTATTTCACTGGTTGCCCATGATTTCTCACGACTGTTATTATGACAATGCTTTTTAAGCGGAAAGAAGAAAATAAAATAACAAAGGAAGACATTTATAAAATTGTTGTATCCAATATTCAAGTTATCAGTCTTATATACTTTATGCCAATTTTCCTGCTGCAAAGCATTACTGAAATTATCAACAGAATCTTTTGTGAAGATTCGCCTAGTTTTAGACAAAGTAGCTTTATATACAATACTGTCACAATGTGACATTTCCGGTTATACCCGAAGTAGTTGCCAACTTTGTTATTTCAAATAGAACACCCTAGGTGTATACCTACTATTAAAATTTTAGATTATCGGTTGAATTCTAAACATAATTCAAGATTAATGTTCTAAAACTAGTCCAACCATTTTCTACATATTTCAAAGGGCGTATCCGAGTTACGCCCAGCGGTCAATTCCTTACCTGAATAACCCTTTTCAATGGATGAGTTCCCAAAAGATTATCGGGGATTAAGGCGGCACATACTAAGCTGTGGTAGCCAAATTGTAAGATATAATTATCAATAATACAAAGATAAGAAATTAAATAATTTTATTAACAACATTCACATAGTTAAATTAAAGTGACATGCGGCATTTACAAATTGTAGTCTGTTGATATGTCTATTATGAAATAGTACAATCAATTTATCTAAAGCATCTTGTTTTTTTCTGTACAACGGATCTAAGTTTTTTTCTTATAATTCTGTGTGACTTACAAATATATAAATAGACGGGTGACTGCCATAAAAATTACTTTTAAAATGTGAATGAAAGCTTTCACATGCATTAGTGGTGCGAGCTGTGCTCGCTGAAAAAGCAGCCCACAAATCAGGTTTAAAACTGATTTCATCTTCGATATAAGTTTCTACTAAATAATCAGGAAATTTCTTTAAATTGTCATTGATAGGAATAATTTCCATTAGTTCAAGAAAGCAGTTCCCAGCATCTTCTGGGGACAAATATGTATGGCAAACCAAAAATGTGTTTAATCCATATTCCAAATCCGACTTATCTTGAATTATTGTATCAGCAATTTCTTTGTGAATTAATGTAGATGTCCTTTCAGAAATATCTTCGTGTGCTTTTCTTTTTACACTGTTGTTAATTTGTTGTTTCAATATTGTAGATCCATCCTCATGATGATTATGCATTAAATCCGTGGAGACAATTCTGTTTTTGACCGACTTCAAAAAAAGGAGAAGGTATACAATTCGGTTTTAAGATTGCTTTTTTTATGGCTGTTCGCGCGTTTCGCATAGTAAACGTACTCCGATTTAGACGATTTTTGTTTCATTTGAAAGAGGAGAGTTGAGAAATGGTCCCATATTGAGGAAAATCAAATCCAAAATCTCCTTCCCTCCAAAAACCGCCCCCAAAGGGGGTGGAGGGGGCAAATTTTCTCGAAAATCGAAAATCCGAGACGACAGAATTAACGAAAATTCCATATCCGGAAATGTTTAAATTGGACATTTTTGAAAATAATCATACGTTTCCGCGAGTTACATGCCTAAATTCTTGAAGAATTGCATGGTAAGCGTCTAGACTTCAATTGTTGCACGTGTCAAGACGCTGACCAAACAGTATTTTAGTATATAAGACATATTCCCTTGTAATTTTGTTCGGGAATCGCAAGGTACTGTGCACCGTAATTGTCGAGGAGCTTCAATTTTATAAAGTCTGTTGTAAAATAGTTGAATAAACCTTTTTAAAAAAAGTAATTTCGGCTTGCACAACATAACTCGCGCTACAGTCTGAAATATGTGTTTCAGCTATGTGGAAGGGGCAAATTTTTCTGAAAATTGAAAATTCGAGATTTGAAAATTAGAAAGGGGACCATATCCGGAAACATTTAAATTGAACATTTTTTCAAAAGAGTTACGGTTTCCGAGTTTCGCAATTGTAAAGTCTGAAATATGTGATATGCGTATTTTCGCTAGTACAAGCTAAACCTACCTATAACTTTTTGGGTATTAGTGAACGTTCAACAATTTTCATGACTAATTTTACACTCAAAAATGTGAAATAAATATTTTTTACAAAAAATTGGTCCGACTTTATCAGTTGTTGCACTGAAAAATACAAAATAATATTAATTCTATTGATGCTGGTTCTTTTGGAGTGGGTGCCTACAACAACAAACTACAACGGCACAACTTCAAAATTACCAGCACCAATAGAATTAATATTATTTTGTATTTTTCAGTGCAACAACTGATAAAGTCGGTCCAATTTTTTGTAAAAAATATTTATCTGTAATGTAAAGAAAGATGCACGATTAAGTTTTTTCAACTAACACGACTGAATTATCATAACGTGATGTTTTAAATACTTTAAAATGCTACCTTTAAAGTATAATTCAGCACTACAATTTTTTTTAACACATCTCCACCGAGTACGGTTGTCACTTAACTTCCGGATTTGATATAACTTAGCACCATTCACTACAAGTTGTTTTCCTTTTTCACTCTCAATATATTTAACTTCTATGTTGACGCTTTGAAGAAATATTTAAACAAAATTTGCCCTGAAATCGTCCTATTTATATAATTCTTACCTCCTACATTTCGAGCCATTTCCACTAAAGGGTAATCAATGTAATCAAAGGGATTTCCGATTTCATTTCAATATTTTTAATTCTATTCCAAATTTGAACAAACTAAGGTATCTAATCGGAAGCCCACCGGTTTTTATCACCGCTTCCAAGAATTACCGTTAATCCCTTACCGATGACTAGCTGCTTCAAAAACCTAAAATTTGTGACCGCTGGGCGGAACTCGGCGACGCCGATTTCAAATTGTTTGTGAATGATGACGTTTGCAGACCAATAATTGTTATAACTTTTTCTATAAGAAAGCCCTGGTTATTTAATTTTGTTTTGTTTTCCTGTGGATGAAGATTAATTTTGGAGATATCTTTACGATATTTTGATTATTATGAGTACAGAGTGATCAGAATTAATAAAAATCAAAGTTAAGACAATAACATAAAAAGTATTTTTTTCAAATGGAAACCCCCTATTTTGTAATATATAAAGCAATACAAATAAGGGTGTCTTTGTATAAGAAGGTCTACGCTGAAAGTTTGCAGTTTTCTTAATAATTGAAAATTTAAACCTCTATATGGAAGAACTTGCAAGTTATGTTAGAAGTGGGCCATCATTGTGTTAGAAAATACAAGTGTCATAAAAGATAAACAAATGTCATGATTAAATTGTACAAATAGATGATTTCAGGGTAAAAAACTGAAACATTTTTTATCCGTAAAAGGTTTTTACACGGTAGATGCATTTACACTTGAAGTGAGCAATACGCGGTCGTGCTTTTCTTGACAACTTTCTTTAAAATTGCTTCTGCTGGACACTAGGTAGTGATTCAATTAGTTTTATGGTAAAATTGTCATTTCTTTTTTAATCACATTATTTAATCTTGACTTGCGTTTTATATATAATTTTATATTATGTGTTGGTTTAATCAATTTTAATGTGAAACCTATTTTACTAATATTTTATCTAGATTAAGACTCTAATCGTATCATATGTCTATATCTCTTACAACTGTGACTTATCCCATCTACATAATATGTAGCAAAAAGGACTAATAAAATTTATCTTTTTTATAGATATATATCTATCTATTTATCATGTCGTATAAGAAATGTGATAGAGTTATTTTAAGAACATGTAATACATTCCCCATGCAATCTCCTTAAGAACAGAAATAGAAACCAAAAAATAGTTTTAAAAGATTTCAAGAGCTTTGGATCCGCAAGAGGTAAAGTAGAAATAAACCAGTTGATAGCACTGAAAATATTGAATTCACAATTTTTGTTTATATATTTTATTATACATCCAAAAATATCTACATATAAGTAGCATAAGAAGCAGACTTAACTATTGATGATTTCGAGATGGGTACACAGCAAGCGTAGTTTGTTTATCAGATTTCTGATACATGATTAGAGCGTTTGGAAGTTCGGCTGGTTTCTATTGGTTTCACTATCAACAACACTTGTTGAGCTTAGTATCTTAAAATCCACATTATATCACATGAGTTCAAAGGGTTTCATGGAAATAAATAATTTCAAATCATATATTTCTTACATATGCCTATAACCACAGAATAAATAACAACCAGCGATTTGGCCTCTAAACTTCGCTACCTTGAGGTCTAGCCTGAAAAGCTCAGTGCGGTAGCAAATCGTGAGCAGCAAGGTTGCATTAAATTGTGCGGAATTCATTCTAGATATGGAAAGAAGTAAACATGCTTCTTAAATATGATTTTCTTGTAAATGGTAAAAGAGTTTCCTGGAAGTTTTAAGATATTCTATAACCATGACAAATCTTTTCCTATTAGAGCGGCACCTAAACTCACGGACTCGCATATTTTTCCAACAATATAGAAAAGAATGAAAGGAAAATATGCGTGTGAGGTTTTTGTGCAACCGTTACAGAGGTTTTGTATGTATATGTCAGGTTGGGGGGTATTTCTCAAGAAGGCTGTCGCCGTATTTGTCGAAAAAATCGATAAACTTTTTGACATTTTAAACGCTAAAAGTGAGAAAAATCGTCGATTATACGCATACGTACACTTTTTTGTATGTTTTGGCTTTTAGAGAAATTTTTAATAATTAAATTATACATATATTAAATTTTCTTATTAACTACCGAATTTTTTTGAGGTAGTTATTGTTCAGATAATCCGGTCTGTCTGTCTGTCAGCACTATAACTCGGAAAATACTTAACCGATTAACATCAAACTTGATACATAAATACGTAAGGGTAATACCTCCTACGGGATTGATTTTCAGCTGTCTATCTGGGTGTGTGTCAACACGATATCTCGGAAAATACTTAACGGATTGACACCAAACTTGGTAAACAAATACGTAAGGGTAATACCTCCTATGGGGTTGATTTTCAGCTGTCTCTCTGTGTGTGATTACAAGATTGTTTTCAGTAGTTTTCCTCTCTATGCTTGCATAACTAGTTTATCATACTTTAGGATGCGCATTAAAATTTTATTAGAATTGTGTGCGAATAGCCAAAGAAATCGGCTCTAAGGGTTTCAAAATAACAGTAAATACACTATTAGATTTATGGAATTCGGTCTTGTCAGAAAAAGTTAATCTATTTGAAGGAAATTAAATCAAGATTGTTTGTTTGGAGATCTTTTTCGGGATCCTTAGACAACAGAATGCTAATTGCTTCAATCCAACACCAATACAATTTAAGAGAACATTAAGAAAAATATTTTGTGTAAGACTAATGAATTGTGGTACAATTAATTATTGTGAAAATGACAGTGACAACATTCTCGTGAAGATTTCGGATCTCATTGTTGAGGAGAATAATGTTGCTGAGGTTTCAATCGAAACGCAGGAAGTGAAGGAAAATATGGAAGTTTGTTATCAGAGATAGCTTACTGCAGCAGAATTTTGTTAGGTATTTTGCAGGGTATTCAATAAAAAAAATGTCTTAGTAAACATTCGTGTGACGTTTGTACAAAGGTTTCCAAAGCACACCAAAATTTAGATGAATCATAATTATTTTGTTATTTTAAGGCATACAAAAATGCTAATAGAGACTTATTTGGGAGTTTAAATATGCCTCATGACAATTTTATAAAGTTCATATCCTTGCTTGAGATCATATTTCAGTAAAATTTTGAAAAAAATATTTAGAATAGAAAAATAATCGAGAGCTTTAAAAATATTTGTAGAGACGTAAAATTTTAGTACCCATGGAAGAATTTCACCATTAGATATCAATTATTATTATTTGGAAGAGTGAAATTATTTTATACACTGAAAATCAGAAACCAAAATTTTAACACTATAAAAAAGCAAAAAAAATAAAATTTGGAAGAATGAATAATCGTTAAGTACTTTTATTTAGACTTGATATTATGTCTAAATTCTATTACAGTTTAGAGTATATTTTGCAAAATTAAATAGAAAATATAAAAATCTGTACCTACGGTTATGGAAAAGTAATAAAAACTGATCTAATACTTGGTAGCAAGTTCACCGAGGCGGCATACGCCTCATCAAAAGCACCGCCCGAGAATTATCATTCTGGTTGTTCTTTTTGACCGACTTCCCAAAAGGAGGAGGTATACAATTCGATTGTGTGCTTTTTTTTTTTTTTTTTTTTGGGTTTGTGCGCGCCTTTCATATAGTAAACGTACTCCGATTTTGATGATTTTTGATTCATTTGAAAGAGGAGGCTTGAGAAATGGTCCCATATTCATAAAAAAGAGAATCCGACATCTCGTTCCCTCCGAAAACCGCCCCCGAAGGGGGTGGAGGGGGCAAATTTTGTCGAAAATTGAAAATCTGCTTTGATATAATTACAGATAGGACAATATCCGGAAACGTTTAAATGGAACATTTTTTCAAAAGAGTAACGGTTTTCGACATAGAGACATTTTAAATTCTCAAATATACCTATTTTCGCTATGTGGAGAGGGCGATTTCTGTCGAAAATTGAAAATCTGTTTGCAGTACATGAAAGACATAATTATTTGTAGCAACATTTATACTGAACATTTTTCCCTTAGAGTTACGGTTTTCGAGTAAAATCGGTGTTAAAATGGTAACAACTAAAATATTCAAGCGTATTTCCGCAGCGATGTTCTGGGATCTCAATAATAACAACTACAAGCAAGGAATATACGTGGGTAATAGGATAAGTACTATCTTCTTTGGTATTAGTGAACGTTCAACGATTTTCGTGACTAATGTTACACTCAAAAGTGTGAAATAAATATTTTTTACAAAAAATTGGACCGACTTTATTAGTTGGTGCACTGAAAAGTATAAAATAATATTAATTCTATTGGGGCTGGTACTTGTGAAGTTGGTGCCAAAAGTTACCAATCTACCTGCAACCGCACAACTTCAAAAGTAACAGCACCAATAGAATTAATATTATTTTATACTTTTCAGTGCACCAACTAATAAAGTCGGTCCAATTTTTTGTAAAAAATATTTTATATCCTATAACTATGTGTATTGTGATGGATAATGCATTTTACCATAGCACCGGAATTGTAAAACTGTCTTCTGCTACCAAATCACAAAAAATAGTTTTTTAGAGAAATAAAACATAGCTTTTTAGATGAATTTCTTCTACGCCGAACTTCTGGAAATTGCAGGGGAACACGGAAAGTCAAAAATGTATTAAATCGAATATATACACAAATTGCTTAGACTGCAATCCTCTCATTCGCAATTGAATGCAATCGAAATAATATGGGCAGATGAAAATTCCCCATAATCATTAGACAAGTATATTATGGTGATAAGATCGTTCTTGCTATGTGAGGAAAACCCTAGAAAAATGAACCCATAAAGTATGAACAGACAACATCTGGCATACAGAAAATATAATTGAGGGATAGAGAAGTATGGAGCATATAATGGATATACTTCAGATACCAATCGATCTAAATCACAAATGTGATTCTGCCAGCAGTCAGAGTCCAACAAAAAGTTTTGCCCCACTCTTTTTTGTACTGATTATTGAAAAATTAACGTGTTATTATCTTCAACTTTGGAACATTTCTGTTACAGATTATCAATAGAGTCGTAGGAATTCCAGTTTTTCCACCTTCGTTTTTCTTTTTTCAGTTGATAGTATTTTTGAGAGCAAATTCACAAGGTACATGCATTATTTCAGCTGTGCTCCGTTGAAAATTACTGTTAAGTATAGTGAAGTGATTTACAATGAACAAAAATCTATTCCCGCAGCTACTCGTTGGAGGACAGTGTTTTTGCGGAGTAGGGCCTTTTTTAAAAGCTGTTGCAGAAGAAATTCAAACACACTATGGTAATGTTGCTCAAACATGTAATCGGTTTCGAATACTGGAAACGCAGAAGATAGGTTTCGACATGGAAGTTTGCATTCAATAACCTCCGATAAAGATCGCTACTCGGGTATTTTTGCAACAGTTTCACACCACTGAAATATCTGTGTCCTCACAAACTGCAAACAATTATCTTCGTTGAGGCAATATTTGATTAAGACGTGGATAGCACCATACCATACCACACAACTGTACATAAGTACCTACGATAGATGTGGGCCTAAGAATCTGAAAATTGGAATCTTGTTCAATGAGATCAGGTCCTTTATCCTAAGAGAGAATATGCTGTTCTCCAGATAAAACTTGTAAACGCGTTATGAGAAAACCGGATCACGTGGAACATTTGGTACATGTACTGTCTCACGTCTCTCTTAGGTGTGAGATTTGAACATATTCTGGGCTGTTATCAGAAAATAGGACATGAATTCATTTTTCAAGATGATACCACATTGAACTCACATATTTTGGAAGTATTTTTGTGAATTTCAAATTGAAAGACTGGCCTGGCATGCTACTTCCCCTGGTATGAATTCAATAGAGAATGCCTGAAATCAGTCAAACAGAGCAGCTGAGGGACAAAAAACGCCATCTGCCACCCTAAAACAAATTCTTCTAACTGCGGTGGAATTATGGCAAAATATGGACCAAGGAGTTCAGGTTAGTTGTCTTGCCAGAAAAAATGTAACGAGCTACTAAACTACCAAGGTACTAAAAACCATCATTTTAACAGTTATTTAAAAAATAACTAAAATAAATATAGGTAGACAATTTATATATTTTTTGATCAAATTTTGATTTTCTCCTATGAAATCTTTTGATCGATAGCTGACAAATCGAAATAGTTATTTAAGAAATAGATTCTGCCTCAGGTATTCAAAATGGATTTTAATTTAGGGGTCGCTAAATACCAGATCTGAAATGCTGCAGAACCCTTTTTCGTTAAAGCGAATAATAATTTTATTTCCAAATTGATAGTTCACTGAATTATTGTCCTATCCGACCGAGAGTTCTATTGATTAGGTACCTACCTATATATGGAGTGACTTTTTGAGAGATGGGATCCACCAACAACCCAGACAGATCTGAAATACTGGTTTACCATCAGTATGTCAGGGTACGGATATGTCGGAATCAAGACATATAAAATACTCATTTGATGGGTATTAGGTCCTTCAGAACCATATATTGTAGTTAATGGGTAAATTTTTTGAACGTGGACTCACTGACCAGGTATTTTAAATAGTATTATATACCGCCTGAGATAGTTATGTATAACTGGTATGCAAAGTAATACAAAGATAGAAAAAATAGCTACTGTTCGATTGCATTTTTTGCAAATTGCCCAAGATAATGAAATAACGAAAAAAGACCAAAATAAGTAATAAGAAAATACTTTAGAAAAGATTACATCTGGTCATATGCCTTTAATCCAAGCATCTATGGGCACAGAATTATCTAAGAATTCGTGGAAATTTTTATTTTTTTTCCAATCTATCTTCCTTATAAAATAGAGTTCGAATAAAAGATATAAAAATTATAAGAGCCGAAAAATGCAAGATAAATATTCATAAGAAAACTTTGTTTGATAATAGTTATTTAATTTATTAGATTAGTTGAAGTGGCTGCTTAGTTGTCTGAATAAAGGACAATTCTTTGGCTATTCATCTTCCGTCTTAGCAATTCCTCCGCACACCATTGTATCGCCATTATCTCTGCCTGAAAATCAGTGGCTTAGTTCCCTAGGCGCAGAGAGATCCTTTACCTCTCTTATAAGCCGGCTCATGTTCCTGAGTTGGTTTTAAAGCCTCAGTGTGTCAATTGAGACGTGTTTCAAGGGCGGTTCTATTGCCTAGTCTTTCCTATCTGGTACGACTACTGCATATTCTTTTTTGAAGTTATATTGTGGGGCCATTTTATCCACTGGTATTGGTAGTATTGGCTCGATATTTATTTCTTTTACTTTTCGGTAGAGGTCCTTGCAGTAATCTGTGGCCAACAGAGCTGGCGTTTCCTTGAACTATAATATATAGTATAGGTAAGACCTCCATGGCAGCAGGCCTGCCTCTAAATACCATTGAGTTTCCCCTCAGCTCCTTCTTTCCGTATCCCGGATCACCAAATTATTCGCCCATAGGTAATCATTGGCCTCATGACCTGTGAGTATAACCATTTGACCATCAAAAGGTTTAATCCCCAGTTGTTCCCAGACATCTATCTACACCTTCCTTGGGACATTCCCTACTTGTGTAAATTTTTTCAATGTGTAAGTTCTATGTTAGCTTATGGTCAATGGTTGGGCCATGGTATTTAACTATCTCAGCTAATGGAATCTATACTCAGTTAATCTGCTGCCTTTGTCAGCCTTACAGGTTTCGTTTTTTTTTCTTTGTAAACGTAATTAGTGTGGTTTTTCTGAGGATTTACTGAAAGTTCTTCCTCCCTTCCTGTTAAACTTATTAGTTACTATAGTTACTATGGTAACGACAATATCCTACATGTCAGTTTTAGTATCAGACTAAACAAGTATCTACCGAATAAAGATTTGTTTATGAGTACGACTGCAAATCTTGAAGTGCGTGTTTAATAGACTAGATAGGTACTAGGATCCAAACGTAACAACCTTTCTGTATGCCTTGCCGGGTATTTCACCGAACTGATCTACAGAATAATGGATTACAGGAATGACCAACGGCGTAACAGGTCCTTTAGAAATTTCTTGCGTATATGGGCACCTCTTTTCTTGTGTGTTGCAGGTAGACGCCGAAGTTCATAATACTGTAGACACATCCTCCAACTAATAGTTCTTCTTATTAGATATTTGATTTGCAGTTATGGGTTATTTTCATTTTCTATTCATGGGTTGAAGGACTGTCAGTTTAAATTCAGTAATTTCAATCAAAGGCAAGAACTAACCTTTATGGTAAAAAATGAAGTTGTATATTTATCATTTTCAGGAATACCACGTATTGTAGATTTACCTGTTGGTAAATTAATGTATGACCATGCTATATTTCCTGGAATGTATTTCACTCTAAATGAGAGTATAGGATATCAGGCAATACAATATTTGATAAATCCAAAATCATATAAGGATTTTATCCTGGAGAATAAAGGACCCTTCACATCAATAGGTGATTGCTACCTCTTTATAATTATACTATTCTTTAATTCGTTTTCTATCATTAATAGGGGCTGCAGAAACCATAACATTCTTTAGAAGTATTGGTTCAGATGGGGCAGATACAAAGTATCCTAATATTGAAGTTTTAACCATTGGAATGTCATTGCAATCAGATTATGGTATTGCCTTTCGCAGAGTTGTAAATGTTCCCAAGTCCATATACGACGTAGTTTTCAAACCAAGAGAAGGCAGAGTCACTTTTACGGTAAAACTAAGCATTAAACCTTCAAGGAGTGAAAGAATAAAAATGAAAAATATTCAAGGCTTTTCCTATTTTGGTACATCCAAAATCGAAGGGTTTTATCAAGCTAAAGTCAAAAAATTTCAATGATGCTCCGTTGTACTATGCAAATTTTTTGTCTGATCCACTCAATCAAGATGTAAAGGCGTTTATAGGCGCTATTAGAGAGATTCAGAGGATAGTAGCGAGTCCAGCTTTTAAGCCCTATGATATAACATTAGTTGACACTAAAATACCTGGTAAGAATGAATGTTTTATTAGATTCTCTCAAATTTTTCTAATTATCATTGACCGTACCAGAATACCAAGAAAACAATATTTTCCACGAATACATAAGAATTACAGGAAAGATTAACTTGAGGTAACGAGTGTTTCTTGTTGAGTTAGTATAGCAGATAAGAAAAAGCACAGGCTATTATTTTGGCATTATTGCCTCAAGAGTGGCAAAATGTATATCTTAAACCAAAAATACATGTTGTAATCGATTGTAGACTCATACCTATAGAATACATTTACATCCATCGTTACTGTTAAGTGACGTGAGCTCCTTATTATTTATTCTATATCATCTTTTTTTGTTGAACCGAATACCTACAAAATTGTTATTGTCAAATACTCATTTTATTCTGACATTTTAGTTTGTATAATAGATACCTACATGTGAAATTTATTTATGTAGTCGAAATAATTTTAGCCTTCGGGACATTTCAGAAAACTCTTGTCGACTTAATTATACTTTAATACTTCAACTTCAAATTATTATTTATTATAATGTTCTATTTTCTATTTAGGTTGTGAAATTCATGAATTTGACAGTGACAGTTATTGGGAATGTGCTCTTCGTACTATTATCGGTAGTTTGTGGCATCAAGTAGGCACATGTAAGATGGGTCCTAAAGACGACCCAGAAGCAGTTGTTGATCACCAGCTCAGGGTGCATGGAATTAAGAGTCTGCGTGTTGTAGACGTTAGTATTATACCATTACCAATTACAGGACATACCGTAGCACCTGCCTATATGATAGGTGAAAAGGCAGCTGATATAATTAGAGATTTATGGAAAGGGCGCTGACATGAATGCAAAAATGTAGATTTTCAGTGATTTTGTCTTAATAAACAAATATTTTTATCAATTTTCCAATATATTTATGTCCCACTCCCTTCACTGGATGAGGTATATGTTCTATTCGATTGTAATTTTGATTGTTTATATTTACTATCTTCTAGTGCACTATAAAAGTAAAATTCAGAGAATCATCAAAATAAATGGACTATCATTTATAGTATTTAAACTGTGAATCTAAAATAGACAAGAAATTTCAGCTATGAACGAATATCAAAATACTGAAAAGTGGTTCACTGACGTCCTCATTGCTATTGCTATGAATTGATAGAGTATTTTCCACAAGCTAATATACTACAGGATTGGACTTTATATATTTAATTTTGTATATAATATAGGTAGGTAGTTTAATTAAACTTGATTAAAATTGAATTATGGAGGTATTTATTAAACAAGTAAGCCATTTATTTTGAAAAGGACTATACACCAATAGCGATCTGGAATGACAGGTAATGAAATTTGGTATAATCGCTGACTCAAAAATTGTATGACGTGCTGTAACACACATCAACAAAATTAGTGTACTAAATTCAAGCATATTTAGTGCTAATTTAATATGCAAAAAAAAATTTATGACTCTTCAATTTTTGAAATTACGGGCAATTCCGCTAGCTTAATATTAAGTGTGCACACTTAAACAGAATATGATCGAATTTGAGAAAATCTACTATAAATTATTTAGTGCTAATGTATATCTCTTCATTTCTGAAATTTATAGGCAAGTGTGCTAGCTTAATATTAAGTCAGCACACTTAAACGGAATATGGAAAAATCTAAAACTTTCCGTTAGGAATAATTTAGTACACAAAAATATGAAATATAACTCTTATTTTAAAGAAATTATTAGCAAGTTTGTTTGTCGTTTAGCTATTCTGTTATGTCTAGACATACACTATACATCAAATCATCCAAAGTATCAGAATTTATTGAAGTATCAGTGCCCGACAAAGTTTTCTCAACAGATTCTTCATTTTTAACGTTTTCTTGGCGTATACCTCCAAGAATGTTGAAGGTATTGGAAGACACATACAGGGTTTCAGGAGGAACATCGACAAATTTCATCAACCAGAGTCTTCCATATATTATTATTGCGAGAAACTACTCTGCGCTTCTCGGTTAATAAATTTTCGGTTATTTAAGCAGACTGCAGTAAATCTCGGGTACAATTTTTGCGGGTCGACCAACTTTTCTAGAGTTTTCAAGGCGAACCATTTTACTGTTAAGTTGAAATGATGAAAAACTCTCAGGCAACTAAGAATTTATTTCTTCGAGGTTATAGCAATAGGATATTTTTCATCAAGAAACGAAAAACGGAAAGCGGTTTGAATGAAAATGTTAAAACGCTGAAAAGAGCACTAGAAGAAAATTGGCGCGAGGATTTAAACTTTCTCATTCCAATTTATATTGTTAAGTAATTCGAGGTTCTGCAGTATTCATAAACTTATTAATTATTTAAATACAATATTATTTTCACAACACACATAAAATGATTATATTTCTTCTTCTTCTTCTACAGTAAAAACCATGAACCGCAAAATATCTCATATTTTCATTTTGCTTTTTCTTCTAAATTCACTTTCACCGTTTTCATATTTCTTGTAGATATTATATAATATACGAAGACTTGCTATAATTTACAATTATATGTAGAAAAATAGCCAATAAACTTTCTATTTCTATTTCTATTTGCCTAGGGTATGTCAAGACATAACAGAATAGCTAAATGACAACCAAACTTGCTCATAATTTCTTTAAGAGTTATAATAATTGTTATTCTTGTGTAGTAAATTTGCACAAAATTATTGCTAACGGATAGTTTTAGATTTACTCAATATTTCATTTAAGTGTGCTGATTTAATATTAAGCTAGCACACTTGTCTATAAATTTATATATATATATATATATATATATATATATATATATATATATATATATATATATATATATGTATATATATATATATACTAGCTGACCCGACAGACGTTGTCCTGTCTTAACAAAAGCAACAACAATATCTTGGTTTTCTAAATTTTACCCATGACAACTATAGCAACTTCATCAATTGTTGTCGAATTATAGCGTCTTGTGTGTTGTCCTGCAGGCGTCTTATCGGCTTTGCTAACAATTTTGTGGTATTCAGATGGCATGCGGTTTAATGCAGTCTTGAATAATACAACCAATTCGTTGTCTGATGGTAAAACATTTGAAGTTGCTCCACACTTGGTCTGTTGACCGATTTATTGTGTGCATAACGCTGATCGACTTGTTTCGCTTTATCGCCCATGAAATAAATTTGCAAAAATTGTACCACCAAGTGACTTTCAAGATACTTTGTCGGCACTGCCATTCCCCCATCAACTTTTGACTGGCTGCTTTTGGTTATTCACTTGGCTACAAACCTACTGTACGCTACTTTATTTGAAATATGATTTAATTTGAAAATTACCAACTTATTCAGGCACGTGGTGGTAAAAGTTTATTGTTTTACAATATAGTTACCTTGAAAGTTAGCATGAAATTGTCTTGAATAACTTTCGTTGCGCCAAAACTTCATTTGAAAACAGTTATTGTATTCCTGTATATGAGTTAAAAATGTATAGAATCGGTCCCATTTCCGTAAACCAATGAATGCAGAGGCTCTGGTGGCAATACCAATGGCGTCAATTTGACATTACCGATCCAGCAACACAATCCCGGGGGTTCATTCTTTTAATATTAGGTGTGATTGATTTTAACTTACCGAGATGAATAAGCACTTTTCAAAAACTCACTGTATAATACATTGAAATGAAACTATTATTTATCAACCAATCCATCTATGTGAAATGATGAGCGCGTTCTGTCAATTGCTCATATGTAAAATTTATATTTGTCTTTAAGTTTTCATAAATTTTCTTTAATTTTTGTTCCGCTCAACTTTCTTCATTTTTTCGTTCATAAGAACCTCTTTGTGATAATAATGAACACAATAAAAAAAGAATTAGCGAAATCGGTTCAGCTGCTCTCGAGATTTGCGCTTAGAAACACATTCAGCGATTCATTTTTCTATTATAGATATGATATTCATCAAGAAACACTCGTTACCTCAAGTTAATCTTTCCTGTAATTCTTATGTATTCGTGGAAAATACTGTTTTCTTGGTATTCTGGTGCAGTCAAAGATACTTAATGATTACAATTTGAGAAAATCTTATAAAACATTCATTCTTACCAGGTATTGTAATGTTATATCGTAGGGCTTAAAAGCTGGACATGCTACTATCTTCTGAATCTCTCTAATAAAGGCTATAAACACCTTTTAGATCTTGATTGAGTGGATCAGACAAAAAATTTGCATAGTTTAATGGAGCTTCATTGATATTTTTTTACTTTAGCTTATGATTAAACCCTTCGATTTTGGATGTACCAAAATAGGAAAAGCCTTGAATATTTTTCTTTTTTTTTATCACTGCTTGAAGGTTTAATGCTTAGTTTTACCGTAAAAGTGACTCTGCTTTCTTTTGGTTTGAAAACTACGTCGTATATGAACTTGGGAATATTTACAATTCTGCGAAAGGCAATACTATAATCTGATTGCAATGACATTCCAGTGATTAAAACTTCAATATTAGGATACTTTGTATCTGCCCCATCTGAACCAATACTTCTAAAGAATGTTATGGTTTCTGCAGCCCCTATTAATGATAGAAAACGAATTAAAGAACAGTATAATTATAAAGAGGTAGCAATCACCTATTGATGTGAAGGGTCCTTTATTCTCCAGGATAAAATCCTTATATGATTTTGGATCTATCAAATATTGTATTGCCTGATATCCTATACTCTCATTTAGAGTGAAATACATTCCAGGAAATATAGCATGGTCATACATTAATTTACCAACAGGTAAATCTACAATACGTGGTATTCCTGAAAATGATAAATAAACAACTTAATTTTTTTATTAATCATAAAGCATGCAGTTTGATCAACCACTTTACATATAATCGCAGCAGGTACCATAAAAGTTAGTTCTTGCCTTTGATTGAAATTACTGAATTTAAATTGGTAGTCCTTCGGCCCATGAATAGAAAATGAAAATAACCTTTAACTGCAAATCACATATCTAATAAGAAGAACTATTAGTTGGAGGATGTGTCTACAGTATTATGAACGTTGGCGTCTACCTGCAACACACAAGAAAAGAGGTGCCCATATACGGGAGAAATTTCTGAAGGACCTGTTACGCCGTTGGCCATGTATTCTGCAGATCAGTTCGGTAAAATACCCGGCAAGGCATACGGAAAGGTTGTTACGTTTGGATCCTAGTACCTATCTAGTCTATTAAACACGCACTTCAAGATTTGCAGTCGTACTCATAAACAAATCTTTATTCGGTAGATACTTGTTTAGTCTGATACTAAAACTGACACGTATGATATTGTCGTTACCATAGTAACTATAGTAACTAATAAGTTTAACAGGAAGAACTTTCAGTGAATCCTCAGAAAACCACACTAATTACGTTTACAAAAAAAAAAACGAAACTTGCAAAGCTCACAAAGCCAGCAGATTAACTGAGTATAGATTTCATTTGCTGAGATAGTTAAATACCATGGCCCAACCTTTGACCAAAAGCTAACATAGAACTTACACATTAAAAAAATATACACAAGTAGGGAATATCCCAAGGAAAGTGTAGACAGATGTCTGGGAACAAGTGGGGATTAAACCTTTTGATGGTAAAATGGTTATACTCACAGGTCATAAGGCAAATGATTCCCAATGATTACCTATTGGTTAATAGTTTGGTGGTCCGGGATACGGAAACAAGGAGCTGAGAGACAGTAATAACCATGAACTGCAAAATATCTCACATTGTAATTTTGCTTTTTCTTCTAAATTCATTTGCTTTAAGTAACACAAAATACAATTGCTATATTTTATCATAAAGAAAATAATATTCTTTATGCAACCTAATGAGAAGAGACATCTTCATCTATCTCTCATTAGCTACATCTTCATTCCATGGATATGGAATTCTCACTTCCTACTGAAATGGTAAGAGTTATAATAATTGTTATTCTTGTATACTAAATTGGCACCAAAATTATTGCTAAGGGACAGTTTTGGATTCTCTCCATATTCATTTAAGTGTGCTGATTTAATATTAAGCTAGCACACTTGTCTATAAATTATATATATATATATATATATATATATATATATATATATATATATATATATATATATAATATGATAAAATAGATTTTTGTTGGGGATGCAGTCATTTAATAAATAAAATTCTTTGGATTATGCCAAGCTTTCGAGAATGTTTATTCTCTTCGTCGGGGCAAACTAAAAATCGTTACAATTTTTTTTTAACTACATAATAGATTATTAATTAAATTACTTACATTCGTGAATTTATATAAAATTAACCACAAACAGGAAAGATTTCATAGTCAGCAATCAGAAATGTCATTAGTTATTTATAAATGTCATGGTAACAGCATATCTAGAGTTGAAAGTGTCTAGATTCAAGTTTTCTTAGAAAAAATCCAAATAGGAGTTATCTTTGTGTTTGTAGCTCTTTTTTAACAAGTCACACATTAAACTTAAAAATATTGAGGCAGATATAAGTTTAGTAAAAAGACAAAGTTATTATTCAATTATATATAAAAAAAAATATATTCATAACAGACTTAGAAACACATAATATAAATAAATATATACCCGTACACAGACTAGACTATCTGAATTCGTAGGTATTGCAGTATAAATTCAAGTTTATTATGTCAATAATATTATTTACTATTTTGTTAGGCATTCAGATTATTTGTTAATTATATATAATCATATTCTCTCACAATACGACATACATAACTTTAAAATGAAATGATGGAAAGCGTCAATTACATAAAAAAAAAAAAAAAAAAAAAAAAAAAAAAAAAAAAAAAAAAACAAGAACAAGTCAATCTCTCTCACAAATTAACCTGAGAAATTTATTAAAATAAGATATATCTAATACAGAAATATTAACATATATCATCTTTATCGTATTCTCTCACAATACGATAAATACACAATATAAAATATCCTGAAAAGCATCCATTCATTCAATGAAGCTAATAATAATGATAAGCTGATTTCTCTCACAAATCAACATGTAAGAATATTTTAAACATTTTCCATGTTATTTAATACATTTTAAATAGTGTTATCAAAAAAGCAAATGGCGAAACACAAGGAAGGAAAAAATCATCGTATTATATCTCACTATAGGTTAAACATGAAATGAAAATCTTTTTGAATCAACTAAATTTCTCTCACCAATCAGTTGATCTAGAGATCTCGAAACTCTTAATACTTGTTGTTATAAACTTTTATCCTTCTTCAGTATAATCTGTATACGCATATATACCCATCCATTATAATATACTAAAACAGAAAAAAAAAATGACAAATATAACTAAATGATATGAGAATATAATTAGCCTATACCTACATATAGAGCTAGGTACATATTATATTCACACATATATTTCAATTTTGAGAAATATTTTGAGAAAAATTATTAAATTTATTATTATAGAGATTTAATATATAAGAATAAATAGAACTAAGTCCATTAATATCTGAACGTTTATTCATAGTATTATTATGTTTTTTAATATTTATCATTTCTAAGAAACCACGTTTAAAATAATTTTTCTCAGAACAAAGAGCAATAGTATTATCAAAACGGCAAAGAAATCGTTTGCCGTTCGACCTGCCGAAACTCGGACAGCCGGGCGGTAGAGACGATCTACTGAGAAGGGGCTCAGTGGAGCAGGAGTGCGTAAGTACCTGCGACTCCTCCATCAGGGACTTGCACCTGGGGAGGCCAGAAAACAGGCTCTTCAGCACTCCACACCACCTACTGTCCCTACACCGAAGGTAACACCGACGGGAAAAGGGACGGGAAAGAGAGGCGCGGAGCATATCACTCCTCCGGAACGGCCTCAGCCTAAAAAGCCGAAAACAGCTGCAGCAAAAACCGGGCATGCCAATGGATACGCTGCAGATGCCAAGGCCGTAAAGGCTATTCGTGTGGATATCATACCCAAGGATTACCCTAGAGTAATCCTGGAACCACAGCGGCTCTCAACACTGGAGGATACTCTAGTGGAAGAGATTTGCAGTGGAGAGGTGAAGGGAATGCACTTCACCGGTATACATTTCCGCTGTGGAATGATGCTGGTGGACTGCGGTTCTCAGGATTCGGCGGACTGGCTCATTGGAGTAGTGCCGGCCTTGAGGTCTTGGGAAGGACCCGAGTTAGTGGCGGTGGAGGAGAAAAACATCCCCAAGCCCGTCACTGTAACGGTGTACTTCCCAAGAAGCTTCGAAATGGAGACGGAGAAGATCCTCCGACTCGTCGAAGTACAGAACACCTGGCTCAGTACCGGAGCCTGGAAAGTTCTCAACTCCAAAAAGGAGGGAACCGGTACTGTCCTCACGATTGGGGTCGATCACCAATCAGGAGAGGCCCTGAAGGCAGAAGGATGCGTCTTAAACTTTAGGTTTGGACGTGTGTCTGTCTCGGGGCTAGGACGGAAAAATAATCCTGCGGGAGGTCTAAAAGATGCGGAGATGCCCTCCACATCTACGGACTCCGGTGTGCAGGATAAAACTGCCAGCTCAGGTCTGGTCGAGGCCGCTGCTGGCTCTGCCAAAGAAGCCGGGGCGGCAGAGAAATCATCTGCAGTCCTGGGGGAAGGGCGAACTAATGCTGGGGTCGAGGCCATAATCCGAGACCCAGATACCCGCTCGAGCTCCAAGGAGACTACCCTCGCGATGGATCTCGATGAGGGACAGGAGGAAAGAGAGGAGGGGGGGAATTAGAGGCTGGACTACCCAGCCCCTACACCACAGACTACAGCACCTTCATCGCTTTCTCCAAGGTGGCGCAAGTGAACTTGCATCACGCGAAGGGAGCTTCAGCAGTGATTGCAAGGCTGTTTGCGAAATCCCAACTGGATTTTGTACTGATCCAGGAACCCTGGACAGGCAAAGCAGGCCAAATTAAAGGTTTGGTATCTAAAGATTCAAAATTGATCTATGACCAGAGGCAGGAGTCCCCTCGTGCCTGTGTGATCATAAGAAACAACATTAATTACACATGTGTTTCAGAATTCATGACTCGGGATCTAGTTCCAATTCTAGTACACCTCAACACTGGGGGCATCAACCGAGACATAGTTATTGCATCTGCCTATTTCGCTGGAGACAATACTGCAATACCTCCAGTAGAAGCTCAAGAGCTAGTGCAATACTGCAATAGCAGACAACTGCCAGTCATCATAGGCTGTGATGCCAATGCGCACAATGTTATTTGGGGAAGCACGAACAACAACCCTAGAGGTGAGTGCTTACTTGAATATCTCTTAGCTACTAATCTAGAAACCCTTAATGTGGGAACAACCCCCACTTTTGTCACGAGAGCAAGAGAAGAGGTCCTGGACGTAACAATTGCCAGCTTTACTGCCAGGAATAACGTATTTGATTGGAGAGTGATGGAGGAACCCTCTCTCTCCGATCATAGGATTATAGAGTTTAGGATTGCGGGGGAAGTAACCTCACTGTCTCCAACTCGTAATCCTAGAAATACAGATTGGTCTAAATATAAGACCCTTCTGAAGCAAAACTTGGAACAGATCGAAAGTAATGGGGTCGAACACCCACACTGCGATCTGGATCAAGAGGTCGAACTGGTCAGTGTGGCGATAACGGAGGCATTCCAATCAAGTTGCCCACTCTCCAAAGCTCGACCAAGCAAGGAAGCACCTTGGTGGAACAAAAACCTGTCAAACCTCAGATAAGAGGTCCGTCGGCTCTTCAACAGGGCCAAAAGAGACCATAATTGGCAGGGCTACACCGAGAAGCTCACACAATACAATAAGGAGATCAGGAAGGCCAAGAGGCTTCACTTTCCAGCTTTTTGTGAAAAGATCACTTCGACTCCTACTGCAGCCAGATTGCAAAAAGTCATGGCAAAAGGGGCAATCAGCCCCTTAATGTCGCTCAAGAAGCCAGACGGGACATACACTGAGGGAGAAGAGGAGCGATCTGCTCTACTTCTCAAAACACACTTCCCTGGAAGTGAACCCCTCAGTAGTACTGACGTAGCAATCCAAACCAAGAATCCTCGCAAGGAAGATTGGAGTATTGCTAAGAAGATATTTACAAGACAAAGGTTGGAATGGGCAGTCAACCTTATAAATCGCCGGGAGTAGATGGCATATTCCCAATACTCCTACAGAAAGGAATGGAGGAGATCCTTCCCCATCTCCTGAAGATTACAAGAAGCTGCCTAGCACGGGGCTTTATACCTAGCATATGGCAAAGAGCCAATGTAATCTTCATACCGAAGATAGGGAAGAAAAATGGGACTAATCCCCGATCTTTCCGACCTATCTGTTTAACATCGTTTTTACTGAAAACGATGGAGAAAATAGTGGATAACTACATAAGAACAGAGACTCTGAAGGACAAACCACTTCATAAATGTCAGCATGCATACAGGGCGGGGCGTTCAACAGAAACCGCGCTGTATCAGCTAACCGAGGTCATTCAGAGCTCTCTGAACAATAAAGAAATCGCAATGTGTGCCTTCCTGGACATATCTGGGGCTTTTGACAACACCACACATGTGTCAATCAGGGAGGCACTCACACGGCGAGGAGTGAACAAGACCATTATCAAATGGATGTATGAGATGTTGAAGACGAGAATAGCTGAGGCCCAAGTAGGTGATCACACCACCTCTGTTAAAGCTACTCGTGGAACACCTCAAGGAGGAGTAATATCTCCCCTCCTATGGAGCTTAGTAGTAGACGAGTTACTCCACAAACTCACGGAGCTTGGCTTCACATGTATAGGCTATGCCGACGACATAGTCCTAATAGTCCGAGGAAAATTCGCGAACACCCTATGCGAATTATTGCAGGAGGGCCTCAGAACTATTGAGCAATGGTGCTTGTCAGCGGGGCTTAGCATAAACCCATCCAAGACCACAATTATTCCATTTACTAGGAAAAGGAAACTTCCAGCTATGAAACCTCTCACTTTAAGTGGAGACATAATAAGCTGGAAGGCTGAAGTCAAATATCTGGGATTAACACTAGATAGCAAGCTTCTGTGGAACAAACATATTGAGGCTACTGCTAGCAAAGCAATAAAGGCCTTAATGGCGTGCAGAAATCTGACTGGTAAGACTTGGGGATGTAACCCAAAAATACTGCGATGGATGTACGTCATGATTGTAAGACCGATAATATCATATGGGTCAATAGCCTAGCATGGCAAGGCAAGTCAGACCAATACGAGGAAAACCCTCGATAGAATACAAAGACTAGCCTGTGTCTGTATCACTGGAGCCATGAGAACTTGCCCGACCAGGGCACTAGAGATCATCACAGATCTCACACCTCTCCATCTAGTGATAGACAGATTGGCCCATGAGGCCATTCTAAGACTATCTAGGGAAGGTTCAGAAATGGTGGGAATTCGGAATCAGAGGGCTTGGTCCTCTTTGTCCAAACACATCCCATCAGCAAACCTTCCCAGTGATGTAATGACAAAGAAAATTAGCATCGAGAGAACTTTCACCACGGTGCTAAGTAGCAGAGAAGATTGGGACAGGGGGCTCACAACCCAAGCTCTCAAAAAGAATACCATCAAATGGTACACTGATGGTTCTAAGACCACGACGGGGACAGGCGCTGGAGTGTTTGGGAATCGCACCAAATGCTCATTTGCGCTAGGCCGCTGCCCAAGCGTCTTTCAAGCAGAATTGCTTGCAATTGAGAGATGCGTGGAGGTGAACCTTGAAAGAAACTATCAGAAATGTGACATTGCAATACATTCTGATAGTCAAGCTGCAATTAAAGCACTGAACTCTCATACCATTGACTCTAAAATGGTATGGGAGTGCCGAAGGAAGCTCAATGAGCTAGGCAAGAACAACAGGGTCTACTTAGTCTGGGTTCCCGGCCACTCGGGAATCAAAGGCAACGAGGAGGCCAACACACTTGCCAGGAAAGGAGCACAAACTCCATTTACTGGCCCAGAACCCTTCTGTGGCACAGATAAAAGCAACTACAAGAAGGAGTTTCTGGAGAAGGAAAAAACCGTAAGAGAAACACTCTTGCGGGTTACCCCTGGATTGGATCATTCCAAAAAGTTTCTAAAAAACTTTGATACTGCAAGATCCAAAAGGTATTTGGATCTCAGCAAGAACAAGCTACACCTACTCACTGGATTTCTTACAGGACACTGTTGCCTCAAGAAGCATCTAATGAGATTAGGTCTAGCAGAGGATGACGAGTGCAGATTCTGCGGGGAAGAGGAGGAAACTCCGGATCACCTGGTGACGGAATGCCTCGCCATTGCTAGCCAACGCAAACAGTGCCTTGGACTAGCAACCTGCAGTAGTGAGGAAGTATCCTCCTTGAAGCCAACCCAGATACTGGAGTTCATTAGAACTCTGGAACTGGAAGGCGAGTTGTAGACCGCGTATAGGCGAGTGCAACTCAGGTGGGGGGCACAATAGACCTTATGGTCGCAGTGCAATGTAACCCCCTCTTAAATCTAAATCTAAATCTAAGCTGATAAAGAACCACAAACCTGTACCGTGGTGGAATGACGCATGTAATGAGGCTATCCATGCTAGCAAATCAGCACTTGTAAAATACAAAAGGCACAAAACAACAGAAAATCTCATTGAATTCAAAAGGCTGAAAGCTAAAGCAAGTGTTATAATACATGAAGCCAAGAAAAACTCATGGAAACATTACATTTCTAGCATTAACTTCTCTACTCCCATGAGGGAAGTTTGGAACAGAGTCAAAAAAATATCAGGCACCCAGACCTCTCATATTTCAACTCTTAAAGACGGAAATCAATTGATTTCCTCAAGCTATGATATACCTGAATTGATGGCCCAAACCTATGAAAAACATTCAGATGATTCAAATCTTGATACAAAATTTCTGGAACATAATACAACATCCGAATCTAACATGATCGACACGGCTACAGCGAACAATGACCCAATTAACCTCCCAATAACGAGAGACGAACTTGATGAGGCCCTCCTCGATCTGAGAAACACAGCATCAGGTCCCGATGACATTCCAGTTGATTTTATTAAGAACCTACCTCAAACAGCAAGAATCCATCTCTTGAAAATATTCAATAGTATATGGTTGACTCAAACATTCCCGGAAGAATGGAGCGAATCAATAATTATTCCTGTCCTCAAACCTAATAAGTCGCGTCTAGATCCTGAATCCTACAGACCGATATCACTGACATGCGCGTTCAGCAAATTGTTCGAAAAAATTGTCAACAAACGATTACAATGGACATTAGAAAGCAGAAACTTGATAATTCCAGAGCAAAATGGATTTAGACCTCACAGATCAGTTTTGGATAACTTAGTAGATGCAGAAAGCGATGTCCATGAGGCGTTATCTACAAAGCAGAAATGCTATGCCATATTCCTTAACCTTAAAAGAGCCTTCGATTCAGCCAGTAGAAACCATATACTAGGACAACTGGAAAAAATTAATATAAGAGACAACTGTTTATCATTTATACGGAATTTTCTGAACAATAGAACATTCCAGGTCAGAGTCAATGGTATCTTATCAAGCAAACACCCTGAAAAAAACGGTACACCACAAGAATCTGTGCTTAGTCCAACCCCATTTCTAATTGCCATCAATTCTATCCTAAAAGGCTTGAAGAAACCACTGAAAGCAAGATTGTATGCAGACGACCTCGTAGTTTTCGTAAAAGGAAAAATCTAGACACTATGGAAGTAATGCTTCAAAAGTTTCTCGACACTCTGGAACATTGGTCACATGAAACAGGTTTCATTTTTTCTGTGACAAAAAACTCACAGTATTATATTTAGTTCAAATGACATCAATACTCAAACGAAGTTGCAGTTATACCAACAAGACATTGAACTTAGATCTTCTGTTAGATTTCTGGGAATGACTCTCGATAGAAGACTGAACTGGAAGGAACACATTTCCGGTCTGCTGCTGGCATGTAATAAGAGATTGCATCAGCTTAAAACTCTTGTGGTCAAAAAATGGGGAGCTGATCAGCGGACGCTTCTTCTTCTCTATAGGACATTAATCCGATCGAAAATAGATTTTGGATGTACTATTTACGCTTCGGCTAGTAAATCGACGCTAAGACCTATCAATACAGTTCAAAACAATGCTCTCAGAATAATATTAGGAGCCTATAGAACAACCCCAATTCAGAGTTTACATAGCGAAGCTGGCTAACCACCTCTTAACCTAAGAAGACAATTTCTTAGTCTTTCTAACGCTGCTTCAACCGCTGCAAATAGGACGAAATCATCATTCGATTCTACATTCACCTCTAGATGTACTAGCCACTTCAATAATAAACCGCAATCCAAGGTACCATTTTATGCACGGATTCGAAAGTTCGAAAGAAGGAACGGGATGTGCACTAGTTATAGGTCAAACTGTTGAAAAATATGAACTCTCACCCCTCAATAGCATCCACACAGCTGAACTATATGCAATATACCGAGCATTAGTATACTTGAACAACTACAACTATGAGAAATCAGTCACTCTAACGGATTCATTAAGTTCTATTTTATCATTGCAGAGACTATATCCAAAACATCCTATTGAAAAATTAATTAATGCCGAACTCATCCGGCTCGAAAATTTTTCTAAGATTGTCCACTTCATCTGGATACCATCACACAATGGAATTCATGGTAATGAAGAAGCTGATCGAAACGCGAGAAATGCCGTGACTTGTGGTAGACTTAGTGAGTTTTCTCAGTGCGTAGCCTCGGATTTGAAAGCCTGGTTTAGGAACAAATTATTGACAAAATGGCATACTAAATGGTGCAACTCAATATCCAAACTGCGTGAAGTGAAAGGTAAAGGTAAACTCTTTTTAAGTGAATTATTTATAGCAGATTTTCTCAATTTCGATCATATTCTGTTTAGGTCTGCTCACCTAATTTTCCCTTATTTTAAAAAAGTCTTCTTCGTATTTAATTAATTATTTCTTCAATTAGTATCTAGAATTATTCTAGAAACTTCCAGAAACTATATTTGATATACATTTTCTCAAAGTATTGTCAGTTTGACAAGCGTCTAGATCATTATCGATAGATGTCATGTCAAAATTCAGCAATATTCTGTCAGTGATAGGTGATTGTCAAAGTGACAAGTTGTTACAAAACGTACTACTACGGAAGGTGGTGTACAATGTTTGGAAGCAAACTGTGAGCTTTGGAAGGAATTACTCATATGAACGTTTTGCAATGGGTTAAACGTTACAATTGTTATCAGAAGTGGGATTCTCCGCATAAAGCGAATACCAGATCGAAAGATCACGATAAAATCGCAAATATTGCAGATGTGATAAAGTTCCTGGAAAATCAAGAGAGACGTAGGCAACAAGAGAAAGGAGAACAATAAAAAATAAGAGATGAAGAACAAACAAGAAAAAGACATATATTACAAGAACAGGCAAGAATAAGACAACAAGATAAGGAAGAACAAGAAATAATTGGACAAATCCCAGAAATTAGAGAAAGTTCAAGAAAGCTTCGATTAAAAATTTCAATTGATAGAAGAAAAATAATCGCAAATGAAGCCTGAAGTGGAATAGAGAAGATCGTCCAATAAAATTCAAAATAGTGTATTTAGTCCAGTTAGAATTAAGGCCTACATAAAAGCAGTCTGATACTGCTGCTTTGGATAGTGCTTGGTCAGATGAAGAGAAAGTTACTGTATTGATCCTGGCTCTACGCGGTGATTATCTGGAAATGCTTAATACTGGCGGCAAAAATTATTTTGAGAGTGTAGTGGAACATCTTGAAATGCGATACGGCAACCAACATTTACAATAAGTTTACCAAGCACAGTTATGGATTAGGCAACAATGGTCTGGTGAAACATTGCAATAATACGATATTAATGTTGCCGTTTCGTTCGACTGGCATAGCTACAGCACCAAGAGACTTTTCTGACAGGATAACAGTGCAAACGTTCATTGGTGTCATAAAAGATATTGAAATGCAAGCCCTATGGTTGAGTAGTCTGAAGATGCCCTTACACGTGCACTTGAATATGAAGCTGCTAAACAAGCGCTCAAAAGTCTTATCCGAATGCGTCAGCCACGACGGCTTAACCCAGTCCAAGATAAGTTGTATGGCAATAATACGACTTATCTATCTTATCTAACTGGATGGTCAAACAATGCAACTTAAAACTCAGACTGTGTGTTGGAATTTTGGACAAGAGAAACACATGAAGAAGAACTGTCCTTAACTTCAAACAAGCAAAGAGCAGGAAATCTCCAGTTAGCCAGTTTTGCGGGGTGAAGATTGCAAGGAGGCACTAGTACTAAGAAGTAACCCAGAATGTCTGCCAAAATAAATAATTTTGGAAAAGCTGAAAGTGATAAACTATCCACGTAAAAATACTATCTCCAAACATAGATGGAACAAACGATTTTAACGTATTGATTGTTTTATACAGCATGTTAGAAAATTGAGTACCTACGGTCCTGCTTGTCTGTAACTACCGTGAAATTATATCTCAAAGAAAATCTCCTCTTCATGTTTACATGATTGCTGGCAACAGCCGAACAGGGTTTATTCCACCGCAATAGAGTTAGGGCTTGTTCGGGCTCTTATAACGAAGATTATTCCATGAAAAAATAATTCCGTTGAAAAAGTAAATATTTTCACCATTTATTTTTCGTTAAGAATGTCTTCGAAAATCCGGGAATTCTCTGAGCGCTTGAAATAGCATAACGTAGCGATTATTATAAATTGCACGGTTTGCCCGAAACATAAAGTAAGGGCAGAAAATTATCGCGTTAAAATGATAATCAAGAAAGAAGAAAATAACCTAAAGTATTTTCCTGTTTTGAGAGTCTAAGATGAATCAATAACAAGGTAGTACATGAATATTTAGACATTGACGCAATGTGGGAACTTTTAAAACTATTTTTTTTTTGTAATATTATTTTCGATGACAACCTGAAAATTAATTAACAGCAGCTTGTTTTGCTTTTTGGTAGGTTGTAAGCATGCAATATTATTTTGAATGATATAACATGCCGGAACGAAGAATTTAATATTACTGAAGTACAGTGTGCTATTGGAAAAAAGCTGTATTGTTATTTCCATTTTAAAACGCAAACAATAAACTATTTAAATAAAACATAACAATGTGGCGTCTCGACAATATTATTAAATAATTAATATTGTGGAGACGACATATTGTTTTGTTTTATTTAAATTCATCACTACTCCACTTTGAGATTTCGTCTTGAAATAAATTATTTTCTCTTCATCCGTGGTGGCAAAGTGTGTTCGCTATCTAATACAAAAATTAATACAGGGTTAGGACAACAACCACACCTAACAGCCTTCTCGAACCACGTCACCTTTACTAATAATCGTGGCTGCGACTATGGTCATATTATATTCTCTAGGTCTCGTTCCATAGGAATGTTAATTCCCTTATTGATACCAAAACACATGGTTCATCGCACTGTTCTTCTGCTGAAATCAGATCAACAACAAGTGTTTATTAAGGGAATGCTTTACAAAACTAAAAGACCATTAATAGAGGTATCCGAATTCAGCATAACATACAGGGTGTTTTATTCGAATTTATGGAATAAACTTGAAGTCAGAGTTCTGATTCACCCTGTGTAATACTGATAGAAAAGAACTCAAGCGAAAACTGGTTTGCATCAATCTTATACTCAACCCTAAATATTCAAAAAATGGAGGCACCCCGGGATGCCTGACATAAGTAAAGCTCGCATTTTTCGTTGGAGGAACATACACAAAATTTAGATTTTGAGTACACAAAAATGTAGTAGATATGAATGAATATGATTTTTAGTACAAATGGTGTACCTACCTATTTTTAATATTCGCCTATTTGGTGTCTCCTATTCTGTGGTATGTATAGAAAGATATAGGGAGTGATAGATAGATGAATAGAGAAATTTATTGTTTAGATTTTCAAAAAAATACATGGAAAAGAACAGTTGAAATTAACCTCCCTCATATATCAAATTCAATATGATATATAAATAATAAATGGTATAACTACTCATAAGCAATCGAAAAAACAGTTTGACTGTAACAAGACAACCACATTTGTATTCTGTAACCTACGGACACGCATATTCAAATGAAGTTTTTAGTCTCTAAATGCATAAGAGCAATCTGACGAGTTTTGAAGGACCCATACTAGATAGCCAACACAAATTTTAAAATTTATATCTTTGAGTTTTCGTTGATATTATTTGTTTGTGAAGTACTTCTTTTTATTTGTAACTCAAAAATTAATAAGTTAATAGATTAGCCAACACATTTTGGAAATATATTTTGTAAAGTATGTACAGGGAAAGTCAAAACTCAAATTTAATATTTTCTAGATTTTTCAAATGGATCACCCTATATTTTATACCATGGGCAAATAGTAGATGCCATCATTTTAGTTGAAAGTTTGTAGCTGAAATGATTACTTTTCGTTTTCTTAAAATTTTAGGTATACCTTCAATTTCTCTTAACCATCAATAAAAAATCAATGACAACTAACCAATATCAATTTCCAGTGTCGATAATAAACCAAGACAGTTCGATAAAAAATAATATTTGATGAAATAAAATAACGTTAATGCATCTAAATTTTGAAAATGCGCGATCAACAACAATAGGGCACGATATCTAATCTAATTATATTAAACGAGAAATGCTTGTATATATATATATCTTGTATATATCTTCATCATTTTCAGCCTTATTCGCCCGATTACTCACGTAGTGGCCTCCCTTACATATTTATGTATTGTTCTCTCATTTGAGCCCATTGTTGTCTATCGTTGGCTATTCGGGCCCATGTTGTTCCTGCTAATTTCTTGATGTCATGGTCCCATCTTATGTTTGGTCTTCGTCTTGCTCTCTTTTTATTTCGAGGGTACCATAGTGTAATTTTTGTGGTCCATCTATTGTCTGTTTTTCTAGCTAAGTGCCCTGCCCATTGCCATTTGAGTGCCTTGATTCTGTGGATTACATTTGTAACCTGGGTCTTCTGTCGTATCCACTCGATTCGTTTGCGGTCTCTCTTGGTTATTCCTAGCAGAGTTCTTTCCATAGATCGTTGTGTTACCTGTAGTTTTCTTACGGTATCTGATTTCATAGTCCAGGTTTCGCATCTGTGTGTCAAGACTGGTAGTACGCATTGGTCGAACGCTCTTTTCTTGAGGTAGAAGGGCATTCTTGATTTGAATATTATTGTGTTTCTTCCGAACCTTCTCCATGCTAGTTTAATTCTTCTGTTAATCTCTGGGAGTAGAGATCCGGAGTTGTGTATTAGTTGGCCCAAGTATATGTATTCTTCTACTATTTCCAGAGTCGAGTAATTTATTTGTATTTCTTGTTCGTCTACCAGTTCGTTATACATGATCTTCGTCTTGGCTAGGTTCATTTTTAGGCCTACCTCATTTCTTGCGGTGTTTAGCTCATTAATTTGCTGTTGAAGTTCTGCAGGGTTATTAGCGATCAGTATTATGTCGTCCGCGAACCTTAGGTGGTTAAGGTATTCTCCGTCGATATGTAGACCTGTGTTGTTCCAGTCTAACTTTCGGAAGGTTTCTTCTAGAGTTGCTGTGAAGAATTTGGGAGATATGGCGTCTCCTTGTCGTACTCTTCTGCCAGTTGGGAATTCTGGAGATTCTTTGTATATCATTACTCTAGCTTTAGCTTCTTTATATATGTTAGCTAGAGTTTCTATGTATGGTTCATCGACACCTTGATTTGTAAGAGCTTCTATGATGACTTTGGGATATATCGAGTCGAATGCCTTTTCGAAGTCTATGAAGGCTAGTGCTAATGGTAGCTCATAATCCTTTGTTCGACTGATAATTTCTTTTAATGTATGAATGTGGTCTATTGTACTGAAGCCACTTCTAAATCCAGCTTGTTCCCTTGGTTGTGCAGCGTCTAGTGTCCTCTCTATCCTATTGTAAAGGATTTTCGTGAAGATTTTATATGCTATGGGCAGTAGGCTTATAGGTCAGTAGTTCCTTATATCCTCTTTACTGCCTTACTTGTGGATTAGGATGATATTGGAGCTATTCCAGTTTTGTGGTAACTTTCTTGTTTTTAGGCATTTAGTGTATATGTGGGCTAGGATTTGCCATGTGCTTCTGCCTGCATATTTCAGTAGTTCGGCCGTTACGCCATCGTTGCCTGCTGCTTTACCATTTTTCATAATTTTTAGCGCTTTCTCCACTTCTTCTATGAGAACATCTGGTATACCATCTTGTGAGTGAGGTGTCGATATTTGTTCTGTTCTTTCTGGGGCTTTGTATAAGTCGCTGTAGAATTCGGTGACTAGTTTTATTATGTCTTTTTTGTTGGTTATCCTTATGTTGTTATTTATGAGAGCGACTACCTGTTTTTTGCCAATGATCATCAACTTCTTAGCTTTCTTGTAACTTTTCCTGTTCTCGATTGCCTTTTCAATCAATCGTTCATTGTAATTTCTGATATCTTCGGCAATCTTCTTCCGTATAGTCTTACAGAGCTCTGTGTATTCTATTCTCTGTATATTGTTATTGGTCTTCATGTCCCTGCGTTTCTCAAGTAGTGCTTTGGTATCTTCAGACAACTTCTTGTGTTGGTTAGGTTGTCTGGTTCCTCCTACTAATTTGGCGCAGCTCAGAATAGTTTCCATGATCTCCGTGCTGTCTTCTTGTTCTTGCAGCCTTTTCATGAGCATCGTCTGATATTGATCATAATTTTCCTTCAACCTGTCAATATCTAATCCTGTCGTTGATTTCTTCACAAGTTTTACTCTTTCGAGACTTGTGTTGAGGACGATTCTTGCTGTGATCATTCTGTGGTCACTACCTGTACGGAATTTTTTGAGAACACCTGTGTCTTTAATAGTGTTGATGTCATTGGTTATAATGAAATCGATTTCATTTCTGGTGGTTCCGTTGGGGGAATGCCATGTCCATTTTCTATTGGAATTTTTCTTGAAGAATGTATTTGCAATGGAAATGTTGTGCTGATGTGCATATTGTACTAGTCTCTCCCCTCTCTCATTACGGTCTCCGAATCCAAAGTTTCCCATAGCCTGTTCTTGATTGCTCCGTTTTCCCATTTTTGCATTGAAGTCTCCTATTAGATACTTGAAATGGCTGTTGTCATCGTCGAGTGTTTGTGTGATTTCATTGTAGAATTCCTCTAATTCTTCGTCTGAGTGACTTATTGTTGAGGCGTAGATCTGTATAATTTGTATCGTGTATCTCTTAGATATTCGTAGGGTTAGACTGGCTACCCTATCTGAGATACTTGATACATTGACTATTCTGTCTTTCCATTCCTTCTTAATGAGGAATTCTACACCACTCGTTCTACCGTTCGGTGTACCTCGATAGTAGAGGATGTTGCCTGATTCAAGTTCCAATAGCTCTTCATTTTTCCTTCTTACTTCGCTGAGACCTATGATGTCCCACTTGATGTTTTCTGCCTCCTTCTCCAGCTCCACTATTTTGGATTGGATTGATAATGTTCGGCAGTTATAGCTAGCTACGAATACACTGTCCCGAGTATGCTGACTATGGAATCCGTGAATAGGACGCAATTAGTGGCATTTTCCCATGAGAACATTATATTGCATATTGTACATTTTTTCACTATAAATAATGAACACTTTATAATTTGAATCATTCTGAATTCTAACCTTACAGTTAATTTCACTTGTATAATAATTATAATTTAAGTCTTATTATTAAACCTTTAATAATAATTGGTGTCAGAAGTAAATAAATAAAATAATTGTTTTTAAAAAGCCAATTAGATAAAACTAAATCTAAAATATATATATATATATATATATATATATATATATATATACAGGGTGTCCCACGGTCATGGCCTATAAGAAATTTCTGGAGAATGACAAAAGCTATCGATATGAAAATTTTATGGCTTCTATTATACATTTCAAACTATCTTTGGAAAATATTTTCATAAAAAAATCACTTTCGGTTTTGCCGGAAGTAATAACAACTTTGTTATTTCAAATAGGATACCTCATATTTTGATACATTTTTGAATTCTACACAAAATTTTGAGTAAAATGGATATACCTTTCCCTATACTTAAAGTTAATAGTTTGAGAGTTATTTAATTTTATTCGTTAAAAATCGACAAATGCGAGTTGATCGAAAATATATCATAACTTTTTTGTTATTTGCTTGATTAACATGGAGTTTAATTTTTGGAATCTCTGCACATTATTTTAAAGATTTCATTATGATTTTTCTTAATGTCCTGAGAAATTATTAGAGAAAAATCGATGTAAAGATGACTTAATTTCTAACGTTAATAACTTTCTTATTTCAAATAGAACACCCTGTATTTTGTTGCAATAGCATATTCAAAATTATCCATATCTAAAGCTGATAGATTAGAAGTTATTGAGCAATTTCTGATTTTCAACAATTATTTTGTATTACCTTAACATTGGAACGCATCAAAACGGTAACCATAGTTACCACTTATTTATATCATTGTCAAAGTGTAAAATTAGAAATTATCTCATTCATAGTTTTTTTATTGAAATTAATCACAATCATGAATCAAGAATACACAAATGCCGATCTTCTCAACCTTTTTGCAATTTATGGAGAGTGCAATAGGATTGTCACGAGAACATGCAGGAAGTTTAACGCCCGAAATCCGAATTTGCCGCCGATGACTGCAAGGAAATTTTGCCGGATTCAAGATAATTTTGTTCAATATGGCCAACAAAATGCTCCAAGACATCGTATTCTTCCGATTTCCGCTGATGAGGCAATGCAATTAAATCTGATATCTTAAAAGTTATCGAACAATTTCAGATTTTTTCAAAAATTATTTTAATTATCTTAACTTTGGCATGCTACAGTATGTATTAAAAAACGACAGAATACTAAAACAATAACAAATTTAATAATCTACACAAAAATATTAATCAATAACCTATTCAAAAAAAAACATAACAATACTTTAAATGTAAATTTACAAAAGTTCAAAGTGCCCCCCATTTACTTCTGAACATGCAATAAGTCTTGATTCCATACTAGATGTTGCATTTCTTATTTCTGCAGGGTGTAGATCTGCAAAAGCATTTTGTACCCGATTTCTCAGATATTCTGTCGATTGCACTGGAGGACGGTTATTATAAACTTTTTCTTTTATGACCCCCCACAAATAAAAATCTAGGGGCGTTAGATCTGGTGACCTTGGTGCCCAATTCCAGGGACACAAGCGCCGAAGCCACCTGTCCTCAAACATTTCATAAAGTTCTTCGGTAACTTCATGGCTGCAATGAGCTGGTGCTCCGTCAAGCTGATACCAGCAGCTTATGGCTTCGTTGATTGGCAAGTCATCTACAAAGTCTGTAACGATATTTCAAGATATTTTTCGCTGTCCAGCACTTCTTCGTAAATATAAAACTTAAGTGCGTTGTCTTTTATAAGAGCAAAATCGTTGAAACTGAATTTAACTTGAAACTTTTGTTCTTTAGTCAAATGTGGGTTTGCGTCTGCCCAGAAATGCTTACTTTTTGAATTAAAGATTCCTTCTCGCGAAAATTTGGCTTCATTTGTCCAAATTATTTTTTTCATAGTTTTCGTCTTCTTGGTTTTTTAGAAGAAACATTTCGCAAAATTCTACTCTTCTAGGACCATCTTGGGGGTGTAGATGTTGAACTTGTGTGAACTTAAAGTCATGCATGTTGTGCTGTTTTAAAATTCTTTGAATTGACGATTTTGCAACACGTAAGTCGTGTTCAGCGCTTCGACTCAACGCTTGAGGGTTTCCGTAAAAGTAAGCCAATACGGTAATTTGTATTGCTTCATCAGCGGAAATCGGAAGAATACGATTTTATGGAGCATTTTATTGGCCATATTGAACAAAATTATCTTGAATCCGGCAAAATTTCCTTGCAGTCATCGGCGGCAAATTCGGATTTCGGGCGTTAAACGTCCTGCATGTTCTCGTGACAATCCTATTGCACTCTCCATAAATTACAAAAAGGTTGAGCAGATCGGCATTTGTGTATTCTTGATTCATGATTGTGATTAATTTCAATAAAAAAACTATGAATGAGACAATTTCTAATCTTACACTTTGACACTGATATAAATAAGTGGTAACTATGGTTACCGTTTTGATGCGTTCCAAAGTTAAGGTAATACAAAATAATTGTTGAAAAATCGGAAATTGTTCAATAACTTTTAATCTATCAGCTTTAGATATGGAAGTTACATCAATAGAAAGGTATTTTAATTTTGAATATGCTAGTGCAACAAAATACAGGGTGTTCTATTTGAAATAAGAAAGTTATTAAAGTTAGAAATTAAGTCATCTTTACATCGATTTTTCTCAAATAATTTCTCAGGAAATTAAGAAAAATCATAATGAAATCTTTAAAATAATGTGCAGAGATTCCAAAAATTCAAACTCCATGTTTATCAAGCAAATAAAAAAAAAGTTATGATATATTTTCGATCAACTCGCATTTGTCGATTTTTAACGAATAAAATTAAATAACTCTAAAACTATTAACTTTAAGTATAGGGAAAGGTATATCCATTTTACTCAAAATTTTGTGAAGAATTTAAAAATGTATCAAAATATGAGGTATCCTATTTGAAATAACAAAGTTGTTATTACTTCCGGCAAAACCGGAAGCGATTTTTTTATGAAAATATTTTCCAAAGATAGTTTGAAATGTATAATAGAAGCCATAAAATTTTCATATCGATAGCTTTTGTCATTCTCCAGAAATTTCTAATAGGCCATGACCGTGGGACACCCTATATATATATATATAATTCAGAAAATTTATTAACGACTGGAAATAAGAGTAACTCTTTTTTCAAGTCTAGCTTTCGAATCTTTATTGATTCTTCATCAGAATTAGAAGTTGAGATTTAATTAAATAATAATCGTACGTACGTAGGGACTAGAAAACCTTTGACAATTTAAAGTTTCAAAGGTTTTCTAGTCTCTAAATTTATTTACATTTTTTATTTTAAACATTGCTATAGTGATACGTACGATTATTGTTACTGATGATAACTTCTATTCCAAAATATTTAATGTTTAATTAAATCTCAACTTCTAATCCTGATGAAGAATCAATAAAGATTCGAAAGCTAGACTAGAAAAGAGAGTTACTCTTATTTCCACATACAAGACTGCAGAAGCCGTTTTATACCTTTTCTAATCGAAGTATATATATGTATATATATAGTAGAGGTTGATCGTTGCTGACTAATAGTTAATTAGATTGAATAGTGGGGACGCAGCAATTGTAAAGAAAACTCTTTTAAGTTTTAATCCAAGCTTTCGGTTAATTTATTAATTGTAACCATCTTAAGGGAAAACAACAAAAGGGTACAATACAGTCAATAAAATTGAAAAAATTGGTAATTACAGTATACATACACTTACGTGAGATTGATAAAAAACAGTTGACATTAAAAACATATTCTAAAAACATTGCACAAATAGGAACACTAAGAATTATATTTACATTATACACTATCACATCACATTATCCATATCTTTTACATAAAAATTCCAAGTATCTACATCATCAGGAATTCTGGTACAGATTGGAGAACACTACGAGATGAACGAGAAAACTCTATTTAAAAATTATCCGGTTAAAAACTGAATGTGACAAAATGGTGGGGGCAGTGATATGTTTATATTAATTGTTATTTCTAATTCCACTTCCCGAAACTATTGGTAGTTATGTTGGCAAAATATTTATTACAATTATACGTTCAGTACCTATCAATCCTTAATAAATATTTGTATAGTACACTATCTTTGTGAAAATCTTTTTTAGTATTCATGCAGACATCCGATATGAAAATTTCAGCCATTTCTAAAAAAAGTCTTTTGGTTAAATTCTGTTCATGACTTAATATTCTGACAGCATCATAGTTCATGTTATGTTTGGAATAAAATACGTGGTGGGCTAGTGCACATTTCTCTGGGTGAAATCTAGAGTCACTTTCGTGCGATGTTATTCGAGTTGATGGCATATTCGAAGTTTCACCAATATATTTTTTATTGCATTTGCCACAAGGTATACTATAGACCACATTGGACTGAGATAGCACTGGGGTCCTGTCCTTCAATTTAGTATATAAGGAACCTATTTGGAATACGTTTCTATATGCCAGTTTTATGTTGTTCATCACACTGAAAATTCTTGAAAGCTTAGGAGTGATGTCTCTAACATAAGGTAAACTAACATATTTATGATTAGTAATGGTATGGTTATTTTACAAAGATTCAGTTGAGTTAATGTTACCTTCCTGGATGTTTGCAGCTTGACACTCTACATCGCTCACTTTTGATAGATTATTCTGTATATTATTCTGCAAATCGTGGTGTAAATTGAATGATGTGTTAAATAATATTCGATTGACCAGATGTATCGGGTATCCATTATTAATAAATAGATCTTCTAAAATGTGTAGATTATTAATATGAAACGAAGGATCTGCAATGTTCGTAACACGGTTCTTCATTTGTTGTAATAAATTGATCTTCATGCTATATCTATGGTATGACAAAAAATGTAAATAGCGACCTGAACTGCAAGTCTTCTTGTACCAGTCGACCAATAAGGTGTTATCAGGAGAGCGAACCAGTCAGGTGTCCAAAAACGGTAGCGAGTTATTTATATCTTCGATTTCAAGCGTAAATTAAATATGTGGGCCGTAACTATTGAACGTAAACAATAACTCATCAATGCCATCATAAGGATGGAAACTATCAAATCATCTACATATTTTTTTTTTAAAAAGGGGCTGAAGGATAGCACCGACAATACCATATCTAGATATTCATAAACATAGTGTACTATACAAATATTTATTAAGGATGGATAGGTACTGAACGTATAATTGTAATAAATATTTTGCCGACATAACTACCATTAGTTTCGGGAAGTGAAATTAGAAATAACAATTAATATAAACATATCACTGCCCCCACCATTTTGTCACATTCATGTTAACCTGAGAATTTTTAAATATCGTTTTCTCGTTCATCTCGTAGGGTTCTCCAATCTGTACCAGAATTCCTGATGATGTAGCTACTTGGAATTTTTATATAAAAAATATAATGTATAATGCAAATATAATTCTTAGTGTTTCTATCTGAGCAATGTTTTTAGTGTCAACTGTTTTTTATCAATCACATAAGTGTATGTATAATGTGATTACCATTTTTTTCAATTTTATTGACTGTATTGTACCCTTTTGTAGTTTTCCCTGCAGATGGTTACAATTAATAAATTAACCGAAAGCTTGGATTAATACCTAAAAGAGTTTTCTTTACAATTGCTGCGTCCCCACTATTTTATCTAATTATATATATGTTATATCCCAATATAATTCACCATATTCAATAATAACGATCAAGTCTCACAGGTGTCATATTTCAACGACACGTGTTTTATTATTATTCTTTGTTCATATTGTTCTCAGAGATAATGCTGACTTGCAGTTTTGCACTCTGGAACATTCTCAGAATTCAATACATTTTACATTCTCACAGAATATGCAACTTTGCAATTCCCATACTCTGGAATATTCCATATTCTAAGAATATTGTAGTTTATCAAAATATGCAAACTTGCAGATCCCATGCTCTAGAACTTGTAACGGACGAACCAAGCGCTAGTCACATGATGCTTAATCAGCATAAAATCACTATAAATACGATTGCACCTGGTTCCCCGAGGTTCTTGGTTCAAAATAAGCAGTAGCTCTCAGTTCACGTTGCTTTTCTTCATTTTATTATTATATTTTTTGTAACTTATAAATTATAATAAATATTATTATTTTTTAAAAAGTGAAGTTTTAAAATACAAATATAAAATTGGCGCAGTCAGTAGGATTCCTCAACGTTGTTATAAGTATCAACGGTGGTTTCCAAACCTTAAAAGAAGAAAGAATCGAAGCTGCGGAGAACCAAGTTCCAATCCACATCACCAGCAACGAAGACGGTCTCTCCGGCGACAACGGAACACGCGAACGCTCACCCTGTCGTAGCAACGCTCACGGAGAATAAAGAGAATTTTAGTCAAGTAAGTGCAAAGAATCATCTCGTTTAAAAGTTTTTACCAATTATTGAAACATTTTTTTAAACAATTTACCTACAATTATTATCGTATTTTATTAGTTCGATTGAACAACATTTCTCTTATCGTATTGTTTTGACATTTTATCCAAAATGTATCCCCTATATTTACGTTTTCGCCCTGAAAACACAATGCCAACTACAAGAGGTCAAGCTAGTTCCGACGCGAACGCTGACGTCAACTCCGAATCACAAATTATTTCTGTGGAGCAATACAAACTCTCAGAGATATTTTCTATTATCCCTGATTTTGATGGTAATCAGGTATTTTTCACTATATTCACAAACGCATGTTCCATGGCATTCAACATGACAACAGGAGATCAAAAGCTTCTCCTTACATTACACATTAAGAATAAACTTACAGGCCGAGCAGCCGAACTTGTCAATTCTCGAAACCCAAATTCATGGGAAGAAATTTTACATCTTTTAGATTCACACTTTGGAGATTCACGAGATTTAAGCTCATTAATTCAGGATCTTCAACGTATGAAACAGTTGCAAAATGAATCACCATCAACTATCATAGCTCGTTTGCAAACGCATGAATCGAAAATTCACTCTGCTATCAACAAACAAAACATGACTTTACCTGAAAAAATTGCTCAAACTAAATTAACAGACGCTATGGTATTGACAACAGCATTAACTGGACTTGAACAGAAATTAGGTCAAATAGTTAGAGCTAGTAATCCAAGCAAAATGCTTCAGCTTTGAATAGAATTAAAAAGGAACTTCAACTATCTTATTTTGAGAATCAAAAATTTCAGAATAGACCTCAGAATAATATGAAAAAACCTATCCAACTTCCACAATGTCCATATTGTAAAAGACCAGGCCACATGATCCAAGATTGTCTTACTAGAAATAGATCATTACAGCCTTCATTTCAAACTTATCAACAAAACTTTCGACCATCTTTCAGCAACTTTAATCCCCAAAATCAATCATCTTCTCAAACCCAAAATAGACAACCTAGTCCATATTACCATCAATTTTCTAGACCCAATCCCAATATTCAAAGACCATATGTCATTCAATCAAATCCAAATATAAGACAGCAACCACATCGTACACATAATTTTAATAATCCAGTAGAAGATAAATATTATCACAACAATTTTATTACTAATGAACAGTCTAATTATACTCCCGATTTTTATGAAGATGAAAATTATAACAATTTTTCGCAAGAGTATTATAAGTTGGAATCTTTCCAAAACAATTGCGAAAGTTCTACATCACAATCCGAAGATTTTCATGATCAAAATTTTCCTCTTCGCCCAAGTTCTACAGCCCCGGATCCCAACAAACCAGTTTTGGAAGAACAGACAAGCCCAATTCAAACTATGACTATCGACAACCTCCACCCGTACGCCAACCACCCAGAACAAATGTTCATGTAAGCCCAACACTCACAGTAAATTCAAAAAACCTCTACTATTTCGAAGACTCCTCAAAAACATTTAGAATTCTCGTAGATAGTGGAGCAGGCATATCAATCTTCAAACCAAAAACATGAGAAGCATTTTTAAATAGAAGCCCCGAAAATGTTGTTATCCAAGGAATAACAGACCAAAAGATTCTAATTTCCGAATCTGTTATGATACCTTTTGCCAAAAATGATCCTTATAAAATTTACATTTGCGATCTTGATATCCAGTTTGATGGACTAGTTGGAGCAGATTGGCTTCACCATTATAAGGCAGTAATTAATTTCAAAGATCAAAAGTTAGAAACAAATTTCAAAATTGTCCCATTATTTAAGGTTATCGACAACATTCCCGAAAGCAATCCAAAATTATCCCATCCTGAAAGAAAGCATCACAACATTCAAACACCAATAAAGAACCGTGTATTTTTAGAACCCAGATCTGAACAAGTCTTCAAATTAAGAACCACACTAACAAATACTGACGCTATTGTCACCGGTCTTGAAATTGAAAAGGTTCTTATCGCTCACTCTCTTGTAAATATTAATGATAAAGGTGAATTTCTTATAACTATTTTAAATGCAAATGCTATCTCAAAAGATATCGAAATTCCAGAATTACATATGGAACCGTTTGACAATTTTAACATTAATAATTTTAATAATGAAATTATTGTCGAACAGACGGACAGAAAATCTGAAATATTAAAACAATTACGCTTAGAACATCTAAACGATGAAGAAAGAGAGGAAGTCATCAATCTCTGTTTAAATTTTGAAAATATATTTTATCTAGAAAACGACCAGTTAACTTTTACAAACGAAATCAAGCATTCTATAGACACCAACGATGCGAAACCCGTTTTTACGAAATCATATAGATACCCACACATACACAAGCAAGAAGTAAAGAGTCAGATCAACAATATGTTATCGCAAGGTATTATTCGACCATCAAATTCTCCTTGGTCTTCTCCTGTATGGGTAGTACCAAAAAAATCAGACGCATCAGGAAAAGAAAAATGGCAAGTTGTGATAGACTATAGGAAACTTAACGAACTGACGGTAGGAGACAAATACACTCTTCCAAATATTTCCGACCTCCTTGACCAGTTAGGTAAATGTGAGTATTTTACGACCCTCGATCTGGCATCCGGCTTTCATCAAATAGAAATTGATTCGAAAGACATTCCTAAAACAGCTTTCTCCATTGAAAATGGACATTACGAAATTGCTCGAATGCCATTCGGATTGAAAAATGCCCCATCAACTTTCCAGCGAGTTATGGATAATATTCTATTAGGTATACAGAACGAGAGATGTTTAGTTTATATGGACGACATTATCGTCTACTCTCCAACTATCCATGAACATCTCAAAAGACTTCATGAAGTTTTCCAACGTCTCCATAATTCAAATCTTAAGATACAAATCGATAAGTGCGAATTTCTCCGTAAGGAAGTCGCTTATCTTGGCCACTTAATAACAAAAGATGGCGTAAAACCCAATCCATCAAAAGTAGATTGCATACAAAATTTTCCTCAACCCACAAATCCGAAAGAAATAAAATCATTTCTAGGACTTGCAGAATATTATCGCAGGTTCATTCCTAATTTTGCAAAACTTTCGAAAAAAATTCAACTTTCAATTTCGATATACAATGCCAAGAATCTTTCAAAAATTTAAAACAATCCCTGATCACATCTCCAATTCTTATTTATCCCAATTTTGACGATCCTTTTATCTTCACAACTGATGCAAGTACCTTTGCAATTGGCAGCGTACTTTCTCAAGGACCAGTAGGAAAGATCTCCCTATAGCTTATGCTTCTCGAACACTCTGCAAAGCTGAGACAAATTATTCTACGATAGAAAGGGAACTATTAGCTATTGTGTGGTCCGTGAAACATTTCCGACCGTACCTCTTCGGCAGAAAATTTATACTAATTACCGATCATAGACTCTCACTTGGTTATTCTCTATCAATGACCCAGGTAGTGGTTTAGCAAGATGGTGTCTTAAGCTTGAAGAGTATGACTATCAAATTGAATATAAACCTGGAAGGATTAATCGCAATGCTGACGCACTTTCCCGAATTAAAATTAACCATATTTCCGATTATATGAAATTTCAGTCAAAAGCACAATCCTCTCATTTTCCAATCCTCCTCATACACAATGACAATGATGAAGACTCAGGCAATGAATCCGAAAAATCTAATAACATCAGCAACGAACAAGTATACGAAGAATTCAAAATCTTTGTCAATGCTTATAAGTTAAGGTCACTTATTGATTATTCAAAAATAGAATTTACAAACCAGCAACTTCTAGCAAGAGAACATAAAAATATTTTAACTTTCTTTCAACAAAACAACCTAAAAGACTATCATCACAAGTATTGAAGCAAAAGTAATTTTGGCAACACTGTTTAGTAGTTCAAATGTACCGTAACTACTGTAAGGTCGGCCATTGTATCATTGTTTTTTTGTTCTACTTGCATCTTGACTTTCATCTCGAATCATTCAATCTGTAGTTGAATATCTGTGACTATTAAAGACAGCTAATATAAAGTACTAAGTACAAGTGTCCTCATTAATCGACCAATTACCTCAACAACAAGATTATAGAAGACATTTTCGAAAAGAATGCTGACTTTTCCAACTGTAAAATCAATGTATTATCAAGCAAAAGTGTCAGGAATAGAAAATATTTTATTATTCCAATTCCATACGATCCCGATTCCGTCAACGAATACTTATTCGCTTCTATTTTTAGAAATCAAGACACTATACAATCCGATACAAAATACTTTGTTGAAAATAATCCTGATCTCCCCATGTTAGAGATACTTTCATTTATATTCTCTGAAAAAGATGTTAAATTTAAAGTATGCCAAGATATTCTCAATACACCAGATCAGGATCAGATCCCTATCATTCTCGATCAGTACCATAACGGAAAAACCACTATTCATCGCGGTATTAACGAAACTATCCGTAGAATTCGCGAACGATACAATTGGCCCGGTATAACTAAGGACGTAGAAAAGCATATCAAAGCTTGTGAAGTTTGTCAAAAAACAAAGATTTGCAGGAAAAACTTAGACAGCCCTCTAATTATTACAGAAACACCTAGAGCCCCGTTTGAAAGGATTAATATAGACTTTCTAGAAGTACCCGGAAGACATTACGCACTAACTATACGAGACGAACTCACGAAATTCTCTCAAGCATACGGATTACCTGACAAGACAGCAAAAAGTGTAGTCAACACACTTTTGATTTATTTCCAACACTACGGTACCCCAACTCGAATTCATTGCGATTTTGGTCGAGAATTCAACTCTCACAACTCTCTTTTTCGTGACATGTGCACTCTCTTTGATATAAAAGTAACTAATTCCAGTGTAGGACATCCACAATCCAATGGATCTCTCGAAAGATTCCATTCCACACTATTAGAAATGATTCGAACGCATTTATCAGAACACCCAAATGAGCACCCGTTTAACATCTTACCATACGCTATCATTTCATACAACCGTTGAATGAACAAGACACACGGTTTTACACCGTATGAATTAGTATTTGGTCACACTTCAAGTAGACCTCCCGAAAACACATACAATCACAAAGAGTTAATTACAAAATATATTAGAAATCTAAACAACCGAATTTCTCATTACTATAGAATAGCAAGGAGTCGAATAAACTCAAGTAAAGAAAAGGCAAAAGTCCGCTTTGATCAACATGTATCAAATAATCCATATCAATTCAATATAGGCGACAAAGTCTACATTAAAGAATCGCAGATCAAGGACAAATTACAAAATAAATTTAACGGTCTCTTCGAAATTATTGAAGTTCATAAAAATTCAGCCACTGTTCTTAACAACAGAACAAATCAAAGAAGTAAAGTTAACTTTGATAGAATGAAACCTTATTTCGAAAATTAAATTTCAGGTTTCTTGTGTTGTTCGGATCAGCACTATCCAGTAGCCTATACAGTATTGATGCAATCAATAACAATATAGGAGTGTACTACCATGACGAAACAAGACTAACAATAACAAACGACAAATGGACGTTACTAGTTCACAAGAACATATCAATTCTATTAGAGACATACGAACATAACGAAAGAATCCTCCAATCTATTTTAAAGTCAATTAGTAAGAATTCTTTCCGTGCAGAATTTAAGACTCATACCAGCCTACTATATCAAATTTCCTATATCCTATATCAATAAATTCAAAATTTTCTGAAATATCTGCACACATGAAAAGACAAAAGAGAGGAATAAGTAACGGCTTAGGAAGCATATTCAAGACTATAACAGGCAATTTGGACGCAACTGACGGAGATTACTACGTCAAATGTATAAATGAGCTAAAACTAGATCAAAACAAAATAGAAAACCATTTGAAGAATCAAATCTCTGTAACAAGATCAATCATTGACGATTTCAATACAACTATTGATCAATTAAAATTTGATGAAACTAAATTTAATAAAAATATGAATAGCATTGAGAGAGCTATTCACCAGCTATCCGACAAATTGGCACTTACAGAAGCAAAATTAAGTTTCTTAGAAATATGTGTAAAACTGATGGAAAGCTTTTTGTTCCTTGAAGATAACCTCAATGACATTTTGAATGCTATTACATTTGCTAGATTAAGAATAATTCATTCATCCATAATCCAACCAGATAATCTGATTACATCATTAAAGGAAATATCTCAAAATCTATTAAGAAATAACTTACCACTACCGGCTAAACATTCAAGTATAGCCCAATTTTTAGAAATCATTGAATTAGAAGCATTTCAAACAGAATCAGAAATCGTTTTTGTTTTAAGAATCCCATTAGTCGAACCTCAAACATTCACAATGTTCCACCTCTATCCCATCCCAATATACGATAGCAGAACTGGTATTCATCACATTTTATCTTTTACTCAAAAATTCATTGCGCGAGATGATGATTCTTTGACATACGCACTAATAAAAGATCTTAGCCAGTGCAAACAACTTGCACCCTACAAGAAATTGTGTTCCAATGTCTACCCATATCCAATAGACGAAAATGCTATCTGCGAGGCACAGCTCTTTAGAAACTTCAGAGACTTTCCCGAAAACTGCGAAACATCTCTAATACATGGTCAAGGTTACAACGTCCAAAAACTGGAAGAAAACATTTGGCTTATTCTAGCAACAGGGCCACTTCACATAACAATTCACTGCAAAGAAGACAATACCAAAACCATTATTGTAAACAAGAATTCAATCTTCAAGTTAACTACAAACTGCTACGCCTTTATTGGTATCAGTTTCACACAATCCACATCCAGTGATGATCAACTATAATTGCTGTTTACATATACCAGAAAAAGTTTTAGTTCAAGAACTGGAACCATTCAACCTAAATAACGTGAATATGGACGATCTCTCATCAGCCAAGTACAAGTTAGAACAATATTCTAAAGATCTCGATGAACTTATAAATAAACCCTTCATCGAAAGAAACATATCCTGGTTCACCGTTTCCACTATTGTAATTATTGTGATTCTAACAACCATCTATGTAATTTTCAAAATTATACTCCATAAGAAAACATCTCCAAATCCAGAGCCGGACTTGAAACCCAACGAGACATTACAAAGAATAAAATCCATGATCTATAGAAGACGACCAAATCTACAGCCTGATGTCGAATCTACAGTGTAAAGGACCTTCTAAGTGAAGTGAAATTCTTTTCTTTTAAAAGTGAACATTTATTGACACTGTCTTTTTTATTTTTTTTTTTATTTTACCTTTTACATTTTTGTATATATTTTTGTATACTCTTATTTTTACATTTTATTTTAATTTTTATTCTAACCAAAAAATTGCTGTATAACATCAATTTTTCTTTTATAAAGGGGAGCTGTTATATCCCAATATAATTCACCATATTCAATAATAACGATCAAGTCTCACAGGTGTCATATTTCAACGACACGTGTTTTATTATTTTTCTTTGTTCATATTTTCGTTCTCAGAGATAATGCTGACTTGCAGTTTTGCACTCTGGAACATTCTCAGAATTCAATACATTTTACATTCTCACAGAATATGCAACTTTGCAATTCCCATACTCTGGAATATTCCATATTCTAAGAATATTGTAGTTTATCAGAATATGCAAACTTGCAGATCCCATGCTCAGAACTTGTAACGGACGAACCAAGCGCAAGTCACATGATGCTTAATCAGCATAAAATCACTATAAATACGATTGCACCTGGTTCCCCGAGGTTCTTGGTTCAAAATAAGCAGTAGCTCTCAGTTCACGTTGTTTTTCTTCATTTTATTATTATATTTTTTTGTAACTAATAAATTATAATAAATATTATTATTTTTAAAAAAGTGAAGTTTTAAAATACAAATATAATATATATATATATATATATATATATATATATATATATATATATGTATATATATATATATATATATATATATATATATATATATATATATAAAAATAAGATGAAGCTCTACACTTTTATGCTTTTATTCAGTCGGATACAACCACCCACTAGAAGCGGATCACGTGATTTCAAGCTTGTTAGCTTTCATCAGCGCCACATAAGTGGAAGCTGTATCCAACTATACAAAAGCAACTGGAAGTAGTCAAAAACTTTGAGACATTATCTACCAGTGGGACACAATTCGCGCCACCTAGGTATTGAGAGCAAAATTACGTTTAACGTAAGTATGTATAATAATTAAAGAAATCTATTAGTTCATTAATGAATGAGATATAAAATATAAAAATAAGATGAAGCTCTACACCTTTATGCTTTTATTCAGTCGGATACAACCACCCACTAGAAGCGGATCACGTGATTTCAAGCTTGTTAGCTTTCATCAGCGCCACATAAGTGGAAGCTGTATCCAACTATACAAAAGCAACTGGAAGTAGTCAAAAACTTTGATACATTATCTACCAGTGGGACACAATTCGCGCCACCTAGGTATTGAGAGCAAAATTACGTTTAACGTAAGTATGTATAATAATTAAAGAAATCTATTAGATCATTAATGAATGAGATATAAAATATAAAAATAAGATGAAGCTCTACACCTTTATGCTTTTATTCAGTCGGATACAACCATCCACTAGAAACGGATCACGTGATTTCAAGCTTGTTAGCTTTCATCAGCGCCACATAAGTGGAAGCTGTATCCAACTATACAAAAGCAACTGGAAGTAGTCAAAAACTTTGAGACATTATCTACCAGTGGGACACAATTCGCGCCACCTAGGTATTGAGAGCAAAATTACGTTTAACGTAAGTATGTATAATAATTAAAGAAATCTATTAGTTCATTAATGAATGAGATATAAAATATAAAAATAAGATGAAGCTCTACACCTTTATGCTTTTATTCAGTCGGATACAACCACCCACTAGAAGCGGATCACGTGATTTCAAGCTTGTTAGCTTTCATCAGCGCCACATAAGTGGAAGCTGTATCCAACTATACAAAAGCAACTGGAAGTAGTCAAAAACTTTGATACATTATCTACCAGTGGGACACAATTCGCGCCACCTAGGTATTGAGAGCAAAATTACGTTTAACGTAAGTATGTATAATAATTAAAGAAATCTATTAGTTCATTAATGAATGAGATATAAAATATAAAAATAAGATGAAGCTCTACACCTTTATGCTTTTATTCAGTCGGATACAACCACCCACTAGAAGCGGATCACGTGATTTCAGGCTTGTTAGCTTTCATCAGCGCCACATAAGTGGAAGCTGTATCCAACTATACAAAAGCAACTGGAAGTAGTCAAAAACTTTGAGACATTATCTACCAGTGGGACACAATTCGCGCCACCTAGGTATTGAGAGCAATATTACGTTTAACGTAAGTATGTATAATAATTAAAGAAATCTATTAGTTCATTAATGAATGAGATATAAAATATAAAAATAAGATGAAGCTCTACACCTTTATGCGCTGATGAAAGCTAACAAGCTTGAAATCACGTGATCCGCTTCTTGTGGGTGGTTGTATCCGACTGAATAAAAGCATAAAGGTGTAGAGCTTCATCTTATTTTTATATTTTATATCTCATTCATTAATGAACTAATAGATTTCTTTAATTATTATACATACTTACGTTAAACGTAATTTTGCTCTCAATACCTAGGTGGCGCGAATTGTGTCCCACTGGTAGATAATGTCTCAAAGTTTTTGACTACTTCCAGTTGCTTTTGTATAGTTGGATACAGCTTCCACTTATGTGGCGCTGATGAAAGCTAACAAGCTTGAAATCACGTGATCCGCTTCTAGTGGGTGGTTGTATCCGACTGAATAAAAGCATAAAGGTGTAGAGCTTCATCTTATTTTTATATTTTATATCTCATTCATTAATGAACTAATAGATATATATATATATATATATATATATATATATATATATATGCAAATTTTATCTTGGAATCTGGTCTACCGATTTCGATGGAAATTCATATGTATGGGTTTTTGAGTGTATTGAATCGATTGGTTGTATTCACATTCACAAGAAAAATCGTTTTCAGTAATTATAATTCCCATTTTAGGAGTTCTACAGATTTTATTTCAGATATCAATATGAACCCGATAATATCATAGGAAAAAATAGTTCTATGGTTAAGCTTTGGGGTATTAATCTAGAGTTCCTCGGTTCGAATTCTGATCACCTTTAAGTATTTTTTTAACAAAACCCATTTTTTAATAAAAGATGCTAATATGAGATTCTGAAAATTTTATCGGAAATTTTCAATGAAAATTTGTACATATCTAATTTGTTGCGACCCTTAAGGTACACATTAGCTATTTCAAGGAAGGGTTAGCAGATTTTGGTAAAAAATAGCAAAAAGATGTTTTCGGAGTCAAGAAATCGATTGACGATACTTTCATATTCAATCGATGTGATCCTCGAGGTTCGCACTATCTATTTCAAAAATGGCTCCGCAGATAAAAGTTTCAGTATGTATATTGTTTAGGGGTTGAGAAGTCGATTGGTGATAAAGCTAAAGAGTTCTGGCATGTTTCCCATTCATATTTATTTTGAGATCTTTAAATTCTGAGCCATGTGAATGATAAAGGCAATATTTACCGATCGCAATACACTTTAAATATAAATATGCACATTTTTTATCTTTATGGTAACTACTATAGACCCACTCTAAATTCTGTCTTACCCGAGCAAAGCTCGGTCGCCCAGATATTTATTTATTATTCATGCAATTAGGCAATTTTGAGAACATTCTGCCAGCACATATATCATATCTAGATAAAACTTATTTGATTATATAGTGAGTGTATTGTTATCAAAAAAATGTGTTTGAATTATGGTAAATTGTTTGCAGTAGTTTTCCAAATTAGTTTTTTTGTGTAAAAGGAAATAAATACCTATGATATGGGCTTTCACTTGAATTTTCAACATTTTACCAATATTGTTTATTTTATCTAGAAAACAGTATCAAATTGATATTTGTGAGTTTTTTACTGTTTTTTTATTTATGTACAAGAATTAATTTTTCATTTGTTATTTTCATTTTCACAAATTAATAATATGCATAAAATTCTGGGAAAACTTGAAATATCTCCCAGACTAATCATTTTAGGTATATATAAATTATTTGGATTTGTTTGTTGGGAAAAGTGTCATTTATTTTAGAGAGACTACAAACACTGAAAGATAAACTTGAAGGATCTCTTTATATACGAAATAAACCTGTCGAACAAAATAATAGAAATAAACCACTTATTGAGAGAAATACTATAAGAAAATGGTGAAACTTATATGCGGAAAAATATTATTTAAAAAGAGATTTGTTGTACTTCTTTATCACTTGGGAAACCAATAGGAAGAACGGTGTGAGTGAATATGTAATGTAACTAGATTAACGGGTAAAATAGATATGATGTTTTCATAGAGCTATTTCCTCTAGGTTGATGGTTTGTTGTTCACCGCTATTTGGTCAGTGGCGGCTCGTGACATTTATTGCAGAGGGGGCTAATTCTACAAAATTACTAAAAGAATACAACTTGCACTTTTCCACATGACCCCTGAAGTAATTGCTACGGCAATGGATGGTGGATCGTTTATACTTAGTGAAAGAACCAACGTCTTAGGTTTGATACGCACCTACGTAAAAAATATGAATTGTAGAGGAGGGATTGCCTCCTCGGAAGAGCCACCACTGCTTTGAGTAATTCCTCCTGATAATAGATGGCGGAAAGTTCTTTCACGATCGCCAATTAAAAGAAAATTAAAATTTTATTCTTTGTATGTTTGTTAAGCATCTCTTCGCTTTTTTCTCTTCTTGTTTATTTTTGGAAAACTATAATCTTCATATAATTGCTTTTTTACCTTTTTGTCTTCTTACGAGGGAATAGATGTTTAGTTTGGCGCACGTTGCGAAGAGTAAAATAGTAATTACCGAAAATTTGGTGCAGGATATTGAGAAATATTTTCCAATTTTTGACATTTGACGATTGGTGGTGAAGAAAACAAAATTTTCTTACAATGTGATTACAAAGTATCTGTGACGGCATGTTGATGCATTTTTTTAACTAAATAACATAAATTTTGTTATTTATTTTGGCACCTCTTGGTCTTAATTTTTTATTGGAATCGGTTTATAGACAATTACAAAAAAATAAATAAAAAAAACGGTTCGGTGCCACTGGTTAAAAGAAATATATTATATATATAATCCATATACCCTTTCTATCATATATAATGGTGTAGGGCTTTCAATCTTTTATATCTGCACATATTTTCTCCATTCCTTCCTGTGCTAGTCCAGTGGCTTCTTACCAGTTCGTACATCTCTTCTCCAGCAGTTGTGTGATTGTTTTATCCCACGTGTTCCTTAGTCGGTCCCATTTGCGATTCTTCTATATTCTAGCTCTCCATACTCGCTTAACTGGTCTGTTTTCATCCATCCTCGGCAGGTGTCCCCACCAAGATAGCTGTCTCTCCTCAACGTATTCTAGGGTTGGCTTTATTTCTAGATCTTGTCTTATATCTGTATTTTTAATTCTGTCTCTTTTGGTGACTTTCCGCCGCCTGTATCTTACTTTTCTGCGGCTCTGTCAATACCCATGTTTCGCAACCAAACGTAAGTACTGGTCTATATATCGTTTTAAAAACTATGAGTTTTGTATCTCTATTTATGTTTTTTTTGTTTATAATTTTTTTGTTCAATGTAAAGTAGAGCTGTTGGCTTTTTGTATTCTGGTGTTGAGATCTATTTCTTATTTCCCTTTTTCGTCTAAAGATATTGAAAATGATCTACTTGTTCTATATAGTCTCCATCTATCACTATCTTCAGCTTTTCTATATTTTCTCCATCATGACTTTGGTTTTGTTCTTATTTATTCTTAATCATTTTCTTTAAATGCCATGTTCCATATGTTCAAATTGGTTTGCAGCTCTTTCTCACATTCAGTCATTATTACCACGTCATCTGCAAATGCTCCTTCGCTTATTGATATTCTTTCTAGTCGAGTATGTCCTATTTCTAATTTCTTGGTTCCGGCCTTGCATTTTTTAATAATATCGTCCATGAATATGATAAACAAAAGCGGACTATGGCTTCCTCCCTGTCTTAGTCCGGTACTGGTTGTAAATGTTTCCGAGGCTATATTGTTTCTAATTACTGAGTTTATATTACCTTCGAATATCTTTTGTGTTAGTCTTATAATCTTACCACTTACACCTCGGTCCTTCAAAATATTCCATATTTTATGTCTTTGTACCGAATCGAAAGCTTTTTCTAGGTCTAAAAATGCCATTCAGTCCCTTTATTACTTGTTTTAGTTCTTCCATGGTTATTTTCCTCTTCTTGTTATAGTATTTCAGTTTCTTCTTTTCGTACCTCTTCTTTTTTTTTCATTGAGAAGTTCCATAAAATACTCTCGCCATCTTTTCATAACATCTTTTTCTTCTGTTATTATTTCATCGTTTTTATTTCAGATGCTCTGCCTATAATGTTGCTTTTCTGCTCGTAACGATTTAAGTGCTCGATAGAATAGTTTTTGGTTCCCTGAGTCTTGTTCCATCTTCTAACCAAATTTTCTCCATTGATTGTTCTTGAAGGCCTTAATTATCATTTCAGTGGTTTTTCTTTCTTTTTGGTATATATTGTAACTTTGTTTTGTCTTTTTTGTCAAGTAATATTTCCAGGCTCCCTTCTTTTTCTTTACTTGATTTTTAATCTCGTCCGTCCACCATGCCGTTTGCTTCCTATTATTGTTTTTCCTATTCGCTCCACATACTTTTTCAGTTGTGTTTAGTACTATATATATAAATATTTCCTCAGATTTTCTATATTTCTACTTTCTGTACTTGTGTTATTATTTATGAACTTAATATTTATTTCATTCTTGTATTTATCTGCTACTTCTTTATCTCTAGTTTATAAGAATTTATTAACTTAATGTGAGTGCTTTTTCCTTGTGCCTTGTTAGTTGATGGCTTTGTTTTTGTATTTTCTCCCGTATTGTCGTTATTACTAGATAGTGGTCACTTCCTATTTCTGCTCTTCTTTTAACTCTTGTATCCATTATTGTTTTTCTGTACTGACTTTCTGTTATTACATAGTCAATTATTGATCTTTCATTTCTACTCTGTACTTCTCTGGTATATTTGTGTATATCTTTATAAGGGAAAAACGTGTTTGTTATAATAAAATCGTTTGGGAGACAAAAAACAAGTAGTTTCCTACCATTATTATTTTTAATTAATTTTCCAAATTTTCCAATAACTGTTTTGTATTCACTATCTCGTTTTCCAACTCTGCTATTGATATCTCCTATTAAATATTTAAAAAAATATAATAATATAACTATTACCCTGGTGATAAAATCATACATTATACTCCACGCAGAAAAGTCCAACATTGTCACAAATTCAGTTAGATTAGCATTAGTAGGTACTCACAAGTGTTCGAAATCAAAATCATTCACAAACAAATAGTAAATTATCTATACAATAACAAGTTATTATTTGCAGTTTAATCCCGTTTTTCAGATGGGATTTAGCCAACCTCTCCCATGTTATAGGAGGTTGTCTTTGAGCGTTGGTAGCCAGCTTTTTGTCAATATGAATGAATTCTTCTCATTGGCTGTCAAAGACTCTCAAATGTCGGATTCACTTGAATTATTATTATAAAATAAGTTTATATTGATAAGTTTCTACAGACAATTTCCTATAAATGCTAAGAAATAGGTAGGTACCTATACATCCTTAATATCATTTCTTTCAAATTACCACTGATGATGACGCAAACAAGTCGGTATTCTTAAATAATGAATTAATTAGTGTTTAAGTTTCAAATCACTTCTGATTTGTGTAATTAAGGAAGATTTATTACAAAAGTATACGGGGGGAATTCTAAACTGACATAAACATAAACAAGATATATGAAAAAAAGATTTTCATTACTATCTGTACCACGCACGACGCAGAGTTTGTGTGCTATTTGCAAGAAAGACTCCATAAACAATGAATACGTAGGTATTTCTTACAATAATTTGGACCGATTTTAAATATTAGTTGATGCACTAAAAAATACAGAATAATAATAATTCTATTGGTACTGGTAATTTTTAAGTTGTGCTGTTGTAGTTAGATTGAGAACTTTTGGCACCAAATTTAAAAGTATCATAACCAAAAAAATATATTATTTTGTATTTTTCAGTACACCAACTGATAAAGTCCGTCCAAAATTCATTTCACAATTTTGAGTCATCAAAATCATTCAACATTAACCAAAGAAAGATAATACGTTGTACTTATTTAGAGATTTCAAAACGCGGAAATACTTTCCCACTACTTACTGTAACTCAGAAACCTATGCTTCTTTTGAAAAATGTCGAATTTAAACGGTATCTGATATGGTCTCTTAATTCATTCTCCAAAATGGACATTAACGGATCAACTAGCTAATGGATAGAACCATTTCCTTTCTTGTAATATAGAAATAGCAAAGCCATTCTTTTGAAATTACATTAAGGGGCTTCGCTTCCCTGGTGTAGATTTTGCTATTTTTTCCGAAGTCCCTCATGTGAATGAAGTAGAAGATTGATACAATATACGACAATCTCTATTATATGTACTACAGGTAGTGCTAATAAACAGTAGCTGGAACAGCGATAGTTGACTAAAAAATGTAATTGCAATATTGCAGCTCTTTTGTTTTTAGAAAGAGAAATTTTGTACTTCATAAATATTTCGCTGATCATATTTTTTTTTACAGAGAAATAATCAGAAATTCTTACTTTTCCTATATGATCGGCAAATCTGCCTAGACTTCTCAGTAAGCATACAAAATTTTGCACAAATAGGATAATTAGTTCAGGAGAAAAAATGGAACAACGATTCCAACGGGTAGCAGGGCGCCTTAAGCAAATTTGCACACATGCTGAATTTATTGTAGTCTTTCACAAAAACTTCTGCAAGATATAGATAGCATAGCATTGACCTCTATCGACAAAACGGGATTCTGAATGGATTCTTGATCTTTGTATCTTTGTATCTTATGGCTTTCAGCAGAGGCTCACCTTGAAAATAAAGTTACGTGTGGTAAGTGTTTTGACCTAAAGTAGGTATCAGTTATGTCTCGGAATGAGATCTCTACTTGTTTGCCTTTATAATGATGGTTGGCAAATATTTTTAAAATGTTTTGCCAACAGATTTATAGATATAAATTGAATTTATTGTGAAAAACGATTGATTTATGAATATACAATTTTGAGAGTTTATCATACCATAATTAGTCTGTCTGTATATCTACATTTCTAGAGAATTTACGGTGTACTAGCGAAAACTACTTGTGAGTACGAATTTAATATGGCTGAAATATACTCTATATTGTCTCTTAGGAACGATTTATGCTTTTAGTAATTTTCCAAGTTCATTTTTGGTATTGTTATTTTTCAAACAGCTTCTTTCTAATAGCACACAGATTTACTTTTATTGCATCATAATGGAAAAAATCGTCGCGAGTTGAACTATCACACGAATAGTTCGTACCATAAAAGCTTATTACTATTCATGAATATCAGTCGGCTGATAGCTGACAGACGTAGGGACGGGTGGATAGACTAGGTATTTGCAATTTGCTGTTATAGCGGTAATAGAAATACACAGTACACAAAATGTCCATCTTATTTATTATAGGTACCTACCTATAAGCACAGTATAAAGCTTTATACTGTGCTATAAGCTCGCTGACATAGGAAGGAACGGACGGAGAGACTTAGTATTTGTTGTTGTACCGGCTACAGAAATACACATTCTCTAGGAATTTCAGCTCTCTACCAATTATGGTTCACGGTATACTTTTTGAGTAACGGAAAAATCTAATTTCGGGCAGTGGCTTAATTCGGCATGTGAGTGTAGCATATTATACACCTAAATCAATTTGTTTGGAAGTTTTAAAGAAATAACAAAATCTACATAAACAATAATATTCAAATAAATTATCATATATTATAACTGTAATCTCTTCTCTGGTTAAATTTATACTTTTATCATTTACACATTTTTTCAGATAGGTATTCCAGAATCTTTAAATAGTTAAATTTATGAGAAGCATGTTAGTATCCATCTCTACTAAAATTATAGCTACTCTTTGCACATGAATAACAAGACCGGTGTTTAAGAAAGACTTGGCAATATTTATGATTTCATTTTATTAAAAAAAGTTCCCATAAACATAGGTCTGGAAATGCATTATTTCCAAGAGATAGATTGAGCTGGAGGCAGTCACTTTCAACAGTTTTTGTGATTTCTGGTAATAAAATGGTGATATTTATTGTTAAGTCCAAAAAAATCAGTAAAGCACAAAATATTCTTAGAGCCAAATCAGTCCTTTATTGCTACAAACAAACCTATTGAACTATAAGATAATACATATATAAATTAAGACGATCAAGTTTCCAATAAATCTTTGAAATATTCCGTAGTTAGAGTGACACCATTTTAGGACCAAAATTTATATTCTGCTATCTTATAGAAAACCTTGGAAAAAATTATAACGTAACTGTATAAGCAGGCCACAATCATACAAATCTCTACCCATAGCTGATGCCTATCATCTTTTAATTTTGTTTATAATATTCCAAATGTCTTGTGTGGAGTGACAGTTACAGTTCTTCTCTCGGGTCATCACATGCTCTCACCTTCTACGCTGCTTATGTAGATAAGCGTCAGGCAGTTCCCACACAAAGGGTTTTTAGTGAAACTCATTTATCGTTATCAGAAACAGGTGAGTTTACTTATATCTGTTATTTATTCGAGTCGCCAAATTCAATCATCGATTGCTTTGATGGTCTTTTTCCAACAGATTTATTATCAAAATTATTTTTTTCTTCATTCCACGATAAAATCTACAGATAGATAAAAACAATGGTCAAGTGCTTGGGTGTTGGGCTTACGTTTTGAGGGTTGCGTACATATGATTCCACATAGGTCTTTATGTAAACTTATCCATATTATATATATCTTAAGTTTATTTTAAGTTTATAACAAACATATTCAAATTAGTCTTACCGAGCCCTTTCAATGCAAAATTTTTGAATTCGCCCTAAAAAATTAACCTTTAGAGATCGAATTTGTTTAATTACGCTAAATAACACAAGTCAGGTAGTTATAGGGACAGATCATATTTATAACTTGACAATATTTTTGAATGAAATTTTATCAACCTCATTTTTGACCGATGAACCCCGAACGGAGGAGGCATACAATTCGACTGTCTGCTTTATTTTTAAAACGAGCTCCGATTTTGATGATATTTGATTAATTTGAAAGAGGAGGCTTGAAAAATGGTCCCATATTCATAAAAACGCAACTCCAAAATCTCCTTCCCTCCGAAAACCGCCCCCGAAGGTGTGGAGGTTGCGAATTTGCTCGAAAATCAAAAATCTGAGTTGTTTTAATTAAATATAGGACAATATCCGGAAACGTTTAACTTAAAGATTTTTTAGAAGAGTTACGGTTTTCGAAATTGAGGCATGTTAAATTCTCAAATATACGTATTTTTGCTATGTGGAGAGGGCGATTTCTTTCGAAAATTTAAAATCTTTCGATACATGAAAGACATAATTATTTGTATCAGCATTTATAATGAACATTTTTTCCTTTGAGTTAAGGTTTTCGAGTTAAATCGGTGTTAAAATGGTAACATATAAAATACAAGAGCGTATTTCCGCAGCGATGCTTTGAGATCTCAATAATAACAACTATAAGCAAAGAATAACGTGGGTAATAGGATAAGTACTATCTTCATTGGTATTAGTGAACGTTCAACGATTTTTGTGACTAATGTTAGGTTCACTCAAAAGAGTGAAATAAATATTTTTTACAAAAAATTGGACCGACGTTATTAGTTGATCCACTGAAAAGTATAAAATAACATTAATTCTATTGGTGATGGTACTTGTGAAGTTGGTGCCAAAAGTTATCAATCTAACTGCAACTGCACAACTTCAAAAGTAACAGCACCAATAGAACTAATATTATTTTATACTTTTCAGTGGATCAGTTGATAACGTGGGTCCAATTTTTTGTAAAAAATATTTCTGGAGAAAAGTTTGGTCCGCTGCCACATTCTGAAAATACTAATCCGATCATGCCCGTTTACGAACTTTGCCGAGATATCTGTACGACTGATTGTTGTAGCAAATTTTAACTTGATATCTTCAAAGTGCGAACAATCGCAGTAGATACATTTCTATATGAAACTTACCTAAAAATTAAAAATCCCGACGGAAGATATCAAGTTCAAACTTGCAACAAAAATTAGTTTTACAAATATCTCGGTTGAGATTGTAAATGGGCATGATTAGACTAGTAGTTTCAAAATGGCGCATGACCAAACTTATAGAAAAGATCAAAAATAGCTGTTGATGTCATTTATCGAAAATATTTTTCAGCTGTAGATATCTTTTAGAAATAATAAACATTGAAAAATGTTAAATTCTGTGCGGTGGCCTCGAGCCATCGTATTTTTTTCTATTGTTTCCACTAGATAATAAATCCGTTGGCTAAGCAAAAAATTATAAATAGAATATACATAATATTTATCACTTTACTTGTATCATTCTTCAACTTTCGTAATACTGGAGATCCTTGTTAATGAACTTGAACTCTCTATACTAAAAATTTCACAATATGCATAGATGAAAGAATGCAAATTTTACATAGCAATTCCACATGTAAATGATCTCTGGTAAACCAAATACATGTTCACCGTAAATTCGTAGGCTTGATTGAGAAACTTTTATTGATTGAATAATTCACTTATTTGATTAGGTTTTCGATGAGGTAATTGGAGAGATTTTCAGAGATTTTTTTAGTATATTAGTACTTAATACTTGACTGATAACTGATATAATAAGTAATTTATTCAAGTGAAAGTACAGCAATTATCTTCTTACTTTGAATAAGAAAGTACTTTTTCACCGTCGATTACCTATATGCAGTCCAATATTGACTCAATAAATCATATGTAGGTATGTATTTTTTACTTATGTAATTGTTATATTACCCTGCAAATTACAACCTTTATATAAAATAATTATTTATTATAAAAGGGAAAAAAGTATTAGATTTTTGCTCGAGGATGTGTTGTAACAATAAACCGGGAGTTAAAATCTAATATTTTTCCCGTGTATAATAGATTTTTTTTCTGTGACGGGAACAACGATGATTTAATATTGATAATATTGAAAAATATTACAATATATTATCGAAGTGAAATTTTAAGTTTGAAATTGGTAGTCTTTTGTGCTTATAGTGCGTTGCTAAGGAAACCTTTAAAGTAATCAAATATCTGTCAATTTAGTTCTGTGTTTTGATTTATATATATTATGTGTAAAGTACTCACTTTTTCCCGTGGGGAAAAAGTAATTCTTTGTCAAACTTTCACCCGTCACAAAAAAAATATTTAGAAGTGTTGTTCTACTGTATACGTAGTGGAATTTCATTGTGAAGATTATTCTTCACAAATGTCCTTATGAGATATTAGATAAGATTAATGAGATTTACACGTCAGAGTAGTTTTGTGAGTTAGGTACGTGACAAAACTCATGTGTCATAGCTGCGATAATCCATTCATATTCGTTTTTATAGTTTTGTTTTTACTTTAATTGCCGATTTTTTGATATTTTATATCCTATTCCATTATGGAAAGGACAATTAAAAAAAAACAAACATAACACCAGACAAACACTGAAATTAATAATAGACTATGACCAAAGGTGAACGACTAATAACAGACAATTTGGTCAATGTCAAGAACCATGAAACACATTGTTTACTTTTATGTTACCAAAGTCTAGATAGACTTTGATGTTACCTTATACTCCGACCCAAGAATATCAGTGCGTTTTGGCATATTGAATTTACCGGGTAATTCTTTTAATAAATTTGGACATTATGGTAGACATTGAGTAAAAGAAATTTACCCTATTCTATTTTTAGGCTTCTGTACTAAATTGTTGAAAACGGGACCCTATTACTAAGAATCCGCTGTCCGTCAGCCCGTCTGTATTTCAGCGGGCTCCAGCTTATTTACACTAATGGGTAGAGGGCTGATATTTTCAGAGAATTTGTAATGTGTATATCATTTTCAGTATTGTTCAATTTGGACCATTTTCAAAAGAAATCAAGAGTTTCCGAGTTATAGCAATAGGAAAGGGCAAGATTGTAATAGTTATATTTTAAAATCACTGAATATATGTGTAACTTCAACAATTTTCATAAATAATGAAACACTCAGAAATGTGAAATAAATATATTTTACATGAGATAGCACCGACTATATTACTTATTGGTGCATTCATATAATCAAAATAGTTACTTGTAATTCTATTGATGCTTGTACTTTTGAAATTGGTGTCAAAGGTGCACCAGTGCAAAATCACTAGCACCAAAAGAATTAACCTTATTAGGAATATTTCAGTGCACCAACTAATAAAGCCGGTTCTATTTTTCGTCATTCGTAAAAAATACCTATAACTCCGCAACATCATCTGTCTGAAGGATAAATACTATTAATACTTTTCATTTCTTATTGTTGTTTAATTATTACAAACAACAACAAGATGCGATAGTTTGTATTTTGACATATAATTGACGATAATTGATAAAACTTTACCACTTCGAAAATATTTCTTAAATCATTTAATTAATATTGTAGGCTATTCCAAATTTTGACTTTTTAACGGGTGATTGGAAAACATTTTATCTTAGTGTGCGAAAAATAGGTATAATTATCTATTATGTACTTCATATTCTAATCTAAACATTATCTGACCATCTGATTAGGTTGGTAGTCCTCTAATCACGCAGTAGCTGACAACTTAGGTTTTTTAAAAAATATTTGAAAATTCTAGTTTATAGAACTGTAAATAAAATATGTATTGTTATGACACAAAAGAACTATTGTATAAATCACCTGTAAATATGTTTTTCTATTCATTGTGACAACCAATAGCAGAACTCTTTATTTTCAACCAATCAAAAATATTTTAATTTTGATCTATAGCAAAGCAACTCATCTGTATAAAAGGCGTATTTCAGCAAATTTTGAGTCAGTCAAGTACATCGACTCATTCCGTTTTCAAAGATTTTAATCTTTGCCGTTTTCTCATGACAGCATCTGCAGATTTATTATTAAACTAGAGGTTTATTACTCTAAATTGGTATTATCCTTAGGGCTTGCTATTGGATATCTTGCCTTTTGACCTTGAGCGAATACCCCAAGGCATCGTAATAAGTAAGTGATTACGCTGCTTTGGTACCTTCCTTTCAGACCGACAGATGTCCTGTTATAAGCGAGGTAGACTGCCTCCTCATTTTCTCTATTTCTCTGAAGCACTAATTCTTAGGTACCTGGAGTAGCAGTGCAGACTGACTGATATTTTAAACTGGACATGTATTCATAATTTTGACCTATAACATAAGTTGTGAGATACTCTCTGGTTGTGAATGACAGATGTGTTTTGGACAATAAAACCAAAGTTTATAGAATATTAGGTATATATTTTTTATAATCTTATCATATAGATCAATTAAAATAAGGGTAATATTGTAAAAGAATGTCTGTTCAAAAAATTTGTAGTTTACAAAATAACAAATGTCACACAAATGTAAATATTATACCTACTATATATATATAGTTATTTAAAAATTCTCAGTACTTATCAAGGCAGGCGATTTTATTACAGCATTTCCATTAATAGTATCTCTCTTAATATAGGTACAGACATGTAATGAGCGTGTTATAGAAACTGTTGAAAAGCCTCCTTATAGATTTGTGAATCTCACCAGCCAATATAAAACATTGTTAGTTAGGTATGTCAGATACTTCATGACCCTTGAGTACACTCAAATTTGTAAATAATTTTCAAAAAAAACGTTATTCAAATATGTTTCATTCTTTTTGATACCATATGAGATAGCATGATGGGAGTAAAATATAAAATACCTGAGGAGATATTTACTTGTTTATTATTTTGTTTTGATACCAGCAGTCATGGTAACAATAAATTAATGAGAATATATTTATTGTTTGCAGTTAACATTTAGTTCCGCCACTGATAATCCTGTCTGACAACATCTTTCTACAGCTTGTAGCTACCTAATTAGTGACGGACCTTATATGCGCCTACCCTAAAATAAGTCCTTGATGCATTTTGTTTTCTCAAGGTAGGTATTACGATATTCCGATAAGATTTTAGCAAAGTAATTATAATGCAAAATCACGTCCTCTAAAACTAATAATTGCTAGAACTTATTAATGTTTTTTTTTAAATTACCTTCGTTTCTAATGTACGTTATAACCATTATCATTATAAATTTCTGATTTCGTCTAAATTTGTGTATCAAACTATACAAACTCCATAATTTGGAACGGTTTGTTTTTTAACAAATTCCATTTGATTTCTCATTATCAGTGCTTATCAACAAAATATTTGTTTGAACAGTATTTTTTAAATGTAATTAGAATAAAAATTACACCAAACATAAACTAATATCAAGTTGGCATGACAAACATTTCTATCATTCAAATAATAATAACGTTTTTCATCAAGACTATTTTGTTTCAGTTCATCAAATTGGCACCCACTAAATCGTTAACGTGAAAAAATGAAGGTACGTGTTTGTTAAGAAATATCTTGATCACTATACATACCTAGTTACAAAAATTACATCATGATAATAATATATATAAGATTTTACATAAACGTATTTTTGTTGATTTTCAGATTGCAAGTTATACATTCATAATAGTATTAGTGACTCAGGCTTTCTTTGTCAGCACACTTATTAACGATGACGCAAATGTTTTTGGAAAACTATTGACTTTGGTGGTGAACTCTTCAAAATTTCTTAGAAGATTTATTCCAAGATATCCGTCTGCTAACAGAGACGGTAAGCTTAAGAAGTTTATTCAATCAATATAATCATCAAGAGATTCAAATTCTCAATTGATTACTGCTTTTGATACATTTTAAAGAGCAATATTTTTTATGTTGCTCTCAAAGGGGCATTTATTTTCACGGAGAGAAGGCCTATATATAGTTCCAGTAATGGAGCTCACCGAGAATCAAATAATCAGACACTCAAGTTTCCGAATAGTTGCAATCGTTTTATTTTCGATTTTTTTTAACCTATACATTAATCACCTACTTGCTCAATACATCATTACTCTTGTTTGATAGGCTGAAGAACTTAGATAAACGTAGGTAGACTGATTTATTTGTTTGGAATATACAGTAGCTGCCGAAGCCAGATGATGTAGTTTCCAAATCTCCCGGTTGTTTTAGTATTTTTGACCGACGCGTTTTTTATAGTAAACAAACACCGATTCTGATGATTTTTGATACATTTGAAAGAGGAGGCTTTAGAAATGGTCCCCTATTCATAAAAACGCAAATCCGAAATCTCCTTCCCTCCGAAAACCGCCCCGGAAGGGTTGAAGGGGGCAAATTTTCTGGAAAATCGAAAATCTGAGGTGGTATAATTAAAGATAGGACAATATCCGGAAACGTTTAAATTGAACATTTTTTCAAAAGAGTTACGGTTTTCGAGATAAAGCATGTCAAATTCTCAAATATATATATTTTTGCTATGTGGAGAGGGCAATTTCTTTCGAAAATTCAAAATCTGTGGGTTATAAATGAAATACTTAATTATTTGCAGCAACAATTAAAATGAACATTTTTTCCTTAGAGTTACGGTTTTCGAGTTACATCGGTGTTAAAATGGTAACATCTAAAATACTTAATGCGTATCTCCGCAGCGTTGTTTTGATATCTCAATAACAACCACTTCATGCAAAGAATATAAGTGGGTAATAGGATAAGTACTATCTTCATTGGTATTAGAGAACGTTCAACGATTTTCGTGACTAATGTTACACTCAAAAGTGTGAGATAAATATTTTTTACAAAAAATTGGACCGACGTTATTAGTTGGTGCCCTGAAAAATATAAAATAATATTAATTCTATTGGTGCTGGTACTTGTGAAGTTGGTGCCAAAAGTTATCAATCTAACTGCAACTGCACAACTTCAAAAGTAACAGCACCAATAGAATTAATATTATTTTATATTTTTCAGTGCACCAATTAATTACGTCGGCCATTTTTTTGTAAAAAATATTTATTATGGTCCACTCACTTAGAGAAAAGGCCACCTACGCCACGTCAGTATCGTACGATGTACATTACCAAAGGTAAACAAACATCTGGTGTGTGAGACGAAATTTCAGGGTAAGGTAAAAAACACACAAAATAAAGCATTTATTTACATCAGTGCATATTACCAGTTTGTTTAACATATTAAGTTTCCGCGGTATCTGAAATCCCCGTTCAGCTTCGCCTTGCATAAAAGTAGCAACGTTATTTATGATTTCACGAACATGGCTCTGAATTACCAACCCTTTTACACCAACGAGCTTCTTCGGTAGCATCTTCTAAAACAATGTGTGGAACATTTACTAATACAAGTGTGGAAACTCACCTTCTAGAAAATATATTAAATCGCCATACACAAAAATCGCATTCTCAAATCAACACTCTCTATAGAACAGGAATGTGGACGACGAATACAGTTCATACGCGCACAACGGAACATAAACAAACAGAAAAGTGACCATAGATACCATGCACCACTCACCGTTTAAAACTTTTGACCGTTGAAGCACCTTGTGTGGGAAGTGGCCATATCTTCAGACGCGGGAAATTCATATGGAATCTTTCCTTGTCAGACAAACTTAAAAACGGGCAGATTAAAAAGACTTTTGTTGTTTTCTTGATTCATGTAAACCAATGAATAAATGTAAACAGTCAAAACTACGCTTTCCCTGCTACGCCACTGAAATAGTTTGAAAATTATTGCAATCGTGTCAAATTTTCGTTATCCGTTTTTCAACATTCACGTTTCAGAGGCCCCTGAAATCAAAAAACTTATTTTCAGCCATTAGTCTGTCTTTCTGCGTCAAGATTAGCTATCTCAGGAACAGATCCATTTTGTTGGTTTTCTTTTTTCGTTTTGTAAGTTATCAATATTGCTCACTACATGAGGTGAGCACTATCTTTGCAAAAGTTAAGTACTTTGCAAAAGCCAAAAAACATGTTTTTCGGAAGACTATAGCGCAAAAAAAATCGATAGAACTTGCCTGCTTGCTGGCTGAGAAAAAGCTGAAAAAATATGTTCACTTGCATTTTCCCTTTTTCTAGTTGTTTATCAGTTTTGCTAAATGGTTCATACTGTAAAAAAATGTAATATGACCACTACCTTAGTCTTAGTACTGTATAACGTAAAACATTGAATGGTGATAAAATCAGACGATTTTTCTTTGACTTTGGAGATGTAGTTGAGAGTTCAAAACATGAAGTGCGGACCAAATATCAAACATTCAAAATAACTTTTTTTCTAGCGCCTCTGAACACAGTGGAAACCTACGATTTTATTATAGTTGGTGCAAGTCCATCTGGTGCAGTGGTTGCAAACAGACTTTCTGAAAATCCGAAATGGAGGGTTCTACTGCTAGAGGCTGGAGAAGAGCCTAGTCGTGTAACAGATATTCCAGTCCTTTGTGGGAGCATTTCTTTTTCCAAGTTTAATTGGGGTTATCGCACTGAGAAGCAGGAGGGATTTTGTAGAGGTATGTAGACCAGACAAGATTAGCAATTGTCTCACGTTACAAATGTTATCATTATCGATATTTTATTTCAGGTTGCTATCAGGGAAATTTGATTTATCCTCACGGAAAAGTTTTGGGAGGTACAAGTATTCTCAACTACATGATATACGTTCGTGGAAACAAGAATGACTACGAAAAATGGGAAAGTCAAGGCAATCCTGGCTGGTCGTACCAAGACGTATTGCCATACTTTTTGAAATCTGAGGATGCTCACATAAAAATTAAAGATGAAGAATACCATCAAAATGGTGGATATCTGAATATAAGTGATGTACCGTTTCGGTCTGGTGCAGCTGAAGCATGGGTGGACGCTTGTCAACAGGCAGGGTATCAGTATGTTGACTACAATGGCAGAAATCAACATGGCGTAAGTAAAAGGAAAAATATTATAGGTTAACAAATAGAATTGCCATAACTTGAATTACTTACGTTATATCTTACCTTGAGGTAGATCAGGCCTCTCAACTGTTCCAAAGGTCAAAGAGAATACGTTAATTTCATCATCTGACAAATCATTCCTATATTGCGGAACTGGTATAATGTTTAAATTAAGAATCCGTTATATTATGATAACCTTAATAATAATAAAATCTACATTTGCATCATGAATAAATAATTTTGATATTTTTTCATTTGCAAAGAGAAATATTGATCTTAAAATGATTTAATTGCTTAGTTGTAGTAATAGAATGAGTAACTCAATAGCCGTATATTAAATTATGTAGCTTTTTCATTTTTTATTATAGTCAATAACAAAGTTAGACTTGAAGATACATGTGGGAAAAACATTATGTGTATTGAAATAGATGACAACCAATAAGTTTTAATATTATTAATTACGGAGAAATCGAAGATGAGATACATAGATGATAGCAAAACGGTTTAAGAAATATTTAAGTTTTTTTATTTTGCTGATAACTAATTCTAAGTCCGGTATTTATTTTAAGAAAGGGTAAATATTGACAAACACAAAAAAATAGGCAAGCAATATATAATTTGTAGTAGGTATTTGGATAGAAAAAAGTACTAGACCACGACTTGACTTCTATGAAACTCGAGTGTTTTGATATGAATCGAATACATTCCAAATCATATATACAGAAAACCTGGTAGAAATTGGGGATATTTGCATTGCTGAATTCAAATTATTATGTGGAAAAACTATTATTGTTATCGCAGGGTGATTTATATATTCCGTTCATTAGAAGTTTTCCAACTTGCTGGATTAGAAACTTTAAATTTGGTTCTCTGACATATTCGGTCATGTCCATTCTATCTATAATGTTGCAATGAAAAATTTCATATTTCTCATATTTTTAAAATGGAAACCATGTAATTTTTTGACATTTTTCATGTTTTTTTAATTTCAGGTTGAGTTTCTTAAGAATTCCATATACGTAAACTCAACATTTTTCCAGATATTCAATGAAAATAAAGATATATCTTATACTATCGAGGGATTCTTAGCTTTAGCTTAGAAAGAAAGAGAGTGCCAACGAGAGAAAGTCGTATGGGGGTAACGCTTTTTCATTACGTGACGATTTCTTCCAGGTAACTCCTACCGCAAGACACGTTATCACAATAAGAATCCCTCGAACATCCTTTAAGCACACATACATATCAATAATTCCACGAAAATCAACCCCCCACGAAGGAGTGAGTCTTTACACACTATGACACATCCTCCCAACACACATGCATATCGAAAGTTTCACAAAAATCCATCTCTAGAGCTCAGAAAGTTGTAGGTATGGAACCCTATACCTATGAGTTCCTCTCGCACTGAGACCTTTTATAACATGATATAAGCACATAGACATAGCGAAACTTCCATGAAAATCCAGAAAGCTCAAACAGCATCAAGGAGTCTCGGTTGCACTTGAAATCTCACAAAACATCGACCTATACCTCGAACCCAGACCCATCCTTGAACTACATGCATGAACTACAAAATTATCTATTCGCACGTGTACACACCTACTCGGAAAAATGTTACAATAAACCATCTCGTTGTGTCAAACGATAGCCAAATCAGTGATTCAGAGATCTCATACATCTTAGTAGATTTGACGGAATTCTGTTACATAAATGGTTATTTATGTTCCTTATTTCAACGAGATATTTGTAGCTCTATGTTATTCTTTTCGATAAGCAGCCTCTCGTTGAAACCAAAATTAATAGCAATTTGCTGAACAGTCGGATCTTGGAGAAGATGCAGATACTTAATAGCGCTTAGGTTAGCAACGACAAATAACCATACAATCTCTCAATATTACTGTCCAAACATTAATTTCTTCCAAGTAATGAAACGACGTAAACATAACCTCTAATGACTCATGATAAGCTTTGTGAAGTTGGCATCGAAGTTTCGAAAAATTTCTCGAATGGCAAACGATTGTACCCATTTAGTACCCAACTGTACCGCATTTAGTTTTGTGTGTTCCCTCAACCCCTCCGCGAAAGGGCTGATACAAAAATCCGGCTGAATCAACTTGTGAAGTTGGCATCGAAATTGGGAAAATCCAGAAAAAATGGCTTTCGATCGTATCCATTCAGTACCCTACTGTACAGCAGTTATTCTTGTTTGTACCCCCAACCCCTTTACCAAAGAGATGATAAATAAAAGTGTAAATACCGAAAATGCGAAAATGTATATTTTTGGATGGCATGCAATTCAATACCCTTCTGTATGTATATATATATATATATATATATACCGCCAATATTATTTTGTTCTCTCAACCCCTTTGAGCAAGATATGATGTTATTAAGTGTAGCCGTTTGTAACATCACTATTTGTTAAATTTCTGTAAACTTCGTCACTGTATAAAATCAGATTTATGGAATACGGTAAAATTGAGTAAAATAAAAAAAAAATAATTTTCCATAATATGTCCGTATTTATGTTCGATTCACCCGTTTTGTCACGGATTGATGACATGTGCGCGGCGGTATGAAAGTCGTTCACCAACTGAGCATATCTTGTTTGTCCTAGTCTCTAGTCTTCTTTACTTTATATAACCTCAATAATAATACATAACAACTCACTTCCTCTTCAACCTCGGCAGAGTTCACTTCGCGTTGGAAGGAAATTGAAAAAAAATTCGTACGGGTAGTACATGTGGTACGTAGAAGACTCGAGTACTGGGCCCCCGAGGTGGATAGGGAAGTCGTGGCCGTGATAATCAAGTGTGGTTCTTTAGAGAAGAAGTCGATTCCTAAAGTCTTTGTTAGGTTAAAAGCACGTGGTAGCGTGGTCTGGCGGAGACAGGAGGAACACCTCGCGGATAACCTCAAGGGCGTGACAGTGAGGGTTATATTCCGATCAGAGCAAAATCCCGGCCATTTCCTGACACGTGCATTGCATAGAATTTTATGAAAATACATTTTAAGTAATTAGTGATAGTGGTATGGTCTAGAGCCAGACAAGCCACTGTCACCCTGAATGAGCTGGCCAACTTCCAGTTAGGAAAGGGCCATTTTAACGGAAAGAAGAAGAAGAATACATAACAACTGACTACCCTATTCTGTCATTTTATCATAGATATATCGAAATAGGTAAAATGTATAAAACATTTTAGTCAAAATATCTGCCTGATTTTCAGTTGATGATACATATATATTCCAATTTTATCTTCCCTCGTATTATTTCCTCTTTCACCAGGTGATACTTATTGTCAATGTATTTCTATTTCTCTGAATTTACTGTTCCTTCAGTTTCTATAAGCTTATCTCTCTTCAATCCTTTGACATCTAATACGCCTTTTTAACTTCATTAAGAAAAATCTACCCCGCGTTATTCGAATATTGAGCTGTATGTTTTTGTTTCTGGCTTCTGGAAGGGTTCCTGTCTTCTGGTATCTGATAGCTAAATCCTTGGTAGTTGTCAGGTTAATGAATGTTGAAATCATGCAACTTAGAATTTCTTCTGTTAAATATCCCATATATTCACTCCTTTGACAACTGGTTGTATACCCATGTAGATTCATCTGGCATCATGTTTTGTTACTTTTTTATTTCTGATCCATACCTCACTTCACATCCAGATATTTTAATGAACTTCACTATTTTCTTTTGAACCACTACTCAAAAGAGGTTTGTTGACAAAGACGCTACATCTGATTCGGTTTCTTAAATAATTGCAGTGCGTTAATTCTGAGGGCTAGAACATATTAGGTAATTCTACATGTATTAATGAACTTCTAGCTACTTGTAGCACATTTTGATTTAGTCTCTCTGCTTTCCCATTCTGCTCTGAATTATGTGGTACTATCAGTCTTCTATCCAAACTGCTTCGTCCAAAAACTGTATAAATTCTCTGCCCATATCTTCACCACCATTATCCTTCAATAATGAGATCATGAATAGTCGTCTAGGAATGTGATGAAATATTGTTTTCCTTCTGGCGCATTATATTTTACAAAACACAAATCTATGTGTACTATGTTCTTCTGTCGCTTTCTGGAAAGGGCTTCTTCTTGGATTTTGATTTCGGAAAAGTTTCATAATCTTCTTTCTTTTCTGAAACCTTACATTCTTCTGGTTGTTGCTTCATGTGACCAAAATGTTCATGGAATTGTGCTGAGGCTTTATTACCTGAGATCTTAACTTCGCTTCCTCCATATTCTTTTTTATTTTCAGTTTAACCTTCTTTGATTAGTAACGTTCATGTTTTCTTTCACATTCTAATAATATATCAGAAATTCTCTATGTTCTATTTACAATTGTTTACTGTTGTTATATATATTTATATCAAATTGTCTCTCTAACATTAAGTTATCATTGGTATCTTTGGCTTTCCATCCATGTCCCCAAGCAACTATCCCAAATACAAAATCAACAAAATCTTGTAGAATATATCTGTAACATGTAAGATATTGGCTTGCTCCTGAATCAAGAAATCACAATCTTAGATCTTGCTCAAATTTAGTTGTTGAAGCTCTTGCTACTCTCAAGTTGATTGAAGTTCGTGCTTTTCTGAAGATAATTAACTTTTCTACTTCTTCGTCGTCATCTTCTTCTTCAAATTCAGCTTTCTTGTTAATATCACTTTTATTAAACTTTGGATATTTTCTTGCTATATGGCTTAGCTTGCCACATGCATAACATTGGAATATCTTCTTACCTTCTGCGTCTTCCCTCTTAAAATTATGGTGATCATTTCTAATGCTTCTTGGCTAATATTTTGACTGACAAACACTAACGTTGTTGGTCTTCTGCTTTCATTTTCGCAAAAACTTGTTCATACCTCTCCTCGAAAATTAGTTTATTCGCAATAATGGCTGTTATTCTCTAGGAAATTTGAATTTAGATATTCCTCGTGAATAATAGTGATCATTATTGACTCATGGTTTCTACTATTAATAATTATACTTCTCCTTCCGCAAACTAAAAAATAAAAACCTAATATTACACCTTCATCTTTATTTCGCATCAAAACCATAACCTGAGCCCGAGTATTTGTATAAATGGCTTTCTTGACAAACGCAAGAGTGCCACCCTCGAGGTCCATAATCTTAATCTTCAATAGTTCGGCAGATTTCGATAAAAATTTGCAGAAAGGGGTTTTCGGAGTCGAGAAACTGATATTTTCATATTTATTGGGTGGGACCCTCGAGGTCCCAACTAGCTATTTCGAAAATGGCTCCGCAGATTGCGACGTGAATTTCAGTATGGAATTTGGTTGCCCAGAAGTCGATTTGGACACAGTCAAGTTCTGGTATGCACTTTCATATTAATTTCAGGCTCTATAAATTATGAACTATGTGAAGACCCAATCACTTGTGCCGTCTGCCAGTATTCCGGTATTTTACAATTTAGCCAGCATTGATTTATTAGGTGTAATATTCTTGAATGTAGAAGGAAGTCACCGTATTGGAAGAGCACCATGTTTATTTGGTCAGCACCACACAGATTTTTTTTCTTGTTTTAATTGCTTCTAAAAATTCATCAACTGTGATAGTGTTTGTTTCATTGGCTGCGTTTTCCGGTTCTTCATCTGATTCTTCCTCCGGGTTATACAGTTCTGTGTTATGTACTGTTGTTCATCACTGACTTTCATTTGTACTGAATCTTTCTCTATTCTATTCATGTGCTTTCTAACATCTTCAGTACCCAATCCCCGTCTATGATTGATTCGGTTGCATTTTCCTCCAATTATTTAGTCGTCTTTGGTAGATGTTTATGATGCTATCTTCTTGGTACACTTGGAATACTTTTTCTGGATGTGTTTTCTTACTGTTTGTTTTCTTGCATGTGCTCAATATTCGGATTGTACTTATTACTAGGAAGTGGGAAGTGCTCTGAGTATATATCACTTTCTCGATAAACTCTGATGTTTTCAGTTTGATTTTCTGATATATGAATTTGTCTGCAGGTATCATATGTACAATCTACTACTGGTTATGGTGAACGATGGAGTGCAGAGAGAGCATTTTTACGTCCAATACGTAAAAGACCAAACCTAACAATAAGGACTAACGCTTTGGTTACTAGAGTTTTGATACATGATAAAAATAAGAATGCTTATGGTGTGGAATACTTTAAAAATGGAACTCTGCGCAAAGTTAAAGCAAGAAAGGAAGTTATTGTCAGTGCTGGATCGTTGAACTCCCCACAGATTTTAATGCTCTCCGGAATTGGGCCAGCTGAACACTTGTATGAATTAGGTAAGTGTACCATAATTACACACAAAATTCTGAAACAGCCATTTAAGGAGAATTTAGGAAAAAAAATGTATATAAATAAATATGAAATATAAATCTTATTTTCCAGTTTTTTTGCACAATAGAATATTTTAGTTTGCCTAGGAAAAAACCAACGATTTATCGATTTTAAAGAATGATCTTGATATTTTTCTTGGTCATTTGTACCTCGTTTAACATGACTTATTGTATATCTGGATCGAGGAGTCTATCCGTACGCACATAGGTGGTGGTGGTGAAGATGATTACCAGTCAGCCGTAGTTTACTCTAAACTCCAACTGGTTGATAAACTTGCTCCCAGTGCGCACAATAATACACTTTTTTATCAATGCTATTGCACAAAGTGATTTGTAACAAGTTTCTCTTTTTTTAAAAGAAATGTTTATTGATACCGAATACTTATTTTGAAATAAAAATTTCTTATGGTGTTGCCAATGAATCGAGACGACGGTTTCATATTGACGATCGGATGCTTTGCTAGTTTCACAAAAGTACTTCTTTCTGACACCAATGCCAGTTGCTTTTCTCTTATATCTTTTTGGTAAAATTGTGCACTTATACATGTAATAGAGAAGCTCTACACTTAATTGGTACATTTTTTACTATAGGGTCTTGGTCTATTATCGTTCATTGACGGTTTTCATAAATATTGTGGTTATATGGATACAATTTTTATAAACATTGTCCCGCAAGCGCTATATTAACAATCTACAGAGTAATGAGAGTTTTTTTACTTTTCTCTGAGTAGCTCCTGCAGCTTTTGGGATATTTTACTCGTATTTAGAAAATTGGTTATGTTGCAAGTCTTACAAGATTTTTTTTTAGGAGTCCCTTGTCACATCTTTATTTGCATTGCACCGCTGGTATATTCTATAACACAAAATAATTTTTTGTTTTGCTTTGATTTTTATTATCATATGATTTTTTCTGTGACCGTTATTTAAAACAATTCAGTATGATTTTCTGTAACTTACTAAACCAAATTAAAATGTTTGATTTCTTATCTTCATTCGTTTTTACAGTTAATTAAAATTTACTTCAAATTGAAGCTGGGTAGACCTGGTATTTCTAGGAGTAGGTAATTTATTAAAATACAACAATTGGCACTAAATAGATAGATATAGATAAAAGTATTTCCTACTGTTTCAGATATGTACGACATTACATTTCTATAGTCGATTATTTGATTTATTTCTTGAAAAATTGGTTACATCGGACTGCTTGTCTATTAAGATACCATTGGCAAAAGTTAATGCTCAAAAGGACATTGCGGAAGAAGCATCTAGATATGCCAGATACCTACACCAAACAGTTTTTTTCCGTTGCTAGTTCTGAATTTTCTACTGTTCCATGTAGAACATCTTCTTCGATATGTATAAAGTGTTCTAATAACAAGAAGTCTTCTTACGTCATTGGTATTCTGCCGTGATTAGCGAAAATACATTATGTGCGAAAAATTCAAAATCCAGTTTAAAGTAAATTGCCCAGCCGTAGCATACAATTTTCTAAAAACTTTTTTTTTACTGCAGTATCTTATATTATTATAGTTAAAAAAAAACTTTGATTAAAAAAAATTCAAAAACACTTGTCATTTTTAAAAAAAAAACACAATTACTGCGTTTTTGCTAATCATCGAACACATAATTTTTAGTCAGCCGCTCTACAAAAACGCCGTACTGCATTTTTATTAAGGATTGCAAACTGTTTTCGGCTTTTTAAAAATACAGTATAATAAAAAAACTATGGAAAAACAAAATAAAACTTTTATTCTGTAAAGAATTTAAAAAAAAATAGGTGAATTATTCATACACTTTTAACAGATTTGTTTAATTCTTATAATATAATGTAATTAAATACCAACGATTCTGTATGTAGGCAAATTTAACCAGAAATTCCTTCGATTGTGGAGTAGAACTTGATCAAGGCTCTTAAGAAAAGTGTCTCTTTTTTGCTGGAAAACCACAAGGACGTATTAATAGCAGGGGAGCCTTCAAACCATTTCTAGTAGCCTTAACTTTTAAAAAATCTAGACAATTAAAAGGCTCAGTGGAGAAGTATGACGTTTTATAAAGTAGATTACAACAATCCCGAACTGCTTTTATTTCAACTATATTTTTTAAATAAATACGATTTGCTTGTTTTTTTTGTGAGGCATGGTTTTCCCACAAAACGAAGTCGCTCTAGCTCATCTCTTTAACTTATACTTTTCCACTATTAGTAGTTTATACTTCCGTCACAAAATCTGGAAAATCGTAGGTTTTACCCTGATGTTTTAAAGATAGTTGCACCTGATGGTGGAAACTACATAAAAGTATCTTCAGGTTCGAAGTAGTAAATATTATTAGTTTCAATGGAAACCTTATTCAAGTTGATTATTTATATAAACTAAAACACTAAGAAATGACCAATTCTTGTTTTAGCTTGAGCAGTTGTCAAGCCAAACCGTCAAGAATTTTAATAAATCTTTTCACTGTTACCGAAACTCTTGCTACCAAGAGCTCTCTCAATAATAATTTTTGTTCGTCTCGACATTTTGCACAAAAAAATAAAAGAAAATCCACTGCAAAACACCCTAACCTTTAAATTTACCCTCGCAAAGAAAAATCTCAAACAAACTGACCTGTCGTAACTCGACGGTACTGCACCGATTACAGGATGTATCTCGGGCAAAAACGCCGCATCTGGTGCTTGCTTAGTAAAAATGCCGCACTTGCAATTTAGATACGGCATTATTATTAAACAAGCATTAGATATGGCGTTATTACGTACGATACGCCATTTTTACTAATTTTGCGATATAGATACCTAAGTAATGGAATTTCAAACTTATTGATGTAAAAAACAAGATTTGACCTTAAGTGCAGATAGGGCGTTTTTGCTAATCGTGGCAGTATCGTTCTATTGTGAGCTTATTCCAGTAATTTAAAAAAAAACATTTCAGACACGAATTGATAAAATTAATAGAAACAGGAGCCCACTAGACAATGAGACCATTAAAGAATAATTTTATCTAGCAAATATATATTATTTTCTTGACTATGATATGAAAAAAAATAGAAAACGAAGAGTTTCTTAACAAAAATGAAAATTAATTTTGTATTTTGAAATCTACTAACGACACATCGCAAAAAGTTAGTGGAGAAAAGAGGGCATGACCCTATGAAAAAATATTTGAGTATCTGTAAATTTTCACAAACATTTAGCATGATCTACATTATAATTTCAAATCTTACCTTAATATTTGAAAACTGTCGGAGTAATAAAAGACAAAACTCAAGATCTAGAAGAACTTTTGCGGAACTATGTTTATATTAATTCTAGCGAAGGAATTATCTTCTTCTATTCAATTTTTATAACACACAGCTATCACTTTTCAGGCATAAGTATAATAAGAGATCTGCCAGTGGGAAAAACGATGTACGATCATGCTTGCTTTCCTGCTCTTATGTTCAAACTCAATGAGAATATAGTATTGGATCAACTAGAGTACATTACTAATCCAAAGTATCTTCATGAATATGTTACCAATCACACTGGTCCCTTCGGAAGTATTGGTGAGCATTTGATCAAAATATTAACTGTCAAGGTCATGTCAGAAGTTGAATAATAAAATAAGGTGACAGATACATAACATTAAGTAGTGTAGTAGAGTGATATTGCATCAAATATACTCATAATATAAATGAGGATAATTAAGGGACATATACACGGTTCTAGTTATTTAGTAAACTTTAAAAGGGCTTTGATTCTATTTCGATGATTCGATTTGTATATAATATATAATGTGGTGAAACGATTTTATGCTTTATAACTCCTTTCACGTAGAACTAGTACCTACACTTTTCAATAATAGTTATATTTGCCATCTTACTGGCATATACTTTTTGAGTTGGTATATAACTAGCAAATAATTTACATTCTGTTTTTTAATATTTTTTGCTTTTGTGAATTTGTATCAATGTATTTGATATGAATCATTAATTTCAAACATTAATCTGGAAGCTCTATATTGCAACCAATTGTTGATTCTTTTAGGTGGTGTAGAAGCTTTGACATATATAAAAACGAATGTTTCAACTGATCCAGCTCCAGACATAGAGTTGATTTTTGTTGGAGGATCATTGAATACAGATTTCGGTTTTGTATTTAGGCGTATATTTAATGTGCCCCAGGCCATTTATGACAAAGTTTGGAAACCACTAGAAAAACAATATGTTGTTTCGGTGAGTATGAACAAGTTCACATTTCCTGCAACTCTTTAATCAATTATTTTTTTAGATCATACCAATGCTTCTTCATCCAAAATCAAAAGGTCACATTAAGCTCAGATCCAAAAGCCCTTTTGATGCTCCTAAATTCTACGTTAATTTTCTATCAGATTCTGAAAATCATGACGTAAAAACATTTATTGCATCAATCAGAGAAGTACAAAGAATAATGAAAACACCAGCTTATCAAAAGTTTGATGCTAGAATTGTTGATACTCCATTGCCTGGTGAGTATTATCTTCATCTATCAAAGACAATTCACAAAGCTTTCGATTCTTGCAAAAAATGAACCTTAATAAAATTATTTATATTATTTTAGGCTGTGAAACTATGAAATTTGACAGCGATGCCTATTGGGAATGCGCACTTCGTACCATTATAGGCAGTTTGTGGCATCAAGTTGGTACTTGCAAAATGGGTCCGAGGAATGATAGAGACGCAGTTGTAGATAATAAATTCAGGGTTCATGGCATTAACAAGCTCAGGGTTATAGACACTGGAGTTATACCTGTAACTTTATCAGCTCATACTGTGGGACCTGCCTACATGATTGGCGAGAAGGGTGCCGTTTTCATAAAAGATACATGGAAAAGTCAATGATGTGCCATTTTACATGTGCTGTGATTTATGTAATTATTATTTATTGATTGATTAAATTTAGGATAACTACAAATTCACAGCTTTTTATCACATGAATAGAAAATATGGCTGTTTTCTTCCTTTCCAAATAATGGTTTCTATAGGTCCTGAACCATTTTAATCAGTCTATCTCAACTTGCTTTGGTTAATAAATGGTAAAAGTTGAAGTTTTAGAAAACTAGCTCTTTGTTAGGTTTTTTAGCTTGCTTTTCGTGAATTTGGTGGCTATATTATGATTCTTACACACCGGTGAAAATGTAATATGTAAAATATCTACAATTTATGATGATGACAAAATGAGAATATAAATGTTTGTATCAGAAATAGGTATTATAGATATAGAATTGGAAGAGGAATGAAACATAGAATTTATTCGAGATGCAGAACTACATACAGCAAATTTTCTGGAGAATATCTCAGTCCGTAGTGTAGGCATCTCACCAAACATACAGGTGATTTCCTTCATATGCGTAGGTATCGCGGAGTATTAAATAGATGAGTATCACTTGGTATCCCTCAACCTTTCGTCACAGGTTACCTAACTTTTGTCTTATTTGAACAGAATATATTTAAAAATTCTGTTGTCTTAAAATTACCAACAAGGTACAAAACAAAGATGGCATATGGCGTCTTGAATGCAAATGCACCCTAAGCCCCTAAGAGTGACTACACTACAGCCACCTCCAGATATCTAATATTCGCTATGCTCTTATCACCCTATTCGGTACGAGCAAAGTCTAAGACTTGGTACGAGTATATTTCCACCATGAACCGATTAGCCAACATGAGTTTGAAATATTTATTTTCTTATATTTCGGTTGATACAGATCGTTTGTGAATCATTTGTGACGCATTTGTTTTTTCTGTGTCTCAATATTTAATGAATTATTAATTAGACTATTAAATAATTAACGCCTTTTAGCTAACACGTTTTTAAAATGGACCTTTCTCTATTTTTCAATCAATTTATCAGAAATCGTTTGTAAAACACAAATATAGTAATGATATCATTTGGACTCTCTATTGTTTTATAAAAATCTAAACTGATTTCAAAACTTGTAGATTCAGGCAACTATAACTGTACATTACTCTTAAATAGTCAATAAATATAATTTGTATGGAAACTCACAATACAAAATAATATTAATATAATAATATTAATTCTATTGGTGCTTGTAGTTGAGGAGATACGGTTTAATGGGAAAATTTACAGATGACATGTTACCCATAACGGACTGAAATTACCTCTTAATGGAAACTATATGAAAGTGTTGAACCTTTCAAGGGTAGTTTATTTGAAAACTTTGATTAAAAGCCTTGTTAGTTGATCTTCTGAAAAACACTTACTAGGTGTAACCATTAGTTATGTTGCGGTACTATTGATCAAATAGTGCATGCATGCAAGAACAAAAAGTATCCAAAAGTTCTTAAATTTATTGGGTCCTATCTATTGAGATAGGGCAGTGGTCCGCGATCATTAAACTGATGTTGTTGCAAATAGAGGGGTATGAAATAATGGCAGTAAACACGGGGAAAGAGGAATGTTTAATCGTTCATAAAGGGCAGACCGTAGCAATATAACGGTGGGCGCTAAGAGAGGTTTTAGTATGAGACGTTAAAATTAAAAAAATCCCGACGCCAGCGGAAAGGTAAATTTCTCAAAATTCATTGAATTGAAATTTGAACAACCTTTTCATTGGTATACCTACATGTCATTACGTGCGGATTGCCCAATTTTTAAAGTATGTAAATAGCCTGGTGGTTAGAGGTTGTTGTTTTGGCTGTTGAATATTGTTTGAGAATGAGCTGCGTTATCATTAATTTAATTTTGAACCGACCAATTGCACGATCGACCCTTCCGTATCGACGGTTGTCTTGACCGCGCAGGATTACTTCCTGTGAAAAGATGAAAATTTAGCTCAAGAAGATCCACGGGCGGACAGTAGCCAGTGTATATCGTTCGTTGTGGTTTACTGCCAATTCAATCTAATTTTTCACCACGTCGTGTACTCAAGTCTTCCGGTGTGAGTGTGCACCCAAAAGCAGCGCATGCGAACCAAAGTCAAAAAGGCGCCTCTATCAATTGAAGTCCAAAGAAGAATACGGTTAATGCAATTGTTTACTCCTTGGTTTTGCGTTCTAAAGTAAAGGGAAAAGTATCTTCATAATTATTATTACAGTCATTTATCGATACCACAAAAAAGTTATCGATCTCAAACAAATATAAAGCAGACAGGATTCGCGTTCCGCTTCAAGGCAGATTTTTTTTCGCCTATTTTTTATCAATAAATATACTTTTCTTAAATGTATATTTTTTTAATCAGGGTCTATATTATCATCTCCAGAAAATGCAAAATTACATAAAATTTATATTGAATTTTCATGTTTTACCGAGTGATTTCTTATTTTTTAAGTAATTAATATTTATAAACTACTTTTATGAGAGTTTATTTGTGTAAAAGAGCTAAACCATAGCTTAAATTCACAGCAATACACTGATTTATCGGGAATTGATTTAAAATTTTACAATAAGTCGGGCAATGCAACCCGCATTTATCCATTATCGATTTTTAAAATATTTCCTTTTCAGAAGTTTGAGAACTGAACATTGTGTTGGGTGGTCGCAAAAAAATTAGAAAAACGGTTAACTTTATAAAACCCGCCCACTAACGAAGGCGGCAAGAACCAAAATAGCATGGATTGTTTTATATTATATTCAACAACCCTTCCTTTCATGAACCAGACCTTGTTAACAAAATTCGGTTAAGTCAAACTTAAGTTATCGACACTTATATTCCGAAAATTTTTGCATCCTCTCCCGTCTTTATTTTAAATCCTACAATAAAAAAAACATATATCCAGAAGATGGACCATTATGGTAACATTAACGTGAGATTATTCATTTCTAAACTTATATTGGAAAATTTTCGAAAAAATCTCATTTGTTATACGATCGAAACTATTACGCCCCCTAGTGATGGACCTATGAATTAAAAAAATATTTCCAGCTCGATTTCCACAGAAGGATTTTTTCCCAATCTTCTACGACTATTAGTTCCTGAGATCCAGTACCCCGTCACCATTATTGAATCACCCGGTACATAGACAAAAATAGAGACATTTATATATGAACAGTCGCATTTCGGTTATGGTTTAGGCTTAGACTTAACTAGCAATATAAAAATTAATATGGCGAAGGACAGCTATGGGTTCAGTTACTGAAAATACACAAGGGTGTAGAACAGTTATCACCCTAAGCATCTAAGCTCTATCTACACGATATAAAGATAGATCTGTTGATTGCTGTCAAATCAAGTAATATCAATATAGTACCTACATACATCAGATGAATCAGAGAATTATGCTTCTATATTCTCTCGGTTAAATTCTTTAAGCACATATCCTTGTGTGTGGTAAATCAGTGGTTTCTTTCTAACGCAAGTATTCCGAAGATAAGTATCATCTTGTTCAAATGGAGTGAAGTTGTAAAAATTAGTCGTATTCTTTGGCAGCTTTTTCTTTAAAAGCGTCAATGCTAATAAAATGTATTTTTATGTTTTTTCATAAACATTACACTTGTTTACCAAGTAAAATTACAAATAATTACTGCCTCAACTTAAAGATTTTGGCATAAATAACAGAGTTCTATGAAAAACTCAGATGACACTTATCCATTATGAAATGCTTCTTTTCTAAAAAGTAGCTATAAAACAAACTCGGTATACGCTGTCTAATTGTTCGCTTATTTTTTTTTAAACTAAGCACTGGCCTTTGCTACGGTTTTTACTATAAATTAAAGAAGGTTTATGTGTTTCAAAATACATGCGAATACTTAAAGGAGTAATTCCATGCTCAGAATAAGCGGGTAGTTTATAATATTATACCTACAGGGTGTCCCACGGTCATGGCCTATTAGAAATTTCTGGAGAATGACTAAAGCTGTCGATCTGAAAATTTTATGGCTTCTATTAGACATTTCAAGCTATCTTTGGAAAATATTTTCATAAAAAAATCACTTCCGGTTTTGCCGGAAGTAATAACAACTTTGTTATTTCAAATAGGATACCTCATATTTTGATACATTTTTGAATTCTACACAAAATTTTGAGTAAAATGGATATACATTTCCCTATACTTAAAGTTAATAGTTTTAGAGCTATTTAATTTTATTCGTTAAAAATCGACAAATGCGAGTTGATCGAAAATATATCATAACTTTTTTGATATTTGCTTGATAAACATGGAGTTAAAATTTTTGGAATCTCTGCACATTGTTTTAAAGATTTTATTACGATTTTTCTTCATTTCCTGAGAAATTATTAGAGAAAAATCGATGTAAAGATGACGTAATTTCTAACGTTAATAACTTTCTTATTTCAAATAGAACTCCCTGTATTTTGTTGCACTAGCATATTCAAAATTAAAATACCTTTCTGTTGATGTAACCACTTCCATATCTAAAGCTGATAGATTAAAAGTTATTGAACAGTTTCCGATTTTTCAACAATTATTTTGTATTACCTTAACTTTGGAACGCATCAAAACGGTAACCATAGTTACCACTTATTTATATCAGTTTCAAAGTGAAAGATTAGATTGTCTCATTCATAGTTGTTTTATTGAAATTAATCACAATCATGAATCAAGAATACACAGATGCCGATCTGCTCAAAATTTTTGCAATTTATGGAGAGTGCAATAGGATTGTCAAGAGAACATGCAGGACGTTTAACGCCCGAAATCCGAATTTGCCGCCGATGACTGCAAAGAAATTTTGCCGGATTCAAGATCATTTTGTTCAATATGGCCAACAAAATGCTCCAAGAAATCGTGTTCCTCCGATTACCGCTGACGAAGCAACACAAATTACCGTATTGGCTTACTTTTACGGAAACCCTCAAGCGTCGATTCGAAGCGCTGAACACGACTTACGTGTTGCAAGATCGTCAATTCAAAGAATTTTAAAACAGCACAAAATGCATGACTTTAAGTTCACACAAGTTCAACATCTACACCCCCAAGATGGTCCTAGAAGAGTAGAATTTTGCGAAATGTTTCTTCTAAAAAACCAAGAAGACGAAAACTATGAAAAAAATAATTTGGACAAATGAAGCCAAATTTTCGCGAGAAGGAATCTTTAATTCAAAAAGTAAGCATTTCTGGGCAGACGCAAACCCACATTTGACGAAAGAACAAAAGTTTCAAGTTAAATTCAGTTTCAACGATTTTGCTCTTATAAAAGACAACGCACTTAAGTTTTATATTTACGAAGAAGTGCTGGACAGCGAAAAATATCTTGAAATATTGCGCACCATCGTTACAGACTTTGTAGATGACTTGCCAATCAACGAAGCCATAAGCTGCTGGTATCAGCTTGACGGAGCACCAGCTCATTGCAGCCATGAAGTTACCGAAGAACTTTATGAAATGTTTGAGGACAGGTGGCTTCGGCGCTTGTGTCCCTGGAATTGGGCACCAAGGTCACCAGATCTAACGCCCCTAGATTTTTATTTGTGGGGGGTCATAAAAGAAAAAGTTTATAATAACCGTCCTCCAGTGCAATCGACAGAATATCTGAGAAATCGGGTACAAAATGCTTTTGCAGATCTAGACCCTGCAGAAATAAGAAATGCAACATCTAGTGTGGAATCAAGACTTATTGCATGTTTAGAAGTAAATGGGGGGCACTTTGAACTCTTGCAAATTTACATTTAAAGTATTGTTTTGTTTTTTTGAATAGATTATTAAATTTGTTATTGTTTTAGTATTCCGTCGTTTTTTAATACATACTGTAGCATGCCAAAGTTAAGATAATTAAAATAATTTTTGAAAAAATCTGAAATTGTTCGATAACTTTTAAGATATCAGATTTAATTGCATTGCTTCATCAGCGGAAATCGGAAGAATACGATGTCTTGGAGCATTTTGTTGGCCTTATTGAACAAAATTATCTTGAATCCGGCAAAATTTCCTTGCAGTCATCGGCGGCAAATTCGGATTTCGGGCGTTAAACGTCCTGCATGTTCTCGTGACAATCCTATTGCACTCTCCATAAATTGCAAAAAGGTTGAGCAGATCGGCATTTGTGTATTCTTGATTCATGATTGTGACTAATTTCAATAAAAAAACTATGAATGAGACAATTTCTAATTTTACACTTTGACAATGATATAAATAAGTGGTAACTATGGTTACCGTTTTGATACGTTCCAAAGTTAAGGTAATACAAAATAATTGTTGAAAATCAGAAATTGCTCAATAACTTTTAATCTATCAGCTTTAGATATGGAAGTGGTTACATCAATAGAAAGATATTTTAATTTTGAATATGCTATTTAACAAAATACAGGGTGTTCTATTTGTAATAAGAAAGTTATTAACGTTAGGAAATTAAGTCATCTTCACATCGATTTTTCTCTAATAATTTCTCAGGACATTAAGAAAAATCATAATGAAATCTTTAAAATAATGTGCAGAGATTCCAAAAATTAAACTCCATGTTTATCAAGCAAATAACAAAAAAGCTATGATATATTTTCGATCAACTCGCATTTGTCGATTTTTAACGAATAAAATTAAGTAACTCTAAAACTATTAACTTTAAGTATAGGGAAAGGTATATCCATTTTACTCAAAATTTTGTGTAGAATTCAAAAATGTATCAAAATATGAGGTATCCTAATTGAAATAACAAAGTTGTTATTGCTTCCGGCAAAACCGGAAGTGATTTTTTTATGAAAATATTTTCCAAAGATAGTTTGAAAGTTTGAAATGTATAATAGAAGCCAAAAAATGTTCATATCGATAGCTTTTGTCATTCTCCAGAAATTTCTAATAGGCCATGACCGTGGGACACCCTATATAACTGTTGGGTCAAAAGTCAACCATAAGGGAGATATCGCGCTTCAAATGTCTTTATTTTGATCTTAAAAACGAAAAGATATTGAACAATAAAATTTTATGAACGTATTACTATTATAAAATCATAATTTTTGCATATTTATTCTTCGTTTTAATGAGTAGTGGGGGAATGAATCAGACTACTAGACTATCAATATTCTTATCTAAATTTAAAGAAAAACATAACGCAATGGCATGAAAAAAATGATAGCCTGTTTTATTTAGAAACTGCTTGACCCCTGCAATTTTTCCATAAAACTTCCGCTTCCAAATAAAAAAAATCCCGATGGCCTGTAGTCAGCGGAAAGGTAAATTTTTCAAAATTCATTGATTTGAAATTTTAACAACCTTTTCATTGGTATACGTACATATTATCGCATGTGTCGTATATTAAATAAAATTGTCATAGCCTTGCGGTTAGAGGTTTTTGTTTTGGCTGTTGAATATAAAGCAGACAGGGTTCGAGTCCACTTCAAGGCAGATTTTTTTTTCGTCTATTTCTTTTCAATAAATATACTATATATTTTTTTAATCAGGGTCTATATTAAGATCTCCAGAAAATGTACAATTACATCAAATTTATATTGAGTGTTAATGTTTTATCAATATTTGTTATTTTTCTTTATTAATTTTTATTTTTTTACCTGTGTATTTTATGAAAAATTGCTTTAAACAAAAGTTGTAGATACTGATTATATGTATAACCTAAAATTATTTTTCATAATATTTACACTACTGCTCTTTTTTGATAATTTTTTAAATGTTTGAATGGTCGCCATTTCGAAACTACTTACCCGATATTGCCCAATAACGAACTCGACCGAGATATTTGAGAGATTGATTTTTGTAGCAAATTTGAGCTTGATACCTTCAAAACTGCGACCTCTATCGTGTTAACAAATTTCGTAATATCCCATATATATATATATATATATAAACTTTTGAACCAAATGTTTTTTTGGACTAACTTATAGACATATAACAACATGCCGTTGAAATTTTTTCGAAATTCAAAAGTGTGAACGATCGCAATAGGTATATTTCTATAAGAAATTTACCTACAAATTTTTTCGAAATTCAAAAGTGTGAACGATCGCAATAGGTATATTTCTATGAGAAATTTACCTAAAAATCCCGATGGTCTGTAGTCAGCGGAAAGGTAAATTTTTCAAAATTCATTGAATTGAAATTTTAACAACCTTTTCATTGGTATACCTACATGTTATTAAATAAAATTGTCATAGCCTTGCGGTTAGAGGTTTTTGTTTTAGCTGTTGAATATAAAGCAGACAGGGTTCAAGTCCACTTCAAGGCAGATTTTTTTTCATCTATTTCTTTTCAATAAATATACTATATATTTTTTTAATCAGGGTCTATATTAAGATCTCCAGAAAATGTACAATTACATCAAATTTATATTGAGTGTTCATGTTTTATCAATATTTGTTATTTTTCTTTATTAAATTTTATTTTTTTACCTGTGTATTTTATGAAAAATTGCTTTGAACAAAAGTTGTAGGTACTGATTATATGTATAACCTAAAATTATTTTTAATAATATTTACACTACTGCTCTTTTTTGATGATTTTTTTAAATGTTTGAATGGTCGCCATTTTGAAACTACTTACCCGATATTGCCCAATAACGAACTCGACCGAGATATTTGAGAGATTGATTTTTGTAGCAAATTTGAGCTTGATACCTTCAAAACTGCGACCTCTATCGTGTTAACAAATTTCGTAATATCCCATATATATATATATATATATATATATATATATTGATTTTGTATTCTTGACTGGATTTATAATAAATAAAAAGATGTTCTTGGGGATGCAGTCATATATTCAATAAAATTCTTTGACTGAAGCCGAGCTTTCGAGAATGTTTATTCTCTTCTTCAGGGCAAACTACAAATCGTTACAAAATTATTTCAACAACAAATTAATAGTATTATAAAAATACTTACAATCGTGAATTTATAATAAATTAACCAAAAACAGGAAAGATTTCATATTCATCAATTACAAATGTCATTATTTATATTTGTCATGGTAACACAATAAGTAAAAAAGTATCTAGATTTTGTTGATACAAATGAATATTACTGAATGATCTTTATATGTTTGTGGCTATTTGAACAAGGAGCACAATTAAATTAAAATTATTATTAAGGCAGATACAGGTTCAGTTTAAAAAAAAAAAAAATGTAATTTAAGAATATTGCATAAATACTTATATATATATATACCCATACATAGACTAAATTACGTTTAATCTAGGCTTGAACTGACAGTTATAAGAAAAAGATACATAATATTATTTAAAATTTATATATAAGTGTAATCATATTCTCTCACAATACGAAACATATAAACATGATTATTCTGAAAGTGCACTGATACTTATTCACTCAAAAAAGGCCGATTTCTCTCACTAATCAACCTCTAAATTTTTGGGTGAAATAGATGTTTTGAAATCCTAAAACACTTTTTAATGTTCTTTCAAATATTCATAAATATTCAAAATAATATATAAAATCTTATTCTCTCACAATACGACATAAGAATGAAACATTTTGAAAATCATTCACTTTTCCAGAAAACAAGCTGATATCTCTCACTAATCAGCATGCATATTTTCGAAAACATTAAATGTTATGAAAATCTTTCATAAATAGATTATACATTTAATCTCAAATAAACATATAATGAATTTTAAGAGAATAATTATCTTTGATCAACTAAATTTCTCTCACTAATAAGTTGATCTAAATATTTCTATTGTTTATTGAAAACTAAGATTCTAAAGTTAATTACTATAAAATCAGTTAAGACCAGTCCTTCGTCTATATATAAGTACATATATCCCATACACATTAATCAATTTATAACCAATATACATATATACACATACATACATAAATACATATATAAACAAAAAATAAATATTACATGTCAAGTATAGGTACATATTACATACCTAACTATACATAAATATTTATATATATATTAATTTTGAGATACATCTGGAGAAAAATTATTATAATTATCATTATATAATTTTAGAATATAAGAATAAATGGAACTAAGTCCCTTTATATCTGATCGTTTATTCATAGTGTTATTATGTTTCTTAATATTCACCATTTCTAAGAAACCACGTTTAAAATAATTTTTCTCAGAACATAGTGCAATAGTATTATCAAAATCAATACTATGTTTCTTACTGATAGCATGTTCTGTCAAGGCACAAGATTTTTTATTTCGTCTAATATCACTTTTATGAGATGTAATCCTTCCCGAAATATTTCTGGAAGTTTGACCAATATATGATAATTCACAGTCTAGGCAATTTACTTTATATACTACTCCAGATTTTTCTGTTATTTTTAAAGGAGTCTTTAATTTAGAAAATAAACTAGATACTGTTTTTACATTCTTTATCGAAATTATAACATTATACCCCTTAAAAATATTAACAAGTTTACTAGTGAGTTCATTGATGTAATGTAGAGATCTATAGATAGGTAAAATATTATTTGCATTAGAAATATTATTAGGATTTGGTGCGTTATTGGGAACTATTTCATTAATTTCAAGATTAAGTGTAGGATGCATCAAACATTTGTTTATCAATTTTAGAGGAAAAGAATTTTCTAGTAACATTTGTTTTAATTTATTTAAACTTTCATTTCTATATAAATTATGTGAAAGTTTGATAGCTCTACTTTTTAATGCCATAATTAAGTTAATTTTCATTTTTTGTGGATGATAGGAGAAAAAATTTTTATGTATCTATTACTGCATATAGGCTTTCTGTACCATTTTGTACGTAATATACCTGCATTATCTCTACATACCATCATATCTAAAAAAGGAAGACATTGTTCACTTTCTAGTTCAACTGTAAACTGAAGATGTTCATTATAAGTATTAAAAATATTTAATGTTTCATCAACTTTATTTGAGGGTAAAGCCAATATTAGATCATCAACATATCGTTTGATAAATGGAATTGGGAAAGAAATTTTCGTTTTTGAAACTTGTATCAATTCATCTAGGACATAATTTACTAAAATAGGTGATATGGTTGAACCCATTGGAGTGCCAAAAATTTGTTTATAATATTCGTCATTGAAAATAAAAAAATTTAAAAAAAAAAAAAAAAAAAAAAAAAAAAATTTTGAAACCTTTGAATTGATCCTTAAATTCATTTTTGATTCAAATTTTTTTATTTTCAATGACGAATATTATAAACAAATTTTTGGCACTCCAATGGGTTCAACCATATCACCTATTTTAGTAAATTATGTCCTAGATGAATTGATACAAGTTTCAAAAACGAAAATTTCTTTCCCAATTCCATTTATCAAACGATATGTTGATGATCTAATATTGGCTTTACCCTCAAATAAAGTTGATGAAACATTAAATATTTTTAATACTTATAATGAACATCTTCAGTTTACAGTTGAACTAGAAAGTGAACAATGTCTTCCTTTTTTAGATATGATGGTATGTAGAGATAATGCAGGTATATTACGTACAAAATGGTACAGAAAGCCTATATGCAGTAATAGATACATAAATTTTTTCTCCTATCATCCACAAAAAATGAAAATTAACTTAATTATGGCATTAAAAAGTAGAGCTATCAAACTTTCACATAATTTATATAGAAATGAAAGTTTAAATAAATTAAAACAAATGTTACTAGAAAATTCTTTTCCTCTAAAATTGATAAACAAATGTTTGATGCATCCTACACTTAATCTTGAAATTAATGAAATAGTTCCCAATAACGCACCAAATCCTAATAATATTTCTAATGCAAATAATATTTTACCTATCTATAGATCTCTACATTACATCAATGAACTCACTAGTAAACTTGTTAATATTTTTAAGGGGTATAATGTTATAATTTCGATAAAGAATGTAAAAACAGTATCTAGTTTATTTTCTAAATTAAAGACTCCTTTAAAAATAACAGAAAAATCTGGAGTAGTATATAAAGTAAATTGCCTAGACTGTGAATTATCATATATTGGTCAAACTTCCAGAAATATTTCGGGAAGGATTACATCTCATAAAAGTGATATTAGACGAAATAAAAAATCTTGTGCCTTGACAGAACATGCTATCAGTAAGAAACATAGTATTGATTTTGATAATACTATTGCACTATGTTCTGAGAAAAATTATTTTAAACGTGGTTTCTTAGAAATGGTGAATATTAAGAAACATAATAACACTATGAATAAACGATCAGATATAAAGGGACTTAGTTCCATTTATTCTTATATTCTAAAATTATATAATGATAATTATAATAATTTTTCTCCAAATGTATCTCAAAATTAATATATATATAAATATTTATGTATAGTTAGGTATGTAATATGTACCTATACTTGACATGTAATATTTATTTTTTGTTTATATATGTATTTATGTATGTATGTGTATATATGTATATTGGTTATAAATTGATTAATGTGTATGGGATATATGTACTTATATATAGACGAAGGACTGGTCTTAACTGATTTTATAGTAATTAACTTTAGAATCTTAGTTTTCAATAAACAATAGAAATATTTAGATCAACTTATTAGTGAGAGAAATTTAGTTGATCAAAGATAATTATTCTCTTAAAATTCATTATATGTTTATTTGAGATTAAATGTATAATCTATTTATGAAAGATTTTCATAACATTTAATGTTTTCGAAAATATGCATGCTGATTAGTGAGAGATATCAGCTTGTTTTCTGGAAAAGTGAATGATTTTCAAAATGTTTCATTCTTATGTCGTATTGTGAGAGAATAAGATTTTATATATTATTTTGAATATTTATGAATATTTGAAAGAACATTAAAAAGTGTTTTAGGATTTCAAAACATCTATTTCACCCAAAAATTTAGAGGTTGATTAGTGAGAGAAATCGGCCTTTTTTGAGTGAATAAGTATCAGTGCACTTTCAGAATAATCATGTTTATATGTTTCGTATTGTGAGAGAATATGATTACACTTATATATAAATTTTAAATAATATTATGTATCTTTTTCTTATAACTGTCAGTTCAAGCCTAGATTAAACGTAATTTAGTCTATGTATGGGTATATATATATATAAGTATTTATGCAATATTCTTAAATTACATTTTTTTTTTTTTTAAACTGAACCTGTATCTGCCTTAATAATAATTTTAATTTAATTGTGCTCCTTGTTCAAATAGCCACAAACATATAAAGATCATTCAGTAATATTCATTTGTATCAACAAAATCTAGATACTTTTTTACTTATTGTGTTACCATGACAAATATAAATAATGACATTTGTAATTGATGAATATGAAATCTTTCCTGTTTTTGGTTAATTTATTATAAATTCACGATTGTAAGTATTTTTATAATACTATTAATTTGTTGTTGAAATAATTTTGTAACGATTTGTAGTTTGCCCTGAAGAAGAGAATAAACATTCTCGAAAGCTCGGCTTCAGTCAAAGAATTTTATTGAATATATGACTGCATCCCCAAGAACATCTTTTTATTTATATATATATATATATATATATATAAACTTTTGAATCAAATGTTTTTTTGGACTAACTTATAGACATATAACAACATGCCGTTGAAATTTTTTCGAAATTCAAAAGTGTGAACGATCGCAATAGGTATATTTCTATAAGAAATTTACCTAAAAATAAAATGTAAAGCAAAGGCAACTTTTTTTACCAGTGTATTTTATGAAAAATTGCTTTAAACAAAAGTTGTAGGTACTGATTATATCTATAACCTAAAATTATTTTTAATAATATTTTGAATGGTCGCCATTTTGAAACTACTTACCCGATATTGCCCAATAAGGAACTCGACCGAGATATTTGAGAGATTGATTTTTCTATCAAATTTGAACTTGATACCTTCAAAACTGAAAACTGCGACCTATATCGTGTTAACAAATTTCGTAATAATCTCATATATATATATATATATATATATATATATATATATATATACTTTTGAACCAAATGTTTTTTTGGACTAACTTATAGACATATAACAACATGCCGTTGAAATTTTTTGGAAATTCAAAAGTGTGAACGATCGCAATAGGTACATTTCTATAAGAAATTTACCTAAAAATAAAATGTAAAGCAAAGACAAATTCCAGTGAATGAATAATTTTACACTATTGCAATATTTTCCTTACATAGCGAACGTAATAGCGGTAGTAAAGTAAAAATGCTCTGGTCAAATCGGGCTACCACTCATTTTTTTCAGCATGTCAAGACAAACAACAATGGTCACGTACCATTTTTTCGCAAGATAAAAGGTTTAGCCAGAATCTGAAGAAACATGTGGAAAATACGGAACTTTATTGAAACATTATTTTTTTGTGCTTTTTCTCAGAGAGGGCGATATGTAGGCCGTTTTCGCGCTATAGTCTTGAGTAAATCACGTTTTTTGGCTATAGCTCAACACCCAGTGTATACAGGATTCTCATTCAGTGCCACCGGCGAGTGATATTGGTAACAAAAAAAATAAAAAAGAAAGCAACAAAATACACCGATCCATTTCCGAGATAATGCTGTCACAGACAGACAGACGGACAGACAGACCAATGGCTGAAAATATGTTTATTAGACTTAGAAAACTCTGAAACGTCAAAATTTGTAAAAATCTCGATGACGAAAATTTAACACGATTATAATACTTTCCTTATACAGCTACTATAGTAGCGTAGGAAAGTAAAAAGAAATTAACTGAGCATTTCAATTAAACCAATAATAAGAAACGACTTACAAAGTAACAGCAGCCAACACGATTCATTTTCTCATAAAAATTTCGACATGCATTTTTTTTTACTTTCCTACGCTACTATAGTCGCTGTATAAGTAAAGTATTGTAATCGTGTGAAATTTTCGGTATGGAGATTTTTACAAATGTTGACGTTTCAGAGTTTTCTAAGTCTAATAAACTTATTTTCAACCATTGGTCTGTCTGTCTGTCTGTGAAAGCATTATCTCGGGAACGGAACGGTGTATTTTCTTGCTTTCTTTATTATTTTGTTTGGTACCAATATCAATCGCCGGTGGCACTAATTGAGAATCCTGTATGCACTGGGTGTTGAGCTATAGCCAAAAAACGTGATTTTAATTAAACTTGCCTAAAGTATTCTTCTGAGAGCCCTTTACCACCCACATATAGCGCCATCTCTGAGAAAAACATAAAAAAAGTTATGCTTGAATAAAATTCCGTGTTTTCCACATGTTTCTTCAAATTCTGGCTAGCCGTTTCATGTTGCGAAAAAATGTTACATAACCATTGTTGTTTGTCTTGACATACTATAAAATGAGTGGTAGCACGATTTGACCGGAGGATTTTTTCTTTACTACCGCTATTATCGTTGCTATAGAAGGAAAGTATTGTAATAGAGTAAAATTTGTCATTCACTGGAATTTGCCTGCGAGCAGTAGGAAAGTCGTGTGAGTGGACACACCAGATTTTTTAATTTGGAAAGTTTTATGGAAAAGAAATATAAGAAAATTAAAAGTTTTTAAATAACCAAGCTATCAACATTTATTTTCCATGACATTACATAAGTTTTTCGTCAATTCTAGTCAAGAAGAATAATAGGGGTAGTCTAATTCAATCCCCACTAGGTACTAATTTTAAGGAGGTGAAAAAATATGCATAAATTGTGTTTCTATAATAGTAATACTTTCATAAAATTTTATTGTTTTATAACTTTTCGTTTTCAAGATAAAAAAAATAAATATTTTTCCGCCATATTTGTAGCGGGATATCCCTTAATGGTTGACTTTTGACCTAACGTTTATACCTACCTATAATAAACTACCGTTAAGATTTTCGCTTTTGTTTTGTAACATCGCGTATGCCCACCTACTGTTTCTAAAGAAACTGGAGAAAAAATATATCTTGTAATCAAGTCGTACGAAATATTTTCGATGGCTTACAATGCTAACGCTAACAAAACATCTTCTGCAAGAAAATAATCTACAAAGGCCCACAGAAAAACCTACGGTTATATATGTCTATCTTCTAAAATAACTCACAGAAATTGATTTTTATATTATACATATTATTAAAAAATTCAAAAATATTTTCGACCACTAAAACGATATAGCTATGGAATAGACAGTGCCATGCCAAGATCGTGCACGTCAAACGCACCAGTGACAAAGAGTACTTGTTGGGAGAAAGAAAGTCACGTGCTCTGACACATCATCTCCATAGTTACTTACTGGTACGACAATGACAGATCCTCCATAAATCATGCATAAATCTCTGTGGACTCCAGTCGGCCCGCTTCTCATTGCTCAATGCTTATTCCGTATATTTGTTGATATAATTCAATTTTTGTGACATAATTTTGACAAATATAGCACCTATATATTTTGATCAAATTAAATGTTAGTTACGTTGGGCATTTAATTTAGATAAAATTTAAATAATGTCTTAGAAATTATCACTCATTTAAATTATCTACATGTTTGTTTACAAGATTGCATTTATCTCTCTCTGGTGTATTTCTCATTTCATTTGTGAATATTATCTTTGACTTTGTTTATCAGAGCAGTTCGAAGTCAGGACCAGCCAACTGTACAAAAATTTATTTAACAGACGGAGTAGTAAAATCACGTATTCTGTCTGACAGGTAATGTTTTCTCCCGAACATTTAAGATATAGAATATTAAAATTTCTAAATTTTGTTAGTGATTATGGATGAACATATTCATTTAAGTTATTCTTTATCATGAATAAATATAATACATAAATATAATGAATATAATGTAATATTAATAAGAAGTATATACAGTTTTATTTATGAATCAATATCTAAGTGTCGCTTGGTACGCCAGTGCATCCGGGTAGATTTAGCTCACAAAACCTTTCATGATCGTCACGAGATTACTTTATCTGTTCAGTAATCCAATTACAGTACATATTTAATTAAGAGCCTTATCTATTCCTTTTATTATAACTATATAGATACTCATACAAAGTAAAAGACTTCCGTATTTTCAAAACGTAAACACGGAACATTCATATTGAGTTATTTACTTTTGTTACAGAATACATTAAATTTCATTCATGTGTTAGTATATTTTTAATATGACTCACCCATCGTGATCAATAAAACCAAAGTTGACATGTCCAGTGTCACGCTTGAAGAAAGCTAATCGTTCTTTTTGCTGGAAAGTTGGATATGGATGACAATGCATTGTATCCTGTAATCTGGAGCCAGACCGAACTTCACTTTCACTTCCCGAGTATCTGAAATATAAAAATTCTAATGGTAATTTCAAGATGGAAAAACAACACGCGTTGTATTGACTAAATTCAAATTTCTGATGCAATGATTAGTGTGTTTGAAAGTTTCGCTAGTTTTGGTTGGTTTCGATAAACACAACGCTTGTTGTGTATTGTATCTTGAAATCAACATAACATTATATAAGCTTACAAGTAGAAATATAAATAACTTAAATAAGCTGAGACCGACTACATTAGATTCTGCACTGAAATGTATAAAATAATAACTCATAGTGTAAGAATCATGGAGATTTGAAAGTTTGGCAAGGGATAATCTATCAGCTGCAAGTAGATTCTCAAATTATTTATTATTATTGATAACTCTAGGTAAAAGGGAATTCCGTGAGAGAAAGAATAACACTTTCCGTAGGAATCGATTAGTATACCTTGCTACCACAATACAGGCACTACAACTAGGCAACGACCGTGTCTGATTTGGGAAAATTGGTTATGGACTGGAATAGAAAATCTCATAAGAATCATAATTATACAAAAAGGCTTTTAATTCAGAAACCCCGTCATTAATACGAACGCAATCAGATTTATAGCTTTTAAATCGATACGCAACTTTCTGGTAGAAATATTTCGAATTATATCCATTTGTTTTCAATATGAATAGATAAATTAATTTTCTCAGAGATCTATCTGCAAATGCGTTATACCTATACTTATGAAAAAATCTGCTGGTATGAATGTTTCAAGAAATTAAGAGTATGCTCTACAAGATTGGTTAAGAAAAAAAGTTTTACCTTTCGAAGGGAGTTTTGAGAGGGATATAACCCTAAAAATATGAAAAGAAAACAAAATTACAGTCAAATTGTATACCTCTTCCGTTTGGGAATTTGGTCCAAAAATTGAAAGGATTCAAAAAAAGATACTTGGTGCAGTGAAGCAGGAATACACGTTTATAGTAAGCATTGAAGATTAAACCATTTCTTCTAATACCCCTTCGATGTACTATGGTATTTTGTAATAATAAAATGACAAGTGTTCAGTTTTACCCAAAAATTTAAATATTTTATTAGGTAGAGGAATGAAATAGGATCTTGACGACAAAATGTCTAATACTTGGAAATCATTACGTACTCACAAGTTAAGTCGTTTCTGGTAAAAACAATGACATTCTGTTCAATAAAGGATGTTGAAACCGTTCAAAATAGCTTTGGGAGAAATGTATAATTTCATCTCTATATTTTGTGAGCCATTATATCCGTATTATACAGAACATTCACGAAGTATTGAAACGTCGCATCTCTAAAATATAAATACCTATATGAGGAAAAAACTCCGAAATTTAGCTTTATTTAATTATACGATATTTAGAGGAAAAAATGATTTTTTAATCTTCCTAAAATTTTATTTTATCTTATAAAAATGGCTATATTCTCCGGTATTATTTTTGAAAACACGGATCTCTAAACAATGAATGAACAACAGCTTAGGTATAAGGAAACAATTAAAACAGAGACCCCTTGATATAGAACAAAGAGATCGACATTATTACAAAAAAAAACTAATTGAAGAATCTTACGTTCCTTTTGCAGCCTCACTAACATTAGCCTATAAAAAAGAAGATGGAAAAAATACTAGATTATGCTTTGATTTTCGCGATGTAAATAAAATGGTAGTTCCTCAATCAAACCATTACCTTTAATTGAGAATTTAATGGTAAAGACAAGAAACTCTGTTTCTCCACGCTTGGTATTAATTCAGCATTCTGGTCTTTCCTTTAAGAATTGAAGATAGGAATAAAAGAGCATTTATTACTCAAGAGAACCATTATCACCATATTTTTAAAGAAAACTATGTAACGTTATTAGGAAACATGGATTATCAGATTTCACTGTAAATTTCTTTGACAATATTTTAGTTTTTTTTTACACATTTATAGATTACATGAAACACTTCTCATTGTTGTTGGAAGCTATTTCAAAGGAGGGCTTTAGATTATCTAAAGTTCTCAAAGGTAAATTTGCTCTATAGTCCGTGAAATATTTAGACCATGTAATAAAAATTAACTCAATCAATCCACTGAAACATAATTTAATTGCTATTAAAAAAATTCCTTTCCCAAAAACACAAAAAAGAAGTTATTCAATTTTTTGTAAAATTTATTTTTATGGGAAATATGTACCGAATATATCCATCATATTAAATTTTCTACACAATTTGTTGAGAAGTGACCAAAAATTTAAATGGACATAAAAAGGTCAAGAATTGTGAAATAGGTACTATAAAGAGATTTCTTTGTTCAAAACCCATCTTAACAATCTTTTATACAGATCTACCAATACATATTTATACAGACGCTAGTATGCAGGGCATAAGTGCTGTCTTGAAACAACTACAACATAATGGAGAAGAAAAGCCTTGTGCCTATTTTTGAGAAAATTAAATGATACTCAAAAACGAAAAAAGGCTATATATCTAGAATGTTTAGCAATAAAAGAAGCGGTAAGATATTGTCAGCACTGGCTCATTGGGGAAAAGTTTACGGTTTTTTCAGATCATAAACCTCTAGAAAAGATGAATATAAAAAGCAAGAATGGACGAAGAACTGGGTGATCTGACATACTATCTATCTCAATTTAATTTTGATGTAATATATTCCCAAGGAAAATATAACCTAGAAGCTGATAGTTTGAGCAGTCATAAGAATTGTAAATATTATCAAGCTGGATGATATCCGTAATGACCAAGATAAAAATGAATATATAAAACAAAATAAAAACAAATTGAGCTTAAAAAATAAAATATACTATAAGAAGATAGGAGAAAAGGAAAAGATTGTACTGACTGAAGAATTTAGTAGAAGAATTATAAGAAAGGTACATTATATTTACTGTCACATAGGAATAAAAAAATGGAAAGCAATATAAAACCATTTTTATAGCCAAAAACTTGACACATACATATATATGTCTAACCTTGGTCCCGCCACTTATCCTTTTGAAATTATGTAACGAGACACCATTGAAGGATTTGGTGGTTCACGTTCGACAAAAACATATTTACATCTTCTGGTAAACCACTTTACTAGATATGCCAACATTTTGATATCAAAAACTCAAAACTCCAATGATTTAATAAAACTTGAGAAAAATGTAACACAAGAAAATAAAATTGGCATGATTCTATCTGACCAAAATCCAGGGATAAATTCAAAAAAATTCAAGAACTTTTTGGAAGTAGAAATTATTCCCATTATTTTCACCGCAGTAAACCTTTTTTCTAACGGTTTAAATGAAAGATTAAACCAAAAGTTGGTCAATAAAATAAGATGTCGCATTAATGAAAATAAGGATAGATTTTCCTGGATGACAAAAATATAATGAAACAGAGCACACTGTAACCGGATTTTCACCAAAATATTCATTAGATAGAAAATATATATATATATATATATATATATATATATAATGAGTTTTTAATGATTGGGGTTTCAGTCAAAATACCAATAAAATTAAAACTCTTTAGTCAATGTCGATCTTTCGGTAACGCTTGTTACCTTCATCGGGACAAACTAAAATAACGAACAAATTAATTATAACAAAAAATATCAATAATATGAACTACTTACAATCTTGAGATTAATGAAATTCACCAGCTACAAACATTTGTTATTATGCATTTAACTTTATGATTGAGTTTTCTATGTTTCATAATTACAAGTTACTATGGAATTACGCATACTAAGATAAATCTATGTATGTAGCTAATAAAAATGAAACACACTTCAGAAGTTAATCACAGGAAATATTATTTAAAAAATGAATATAATATAAAAATATGGCATTATCTTGTATAATATGAAACAATATATTAATTTAGAGAAACATCAGATGGCACACTACGATAATTATCATTATATAATTTTAAAATATATGAGTAAATTGAACTAAGTCCATTTATATCCGAACGTTTATTCATAACGTTTGTTTCTTTTTGAATATGAATCATTTCCAAGAAACTTCGTTTAAAAATGTTCTTTTCCGAACATAGAACAATTGAGATTTCAAAATCTATAGTGTGCTTTTTGTTTATGGCATGTTCGGTCAAGGCACATGACGGCTTTTTACATCTTGTTACCTTCATCGGGACAAACTAAAATAACGAACAAATTAATTATAACAAAAAATATTAATACTATGAACTACTTACAAGCGTTACCGAAACATCGACATTGATTAAAGAGTTTTAATTTTATTGGTATTTTGACTGCAACCCCAATCATTAAAAATTCATCATTAATTAGACAGTCAAGAATTTAAAATTCATTTTAAATACACTATGGGGTTTTATATTGACATTCAACATCGTTATGGAATTGCCGTCGTAAGTTTATTGAAACAGTGGGCCAATATTAACACCAAATTGGCAGTTCTACAAAACAGAAAAGTTTTTCTACTGAAATGCAGATCTCTTAATCTCTTCCCCAATCACATCGGAAATGGAATTAAAGCAATTGACACGATGATTGGACACACAAGAGGTAGAACAGGTCAGAAAATTCAAAATTTCAACATCAAACTGAAGAAAGACATTTTGAATATAGAAATTAAAGTAACTTTTAGTAACATTAATTTATTTGAAAAAGAATTAGATTCAGTTATAAAGAAAACCAGATTAACATTGCATTTAAATATCGTTAGCGAATATAGTCGAAGACTTTCTGTTAAATATAATCAAAAGTTTAAGAACATTAAAGATAAGAACGTCAGAAAATTGAATAATTTGAAGGATCAGACAATTTCTAAAATTAAAACCAATCCTAAATGGTTAAAAAATTTAACAAATATTGCATTGCCAGATGACACTAAACTAATTCTGTCATTAGGTCCAAAATTTTCAATTCCACCTTCTATTAAAGATATAAATATCCCATATATGCTGTCAGAAAATATTAGTGAATTCATAAATGGACATAAGATTCCACTTAATTATATCCTTGTTAGTTTTGATATGGTATCCCTATTCACAAATTTACCTTTTCCAGTAATTTTAGATTGTCTTAGAAGAAAATGGGATGATATAAAAAACTGTTGTTCACTAAACTTTGAAATATTCAATATATTTCTTGAATTTATTTTCGATTCTAATGTCCTTATTTTTAATGAAACATATTATAAGCAAATATTTGGTACACCAATGGAATCTACAATATCACCTATTCTTGTTAATTATGTTTTAGATGAACTCATACAGACTTCAATAGATAAAATATCTTTTCCGATACCATTTATCAAAAGATATGTGGATGATTTAATACTTGCCTTACCATCAGATAAAATTGATGAAACCTTAGGTATCTTTAACAATTATAATGAACATCTTCAATTCACTGTTGAAGTAGAACAGGAGCAAAGTCTTCCTTTCTTAGATCTGAAAGTTTGTAGGGATAATACAGGCTTACTACGAACAAAGTGGTATAGAAAACCATACTGTAGCAATAGGTATATTAACTACCACTGGTATCATCCAAATAAAATGAAAATTAACCTTATTAATGCTTTGAAAAACAGAGCCATAAAACTATCCCACAAAACTTTTGTTAATGAAAATTTATCAAAATTAAAAAGTATATTAATCGAAAATTCATATCCTATTAAATTGATAAATAAGCTCTTGAGTCATACCCAACCTAACTTAAATAATGTTGATAGAATTTTGGAAATGTCTTTAAATGAAAATAATATTATTGATCAATCACAACCTCGCTCAAATACTCTTCCTATATACAGTTCTCTCTATTTTATTGATGAATTAACCAATAAACTTATTAATGTTTTTAAAGGATATAATATTTTATTTGCAAAAAAGAATATAAAAGTAGTTTCTAAGTTATTTTTAAACGTAAAAACACCTTTAAAAACAACAGAAAAATCTGGAATAGTATATGAGATCAAATGTAATGATTGTGATTTATCATATATAGGTCAAACTTCTAGGAGTTTATCAGGAAGAATTACGTCTCATAAAAGTGATATAAGATGTAAAAAGCCATCATGTGCCTTGACCGAACATGCCATAAACAAAAAGCACACTATAGATTTTGATAACTCAATTGTTCTATGTTCGGAAAAGAACATTTTTAAACGAAGTTTCTTGGAAATGATTCATATTCAAAAAGAAACAAACGTTATGAATAAACGTTCGGATATAAATGGACTATAAATGTTTCTCTAAATTAATATATTGTTTCATATTATACAAGATAATGCCATATTTTTATATTATATCCATTTTTTAAATGATATTTTCTGTGATTAACTTCTGAAGTGTGTTCCATTTTTATTAGCTACATACATAGATTGATCTTAGTATGCGTAATTACATAGTAACTTGTAATTATGAAACATAAAAAAATCAATCATAAAGTTAAATGCATAATAACAAATGTTTGTAGCTGGTAAATTTCATTAATCTCACTATTGTAAGTAGTTCATATTATTAATATTTTTTGTTATAATTAATTTGTTCGTTATTTTAGTTTGTTCCGATGAAGGTAACAAGCGTTACCGAAAGCTCGACATTGATTAAAGAGTTTTAATTTTATTGGTATTTTGACTGCAACCCCAATCATTAAAAATTCATCATTAATTAGACAGTCAAGAATTTACAATTCATTATATATATATATATATATATCAGGCCTTTTCAAATTTTAGAAAAAAAATCAAATTCAATTTATAGGATAAACACAGGTCATAAAAAAGTCGAATCAAATCTTTTTCATATTACGAAACTCATTCCGGTATCGCAGGGAATCTAGTTTTTTGTGGGGAAAATGTAAATGAAGATCTATTTAGAGATCTTCATTAAGTTTGAACTCCTCGCACACTAATCCCTGACACATAAGTGAAAATTTGACAACTGTTTGATTGATTTCGAAAAAGACCAAAATATTTAAATAGCATTGGGGGTCGAGTAAGATGTCTAATAACCGCTCGTGAAATTCTGCCGTTTAAGAAACTGACATTTTAAATTAAAATTTCGAGAGACAGGAAGAGTAGCTAATAAGAAACGAGAAATTAATGAAGCTAGTGAAGTTGAAGTTTTGGGACATATTCATCATGATCCTACCTTAAGCGTGAGGAAACTAGCATCCGTGACTGGCATGAATCGGACTAGCGTCCAAACCATCTTAAAAAAGAAAAAAAATTATCCATATAAAATACATTTATCCACTGCAGGAATTTCATGTGGAGGATTTTGACCGCTATTTACAATTTTGCGAAGTGATGCATGAATGAGCAATGATGTGTCCACAGTTCCTTTTTAACTTCCCAGAGAAAGTTAATGTAATGGGGCCGATTTTGTGAATCCCCATCTTTTGCATATCTCCACGTTTCAAAGTCACCAGAATCCAAATTCCAAGTTTTTATCGAGATGTCTGTGTGTGTATGTACGTATGTACATTCGGAGTTTTCAATATCTACTTTTTCGATGAAAGCAGCTTTTTTCTGAACAAGACGGTGAATCGTCACAATTGCCAATATTGGTCTGATGCAAATCTAAGAAATTTCCACGAGATGCATACACAGCAGCCATCAAAATTAAATGTATAGGCTGGCATTTTCGGTGACCGACTAGTGGGTCTTTTTTTTCTATCTGGTACTTTAAGTGGCTAAATGTATTTGCAATTATTGAAAGACGCTATAGATCATTTGTTTTTCAACGGTACGGTGCTCCTCCGCATTTTCCAAGGCATTGGATTGGTAGAAGAGGTAGCATTGAATGTCCTCCTCGATCCCCAGAATCAGCACCCCTCGATTTCTTTTTGTGGAGATACCTAAAAATTAAAATATACAGACCAAAACCAGCGCCGTTGGAAGATTTGCGTCAAAGAATTGTTGACGAGTGCCGTCGAATCAGTACGGAAATGCTTCCGAATGTGCGCGAACGTTTCGAACACAATCTTTACTATTGTATGGAGGTAGATGGCCATCAGTTTGAACATTTAATCAACTAAGCAGTAAGTAAGCAGCAAACCATCATTTAAACTTTAAAATGGAAAGTCTTCAAAGTATTAGGTGGAATTTCCAAATTTAAAGACTATTGTAAAGGAAATCACAAGAGCTGTTAAAAGACATCTTACTCGATCCCCGATGCTACTTAAATATTTTGGGATGGTTCTTACCATATCTAGGGAGTAAAAGTGGTGGAGTCATAAATACCGAAAAAAGTGTCCGCCTTGAATCAAAAAGCGACGGGTCCCAGCTTTTTCCTAAATTAGGTTGGGTTAGGTTAGGTGTTCAATCTGTATATGTTGTATGTAGTTAATAAAATATAGTTAATCACTTTTGTTTGTGTTCGTTCGCCGTGGATTTCCTCCACATTGGTGACTCCGACGTGATCAAACTTTGGACAGTTATAAAGTGGATACTCCAGCGAAATGTGAATATACGTGATTAAAGTGACAAGATATACATCTCTATGTTTTAACAGCTCCATGTCATCTGTCACAGAAGTGTCAGTTGTCATATATATAATAAATACGTCTAAAAGAAGAAACAATAAAATACATCTATGGTGAACGTAAATATTTTATCTTTAATCATCCTTTCAATCATAAAAAGAAACTAAAGAATATACAAAGAAAACAATAAGACTACAATAAAACCAACAGGTTATGACCCCAGTTAGTGATTTTCCTGTGATTGAAAATACAAAAGTCTGAACCTGCGTAAGCACGCCAAAAAGAACAAACAAAACCAAAGATCATGGCAGCATCCAAAGAGCTTGTTCCAAAACTTGTTGATACCGCCTCCTTTCCTTTATGGGAATTTGAGATTCAGATTCTCTTTACTGCCAAGAAACTTATAGCAAATGTAAACAGTACGTCTACTCTGGAAAATTGTAATGAAGATACCAAAAAGATTGATGACTGGTTGACCAAGGATGCCAAAGCCAAATATATGATTTTGAGGACCATCGATCAAAACGCCAAGACTCATGTGCTAACTTGCAAGAACTCCAAAGAAATGTTTGATGTCTTATGTAAGATCTTCAAGAGAGATACTGAACAATCCAAGAGCCAACTTTTGGCCGACTTCCTCAATTTCTCATTCGACAAGTCCCAGGATATCATGTCAAATATAGCAAAACTTCAAGCCTTAGCGTTTAGACTCAATAATCTCCAACATAAAGTGGACGATGAAATACTCATTACTAAAATAATTCTTTGTCTACCAGAGTCTTTTAAATACTTCTCGAGTGTATGGGACTCAACCTCGTCAGCTGAAAGAACTATTGAAAACCTGAAGTCAAGACTAATGAAGGAAGAAGAAAAATCAAGAAACTCAAGAGATGAAACAAAAGTTGCATTCAAGATTCAGAAAAATCCAAATCAAAGCAAAGTAGTTTGCTACTACTGTCATACTCCTGGACATTACATCAACGATTGTAAAAAGAAGCAAAATCAACAGAATTCTAATAATAACAGCAATAATAACCGTTTATTCAAACATTGCTCCAAATGTGATAGAAATGGTCATGAAACCACTGAATGCTGGGTTGGAAAAACTTTTCCAGCATGCAAATACTGCAAGAAAATAAACCATCCTGAAGATAAATGTAAGTACAGCTTTCAACATCAAAATAATAACACAAATAATAATTCTAGAAGAAACAATAACAATGCCAAGACTGCCTTTTTCATGGAATCTCATTCTACCTGGAAGCAACCACAAGAAGCTGATACAGAGTTTGTGGCTGATGCTGGAAGTACAGACCATTTTACCAAAGAGAAGTCTCTCTTATGTGAAGTAAGATATACCAAAGGCTGTAAAATTTCTTGTGCCATAGAAGGTGCGAATTTAGTTTCCTCTCTCGAAGGAAAAGTAGAGGGTGATGATGTTATTTTGAAAGATGTTGCTTATGTACCAAATCTAACCAGAAATCTTATGTCAATTGGTAAAGCTGCTGAAGCTGGTGGTACAATAGTGTTTGACAATGAACCAGTGAAAATTATCTTCGGAAATGTCACTTATAGTGAAGAAGATGTTGTACTCAAGGGAGTGAAGTCCAAAAATGGTTTATACATCATAGATATTAAAAATAAAGAAGCTCTTACAACAATTAAAGAAACTGCAATGAACTGGCACACAAAATTAGAACATATCAATTTTAAGGATCTCAAAAAACTTCCAGATTTGTGTGTTGGTGTTGATAAATCATTAAAGAAATGTAATCTTGAACAATTTTGTGAAGAATGTGCTTTTGGTAAGCTAGTTAGAAAACCCTTTAACACTAAAAGAGAAAAAGCTACAAGGCCTTTACAAATTCTACACTCGGATGTGTGTGGCAAAGTTTCTCCAGAAACCTACGATGGTGAGCTCTATTTTTTGACTTGCTTGATGATTACACACATTATGTGAAAGTATATCTTTTGCACTCTAAAGATGAAACTGAAGAATATTTGAGAGAATACATCAATGAAGCCGAAGCCCATTTCATGTTAAAAACTGAGAAAATACGTTGTGACAATAGAGGAGAATACTGTTCAGAAAGACTTAAGAACTGGTGCAGGGACAGAGGTATTGTGTTAGAGTATACAGTCCCTCATTCCCCAGAACAGAATGGTGCCGCAGAAAGACTTAATCTTACCCTTTTCAACAAGGTTCGGCCAATGCTTAAACAAGCCCGACTGAATAATAGAATGTGGGGATTTGCTATTCAAACTGCTGCATACCAACTCAACAGAAGTCCAACCTCAACAATTGAAGAAACTCCCTATGAAAGATGGACAGGAGCAAAGCCAAATCTCAGATATATGCAAAATTTTGGTTCAACTGTTTACACCAAAAATCTTGGTTACTTAAATAAACTTGATGATCGTGGCCAAAAAGGAATTTTTGTTGGATATGGATCAAATGCATATAGAATAATGAACCCAATAACCAAGAAAATCTACGTTTCTAGAGATGTGAAATTCACAATTTTTTTTGAAGAATTCGAGAATACCAATGAAGGTTCTCTCGTAGCTGAAAGTCTCTTCAAGTTTGAAGATCAACAAGACGCATCTAATGCAGAAGAACAAGACGAATCCACTAACGAAGAAGTACAAGACAATTTCACCGACGGCGAAGAAGAGGAAAACTATCAAGAGGAACAAGATGCGAATCAAATACCTGAAAGACAAGGGAGAGAAAGAAAAAGACCCAAAAGATTCGATGATTATGTTATGAATTTTGAAGATGGTTAAGCACTCCTAACCTATCAAGAGTGTCTAGAGTCAAATGATAAAAGAAAGTGGGAAGAAGCCATTAATGAAGAGAAAAATAATCTGAAGAAAAATAAAACATGGGAACTTGTAGATAAAAAATATGCCCAACGAAAACAAGTTATCACTAGCCGCTGGATTTTCAAGGTCAAAGAAGATGGACGCTACAAAGCCAGATTAGTGGCTAGAGGATGCCAGCAAAAGAAAAATTCTTTTGATTTCAAGGAAACATACAGCTGTGTTGTACAGACGTCATCTCTCAGAATATTACTTGCTATTGCAGCTATGAAAAATTATAAGTTTCTAACTTTTGATGTTAAGTCTGCTTTTCTTTATGGCGACCTTCAAGAAGAAATTTTCTTTAGACTGCCTGAAGGCTATGAACATCCTGGAAAGATTATTCTGCTTCGTAAAGCCCTGTATGGATTGAGACAAGCCCCGCTTCAATGGTTTAAGAAACTGTCTGATTTTCTGAAGAAAGAAGGTTTTATCCAATTGAAGTCAGATAAGTGTGTTTTCAAAAGCCGAAAAAACATGGACCAGATGTATATAGCTATCCATGTGGATGATGGTTTAGTTGTAGGAGAAAATATTCAACAAATGAAAGATATGCTGGTGAAAATGAAGAAGGATTTCGAAGTTCTCATCACTGAAAATCCAAAGTGTTATTTACGAATGGAAATCAAGAAAAGGGATGGAGAATATTCTTTATGTCAGTCTAACTACTGTGAAGAGATTATTTCAAAATATGCTTCGTACATGAAAGATTGCAAGACCAAGGATACTCCTATCACCAAAGAAAATACTAACTTATGTGAAGAGTCTGCTAAAGATTTTCCCTATAGACAAACGATCGGAAGTCTTCTGTATGCCGCCTGCAAAACAAGACCTGATTTAAGCTTTGCAGTTGGATATGAAAGTAGGTCTATGCAAGATCCTTCTCCTAACAATATTTCTGACGTCAAAAGGACTTTGAGATATCTGAAGGGAACGAAAGATCTGGGAATAAAATACTACAAGAGAAATGAAGAAGATATAACTACACTCCATGTATACTGTGATGCAGATCATGCCGGAGATAGAAAGGACAGCAAGAGTACAACCGGTTTTACAATGATTTATGGCAATGGACCCATCACATGGTGCTCTCAAAAGCAAAAGACAGTTGCAAAATCATCAACTGAAGAAGAATATGTGGCTGCTGCTCAGTGTTGTTCGCAGATGAAGTACATTAAGACTGTGACTCAAGAACTACTAGGAAATACGATTCGAGTTGTTCTGTACATGGATAATGAAAGTGCCATAAAAATGATTAAATCGTGACAAATGTCATACAACAGTCATCACATCCAATTAAAATACCATCTAATTCATGATGAACTGAATCAAGGATAGTTTACTATCAAACATTGTCCGTCCGAAGATTTAGTCGCTGACATGTTTACTAAACCTTTAGAACGAGTTAAGTTTCAGAAGTTTAGAGACATCCTTATGAAGAAGTAATTTTGTTAAACAAGAAAAATTTGTTAACTTGTAAAGTTTAATTCAATTGAAATGTTCATTATAGATGACATTTGCTGTTAAGGGAGTGTGTCAAGATATGCATCTCTATGTTTTAACAGCTCCATGTCATCTGTCACAGAAGTCAGTTGTCATATATATAACAAATACGTCTAAAAGAAAAAAACAATAAAATACATCTATGGTGAACGTAAATATTTTATCTTTAATCATCCTTTCAATCATAAAAAGAAACTAAAGAATATACAAAGAAAACAATAAGACTACAATAAAACCAACATGCTGTGCATGTGCCGTGACGAGTTTTAAGCATCCCATTCGTGATGTCTTCTTCATAAAATGAATTAAGTGCTCTCCAACAAGAGAATGAGCAGCTTCGACAGCAACTCCTTACCCAGAAACCACAGCAACAGCAATAAACCGGTCACGTCGTCATCGAAGGGCAGGAAACTATGTCCCGCACCACTATTCGCCTCCCTCCCTTTTGGGCGAACAAACCTGAATTCTGGTTCACACAGTTAAAGGCTTATTTCTTCATTGGCAACAGCACCAAATACTACGTTGTTGCACAACTGGATACCCGCTACGCCACTGAGAGGCATTTACAATCTCTCACCGGCAACAACAATTTGCAAAGCTCCCTTCTCAGCCAGCTCTGGATGCAGCGACTTCCTTCCTTGGTTCAAAGTATCCTCCGCCCCACATCTGCATTCGTCACTCTCAACCGTTTGAATTCGTCTTTAAGGATATCTCCGTGGTGCCCTGGAGCCCACGTATTCTGGTACTCATCAGGTGTTTAGCCTTAACGACAAGACTTTTAGGCTACGCATCCGTAGTTAGCCCATAACTGTATTCATCGATCGATTTAAACTAGCTTTCTTCACCAAAGACAATGCGTCACCAGGTACTGTTGCTGGTTACCGTGAAAGCAGCATCGACGTCGGCAATTCACTTACGCCTGCTGCGCCACCCATTGCATCCTAAGTCGCCATCTCCAACCCCTACAAACAAGCATGATTTGCCCGCCTACACTACACGTTCCGGCTGGCGCGTCCTTTTCCCAGCGCATCTTCAACCCTAGGTCACAGATTAAAAAGACAGATATTCCAGTCAGACGAAGAAACGACAAACAAATACGTCAAAGATACAAGAGTAGCTGATTTAAACGGACTGCATGTAATGCGCATGATCGGGAAAAAAATAGCTGCGCAACAGATGTTTGGCCCGGCTTGACACAAACCACAACATAAACATAACCTCTAGTATAGCCATTTTGTTTGTATAACTTGTTTGTGGCGACAACTTTCGAATTTTTTTTCGTGTTTCTGTTCAACATTATTATTATTGTTCGTTCAATATGAGTACTGATGTCGAAAAGACTGGGTCGGGGCAGTGGAGTAAAGTTTTTTCGAGTACCAAAGGACGAAACAATGTAAGTACCTGACTCATACTTTTCTGAATTTGGTATTTGATTTAGCATTGATAGTTAGGTTTACTATAAATATTAGTTTTGTTGTAAAATAACTATGTTTTATATAACCAATTAGTTGCGATTGCTAAAGGGGCTTGTGCTTATTAAATAAATTCATGTTTAAATCTATAGTCACGTATCTATCTAACTTACGAAATAAGAAACTGAAACTAGTTGTAAATCATTCCTAATTTGAAATGAGGCCTGATCAGATTTTTCATTTTAAGGTGTAGAAAATGGATTCAGGCATGTGGAAGAGAGGATTTGTTAAATTTCAGGGAAGTTCTAAATTTGGACAAGTTTCATAACTACCGTGTATGCAGTGATCATTTTGGAAACGAAATGTTTAATAATCCCTTGGAGAAATCTCGTATACTTGGACAAGCTGAACCTTATAGATATGAAGAACCACAGTTGATGTTTATCGGTAAGTACTTATACAGGGTGTGAGATTAGTGCGAATTTGGACGATTACGGGGTTATTATAAACATTAAGAGAAAATATTTATAACTAACCCAATCTTATTTTAAACAATCTAAAATATAAAAATATTTTCAATTATACCGAGTATTTCTAAATAGTTGGAACTGTACTCAACTTTGTTTTTTCTTATGGAATGTGTATAGTTTTAGTTTATTTTTCAAATCAAAATTCAAAAATAATGTCACTTTGTTAATGTGATTTTATGTTTATAGCTAATATTTTATGAGATATGAATTATTTTCTGAAAATATTGACAGATAAATAGCATAATTTAAAAATTCATATATCTGAGATTAATAGTTAACATTTTGATAAAATCAGCAATAATTCATTTTTCATTTTGACGTTGCCGATGGAAAGATCGTAAAATTTTACATAGAAATAACTGAACGTTTAACTAGGCTTCATGATGCTTTTTTAGAAATATTTGCGAATTTGTATTTATTTAATAGAATTTTATAAATCGCGTATGCCTTGGAGTGAATGACAATAGAAATTAATTTGTCAGTTTTATTTTGAACAACAAATGGTAGAAGAGGAAACAAACTTGTTTTGCTAGTATTTTATTTTATTACAGGTGAGCCCAGTACTTCTGGCAGTTTGCAATTATCAAGAAAAAGATCCTTTCCCGGAAATGAAATTCCAGACACTTCAAAGAAAATTAAAGTTGTTTCTGACATTCGGATCCTGCCCTCTACTGGACCCGTACCACAACACTCATCAGTAATAATGACAGTTCCTCTCCACGAGTTATCTTCAGAAAACAAATCTTTAAAATCTGAACTCAATAAAGCTCTGCATACTATCAGTGATCCCTCAGAGAATGATTTCAAACAGATGTGTGACAAGTTCCTTAACAAAGAGCTTTCTACAATTGTCAAATCGCAGGTAGATTTAATTAAAAGAAGTGAGTATGATAGAAAATATACTGACAAATTCAAACAATTTGCTCTGACACTGTATTTTCTCAGCCCAAAATGCTACAAAAAATTGAGGAAGACGTTTTGCCTACTATCAATAACCTCACTATGTAGATTTGTGCAATATATTATTATTTTCAACAGGAATTAATCTCGCTCTATTTGATTTACTGAGATTGAAAGTAAGTATAATGGATGAAACTGACAGTTGTCATGGTTAGAGGATTGAAGTCTTCATGGAAACAACCTGTTGCCTACACCTTATCAGCTACAAATTACAACTATGCAGAAATAAAAGATTTACCGGATGGAACAGTAACTCAGTTGAAGAAGATTGGACTTCAAGTTGTAGCAATAATATCAGATATGGGCTCAAACTGCGTAGAACTCGCGAAAAATACGTTACTACGGAAAATACGAAAGTTACTTTGGGAAATGAGGAAATGTTTTATTTTTTCGATCCACCCCATTTAATCAAGGCCGCAAGAAACAACCTTCTCAATAATGACTACAAAATTGATAACTTAACTGCAAGTTGGAATGACATCATATATTTTTATGAAAAAGATAAGGAATTGTGTAACAAACTGGCACCAAAACTTACAAGAGGGCATACTTATCCCACCAATTTCGAAAGAATGAAGGTGAAGCTGGCAACCCAAGTTTTAAGTAATACGGTTGCTGCAGGGCACGAAACGTATGTGAAATTAGGGTCACTACCTTTTGCTGCCATGGGAACTGTAGAAATTATTTCATGGCTGGATGACCTTTTTGAAATATTCAATTCATCCACAGTGACTAGTAAAAGCTTAAATATGCCATATAAAGGTGATGATCATCAGATCAATTTTGCAAGAATCTTTGAATAAACTCAAAAGTTTAGTTGTATTTAATAGCAGAAGAAATTGAAATATTAATGTAAAATTTTTGAAAAATTGGAAAGTTTCCATAAAATCACTTATTGGGTTGTGAGATTTTTTGCAAAACAAGGGATTTAAATACCTCTTAACTAGGCGGTTGAATCAAGACTGTGTGGAATTTTTTTTCGGTTGTGTGCGCCAACAGCACCCAAGTAAAGAGTTTCCCTTAGATTATTTATTAAAGTTATATATTAGACTAAGGATTTATTATTTGCTTAAAAATAACAACACTTGTTTTAAAACTACACCAAAATAAAATTGAAAACTTAACATTTTAATGAATTTGTAATTTTAATATGTTGTTTTCACGTGGGGATGAATTTGTCGTTTTGAATTTGTTTTCTTTAGTTTATGTTAATGTAATGTTTTTTATGTTGTTTTTTGTATGATGAAATGCATGAATTACGTCCCCATCTTCCATCTGATTCAACAAAAATACAAACTATTATAAATAGAGCTTTGTGCTGGCAGCGAGTAGTTAGTAATTAACCATCTTAGTATTAACTAGTAGTTGTAGTTGTAATTTGTAAACTTTTAAAAATAAATACTTTTTTAAAAAGGCAATTTTGGGTCTCGAGAACATTTTTGGCGAAGTCAGTACGGAGTTTTGGAGATTGTCAAATCGATTGGCAATTGTTCGTTTTAACGATTTACCAAACATCGAACCAGTTGAACTTTTTGTGACGGTATTACCCGGAGTGGAACGACCAATCGCTGGATTCCCATCTATCGCAGACCGGCAGTGAAACCGAAGCTAGCAGTTCATCGGAATTTGGGACAAAATCGCCCAAATTCGCAAGGCCCTTTGGATTTGGAGAGGACAGGCATCGCCGAACCAACCGAACCCTTATATATAGGAAGAGATGCTCAGAGTTGCTATCATATTCATGTAAGTGGAACTTATTTTTGAAAAATATATGTCTTGAGAACCTTGATGACCTTTACAATAGTTTAGAAGAAGCATCGACTTCATTAGACACATCAGCTAACTTTGTAGAAAACATTAAAATTAATAGTACATATTTAAAACCAATTATAAGACCACCAGTTCTAAACACCATACCTGAATTTCGAAAAATGGCCGAATTTAAGCCCGAATATTTGCATTGTTTGCCTGAGTTTAACGGTGATCCGAAAAATTTTAACAGATTTATCTCTGTAAGCGAATCCCTCATTAAACAATTTTATATTAGAACAGACCCCAATAATTTCTCGAACATATTTCTTTTAAATTCTATAATATCGAAGTTGAGAGACAACGCTAAGGCATTAGTTAATATAAAACTACTTATTCAAAATTTCTCTGATCAGAGAGACGAAAGCTGTCTGAACAGAGATTTAGTAATGTTAAGACAACAGGGAAACGAATCTGCACATAAATTTCATGATAGAGTATTGCATATTTTAAATTTATTGTGTAGTCATGTAAACGTTAACGAAGTCGCTGAAGCAGTGAGGATAGTTAAGCGATGTATGTACGAAAATTTAGCTTTAAAAACGTATTTAGCTGGACTTCGCGAACCGTTAGGTACGACCATTCGCTGCATGAAACCTGAATCATTAAATCAAGCCCTAGAATTTGTGATGGCAGAAGAAAATGTGCATTACTTCCAAACTTTCTCAAACAAAATGCCTTTGAAACCTCAAATCCATCGTCCACAAATTCCACAAGTGTTACAAAGGCCTCAGATTTATCAAAATCCATTTAATATTCCACCTCAAAATCATTTTAGATTCAGTCCGAGACCATACAACTTCTTTAATCAAAATAGTGCTCCACAATCTTCACATACCCATTTCAGGCCACCGTTTCAAAGACCAAATTTCCAACAATTCCCCAGGCCTAACTTTCAGAGACCCAATTTTCAACAACAACCATCACAACAATTTCATAAGCCCCAATGAAATGTATTTAAAACAAATCCGAATGTAAAATTGTCTGACCCTACACCCATGAGCATAAGTTCTCAAAATTCATACAAGCCACGATCCAACTTCTTCAAACAATCAGGTCAACCCCATAATTATACTGTCGAAGAACTATTTAATACAGAGGTAAATCCTTACCATGAAAGTGCCGGCTATTACGAAGACTATAGTAACTATATTGGAGATTCCTTCTACACCGAAAATCCTGTAGATTATCAAAACGAAATATACACTGATAGTGGCTCAGCCACTAAGGAGAACGATCTGGAACAAGAAAACTTTCATACGGACCCTCCGAATCCGGAAGAAATATAGCCCCAGAAATATTCTCTTTAAATCTTTCAGAATCAAACGAGCTACCTTATATCATTGTCCCTGAATATAACTTGAAAATCCTTATTGATTCGGGTTCCACAAAATCATTTATTGACCCCAATTTGGCATATAAAATTTTTCCAAACAACATAAAAAATGACCCATTCATCGTTTCCACAGTTCATCAGAAATCAGCCCACAAGTATAGTACTGAAATCCCAACACCTAGAATATTCAATCAAAAAGGAACCATGAAATTCTATTTGTTTAAATTTCACAATAATTTCAACGCCTTGCTTGGCATCAATAATTTAAAACGTTTACAAGCAACTCTAGATTTTCAAAGAAACCTTCTAGTAACACCATTCGCGAACATTAAACTTCTCTATCACAAAGTTAAAAGCTCAGCATGTAACAATATATCGGTCGCAGCACGTGTACAACAAGTAATAAAGATTAAAACATCTGTACAAGACGGCGAGATAATACCGCATACTAAAATTCACAATTGTGAAATTCCTGAATGCTTATCAGTTGCACGAAATGGCGAAGAATTAACAACAATATTAAATAACAGCGAACAAGATCTTACACTTGACCTGTTTCAGCCATTCGCTGTTGAGAATTTCCAAGAATCTGACATATTGAATTGCAAATTGAATAACCTATCACACGAGGCCGCAAAACAGCTGGATTTGAACAAAATTAAAACAGATCACCTCAACAGCGAAGAATCATCAAAATTATTGGCTTTATGCCAAAAGTATGCAGACATCTTTTATCAAGAGGATATGCCACTTACATTCACAAATAGGATTAAAGATCAAATTCGAACTACAGATGAGACACCAGTTTATGGAAAGACTTACCGATACCCATACGCTTTCAGAGAAGAGGTTAAGAATCAAATAGACAAGATGCTCGATTCAAATATAATTCAACCTAGTAATTCACCATATTCTTCACCTATTTGGATCGTCCCGAAGAAAATGGGCGCATCAGGAAAGAAAAAATGGCGTGTAGTTATCGATTACCGAAACCTAAATTCAAAGACCCTGAATGACCGCTACCCCCTTCCATGTATTACTGATTTGCTCGACAAACTTGGCAAGTGTCAATATTTCACGACACTGGACCTTGCGAGTGGGTTCCATCAAATAGAGATGGACGAAAAGGATAGAGAGAAGACTTCATTCAGCACAGAAAACGGGCATTACGAATTTCTTCGAATGCCCTTTGGCCTGAAAAATGCACCCGCTACTTTTCAGCGAGTAATGGACAACATATTGAGAGGGATACAAAATGAACTATGTCTGGTATACCTGGATGATATTATCGTCTATTCGACATCCCTTCAAGAGCACTTAGAACGATTAGAACGCGTATTCAGAAGACTTAGAGAAGCTAACTTCAAGGTGCAACTTGATAAATCGATTTTTATGAAGAAAGAAGTTGCTTATCTAGGGCACATAGTTATCCGGGTTTGGTTTGACGCCTTCTGGTCAAACCAAACCCGGATAAAATCAGAGCAATTAGAGACTATCCTATTCCAAAAAACACTAAACAGATTAAAGGTTTCCTGGGACTCCTAGGTTATTACAGAAGATTTATTAAAAATTTCGCCAAATTAACTAAACCATTAACAAAATGCCTCAAAAAAGGAGCCACCATCGTACACGACAATGAATTTGTAAATTGTTTTGAAACATGCAAAAACATATTGATGAATGAACCGATTTTACAGTACCCGGACTTCTCAAAGCCTTCTAATTTTACAGTAGACGCAAGCTCGGTTGCCCTTGGCGCTGTTCTTAGCCATGGCCCTGTCGGTCAAGATTTACCGATTGCGTACGCTTCACGAACATTAAATGATTCCGAGACGAAATATTCTGTAATTGACCGCGAGCTTTTGGCCGCGGTATGGGCTACCAAATATTTTCGCCCGTATTTGTACGGCAGAAAGTTCAGTATAATCACCGACCATAAGCCCTTACAATGGCTTTTCTCGCTCAAAGATCCTAGCTCCAAGCTAACGCGATGGCGTATCAAACTGGAAGAATACGACTTTGACATAATTTACAAAAAAGGGAAATTGAACACAAACGCGGATGCCCTTTCGCGCATTGAACTCCACACCAAAGAAACATTCTGGGAGCAGCTGGATGAAATACTGAAATAAGGATTACCCTGGTTATTCACATGTATCCGCAACATTTGAGAAAAATCCAGAAACATCAGGAAAAGATGACGGCACCCTGAGAACGCCAGAGAACCCTCTCGAAAAAACAAACCCACCAGATACCGGATCTTCCAAAACGTTCTCCGATTTAGATACCTTCCTATACGTAAACAAGAATTCTCCTAATCCGATCCCATCGACTTCACGACAGGACGACGACAATATCTCGATGATCGTTCACCACGGCCAATCAATCTCAGGAGAATTCCCCTCAGACACACTTACCAACCAACCATCAGTTGAAAATAAAATTGGAAATGACAGCGACGGACAGACAATACACTCGAACGCAGGACAACACCGTGAACTATGGACCAAACCAAATTTTTATTAAACTAGTTCTTCATTCACCAGCAAAACCAAAATTAACCCATTTATTCGAAAACAAACAAAGAATTTATGTTCAATTCAGTAAAAACAACTTTGAAAACGACGTTGTCGCCTTTATTAAAGAATTTGTGGCCCCCGGAGTACAATATCATCTATATTTCGAGGATGCCGAAGCATACGAACCATTTTCGGTAGCCGTCCAACAAAATTTCAAATGGCCAGATATAAAACTTAAACGATGTACCAAAAAGTTGATAGATGTCATGGACAAAGAGGAAATCCAAAATACCATTCGCTGCTATCATGAAGGCAAATCGAACCATCGTGGTATTGTCGAAACGCTAGAGAAGATAAAGTTAAAATATTACTGGCCCCTCATGAAGAGCTCAATACAGTCATTTATTAATGAATGCGAAGTATGCCAGTTAAGTAAATACGAACGTAATCCTGTAAAAATGCAGATGAACATTAGTCAAACAGCGTCGAAACCGTTCGACATCCTACACTGTGATACATTCACATTTGAACAAACTAAGTTTCTCACCCTTATCGATAGTTTCTCTCGGTTCGCTCAAGCTTATCCAATTAACTCCTTATCCGGTACAGAAATAGCTGATAATTTAATCAACTTTTTCTCACAACACGGTATCCCAAAATTAGTCATTGTTGATAACGGAACCGAATTCAAAAACACTGTCATCACGGAACTTCTAACGCTACATAAAATAAAAATTCATTTTTGCTCTCCAAACCACTCCCAATCAAACGGGGTTATCGAAAGATTCCATTCGACAATTATAGAGCACTTGAGATTACTCAACGCTCAAGGTTATACAAAAACACCAGCCAAAATGAAGATGATCTATGCTATTTTGGCCTACAACAACTCCGTGCATTCGGTCACCAAATGGAAACCCATTGATACCATAAGTGGTCAAATAGCTGACAACGACCCATTTGATATAGATATAGATAGAATCCTCCTCAACGACTACGTCGAGCAGCACAAGAAAAGAACTAAATTACTATATGCGAAAATTAATTCAGATCTAATTCAGAAGAAAGAAAAAACTATTCAAAAAATCAATGAAAAAAGAGACCAACCAACTATGTTTAATGAAGGGCAAACCATCTTTCCCAAAAAACATATTAGACAAAAACAGGCTAACAAATTCGACAAACCCTGTAAAATTCTAACTGTAAACTCAGAGAAGAAGGTAGTTTCAACTGAGCAACGCGGTAAAATCCATATGGATAATTTAAAACGGCCCTTGAGGAAAATTTATTCATTCGATTAAACAAAAATTATTCCCTTTCAGGATCGCCGGAGCTTCTGGCCTCCAAGAAACCATCGAAACACGAAATTTGCGAAATAACCCAGGACTTATACCCTTAAAAATCGGCTCAGCAAATAAATAAATCAATAAACTAAAATTGAAGTCATCTAACTTAACCCTTTCGGTTGAACGGAACTCAGATTATAGTAGGGATGTATCTAATTATTTGAAGATACTGAAGTTTATAGAAGATAAGGTAGAAACCAAACTTACAGAAATTTTACCTCATCCTCAAAGAATTAAACGATGTTTAGGCTCAATTTTTAAATATATCAGTGGTACACTCGACAATACTGACGGAGAACGTTATGACAAACTAATCAGGCAATTGCAAAATGATCAAGCTAATATAGCATCTAACATAATAAGTCAAAATTCACTATCCATCACCCTAATCGAAAAATTCAACAACACTATTAAAGAAATAAATCATAACGAAAAATTATTGGAGGATAAGCTTAATCAAATTTCAAAAATTGTGGAAGGACGGCCTTACAGAGAGAACAGTTCGTTCATTAAGGATATCTTGATACAAATCATTACGTTATACGAGACGATTATATCAGTCTTGCAAGATATTGAAAACTCGATCACATTCGCTAAACTGAAAACAATGCATCCTAGTATCATCACTATAACGGATTTACATCAAGAGCTAAACTTACTATCTAAAAAATTTTCCTCTGAACAGTTTCCTACTAAGATAGATTTTGAACATACTCTTCTTTTAGAGAAACTCATAGAAATTGATTGCTTTATCTTAAATAACAGAATAGTTTATATACTAAAAATTCCGATCACCTACACTTCTCATTTCGACATTTATCACCTTTATTCGATACCCGTTTATTCAAAAGGTCATTTCAAAGCTCTTCTTCCAAAGGACAGATATTTGGTTAGAAATGAGTTCTATTACGCATTTTTGGCAAACTCTTGTGAACCCATCCAAAATCGAGAATACCTTTGCAAAGATGCCGAACTTCAACAAATCGACAACTCCAGCCCTTGCGAAATCCAAATGCTCGTCAACAACAACAGCTCCAGTTGCACTTATGCCTATATAACAGTCACCAAGACGACAATGAGAAATATCGACAACTCAACATGGATTGGTCTATTCCCTTATGAAGAACCAGTAACCCTCCAATGCTCTAATCAAGAAGACGTCCTGAGGCTCCAAGGAACCTATCTATTCCGTATTCCAGTAGGTTGCCAAATCATCACAAGTTCTCGATAAATCAATAACGAAGGAGAATCTACATCGCCTAATCAACCAATACTATTTGCCGACATTGATATCAAAGATGACATCACCAAACCACCTAACCTCAGCATCCACATCGAGCAAGTCCAGCTCGACGAACTTCAATATTTAAAGAAAATGGTTATCCAGAACAAAAGTACTCTCTTATATAGTATGTCCTATCTCTACATTCCAGACACGTGGACAATAGCCATCTACTGCTTTGCGATAACCTTTATCATCTGTGCTATATTCAAGAAGAAGAAGATAACACATAGAAGAAACCAGCAGGGACCATTGGAATCCATCGAACTCCAAGATGTCCAACTTCCTCGCTAACACTCCGATGTTGGATCAATGGGGGGAGGAATTACGTCCCCATCTTCCCGCTGATTCAACAAAAATACAAACTATTATAAATAGAGCTTTGTGCTGGCAGCGAGCAGTTAGTAATTAACCATCTTAGTAGTAACTAGTAGTTGTAGTTGTAATTTGTAAACTTTTAAAAATAAATACTTTTTTAAAAAGGCAATTTTGGGTCTCGAGAACATTTTTCATGTGAAGATACCTATTTTGTTTTGTCTTCTTTTATTTTCCTTTTCATATTCATTGTGTCTACTTATAAGTAGTTCTGCGTGGTCCAAAACCTAAAATGCAATCATCATATCTTAATTTATTCAATTAGTATACAAAGTATGTCCAAAAAATATGAATTTGGCCTAAGAGTGAAGTACCATTATTTTTGATAGATTTTTTTCGTATAATCAATAAAAAAAGAGCGCGCTAAGAATGTGTTCCTGGATGAATCTAATCATATAGTTTAATTTATTACAGTTCAAATCAGTATTACTTATTCAGTACGTGTAAGTTTATATACATTATATAGTAGTTAGTCACTTGTGTTCGTTCGCCTTTGATTTCGTCCGCATAATTATCTATTCATTCACGAACACAAATAAGTTTATTAACAAGGATGGGGTTTTATCAAAATATTACCCTGGAATTCGGTTTAAATTGCACAACATTCAAGAAGACATTGGCAAATTTTTACACCAAATTAATGTCATTGAGGAACAGAAAAGAATTTTATGTTACAACATCGACACCAAACTGTTAACCACTTCCACACAAGATTGAATGAGAAAATTCTCAGTCTAGAGATCAAGGTAACCCATCGGAATGACAAGAGTTTGCAAATGGAAAAACAAGATGTTCGAAGAAAAATTACGAATATAGCACCTTTATATATGTGGAATGAATTCCAAAGAAAACAAAATATAACTTATAATAGACAATTTCACACGGTCAAAGCAACAAACAAACGTAAAATTCAAATCTTAAAACCATAGCTTTATTCAATATTAAATCAATGGTATCGAACTATAAAAACATTCATAAAAGAACACCCAGAGTTAATTATTGTAAAATCTGGTAAAGGCAACGGTACCGTATAGAGAACAATACATGAACTTATCAGAAAAGGTATTTATTGGTCAAATTTCTAATAAAAATGTACCTCTATTTAGCAAGTCAAATAAATTAGTAACAAAATTAAAAAACGAAAAGCAAATCACAGAGAAGGTAGATAAGGAATTGACTTTTTATGGGGGTATTGCCCCTAAATTCTATGCTTTACCGAAAGTACTTAAGCCCGATAGAAGCACCTAATGTTAAGTTCACTACATTCGTTCCAGATATCTTAACATCGGCTTATGACAAAGACAATAGATAATACATTACAAACTCGTTTGAATTTGTTTTCTTTATTAACGATTTTAATTTACCTAAAAATTATAGGATTATTAGCTCATACGTGGTATGAAAATTCACCAATATTACCATTGAATTGATCTTATCCACCATTGATTAGCATTGGGAGCGTATTTCGCATTCACTCGTATTTCAGTAAGGAAAGTTTCAAAGACATTATTGAATTTATTTTCAACACCTCTTATTTCTCATCTAACAAACAGTTTTATAAACATATATTGGGTACTCCCATGCGCGCCAAGATATCACTAATAATTGCCCAATATATTATTGATGACTTACAAGATGACTACATACCACTACTTATCTTTGAATTATCATTTATTGAAAAGTACGTTGACGACATTATTTGTGCAGTCTCTTACGGCTTAATATTTAAAAACATTAATAGCTATATGCATAACATTCAATTTACCATAGAAAAAGGAATCGATCAAAACGTACCATTTCTTGACCCTATTGAAAATTTAGAATTTATGTTAAAGAACAGAATCACGAAAATATGCCATAACTTTGAGGACTGATAGCTCAAACAGAATGACATGAAAATTTGTATCCCAAAAAGTTTGTTAATATACTAGTTTTTTCCTGTGACGGGAAAAAAGTTTGACATTTTATCTCTGTTGACAGGTGACCAAGTATCATTTTTTATACACTTTTTTCCCGGGTATGTAGATATACACATAAATATAGCAATTTAGCTGGCAATAATATTTGTGATTTTTGTAGCTGTTTCTACTAACTCCGGCGAAATAAGAGAAAACTCTAAATCAGACATTTCTTACAAACAAACAATCACTAAGTTAGCAATTTTTTAATCAAATCACATAATTAAATTGACAGATATTTCATTACTTTAAAGGTTTCATTAGCGACGCAGGTCTAATTGTCGCTATAAGCTACAAGTACAACAGCCTACCAGTTTAAAACTTTAAATTTCACTTCGATAATTTTGTGACTTTAATATGTTGTAATATTTTCTCAATATTAAATCATCGCTTTTCCCATCACACAGAAAAATAGTGTATTATACACGGGAAGAATATTAGATATATGCAACCTCGATCTAAAATCTAATTCTTTTTTCCCTTGTATAATAAATAACGATTTCTCAACATCCAATAGAATAGGGACAATGACAACATCAATAAGGATAGGTAACATGGGTGGGTACTCGATCTGAAAATAGTAGTAATATTTTCCGCTCGCTTTTGTATGAGGAGTTTCTTACTCCAAGAATTGCTAACATATTACGACAGGAAGAGAATCTTGTTATTGCTAATAAGGCGGTTAAGATAATTGATAGCTTATTTAGTTATTTGAAAGCTAGAAGAAATATTAAACAAAAAACTAATGTTGTGTATGAGATCAATAACTGTACTAGATGTTCAATAAAATATATTGGTATGAGAGCAAGAGACTTATAAGCTAGAATATTCCCCAACAAAGTGATATAAAAGTAAGGAAAGATGCTTGTACCTTATCCCAACATTTACAGGAAGACGTAACGAAGCCGACTTCTATAATATTAGGGTTTTGGATGTTGAGAAAAATATATTCAAAATATGTTTTTTTAGAAATGGCGCATATTCATTGTGAGTATAGTGCCTCAACAAAAAATCAGACATCCAAAACCTCAATATAATATATTCAAATATTTTAAATAAATATAATACACAATATCGAAACAGGCAACCACCCGATTAACAATTTTCAAAAAAAAATATATATCCAATTGTTAACGTTATTTCCATAACCATAGATGAACTTATAGATTGGGTAAGAAATGTATTTTTTCCGTGACGAGAAAAAAGTTTGACATTTAATCTCTGTTGACAGGTGACAAAGTATCACTTTCTACCCCACGGGGAAAAAAATGAGCACTTTTTTCCCGGGTAAATATATATACACATAAATATCAATCAAAACACAAAATTAAATTGACAGATATTTGATTAGTTGAAAGCAAGGATGTTATAAGGAGGATAGCGACTTAGTGTATCCCAATGTGTTAGGAAATATGCTCTCTAGAGTCGACGAGGTGGGTGTGGCTTAACTTCCCACTCTCTCGCACGTACCTCCATCTTTCTCTGCCATACTGCACAGCAACCGCTTAGAAATGTTGAGATATTTTAATGTGTTATTTTAATTATTTTAATCTATTATAAAACGAATGGATTTTTATGAAGTTGTGGCTTACGGGCCAGTTCCATTAGTAAATGACTAGCTGGAAATAAAGAAATCACAAAATACGTTTGAATTTACGCGATGAAAATTATTAAGAACACCCAAAGGATTAAAAGTTATGTGTGGCCTCAATAATTGATTCACTGGAGAGAGTAAAATCTTTATTAAGATCAATAAGACAACTGAAAGATTATTTTGACCACATACCACTACAGTTTTAACGGATTTCATTATCTCTGTAAAAAACTGTTTCGTTCGCTTTTGATCAACTACGAAAGACATCACGAATTATTGCTTGTTCAGACTTGTGCAACTTGTAAATTATTCTGAAAGAAATAACTTTTGCTTTTTTGCATTTAGTTTAAAACTTGCTACATTATCTATCACTTACAGTGATAGAGAACAGAGAACACCTACCTCCAAAACTAGTATCATAAACATAAATAAAAAATGTAATGTGGAAGATACGATGTCGATAATATAAATATGATATGAATCTATACATTGTTCCATGATATGAATGACATTTCACTTGTCACCGACACCAGCTAACAGCGATTGGCTCGACTCGTTAGTAGACCCGCCCACCGACTCGACAATATTCGGCATGCTTTCTCAAACAGTAGTTGATTATCCTTCTTATATCATCTTTGCTTGAAAGGTTTACTTGGCAACGCATGTCTAATTGTCGCCTACCACTTTAAAACTTCAAATTTTACTTCAATAATCTTCTAACATTAATATATTGTAATATTTTTTCAATACTAAATCATCGCTTGTCCTGTCACAGAAAAAAAATAGTGTATGTATGAATTTCAAATCAAATACAAAAAAACTAACAAATTCCATAGTTATCCGCTCTACCGACGCGACTGAGGTAAAGAATCTCATGAATTACGTCCCCATCTTCCCGCTGATTCAACAAAAATACAGACTATTATAAATAGAGCTTTGTGCTGGCAACGAGCAGTTAGTAATTAACCATCTTAGTAGTAACTAGTAGTTGTAGTTGTAATTTGTAAACTTTTAAAAATAAATACTTTTTTAAAAAGGCAATTTTGGGTCTCGAGAACATTTTTGGCGCAGTCAGTACGGAGTTTTGGAGATTGTCAAATCGATTGGCAATTGTTCGTTTTAACGATTTACCAAACATCGAACCAGTTGAACTTTTTGTGACGGTATTACCCGGAGTGGAACGACCAATCGCTGGATTCCCATCTATCGCAGACCGGCAGTGAAACCGAAGCTAGCAGTTCATCGGCATTTGGGACAAAATCGCCCAAATTCGCAAGGCCCTTTGGATTTGGAGAGGACAGGCATCGCCGAACCAATCGAACCCTTATATATAGGAAGAGATGCTCAGAGTTGCCATCATATTCATGTAAGTGGAACTTATTTTTGAAAAATATGTCTTTGGAGAACCTTGATGACCTTTACAATAGTTTAGAAGAAGCATCGACTTTATTAGACACATCAGCTAACTTTGTAGAAAACATTAAAATTAATAGTACATATTTAAAACCAATTATAAGACCACCAGTTCTAAACACCATACCTGAATTTCGAAAAATGGCCGAATTTAAGCCCGAATATTTGCATTGTTTGCCTGAGTTTAACGGTGATCCGAATGATTTGAACAGATTTATCTTTGTAAGCGAATCCCTCATTAAACAATTTTATATTAGAACAGACCCCAATAATTTCTCGAACATATTTCTTTTAAATTCTATAATATCGAAGTTGAGAGATAACGCTAAGGCATTAGTTAATATAAAAGGAGTTAATACTTGGGATGATTTGAAAAAACTACTTATTCAAAATTTCTCTGATCAGAGAGACGAAAGCTGTCTGAACAGAGATTTAGTAATGTTAAGACAACAGGGAAACGAATCTGCACATAAATTTCATGATAGAGTATTGCATATTTTAAATTTATTGTGTAGTCATGTAAACGTTAACGAAGTCGCTGAAGCAGTGAGGATAGTTAAGCGATGTATGTACGAAAATTTAGCTTTAAAAACGTATTTAGCTGGACTTCGCGAACCGTTAGGTACGACCATTCGCTGCATGAAACCTGAGTCATTAAATCAAGCCCTACACTTTGTGATGGCAGAAGAAAATGTGCATTACTTCCAAACTTTCTCAAACAAAACGCCTTTGAAACCTCAAATCCATCGTCCACAAATTCCACAAGTGTTACAAAGGCCTCAGATTTATCAAAATCCATTTAATATTCCACCTCAAAATCATTTTAGATTCAGTCCGAGACCATACAACTTCTTTAATCAAAATAGTGCTCCACAATCTATCTTCACATACCCATTTCAGGCCACCGTTTCAAAGACCAAATTTCCAACAACTCCCCAGGCCTAACTTTCAGAGACACAATTTTCAACAACAACCATCACAACAATTTCATAAGCCGCAATCAAATGTATTTAAATCAAATCCGAATGTAAAATTGTCTGACCCTACACCCATGAGCATAAGTACTCAAAATTCATACAAGCCACGATCCAACTTCTTCAAACAATCAGGTCAACCCCATAATTATACTGTCGAAGAACTATTTAATACAGAGGTAAATCCTTACCATGAAAGTGCCGGCTATTACGAAGACTATAGTAACTATATTGGAGATTCCTTCTACACCGAAAATCCTGTAGATTATCAAAACGAAATATACACTGATAGTGGCTCAGCCACTAAGGAGAACGATCTGGAACAAGAAAATTTTCATACGGACCCTCCGAATCCGGAAGAAATATAGCCCCAGAAATATTCTCTTTAAATCTTTCAGAATCAAACGAGCTACCTTATATCATTGTCCCTGAATATAACTTGAAAATCCTTATTGATTCGGGTTCCACAAAATCATTTATTGACCCCAATTTGGCATATAAAATTTTTCCAAACAACATAAAAAATGACCCATTCATCGTTTCCACAGTTCATCAGAAATCAGCCCACAAGTATAGTACTGAAATCCCAACACCTAGAATATTCAATCAAAAAGGAACCATGAAATTCTATTTGTTTAAATTTCACAATAATTTCAACGCCTTGCTTGGCATCAATAATTTAAAACGTTTACAAGCAACTCTAGATTTTCAAAGAAACCTTCTAGTAACACCATTCGCGAACATTAAACTTCTCTATCACAAAGTTAAAAGCTCAGCATGTAACAATATATCGGTCGCAGCACGTGTACAACAAGTAATAAAGATTAAAACATCTGTACAAGACGGCGAGATAATAATACCGCATACTAAAATTCACAATTGTGAAATTCCTGAATGCTTATCAGTTGCACGAAATGGCGAAGCATTAACAACAATATTAAATAACAGCGAACAAGATCTTACACTTGACCTGTCTCAGCCGTTCGCTGTTGAGAATTTCCAAGAATCTGACATATTGAATTGCGAATTGAATAACCTATCACACGAGGCCGCAAAACAGCTGGATTTGAACAAAATTAAAACAGATCACCTCAACAGCGAAGAATCATCAAAATTATTGGCTTTATGCCAAAAGTATGCAGACATCTTTTATCAAGAGGATATGCCACTTACATTCACAAATAGGATTAAACATCAAATTCGAACTACAGATGAGACACCAGTTTATGGAAAGACTTACCGATACCCATACGCTTTCAGAGAAGAGGTTAAGAATCAAATAGACAAGATGCTCGATTCAAATATAATTCAACCTAGTAATTCACCATATTCTTCACCTATTTGGATCGTCCCGAAGAAAATGGACGCATCAGGAAAGAAAAAATGGCGTGTAGTTATCGATTACCGAAACCTAAATTCAAAGACCCTGAATGACCGCTACCCCCTTCCATGTATTACTGATTTGCTCGACAAACTTGGCAAGTGTCAATATTTCACGACACTGGACCTTGCGAGTGGGTTCCATCAAATAGAGATGGATGAAAAGGATAAAGAGAAGACTGCATTCAGCACAGAAAACGGGCATTACGAATTTCTTCGAATGCCTGTTCGAAACTCCCGCATTTTCTACCTCTCAACACGGCCTCCCTCACTCATCATCCACAGAAGAAGGAGAAGCGAGCGCGTATCGTCTCATCTCTACCTCAGTATCCACGAAAGAGTTACCAGTTAGTCGTATAAAATTTATCTTAATCGATGGTACCTGTGAGTTTCAAAAGTGTGGTGCATGGCTGACGTGTGATTGTTAAATCTTAATCTTGAAACATCCTTTATATTTTGTAACAATAATTCAGTTTATTAGTTTTATTTTTCTTCTCACCTCTTTTATATTCATGTGAAACTAATATTTATTTTAATTAGTGTCAAATTATAGTAGTTTATATTGATTTTGATTGGTGCGTTCCTCTCACGTGCATAGTGCATTGGAGGATTATCAAAGTTCTCATTTTCTCTGGCATAATAATTGCTATTATTATTTAAAAGCTGATTTCTCAACATTTTATTGATTATTAAGTTTGTATTTAGTTAGGAAATAAAGACCATTGGTTTTGTTTTATATTTGATCAACCTGTGATACCAAGCATTCCAGTATAATTCTAAATTCTCAAACATTTATGGTCCTTCGAGCCGGATCGCTTGGTTTATTTGTGCTTAATTTAATCAATTTCAATGACAGCTTCTCTAATTCTCAATCAGCAAAGACGAATCTCGTACCTTCAATCCCTTGTGAAGGAAGACACTGATGGACTAATCAGCCAGCTTGACCCTTTCGATGCCCAAGCCAGACTAGACCAAGTTATGATCACTTGGGACAAAATTGAGTCAACTCACGACAAAATCATGGCAGCTAAGGATCTTCCAGTCGAGCATGAATACATCACCAAGGACTGGTATCTTCAAGGTATGCAATTTTTTGTAAAGGTCAAGGCAGCATTGAAACGGAGATTGCCAGCTATCGAAGCTGATATCCATCCAACTGGAGCTCAACTCTCCAACCTCAGTATCCATCACTCAGGCCACTCTCGACCATCATTGCCACCTCTGTCTCTTCCATCATTCTCTGGCAATTACACTGAGTGGAGACAGTTTAAGGACATGTTTCTCTCGATGGTAGGAGAAGATACGGCCTATTCCAACGTGGAGAAGATGCAGTACCTCAGCTCATGTCTCACCGGTAATGCCAAGTCACTTATCAAAAACATCCCAGTGAATGCCACTTCTTTTGCAACTGCGTGGGATTTGATCACTGAGCAATACGAAAACAAACGGCTGCTCATCTCAGCAGAACTTGCAAGGCTGTTCTCTCTACCTGTTCTTGAGAACCAATCAGCTCAAGGACTATCTTCTCTACTCAACACCCTAACCGAAGCCATCAATGCTCTTAAAGCGCTGGGATCACCTACAGAGCACTGGGATCAGCTACTTATTCACATCGTTACCAGTCGACTTGATTTTAGGACTCGTAACGACTGGGAAATCTCTCTCGGAAATACCACAGAGTTTCCGAAACTAGATCAGCTCAAAACGTTCATATCTGGGCGAGTTCGGGCACTCGAAAGCATGGCGAGCTGTGGAACACCACGCAGACCAAGATGCTCCGTCTCAGTCTCCAAAGTAGCATCTAGAATACACTTTACTCAGGAAGACCAGTCATCTTTATCCACCAAGCCGTCATCAAACTCAGCTCCATCCAAATCAATGTCACCCAGCTCTGTTCCTCAACAACAGTGCACATGCTGTAAGGCGAATCATTTTATCTGTTTTTGCCCCAAGTTCAGAGGATTCAATGATAGTGAGAGAAGAAACTGTATATCTAAACAGCACTTGTGTACCAATTGCCTGGGTAAACATCCTGTGGAGGTTTGCCGCAACAAGAAGCATTGCAATATCTGCGGAGAGGCGCATCACTCCATGCTGCACAATATTATCCATAGTAAAGCTAAATCATCTCCACCATCATCAATCCAGGATATTCAGTCAACATCAGCTCAGCAATGACATATGTGCATCTCTCACAGCTCAACGCAGACTAATTACCAATCCAAGGCATTCAACACAGAGCGACCTACAGTACTCTTGGCAACAGCCATGGCGCTTATCAAATCAACTCATGGGCATTCTCAACAAATCAGACTTCTCATTGACCCAGGCTCAGAGCTCACTCTCATCTCAAGAAATATCGTACACGCTCTCGATCTCACTATAAGCCCATCACACATCCCAATTCTTGGAGTTGGAAGTGTATCATCTGGCCATACAGATGGAGTTGTCTCATTCACATTGCAGTCGACGTACTCATCAGCCTGTGCAACAATTACAGCTCATATTTTACCTAAAATCACCGCTGAAATACCATCTCTATCGATTTCGAATCAACAATGGACTCATCTCAAGAAACTGGAACTAGCTGAACCCAATTTTCTCAAATCTGGTAAAATCGACATCCTGATCGGAGCAGATTCATACGGTAAACTCGTCAAGCCAGGACTCAAAACCGGTACTTCATCAGAGCCAATTGCAATGCAAACCATACTTGGATGGACCATTCTTGGCCCCATAAAGGAACAACCACACTTATCTCCCAACTACATTCACCATCTCATCTCGAATCAAGAGCTCAATGAATCTTTAGCCAAGTTCTGGGAAAATGAAGAAATTCCCCATTCATCAGACGAGACTTTTAGTGTAGAAGAAGCTGAATGTGAGGCTCACTTCATATCAACACACTCTCGTGACGCATCTGGACGATATATTGTATGTCTTCCATTCAAATCAACACCTCAGCATCTTGGAGACTCAAAAAATAAAGCTCGTCGTTGCCTCAATCATCTTCTAAAACGTTTGGATCGAAATCCGGAACTGAAAACTCAATATTCAGACTTTCTAGCTGAATATGAATCATTGGGACACATGCAGGCAATTCCATCATCAACTCCAGAACCAGTACAAGCTTACTATCTGCCTCATCACTGTGTAGTACGGGAAATGAGTGAGACTACAAAGTTGAGAGTAGTTTTCAACGGATCGAGCAATACAACTTCAGGCAAGTCCCTCAACGACATACTTCATATCGGTCCAAAGCTCCAATCAAATATCTTTGACGTGCTACTTTATGTGAGACGATACAGATTCATCTTCACGACGGATATTACCAAAATGTTTCGTCAAATTCAAGTTCACCCAGATGACTGGAAATATCAGCGCATACTCTGGGCTGATGAACATCTCAACTCAAGAACATATCAGCTCACTACCGTTACTTATGGAACTCGACCTGCTCCATATCTTGCAGGCAGAGTCCTCAAACAATTGCTTATTGATGAAGGCGACAAATTTCCATTAGCCTTGGAACCCTTCAAAAAGGGCAGTTATGTAGATGACATCAGTGGAGGTGCTGATAGTATACAACAACTCAATTCCATCTCAGGTCAAGTTGAAGCTCTTTGCCTATCCGGTTGCCTTCCATTAGCCAAATGGAAAAGTAATCACCCGGACTTCAGGAAATCATCCAAACCGCTCAGCTCTGAAGACTCTCATTCATTCACAGACTCAACTTCAAAGATCCTTGGGCTCTCCTGGAATTGCCAAGATGACATATTCAAATTCACTGGCAAAATAACTAAAACCTTAGTCATCACCAAACGATCGGTTACATCAGAAGCGGCTCAGTTATTCGACCCATTAGGTCTGATTTCTCCAGTGATTGTCAAGGCCAAACTTATCATCCAAGAACTTTGGCTTGAAAAGGTTGGTTGGGATGACCAACTGACCCCTGAACTCACAAATCGCTGGAAGACGTTTCGTAGCGAACTACCACAGCTCTCTCTGCTCAACATTCCTCGATGGATGAATCTCACGTTAGATATTTCCAATATCGAGATTCATGGATTTTCTGATGCATCTCAACTTGCGATGGCTGCTGCTGTCTTCATCAGAGTCAATCATCCTTCAGCTTCCTCATCAGTTGCTCTGTTGTGTTCAAAGACCCGAGTTGCACCACTGAAACGCCTCACTATACCAAGACTGGAATTATCAGCTGCTCTGCTTCTTGCCAAACTCGTGAAACATGTTCAGCAGTCCCTAGACTTGAAAGATGTGCCAGTCTATCTCTGAACAGACTCTTCAGCGACGCTAGCATGGATCCAAGGTGAACCTGCACGTTGGAAGGAGTTCGTGAAAAATCGAGTTCAAGCAATTCAAGAAACTGTACCCTCAGCCACTTGGAAATTCATCTCAGGGAAAGATAATCCCGCCGATTGCGCTTCTCGTGGTCTGAACCCAGCTCAGCTCATCAGTCACAATTTATGGTGGTCAGGACCCGCCTGGTTGTCACAGCCTTCAACTGAATGGCCCATCTTCGCAGCTCAAGCACTAGAGCAAGATGCCATGGAGCTTCGTCCACTCAAGACTCTAGTTACAACAACAAATCCTTCAATTCCACTGGATTCTCTTCTAAACAAGTATTCGACTCTCACCAAATTGCTCAGAGTTACAGCTACTTTACTACGTGCTGTCTCATTGTTTAAAAGAGTACCTGAAGCTCAGCTCAACTTACATCCTCTGAACCCAGCAGACATTCAATCTGCCCTCTCGTTTTGGATTCGTGCCACTCAAAACATACACTTCGACTTAGAGATTCGGCAACTATCACAAGGCAAATACCTACCTCAATCTCACGCTCTATCACGACTCACCGCGTATCTTGACCAGACTGGAATTCTCCGAGTCGGAGGAAGGCTTCAGAATTCCAAACTTGATCACGATAGCAAACATCCACCAATCCTTCCAAAGGATTGCGTACTTTCACGACTCATCATTGCCGACGCCCATGCTAGAACCATGCACGGAGGGACTCAGCTCACTTTGGCCCACATCCGCAAAAGATGCTGGATACTTGGTGGAAGAGCTCCTATTAAGGCCCATATTCATCGCTGCTTCACCTGTGTACGGATTCGTGGGTTTCGTATACAACAACTCATGGGTCAACTGCCTACTTCTCGGGTCACACCATCACTAGTCTTCGAGAATACAGGCGTGGACTATGCTGGACCAGTTTCACTGAAGTTATTTCAAGGACGTGGTACCCGCTGCTACAAAGCTTGGATATCAGTCTTTGTTTGTCTCTCAACATCAGCTCTTCATCTCGAAGTCGTCACGGACTATAGCTCCGAAGGTTTTCTAAAGGCCTTCAGAAGGTTCACAGCTCGAAGAGGCATCTGCAAAACCTTGCGGAGCGACTGCGGAACCAATTTCAAAGGCGCAGATGTACTCCTCAAACAGCTCTTCCAAGGTATCACCAAAGAATCAATTCAGCTTCAACAACTTCTAGCTAACGATGGCACACAATGGATATTTAATCCGCCTGGTGCCCCCCATATGGGCGGCAAATGGGAAGCTGCTGTTAAATCTATCAAATATCATCTTCAGCATACCATTGCTGATACTTTATTCACATACGAAGACTTCACAACCCTGCTAAATCAAGTTGAAGCCGTTCTCAACTCTCGTCCACTCAGCGCACTCTCTGACGACCCAGATGATTTATCAGCTCTTACTCCTGGTCATTTTATTCGTGGAGATGCAATTAATACAATTCCTGAGCCATCTCTTATTTCAACTCACAATTCACGGCTCACACACTTTCAACGTATTCAAGAAAGATTTCAACATTTCTGGGAGAGATGGTCTTCAGAATGTCTTCAATCTCATCAATCCATATCTAAGTGGAAATTATCCAATGAGCACATCAAAATTGGTTCACTTGTACTACTCTCTGATGAGCGATATCCACCCTCAAAGTGGCCTCTCGCCAGAGTATCCCAGCTCCATCCTGGGAAGGATGGCCTCACCAGAGTTGTCACACTTAAAACAACTTCATCAACTCTCACCCGACCAGTCTCAAAATTGATTCTGCTACCTGCCATCGATGAAGCAGAAGTTTCTCATCATCAATAATCTATTCTCCAAAGGTTTGGAGAAGGTGGGGAGAATGTTCGAAACTCCCGCATTTTCTACCGCTCAACACGGCCTCCCTCACTCATCATCCACAGAAGAAGGAGAAGCGAGCGCGCATCGTCTCATCTCTACCTCAGTATCCACGAAAGAGTTACCAGTTAGTCGTATAAAATTTATCTTAATCGATGGTACTTGTGTGTTTCAAAAGTGTGGTGCATGGCTGACGCGTGATTGTTAAATCTTAATCTTGAAACATCCTTTATATTTTGTAACAATAATTCAGTTTATTAGTTTTATTTTTCTTCTCACCTCTTTTATATTCATGTGAAACTAATATTTATTTTAATTAGTGTCAAATTATAGTAGTTTATATTGATTTTGATTGGTGCGTTCCTCTCACGTGCATAGTGCATTGGAGGATTATCAAAGTTCTCATTTTCTATTATTTAAAAGCTGATTTCTCAACATTTTATTGATTATTAAGTTTGTATTTAGTTAGGAAATAAAGACCATTGGTTTTGTTTTATATTTGATCAACCTGTGATACCAAGCATTCCAGTATAATTCTAAATTCTCAAACAAATGCCCTTTGGCCTGAAAAATGCACCCGCTACTTTTCAGCGGGTAATGGACAACATATTGAGAGGGATACAAAATGAACTATGTCTGGTATACCTGGATGAAATTATCGTCTATTCTACATCCCTTCAAGAGCACTTAGAACGATTAGAACGCGTATTCAGAAGACTTAGAGAAGCTAACTTCAAGGTGCAACTTGATAAATCGATTTTTATGAAGAAAGAAGTTGCTTATCTAGGGCACATAGTTACACCAGAAGGCGTCAAACCAAACCCGGATAAAATCAGAGCAATTAGAGACTATCCTATTCCAAAAACCACTAAACAGATTAAAGGTTTCCTGGGGCTCCTAGGTTATTACAGAAGAGTTATTAAAAATTTCGCCAAATTAACTAAACCATTAACAAAATGCCTCAAAAAAGGAGCCACCATCGTACACGACAATGAATTTGTAAATTGTTTTGAAACATGCAAAAACATATTGATGAATGAACCGATTTTACAGTACCCGGACTTCTCAAAGCCTTTTAATTTGACAGTAGACGCAAGCTCGGTTGCCCTGGGCGCTGTTCTTAGCCAAGGCCCTATCGGTCAAGATTTACAGATTGCGTACGCTTCACGAACATTAAATGATTCCGAGACGAAATATTCTGTAATTGACCGCGAGCTTTTGGCCGCGGTATGGGCTACCAAATATTTTCGCCCGTATTTGTACGGCGGAAAGTTCAGTGTAATCACCGACCATAAGCCCTTACAATGGCTTTGCTCGCTCAAAGATCCTAGCTCCAAGCTAACGCGATGGCGTATCAAACTGGAAGAATATGACTGACATAATTTACAAAAAAGGGAAATTGAACACAAACGCGGATGCCCTTTCGCGCATTGAACTCCACACCAAAGAAACATTCAGGGAGCAGCTGGATGAAATACTGAAGAATTACCCTGGTTATTCACATGTATCCGCAACATTTGAGAAAAATCCAGAAACATCAGGAAAAGATGACGGCACCCTGAGAACGCCAGAGAACCCTCTCGAAAAAACAAACCCACCAGATACCGGATCTTCCAAAACGTTCTCCGATTTAGATACCTTCCTATACGTAAACAAGAATTCTCCTAATCCGATCCCATCGACTTCACGACAGGACGACGACAATATCTCGATGATCGTTCACCACGACCAATCAATCTCAGGAGAATTCCCCTCAGACACACTTACCAACCAACCATCAGTTGAAAATAAAATTGGAAATGACAGCGACGGACAGACAATACACTCGAACGCAGGACAACACCCTACAACGGAGATACCTGTTACAGATCATGCCGTGAACTATGGACCAAACCAAATTTTTATTAAACTAGTTCTTCATTCACCAGCAAAACCAAAATTAACCCATTTATTCGAAAACAAACAAAGAATTTATGTTCAATTCAGTAAAAACAACTTTGAAAACGACGTTGTCGCCTTTATTAAAGAATTTGTGGCCCCCGGAGTACAATATCATCTATATTTCCAGGATGCCGAAGCATACGACGGTAGCCGTCCAACAAAATTTCAAATGGCCAGATATAAAACTTAAACGATGTACCAAAAAGTTGATAGATGTCATGGACAAAGAGGAAATCCAAAAAACCATTCGCTGCTATCATGAAGGCAAATCGAACCATCCTGGTATTGTCGAAACACTAGAGAAGATAAAGTTAAAATATTACTGGCCCCTCATGAAGAGCTCAATACAGTCATCTATTAATGAATGCGAAGTATGCCAGTTAAGTAAATACGAACGTAATCCTGTAAAAATGCAGATGAACATTACTCAAACAGCCTCGAAACCGTTCGACATCCTACACTGTGATACATTCACATTTGAACAAACTAAGTTTCTCACCCTTATCGATAGTTTCTCTCGGTTCGCTCAAGCTTATCCAATTAACTCCTTATCCGGTACAGAAATAGCTGATAATTTAATCAACTTCTTCTCACAACACGGTATACCAAAATTAGTCATTGTTGATAACGGAACCGAATTCAAAAACACTGTCATCACGGAACTTCTAACGCTACATAAAATAAAAATTCATTTTTGCTCTCCAAACCACCCCCAATCAAACGGGGTTATCGAAAGATTCCATTCGACAATTATAGAGCACTTGAGATTACTCAACGCTCAAGGTTATACAAAAACAACAGCCAAAATGAAGATGATCTATGCTATTTTGGCCTACAACAACTCCGTGCATTCGGTCACCAAATGGAAACCCATTGATATCATAAGTGGTCAAATAGCTGACAACGACCCATTTGATATAGATATAGATAGAATCCTCCTCAACGACTACGTCGAGCAGCACAAGAAAAGAACTAAATTACTATATGCGAAAATTAATTCAGATCTAATTCAGAAGAAAGAAAAAAACTATTCAAAAAATCAATGAAAAAAGAGACCAACCAACTATGTTTAATGAAGGGCAAACCATCTTTCCCAAAAAACATATTAGACAAAAACAGGCTAACAAATTCGACAAACCCTGTAAAATTCTAACTGTAAACCCAGAGAAGAAGGTAGTTTCAACTGAGCAACGCGGTAAAATCTATAAGGATAATTTAAAACGGCCCTTGAGGAAAATGTATTCATTCGATTAAACAAAAATTATTCCCTTTCAGGATCGCCGGAGCTTCTGGCCTCCAAGAAACCATCGAAACACGAAATTTGCGAAATAACCCAGGACTTATACCCTTAAAAATCGGCTCAGCAAAAATTCAAGAATTCTCCCATTCACTAATCCACTATTACGACCTTAACCCTATGATTCTTGAGGTCAATAAACTAAAATTGAAGTCATCTAACTTAACCCTTTCGGTTGAACGGAACTCAGATTATAGTAGGGATGTATCTAATTACATGAAGATACTGAAGTTTATAGAAGATAAGGTAGAAACCAAACTTACAGAAATTTTACCTCATCCTCAAAGAATTAAACGAGGACTCATCAATGGTTTAGGCTCAATTTTTAAATATATCAGTGGTACACTCGACAATACTGACGGAGAACGTTATGACAAACTAATCAGGCAATTGCAAAATGATCAAGCTAATATAGCATCTAACATAATAATTCAAAATTCACTATCCATCACCCTAATCGAAAAATTCAACAACACTATTAAAGAAATAAATCATAACGAAAAATTATTGGAGGATAAGCTTAATCAAATTTCAAAAATTGTGGAAGGACGGCCTTACAGAGAGAACAGTTCGTTCATTAAGGATATCTTGATACAAATCATTACGTTATACGAGACGATTATATCAGTCTTGCAAGATATTGAAAACTCGATCACATTCGCTAAACTGAAAACAATACATCCTAGTATCATCACTATAACGGATTTACATCAAGAGCTAAACTTACTATCTAAAAAATTTTCCTCTGAACAGTTTCCTACTAAGATAGATTTTGAACATACTCTTCTTTTAGAGAAACTCATAGAAATTGATTGCTTTATCTTAAATAACAGAATAGTTTATATACTAAAAATTCCGATCACCTACACTTCTCATTTCGACATTTATCACCTTTATTCGATACCCGTTTATTCAAAAGGTAATTTCAAAGCTCTTCTTCCAAAGGACAGATATTTGGTTAGAAATGAGTTCTATTACGCATTTTTGGCAAACTCTTGTGAACCCATCCAAAATCGAGAATACCTTTGCAAAGATGCCGAACTTCAACAAATCGACAACTCCAGCCCTTGCGAAATCCAAATGCTCGTCAACAACAACAGCTCCAGTTGCACATATGCCTATATAACAGTCACCAAGACGACAATGAGAAATATCGACAACTCAACATGGATTGGTCTATTCCCTTATGAAGAACCAGTAACCCTCCGATGCTCTAATCAAGAAGACGTCCTGAGGCTCCAAGGAACCTATCTATTCCGTATTCCAGTAGGTTGCCAAATCATCACAAGTTTTCGACAAATCAATAACGAAGGAGAATCTACATCGCCTAATCAACCAATACTATTTGCCGACATTGATATCAAAGATGACATCACCAAACCACCTAACCTCAGCATCCACATCGAGCAAGTCCAGCTCGACGAACTTCAATATTTAAAGAAAATGGTTATCCAGAACAAAATTACTCTCTTAGATAGTATGTCCTATCTCTACATTCCAGACGCGTGGACAATAGCCATCTACTGCTTTGCGATAACCTTTATCATCTGTGCTATATTCAAGAAGAAGAAGATAACACATAGAAGAAACCAGCAGGGACCATTGGAATCCATCGAACTCCAAGGTGTCCAACTTCCTCGCTAACACTCCGATGTTGGATCTATGGGGGGAGGAATTACGTCCCCATCTTCCCGCTGATTCAACAAAAATACAAACTATTATAAATAGAGCTTTGTGCTGGCAACGAGCAGTTAGTAATTAACCATCTTAGTAGTAACTAGTAGTTGTAGTTGTAATTTGTAAACTTTTAAAAATAAATACTTTTTTAAAAAGGCAATTTTGGGTCTCGAGAACATTTTTCATGAGTGACCTGAAAAACAAAAAGTCCGTAGGTGAAGGTCAAATTCGAGTTGAAACAAATCGCTTATAATATTGTTACTCCTCTCACTTATATCTTGCATCGATGTCTAGATAAGGGAATATGGTCAACCTCTTTCAAAAACTCAATTGTTATTCCAATACATAAGAGTGGGAAGAAAAACATCGTTACGAATTATAGACCAATTTCACTGATAACGAACCTATCGAAAGTATTTGAAAAATTTTTGAAAAAAAGAATTTTGTTTTTTATAAATAAATTTAAACTCCTTTCTCCCAAACAATTTGGCTTTAGAGAACAAGTCTCAACAGAAGATGATATCTTATACATTACAGAGAAAATCCACCAAGCTCTTGAAATAGGAACTCTATGTTTATGCTTATTCATTGACCAGATGACCTTGATACTGTCAGTCATAAGCTACTCTTAGAAACGCTCGAAAAATAGGAATAAGAGGAAACAGTTCTAGGCTCATGGAGAATTATTTGGATAAAAGGACCCAGAAAGTGAAAATTACTACTACTCTTATATTTCAATAAAATTTATAATACGCTGCCTGAAGAAATAAAGAAATGTAAAAACAAACAAAATTTCAAAAGAAAGTTAAAGAGGTATATAAATGAAAATAAAAGAAAATTGTTCTCTCAGCTCTTTGAAACCTAATGGAATGTAACTATTGCATTTTGTTTTATCTGTTGTTATATTTTTTTAATTCTTATTTATTAAATTTTTTTTAATTCTATAACTTTTTTATGATATTTGACTGATTTTATATGAATTTCAAAACTATACATTTATGCATTCTTGAATTTTAATAATATAACAATTTTAGCATTCTATAAATTTTATATTATATTGTGTGTTTCAAATACATTTTTGTTGTTTCTGCAATTGCTGTGAATTCTGCAGCGCAGGTTGATGTCACTGATTGCTGCTTACTGCTTCTCCATTGGATTAGATTCCCATATACCAAAAAGCAATAGCCTGTGGTACTTTTTCTTTCATTTAGGTCGTCTCCAAATGAGAAATCAGTGAATCCTAGTAGAGCTGTATCACTTTCCCCGTTTGCGTATTTACGTCCTATACCATTATACAGATGAATGCCATTCTATATCGTAGTATGATTTGTATATGCGAAACTTGCGTATGTATAATCCAAACCATACCGCGATACAGAGGGACGTCTTTCTGTAACATAGTAGGGTATGAAGTAACAATACGCGCCTATTTCTACTCCAAATCATATTCAGTAGTCAACGGAATGTAATAAGCCAGCCACGTGTATCGCAGTTTAAGATGGAAGTAAACCTGAATGTCTTGAAGGATATTATCCATAAGGATGATCTAATTGAAAGTTTAATCACGTTAGTTGCAACAACTATAGTGTTATTACAAGAAGCAAGAATCGTCATATAGATAAGACAAATAGTGAATGGTGTGATGACTGGATTCGCAATTTTAGCATTGGCAAAACAACAAAGTGGATTGTTAGATATACTTACCATCACTGGAAAAAAGTGTTCAAGTGTCATCATAATGACTTCAGCAAAGTAGCGGAGTTTAAAAAATGTCGCACTCAAATAAGAAACAAAGGATGTGATGCCAAAATTGTTTTTCTTTTCATGGAATTGAATCTAAATACTATAAAAAATGACAAGCATTTGAAAGATGGATACAACATCGTTATTACAGTAAGTGATTATCTGAGTATCACAGTATTTTGCAGTTTTTTACAAGCTTTTATTCAACTTCACTTGTTTACCTATATGTATGTATGTGGTCAAATGTTGCAAATAAATTTTAAAACATTTACCCCCAACCTATTCTGCTGACATTTTGCATACACATTTAGTTTGGATGAAAATACAAAATTGTCATATTTTTGAGCTGTTACAGGGCCGTATGTAGGAGCAGACGGTGAAATCTTGAATATAAATTGTCCGATTGGGCTGAAATTTTGCACACGCATTATTGAGCTTTAAGTTGAGTGACCTAAAAATTTGTTCCATTTCAGATCAATTTTGAGCATAGTCATCAAGTTAAAGTTGCCGAGACGTATAGTTACGCATGAGTCAGCATAATAAAGAAATATTTATTCAATATTTTCATGTACAAAAAAGTACCAAGAACTTATGTTAGAAAACGAAAATAATGATAACAACATTTTTTAAGTACCTATTAGCAAACGCACAATTGAACCCTACAGGTCGAATTATAGGGGTAAAACCAACATCAACTAGTAGGAGGAAGCATATAGAGCAGGGTTAACTGCAGGCTCTAAAAGAACTCAGGCCAGGAGGCCATCAAAATTCGAAGGCGGCATCGTTAATAAAAAGAAGTACTTAAGAAATCTTGGCGTGAATATTGGATTGAATCAAGCTAACCAAAAATCACTTTAACTTTTATTTACTAGTAGAGTAGAAATAAATGCTTATTGTTACTTCATATCCTACTATGTTACAGAAAGACGTCACTCTGTATCGGGGTATGATTTGAAGTATAGGTACATACGCGCGTTTCGCATATACAAATTGTACTACGATATAGAATGGTATTCATCTGGATAATGGTATAGGACGTAAATACGCTTCCCGTTTGTACGAAAGATAGTAAGTAGTCTTTTGTCCCATATAGATATCTCAGAATTCTTTTTAGACCTGAGTAGTGTTATTAAGTGGGATTGGTTTGAAATCTCCCCAACAGGTTTGTGCTGTATGTGATGTCTGGGCGTGTAGTTTGAGAAATGTATGCCAGAGATCCTAATAGTCTCTTGTATTTTGTGATCATTTGAGCTGTTGCCTTGTAGTCGTTGGTGATTGATTTATATTTTGCGTTCGATTCCATTGGTGTTGCCCTTAATTTACAGTACTGATATAATCTTCATCGTTGATCAGTTTCTGAATCTGTCCACTTTGATTCAGTCTCAGTTCAGATTCCGTGTATGATATTTCTATTCCAACAAATTTCTTTATTGTCGTTGTTTCCTTTGTTTCGAATCTAGCTGCGATGTCCTTCTTGTATTTGATTAAACCTTTTTCAGTTGTAGATGCCGCTAGGATATCGTCTACATAAACTGAAATATAAGTTGTTTCTTCATTTTCTTTCTTTTTGTATAAACAGTTATCAGTATCGGATTGTATGTATACTTTGTTTGACGAATGTTGGCGTCTGCCTTGAAAACACGAAAAATGGATCTATCCAACTGACGGGAGTAAATCAGTGGCGTAACGATTTCGAGATAAAATATGGTATATAAGGAAGTTCATATAGAGGAAAAAATATCGATTGATTAAATAACCAAAAATAATATGAAGGAATTATTATCAACAATAATGCAGAAACACAAAATACAAATTTATTGCTTGATTTATGAAATATAAATTTATGCACCTGAATTATTTGAAATGTCACAATGACTTTGTGACGCCTATGAAATAAAGATTGTGTTGCCTTCGGACGTACGAGCAGCGCCCTATCATGATATTGAAGGAGATAAGCTTGAAATACTAATGTCGTAGCTTAGACCGACAAACGTAGTAGAGAATTTCATAATAATGAGATGCGATGATTACACACAATAGCCATGATTCGTGAAACAAACTATAGTTGTGTTTGACCATAAATTCGGTAAATTACAGTTCCCAGCAGTACGGTGCTTTTCGGAGTCCATATATTGCTCGATTTAGCATACTTAGCTCCCCTTGGTTTGGAAACCCATTTGGAATGGTCATGTATACCTCGTCATGTAGTTTACTGTTGAGAAATGCTGATTTGATATCTAGTTGAATGATACTGTAACAATTTCTGTATATAACTGACAGAAATGTTCTTATTAGCATACAGTTGACTACGTGAGCATACTGGCTTTCCTCTTTCGCTTGCTTACATCCCCTTGCCACTAGTCTTGCCTTGTTTGTTTTGTTTCCATCTGAATCTATTTTCATTCTGATTGTCCAGATGGCGTCAATTCTCCTCTATCCGTTGTCCGGTACTATTGTCCAGGTATTGTTGTTCAAGATGCACTCAATCTCTTCTTGAATGGCATCAGACCATCCTTTTCTTACCGCTTCATTATAGTTGAGTTGTTTTTCGTCATCTGACATTTTTGTTAGGTATTTGAGAAAGTCAGAGTATCTCTCGGTCTCGTTCCGGTGTATGGAAGTTTCGAGAATTTCGCCTTAATACAAGTTTTACAGTCTACTTTTGATCTTATAGCAGACGTGTATCCTAGTCTACGGTGCCATAACATTTTGTTTCCTTTCATTGCTATGCTATGCTGCAGTGTTTGAATGGAATAACGTACAGTCTAATTCCGTTGGTGCTGTATGCCACTGTCTCTCCATTTAATTCGATATAGCCAGTTCCATTTTTAAATTTCACATTCAGTCCTTTTTCTTCCAACTCCCTGAGAAGGTTGAATTTCAGATTTTTAACACAGTAGACGGGTATGCTGATGGGTTTTTCATTACATTTCAGTTTGATTACCCCTTTTTCATATGCAACCAGCTTCTCATCCTGTTTGGCTACTGTGGTATAGACTGGACGGTTCAATTTTATTATCTCGGTTAGCAGGTCCCTGTAGCAGTGCTGTATCAGCTGATTCATGGATCCTGAATCCAAGACGAATTGAATTATTAAATGTAAAGAGTATTATTCATCCACCCTCCAAACTCCTATGTGATGCAGTCTGTTCTACAAACTCAAAATATATAAGCTATACAGGATGTTCCATTAAAAAGTTACAGGTTGTCGATCTGTTCTAGCACAACAAAAGTGGCACACATCAATAAAATTAGTGTACTAAATTCAAGTATATTTAGTGCTAATCTAGTACGCAAAAATAAAATTTATAACTCTTCAATTTTTGAAATTACGGGCAATACTGCTAGCTTAATATTAAGTGTGCACACTTAAACTGAATATGACCGAATTTGAGAAAATCTGTTTTGAATAATTTATTGCTTATTTAATACAATTAAGAAAAATTTATAACTCTTCATTTTTTAAATTTATAGGAAACGCTAGTAAATAACCTAGATTCTAAAAATATTGAATTAAAAGTTGTTGGGTGAATAGCGAGTTCATTTTACCCTTCTAGGGTTTCCTGATTTCAAAAAATACCCTATACAGTAATTTCAACCCTTCTAGGATTTCTCTTCACAAGCTGTTTTCAAAGAATCCCGATAGTTCGTAGACAGGGGAAGTAAACTACAAGGTTTTTTATTTTTAATATTTTTTTCTATGGGGCAGAATGTTTCCAGCAAACGTTAAAAATCGACTAAAAATCTTATTTTTTTATTACATTTATCCAGTGGCTACTTTTGGAGATTTTAGAAACATTAGATTGCAATTACTTTGAAATTATTTTTTCGATTATGCTCATTAACTAAATCAACTGAGATATTCACACGACTGATTTTTGGAATAGATACCTAGTTCTATAGAAGCACGTATTAACAAATCTCTACCTGTTTTTAATTTTCATTATTTTTTTGTAAAATCTTTATAAAAAAGTTGAAGTTAGCTTATAATAAACCAGAAATACTTTTAGTCGCTTACGCTCAATATCCACTCAGAGAGATTTTTTTCTATTTTATTAAAGAAAATGGTACAAAACCATTGTAGAATGAGTCATGAAATAGAAGTATGATGCACAAACATAAAGCAGGGCCATTGAAACCATTACCTATATTTGAAAATATGGCTAGAATGTAGTAAAATGAGTGCTCAGTTGAATGGTGAATAATAATTTATAAAATTTATTAATTAATGACGCATCTTCCGTGGCCTAACTTAATTCTACGAACCCTGTTTTATTCTCAGTACTTATTCTAGAATGGTTCAGTACCATTACAATACCAGTCGTGTTTGTTCTGGACAACGAGTGTTTTTTTTATACGGTCGATATTTATCCATTTCGAATGATAATATAATTATAGGCAATCTTATGAATTACATACTTCAGATCCATATTGCAGGGTTCTTCTTCATTTGAATTACGTAATTATGGTTTTTTACTTTTCACACTTATAAAAATATCAAAATTTTTGCAAGAGTCTTGCGAAGTCCTGCTAGTCTTGCAGCAAGACCAATACCAAGACCGTATATGCAAGACCAAGACTAAGGATTTGATGCAAGACCAAGACCAATACCAAGGGTGCAAGACCAAGACCAATACCAAGACCATATCGGTCTTGGTCTTGGTCTTGCTTTGCGCATCACTGAAGATCTTCAGCAGCTACCTACAGGATAGAGTACAACAAGTAAGGATAAATGACCACCTTAGTGATTTTCAAAAAATTCAGATAGGAATTCCGCAAGGCACGGTTCTCGGTCCGCTGCTCTTTATCATCTACATTAACCCATTGCTGAAATTAAATATACAAGGTAATATTAGATCGTATGCTGACGACACAGTTCTTATTTTTGAAGATGACATTTGGCAGGGGGTGAAAGCTAAGGCTGAGATGGGTATTGGAGTTGTGAAAGATTGGCTTGACTTTAATGAGCTAACGCTTAATGTAGACAAGTCAAAATATATTTCATTCTCTCTTACTGACACTAACAGACCGAGCTTCACATTCTTACAACTGCCTAGAACAACCTTCAAAATAAACGAAGTTAACAGCATTAAATATCTAGGAATCATAGTTGATAAAAACCTAAAGTGGCTCATCCATGTCAACAACTTATGTACTAAAATCAGGCGACTTGTTTATAAATTCTATAAAATACGAAAATTCATGAGCATACAACTAATCCTAATAATTTATAAATCACTAGTAGAGTCAATATTGCAATATGCTATTATCGTATGGGGTGGTCTGTACACTAATGCATTAGAACCTCTAAATGTTATACAAAACTATATATTAAAAATCATGCTGCGAAAACAAAAACGATATCACACGGATCTACTATACAGAGTTATTCGGATTCGATACTCACCATTGGGATCTCGTAAAGCATAAGAAGTATGAAGAAGGTTAAATTAGGGCAAAGTTGCGAAATGTAATAGTGATTAATATGCCACAAAGAAATTTGAAGTATCTTTTTCGTTTTTGAGATTTTTTTTACAAACCAAATTTTCACATTTTCTTATTTTTTTAATAACTTGATTGTTATGCAACGTATTGAAAAACCTAAAGCACTTCTCCATAGTAACTTTTTCTGTTGTATCCAGTTGTGTTCACCATTTTTTTGGTACAACGTTCCGTCAATTTACAACAACAATTTGTTGACCTGTCAGTTTGCATTGAAATATGAGTTACTCAAATGAAGACAATTGTGACATGTTGAGACTGTCTTTCATACACCACAGAAATTCTGTACGTGCCAGTGAAGCTTATCTTCAAGAATTCCCTGAAAGGCGGCAGCCACATTACTCCCGTTTTGCAGATTGGAACGAAATTTGATTAAATATGGTTCTTTTCAAAAACCACGATACAAATATGGAAAATAGTATGTTTTTCTGTGTTCAAAGCCTATTTAAAAAAATTACAGGTTACTGCTCATCCGAGAAAATCGATAAATGAAATAGCATTTGAATTGCATTTGCCCCAGTGTAAGGTTTGGAAAATATTAAATCAAAATAATTACAAGCCCTGAATTTCTGAATTCCATAATGTGGACCGACGAAAGCAAGTTTACCGACTGTGGAATGTTCAACAGAAATAATGAACATTTCTGGGCTGTAGAGAACCCACACCAGAACAGACAAATTAGAAACCAATTACGTTTTGGTTTCAATGTGTGGGCCCGGATCATAAACGGTGAAGTAATAGGTCCGTGTATTTACGAGAATAATTTAAATGGGGCTGCTTATTTGAATTTTTTGGAAAATTACTTAGCCAATTATTTAGAAAATTTGCCAATCGGTTAACTTCGTACTCTCTGGTTCCAACAAGATGGAGCACCTCCTCCCCATAACCTAAGAGCAGTGGGAGACTTCCTGCACAGAGAATTTCCTGGACAGTGGATTGGAAACCGAGGAGTAGTTGAATGGCTTACGAGGTCACCTGACCTATCGCCTCTCGATTTCTACTTATGGGGAACTTCAAAAAATAAAATTTATGCTGAACCCATACACAAAATAGAGGAATTACGTGCAAGAGTCTTAAATGCATTTGCGACATTAAGACGACGCGACATCAGTCGTGCTATTAATAATATCGATCGACGCATTAATGTGCATTGAACAAGAAGGAGGTATTTTCGAAAAAAAATTGTAAATTATTTCATTGTGATTGTTGTTTTTTTGTTGTTTTTCTCATTAATTGTTTTAATTTATGTCAAAAAATAAATTCTACAGTTCTCATGTCCAAAAAAATGCCCCGGTCCGTAACGTTTTTTATACTTATTATGGATTTTGATGGGAAATAATCGATAATATCAAGAAATACCCTCACTTTAATGTTCTTGAGATACGTAGCAATCAGAAAAGCAATTTTAAAATCCAAATCCGTATTTTTTTTTTGTTTCTGATGGTTGTAAATTGACGGAACGTTGTACCAAAAAATGGTGAGCACAACTCGGTACAACAGAAAAAGTTCCTATGGAGAAGTGCTTTTGGTTTTTCAATTCGTTGCATAACAAGCAAGTTATTAAAGAAATAAGAAAATATGAAAATTTGTTTTTTTTCAAAAAATCTCAAAAACAGAAAATGATACTTCAAATTTCTTTGTGGCATATTAATCCCTATTAAATTTCGCAACTTTGCCCCAATTGAACCTTCTTCGTAGCTCTCACGGTTTTCGAGATCCCAATGATGAGCATCAAATCTGAATAACCCTGTATAGTGAGGAAATACTTAATGTTCGAATGTTGTACTTCTACAACAGATGTCTGTATTTATACAAAAATAAAAATATGCAGCAAAACCTTCGGCATTCTTATCAAACACGACAGACAACAAATCAAAATCTAGCTGTTCCTTTTTATAGAAGGGATGGCAATCAAAGATTCACAAAGAGCCTTGCTCCAAAAAAAATTAATTCTCTCCCGGTATATCTAAAAAATATAACAAACTACAAACGATTTGCTACACTGTGTACACCACTTATTTACAAACATTATAAAACGTAGCTTAGCTTACTATGAGCAGTTGCAGTATTTTATTTTCTTTTCTAACCTAGGACTAATTTGTGTTACATCTTCTTATCATTGATTTAATGTACCTAAAGCAATATACTTACTTTACTTTTACTGCACATACAGATTGTTAGGAATCTAGGTGCACATTTAACTGTTTTGTAATTTAAATCTGATACTCCCCGTTGTTAATATTATTGTAAAAAAAAATCCTTAATAAATATTATTATAAATATTATTATAAATAAAAATATTATTATTATTTATCAAAAACTTTAATATATCTCTTATAATACACACAAGTGTTCTTATTATGACTTGTATTGACCCACTATATTATTAATTTAGCAATTAGAAAATAAACCTCATAATTAAAATTTGAAAATTTGAAAGGCAATTGTTTCGATTATTCCTGCCAGAGGAAAATTAAAATTTCTGAACTGTCAACCGCTGTTTGTAAATTTCGATTTAGGATAACCCATTAGAAGTTTAGCTATACCAAAGTCTATCTAAATAGACTTTGTCTATACCTTTCACACTCACATTAGAAGGTTAGAGAAATTTTCAAATATGACAATAAAGAAAATTTAAATTGTACTTAGGGGTTTAATAAACTATATAATATTCCGATTGATATGACTAAATTTTATATCTTATGTAGTTCTTGAACTATCTCTATGATGCTACTTAAACATTTATTTTAAATTGTATATATTTTCCTATATAATAACAGTAAGTATGACAAATAAAATGTTGTTTACGCCACATAATGAGAAGAGATACCTCCATCTATCTCTCACTAGCTATATCTTCATTCCATGGCTATGGAGTTCCCAGGTCACAGGGGATGTATAGTGTCTGTCAAGACAAAACAGAATAGCTGAATGACAAACAAACTTGCTCATAATTTCTTTAAAATAAGAGTTATACTTTTTATTCTTGTGTACTAAACTAGCACTAAATTATTTAAAGCAAATTTTCTCAAATTCGATCATATTCAATTTAAGTGTGCTCACTTAATATTAACCTAGCAGTATTGCCGGTAATTTAAAAAATTGTTATAGAGGATTATAAATTTTATTTTTGCGTACTAAATTAGCAATAAATATACTTGAATTTAGTACACTAACTTTATTGATATGTGCCACTTTTGTTGTGCTAGCTTAATGGACCTATTTTCTTAAAATTTTGAATTTATTCAAGAGACTACCAAATCTAAAAAAATAGTACTAGCCTACTCTTGATATTTTGATAAATGACGTTTTTGTCAGTTCATAAAAGCCATAAATTTGTTTCTAGTTCCTGTAATTTTCATACGTTTCTAATATAAGTTTTTGATGTTAATTTAATTAAAAAAATTGCATAATAATGAATAAGTACTTATTATAGAAATATAGTATAATAATTACACTCAGATCCTTTTTTTGCTTAGCTATATGCACTTGTCATACCGAAACGCCTCATTTTTCCACCAGTAAATTAGGTTTTTCTACCTAATTCTTCCATCCATCATACGTATGAAAACTAAAAATTATACATCACCTTGCTACCTTTACACTACCAACATTTCTAGTATGACAAATCCAAATGTAAGTGACAGAAACAGATAACTGAATTCTTTCTAGGACATGGAACTGGGCTCGGGAGTTTGGACATAATATAAAAAATGTGTCGGTACCCGATAGCATAAAAGTGAATTAAGAAAATCCTCTAGAGACAGGTACTATTCAAATATTAGAATAACGTTGTTTTGTTAATTTGTTATTACCTATTATAAATTGGAATAATTACCTACAATTTTATTGACAAATCTTCTCATTGTGCAAGGCATCGTGAGACATGGTAACCCTATCAAACAAATTGCATAATGAACGATGACTGCACATAAGTACTCAATTTAAAGTTGCAGTCAGACTATGTACTATATCGAATTTCAGAGAAAAAACAATTATAAAGTTTGTTAGGCACTGACAGAAAAGTCACTCTTAGTATAATAGAATTTAAAAAAGAGATAATTTCTAATAATAAATTTAAAATTTAAAGAGATTGGCTTAATTTGACTATAAAGACATGATATATGAAACGATCGTGTTTCTTTTGAAATATTGAAAAATATAGCATTTCATGTGAAAAAACAAAGTTATCGTACTTCGAAGTTCTTCAATTTCACCATTCTTTTACTGAGAAGTGCTACCGCATACTTTGTAATGAGAAGTGCCGGAAGAAAGTTCATACTAAGGTTAATCTGTATCGTTCAAAAATTTGTTGAAATACTGAGAGATAATCACATGATAGCACTTCATTTGACCGTCTGCAAATTTATGTTATTCCCAAAAGTATTCATTAAATAGAAAAAAGTTTTAGACAAAATGTATTTGGAAAGACTTTCTTAATAAAAATATCACATAGAATACTGGGTGTTCTATTTAAAATAACAGATCGACACCCTGTATCTTTTTAATGGAACATCCTTTATACTTTATAATATTTTTAGGTTGTAGAACAAACCTGCTTCAATAAACTTTTGATGTAAAAATTTTATGATATCTATTATATATATATATATATATATATATATATATATATATATATATATATATATATATATATATTGTCCACGAGACGAACAAGTTGTTATCATATACGTATATTCAGTTTTTCAGTGGTTTACAATTTTGAACAAAATTTAATTTAGTTGAGTAATATAATATAATATAATTACGGAATGTCAAATGGTACAGAGATTCATAAGTGCGAAGAAACATATTTGTTTCGTATAAAGAAGCAATAACTAAATCAGCTCCATTTGAGTTCCCTGACACTTGGACCAAAACAAACCTGCTATTTTGCGAGGACGATCGCAACACGTTGCCACTGTTGCCAGATCGTTCATAAAATATGGAAAAACTACATGAAGAAATTTTGAATAGCAAACAAGATATCAAAAGCGCTATTGAAGCAAGCGAAGTAAGACTGCTGTTGAAAATAGAATCTTATTGTGAAAAAATAAGGAAATTGGAGAAAGAGAATGCAGAACTAAAGCAGCAAATCGAGATATTAGACCGGAGCAGTCGGAAGAACAACATAGTGGTGTTTGGATTGATACAAAGTGGAGAGAAAGCCTCTGCAATAAGCGTATGCAAAAAACTAAATTCTAAGCTTGGTATATCAATAACCAAAGCCGATATAAGCAACATCTATCCTTTAGGAAAGTCCAATCAAAATTGAATTGCTGTCAACATAAAAATTAACATCTTACGGAACTGCAAGAAACTAAAGGGTACCAATATATCAATATCAGCCGACCTAACAAAAAAACCACAACTAACAAATAAGATATTGTGGAATTACTTGAAGAAATTACGTGAAAATGGGGAAGAAGGTAGCTACATAAGAGGAGAAAAACTCTATAGAAACAATATAGGGTATACAGTGGAAGATATTTTAGAGTTTGAAGAAAGTATTGAAGTAACAGACTACCCGAAAACCAATAGCGCACCAGAAACCCCTTCAAGGGCCTCTGTAGAAAAAAAAGAAGAGCTTGTATTAAATACAGCAGCGGAAAAGACTGAAGAGGAAACAAATAAAGAAAAGAAGAAAATCACAGTTAGCAAAAATATTGAAAACTGTTCCTCACAAAGAAGACCGGAGACCAGAGAAAGAAAAAAATCATCGAAAGAAGTTCAAACAAGGGCAACCTTGAAAAACGCCAAGTAAGCTCCCCAATACCTATATCTCTTTTAGAAGTTAAGACCCAGTTTTGGATTTAGCCGAACAGTGGTTCTCTCATTTTTTTGTTTTATATCATTTTCTCATTCCTGTACAATTCCTAGAAACCTTATTTTATTTTTATCGAACTGTTCCTACTATTTATGTCAGAAATTTTCTTATTCTTGTTCTTCTAAACCGTTATGAGAATTTTGTTTATACCTATCTACTAATAATTTTAAAGAAATCTTATTTTGTACATGATATAGTGTGATGGATCAATACTTACGTGACTTTGAAAGTGAACATATTGAAACTTTTGAACTAGACACAATTAATGAATGCTCTCAAATATTACAGGTCAATCAAAATAACTTCAACTTTAAAATACCCCATATGAACATCCGAAGTATCAACAAAAACCTAGATGAGTTTAAGACACTATTACAAGATCTTGACTGTGACATAGACTGTTTGATACTTAGTGAAACACCCGTAATACATGAGCTAGGTTTATTCAACATTAATGGATACAATATAGTTTATAACGAGAGTCATTATAATAAAAATGATGGGGTCGTCGCCTACATCAAAACCGACATAAAATTCGAACATTATATTGAAGAAATATGCAACGGTATAAACTCCCTCATTATAAGATTGTATCTAAATAACTATACAAAAATTTGTGTCAGTGTAATTTATAGATCACCAAGTATAGGTGAGCAAGAGTTTATTGACAGATTACAACAATTATTAAACAAACATCGAACCAAGCCAGAAGACGTCGATATATTTATAGGTGATATTAACATTAATCTACTAGAGCCCACTGAAAAAACAACCTCAGAATATTTGAACACTCTAAGCGAATATGGTTACACATCCACAATAAATAATATACCCACCAGAGTTTCTGGGAAATCTAAGTCATGCATCGACCACATCTTTCTTAAATCAAATGTTGGAGTGAGTAATAACACTATTCCCATAATTCTAAAAACTCATATTACAGATCATTACACAACGATTCTTCAAATTGTCATTGAATGCCATAAACCCATCACTATTCGCGATAAAATTATCAAAATAATCGATAAAACAAAAATTAACGATACATTTCTGGCAAACACTTGGGATCCGCTACTTGCTATGGAAGATCCAGACAAGGCAATGAGTAAATTCATTGATATTATGTTAGAGAATCTAGAAAATGTACGGAACATCGCAAACTAAAAAGAAAGTTCGACAAAATAGCGCCATGGATGACAAACAGTCTACTAAAATTATTAACGATAAAAAACAAGATGTGTGCAAAACTGCGGAAAAACCCAAATAATTTAGAGCTATACAACAAATACAAAAGATTTAGAAATAAAACCAATAGGCTAGTGCAGGAATGCAAATTTAAGTTTTATAACAATCAAATAGAAGCTAACAAAAACAACTCAAAGAAACTTTGGAACATAATCAATGAAGTGACAACAACAAATTCGACCAAAAAAAGTATAAACAAAATTAAAAATTAATTAGGTGAAGTACTAACTGATGAAATAGAAATAGTCAATTAAATCAATAATACCTTCGCAAAATTAGGAAAAAATCTTGCCGAGTCGATTATAAAGGACCCCAACTACATAATGCCCAGACAACCTATACTAAACTTATTTGTGTTTGAACCAATTGATGTTGACGAAACCAAAACTGTAATCAATAATCTAAAAAATAAAAAGCGTGTTGGTATAGATAACTTGAAGGCTAAAACTATCAAAATGATAGCACCCTTTATTCTACAACCACTAACATACCTACTAAACAAATGCGTGAATAAAGGTGTTTACCCTTCGGCATTCAAGCAATCTATTATCACACCCTTGTATAAAAATGGAGATGCCACTAAAGCTACTAACTACAGACCAATATCATTGGTTACTCATGTCTCTAAGGTCTTCGAAAAAATCATGAAAATACGGCTGGACTCATATCTAACAAAATATAAAATTCTATCTGATAGTCAGTTTGGATTTAGTGCAAATACATCTACGGAAGACGCAATTTTAACCATCACACAAAAAATCATAAGGTCCTTAAACAAGTCTAAAAGACTTGTATATTGTTCCATTGATGTTGAAAACCACCACACAAAAAACATATACGTACTTGGCACCAAAATTTTACAATAAAATTCCTGATTCAGTTAAATCTATGCAACCAATAACTCGTTTCAAAAAAAATCTAAGAATATTCATTTCAAAAAAACAGATATCTGATAACTCAATGTAATCGTCAATGTTAAATAAGAAAGTATGTCTATATCTCAATGAAGATCTTGTAGTTGTTCCATACGTCTCCACGTTTTCCTATATTTATATTTCAATCTTTTATTTTATTATATTCCATTAAGTGTTTTAACTGCAACAAATATGTTGAATTTTATTATTATCTTTATTATAAATATACTTGTGTGTGTCTCTGATCTTGGAATTAGTGAGTTCGTGTTTTTCTTGATTTATATATTGTATATTATCACTTAGTTGTGTATGTAGACTTGTCTACTATTTCTTAATTACTTTATGTACCTATATGTATATTTTGAGAATTGTTTTGTATACTATTTTTTTTTTCTATGCTGAAACAAGTGTTGACACTTATCAGTTTTGCAGCTTTGTTCACATCATCAACCTTTAATAGAAACCCATTCTTTTTTATTATTCTTGTATTTTTTTGTGATTTTGTGAATAAAGATTATTATTATTATTATTATAGTTCAGCCAATATCGAAGAAATACAGGAGTTTGGTACACCCTGTATATATATATATATATATATATATATATATATATATATATATGATTTTGAATTTTTATCTGGTTCAATATTTGATAAAAGTGATTTTTGTTGGGAATGCAAATGAAATTTTTTGGATGAAGCCGAGCTTTCGAGATTTTTCATTATCTTCCTCTGGGCCAAATTCGTGAATTTATATGAAATTAACTATACCTAATCATCAATCAGAAATGTCATTGAAAGTAACAGACGAGTCGCCTAATTTTCAATGCTGGAGTACATCTTACACTTAAAAATATGGAAGTATTTATGGAGCTGTTACTCGAAATATATATTTACTAGGCAAAATGCTACTACATACAAAATAAATATTTTTTACAAAAAATTGGACCGACGTAATAGTTGATGCACTGAAAAGTATAAAATAATATTAATTCTATTGGTGATGGTACTTTTGAAGTTGTGCAGTTGCAGTTAGATTGATAGCTTTTGGCACCAACTTCACAAGTACCATCACCAATAGAAGTAATATTATTTTATACTTTTCACTGCATCAACTATTACGTCGGTCCAATTTTTTGGAAAAAATATTTATTTTTAACTTTTGAGTGTAACATTAGTCCCGAAAATCGTTGAACGTTCACTATACCATATCAATGAAGATAATACTTATCCTATTACCCACGTATATTCCTTGCTTGTAGTGGTTATTATTGAGATCTCAGAACATTGAATATTTTAGTTGTTACCATTTAACACCGATTTAACTCGAAAACCGTAATTCTAAGGAAAAAATGTTCATTATAAATGTTGCTACAAATAATTATATCTTTCATGTAGTATCGAAAAATTTTCAATTTTCGAAAGAAATTGTCCTCTCCACATAGCAAAAATACATATTTAACATGCGTCTATCTCGAAAACCGTAACACTTTTGAAAAAATGTTCAATTTAAACGTTTCCGGATATAGTCCTATCTTTAATTATACCAACTCAGATTTTCGATTTTCGAGAAAATTCGCCCCCACCACCCCTTCGGGGGCGGTTTTCGGAGGGAAGGAGATTTCGGATTTGCGTTTTTATGAATATGGGACCATTTCTCAATCCCCTTCTTTCAAATGAATCCAAAATCATCAAAATCGGAGATCGTCTACTATATAAAAGGCGCGCACGAACCAAAAAAAAAAAAAAAAAAGCTTCGGGGTTCGTCGGTCAACAACAAACATAACATTGTATTTGTACAGGGTGGGCAAATTTCGATACTTTTATAGGGTAACTTGGTATCTATTAGAAATATAAAAAAATCAATGGCACTGTCTCGATCTCTTTTTTTGAGATATACTTAACCCAGAAAACCAAAATTTGCTATTGTCTTTTGTTTTCGATTTAAAACCTAAGACTCAATATTTCGCATATTTGATACATGCCTGTATCTTATAAATCTGTTAAGTTATCTAAAATTTATTTTGACATTCTTCGGACACTTTTTTGAGTAGAATCCAGTGGCGTAACTGGATTTTAAATATGCTTCTCAAATTTCAAGTTATGACAGAAACATGTATTTTTTAAATAATAACTATAGTTGATTTTAGCTTATTTATCCTCGTAAAAAAGTACTACTTATTTTAGACATTAATTAAATTTAGGTACTGCATGTAATGTAATATTTTCTTCGATTTATTCGAAGTAGGCTTTTGTCAACTAAGGCAATGCTTTGTCCAAATATGGCTTGTGAAAATATGATAAATGAGAATATTTTATATATCGTTCTCTCTTATACTTTAATCTATATCTAGAAAGAAGACAATCTCACAAAGCTATTTATATTAGATTAAGAAATAACATGATCATTTATTCTATATTCAACAAACCTATACTGAAAGTTATTTAAAATATTTTTTTGTGAAAGAACACAAATAGTTGTTATGTACCAAATTAAAGTAAAATATATCTAAAGTAGGATGTAGATATTCAAAATGCTGTCTGTCCATATTATCTTCTTAATGAACAATGCGTTCTGAATTTTATTTACACATCTACCAGTTGCAAAATTCCATAAGTCTGCTGGTTGAAGTTGGTGTTGTTTTCTTATAAATATAAATAAGGCCTGAATTTATGTTTCTTCAAAATATTGAAGGCTCTAGGTCTTGAAATCCCCCAATTCAGTTTCAATTATAGGACTGGATCATGAAGGATTTGCAGTTGTGATAGCAATTACGTTGGCAGTAGCTTCTTCAGTATCTGTAATATTAAAATGTTCTTCTCTTAGCTTGTTAAAGGCTCCATAATTGATACGATTGTCTCTTAACCTTTTAGAATTATCCTTATGAGGTTGGATATAAATTGAAATATACGTTCAAAGCTATATCTGAATCGTTCTTGCTTCTAACAAAACATTTCATAATTTTTTTCTTGGTTTTCCCTTGTTGACTCTAATTTTTTTATCATAAACGAATCAAATACCAAACTAGATTACTTAAGGACAGGCGCATACCTTAATTGACAAACGCCTGCTATGTATAAAATGAAAAATCAATTGCTTGGAATAAATTTAATTTATGTCTAAAATAAGTAATACTTTTTTAATGCCTTATTAACTATATATTTTTGAAAAGAGAAAACATAGCTCATATCAAATAAGCTTAAATCAACTCAAGTTTTTATTTGAAATGATTCATGTTTACAGCTAGCCACTGGATTCTACTCATAAAAGTGCCTGAAGAAAGCCAAAACAAATTTTTGATAACTTCACAAAGTAAGATATAGGCATGCATCGAATACGCACAAAATTGAGTTTAAGGTTATAACTCCAAAACAAAAGACGATAGCTAATGTTGGTTTTCGCCATTGAGTTGACCTCAAAAATGGAGGTCGAGTCGGTGCCATCGATTTTTTTCTGTATTTAATAGTTACCAAGTTACCCTATATAAGCATTGAAATTTGCTCACCCTGTATATATTCTCCTTTTTTGAAGTCGATCAGAATTGTATTAGGTATTGAAGTCATATTTCAACTGGAAATACCAAATTGAATGGAAACTATTTTTGTACAAGGTTCAAAATCTCATAGTTTTTACCTGATATTAAAAGTTGCAATATAAATACACGGAATTTAATGCTGTCGCTTAAATAATGCAATCACATGCAGCAGGTATAAAATCTAATATGGATGAATTTCACATAAAATGTACAAATCCAATTGTTCAGCCCAAATTTAATATTGACGTTATTTCCATTCCATAACTACTACATTGCTAGTCGTGGTTGTTTTTTGTGATTCTATTATTAAAAAATCTGGTATGCCCACTCAAACTACTACCGCTCTCAAACGATTTTCATCGAATATAAATTATCAGGTCGTGTGACCATTCATTTTTTTCAAAGTATCAAGACAAAAAAAATCACGTAGGAAGTATCGTTTAAATAGAATATGAATAAAGAGTTAGAAAATTTTACAATTGGGTACAATTTTTTTCCAGATTTTTTTATTATAGGTAGCAGGTAATTAATTACTTCTACAAGAATACTTCAAGATTCAATTAAATCCTTATTGACGTCTTAGCGCTACAGTCTTGAGCGACACACGTCTATTACCAAGCAACCAGTGCGAGTAGCATGTCCAATCTGTGCCACCCACCGCCTTGATACCCCACAAAACAATAAGGAAAGCTAAAAAATCGTTCTACTCGTTCCCGAAATAATTTCACAGACCGACAGATAGACAGACCAATGGCTGAAAATATATTTTTTGGGCGCAGGGACTTCCGCAACGTAAACATCTGGATACCTTGAAATGTACTATGTATGACTTTTTTTAGCAATTAATTGCTTAAAGGGTGCAGTAACTAAGAAATTCCTTTGAAAAGTAAATCTCAAAAAAACGATAAATCATACACAATAATAAACCCTCTTTAATGGTCGCCATAATTGTATTATAGGTATTTTGTGTCAATAAACGAATGTCGACTTTAAGCGCGCTAATTATGAACCTTCATCGCATGTCCGCGGTCGGAGCGGCGAGACTCGACAACGGTTCACAAAAAAAAATCTACAGGTCAAAGGATGCATTGTATTAGAAATTTGAAAAAACCAACCGAATCCTCGATAACAAGTCTACAACATTTTCTTGTGGTGTTTTTTTCGATAAAACAAAGCTCTTCGAGTTATGATGAGTTAAACGATTTGTGACTTAATAGGTTTCAGGGCAAGCGTTAATACATTGGCGCTCCATGAGGAAGCGTGGGGCAGACAATAATTAATAATTAAAAAAAAATTGCTAATAACTTACGTTTCTAATATTATGCGACAACAAATCAGACGTGTTGTAAATTTTAAATATGGATTAAAAAAAAAGTTTTTTTAGGAAATTCGCCCCCTACAACCCCCTGTACAGGGCGATTTTTTCACGACCAAATCAAATCGTCTTCTCTTTTGATGGGGCAAATAGGTCGTAGCTTTTAGCAACACATTGCAAACGGAATGACACAATCGAGGCAGCTTGTAACTACTACGTTTCATGAAGTGTTTGATTCACCATGGAACTTTGTGTAGCAGTACCAAAAGCATAGACGCGCAGGTAAATGATCGCCTGCATAGCCCAGCTGGGTACACAGTTAAGGCGCATACAGTTAAGTTAAAATCATTGAAAATTAAGTGTTTGATACACAAAATATTAGTAGAATCTTAAAGCTGAAAAATTAATAAGACAACAACTCCAAAGCTTTATTTCTTAAAATACAAAATAGAGTAATTGCTTCTCTCTCACATTGTAAGAGCGCTTATTACATGTATTGAAAAATCCTCAAACTCTGATTTCTGGATTTAATAATTAAAAAGCTTTAAAACAAATATTGCTTGGACTAGACATGATACAAAGAAATACAAGATATGCGAGCGGAACTTAGCCATACCCTGTTAACGTCTTGTGGTTACCCAAATCCGGGGGCCATCCGTTTATCATTTGGCCTATATTTATTCTCTTTTATTTTGTAGGTTAAAGTTTTATTGAAGAATTATTTTGTTTTGAGTTTTTTTTTCTGTTGAGTATTTCGTTTTGCAAGATGAGATGCTCAGTTGCATTACTCAGTAGCAATAATCAAACAAAAGGAACTGACGTGCTGTTCATTCGATATCTTCAAGATTCAAATTTACAGAGAGCGTTATTGAATGCTTGTAAACGCGAGAACCATATTCATTTAAAATATGCTTGGTTGTGTTACAGGGAGAGTTGTTTAAGAGGGAATTCAAAAGTGAGCTCATGGACAGTTCTCCTTAAAACGCTCGGCTCTTAAAAGATGATTTGCCTTCATCCAAACCACAACTCCATCATAAAAGAGAGGAACGCCTGTCAATGATATAATTTTTAAATCACAAACGTAAGTTATTTATAAAACCTAATAATAATAACTAAATTATGCCCGTGACTTTGTGCGCCTGAAAAACTACATTCAATTAAATGCAGACAGATAAAATGAGGCCTATATTTCAAATTAGACTTCAAAAAATACATCTTTGAAAATTGCATTCAATTTCATTTAAAAGTTTCTTTCTGTACAAATATACAGACAGACAGATGCGATAAAATGGAACCTATATACTAAGTTAGACCTCTAGCAATACATCGGTGAAAAATGCATTCAATTCCATGCAGGAGTTTTTGCTTGATGCGGGTAAAAACATACAGACAAACAGACAAAAATTCTAAAAATTCTTGTTTTGGCTTCTGTGACTCTAATAAAGACCACTCATATTATTCTTTCTTAATTATCATTAATGAGCAGACATCGAACTGTTACATTTTTTTATATATGTATAGATGTATTGATGCTTAACAACTGACGATTGTGTCTAAAGATGATTTGATCAGTGCCCCTGAGGCAGCGTTGATTTACCTGCTAGGAGAGAACTTAGAACTTTAATTTCTACATGGGTTTATATTTCATTCCGTTTAAGTGTCAATTCCGACCCCGATGACAAATATGATACTATATCGCAGTTTATGGATAACAATGAACGTTTAAAATCTAAAATAGAACGTTCCAAAAGATAAATACTCGAAATCAGATCAAGAAAATCCACAAGAACAAATAACGTGGGCTGTTGAAGACATATCAGTAGCGATTGTCATTCACTCTACTGGTGCTTGAGCCAAATGACTTCTTTAGAAAAAGAAAACCCACTTTCAGCAATATTTACGATGAAAAACTGAATAAATCCTTGCAGGAAGATTTGTCCAAAAAGAGGTAAGTGTCAACAACTACACTGAAACTTTCTTATTAAATAGTTAATCAATATGTAATTTATTTGAACAAAACTCTCTTTACTTATATCTATTATTCAATGGTTTCAAAAAAATATATATTTTTGTTGGCATATGGCAATTCAATTTATTTAATAAATATACATATTGCATAATTTTTACTCTTCAAAAGTTATTTGTCAGATTCAAATACTATTTTCTATCCAATCGACAGAACTGGAAAATAGTTTTTACTGGTCTGGTGAGTAAATCTATCTAGGGGGTTCCATAATTATTGCTACAAAACGATAGAGGTTGTAGAGGTCATCAAAATAAGGAATTTTGCCTTATAAACCCTGTCCGGAAATATGCTGTTTGGTCAATACAACATCTTACAACTTGAGAAAACAGAAGAGAAACAAGAAATTCACTGGTTGCATAATGTTAAGCCCGCTGCAGACGGAGTATGTTTTGCTGCATGATTGCTTGCTTGTTTTGCTGCACGGTCCGATAAATGTTGCCGCGCATGGTGTGTCGATGGCTCCCTTGCTTGTGTTGGCTTCACACGATGCAGGCCATCATGTATGTAAAATGACAGTACAATGAAATATGACTGTTGCAAATGATACAAAATATTGACATTCTAATCAAGCTCTATTTCTAATTATTGTTAAAACAGAGAAAATGCCCCAACAATCAAAAATAACATGTTATCATGTGCAAAATAACTTTTGAGTACGACTCGACTAGTTCTGAGCGCTCCGACAAGGCACGATACGTGAAAACAATCACCGAAAATAGCACCGGTTCTATCATCAAATCTTGCACGATTTCAAACAACCAACCGTGCACGCGATGTCATTTTCTTACACGGAAGCATGCACAGCACCAAGCTTAAGCCCGCTGCAGACGGAGTATGTTTTGCTGCATGATTGCTTGCTTGTTTTGCTGCACGGTCCGATAAATGCTGCCGCGCATGGTGTGCTGATGGCTCCCTTGCTTGTGTTGGCTTCACACGATGCAGGCCATCATGCATGTAAAATGACAGTACAGAGAAATATGACTGTGACAAATGATACAAAATATTGATCATTCTAATCAAGCTCTATTTTTTAATCATTGTTACAACAGAGAAAAGGTCCCAACAATTAAAATAACATGTTATTTTGTGCAAAATAACTTTTGAGTTCGACTCGACTAGTTCCGAGTGCTCCGACAAGGTACGATGCATGAAAACAATCATCAAAAATAGCACCGGTTCTATCATCAAATCATGCACGATTTCAAGCAACCAACCGTGCACGCGATGTCATTTTCTTACACGGAAGCATGCACAGCACCAAGCCTAGCTCCCATCAAGGAAACATGCAGCAAAACATACTCCGTCTGCAGCGGGCTTTTAGTCTGGCACATTTTTATGGTATTTTGCCGGTTAAGGTAGTTCCTTCGCGACAACCTTAAACAAAAGTGTACATACCGTGTTCATATTTGATTTATTGACAATTAGTTTAATAAGTAGTAATCAATAATAAAAACTACGCAATATTAACTTGGTACTAACAGGTAATACGATGGATATCATCTGTTGGCGTAAAATATATTCTATATTGTATATTTGATCCCCCATTGTCAATGTAATTTTCGTTGTAACTGTACAGATTTGGCCTCAGTACACGAAATATATGGTATCTACTGATAACGCATTCTTCTATGCTCCATATGCGTGTGAGAAGAAACGATCGAGGCAACGTCGCGGTGATAGCTCATCCTGAGAACACGAACGTCCCAATCCTAATCATAGAACATGGAGCATAGGGTACTAAGATGAATAAAATTAAGCGCCTGACCAGAACGCACTGTTGCCGGCTTTCTGGCCTTGCAGGATATATGCCATACGGTCATAATTATGAGGGCTTGTAATGGCTTTATCTTGGAAACTAGATGGTCACTCGTTCTAATTTTTTTAACAATAGTTGTGATATTCTATTCTAACTTATACTAGTTTTTTAACAACTTCTTAGTTTTAGTTTTGGCGGAGGAATTAAATAACGTATTGTTTGGCCATAATAAGGTATCTGTTACGTGTAAATCAAGCAAACTTCAAGTGTAAATATCTCAGGTTTGGGATGGTCAAACTTATTTAAGTTACACAGATGTATGAATAATGTATTGAATAACATATATGTGGAGTTTCAACCGTTTCTTAGTTCAAAACTTCTGTGAAGGTACTACCTTAAGCTTGCTTTGTTGGAATTGGAATTTTCATATTTAAAACCAGCTGTGTGATCTTCGATGCGCAAACTTGCCAGTCCCCTCCAGGAACCTCGAAACGATTCGTTCAGTGTCAAGAACGTTAAACCTGAAAGGACAGCCTATTCTCTATGCTGCAATGTATAATGTGACGTCACCTCGAGACCTCGACTAGCCAAGCGATGCCCTCGCTCATATATGTATTAGTTATTGAGAGTTTGTCTGCAAGTGGCATAGTGAATGAACTGTTGAAATTACAGATGCATTAGAATATATCGCTGGTTATCTGGTAAAAAAATCAAAGATTCTATACCCGATTTAGCACAACACACATAGAAAATTAAAGATGAATATTTGAAAATACCTTCTTGGGTGCAACAGCTATCATATGGAGGGCTTATGAAACCAACGGACTAGTGGCTTAATAAAGTAAAACGGTGGAATTCATGTTTTCAAATATATCATGGCGAATTCTTTCGGAAAGGCCCTGGAGTCTTCCAAAACTTAGCAACAAAAATATTTATTAAGAAGCAAATATTCCATTCAAGATTGTAAAACGTTTCTGTAAAATTAGAACAATAATTCCAATACATTTTAGAAATTAAAAAGAATCAAATTTAACTAAAAGAAAAAGGAAGAGTGGAAATGCGGACGACGTTAGAAAGAAAATGCGTAAGCTAAATAAAATTGTTTAATAAGTTTGTAAATTATCAATTTATTAAAAATTAATTTATGTTTATACGTTTTTTTTTTAAATATCTTATTAGTTTTAAATATTTTGTTTTATTAAATACTACGTAAGTTTCTTTTTATTTTTATCCATTCATTCATTCATTATTTATCCAACTGCTCACGTTGCAATCTATCGAGTATATTATCAATTAATCGTAATGTTATTTTCTAATATTTAATTATTATTTTCATTTAAGATCCGAAAATTGTGCTGATATAATGATGAAAATAATTGTTTTAAAATGCATGATGCAATTATTATACTATGAGAACTTCGAGTTACAAAATGCATTCATCATTCGTATTACAGTGGCCGATAGGAACGTTTAACCTGAAGGCTATCGGCGAGGTCGTACCATGACGTCACAGCGTAGTATTCGACCGGCAGACACATTTGCTCGATTGCACCGTCCTTTCAGCTTTAACGTTCTTGGTTTATTGTCAGTGAAACGTACATATTATAATAGTTCTGAAGAGATAAAATGGAGCCTTATTCGTGTGCGGAACTTGCTGATATGCATTTTATTTATGGAGAAGCTGGGGGTAACGGAAGAAGAGCCTCGCGATTGTATGCCGAACGGTTTCCAGAACGTCATCATCCGCATCACGCTATTTTTGCAAGGACTCATGGACGTCTTAGTATCAGCGGCAGCGTCAGACATCTCGCGGATGCAGTACGGCCCTTCGCGAGGCGCACAGTCGAATTTGAGGAAGCGGTTCTGCATCATGTATAGGCCAATCCGTCTACAAGCATGCGTGCTATTGCACATGCTTTGGGAGCGGCTCCAAATACTATTTGGCGGGTTCTCCAATGTCAACAACTACACCCCTACCACCTCTAAGGAGTCCAAGTCATGGGTCCGGAAGACTATCTGCCGCATAGCCGTTTTGGTCGTTGGTAGTTGAGACAACCAAACTTTGGTCGCTCCGTTTTGTTAACTGACGAGGCCTGTTTTACGGTTATTCTATTAGTTACGGTAATAGGTTGATATGTCGAGGTGGCCTTGTGCATTGGCACGCGCGGTCGCCAGACTTGACCTCATAGGATTATTTTATCTGGGGTCTAAAAGCTTTAGTCTAGAAAGCATCTGTTCCAAACCATCAAGAGCTACTGGGAAGAGTGATCGCTGCATCTGCACATGTTCAGGACATACCGGGGATATTCCACAGGGTTCGCTGATCATTGAACAGTTGTGCCCAGCTGTGTCTTGAGCAAGGTGGAGACACTTTCCGCAATTACTCTAGGTAAGTTGTTTCAATACACTGATTTTTTCTTTTCTGGAGCCCAAAAGGCATGTTTCCGGATAGGGGTGTATAAGGCAAAATAGCTTATTTTGATGCCCTCTCCCTATCATTTTTTCACAATAATTAGGGGACACCCAACAGAACATCTGTGTGTAAGTGTGTGGTCATATTGGCTCTTAAGGCCCTGATCGACGAGCGAGTAAAACCGCAGTTTTATGGCTCACCGGTGAAGCTCGCTCGTCGATCAGGCTAAAACTGCGGTTTTATACACCGACGCGAGTGGCTCGTGGCTCTTCAAGATTGTTAGAAATTTTCTTGGTGAGCCAGGTACGATTATGTATGACGATCGCTGAAAGCGAGTCGAATCGTTCAGTCTCTCAACTCAACGGCAGTGGTAATGGAATGATACGCTGGAGCTTAGACGAAAGAGTGAAATGGATTTGAGAATTGGGAATTTTTAAAATGAACACATTGTATAGTTAATATAGCAGATATACTATACCGATCCTAGAACAGGAAGTCTCAATTACGGATAGCCAGCATCCATACGAAGAGACCATGGACGGTGCAGGGGTGCGATCTTGTAGGACACCCTTTGTGTTTGGAATCTCTAGAAAGGTATTTTCAAGAGCTATTGGTTGAGTGTGTTGAATAGTAAAAAAGTGAGGCGATAGGTAGTTGAAGTACCGTTAATAAATAGAGATGGAGCTACGGTGAAGAGATAGTAAGAATTCAAAGTAAGAAAATTCATTCTAGGGCAAACAGCTGAAAAAACATGGCGGCAAGTGATTAACTAACAGCGCACAATAGCGTAGAGAGAGAGAGAGAGAGAGGGTATTCGAAGGGTCAAGATCTGTTATAAATATAAGCTTGCGGCAAGTCGTGGTGTAGAAGTGCGGTGTCCAAAATAGGCGGATAGAGAGATGGAGCTATGACGTAAAGAGATTTAAATTTTTATCACTAGTCTTAGTTAAAAAAAATGCTTTATTGCAAGCAGTACTATAATTCTTGTAGATAGACTTTCAACATAATCCTATGAAATCGCAATTTTTTAAATAATAACCGCAGACTTACTGTTGAGACAATGCTTATCGGCATTTTATAATCTGGAATGCTCACCAGGGATTGCGGAGGAAATCCAAGGCGAACGAACATAAACACAAGTGATACTTTACTAATTACATGATATATACAAACATACACATACTGAATACCTGATTGATATGTAATAAATTGCACTGAATAACTCTAAACTATATGATTAGATTTAGCGTGGCTCGTCCAGGAAGACTAAGAATGTCGCGCTCTTTCGGTGAGTGGAGTACGCCCGCTAAGGCAGTTGGTAACGCGATGCCAATGGAGGACGCCACTTCGCCCACCCGGGAGAGTAAGGAAACGTAGGGTTGAAGATGCACCGGAAAACGGACACGCCGGCCGGAACGTGTAGTGTAGGCCGCCAAATCAGACTTGTGTTTGTGTGTAGTCATTGAAGACGGCGACTTAGGACTGGATGCAATGTGTGGCGCAGCAGGCATAGGTGAATTGCCGACGTCGATGCCATACTCACGGTGACCAACAACAGTATAGGTGATGCGTAGTCTTTGATGAGGAAATCTGGCATAAGTCGATGGATGGACTCCGTTATGGGCTCTCTACGGATGCGTAGCGTAAAAGTCTTGCCGTTACGGCTAATCCCCCTTGTATACAGCCCAACCCCCTTAAGCGAGGCACTAAAGAGGATGACAGGAATTCCCTAGCTTTTCGTGGGACTGTATTTATCAAAGAAAATCATCGGAAACCGCTCAGTAGACAACTGACATCAGCAAGGTTATAGAATCCGTTGAAGCTAGTACGCCTACTGAGGCGACAAGGAAAGGCGGGCACCAAAAAAGGAGATTCAAAGCGAACTGTCTTGAAGAGGAGGACCGTATGTCGGAAAAAAAGACCTCCATAGCATCAGGCTATCGGGGACGTACAGAAGAAGAGTACAGGCTCTACTGAAGGAAAACCTTGATTACACCAAAGCCAAAAAGGCTGTGATCAGGGAAAATACTCAATTGCTTCCAATGGCTTATTTCGAATCTGTACACGACCTTCTGTTGTAGTACCACTGTCACCACTTGTCACCTTGAAAATCTAAACTGTCACTGTCTTTACGACTGAACTACTATTAACATCTGATTCCACGGACTGACTGTTATCAACTGACTTTATAAGACTGACTCATTATATAACATTCAACGGGAATGTTTTATGATTATATAGACACAAATAATAATGTTCTAAAGGCTTGTCAAACCAACAATACTATGACAAGTTGTACCTCACATATAGTTTCTGGAAGGATCGAGAATAAATCTACCAACTCTAGAACTAATCAATGAACTTTACATGAAACAACTATAGCAAATAAGGAATTAGAACAAATACAAACTAAAAGTAAGTCTGTCAGTATGAACCACTTTCATTTTACAGTGTGGGGATTTCTGAATTCTATATACCACATCGTTTATCCTCTTCATAACGGTATATGGTTCCTCCCATTGTTTGTCAAACTCTGGAAAACGACCCTTTCGTCCTTGTGGATTGTACAACCACACTTTATCACCAATTTTAAATAGTTCCGTTAATGCACGAATATCATATCGGGCCTTCATTTTATCACTAGAAATCTTCAACTGTTTTCTAACAAGTTGATGTACTTCCTCGAGTCTTCACCAAGCGATGTTCAATTTTGAAGTCATACGTACTTTGATAAATGGCGACCCAAACTGGAGTTCAAACAAGACCAACTGGATGATAATGATATTTGACCAGTTATGAGGTGGAAAATAGATGGAGCAAGACCTACTTGGCAGGAGATATCAGATTTGTCTCCAATGATAAAAGGATACTGGTCACTTTGGGAATCTTTAATAATTAATGATGACGTTTTGAAAATAAAATGGGGAAGTAATGATGGCAACACTGTTCATTTGCAAATAATTCTTCCACGGAAAAGAATTGCACAAATACTACAAGAGATTCATTGTGGAGCAAGTGGTGGCCATTTAGGTATCAATAAAACTTTATCTGATCTTCGGATCAGAGAGAGGTTCTACTGGTTAGGAAGTCGTGCTGACGTAGAGGACTGGTGTCGGCGATGCGATACCTGCTTTACCAGTAAAGGTCCAATTACCAGAAACCGGCATATGATGCAGCAGTACAATGTGGGTACCCCATTTGAGCGAATAGCCATCGATATTACGGGGCCATTTCCAATAAGCAGCTCTGTAAATAAATATAACTTGGTCATGATGGATTATTTCAGTGAATGGCCAGAAGTAGTGGCAATTCCAAATCAGGAGGCAAAAACAGTGGCCAATGCCCTAATTGAACGGTTTGGCGTGCCGTTAGAGATTCATTCGAAACAGGGTCGATATTTTGAGTCAGAAATCTTTCAGTGTGTAATCTAATGGGGATTAAGAAAACTCGGACAACTCCACTGCATCCGAAATCCGATGGAATGGTAGAGAGATTTAACAGAACACTAAAGAATTATTTGAGGTCTGCAACGTTACAATATAGTACGCCTTTCTCAAAAGAATCCTTCTTATTTCTACTTTAAACTTGCCAATTGGAAGCATTTTGTAATGATTATTAAGATGATTATAAATAGTCACCACCATATACTGTGGACAATACTTCGTATTTTGTAACCGATGAAGGGGTATCTTGAGAACTGAGGAATTTCTCGAAATAGCTATTTTCCAAAGCTCCGAGGTCGCGTTTTTCCTAGCGTATACTAGTACATGCATAATGTATAATGAGTAGAAGGTTGGGATGTTCAATTTTTTAAAGATATTTTTGCAGTTAGTTCTTTTACTTGCACCTACCATATTTCGGACTGGTCTCTTCTGCAGTTTAAAGACCAGATATGCCCCAAACTACACCTTTTTCAATTGTATTTCAGAAGTCGTCAACTGTAATTCAGAATAGTTAATTGTATTTTAGAAAGCATCATATGTATTTCGGATTAGTCAATTGAAATCCAGAACTAGACAGATGAATTTTAGATGGGTCAATTGAAATTCAGAATTCGTCAAATGTATTTCATATTGGTGAATTGTAATTCAGAACTCGTCAAATTTACTTCAGAACATATCAAATGTAAAACAGAAAGCATCAGATGTATTCCTCATCATTGTAGGTTTGCAAACTCCACAATTGTCTTTGAAGTTCATTTTGGCAAATTGGTGTATAGCTGCTTTTTACAATCAAAAACAATGCATAAATATGATGGACAAAAATAATCAACACGATTACCTGTGATTTGATACAAATGTTCCAAATTACCCGTCTAATGCTTTCTGATTTATATTTGATACTCGTATGTTCTGAAATACATTTGATGAGTTCTAATTTACTGTTGATAAGTTCTGAATTAAATTTGAGGAGTTCTGAATTACAATGCACTAATATGAAAAACATTTCACGAATTCTGAATTACAATTGACTAATATGAAATGCATTTGATGCTTTCTAAAATTTAATTGATTATTCTGAATTACATTTGATATCATCTGAAGTTAAATTGATGCTTTCTGAATTACAGTTGGAAAAGGTGTAGTAATCTATAGCTCATTACTGACTGGGAGTTCGCGAGTGACTGAGGCAGTGAAGGGAATCGAAAATCTGCTTGCGGAGAGGCGCTGGCACGAATGGTCATAGCCCGTTGGTGGTGATGTCACAAAACAAGTATGAAGTGGAACCAGGCATATGTACGCGAAACAAATGGAGCGTTGTAGAGTAATTCCTCAGGTATCGAGCTCGTTGTCAGCCTCCTGAGCTTCTGCCAGTGTAGGAAAATCCATAGGAGCATGGGTGAAGGCGGCGATGTGGGAGAACGACGTTGGCTGCACCGTCGATATGCTTGATGCCAGTGGTAAACTGGGCAATCAAAGAAATCTGATTGAGTTGCACGGGCGGTAGCTTCTCACGGCCTTGTTTGAATGCGTATGTGAGAGGCTTATGGTCCGTGTAGATAGTCGGGCTTTTCCACCAATGTAGCTGGGACCCAGTTGATAGACGCTTTACATGCTGGGCACAGAGCTTACGTGGAAAGAATGCGAGGTGATGCCAAGTATTTTCGACGAACTGCATTCAGCTGGCTCTGACAGAAGTGGCTGAAGCGTCATTGAACAGTCCGTGAGGGGTGTCCCTGACTGGATGAAAGAGAAGTGTAGCGTTAGAGAGAGCTGTCTTGAAGGTCTCAAAAGCATTTTCCAAAGGCGGTATCCATGGAACTGGTTATGAACCGCGAAGTTTCGATACTGCTTCTTGAAGTAGGGCTTGGTGTTCAGCCGCAAAAAGTTTGAAACGACGCTAAAAGTTTACAATATCTAAAAAACGGCGAAGGCACTTTGCAGTGTTGAGCATGGGGGTTGTGTGGGGCGGAAATGTGATCTGGGAGAGCACGCGTACAGGTTGAGGACACTTCGTACCCTAAGAATTTGACTTGGAGTTTACCAATTAGGCTCTTGGAGATGTTACTAGAAGGTCATAGTCAACTATGCGTTGGAACACTAAATGGAGATGTTTACGGTGCTCTTCAACGTCAACGGGGAAACCAAGATGTCGTCAACATAGGGGAAACATAACTCGAGATCATGGAGGACTTCGTCAATTTATCTTTGGAAAGATTATCCTGTGTTGCGGAGACCAAAACTCATGTAGGAGAACTCGAAGATTCCAAATGGAGTAATGATCGCAGTCTTCTCAGTGTCAGCTGGGTTGACAGGAATCTGTGTGTAAGCTTTAGCCAAGTCGATGACTAAAAATACAGTACAACCATGGATACGTTGAGTATAATCGTGTATATGCGGAACAGTGTATCTGTCTGGGACTGTTTGAGCATTACGGTTGCGGTAGTCGCCACGTGGTCACCACCTGTTGGTCGGAACAAAATGAAGGGAGGATGCCCATGAGCTTTCAGAGCATCGTGCAGTACCATCTCGGTGCAGAGCTGCGAACCCAGCCTCAGCCAGCCTCAGCAATGCGTAAACGATCTGGAGTGAGCCGACGGGCATGCTATGAAACTGGTGGCCCCGGAGTTGTGCTGATAGATAGAATGTTGTGTCGTAGCTCGAACCTCGCGAGGTGTGCCGGTAGGATGTATCCACGGGGGTAATTCAGCCACTATGTCATCGAAAGGAGAAGAAGGACTTTGACACTGTTGTGCTTACTGGTGGTAGATCGTCCAGGGGAGAATAAACCAGTCACTCCATTAATGAGACAGTTTTAACGGCAGTCAGGTAATAAATTGAAATAGGGTAGAAAATCAGATCCTATGATGGGTAGTACAAAGTCAGTGACCAAAAAGTTCCATGTAAAGTTCCTCCGGAGACCAAAATTCAGTTGAAGGAGTATTGATAGTTCTGTAGCTGAGCAGCGTTGCTTCAAGAATGTGCGATCCACGAGAAACTGGCGTTTCGTGGAGTGATCGGTGACGAGAATGCGACGTTCTTTTGTAAGGCAGTCGACAGTGGCGTTTCCACAAGGATGAGCCTTTTCACCAAAATGTCGTTGGTACCAGCAGCGGTTATTGTTGCTGCGATTCGAGCCCTCCTATTCTGAACGTTCACCATGGCTGCGTGAACGCTGACAGGAGTATGAAGTATGCTCACAAAGGCGTGTTTGCATGAAGGCAACCATTTGGGTAAGTTCATCGATGCAAGCTATTAAATTGGCGCATCAATAGAAGTTGCAGTCGAAGCTGCTCATTCTGTTTTTGGAAAGCACTTAATTCGACCTGTACTTCTCTGAAGAATACAAGACACGAATAGGATGTCTAAAACTCGTAGTGGCACAGCCACAGTACTTTGATCACTTTTTTTCGCCAGAGTGTCCACTTTATCACTTTCCAGAGTTTGATCATTTCGGGGTCACCAATGTGGAGGAAATCCGAGGCGGACGAACATAAACACAAGTGAGATAATATATACAAACACTAGCTGTCCCGGCAGACGTCGTCGTGCCCGGAAAAGCTTTAAGCGATACGCTGACAGCAGCTCCACCTACCGAGATCAATTGTGTTTTTAAATCATCCAGAGACCCATTGGAATATAAATAGAAAATTCCATCCCAATCGGTCCAGCCGTTTGACATACCGACAATGGCGCCATCTATCAGGTCTAATTGTGAATCTAAACCATTCTCGAATCCCCACGAAGAAAATCTTAGCGCGCACTGTCGGTGAGTGGAGCTGGCGCGCTCTGGCAGTTGGTAAAGCGATTCCAATGGAGGACGCCACAGGATATTGAGAGTTGTATAAAGGGTACTGTAGAATTTCAATGGATTTGTTTATTGAGTATTTACGAAGAATGTTCATCGATGTATACAGATTTTTTGAGTATTGATGTGGCAATGTAAAATATATTAAGGAATCATGTTAATGTATTTATTTGTCAAATATTCAAAGATTCTTTCTTCTCATTTTTTATCATCATGGGCAATTGCTTACTTAACACAATTCTTAAACATTGATAAAATATTCCATCATCAAGATGATATAGAAAACCGTATTATTTGAAGTATTTTTAGCAATAAGAACGCTAAGCTTTTCCAATGCTTAATAAGTATATTGTTTTATGAATTAAAAACAATTGTTTATTTAGGTATCATGTTATAGAACCATTGGTATTAAATATTAACGTTTCGAAAGTAGCAATTGTATGAGACAGAAGTTTTAATATTATGCATACATGAGACATCGCTATTATCAAATGGTGGAAGAGTCCATCCTCAATTGTGATATTCCTCCAACTTTACAACTCTATTTTCACCATGCTTGTAGAAGTAGTAGAAGCTGTACTTTGTCTTCCAGAAATGTCTTCTTTTGATGTCCTTGAACATAAATGATGTCTATTTCAGCGAGATTTTCTTTGAGAATATCATCTTCTGTTTCACATTTCTATACATACTCCCCTATCCACCATTGCCCGCTGATTTGCTTGTTATTAGTTGCTTACTCCAATCTACGATACTTAGCTCCCTTATATGTGCTGTTGCAACTAACAGGAGCTTATAGAACCGAAGTAGAGTGTCTTAGCTTACATAACAGAGAGTACCCGCAGTTTAACGGCGAGCCATGCAGACCATCTCAATACCCGAACCCAGCCAGCATTCATCTGGGTGCAATAACATTATAAACGTTGTTGTTGACTTTATGTGATTATAAGTGTTACTATTAATATTATTTACGTTTATTAAGATAGTTACAATTTTTTTAGGAATCTCTTCAATCTCCTTGTTCTAATTTAAATTAGTTTTTCCTTAAAATAAACCTTGTACATATTATTCACATTGTTTTATTCGATCCTGGCAGAAACCTCTTGGGAGTTGAGAAAGTAATTTAGATATAGTTTTCCCTACTCTGGTAGGGTGGCGCCTAACAAAAGTAAGTACTCCTTTCCTTATTGTCAACTGGCCCACTTCCACTTTTCTAAGCTAATCTGGGTAGATATGAGCTGACTCATTTCTTTATAATCTTGAAATAGGGAAGGGAGATAAACGGTCCCAGATGTTGATTTCTATTACATCATTGTTGCAAGAAGACTTGACGTAAGGTAGTACGTTCTCCATTTCACCTTTTGTACGTAATCGTCGATGTGAATTTTTCAAAAAATGTTGAACACTTGGAATCATAACTTGAGAAATTTGGAATTTTGCGTACTGATTTGATGAATATGCTTGAACGTCTTTTTGAATACGACTGATAGAATACATGCAGATGCCTGGATTTTATAATTACTTATTACCATTAATTTTTCAATTTCAATCGAATTATGATTTCTTTGTTTCGAAAACTGACTAGCAGATAAATGAGATGTTGCAGAGTTTTGTCGATAATGTAACCAGGATCAGCGGCAATAGCGAGAGAGATGATATGGTCTACCGTAGTAGAATGATCCCGAAGTAATGTTGGTGTCTACATGTATCGTTCACACTTTTATAATATTCACAGGTTGATTTGACACATGATGAATGTGCTTTTCCAAAACCTTAGATGAAAACCCCAATATGCTTGCCAAACTATTGTTTTGAGTAGAATCAATTGCAAAAGTCACTTTTCCAACTATTACTATTCGGCTTGAGATAGAAAAAAATCTTCAGGCTTCATCGTTGTAACATATTTTGAAGTTACAAGATGTTTTCCAAGCAACTTTTTAATTATATGCTCCAGTGAGTATAACAATACTTTCAGTTTGTTCTTTTTCAAAGTACTAAAACTTTGTACCCTTCCTCAATGTTGGGTATGCTGTTGTGCGAATGAAAACTGGTTAATGCTAAACCACATTCTGAATCAGAGTCAATGTGAAGAGAAGGTGAAAAATCGATGGAGAGTAGAGAAGTAGAAATAGTAGTAGGAAATCTGTACGTTGCTTCCAAAATATTCTGTTAATTCTTTGTCGGCTTCAAATTCCCATAAATATCAAAATATTGTATATTGTTGTCAACTTTATTATACACTATTCAATGTGTACCAGGATTGATAGAGGAATACAAATTCACTACTACACACTCAATATGCTTTGGCTGTTTAAGTAGAGTATCCTGCAAATAGTGGAATTAGCGGTAGGAATCCACCATTTTTTCTTTTGAGAAAGATATTATTCTGGGTGTTCGTATTTTCTTTCGACCGCTGGATTTTTTCACTGCAATTCTTTCTGCACGCACAACTGCTGCTGCAGATGATTTATTCAAACCACCACCTTGATAATGAGGGACTTCTTAGGTTCTCATCGTTTTTCTCATTTACCATTTTTTCAGAATATGTTTCTTTATGCCCATGAAGGGATTACATTCTGCCTACATACCTGTTGTAACGAACCAAGCGGCAGCTTTTTCAACAAATTTTGCGACTGTATATTTGAATCATTACCAAGATCATATCTCCGACACTTGATCAGTGCTAGGTCACTGTTCTAAAGAATTGTTTTGAGAGTATACGATATCGGGTTCTTCACAAGCCTTATCCAACGGATTGATTAGGTATCACCACGTTCGAATCGCTTTTGTAATTTGGTTCCTGGACGATAACACGAATAGCCTGGTAGATGCAGTTCAACTGGTAGCTTATTGAGGAGTGTATTAACCATACCTTTACCGCTATAGATCAACATTCAAAATAATCAATCATGTTATAAGACATGTCCATTTATAAAACTGAAATATTTCATGATCTAGCTCACATCATCAGAAAAGGCATTGCCAATCGAAAACTTGGACTATTTGAATGGTGACAGAATCATTGAGTCCAGAAAATATGGTCGCTATGGCTAAGGTTCCGACAAGTTTATAAAAGTATGAATTCAATCTTATTAAGAGTATCAACATGAAACTGCCCAGTAAAGAGGTTGACGTACTTCGCATGAATAGAATCAACGAAATTTCCAAGGTCATAAGAAAGAAATATTTAGTTTAAAAATTGGTTAAATCAGAGAACATTTGAGCCCAGATCTGAACCAGTAAAACTAGTAGAGATTCCTTCGCCACAATTTCACCGACTTATACTATCAAGAATGCACTTCCACTGGTGAAGAAAGAAGAAAAACCTGAAATGTCACTTCAAAAAACTGAACTTGATGATGGTACAAAAGGAGAGGAAAGTGATGATGTGTTCGAGGAAGAAGAATAAAAAAACTACGTACTTTGGCCAACGATACAATTATTCCTTCAGTTATTGAGGCATATCTCGAGCAGTACCCAGAAATAAGTATTTCATACATTACAAAATATTCGGCAGGTGATACAAATATTGACAAATAGAAATACAATGATAAGAATTTAAAGTAGTGGCTGGGGGCAAAGGAAATTGATTTCAATATTATGTAATATTGTGAAAATGTGAAATTTTAGGTATTACCCTAAAAGTTGTTGGCGTTATTCAATGGCGGTAGGGGTGTTTGCCCTCGCAGTAGTTGTTGTCGGTACAGTTAGACGTCCTAGCGTAATCTAGTTATTTACCAGAAACGGCTGATGTTATTTAATTATCTTGATTATGTATCAATCGAATTCATATTCAGAAATATCATGATATGACTGGTACAGGATAATCTTGAATTAATCAATTCCACTTGCCGGGTGCTTATATCCACCCACTATACGTGTTCAATGCATAGCTCATATTCGTCTCTACCGTCAGCGGCACGCTCAAGATTGATACTATTATGAGTTCAAAATAAGGATTGATTATCAGACACGGTTCGAACCTCCGCGGCAAACTGAAGATAGGCAACAACCTTGAAATCATGATATTTGTCTGGGTGGCGGTGCTTCTTTTGCTTATCAATCAGATTGAACATTTATAGTGGTATTATGCAATATCGTGACAATCTGAAATTGTAGGTATTGCCCTAACAGTAGTTCTTGTCGGCACAGTTATACGTCGTAGCGTAATCTAGTTATTTATCAGAAACCGCTGATGTTATATAATCATCTTGATTTTGTATCAATTGAATTTATATTCAGAAATATCATAACATGTCTGGTACAGGATAATCTTGAATTAATATATATATATATATATATATATATATATACGTACAGCAGGCACTTCGGCCCCTCATACCGTCACGTATCAGGCAGTTCGGCCCCATTTGTCCATTTCGGCGCCCGGCGCCAAACTGCCAAAACATTTAAACGTAAACTTTGGCCCCCGAAATTGGTACTGGGGGCCAAAATGCCTGATTAATATCAATTTTGTCATAAAACGCAACTTTTGGCGCCCCTTTAGAGAAAATTTCATATCGGGCAGAATTAACCGAAAAAATTTAAAATTTCCATATTAGTAATAAACATTTAGCATTATTTTATGTAACCGTTAATGAAACAAACTAACAGTCTATATTATAATTTCTTACTCTCATTTTCAATATTTTATAAATAAAATCAGATTCCAGTAGTTGTAATGTTTTCAAGAACTCTTGTTAACTTTCACTTGTTATATATATGTGACCACTTCCAGCCCTTCGTATACCTTGAAATTTGGAAGGTGCTAATAATGTTAAAATTCTGATAACAATAAATTATGGATTTTTTGTTAGAGAAAAAATCAAAATAGCGGTTCCAAAATAGCTGATGAGATTTGTGTTTATGGTCCGATTTAATTCAAAATTGATATGTAGGGGTTTTCGTGGTCGGAAATTATGGTACTTTCGTCAAAATTTATAAATTACTGATGGCGGCTCCAAAATAGCGGACGAGTTTTTCTAATTAAAGTAAATACCTGTTTTGAACAGAATCGGGCCATAAACTTAGTTTGAATTTTGACAAAAATTAACATAATTCCACCTTAACATACATTTGTGGGAAGAATCAGAGCATTAATCACTAAACTTGTACACAATATTCCTCCACCTAGAGACCTTTTTTTCTCGCATACCTATGCCCGAACCAAAACTATTATGTATTATTAGCCATCTAAAAAAATCATTCATGGCAGCAATGATAATCACATATAATAAATAGAACATCTTGGAAGATTCTTTCATTTTATAAAAAATCTTCATAAAACAGATAAGAACCGTCCATAAATGTGCATATTGACAATAATTGTGTTTTTTTCATAATCTGTTCTATCATTTCCATACCGTATGTCAGTCATTGACCCCTGTGAAGTTAGCCCCCTGATTTTCAAAAAATATGCTTCTTCCAACGTAAATCGTTTGTTTGTCATTTGTTATTGTTTGTTAGATGAAAAATTTTGTTTGTTAGTTGCTATTTTTTTTAATAACAATTGAAAGTTTTGACTTCCAAAATATGAAAGTTTTTTCTCGCAAATCGACAGTTTTTAATTCGCTTTTGTTTGTTAGAATGGTGTCCGCTTTGTTAGATCTTAATTACCTAAATATTTGCAGCAATTTTTATTTCTGCTTCTGATATTCGTGAGAATTTTCAGTCATCACAAGGAATACGTGCCGAACCTTGAGACTTTTCACCGATGATCAAACTTGGAACATATTGCATATAGCCTGATATAATTGGCATCGACTTGCAATAATATTTAAGTCTAAACTTCGTAGAAGGTGATAAAAGAAAGAAAAATATCTTTCATTTTTGGTTGCTGATTGTACCGAACAATTGAATACGATAATTCGCATTTCATAGCATATTGCTATAGAAAGATTAATCTTTGGGAACAATACAACTATTTGAAAACAAAAACATCAAACTGTTGGGCCAGCTCGGGAATCTGCCTTACGCGCTGATATATATAAAAATTGTCGTCAACCGTTAAAATAATCCTCAAAATAAAATTACTTGAATTCCACGAAACAATAACAAACGACAAACGAACAATTTACATTGAAATAAGTTTATTTTTCGAAAATCAGGGGGCTAACTTGACAGGGGTCAGACATTGCTCCATATCTGCATATGGCTCTGCAGGGTCGGAGTTACAGAATTTTTTTTTGCTTACATAGGTCTCCTTGTTAGTGCGTTTAAAAAAAGAATTAAGTATATAGCGATCCAAACGAATTGAACCAGAGAATTAAAGAACAATAGGAAGATTATCAATTCACTTCAATTATGTTCAAATTGTTTCAAATCTTATATGTAGTGAAGTTCAAAAATATTTGTATCAACATTCTAAGTGGTATTTTTCACCAAACACAAAATTATTTATTTAGATAATCATATTAGATGTATGGAGTAGTTTTTTAACTAAATCAGATACCTACATCTTCATTTTCTGGAAATATTGATCATATACAGAATGTGATTTTGTTCTGTAATCAGAAGGTTACGGCTTTATAGATAAAAATTTCTTCCACTTACTATATCTGATTTTTTAAGCTCTATAAAAATAGTCGGAATTGCACTACACTTCATTTTTTCTTTAGGAACATATATATTTTTATTTATTATTTAAATTCTTCCTAAAATGTTAATGCTAGTTGTATAACGAATCATATTTAATGTTAATAGATTTCGAGATATAATTGTTTCTTTAAATATTTTTAAAGAACAAAGGCACTTTAAAAAATAAATATCTTAAAACATGTAGAAGAGCAGAGAATTGAATTTTATCAGAGTCACACATAATATTGGAGATTATTATGAATTAGTTAAATTCCCTTTATATACGAGGCATGAGCAAAATAGGTTTCTGAAAGGTTAGAGAAAGTTGAAAAAGTATTTTTTTTCAAATGGATTGTATATTTTTCATTGTCCCACTGGAAAGAGGAGACAATTCTACATATGATCTACCAAAAATATTTTGAAGTTTCATACGAAAAAATTTATAATATTTTTGGATTTCCATAGAATTTTACTTATGAAACTGCAAAATATTTTTTTGTAGATCACATGTAGAATTTTCTAATCTTTCTAGTGAGATAATAAAAAAATACCAATCCATTCGAAAAAATTACTTTTTCAACTTTTTTTAACCTTTCATAAAATTACATTCTGTTCACGCCTCGTAGGATACTAAAGGAAATTTAACAAATTCATAATAATCTCCAATATTATGTGTAACTCTGATAAATATTTCATTATCTGCTTTTCTACATGTTCTGAGATATTAATTTTTTGTAAAGTGCCTTTTACTGTCAACTTTTTTTTAAAAACATTTATATCTTGAAATCTATTAACAATAATCAAAAAAATTAGTTATACAAATGGCATTAATATTATATGGAGAATATAATGAATCAATAAAAATATACATGTTCCATAAGAAAAAATTAAGTTATGTGCAATTCCGTCTATTTGGGCGCACCTGCTACAATTGAAAATATTTTTGAATTATAGAGCTCAAGAAATCAGATATAGTTAGTGAGAACATATTTTTGATATCTTTATCCATAAAGCCGTAATCTTCCGATTACAGAACAAAATCACACCCTGTATAATACATAATATTTTATGCTATTATTTCCATGACTTGTAAAACATCCAATAGCAACCAGTTTAATTCTATATTTTCGACTCGATTATGCTCAGCACAAGGAGAATCTCTAACAATAACAAATCTTTAGATATTTTTATGAATGAAATGCTAGGTATATGTGTTTTGATGATTATGGAAATATACAATCATTCAGATGAATGCGCACTTAAGCATATCGCCAAAATGCTGGAACATAAAATACTATAATATTCTTTGTTTTTATGTGGATAGAAATCCATGTACACACTGATTAATAAAGTCTATTTATTCAATATAACGAGTAATCATAATTTACACAAACAAGTACAATTTATATTCAGTATGAACTAACTATACACAATTTATATCACACTACTTATTTCACTTGGTTGGCACCTTCAAAACTGACTGAACTGAAAGATATTTCTGGTGCTATCTAGGTGTTTTCACAATGATTTAGTAGCTAGTAGCTCGTGTTCTCTGTCCCACAACAGTGCGTCAGAGAACGTCATATCGTGCAGTCTGGGTAATAATATAAGTTGTGTAAGTTATCTAGCGATTTTAATTTTTTTTGCATCGGATTATTTCGTACAGAATCGTCTTCGATTATTTAATATAAATTCCCGCAATTTTTGTGTAGATAATTTTTTGATAATTACGCGATGGAAACACAAGAAGCGTTGTGTTTACCAGATGTAAAATTTCTGATACATAATTAGTAGGTTTGAAAGTCCGGATAGTTTCCATTGGTTTCGGTAAACACAACAAATTTCGTAAACTTTTCCATCTCGAAATCATCATTTGGTTTTTTACTGAATATCATAATTTATACCAAATTTGGACAAAGATACAAATTTATAGTGATTGTAGGTATGTTACGAACTACAACTTTAGCTTGACTCTACTTCATTCTATTTCAAAATGATACTAAGCGTAGATAAGAGTGTTGCGTTTATTTTCAACAATGTCTTCGATTATAATAATATTATTGAAGCTTATGTCGGAAATGGTGATGCATTACGAACGAAGAGATTACCAACGAAATATACAAGTTTCAAATGCGGAACCCACCACATAGTGCCCCACGGGCTATTAAAGGTAGCCAATGTCATTTCCCAAGGTCTAGTTAGGGGTATCAAGGCTCATTAAAATCAGCTCAGTACAGAGACCAGTAGTTTATGCGTGAAAGCGTAACAAAGAAACTCACTTTTGCGTTTATAATATTAATTGGTATTATAAGTATATTCCTCTTGGTTAATGTTATTGTGGATTAAAAATGAATTGTAAGTCTAGGTAATGGTAAGAAAGGATTTTATGCCTGTAAAAATTCAAAATTATACCCATCTAAGATTATCGTATTCATTCGGTAAACATTCGTATAAAGTTCATTTCCTGCTCCCTTGAAATAACGTAAGGTAACGAAGTCCCCTAAATCTAAGACCCAACCAATCCCTGTGTCTAACACACATCTAGCTAAGAAAGCGCTGCAACATTTTTGACAGGATTTGCTGTTAGACGTCTTGCGCTCTTAAGCTGGTTTATAAAGAAGCTTTTAAAAATAACTGTTGGGGTATTTTTGATGCTGCAGCTTAAAAAGCGCAAGTGTTTCATACCAAAATCTGTCAAAAATGTTGCAGCGCTTTTTTAGGAAGATGTGTGTTGGACGAAGGGCATTAAAAGTAACAAATAGAGAACTGCGCATGAGTACCTGGAAATCAGGTGGCGTGCTCATGCTGAAAATAACGGCTGGGTGAGATGGTGGCTTAAAAGATATTTACGTACTACGTAGTGCCCACATATCACGTAACTACTGTCCTTTTGTGTATTTTCTAACTCATGCTATGCCAAAACCTAACCTAACCTAACCTAACTCATGCTATGCCAAAATGTGTTTGACGTTAGGTTTATCAATGTTGGCTATGTTCATGTGACAGAGTAAATATGTTCATTGATGATATCTAGATTGAAAGAAAAAAAGCGTCAAGTGTTGTATTGAAGTTTGGCTAATTTTGATAGGAACGCTTGTTTTGTTTTGTCTTACTAACAGATCTGGAATCTAAGATCGAATTACATTAAGGGTGTTCGAGCAGCGGTTCAAACTAGTCACAAACCGTCAGACGCCTGCGCACTTCAATTTACGATGAAATAATTTATTCACAACTCGAGCAGCAGTTTGACGATTTCCAAACTAGTCCCGACTCAGTTTGAGACAGGCGCAGTTGAAGCGTCTTCTTCTTCTTAGAGTATAGTGTTCTCTGTTGTTGGAGAAATCCCTTTCAGAGAACACCACCACAGTCCTAAACTAAATCCTGGTTTTGTGTTTTGTCCATCAGTCTTTCATTGATGTTCTCTCTTATCTTTGGTCATAAAACATATCTATCGGCATAGTCATTTGTTCTATGATGACGAAATTGTAAGAAAGTGGAAGGGGAAACTGCAGTTTGCAACAAAATCCCAAACCACTTGGAAACACTTTCAAACCGCACATGCGCATTTTAAACAGTTATCAAACCGTCCCAAACTACTGCTCGAACAACCTTATAGACAGCAAGTGGGTCGCGTAGCCTTGTTCAAATGTCAACATGGTTGCACAAACATATCTGAAATTGAAGGTCGATTTTAAGAAGACTGGAACAGAACAGTAAACTTCTTATGCTTCTCTGCGTAGCAACATGAGATTACAGAAGTTGCATATCTTGGCATCTTGACAATTACCATAAATATTTGTTCAATTCGTTTATCTTCGAGATCATGATCTGCTGTCTTGTTCAAACGAGAGTCGCTAGTTGCGCAGAGCATGGTGCGCTAAGACGCATTTACAAAAGATATGCATATGCATTTTTACAAAATTATTAGGGCGAGTGTAATATCCTGTTTGCAGTCTTCTTGATCAAATTGCAAGAAACTGTATCATAGGTAGCAAGTGGGTCGCTTAGCATCTTGTTCAAATGTCAAATTCAACGATGGCACTGCAAAATTGAGAAATCGGTATGTTACTTAGAACATAAAATAACTTAAACTTATTAAAAAGTTATGAACTTATGAGCGCAGAATACTATAATGAATAATATCAAGACCTATCAAGATGGAAATATGTTAAAGGGGACAGTGTGAATTTTCTTACAACTTTGCAGCATCCTACACCCTTCCTCAACTGCGAACCAGGTAGCAGAAATTGGAAGCTGAAAAAAACTGGACGCTAAGCGAACTATTTTCTAACGCGCCTTTCATTACCTTTCTGTATGAACGTGGTTTTATAACTCGAAATCATCAGATGTCAAAAAACTTTCCTTCCCATTCATTACATTTAACATTTAACTCTTTTGACAAAACAGCCTTTATTATTCTGCAACTGTCATTGTTGAAAGAAAATGAGATGTATTTGTGGATACGCACTTCATTATGCGCATGTACGAAAATTCATGTGATGATATAAATGACCCGCACACCTTACCGTCCTTCGAAGCATTATCATCTCCACAGGAAGTTATTTTTCCTGTCTAGGAGGGTATTCGAGCAGTAAGCAGTAGCTTGGACCAGTTTCAAACTTTTTCCAGCTGTGTTCCGTGATCGTGAAGCTAGCGCATTTTATTTTCTGTCTTCTTAAAACTGAAATGCGCATGCTTCTGACAGTTTGAGCTTGGCTTGAACTAGATTTGAACTGCTGTCAAAAAATCCGTTATATAAAGGGTGTTTGAGCAGAGTTTGCACCAGTTTCATACTATTTCCAACTGTGTTCTATGATCGTGAAGCATGCGCATTTTGATTTCTGTCTTCCTCAAACTAAAATGCGCATGCTTCTGACGTTTTGAGTTGGCTTTGAAATGCTGCTCGAACAACTTTATAGCGTTTTGTTATAAGGTATGTCCGAGCACCAATTCAAACCAAACTCAACCGTCAGAAGAATGCGCATTACATTTTTTAGGAGATCAAAATTTAAATGTTCATATCTCCCAACCACAGATCACACTTAGAAACAATTTTAATCTGGTCCAATCTTTAGCTTAAACACTCCTATAGACGCTCGATATGAAAACGTGCGTAAAATTTTCATCACGAGAAATTATATAAGGTGTTCTGTGGTGGAGTATTGTCTCTAACTCTGGTAGTAGAACGCGCCAAGGACGCCAAGCAAGAAGACTTTGCCGCCAATTAATCTCACTCAAATGCCACCTGTGACCTTAATACATTCTGATAAAATCTAAGTTCCATATTGAAGCAACTGAATGTCAATACCTGCTTCCGATTTGACTAATTGGCGTTGAATTGCGAGAATTAATTTATATTCAAAAAAATATTCTCCGCTCTCCCCTAACCATAGTGAGAACGCTTCCAGTGTATTGATTTGGCAACAGCGCTCATAAAATCCTTCTAAATTTAAGATAATCATTTAATGGGTTCTGATAATTTAGCCCCATAATAGCGATTTTGATTACATTTTCTGTTTAATATTTGATTAGAATCATACACATATAAAAATATAAGGAATTTATATGGCATAATTCTTTAACTGCAGTAGAAAATGTTTCGTCGGTTCAACATTTCCCAAAGTAGGAAAATAAATTTGCATTGAAGGGTTCGAGATATGTTTGAGGCGTTGTTTTCCATTCATTCTTTGTCTGAAGTAAGTGGTGTAATTTTCCAGTTTATCTATCGTACGTAGTTCGTACTATAATATTTTATTAAATTATTTCTCATTTTTGTTGTTTTATAATAATCAATCAATATGAATCAAAAACGCATTTATGCGGAACTAAGTACATCTCAAAGGATAGCGACGTCGGATGTACCTTTCGGAATTGTAGATGAAGGATTATATCCACCGTTTTGTTGGTAAAAGGTATTTTTTGTGTTTCCTTCATGATTCCCCTTGCCCTGAATCATGATTCTCTCACTCTCTCTCTCTCTTTCTCTCTCTTCATATCAACGATTTAAAGAAATCTTCGAGATGTGGCAACACCTGCGAATAAATGTTTATACGTCTATTGACCTAATTCGTCGATCGAGCCCGCCTTTATAGAGGTATACAGTTATTAGTTATTAAAAGCTTCCTCAAAAATGACTAATGAAGGATGTTCCAGAAATGAAAACACCACACTTTTAATAATGATATACTGTAATAAAATAATATAACAAACAAAAAAAAATATCTTATTGTGTATATGTGTTCTTTGCTTAACACATGTAGCGAAGAGAGAAATATATTTACTGAGTGCACAGACTCAGATCAGAACACCTGTAGGTACACCTAGACATAGCATTTCATTCAAGGAATATATCCTTAGGCGGTTTGAGATAGTTTTTTTTGGTAATTTCTATGTGCAAGACAAAGACAAAATTTGCCAATAGGAATTTTCAGCAACCGTGTAATAATTTCGAGGCGCAGCATATTCAAGTAAATTACCGTTTTAAGGCTTATAATTTCTACGCAAAATAAATACCTGCTTTCTTAGAAGAAAATATGGAACTCTCGATTAACCGGTTGCTGTCGGAAGTTTTAGAATTCATATAGAAATAGAATAAAATATTTATTGGTCAATCCTAGTAAATAATAAGGAAATGTCTATAACGGTTCTTTTTTACGCACCTATTTCATCAATTAAAATTAAACGTATAAAAATATCGAAAACATTAACTAAAACTGAAAAGATCATTGTTAGTGGATTGATATTTACAGAAAATGATGATGATTTAGTGCGAAATCCTGAACCATACTAGTCTTATTGTCTATATAAATAATCGTTCTTTTTATTGAAAAACAGAGACAATATTTTCAATAACATCAACATCAAATAATGATATATCTATATAAGAATATACCTACTTACACATAACAATTAGCAAATAATTTTCTCTGATAATACACTAACTACAATGCATCATTTCAAAAACCTCAATACCTGTTTATATACATTTCATATAGATAGATATCAAATTTATTTAATGGGGTTGCAATCAAATTGTCATTGACAATTTAAAATATACATCGGGTCTGAGTATTGAGAAGATTATAGCATGACCACCATAGCAAAAACAATAAAATCATATTTTTTTGCTAAAAATGGTATTTAAATTTTCCATGATCTTATAAATGTGATACGGATACAGGCTAAACATATTTGTGTTTTTTTAATCATAGAACACATAAATAAGATGAACATGTTTATATATCTTATGTATGGCAATACTGCAAGATAATTTTAGAAAGGGATAACAAAGCTAGGAAGTTCTGACAACTAACGAAATGTGAAATGTGGCGACTCGTGAATTATTATTGGATTATGGATATCTATCGTTTCGTTTACCTCATAATCTTTTACATTATAAATATCTTGGATTGAGACGGTCGCAGACAGCCATTAGCATGGAATTATTTGGGCTTGGGCATTGGCATAGTACATACATACAAAAGAGTAACATTTCAAATGACAGTGGCCGTTGGAAACTTCCCGTCGCGCATACGGAAAACAATTTTCGCTTAATGTCATCGGTTTTTTGTCGAATTTCATTCCTTTGATAATCGTCAGTTTGCCAATGAGCTCAGCGATGCATCAGTCGTGTCCTCAAGAGATGATTACTGATTACTAAGCGATTGGGACTAATTAGTCACTGTTGTAGACACGACTAATGACTGATGCATCACTTAGCTCATTTGTTCACTGACAGCTGTCATATTAGAGGCATCAACTTTCTGAATACTGATAACCATAGAAATAATACTATTATTTAAATAGTATTAATTCTATGCTGATAACTAAGCGATTGGTAATCAGACTTTGGATTTTTTGACACAACCAATAATCAATTTTATGAAAGCTAGAAAAGCTCGTTGCGCCCTGATGCATGCGCATTTTTATAGCGAGTTTCATCTCCTTTTTCTTGTTTCATTCTTGAGATGTTAGATACTTAAATCGCTCTGAAGGTGGCAATGCGTGGTCTTGTTGTAGTTGTTGTTGAGATGTCTATGCTACATGCAACATACAAGAGTACTGTATGCATGGTACAAGTTTATTTGTACCATGACTTTATGGAGGAAAACAAACTAAGGAGGTGGGGGAATTATTGAGTGGGCTTAAAGATACACTCCGATGCAGAAGATTCTTTTTATTGGGATCTCTGCGCGATATTTTACTGCGCACTCATCCGATTGTTTATGTGTTAGTGTCACTCAGAGAACACTATATCTTCAAGCTAAGTTTACAGAATACTACAGTATATGTATTCCATAAACTTTGTGTCAAGTCTCACTTCTACGTGTTCTATACTAAAATCAACTTACAAAAGCAGCTCATGTAAACATGCAAGTTAGTCAATTACTCTAGGTAGGCCGTATTCAAGGTCACTTGAAATAAACGTTGAAATTATTTAAGAAAAAAGATAGTGATTGGCTGGATTTCATTAAACTTGTTTCTTTGATATATTTTGTCGAACAGAAATGGTTCATGAAATCCAGAAATTCACGACCCTGCACCAAGAAGACTGGACACAAGGATAGTAAACTTCCTATGCTTCTCTACGTAGCTACATGAGATTACAGAAGTTGCATATCATAGCGTAGCCTCGTGTAGGATGAACATTGATGAACATCTTGACAATTGCCTTAGATATTTGTTTTCTTTATTTATCTTGATCTGCTGTCTTTTGTAAGCGAGAGCTGTTTGCTGCGCACGGCATAGTGCGCAAAGACACATTTACGAAAGATATGTGTATGAAATTTTACACGATTTTTCGGGCGCGTTTAATCTACTCTTTCCAGTCGTCTTTGCAGGAGCATTGTAAAAAATTTTCTTACGTGTGTCGTTGTGTCTATGATCACGACAAAAATTAGAAACACCTACGGTGTTTTATGTTTTGTTATGCATTACGCAAATTCTGTAACACCGCGTGGAGGTCCAAGTAAAAGGGATCTTCCTACAGTGTACTCCACATTTTATCCCAACCCCTTTTCTTGGGTACATTAATATTTATTTTTTTACATGTAGTTAAATATAAAAATTGTGACTGATGTTTTACTTTTTCTGACGTATAAGATCATATTCATAGCTAAGAGTATGCCATATGGAATTACTCTAGGCACGCGCCTGAGATATAAAGGGTGTTAGAGCAGCATTTCAAACTATACTCAAATCGTCAGAAGCATGCGCATTTGAGTTTTAAGAAAACAGGAATTAAAATGCACAATCACGGATCACAGTTGGAAACTGGTCCAAACTATTGCTCGATATATATATATATATATATCCTACCAAAATGAACCAGCCAAAACCGATTAAAATCATCCTCTGAGTAATAAAGGTCAGATGTTCATAAAACATATACATTCAACTATGAAGTGATTAGGACGAGAAAAATCTAATAGGGGATTCTCACTTGTTCAAAACAGCTCAGTGCAGAGCCGCGATTGGCTGGATTTCATTTCAACATGTTTCTTTCATATGTTTTGTCGAACAGAAATGATTCATGAAATCCAGAAATTCACGTCCCTGCACCAAGAAGACTGGAAACATGGAGAGTTAACTTCCGATGCTTCTCTATGTAGCAACATGAGATTACAGGGGCGTGGCCTCGTGTACAATGAATATCTTGAGAATCACTTTAAACATTTTTTCTCTTTATTTATAAAAAGTGTTTGCGATTTGGAACCGTTGGCGTAGATACAATAATAAAATAAAAACAGAAAAATACCTCAACACACCCTCAAATTTATTATTATCACCCGGTAATTGTTTCACTAACAAAGTTGGCATATACAGGGGTAAACCTGTTCATGATCTGTTGTCCTTTTTTAAGCGAGAGCCGCTTGTTGCTCAAGGCATGATGCAGAAAGACGCATTTAAAAAGATATGCGTATTAAATTTTTCAAGATTTTTAGGGTGAGTTTAATCTCCTGCTTCCAGTCTTCTTGCCCTGCACTGTGCTCTGTGCACTAGGTATATATTCTCTGACTGTGCTGCTCTGATCAAAATCAAGTCAACGCATTTTTAGAACAAACTTTCCTATGGCAATTGTATCAGTCTGGAAACTTTTGCATCTATCATCTATGTAGTGTAGATGCAGGTAGAATTGCACAGATGTCATAAACCATAAAGAAATTAAGACTGCCATTAGCGATAATTAGCATGAAATTTGTAGGTATTTGGTAAATTCCTGCATGAAGCGCCTGGTTCGCATGGGGTAATTGATTGATTAGTATGGTCATCCTAGAGCGCTGTATAAATTTTCTATATCGCGCCTTAGTCCTACTATTTCTGGTCATACATTATATAAAACTCGTCCACCATCTTGATTTTTTTATTTTTGCCGAAGAAACCTTGTTTGTCATCTCGAAATTTTCATTTCGACCAAAAATTCATTATCTTTGACCCAGGAATACCTAAATGTCGATTCTGGATTTAATCAGAGCATAAATGAAAAAAGGTGTCCACCTTATTGAATTTTAAAACTCTTACATATAAATATTTTTTTACAAAAAATTGGACCGACGTTATTAGTTGGTGCACTAAAAAATATAAAATAATATTAATTCTATTGGTGCTATTACTTTTGACGTTGTGTAATTGCAATAAGATTGATAACTTTGGCAACAACTTCACAAGTACCACCACCAATAGAATTAATATTATTTTATATTTTTCAGTGCTCCAACTAATAACATCGATCCAATTTTTTGTAAAAAATATTTATTTCACACTTTTGAGTATAACATTAGTCACGAAAATCGTTAAACGTTCACTAATACCAATGAAGATAGTACTTATCCTATTAACCACGTATATTTTTTGCTTGTAGTGGTTATTATTGAGATCTCAAAACATCGCTGCGGAAATACGCTTAAGTATTTTAGATGTTACCATTTTAAAACCGGTTTAACTTGATAACCGTAACTCTAAGGAAAAAATGTTCATTATAAATGTTGCTACAAATAATTATGTCTTTCATGTAGTACCCACAGATTTTCCATTTTCGAAAGAAATCGCCCTCTCCATATAGCAAAAATACCTAGGTGTATTTGAGAATTTAACATGCCTCTATCTCGATAACCGTAACTATTTTGAAAAAATTTCAATTTAAACGTTTCCTGATATTGTCCTAGCTTTAATTACACCAAAATTTTGGATTTGCGTTCTTATGAATATGGAACCATTTCTCAAGCCTCCTCTTTCAAATGAATCAAAAATTATCAAAATCGGAGTGCGTTTACTATATGAAATGCGTGGTCAAACAAAAAAAGGCAGTCGAATTGTATACCTCCTCCGTTCGGTGTTCGTTGGTCAAAAATATCATAATATCCGTTTACAAAAACATCTATATACTAATTTTAAATACTTATACCTAATTTACAAATGCAAGATACTGACTAAACAGACAGATATTCCTTAATTGATTTTTCATAGAAATTATGAACACATACCAGATTCCAGTTTCATCGGACAACTAGAACTGGGTCGAAATTCACTTTAAAAATTTGAATCAAACCAACGAAGTAACAAGTGAAACTAAAACAGACCTTATGAATAGTAAACGGGCTCCGAATGAGGCCATTTTTTCCGAAAATTGTATATCTGAGATGACGAAATTAAAGAAGAGACCATATCCATTTGTTCTGGAAATTTTTCAAAAAAATCATCGGTTTCCGATTTACAGCAGTGATAAACTCAAATATGTGTATTTCGGCGAAAACTTGGACCGACTTTATTAGTTGGTACCATACATCAAAACAACGATGTCTATGGTTGGTGCACTGAAAAATACAAAATAATATTAATTCACAAGTACCAGTGCTGGTACTTGTGAATTGGTGCCAAAATTTTTCAAACAAACTGTAACTGCACAAATTCAAAAGTACCAGAACCAATAGGATTAATATAATTTTTTATTTTTTAGTGCACCAACTAAAAACGTCGGTCTAATTTTATATAAAAAATATTTATCAGATCAGCTGTAAAATTCATTGACTATAGAAGTGTTTCTCATAGATAAAATATATGTATATGGAGGTGTTTCTCTATTTTTATAATTCTCAAAAATTTAGGAATACCACGACACTCTCTCCCCTTTCTCTTCGAAGCACATAATGTTCCTTGATCCTTGAATATCACACAAAAATTCTTTCTTGCGAACATAAAAATAATAAATATTTTTTACAAAAAAACTGGACTGACTTTATTAGTTGGTGCACTGAAAAATACAAAATAATATTAATTCTATTGATGCTGGTACTTGTGAAGTTGTAAAGTTATCACCAACTTCTTCATTAATTCTGCCGTCTAGTATTTTCAATTTTCTGGAAAAATTGCTCCCACTACCCCTTTTGGGGAGAGGGAAGGGGCATGTCTAATATCGATTTGTGTTTTAACAGTCTTCCAAATGGAAAAAGAATGATCAAAATCGAAACACATTTACTATGCAAAAGGGGCGACGTAATATACCTGGTGATATTAAGAAACATTTAAATTCTGCAGAATTGAATTTGAAAATATCTTTCAAATCATAATTATCTACTGATTAGTTGATAAAACATATGTTACAATTTTTTTCTAGAGGCGCCAAAGTGACCGTGGCATATGTTAATTTTAGATGTATATAAATGTGTATAAAAGTGTATAAAACTGTATAAATTTTATACACTGGCGCCAAACTACCCGATGTACGAATATATATATATATATATATATATATATATATATATATATATATATATATATATATATATATATATATATATATATATATATATAGTGCGTTCATAAAGTATGGAAACGCTTTAATAACTTCTAAAATATTAACATATAGAGAAAAAGCTCTGACAGGTTGATTTTTGATTTTGATTTTCTACTTTTTTATGCAAACAACATCATTTTATCACCACCACTTTCCAAGTTACAACGTCATCGTTAATTTTTTAAAATGGGAAGGCCATTTTTATATTATAAACGGCACACTGGCAATTTTCTGAGCTCAAAAATACCAAATACATGGGTATTAACATAAAAATATATGAAATACAGGGTGCTAAAAAATTAATATATTTTCATTTGCTGCTTAAAGTTTTCAATAATAACAAAAATACTAATATGTAGTGGTAACTAAGAACTTATTAATTGTTGCTAGGGAATACGATTCAAACGCATACTTGTTTTTATGCATAATTTGTATAAAATTGAAAGCAGCCAATAAAAATGTATTGATTTTCAGCACCCTGTATTTAATATTTTTTTATGTTAATACCCATGTATTTGGTATTTTTGAACCCAGAAAATTACCAGTTTTCCGTTCATGATATAAAATTATGGCATTCCCATTTAAAAAATTAACGATGACGTCATAACCTGGAAAGTGGAAGGGATAAAATTATGCTGTTTGAAAAATCGACCTCTCAAAGCTTTTTCTCTATTTGATAATATTTTAGTAGTTATTGAAGCCTTTCCATACTTTATGAACGCACTGTATATATATAAATATAATAATATATAATAAAAAGATGTTCTTGGCGGTGCAGTCATGTATTCGATAAAATTATTTGATTAAAGCCGAGCTTTCGAGAATGTTTATTCTCTTCTTCAGGGCAAACTACAAATCGTTACAAAATTATTTCAACGACAACTTTATAATCACAGTCGCAGTCGTGAATTTATAATAAATTCAAATTCAAATTCAAATTCAAATTCAAATTCAAATTCAAATTCAAATTCAAATTCAAATTCAAATTCAAATTCAAATTCAAATTCAAATTCAAATTCAAATTCAAATTCAAATTCAAATTCATATTCAAATTCAAATTCAAATTCAAATTCAAATTCAAATTCAAATTCAAATTCAAATTCAAATTCAAATTCAAATTCAAATTCAAATTCAAATTCAAATTCAAATTCAAATTCAAATTCAAATTCAAATTCAAATTCAAATTCAAATTCAAATTCAAATTCAAACTCAAATTCAAATTCAAATTCAAATTCAAATTCAAATTCAAATTCAAATTCAAATTCAAATTCAAATTCAAATTCAAATTCAAATTCAAATTCAAATTCAAATTCAAATTCAAATTCAAATTCAAATTCAAATTCAAATTCAAATTCAAATTCAAATTCAAATTCAAATTCAAATTCAAATTCAAATTCAAATTCAAATTCAAATTCAAATTCAAATTCAAATTCAAATTCAAATTCAAATTCAAATTCAAATTCAAATTCAAATTCAAATTCAAATTCAAATTCAAATTCAAATTCAAATTCAAATTCAAATTCAAATTCAAATTCAAATTCAAATTCAAATTCAAATTCAAATTCAAATTCAAATTCAAATTCAAATTCAAATTCAAATTCAAATTCAAATTCAAATTCAAATTCAAATTCAAATTCAAATTCAAATTCAAATTCAAATTCAAATTCAAATTCAAATTCAAATTCAAATTCAAATTCAAATTCAAATTCAAATTCAAATTCAAATTCAAATTCAAATTCAAATTCAAATTCAAATTCAAATTCAAATTCAAATTCAAATTCAAATTCAAATTCAAATTCAAATTCAAATTCAAATTCAAATTCAAATTCAAATTCAAATTCAAATTCAAATTCAAATTCAAATTCAAATTCAAATTCAAATTCAAATTCAAATTCAAATTCAAATTCAAATTCAAATTCAAATTCAAATTCAAATTCAAATTCAAATTCAAATTCAAATTCAAATTCAAATTCAAATTCAAATTCAAATTCAAATTCAAATTCAAATTCAAATTCAAATTCAAATTCAAATTCAAATTCAAATTCAAATTCAAATTCAAATTCAAATTCAAATTCAAATTCAAATTCAAATTCAAATTCAAATTCAAATTCAAATTCAAATTCAAATTCAAATTCAAATTCAAATTCAAATTCAAATTCAAATTCAAATTCAAATTCAAATTCAAATTCAAATTCAAATTCAAATTCAAATTCAAATTCAAATTCAAATTCAAATTCAAATTCAAATTCAAATTCAAATTCAAATTCAAATTCAAATTCAAATTCAAATTCAAATTCAAATTCAAATTCAAATTCAAATTCAAATTCAAATTCAAATTCAAATTCAAATTCAAATTCAAATTCAAATTCAAATTCAAATTCAAATTCAAATTCAAATTCAAATTCAAATTCAAATTCAAATTCAAATTCAAATTCAAATTCAAATTCAAATTCAAATTCAAATTCAAATTCAAATTCAAATTCAAATTCAAATTCAAATTCAAATTCAAATTCAAATTCAAATTCAAATTCAAATTCAAATTCAAATTCAAATTCAGATTCAGATTCAGATTCAAATTCAAATTCAAATTCAAATTCAAATTCAAATTCAAATTCAAAGTCAAAGTCAAATACAAATTTAAAGTCAAAGTCACAGTCAAAGTCAAAGTCAAAGTCAAAGTCAAAGTCAAAGTCAAAGTCAAATTCAAATTCAAATTCAAATTCAAATTCAAATTCAAAGTCAAAGTCAAAGTCAAAGTCAAAGTCAAAGTCAATTTCAAAGTCAAAGTCAAAGTCAAATTCAAATTCAAATTCAAATTCAAAGTCGAAGTCAAATTCAAATTTTAAAATTAAATTTAGTTATTAACTATAGTGAATGTAAAGTTGAAAACAATAGCAATATCAGTTTTAGGCGATCCTTTGAAGAACAGAATATGAACAATTTTCTAAACAATATATCTCGAGAGACCTGGGCCAATGTATTTTCAGAAGCAAATTCATATGACGCCTATAACGCATTCTCTAGTAATATTCAATTCTATTTCATTTTGCATTTTCCACTAGAAAGATATGTAACAGCATGCACAAGGACTGGGTTACTCACGAAATAAAAACATTTAGGTACTCGTGAGCTTAAGAAATTATTTCAGTTAAAGAATTATTTCCTAAAATGGCGACTCAATAAAAAAGCGCATAAACTACTCTTTTGTCTCACAAAAAACAATTTAATAAGAATATAATAAACAACTCAAACAACCCCACAAAATCAGCTGGGACAATAAATCGTGAGGTCACAGGTAAAACCAAATCTATTAATGATAGTCTGATTGAACAATACGGTGAATATAACAACAAATGTCAAAGAAATTGCTAATGCTTTCAATATTTTTTTCCAAGAAGAACATTGTAAAATTGTCAATAGTATTCGGTCAGACAAGAGGTTACGAGATATAAAATATTCCAACCGCGCTAGTATGTTTCTATATCCTTTATCAAAGTTTGATATTACTGAAATTATAGAAAATAAACTACATAACAAAGAGTCAGCTAGACGCGATGAAATGCCATATTATTTAATAAAAATTGTAACTCCGTGGATCAGTAAACCTCTTTCATTTTTAATGAACCTTACTTCTCATGACGGACCCTTCCCTTCAGCCTTGAAATCATCATGTCCATAAAAAGAACAATATTCGTAATATGGCAATTATACACCGATAGCTTTATCTCGAGGCTTCAGTTAGATTTTTGAACACTGCCTCCAAAATCGCTTAATTAATTTTCTTGATAAACACAACATTCTATCTAAAAGTCAACTTGACTTTAGAACGAAATACTCAATATCTACTACCTTGTCTGCTTTCTGCGAATGAGTGGTAGCATGTTTAGAAAAGGGAGATTTGTGATATCTCAAGCGTATTTTACTGCGTAGACCATGTCGCGTTAGTATATAAACTAGAAAGATATGGGGTACGTGGACAAGCTGTTACATGGCTTACCCAGTTTCTTGAAGAAAGACATCAATTCGTGAAAACACTCAACGACGGTGAGTGTCTGAGAATATTACTGTCCAGATGGGAGTGTTGCAGGGTCCCTTTGCTATTTGTAATTTACATTAGTGATCAGGAAACAGCGTTTTATAGACCTTAATGTTCTTTAACAATATATGTTGGTGATACTACTTGTAAATGATTAAACTACGTCAACCATAGAAGAAAAAGTTATTTACGTAGACTGTCAAAGTGGTTTAATCAAAACTCACTATATTTAGTTCAAAGACTTCTCTGATTAATTTTCAGCATAGTCAAAACATAAATATCAATGACATTACCACTGAAGTATGTAGCGACGTTGTTGATTTTTCCGAAACTGTGAAATTATTGGGCGTACAGATGAATCAAAGTTTCACGTTGATGCAACACTGTGCAACTGTGATATCCAAGCTTAACTTCTTTGTTTACCTTTTCAGAAATTTCAAAGAGATTTTACATGCTGATCAATTATTAATATTGTATCACGGCCAGGTGGCATTTAGACTTCGGAATCGGCCTATGGGGTAACTCAACAATGGCATCAGAGGTCTTTGTCACTCAAAAGAATATAAAAAGAATAATAGCTTAACTCACAATGGGTGATGTAGAACCATATTCAAGAAAATGTGCATTTTGACTTTAGTTTCTTTATACATTTTAGAGTTAGCCACATAAATTCATATACAAAAACAACATATTGGAAAAACCAACAATGTACATTGACTTCAACACTCAGAAAAATACGACTTCCGAGCTCCCTTTCTCCACTCTAACTGGGACAAAAATCACCTAACTACTCTGGTCTAAAAATATACTCCAAAGTACCACCGGATGTCAACTCTGCTGTATGTAAAAGGCACTTTAGACAAAAACATAAGCATTTATTGATTCAAAAGACTTTTTACACAATAGAGGAATATTTATTAGTGATTGTTAGTGTTTTTTGCATATTAAGCATATACTATTTTCGAATACTTTCTCTCTCTAAACCGTAGCTCCGTCTCTATCTATTTGCGCGACTTGAATTACCTATTTATCACATTTTTGACAAAATCACTTTGTCGCCATGTTTTTTCACTATTCGTTACCCTCGACCAATAGCTCTTAGAAAGACCTATCTGAAGATATCAAACACAAGGGGTGTCTTAGAAGAACCCACCCCACTACCATCCAATGGATGCTGGTCATCCGCAGTTGACATACCAATTTCTGGACTAGAGCTCATATAGTATATCTACTTATTATGTTCCTAAGCATGAGTTATGCCCTCTTCATTAAAAGTTACTAGCTATCATTGATTCAATTCAATTCGATAATATTTATTAGAATGAGCCTATTTTATTTTATTTACATGATCTTCTAGCCTGTTAGCAGGCTTTCGCCCGTATCAGGCGTGCTCTAGCTAGGCATTGATAACGATTCAAGCTATATATATTCTTATGGTTCCTAATTTTTTAAATTGAAATTTAACTCACACAAATACAACCATTGCTGATTTGAATGTAGGTATTTGTATTAAAATTTGTGGAAAAAACTTTTAAAACTTTTTCACTGATTTAGGTAAAGTGCAAGAAATTGAGGCGCCGTTTTCACATTATCTGGTTATTTTATTTATAAAAAAAAACTAAATCAGAATTGGTTCTGCTGTTTGGGAGCTATGATGTCAAAGACAGATATACGGATGCCCATGATAAACTCAGCTAGCTAGAAACCACACGCGATATAGTCACCTTTCAAACAAAATAAAAACTAAATCAAAATTGGTTTCTCCTTTTGGAAGCTATGATGTCCCCCACATCCTCCCAGATTCTATCTCAGCTTTACAAACGTATATTTTTTAGGTATCTTAATTGGGTAAAATTTTAAGACAAAAATCTTAGAAACCTGCAAATAATTTAACGCATTTTCTCCTGGCTACTCTATTTAAGTTTTTTACGGCAAGTACACGCTTATTTGGCTATCCGGTACAAATTTAATTTTAACTACATATATAAGCACATTGTAGTTTAAATTTTAATAATGTACTCACTGGCTAGATGCTTTTGATAAGAGATCCATTGCATTCAATTCACTTGTAGAGCACAACATCTTCAGCACTTGTCTTAATGTCAACTGATTTTTTTTATTTCTAACAACAAAGCCACGCAAAAATAACTATACAAAACTACGTAATCGGTAGCACTCCTTCTGTATAAAGTAAATTTTGTGAATAGTTTCAGGAGTGGTCGATATGCATGAGTTCGTGTCGACGTTTATCACTGAATTGATAGATTTTTCATTTGTTGAATAAATGAAAAAAAACAATCATTTACTCATGTTATAATTAGTCAGATACGAGTAATACACATGCATTGTTATATTTTTAATAATTATATAGCAAAACTTGTAGCACATACCTACATATGACTTTTTGTAAAAACTAGATTAAACTGGTACAAACCCAAATTTTAAAATAGTACCTACGGTAATTTTTTATAACACAAATATAACACAAGGAATATTTAGTTTCATGGAACAGAATCGACATGAATTTGTCAGAAAATAATTAACCAATTATTTTTAGACCACTACTGTTTGCTAGATTGATTCATTGACAATTTTATACGTTTATTCAGTACCTATTAAAATAAATGTAACAGTACCTAATCATAAAATCTGGCATTCCTTGGAAATTCCGTCAAAAAGTTGAAACGAACCAATATTTTATGTGTTTCACATTTCATTAATTTTAACGCACATAATAAGGAGGGCATATACAAGTCCATTTTTTTTATTATACCTCGTTTTGTATAATAAGCGTGCATCTATATGAAAATATTTTTAAGGAGGACTCTATCAATCTTCTTAAAATTGACCTTCTATTCAAAAATAGTCTTCAAAGGGGTTGACTCAGGGTAATTTGTTTTCCCAAAAATCTATTATATCTTGTGAAAAAGTTGAATGAATTGATGAATTTCTATAATCTTCAAGGGTTTCCAACATACATCCTATCTTTGAACTTAACGAAATATTTATGTGATTTGTATAGCCATAGTCAAAATAGAGGCATTTTAAGTGAGTTATTACATTAAAATTTAAAAAGCAACGTTGAAAAACTTAATTTGGTAATATATTGAAAATTTTAAATAGTATTCATTTTATTGATTTTTTTACAGAAATTAGGATCGAATTTAATAGATGGCAAGTACTCTGAAAAATACTAAATAATAATAATCCTATTGATGCCAATAATTTTAAATTTCTGCAAGACTTTTGACAGCAACTTCTAGAGTACCTGTACCTACCGATATGATTGAATATTACTGTCTTATTCCTAAAAATCACTAGTAGATTTTAAATACTCATTACTTACCATGCCCTTAAACCTATATAACTTTCTGTATATAATTAAAGTGATATGATTTGATTGCAATAATAATCAAAAATCCGTGTAGAGTTGCTTGTCTCCCATCGGACGAGTCTGCAGTTAGAGAATAGGGGAGGCCCTCACCGGCCTAGTCGGCGTGTTTGTGGGAAGTAATATACCACCCGCGGACCAAAATAAGCCTGTCCGTAGTGTTAGCTACTTTACCACAGTATGGACCTTGGTCCAAATTGCTACGAACCCAATACGGAAGCCTCGGATCGGACTGTCTAATTGGCAAAGAACAAAAGCTGAATTCATGGACTTAAATTTTGGAAAACGGATAGGATTTGACGATAATAATTTGAGCTTAGCCACGTGGAACATGCTTACACTGAAACAACCGGAGAAAATGCAAGAAGTAGCAGACGAAATGCTTAAATTCAAGATAGACATCATAGCATAGCTGCCATTGAAGCCGAAGAATACACAAACCAGATTTCAGTTTAATTTACAGTGGAACCGAGAAAAACACTGGACTGTATGGAAAAGGTTTCTTAGTGAACAAGTGTATAAGAAAGAATATCATGGAATACGAGGCAGTGAACGACAGATTATGAAGATTAAGACTCAAGGGAAAGTTTAGAAAGATAACGGTGATTCACTCCAACCAATATTGACGATATTTTCAAGAAAGAGTCGTTTTATGATAAACTGGAGGATGTTTCCCAAAAAGCACCCAAGTATGACATGTTGCTGTTAATAGGTGACTTTAACGCCCAAATTGGAAAGAATGATAGCCAAGAACAAGTAGCTGGACCATTTATACTACATGACATGAACAATGAAAACGGAGAACTATTAGCTGAATTTGCAATGAGAAACAAACCATACATCCGTAGCACATCCTTCCAACACTAGAACATCCACCCGTGAACATGGAAGCGCTGGGGCACAAATGAAGTCAACCAAATCGACCATGTTCTCGTATCAACACGCCACTACACATCAATCACAGATATAAAAAGTTTCCGAGGACTGTGCAGAAAAAGAACAATGCAAAACCAATCAAATGGAACACTGATATCCTCAAAAATGAACCTATCAAAGCATGTGAATACAGAAACGTACTAAGAAATAAAGTGACACAAGCAACATGAAACATAATTCAAAATAATGAACCTGATAACGTGGGACAGATATGGGATGATATTAAGAACATTATAATTGCATCTGCTGAAAAAAATAAGACAAAAAGAGTGGAGAAGAAACCAAGAATGGTATGATGATGAATGAAGAGACAAAACTGAGCAAAAGAATAGAGCAAAAGAAAAAATGTTGAACAGAAACACTAGAAGCAACAAAGAAAGTTATCGCAATCTAAGAACTGAATCAAAAAAGTTTACAAAATGAAAGAAAAGAGAAGGATTAAAAGAAAGATTAAGAGAAATTGAAGAGCTTAGTAAAGAAAATGAGCAGAGGAAATTTTACGCCGCCGTAAACAAAAGGAAGAATAAATTCCAGCCTAAAATAAACGCATGCCGGAATACCCATGGCGAAATCGTGACAAATGACGAAGGTTTATTGAAGATATGGGCACAACATTTTAGAAAATTACTCAATAAAGATAAAAAGTACCTACCAAATGAATTGAAGAACAGATAGTGGGAAACAATAACGAAGATATACCAACAATCACTGAAGTATGGAGCGCCGTAAGCAAAATAAAAAACAAGAGAGCACCCAGCAATGACAAAATAACAGCTGAATTACTAAAATATGGAAGTGACCCAGTGGAAATCACAATGCTAGAAATAAAACAGACAATCTGGTAACAAGAGAAAATGCCACGGAGCCAACTGGCGTGTTGAAAAAGGGTGACAAGACAAATTGTAACCACTACAGAGGCATCATGTTACTCAACACGGCATACAAAGTTCTCACGTTCATACTAAACGACCGTCTCAAAGAAATATCTGAAACAAATCTCGGAGAATACCAATGTGGGCTTAGGAAAGATAAAGGAACATCAGACCAGATATTTGTGATGCGCCAAATCATGGAAAAGTGCAATGAGCATGACATTGACCTCCATATACTGTTCATCGACTTCAAACAAGCGTTCGATAATGTGAGAAGATCTAAATTAGAAGTGGCATTATTAGATATAGAAGTACCTGGAAAACTCAGAAACTTCAAAATAATGTCGATGGAAGATTCTAAAGCTCTTGTTAAAAGTGACAATCAGTTGAGTGACCGTTTCAGCATCAATAAAGGAGTTCGCCGGGGGGATGACTATCAGCTATACCCTTCATCATCGTTCTTCATCATGTCATCAAGCATTTTGACCAGCGCGGTATGATATTTAATAAATCCACACAAATGTGTGCCTATGTGGATAACATTGGGCTGATCGCGAGGACCTAAGCCAAACTTGTGGAAGCGTTCAAAGAAATCGAAGAAAAGGCTATAGAAGTAGGACTAATAATCAACGACAGCAAAATACAATACATTTCGTATCAGCGGCCCAAACACGCAAGATAGCAGTCCTAGATATCGAACAAAGAACAAAGAGTTGCAACCTTCAAATACCTTGGAAACGTTATTGATTCTCAAAGAGCGAATACAATCAGCTACTTAACCGGACCGCCAAAATGCAGATATAAGAAACCCTTATCCGCCCGGTTGTTACTTATGGCGGGGAAACTTGGACACTGACTGAAGACGACAAAAAAAAGACTCAAGGCGTTTCGAAAGAAGAATAATCAAAAAGATATATGGTGGTATATGTATTAACAAGAAATGGAGAATCAGATACAATGCAGAAATAAATGACATCCTGAAAACCAAGACATTGTCAGATTCATCAAGGCGCGCACGATTCAATGGTATAGACATATCTTACGGAAGTCTACAACACCAGAAGAACAGGGAGGTCGAAGATAAAATGGCTTGACAATGTCTACGATGATCTCCGAACCATGAAAGTAACTGGCTGGTGTCCCAAGGCACCCCGGGCTGTAGTGCCACTTGGTAAGGTAAATAAGTAATAATCAAAAATAACTAGAGCTTTTAGTGTCGAGTTATAACAATCTTATAAACCTTCAATATGTTTTTTCAATAAGAGGGTTATTTTGAATTATTCAACTTTTGAGTGGTTCATTAGTCATCAAAATCATGTATATTTAGGTATATTATAAATATAATGATGAAATAAAAGCACAAAGGTGAATAGCATTTTCATTTTGATATATATATATATATATATATATATATATATATATATATATATATTTAAAAAAATATAGCGGCAACAACATTTTGGTTAAGACAGCCAGGTATCTCGGTTGTTGTTGAAGCTAGAACCTCCGGATTTCGCGTTCCTGTGTCACTTTTTCGTGAAACTCAAGATAGCCTGAACAGATTTTGCCTAATTTCTTTTGTTCATAAGTTACAGGGGTTTTTGAAAACTCACACTTTTTGGATTCCCCACAGACCTACGAAGTTTATCAGCGATAATGTCAAATTGAAAACTCATCCCATAGAGAATTTTATTCAGGAACCAGTGGCTTACGCATTTTTTGCCGGGGTATGGTAATGGATAAACGACTCAAACTTATATTTTTGTCAATGGAACTTCCTGTTTTTTATTATCTCATCAAATTCCTTATTTTTTTTCTTTAAAATAATATAAAATATATGAACATAATGTTTTAAAAAATGCTCCAAAATCACTAAAACATTGAATTTTAATAGCGGGACTGAATATTACTTGTGAATTTTCCATGAAAAATACAAAAACAATATTAACGCTAATTCACTAACAAAACACAAAACTTATTTATTGAATTGTTAAATTTGGTGTCCATTTTCCATAATAATACATAATTAACTGACTTTCTCAATATGTCTTAATGCATTTAAAATATTGTGCGCCGTGTTTATAAATTCTAGAAGGCTTACTTTTTTGTGGCTCATAATAATATATAAACATAAAGTTTTCAAAATTGCAGTAGAATTACTAACACATTGAATTTTAACAGTACCATGGATTTCTAAGTCTTACTACAAGGAATATTATTTGAGTTTTCGAGTCGGTCACAGAGAATATAAATATTGTTGTTGCCTTTTGGAGCAGTGTTTTATCAAGTGATTTGGAGGAATCAACAATTCTGCTGTCATGATAATTAATTTTAATGTGTTCTATTGGGTTTGTGCTTGGCGATTTTGTCAATTTGAGAAATTTTATAATAGCTTTAAGATTCTTTCAGAACAAACAGTTTGATATCATAAAATGTTTCATGAAAATGTTGACGAAACATTAGAATCATATTTAAAAAGGTAAGCGAGTATTTTACAACAGGACATATGACATCTTGTTTTTAAAACTTACCTGTTTAAATATGATTTTAAAGCTTCGTCAACATGTTCATGGCACTGATTGAAACATTTTATGATATCACACATTTTGTTGTTCAAAAAAATTTTAAAGCCATTATAAAATTTCACAAATTCACAAAATTGTGTGAATCAATACTTCAGAAAGTATGTCGTCAGTAACGAATAATCTGAATGCAGTGATAGGTCCGATGGCATATTTGGCTTCGCCTGTTGGATCGGGTCTGATATCAATGGTATTCTTCTTTTGGTCTTCTGTATTTCTTTGGACAAAGCTGTATCATTTGTAATAATCTTTACTTAACAAAATATTTGGCGTTGCCTTTTCTGAGCCTATCTTGACTCGAGCAATAATAGGCGAAAGCGCTTGCAAATCCATATTGCTCGAAGTCGACGCTTCTTTGTATGTTTTTTAGCATAGGCCCACACTTCCCGTAAACCTTTCTCGTATTCGACCTCATCGATCGGGTCTGGAATATTATTTTTTGTTTGTAATAGGTACTGTCATCCCTGTCATAGTCCCAGTCTGTTTCAAATTGATTTTCATTATCTGCGATGTCACTAGAGTCGCTAGCTTGGATAATTTGTTCTGTCTTTTTCTGATAAGAAGTTTTTTGAGCTTAAAATTAGTTTTGCGCTAATATTCAAATAAAATAAAAATAAATAAAACCTAAAACCTGAAAAATATTCTGACCAATGAGACGTACACTATTGCCAACAATACGTAAATCATACGTATATCCACCATACAAATTTACCTCAGCGAACCCCGAACGGAGGAGGTATACAATTCGACTGCTTTATTTTTTTTGGTTCGTGCGCGCCTTTTATATAGTAAATGAGCTCCGATTTTGATTATTTTTGATTCATTTGAAAGAGAAGACTCGAGAAATGGTCCCATATTCATAAAAACGCAAATCCAAAATCTCCTTCTCTCCGAAAACCGCCCCCGAACGGGTGGAAGGGGCAAATTTTCTCGAAAATCGAAAATCTGAGTTGGTATAATTAAAGATAGGGCAATATCCAGAAACGTTTAAATTGAACATTTTTTTTAAAAGACTCGCAGTTATCGAAATGGAGGCATGTTAGTTTCTCAAATGTATCTATTTTCGCTATGTGGAGAGGGCGATTTCTTTCGAAAATTGAAAATCTTTCGATACTACATGAAAGACATAATTATTTGTAGCAACATTTATAATGAATATTTTTCTTTAGAGTTACGGTTTTCGAGTTAAATCGGTGTTAAAATGGTAACATATAAAATAATTAAGCGTATTTCTGCAGCGATGCTTTGAGATCTCAATAATAACAACTACAAGCAAAGAATAGGATAAGTACTATCTTTATTGGTATTAGTGAACGTTCAACGATTTTCGTGACTAATGTTAGGTACACTCAAAAGTGTGAAATAAATATTTTTTACAAAAAATTGGACCGACGTTATTAGTTGATGCACTGAAAAGTATAAAATAATATTAATTCTATTGGTGATGGTACTTGTGAAGTTGGTGCCAATAGTTATCAATCTAACTGCAACTGCACAACTTCAAAAGTAATAGCACCAATAGAATTAATATTATTTTATACTTTTCAGTATATCAACTAATAACGTCGGTACAATTTTTTGTAAAAAATATTTATTCTGTCAAGTACAAACCACAACTGCCACATCAGGTGTCGGTAGCATAATGTTGTGGTCGTGGAAGATGCACTGCTTGAGTAGCAGAACAAGGATACCAATCATAGGCAAATTATGTATTTCAGATTCAACAAAAACTATATGTAAATTTTACCTAGGTTGGCAATCTAGGGTTAAGAAATTTATAAATATCTGGTTAAATAAATAAATATGTGAAAGGTTCAATAAACTGGATAAATTGTGGTAACATTTTATTATATCAATAAATACATTAGATATTAAATTTTATTTACAAAAACAATTCTCTTAAATAATATGAGCATTTCTTACTTTAAACCTGTACGCTAACATAGTTTGTACAGGTACATATGGCACAAATGATCATTAACAATAAACATTACATTAAATAACATCTATTTAAAATCATAAATATGATAAAAATATATATAAATAACCCTATATCATTAATAAGGACTACCAAATGATAGGAGGATGAAATGCAAGGAGATATTTTATAATTAGGTACCTTAAATAATACTGTTGCAGGAAATGTTGCAATAAATTGCAATTAGCAGACAAAATTATCAAATGACACATAGATCAAGGCTATAGATATACATCATATTATGTTTTTTGTTCTATATTGAAAATATTTCGAATCAATTCCAAAACATAATATTTATTGATTATTATTTATCTTTTCCATCCACCACCTGCTCACCATTGGGTCCCATTTTTACTGCCGCTTCTACTATATCAGCACTAACATATCCTGTACTTCTGCGATTTGAAAGTCTGTTTTTTGATCGCCTTTTTCTCTGTGTCTCGCTCATATCAGCACTATAACAATTTTAGAATTGAGAATGTTTAATATACTTTATTTGCATGAGAACTTGTCAGAATCTCTTACTTTGTGTGATTCCTTAATTTTACAGGTGGATGATCAGCTGGATTATAGCCATCTGGAAGACTATACTGACTCTTACAACTCATCATGTTGAGACTATTTTCATGAGGACCACTGTAATAAGAAATGTCACAATCTTTGATTAATGATTTAAAGATTCTTCCGAGTTGAGGCCATAAATCTTAACCTAAGAGTAAATACTATAGAGTCATAAGAGTATGAGAAAAAAACTTATGAGATGTATGTATGGAAATGCATTAAGCACGTCAACAGTATTTGACAAATGTCATGATTTCTTTACTGCAATATCACTGATATGTCACTTTTAAAATTTTTAACTATATTAGTTGTCTACTATCTGTGTACTGCACAAGCATATATCTATCCTGTAACATGTGAAAAGTGTTCTGGAGAAGAACGTCCATTCACGCATAGTGAAGACGATAACATTTTCGTTACCGACTTTATCAAAAATATCATCATTCCCATCAACAATGGTATTTGCAATTTATGGTTCAACTTTGTGGAAGTTTACGATTGTATTACCAGTAAGTATTCACAAGACTATGCTCAAGATGAATCAAGAAGAACATTACCAGATAAAATTATGTCATGGATAGGATATGATAAACATACTGAACAACAACCTAAGTGTTCTTATTACTCTATTACCATTGCAATTGGTTCAGTGTTTATAATTGTTGGACTCTTATATTCGACGAAGAAAATAGTCGACTACTTCAGAGAAGATGAATATCTTGACTTAAACGAAGGCACATTCAATAGAAAATTCAATATGTGCAATTGTAAACTGAATAATACCTTATACAACTATTTGTTCTATTTATTGAATCATCAATCAGGACGCTACCGAACACACATGAAATCTTTTGATATTTTATTCCAAGGATTGTTATGTTACTTCTGATATTATGCCATAATTTTGGTATTTTCTCATTATGATAGTTACTCAATTGAATTAATTAGAAATATTGGAAAAGTGTGGGAAAATATTAAAAATAGTTGATTAGCTATTATAAGCTAAGTGATAAAGGAATAGTGAAACTGAAGTTTCTGTTTAGATCAACGAAAAAACCTAGTAACAATTAAAAATAATAAAATGAAAAGTATCACAATAAGTTTTTAAATTGTCTCTTGAAATACGACGATTCCCAAGGCGAGCAACATTTCTGATGTTGCGATCGGTAGATCGGTAAATACATACTTATCGCCTTTGTTGTGCACATAGCTCATAATGTATAGATCTGGTAATTAATATGAATGTATCCAAATAGACTTCCTGGTGCCCAAACACCATATTGAAATTTATATCGCAATCTGCGGAACCATTCTCGAATTATCTAGTGTGGACGTCGAGGGTTGCAACTATTAAATATAAAAGTATAACCAATCAATTTCTTGGCCCCGAAAACCTCTCTATGCAGTTTTTTATCAAGTCTGCCAAGCCATTCTAGAAAAAGCTTTTGTACCATGTCGCGGATGGGTCGGGAGTCGGGGCTCGTATAGAGTGAATAATGTGTGATGGGTGGCTAAAAACAATATACTTTTCCAGAGACGCCATGCTAGGGAACTATAACCTCAGTGGTTTTCCACTGCCTGGTCAGAAGCAGATGAGGAACTCGTGCCCGGCTCTGCTTAGATTTGATTATATGTATAAGCAGGTCAGTTGAAGTTAAAATATATCGGTCAGCATTTGCTTGCAGTCACCAGCTCCTCTTTTGCAATTAACAATTCCTAATATTATCAAAATTTCTATTCGTTCTTTCTATGACATGTAACCGTAATCTCAAATTTAACTGATTTGTAAGTATTACAAAGAATATTCCTACTAGATAGTGGAAGATGAAATAGTATTTAGGAGAATTATAAATCTCTCTTTTACTTCAAAATTCAAGTTAATAATGTCATATTATGCTGCACCTAAGAACTTATTATTGTGTGTTAATGACAATTTACAGACTTACTTGATTTTATGCGTTATAAATATAGAGCTTTACCAGTATCCTATATTTTATATTTATAATTTTAATGAACACATACTTACTTTATTGGCACGTTTGAGCTCAAAGAAATGTTTATTTGAGATTGCATAAAAGAAGTTGAAAATCGAAAATTGGCCTGTCGGACCTTTATCTCTTGAAGTCAGGAGTCTAGGAGATATATTGAAGCATTCCATAATTTTCATTCCTTTTAAACGCACTGTTAAATAATTCCGGCAAATGATTATTAATGCAGAAATAATACTTAAGAAATATCCACTTGACTTGGATAAGGTAAACGGACACAATATATTGCCGTATGGCTGGTTTACGGAAGTTAATTCCTAAATTTGAAATCCCAAATAAATTTAATTGCCTACGATAAATTTCAAAAATATGCAATTTTAGCTTAGTTAAATTTAATAGTGAAATAAGATATTTGGATCCGACCCTCAATGTCCTCACAATGAATTTCCCACTAGACTCAATAATAAGATTTTGAACCTACTAGAAAACGCTCCTCTACGAAATTTACCTCATTTTGAAAATAGTTTCACTAAGTTTCGTCCCGATATAATAGAATAAGAAATATAAATTTAACTTTTTCAATTAACAAAAACTAATTTAGTGACATGAATAAATAATCAGCATATCGCTACACACCTTATTACACTAGAATATAATTTTTGATTCTCGATATACCAACAGAAGCATTACAACAAAATTAAAGATCTTCGAAATCTCTAAAACAAAGACTTATAGTATATTCATTATCAAGATCGGTAAGGATGAATTACTGGTTACTATTGTCTGAAACCAGTAGATATATCCTTACCGTTCGTGATGCTTATGATATTTTTTATACGACAAATACATGTATAAAGGAATTCGTGTGAACCAATCTTCTTGATAAATATATTATTTGAACAAACTACTACTACTTGAAATACAAACTTTTTTCAGACATTTGCATGCCATCATGACAGTATGCTATTACTATTGTTTATATCCAATGACCTATTACCACAGATAGACGGAACACTCCATTGATAAAATACGTTTTGTTCGTTTGACAACATGTTTGTTGGCCAGGGGAGGTGAGCTGTGAAAGCGGTCAAAAAGGGGGATACAACTGTTTACTCTAACCCCGCCTCCTATTCCTCTACTACGCCCATGACCCAAATTTATATGTCAATAACTTTCTATCAACATTCAAAGATAACCAAATTTTATTTTGGATGGGGGAACATGCGGTTACGCGATAGGGAGTAGCCGAAACAGGGATGATGTCAACCCAATTTATTGTTTACAGTTCCACCTATCTCTGTTTCTAGGTCATTGTTTATATCCTTGAAAATTCAATTACCATTCTCTGAACGGTAGCAAAAATACTTACCAAGGTGTTTGGTTAGCAACCCCTAAAAATTACTGTAAGAAACAGTTACCAGACGCCATAGAAAATAGTACAGTCGTAAAAAAAACTTAATTTATGTATCTTTTACATTTTTTTCGCTATAATGGAATATTCATTCTGAATATTCAAGTAGAAACTTATATCCCAATTTGGAGATTTTTAATAATTTTCTTGCCTTTCTATACATTAAATTGAAATGCGATGCTTGAACTGGTTTAATTAAATTGAATTAATTATTTTAGAGACAATTTAGATGGTAATCTGATATAATAATATTTTTGACCAAATTTGGATAATTATACTTAATTTGAAAAAAGGCCAAGTGCGAGGTGGACTAGCATACCAAGGGTTCCGTACTTTCGTATAAGAACTGTCTGCTTGTTAAGGTTCAACAGATACAGCTATTATTAAGATCGAGTAAAAAAAAAGTTTATTGTATTTAATTTTTAGCTTAATTTTATTTTCATTATTTATTATTATAATAGCTATAGTTTTACACACTTTTTGAAAATGTTGTATCTATGAATTGCGGTTCAAGAGATACAGCGATTGTTGAAACAGCAAAAAAAACAGGTTTTTGTAAGGTGTCTCCTTTATATTTTTATTGATTGTTGTTATGGCAATAGAAATATACATTCTTTGAGAAATTCAACTGTCTACCTTTTACGGTTTATGAGGTATCTATAACCCGCTGACGGACGGACGGACAGCGGAGGCTTAGTAGTAGGGTCCCATTGGCAGCCTTTTGGTACGTAAGTCAATATTTTTGTCTAAAAACCACCATTTTAAATTCATTATAAACTCAATTATAGGGCTTCCTATTATCATTTACACACATTTACACATTTACACACATATCACCTAGGTACATTACATGACATTTCAATTAAAGTCGAGTACCCAATTATAGTATTATGGAGATATCATTTGTAAAGAGTAACCAGGCAAAGGTTTTTACCAGTTATCAACAAATAAACCTTTTCAATACTGAAAATATTGATGGATGCTGAAGTTTTTTTTGCGTTGTACAAAAATGTGATGCAAAAGTGGTCACGTTTGATGAAAAGTGAACAGAAGCCAATTAGACTCTCGAGTATAAAACATGGTCAGGATGGATGAAAGTGATTTCAACTGCATGTAAACTAGAGATGAAACATGAAACGTATAATTATCGAATAACCATTAGAAGAATATAAGAATCACTTTTTGTTTAAAAAATATTGTAAAGGCGATTAGATTAATCATTCATGTCACTAATTCAATAATTCAAGTTTTTGATACTCTTCCAAGTATTTAGGTTAGGTACCAATTTACTATGTATCATCTATACATCTATACATATATAATAAGATTGTAACAGCGTGATGTCTGTACGTTGAAGGTATTTAAGAAAAAATAATATGGGGGTCTTTATTAGAGCAACAGAAGCCAAAACTTTTTTAAAAATTTTTGTTTGTCTGTATGATTGCATCACACAAAAACTACTGCTTGGAATTGAATGTAGTTTTCACCCATGTATTACTAGAAGCCTAACTTTAAATACAGGCTACGTTTTATTTCGTCTTTCTGCCTTTCTGTATGTTTGTACACATATCACGCAAAGACTACTAAATGGAATTGAATGCAATTTTCACCGATGTATTGCTAGAGGTCTAAATTAGAATATAAGTTCCATTTTACCACGTACGTCTGTCTGTATGTGACTAAACGAAAAAACTACCGCAGGGAATTGAATGCAGTATTCCACACGCACGAAGTAGAGAGCAAAAGCTAGTCATCTTTAATATCCCAGAAAGTAATCTAGCTCATTTTGACTTAATCCTTAACTTTTTCACCATGTAATAAAAGCCATCATAAATATGAACTTTTTATTATTTTCCATAGGTAAAAATTATTTATTTAAGTAATTGCCGTAGTTTTTAAATATCCGGTAGCCGGTAAAATATAAAGTCACTATCCGGTATTCGACAGAATGGTAAATTTGGTTTGAATAGGCCGGATACCGGATATCTCATATCTAATCTGCCAGAAAAATGATTGAATTATCAAAAAGTTGGGAGATTTAGACCCCTTCAATATTCCGGTTTCTTACCTACAAACTATCGAGGAATCAAAATAAAAAATACCATATTGAGAAATTAGGAATACATACATAAACAATAAACATCACCTACTTATTTAATAATCATTGACTAATTTATTACTGAAGATCTTTTCAAAACTTTTATTTTATTTTGGTGAACTGATTGTGAAATTATTAAAAAATGACAAAATTTTGCCTTGTACCACAATGTAATAAGCGTTACAGGGTACTTGAGATCAAACGTTATGTTTTTAAAGTGTCGTCAATAAATAGTGAGCGACTGAAAAAGTGTCAAAGTGCTATTCCCAACAGGCAATTGACCTCTTCAAAATATGTATGTGAAAAACATTTCGTAAGAAGAATATATTGTACCTAAGAATTCACATTGAGCGGAATCTCAGAAATATGTTTACCAAGTTTGATTCTCTGTTAAAATGCACTTTACGTAGGTATCTAGCTTCACTGAATGCCGCTTGATTAATATGAAAAATTGGAGTATCAACCTTTGCCTAGGATTATTTTCGCATTTGCCTTTTTTGTCAGTCAAATCGATATTCTGCATCGTAGAGAATAAAATAAAGGCTTTTTAAATTACGGTTCATAGTTTGTGTCATTGAGCAAATTAGTTCGAGTAACCTTTGTGGCATCCTCGTAACTCGTCGCCATTGATAGCACTGATTCCTCGATAGCAGCGATCCTAGCGAGTCAACACGGTAACCATCCCATGTACAAAGCTCCATATGCAAGGGCGAGTATATGATCATGGTCCATGTTAATTATAAGGACCATAGAACAATACGGAGTATAACCGGCATAAATAGATCAGCCCGATATTTTCCTCATAATATATTTGTGATTAGAATAGATAAATTCGGCAGCTATTTGCACAGTTTTCAGAACCTTATGGCCATAGCCAGTGGCCGTATTAGATGGTTGATAGTAAATTCGCCTTATTTTTGCTTCCCTATGTTCACCTTCTGTTGGGTTGGGACAAAGAATAAATAACAACCTTTAAGAGTTTTAAGGTACCTTTAAACTATCAAATATTGTGGATAGATTGTGGACAGAGGTCAATAATAGCACAGCCGTATTTAAAGACGGCTGTGGTAATAGCAAAGTTTACAGGATATAAAACTTTTCTACAAAAACTAGAACCGACTTTCTTAGTTGGTACACCGAGAAATACAAAATAGTATTAATAATTATACTGATCCTTGTAATATGGGAGTTGTGCATTTATAGGTAGATCGAAGTCTTTTGACATCAACTTCAAAAGTACCAGCACATGCAGAATTAACATCAATAGTATTTATAATAGTACGTCTTCATTTAAAAAATAAGACTAAACCGGCAGTCATATTAAAATACGTCTGGAATCGTAGTCAAATTGTGAGACTTAATTATTTGATCAGATCCTTGTCGACTCGTCTCGCAGGTTTGCCTTTGAAATCTATTTATCGAAGAAACCGCGCGGAGTGAGGCTACTGTACCCAAAGTTCCTTATAAGTTCTTAATTTCATACATGGAAGTTGATTATAACATGACAGGGACTGAACATATTCAGAATCAAATTATTAAGTGTGTTTCTAAAGTTTACAAATTTGGTATCCCGCAGGGCTCAATTGTTGTTCGTGCTTTATTTTAATGATTTGTAGCTATAACTTCCAGAAATTATTGGATACGCGGAAGATTTGTCTATATGTTTGCCTATTTAGGTATATATTAATAACATACTATCTAATTTTACAAAGAAAATAAAATGAAAAAGTAATATTCCAACGAATTTACCATTTTGTAACAAAGTTTAAAATAATAAGTAATAAGCAATTTGGTTTTCTAAAGAATAAAGGAACAACTGATGCTTTAGTAAAAAAATCCAATATGAAAATTAGGTTGACGGTATACCGACTGTAGTAATTTTTCTAGACTATTCCAAAGCATTTGATATGATTGAGCATAAGATAGCTTTCAAAAATATGGGTATAAGAGGTGTAGGACTAATTCTCTTAGAGTCCTACCTCCATAATAGAACTCAGTGAGGGTAAATAATGAATAATGAAAAAAATAATAAATCTCACAAAGTTAGTATCCCGCAGGGCTCAATTGTTGTTCGTGCTTTATTTTAATGATTTGTTGCTATTACTTCCAGAAATTATTGGATACGCGGAAGATTCGGCTATCATGAGCCTTGGTTGTTCATGAGAACAGGTAGCAATAAATCAAAATGAGTTGTTGATGATTAACATGGCTTTATACAAATAAATTGGTATTGAACATCAACAAATCAAGCTGCATGAAATTTGCAAACTATGCAGATTCTTTACCATTAGCCATAAACTTAAAAATAAATAACAAAAAATATATAAAGAGTCAATGGAAGCAAATACCTAGAAGTCATATTACCTTTTGTTTTATTCAAGCTATCCACTTGATTTTTGTTTAGACAGTAGGCCCACAAATGAAGCACATTTTAAAAATATTCTGATTAGTATACAGGATGTTCCAAAGTGAGACAGAAAATTATGTTCTCTGTTTTTAAATGGCAGCCCATATTTTGGTTACATTTTTAAATTTGCCTAAGCATTGTCAATATAATGAAATACATATCATAGACTTATCTGCAATAGTTTTTGTCAATTTATGTGGAAGAATAGTTTCGTGTATCGACATACAAAAAAAAAACATATCTTTAGTACCATTCGAAATAACTAACAAACTTTGCGCATCTTTTCAAAGTTGAACTCAGCATCGATGTTGCGTTGACCACTACTTCTGTTGAAAATAGCAAATAACTAATTGCAATAACTCGATTTTTTAAATACAACATTCTGTATAATATTAAGCCATTTATTATAAAATAAGAAATGTTGATAGTTTGTTCTAAAAAGAAAAAAATCGAGTAAGCCACTTTCGTGTAATTAATGAATATAAAATACTGTATTGGCGAAGATGACAGAAATGTTTTGTTAGCAAGCAGAATCTACCAACAAAAATTTCCAGAAGCCTGAACTCCACGGGCGTCTTCATTCAAAAAGGTAAGAGATCGGGTTAAACTAACTGGTAGCGTGTTTTATACGAATATATTATATATTATAAAAAGTGGACCGAGGTTATTAGTGCAATGAAAAATACGAAATAATAATAATTCTATTGGTGCTGTTACTTTTCAAGTTCTGCAGTTGCAGTTAGATTGATAACTTTTGGCACCAACTTCGCAAGTACCAGCACCAATAGAATTAATATTATTTCGTATTTTCAATGCACCAACTAATAACGTCGGCTCATTTTTGTAGAAAATATTTATTTCACAATTTTTAGTCACGAAAATCATTGAACGTTCACTAATACCACTAATATCCTATTACCCACGTATATTCTTTGCTTGTCCTCGTTACTATTATGTATAGATCTCAGAACATCGCTGCGCTAACACGTATAAGTATTTTAGATTTAACTATTTTACCACCGCTCTTACTCGAAAACAGTAACTCTAAGGAAAAAATGATCATGATAAATGTCGCTACAAAAATTATTGTTTTTCATGCAGTACCCACAGACTTTCAATTTTCGAAAGAAATCGCCTGACAAATAGCAAAAATACACATATTTGAGAATCTAACATGCTTCTTACAAGAAAACCGTAACTCTTTTGAAATATCAATTTAAACGATACCGAATATTTTGATATCTTTAATTATACCAACTCAGATTTTCGATTTTCGAGAAAATTTGCCTCCCTTCACCCCCTGCGGTGGTGATTTTCGGAGGGAAAGAGATTTCGGAATGGCGTTTCTCAATCCTGCTCTTTCAAATTAATCAAAAATCATCCAAAACGGAGTACGTTTACTATATAAAACGCACGAACAAACAAATTTAAAAAAAATAGGTAGTTGAATTGTATACCTCCTCCGTTCGGGGTTCGTTGGTCAAAAAGGAAATTATAGGTGGTCGGATCACCGAGCAAGATGAGCTAAAAATTTTATTAATGCTGCAAGAAAATCCTCACTCAAGTACTAGGAAAATCACAGCGGAAATAGATATTTCACAAAGTAGTGTTAACAGAATAATATTAATACATAAGTTCCACCGATAGCATCTGAACCTACATCAGGAATTGTATATAAACGGTTTTGCAAATAGAGTTGCATTTTGTATCCAAATAAATGGTATTTTTGACGAGGATGATATTTTGAAGAAAATTATGTTTTCTGATAAAGCAACATTTAGAAATTATGGGTCAGTCAAGAAATGTATGTATTATTATGCAGTTGAAAATCCTCATTGGTTGCGGACTGTTGATCAACAACAGCGATGGTCGCTGAATGTTGGTGATTATATTATTTTATATTATTATATTATATTATAGGACCCTACTTTCTAGATAATGTGCTAAATGCTGAAATATATTTACTTTCCTCGCGAATATTTTCCCAGAATGTTAGAAGAAGTGGGTCTGAACACCAGAAGGACCATGTGGTTCCAACATGATAGTGTCCAGTGCATTACAATAGAATAGTGCTAGAGATTTTAGATGAGTCTTATTCGAATCGTTGGTTAGACTATCTATAGACTTTCTACTTTGGGGGTACGTGAAGAACATTATCTCGAAAGCCTTCCGTTTAATTGATGGAGCTATGATTGCAAGAGTTCGGGAGTCGTTCACCAGAAACTAGCAGCTTATGTAGAACATGATGGTGCTCTATTTGAACATTTATAAGAAGCCGTTTCTCGTATTCTTACACTTTTTTCTGTTACTCCCTTTTTCTTGATATTGTGGATATTTGTATCCCTTGCAATTTACTTATAGAAGCTAATTTTGTTACATTGTTACTTTTAAAACATATGGATGGTGTCATTTAATGACAGCGGCCTACTCGATTCCTCTTTTTTACGAACAAACCATCAACATTTCTTATCTTGCAACCAATCTCGCAATCTTAACAGATTAGCCCCCACAACTTATATATTGGCAGAAAGGCCTTAAAAATGCCTTACAATGGCTTAATAATATACAGGGTGTTGTATTTGAAAAATTCTAATTATTGCAATTAGTTACTTGCTATTTTCAAAAAATCGTCGTAGGCAACGCAATTTCGATGCTGAAAAACTTTGGTCGAGAAGATGTGCAATGGTGTGAGGAATCTAATAAAAAAAAGATTTGTTAAGTTATCGATATAATGATATGATTTTCTTGCAGGTTGAAACACGAGGCTATTCTGACACATAAATTGACATAAGTCAAAAACTATTACAGATAAGTCTATGATATGTATTGCATTATATTGATAATGGTTCGGCAAATTTAAAAATGTAACAAAAATATGGGAATGCCATACAAAAAGACAACATAATTGTGTATCTTACTTTGGATCATCCTGTAAATCAAGTCGATAGCTTGAATAGAACAAAAGTTATGGAGCTTGCACCCAAAGGTCACCCTGTATATATATTAAAAATTATTGCAGTGGCGAATTCTGTGGGAGGGCTGGAGCAGCAGCAACCATAAATAAAAATATTTGCCTTTTAAATAGAATTTAAAATTTTGTTTCAGATTCTTCAATTTTCGAAGAAATAATCAAAATTATTGATTGCAATTCGATTGATAAAAATTTGTTAAACAAAAGTTCCCTATGAAAATAGTTGTGCTTTATTGAAGATTACGAATTGTTTTGATTACCATGAACGATGCCATCTTGGTCAATTTTGAGATTTCTAGAGAGTATTGAAACGATAAGAATTTTTTGAATCAATATTATGATAAGATATCAATATCATACATATCGATTTATTTGACGAATAATTTTAAGATTTGATGAAAGTAGCTAGTTAGACCATGAAATAAATTGTTTGAATTTAATCAATGGCTTGGAGTATCTTCACACATCTTCTATGCAATTTGTTACTATTTTTACACATCAATAAATTCCTCCTTGGATGTTTTGGACTAGTAATTCATATAAAAATATAAGTACTATGCAAAGAGCAACAACCGAACAAAAAATCCAAAATTTTGAGAATCGCAAATAAGAAGGCTTCCGTAAATATGTTTTCTAATTCGGATCGATATTATCTCATACGTATTACACTTAAATGAAAAATTATCAGATTGGATATGATGGCATAGTTTAATATCTAGCGAACTCATATAAATCAATAGTAAGAAATAGCATAGGTAACAGGCACTACCAAAAAATATTTTCAAGCATTCACTTTATATGGCAGTATTAAAAAATAAATCAATATACTAACCTTGGGTAAGACACAATGACGTTGTCTTTTCCCATCGTCTGGAAAAGAGCACAACTGCTGATAACTATACTTTTAGCAAATTGTACGTACTTCGAATGCTTTCAGATGGTTTATTTCACTTATCTTATCAATGTGTAGCAATATTTTTACAATAATAATAATTATGTATAGATAAGAGTCATATCGCATGGACCCAAGTAATAAGTTTATCAAATTAAACTTGTATTTTCTCATCTTACTATGAATCATCCTCGATAGTTTGTATATGGATCTCATAAGATCATTAATACATATACTGGAGGGACAAGAAAATCCAATCCATTGGTAGTTTATTTTCTTATTTGAGGTCAAGAGGGTTAAAAAGTGATTACAGGATACACATTTACCAATATGAATACTTTTAAAACGTACCGTTTCCTTTTCTTCTTCCATCATAAAATACAATGTGAAAATAAAATATTATTATATCCATAACTTCATTATTTTTTTCATATTTTTATTTTATTGGCGTTATACCTACTATATCATTTTTATGTTGTTTCGTCATTTGTTTTTAAAGTCATAGTCATAGATGTTTTTAAATGACCTATATTGTACATAAAATTTACAAAATATAAAAGGGCCCATAACGTGTAAAGACAAAAAAATGGTTAAAGTATGAAATGAAAAAAATCAATGACAGCAATTAAAAGTCATCAATAAACAAATATTGTTTGCTTGAAGAATGAATGTCGTTCGCGAATTCATTTTTCAAGTTAAACATAATATACAAATACTCAAATTGAAAAAAGTCCAGCCGTTTATATTAATCTTTGTCTTTCTGTATAGGATCATAGAATAAATGCATTGGTGGTGTAACAGTAAAGTGCCTGTCATTGGTAGAGCTAACCCGGGTTCGATTTTTGGCCGTCGCAGTTTTTCAATAAAATTTAAATTGAAACATGTACATTATTGAATATCATTTTTCCAATACTTAGACCTTTATATCTATTTGGATGTTCGTTAAAAGCGTTATCCATACATTGGCAAGTTCAGTATTTATAATACGAGACTGTTAAACTGTTATATACAGAAGTTTATTTGTATATGGTCAATATTCTGAGAACGTTAAAACCCAGTAGCTACTGAGTGAGGACGCCAAGAGAGCTTTGTAATATTGGCTGCCTAATGTTCAGGACATTGTTTCATAGACATACCCTAAGTATTTATTGAGAAAGCCATAGCTAACGACGCTCAAAAATTTAGTACAATATGTTTAAAAAATATAAGATGCAAGTGTAAGACAGATTAATAGAAAGAAAAGTTTTGTTCGTTAAAATAATTCGAATTTAGTCAGAAAGATAATTAATTTTTAATTTCTTATTGTTGGTAACATCCACCATATCCATATAACTAATTTTGCCACAGATATATGGAAGGGGAAGATGTAAAATGCCTAGGTAGGAGTTAAAGTTGAATCACAGCTTAACCCTTTCACTCCTGAATAATGAATGATAGAAAAAAATATATAAGCTTCTTTTTCTATTTTTGATATTTTAGTATGTATTAGTGTATAATGGGACTTGAAGGTATTGTTTGAGAGCTGAAGGGTAAATGGAGATTATTATGATATCTGAAAAATAGACAAATATTAAATAAATATTGATTTCTTTCCAAGATACAATGTGAAACAGTTTCGTTTTTTGATTATAGATACATAAATGTACATTGCATTTTTGACACATAATGTATGGCCTGCTTCAGCATTCCGGAAACATGCAACGAGGTGCAAAACTCTTTTCATCTATTATAGACAGGCTCTGCTTAAGCTGATTTTCTGCTACTGGAAGGTAAATCAGTTTTATTCTAACCTTTCTCTTGATTGTCGTTAATTTCCCAGCCACCATCTTCTTCGCTAAGACAATCTAGGTCGGAAACATCATGATCCAGATAACAGAGAAGCTCTTCATAAGACAGGGATTTCTTACTCAATTTTAATGGAAGAATTTGTTGGTTATACGTACCTCCACAGAATCCCAGTGTACACTACAGCGTTCGTATCTTTACAGTATGAGAAAGTCCAAATTATAAGAAAAACACAAGAAACACACACAATATATATATATATATATATAGATAGATTTTGATTTTGTATTCTTGACTGGATTTATAATAAATAAAAAGATGTTCTTGGGGATGCATGACATTTGTAATTGATGGATATGAAATCTTTCCTGTTTTTGGTTAATTTATTCTAAATTCACGATTTTTGCCCTGAAGAAGAGAATAAACATTCTCGAAAGCTCGGCTTCAGTCAAAGAATTTTATTGAATATATGACTGCATCCCCAAGAACATCTTTTTATTTATATAGATATATATATATATATATATATATATATATATATATATATATATATATATATATGTTGATTTTGTATTCTTGACTGGTTTTATAATAAATAAAAAGATGTTCATGGGGATGCAGTCATATATTAAATAAAATTCTTTGATTGAAGCCGAGCTTTCGAGAATGTTTATTCTCTTCTTCAGGGCAAACTACAAATCGTTACAAAATTATTTCAACAACAACTTAATAGTATTTTAAAAATACTTACAATCGTGAATTTAGAATAAATTAACCAAAAACAGGAAAGATTTCATAGCCATCAATTAAAAATGTCATTATTTATATTTGTCATGGTAACACAATAAGTAAGAAAGTATCTAGATTTTGTTGATAAAAATGAATATTACTGAATGATCTTTATATGTTTGTGACTATTTGAACAAGGAGCACAATTAAATTAAAATTATTATTAAGGCAGATACAGGTTCAGTTAAAAAAAAATTAATTTAAGAATATTGCATAAATACTTACATATATACCCATACATAGACTAAATTACGTTTATTCTGGGCTTGAACTGACAGTTAAAAGAAAAAGATACATAATATTATTTAAAATTTTTATATAAGTGTAATCATATTCTCTCACAATACGAAACATATAAACATGATTATTCTGAAAGTGCACTGATACTTATTCACTCAAAAAAGGCCGATTTCTCTCACTAATCAACCTTTAAATTTTTGGGTGAAATATATGTTTTGAAATCCTAAAACACTTTTTAATGTTCTTTCAAATATTCATAAATATTCAAAATAATATATAAAATCATATTCTCTCACAATACGACATGAGAATGAAACATTTTGAAAATCATTCACTTTTGCAGAAACAAGCTGATATCTCTCACTAATCAGCATGCATATTTTCGAAAACAGTTATGAATGTTATGAAAATCTTTCATAAATAGATTATACATCTAATCTCAAATAAACATATAATGAATTTTAAGAGAATAATTCTCTTTGATCAACTAAATTTCTCTCACTAATAAGTTGATCTAAATATTTCTATTGTTTATGGAAACCTAAGATTCTAAAGTTAATTACTATAAAATCAGTTAAGACCAGTCCTTCAATCAAAGAATTTTATTTAATATATGACTGCATCCCCTAGAACATCTTTTTATATATATATATATAATACAGTAATTCATAGAGAATTTGGTAATTCTGCCGAGTTGATTTGGGGCTTAAATAAATAGACTCTTTTTGCTACCCAAGCTTTCGGTAAAATTTATTACCTTTTTCAAGGCTGAAAAAATTGTGTCATTAATAGTACAGAGTGCCAATTCTACACTAACAATGAAAAAAACTTACAGTGCAGTTGAGGATATACTCTCTCTAGGCTTTCATTTCTTGGAGTAGAATGTAAAATTTTGAAAACTCTATTCTTCAGAGCTAGAATTAAGTTAATTTTATTTTTTTCAGGATGATGGGATTTATAAGAAAAACAGCTACCCGAAGAATATGTTCTTATAAGCTTAGACGAGGTTTCATTATTCAACAACATACCACGCGAGTAATGTAGCCATACGACTCCACAACAGCTACACATCATATCATATTATACTTAGTCAGCATAAATGTATCCTATACTATAAAAAGCTTGTTCAACATCATGTAAGATTAGATATATTCTTGTCATTTTATTGTACGTTTCTATTGTTCATTAAATATTTTTTAAAAATATATTTTCCAGTCTTTCGAATTTAAATGGCGCTGCAAACAGGATACCGTCGGTAAAGTCGTGTCGTTCCCTTCGGTGTGATAAACGGTTTACCTTTTTCTCTTAAGAAATTAAGACGGTCAATCAAAACTTATATAAACAAAAAAACATTTTTTTGAGACTTTGAGTGAAAGGTGCAAAAGAAGATAGAAATATCTCTGGCCTAGCAGTTCGTCCCTCAGAGAAGAACAGGTCGTCATAACGCTCCGTTTCATTCAGTGAACACAGAGACAGAGAAGAAGCCTGCAGATGTTTCTTCAGTGTATCATCTTCCTGTAAGTCATTCTTTCCTTTATCTTAATTTATTGGCTAATTCTCACTTGTAGAACTTAGACAAATAGGCCTACAAGCATATGAAATATCCGATACTAACTCGATAACAATATTGAGTAAACTACGCCATTACTTTACATACCACAATTACCCATCACAAATAACCTGTGATCACGCTAAAGAATTTTCGAGCGAAACTTTTAAAGAATTCATGTCAATGTTCCAAATTAATATCCTCTACACTACCCCTCAATCTCATACCGGCAATTCGCCAATCGAGCGAGCTCACTCTACCCTCGTAGAGAAGCTACGCATCCTTAGACAAAAATCTAAAGAGAGTACTATAGAATTGATCACTACAGCTATTTTAATTTATAATCAATCCCTTCATTCTGTTACTAACTTCACCCCATTTTCTCTCCTCTATGGCCCTTACGAGAAACTCAACCTTCATGAAATTGATCCGGAAAAACAAATTTTCCAAGATTACAATGAACATAGAACGTAGGAAATCATACCATTTTATAAAGAACTCTACCAGAAAGAATTTAAGAAACGAACTGACCAGCTAGACAAAATAAATTCCAAACGTTCAGACGAACTCCCCAAAACCAACGTCGTTTACGTAAACTTAGAACCCAGAAATAAAATAAAACCCAAGTACAAAAGAATCATCCTAAGCTGTAAAGACTCGAACAATACAAAACTAACGACACAAAAATAAAAGAGAATTAGTAAACATATGATCAAACGAACTAACTCTTTTCAGGTTGACAATGACGGACCTCAACCAGGGACTTCAACTGAAACCAATTGACTCCCCAGGATATATTTTAGATAACCTAGGATTAGCTAAATATAAGGTCAATTACCATAAAATATATTTTACGATTAGTATAGAGAACTTAGATACTACATATGCTAAATTATCATTAAATCAAATTCCTATCTTTAATAAAACTAATCATAACCAATTAAACTTACCAAGCATTTACGAAAGAGATATTGATCTCCTTTCAGAAGATATAAATAAACTTAGAATTTACTCTCGCCCTGAAAAAATAAGCAAAAGAGGACTAATTGATGGCTTTGGCTCAGTAATGAAAGGAAATTATTGACTGAAATTTCTAAATTACACACAGTAGCAGGCCAAATAACACAAAGATGGCAAAGAGATTTACAAAAAATTCAATCTTATGCAGAAAATGTTTTAACTAAGAATTTTCTGATTTCTGATTCAATTAGAACAGATTAGGAATCTGAGGAGCTATATCGAAACCCTTTTAAGAACTATATCTTTTAGTAATCAAGGAATTTTAAATGTTGAATTGATAGAAGAACAAGAATTACAAGAGATTATCAACTACCTTCATTCTATTAACTCTCATAATGAAATTGCTCCAGATATACCTACATTACTCGAAATCACAAAATTTAATCTTACATTCACTCCAAAAACCATGCTTTGTACATTAAAAATACCACTTTTAGCTAATGAATTATATCATCTATCCAAGGTTATCCCTATCCCTAGTAGCCATAATAATATCATTATACCACCCCACGCCTTTGCCTTGAATTCCAAATGATCAACTAAATGGACAAACGAAGACTGCAAGAAGACCTTCTCATTTTGATATTGCCCAAACTCACCACATGAAGACCAATGCAACCTTGATGACTTATCAAGATGCAACTTCCCCACAGTTCATAATAATTTCTCTCTCTTCACCCAGCTCACAAACGGACAATCCATCATCTGTACCAAGAATCCAGAAGATGTCAAAGAGGATTGCTCCAAATCTTTCAAATCCTCAAAAATCACCAAATGTAATACAGTTTTGGGAAAAACCAATTGTATATATATTCATTCCAAAAATATACTTGGATTGGTTCCAACAAAACATTTTCCCAAGAATGGCCCAATATTCAAGAACCAATAAAAACTGCATATAAGATAAACATCAAGCCTCTACACCTTGACAATCCAACAAAGATGATACCCCAATCCATCCTCGGTGCCACTTTGTATTTATTCAGAAACAAACTAAGATACCTAACCAAAAGAACTCCAGGACCAACAGCCATCGTTGAAATCCCACTAGAGGAACACAATCATCGACCATCCCTTCTGGCAACCAAGCACGAAGACGTGCTATACTCCAAACGGGGAGGAGTTATGTAGTCATACGACTCCACAACAGCTACACATCATATCATATTACATTTAGTCAGTATACATGTATCCTTTACTATAAAAAGCTTCTTCAACATCATGTAAGATTAGATATATTCTTGGCATCTTATTGTACGTTTCTATTGTTCATTAAATATTTTTTAAAATGATATTTTCCAGTCTTTCGACTTTAACTCGTGTTCTAGTTTAAAAAACCATCAATAAACATTGGGATGATATTCGCAAAAAATGTAAAATCAATAGAACTACTTTTCTGGAACTAATAAATCATGTATTTGATACCACTTACCCAGTATTCGACGGAAAATTCTATCAACAAATAGTAGGTACTCCTATGGGCTCTTACATTTCCCCAATCTTGGCCTCTTTGTAATGAAATACCTACTTGATGAGTGCATCGCGCAGTTACCGTTTCTAAAACCGTGATCTATGTGGACGACATAATTTGTACAGTTCCAGAAAATCAAATAGAACAAACTCTTCTAACATTTACCAATTATCATAGACACTTACAGTTTACTGTAGAAAGAGAAACAAATGGAAAAGTACCCTTCCTGGACACTCAAGTTATCAGGGTAGAAGACAATAGGATAATCTTAAACTGGTACTCAAAACCTACCAGCTCTGGAAGATACATTAATTATAAATCCCATCATCCCGAAAAAAAAAATTAACTTAATTCTAGCTCTGAAGAATAGAGTTTTCAAAATTTCACATCCTACTCTAAGAAATGAAAGCCTAGAGAGAGTATATAAGAACATCATCCATAATGGTTACCCATCTGGGTTGTTGCGTAGATTGTTATACAATACAGCGGTAAATCTACAATAACCTATATTTTTATACCATACATTGTTTATCTTTTCTACTCTTTGACTGATAGATGTTAAGTCAATGGTTGGTACACAAACAACATAAGCAATATAAGAACACCTAATTCAAAGAACATAAAATTCAAATTATTCTGAATTCGGTGTAATTGTATAAAATAAAAAATAAATATAACTTTCCTTTTTCTTCATCCTTACTGGAGAAAAGATTATACTATCGATGACCAGATCTTTTCTCATGTAGCTCTGAAATTATTATTAATTCATTTAATATCAATAATTAAGTAGAATTTGGTTTAGGTTCTGACATCCAACGAAATAAATATATTCCTACAATGTACCCACTTAATTAGTACTCAAATCAAAGTAAGTCTGATTTATCTTCTAAATGTTTTATTTCTTCTTTTTCTTAAAGTTTTTTTTCCTTTTACTAAGTACAATTTTGTAACTTGTTTTTTTTAAATATAGCCTTGAAAAAATAGCCACCGTTATCGAAACGTTGGTAATTGAAAAAGAGTTTTCATTATTCTAAGCCCAAAATTGCCGCAACCCTATGATTGTTAACTCGTTGGATATATATATAAAATGGGATATTACGAAATTTCTTAACACGATAGAGGTCGCAGTTTTGGAGGTATCAACTTCAAATTTGCTACAAAAATCAATCTCTTGAATATATCGGCCGAGTTCGTTATTGGGCATTACCGGGTAAGTAGTTTAAAAATTGCGACCGTTCAAACATTTAAAAAAAAATTATCAAAAATGGGCCATAGTGTAAATATCATCAAAAATAATTTTAAGTTACAGATATAATCAGTACCTACAAGTTTTGTTCGAAGCATTTTTTCATAGAATGCACAGAAAAAAAAATAATAAAAAAAAAATAAGAAATATTGGTAAATCATGAACACTCAATATAAATTTGATGTAATTGTACATTTTCTGAAGTTCTTAATAAAGACCCTGATTTAAAAAAATATATAATATATTTATTGACTGGAAATAGGAGAAAAAAAATCTGCCTTGAAGCTGAACGCCCTATCTGCTTTATATTCAACAGCCAAGACAACAACCTCTTATATTCTGACCGCATGGCTATGATACATGCGGTTAAAAATGGGCAATTGGCATATAATGACATGTAGGTATGCGAATGAAAATGTTCAAATTTTAATTTTAATGAATTTGGAGAAATTTACCTTTCCGATGGCTATAGGCCGTCGGGATTTTTTTAGTGCAACAATAATAAAGTCGGTCCAATTTTTTGTATAAAATATTTTTCATCTATATTCTCGTTTTTCGTAACTTCGGCATATTTCTCCAATAAATGTACCTCTTCAATTCTATTTCATCTAGTTTCTTGCCATTGAAGTTTTTGCCGCTCTTATATTCCATGAGAATTAACAACTTTTATTTTTTTTTCTGGTATATATCGTCAGAAATTTGGGTCAATGACAGAAAGATATGAAGTAAACTCTACTGAAAGCTTTGGGAATGAGTTTATAAATGGCAAATGTAATTGGACAAGATATATTTCTGTAAAAATTTCGCCTTAACACCTAACAGAATCCTCACAGAAATGATCATCTCAGAAGTAGAATTAGCAATCTTTCGTTTACCCAATAATATAGCCGAATAAATTCCTCAAGATATTGCAACAACCCTTAGAAGAGCCAAACTCCCCCTATCCAATATCACATCCACAGAGAGACGTTGTCTTAAGAAACTTTATCAAAACACCAATATTGTCATCCTACCTGCCGACAAAGGAAACGCTACTGTCATTATTGATACTATCGAATACAATTATAAAATAAAAAAATTACTTGAATTATCCGAATATAAGTTAACCCATAGAGATCCAACCACCTATCTCAAAAAGAAAACAAAAATCTTAATAACCAACTCTCATATTCCAACCGACATTAAGGAAACCGTTATTCCACGTGAAAAGTCATCTCGTATACCAAGAATATACGGCCTTCCTAAAATTTACAAAGCCCAATTGTCAATGCCTACGGATCACCCACACATCGACTAGCACCATACCTAGCTAAATCTCTACAACCCAGACCATCTCAATCTCATAAAACACTGCATGACAACCATATATTTCATATTTCAAGGTTTTTACAAACAAGTGAAAGGAGCACCCATGGGATCCCCACTCTCGCCAGTCCTGGCAAACATCTTCATGGATAATTTCGAATCCCAAGCTGATGTTTTTGCAATATGGCCTCATGGCTCAGAGAACTTACAGCTCTTTCTGAATCATCTCAACAGCGTCAATTGTAATATTTCATTTACCATGGAATCTGAAAAAGAAAACTCTCTTCCGTTTCTTGATGTCCTTGTTAAAACATCTGGTAACTCATTCAATCATACTATCTATCGTAAGCAGACACGTAGCAACCTCTATCTACATGCAAACCCGTATTATCATCCAGCCCAAATTAACTCAGTCATAAACACTCTCGTCAATAGATCAATCCGACTCAGTGATGACCAGCACCGTAAAGAAGAACTTTCTGACCTCCGTATAGCTCTATCAAGGAATGGTTATTCACAAAATCAAATCAATAGATCCGTTCATCGGCCCCCATCTTCCAAAAACAATGACGAACTGACTAGTGGAAAAAGAGCCTATTTACCCTATGAGAAAGGTGTAACTAAGAAAATAGCACAAATCCTAATGCGGCAAGATATTAAGACCATCTTCACAGCTAACAATAAATTATCCCACTTCCTCAAATCTCCGGCAGGAGTATACGAGATCCCTTGTTCACAATGCCCCAGAACATATGTGGGTAACACCAACCGACGTATTTCCAACAGAGTTTATGAGCATTGTCTCCCAATCCGAAATTTAGATTCCACATCAGCCCTAGCCCAACATCACATAGCTTCTGGACACAAAATCGATTTAGAAAATTGCAAGACTTTGGCCCCCATAAAATTTTTTCAAAGCCGCATAATAAGAGAAGCCATAGAAATTGAAAAATGTCCCAATTCTTTGAATATTTGAGATGACGGCCCACGATTACCCGTGACCTGGAAACCTCTTATTACCAACCTAACCATAGAATCATCAATTCCCAATACGGCTACACTCATTAACAATCCATCTCAAAACCCGTTTCAACCACCCAATGATTCCTCGCCTAGTTATTCCCAGAAATGATTTGTCCACAGATATAAATACTCCTACAATTGCTACCCATAATTCAGTTAACATCTCTGCTGGGGAGTTGATCACACGTTTGAGACCTCGCCACAAAGGCTAAAGACAAAATCGTTGCCGAAACGTTGAACAACTCGTCAAAAATCACGCGGTCCAACCCGGATATATATATACAGGGTTGTCCATTAAGCGCGCGGTGGTCTCTAGCAATCTTACCGTTGAAATGGGAAGAAAGTGTTCCAAATAAGAAGTGTTTCTTTTCGAGTGTTCTTTCTGTGGAAAATAATTTCAAATATGCCGGACTTCCGGATTTACCGGAAGTAGACATCAACTTCCTTATTTTAAATAGAACACCATGTATATTTTCACATTTTTGAATTCAGTATCGATTTTAAGGTCCAGTTTGTTAAGCATAGTTGTTGTCTACGGAGTCTCCATTTGAAGTTATTTGGTAATTTTTAGAAAATTTGAGGTTTGTAGTACTTCACAAAAATTTTAATATCTCGGAAAATAAACCCGATCGAAACATGAGGTTTTCGCTGTTGTAAAGACCGAAAAACGTAGTTATGTTTTAAAGTAGCATTACTTCAAAAGAACTTCAAATAATTACACTAGAAATTTTCTAATTTGAAAAGTTTGAATCATGCAAAAGTAATTTTTTTCAAACGGGATGGTATGTTAAGTTTCATATCCATAAATGCGAAATTTAATTCTCTTTCGATTTTATTAAGACATATTTAGGTCTATCTCTGTTGGTTTTCAAGCTATTAACGCGTTTTCAATTATTCTACAACGGTACGAAGAAAATGTAAAAATAGTAGGCGGCATGGCTCACAGTTACGTCAAAGGAGTTGTCAAATTTAATAAAATTTATTGCTTGCCGTAAGGGCTCATAATCAATATGAAACATACCACCGACTTATTGATATGGTTTATATCCTTGGATAATGTTCAAAAAATTGTCTTCTCGCATCCAGAGTGTACGGCGAACGGTTTCCTGATAGAAGGCATCCAGAACCAAGATCTTTTGAAAGGCTGATGGATAGATTTGACAGGACCGGATCAGTTAACTACGAAAAACTTAGCAGAAGAAAACTTGCGATAACTGAAGATAATGAGTTTAATGTTCTCGCAACTGTAGTTGAAGACCCTCATAGCAGAACATCCGAAATCAGTCGCGATTTGGGCATTGGACAAACGTTTGTAAAAAGGATCCTAGCGAAGAATAATTATCGTCCTTATCATGTGCAGCTAAATCAAGCACTCAAAGAGCAAGATTTTGAAAATAGAACCAATTTCTGTAATTGGGATCTTGATCGTCTACAAGAAGAAGTATTGTTTTTGAATGACGTATTATTCATTGACGTTCATATAATAACGGCTGTGTAAACCGGTATAATTTACATTTCCACGCTGATGCCAATCAATTTTGTGAGTACGATCGACAACCATCATAGATGGAGTGTTATAGTTTGGGGTGGCATAATTGGAAACCACATAATAGGGCCCCACTTATTTGATGAACACCTTACCCGAAATATCTTCCAAATTTTTTTGAATGAGAATCTAGATGATCTTTTAGAAAATCTACCACTGGATTTGTTGAGAAGAATGTGGTTTCAGTTGAATGGAGCGCCTGTACATTTTAGTGCCAGAGTCCGAAAAATGAAATATTTCCAGGACGCTGGATTGGAAAACGTGGACCCGTTGCCTGGCCACCAAGGTCACCAGATCTAACAACATTGGATTTTTTCCTTTGGGGATACGTTAAAGATCTATTCTACAAAATACCCCCAACAACAGCAGCAAATATGCGGGAAAGAATACTAGCGGCATTCAATTCTGTTACACCCATGGTGTTACATAATGTAGATAGATCATTAACTGATAGATTTAATTTGTGTATACAGCAAAATGGTAGGCAATTTGAATATTTAATGAAATAAATCTGTACCAATAAAATATTTGCCATATGTTGTTTCCTTCTAGTTTTCTACTAACTAAACCATGTTGCATACGATTTTTTCATTTTCTCCGCGCCATTGTAGAATAATTTAATAATCGCTAATTGCTTGAAAACCAACAAAGATAGGCGTAAATCTGCCTTGCTAAAATCAAAACAGAATTAAATTTTGCAATTCATGGATATGAAATTTACAATCCCACCCTATTTGAAAAAAAATATTTTTGCATGTTTCAAACTTTTCAAATTTGAATACTGCTAGCGTAATGATTTAATGTTCTCTTGAAGTAATGCTACCTTTAAAACATAAGTATACGTTCGCCGTACACTAGGGGTGCAAGAAGACAATGTTTTGAACATTCTCTAAGGATATAAACCAAATTAATTAGTTCTTGGGTGGTAAGTTTCATATTGATTACGAGACCTTACAGCATGCAATAAATTTTATTAAATTTGACAGTTCCTTTGACGAAACTGTGAGCCATGCCGCCTAGTATTTTTCCATTTTCTCCGTACCGTTGTGAATAATTGACAAAGCGTTAATAGCTTGAAAACCAACAGAGATAGACCTTAATATGTCTTAATAAAATCGGAAGAGAATTAAATTTCGCATTCATGGAAATGAAACTTAACATATCACCTCATTTTAAAAAAATGACTTTAGCATGTTTCAAACTTTCCACATTTGAAAATTTCTAGTGTAATTATTTAAAATTCTTTTGAAGTAATGCTACTTTAAAACATAACTTCGTTTTTCAGTATTTGCAACAGCGAAAACCTCATGTTTCGATTGGATGTAGTTTCCGAGATATTACAATTACTACAATACTACAAACGTCTAATTTTCTAAAGATTACCGAATAACTTCAAATGGAGACTCCGTAGACAACAACTATGCTTAACAAACTGGACTTTAACATCGATGATGAATTCAAAAATGTGAAAATATACATGGTGTTCTATTTAAAATAAGTAAATTGATGTCTACTTCCGGTATATCTGGAAGTCCGCCATATTTGAAATTATTTTCCGAAGAAAGAACATTTGAATAGAAACACTTTTTATATGGAACCTTTTCTTCCTTTTTCAACGATAAGAGCGCAAGAGACCACCGCGCGCTTAATGGACAACCCATATATATATATATATATATATATATATATATATATATATATATATATATATATATATATAGAACTAATCCCACTCAAGGCACGGTTTTTTCCATCAATAAAAAAGTCCCACTATCCACCCGGGGGTACAAGGTCCACTAGTAAATGGCGAAAGCTAGCGTACGACTCCTCTCGCCCCCTACCAACCCGCACTGAGGCAGCGTGGTAGGACAAGCCTGACGACCCCAAACATGAACATGAACACAGGACGAAAACCTTGGCCCTCATTCTCCGTAGGCCCGAATGGCCCTGGAGAGGGTAGTCTTCAGGATCCAGCCAGAAGGGCAGAGGGTGCTAAGAATCCGCGGAGTCAAAACCACTACCCACCCAAGACAACAACGCTATTCGTAGCTAGCTATAACTGCCGAACATTGAAAGAGCTATTGGAACTTGAATCAGGCAACATCCTCTACTATCGAGGTACACCGAACGGTAGAACGAGTGGTGTAGGATTCCTCATTAAGAAGGCATGGAAAGACAGAATAGTCAATGTATCAAGTATCTCAGATAGGGTAGCCAGTCTAACCCTACGAATATCTAAGAGATACACGATACAAATTATACAGATCTACGCCCCAACAATAAGTCACTCAGACGAAGAATTAGAGGAATTCTACAATAAAATCACACAAACTCTCGACGATGACAACAGCTATTTCAAGTATCTAATAGGAGACTTCAATGCAAAAGTGGGAAAACGGAGCAATCAAGAACAGGCTATGAGAAACTTTGGATTCGGAGACCGTAATGAGAGAGGGGAGAGACTAGTACAATATGCACATCAGTACATGTCCATAGCAAATACATTCTTCAAGAAAAATCCCAATAGAAAATGGACATGGCAATCCCCCAACGGAACCACCAGAAATGAAATCAGGTCACAGGTGTTCTCAACAAATTCCGTACAGGTAGTGACCACAGAATGATCAGAGCAAGAATCGTCCTCAACACAAGTCTCTAAAGAGTAAAACTTGTGAAGAAATCAACGACGACAGGATTAGATATTGACAGGTTGAAGGAAAATTCTGATCAATATCAGACGATGCTCAAGAAAAGGCTGCAAGAACAAGAAGACAGCACGGAGATCATGGAAACTATTCTGAGCTGCGCCAAATTAGTAGGAGGAACCAGACAACCTAACCAACACAAGAAGTTGACTGAAGATACCAAAACACTACATAAGAAACGCAGGGACATGAAGACCAATAACAATATACAGAGAATAGAATACACAGAACTCTGTAAGAATATAAGGAAGAAGATTGCCGAAGATATCAGAAATTACAATGAACGATTGATTCAAGCGGCGATCGAGAACAGGAAAAGCTACAAGAAAGCTAAGAAGTTGATGATCACTGGCAAAAAACAGGTAGTCGCTCTCATAAAAAACAACATAAGGGTAACCAACAAAGAAGACATAGAATTCTACAGTGACTTATACAAAGCCCCAGAAATAACAGAACAAATATCGACTCCTCACTCACAAGATGGCATACCAGATGTTCTCATAGAAGAAGTGGAGAAAGCGCTAAAAATTATGAAAAATGGTAAAGCAGCAGGCAACGATGGCGTAACGGCCGAACTACTGAAATATGCAGGCAGAAGCACATGGCAAATCCTAGCCCACATATACACTAAATGCCTAAAAACAAGAAAGTTACCACAAAACTGGAATAGCTCCAATATCATCCTAATCCACAAGAAAGGCAGTAAAGAGGATATAAGGAACTACCGACCTATAAGCCTACTGCCCATAGCATATAAAATCTTCACAAAAATCCTTAACAATAGGATAGAGAGGACACTAGACGCTGCACGACCAAGAGATCAAGCTGTATTTAGAAGTGGCTTCAGTACAATAGACCACATTCATACATTAAGAGAAATTATCAGTCGAACAAAAGAATATGAGCTACCATTAGCACTAGCCTTCATAGACTTCGAAAAGGCATTCGACTCGATATATCCCAGAGCCATCATAGAAGCTCTTACAAATCAAGGTGTCGATGAACCATACATAGAAACTCTAGCTAACATATATAAAGAAGCCAAAGCTAGAGTAATGATATACAAAGAATCTCCAGAATTTCCAACTGGCAGAGGACTACGACAAGGAGACGCCATATCTCCCAAACTCTTCACAGCAACTCTAGAAGAAATCTTCCGATAGTTAGACTGGAACAACACAGGTCTACATATCGACGGAGTATACCTTAACCACCTAAGGTTCGCGGACGACATAATACTGATCGCTAATAACCCTGAATAACTTCAACAGCAAATTAATGAGCTGAACACTGCAACTAATGAGGTAGGCCTAAAAATGAACCTAGCCAAGACGAAGATCATGTATAACGAACTGGTAGACGAACAAGAAATACAAATAAACAACACGACTCTGGAAATAGTAGAAGAATACATATACTTGGGCCAACTAATACACAGCTCCGGATCTCTACTACCAGAGATTAACAGAAAAATTAAACTAGCATGGAGAACGTTCGGAAGAAACACAATAATATTCAAATCAAGAATGCCCCTCTACCTCAAGAAAAGAGCGTTTGACCAATGCGTACTACCAGTCTTGACATATGGATGCGAAACCTGGACTATGAAATCAGATACCCTAAGAAAACTGCAGGTAACACAACGATCTATGGAAAGAACTATGCTAGGAATAACCGAGAGAGACCGCAAAAGAATCGAGTGGATACGACAGAAGACCTAGGTTACAGATGTAATCCACAGAATCAAGGCACTCAAATGGCAATGGGCAGGGCACTTAGCTAGAAGAACAGACAATAGATGGACCACAAAAATTACACTATGGTACCCTTGAAATAAAAAGAGACCAAGACGAAGACCAAACATAAGATGGGACCATGACATCAAGAAATTAGCAGGAACAACATGGGCCCGAATAGCCAACGATAGACAACAATGGGCTCAAATGAGAGAACAATACATAAATATGTAAGGGAGGCCACTACGTGAAAAATCGTACGAATAAGGCTGAAAATGATGATGATGATGATGATATACAGAACTATACTTCAGTATTACTGAGATAGATATAATATCAAAATGAGAATGCAATTCACCTTTATGTTTTTATTTTATCGGATACAGTTATCCATTAGAAGCGAATCACGTGATTTCAAGCTTATTTGCTTTCGTCAGCGCCACATAAGTGGAAGCTGTATCCTACGAAACAAAAGCAACTGAAAGATGTCATAGGTGCATGACAACTAGTTCACCTGTTCTGTGATATTATTCATGAAATCCTGGTAGATTTAGTGATGCTGCGATACTGGTCTTGGTCTTGCAGTCTTGGTCTTGGTCTTGCAATTTTGCAAAACCAAGACCGAGACCAAGACCGTCTATGCAAGACCAAGACCAACACTGGGGTGCAAGACCAATACCAAGACTAACCTGGTCTTGGTCTTGGTCTTGCTGCAAGACTTGCGAGACTTGCAAGACTCTTGCAGTTCCATAACCAAACACCAAATTGGTAGGAAACATATTATTTTGCTCAATGATAAGTTAAGAAACGCTAATAAATAACCTAATCAATTTAATCTTTGAACTCCCTTATTATCGATCTTTATTTTAGAAAATTAGAAAATATTGAATTAAAAGTTGTTGGGTGAAAAGCTAGTTCATTATACGCTTCTAGGATTTCCGGATTTCAAAAAATTCTGAAACACCCTATACCTATACCGTACTTTCAATCCTTCTAGGATTTCCCTTACCGAGCTGTTTTCAAAGAATCCCGATAGTTCGTACCCAGGGGAAGGTAAACTACACGGTTTTTTATTTTAATTACTTTTTCTATCGCGCAGAATGTTTTAAGCAAACGTTAAAAATCATCTATAAATCTGATATCTTTTTGATAACATTTATCCAGTGGCCACTTTTGGAGATATTTGAAATTTTAGATTGCCCTTATTTTGAAACTATTTTTTCGATCATGCTCATTAAATAACTCAACTAAGATATTCTTACGACTGACTTTTTAAATAGATACCTAGTTTTATAAATGCGCGTATTAACAAATCTCTACCTGTTTTTAATTTTCATTTTTTGGAAAAAGCTTTCTAAAAAAAATTAAGTTAGTTTTATAAACCAGAAATACTTTTGATCGCTTTCAGAGATTCTTTCTATTTTATTAAAGAAAATGGTACAAAACCATTGTAGAATGAGCAAGAGCATGAGTTATGAAATAGAAGTATAAAGTAGAAGTATGTAGTAAAATGAGTGCTCAGTTGGGACGGATGATACCAAGAAAACACAAGCAGACTAAGTCGCGCAAGTAAGATACGATTCTCATATGTGAATGGTGATTATTAATTTATAAACTTTATCAATTAATTACGCATTTCACTTGCCCTAACTTAATTCTACAAGCCTAGTTTTATTCTCATTACTTATTCTACAATGGTTTGGTACCATTACAATACCAGGCGTGTTTGTTCTGGACTATGACAATTTTTTATACGGTCGATATTTATCCATTTCGAATGATAATATAATTACAGGCAATCTTATAAGATTATGAGTTACATACTTCCCATACATATGCAGGGTTCTTCTTCATTTAAATTAAGCAATTACGGTTTAGAATCGTTACAACTTTTCACACTTATAAAAAGATCAAAATTTTTGCAAGAGTCTTGCGAAGTCTTGCAGCAAGACCAAGACCAATACCAAGACCGTATATGCAAGACCAAGACCCAAGACCAAGACTAAGGATTTGATGCAAGACCAAGAACAATACCAAGGGTGCAAGACCAAGACCAATACCAAGACCATGTAAGTCTTGGTCTTGCTTTGCGAATCACTAGGTAGATTTGGTTAACATCTGTACTATTGAGTTCCTAGTTACATAAAATCAGATTATTATTTAAATCTTCAAGTTTGTTTGTTCCTAAATTTCGGAAGGATTTTGTGATTGGGAGATTAGTATTCAAAGTATTTCTAAGTGATATCGTGATAATGTTGTGTTCAACTATCTTTGGATTAGGAACTGCATATGAGAGATTATTTCTATTGGTCAAAATATAATCAATTAGTGTACTACTTTTATCAGTAACTCGTGTTGCTTCATTTACTAATTGTTCAACACCCATTGTGGTGATATAATCTTTGAATCTTTTGACATGTGCATTATTATTGTCAAAGAAATTTAAATTGAAATCTCCCACTAGTATAAACTTACACCGCTCGCTGAAAGTAGTTTCGGCCCAATTATCCAAATCATCAAAGAAGTTCCCAAAGTCTGTGCTAGGGGAACGATATAAACAACCTAGTAATAAGCTTTGGCTATGAATCTTAAGTTTAATAATTAAGCACCAGTAAAGTTTATCAATTGCGATTTTCTTTTTGATTTTGAAACCATATTCCTGACGGTTGATGAATCACATCTTATAAGCTGATAACCATCAATTTTCAATTCCCAATCGTCTATGTCAACTGTAGTTCGAGCTTCGCTGAGTAGTAAAACAGGGGCAAATAATTTCTCTAACCAACTGATCATTATTAGTCATTAAACTCTGTATATTGAGATATAAAACGTCTATGTTGAAAGGTATACTGATCGGCTGCCACCTTATATATTTTTTGGTACTGGAACATTATCAACGATAACTGGAACAATATTAACATATCTGATCTTCTTGTTCACTTCACCATTTGCTATAAATTCATTTAGTTTATTTTTAACCGATTGATAGTATTAATTTTGCATTTTAGTTTGATCACCAAAAATTATCACTCCCGGAACCGGAACCGTCAGCCGACTTTTATTTCTAAGAATAGCGAGGGCCTCTTCACTATTACTCAATATAACTTTAATTGGTCGTATCTTGTTACTGGTGAATTTGCCTAGTCGAAAAGTTTTCTTGATCGTCACCAGATCAGTGAGGTCTCCTAGAATATTTTTCACATTGACAGTATCTTCTTTGGCTCTATCCACTGGGTCTCTTTTACAGTGGCGGCTACTCAGAGGAGGCAGGGGAGGCCGGGCCTCCTCTACAATATAAGGCAAATTCATATTTTTGATGTAGTAGCAAATCAAATCTAAAACGTTTTATATAAGTTATATTTTATACGATATATAAAACAAAAAATTCAAGATCGTTATATTTCAAACGAAAATAGCATGTTTGCATATCAACTGAAACCTTATCATGGACACCACTAAATGAGCGCCACCGCATTTCAGTATACGCAGCGTAAAAATTATACCTAGACGTCCTACGTGCGTCCAACCGACAACATTTCGAGCAGAGGAGGCTGAAAATTATTAGCCTCCGTTCAAAATGTACAGATCTTATTGCAGCGTGACCTTGGATTTGGTGGTTGTCGATTTTAGCATATGAATTTTTACGGAGTCTGGCTTCCACTCGACACGCCCACTTTGCATCGTCCGTCGATCATTGTCGGAATTATTCGCATATCACACGGTTAACAGTAAACTAGTCATAGTATTTCGAATTTCTGGTACCGCGTGTTTTATTTAGGATTTCGGCCTTGCTTGAATGGTAAGTGTGAGAACTAACTGATTTTATTGTCGCTAGATAGTATCTATCTATATCTATACTATACTGTACTATAAATAAAATCGTAGTGTCTGTAATATCAAAATAACAGGTTTTAGGTACCTATAAATGTCACTAATAACAAAACCAAATTTTTTATAATTTTTGTCTATCTGTCTGTTTGTTTCGGCTAATCTCCGTAACGGTTGAATCAATTCCGACGGGATTTTCACTGGCAGGTAGCTAATATTATAAGGAGTAACTTTGTAATAAATGTTTTTATTTTAGAAAAAAATATGTATGTATGTTTGTTAATTGAATATGTATATCATTTGATTATTTTATTAGAATATTTAACAGTCGATCGAAAATGAGTATTCTAGATGAGAATTTCATACATTATTGGCTTCTATTGATGATCTTTAGTAGAATAGTAGTAGTTTGAATACCTCCAGACCACCACAAAAAATGTAAGGCGCCATAGCAATACCTCCAGGGGTTGTGTGGAAAATGCAAGTTGTATTCTTCTAGTAATTTTGTAGAGTTGGCCTCCTCTGCAATAAATGTCACGAGCCGCCACTGCTCTTTTACTAGATTCCTGTACATTACATACGATCACATTTGAAGCTCTATTCTGCCTATCATTTATTTCCCAAATCATAACATTACAATCAATATTATTAACATTAAAATCAATAGTATTGCTCATATTTTCTTTGTCTGACAGGATTTTCCTCAATTTTTATAACTTCATTCAGTTTTTCGATGACTTTTGGAACTTTCTTGAAACTATCTTTACAAGTTGGACAAAAGTATATCAGACTGCGTTTTTTATTATAATTGCCCTTATTTCTGTAGGAACTAAATCCGAGCATTTTTCATGGTAAACATCAGAACAACAATCACAAACAGCCAGTGATTAATTTTCAGTCACTTTCAGATAACATTTAGCACACAATAGTTGGTTGTTATCCATTTAAAATTATCTCGATTATTTGTTAGAACGTCAAGATGATGTGCTCTACATACACATCACCATGTGGACAGTGTTCAAATTCCCAAATAGATAAATTATTGATGGAGAGGAAAACTTACCGGAATGTTCACTAAGTTGGAATTTATTTGGAACTATTCTTGATAGAAAATAAATAAAATAGATAAAATAACTATTCACTTAATCTCCGATTCCTCTCAGTTATTAAGGACACTGCACTCACTTTACAGACCGTCAACCATTGTAACTTTTAAATTGTTTTTATTAAGAGTTGCGGTTTTCGAGTTGGTGCAGGAAAAAATTGTGTCCCAATGTATTTGAAAATAATTAGAAATTGAATTACCTACCACGTAATAAAATCCAGTATTTCACTCCATCAAAACCGGGAGCTTAAAATTACAGTGCTTTCTGATACCTACCAGTAACGAAAACTCGTTTGGAAAATGTTCTCTCATATACGTGTACTTTTTATAATATATCTTATCTATATGCAACGGAATTACCCGGTTTATAATATACGATTGGGAAATATTCTGCATGTAAAGCTCGATTTGGTCGTAAAAATCGTGCAAATTGACCATTTTTGATATAAATAAAAATGGTGCTTCTAAGGGTGAAATGTATGGGTTGTAATTTCTAATTCTAGACTGATTTATACTATCGCCCGAGCTTCATGTAAAATTTAATAACGATCACGCTGGTAACTCTTAAGTCCAGACGCGGCTGGAAAAATCGAAAGCCAAACGGCCGCCATTGGATAAAATGGAGCAGAAGTTGTAGAAACACCACATAAATTTCAAACAGTTATCCCATGTTATTGGAATGCGAAAGTCCTGAATTTAGCTCCCAACTACTAATTGGATTAGCAGCTTTACTTTTTTCATCGGTATTTGTAGGTTATTAGACAAATAATTGTCGATTGGGATATTTTTTTTTCAATTTAGTACCAATCTTTTGATATAGGAAATATATATCTTGTGAGCACTACCCGATAAATTATATTATTGCAACGACTAAACATTAATATCAATATTAAATATTATAATCAGTTAAATAAAGATTATTAGTAAAGCTTATAATAAGTATTTGATTAAATACATATTCAAAAATATTGAATGTATATATGGAATTTTGGAAGTTCTATTTGAACAATTTCTTTTCTTGACCGACGACCCAAATGGAGACGGTATACAGCGTTTAGTAAACGTACTCAGTTTTTGGTGCTTTTTTATTTGAAAGAAGAGAGTTTAGAAATGGTCCCATGACAAATAAATTTAAAATCCAGGATCTTTTTTCCCAAAAAACTGTCCGAAGGGGGCAACGTGGAACTGCTTTTTCAAAATTCGAAGATTTGAGACGGCAAAATTAAAGAGGGGACCAAATCCAAGAACATTTAAATTGGTCATTTAAAAAAAATATCTACAGTTTCCGAGTTACAGCAGTGGTAATGAAATATGTGTATGTATTTCCGAGGGGATGTTGTATCAGCAAATAATATATATGAGTAAGGGGATGAGAACTATCTTTTTTCTTCTTTGGTAAGTGAACGTTCAACTATTTTCATGACTACCTATTTTACAAAAACTAGTACCGACTCTATCAGTTGCACTGAAAAATACAAAATAATACCTTCTAATTACACTGATGTCGATACTTTTGAAGCTGGTGTCAAAAGTATTCTATCTACCTATAACTGCACTAATAGCTAATAAAGTCGGTCCTACTTTTTGAAAAAAGTTTTATTTTATACTAGCTTTTATATACAATTAGATGAAAACTTACATATTTTGGAATGTCAGATACAAAATAACTTATTATTTGGATAGCTTTCGATAGATTTATTCACAGTGCCTGAGAATCAAGTTCTTCAGGATTCACAGTCGCTGAAAGTGTAAATTCCGTATTGTTTTCAAACTTTTACAGAGATAAAAAGGGGGAACGTTCAATATATTTGTATTTTGTGTTTTTTCTTTGCTAAGAACTTTATGCAAGTATTCCAAAAAACAAGTTTGAAATGTTTACAGGTAAAGAGGCCTTTCATTTTATATATCACATAATTAATTTCAAGTAAATTATTCTTTTGATTCTTAAATTAGCCCACAAAATCTACCTCTAGCAATTGAATTTATCAGTCTAAGCTTCACTACCATGTTGTGGTTACCTAACTTTGTACAAAATGTCTACCAAATTTGAACTTTTCGCTAGTTTCGGAGAGAATAGGCTGTGACAGAGAGACAGACAGAAAGACACCAACGTGATCTTATAAGGGTTCCGTTTCACAGGATGTACAGAACGTTGAAAATAAATTAGTCTCCTTTTTATCTATAGGTACGCTAGATAAAGCTTATGATCCTGAATTGGATCCTGCATACGGACCAGTATAGAGTGACGTCAACATTCGAAACCATTTTGCGCTGTTGTCGCACTGGTGTGTCGGCGATCACTATAAATATTGTTGTCAATAAGCGTCATATAAGACCAATCAATCTACAAAATACAAACACAGCGGAAACTAGCTGATATACTGGAAGGATTTTGGGACGGAACGCCAGTAAGGTGTCTGGATGAAATCATCGAACACTGAACAGTATACTGGATCAAATTTAGGAACAAGATATTGAGTATTGTCGCTGGCACAGAAACATTAAATAATTTTAATTAATTTTTAAATATTGCCGTAACTTCTAACACATTTATGTCTCATTCTCTAAGAAACACATAACAATGGAACCAAGAACAAGATGGATACGATTTCGACCTCATTACGTCTCGTCAGTTGAACCTATGGTACCGGCAAAGATTAAATGCACCTAATCTTTGATACCGGGATATGTTCGAAGTGTCAGAAACGCTGCTGGCGTAAATCGAGAAAAGATCTATCTACTTAAATGCGGAAATGTCATTTATTGAATAGCTACATAAGTATTGGTTGTAATGTATGGCATCTTGACGTATTTTAATAAATATTGATTATTTTCTGCCATTTTAAAACACACATACATCATTTTGAAACTTATAGCTTATTAGTTATAAATAATAACTTATCATAGTGCTTTAACGATTAATTAATGATTAATTAATCGTAGAACTTTGTTTTATGGGTATATTTAACAAACTTTACTATCTTAATTGCACATTACAAAATGTAAAATTGAATTTTTCATTATTCCGGATTGTTGTTTATATAAATTCTCTTTATATGATTGATTATTATGATGCTAATAAGTGACTTACTCAAGAGCGGCTCCTCAAGAAAGAAATCCAAGGAGAAAGTCACATCCGTGCCTTCGCTGGTACTTCTGATTACATAAACACACCAAAGAAAGCAATTAATTCGATAAATAATACCACTGAGAAAACAGTAACGTCAGACACTTTTTAACTTTCATTTTCTCCAATGTTGTGTTTCAGTATTTTAATAATGGGTCGAACATACCAAACCGAATCGAAGTAGAAAATTATTGTAGGCTGTGGTTTTCCGTATATGAACAAACATGAGTGTTCTGTATGTATCTATCTCTCTCTAAATCATTGAATGTAACGTTTATTGTTTATCTATGTGAATGTGCAATGTTAACTACTCCAATGTTGAATGGCTATTTAAGGTTACTAACTGATGAAATAGATCAACGGTAATGTCATCATTGTTGTGAGCAATTCATTACTCAAATTAAAAAAGAGATTCATTCAATGTATTATTATATCACGGCCTATACATAGGTATATAAGCCGAATATAAATTTTGAAACACCGTGACTGGACCTAATATCAGCGATACAAAAAACTCATTCGAAGTGTGTCATGTAAATATAGGAATATCTGTGTCTCCGCATATATTTATTTAAATGATCTCAAATAGCATATTATTGAAATAACCCTTGTCAATTTTTGAAGCAGAATTACTTCTTTGATCAATACTGAAAGAAATGCACAAATCTAAACTACTGTAATGATCATTACAAACGTTTAAAATGTCCTTAAATATATTTTTGTACTTTAGTAACAAATGAAAATGACTGAATGTTACTGATAATTTCTAGACTATTCATCAATACTCAGTTCCAGTTCGTTTGAATCATTTGGTAATTCTTTTTTTATAGCTTGTCTAAGTATTTGGTAAATTTTAATTAAATTGGAGAGTGTGAATCCTTTTGAATTAATTGTATAACAGTGTCAGTTGAAGCAGGTAATTTATTATTTGGCATTTCGGCCCCGCAGAGCAATATGCAGCAATGACTGGCGTATGATATGGACGGAACAGATTATAAAATAATCATAACTGTAGCGAATATACTCATTTATATAGTACATTTATCTCTTATCTCTTTTTATGACAATTTTTTTGAAATTAAACAATCTTCCAACATAAGAGGCCTTCATTTTTATTTATTGTTTAATTATAATTGCTGCCGTTGAACTTTCGCTGATATAACCAGAACCAACTCATTATTATATATGAATTGATGACATCTAATTATCATTTGACTCTAGCAAAGACATGCTGCGAAATCTCATTTACAATAGCCTACTTCCAATGACTATGTTGGATCACTGGTAGCAGCTACAGTATTACTTAAATTCTGAAAATTTCGTATGTCTACCTATTTTGGTTCAAAAAATACAGTACGCAAGCAAAAAACACAGAAAAATCATTTTTTTATATGGGGGCTCCTTTATTTTAAATTTCGTTCTATTTTTATTATTTGTTGTTATAGCGACAGCAGAAATTGTACATTCTGTGGAAAATTCAACTGTCAATCTATTACGGTTCAAGAGATAATGCCCTCTGAATAAAGGACGGATAGTGACCACTTAGTTATATGGTCCCTTTGGCACCCTTTGTGTAGGGAACCCTAAAAATGCTTAAATATTTACTGTTTCCATTATCTATCTTTAGTCCCAAAAGAAAAGCTGCAGTAATGTATTTTATGAAATTCACATACAACATAAGAAAACTCTGTTTTACAATCGGTCCCCAAATTAACATTACCTACTTAAAAAAACTAAATTTTATTTACACAAAATTAGGTGATCTGGTGACGTGGCGGAAACTGGTTATGATATTTTTTTCTGTTGTGATGTCTAATACTGGTATATTTTTTATAAGTTTCAAATGTATAGATGGGAAATAGAGAAAATAAACGAAAATCGACTATTTTCCCCTCTCATCTCAGAGCATTCTTAAAAGGAACCGTAGATATACTTAGCCTTGAACACTTTTTACGTGTTATGTCTCAATAATAATATTGTCGATAAATCAATTCTGTACCTATCCGAAATATTTTCGAGAACTTAGATTTACATTAGCATTTTGTACCCTAGGTGCGAAAGTGGATCTCTTGCGTAATGCAAGATATTTTTTTTGTCGAGCTGCAGGAGATTCCGAATACTTTTTGAAGCTTGGAAAACCCTCGTATAGTAGCCTAGACTTTTTTTTTTCTCTATAATTTCAGGATCATATCTAAAAGGCCGATTCTCCTATAAGCGACATCGAGAGTAGCAGCGTCATCTCGTATAGGCTATTCCCACCTAAGCGGCAGTTGCTAGCAGCAGAAACGAGACAGTTGAACTTTTTTTCGTGCCAATTTCAAGAACAAAGTATACAAAAACAACAAGTATAATTTTTTCCCAAACAGTTTTCAATTCAAATAATTTCAATTTAAAAATACATATTAACTCTTTAATATTTTAGTTTTTGTATAGTAGGTACTCTTGAGACGTAAATGAAACAGAAACTACACTTAATTTTCTTTCCAATTTCAGACCATATATTCTCCCGTCTATTTTGATTGCTGTAATTCTTGTTCGTCATGTCATATAATTCTTCGTATTCGAGAAATAATTTTACACTGCAAATTCTTTAGGTCTCACCTTGCTTTTGGCGCGTTGTGATCCCCACTTGGCCGTCCATGAGCGTTAAAGCATGAGTTGACGCGCGCCAAGGCCCCTGGCCGCTTTGAAAAAGTGACGCGTCGGGCCCGAAGGCTGCGCTTCGCGCCGCTCTGCCTAAATGAGGACCGTAGCATTCTATAAAAGACCGATTCTCACCTAAGCGGCAACAAATGAACCAGCGCGGCGCTCCGCAAACTATTGTGAGCGTCATTTCGACGCGCCGCTCCGTGCCGTGCCGCCTAGGTGAGAATCGGCCTTAAATATAGTATAAAAAGGTAGCCAGTAGACTTCTTCATCGACATAGAGACATGGACTGCGCAATGTCATTTAATCTAATATTTTATTGTAAATTTCTATTAATAGCAGCAGAAGTAAATAAATTCGTAACAATACAATAGCAAACTATTAATATTTTTAATTTTATTGAGTATCAGCTTATGATATCTTGACTTGTAAAAACATTTTATGTATTGATACGAATAAATATTTGATTTAAAAGTTGGGAGAACATTAGAGCCCCTATCACACAAGCAGCTAAAAGGCCTATTCTCATCTAAGCGGCATCGAACGTAGCGGCGAGGCGCGGCGCGAAGCGAAGCGCAGTATCATAGTAGTATCATAGTATAGGCTATTCCAACCTAAGCGGCATTTGGTAGCAGCAGAAACGATTTCAATTTCAAGGACAAACTGTGATTAAAAATGTTTTAATACATTTATTTCTCTACTTTCGATGATGTCTATCTATGACTGAATTTTTGTGATCTACTGTAATATAATGTAGACATATTTTTCCTTATCTTTTTTTGATATTAGTAATTTATATTATAAAACAAGATTTTACTATTTTAGTAGATATATTTAAGTAGATAGACTTTTATAATTTTTAGAATTTAGTAATTATTATATATATTTTTGAAATTGTGAAATGGAATGAACCCGTAAATACGAGCGTCAAAGCATGAGTTGACGCATGCCAACGCTCCCGGCCGCTTTGAAAAGTTGACGCTTCGGGCCCAAACGCTGCGCTTGGCGCCGCTCTGCCTTAGTGAGCACCGTCTCATTCAATAACAAGCAAACTATTGTGACCGTCATTTTGACGCACCGCGTCGCCCCGCGCCGCTTCGCTTGTTGCCGCTTAGATGAGAATAGGCCTAAAGAAAGCACCATGCTTCAAAATTTCACGATTTGTGATAAGCGTAGTAATCCAAACTGAAGCACTATTCTCCACTTAACTAAGGCAAATATATCAAATATATATATATACCAAATCGCACTACAATACCCTTATTTTGATAAAAAGAAGCACTATGTAAAATCTCAAATTCAAAACCCTTTCAACAATTAGGGACCAGAGATCATTCTGGCGCCTTATTAAATCTCAAAACAAAAACAGCCGAAACTAATCTACCCGCCGAAATTTGGGAAAAAAATTATATCGGACACCTACCCAACTCGCCTCTATTGTGATATTTTTTATGGCGCTCGCGACCCTTTTCTTGACAGGAACATCTCACTAAATGAAATTTAATTGGTTCTCCGTAAATGTGAAAGAAATAAATCTCCAGGTCTTGATGGCATTTTACATGAATTTCTAAAACCTTTGCCCCAAAACTGGCTTCTTCAGTGTTGCTCTCTCTTTTCTAATATCTTATCTCCGGCAAAGTGCCATCGGTTTGGGGTGACATTATTTTCTCTTTTCTCTTCCTCTTCCTTTTTCAGACAAATGGCAGCATCGTCGGTAGCTAAGCTACACAATGCACAGGTTCCTCTCTTCATATGATCTTTAATAACTATAAACAAATTTCCTGGAGAGCCCTATTGAAGGTTTTCACCACTATTGTTGTAAATTGTTTTATAGGTGATATCGCGAGTATTCTGTATCTGGAGATTATTGAAAACGTAGAAACACTTCTTCTGCTCTTTTACGTCTTGAATCTGGTACCTCTCATCTTAAAGTCATTGTACTTAAAATGTGCCTAAACTATCTGCTGATATTAAAGAGTATGAGTGTTGTCTGGCTTCCAAGACAATGTTGCCATCGCCAGCTTCAGCTTCTAGAGAGTACAAACACACAACTGGGTAGCTCAAATGAAATCCTGGCTTTGTGATATTGGCTTCTTCAACTTGTGGGAAAATCTCCACTACAACTGGCTAAAACAAAAGATTCCCCAGAAAACAAGAGAGATGTTTCAGATCCGGCCTCATCTATGCGCGATTCTCCCACTACACAGTCTTTTACAATAATTTATCCTGTGCACCATTTATTTAATCAATACCCCAAATATTTAGGCTTCAATCTCCCACTGCACATCACAAGAATTCTACAAAGGCTTATCATATAAAATTAATCACCCGAAACTTGGTACGGTCTGAAATTTGTATGAAAGTGAAACTCTGTTTCATGTTCTTTTCACCTGTCCGCTCTACACTGAGGTCAAAAGTAGTTTTTTCTCAGACGCTGATTATTTTTTTGAAAATTTAGATAATTTTACTCCCAGTACGGCAAAAGGTATCTGTACGAGTTCATGCATTTTATTTTTATTTTCTTTCGTCCTTTTTATGTACTATTTTTTTCAATGTAAATAGTTAAGTAGCTCTCCTTTTCTTTTTAATTATTTTGTAAACGAGCATTATCATGCAGATTATTAATTTAATTAATTTCTACAATTTCTTATAGGCATTAGAGACCATTGTTATAGGACTAAATTTGTAATTCCTTATGAACAATAAACACATTGATTGATAGAGCTATAGGTATCGGTAGCTGGAATAACGTCCGATATTAAGCTGTCAATCTGGGGTGTTGCGCTGTATTTCACTGAGTGTCTCTCCCTCACACCCTCCACGAAAGATGTCGAATTGCAAAAGCTAAGCTAACACATTTAGTTTTTATCACTCTGAGAAGTCGTCCCAGGTAATTATTTTGTAATTTGTTATCATACCACAGAATATAATAACCGCCTCGCCCGAGAACTTCTATATTTGTATATTGCTTCCCTCGCCCCTACTACACAAGGATGCGCAGCGCAATTTTGCACAACGCTCCAAAATAACAAACGATAACCCACTGTTTTTTGTGTTACCCGCTACCCGCACCACTCGTGTTACTCAACCTGTACTTACTATTTATACTTTAATATGTGGTTGTTGTTATACAGTACAGTAAATCGAAAGAGAATCCAGAAAAAATACATATTTACCTTGCAATAAATATATTTGGGAAGCTATTCTGAGATCGAAAAGGGCAAAGAATATGCCAATGTAGAAGTTTTCTCATTTGAACTTAATAAAAACAAACCAAAGAATGTCTTTAAACACAGACACAGCAGCATCACTTTTATATACCTTGAAATCATGATATTTGTCTGGTTGGCTGGTGCTTTGTTTGGAAGTAAATCTGATTCAGCATTGAGTGGTATTATGCAATATTGTGACAATGTGAAATTGTAGGTATTGCCCTAACACATGTTGAAGTTATTCAATGGCGGAAGTGGTGTTAGCTCTCGCAGTAGTTATTGTCGGCAAAGTGAGACGTCCTCGCGTATCTAGTTATTTACCAAAAAAGGGCTGATGTTATATAATTATCGAATCCTTTAAATATTCCATTGGTATAAAAGTTATAAAATTATAGTAAAACACACCACAAGTTTTTTTTTGTTTAAAACTTATTTCTTATTTTAAACTATACCCGAGTTCGCAAATTGTAGGCACTAAATTCTTGGAAATGGTGATGACGTTTCAGTGATCATCTAGGTCTTCCAGTGGCGTACGGAAAACTTTATATGAGGATGAAGCAAGGCTACTGTTTACTGGTATCGAGCGATCATAAACACTATTCTTCCTGAGTAGGCCTTTAAAAGTGAGATGGCATGTTGTTTACTTGAATTATCTGAAATGGCTTGACCCTGTCTACAACAGACACCTGGGGGCTTACTCCTGACTGCATCGAGTACTGAATCAATCGAATTCGATCTCAAAACAAATGACAATCGCGTGAACATCACGATGGTTGATCGAATAGGAACTAAGTAGGATCGAGAAGCGGTGCCTATTCTCTGATCTCCATTCTATGACTTTGTGTCAGTTACGTCTAACCTCCAAATTAAATGATAACAGATCTTTAATGAAAAGTGTTATTCGTTAATATTCACCTTTATGATGGCTCATTTTGCGTTGTTTTTCAATGTCCATGAAGCCAATCGTGTGTTCAAATGCGCGAGAAGATATATCCAATGAATAATTGGTTATTATATGAAGATATGAAGATCGAGTGAAAATTTTGGTATTTTGGTAGATCGAGTTCTAAGTCGAATAGAGTAGAGAATCGAATCGAGTTTCAGGAGTAACCACCCTGCTAGCGGAGAAAATTAGCGGTATATCTGACAGCTAGCACAAAACTTAACCCATATTCACACGATATCATTTCAAACTCTTTATTATTTGACCACCGTCGTATACGATTCCTCTTAAATAATTAATCATTTTACATTCGTGAATTTAGATTAATTTAATCACAAACAGGAAAGATTTCATAACCATCATTGAGAGATGTCATTAGTTATTTATAAATGTCATGGTAACGGCATATCTAGAGTTGAAAGTGTTCATACCTACATTAAAATTAAAAATATTAAGGCAGATACAGGTTCAATGAATAGAAAAAAGTTGTTAATTAATTAATTCAGAAACACATTTATAACACACAACAGATTATTTTTATTAAAAATGATATACATATATAAGTGCATATATACTGTTTATTTCCATATACATATATGTATATTATGTAAATAAATTCGTCATCTTTTATATATTTATAATTTTATAGTATTTATCTAACAATTTATTTACTTCTTTCCTGTAGTTTCCTGTAGTTATCAGTTGTGTTGTGAGTTTGTGAGAAATATGGAAGACAAGAGTACCTAGTCAAAGTAAACGCCACCGTTTTTAGAAATTTTCATTAGGTTGCCACACAAGACTTGTATTTTATTCTTTTATCAAAATAATATTGACAATGCCCTATAACAGTAAATATTTTAACATTCCTTATAATATATAAACATTTTAACACTTCAACAGGTATTCGGTCCATACTTCAACCCATTTCATTAAAAAGTAGCCCGCTTACTATAACGTGAATGATACGCTACTGAATTTTCGGCTGAGCTGACTGGTGGTGCTATGTCTCTTTCTACCTTACGACAACTTTCATCTATTATTCTTTTCAATGTCAATGAAACGCATCGTTTTTATGTGACTCTTACAATCAGGAATTCTGTTATTATTTATTAAATAAATATTGATGTTAGCGAATCCATTTTATTAGCAGACGGACAACTGCAGCAAATATAACCTTTATACTCTTAACTATATGTTGTATTATGTATATTTTTTGTTAAAATTGTAAATGATCAAATAACTAGCATTACAACACGGCAACAATGTTTTCGTTTTTTGCGCTGTTGACGTTGACTACAATTTACGAACTCGGGTATAGTTACATTTTATTCAATTAGAATAAACTGCTGGACTTTCTATCGCTCTAGAGCAAACTATTCATAGTTAGAAAATATTTTCTAACTCCATTTGCTATTAAAGCATTCTTTAGTTTTTTCACCTACATTTTCTTCATATACATACTTAATACCCACTACATACATTCCTTGGTCCGTTAGATGTATTTATTTTCTGAAATATGAAGACTGGTAAGAAATGGCTGCATTAAATTTTCTAAAGAAATTCAAAATGCATGAAACACATTTTTTGAAAAGAAAAAATTATTCAAATTTGGATACCTTGATTGAATGTTGAATTGCTGTTGGTTTGGGAAGTTTGGAAGATATATGCGCGTTCCGTCTTGATTATTTCTATAACAAATGGTAATATTGAATGTCGACTCTGTGGGGGTTTACTCCCGACTGGATCGAGTACTGAATCAATCGAATTCGATCTCAAAACAAATGACAATCGCTACCTATCACGATGGTGGATCGAATAGGAACTAAGTAGGATCGAGATGCGGTGCCTATTCTCGGATTCCCATTCTATGACTGTGTGTCAGTTACTTGTTACTTCTAACCTCTAACCTAAATGATAACAATATAATAACGGGTGATTCATTTAGAGGTACTTTTTTTGGAGGGGATTTAATTGCAGCTCGCGCATTTCTCGAGTCAACTGAAGTGACATTCCTATTCAGTAGTGTTTGACATTTCATAATGGAAAGACTTAGCCCGGCACAGCGTCTACAAATTGTTCAGCTGTATTATGAAAATGGGCGTTCTACGAAGAATGTGTATCGGGCGCTTAGAGCAACTTATGGTCCACATAATCGGCCTACCGAACGCACAATTCGCTGTACCATAAGTAAGTTTGAGACCCAGTTTTCATTATTGGATGATACTCGACCAAATAGACCACATCCAGCACGTAGTAAAGGAAATATAGGGGCGGTAGCGGAGAGTGTACGCGAAGACCGTGAAGTGTCGATTCGTCGCCGTTCTCAACAGCTTGGTCTGACGTATTCAACAACTTGGCGTATTTTACGTAAGGATCTTTCTTTAAAAGCATACAAAATTCAACTGGTGCAAGAACTGAAGCCAACCGACCTTCCGAATCGTTTCCGATTCAGTCGTTGGGCTCTTGACAATCTTGCAGAAGATCCACTGTTTTCGACAAAAAATTTGTTTACCGATGAAGCCCATTTTTGGCTTGATGGGTTCGTGAATAAACAAAATGCCCGTATTTGGGGTGATGAACAACCCGAAGAGGTTCAAGAGCTGCCATTAAATCCAAACAAAACGACTGTTTGGGATGGTTTATGGGCCGGTGGAATTATCGGTCCATATTTCTTCAAAACAGAGGCCGGCAGGAATGTTACTGTGAATGGTGACCGTTATCGCGCTATGATAACAGAATATTTGATGCCCGAAATTGAAGCCCGTGGTCTCGACGATATTTGGTTCCAACAAGATGGCGCCACTTGCCATACAGCCCGTGAAACTATGGCTTTACTGCGAGAGCAATTCGGCGAGCAAATCATTTCACGCTTTGGACCAGTGAATTGGCCGGCTAGATCATGTGACATCACACCTCTTGACTTTTTCCTTTGGGTCTATGTAAAGTCCAAAGTCTACATGGATAAGCCAGCTACGATTGAGGCATTGGAGAACAATATCACTCGAGTCATAGGCCAAATACCAGAGGAAATACTCACACGCGTCATTGAAAATTGGAACTTCAGAATGGACCTTGTTAACCGTAGTCGCGGACAACATTTGAAGGAAATTATCTTTAAGAAATAATTGTAAAGAATGGTTCTTTTGAATGATAAGAAAAATTATAAAATAAATGTGTTTTTATTCATTTCTTTTAATAGAAAAAAAAAATTAATCACCCTTTATAATGAGAAGTGTTATTTGTTAATATTCACCTCTATTATGGCTCATTTTGCGTTGTTGTAAATTGAAATTACATGAAGACAATCGTGTGTACAAGTGTGCGAGAAGAGATTCAGTGAATAATTGGTTATTATATTAAGAGACATGGATATTATAACGATTATAGATATGGATTATGAAGAATTGTAGAGAAATTATCCATGTGTAACAGACGAAATCATATTTCACCTAAATGTAAGGTGAGTTTCGTTCTCATTACCTCAACTATGTTATCAAGTACAATAATTTCATTTTATATACTATGATGTACTTATAATTGGTTGAAGTATCTATAAATTAGAACATGAACTAGTTTACAAACCTTCAACTGTGGGTAGGTACACAACAATAAATTACTTTAAACATAATGAGTATATCATCATAAAAAAATTCTTTTCAGATTTTAATGGCATTATCTTCTTATGGTTCTGGCAGCCACATACCTAAAGGATGAAGCATTGGCACTATTAAATAACATCATTTGGATTCAAAAACCATTCAGTCACCAACTGAAGAATGAAATGTTGTATATAAAGGTAAATAGAAGATGTGTAAAGCTAGATGGTGGCGATTGTTTCACTGGGTATTGTACTACAATCTACGTACTGACTGCAGCCCAAATAATCAAGACTTGTTGCACAACAAATATGATCACCACAAACAACCACAAAATATCTGATAATGACAGTGAAGCCCTTACATGTGATAAAAAAGTGTCTTGTCGTATGTACACACTATAAAATTTAATCTATTATGAATAAAGTTCGACTCAACAAGACTGCATGAATTTTATTTTAACAATTTACACATCAATATCTAGTTTATAAATTTAATAACCGCCATTCAAAGCTTGCCTATCCTCACCATTTTCAGAGTGAGTATTTCTTATCAGTCCAAATCTGAAAAGGTATACATTTTAAGAAATAATATACATAAAATGAAAAAGTTTACTGTGGTGTTCTTACCTTTTTAGCTCATTAATTTGCGACTTCTGTTGTGCCTTCCAAGGAATTCAATAAAATTGTTATTTCGAGCCATTTCAGTTTCAATCGACTGCAAATGCCTCGAAAAATTTCAAGATTTTTGAATCTTTAGAATTTCAATTATATTTGCATCTATGTGTTGTACTGAGAAGAGGTTTTAGAAGCACTAAAAATATGTATTATAATATTAATTATTCACAAATTCAAATGTAGGCAACACTATATTCATTAATTTCAAAAAATACTTCGAGTAAAAATTGTAGGCACTTACTCATGTTTTCTCAAAAATATTAGGATGAATTAAAACTTTTTTGTAAACCGCTTGCTAATAAAGACCATGAATATTTTGATTTTTATTAAAAGTATTCAATCACTCACTGTCACTGCGCCTGAAGTATATGACGTGACACTTGACGATTTATTTCAGAGAACGCGAATTTCACATAACTCGATTGTGTTTTCAATCGAGCGAAAATTTTGTTATTTTGGTGGATCGAGTTCTAAGTCGAATAGAGAATAGAGTAGAGAATCGAATCGAGTTTCAGGAGTAACCCCCCTCTGAACCCATTTCATTCAAAGCATAGAAAACTATTGAAATATTGACGTAAGCTCTTCTTGTCTCGAATATATCGGAGATGTGCTGTGATAGATAACGATTTTAATTTTCAAGGATGAATCTCGTAAGTTATCCCCAGTTCGGCACGTTTTTTCGGTACCCGAAGTATATTGATAAAATTATTATTTTTGCTTTATAGAACTTGTAATTGTACCTGATAAATTTGAAATAATTAGTTATAGCTTATTATATATACATTGTGTCCAATTAAGTAGGAACCATATTTAAAACTTTTTTATTATTATGAAAAAGTTATTCTTGATCAAAAGTTCTGCATAGTCCAAAACTTAAAATTCAACCATCAGATATCAATTCTTTTAATCCGTATACGAGGTAAGTCGAAAAATATGAATTTTGCTTAAGAGTAAAGTACCTTTATTTTTTAATATATCGAATGTTTTTATTGAAAAAAGTTAATCATAACTGAAAACTATTGTCAGATATCCAATATTATCCATCGGCTACAAAAAATAATTTTAGTATAAATAAAATTCACATGCAGAGTTTGTAAATTACTCATCAACAATTTTTTTGAAAAAATATTCATTAAAATTATTGTGAACACTTCCAGACGTCTTGAATTTATTTAGAATTTTTCCAACTGTCGAATGCTGAATATTTCTACTCGGATGTCTGTTTTGTGCTGCTGCTGCTTTTCTATGAGTTTTATAATTATCTCCGACAATAAAAACTAGTTCAATTGTCTCGTTACTAGTTAATAGAGCCGCCATTTCTTGTATTTTATAAAACGAAGTAGGGATTTCAGAGTCTGTGCATTCTATATCAAATGTTTATCGGCAGACGTAAATTATCAATCCTAATACACAGAAATTAATAAAAATAATAAAATATGTTTTTTCAAGGAGGATGAATGATATTGGATATCTAACAATAGTTTTCAATTATGATCAACATTTTTCAATAAAAACTTTCAATATTTTCAAAAATAAAGGTGCTTTACTCTTGAGCAAAATTCATATTTGTCGACCTACCTCGTATACGGATGAAAAAAATTGATATCTGATGATTGCATTTGAAGTTTTTGATTATGCAGAACCTTTTATCAAGAATAAGTTTTTTCATAAAACAAATAATAAAATAGTTTTCCATATAGTTCCAACTTAATTGGACACAGTGTATAAAATCTGATCCGTATGTTAATTTAATATCGTTAACTCGGCAAATAAACATTTGATGATATGACTGGATGTTGATGTTATTTTAACAATAAACGTAACTTACACATTATTAAAAATATTGATCTTTGTCAGTTTATTAGCATAATTTTTGCACCTCGTATACTGATTGGCAAATCAACGAAACAAATTCAACAAGAAATTAATAATTTTCAAGAAAATTGCTGGAGTTCTTGTTTGCTGATGTTTCTAGAATTATGTGATATATACATGGAGATCCAAAAAGCCCATACGATTTATTTCATATTTGAAATCTGCATCAAATTCAAAGTTTATTTGATATATAATATTTCTGTCTTTATAAATATATGAGCTAACTATTCCATTAAATATATTATTTTTTACGGTAATCTTGAAAATTATAGATTTGAGGAAAATCGCATTTATATTTTCCTTTGCAGCACATTGCAGCACGTTTCTACATATTTTACGGATTTATGAAAAATACATTTCCATCGTACTTTTTACGAAGAGTTTAACAATGCATTCGAAGTAGTTCTATTGTTTTTTGTTTTTTAATTTCACTTTGTGACTTTATTATTTCTTAATATTATTTAATAAATACGCTTTAAATAGCTTTTCAATTATGTACAACAAGACACATTTTTTATTATAGTGAAGTCAATTGTCAAAACCTGTTATGTCAATTACAGTTTTATTCTAATTTAAGCCAAAAGTGGAATTCCACATGGCGGCCATAAGATATAACAACTTTTAAGAAATCATAGACTCAAGACTATTTTTGAGGAAGAATTTTGTGGTTTTCTCTGAATTTAGAATTTTGATCATTTAAGCTACTTCGTAGCTCAGATATTTGTAAAGATACGAATACAAACATTCATCTCTGATTTGAGACCCACTTTATCAATATCAAACGAAGACTGGAACATTCTATTTCAAAACTTAGAATTAGCTATAGATTTCAAATATGATATAAGAAAATAGGTTCTCTATTCAAAATTAATACTTTGACATCTTATCTACTATTTCTTGAATATACCTTATATTATATGTCTGGAAACATGAGCAACAAAAAATTTGATCCGGCGGATCCGAGCCATTTTCTTGGAAATAATTACCTAATTGTTTCACTTCGGATAGCAACAAAGAAAGCTGTTCATCCCCTACTTATGTAGAAATCCACCATTACCACCGCGGTTCCTTCAGTTGGAACGTCCTCTTATATGGCTGCACATTTTTGTAGACGGTATTCTTTGGGCTGGACTCAACACACGTTCAGTACGTCAATAAATAACTTTCCACGACAACTAGGACACTTTATTAGATTTAAAATAGAAAATTTTATTGATGCTGATAATTTTGAAATTGTACAAAGATGCAGTGGGTATAACTTATAGCTAGGTACCTTCTTCAAAAGTACCAGTATTAATCAATATATATTATTTAGTATTTTTCAGTACTTCATCTAACAACGAAGTAGAAACTATGTATTTAACATTTTTGAATATCAACAGAATATAATTTTATTTTCATTTGAATACATATGTAGATCCAATTGCTTATATTTTTTCTAAAACTCTCCCTTTCAAGGGCTCTAACTCGAACAGTTGAAGTTTTTAAAAAATCAAATAAAGCATTTTCTGAAATGCTTCATGAATTTTGCCTTATCAAATTTGCAGGTGATTCTTGAGGAGAAATAGATATTGGATGAACAATAGAAGTGTCATCCAAATTGTAGCACGCTTACTATGCAAAAAGCCCAAACAAACAAACATACAATCGAACTGTATATCTCAGTTCAAAAGAATCATCTGCTTCTAGATGTCTATGGGACGATTCGACCCAACAGTTTCCCGTTCTTTTCCTTATGTTCTCCCCGACTTCCCAAACGGAGGAGGTAAGTATACGTACAATTCGACTGTCTGCTTTCTTAGTAACTCCCTTATCTATCTTTTTATTTGTGCCCTTCGGCACACATTTATGAATTGATTTTAAACAAAATTCTCAAGGAGCTAAAGAATTGCACTTCTGAACATAATTCAGAAGCGAATTCGAATACAAAATGAAATACTAGTAAAAGCAGACACAATATCTAATTAGGGCAAACTAAAAATCGTTACAATGTACTTACATTCGTGAATTTAGATAAAATTAACCACAAACTGGAAAGATTTCATTGCCATCAATCAGAAATGTCATTAAATATTTATAAATGTCATGGTAACGGCATATCTAGAGTTGAAAGTGTCTAGATTCAAGTTTATTTAGAAAAGATCATATAGGAGTTATCTTTGTATTTGTAGCTCTTTTTTAACAAGTCACACATTAAACTTGAAAATATCGAGGCAGATATTAGTTTAGTAAAAAGAAAAATTTATTATTCAATTATTAAAAAAAAAACATTTATAACAGACTTAGAAACACATAATATAAATAAATATATACCCGTACACAGACTCTATCTGAATTCGTAGGTATTGCAGTATAAATTGAAGTTTATTATGTCAATAATATTATTTACTATTTTGTTAGGCATTCAGATTTTTTGTTAATTATATATAATCATATTCTCTCAAAATACGACATACATAACTTTAAAATGAAATAATGGAAAGCGTCAATTACATAAAAAAAAACAAGTCAATTTCTCTCACAAATTAACCTGAGAAATTTATTAAAATAGCAGATATATCTAATACAGAAATATTAACATATATCATCTTCATCGTATTCTCTCACAATACGATAGATACACAATATGAAATATCCTGAAAAGCATCAATTCATTCAATGAAGCTAATAATAATAATAAAATATGATAAGCTGATTTCTCTCACAAATAAACATGTAAGAATATTGGAAACATTGTCCATGTTATTTAATATATTATAAATAGTGATATCAAAAAACCAAATGGCGAAACACAAGGAAGGAAAAAAAATCATCGTATTATATCTCACTATAGGTTAAACATGAAATGAAAATCCTTTTGAATCAACTAAATTTCTCTCACCAATCAGTTGATCTAGAGATCTCAAAACTCTTAATATTGGTAGGATATTTGTAGTAGAGGCATTATTGTTATTATCATTTAAAGAGTTCTCAGGATTTATTTCAGGGTTTTCTATATTGACTTGAGGTTACATTAAACATTTATTAATCAATTTTATAGGAAAAGAATTCTCAATTAATATTTTTTTTCAATTTTGATAAACTTTCATGTCTATATATAGGATGCGAAAGTTTGATCACTCTGTTTTTTAATGCCATAATCAAGTTAATTTTTATTTTCTGTGGATGATATGAATGGAAGTTTATGTATCTATTACTATATATAGGTTTTCTATACCATTTTGTTCTTAATAATCCTGTGTTATCTCTACATACCATCATATCTAAGAAAGGAAGACATTGTTCATTTTCTTTCTCAACTGTAAATTGAAGATGCTCGTTATAGACATTAAAAATATTCAATGTTTCATCAACTCTATTTGTGGGTAGAGCTAAGATTAAATCATCTACATATCTTTTAATGAATGGTATTGGAAATGAAACTTAAGTTTTTGAAACTTGTATTAATTCATCTAAAACATAATTTACAAGAATAGGTGATATTGTTGAACCCATGGGGAAATATTTGTTTATAATATTGGTCATTAAAAATCAAAAAATTGGAAACGAAAATGAATTGAAGGATTGATTCAAAAGTTTCGAGATTTAATGAACAAAACTGTTTAATATGATTCCATTTACCTATTCTTGTAAATTATGTTTTAGATGAATTAATACAAGTTTCAAAAACTAAAGTTTCATTTCCAATACCATTCATTCAAAGATATGTAGATGAATTTAATCTTAGCTCTACCCACTAATAGAGTTGATGAAACATTGAATATTTTTAATGCATATAACGAGCATCTTCAATTTACAGTTGAGAAAGAAAATGAACAATGTCTTCCTTTCTTAGATATGATGGTATGTAGAGATAACACAGGTTTATTAAGAACAAAATGGTATAGAAAACCTATATGTAGTAATAGATACATAAACTTCCATTCATATCATCCACAGAAAATCAAAATTAACTTGATTATGGCATTAAAAAACAGAATGATCAAACTTTCGCATCCTATATATAGACATGAAAGTTTATCAAAATTGAAAAAAATATTAATTGAAAATGCTTTTCCTATAAAAATTCATTAATAAATGTTTAATGCAATCTCAAGTCAATATAGAAAACCCTGAAATAAATCATGAGAACTCTTTAAATGATAATAACAATAATACTCTACAACACAAATAATGAAACACTTCAACCTGCCATCTCATCGGAAAACGTCGAAAACAAAACCCCTACCAAGACATTAACATTAACACATACTGATATAACACAAAACAACTCCAAAAGAAATGCCTCTGAAATTACTTCACCTCCTACTACATCTACTGATAAGAATTTCGTCACCCCCACAAATCGACCCAAAAGAGTGAAAACAACATCAGAAGAAAATCTCAATACAATCGAAGAACTCTCTAAAAGCACAAAAAAGTTCTTCGAGGAAAATACGAATGACGGCTGTTTAACAAGCGATGAATTCATAGATTTCTTCGAAAATGCTTGTGGTTCGCCTGATCCTCTCAGCGTAGCCCAAATATATACAGACAATATCGAAGATTTACTCAATACACTAACCAAAATATACCCCTACATGAACCCACGATATTTGAAAACACGATGCACAAAATTAAGAAATAAAATAACGAAACAACTTAACAGAGATAATCGAAAAGATATAGACAGTGATTCATCAATCGATGCCATTTAAACCACTTATCTTTTCAATTCTATAATACAATGGAATCTAAACGGGTTCTATACCCGTTTGGAAGAACTAAAACTTCTAATAGCTCAACATCAACCTAGCGCTTTAGTTCTACAAGAAACTCACTTCAAAGGAAATAAGTCATATATCCTCAAAAACTATACACCCTTCTACAATAATAGAAACCATACTGACCATGCAAGTGGAAGAGTCGCTATTTATGTACACGAATCATATGAAGCTGAGGAAATTCCCATCAGAACTGAGTTAGAAATAATAGCAATCAACATTAAAGGACCTACAAAAGTTAATATATGCAATGTCTACATCCCTCCTGGCCTTGAACCTAGTGCTAATGAAATCATAAACACATTCAATCAAATACCTCATCCCCGTATAATTCTAGGAGATTTTAATGCCCATAATTACATTTGGAGAGCGAAAAAGATAACACCTCTAGGACGCACATTAGAACATATAATCACTGATTTGAGCCTAAATATACTAAATGATGGCCGAGAAACAAGATTCAATACTAGTACTGGTGGAGGCTCGGCCATCGACATATCACTATGCGACCCTGTCCTACAACCGACTTTATCCTGGGATATAATGTCGTACTTACATGGCAGCGATCACTACCCGATCATAATAACAAATATAGAGCAACAAATCCTGAACGACTCACCCAAAAACAAGTGGAATCTGAAAAATGCAAACTGGACTCAATTCTCGGATCTTACAACATGTTCTTTAAACCAGCTGCCATTCATCTGTAATGAGAATGCTGATATAAACCACATACTGCAAAGTTTTGTCAATCTCATCACAGATGCTGCCCAGGAGTCCATAGGTATATTAAATCTACCAAGAAACAGAATCCCCGTCCCATGGTGGAACACCGAGTGTGAAGATGCTATCAGACAATCTAAAAAAGCGTTTAATAGATTCAAAAAACATAAAACAGTCGAGAATCAAATAGAGTTCAAAAAAGTGAGAGCTTATGCCAGATACATTCTGAAAATAAGTAAAAGACAGTCATGGCAGAAATATGTATCAACTTTGAATATCTCTACTCCTACCCCTGAAATATGGAGAATGATAAATAGAATATCCGGCAAAAATACCAACGTTAACATAAAATACCTTGAAAAGAACAATACCACATATAGTACCCCATATGAAATAGCCAGTATTTTAGCAGAAACGTACCAATACAACTCCAGTCATGAAGCCCTTCCCAGTGAGATATCCCAGAGCAGAAATCAAGTATATCCGCAAGTAAATCTCGAGGCTAATACGAACGCATTCCTCAACTTCAATATAACGATGGACGAACTAGAAGAATCATTAGGCCAAATGAAAAATACCAGCCCAGGCCCAGATAACATTCCTGTTATATTCCTTAAGGCCCTTCCAACAAAAGCTAAGGAATACCTCCTAGGTATTTATAACACCATTTGGACAAGACAAGTATTCCCCTTAGAATGGTATAACTCAATCATTATACCCATATGGAAACAAGGAAAAAGCAAATCCAGTCCAGATTCTTATAGGCCTATCTCTCTAACATGCGCAATGTGTAAGCTATTGGAGAAAATTGTGAGCAATAGATTGACGTGGTTCCTGGAGATGAACAACTTAATTACACCAATTCAAAGTGGTTTCCGGAAAGAACGCTCTACTACAGACAACCTTGTGGACATAGAGTCTGAGATTCATGAATCTTTCGCCATTGGTCAAGTCTGCCTGGCGGTATTTTTCGATATAACCAAAGCATATGATACGATAAGGCGAAATGATGTCATACATTCTCTGGAAAAATGGTCAATCCATGGAAATCTATTACAATTCATTGTGAACTTCCTAAATCAGAGAAATTTCAGAGTCCGTGTAGGCAAAACGTTCTCTGTCTTGAAAACCCAGGAAAATGGAATTCCTCAAGGATCTACTCTGAGTGTAGTATTATTCCTCATAGCCATCAACAACATAGTTGGATCAAGACAAAACCTAGTTAAAGCTAGACTATTTGCGGATGACCTCGTTATACTTACCAGGGGAAAAAACAATTCTACCATACATAAGAATATACAAGAAGCTATCCACGGCTTAGAGAAGTGGTCAAGCTCAACAGGCCTAAGGTTATCCACTTCCAAGACTAAGGCGATGCTATTCTCCAAGAATCCCACAAGAAATGAGTTACCACCTACGCTACATCTTTATAACTCGCCGATTGATTATGTAGAAAGAATAAAATTTTTGGGCATGACATTTGATCAAAAACTAACGTGGAAGGATCATATTCATTATCTACGCTTAGCCTCGCAAAACGGACTCAATTTAATGAAGACTGTCTCCCATAAAAACTGGGGTGCCGACTGCACCACACTGTTAACCATGTATAAAGTCTTAATCCGCTCAAAACTTGAGTACGGAGCAGTGGCATTCAACTCTGCGAAACCATCAGTACTCAAAGAGATTGATACAGTACATAACTCAGCCATAAGAATAGCTCTGGGAGCACATTATTCAAGCCCCATAGATAGCCTCTACAGCGAAGCAGGGGAACTCCCGCCACAACACAGAAGAGAATATCTTAGCCTCACATATGCCTCAAAAATCTTTTCCAACCCCATTATCCCAGTGCATAGAAATACTTTTGCAGACAGATTTAACACAATCTTCAATTCAAGAAAAAGACTCGATACACCTTTCTACATACGAGTTAGCAAATACCTGAGTGATCTTGACATAGCAATGCCTAATATATATATGAAGGACACAACCCCTCCACCACCATGGACAATCCCAAAGCCCAGGTGCGATACAAGCCTCACCTGCCACAAAAAACAGAACACTATTCCAGCATACTTTAAAATACAATTCCTGCATAAGCTGGAAGAATACAGAGATTACAGGCATATCTATACAGATGCATCCAAAGCAGAAACAGGAGTGGGTGCTGCTTTTGTAACAGAGAACCAGAAGTTTTCGTACAAACTCCCTAAAGATACCACCATTTTTTCTGCGGAGGTATTTGCTCTTCTTCAAGCAATAAAATTCACCAACAACGAAAAACTTGATAAATCTTTAATCATTAGCGATTCATTGAGTGCCTTAACAGCCCTCGATCAATTATATCCCCAACAACCTACCCTTATCTCTATAAAATCTGAACTCCTCAATTCGCAACAAAATCATTCCTCTGTCCAATTCCTATGGGTACCATCTCATTGTGGTGTGAGAGGAAACGAGAACGCAGATGTGACTGCAAAAGAAGCGATAAACAACCCAATTACCTCAAGGATAACAACCATAGTTCTCTCAGATCTGAAATCTTTATTCAGGAACAAAATTATGGGCAAATGGCAAAACAAATGGGATGCTTCAAATAATAAGCTTAAATTAATAAAACCATCGGTACAAAAATGGAACAATCTGCCCACTAAGAGAAGAGACCAGGTAGCCATCACAAGATTGCGAATAGGACATACCAGAATAACTCACGACTATCACTTCAAGAGAGAACCCGCCCCTGTATGTAACATGTGTAACGTAACATTAACAGTGCAGCATTTAGTAGTGGAGTGCCCTTTATACAGCCAAGAAAGACAGCAACACAATATCCCTACCACGCTCAAAGAAACTCTAAATGAATCTTGTGATTACGAACAATTAATACATTTTCTCCTCAAAACAAATCTATTAAAATATTTATAATTAGAATCTACTTAGCTTTAGTAACTGTTCAATGCTAATAACCCTGCGTGGTTGAAGCATACAAATATAAAAAAAAAAAAAAGAAAAATCGCTTTCAGCAATTAATATTCACATGTTACGAGTCCTACAGATTATACTTAGGATAGCAATATGAACCCAAAATCATAGAAAAAATAGACCTATGGTTAAGGTTCTGGGTATCGATCTAGAGTTACTCGGTTTGAATTCTAATCACCTTAGATTTTTTTTCAACAAAACCTATTTTTTTAAATAAAGATGTTAATATGAGTTTCTAATAATTTAATCTGAAATTTTCAATGAAAATTTGTACATATCTAATATATTGCGACCCTTAAGATACACATTAGCTATTTCAAGGAAGGGTTAGCAGATTTTGGTAAAAATAGCAAAAAGGTGTTTTCGGAGTCGAGAAATCGATTGACGATACTTTCATATTCAATCAGTGTGATCCTCAAGGTTTACACTAGCTATTTCAAGAATGGCTCCGAAGATTAAAATTCCAGTATGTATAGTGTTTGGGGGTTGAGAAGTCGATTGGTGATACAGCTGAGCTCTGACATGTGTCACATTCATATTTATTTTGAAATCTTTAAATTCTTAGCCATGTGAATGATAAAAGCAATATTTACTGATCGCAATACACTTTAAGTATAAATATGCACATTTTTGAACTTTAGGGTAACTATTATAGACCCACTCTAGATTCTGTGTTACCCGAGTTAAGCTCGGTCGCCCAGATATTTATTATTTAAATAAGAAAAATATCAGGTTGTAAAAAAGATTAAATAAATCTAACAATTTTAATACCGAAAATATAGAGCAGATGCAAATCTTTCACCAAAAAATATGATTTGAAAATGATCTTGATATGTAGAAAACGATGAATGTCTTGAAAAGAATAGCCAAGAGTACTTAATATGTCGAGGTCCGATCTAAATCTTTTAGATACATATGTAAAGGCATCATTGTTTCCCTATGGTTACTGTGACGAGCCTTAGAGAACTAGTGCCATTTTCAAACCAAAATTAACCTCACACGCTAACAACGACGCCGGAACCAGAAAAGATAAGAAGCTTGTGTCTATGGCCTAAGGTGTGTAACAGGAAAGCGGTAAGATAAACACCAATAGATGCACTGGGGCATTGGACCCATACGAGGTAGAATGAAGGCTTCCAAAGAAAACTATTGAGTGAAAGACATTAAAGGTCCAAAGCGTAGAAAGATTAACATGTAGGCATAAAAAAGACTAAACATAAAACTTAACATAATAACCCCGGAAAGCCAATGTACAGATTCATAACTTTTCCATGAAAAATATATAATCACGTTCTCGATCGTACTTTTAACTAGATAGTTAATCTGGGTGCCGATGCCGGACCCGATGCTACAAATGGGTAATTGGAAGACAACTCGCTGAATAGCTTAGGCTCAGAAGACGGAAAAGCAAAACTTTGGCCACATCAAAGCAGAATACCACGGAATTAAACACAGTGTGTTGATTTTGTGGCTGATCGGGACAAAACTGCATTAAATATCATTGGCGAATGCGATACATTTATGATAAAAATAAGGGTGATATTTGGGCAACTTAAGTTAAAAGTTTTTAAAAGAATACTTTCGGATGAGTTATTGGAATAAGCGTGATCCGACAGGTGCACTCAGTTTCGAAGGAGGTGTAAGTCTGTCGATATACTAGACGCTCCTACCCGCTCCGTATGGGCAAACCACAGGAACAACATATCTTATATCTTTTCAATCTGGAAGCCGTGGTCCTAACACAACTTTTGACCAAACCCAAAAAAAAATCCATTTGACACATCTACACTAAATTTCAAGTGGATACATCCTGTAGCTCGAATTTTTGATAATCCCACAGATTTGACATTTATTATTTATTTTATGAAAATTATTCTCCAGGTAGGTACTAAATTATATGTGTGCCCAATGTCATCCAAATCCATTCAGACATTTTTATCTGATTGAGTAGAACACAGACAAACTTTCACATTTTGTATAACATTACTAGCATTTGCCAGCGAATTTGCACGCAGAAATCCGCTACAAATTATGTTCCAAGAGGCCTTATTAACAATAGCCTTATTGATCTTTAAGCTTAGAATTCATAGTAAACGAACGAAGATTTGTTTAGATTATGTTTTCTGGATGTAAGGTACCCTAGGTCCTATGTGTAAGAAAGTAACCAACAAACAAACTTACTTTCTCATTTATCTTTACATAGTATAAAATGAAGTCGCTTCCGCTTTCTCTTCGCTTAGATCTTTAAAACTATTCAACGGACTTTGATGCAGTTTTCAGCAGTAGATAGAATGATTCAAGGGGAAGGTTGATAGGTACATATTATAGTACAAAAAAGTCGAAAAATTAAAAGTTTTGTTTTGTGATGTTTAACAAACACATTTTGTGCGCGCTTAAATCGCAGACGCTGGCTAAACCTTACGAAATAGATCAAATTAATGTACAACGGAATTGTATATCTCAAAGTGATCTTCAAAAAATGCCCCGATGGTCTATCTTTTAAGATCGACTCACAATAACCATTTTAGTGCTAACAGTGCGAAGCAGGAGCAGGTCTCTAGTAATATTATAAAATAGGAAAATAAATAATATTCTTGCAATCAATGCCCCAAAAACCTCAATAATGACACCCATGTCGACTCTTAGATTTTATTTTCTACCCACAAGACAAGGGGATGCTTATCGGCAATCACGACTGCATGTTTGCTTTTTTGGAGTACTCATAGGAAGTTTCAAGTCGAATGTCGGGTCAATATTATTTTTCCATGAAAATAATACCCACATTTTACTCCTTTAAGATTAGTATTTCTAGATGGACAGATTCGCATTTATAAGATTAGCTAGGAAGTAACTGCATATGCCCACGACTTCGCACTGGGGAATCCTTGAAAAATTATGTCTCAAAAAATACAATAACGACACCTATATCTATTTTTAGATATGATGTTCAATATCAAAGTTCAAGTTCGTAGTTCGTTTTATAATAGTCCCACAAGAACCTTTTTTTATAATCTAAATTTGTTGTTTGTGTGAATCAATAATAGCATTTCAATGCTCTAAATATTTGTCAAATGCCAATATCAATTCCGATTCTGCCACCACTGACATCCTGATATTACGGCTATTAAATTATTCAGAATACCACTATCGAAATGGTATCATGAATCAATCAAGAGTACCTACACATTTGAGATATAGTTGTGATACAAAAGCCGTCAATAACTAAGTTGGCTAGAATTCAATCCGGTTATGCGGTATAATGGAACAAATAGTGAAAGATCTTGACATAAAATCATCAACAAAACGATAAATATTTGAGCTCATTTTCTCATTTTAAATATTATATATAATTGTACCCGAATACAGCATAATTTGAAGTTTAAGATTCTTATTAAATCCATGTTGTAAGTTCCTACTAATTATTTTTTTAATTTTATATGTATACTAGCTGTTTTACACGGCATTTCCCATGCAAAAACTTTGGTAGATTGTGGTACGAAAACATAAAGTCATAAAAAGTCTTGAGTATGGACCCTTCTATCGCAGAGTCCTACTCGCTGGTAGAACCAATACGAACACTGACCCAGATCCATACACAGACGTGCAACATGAGAATTTCTCCTATATATGGTATATATGAAACACTCCAGCTTTAAGTCCAAGTCGCACTGACAGACAGTCCAGAGACATACTACATACAGATATAGCAAAAAATCCACGAAAATTGAGCTATAGAGCTCAGAGATACTTCTTTGTGTATTGCAGGTAGGTAGGTCCTCCACCAAGGACGCCAAGTCACATTTACAGCCACTACGAGGTCATTCTACTAACATTCTACATACATACATTGTAAAAAGACCATCTGAATTCGCCATAGAGTTCAGAAATATACAATAGACAATAGACTTTCAGGTACGGAGCCCACTGCATAGAGTCCCATGGGCACGGAAAGTATGACAGTCTTTTACTTAAGGTATTGTAACGTGGATAGATAGTCATGTACTTACGGTTGTTATTCGTTTATTAGTTTCTTATTCCACTACCTTGTTTACAATAACGAAATAGATTTTGGAGTTCCTCAAAGAAGTGCACTAGGACCAATATTATTCATTTTGTTCATCAATGACATAGTAAACCATGTTCAAAATTGAAAAATAACATTATTTGCTGATGATACTATGATATACTGCGAAGGAGGTGTAGGCGATGTTCGGAGTACTATATATTTAATCAATCAAGATTTGAGAAATTTATCCATATGGCTAAACGACAATGGTTTGAAATTGAATATAAATAAAAGCAAATACATGGTAATATCAAATAAACATAATTTGAATAAATTGAAAAATTCAATATCTAGCTATCATTTATTGATTGATAATAATGTTATTCAAGAAGTTAAACATTACAAGTACCTGGGCTTCAAGATCGATAATGAACTGAATCTGAAATCACATTGTGAGTATATTAAGAAGAAAATGGCAAGAAAAAATAATTTCTTGTATAGATTGAATAGTAAGGTACTAAGTTAACTATATATAAAACCATAATATCTCCTCATCTTGATTTCTGTGGAACATTCATATACCTGATGAATAAAGAAAAAAATGATACATTGCAAAAGATATAAAATCGTGCTATCCGAGCCATTCTATTATGTAAAAAACGAACACCAATAGCTTACATATTGAAATCCTTGGAATTATTAAATGTACGACAAAGGGCCGCTTATAATATGATCTAGTTTGTGTATAGATTGAAATCAGGACGCTTACCATCCTATCTAACCGAAGAAATAACGTATCTTCCAGAAATACAAAATCACAAAACCAGATCTCATGCTTCTATATCAGTATTGATAATGCTGATACAAACACAGTGTTCATCAAAGGCTTACAGCTTTACAATTTCTTACCAAGAGAATTGAAAGAATACTCATCATATAGAGAATTCAAAAGCCAGTGTGTAAAATACGTAAAACGTTTTTAACCCATCCTTATAATATCTCTAGTTGTAGTATTTTAATCTATAGTGTTTATTTAACTTGTCCATGTAGTCAATGTAAGTGTGTTCATATTTTATTTTATTTATAGGTACTATTGTATTTCATTTATATATTTTTATAACTTGAGAGCTGATGATGCTAATAAAGATTATATATAATAGTTTTTGCTTGTATATTTCATAATGTAGTTCCAGAATTATAGTAGATTTATTCTCGATCCTTCCAGAAACTATATGTGAGGTACAATTTGTCATAGTATTGTCAATTTGACAAGCCTCTAGAATATTATTATGTGCGTCTAGATCATCATAGAACATTCTCGATGAATGTCATATCATGATTCACATATATAAAGCCGTGACGATCACGGGACAGAGTGAGTCTTTTAAAGTTTAGTTTATTGTATCAATCAATTGGAGACATAAGTCGAAAGTAGTTGAAACGCGATAGTCAAAGTGACAAGTTGTGATAGTACTACAACAGAAGGCCGTGTACAGAGTGTTTGAAAATAAACCATTGGAAGCAATCTGCGAGCTTTTGAGTTTTACGCAAGTGAACTCACCCCACAAAGTTTAGCACAGGGTTAAACGTTACAGTATGATAAACACGTGTGCGAAATTATGTTGGCATATCTCGAATAGTGTATGAGCCAGTTTGACAAATGAGCAATCGTGTCCAAGATCAAGATTAGTGGTTACTCGATTACTGATTACAACTGATTGGTAATCATCCGTTTCTAAGAACACGACCATTGATTTACTTTCTTTAAAAATAAATAGTTTTTTAAATCAATCGGTGTATTCCATGTAGCTGTACCAAGTTTTGTTCTATTATTTTGGAATATTATGACGGTATCAGGCATATGAGTTGGCCAAAAAAAAAAAAATTGGATCCTAAATGTATTTACGTCTTTATAAAAAAATACTTTTAAACATGCTCAATCTTTTGGACAGTAATGATAAATATGAATAAATATGAAAAATTCACTAGAAGGGCTGACATGTTAGGATTGGCCCTAGCTTACACAAATGTGCGTATGTCTTTTCAGTCAGTTTGAAGCTCTTGCAGCATCACAGACGCTCAATGCAGAACCATAATATATTTTCTATTGTATAACATTTTATTGATTCTTTCATCGTATGTTGTTTTTTTTTCTGGTGACCAGGACATTCGATGATCAGGAGGAATGAGGCAGGATTTAGTAAGGCTAAGAAATACCTCAGACTGTGGGATAAAGAGAATTAAACCACAGCGTTTATGGAAATGGAAGGCTTTTCGCAAGCAAAAACCTTCATAGATGAGGAGCAATTTGCTGAATTGCCAGTTAAAATGCTGAGGGTGAGAAGAGTGGAAACCAAAACTCTAGGCTAACATAAAAATGGGAACGGTGATATTCCAGTTATTAGGACAAACCGAAAAAATATACAGGGTGTCCTTATCAAAAATATATTTTTGATTTACCTAGAGAACCATTCCGGTCAACTGTCAAAATGCATTATCCTCCTTCCTTTCTATTCTTCATTCATTGGTGCACCAGGTATATTTTAAAATTAATCATGCAACTTGACTGATTTCATGAAACTTTTGTTTGAACCTTTTTTGTTCCTATATAAGCAAGCTACTTCACTTTTTGTAGACGCTGTATAACACAAAGCTAACAAACTACAATACACCCTTCCACATAGCTGAAACAAATATTTCAGACTGTAGCGCGGAAAAGTATGATTATTTTAAAAAATTTCCAATCTAAACATTTCCAGTTATGGAATTTTCATTAATTCTGTCGTCTCGGATTTTCAATTTTCGACCCCCTTTTGGTTGAAGGGAAGGAAATTTTGGATTTGATTTTTCTCAATATGGGACCATTTCTCAACTCTCCTCTTTCAAATGAAATCGGAGTACGCTTACTATGTAAAACGTGCGAACAGCCATGAAAAAGCAATCTTACAACCGAATTGTATACCTTCTCCTTTTTTTGAAGTCGGTCAAAAAATTAACGAATATGGCTTAACAGCCTCGGCGGACTATTGTACACTTAAAACAAAGCTAATAATCTCACAAAGTAACACAAATAATATTGATATAAGGATTGCTTGGATTCCAGGTCACTCAGGTATTCTTTGCAATAAGGAGGCAGACCTACTAGCTAAGATAGGGAAAGATCTAAACGTACCCAAAGCTAAGCCATTAGATTCTATTGAAGTTCTTAATATAATTAAAGAAAGGTTACACAAAGATTTCAAAAATAACTGGGAAACATTAGTACATGACAAAAAATATTAATACTCTAGGTACAAAGCTCCTTTCCAAATACTAAATGGTTTTTAAGCTTTCCGTTTAAAAGTCGCAGACACATTACGACAATAATTAGGCTACGAACGAACGGGCCATTGTTTATGTTCGGAACATCTATACAAAATCACAATCAAAGACAACCCTATGGTGCGGTAGAGAGCACATAACAGGTGTCATGTGGTAGAAAGTTTGAACCACCTGTATTTAGAATGTCCTATCAATTTTATTCCAAATCTCAACCTTTATGAAGAATTCACGGCTATGAAATACCCTATAAATATCTATTTATTCTGTTTCTGTTTTAGCAAAACACAAATGATCAGTCAATGACGTTGATTATGTCATTCCTTAACATAAATAGAAATACATAACCATGTTTTCTCTGATTATAACTGATTGATGGTGATGCTCATCTTTATGTACTGTCTTCTATATGTTTAATGCCTCCATAATCATTGTGACGTTTTAAATGTTTTACCTGATGTGCATGTTCTTTATATACTAATAAGACCTAAATGAACCTAGTCAAACAACAAAAAGCACTGTGCTCCCGAAAACATTAAGCACAAGTTTGTGGTTTCCGGTATCGCCCAGAGCCAGTCAACACTGAGACCACATCTCGAATTGAGCTGGCAATTGCCTAGTAGCAGCGCCGTAAACAAGCAAAAAGAAGAAGAAGAAATGTAAACTCTTTTTCACTGAAAAAATAATTCACAAAATAAACATGAATTATGTCACTATCTACCCGGACACCCTTTAGAATTTAATAATCAGTCAGTTGTTATTATTCACACCATACGCATCATATTTTTGTAGTTGTAGTAATTTTATATTAATAAATATTTTTTAAAAAGGCAACTTCGAGTATCTTTGATATATTTCATGAAATATTACTTTTTGACCGACGAACCCCGAACGGTGGTGGTATACAATTCGACTGTCTGCTTTTTTTTAATGTTTGACCGCGCGTTTTATATAATAAACGAACTCCGATTTTGATGATTTTTGATTCATTTGAAAGAGGAGGATTAAGAAATGGTCCCATATTCATAAAAACGCAAATCCAACATCCCTCTGAAAACCACCCCCAAAGGGGGTGTAGGGGCAAATTTTCTCGAAAATCGAAAATCTGAGTTGGTATAATTAAAGATAGGACAATATCCGGCAATGTTTAAAATGAACATTTTTTCAAAAGAGATACAGTTTTCAAGTAAGATGCATGTTAAATTCCCATATATATATATATATATATATATATATATATTTGCTATGTGGAGAAAGCCATGAAAGCCATAATTATTTGTAGCAACATTTATAATGAACATTTTTTCTGTTACGGTTTTCGAGATAAATCGGTGTTAAAATGGTATATATAAAATAAATAGAGCGTATTTCCGCAGCGATGCTTTGAGATCTCAATAATAACAACTACAAGCAAATAATATACGTGGGTATTGGGATAAGTACTGTCTTCATTAGTTTTAGTGAACGTTCAACGATTTTCGTGCCTAGTGTGACACTCAAAAGTGTGAAATAAATATTTTTTACAAAAAAATGGACCGACGTTATTAGCTGGTGCTACTGAAAATTATAAAATAATATTAATTCTATTGGTGCTGGTACTTGTGAAGTTGGTGCCAAAAGTTATCAATCTAACTGCAACTGCAATGATATTTAATGTCATTTCTAAAAATATACATAGACATACTGAGTGAAGTTTCATTATCTTATATAAGTAGTTAATGTAATGTTACTTAGTTTAAGTTAAAATATTATTGAAATCTAGAGACTTTTTAACGAGATTTGGAAAAATCAATTATAGGTTAAGTTGGTTGGATCAGAGAACTTATGTTGAATTTCAATTAATATCTAATGATAATTTCAAAAATATTGCTGTAAAAATTACTGTTGTCAATAAATTAAGAGTGGAAAGACTGTAATTCTGACAAACTATGTCTCAATTTATCTGCTTACGAGACTTGTTCGAGCCAATAATTGGAAATATTTTGAAAAACTCATACATTATTGCTGTAGGAATGGGAGGTATCAATAATTGAGAGTGAGAATAAATATTTTACAAATATACAAAGACCTTTTACTCTGTACCTTTATTACTTCAAATCAAATCTCATTTCATTATTTCGCTTGTTGACTAAATAAAATTCTTCAAAATATGTTTCATTATAACCTTCACATTCTCATTCTACACAAAATATGGGGTGGGTAACTTGAGGGCTCTCTGATTCATGTTGATAAGTTTATCTGATAAATAAAAAATATGTTTTGAACAACATAGACAGCAATATCAGACTACGAGTATCTGAGTGGAAATAACAAGTAATAGGAATACTATCCACTAACATAACATATTCCTTGCAAGTTGTTGAGCTTCTGATAGTCAATCCTATGATTCATCAATCCACTACCAGTAGACGAACTCAGCATATATATATGCAAGACATCCAAACATAAAACATAATTACTTATTGAAACAACAAGAAGTTTATGTGAGATGTTAACTTACCCAAATAATATAATATAACCCAGATTCCTTAAACAAAGAAACAGAATCTACTTAAGTATTTCTTCCTTCGGACTTCGGATGATTACTCATGATTTTCCAAGTTTTTCTCTGATCAATGTTGATTATTAAGATTTTTACCGCAAGTCTGTACAATGAGTAGTTTCCGAGATGCATCACTTTGCACGCTTAATTTACCAGGTAGGCATTAATTTAAATTCATATTCCAATATTATGTTTGACTGGTATGGATAAATCCTAATTTAATTAATTAATTATACACCGTCAGTTCCATGCTTAAGATTGATACAAGTATGAAACCAAATGAGGATTTTTACAAATATGACACTTCATTCTGCGATGAGCGGCAACAACCTTGAAATCATGATATATTCTGGAAGACTGATGCTATGTGGTAATCAATCTGATTGAGCAGCATGAAAACGCAATATGTCGACGAAAAAAAATCGTTCTTATTGCGGCACCCTTCGAAATGTAGGTTATTTACAAGCTAGGCATTAATTTACATTCATATTCTATAGGTACAAATACTTAACACAAAAAAACGTACATTTTCAATAGCCGAGATCCTCGAAAAGAGTACACGGGTAAAGCTTCAATGTGGAGTGCGATATATAAACAATTTCGCAGCCATCGTTATATCCAATTCAAGGTCATCCATTATATTCACAGATGTCCCGAATACCAGTTCACCCAGCTCAGCAACAACAAATACAAATGTCTTCATCACAACAAACACAAATGCAGGTGTTTCCCTCACAGTCAACTGGAGAACAAACCGTTTTGATAAAAAATCAAGAGTAACTCAAGCAACAAAAAATGACACAATAACAGCCTCGTAATAATCAGCATTTAACGAGGTTAATTTCCTCCAATGATGAGGAGGTGGAATGTATTAACAAAGATAATCCATGGCAAGTGGTGAAGAGCGTAAAGAGAAGAAGAACCATTGCAAGGCAAGAAAAAGTAGACGACACATTAACACAAAGCAATAGATACAGCTTTCTTCCCCAGGATGACAAAAATAAACAGAAAACAGACAGAAAAAATCACCAGGGGATCCGAATAGGAATCCAGTATGGACAAACGCAAAGCAAGAACAAAGTCTCCATAAAAATGCAGGACAGGAGAATGGGCAGGTGACGCAACGAGGGACACCAAACTTCCAAGCTTCCATGAGGAGGCGAAGTAAAACGGAGGGGAAAAGGTTTTAGTCGGTAAAAATCCGACACTGTGCCTGTCGGTTCGTCTTGAAGAATTGAAGATTTCCTACACCCCGACTAAAAAAAACTCACACACAAAATAAAATACACCCTCCAGTATTCGTATACGGTGTAACCAATTTTCCCGAAATGGTAAAGAAAGTAAACGACATCGTAGAAAAAGATCAATATACTACAAAGTCAATGGCCAATAATACATTTAAAACAAATTGTAATAGTCCAGATACTTACAAAAAACTTGATACATGAAAGATAATCATATAATCCATTAAAAAAATCAACTAAAATCTGAAAGGGTCTTTATGGTAATTGTAAAACACCTACATCATACTGTAGACACTACTGAAATAGAAATCGAACTAAAAGAAAAGGGACACATAGTGACAAACATCATTACTGCAAAGCACAGACAAACCAAGGAACCAATGAACTTGTTCTTCATAGATCTGGAGCCAGCGGAAAATAATAAAGATATTTCTACAATACAAAAACTTTATAACAGTCATATACAACCACCTATAACCAACTTATAATATCCGACAGTGTATGAGATGCCAACTGTATGGACACACCAAAACCTATTGTAACTAACCATATTCATTTTAAAAATGTACAGGATCACATATGACACAAAATTGTAAAAAAGTAAGGATAGTCCAGCTACATGTTGCCTTTGTGGTGGCGCGCATCCAGCAAATTACAAAAGATGTCAATACTATCACCGTCTATATAAATCAGACCAAAACCATACTAGAATAAGTATAAATCAAACACAACCTCAAAATATTGATAATAATAGGCCAAAAGTGGCAGCACATCAACACTTTACCTATGCCCAGGCAATACAAAATACCGAAGAAATCACCATAAACAGAAATGAAAATCTCAAGAATATCTAAACTTAAATAATGGCTAAGTTCCTTGGGATGCAAATTATGGATTCTACAAACAAATCATAAATCTAAATTCAATCAACTAATAAACATTTTAGTATCCAAGCTAAAAGAAAATCGTGATGGTTGAGAGACTACATTTCAAATCTTAACAAATACGATAACTCTGTATGACGACCGATTAAGAATGATCGAAAACCTATAACCACCAATCCTTCAATAAGAATTCAAAAGCCAATCATAGGACTGCGAGCACAAAGTAACAAAGATAAAGCAGAACTGTTTACAGACCACAAAAGAGTTCACACCATTTAAAGACACCCCCGACGAAAACATTCTAAACCACCTAGCCAACATAAATCCAACAATAGAAAATATAAGACTAGTAACCCCCAAAAGAAGTAAAGGCACAAATAACAAAGTTAAATAATAAGAAATCCCTGGCATGGATAAAATCACTGCAAAAATGTTAAGAAAATGCCCAAAAGGGGTTGGTATTATTAAATTATCTAATGCTATTTCTAAAATCAAATAGTGGTCTATGTAAATGAAAACAGCTGAGATAATTCTGATAGCTAAACCTGGTAAGAATATATCTGATGTGAGTCCCTATAGTATGGGTCTATAGCCTCCTATCCATTATCTCAAAATAATTAGAAAGACAAGCTTTCGACAACGTTTGGCATGATGAAATTCATTAAAAAAATAAATCTTCCTTACCTCTGCAATATTTTAACCTACTAAAATCGTATCTAAAAACCGACAGTTTAGAACAAGAGTTAATGAATAAACATCTGATAACAAATCTATTTTGTCAGAAGTTCCCCAATGTAGTTGTCGAGTGGTGGTGTATCAATTGTCAAATAAGAGTTGAATATACTCAAGTTAATGGAGTATCAGTCCTACACAGAAGGTCTCGACAATAATTTCGCGTATTCACTAAGAAGAAGTCCTCCAGGTACAGAGGTTAAAAGCTAGTTAGGTAAAAGATGTGCGTGAGTAAGGGAACCAGCCTTATTCACTAGTGTCGACTACTTGGGGAACAAGCCCAAGTAAGCCCTGAAGGAAGTAGGAGTGTAAGAGAGGCGACAAGCCTTTCTTACTAGAGTCAACTACTTGGGAAACCGGCCCAAGTAATCCCTGAAATATTATAGTCGACTACTTGGGGTACAAGCCCAAGTAAGCCCTGAAGGAAGTGAGAGTGTAGAAGAGTGAGAAGTCTCTTCTACTAGAATCGACTACATGGGGAACAACCCCAAGTGCGCCCTGAAAGTTAAAATTAGCGTGAGGGAATTTAGACAAGATAGCAAGACTAGTAGTGAAATAAAACTCTCGGTATATATGGAAAACCTGCAGAAGCTGACATGAATGTTTTCGGAATGAGTCGAAGAAATTGACTGAATTTTAATGCGAAGCAGCACGCCTTTTATACTGCTTATATGCTTAGCTATTGGTGGAAATTTATTTATCAAAGTCACCCTTTTTGGTTGTTACGCGATTTTCACTTCATGTCAGCTGGATACAGAACGACATTTATTTTTGATATTTAAAGGGTGATTTTTACAACAATAAATAATGTTGAATAAAAAGTAAGTGTCACAGGGTGATTTCTACAATTTTGAATTAATAATAAACTGAATAAAAACTGTGTCACAACAGTAGTGTTCTTGGATCATTCCTTTATTTGCTATTTACATCAGACTTTCCAGAAACAGTTAAAACTGTAACTGGAACCTTTGCAGATGATACAGTAATATTAGCAGTAGACCCAGACCCAGCAGCGGCTTCAACATATCTCCAAACTCACCTCAACTTAATACAAGGTTGGCTGAAAAAATGGAATATAAGAATTAATAAAACTAAATCACAACACGTCACCTTCACCCTTAGTGAAGTGCCCACCTGTGTTTATAAATAATATCCAAATACCTGAAGCAAAAGTAGTCAAATATTTGGGACTACACCTAGATAGTAAAATATGCTGAAGGGAACACATATTGAAAAAGAGAAAACAAATTGACTTAAAATTCAAAAAATTATACTGGTTATTGGGAAGAACATCAACATTGCCATTAGAGAACAAAATCCTTGTGTACAAAACAATTATTAATCCCATCTGGACCATCGGCATTGAACTGTGGGGATGTGCCAGCAAGTGTAAACATCATTCAAAGGCCTCAATCCAAAATTCTTAGTCATAGCTGACGAAAAAGTTGTTGAAGTCATACACGAATGAATTATCAAACAACATATCAAGCTCGAAATATATCCAAATCTCCTAGTGTAACTCTTACTTACAAACCAACCTAAGGAAAGACTCAAAAGGCATTGGCCAATCGACATGAAGTAAAATTCTGGATGGTTTCTCATTGGAGAAGCTTTTATCATGTTATTATTTTTTGAATCTTTAAATTTATATTCTGTCAACAATTTAGTCCATATAATGTAAATTCTGATATTCTGCTCAAATAAAAATAATTATATATTCTGTAGGTACATTTCTATAAGAAATCTACCTAAACAAAGGTCTGCACTATATAAATTGTATAAGTATTGATAATGATTGTGAATTTTCTCATATTCGTACCGAGTGATTCAATAAGGGTGATGAGGTACTGTATCTCAGGAACTAATAGTCGTAGAAGTTTTAAAAAAAAATCCTCCAGTGGAAACCGACCAAGGAAAATTGATGGAAATATTTTATAAATTCATACGTCCACCGCTAGGGGGCGTAATAGCTTCGATCGTATAAAAAATGCGATTTCTTCGAGAATTTTACAATATAAAACCACCAATGCTATTCTGGTTCGGCTGGCAGGCTTTATGAAGTTAACCGTTTTTTAAATGTTTTCTCCGAAATCTCAAATAGAACATTATGAAAATTTCATTAGATTCGGAAAGTAGATCAAATTTGCATGACCCTATCTTCCTTCGTTTAAAAGTTACGGCTAAAACGATATTTTATTTAAAATTCGTAGTCAAGCATGCCATGGACAAATGAAAAAACAGTTTAAAAATTGGTTCTCATTTTAATTTAATCACAATAATAATGATATAACATAACAAACAAGAAAACAACAAATTTAACAAATTAACATTATTAAACAAACTTTGCTATTTAAAAAATTTAACGTTCTAAATATTCAAAATGTCCACTGTTATTGGCCAAGCATAAATTATGTCTTTCGGTTGTGAATCATACACTAACTTTAATTTCGGCAGCAGAAATGTTTCTTCCCGAATTCTAAATTTCATATCATCTGCTGTTGTTGGACGGTCTCTATAAACCTACCCCATAAATAAAAATCCTGCACCTTAAGGTCGAGAGACATCACCGGCCAAGGAAAAATGCTTTTCCTACATATCCATTTATCCGAATACTGCCTATTTAATTATTTTAACATTTCAAGCATAATGGTCTGGTCATCCATCCTGTTGGAACCACATGTTCATTCTGTCCTCCAGAGGAATATCTTCTAACATTATGGGTAACTCGTTTTCCAAAGATTACAGATAAGTTATGTCATTTAGATACTTTTCAAGAAAATATGGCCAATTATTCTTCCACCGAAAATTCCGCGTCATCGATTTTGAAATTCAACTTCCCTTAACCAGTGAGGATTTGTTAAATGAGGGTCGGCATTAATATAAGCTAGCATATTTATATCTAATGTTAACTTCGTTTCTTGCTCTCCGTACTCTATATGGGGCTGCGACAGGCGGACATGTCCCGTCTCCTTCAATCGTTTAGCTAATCTTTTGAAAAAAATTCTTCAATGATGACGTCATTCAAGATGTCTAAATGCGTATTCTCTTTTGGCAATAGCGGCATTTTGCAAACATTCGAAATTAACTGCAAACATATCAAAAGCTTCCTCGTTCGTATAGGGTATTTCTAAAATTTTAATTAGGCATTTTACATTTCAATCTCAAAGAATAAACTATCTATTTGTGTAAAATCACAGTTTTCATAAAAACTGTCAACCAAATCTTTTCACGACCTTCTAAGAAATTGGATATTTTTGAATTTTGCTACTTACTCACAGGCGACACAGACAAGCTTTTGATATTTGGCTGAATTATAAATAGGTAATTTTGGAAATAAAATTAAAACGAGATATCAAATCTTATTTTGGAAAAAAGCGCTATTATTATTATTATTGTCGTGATTAAGTTGAAATGGTAACGAACGTTAGTGTGGCTTAGTTGGTGAATGAAATATTCTTTGAGCCGTAAGAATGATGATATTTATGGTCATGCCGTTTGGAAATATTGTGTTGTAAATTTGATCTACTTTCCGAATCTAATAAAATATTCATACGGTTCGACAACTGAAAGGCTTAATTTATGCGTGCCCAATGACGGTGGACATTTTAAATGTTTAAAACGTTAAACTTTTAGAATAGTAAAGTTTGTTTAATAATGTTAATTTGTTAAAATTGTTGTTTTCTTGTTTATTATATTATATCATTATTGTTGTGATTAAATTAAAATGAGAACGAAGTTTTAACCTGTTTTTTTCGTTTCTCCATGGCATGCTTGTCTACGTAATTAATTTTTTTCTTAATTTATTAGCAATTTACATTCTATGGGCTAATTTGTTGGCTTAGAACCTGAATATACAGATTTAAAAAAAACAATAAATAAGAACATGATGAAAGGCTTCTCCAATGAGAAACCATCAGGAATTCTACTTCAGGTCGATTGGCCAATGCCTTTTGAGTCTTCCCACAGGTGGGTTTATGAGCAAGGGCTGCACTAGGGGATTTGGATGTATTTCAAGTTTGGAATGATGTTTGCTACTTCTTTCGTGTATGACTTCAATAACTTGTTTGATACCAAGGTCATCGTGTAGCATCTGGTTGGACACGTATTAAGGGGGCGTCAAATATGGCTCTAAGAATTTTGGATTGAGACCTTTGGATGATGTTGCTGGCACATCCCCACATTTCTATTACTTAAGTCCAGATGGGCCTAATAATTGCTTTATAAAGAAGAATTTTGTTCTCTAACCACAATGGTGATCTTCTTCCCAGTAACCAGTACAAATTTTTGAATTTTAAGTCAATTTATTTTCTCTTCTTCAATATGTGTCCCCTCCAGCATAATGTACTGTCTAAGTGTAGTCCCAAATATTTCACAACTTTTGATTCAGGTATTTGGATATTGTTAATGAACACAGGTGGGCATTTGCGTTTTCTGAGGGTGAAGGTGACGCGTTGAGATTTGGTTTCGTTAATTTTTATATTCCATTTTTGTAGCCATTCTTGTATTAGTGTGGGATGAGTTTTAAGATTTGTTGAAGCAGCTGCTGGGTCAGAGTCTACTGCCAATATCACTGTATCATCTGCAAAGGTTCCAGTTACAGTTTTAGCTGTTTCTGGAAAATCTGATGTGAATATTAAATACAGGAAGGATCCAAGAACACTGCCTTTGGGAACTCCTGAAAAAAATAGGTTTGAAATAAGATATATCTTCATTTACTGTTGTTCTAAACCGTCGGTTTTTTAAATAAGATTTTAGTAAGTTGAAGTATTGTAGCGGTAATGAAGATTTAATTTTGTCAATGATGTTAATTTTGTTAATGATGGTATCATCATGCCAAACCTTGTCGAAAGCTTGACTCACATCCAGGAATGTTGATGTGCAATATTTTTTTATTATTTGAACAATTCTGTGGCACTGTTGTGTTATTGAATGCTCGTGTCTGAATCCAAATTGTTTCAGGAATTTCAGGAATTAAATTACCATTTTCTGTTATTCTTCAGAGTAACAGTCTTTTTAATAATTTAGAAATAATGGATAGGAGGTTTATGGGCCTATAGGAGCTCATATCAGATACATTCTTACCAGGCTTAGGTATCATAATTATTTCAGCTGTTTTCAGTTGCACAGGCTAGTATTTGATTCCAAAAATAGCATTATAAATATAAGTTAATAATACCAACCCCTTTTTCTTTTAACATTTTGGCAGTGATTTTATCTAAGCCTGGGGATTTCTTATTATTTAACTTTGTTATTTCTGTCTTTTCTTCTTTTGGGGTTACCATCTTATAATTTCTGTTGTTTTATTTATGTTAGCTAGGTGGCTTAGAATTTTTGGGTCGGTGCTATTATTATATTGTGTGAAACTTTGGTTAAGTGGCCTACGAAGAGATCTGTTTTTTATTTATAACTATTTGCCCACGGTCCTATGATTGGCTCTTGAATTTTTATTGGACGATTAGTAGTTATAGGTTTGCGATCATTCTTAATCGGTCTCCATATATCTACTAAGATTTGAAATGTAGTCTTTAAACCTATCATCACGACTTTCTTTGAGCTTTGATTTTAAAATATTAGTTAGTCGATTATTCTTAGATTTATCTGCTGGTTCGTGAGTTCGCTCTCGCTCCTCTTTTCAATAATGAGGTTTTTAATTTCTAGTGAGATATTTGTTAGCTTTGGTTGACTTTTGAATTTTAGAGTGGCTTGTTTAACTGCTTGTTGTAATATGGTTGTTAATATTTCAAGGACGTCCTCTACTTCATTTGGTTTTTTTAGTCTAATATTTAAGATCGTGTGATTGCTTATTAGATCTTTGTAAGTATCCCAATTAGTTTGTTTGGTTATGTAATCTGTGATTATTTTTTTTTATTGACAATAGTTGTTGTTACTGTTATTATTATAGGTGTACGATCAGAGGATAAATCGTAGCATGGTACAATATCTAAATATGATTTTGAGATACCGTTGACGACGAAAAAATCCAACAGATCTGGAGTCTTATTTGGATCAGTAGGCCAGTAAGTTGGAGTACCCGTAGATAGAAATGTGTAACTTCTTTCATGAAGAGCTTTAACCATATCTCTACCTTTGGTTGTAATAAGGCGGGAACCCCAGCATGTATGTTTACTATTAAAATCTCCACCTGCTGAATTTAGGTCCTAATGTTTGAAAGAAATTTTGGAAATGTTATTTTTTTAGATTATGTTTTGGCGGACAGTATAAATCAGCTACACTAATGTCGTAAGATAATTTTCCAACTTTGATAGATGTGGCCTGCAAGTGATCTTCTTCATATTTAAAGAGTTCGTAATGATTAATTGTTTCTTTTATAAGTATGGCTGTTCCTGCAAGGGCTTTTCACTTACCAGTACTATATCAATCATGTTTTGGTTGAGAAAAATATTAACTTCCATATGTTTACATAATCCATTTGCATTCCAAAATGCTATCCTAAGGAACTTAGCCATTATTTAAGTTTGGATATAAGGGCGGAAAGCATGTTGAGTACCATGCTGTTCTGTTGAATTAACTTGTTGAACATATTTTTGAAGTCATCCAGGAATTTACTCATTATATTCTTGAGATCTTCATTTGTGTTTGTGGCGTTATTCTCGGTATTTTGAGTTGTCTGGGCATAGGTAAAATGTTGATGTGGTGCCTCTATTTGTGTTTTTTTGGTCTATTATTATCTATATTTTGAGGTTGTGTTTAATTTATACTTATTCTAGTATGGTTTTTGTCCGATTTATATAGACGGTGATAATATTCACATCCTTTGTAGTTTGCTGGGTATGCTCCGCCACAAAAGCAACATGTAGCTGGAGTATCCTTACTTTTTTTACATCTTTGTTTCATATGTGATCCTGCGCATTTTAAACGTGAGTATGGTCTATTGCAATAGGTTTTAGTATGTTCATACAGCTGGCATCTCATACACTGGGGAATATCATAACTTTTTCTGGATGGTTCTATCTGTTATGAAGTTTTTGAATTGTAAATACATCTTTATTTTTTTCCGCTGGCTCCAGATCTATGAAAAACAAATTCATTGGTTGCTTGGTTAGCCTGTGCTTTGCAGTAGTGATGTTTCGCACTATGTGTCCCTTTTCTTTCAATTCGTTTTTTATTTTTTATTTGTGTCTACATTATTATGTAGGTGCTTTATAATTATCCTAAAGGCCCTTTCAGATTTTAGTTGATATGTGTGATGGAATATATTATTATCTTTCATGTATCTTACTAGTTCTCTGTAAGTATCTGGATTATTAAAATTTATTGTAACTATATTATTGGCCATTGACTTTTTTGTATATTACTCTTGTTCTATGATGTCGCTTAGTTTCTTTACCATTTCGGGAAAGTTATTCACACCATTCACGAATACTGGGGTCTTTGTATTTTATTTTGTGTGTCTGTATTTTGTTTATTTTCTTCGTCCTGGGAAAAAACGCTGTATCTTTTGCTTTGTGTTAATGTGTCATCTACTTTTTCTTGCCTTGCAGTGGTTCTTCTTCTTTTTACGCTCTTCACCACTTGCCATGGATTATCTTTGTTAATACATTCCACCTCCTCATCAATGGAGGAAGTTAACCTCGTTAAATGCTGATTATTACATTTTTAATCAAAACAATTTGTTCATCAGCTGATTGTGAGGAAAACACCTGCATCTGTGTTTGTTGTGATGGGAACATCTCTATTTGTGGTTGCTGAGCTGGGTACATTGGCGTTTGGGACATCTGTGAATATATTGGATGACCTTGATTTGGATTCAACGATGGCTGCGAGACTGTTGGCGTGTTGTTTATTCCAAAGGAATTCCTCGAAGGGAACATTTTTATAAATTTCATTCACATATACTGTTTTATCTATAAGGTTCAATCAATTCTCAAAAGTTTTGATGATAAGACTAATTAGATTACAATGCTTATATATCGCACTAGACAATGAAAATTTACACGTGTACTCACTAGTATATCCACGAACGAACTGAAATTTAAATAAAATATTCTTTAAGCCATAACTATTAAACGAATGAAGATATGGTCATGCTAGTTGGACATATTCTGTTGCAAGTTTAATCTACATTCAGAATTTAATAAAATATTCATACGGTTTCATTTGAGATTTCGGAGAAAAAATAAAAGAAGAGCTAACTTTATAAAACCCGCCCCCTAGCGAGGGCGGTAAGAACCAGAATAGCATTGATGGTCCTATATTTTATTCACTGAACTATTCTTACTTGAACCAGACCTTGTTAACAAAATTCCGTTAAATCAATCTTAAGTTAAAGATACTTATAGTCCAAAAAGTTTAGCATTCCCTTCCGTCTTTATTTCACGTCCTACAATAAAAAATCATATATCAAAAAGATGGACTATTATGTCGACATTAACGTGAGGGTATTCATTTCTAAACTTATATTGGAAAATTTTCAAAAAAACGCTTTTTTTATACGATCGAAGCTATTACGCGCCCTAGCGGTGGACATATGAATTTAAAAAATATTTCCAGCAATTTTCCATGGTCGATTTCCTCTGAAGTATTTCACCCTTATTGAATCACCAGGTACTTACTGTTGTATGACATATTAACATAAGTGTGTGAATATGTCGTAAGATGATTTAGATTAAATTCCAAATTGAATCTATTCATTTATGGAACGGTTTTGTAAATATTTCAGAGAACACAAGTCTGAGAGACACGCCAAAAATTGATTAACTGCTTTTGAAATAATCAACCAATACTCTTCGCAATCAACTGAAAAGGATTCAAATAGCGTAGATTCAAATAAGTTTTTCTATATCTGCATTGCTGCGTATTTCTTTCTAGGAGCTTTGAAAATAAGAATTACCAAGTTATTCAAACGAACCGAAACTGAGAATTATTGAAAAGTGCGGAAATGTTCAATTCACTTATGTCATTTCCAAAGGTTGCCTGCAAAACGATGTTCAAAAATATTTCTTCGGACACAGAGACATTTTAAAGTTTCGCATATCTACGTGCTACAGTTTCAATGTTTTTTTTATATCACTCAATATTGTTTTAACAGGGAAATGTAATGGATTTTAGATTTTATATAAAATATACTTAAAAAAATAACTTTGATCTGGCATGGCGTTATAGAACATCCTGTAATAATGTGACTAATTTTAAAATATGAAACTCAAACCTTACTACAGTTTTCCTACTTATGTTATTTTGATATATTTTATAATAACAGATCTACTGAACATTATCATATTAACCCTGTATGTTAAGGTGCTGCCCCGGACGCCACTGAACTATAAATTTAATAAAGTAAGGGCTAAACTCTACAAATAACACTGCCAAATTACAAAAAACTAGGTAAAGGGTATTTAAAAAGATATATTTCTTTAAGTTTAACACCCTGATCTTGAAGACGAAGCTTTTGCAGGTCCATGTTTACATGAACTTTTTGTGTTTAAATCACTCAAAGAATCTGCCAAAATCTCGGAAACTACTCATTGTAGTCTTGTGGTAAAAAACTTAAAAATTGTGACCATCATACCAGAATTCTCGACTCGATCCCAAAACAGGATATGTTATTGGTACTAGGCGATTTCAATGCCAAACTGGGTAGAGAAGACTGGTTAAGACCACATGTTGGACGACACAGCCTACACGATACAAGCAACAACAACGGACTAAGGGTAGCAGATCTAGTAGGACAACAATCTCATGGTCAAATCTACTATGTTTGAACATAGAGATATACATAAGCAGACGTGGGTATTCAATGATGGTGTCACAAGAAACCCAATAGATCACATCCTAATAGATTCCAGGCACTCAAATAACATCATAGACGTTAGAAGTAAAAGAGGAGCTGAGGCGGACTCGGACCATTTTCTTGTATGTGCCAAAACAAGAATAAGGATCAAGAAACAAACGACAGGCTTACAACAAGCAAATAAGACATCTAGGGGAGAAAAGAGAGAACATCAGAAAAAACAAATACAAGATATCGAAGATAGTGGAGGACATAATAACAGTTTCTTCAAAGAAACATCTCGCATTAAAACGGGCTTTAAACCACAAACAAGTAATATAATACGGAAAGATAATGGTGAACTGATGACCGGCATTACAGAAGTATTAAAAACATGGAAAGAACATTTTCAGAAACTCCTCAATATAACAAAGGACGACACAACAAATATACAGGTGTACCTAACCGCCGAAATAGCAACCGAGAAACCAACACTAGAAGAAGTGACGAAGGCCATACAGTGCTTAAAAAACCATATAGCGCCAGAAAATGATACTATCTCCTCTGAATGCTTGAAAATCGGATATCCAGCACAGCGAAGCATTGCCGCAAAACTGGAAACAGAGTGTTAATATACCCCTACACAAAAAAGGAAGCTATCAGGTATGTAAAGACTACATCAATACTGCATATAAATTTCTTTCAGATGTAATTCTAATCCGCCATAACACCATACGCGGAAGAATTTATAGGTATCAGTGCAGCTTTAGTCAGGGCCGGTCAACGACGGATCAAATCTTCACTATCCGCCAAATCGTCGAAAAACACTGGGAATTCGATAATTCGATAAGGACCTCCACCAACTATTTATCGACTTCCAACAAGCCTATGATAATGTGATAAGAGACCATGTATGGTTAGCAATGGCAGAATGTAGGATCCCAAAGAAAATAATCAATATTACAAAAGTGTGCATGGAGGGTAGCCAGTGCTGTGTTAAAGTTTGGAAGAACATGTCAGAAAACTTTATGGTGAACAACGGCCTAAAACAGGGTGATATTATGTCTCCAATATTATTTAATATCGTTTTAGACGCAGCGATAAAACGGAGTAACATCGATGTAGAAGTTTTTTCAAGCAGTGGACCAAACCTGATACCGGCAGATGATGTTGTCAGTAAAATTATTATTTTTTTAATCGACGGATATTTCCGGCATACAAATAGTTTTTATTTTCCCATGCCAAACGATGCCTCGTAAGAAGGAAGTTCATGTGATCGAATTTAAATGTTTAGCATATTTTTTATTTATTCTAAAACAGTGGCGCTCCATTCATTTCTTCAAAAATAATTAGTCCACACCCCGGAAGGACGCCACTGGTGTAAATAAAAATAACCCTCAATTAATTATGAGAAAATGCCTTTTGATGCTAGAAAGACATGTACCAACGTTCATAAAAATATCTCGAATGATGTAAAAGATATGATGGAAAAACATTTTTTCCTTATACCCTGTATCTCAGTAAGGAAGCATTTATGAACATATTTTTATATAGGAAACTAGGGTTTATTTTAGACGTAGAATCACCCCTTAGAATATGTGTCAGACACCCTGTATATTAAGACATAATGTTGTATCTAACGCTCATATTAGATATTTATAACAATTATTAATGCAGTTAAAGTTTGCTGTGCGACGTGGTGTTTTTTCGAAATCTTTTATCTGTGTAGATGTACTGGAAACTTCATAATATACAGGGTCTTTCAAAATATATGTGCAGGACTTGAGGATGTGATAGCTCGTACCGAAATATGAAAAAAAAGTTTATAATAACTTACCCTCTAAAATGCACCATTTTCGAGATACAGGGTGTTGAAATTGAGAATAAAATCCGTTTTTTGTGAATATCTGCGCAACCGTTTATCGTATAGAAAACAGCTTTTGTAAGCATTTTCCACTTACAATAAGCTAAGTTTTGGGTCATAAAAAATGTTTGTCAAGTCATAACTGGTGAAGATTTTGAAGGAGAAGTGAGTGTTTTTGTCCTCAATTTCTACGCCAATAGAAAAAGTACAGTTTTGAGACGCCCATTTGAACAGACAGTGTTTTCTACACAAAAAAGGTACTTTGATCGTGAGCTCTAAAGTTGACCGTTTTCGAGAGAAATCAACTTTTATGTTGAAAAACACGGTCATTTTTTTGAAATATTTTTTTATTCAAAACTAGCTATCGCCCGCGTGCTTCACCCACGTGGATCGTTGTTTGCAAATTTTGGAGCTTTTTCTTGGCTCCACAAATCCTGTCTATCTATCTTGCATCTTTTTTTATATGAAGAGCAATGAACCGTATGCAAAGTTTTGTAAAACTGTTATATACATCTCATATTGTAATTTTATGTATTAAAAATTGAAAAACGGCCCTTAGGAATGTATTTATGGAAATGAATGTAAACGTTAAATTTCTTACAGGATAGTATGCACTCGTAAACATAACAAAAATCAGAACAAAAAAGTATTAATATAATGAGTAATCCATGATTATTTTTTCACAATATGATGCATGTTATGTAAATTAAAAGTATTCGCTTACAAAGTAATCAGTCGTATGAACCTAAAAACTACCTGATATGAACTTGATAACAAAATGTTTACCATAACAAAGTACATGATTCTTAATACTGAAAATCGTTGTAACTTCGCAGTTACAAAAGTAGCCTTTTAAAATGAAACTTTGAAAGGAACAGAGTATTATTTTCGCAAAACCAATAACTCATAATAGTTATTATACTGTGTCAAGGAACACATGAAATCAATATGTCTCTGAGTAAATATATGATAAAAGTTTGTTAAATATAATTTATCATAAAAAAAATGTGATTATAAACATTAATTTAACATAAGAGCCATCATCTTTGAGCAGGTAGTGTATAATACTTATTGTAAATTTGCAAAAATGATTATGTTTCATTCTGATTGCGTAGTTATATTAGCAAATTGCTAACGGTTTTATTTTAATTTTCTAAAACATTGGGGTTTAAAAGGTTAAGACCAACTATTTCTATCTTCAATCTTATTCCATTGCAAAGTTGAAGTGGATACAAGTTCTTAAGTAATATGATGACAAAACCTTTTTTAAAGCGCAGGTCATGTGGTGGGAAGCCAATAAGCTCTAATGAATTCAAAAATTCTGTTGGAAAGTGGACTGCTTTCTATGTCAGCATCCCCCATAAAATATAACTGAAGAAATATCTCAGTTTCGTCAGAAAGGGGTAGCAGGGACCCAGCTTCGTGATATATTTTTTGTCCTTGGATCTTGAACGTTGGCATAAAACCACCTTCAATGATTTCCTTTGCTCCAAACGACGTCATTTGGAAGCAGCTGTTGTATTCTCGAATGTTTTGTAGAAAGAGTTTCAATTCTGGAGTTGTTCCTGACGTGATTTTTAAGAGGTGTTAATTTTATTTTTCCATTAGAGCAACACATTGAAGGAGTTTCTGAATTGAATTTCAGCGCAGAACAAAATGGACAAACAATCGTCATATCTCCAATCAAAACCTTAGAGTGTATGTGATAATCGACATCTGGTTCATAATGTAGACCTGCTAATTCCAGATCAATTGCCACTCGTTGGCATCGCTGCAAATTTTCTTCGTTGGATTTATTTTGACGATGTCTTTTCTGTCTTCTTAAATCATTTGTTTCACGGCCAACAGATGGCCTTTTTTGGGTGGCATGTTGATATAATCGTCGGAGATCGTCATATGTCGAATGCGAATTAGAAAAATATAGTAGGACGATCAACAATTATGAAAAACCCGCAAACAATAATTTTCATAGCTAAGATATCTTATTGCTGATCTATAACTATAACATATTAATTGCAAACAAGTAATCTTCGATCGAGGAGAAATTTGTTTTATTGTATGTGTACTAACTTTGATTCGAATCAATCAAAGCTTGATAAAACTTTGCAATTTGTGTTTAAGGGAGTAGAAAAATCGTGGAAACCGACACGAAATGTCCAAAATGACATTTGGTTAGTATTAGATATTAAGAATAGATAGTTATATTACAAATATAGATATACCTAAATAATAAGGTAAATATAATAAAATAAAATATGTCTACGACACGTCCGAGAGCCCATGGAGTATGTGTGTAAAATTTGGTGACAATACGTTGTGGATTTGTATGCGTAACAAAAAATCGTGACTTGCTTTTCTAGTATAGAAGATTGATTGATGTAAACGTTAGAACAAGTAACAAAAGCAAAAATTGTCCGTGTTTTTTTCAACATAAAAGTTGTTTTATCTCGAAAACGGTCGACTTCAGAGCTCACGACCAACAGTACCTTTTTGGTGTAGAAAACATTGGCGGTTCAAATGGGCGACTCAAAACCGTACATTTTCTATTATCGTAGAAGCAAACTGCCACCAAATCTTCACCAATTACGACTTAACAAAAACAAATTATTTCTCAAAGCTTAGCTTATTATGAGTGGAAAATGCTTACAAAAGTTGATTTTTCCGGAAATATTCACTTAAAAACGAATTTTTGTTTCTAATTTCAACACCCTGTATCTCGAAAATGGTGCATTTTAGAGGGTAAATTATTATAAACTTTTTTTCATATTTTTGGATCTAGATGTTTTTGACCGAATTCAATAAAGGGAAGAAACAAAATTTGTTTGTATGTCTGTCTTTTCTAAGCATCTATGGTCGCGTGTTTCGTATTTCTCTCCAATAATAACCACACAAGGTGGTAGAGGTTTTGTTGTAAACTCTATTTTTTATAGTAAAATAGAAAAGTGATCACTTAGGAAATCCTTCACATTGAGAGTTTTCAAAAACTTCTAGGTTTATAGAATTAGAACCCTTGGAAAAGGGACTTTTCGAAGAATATGTAAGTCATTTCAATGAAACTTGAGATTTTATAGGCCGACTTCCCAAACAGAAGAGATAGCTATATAATTCGACTGTTTGTCTGATTTTTGACCGACTTCCCAAAAGGAGGAGGTATACAATTCGATTGTGTGCTTTTTTTTATGTCACTTTGCGTTTTTCACGAAGTTGCTCCGATTTTGATATTTTTTTTATTTGAAAGAGGGCTGTTAACAGTTTGTCCTATTAAAAGAAAAATCGATATATCCTTCTCCACAACAACTTACACCAAAGGGATAGAGTGTAATATTTTTCAAAAATCGAAAATATAAGATTAGAAAATTAAACAGAGACCATATCAGGTAATGTTTTAATTGCACATTTAAAAAATAAGGCTTCTGAGTTATAGCAGTGAAAAGTCTGAAATATGTGTATTTTCGCAATATTTTGAAATCTGTGAATCTAAGTGAACGTTGAACAATTTTAATGACAAAAAATAGGAATGACTTTATTATTTGGTGCACTGAAAAATACAAAATAATATTATTATCGTCGCATCAATAAAAAATAACTTTTTACAAAAAGTATTATCTACCGGCTGTGTTAGATGATGATGAAAACTACCAAGTAGAACCAGAAATCTAAGAAGGGCGTAAATTCATATTAGCCGACGATCCTCATTGTCATAGTACATAAACTGATCCTCATTATTACCTATTGTTCCAAATATAGATAAGTAATACAAGTGTGTGTCCCTTGATATATTCCCAGGCCCAGATTAAGATATCCCACGATGTAGTGTGGTATTTGGCATAATCGCCTTCATTATCGTGATTTTTATAAATGTTTTTATGTTATATATCATAATATATTGTATATACATAAAAAAATCTCAATTATATTCAAGCGATTTTTCTTAATACTTATCTTAACCAATTATACCTATATATGAAACAAAATGTAATCGCTAGGGCAGGTACAACTCTGCGTAGACTGCCTGCTGATAACTGTTTGGTGATTTACAACCAACCCTCTTAGATTTTTGGTCGCACTATACTAGAATTTTATAAACTCACTTTTGCGTGAATCAAATAAAATCTTATTACACAACATAATAATTTTCGATATGGATATTCCAAGCAGCTGACTAATGAATCAATTAAATCATTTTAGAAATCCAACATATCTATCTCCTTCAAATTACCGTCTGTATGGGTCAGAGAGATTTTTGTTCCAAAATCTAAAATTAAAAAAAATCAAAACAAGATAATTTCCAGAAAATGTAATATTTATGTAGTTTGATGTAATTGATTCCATTAATAGATACCTACCTAACTGTTACTTCATCTATTACCATTATCAATCGAATACATATTATTTTGTATTTTTCATTGTAATACCTACTATAGATTGTTTTACGAATAATGTTTGGTTGCCTTGAAAACACGAAAAACAGATCAATTCAACAGAGAGTAAATCAGTGGCTTAACGATTTCGAGATAAAGTATGGTATCCAAATTTTTTTATACGCTTCAAGGAAGTTCATATAGTTAGGGAAAGAAGTATTGATTGTTTAAATAAGAAAATAATATGAAAGATTTTTCATGAACAAAACTGCAAAAATATAAAATACAAATTTATTGCTTGAGTTTTAAAATATAAATTTATTCATCTGAATTCTATAAAATAAATATTGCATTGTTTTCGGACATACGAGCAGCGTCTTATCATAGTATAGTAGTAGTCGTAGCTTAGTTCGACAAACGTAATAGAGAATTTTATGTTAATGAGATGCGATGAGAATTATAGCTTGATGTACATAGCTCGTGAATGATTACACGCATTAGCCATCATTCGTGAAACAAACTATTATAGCCTTTCATAGTGTTTGTTACATACCCACCTGTGCTATACCTAAATCAATAAATATTTCAAAAATTTTGTTTAAACAAGTTACATGCATGTTTGTATCTGCTCCGCATGCCAAAAATTATGCAATCGTCTTTGTTAGAAGTCAATTTTGATATCACCTAACTTTGACTAAGTTTAAATTGCGAACAACCCGTGAGCTATAATTACATCAACTTCAGCATATATTATCAAACAGCAACTACTTAATAAGCAACCGCTTTATGAAATACGATTTATTGCATCTAGCAACCAATTAAAGTTGTTACGCAAAAACAATGCTATAACAATAGGGTAGCCTTTTTTACAAAACAAGCATGCCTAGCACGCTGGTGGCTAATATGCTGAATTTCATGTAATTATAGCTTACAGGTTGCTCCGAAGAGGCAGCACTGTTTTCAGTTGTGACTTCATCACAGCCACATTTATAAGATAGCAAAATTGAAGTTTGACAGCAACGATTGCACAATTCTCTGCATTCGCGTTGTGGTTGCATGTTACATGATAAGCGTGTCGGACTATATTCCCAACCTAGCAAGCTTACACTCAGGGCACCAATTACTTTATTTATAACTAGCAAATGCCCGCGACTTTGCATGCGGGAATCCTCTAGAAGTTACGTCCCAAGAAACCTCATCAACTATATCAATTCTTAGATTTATAGATGAAGGCCTGAATTGAGAAAACTCTAGGCTCTGAAACACCATATTACACGATAGGATTTTTAATTTTATGTCATGTCCACCTTGTAAATTTTGAAAATAAATGCCATTCTCGCTATCAACGTCCCAAAAACCTCAACAACCTTTATTTTAAATTCATTTACCCCATACCACCCCCACAGGGGATGATTATCTGAAAATCACGGAATAGATGTTACAAAATTTTAGGTCGAAATCTCTATTTAATTTGTTATTATTTTAGTATAATTTGTATACGTCCAATTTTATTTTCCATATAAGATAATACAAATTTAGATTTTTTACAGAAATTAGGACTGGTATTGTCACTTAGGCTTGAAGAAGGGTAAATTGGGCCCGAATCGTCGCTGCAATAAAGATATTCGAAACAACCTGTCCATATCGACAATTATTGAATTCCCCTAATATAAACTAGGTTGGACAAAAGAAAACCTGCTATCTCTATTTAATATTATATCTCCATAAAACAAGTACCTCATTAAGATTGGGATTTCTGGATGTGAGTTACCCTATGTCCATTTCAGAACCCCCCAAAACGCGTATGCAACATGTCATAATGATCGGTTGAGTAGTTAAAGCATGAAAGCATAACAAACAAACTCACATTCGCCTTTGTAATATTAATTAGGATAATTATTATCGCTTAGCATGCTTATATTATTGTTACGATATCATTTCAGTGTTTTCAACAAATGTTCACATAACCTAGCTAGCGTCAGTTAGTAATGTCATAGTATATTATGACTCTCTAATTGTTAGTTTTTTCAACAACTATCAGCAATAAAGTGTCGATTACTTCAACTTGATCCTCGCATGCAATTTGAATTAGCTTTCTTTGCCTAGATATACATATATAAACTTTCTTTCTCTAATTTATGGCATTTAACGCTACCAAATGAAAGTTTCACATAATGTCGGTATAGAATAGCAGACACCACCACTAAACAGTTAATAAACTCGATAAGTGTGTTGTAAGATTGGCAGGCGAAGACATTATACAGAAAAAACTTTTTATCGGTATTTCTATAAATAATTATTTATAATCCACTGTGTTCTCTATTGGACCCGTTCTTACAGATAATGTAAATTGCTCTTACCATTTTGCGGTGGAGACATCGCCGCATTAAGCATCAACATATGCAAAATGTGCGGAATTTATATATTTTTTCAAATATTATCATGAGACACTTAAAATCGCTGTTTTTTTAAATGTATGTATTAGACTCATTTATTTTTGTGCATTCAAATAAAGACATATTTAATGATTCACAACATGTACATAAACATAAGACAAGGTTCAAAATAGAAATCATCTCTGAGAAGTGTATTTTCACATAATATATGTAATAACGCAATAATGCTTATAGCGTCGTAAAAATATTAAACATTTCTCCGACAAGAGTGAGAAAACTATCAAACAGCCTAGCAAAAATGTTGTTAAAAAATATCTACTGAATAAAGTTTATTATTCCTTGCTCGGGGTTTTTGAGGATACAGACAGGTTGTTCATTGATTTAAACTATATGTAAGAATTACTGGATTTGTTTTTATTTTTCTTATAATGTACTTTTTATTTTATAGAGTATTAAATAATCTATCTATCTGTCCATCTATCAAGGATATTTTGAATGACCTGAACCAAAAGCTAGATTTGCACATATTTACCTATATTACGAATTCTAAAATTGAAACATGTAATACAAATATTTAATGAATAGCTCTTAAATACTTCAAACTTGAAACAACTTTCATAATCATAATAGTATAGCAAGAAAAAAAAAGAATTAATCTACTACATAATAACGTAACGTTAGTATGTCTTTTCAAAACGAAGAGCTAAATCAAGGAATATATTTTTTTGAAAATTGGCCATTGAGCGACTGAATATATATTAATAAATTAATAAAGCACATGATTACATTTCGCAATTTAAAAAAATAGCAACTGCAATTAAATTAGTAATAGAGCAATTAATTGTCAACCAAATATAAATTAGTTATTATTATTAAAGGTAGATACGAATTTATGCACTTTGTTTTCTATTTCATCAAATATTAAAAAAAATATTCAGATATTCTAATATGCCAGTTGAATGAAGTAAATCGTTTTGAAAGCAGTTTTTACCACAACGAAATTCCATTAAAGTAGCTTTTGACAATCCCTCGATCTTTGTTGGATTCGAAATATATATTTTATCATGCTTCATAATTATTCCTTTTCCTGTAATATTGATTAATAGTTTTGGTTAATTATTATGTTTTCATTTCAAAACTCCACACCTCTGATTTGTCAAAATGTGAACATTAAAAATATTTTTTTACGAAAAATTGTACCGACGTTATTAGTTGGGGCACTGAAAATACGAAATAATATTAATTCTATTGGTGCTGTTAGTTTCGAAGTTGTGCAGTTGCAAATAGATTGATAACTTTTGGCACCAACATAACAAGTACCACCACCAATAGAATTAATATTATTTCGTATTTTTCATTACACCAACTAATAACGTCGGTCCAATTTTTGGTAAAAAAATATTTATTTCACACTTTTGGTCTCGAAAATCGTTGAACGTTCGCTTATACCACTAATTTCCTTATTACCAACATATATTATTTGCTTGTCCTTGTTATTATGGACATCGCTGCGGAAATACGCTTAAATATTTTAGATTTAACCATTTCACCACAGCTTAACTCGAAAACCGTAACTCTTTTGAAAAAATGTTCAATTTAAACGTTTCCGGATATTGTCCTATCTTTAATTCTGGCAAATCGAATTTTCGATTTTCGAGAAAATTTGCCCCATTCATCCCCGTTCCGGGGAGGTTTTCGGAGGGAAGGAGATTTCGGCTAGAGTTTTTACGAATGTGAGACCATTTCTCATTTCAAATGAATCAAAAATCATCAAAATCGGAGTACGTTCATTATATACAACGCGCCAACAAACCAAACCAAAAAAAAGCAGACTGTCGAATTGTATACCTCCTCCGTTCGGGGTTCGTCGGTCAAAAATATATATGATACGTCAAAAATGCCTGATATAGAAGGGACACTTTCTTGGCTTCTTTTAACTCCCAGGAGTTACTCTCTTAAGAAGAATGGTAAGATTTATCGAGTGATAGCTTATTTGAAAGTTGCTTTTAATTATTTTCTTCTAATTTTTAGATCTTAAAAATGGCAGTCTTAGTTTAAAGAAAATGTTTTTTCGAAGATAATTATTTCTGATATTCCAAATCCTGTGTGGGCGTGAATTACGGAAAAAGTTATCGTCGGCTCTATATAGCTATTGTCGCCATTTTCGTTTCTAGCGCCAAAAATAGATCTAAACCCTAGGACAGCGCTGGAAAAGAAACGAGTTCTGCTAGTTCTTTCCGCAAAAAAAAAATAGTGCCAAAGATAGCTTTTTTCCTACGTTTGCAACCACAGAGAAATAAAAATAAATAGAAAACGAATAATTCAATTTTTAAAAACATCAAAACAAAATAATTAAAAAGGCCTTCTAAAAAAGCTATCACTCGATACCTCTTATCATTTAAGATATTTAAGAGCTTCTGGAGGAAGGGGGTGACAGGGCTGAAGCAATTTTCGGTTGAAAATTTGTCTATCTCGATATTATGTTTTTATTTCCCGAGACAAGAAGTTTTGAAATGAGCACCCTATGTACATAGGTACAGTGTGAAAATTGAATAACGGATAAAATTCTTAACTTTGTTTTATTATTATTATTTTATTATTATTTTCTGGGAAAATGGGGTATAGTAGTTCTACTTAATAACATTATAGTGCACCATTTTCATCTTAGTTCATCTATTTTTAAGTTATGACGTCACGTTTTTTTTTCTAAAAACAACCTATATTTCTTAATGTTAACTTGTTAGTACTTTTTATTCTCTGTTAAGCGAAACAACAGTTTTAGACCAACTTTCATAACAGTCAGTTCAACACTCAGGTCTTCTACAGTCGGTTAAGCCAAACCCACGGTTGAAATGTTTGAGCAAATTTTCAGATGCAGTCAGTTCATCCTTCTGTTGAGGGTTTATAATATGAAAAGTCACGGTTGACCAGTGGTTGAGTTTTAACCTTCGGTCAGCCGTCGGAAGCAAATAAAATTGAGGTATCAGTTATGGTAATATACGAATATCTATTATATTATGACGTTTAAACGTCGAAACTTTTTGAAAAATGACGATAGAACATTAAATGATGTAGGTAGTAAAACGTTAGACAAGTAAATTCGCTATAAGCCTTCAAATTATTTTCTTTTACTTTATTTCCACAGTGAAAAATCAACCTGCAGAGTATGTTCTTCCTGTCCACGTAGGTATCATTTAATGGATTTTTGGCAACTAAGCGCGTTAAACAAGTTTTGTTCCCTGTTACGAGTCTCGAATGATTTCATATAAAACTAAATGAATAGTACCGTCAGAGATTAATTATTTCATACTTTAATCTATGGTACAGTGATACCTTCAAAGAAATACGTACTAAGTAAAGATAAAAGTTCGGGCACTTTTTTCCTCCATAGCTAAGTACTACGTTGAATTCAGATAAATGTTCCTCAAGCTATATCCTTAAAAATTAAGTTTAGACCTACTATATATAATACATGGTAATTCTTATATTTCAAAAATGTTGGTAATATATAATTTTAACTAAAACATCTTGTATCATTGTAGCAGATACCATTAAATACAAATATTATTCGATAGTCTACTGATTATTGACATATTGACTCATCGGGTATATTTTAATATAATATTGCTCAACTGATGGTATAAACATTCACGGTTGAAATAATTATTATCAAACTCAATATGTGTTGATTTATTATTACATTAATACATTACACAATTTCAATTCTAAATACTTATGGTCAAAACAATAGGTCAGCAAAAAATGATAAGCAATTCGTTTATTTAACTAAGTCTAAGTGGAGCAGCTTTAAAATTCTTGTTGTAGGTCACACACAATATTTGAATTTTCAGGCCATTAATTCCAAAGCACTCTTAAAATTCGCTATTAAAATGCAACAACATAATATATTTCACGGGTAAGAAAGTTTTATTGCAACAGGAAAAGCAGAAACGTGCGTTTGAATAGAGGGATGGGAACATTATATACCTACAAATTTGCCTCTAGCAAATTTATATGCTACAAATAAGAGTTGATGTTGAAAAGGCGGAATGTTTAAGGAAATGTTGTTATCGTGACAATATCTTAAGCAATATTTCTGGAAATATTTATCATGAATTGTCAAGTAGTATGGTTAGATGTTATATAGAATTCAGTGTAAAAATTAATGGCCAAAATTAAATTTATACCTTCCTACAAATACTCTAAAACCCCGTTTACCCACAATACGGTTTTAATTTTATTTCATGTCCACCGCTTGGACAAAATAGATGCCATTTTGACAATCTCCCATATAACCTCAAAAATAGCACCCATATCAACTTTTAGATTTTATTAGTTTATTTTCGGAAAATCGTGACATACGCGTTTACTTATTTGTTTTTAGTAGTAGGTACTTCCAGGATGTTTCGAGTAGAAATGTCTATTAAATTTTATTTTTCGATATAATACGCCCATTTGACCATTTTAGGGCTTGAATTTGAAATAATCTTCCTCTTTCTTTGCATACATCATAAACAGAGTCTCTGTGCAAAATTTGAGTTTTCTAGGTTCAAGGGTTTATGCTGGGCGTTGATGAATCAGTGAATGAGTTTTCTTTATACGAGTATATGTAATAGATTAGTAAAACATATAACATAGGTTTCTGTAGACTTCGTCTCAGATAATTACTGAATAATATCTATACTACTTAGTATTCGGCTAATGAATGGTTATTTTCTTATTCAAAGATGAGAGGCACCAATTTCATGATCAAATAGTACCAAATACTGTAGAATTACTCCTTCCGACTTGATTAGACGGGCGCCACGCACTTTAGCAACTTCCAGCAGATCGATAATTGAAAAAAGTACATAAAGCAAGTGCAAGTGTGACTGCCATTGAAACTATAGTCATAAGTCCATATTAGTTTTTTAACGACAGTATCTACCTATATACCAAAAAGAAGTAGTCAATTCAGATCATAGATGCTGAATGTCAGATTATTCCCTTAAGCGATAGTGACACAAGCACCAGCGCAAATACTGTTTCATCTCCTTTTTTTTATTTACAGAAAAACACCGCATCAGCCAATAGGCTATTAGCGGGGATCTATGGTTACATGGGGATCTTTAGTGGTATTATATTCTATTTAAAACATTTACACTCTTTAAAAATTGTATTATAGACAGTATATTGTAATTACTTAGTGTGTCCTTTAGATTGATGGGGATTTTGAAAACCGTTCTTTCATATTCGAAACGCGGACACTCCACTAAAATATGTTTGACGGTAAGTGGCATTTCACATACATAACACTCTGCTGGTTGGGATCTTGTTATTAGTGTTCGTTTGTGATGTGGGTATGCCCTAGACGGAGTCGGGTGATTATCACTTGTTGAAAGCGGCTGGTTTGTTTTATTGACCATGGCTGGAAGGTTGGTTTTATTTCTTTCAGCTTTGATGTTCTTGACTGCCATATTTGATTGTAATCTTTGATGATTTCAGAATGGAAGAATGATTTCAAATACGCTGCTAGGGTTCTTGTGGTGGGAGATAGGGCTGGATCTTCCAAAGCTTCCTTTGCATAATTGTCAGCTAGGTAGTTTCCTTCTATGCCAGTGTGTGAGGGAACCCAGATAAAAAGTATTGTTTTGGTGTGAGTGATTGATTTCAGCTACTCCCTTATCAATTTTGCATATAGATGCACACATAAATCCTTGGTATAACCATTGAGTTCAAAACTAGGGATCTTAAAACGTGGAGATATGTCGAAATAAGAAAATTATTTCTATCACAATCAATTCCTATTGATAAGCTAAAATATACGTTAAGGCGAATGGAATTTCTGCACTGAGGGTAACGTTCTAGCTAGGGATACATATAATGTAATAAACTTTATAAGACTTAAATTAGATTAGACTAGTTATTGCCCGCTACTTCCCCGCTATTTCCCCGCGGAAAATCAGAAGGGTATGTACCTATAGTTTGGTATATATCTAAGTCTCGATCTAAGTATTTGTATAGAAAATTTGGCAATGCCGAAACAAATCAATATTTTTAGGTATCTCCAAGGTTTAGCAACAGATGTACCCGAAAACAGATTTTTTACAACTTGAATGAAAAACATCATATTTTCTCTACGGTACAAAAATGTAATTAGAATGTATTGTACATAGGTATAAATCATCTGCGAAAATTCTCTAAATTATAGTGATAACCGTATCAAATTCGTTGTCGAGTTTAGAAGAAGAAGCCGGAGAAATATAAATAAGCACAAACAGGAACGGATAGCGACTTTAATTTATACTATGTGGAGATGTTGAATGGAATGGCTTTTTCCTACCCCACTGCCACCCTTTCAGATAGATCTATTGTGGTATTAGCCTAGATATAGACTCCTTCACGTAGCTCTCTGCCTGGGGATTTTGTTCCCGAGTAAGTGAAACCAGCCAAGTTTTCGCACTCAAAGTATTTGCAATATGATTTTATCTTTTTCCTGGCAAACCTACAGAGGCCACATCTGCCAGGTCTATATTATACATATGCCTCCCTTTCCTAAACCTGCAGTACCTTGTCAGCATCCCCACCAGTTTTCCCGTCTTTACGGCATCGGCTGGAGGAATACAAAAATTAATAAAAGATAAATAAACCAATCTCTTATGATCCAAGAGTAATTAGCTAATTGCTACATAATTTACTCATTCCAATGTTGTCAGATCTCTTAAATAACCCAAAAACTTTATTTTTAATTACACCATGTTTTTGGATCTAGGACACTTCGCCCAATGGCCACATCGCCCAAAACTCGTTGTTGGACACTTTGCCCAAAATGTCCAATTAGCCCAAACTAACTGAAAGTCAACAAAGCCCAAAATGGCCACTTCGCACAAATTATCTATCTATTTTGATCGAACTCGGGAACCTAGTGATAATTTAATATTATAACTGTTTAAATTTTCAAATTTATGTTAGTGGAATGTTAAGTTCATTATTTTACTGTTTTTTTCTTAATAAAATCTTCAGCAATATATGGGACTTTCTGGGATAAAATAGTTTTCGGAAAATAACCAAACTAGATAAAAAAATAATTCGTCTAAGACTGACTAAGAAAAATGTAGATAATCAATCATTCTGATTATCTTTTGTAGTTTCAAAATAGTGGCATTCGAAAGTAAGAAACTCAAGAAAATTGTTCAATATTGAAATGCAATTGAAAATAATTTTCATTCTTTCGTACGATTTCAAGTTGCCTACATTTTTGCAATAGGCAAAGGTAATACTGAGAAGTTTGTAGTGTGAACCTCAAAGGTCAACTGTTTTCTTTTGATATCTTGAAGACTGCTCAATAAATACTAAGGCACAATGTTACATAATCTATGAATAATATTCATTCATTTTCAATAATATCCATAGATTATTATACATTATTTTTTATTAGTATTTATAAAGAGCTTCCTCGGCTTGTTTTCGAAAGCTTTTATATCTGTATTTTTTTTGTAAAGTAAAGTATTTGCTACTTTGTTTCATATCTGAGAAACTACGTATAAAAAAGAAATTGCTTTAGAGGGATTACCATATTTGAATTGAAGAACTATAAATTTAAATATTGATTATTTGCAGCCGATACATTCCTCAAGATGTTATTTAACAAAAACAGTAATATAATCAATAAAATGAACTTAACATTTCACTTCTTTGAATTTTTTGTATTAAATAATATAAATTGATTGCCTCATTTATACGCTCATAGAGAATAACAGGCGTAAAACTAATAACATTACTTTGTCAAAAGATATTTATTTTTACGGTTAGATACATACATAAATGTTTGGGCATAATCTACACTCATATTTTTATACATGTGGGTGTATTTACGTTTTGCTAAAGAGGATAATGATTTTGATAATGTGCAACATTTTGTAGCGCCTGAGGTAGCTCAAGGTTTTTTAAATATCAATGACTTAAGCTTTAGCTTGTGTGTCTCGTGCCCAATTTACCCAATGCTCTCCATTTCATTTTTTCTAAACATACTTACATATACACTTGTATACGAACCCATACACACCTACATATTTATCTATACTAATACAGCTGAGTTCTGGTATGTTTCACATTCATATTTATTTGGAAATCTATAAATTATGAGCTATGTGAACGATAACATCAGTATTTACCGATCTACCGATCGCAATACATTTTAATAACTAGAAATATGTATGCACATATTTGAATTAAGATTAAACATTCTTATAGACCCGTTCCAAATCATGTGTTACCCGAGCAAAGCTCTGTCGCCCAGATATTTTTATATAATAATATATTTATCATTTATATTTATTGAATGAATTTCTATATTAATTTCTCTGTGACTTTTTCTTATTGAATGTGACGTTGAATTACAATACTATTTTATGCTGGTCTATTTTTCTAATAAAATTTAAACTGTTATAATATTAATTTATTACTAAGGTCCCGAGTAAGAGTTCGATCAAATCATAGTTATTTATTATACAAGGGAAAAAAGTACTGGATTTTAGAGGGATAAAATGTAAACTTTCTTTCTATCACAGAAAAATATAAATTTGTGCGAAGTGGCCATTTTGGGCGAAGTGTCCACCAACGAGTTTGAGGCGAAGTGGACATTTTAGGCGAAGTGTCCACAAAAAAGTTGACTTTCAATTTTTCTACCAGGAAGCCATTTCGCTCAATTGGTCAAAACATTCTGTTATAATTCGTAGTCTAGTAGTATAAAAAAATATTTCACTGACAATAAGTAATAATACGAGTAGGTATATTTCAGTTCCACAGTTTCCCTATTTTCTTACCTTACATCAGATTTTTAATCAAAATAATTTTGCGTTGTTATATTAGTTGCCTGCCAATTATTCCAAAATGTTTTGTTAGATTATTCAGAAATGGCTAACAGTAATAAACAATAGATACTTTTTTATGATGATTTTGAGATCTGTCAAACAATGGCAAAGACCATCTATTTCCGTTTAAAAAATCTGGTATGTTTCCTCATACGACTTTCCGACCGTTCTGAAATGAATTCTTTAGTATATAAAAATCGTGTGATCAAGTCATGTTTATTTTTTTCCACGTGCTAAATCAAACAACAATGGTCATACACAATTTTGACGTACGACAAACCAATTTGCCACAATATGAAATTTTACAGTTCATTCGAGCATAACATTTCTCCTTATTTTTCTCAGACATACCTACGCGTTATAGGTGGTAGAGAGCTTCAAGCTTAGGCAAATTTTATCAAAATCGTTAGAACCTCCTTCGATCCCTTTTGGCGCCACAGAGGCAATTTATTCGAAAATCTAGAACCTGAGGTTGCAGAATTAAAGATAGGACAATATCTGGAAAGTTTTAAATTTACAAACATTTATTCAAAAGAGTTACGGCTTTCGAGTTAGAGCGATGTTAAAATCTCAAATATGTGTATTTTCACCATGTGGAGGGGGCAATTTCTTTCGAAAATTGAAAATCTGAGTAAACTACATGAAAGAGTCGATTATTTGTAGCAACATTTATACTGAACATTTTTACGGTTTTCGAACTTGGGTAAAAGGATAAGTACCTAGCTACTATCTTCTTTGGTATTGAACGTTCAACGATTTTCGTGACTAATGCTACACTCAAAATTGTGAGATAAACATTTTTAACAAAAAAAATGGACGGAGGTTATTATTATTAATTCCATTAATGCTGGTACTTATGAAGTTGGTGCCAAACGTTATCAATCTAACTGCCACTGCACAACTTCAAAAGTAGCAGTACCAACAGAATTAATATTATTTAGTATTTTTCAGTGCACCAACTAATCACGTCGGTACAGTTTAAAAAATTATATTTTACTGGGCTGATGTTGTGACTCGTCTAATTCTATGTTACAGAAGTGAATATTTAATATAACTACGTAACAGATGGACATTATGTAAGTAGGTATATTGATTATTGTGTAGATAAATTTATTGCTTTTCCAGATACAAGCTTTTGCCCAAGGCTTCGTGCTGGTGGAGAACTGCATTCAATTCCATTCCATTCCTTGTAGTAGTTTTTGCGTGATTGGCTTACAAACATACAAAGAGACAGACAAAAATTCTAAAGCAAAATCCCGTCTTAATGAGCACCTATGTAATAAAACCGCCATGCAAAGTTCCAGATTTCTTGCACTTGTAGTTTCTTAGATTTCGTGATGAAATTATGTAAATTTTAGCCTATTTCCATCGGTTGTAGAGTTATTAATTTTTTTCGAATTTTTTTGACAGATAACTCCTAATTTGAAGATTCATATCTTTTGACCTTGAAAAGATACAGTAATAATATTCTGAAGAAATCAAGTCAGAATATTGAAGATTTTATTGCACTTGCTATATTTTATTTAAATTATACAGGGAGTTTTCAAAAATAAATATGTAATAGTTTCATATAATCATCAATGTCATTTTTTAAATGGGATTGTATGTTTCTTACTACGCCAATGGATAGACCGTTAAATTTTACATAGGAATCACAAAAAAATACAGTGTAACTAGAAAATTAGTAGATATTAATGATTTCTTTAATTTTAATCTAAAAGTCATGATCAGGTTAGCCTTGGCATGCTATTACATGTTATGCATTAAACCATTATCATCACTGACACAATGGAAAAATATTAAGTAATCTGAAAAATTTTACAAAGTTAATAATTGAATAAAAAAACTTAACTTAACCTAACGCCTACTGCAATAAATGTTCGGAATTATTACCATTTTCCTGTAAACACAAATCTACTCTTCTAGAAAAAGATATCATCACATTATTGAGCATATGAGGTGTGACTGACCTGAATGCATTTGTAATACGAAGCTTTAAGTCGTCTCTGCCAGTAAGGGATTGCTGAAAAAAGAAGATTTTTTACATAACCCCACAAAAAAAGTCGCAGGGTGTTAAATTCGGCGATTTGGGGGGATAACGTATAGGTCCCTTCAGACCAACCTACCTCTGACCAAACCTCTCGTTTAAGAGGCGTTGAACAGCTCTTGTCTGATGAGGAGGAGCTCCATCTTGCTGAAAATATATATTGCGTCTTATTAGAGGCACTTGTTCCCTCAACAATGGCAATTCATTTTGCAAAAAATTTAAATAACCATTTCCATCCAAATATCCGTCAAAAAAGTAAGGCCCTATTATTCTGTCTCACATGACGCCTCCCCAAACATTTACGGTCCAGCGGTGTTGGTTGTCTGTTCTACGAATGAACAGGGGATGTTCAGCTGCACAGAAATGAAACTTTTTTCTGTTTGGCATCGCAATGTTAGAAAAAGAAGCTTCACCCGAAAAAAAATTAAAAAATCTTTATTTTCTAACCGTTGCCTAGCCCAGTTACAAAATACTATACGTCTTTCTAAATCAACCTCTCGTAACAGCTGTTGTTTCATCAAATGATAGTCATGATATCTGCAAAAAAGAGGGATTGAATATTAAATGTTAATTCAGTTTAAAAAGTAAAATATTACTTGTTCGTTTTGAGCACTCTTCTTACAGACGAGTAGCTTATATCGTGCTCTCTTCCATACCATCGTAGACCTTCATGAGGGTGCTCCTGGACGGTTGAAAGAATGTCTAGCTGCTTCTCTTTATTTATATGGGGATTTTGTTGATTTCGCTTACTATAAGATACTGAACCTGAATCGCTAAATCTATTTAATAATCGGCGAAAACACTTTGGTTCTGGATGGCGTCTATCTGGAAAACGTGCCGCGTATGCTCGAGATGACAGTAAAACATTTTGATAATTTTCACGAAAGTCATGTCTCTGAGTTCTTCATCATTGAAATTCATTTTTAATCAAAGAAATTTTTACAGCTTAATATTTTATAAGCACTGACATTTGAAAGACAGCTAATAATTCGATATACAAAAATTTTACTTGTACTGACATTCCATGGCAAACGCTATCATTTTAGGTTAAAATTAAAGATATCTTTAATATGTATTAATTTTATGATGTAAAATTTAACGGTTAGTAAAAACATACAATCCCATTTGAAAAAAATGACTTATTGATGTTTATATGAAACTAATACATATTAATTTTTTGAGAACTCCCTGTATAATTTAAATGAAATTTTGCAATACAATCTTCAATATTATGACTTGATTTCTTCAGAATATTATTACTCTATCTTTTCAAAGTCAAAAGATATAAATCTTCAAATTAGGGTAGTTACCTGTCAAAAAATTTCGAAAAAAATTAATAACTCTACAACCGATGGAAATAGGCTTAAATTCACATAACGAACATATTATTTTTTTTATGTAGAATCTGATAAAAAATATAAATTGTACATGTTCCATAAGAAAAAACAAAATAGTTCTCGTTTGCGACTATTTTGACAGACCCTGTATACACGAAAATATTTTGATGTTATAGACCTTTTAAAATTAGATAGGGTTACTCAAAGGATTTTTTAGATAACTTTAACCATATCCGCGTAAAGCTCCGCAGACACTTCGGTGAAACACAGTGTATTTACAGGGTGGTTCTCCGGGAAAGACATCGATCGATTGTGGGCAAACTACAAACAATCCGAAAATATGGTGATATACTAATGTCACTGGGGGACATACGTGTAAGATATTTTCATGTTTGTCGCATTTCCGGTGATACCGGAAGTAGATGCTAACTTTGTTATTTTAAATAGAATACCCTGTATATTACCACATTTTTAGATTTCTTGTATAATTTTGAAAATATTTCATGTATAATATCCTATACCTAAGTCTAACCGTTTTTGACATATTTCAAATTTTATGTCAAAAATTAAGGTTGAAGCCCAAAATATAATTATCAATCGTTCTTATGAGGAAGCCATTAATATTTAATTTGGTATGAGTTTTTTGTAGAAGAAGATCTACTTTATCAGTATTTTTATGATATTTTGATAATTATTTCTACAACAGGAACTGTTCATGGGTGGCTCTTCTTATAGATTGCGGATTTAGATCTTCAAAGGCTGTTCTAACTCGTCGCATGCAGTCTTCTATGGTGGTTAAAACGGTGTTATACACTTTATTTTTGACTGCTCCCCAAATAAAAAAATCGAGTACTGATAGGTCGGGGGATCGAGGGGCCAAAGACGTGGCCCATTATTGGCTATCTATTGATCATAAAACAATCTTTGCAGATGATTGCTGACTAGATGACCATTATGTGGAGGCGCCCCGTCATGTTGATAAAATAAAAGTTTATATTCAGCCAGCGACAAGTTGTCTAAATAGTTCACTTCAAAATCCCTCAAGATGTTCAGATAGCGCTCACCTGTAAGTTAAAAACCGTACTTCTCATCCAGAATGCTTAAAAATTAGCTAACTTACCATTTAGATTTTCTTGATAGAATTCAAGGGCAAAGACACCGTCGTTTCTTATGGCACCATAAACGTTAAACTGCCAGGATTTTTGAAAATTTTGTTCTCTAAATGGATGTATATTTGAATTACTCCAATAATGGGAATTGCGTCGATTAAACACCCCATTTTTTGTGAATGTAGCTTCGTCCGACCAAATAATGTTATCAAAAAAGAGGATTATCTTGAGAACGAAGTAGAATAAATTCACAGAACTCCATTCGTCGTTAACAATTGGTTTATTTCTACGTACTTTAGGCTTTATAGTTCCAAAGTTCTTGAAGTTTTCTATAATTTTCTTAACAGATCTTGGTGTTGGTTTCTGTTTCTGTGGATATCGCGTTGCAAATCTATTACATGTTCTTGAAATAACTCTATCACATTCTCCATAAATAATAAATAAATTCAAATAATCTTCATTTGTATAATTAAGTCTTCGCGGCATGATTATTACTCAAAATTTGCAAATGACAAATACTTTGACTTTATGTGACACTTGTTTGACTTTTAGTGACAATTATTATTATTAATGCTGTCATGGCCAACTTTTAAAACAACTTTAAAGTATGTGTAGCCTTTTTTACTCAGAAAAATAAAAAAATGTCAATTATTTAAAAAACTACTAATTTTTGGTATAGACAACCTTATACAAAGTACCCCTTATTTTTACAGCTTAATGCAATAGAGTTATAAAAAATGAGTGTTTCCATTTGATAAAAATGACTTTTGGCGTTTTTTTGGATCTAGTTTTCAAGTTTCTTTTTTGATCACTCTGTAGAAATAATTATCAAAATATCATAAAAATACTGATAAAGTAGATCTTCTTCTACAAAAAAATCATGCCAAATTAAATATTAATGGCTTCCTTATAAAAAAGATTGATAATTTTATTTTGGGCTGCAACCTTAATTTTGACATAAAATTTGAAATATGTCGGTTAGACTTAGGTATAGGACATTATACATGAAATATTTTCAAAAGTATACAAGAAATCTAAAAATGTGGTAGTATACAGGGAATTCTATTTAAAATAACAAAGTTAGCATCTACTTCCGGTATAACCGGAAATGCGACAAACATGAAAATATTTTAGACGTATGTCCTCCAGTGACATTAGTATGTCACCATATTTTCAGATTGTTTGTAGTTATAGTTTGCCCACAATCGATCGATGTCTTTCCCGGAGAACTACCCATAGATTATTTATAAAAACCATTTGGATTTGGTTAAAATGAAACAAAGTATATCACTCCCAATTAAGCAATCAAATAGTTATTTCAATAAAATGAAAAATACTGAAGATACTTGAAAGCAATTTTCGGAAATAAGTTCACATGGTACTGCAAAAATTGGTCCAACTCTATGAGTTGGCGCACTGAAAAATACCAAATATATTCTGTTTTGAAATTATGCAATTATTTTAGATAGACTAGTTAGAATACATTTAGCGTCAATAGAATTAATATTAATTTGTATGTTTCAGTGCCCTAATAAACAAAGTCTGTCCAATTTTTGGTAAAAAATATTTATTTCATTCTTTTGAATGTAATATTAATCATGAGAATCGTTGAACGTTCACGAATACCCAAGAAGATAGTATTTTTACTTGTTATTATTCAGAGATCTCTAAACTCTTTTGAAAAAATGTCCAATTTAAACCATTCCGGACAATTCTGCCACGTCAGATTTTCTATTTTCGAGAAAAATTGTCTCGTGCACTCCTCCGAAGACCGTTTTTGGAGATAAGGAGATTTTGGATTTGAGTTTTTTCCAAATATGGGACCATTTCTCAACTCTCTTCTTACAAATGAATAAAAAATCATCAAAATCGGAGCACGTTTATTATGCAAAACGTGCGAACAGCCATAAAAAAATAAAAAAACATGCAACCATTGTATACCTCCTCCATTTTTGAAGTCGGTCAAAAAGGTAGGTGTCTGTGTATGTTCGTAAGGTTCTTGAAAATTTGTTCAATTGCGAGTCACACTCGTGTGGCGAGTGTGTCTTACTTGGGATTTTGGTATAGGTTTTCCTGTAAATTTGGATTACGTATATTACCCTCAATATGATCTTATTCGAAAATTTTTAAAAGAATATATTCTTATAAATCACTCATAACTCATTTGATATGTCTTTTGGTTTGTCGGTTTGCTTAACAAAATGAACCGTCAGAATCGAACATTATTGATTTCATAATGTGGTCACCTAACACTAAATACGAACCAAATTTGATCTCTTTGGGTTCAGATGGATATATAGATAGATAGACATTAGATTGATCTGAAAACCCCAGTAGTACACTGATCGAAATAACTTTCGTAATGAACCTAGTCAAAGTATGTTCAAATTGGCGGTTGTCGTGTTATCGTTCCATATGAGATTAGAATCGATTATATTGTAGAAGCTATACGTCCTGTGACTTGTTCTATTATGGTTCACCATTGGATTGGAGCTCAGCTCTAGTTTTATTTTTTTATCAAGCGTAACAATGTGGATACGGGATCCTTCGCGTAGCTCTCTGACTTTGGTTTCCTTTCCCCATATAGTTGAAACTGCATTCCTACCAAGGTTTCATATTCACAGAGCATATAAACCACGATTCTTCTTCTTCATGTAAAAACCTATATAGATTGTACTCTCCAGACAGATATTGTTCATGTGCTTCCTAAGCCTGCAATATCTCATCAGCATCCTCACCAATCTCCTTGTCGTCTTCCGACTTTGACTTAATATCTCCAGTGAGATTTTGACTGAAAGGCTCTTTAGGAGTAATTTATCTTGTCTCTGCCTTGGGGTTTCTTGCCACCAGTTCCAAGCCTGGGTCTTTATGGATTCACTATTGGATATGCCATATAAAGCGAAAAAGACTGAATACAATAATAAATATTATATAAAATATAGTGTATTCCATTTGAAATAATCTATTTTTTCTGTCTAACACAAATAAAAAAACTTACATACATCTGCAATTAATCCCAGTGGAAGTTGTTGATTCCATTTGCTGAGAAATACAGTAATCCACATGAATTAAGATAGTTAATCTTTACTCCTGGTATAACCGGAAGCGACTTCAACTCGTTATTATTTTGGTTAGCTAGAGCTTTCTTATAAATTCACTACTGAGTGAGTATTTTTCTCAAAACATAAAATAGGCCACTCAGCGTGAATTACCCTGTATATATGTTATGGACCAATTGAATAATAAGCACTGTTCAAAATTTCTAGAGATTTGGAAAATGCCCAATATAAGAGGGCAATATGCTGAAAAAATAAATTGACCAGGCATTATGAATATTTTTTTTATCATTGGACAAAATGCCAGGGTATTGTAAATAACGGCTTGGTACATAATATATATTTAAATTCAATTCAATTCAGATTATTCAGTTAATATTTTTCTACAAATAAAGTAAGATAAACTTAATTTACTTAATTTACTGATATCAAAATATTTAATTACAATAAATAATTAACTATAACTAAAATAAATTACACCTACATGCCTTTGTATCCGTGTGTGCAATTTTAACAAAAAAAATACTTCTATTGAATCCTTACTGAATTTTAATAGCAACTAAAATCCTTATCTTTTATTAATTCAAAATTATAATTAAAATGAAATACAAATAAAATAAACATAAAAATAAAAATACCATTACCGAAAAATATAAAATATAAATTAATTTCTATCTAGAACTGTTTAGAAGAACTACCTATTATTACTATTTCAAACTCTTTTATGTTATCACTAACATAAATCTTACATTTTTTTCAACCATTTCTGTATTCTATATGTTGCGAATATTAGCTGGCAAAATATTATATTATTTATATGCTAAGTAATCTATAAATTTAAGGTTAACTGTTTTACATTTTTTTGGTATTGTCAGAAACTTATTTATTTTTGATCGTGTTGTATATGAATGATATGTAAATTTTTTAAAAGTTTTCTGTTTTATGACAATATACACACACTAAATGAACATACATACTGTCTAGATTCAGTGTGTCCTTATTAAATAAGAGGTATGTTGGATATTGATTTCTTTTATAATAAATAATTTTCAAGATATACTTTTGAATTACATTCAGCCCTTTCTTATTTGATTTATACTCTCCTCCCCATACTATTAGCCGATATTTTAGAAGTAATTTTACAAATGATTTATAAATCATGATTAATAATTTGGTTGTTAGAATTTTTCTAAGAGAAAAGAACTTATGGATTAATTTACAAATTTTATTTTTTAAGTAGTCTATATGTTCGGTCCATTTAAGGAACTGATCTATAATAATGCCTAGATATTTGATTTGTGGAACTGAAAAAAGTTCTAATTCCTCGTTAATAATAATGCCTACTTTAGTCAAGGCACAAAATCTCTGTTTACCTTATCTTTGATCTCATGCCTCTTGCTTTCTGTGAAAATTATTACAGTATCATCTGCATATGATATAATCTTTCCACTAATGTCAATATGTAGAATTTCGTTAATGGTAAGCTAGCACAGCGCTTTTTGTTCTCAAATTTCGCCGAAACTGTAAGAGCACAAAATTTTTAATTGCAGCAAGAAATTAGCACATAATTCTGGTACATATCAAATCCATTCTCGGTACTTTGCTCTGCTAGGTTACCAGAGGTATTGAAATTATGTGTTATTTCGGATATTAGGGAGTACATTACGTCTGTTGCACTTAATTCCTCTCTGAAAGCAAATTGATTATCTGAAATAATGTTGTTTATATTAAGAAATTTGACTAGTCTGTCTTTAAGACATTTTTCAAATATTTTTGTAAAGTTATTAGGCTAACTGGACTAAAGTTTTCAATTTTCTGTTTATTATATATTGAACAAACAATCGACTGTTTAAAACTTGAGGGAACCATCTGTGTATTGAAAATTAGATTAATAATGTTTGTTAGGGTCTTAATTATTTCTAAATGTGAGAATTTATTTTAGCACTGATACTATCTTTGCCAGGAGCACTATTATTTTTAAGGAAGAAATTTGCTTAATAATTTCACTCTCAGTTACCGGTAGTAAAATCATTGAATTTACAGCTTTCTCTTGATGAGATAAATGGATAGGAGGTGGAATGATCTTTCATCTCTTTACCAATATTGATGAAAATATTGATGACAGAAATTTAACATGGTTTCATTATTATCAAATTCTTGATTATTATTATCCACAATATTAATATCAGGTGAGGATTTTTTCTGCTTGGTATTAGTCATCCCTTCTATAATTTTGTATCTTTTTCTCATATTATTTTTATTATTTTCCCGTTTATTTTTATAGTAAAGATGTTTCTGTTTTTTTATAATTTTGTGCAAATAATTTCTGTATGTCTTTTATTCTCTTTATGATGCAATGCTATAGTTTTGTAATAAGTTCTTTTTCAGTTTGTCTCTAAGTCTAATAGAGGTAATTAAACCTGAGGTAATCCAGTCTTTAATTTTCTTTAGTCTGGTTTTAACTACGCACTTGGATGTGCAGTATTTCAAAGTTTCCGTGAAAGAGTGGAGGAAAGTGTTGCCTGTTTTGATTTGAATTCAGAACCTCATGCCATTCTAGCTCTACTTTCATTTTTTTAGTCAATATAGTCATAGTATATGTGTATTGCTCTTAGTTTTAATAAGGCGTAGATCATGGCTGTTTATATTTAGCATAACTGGAAAATGCTGTGTTAGGTCTGTGTTTATTTTCAAAGTAATTGAGATTTTTATTAGTTAGATGTTTCTTTTTTCTGACAAATATATGCTCTAGACATGACATTGCTCTGGTCGGTGAGTTGATATAGGAAATAAGTCCGTGAAAATTTCAATGTCCGACCCAAGAATATATAAAGGGAGTATCGCTAACTCTGTATCCTGTTCTATAAGCAGCAGTGGCTGAAATAACGTCCTGTGAAAAGTTGTCAATTTGCGGTGTTGCGCAGAATTTCACTCAGTGTCTATTATTGAATATAAGCTTCCTTTGCCCTTACTACATAAGGATGCGCTGCGCAATTTTTCGCAACGCCCCGAAATTACATACGATAACCCAAGGTTTCCTACTACTCGTGTTAGTCGTCCTCCCTATATTTGTTCATGGTCTGACCCTAAATTCTTTTCAAATTAGACGTCTAAATCATTTATAAAATCATTATCTCTTATTGTTGGTGATTTATAGGCTGTTAAAATTCCAAACGTTGTGTCCTCAATTTTTATCATAATTTTAGAAACTTTGGTTTCAGTGTTCTTATGTATTACATGTTCAGTTTGAGTATACAGATGAGATTTGATAAATACTATTACCCCATCGTTTCTACAATTGTAATAATTAGAATACCCTGGAATATTATATACATCTGTTGATGATAATTGAAAACATTCTCTTAAGATAATTTATATTAATCAACATAGAATTGGTACTCTGGTATCACTGTTATCATGGCAGTTGAACCTCTCTATAGGTACCTACATACTCAGTGTGACTTTGAAGTTTTTTATGGATAATTTGATGCTGAATTTTAGATGCTATGATTTATTTTCTAAAATTCCATGGGTAGATGGGTTGCCAGTACCACGCAGACTATGTATGTTTTGCATGTTCGCCCAGACTATAAGTCCCAGAGACGCAGATATTTGTTACGTCATTTCAGATGCCCCATCGCGTCCAGGAAACTTTGACGAACAAACCTTCGAAAGAAAGTTACACAATCCACATTTATTATTTCCGTGAAAATATTCAGCTTAGTTAGTCAAAGAGTTTCGCGTTATTCAATAAGATTCCCAAAAAAATCCCAATGTAAGACTTTTGGAGGTGAGAGAGAGAGGTGCAAAACTCGACAAAAAAATTCTCGATTCTATCGCTTCTCACCGCCCTCAAAATTCCTTCCATGAAATTACAACTTGACGTATTATATTCATAACCCATAGTTCCACTAAATATGGAAATGCTAGTCTTTCCAGTCACTCACCTGCTCACTTTAAATGATAAAATTGTCACTAGCTTGCATACATACTTGAAATGAATGCACTATATTCCGTTTTGGAAAAGAAGATGAAATAAAATAGAATTAATATTGCATTTGAACTTTTATTCGTTTTTACGAACTACATGTGTATATTTAACTATATGGTCAAGTTCTAAGGGTTCTATTGGGAGAAAAAATCAACTTTGTTAGTGATCTACAATATTTGTACACACACCAAAAATACAAAGTGCAATACGATCTATTTCTTAATATACAGGGTGTTTCAAATATATTCACAGGACTTGAGGATGTGGTAGCTCGTCCAAAAATATGAAAAAAAGTTTATATTAACTTACACTTTAAAAGCGTCATTTTCGAGGTACAGGGCGTTGAAGTTTAAAAAAAATCGTTTTTTGTGACTATCTCCTGAACCGTTTAACGTACAAGTTTTGAGTCAGAACAACATTTTCGTTAAGTCAGAATTGGTGAAGATTTTGAAGGAGTAGTGGGTGTTTGAACCGCCAATGTTTTCTACAACAAAAATGTAGGTACTGTTGGTCGTGACCTGTAAACATAAAATTGATTTTTCTCGAAAACGGTCGAATTCGGAGCTCACGACCAATTGTGTTTTTTTTGTAGAAAACATGGGCGGTTCAAATGGGCATCTTAAAACTGTAATTTTTCCATTGCCGTAGGAAATGGGGAGAAAAACACGCACTACTCCTTCAAAATCTTCACCATTTATGACAACACAAAAATTTTCTGACTCAAAGCTTAGCTTATTATGAGTGGAAAATGCTTACAAAAGCTGTTTACTGCAAGATAAACGGTTCCAATGATATTCACAAGAAACGATTTTTTTCTTTCAATTTTAACACCCTGTATTTCGAAAGTGGTCCATTCTAGAAGATAAGTTTTTTTTTAATTTTTTTGGACGAGCTATCACATCCTCAAGTCCTCCGCATATATTATGAAACATCTTGTATATTTAAACCTAATGAAAATAATTGCTAACACCGTATTAAGGAGACTTAGAAAGGCGTGGAGTATCTATAAAACTTATTATGAGTTGAAAAAAAAATTAACAACTTCTGTTTCAACGTCATGGAAGGAATTTTGGGGGCGGTGAGAAGCGATAGAATCACTTGATGAAAATGTACCATTAAAGCAAAATTCGTATACAAAGAAACATAGAAAAGTTGTATGGGTGTGGAGCTCTTACTGAGCGTATGCGAAAGATTTGAGATTTTTTTGTCGAGTTTTGCAGAATAGCTCTCACCTCCAAAAGTCTTACATTGGGAATGTGTTTTGGAGATATGGATTTTTTTCGTCGCTTAGCTGTCACGGACTAACTTTGATTTTCAATAATGATATTAATTTTAAATACAAATATATATATATATATATATATATATATATATATATATATATATATATATATATATATATATATATATATATATACAAGATGGCTCTCGATGGTACCTTAGACGTTTACGGAGAAGGGGACATAGGATCGTTCTGAAAATTTGGTTGTTCAAGTAATTACTCTTAATCTATCGATCTGAAATATTTTCATCGTTGCCGCTTATACCAAAAAGTAGCAGCATCTTTGTTATTTCAAATAGAACACCCTATATATTACTGTCCTGCGTTATACAGGATCGTTCAAAATGTGTGATTTTACTGCTAGATACAAAAATTTTTAAGAATGCCTTTTTTAAATGGAACACCCTGTATATTAAGAAATAATCTGAAAGATACCTAAATTTCCTTCGATTTGATATATCATGTTCCTATAGTAGCCAGAATTCCGAGATAAGAGCAATTGTCTAAGAAAATCAAATTATATTTCTCATATTTATCTAGGTTACTATTAAATGTCATCATAGTACATGAAATAATGAAAATTTGACAATTAGTGCATTATTAATAATACCTTTGAGTGTTTATTAACGTAAGTGACTTGAAAACATTGAAATGGAGGGAAATAACTATTCGAACGAGGTACAAATGAAATTGTTTATTCTTCATGGAAAATGTGAGGTATAATTCCCTCGCAAGAACGTGCAGAAAATTCAATGAAACATATCCTGATTTACATCCAATGAACGAGAGGAAGTTTGTACGATTACAAAATAATTTCATTAATAATGGATCAAAATTAAAAGCGGAACGACGTCTACCGAAACCTATAACTTCAGATGAAGACAACATAATAAATGTTTTGGCCTATTTCCGTGCTGATCCCCAAGCTTCCACTAGAAGTGCCGAATATGATTTAGGCTTAGATCGTGCGTCTGTTGGAAGGATCATCCATAATCATAAAATGCGCCCGTACAAGATGATCAATTGGTTGACTTTTGCGAAACAATTTCGCATCCAAGAAGATCCTGAATTCTTAAAAAAATTATTTAGCCACACGAATCAAAATTTTCCTGAGAAGAAATTTTTAATAGAAGGAACGAGCATTTCAGAGCTGATCAAAATCCAAATATTGTCAAGGAAATGGGATTTCAGGAGAAATTTAGTTTCAACGTATTTTGCCTTAAAAGGATCACCGAATAAGTTTTCTTATTTACGATGAACCGTTGAATTCTGAGAAATATCTGGAAATTCTAAGGTCAGTTGTGAACGACTTCTTGGACAATATGTCATTGGAAGAGTATCGCAGTAGTTGGTTTCAGTTGGATGGAGCACCGGTTCATTGCACTGGGGAAGTAACAACGGAGTTGTTTGAAATGTTCGACGATCGCTGGTGCCGACGTTTGGGTCCGTGGCATTGGCCTGCGAGATTGGATGTAAATCAGAGTACGTTTCATTTAATTATCTGGACGTTGTTGCGATAGTTTCCACACATTTTCCATGAAGAATAAACAATTTTATTAGAACTTCGTTTGAATTGTTATTTCATTCATTTCAAATCACTTACGTTGAGAAATACTCCAAGGTATTCTTAATAATGCACTAATTGTGAAGTTTTCATTATGTCATGTACTATGATGACATTTAATAGCAACCTAGATGAATATGAGAAATATAATTTGATTTTTTATGAAAATTGCTCTTATCTCGGAATTCTGGCTACTTAGGTATAGGAACGTGATACATCAAATCGAACGAAACTTAGGCATCTCTTAGGATATTTTATAATATACATTATCATCCATTAAAAAAAACGCATTTTTAAACATTTTTGTATCTAGCAGTAAAATCACACATTTTGAACGACCCTGTATAACGCAGGACAAATTTCTCTATTCAGAATCCATAAACATTATCTCGATGACCTACTAACCATCGACCATGAGCCACCCTGTATATATATATATATATATATATATATATATATATATATATATATCTTTCCTTTCAGCGCTTGCCAAGAAATGAAATGCAGTGTTACTTGTTATTCCATTTTGAACATTTTCTCCTAATCTTTACAATAACCCCGTAATCGTCCGAATACCTACGCACTCCTAATCTCCAACCTTATATTTCATAACTTGAAATGTACCAAGATATGTATCAACAGCGGGCCGCGTCTAATTATAAAAAAGCTATATCATGGGATCTGAACCAAAAGCAAAAACAAAAAAAAAGTATGCACGAGTAGGCAATGTTAGAAGAAATATACCTAGGTATCAAATATAAATAATAATTAATAATATAACCCACTGCGTACGAAAACGTCTAATTCCTGATCGCTCTGCCATCTCTTAGTAAATAGATGTATTAAAACGAACTGCTACATCTACCTCATTGTTGCCATTTAGTTGGAGTTGGAGTATACGTTTGACAAATATTATTAATGCGTTAAAAATGTACCAGTTTCGAATAAGAGTGAAATAGTTTGCATGCCTTTTAAATAATAAATGATTTTATAATCATGATTATAATTAATTTGTTAGTTTCACTTAGGTATTTATGCGATATCTATATCAGTTAGGTATTTAAAAACAGGTAAAATTTTAGCACCGGCAACACCGTAGAGTCTTGAAAATAATAAATTATAACAGCCTTTTACGAGTTGAAAACATTTTCAAATGATTACTTATCATTGTAGGATTGTATTAAATACAATACCTCGTTAATTTCAAGCCATATTTTTAAATTAACCGGGAAAAACATTACGTGACCTTGAAAATCCAAATTTTTTCTGTGAATAATGCTTCTGTAGCAGAAGTGAGAGATACCGCTCTCACTTCTGCAAACTACAGTTTGCATTGATACCCAGAAGATTAAGTTATCTAATAAATGTGATTATTACTGCACTGTATAAAAGCTGATTCTTATTTCAAAGTACTTTGTTGTAGGTATCACATCGGTGTCAGCGGATTTATTGGAAATGCTAAACTCCTAAACTAAATTCACCAATAATTCAAAAACCCACAACAACTATGCTTAATATTAAACAGATACTGATGAAAGGTGAAGACCTGCACTATCACCTTCAAATAAGATGATTTTTATACTGGCTTTCAAAATTCTGTAAATGAAAAACTCGTTGATAAAACAAATGCCTGTGAGATATCTAATTCTGTAATGCGTGTAGTTTTGGAGAAGACTCATATTTTTATCAAATTTCCAAAAAATATTGAAGATATTGTTGAAGCTAAACATTTGTCATCAGAGAAATGCCGTTTTGCAAATGTCATCGAAGTTATAAACTATATACACGTTTGGATTCCAAAACTTCAAGAATTTGGTTATGAGTTATAAAACCCAAATGATTTCCCAGCATAAACGTTCAGGCAAACTGTAACGCTCAAGAAATATTTATGTGTAGACTGCCAATGGCCACGCTCTGTACAGGATAAATTAATTTTCCCAAATTCTATTATTTATATAGAGCATTGTTCAAAACTGCACATAAGAATGTGTAATATTAATACGATGGCTACTCTATATTTCCTAGGATAATGACTCTTTGGAAATATCCTATAACACAGGAGCAACAAAATTATTGTAATATCTTTTGTCGGGATATCTGAACGATGTTTTCGGCAGTTAAAAGCAAGGTTTCATGTAGTTCTATATAAAATTAGAAGGAAATAAAAAAATACAATCGAGAAAAGTTGCTTGCGTTGTGCTTCATAATATTGCTAAACTTTATGAAGATTTTCATTATCCCAGTGATGAAACTAATGTTGAAATTAACAAAATAACGAGAATCCGACACCAAATATGATTTGTCAATTGTATTAGCAAAAAAGACAGTTAATATCCCATTTTTTTAATTTTCATGTCTGTATCCAAATATCAACCTATATGTAAATCCTTATATTCGCGTTTTCAAAAAGAAATCAATTAGACAAACATAGGTATAGGTATTTACTACTTAAACTTTATTTTAATACAATTCGGAACCAAATATAAATAATAAATAAACACAAATAAGTAATATAAATATTGTTTAGTTTCATATTTAACTTAATCTGTTTGTATCGATAACTATAGATTGTAAAACACTTGTTTTCTGCTAGCCTGAATTGATATGGAACTGATCAGTCTCTTATTTTCTCTTGAGGATTTTTTCCTGTTGCATGGAACATAATTTCAGATGCTCTAATAAAACTTATCGTTGCAATTATGCAGTTGACGATGTTTTTGACCGACGAACCAAACTGTCGAGGTATACAATTCGACTGTATGTCTGCATATTTTTTTTTGTTTCTCAGTCTCGGGTAAACTATTTTTTGAAATTTTAGTTTTCTTTTTAGGAATAGCACTAGATGTTCCTGCTGCAGGGAACAGATTACTCTATTATGTATCGGATTTATCCAATATTATTTCTTCATCGGCTCCAGCAGACGCAGTGCCAAAATAATTGTTTTTTTATATATTATACTACAAAAACCGAGATTTCTGGATGTCGGTGAAACTTTGCGTACACATTTTACGTTACTCTTTTTAAATCAAATGAAATGCCAAGATATTCATAAAATATGAGTAACCATTATCATTGTGTGATAATTTAAGAAAAATTCTATAACCAATTTCAATTTTTCTAAAATAACTATATTTTGAGCAAATTTTCAATAAATAAAAAAAATATTTATTCAGAAAAAAAAAATTATCAGACTAGGCCCAATTTTAATTAACTTCTGACTTAAAACAATAATCCATTTCAAGCTTGCTCAAGTCATAGAAATAGCATAATATGATAAGAATGGTATGTGAAAAAATTGTGCTGTGGTGCTTTGTCGTTTCTGATTAGAACAAAGCGATTGTTGTCGTTGTTGAAAGGATACCCAGGATGAACCGTTTAGCCAGAATATGAATAAACATGTAAAAAATATGAAATTTTAATTGAGCACAACCTTTTTTCTGCTTTTTCTCAGAGATGACATTTTGACATGGTGGTCAAGGGCAGTCAGAAAAATATTGTAAAAAAGTTTCATCAAAATGCTTTGAGTGGTTTCTACGCTACAGTATTGAGCAAAACAAGATTTTTGGCTATTGCGCAGCAACGAGTGCGGTCAGGATTCACATTCAGTGCTACCGGCAAGCGGTATTGGTACCGAACAAAACAAAAAATAAAGCAACAAAAACCATCAATCCCCGATCCCAAGACAAACAGTCAGAACAATGGCTGAAAATATGTTTTTTGACCTCAAGAAACTCTGAAACGTCAACATTAGTTAAAATCTCAAAACCGATAATTTAACACGATTACAATACTTTCTTTACATACTTACAACTTAAAATGTGTACTTGGCGCAAAGTTTCACGACATCCAGATATGTCGGTTTTGGTGGTATTTCAATTATTTTTGTGGTTTAAATTTAAAAATATTCTATTTTTTTATAATAGGTATATTCTTTGTTATATGAATACATTATAAGTGTTATCTTTCGATATAGTATTATTACCATGACTATCAAAACATTAAACCAAAACACTGCCAATCATGAATAACAGAGGAAACAGTACCTATTTGTGAGCAATTTTGCTTAAAATATACGCTGTGGCTAAACTTCTGCCGGCGGTATTATAAGCCCATAGTAAAAATTGGTTCTTCACCATAACGTGTCCGCCGTTGCAGTGATTATACTAAGTGTGTACGGCGGTTCATAGAAACATAGTGGTTAAAATCCGCCGAAGATATTTTTAGTTTAGTTTTAAAGTTATGGACGTGGGCATTTTCAGTGAAATAGATTGGAAATGGCTGATCAAGTTTTCTTCCTTCTTTCTGCTGTCAAACCAACAACAGTGCTGTTACGTCCTTTTGGCCTACCTCTCAGTTTTATTGCTGAGGGTAAAATAACATTTGAAACATCCAGGACATTATTTTCTTCATTTGCCTTGTTATTATTGTCATCGTTGAGTCCTACGATGTGACTAACCTCAGACATGGGTACCGTGTTGCTACCTTCATCCACGATTTCAATGCCCGAGTCTAAAAGATGTTCCATATCGAAGTCTACCAATGGGAGATTTTCCAAAACAAGATTCGTTTCATGGGACATAAACTGTTCGTTGACTGTTTCGGGAACATGAGTTGTACTTTCGTTTGCATTAGCGTCACTTACAATCCCTGTTTTATCTCGTGCATTCATTTCTTCTTCAGTTATTCTTGTTCTATGCCGTTTTTCCACGCTGTCTTCAGCTGTATTATCTATGTATTTACTTACCTCGAATTTCTTATTCCTTTCCCAGCTGATTTAAACCCTTTACCGCCCTTTATACACGCATATTTCAGCTGGTAATATTTTAGTTTAAGGTTTATGTATCTCTTTTTTCTGACGGCAGCGATAGTTGTAGCTTCCCTTTTGTGAAATGAAACAAACTTCGTGTCGCAGTTAACAGATAGCGCTTCTTCAAACTCTTTGAAAGAATGGAAAACCTTTTCAAGTTCCATTTTCAACACTGCACACCATGTAGGCTAGCGTTTGAATCTGTGGTTTGAATAATGTAGGTTATGTGTTATGTTTACGGCGGAATTCCCCAGTACACACAAAGTCCGCCGATTGGCGGATAACTTTCTACCCGTCATTAGATTCCTCCGCGCATACTCAGTATAACCACTGTATCGGCGGACACCTTATGGTGAAGACCCCAATTCCGCCGGCTGGCGGAAGTTTAGCCACACACACAGTTTTGTATTGAAATTGTGGCCTCCTCCACCCCTTCAAGCCCAACAATCCCAAACATATAATCAATAATTTATTAGAAATTCGGTATTTCTCGTTTATTGAATTTGTTTCATGAATAAATAATCGAAATAGTTATAAAAGTGTCATTTTCCAGTTTATTTAGTAATAAAGATGCATTTTTAATATCGAGGCAGCGGTAGTGATCTAGGAAAATACGTCATCAACCAATACTTTCATTAAATAATAGTACTTAACAATAAAAATCATTATTTCCATAGTTCTTTAGTTCATTCTTTACATGCTAGTTATTTCTTAAAATCCAATTAAATCAAAATCAACAAAATATAATTACATCTATTTTAATTCTGTGAATTTAAATTGATTTCGAGATTCTTCTATTTCAAAGTTGAGAAAGAGCTGTATAATATATGCCATCAGTAAATGTCATATTCCTGTATTGAGTCCGTATATCTATGAATTTCCTAGGGCCAATTTAAGCCTGGCCGGGCTAATAGTTTGTATTTGGGAACAGGCTGCTGATTTAGTATCCTTTTACAAAAATATTCCTACAGATGTTGACTTTAAGTATAATGAAGAATTTTATCAACAAATCGATGGTTGCACCATGGGTTCGTTCATCTCAAGCTGCATCGCAAAAGTAATCTTCGAAGACATAGAGAACGAAATTTTACGCAAAACAGGTTTCCCAATACCATTTTTTTAGATACGTTGACGACTGTTTATCAACCACTCCCAAAGGTAAAGAAAACACACATATCACAATAAGATAAAATTTACAATATAAACTGAAATAAACAATTCAATTAATTTTCTAAATTTAACATTAATGCACAATCAAAACAATAAACGCACAAAATCGTACACTAAAGATACTTGGTCTGGGAGATATTTGCATTTTAACTCGGAATACCCATTATAGCAGAGTGCATGGTCCCCGTTAAATCGTTTAAAAATGAATTGTGTGGGGGCGTCGAGGTTACAATCTGAAATTTGGCACTATCGTTACATATTACCTACTTTGTTTAAATCCAAAAGCTGGAAAAAATCGGACAGAGCAGAAGGGCACAAGAAAAAAAACGAAATAATCGCACCATTGTAAAGAAGAAAACGTTATTGATTTTTTGATATAAATACAGTACAGATTCGTAAGCGAAGGCGTTAATCGAAAAAAACTATTCTTTGAAAAAGTTTCTCGCGTCTTTCATTCTACCACCGGTTTAAGATTAATAATTTTAGGAATTGAAATAGTGACGTATTTTAATTAAATGCGATGCGGTGTCAAAATGCACGGCTGCGAGTGCGTCTGCCACTTCGCGTCCCCACTCCCGACAACGATATCGCATTTCACTTTAACGCCGTAGCTCTATCCTGCTCTTGCTCAGACTGCACCTATGGATTTCATTTTATGTTCGATGTTCATAGACGTAACCTACGACAAACGCCGCGTTTGTTGGTCGTTTTTGACATAAAATGCACTTATTTATACCGAAAATATCTAGGCGCAGCATTTTACCAACAGGAGGGGTTGGTTTAATGCCCATGTACCTAAATTCTTCTTCTCTTTTTATTTTCCTTTCCAAACATTTAATGCTCTTCTTTCCATTGTAAGCTACAGGATTTGCGCCAAATGGCATTCTGCAAATTTCCATTTTTTCCTTCCAAGATAATGCTATGGATGTCAATATCAGAGTAATTTCGTTAACGCATCTCTGAGTGGCCTTAATGAAGGTTTGGAATTTTTTCTTGAATATTATACACACTGGGCCAGTGTTGACTTTTAATTTTAGTAATGACTCTTATTCACTTTCGGAACTTGTACTGTCCATTTTATTACTCCAAAGTAGGTACCTATAATACCTAGATAATTGTTGTATTTACAATAAACCCTAAAACAACCCTCTGATACAATGGAACTACACTTAGGTATACTGTCTTTTTTGTCACAAAAAAACACATAGAAAAAGAAGAGTTGTACACGAGCGCAATAAACAACAGCAAGTGGAAGTCGGGCAAAAGGGATGGAGCGATGGAGCTACGGTGTTAAAGTGAGATGCGACATCGTTGTCGGGAGTGGGGACGCGAAGTGGCAGACCCGTGCATTTTGACACCGCATCGCATTTAATTAGAATACGTCACCATTTCACTATTAATCTTACACCGGTGGTAGAATGAAGGACGCGAGAAACTTTTTCAAAGAATAGTTTTTTTCGACTAACGCCTTCGTTTACGAGATATCACTGATTAAACGGAAAAACTCTGAAAATTAACTAGAAAATGCCTAGTTTTGTTCCGAGATAATCAACTATTTGACTAGCGTGGCTCCATAAAAGAACGTATATTTCGCGATTTTCAAAAATTGAAAAAATACATAATTTCCACAAAAACTGAATTGTATTTATATCAAAAAATCAATCATGGTTTCTTCTATACAATGGTGCGATTATTTCGATTTTTTTCCTGTGCCCTTCTGCACTGTCCGATTTTTTTCAGCTTCTGGATTTAAACAAAGTAGGTAATAAGTAACGATTGTGCCAAATTTCTGATTGTAACCTAGACGCCACCACGGGATGTAATAAAAACGCCTACTATTATCCCAAAAAAAATCAGTAATCAATAATTTTGCAGGCATATCAATCAATTTCACAAATTAAGAATATCGCAAAGAAAATAATAAATAATAAAGTTTATAACCTTCTGAAAAAACATATTGTATGTACTTAGTAATTAAAATCCAAAAACGAAAACAATATAATTACCCACAGCGTATATAAAATACCATGCAATCACTGCAATAGCGCATATATCGGGAAAACTCGAAAATTCCCCATAAATCATATCAGAGATCATAAATATGAGAAAAGAATAAGACCGCATTAACAAATCATGAAGAGGAAAAAAAACATACTTCAAATTATGATGAAACCAAAATATTAACTACTGAACAAAATATATATTAACTCGTAATTTTGGAAACCATAGACCAGAACCATATCTATGTCTATTCTTTGGCGTAATATATCAATCTGGGACTGATTGCACCAACGAAAGTATAACTTCCACAATAATTATCAAATTCTAGTATTAAATCTGTATGTAGGTACTCACATGACATTTTCAACACTCCTAATTTAACGGTAATGTAGCAAAGTATGTATATAGTTATTCAAAATTACCACAACATTACAAAGCTCACCTGTAACATACTTAGTTTACATATCTTCATAATATGGTTAAGTAGATATTGAATGATATCGCTAGGCAGAATTTCAGTCGTAGAAAACACAAATCCGCTGAAAAATAATATTGTTAATTATTTAATCATTCAATTTCGAATTTCGACTTGTCATTTGTCACACCTCATATTTTGTCCATGGTCGTACAAACAGGTCCGGAATGGAAGGTCGAATTACATACAGTGGGAATCTTCTTACATTTTTGCAGCATCCTTTGAATTGGTATTTTTATGTTTTAAGCAAAATGTCCCTCCAACTGCAAATCACGCGTCAGAAATTGGTAGCTGAATAAGAGTGGACGCTAAGCTAACCACTTTTCTACGTTCGTTTCAAGACCTTGCTATATGACCGTGGTTCACTCTTTGGAGGTAGTATTTAGTGTTCTCTGATCGGGTATGTCTTCAAAAGAAATATATTTTTTAAAAAGTTCGGAAAGTAAAACTCCTTTTGCTAATAACTTTTTATATAACTATTGTTATAAGATAAAAGAAATCATTTTTACTTCAAATTTTGTTTAACTTCAGGAATGATCCGAAGCATTTGTTATTGTATATGCTGCAATTTTCTCCAATTAGAGCATTTTAACTTCTTTTCCCTCACGCCTCGCCCAATAATTTCTGTATAAATACTTACTATCGTTTATCAAGTCTCGTGCAGATCATCATATACAGGGCAGTCTAATACTAGCGAACCCGGCAGACGTTGTCCTGCCTAACCTAAAATGTAAAAGTCGTTGTAGAAAATTGGGAAGAAAAGAAAAAAGAAAAAATGTAATGCTGTAAATCTATACATATAAAAATGGATGTCTGTCAGTTTGTGTGCCCACTTGCCTCGGTATAAAAGTTGAACTACAGCAGCGCCATCTGTTGGCGAGTTGTAACAATGGTAAATGCACAAATATATTTTATTTGTTCATATATCTAGGTATACAAATTTTTATTGCGATCGGTTGAACGGCATAAAGTTTATTTGCACCAACGCCATCTGGTTGCGAGTTGTAACAACGTTAATAACACAAAAATATTCTATGTGCTCAAATACCTATGTATACAAATTTTCATCGCGGTCATTTGAACGGTATAAGAGTTGCTCTGCTGCAGGGCCATCTGGTGGTGAGTTGTAACAAAGTCGATAACACAGAAATATTCTATGTGCTCAAGTACTTATGTATAAGAAATTTCATCGCCATCGTTTGAATGGTATAAAAGTTGATGTGCAACAGCGCCATCTGGTGGCGAGTTACAAAAAAGTGGATAGCGTGAAAATTTTCCCCATAAAAACATACATATACGTGCCAACTTTCATAATGATAAATCAAGCGGTGTCAAAGTCTATTAACTTCGAACGGACAGACATACCAACATCCATTTATATATATATATAGATTTTATAAAAAAAATGCATACTATACCTGGTATTTTGTTAAAACTATCTCCAACATTTGGGTTTATTGCCAGTCTTATTAATATCGACTTGTTTTTAATTTTGCGGCCATATTATATATATGGGATTGCCTCTCTTCACAGTCTTCACACAAACGTGTCTAAACCAAATTAAGATTCTGAAAGAAGTGGTGAAAGGATCCATCGCCACGTGGTAGATTTGCATTGAGAAGTCTGGACCTATGTTATGCAAGCAATTGCAACATTGAATTAAGACGGAAATTAAATGAAAAATTCTACGCAAAAAATTAAAGCGATAGTCAATGAAGGGTTTGACTTACATAAGCGGTACCCCGCCTCGACACCACCATCTTTAGGGGCTCCGCTACCAGCCGATCGTTTTTGATATTTTTTTTTTAACGTCCCCGTGGTGAAGTATGAAGGTTGATCCATGTGATATAATACCCGACAACCCTTATTAAGGTACAGATAGTTCTAATGAACAGTAGCGGGTACAGCAATAGTTAGCTGAAAACTGTAGTTCCACTATAAATCTTTTGGTTTTAGAAAGAGAGTTTTTTTTCAAAGAACAAATATGCTTGGAATACACTGTAGAATCGCGGATCATATTTTTTATTTTCAGTAAACAAATAATAACAAAGTTTTCAACTGAAATTTTAGAATTCTTTTTTCCTATGTGATTCGCGATTCTCCATACTCTTCTCAGTAAGCATACAAAAGTTTACCTTGGTAGGATAATTAGTTAAAGAGAAATAATGGAACTACGGATATCACTGGGTAGCGAGCCCCCTTAACGAAGAAACCTTATCCTGCTATCCATTTATTTCTATAATTAAAATATACACAAAGTGTTACTCGATCGAATTTAATCTTCATTTTAATATTTTTAAACTATTTTTAGTTAGTTTTGTTTTGTATGAGAATTTACTATTGTGAGTCACTTCACCTTTCCATAAGTTTTTGACTATTTGACCGAATTTCCAGTAAATTCTAGTTTTGTAATGTACACATTATGTTCTTCCATTTCATATCCCACTCGGTATATTTGAAAATATTCGATTGTTCATTCTCATTTCCATCCCCATATCTTGTAAAGGGCTGAACCGATTTGTATGAAACATCGCTAAGAATCATCGCTGGATCATTGGTATACTTGGCTACATGTCATTACATGCAAATTGCCAATTTACAACTGCATGTGTCATAGCCTAGCGGTTAGAGGTTTTTCTTTTGGCTGTTGAATATAAAGCAGAGATGGTTAGGGTTCAAGGCTGTTTTTTTGTGTTTCTGTTTCTTATCAATAATTTAAATATATAGGTATATTTTTAATCAGGGTCTATATTAAGATCTCTAGAAAATGTACAATTACATCAAATTTATATTGATTTTTCATGTTTTACCAATATTTCTTATTTTTTCTGTGCATTTTATGAAAAATTGTTTCGAACCAAAGTTGTAGGAATTGATTATATCTATAACCTAAAATTATTTTTGGTGATATTTACAATACGGCCCTTTTTTAATCTTTTTTAAAAAGTTTGGACGGTCGCCATTTTGAAACTACTTTCCCGATTATGGCCAGTAACGAAGTTGGCCGAAATATTTAAGAGATTGATTTTTGTAACCAATTTGAACACGATACCTCCAAAACTGCGAAGTTTAAACGATCGCAATAGGTACATTTCTTTAAGAAATTTACATAAAAACGGCATCCACATCGGTTCAACCGTTTAAGAGCTTCGGTGCCACAGACAAACAGAGACACATAGCGGTCAAACTTATAGCACCCCTCGTTTTGCATGGGGGGTTAAAAAGCAGCATTTGCTTAAAACTAATTCATATCAAGATCTAGCAATTGATTTTAATTGAAATAATTGCTTGTGACCCAATCGCATTTCTTAAAAAGAAAATGCTTTAAGTAATTGCTTAAGTCTTATTCATTAAGCCCATTGTTCTGAAGACCACTGTAACCAACTCTAGCCTTGTGTAGATATCTCAAAATTAGATTTCTAAAATGTAATCCATTATATTCACTTCCTACTGGGATGAATAAATCTATTAGCGTTACATTTTTGGGTTCAATTTTTATAGTGGAAATATTTTTTCAACTTTAATAATTTCATTTTGCAGTTTTTCGATTATTTTCAGTACACTGAATTGAAAGATTATAGTATCTAATAGCAAAAATGGCGGAGGTATACAATTCGACTGTTTGCCTACATGTTTTTTTATGTCTGTTCACGACTTTTAAGTGGTAAACGTGCTCCGATTTTCATGATTCTTTTTCTCATCTAGAAGAGAACTATTGATCGTTGTTTGGTTTCGAAAAAAAGACATTGAACATGTCCTTCCCCCAAAAAACTTCTTTCAAAAGGAGTATTTTTTTGAAAATTGAGAATTTTAGACGGAAAAATTAAAGAAGATTAAGATTAAGATCGCAACATTCAAATTAGACATTTTTCAACAAAATTTACGGTTTCCGAGTTGAAGCAGCGTTAAAGTCTGGAATATAGATATAGAATAATGTTTATTTCCGCGATATTTTGAAATCTCAGAATAAGTAGGTATAAGCACAGTATCATCTTTTTTGTTGAACGTTGAACGAATATGATGACTAATGATAGCGCGAAATATTTTTTTTACCAAAAATAGGGCCCACTTTATTAGATGCAGTGAAAAATCCATAAGTAGGTATTAATGCTATTGGTGCTGGTACTTTTCAAGTTGGTGCTGAGTATTCCATATACATCTACAACTGCACAATTACCTGTACCAATAGAATTAATATTTTTCAGTGCACCAACTGATAAAGTCGGTCCTATTTTTTTTTTATTATTTAATTTTTTTATCGAGTCCTAAAATAATATACCTACCTGCATATTGTCAAATCAAAACGCCTATGAAACGGTTGACGTGTCAAAAAATATTTAATGCATATATTATTACATGTATGCAATATGTGTGTATCAATATGCGCTGTATCGCGTAACTTTTTCATTTATCAATGATCAACAATAAACACTTTAAAAGAAACGGTTCAGTTTATCAAACATGAATGGTCACGTGGTTGAAACGGCCAATAGAGTCAGGACCTGTGGCTCTTCCACTTCCGAACTCATTGAGTGGGACGGAGAGCGAAGATAGGTGACGTCTACACAGCGTGGCAGTCTCGTGGTACATTTCTTGTGTATAGCAACCGTCAACCGACCGGCTTAGTTTGTTACCGTCGTTCGTTCGAGTAGTTTGCGTTAGCCATGTTCAAGTGTGCAATTCTCGTATGTTTTTTAACCGCCTTGAGCTTGGCGCGGTCTGAAGAAGAGCTCAAAACTGAAACACTTTACAAACCAGAAGTTTGCGATGTCAAGTCCAAGAATGGAGACATGCTCACGATGCATTACACCGGTACTCTGACTGATGGAAAGAAATTCGATTCTAGGTGAGTTGGCGATAAAAAATAAGTAATATGTGGCCCGAATGTACCGTTAGCCTCTACCAGCTACCGGTACTGTTTGCTTCTGTCATTAACAAACGCGTGTATCGGAAGTACGGTATGTTTACTAATTTCTTGGGTATGTACATACTTCAATGTCCTAAATACCTAAAACACAAGAAATTATGTTTCGCATCCTTCTCCAGGACATATGCTAATATCTATGTATTTATTATTTGTGTATTAAATAAGTATTGTGCGATATGAGAAACCATTTATTAAAAATTGTCCAATTAGGTATTCCCATTTATTATCGTATTTTTTTGTTTACACGTAGGTAGATATTACCTGATCGTTGAGTACTAGAAATGGTTGTGATAACAGTTAATGTATGCTAATTGGATTGAGATATTATTTGCGGTCGATATATTCTAATATTTAATATTTATCAACAGCAATAGCAATAGATTTTTTTCTTAAATTTTTGGCTTCAATATTGTTATGTTGCCAATTAAGTTGGCGAACAACAACATTCTTTTACGAATACACTGAAGAATCCTAATATCCAAGGTGATATGGCATCTTAAGGTGATAAGGCCATATTTTGTGTCAATTTTATTTTTAAATAGTTTTTATTACTTTCGGTTCTTGTATCAATGGACTCCGCAGCGATTTCTCAGGCCCCATACGGTCTAGAGACTTGAAATTTCGAATTAATTCGTACTTAGGTCGCAGACATCTCGCCGCCTGTTAAGCTCCAAGTGTGATCCAATATTGGTAATTATAATTATCTCATTCAATCTCATTCAACCAAGATCATTATTTTGTCGACATGGAACGACAATGGGATCCGTCACTGGAATTACGCACGAGCATGAAGCGTATATATACGTCTCGTTCTCTGGTATATAGGTACTTTCTGGAAGATCGTCTGTGGTTATGTCGCAATTGTCAGACGTCAGACGTTATTGTTAATTTAAAGATTAATTCTGTGTTGTGGTAGACAAACAGTAATTTGTTATGGAATTGCGGTTGCTGGCAAACACATATACATAAGTATAGTAAAATCGAGAAAAGGATAGCAATAGTAGGTACTCATCGTTCTTCTTTCTTTCTTCTACTAGGTACTTTTGTTAAAATCCCACAAACCTTTCTAGGTTATGAACTAAGTTTTAATTGGTTTGGATATAAATGAATATAAATGTCAAAGTGGAAGCAATCAAAGCTTTACTAGAAGATCATTAACTGATCATCGATAACTGATAGATACCTAGTAAATTAACTGTGCGTTAAAAACTGCTCAACAATACCATCCGGCCTTCTGAACTTCTGAACCATCAATCACATAATATTATAATTGTCCTTGCATCTGATATTGCAGATTGTTATTTTTGGTGCCCCGATAAACAAATAGACAATAATTTGTGATTTGAATTTTTATCAAAAAATTAAATTATTATTCAGCAATGTCAATTTTGGCTAATTTCACCACTCTAGCTTTTTGGTCATGTTCAGTAAAGAAATAGTCAAGGTATACTTATCCTTCCAGGACTCGCGCTATCTTTTGTTATATGAGTACTCGCGCCGGGTACAGCAGACTTTTTTGTATTATACTTTTGTTTGCATTTTTTAAGAAAGAAAACTTCATTTTCTATACAATAAATACATAGAATAAATCAATAAACTATTTTATTAACACCACATAAGCTTTTAATTAAAAAAATCCCGATGGCCTCTAGTCAGCGGAAAGGTAAATTTTTCAAAATTCATTGAATTGAAATTTGAACAACCTTTTCATTTTTATACCTACATGTTATTACATAAAATTGTCGTATGTGTCATAGCCTTGTGGTTAGAGGTTTTTGTTGTGGCTGTTGAATATAAAGCAGACAAGGTTCGAGTTCCACTTCAAGGCAGAATTTTTTTTCCCGCCTATTTCTTTTCAATAAATATACTATATATTTTCTAAATCAGGGTCTATATTAAGATCTCCAGAAAATGTACAATTACATCAAATTTATATTGAGTGTTCATGTTTTATCAATATTTGTTATTTTTCTTTATTAATTTAGATTTTTTTACCTGTGTATTTTATAAAAATTGCTTTGAGCAAAAGTTGTAGGTACTGATTATATCTATAACCTAAAATTATTTTTGATGATATTTACACTACGGCTCTTTTTTGATAATTTTTTAAAATGTTTGAATGGTTGCCATTTTGAAACTACTTACCCGATATTGCCCAATAACGAACTCGACCGAGATATTCGAGAGATTGATTTTTGACCGACTTCCCAAAAGGAGGAGGTATACAATTTGATTGTGTGCATTTTTTTTTTTTTTGCTTTGTGTGCGCCTTTCATATAGTAAACGTACTCCGATTTTGATGATTTTTGATTCATTTGAAAGAGGAGGCTTGAGAAATGGTCCCATATTCATAAAAACGGGAATCCGACATCTCGTTCCCTCCGAAAACCGCCCCCGAAGGGGGTGGAGGGGGCAAATTTTGTCGAAAATTGAAAATCTGCGTTGATATAATTACAGATAGGACAATATCCGGAAACGTTTAAATGGAACATTTTTTCAAAGGAGTAACGGTTTTCGAAATAGAGACATTTTAAACTCTCAAATATACCTATTTTCGCTATGTGGAGAGGGCGATTTCTGTCGAAAATTGAAAATCTGTTTGCAGTACATGAAAGACATAATTATTTGTAGCAACATTTATACTGAACATTTTCCCCTTAGAGTTACGGTTTTCGAGTAAAATCGGTGTTAAAATGGTAACAACTAAAATATTCAAGCGTATTTCCGCAGCGATGTACTGAGATCTCAATAATAACAACTACAAGCAAGGAATATACGTGGTTAATAGAATAAGTACTATCTTCATTGGTATTAGTGAACGTTCAACGATTTTCGTGACTAATGTTACACTCAAAAGTGTGAAATAAATATTTTTTACAAAAAATTGGACCGACTTTATTAGTTGGTGCACTAAAAAGTATAAAATAATATTAATTCTATTGGGGCTGGTACTTGTGAAGTTGGTGCCAAAAGTTACCAATCTACCTGCAACTGCACAACTTCAAAAGTAACAGCACCAATAGAATTAATATTATTTTATACTTTTTAGTGCACCAACTAATAAAGTCGGTCCAATTTTTTGTAAGAAATATTTATTGTAGCAAATTTGAACTTGATACCTTCAAAACTGCGACCTCTATCGTGTTAACAAATTTCGTAATATCCCATATATATATATATATATATATATATATATATATATATCTGATGATAAAATACCCCATGTGAGTCCATATTTGAGAAGATTCAAAGGGATGAATAAAAAACCAATTCTCACAGTTCCTTTTATTAGTGCAACCGGTTTCAATGCATCAATGCATCATCATCAGGCAGCAAGGCTACGATTTTATTTAATTTAAATGTAATATCTTATTTGGAATTTGAAAGATGTATGTGAGTGGATTACAAAAAAGTAAAAATAAATTTATTAAATTAAATAAATTAAAATTATTTTTACTTTTTTGTAATCCACTCACATACATCTTTCAAATTCCAAATAAGATATTACATTTAAATTAAATAAAATCGTAGCCTTGCTGCCTGATGATGATGCATTGATGCATTGAAACCGGTTGCACTAATAAAAGGAACTGTGAGAATTGGTTTTTTATTCATCCCTTTGAATCTTCTCATATATATATATATATATATATATATATATATATATATATATATATATATATATATATATATATATATATAAACTTTTGAACCAAATGTTTTTTTGGACTAACTTATAGACATATAACAACATGCCGTTGAATTTTTTCGAAATTCAAAAGTGTGAACGATCGCAATAGGTACATTTCTATAAGAAATTTACAATATTATCATTAAAATAGGAGGAGCTTTATAGCCTCGAGCGATGCCCCCACACAAAATGTCACGTAGAAAAGAAATATATTTATTCATTGGCTCTGAGACTTGGCGCTAGCCCCGGAAGGTTATATGATCACATCACCCAACGGTCAACAAAAAAAAACCTTCAAAGGTAGAGAAACAACTACTACCTAGTTAAATTTTTTTTTCTATACTATAAGAATTTATCATATCCTATCATGATATATTGATATATTAATAAAATATTATCTTTTTTATAATGTGAATGAATGATATGAGCTAAGCTATTTATAGTTTTATAATATTATGTTTGTTAACTGTAGGTATACCTACTTAAACTTAGATCATCAAAATTAAACAACGAATTTCCCAATTTAAGATCCCGGACAAATTACGTTCTAAAAAGCCCCAATGACACCTATATCGATTTTTAGATATACCTACCTAATGTTCCATAAGACATTATATAAACCAAATTTCAAGTGGATACGTTATGCTGTTCGTTTTTTGACAATCCCATGGAATCCTAAGTTGTTTTCGGGATAAAAAAGTATCTTATGTGTTAATCTAGATAATAAAGTATATGTGTGTTTTATAATATATACTCGTTTGCAGTGCAGTCCAAAGGTATGAAATAAATATTTTTTTTGCGTTATTATGTATTGAAAAAACGAAACAAGTCGATTTCAATTCTCAATTTGACAATTTATAGTATGGAAATATGACACCCCTTCTTGCACCTCCTCTGATTTATAAGCACCCCTCAGAAATTTTAAATGAGAGGGGGGTCGTGTGGCACTTGTTCGAAAGGGATTTTTATTCTCTGTTCAGCAATATAAGATTTTCGAATTTGGTGCAATCATAACTGAGAAAATTTATTTTGAAAATGTAAATTTTTGATACTATTATTAGGTAGAATGATGAAGGCAATAATGTCACATAATGTTTAGAAAGTATTTTTCAATTTATTTTACAGTTAAATTAAATGTCCAAAATGCCCACCATTTGCTTCTTGACAATTAGCAAAGCGATCTTGGAATTCTCGTAAAACATTTTGTAGAACCTCAGGGGTTATGTTTTTAATTTCTTTCGTTATCCTAACTTTTAAATCTGCAATATTGTTTGGTCTATTGAAATATACTTTTGATTTTAAATAACCCCATAAGTAATAAAAAAATAACAATAAGTGGGTAATGCGGTGGTGTTCCATCTTCTTGATATCAACTCGATCTATTGCATTTGCATCATTAACATCAGAAAAGTCTTTTTAATGTAGGCAGTAAAACCTCACCATTAATAATTGTGCCTTCAAAAAATTATGCGCCAATAATTTTGTTGTTAATAATAACAGCCCAAAGGTTCATATCTTTGGGATATTGTGTGTGAGCCTCACATATCCAATAAGGATTTTCTCTACTTCAATATACAGTTTTGTCGATTAACCGTTCCATTTAAATGAAAAGTGAAAACACAATTTTGTCTAATATGAACTGCAAGTCTGCTTCCATTCTGTCCATCATTAGTTCACAGAGTTGTTGCCTTCTATCAGGATCATCCTCATTTCACTCCTGAATCAAGTGAACTTTGTAAGGATGGTATTTTTCTTTATGTAAAACTTTCAAAATGGATGATTAGTTACATCATTGTCGGCGTCAAGTTGTCTATTTGTCAGTAGCTAACATTACATCTAACTTTTTTCTCATGCAATTTAACATTACGACCGTTTTTGAATAGTTTTTACATGTCCAGTTTCACGAATACAGATGTATAAATAGGGTACATCACTTGTTCAGGGATAAAACTGACGATTTTAAATAGCGCTTTCAATCTAAGTTATGATATGAAAAATAAATTTGCTATATTGGTTTTATATACGAAGGACTTTGTTTCACTGTAATCCTCATTGAAATATGTACCTACGTAATGGTATTGTGACATTTTACGATACGATGTTTTTTGAGGTCAAAGTCGCGGTCACATACTATGTGTTATATGCAGAGATATCTCTATGTAAATATATGAAATATAAGTGCAGCACAATGAACAGTTTACAAAAACTTAGCAAGTTAGTGTAACTTGTATATTTTGAAGATTTACAAAAGGTAGGTATGGTTAAGACGATGAGAGTTTGCTTATGCGTCATCAATGATATGCACCAAAAGTTGAGTCGAGAAAACTTTTCGTCTTATTTGATGTTATGTCACAATTACTTCACATAAATATATGAGAAAACATGCAAATAATATGAGATTAGAAAGGCCATCATAATCACTTTTAGTACCAAAAATAGTACAGTTGTAACACCGCGACAGTACCGAGGACAATACTGAACAACAAAGCGACCTCAATGCTATAGCAACTGGTTGCTAAGTCTTACATCATCCCACCGCCGGTCATCACAACAAATTTCTTTGCTTAAAGACTTAGTGTGGTTACTATAGCTATATCTTTTAACGTCTTGAAAACAATAATCTATTGTGTTTTAAGTTTTATCTTATCTGCTTTAATGACTTATCGTTAAACTCTTATTTAAACTGATTTCATAACTTAATGTTTCTTATTCGAAAAGTGTGATTTTCCAAAGAAAGCTTATCTTATTTTAGTGATTTTGTATACTTCTGGAAGATTCGCAATAACTAATTGAGGACAGACATGCACTAAATCGCGTAGATTCAGGGGCATTAAGGAACAAAATACATTTTGAGAATCGTGCATTATCGCAGATGGCTAGTGTAGTTAATTATAGCAGAATAAATCACTCAAAGCAAATATTGTACTTTATTTTAATAAGAATAATGATAATCTACATATTTACATAGATATACTACTTATTCAAGAATTTCTGGACAATTATCATATTTGCATCCAATACAATTTGTCATGTAGCAATAACAACTAATGATAGGTAACTAATTCAGTATCCAGAACTATTTTGTAATTCCTTGCCTTTTTTGTTAAAAGTACCGCTTTAACTATAAATTATTTAATAATCGAGCAAAAGTGCCAATGTAAAAATTTCTTCGTTGTTTGTGCTAAAAAAATACGCCAACAGTTACTATATCATCATTGGAACCATCATTATTATTCCAATAATAAAACATATCATTAATTCGGTTGGTTCATCAAACTCATTAGAAATGAGTTTTTGGCTCGGTTTTTGGTCTTGCCTTGACGTTCTCTAGCTCCAAATTTAGTTGAGTGGCCTTAATTGGCCTTACATTGTTTTTAGATAATTATAACATTTAGAATTCTCATGAGAAACTATTGTCGGATTTGAGGCAGCACTGATCCTTGATCTTACATAGTAACAAATTTATTTCGTTCAAATTTTATTTATTTTAAGAGATGCTAAGACAGCTTCAATATTTTTTACCGTTATTAAAACGGCTTAGTAATTAAAAGATATATTGCCAAAACATTTTTTTTATACTGAGTATGTCTGTGAAGAAATTTTAGCAAAAATCATTAAATACCTGTTGGATTGGATTTGTGAGAAGTCATACATAAACTTGATTACTTAATACCAGCCAAAACAAGAAGCAATCCCAAGTTGGAAAAAGGAAGACGTTCCAACCTGATAGTCAAAGAACTTGAGGATGCGGATGAGCTGGAATGTAGGTATATATTTTATGCAAAAATGTTTAATAATTATTATTGTTTTCATTAGCTTGATAATTTTTTGACAGTATAATCATATTTATTGATAATGTTAATTTTATATTTTCTAAGTTTTCACGTCTGTTGAAAGCTCAACTAGAAATTCGTAATTGTTTGTTTATCCTGTTGGCACTATTCCATATATTAAATATCTCACAAAATACCCGCTATTTGGCCTTATCGAAAAGTAATTTTTTCTGTTAACGTAAAACATCTAGCAAGTAGTAGTAGTGGTTGTTTCTGTTCCAATGAATGAAAAACCTAAAGTGTATTTATTTATTCCATCAAAACCTGCTATAACATTATTTATAACTCGATTTATAATGTGTTTACGGTACCAACGCACTGGCATCAAATTTTCGGCGCCCCTTTCATCTCGCTTTGAATTTAGAAAATGTATGCCAGAGCTGTTTACCAATCTTCTGAAATTTAACAAGCTAACAAGAAAAACACAAAAGTTCATTTGCCAGCTACGACAAAAGTTGGTGGAAACTTAAATTGTTCACGATAGTAGAGTGAAGTGGAGTCATTCGGGATAGCGATATTGCAGTAGATGTAATAAAACTTTCCATGAAAAAAATAGTGTATAAGCGTGTATTTGATGCCACACGACTGTCGTTGACAACTGTGCACATGTATTTGTGAAACATTTCAATATTCTTGAGACTACCGTTCTTCATAAAAGAAAGCGTTTTTATTTTACTTATTTTCTAAAATGAGTGTTTTCTCAAATTAAAAGAATTTTGCATTTCAAGTCAAGGCTCAAAACACATTAGAGGTAACAGAAATTAACTGTATCGATGGATCTATCGGAATTCCATTCCACTGTAGGTAGGTACCTACTTGAAGCAATATTAATACCAAAATAACTATTGACCTGTATTATACAGAATTTCTTTTTCAATGACTCATGTATTCTTGGAGGAATGGAAATTTCACTTTTTATAATTCGCATTTTTCGAAATTCGGCACATGTTCAAATATGAGTCAGTTACTTTCAAATGTCAACAACATGATTTACGATGAATTGGGAGAAAGTCTTTCGATTCTGTACCTTATTTCAATAATTATATATTTGGTGTGATAGATTACAACGAGGTTATTAATTGGAGTATGAAATATTTACAGCTGTGTAGCTGGATGTATCATTAACATAATGATCATGAAGTTGCTAAATCATTTAAAAAATATTTCAGGTTCTGATTCAGATTTTTTCTATCGGCTACATCTAAATGAATAGGCATTACAGTTGTCTATTAAATTTTTTATTGTAATTTGATCGAATTCTAATTCAAATTCATAAAAAAATTGATATGCTAGATTATTTTTCACTTTTGTTATAGATCACTCTAAATGGAATAAAACATAAAACATATTTTCAGCCATTGGTCTGTCTGTCTTTCTGTGACAGCATTATCTCGGAAACGGATGGGTGTATTTTGTTGCTTTCTTTTTTATTTTGTTTGGTACCAATATCACTGGCCGGTGGTACTGAATGAGAATCCTATATACACTGGGTGTTGAGCTATAGCCAAAAAAAATAATTTGCTCAAGACTATAGCGCGAAAATGGCTCTAAGGATTTTGATTAAACTTGTCTAAAGTATTCTTCTGAGAGCCCTTTACCACCCACATATAGCGCCATCTCTGAGAAAAAGCACAAAAAAGTTATGCTTGAATAAAATTCCGTATTTTCCACATGTTTCTTTAGATTCTGGCTAAACGTTCCATCTTGCCAAAAAATGTTACATGACCATTGTTGTTTGTCTTGACATGCTGAAAAAAATGAGTGGTAGCACGATTTGGCCAGAGGATTTTTACTTTACTACCGCTATTATCGTCGCTATGTAAGGAAAGTATTTTAATAGTGTAAAATTTTTCATTCACTGGAATTTGTCTGCGAGCGGTAGGAAAGTCGTGTGAGTGGACACACCAGATTTTTTGAATTTGGGTAATTTTGATCTATTGATATAGTTTTTGTTAACTTGATTATAAATGTCTCGATAAAAAATCTGGTGTGTCCACTCAAACGACTTTCCTACCGCTCGCAAGCAAATTCCAGTGAATAATAATAGTGGTAGTAAAGTAAAAATCCTCTGGTCAAATCGTGCTACCAATAATTTTTTTCAGCATGTCAAGACAAACAACAATGGTCATGCAAGATGAAACGTTTAGCCAGAATCTGAAGAAACATGTGGAAAATAAGGAATCTTATTCAAGCATAACTTTTTTTGTGCTTTTTCTGAGAGATAGCGCTTTATGTGGGTGGTAAAGGGCTCCCAGAAGAATACTTTAGGCAAGTTTAGTCAAAATCCTTAAAGCCGTTTTCGCGCTATAGTCTTGAGCAAATCACGTTTTTCGGCTATAGCTCAACACCCAGTGTATACAGGATTCTCATTCAGTGCCACCGGCGAGTGATATTGGTACCAAACAAAATAAAAAAGAAAGCAACAAAATACACCGAACCGTTCCCGAGATAATGCTGTCACAGACAGACAGACCAATGGCTGAAAATATGTTTATTAGGCTTAGAAAACTCTGAAACGTAAACATTTGTAAAAATCTCGATACCGAAAATTTCACACGATTACAATACTTTCCTTATACAGCTACTATAGTAGCGTAGGAAAGTAAAAAAGATGTGAATATTTCAATTCGCCAAGTTATTCAAAAGTTACCCGACTACTAAAAGACGCACCAACTTTAGAATTCAATTTTCACAAAATAGGTTTTAGTTTGATCCAGAAAGAGATATATTTAGGCCAGTCTTCCAGTACACTAACATTCCAGTAAGGATATCAAACATTCAACTGAAGAACTGTAGAATCATCGCCCACCCTGTTTCTTTCGGGCGATATTGTCACTTGGTGTCGCGCACTTTGGTACCCCCAAACTCAGTTTAAAAATGAAAAGGGCTTTGTGTACTTTCTAACTTATCAGGAAATATATCCAGCCGTATTCTTAAACAAATCTTAGTTCAATACTAGTTTATTTAGCTACCAAAATGTTGGTATTGTAGTTACCGTAGTAACTGACAAACTGAACTAGTACCGAACTAAGATAGGTTTATGAAGAGAAATCTGTAGCTCTTTCAAATTCTTGTCGATAAGCAGTCCCTTGCTGAAACTTTATCGCCACAAAATTGCGAAAAAGTTGCTGAACTGTCGGAATCATTTGATTTTGAAGAAGCTGTAGATATTAGACAACGCTTAAGTTATCAATGAAGAATGTACCTAACGATAAAGTCTCCCAGCATTAGGTACTGTTTAGACAATACTTTCTCGCAGGCACAACCGTTGATATTTTCATACTGATTGAGTCGTGCAAATGTGCGAAAGTATGTGGCATCTGGTGACTCTAATGATTAAAAGAAATAGAAGGGGAGTTAGTCTACTGTTCTTCTGTTGAATACTTGATATCCTCGCCAGGAATCGGTTACTGTCATTGGATTAGTAATAGGGGAGATCAAACGTGTACTGGACCTCCTTTGCAAAAATGGCATCACTTCTGAGACATAAAAATAATCTCAATTTGGGGACTTGCACATTGTCGGATTCAAGTTACCTAATTTGATGCATGAAAAATGTTAGTAATTTTATTATATTTAGGTACATAGTTTTTGCATTTGCACTTTATTTCGTGTGATTTTTTCACCAAGTAGCTATTCTACCCTGAGAAGCATAATATAACATTTGTAAATCCGACACTGACGTTTGTTTATACCATCTTAGATAATTATCTGCTGAATCTTAGGCATAGCACACCATATTTCCTTGAAATAAATACGTAATTAATATTCAAACAGAATGAAGGCTGCAAAAATAGTAAGAACACAGAACAAGTCAAAATACGCACTAAGCGTAAACTACTCGTCAGAATGAAATAGATATGGCGAAAGCGATGTCGCTTTTATGACGTGACAGCTTCCCCCCCTATGATACCTACTAATTCAATGGCTAGTGTTGTACTGGTAAGGTAGAATTTATGCGTTACTTTACGGACGCAATGTATTTCATACAAAATTGAAGTTATCCAGGGTTTTGTCTAGTTAAACTTGTATGATGCATTATTATTCTTGATATAACGATTTTTGGTCGATTCTGTCACAAGTACATTTAATCGTCGCACGTTTGAGTTACATGATTTGAAAATTGAATGCCCATATACGTAGGTACATAGGCTATTATAATATATATGTATGTATATCGTTCATCTATTTTGTACTTCTACCACTAACAACTAGACACGATCCGCAAATTGAGTCCTAATTGAAACGTTGGCAATATTAGCGATTTCAAAGAGACGTCGCCTCACACACATCCACACATACGCGCCGCGTACGCTAACCAATTACAGAATAAATTATATTCCTATCAAATCCAGCAGTCGCATACAAATCACCATTCAATAATTCCGCTAATTATATTTTATTATGGTTTTCCCCAATATATCTATATACAGTAACTGCCTAGTTATAGAATTTTAACACTAACAGTTAAAATAACAGCTTTTCTTGTTTGCTGTATAGCATGGCCAGCTGAAAGAACAAATAGTGGATAATACGGTATGATCTGTTTCCTAAATATCAATGTTAAAACAGATTTGTGCTTTCAATAATATATATTCACGTTGGATTACTTTCATCTAACCCTAATGAATGTGATTTGGTTGGATGTCTTTATAATATATAGTTCGGAATATATTTGCAAAATAAAAATATTTTCATATGAATAAAGCGAGAAGTATGAATGTGATTCTCTAGATCCACAATGAACTTCCCAGTAAACCTAAACTTCAAATTAGTTGAGTATGTTGTAAATTGGAAGAGTGGATTTTCTTCACTGTCCCTACAGAGTCTTAGGTATATTAAAAATCTCTCAATAAATCTTACTCGTTGCCAGCGGAGCGATAAATCCTATAAAATACATTAGGTTTTTTGACAGAAATTTTTAGTTAAAGGAATTGCTAGAAATATGAATCAATTGAAAATATTTTGGTTTCAACAGCCATCATTTTGAAACTGCTTGGTCGAACATGCTTCATCGCACTCGATCTTAATCTACATACCTACGACAGATTTTTAGTTTTACCAAATTCGATCTCGAAGTTACACATTATCCGTTAAAATCTCGGTCACTATTTCAATTAATAAAAGCCTTCTAAATTTTGGTGAAAATCAAGCACCAACGTTTAAATTGGACATTTTTCAAAAACATCAGTTGTTTATGAGTTACAGCTCTAGCAAGATTGTCGCTGCCATATTTTCATGACAAACGAGATACTCAAAAATGTGAAACAAATATTTTTTGCAAAAAATAGGATCGATTCTATTGTTGCTGGTACATAATTGTTCTATTCCCTCACTGCACCACTTCAAAATTACCAGCATTAATAGAATTAACCCCATTTTGAATTTTCGATTGCACCCACTTATGAAGTCGATCCTAGTTTTTGACCACGAACCCCAAACGGAGGAGGTATACAATTCGAATGTGTGATTTTTTTTTGGTTTATGCGCGCCTTTCATATAGTAATCGTAGTCCGATTTTTATAATTTTTGATTCATTTGAAAGAGGAGCCTTGAGAAATGGTCCCATATTCATAAAAACGGGAATCCGACATCTCCTTCCGTCCGAAAACCGCTCCCGAAGGGGGTGGAGGGGGCTAATTTTCTCGAAAATTGAAAATCTGAGGTGATATAATTATAGATAGCACAATATCCGGAAACGTTTAAATTGAACTTTTTTTCAAAAGAGTTACGGTTTTCGAGATAGACGCATGTATAATTCTCAAATGTGCAATGTGGAGAGGGCGATTTCTGTCGAAAATTGAAAATCTTTGGGCAGTACATGAAGGACATAATTATTTGTAGCAACATTTATAATGAACATTTTTCCCTTAGAGTTACTGTTTTCGAGTAAAATCGATGTTAAAAAGGTAACAACTAAAATATTCAAGCGTATTTCCGCAGCGATGTTCTGAGATCTCAATAATAACAACTACAAGCAAGGAATATACGTGGGTAATAGGATAAGTACTATCTTCATTGGTATTAGTGAACGTTCAACGATTTTCGTGACTAATGTTACACTCAAAAGTGTGAAATAAATATTTGGACCGACGTTATTAGTTGGTACACTGAAAAGTATAAAATAATATTAATTCTATTGGTGGTGGTACTTGTGAAGTTTGTGCCAAAAGTTATCAATCTACCTACAACTGCACAACTTCAAAAGTAACAGCACCAATAGAATTAATATTATTTTATACTTTTCAGTGCACCAACTAATAACGTCGGTCCAATTTTTTGTAAAAAATATTTATTGTGAATAATAATAAATAAAAAATAAATAAATAATAAAGAACTCTCCTGTTTGATGATAGTAAATGCGCTTAGAGCTCTACCTTCTGGGCGGTGTGAAAACAAGTTCATCTCATTAGAATTTTGAGACAAATTATAGTCAGGTAAACTACCCATTTGTATATCTAATAAACTTGAAGTAACAGACGAGTCTATATGGGTATTCGAGTTTGGAAAATGAAGGTACTAAATTCTCAGAAATGATGATGCTTCCGTGTTTTTCTGGCTCTTCCTCTAGTTCACAGCATATTAATAAAGGATATCTATATAATCATCATCCATCTACCGCCTTCAGATTTCATTTCATTTAATGCCAGAATTTTCGAACTCGAGTATAGAAACATTACCAATGCAGCTGTTTTCAAGATATATATATATTATATATAAATAAAAATATTTTCTTGGGGATGCAGTCATATATTCAATAAAATTCTTTGATTGAAGCCAAGCTTTCGAGAATGTTTATTCTCTTCTTCAGGGCAAAAATCGTGAATTTAGAATAAATTAGCCAAAAACAGGAAAGATTTCATAGCCATCAATTACAAATGTCATTATTTATATTTGTCATGGTAACACATTTTTTTTGATTCTGAATTCTTGACTGGTTTAATATTTGATAAAATAGATTTTTCTGGGGATGCAGTCATTTAATAAATAAAATTCTTCGGATTATGCCAAGCTTTCGTCAGGACAAAATTTGTGAATTTAGATAAAATTAACCACAAACAGGAAAGATTTCATAGCCATCAATCAGAAATGTCATTAATTATATTATTAATTAATTAATTAATCAATTATTATATGTCATTGATGGCTATGAAATATTTCCTGTTTGTGGTTAATTTTATCTGAATTCACGAATTTTGCCCTGACGAAGAGAATAAATATTCTCGAAAGCTTGGCATAATCCACAGAATTTTATTTATTAAATGACTGCGTCCCCAACAAAAATCTATTTTATCAAATATTAAACCAGTCAAGAATTCAGAATCAAAAAAAGTTCCTCTCGAAGGACTTTCTTAAGCAGTAAGCGTGATAACCCTAGAATTTGAATTTGAAGGCTACGGCAACTATCTTAATCAAACTGCACCAGGTATAGCCGATTTATATATCATCATATATTTATGATTTGATCAGTAATGATGCTTACACTTATAGAATAAAATTCCTCTGTTGCTGACATTAATCTGGAACGTTATTTTATTTAATGGTAGCTATACAGATCCCTCGTTCACTGCCACTGACAGGTATGGAACAAAATGCGTCTCCTTCGTACCTTCATAACAGTTGAAAAGGTTTATAGAAACACAAAGGAGAAAACCTAATCTATATATGGAAACCAGCGATTCATTTGCTGGTAATAATTTGTTTACAGTAATTGTATATACTTTTATAATAGAAATAACCATTTGAAGTGAAAAAATCAGTCACAGAGTGAATAATGATATATCTGTCCACTGAATAGAACGCAATATTCATATTTAATAAACCCCATTCCGGAATTCATTTCAGTGTATATTATTTATGATCTAAATTAAACATATATGGGAAATTGTAAAAAAAAATCATAAAAAAATATTCATGAATCCTTAATTCAATATGAGTATGTCTATAGTGTTTTTTTTTTTAATTTAACTTGATCATCAACAAAAATATTCTCAGTGATCAGTGATTTAATATTATGTTTCTTTTTTGCAAAATAAATTACATATTTTTCTCAGAATTTTAAGTTGATATCAGAATCAAACTACACAAACATTATACGTGATAATTCTCAAGTTTAAATGGTTGGTCAATTTTTCTACTGATTCTGTATACCTTACAACAAATGAACTATACTTGATTCATGGGTAAACACTCAAGAATATATTATAAATTCCATTTAATCTGATTATTAATTTATTCTCTTCGTCGTTGTTGTTTCATCAAAATTTAATTTAGGTAATCCACCTATGATTAATAATACAAGTTACAATAAAATTCATCTTTATTAGGATTGTATGTATTTATCTTTGAATTAATTTTTGAGTTATCTTGATACGATAATTTGAAAAGCTGCTACATTCGGCTCACGTTCAACACATTATTTGATGCTAATGCTAGGTATATATCTAGAAAGAAAAGAGCCATTTTGATAGAACTAGGAAAGCAACTTTGGATTATTTTTTCGAGAAAATCTTTTTTAGTGCTTGTAGAGCTTATCAGATGCTAATTGAGGGCTGTATTTCCAAATTAATCACCATTATATTTTTTTCGAAATGGTTGTTTAGCTAGCTTTAGATAAAGCTAACACAGCAACCTTTGTAAATCAACATTATAGAGAAAAAACTTTTTTAGTGCTTAAAGGACTAATTAAATGCTGTATTCCATATTTAACTGCTTTTATATTTTTTGAGAAAAAAATTATCGCTTGTAGAACTAATTACGTGCTTTATTAGAGCAACCTTTGTGGAACAGTTGAATATCACAACAAATCATTGCTTATTAAGTGTTGATAGTGGCCTTAAGGCATAATTGCTCTGCTAATTAAAACAGAGGAAACGACTCGTAACTTTACGACTGAAACTAATATTCGGATAAAAATTATCTGAATAATCCTTTTTTCGTATGAGTATTGTTTTACACACTGTCATCCAGTTCCGGGCTGTACTTGAAGTATAAAATTAAGAGCTCACCGGGAAGTTCAATTTGATTGCGAAGTTTTGACAAAATAGACAAACGGGCTACTAATGTTAAAATGTAATCTATAAAGCTTGACAGGCAATAGATTTGGAATGATGTTTCTCCGAATCAGTTACATATCACTGTAGAACCTCCGAATAGATTTGATGAAAAATTCTATGTTTCTGTATCCGTAATTTGGATTTTATCTGCGCTAGATTTATAAAAGGTCGACTTATTGCTTTTTTTTATAAACTATACTATTAGTTTCTAAAGTCGATTTATTTTGAAAATACGCAGGACGCTTCATCTCAATAACTGTTGTGGCACTACCACGAAAATTTACGGACATTTAGTCCGGTGAACATTAACAAAGATGGATGGCATATCACTCGAAAAAGAAACATACGGAATCGTCGACAGAAGAAAGCAACCGTATATATAAAGCATTGTCGGCCAGCCGTATAATCCTCCGGTTGTTAATGGTGATGTATTACTTCTAAATTATTAATCAACTGTTTGGCCTGAGAAGGCTCTGATCACAACATGAGTTATGGCATGAGCACTCATAAAAATTGTTTAACAACTTGACCTCATGGTCGAAAATGATACAGTTTATCTAGTATATCGTTGACAATATAATTTCGTTTAGTCAACTGGTGTTGAATTGTAACTGATATTGTATGGCTATTATTATTAGAGAATCAGCAATCTCAAATGTGTATATCAATGGAAAGACAGGGGATGAATTTCATTATGTAGCTACCAGAAGATACTCCTAATATCGATATACCGGTAATATGCTAATAAAAAAATATGATCTTTTTGTACGACAGGACTATTTTCGATTGTTTACCACATCAGTCTCTATGACAGTTGATTTGGTTTACTGGTTGCTAGACCAAGATTAGAGAAGGTTAGGTTTATGCGTATTTTTGACCGACGAACCCCGAACGGAGGAGGCACACAATTCGACTGTGTGCTTTTTTTGTTTGTGCGCGCGTTTTATATAGTACTCTGATGATTTTTCATTTCAAAGAGGAGACTTGAGAAATGGTCCCATATTCGTCAAAACTCAAATCCGAAATCTGCTTCCTTCCGAAAACCGCCCCTGAAATGTTGAAGGGGGCAAATTTTCTCGAAAATCGAAAATCTGAGATAGGACAATGTTCGGAAACCTTTAAATTGAACATTTTTTCAGAAGAGTTACGGTTTTCGAGATAGAGGCATGTCAAATTCTCCAATATATGTATTTTTGATTTCTTTCGAAAATTGAAAATCTTTGGGTACTACATGAAACACATAATTATTTGTAGCAACATTTATAATGAACATGTTTTTAGAGTTACGGTTTTTGAGTTAAATCGGTGTTAAAATGGTAACATCTAAAATACTTAAGCGTATTTCCGCAGCGATGTTTTGAGATCTCAATAATAACAACTACAGGCAAAGAATATACGTGGGTAATAGGGTAAGTACTATCTTCATTGGGATTAGTGAACGTTCAACGATTTTCCTGACTAATGCTCTCCAAAGTGTGAAATAAATATTTCTTTACAAAAAATGGACCGACGTTATTATAAATAATGAAAAATATAAAATAATATTAATTCTATTGGTGCCGGTACTTGTGAAGTTGGTGCCAAAAGTTATCAATCTCACTGCAACTGCACAACTTCAAAAGTGCACCAACTAATATTTAAGTTTTATGATGTGATCTATATAATCTTGCCAGCTCGATAATAACTTTGTACATACCACTGCCCTGAACGATGAACGACTGGGCAGTCTTAAATCACATACAGACCAAGCTCTTGCAAATCTTGCATCAGATTTTGGAAAAATTATTCTTTTTCAAAAATTTGCTCAACTTTTTGTGTTATATCTTGTAGAAAATATGATTTCGTAAAACATTTTTACTTGAAAATTTCTCGCTAAATTGAAGGGTTTTGTAGAGCTTCGAGAAGGTCAAAAATGTATTTCACGCATTTCCTAAACAGGTTTAAATAATCAAAAATATATTCATAATAAAGTTGTTCATAATATAAAATCTATATATCTGATTTAATCGCCTTCCCATTAATAATCTAATTTCTGAGACAAGGCTACTTTTTTAAATCGTGAGTCATATATTTCTTTACATTTAAGTAAATAATTCATTCTTATAAAGTTCATAGGCACTGTGGTGTAGATGATACGATTGTTATTCGCAATGATGTTTGTTCGATCTCAAGGAGCCTCTTTTAAATTTTTTTTATGTTCCTTAAGTAGGTAATAACAAATAACAATTTTACTTACATAATATATTTTTTTCTATAGAATCGTGGAGTAAATAATAAAGTGTTATTTTATTTATTGAGATTGTTGATGATGAGAGAAGATGAACAACATGAGTACTCACGACATTGTGTATAATTTTTCAAAGTATTTGCAGTAAAACCCAAATTTTCTTGTGGGAAAAAATTATTGCGTAGGTAGTGGTAGTCGTTTGTATACTGCCCATGAGGCGTGTGAGTTTTTTACCATTACTACTCAAAATTGTGAAATAAATAACTAGGACCGGCTTTATGGACTAAAAAGAATAACAATACATAATGTTGGAATCATAAAAGATGAAGTTGGTGTCAAGAGACATCTATAGCTGATAAACGTCTCTTGGTACCAATTTCAAAATCTTTATGATCCTTACATTATGTATTGTTATTTTATTCTTTTTGGAAATTGGTTCTTTTTTCAATGTTATTTTTCGATTGAAGTAAAAGTTGTTCTATGAAAGTTGATTTGCTAGGAAAACAACTATTGTGAAAATTGAATTGCAGCTATTATTAGAAATATTATATACGAAGCAACATACTTTTTACCTCTCCCACGAGAGATTGATGATAAGATTTTGCATTTTTCTTCTGGCAATTTACAAATCCTTCTATGACAATTTGCGAGAGCAACATGACACGTTTTGATGCATAACCATTAAAATATACTGAAATGTCTGGGGCACCTCAGGTAAGGAATATATATATATATATATATATATATATATATATATATATATATATATATATATATATATATATATATATATATATATATATATATATATCAAACCTTCACTTCAATTTTAGTCATCCTTTCGGTGTTTAAGCACAAGATTATTTAGATCATATTTGTGACAGCAGGAACATTACGCAAGCTCTATTGATAAATTGTTGTTTTCTGTATTTTCAGTGGCATTTTTCATCTGTTACGATACACATGCTTGTGTCCATTAATTTCAATATCATTGTGTATTTCACAGAGAATGAATGGTTTCTTCAAGACAAATGAAAATAATGGGTGCAACCGTCGAGGTCCACAGGTTGAGATTCCCAGTAGATTTTAATTTAAAACTAGCTGAGGACAATCAATGTTCCTACATAAGGATTCCTTTCTACGGCAACATAAGAGAATGTTGAATTTTATGTGTATAAAAATATATTGAATTCATAATTAGTTCAATGATTTTTTTGTTCTTTATTTTTGACATTATCTGTTGTTAGAAACCTTATGAAATTAATATAATTTTTATTTGGAGGCTACAATTTTGAATCTGTTCGATCGATCATTAAATCTTTTGATCTCTAAAATACTGATTTTTTATCATATTTGGTCACAATAACACGAAATATGAATTATTCTTACATAATTGAATGAAACCATTTCGCCGAAAGCATTTTTGGTTCTCGCAGTATTTATTACACTTAGTCACACACAGACAATACATTACAATAATGCCCTAACAATGATAAATCTGTTTTGCAAATTCTCTTATTTGAATCATAGTCATGACTATTGTGTCTTTTCTTACAATTGCAATTAAGAGTCCTTAAAAAAAATTAACAGCGAATCTTAGCTTATATTTCAAATGATCGAGTATTGAATAATAATTGAGTTATAGAAATGAACATTAATGGAGAAATTCAAGATAGCTGCATATATACTGAAAAAACACTTCGAACACTTTCAACTAAAAGATAATTGAAAATTTTAAGCTTAATGGCCTTTCCCGAGCTTCAAGTTGGTATGAATGATTTATCTGAAAACTTATAAGTTATATTAAACTACTAAGCTCCTATCTTGAGTGGAACTTAATTATGTTAATGCTGCCTGATTTATTCATCAACAATAACAGTTCAACTTTATTTGTTCTTGCTCAAGGGTAGGTTATAAAATATAGATAAGAACATAAGGAACACAACTCTTATGCAACATCTTATAGGAGATGTTATTGTATAATTAAGGAAACAAATAAAATAATTGTACCTTCTTTGAAGACTTATAATTCTAATGAGTCATTTATTTGAATTCCCGAACGTTTGGCGTTTATTTTCTTTAGTAAAATATATTTGTAAATTTATTGTTTCTGATTTATGTTCACAACATATTTTTGCAAAACTCTCAATAAAATTTAATATTCAATATTCAAAGCCGCTCTGGATTGGAATTTACTTTGACATTACTGAAACTGATATCTTTAAATGTGTCGTCGTGAATATGCACTTGCAGTTTACATTTAGAGTTATATTTACTTTTAGAGACGCCATTGCTAACTCTTCCAGCATAATCTCTCTTATCCGTATTCATAATCGAAACTTAGTACGCTACTAATTAAGTGTGGTGGTTTATGGCTACCAGAACACTCAACTGACAGAGTTTTGTTTTTTTATTTTAATACGGTACTAGCTAGTACCGAAATAAGATTGGATTATGAATACGGCTGTCTGTGTTTAATTAAACGTTCTAACTTTCAACTGAACCACACACGAAAGCTTCAATAGAATGATGCTTTGAAAAATGTGGAAAAACAGGCAAAATTCTGTAACATAAAGGTGGAATACACAAGCGAGGATGCGAGACTTTAACACTTTGAAATTATAATTTGCTTGGAATATTCAGGAAATTCACAGACGTTTTAGCACGAACACACATACAGCTGAAGAGGTTTAGAGAGAGGGTTGCTAGTTTTTCCATCTGCATCATCTCCATCCATCCGTAGATATATGCATGTCTACTCTTGCGTTGTTTAATTGAACTGAATGCATTAGGTTAATTAAAATTGTTACTTGCGATATGTGTCTGGATGATTGTATTTTCTCTATTAACTATTTCGAAGTAAGTGGGTATATGTAACATCCAAGGAAACTATTAAGTACATATATCCAAGACAAGTCTGATTATTTGTTACGAAGCTGCTTCTTAAAATCTGATTGTTTTGACTAGGGATTATGATTGCGATGTTGTCTCACTCTCACTCCATAGATAAATAAGGAATTTATTTAAATCTTACCCAAACAAACTGAAATTAAAATAAACTCGCTTGCACATATCAGTCTATGGTTATTAAATAAGAGTGTAATCCAGTTATGAAATGACTGTACCTACCTCGGGGTTAGAAAAATAAGTTCTCAATTTCGTTTATCTATTTATTAATGAAAGAACAAGTGAAACACCTATTTTTCTCAGAAGCACGAACGTTTATGTAATTTCAAAGTGCTTCATTTGCTTTTCTTACCGTTACAATTTTATATTTTAGTTTTGTCTGAACAAATATTGAAATATGTAATTCAATAAAATATCAAGACAGCAGCTATTTGTGGGGTTACTTTCAAATTCTAGTAATTTATATATGTCTTTTCAGGAGGACAATTATCGAATATGAGCATTGAGCACGATTTGCAAACTTTTAAGATGGCCATAGTAATAATGACCAATAGCTTTACAACAAACTTTGATGTTTAAAAGATTTCAACCTCAAGTTAAATTGGCATAACTTGTCATACTAGAAATCATAATGATTCTTCTTTACATATTCTTGAAATGTTGCTGGATTCAATCCCATAGCTCTATTGCTGATTGCAACGTAGATTTGAAGAATGTGATGATACGAAATTTCACTCCAGTAAAACGCTCATAAATTTGAATCTAAGAGTTATCGAAATAATATAAAATATTATACTATTTTGTGGATGTATATAGAGTGTACGAAATCTTGGAGGCGGTTTTCCACAAAAATCATATTCAAAATATAGAACTTTACTTGTATTGCTCATATTTTGTGTTTTGCCAATAGCTTTTCCATCAAGTAATTTAGAACAATGATGTGAGTAACGTATAATCGGAATATTGCGAATAGCTGTCATTCAATGCTGTTGCTAATTTTTATCCTTTGGGTATTTTCTTTATAAATTAAAATATCTGAAGCTGATAAGGCCATATATTTTTTTTATTAGAAAATGCTTTCAGTCCAGCAAAAAACAAGATTATCTCTCAACTCATACTATCTATATCTATACTAATAAATGAAAAAGTCAGATCAAATTTTATTCAAATTACAAGATTAATAAATAAAATCGTGGTGTATGTTTGCCAATTCAAAACAACTAAGTAATTGCCTATGGAAGTATATATGTGTCACTAATAACAAAAAAGCAATTTTTCTAATTTTTGGTCGTCTGTTCCGGCGAATCTCCGCAATAGTTAAACCGATTCCGACAGGATTTTCATTGGCAAATACTCTTATAGTTGTTAATATAATAACAGGATCACTTGCTGTCTTGATTGTATCTGAAAATTTTAATATAGTTGGAAAAATAGACACAAGTCTATTATTCGAACATTCGATAAATAAGATTTAATAGAAATATTTTAAAGTTGTTTTATCACTAGATTGTAAAAAATAACGTGATATCTATTATTTTGGTGAAATTAGAAGCAACATAAGTAGTTAATTCAAAAAACGAAAATTATAAAGCATGGTAAATATGTACAAGGATTTTCTAGTATGATTTAATATCAATTATTATATAAATATATTACAATAAATATAAGAAGTTAACCTTCATAAAGGCGAAATATTAACAATAATGTCCTACATTTAAATCCTAGACAGATTGATGTATTTTGAGATGAAGCCTGAAATTTTTAAAAAAGTTAATTCTATTTTGAATCAACATGTAGGGATTCTTCGGTTAAAACATTATTATTATTATTAAAACTCGTTATCATTCGAAATTATCAATTTCTAGTTACAAACTGAAGTTTAAACCATAAACGAAATAACCCTTTATTCTTCCTAATCCAGTATACTCTCAATCAAATTGAATATTCGATTCTCAATTAATTTGTATAGGCAATGCCAGATTCAGTGTCTCCTTGCTGCTTAGTCCAAAGAATATTGTATGGCGCCAAGAATAGATTCAACTCAAACAAAGAAAATACAACGAGAAACGGAAAATCTATTATGTGAAATCATCTGAGTGCAAGCCAGATTAAACAAGGATATCGGAATATCATCTCCGAAGATTACTTCTCGAGATTATGAGAAAGGGGAAACTCTTGTCTGATCAAATGAAATGTGGAATGGAAACTATAGAAACAGAGTAAATACTGCAAATCGATTATAAGAGTTAACTCGCTATTGGAAGTAGGTACTCAATGCTCATCACTTATATTGAATCTTTGTTGCATTTGATCACTCTGCAAATATATCAAATATTGTTTATTGAACACTTAATACTTAATTAAATTGTGGATTGGTACCTCTATTTTCTTTCCATTTGACCTTTTTATAAAGTGATCCAAAAAGACTCATTGAAAGTGTGCCATACAAATACGGAAACATATCTTCCCATGTCTTTACTTAAATCATCTGAAATAGCATAATATTGAAACATCCATTGTAACTTTTTGAAGCAGGAATGTTTTATTCATTAACATTGAAAATACATAAACCTGAACTATGTCAAACGTGGATATGACCATACAAATATTTTTGAACTTCACTTTGGAAACTTTATGGAATTTGGACATAACTTATAATAATTTCCCCCGTAATTTCCGGACATCAATTTTCAGTTTCATTTCGTTTTAATCATTATGTACTTAATTCTTGTTTTAAACGCACCTAAAAAGAGATAAATTGCTGCATATGTAAGCAAAGCATATTTACGAAAATTTTAATGGAATTGATGTATTTGAATTATTTCACTTAATTGTCAAACAGTGATAATTGAAACAGATATTGAATTATTGTTTTTTTCAGATGTTTGAAATATTTACAAAATAGCTGTAAAAATAATAAATATAGTCAGTTGGAGTTGAATCTAAAACAACTTCCGACCCTAAAGAGTAATATTCAGCAATGATTGACATATGACGTGGAAAAACAGATTATGAAATAATCATAATAATTATTGCCAATATTACACATTGATATAGTGCAGTTATTAAACAATCTTACAACATAAGATGCATATAGTTTTATTTATTATGTGTGATTATTATGGCTGCCGTCGAAGACGTTTGCTGATTTAATACGTACACACTAATTATTACATGATAATTGATGAGCTCTAATTGTCATTTGACTCCAGCAAAGACATACTAAGAATTCTATCTCATTTGCAATAGCATACTTTGAATGACTTTTTTTGATCTCTCGATATACCCTTTAAGTAAGTACTAATTGACACTAAATTGTATTCTTCAAAAAAACAAGAACGTGTTTTAGACATTATGGCATTGTGTTTTAATACCAGTCCAGGAATTGCATAGTTGCGTCATATAATCTTCACTGAATAAATATAATTAAAATAAACTTGGAATAATTGCATTTAATTGATCATACAGGAATATGGATAAATTGCTTCATGTTTTACATATTTCGGAAAGTAATTTACCACGGAACTTCTAATAAATAAGTGTAATCAATTTGATTCCCACCCATCATATCTCGTCGCAGTTATTTATTTCCTATACTTAATTTGGTTACGACATCGTAACTTTCTCTTCTGTATCATCGCGCAATTTCTACTCTTTTCAATATAGCTTATGCGTGATGGTACTCGATATTTGATTGATTAAATTTCTAACAACTTGTTCTAGATATTTTTTTATGGTGTAAAACCTAGTCTGCTTTTAAAAATATATAAAATAATTATCCTGTTTATATTTATACTTGTAGAGCAACGTAAACTAAAATGAAACCGAATAGTGGTTGTTTCAGTTGAGCCGATACATCACTACGAGAGATAAGATAAAATACAAAATAAATAGAACTTAAAAATAGTAAGTCTTAAATCAAAGAAATATGTAGTTGAAGTGACCAGTTGCCTACATCTAAAAGAGATCTATCGACTTACTTTAGGCAAAGATTGGTGTATTTAATCTTTAATCTTTAGGAGCATACATTAATGACGTAGATACCGTTAAACTTTCGCTGATTCAAATATTCGAAGCTTCAGTCATCAAAATGTGTCTGTCCTTTTTCTATGGATATTAAGGATCTACGATTTCTTTTTGTAAAGTATCACATATATATTATATTGAATTAAAATGAATCCCTGTTGTGTCAGAAAATTTACACAATAACCCTCATACATTATCTATGCCAGATTGTAAAGCATTTTTTGGAGAAATTGAAACTTTTTATTATACTAAAACACAGTAAATTGAACATTAATTTTGATCCTAGAATCGATTCCACTGGAGTGGATATATCAATTTCTGCCTTTCGGTCGAAGGTGATTTTGAATAATCGAAATTGAACCGTATTTTGTATCTTGATAAATAACCTCTGTCAATACAAGAGAGGCTATTTGAATTCTTACTCGAAGTTCTGTTACACATCTCAATAACAGTGAATAGCGAGTGTTGGTTACAAGTAGCTTCATCTGAACCATCCATCATGATTTCGATAGTATTTTAATTACACGTCGCCGAGGTAATTGCATAGGCGCGTCGATGATAGCACCGTTTGTTCGTCACTTAGTAATGGCGCTGCATAAATTATCAACATAATATTCTCATCTCTGCATCTGCGCAACCGATTCTGTGAGGATGACGTTGTTTAGGCCTGCTGAATCTGCTGATGCAGGCATACGTTATAGTTGGTGATAGAACATTTGACAGATCGGCCGTATTTCCCATGGGTCTTGTACATTACGATCCCAGCCAACGACTCCCGGGGATTCCCGAATATACGTACAGGAGTTGGCCCGCTCTTGCAGCTCTTTACATAGACACTGGTTACTGTGCACACCATACAATTGAGCCGTCATTCCTCTGTACGGCCATCTCCCTTCGACCCTATCCTATGAATAAATATATAGGTTTAGCCGGAAAATTTTGCAAATTCACAGATACGGCCGAGCGCGAGATAACCACACTGGGACACAAATGCCATCGCTTCCATCGAGAATTGCATCTGGAAAAGAGTCTTAAGGAATCTCAATATAACCTAATTTGCCAAGGTTTTCTACGTGGTATATGGATTGAATGAAATAACTCAATTATTAAAAAAAATAGGTATCCCAACTTAGGACTGTTAGAAATACCTTCCTTCAGGTGAAATTATTTGAAATCATGGATAACTGATTAATTTTATTAGCCTGATCTGTATTTACCAATCTATCTATAATAATTTCTACCAACTTAGATTCGTTTGATTTGTCATGGAAATTTGCGCACATATCGAGGTCGATGACAATATAATAACATTTAAAAAAATGTTTGAAATACATTACAAAACCGTGTTTTTTTTTCAGAGAGAGATGGTCCCATTTCAGGGTTTGATCAAGCTCAACTCTTCGAAAAAGAACTTTGCAAAAATTGAGATTTTTTATGTTTATTTGAAGATCACATAATTTCTTGAAGTATTTTTAATTGTATTAGGAGCTATGAGAAGAAAAAAATGTCATACTTATTTCGGGAACATGTGGCGATAATTCGAAATATTAGCACAATAATGTTGTATGTATGAGTATATCAATATAAAAAAACTATGAAGCTGAAGCTTTCGCATTAATGAAATTGATTTGTGAGCTAACCTTCTGTTAAAGTCAAAAGGTATTTTGCGAAATTTCGAGTTTATCGTGGCCGGTCGAGATAGTGATCCAGCTGTAAGTTAGCTAGTAAGCGGGATCCGTGGATCAAATCCCCTTTGTTGACCTATTTGTTTTTTTTTCTTCGAAATCACTTTTTAACCGACTTCCAAATGGTTCGACGGTTTGTCGGCTTTTTGACAGACGAACCCAAACGGAGGAGGTATATAATTCGGCTGTCTGCTTTTTTTATTTGGTTCATGTGCGCTTTTAATTAACGACCAGACAATATCCGGAAACGTTTAAATTAAAAATTTGTTCTAAAGAGTTACGGTTTTCGATTTACAGCGATGTTAAAATCTCAAATATGTGCTATGTGGAGAGGACATCTTCTTTCGAAAATTGAAAATCTGAGGAAACTACATGAAATACCAGATTATTTGTAGCAAAATTTATAATGAACATTTTTTCCTTAGAGTTACTTACGGTTTTCGATTTACAGTGGTGGTAAAATGATAAAATCTAAAATACTTGTCAATTTAATAACAATAATTTATCATGGGGCCGGTCTCAAACATTGTACAACATTTTACAATTCATACCTACTTGCGCACTAGATATATTTTAAATATTCATCAGTCAGTGTAAAAATATCCTAGTAGAAAAAAATATTTCCAAAACAGAACTATTTTGACTAATCATCAGGAACTCCAGAACTGTGTTAGTAGAACTATTGCACAATCAAAAAGGGGTGCGGTTCAAAGTTAGCAAAGATTCAAAAAAAATTAAAAATATTTTCACCCCAGAACTATTGCCGCACCCCTTCTAGAACTGTAGAACTATGCTCAATTATTTCAGAACTCATATTAAAAGTAAGGGTGCTATGTTCTGGGGTGCCAAATTTACGGCGGTTACAACAAGTACAGAATTGCCTATATTTCACATTGAATCCTAAAGCACGAATTGGATCACCCTTTATTATAAAAGCATGATTTTCGACCTTTCTTTATCTTGTATAGTACCAAAGGTTTTTTTAGCATTTGTCTAGTTTCTTTTTAGTTTTAATGTAAAAAACCATGCGCTTTAGTATATATATAGTATACATTTACTTTTTTATTAATATTTTATGGGTACGTTATTTGGGTTTGATTAATGAATTCATCAAATGTGGTGAAGATTTGTTTTGTAGTTCAAGCGTGATGCCCGAACAAACATGCATTACATTCACTTTCATGTGATATAATTAGGTATAATAATCGATAGATAAGATAGATAGATCTATAGATTCTAACGCTTTTGTTTTTTGTTTCAGGTGAGATATAGGACACTTCAGAAAGACGCTTGTTTGTGCAGCAGCATAATTACGTATGGATATGAATCAATTTGTTATATTATTGACTAAGCGAAACAACAGATCTCAGTTGATAAGAATATTTTAAAAATATTTAGTATGTTATTCAGTTATGATTAAAATCATTCGATAACCAATTAATATTTAAAAATAAATACCTATTATCTAGAATCTAGTTTAATGTGAAAATAAAGTATGAAAAACTAGGTAGTTCTATAAAATAAATCAATCATTTTGAATTCATATTGCACCTTAGTATCTAACTCGTATTACATCAAAATAACTAACTGAAACTGAACAACAACTTCTTTGGTCATGATATTACATATATATATATATATATATATATATATATATATATATATATATATATATATATATATATATATATTTCTCATTTTTTGACTCTCATCAGTATTCGACACATGGCAGATGAGTTTATTATGATGCCGTCAACATCCACTTTCCAGACTGATTTCCGCGCCTATTATTTACATTGAAATATAACTTAAAATTCACGTAAAATGCCCGTTCTGTTTCTGTTTATAATATATTATATAACTTGATAATAATATAAAAAAATTTATGACGTTCAACATGTTATCCAGATATTTTCTTCCTTTTGATGTTTATGATCCTTTGATGCTCACAAATAAGCAGAGTACATTTATCACAAAGAATCTAATCCATATTTTATTCGCTCATGTATGGTAGTTGTCCACTGGCCCAGAAGATATAAAAAGTGTATTCGTGTAGCGTACACGAAGTAACTGTATCCGGAATATGAATGTTCAGCTTATACTCACTCACAAGTTACGTTCCAATCCCAATAATGTCTTGTTCATATAATCTACATGAACAGTTTTTTTGTCAACATCTGCACAAGAATTTCAAATTAATGATAATCTGCTTATAAATGTAATAACTATTAATTTAATGTTTTCTATTTTATTGAATTCACATTTTATTTTATATCCAAATATAATGCGATGCGAATGAACAATTCATTCAGATATGTTCTGGATCAGCAGACTCACATAGGAATATGCTGACATATTATATGATTGTTCCAAAATAATACCTAGACATTGTGCAGAAAAAATTGTTGTGAAAATCTTTTTTGACCGACGTCCCAGCCGGAGGAGGTTGCATGTTTTTTTTATAAATAGTAACCGTGCTCCGATTTGTATCATTCGTTTTTCATTTTGAAGAGTACTATTATTGAAAAATCCACATACATAATGTCCTTCCCACCAAAAATTTCCCCCAAAAGTGGTTTAGAGGGTCAATTTTTCTCGAAAATCTGAGACGCCAGAATTGAAGATGAGACCATATCCTTGATTCTATAAATTGAACGTTTTTTCAAAAGAGTTACAGATTTCGAGTTAAAGCAATGGCAAACACCACAAACATAACAGAATCATATAAACCATAGGACATAATACATAATATTATAAAGTTTCATGAATGGAATGTTTGGTCATTGATCATTCAATATAACCAAGTCACTACCACTGAAAAATCCAGGTACCGTCATCGATAGATCCGAATTTAAATTCAGCTCGGTTCAATGTTCCGGTTTTCATTCTTCAATACACTTACTTATAGAAAAACTATAATACTATAATGGGAACATACTAATATTATGACAAAAATGTAAGATTCGTGATTTAAGTATTTTTATTACTCATAATTTCTACTCTAAAATCCTTATATAAATGTACGGAACCCTCACAGCATGAGCTCTGTTCTTGCAAAAATTTCTGTATTGACCGTATATCCCTGAAAGTTTTTTTCATTAATTATTCTTTTCAACAGGCAAGAAGCATTTTGTAATGCGATAGTCATAAATACGAATATTATCAAGTTGAATTATTTTTAGGGGTTGGATTATATTATGCAAAAATTATTACATACAAAATACCCACATAAATAAAAAGTAATCTTTTTAAGACATTAGAATATAAGATAAATCTTAAGGAGGATACAGCCTACAACCAGAATAAGTGTATAATTTTTCAAGAGATGCACTGACAACTTTTATTATGAACGTTGTGTAAAACGTGACACTCGGTTCTATTTATTTTGTTCTGGGGATGTTTTCCCCACTTTATAACACATTCAAAATCTACCATAATAATAGGAATGTTCCGTTGATTTATGAAGCTACATACATACCTTACTTGCGTTCATCCATGTTGCAAAAAATAAGCAAAGGGATTAGGTGGATCATACTAAGATTTTTTATATATTTATTTGCATGAACTTATCTCACTCATTTCAAAGCATGAACTGAAAATTTTTTAGTAAATTGGCTGCTTGTTCTAGGCGCCTTATAAAACGAAAGAAACCTACATCCTCACGCAAATTACGGCATGAATGGATCTTGTGGATGAAACATAATTTTAAATTTTCATCGATATTCATTTAAGGACGAGACGAATAGATTGACAATTGACATTTCCCTAAATAAATGGAAGAAGTTATGGAGAATGGACAAGCTAATGATCTTTTTATTGAAACTTATGATAGGATACCTTAATCATGGGCCTGTATGTTTTCCTATATAAAAATAAGAGGAAACAGGTATAAGTTGTGTTTCTCTGTGTATCTGTCAGTAGCATCGAAGCTCCCAAACTCCCAAACGAATGAATCAATTTTGATTCTGTTTGCGGGGACGTAGCTCTCAAACATATGAACCGATTCCAATTGTTCTTAGCTCGTTAAATTTAGGCATCGTATTACCTCTTAAATTAAGTTATCTTTTTTTTTGAAAAGTGATTGTGGGTGTTCCTACCTATTTTTTTCGGGGTCTTTTTAATCTAATAGGTAAACCTACTTATTAAGTATTGTTATTTCTTTATAAAAACAAAAAGATCCTTCTATAGACAACCCATTGAATTGCTGTGATGGAAAGATGTATTTATCAAAAATATAAAACCCAATTGCGCTGTATTCTTGGTCGAGTAGGTATACAGTTCTGCTATGCTATTTTTTGGTTGTAAACGTGCTCTGATTTTGATGATTTTTTTTTCTTTTGAAATTGTGTTGATACATGGTTCCATATGATAAAACATTCAAATTCACCAACTCCTTCCACCTAGAAGGAAATCAAAAATCTTTTACGACAAAATTAAGGAAGGAATCCAGAAATTCAGAAATTCAATTTTAAAGATACGTTTTCCGAGTTATTGCTGTAGCAGAGGCTGAAATATGCGAGGAATAGGTGTGTTTGCGCTATGTTTCGAAATCTCTGTTTATAAATGAACGTTTTGATGACTATGAATACACTCACAAATGTAAAATAAATATTAATTGGAACATGGAAAAAAATCAGAATAATATTAATTCTACTGGTGCTGGTACTTTTGAATTTGGTGCCAAAAGTCTTGTGTTTACCTAGATCTTTACAACTTCAAAATTACCAGCAGTATATTATATTGAATCTTTAAAAACTCCAAAGTCGGTACTATTTTTTTGATACAAATATTCATTTATGTTCATTGTGGATACATACATTTTTTAGATTAGTGTTTTGTTTATTTATAGGAAAATGTCATACCTCATTTATATATGTTCCCGATTACCATACAAACGATCAAATATGAATAAGCAAACTGATGGAGTCATTGCTCGTGTCAGTATTTTGTGTAGATATGTATGCCAACTTCTGTTTTAAATTTATGAAAAGAATACATCTACTAGACTTCTTATATCCCTTGTTACCTAAGGAAACTGAAATATTTAGATACTCTACAAGCGACATAGTCAGATTCGAATAAACTTTGTCGCCAAATGTTGCATAACACCATGAATAAAAGAAAAATTGTATACACTAACCTTGTTCATGCATTTCGATATTTTGGTGGAACTCTGGATACGTGCTCTCCATATATGTGGTTACACAACAAATTTCCAGTATTTTCACATTTCCACCAAGTTTATTGAAACAAATAAAATATCAACATAATTAAAAGACTGACATTCCTCCATGTCTCTTTTATTGAATGTTAAAACTTTTCCGAGCTTGAGCGAATCGTTCAAAGAAAAACTCCTTTTTGTGCAATTTCTCTGTTTGTATCATTCGTTAAATTCGCTTCTAAATTATTATTTCCAGCAAAATTTCCGCAGATTTATTGAAATTGTATGAGAACTAAGAAGTTCATTAGATTGACGTTCTGGTGAATAGTTGAGTCTGTAAGAAGCCATATCTTATTATGTTAAGTATAGCTTCATTCCCCTTATTAACCTACTAGAGGCTCAGATAATGAAAAAAATTGCTTTTATAAAAAAAATTAACAGATGATGCTTTGAATAATTGAAAGAATATTTATTCTATTGGTACTAATATTACGAACTTGAATATTGTCACCTTATAATAATTTCCATTTTAGAACAACATTTAACTTGTCATGTCAAATTAGTAATTTGAAATCGTGTTAGCCTAATAGTGATTTTAAATTCAAAACAAGTGCGGAAAGTGAATGATTTTACACACGCTCAGACCAGTCGGATATTAAACTGATACAGCTCCGAGCCATGGGGGAAGTAGGGACAAATAATCGAATTTTACATAAGATAACTAGGCGCATATTGCAATATGATTATTGTTAAATATTCGTCTCTTGATGCTGTCTCTTAAAGGCATTCGAAAGCGACAGTAAACGAAGAGACATATAAATAAATAAATTAAAATCACTAGCTTACGTTGATTGTAGAGCTTGCTTGGAAAGGCATTTTTATATATTCCTCCAAGCCATCCATTTATATTTTCTCGTTTTCCAGATGGAAAAAATATCTGGGAAAATCGCATGAACTGGAACATCGATTCTCATTTTAAAACCATTATCGAGCCTGAGGCTCCTAATATATCTGTCAGGAATTTCACAGACCTTAGCACCCTAATATCAGATCTTTCGATCATTAAAATATTGAAGTGAATATTTTTTCCTAATTGACATTTATGTTGTATGGTCACGCCATTGTTTAGAAATTGCTGAGATAATTAAAAAGAGATATATTTAGAGTTTATTCAACAACAGATAACTATTGAAGTATCCCTAGTAAGAATTATTCTCGTTGATATGGGTCATCCGAATATTTGTTTGTTTCTTCTTCATAGAAAAGTAATTCATATTTATTTTAGATATATCTACCTACATCAAATATATATTCGACAACACATCAGTCACCAATTCTGATATGGCAAATATAATTATAAACATTCTAACTTACATGATATTCCCCTTAACTTGATGCATCGATTGTTTATTAATTTAGTTGTCTGCAATCATGAACGTTACAAAATTGGACTAGTTAGTCAACCAATATTGGCGAGATGTCATAGGAATAGTGATTTGCGTTAAATCTGTAATTTGGCAAGGACAGTTCTTGTTCCTAAATTATTAACGAATCCTTGATATATTTATTATAGGTATATCAAGAAGTAATGTTATGCAGACCTCATTGCGTTCTATAATATTTGATATAAGATACTGGATATGGGGCGAATGAGTATACAATTACTTGATGGAAGAATAGGAAAAATATTGAGGGAATCAATCTCAGAAATGTCATGATGAATTATTTATGTGGCCTTATTTTATGGACCTCCTATATTTTATCGTGACGTCTACATGAAATCATAGCCGAGCCTAGAATATATATATATATTGATTTTGTATTCTTGACTGGATTTATAATAAATAAAAAGATGTTCATGTCATATATTCAATAAAATTCTTTGACTGAAGCCGAGCTTTCGAGAATGTTTATTCTCATCTTCAGGGCAAACTACAAATCGTAACAAAATTATTTTTATAATACTATTAAGTTGTTGTTGAAATAATTTTGTTACGATTTGTAGTTTGCCCTGAAGAAGAGAATAAACATTCTCGAAAGCTCGGCTTCAGTCAAAGAATTTTATTGAATATATGACTGCATCCCCAAGAACATCTTTTTATTATATATATATATATATATATATATATATATATATATATATATATGCTGGGAAGTATTTGCTGACCAATTAGGAACAAAAGAAGGTTTATTTTGGGGATAGCAGCAATAACGAAATTGAGTACTCTTTTTAGTAATTTATTCCAAGCTTTCGGGTAACATTATATTATATATATATATATATATATATATATATATATATATATATATATATATATATATATATATATATATATATTGAATTCAATAAAATTCTTTGACTGAAGCCGAGCTTTCGAGAATGTTTATTCTCTTCTTCAGGGCAAAAATCGTGAATTTATAATAAATTAACCAAAAACAGGAAAGATTTCATATTCATCAATTACAAATATAAATAATGACATTTGTAATTGATGAATATGAAATCTTTCCTGTTTTTGGTTAATTTATTATAAATTCACGATTTTTGCCCTGAAGAAGAGAATAAACATTCTCGAAAGCTCGGCTTCAGTCAAAGAATTTTATTGAATATATGACTGCATCCCCAAGAACATCTTTTTATTTTTATATATATATATATATATATATATATATATATATATATATATATATATATATATATATATATACATATCCTTCAGTGTCTTAAATAATTTCATTTAGACAACAAATGACCCATCCATTTGAATTTTCCTTAATGTAGTTCCTCAGAAATTGTACCAATAATTAACTTCCCTCTAGGACTCTAGGAAGTAATGAGCCCGAATATAGACTGAAAACTATTTATTTCATATTTTCAAGGGCTATATAGTTAGATTCTCATATTTATTAGTAATATCTTCACCAAATTAACCAGAAAAATCAGATCTCAAAATATCAAGGTAAATGTAAATAAATGTGGCATGAGTTCCGTATATTTCGGTAAAGTATGTACAGGGTAGCCAAAAAGCGTGCAAAGTACTGTATCTAGAAACTACCCACTCTAGAGACTTGCAGTAAAAAATATGTAGCCGTATAAAAATGGTGGAAATTATTTTCAGATTTCTAAGATGACCAATAATTGCTATCTTGAATTTTAAAAAGTTATATTCGATATTTTAACAAATTAGATGTGCTTTTTAAAGCTGAGATAAATTCTCGTTTTTGCATAAACTCATCTCCTAAAGTGGTGAGGGCATTATTTTTTTGTAAATTAGGATCTGTATAATCTTGGTGTCGTTAAAAAGAGCTTTTCTTTACTCGTTTCGATTGTAATATAGTATGTTGCCATTAGAGGACAATTATTTGATATGAGGATAGAAATTGCGAGATTTCTCAAAAACGTACACTAACAAGCTAGTGAAAACCGCGTCTCGATATTTTGCACCTAACGTAAAATATCAAAGAACGAAAATTTATTGAGAAAATTCAATCAATTTTGAAAAGTTTTTTTCCAAAATTTTCAATAAAAATGCTATCTTTGAGATTTGTTGATCGATTTTGAGGTATACAAATGAATATCAGCAATGATTGTTTTTTGTGTTACTGAAATTTCTAGTTCAAAACTAGGAACCATAAAAAATAAACAACTTTAAACGTCACTAATGTGCACATTGAAAAATTTAAACTCTAATACTTCCAACCTCAGATTTCTAGAGATTTAATAATATCTAAGAATAATAATAAAGTCTTTATTCAACAGTACATAATATGACATGCTAAAATGGCGAAGCGTCAGTAAACGCTAATATCAATAGATTTTCTATCTCGAAATTTCTGTCTCTATATCAAATAATGCCCTCTACTGGCAACAGACTCAATTACAATCGAAAGTAAAGTAAGGCAGATTTGTTGACCTAACAAAAGTTTTTGTTCAGATATTTATTTCAGAAAATTTGAATTCCCCCCACCACTTTATTTTTAAAGAAAAAAATCTTATGCAAAAATGACTCATGTTTATCTCAACTTTAAAAAGCACCATTTTTTATCATGATTTGGAAAAATTTCGATAAACCTAACTTTTTGAAATTTAAGATAGCGATTACGCCTTCTAGCGGCCATCTTTGAAATCTTCATTACTTTTTTTATCGCAACTCTAAGAAATGAGTAGTTTCCGAGATACAGCATTTTGCACGCTTATTGGTCACTCTATATATAAAAGGACTCTATAGGAGAAATCATATGATAAACACATGAATAAATGCATTTCCATAAATAAAAAAGATAGCGTCAGAAATCTCTTTATTTCATTTTGTTGTGGTGTTATTATACAGGTCTCCAGGATTGAGAAAAGACCAACCAATGAACAAGCATTCCATTCGTGAAGCTTTATAACCTCGTTGTTTGGTTTTGTTTTTGGTAGTGTCAATATCATGCCAGTGGAGAAACGATCATTACATTTTTCCCGATATAGTATTTGAAGAAATGGATTTTATAAATTTAGATTATTTTTACTTACATTCATTGGAGATACAGAAACTTTCCTGCCCTATTTTTTCCGTAGAAGTTTTACTATGTTCTGTGATTGTGGGCGAAGAGATCGGACAAAAAAGCGATACCATAAAGTTAGGCATGTAAATTTTCAGGCACGGAACTCTAATTAGGATTGATTAACGTTTTCGATGAAATAATTTTACGCTTTATTACCGTAGTCCTGATTTCTAATCTATGATAGATTGTCCTCATTCAATTTGAGGATAGATTGAAAAATTCATAGTCGATGGTCTTTGGAAGACAGCGGGCTTGGGTTTGGTTCTTGTAAAAATAAAGGACGTCTATGTTGAATCTGTTATAATAAATGTACAATGATCATGAAAAGTAACATCTAACTTATTGGCCTCAAAATCAACCAAAAATTGTGAGATTTCACCATCTCAAATTGAATATTATTGCTTTAGGAAGATCTTCTACTACTATTTCTTTCATAGCATCTTGAACAAAATAATATACATAATATATTGTAATAACTGCTCTAGAACTTGAATTATTTAGTGAAAACTCAAAATAAATACAAGTGTTTCTGAATTAGCATAACACCCCCAAGTAAAACCTTGTGGAATGCTAAAGAGATTTTCTTGGTGCAAAGGGAGCTTGCGAATGCGTGCCTTCTTATGAACGATATACAGCTACAAGTCTTCGGTCTCGAAAATAGGAAAACCGCCACAAAGGCAAGCCCGTTAGTCTGCTCCATGTAAACACCGTATGTGTAAGCTCGATGGTAACACGTGAGAAGAGGAGTTTGACAGAATAATCTATCCAGCCTTATATGTTCGAGCCGATTCTGAATGCCTTGGAATTAGTCTTGATGAAAATTACGCGTCGTTTCAAAACACCCCTCTCTCTCTTTCTGCTCTACCTCCTCACACAACTTGAATTTAAATGTATTTATTAACCTGAATAAGTCCCATCATTATGAAAAATTATTCTGTATCTTTTGATCCATAATTTTCTTGCGGACTGTTTAAAAGGAAGCACCCATTCATTCAGCTTAAAAATTAACCTCATTTTTCGCTCTTTACTGTCAGTTTGAACAAATAAATACATATTGTAATAATTTTCGAATAATATTTTAGAAGTAGTATCAACTTAGTTGATATGTAGGTAAGTCTTACAATTGGAGTTGTTATCTAAACTTTCATGAATATAGTTTTAATAACTATTTATTTATCTAAAAACAAAACTTAGAATCAATAGGTTCTACTGAAACCAAGACTGTTGAGGGTAACCTCAATTTATCATTGTTTTCAAGATGGAGTCAGATTTCTTCAGCCAATTTTATAATCCGAATTAGTGTGATTAGAAGAAGTAATCAATGGAATTTTGAAACTATCCTTAAATTTAAGTTGCTAATATATCTACCAGCTGCTAAATATGTTCAATATGTTCAATCGCTTTCGAAACAATTCAAATATATTTAAGAGCACATCAATGTTTCAAATTATGATCACAACCATAATAAGGCTCACTTCAAGTATTTTTTCGATCCTGGCTTTTCTGAGTTTACAATAACAAACAACAATAACTTTTTAAATCAAAATTTATCATATCTATGGAATAAAATGTTCCAGTATTATCGAAAAGTTATTGTAACTTGAAATACACCGCAAATTTTGTAGGTAAGTAGATATGGTGAAAAACATTTTTGAAGATTTATATTCATCAATTCATCATCGTGCTACTTTTATTGAATACTTGATTACTTGAACTTTTCCAGATATTTCCTAAGATAAATCCTTTTCCTGCAATTATAAGTATAAAAAGGATATTTTTACCATCTTTCAGATAGCCTAAGTAAATAGTTTGGAAAATAAATATTCTTAACAAAAAAATAGGACTGACTTTATCAGTTGTAGTAGTAGTATGGGGTCATAATAAATTGAGGTGTATACTTGAAAGTCTATATAATTTGAATAAATCATGTTAATATCAAAAAGAACATGGAATCTAGTTGCTTCAATGATCGTGTCCACAGACAGAACTTTTGTTTGTGCTGTTACCCAATTCTGTTAATGATATCTATCGTTTCTTTTACTATACAATAGTTTTCACAATAATTATATTGAACAGAAGATACTGTTTCTTCTTCCATGTTAATTTTTTCTACTATATGTAATTGTTAAATTAAATTATTTTAATTCTCTTGACATGCATCAGTCATGACCACGAAAAATAGACTCGGCCAATAATTTAATTTGCTGACCAGTTGATGTTTTCAAGATCGTGTTAGAAGCAGAATTAGGTACTGACTGCGGGATTATTTGAATAATAAAACTCTTTACAAAAACTAGGACCGCCTTTGTTAGTTGCTGCACTGAAAAATACAAAATAAATTATATTGGTAGGTACTTACTGGTAATTTGAATTTTTGCAGTTATAGGTAGATAGAAGACTTTGGCACCAACTTCAAAAGTGAGTTTGTATTGTTCATCTCCTCCTTTCATCAATAAATATACAAATTGTTATTATCTTAATTTTGTTACTTACGAAGAAAAGTTACTAGTTTTGTTCTTTTTAGATACACTAGCTAGAATATAAGTGGTAAAGAAGTGATTTCCATGGGAAACAAAATAGTACTCAGCAACAACAATTACTTCAGATTCATAATTTTTAAATTGATACATAAGTTTATTGTGCAAATATTTCGTTGTGTCCAAAATGAGTAGGATAAACTTTGGAACTTCTTAGAGTCTCAACTAGAAAACCGTGAAAAATCGTTAATTATCAGTTTTACGTTTTAAGGTCTAAGAAAATATTGACCTTTTAACCTAAAAGAAAAATTTAGAAACATTGTAATAACTAAGTATAGAAAAATGTTCTCATGGACACTAAGTTCATCGTAGACTTAACGATATAAACGGTGTAGACTAGCTCGGAAACGTTTCTAATTTTCACTAATGGTTCAGAACCATGTGCAACGTCGCCAGCTAAAAAGTAAAATGATTGCAAATTGTATAATTGACCTAACCGCATAGTTGCATTCAATAAACTCGAATCAATTATTATTTGTTGTTTCTCCAGGACTCCAGATATCAAATATCTTGTATATATATTGAAATAGTTTCCCTAAAGTGAAGCTTTCATTAGATCAATAAATTCATTGAATGTAAAATATTGCTCCAAATAAACGGAAATACGTAATGGTCTGTACTGTATACCTACCTATATCTAACTAATCCGAATTAATTTTGGTTCGGGAATATTACGTCCAGAACAAACCTAAATATTCCTAAGATTTTAATTGTTTCACGTCCTATTACTAAAAGTTTTGTAGAAAAGTAACCCACTACCTTATTTACGAACATTTGTTTTAGACACATTTGAAACAATATTAATCTCATTCAAAGTAGTTCTAATAAATTTGTGAATCGACAGTTTATGAATTTCTTTGATGTTAAAATTTTATTAACTTTTGTGAATAGTTCAATCTTCGTATACTTATGCCAACTTTCAGTCTTAAAATGCGGAATATGCATTTCAGCATCCTCCCAGACACCAACGACTATTTTGAATTTATATTCAACAGTGAATGTATCTTATGAATAGCTGTTGTCCTTTGTGGTAGTATTATGAATGCGTGGCGAGTTGCTGTGTCAACTCACCAAAAACGGAAATAATATACCGCTCCTACTTGTGATGATAAACTCATATTTATGACCTATTTAGCTACTATCGTAAGGACACTTGCGACCCACCAAAATAAGCACATTACTATAATTAAGTGTAAAACAATTTCAGTGTTTGCAGTTATAATTTCTCTGTTGTACGTCCCAAGGGAGCTACACCGAGGTGGTTGTTTTTGCAGTTAGAGTGAACATGCAAACCTCACATACGAAATTTTGAACCGTGCAAATAATTGGCTATTTGGAACTTCCTCTCGTCTTTACTAGTTTTACTTGTCGGCACACGAGAGGTTCATTCTCTTTGTCTCCGTGAATTTAGGCAACTTCAAACTTGAATATGTGGAAGAATAAGTTCAGCTGTTGAAAAAGCTGAATTTCATTCGCCAGAGATACATAAATAAGTCCGCATCGCATCGCCTTGTTGTTTTTAAGAAAATATCCTACGTATGTACGGTTTAAGTGAGTATTGGTCCTAGAATTACAAAATTAGGAATATCGAGTGAAGCAAATAATATGTAATAACAGAATATTGCAAAAGTCATAAAAATGTTGTTTGTACCCTTCGAGTCTTCGAGTACCCATGGCTTTGTATTTTTCAGGACATCAACTATTAAAGTGAAAACATTTTTTTCTAAATAAATATTGATGAAACTACCTAATCAACCTCGTCCAAGTGAAATTCGGCGGTCAAAAAAAATTCTTTCAAATGTTTACTGCAAAAATTATTTCACTTCTCTATTTTGTTTGTTGTGTGTTTCATATTCTAGTTATAATACCTGCAATAAAAAACCATTGCATGGTATCTGCTAATAAATGAAATTAAGTGAAGACATGTACCTGAATCTAAAATAATTTGCTTATACTCGGCAAACACATCTTAATTATTAATCTAGAATCTCATTGCATGTTTACGACCATTTTTCATAGATATGTAATTGTAACGAATTTGGGATATAGTGTCGACGCTATTCGGAATGGAGACGTGTGCGATTCGTCAGAGGGCGGAGCATCTTGACGAGTATGGACGTTGGTGGGCCCGGGTGGTATGAATGTAAGGCATACTGCTATTGGTCACCGATACATGCCAAGGTCAAGAGTTGATCCCGAGGCATCTAGTGTGTTCGCGGTATTGGAATGTTCGGGGCGGTGGAAGCTTTCTAGATGTAGAGGGCTTGCCTATAATTGGAGAGGATACGGCGGATACCCGGCAGTACGGCATTATGGTAGAGACCCGCAGTATAGTGGAGACCGGTCCCAGTAGGTATCATGTAAAATTCAGCAACTGATTACAATCGCTTTGTTATCTCAGTGTTGCCAGTTTCTATTAGATGCCCTCTATAAAATATTGGATCAATAAGAGAAGATAGTAATTTCATTAAGGACATAATTAAATGTTATTTATTTTTCACAAATACATGCAATCAACTTCGCTTTGATACTTTTCATTCGAGTATCATTTTAGGCTTAAGACTAACTGAGCGGCAACACTGAACAAAATAGACGTTTTGACAGCGAAGATTGTGCGATAATCGCGGTCGCGTTGCAGTTGCTAGTTACATGATAACCCCGCGGCAGTACGGTGCAGTCCAGCATTTCGGTGTAGTTGAGTCCCTAGTAGGAGGCCACCAACAACCTAAATAAATTACGCAGGGTTCGAATGCGGTTGTAAATAATAAATTTAAATTGTACATAAGATAAGATGTAAGATATATAAATGTGTATTAATCTGTGATATTTTAGTTTGTAGATAAATACACTTGAAGACAAATATGCCCAGTCATTTTTATATGCTTGTTGCATAATTATTAATTTAGAAATACGTTTCTCCATCGTTGCTCTATAAAATTTATCAGAAAGTACCTACTTTTAATTAATATTGTATTATTTTAAAAGAGAGACCTAGTTTACTCCAGAGACCTACCTAAAGTTACTAAAGATTTTAATACAGTCAATCAATTAACACTCATCTTTAGCTTTTTAAACAATAAAATTTTCAAAAAATTTACTCTCTGTCAAGTTTTGATTTGCAGCATAGCAGAAACGTTGAAAAATTACGTTTTAGTAAAAAAACAGATGGAGGGTAGTAATCACGAGATGAGATTTCTAGATTGTATCTATTTTATTTAAATGAGTTCTTACAGTCTCATCCACTTGGTTTACCTATACGTGATACAAATTTCAAAATTGACTTATGCAAACCGCTTCAAGATTCAAGTCTATGAAACCAACCGATTTCTATTTATTCCAGCGATAAAATGTTACGAGCAAAATAAAACCACTTCTAGCAGCATTTCCACCCTGCTATCACCCAAGTCTGCATTTTATCGTCGTCAAGGTGTACGTCAATATTTTTTTAAAGGCTCTCCCGCCCTCAATTTATAATTCATTTCTGACCAATAAACATAAAGTGGCCCTGCCTCTCTGACGTGCAGCAGCAGAAGAGTAACTTTCTCTGGAAAATTTATCAAGTTTATTAGCAGTGGCGTTCTAACGCGGCCTCCATTGCCTTAAAACTTGTAATGTTAATCATGGTGTTTCTTCTTGCATTTAAATCGGATACCGTCCATGCAGCAAATTGCAAAAGGCAGTGAAAGCCCATTAAACATTCTAAAGTGCTTTTTAGGCGTACCTATTAGATATTCGGAAAAGAGATACTGAAGGAACGTGTTTCCAATGGGATCATAATTATATGGTGACTTCCTTCTGGAATATATTACAATGAGGGAGTGAGTACAAACAATTTCGTCGTAGAAAATACAAATACTAGAATATTATATTTCATGCTAAATTTAATAAAAAGAATAATAAAGAAAATTGGTTCGGTTAGGGATATTAAGCAACAAAGTCCGAACATATTTTAAACATCCTTAATAGATATCTGTAGGTTTACAATTTTATTTATTGAAAACTTCTTCTTTCTCATATAATAATTTTAATTTCGACGTTTCACGGTCCCTAGAGTCGGGATTGTCGTATTCTGTTGTGCCTGGTCAATTTTTCTTCAGAAAATCTAGAGAAATAATAACTCTACTGATGTCGGCCTGGCTCTATCCATTTATGAAGCTTGTACTGTTCTTTGAATGAGTCTTCTCGAGAACTAAAATGATATTGAAGTCGCACTGAAGTCGTCTAGGGGTAAGTATATGTAAAGGCGCCGAAGGGGAAGTTGAATTTTGATATAGGCCATTTCTAAGCGCTCCTCTCTCAATGAAAAAATAATCATCAAAATCGGAGTACGTTTACTATGCAAACGAACATTAAAAAAAATAAAATAAAAACCCACAGTCGAAATGTACACCTGCGGTGGAGGAGAAGTCGGCCAATAATCAGGGTGAAACTCAAGGATCGTAAGTAGAGTTCTGACCTTCTAGTTTCATCTTCGCTCTATTATTGTAAGGTTTTATTTGACATTGTTGATGATAAATTTTCGTCATAATTATCTCACCATCAGACCAAAAATCTCTCGTTTGAAGATTAAGACAGATTTTGATAATCGCCATGATTAACTAGTTCGTATATTCTAATATACTGAAAATTCTGGTTGTTGAATTGCAAATTTATTTCCACTATGATTAATAACCCTTCTACTTATGCGATAAAAACTTAGACACGGACAGATGACCCAAACATGGCTAAGTATGCAACTTTTCAAAATTTCGTTACGGTTAGATATGTCATGAAACTGCATCTGATGAGGTTTCTTTATTATAATTATTTCTGAACATTGCAAAGTTATAGATTGAACATTAATAATTTCTCATAAATAAAGGAGACAAACTTATAACTTAAACTATTTATTTGTATTATAAATTCTTACTTTTTTTATTATTTGCGACTGCCTCAACATCTTAATGGATCTCCAACAAGCTGAGGAATCCAGCATCTAATCCATCCTATACTACAGAATTATATGTCAAATATTCTACGAATGCTCTAGTAGAAATATCCTAATTATATTTTACACCACTTTATTTTTCTTGCAAACTGTAAGTATATCAAACGGAGATAGTGGGGAAGATCGGACAGCCATTTTTGAAACCGTTCCCTCTGTTACCTTTTAGGAAAAGATTGAAGAAAAATTATTACGAGTTGCTAGTCGAGTTGGGGTTAATGAAAAATAATATGATCTTTTACGTTGACGAAGTAAATATTCATTTGCACCGTCCCTGATATTTTCAGAGACGTCAAAAATGTCGATACGTTCGGTCATTTTGTGAAAGCAATATCGGCCTGTATGATGTAGTTTTAGATTTTAGATGACTCGATAGCCTGAGGTCATGAGCCTTGTACCTATATATATGTATGTACAAGCACACGTAAACAAAAAACCGAGATCCACAATAACCAGTATACCCCTCCGGTACCATTTTAAACGCATGGTTGCTCGAACTCCATTTACTTTGGTCCAAAGTAATTGAAAATTGCAATGGGCGGAGTGCATTTAGCGTTTTTACTATACATCAATTTACCCTCCCGACAAACGTGTCCAGAATGCCGAAAGTCCGCTGAATTTTAGAGCGGCTAGAATTTCTTTTTGGGTGCGGATTTGTAGAAGCACTGTGTTGCATGGCCTTTTAATTCTTATTTACATACAACAAATTTTTAACGTAGGTAGATATCGGTATTGCTGATTTCAGCCTAATGAGTGTTGTTTATTCGTCAAGTTCATTTTATATTTGGTTTCTGGTTAAACAAAGGTTCGCAAAATAGGAAAATATTGGCTTCTTACTAATAATAATAACTATAAGCATTTAAATAGATTAAACAAAAAAATAGGACCGACTTAATTAGAGATTGGAATAAAACGTTTGAAATAACAAATAACAACACATTAATTAAGAATCATAAAAAGTTTTCAACTTAGACAGACGGTTATACAGTAGTAGTGATTATACAAAAGGGTGGTTAATTCATAAATCTATGTATTAAGGCGAAAGGAATCACTTCAAATTCAAAGGTTTTATATTGATACAAAATATTGTGTCATTATTTCGAATTATAGCCACATATTTCCGAAATAAATAACAAGTTTTTACATTCTCCTTAACAACATTTAATCTCACGTTGATATATCGAGAAATTTTATCTAGTACTAATATTTCAAGAAATTATGAGATCTATAAAATTAACATGAGAAAATTTCAATTTTTGGAAAAATGTTTCTAGCATTTCAAGGGCTGCTTAGATGGGATAAGCCTAAATAATTGGATACATAACAAACATACAGTCTAATTGTATACCTACTTCTTCTTTCTTTTGTGAATTTGTAAATATACAGTCTTCTTTGAATGGTTCAATGTCTTTATTGTTTGTTTAATTTAAATCTAGTCTTACATCTAGCATTTATGGAAAGCCACTTTTAAGCCCCATTAAGTATACATATTTTTATTTAATAATTCTCCTGCATCATGAGAATCAAGCATCCTTCTGAGTGAGAAACAAACTAAAGTTGGATAGAATTTCTACAGGCCTGTGAGGGTTCTTTATCTATCGTGGGAAAATCTAACCAACCAGATTGAGTTGGTACAACAACATGAAAATTGATATATAACTAATTTGACTCCTATTTTATTCACTGTTGAATCCTAATTTGGACTAGCTTCTGATACTCGAAAAAATAAAGTGTGATGGCCTGGAAATGCAGACAGCTAGGAGGTACATACTCCAAAAAAGTGACCATATTTATCGCGAAAGAAATCTAAATGAAACTGATAATAGGTAACTTATTGATCAACCTGCTGTTGCACCAATGTACACGTCTTAGTTGGGCCCAAAACTCGGATAATGTATATTAATTTATACCCAGAAACGGCTAAGATGATTTGACAAAATAAAATTATTTTGTTCATACGGCTTGCACAGTCCTCAGAATTCACTTCGATTCTACACTAGGTGAGTGCTTTTCTGCGAAATTTAATGCAATTAGATAGACAATAGCCAATAAACAATGCTTGGTATACCTAGAAAATATGAGCAGTAATTAGTAATTGAGAAAGCCAGTCTCTATATAACGCAGCCCGTTTTGATTACGTTTTAAAATACAAGTATGAGACTTTTCCAATTTTAGAAATTTTATTTAGACAAATAACGATCATATTTTTTTTTGGGGTATGAGGAACTATTAGCCAGAATATGAATAAACAAAAATCTATTTGAGCATAAGTTTTGTATGGTGAAGTGTTCCAAGAAGAATGGTTTTGACAAGTTTCATCAAAATCGATGAAGCTGTTTTCACGCTTCAGTTTATTACCTAGCAATAAATGCGAAAAGGATATTCATTTTGTGTCACAAGCGAGCGGTATCGATACCTTCCACAAAAAAAGAATGCGACATAATCAGTCAATCAGTTCTCGAAATAATCTTGGCACAAACCAACCAATGGTTGAAAATACATTTCTAGACGCAGGGAAATCTAAAACGTAAACATCTATTGAAACGGACATCGAAAATTGTACTCGATAACAAAAAATTCATTATAGGTATGTTTCGAATAGAGGTAGGAAAGTATAATGTGCAATATTATCTTATTGCATGAAATTGGAAATCATTTTCTATAAAAATACGAACAAACTTAGTATCCATTCATTCATTTCCAGACCAGGCACTGCTAATAAAGGGGATTTTGCTTTTCGAACATAGCTCTGAAATTAGGAGTTAATAATCCAACAAAGAGAAAGAAGTATGCGAAAGTGACTTGCTTCTCTTATCTTATCAACAAATAATTTGATACTAATTAGAGGACATCATGATGGTATAAAATAGATATCAATTTGGTGGTACTGTATGGCCTAAGCTGTAAAGTAAAAAAAGTGTAAGTGAAAATATTAAAAAAGCAGAACTTAAAACTTCAGGTACTAATTAGGTGCCACAGTCGATAGTTTAGTGCTGATATCTTGACAAAGATATATAATATTGAAGGTGTTGTGGGAGCTACACGTGGTACCTATAAATTATGTACTTATTACAAGTTTAATATTTCCCCCCTGAGGCGTATGTTCATATAATGATTCCGGGACCGATAATAATAATCAATTTAAAATATATACAATATATTACACATTAAAAATGATTATAGTTCATTCTATAAAATCCTAGACGCCTTAATTATTTGCCCCTAAATATATGATAAAGAGATCTGATTGTAGAATAAACCACATGTATATTAAAAAATATACTGCAAAAAATGTGATTTGTGGTTCATGGAACAATTTTTGTCAGGTTTAGATCAGAAGGTCCAGTTAATTAAAAACAATTTACATATTTGGAAACTTGGTTTGAGTACACACAAAACATTTTCTATATGTAGGTACTTATGTAAAAGAAATCTCGAAACGAATGCAGGACTATGAAAACCAGAACGAACAAATTTTACGAGTGACATACAGGAGTGATGTCATCGGAACTGTATAGGTGCGCATTTTCCCTATATCACGTGTTTGATCTGGTTTATTAGCACCTAATTTTTAAGCTTGTTACCTCAATAAGACACCAATTCTGGTATATTAAAAAATCAAAAAATCAAAAAATCCCCACTTGGTGATGTAGCTAGATTCATAGAGTTCATTTCTAGTCATGTCATATGCTTACAGTTTGCTTATGACAATAATCTCCTCTACAAAAGCATGTCGGCAAGCGGGGCGTTCCAGCAGCAATTTGAAAATTCTCTTTGATGATGGCATACAGATGAAAAGGTCAAGACACTGTTACCTTTCAAGTTAAAGTGCTGATATATATATATATATATATATATATATATATATATATATATAAGAGCCTTTTTTGCTGCCTTAAATTTATCAAAAGATTGTCTTTTTATACCGTAGCTAGATACCTTTGCTATTCGTGAAACCATACCTTTTTACTCAAACGGAATGGTGAAGTAAATACTTCTCAACATACATGTTCACCTGACTTTCTGTGAACTAGCGAATACACGACCAGAATCTATAATGATGTGAATTAGGTACAACATAATATATATATATATATTATGTATTTTAGTATTTTTTTTTAATATCTTCTGTAGTGCATTTTTACACGTTTGGTTTTTTTGGAAGAATTGAAATATCTGAAATCTAATAAAGGAATTAGATAAGTTTTTTTTGAATTATCCTCACGGATAAATTTTTATTATAATCAATGACCAACTTTCTTAATTTATTTTGTTCTTTAAATCTTCTCTAGATAATATTCCACGAAAGATTTGATTGTACGAATTAATATTTCGATTTCTTTATTTTTTATATTTTTTGACTATCATGATGCATGCGACTTAGATACTTTCCAATCGACTACGTGACTTCTTTTTGAAACAATGTGAAGTCTTCGATTTCACTATATCATTATTATAATCAGGTACACAAGGTATTTGTGAACATAAAAAATTACACTATCTGTATTTCATGGGTATATGATGTACGTATGTAAATATAGTAGCATCCTTATCGATCTATTTATTGTTGCCTTAGAATTATTCTGACTGACAAACTATTATGGAAATTCAATTATTCTCCTTTTATCATCAAACATAATGCGTAATCCCACCAAACAATTCCTAGTTACGGACTAATTTGATAGCGAGAGCTATATATACACATTTCTATTGATTCATCAATTCAGCATTCTCTATCATCTAAATGGGGTGTACAATTAAGCTTTGGTTTTGTTAATATATATATTATTTATATATGTAGTCTGATAGTATGTTTTCATTTGTATAATACTAATAAAACAAAGGTAGGTCAACGAGATACCTCTGGGAGCCACGTGAATTGCAGTTATATGATGATAAATAGTCAGCAAGATGCAATTAATCTTAGAAAATAAATATAAAAAACTTGTATACTCACCTCTCAGTTTTACGAAGTCAATTGAAAATATTGTGCAAGTAATAAAATATTATTGAATGATTCTTCCATTTTCAGCATTAGAATTTCTTGAAATTAAAAATTGTTAAATGAGCCGGAAAACTGCTAGTATTTTTCAACGCTATCTCCCTGTTAGTGTTTTAGTTTGTGTAACAAACCACTCCAATCAAATATCTGTACCTATTTGCTCGAAATATATTCTATAATAATTCTTAATCAGAAATGTTCTAGTTTCTAAAGCTGTATATACAGCATGAAATTACTCATTGTATCTACAATTTTCTGAAAAGAACTATGAAAATTAGTTAAAAAGTTTGATTGACACCCGAGTGTAGTTCTCAAAAACTACGTGAAATTACGATATGTCTCTTAATAATCTATTGTTACTTTGAAGGAACCTAAAACTTCTTAGATATATGTCGGGCAATAAGGAGTTCTATGAACTTACAACCCAACTTCAAGATAATGAATGAACTGAAATGTGCTCAGAGTTAAAAAACTGAAAATCTAGCCAATTGTGATGCTCCTACAATACTTTTAGGTACTGATAGCGACATCAGTTGTTGAATTGTTAGTTAACCCACAAGCTCACAAAAAAATAGGGCGCACTAAGTATGGGTTCGTACCACACACTTCACATCAACATCAAATCAAATATAAACAATAAGTACCTATATTATATAGTCTTATATAATTAAAAATTAGAAGAATACTTGTTTGATAGAGGCAAAATGATGAGATGAGATAAGATTGATGGATAGAGGTTAACTTCGTCCACAAACGACAAAATCTAATAGTATAAGTAGTAAACTTATACTATGCTGATGTTGTATGGACAAAGTCACGGGTATCTTTTAATCTCCATTAATAACAAAATTGAAATGGTGGACACATGTTTTTAGATAACCCTTTATATATAGTTGTGGCATAATACAACTCGTAAATTGTGTATTTTTTGGTTTGTTTGCTAGTTTAAGTGCTTCATTGAAGAAGGTCAAACTTCTCTAATAACTCAAACATACTCCGCCATTATTTGAATTCAAACAAACAGAAAGTTACTTCGACTATGAAGTATTTATTTTCACAATAATAGCAAGAGGCATTCATACAAAGCAGAATTCCCAATGGAAATACGTTGAAGCTGCCGAAATAAGTTCTTGGCAACAAGTTTATATAACAAAGAAAGTTTCCACGTAATAGATATAGACAAGGTTGAAAAGACGCTTTATTGTCCCTGCATTATTAATTTAGCAGGATAGTTCAGGCATTATCCATGTCCATGTTCTCTCAGATGACATAGTAATAATTGTAGATTATGATAATAACAATCCATCGTATCACATGCTGAAGTCACAAACTTGGAACAATTCCAAACAAAATATCGAATATGATATCCGATTTGTTGGAACAATCATTCTCATTATTTATCGGCATCGAAGAATAGCTTATTCACACCATGAACGAACAGCGGACACTACTGTTCATCATATTTATTCTTCTCTACTCTGAACGTAGGAAACGTTACCATACGGTATAGAACAGTTCAAAGATTAATTTCGACCTACTTAAAAATGGTGGAGGAATATGTACATGTACAATTCATGTCTATTTTTTCTATACATTAACTCAATATATTTCTTTGTGGAGTTAATTCTTAGAGCATATGGTACCTATGGAAAAAAATGTGATCCCTTAATAGTTTTGCAAATGTAAAGTGAGCTGCATCGTATAGTAAGGGGAGAAGTAACTACTTTAACTTAAACACATTGCCACGTCCCTAAAGCTAGCAGAGCAAAACGAATATAGATATCTGGTGCTTTAGTGCACATTGGGTGCTAAAAAGTGCTGTAAGCAGAAAGTTTCATATGCAGCACATGCAGGTAAGTTTAAAACCAACTAGTAGTGCATTAGCTACTGTTAAGCAAATATTTTATGAAAAGTTAGCAATATAACATTTTTTTAATTTTAACTCGTTAGTATTTAAAGATTACAAACAAACATACTAGTAATTAAATACAATTTTCGTAATTATTTCCATTGTAGAGAATTATGCATAAATGATAAATAATAGAATTGTTTGTAATTTTCTCATGCCAGCTCATGTTCTTCAAAGTTGAGGATGCTGATCTGAAACCAGATGTAAAATTGGATAAACTACCCAAATATATGTGCCTCAACGTACATAATGAGGAACTGGTCTATAATAATAAATACATTTTAGGTAGGCCATTGAAAAGGTGATTCTTCTGAAAACATAGTACATCAAGAGGGACCTTTTACTGCACCGAAACATTTTTTATCTTGTACAGCTTAAATAATTTCCAAAAAAACGTTACAAGGACTGGTAACAATGTTTTCAAAAAAGTTGATCTTCAAATGTCGCCGTCCTAAATTCATATAAAGCTAGTTAAGCAGCTATAAAAAATTAAGAGCAACTAATTTCGGAATACAGCACTTAATTTGCCCTACAAGTACAAAAAACCCAAAAGTTGATTTCTCAAGGTTGTTGTGCTAGCTTTGTCTAAAGCTAGGAAAGCAGCAATTTTCCAAAAATAAATGAATATAGAAGAAACCCCAAAGTTGTTTTTTTTATTGAATTAGAGAGTATTATGTTGAGAAGTTTAATTTTTCAAGAGTTTACTTACTCTTTTTGTTTTTATGTAACATACTATTGATTTCGGAAGCTAAAACAGGATATTCACTCTGTACATTGTATCGAATATGAATAAATCTTTTTCAAAACATTTTTCGTTCAATATATTGTTCGGAGGAATCTTGGGCTTAGGGCTATTTCCGTGAATATCTAGAAAGTGTCGAATATATTTATTTCTTGTCAGAAAAAACATAATAAGACAATTTCGACCCACTTTCTGATCTTTATCAATCATATAAAAAATTAAATTAAAGTTCACATATTTTTGTTATAATATTATTTAAATTTTTAAATACAAAGACATTTTCCATTGCTCAATATGAATACCTACGGATAGATTCCACTTTCTACGCGACATGTGAAAGTTCCGGAACCCTTATCCATCACTAAATTGCAAAACTGAAGTCTACATGATTACATTATCAAACCCATGTTACTCTTTACTAATTATTCAACAATTTAAGAGGACTCATTACTTTCACAGTATCCGTGTTTTACTTCAGCGTCACTTAAGTCTTTAATTATTGAGAAATAGTTGTTCGTTCGCATTACTTATTGATATGCTTACAGAGACGATGTATGAATTTATCATCTTCTCAGAGAATATGTCAAGATCCTTTTTGATAATAAATTTAAGATATGCATTATGTCACGTCAATAAGTGGCTGAAAATTATTTAACTAAAATCTGAAACATATAGGTACATATCATTTCCGAAATCTTTGAGATACTGCTTCGATGTTTATTTTTATAATTGAGTAAACGAATTATGTTTCTAAGTTTATCCTAAATATATTTCGCACATTCTTACTTGCACTACGAAACGAATGAAATGTTCAGTTATGATTTTTCTGTGGAAACTTGAAAAACATAATTTAATTGTAGGATCAGACATGCTTCTAATGAATCTGTGTGCTAGAATTATGCAAAAGCAAAAAAATAAATGTATGCTAGATCTTTATAAATTTCATATTTTATACCTACTGTTATTGGCTACCATATCTCAATTTTATTTTGTAACAAAAACAGAATGCGTTGTCCTAGTTGAAATTGTTTGTGTTTCCGTTTTTTCTAGTTGATTTTAACCTTTGAATATGTACATAAGTATAATTCAAAAATATCACTGACATTTTACGCTCTTATGATGTTTCAAGAAGTTCCACACATTAACTTATACTTATTGGATGAGTAATAAGGAAAACACAAAGATTCTCAATAGAGTTCTTGTTGGCTACCATATCTTAATTTTATTTTCTAACAAAAACAGAATGCGTTGTTCTAGTTGAATTTTTTTTGTTTCAGTGTTGACTTTAACCTTTGAATATGTACGAAAGTATAATTCAAAAATATCACTCCCATTAGACGCTCTTATGATGTTTCAAGAAGTTCCACACATTCACTTATACTAATTGGATGAGTAATAAGGAAAACACAAAGATTCCCAATAGAGTTCTTGTTAACTTCTCTGAAAGTTTACGTATTCGCAGGCTTTCTAAATATTTCAGTTCCTTGTCTTTTCTCATGTGAAGCAGAGATCTGGAGTGTAAAATGTAGTAAAGTTTACAGGGTTTACTAGTCCCCGTATCATCGTTACGCATCAGAGCGACATGTTTAAATATTAAATTGTCTTTTTTGTTTTTGAATAAAAACTTTATCTCTCGCCATACTCTTCTAATTTAGAAAGTTTCGAAGCAAAAGCACGTCTTTGGAGACTGGAAGCTATTATAATTTTTAAGGTTTCGGGCGATATGGTTAAAAATTTGCAGGAGATCTTCATGTAATATAGATAACGCCAGTCAGACGCTTATAATTTATTTATCCAATTTTCAAAGGTGAGGATATCTTGTATGAATTATTGATTGAAATGTTGGCTTCAGAATGCGTTATCAGCTTAGTGGCCGTTGCGACATGCTGACAAGATAACCTATTTCTATCGGTGGGTTATAATTGGTAAGATAAGATATACCTAAATAAACTAAGTTAATTTCAAGACCAATCAGTGAATATTACGAATTGTCATTTGAAAATATTTTCCATGTATTATGGCAATACTACACGGTTCATGTTTGTTAACTTTTCACTTTGGATGAATGCCGGTTGAACAGGAAGTGAATGTTTGAACACGGGGGTTAAAGCATTTTCCATTTTTTTCTAGATAAAATTTAGTATAAAATTCTAGAATTTCAAATATTCTTTGAATTATTTGAAGATAACTTCTCGCAATAGATAGATAGTAAATATATATCAACAATCAAAGAAATTTTAGAACAAGAAATTCAACGTTCACGGAAAAAAAGATTAATTTTTTAATTAATTAATGCACCACATTTCTACTGGAATGACCCGAAATTATTTAGGTTATTGAAGAATAGCTACTCCTTGTCTTTGACTCAACGACATAGTGATCTCATAACAATGGTTATATTGTATTGTATATTGAAATGCCTCTCTCAAAAGATATCAACTGACAACTTTTAGCTTTATATTATGCGTACGTCATATGAGGTTTTAAAGTATCTATAATTGAGTGACATTGAAACTGTTGCTTTTGTTACTGAAACATGAATATTTTGAATTCGAAACCAATATGGTTTACAAAGCCTGTTCCAGCTAATGTTTCATCGTCTCTTCCCTAATAATGTTGTCGCGGAATTTTATACACTAGTGTAAATTGAATTTTCAATGAATCATCTGCAAATAAGCCAAATTCGCTCTCGAGTAATGTAACCGCAACATAAAAAATGCAAATTCCAGCTCCGACTACGATAAAATTAATTGCTTGCTATCAACATCAAATGGAATACAGCAGTGGTATAAAACGCTGGAGTACACAACAGAGGGGAATTCAAGAAGTGTTTCGATGCCAGCTATACAGGTGTACCTACATAATTTTTAGAAATGTTCCTATTGTTATTGTTCGCATATTTGAATTTCGAAAAAAATTCTACACCATGGTTATATATCAAAATGTTCATTCATTGACGTTCAGTCATACACATGAAGTGTCGCGTCACTTTGACATTTCATTCTGCATTTGAAATTTATCACAACGTGCACAAGTGCATCTAAAATTTTTCATGATTTATTTGTATACGTGTTTTGTGACTGTGAAAGGTTGGTAAAATACTAAAACTTCAAACCTGTTCCTGAAGTCCATTCGCACATTCAATTCATGCTTTCAAATCTCACCGTTCGTAGCAACAGAAACAATTTACAATACTGCGGCAAATGGTTAATAATTCAATTCAAAACAACAGCACAATTTCAGTTTCAAATTTAATATTTCAACTTTCAATTTATACTTACGTTCAATTTCTTTCATAATTTATATGGCAGAAGAAGATCTGTTTGCCGGGTGAGCTAGTTTTCAATAAAAATATGATTCTTGAGGATGCAATCATTCAATAAATATAATTCTTTAAGCCTAGTTTTCGAGAATGTTTATTCTTTTCTTCAGGGCAAACTACAAAATTATTTAAACAACAACTTAATAGTATTTTTAAAACAATAACACTTACAGTCGTCAATTTAGATTAAATTAGATAAAAATAGGAAAAATTTCATAGCCATCAATTACAAAAGTTATAACAAGTAAGGTAAAAAGTATCTAGATTTAATTGTTAAAAATAAATATGTTCACAAAATTGAATAAAAAAATCTGGTGTGTCCACTCACACGACTTTCTTACCGCTCGCAGGCCAATTCCAGTGAATGAAAAATTTTACTTCATTACAATACTTTCCTTACATAGCGACGATAATAGCAGCAGGAAAGTAAAAATCCTCTGTTCAAATCGTGCTATCACTCATTTTTTTAGCATGTCAAGACAAACAACAATAGTCATGTAACATTTTTTCGCAGGTTGAAACGTTTAGCCAGAATCTGAAGAAATATGTGGAAAAAATGGAATTTTATTCAAGCATAACTTTTTTTTGTGCTTTTTCGCAGAGATGGCGCTGTATGAGGGTGATAGAGAGATCTCAGATGAATACTTTAGGCAAGTTTAATCAAAATCCTTAGAGCCGTTTACGCGCTACAGTCTTGAGCAAATCACGTTTTGGGCTACAGCACAACACCCAGTGTATACAGGATTCTCATTCAGTGCTACCGGCGAGAGATATTGGTACCAAACAAAATAAAAAAGAAAGCAACAAAATCCACCGATCCGTTCCCGAGATAATGCTGTCACAGACAGACCAATGGCTGAAAATATGTTTATTAGACTTAGAAAACTCTGAAACGTCAACATTTGTAAGAATCTCAATACCGAAAATTTCACAAGATTACAATACTTTCCTTATACAGTTACTATAGTAGCGTAGGAAAGTAAAAATCAGCTATAATTCTTTGAAGAATTTCTCTATATAGATATTCTTGTGGCAGAGAAGATTGTACACGCTGAATATGGCAATGGTGGAATAATTGTCTCCGTAAAAGTTGTGGTTCTGGGTATAAAACTACTTGGTTTTCATCATATGATCTCCTCGGTGTGGTTTACCAGGGATACAGCCTTCGAGGTCAGGATGTCTCTATTCGGGTCACACATGCATTCCCATTTCATAAGCTTTAAATAAAATACATTTCTGCATATTCCCAGACTGTGTATGGCATACTTTTGTAAGAATTACTGTTCTGCCAAAATCAATCAAAACAGTATTCGACAAAGCTTTGCCGATAATAAACAAGCAGACAGGAAGCAAAGCTACACAATAGTACAAAAGTTAGACCAATTTCTGTGGTATTAAGTAACACGCGACCGAAAAGAGTTTTAGGCAATTATAATGCTAGCTTAAATAATAATTATCAATAGATAACAATTTTATTTTCATATTAGAGATGAGAGTAAGTTATCTTGAAAAAGAAATTACTTAGGTACTCAAAATTTTTACTCAGAAGATATCGTCTTTTGACGAGTCTTTTGATCTGTACAAAATGTAGGATTTTTTACAAGAATGATTTTCTCTTTTGACACTGGTGGCTTATGTTGAACGGATTTGAAGTATTGCAACTTTTTATTGCTAGATATTTCTGAAGCTGCTGGATAAAACAGCTTAAAAAGCGCAAGCGGCTAACACCAATCCTTTCAAAAATATTGCAGTGTTTTCTTAGCTAGATGTGTCCTATAAAGGTTGATCCTATTCTATTATATTCTATATATTGTGTTGGAGAACTTAGGTCATTTACACAGTGCCGAAGGAGTGTAACTCCTTCACCATTTGAGAGAGTGAGCAATTAGTTCTGCTCGAAACCATATCTTACACTCAAAATTAATAAAAAAATATAGCTGGGATATAATTTTCGTTATGTAAATACTTGACGGCCAGCAGCCTGGCTCGAGCTTGGGTCAAAGTATCCTCGTCTCTGTCAGGACTTCGTGTTTATCCAAGTGGTACTCATCTTGTCGCCAGGAGGTCACGGAACTACGTACCATGAATTCTAGTGGGAATCAAACTGTTCCCAAAACCCAACATCTCCACAGCACGGCATAATAAACAATAATGTATGCTTTATTATGCCGTGGCCACGGTCTACTCCGCTGCCACGGGCTTCCCTATTCAACTCACTCATGTCTTCTGCGAACGTTATGCGTATGAAAATTTTCTTTTGACAAGATATGAACTCGACCAAATTTGAAACGAAGTTGTTTAGAGGTTAAATTTGAACTATTACCATTGACATAGAGATAAGCACTGCGCAATTTCCTCGTAAAATTGACTGTCTTTTCTTTGAGAGATACATATATAGTGCATTGACATAAACTACTGGCACTACAAAATTATTCTGTCTTTCTCACACTCGTTTTGTCATTTCGAACTTATTAGCGAGTTAAGGAATGTCCATGACACAGAGAGAAAATCTACAAAGAGAGTGTCAGGTTCCAAATAAATAGTTGAGACCTTGCGGAAACAAAGCCACCGACTTAACTCTACTTTTATACATAAAAAAAGTTTATTTTAATGATGCAATGAATAGGGGTATAAAGTTAAACTTATACAACCTTTGTAATTGTAATATTACAAATGCATAAAATTACGAAGCTAGAAAAAAAATTATAAATAATAAAAGTTTATAGGTCGCAATATTCTACTCTTGAGTAGGAGATAAATTAAACTTAGTAACAAAGTACCACAAAATATTCTTTAATATTAACATAAAATATTGGGGGATGACAGAAAGTACATATAAAAGCTCTTTAAATTACTCCTAAACTTAAAATAATCTGTAGTACATAGGTCGAAATGATACAAATGGAGGTCTAATTTGCCAATAAATATTTTTTTTAATTAATAACGGACTGAAATTATATTCATTCACAAAATTATGAAGATGACTTTATCATTCCAAATTTAATTTAGAGTACACTATGAGCACCAAAGCGACCCTGGTGGTCTAGTTGGTAAACGCTGGTCTTCTAATTGAGAGGTATGGGGTTTGAGCCGAACTAGGTTAAGGACTTTTTCCTTAAATGAAAATTTCCTGGGGTAGAAGCATCGCTATAAAATGGCAAAACAAGCGGTGGACATCACTTGCCCATTACCAACCCGCATTGAGGCAGCGTAGTAAGGTACGCCTTAAAACCCTCTGATCTGGTGGAATAGTATGTCTCTTAGACACATATCGGTGGTTCGAAGACAGTTGCTAAAACTGACAAGGCAGTGAAGGGGAGGTCAGAAGTGGACATACAAAAGGGCTGGCGAACTAAAATTTCTTGAGTATGTATAGCAGAAACAAATAAATAATAACTGAATATAAAAAAAACAGCAACTAAATATAAAATAAGAGAAACAATGTTTTGAGTGAATTAAGAACAAATAAATTATCAATCTGAGTAAGTGACAAAAACAACCTCCACTTTTAGCTTGATTGAACCTATTTATTGTACATTCATCATAAAATAATTTTGAATTATAAATTCTACGGAAACATTTATAATATATTTTCAATACAAGATCTGAATATTGCAAAAAGAAAACCACTGGAAACTGAGATCTCTTTTAAAAACTACATCAAATATCTTCATATGTTTAGGGAGTACTGGTCTTTCAAATCAGAAAGATGTTCACACTTTCACAGGTATAAATCTTTTTTCCAGGTGAATTCTAAGCCCACGGCTTACAATCCTAAACCTTTACTGACTCCTGTCGCTGTCATTATCAGGAAAACTGACAAAATTTATACTCGTTATCTTAGATTGGATAACAGAAAAATAATTTTGATGAATGATGAAATTTACCTATCTTGTAAAAAATATATAGTTATATTAAAGTACCAAGACAGAAACTCTTCTATATGTTCTGCCTCTCCTTAATTAAAGTCAAATGAGTCAATGACCCCTGGTTTTTTGTATATGGTTGTTGATATTTATCAGAACGGCACAGAACCTGTGTCTCAAGACTGTTTCAAAACGTAACGTCAAATGACAAGGAAAGAAATAGTCTGACAGCGTGTTCCTAAATACCATTAGCCGGGCCAGGGTTAAAATGGCCATGGAAAATTGACAGATATACGGAATATGACATTGACTGATGACATAATTTAAGTTGGCCACTGGCCAACCTGAATTGTGCCAAAACATGGCGGTATTTCTAATGATTGACGATTTTGCCGTGAGATAGCGCCATGTATAACTCTCCATAGGCGTACACTTGCGCGTCAAAGAATCACACAACAGAATGAGTCATACACGGTGCCAAAACGTGGCCGACCTGGTCTCACGGTACATGAGCCCTTCTAAATGTATAGGCTCCCTCCAGTCGTTTTTTCTCTCCACACTGGCCAGCTAATCATCGGCGATGGTGGCGCTCCGACTGTATATGTTATGTAACTAGTTACGAGATCGATGTCGCCAACAGTTTTTTATCTATCGGACACTTTCTTTATTGTATCTTCTGTCTTACACTCACATTCCATAGAACAACGACAAAAGTTTTGTTAACCTTTATGCTTTACACTCCACAGAACCAGCGAATGACGTCGACATCGGATATCAAACATATTTCAAAATAACACTGAACAAATTATAGGGTAACAGCTAGGGGCGCTATCACGGCACGTTTGAGATCCTTTAATTACCAGCCTATACTATTCAACAATAGATGTCACTGCTGTATTCTCCTACGATTTTACCTCTTTTCATGAAGGTACTGACGCACATGCTTATTTTAAGTATAACGTATGCTCAGAACTAGCAAGCTATTCAAATTTGATAGCAATATGCATCCTTATTTTAAAAGTATTCCTAAGATAGCAAGCTCAAAGCAAACACATTTTTTTAGCCGGCACATTACTAGCAAGGTCTACTAGCACGAAAATGTTCTAATCTTTGACGAAAGGATGCCACATTAGTCGCAGTTGCTCATTAGAGCAACACTGCTACTTAGTGTAGTGGCATGTGTGTTAGTACCTTTACTCACTCAGCCCCACCTAAAGTTACAGCTTCCAAACTCTCTTATTATCGTTTGAAGACCAAGGACTAACTAACTACAACTATGACAGCTGATATAAAAGTCGGTATTTACGAAAACAGTAAACTTTTAAATATAGGCTCAATATAATATGTAATATGTGGTGTTTACAAGTTCATTTGATCCATCAAGGAAAAAATATCTTTGAATTTCTCTGGTCATAAATGTTTATGCACGAATAATTTATTAAAACCCGAACCAAGTTTCACTTTGGGGATTTCTCAATTCAAACTAGGAGAATAAGAATTGCAGATGTTCTATATGTGATTCGGTTTAATTAGGAGTTATCTTTGAACGAAATACATCCCTTTACAGAACCCAATTATCTTTGTTCTGGTAACCGTTACCTCGGGACGAGTTACATAGTGAAGTTTTTTTTCGTTCAGAATTATACCGTTAAATGAGAATCTATTTCACAAAGTTAAAATTTTAGGCGATACCGCGCTCGTCCCAGTCGATGGCTTCATTCCGTAAAAAACAAAATGGGTCCTTCGGGATTTCCTGGGACACCGCAGAAATGTAGCCTATAAATATTTAAATTTACACGAGCTGTTTCACACGTTTGATATTGTTCAATTTTTTATTCAAGTCGAGGCTTTTCGAAGCCATGTTGCTGGTTTCAAATCAATCTTTAATCTTCCGAAGGAAAAGATTGAAGACATACCTACTGCAAGTTTATTCGCTCAATCTTTCAAAAGGCATCGTAGAATTCTCTTTAAATTTCAAGAATGTTTATATCTAGGACACCAGTAGATTATCAAAATCGTAATTTTGAGGATTATTATTAGATTAAGTATCTCTTAGATGTTTTGGATATTTTTTTCTGGATTGTTACAATATTCTCGAGAATTATGATTATTCAATTCATGAAATGACTTGAAATAAAATAGAGATTCGGCATGAAAATAAATTATTATTTTCATTGCCTTTTATTCATACATATTTCTATATCAATGATTAATATCATACTCTCATCCGTTCCTGAAGGAAGGTATGAATGTTGACACATGTCTTGCGAGTGGCGTTTAATTTCGACTCGACTTGCCATTGCCCGCAAAATATCGTTTCTGGAAGTAGACCCAAATAAGGAATAGAAACCTACCGAACTCTGAATTAGATACTAGTTCCTAATAGAAAAAACTAAGGACTATCTACACCTTATTGATATTTGTGTCTTGGGGAACTAGGGGTGACATCGATATTGAATAAAAACTTTCGTGTAACCTTCTGGTCAAGGTCTGTTTGTCAGAGTTTTAAGGCCGCTCAAGTGCCACTGAGATAACCTAACGACTATTTATGTAACGGCACTGATCAGTCTGAGTATCAAAAAAATTCTATCAGTGTTATCAATGGGCTAATGACTGGTAGGCCAGTACTCTACCCGGCTCAGCTATGAAAAAAGAACAGGAAAATATGTATGTTATTGCGAAATTTCTTCAAAATCCCTTTTTTAGGAAAAATAAGCTTTTTTGAGCCCTAAATGCACTGGAAATTTTAACGATTTTATTTTATGTGCAGATGTCTGGCGTATCTAAATATTCTCATCAAATTGTTTTTTGAAATATGTGTATATTTCACCAATTAGAACATTAAATATGGCTTTTTATAACCTTTATAACACAGTTATTGTACGATATGTTGTTATTTATTCCATATAATGTTCCTATTAATCAAAAATTTCCAGGTAGTTATATCAGTATCATTGTTTTCGCAATAGCTCGAAATATAATATTAGTCTTGTTATTTTCAGCATTATTGGTGCTCAATCAATTTGAGAATTATACAATAATATAATACAAACTCTGAATACTGTATGGTATCTATATATACCCTTAGCCGCACAACCTAAATTACGCTCAATTTCAAAGTTGATTTTCTCGCGAACCGGTAAGTCGATTTCGATTAAAAAAATGAATTGTAGCTCTTTTCTTTGGTAATTGAACTGTGATTGAATTTTTTATTCAGATTTCTGTTTTAGGCTTGTACAGGGTGCAAAAATAAGAATAGTTTCTTAACAATCAATTTGAGGCATTCTGTTGGGTGCATTAGCAACAACAACGAAAGATTGATAAAAGCATAATGAGCCTCATATTTTTTAAACATTTTACTTCCTGAATTTCTCTGATATATGTAATATCAAAGAAAATATACAGTTTTATATCAGAACATGTTTCTTGAAATTAAAATGACATTTTGAAAACAAACTAAGAATATCACTAAAAAAAACAACAATAAATAGCAAAAAAGTACTTTCGACGCGCGTGTTTTCACTTCTACTTCTAATTACTGCTTCACATGGCTTCGGCATACTTGATATTAAATTGGATATTTGATTTTGGTCAAGTTGATTCCAAATATTGGCAAACATTATTTGGACATCTTGCTGGGTGGCAGGAGCGGTTGATGTTGTCTCAGTACCCTATCAATAATTTCCCATAAGTGCTCTGTAGGATTTAAATCTGGACTGCGTGGTGGCCAATGCAGAGCTCGAATAATAATTATTGACGATGTGCGCTACATGAGGTCTTGCGTTATCGTGCATTAGTAAAAAAATATTCCCAATGTACGGAGCGAAAGGTATAACATGCTCAGACATAATATCATAGGTATACCTTTCGCTGTTTATGCTGTTAAGGAAATTCCAGCCCAAAAAATTCCAGAGCCTCCATTACATTAAATAGAGTTCTTTCGCGTATATTGCACTGTGCACAGCATTCACCTGGCCGGCGGATAACTCTGAAACGTCAATCAGAGCCATATAGACAGAACCTAGATTCGTCTGTAAATAGAACTTGTTTCCAGTCCAGTCTAGTTTACATGCTCCCTGGCGAAATGCAGTCTAGCTTTGCCGTTGTCTGTATTTAATCTATGGCATGTCGCTGGAACATGGACATGTAAATTGTGATCAGAAAGACGTATCCTCACAGAATCAATGCTTGGTTAAATATTATGAAGTGCACTGAGTTGTGTCAAAAGTTTCCTTGACGTGGTAAAACGTTCTCTTTAAAGCAAGCAGTATAGCCATCTTGAACAACTGTAGTCTCTCGAGGTCTACCTTGTCGCGGACGTATAATCTTATTTATATAAAACAAAGTGGTGTTAGTTACACCATTTATAACTCAAGATTGGCTGGACCGATTTTAAATATCTCTTTATTTTTTTGATTCCTCTTCGCATAGAATAACAGAATAACTATTAAAATATCAGAAAATTAACTAAAAAAATATACAGGTAATTACTTTTTATATAAATTAAGATTGGACATCCGCCATATTCCTTTCCGACATATCAGTATTCTATACCAATACCATGTCGGATCGTGAGTTTCATCTTATCCTCAAAAGGTGGCTCTTCTAAGAATAATATATACGTGATGAAGTTTAGGTAAAACTTAATACAGCACTCATTGACTCTTAGGCGGTTCAAAGTTCTAGTATTATAGTGAAGCGTTGGACAACACGAGAAATTGTTGTATGTGTGAATCCTAATCTCAAACCAATAGCGTTGCACCTTACTGCTTTGTTATGTGACGTCACTGTTTGAACAAATTCATCACGATTCATATTCTTTCTAACACGTTCCATTGGCACCAAAGAATAAAAAATCAGAAATAATAAACTTAATTATTTAATCTATGACAATGGTGATAGTCAAAAACTGGCATTTGCTGGTATTGTTGATTTATCATAGATTTTGTTTAATAAATTAAGTATCCAATAAAATTGTTTTTTAAGAAAAACATGTTCTGCTATAAAACTATGTATTTTCTTTGATATTACAGATATCAGAGAAGCAAAATTTCTAGAAAACATGAGGCTACAGAATGATTTCATCCTGCATCCGTTGTTATTGCTATTAGTCCCTACAGGGTATCTAAAATTTAGCGTTAATAAACTATTCTCATTTTCGTACGCTGTATAAACCTAAAATAGAAATCTGATGAATATTTTTTTTTATTGTAGTGCCATTGCCAAAATAAAAGCTACTAATTGGTTGGCGAGAAAATCAACTTTGGAATTGAGTATAATTTATGGTTGTGCGTTATTTTAGCGGCTAAGTCTATATTACAGAGTAATATTTAGAATTTTCTTATAAATCACAAAAGAATCGAAATAATTATGGTGGAAAAGTATTTCAAGTTATTCAATTTAAAATGATCTTAATATGAATTCGGTGATAAACGTGATAATAAATAAAATGAAATACTATAACTGAGAAACTAAGTTAACCAAATTCAGTAGCCAAATTTCTCAAAAAAGCAGAATTCCCCATTCTTTTTATAGTCATAACGTTATATAAAACATTTTTCAAATAAAAATAACATTACCAACCATTTCAAATTTTCTTTTCTAGCTTCGACCGTGAGCAACCGTTCAGCTTCCAACTAGGAGTTGGCCAAGTGATCAAAGGATGGGATCAAGGTCTTCTTGATATGTGCGTTGGTGAAAAAAGGAAGCTCACCATCCCACCACATCTAGGATATGGTGATCGTGGAGCAGGCAACGTTATTCCTGGCAAAGCTACACTCATTTTCGAAGTCGAATTGCTGGCTGTTGGTGATGCTCAACCATCAACCACCAATGTTTTCAAGGAAATCGATGCCGATAAAGACAATCAACTCAGTCGGGAGGAAGTAAGCGGCTTTGTAAATATAACTCATCCATTAACAACCATATAATGTCCAAAAGAGATTGCCGAAAATTAATTAAAGCAGTTCCGACATTTTCTTATTAAAACAACATCCACAATCATTTTTTATATGCATCTTCAAACTTTTAAGAAACTGGCAGTATACTCGTATAACTGTGATAAGTCTCTTTTACAGTATGTATTTGGGGTAGTCTAATTTTAGTAAGTTATTATTGAAAAGTGCATAGATAACCATTTTTCATAACAAAAATTACATATTTTTCGCTTTTTTATATCATGAACTGCTCATTTTTTTATTTTCTGTTTCTTTTGGTTTTTTGTGGTTGTAATATATTTCTTTCTCACCAACTTTCTAATTTTAGGTCAGCGAATATTTGAAGAAACAAATGGTTGCGGCTGAAGGTGAGTCTCCAAGCGAAGAAATCAAGAATATGATGGCTGATCATGATAAACTAGTTGAAGAAATTTTCCAACACGAAGATAAAGATCGAAATGGTTTCATCTCACATGATGAGTTTTCAGGTCCAAAACATGATGAATTATAAGAGCTTAACTGAATTTTCAAGTCATTTATGAGTTGGGCAGACTGAATTAAGAAGTGTTTGCAGTTTTGTACTATCAAGAACAAATTCCATTTTCATGAGTTCTTAAAATAATTATTATAGATAAGCAATGAGCTGTGACAAAATTCATAATTCTTTCTCCTATTTTTATCTCATTTCTTTTTTTATAAGTATTTTATTTATATTTTTCTGAAATTTCAATGAGAATATATCAGTTTTATTGTTGTTTTATATCTATTGTATATTGTTATCGATAGTTGAATAAACATTTTTTTATAATAAAAATAATCATTTTATAGTTTATTTCAGTATAACCGAAAAACTATTATTGATCTCACAAAATTCTAATGCCCTATATATATATATATATATATATATATATATATATATATATATATATATATATAGATTTTGTATTCTTGACTGGTTTTATAATAAATAAAAAGATGTTCTTGGGGATGCAGTCATATATTCAATAAAATTCTTGATTGAAGCCGAGCTTTCGAGAATGTTTATTCTCTTCTTCAGGGCAAAAATCGTGAATTTAGAATAAATTAGCCAAAAACAGGAAAGATAGATTTCATAGCCATCAATTACAAATGTCATTATTTATATTTCAATAAACTACAAGCAAATAAAAAGATATTGTAAATTTGAAAAATTAATGAAAGATATAAAATTTGAAAGAAATATGCTTCTATTTTCCAAGTATTGTTATTTTTCACCTATATATACTTTGTTACAGTTTAATTCATTGCAAGCGATTTCATATACAAGGTGGGTTTTTTTCTCTTTAGGGTTGAACGTTTTTAATTTGGAAAAAATATTTTTTCTTAGAGTATTAAAACCTTTATGTCCTATGCTAATCATGTAGGGTCTCATCGATCTTTCTTTTTTTCTGAGAGTCCTTCATCAGTAAAGCTGATGAAAACCTATTCCAAGATATCGAAGAAACTAATACATCAATTGAACAAAAGATTTTTCCTCTTACGATGCAAAGAGCTGTCTATATTTCAGAAATTTCTTGATATAAATCTCACACATAGGTATTGCACCAATTGATGTAAAACTCAAACAAAAATTGGAACAGGTAATTGTATTGAAATTCAAACAGCAAACCTTAAGATTACTAATAACAATGCAAAATACATAAAATTTCTCTAAAGATCAATCGAAAATACCAGGCAATCTTTGAAAAACATATTAGCTAATGATATTTTCACTAATTTTATGAATGTAAAAACGAAAAAATGAAACTCTTCAATAACACAAAACATAAACAAATAAGTAAATTTAACAAATTATTAAGTAATAAAAAAATATAAAGTAGAATATAAGCCAGACTGGTTAAAAAATAGAACTAATGTTTCCATACATGAAAATGTTGAAGAAGTATTAGCCTTAAGGCCGAGTTATGCAATAAAAACAACGATAGATCAATCCCCATTCACGATATACTAGCATCTATTGAAATTAATACAACACATCTAGTCGAACCAGAAAAGAATAAGCTCAGATAGAAGACCTAAGTTTTATTAAAGAACACGACATCAAAGTCGTACAGCCGGACAATACTAATAAAACAGTTATCATGTACTCAAATGAATATGATGCGAAAATTTGTGAATTGCTACAAGACCTAACCACTTACAAAGAAATAAAAATCTGGTGTGTTCACTCACACGCCTTTCCTACCGCTCGCAGGCAAATTCCAGTGAATGAAAAATTTTACATTATTATAATACTCTTCTTACATAGCGACGATAATAGCGGTAGCAAAGAAAAAATCCTGTGGTCAAATCGTGCTACCACTCATTTTTTTCAGCATGTCAAGACAAACAACAATGGTCATGTAACATTTTTTCGCAAGATGAAACGTTTAGCCAGTATCTGAAGAAACATGCATTCAAGCATAACTTTTTTCTATGCTTTTTCTCAGAGATAGCGTTATATGTGGGTGGTAAAGGGCTCTCAGAAGAATACTTTAGTCAAGTTTAATCAAAATCTTTAGAGCCGTTTTTGCGCATCATCCTGTCTGTCAAAAAAAATCTGTGATCATTGGACTGGCTGATAGATCTATCACTCTCTCAGTTCCAGAATATAGACCAAGGACAATAAAGAAGGCTAAGCAAGCATTACTAGATAACAATTATCCAAAAAGATTCATAAACAGTATTTTCACAGAAAGAATCAACACGTATTACAATCACAATACACCTAAAAATAAAAATCGGAAATTTCAGCGCATTGGACTTCCCTACATTGAAGGACTATCAGAAAAAATAGAAAGATTGGTGAGCCTCTACATGATTAGTATAGGACATAAAGGTTTTAATAATCTAAGAAAAAATATATTTTTCAAATTAAAAACGTTGAAAAAAGCCCACGTTGTATATGAAGTCCATTGCAATGAAGTAAACTGTAACAAAGTATATATAGGTGAAACATTACAATACTTTGAAAATAGAATAAGAAGTCACAAATAGACAAGAGACTGTGCTACCGCCTTAAATAAACACAAAAAGCCACAATAACGATTTCAATTACAATGAAATAAAAATTCTAGCTACAGAAACCGATAGTAAAAAACCTGGTGTGTCCACTCACACGACATTCCTACCGCTCGCAGGCAAATTCCAGTGAATGAAAAATTTTACACTATTACAATACTCTCCTTACATAGCGAATAGCGGGAGTAAAGTAAAAATCCTCTGGTCAAATCGTGCTACCACTCATTTTTTGCAGCGTGTCATGACAAACAACAATGGTCATTGTTTCGCAAGGTGAAACGTTTAGCCAGAATCTGAAGAAGCATGTAGAAAATCCGGAATTTTATTCAAGCATAACTTTTTTTGTGCTTTTTCTCAGAGGTGGCGCTATATGTGTGTAGTAAAGGGCTCTGAGAAGAATACTTTAGGCACGTTCAATCAAAATCGTTAGAGCCGTTTTCGCGGTATAGTCTTGAGCAAATCACGTTGTTTGGCTATAGCTCAACACCCAGTGTATACAGGATTCTCATTCAGTGCCACCGGCGAGTGATACTGGTACCAAACAAAATAAAAAGAATGCAACAAAATAAACCGATCCGTTCCCGAGATAATGCTGTCACAAACAGACAGACCAATGGCTGAAAATATGTTTATTAGACTTAAAAAACTTTGAAACAGCAACATTTGTAAAAATCTCGATACCGAAAATTTCACAAGATTACAATACTTTCCTTATACAGCTGCTATAGTAGCGTAGGAAAGTAAAAAGGAAGTTCTTAGAAATGATCCACATTAAAAAAATCGTCAACGATAAGGCAGACATTAAACATCTGAGTAAAATATATCACAACAGTATCACTAGAAACATATTTTCTTCCAAATTTTATATCTTTCAGTAGTTTTTCAAATTTACAATATATTTTCATTTGCTTGTAGTTGGTATCACCAACTGTCCAATATTCAACAAAATAAACAATAGTATCTGACGGACCAACGATAATGAAAAAAAAATGATCAAAAATTATGATTTTGCATTTTAAACATTTCATTATTATGTCACCAACTGGTTTTATGCTTATTTGTGTTTGTTTTTTTGTTCATATATGTCTAATGTTTTTTAAAATTCTATCTCTTAAATATATATTATGTACTTTTAGCTAATTTAAAGATCTGATGAAGTCTGGAATTACATAAAAAAATAAAATAATTGAATAAATTTAATTATCTAAAATCAGCCATATAAATGTTTACATTTATAAATAAATGATGGTTTGCAGCATATCAGGTGTAATTGACATGAATGCATTGGTAATAATTTTGAAATTGTCTAGGTCAGTGGGGGACTGCTGGTATACAATATCTTTGACATAGACCCGCAAGAAAAAAATTATAAGTTGTTAGATCAGGTGATCTAGGAGGAAATCAAACTGGCCCTCCTAAGCCAATCCACCTTTGATCGAATTCTAAATCTAAAAATTGCTTAACTACTCTAGAATTATGCGCCGGAGCACCATCCTGTTGATACCACATTCTTCTCAAAATATCAAATATAACATTTTTTAAAAGACTGGGCAGTTCTTGTTGCAGACAGTCTAAAGAGATCTGTCTATTCAAATTTTGTTTGAAAGTATATAGTCCTATCACTGTGTTGCCTTCCCATAACGCCTTCCCAGACATTTACTGTCCATCGATGCTGGTTATCGAGTCTTCTAATAAATAAAATGTGGATTCTCAGCCCTATACATATGTAAATTTCTTAAATTTGGTTGAGCAAAATTGCAGAATGTGGACTCGTCCGTAAATAATACATAATTTAAAAGTCTACTTCATTTTCTATTTTATTCCTAGTTACTGAATTCCACCCTTCCGAAAATCCTTGGGCACCTAAATATTGCTATGATAGGATGATAACTATGATAAGAATTTGGTTACAAAATTGTTCTTACTGAGTCTATGCATCTTGTTGTTCAGCAATTCTTCTAACGCCATTGTAAGGTTGCTCTTCTACGTGAATTAGTAGTGCAAGTTGCATCTCTTCATTTGTTTTTACCCTTCTCTCGTTTGTTTATACACATCGAACCATTTTGATTAAATCTTGAAATTGTCGAAAAGAATCTAGTTGGAAAACCGTTTTCTATAGACTCTTGTCGCTAGAAGAGCGGTCTGATTAGTCTCGCTTAAAACATAAATGTAAGAAATGTAAAAATTGTTGTTGACAATCAAACTGACAAATTTTAATTTCTGTTGTCATTCACTCCAAGGCATATGTGATTTATAAAATTCTATTAAATAATTACATAATCGTAAATATTCCAGAAAGATCATTATGAGGTCTTGTTAAATATTTATTTTACATGTTTTATTTTAAACATTGGTATAGTGATACGTACGATTATTGTTACTGATGATAACTTCTACTCTAAAATATTTAATCTTTAACTAAAACTCAACTTCTAATCCTGATGAAGAATCAATAAAGATTCGAAAGCTCGAATAGAAAAAAGAGTTACTGTTATTTCCACATCCGAGACCGCAGAAGCCGTTTTATACCTTTTCCAATCTACATAATTTATATATATGCGATTTTCAGTTACAGGATTTGTGAGGTTATCGTTCTGTTGCAAATAAAAACAAATTAAACAAAATTGTTTCTTTATTAACTCTAAAGAAATGAATTGATGAATATAACACAGCAATAACGAGAAATCAACTAAAAATGATGAATGATGAAGATTTTTTCAAATAATCTTCTTATAGATGATCATGCGTGTGTAGCATGTCAGCGAAATAAAATATATTTCAAGTCTCCAAGACTAGGAAAGTGCCAATTTTTTTTTCGAGAAGGCACAATAATTATATCTATTGAATAGCTGTTCCTCATCCCTCAAGACAAAATAAATAATCGGTAATTCTAAGAACTAAAAACTTAAATGTAGCAGCATAAATAGAAAAACAACTAGATGAGTGAGCAGCCATACTTTTATCACATTAACATCAGCAAAAAAATATGTTTTCAACATCAGAAATAAATGTATTTTCATCAGGTTTGCTTATCGAAGTTAATATCCCTTGATGTAAGCGGACAGATGTTTCTTCTCCTCTTCTGATAATCCATTTTTCAGTGTTCTTCGAACTGTAAACCAAGAAATGTAGATTTACATGAGAATAAAGTACCTACTTATATGGTGGTTGATTCAACGATAATCTTATATTGAACATGTTTCAGAAAGAGCCTTTCAACTTGAGTGGGATCAAAAATGTAAATCTTCAATCAATCAAATATTGTCTGAATAACAAATAGACACTTCAAATGATTATTATTAGACAGCCAATTTTAAGTTACCAATCCCTTTTTTTTTCAATTCTAGAGACAAGTTCAATATTTTGAAATTCAAGTAATGTCAAAAGACAAAAAGTCAAAAATAATGACTATCAGCAGCAAACTATAAGTGCAAGCTATGAGACGAACAATACACACACAATTTCTTAGAAGATGCAAAGAAAGATTGATTGAACAACACAAAACAACATGCAGATTCAACTCCATGGCAGATACTGCACATACCAATATATTTTTTAAGCTATGGAGAATCTCTGCTGCCAAATGGGTTGTTCTCTCTGGTTCGAGAACGTTTAACTATACACAGAGAAAAATACATCAATAAAAATGTAAAAAAAATATTCAAAGAAAGATTACTCAGTGGCATCCATTTTAGGTTGAGTACATTATACTTTCTTTAAAAAAATATTCCGATCAAATCCTTGAAGTACTTACGTGACTTTCTGTCTGCATGTCGAGTTCTTTTCCTCTCTCTCGGCGCTGTCCTAGTTGAGGGTCCTTTAGTGGCAGTTTTAACAAGGCTTTCCAGTATCTCATCATCTCCATCAGTTAAGTTTCCATTTCCAGGATTAATGAATGATTTATTACCATCTCTACGAGTTCTCCTCCAAGGGAGCGTACCTTGCATGCTTTCAACATCAGATATATCACTTCCTAATAATTGCCTCAATTCTGCATCAGCCCTATCCTCTTTTGATCGGAACTTTCCAACCTACAATACATTTTATTGTACAAATCAAATATGAATTTGAATCACATACATTGAATGAAGGAAATAGAACAGTGTGATTCTCTTTTATATGGCAATACATATCACAACGGATAACAGGACGAGCACTAAAAATCTACAATTTCTAAATAACAGGAATGGAGTTGGGAATGGTGCGTGCATCACCTTAAAAAACAAGTGTGAAGAACATTTTACGGCGGCCTCTCAACTTACCAATGTTATAAAAGGCGATGGCGCTTGCACATCAGAAATACGCTCCTTAAATACCAAAAAATATTCAAATATGATGATCAAACAAGACTACTCAAAAATAAAACGTTAAAAAAATCTCATAGGGATGCCTATCCAAATTTTTTCAACTTTTCCCATTCTGAATATAATATTAATAACATCCATACTTACATCTGTTATCATTTTCCCTCTTGTCTTATTTCTCTCTCGGTGGTTTGCTTTTTTCTCTAATTGTTGAAGAACTCTCTCTCGTGTAGTTCTGTATTCTAAAGCAAATTCTGAAACGATTCTACAAAACTCATTTGGTTTTGTATCTGATATCTGTGATAATGGTACGCCTATCCATAAAAGAAACTTATGGAATCTGTTAAATAACAAAATTTAGAGAGATGTAAAACATGGGAATACATTTTATGTAGTCTACCTATTGATAATTCTTCTATGAATAATTCCCAGAAGAATGATTCTCTCAGCACATTCTGCCAGAAAATCTGACATTTTCACCTTCATCATGGTCGAACCATCATGCTTAGCTATAAGCTTGAGATGATCCCAAGACGATTTGCAGTCTGTTTCTAGCCTATGGATATTCAGTGCTAACTCATCAAAATCAATTTTGGAGGCTCTTGTTATTGCACCAATCTGAAAATAATAGAAGACCTTTTTATAAGTCCTTGCTCTCAAGTTACTAATAAAGCGTTAAATCTAGCTATAATAAACCTACCTCTGAATATAAATCTGTAGCTTCAGGAAACTTTTCCATAACGATATGGCATAAGTGATGAAGAAGGGAATGTTTATGGACTGTATCCTTGACTTCAGGTACTTTGGCAAGATATTCGATTTGGAATCCTTTGACTTCGTTACCATTTAAGAAATTTCCAATAGATAACAATGTACTCAATATTCCTTTAAAAGTTTTATTTACTTTCAAAACTTCAACTCCTTGCTTGAGATCCATTAGAGGCTCAGCTATTTCTCTCTCAGAATTTTCGAAATCCAATTTGAATGCCCACAACTTCAATCTGGCAGGTAGTTCTGAAATGCTGGCTAGTGTTAAAAGGAATTGTTCCGCGCTTCCCAAAGGTAAATCTGGATTTGCGGCTTGGGCGTCCTGGATTTTGGTCCTTTCTTCTTCCGTTGGTAACATGGTTAGCAATTTTTCAATACCTTCACGATTCATTATTGTTGCATCCATTTTAAGAATCGCAGTTTTGATCGATCTTGGTGGAGGTAGTTTGGTCATTCCAATATTTATTGCATTCGATCGCTTAGGATCCAGAACTATGATTTCCTTATTTTTGTTCATTTCTTGTTGTTTCTAAAACAGAACCTCTTTAAATTTTAAGTCGATACTAAATAAACCTCATGCCATTTTCTATAGATAACCAGAGATGCAATAGTGATCATGCTTTATATCACATGCGAACTTTAGTGGAAGAAGAAATTCTCCTCTCTAAACTTGAAAGTATTTTTAGACAAGGATTATGTAGTGTACAACTTCTAACATACTAGTTGAGAGATTATTCAAAGAAGATAGCGGAGGAATATGAAATAGGAAATGGAAAATAGTTTTCCATTCACCATATCATTATTTTAGTGATGGTCATGAAAACTTAGAAGGGACATAGCTCAAATTTTTCATTCATGGATTTTTTTAAATAAATAAATTATTCATCTTTTTCAAAGTATAGATAAGGTTTTGCTCATTCTGTGTTGCATTCATAAATAGCTTCTAATTACCATCTTGCATACGAAACAGAAAATAAGTCAAAATGCAACTAATAGAAGTGCCATCATTGTAAAATGAAAGAACTCACCTCCTGTAATCAACACATGCCAAGAGCGGGACACCAAGGAAAAAGAGAAAAAAATGTAAAAACCAAGATAAATTATTCCCCTTTTTGAAATAAAAGTACCATACTCATTAGAAAACTAAATTTATCTAAATATGTGATTCCAAAGCAACCTAGATACATAAAATTATGGTGTATCCAAATTAAATATTTGAAAGTAACTTATATGAGAAAAGATGGAGTTTCAATGAAATAAAAGGATTGGCATTATGCTCACCTTTGTTATTAGATCTTTAGCTCTGGACTCAAATAGGTGCTCAAGCTTTTGAGTGTCAACACTCACAGGGCTTAGCTCATCCCAAATAAAACCAGTCTTTAATTTCACATGTATAATAGGATCATCTCTAACTTCTTTCCAGAATAATTTGACTGTTTTCTTATTTTTCTTAATAGGAATTCTAGTTTCTGTAGGTTTGTTGGACCTCTGGAGACTGACACCGAAAAGTGGTGGTGCTGGTACCGATGGCGGTGCAACTGGTGGAGCAATTCTATTAGATAATGGTGGAGGGGGAGGTGCATTGCCCAAATCATTGAGGGGTGGAGGTGGTGGGGGTATTCCGTTTGCAACAGTTACAGGTGCTAGTACATCAACTTCATCTTCACTTTGTAGATCTGTAAAGTCCATATCGCACAAGTTCAAAGACCTATTGAAATTGGCGACCAGCTCTTCCCATTTTAATTCATTCTCGGATTTTTTCACTTCAGTCTTAGAAACATTCTCATTTGGAGGGCTTTTCAACACATCAGCTTTAGATTTAGATTTTGCTAGACCTTCCTTGGCTTTAGATATCAGACCAGACATGTCACCAATTCTATTTACTTTATTCTCATCTGAAGGACTGTGAAGAATATTTTGATTGGCTAATTTTTGAGTGAGATCTTTGACGGTGTTTTCTCGCTTTAGTTGTAATAGCACATTTCGTTCGTTGTCGTTCGTCATTTCTATTTCGTCATGGTTGTTTTCTTGATCAGGGAGCATGGAGTATATCCACGGTTTCTCTTCAGTGTCCAATTTATTTACAGCATTCATAAGTGGTGTTATGTCCTTTCGACTGGAAGTTCGACTGAAACCGTTACCATTTGCATTTCTCTGTTGTAAGGCGTTCGTATAATTTCCTGCAAAATATTCTTCTGAATATAATAGTGACTTTCAGAAATTCTTAGGAGATAGAAATTAATAGCTAATAGCCGAATAGCGTTATTTCTGGAAGCTCTACCTACCACTTTCATTTTCATTGTGATCCTCGTGAAGTAGACATCCTCTAAAAAATCCTGCAGACTCTTGTTCCTTCATAAAGCTCCTCTGGCGTTCAGCTCGATCCCGCCGCCTTTTCAGAGCAGGTGTTACACCTGCTTCAAGTGCTAAGCAAAGCAAAATTTGAACACAATCTCATTATTAGCAAAATAAAACCTAATCATTAAGGTAGTAAAACAGATGTTATAATTTTTGTTTCTAAATTTAGAAGAAGCCAGATACAACAAGAAAATCAAAAGACAAAATTAGAAATTACCTTTATTATTATCCTTATAGCTGCCATTTAGTTGAGAGTTGTTGATAGCTGAAGACTGCGAACTAGACGAGTCATCGTCATCATCTTCCTTGTTGGTTTTAAGAGAAACATTGTTTCTGTTGGTCCCTGGATAGAGTGGAGTGTTGCCAGTTGAGTGACGCCTACTTTTTCGCCTTTCTGTGTTATCTACAATCGATTTTCTATGTCTAAGTGTTTTCCTAATAGTTTCATCCAAATGTCGGGTAGGTGTTCCGCTAATATCTTCGCCATCTTCATATTGTAATATAGTTTCATAAATTTGGAATTGTTGAAGAAGATCCAAATCAGTACCGGGTTTTGACATATATCTTTGGATTATTGCTTCTATACCTTGCTCTTCCAATGCATCAGTTTGATCATAGTATGTATCCTGATCAGGTACACCACTGAGAACTTTATTAATCAAAGTTGTCGCATATATCAACAATTCAGTATCGGCGGAATCAAAATCCTTCAATAACTTCATAATATTGTAGTACGGAGGAACACTATGAGTATAATCTACGGTGTGGATGGCTTTTATCAGCAGCATGCAGTTGGAATCAGTATATTCGACAAATACCAGCAATAGTTTCAATGCTGTTTTGACTACCAATCTAAATTTTGAAGAAATAAGGCTGTATAACCACTGCACTGTTTGATTATGTTCCATGACTCCATTCATGCCATCTACATACAGCATCACTTGACCAAGTGCTCTTAATATGTAATTTTGGTAATTTTGATCTGCTTCCGATCCAACTTTTATTAGACATGATAGGCCGTCGTTCTGAACAAACTCGTGCACAAGGTCTTTATCTTCTTGGAATATTTGTTTGAGTGAAAATAGAGCACGTCGTAACTCTCGTCCTTCGGATGTTAGTAATTTTTCTGGAAATAATTTTTTCAATATTTACTTTGTGTCCGTACATTATGTTCTACACTGTAAGCCAAAAAGAAATACCACACATTTTAATTACTTATTGATAATTTTCTACTAGCTTTAATTATTGCAAGTATGTACGTAATCCATTTTTGGAGGGCTTATAGCCTAACACTATAATAACTAAGTTTGCTCCAATTTTTTATCGACAGGACCGGTTTTATATCGTATTATCTGAAACGGCGTATTTAATGTACTTATTTACCGAAAATTCGGTTATTTCTAAAATTTTAACTTTTACGTTGCCAAGCTGTTAGAAAAACTGAACTAGAAGGAAAAATTACAATTATTTTCTAATTCAGGAAATATGGATTCCAACAAAGTTTAAACATTGTTTTGTTAAAAAAAAGAAGCTAAGGAACTAGCACCAACAAGGAATGCAAACGAATTAAACCGAAAGTAAATAATATTACAAGAATATAGTATAACAGAAATTCTCTGTCAATATGACTATCACGAGTGTTAGCAAAATGCATCAATAAAAAAATGTTAAAAATAAGCCCTCCAAAAACGATGTACTTAGCTACAAAATTGTGGAATTTTAGCACACTGTGTATAGTTAACGACAGAAAGTATATGATTGACATATTTCTATGAATATTTCCTTGGTTTTCACAGCAGACGTTTATCGATTTTGACAATTTCTTATATTCATTTGAATGAAAACTGCTGAATTTTCACAAAATTAATCAAATAAGCTCTACTTCCTGGAAGATACCCTCAAAAGGGAATGATAGGCTTTAGTTTGAGAATATAGGCGAACCAATAATCAGGGTATACGTTCATATGAATCATCTGAACGAAAAAAAAAAAATTGGGACTTATGGAACGGTTATCCATTCGCACACATATAGCGTCTTACACAAACGAAGTCCTCTTGCGTGTAACCTGATAACTGAATTCTAATAGTGGGGGCTAATGTTCTGGAGATAATTAAAACGATAGAAGAAATATATTTTCATGTGCACCATGTGACGGGTCAAATGATGAGATAAATACAAATATATGTTTTTTATTGCTAGAATTACAAACTCCTAAATTAAGGAATAAAAAATTCCGAAAATATACAGGATTAAATGTTTTTTAGGAATCTTCGGACACGTCGATTTTTATTCCAGATTACGCATGCTTGGACATAGAAAATATATTATACAGGGTTCTCATCAAAAAAGAGGTCATTAACATTATTTTAAATGAATGCCCTGTATATTTTCTCACAATTTGAATACCTAATTGAATGAAACATTCTCCATGTTTTTTTTAATATATCCTTATCAATATTGCAATTTACAGATAAAATTAAATTTGTTATAAAAATATGAGTAAAAATTCCACTAAAATAAAAAATTGTAAAAATATACAGGGTTTCCCACCGCAGCCGTTCGTTAGAAGTTTTTGGGGTTACAAAAAACTTAGAAGTTTGATACTTTGGGCTTTAGGGTTATACAAAATTTCTCAAGGCTCCTCTTTCAAATGCATCAAAAATCATCAAAATCGGACTACAATTACTATATGAAAGTACAAACCAAAAAAAAACACACAGTCGAATTGTATACCTCCTCCGTTTGGGGTTCGTCGGTCAAAAATGGATCTGTTTCAAGATTGGATTTTGTAAAATGTATAGCTTATTTTAATAAGATGAATGTACTTGTATAAAACACAAACAGACATTTCTGTTACTTTACAGATTCTTAAATAAAATGTTTTTTTTGTGTTAGGTACTTACTGACTTTCCATTTATTATAAATATATCATTTTTAAAACGATGTTGGTTTCTAGGAAACGAAATGTCGCATAACATTATTTTAAACGTCATTTTCACAGCAGACAATTTTTCAGTTATTCGCAAATTTCAAGGCCTAGAGAGCTATTTAATTTTCCTGAATATGTCATAGAAAACTATTATGAATTGTTCATTTTTTTATTACCTATTATATGTTACCTTTATCGGGATCCTAATACTATCCCAACATTTTCTTGCACACACTGTATATTAAAGGAATCAGCAAGATCTTGAAACGATGAACGAGATGAAGATTCAGTTATAGGTAGATGAAAGATCAAAACTCTAAATATATAGTAAATTGAATGTATTATTTTTTTCAAAATAATGTTAGAAAAAATTCTCAGCAGTTCCCTTTCCAATGAATAAATAATCATCAAAACCCAAAGAAAATATAAAAAACAAAATGAACAATCGAATTATAATCTCCTCCGTTTTATGATGTCCATGGAAGTGCTGAAATACTTACCGATTATGGTATGAACTCGAACAGACAGTTGGGTTCGAAGTACTATGGAATTCTTCTTGCTGAAACAAATCATCAAATTTTACATATAAGAAACAAGATAGGTAAATATGTAATAATATCATGGAAGCCAACAATAAAAAGAGGACAAAAGTATATTCTCAAATAAAAGACCATCCATTAAATCATCATAAAATGGTCCGATTGAAACTAATCTGAATAGATCTAAATGCCTATATAGTTTTTTCATCATCTGTAAGAATTCCGATACTTTCTCTTCTATAATTTCTTCGTTTGCATATTCAGGTGACGTATAAGGAATTCCGTAAAATCCACAAAAATGGGAAGTATCGCATAAGGACCTAGATGTATGTACATTTGTTTATGTAGTGTGGGTGCAAATGTTACAACAAAAATGATATGAGAACAGAGAGAAAAAAAATTAAGAAAACGGTTTCGAAGATATTCTTCACTCTAGGTCAGGAACAATGTCAGGCAAGCATTTTAGATTCAAGGGAAAGTTCAATATCCACGCAAAGGTAACTGAATAATGAGGTTTTAGAATGTGCAAATATATATATTTTTCTGTTATGCATTCTCTTATTGAATAACCGACTGGTTTTTATGGCGTTATTGTATTCGTACGTATTTTAACCTATTTTCAACGGCGGTGCATTACATTACACATACATCGACCATTCATTTACATATTCATCATGTATCAAAGATATACACTCACTATTTCATTATCACAAACAAAATAAACTAAACACCCTGCTTGTCTTCTGTAACTAATTTTGTAAAATAATACTAAAGATTAAATACACCAATCTTATAGTAATAGTAAAGTCTATCTAAGGACTTGGTAATAGTAGTGATAATACTACTAACACTATTTTGTTATTTTCAATGCAGCTAATGAAATCGGCTATATTTATATTTTTCTAAGTTTGTTCTTTCACATTTTTTACTGTATTGATTATTAAACCCACAAATTATAAAAATCCATTGCTTTAGAAATTTTAACTGAGCTAAAAGTTAGCGGGATGGGTTAAAGCTAATATTGGAAAGTATTAGACGACAAAGAGAAACGACAAACGCAGCTTCCAGTTCAAAACTGCTCAGTCAGCTAAGTTAAAGTCAAAAATTGGTGTATTTAATCATTGTTAAAGTTATGAATGATTTATGTTCATTCATAACTCAGCTGACCAAATAAATAGTACTAAACTGTTCATGGTCGGTCAATGGTGTAGATAGATATCTATATCTTTATCTATGTACAGTACTTTGGTTACGCTTCCCGAGAACTTTATCACCCATCTTGGACGTGTTGCTTGGCCAGTCCATGGTACAAATAGAATAGTGTATTTGTACCATGGGCCAGTCGACAAATCTTGTTTACAAGGAGATGGCCTTGCCCCTTGTCTGGTATCTATCGCGTACTCAGGTAGACACTAGTTACTAAAATGATGATATATTTGGGGATCCGTAGTCTACAAAACTTGTAATATTTCTACGGGTAGTATATATGTATTTAACCTGTAATAAACATAAAATGATTTTATTTTATCCTGGTGATCCTGACCAGTGAGTATTTTTTTGATAAAGGAGTTTGAAGTCATAGTTTGGTAGCTTCAACTTCTTGAATTTCCGATTCATATTCTTCCTGACTCGACTCGACTGTCATCCCTTTTACTATTAAACAATAAATGTAGACTCTGCTCAAATCGGTCTGTCGTTTGTTCCAATTTAAACCAATACTCAGGACTAAATAACACTCGTTTAAAACACATACAGGAAACATGAACCTTATTTACTGCACCTGCTTTCAGAATGAACTAACTAAACCTACATATAGAAAAAAAATCTTAGACAACGGCTGATTTGTTTGACTACACCCATTCACCAGAACGCCCGGTTCAAAACTATATTATCATCTTTGGTCAAATCAAGTGTTCTTGACATAAAAGCCGGGCCAACGATATGTGACGTACATAACCAGGCATTTTTGAGAGCTTGTTAATAAAATTATGGAATAGATCTTCCAATAAATTTAATGATTTATAAATTTTGTAAAACTTGTTCTGTATATTCGTATGGTCATAGAACGAAACCTTAATATTATATAAAAAATATACCTATTTAAAAGTTAATGGAAATACTATCTTTTTGTAGATTGTCGTGTATTTTCAATTTTCGAAAATAATAATTTTCCTCCACCTAACTCTGAAAGTGATTTTTTATTTACCTAAATAATATATTAAATAATTATAGAAACCAACTATTATCTCGTACTTAGACATCATGCACCTTCAAAATAAATCATATTTATCTAAGGATTTTTTTACTTCTTTTAAAAATGAATCGAAATATGATTTGTTTATTGCAACCGGTGATTGTGTGTGTGCGTGTGTCTTAAGACGAAGCTTTCTTGAATTGCATTTTGCTGTTCTCGAAAGTGAAATACCCAATTTGTATTCGTATCATTTTTCCACCTTACTTTTACTGTTGATATCAAAGAATGGAATCAAAATCAAAGAGCCTTTTCAACAATCAATTACACATCCAGTATACGTATTATTGTATACAATCGTTGAACTTTCTGAATATTAATGCAACAGTCAATGCAGGGGGATATTTGTTAGGCCACATTCGTATATTGAAAAACATTTTTAATTGTCCCTACGTCGATATGGTATAGAAATATTACCAACAAGTTTGTTACATATGCCATGGAACAGTAACATTGATGGAAGGTAAATCCAGTTATCAGGTAAATATGTAAATATGATATTGATATTTCTATATTTTTCTAAACTCCAGCGTTCAGAGGCAAATTTAAAAATTGGAAAGACGTTATTAGTTGGTGAACTGAAAAATACCAAATAATATTAATTCTATTAGTGCTGGTACCTGTGAAGTTGGTGCCAAAAGTTTTTAATCTAACTGCAACTGCCCAACATCAAAAGTACCAGCCAGCACCATCAGAATTAATATTATTTTGTATTTTTCAGTACACCAACTATTAACGTCGGTCCAGTTTTTTGTACAAAATATTTTAACAGATGCTTAGTTATTAGAATAGACACATTCATATAATAAATATTTTTTACAAAAAATTGGACCGACGTTATTAGTTGGTGCACTGAAAAGTATAAAATAATATTAATTCTATTGGTGCTGTTACTTTTGAAGTTGTGCAGTTGCAGGTAGATTGAAAACTTTTGGCACCAACTTCACAAGTACCACCACCAATAGAATTAATATTATTTTATACTTTTCAGTGCACCAACTAATAACGTCGGTCCAATTTTTTGTAAAAAATATTTTTTTTTTGAGTGTAACATTAGTCACGAAAATCGTTGAACGTTCACTATACCATATCAATGAAGATAGTACTTATCCTATTACCCACGTATATGCCTTGCTTGTAGTTGTTATTATTGAGATCTCAGAACATCGCTGCGGAAATACGCTTGAATATTTTAGTTGTTACCATTTTAACATCGATTTTACTCGAAAACCGTAACTCTAAGGGAAAAATGTTCATTATAAATGTTGCTACAAATAATTATGTCCTTCATGTACTGCCCACAGATTTTCAATTTTCGACAGAAATCGCCCTCTCCACATTGCAGATTTGAGAATTTAACATGCGTCTATCTCGAAAACCGTAACTCTTTTGAAAAAATGTTCAATTTAAACTTTTCCGGATATTGTCCTATCTTTAATTATACCACCTCAGATTTTCAATATCGAGAAAATTGGCACCCTCCACCCCCTTCGGGGGCGGTTTTCGGAAGGAGATGTCGGATTCCCGTTTTTATGAATATGGGACCATTTCAAAAGCTTTCAAATGAATCAAAAATCATCAAAATCGGAATACGATTACTATATGAAAGCCGCGCACAAACCAAAAAAAAAGCACACAGTCGAATTGTATACTTCCTCCGTTTGGGGTTCGTCGGTCAAAAATAACCTTATCTCTCGATAATATATTATTTACTATTATCAACAAATAAGTTGTTCGAGATTGTCCCTTTGAAAACTAGAAAAAAGAAATATAATTACGATAAAGTCGAAACAAAGCAAACGTGTCAATGACACTTGGTAGTAAGTATTTACCGACAAATTATTCTTGGATTTCATGTTTTGTATTCGTGGCAATTATTTTCAGGAACAATAAACACTAGCACAATTTATATATGAACCATAACAACGCAACAAGAGAAGTTCGCTAGTTAATATTTATTTATTGCTGTTAGTAGTTATATTGTGTTGTGCTACATCTCTCACGTTTCGGAATAAGATCCATTCAATAGTTGTGTGTTCCTTATCCCATAAGGGGCATCATTAAATGCCATTGTTGCCAAACATTTTTACACTAAATAAGGTTACCTCGAAACATAAAAACGAAATATGCTTCGGATGTTCCACTTAAAAGATTTCCATCGGCTACATCTTAATCGTTAGCCCGAAGGCATTTTGGTTGGCTATAGGTTGCTGACATTACTTAGATATATTTCCTATACAGAGATAGGTATCTAACTGAGCGAACTCTTGTAATACGAGGTTTGTACAGGATTTTATGAAAGGCAATACGTATTTTTATGTACTATGATTGTTATCAGAAAATTAGAAAAAACAATCCACTTTTTGACAAAAAAGCTTTATTATGTTTTAATATGAAAATGCATTTTATTTGCATTACTACCTCTGTAAAAAATGGAAAAATGGTAATCTAAATGTCTTACTAGAAGCATTTTCAATCAAGAAAATTCTGAAAAACCTCTGAAAATATTGGCTTTCCTCAAAATTTATTTACATGTTGCGTTTCAAGCATTGGTCTCAAAAGATGGAGATATCGTTTCGAACCATCATGCACTGTTGCTCCTATGTGCAATGTGAACGTTTATACACAGAAAAGATTCCAAATTCAAACTTGTCTATCCCTGATTATTAATTTTTCAGTCGGAAGTTTTTACAATTGTTTCGATTTAAAAGATGTTATTTAGACAAATTTTCATTGTCTAATGTCCCTAGAGTGACATGGTTTTAAAGAAGATGTCTATGTATAAGTATTTAAGAGTCGCTATGTTTTTGGTCAATTTACTCCTCAACTATCTCAAGAACCAAAATGATTTCGCGTCGGACTGATTCTCTACAATGAATAGTTTTATAAAAATGTGCTTATGATTTCTTTATCAAAATATGCTAGGCAGTTTTTGATAATTAGAATTTGTTGAAAAAAAACAATACAGATACAGATCAAAGTAAATATCGATCAACAGCATGATCGAAAAAGTAGTTTCAAAATGACAGCTATAAAAAATCTATTATATGAATATCAATGTTATTGAAAGTCTCTAGCGATCCAAAAAAGACATTCGAAGTAGGCTATGTGAACTAAATCTCTGCGTGTCTTTGCTAGACTCAGATGGGATTCAGTTGTCTATATCTTAAACATTGGGTGCGTTCGATGACCAGCTGAATAAGCGAACGGCCGATGGCAGCAATAATAATCACACATAATAAATGAATATGTAAGCCTCTTATGTTGAAAGATTAATTTGTTTCTTATAAATTCAACATAAAAATAGATAATTTTCTCATAATCTTGTCGATATCTAAGAACATATCTTATGTCATTATTTTGTAATATTGTGAATATATACTTGATTGCTTGGCAGTGAAGATGTTTGAGATTCAATTCCAAGATGAATGTATCAATTTCTGAAAGGATTTTATAAATATTTCGAAGAGCTTCCGTCTGAAAGAACAAATAATGAATTACCGGCTTTTAACTGAAACTGTCTGACAATGAAATGAAAAGCACAGGGGAAAATCGAACCAGGTCACATTTTTTTAGTATGGAGAAAAATAGATTTTCAAGTCGTTTTTATTACATCATACAAAAAATATAAATGTTTTTAATATTAGGGAGTACTAATGTTTGCTTAGATTAATAAAACAAGAAAAGGCATTCAACAGCTGTTTTTAGAACTAATTTTTAAAAACAAAAATACACAAATAAAAGAGAAAACCGTTTTAAATGATAACTGCAATTTTAGTGATTAATGTGTCAGATATTCAACAATAACACACATTTAGCGAATTTCTTAATTATTTATTCCTAATATTATTATTTTCAAAAGAGGATGGACCAAGATCGATTTTTGCATTTCGTGTACCTGTTTGGCTTGGTTTTAGAATATTAAAATAAATGAAAGTTGAAAGAAAGACACTGTATGTCTTCTCCTCAATATATTGATAACATTACAATTAACAGAAGAGACATGTTTCGAGACTATATAGTCTCATTATCAATCTTAAAAAAAAGGTTCTGTAACAAATTCGTACAAATTAGTGACAGGAATATGTTGAAATATATCTTAAAAAAGTAAGATGGCTAATATGGTATTCACGTGGAGATGAAAAATAAACCTGATCTAGAACCAAAATTAGTCAATAAAATAAAATTAAATTCCGAGAAGATCAGGTTTTTTTTTAAGATTGATAATGAGACTATATAGTCTCGAAACATGTCTCTTCTGTTAATTGTAATGTGATCAATATATTGTGGAGAAGACATAGAGTTTCTTTCTTTCAACATACTACTTCACTGCACTTTGAGATAATGGACTTTTACCTACAATTTCAAATAAATGAAACTTTTATATGTGTTTTTTTAAATTTTGGCATGCTCTGCGTACATCTGCTCATATGTAGTAATTTATCTTTTTATAGGGGCGTTAAAGGCAAGAATTACTACATGATTCAAAATTCAAACGATCTGAAAATGAGAAATGATGAACAGTCAGGAAACACTTTTACCACTGAAGAGGCGAAACCATTGTCGGGTTTGACAAATAAAGTGTTGGTGTTAGTGTGGTTAATTTTGACTTTGCTTTGATAGTTGAAGAACTATCAAGCATGTTTAATGTTTAAATTATACATAGGGACGGCCCTCACACCCCAAACTTGTATTCGTTAAATGTTGCGTAGTTTGGGCCCTATATCTACCGTTCTGAAGTTGTAATTTTCAAAACGTTTTATTTTTGTTATCATTTTTTTTTGTTTACTAATTTTGGACTAGATTTACCTAAAAAACGTATTTTTGACAAGACACGATAATTCAAGGTTTTTGCAATACTTAGATTTTAATAATTCAATGTAATAGGTCATACAAAAAGTTGTGTTGCAAATTAGATTAAAAAAATACATTTTACATTACTTTTAAGGTAAATCATATCCTACTTTCTTCAAAATAACTTACCGAAAAAATATACAACAAACATAATTTGGAGAGTGGCAAAATATAAAAAAACGAAGTGCTGTTGATCTAAATTATACCTGATCAAATTAAAATTTTTCTTTAGGATCAAATTTTTGTAAGAACTATAGAATTACTGAAGTCAAAATGTAGTAAAAAATATCCTTCTTATTAGGCCCTCTACTGTAGTAAGCAAATCAAAATTTTACAGTTGTATTCATAGGCGTCTAAATTTGAAATATGCAATTAATTAATAAAAAAATCCCATTCAAACGACTTTCCTAAGGCTTTCAAATAAATTCTACCGAATATTAAAAACGGTTTTTACATTGTGTGAAAAAAAACAAAAATTGTTATATGTATTACATTTTGACACAGACCGAATTGTTGAGCCAGAATATAAATAAATCAATAGAAAATATTACAGGATAACTTTTTTATAGATTTTCTTGCTTTTGCTCAGACATGCGACTTGTGCAGGCGGTGGAGGGATTTCAGGAGAATATTTGAGTCAAGTTTCGTCGAAAACGTTACAGCGGTTTTTGAGCTAAAGTCTTGCGGAAAACAATTTTTTCAGCTATTGCACAGCAACTAGTGCGAGTAATTTTTATATAGGTTCACCTGTAACAGTTTTAGCAAAGTTCAAATTTATTACAAAAAAAACATTCTAAATTCTAACGTCAAAGTCCAAACTGCGCATTAAGGTAAGTTTACTTTTTTCGATCTCAAGAATATATAGTAGAGTTTTGCAATGACCTTTTTATGGACATTGTAATTTATTTATTAGTGACTCACAAAGTTCATTTATTGTCGGGGTTTTATTTTTGGCGTGGACGATCTATCGCTGCAATGTGCATAAATAGGGCGAATACAAATTGCACTCTAAAACAAGCATCGAAACGTGATAGTGGAACTATGCAGCAGAGGGGGAGCTGGCTTACTGTAGGAAATATATATTTTTTACAAAATATTCGATATATATTTCCACTGCTCTAACTAGAAAACCGTAACTCTGTGGAAAAAAATGTTCAATTTAAATGTTGCTACAGATAATCTGGTCTTTAATTTGACCTTCTTAGATTGTCGAAAGAAATTGCCCCCTCCACATAGAGGAAATACACATATTTAGTATTTTAACATTGCTGTAACTCGAAAACCGTAACTATTTTGAAAAAATCTTCAATTTAAATGTTTCCGGATATTATCCTTATCTTTAATTCTGTCGTCTCAGATTTTCAAGTTTCGAGAGAAATTGCCCCCTCCATACCCTTGGTGAGCGGATTTTGGAGGAAAGGAGATTTCGGATTGCAATTTTTATGGATATGGGACCATTTCTCAAGTCTCCTGTTTCAAATGAAACAAAAATTATCCAAATTGGACGTATATACTATATACAGCGCGCGTACAAACAAAAAAAAGCAGACAGTTGTATTGTGCACCTCCTGTGTTTGGGTTCGTTGGTCAAAAACACAAATCATCAGTGCCAGTGTGTGGCATTTATTCTCCTCTGTTGTTCCTTACTCTCTTGGAACGTTATCTACGGGTTTCGGGTTGTTTAAACATACTGTATGTATTTTGAACAGAAATCGGACAAACACTGGTGCTTGAATCGCAAAAAAACGAATTCACAAAAAAAAACGACATTTTCAGTGGTTTTTCCAAATCTTCTCAAGATGTTTATATCTCAATTCTAGGGTTATTTTCTATAATCCAAATGTGTGAGACATGTAATGTCTTTCGTACACAAAAAATTAATATTAAAATTCAAATAAATCTTTTTTTTTTAAATGCTTCCGAGATGAAAATATCAATCCGTTGACATGAAGAAGAAGAAGAACGAAAACTGTCAAGGATAATGCAAAAATAATGAAAAGCTTTTCAGATAGGATATGCTTATATTTTGTATTTTTAATGGGATAGTAAATTTTTATTATGATGTAATATAATTCAATAAATGCATGGAAGTGAATTGAAATTTAATCGAAGATATTTTTATTCAATGAATATAGCCTTATCCTACAATCAGTTCATTCAACTATTTTTTTCTCATCTATTGGTTGACACTAGAATAAGCACGGTTATGCTTAGGTAGCGACAATATTTAGAATCGGAAATTCTTTGGTTTTCTCGCTTCAGTCAATTCGCAAAAGGAAATAGCGTTATTAGAATAACTGCATTTCATTTGGTTATTCAGCTTTCTTAATCAAACAACACCTCTACATAAATATTTATTATTATACTTCCGCAAGTTTTCAACAAAATGAATGTTCGGATATTATTATCATTCTAATGATTTTTCAAAGAATGTAAAACTCCTATTTCAGGATTTTATCAATAATTGTTAAAATCAAAGAGTTTGAACTGCATTCAATACACAAGGACTACAAATCTCAGACTAAACTACACTAACAATATAGAAAAGATTCTTCCACAAAGACTGGGACCAATTTATTAGATGGTATGCTAAAAAATACAAAATATTATTAATTATGTCTGTACTGGCTATTTTGAAGTTATGCAGACATAGGTAGGTAGAAGAATTTTGGCACTAACTTTCTTCAGTAGTACCAGGGCCAAAAGGATCACCTTGTTTTTTTGTGCCCCATCTAAATCCTTTTTTAAATAGGATCGACATAATTAGTTGATGCATTGAAGAATTCAAAACAAGGTTGATTCTATTGGGACTGGTAATTTCGAAGTGGTGTATTGTGAGCAATTAGAACACTATAGCACCTATTGAATTAATCTTGTTTAGAATTTTTAATTATTTACGTTAATTTGGATTTTGAGATTTTCCTAAAAAAGTAAGTGAATATATATGTTTGAAGGTCATCACTGGAATGAGAAAAGAATTTCATTAGTTGAAGATCACTGCAAAAATTAAAAAAATAATAGTCTGTTTCCACAACTAGTGTCATTAAGTCAACATTTATTTCATAGAAATTATATTGCTACATATAAACCAAATGAATTTGTCTCCCTAAATAATTAAATTGATATTATGAAATACCTGCAAAAGTAACAAACTGGTCCCAGAGTGCAATTTTCCGAAAGGGCTACAAGCAGGTCTGACTCTCTGTGAGCGATACTTTTACATGGCGTATCAGCAAACAAATCCGCACAACTACTGTTAAATCCCTCATCTTCATCATCGATATTCTCTAGGTCTGTATCACTGATAGTTGATCTGGTTGATTGTAGAGAACTGGATTGTTTCTCATTTTCACCCAATTCACTAAAGCCAGAATCTGCATACTGTAGCCAAAACAGGGACGATTTAGTTTCCAAAGACGTCAACCATTCAGCCAACATGTCTGCTGAACCACTTTCATAATCGGAATCAATGTCATTTGGATTTGTGTTTGGTTGAGTGTTCATCTTGATTTACTGAATAAGATTTGGGAATATATTATTTATGAGAGGAGATTTGTTATTGTTCCATTAACTCAACTATGGTAGGGTGTATATTATATTTTTCAATAGATATTTCTTTCAAGGCAACTATAAGAAGTAATCTTGAGCTTATATGATATGTACAACTTTTTGATGTGAGGATTTAATTTGACTTCCGTTAAATTGCTAGCTGGTCTATTAGGGAATATAGTTAGGTTTCTAGTGTCATTGTCAATAAGAACCTGAAGAAAATCGATCGAAATGCATACCAAAATTTTGATATTACTGGGTGGACCCGAAGAAAGGCATGTTTTTTAACTACTTGGCGACGAGGACTATTGACATTGAACAGCCATTGGCAGACAGCCTACCTAAGTTGATTGGATGATTATTTTATATTCGGTACAATTTACTTAAGAGTTTGAGAGCATAAGAAAGTAGTGTGGACAATATGTAGACACACCAAATTTTTACTTTCCTACCGCTACCTCATGTAGCAGAAAGTAGTAATTGTATAACATTTTTGATGTTCGGTTTTCATCAGATGTTTATGCTTTAGAGTTCCCTAAATCTAAGAATCATATTTCCAGCCGTTGGTCTATCTGTTTTGCATTCCAAGATTATCTTCAGAATCGAAAGACCATTTTCTTTCTTTCTCTTTTGTTTTGTAGGGTATTGATACCACACCACTCGTCTGTGAAATAGATTTGGACATTTTGCTTTCCCTAGTTGCTAGGCAATAGCTGGAAGAAGTGTTTTGTTCAAGACTATAGTACGAAAATGGATCGAATGTAATCGCATTACAGCCTACAAATCATAGAATTTATATTTGGAAAAAGTCAGTTGCAGGAAAGCTCGCGTGGCAATATTAAACAATGTTTACTTTGAATGATTATGTTTTCACGAAAATAATAAAGACAAATAATAGAGATAAATAACGAATATAAAACCTATTTGTACAAAATCTAAAGGACAATTATATACCCATAATAGAAAAAAATAAATGAATATAACGATATTTTAGTCTTCTATTCTACAATTTCAGACTATCACTCTCGTAAACTTCATACCTTCGTGGACCTCACAGAATGAAAATTTATAGGTAACATTATTAACTTTGAAGTTTATTATTCGTAATGAATAGGAAATAGGTTACAATCTGTGTATATGCTGAATCAATTATCCCACGCCCACATTGCAGCAATATATATATTTTTCCGCTCGCAACACCGTTGCGTAAATTTCGACTACATTATATATTATGCTGCATATACTATCATCATTTTCGACTTCTTCGGCTTGTCTTCCATTCTTCTTCTTCGTTGTGAGATAACTACGACCGAGCACCGATTCTGTAACTTCTGCTGTTGGTTGGTGAGAAGCGGTCAGTGGGTTACCTATGCCTTCTGGCTCATTGATCTTCGATGGCTGATATTCACAATTCAAAAATACACACTGTGTAGATATAGATATGTACGCCAAACAGGTGTTATAATAAATTCGAGCCCGAAGAAGATGTCGTAAAGCTGTTCTCTCTCTCTTTTCTTTACGAGGTAGATATCACAAGTAATCAATATGTGGTGTTGAGCGAACAGCGGCGTGCAGGACAATATAATACCATAGGAATAAATTCACAAATTACAGTTTCAAGTCTGGTTTGCTTAGAATGCAAACATGTCGATAAAATGAAAAAAAAAAAGGAGAATATTTTTCCTTTCGTGAGATCTGTATACCCATATATCTTCATTCTACTTCTCACTAAAGAATTTTTCCTGTCACTTGAAATGTCAACACTCTGCACTCTCAATAATTTAAAAATTTTAATAAGAAATAGGTAAAATATAGTACAATAGATGAACCAGCGACTTCGTCCGTTGATATACCAAATCACATATTATTATTGTTATATCTTATACCAAATACTATACCAAAGATATTATATTTAGCTTCTTTGCTTTACACAGCGTCTGATGGTCCAATACTCTCTAGAAATTAATAAAGATACATATCTTTCTTATTCCCTCACATGCACAATGCACACATCTGCAACACATACGAAGGTCAGCACAAAGAGGAGAGGCCAATGATTTAGTGAATTTTTTTGATAATCCCACAGAAAATTAACATTTTTCCGGTATGTGCTAATTCAAGTAAGTAATAACTAGCCGTGTGACAAATTTTATCCAAATCCGTTCGGCCGTTTTTGCGTGATTGATCAACATACATCCAAACATTTTCATATTTATAATATTATTAATGATAGGATGGACTATTCTGTCCGTGCGAATATATCGCACAGTGATTGCGCAACTTTGTTCCCCCTTGTTAGTTTGGCTGATCGTTAATATTATAAAAATGTATTAAAGAAATAACTGAATAATGCACTATTCCTATTAAACCATTCTTTTGGCCACATGATTTTTTATATAAGGAAGCCAAATTTTTATACCTACCATTTGAAAAAAAATGCATTATATAAACAATATTATATACAATAATTTTATATACCAGAGGATAAAAAGCAATAAAAAGTCAATTTAAAATTTAAAAAAATAAATTATTATCAAGAAATTAATACAATAATGCACCTTGAACTGCAATACATTTTTTGAACTTATCTAAACATTTTCGTTTCACGTATAGATGCTTTGAAATTCTTATTGTAATAACGGTTTCAGATCATTGTTTTTTCCTTAATTTGAAAGATGATTTCTGAGAGATGGTCTCATTAAAAAATCCAACATGTGTTTCTGCATTTTGCATTCTACCTAGCTCTATTAAATAAAATATCATTTCCGGCAATATTTAAACCCGATATTTTTTAAAAAAATCAACGGTTTCTAACGTACAAATCTAAATTGATAGATAACCTATCATTGGGAATATGTGGCAGCATTTTGTTAATAACTTTTAGAAATATCACAGAGTTCGATTTTCTATTCTATTTCAAATTATTATATTATGCTATATGTTTGCCATAACAAAGTTGTATATTAAAATTAATTATTACTTGCAACTGTGACTTTTTAATCGATTCAAATGTGACAAAGAAGGATCTTATAACGGCCAGGCATTCTTACAGATCTAGATTGATATTAATATACCTACCCTTAGGTAGGTTTACTTATAAACATTTTACGATTTCGATGACTGATGAACCACTAAAAAATGAGATTTTTTTACAAAAACTAGGACCGAATTTATTAAATTTTAACATAACATATTGTTTTATAATTTTCAGGTGCACTATCCAATAAAATCGGTGCTATATTTTATCAAAAATAATTTTTCTAAATGTCGTGAATCGCTACCCTGTTTGGAGTAAATCCCCAAAAATATTCTATTTGCTAAGTGATGGCCTTTGTTATGACATTATAATTCATATAATTAGAGCGAATTCGTTTTTCAAATGATTTTGTAGCATTGGAAAAGAAGGGGGAACTCAAAGTCTTTCTCCACAAAATAAAAGAGTCTTTCGTCAGATTTTGTAGCATTCGTCCGGCAGGTCAAAACGACATCACCAGTGTTAACTGAACCTTTTACAATGAACTGACCTAATTAGCTTATGCTTTTAAGACATAAAAAACAAAGGACCTTCCTATAGATGAATTGTACACATTCTCCGTTTTTCTAATTCGGTTAAAAATAAGTTTGAAAATGTTTGGATTTTGAAGGTAGACTTTTTCAATATTTGTTATAATCACTAACTACATCAAAAAAAGTTTATTGATTTCTTCCTATGTTATTCAATAAACTATTTTTCCTAGCGACAATAATTTCAGCTCGGTTGAGTAAGGACTAGAGTATTTATTGTGTGGACGATTTATATTTTTCAATCGCTCAAAATCTCGATAAATCTGCCTTTCTAATGAAACTTTTCATCATATCACCATAAGATGATTTCAAAATAATAAAACGTTTTCTCAGATATCTGCTTGATAATACCCATGGATAAAATTACCATTGATTCAAAGATATGACCATTCAACGACGTATAAGATCCTCATAAGATTACATTTAGATACAAAACTATCTACGTTTATGATTTGCCGCAGGGATTTGCAGAAGATTATCTGTTGGTCATTTCAACGGTATTAAAACACGTATGTATGTAATAACGGGATCTCAATAGATAATAGACAATTGAAAGATGTAATAATAAGGTTTAAATATACTATATATACAGGGTTCTTATGCTAACTTTGAGAGTTTAAATTATATATACGTTGACATCAACCGAAAATCATCAGCGGACTCATAAATGAGACAACAATTCATAATATCTCAAAATGAATGAGCAACAAGTTTCCGAAAGAAACAATCAAGATAATTTAAATAGTTCGCCTATCCAACTATCTAATGCCCTTCGATAGTGTATGTAATCATTCCATTTGAAAAATCGTTTATGATCACAATTAAGGTTAAGGGCTTTCTAAATAACTAAAAATAACTAAATAACTAAAAATATAATTTTCCTTAGTGGAGTCATTTACCATTATTTTTTAAAACAAAATATTCACACAACAAAGGATTATCTAATGCTGTAACTGTTAAGTAACTTTAATATTTGTGAGAAACAGTAACTCGATATCACTTGACACTTTCATTGAATTCAATAGATCCTAATTTGTTATTGAATAAGAAACCAATGAATGTGATTTAACCGGAAAAAACTGATAATGCAAAGAATCCATATATCTAAATGCGAAAGTAACTGCATGAATATCCGGATTGTGGGTTTTGGATGAATTTTATTTACCAAGGAAATGGTATCATCTAAATAAATCCTATTGGTGATGTTACTTTTGAAGTTGTGCAATTGCAGTTAGATTGATAACCTTTGGCACCAAATTCACAAGTACCAGCCTCAATAGAATTAATATTATTTTGTATTTTTCAGTGCATCAACTAATAACGTCGGTCCAATTTTTTGTAAAAAAATATTTATTTCACACCTTTGAGAGTAACATCAGTCACGAACATTGAACGTTAATGCAAAGAAGATAGTACTTATCCTATTACCCAAGTATGTACTTTGCTAGTTCTTATTATTATTTAGAGATCTCAAAACATCGCACGGAAATACGCATAAGTATTTTAGATTTTACCATTTTAACACCGCTGTAACTCGAAAACCATAACTCTAAGCAAAAAATGTTCACGATAAACGTTACATTATCAAATAGCGGAAATACACATACCTATTTCAGTCATTACCACTGCTGTAGATCGAAAACCGTAACTCTTTTTAAAAATTTCAATTTAAATTTTTCCGGGTATGGTCTTATTTTTAATTCTGCATTCTCAGATTTTTGATTGTCGAGAAAAATTTCCAACTCCACCCCCTTCGGGGCGGTTTTTTAGAGGGAAGGAGGTTTCAGATTTGTCTAAATATTGGACCATTTCTCAATCTCGTCTTTCAAATGAATCAAAAATCATCAAAATCGGAGCACGTTTACTATGCAAAACGAGCGAACAGCCATACATAAAAAACATACAACCGAATTGTAGGAGTATAAATATTTCTTACAAAAAAATGTACCGACTTTATTAGTTGTTGCACTGAAAAATACAAAATAATATTAACTATATTGCTGCTGGTTCTTTTGGAGTTGGTTTCTAAAACAACAAACTACAAAGGCACAACTTCAAAATTACGAGTACCAATAGAATTAATATTATTTTGTATTTTTCAGTGCAACAACTAGTAAAGTCGGTCAAATTTATGATAAAAAATATTTATTTTACATTTTTGAGAGTAACATTAGTCATGAATATTGTTGAACGTTCACTAATACCCAAAAAGATATAAGCTTAGCTTGTACTTGTTATTTATTATTCAGAGATCTCAAAACATCGCGGCGCAAATATACCTACATATTACTGACTCTACTGCTACAACTGGAAAACCGTAACTCAATTTAAATGTTGCTACATATAATCTTTTCTTTAATTTAGCCGTCTTATATTTCAAGTTTTCAAGAAAAAAATGCTCTTCCACATAGGGGAAATACGCATATCACATATTTCAAACTTTGTCATCGCGAAACACGGAAAGCGTAACTCTTTCGAAAAAAAATTCTAACTTACAAATCTAGAATTTTCGATTCTCAGAAAAATTTGCCCCTTCCACATAACTGAAACACATATTTCAGACTGGAACGCGGAAACCTATGATTGTTTTTAAAATTGTCCGATTGAAAGAGAAGGAGGTTGCAGATTTTAGTTTTTTTAAGTCGTTCAAAATCGCTGTGTATGAGAAGATTGGATTGGTACCTAGGTTTAATGACGTATGAGTGAGGGAAGTTGAAATGTTGATTCATATAGGAAGTTTGAAAGTATCAGGTTTGAATTTAGGTGTGATTCAATGAACTGTGTTGGACTTTTAGGGTTTACGGAAGATACGGAAGAAGTAAATTTAAGTTTAGTATTCCTTTCTGGGCTAATATATTGTGTGTAAGCACAAAGTTATTTTACCTTCAACTCATGCATATTAGCTTTTGCTAAATTACTGATAATTATTTATAATTTTTAAATATTATAATGGCCGCAATTTCGAATAAGCGTATTTGCTATATCACACACAATAATTCGAGCTTGATTTTCATACAAATAGTATTTTTAACAAATTTGTCCACTATAATAAATATGAAATTATTCAGTAAGTTTTTTAAATTATTAATAAGCTACGGTACAAATTTTATTATGGGACGAGTTATCAACACTCATCTTTGAATTTTAAAAAATTTAAAAAATAACGGAGCACGTTTGGTTGGTACCTACTATGCGAAATGCGTGAACAAACGTAAAAAAGCATACGGTCGCATTGTATACCTCATCCGTTTGGGAAGTCGGTCAATTAGACGAAGGCAATCAATCATAAATAAGTGTTCTGTAAGTACTGTTGATTCATATAGGAGGTTTAAAAATTTCAAGTATTAATTTAGATGTGTACAGGGTGAGTGATTTAATGGAATTCTTTTCTGGAGTAATATATTGTCTGTTAGCATAAAGTTACTCATGCGCAGTAGGTTTTGGCTACTGATAACTATCTATAATTATAAAAGTTATAAAGGCTGCAATTTAGAACATGCGTATTTGCTGTATCACGCACAATATAATTGAAGCTTGATGTTCATACATATAATATTTTTATAAATTTTTTGCACAATAATAAATAAAAGATAATTCTTTAAGTGTTTCAAATTAACAATAAACTGCTATACAGATTTTGCTGAAAACCTTACCAACTCATTGGTGCGCTGTTGGTGATAGTGTGAGTTTTGAATAACACGAACAAATTATTGGTTAATTGAGACGACGGTTGGTTATGCAATGATCGGGAACATGACTGTATTTTAGTTAATTATAAGTTTTATATCAAGACATACCGGAAAGGACAGAACAACGCCTGCCGGGCAATCTAGTATATTAGACTTATTTCTTAAAAGCCAAGCTCCTAGCTAGAACTAAAAGGTTATAATGGGTTAGCTCACACTTTTACATAGCAGATGTAAGCTTATAAGTTGTTACACGATAGAGTCAAGGTATCTCAAATAATTCGAACTAGCAATATGTTTTTTGATACTCTCTCAAATTATTTCAAAGAGCAATTTGTTTGTTATTCATATATACATTAATTATATATGAGTGAATGGCGTTTACAAATCTGGGCATTCATATTCATGTTAGAAGTTTCACCAAAAGCATTTACCCACAATCGATGCAACAATAATTACAGATTAAGTATGTGAGAAATAGAAATTATCGGTACTTACATATATTGCAAATATGTATTAGAATTAAATACACGCATTCAAGTATCTATTGTTTCAGAGTTGTGTGAAGCATTTGATATTTCCAATCACGTAAGATGAAAAACGAAAGTGAAACTGAAGGGAAATGTCATGAAAGAAATATCAGGATCTCCAACTTAAAAACCATAAGACAAAATTTCAATTTGAAGTCATTTGTTCATCAGCAAATATTGCGGCTGGGGTAAAACAAAGCATATAAAATCAGCTGTAGGTACATGTGTGCCTGGAGATAATAAACTCCCTATGAGAGCTATACTTATTTCAGATATTTTTTTTACAAAAACTAGGACTAGAAGAATTATAAGAATTGTATTTTTCAGTGCATCAAGTAATAATGTCGACCCTAGTTTTTCTAAAAAATATATTTCAAATTTTTGAGTGTATCATTTTGTCATCAAAATCGTTGAACATTCACTTACCTATATTCAGAGATTTCAATACGTAGTGGAAACTCACATAGTTAAGTTTTTGCTATCGCTGCAAGTCAGAAACCGTTTTGTCTTAATAATATCTAATTCAAATATTGCTGGATGTGAAAATGATCTCTTCTTTATTTAAATAATTGCCTCCTCCAGCCCTTTAGGGTAAGTTTTTGAGGCTAAGTAAATGTTAGATTTCAATTGTTTTTATTATGGGAAGAATTCCTAGCACTGTTCTTCTAAAAGAAAGTAAATTTGAAAAAACCGGGTCACGTTTAGGTACGCTGAAAAAGGCGCGAACGAACTTAAAAACAGAAGATTTGTATAGCTCTTCCGTTTGGGAATTCGATCAAATAGACGAAGACAATCAATCGTACATAAGGGTACTGTACTACAGAAATATAACAAAAACTTGAATTTCATAAAATGTTTAACGGTATTTTCTGGAGACTCCTTCAGGAAAAAATAAATAAAGAATAGCTGGAAATTAAATGAATAAAAGAAAATTATTCTGAAATTTCTTTACATCATAGTATTTTTTTGAATTTTTAAAACATTTGACGACTGCTTTCTTGACTGACTTCCAAAACGGAGGAGGTATTGAATTGGACGGTCTGCATATATTTTTTTTGGTTAGTACCAACATATCGTTCGCATAATAAACGTGCTCCGATTTTTGTGTTTTTTAATTTTACAGAGGAGTATTGAGAAACAGTTCCATATCAAATCCAAAAATGTGTGTATTTCAGCTATGATTTGAAATCTATGTGAAGTGAACATTAAATGATTTGAATGACTATGAAGAAACGAAAAAATATGAAATACATATTTAAAAAAAACAGGGAATATAAATTGAATTCTACTGATGCCGGTAAATTTGAAGCTCCAAAAGTCTTTCATTAATCGAGAACTGCACAACTTGAAAATTACCAGCAACAATAGAATAATATTATTTTAACCTTCTCAGTACCCCAACTAATAAAGTGTGTTAGATTACACTCAGTATCCAAATTTCCCTTGGTTTGAATAGAACAGATTCATATTCGGAATTTAAAAATCATTGATTTCTTACATCAAGGAATTGAATCAGAACAATATAATTATGCATCGACTGAAACCAGTCACGCTTAATATAATTTTTGATTTTCGATATATTTGAGATCAAAATTGATTATTATTATCTATATATTTATATATACACAAATTTACCTTTAAACCATTTTATCCGACTCTAGAGAACTTAAAACGTGGAGATATGTTGGAACCATAATATATGAATACAGACAAAAACAATATTTGGAAAGAAGAACTAGAACAAGTTAATAAGACACCAAACAGGAAACATTCTCTCAATTGCAAACGTGACTAACTATTTTAGTAATTCTTACATTACGGCCATGTTTAGTAATTGAAAGAAGAAACAGCGCCCGAGTATATATCACAAGATTTATAACCAAAGACCAAAGACCAAAATGCAAATGAATGGAAATAACTAAAAATACTTAAGGACCTCATAACTGTCAAAAATAATAGGTCGTATTATTCAAAAAGCTAAATTTGATTTAGAAAAGTTTTGATATTCAATTTTCAACGTACAAACAATGAAAATATCGTTCTTATAATACGATATATGTCTAATCTAAACGCCGAACTCAATCATAAAAGAGTCTTTTATCAAAAAATAGGAATGCATATAAAAAAAATCATAGGTATAGTAGTTATATATAGGTATATATATATATATATATATATATATATATATATATATATATATATATATATATATATATATATATATATATATATATATATATATATATATTTAGAAACATATACATAACACATGAAAAAAACAGACTTCAAGATTTGCGGCATTTGCTAAAGCCGACAGTATATTATGAATAATTTAGATACATATGTACTATATGAGAATGGGCGAAAAATATATTTCTTGTGTGGATAAGACCATGATATATCAAAGAAATGTAACATAGTTTCAGAGAATATTAATTATTATTCTATGTTTCATTACAATTACAAAAAAATAATGGAACAATATCAATCTAGTCACCATGGGATCAAAAGAATCCACTTATTTATAATGATATTTATTCAAATGCCTGATTAACAACCCTCAAACTAATTTAGAAGTTAGAAAATTAATCCTACCGAGAGATTTTTTTCTCTCTATATCATTAAAAATTTTCATTTATAGTTAATTTTTTTAATTCGCATAAGTTCTTTTGATCTCAGGGATTTTCTCTGAATATCTCCCTCATAAAAATATTCACCAATGAACTAAACCACTGTAGATCCAATAGAACTCCATAGATATTGTTTTGCATTAACTAACATCGCAACACGACGCAGCACTACTACAAACTGTTGTAAACGGCCACACGACGATTGCGAAACGTCGCGAACAACAAAAGGAAGTGAACGGTTTGTCCGCCCAGAAGAGATTGAATTGAACCGTCCTCGTCGGCCCCTAATCTGCAATTCGATGGTGAAGAAGACGACTGACTGACCACGGAACCCACAGCAGCGATGCTGCATCGTACCGGTGACACATTTAGAGGACCCAGATTCATACCGGTCGCATTCGCATAGTTGGTAGCGGCACATACAATCTTCAAGAACTTGAAAGATAATTATTATAGAGTTAACTTTCCAGTAGAATTATTGGAAAATTTCGTCAATAAAAATAATCAAACAGGTGTCTCAAATATTAAGTATATCGAAAACATTTTAATTAAGTACTGTATTTTGAGGGGAATGTTCAAGACCATTGTCAAGTTCAACATATGTTTCATAATGACTAAATAATAATAAAATAATACTTTTCGCTTTTTTTAGAAGTTAGTTATTCAGGAACTTTTTTGAAATTTGTTATTTAATTATTTCGTATAAATTTGTTCTGAAAGCTTTTGGAACGAAAAAAAATGGTACGGATGCCAATGAAAATATTGTCTGAACATTCTGAGGCATCTACACTAACTGAAATTACTTAGTTACTTACTGACGACATTGGTTTATTTTAAGCTTCAAAAATGCATTATTTAATGTGGCCCATACACAGTCGAACTTGAGGGACATGTCAAGTTGACACCCGAATTTACCTGAACTAGTACCTTCTAGTCGATTCAAGAGAACAAGACAGTGTTCATCAACCAAATTCACCATTTAAATAGATGTGTTGATTGATAATAAATGAAGGTTAACTTAGGGCACAGCATATAAATATATGTATTAATAATAATAATAATTATTAAAGTAAATATACTTGAATGAATGCAACGAAGCGGGGCGGATACAAACGAGATTTAAGGTGAGTTTATACAGTAAATAAAATAAAATAAGAAACAAGTTCAAATTAAAATAAGAATAAGGACAAAAAAAGATTAATTTATACAGATGACAAATAAAATAAGAATGACAAAAACTTTTGTGTTGTGTGCAAGCTAAATGTTCTCTGGTGTTCGGTCATGCGCATTATCAGTTTCCAAACAAAATAAAATAAATAATATGAAAGATGAAAGTTTGCCATCTCTAGTTCTTATTCCTATTTCTTAATTTAGCTTATTTCGTGTAAATCGCTCTCATAGAAATGAACATGTTCAACTTAATTTGTTTCTTATTTTATTTTATTTACTGTATAAGCTCAACTTTACAAAAAACACATCAATATACAACTAACAAGAATCTTTCCTCTTCATTATATTGTGTCTCGAGCGTTAACACCGAATTAGGTAGCACCACGCACTTCGCACTCTCGGACAATCACTATAAATAATAAAAATATTCGGAAAAATGTCTTCACAACTTATAAGGAAAGAGATTTCGTTTATTTCGTGTTATTGCATGAGAGAACTGATTTCCTGCAATAAATGTATCAAATAATATGTCTACCATCTGAAATTTTGCCATAACGGCCTAATAAATAATAATAATAATTTAAAAAATTAAGTTATATCTGGGTTGGTTTAAAATAATTTTGGAACACCTTTGGAAATTTTTCTCCTTAAATTCATTTAATTCATTCATTTACTTAGATTTACAGCTCGCTGAAATGCGTTTCGAAAAGCAATCTATTCGTTCAATGACCAGGACGGTATTTTGCAGGTAGGTACTGAATCTGTGAAGCAGCTCATGAAAGCTCGACCATATTTGCACTATACCCGCTACAGATATGGACCCACCTGAAGATATCTTGACGTAAACGTGAACAGGTGGTTGAACCATAATAAAATACTGTTTTGAAAAATCCACCTATAAATGGTCCATAACTTAATCATGAATAACGTGATCAAATGAAAAGTGTTATGAATGCACATTAAAGATATATGATCAAATATAGAGCACCAGAAATAAGTAGTTGAGAAAGTGAAGAAGTTCGAAGAAAATTGGCTTAATTGCTGATTTTTTGGTGTGAATGCAACAATCAAATCACAAACATATTATGTGAAACCCGCAGTAGCGAAGATTTTATGAATTTCATACACATTCCCCGACTTAAAAAACGAATAAAATAATATTTAAACTGCCGAAAATTCTACTAGCAATTTCCTTGAGAACAGAAATTGCGATGTAATTCACATTAAAAAAATAAACCTATAAATAGTATTTTCAATTCACTGAAGAATGTGTTTTATAGATGTCGCTGCGAAACCCAGGGCGATTATGAGAGCCAATTTGAGGGAATATTTTATTGTAGTATCACGATTGTCAATTTTGTCACATTTTTGCTCACGTGTACGATGCATTATTTTTTGTAATACCATCATTGGAAGTTCCATTTATAATATAATATAATATAAATAATAATATATAATATAAATAAATATATATAATATAAATAAAGAACCGATCTTGTTAACTGTCAAAAATATTGTGCCTTGATAACGAACAATTCCATAGATAGTCGTGTCTCGCGTGAATATTCAGTTAATATTGACGTCTGGAATTACTATTGTGTGAGAGTAGAAGTGTCATGGGCTATGACATGTTATAACTATCAGTATAATCCAATACCTAATACAATTATATTATTGTTCATGTTTCTAATCCAAATGATTTAATTTCTTCTGTAGAATACATTTTTCTTTAATACAGCATAATTTGAGAGAACAATAATGTCGTAAACTGTTTGTTTGACAATTGTGTTAGAGCCTGTATAAAGTCGCATTGCGAAAATGTTAAGGTTTTGTAGTATTTGCTACTTTTCTCACTAATCTAATAATATTTAGAACATATATTCAAGGCTGTGGATGATGCGAACTCTTGTTAGTTTTCAAAAACGAATACATGAAGTAGTTATGTCTTGCAAAAAATATCTTTTGCATCTTTGATGACAATTTTATTATATTATTATATCTTCTTTAAATATTTCAGTCTGAATGGGATTTTTCTTTTTATGCAAAAATATAACAAATTAATGCTAAAGCACATAATCGTTCAGAAATATCAATCAATACTCTCACACTGTTTAGAAAGTGTTATTTATTCTATCAAACGCCTGACTTCGCAACGGGAGTATAACATGTAATCTCCATTAATAACGCCTCATTAATAATTATTATACAATTAAGTAGAAATTATATCTCTTAGACACTTACCAGTCTTTAAAAAGTGATTTTTAAATGAGAAAGCGACATATGGTAACAAGCTTGTGCTTTTGACATTAAATCAAAAAATAAGTGAAAAAGCTTTATTTGTTTAAATGTGGAAACATTCCAAATCATTTATAATATAGCGTGCCTACCCCACTGACAATAATTTATATATTAAATTTGGAGCACAAAAATTGTGTACCATAACTTGCTAATTTCATAGAATTACATAATGTATGAAGCTATTATTCGCCAATACCTGGATTTATTCTTCAAATACTATAAACTCGACTTCTCCTCGTACCCTTCATAAAACATGTAATTGCCTCATAAGTCAGTACAGAAGCAGACAAATATTTTCAAATATTAACTAAAACTGTTTAACTTGATTTCCCTGCATTATTATTGCTTTTGCCAAATCAAAATGAGTTCATTTTTTAATTACAACTCGCATAAATACGAGAACTATACAGGAACACAATTAAAGTTTGATAGTAACAGGAAACCTATAAAACGTTTATTTGAAACGTCAAATTCTAATTTATAGTGCATGGGTTGGACTAAATAAAAGTACAATTAGTTCCAGACGCGTGCAGTAATTATCTGTTCATGAAGCTAGAATTATGTGCGGGTGGGTCTTTCTATGACAGACACATACATATTGGCTTACGTAAACGATATTGGATATCACGGATTTATTGTCAAAACAAATATTTTTAACAAAAAAATGGATGGGACTGACTCTATTAGCACTGAAAGATTTAACATATCAATTCTACTATTAATTTTGAAGTTATGCAGTTCTAGGGAAATAGAAGGCCTTTGGCACCAACAAAAAGTACCAGAACGAGTAGAATTAATATTATTTTGAATTTTTCAGTGCTCCAACCTCGGCTCCAACTAATAAAGTCGGCACTATTTTTTGTTCAATATATTTATTTCACATTTTGGAGAGTAGGTATTCACCGTAATATACATAAGATATGTAAGTAACACACACACTTCAGTCTTTACTATTGCTGCTACTTGGAAACCGTTACATTTTTTGAAAAATGTCCAATTTAAACATTTTTGAATATGGTCTCTTCTTTAATTCTGCCGTCTCAGATTTTATATTTTCGAAAAAAATCTCAATATTTCTCTTTCAAATTAAAGAAAAATCATCAAAACCGGACCAAGTTTATTATGCGGAAGACAAGAACGATAAAATAAGTAGAGACTCAAACCAAATGATAACCAATCCATTTGATACTAAAAAAGAAGAATAATGCAAATAATTATGATCAGAAAGCTCTAGAACAAAAAATAAGTGTAAATTTATTTCCAAGCTTTTTTTCCTCACTTGCAGAGTATGTTATCTAATACTTTTTATTATATTCAATTATTGTACTTAATCTAGAAATGTTCTTTTAGCCCTGATGAAAATAAATTTCTCGAATGCTCGGTGAGCAAAAAGAGTACCTACTCTTATAAGTCATTAAATCATATTTTTAAATGCAACACCCTGTATATTATTGGATATTTGGATTTTACGCTAAATTTAAAACACATTTCGTGAATAACAGCCCATCCATTCAACCATTTTATAGTTATCGAGTTTTGAAAATCATAAATAAGCCATAAAAGCTTTTTAAAATTCTTTTACATAGTTACTGCATTCTCTGACACTAGTAAAAAGGATCTAACAAAACTAATTACCCAAGTTACTTAATAACAATCAAAATATCTGAAGTTTGTTGCTTGTTTTGTCAGTATTTTTTTAAGAATTACCTAGGACCTAGAGCGACAGTTCTTCCTAGTTGTGTAAGGTTTGCTTCATCAATTTCCCACTGCAATGTATTTATGATGAGAGGATCAAGGTACGAAGCTACAGTGAAGTGACAATTTGTTTAACGAGACGTTTCCAGGTTGACTACCATTAGTTTAGTCTACAGTTCAAAGAGCCGTCACTCGCTTTGAAGAGTTTGGTTAAGTAAAAGACGGTCAACGAACAGGACGTCCAAAAAGTGCGAAAAACTATGAAAAAAGCTTAGAAGTAATTCAATCTTTCATTGAGGACCATATTTTCATTCCCAAAGCTGCCCAGGAACACAGAATCTCTACATTTCCAGTACATACATTTCTTAAACAATGTCAATCAATTTAATAAAGTTAATTTAGTTCAAGAATTAAGTGATGATGACAATGACGAGCGAGTAGAATTTTGTGATATAATAATGCACAAATGTTATTAAAATATGGAGCGGTGAAGCTGTAGGTGAACTTTTTGAATCGACAAGAAGGTCGTGAAGTACAAGCATATCTGGATCAAGTTTCCCCTAAAGTGGATCGGAAGATGAGGAATAATTGAGTAGGCTCCCAGGTCTCCCGATTTAAGCCCCGTTGATTACTTCCTTTGGAGTCATCTGAAAAGAAGGGTGTACAAAATCAAACCACGTGATGTTAATGAGCTGAGGCAGCAGATTATCGATGAACTTCGGCTTATTAATGAAGCTCAATGGAATAACGAGATAGATGCCTTCTATACAAGGTTGTCAATCAGTGAATGATATTACAAATAAAATAATGTCAAACTTTAAAAAATGATTGAATTTAGGGATATGATGTTGTAAACGAAATGTGTCATAAATTTAGCGTAGAATCTAAATATCTAATAATATACAGGGTGTTACATTCGAAAATATGAATCTTTGGGTTCCAATATTTCATGAATAACCTGGTATAAATAAAAATTTTACTGCCTAATTGACATCGCATAACTATAAAACTTTTGTAGGAAACTCTTTTATTCCTTCTCTACCCAATAATTGACCGTTTTGTGACTTTGGAAATTTGCACTGGCGGGTCTTTGGTTATGTTTTATCAATCTAAAATAATGGCGAATTACTGTCACTTCCGGTTATACCGGAAATAGATACTAACTTGCTTATTTTAAATAGAATGCTATATTTTTTTGTCAAATTGTGATTCTACTTTCGATTTTAAGGTAACTTCTGTCAGGATTCCCTATATCAAAAATCTATAATTTTTGAGATATTTGGATTTTGGTGAAAATTCTTGCAAAAACATATCCTGAAATCAGAAATGGTAACTATGGCTGCTGTCAAATTCAAGAGGTGGTTTTTTAAACACGTTATAACGGGTATTACGTCTTTCGTTCTGGCTGAGTACAAATAATATTAAACATACAGGGGGCTCTAAAAATCGACTCAAACTTCAATATATTCAATATCTATTGAAAAACTCTCTTATTTTAAATGGATCATAATAATTTTTATTGTGTCATCCTATCAAGTGTTTTTCTCTCTTTCTCTCTCTTTCGATCCATATTAGCATTACCTATACCTACATTTTCAGATTTCGCAGATAATTTGAGTAACTTGTGAATGTTGAAGAACCCTTACTAATTTTGAAAATATTTTGTTAAATTAATCTAATAGCTATGACCTGCCATGATGACACGCTGTCAGTGATTTATGTATTTGAAAGCTATAAGAGTGTTATTTAATATCTCTAAATATGGAAAACCATTATTCAAATGTTAATTTTATGAATTTATTTTACTTATACGGGGAGTGCAACAGAGTTATTAGTAGGACGTGCTGTCGATTTAATGAATTGAATCCCAATTTGCCAACGATGACTGAGAAGAATTTCAGAAGAATTGAATCCAATTTTCTTCTATTTGGTTCGTTCCATACAAATAAAATCAAAAACAAGCCAATCACTGACAACGAAGTAAATGAGATTAATGTTCTAGCTTATTTCGAAGCCCATCCTCTAGCATCTATCCACAGTGCGTTGAGTGTGTTCAAAGGATCCTGTGTAACCATATAATGCAAAACTACAAATTTATGACAGGGCAGGCTTTAAATCTCGGAGATGTTGATCATCGGACGTAATTTTGTCAAATATTTTTAAACTACATAGAAGAAGACCCGAACTTTTTGAAAAAGATAATCTAGTCAGATGCATCTAACTTTTCACGGGGGGCAGTATTCAACCGTCAGAGCAATTATTTCTAGGCAAACCGAAACCCACATGCAATAAGGGAAGTGAGGTATCAGGTGAAATTTGGTTGCAACGTGTTTAATGGAAAACAACAAAATTTGTTACTACATATACGATGGAGTACTCTCTTCTGAGCGTTATTTGTCTATCTTAAGGACAATCGTTAGTGAGTTTATGGACGAATTGCCCTTTAACGACTATAGAAGCTGTTGGTACCAACTGGATGAGGCTCCTTCTCACAGTACAGGAAAGGTAACAGACCTTTTAAATTATATGTATATGTTTGGCAATAGATGGATTGGAAGGCGCGGTCCTTGCTTATGGCCCGCTAGAAGTCCTGAACTCACTTCACTTGATTTTTATCTCTGGGCTGTCATTAAAAGTAAAGTGTACAAAACCCCAGTAAATACCAAACTAGAATTAAATTCGAAGAGCAACCGTCAACAGTGTTCGCGACCCATTACAAAAATGTTTAAATGCAAACGGACACCATTTTGAACAGTTAGATAATTAAGTTTTTAGTTACATTGTGAACATCTTTTTTCATTACTTCTGCTAGTCGTCGAACGCCAAAAATTGAATACTGTGGTTTATTGCGGACGGGTAGATATCATCTCCCTTTACTTCATAAACAAAAAATAGGCGAGAAGAACAGCCCAGCTATTTAATGAACAACATCAAGAGAAACATGTCATTAGGAAGTATGTAGTAGAGTTAGTACAAAAATTTCAAGAGACAGGGAATGTAGCTAATAAGAAACGAGAAATTGAAAAGCCTGTAAATGAAGCTAGTGATGTTGCAGTTTTGGGACATGTCCATCTTGATCCTACCTTAATTACGGGGAAACTAGCATCTGTGTCTGGGATCCATCTAGCGTCCAAACTATTTTAAAAAGAACAAATTTCATCCATATAAAATACATACACGGCAGGAACTCCATGAGGATGATTTACCACCATTTACAATTTTGCAAAGTGATGCAGAAGCGAGCAATGAACGATCCACAGTTCCTTTTAATATCTGCTTTGCCGATGAATGCAACTTTTTTCTGAACGAGATGGTAAATCGTAACAGTTGCCGCTATTGGTCTGATTCAAATCCAAGAATTTTCCACGAGGTGCACACAGCGGCCAGCAAAATTAAATGTAAGGGCTGGCATTTTCGGTGAACGACTAGTGGGTCCATTTTTTCTACCTGGTACTTTAACTGGCGAAATGTATTTTTTGCAATTAATGGAAAACGCTATAGATCCTGCCTTGACTGATATTATTGAAACTGATTAGCAGTATGATGATCATTTGATTTTTCAACAGGACGGTGCCCCTCCGCATTATGCTTGGATTATTCGTGAGTATTTAGACCCACTCTTTCCAAGGCATTGGATTGGGAGAAGAGGCAGCATTGAATGGGCAACTCGATCTCCAGATTTAGCACCACTCGATTTCTTTTAGTGGGGATACCTAAAAAGTAAAATCTACAGAACACGACCAGCGTCGTTAGACTATTTGCTTGAAAGAATTGTTGACGAGTGCCGTCTAATCACTCCGAAGATGATTCGGAATTTTCGCGAACCTTTCGATCAAAATTTAATCAACTAAGTAGTAAGTAAGTAGCAAACCATCATTTAAACTTTAAAATGTAAAGGCTTTAAGGTATTAGGCGAAATTTACAAATTTAAAGGCGATTGTAAAGAAGATTATAAGAGCTGTTAAAAGACATCTTACTCGACCCCCAATGCTATTTAAATATTTTGAGGTGATTCTGACCTTCACTAGAGGGTAAAAGTGGTATAGTCAAAAATACCGAAAAAAGTGTCCCCCTTGATTCAAAAAGCAACGGGTCCCTGCTTTTTCCTGAAATAATGACACACTTCCTGAAAATGGCTCTGTCTGTTTCGTTTCCGATTGCCCCCCCTGTATAAACGTATATATATATATATATATATTTTTCGTGAATATCGTGGGTTTAGGGCTCTTTCAGTGATTGAAAAAATTGAAATAAACGCACATTTATTTCATGTCATAATGTTTATAGAACAAGACGTTTCGACCCGCTTTGGGGCCTTTATCAATCGTATAAAAATTAAAAACTAAAATATTATTCTGTAAAATAAAAATTAAAGTAAGGAAAAATGTTGTTAGGACAATATCATAACCTACCTAAGACATAAAGTACAAAAAATCAGCTTCCTCCAAAAAAAAACATATAAATAAAATAAAACTGAAAAATAATTCTATAGGTTCAAAATATGTTGCACTACATTCTCTTTTTCTTTCTCTTCATTTTGTTGTTTCTCGTGTAGAATTAATTTTGTGGAAGATTTACCTATGTGTTGACTTGACTTGTTAATTGAGAAAGATATAAAGTGACAGACAGGAGGATGTAGGTGAGGGAAATTATTATTGTAAGGTTAAGTTTCATATTTAGTTTTTACCTAAAAGGTGGGTTTGTTCGGATAGTAGTCTTGATGATGTTTCTAACTGATATTATTGAATATTTTATAGTAAGTTATAATAAATTTTACTGAGTTGCTTAATATCTGTCTTAGAGTTGATTGCATTTGGATTTTTCTTTATGTAAATCATTTCCAATATTTTACGTTTAGAGGAGTATTTTTCCGTTGCTAGTATTTTTGTTTCGTTATAGTTGAATTTGTGTTTATTTTGTTCTTCATGATTCGACAGAGCAGTTTTATTTGTTTTATCATACTTGTGACCTTTTATTCTGTTTTCTAAATATTGGCAGGATTCACCTATATATTTACTATCGCAGTCGTTGCATGGTATCTCGTAAACGGTGTGTGTTGTTTTATTTTTGTCGGTTTTGGTCTTAAGCCTGCTGTAGATTTTTTTAAGAAGATTGTGGCCCTTATGACTGAGTGGTATATTATAGCTTTTGAACACTTGTTGCAAACTTTTAGATAGATTTTCTATGTATGGTAGTGTGAGATAATGCTTATTTTCATTTTGGTTTGTATTAGCATGTTTGTTTATATTGTAAGCTTCATTTATTTTAAATTTGAAATTTAAATTTAAATCAGAACATCCATTATCCCAAAAAAAATCAGTCATAAACAGCCTTGCTGACAGATCAATTAAACTAACCGACCCAAAATATAGACTCAACGCAATAAATAAAGCTAAATCAGTCCTTATACAGAATGGATATTCAATAAAACTTATTAACTCAATTTTCAAATTTAAAATAAATGCAGCTTACAATATAAACAAACATGCTAATACAAACCAAAATGAAAGTAAGCATTATCTCACACTACCATACATAGAAAATCTATCTAAAAGTTTGCAACAAGTGTTCAAAAGCTATAATATACCACACAGTCATAAGGGCCACAATCTTCTTAAAAAAATCTACAGCAGGCTTAAGACCAAAACCGACAAAAATAAAACAACACACACCGTTTACGAGATACCATGCAACGACTGCGATAGTAAATATATAGGTGAATCCTGCCAATATTTAGAAAACAGAATAAAAGGTCACAAGTATGATAAAACAAATAAAACTGCTCTGTCGAATCATGAAGAACAAAATAAACACAAATTCAACTATAACGATACAAAAATACTAGCAACGGAAAAATACTCCTCTAAACGTAAAATATTGGAAATGGAAATGATTTACATAAAGAAAAATCCAAATGCAATCAACTCTAAGACAGATATTAAGCAACTCAGTAAAATTTATTATATCTTACTATAAAATATTCAATAATATCAGTTAGAAACATCATCAAGACTACTATCCGAACAAACCCACCTTTTAGGTAAAAACTAAATATGAAACTTAACCTTACAATAATAATTTCCCTCACCTACATCCTCCTGTCTGTCACTTTATATCTTTCTCAATTAACAAGTCAAGTCAACACATAGGTAAATCTTCCACAAAATTAATTCTACACGAGAAACAACAAAATGAAGAGAAAGAAAAAGAGAATGTAGTGCAACATATTTTGAACCTATAGAATTATTTTTCAGTTTTATTTTATTTATATGTTTTTTTTGGAGGAAGCTGATTTTTTGTACTTTATGTCTTAGGTAGGTTATGATATTGTCCTAACAACATTTTTCCTTACTTTAATTTTTATTTTACAGAATAATATTTTAGTTTTTAATTTTTATACGATTGATAAAGGCCCCAAAGCGAGTCGAAACGTCTTGTTCTATAAACATTATGACATGAAATAAATGTGCGTTTATTTCAATTTTTTCAATCACTGAAAGAGCCCTAAACCCACGATATTCACGAAAAATAAATCCACTAGGCTCAAAAACAAATAGAAACGAAATTATATACATATATATATATATATATATATATATATATATATATATATATATATATATATATATATATATATATATATATATATATATATATTCATATATATATTCAACTGAGAGCATTCGAAATAGGTGTATTCCGTCTTCAGAAAAAAATCTACAAAATAAGGTGTAAAATATATTATAACATAAATAATCTAGAATCATGAAATTAATATACTAAAATAAGCAGAACAAAATTGATTTTGGTTCCCAAGATTTCACATCAGGAGAAACAATTCCGATTTGTAATAAAGTTGATATGCTCAAGTCATGATGAATTCAATGTGAAAAGTTCGTGATGAGCGCTTAATTGGAAAATAGATGATATAATTTCAGTCTGTCAGAAGTTGTTGTCTAGAAATTTTAAATTAGCATTGAGTGACGGCGAAGATGATCTCTTTGCTGTTAGGTTAGGAATCAAATGTGAAAACTTAATAGTTATTTGATTCAAAAATCAAAATCTGGCAACGGTTGTAATCACAACCTTCCACTTTCAATGCAACCATTTCGTCAAAGCAACTTATAACTTATAACTTTAGCTAGAACAGTTATTTTCATATATTTTTTAAATCTATTCAAAAGCGGTGCTTTGAAAATGTGTATTCGAGATCGTCTCTTAGCACTTAGTTCTATGCATTTATTCCATCAAAACAATATGAGATGATTAATAGCCTTATTTAACATCTACTTTTAGTTAAAAGAGTTCTGTTAAAAATCTATTCCAAAGCGATACTTCAACATTATATATTTAAGATCGTGTCTTAGCACCAAAGAACCTATTTTAGGTTCACTACCCAAAAACGATATTCAAACTTAGAAATCGCTTTCAATGAGATCTTAGAAGAGCTTTTTTAGCTAATAAGGGATATTAAATGCAGCTGTAGACCTTTTTGTAATATTGGTGGATAAATAATTCTCGCAATACATCAGATTAAAGTACCCCCCTATTCTGTGACATTACTTTAACAAACATTCCACGACTGGGCACAAAGTCCAATAAAAAATTTTTTCGGTTTTATCCTCATGATCGTGAAGTAAAATTGAACGTTGGGAGGGGTGAGATCAAGTAGCCTTCTAAAATTGTCCACTTAATTTCTCTTCATCTGATTAGGTTCAAACTTATAATTTTTATTGCATTATTTATACCGATACTTAGAAATTCTTAATATTCATAAGATATTCTGTTCTGTTGTACAAGAGAAAATAAAAAATAGGTTTGATTCAGAGAGCAGGAATTGAATTGACCAAATTCTCAACAATTATTCTCATTCAACCTTCTCTGCAGTTCAGATTTGGAACACACTCTGTGAATAAGTTGTAATCAATATTTTTGTAGATTCTTAAAGTCCACTATACCTACAGCAATAAGATATTCAATTATTTCTCATTCAAAAAGTATTTCCATTATTCAGTTTTAACGATAAAATCTCTAATTATCTTTGAAGCCGAAAGACTCATTTAAATAATCGATGGTAATGTTTTTTACTGCACGACTCATTCTACCAAACTATATAGATTATCATTAAAAAGTAGGTCGAATCGTGAGATGGAATTATTTGGCGATATACCTAATTCGAATAGGTGTCGACTGCCAAGTATAACACATGGTGTTTGATTTTTGCCCTTATCAAATTCACTTAATTAAACGCAAGAACTAATGTATAGACAAAAATGTGGCAAGTACGATTAGACTTCATACCTGAGGTTTCCGTAAATTTATATTTTAGTAAAGCACAGGAAGATTTTATAGTAAGAGTTAATACCTAACAATTATACAAATATATTTTCCTGAATAAAAGAACGTAACCTCAGAAATATGTTCTATTTGTATAATTTTATGTAATCTGTTATTTTATTTTATCATTATCGTTATTTTTTTATAAAAAAATTGTAGCGAGTGATTCCTTTTTAGCACTGGTCTATTAACGCCCGTTCTATCAGGCTCGTATACCTCGTACAAGCATTCTATTTAGGTATGAGGCTTTACAATATTGTGCTTTATGGCTTTAAATGATTCTGTTTTGTTCGTGTTTATGGTACTTCCATAATAACTAGATTTGCCAAGATGACATTTAGAAAAAGATGGATTTTCTACATTCAAATTCTCTTGAACAACGTTTATTATTTTTTCAGAGTGAGACTATGAGGATTCCTCTTGTCACCTGGTACGGAATACCAAAAAAAGTTAGATCAATATAAGTAAACTTCAATAGATCTACACCGAAAAGTATGAAATATTCTATCAAAAACTAGCTACGAATACTTTCAGTCAAGTCACCTTTCAAGCAACGATACCATAGACAGATACCAACGATAACTTTAACTAGCCAGAGAACGACCCCGATCAAGCTACCTTTCAAACAGAAAACAACACATCCGTTTGGAAGCTACGATGCCACAGACATCCTCACAGATTCACACCGCAAACTTATAACACCCCTCTGTATTCGTCAGGGTTTAATAATATTTGTTACAGTCGCATCAGAATTACAAACATACGAATGTCACGTGAATCAAATTAAATTTATTTTCAGATAACATGTACCGTGAAAATCATAATGATTTTAGTGTTCTGAAAGAAGGTTATGAGCTGTCCGTAAATATGTATAATCATGTTTAAGGAAGGCCATGTTCAATTTTAAATAGATTGATATGCTACCATTCCTCGGCAGTACCCTTCAATTAATAAAGTAGAAACATCAAAATCCGGGCACGTTAAGTATGTACAACAAAATTTTTATACCACCGCCACTCTATAAAATCGGTAAAAGTATTCTCAAGTGACTACTTCCGAATTCAAATAAAATGACGGGAGATAAGTTTTTAGATAGAGTTATGTTATAAATACAAATGTGTCTAGATGTTCAGTTATAAGAAAACTACACTTTCTCCCAGCCAATGATTTTGCTTTTATATACAATCAACTGAAAACATGGTTGATAATAAAGATATTTTGTACGTATAAGATTCATTTGCACGGAGAAAAGCGCTGTGCGCAAATCGTGGTAGTGCTATTAGGTAAAGCAGAACTGATGTAATAAGTACCTGTGGTAAGCCCAAAGATCTCGGATTAAGTAACCCATTTTTGTCGAAGGAGTTCAAAATTTACATGTAGATAGGATTCGCGTTAACTGGACCGGGTCGAACGATTCGATGAACTGAATGCGTGTGAAAGATGAAAATACAAAATCCGGGCAATATACCAAAAATAAGATACGTGTGGATGGAGATGAAGATTTGGCAAACTTGTCAACACTCCGATTAGTTGAGTCATACACATAATATTTTTGTTATTTAATTATTTAGGTGTAAAGACATATTTATGAAAAATAATTTCGTAAAAGAAATACCAACACCAAAGATTACCTATTGTTGGTAATAATGGTATGTTTAATTGCTACAAGTTTGTATCAGCAATGTTGATAGATATTTATCATATAATTATGTAGTAATCTATGAACCGACAACGTATTTTGAGTGCAATTTCTATAGTCGAGAAAATTATGATTCTTGATAATAAATCTTATAAACCTGCTAAATTAGAAAAGCAGATTCTGGCAGCGATCTGCGACCAGATTATAGAACTCTAGAATTACAAATTAGGACAGAGGTAGGATCTAATTTAGTCAATGTTATTATCATGAGATGAATTTTAATATTTTTTTCTATAGACGTGAACTGACAATACATGCAAATATTTTAGTCACTTGAACATCATGATTTCTGAAAAAAATATAGATAATAAGCCATAGAAATTTTCTGTTATAGAAGCAAAAACGTATATCAAAATATTCTGTTCTTTTTAAAATATTCTTCCCCTGCAGCTGATTTGGGACAATCCCAGAGATTTTACCTGTTTGATCAGCATAGGATGTTTTGGTTAGAGCTTTAGAACCACCATTTTGGCCCCCATCCCATGCTGTCAACAAACAACTGATTGTTTTTTTTTTCAATTGACTATCATGTGATAGTTTTTGGTCAAAATGGCGGTCGACAATACTCGTATATTCAGTTTGGTTATTAATTTTCAGAGTCATTTGCCATTTATTATTTAAAGAGCTACGATACATTGTTATGCAAGATTAAATTTCACGGGTAAACCTACTCCAGAAGACTACAGACCGACCAAAAATGTGTACAGGATTAATTTATCTGCTTTTGGACTCTTTAAATTGTTGAGCAGAAGAATGTGTGTAGCTAATAAATAAATGGTTATCCAATTAGTGCTCTAAGATTCTAAAGTGAAATAAAGGCTACGTTGTACCTAAGAAAAATAGTCTGAGACTTTTATAGATTTGGTTAATACAAAACAACATGGAACATCTACATTTAACTCTTTCACATCGAACTATCGAACTTAGTAACAACAACCATGTAGTTCACCAGTCCACGTTAATTCAACGTCCAGTTAGAATTTATTTTCGGTTTTATTTTTAGAATTTAATTTTATTTTTTGAGTTCACAATCACTCACTTTTTTTCGAGTTCACAATGGTGGTTAAAGGCTGGTAATGGGTCTCGGAGGCAAGCTTAGTTACCGAAGCTTAACTCGTACTAAAACTCTGGGGAATGCCCACTGATCTCTGACGAATGAGTCAGAACTTCAGAAAATTAAAATTCAAAGCTGTAGTTACATCAACAAAAGAATAGTAACCACCAGACTTAAAATAGATAGAGGATACTTGTCAATAATAGGAGTATATGCACCCGAACAAGGAAACAAGGAAGAAACTGAAAAATTCTACGAGACTTTGCAAAAACAAATTAATAAGACAAACTAAAAAAACCTTATAATAACTGGAGAACTTAACGCCACAATAGGAAATGTCCCAATACCAGGCATAGTCGGCACATTTAGAGAATACACAACAATGGACAAGAATTAAGACATTTTGCAACATACAACGAACTAAAAATCACTAAAAGTTTTTTTAGGAAAAAATATATACATAAATATACGTGGAGTGCAAGAGGTTACAGGTCTATAATAGATAAAATCATCGCTTTTGATGATATTGATACACCACACGTACATTCTACAGTTTCATTCTAATAAATAAGTATATTAAATATGATTTGTTCTTCATCTTTTATTTAAATAAAAATAAAACAAACATCGTTTAAATAAAAAGAGAAGGTAGTTTGGCCAATTTCATCACCTTTGTAGTGACCGAAAAAGGCACTTGGCGTATATGCGAATGGACGTTGACGTACTAGTTACATTTTAAGCTGAGTCGATGACAAAGTAAATTTTCCAGGAGTAACTGCCATTCCTTCTTTTATTATGTTAACTACGTTTCATGTACAGTCGGAAGATTATCAAGTGAAATACAGTTATTCTAATCTTAGTTTCAGTAATTTCATTACATTTTTTATTCGAACTTACTTCCATTACGCCTCGATATAAAACGCTGACGGGTCAAAGTGAGAAAAAAAGGGATAATGGCCGTGCAAGAGGAAATGATAATAGACCAAATGCAATTTTAAATATTGTGAATAGTATACAAAGTGATGTAATTATTTTGAGGGATAAATTTTATTGCGCACTCAATGTCATTCCAAGAAATTTCAATACTTCTGATGTATTAATTCAGGTTTTGCAATGCAAAACATTTCGAATCTGAAGGCACTTTATGTGAATGGATCGCATCCTCCTCATGTTGTTATAAGGGTAAACTAATATTTAGCAGTAATTAGCAGGTCAAGAAATACACATAAACGAAGTTAGAACATTTTTAAATGGCCCTTATGTCGGATCCACTTAAGCTGTATGAATTACCAATGCATTTTCCATCGCATGTCAGTGTCAAACTTGATATTCACTTAACGTTTAGACAAAATGTTTACTTTCGAGAAGGTCAAGAACGTCAAGCAAATTTAAGACAACCAAAATTATTAGCATTTTTTGAATTGAATAGATCATATAAATCCGCGCAGTAGGTATATTGAAATTCTTGTGCATTATGTGTCGGTAGATTCGCGGAAAAAGTGAAGGAAAGAGTGGGGGTGATAAATGGGGTATCACCAAAAGATATCGAACTTGCTGTTATTGTGTTATTTTAATTGTTACAAGAACGTTTAAATTTAAAAATAATAAACTACGGTCGAATATCAACCATTGGGCGACCACCTGTTTTAATTGTTCTGCACTCCTGAATATAAGTTTGATTAAGATTCTTCCTAACTTTTTCGAGATTTTAGCGTGCTTACCAGACAGCTTACTTATGATTCAGTAGGTACCTACCTATTCCCGATAAGGAATCTTAAGTGCCAAGTCTTTTCAAATGACAACTCTAAACACATTGCCCTTCAATTATTTGACTTTACTCTATCGACAGAAAAAAATCAATTATGCACTGTTGTAACAAGGACACTGACATCCATCTTCAAATTTATTGAACTTTTCATTATATAATTTAATAAATTAAGAGAATGGAAATCAACTCCAACTATTAGTCAGGTATCAGGTATCAGCAAGTGCTGATTGTAAAAAACCTGGCCGATCGAATAATAGGATGGAATGCTTTGGAAATATTAGTTTTCATGGCAACCATTAAGGGGTGTTTTGTGCAGAATTTGTGCACATTTTTATGACTTATATACGGAATATTTTTTGTTCAGCAATCAAACCAACGCCCAGAAATTACTCTTAAAATCATAGTACTAACATATTTACTGCATAGAAAAGAAATATATTTGGGCGGTCCATTAAATCCAATATATTGGCATCCCACAGTAACAAAATCAAAATATCAATCAATTAAAGTTAAACATTTTTTATATTAGAAAAATCATGGGTACCACGTATCTGCTTGATACACTTTTTTATTTCTAAAACTATCTCAATCAGTGTTCCTCAGGGATGTGTTTAGGACCATTTAAAAAAGCAGGAAGCCAATGTATTGGGACAAGATTTAACGGGGCAGCGCTCAAATATAATTATTTTCTACCTCAAATAATAAGAGTAATTTCAGGCGGTTCTTTATTGGTGTGGTTGCTGATCAAGAAAGGTTTCCTAAAGACGTCATAAAGAAGATGTACAAATACTGTCCAGGCACCCCATGATTTACCTTATAGTCAATGTGAAAAATAATATTTCTAAAGCATTTCATCCCGTTACTGGTTTTTTGCCGTCAGCCCCTGGACTATAAGTATTAATAGTTCATTGAAAAGTATTTATTTGCATTATTTTCTAATCACTTTTACTATCAATTTATAGAAAACAAAATTTGTAACAGTTAATTGTAATTACCTGGATGAAGAATAATATAGATTTTTACTTGACTAAAATTTTATTAACGATGTTTATATAGAGGATTCAAAATCAAAATCAAAATCAAAATCAATTTATTAATGTTAATATCAAGTGATTTACACAGGTCAAAGTAATGAGCAGTAAACTGCACTAATGCATAGCATATAATAGAAAAAAAATATATTTGAAATACAGTCGACAACCGAAATTTTACACAAGATACAGTCAACACATAAAAATTTGAAATACAGTCATCAAACATTACACAACATAGAATACATAAAAGATTCAAGGTTTAAAAAGTGTGTTCAAAAAACTCGTTAATACTATACAATACTCTCTCAAGGAGTATCATTTTTATTTTATTTTTAAATTTATTGAATGGTAGTTTGGTTTAGTTTAATGCCTGTCGGTAATACGTTAAAGAATTTTATTCCCCAATAACCAGGGCAACTTTGACACCTTTTCAAACGCCGGTATGATGGAACAAGGTTATTGTTATTTCGTGTATTATACTGGTGAATATCATTGTGGGTTTCAAAGTTACCCAGATTCCTCTTGATGTATAGGAGGCACTCCAATACAAACAAGGATGGTAGTGAAAGCAACCGCAAATTCCTGAATGCACCCCTGCATTCATCCCTAAAACGCAGTCCAGTCAGTACTCGGACAGCCTTCCTCTGGATCCCAAACACTCGTTGAGCACCAGGGGCATGACCCCAAATCAGGATGCCATAGGAAAAATGGGAGTGGAAATTGGCAAAATATGCCGTTCTTAAGACCTGTTTCGAGACACAGTTATCTAGACTACGTATGAGGTACAGCGTACTACAAAGCCTTCGCGCCAGGTAATCTATGTGATTATCCCACCGCAGTTCCCGATCAAGATGAACTCCGAGGAATTTCAGCGAAGAAGAAGAACCGCTGGCATCCTCATCCTCGTGATCTCCAAGATCTCTCAGAGTGAAGATCGTTTTATTCGTTTTTTCTTTATTGAGGTGCAGTCGATTAGTATTAAACCACTCCTCAACCTCCAACCGTGTGGCCCTGGAGCCCTCTTGCGAGTGCGCCTGAGAGTCCGCAGAAAAGGCAAATGATGTGTCGTCGGCGAAAAGCACAAATTTGGAGTTAACTCCAATAGATGGGAGATCATTTATGTAGATGAGAAATAATATAGGCCCCAGAATAGACCCCTGGGGCACACCTATGGTTAATGCACCCTCCGTCGATTCCACACCACCAACAGTCTGCAGTCTGCCATCGAGGTATGATTTCATTAATTTAATACTCTTTTGAGAGAGATAATATTTAGAGAGTTTTTGAAGGAGGACACCATGATCCACGCAATCGAATGCTTTACTAAGGTCGCATGACACCACCGTATTGTACTTCTGAGCATGAAAACTCTTCAGTATATCAGCAACCAGCGTCTCAATGGCCTGGATAGTACTCTTCCCCCTTCTAAAGCCAAACTGTGAGGAGCTAAAATAGTTATTAGACTCAAAGTGGGACACAAGCTGCTTAGCTATACACTTCTCCAGGATTTTCGAGATAATCGGGAGCAGTGAAATTGGGCGGTAATTTTCAGGTGCTCCCGGATTCCCTTTCTTAAAAATTGGGACAACAGCCAACTTGAGTACGGTCGGAAAGATACTTTCTGCAAGACATAAGTTGATGAGCTTTGTTAATGGAATCAGTATAAGATTGGTTAATGTTTTTATTAGTTTAACAATGAAACCAAACTTATCAGAACTCGTCTTATTTTTTACTTCACGAATGATATCCCTAACCTCATTGAAGGTGACCTGGACAAACGTAAACTCGCCAGTAACTGGAGGTGGATCTACAAGGCCCTGCAAGTATACCATCGGATCACGATCAGAGGTAGCCATATTTTCTATCAGATTATGTGCAACATTTATAAAGTACGAATTGAATGCATTCGGTGTCAGAGAGCCATCCGGCATTAAGGCTTTAGCTTTGTTACTATTTTTGTTTATAATATGCCACATGGACTAGCTGGGGTTATTTGAAGATTGTATCAAGTTATCATTGAAATATATTTTAGCCTTGCGGATAGCATCCCTGTAAATTTTTTTTAAATCTTTAAGTTGTCCCTAAAGCCATGGTTATGACCATATTGCCTCGTTAAATCCTTAAGAAAGTTAAGATGTTCCCTCATCTCCCTCAGCTCATTAGTGAACCACGATATGTCGTTGGCTCTATCCGAACGCACCAAGTAAGTATTCAGAGGAAATTATGTTAAAAAAGCATTTTCTAGTATATGCATAAACATTGAGAAACTATCATCAACGCTGATTCTGTCATCTGATACAAACAACCAAGATTGTTCGGCTACTATTGTATACAAGTGATTTGTACCCGACTGGTTTATTAGTCTACAAACCTTATTACTTAGAGCAAAACCTGGCTCCGATATCTCAACTGAAAGTGAAACAAGCTGAGCATCATCGTCAGAAACAGCGAAGGTGAGGGTTTCAGAAGAATGTGTTTTGAGGCAAAAAGGTGTCAAAGCGTCCTGATGGAGAACCGTATAGCGCTAAAACATACAAGTTAAAATTATCAATGAAAATACAAGAACATTCTATACATTTTTCAATATTACTGTGAATGGGGACCTTTTCCACATTAACATCAAGGTTATTCTTTAGACATATCACAGTACCAACACAGGTATATTGATTTCTAGAGTAATGAGTTACTATTCTATAGCCATTTAGGACAATTGAGTTTATTTCAGCGTCGGACAGAAAGTGTTCACTTAGATAAACTATGTCAACATTCTTGTCAGTGAGAAATGCTTCGAGTTCATTTATTTTGTTACTTAGGGATCTAATATTTAAATGCATCAGAGACAGACTATGGTTTTTTGTGGTCGTATTTTTGTAATTTATGTCACACCTTATTTTTGTTTCTGGCGTCGCTGGAGGTTTAGAAAATAGTTGATAACTATACCATTAGGCCATAGATCAGGAGACATTGCCATCTTTCTTTTGTCTATTGGCACTGCTAACTTAAAAGAACTTTTAGCTTTGTCCTTCTTGGTAAGCATTTTATAGCATGAGCTGCTTTCGATACCATTTTCCTTCAAATAGTTCACTATGTTTTCTGTTGTTGTTTGAGGATGAAACCCAGTTAGAAAAATCCAAGCAGAATGTTTAATACTCGCCACCATTAATTGAGAAACACTTTCTTTGGTGCCCTTTGTGGGTTCAGGGCGCTTATTCCTGTTTTTTTGACCGACTTCTCAAAAGGAGGAGGTATACAATTCGACTGTGTGCTTTTTTTTTGGTTTGTGCGCGCCTTTTATATAGTAAACGGACTCCGATTTTGATGATTTTTGATTCATTTGAAAGAGGAGGCTTGAGAAATGGTCCCATATTCATAAAAACGGGAATCCGACATCTCGTTCCCTCCGAAAACCGCCCCCGAAGGGGGTGGAGGTGGCAAATTTTGTCGAAAATTGAAAATCTGCGTTGATATAATTACAGATAGGACAATATCCGGAAACGTTTAAATGGAACATTTTTTCAAAAGAGTAACGGTTTTCGACATAGAGACATTTTAAATTCTCAAATATACCTATTTTCGCTATGTGGAGAGGGCGATTTCTGTCGAAAATTGAAAATCTGTTTGCAGTACATGAAAGACATAATTATTTGTAGCAACATTTATACTGAACATTTTTCCCTTAGAGTTACGGTTTTCGAGTAAAATCGGTGTTAAAATGGTAACAACTAAAATATTCAAGCGTATTTCCGCAGGGATGTTCTGAGATCTCAATAATAACAACTACAAGCAAGGAATATACGTGGGTAATAGAATAAGTACTATCTTCATTGGTATTAGTGAACGTTCAACGATTTTCGTGACTAATGTTACACTCAAAAGTGTGAAATAAAAAATTTTTACAAAAAATTGGACCGACTTTATTAGTTGGTGCACTGAAAAGTATAAAATAATATTAATTCTATTGGGGCTGGTACTTGTGAAGTTGGTGCCAAAAGTTACCAATCTACCTGCAACTGCACAACTTCAAAAGTAACAGCACCAATAGAATTAATATTATTTTATACTTTTCAGTGCACCAACTAATAAAGTCGGTCCAATTTTTTGTAAAAAAATTTTATCTCTGTACCACTTGCCAATCATTTTCCAAGTTTAACCTTCTCTGTTCGGTTTGTTTTTGTTTACCTCTATCCTCTGTAGTTGATGTTTCGTTCTGCACGGCGTCCAATCCGTCAACGTCAATCACGTCCGGTTCATTTGAACTACTATCAATATTGCCAACAGTAGGGATTGGTTTGGGCGTCGGCTGGGGACTTTGTTTTGCTGTTTCATTTCCCGCCATTTTCTGTTTACCTTTTTTGTTTGGTTGCAGATTTTCAACTTTTCCTTGCAAGTAAACAATTTTTTTCCTCAAATTTACCTCATTTTCTTCGAGAGCCACGATTCTATTTCTCATTTCTTCCATTAAGGCCTTAATTTGAGTAATTTCATCACTTTAAATTTTTGAGGTTACCTCTTCATCGACACCCGCTGAATGGACACAAATGGCGTTTTTTGAGCCTGCTGCCTGCTTTAAGCATGCTGGATGAAAGTATAGATTGCACTTTCCACACTGAACATCCGCGACAACGTCTTTTTTACAATAAGCGCACGCTTTTTTAACTTTTCTTGGATCGGAACAAACATTCGTTCGTTCGCCACCCGCCATCATACGACAGATTAGAGGGGTCGCACCCATACACCTATATAGGCTGCATATTTTTCTTTTACGGATAGTGGAACTTCTCATCGGTTATGATTGTTTTCAATAGGTTTAGTATTTTCAGTTAAATTATATTTATTTTTAAAGATTTTTTGCAACCCCATGCCGAAATGTTGTATTTGCTTTCGTTTGATTATTCATATTATGCCAATCAATCATCACTTGAAGTATATAAATCCTGTAAATAAAATAGGATACTTTGAGGGAAAATATTGTCAAAGACAAAAACAGAACCAGTACTAAAAATAACCAATTTCGTTTTGATGTAAATATTTGGCCATACTCCTATCACGCAATGAATACTTGCCATTTTCAGAGGGATTCCTGTTTTTTATTATGGATCTTCAACAATTATAACAAATCTTTACGACACATAAATTTCAAGCTTCAAGATTATTAAGAAAGTCCATTTTTAAAATAATTGTAAGTTACGCAAAAAGAAAAGAACATTAATGTTGCTTAATATAATAAGACATGTGTATTGACGTTATCATGTCATCGGTGATATCAGAATTTATATATGAAGGCACACTATTATGCTTCTTTCTCTGATAAGTGATTATCTTTACTTTTTCATGAACCATCTGTAGTACGAGGTTCTGATACATATGAAAGGACAGATGCTCGTAGATATGTGATTAATTTTCAATAAAAGTTGAGACAATGGTCGATAAAACGGCGCACATTAGATAAATTACCAACAATTAAAATTCAAGTTGCTCCTAATCGTTGTGTTCAAGGCTAGAATCATTCTATTTAAATTCAGAAATTATTGTGTTTTTATTGGATTTAATCGAATCTCTAAATAGAAGGCATTATTTTGTCGAATCATCTAGATAATTTATTAGCAATTACTTTATGTTAATCCAAGATGCTAAATAAAATTCAACGTAGTATGTAGTTAACGTCTCAATAAAGACATATACATTTACATTAAGTAACAAGAATTACATTTCAGATTTTGTCACTGGAGACCAATCTGGAGAGGGTCTCTTTCACCTTGTAATAAAAATAAACCAGATTTGAATAGACAAGCATCCATATAAGAATCCTGCGCAGCTGGTTGAATATCTAAATCAAAAGTAACACACTGTGGTAAATTTCCACTAATATATATATATATATATATATTGATTTTGTATTCTTGACTGGTTTTATAATAAATAAAAAGATGTTCTTGGGGATGCAGTCATATATTCAATAAAATTCTTTGATTGAAGCCGAGCTTATGAATATTTGAAAGAACATTAAAGAGAGATTTTAGGATTTCAATTTCACCCAAAAATTTAGAGGTTGATTAGTGAGAGAAATCGGCCTGTTTTGAGTGAATAAGTATCAGTGCACTTTCAGAATAATCATGTTTATATGTTTCGTATTGTAAGAGAATATGATTACACTTATATAGAAATTTTAAATAATATTATGGCCAACATTGGCCAATTTAATCAAAAGAAAAATACACGAAATGATAGAAATTACGAAAGATCCGAGGGCTATGAACACTTGTACCGATTTACGTGGACTCAGCTCTGTTTACTCCTACTTGATTTCAAAATTTTGCGCCAATAACGTAAATAATCGTACATAGGTTAGGATTGTTTTAAAGCTTGCATACATTTTGATATGAATACACTTGTATGTTTTGAGTTATGTGTCTTCTATGGTATCAATCGTTATATGCCCTGTGTACCACTTCTATGTTTTGTGGAATCTTGATCTCCCACCCACTTTTCGAAAAATTTGAAAAAAACTGTTTAAATATTTTCCTGTACATTCCTTTCTTTTCCTTCAACCCCTTTCAGAGAATTATTTGTTCTAGAAATGTGACAGTATCAAGAAACATGTTATTGTATCTCCACCTTTTAAATATTGTCTTAACTACTGTTTTAATGTGTAATTTTAATTGTGTATTGTATTAGCTTTTAATACCACTATGAGGAATTCTTCAACTGTGTACAGTCTGTACCGTTTTAAATTATAATCCTCACTTGCAGAGTAAGTTTCAAATTCAGTTTGTGAAATCACTCCAAACTAATATTTTTTCATTTATATTTTTATAGCCTTGAGAATGGAAATAAATAGTTCCGAAAGCTTGGACAGCAAAAAGAATTTTCTTATTTAAGCCCCATATAACTTCGGCAGAATTCCCATTTTCTTTTAACACTTTGTTATATATATATATATATATATATATATATATATATTCGCCAAAATGTGATTATGTGTATTAACTAAATTCTAAGAGGATAAGTTTCTACTTATATAATAAGGATGGTTAACATAAATCTTAATGACTATATTTTACAGGCTTTAATGCATGTTAAAGAAAATATTGATTCTTACAAAAAAACACTTCGACATACATGACTATCAAACCAGAGGATCAAGGAATCTTATAATAGATTTTCACTACTACGGCCCTAAATTCTTCAACAAATTACCTAAGGGTCTACTAAAACTGGATATGCCCGCTTTCCGGTCTAAAATCAAATACTTTTTGCGGAAAAATGCGTTTTGCTCGCTGGATGAATTCTTGTTATGTAATTGTAATTATTTGTAAATTTAATTTTTCTGTGTTTCAATATATGCCTTTATTTGACTTGTGCAAATAGTTTGTTTATATAAAGCACCAATAAAGATTTTATTATTATTATTAGATATTAGGTAACAATTAAATATACTGTAAGGGGCTAAACATACCATCGATCTGGTCATGAATATTTACGTTTATTAATTTCTAATGACCAAAGTAAATTTAATGTCTTGTCTTTTCCGTGGGTATGTAAAATTTTGAAATTATTATCATTAAATGTAAGATTATTATCATTGAAATATAGCGTATAGTTTGAATTAGTTTTATGGAACTTGAATGAGATCTGGTGTTCATTAGTACGGGTTTGACAATTTCTGCTAATTCAAAAAATCACCAAAAGTGAATTCATATACATCTGATGGACAACTATCTGTTTTTTTTGATTTATTGTTGTCATACCGAAATGAAAGGGTTATAATTGAATTTACTTGATTCTAAAAAATAGTAAACGTAAATATTCGGGTAATCTCCTCAATGACCAGATTGATGGTATCTCCAGTCCCTTACTTTATATATAATTGTTGTCTAATTAGTTTATTAGGTTAGTCATTAAGATTTATATTAACCATACTTAATATTTCAGTAGGAACTAATCCTCTTAGAACTTAGTTATTCGCTTTTTGAAGAGGTATATTGCGCTGAAACAATTGTCATTTTTAAACAATATATAAGTGTAAATTTATTATAATATTTTAATTTTAATCTACTATGGATTTTCATCAAGTAATAGCCAATACAATTATAAATAGATCTTTCTATCAAATGAAATTCGGAATTGGAGAAAAGACATAAGGAACTTAGTTCCTGACGGAGTCCCCCGACCGCACAACTTTTTTTTAGAATATAGTCCTCAACTCATCATTTCGAAATTGAATCTATTTCCTAAGCTGAAAACTTTTTGGAATTAGGGTTTAAAATATGTGAGATGTTTTTTTTTTTAATAAGAACTGAACAGAGCATTCCCAGAAATAATAGTTTTATTTGTTTTGTAATGTTGAGAATTGTTTTTGATCCTCTCTGTAGAAACTTTTATTTTCCCCGGGATAAAAATTATTCTAGATTGTGCGTCAGGATATAGGCTATATTATATAATATTTTTGTTATATTTCTGTTTTATGACTCGACCTTTTGAAGGTAACATTTTTCCGTTTCGTGACTACAGAAATTTTAACCCAAAGAATTTCCGTTTTATGACTCAAATCTTTTAAGAAAATAAATAATATGATAATCCGTCTTCAGATATTTATATTTTTGAAGAAATATTAAAGATTTATAATATTTTGGGTAGGATGTGGATGTGCCACAACCAAAGGCACCGAACTGCCAGTTCCTTACATATAAATATCAATTTTATAGTAGATAAAAAAATAATAAATTTATTCTAATATTTTTGACATATATTCAAATGAATGAACAAAAACGACCTGGCTAATTGCTATATATATGAAGCATTATATTTAGTCAAGTCACAAAACAGGCATACATCTGGGGTCTTCTGCAGTTCAAAATTTGCCTCAAAACGGTAACAATTTTACCAGAAATAGGTCTAGACAGCAAAAATAGGACTTTAGTAACTGTAAAGAAAATTAATCTACATTCTTGATATGTACAAAACATTGTTCAAGATATACATGCATTTTTCAAGGTCTTATAGACTTCATTTCAAATCTGGCCTGTCTGATGTCGTTGTCTACTCAGTTGGTTTTAAATCACCCAAATATATTTTTTTTCAAAAATATCCAGAGTAAAGTTCAATCTATTTTACAAATTTATATGATTCGTTGCTAGGATATGTTGGCAAAAGGTTTCTACAAAACACCTGCACCTAGACAGTTTTTTTCATAATCTATCTAGTTGCATCTTTCTGGCTCTAAACAAACTGATGATTCAAATAAAGTTGGACGATCACCAAAATAGTGGACTATATTTATAGATGGTTCCAATAATAATGCCGCAATATTCTCTTTATTAGTGTAACTAATTTGAGGTCGCTATTATTTAACTTTAAGTATAATGTTGTGAGTAGAATTTTGTAAATTAAAAAAAACTTTGTAAAAAGAGTACCTATGCACTAGGCCAGAAGAACTTTAATTGATATATCAGCAAAGTCTTATAGACTTGAATATCACACACGAGAGTTCCCAAAATGATAGATTTAACTAAGGCGGCCATTTCGGCCACCAAAAAGACAAGGAAGCTCTTCATAAAATATATTATATCTTTATATTCCCACTATCGTTACGAAGATTCGTCGGTACAAACAGACAGACAAAAATTATAATAAATATTTTTTACAAAAAATTGGACCGACTTTATTAGTTGGTGCACTGAAAAGTATAAAATAATATTAATTCTATTGGTGCTGTTACTTTTGAAGTTGTGCAGTTGCAGGTAGATTGGTAACTTTTGGCACCAACTTCACAAGTACCAGCCCCAATAGAATTAATATTATTTTATACTTTTCAGTGCACCAACTAATAAAGTCGGTCCAATTTTTTGTAAAAAATATTTATTTCACACTTTTGAGTGTAACATTAGTCACGAAAATCGTTGAACGTTCACTAATACCAATGAAGATAGTACTTATTCTATTACCCACGTATATTCCTTGCTTGTAGTTGTTATTATTGAGATCTCAGAACATCGCTGCGGAAATACGCTTGAATATTTTAGTTGTTACCATTTTAACACCGATTTTACCCGAAAACCGTAACTCTAAGGGAAAAATGTTCAGTATAAATGTTGCTACAAATAATTATGTCTTTCATGTACTGCAAACAGATTTTCAATTTTCGACAGAAATCGCCCTCTCCACATAGCGAAAATAGGTATATTTGAGAATTTAAAATGTCTCTATGTCGAAAACCGTTACTCTTTTGAAAAAATGTTCCATTTAAACTTTCCGGATATTGTCCTATCTGTAATTATATCAACGCAGATTTTCAATTTTCGACAAAATTTGCCCCCTCCACCCCCTTCGGGGGCGGTTTTCGGAGGGAACGAGATGTCGGATTCCCGTTTTTATGAATATGGGACCATTTCTCAAGCCTCCTCTTTCAAATGAATCAAAAATCATCAAAATCGGAGTACGTTTACTATATGAAAGGCGCACACAAACCAAAAAAAAAAAAAAAAAAGCACACAATCGAATTGTATACCTCCTCCTTTTGGGAAGTCGGTCAAAAATGTGTAATAAATGTAAATGGTAAATGACACTCAAATACGGGTAGGTATATTTGACATCTGCTTGATGCGGATTCACCGCACACGAGCAAGATTAACTGCTTCATGCCGTGCAAATTTAACCTCTGACTCTGACTTATTCCATCAAGCCGAAAACCGAACGAAATTAACAAGCACAGATATTATCTCGCGAAATTTGTTTGTAATGGATTTTGTATTGGGATAAAATAGAAATTAAGATGTGGACTGGTTTCTCAATTGTGGTTCATCTCTATATCTATATCTATATATCTATAGATATTCTATACATTCTATACATCTATATGTATACATCTATACATCAATAAAATTGTTACAGGCCGATGTCTGTACCGGTTGATTCAATAAGGGTGACGAGGTACTGTACCTCAGGAACTAGTAGTCGTAGCAACTTGGGAAAATAGCTGCGTAATGGGTAATATTTTTTCCAAAAAAATCCTATATAAGTTTCGTAATGAATATTCTCATGTTAATGCCAACATAATGGACCATCTTCTTGATATAAGATTTTTTATTGTAGGACATAAAATAAAGGCGGGAGGGAATGCTAAACTTTTTGGACTATAAGTCTCTATAACTTAAGTTTGACTTAACGGAATTTCGTTAACAAGGTCTGGTTCAAGAAAGGAAGGTTTGGTGAATATAATATAAAAAAATCATGCCATTCTGGTCCTTGTGGCCACAGCTAGGGGGCGGGTTTTATATAGTTAACCATTTTTTAAAGTTTTGCTCTGAAATCTCAAGTGCAACCGTATGAATATTTTATTAGATTCGGAAAGTAGATCAAATTTGCAACATTATATGTCCAAACAGCATAACCATATCTTCATTCGTTTAAAAGTTATGGCTTAAAGAATATTTTATTCAAGTTTCGTAGTCAAGCATGTCATGGACCTACGAAAAAAAATTTTTAAAACTTCGTTCTCATTTTAATTCAATCACAGCAATAATGATATAACATAACAAACAAGAAAACAACAATTTTAACAAATTAACATTATTAAACAAACTTTACTATTTAAAAAATATAACGTTTTAAGTATTCAGAATGTCTAATGGCTTCCCGAATTCTACCTTTCATATCATCAGCAGTTGTTGGCCGGTCTTTATAAACCTACCCCATAAACAAAAATCTACGACCGTAAGGTTGCTCCGCAATAGCACATGGAACCGTATAAATATTTTAGTAGATTCGGAAAGTGGATCAAACTTGCAACATAATACGTCCAAACGGCATGACCTTATCTTCATTCTTTTAAAAGTTATGGCTTAAAAAATATTTTATTCACCAGACATATAATTCACCAACTAAGCCACACTAACTTTCGTTACCATTTCAATTTAATCACGACAATAATAATAATAATAATAATAATATCGCTTTTTTCCAAAGTAGGATTTGATATATCGCTTTCATTTTGTTTCCAAAATTACCTATTTATAATTCAATATCAAAAGCTCGTCTGTCGCCTGTGAGTAAGTAGCAAAATTCAAAAATATCCAATTTCTTGGAAGGTCGTGAAAAGATTTGGTGGACAGTTTTTTACGAAAACAGCGATGTTACACAAATAGATAGTTTACTCTTTGAGATTGAAATTTGTAAAATGCCTAATTAAAATTTAGAAAATGCCGTAGGTACACGAACGAGGAAGCTTTTGATATGTTAGCAGTTTATTTCGAATGTATATAAAATTCCGCTATTGCCAAAAGAGAATACGTTTATTGATATTCAGAATGAAGTGATTCAATAAATTTTTGTCAAAAGAAAACGATTGAAGGAGACCGGATATGTCCAGCGAGTCACAGCCCCAAATAGAGTACGGAGAGCAAGAAACGAATTTAACATTTGATATAAATGTGTTAGCTTATTTAAATGCTGACCCTCATTTAATTATACAATATATTATATTAAAAGGCAATAAATTACATCTGTACGATGTAAATTTACATCAAGGTTTGATACCAGCCGATTTCGACCATCAATTGGACTTTTGCTGTTGGCTGTTGGGGATGGTTAACGAAAACATACATTTTCTATCTCAAACTTTATGGACTGACGAGGCCACTTTTTCCAGCTGAGGAAAACTTAATACTCATATAATGCACTATTGGTCAGAAACAAATCCTCACTGGTTAAGTTCAATTTCAAAATCGAGGGAGCGGGATGTAGAGTGGAAGAATTATTGGGCCATCTTTTTTTGATCTGGCTCTATATGGCGTAACTTATCTACAATTTTTGGAAAACGAGTTACCTATACTGTTAGATATTCTGGAGGACAGAATGAACATGTGGTTCCAACAGGATGGATGCCCAGAGCATTATACTTGAAATGTAAAAAAAAAGATTCGGATAAATGGATAGGTAGGAAAAGCATTTTTCCTTGACCGGTGATGTCTCCTGACCTTACGGTACTGGATTTAAGTATATTTATGGGGTAGGTTTACAAAGACCGTCAAACAACTGCTGATGATATGAAAGGTAGAATTCGGGAAGCCATTAGAAACATTTCCGCTGCCGAAATTGAAGTTAGTTAGAAATACTTATTTTATAGGTGGCCAATAAAGGCGGATATTTTGAATATTTAAAATTTTAAACTTTTTGAATAGTAAAGTTTGTTTAATAATGTTAATTCATCAAAATTGTTGTTGTCTTGTTTGCTATGTTATATCATTATTGTTGTCATTAAATTAAAATGAAAACGAAATTTTAAACTTTTTTTTTCGTTTGTCCATGACATGCTTGACTACGAAACATGAATAAACTATTCTTTAAGCCATAACTTTTAAACGAATGAAGATATGATCATGCTGTTTGGACATGTTATGTTGCAAACTTGATCCACTTTCCGAATCTAATAAAATATTCATACGGTTCCATTTGAGATTTCGGAGCAATATTAAAAAAACGGTTAACTTTATCAAGCCCACCACCCCATAGCGAGGGCGGCATGAACCAGAATGGCATGAATGGTTTGATATTATATTTACCAGACCTTCCTTTTTTCAACCAGACCTAGTTAACAAAATTCCGTTAAATGAAACTCAAGTTATAGTCACTTATAGTCCAAAAAGTTAAGCAACCCCTCCCGCCTTTATTTTATGTCCTACAATAAAAATCATATATCAAAAAGATGGTCCATTATGATGGCATTACTTAACGTGAGAATAATCATTTCCAAATTTTCGAAAAAAATCGCATTTTCTATACGATCTAAGCTATTACGCCCCCTAGCGGCGAACCTATGAATTTAAAAAATATTTCCGGCAATTTCCCTTGGTCGATTTCTTCTGAAGGATTTTTTCCCCAAACTTCTACGACTAGATATTAATTCCTGAGATACAGTACCTCGTCACCCTTATTGAATCAACCGGTACATTAAAGATATTTAAGAAAAAATAATATGGGTGGTCTTTATTAGAGCAACAGAAGCAAAAAAAAACATTTTTTGAATTTTTGTCTGTCTGCCTGTATGTTTGAAAGCGCATCACGCAAATAATGCTGCATGAAATTGGATGAAGTTTTCACCGATATATTACTAGAGGTCTAACTTAAAATATAGGCTATATTTTATTGCGTCTGTCTGTCTCTCTGCGTGTTTGTACACGTATCACGAAAAACTACTACATAGAATTAAATCCAATTTTCATCGATGTATTGCTAGAGGTCTATCTTAGAATATCTGTTCCATTTTATCACGTCTGTCTGTCTGAATGTTTGTACACGAAAAAAAACTACCGCATGGACATGAATGTAGTTTTCCACTCGCACGAAGTAGCTGGCAAAAGTTAAGTAATATAGATATAAATTATTGTGCAGGTACACAACAAAATTATACGTCACAAAATCAAGTAATTATTTATATATTACCTACTTGCAATATTGGAGAAAATATAATTACTGTTATAACGAATATATATTTTCCAGGATTTACCAGTCCTCTGTAATAATAAACTATTATTCAATACTTAAGTAAGTTTGTTTAGAGCTTTATCACAGCTTTGAATGTTGAGCTGTGGCTTTATTATCTATATTATTTTATTAGATTTGACAGTATGCAATTCTCAAAACAGTAAAGTGTTGATTGTTGCATACTAGCTAGGCCACATTGTCAACAATATTACAAGGCGTACGGTGGATTATCAGTGAGTGAAAGTGAATGCTTACCTTTGAGTGTGTAATAATAGGTAGTTTAAATAAATAGATAATTATATTATAATATGAATACCTAAAACCCTTTACGGGAATACATAATTCATAAACCAAAATGTGGATGAAACTTATGTAGCTAACAATATTTATCATTTGCTTAAATCATTATTTCGTACTCTATAAAAATAATAATCTCGTTTTGAAAAACAAATACAGTAGTGAAAAAGAATTTTTCTTATAGAAATCATATTTTGCAACCTTTTGTGATATATACTAGGTACATGCAGATAAAATTATATTCAATTCACAACTCTTCTGAACTTAGGTAACTACCTAACAATCAAAAAACCTCATAGGTAATTCAATAATCAGTGGAATGACTTTATTGTAATAGATATAATGTTTTATAGATTTAATAACGATAAAAGTAGTACCTATATTGAGATTTTATATATCCTCTTCAGGATATTAAAATGTTAAAAACTATGATTGAACATTGAACAATTTATAGCATCGAACATAAGACTTGATTAGCTTAAATGACCGGTACTCACTTTGATTGGAAACCCTCAAACTCTTCTTGTTGTTCGCTGATGGAGGCTTCGAGGTCAAGGTAAGAACCATAGTCTCCATCTTTATAGAGCTGAAGTGCCGCATCATCCAACTGAAACGAAATGATAGCTCATTATTTTTGTGCCTTAGTACAATAAATTGTTGGATATTCTATAATAGTACAGTGAAGTACTTCCCTTTTACAGAAAAACTGACATGATTATGAAACAAATTTAAAGGAATTGTGCTCATTCCAATATGTACTTAAGTACCTATATAACGTTTGTATTAAAAATAACTTAAATCTTTTTTCTCGTGGGTAAACGGGGAAAGAAAATTAAGAAATATTATTAATAAAACAATAATTGCAATAAGAAGTAATAGAACTACAAGATCGACATTCATTTCATATCGGTATTAAAATTTTCTCCAAAACTATCTCAGCTTTTACGAAATTTAATAATAATTTTAAAGAGTATTTTAAATTAATTCACTAGGTTAACTTTGATATATACGAAATATCTAGAGGCTGGAATGTTTTGTGCATAGCAAATTTGAAGCTAACTTTTCGTAAACATGATAAAAGCATTTTCAAAAAATACAAGAGGTGTATTTTTTGCATGATTGATTTACGGAAAAATATGGAACATTTTTTTGCATTGTCTACAAAATTTATATTTTTTCGACAATAAAGCATTTCTCTCTCTCTCTCTCTCTCTCTCTCTTTTCATCAAATTCTAAGTAAGTTTGTGTTATTTAGGTTTGTGAATAACCTAAATCGATTGTCACCCAAATTCGAATAAGCTTTCTTTCATTCATTCAGTGAATTACTAAAAGAGTGTTTGTACATTGTACCTGTTATCCATAAACTCGTGTTTTCTTTATTTTTATTGAAATACTACATTAACATCTGAGTATTGGTGACATAAAGTAAATAATCAGTAATGGTACTTAATAACTACAGAACCATGAAAATATACTGATTCCAACAATGTGAAGCACTAAGGAATCTTACAGTTTCAATATACCTATGTATGTACATGCTTTTTGAGGCCAACAGAAGGTAGCTCATATGACATTCTTAGTGAATAAGTTATGTTACATATACTTAACGAAATTTTTTGGATATAAAATTGTGAATATTAAACACTAGCAACCTTTTTCGTAAACTAGTTCGGCTCTAACTTAGGATGATACTCAAACAGTCACGTATTACCGTTAACCGTAACATTGTAACTAACATATAAACTAAACTATTATCGAACTTATAGAGTTGTTTATGAATACGGCTGTCAGTTATGTTCTAGAAGGGTTAGGTACAAGTTATCACAAAAATAGTTAACAAAAATTAACTAAGTAGATACATACAAAACAGGCTCATGTGAATTTTACATGAAATATGGTATAATAAATTAAAAAAGTATAAATAAAAAGCAATCTCAGGTGCTCTCGTTTATTTGTTGATGTATGACTAACTTTGATGGCCCTCCCAAAAACCAAGGGACTGACATTTGAAACATCTATTTGTATGTCAACGGCACATATTCCGATAAAATGGATTTCAAGAAATATATTGGATAAGGAATATTAATACCTAGCTGTGGATTCTCTTAAGGAGATAGACGTATATACCTACCATCACAGACTTTTCTCCAGGAGAACTACAATTATTTAGTACAATATTTTTATGTTTCTTCAAGGTTTAACCCATGTAATTTTATCTAAAATACAAAAACTTCTCAATTCGTGTCAATTTTCTGAAATGATGTCGACGTAGCAACTTTGTGAATTCTGTTTCGTACGCTGAATAAATTGAATTAGAATGGATAGAAAGAGACAATAATTGTTGCAGTTGATAATAATTTGTGATGGGCACAGAGACGAAGACAAAATTTGTCTAGGTTTTGTTTCAAATTGACTTGTTCAGGAGTAAAGATTTTGGTGTATCGAGTTTAAGTCGAATTCGATTAGCTGGAGTCGAGTTTTCAGAGTAAGCCCCCAGAAAATTTTGTTTTTAATTGAAAAAAAGTACACGAGTTTTAAAATTCATATCTCACTTCATTACCAAATTTGATACAAAAATAATATCGTTGACAGATCAAAGAACGTGTCTAATAAGCATAATCGACCAAGTTTCAGAATGACGGTAACCGAAAATTGAAAAAATATGTAAAAACGACTAAAATTTGTATGTAATTGAAATCTCTGTCTCCAGTTTTAGGCAAAAACTTTTTAAGAAGTTCAACTTTCCGCTCTTCGCACTAAAGTAGTTGATATTTTCAAATTTATGTATGTGTGAGAATAATGACTGGCGAAGTTTTTTGAAATGGACGAGGACTTATCGTTTTCATATCATTCTAAATGAACGCGACTATATATATCTATAGGTATACATATATATCCCTGCATCCATAAATTCACGTTTTTTATTGCGAAAATGCTATGGTCATTTATTTCAGTATAGACGATGATAAACCTCACCGATCAAAAAGAGTCATAGATATAATCTTCTATCGCATCTTTTATCTGTCGTATAATATCTATCTTTAGATTTGTAACGTGGTTTCCTATAAATATTGTGTTTCATTTTATAGACATATACTAACTTTGTAGGTATGGTTAATTATCTAGATAAAGGTTGAGAGTCTTTAAAACAAGATGTCAGTTTTTTATTTATTCTTAGAAACAATACATATGAAGCAAATCAGGTGAAGATAACAATCGAAAAGTAAAATGAAAAAAAAAACAATCAAGAGTGTGATGCTCTTTGGAGTTTTAGTGTTTTTGTTTCCCAAAAAATCGTTCCAGATTATATTCATTTTAGAGATCTATAAAACGATAATAATTTCCAATAGCTATTAGAATATAATAATTTTCGATTACATCAATTTGAAAAATAAGAATCGATAACAATTTTCATGTAATTTTATGATACTTCAGAGCATACTGTGTATATACGATGAAAAGTGCTTTTTAGGAAAGCACCATTTTAAGGTTAGTTTGGAGATCGTACGAGTTGTGAGTTTTGTGCATGTAATTGTAAATATGTACATAATATCCTTTGAATATGTGCTACAGATACACACTATTCTTAGTGCTTTATTTCTCGCTTTAAAATAAGTAAGTTAAATAGCATTAGGTATGAATATTATTGAAAATCTTTCAGAAAATTTTGACTGAATTTATAAGATCAATAACCATTCCTATGCGACTGACAATAAAATAACTTATTTCTACAATTCTACAAATAATTATAACAAAATTTAAACACTAAATACATAACATGTATGGTTTAATATATCGTTGAACCTACTTTAAATATCGCAGTATTTAATTAAGTATTTAATTCTAAGCTGTTTTGTTGGCTCGCACTACAAAAAACTCATGAATGGTAGTAAATAAGGGAACATGTTTATAAATAATTGTAACTAGTAAGTAAATTAAATGAATTATTTTAACCGGATTAAATGAACAGTTGGCGACTGTACCTACTATTTATAGTGAATTAGAGGCACATTTAAATGAACGTGAAACACTTGTCGGTTTTGTTGAAAACGTGATCAAATGTAAGTTTTTTGTTTGTGTGAGAAGTAAACATTTGACAATTGCAACTGACATTTATTAATATGATTTAATTAAATTATGTAAATACAATGTTTATTATTGCTGCAAGAGAAAAAAAATGGGGGGATTCAAAAAGAAAACAATACTCTTTGAGGCATTTTGTTAATTATCTGCAAATTAAGTAAATCTCGTGAATTTGAAAGAAGCCGGATAGTATCATCTACCGGAAATAACTCAAGCTACTTTGGTTTGAGCCGCATTTCTTCTTTGTCTTATATTTTCATGCAGACAGAAGAAACTGTCAAACTTGGAGTTAAACACCGGTTAGTAGTATTACATGAAAAGGTGGTCCCTTTTAATATTAAATATAGAAAAGTTTTGATTTATTTCCGCAAAACTAAGATTTGTTTTGACGCTAACATTAGATAAATGCAATAAAGAAACAACAAAAAAATCGCGTCTGAGGATAATATCCACGATTAGGTGGTTACGGGCTCATACAAGTTTTAATAAAATAAGGGAGTTTCATCACCCACAAAGACGTTATACCCATTGGTAAGGCCATCTGCCATCTTGATTTTGAATGGGTTCTCATAATTCATATTTTTACGCGTTTCAATCCCATTCATCAAAGGCTAAGAAATATAGAAACCTTAATGTCAGTTGGTTTCATAATCTGATGGCCATTTTGGAGTCGTTGTGGGCGTCTATATTAAATTTAGAAAAATACTGAATTTCATCGAAGAAAAGACACAACAAAATTAATCAATCTTTTCTTGAGATTATTATGGGACCGATAGATAGACAATCGCTGAACAGAAAATATTTGTTGAAACTCAAATACCGAAGCAGTAGCAGTAGGATAGTGAAAATTCCTTGACACTTCAAGTAATTTCGAAATGGCAGTTGAACACTTGTACACCTCGTATTAATTTTCCTATTAACTATACCTTATCCATATTTTATAGGCAATGTTATTTATTTCCAATTGAACGGCCAATAGACTTCCTATAGGTACGTACATGACATTAAATCGGCGTACGAAATGGACACCTGCCATTCAGAAAGCCAATATAAACGTTCTAGAATAACAATGAGCTTGTTCCAAGTACCCTGCTTTATTGTTGCACAAGTGAACAAGAACTTGTAGTAGGCTGTAGATTGTATATAGTATGTTATATATACCATTGTACAAAATAATAGTGTTTCTATCATCCGTAATATGCTGGCAGTACACTCAAAATTCCTGAATACTCGATCATGACAACATTTTGCCTAGCTTCTATGTGTGCATGGATCTAAATAGATGAAATCTCGGATGTTAAAAAATAAAGTGTATATGGCATGTGATCAATTATATATAAATCAGTTTATAACAATCAGAAAGATAAATGATGGGTTAAGTAATTAAAATGACATCTAAAAAATGTCATTTGGGAAAATATTCTATAGATGAAAATCATACCTAATTGTTATTATAGAGGAAAGAAGTTGCATTAAACAAAGTGTAATATAAGAATTTGATAAATTAGAAATTATTGGATTAAAACAGGTGATAGAATTAGATGTTATCAAATAAAATAATACAGTAATAACAATAAGTAATAAATAAACAGAATAATTATTTGTCATTTATCATAATTATTTTTAATCATAAGTAAGATCAAATTTATTCTTTTTATTTTATTTCTATGTTGGAAGAAAATCAACAGCTAATTTTCAATTATTTTTTCTTTGGATAAAAATATGAATGCAAAATTATAAAGAATTGGTTTTCAAAATTCATCAGATAGGTTTAAATACATATAACATAACGAAAAGATAATAAATGACTATAGTTAGAAGATCTAAATGTTTGACGAGGATAATTTTTAGTTCCTTCGTAATATCATTATATATTTTTAGGTGTGATGAAATCATGGGTCTATTCTGTAAACAAAACATTAATTTTTAACCTCCGACGTAAACACATGGTTGGTAACCTATATATCTATGTAGGGATGTACCTTTGTATCTGTCTGTGGCATTGTAGTTAACAAACGGATAAACCGATTTTGATTTAGTTGTTTCAAAGATGATTTTATCGAGAGTGTTCTAAGCAACTTTTTTTCTTTTTTCTTAAGTTTGTCGTGTTCAAATATGTCTGTATGAAATAGCATTTTTTACTTTTAAGAACTCTTGGAAATGTATATCATAAAGAACTAAAATATTGTCTGGTCACTGAATCTCAATAATTATCCGCGTGCGAAGTTGCAGGTACCTTTATTATATCAATTCGTGAAGAGAATATATATTGACGAACATATAATTTGGCATCGTTTAAAGTTTATATGAAGTAGGAGTGCAGAATGCTAAAATTGATAAAACAAGTTGTCCTAAAGACGCATAGCATTATTGGCAGGATCAATATTAAGTCCAAAAATAAGTAGAGTTTGTTTCATAAACTTAAGTCTTAGTTAAAGTTTTAAATCCAAAAATGAATATTGGCCTTAATAATTTCTACATCATCCAGTAATTTTTTACCAAATTTTCCCGGCAGCTTTATTAACTCAAAGGGTACATTTCTGTCAAAAAATCATTTATTTATTCCATGATTATGTTTGCCATTGTAATTTGATTTGACTTCTCCTCCCATTTAAGAGTTATTGTTTGTTTTATTTTATTAATGCATTTTAATTCCTTATTTTGATCAAATCGTGCGGATATCTCAAAAACTAGGTACTCCTTTCATGGAAGTATGACAAAAGTATGTTATTTACTTGGAAATCTTTGTTACATCGAAATATACATATAAAATTATGATTTAGCCAGTGGCGTCAAAGTAAGGAAGAGTAAAGAGGTTCTTCAATCAGGCAGTATGCCATTGGCTGCATTAATTTCGATTTTTTCAAAAGTATGAGCCCTTTGAGTTATAAAAACTGCTGGCTTATTTTTCAATAGAAAATACCAATATTAATTTTTGGATTTTGAACTTTAACTAAGACTTAAATTTATTAAACAAGCCCTACTAATTTTTGGACTTAGTTATTGATCGTGCTTGATAGCTTACAGCTGACCTGGACTCGTTTCTTGGTCCACCTCATTTTTTATAATTCTTATTTGAAATTAAAGTAAAAAATTAAAAAAATTATATCCAATAATTGTTGAAGTATTCCTACTTTTTGCTCGTCATTTTGAAGTTGTACAGTGCTAGGTAAATAGAAGGATTTTGGCACAATCTTCAAAAGTTCCAACACCAGTAGAATTAATATTATTTTGAATTTTTCAGTGCTCCAACTAATAATGTCGGTCAAATTTTTTGTTAGAATTATTTTTTTTTATTCATAGTCATCGAAATCATTGATCATTCACTTATAGGCAAATATTTCAAAGCATAGCGGAAGCACACATATTTCAGCCCTTACTAATTGCTTTAACTCGGAAACGTTTTTATTTATGTCCAATTTAAATGTTTCGGGATTTTCTTATACAATTGCCTCCCCCCACCGGTTTTTGAGGGTGATTTTTTTAATATGGGACCATATCTCAACACTCTTCTCTCGATTGAAAAATTAACAAAATTGGAGCACGTTTCTTGTGAGAAAGACGTGAATAAACAAAAAAAATATTGTGGAATTGTTATACTTCCTTTGTTTGGGAATTCAGTCAAAAACCGAATAAGCTTATTTTACGGACCAACTTGTGTAGCAGAATATAAACCTAAAATATATCACGTTATACTTCTGAGAGGTAAGTGATGTCTAAGATGGTACCCCTGTTCGTGATACTGCAGCAGTATGGATATTACTGTGCCTACAATTATTCTACTTTAAGCAAAAATTTAAATGAATAGTAATTTCTTCGGTGGTTTTGATTTTTTTTGAAATGCCAGATATTAAATCCAGCGGTTGAACGATTCTAGAATTCCCAAGAAATCTACCACAGACGTTTGTTGGCTGATAAATATTCTGAACACGACATAGTATTAGAAAGTCCATTTACAATGTGAAATCTGATTGATTAAATCTTGGAATTGAGATTTTGATAAGGACATTGGACTCTCCAAAATAAACCAGCAGTATAGGTGAGACCTACGAGGTCCACACTATCTCCACACAGTAGATCAATGTTCATTAAATTAGATGAAGATAAAAATCATACAACAGACAAAAAATATGATTTTTATTATATAGAAAGAGCCACCTTTCAAAATGGCCATTCAATAAAATGCTTGTACTGAAAAAGGAAATTCGAATTAATTCGTAACTCTGAGGTTGACAATTATATACTGATTTTTTTATCTAAATTAAGACTTAACATAACGTGCGATATACTTTACAAGGCGGACAAAATTGGACATCCTCAAAGATGGCTCCCTCTACCTTTCTTATAGAAGTAGTCCGAGTCATTCATACCTAAATATAAGAAATTTATTGGGTATATTCATGTCGTAAGCACAAGTCCAGTGATCCAGTCAAACAACATCGGTGAAGCCGACCAATGCATTAGCCTCTTTCGCCATCGGATTTTGAATGTTATATAGCAAAGGAACCGCTAAGAATGAGATGGCTTTAGATGTGTCCCACAGACATGGAAATATGAACAATGGCGGAGGGAAATGCGTTGTTTGTGAGTGATAAAACTTGGTCCCAATATTGATTGAAGGTTCCGCAGCTACTACAAACGATAGAACACTCCTGCGAAGTTTTTTCATGACTCATTTTTCAATTGACGAGCGTATGTAGGTACGAATGTTCCGAGGTTTGGTGGTAATTTTCATTTCGAATATTTCGAAAGATGATGGTGACATCCATCACGGACCGTATGATTGTAGCATTGACTACCAATTCTTTGCGAGCTAGTCATTGCATCGTCTTCTACTTCATCCAGAATATTTTCAATCTCTTCTAAAATTTGTCGAGTAGCTCGTTTGTATATTAACCATGGGCGGTTTTCGGTTTCGCATAGTTCATGGAATGCTCAAGACAAATATTTTTTATTAGGTTATGGAAACCGTCGACGATATTCATCAACAACAAATGTAGCATCCATGACAAAAACTATAAATAAGCAACATATTTACAAATTTTTAAGTGAGTGAGGGTTTAACAACACTGCCACATTAGCAGAATGACAAGTTTCATTTCAAATATTTTCGAGCCTTGAACCTACTCTAATTGCGATATACTAGAAAAAATTGGAAGCCCGTTGACCTCTAATTAAACATTAATAATTATGCTATACTTGAAAACAAATGAAAATCAAATAATAAAAAATATTTTTTTACATTATTTTCACGTATATAATACATACACTCCTGGCGTTTGGTACGTTTCTCTCGACTTACCCTATATAATAATAATTCCTCGACAGTAAGTATTTTGAAATTATTATGAATCTTATTTTAGGGTTTGATAATATCAAATCTTTTCTGATTTGGCACCTTTCAGTTGCCAATCAGTCTGAAACAATCTATTACAGTTTGTTTCACGAATGATGGCGTTTGCCTGTAATCATTCACGAGCTACGTACATCACGCTATACTTCTCATTGCATCTCATTATCATGATATTCTCTACTACGTTTGTGGATCTAAGCTAGGACATCAGTATTTCAAGCTTATCTCCTTCAATGCCAAGATAGGGCACTGCTCGTATGTCCGAAGTCAATGAAATCTATATTTCATAGGCGTCACAATATCAAAGTGACATTTCAGAGAATTCAGATGAATAAATTTATATTTTATAACTCAAACAATAAATTTGTATTTTATGTTTCTGCATTATTGTTAATAATAAATCTTTCATATTATTGCTTATTTAATCAATCGATATTTTTCTCTCCCTTATTATATGAATTTCCTTAAAGCATATAAAAAAATTTAAAATTGATCCGTTTCTCGTGTTTTGAAGGCAGAAGCCAGCATTCGTGAAACAAACTGCTTATATGTATATAGGATATAGGCATCAATTAACGGCTGGACCGATTTGGCTATGTTCGTCATAGTCAAAGTAAGATTATAAGAGAAAGAAAAGTTGAGAAAGTTAATTAAAAATTAACAAATTTGCTTTTTCCAGATAGATTCTTTAATGAACACCTGGACAATTGGATTGGATTTGGTTTGAATTGGATAACCACGAAAATCGCCACATTTATGTAATTTCTAAAAAAATGTTTAATGTTATCCACTACATGATGCTGCAGAGCGGCAACTTCCGATAGTCATAGCAATTTGTACTGTTGTATAGATAGTAGATACTTGTTTGAACATTGGGCATATAACATAGCTATCCACGTTGTTATAACTCACAGCTAGATGGCGGTATAGTGCGTCAACTTGTACACTGTTTAACCTATCGTCATGAATATTAATTAGAATATTGGTGTTGGCAGAACAAAGTCTGCCAGGTTCCACTAGTAAAATATAATTATGATTGTAAGAAAGGTTTCAAGACAAAAACGTATGTTAGAAAAATAAAGAGATTTTATAATCTGAATCTTCATTTCAAGGTAGGGAGTCACCCGGTGGAGCCCGTAGCTGCGGGTTAACACTGACGGACTTCGATCAGCGAAATTAAGCTGCGCAATACGATCAGAACGGCTTGGACGAGAGACGAGTTGATGCGGGCGCGCGTTCGAATCTCTGTCACATTGCATTCTCCTCGTCTCGCAAGGCAACGGGAAACTAGCGGGAGTATATTCCCTAGAACAGCTCTCTGGAAGGGTATGCCTTAAGATATATCTTGAGACATATCGGTGGTTCGAAATCCACGTTAAACTGTAGATCCCCTTGTTTGTGGTAACACTTTCAAGACAGAGAAGCCGCCAACGATCGAATACGAGTACGGCACTCACAGATGGGTCACCCGGAAGATGAGAATTCTAATGCGAAAGCCGTCGGCAGCGGTATATAAAAGTTATGCAGGACTGTTTTTAGCTTCAAGAGTATGTAACGGAACCTTTCAACGTAATTTTCACAACTTGTGGACGTCTGATTTATTTAAAAATTTCAACTCGTATCAAGGACTAAGATACTATGATACTATCAGTGTTTTTGATAATTTGATTATTGGCTCACCAAGAGATTATTATTATTTTATGTCAAATTGTTGCCACTTTTTTATACAAGGGGAGTTCCATGTAATGGATGAGATGGCAAGGTTACGAGGAATGTAATTAAACGAATTAAGAACTATCGACACACATACGAGATACATAAAGGTATCGAGAATCTTGATTATTTATAAGTAGTATAACTTTGCTAGACTATAAAATAAGAAAATAAATTAAATATCTAAAAAACGCTTTCATACCAATCGGAACTAAAAATAAAAAAAATATTTTGAAATACAAAAAGATTAATTTGACACGCCACTTACTCTTTATATTTCAGATTTTAATTTGCACTTTTGAGTTCGGATTTTTATTAAAGCGTGTTCGTTTAGTTTTTTAACTATATTTTGTTATATAAATATTTCACTTAATTCTTAAAGGACTAACACCAGCTGATTTATATCCACATATAAAAAGTATCTATAGCTTATTAGTAATACATAAACAATTAAGAGTTTCGGTATTCTTCACGGAGAGTTAGTATGGGGTTCTTATTGGACGTAAGAGATTTCTTGATTGGTTGTTTCATTTACAATAATACCATTACAGATCCATAAATATAATACTTGCAATATTCAACAATGAAAATACCAACATCGAGGATATAAACGCATTTCTATGTAATCAATATATTCCTTCACAACTGATATGTCTAGATTTTTCAAGAAATAATGGAGTGACAAGATTATACATTTGTCCTCAACGAATAACTTCGTCAGATGAGATTTGCTGTTGAGTAGTTCATAAAGCTTTTATGCATCTAACTGATAGAAGGATTCTCAGAATGCTTTTAACAACGAAAAGCATCCACATTCAAGATTTTATGAAGAGTCGACGGTTTTGCTAAAGCAAGTAGAATCGTAATAAACGATACATGTTCTGCGACATTTCTCAATAATTACTAAGAATAAATAAAAAAACTGTTATATCTACTACTTAACTGATTTTAATAACACGCCCAAATGGATGTTTTCAATATGACAAACTATGAATAATATATTTTGGATCGATAATATGGAATAATCGATAAATGTTATTATATCATCTCAGACAGTAAATAGATTTCATTTTTGACAGAGATAAGTTTAGGCTTTGAAGCTTGGAATTATTAATATCATATTAAAGTGCTAGTTAAATTATAGGTATGACAATTAATATCGTCTATCACATACAACAACATGCATTGGAACAAATGGTAGGTTTCAGAATGCAATTGTTGCTTCAATAGCCGTTATTATGCAAGTATAATTTGAATACCTACTATCTTCATAACCATTGTTACGAATCTGCTGACCACAAAAGGAGACTCTTGCTTATTATATGTTTGGTTCCTTCTAAATACAAAAACATCATCCGTTTCACTTTAATAATAATTATCATTCAGTTTACTAGACAAATTTATTAATTTGTTTTGGTTAAAAATTTCATGGGAAAATAACCGGTAATGGGGAAGACCTAATAATAAATATATGAGTAAACTGAGTCAACCGTAACAAGAATTCTGATTCAATTGAATAGTTTTTTTTCCGATGAGATATTTAGGTTTTTTGAATAGCTAAGAAAAATACCCTAATATCAGAATATACAGATTATCTTTAAACTAATACTTAAAGACAAACAAGAGTCTAAGTATTTACACCCTGTTGACAATTTATGCATCCCATAAAATAGGAATGTTATTTTCCCTGCAGAAGAAGGCCCAAACACATACCATTCGATTCCGAGTTTTTATCTAGTCCATTAAACACATAAATCCAAACAACTTAAACGGTTTATCATTTGCAACCACTGAGTTTAATTGTACACCCTAAGGCGGGAAGCTTTCCATGCAAACTTATTACCCACATGTAAAAAGTTATTATTGCAATGGCAGTGGCGTATCATCCAAACATCGGTAATGAGGGAATTCACTAATAAGGATACATAATCCACACATGATTTGTATGAACAATAATATTTTCATATTCTCTTAAAATAATCTGAACTGACGATCCCTTAGAAGGTACCCTTGTTTTCAATACGAATTGAATATTGCTGAAACTATTATCAAATATCGCGAGCCAATATTTTTATATTGATATTTTTGCATTTGCAAAACAAGAAATAAAATGGTTCATGAATACCTAATAAAAGCTTCAAGAGGGCTGCCGTTGAATGTTGTCAATTTAATAAATTAATGATACCTATATGCTCAAAAAAGTGATCTCCTGGTGTCAACTAAAAAATAATAAGAAAAAGCTAAAAATATACCTAATAATATCGAAGTGTTATTCAAAATTTTAAAACTACTATTCATGTTCCAAAGAAAATCTCAAAACTTCATGTGATTTCTTATACGATTTAATATGTAAATATTAAAGAAAACAAAAAAAGATGGCAATGTTCACTATGTCAAAATTTCTGAACACCCGTAACTAGCAGAAAGGTGAATTTCCGGATACCATTGAACTTAAAAACATATTTTGTAATTTTTAGAGAGAAATTTTGTTTAGTTAAAAATGATCTATAAATAAGTAGGTACATATTCTCACGTATTTTTAATTACCAGATTTTTTTAAATTTTGGATGATTGTCATTTTGAAACCATTTGCAGGATCAAATTCAATATATATTTCGACAGCTCTTTTGTTTGATACAATTAATTATTGCACCACACGATAACTTAAATGCGACCTCAATAGTGTTGACCATTTCTTGCATGCATTAGCTTTGGTAGCATTTTGAACTTTTTTCTTGAAGGTGGAGTTGAAACTGGTATTCTTCTGAGTAATTTATAAAAATTAGAGGAAGAAAGCTATGATGATGAAAATGTGGTAAGCAGGCCAATAAAAATATCTATAACTATGAATTATTCAGATCGGATACACATATTATTAAGGAATCATTAAATCTATAATATGCTACGTTAATCTGATGTGAATTCTATCAAGCAGGAAATGGTTATGAGAAGTGATGAGATTATTACCTGATATAAGCATAACAAGGTCGGTTAAAGTTTCACATCAAAATCACGTTTCACTGCATGAATTTTGTCTTCTAATTAATGGAAGACAAAAACTCCCTTCCCATGGTCTAATGACAGCGTAACCCATGACCCTCGACGTCGTCTGTCTACGGATGGACGAGCAGACAACAATGCGACCACAATGCACCAACCAGCTCGTCTTTACGCTAACATGAACAAAATCATCGTCAAGATCGTGGTAATTTTCTTTTGTCGCCCTCTTCTTTTCTCTTCGATAGAACGTTGACTTTTATTAAAAATTTTCTACGTATAATTACACATGGATGCACTAACGTGGGAAAACAATTGTCTGTTCTTCTTTGGAACAAATAATGAAGATAAAAAGCCTAATATGTATGAATTAAGTCAAACGCGTGAACAAGGTGGTGAATGGAAGTCGAATCAAGTACCAGGTGTTTATCGGTCAAAAGGATCTTGTTTTAAGGACCAAAATGTAATTACATAAAGCGGCAATAACTTTTATCCATGGTTATAAGATATGAGAACTGTTAAGCATCATTGTGAATTACAGTAAGTTTCACACTCATAGGAGAGATTATTAGTACCTAGAATTAGTGCAATTTTATATTTTAAATGTTAGTGCTAAGAAATTGTATAGTCCTCAAAGTAAAAAAATCATTTTTTTCCATTCAAATTAACGTGTCTCGGCAGCACAGACACAGATTACAAATATATTCTTATTTACTATAAATAAATACATATTCATGGTATTATATGAGGTATTTGTAGTAAATGGGCATCTTTAAATGTATCAAGACACTCAAGATAGTCAAGCCAAAGAATAAAGATATAACAGTTAAGCTATCAAAAAAATATGAAGACAATATGTTTAATACTATCCAAAAATTGCTAATTGGCAAGCTGGTCTAAGATACAATATTTTTTTATCTTTGATCTACAAGCATATAACAGCCCAGCCACAATTTCTAACAAAACAATCGTTAAGTCTAATTTATAATTTTCCTTAAACCGGTAATTATTGCATTTTGATGCGAGTTATACTGGTATAGATAAATCTTAACTGCCTAATAATAAAAAAGAAACTTTAAACAATACACTTCCTGCATTTTACTAGCTTCGGGTATTGGTAGAGAAAAAATAAACGGAAGGCTTGCGTTTAGACTCATTAGATCAGCTCGAAGTGCAGCACAGACTGTGTGGGAAAGTTGATTTCAAATTGTAGCAAGTATAATAGGCAAATATAATTTTGCGTTCTTAAAATATACAATCTTGAAACTTTGGCGTGCTTGGTTTAAATTATTTTAGAGCGACTTCATAAAAATAAGGAGGTATACAATTCGATTATAAGTTTGTTCATTTTTTGTCTATTCACATATTATGATTATTCCTTGCTCATTCGAAAGAAAATTGTACGTGTGTCATCTTCATCGTTATTCTCCTAGTATTTGACTCCAGGGATCGACAAATCGCTCACAATGTTCAAAAATATGGATATTTTCTTTATTTGTTATTATCATTACGTCAGTTCAATGTATCTAAATAAAATATTTGGTCGTCAAAAATTAATCTAATATAACTCTTGATATCGATAATAAACAAGTAATTCGATACTACCATGAATGTTACACTTTTTCTTATGCACAAACCATGAAAATATAAAATTAGTTGCTAGTTTTATCAGTTTTATTTCGTACAAAAGTTTTATGATTAATTCTTTCAATATTTTCAGTATAACAATTTTTTCTGATACACCTACCAAGTAACTAATGTCTCACTTGATGAAAGAAAAGTGTGCAACTGTGTTCAAATGAAATCTGATATTTTTCGAAAATTATTATTAATTGTCTTATTCCATTCTAAATATTCATTACACGTGGATAACAATCACATAGACCTGTAGATAAAATAATATTGTCATGAAACTACATGAAAAGTACATACAATGTAGGTCCTATATAGCAGAAATATCTTCAGAAATACAACAATATCGGTTTCATACCGTAAGTAGCTGACACAATTTTACGAAATACATTGAAATCTGTATTCGGTACAACAGTTGATAATATATAGACTTTTTTATCATCTTCCATCACTTTCGTCGACTCAGTCCACGCTTCTGACTTGTTTGTTATGATGGGAGATTGAAGGAGAGTAACAAAAAAGACAGAAGCTTTCAGATTCGAAGCGAAGTCAACGGTCTCCCGAAGGACGTTTGAGTCGAGTGAAAGTTGTGGGTTCTACTATATAATTCGGTACCATAACATTTAATCCATCTCAGTTCTGCTACGGGACGCTTTATTGCACCGATAATAATCAAAATAAACTTTTGGGATGCTGTTAATATTAAAATAAAATCTGTGAATTGTAATAATTGAACATTTGAAGCTTTACAATGGAGATTAAATAAAATGGCCTAATTTTATAAAATGATACTATCAAAACCAAATCTCTATATATAAGTAATTCATCATATAACTTATGTACGGCTTGACGGATTGATGTCATATTTACTTCATATATTTGTTTTGTTGAGTCGATAGCTGGCTGATATAGGGCACAAGGCACTGATAGGTAGCACGGTAATTAAGTTATTCATTACAAATTCATGTATACAATTACTTATATATATATATATATCTGGGTGACCGAGCTTCGATGCTATCGTTCACAAAGCTCTGAAGTTATAGATACCAGAAATCAGCTGTATCACAAATCAACATCTCGACTCTCAAACCCCATATTGAATTTTTATCTGAAGAGCCATTCCCGAAATAGCTAGTGTGGACCTCGAGGGTCGCACCCATACAGTATGAAAGTATTAACAATCGATTCCACGACTCCGAAAACACCTTCTTGCTCAAATCTGCTAACCCTTCGTTGTCACCCTCGCGTTTTGTCAGGAAAGCCAGTTATATAGATAATCCTAAAAATTAGAACTTTATCTATACCTATATACCAAATTTCATCAAAATGGTTAGAATAGAATAAAAATACAACAAGTAAACATTTATTCAGAATAAGAATCACTATCGCTAATAGTCTTAATAGGAGATTTGAATGCCAGAACAGGATGGAAAGCCAACGACAATATAGTTGGCAATAAGGCAAAGACACTAAATAATAATGTTGAAAGGTTGATCGGTCATCAAAATGACTTGAGAATATTGAACGGCTGGTTCAAACACAAGGACATCCACAAATACACATGGACCAAACCAAGTGTTAACCTTAAATCCATTGTAGACTATATTATAATCAAACAAACAACAAAAATATTGGTACAAATACAAGACGGCCGAAACGAATATGGCAATGGACTCCATATCAAAGAAGGAAGCGTGGCAGACCTCCAAGATGGAAAATGGGAACCGAGAGACATATGTATCGCTTTCACCATTAAAATCAATAATTACAGGTAAAATATCCTCCCGTTCAAATATAATTTCTCGGTCCCAACATTTTCTCAATATTTTTTTCAGTATGACTGATACAATTAGACCAGATTTGGAGTGTTGCATTCTGTAGTGCTTCCCTCCACTTACTTAAACAATTTTGAATTGAGTTGCCATTCCTACCAATATGCCGGTTATAATAGTTCTTGGCAATACCCCATATAATTTCAACTGGATTAAATGTACCTACCTACAATGATAAGGAGGTTACCGAATAACTGTGTGGCCATATTGTTTTGCAAGGTGGCTTATTTCTTTAAACTGTGTTCAATAAATCTTGTTTGTACATATTCTGATCAAATTGAATGTTGTGTGTCAGTCAATCCTGAATTTGAGGTTTTGTCCAAGAATTATTGGTCGTCTTCAAAACTAACGTAGATACTGTGATAGTAAGCATTGTCCATTACAATCGTTTAAGGCTCAGTTAAATTCATAAGTAATTAATTCTCGAACCATTTAAAGAAAATGTTACTATTTGATGAAAAAAACAGTTCTACCTCATTAATAAAACTATTTCGTTACCAGCATGAAGAACAATTAATCTTTTTCCATCAACTCTTGTAATTTTTACGATTTTGAAAAATCCATGTCCATGTCCAGATAAACAAATGTATATAGAGACAGATTTTTTGTACTTGTGTATACCCAACGATAAAAAATAAATCTTTTACTGGCGACCCAAGAAAGTTCCATAAGACCCCGCCGAGGGTCATCTTTCTTCCATTTAAATCGTATATTGGTTAACAATGATCTTTTGCAGGCCGTAAATATTTCTCTTTGCGTTAAAGTTTCATGTAATTTCTCAAGAGTTACTTGTTGTTTCTTCTCATACATATCGTAAATACGAATGTAGGAGGAGATTTTAAAATACGGTTATTCTTTAATGCCTGGGAAATTGAACTTACTGTCGAAATTCAACGCCTCTGTTACACGCGCCCTGACTGAATTTATTGGTAATAAAAGGCCACCATTATCTCGTTCTTCTTCAAAATATCTTATTAGAGACCCCACTAATTCTTTCGTACGGCTATTGAAATGCATTTCAAGAATCAAAAAATAAATTTGTTTATTAGACACTAAAATAATACTAATAATTTCATTACAACGACTACATTCTTTGACTTTTAATATGAGACTGTGAACTGTGACATTGACAATGGCAAACGACAGTACAGTTCGTCAATCAATAACTGAATTTTATCTTTCTCTCAAATTGAACAACCAAAGCAGATTGCACAAAACATAGATCCTATACGTGAGTAAAGGAGCGAAACTTACAACATTCGCGTCTAGGTATATGTCAAATTCGCTTTTGTACACGTGTGGCTGTCACGATTCGCCTTTGCTCGTCGTGGCATATATATGTATCAAATTTCTTGTCTTCCAATGAATTAGCACGATTGTCAGAATTTACCTACAGACTGGTATCATAAACTAATATTAATCTGTAAGAAATTCATTGACATGCGATATTCTATTGCTAATACCGACACTGGTACATATATCGGTACATAATAAGACGCCTAAACAATCATTAAATGATTGCAATTCTCTTCAATATTGATAATCAAGTGGAGCCGAATGAAAACGAAGCAATAACTGATAAACTACCTGTAGTTTATCGATAAGTGTTCAAGGTACAATAAGGAAGTAAGTACTGCAAAGGTAGGTAGGTTCTTACGTACATAATGGTTCATAAGATATAAGGATAAGACACAAATGGAGGTTAAAAGATAATTTCAACTTACGAAATTTAATTCCAATTTTGAAATTGTAGCTAGGTATGTTGGAGTAATCTTATTATTTCTGATGACGTCTTTTGAACTTCTACGTTATAGATGTATCAAGAGGTATCTTCAAGGAAGACTCATTTTTGGGGTAAGGGAAATCTCCACAGTTGTTAGATTGTTTTTTTACTTCCCTCAATAAGGGAAGTATTGTATTCACTTAAAAAATCGACCTCGAGATTTTTGCTGATATGTACGTTTTGGAGTTCCTAGATCACGAAAATCATGGTATCTCAAGCCCGTCGGTCTTTTGGTATGCATATTGAAGGACTACCAGCGACGCAATGTAAGGGTTTTCGTTAATCATATATACAAGGTGTCCAAAATATCAAGTGTCAATATAAGAACGTTAGAAGCGTCGAGGTTGTTTCCATTTCAAAGCGGTGTGGTTTGTCGAGGGAAGTTATAGGTAAAGGCTTTTGCCAGTTTTTTAATTAGCGAACGTAAACGATGTTGGCGCGTGATAAGTAATAAATATGAAATATAGCTACAAACACTGGACACCCTTGTTTTATCATATTACCATTGAATGTAGGACATTACGGTCGATTTCAATAGTCTCACATAACTATGGTTATGCATGATGTTCGAATGAGCAATAAAATTAACTGGGACAACTGGGGCAATCCATAATTGTGCAGTAGGATACGTGGTAGCTTTAACGTAATAGATCAGAAATATTATTTCTATTTTCATAAATTTGGAGATATTTTATATTTATTTCATTCTTGAAGAAAGCAGATTCAAAATATTCAATGTTGAATAAATAAAAATAAATGAATAAATAAATAAAAAGATAAACTATTGCTGCAGAATGAAATAACTATAATCTATCAGTTTTTTAACGTAGTTATAATAGCTCCGTTTAATTCTCAAGTATTTTGATCAATAACAAGAACAGAATTACACTCAAATTATAATAGAATCCGTGTTACGTACCTACTATTATTGGTCTTTGTGAAGAACAGTCTTCGTGAAAATTCTTCAAATAAGAAAAATATTGTTAGAACGAACATTAGTGCAAATAGAATACCCTGAATGTTCGAAATCTTGTAAAACCACTCTCAAATTAGAGCCTAATTAGATATATTTTATTTATAGCTTGAAGTTTGAATTAAATAAGCTTTCTCCAGAAATCTAGATTATATTAGATTAGGACAGGAATCTAAGTGCATTACAGCAATTATTCAATGACAATTCCATATATTAGATTATGTATTCATTGATAGTGATTCCTTGATATTGACCTTCACCTTAGTAAAAATGCATTCTCCGGCTTCAGAATAATCTTTTGTGCCTTCAGGGTTTCCATCAGAACCTAAAGCTAGTATACGTCTGTACACACAGTTTATTGAGAGGAAAATTGATATGTGTAAGAATATGGTCAGGATAAGAAAATCTCTAAAAATAATATGAGGATTACAGAATATCTTCACGCCAACTGTCCTCGAAATCTATTTAGTGACTTTTACATGCTAAGGTATCAAGACAGAAATTATAAAAATCCCGATGGCCTGTAGTCAGAGCTCTGTTAAGCTAGCAGTGACAAGTTAGCAGAAACAATCGAAACTGGCATGGGAATTTGTTGCTAATTTGTTGCTAATTTGTTGCTGGAAGATAGTATAAAGAAAATTGAAAAAATATTAAAAATAAAAAAAAGTTAAAAAATATAAAAAAAAATAAAAAAATATATTGAAAAAACGTACTTTACAGTACTTCTTCCTAATGCTATGCTAATCCAAAACTCAAAAAAAAAATAGTAAATAGTTGGGATATCCTCTGATTAACCTGAAATCAAGTATTGTTGTTGAAGCTATTAGAATTCCTATATTTTCTCTCTTAATTTCTAGCAGAAATTTTGTTGCTCATTGGATAAGTCGTTATTAGATCTTGAATAACCAGCAACAAAATCAAAACAAAGAATATTACCAATAATAAACTTGTGACAGATTTTTGTTGGTGTCGCTATCAGAATACCTCCATTTTCGGTTTTAATTTCTAGCAGAAATTGTGTTGCTCATTGGATAATTATTTATTAGTGCTTGAATTACCAGCAACAAAATACAAACAAAGAATATTACCAATAATAAACTTGTGACTGATTTTTTTATGTCGCTATCAGAATATCTCCATTATCTCTCTCAATTTCTAGCAGAATATTTGTTGCTCATTGTATAAGTCTTTATTAGTGCTTGAATTACCAGCAACAAAATACAAAAAATGGATATTACCAATAATAAACTTGTGACTTATTTTTTTTGGTGTCGCTATGAGAATACCTCCATTTTCGGTTTAAATTTCTGGCAGAAATTTTGTTGCTCTTTAGATAAGTCTTTATTAGTGCTTGAATTACCAGCAACAAAATACAAACAAAGAATAATACCAATAATAAACTTGTAATCATTTTTTTTGGTGTCGCTATCAGAATACCTCCATTTTCGGTTTTAATTTCTAGCAGAAATTTTGTTGCTCATTGGATAAGTCTTTATTAGTGCTTAAATTACCAGCAACAAAATACAAACAAAGAATAATACCAATAATAAACTTGTGAGCAACAAATAGTGTGCTAGAAATTAAGAGAGACAATGGAGGTATTCTGATAGCGACACCAAAAAAAATAATTACAAGTTTATTATAAGTAATATTCTTTGTTTGTATTTTGTTGCTGGTTATTCAAGCATTGATAAAGACTTATCCAATGAGCAAAAAAATTTCTGCTAGAAATTAAGAGAGATAATGGAGGTATTCTGATAGCGACATCAAAAAAACTCCGTCACAAGTTTATTATTGGTAATATTTTTTTTTTGTATTATGTTGCTAGTAATTCAAGCACTAATAAAGACTTATACAATGAGCAACAAATATTCTGCTAGAAATTAAGAGAGATAATGGAGGTATTCAGATAGCGACACAAAAAAAAATCAGTCACAAGTTTATTATTGGTAATAATCTTTTTTGTATTTTGTTGCTGGTAATTCAAGCACTAATAAATACTTATCCAATGAGCAACAAAACTTCTGCTAGAAATTAAAACCGAAAATGGAGGTATTCTTATAGCGACACCAACAAAAATCTGTCACAAGTTTATTATTGGTAATATTCTTTGTTTGGATTTTGTTGCTGGTTATTCAAGCACTAATAACGACTTATCCAATGAGCAACAAAATTTCTGCTAGAAATTAAGAGAGAAAATATAGGAATTCTAATAGCTTCAACAACAATACTTGATTTCAGGTTAATCAGTGGATATCCCAACTATTTACAATTTTTTTGAGTTTTGGATTAGCGTAGCATTAGAAAGAAGTATTGTAAAGTACGTTTTTTCAATATATTTTTTTAATTTTTTTTATATTTTTCACTTTTTTTTATTTTTAAGTAATATTTTTTCAATTTTCTTTACACTATCTTCCAGCAACAAATTAGCAACAAATTCAGGTGGTGTTAGAATAGAAAAAAAATATTTTTAGTGGTTTCACTGCTATCTTACACGTTAAGATAGCAGTAACTCATTTTTTTCAAAACTGGTTCGAGCAACAAAATCGGAATTTTGGCAACTAATTAGCAACTAATTAGCAACAAATTCCCATGCCGGTTTCGATTGTTTCTGCTAACTTGTCACTGCTAGCTTAACAGAGCTTGTAGTCAGCGGAAGGGTAAATTTTTCAAAATTCATAGCCTCGCGGTTAGAGGTTTTTGTTTTGGTTGTTGAATATATAGCAGACAGGGTTCGAGTTCCACTTCAAGGCAGAATATTTTTTTTCGTCTGTTTCTTTTCAATAAATATAATATATTTTTTTTAATCAGGGTCTATATTAAGATCTCCAGAAAATGTACAATTACATCAAATTTATATTGAGTGTTCATGTTTTATCAATATTTGTTAGTTTTCTTTATTAATTTTGATTTTTTTACCTGCGTATTTTATGAAAAATTGCTTTGAGCAAAAGTTGTAGGTACTGATTATATCTATAACCTAAAATTGTTTTTGATGATATTTACACTACGGCTCTTTTTTGATAATTTTTTTAAATGTTTGACTGGCCGCCATTTTGTACCTACTTACCCGATATTGCCCAATAACGAACTCGACAGAGATATTTGAGAGATTGATTTTTGTAGCAAATTTGAACTTGATACATTCAAAACTGCGACCTCTATCGTGTTAACAAATTTCGTAATATCACATATATATATATATATATATACCTATATATATATATATATATATATATATATATATATATATATATATATATATATATATATTGATTTTGTATTCTTGACTGGATTTATAATAAATAAAAAGATGTTCTTGGGGATGCAGTCATATATTCAATAAAATTATTTGACTGAAGCCGAGCTTTCGAGAATGTTTATTCTCTTCTTCAGGGCAAAAATCGTGAATTTAGAAGAAATTAACCAAAAACAGGAAAGATTTCATAGCCATCAATTACAAATGTCATTATTTATATTTTATTATTTATTATTTATTTTTTTTTGAAAAATATAAATAATGACATTTGTAATTGATGGCTATGAAATCTTTCCTGTTTTTGGTTAATTTATTCTAAATTCACGATTTTTGCCCTGAAGAAGAGAATAAACATTCTCGAAAGCTCGGCTTCAGTCAAAGAATTTTATTGAATATATGACTGCATCCCCAAGAACATCTTTTTATATATATATATATATATATATATATATATATATATATATATATATATATATATATATATAAACTTTTGAACCGAATGTTTTTTTGGACTAACTTATAGACATATAACAACATGCCGTTGAATTTTTTTCGAAATTCAAAAGTGTGAACGAACGCAATAGGTACATTTCTATAAGAAATTTACCTAAAAATCATTCTTCAATACAATAAAATTAAAAAAATATCATAGACATAATGTACTGAGGAGATGTTGTTCAGTTAGAACAAAGTCACTTTGTCAACTTTTTGAATATGTTTCAATATAGGAGGGATAATACATCCCTTCCATATAGGTATGCATAGCAAATTGAAGCTCATTATGTTATGAAAATAAATAGAATAATTTAATTTCATATTTATTGCATCATAACTATTTACTGATGAAGACTATGTAAGTACAAGCTATAATTTTAAAATTCGAGGAGATTGAAAGCCGTTAAGCTACGTGCGAGAAATTGGGAAGCCGGTTGGCATTAAAATTAATTAAGCAGATAAATTACGCAACATCTGGCTTACCGCAAAAATCTACCTGAGTAGGTATAACAGGGAGCAAGTGGTGGACATATTGTCAGCTCTGCAGACATGTTCTCTTTATGAGTGAATGAAGACGAAAGAATCCGTACATAACGATTGTATAGAGTTTCCATAGCATATAATTTAATGTTGCCGATTGTTCTAGTTGTCTCTCTCATAGGAATGCAAATTGTATTGAATAAAAAGCTGGAAAACTGCTACAACTAATTCACATGTTGATCCCAGTATTTAGACAACGTTACCTCGTGTTAATTACCTCATCTATATATATATATATATATATATATATATATATATATATATATATATATATATATATATCAAAAAAAATCCTAGCTATGTATTCAATATCGTTAATAAAATTCAACTTGCCACTATCTTGTCATAGTGCGAAACCCTTGATGTTCGACTAGAATTTCGCAGTAATTCTATCAATGATTTTATTAACTATTATGAATAAATTATGATTAACTACAATTTACAAGGCTACTTATCAACAATACAGTAAAGAATAATCTCGATGGTCGATAGAGAGTATCTAGGTATAAGTATAGGTATGTAGTTGAAATTCATGTAGCGCTTTATGAAACGATCTTGAGGACGCATTAGAATTAACAAGAAAGTTTCATATGATTGATATATTGCTACATTTACGCAATACATCTTCTAAAATAAGAAAATGGGGTTAGAACTACTATGTACTATCTTTGAGAAAATCACTCCGATATAAGTAAATTTGTATGATTTATTTAAAAAACGATTGAATTCTGAATCTGGTGATAAACAATATGAACTATCTAGTTGTAATAAAACTACGCCTAGGTTGGTATTTGGTTTATCCTAATAATATGAACATCATGTGCATGACTGCAATGGTCAAACATTGCCAAGTTGTTAAAATGGAAGCATGCATCTTCCACAATATATGACATGAACAAAAATAGTTAGAACACACAAGTATTGATATTGATAAATTGTAACAGGGTCACCTTTGGAGATTCCAACCTTGTTGGAAACAGTTGTCCGGTTCTAGAATTCAATTATTGGGGTGGTATGTCTGTGACAACGGTTCTAGATTCTTCTTGTCTTTTTAGAGAATACAGATTATATGGAGCTAAAGTTATATTTTGAAATCACTTTTGTTTTGCTGTGAATTTCAAACGCCGCATGGGGAAGTCTGTACCATGAAAAGACAGATTTAATATTTCTAGGCCTTTGGATAACAAGAGGCTTGAGTATAAAATTTTGATTTTGAAGTTTATTTACTATGAAAAGGTACTCTTGATAAAATCTGGTTTCTATACCTCATATTTTTATCAAAATTTGGGTTCTGAGAATTTGCTGTTATTTTTATAAAAAAAAATCAGATCACTTAAAATATTTTGAAGTTTTCCAGATATTCTTCAAATCCAAATTAAATGTCTATCAATTATACTTTCATGTATTTGTTCAATTCTCTTTGTCATACAAAAAAAGTGGACACTTTGAACCTGTTGTATGATTTAGGTATTTGCATGCGTCTTTAGGTAACTTAATTATTTTGTATGAAGTTAAAACATCCAATTTTTGCAAAACCAATGGCTTATCAATTCTTATCAAGTATACGTTTTTAGGTTCATCCATTGATGATGTTTATGATTTTCACCTCAGGAATTTGAGCCAAGAATTTTGTGAAGATCTTTCAGAAAGACTCTGTAGACTATTTAGGTCTCCCAAAATATAACTGATTTTAAGGCAGAAGAAATTCTAAATGAACTTAATAAACAAAAGTGTTTAATAGTTTTGTCTGAAACCGTAAAAATGTAGTAGACCCACATATTTCGTAATCCGAACAAAATAAAAAAGAACATTTCTCCTCATATAACGTAATCGGTGCTTCGTGACCACATAAACTCCTCATTATTATTCACTCTGCGATGAATTTATAATTGTCGTTATGGTGCAAGTAAATAATGCATGGCACGTATCCATTAATGAATCATATACTAATGCGCCACTCTCACCTACTCGCTCTCAATATTACTTATTCGAAAAACTGGGATATTAGGGGAGTCTATTTTTAACATGCCTCCTCATCATTTTGTGCAACTCTGAAAATCAGTTCCGAGTTTTTCGGGTAACGCATGAGTAATGCTTTATTTACAGCATATATTTAGGTGTTCTGTGCGTTGCACGCACGATAAATTCCATAGGAAATAAGGTTAAAAAATAACAGCCAGGTAGCTGAGAAAACAGAACAGTTTTACTAGATCCGGAAGTGCAGGTTGGAAAGTAAACTGAAACGATAACAACCTGTGTATTTGTATTGCAGATAATAGAATGATTATGCTAATATGTCCTGTGTTCCATTCTTAAATTGATCGTAACACGAAAAAATCTCGACAGTGATTTCTTGATATTAAAGTATTAAAGCAATCCTGTGAATAAAATAGCGGTCAATGGCTTCAGTATTTCAGCTGCAATAAATTTTGTAACATACATATTTGAAAAAAGTTATTAACAAAGAAAATATGGTTAAATAAAATTCTTGCCATTAATTTCATTCGAGATTTCTGAGTATCTTCTTTTTTGGAGTGAGTGAGTGCCCTGCATTTTTAACTCATTTGAATATACTGATAGTCAATTATTTTATCTTAATTACTTTCATGAATTAATTTTTAAATACCTATGTAACGGTAATTAATTTTCTTTGGAATTTGACTATTAGTAATTGACTTATATGAAGCTTGAAAGGACTTAAAGCTAGATCTGTATCAAACCTGATATATTATTGATATAACTATTAATTTCATATTATTATTATTATTATAAGTGTTGGGTACTAGATTTGCCGGTAACCTTCTGAAATCCAGGCACTCACTCACTCCAACATTATTCTATATTTGCTCAAAAGAGAAAAGCATCTTCCAGAGAGAAGATACAATCAATCTTCTCTCTGGATCAAAGAAGCGCTGTTTCTATATTTCTAATTTTCAAAAAACCGTGTTGACACGGTGATGAAACATAGAATTTAGTGAAAAAATTGATCAGCTGATTGATTGCACATATTTTTTTTGAAGATTTTGGAGAAGGACGTCAAAATGCTGATGGGTCGATATTTACCAAGATCATACTTTTTTTTGAAAAATTGGCTTGATGATAGCTACTTTAAGTTGGCCAGGAAATACACCCTCCTTGAATGACCAGTTGATGATAAAACAGAGTGGCTCAACATTTAGATCAATAGAAAGCTTGATGATTCTTAAATTTTCATTTCATTTCATCATAACCATATGAAGTTTTGTCTTTAAGAAATCCAACAACTGACTGAATCTCATCATGAGTGACATCAAACATATAAAATGACTTGTCAAGTCAATTCCTAGCGTTAAAAGAAGAGATGTGTAGTAACTGAGTGGTTAATTCAGATGGGATATCGGCAATATAGTTGTTAAATGCATTAGAGAGTAGAGTTGGATCAGTATGACTGGGAACACCTTTTCAATACCTTGACGATTAGTGAGGGACCTAATAACATTCCAAGATGCCTTGGATACACTACCTGAGTTAAATATGAGGTCATTGTAATATTTTTGCTTTGGTAAGTGAGTCATCCTATTTCTTTTTGATAGTTGTGTATAAGATACTGTATTCAGATTTGGAGAAATTATTTCTTGTCGGTAATAAACGAATGCTAATTTTTGGAAAACAAAGATTGGGATCACATGAAGTTGAGTAGATGTCACCCTATGTCACTAAAGATAGTTCTTGCAAGAAAGCTCTGGTGGCTTCATCATTTATGTTTCTCTTCGTAAAAGTTGAGGCTTTTAGTTTCTTATCAACACACAAGTTGGTTGAGTACTTCAAGGAAGAGTGATCAATATGATATGGTGTGGGGTAATCTCATATAATATTTTCTTGAATAGAACACCCTGTGTATTATCAGTTTTTTTTAATTATAATCAATTTCGAAAATATTTTTATAATAAATAATAAGTAACATGTATAAATTCAACTCTTAAACTTAGTTATAAATAGGGGTTGTCAGCGAAAATGAACCGATTTCAATAAAATTTGAGAACCATGTAGGTTACTATAAAGTAATTCTATTTTTATTTTATCATTGTTTAGTATGCTTACCAATAAAAAAACTAAATTATAAGAGGTACCAATATAAGCAACAAAATGTAAGTATGGCATGGAATTTAGAAAAACATAGGTATCGACATGACATCAAGAAAATTTTTTTAATATACCTAATCCAAAATAATTTCCTGAAATGGACCTCAGGTTACGGATAGTATCAAACTCATAACAACTAACAACGATTTATATAAGATGGAAAATTAAATACAGGTAATCTAGAATTATAATATCGACTGATCCAAAAAAAGTCATTTGTAGATATGGGAAAATATCTCCGCATGTATCTATTTAAAATATTTGAAACTGTATAATATTGAAAGATCACCTGTCTCTTTTTGGAGCAGATATATTTTGGTCAATATTGAAAGAAATAAACAAATCTGAAATAATGTAATGATTATAACAAAAGTTCAAAATATCTCTATGCTCATAGAAATAATTTTCAACTTCACTTTGCAGACCTTAACAACATTTGGAAATGATATAAGTTAAGAACGTTTACGCATTGTACATTCATTCTCAGTTCGGTTCGATTGAATCATTTGATAATTCTTGTTTTCAAAGTTACTAACTAGAAAGACTTGTCTAAATATTCTGTAAATTACGTGAATTTTATCTTAATTGATACATTTGAATCCTTCTTAGTTGTTCGTCTAACAGTTTCAGTCATAGCAGGTAAACTATTATTTGGCCTTTCAGATCTATGTTCTTTGAAATATTTACAAAATCGTTTTCAAGTAAATTGAACCTGGAGTTTAATATTGAATATAAATCTAAAGCATCTTCCGACATTTTCAAAATCTAATGGACAATATATCTCATTATGCTCAACTGGTTGTCAGATTGTGTTTATACTACGGGTATCCTTAGTACCCTTAGAGTAGGAATTCCACTCATCGATCTTTTATATTGGGAAGTTCGTAGAGTGTACTCATTCTGTTGGTTCAATTTCGGAATTCAGAATATGATAGATAAATTACCCCAGTTCAGTTTAAAAAATCCCGATGGCCTGTAGTCAGCGGAAAGGTAAATTTTTCAAAATTCATTGAATTGAAATTCTAACAACCTTTTCATTGGTATACCTACATGTTATTAAATAAAATTGTCATAGCCTTGCGGTTAGAGGTTTTTGTTTTGGCTGTTGAATATAAAGCAGACAGGGTTCGAGTCCACTTCAAGGCAGATTTTTTTTTCGTCTATTTCTTTTCAATAAATATACTATATATTTTTTTAATCAGGGTCTATATTAAGATCTCCAAAAAATGTACAATTACATCAAATTTATATTGAGTGTTCATGTTTTATCAATATTTGTTATTTTTCTTTATTAATTTTTATTTTTTTACCTGTGTATTTTATGAAAAATTGCTTTGAACAAAAGTTGTAGGTACTGATTATATCTATAACCTAAAATTATTTTTAATAATATTTACACTACTGCTTTTTTTTGATGATTTTTTTACATGTTTGAATGGTCGCCATTTTGAAACTACTTACCCGATATTGCCCAATAACGAACTCGACCGAGATATTTGAGAGATTGATTTTTGTAGCAAATTTGAACTTGATACCTGCAAACCTGCGACCTCTATCGTGTTAACAAATTTCGTAATATCCTATATATATATATATATATATATATATATATATATATATATATATAAGAAAATTAATTACCGTTACATAGGTATTTAAAAATTAATTCATGAAAGTAATTAAGATAAAATAATTGACTATCAGTATATTCAATATATCTCATTATGCTCAACTGGTTGTCAGATTGTGTTTATACTACGGGTATCCTTAGTACCCTTAGAGTAGGAATTCCACTCATCGATCTTTTATATTGGGAAGTTCGTAGAGTGTACTCATTCTGTTGGTTCAATTTCGGAATTCAGAATATGATAGATAAATTACCCCAGTTCAGTTTAAAAAATCCCGATGGCCTGTAGTCAGCGGAAAGGTAAATTTTTCAAAATTCATTGAATTGAAATTCTAACAACCTTTTCATTGGTATACCTACATGTTATTAAATAAAATTGTCATAGCCTTGCGGTTAGAGGTTTTTGTTTTGGCTGTTGAATATAAAGCAGACAGGGTTCGAGTCCACTTCAAGGCAGATTTTTTTTTCGTCTATTTCTTTTCAATAAATATACTATATATTTTTTTAATCAGGGTCTATATTAAGATCTCCAAAAAATGTACAATTACATCAAATTTATATTGAGTGTTCATGTTTTATCAATATTTGTTATTTTTCTTTATTAATTTTTATTTTTTTACCTGTGTATTTTATGAAAAATTGCTTTGAACAAAAGTTGTAGGTACTGATTATATCTATAACCTAAAATTATTTTTAATAATATTTACACTACTGCTTTTTTTTGATGATTTTTTTACATGTTTGAATGGTCGCCATTTTGAAACTACTTACCCGATATTGCCCAATAACGAACTCGACCGAGATATTTGAGAGATTGATTTTTGTAGCAAATTTGAACTTGATACCTGCAAACCTGCGACCTCTATCGTGTTAACAAATTTCGTAATATCCTATATATATATATATATATATATATATATATATATATATATATATATATATATATATATATAGGGTGTCCAACTTAAGCGTACTTCCCCGAGAGCTCCGTTATTAATGAGAATATGAAAAAAAATGCTGAATAAAAGTTTTATCAATTCAAATTTTCCATCTCCTAAAATTATTTTCAGTTATACAGGGTGTCCCATATCTGCTGGGCCGGACTCAACTTCATTTTTTCAAATGAAATGATACTATTTTTATTGCATTTTTGTATTTCTCATTAAAAATAAGGGTCCGTTTCATAAGCCTTCTTGATACTTAAAATCATGGGTTTTCGAAATAATCAGAAAAAACAACTTTTGCAGCGTCTTGCGCCCTTTTTAATATCTCGTGAACAATCAAACTTACAGCAATGCAGCTTAGACCGTTTGACTTGAGAAGAAATGAACTATCATTTTCACTATTTGCACAAAGCTTTCCATAAAATAAACTCTTATATTTTTAATGGACAAAAAATTTTTTTTTATTGCTAATAACTTTTTTTTCTTAAATGGAAGTATGTATTTTTTTATTGTTAATGAAAAGCTAAATTTAATTTACTTTCTCCCGATATAAGGTTGTTTCCACTTATTTACAACGGTTTTTGAGATATTTGGATTTTTGGAAAATTCTGTTAATGCACTATAATCTTGTATGCTTTGTATAACGATTTACTTGTGACAGTCGTTTGACAGCCGCAAGGTAAGTTTATTTCTTCGGTGTTCCTAAGTTCGCCTTTGTGTTTATTGTTCTGTTGTTATTGTTGTGTTGTTCAAGATGGCTTTAAGTCAAAATGAAATGATAGACATGGTCTTCATTCTTGGAGAGTGCAATAGAAATCCCTTGTTGGCATCACGAATTTACTCTCAGCATTTCCCTGAAAGACGAGCTCTGGGACGAAAAAGTTTTGAAAAAGTTTTAAGAAGGTTTCTCGCCAGTGGCTCTGTTACTCCCTTGCCAAGGAACAGAAGGAATTCTGTTCGCACAGAAGAAAATCAGTTCCAGGTCTTATTACGTGTTCAAGAAAATAAGAATATCAGCATAAGGGAGCTAGCCAGAGACACTGAAATTAGCAGGACGACAGTGCAAAGAATCTTAAAGCAACACCAATACCATCCGTATCACATTCAGTTGCATCAGGAATTACTGCCTAGGGATTTTGGGTCCCGAATCACTTTTGCGGAATGGGCTATTAACAAAATTAACGAAGAAGAGGGCTTTTTTAAAAGAGTGCTATTTTCTGATGAATCTACTTTCCACAAAAATGGGTTGGTTAACAGACACAATTTTCATTACTACGATACTGAAAACCCTCGTATTTTTCGTACATATTCGCAATATCGTTGGTCACTGAACGTATGGGGCGGAATATTAGGGGATCGATTAATAGGACCGTACTTTTTCGATGGGAACCTGAATGGAAGAATGTATCTGGACTTTCTACAGAATCAGCTTCCAGAATTATTAGAAGATGTTCCCTTGGCAATAAGGCAGAATATGTGGCTACAACACGACGGAGCACCATGTCATGCTACTCGAGAAATTCGGAATTTCTTAAACACGCGTTTCCTCGATCGCTGGATCGGAAGAGGAGGGCCAATTCATTAGCCAGCAAGATCGCCTGACTGTACAAAATGCGATTTCTTTCTTTGGGGGTACATAAAAAATCAAGTGTTTGCGTATCAACCTACTTCAGCAGAGGACATGCGAGAAAGAATTACAGCTGCCTTCAGAGAGATTACGCCAGATATTCTACACAATGTCGAGAACAACTTTAAAATGCTAATGAGAAAGTGTTTAGAGCAGAATGGCATGCATTCTGAGCATTTGCTGTAATTAATTAATAAATATTATGAAGCTGTTTTCAAATTTTATTTTTCAGTTTTTTTAAATTACTGCTGTGCAACAGCAATAAATTACAACGGGATCCACATTCGATGAAGTCAGCCGTCTATTCAGCTTTGAAAAAAAAGCAAATCATATTCCAAGGCATACTAGATTATAGTGCATTAACAGAATTTTCCAAAAATTCTAAATATCTCAAAAACCGTTGTAAATAAGTGGAAACAACCTTATATCGGGAGAAAGTAAATTAAATTTAGCTTTTCATTAACAAGAAAAAAATACATACTTCCATTTAAGAAAAAAAAGTTATTAGCAATAAAAAATATTTTTTTTGACAGTTAAAAATATAAGAGTTTATTTTATGGAAAGCTTTCTGCAAATAGTGAAAATGATAGTTCATTTCTTCTCAAGTCAAACGGTCTAAGCTGCATTGCTGTAAGTTTGATTGTTCACGAGATATTCAAAATGGCGCAAGACGCTGCAAAAGTTGTTTTTTCTGATTATTTCGAAAACCCATGATTTTAAGTATCAAGAAGGCTCATGAAACGGACCCTTATTTTTAATGAGAAATACAAAAATGCAATAAAAATAGTATCATTTCATTTGAAAAAATGAAGTTGAGTCCGGCCCAGCAGATATGGGACACCCTGTATAACTGAAAATAATTTTAGGAGATGGAAAATTTGAATTGATAAAACTTTTGCCCAGCAATTTTTTTCATATTCTCATTAATAACGGAGCTCTCGGGAAAGTACGCTTAAGTGGGACACCCTGTATATATATATATATATATATATATATATATATATATATATATATATATATATATATAAACTTTTGAACCAAATGTTTTTTTGGACTAACTTATAGACATATAACAACATGCCGTTGAAATTATTTCGAAATTCAAAAGTGTGAACGATCGCAATAGGTATATTTCTATAAGAAATTTACCTAAAAGAGGTAACCAAATTGGTTGAGAATAACGACATTGACAATCAAGATATAATTCATTCTGCTGACATCAAAATCTCATCAAGTACCTAGATAATCAACAAAATACATACAGCACAAAAGAAGATTATAACGGGTTATTTGAGGATCAGAGAGATATTATCGTTCTTGAGAATTTATGAACAAATTACGATTGCTGCTGAATTCACTCCAAGTTTTTACCGTCTACAAAATATTGTCATAGATCTATTTTTGACCGACGAACCTCGAACGGAGGAAGTATACAATTCGACTTTCTGCTTTTTTTGGCTTGTTCGCGCGTTTTATATAGTAAACGTACTCTGATTTTGATGATTTTTGATTCATTTGAAAGAGGAGGGTTGAGAAATGGTCCCATATTCATAAACGCAATTCCTCCATCTCTCCGAAAACCGCCCCCAAAGGGGGTGGAGGGGGCAGATTTTTTCGAAAATCGAAAATCTAAGGGGGTATAATTAAAGATAGGACAATATCTGGGAATGTTTAGATTGTTTTTTTTTCCAAAAGAGTTACATTTTTCGAGTTAGACATGTTAAATTCTCAAATATGTGTATTTTTGATCTGTGGGCGATTTCTTCGGAAAATTGGAAATCTGTGGGTACTACATGTTATTTGTGGTAACATTTATAATGAACATTTCCTTAGAGACAGGTGGATTTTTGATTTTAATATAGGTACTCTTTTTTTCAAATTATAATCTAATATACAAGGTGAACCACCGTCATGTGATGACGTTATCACCATTTTTTAAATGGTCCCATTTTTTTAATTTTCGATTTCCCTTTATGGGCTGATTCCAAAAATGTATAACAAGGTGCTTCAAATTGGTACAGGGTGGGCAGAACTACAAAAGTTTCAAGTTATTTACAAAATATTAAATAAAAGAATATGTAATAGTACGCGCATTAAATGAAATTCGTATTGTTATACAACTACTGTGATAAATCATTAAAAAACACCCCAATTAATTTTAACATTGCATCTAGCAGCTTTTATTAGTGACTAAGATTTTGTGAATAACTTGGAATTTTTATATTTTTGCCCACCCTGAAGCACCGTGTTATACATTTTGAATCAGCTCATCAAGGGAAGTCCGGAAATTGAAAAAAATGGGGTGTTCCATTGAAAAAAAATGTGATGATCACAGGAAGGTGGTTCACCCTATATATTAGACTATAATAACTTGAAAAAACATTAAATTAAAATCAAAAATCGACCTGCTTCGGGAATTTCTAATAGTATTATTTATTTAACTAATGATGAATTTATGCCTTACTTTATGAAAGCACTGTATAATTAAAGTAATGAACATTCAGAGGGATGCGGCACCTTGGGGTTTTTCAATGTTGAGTAGAACTTGATTTGTTTCTGATACACAAAGATTATATCATATTTTCAATAATGCAAATACTTTAATACTCAATTCAACGTAAGTCGGAATGTCAACAACTAATGCATTTTTTCTTTTCTATAATGTTACATATACCCCTATATTTAATATCACATTCTGACATTTTATATTCTTTTAGAATATTGCCTTGAGAAAGATAGCCACCACTATCCAAACGTTGGTAATTGAAAAATAGTTTCCATTATCCCAAAGCCCAAATTGCCACAACCTTATGAATGCTCATTAGTTATACATTCTCGTACATTATGAATTCAATGGCTACATAATCAAGATGATTATATAACATCAGCCGTTTTCTGGTAAATAACTATATTACACTAGGACGTCTAACTATGTCGACAACAACTACTCTGAGAGCAAACACCCATTGAATCGCTTATCCCACATCTTCCTTCCAAATACTTCTAATTTCGTCTTTTTGTGAGCACCCATGTTTGGCATCCATACACAATTAATTATATGTATATATACACGACATTTTGAGTTATGTATATTGATTCGTAATTATTAATATTTCAGGATCGAATTTGTGACAAATTCGAACATTACAATAATACTAGTTCTATGAGAACGCGATAATAATTTGTTTGCCAGAACGAGCTAATCATAATTTATTCAAAAAGCAAGCTGGCTTACGATAAATACGCTCGAAGATAAAACTGATGAATAAATCATTATTTTTATAATTATACGAGATTAACATATGGTGAGGTTCAATGAAACAAACGACGGTTAGTGAATTGAATTCGTAGAAAATATGGACTCTCGTAACAAAGGTTTTGAAGATGGTATTGTCGTCGAGTGATTTAAGAACAAACTAGTTATTAGGTAGTAAGATATCAAAGTTGATAATCTTGGTACAATTTGTGCAAATCATATTATAAAGCAGTTATTTATAGAGAAATTTAATGGATGCCAGCTTCTTGCTCTTTTCCATAGACACAATGTTGAACCTTGAAAGTGAAACCCACTGCAGACGACTTATGTTTTGCTGCATGATCCGATAAATGTTGCGGTACATGATGTGTTTAAGCTTGCTGCTGATGGCTACATTGCTTTTGCTTGATGTTTGGCTTCACACGAAGCCCGGATATCAAGTATGTGAAATAAAATTTTGCGCAATCTTTTGGTGCTTATTAGAAATAACGACAGATAGTATAAATCTCCTCTCACTAAAGAAACACTATCATGGAAAATAGTACAAAGAATTTTATTATAGTACGTTTCAAGATGAGAATGCAGTGTGCTCCATAAGAGGCTACTCATATAGAGTCCATCGTTGCCGGGCTCGACCAATCATCAGTTTCTGTCTCAACATTTTTCTGTTCAATATTTATTAGTATTAAAGGAGAAGAATTTAAAAATTACAAAAAAATGACAGGTAAAGTTAAAGTGTCCACACCGTGTGCCGTTTTCCTTTTTAAAATAAATTACCTATACCCGGTCACATTGCATGCTCAGTGTGAAACGCTGTAGTCTAATTACTATAGCTGTCGGCTACAAATATTATTGCATCGGAATAATATACCCGTCACTTTTCAATATTTTCAAGAAAGGCAACAAATTCATCAAAACAGAAGGATGAAAAAAATATAACCGTAATACAAAAACAAGCAGAATACACAAAACAGTTGCATACCTAGAAGACAATTCCAGGAAGGAAGGAGGACTTCCACAAACAGAGGTGTCTAAAATGTGTAAATTATATTATCGTACCTATATAGTGATAATAACACTACTACCACATTGATCAGTTTTATATTATTTTCAATCACTTCGATATCACGAAGGAGTTCACTAGAATTATTTATTATATTATCGTCTTTCAGCTAATATTATAGGCTATACAGTTTCTCCTGACTTGCAGTGATCGAGTAAAAATCCAGAGCAGTGACTGCGCTTCTTGCAGTTACCCAAAAGTTTGTTCAATGTCAATTTGAGATTTGCTGATCATCCGATGTCGATGGCATTCGTTGTTCTATAGAATGTATTGGCAAGGTTTTGTCAACTTTTACACTCGAATGTGCAGTTGCAGATAGATTGATAACTTTTGGCCCCAACTTCACAAGGTCCAGCACCAATATTATTAATATTTGTATTTTGCAGTGCCCCAAAAAATAACATAGGTCCAATTTTTTGTAAAAAATATTTATTTCACAATTTTGAGTGTAACATTAGTAATGAAAATTGTTGAACGTTCACTTATACCAAAGAATATAGTACTTATAGTTAGTGATGCTGCGAGACTGGTCTTGGTCTTGCAAAATTACAAGACCAAGACCGAGACCAAGACCGTCTATGCAAGACCAAGACCAATACTGGGATGCAAGACCAATACCAAGACTAACCTGGTCTTGGTCTTGTTGCAAGACTTGCGAGACTTGCAAGACTCTTGCAGTTCCGTAACCAAACAACAAATTGGTAGGAATCATATTTTTTGCTCGATGATTAGATAAAAAACGCTAGTAAATAACCTAATTGATTTAATCTTTGAACTCCTTTAATATCGATCTTTATTTTACAGATACTAAAAATATTGAATTGAAAGTTCATTTTAGTCTTCTAGGATTTCCGGCCTTTAAAAAATTTTGAAATACCCTATAAGGTAATTTCAACCCTTCTAGGATTTCCCTTAACGAGCGGTTTTCAAAGAATCTCGACAGTTCGTAGCCAGGGGAAGGTAAACTACACGGTTTTTTATTTTTATTATTTTTTCTATCGCGCAGAATGTTTTAAGCAAACGTTATAAATCATCTATAAATCTGATATCTTTTTGATGACATTTATCCAGTAGCCACATTTGGAGATTTTTGAAATTTTAGGTTGCCCTTATTTTTAAATTATTTGTTCGATCATAATTATTAACTAACTCAACTGACATATTCAAAAGACCGATTTTTGAAATAGATACCTAGTTTTATAAATGCGCGTATTAACAAATCTCTACCTGTTTTTAATTTTCCTTTTTTTTTGGAAAAAGCTTTATACAAGAGTTGAAGTTAGTTTTATAAACCAGAAATAATTTTAATCGCTTTCACTCAATATCTACTCTGAGAGATTATTTCTATTTTAACAAAGAAAATGGTACAAAACCATTGTAGAATGATCGAGAGAATGAGTTATGAAATAGAAGTATGTATGCATGTAGTAAAATGAGTGCTCAGTTGCGACGGATGATACCAAGAAAGCACAAGCAGACTAAGTCGCGCTAGTAAGATACGATTCTCATATGTGAATGGTGATTGTTAATTTATAAACTTTATTAATTAATTACGCATCTTACTTGCCCTAACCTTATTCTACGCACCTAGTTTTATTCTCATTACTTATTCTAGATTGGTTTGGTACCATTACAATACCAGGCCTGTTTGTTCTGGACAATGACATTTTTTTTATACGCTCGATATTTATACATTTCGAATAATAATATAATTAGGTACAGGCAATCTTATAGATTATGAATTACATACTTCCCATAAATATTGCAGGGTTCTTCTTCATTTGAATTAATTAATTACGGTTTAGAATTGCAACAAATTTTCACACTTATAAGAAGATGAAAATTTTTGCAAGATTTTTGCGAAGTCTTGCATGTCTTGCAGCAATACCAAGACCAATACCAAGACCGTATATGCAAGACCAAGACCAAGACTAAGGATTTGATGCAAGACCAAGACCAATACCAAGGGTGCAAGATCAAGACCAATACCAAAACCATAACGGTCTTGGTCTTGCTTTGCGCATCACTACTTATAGTATTACCATGTATCTACTTGTTACTTGTTATTATACAGAGATCTCAAAACATCGTGGTGCAAATATACATATTTCCGACTTTATTGCTGTAACTCTAAAACCGTAACTATTTTGAAAAAATGTTCATTTTAAATCTTGATAACTACATATAATCTCTTCTTTAAATTGTCCATCTCATATTTTCAATTTAAAAAAATGCCTCTTCCACATACATAGCGGAAATAAACCTATCACATATTTCAGACCTTACCATTGCTGTAACTCAAACCGTAACTCTTTAAAAAAATGTTCAATTTAAACATTTCGGGATATGGTCCTATCTCTAACTTTCAAATCTCGAATTTTCGATTCTCTGAAATATTTGCCCCTTCCACATAGCTGAAACACATATTTCAGATTGTAATGCGGAAACCTGTGATTATTTGAAAAAATGTCCAATTTAAACGTCTCCGGATTCACCCCAACCACAGCCTTTGGGGGATGTTTTTGAGGGGAAGGGCATGTCTGATTTTTTTTCAATGGGACCAATTCTCAATGCTCCTCTCTCAAATAAAAAAAGAATCATCAAAATTGGATCACGTTTACTATGCAAAAGTCGGGAACAAAGATAATAAAAAAAGACATGCAGACATACAGTCGAATTGTACACCTCCTCCGTTTGTTTCGTCGGTCAAAAATAAAGCATCAATATGCAAATGAAGATGTTAACGATTTGAATCAATAGGAATCTTTGTCATCACCAAATATGAATAAACTTGTTCACACAAGCAGATTCTTAGCAGACGTAAGAAACCTCGAATGTGATTTCCGAATATTGTCATCTTTTTATACTATATTCATACGAGTACTGATACTATTATTACCATTTTAGATTAATTCCCCACTCATATGAATTTCGTTAGGAGTAGAAATAATATGTAAGAATAAATTATTACTATAGCGAATAGGTGATTCAAATGATTTGAATATATGTTTATCGCTTTGTATTCGCCTCGTATATAAATATTACATACTTGTTTATTTATTTATAAACAGGGCTGAACATCACGTTTTTCGTGAGTGTGTTACTTTATGTGAATATTTCTTAAAAAAAAGAAAACCGTGATTTTCTTTCAATTCTTCCACACAATAACAAATAAAAAACAAATAAAACTAAAAAGATTGGACAAGTCTTACAAACATTATGATCATATCTTAACCGAAACTTCTTAGAATAATATAGGAATTTATAAATATCATAATCATCATCATAAATAATTGTATGATATTTATGAAAAAAATATGCTCCGTTTTAAACTGTAATTATTTTAAAGTAACCTGTGGGTGTCCGTCGGTGTATAAAATGTCGCTATCTTTGAGAGAAAGTAATATTGTTTACGTCTTGTAGGGAAATTCCTGGTGTTATGAAATTGTCTTTTCAATTCGACAGGGGCTATTGATCATATGTATGTGTAAAGTAATTTCACTTTAATGGAGAAATTTCGATACAAAATATTATAAAACCACATATTTAACAAAATTGAGCATCACATATTCATTCGGACAAGCTGCTATATGAATAACAATGAACGTCGCTGATTTTAAGAACAAAACAGCTGTTGTGAAACTTTCATTAAATTAAAATTATAATCATTAATATTCACTCACATTTGTACATGTGTTATCTGCTCCTATCAATGCAAACTGTTTCAAAAAATAACTGTAAAATTTTTGAAATTAATTATCTAGTATTCTGTAAACTTTGCTACTAGACTAGATCTTTGGATAAACATGATACTCGCTTCATCCCATTAAAATCACCTCAAATATTATGGAAAAACAAAAATTTGACACCTTTTCACATACAAGGAATAAAATACTATTTGATAATAATTTCATATCTTAATTACTATAACAGCTAATGCAACGTGATATCTAACACTATAGTGTGAAATAATCCTTGAATTATATTGGGAAATAAAAAATTATAGGTCTATAATGGACACCAACTGTTTTTATCACATGATATGTAAAGCCTCTTCATCATTTCTGAAATTAAAATATTCTAAACTGAATGAGAAATGTGATACTCATAAAAAAATAATGCCGTATATGTTTTCGAACGCCCACAAACTGAATAATTTGTTTTGTTTCGTTTGAGACAGCTGATAGTGTATTTTCATAATGTTCAAGTTGCAGGAGAAAGATAATAAAAGCAAGCCCCTAGGTACATATGAGTTGTGAGCTAGATAGGAAATGTAATAAAATGCTGCTTATGCTTACGACAGGGGCGGATTTAATAATAGATTTCTTTACAAAATAACTTAACAACCGTTTTCCTAAACTAATCCTAATTTAGTTTGAAACTTTCAGATTTGATATTATCGGTACCACAGTAACTAGGTAATAAACAAACTACAGCGATACCGAACTAAGATTTGTTTATGAACACGGCATCACTACATGCGTAGACCTAACGATGTTAACTTGGCTGGCGAAACATATGTTAGATGATAAAAGTGGCCTATATACAGATAGAGGTTGAAATAAATTTTGAAAAAAAAGATTCTATTCAAAATGAATCTTATAGCGATAGTGAGCTTAGCGATTCTGCCCCCACCCCCAAATGCAAAATTCTCGGTAAACTTTTGGGATGTGATTTTGTATCATTTGCACATATATTATCTCTGATTTGTCATTGAGGATATCAAGTACCTACCATGACCATGGGGCATAAATATAGTTTATTTAGAAAATGACAATATGTCCTCCCGAGTGGCCTCCTTTGCCCATCTTTAGACCACTGATTAATTTTGATTTGCTACCCCTAGTTATGGAGATATCATAGGTAACATGGATATCATAGAGAACAAAAAAAAATTTTCAGAAAATAAGTAATCTTTTTTTCTATTAAAAATTTAATTTGATAATAAATAATTTGTATATCATGAAATAATTAGATTTTCTTATAAATAACTTCAAAAAACCAGGACTGAGTCTTTTTTAGCTGATACATCTCCTGGCACCAACTTCAAAACGTTCATGCTTCAACATTAAGTGTTGTTATCACAATTTTTAGTACAACATCCAATGAAGTCGATCCTAGCTTTTTCTAAATGTTTATCTCTCTAATTTAGTGAAAGTGGTTATAAGAAGTTATTTTGAAATCTTTTATCAATTAACTCACTACAAAAATACCTAATTATTATTTTCTTAATAATGTTACAGTTTATGTGGTCATTAGATGCTCTGGAACAAAAATGATCCAGGGATCATGCTTCCTAAACAATATACAGCCAGATAGTTACACCTCGAAAAGTAAAGTAAAGCATATAAAAACTATAAGCGATCCGGTGGAACCGATAATTATCAAACTTTTATAAAAAGGTTTAAGGCGAATGTTGGAGAAAGTAACAACGCCATTTCCCAAATTGACCGTCCAGATATTGCCGCTGCCGGACCGTCCAGACCAGACACTTCTCACCATTCATCAAGTTCATCTCTCGATAGATCAGTACCTGATATATCTGATTTTGATTTGGATATGCTTGGCGGCAATGAAATGGATATTGACAGAGTTCAGGGTGACGCAACGGTTTCAACTGGTTCCCATGGGAGTGGAAGCACGACCTCTGCTGCAAGCTCAGGACTTTTAAAATTGTATAAAGCACCTAAAGTAAATAAAATAACTTGGAATTTTGAAAAATCATTCATATGGTATAGTTATGGTTATGCATATAAATCATTAACATTAAATTCAACAAAATATATGACAACTAATTTATCATATATACCTGTAGACTTAGTTTGTAGTTATTTAACTCATGAATGAATTTGATAGGTTACCTCGTAATGCAACAATTACAAACGTCAAATGTATTGTCAAAATATTAGGAGTGAGAACTTCATTCGATGTAGGTTCAACTTTAACTGCCGTCGCAAATTCAGAACATGTTGCAATTGCTGCAACAGGAGTTGGTTTAAATCGTAAATTAGTAGGGTCTAATGTTTCATATTCAGCAGATGATGCTTCCAACTTCATTCGCAGCGTTTAGTCCATTAGATTATGATGCAAAATTATATAATTCATATGATTCATGTATAGTAGGAATTCCGCGATCAAATAGTTATTATTATGCATTACAGTTTGATCCATCTCCATCATCACAAAAGAAAATAATTCCTCCAGAACCACATCCAAAAGCTTCTTTTGATGGCGGTGTTCCAATTGTTTCAAAATTTGTTGAACGATTTCATGTAGGTTCTCATATTGGTGAAACAGTTATTAATTATGATTATAATCCTAAACGCGGTTATTTAAAAACTACTGCATATGCTCCTAATGTGGGAAAATCTGAAAGTATTGATTCCACCACAATGAATATTTATAGTCGAAAAGTTATTAATGCCGATAAAAAATTAACAGTTCAAAATAAACTTACTGATTTTGATGGAGATGGGTCATATACACATAATAAAATTACTACTAGATTCGAGCCTATTGAAAAAGTTTATAGTATAAATATCCAGCATTGTGAACCAACTCCTTTAGCACAACCACAATTGCACATTGGTTTATATGCAATACCACAATTAAATCCGACCATAGAAAGAACTAACTTTCAAAATTCAAGTATTTACTATGAAGTTATTTTTAAATGTACAGTTGAATCAGATATTAATTCATTATATACTAATGGATCTACAATATTTAAAGAACCAGATAATGCAACATTTATCAATTCCAAGACAATAAAATTTACTGGTGCTCCTACCGCATTTGGTATGTGGAATGAAGGTGTAAATTAAATAATAAATGAAATAAAAATATAATAATATTTTTTTTGTTTTATTGAAACAATGACATATCAAATTCTGAAATACATTAAGAATCAGTTATTATTTCTAAATCATTAATAGGAATATTATCACTAACATTAAATATATCATATTTTTTTAGAATAAAATAAAAACTTAATGCATACAATTTCTTTGTACAATCTTTCAAAAAATCACAAGATTGCCAATTATATTTTATAATTCTAGATCTAAATGCTAAATCTTTAGGAAAAGGATCCTGATTTGATAAAACAATAATAGGTGTTCGACTTAAAATTGCGTCATTTTCATATTTTACTTTAACATTACAAGTATCTCCACCAAATATCATTTTTAAAGTTTCAAAACTGACAGGTTCGCAATATGGTTCATTCCACAATAATATGCGTTTATTAACACATTCCATTAATGGAAAATTTTGATGTTTACTAAAATTACCAATTTGTCCAAAATTGAAAAAAAAAAATGAATAACAGCATCCATAATAATTTTTTTTCCAGCATTTGGTGGAGACTCAATCATAAAAGTATTGACTTTGTTTTTTTTCATATCAACAATATTTAACAAATCAATTAAAAATTGTGTTATCAATTCCACACACATTATCAAATTGAAATAATAGAACTTTATCAAAATATGCTACTAATTCCTCTAATGTGTAATAATATTCTGCTGCATTACCATTTGGAGCATTATGTATTGGAGTAGCTTGGTTGGCAAAATTAAAAATTTCTATTGTTGTCATTTCAGAGAAAAATTTTGAAAAAACTAAAAACGTTTGCTTATTTCGAAATCTTTTTAAATCCCAATAGAGAAACTTTGACGAAAAATACTCTTTAGATTGGAAAACATTTAATAGGGGGCTTGCCGGATGTTGCTTGAGCCACCGTAAAAACTCATCTTCTTTGACTCTTTCTTTGCTCCTTTTTTTACCAATTGCTGTGCCGTCAGTGTCAGCGCCTTGTCCAGATGAATTTTCACGGGGTCTACACCCGACGGAATCACAAAAACGCTCCTAGTCTTCGCCTTCTTCCACCACTGCTCTTTCGGCAGTCCAGCTACTTCCTGGAACGGGAAGACCTCCAATTTCACTACTTCGAAACCTGACTCTTCCTCCGACTTCAATGTAAATTGGACGTCTCCCTTCCTTCGACTGATATTGCAGGAGATTATGCCACCAGGCATATGTGATTCGGTGACTCCAAGTAGCACTTCTAATGCATCTTCCACTTCCTCGGAGACTGTTGGGTCGGTTGCATTTACAACGTGAGGAACTGTAGGAACAGTCGTGGACAATGTGGACATGGTCTTCGTGCCAGAAGACGATGAAAATGTTATTTGTGGCTCGACAGTCAACAACCTCTCGAACTCGTTCATTACATTGTTGTCGACCAGCATATAATAATTGTCATCTATGTGTCCGACTATTATCGTCTTTTGGCTTTGAAGGATATAATACTCCAGTAACACTCTCAATACCGTATTTGGCGAGAAGACCTGATCCACCAATTAAACTATGCCAATTTCCAGTTTTAAAAAAATCACTAATAAAACTATTTATTGCTAGAGCATCACTATCACGAATTTCAGTGGAAGATGTTGCTAATTCTTAATTAATATCGTGATGAAGAGCTATACGATCATCTTCATCAACTGGATTTTCGAAATTAATTTTATTCCCCGGACCGAGATACTTATGCCAAGGAAACAACATACTAAATGAAATTTCTTTATGACTTAAATTTATAAACTTTCTTATCATGTTTACAATTTAAAATAAACATTATCCCTTTGGAAATATCCCGAGGTAATGAATATTGATAACGATATTCATCGTTATGTGGTGTACTGCCGCCGCCGCCCTAAAGAAAACAATCTTATCTTATCTCTCACACTTCCTGCGAAAGCAGTTAATTCAGATTCATAGCATCTAGATATAATGATAAAAAACATTAATGTATCAATATTTCAAATTATAACCACCTGTTTACGAAATAATTAGACATTTTTTTTAATTCTCAGAACCCTAACTACAAAACCGTGAGATTTATCGAGCAATTTTCAAGTACAAATATTTTAAAAAGTATATGATCTAATTTAAATTTTCTGAAAAACAATTTTTGTGCCCCATGACATGGTACCTCTACCTGATATCTACATAACTGAGTGTGGTAAATCAAAACTATTCTATGAGCAAAGATTAAAATCTTTGCTGTGGGCAAACATGGTCAAAATATGTTCAAATGTGATCAAAAGATGGACAAACAAGGACATATTGTCAAAAAAACGATTTTTCTTCCCAGTGATAGTCATTTTACCTATGTCATCTTTATAATTATCTAAGTGTGGTGAATAAAAACTAATTTGTGGATAAACTTGGTCAATGGTCAAACGAGGACAGGTATTGTCATTTTCTAAGCAAACGATTTTTGTGCCCCACGACATTCTTGGTACCTATGATATCTCCATAACTAAGGATGGTAAACTAATCTAAGGGCAAACATAGACGAATGATGGGAAATCACCGCCTAAAAGTTGAGAGCGAATTTTGTATTTGGGGTGCCAGCTTGTTAAATCTGCGATAGTGCAACTGAAATGTTGTATCGAATTTGGATAATCTCTTTCTTATATGCTCCACAGTAGAAGTAGAAAGCAAGCACACTCGTGTCGTCGTGTTGCTATAATAATCCTCTTCTCTTTTGCAGGTTACATAATAGCCAAATGACTCATGATGAGGGCTTTAGTGATAGGTGTATCATTTCTGAAGCGAAGGACATATCGCATTTCAAATAGCGTCTTGACAATCGGAGAGTGTTCGACATTAGCAAGGTATCACGGATCTGCTATCTTTTCGTATGTACTACTGTAATAATGTATAATAGTGGGGCAAGACCTTATTTCTGCATTCTATTAAGATAATTTACTGACTGGGCTGGCCTGGCGGAGTCTCTTGCAATGATGTTCTCGAGTGGAGTAACAGAAGTACCGTAGATAGATAAGGAAAAGGAAACCTATGCCTGCACCGTAGCATTTCGCTCATGGCTTAGACCCAACTAGTAATTTAGAAATATCAAATATATCGTTCGAACGTACCCAAGATAATAACGAGCAATGTTACAAGGTATCGAAATTTTTCTAGTAGTACGGCCACTGGTAATAACACATTACAAAGGCATATTTTTTTAATATTTATATTCTGAATTGGCAAACATTTTTTTGGTGTCTCAATTCGTCATTTTCGTCAGAACAATAACTGGCAACCCTAGTTAATATTATCTCGAAAAATATTATTTTGGCAAACTGACAGCTGTATGCACCAGCCCTATGAGTAATTTGAAGTAATTTTCAATTGTTTTCACATTTAAAAGCAATCTCAAAACGCGCGAGGAGCGGTGTGCCAGGACAGGTATAGGTAGTAGGTAGGTACATATCATACATCAAGATATTTGAAACATAATTTTATATATTTATTTTATATATTTTGAGATAGGATTCGCGTTCCGCGTCATGGCTGCTTTTTTGCCTGTGTCTTGTCAATTATTTAAATATAATTTTTTTAATCACGGTCTATATTAAGATTTCCAGAAAATGTACAATTACATTTAATTTATATTGAGTTTTCATGTTTTAGCAATATTTCTTTTTTTTTTATCAATTCTTATTTTTTTCTGTGCATTTTATGAAAAATTGCTTCGAACAAAAGTTGTAGGTACTGATTATATCTATAACCCAAAATTATTTTTAATGATATTTACACTACAGCCGTTTTTTGATAATTTTTTTAAACGTTTGAACGGTCGCCATTTTGAAACTACTTACCCGATAATGCCCAATAACGAATTTGGCCAAGATATTTAAGAGATTGATTTTTGTAGCAAATTTGAACCTGATACCTCTAATACTACTAATAAAATCTGTCCAATTTTTTGTGAAAAATATTTATTTCACACTTTTGAGTGTTAAGTCATGAGTCATGAAAATCGTTGATAGTTTATTAATACCAAAGAAGATAGTATCTATCCTAATACCTATGTATATTCTTTGCTGATAGATACTTGTTATTATTCAGAGATCTGGAATACGTCGCGGCGGAAATACACATATTTCAGAATTTACCACTGCTGTATCTCAAAAACCGTAACTGTTTTGAAAAAATGTTTCATGTAAATGTCGCCAAATATTATTTCTTCTTTAATCTGGCCTTCCCATATTTTCAATTTTCGAAAAACAAATCCTTCTCTACATAGCGGAAATACACATATTTCAGACTTTACCATTTCTGCAACTCTAAATCCGTAAGTCTTTTGAACATATGTTCAACATTGCCGGATATGATCTCATCTTAGATACTGCCGTCTCAAATTTTGGATTTTCGAGAAAAATAACAACCACCACCACCTTCGGGGGCCATTTTCAGAGGGGAGGATATCTCGGATTTGAGTTTTTCTAAATATGGGACCGTTCCTCAACTCTACTCTTTCAAATTAATAAAAAATCATCAAGATTGATATAAATTTATATACAGCGCGCACAAACCAAAAAAATGCAGTATATCTCAGTTGAATTTATTTTCGTAGTTCCAATTCCTTAGGAATCCACATTTCCGGTCCAATTTAAGATTAATTCTAAAGCTATTTTTTGCCGACTTAAAAAAAGGAGGTATATAGTTAATTCGGTTTTATGTTTATTTATTAGTGTGTGATGTTTTAAACCTCGACTGACCTCTCTTAGTGGTTTTGCATTAGTATATTATTTATCTGATATTATTGGTTCATTTGTAATTATAACTAGACTGGATCGCAAAAATAGCAATTACTTTTTTCTGGTAGATGTTTCCTAGAGGTGTTGTTTTTTATTTTTGACCAACGACCCAAGAGGAGGAGATATACAGTTCGACTGTTTATATTTTTTTCGCCTTATAAATAGTTAACGTGCTCTGATTTTGCATGATTCTATTTTCATTTGAAAGAGGACTGTTGAGAATTGGTCCCATTGAAAACAAATCGACAATCAACGTGTCCTTCCCTTAAAGAAGTTGGAGGGGGATTTACATATTACATTTACATATTTTTTTATAAAAAATAGGACCGACTTTATCAGTTAGTGAATCGAAGAACACAAAATAATATTAATTCTATTGGTCTGGTAATTTTTGAGTTGGTGCCAACAACTAACAACTGCACAACTTTAAAATTGCCAGTACAAATAGAATTAATACTATTTTGTATTTTTTTAGTGCAGTAACTAGTTTAAAAATATATAAGTTGTAAAAAATTGAACTTAAAAATATATATTAAGACATAGAAACACTTGAGTATGCAATCCCACTACCTCAGAGTCCCACCCGCAAGTAGAAACAGCCCAAACGCCAACCCAGATCCATCCACAAAGAGAGAACATCAAGAGAATTTCTCCTACATATGTCTTTAGAATTTTCCACTAATAAGTCTCAGTCATACTGATAGACTCTCACAAAATAGTCCAATAACAAATACTAAATATCATTTTTCATATCATATCAAAAAATTTTTAACATGGAACCCTGCCACCTCAGAGTCCTAATCGCACGTAGAATCAGTCCGAACACCAATCCAGATCCATCACCCAAGAGAGAACAGCATGAGAATTTCTCCTACATATGTCTCTGGGATTTTCTGGTATGCAACCCTCCACCTTCAAGTCCCAGTCGTACTGACAGCCTCTCAAGAATCAGTCCAGTGACATACTAAAAACCAATATAGCGAAAAATCTTGAAAAATTCATAGTGCTAAGGGATATTTCATTGGATATGACAGGTACAGAAAACTCCACCTAGGAGTCCCAGTTACACTTACAGCTATTACCAGATCATTACAATTAATTTTATAAACATAAATGGTAAAAACACCATCAAAATCCAGCCATATAATTAAGAAATATACAACTATCATGTACGGAACCCACCACATAGAGTTTCACAGGAAATAAGAGGTAGCCTTTGTTCTTTCCCAAAGTCTAGTACTAATTATTATTTTTTTATTTAAATTATTGAGAAGTCTTGAGTACGGAACCCTTCTACCTCAGAGTCCTACTCTTACGTATTATCAATCCGAACATCAACCCAAATCCTTTCACCAGGACAGAACATCATGAGAATATCCCCTACATATGTTTTAGAGATTTTCCGGATTGGAACCCTCCACTTTTAAGTCCCAGTCGTATTGACAGACTCTCACAAAACAGTCCGATGACATACTACACACAAATATAGCGGAAAATCCACGAAAATTCAGCCATTGAGCTAAGAGATATATAGATAATACAGGTATAGAAACCAACACTTAGGAGGCCCAGGTATACTTACAGCCATTACCAGATCATACCAATAAATTTTAGAAACATGCACCGTAAAAAGACCATCAAAATCCAGCCATAGAGTTCAGAATTATACAATTCTTAGGTACCGAACTCAACGCATAGATTCTCACGGGAAATAAAAGTTAGGCTTTTTCTCTTCCCAAGGTCTATTACTAAATATTAATTTTTATATATTTGTAAAAAGTCTTGAGTATAGAACACTTCTACCTCACAGTCCATCTTACACGTATAATCAGTCCGAACACCAATCCAAATCCAAATACATCCACTAGGAGAGACCAGCATGAGAATTTCTCCTACATATGTCTTTGGAATTTTACTATTAATTAATTTGACTATTGGTAATTTCATTAGAAAAATTATAAATATGGAGTTTATCAAAAATAATAATAATTTTATAACATACAATAGTTGATTTTAAAACAAAGTATACTAATTTTTGACTTATTATGAGCCCTACAATCATGATAGTGATCTAAAATTTTCAACCTCAACAACAAAATCTAAATATACATACAAATGCAGTACAAATAAACAAATAATAAAATGAAAATACAACAGAAATATAAATAAATCTACAAATGTAAAAGAGTTTAACATATAAAAATATCAAATATTAAACAGAAAGTTTATAAAATCCAAATATTTTATAACATCATACTAATTGAATATTTAAAAAAATATACTCCCATTTGATAGATTTATTTATTTATTTATGTATAAAAAAATATATTTCTTTCAGTCAGGATTTGTACCCGGCTTTCCCGCTTGCCAGGCGAGCATTGTACCACTGGAACATTGCCGCTAATGATATCATTGAGCTGATACATAATATATACCACCGTCAATATGGGGTTATTTTAATCATATCTAAATTTGTTTATATATTCAGAAACTGTTTCCTGTAAATTAATAAAAAGTAAATTATGATGTACTCTAATATAATAATAACAACCAGAAGGAAAACCAACATCATACATTATGAGAAACACTTATTAAAGAAAATAGAGCGATCAAGAATGTTTTTTCCAATTTTGAATATCTTTTTTCGTTTTTGAGATATTAAGAGTCATATTGTAAAAGTATGAAAAATGCAAGCTTTTTTCGACCAGTGATGAGCTACCCGAAATATCGGAGATAGAGCCCTAGTATGAGTGAGTGAAAGTTTTAAAAGAGTCTAAAAAATGTTTTGAAAAAAAAAAATAAACCCTCTAGGACCTACCATAACCAACATATGGCAATTAATAATTAATAATAATAATAACAACCAACATTATATATTATGAGAATTTCATTGCCGTAAATTTGTAATGAGAAGATATTAAAAACTACCGAATAAATAGAAAAAAAATATTTGATTGCGATGAAATTTTGAACATTGATTGAGAAATGTCAATATATCAGACTTGTTTTTTTCCGATTTTGAAAATCTCGAGCCGTTTTTGAGATATTAGAATGTTAATCGGCATTTATGCCTGCGCTACACTACATGCTTATACCAGACACAATCATATTTAAAATTCCCAAATAATTAGAAGATATTGTTCGATTACAATGAAATTTTGTACACTGATTCAAAAAAGTCAATCAATTAGAGGTGATTTTACTGATTTAGAATATCTCAAACCGCTTCAGAGATATTTGAAGTCAAACTGGCAAAGTCTGAAAAGCGTAGAAAGACAATTTGACGAAGAATCTTAATTTTTGAAATATTTATTCCCGAAAAAAATAGAAGGAATTATCCGATCGCGATAAAATTTTACACACTTATTAAAGAAAATAGATCGATCAAGAACGTTTTTTCCAATTTTGTATATCTTCTTTCGTTTTTAAGATATTGAAAAAAATTAGAAAGTTTTAAAAAATGCAAGCTTTTTTTCGACCACTGATGAGCTACCCGAAATATTAGAAATAGAGCCCTAGTATGAGCGAGGCATATTCTTCAAAAAGTCCAAAAAATGTTTAGAAAAAAAAGTTGCTCTCTAGGACCTACGATTGCCGAGATATAAAAATTGAGTTCTGGACTTTTTTACTTGATAAAACCTTCTAATAAAATGCGTCGATTTCATCCGCCAACTTTAAAAACCCTTTGCGCCCTTAATAAAGGGATATTTGACAAACAAAAGTTGCTATACCTTGCAGAATTTTATCAGCTTTACAATGGATTTGGAAATTTTTAAATATTTTCTAAATTGTAAGAATGCGACCTCCCCCCAATTGCGCACTTTTTTCGCACCGCAAATTTACCCCCACTCATATGATCCAGAACGTGGCCGTTCCGATGGGATTCGCGCGGCCGAAGATTTTTTATCTTTGGTCCCATTGTTGGGGCTATCTTCTGGTTTTTGAATTTTTTCGATATCACCTTTGGTTCTCTCAAAAAAAATAATGGTCAAAATTTTCAACCCTTAATATCTAAGCAATGTTAAGGGATGAAACAATAAAAACCGCGGGTCATCTGCTCCTAACCTCAAAGAATATTTTACAAAAAATTTCAAAAAAATTTATCCAACCCAAACCAAAAAAAAGCGACATGAACATTCACCTCCTTAACTTTCCTTATTTTTTTAGTATATATAGATAGATAGATAGATAGAATATAGATAAATAGATAGAACAGATAGAAGATAGAATAGACTAATAAAAAATTGTTTTGAATTAAATCTAATTTATTTATTATTTCATTATGTATTTTTTCTCTTATTTATATATAATATTTATTTTGGAATACCTATTTGTCTATTAGATTTTCCTAGAAATTTTCTAACCGTCAAATAGATTTTTATTATGAAATATCTCCAAATAATTTGGAAACTTTTATCTTTACCATACAACACTTTAGGTATTGCAAAGAAACAAGGTAAGTTAAACCAAAATTGTTGATCATTTTAGTTCAATAGTTTCATTACTATTTATTTCCTTAGTCATCCCTTATTTTATATTTAAGTATTATGTTTCATGATTTATTTCATTTAATTTCAAAGATAAGTACATTCATGATATTTTCAATACCCTCAGTATATTTTAATTACTTTCAAACAACTTTAGTTCTCCAAATAACTTCAGTATATTTTATTTACTTAAATAGATTTTCAGTACATTAAATATTTTCATTATCATAAATATATTTTAAATATTGTAAAATATCAGATATTTAATTATAGTGTACAAATTTTGGGTAGTTGTTCCCCCCTCGTTTATATACTTCGATTGGAAAAGGTATAAAACGGCTTCTGCAGTCTTATATGTGGAAATAAGAGTAACTCTTTTTTCTAGTCTAGCTTTCGAATCTTTATTGATTCTTCATCAGGATTAGAAATTGAGATTTAATTAAACATTAAATATTTTGGAATAGAAGTTATCATCAGTAAAAATAATCGTACGTATCACTATAACAATGTTTAAAATAAAAAATGTAAATAAATTTAGAGACTAGAAAACTTTTGAAAATTTAAATTTTGTGGAATGCGAACCCTGTCTGCTTTATATTCAACAGCCAAAACAAAAACCTCTATCCGCAAGGCTATAATATATACATCAATTTATATGTAATGACATGTAGGTATACCAATGAAAAGGTTGTTCAAATTTCAATTCAATGAATTTGGAGAAATTTACCTTTCCGCTGGCTACAAGGCCGTCGGGATTTTTTTGCTTAATTTCCACGAGGATAAATTGAGTCGCTAGCCCATGTCGATTAACTGATACAATAGATAGCCGACATAAAAATGTCGAAAAAAATGATTTTGGATTGCGTTCTTCTGAAGCCCCATCAATGTCATGTGCTTTTCTTTCGAAGAATTAGACTTACGAAAAGCACCCGTTTTATACCTATGTATGTAGAAAATATCAATTATTACTAGTAAGTACTTGTCAATTTTAACATTCGTAGTACTGACTTTGCCTTTCAGATCAATTCTATTGATAGGGAATGGCACTGTTTTTACGAGACATGAATATTCCATTTTAATCTATTTTTAGCAATACAAATAGCCAAACAAAACACTACCAACGAGTCTGTTTATGCAATAAATTAGACCTGTAGCATCTGCTTATTATCCAAAGAAATTGTAATGTGCGACTCAATTCAGATATCTATTCACTGCTCTAAAGTAAGTGAACTACGAAATAAATACCTAATCACAACCATATTAGTATTTTTAAAAAGCTATCTATCATTAATTCGTCAATATGTGAGTGTTTCGAAAACGTATGAATCCTTAACGTAAAGTTTTAAGCTATATAGAAATAAATAACAGGAAATTTGGTATCTTGAATTATGAAGATCGGCTTGTACTATAATCTATCAATAATCCAGAAGTTGAAATAATTATCGAAATTGTATAGAAACAATGCTAACGCATTTTTAAACGGACGGCACATTTTACACAAAAACTTGTTTGATATCCATACATCTATACAAATCTATACTGACATCTATACATACAGGGTATGTCTTTTTTTTAAATGGCAGCCTCATATTTTTGTTACATTTTTAAATTTGCCTAAACATTGGCAATATATTGCAATACATATCATACACTTATCCGCAATAGTTTTTGACTTTCAATTTGTGTGTCAGAATGGCGTTGTGCATCGACCTACAATAAAAATCATAACTTTAGCACCATTCAAGATAACTTAAAAAACTTTTTTTATTTGATTCCTAATGCAATTGCGCATCTTCTCAATCAAAGTTGAACACAGCATCGATGTTGCATTGCCCACTACGATTTTTCTGAAAATAGCAAATATTTAATTGTAATAACTCGAATTTTTTAAATACAACACCCTGTATATTATTAAGCCATTGTAAGGCATTTTTAAGAGGTGTCTGTCAATATATAGTTTTGGGGTCTAATCTGTAAAGTTTGCGAGATCTTTGCAAAATAAGAAATGTTGATGAATTGTTCGTAATAAACAGGAATCGAGTAGGCCGCTGTCATAAAATTTGACTCCATCAATATATTTTGAAAATAATAATGTAAAATTAAGTTTTATGAGTAAATTCCAAGGGATACAAATCTCCACAATATCAAGAAAGGGTGAGTAATAGGAAACAGTGTAAAAATTTCAAAAAAAGGCTTCTTATAAATGTTCAGATAGATCACTATCATATTCCACACAAGCTGTTAGTCTTCTAGTGAACGACACCCGAACTTTTGCAGTCGTTGCTCCATCAGTTGAATGGAAAGCTTCCAAGATACTGTTTTTCTTGTCTTCACTAGTTGTCAGACGATCTTGGAAAACCCTTTCCTTCGCGTACCCACAAAGGAAGAAATGTATGGGAGTGAGGTCAGCAGATCGTGGGGGCCAAGGGATAGTTCCTCCTCTTTCTATCCAATGATTCGAATAAGACTTATCTAACAACTCTCGCATTATTCTATTGTAATGCACTGAAGCACCTTCGTGTTGGTCCCATATGGTCCCCTGGTGTTCAGATCCACTTCTTTTAAAATTCTGGGAAGATGTTCGCGATGAAATTGTCAATATTTTTCACCATTTATTACTTTATCGAAAAACTAGGGTATCACCAATAAATTCTTCCTCAAACATTCAGCGACCATCTCTATTTTTGCATAGTATGTTTGTTGACTGACCCTTTATTTTTAAATGTTGCTTCATCAGAAAAAATATTATCATCCTCGTCAATAGTACCATACATTTGGATACAAAATACAACTCTGTTTGCAAAATGGCTTATATACAATAACGCCAGATGTAGGTTCAGATCTTATGGTTGGAACTCATGTTTTAATATTATTCTGTTCTCACTACCTTGCAAAATATCAGTTTCCGCTGCTATTTCCCTATTACTTGAGGTAGGATTTTCTTGCAGCATTAATAAAATTTGCAGCTCATCTTGCTCGGTAATCCGACCACCAATAATTTCCTTTTTAGTATAAAACACGCTACCAGTGAGTTCAAAAACCTTTTTGAACGAAAACGCCCGTAGAGATATTGCTTCTGGAAATTTTTGTCGGTTGATTCTGCTTGCTAACAAAACATTTCTGTCAGCTTCGCCAATATCTACAGTATATCATATTCAATAATTACAGTTGAAAGAAATGAATTTTTAACAATCTGACGTCTATAATTATTTAGCATATGTATCTGTCAAATTTTACGAAAGTGGATCACTCGATTTTTCTCTGGGCAATGCAACATCGATGTTGAGTACAACTTTGATTGAGAAGATGCGCAATGGCGTCAGGAATCTAATAAAAAAATGTTTTTTTAAGTTATCTTGAATGGTGCTAAAGATATGATTTTTATTCTGACACATAAATTGAGAAGTCAAAAACTATTGCGAATAAGACAATGATATGTATTGCAATATTTTGCCAATGTTTAGGCAAATTTAAAAATTTATTGTTGATTATATTATAGGACCCTATTTGTTCGATAAAGTAATAAATGTTGAAAGATATTTACAATTTCATCGCGAACATCTTTCCAGAATTTTAGAAGTGGATCTGAATAGGACCATGTGGGACCAACACGATGGTGCTTCAGAATAATGCGAGAGTTGTTAGATAAGTCTTATTCGAATCGTTGGATAGAAAGAGGAGGTACTATCCCTTGGCCCGCACGATCTGCTGACCTCACTCCTATAGATTTCTTCCTTTGTGGGTACGTGAAGGAAAGGATCTTGGAAGCTTTCCATTCAATTGATGGAGCAATGATTGCAAAAGTTCGGGAGTCGTTCACTAGAAGACTAACAGCTTGTGTGGAATATGATAATGATCTATCTGAACATTTATGAGAAGCATTTTTTTAATTTTTACACTGTTTCCTGTTACTCACCCTTTCTTGATATTGTGGAGATTTGTATCCCTTGAAATTTACTCATAAAACTTAATTTTGTTACATTATTATTTTCAAAATATATCGATGGAGTCAAATTTTAGGAAAGCGGCCTACTCGATTCCTTTTTTTTACGAACAACCCATCAAAATTTCTTATTTTGCGAAAAATATATTGACAGAAAGCCCTTTAAAATGCCTTGCAATGCCTTTATAATATACAGGGGGTTGTATTAAAAAAAATCGAGTTATTACAATTAGTTATTTGCTATTTTAAAAAAAATCGTAGTGGGCAATGCAACATCGATGCTGAATTCAACTTTGATTGAGAAGATGCGCAATGGCGTTAGGAATCAAATAAGTTATCTTGAATGGTGCTAAAGATATGATTTTTATTGTACGTCGATGCACAACGCCATTCTGACACACAAATTGAAAGTCAAAAACTATTGCGGATAAGTCTATGATATGTATTGCAATATATTGCCAATGTTTAGGCAAATTTAAAAATGTAACAAAAATATGGGGCTGCCATTTAAAAAAAGACAACATAATTATGAATCTTACTTTGGAACATCCTGTATACTAACAAAAATATTTTTTAAATGTGCTTCATTTGTCGACCTATTGTCTAAAGAAAATCAAGTCGGTTGCTTAAATAGATCAAAAGTTATGGAGCTTGCACGCACCCCTGGGTCACCCTGTATATTTATATATAAATATAATAAAATTGTAACAGGAAGATGTCTGATCTTGAAGATATTTAAGAAAAAATAATATGGGGGTCTTTATTAGATTAACAGAACCCAAAACAAAAATGTTTAGATTTTTTGGCTGTCTGTCTGTATGTTTGTACGCGCATCACGACGTATTGCTAGAGGTCTAACTTAGAATATAGGTTCCATTTTACCACGTCTGTCTGTATGTTTGTACACGCAAAAACTAGTTTAACAATAAATTCACATAACTGACAAATGTATGTTATCAAATGGCTAACTGAAATTTAAAAAAAAAATCTTATTTGCTTCCAAAGAGACGAGTATTTGGCAAAGTACCTACAGGTTTAAAATACCTATTGAGAATGCTCCTCGAAACGGGAAGAACATTGTATTCCATTTACTAGTAAACTAAAACCCAAAATTATTATCAGTCCTATATATCATTATAGAAACATTCCGAAGTGATTATTACAATAAAAGTCAATTTGCAATACATTGGCATAAACAAACAACAATGTAGTTCTCGATCGTCTTGTTCGGGATTAAAGCTTACGGTGGATCGAGTTCAAAGTCAAATAGAGAATCGTCTCGAGCTCGAATTGAGAATGACAGAAAAAAATTATAAACTTGCACACAAGATAGTCACCAAACTCCTACTTTCTGTGATACAAGAGGTAGAAAAAGGTACATATAAAATTTCTGAATGAAAATTTACATAATATATATTCTGAAATAGGAATTATTTTTAATTTGCACTAGATTCGGCTTATTTTCAGTCTGCAAAGTCTCTAATGGGATGGATGCATTTGCAACAGGCAATCAATTACAGCAGATTTTGAGGTGAAAACATAATTTGTTGACAGTCCTGGTGATTTCCCGCAGGCGAAGCAGCGGACAACAGCTGGTTTTAATTTCATATGTGATGCAAATTTTTGGTCTTTTATCCTTGACAGAAATATTCCGGTATATGCCGATTGAGCACAATCCCTTTTTAACCCATGGGGTGCCGAAATCAACATAAATTTTGATCGGCCGGTGGAGCGCAACCGATTAAGATATCGTAAATGAAGATTTCTACTCAATCGGTATGTGCCCAAATGTTCTCGATGAATATTTAGCTGCTGAAGGGATTCTTGTAAATATTGAGAGCGGTTATGCTATGAATTTAAAAAAGCCAACCAATATTGAAAATAGATTATTTCATAGACATCAAACCAACCATCTCATCCATTCAAAAAATGTAATTACTGTTCTTCATCATTCTTCATCTACTCATAAGAAATATGAGAAATGTATTTGACAAATAGCAATATTTATACACGCAGTAATCAAAGTTTCAAGAATAAGCGACATACAATCAATGCAAGCTCGAATAAATAACGACTTATCTAAAACAGAACGAAATATCTCTTAGATGACTAGCGGCAGTATACCCACGTTAGTTAGATTGTCGGTTATTTCAATTGCCAGTTATCCCGGTTCATTTTTTCGATTGTCAACGTTCTATATAAATCATTCATTCTAGGCACGGTAACTAATTCAAGAGTAAACGATGAATGCAGGCTACAATTGTTTGAAGCTGATAACTAAAATAATAAATAATACTATCTGTAAGCCTCATATTCTATCATCATTAAGGCTGTTCGAGCAGTAGTTTGGGACGGTTTGATAACTGTTTAAAATGCGCATGTGCGGTTTGAAACAGTTTTCAAGTGGTTTGGGATTTTGTTGCTCGAACACCAAACTGCAGTTTGCAAACTACCCCTTCCACTTTCTTACATTTTCGTCGTCATAGAGAGAGAACATCAATGAAAGACTGATGGACAAAACACAAACCAGGGTTTAGTTTAGGACTGTGGTAGTGAAAAAGATTTCTCCAACAACAGAGAGCACTATACCCTAAGAAGAAGAAGACGCTTCAACTGCGCCTTTCTCAAATTGAGTCCGGACTAGTTTGGAAATCGTCAAACTACTGCTCGAACATCTTACTAGTAGTTGGGAATAAATTATTCATCGTAAACTGAAGTGCGCAGGCGTCTGACGGTTTGGGACTGGTTTGAACCGCTACTCGAACACCCTTATTATAATTGATTATATACGATAAGACATGTAATCAAACACTTTCTATACATATTTGAACTTCCAATATTTCATTGACGAGCAGAACATTTAAACATATTATGCTCCACTCGGAACTGAATTGCCTACATCTCTAGTAGAGGACTTTTAACAATAAAACATAATTATTGATTTGATAGTTTATTTATTAACAGGTAAGAACTTGACAAAGCTGTATGTATTGGTAATATAAATAACTTTAAAAATTAGGACCGACTTCATTAGATGAATAAAAAAAAAATTAACAACACACAATGTAAGAATCAAAAAGATTTTGAAATTGGGACCAAGACATGAAAATTATCAGCTATAACAGACTCGTCACACCAACTTCAAAATATCTATGATTATTACATTATATATTGATATTTTATTCTTTTTAGTGCATCATAAGTATAATGAAGTCGGCCCTAATTATTTAAAAATAGTTATTTATTTCACAATTTTGAGTGACCATAGTAAATAACTCAAACCTACGCAGTATGGAGAATCGAGTTCTACTAGACAGTAATTTTATTATAGAAGGAAACCCAAATGAATACTAGAAAAATTTATGTGTCGAAATAATAAGTGTTTCATGTTCTATGATAAAAATGACAGTTGTCATGTATTACTATTATTGAGATATGAAATAAAGATGTAAAGCAGACAAGAGATTTTTCAATAAAATCAGTAAGAATCCTAATTAAGACGTGAATATTTCAAGCGGTTATGGGCCCAGGACGTGGTTCTACTGCGAAATAAAGAATAAGGAGTAATATAGGAAGTTTGCAGATGAAAAAGTATAATTGAACGTAAGCATAACGTTTGATGAAACACTTGAAAATGGCAGCCGCCGTAGATAGATTGAGGGAAGTAGAAGTACTTACGAGAAGTAATTATTACCCATGGTCTAGGAGAATTAAAGCTAGTCTTTGCCCGATGCGCTGGTGGGAAGCAATTGAAACCAGGTTACCCAGATCAAACATACCCAAACGAAGAAGAATAGACACTGCAACATCCACAAAGAAATGAAGATTGTCTTAATTATGTAATCCTGCGATCTCAATTTATATAATGTAGACCAGTGTACAACGACTATAAAAGCTTGGAACAAACTGAAAGAGATACATATGAAGCTTGACGTTATCCAATTTGTCGATATATTGGAAATCGGCCCTTAATCTAAAAAAATAAACATGATGCGATGCTCATGCTATATAGGTAAAGTCACGAAACTGATGGTAGAAGCGGAGTCGGTGACAAAAAGCAAGGATAATAAGATGGATGCCATGACAGCGGCATTTATGATTCGTGGGTTGAAAGGTGATTACAAATATGATCATCTAGTAAACTCATCCCACAGGTCAATTAGATGATAATGAAATTACAGTCAAATTGCTTTTTGAGGACAGCCAAAAAGAAAGAAGACAATAACGTAAAAGTTTGTAAGTCAAAATACCAGCAAAGAAGTTTTAGAAATGATCATCAGAAGATGCATAAGAACGACTAGCAATACGCAAAAGGTGAGAAGAGATACTAATGCTATGCATTTAGCTAAGCCATATAGCAAACAAATGTCCAAAATGAAATAAAAGTGATGTTAACGTTAAAAAATTCAGGGTAAGAAAATCTGAATTTGAAGAAAAAGATGATAACGAAGAAGTAGCAAAGACAATTAACTCGTGAAAAGCACGAACTAAAATCAACCTGAAAGTAGCAAGAGCTTTCAACTAACTCTGAGCAAGATCCAGGGGTGTGGTTTTTCTACTCAGGAGCAAGTCAACATCTCACATGTTACAGAGATAGGTATTCTACAACATTTTGATGATTTTATCTGGGATAGTTTTTTAGGCAGATGGATGGAAAGCCAAAGTGAAGGGCAAAGGAACAGTTATCTAGAAGTTACAGAAAAAGTGCTTAAAGATCTAATTGAAATTGAAAGATGTGTATTTAGTTCCAAAAGCCAAAGATAACTTGATGTCAGAGAGACAATTTGATATAAAATAGGATATCAGATAACAACAGTAATCAATTGTTAGAAAATTAGTGACAAAGATGGGGAATTTCTGATAAGCTATTCGAATGTGAAGGAGCAAATTTATTTAACTAAAGAAGAGTTTAACGAAGAGGGATATCATGCAAAGAAGATGAAGGAAGTGAAGAATCCCAAGAAATAAAGCCTTGGCACATGGCATGAATGATTTGGTCACATGAAGCAACTACCAGACGAAAGTAAGGTTTCCGAAAAAAAATAAATTATTCAACATGAAATTCAAGAAAAAGCCTTTCCAGAAAGTGTAAGAAAATCAGAGGAAGTGTTGGAAATGGTATACATAATATTTGTTTTCTGTAACAGAACCTGTGCCAGATGGAAGTAAATATTTCATCACATTTCTAGACGACAATTCAAGATTCAGTGGAAGAAAAAATCAGCCTTGATGAATTTCAAAAAATATATAAGAGTCTAAATTAAGGTCTGCTGCAGGTAGCTAGAAGCTTAATAATACATGCAGGATTGCCTAAGATGTTCTGGCCATGAGCATTAAAGCATACCTACCAATTAATTAGGAAACCGAATCAGATCTAGAGTAATTGAAAACAAAACCCCTTTTGAGTTGTGGTTTAGAAGAAAATTGAATAGCAAAGACTTCAAGTTCATTAAATTATTTGGATGAGAAGTATGGATTAGAAATAACAAGTTCATTAAAGTGTTTGGATGTGAAGTATGGATCAGAAATAACGAACTAACAAAATTCGATGCCAGAGCAATAATATAAATCTACATGGGTATACATCCAGGTGTCAATGAAGTAAAAATATGGGATATTCAACAAAAGAAATTCAATGTTGATTCGGTTCAGACATACATACTGTTTTAATCTTAAGACTAAATGGATTTGAAACTTAGAAGATAATACCAAGACCATCCAGGAAAAAGAATAAATGAATATGGTGAACAGCTCGACATAAACTCCGCATAACTGAATAGTAAATTGAATGATATGTTTTTCATGGCGCAGCCACCGAGATGTGAAGTAGCCGATCCATCTAAATATGTTTGTAAGCTTAGCAAAAGATTATATGGATTGTCACAGAGTGCCCATAATTGGAATGGAGAACTGGATTCCAAACGAAGAGAAAAAATCCGTCCGAATTTAACCTGTGTATGTATATCGCAATAATTTTATTATAGCATTTCATGTGATGATTTCATAATTGTTGGAATCAAACCAGAAGATGACTTATTTAAGAAACAAATAAGACAATTCTATGAAATCAAAGATTTGGGAAGAATTGAATATCTGTTAGGAGTAGTTATTGATTTTCAAAACACTAATGAAGTTATTTTACACCAATCTTATTATTTCAATGACATGCTTCAGCAATTGAGAATTCAGGAAGAAATGAGGGAGTTATAACACTATTGCAACCTGATTACAAACTACAAGAAGAAAGCCCAGAATGTTGTGGATACATATACAGATCAACTACAAAAGCTTAGCACCTGGTTAATTACACGAGACCATATATAGCCTTTGCAGTGAGCACCTTGTCCAGAAAGGATCAAAATCCTACAAGAAAAGATTGTTCAAACGTCAAATATTTGATGAGATACCTGATAATTATTGGTAGTTTTTAAATTTAGCTATGAGATACCAGAAGATAGGAGCCCCTCTAAATATTTTTATAGACGCTGATTGAGCATCAACAAATGGATATGTTATCAGTTTAGCAAGTGGGCCAATCTTCGAATCGGAGGTATTATCTCAAAGGATTGATGAGAGAGATAATCTTATCCCAATATGTAATGATATATGATTATCAATGAAGTGCTCCATATTGTGTGATAAAATTGACAGAATAGAGATGTCATTTGTCATTTACTATTATTATTGAGATGATATAAAATAAAAGAAAACTAGAGATTTTTCAATAAAATCAGCAGGAGGATTCTTTTCATCTCAAGAATTCAAATGACAAATTATTATTTACTCAATAATTCTATTTTCGACAAGAACAAATATTTGTTGTGGAATGCTGTTATTAGTTAATAAAAACAAGAAAAAAAGTGAGAAAAACAAGCTAATTGGGTTCGAACCTACATCGTTGCAAATAACAATCGACCACTATAAGCCTACACCACAGTTACTATAGATTTTATAAGAATTAGTTCTTTTTTAAATGTAAAGATTCATTATACAAGGCATGAGTTTATAAAAGTGCCCTTATCTCAAAAATTCGATTATTAATAAGAAGGCAATTACTTCAGATTTATACCTTTTATATTGATAAACAACTTTAAAATATTTTAAATTAATAGAGCTGTTTCAGAAATGAGTGAAACAAAATTTCTCCCATCTCAGAGACCGAACAAGATACAAAAAACTTTGTTATATTTATTTTATGTTTTCAAGTGTTTTAAGAAATCATATTCTATACAAGACGTAAATGAATGATTCAATTTCGCTCTCAGACTCGTGGGGTTAACAAATCACATAGAAACCATCTCCATCAAACATGTTAATACTAATCCACATATCTACTAGAATTCCGGAGGGTTTGAACCAAATGAGTAATGAGTATTCAATAAATTGTTTGAGCTCAAATCTTTTAGTTTAAAGTTGTAAATTATTAAATCGTCGAATAATTAGATTTCAAAGTCATATCATTGAGGTTTTGGTCTGAGTGTTAATTTACTAGGTATATATATTTTTTTCTAGTGGATCCCCGCAAACTTTGTCGTGCCTCGAATAGCTATATATACCCATTTTCATGGCGATCGGTTAAACATTGTAAAAGAACGCGACGTGGATAAATAATGACACCCACGTTGAGTTACGGATATTTTTATTCGTTCTCTGTGCGTTGTGCGCAAGCAGATTTTTCGGACCTGTGCGTTTGCTCAAGACGTGTTGTATGTATTTTTTTGTTGAGCAAAGACCAAAAAACGCTCTTCAATTTAAGTCAAAGGTACTGAAACAACGTAATTAATTTACAAAGCCCATAGCAGAAGGAAATATAATAATTTATTGATGTTTATGAACGTTAATATTCATGTATCATCTCTAATCAGATAAAAATCAAATCAATCAATTCTTTATAAATGTTCAAGCACAACTTTTCTCGAAAATATCTTTTTGGTAGGTACATCAGGAAAATTAAATAACAGAACTTTTAACATAATAAAATAGGTGTTATAATTTATTCATTTATTTCAACCCTAGTTAGATAAACTAATCAACTCAATAAGTTCTTAATAAATGTTCAATCACAACTTTGCTCTAAAAACTTATTGGGTCTCTCAGCACACTTTAGGTACCTAGTACTAACACAATAAAGGAAAAAAAAAACTACAAAATTACAAAACGAAAGTCATTGACTTAAGGATAGAAACCTATAGCAATAGCACAAATTGTAAAACTCACGGATTAGTTATAAATAAGTAACTTTTTGCTTGAAAATAAGACTATGCACTGGAAATAATAATATAATTTGCTTGATTAACCTTGAAATATAAACACAAGCATACAGCGTGAAACAAACGAAATTTATTTACAGACAACAGGTTATTGCAAGAATCATAAAAAGTAGTCGTTTCAAGAGATGAAGATACCCTGTTTTTGTGAAATAAACACGTACAATTCAGTTTTTTTATGTTGGTACACGTAGCATGGATAGACAAAAGACATATCGATGTTCTATTTATAATTAATTCTAGATTTCCATTTTAACTGCATAGAAAATCAAATACTGGCAAAATGTCATCAATAACAAACTAACAATCTGATATTGATCTATCCAAATATGCTTTATAATCATTTTGTGAATTACGTGGGTACTCGATTATCCGGACATGCGGCTTCTTTGATAAAGAACGTTCAAAAGCAAAGCAGCAGGGAGAGGCGGCAAGATTTTGATTTTTTGTAGTTTTGAGTGATACAAGTTTTAAGTTTCAAGATATTTTATTCAGAAAATTTTGTTTTATATACTGACTGACTGTAGTCAATCGCTATGCTCTTCCGTTAAAAAAATATTTTGATTTTAGTGAGTTTTATTCATTTCTTTGATTTAAATAAATATATACTTAATATTGTGTATTAAAACTTGAAAGCTATCCATATGACATGGTAAAGAGGCTAAAAGATAACCATACGCAAGCGAATTATGTTAATTTTGTTGTTAATGTAAAATGTGTAAAAATCGATTTTCTTCATGTATTCAATTATCCGGATAATAATAATTAATCGGCATAATCGGGTATCAACTGTACTTCAATCAAAGTAAATATATTATCAAATTTACAATTTGATTTCATGTAATAAAGCAAGCATAACACAGATATAAGTATAGAAAATTTTCTTTTCACTCATACATCGCCCGCAGTGAGCAATGTACTGTTCAAATCGGTGATTGTAAAAATGTGTTTACCCACAACGCGTATTGGTATTTCATTTCGAACAGTGGCCGAATAGAAATACTCAGGCATTTTTATTTGCCTACGCCGCATTCTGGATAGAAAAATAGGTCAGTAGCCGAATACTGACAACATATAATTCCTTGTCATCCTTGTTTTGAAAATTATTAATTGAAAATAAATTGTCTCGTAAATTGTAGTTATTCAGAATTTTCTAGCGAGATTTCAAATGGAAATGTTGAATAAGGGGTCCGTTATAACGGAAATGTATTTCTTTCTAACGAAGTATAAAGCCTTGCGAGAAAATATATACCTTATATATGGATACCTACACATATCAAGATTTAAAATTCCAACTTCCCTTCGGAATTTAACTGTGATAAGCATAATATGTACATTGTATATACAATAGTTAGCGGAATAATCGTTAGCATTCTTTTACAATCCGTTCGAATAGACAATAGAGCATTATTAATTATTATAAAATGCGTGGGAGTTGATCTCGAGCACATTGACTTCTACTAATTCTATTGGCGTTCTTTTCCTCTTTGTTATAATCGGTACGTACCATCTGTAACCGCACATTATGACGGTACTCTTTGAGATTCTACTTGAGGGGTCACAAGAAATATTACAAAATACGTCACTTTGTATGGTTTCTATGACAGTTTTGCTGTCGCCCATCCCACAATAATCCAATATTTTAATTATCTATATTATTTGTTGTTGTTATTCGCAGTTCTTGACTGAGGAGAGATTATCTAAGAAAAACAAATGAAAGTTGACAACATATAGATTGTATTTTGTTCTGTTATAAACTGAAGGTGAAGTCCATTGAAATAAACACATTACATTATTCAAATTCCCCATCTCTTTTTGTATGCAATACTTTTCAACAGGCTGCCCAAATACTGTGATATATTTATGTACGTATGTAAACCAATAATTCAACGCAAATGCAGAACAATAATTATTGTACCATATCTATACCACGTTTCACATTGAGAATGCAGCGGGTATAAGCAATGTATTTTAAATGGGGAAACTGCACACAGTGTCGCCGTTCTTTATATTCATTGTTTATTATCATTAATTACTAAACATACAAATGTTGCGACAGATACAATTTAAACCCATGCGGCGAAATGTGCCTGAGACAGGAACTCATGGTTGGTCGAGCCCGGCATAAAAACGCGCTGGCAAGGATGGACACCACACTGCATTTTCAGTTTGAAACGCACTATAGAGCAGCCTGATCTGCCAAACTCATACGGTGATATATCCAACTTCTTTGTGCAAGGTAATAATTGGTTATTACTTTTTATATTTAAGATGTCGTGGTAGATTCGAACTGTCCACCACAATCTTTAATTACAATTTTTGTAATATTATGAGAGCAGATGTCGTTAAGGTTTCTATCAGCCACTCTAGAAATACGTAATGTGCACTAAATTCAGCCGTCAAAAATTTAAAAAATCCAACTAGGCTGATTCCTTGAATCAAGGTGATATAAGAGCAATGGATGTTTTTTGAGAGGTAATTGGTAGTCAGAATTAGCATTGCAATCATTATTAATAGACGGTTTCATTTTTCCTCAAGATTTATTATATTTGATAGGTATTTTTTTTACCTTGGGCATTCTAAATGAAAAAGCGATCTGCCAATTTCACGAAACTTATGGAAACTTATAGAAATCGTTCCAGTTATATTAATCGGTTGGAAGTTGGAAAAAAGAATTTGATTTTCTATTATTCACAAGGGTATATCCACATACTTTAAATAGATCGATCATATTTCACAAAATAGGTAACTGAGGAAAAACTTTTATTAGAAATGCCAAATTATTAATTCGAATCTTTATAAAATATGGAATATTTCGAGAAATATTTTATCTAAATGAGAAATAACAGCGCACTCATTTCTAACAGATTTTATTTTGAAACGCTACCTACCGGATAATGAAGTACTTTTTTCACATTTTAATCAAACCTCAACATCGACACTCGGAAAAGGTAAATTATCGTCCACGCAGGTAATTAATTAAAGTTGTTGTCATTGATTAAAAAACGATTACAAACAAAACGAATAATTTCCTTAATTAATGTGCTACGTAATCAGCATACAACGTATGATTCAAATTTTTCAGAGAGGCTATATACCATACTTCGCAATTAAAAGGGCATTTTTTTATCTACAGAAGATATCTGGGAAGATTTATACAAGGTTTTAGAATACGTAGAGTAATTGTATATCAAGAAACTTCTATATTCATGAATGCTCCCAGGAAGCGTTAATCAATGATCGACGAAAAACATGAAATATATCTAGTGCCACAAATACTAAAAAATAAAAAAGACCTGAGCATTACAAACTTACAGAAATTAGAACCAAAAGCAGTTAGAAGAAGACAAATTTCATTGTATAAAATAAAGTCGCTATCCGTTCCTGTTTGTCTCCTCATTTTTATTTCTTCGGGTTCTTCTTCTAAGCCCCGCATACGGTTTTTGACTGTCTTTTAGAATTTTTTTCGCAGATGGTTTATATGCTTATACATTATTATACATAATAATATTTTTATATTGAAAAAAATAAGATGTTTTTCAATCAAGTCGCTAAAAAATCGGCTTTCGGTTGCTTTTATGGCTTACGCTGACTAAACCTTCAAGATAAGTCAAAATATTCCACCTACTATAGAACTGGACTTTTCCAAATATCCTCTTAGGATAACACAACAGTCTACTTACTGAATTTGTTATAACATTCTATGTCCGCTGCATTTGGGATTTTTAAAATTCCGTGGAGATATGTACTTACATATATACAAACTATACAGAAGAACAATATATAGTTAAATAGGGCACCCAGGTGATTTTCCGCGGGCGACGTAGCGGAAAATAACTTGTTTTGAATAAAAATTTTCCTAAGGCTAAGGAGCGAAACAGTACCGACCTCGATCGAATCTGTATTAAAAAAAACATGCCCGTCTTCCCAAAAACAGCGTCCAATGGTGGTGATCGAGAAATATTTTCACAAAAATCTAGAATTTCAAGTGCATTGAGGGACATTTAATTTTTACATGAGACAAATAATATTTAGATGAATGATTTGATGTAATGAATAAGAGTGTTGAGGAGCGCCAAGTCTAATTTATCCGTGACTTAAAGGTTGACTATCTCAATGTTCTTATCTTTATGGTCTTTCAGGTAGTTCATTGGAATTATTGCTACTGATAATTTTTTAAATTGGGGGCGTCTCTTGATCTATAATACATTTTTGAATAAAGTAACCAGCCTACAGATACGTCTAAGAACAAATAATATGATTATTAATTTGATACGATATAAGAGACACGCTTTTGAGAATTTACGTGTCTCATATTACTGATACTAGGAGTTTCACTTTAATTCTTATTATCGACAAATCTCCTACGACCAGAATGTCTTATCAATCAGCCCTTGGTGCAACAACATGTTTGAACAACCTGTCTACCTACAATATCCGCCATCTGTCCATCGACCTATCTCAATAAAGCATTTCGTGTAGGTATCTACCTGAAACCTGATCAAGTCTTCTGGCTCTTATTCATGCAAACAGTGAATTTTGATCTCATTACATACAGATTTGCGTTTGAACTTACTGTTAGAGAGAAAAAAAACTAGGCCAAGGCCCAAGCTAACGAAGTGATGACTTAAATAAATTCAATAGATTTGATTCAAAATTTAAATGATATGCAAGGAAAATATCAACAATATCGTAGATTTTTTCTGTTTCTCAAAAGATTCTAAATTATTCAGCTTCAAATATCCATCAAATTGTAAATACCATCATCGCCAATATATCTTTGAACTTTCTATATAGTTATAGTGTATTGACATTTTTCTACGTCCCGGAATCAGTCCGAAAGAACAATGTAACACCATTCCCTGAAGCAATCCAGTGCAAGGCCATCTAACGAAATCACCCATAATAATACTGGTGTAATAATATTCCGAGTTCAATAGCTGGAATCAAGCAAATAATGCATGGAAAAATAGCAATCAAGGTAGTCAGAAATAATTAGAATCGAGAGAATGAAGTATGAGGTGCAAGAATTAAACATTAAATTACCTGATGGTAAATAGTGTTAATAAATTCATTTCATAATATTGATTATAATAATCTATTCCATGGCAGAAATGGAGAATAAGTAATTGAGATATCTCCTTTATATTCTAGTGAATGTTACGAAAATTCCTTGATATTTAACATTGATATGTTGATAAAACTTTCAATTCTAATTGGCATATTATTTATTAAAAAGAATGCTTTCTCGATACTGTTGCAGTTCCATAGGTGAGCAAGTTTTTTTATCATATTTTTTCAAAGATAAATCTAGTACTATACCTATACCGCAATGCATGTGTTATATCTAAAAATTGCGGAATAATAGACTAGTACAGATGTCCATAAAGTTAGCAGAGCAAGGTCAGCAGATCACAGGTTTCTTAACATCATTATTAAAGGCTAATTAGATGCTAATTAAGTGCGAAAACCGCGATTTAAATGCTTTTCAACTTTTTCCGGAAATTGAAGATCTGCTAACTTTAGATAAAATTAGCAGATCATGGCCAAAAATCATAGTATACTCATCGAAATCATCGAAAAATCTAATTAAAAATTAAAGGCTCATTAAATGCTCTGAGAAAAAGTGAAAAACATTTTCGATTTTTTTATTTTTTGATTTTTTTCGGGCAAAGTTTGAAATCAGCAGATCAAGACCGGAAATCATACTATACAGCTCAGAATCGTTGTAAAACCTAATTGGTAATTAAAGGCTTATTAAATGCTCTGGGAAAAAGTCAAAATTTTATTGAAAAAAAAATCAAAAACTATTTATTTTTATTTTTTTCTGACAAAGATCGAACTCAGCAGACCAAGGCAGGAAATCATAGTATACAGCTCGGGATCGTTGTAAAACCTAATTGTTAATTAAAGGCTCAATAAATGCTCAAAGAAAAAGCACACATCAATCGAAACGCCCACTTATTTTTTTGAAAATTTGGGATCTGCTAACTTTAGATGAAGTTAGCAGATCATGGTCGAAGATCATAGTATACAGATCGGTATCGTTGTTAAACCTAATAATTAATTAAAGGCTCATTAAATGCTCTAAGATAAAGTCCGAAACATTTCCGAAGAAAAATTGTTTTAATTTTTTTCTTGACAAAGTTCGAGCTCAGCAGATCATGGCTGAAAATCGTAGTAAACAGATCGGGATCGTTGTAAAAACTTATTTTTAAATAAAGGCTCATTGAATGCTCTGAGAAAAAGTCAAAAATTTATTGAAAAAAATTTCAAAAACTATTTATTTTTATTTTTTTCTGACAAAGATCGAACTCAGCAGACCAAGGCAGGAAATCATAGTATACAGTTCGGGATCGTTGTAAAACCTAATTGGTAATTAAAGGCTCAATAAATGCTTAAAGAAAAAGCACACATCAATCGAAACGCTCACTTATTTTTTTGAAAATTTGGGATCTGCTAACTTTAGATGAAGTTAGCAGATCATGGTCGGAGATCATAGTATACAGATCGGTATCGTTGTTAAACCTAATAATTAATTAAAGGCTCATTAAATGCTCTAAGATAAAGTCCGAAACATTTCCGAAGAAAAATTGTTTTAATTTTTTTCTTGAGAAAGTTCGAGCTCAGCAGATCATGTCTGAAAATCGTAGTAAACAGATCGAGATCGTTGTAAAAACTTATTTTTAATTAAAGGCTCATTAAATGCTCTGAGAAAAGTCATAATATATTATTGAAAAAAAATTCAAAAACTATTTACTTTTATTTTTTTCTGACAAAGATCGAACTCAGCAGACCAAGGCAGGTTTTACAACGATTCTGAGCTGTATACTATGATTTCCGGTCTTGATCTGCTGATTCCAAACATTTCCCGAAAAAAAAAAGAAATGTTTTACTCTTTTTCTTAGAGCATTTAATGAGCCTTTAATTAAAAATAAGTTTTTACAACGATCCCGATCTCTTTACTACGATTTTCAGCCATGATCTGCTGAGCTCGAACTCTGTCAAGAAAAAAATTAAAACAATTTTTCTTCGGAAAAGTTTCGGACTTTATCTTAGAGCATTTAATGAGCCTTTAATTAATTATTAGGTTTAACAACGATACCGATCTGTATACTATGATCTCCGACCATGATCTGCTAACTTCATCTAAAGTTAGCAGATCCCAAATTTTCAAAAAAATAAGTGAGCGTTTCGATTGATGTGTGCTTTTTCATTGAGCATTTATTGAGCCTTTAATTACCAATTAGGTTTTACAACGATCCCGATCTGTATACTTTTATTTCCTGCCTTGGTCTGCTGAGTTCGATCTTTGTCAGAAAAAATAAAAATAAATAGTTTTTGAATTTTTTTTCAATAAAATTTTGACTTTTTCCCAGAGTATTTAATAAGCCTTTAATTACCAATTAGGTTTTACAACGATTCTGAGCTGTATAATATGATTTCCGGTCTTGATCTGCTGATTTCAAACTTTGCCCGAAAAAAAATAAAAAATTAAAAAATCGAAAATGTTTTTCACTTTTTCTTGAAGCATTTAATGAGCCTTTAATTAAAAATAAGTTTTTACAACGATCCCGATCTGTATACCATCATTTCCTGCCTTGGTCTGCTGAGTTCGATCTTTGTCAGAAAAAAATAAAAATAAATAATTTTTGAATTTTTTTCAATAAAATTTTGACTTTTTGTCAGAGCATTTAATGAGCCTTTAATTAAAAATAAGTTTTTACAACGATCCCGATATGTTTACTACGATTTTCAGACATGATCTGCTGAGCTCGAACTTTGTCAAGAAAAAAATTAAAACAATTTCTCTTCGGAAATGTTTCGGACTTTTTCTTAGAGCATTTAATGAGCCTTTAATTAATTATTAGGTTTAACAACGATACCGATCTGTATACTATGATCTCCGACCATGATCTGCTAACTTCATCTAAAGTTAGCAGATCCCAATTTTTCAAAAAAATAAGTGGGCGTTTCGATTGATGTGTGCTTTTTCTTTGAGCATTTATTGAGCCTTTAATTACTAATTAGGTTTTACACCGATCCCGAGCTGTATACTATGATTTCCTGCCTTGGTCTGCTGAGTTCGATCTTTGTCAGAAAAAAATAAAAGTAAACAGTTTTTGAAATTTTTTTCAATAAATTTTTGACTTTTTCTCGGAGCATTTAATAAGCCTTTAATTACCAATAAGGTTTTACAACGATTCTGAGCTGTATACTATGATTTCCGGTCTTGATCTGCTGATTCCAAACATTGCACGAAAAAAAAAAAGAAATGTTTTACTCTTTTTCTTAGAGCATTTAATGAGCCTTTAATTAAAAATAAGTTTTAACAACGATCCCGATCTGTATACTATGATCTGCGACCATGATCTGCTAACTTCATCTAAAGTTAGCAGATCCCAAATTTTCAAAAAAATAAGTGGGCGTTTCGATTGATGTGTGCTTTTTCTTTGAGCATTTATTGAGCAGCCTTTAATTACCAATTAAGTTTTACACCGATCCCGAGCTGTATACTATGATTTCCTGCCTTGGTCTGCTGAGTTCGATCTTTGTCAAAAAAAAATAAAAAAAAATAGTTTTTGAATTTTTTTTCAATAAAATTTTGACTTTTTCCCAGAGCATTTAATAAGCCTTTAATTACCAATTAGGTTTTACAACGATTCTGAGCTGTATAGTATGATTTCCGGTCTTGATCTGCTTATTTCAAACTTTGCCCGAAAAAAATCAAAAAATTAAAAAATCGAAAATGTTTTTCACTTTTTCTCAGAGCATTTAATGAGCCTTTAATTTTTAATTAGGTTTTTCGATGATTCCGATGAGCATAGTATGATTTTTGGCCATGATCTGCTAATTTTATCTAAAGTTAGCAGATCTTCAATTTCCGGAAAAAGTTGAAAAGCATTTAAATCGCGGTTTTCGCACTTAATTAGCATCTAATTAGCCTTTAATTATGATGTTAAGAAACCTGTGATCTGCTGACCTTGCTCTGCTAACTTTATGGACATCTAGTACAGTTGAGGACAGTAGAATAAATTAAAATGTTGAGATATTTTTTGTGTAACAATAGTAAAATGGGGTAGTTAAAACTATCAAAGAAGAATGATAATTTATGTAGATATGATAATTTATTTAAATTAAGAAAAGGGAAAGCAGAAATCATAGATTCAAAAGTTGAATATACATAGCCTCATGTTATAGTAAACAAAAACAGATTTGATGTCATTATTAGGTTATTTACACTGAATGTGGGTGCAAAGATAGCCTTCATATGATTTATTCATATAGGTAAGAATATAATATTTTTGTTTTGAAAGTATTCATTCGAGTACTACTGGCATATTAACTATTTATGTCACTTTAAGAATACTATCTGAGAGATTATATCTTTCAGCGATTATATTTTGTCAAATAAAGATTCTCGTTGTGATAAACCACAATCTCGTAAACTAACGCATTCTATAAAAATTTTGAGATTGAAAACTGACAATAGGGTTAAACCTAATTGCTTCATCAAGCGAAACAACTGACGAGAAAACTGCAACGAGACGTCATGAGTATTAATAATAATAAATAATGGCGACGTAATCAGAGTTGTTCTAACTTTTCTTATGAACTCAAGATAGTTTCATTATCTGTAAAACACTGGCAGTAGGTACTTTTAGATACTTAGGTAGATATAGAGGGAGTGCCTTTTTTTTCTATTAGGCAATTAGTCAAATCCAGACTCCCCAAACAAAAGGCCAATTTCCATCAAGTCTTATTATGTTTTTATAGTCGAATTATAAAATAACGTCTCCTAGAAAGAAATTGAGACAGTCAATTTGTAAAGAATTTTTAAATTGCTTCTACATATTAATACGTGAAGATTATGCACCCCTGCACCTTATTTTAAGAATAATGCGGTCACAGAGGAATATGAGATTTGGAATAGTTGAAGCTTGTATGGCGAAGGTGTGCACCAAGCTAAAAATACATTAAATTGAATATAGTAAATTTACGTCAACCAGAAGTTTTTATTTATCGATGTATAAGATCATAAAAATAAATGCTCTGGTGGTGTAATGGTAACGTACTTGCCTTTAGTACAGCTGACCCAGGTATTTCTTAATAGCCAAATTTAAAAACGATATCCAATAATTATAGAGAGGAATAATCTTTGACAGAAGAAACTCAATAGTATTCAAATTTAATTCTCAGTTAAAAAGTAGAGTGACAGCCAAGTTGAGTAGGTGCCTAGGACCTAGACCTAGCCAGTATTATTAATAATATCATTACATCTCTTTACATTTATCAAAGAGTCGATGATTGCCTCATATGTATTTTTCATGTTGTGAATAACATGACTTCGTAGAAGAGAGAAAATTTGCATAAAAAAGTACCAACATTTGAAAATGTTCCATCAAATTTTAGTTAGTTACTTAGTTTAGTTGAAGAAAAACAGAAAAGTTGGATATTTTACCCTTCACTGACGATTGAATACATAAGGTAACAAGGCCATGGATGATAAACGACTAATCTATCTTATGGTTTAGACAAAATATTATTTCGTAATTACAACTATTTCTTCTATTTATCGTACAGAATTAATTGTACACAATATTTTTATTTTTCTACTGCTATCTTAGTTAGCTAAGTAAGAAGGAAAGTACCTATTATAATCATGTAAAATTTTTGTTAGGTTCTTAACACTACAAATAACATCATTTCATCCATTTTATTGTCCGTTTGTCTGCTTGCGCCAAGATTATCTCGCAAACGGATGGATCAGTTTTGCTGTTTACTTCTTTGTTTTGTAAATTAGCAACACCGCAAAGATGTTGATGATTTTTTTTTTAATTCTTTTTTTTTTGGAAGCTCCTGGTCATCCTTCCAAATGACATTTATGAGAAAAAGCAGGAAAACACGTTATGTTCTGTTAAATTCAATATTTTCTACCTGTGTATCTTGACTCAGAAGTTGGTCTTGTAAAAAATGTAATATGACAAAAATTGTTTTTTTCTTCACATAAATAAAAAAATAATGGACATACGAGTTATGATTTGCAATCACACTTCAGTATTTCGGAAAAAATCGACGGCGTGGCGTTATATATGTCTATAAAGAAGAACTTAATATTTTTTTAAGTTTTTACAAGTTTATAAGTAAATACATAAGTAAACACGATAGAGTTCGCAATTAGTAAGGTATCAATTTCAAATTTGCTGTAAAAATCGTTTAAAACTTAAGTGATCATAAATGGGTGAAATATCACCCTACAGTTGTAAAAATTTCATGAGTTTTTTTGGTTTAGTTTGAAGTCTTGATATGTCACTGGCTAGCTACCCTAAAACGATTTTAAATTGTAGCATGTGCGCTTCCTCATTTTAGTGTACTCATAACATGTTATTCAAATTTACATTTCTCAACCGATGGATCAGCCAAGGTGGCTCTGTTTCATGGTCACCTCAGTTTCCCGATCTTATAACACTAGATTTTTTTCTTTGATGCAATCTTAAAAGTTTAGTTTATCGAACTCTTCTAAATAACAGAGATGAGTTATTAAGTCGTATATGATCACCACAATCATGTTATATCGAGTTCATCGAAAATGTTCCGACAACTTCACAAGATGTATTGATATCTAAGTTGCACATATTCAACATATTTCTTGATAATTTAATCAATAAACTGAGTTTTTATTGCGTTTTAATCTTTGGTATGTATCGTACGTGTTGTTAAAAAAATGCGATTTCTCCAAAATAGTACAAGTTATTGAGTAAATCTTTTATTATAAAATGTTGAACGATTATAAGGAAAGAGAAACATCTAATTTGTCATCTCAATCAAAAGCTTGCAAATTTAACCGGGAAATTTTGTCTACTCCTGTATAAGATATATTAAACATAAGTTTACAGGTTGACAAAAGCATGACTATGAGATAATTTAACTGTCAGAATTTTGTATAGACTATTGTAACTGTTTAAATGATATAAATGAAATTAATTTTTCAAATTATAAAATTCTAACATGTTTTACATGAAGAACTAACATTATTTTAGCTGCCACTGTAAGTCCTATTATTTTTTGTAAGAACAGTCTTGGCACCTTGTAAGTATATGAATCAAAATTTTATAGATTATGTATCTAAGTATATAAAACAAGAAATGCTTGTATATATATATATATATATATATATATATATATATATATATATATATATATATATATATATATACATATATATATATATATATATATATATATATATATATATATATATATATATATATATGCAAATTTTATCTTAGAATCTGGTCTACCGATTTCGATGAAAATTCATCAGAGTGAAAGCAGCCACGAATTCCAGCCACGAGTATGCAGAATCTTTAAGGCGAGCGCCCGGCCGCCATAGGTCGTTTAACAGTAATTCAAACTCATGGCTGGCCGTGGTTGGCTTTGATAACCCAGCTTATTTGTGGATTGATTTTTGTATCAAATATTATAGATGATGGTTCTCTGAAGAAGTTATATACCATCCGATTATGTCGACTAGGACCTAACTCGCCACAACTCTTTTTATCTATTTTTGATAATAAATCTTCAGATTCTCAAAATGCACGTAAGCGGTATTTTCTCTAGCAAATATATGGTCTGCAGAATGCTCTATGAGACATCATGCCTAGCATATATTTAACAGAAAAAATCCCATCCAGGTACATTTTGACGAAGTTATGATTTTTTATTGGTAAATTATATAAGGGGTTGTGGAGGGTGAATTCCTGCCCGACAAAATCAGGCGCCTATAAGTTTTTTTGGGCATCATGCCTAGCATATATTTAACAGAAAAAAATCCCATCCACGTACATTTTGACGAAGTTATGATTTTTTATTGGTAAATATTATAAGGGGTTGCTGAGGGTGAATTCCTGCCCGATAAAATCAGGCGCCATATAAGTCTTTTTGGGCATCATGTCTAGCATATATTTACCACAAAAAAATCCCATCCACGTACATTTTGACGAAGTTATGATTTTTTATTGGTAAATAATATAAGGGGGGTGAATTCCTGCCCGACAAAATCAGATGCCGTATAAGTCTTTTTGGGCATCATGCCTAGCATATATCGAACAGAAAAAATCCCATCCACGTACATTTTGACGAAGTCATGATTTTTTCTTCGAAATTATTTGAAAGGGTTATAGAGGGTGAATTCCTGCCCGACAAAATCAGTTGCTGTATCAATCTTATAGAGCACCTTGACTAGCATATATTTACCAGAAAAAAATCACATCCACGTACATTTTGACAGAGTTATGATTTGTTCTTCGAAATATCTTGAAGGGGTTGTGGAGGGTAAATTCCTGCCCTACAAAATCAGGTGCCATATAAGTCTTTTTGCGCATCATGTCTAGCATATATTTACCAGAAAAAAATCCCATCCACGTACATTTTGACGAGCTTATGCTATTTTCCTTGAAATTAGTAGAAAGGGTTGTGGAGGGTGGATTTTTGCCTGACAAAATCTGGCTTTATATAAGTGTCATAGAGCATTCTGCAGAGCATAATATATTCACTAGAAATAATACCATTTATGTGTATTTTGAGAAAATTGAGATATATTATCACAAATAGATAAAAGGTATTGTGGGGAGTGAGTTTTTGTTAGAGATAATCGTGTGGTCTATAGCTCCTACAAAGTACCGTCAGCATCATATAATATTTGATGAGAAAAAATCCATTCACAAAAATAAGCTGGACTTATCAATGCCAACCACGGCCAGCCACGAATTTGATCACTGAAACGACCTATGGCGGCCGGGCGCTCGCCGTAAATTTTCCGCGTTCTCGTGGCTGGAACTCGTGGCTGCCTTCACACTCGTTGAAAATTCATATTTATGGGTTTTAGAGTGTATTGAATCAATTGGTTGTATTCACATTAACAAGAAAAATCGTTTTCAGCAATTAATATTTAGGAGTTTTACAGATTATATTTCAGATATCAACATGAACTCGATAATGTCATAGAAAAAAATAGTTCTATGGATAAGCTTTGGGGTATTAATCTAGAGTTCCTCGGTTCGAATTCTAATCACCTTCAAGTTTTTTTTTTCAACGAAACCCATTTTTTAAAATAAAAGATGTTAATATGAGATCCTAAAAATTTAAATCTAATATATTGCGACCCTTAAGGTACACATTAGCTATTTCAAGGAAGGGTTAGCAGATTTTGGTAACAAATAGCAAAAAGGTGTTTTCGGAGTCGAGAAATCGATTGACGCTACTTGCATATTCAATCGGTGTGATCCTCAAGGTTCACACTAGCTATTTCAAGAACGGCTCCGGAGATAAAAGATTCAGTCTGTATAGTGTTTGGGGGTTGAGAAGTCGATTGGTGATACAGCTGAGTTCTGGCATGTTTCACATTCATATTTATTTTGAAATCTTCTAAATTCTGAGCCATGTGAATGATAAAAGCAATATTTACCAATCGCAATACACTTTAACTATAAATATGCCAATTTTTGAACTTTAGGAACTATTATAGACCCATATAGATATTATATATGTAAACAGTACAAAGACATGACACATGCAAAGTTAAGTACGTAGTACTACGAATATTTCCGATAGGTAATACAGTTTTCCAGTTTTTGCTTTTGGCACCAACTTCCAAAATATCATAAGTAATTGATATTACTTATTTCGTATTTTCAGTTCTCCAACACATAAAATCGTCCTGTTTCTTTTAATATTTATCTCACATTTTTTAGTTTTTCATTAGTTATTAAATGGAACGCTGATTATAACGGCCCTGGGAATAATATTTTTCAAAAACCCAAAAATATGTCCTCAAAGATTTTTTATGGAGTTCCCTTTCGTCATGTAAAAAAAATGGGGCCCAAAAGAGGGGGCGCAGCCCTAAACAACTTTGATTTTCAAATTAAAAGACACCACTTGTGGCACCTCTTTGGAAAGCTAATCAAAAAAATTGATAATAACAAAAAAAATTTACATCTGTCAAACCATGTGTCAGAAATTTACTGAAAACTGGTTTTTAACTATTTAATGAACAATTAAATTAATAGTATCATTAATGCTGGAATGTCACCTTTTTAGCATGACAGTTATTGAAAATGTACCCCAATAAACTGTTGGCACAGACCCAACCGATAGCAGAACTCTTCCCTTACTTACTCTTCTCAAAACTTCTAGCATGATAAAACGTATCTCTGCCCGAATCTTTGCATTTAAGTCTTCCACTTTTCTAGACAATTTAAATGGAGACCTGTAACATTTTTATTACCAGAACACCAAGGAATAATCCCTAATGATGGAAATCTAGAGCAAAGGATATTTTTTCAGCAGGATGAAGTTCCACGCCATTTTGCAAAAAAATCTTAAATGCTGCATCTCCAAATAGGTGGATAGGACGTCGAGGATTTATAAAGTGGCCTCCTAGATCCCCAGATATTACGCCATTTGATTTTTATTTATGGGGCGATTTAAAAACTAAGGTCTAGTTAACAGACCTAGAAATCTGAAGACTTAAATGCGAAGATTCGGGCAGAGATACGTTTAATCAAGCTAGAAGTTTTGAGAAGAGTAAGGGAAGAGTTCTACTATCGGTTGGGCTGTGCCAACAGGTTAATGGGGCATACTTTTAACTGTCAAGCTAAAAAGGTTGTTCATAAAATAGTTAAAAATCAGTTTTTAGTAAATTTCTGACACATGGTTTGACAGATGGCAAAAAAATGTTATCGACAAAATCCCTTTTTCAATAAGCTTTCTAAAGAGGTGCCTCAAGTGGTCTCTTCTAGTTTGAAAAAACAAAGTTGTTTAGGGCTGTGCCCCCCTTTGGGACCACAATTTTTTTGACATGGCGAAAGCAAAGTCCATAAAAATCTTCGAGGACGTGTTTTTGTATTTTCTTTAAATCTATCTATCTATATATATATATATATATATATATATATATATATATATGATGAAAGCTAACAAGCTTGAAATCACGTGATTCGCTTCTAGTGGTGGTTGTGTCCAACTAAATAAAAGCACAAAGGTGTAGAGCATCTCCATTATTATATATTATATACTCTTTCATTTATGAAATATAGAAATCTTCAATTATATATATATATATATATATATATATATATATATATATATATATATATATATATATATATACTTTTATGAGTGACGAGCCAATTTAAGGATCATATGCTTCTTAGTATAGACAAACCCCACTTGAGCCTCGCAAATCTGACATATATCGAATTTACTTAATTACTCACCCTATGAGGAGATTTAAGCAGGCGATGAATGGCAGCCAGCTGGTTTATCAGTGGCAGCGTCACACTGAATGTATGCATAGGTGGCCTCGCTGGATCCGGAAAATTTGTAGTATACGAGAATGGGTCGATATCGTTGAGGTATTGAACGCGACATGTCAAAGACATTTTTCACTATCACTCTGTCCGAATACATATATATCCACTAAAAAAGTGTCCTCACCAATATATTTTTATAACACAATAATTATTCAGTCAATTTGTAGCACCAGATATTGCTCCTTAAGAGAAACTGGAAAAGCATAATAGAGAAGATAAGTATCGAGAGATCCAACCAAATCTGCTCAAAAGCTGTCTGTGAAATGAAAAGTCATGTCCCTTATTCAGTCAGATAATAGGTAATTACAAGTTATCTAATAAACGAATCTGGTAGATTGTTGAATTACTTAATATTGAATTCATTTTGAACAGCATTTTATTAATTAATGCTACTTTTCAAGTTCAAGAAGAAGGGAACTACGTATTTTATTCCTCTTTCATTTGTGGTATGACCCATGATGAGTTGGTACCTTAATGAAAATATTCATATAAAGGTTTAATATTTGCTTTAATAGTAAGACGTGATTTTTTATTATACAGTTTTTTGATCCTCTTCATAGGTATCCTGGAAGTGTTCAAGCAATATCCAGAAATATCACAATAATGATAAATTTACTACCAAAAAATACATTTATGAGTAACTGATTACTCAAATGATAACGGAAAAATTTTCAATAGTTGGCCAAGTTTAAAAAAATACGGGTATATTTTTATGGAGTTAGATCACCTTATTGTTCACATATATTTATTATAACTGAGATGCATAATCAAGCAAACACTGACATCTTTTGAATCGCGGGTAATTCGAATGACTCAGTCTCTTTTCTAATCTAAGCATACAACAAAAACAAAACAATGTTCTGAGATGTGGAAAAAATATTCGCTATAGTACAAGATTATAAGGCAATGATGAGGCAGATTCATTCCAGATTTTTCGAATTTATGTTCGAATAAACAATAACATAATATTTCTTGAATGTAGACAAATCACCAAGCAACTAGAAAGTACAAATTAGATAAATAAAATTTAATTCGAGAGCACGTGATCGCAGAATAAAAAAAAGCGCTAGATAGTATCAATGAAACATTCTAAAGAAAAAATGCATATATGCCTTGGTGAAATTCATTAATGCTATGATAGGCTTGTTACCTGTTTGACAACACAAGCGTTTTTTCGAGCCTCGTCTTTCCTGTAAAATATTAAAGCGAATCTTTTCCAAAATTGATCTCGATATAATTGATGACTTTTTGCAACATTGTAAAATTGTACATACTTATGCATTAAGAAAAGCTCTGATTTCAAATTGTTTTTTAGGATGGAAGCTTGTGCAGAAACCTATTTATTATTATTTATTTATTTTGTAGTTTTTTGTAGAAACATCAGTTTTTTCATTATTTTTTTTCAACATTATTAATCGCTTAAACAAATTTACATAAAATAAATTTAATAAAATGTTTGTACTTCCAGAAACAACAAACGACGCAGATGTTTGTAGTGAAATTTATTTGTTTGTAGTTTTTCAAAAAACCTTAAAAATCCAAAAAAATGATTTGCTCCTACCATTTTTGATGTTTTGATGGAATTTTCCCGGGAATGTGTTAACAATCCTTTGTACTTTTTTGTAGTAACATTAAGAAGTTTATTTTAATAAATTTTTCAACATTATTAATCGTTTAAACAAATTTACATAAAATAAATTTAATAATTTTTTTACTTCCAGAAACCACAAACGACTCAGATGTTTGTGGTGAAATTTTTGTTGTTGTAATTTTTCAAAAAACCTTGAAAATCAAAAAAAAAAGATTTACTCCTAGAAATTTTGATTTTATTATGGCATTTTTACGGGAACGTGTTAGCAATCGTTTATAGTTTTTTGTAGTAAAATTTTTTTTTGTTAAATTTTTTCAACATTATTAATCGCTTACTTAAACAAATTTACGTCAAGTAAATTTAATAAAAAAATTTGGCTTCCAGAAACTACAAACGACGGAGATGTTTGTAGTGGAATTTATTTGTTTTTCAATTATTTTGAGTTTATTTTTTTGGTAATAACAGATTTGGTTTTCACATTCTATTAATAACATCATTTAACATCAAAAAAAATTGACCTAAATTAAATTTAACAAAATATTTTATCAAAAGAGTTTTCTTACATGTCTTTAAGTAATAACTATCACCATTTTCACTTACATAAAATAATATATGTGCTATTAGTTTTCTTCGTAAGTCTACAAACAATTGTGAACACATTCCCAGTCAAAATGTTATAAAAACATCAAAAATTATAGAAGTAAATTATTTTTTGCCATTTTCCAAGTTTTTTGAAAATCTACAAACAAATAATTTTCACACATTTACGTCATTTGTAGTTTCTGGAATAACAAAAAATATATTAAATATATTTGACGTGAATCTGTTTATTTATTGATAATGTTGAAAAATTTTTACAAAAAAACTATTATCACTACAAAAAACTACAAACGATTGTTAATACATTCTCGGAAAAATTACATAAAAACATCAGATAATTGTAGAAGTAAATAGTTATTTTCGATTTTCAAGGTTTTTTGAAAAACTACAAACAAATAAATTTCTCTACAAACATCTACGTCGTTTGTAGTTTACGAGTATACTTTTTAATTCATTTTATTTTCAAGTCGGGTTCTAAGTTCACGGAGCTCTGCATAAGGCATAAGCAGTATCAGTCGGCCTGGACGAGGACAGCCTATGTATAGGTTGACACGCCTCATAAAGAGGATAAAACTAGATACTGAGCTCTTATCCAATACCATCTAAACATATCGCAGTAGGTGGGTGTATAGCCACTTGCGCGAGGTGGTTAAGCAGGCAAAAATATTTCCGGTATAATAAAAATCTTTGTTGTTTTAACTTCTCTCCCAAGAATTTGTAAAGAAGATATTAAACTCATAGAGTAGGGGTGGGCTCGAATCCGTTGTTTGCTGTTGTTTAAGACCAAAAGCTAGCAACGTACTACAAATTTTCATTTCGAAAGTCCCTCGTGGTTCGTTCAGTTAATGGGAAATGTTAAATCTCTCGGTTCATTTTTGATTGAATGTGAAGATTGAGAGTGTTCACAGATTCACAGTGCACGGTCTATCCTGTATTCCCAAATAGTACCTAGTTCTTGGCCTATTTGCTACGGCGGAGGCAGTGGTAACTAAGATGGCGCGTGTTTGTTTACATTTGGGATTTGGCCGGAATGCGCAGGTGCTTCACTGCTTTGTAGTAGCTGCGGAATGTACGCCTATGAGTGACTTCTGGCGGAATCTCCCTGAGTTGGATCATTCCAACAAGTTTCTTGGAAGCTTTAATACTGCAAGATCTAAGAAGTATTTGGATCTTAGCAAGAATATGCTACACCTTCTCACTGGATTCCTTACTAGGCATTGTCGCCTCAGGAAGCAGAATGCCTTGCCATTGGTAGCCAACGCAAACAAACGCTTTGGACAAGAAAAATACAGATATGAGATGAGCATCAAGTTAGCTAAACACCTGTCACGAATCGACTCGAGAGTAGGTGGATAATTTGCCGCTAATTAGTCGTGAATTAGTTGTGAAAATACCGATTTTGTCGTTTTCTGTTTTTTTGTTTTTTTCGGGTGCTTTGCTAACTTGATATAAAGTTAGCAAAGCACGCCTCCAAAAATGACTTTACAGCGTTCGTAGAAAAATGGGAATGGGATAAGTTTTTGCCGCTAATTAGTCGTAAATTAGTTGTGAAGAAATTAATTTTCTAAATATTTTTTTTGTTTTTTTTAGGTGCTTTGCTAACTTGATATAAAGTTATCAAAGCACTCCTCGAAAAATGACTTTAGAGCGTTCGTAGAATAATGGTAATAGAAAAAGAATTTGCCGCTAATTAGTCGTAAATTAGTTGTGAAGAAATTAATTTTCTAAATATTTTTTTTTGTTTTTTTTTAGGTGCTTTGCTAACTTGATATAAAGTTAGCAAAGCACGCCTCGAAAAATGACTTTAGAGCGTTCGTAGAATAATGGCAATCGAATAAGAATTTGCCGCTACTTAGTCGCCAATTAGTTGTGAAGAAATCAATTCTCTAAATTTTTTTTTTGTTTTTTCGGTGCTTTGTTAACTTTATATCAAGTTAGCAAAGCACTGAAAAAACAAAAAAAAATTTAGAGAATTGATTTCTTCACAACTAAGTAATTGGCGAGTAATTAGCGGCAAATTCTTATTCTATTACCATTATTCTACGAACGCTCTAAAGTCATTTTTCGAGGCGTGCTTTGCTAACTTTATATCAAGTTAGCACAGCACCTAAAACAAAAAAAAATATTTAGAAAATTAATTTCTTCACAACTAATTTACGACTAATTAGCGGCGAATTCTTATTCTATTACCATTATTCTACGAACGCTCTAAAGTCATTATTCGAGGCGTGCTTTGCTAACTTTATGTCAAGTTAGCAAAGCACTGAAAAAACAAAAAAAAAATTTAGAGAATTGATTTCTTCACAACTAATTGGCGACTAATTAGCGGCAAATTCTTATTCTATTACCATTATTCTACGAACGCTCTAAGGTCATTTTTCGAGGCGTGCTTTGCTAACTTTATATCAAGTTAGCACAGCACCTAAAAAAAAAACAAAAAAAATATTTAGAAAATTAATTTCTTCACAACTAATTTACGACTAATTAGCGGCAAATTCTAATTCTATTACCATTATTCTACGAACGCTCTAAAGTCATTATTCAAGGCGTGCTTTGCTAACTTTATATCAAGTTAGCAAAGCACTGAAAAAACCGAAAAAAAATTTAGAGAATTGATTTCTTCACAACTAATTGGCGACTAATTAGCGGCAAATTCTTATTCTATTACCATTATTCTACGAACGCTCTAAAGTCATTTTTCGAGGCGTGCTTTGCTAACTTTATATCAAGTTAGCACAGCACCTAAAAAAAACAAAAAAAAAATATTTAGAAAATTAATTTCTTCACAACTAATTTACGACTAATTAGCGGCAAATTCTTATTCTATTACCATTATTCTACGAACGCTCTAAAGTCATTATTCGAGGCGTGCTTTGCTAACTTTATATCAAGTTAGCAAAGCACTGAAAAAACAAAAAAAAATTAGAGAATTGATTTCTTCACAACTAATTGGCGACTAATTAGCGGCAAATTCTTATTCTATTACCGTTATTCTACGAACGCTCTAAAGTCATTTTTCGAGGCGTGCTTTGCTAACTTTATATCAAGTTAGCAAATCACCTAAAAAAAACAAAAAAAAAATATTTAGAAAATTAATTTCTTCACAACTAATTTACGACTAATCAGCGGCAAATTCTTATTCTATTACCATTATTCTACGAACGCTCTAAAGTCATTATTCAAGGCGTGCTTTGCTAACTTTATATCAAGTTAGCAAAGCACTGAAAAAACACAAAAAAAATATTAGAGAATTGATTTCTTCACAACTAATTGGCGACTAATTAGCGGCAAATTCTTATTCTATTACCATTATTCTACGAACGCTCTAAAGTCATTTTTCGAGGCGTGCTTTGCTAACTTTATATCAAGTTAGCAAAGCACCTAAAAAAACAAAAAAAAATATTTAGAAAATTAATTTCTTCACAACTAATTTACGACTAATTAGCGGCAAATTCTTATTCTATTACCATTATTCTACGAACGCTCTAAAGTCATTATTCGAGGCGTGCTTTGCTAACTTTATATCAAGTTAGCAAAGCACTGAAAAAACAAAAAAAAATTTAGAGAATTGATTTCTTCACAACTAATTGGCGACTAATAAGCGGCAAATTCTTATTCTATTACCATTATTCTACGAACGCTCTAGAGTCATTTTTTGAGGCGTGCTTTGCTAACTTTATATCAAGTTAGCAAAGCACCTAAAAAAAACAAAAAAAAATATTTAGAAAATTAATTTCTTCACAACTAATTTACGACTAGTTAGCGGGAAATTCTTTTTCTATTACCATTATTCTACGAACGCTCTAAAGTCATTTTTCGAGGCGTGCTTTGCTAACTTTATATCAAGTTAGCAAAGCACCTAAAAAAAACAAAAAAAATATTTAGAAAATTAATTTCTTCACAACTAATTTACGACTACTTAATTAGCGGCAAAAACTTATCCCATTCCCATTTTTCTACGAACGCTGTAAAGTCATTTTTTGGAGGCGTGCTTTGCTAACTTTATATCAAGTTAGCAAAGCACCCGAAAAAAACAAAAAAACAGAAAACGACAAAATCGGTATTTTCACAACTAATTCACGACTAATTAGCGGCAAATTATCCACCTAGTCTCGAGTCGATTCGTGACAGGTGTTTAGCTAACTTGATGCTCATAGAAATGAGGAACTGGGACTGGAGGGCGAACTGTAGATTACGTAATGGCGAGAACAGCTCTGATAGGGACACAACAGACCTCAAGGTCGCAGTGCAATGAAAACCCCTTGAATCTACAACCTACAATCTACATATGTGCATAATGTAAAGTTGCTTCCCTATCAGCAATACGACGCAGCTCAATTTATTTTTTTCTAACAGCAACAACTCTTGGATAGCAAGTCATCTACTGGGCGTTTGGTAAAAAACTACGTCACTAAAGCTTACATTGACAAACTTCTAAATGTGACCTATTCTATAAAAAGTCCAATTCTAGGGAAAAATGTAAAGCATAGTAAATTAGTATTAATAAATAAACTCGTGAATAGGTAATAGGTATCTTTGAACTTCATAATGCATAACCAGACGTATCTGTTCAACTACAGAGACCCGTCCTTGCTCGTATAATATGGGCAAATGAAAATAGCAAACAAAGAAATGCCGATATCTCTAAACGCTCAAGTTTGTTGTAATTCATGCGGTTATTAATGTCAATGGAAATTTTATATTGAAATAAAGGGCATCAAAGACCACCGCCAGTCTTTGTTATCGTTCTAACCACTCGGCATCATTTAGGTCAGTTGAAATTCGAACGTTTTCCGCTTCGGAAAGTAATAATTGCATTTTGCCAAATGACGGTTATATTTGGTTTGCTGCTTGCGATTATTTAATCAACCTGAATATAAGAGAATTATTAGGTTCATGATACAGGCAGCTCAATTGCACAGCTAAATTTAGATGCAGCATAAAAGCAACAAGTAGATTGTGCTCTATTTTATTTTTATCTTTACGATGTGATCGACGCAAAAAACAGTTTTAATGAAAAAAATATAAGAATAAATAAGATTTAAGTAAATGCTGTGTTTCTCTTCTGTTTCAATGATTACGAGTAAATTAATGCTTTTCATATTGGTTCTCGTTCTCGCTATAATTTACTTATAATACAGGTTACTGTTCTGATAAGTCGAATACTCAAATAACTATTCAAAAATTCAAAATATTTACCCTATATCGCTTTATCATTATGATTTTCCATACAGAACATAGAAATTTTACCGCTTTATCATTATGATTTTGCATTCAGAACATAGAAATGTTACCTTTTATAAACCTATGAAAATTGAAATCACGCCGAATATTTCTGTTATAGGTTATAAAACATGTTTTACGCACAATAAACTAATGAAGAAATATTAGAAACTGGTTTTGACCCATCTCTATTATTCTTCTACGAGATTCTGATACAACTGCCAGACAGACAGACAAACGATAGTTTCTAGGGTGAATCAAGAATCGCGGGAAAATGTCAGACTTACAAAAATATTTTCAACTGCGCTAGCGAAACTTTCGCTAAAACCTATTTCTGCTGAATATCAACATTGCAGAGGAGCATTGATAGCGACAAATTGAATTTTATGAAAAAGCTAATTCACAGGCTTTCTATAGGTATGGTGTTTGTTCTATGAATACAGAGTGTGATATGTTTTTTAAATCTTCAGAAAACAACGGTTAATTCTTAAGATTTGCACTTGGATTTGCATATTTAAAATTGAATAGTTGTTTATACTTAATGAGAGAATTACTATTTTAATTTCTCTTGTGTTTCGTACAATTTGCCAGATTTATATATATATTCGCTAAGTTTTGATAAGAAAATATATGGTCACATCTAGGGGTAAATGTTTTTATGAAAATATATAATTTATTTTCATTGATGATTTTTTAGAGATTCCTTAGAAGCGGTAAGAAAATTTTATAAAATATAGATTCTTAGGGTTTTTCTAGGCATTCTACTTGAATGAGATAATTATATATATAATGAATTATCATTAAGTCGTGCAAGACAGTCGGAAGAATGATTTAGGATTAAGGTCGATTCCAACAGATATTTACATATTTCTACAAATATTATCCCTACACCTACTCAAAGACATTGAAAATTTAAAATAAGAATACATAAATACCTCTGGTCATTCACTATTACCCTAGATTCTTATCAGACTTATAATAGACAACAAGAATAGATAATTGACGGGATATTTACTGTAACATAATAATTATGAGCCACAGTTTTCAGAACGCACCTACAGATACTTAATTGCAACGAGAAGTACAATAATCGTATTAAAACATAGATTATGTAAATTCTATTTCATAAACTTGACTATCTTCATCAATAATAAATAGAAACAAAGTTTATCCCCATTTGATAATAATAAAAGTAGATAGGTACCTACATTGATATTTTTTAGAAGCAAAATTAAATCCTAATTGGATCTACTATTATGCACCATTGTGGTTGAAGTTGTTGCATCAAGTCCAAGACGGGAATAAGCTAGGTATTTTTTGATGATTCGCTGATAATTTCCAAGAATATGCATTGTCTGTCTTTTGAGAATTAACGAGTAATTCTATGAGGGACTGAAGGTCAGGCCTCAAGGGCCAGAAAAAGTCAATGTTCGACAGCTATTGTTCAAGACCTAGCCAAGTAATTGGCAATGATGGTTGAGAACAATTTAATTGGGAAGTCATAATGGGAATTGTTTCAAGATACAGTTCCAGATTATTTTCATATCCAGCGAAAACTGTCGATCGACGTTCGTGAATTTCACTAGATGTTATCTGAAGCATTTACGGTCAAGAAAAATCAAGACAGGGTTACTTGAGGTGAAATCCAATTTATTACTTAACCTATAGCGCATAAACAGCAAAACCCACATATACCCAATATGAATAGGAATAGAATTGAAATATTTACACTACAACTGATTAACCGCATTGACTATCATCTCATTTGTTGTCCTAATTATACTTTATTGGGTACCTAAAATGAGATATTTTTTTTGGACTTACTTGATCAATTATTTCTGTTATTTTTTTAATGGATAATCTTTAGTTGATGTCTTTGAATACATATCCGTTATTAAGAGAAACATAATTTTACAGACATGTGAGAAATTTTATTGACACAACATATGGTAAGTATACAGCAAAAATTATTAAAATAATTAGATGGCTTCATCCTAATATAAGTATATAGAAAAGCGGTAGCAGGAGAAATTGTTTGTATTCCATAATATAATTAATTAATATAGACATAGATTTGCTCGTGGTGATTTTCACATGAATTTGTTACAATAAACTGACCAAAACTTGCTTTTCAAGAACATAACGAATGAAAAATCTCCAATACCTACCTACCTATTTTATAATTAAACATCATCTGACATTAAAGTCATATAACTGCTTAATGCCTATATGTTCTCCGGTAGTTGGAATATATTTACTATTTTCGTTAATAAGCATGAAATTGTTATTATCTATCTTAGGTATACACATTTAAAAATATTTCACTTGTTGAATATAGAAGGATATAATATATAAATTTCAATACTGACTGTGCTGTTCGCTGCAAGCGAATCAGCTGATTTTGAATTTAAAATGTTACCGACCGTTTATGTTTGACCATAACCAGTTCAGATACCTCCGTCCTCCAGCCCAACCGGAATCGACGTTATGATCATCGCCTTTTTTTCGATAACACCTCACCGCAATCATTCACAAATTCACAACTCATCCGTTAAAAAATCGAAATTTAAACCTAACCTCACGAATAATTCTGATAAACAATAACAAAGTCATTCAAAAAAAACATCGACAAAATTCAATCTGACGAGTGATGAATGGAATAGTGCAAATTAGGCGCATGTGTTAAATTGAAGGGCTATTTTTGATTGGTTTTCTCGGGACTTATTTAACGAACTAAGTCGAAACAAAATCAACAGAGCATGACTACCTGCTGGCGATCGTAGTATGTCAGGCAGCGTCCTATTTTCAAGGCAACCGCGACGGGACTGTTCTTTTCCGTAGTGGCAGGCATGCCGGCATGTGTTCGTTGAGAGGCTCACAGCGCCACCAGTAAACGCAGATAAACACAACAGGCCAAGCCAAAATGAAAGAAACAAAATAAACGGGCATACACATACAAGGTGTCTCACCTGACTTGATATTTAACGTGCCTGTACAAAATAGCTGGTAGCTCAACGGTCAATATCATATCAAAAAGTAGTTTTTTAATTTGCTAACAATAGATTTGTATTTTCAACTCAATCTAATATTTAGTAGACTTGTATAACATCTATTACCTCAGATGATGGCCTTAAAGTGAACAAAAATACATATTTTTGGCAATCTACATTCATATAAAATCGACGTATATTTTTGTAAATTTTATGGTAGCAAAATTGGTTTATACATGCATTACTCTAATAAGAGATCAGAATTTCTTAATGTGTTTCCGAAAAATTAGAGCCAATCTACATTAAATTATTTAATTTTATGAATCACCCTTTTAGTATTAACAAATTTAAATAGTTACTTCAATAAAAAATTGTATTTTCACTCACATGAGAGAAAAATCCACCGAATATGAAAATCAACAAATGGAATCGTGAGACCAAATTTTCCTAGCACTTCCATGCAGGTTACACTCCAGGTATTTATTTTCTCGGTATTTATCTTCTCCTACTATTGTAACAAGCAGAAAACTGTTTTTCAACTTACCACACCAAACAACATATTAAGTTTTGTCTTAGGACGAACCATTTAGCCGGAATATGAACGAATAGGTTAAAATTATGAAATTTAGTTTTCACAATATTTTTCAGATAGGTATGCCTGATAAGGACTCTTGGCAGAATACGTTTGGAATGTTTCATCAAAAGTTTTGGAACTGTTTTTAAGCGAAACCTTTCAACAAATCAAGTTTTTGAAATATTGATAATACTTCAGTGAAATTGAAAGTGGGTTATGTGTAGGGCTACCGAAATCGCTATTTTTTCTGTATTTTAATGATGTCTTCACCTACATCTTTCCAGAAGATCTACTCTTTAAATTAGATGAATCACTCAAACATATCGATTTCTTACTAGCATAACATAGTGAAAATCTGGAATACACAGAAAACAAAAATGTTAAAAATTATGTTGATAGGTAAATGAAAATTGTTTTTAATAACTTTTTCATAAAGGACCTTAGATTTTTTATCACTTTTTATCACATTTTGAAACTAGTATGTCTATCACACTCAAAAAAGAAATTCACTTTGATCAGTATACGACTGATTCTTGTAACAAATTCGTTGGAATACAAATTTTAAAATATGGTCATTTTTTTACCGACTTCAAAAAAAGGAGAAGGTATACAATTCGGTTATAAGGTTGCTTTTTTTATTTTTTTTATGGCTGTGCGCGTTTTGCCTAGTAAACGTACTTCGATTTAGACGATTTTTATTTCGTTTGAAACAGAAGAGTTGAGAAATTGTCCCATGTTCAGGAAAATCAAATCCAAAATCTCCTTTCCTCCAAAAACCGCCACCGAAGGGGGTGGCGGGAATTTTTATCGAAAATTGAAAATCCGAGACGACAGAATTAATGAAAATTCCATATCCGGAAATGTTAAAATTGGAGATTTTTAAAAATAATCATACGTTTCCGCGCTACAGTCTGAAATATGTGTTTCAGATATGTGGAAGGGGCAAATTTTTCTGAAAATCGAAAATTCGAGATTTGAGAATTAGAAAGGGGACCATATCCGGAAACATTTAAATTGAACATTTTTTCAAAAGAGTAACGGTTTCCGAGTTTCGCAATGGTAAATTCTGAAATATGTGATATGCGTATTTTCGCTAGTACAAGCTAAACCTACCTCTAACTTTTTGGGTATTAGTGAACGTTCAACAATTTTCATGACTAATGTTACACTCAAAAATGTGAAATAAATATTTTTTACAAAAAATTGGACCGACTTTATCAGTTGTTGCACTGAAAAATACAAAATAATATTAATTCTATTGGTGCTGTTTCTTTTGGAGTTGGTACCTACAACAAACTACAACGGCACAACTTCAGCTAGAAATGGGCTGTACAGGGACAAAGAAAAAATCTGTCTACTCACACGATTTTTCTGTCGCTCTTAAACCAATTCCATCGAATATGAAAATCATCCTATTGACTCATGCGAATAATACCAGCGTATTATGATAAATAACATTGTTCATATTACATTTTCTCCCAAGATAAACCGTTTAGCTTGAATATTAATAAGCAGGTAGAAGAGAGTGTATCATTTGACAAATTTTCTTGATTGTTCTCAGAGATGCGTCTTAAAAGGATGGTCAAGGGCTTCTAGAAGAGCACTTTATGCGTGTTTAATCAAAATTTTAGAGTCGTTTTTGCACTGTACTCTCGATCAAAGAAGTCTTTCGAAAATTGCGCAGCAGTTGATAGTGTCACAGACGAGCATTCTCAATACCGTACAAATCAATAAAAAATCAACAAAATTTATCCATAGTGGCACATAAAGAGAGGCAGGCAGACAGACCAATGACTGAAAATATGTTTTTTGGACTCAGGACTCAGGGGACACGAAAAGGTCCTACACATCTGTTGAAAACCGGGCATCGAAAATTTCAAACAATTAAAATACTTCCCTCACATAGATTAGGTATAGGGGTTAGAGGTAGCGATAGAAAATTGTATATTCAAGTGAGAAGATGCATACTGACGTTTTGTAATTGAAAAATTATACACCTCGTGTGAAAAAACATTGCAAACTCATTTTCAGGATTCTGAATCGGAAATTCGACAAAAACTACGTCATCGCGTCGCAAATGATCATCCGATCCCCTACCCTAATCTCCAAAGATAGAAAAGTAAAATATTTTAGTACCTACTATGTCCTCTTACGCTTTTACCGTTCTCAAGTAAATTACGCTGAATATGAAAATCGTGTGATCACTCTTTTTTCAGATAAGTGAAACAAAAATGGTCATAGTTATTCAATTTTGACGCAAAAACAACCGTTATTAACGGAAACACAGAATAGATGATAGGTAATTTATTTGTGCATTAATTTTTAAACTTTTTGTCAGAGATGCGCCTGGAGAGGGTGGTGAAGAGCTTTCAGAATATTTGAGAAAAATTTCACCCAAAACCTCAGAGCGAGTTTCGCGCTACTGTCTTTATTACAGTTGAGAGGTATTGGTAAATTAGTAAAATAAACAAAATATAACAAAATCGGTCCATCCTCAATAGAATTAATCTTAGCACATATCATTAGCAACAGACAGACAGACAGTGGCTGTTTTAAGGGGCCCTAAAACATAAACATCTATTGAAAACCAGACACAGGTAATTTTTCACGAATACAATAAATACATTTTTAACTTTTTGGAATAGAAACATATATTACATTAAAAATTGTAATAATAAAAATATATGGCCTAAATAGTTTCTTTTATTCTACAAAATTTCATATTACTTACAAATATATTATATAGTATAAAGGTAGTCTCATTACATTTACCTTACCAAACGGCATTATGGTCCCAGGTGGGCCTTAGCCTGCTCTAAAGTTGACCTGAATAGCATCCTGCCTTTTGACTCAGAATCCCATACTATAACTTCCATAATTCAGAGATCATCTATAATCTATAACATTGTCCATCAATTTCATTTTGGTCCTAACTCTTCCTATCGTGATGAAAATTCTGGTATTCAGCACTTTTTTAGGCATTCGAGAGTCGTCCATGCGTTGAATATGTCCAAACCATTGGATTCTGCGTGCTTTGATGAGACAAACAATGTCTTGGCTTTGCAGAATATCGTTTATTTCAGAGTTGTATCGGATTCTCCATTCATTCTCCTCTTTCACTCCTCCATATATCTTCCTGACCATATTCTTTTCGAATCTTCTCAATCTTTCTTTATCAGTCTTTGTTAGCGTCCATGTTTCACCGCCATATGTCTCTATTGGACGAATAAGTGTTTTGTAGATTTGCATTTTTGCCATGTGTCTTAGGAGTTTGTTCTTCAGGAGACTAATATTTGCATTATAGGCCTTGACTCCAGCTTGAATTTTTTCTTTGGTGGAAGTTGAATATTGTGCGTTCTTATCAATCAGATTTCCAAGGTACTTGAAGGATGTTATACCCTTGAAAAATATGCGATCAAATATGTTTTTATGTTTTGTCTCCTGACACAATCATGTACTTACTGCGTTTTGCTATTACTGATTGAGCGACCAAATTCCTTTGCTTTTCTTCTAAGTTTCAGAACACTTCCACAAGTCTGGAGGTTTGCGTGCTATCAGTCCAATGTCATCAGCATAATTACATATTTGATCCTTTTATTATCATTACCAATATTACCTTTTTCAGTTTGCTGGCCATTTATAGGTCGTGTAGTGGTTCTTCTTTTGTATACCTTGATATTGTCAAAAGCTTGTTTAAAATCTATGAAGAGTATGTGGAGATCGACGTTATATTCTTTGCTTTTCTCCATAACAGGATTCAACACAAATAATGGATCTGATGTACCTACTTAGTTTAGTAGTCTTAGTAGTCTACTTACAGTGTGTATCATCTTAGAAAATTTTGAAGCCGGCTACAAATGATGCGCAACTCTGACGACTTTATTATTTTCAGATATATCTACCACTTTTATAAATAATAGATTATGGAAGTATAAACTGTATCTAATCTAATTATATTAAACGAGCAATGCTTGTATATATATAGATATATATATATATTATGTATGGGTTCTAGAGTGTATTGAATCGATTGATTGTATTCACATTCACAAGAAAAATCGTTTTCTGCAATTAATATTCTCATTTTACGAGTTTTACAGATTATATGTCAGATACCAATATGAACCCGATAAAATATTAGGGAAAAATAGTCCTATGGTTATGCTTCCGGGTATTAATCTAGAGTTCACCGGTTCGAATTCTGTTCACCTTTTACTTTTTTTTAACGAAACCCATTTTATTAATAAAAGATGTTAATATGTACACAGCTATTTCAAGGAAGGTTTAGCATATTTTGGTAAAAAGTAGCAAAAAATAAGTTTTCGGAGTCGTGAAATCGATTGACGAGACTTTCATATTCAATCGGTGTTACCCTCGAGGTCCACACTAGCTATTTAAAGAATGGCTCCGCAGATAAAAGTTTCAGTATGTACCTATAGTGTTTGGGGGTTGAGAAGTCGATTGGCGATACAGCTGAATTCTGGTATGATTCACATTCATATTTACCGATCGCAATACATTTTAACTATAAATATGCACATTTTTGAACTTTTAGAATAACTCTTATAGACCCACTCTAAATCCTGTGTTACCCGAGCAAAGCTTGGTCGCCCAGATATTTATTATTAATAGAGGAACACCATCTATTAACACAAAACAATAACTGCTTTTCAGCCTTAGGTGAGAAAATACCCATTTTCGACCGACTTAAATCGGGGTTTATAATAGTGAAGTATAAAAAAATCTTACTTCTTCTATCATCAATATATTGAAAAATATAGAAATCTTTGATTTTCGTAGGAATGATGAGAAGTCATGGCTTCCTGAACACAAATAAAGAATTAATAGTGCTGCTCATTTTGTTGGGGAAGTAAGATTTAATAAGGAATCATTTTGCATTCTTTAGAATTAATTGTTTCTTGAGTTATCATATTTTATACCTATATAAGTAATCAGGAAAATGATGAATGCTAATAAATATCTTTAGAGTGTTGCATTATTTCATTTACTATTATCAATAATAAAGTCCCGCAATATGAGATTTCCTATAACACCTCGACTGTGAAAATAAGAAGCTGTTGCTTTTAAACAGACCAGACCTACAGCAGCTAAATCGGATCTCTGAAGGTTGCCAAAGATGAAAAATATGAAAAAATCCCAATAGCTGGTAAGTAGCCAGCGGATAGGTAAATTTCACGGTTTTTGATTGCTATTTTATTATTTCTGTTATTTTTAGGGGAAAATGTCTTCAGCAAAAATTGTAGGGACAGTGATAGATATTTAAAACATAAAAATATTTTTGAAGAACTTTATTCGGCGGCTAATTTATATTTTCACTTTTAGGAAAAAAATTAAAGTCTTATAGATAACTTTAAATATTTTTGATGAACTTTAACCAACAGATAATTTTTAACTCATGCACATATGAGAACTTGACCAAAATTTTTCTACGACTGATTTTTGTAGCAAATTTTAACTTGAAATCTTTAGAAATGCGACCGCTCTTGTGTTTACAAATTAAATAAAATACATTCAGATCTAATAACTCTTAACTAACATGTGAGGGTAATCGAAGTTGTCAAAATCTGGAATAACATCAGTATAAATGTACATCAATAATATTGTCTTAGCCTTGGATTTAACTATTATTCGTAAATTAAATGTTTATAATTTTCAATATGTATTATTTTTTATGGCTATTACGAAATAATTTTGAAACTTTTGACAAAAAGGAAAACCTTTTTCTACTTTTACAAATGCAATTCTTTATTTTCGTTGCTGTAGATACGTTGAATTAAATATTAGATTTTACTCCTACAACAAAATGAAAAATGTAAATTCTTAAATTGTGTTAAATCTACGGGTTCGAGTCAGTACAAAAGAAGAAATATTGTATAGTCAAACAAATATGAGAAAGGAAAAAATGTGGCCCACACCACAATTGCGCAGTGGTTTGTTTCTCTAGTGGTGAATACCCATATAGCCACTTCATAAGAGTAGCCTTATGGCTATAAAGTGTGGATATATATTTAACAAGGGGAAAAAGTACTAGATCTAAAATCTAATATTTTTCCTGTGTATAATACACTATCTTATTCTGTGAGGGGAAAACGATGATTTAAAATTGAAAACATATTACAATATATTATCGTGAAATTTTGTCTGTTGTACTTATAGCGACAATTAGGCCTGCGTTGCTAAAGAAACCTTCGAAGTAATCAAATATCTGTCAATTTAATTCTGTGTTATGATTTATATTTAGGTGTATATATCTACCTGGGAAAAAATACTCACTCACTAAGTTTGTGTTCACACCTTCAAGTATTAAGTGAGTTCATACTTCACAGGTTTCGGCAGAGTTCAATAAAAAAATTCAGAAAGGCCTTTCCGGTTCGAGAAATAGATTGGTGATACTCACAACTATATAGGCGCGACCCTTGGGTCCACGAATGTAAACGAGCAATTCTTATGTATACATTTCGGCTATCTCGGAAACGAATCTAACGAATTTTGGTCTCATATTGTTGCCTTATGCTTGCCGTACTCTTATCTAATATGTAACTACAAGTGGCACAGCATAGGTAAAAGATTTTCTTATGCTGTGATTATTGGAATACGTCATGAAATAATTTGATTTTGCGAGAATCAGATAATATAATGAAACTCTATTGGGTCACACTTGGATCAGTAGGTACCTACTAAGCTCAAAACGAAACAGATTATGCCTTCAATCTGACTACTTATGAGCTCGAAATTTCAAGTCTCTAGTCATTATGGGGCCTGGGAAATTAAAACCCATTTATAAGACGGAACTTACATTTATTCTTTAAACTTGCATCGCAAATATAATTTTTTTCACAAAAGAGGTCCGAAAACATGGAGATATTCCTAAACTAAAATATTCATAACATCGGACCATTCCCAGCATGCTGTTATTAGATTATTATTAGAAGCAAAAATTGATAGTAACTTAGAAGAAGATACAGTTAATATTTCTCGGACCATGGCAATAGATACTTGAAATTTAATGAAAGCACAATTCAACAAATAATTTTTTGCTGTTTCAATATCATAAAACTTATTTTCATTGAATCAAAGAGTGTGAGCAATTTCAGATGAAAAAAAAACTGGATAAAAATGACTGAAAGCAGTTCAATTAAACTAAAATTCTCGAGTTGAGAATGAATAAATTCAATTAAAAAAATCTAAAACGTTGATACTTATGCTGATTCTAGATTTGTTACCTATAATGTATTAGATACAAAATTTGTTAAGGCATCTCACAGCAAAATGTGCTACTATTATTTTATCATTCGTTACTAATTTTACCGGTCAAATAATTCAGTTGTATTCAAGATAAAGATGGGATAGTAGTAGTATATTGAGAAAGGTAATAAAACGAACGAACTCGGTTAAAGGGGGAAACGCTTAGCAATTTGATGATCTTTTATATAGTGTCTACAAAATTTATTTTCTTTTGGTTCTTGAAATTTTATGAAAAAAAATATTTTTGGTATTTTTTATTTCATTTGTTTCTAAAATTAGCAGAAGAGCTAGCAAGAAAAGCAAAAAACTTCCCAGCTCAACCAAATGATCAGTATACAGTGTTCAGCTACCGTGTTCTGGTGTTCAGTTGTTATTTAAAAATTTTCAAACTTCATTTCTAACACAAATTTGGTGAAGATATGTGGATGTTTTTTTAAGCTAGCTATATATTTTTTTGCTTATTTTTGTACCTTTTACTGTTAACTACATGGTTCTAAATTTTATTGAAAACCGTCATAATCAATAAATAATAAAATCTGAAAAAAAAAGTTTTGCACCACTAAAAATATGGTCTAGTGGTGTCGTTGACTAAGTTAGATTGACATTATTAATCACAAGGTGCATTTCTTATTTTAAATTGGACCCCCTGTATATTTGTGCAAAGTTATAAAACAAACATTTTTCTGATTACAACCCTAACGCATTCAAAGTTATAAGTAGAAAACTGGTTTTTATCAACAATACAAGACGCCATTATGAAAACATGAAGCGAGGCTGCCTTCTTAATTTTCAATAGTCTATTTGCACTTCAATTAGGTAAAATTTGTCAAAATATTTCTCGATTATAGATATTTTCAATAATACCTATAAGCTATAACAATATGAGCAACTTTAACTTTACTTAAGTACAATTAGAATAATAGAATAAACACTAATGTCATCAAATTAGAAGGCATCCCCACTGGTAGTTTTAAAAATGGTACTCGAATTGTTGATGGATTATTACCATACCACATTTAAAATAAAATAAAAGCCCACTCTTTATTAACGATATTTTTGTGTTTTTGAACACTTTGCATGAGGTTTTTCTTAGTAGTGGATCATCATCTTCATCATAAAGCAGCTTGACTCTTCCACTGCTGGACATAAGCCTCTAAAGCAATTTACTCGGTCTTGGGCATCCTGGATCCTGTTTGACGATATCCATTTCAATTCGTCTATCCATCGGGTAGGCAGTCGTCCCGTATTTCTGTGTGCATCATCTCTGGGACGCAATTCTAGTATTCTCTTCGTCCATCTATTATTTGAAAATTTTGAGATGTGGCCAGCCCAGTCCCATTTTAAGAGTGTAACTCTTTCGATTGCATCCATTCCACGTAGTTTTGAATTTCGGCTTTTATCTCACTCTGTCACTTCTAACATGGACCTCTCCATTGCTCGTTGAGTTATTCATATTTCATTGACAGTTTCCTGTGTTAGTGTTTCCAAGCCTTACGTCAGTATCGGGAGGATACATTGGTCGAACAATTTTCGTTTGAGATACATCGTTATATCCAAGTCAGTCGTGTTCTGTTTATTTTGCAGGACTGATTGTCTCTTCCCATTCGGATCTCATGTCCCAGATATTAGTAGGATGTTATGTATTGAATTTCTTTTCTCTCCAGTACTGCTGTGGACTAAATTTGTCATAAATTGGGTGTTGGCAATGTTGATTTTCAAAATTACTTTTTGAGAAGCTGCGGATAGTTCTGAGACCATTTCATTTGCCTTGTCTAGTAGATATGAGATCAGCACGATATCGTCAGCGAAACGTAGGCGGTTTAGCTTTTCTCCATTTACCTTTATGCTCTTGTTGTCTAATTCGATCTTTTTAAACATTTATTTGATCAGGGTTCTTAAAAGTTTGGGGGAGATTGTATCACCCTATTGTTTATATATCTAAGAAAGCAGGATAATTCGTCTGCAGTTTTCTAGGGGTATACCTTTCATGTGTAGCAGTATTATGATGGCCTTATTCCACTGATCAGGTGTTATGGAGTTTCTTAGACAAGCGTTGTATAGTTTTTTTAGTAGTGCTCTTCCTCCCAGTTTTATATTTCCTGTGTTAATGTCGTCGTATCCTAGTGCTTTATTATTTTCTAACTCTTTTAAGCAGTTGATAATTTGAACTTGAGTGATGTCAGGGACATGTTCTGATCCCTAGTTCTGATCTTTGGGAATGCCGATTTCTGTTGCTATTTTCTCAACACTTTCTCGTTTTCTATTCGGATAGCCTTAGATATTTCTTTGTTGATTTCTCTTAGCTGTGTGGTATTCTTTTGATGTTTGTCCTATAAACTTCTTTTTTTTCCATCAGCTTCTTACTATTGTCACTCAACTTCTCAAAGTTCCCAGCTCTAGCTGATTGCTTGCACTTGATTTCCGTTTCTTTAATTGCTGTTGTTACTATTTGTCTCATCAATGTGAATTTAGGAGTTGTGCGTTTTGGTCTGCATTTTGTTTTGTTAATGACTTTCTACATGCTGTTTTTCTTATTATCTTTGACCTTTCCTTTCTTGTAGTAATGGAGATTTTTGCTCCGACGGCTCTGTGTTCACTTACGACAGAAAATTTGTTAGGAACAGTGATGTCTAGTAGGTACTGCGTTTTTCATGATCGAAAATTTTAAATCTTTTTCGTTTTTTGTAACTCTATCTGGGCTAATACAAGTGCATTTTCTCTGGATGGCCTATGTGAAGAATCTGTTCATTGCATATGCGTTATTTTTTGTGCCCTAATTTGGCATTAAAATCTCCTATAATCAAGGTGTAATGAGAAGGTGTCTCTTTCAGGGCTGTGTTGATGTCATAGAATTTTTCAATATCGTCGTTAGTTTGCGTTGATGTGGGGGCTTAGGTTTGTATAATTTTCAATGAACCTATACCTACTGTTTCATCCAAACATTAGAAATGCTGCTCTAGGACCTACGCTTTGTATCTGCAAGACATTGCGAACATTTGATTGGTGTATTAGAAAACCCACCCCTCCTTGGTTTATATTATCCGCACCCATATAATTATAGTAGGTGACCTGATTGCAGTATCAGTTCTTTTTTTTCTTATCGTTTCTGCTCACTGATTCCTTGTAAATCGCACCTTAAGAACTTGAGCTCTTCTTCTAGTTCCTGGATTTTACAAGTTTTCGATAGGGGTCTGACATTATACGTGATAATTTGCAGCGTTTGTTTACCGTGGTAGCCTGAATTACTCCGGGGAATCTTAGCATCCTCCATCCTCGTTTTTATCCTATCGCTATATTGACTGGGGAGACACGGTACGCCGGAGACTGAGGGCCTTATATCTTCTGTGCATATATTATAAAAGGAGGTTTTTATACACAGGTCTTGTGTTGTGGGGTATACCATACCCCAAATATTTTTTCATGTTTTGGAAATAATTTACACTATTTTCCAAGTTGAAGGTATATTGAAAATCAAAAACGCATTTTCATATAATCACTTATTATCAGAACGTAACAACGAAAATAATTTGAAGTTGAGGTAATAGTCTAGTCCAGCGGCTTTTGATATAAAAGCCCCAAAAAAATCAAATGTTTGCAAAATTAAATATATTTTTAATGTTTTGTTAATAAGAAATGGAAAATTTTATTCTTAGTACTTTCGAGTTTTAGCTGAAATTTTCGATTTGGATGTATATTTCTAATCTGAAATAGTTAATCATCCCTGCATTGTATTAACATATTTCAAAACTACCAAAAAAATTTGTGAAAATACTAAACATAAGTTAGCTTAAGAGTGAGGTTGAACGAATTGATGATTGACTTGTGCAGTTCAAATGCTGTTGATATCAATGTTGCCAACGCTGCCAGTATAACTTTCGCAGCATTAGATTGTTTTTCGAATTTCATTTCCCAGAATATTTGCTTTAGAAAAAATTAACGACCATAACAATAACTGAGTTCAGCTATTGTTTGGTATTCTGGATGCAAATATTCATATACTGAATTTATTCTTTTAACTGAAAATGAAGACGAACTATTGATTTTTTTAAATAATCATGGTGTTTTAGTGAATTCCAAAAACTGTGAGAATTGTGGTCATAACATAACATTATCTGAGAATAGTAGGTACTAGGTATATGGCGCTGCCAGAAATCTGTTTTGCTCTAAAGCAACTATTTGTGAGAAAAAATATATGCAACCATACCTTTAGAAACACGAAACCGCACCACTTGGTTTATGCTTTCTTTACGAAATATTTCGGTTAGAAGATATTCAATAATATATTATATCGTCAGTTTGGCAACATTTAAATTAACAGTTTTTAAACGTCAAACACACTGCACAAGACAATCATTGTTTCGTTTAACCTCACTTTCTCGCGCATTAATGTTTATCTACTATTTTCACCTATATTGCTGCTATATGCTATATTTTGTAGGATGTTAGCGTTTAATAGAATGCAAGGATGATTATATACTAATTGTCACCAAAACAATATTATATTCTCTGAGAATAAGTATGTCACTTTAATACTAAGAAAATTTGAAATGATTTCATTCCCCAATGAATTAGTGACAGCCATCACAATATATGAGCGAATAGTGTAAGCACACAGGTTTTCAGCACTTTACACAACTGTAAAATATTTTTCTGTCACTTTTTCTAGAGCAAGTTTCACATCTTTTAATTTTTTTGCGTTTGCTTGTTAGTTCATCATTATTGGATACATCCGCTTCTGTAGATGCTTGTAATTCCCGTGGCAGTCTTTTATTAAGAGATCTGATTTCATTATGATCTCTCAAAAGCTGGATGGCTAATGTTTTCTAATGTTTTCAAGAACTCTCTTCTTCTCATCTGGAAGTTATCAGTATTCTGCTGGAATATCATTTTCGCGTTTATACCGGTAATGTTCAGAAGAGCATAAAAAATGTTACTGTTCACCTTTTACTATTCCGAGATAGGTACATCGTAGGATGCCGACAACTCATCAACTACGTCTACGCCACTTTTTGTCGCATTATAAAATGAACCTAATTATGTCTGTTTTTTTCTTATCGGCATTTTAGTTTCGTCAATATCGGGAATATGATGTAGAATACCTAGCCATAAGAAAAACTATTTTTTCTGGGTATATAGAAAAGCAATGTCATATCTTTTTAGAATCCAAATTTGGACGTATATCGGAGTCTATCTTTCGTCACTTCAAAGCTCCGGGTATTGACCGTTTATTTTTTTTAACTGTCCCAACAGAAGTAATATGAATTTGTCTCAAGAGGGTCAACAATAGTTTATAACTGGTGAACCAGTTGTCGAAGGTTAAGTTCGCATTGATCCCGAAATTGGAGCTATAAGTCTAAGTACCACATCATCTAGTTTATTGCTCAACCTAAATGGACCTTCAGTCTGAAGACCAACATAGAGTTCCAAATTGAGGAGAAAGTATGATTTTGCATCTATAAGTGCAAATATTCTCAAACCTTAAGGTGCAGGCTTGTATTGGCGAGCAAAAAGCGCCGCTCTCCCTGAACGCCTGTAAATTTTCACAAGGAGTACTAAGAGATTTGGCTATTCTCAATGAATTTATTGAACAATGCTGTCACGGCTGCCATTTTATCGATCTTTTTCTTTCTTTGCGTACATACAATTTTCGAACTCGACTACCTACTGTTGAATTCCATGTATGTGGCAGAATATAGCAAACTTTTTTGCTATTGTAAAACCACCATGTTAATTTGAAAAATATTGAAAAACATTAAAAAGCTCGAAATTTAGAAAAATAATAAATTTTATAGTTTATGACATAAAATTATATCGGTACGTATGAAAAAAAAGTAACTGGGTAGCTTTTTCTTATGTTCCTTTCTAGCTGTTCAGCTAACTTCGGAAAAATTAAATAAAAATTTACAAATATTGTATTTTCCATCAAATCTCGAGAACCAAAGAGTTATTGAAATTTTGTAAAACGTGGTAGAAGAATAATCAGATTTTTCAACTTTTAACCGACATAACCGTTCTCGCGGTAGCAATACTATCCCATCCTTATCTTGGACACACTGTATAGTTTCTTTTTAAATATCCAACCAACACTGCTTAGGTAACAACTCAATTGACAAAAAGTGTTGATTTATATCAGAGTGGGTGACTTGCGAATACTCTGAGATTCTTTATGTTGTTACATTACTCACATACTTGAAATTGAAAGTAAACCAACTAGCTAGCACACCCATAAAGATAATTTTGAAGGAAATACAATGTTCTATTACGAATAATGCAGTTCATGCACTATTTAATGAAATATCCAACTTATTTATAAAGAGAAAATTATTGACAAAAGACCCAGATACGTTTTTATATGGTACCGCACCGCTGTTGAGATATTAATTAATGACCCTACGTACAAATAAATCTTTTTTCAACTGAGACAGGCACTAAAAAGTTTCTACTTTGAATTCAACATAATTGCTATTTATCGTTACTCTATTCTCTGGGTAGTGAATGAAAGCGAGGACGAAACTCAAGTTAACTAGAAGTATGTTTTGTAGAAAGCTCCGGTTTATATAAAATAAATATAGAAAATCTATTTATAAGTAATTTTGTTCAGAGATAATAATAATAGCAGATATTGAGTTGTGGTTTGTCAGATTCTTAAAGGCACGCCAGAAGTTATTGAAATAGTACGGCACTAGAATCAAGAAGACTAGATTTGACCAGAGAGTAAGTACACTACCTGCCTATGCTACATCATGATGTTGTTAGATGATACTGTGGCGAGCCCGGAGAAAACCCATTGCCACAGATAAAGACACATTGCAGGAAAAACAAGAAGAGGGAAGGAGCTTCAAAAGTGGCTAGTCCTCCCAAACGACCGTTGCCGATCACACAGCAGTAAAAAGCCTTGGAGCCGGGTGAGACAACCAGGGTGGAAGAGCTACAGGAGAACCTATCTCTAACATAGACAACAACAACAGAGCATGGCTGCCAGTGCTGTGCAGCGTTGGAGATGGGAAGAAGAAGGCATAAATGTGACCTTCTTGCAGGAATCTTTGTTAAATGGAAGGACCATAGCAGGCCTTAAGCATATGCCATCAAGGCCAAGGGTATGTATAATACAGGACTAACTCTGTATTAATCTCGGAGCTTTACACCGGTGACGTTGTTACAGGAATTCTCTCATATCGAACAGAGAGAGAAACAAAGACCTTTATAGTCTGTTTTACTTACTTTTCAGGGGAGGAAGGAACTTGCTCTCCAGGGACTTGCGAGGGACCTACTTATGCATTGTAATCTGGAGTTCCATAAAACCAAATTGGTCACGTGGATAATGTTCTGCGTGGGGGTTGTAGACACCACAGCATATATCCGAGTCCAAGAAAGGTTCAAAGGTTAACGGAAACTACTCAGAAACGGCTGAGGAAAACTTGGAGATGCTGACAAAAGCACACATTGAGGGAGATACAATACATCATGGATGGCAGCTAGTAATTCGAATGAGGCAAGAAGGTCCAAACGGGAAGATTAGCAGTTTGCCACACCATTGCAAGACCGGAACGAATAAAACGGGCCATTGATGAATTCCAACCCTCTAAGTCACCTATGGGATGGAATCTACCCGATATTATAGTAGAAGGGTATGACGTATAAGCGCTATACCTAAACAAAATGTGATAGCTAGCTTAGGCTGTGATACACTCTGGTTTAATGGAGGAAGGAGAAAGGCATTTCCTATCAAATGTGACAAAAACTTTAAACCCTGCGCCCAAGTGAAAATAACAAAATTCCAAAAGTCTTCTATAACTGCACAACTTCAAAATTACCAGCACCAGTCGAATTAATATTATGTTGTATTTTTAGGTGCAACTAATAATGTCGGTAGGTACTAGTTTTTGTAGAAAAGGTATATAATTAAGAAAATTATATCAGAGTTTTTAGCAGGTATTTTAATTGTCTTTAATATCGCTGAATATTCTTATATTCAGAGATTTTCAAAAAAATAGCGTAACAATCTTTCACACTTCTAGCACATTCCAGTTGCTGTAATTTGATAACCGTAAATTGTTTGGAAAAATATCCAATTCAAATATCGATGAAAATGATCTTTTCTTTAACTTGAGCACTGACCATCAAAAAAAATTAATAAGGTAGCGCATGAAATTACATTTCAGGAGTTGAATCTTCTATATTATGTAATAGATTACTTGAATTGGTACTTAACAAATGTCTAAGTCACTTACCAATTTTTGTTTTCTACCGCCATCTCGGTTGTCCCTGAAAAAAAAGAATTAAGTGAATCTTGATGCTATAGAATGTATTTTTACTATAAAAAGCAGTGTGGGTAACACCTTAGAAGTAAATCTACATACACTCCAGATAGATGAGGATAAGTATTCATACATGGGACAAAAGCACTTAAGTGATGAGCTATACAAAAAACAACTATTGCAAACAATCTATTAAAAAATATATTGTAACGTTTAACCCTGTGCTAAACGTTGTGGGGTGAGTTCACTTGCGTAAGACTCAAAGTTCGCAGATTGCTTCCAATGGTTTATTTCCAAACACTCAGTACACGATCTTCTATTATGGTACAACTGTCACCACTTGTCACCTTGACAATCTATACTGTCACTGTCTTTACCGACAGAACTACTATTAACCTCTGATTCCACAGACTGACTGTTATCAACTGACTTTATAAGACTCACTGCCTTCATAAGACTGACTGACTCTGTCCCGTGATCGACACGGCTTTATATACCTGAATCATGACATGACATTCATCGAGAATGTTCTATGATTATCTAAATGCATATAATTAATGTTCTAGATCCTTGTCAAACTGACAATAGTATGACAAATTGTACCTCACATATAGTTTCTGGAAGGATTCAGAATAAATCTTCTATAATTCTAGAACTACATAAGGAAATATACATGCAATAACTACTGTAAGCAACGTAGTAGCATAAATAACTAATAAACGAATATTAACCGTAAGTTCACGAATACCTATCCACGTTACAATATATTAAAACGAATAATAACCATAAGTACATGATAAACTATCAGCGTTACACTACCCCCGTCTTAGCTTGAAACGTTACTTTAATATCGACAGTTGAAAATGTCGATATATTCATTTCAGTCAAATCTTAATACTAGTAGGTACATATTGGACTTTCGCAGCCGTATTCATAACCAATTTTAGTTTGGCACTAGTTTACTTTGATATTAGAACTGTCACTTTTGATATGATTGTTACCATAGTAAATACAAAAATTAGCACACCAAAAGAAGCACACATCAATAATACGCAAAAATTTATAATTATTCAATTTTTGAAAATTACGGGCAATTCCGCTATATTAATATTAAGTGAGCATACTTAAACACAATATGATCGAATTTGAGGAAATCTGCTATAAATAATTTAGCTTATTTAAAAAATTTAAAAAAAATATCACTCTTCATTTTTGAAGTGTATAGGCAAGTGTGCCAGCTCAATATTAAATGAAATATGGAGAAAATTCAAAACTATCCGTTAGGAATAATTTAGTGCTAATTTAGTACAAAACTCTTACTTTAAAGAAATTATGAGCAAGTTTGTTTGTCATTTAGATAGGTATTCCGTTATGTCTTGACTTGACCACATACCGGATAGCCAACATGAATTTGAAAATTTTTTATTTTTATATTTCTGTTGATAGAGATCGGTTGTAAATGTTTTTGACGTGTTTTTTTGTTGTTGTTTTAATGAGTTATTAGGTTGTTAAATTATTAACACCGACTAGCCAACACGTCTTGAAAATAGACCTTACATTTTCTATTTTTTATCCATTTTATCAGAAATCATTGGTGAAACACAAAGATAATAATAAAATCGTTTATGCCTCTCTATTGTTTCAGAAAAATCTAAATTAATCTGAAATTTTGTAGGTTCAGGCCATTAATTACGCATTACTGTTAAATCGTCAATAAATATAATTTGTGTATGGAACGTCACATTACAAATTAATATTATTTCTTTTGGTATTGATACATTTGTTGTGCGATTGTAGTTAGATATAAGACTTTTAGCACCAACAAAAGTACGAGCACCAATAGAATTAATATTATCATGTATTGTGACGTTTCATACAAAAATTATATTTATTGACGACTTTACAGTGATGTAGTTAGTCTGAACATACAAATTTTGAAATCAATTTAGATTTTTCTGATACAATAACGATTTCCATATTATATTTGTGTTTCACAAACGATTTCTGATAAATTGAGTAAAATATGGACAATGTAAGGTCAATTTTCAAGACGTGTTGGCTAGTCGGTGTTGATTATTTAACATTATAAAAACTCATTGAATATTGAGTCTGTATCAAAAGAAATTTTTTTTTTTTTTAGATTGGTGTTGGCTGGTCCGCTCATGGTCATGAATTGAAAGACATACATCGCCTGTGACCTTTTCAGCATGTAGTGGGAATTCAGCATGAATCGATTAGCCAACACAAATTTGAAAAACTCAAGTTTTTAAATATCTGTCGATACAGACATTTGTTAATCATTTGTGAACGTTTGTGACGCGATTGTTTTTTTTGTGACTCAATATTTAAGGAGTTATTAGATTTTTAAATAATTAACACTGATTAGCCAACACGTCCTGAAAATTGACCTTACATTCTCTATTTTTTACTCACTTTACCAGAAATCGTTTTTGAAACACAATAGATATTATATAATATCTATTGTTTTAGAAAAATCAAAATTGATTTCAAAATTTTTAGGTTTAGGCAACTAACCTTACATCACTGTTATAGCCTCAATAAATATAATTTGTAAATGAAACGCCACAATACAAGATAACACTAATTATAATGAAGCTAGCTGGTACTACTACACATACTAACGGTATGTCTTGTGAATCTTTGATGTACATATATAAAAATACTCCAAGGCTATTTGTCTCGATAATGTTGAAACTTGAATTATGAATTTATCCATGGCGCCAATAGGTTTTGTGCTTGCTATATGCCCTACTTGGTGTATTTAACTTGATGCTTTGTTTTATATCGAGCGATCAAAAAAAGCATTCGCGGTAGGCTTTTGAAATGGGGATCATGTCTTCAGTAGAGTCAAGTAAGAATTATTTATATTAAGAGCGACAAGTGTCGTTTCAATTGTCAATATTTAGTTTTAGTTGATTGAAATAGAGACATGCATATCTCTGCGTGATTTCAAAAGACATGCCACACTTCGAATTGCTTTATTTGAATCGCTCGATATTATTCTCTATGGCTTTATACTCTACAGATAGAACTGTATTAGATGATACTTGATGGAAATCCAATGTACACAAAAACTTGACGAAGTAACGTTCCACACACAAATTATACCTATTTATTAAAACTTTAACAGTGATGTAATGTTAGTTGCCTGAATACAAAATCTGATCTGATCATCAGTTGGAACAATTTAGAACAAAATAGATATTTTTTAACAAAAATTGGACCGATTTTATTAGTTGGTTCACTGAAAAATACAAAATAATATTAATTCTATTCGGGCTGGTACTTTTGAAGTTGCGGAATTGTAGTTAAATAGAAGACTTTTGACACCAATTATTTCAAAAGTACTAGCACCAATAGAATTAATATTATTTTGTATTTTTGACCCCAAACGGAGGAGGTATTAAAATATTTTTTTTGTTTTGTCCGTGCGCTGTATACATATAGGGTGATTTCTTTAACGTGCCCATTTCACTTAAAAATCGAGATAGAAATAGGGAAATTTGATCTTGGCTATAATCAACGTAGCCCAATTTAGTAAAAATATCTACAAAATGTCAGCACTTCCTGTTATACCGGAAATTGTACTAACTTGGTTTTTTCAAATGGAAACCCAAGTTTTTCGTTAGATATTTGAATTAGAACATTTAATTAAGTATGAAGAGCCCTAGTTGTTATAACTTAGTTTGGAGTTTCTGATTTTTACTGCAAAACGTTCTATTTAAAAAGCAAATAGTTGGTTTTGATCGGAAGCCCGAAGTTGAAATTTCCTTCATTTTAGGAGAATGTTTATTACACTCTCTTTTTCAAATAATAAGAAAGATATTCGAGATTTTTTAAATTTTCTATCGCGGATGTCATTTTTACGAATGACTAGTTGACCAAGGACATAACACAATCGCTATTACTGATATTTTAGCTGTCAAGTTGATAGTTTTGAAAGTTGAAGCTACAAAAATCCAAATGAATCAGTATCCAAACGGTGTCTCTTTAATATTTACGAAAGTATACAATAGTGGAAAGAACCTGTCGTGAATTTAATGCCAAATATCCTGAGTTACCTCCAAAGAAAAGGAAGAAATTTTCATGCTTGCGCAAAGGTTTATTCTTACTGGAACAAAAATCCACTCAACAGTAGGATTAAAATAAGAACAAAAGTTGAAAGTAATAATGAAGTGAATATTTTGATGATTTTGAGATATTTAGATTTTTAAGAATTCTATGTCCCAAAAATATGAACTCCTTAATTCGCCTTTAAACATGATAAAAATGCAACTACTGTCAACTTTCTTTATGTAGATGTTTAATTTGATCAGTTATTGAAAAGTGGGGGTATTATTTTTGTAACAGACGTTTTGTACTTCAACTTTCAAAATTATCAATTTGACAGCTACAACGTGATATCAGTAACTACTATTGTTTTACGTCCATGGACAACTAGTCATTCGAAGAAAGATATTCCCGATAGAAAATTTAAAATAATTTCCAATATCTTTTTTATTTATTTGAAAAGAACATAAAAGAATGTAATAAACATTCCCCTAAAATTATTTTTTCTACATAATGACGATAGAATAATAGGTAGTGCTATTAAGAAAAGTTGAGTTTTTTACTTTTGTCATTGACTTATTTAATTTTTTTTTTGAGTGTTAAACAAGATAATTTTTGGAATGATGATCGTACTGAAGTGAATATCAACTTCGGGCTACCGATCAAAAACAACTTTTTTCCAACTGATAGTGTCGGTCCAATTTCTTTTATATTTATTTTAAAAGTATTTATTCAGTGCACCAACTAATAAAGTCGGTGCTTTTTTTAAATATTCATTTCACAGTTCTGACTCTAACATTGGTCATGAAAATCGTTGAACATTAACCAATACCAAAGAAGATAATACTTATCCTATTATCCATGTATATTTTTTGCTTGTACTTGTTATTATTTAGAGATCTCAAAACATCGCGGCGGAAATACACATAGGTATTTCAGACTTCACCACTGCTGTATCTCGAAAACCGTAACTTCATATTTTATAAATGTCCAATATAAATGATGCTACAAATAATCTCTTCCTTAATTTGGCGATCTCATATTTTCCTCCCCATAGCGGAAATACCAATGCCGTAATTTGAAAAAACTTTCTATTTAAACGTTTCCGGATATTGTCTTATCTATAATTCTGCCGTCTCGGATCTTTGATTTTCGAGAAAAATTGTCCCCTCCATCCTGTTTGGAGGTGGTTTTTGGAAGAAAGAAAACTTCAGATTTGATTTTTTCTAGATATTGAACCATTTCTCGATTCTCCGTTTTCAAATAAATCAAAAATTATCAAGATCGGTGTACGTTTATTTTGCTCAGCGCGCACACAAACTAAAAAAAGCAGGCAGTCGATTTGTTATATGTTTGGATCAATAAGGTAGATTTCAATGATTTTGAAGATTTCTCCAGCTCAGCGTCTGAATTTATACCTCCAGGTTATTTAAGTAAATCTTCGGATATGGATGAAAGGCTTTTCCTGAAAGTTGAAAAAACTTCAAACTTCAAAAAGTAATAAGTAATAATAATCAGAAAATAATAGAAAACTATGATTTGAAAATATTGATAAACAAAGACTAAATACCTTTCTATACAATTACTTTAGAAACATTTAATCCTTTACCTATTATTTTGTATTTAACCTAGGTACCTATTTGTATATTCACTCAAATTTTATATTTAGTTATTATCTTAGCAAACCGTAAATAGCTCTATGATTATTTTTTTAAGGATCTGATATCATTTAATATATCAATAAAAAAAACGAATTGTTTTAGTTAGTTTAAATAACCTTCAAACTTCAGAATCTTCTTTTATCTATAATTTTAATCCATTGCGTGATTTATCTATACTGTCCCTCTCGTCTCATAGGAAAGTATAGTAAAAATTTTAGGTATAGTAAATAGTATAGTAAAAAGACTGATTAAGAATAAAACCTTTTGAATATAATTGTCTTAGATACGTTTAAATTTTTATTATAATTATATTTTTAACTACTTCTATGCGAATCCTCAACCCATGTGATATTCTTTTCACAAAAAGAGTGTCGTTATTTTCAAGACCTATTATGTTTGCAGAACCATAAAATGTTTTATTTGGCTTTATAGCATAGAAATCCAAGGAATACTTTAAAATACTTTTCTCTGACTATTGATATTTTTGCTTCTCTCTGCGCTCGTTCAAACTTGAAGTTTTCTTGCATACCCCACGATACACATACATATATATGGTCAAACTTCAGAAAATTGAAGGATTCGTTATATACATTCTGCCAAACCATTGGGCGTCACAAAATACTGAGGGTATTACACTGAAGTATATAAAAAACGCCCTCTACAGTTGATTTCAAGGAACTTTTGCTGTATATTTGCAGATGAATGGCCACCTTAGTGGGACCACACAAATTTCAAATACCTTTTATTTCCAGGCCATATATCAGATATATTTAAATCTAGACCCATTATATGAAACACTGACAACTCAGGAAAATTTTGAATATACATAGAGAAAATTAGGAAGCCCGTTTCATAGCCATCAATTAATGACATTAATAACATTTCTGATTGATGGCTATGAAATCTTTCCTGTTTGTGGTTAATTTTATCTAAATTCACGAATTTTGCCCTGACGAAGAGAATAAACATTCTCGAAAGCTTGGCATAATCCAAAGAATTTTATTTATTAAATGATTGCATCCCATAAAAAATCTATTTTATCAAATATTAGTCAAGAATTCAGAATCAAACTATATATATATATATATAAGTATGAACATAGTTAATCAGTGGTTAAATAAAAATAACCTCTCATTGAATGCCAGGAAGACCCACTATCTTGCCTTTTCTATAACTGATACGAATAGACCAAATTTTTCTAGTATTGAAGTTCCAGGTATGAAACACGAAATTAAAGAAATAAACGAGGTCAAATACTTGGGCATAATTATTGATAAAAATCTTAAATGGAGCAACCACATCGATTATTTAACAAAAAAAGTGAGAAAGCTAATATATAAATTTTACCTGCTACGACAATTTTTATCGAGGAAGCTACTCATAATGACTTACAGATCTTTAGCTGAATCACTTTTTCGATATGGCATATTGGTGTGGGGAGCAATGTATAAGAGTTCTTTACAAAAACTAAACATAATACAAAACTACATTCTGAGGATAATATTGCGAGAACAAAGATCTTTTCATACTAACCTTTTATACACAGAAGATATTGGTAATATCCGAACACTATATTTCAATAGCTTATGTATATATGCATTCAATAATAAACTTTTTCATATTTTTGTGCCGACAGTCTACACAACTAGAAGCACTACAAATCAACTGCTACCCACTCCAAAATTGAATACGAATGCCTGTCAACGATTCTTAAATTATATGTTGCCAAAAATTTGTAATATTATGCCTTTAAGAATAAGACATATAAGCAATCCTAAAATATTTTCGAGGGAAATCAAAAAATTCATCTTTCTAAATTATCATGAATTTGTGAAGATATTGGAGCATTAACAAGTATTAAATTTTATTTTATTTTATTTTATTCTGTTACTGTCTACTATTTAAGTTTACTTCAAAAATATTGTAATAGCACAGCACAAGGTGCTCATTTGTACACGATGAATTTCTTTGCCTTATGTAATTAATTTGTAATTGTTGTATAATAATATTAATAAATAAATAAATATATATATATATATATATATATATATATATATATATATATATATATATATATATATACCTGATAATTGGCATTAAATTCACGACAGGTTCTTTCCACTATTGTATCGAAGCTTTCGTAAATAGTAAACAGACACCGTTTGGATACTGATTCATTTGGATTTTTGTAGCTTCAACTTTCAAAACTATCAACTTGACAGCTAAAATATCAGTAATAGCGATTGTGTTACGTCCTTGGTCAACTAGTCATTCGTAAAAATGACATCCGCGATAGAAAATTTAAAAAATCTCGAATATCTTTCTTATTATTTGAAAAAGAGAGTGTAATAAACATTCCCCAAAAATTCAATTATGTACCCAATAGCGGTTGAAAAATAGCTATGTGCTATTAAGAAAAGTTGTGCTTTTCAAGTTTTGTCATTGACTTCTTTAATATATTTTTTGAGTGTTAAACAAGACAATTTTCATAATGATGAAGGAAATTTCAACTTCGGGCCTCCGATCAAAACCAACTATTGGCTTTTTAAATAGAACGTTTTGCAGTAAAAATCAGAAACGTCAAAAACTATGACAGATAAGTTATAACAACTAGGGCTCTTCATACTTAATTAAATGTTCTAATTCAAATATCTAAAGAAAAACTTGGGTTTCCATTTGAAAAAACAAAGTTAGTACATTTTCCGGTATAACAGGAAATGCTGACATTTTGTAGATATTTTTACTAAATTGGGCTACGTTGATTATAGCTAAGATCAAATTTCCATATTTCTATCTCGATTTTTAAGTGAAATGGGCACGTTAAAGAAATCACCCTATATACAGCGCACGGACAAAACAAAAAAAAATATTTTAATACCTCCTCCGTTTGGGGTCAAAAATACAAAATAATATTAATTCTATTGGGGCTAGTACTTTTGAAATAATTGGTGTGAAAAGTCTTCTATTTAACTACAATTCCGCAACTTCAAAAGTACCAGCCCCAATAGAATTAATATTATTTTGTATTTTTCTACTAATACTAACTAATAAAATCGGTCCAATTTTTGTTAAAAAATATTGTAACGTGGATAGGTATTCATGTACTTACGGTTAATATTCGTTTATTGGTTTTTTATGCTACTACGATGCTTACAGTAGTTATTGCATGTATATTTCCTTATGTAGTTCTAGAATTATAGAAGTTTTATTCTGGATCCTTCCAGAAACTATATGTGAGGTACAATTTGTCATACTATTGTCAGTTTGACAAGGATCTAGAACATTAATTATGTGCGTCTCGATATTCATAGAACATTCTCGATGAATGTCATGTCATGATTCAGGTATATAAAGCCGTGTCGATCACGGGACAGAGTCAGTCTTATGAAGGCAGGGAGTCTTATAAAGTCAGTTGAAACAGTCAGTCTGTGGAATCAGATGTTAATAGCAGTTCTGTCGGTGAAGACAGTGACAGTATAGATTGTCAAGGTGACAAGTGTTGACAGTTGTACCATATTAGAAGCTCGTGTACTGAGTGTTTGAAATAAACCATTGGAAGCAATCTGCGAACTTTGAGTCTTACGCAAGTGAACTCACCCCACAACGTTTAGCACAGGGTTAAACGTTACAATTGGTGTCAGAAAAAGGGATCTTCGCATTTTGCTGAGAATATATGGTGAATACCAGATCGAAAGATTACGACGAAATAGCAAATTTTGCGGAAATAATGGAGTTCCTGAAAAAGAATAAAGAAGAACAAGAAGAAGAAGACAGGAAGATCAAGGAAAAATGAATCAATTCCTAGAAAATCAAGAAAAGATTAGACAAGGACAAGAAACCAAAATAAATCAAATTCTGGAAAATCAAGAAAGAAGCCGACAAGAACAAGAAAGAATTAGACAACAAGATAAAGAAGACCAAGAAAGAATTAGAAAGCAGGAAAAAGAAGAACAAGAAACAAGAATAAGACAAATCTTAGAAGAACAAGATAGAATTAGACAGAGAGATAAAGAAGAAGTTGATCAGAAGTTAGTGAAAGTCCAAGAAAACTTCATACAAAAATTTCAAATAATAGAAGACAAGATGTTACAAAAACAAGAAGTTGACCAAAAATTAGAGAAAGTTCAAGAAGAAGTTGAACAGAAATCAGAGAAAGTTTAAGAAAGTTTTGATCAAAAATTTCAATTGATAAAAAGAAAAGATGTTGCAAACGAAATCTGAAGTGCCTCTGAGGAGATCGTCCAATGAAATTCAAAATGGTGTAGTTAATCCAGTAAAAATTGAAGTCCCAAAATTCGATGGTAAACAGTCTTGGTCTACATATAAAAAGCAATTTGATGCTGCTGCTTTGGCTAGTGGTTGGTCAGATGAAGAGAAGGCCACCGCATTGATCTTGGCTCTCCGTGGTGATGCCTTGGAAATCTCAAATACCCTAACTGGCGGCGAACATTCGTATGAGATTTTAGTAGATCAACTTGAAAGGCGATACGGTGACCAACATCTACAAAAAGTTTATCAAGCTCAGTTAAAGTATAGGCAACAAAGGCATGACAAAACATTGCAGCAGTATGAAACTGATGTAGTCCGGCTCGTTCAACTCGCATACCCTACAGCGCCAAGAGACTTTCTTGATAGGCTAACAGTACAAACATTCATTGATGGTCTAAGAGATTTTGAGATTCAGCAGGCTTTACGGTTGAGTGGTCTAACAAGAATTGAAGATGCCCTTGCACGTGCACTTGAGCATGAAGCTGCTAAACAGGCATCCAGATCTCATCTCCATCGGGGGCAGATTCGACGAGTTAGCCTGATCATGGAGGAGAACTATAGCAAAAGTAGCATCATTAAGCAAATTATTGAAATTTGGCGAAAACTCGATGAGCAAACAACTGGTTATAGTACTCAGAGGGTGTGTTGGATCTGTGGACAAGGAGGACATATCAAGAAGAATTGTTCACAGTTTCAAACTAGCAATCTGCCTGGAAATTTCAGTACTCCGAGGGTGTGTTCGAATTGTGAACAAGAAGAGCACATGAAGAAGAACTGCCCACAATTTCATGTCATGTACAAGAAAATTTGAAATCCGGAAGAAAGAAAATTGCGCCCAACAGAAATATCATTATTGCTTTAACAAAGACAGCTCAGATATCGAGCCTGGTGTTGAGAGGGAAGATGCCATACCTAGTTCGAAGGAGAGCAGTATCTCTAGAGAGAGATCAAGCAGTAGAAGAAAGAGTCTTGTTAAAAGGCGCAGTATATCCAGATGTCGAAGAAGTATCAGGCAATGTGTAGGCACTAGTGTTCGTGGGAAAAGCAATTCACGTTACAGTAGTCCACAAAGAGGTGCAGGAGGTAGAAGGTGCTTCGGCCGCAATAGAAGGAAGCGCATGAGGCGACGTAGTGACTGAGACAGTAGGCGCAATCGCAGTAGTTCACGCAATATTAAAGATAGTGAGATGTACTGCAGTGAATTGACGTCTCCTTGCCGTATACCTAGATTGCGTGATCGTGGTTCAAGATCACGAAGTGGTGAAGGTTGTGTGGCCGCCAAGGATCGTGTTGGCTTGTGTAGAAGCAGATCACCTGTTCGAGTATGTTCACCTGGAGGTAATCATAGTCCGGTGAAACATTTTGATGATCGGCGAGGACGATTAAAAGGAACAACGAGTTATATGACTTCCTCGGGAGGCGAGAACGAGGATTGGGACCAGAGGATGCAAGGAGCTCCCCCAGATGAGATTGAAGAATGCATTGGTATGATGTTGATCTAAGAAGGGGGCAGTGTAACGTGGATAGGTATTCATGTACTTACGGTTAATATTCGTTTATTGGTTTTTTATGCTACTACGTTGCTTACAGTAGTTATTGCATGTATATTTCCTTATGTAGTTCTAGAAGTTTTATTCTGGATCCTTCCAGAACCTATATGTGAGGTACAATTTGTCATACTATTGTCAGTTTGACAAGGATCTAGAACATTAATTATGTGCGTCTCGATATTCATAGAACATTCTCGATGAATGTCATGTCATGATTCAGGTATATAAAGCCGTGTCGATCACGGGACAGAGTCAGTCTTATGAAGGCAGTGAGTCTTATAAAGTCAGTTGAAACAGTCAGTCTGTGGAATCAGATGTTAATAGCAGTTCTGTCGGTGAAGACAGTGACCGTATAGATTGTCAAGGTGACAAGTGGTGACAGTTGTACCATATTAGAAGCTCGTGTACTGAATGTTTGAAATAAACCATTGGAAGCAATCTGCGAACTCTGAGTCTTACGCAAGTGAACTCACCCCACAACATTTAGCACAGGGTTAAACGTTACAATATCTATTTTGTTCTAAATTGTTCCAACTGATGATCAGATCAGATTTTGTAACAGGATTTTCATTAATTCTCACATTCATGAGTGTTATGAAATCAACATTCTTGGAACTATCATTTGGAATATTCATTTGCATAGATGAAGGCTATTATTAAAAGCATTTTTGAGAATATTTAGTTATTTTAAAAATCGATTCAACAGAAGATTCTTGCAAATGATTTTGAAATGTTGCGCAGTATTAAATAATTTTTTTGAGTAATTTAATACCTATCGCGAAGTTTTGGAAAATGTAAATTATACTTAGTATTCCTTGATTCAGAAGCGCTATCAGATTTCATAGTTAAGAAATCAGAGAGTTTAAATTTTTATAAATCAGTTTTATCATCCCTCATCCTGACTACATCGCTCTCAACTGGTGAATTTTTCTGTCTTTGGCCCCCTCGATCCCCTGACCTATCAGTACTCGATTTTTTATTTGGGGAGCAATCAAAAATAAAGTGTATAACACCGTTTTAACCACCATAGAAGACTGCATGCGACGAGTTAGAACAGCCTTTGAATATCTGAATCCGCAATCTATAAGAAGAGCCACCCATGAACAGTTCCTGCTTGGGTGCGAGAAATGTCTGGAAGTACAAGGGCATCAGTTTTTTCAGTATTTTATGAATATATTTCTAATGTGCTACACCCCTACTTGAAGAAAAAAGATATAGAATTTCCTGTGACTCTTTATTTGGATGGACACAGCACCCATCTTACTTACCATCTCAGTGAACTGTGTAAACAGTTGCAAATTATACTGATTTGTCTCTAACCAAATGTAACGCGGATATTACAACTCGCATACGTAGCGGCTTTCAAGCATATCAAAACAGGTTGGAAGGAAGCTGTATTAAACTGGAGACGAACAAATATTAACGAAATTTTGATCAAGGAAAAGTTTGCACCAATCTTGCAGAATGTAATAGAGAAATATGGAGAAGCCAATACCATTAAAAATGGATTCCGAGCATCCGGCCTCTACCCCTTTAATTCCGATGCAGTCGACTACGAAAAGCGTTTAGGAGGGCAAAATAAAGAGAAAGGTAATAAAGGGTATGAGTCTATTGACAGTTCAAGTACTATTGACTATGAAACATTTCGAAATATAGTTGGAGACGAAGACATTTCTAACTTTGAAATATATTTAAATGGTAACAGTGAGAATACAGAAGATAAACTGTACAGACTCTGTAACGAATTTTGTAAGGGAACTAAGAAAAATACTGAAAAGTAAGGCTTGCATTTGCAAGCGCAATCTCTAGGATTGACTGAAATGGAATTTGCCCACCTGGAATCTACAAGATTGAAATTTGCAGAATGTAAATCTGTTGAAGATGATACAAAATCTGCAGTAGAGACTGCTATGACTGATGCTTGTGATATGAATAATATATTTTTAGCTAGTGATATAAATGAGCTGACGGACATCATTTACGAAGTTAGAACATTAGAACAAAAAATATGACTTTAGTGAATTTAGATCATTTTGAAGCTTCCTGAAGCTTCATATACATGTGGTGAAGAAGAAAAGCATGATGTTAACAGCTTGAAAAACATTTTACTTTGGCAATTAACACCAAAAAAGGAAAGGAAAGCGGGAAGTCGAAAGAATGCCCTATGTGTTAACAGCAACACAGTGGATTGAGAAAAAAGGGAAAAAGAAGATGAGAAAGCTAGAAAGGAATTGGAGAAAGAACAACGCAGGGTAAATAGTCTGAAACTATAAAAAATAAAAATAAATCAGAAAATGCCAAAGAAAAGAAGAGTCACATCAAAAGAAAACCAAAGAAGTCAAAGTAAAAAATAAACAGTGGAAAAGAAAACGATGATGCTGAATGACATGCAGAAGAATAAGGATATTGAAACAGGAAATGTTAATATGCTAGAAAACACCATAGAAGCAACCGGTGGAACAAGTTTCTTTTCTGTAGGCAGCAAAAAAACAACATCTGAAGAAAGCGAAATAAAATTAGAATTAACGAGAGTGGAAAAAGTGAAACATATGTTGCTCAGCAACACTAAAAATGAAACAAACAAGAAAATTAACATATTGTCTGATATCAGAGTCCCTAAGAACGATTTGGAGAATATTTTATCAGCTATTGGAATATCAAAAGTTTTATACGTTACATTATACCGGGGCTTGTGTTTTACGTGCACAATCAATTTTGTCGAAAATAATTATGGTATAAAATGTGAAAGTTGTAATAGAGCATATCATGTTCGGTGCATTAAAAGTCACAATTTACATAAATCTACCTCTGCAATATATACCTGCGCAGTTTGCTTAAAAAATAGAAAATAGGTACATTGTTTATGAATATTCTGTTAGAATCGATGTTTATTTTATTAAGATAAATTTAAGACCTTTATATTTTGTTACAATTGATGTTTACTTTATTTATATAAATTTAAGACTTTTATATTATGTTAGTATTTATATTTATTTCCTTTCTTTATTTTTAAAGCAAAGTGTTTCATGGATGATAAGCGGCCAATAACTATAATATTGGCATGTTTTGAGTTTAACGTAATAATTACACAAATTTTGTTTGTTACTCTGAACATATTTTCTAGGTACCGTCATGTTTATAGCACCGGTGATGTGATTCCATTTTATATTATTTGTTTATTTAATCAATCGATATTTTTCTCTCCCTAATTATATGAACTTCCTTGAAGTGTATAAAAAATTTGAAATACCATAATTTATCTCGAAATCGTTACGCCATTGATCTACTTCTGTCAGTTGAATTGATTCGTTTCTCGTGTTTTCAAGACAGACGCCATCATTCGTGAAACAAAGTATACAGTGTAACTCACGTTGTCATAGTATCCGCACTTGCATAAAATCTCTTCCTACTATATGGAAAACACAAGATAGGTAGATTATTTGCTACCTGCAACTACGTTATCTGTATGTTTTATTATTTTAGATTTGTTTAATTCATGTAAAATTTTAAGAATATTATTTGTGTTATGTTTTGATAGAATAGATTTTCAGTTTTATCTTTTGGATATTTATTAGCCCTCTAAGTACATAACGATTTACTAACTGATGTCACGAATAGTCGAATGGGTAAGTAACTAATTTTATTTATTTGTTTGGTACATTCATTACGAACACGCCTCCATGCTCTCTTCAATACGAGCATCTATTTTCAGGCATTTTTCAAAAAGACTGGAAATCAACGGTCAATTACAATAATTTGTTTGATGTTTTGCAAAATGTCTCTTCTTTACGGAAAAAGCCTGATTATTCGAAATGCCTGCGACTATATACTGTAATAAAAAATTTCAGAATAAGAAACATTCGCTATCATAGTTTACTTTGAAATCGTAACATTTACCTAATCCCAAATACTTACATTTTAGGAAACTGCATGATCGTCCTTTGTGGCGTCGCCTCATGGATGATAACTTCTCCTGGACCTACTTTAGTATATTTATCAGCACTATCAACTTCATAACCGTAAATTTTATCCATAAACGTACTCCAAACTTGAGTTGATCCGCCAAGAATTTCGTCAATGTTGGTATATTTGGATATGAATGATTTTTGCATGGAATGAATATTCCTTGCAGGGATACTAGGAACATTATCATATGGACTTAGTCTACCATCATTATCCTTGGGCATTTCCAAACCTTCTGGACTTGCTCTATCACCAAGAGGTATTTGGTCGTTGTTGGGATATTCATCTTCTTTCTGAACATTGTTATTTTGCCACCACCATGGAGTTTCAGATGAGGAATGATTTATATTGTTTACAGATTGAGGATTTTTGGAACATTCGTTATTCTCGTGAACTGCAACATTTTCGCTGCTATTCAACCACCAAGATCGTTCTCCTGAATCTATGTGCCTTATTTTATGATTTTCCAGATATTCAGGATCCATTATGGTAGTTTTTTTTTTGGCTGAATCTGTATTCGTATTTTCACTTGTGCTTTGCCACCATGATGATTCATCTGATTCATTTTTCCGAATTTTATAGATCACTCGGCCATCCTGGGTAGTTCCATCTTCTCTTACCCAATTCGGATAAGTTTCTATACCCTCTGGTATTTCGCCATTTTTATCTAACCACCAAGCTCTCTCCCCAGACTCAACATGTCTTATAATAGGTGCCCTTAATGTATCCTTCTTTTGAACCTGGGGTGATTCACTTTGACTTTTATGAGAACTGAGATTCGACTGGTCGTAAGAGTTCTGCCATCTGTGTGAATTGTCTGAACTATTTTGGTCGTCATTAACATCCAAATTATCTTGGGATTTATCGTTATTGTTAACCCAATTGGGATAAGTTTGCACTCCTTCTGGTACTTCACTATTTTCATCCAACCACCATGGTATTTCTCCAGATTCAACATGTTTCAGTAATGGTTTCTTAGTTGCAAGAGATTTATCATTTTGTTCGGCATTTTGTCCTTCATAGTTTTTAGATTGATCTGCCATCCACCAGTTATTGGGGGGATCCACACGCATCAACATTTCTCGTTTAACAGGGCTTTGCTTATCTAGATTCTCTCCTGCTTGGGAAATGGTACTCGCATTTTCAGAACCTTCGTTAAACCACCAAGGTTTTTCTCCAGATTCTACTCTGTGAATAATTAGTTTAGCTGTCTTTGGCTCAGTTACGCTTGGAATATTGAATGCTGGAGATTTACTTGCTTCTTCAAGGAACTGTAAATTTGTTTCGGGTCTTTCTACAGAATCATGCTGTTTCACTTTGAATAAATTTGTAACAGGTGCTAGCGCTCTCATAAGAAAAGATTTTGCATCAGCTTCGGATTTACCTCCTTCAAATTTCATTCTTGGACTCTGTGGAGGCTTTGGAGATTTGTCTATAGTTAAATCGTCCATTGCTGAAATAACTATAGACGTTCTCGATGACCCAGAGCTCTTAGACTTCCCTTTTCTAATTCTTGAATCATCCTCGCTTCCACTTGTTGTATTACTTGTACTAACATCTGTACTCGGAGATCTACTGCTCCTTGATAACTGTTTTTCTAGGGATACATTTTGTGGCAGCATTGAGTTATGATATGACTTACAACTAGTTAGATTTTCAGATACATCAGTTGCATCTGGATCACCTGTATCTGAATCCGCTGAACTAGCAGAGTTGCTACGCCGGCCAACTTTTCGACTTCCATCCGGATTCATATTGAGTACGGATTTCCGAAAGTCTTTATTTGCTTGTACCAAGGAATGTAAGGATTTACTCGTACTTTCACATTTTGGAATAGGTGGTAATTGTTTTTTATCAGTATTTTGTTTAGTTGCAATTCTTGATTTTCCAGAGGAAGAGGAAGAAGTTGTTGATTTCCTAATCTCTCTTGATCTATCGGATTTAGCTGGTGATTGCTCTAAGTTTTTAGTTGAACTTGCTCTAGATATACTTTTCGGGCTTTCACTTCCACTTTCACTCTTTACCGTTGTCTTCAACCTAGAATTGGGGCTAGAGAATTTCATATCTAAGAAAGAAGACCACGGCGTTGCGGATATCCTTGATGCCCCAGCGTATCTTGAGATCTTCGTACTATCATCAAGTCTATCAGACTGAATCTCTTTATCTACCATAGTATGGATCGGTTTCTTTGGTCTGGTAATCTGTTTCTCGACTAACTTTGCTACTTCTATTCTTCGACTACGCAGAAAAGTACCACTGTGCTGACTGTTGGGCGTAGGTGATGTACCTCTTGTAATAACCGTGATAGTAATAGTTTCTACCTCTTTAGGTGGCGATTGTTTCATGTTACTACTCTGTTTAGGCGAAATCTCTTCTGGAGTTACTGAAGAACATCTACTGTTTGGTCTACTTAGTCGCTCTTGTTCATGTTGGGCATGTAATACTCCTAAAAGCTCTCGATTCTTTCTACTGGTTTCATTAGTTCGAGCAGTTGAAGGTCTTGAATAGGCCGTATAACTTTTTTCTACAGTATTTTTTGGTAAAAACCTGCTGTTGATGTATTTCTGTGAAGTGCCTGCTAAGTCTTCTCTAGATACAGTTCTACTACCGATGTGGTATCTGGAAGAGGAATCGTCCTTAGAAATGGAAGATCGGCCCATGTATTTTGGTATATCATCTTTGACAGACAAAGATGATCCATATTTAGCTGGTTCAGATTTGCCAGTATATTTTGGTATTGTCGACAACGAGCCGTTAGATTCTGTCCTTTCTCGACTTACTGATCTTTGATAGGGTCTATGATAAAGTCTGTTGCCTGCTGATGAACTAGAAGTTTTTTCTGATTTATCAGCTGGGCTTGGATCCCGGGAACGAGCACCGGTTCTTGTTACAGGTCTATAGCTAACTGGTGGATGGCTTGTATCTTTTTTGTCCAATAAAGGTTTTATTCTAGACGGGTCGGATCTTCCGCTGTATCCTGAAATGAAAACAGAAATGTTAATTTTCGGATAGATACCATCTGTTCATCCACTGAAAAGAAACAGACCCTTATAACAACATTCGCATGGATGCCTTTCAATCTGACAGGCCACAATCCTGCCTTTTTTCTCCAAACTGAGTGAAAAAAACAGCCGATATTTTCGGTTATTAATAATGGGTATAAAAGCTATTTTATTTGATTTTAAGCTAGTAAAATCAACAAATTTTCTTTCGGAGGATACATTTTGTGTCTAAAATCATTTGAGATATGAAATGAAAAGGCTCATTGTGAGTAATTCAAACATATTTTTCTAAAAATAATAAAATCAACGGCCTAGATTATATAATGAAAATTGACATCTCCGGAAACTATGAGAGATTCGAAAAAAGTATAAAGATAAAATCTTTGTGAGATTCTATGAATCTTTTACTTTTATTGCCGTCATACTCACAGGGTCCTTAGTATATCTGATACAGGTATCAAGTTTCTTATTTTGAATAGAGCACCCTATATATTTTAAAATTTTTGGATTCTACATAAAATTATAGTTTAACTTTGTGCAACAAATCCACATAAATATTTCTGCGAACAAACCATATACCTTGTATTTATAGTTTTCGAGATTTTGACTTTTCTTATAAAAAAATGATAGTTGCAAATATATGAATGATTACCTAATTTTATATATTTCACTGTATTCTACGAGTAAACAAGGGTACGTTTTGTTAACTTCACCCTACCGAATATCAAGAGTTTCTGAAACATAAGCCGCTATTCAAAATTCTGTAAAAGAAGAGGTGCGCATTCGTTAACAAGTGATTGTTATGGAAAAAAATCCTACTTCTTTATTGTAGTAAATTAAGTTCTTTCAAATTTAATGTCTTTCAGGGCAATCTTTGATTTATTCAAAAAATATAGAGAACAATTATTGAATTTAAAAAATAGGTAACAAAAATATTAAAACTGTAACAAATGAGCTGCATGTACTCCATTTTCCGCTACATATGTGGTATATATGGCTTCCAATTTTGTTTCGGCGTTAACCACGCAGTTTGACCTATTGAGGGCTTCTATTTCCAATCTTATTTTACGTTTATAATCTTCTACGTCTGGATTCTGAGTCTGATCTGGATCTTTTAATGTATCCCACAGAAAGAAGTCAAGAGGAGTAAGATCAGGACTTCTCGGTGGCCATGCAACATTTTGATTTGGTCCAATCCATTCTTCAAAACGTTCGTTTCAGACTAATGCTGTATTACGACACGGAGCTCCATCCATTTGGTATTTGATATTATAATTATTTTCTTCTTCATTGCCTAATGGAGGGATTATTTGATTATACAATAAATCGAGATATCGAATCCCATTTAAATTTTGATTCAAAGATAGAGGTCCTATGTCCCTTATATAGCAAACCAAACATGAACACTTTAACTACTCTGATTTTGGATCGTGTTATACTGTTTAGAATTTGCTCGAGACCAGAAATGACAATTCTTCTCTTCAAATCACCCTGCAGTGGCAAATATAGCTTCGTCAGTCTAACAGATTCATGGGGTTGAAACTGACGAACCTATCAAAGTAGGTACAACAAAATATCTGTCGACGATCCTTATCATCACCCTGCAACACTTGAAGCCTTATATCCGTTTATTTTCATCGATACGTACGATAGGCACATACAAATACCCACAGACCATCAAATACGTACTAGCATTCTTTAAAGAATTATCTGGATTTTCTTCAAAATACAGTTATATATTTTGTTGCGTTTCTTCTGTCAAAACATTGGGTAATTTGTTTCTCTTTCTATATTTTATAACACTGTGATTTCTTAAGTGTCGTTCTATTCGCTGAAAAAATGATTTGTCCGGAATTCTTCTTTCATTAATGATCAAAGAATTCATACCTTTCTTGTTCCGAATACATTTTCTAAAACTACGATTAACTGCTGAAGTTCTACAAAAGCACACACAACTCACAGTAGGCCATTTAATTAAACATCATTCGTCATCTTTTTCATAGCAATCACTACGTTAACGAATGTGCATCACATATTTTACAGAATTTTACATTTGGCTTATATTTCAGAAACTCTTGATATATATAGGGAAGTAAACAGAAAATACCCTTATTTTTAGTCGTAGAATACAGTGAAACAATAAAAAATGGGGTTTGCATTCAAAAAGTCGGAGATAGTTGATAATATTCAATGCAAAGTTTTTATCGCTTTCGTACGCACTCCGTTAGATTTATGATAATGGATATTTAATCATTCACATATCTGCACTGTCAGTTGTTTTTAAAAACGATAAAATCTCGAAAACTATAAATACTAGGTATAGAGTTTGTTACACAGAGTTAACATAAAATTATATGTAGAAGCCAAAATTCTGAAAATATATAGGGTGTTCTATTTATAATAAGAAAGTTGATTTCATTATAAGAAATACTAAGCAACCTGTAAACATGACATCAATAAAAGTAAAAAAAATTAAAGAAATTGACAAATATTTTACCTCAATACTTTTTTCGGATCTGTCATAATTTCTGAGATAAGTGTAGTGAATCTTATTCTGGACAACATGTACAGAAAAACCTATAGAAAATTCCACTTTGCAGAACCTTCCGCACGAGACCATCTCGCACATGAGAAGATTTATATGTTTATAGCGCCCACTGTACTCACTTGAGTACACCTTACATTAGGTAGCTGGAGCTATCTATCATTCAGTAGAAATTGTTGTTATCAGTTTTGAAACACTAACAAGACCTCTTTTATTCCGCCTTTATCTGCAATGTCGGTAAAAAGCTTATAGGTCACTTCTTATAGGAGCCGAAGTTTGACAGTTGTCGCGCACATAAGTAGTGAAATTCTCGAATTTTTGGAGCCTTTTGAGTATTATATAAATTTTGGTTGGTAATTACTCTTTGTTTTGTGTAAGAGAAAGGTAAGCCATATTTATAATGTTGATTCCTAATTTGCTGAACTTGCAATATTGTTATAAACATTGCTGCACTCATTTGAGTACACTGGGCAAGACTGTAAACAGTTGTTCTGTTTTCAGATTTCTGATAATGGATTCTGACATACCAGCATTATCGGTTTTTATGGAAGTAAGAAATTATCTAATTTGGATGCTGCAGTAGATTTTGATGCCTCTTGTAGCAGTAACAATGTAGTTATTGTCATCCTACCACCAAATCCTGACCAATTGACAGATGAAGAAGATCTGGACGAAGACAATATATATTATGGAGACCTACATCGTGATGTTTCTGAAGAAGAAGTTTTCATACATCCTTTAGACAATGCTACAGAAATCGAATCGGTTTCCGAATCTGAATGGGATGACAGTGACAATGAGACATTGGGTGCTAAAAGGATGAAGTTGTCTGCTAATACTCTAAACAGAAAAAGTCTCGAAAAAATAACCCTAATTTCTTTTTACCAGACTGGGGAAAAAGGCAAAGCCAATTATAGTCATTGGAAGGCGGTGTCTAATAATGGTCCTACTGAAAGAGCTAAGCTCGTTATCGAGGAACTTAGTCTAAAAGATATATTCGCAAAATTGGTTGACGGAAAAAATATGCAACATATTGTAGATCAGACCATACTTTATGCCCGTCAAAAAAATAATCATGTATTCTCACTTACAACTGAAGAACTAGAACCCTTTTTTGGTATACTTTTTTTGACTGGCTATCATAGATTGCCTATATAGCGTCTTTATTAGTCACTTGATGAGGATCTTTATGCAGACATTGTTTCCAAATGCATGTCTAGGAATAGATATTAAGAAATAAAAACATATTTGCATTTAAATGAAAATACACAAATAAATGATGACAGAATGTACAAAATCAGGTCGCTTATGGATATGTTAAATGCAAATTTTAAGAAATGGGGAATTTTTCATGAAGCATTGTCCATAGACGAAGCAATGGTAAAATATTATGGCCATCATTCAGCGAAGCAATTTATAAGAGTTAAACCTTGTCGATTTGGTTTTAAAAATTGGTCTCTTTGTAGTTTGAATGGATACTGTTACACCATAGATACATATTGTGGAAAAAACCAACAATGATGACATTCAACTTCTACTTGGCACTAAAGTTTTATTGTCTCTGTTACAACGTGTTGCTATACCCAACGATCACATCATCTTTTTTGACAACTTTTTTAGTAGTATACCTTTGCTAAGCAGCTTGAGGGCACAAGGATTTAGGGCAACAGGCACTTTGAGGAAAAACAGAACAGAAAAATGCCATTTGCCAACAGTGAATGAGATGGAAAAAATGAAGAGAGGTTCTTATGAAAGCTCATAAAATTCTTTTGATACGTACAATAGTGTATGCACAATAGCTACCAACTATGATACGGTGGCACTTTACAAAAAGTAAGGCGATGGTCCAAGGAGAAAAAAGAGAAGATTGATCTGGAGCAGCCAAATGCATTTAGAACGTATAACCATGGAATGGCTGGAGTTGACGCCAGCGACCAAGGCATAAATAATTACAGAATTGCAGTTCGGTGAAAAAAATGGTACTGGGTACTCATCACTATGCTAAATGTGGCAATGGTCAATGCATGGAGACTCTATAAATTTGTTTCTGAAGACAGGATGGATCTACTATTATTCACAAGAAATATTACTCGTTATTATCATAGATGTTCAACAAAAGAAAATGGAAAATCAAGAAATAGTGCTTGTATTCCACAAGGTATTGTTAAGGAAAGTGCTCATTATCTGCAACTACGTTGTCATATATGCCACGCACGAATAAGATGGCAATGCGAAAATTGTGTTATTACCTTGTGTGTTGAAAGACAATGTTTTAATTTTTTTTATACCCAGTAGCATGTCATGTGTCCGGTGTATTCATGTGAGTACACATTTGTAATTTTTTTCCTAAAAAACTTTCTTGTCTTTTTTTCTATAAATATGTACTCCACAAGCATGTTTCAGCTTTTTTTTAATAAAATTTTCATAAGTGTTGGGCTGGTATTATTTTGGGCGTGAATAGGTTAAGAGAAGTGTGAAAGAGTAATTTGAAACAAAGTTGTTATGAAGTAGTTTCTACGTATTTTGTTTGTTGAGGAGATGTTTATGACGTCGGGATAGTTTGATCGTTTTCCCCCTGTTTATTTATTATTTTTTGCTAAGAATTAGCTGATTTTCTTTTGACCGACTTCAAAAAATACTCGAGTTATATAACTCGGTTGTATCTTAGCTTTTTTTATGTATGTCTGTTCTTGTGTTTTTCATAGTAAATGTACTCCGATTTAAACGATTTTTGTTTCATTGGAAAGAGTTTAGAAATGGTCCCATATTTATGAAAAGGCCAAATTAAGGAAGAGATTATATGTAGCAAGATTATAATTGAACAATTTAGCCTATATATGGATAATAGGATAAATACTATTCTCTTTGGTATTAGAGAACGTTGAACAATTTCATGACATGTTACACTCAAAGGTGTGAAATAAATTTTGTTTTACAAAACATAGCACCCACTTTAGTTGGTGTACTGAAAAATACAAAATAATATTAATTTTATTGGTGCTGGTGATTTTGAAGTTGTGCAGTTGTAGTTAGATAGAAAACTATTGTCACCAACCTCATAACTAACAGCACCAATAAAATTAATATTATTTTGTATTTAACAGTGCACCAACTAATAAAGTCGGTCTAATTTTTGTATAACAAATATTTATTTCACAGTTTTGAGAGTTACATCAGGCACCAAAATCAAATTTCAACATAGACGATAAAAGGTTCCTTATACATACATATTCAAAGATTTCAAAACATTGCAGAAATATACATATTTCAGACTTTATAGTCTAAGAGCAAGAGTCCGTGAACCCCAGACCTTCATTATTTTATAAAAGCTGAAAGTCTGTCAGTGCATGCTCCCAACACAGGTAAGAACGATGGCCCATTATGAAGTTTGGGTCGCAGTGGATTTGGCAGGTAAACGGTACTAAAGTTGTGTAAAATACAGATCTAATTTCGTCAAATAATAAAGAGCGATTTTTTGGTATTACCATCAGAGTATTATTAAAAATCACATTATTGATCGCCAGACACCTAACATCGTGGCAACCCCTTGCCAGACACCCTTAATGTTCAGGACATTATAATTCTACTTGCGTTATAGTATAAAAGCTGATTTTTATGCATGATACTTGGGTAATGAGTAGATGATGTTTCCTCAGTAGCCAGACATTTTTGATAGTTCCAAACCCTTGCCAGACAGGGTAGGGCAGCTGTAAGAGCGAGCGCGAGTAAGATGCGCTTGTATTGTTTAGTATTTTGTACATGCGTATATCAGCAAAATAATATTATATGTTATCTTGAAGTTTTATTAATTTAATATTTATTATTAATTAATCACATAGAATATTTCGAATATATCAAAACTATAAAGTGAATTCAATATTATTATTGGATGATACGTAGTGTATGTTACGTAGATTTTAGGATTTTTCATCGATCCTGTAGTGTCATTAATCTATCTTTAATTAAATTGTTGTGAAATATTTTATTTGGCCCAGCTATTGACAGACTAAATTTTAACAATTTCAATTAGTTGTAGCAACCAATGTCTTTTCTGAAGATATTTTTAAAATTTACATTATTAGTCACATAAATCAGCCAAAAAGTTTATTTGCATAAGTCATTCTAATCACGAATTTCTTTTTAACATTTACATTGCTTGAGGTTGAAAATAGGGAAAATATCTGGCTAAGGAGGAAACATCATCTAATTATTACCTAAGTATTATATATAAAAACCGGCGATTACATTATAACGTAATAGTATTATTAATAATACTCTTATAATTTATAATGAATATTAAATTAATCTTTGAAAATAGAATATAATATTATTTTTGCTAATATATTCATGTACAAAATACTACACAATACAAGCGCATCTCACTCGCACCCACATATATATAATACCTCGCGCTCGCTCCTACAGCTACTCTACCCTGTCTGGCAAAGGGTTGGAGCTATCAAAAATGTCTGGCTACTGAGGAAACATGATCTACTCATTACCCAAGTATCATGTATAAAAATCAGCTTTTATACTATAACGTAAGTAGAATTATAATTTCCTGAACATTAAGGGTGTCTGGCAAGGGGTTGCCACGATGTTAAGTGTCTGGCAATGAATAATGTGATTTTTAATAATATTCTGAAGGTAATACCAAAAAATCGCTCTTTATTATTTGACGAAATTAGATCTGTATTTTACACACCTTTAGTACCGTTTACCTGCCAAAACCACAACAACCCAAACTTCATAATTGGCCATCGTTCTTACCTGTGTTGGGAGCATGCGCTGACAAACTTTCAGCTTTTATATAATAACGAAGGTCTGGGGTTCACGGACTCTTGCTCTATTACCACTGCTGTAACTCGGAAACCGTACATTTTTCGAAAAATGTCCAACTTAAATGTCGCTACTTATGGTCTGTCCTTTAATGTTGTCGTCTCAAGTTCTCATTTTCGAAAAAAAACGCCCCTTCCACCCCCCTTTGGGAAATATTTTTGGTGGGAAGAAATGGGACCAACTCTCAATAACTGTCCGCTTTCAAATGAAAAAAGAATCATGGAAATCGGAGCAAGCTTTTTTAGGCGCGAACAGCCATGAAAAAATACAAAGAGTCGAATTGTATAACTCCCCCGTTTGGGTCGTCCGTCAAAAAATGGACGATTTCGTGTAATTGCCGGTATTAATACTTAATCATTTTCTTATTATTATATTTTCTATTTATATTCTGGAACGTGCATATGACAGCTGATTTAAATCATATCAGAGTTTACTTCTCGATAATAGTGAACGTTTTTAGAAATGCTATTTTTTCTGAATATTACTAGGTTATTTTTGAAGGCTTAGTTAACATAGCACATGTGTTAGATTGATCAATCTTATTTATTTTTAAGCCCAATTATCATTAATTTGGTAAGAAGCGTGACAGGGAAATTTGTTCAAGATAAGATTTTCACAAGATTTCAAGGAATAATACTAAAACTCAAAAATTTCAATTACCTACCGACTAGAAATAAAACTATTGAGTAAATATAGAGTCAGCATCACTCTTCAAAATCAAATATTGGTGGGTTGAATATACAACTCTACCTGCAGATGTGTCACGTTGAAAGTTTGAACTGTAGGGGCTTGTGTATTTGGAACCAATCCTCGATGTAACTGCACTTTTTTCATCTTCAGTCTTTCGTGATTCTGATCTACTTCTTCCCAGGGATGTTTCAAACTGAAAAATAATTAATTATTTCAGATTAGATTAAAATTTAATAATTTTCTTTGTGGAGTCTATTGTGGCAGTAGCAGGAGGCAAAATGTTGTCAAAAAAGGAAAAGTTCAAACGATTTTTTTTACCTATTTGATCATATTCTGGTTAAAATAATATTATACTTATTTTTTTCAGTAGCAGCTTTCAAACCTAGGGCTCAATGAATAATTCGAGAGGAAATTGAGAAAAGCATTGGAAGTGGACGTGGACACACCAGATATGTGATAACATATTTGAAAAACTTTGACAAATTATAACTGATGTTCCGGTGTGAAATTTCTCGAGTCAAATAGAACAGATTCTCATGCTTATTAGGTTAGACTTACAGCCGTCAAATTATAAAGGGAGCCTCATTTCAGATACAAATCTCGAGGCTTCCTTCCAAAAGGAATACATTTACTAGGGATTCTTGTATATTTCTAATTTCTAAATGGCAACATCGTTAATCACTTAATATATTAGGCCCCGCGTCGATTTATATAATTTGAACGGACTTGTTCTGAAAAAAAAAATTATATGGACAGCTGAGTATGATAAAATTTTGGAAACATGAGTAACAATGTTTGGCTGTATCCATGCAAATCACTACTAACCACGTATGAGAATGGATTACACAAGGTTAATTATCTGGTGATATAAATATAGTATTGAAAGTCTACAAGCACGAAAACTGCCTGTTGAATTTCTGAATCCATACCTTTTTCGAAAAGGAACATTTTCAAAAAATTGTGTAGGTATGTACCTTTTACTTTGTACTTGAAATTCAACAACGGATTGATTCAAAAAATCATTGTCCATCATTTTCCGTAAATAAATCTGAACGTGTGCTTAATTTTTTTTCCACAAGTTCAAAACGGTCTGTTTAGAGTAGAGAGAGAGAGGGAGAGAGAGAGAAATGCTTTATTGTCGAAAAAATATAAATTTTGTAGACAAAGCAAAATAAAAATATCAAAATTAAAATCAAACAATACACAAACAAAACAAAGTCAAAACTTAAAATTAAATTGAAATTAAATAAATTTATATAATATAAAACAAAAATATAAAAATATAAAGATGTAAAAATATAAGATAATAAGTATAAGAATGTAACCTGCAGCTGTATATTCGGTTAGAAAGTAAGTTAATATACAGCTGTAAATTCATTCAGAAGGTGAACACTAACTAAATCACAAAAAACAAAAATAAATTGTGTACAAACAATAAACCAGTGCGTGAGCTGAGCAGAAACGTGCCTTAGTAAAAAAGTCGTTAACTGCATAAAAGGCATTATCTAGGTAGTAGGTAATTTAATTGAAAGTTTGGCAAAATCTGGGAAAAGCCGTTATAGATTTAATTTCATGTGACAGATGATTTTACATTACAAGTATAATCAGAGAGATACCTTCTCTCTGGTTTGAGGTTAGGTTGGTTGCCTCAAGGAACCTCGAGAGCTTCCTTGAGATAAGGAGCCAATAAGGTTCCTTATTTGATGAAGGAATGTTTATGAAACGAGAAATAAGGAACAAGGAATCCTCATTCCTCAAGGAAGCTGTATGAATACGGCTTTTAGTGGTTGGTTTTTGTTGTTAACAATACAATTAGAATACATGTTCGTTATTTTTATTAACTCATTAACCGCCAACTATAGAAAAAATAGATTTATGTGAAATAGATTTCATTAAATACGTTTTAATACTCTTGAATTTCGCACAAATAAATTGTATTGCACCAAAAAGTTGACAGTATGAAATATAAAGAAATGGTGCATTTTCGATCCTTTGGCATAAATGAAGTAGAACTTTGAAAGAAATAATTTTATTGTTTGTGGAACCTTACACATCTCACAAATATCAACTGTATGACTTTTGCACAGTCTGCACCTTTTTCTTGAATCTTCTTCGGGCTTTATAATTATTTGAATAACCAAATACATTTCACTATCTTTGGGCATACTATCTTTTGGTCTCCCCATGTTTACTGATGATGACTGAATTGATTCTACCTCATCATCACAGTCATTTCGTGTCTTCTCCATTGCTACCTCTTCAGATTTCATAAGGCATCTTCTTCTTCACTTGCTTATCCGTTACCGAATGTTAGCGATCATATTGGCTATCATGACTTTGTTGATTGAGGCGCTGAATAGTCCGGTCCTTGTTGTTGCGTTCTAAGGTTTTTCAGCAATTAAATTCGTCTTCTTCCTGGTCCTCTTTTTCCATAGACCTTTCCCTGATGTATCAGTTGAAGCTCCCATACCGTTGGTCGTTTCTCATGATGTGGCCCAAGTATTCAAGTTTCCTTCTCTTGACTTGTTTCATCATTTCCACTTATTCTCCCATTCGTTCTAGCACTTCTTTGTTGGCGGTATGTGCTGTCCATGGAATCTTCAGCATCCGTTGATACAGCCACATCTCGAATGCCTCAAGTTTCTTACATGATGCTTCTGTTATTGTCCATGTCTCTACGCCATATAATAGCACCGGGAACACGTAGCATTGGAGGAGTCTGACTCTGGTGTTCTATTGAATTCACGGCTCTTTAGCAATTTATCCATTTTTATAAAACGCATTTCTTGCCTTTTCAGTACTGCATCTGATCTCCAAGGCGTAGTCCCATTGGTCGTTGATTGTACTACCCAGGTAAGTACATTTTTCCGTTTTTTCAATTGTCTTTTGATTAACATACAGTTGTCCTTGTGGTGTGAGATTTTTACATATCGTCATGTATTTTGTTTTGTTCATGTTAATGTCAATGCCAAACTCACTGCTCTCTTTTGCCACTTTTTCCAGAAACTCTTGCAGATCTTCAAGGTTTTCTGCAATTTAATGCGGTATTGTCGGCAAGTCTTATATTATTGATTCATTCTCCATTTATCTGAATCCCTATTTGTACAGTTTCCAGTGCATCGCTAAAGATTTCTTCCGAATATATATTGAACAATAATAGAGACAGGATGCATCCCTGTCGGAGTTCTCGCTGGATTTGTGTCTGGATATCTTCTTTTTGTAATTTATATGAGCTCTTTGTTTCCAGTATAGATTTTCTATTATGTAGAGTTTTTTGTCTTCAATTCCCATATTTTTCAGAATCGGTATTAGTTTCACATGCTTAACTCGGTCGAATGCTTTTTGAGTCTAAGAAATATATGTATACGCCGCAGTCTACGTCGCTGCATCGTTGAATTAATACTTGGGTGCAAAACAACGCCTCACCTGTTCTGGTTGCTTTTCTGAAGCCGAATTGTGTGCCCCATATGTTCTTCGCATAATGTTCGATGTATTATTTATAGGAATGATTTTAATAAGTGGCTCATTAGACTATATTAATTGCACGTTTTAGCCGTTCTTTTCTTAGGAATTGTTATAAATGTAGATTTTAGCTATTCATTGGGGATTGTATACTCTAGTGAGTCTTCTGACATTTGCTTCATCTAACAACTTTATTATTTTCCCCGTTCGTATCATCTGAGCCGGGTGTTTTACCATCTTTTATTAGTGATAGTGATTTCTTGACTTCTTCCACCGTAATTTCTGGACCAGTGACGCATTTTGATATTTAGATTTCTGGGCGTTCGTCTTGGAATCAATTCTCTCTCTCTCTCTAAATCTTCCCACATATTCTTGGTCCACTTTCAAACGGCCATTTTTATCTAGTAGATTACTGAGATGCCTAGTCTTATACAGCGCCGCCACTTCGACCTTTTTATGCATATTGAAATTATCATGTTTTTTCTCAATTTTCTCTATTTCCTTGCACTTTTCTTTCAGCCATTTCTCTTTTGTCTTTCTAATTTCTCTTCGTATCGCCCTTTTCAACCTTCACTATTCGTCTTCATTTATCTGTTTTGTTATTATTCTCTCCTCCATCAGTTCCATTATGTGCTCATTCATCAATTTTTTTCTATGTTTTTTCTCTCTTTAGGTGTATTTTTTTTTGTTTTTGCATCGTTTTTGCTTTTGATCCCACTTCTTCTTCTACTCTTGGATAGCATATGGCTGGGGTATATTTACGTCCTTGCTTTGTTTGCGGTCATATCTGTTTGCAATTATTTGGAATAACTGTTACGATTGAGTTGTCATTCCACCTAACAACAAATAAACAGGCTTCTGTGTCGACAGATTCGTATGATCTCCTGCCTTTTTTACAAAGTATCTTACTATTTACTAAGGGATACTTCCCTATTCAGTTTTCTCGTATTATGCCAGTTGCATAAATTCCTCTTTCTTTCAGTACCTTGAAGATTTTATATGAAGAGAAAAAATTATCGAAAAATATCCTGTGGTTGGAAGGATTTTCTATGAAACTAGCTAATTTTAGATCTTTGTCGGCTCCTAGACTATGATCTGATTTTTCAATTGAGGCACCACGGTAAAGGATAAACTGACAATGGTATTGTAACGTGGATAGGTATTCATGTACTTACGGTTAATATTCGTTTATTGGTTTTTTATGCTACTACGTTGCTTACAGTAGTTATTGCATGTATATTTCCTTATGTAGTTCTAGAAGTTTTATTCTGGATCCTTCCAGAACCTATATGTGAGGTACAATTTGTCATACTATTGTCAGTTTGACAAGGATCTAGAACATTAATTATGTGCGTCTCGATATTCATAGAACATTCTCGATGAATGTCATGTCATGATTCAGGTATATAAAGCCGTGTCGATCACGGGACAGAGTCAGTCTTATGAAGGCAGTGAGTCTTGTAAAGTCAGTTGAAACAGTCAGTCTGTGGAATCAGATGTTAATAGCAGTTCTGTCGGTGAAGACAGTGACAGTATAGATTGTCAAGGTGACAAGTGGTGACAGTTGTACCATATTAGAAGCTCGTGTACTGAGTGTTTGAAATAAACCATTGGCAGCAATCTGCGAACTTTGAGTCTTACGCAAGTGAACTCACCCCACAACGTTTAGCACAGGGTTAAACGTTACAGTATCCATCACATGAACATAGGCTGCATAATTTATAAACGAAACGTGCTGGTTTTCCCTTCATGAACATTTTGGCCGAGTGTCTTCCAAAATAAGGAACCATTTCTTTGATAGATAAGGTATTTATTACTTCAAGAAAGTGGCGAAGTTTGGCAAATTTATCTCTTTTATCTAGGAAGGCGTTATCACTCACATGTAGGATTTCTTTAATTTGACGAAATTTATTTCTACTCGTGAATTGCCTAACAAATGTTACTTCTTTATCAACGTCCTTGCTCCAATACAAATCGATTTAAGGCAAAGTATGATATCCTGTTAGTATAAGAATCCCAATAAATCGTTCCAATAATGTGTCGGTTAGAACGAAGTTATGGCAATTATTATCGCGTTTCATGGAAAAAATTGTTATAATATTGTAAACATTTTTATCAAAGATTAACTGGATGCATTTATACGGATATTTTCCTGCGACAGAGCTCTCAATTTGTATCTGTGTTTCAGTTTCTTGTGATTGCGGTGACAATCAAAAATGTTGGATTCGTTTTTTTTCACCCATTTTGGATCACAGGCAACACTACATACTGTAGGGTTCTTAGCTGATTTACTTATTGACGGTTGCAAGGATATCCTCGGTAGAAATCTCAAAGGTGGCAGCGGCCTCTCTTATATCATTGTCTCCTAGAATATTGCCCGATAACTGGCAAAAAACTAAGATTCTTATTATCTTGCCTGCCTGTTATAACGCCATCATCAATGAATTCTTCGTCGGTCAATTTATCGCAATATCTGTGACCACATCATTTGTAATATTCTCTATGTCGGTTTCTAAACCTAAAAAATCTGGTGTGTCGACTTACACAACTTTCCTACCGCTCGCAGCAAATACTCTCCTTACATAGCGACGATAATAGCGCTGTTCAAGTAAAAATCCTCTGGTCAAATCGTGATACCACACATTTTTTTCAGCATGTCAAGACAAACAACAATGGTCATGTAACATTTTTTCGCAAGATGAAACGTTTAGCCAGAATCTGAAGAAACATGTGAAAAATACGGAATTTTATTCAAGCATAACTTTTTGAGTTTTTTCTCAGAGATGGCGCTTTATGTGGGTGGTAAAGGGCTCTCAGAAGAATAATTTGGCAAGTTTATTCGAAATCCTTAGAGCCGTTTTCGCGCTATAGTCTTGAACAAATCACTTTTTTTGACTATAGCTTAACACCCAGTGTATACAGGATTCTCATTCAGTGCCACCGGCGAGTGATATTAGTACCAAACAAAATAAAAAAGAAAGCAACAAAATACACCGATCCGTTCCCGAGATAATGCTGTCACAGACAGACGGACAGAGAGGCAGACCAATGGCTGAATATATGTTTATTAGACTTAGAAAACACTGAAACGTCAACATTTGTAAAAATCTCGATACCGAAAATTTCACACGATTACAATACTTTCGTTATACAGCTACTATTGTAGCGTAGGAAAGTAAAAAGTTACAGCCCTATTGGTGTTATTTAACCACGTAGACTTATTTTTCTGAGTTACAGTTCGACACACTGTTTGAGCACCGAATATAAACTGAACACTCGAGCTAACAAGATACGTATTATCATGGTACAAATATAGCTTGTTTCTATCGCATAGCAAATTCATGTTCCAACAGGCACAGACGTACCTATCGAGGACCAAGGGTCGTTTACGAACCATTATTTTCAAACGAGACCTGTGATGACTCGAAATTTTATTTTCGTTATGCGGAACAATTTATACTGATATGTACACTAGGAAGAATACATATCATAAGTATTTTGACACTCAAAAACCATTTATGTGTGTCGAAAGATTAGGATTACGAAAATATTTTTGGGACCACAACAAGGTTTATGGTCCATATAAAACTAAAACAAGTTACAACCGGATGTTTTATGATGATGAAATATACAAAAAACTTTGAAAAAAATAATCTGCCGACTAAAAAAAAACATGTGTGCACTATGTGCGCATATCCGAAGTGAAACTTCTTAAACGTAAACAGCTGGATTAAATTTAAATATTGGTTTTTATCTTCGAATACTTCAACAATAAAAAAAAATGTTAATTGTATGCAAAATCTGAGTTATTCGAGCTCACCTTATTTCATCTCTCTCAAATAGAGAAGAATCATTTAATTTTAAGAAATTTTAATTTTGTCAAATGTCTTAAGTGTTAATTGTTTTCCGTCCATATGGGCGAAGGAAGTCCTAACTTTGTCTTTGCTCATTTTTATTTTGTAACCTCGTTTGCAAAACCCTGAAGATGAAAATATATTTTTCGAAAGCTTGGTTAGCAAGAAGAGTATTCTTTTTTAAGCCCCATAAAATTCTTCGGCAGATTACCCAATCATAGAGTTTAGTGTGTTTTATATATATATATATATATATATATATATATATATATATATATATAATAACGTGAATCAACTTGAATTGGGGATTTCTGCCGAAGTTTGAATGGGGCTTAAAAAGAACACTCTTTATGCTGTCCAACTATCCAAGCTTTCGAAAAATTTTTATTTTCCTTATCAAGGCTGAATAAAATAAAACACATATTAGTTTGGAGTGAAAAACAAACTAAGATATTGAACTTACATGGCATGTGAGCATTGAAATATTAAATTGGCAAACCACTAAGAGTGACAGAAATTCCTTCATTATAACACTACACACTTACAAAAACATTTTAAATAAAAACAAATGTACAATTAAAATTTTCTACATTATAAAGAATTATACAAATTAAAAGAGGAGTTACATACTGCGTGTTACTTAAAAATCACCATTTTACAGATTAGGATATCAGTGCGAAGAAAACAGAAGAAAAGATTTTTTTATTAAGAATATCAACCAATTTTTTCCCTTATTAGGTAAAATTATCTGTTTAAATGATGGGTGGGAGTTGGAACTAACTCAGAACATATAAAAGGTATATTAAACCATGTCAATTGATGTTCTGCCATCACAGATCTCAAAACAACATACTGCTATAATTTCATAGTGTATGTAAGCTTCAATACATATCTAACCTATGTACGATTATGTTTATGTTGTTAGTGAAAAACTTTGAAATCACATAGGAATAAATAGAACTCAGACCACGTATATCGGTACATGCATTCATAGATTTAGGATCTTTAGTAATTTCAATTTTTTCTTGTATTTTTCTTTTAGATGTATTGGGCTCATTAATCAAGATTGAAACACCTTCAAAATTGGGAGTATGTCTTTTTTCCTTTGCATGTCTTGCTAGAGTGCATTTTTTGGTTTGGGCATTTCTGTGATCACTTTTGTGAGCACCGATTCTGTTCTTTAGTAACCTTTGTATTTCACCGATGTATACAAGATCACAATCACGACAAGGAATAGAATACACAACATTTCGTCTTTTTTCGGTAGGTATTTTATCTTTAATATTCGAAAAGTGTTGTCCTAGTAAGTTCACATTTCTTTTGGCTAATTTACAGTTACTAATGACATCTTTGATGATGAATATATGACTGCATCCCCAAGAACATATTTTTATTTATTATAAACAGTCAAGAATACAAAATGAATAAATAAATAAATAAATATATATATATATATATATATATATATATATATATATATATATATATATATATAAAATATATAAATAGGATGAAGGTCTACACCTTTATGCTTTTATTTAGTCGGATACAACCACCCACTAGAAGCGGATCACGTGATTTCAAGCTTGTTAGCTTTCATCAGCGCCACATAAGTGGAAGCTGTATCCAACTATACAAATATACTTATGTGGCGCTGATGAAAGCTAACAAGCTTGAAATCACGTGATCCGCTTCTAGTGGGTGGTTGTATCCGACTAAATAAAAGCATAAAGGTGTAGAGCTTCATCCTATTTATATATTTTATATCTCATTCATTAATGAACTAATAGATTTCTTTATATATATATATATATATATATATATATATATAATGATTTTTTAATGATTGGGGTTGCAGTCAAAATGCCAATAAAATTAAAACTCTTTAATCAATGTCGAGCTTTCGGTAACGCTTGTTACCTTCATCGGGACAAACTAAAATAACGAACAAATTAATTATAACAAAAAATATTAATAATATGAACTACTTACAATCGTGAGATTAATGAAATTTAACAGCTACAAACATTTGTTATTATGCATTTAACTTTATGATTGAACTTTTATGTTTCATAATTACAAGTTACTATGGAATTACGCATACTAAGATCAATCTATGTATGTAGCTAATAAAAATGGAACACACTTCAGAAGTTAATCACAGGATATATCATTTAAAAAATGGATATAATATAAAAATATGGCATTATCTTGTATAATATGAAACAATATATTAATTTAGAGAAACATCAGATGGCACACTACGATAATTATCATTATATAATTTTAAAATATATGAGTAAATGGAACTAAGTCCATTTATATCCGAACGTTTATTCATAACGTTTGTTTCTTTTTGAATATGAATCATTTCTAAGAAACTTCGTTTAAAAATGTTCTTTTCAGAACATAGAACAATTGAGTTTTCAAAATCTATAGTGTGCTTTTTGTTTATGGCATGTTCGGTCAAGGCACATGACGGCTTTTTACATCTTATATCACTTTTATGAGACGTAATTCTTCCTGATAAACTCCTAGAAGTTTGACCTATATATGATAAATCACAATCATTACATTTGATCTCATATACTATTCCAGATTTTTCTGTTGTTTTTAAAGGTGTTTTTACTTTTGAAAATAACTTAGAAACTACTTTTATATTCTTTTTTGCAAATAAAATATTATATCCTTTAAAAACATTCATAAGTTTATAGGTTAATTGATCAATAAAATAGAGAGAACAGTATATAGGAAAATTAACCTTATTAATGCTTTAAAAAACAGAGCCATAAAACTATCCCACAAAACTTTTGTTAATGAAAGTTTATCAAAATTAAAAAGTATATTAATCGAAAATTCATATCCTATTAAATTGATAAATAAGCTCTTGAGTCATACCCAACCTAATTTAAATAATGTTGATAGAATTTTGGAAATGTCTTTAAATGAAAATAATATTGATCAATCACAACCTCGCTCAAATACTCTTCCTATATACTGTTCTCTCTATTTTATTGATGAATTAACCTATAAACTTATGAATGTTTTTAAAGGATATAATATTTTATTTGCAAAAAAGAATATAAAAGTAGTTTATAAGTTATTTTCAAAAGTAAAAACACCTTTAAAAACAACAAAAAAATCTGGAATAGTATATGAGATCAAATGTAATGATTGTGATTTATCATATATAGGTCAAACTTCTAGGAGTTTATCAGGAAGAATTACGTCTCATAAAAGTGATATAAGATGTAAAAAGCCGTCATGTGCCTTGACCGAACATGCCATAAACAAAAAGCACACTATAGATTTGAAAACTCAATTGTTCTATGTTCTGAAAAGAACATTTTTAAACGAAGTTTCTTAGAAATGATTCATATTCAAAAAGAAACAAACGTTATGAATAAACGTTCGGATATAAATGGACTTAGTTCCATTTACCTACTCATATATTTTAAAATTATATAATGATAATTATCGTAGTGTGCCATCTGATGTTTCTCTAAATTAATATATTGTTTCATATTATACAAGATAATGCCATATTTTTATATTATATCCATTTTTTAAATGATATATCCTGTGATTAACTTCTGAAGTGTGTTCCATTTTTATTAGCTACATACATAGATTGATCTTAGTATGCGTAATTCCATAGTAACTTGTAATTATGAAACATAAAAGTTCAATCATAAAGTTAAATGCATAATAACAAATGTTTGTAGCTGTTAAATTTCATTAATCTCACGATTTTAAGTAGTTCATATTATTAATATTTTTTGTTATAATTAATTTGTTCGTTATTTTAGTTTGTCCCGATGAAGGTAACAAGCGTTACCGAAAGCTCGACATTGATTAAAGAGTTTTAATTTTATTGGCATTTTGACTGCAACCCCAATCATTAAAAATTCATCATTAATTAGACAGTCAAGAATTTACAATTCATTTTATATATATTTATATATATATATATATATATATATATATATATATATATATATATATTTGGTTTTGTTTCTTGAACTTGCCAGATTGATTATATTTCGGGGTTTCTTGGGATTAGTGCTCTTTGGTATTGATAATTATTTGAACCTTATAATAATATTACAAATAAAATTAATTATGAAAATATTGATAAATTTGATTAAATATATTACATTAAAATATTATGCATAACCTACCTAGGACATATAATCATAATTTAAAAACCATGGTTCGTAAATAGACTTAAAATATCATTCTTTGGTTATAAATTTAGGTAATTATATTATAACATTTAAAGTTTCTTTTTCTTCATTTTATTGTTGGATTTCCCTGGATTGCTTTAGTTTGATTTATTGGTAATGTATTTTCCAGTATGGTGGTGGAAAGCGGAAACAGTAGAAATTTATGTGGCTTATTGTTAGACAGCTGACAGTTGATGCGCACATTGTGATTTTATTTCTTATCTTTGTTTGGTTGTTATGAGAAGTGCTCGTATTGATAGTTAAAATTCAAATTACTATATTATTATTGTTGGCTATGGTTTTAATAGATTGTTGTATATAATACTGAGTTTTAAGGTTTATTGTTACTGATGATAACTTCTATTCCAAAATATTTAATGTTTAATTAAATCTCAACTTCGTAAGTACCATATATTTTTCACGTTTACATTGTAATTTCACAATTTGTATAATTTAAGTAATCCAGATGAAGAATCAATAAAGATTCGAAAGCTAGACTAGAAAAAAGAGTTACTCTTATTTCCACATCCAAGACTTCATAAGCCGTTTTATACCTTTTCCAATCGAAGTATAAATAAATATATATATATATATATATATATATATATATATATATATATATATATATATATATATTTATGCGCTGTAACTCATATACTCTCGTGCCCAGCCTTATTATTCGGGAGGCAGGCCTAAAATTGCTCAAGGGATGTGCACTCAAACCTATACATTTTTTAAAAAATGTACATTTTGGCAAATCGACTCGCCGATCCGAATCCAGAAGGCGCAATTAAATTCGCGATTGCAAACAACCCGAATGAAAATATTTTCCGAAAAAGTTGTTATTTCTAAAAAAAATAACGGATTTTACACGGCTGTATTAGGCGTATTTTTTGACGCTTTTTGAAAATTCCAAAACTCCAAAAAGTTTATTATTAATTGTTGTATAAATTATTTAGTAACGTTAGGTAAGAAATATGACAGGAAATTTTGAGACGACAGTTATTTTAGAAAATGTCAGAGTTAGACGCGGACATGTATTGTACGAAATTTTGAGAAAAGTTTTGAGAACATTTTGGTGCAATTCGATAGCGTGAACTTATCAAAAGTTATTAGTTTTGTTTAAAAGGTATCAATGCGCGTCGCACCGCAGTCCCGTGAACTCGCTACGCCAATCCCAGTCGCCACTGTCCACTGTGTTAATCGAAGCGCAGTTGGGAGGGCAACTTTTTTGAGGGAAAATACTCCCTCAAGAAAGATAATGTTTAATAGAAAAGCTAATAAAACAATACAAATGTTTCTATTATTGTGTATTTTACAAAAATGTATATTTTTGCTTACATAACATTGAAATATAGGTTACTAAAGTAAGTCAGCAATTTATATATACATACGTCTCTCGTTTTGACTTTCATTGCGTCATTTCGAGTAACAGTAGCGGTGTGGTAGATGTTGGAGTGTGTCTTATGGGCAGATTTGGTTGTCAAATTTGAAAGTTCCTTCTGGCTCTCAGAATCTGTAGAAGTTGGATCTGTGTTTGCACTATTTGAGTTATCATTGATAACGTGTTCACTCATATTTTGAAGAATAGTTTGGATAATAAACACAACAGATGATGTGCCAGCTTTTTTGAGAGGATCACAATTTGTTTTTAGGTAAATTTCTTATAGAAATATATCTATTGCGATCGTTCACACATTTGAATTTCGAAAAAATTTCATCGGCATGTTGTTATATGTCTATAAGTTAGTCCAAAAAAACATTTGGTTCAAAAGTTTATATAATATATATATATATATATATATTTATATATATATATATATATATATATATATATATATATATATATATATATATATATATATATATATATGGGATATTACGAAATTTGTTAACACGATAGAGGTCGCAGTTTAGAAGGTATCAAGTTCAAATTTGCTACAAAAATCAATCTCTTTTCTAGAGATCTTAATATAGATCCTGATTAAAAAAAAATCCCGATGGCCTGTAGTCAGCGGAAAGGTAAATTTTTCAAAATTCATTGAATTGAAATTTTAACAACCTTTTCATTGGTATACCTACATGTTATTAAATAAAATTGTCATAGCCTTGCGGTTAGAGGTTTTTTGTTTTGGCTGTTGAATATAAAGCAGACAGGGTTCGAGTCCACTTCAAGGCAGATTTTTTTTTCGTCTATTTCTTTTTAATAAATATACTATATATTTTTTTAATCAGGGTCTATATTAAGATCTCCAGAAAATGTACAATTACATCAAATTTATATTGAGTGTTCATGTTTTATCAATATTTGTTATTTTTCTATATTAATTTTTATTTTTTTTACCTGTGTATTTTATGAAAAATTGCTTAGAACAAAAGTTGTAGATACTGATTATATCTATAACCTAAAATTATTTTTAATAATATTTACACTACTGCTTTTTTTTGATAATTTTTTTAAATATTTGAATGGTCGCCATTTTGAAACTACTTACCCGATATTGCCCAATAACGAACTTGACCGAGATATTTGAGAGATTGATTTTTGTAGCAAATTTGAACTTGATACCATCAAAACTGCGACCTCTATCGTGTTAACAAATTTCGTAATATCCCATATATATATATAAACTTTTGAACCAAATGTTTTTTTGGACTAACTTATAGACATATAACAACATGCCGTTGAAATTTTTTCGAAATTCAAAAGTGTGAACGATCGCAATAGGTATATTTCTATAAGAAATTTACCTAATATATAGTATATTTATTGAAAAGAAATAGGCGAAAAAAAAAATCTGCCTTGAAGTGGAACTCGAACCCTGTCTGCTTTATATTCAACAGCCAAAACAAAAACCTCTAACCGCAAGGCTATGACACATACGACAATTTTATGTAATAATATGTAGGTATACCAATGAAAATGTTGTTCAAATTTCAATTCAATGAATTTTGAAAAATTTACCTTTCCGCTGACTAAAGGCCATCGGGATTTTTTTAATGTTAAACACAGTCTCCATGTCTGAAGAACGGGGATATTTAGATTCTATTCTATGCCAGCGGTGGAGGCATTGGTGTGGACTTTTTTTAATCCAACGCCTTTCATTTCCACAAATAAAGGTGAGTCTATACAGTAAATAAAATAAAATAAGAAACAAATTAAAATTGAAATAAAGAAAGAATAACCTCAAAAAAAAATTGGTTTATACAGATGACGAAAATAAAATAATAAATAAGAATGAACCAATCAAATCATAGCTTTTTTGACAAAATCTTTTGTGTTGTATGCAAGTTAAGTGTTCTCTGGCGGTTGATCATGCGCATTATCAGTTTCCAAACAAAATAAAATAAAGATGAAAGTTGGCCATCTTTAGTTCTTATTCATATTTCTTAATTTAGCATATTTCGTGTATAAACGCTTCCATGGAAATGAGCATGTTCAACTTTCTTATTTTATCTTAATTTGTTTCTTATTTTATTTTATTTACTGTATAAACTCACCTTAACAGCTGTTGTAATTCTTCAAAGGGATAAAATGAGTCACTCTTGGATTTCCTTACTTCAAATTCTACATACTTATTTAAATACTTGGTCGTTAAAGGTCTTACGATATTTGTAATCTTTTGATATCATATCGCAACAGGAATCTCCGATGCCTTCTATTTTTCCAACATTTCAATGTCATTTAATGCTTTTGCTTTTTGTCATCTTTTTTTCTGACCTTCGGTGGTAGTTATTAGAAATAATATATAACCACCTTTCCAGTCTGTGTTTTTGGCAAATAAAACATAAACTTATTAATTTATTAGTATTTAGTTTTATTGAATCTTGCGATCTAACACTCAGCCCCCGTTTTTTACACACGCTGTCTGTTTCTTTATTTTGATATTTGTCTCTGGTGTTCGTTCTGATTGAGTCTGATTGAGGAACTCATCTTTGTTGGCAATTTCTTATTTTGGTAGTGCCGATATTCTACCACATTTATTTTTAGCCGAATTAACCAATGTTTAGATCCCTAGTCCGTTAATTTTTGAACGGTTTCATTGGAAATCTCTTGGCACATAATGCAAGATATAATTGTCACCCTGCAATAAATCAATAACTGCATTGCCATATATAAAGAAGAGGCACATCGTCCGTTGTGTTTTGTGTCCAAACAATTCTCTAAAATATGAGTACCTAAACATGTTGTAAGTCCACACCTATGCCTCCACCGCTTGCATAGAATACGACTCTAAATATCCCCGTTCTTCAGGCATCGAGAGTGTGTTCAACATTTGAAAAAGAAGTTGTGATTCTGACAAACGATTGTCCAAACATTTCTTCAAAATATGAGGTTATCGATGATAACTTAAATAGTTCAGACACAGATTCTGAGAGCCAGAAGGAGATTTCAAATTTGACAACCAAATCTTCCCATAAGACACAGTCCAAAAACTACCACACCGCTACTGTCATTCGAAATGATGTAATGAAAGTCATAACAAAAGACTGTATACAAATTGCTGACTTATTTTTGTAACGTATATTTCAATGTTATGTAAGGAAAAAAAATGTTAATTTTTATAAAATACACAATAATAACACTTTATTGTTTTATTATCTTTTCTATCAAACATTAACATTCTTGAGGGAGTATTTTCCCGCCCACCCATACGGGAATAAGGGCGTTCTATTAGTTGGAAAGAAATAGACTTTTGCAACAGCGCTTGGATTAACATTAACAATAATTACCAGCAGTCAGCAGACAGTGGCGACTGGGATTGCCGTAGCGAGTTGACGGGAATACAGCGCGACGCGCGTCGATACCTTTTAAATAAAAGATCATAACTTTTAATACGTTCAGGCTATCGAAATGAGTATTTCATACGATAAATGTCCGCATCTAACTCTGAAAATTTCTAAAATATTTCGCGAGTCATGAAGCCAGACCACGGCTCCACAACGTCTCACTGGATCATATTACAACTTAATGCTGATCTTTCATTTATTTTAATATAAAACCATGTAATGCATATAATAATCTCAGATATAATCTTGTCCTATTGATGTAATCTTGTATGTTAGAATAAACGTTTTTAAAGAGTTATTTTTCGGTAAATAAAACTTAACTGGCACTGCGAACAGGATATCGTCGGTGAATCGATTAATTACCCCTTCAGTGCGGTAGACGTTTTACTGTTTTCTATCAAGAAATTAAGACGGTATCTCGAACAATTTTTGATAAGACATTAGTGACTGTGTTCAACTACGAGGTGCATCAAAGAAGAAATATCTCCGGCCCACATCAGATCCCTTCAGTGGAATCCAGGTCGTCAAACAGGCTCCAGTTCCTTCAGTGAATCCAGAGACAAGGAAGAACCTTACAAATGATCCTTTTGTGCATTATCCTGAAAGTCATTTTCCTTTAATTTAATTTATTGGATAATTCTCATCTGTGGAATTTGGTAAAGAAATTTAGTTCCTTCAGTGAATATATTCTTTATAAAATAAGATTGATTTTATTGATTTACTTAATATAAATACCAGTAGTCGGATTTTTTTTGCATGTACAACACATTCTCTGCAATTTAGTTTTTGCATAGATCATATTTTTTTGAAATTGAAGTGATTAATTTCTCGTATTTCTTTATATTTTTTTGTTAGTTGAAAATATTTATGAGCAATAATCGTAGTCGATCTAGATCACCTATTCGTACAGACAGTTTACTTAAATTACTCGAACATTTAGATATCTTTCAATTGGACGAAACAATAAACAACATGGCTAATCCTATCCCTATTACCTAACTTGAGATAACAATGGCAAACAACCTCCAGCCCAAATATTCCGGTGGTTCGAAAGACCTCGCATATTTTATTAGGCAGTCCGAGAAAAATATAATGCTTCGAGAAACAAAAGACAATCATCTATTCAACACTCTAGTGTTAGAACAAATTGAAGCCAAACTTTCTGGTCCAGCTAGAGATGTCATTATTAACCAATCCTTCGAAACTTGGCTTAGCCTGAAGAAAGCCCTTACTGAACGATTCGGAGATCCTAGATCCGAGGAGCTACTAGCTCACGATCTTAATATCACGATTCAAATCTATCCACAAACCTTTTCAGAATTCTATGAAGAAGTTATTTCCAAATTACAAAATCTTAAGGAACATTTAGCAATCAATACAAATGATGAAAGTGTTCGTAAGTCCAAAGAAAATATGTACACTGAACAAGCCTTTGCAATATTTAAAGCAGGTCTATTAGAACCCTACCGAAATCATCTTCACATTTCAATTCCAAGCCTTGAACATGCCCTGTTTGAGTGTAAGAAACTAGATAACGAAAGGTCCCAGATAGAATTTGCAAACTTCCTTAGAGCTCAGAAGTCAACAAAAATACGCCCACCCCAGAAATCTCAATCGTCAAATTATCAGAATAAACAACCCCTCCACTTCCAAGAATTCAGATCTCAAAATTCACATTTTCCCGTTCAATATCAACAATTCAGGCCACATATGCCTAGTCAACCATTTCAACCCCAACAATTCCAACCTCAAATGCCAAATCAGTCCTTTCAATATCAGCCATTTAGACCACAAATACTTCCGAAATTTCCAAATGAAAATCAACCCATCCCACCCAAACAATTCCCTTCTAACTCACAAGTTTTCAAAAGACAACAGAAACCACATGACAATTACAAACCCACACCGATGAGCATATCAACAGCTTATACTTTTAGGCCCCAAAACAGACCACAGAACCATTTTAAACAAACCGACCCCCTAGAGTAATGGTAGAAGAACTATTCAACGTCGAACAAGACAATAACGAAAACCAAAACTACCTTTCATTTACCTTCCCGGATTAGATCTTAAGATATTAATTGACCCAGGAGCAACCAATTCCATAATCAATCCAGAACCAGCCTTTAGACTATTCTCCAATTACATTTACAAGTCAAAATTTTCTGTGAAATCAATTAAAACTACTTATAATGGTTTATTGAGTTGTCAATATCCTCTATTAAACGATTATGGAATAGAACATATTTTCGACATGTTTATAGTCCCATGGCCCGAAAGATTCGATGCTCTTATTGGTAGCCAAGATTTTGATATTCTTAAAGCTCTTATAGATTATAAGAATCATATATTAAAAATTGCAAATATTAAAATACCATTTCATTTTGAGATAAATCCTGGTTTATTTGAACCATACACAGAACAACTTGATAAGCCTATATTGAAAATTCCTGTAACAATTGACAACGGCCCTGTAGTTTTACCAGAAATTTCTTTAAACAATATTTCTATCCCTGAGTGCATCACTTCAGCTTCAGACGGATACGTACAAATTCCAATTGAACAAGATCTACAATTCTCACAAATTGCCATAAACTTTCATGAACCAATTCCAGTCCAACCCCTATCAACATTCAAACAATCTAGTCCAAATTATGACATATATAATGATATAGACATTACTAAACTTATTCGGACAGAACATCTGAACCCCGAGGAGATAAACCTCATCATTTCAACTTGCAAAGCATACAAAAACATCTTCTATAACGAAAACTCTGATCTTTCTTTCACTCATGCTGTCAAACATAACATTAGAACTGCTGATGAAGAGCCTATTTATCAAAAATCATATAGTTATCCATACCATCTTAAAGAAGAGATACAAAATCAGATCCAAAAACTTCTAGATAATAAAATTATAAAACCCAGTTTCTGTCCTTATAGTTCCCCTGTTTGGATTGTCCCCAAAAAATTAGACTCCAGTGGAAAAAGGAAATTCCGTATGGTCATCAATGAAAAAACTATCGAAGATAAATATCCTTTACCCAGAATCGACGAAATTCTTGACAATCTTGGCAGATGTGTTTACTTTTCGACACTAGATCTTGCCCAAGGATTCCACCAAATAGAAATTCATCCAGATTTGGCTGAGAAGACTGCCTTCACTGTCGACAATTGTCACTACGAATATACTCGTAGGCCATTTGGCCTAAAGAAAGCTCCAGCAACAATCCAGAGGGTAATGGATACAATTCTACGACCATTCCTTTATAAGTTCTGTTTCGTATATATGGACGATATCGTTTTATTCTCTAGATCACTTCAAGAACATATATTACATGTAAACAAATTTTCCAACAGCTTCAAAATTATAATTTAAAAATTCAGTTACGTAAATCCGAATTCCTGAGAAAGGAGGTAGCATTTCTAGGACATATCATCACTCCAGATGGAATTAAACCTAACCCAAATAAAATTGAAGCAATTCAGTCGTTTCCCCTTCCGAAATCTGAGAAACAAATAAGATCATTTCTTGGTATGATTTCATATTACCGAAAGTTTATAAAGGATTTTGCCAAAATTTCCCATCCGATCAATAAATATCTTAAGAAAGTTACTAAAATAAATCTTAAAGATCAAGAATATATTGATTCATTCGACAAATGTAAACAAATTATTTGTAATGCCACTGTTGTTGCATACCCCGATTTTTCAAAAATATTCACTCTATCTACAGATGCTAGTAATGTTGCCATAGGAAGCTTTATCTCTCAAAATTCTCACCCAATCGCATTCTACTCAAGAACGTTGAATTCAGCCGAAAAGAATTATGGTACTATTGAAAAAGAACTGCTTGCAATAATCGACAGCTGTAAACATTTCCGTCCCTATCTATTTCGTAGAAAATTCCTTATAGAAACTGACCATAAATCCTTAGTTTGGTTACATTCATTGAAAGAACCAAATCAACGGCTTATTCGATGGAAACTAAAACTTGAAGAATTTAATTTTGAAATTAAATATAAGAAAGGTAAAGGGAACTACGTAGCTGATGCTCTCTCAAGAATCGAGATAAATGCTATAGATGAAATCATCTCCAACAGACGCAATAGAAAAAAATTAGCTCTTATGAAATCCGATTGAAAGGAACCTAAAGTGAACATTTTTAGTGACATTATAGTTGTGCCCCCTATGAATACCGCAAAGAAGAATTTAGACTTAATTAAAGGTGATCAAAATAAAGATATCAACCTTCTGTCGGTATTACCAACATTCGGCTGAGAATCCAATTTATCAATAACAAATAGTGAAGCAGACAATATTTTGAACGCTAACCCTTTCTCAAATCAATCAAGTGCGCAACCAGACGATGACGAAAAGAGTAACAATTCAGGTGAAACTAGACATAGAGCACAAGAAAATCCAGCATTTAATTTTCCAATATCTGAAAAATCTTTAAATTCCGCTCATTATCAAATTTTATTGAAATACGGTGACAAAGACGATATTGAATTTACAAAACCTTTTGGAAAGAATAGATACACTTTAACACTCAGAAGAGGAATTAACGAAACTATACTAGGTAATATGTTTCACGAAATTATAGACCCTAAGAAAACGTACTATATATACTGCCAAGAAGACGATCTCATTCAATCGGCCTACAGGAAATGTTCCGAAATATTTGATTGTTAAAGTTAATACGTTTCTCCTTCCCCATCTCCTGAAGATTACAAGAAGCTGCCTAGCACGGGGCTTTATACCTAGCATATGGCAAAGAGCCAAAGTAATCTTCATACCGAAAATAGGGAAGAAAAATGGGACTGATCCCCGATCTTTCCGACCTATCTGTTTAACATCGTTTTTACTGAAAACGATGGAGAAAGTAGTGGATAACTACATAAGAACAGAGATTCTGAAGGACAAACCACTTCATAAATGTCAGCATGCATACAGGGCGGGGCGTTCAACAGAAACCGCGCTGTATCAGCTAACCGAGGTCATTCAGAGCTCTCTGAACTATAAAGAAATCGCAATGTGTGCCTTCCTGGACATATCTGGGGCTTTTGACAACACCACACATGTGTCAATCAGGGAGGCACTCACACGGCGAGGAGTGAACAAGACCATTATCAAATGGATGTATGAGATGTTGAAGACGAGAATAGCTGAGGCCCAAGTAGGTGATCACACCACCTCTGTTAAAGCTACTCGTGGAACACCTCAAGGAGGAGTAATATCTCCCCTCCTATGGAGCTTAGTAGTAGACGAGTTACTCCACAAACTCACGGAGCTTGGCTTCACATGTATAGGCTATGCCGACGACATAGTCCTAATAGTCCGAGGAAAATTCGCGAACACCCTATGCGAATTATTGCAGGAGGGCCTCAGAACTATTGAGCAATGGTGCTTGTCAGTGGGGCTTAGCATAAACCTATCCAAGACCACAATTATTCCATTTACTAGGAAAAGGAAACTTCCAGCTATGAAACCTCTCACTTTAAGTGGAGACATAATAAGCTGGAAGGCTGAAGTCAAATATCTGGGATTAACACTAGATAGCAAGCTTCTGTGGAACAAACATATTGAGGCTACTGCTAGCAAAGCAATAAAGGCCTTAATGGCGTGCAGAAATCTGACTGGTAAGACTTGGGGATGTAACCCAAAAATACTGCGATGGATGTACGTCATGATTGTAAGACCGATAATATCATATGGGTCAATAGCCTGGCATGGCAAGGCAAGTCAGAGCAATACGAGGAAAACCCTCGATAGAATACAAAGACTAGCCTGTGTCTGTATCACTGGAGCCATGAGAACTTGCCCGACCAGGGCACTAGAGATCATCACAGATCTCACACCTCTCCATCTAGTGATAGACAGATTGGCCCATGAGGCCATTCTAAGACTATCTAGGGAAGGTTCAGAAATGGTGGGAATTCGGAATCAGAGGGCTTGGTCCTCTTTGTCCAAACACATCCCATCAGCAAACCTTCCCAGTGATGTAATGACAAAGAAAATTAGCATCGAGAGAACTTTCACCACGGTGCTAAGTAGCAGAGAAGATTGGGACAGGGGGCTCACAACCCAAGCTCTCAAAAAGAATACCATCAAATGGTACACTGATGGTTCTAAGACCACGACGGGGACAGGCGCTGGAGTGTTTGGGAATCGCACCAAATGCTCATTTGCGCTAGGCCGCTGCCCAAGCGTCTTTCAAGCAGAATTGCTTGCAATTGAGAGATGCGTGGAGGTGAACCTTGAAAGAAACTATCAGAAATGTGACATTGCAATACATTCTGATAGTCAAGCTGCAATTAAAGCACTGAACTCTCATACCATTGACTCTAAAATGGTATGGGAGTGCCGAAGGAAGCTCAATGAGCTAGGCAAGAACAACAGGGTCTACTTAGTCTGGGTTCCCGGCCACTCGGGAATCAAAGGCAACGAGGAGGCCAACACACTTGCCAGGAAAGGAGCACAAACTCCATTTACTGGCCCAGAACCCTTCTGTGGCACAGATAAAAGCACCTACAAGAAGGAGTTTCTGGAGAAGGAAAAAACCGTAAGAGAAACACTCTTGCGGGAAACCCCTGGATTGGATCATTCCAAAAAGTTTCTAAAAAACTTTGATACTGCAAGATCCAAAAGGTATTTGGATCTCAGCAAGAACAAGCTACACCTACTCACTGGATTTCTTACAGGACACTGTTGCCTCAAGAAGCATCTAATGAGATTAGGTCTAGCAGAGGATGACGAGTGCAGATTCTGCGGGGAAGAGGAGGAAACTCCGGATCACCTGGTGACGGAATGCCTCACCATTGCTAGCCAACGCAAACAGTGCCTTGGACTAGCAACCTGCAGTAGTGAGGAAGTATCCTCCTTGAAGCCAACCCAGATACTGGAGTTCATTAGAACTCTGGAACTGGAAGGCGAGTTGTAGACCGCGTATAGACGAGTGCAACTCAGGTGGGGGGCACAATAGACCTTATGGTCGTAGTAACCCCCTCTTAAATCTAAATCTAAATCTAATACGTTTCTCAAAGATATTCTTAATAAAAATGAACAGATACGAATAATTTCAGACTATCACTCACATACTCACAATGGAATAACAGAAACTACAAAACACCTTCAGTCTCAATACTATTTTCCAAAAATTCAAGATCTTGTCAAAATTCATATTAATAAATGTGAATTATGTTTAACTTCCAAATACGACCAGAATCCTCGGAAATTCCTATTTTCAGGACCACTCATAGCCAAAAGACCTTTTGAAATTCTCCACATAGACATATTTTTTGAAGAAAATATGGGATACTTAACAATCATAGATTTATTTACCAGAAACCTTCAAGCATATTAACTTCACAACGCAAATTCCATAACAATTTTGGACAAATTACGCCATTACTTTTCTCATCATAATTATCCTTCACAGATAACTTGCGACAATGCCAAAGAATTCCCCAGCGAAACCTTCAAAGAATTCATGTCCATGTTCCAAATTCGTAATCACTATACTACTCCTCAAGCTCATACTGGGAATTCACCAATCGAAAGAGCACATTCCACTTTAATAGAGAAACTACGTATTCTCAGACAAAAATCCAACGAAAGTACAACGGAATAAATCACCACAGCAATTTTAATTTTCAACCAATCCGTTCACTCCATAACTAATTTTACACCGTTTTTATTACTTTATGGTCCCTACGAAAATCTTAATCTACATGAAATTAACCCAGAAAAACAAATATTTCAAGACTATAATGAGCATAGAAAACAAGAAATTATCCGTTTCTATAACGACCTTTATCAAAAACAATTCAATAAGCAATAAAACCATTTAGAGAAAGTAAATTCAAAGCGTACAGGAAAAATCTCAAAAACTGATATTGTTTATTTAAATACAGAACCTAGAAATAAAATAAAACCTAGATACAAAAAAATGTTACTAGATCCAAAGAAATCAAAGGAACAAAATCTTGTATCACAAAAAGGAAAGAGAATCAGTAAACACATGATCAAAAATGCTAACTCTTTTCAGATTGACAATGACACTGACAACCATCAACCAGGCACTTCAGCTGACACCAATTGACCCCCCTGGATACATATTAGATAACTTAGGCTTAGCTAAATATAACGTTAACTATCATTAGGTTTATTTTACAATAAGTATTGATAGTATCGAGACTACATATGCTAAATTATCATTAAATCAAATACCTATAATCAACCAAATTAACCCTGATAAACTTAACTTAGCAAATACGAGACATTGATCTTCTATCAGAAGATATTAACAAATTGAGAATATATTCTCGTCCCGACAAAAATCAAAAAAGAAGTCTATTCGATGGTCTAGGCTCAGCTATAAGATACATATCAGGAAATCTAGATCAAAACGATCTAATTGACATTCAAAATAATTTTATGAAGATTAACTCCAACGAAGAGAAATTAATGACTGAAATTTCCAAGCTACATATATTAGCAGGACAAATAACAGAAAGATGGCAAAAGGATTTGCAGAAAATACAAACACATGCATAAAATGTTTATAAAGACTTATCAGACATAGAGGATAGGTTGAATAGTGAAATAATTATTCACATAGAGCTAGAACAGATCAGAAATTTGAGAAATCACATTCAGACACTTTTGAGAACTATTTCATTCAGCAATCAAGGCATACTAAATGTCGAATTGATAAACCAACAGGAACTAAAAGAAATTTTCAATTATTTACACTCAACTCACTCTCACACTGAAATCGCTCCAGATATCCCAACTTTATTAGAAATCACTAAAGTTAATCTTATGTTCACTTCAAAAACACTCATTTGTACTTTGAAAATACCTATATTAGCCAATGAATTTTATCATTTGTCCAAAATAATTCCTATTCCTAGTACTCGTAACAATCTCCTCCTACCACCCCATACGTTTGCCCTCAACTCAAAAGGCTCAACCAAATGGACCAGCGAGGACTGCATAAAGACATTTTCACTCTTGTACTGCCAAAAAGTACCACATGAAGACCTGTGTAGCCTAGACGATTTATCAAAATGCAACTTCGCCACTGTCAACAACAATTTCTCCTTATTCACACAACTAACTAACGGAAATACAATCATCTGCACAAAACAACACGAAGACATCAATGAGGATTGTTCGAAATCTTTTAAATCTGTCAAAATCACAAAATGTAATGCTGTCTTGGGAAATAGCGACTGCACATATTCATTCCAGAAACATACATGGACAGGTTCAAATAGAACTTTTTCACAAGAATGGCCTAATCACCAAGAACCATCAAAAGTCAAACATAAGCTAAATGTCAAACCACTACATCTAGACGATTCGACTAAGATGATACCACAATACCAAGAGCCCAACATAGTTCCCATTGAGTTCCACCGAGGACAATTTGGAATCACCCTTAGCTTTATCATATTAATCACCATTGGTGCCATCATCTTCCTAATAAGAAGAAAAATAAAAATCCTGAAATCAAGACGACCAAAGCCAGCTACTGTCATCGAAATTCCGTTAGAAGAACGAAATCTGCCTGGATCAATCCTGAAGTCGAACCACGAGGACGTGCTTCAACCCTAGAGCGGAGGAGTCATGTAGCCAGACCACGGCTCCACAACGTCTCACTGGATCATATTACAACTTAATGCTGATCTTGCATTTATTTTAATATAAAACCATGTAATGCATATAATAATCTCAGATATAATCTTGTCCTATTGATGTAATCTTGTATGTTAGAATAAACGTTTTTAAAAAGTTATTTTTCGGTCATTAAAACTTAACTCGCGTCTCAAAATTTCACGTCATATTTCTTACCTATACAACAATTTTTAGTCTTTGGAGTTCACTCACCAGCGACTCATTTTGCAAGACTCAAGCTTTCGTTTGCTGCAAGAAGTTTTAAAATACGTCAAGAAATACGCTAATACGGCAGTGTAAATATAAAATCCGTTTAGAAATCATGACTTTTTCGGAAAATATTTTTTTTCGGATTGTTTGCAGTCGCGAATTTAATTGCGCCCACCCCTCTTTTAAAATGCATCTTTTTGGACCGTAACTATATACATATTGTGAAGGATTTTCGTTACAATAGCTCGTGTGTCGTGGCCTTGAAATTTTACTCCCAGCACGCGTTTAGAAGTATCACTTCAAAAATAATATAAAAATGGTGCTTTTTTGAACCATTGACAGATAATGGGTTAATATCATATAATTTAAAAGATAAATACGACAGTAATAAAGCACTATAGCAACCAGGTCTGATAATCATTACCAATTTTAACGCTTGATAACGTTTGAGAGTTTCATTGTACTAGCCAGAGGGCTTACCCTCGAGTTTTAAATCAGTCAAATTCGAATCGAGAGCAATAATTGACAATCGGTGGCAATGTATTAATATATTCTATCTATATCTATATATTAATACTGACTGCATCAAATTATATCCGATCATTTCTAGTAATTTTATCGATAGCCTAGGCAATTTACCAAATATATTGGTGAATTTTCTTCAGTATGACTCAAGCTTTTGTAATCTTTGAATAAAGAACACATTTACAAATTAGATTAGATTGTTTAGATTTTGAATTTAATGGGTATAAATGATAGACCGGGAAATGAAAATATTCTAGTGTATGCATAAAAATATTCTTAATGACATTCTCTTGATGATCACTTAATGAAGGTCTTCAGATTCCTATCCAAGTTTTACTGTCACTAACTTATAAACCAGGTTTAAACTACATTGTTGATTATTTTGAACTCCGAAACATTTATATTAAAAGCTAATTTTAATCAAATACATTTTTTAGCTGCCTATTTTGGCAAATAAGAAACATGTTACAATGATAACTGATAACTTGTTGGTATAGAAAGAACCTATGCCGTCAAACAATATTGCAATGTTAGGAATAATTTTCTTTCCTGTAATTATTCTATTTTATCATATAGGATATTTAACGTGATACATATTCTTACAGACACATATAGTTCGAAGTTGCCATCATAATAACTTAGAATTGCAAATAATTTTCAAATGGAAACAAGAAATTATAATTTTATGAGAGTTTACCTTTGGTATTCCGGTAGTCGCTTCTTTTTTTGTGCTGGAATAGGTGTTGTTTGTTGCCGGCTTGTTCCATGATACCTAAAAATAAACAAATCTGATTAAACTTGAGATTGGTAACCTTTACGAGTTTTATTTTAGAAGAAACAAATGCCGATTAGTCCATTAAGCAAGACGTTTATTTGCTCGGTTGAATAACTTTTTCTATTATATTTATTGGTAGAGAGCCAGGAACAGAAAATAAATTTAATCCGTATCAGCTGCTTAGGATTTATATCTAAAGATATTTTATCTAGAAATTAGTTCACTTGCACTCAACAGTTGTAAAACTCTAAATAATTAGAATTCTGAAACTTTGTAACTACTGATTTGAACAACTGTTCACAAACTAAATTCTAATAATTTCCAAGGCTGTGAACATAAGTGTATTATGAATTGCAATTTTATAATTAAGTCGACTGATCTTTTAGGGTAGGTACCATATCTTCATTCCACAATCGAATTAGATATTGATTTTTTTTTAAATTATATTCTGGTAGTGGCTGTGATTCCGGCCATGTCTGTTTGCGTTGCATTACAAACTTTTCTTGGACATTACATAAAACAAAAACATGTATACAAATTTCATAAAAAACAAAGCTTTCTTGTACAATAAATTCATGCTCGTGGTTGAGCGTACAAGACTCACCAGGGGCTCATTTGAGTCAAACAGATGGGTATTATAGAATATTATATCGGACGAAAAAACAAACGTTAATTTTCTTATTTAGAAAGCTTTTAGAGCAAGAACAATACGTCACCAGGGTTTCATCGTAATCGAAGGAATGTAATATGAACACATGTGAGACAAACAAACAGATAGGCAAATCGAAATCAGATGAATGAAATGGTAATTATCAGAACTTATATATAAATATTCGTTTTTAAACGTTGGATAAAAATAGTTTATCTCATATTATTAATATGTAGCTAGATTAGGTATATAGCTATGCATAAAACTTACCGAAATATGAATTATTACCAGAGATATTATAGGAATAATTTTTGGATTTCGACTCTTGTTTATTCGAGTTTACCCCTGATTCAAATTCACAATAACTTCATTTCAATATCATCATTCCACAATCATAGCGAACAAAATAGGTTAGTATTACATTTTAAGCGATTTTAAACTAATCACTCAAAACTAAATTTCTTTGTCTTTCTTCCCGTTTGTTTTCTTCTTGGAATTATATAATGCAATATAAAAAAAATTCAATTGAATTGGGAAGTGTGATTCGATTTTTGTTAATAACCAATTTATTTAATGCATCCAAGTGATCAAACTATACAAACTCCTTAATTTGAAAAAAAAAATCAATAATTTCAATCTTAAATGAGGGAAACATAATCAATGTTTGCCTATTAGTATGTAGATGATAATTAATTAATTAATTATTGATTATTAATTAATAAGTAATATGAAGTATTTTGCTGGGTGCAGATGAACGAATAATCGGGCGATTTTTAAAAGTATTTTAATACAACAGCTTGAAGCCAACTATTTTTGTATCAACTATTGAGATTGAACAAATTTTTGAAGATCACAAGGAATATCACAGGCTTAATCAATCGAATAGTGTAATGACTGATTCTAAGTGTTCAAGCAACTATCCATAACTTGTCTCTCTGTATTATCTACAATGCGTTCCATACTGAGAATGAATTGTGGCCGGGTATAGATATGATATGTATTCTGAATGGGAAAACGGCACTCAGTAATGCCATTCTTTAACGTCACCTATAATTTTCTTTATGATATTGAAATTTATTGTTTATTAATTTAAATTATTGAACATAGAAATGTGGAGATTAATTTAAACTAAAGCAGCGAAATTTTTCTGCGTAACAACGCCCTGGCAACGATGCCCTCCATAGTGCACTTTCAGTATAGATAAAAATCATACCCACAGTTAGATCTATTTTTTGACAATTTCAAACTTACAATAATCCGTACTCTCTCACTACTCTATTCTTAATGTACAATAACAGATTCATTTAGAAGATATGCTCAGGTATACCTACTATAATTTCGATATAAATGCATAGATAGATATAGATGCATTGAAAGCATTCTGGAACCAGTGAATGTATTTCGCTACAGTATCTATATGTTTATGTCTAAAATACTTGCACTTCTTATGAGTACAAAAATTCACATTATTCAGCAGTTAGATTCTCTACTACCTACCAACTTCATATAAGGAAACTCTCTAAATCTTCTTGAGGGCCTTGAAAGCATGTTTTCTATCTTTATATTGGTAATAATTACCCACTAAGAGCGCAGAGTGCTGCGAGAGGTAGGATGCGTGAACAGTTATTTCAAAAATATGACGTGGACTCGTCATAGTTTCAAACCCTGGCTGTCGCTACTTCCCATTTCTCAAGGCAACACGAAACCAACGAGATTATATTTCCCTAGTACAGCTTATCTAGAGGAGTATATCTTGAGGCATATTGGAATCTAAATGAAACTGTAGGTTCCCTTGTCTTTGGCAACTCTTTCAAGGCAGAGATGTCACCTACGCTCTAGTACGAGCACTGCACTTAAAGAAGAAAAATCAATTTATGTAGAAAAGGAATGCCGTGATATGTCTGTATCACTGTCCCATAATTATAATGAATTATGTCAGAAACTCATCTGGTAAATTGACGGCAGTCAACTATCTAAGCGATTCATATTCCAGAGAGTTCAAAGCAAGAATATACCATAGACAAAATACGGAGATTTTATTTACACGGAACTCCGATGTCAACAGGGCTCTAAATTTTGCCCCAAAGACAGCGGAACCCTTTATGTGGCCGAGATGTTAGCAAAGTTCTGATTGGGGCCCCCATGTTAGTGGAGCCCTAAATAGGGCTCCAGTTCCAGCGGATTCCTTAAAGCGTCCCAAAACCATTGTAGCTATAAATAAGCCCCGATGTCAGCAGAGCCTTAAATATGGATCCAATGCCAGCGAACTATTAAATTGGCAACAATGCCAGCAGAGCCCTAGAAGATACCCTAATGTCATCGAAGCCTTAAATGTAGCTCCAATTCCAGCGAAATCCTTAATGAGGCTCCAATGTCAGAAGAATCCTAAATTATGGACCTAACCCAGCTCAGTCCTAAATGGGCCCCATTGTATGCCCAGCCCTATATATCTTATATGGATCAGTTGTTAGTTGAGCTATAAATTTGATAATTACACATTTCATTTGTATGTAATCTAAGGCCCATTTCAAGTCCCAAAAAGTTTTGCGACAACATTGGCACCAATTATGGTTATAAACGGTTCTAAAATTGTATTTGAATCGGTTCAGTGATATTCACTAATACAAATATCTTTGCACCACTGGTTTCAAAGAATAACAAAATAGTACCTCGGTGGTAAACTTATACTTACATGGTACCCATTGAAAAAGGTCTAACAGTGTCATTAACATTTTCGATGATCGATGTAATGTAATGTATACGTGCTCTGGTTTTGATGATTTTTTTTATTTGACAGGAGAGCATTGAGGATTGGACTGATTTAAAAAACTCAATATTAGACATGCCCTTCCCCTCAAAAACATCCCCCAAAGGGGGTGGTGGGGACAATTTTTCCAGAAAATAAAAAATCCGAGATGGCAGAATCAAAGGAAATTCCATAAAAAATTGAATTGGACATTTTTACAAATGATCACAAGTTTCCCAATTACAGTCTGAAATACGTGTTTCAGCTATGTGGAAGGGGCAAATTTTTCCGAGAATCGAAAATTCGAGATTTGAAAGTTTCTTTATAATAACAAGTATTAGCTAAGTCTTATACGTAGTAATACCAAAGATTAATTATAATCTCTGGTAATACTGTAGGTACTATCTTCTTTGGTATTAGTGAACGTTCAACAATTTTCATGACACAATCCACTCGAACTTGTGAAATAAATATTTCTTATAAAAAATGTACCTACTTTATTAGTTGGTGCACTGAAAAATACAAAATAATATTAATTTTATTGGTGCTTGTACTTTTGTCGTTGGTGCATACAACAAACTAGAACGACACAACTTCAAAAGTACCAGCACCAATAGAATTAATATTATTTTGTATTTTTCAGTGCACCAACTGATAAAGTCAGTCAATTTTGTGGTAAGAAATACTTATTTATAACCTGTTTACAAACGTAAAGTTCTTTTGGATTTAAAAATTTCAAAGAAAAACTGGGGGTTTCCATTTGAAAAAATGACTTTTGACGTTTTTGTTGGATCTAGTTTTCAAGCTTCTTTTTTGATCACGCTGTATAAATTATTATCAAAATATCGTAAGAATACTGATAAAGTAGATCCCCTTCTACAAGAAAATCAACCAAAATTAAATATTAAAAGCTTCCTTATACATTATACATAAAATGTTTTCAAAATTATACGAAAAATCCAAAAATCTGGTAATATACAGGGTATTCCGTTAAAAATAACAAAGTTGGCATCTACTTCCGGTATAACCGGAAATGCGACTAAGATCAAAATATTTTAGATGCATGTCCCCCAGTGACTTTAGAATGTCATCAAATTTTCAGACTGTTTGTTTTTATCTTTTGCTTACAATCGATCGATGTCTTTCCCGGAGAACCTCCGTATAGATATTGATTAAGATTTGAATAATTTCAGTAGTTACTCTTATTACGATGAGTATATTTAGCGCGGTTTGTTTGAACATCTCTTTAATATACAATAGTAGTTACATTTGTATATTATAGCAATATTAGCTTGTATTACAAGCCGAAAAGTTTTACTCTTGTGAAATAAATTCTGGGACACTAAAAATAACCGCTTGAGACGTTATATTCTCAAATAAACTGCTCGGACTGAATATTGTTATTGTTTGATGATGTTCAATACTCTAGAAACCTTGTGTTGAGGCTGTAATGAATAAACATTAGTTCAAAAACAGACATTTAGAAAATCGTTAACCGTTAACTGTTTTTAATTTTGTAAACGCTACGCCTGTTTATTATAGATCCTAACGTGTGCCGTGGAAAATTATTGTATAGCTTTATTTACCAAAAAATATCAAATCATCTGCATCAGAAATGAGTCGAGACAAACTATTGGAATATAAACTAAGATTGCAGCCAATTTATTCACCTATTTTCCGTGGCGGTGATTCATATTTCAAAATAAAAACAGAAATAGAGACCTATCTATGTACAAAAAATTGTGATGTTGACAGAATATTGAAGGAGAATAACCCTATTTCAGTAAAAACTGTCTTACTATTAATGCCACAATTGAATATTTCAAAATTGAAAATAACTCATATCAGATCACATGTAATAATAATATCTGTCTATAAAAATCGCATAATATTCAATTCGTTATAGAAACCTGACACCTTTTTTAAAGCCATGCTACTTTGAATTAGATCTTATTTACGACTTGTTAATGCACTTCAGGTTGTTACTCCTCGACACGAAACTGGTGGCTATTTTTAAAAATGAGATTAATACAGAGTGCGTGCAAGAGTTAAATATCTGGAGTGCCTATTACAGTTTTTTTCAGTCACAATTCATATAGTAAGTATGTGGATGTATGGTTGCTCAACATTTTGGCATTAATAGCACAAGCAACTTACAAACACATCCATGAATATTTTTTGAAGCACCAAGTAGGTATTGGTGTCATTAGATCTTGTGTCTTCTTTCATTTTGGCAACACTTGCAACTTCTATATTCATCACTATAATAACCTGCAGCCTTTCCATCAAGATTAGGAAGTTAAGGCACAAATCAGTCATGATGTGATATAAAAATAAGTTAGGTAGGTATATATATTATAAACAAATATTTCTTTGTAAATGAGGAAGTCATGTTTTTTAAATGTATGTAATAGTGTTTCATCGAGACGAGAAATTTCATCTCGAAGGAAATTTCTCGTCTCGTCTCGACTATCGAGACGAGAAATTAACAAACCCTCGTCTTGATGTTTCTCTTGACAATTTCTCGATCTCGATTCGAGAGTCTCGAAAACAATAACTAAATGTTATTAAAAATATTATACATGTGTAGGTCTGTAGCCAGGGGAAAGGTACGGTTTCAGCCTTGAAGTTTTAATATGTTAGTTTGATTTTTTCTTCCTGAATGCGCCATATAAATTTTAAAGCTACAAATCATGTGTAGACTTAAAAGTATTTTTGGTGACATTCACACAATGATCGCTTTTTGAATTTTTCAGTTATCATCAAAAAGATCTCTGTGTTATACAGGCTCTTTGAAAATAATCTGTTTTTTTCACACAGGTACAACAGTGAAAGATTTCTGAGTTCTTATTTTTATTTAATTCATGGAATGGAGGGCGAATACTAATCAGCTGAATGTTTTTTTATCATTTTTATTATGGATGGTCTCATATAATTTCTGTAAACCAATTGTTCTTTTCATCCAATATGGGCTGAGGGGGAGTTTTATTTGTAAACTTGAATTGTTTTATTTTGAGATTATATTTGAAAATCAGCTTTGTTTAAAATATGTTCAGAAATAACAATTTATTTCCATAAATAACATGTAGAAAATTCTTAATCTATTAATATGACTACCTGCAGTTAAGATGCAAGAATCTAATTTTCTTCTTATTGGCCGCCGTAATCCTTTAAAATCACTAGGTTCGTCATGACACCCATAAATTATCCGATTTCCTAAATCTTTTACATTTTCCACTGGAGTTGAATAAAACTAATGACACAATGACGACATAGGAAATGAAGAGGTTTAAATCTGGGGATCGAGCAGACTATAAACTAGGTCCACCTCGAAAATGTATATTGCTTTGTATCTTTGAAGCTAAGTGAGTTTTGATAAATCATCAAAATATTCTTAGAATGGTCCAGGGAATAACCTCTTGAATTTTGCCGTATATTTGATCAACACCCAGTCCATGTCAGCTAATGTGCATGCGTCTAGATTCGGTATTTCCCCTTCGAAAATTCTATTTTGCGTTTTTCAAATACCTGAAATCTTTAATTTTAAACATATATTTTATAGATATGTCTTTCTCATAGTATAGGTATTTAATCTCTTTAATTATTTATTATTATTAATATTATTACTGTTATTATAGAATATCTATTATGAGTCCGAAATAACAGATTTATTTGTTGTTAGATTCTATGGTTTCCGCTGATATTTTGTTATATAACAGGACTGCTAGACGACATCATCCCGGCAAAATTTAAATAGGTAGGTACTTATATTGATTGGACTAGATTGTAGTTAAATAAAAACTATATTAAGAAAACCGTAGTATTTTAACTAACAGACAGTGATTGATGTTATTTTGAAATATGAGCCGGTTTAGTTGAAACTAAAGAAAACAACTCTGCCATTATAAGAAGAGCTCCAAGGATCTAAATTAGTTGAAGTGATAAATATTGAAATGCTTCATATGCGATTTTATAATAAATCTATCTGCAAAAAGCAAATTGACTACAGTCATTTAAAATTTGTGTACTCTGTCTCCCTGTTAGACCGTTTTAATATAGCAGTCGACACTGCTGCACAGATTCAACTAATTCTTGACTTAGTTATTTTTAATGCCCTATTCAAAGATCGAGGTGCTTTGAGACTTCATACTTCTAATAAAAGGCATTTTGATTATCAACACCTTTAACTAATGTCTAGAGACATGCCTATTAGCTACTTCCTGCCACAATGTATATCCGGCTCTCATCTTATTTCAAGTATAAAAAAGAACGCGTTCCCAATATATTTTTGGTGACTGTACCTTTATACCCATTGAAGGGTTTTTCCATTCATGAGCCAGCTTTCTTGAACTGTTTGTATGGTACGAGTATAAGTAGATAAATATATCGTTATTGAATACGAAATTTTGATAATAGTTGTATTTAATATTATATTCTGCATATTCACAATATGCTATATTGTTAAGTGAATTTGTATAATATGAATGGATGATGATCAATCATACATTGACGACAGACCGGATTTTATTAACTAATACTTTTGTTCAAGTATTTTTTAGTTCCTTTTCTTAATGTAGACATGTTAGTTCGTTCACTAGACGATTTTTGTAATGAGTTTCCAGGTCCGGACAAATGGGTTTTGAAGGTCATTGTCTGAAGTTTTGGTGGTGTACTAATACCATGGAGCGTTTGCTATTGTCAGAAAAGCTTCGGATTCGAATTGTAACATTTTAACATTAGACGGTTTGGCACATCCCTTTATCTCTATATCATATGTACAGACGCCCACGGTTATGGCTTTATGTATTAAGTTTGTTTTCAACAGAAAATATAATCCAGATATTTTTTTATGGTGGGGTGGATGTTTATGTTTGATCATTGATTTAAATGTTTATTTCTGTGATATTTGGATTCGTAGGAAGGGAGCGCGTAGCTGCGAGCTAACACTGACCGTCTTCGATCATCGAAGTTAAGCAGCACCATACGTTGGAAACGGTTTAGACGATTGGCCATTGATGCGGTCGCGCGTTCGAATTTCTGACGATCGCATTGCATTCTCCTCCTCTCGCAAGACAACGGGAAACCAGCGAGAGTATATTTCCTAGTTCAGCTCTCTGGAAGGGTGTGCCTTGAGATTTATTTTGAGACATATTGATGGTTTGGAATCCTTGTTAAACGTAGGTCCCCTTGTCAGTGGTAACACTTTCAAGGCAGACAAGCAGCCAACGCTCGAATACGAATATGGCACTCACAGAAGAAGAACGAAGCTGCATTTTTCTGTGTAATTCATCAAGCTTATGTATATTGATTATGTATAGAAAAGTTTGTTCTACGTTATAAAGGCTTGTTCAAAATTCCTGATCTTACTGTTATATACAGTAAATGGTTGAAAGTGCGTTTTTTCAAATGGAACAACCGGTACATTATGAAATATCTTCAGAGGTGACTAAACTCCCTTCGAAATGATATATCATGTTCCTATACCTAAACAGACAGAATTCCGAGATAAGAGCAATTTTCTAAAAAAACCTTATTTTTCTCATGTTCATCTAAGGTGGCTGTTACATGATGTTATGATGGTAAAAGACATTTGAAAATTTGAAAATTCGTGCATTATTAATAATACCTTTGTGAGTTTCTCAACGGAAGTGAATGGAAAAGAATATTGGAAAGAAGGGAAATAACTATTCAAACCAAGTTCTGATGAAATTGTTTATTCTTCATGGAAAATGTGAGGGAAATATAACAAGAACATGCAGAAAATTCAATGAAACGTACCCTGATTTATAATCAGTGAACAAGAGGTAGTTTGAACGATTACAAAATTGTTTCATAAATTATGGATTAAAATTGAAAGCGGAACGACATTTACCGTAGCCTATACCTTCAGATGAAGACAACATAATAAATGTTTTTCCCGAATATGATTTAGGCTTGGATCGTGCTTCTGTTCGAAGGATTTTTTTTAGAAAATTGTTCTTGGAATTCTGGCTATTTAGGTATAGGAACATAATATATCAATACGAAGGCCATCTAGTCACCTTTCACGATATTTCGTAGATTACAGGGTGCGCACTTTCAACCCTTTTTGTATCTAGCAGTAAAATCACGAATTTTGAATGACCTTGTATAACCCAGAACAATCTTCTCTGTATAGAATACATATACATGATCTTGATGAAGTACACACAAAATTCCAGCTTCTTAGGAATCCAAATACCGCGGAAATAAATATTTGATTCGAGCTGTTTTGGATAAAAATATGGAAAATAATTAATATCTCGAAAACCGTTAGAGATAGATATAGGTTTGTATGAGACAGAAATAATTAGAAAGAAAAGAAAAATTCAAAAATGTTGTAATATACAAGATGTCCTATTTGAAATAACAAAGATACAGCTTTTTTATGGTAAAAGCGGCATCACTGCATGGCTGAAATTATTTTAGATCGATAGAGCAATTACTTGAGTATCCAAATTTTCGGAATAATTCTACGTTCCGGTTTCCGTAAACGTCAAAGGTACCAACAACCGTGACCCACCCGGTATATATACAGGCTGTCCCATCGGACGTGGGTCAACATGGCTCTCTTTGTTAATCGTGGAGATAGACATTCGATCAAATGGGGAAAGTAGTGCAGAGCCTTGAGCTCATTATTTTGCCACCGTGAAAGCGAACGAATTCCGACTAGTTCCGAAGTTATGGAAAATCGTCAATTCCGAAATATTGCTGTAACTTTTTTATTTTTAGATTTATCAAAAGACTGTCTAAATACTTTTTCCTCAACTGTGGAATTTATTTCATCCAATGATTTTCTAGAAAAATACACTAACTTAATTTTTTCTCATGGGCGCCATATTGTATTATTCCATATTTGAATTGAGCGTTTTTTCTGAATAGTTTGATATGTAACAAGCGGCATTTGCCACACTGATATACTAACTTACAAGAAAATTATTCATTTAAATTGGTTAACGATATCGTTGTTTGTCTAATTGTATACCTTGGAAAAATAGAAACATATGATGATGCACAAATCTGTCAGTTAATTCTATTTCAGTCAGAATAGCAGAAGAATTTACTGTTCGCGAAAATTTTGATATTAAAATACACTCCAGTTTTTTTGATGGGCGCCATATTGGATTTCTCCATATTTGAATTAAGCGTTTTTTTTCTGATTATTTTGATATTTAGCATGCGGCATTTGCCACACTCTTTTAGTAACTTACAAGAAAATTATTCCTTAAAATTGATTTACGATTATTTAATTATTTAATCGTGTGCTTTGAAAAAATGAAAACATTTTACTGTCAAATCAATCAGTCGTTTTCCGAAGTGAGTTATTGTGTTTGCACTGATTCAGAATGGTAGAAGAATTTTGTGTCCGCGAAAAGTATGATTACGTTTGTACTTCCATTCGGTACAACCAGATTATAAGGCCTTTCGGCGTTTGGATACAAATTTAAAAAAACATGGTGTATTTCCGAAGAAAGATTTAAAAGATGGCATTAGCCTACTGTACGAACTATGAATCTTTAAAACAATTAATGTAGATTGTAAATTAAAAATAGTCTTCATAAATTTCGCCATTGCGATCGATGCATTTGTGACATCGCTTCTTGATACTTGTGACCGCTCTCTGTAGTTATTCCAGCTTTTCGTCGTCACTTTATTTTTATTATAACCCCAGAGGAAGAAATCCAGAGGGGTGATGTCTGGTGATCTTGGGGGCCAACTAATGTCACCGTGGGCAAATGCAAATGCCGCCAATTACATATCAAATAAATCAGAAAAATCTAATAAGCCACCCATACAAAAACTGAAGTATTTTTCTCGGAAATCATTGGATGAAAAAAATTGAAAGTACACATTTTGAAAAAACATATGAAGTTGAGGAAAAAATATACAAACAGTTTTTTGGTAAATCTAAAAATAGGAAAGTTACAGCAATATTTCGAAAGAGGCGATTTTAGATTTTTTTCGATAACTTTGGAACTAGTCGGAATTCGTTCGTTTTCACGGTAGCATGTTAATGAGCTCAAAATTCTGCATTACTTTCCCCATTTAACCGAATCTCTGTCTCCACGATTTACAAAGATAGCCATGTTGGTCCACGTCTGATGGGACAGCCTGAATATTATAATAATTTAAAACAGAACCTCTTTCGAGATATCAGGTACAGAATTATTGTTAAATGAATTATTAACGAAACCCGGACCATAAAGACAATTGCTCATTTTTACTTTCCTACGCTACTATAGTAGCTATATAAGGAAAGTATTGTAATCGTGTAAAATTTTCGGTATCGAGATTTTTACAATTGTGACGTTTCAGAGTTTTCTAAGTCTAATAAACATATTTTCAGGAATTAGTCTGTCTCTTCCTGTCCGTCTGTCGGTCTGTCTGTGACAGCATTATCTCGGGAATGGATCGGTGTATTTTGTTGCTTTCTTTTCTATTTTGTTTTGTACCAATATCACTCGCCGGTGGCACAGAATGAGAATCCTGTATAAACTGGGTGTTGAGCTATAGCCAAAAAACGTGATTTGCTCAAGACTATAGCGCGAAAACGGCTCTAAGGATTCTGATTAAACTTGCCTAAAATATTCTTCTGAGAGCCCTTTATCACCCACATATAGCGCCATCTCTGAGAAAAAGCACAAAAAAAGATATTCTTGAATAAAATTTCGTATTTTCCTCATGCTTATTCAGATTCTGGCTAAGCGTTTCATCTTGCGAAAAATGTTGCATGACCATTGTTTGTCTTGACATGCTTAAAAAATGAGTGGTAGCACGATTTGACCAGAGGATTTTTACTTTACTACCGCTATTATCGTCGCTATGTAAGGAGAGTATCGAAATAGTGTAAAATTTTCAGTCACTGGAATTTGCCTGCGAGCGGTAGGAAAGTCGTGTGAGTGGACACACCAGATTTTTTTTTGGTATAGGAACACCAAGATTTATAATTCTTTCCACAATAAATGTTATTGTCTTTATGAACGCAATAAAACTACCGGGTGTATTCCCATTATGTACACAATTCACTACAGGATCGGACTTAATATATTTAAGTTTATATAGAATAGGTAATTTAATTGAAATTAAAATTATGGAGGTACACATAGTGTATCTATATTTATACTACTAATATACATATATACGACTAACGAATTTTCGTATGACCACAAAAATCTCGAAAACTACTTAGCCGATTTATATATACAAGGTGCCAGATTAGTGCGTATTCGGACGATTACGGGGTTATTGTAAAGATTAGGAGAAAATATTTTTTACTAAACCCATCTTATTTTAAACAGTCAACAATATGAAAATATTTTCAATTATACTGGGTGTTTCTAATTAGTTGGAACTGTACTCAACTTTGTTTTTTCTTATGGAACACCCTATATTTTGCATTTTCTGATTGTTCCTAAAAAATAAAATACTCTTTCATGAGGGTTCCCTATACCTAAGTACAGAGGGTTCCGAGTTATGCTGACTTTTCTTAAAATGTGAACTTTTCGCAAAAAAATATTTACTAATTAATATAAAAATTCTAGCAAATGTTCCCTTACATCTAAATAGTCGGGCATTCGTAGAATGTAAGCCATGATTGTACTAAACATCTCTTTACAGGGTGCTTCGAATTTACAATTTTATTATTAGATCATTCAATATGTAATATTGGGCTTATTTTAAATGAAACACCCTGTATTCTAATAATTCAGCCCGTCAATAAAATGTTCCTCTTTCGAATGGTATAAGGGTGTTCTATACCTAAGTATTATAATTTTCGTGCAATTTTACTAACCTTACTAACAATTTTGATGGAATATTAAGGAATGTTTAAATTTAATTTAATACCCAGTAATCTGATCTGCCATGGATTTCGTCACAGAATTAATGTTCTCAGTAATTGTTCTCAGTTGTCAAAATAGCATTTTTCTAGGTGAAAATTTATAATCAAGTTATTTTATAATGAATTTTACTCAAGACGAATTAAAAGATATGGTGTTTGCTTTGGGTGAAAATAATCAAAATATCTTATTGGCATCAAGGGCGTACCAGGCACAATTTCCAGAAAGGAGGCACCCAAGCCAATCTCGTTTCGGAGATTGCAAGATCGTTTCGAACAAACTGGTTCAACAAAGTATTCAAAAAAGGTTAGGGAGAAACCAAAAACGAATGAAGAATCGCAGCTCAGGGTATTACTGCATGTCGAAGAAAATCCACATGACGGACAAAGAAAAATTGCTAATGAATTTGACATAAGTAATTTTTCAGTCGCAAAATACTGCATCTGGGCAAGGATCAAGCTAGACATGGAACCTAACTTTTTAGATTTTATGATATTTACAGATGAATCAAGTTTCACGAATTTTACGCGGCATAATCAAAAGAACCTCCATATGTATAGGGCTGAGAACCCACATTTTGTGAGAATTGTAGATAACCAGCATCAGTGGAGACTCAATGTTTGGGGAGGTGTTATGGGAAACAGGGTTGTAGGGTCATATTTTTTGAAGGACATTTAAATGGGGTATGTATTTAAACATTCTGCAACAAGAACTACCATAACTCCTAGAAAATTTACCTTTGCATATTTTGAGAAGACTTTGGTACCACCAAGACGGCGCTCCAGCACATTTCACGCGATTAGTTAGGGAATTTTTAAATATAGAATTCGGTCAAAGATGGATTGGTTTGGGAGGACCTCTTCCATTTCCTCCTCGATCCCCTGATTTGACCCCATGTGACTTCTTTTTGTGGAACTATATTAAAGAAATTGTATATCAGCAACCCCCAACTGACAGAGACAACATGAAAGTTCGCATTATCAATGCATTTAGGTCAATTACGCCTAATATGCTCCATAATGTGAAAACATCTTTTAATAGGCGGATAAATTTATGTATCACAAATAATAGGGAAAATTTAATCTTGTTGTTTTGTTTCTAGTTTTGCTTATTATTAAACAGTTAGTGCCCATTTATAATGGACGTAAGACGTAGGGCTACAAAACAAATAAGATAAACGTAACATTTTTCTATTTATAATGAACGTAAAAACTTAGTTGCTACGCATGCGTGAAATAATTTGACGGCTATAGTTCATATAGGGGTTTTCTCTGGTGTAGATATACTAACTTTAACGCCATGGAGTTGGAAATGCAATTATTGGTTTTGTTATTAGAAATGCGTAGAAGTACAAGGAAGATATTGTGTGAAAAAAATCTAGGCAATGGAGTGTGCGTCCAGTAAACAGGGATCAAGAAAAGAAAGGTGAATACCGACGTTTAATACTAGAACAAACACTTCATGATGAAAAATGATTTTTTAAATATACAAGAATGCGAACCGATCAATCGACGAATAATTCAACCCAAGAAGTCCCCTAAAAATGTTCCTAAATTTTCCATAAGCCGCACGTAAAGTTGAACATTGTCCAACTTTATGTCCGCCTAACGTTCGGCCGTAAGATCTTACGGTCTACCGTAACACATAAGTGTAACGTTCGCTTATTGTGAAAGATCCCACTTATTTTCCAGTGTTTAACTTTATCCATTACGCATATCTTATGCCTTACGTCCATTATAAATGAGCACTTACTTATTGAATTGGGTTTAGGATAATAACAAGTAATTTATGTTAAAATAAATAAAAAATAGAAATAAAAAATAAAATGTATTCTTTGAAAAAAACTATAATATCTAGTGCCATATGGATGTTAATAAAATCCTGAAATTGTAATTAATAGATATGTACAAGTGTGATCAAATTAGATTTAAAAAAAATTGTTGAGATCTATTATAAAATCAAAGATATTTCTTCCAACAGTATAAGTTCAACTTAATAATAAATTAAATCATAATCTATTTATAATGAAAATCCATGAATTTACTTTATCCACCTGCGTACATTCTTCATGGCTTTGAATTGCATATTAAAACAAAATATTTTTACAGTTTCATGATTACATCATTTAATGTATAATATAGGGCTTATTTTAAATGAAATACAAGACAGCAAGCATTTTGAGCATCTATTATAGTGATTTTACATTTTTTGGTTTTAATAATTTATTCTTCGTTTTGTATTATTAAACTTTGTTTTTGTTTTATCATGTACCTACTCAAATACTTATCGGTAAAAAAGAGCTAGTGTACCTCAGCAACTATAAGTGTGCATATTTATTAGCAACTACACTGGTTTTCACAACTTTGCCAAGATGATTAGTTTAAAAATTCAAAGAGAATTGCAAATGCTTTAAAATAGATTTACCATTAAATTTAAGTTGTAGATTGCACCAAAAGTATAATTCCTAGATATAGGACAACTTTATACCATTCGACATGATTACTTACTAAAATACAGTGTGTTTCATTTGAAATAAGCCAAATATTACACATTGAATGATCTAATAATGAAACTATAAGTTCGGAACACCGTTTAAAGAGATGTTTAGTGTAACTATTTAGATGTAAAGTGAAACTTCCTAGAATTTCTTATAATAATTAGTTATTATTTTTTTTCTAAAAGTTCACATTTTAAGAAAAGTCAGAATATCTCGGAACCCTCTGTCCCTGGGTATAGGGAACTCTCATGAAAGAGTATTTTATTTTTTGTGCCTGGTACGCCCTTGATGCCAATAAGATATTTTTTGATTATTTTCACCCAATGCATAATACAACATGTCTTGTAATTCTTCTTGAGTAAAATTCACTATAAAATAACTTGATTATAAATTTTCACCTAGAAAAATGCTATTTTGACAATTGAGGACAATTACTTAGAACATTAATTCTGTCACGAAGTCCATGGCAGATCAGATTACTGAGTATTAAATTAAATTTAAACGTTCCTTAATATTCCATCAAAATTGTTAGTAAGGTTAGTAAAATTGGAAATTGCACGGAAAGTATAATATCTAGGTATAGGACACCCTTATATCATTCGAAAGAGGACATTTTTTTGACGTGGTGAATTATTAAAATACAGGGTGTTTCTTTTAAAATAAGCCCGATATTACATATTGAATAATCTAATAATGAAATTGTAAATTCGGAACACCGTGTAAAGAGATGTTTAGTACTCAATCATGGCATACATTCAACGAATACCCGACTATTTAGATGTAAGGGAACATTTTCTAGAATTTGTTATATTAATTAGTAATTATTTTTTTCTAAAAGTTCACATTTTAAGAAAAGTCAGCATAACTCGGAACCCTATGTACTTAGATATAGGGAACTCTCATGAAAGAGTGACATTTTCACCTAATCTTTACAATAACCCCGTAATCGTCCGAATACGCACTAATCTGGCACCTTGTATGTATATATATATATATATTTGCGCGGGTGACATATTTTATGTGTGTCTGGACCTCCTAGATTGAGGGTTCCATATCTGTAATTCTCAAAAAGTATCTTTGAGGTCTATGGCTGAATTTTCGTGGATTTTTCGGTATATACTTGTGAGTAGTATGTCACTGGATTGTTTTGTGTCTGTCGGTGCGACTAAAATTTAAAGGTGGAGGGTTCCATACCGGAGAATCCTTAAGACAAGAAAAATTATCATGCTGTTCTCTCTTGGTGCATATCTGTGGATTGATCTGGTTTGGTGTTCGGACTGGTTTTACGTAAGAGTAGGTCTCATAGAAGGGTTCCATACTCAAGACTTTTAATGACTTTATGTTTTCGTTGCACAATCTGCGAAAGTGTTTGCCCAGGAAGTACCAGTTAAAACAGCTAGTGTTTATATAATATTTTTAATGACTTGAATACCTATTCATTTAATTTATCTAAATATTATACTGCTATATTTTGATCCGACCCTGACCGACAGTTTATTGCATGTTTATGGCCGACCTCTGGCAAAACGTCCCAGGAAGAAAAAACGTTGTCAACCATTTATTGTGAAAAGAACTTCACCTATAATGGTAGCGCACTAGGCCCAGGAATTTATGTTTTATCCAAAAAGAGGGTTTTTTCAGTTTACTGGTTTTGAGCGGTGCACACTTATTGAGTGGGTAGGTAGGTACTTCTTATATCATTACCTAATCTGTATCAAATTTAGGAACATACGCAAAATAATAATAATAAAGAAAACATATAAAAACATACTGTTGAATTGTATACATCCTCCGTTTGGGAAGTCGTTCAACAAATAGACTATGTCATTGTTTCAGGTGCTTTCCATATTCATGGCAATAATAATATAGAAAAGTAGTTAAAATGAAAAAAGACGTATTAAAAAATATGTAGCAGATATTTTACGTCAAAATATAATAATTAGGTGTAATGATTTATTCGAATTTATAGCTAATTTTAGCACCACTCCTCAATTAGTTGCAATATAATCTAACGAAGGCCTCAGGATGTTTGTTTTATACTTCTCTTTTGTGCAGACTGGAAAATATGTGGTAGCAAAACTGACAGTCTCTTAGATCTAAATTAAAATATCTCGAAATACCTGCTACTACCGTCGCTTTGAAGTACTTATTCATATGGAGATTATTTTGCAGATATTATTCTCGAAGCAGATGGAGTACTTCCTGGGCTTCTGTTACCAGAAATTTTAAGAAAATCTCTTAAAATTATTCAGTACAGAATATGGTTCTAGATTCTTGGATAAATGGATAAAAGAGCTAACTTGGAATTTTTAGAGAAAATAGTCAATTTCAAAAATATTCAGACAACCTTGAACTTGCGATGTGGGTAGTAAATATTATACGACTTAAAAAAAAAGAATTTGATGATTTTCAAAGAGAAATACAAATGTTCATCAAATAGCTATAGAACTAGGTAAGTATCCTAATTTAACTAATTTCAAGTATTTTTTGTCAATAATATCTAAATTGAAGTTACACAATATTCTTGATAATTGTCATTGTTTTTTGTCTTTTGCCAGAACAAAGGTTGTTGCTGTTATAATTGAATGAACTTGAGCAAAAGCTCGCCACTTTTCCTCGTAATTGCCAAAGCTGTACTTGACAATACATCTACATTAGAAATTCAATAGTACCCAGATTGACCATGAATTAAATGAAAATTTTCAGAAACATAATTACATAATAATATAATTCGCTAGAAAAAAAATTACGCGACGCTAAAATTTACTTAGTCATTGTTCAAATCGTGTTAATCCCATATATCGAGATGAATTCAAATCCCCGCGTTTTAAGGTAAGGTTTGAATATAGCCTTGAAAATGTTCTGTTGATTTCATGCCAAAAGAAAATATTACTATCATTCATTTGATATAAAAACAACTGCATCCAAAATAATCATGATAGTTTATTTAATTTAACACTATGTACTACGTGTAGGTGTATTTTAAGTGACTGAGGTAAACGTTATGGTTTCTTCAATGCGACTGGTGGATTTGTAAAGTTATTACAACAACTCATGACAAGATCATCCGAATATATCATGAGCAGCCTAAAACATATTAGACATATTTCTGGACCAGGAAAGTAGCACAAACGATAAATAATACCAACTTACGTAGTTCCTGTAGCCACTCATTATTTTGAAAATAGCTGGGGCTGACTCCAATTCTACTTCAAAACACTAAACGTACACATCACACTGACATTATTTCTCAAACGTTCATCGACTTTTAAAAATATGTATAATAAAATAACCACAATATACAGTAATTGTGATGGCTCAATTGAAATATTCTGTTGGATGCATTATATTTTTCGATGACAATTGAATCAATGAACTTAAACTATAATACGTTTACGTTGCAGTTATATTAGATTAGAAGTGTAGGGTTATGCAAAAAGAGTTCCAGCTGCGCCAAGGAGATGGAAGGTCAATGTATCTACATGAAAGAATTAAACTATTTCTGTCAAATGTTATTTTAATCAACTTCTCGATAATTTTTCATTGATCATCAGGATATTTCTTGTAAAATGCCATCACAGTATTTATATATAAATAACGAAACATTAAAATAGACAAAAACCAACTTGCGCACCATGTAAACTCCAACAACTAGCGCGTCTCAGTAAGATGAGTTTGGACGCCGAGCGTCTGCCGCGCCGGGGCGATGCCAGTCGAAAAAATACGTCGGCACCCGATCGGCCACTATTTAAAGAACGGACACATTTTATTTCAGGGATACACATTTTTATCGATGGTAAATTAATTTTATTGATGCATTTCCACTAAGCTACTACTGTCACGTGTGGCATGTGCATACAATGAATTGAGTTTGGCATGGTCGTAAGAGAAATGGTAAAAATGTTCTAGTTTTAATTTATACACTAAGGGCTTCCAGATGAAATGAATCAGTCCAAATTTCAATTGATTATAAATTGCAACCTCATTAGATTTGATTATTATTCTCATTTATCTCATTTTAGGTAGATTTCTTATAGAACTGTATCTACCTATTGCGATCGTTCACACTATTGAATTTCGAACAAAAATCAACGGCATGTTGTTATATGTCTATAAGTAGGTTAAAAAAACTTTTGGTTCAAAAGTTTAAATATACGGTGTGTCCCAGGGTTCGAGAAAATAGGATTACTCCTAAATGGAGAATCATATCGACATGCGGTTTTTGGGACAAAATAGAACTTATTTCGGTGCATATTTTAAAAATATTTTCATCTGTACAGGGTGCGCATCCAAAGAGTGGCTCATCATACATACGTTTTTCATCAAAATGGTATGGATTTATGGGAACTTATATACGGAAAAAAAGTATGTATTTGGACGATCGTGGTGGTGTTACTGTGTAAGATATTGAAGAAATTTTATAACAAGAACTTTTTCTATGTCCTGTAGTTTAATAATAATGAATGGAATTGTCGAGAGGATTAAACAAACATATAAAGTGATTGAGTTTGCGAAATCATGAATGTATTTTTTTCAAATGGAACGCCCTGTATATCAATGCATCATTGAATGCAATAATGATTAAGCTTTCCGAAAATGTACAACATGTATAAAATAAAGTCAATGACTACGAAGTTATTACGTAAAAACTTATTACAAATTATTAAGTCGCCTTATTTATTGTTGGATTTTGATTGTTGCCATGGAAACCTCATATTTTGAAAAGGCTCTTATAGAATGCATACTGAAAATTTGATACTACACACTAGTAAACGTAGCACTTGCTTCCTGGGTCTCAGAAACCGTATCACCTCATTTTGTTCTCTTTATATTATTTTTCCAAAATAACCAATAAGCTGCAAACATACATTTCGATTTAGTAAAGTGATAAAACAACCAAACGTATTACATTTGAAATTAAAGTAATTGAAATGCAAAAATAATGTACAAACGAATATCTTATAAGAGGTATTCAAAATTGTGGCTGTTTTCTTGCCGGCATATATTCAGTCTATCAACGAAAGAACGTTTGACGTCATTCAGAATATTGGGTGTTATAGATTAAAATGCCTGTCTTAACCTGTCTTTCATGTCCTCACGGGTTGTAAGTTTGTTCCGGTAGACTATATATTTGACATGTCCCCAAAGAAAAGAAGTCCATCGGAGTTAAATCATGGGATCTCGGCGGCCAACTAATAACCCTTCCTCGTCCAATCCATTTTATTCACACCTGTGAAAATATATTGGACAGGCATCATGCTGAAGCCACATGCCTCTTCTCGTCTCGTCATCCCAAATAAGATTCGGTTCATCAAAGTAATTTTACATCACCAGGAGGATGCCAGATATGTTCTTAAAAATAAAAAAAATAAAAAAATTCAAGGAACTAAAATTGTGTCAGATCAAAGAAAGGCACAATGTGAACATTATATTAAAGTTAAGAGTTAAGGCTAAACTACAGGAATTAATTGAAAGCGATGACGAAACAAAAACAATTAAATATATTAATAATAAGCCAAAAATATCCATCCACCATCACCATCACCATCACCATCACCATCAACATCACCATCACCATCAACATCACCATCACCATCACCATCACCATCACCATCACCATCACCATCACCATCACCATCACCATCACCATCACCATCACCATCACCATCACCATCACCATCACCATCACCATCACCATCACCATCACCATCACCATCACCATCACCATCACCATCACCATCACCATCACCATCACCATCACCATCACCATCACCATCACCATCACCATCACCATCACCATCACCATCACCATCACCATCACCATCACCATCACCATCACCATCACCATCACCATCACCATCACCATCACCATCACCATCACCATCACCATCACCATCACCATCACCATCACCATCACCATCACCATCACCATCACCATCACCATCACCATCACCATCACCATCACCATCACCATCACCATCACCATCACCATCACCATCACCATCACCATCACCATCACCATCACCATCACCATCACCATCACCATCACCATCACCATCACCATCACCATCACCATCACCATCACCATCACCATCACCATCACCATCACCATCACCATCACCATCACCATCACCATCACCATCACCATCACCATCACCATCACCATCACCATCACCGTCACCATCACCATCACCATCACCATCACCATCACCATCACCATCACCATCACCATCACCATCACCATCACCATCACCATCACCATCACCATCACCATCACCATCACCATCACCATCACCATCACCATCACCATCACCATCACCATCACCATCACCATCACCATCACCATCACCATCACCATCACCATCACCATCACCATCACGACAATAATAATAGCCCTTTTCTCCAAAATAAGATTTGATATCTCGTTTTAATTTTATTTCCAAAATTACCTATTTATAATTCAGCCAAATATCAAAAGCTTGTCTGTGTCGCCTGTGAGTAAGTAGCAAAATTCAAAAATATCCAATTTCTTAGAAGGTCGTGAAGAAATTTGGTAGACAGTTTTTATGAAAACTGCGATTTTACACAAATAGATAGTTTATTCTTCGAGATTGAAATGTAAAATGCCTAATTAAAATTTTAGAAATACCCTATACGAACGAGGAAGTTTTTGATATGTTAGCAGTTTATTTCGAATGTTTGCAAAATGCCGCTATTGCCAAAAGAGAATAGGCATTTAGATATCTTGAATGACGTCATCATTGAAGAAATGTTTCCAAAAGATTAGCTAAACCATTGAAGGAGACGGGACATGTCCGCCTGTCGCAGCCCCATATAGAGTACGGAGAGCAAGAAACGAAGTTAACATTAGATATAAATATGCTAGCTTATATTAATGCCGACCCTCATTTAAGAATTAGATATTTGTCAAGAGATCTCGAATTGACATATTCCTCAATCAAACGTATACTAAAAGACAATAAATTACATCCGTACCATGTAAATTTACATCAAGAATTAATACCAGCCGATTTCGACCATTGATTGGACTTTTGTTGTTGGCTGTTGGGGATGGTTAACGAAAACAGAATTTTTTTATCTCAAATAATTTGGACTGACGAGGACACCTTTTCCAGCTCAGGAAAAGTTAATACTCATAACAAGAACTATTGGGTCAGAAACAAATCCTCACTGGTTAAGGGAAGTTGAATTTCAAAATCGATGACGCGGAATTTTCGGTGGAAGAATAATTGGGCCATATTTTCTTGAAAAGTATCTAAATGACATAACTTATCTGCAATTTTTGGAAAACGAGTTACCCATACTGTTAGAAGATATTCCTCTGGAGAACAGAATGAACATGTGGTTCCAACAGGATGGATGACCAGACCATTATGCTTGAAATGTTGAAAAAATTAAATAGGCAGTATTCGGATAAATGGATATGCAGGAAAAGCATTTTTCCTTGGCCGGTGATGTCTCCCGACCTTAAGGTCCTGGATTTTTATTTATGGGGTAGGTTTATAGAGACCGTCCAACAACAGCTGATGATATGAAAGGTAGAATTCGGGAAGAAACATTTCTGCTGCCGAAATTCAAGTTAGTGTATGATCCACAACTGAAAGACTTAATTTATGCTTGGCCAATAACGGTGGACATTTTGAATATTTAGAACGTTAAACTTTTCAAATAGCAAAGTTGGTTTAATAATGTTAATTTGTTAAAATTGTTGTTTTCTTGTTTGTTATGTTATATCATTATTATTGTGATTAAATTAAAATGAGAACCAAGTATTTAAACTGTTTTTTTCATTTGTCCATGGCATACTCGACTACGAATTTTAAATAAAATATCCTTTTAGCCATAACTTTTAAACGAATGAAGATAGGGTCATGCAAATTTGATCTACTTTCCGAATCTAAAAAAAAATTAAAAACGGTTAACTTCATAAAGCCTGCCCCCTAGCGAGGGCGGCAAGAACCAGAATAGCATTGGTGGTTCTATATTTTATTCACCGAACTTTTCTTTCTTGAACCAGGCCTTAACAAAATTCCGTTAAGTCAAACTTAAGTAATAGACACTTATAGTAAAAAAGTTTAGCATCCCCTCCCGCCTTTATCTTACGTCTTACAATAAAAAATCATATATCAAAAAGATGGACCATTACGTCGACATTAACGTGAGAATATTCATTTCTAAATTTATATTGGAAAATTCTCGAAGAAGTCCCATTTTTTATCCGATCGAAGCTATTACACCTCCTAGCGGTGGACGTATGAATTTAAAAAATATTTCCAGCAATTTTCCTGAGATACAGTACCTCATCACCCATATTGAATATGAGAAAATTCACAATCATTATCAATACTTATACAATTTATACAGTGCAGACCTTTGTTTAGGTAGATTTCTTATAGAAATGTACCTATAGAATATATAATTATTTTTATTTTATGAGCAGAATATCAGAATTTACATTATATGGACTAATTTGTTGACAGAATATAAATTAAAGATTCAAAAAATAATAACATGATAAAAGCTTCTCCAATGAGAAACCATCCAGAATTTTACTTCAGGTCGATTGGCCAATGCCTTTTGAGTCTTCCCTGGGTTGGTTTGTAAGTAAGGGTTGCACTAGGAGATTTGGATATATTTCGAGCTTGCTATGTTGTTTGATAATTCATTCGTGTATGACTTCAACAACTTTTTCGTCAGCTATGACTAAGAATTTTGGATTGAGGCCTTTGAATGATGTTTGCACTTGCTGGCACATCCCCACAGTTCAATGCCGTTGGTCCAGATGGTTTTAATAATTGTTTTGTACACAAGGATTTTGTTTTCTAATGGCAATGTTGATGTTCTTCCCAATAACCAGTATAATTTTATTAATTTTAAGTCAATTTGTTTTCTCTTTTTCAGTACGTGTTCCCTCCAGCATATTTTACTATCTAGGTGTAGTCCGAAATATTTGACTACTTTTGATTCAGGTATTTCGATATTATTTATAAACACAGGTGGGCACTGAGCTTCACTAAGGGTGAAGGTCACGTGTTGTGATTTAGTTTTATTAATTCTTATATTCCATTTTTTCAGCCAACCTTGTATTGAGTTGAGGTGAGTTTGGAAATATGTTGAAGCCGCTGCTGGGTCTGGGTCTACTGCTAATATTACTGTATCATCTGCAAATAAAGGAATGATTCAAGAACTCTACATTGGGGAACTTCTGACAAAATAGATTTGGTATCAGATGTTTATTCATTAACTCTTGTTCTAAACTGTCTGTTTTTAGATAAGATATTAGTACGTTAAAATATTGCAGAGGTAAGGAAGATTTAATTTTGTAAAGAATTTCATCATGCCAAACGTTGTCGAATGCTTGTTTTTCTAATTATTTTGAGATAATGGATAGGAGGCTTATGGTTCTATAGCGACTCACATCAGATATATTCTTACCAGGTTTAGCTATCATAATTTTCAGCTGTTTTCATTTACATAGACCACTATTTGATTCTAGAAATAGCATTAGATAATTTAATAATACAAACCCCTTTTGGGCATTTTCTTTAAAATTTTTGTAGTGATTTTATCCAAGCCAGGGAATTTCTTATTATTTAACTTTGTTATTTCTGCCTTTACTTTTTTTGGGATTACCAGTCTTATATTTTCTATTGTTGGATTTATGTTGGCTAGGTGGTTTAGAATGTTTTCGTCGGGGGTATCGTTAAATAGTGTGAACTCTTTTGTGATCTGTAAACAGTTCTGCTCTATCTTTGTTACTTTGTGCTCGCGGTCCTATGATTGGCTTTTGAATTCTTATTGGAGGATTGGTGGTTATAGGTTTTCGATCATTCTTAATCGGTCGTCATACAGAGTTATCGTATTTGTTAAGATTTGAAATGTAGTCTCTAAATATACCATCACGATTTCTTTTAGCTTGGATACTAAAATGTTTATTAGTTGATTGAATTTAGATTTATGATTTGTTTGTAGAATGCATAATTTGCATCCCAAGGAACTTAGCCATTATTTAAGTTTAGATATAAGTACTGTAAGCATCTTGAGAACCATGTTGTAGATTGTAGATTGTAGATTGAAAGGGGGTTTCAATGCACTGCGACCTTTAGGTCTATACCATGTTATTGTGTTGAATTAACTGAATGAAAATATTTTTGAAGTCGTTGAGGAATTTATTTATTATTTTTTTATTTTGTATTGCCTGGTTGATGTGCTGCCACTTTTGGCCCATTATTATCAATATTTTGAGGTTGTGTTTGATTTATACTTATTCTAGGATGGTTTTAGTCTGATTTATATAGACGGTGATAGTATTCACATCTTTTGTAATTTGCTGGCTGCGCACCACCACAAAGGCAACCTGTAGCTGGAGTATCCTTACTTTTTACAATTTTGTATCATATGTGATCCTGTACATTTTTAACATGAATATGGTTAGTTACAATAGGTTTTGGTGTGTCTATACAGGTGGCATCTCATACATTGTCGGATATTATACGTTGGTTATAAGTGGTTCTATATGACTGTTATAAAGTTTTTGTATTGTAGAAATATCTTTATTATTTTCCGCTGGCTCCAGATCTATGAAGAACAAGTTCATTGGTTCCTTGGTTTGTCTGTGCTTTGCAGTAATGATGTTTGTCACTATGTGTCCCTTTTCCTTTAGTTCGATTTCTATTTCAGTAGTGTCTACAGTATGATGTAGGTGTTTTAAAATTACCATAAAGACCCTTTCAGATTTTAGTTGATTTTTGTTATGGATTATATGATTATCTTTCATGTATCTAGTTCTTTTAAGTATCTGGACTATTACAATTTGTTTTAACTGTATTATTGGCATTGACTTTGTAGTATATTGATCTTTTTCTACGATGTCGTTTACTTTCTTTACCATTTCGGGAAAATTCGTTACACCGTATAGGAATACTGGAGGGTGTTTTTTATTTTGTGTGTGTTTTTTTTAGTCAGGGTTTAGGAAATCTTCAATTCTTCAAGACGAACCGACATGAACAGTGTCGGATTTTTACCGACTAGAACCTTTTCCCCTCCGTTTTACTTCGCCTCCTCATGGAAGCTTCGAAGTTTGGTGTCTCTCTTTGCGTCACCTGCCCACTCTCCTGTCCTGCATTTTTTGGAGACTTTGTTCTTGCTTTGCGCTTGTCCATACCGGATTCCTATTCGGATCCCCTGGTGATTTTTTGTGTCTGTTTTCTGTTTATTTTTGTCATCCTGGGAAAGGAAGCTGAATCTATTGCTTTGTGTTAATGTGTAGTCTACTTTTTCTTGCCTTGCAGTGGTTCTTCTTCTCTTTACGCTCTTCACCACTTGCCATGGATTATCTTTGTTAATACATTCCACCTCCTCATCACTGGAGGAAATTAACCTCATTAAATGCTGATTATTACGAGGCTGTTATTGTGTCATGTTTTGTTGCTTGAATTAATCTTGATTTTTTATCAAAACGGTTTGTTCTCCAGTTGACTGTGAGGGAAACACTTGCATTTGTATTTGTTGTGAATGAGGACATTTGTATTTGTTGTTGCTGAGCTGGGTAAACTGGTATTCAGGACATCTGTGAATATATTGGATGACCTTGAATTGGATATAACGATGGCTGCGAAATTGTTTATATATCACACTCCACATTAAAGCTTTACACGTGTACTCTTTTCGAGGATCTCGGCTATTGAAAATGTACATTTATTTATGTTAAGTATTTGTACCTATAAAATATGAATGTAAATTAATGCCTAGCTGGTAAATAACCTACATTTCAAAGGGTGCCGCAATAAGAACGATTGTTTTTCGTCGATATTTTGCGTTTTCATGCTGCTCAATCAGATTGATTACCACATAGCATCAGTCTTCCAGAATATATCATGATTTCAAGGTTGTTGCCGCTCATCAGTATGTCGCAGAATGAAGTATCATATTTGTAAATCAATCCTCATTTGGAGTTCATACTTGTATCAATCTTCAGCATAGAACTGACGGTGTATAATTAATTAATTGAGTTAGGATTTATCCATACCAGTCAAACATAATATTGGAATATGAATTTAAATTAATGCCTACCTGGTAAATTAAGCGTGCAAAGTGCTGCATCTCGGAAACTACTCATTGTACAGACTTGCGGTAAAAATCTTAATAACCAACATTGATCAGGGAAAAACTTGGAAAATCATTAGTAATCATCCAAAGTCCGAAGGAAGAGATACTTCTATGAGGGCGTTTGACATTGTTCATATGAATCTTAGGATGTTTTGTAGTTGATATGACTTTCTTATCTTTATTCAGCGTTTCTATTACAGTTGGTTCAGATAATTTGTTTGCATGTTTTTGCCTTACAAATGATTTCACATAAGCTTTTCTGTTCTGTTTCTGAGTGAATATCTCTGAAAAATCTCTGGTTTCGTTCCTTCGTGAGATTATTTTTTTATTTTTCTCTATGTTGAGAAACATAATCGTTAAGCAAAATTTGTTCAAGGTTAACATAAAAAGGTTCGTTACTAGTCGTATGTCCGTTAATTATATCTATGGGTTTCAATTTTGTAACTGAATGTATGGAGTGATTATATGCCAATAGAGCATAAATCATTTTCATCTTAACTGGTGTTTTCAAAAATCCTTTTGTATTTAGAAGTCTGAGATTTTCAGATATTGTTGAATGAAGTCTTTCAATGGCACCATTAGATTGTGGATGATTTGAGGAACAGAAATGAACTTTAATTTTATGTAATGCAAACAGTTCGGATATTACAGAATTTCTGAATTCAGTTCCGTTATCTAGAATAATTTGTTTTGGAACTCCATGATGAGAAAAGAAATTTATGAAATTGTTCGCAACTTCACTGCCAGCAACCGCTTCAAGGTTATATGCTTGAGCATATTTCCAAAAACTATCAATGATTGTAAGAAATTTATGATTTTCAAAAGTAAAAATATTTATATGTATAATTTCAAAAGGACTAATTGCTGTGGGTGTTATATTTATCATCATTTTGACTGGGTTTCTATCATATTTACATCTTTGACATAAATCACATTCATTAATGAAGGTTTGGATGGATGCCTTCATGCTCGGCCAATAGTACTTTTCTTTAATTCGTTGAAGAGTTTCTTCTATACCTCTATGATTGGATTTGCCATTGTGATAATTTTTTATAACTTCCTTAATTTCATGTTTGTCTATGACATCTACAAGCTTAATATTACATCTTTTGAATTTAATTGACGAGTCTTTGAAATATCTTTGAAGTATCAATGAAAAAGGTTCGTATATATCTGGGTCTTCGAAAAATAAGTGAAATTGAGTATCAGGTGAAACATATTCTTTAATAAAATTGATAACATCTCTTTCAAAGTTATTTTTTGGAAGTTGAACTCTTATTCTTTTCCTTTTCTCAAATAAAATAGAAATTTTTGGTTTAGCTGGTGAATGGAGTACTGAAGAAATAATAATATGATTTTGTCCATAATTTACTGCATAATCTGTGATTGGAATATTGATAATGGGGTTTTCATCTGCGTTGGAATGTATCGTTTGATCATTTGATTCTTCATTTACTTGAATGACATCGTTACTTGTTTCGTTACTTGGGGGAATTTCGGTGATGTTATTTGAATTATGTATTGGATGATTTGTGTCAATGTCTGTTTTATTTCGGTCTAAGTTTACTATCATGGAAATATCGTCAAGTTCTTGTTGAGATTCGCCTATGGTCAGAATGTCATTAGATAGTCTGAATCTGGTTGGTTAAAAGTTACAGACGATCCAGCTAGACGTTGTGATTCATCTAATATGTCTTCTAGTTCTTCCCAAAAGCTTCTAGTATTCTTAGTATGTATTTCAATGCGGGATAAAGCATCAGCATTGGTGTTAAGCTTTCCTTTTTTCTAGATAATGTTGAACTGATATTCTTCTAATTTGATTTTCCATCGCATTAATTTAGAGTTAGGGTCTTTCAAAGAAAACATCCATTGTAAGGGTTTGTGGTCAGTAATGATGTTAAATTCTTGTCCGTACAAGTAAGGTCTAAAATACTTAGTAGCCCAAACGATGGCTAGAAGTTCTTTCTCTATTGCCGAATAGTTTTGTTCTGAGTCGTTAAGTGTTCTAGGTGCATATGCTATAGGTAGGTCTTTGCCTATAGATCCTTGCGATAAAACTGCACCTAATGCAACGTTTGAAGTGTCTGTTGTTAAGTTAAAAGTCTTAGAAAAGTCAGGGTATTGTAATATTGGTTCGTTAGTGAGAAGATTTTTACAAGTTTCAAAGCAAGTTAGAAATTCATCGTTATGTTCTATTTTAGCTCCTTTTTTCAGACACTTTGTGAAAGGCTTGGTAATTTTAGCAAAATTTGGAATGAATCTACGGTAATATCCCAATAAACCAAGAAAACCTTTGATTTGCTTAGTTGTCTTAGGTGGGGGAAAATTTCGAACTGCTTTTATCTTGTCGGGGTTTGGTTTGACACCTTCAGGAGTGTAATTTTGGAAAGGTCAAGGGTGTTAATATGAGAAATATTATAATTGTCAAGTTCAATTTCATGAATATGTTGTCTATCGAATTTCTCTACTAAAAAATTTTTGGAAAAGACTAAAGTAACCGGATTCAAAGTATTATTTAGGATAGTAGTTAAAGCATATTCGTCTTTAGCTATTGTAAGACTCTCAGGGATTTCACAATTATGAATCTTGCAATAGGGTATGATTATTTCTCCATTAGAAATAGAAGTTTTAATTTTTATTACTTGTTCATATCTAGGAGATATAGTTGTTAAATTTAATTCGTTACTTGTTTTGTGATAAAGAAGTTTGATCTTAGTAAAAGGGGTTATAAGATAACCTTTATCATAAATGATACTTGCTTGAAGCAATTTTAAGTTATCAAGACCAATCAATCCATTGAAAACATTGTGGAATTTAAATAAAAAGAATTTCAATTTGAGAGGATTGGGCAACTGGAAAATTTTAGAAGATGGGATTTCAGGACTATATTTATGAGCTATATTTATTAATTTAGGAAAATATTTGAATGCAATGTCAGGATCTATAAATGACATCGTGGAACCAGAGTCGATAAGTAATTTGAGGTTATATTCAGGGTATATAATGTATGATAGTTCACTAGAATTGGAAGAATTAAAGGAAATTATTTGAAAATTAGATGGGTGATTGTTAGAATTAGTTCAAAATCAATATTATAACTTATAGTGTAATTAGCGCCATCTGTCAACTTGATGCATAACAATTAACGCTGATGTCATATATGTCAAAAAAAAAGGACAAGATAGAATGTTAAGTGGATAATGGCCGTTACTCTCGTATTTTATTTGTCTCGTTAGTTTTCATTATTTTGTATTCAGTTAATATAGTTTTTGTGACATAATCTTCAGAACTTTTTATTACCCGAACCATGCCTGAGTTTCAATAGGTTATGGGCCCAGACAACGTAGTTTAAAGTAATTAAAAGGAAGATTACACAGGCGTGCAAGTATACAAAAATGGCGAATTACCAGATAGGTGTGCCTAAATTAAAAGGCCGGGACAATTATGATGAGTGGGCATTTGGAGCGCAGAATTTCTTAATCCTAGAAGGTTTGCAGCATTGCATTAAGGCGAGTACAAGCGCAGGGACAAGTGCTACATCGAGTACGACAACAGATCCAACCCAAGCTGAAGCTGCAGCGAAGCTTGAAGATGAGAAAGCTAAAGCCAAGTTAATCTTAATGATTGATCCTAGTTTATATGTCCATATTAAGTCTGCAGAGACAGCCAGAGATTTGTGGACTAGGCTGAAGGCTATGTTCGATGACAGTGGGTTTACAAGAAGAATAAGCTTGCTGAGAACGTTAATTTCTACAAGGTTAGAATCATGTGAGTCAATGGGTACTTATATTAACCAGATTGTAGAAACTAGCCAGCGATTACAAGGCACAGGTTTCAATATAGATGACGAATGGGTGGGTTCGTTGATGCTCGCAGGATTGCCTGAGCGATTTATGCCAATGATTATGGCAATCGAACACTCTGGCATAGCCATCACGACTGATTCCATCAAAACCAAACTTCTAGATATGGAAGGAAGTGACGTCAATAAGGCAAGCAGTGCATTTTATGCAAATAATAGTAAGCCATCTCACAAGAAGGGCAGGTTAACCAACAAGACGGGCAGTTCAACCAATGACAGTAAGGACAAGCTGAAAAACATACAATGTTTTAACTGTAAAGATTATGGGCATTATCAAACGCGATGTCCAAAACCAAGGATTAAGAAAGACAACAACAAAGAAACGAAAACTGGAAATGCTTTCAGTGTGGTGTTCTTAAGTGGGGCGTACAAGAAAACAGATTGGTATATTGACAGTGGTGCAACTATGCATATGGTGTCAGATACTCAGCTAGTAAGAGAAAAAGGTCCTTGTCAAACAAAAGAGATATTGGTGGCCAATAACACAGCAATTCCGGTAGTCTATTGTGGCGATGTCAAAATTACCACAGTTGTCAATAGTGAGACACATGACATAGTTGTCCAGAAAGCTCTCTGTGTGCCAGATCTTACGACCAACTTACTTTCGGTAAGTCAATTAATCAAAAATGGTAATAAGGTAGTTTTTGATTTACAGTGTTGCAAAATTTACAACAAGCACGCTGAGTTAGTAGCAGTAGCTGATTTAGTTAATGGTGTCTACAAGTTAAACATTTGGTCAGAAAAATGTTTTTTAACAAGCAGCAGAGAAGTGACAGCAGAAACGTGGCATAAGAGACTTGGTCATTTAAACAGTGCTGACCTAACGAAGATGAGAAATGGTGCTGTAAACGGGTTAGTATGCACTGAAAAAATAGACATTGGAAAGTATAACTGCACAACATGTTGCGAAGGAAAACAACATAGATTACCTTTTCCAAAAAAGGCTAAGCGAGCAAAAAATGTATTAGATTTGATACACTGTGATTTATGCGGCCCAATGGAAACTAAATCCATAGGAGGCTCACGATATTTTTTAAATTTAGAAGACGACTACTCTAAGTATGGGTTTATTTACTTTTTAGAGTCCAAAGATCAAGTAACAGAATGTTTTAAGGTATTCAAGAATCTTGTCGAAAATCAACAAGAAAGAAAGATAAAAATTTTGAGGTCCGATAACGGTGGTGAGTTTGTGAACAATGAAATGAATACTTACCTTAAAATGAATGGCATAATTCACCAACAGACAAACTCATATACCCCAGAACAAAATGGAGTTTCTGAAAGGCTCAATCGAACAATTGTAGAACGAGCAAAGTGTTTATTATTCGAGGCAGACTTAAAAAAAGAGTTGTGGGCAGAGGCTATTAATACTGCTATATATTTACGAAATAGATCGCCAGCAACTGGTTTACCAGACAATAAAACACCTTTTGAAATGTGGTTTAAGAGAAAACCAAACGTTAACCATTTTAGAATTTTTGGCAGTCCAGTGATGGTACATGTTCCTAAAGAGAAGCGTTTGAAATGGGACAGGAAGGCCGAGAAGAAAATTTTAGTAGGTTACAGTGAAACTGTAAAGGGATATAGGGTTTATGATCCAGTAAAGAGAAAAGTATCTACAAGCAGGGATGTGGTAGTCTTTGAAAATCATAAAGAAAAAGCCTCAGAACAACAGAAAGTTACAGAAGAAGATAAGGTACTAGTTTCAGTGGGGGATCAACAGCAAATTCAACCCGAGCCAATTCCTGTTACAGAACGTGAACAAAATGAAGGCTCAAGCAGCAATTCCTCAGCCGATTGTGACCGTTTACCTGATGGAGACATGCATGATAGTGACAGTGATTATGTGTTGGATGGAGAAGACAGTGAAGAAGAGTATTCAGTTAATGATCTTGAGTCAGAGATATCTCAACCAACTAGAAGATCACAACGTATGCCCAAACCAAAAAACTTTGACGATTTTGTGTCCTACATGTGTACTAGCAGTTTGGAAGATGACCCTCAAAGTGTATTAGAAGCAATGTCAAGAGCAGATTCGACTCAGTGGCGGCAGGCAATGGAGGAAGAGATCAGTTCATTCAATGAAAACAATGCGTGGGAAGTGGTAGACATTCCACAAGATCGTAAAGTGTCTCTAGTTCAGTGCAAATGGGTTTTTCGCAAGAAAATGGATGCGGAAAATAGTGTTAGGTTTAGAGCAAGATTGGTCGCTAAAGGTTTCACACAAAAATATGGGATAGACTATAATGAGACTTTCAGTCCAGTTGTAAGACATTCGACTTTGCGTATGATGATTGCATTAGCTGTAAAATTAAAATTGGATTTAACACATTTGGATGTAACCACAGCATTTTTGAATGGTGAGTTAAATGAAAACGTTTTTATGCGACAACCGGAAGGTTTTATTGCTCCTGGGCAAGAAAATAAAGTCTTAAAATTAAATAAGGCAATTTATGGGCTCAAACAAGCGTCTAGAATTTGGTATCAAAGGGTTGAAGTAGTTTTAACAGAAATGGACTATCAAAAATCGAAATATGAACCTTGTCTTTTTAAAAAATCACGTAAAGATGGTGTGTTAACTGTTATTGCTCTTTACGTGGATGATTTTTTTTATTTTTTCTAATTGTATTGAAGAAACAGAAATTTTGAAAAATAAATTAGGTTCAGAATTTAGAATTAAAGATTTGGGTAGAGCCAGACAGTGCCTTGGAATAAGAATTTTAATAGACCAAGAGAAAAATGTCATTACTTTAGATCAGGAACAATATATTGATAACTTATTAAAGCGTTTTAAAATGAGTGAGTGTAATACTGTGAGTACCCCCATGGAAAATAGTTTAAGTCTTGAAAAAACGCAAGTTTGCAGTTTTTCGATGCCTTACCAGCAGTTGATTGGTAGTTTAATGTACCTTGCCGTCATGACCAGGCCAGATATTTCATATTCGGTAAGCTACCTCAGTCAATTTAATAACTGTTTTAATGAAGAGCACTGGAAGGCTGCAAAACGTATTTTAAGGTACTTGAAAGGCACTAGAAATTATTGTTTGTGTTTTAAAGAGGATGATTTAGAGCTAATTGGCTTTGTTGACGCCGATTGGGCGAGTAATTCTTTTGATAGGAGATCCTATACAGGATTTTGTTTTAAATTGTCAAATGCAATGATTTCTTGGGGCAGTTCAAAGCAAAAAACGGTTGCTTTGTCCAGCATGGAGGCAGAGTACATGGGACTCTCCGAGGCTGCCAAAGAAGCTATTTATTTGAGAAGTTTGTTGGGAGATATATTAGGCAGGAAGTTAAACTGTACCACTATATATAATGATAATCAGGGTGCACATAAACTTGCAGGAAACCCTCTTTTTCACAAAAGATCAAAGCATATAGATGTGCGACATCATTTTGTTAGAGATGTTATTTCTAGCAAGTTAATTGTGATTGAATATTTGGATACTGATAGCATGCCTGCAGATATATTTACTAAAAGTTTGGGTAGTATTAAACATTATAAGTTTGTTAAGTGTTTGGGTCTTATAGCAATGTAAATTAATGTTTTAAAGAAGGAAAAATATTGTTTTGATCTAGTGGGGGTGTTAGAATTAGTTCAAAATCAATATTATAACTTATAGTGTAATTAGCGCCATCTGTCAACTTGATGCATAACAATTAACGCTGATGTCATATATGTCAAAAAAAAAGGACAAGATAGAATGTTAAGTGGATAATGGCCGTTACTCTCGTATTTTATTTGTCTCGTTAGTTTTCATTATTTTGTATTCAGTTAATATAGTTTTTGTGACATAATCTTCAGAACTTTTTATTACCCGAACCATGCCTGAGTTTCAATAGTGATGTTCCGAAGCTCTTATTGAAAATTTTGTTTTGTATTTTCATGTAAATATTCATCTTCCAGGACAGGTTCATCTACTTCATTATACTCGTCTGGCCTATTTGATCTTTCTCTGTATTAAATAATTCTTCGCTAATAGCGTCTCTGGGTTGACTTCTATTGAAGAAGAATGTGGAATGAGTAGGAAAAGTGGTATTTCTCGTAGAAGTACTCATTGGGGTTGTTTTATTATTAGGATTCGTGATCCTTGTTGAAGTACTCATTGGAGTAGGTCTAGGTTGAAATTGTTAGGTTCTGTTTTGGGGTTTGAAGACATTTGTGTTTGTTTTCCCAAAAACTTGTTCATTTGTGAAAAAACGTTGTTGGGGTGGGGGCTTAAATCTTTAAGAAGTATTCATTGATTGTTGTGGAAAATAATTTTGTCTTCTGAAGAAATCGTTTGAAGTATTTACGTTAAAATTAGTGTTTGGGTTATTTATAGGGGTTCGGAAATTATTATGTGGTCTATTTTGCAAAGTGGGTCTATTGATGGCTAGTGGTTTCACTGAATTCTTTTGAGAAAGGTTTTGAAAATAGTGAACGTTTTCCTCCTGAATAAAGAATTGGAGAGCTTCGCTGAGTGAAGCGGATTTCATACAACGTAGGGTTGTACTTAATGGCTCGCGTAATCCGGAAAGGAAAGTTCTTAAGGCAAAATTCTGGTACAGATTACGTTTAAGGGTTTTGCATTTTCAGTGGTTTCATGAACATCTACATGACTACATAGCAAATTCAAAACATTTAAACATCTATCGTAAAAAGAATGAGCATTTTCATTATGAGATTGTCTCATCATAACGAGGTCTCTGTTAAGACAAGCCTCATCTCTTTGATCTGAGAAATTTCTTGTCAATATAGCTTTTAAATCGATCCAACTTTTAACACCTTGGATGTTAGTTAACTAAAGTTTTCGCACTACCTTTTAATTTTGATATTATTGAATTCAACAAGTAAATATTATGGAAACTTTCAGTATTTGTGTTATTGTAGAAATGGGTTATAATAGATTCACTTATAGATATAAATCTGTTGAGATCATTAGGGTTACCATCAAATTCGGGTAAACAATTCAGATATTCTGCTTTGAACTGAGTCATATTTATATTTGCTTGTTTATTAGAAAAACTAATATTAAAGTTATGTTTTGGAAAAGTTTGGGAGTCAGTTGAAGGTATGTTCAAAACCAAATTTTTCAATGAATATGTTAAATCATCAAGCGACATTAAAATTGTACTTACAGGATGAGGACAACTTTAAGCATGTTCTTCTTAGTACTATAAGGGCTGTTTCTGGATCTGCGACTCTGTCTTCACCAGGTCATTGCTCCTTTCAGAATTGGGCAATGGTGGTCCCAAATCTCGTTGTTGATAGAGTGCGATAGAGTGGGTGTTCTGAATATCGAGAAGCCACTCCGTCACAAAGTTCAAACAACACTTCACTTTATTTGATAATCAATTAATCGTTAACACGAAAAATATTTATTAATATAAAATTACTACAACTACAAAAATATGATGCGTATGGTGTGAATAATAACAACTGATTGATTATTAAATTCTAAAGGGTGTCCGGGTAGATGGTGACATAATTCATGTTTATTTTGTGAATTATTTTTTCAGTGAAAAAGAGTTTACATTGCTTCTTCGTCTTTTTGCTTGTTTACGACGCTGCTACTAGGCAATTGCCAGCTCAATTCGGGATGTGGTCTCAGTGTTGACTGGCTCTGGGCTCTGGACGATACCGGAAACCACAAACTTGTGCTTAATGTTTTCAGGAGCACAGTGCTTTTTGTTGTTTGACTAGGTTCATTTAGGTCTTATTAGTATATAAAGAACATGCACATCAGGTAAAACATTTAAAACGTCACAATGATTATGGAGGCATTAAACATATAGAAGACAGTACATAAAGATGAGCATGACCATCAATCAGTTATAATCAGAGAAAACATGGTTATGTATTTCTATTTATGTTAAGGAATGACATAATCAACGTCATTGACTGATCATTTGTGTTTTGCTAAAACAGAAACAGAATAAATAGATATAAGAGTCGGGTATTTCATAGCCTTGAATTCTTCATAAAGGTTGAGATTTGGAATAAAATTGATAGGACATTCTAAATACAGGTGGTTCAAACTTTCTACCACATGACACCTGTTATGTGCTCTTTACCGCACCACAGGGTTGTCTTTGATTTTGATTTTGTATAGATTTTCCGAACATAAACAATGGCCCGTTCGTTCGTAGCCTAATTATTGTCGTAATGTGTCTGCGACTTTTAAACGGAAAGCTTAAAAACCATTTAGTATTTGGAAAGGAGCTTTGTACCTTAGAGTATTAATATTTTTTCTCATGTACTAATGTTTCCCAGTTATTTTTGAAATCTTTGTGTAACCTTTCTTTAATTATATTTAGAACTTCAATAGAATCTAATGGCATAGCTAGCTAGCATAGCTAGTAGGTCTGCCTCCTTATTGCAAAGAATACCTGAGTGATCTGGAATCCAAGCAATCCTTATATCAATATTATTTGTGTTACTTTGTGAGATTATTTGCTTTGTTTTCGGTTGTAAGATTGCTTTTTCATGGCTGTTCGCGCGTTTTACATAGTAAACGTACTCCGATTTCATTTGAAATAGGAGAGTTGACAAATGGTCCCATATTGAGAAAAATCAAATCCAAAATCTCCTTCCCTGTAACCAAAAGGGGGTGGAGGGGGCAATTTTTCTCGAAAATTGAAAATCCGAGACGACAGAATTAATGGAAATTCCATAACTGGAAATGTTTAGATTGGACATTTTTTAAAATAATCATACTTTTCCGCGCTACAGTCTGAATTATTTGTTTCAGCTATGTGGAAGGGTGTATTGTAGTTTGTTAGCTTTGTGTTATACAGCGTCTACAAAAAGTAAAGTAGCTTGCTTATATAGGAACAAAAAAGTTTCAAACAAAAGTTTCATGAAATCAGTCAAGTTGCATGATTAATTTTAAAATATACCGGGTGCACCAATGAATGAAGAATAGAAAGGAAGGAGGATAATGCATTTTGACAGTTGACCGGAATGGTTCTTTAGGTAAATCAAAAATATATTTTTGATAAGGACACCCTGTATATTTTTTCGGTTTGTCCTAATAACTGGAAAATCACCGTTCCCATTTTTATGTTAGCTTAGAGTTTTGGTTTCCACTCTTCTCACCCTCAGCATTTTAACTGGCAATTCAGCAAATTGCTCCTCATCTATGAAGGTTTTTGCTTGCGAAAAGCCTTCCATTTCCATAAACGCTGTGGTATAATTCTCTTTATCCCACAGTCTGAGGTATTTCTTAGCCTTACTAAATCCTGCCTCATTCCTCCTGATCATCGAATGTCCTGGTCAACAGAAAAAAAAAAAAACAACATACGATGAAAGAATCAATAAAATGTTATACAATAGAAAATATATTATGGTTCTGCATTGAGGGTATGTGATGCTGCAAGAGCTTCAAACTGAATGAAAAGACATACACACATTTGTGTAAGCTAGGGCCAATCCTAACATGTCAGCCCTTCTAGTGAATTTTTCATATTTATTCATATTTATCGTTACTGTCCAAAAGATTGAGCATGTTTAAAAGTATTTTTTTTTATAAAGACGTAAATACATTTAGGATCCAATTTTTTTTTTGGCCAACTCATATGCCTGATACCGTCATAATATTCCAAAATAATAGAACAAAACATGGTACAGCTACAAGGAATACACCGATTGATTTAAAAAACTATTTATATTTAAAGAAGGTAAATCAATGGTCGTGTTCTTAGAAACGGATGATTACCAATCAGTTGTAATCAGTAATCGAGTAACCACTAATCTTGATCTTGGACACGATTGCTCATTTGTCAAACTGGCTCATACACTATTCGAGATATGCCAACATAATTTCGCACACGTGTTTATCATACTGTAACGTTTAACCCTGTGCTAAACTTTGTGGGGTGAGTTCACTTGCGTAAAACTCAAAAGCTCGCAGATTGCTTCCAATGGTTTATTTTCAAACACTCTGTACACGGCCTTGTGTTGTAGTACTGTCACAACTTGTCACTTTGACTATCGCGTTTCAACTACTTTCGACTTATGTTTCCAACTGACTGATACAATAAACTAAACTTTAAAAGACTCACTCTGTCCCGTGATCGTCACGGCTTTATATATGTGAATCATGATATGACATTCATCGAGAATGTTCTATGATGATCTAGACGCACATAATAATGTTCTAGAGGCTTGTCAAACTGACAATACCATGACAAATTTTACCTCACATATAGTTTCTGGAAGGATCGAGAATAAATCTACTATAATTCTGGAATTACATTATGAAATATACAAGCAAAAACTATTATATATAATCTTTATTAGCATCATCAGCTCTCAAGTTATAAAAATATATAAATAAAATACAATAGTACCTATAAATAAAATAAAATATGAACACACTTACATTAACTACATGGACAAGTTAAATTAACTCTATAGATTAAAATACTACAACTAGAGATATTATAAGGATGGGTTATAAACGTTTTACATATTTTACACAATGGCTTTTGAATTCTCTATATGATGAGTATTCTTTCAATTCTCTTGGTAAGAAATTGTAAAGCTGTAAGCCTTTGATGAACACTGTGTTTGTATCAGCATTAGCAATACTGATATAGAAATCATTCGAAGCATGAGATCTGGTTTTGTGATTATGTATTTCTGGAAGATACGTTATTTCTTCGGTTAGATAGGATGGTAAGCGTCCTGATTTCAATCTATACACAAACTAGATCATATTATAAGCGGCCCTTTGTCGTACATTTAATAATTCCAAGGATTTCAATATGTAAGCTATTGGTGTTCGTTTTTTACATAATAGAATGGCTCGGATAGCACGATTTTATATGTTTTGCAATGTATTTGCTTTTATTTATATTCAATTTCAAACCATTGTCGTTCAGCCATATGGATAAATTTCTCAAATCTTGATTGATTAAATATATAGTACTCCGAACATCGCCTACACCTCCTTCGCAGTATATCATAGTATCATCAGCAAATAATTTTATTTTTCAATTTTGAACATGGTTTACTATATCATTGATGAACAAAATGAATAATATTGGTCCTAGTGCACTTCTTTGAGGAACTCCATAATCTATTTGGTTATTGTAAACAAGGTAGTGGAATAAGTAACTAATAGACGAATAACAACCGTAAGTACATGACTATCTATCCAAGTTACAATACCTTAAGTAAAAGACTGTCATACTTTCCGTGCCCATGGGACTCCATGCAGTGGGCTCCGTACCTGAAAGTCTATTGTCTATTGTATGTTTCTGAACTCTATGGCGAATTCTGATAGTCTTTTTACAATGTATGTATGTAGAATGTTAGTAGAATGACTTCGTAGTGGCTGTAAATGTGACTTGGCGTCCTTGTTGGAGGACCTACTTACCTGCAATACCCAAAGAAGTATCTCTGAGCTCTATAGCTCAATTTTCGTGGATTTTTTGCTATATCTGTATGTAGTATGTCTCTGGACTGTCTGTCAGTGCGACTTGGACTTAAAACTGGAGTGTTTCATATATACCATATATAGGTGAAATTCTCATGTTGCATGTCTGTGTATGGATCTGGGTCAGTGTTCGTATTGGTTCTACCAGCGAGTAGGACTCTGCGATAGAAGGGTCCATACTCAAGACTTTTTATGACTTTATGTTTTCGTACCACAATCTACCAAAGTTTTTGCATGGGAAATGCCGTGTAAAACAGCTAGTATACATATAAAATTTAACAAATAATTAGTAGGAACTTACAACATGGATTTAATAAGAATCTTAAACTTCAAATTATGCTGTATTCGGGTACAATTATATATAATATTTAAAATGAGAAAATGAGCTCAAATATTTATCGTTTTGTTAATGATTTTATGTCAAGATCTTTCACTATTTGTCCCATTAGACCGCATAACCGGAATGAATTCTAGCCATCATAGTTATTGACGGCTTTTGTATCACAACTATATCTCAAATGTGTTCTCTTGATTGATTCATGTTACCATTTCGGTAGTGGTATTCTGAATAATTTAATAGCCGTAATATCAGGATGTCAGTGGTGGCAGAATCGGAATTGATATTGGCATTTGACAAATATTTAGAGCATTGAAATGCTATTATTGATTCACACAAACAACAAATTTAGATTATAAAAAAAGGTTCTTGTGGGACTATTATAAAACGAACTACGAACTTGAACTTTGATATTGAACATCATATCTAAAAATAGATATAGGTGTCGTTATTGTATTTTTTGAGACATAATTTTTCAAGGATTCCCCAGTGCGAAGTCGTGGGCATATGCAGTTACTTCCTAGCTAATCTTATAAATGCGAATCTGTCCATCTAGAAATACTAATCTTAAAGGAGTAAAATGTGGGTATTATTTTCATGGAAAAATAATATTGACCCGACATTCGACTTGAAACTTCCTATGAGTACTCCAAAAAAGCAAACATGCAGTCGTGATTGCCGATAAGCATCCCCTTGTCTTGTGGGTAGAAAATAAAATCTAAGAGTCGACATGGGTGTCATTATTGAGGTTTTTGGGGCATTGATTGCAAGAATATTATTTATTTTCCTATTTTATAATATTACTAGAGACCTGCTCCTGCTTCGCACTGTTAGCACTAAAATGGTTATTGTGAGTCGATCTTAAAAGATAGACCATCGGGGCATTTTTTGAAGATCACTTTGAGATATACAATTCCGTTGTACATTAATTTGATCTATTTCGTAAGGTTTAGCCAGCGTCTGCGATTTAAGCGTGCACAAAATGTGTTTGTTAAACATCACAAAACAAAAATTTTATTTTTTCGACTTTTTTGTACTATAATATGTACCTATGTAGTATACATATCAACCTTCCCCTTGAATCATTCTATCTACTGCTGAAAACTGCATTAAAGTCCGTTGAATAGTTTTAAAGATCTAAGCGAAGAGACAGCGGAAGCGACTTCATTTTATACTATGTAAAGATAAATGAGAAAGTAAGTTTGTTTGTCGGTTACTTTCTCACACATATGACCTAGGGTACCTTACATCCAGAAAACATAATCTAAAAAAAACTTCGTTCGTCTACTATGAATTATAAGCTTAAAGATCAATATGGCTATTGTTAATAAGGCCTCTTGGAACATAATTTGTAGCGGATTTCTGCGTGCAAATTCGCTGGCAAATGCTAGTAATGTTATAAAAAATGTGAAAGTTTGTATGTGTGTTACTCAATCAGATAAAAACGTCTGAATGGATATGGATGACATTAGGCACACATATAATTTAGTACCTGTAACAGGTGACCGTTTGATTAAGGTATCAAATGAAACAACATTAATTAATGTGAATTAATCTCTAATAGGAGCCATAATAACTGGATACAATGAAGACTGCCGTACACTCTCTCTATGTCTGCTGCCCCAGCTCGTTATTACATTTCATACATAAAACAACAACTATTTCATAGATCAACATCTTATGTAACATATGCAACCCAATATACTGACATCTCCTCCATATAATCAAAACAAAACTTAACTTTTTTATTTAGAATAAACATAATAAAACATAAGGATGATTTCAAAAGTTATACAATATAAAAACTTAAAACTAGCAATTATGAGACATAATCTCTCAAATAGTTAGGTCTTCGTATGACCCGTCTTGGTCTTTCATAAGGATTAGTTACAATAGGATGGTTGACCACCTTTGGGGTATTCTCGGTATTATCAACTATCAACATTGGAACCAGTGTCATTTAATTCCTTTTGATTTACCGTCTCGTTATTAAGAAGTTCATAGTCAATCATTTTCTCAAACAACTCATCATTTTGTACATTAAAATTATCTTTATCAATAGGCTTCAGAAATTTGCGATTACGAATTAAGACATTATCATTTTTATTAAATTTAACATGATAAGCTCTAGGTCTAAAACTATCCTGTTTGACAATAATACCAGGTTCCCACAATTTTGTATTACAATCTGGAATCACTACTTTATCACCAGGCTTCAAATTACTTAAATCTTAAACTGACTTATTATAATATTTCCTTTCTTTACCCTTTTAATTGTTAAAAGACTGTATGGATGAATCCACCTCAAAATTGGGTGTTAATAATGATTCGTCAATAGGAACTTGACCCTTAATTCTTCTGCCAAACAGTAGCTCAGCGGGTGACGGTATAAATTTACTGATAGGAGTATTGCGATACTCTAAAAGAGTTAAATAAATATCTTTATCATCGTAAAAAGCCTTCAGCAACATTTTCTTAATAATTTGGACATGACGTTCAATGAATCCGTTTGATTGTGGGTAATGAGGAGAGCTCGTTTTATGACTGATTTCCCAATCCTTTAAAAACATTTTAAATTGTGTATTTGTGAATTGTGGATCATTATCCGTATACAAGATGTTAGCCTTACCATGCCTCGCAAAAATTGACTTAAATTCAGTGATCACTCGACTGGCTGTCGTATTTTTATGTAGGCAACACAATTCCGGGAATTTTGAAAACTCATCCACTACTAACAGATACTCATCTCCTCTAAAATGGAACAAATCTGCGGATATCACTTCACAGGGACGAACAGGAATATCTTTTTGTATAATGGATTCATTTTGTGTAGATCTGCTAAAACGTAAACAGGTCGGACAATTTTTAATCTTGTCTATAATTTGGCTAATCATTCCTGGCCAAAACACCAATTCATTAGCCTTCAAACAAGTTTTTTCTATGCCTAAATGAGGATAATGTAATTTATCAACAATCTCAGCATGCATGCTCTTTGGTATGACTACTTGTGTGTCTTTAAATAAAATATTGTTTGCAATGGTTAACTGATCCTTCCATCTCCAATAAGGCTTTACCAAATCTGGTATAAGTCTCTTTTCCAAGGGCCATTCATCTATAATTATTTGTTTCAAAGTTTGAATTTCTTGACCTTTATTCGACTCGATTTCAATCTTCGTGAATTTTTCTGGGCTTATATCAGTATATTGAAGAAAATCTATCTGCATTTTAACACTGTTTTCAACGATTTCAAAATCTGGATCATTATAGTGTGCTCTGAATAATGCATCAGCAAAATATAATTTCGCTCCACTTTTGTAAGTCACAGAAAAGTCGTACATTTGTAAAGTTATGCGTAAACGTTGTATTCGCAAAGGACATTGACTTAGTGACTTCTTAAAAATTGTTTCCAACGGTTTGTGGTCACTTTCAACCAAAAATTTCTTGTCATACAAATATTGGTGAAAACGTTGACACCCAAATGCTATGGCTAAAGCCTCTTTTTCAATCATTGCGTAAATTTCCTGTGTTTTGTTAAATGATTTTGATGCATATGCTATCGGAGCACCATCTTGAAGAATCACAGCACCCAGGCCATCTTTAGAACTGTCCACAGATAGAGTTAGCTCTTTTTTAGCATCAAAAAATCTCAAAACTGGCGCTGAAGACAAAGCTCTTTTCAAGTTTTGGAAATCTAACTCTTGTGTACTCGTCCACAGAAACACCGTATCTTTACGTAAGAGTTTTCTCAAATTACTTGTTTTTTCAGCTAAATTCGGAATAAACTTGCACACGTATGTAATCATGCCTAAGAATCTAGCTAAAGATTTCGTGTTCTCTGGTGATTTTATTTGTTCAATAGCCTCAATCTTATCAGGATCAATTTTTATCCCTTCTTTTGACAAAACATGACCTACGTACTTTAGTTCTGAATTCTTAAATTTGCATTTTTCTTTATTGAATTTAACTCCATTTTCTCTGGCTCTATCAAGCACTTCCTTCAAAATTTCATCATGTTTATTTTCAGTTTTCGCATAAATAATTATATCATCAATGTAAATTTTCACGCCGTTTATGCCGTCAAAAAGTTTTAAAAATGTCCTGTGAAATATCTCTGGAACACATGGAATTCCAAAAGCCAAACGTAAAAACTTAAATATACCAAAAGGTGTCGCGAATGTTGTTAAATCAGAAGCTTTTTTCGAAAGCTCTATTTGCCAAAAGCCCTTATTAGCATCTAAAGTTGTAAAAAATTTAGAACCTGCCATATCTCTCATAATTTCCTCACATGTCGGAATTACAAAATGTTCTCTTCGTATAGCTTTATTTAAATTTTGAGGATCAAGGCAAATTCTAACACCTTGATTATTTGGCTTATTTACGAGAACAATAGGATTGACAAACTCAGTCGGCTCTCTTACCTCAACAATTACCTCGTCTTTGATAATTTTTTCAACGTTTCTTGTAACGTATCCATTAAACGAAATGGTATTCTACGACAAGGCACCACTATTGGCTGATAATTATTGACTAAAGTAATATCACAAGGATTACCTTTAATTTTGCCCAAACCCTGAAAAACATCAGCATTTTTATGAAGTAGATTCACCAGAGACTCTTTTCGTACAGAAACAGAATCAACTCTGCTTATAAGTTTTAATTTTATTAACGGGTCTAACCATAAAATTGGTGGTGTTTGATTTCCAGTCTCAACAACTACAAATTCAAGACTATACATTAGTTCTTTAAACAAAACTTTTACCTTAATAGATCCATAGCACTTTAGTCTGTTACCTGCATAATTTGTAATTTTAACATTTGACAAATGCTTTATTGCATATTTTAAACTCAACTTAACATAAATATGTTTAGGAATAACATTGACTTGAGCCCCAGTATCTAGTTTAAATTTAACTGATCTAACACAATCTGACAGTATTAATGTTTCCCACCATTCTTTATTACTCTGAGCATTTACACTACCTATCGTATAAGTGAAAGAATGTACATTATCTAGTTTTTCTAGTTCATTATTGCTATCGTAATCTACATTTACATATTGCACTGATCTTTGATTTTTGTTATTACAGCAGCGATAGAAATGTCCATATTGATGACATCTATTACAAATCTTATTGTGAGCAGGACATACCTGTTTTGATGACTGATGTTTAAAACCACACTTTTTGCAGTTTATATTAGGTCTCAGGTTCCTCGATGCATTGCCACTGCCTTCACTTCGCGCTTGACTGTTCTTACTTATCGCCTGACTATTCTCAGCTCTTCCTTGTCCTCTTGATGGTTGCCTCCCTCGTACCTGTGCTGGACGTTGTCTTTGTCTCGATGATTGCGCTATGCCTAGACCTACTCGACGTTGCTCTACAACGCTGTCAACTTGCATACTTGCAGTAGACTCTGCCAACTTCTTTATCTGTTTTTCAGTAACTTCTGCGGCTCTGCAGATCTCTTCAGCTTTTACAAGCGTGAGATTGGCTTCACGTAACAATCTGTCCTTTATGGTTTCTGATGCCTACTACTATGCGATTCTTCAACATTTCATCACGGAAAGCTCCAAAATTGCAATTGGCTGCTATTCTTTTCAATTCCGTGAGAAAGACATCAAAGCTTTCATCTTGGCCTTGACTACGGCCATAAAATTTACTTCTTTCTACACTTGGATTTGACATTGGGATAAAATGACTCTCAAATTTCCTTTTTATGATTGCGTAATCATTTCTTGCCGCCTCATCAGCAAATTCCATGGTTTCATATATCTCTCTCGCCTGCTCTCCAATAACATACAAAAAAGTAGCAGTTTTAACCTCTGCTCCACGATTTTCAATCCCTGTTGCGGTACTATACATTTCAAAATTATCGATAAATTTTTTCCATTGTACTGCTAAATCACCTTCAAAGCACATCGGACTCGGCTGTTGTAGGAATTCCATTTTTTTTCTTTTCTCAGCTAAGCATATCAAAATGGCGGATGGCTGGCGTCTTCTCTTTTTCTCCAGTTATTTGTTATTTCACCACTTATTTTCTCGACGATTTCACTGACTGCGCCATGTAACAGGTGACCGTTTGATTAAGGTATCAAATGAAACAACATTAATTAATGTGAATTAATCTCTAATAGGAGCCATAATAACTGGATACAATGAAGACTGCCGTACACTCTCTCTATGTCTGCTGCCCCTGCTCGTTATTTCATTTCATACATAAAACAACAACTATTTCATAGATCAACATCTTATGCAACATATGCAACCCAATATACTGACAGTACCTACCTGGATTACAATTTTCATCCCAGATAAATGTCAGATCTGTGGGATTATCAAAAATTCGAGCTACAGGATGTATCCACTTGAAATTTAGTGTAGATATGTCAAATGGATTTTTTTTCGGTTTGGTCAAAAGTTGTGTTAAGAGCACGGCTTCCTGATTGAAAAGATATAAGATATTTTGTTCCTGTGGTTTGCCCATACGAAGCGAGTAGGAGCATCTAGTATATCGACAGACTTACACCTCCTTCGAAACTGAGTGCATCTATCGGATCACGCTTGTTCCAATAACTCATCCGAAAGTATTCTTTTAAAAACTTTGAACTTAAGTTGCCCAAATATCACCCTTATTTTTATCATTCGCCAATGACATTTAATGCAGTTTTGTCCCGATCAGCCACAAAATCAACACACTGTATTTTCCATCCAGTTCAATTCCGTGGTATTCTGCTTTGATGTGGCCAAAGTTTTGCTTTTCCGTCTTCTGAGCCTAAGCTATTCAGCGAGTTGTCTTCCAATTACCCATTTGTAGCATCGGATCCGGCATCGGCACCCAGATTAACTATCTAGTTAAAAGTACGTTCGAGAACGTGATTATATATTTTTCATGGAAAAGTTATGAATCTGTACATTGGCTCTCCGGGGTTATTATGTTTAGTTTTATGTTTAGCCTTGTTCATGCCTACATATTAATCTTTCTACGCTTTGGACCTTTAATGTCTTTCACTCAATAGTTTTCTTTGGAAGCCTTCATTCTACCTCGTATGGGTCCAATGCCCCAGTGCATCTACTGGTGTTTATCTTACCGCTTTCCTGTTACACACCTTAGGCCATAGACACAAGCTTCTTATCTTTTCTGGTTCCGGCGCCGTTATTAGCGTGTGAGGTTAATTTTGGTTTGAAAATGGCACTAGCTCTCTAAGGCTCGTCACAGTAACCATAGGGAAACAATGATGCCTTTACATCTGTATCTGAAAGATTTAAATCGGACCTCGACATATTAAGTACTCTTGGCTATTCTTTTCAAGACATTCATCGTTTTCTACATATTATACAGTCGCCACGTTTTTGATCAAGCATTTGAAAACCGTTAAGATCATTTTCAAATCATATTTTTTGGTGAAAGATTTGCATCTGCTCTATATTTTCGGTATTGAAATTGTTAGATTTATTTAATCTTTTTCACAACCTGATATTTTTCTTATTTAAATAATAAATATCTGGGCGACCGAGCTTTGCTCGGGTAACACAGAATCTAGAGTGGGTCTATAATAGTTACCCTAAAGTTAAAAAATGTGCATATTTATAGTTAAAGTGTATTGCGATCAGTAAATATTGCTTTTATCATTCACATGACTCAGAATTTAAAGATTTCAAAATAAATATGAAAGTGAAACATGCCAGAGCTCAGCTGTATCACCAATCGACTTCTCAACCCCCAAACACTATACATACTGGAACTTTTATCTTCGGAGCCATTCTTGAAATAGCTAGTGTGAACCTTGAGGATCACACTGATTGAATATGAAAGTATCGTCAATCGATTTCTCGACTCCGAAAACACCTTTTTGCTATTTTTACCAAAATCTGCTAATCCTTCCTTGAAATAGCTAATGTGTATCTTAAGGGTCGCAATATATTAGATATGTACAAATTTTCATTGAAAATTTCAGCTGAATTTAAAAAAATAGGTTTTGTTAAAAAAAAAATCTAAGGTGATTAGAATTCAAACCGAGGAACTCTAGATCGATACCCAGAACCTTAACCATAGGTCTATTTTTTCTATGATTTTGGGTTCATATTGCTATCCTAAGTATAATCTGTAGGACTCGTAACATGTGAATATTAATTGCTGAAAGCGATTTTTCTTGTGAATGTGAATACAACCAATCGACTTAATGCATTCCAAAACCCATACATATGAATTTTCATCGAAATCGGTAGACCAGATTCCGAGATAAAATTTGCATATAAACAGGGTGATTCACGGTCGATGGTACCTTTGACGTTTAAGGAAAACTATTCGTAGGAGTGTTCTGAAAATTATATTATGTATATTGTACCTAGAGATCTATCGAATGAAAATATTTTCAGCCTTGCGACGTTGCCACTTATATCAAAAAGTATCAACAACTTTGATTTTTCAAATGAGACACCCTATATATTATTAATTTATTAGATTCTCTATCGCCTTCTGGTTATTTTTTCATATGATACCCATACCTATCTCTAACAGTTTCCAGTGAATTAATTAATTTTCGTTTGTTTTGTTCAAAACAGAGCTCCAATCAATAGCCCATTACTCTGAATTTTAGAATTGTGAAACCATGAAATACCAGTAATAGCTTTATAAATACTTCTTTCTTAGTTATTATTGAAGATTTTCTATATATGTTATACAGGGTCGCTCAAAATTCTTGATCTTTCCATCAGATCTATAAAGACACAAAAATGCGTTTTTTCAAATAGAACACCCTATATTTTATTATTTCTTCAGATAGAGAATCAAAATACCTTTGAAATGATATATTATGTTCCTATACCAAAATGGTCAGGTTTTCAAAATGTAAGCAAATATCTATTAAAGTGAATTTCTAGCATTTTTATGGTAGATAGATATGGTTTCCATGGTGATGGAAAGTTTAACAAGTAATTATCGTGAGGAAGAGTAAGTGTTTGTTGACTTGTTCATTCTTCATAGATAATGTGATCAAATTATTACAAAAACATTCAGAAAGTTTAATGCAAGATACCCATAAAGTACAAAAAAGACAACAAGAATAAACCTATTCAAAGAACAAATAAGTAATTTTCTGATTCCTAGAGGCTAATTCAAAATGTTGATTTACTAAACAGTTTCGTTACTCATCTTTGGGATGATAAGTAGACTGCTGAAACGATTCGTTTACCGTGCTCTGTAAATTCCTTTAAAAATAATAATAAAATTTCATAGATATCATATTCAGTCTTGGCAAAACAATAATTAGTAAGTAGATTCATCAGAACCTGAACTAGATTTCAAGATAAAATTAGCAATAACCATGCATTGACTGATATTGGGAAAATGAATACAGTTCAACGATATACTTTGTATTTTGTGATCTTTTGTTAGATTATTTAGGCAATATAAAACAGTATAATATCAAATTAATAATCAATAACCAAGTGATAAGGACAGTGGTTTTAATAATAATAATTACTGAAGAAATATAAATAATGAAACATTTATAATACATTCTCAAAATGACAAGCGTTTCTTTCCAAACATCTAAGAAACGTTTCTCGGCCAATAAAATAGCTTTTCTTATTTCACGTGCATCTATCTCATCAGTGCATTTAATTACGCGTTAAAATCTTTACGTTTCAGATAAATTATTTTAAGGAATACCTCAAATAATGTTTGTTAAATAATAATTGTGTTTTATCACCATGGTAAACAGCAAATACCTACCATAAAAATGCTAGAAATAATTCACCATAATAGATTGTTGCTTATATTTTGAAAACCTGACCATTTAGGTATAGGAATGATGATGATGATGAATTAATATAAGTTTCAAAAACTTAAGTTTCATTTCCAATACCATTCATTAAAAGATATGTAAAGGATTTAATCTTAGCTCTACCCACTAATAGAGTTGATGAAACATTGAATATTTTCAATGCTTATAACGAACATCTTCAATTTACAGTTGAGAAAGAAAATGAACAATGTCTTCCTTTCTTAGATATGATGGTATGTAGAGATAACACAGGATTATTAAGAACAAAATGGTATAGAAAACCTATATGTAGTAATAGATACATAAACTTCCATTCATATCATCCACAGAAAATAAAAATTAACTTGATTATGGCATTAAAAAAACAAAGTGATCAAACTTTCGCATGCTATATATAGACATGAAAGTTTATCAAAATTGAAAAAAAAAATATTAATTGAGAATTCTTTTCCTATAAAATTGATTAATAAATGTTTAATGCAACCTCATGTCAATATAGAAAACCCTGAAATAAATCATGAGAACTCTTTAAATGATAATAGCAATAATGCCTCTACTACAAATATCCTACTAATATTAAGAGTTTTGAGATCTCTAGATCAACTGATTGGTGAGAGAAATTTAGTTGATTCAAAAGGATTTTCATTTCATGTTTAACCTATAGTGATATATAATACGATGATTTTTTTTCCTTCCTTGTGTTTCGCCATTTGCTTTTATGATATCACTATTTATAATATATTAAATAACATGGACAACGTTTACAATATTCTTACATGTTGATTTGTGAGTGAAATCAGCTTATCATATTTTATTATTATTATTAGCTTCATTGAATGAATTGATGCTTTTCAGGATATTTCATATTGTGTACCTATCGTATTGTGAGAGAATACGATGAAGATGATATATGTTAATATTTCTGTATTAGATATATCTGCTATTTTAATAAATTTCTCAGGTTAATTTGTGAGAGAAATTAACTTGTTTTTTTTTATGTAATTGACGCTTTCCATTATTTCATTTTAAAGTTATGTATGTCGTATTTTGAGAGAATATGATTATATATAATTAACAAATAATCTGAATGCCTAATAAAATATTAAATAATATTATTGAAACTTCAATTTATACTGCAATACCTACGAATTTAGATAGAGTCTGTGTACGGGTATATATTTATTTATATTATGTGTTTCTAAGTCTGTTATAAATGTTTTTTTTAATAATTAAATAATATTTATTTCTTTTTACTAAACTTATATCTGCCTCGATATTTTCAAGTTTAATGTGTGACTTCTTAAAAAAGAGCTACAAATACAAAGATAACTCCTATATGATCTTTTCTAAGAAAACTTGAATCTAGACACTTTCAACTCTAGATATGCTGTTACCATGACATTTATAAATAATTAATGACATTTCTGATTGATGGCTATGAAAACTTTCCAGTTTGTGGTTAATTTTATCTAAATTCACGAATGTAAGTACATTAATTAATAATTTATTATGTGGTTAAGAAAATTTGTAACGATTTTTAGTTTGCCCCGACGAAGAGAATAAAGAATAAACATTCTCGAAAGCTTGGCATAATCCAAAGAATTTTATTTATTAAATGACTGCATCCCCAACAAAAATCTATTTTATCATATATATATATATACAAGCATTGCTCGTTTAATATAATACTAGTATTTCATTTTGTATTCGAATTCGCTTCTGAATTATGTTGAGAAGTGCAATTCTTTAGCTCCTTGAGAATTTTGTTTAAAATCAATTCATAAATGTGTGCCGAAGGGCACAAATAAAAAGATAGATAAGGGAGTTACTAAAAAAGTAGACAGTCGAATTGTACGTATACTTACCTCCTCCGTTTGGGAAGTCGGGGAGAACATAAGGAAAAGAACTGTTGGGTCGAATCGTCCCATAGATATCTAGAAGCAGATGATTCTTTTGAACTGAGATATACAGTTCGATTGTATGTTTGCTTGTATGTTTGTTTGGGCTTTTTGCATAGTAAGCGTGCAACAATTTGGATGACACTTCTATTGTTCATCCAACATCTATTTCTCCTCAAGAATCACCTGCAAATTTGATAAGGCAAAATTCATGAAGCATTTCAGAAAATGCTTTATTTGATTTCTTTTAAAACTTCAACTGTTTTCGAGTTAGAGCCCTTGAAAGGGAGAGTTTTAGAAAAAAAATAAGCAATTGGATCTACATATGTATTTAAATGAAAATAAAATTATATTCTGTTGATATTCAAAAATGTTAAATACATAGTTTCTACTTCGTTGTTAGATGAAGTACTGAAAAATACTAAATAATATATATTGATTAGTACTGGTACTTTTGAAGAAGGTACCAAGCAATAAGTTATACCCACTGCATCTTTGTGCAATTTCAAAATTATCAGCATCAATAAAATTTTCTATTTTAAATCTAATAAAGTGTCCTAGTTGTCGTGAAAAGTTATTTATTGACGTACTGAACGTTCCAACTGAAGGAACCGCGGTGGTAATGGTGGAATTCTACATAAGTAAGGGATGAACAGCAGCTTTTTTGTTGCTATCCGAAGTGAAACAATTAGGTAATTATTTCCAAGAAAATGGCTCGGATCCGTCGGATCAAATTTTTTGTTGCTCATGTTTCCAGACATATAAGGCATATTCAAGAAATAGTAGATAAGATGTCAAAGTATTAATTTTGAATAGAGAACCTATTTTCTTATATCATATTTGAAATCTATAGCTAATTCTAGGTTTTGAAATAGAATTTTCCAGTCTTCGTTTGATATTGATAAAGTGGGTCTTAAATCAGAGATGAATGTTCGTATTCGTATCTTTACCATTATCTGAGCTACGAAGTAGCTTAAATGATCAAAATTCTAAATTCAGAGAAAACCACAAAATTCTTCCTCAAACATAGTCTTGAGTCTATGATTTCTTAAAAATTGTGATATGTTATGGCCGCCATGTGGAATTCCACTTTTGGCTTAAATTAGAATAAAACTGTAATTGACATAGTAGGTTTTGAGAATTGACTTCACTATAATAAAAAATGTGTCTTGTACATAATTGAAAAGCTATTTAAAGCGTATTTATTAAATAATAATAAGAAATAATAAAGTCACAAAGTGAAATTAAAAAACAAAAAACAATAGAACTACTTCGAATGCATTGTTAAACTCTTCGTAAAAAGTACGATGGAAATGTATTTTTCATAGATCCGTAAAATATGTAGAAACGTATTTTATGTGCTGCAAAGGAAAATATAAATGCGATTTTCCTCAAATCTATAATTTTCAAGATTACCGTAAAAAATAACATATTTAATGGAATAGTTAGCTCATATATTTATAAATACAGAAATATTATATATCAAATAAACTTTGAATTTCATGCAGATTTCAAATATGAAATAAATCGTATGGGCTTTTTGGATCTCCATGTATATATCACATATTTCTAGAAACATCAGCAAACAAGAACTCCAGCAATTTTCTTGAAAATTATTAATTTCTTGTTGAATTTGTTTCGTTGATTTGCCAATCAGTATACGAGGTTCAAAAATTATGCTAATAAACTGACAAATATCAATATTTTTAATAATGTGTAAGTTACGTTTATTGTTAAAATAACATCAACATCCAGTCATATCATCAAATGCTTATTTGCCGAGTTAACGATATTAAATTAACATACGGATCATATTTTATACATTGTGTCCAATTAAGTTGGAACTATATGGACAACTTTTTTATTATTTGTTTTATGAAAAAAAGTTATTCTTGATAAAAGGTTCTGCATAATCAAAAACTTCAAATGCAATCATCAGCTATCAATTTTTTTCATCCGTATACGAGGTAGGTCGACAAATATGAATTTTGCTCAAGAGTAAAGCACCTTTATTTTTGAAAATATTGAAAGTTTTTATTGAAAAATGTTGATCATAATTGAAAACTATTGTTAGATATCCAATATCATTCATCCTCCTTGAAAAAACATATTTTATTATTTTTATTAATTTCTGTGTATTAGCATTGATAATTTACGTCTGCCGATAAACATTTGATATAGGATGCACAGAATGTGAAATCCCTACTTCGTTTTATATAAATATTTTTTACAAAAAAATTGGACCGACTTTATTAGTTGGTGCACTGAAAAGTATAAAATAATATTAATTCTATTGGTGCTGTTACTTTTGAAGTTGTGCAGTTGCAGGTAGATTGGTAACTTTTGGCACCAACTTCACAAGTACCAGCCCCAATAGAATTAATATTATTTTATACTTTTCAGTGCACCAACTAATAAAGTTGGTCCAATTTTTTGTAAAAAATATTTATTTCACACTTTTGAGTGTAACATTAGTCACGAAAATCGTTGAACGTTCACTAATACCAATGAAGATAGTACTTATTCTATTACCCACGTATATTCCTTGCTTGTAGTTGTTATTATTGAGATCTCAGAACATCGCTGCGGAAATACGCTTGAATATTTTAGTTGTTACCATTTTAACACCCATTTTACTCGAAAACCGTAACTGTAAGGGAAAAATGTTCAGTATAAATATAAATGTTGCTACAAATAATTATGTGTTTCATGTACTGCAAACAGATTTTCACTTTTCGACAGAAATCGCCCTCTCCACATAGCGAAAATAGGTATATTTGAGAATTTAAAATGTCTCTATGTCGAAAACCGTTACTCTTTTGAAAAAATGTTCCATTTAAACGTTTCCGGGTATTGTCCTATCTGTAATTATATCAACGCAGATTTTCAATTTTCGACAAAATTTGCCCCTACTCCCTTCGGAGGCGGTTTTCGGTGGGAACGAGATGTCGGATTCCCGTTTTTATGAATATGGGACCATTTCTCAAGCCTCCTCTTTCAAATGAATCAAAAATCATCAAAATCGGAGTACGTTTACTATATGAAAGGCGCACAAAAAAAAAAAAAAAAAAAAAAAGCACACAGTCGAATTGTATACCTCCTCCTTTTGGGAAGTCGGTCAAAAAGTGAAATCATCGTGAAAAAAAAAAAGAAATTATTACCCTAATATAATACTGAATACGGATGTAATATACTTGAACTTGAAAAATACAAGTCCAGTTCTGATGCTCTGTTTTTAGAAAAACTTGAAAAAATGTTTGAAGATGTATTTACGTCAAATCTAAAATGTATTCTGGTTGGTGATTTCAATGTTAACTTTCTTGGTGAGTGCTTCTGAACAAGAAAAATGAGAAGGATTTTGTCTAAGTATAGTAGATATAAATCAATTAATATCTGAGCCTACTAGAATAACTGATACTAGTTCTATCTAATTGATTATATACTAACAAACCACAATAAATATTCATTGTAGTCGTAAGATAACTGATCATCTAATAATATCAATTAACTTGCACAATGAAGGAAGGAATAATATGCCAGTCAAAAAGTATAGAAACTTTAGTGATCGTAATCTTCATACAATTCAAATGGATGTAATATCTTGTGATTGGTCATTTGACTCAGTTGATGTAAATAAACTCTAGATAATTTTTTTTAACTGTGAAAATGTTATTGACAGGGTTGTATCATTAAAAATTTGTAAATATATATGTACCATGGTTTGATAGTGATGTACCCGACAAAATAAGAAAAAGAGACAAGAGTTATAATTTTTTTTAAACTGGTCAGGACTGGATGAGGTGGAAAAATTGAAATGTAAAAAAATATAGAAACAAAGTTGCTAGCTTAAAAAAATTAAAAAATATATGATAAAATATTTATGAATAGAAATAACCCACAACTTATGTGGAAAACCCTTGATGTGAATTCACTAGAATTACCAAGCAGCATTGAATTTGAACTATTAGATCTAAAAATAATCATAAGAGAAGATTCTCACATAGCTGATACGTTAAATTCTTATTTTATAGATAGTATAAAAAATATAGTGGAAGGTATGGATGACATGGATAGTTGTAACAATAAAAACTATAATTTATATCACAGTTTTTCAGAATTCAAATTATTAACACTTGGAGACCTAAAACAGATAATCAATACATCAGACATCAAAAGTAGTGCTCGTGAACCGATGAACTCTAAAGTTTTAAAAAATATATTTGAAAGTATAGGACATGTATTGTTAAACCTCTTAAATACCTACCTCCCTAGACTGTGGAAAAATTCTAGAAGCGTTAAAGGTCAGTAGCATCAATCATATTCCTAAAATAAAAAAGACGATAAAAGCAAATGAACTTCGCCCTATTAATACACTACCACCTATTGAGAAAGTCTTAGAGAAAGCAGTTTACAATAAAAATTTGTTAATGTTAATAAAAATGATATCCTTATAAATAAGCCATCAGGATTTCGCAAAATGTATTCATGCGAAGCCTCACTACAACTTTCTTTGTGTAAATTTAAATCAGAATTAGATAATGACAAATATGTGATAGTTGTGTTTATATATTTGAAGAGAGCATTTGAAACTATTGATAGTGAATTATTACTGTTTAAACTGAAAAGGTATGATTTTGAGGGCAAGGTTTATAACTGGTTAGTTGATCATTTACAAGGGTGTAAGCAAAAAGTGAGAGTGAGAGATGCAGTATCAAATGAGAAAGATATTCCTTTTGGTTTCCCTCAAAGGAGAAAAAATGGTAATAACTTACATGTAGGCTGTGAATTCATAAATCTATTTGCAGATGATACCTTACTTGCACATAGTGATACAAATCTGGATAGAGCTCTCAGTATAAGTAAACATAGTACTTGCAAAAGTTGTCAAATATATGAAAATAAATAAACTTAAACTGAATGTTCTAAAAATTAAAGCCATGTTGATCACAAGAAAATATATATTCATTAATATTAACCAAAATAACTTGAAACTCTCAATTGAGGACGCAGAAATTGAATTTGTGAATGATATTAAATATCTAGGATTTCAACTAGACAATCTGTTGACTTTCGAGAAGCATTTTGATTATCTTCTCAAATCTCAAATTTAGCCCAACCCTAGCAGATTTTAAAAAGAAAACAAGGCAATATGTCACTAATAATTATATCAGATAAGAATATTGCGACACGACACGACCAGCATTTCACTTCTAAGTTTGAAGCCAGTTATTATGCATTTTCATTGATACAATTTTAATATTATACATTCTATATTAATTGTAATGGTATGTTATTTTGGATGATATTATTAGATAAACTTGGATATGTTATTCTATTTTAAAAGAATATTATTATATTTTATATTTATATTATTGTTATATGTAACATTTTTTATCTAATATTTATATTAGGGTAACCTATTTAAATAAATAATAATAAACTATTCGAGAATAATAAGTAGATTACCCCAGTGAGTTTTATTGAGAAAGAAGGGGCCAATAAAGTTACCATCAATAATCCCTCCCCACACATTTAGAGACCACTGATTTTGGTAATCAACCAAACGCATCCAGTGCGGATTTTCAGTTGCATAGTAATGCATGTTATGCCTGTTGACTGTTCCGTAACTTCTAAAGGTTGCTTCGTCAGAGAATAGAAGCCTGCGAATTATTGAAGGATCCTTCGCCATTATATTATTCATAATATTGCAAAATTCCACTCTTCTCTGGAAGTTATTGGCTTGAAGTTTTTTATGCAACTCCAAGTGATCGGGGTGAAAAGGATGCTTCATCCATACACGATTTACACTAGACTTGGATGTATCAAGTTCTGAAGGTATTTCCCTGGCAATGATTTGAGGGTTTTCTTCAACTTTTAACAATATGTTGAGTTCCAAATTTGCCGTTGACCAAGTACCTGCTTCTTTTAATAGGATACGCTTCCAGAATTTCCAAACCGCTCCAACACTGTTTGCATTGTCTCTTGTCGATTGTCTTGCATTTGAGCTGTGTGAAGTTGGCACCGCAAAATTGAAAAAAACGAATGAAAATCACAGAATCGTTTGACGTTTTTTTGCCCATGTTTGCCCATCAATTAGTTTCGTTTGCCAACCCTTCATTTCCGAAAAAAAAACAAAATTTCGAAAATGATTTTTTTCAATAATTGAAAAATGAAAACTGCACTCATAAAGCAAATTGTTTGCCCATGTTTGCCCATCCTTTAGATTCTTTTTAAATTATTATATCATCGTTTTATGCTAAAAAATTGTTTGACAAAATGAGCTTGGTGAAATTTGATAGCTTAAAATTAACGTGAATAGATGAAAATCACAGAATCGTTTGACCATTTTTTGCACATGTGTGCCCACCTATCAGTTTCCTTTGTCCACCCTCAATTTCCGAAAAAAAAAAAACAAAAAAAGAATTTCGAAAATTATTTTTTCTATAATTGAAAATTGAAAACTACAGTCATTAAGAAAGTCGTTTGCCCATGTTTACCCGCCCTTTAGATTATTTTTAATATATTAGAAAATCATTATATGCTTAAAAATTGTTTGACAAAATGAGCTCTGTAAAATTTGGTAGTTTAAAATGAACGTGAATAGATGAAAATCACAGAATCGTTTGACTATTTTTCGCCCATGCCCACCAATCAGTTTCATTTGCCAACACTCCATTTTCGAAAAAATACAAAAACAAAATTTCTAAAATTATTCTTTTCTATAATTGAAAATTGAAAACTGCAGTCATAAAGCAAATCGTTTGCCCATGTTTGCCCACTTTTTAGATTCTTTTTTAATCATTATAAAATCATTTTATGCTCAAAAATTGTTTGACAAAATGAGCTCTGTTAAATTCGATAGCTTAAAATGAACGTAAACGAATGAGAATCACAGAATCATTTGACCATTTTTTGCCCATGATTGCCCACCAACTAGTTTCGTTTGCCGACCCTCCATTTCAGAAAAAAAGCAAAAACAAAATTTCGAAAATTATTTTTTTCTATAATTGAAAATTGAAAACTGCATTCATGAAGCAAATCGCTGGCCATGTTTGCCCACCCTTTAGATTCTTTATAAATTATTAGAAAATCGTTTTATGTTATAAAATTGTTTGACAAAATGGGTTCTGTGAAATTTGATAGCTTAGAAAAACTGTGAACGGATGAAAATCACAAAATCGATTAACCATTTTTTGTCCATGTTTGCCCACCAATCAGTTTCGGTTGTCCACCCTCCAATTCCGAAAAAAAAAAACAAAAATAAAATTTGGAAAATATTTTTTTTCTATAATTAAAAATTAAAAACTGCAATCATAAAGCAAATCGTTTGCTTCATGTTTGCCCACTTTTTATATTCTTTTTAAATCATTATAAAATCGTTTTATGCTCAAATATTGTTGACAAAATGAGCTCTATGAAATTTGCTAGCTTTAAATGAATGTGAACGGATTAGAATCACAGAATCGTTTAACCATTTTTTGCCCATGTTTGCCTACCAATCATTTTGGTATGCCCACACTTCATTTTTGAAAAAATACAAAAACAAAATTTTGAAAATTATTTATTTCTATAAATGAAAATTGAAAAATGCAATCATAAAGCAAATCGTTTGTCCATGTTTACCCAACCTTTAGATTCTTTTTGAATTATTATAAAATCGTTTTATGCTTAAATATTGTTTGACAAAAAGAGCTCTATGAAATTTGATAAACTTAAAATGAACCTGAACGGATGAAAATCACAGAATCGTTTGTCCATTTTTTCCTATGTTTGACCACCAATCAGTTTAATTTGCCAGCCCTCCATTTTCACACAAAGCAAAATATAAAAATAATCTAAAGGGTGGGAAACATGGGCAACCGATATGCTTTATGACTGCAGTTTTCAATTTTCAAGTATAGAAAGAAATATTTTTCGAAACTTTGTTTCTGTTTTTTTCCTCGAAAATGGAGGGTGGGCAAACGAAACTGATTGGTGGGCAAACATGGGCAAAAAATGGTCAAACGATTTTGTAATTTTCATCTATTCACGTTCATTTCAAGCTATCAAATTTCACAAAACTCATTTTGTTAAACAATTTTTGAGCATAAAACGATTATATAATAATTTAAAAAGAATGTAAATGGTGGGCAAACATGTGCAAACGATCTGCTTTACGAGTGGTTTTCAATTCTCAATTATTGAAAAAAAAAAATTTTTTTTTTTTTTTTCGGAAATGAAGCCTTGGTAAACGAAACTAATTGGTGGGCAAACATGGGAAAAAAGTGGTCAAACGATTCTGTGAGTTTCATTCGTTTTTTTTTTAACTATGCGGTGCCAGTTTCACACAGCTTTGCATTTGGATATCGTGACGCCCCTAAAGCTAACAGAGCAAAGTGAGCAGAATCAAAAATGAGTATTTGGTGCTTGAAGAGCTTATTAAGTGCTAATCAAGTGCTGTTTTCCGAAATTAATTGTTCCTATACTTTTCTTGAAAATCGCTGCTCTGCTAGCTTTAGATCTAAAGCTAGCAGAGCAACCTTTAAAAATCAACTTTTTTGAGAACTTCTTTTTTAGTGCTATAATAGTATGTAACCATTATTTGAGATAATTTGTATGAAAAAATCAATAAAGTTGTCATATTTTTTGCGTATTTTTTTAGTATTACCATTTTGTATATTAATAAAGCTGGACAGCATAAAAATGTTCCTTTTTTCTTACCTGTTTTTTTTGTCGTCATATTCAACCCTGTCATAACGTCTCGGGCAAAGTGCAGTAAAATGGCCGACTTGATTGACTGTGTTTTGAAAAGAGTCTTTTATTGACCTATAAGGTCTCTGGAAATGGATTATTCCACGTGGAGGTGCATACCCATGGGTATTTTATCCAGTTTTACATCTGGTTTCAGATCAGCATCCTCAACTTCGAGAAAAATAAGTTGACCTGAGAAAATCACAAGCAGTCATATTATTTATTTTCAGCATCATTTTCTAAATTAAAAATAAATTTGACGATTGTATTTAATTACTAACATTAAAAGATTTAAACAAATATTAATAATTCTGGGCTAGAAATAATCCTTAATAATTAAAACATTGTATTTTGAAGTATTCTCCAAAAGTAAAATAAAAACAGTAAGTTTTTAATGTTGATGTACTAACGGGTTAAAAAAATGTTAAATTGCTACTTGTCACAAAATATTTGCTTACCTAAAGTACTTAACGTTTTTCTAGCCTTAGCATTCATTACTTGTGTTGTATATGGAATCTTCTAAGCTTAACGGTTTCTCGACATTTATGATAAAGCTATCATCAAAAGTTCCTGCGTAAGGAATAAGAATGAATATCCCTTTTTTGTTTGTGGTGAACAACCTTTTATGCAAGATGAAAGTATGAGATTCCGATCGCACAATCTATAACTGTCGTATACTCTTTGACTGCCAATCTACTATCGTCGGAAGCGAGATATCCAAAAAGAAGCTCCGTCCGATCTTTATATAGAGCGGGTCCAACAAGACCTTTCTCTATAACTGAAAGAGCCAAGCTAAGAGATGAATTTTCTTGATTTTTAATAATGTCACGATATCACATTTTGTACCTGCGCTGCTAGTATGGCCGTCTGTTTTGATAGATCCACCGTTGATAATACCATTCTGCAAAATAGGTACTTGTATAATTCTGGGAAAATTCAATGCGCTCAAAACATGTTCTTTATTATTTAAATAAAGATTAGGTTTTTTTTTCTGGTTTCGCCAATATTCCGCCAGTTCTCAACAAAATTGGAAGCTATCAGCTGAAACGCAGAATCTTTCAATTTTTGGCACTCCATTCATAAATGTTTCTCGTCATATCCCTCACTTTCAGTCAGGTGTTATTGGAGTTGAACAGCCATGAAAGATGTGGACGAATTTGTCACAAATAATACATTTATGTGCGACCGTTTGATCATGCCCATTTTGGCATGCACTGCAGTCTCCCACACTAATCACAGGTGGTTCCTGTTCTTCCTGTGCATGTACTTCTTCATCTTCTATGCCAACCATGTTTTCTAACTCTCCACTATCATCTAGTTTCCGCTTCTTTGCTTTTTGAAGGCAATTTAAATCACTTTTTTCCTATTGCTGTCTTTTCTTGGAATCTTCTGAAAGCTGTTTTACCTCTATTAGATTGAAAACTCCAGATATATTTCCAATGTGTTCCATTACAAAGACGTCGATGCGTTTTTTTCCGTGTACTTTGAACAGAATATTTTTCAGTTTGTTATCTTCCCCCTTAAATGGAGCAGTCGATGCAGGAACTCGTCCATAATCAAAATCATCTCGGAATGCACAACTCCACATTGGAAACTTTATCAAGTCTCTCTTCAAACGCTTCCAAAAAACTGGACAAAAGAAAAAATTTCCTTTGAATTTGATAAAGATTTTGCTTCCAATTCTAAATCTTGTGCCCAATTGCTCCATGAGTTTTTTGGAAAAGTGTCTTCGACAACTTTTTGATACGTCTCCCTCTATTTCGTATCCTGTGTAATGAGATTTCTCAAATAGTGCAAATGGAAATTGGTGGACTCAACTTTAGTATTGGCCTAACGGTCACCAAATTTCTAACTAATATAACCTGCCCTAGAACGTCCATATAAACCTTTTCTATAAGTCGTTGCTGACCAATCAGACAGTTTGCGTAAAATTTGACAGAACTAGCCACAACTATACGAACATAACATTTAACATAAGTTTTGGTGAAAAGAAGGAATCGCAGTAGGTCTCAATATTATTGAACATTGTATAGGATCTTATAACAGCTGTCAATAAGGCTAGTGATGAGTAGCAGACAGATTCTTTAGGAGGAGAAGCGCCAGAACCAATTCATTAAGTTATCCAGTATTGTATTGTCGCAGAGTCTTGCGCTTCTGACAGCATTTGGGTCACATGAGCTTGCTCAGTCAACGTATTGATAACTCCCATGAAAAGATATGAGAGCCATATGTGCCATCTTCTTTCACTATGTTTGGAACAAAACTCCCAGAGGCATTAAAGCAAATGCAAGAAATTTCTTTACTAGCGTATGTTCTGTAAGTAAGGATTTGTTGTTCGGTCCAATAGTGCACCATGACAGGGTCATACCCAATATTCCTAATTGCTTGGCGCTCTATAGGGTTACTCATACGTTTTAACTTCGACAGACCAATTATTGGATTTTTATCAACATATGACGCACTTTTGAATTCTTGTTTGGCAGCTTGAAGAACCGGAGACTTGGGCAGAAATGAAGGCTCAGGACCTGGTTGAGTTTCAGCATCCATCAACTTTTTAGCACGTTCGCAGCGAAGGCGCTCGTAAGAATTCACTATCAAATTTTCTCCAACCTCACGTCTTAATGGGAGCCTCAAGTAGCGCTTACCACATTTTCCTTTCTTCATTTCAAATTTACAATGGAAATATACTGCATGATCAAAGTCTTCTACTTCAATCATCACCTTTGTGCCGCAATGACATTGTCCTATAATATGTAATATTAATAATAATAACAATGACTTTTAAAAAACCAATTATGTATGTAATAAATAATACAAAATAAAACCATATAAGCAAATATTTGAAGAAAATATGTATATAAAAAGGGACTAGTAACCATAATGCGTATTGTACTATTATTATTTCAGAAGAATGTTTTGCCTGTTGTCAAAAACTGCTCACTGTTCTACAAGTGCAAGGAGTTAATAATTTCCCAATTTTTAATTAAACAAACTGGTAACAATTGCTGTTTTCAACTTGGACATTGATAGTTTACAAATATTTCTTAAATTGGCATCGCGGAATAATCACAATTAATGTTAATGTTAATGTTCTTAGAAATCAAAATCTAATTCTAACATAATTAGATTAAATCTGATGAAAATTCGGTATGAGACAATAACTAAAAATATTAATTAAATAAAAGTGTGAAGAATTCCCTGAATATTCTTATTCAATCTATATAACATTATTAACTATTGTGGTTAGAATTAGATTATATAATTTTTTGCATGGAAAACAAATGGAGGTATATGACATGACAATTTCGGATAAAGATTCATGATTCTGATGGCCAATTTGCTTGAAACATTCTATAATATGGAAACTTAAAGGAATGCATATTTTTTATCAAAAAACATCTTAAAAAAATAGATTGTACCATTTATAGATCCTGATTGTAGATCATTGCTTAGATAGTGGTTCTTAAAGTTAAATCCACATTTCATTTTCATCTTAGTCCAAATTCTCTCTGAAATTTTTTGTTGCCATACCTACCAGGAGCTAGTTTCATTTCCCGACGACCTTTGTAAACTTTTGCAATCACAATATTATCAAATTCAAGTCTTGAAATTTCCAATGAACACTCATTTGTTGGGAATACTTCATTAGCTTCCAATGTAGATTTGAGAAACTATTGCTAGTGTTGAGTTGATTGATCTTCCTCTATAATGGTTATATAAAATCAATGCAAACTGTAGTTTGCAGAGGTGAGAGCGGTATCTCTCACTTCTGCCTACAGAAGCATTATCTACAGAAAAATGTTGGATTTTCAAGGTCACCTAATGTTTTTTTCCGATTAGTTTAAAAATATGGCTTGAAATTAACGAGATATTGTATTTAATACAATCCTACAATGATAAGTAATCATTTGAAAATGTTTTCAACTCGTAAAATGCTGTAATAATTATATTATCAATAGATGTAGAACCAAATAGACGGATTTCACAATTTATTATTTTCAAGACTCTAAGGTGTTGCCGGTGCTAAAATTTTATCTGTTTTTAATTAAATACCTAACTGATATAGATATCGGATAAATACCTAAGTGAAACTAACAAATTAATTATGATCATGATTTTAAAATCATTTATTATTTAAAAAGCATGCAAACTACTTCGCTCTTATTCGAAAGTGGTACATTTTTAAAGCATTAATAATATTTGTCAAACGTATACTCCGACTAAATGGTAACAATGAGGTAGATGTAGTAGTAGCAGAGAACAGAGACGTATATAGAACTGCAATCCTTAATGTTAATACATCTATTTAATAAGAGATGGCAGAGCGATCAGGAATTAGACGTTTTCGTACGCTGTAGATTATTAATTATTATTAATATTTGAAACCTAGGTATATTTCTTCTAACATTGCCTACTCGTGCATACATTTTTTTGGTTTTTTGCTTTTGGTTCATATCACACGATATAGCTTTTTTATAATTAGACGCGGCCCGCTGTTGATAAATATCTAGGCACATTTCAAGTTATGAAATACAAGGTGGGAGATAGGAGTGCGTAGGTATTCGGACGATTACGGGATTATTGTAAAGATTAGGAGAAAATGTTTATAACTAACCCAATCGTATCTTAAACATTCTACAACATAAAAATATTTTCAATTCTACCTGGTGTTTCTAAATAGTTGGAACTCTACATAACTTTGTTTTTTCTTATGGAATGTTTATAATTTTCATTTATTTTTCAGATCAAAATGGAAAAACAATGTCAGTTTATTAATATGACTTATGTTTATAGCTAATATTTTATGAGATATTAATTATTATTAATCCAAAGGATTATCTCTATTAAAGGAGAGTCAGTATGTAGTTGTTCGCGATTTCACAATTTTTTTTAGTATACCTATATTCATTATAAATATTGTGCAAATATGCTTCAAGATCTGTAACATTGCATTTCATTTTTTGGCAAGCGCTGAAAGAAAGATGCGGCATATATATATATATATATATACAGGGTGGCTCATGGTCGATGGTTAGTAGGTCATCGAGATAATGTTTATGGATTCTGAATAGAGAAATTTGTCCTGCGTTATATAGGGTCGTTCAAAATGTGTGATTTTACTGCTAGATACAAAAATGTTTAAAAATGTGTTTTTTAAATGGAACACCCTGTATATTATAAATTATCCTGAAAGATGCCTAAATTTCCTTCGATTTGATTTATCATGTTCATATACCTAAGTAGCCAGAATTCCGAGATTAGAGCAATTTTCAAAAAAAATCAAATTATATTTCTCATATTCATCTAGGTTGCTATCAAATGTCATCATAGTAAATGACATAATGAAAATTTGACAATTAGTGCATTATCAATAATACCTTTGAGTATTTCTCAACGTAAATGATTTGAAATGAATGAAATAACAATTCAAACGAAGTTCTAATAAAATTGTTTATTCTTCATGGAAAATGTGTGGAATTTATCGCAACAACGTGCAGATAATTAAATGAAACGTACTCTGATTTACATCCAATGAACAAGAGGAAGTTTATACGATCGCAAAATAATTTTATTAATTATCTGTTAAAATTTAGAAAACGTTTATTATAAGTTTTCAAATCAAAAATATTTTTGCAAGAATTCAGGATCTTCTTGGATGCGAAATAGGAATGTTTTGCAAAAGTGAACCCTACTTTGATGATCTTCTAGTTTTAGAGCTTGAACTTTAGTAAACTTGTATGGGCGCATTATGGATGGATAATCAACTGCATTGAAGAACTAGATGCCAGTGAATTAAAGAGGGCTACAACTATACCTACAAATAAACGGACATTGATATGTTTGGAAGCCAATGAACGGCATTTTGAAAACTAATTATGAACGTTTTCTAAATTTTAACAGATAATTAATGAAATTATTTTGTGATCGTACAAACTTCCTCTTATTCATTGGATGTAAATGAAAGTACGTTGCATTTAAGCACGTTGTTGCGATAGTTTCCACACATTTTCCATGAAGAATAAACAATTTTATTAAAACTTCGTTCGAATTGTTATTTCATTCATTTCAAATCACTTACGTTGAGAAATACTCAAAGGTATTATTAATAATGCACTAATTGTCAAATTTTCACTATGTCATGTACTATGATGACATTTAATAGCAACCTAGATAAATATGAGAAATTTAACTTGATTTTTTTAGACAATTGCTCTTATCTCGGAATTCTGGCTACTGTAGGAACATGATACATCAAATCGTAGAAAATTTAGGTATCTTTCAGGATATTTTATAATATATAGGGTGTTCCATTTAAAAAAACGCATTTTTAAACATTTTTGTATCAAGCAGTAAAATCACACATTTTGAACGACCCTGTATAACGCAGGACAAATTCCTAGGAATTGAAATAACGCAGAAATAAACATTTATTTCGAGCTATGTTTTGGATCAACAATATGGAAAATAATTAATATCTTGGGAACCGTTAGAGATAGGTGTAGGTAAGTGGGGCAAAAATATTAAGAAAGTGGGGACAAATGCAAAAACGCAGTAATATATAGGGTGTTTTATTTGAACAAAGATGCTGCTACTTTTTGGTATAAGCGGCAACGCTGCACCGATGAAAATATTTTAGATCGATAGATTAAGAGCAATTACTTCACTTCCGTGTCAACCTCGGTAGAGTTCACTTCGGGTCTGAAGGAAATCAAAAATTACCGTACGGGAAGTACACGCTGGTAGAGGACGTGAGTGCTGGCCCCCCGAGGTGGATAGGGAAGTCTCGGCCGTGATAATTGAGCGTAGTTCCGGGTGTGCACGCGAAAAGAGGTCGATTCCTATTGAGCTTTTGAGGTTAGAAGCACGTGGCAGCGTGGTCTGAAGGAGACAAGAGGGAAAACCTCGCGGATAACCTCAGGAGCGTGACAGAGAAGGTTATACTCGGATCGAGGCACATTGCTGGACTCACCTTGACACGTGCATTGAAAAATAATTATATTTAGTATAAGTAATTACTAAAGCACAAGTTCGTAGTTACTGGTATGGTCTAGAGCCAGTCAACACCGAGACCACATCTCAAATTGAGCTGGCAATTAACTAGTAGCAGCGCCATAAACAAGCAAGCAAGCAAGCAAGAGCAATTACTTGCAACAACCAAACTATGTCCCGTTCTCCGTAAACGTGTCAGGTACCCTCGACCGTGAGCCAATATATATGTTAAATCACTTAACTTGGAATTAACTTTTTAAAAACAATTATTTATTAACAAAAATTAAAGTACAAATATAACTTAACTTTACATGACTGTATGAATCTAGACTCCCAAGTGTCGACTCACAAGTGATGCCATTAGCTAGAGATCTAGTATTTATACAATCAAAAATGTTTAATCATCAAAAATATAAAAAGAAACGTAAATTAATACAATGGATCTCTTCTCCTAAGGTTGAATCGAAACTTCTAGAAATATTATAATTAAAATACATAGTAATGTCTTTTTGGAGGCCGAACTGGATAAACAATTAACAATGGTCTTTATGGTAACTTGCTGACTACTGGTCCGCATCTCTGGCACGTAAATATCCTTATCACTTTTGTTATCTTCATAAACTGCGTCTTGGAGATGTAATATGATGTGGTGCAATATTACTGCGTCTTGCAGATGTAATACGATATGGTGAAATACTGCGTCTTGCGGATGTAATATAATATTATGAAATAATATTTAAAATAATACTTTGTTATTGTTATTATTATTTGACTTAAAAAAAATAATTCAATTATAACTTTATATAACAACTCCCCCATTTAAGAAAAGTTGGTGGAGTTTGCAACAACTTTTTAATTTAATGATTTACTTGGATTTAATTCGATATTCTCTTCTATGGGTTCTCCGACTGGATACTTGCTCTTCTTTTCGGAAGAATTCTTCTTATACTTTGCTGGAATGAAATACTGGAACCTGGTCCTGGTGGTGATGGTGGGTAATCGTTGGTTAAAGCTATTCCAATTCGATGATGCTTTCTTCTACATTTACAGGTCACATAAAGTATTACCAATAAAATTATTACTACAATGGTTAAAATGGTAAACCAATGTGTATATTTACTGATCGGAGATTGTTTCATCATTTTTTCTAATTCTTCTGAATACTGATTTAGTTTGAGTTGTGCAATATTCAAATCTTCGGAATCAATTTTGTTCAACTTAAGAGGTTCTAGTTCAGGAATTTGTAATTTTTCAGGAATATCTTTGCAACAGTCAAATGGAATTGTGACTGGATGACTTCGATACTTGATTTCTTGGTATGTGTCAATTGGGTATTGAGCATGAACTCTTGTACTTCCAATAAAGGCACTACACTCAGGTTGTAATTTCAGTAAACTATTAGTTTTAATAATTTCTGATTTAATTTCCCTATTTCCACATTTAATCGTGATTGGCAAAGGGTCCGAAACAGTGATTAACCATAGATTTAAATCAATTTGGTAGACATTATAATCTTTAACAAAAAGAAGAGATGTTTGACATGTCTTGGGCATCTGAGTTAATCTTCTTAATAGTTGGGCTTCGCAAATTGCATCGTTGTCAATTGGATATGGGAGGAGATTAGAACAGATTTTTATGCTTCTTCCAAGAGTCTTGAAATTATCCAGATTTCGCAATGACAAATACAGCAGTGAATCATCATCCCGCGCAATATATTTTTGTGTAGTTGGTAAAATATGATAGATACCTGTTCGATCATCTAATATTGGTATTGGATAGAGTCGATATAGTATATAAGCTTCTGGATCAATGAGAGAAATTTTGAGAACAAATATTATTTTACTTTCTGATTGATATGCCTCTAATTCAATAATATTAAGATAATTAGCTATATTTGACGTATACGGTTGTAAAGGTAAATTATTTCTTACAAGAGATTTTGCTATATCTTGTAAAGAATTGATTAAATCTGAAGGTGCTATTATTGAGCTATGTAATAATCTTATGCGAGCAAAAGTGATAGAATTTAAAATAGTATTAAGGGAATCTTCTGAGAAAATATAGCTTTCCATTAGTGATTCACAAATATTCAATATCCTTATTTGTGCTTCATAAAATGCGACATCATCAGCAATATCCATCAAAGTATTTTGAATTTCTTTTATATCTTCATTAAAAGTCTTCTCATCAATTTGTAATTTTTGTATAGTATTATTAAAATTTTTAATAACAGAAGTTGTAACTGAAATTTGTTTTTTAAGAAGATTTTCCAACTCAAATTCATCATGAGATAATTTGTTAATACAATCATTATAATATTCTCCATCTGATGCATCTAAATTACCAGTAATAGTTTCCCAAACAGTTCCGATTCCATTAAATATACCTCGCTTTGCCCTGGAGTTATATGATTTAGTTTCTCCTATAATTTCTTTATATTTTTGACCTATTGAATTCGAAATTTGTGATAATAAACTTATGTGTGTTTGAACTTCAGACTTAAAAGCTATAAACCTTGGAGACGGATCTTCTAAAGTATCCAAAATTTCTATAAGTATTTTATCATTATTTTCCATTGTTTTCTTAATTGGGGCCAGATCTTTGTAAACTAAAAGTGTCCATTTTTCATTCGTAATTTTGATAGTACATTCTTCATGGAAAAAGATTCCAACGGTGTTATTAACAGGATTAAGTGTGTATTGAGCTGATATAATATTTATCGGCACGAAGAATCTGAAACCAAAGAAACTACTCATAGTAGGGTTTCAGTCTATCGAAATTAATTTTTGATTTTTGATTAGTTTGTGGATTTAAAACTATTGCAGAATTATCAAATAATTGCACAATTGCAAAAGGACCATTAAACAAATTTTGAATTTTATCTTTAATTTGAGATTCTTTAAGATAAACTTTATCTCCTATTTTATACTCTGGAAGCTTTCCTGAAATATTTTTATCAAATCTAATTTTTGCTTTTTCTTTCTGACTTGCTGTTTTTGCTCGTGCAATTTTATAATAATGTTGCATTCTGTTGTTCATATGGGGTAAAACCAGTTGTTTTGTTTTTAGTATTATTATAACATATAACTGCATATGGCAAAATATTAAACGGATGTTCGTATGGATTTTCTGTCTTATGTGCACGGATCATTTTCACTAGAGTTCCGTGAAATCATTCTAAAGAACCATTCGATTGTGGATGGCCAACGCTAGAAAAAGTGAGCTTTATGTCATAAAGCGTACACAAATCTTTTATTAATGAATTATCAAATTCTCGACCATAATCGCAATGAATTCTCAAAGGTGTTCCGAAATGTTGAAAGAATATTAATAGTGTATTTACAACTGTTGAATCTTTTTTATTTGAAATAGGATAAGCTTGAGTAAATTTAGTTAACTCATCTCGAATCGTTAAAGCGTAATTTCTTGTTGGATACTCAAAAATATCAATATTAATTCTTTCAAACGGAGTTTTTGGTGTTTCTGTTATTACCAGAGGAGTGCTTAAATTCTTACGACAGATTTTTACTTTTTGACAAGTTTCACAGTTTTTAATAAATTGTTCTACATCTTTTGTTAGTCCTGTCCAGTTATACTTAGATTTTATCCGTCGTATAGTTTCATTTATTCCGCAATGTAAATTACTTTTGCCTTTATGATATTGGTCCAATATGATAGGTATTTCATCTCGGTCAGGTGTTTTAACAATATTTTGACAGACTACAAATTTTAAATCAACATTAGCAAAAATAAAAGAGAATACTTCTAAAATAGGTAACTCAAGATTATTTTCTATATAATAAGTTTTTGAAGGATCAAATTTACTTTGTTCTTTAAATAATGTATAAAATAATTGTTGAACTACAAACTCTGAATCGTAAATAAGAGGTATTATAAAATACTTGCGATCATTCACAGTTTTACTAGAAATAGTATTTACTAAATTTATTTGAAAATTTTCTTCAGAAATATCTTCAATAATTTTATAATGTAAATCTTCAAGTTTATGTTGCCAAAATAAAGTGACAATATTCTTATGAGTCTTACCCAGTAACTGGTCATTTGATGTTTCAATTTTTGAATAATCGATTATTGATTTTGTTTTGTAAAGGTCAACAAATCTATTAAATTCGTCTGTCATTAATTCATCCTGTTTCTCTATAAGTGTTTCATTTTTTTGTGGTTCTATAGGATCATTAGAGTCTTTACTTGTTGATGGTATAACCTCATTAGTTTCATTATTTGCCAAAATTGTAATTTTAGATTGTAGATTTGCACATTCTTTAAAATGATTAATTTTAATTCTTGAAAGTGCATCTGCATTTTTATTAATTTTGCCTGGCTTGTACTCAATTTTGTAATCATATTCTTCCAATTTGAGTCGCCATCTAGCTAGTCTGCTTCCGGGATCTTTAATGGAAAAAAGCCATGTTAATGGACGATGATCAGTGACTAGCGTAAATTTTCTTCGAAATAAATAAGGACGAAAATGTTTTACTGCCCATACAATAGCAAGAAGTTCTCGTTCTATTGTTGAATACCTTGTTTCTGCACTACATAATGTTCTCAAAGCATATATAGATCTTTACCAATGGGACCTTGTGATAGAACAGCGCCAATGGCAAATGCACTAGCATCAGTTGTGAGAATAAATGGTTCTTCAAAATTTGGATATCTCAAAATAGGATCTGAAGTAAGTACAGCTTTTAGATCATTGAAAGAATTTTTACATTCATTATTAAAAATAAAAGAAACATCTTTTTGTAAAAGTCTTGTAAGGGGTTTAGAAATTTTAGCAAAATTTGGTATAAAGCGACGATAATATCCTGCTAAACCAAGGAAAGATTTTACATCTTTAGGATTTTTAGGTTCCGGGAAATTTTTGAGACATTCTATTTTGGCTGGATTTGTTTTAACACCATCTTGGGTAATGATATGTCCAAGATAAGCGACTTCTTTTCTAAGAAATTCGCATTTATCTGGTTGAATTTTCAAGTTGGCTTTCCGAAGTCTGTTGAAAACTTCAATCAGACGAGAAACATGTTCATGAATAGTAGAAGAATAAATTATTATGTCATCCATATAAACAAGACATCTTTCATTTTGAATGCCAAGTAAAATGTTGTCCATGACGCGTTGGAAAGTGGACGGGGCATTTTTGAGTCCAAACGGCATTCGAACGAATTCATAGTGACCGTTATCAACTGAAAAAGCTGTTTTGGAGATATCTTTTGGTTCAATTTCGATTTGATGGAAACCTGAGGCTAAGTCAAGAGTGGTAAAATATTGACATCATCCTAGTTGATCAAGGAGATCAGAAATGTTGGGTAATGGATATTTATCATCTACCGTAATTTCATTTAATTTACGATAATCAACAACCACACGCCATTTTTGTTTTCCTGAAGCATCAAGCTTCTTTGGCACAACCCAAACTGGGGATGACCATGGTGAAATAGAATGACGTATAATACCTTGTTCCAACATTTTGTTCACCTGAGTTTTTACCTCTTCTCTATGAATTTGGGGGTATCTATATGATTTAGTAAATATAGGTCTCGCATTATCAGTTTCAATTGAATGTTTAATTTCATTAGTAAATGGTAGTTGGTCTCCTTCCAAATAAAAAATATCAGAAAATTCCACTACTAATGTACGCAACTGATCCAAAATTATAGTGTTTCTATCAACAGGTTGATTAAATTTAGTTTTATTTGCATTAACGCAATTAAAATTTAAAAAACATTCGGAATTCGGAATGGGATCTAGATTCAAATTTGGAAATTCAACAATTTTTGGAATAGCATTCGAATTAATAATTGAAGTAAAGAGTTCACCTTCTTCATTTACATGTACCAAAGCATTTGGAATTCTAACATTTTCTATTGCTTGTCCAAAAAGTAGTGCATCTGTGTTTGTTAAATTACATTTCAATTTGAAAATTTTTTCAATTCTTGGCTCAATAAAAATTCGATTTTGTATCTTTGGCAAACAAATAACAATTTCAACACCTAAATTTCTAAAAAGATAAGGTATCATTTTTTTAACATACGTCCAATCTAACTTGTCCAATCCACACCCTATTTTTGGCATAGCTAATTTTTGAACATTGTTTTTACCAACATGATCTCTCAATTTCTTTAAAGATGACCATAAAGTCTGATAAGTGGGTTTTCCGGTTGGAGTTTCTTTTGTTACAAGATAATAAATATATCTAGTTGTATTTGCATTCTTAATTTTCAAACCTGCTAAACCACCTTGTTTTTGATTTTGACTTAATAATTTTTCTATATTTCCAAATCGTTTCTTAAATTCCGCGGCAATGCCTTTTTGCATTTGCATATCTTCCGCCACGCAATGAGCTAATGAATAATCATGAGGCATGTCAAAAATATCAATGTTTTTCTCAGCTATTTTTTTATAACAATTTTCTGTATTTTGTTCAAATTGTAAGAATTCAGAATCTTGTTCACAAATTTGATTATTTTGAGACAAGTGTGATGTTTCGGTAACTTTAAAGAGGTATAGTTTTGAAATTAGTTATCAATTGTTTTGAATTCAAATCAATTATACAATGATAATGTTCTAGGAAATCTGAACCCAAAATTCCATCAAAATCAATATTAAGATTATAAATAAAAACTTTATGTGGATCTTTTGCAGAAAATGGAATAAGTACAGATTCTTTTAGTAGAATTTTTTGATCAGTTATCCCTTGAATAGTTACATATTCAGTAAATCTTTGAGGAAATTTTTTAACAGTATTTTCTTTAAAAATAGAAACTCCTGCACCTGTATCAATAAGCAACTTAAACTCTTTAGAAGCATCTTCAATATAATAAAGATTTTTGGAATTAACAGTCAAAAATGGATTTAAAGAAAATTTTGTTCGGGAAAATTTACATTCGGGTTCATCTCTTCGAAATTTACTGTTTGGATTCTGGTAACTGTTTCTGAAATTAAATTCTCTGTTGTCGGACAATCTGGGGGATGGTCTTTGACTTGAGAAATGGGAAAATCCTGGAAATTTGAGTTTTTTGGAGATTCAAAATCTTGTGGATAATTTTCAAAATCCGGAGAATAGTCTGATGATTCGGAATAGTTACTATAATTTTCTTGGAATTTATTTTCAAAAATATCTTGATTATTTTCGGAATAATAATCTGAATCGTTTTCACCATTGAATCCGATTAAATGAGCTCTTTGTTGAAAATTTGGATTCTTTTGAATTACGGATGGTCTTATCTGGGATTGTCCCTGCGAATTAAAAGGTCTTTGTTGAGTAGGAACATTCGGTCTATTTTGTAAATTATTTTGTGGTTGATTTTGGAAATTTAATGGTCTTTGAAAATTTTGGTAGAAATTCTGATTGGAGCTTGGAGTAAAAGCTCTTTGCTGTTGAAAACGACATTGATTAGAAGTATGACCATTTTTACCACATGAAAAGCATTTTACAGTTTGTATTTGGGGTTTTCTAACATTTAATATATTTTGAGGTTTACTTACAATATTAGAAGCTGGCTTATTAAATTTTTGGTTCTCAAAATATGATAATTGCAATTCTCTTCGTATGCGAATTTGTGCTTCTAACAAGTTTTCAGGCTGACTAGCACGAATAAGTTGTCCTAGACGGGGTTCAAGTCCAGTTAATAAAGTATTAAGAGCCATAGTATCAATAAGAATTTCTTGTGCAACCTTTTGTTCATTTGATAAATTTGATGTTTTTTGTAAATTTGCATGCATTTTAGCATTCAAGACTTGCACTCTATTGAAAAATGTTATAGCTGACTTATTCGATAATTGTTTTAATCTTTGTAAATCATGAATAAGAGAAGTAAGGTCTCTTGAATCACCAAAATGAAGATTTAAAAGTTGTCTTATCTCTGCGTAAGTCTGAGGGTTTCGCGAGCTGATTAGTTGAGCCGCTTTTCCCTTTAATTTATTTTTAATGTGAATCACTAACAGAGCCTTTTGGTCTCTGGTAGACATATTATAAGCACAATCACATGCATTTAAAAATGTTCCGAGAAATATCTGATCACCTTCAATTTCAGGTACGATACAAAATATTTCCGAAATTCTATATGGTTCAAGCTCAACCTCTTGAGCTGGATTTCTTTCATTTGCCATTTTGATTTAATTAAATATAAAATATCAAATATATAAAAATATGATAGAAGAAAATCGAACAGTTAAAAAATTTTAAAAATTAATATACGTGATAATTCACTTACAGTAAGATGTACATTTGTCTTGTTCGGTTCTTTTCTTCAAAAGTTAGGAAACCACCGTTGATAATGAGGGGAAACTTGTTGTTGAAGTAAGCCTTGTTTTACCTTTTCCTTTTCTTCAGATTCTAATAATACTTCTTCTTCTTTTGGAGCTATTTATTCTTCACTTGAAGGTTTGGAAACCACCGTTGATAATGAGGGGGAACTTGTTGTTGAAGTAAGCCTTGTTTTACCAACGTTGAAGAATCCTACTCTTCAAATTCTAATAATTCTTCTTCTTCTTTTGGAGCTGTTGATTCTTCACTTGAAGGTTTGGAAACCACCGTGATAATGAGGGGAAACTTGTTGTTGAAGTAGGCCTTGTTTTATCACGTTGAGTTATCCTACCGACTGCGCCAATTTGTTAAATCACTTAACTTGGAATTAACTTTTTAAAAACAATTATTTATTAACAAAAATTAAAGTACAAATATAACTTAGCCTGTATATGACTGTATGAATCTAGACTCCCAAGTGTCGACTCACAAGTGATGCCATTAGCTAGAGATCTAGTATTTATACAATCAAAAATGTTTAATCATCAAAAATATAAAAAGAAACGTAAATTAATACAATGGATCTCTTCTCCTAAGGTTGAATCGAAACTTCTAGAAATATTATAATTAAAATACATAGTAATGTCTTTTTGGAGGCCGAACTGGATAAACAATTAACAATGGTCTTTATGGTAACTTGCTGACTACTGGTCCGCATCTCTGGCACGTAAATATCCTTATCACTTTTGTTATCTTCTTAAACTGCGTCTTGGAGATGTAATATGATGTGGTGCAATATTACTGCGTCTTGCAGATGTAATACGATATGGTGAAATACTGCGTCTTGCGGATGTAATATAATATTATGAAATAATATTTAAAATAATACTTTGTTATTGTTATTATTATTTGACTTAAAAAAAAAATTCAATTTTAACTTTATATAACATATATATATATATATATATATATATATATATATATATATATATATATATATATATATTTATATATATATATATATATATATATTTGTATTTAAAATGAATATGACTATTGAAAATTAAAGTTAGTCCGTGACAGCTAAGCGACTTCCAAAAAAAATCCATATCCCCAAAAAACATTTCCAATGTAAGACTTTTGGAGGTGAGAGCTATATTCTGCAAAACTCGACAAAAAAATCTCAAATCTTTCGCATACGCTCAGTAAGAGCGCCACACCCATACAACTTTTTATGTTTCTTTGTATACGAATTTTGCTTTAATGGTACATTTTCATCAAGTGATTCTATCGCTTCTCACCGCCCCCAAAATTCCTTCCATGACGTTGAAACATAAGTTTTTTTCAACTCATAATAAGTTTTATAGATACTCCACGCCTTTTTAGGTCTCCTTAATACGGTTTTAGCAATTATTTTCATTAGGTTTAAATATACAGGATGTTTCATAATATACGAGGGAGTTGAGGATGTGATAGCTCGTCCAAAAAAATTAAAAAAACAAACTTATCCTCTAGAAAATCGTTTTTGTGAATATCTTTGGAACCGTTTATCTTGCAGAAAACAGCATTTTCCACTCATAATAGGCTAAGTTTTGAGTCAGAAAATTTTTGTGTTGTCAGAATTGGTGAAGATTTTGAAGGAGTAGTTTTTCTCCCCGTTTCCTACGCCAATGGAAAAATTACAGTTTTAAGATGCCAATTTGAACCGCCAATATTTTCTACAAAAAAAAAAACACTATTGGTCGTGAGCTCCGAATTCGACCGTTTTCGAGAAAAAATAATTTTATGTTTAGAGGTCACCACCAACAGTACCTATTTTGGTTTAGAAAACATTGGCGGTTCAAATGGGCATCTCAAAACCGTACTTTTTCCATTAGCGTAGAAATTGTGGAGAAAAACACCCACTACTCCTTCAAAATCTTCACCAATTATGACTTAACAAAAATGTTGTTCTGATTCAAAACCACAAAAAGGTTCAGGAGATATTCACAAAAAACGATTTTTTTTACATTTCAACGCCCTGTATCTCGAAAATTACGCATTTTAAAGTGTAAGTTAATATAAACTTGTTTTCATATTTTTGGACGAACTCTCACATCCTCAAGTTCTATTAAGAAATAGATCGTATTGCACTTTTGTATTTTTGGTGTGTGTAAAAATATTGTAGATCACTAACAAAGTTGATTTTTTCTCCCAAAAGAACTCTTTAAAACTTGACCATAAAGTTAAATATACACATGTAGTTCGTAAAAACGAATATAAGTTCAAATGCAATATTAATTGTTTTATTTCATCTTTTTCCAAGACGGAATATAGTGCATTCATTTCAAGTATGTATGCAAGGTAGTGACAATTTTATCATTTAAAGTGAGCAGGTGAGTGATTGGAGATGCTAGTCCATATTTAGTGGAACTATGGGTTATAATTTCATGGAAGGAATTTTGGGGGCGGTAAGAAAAAATAGAATCACTTGATGAAAATGTACCATTAAAGCAAAATTCGTATACAAAGAAACATAAAAAGTTGTATGGGTGTGGAGCTCTTACTGAGCGTATGCGAAAGATTTGAGATTTTTTTTGTCGAGTTTTGCAGAATATAGATCTCACCTCCAAAAGTCTTACATTGGGAATGTTTTTTGGGGATAAATAAATTACATAAAATTTCCTTTATCAGTGTAGCAGTGACAAGTAACAGAAAAAATGGTTTATAAATAATTTCGTCGCGTATTAGATGGCATTAATAAGTCTTGTTTGTGCAAAAAATCGGGATTTCAAATTTTCAAATACTAATCAGCAACAAACTCTAATGATAATTTCAACATTGTATTACATGCTTTACAAAGTTGCAATTTTTTATTATCCTGACAAAAAATGAAGCAGTTAGGTATATATAATTTTATTATTTCTTTCACTAAAAAAGGTCACTGTGTAGAACATGTACCAAAAATTATTGCGCGGTCACATCATCATGCCGAGGAAAAAAATCTAAAATTTACTATTTTCGAAGCCTACTTCTGACTCATATGACAGGCTTGTGTGCTACCACGCAATGGCACTGTTTACTATGATGGCGGATTATCATTTTTCATTGGTTATTTATGTATTAATTGTCTATAATATACTTAAATAATGGAGTGCTGATTTCACCTTGCCTAAACTCCTGTATTTCTCACTCAGCACCCCAATTCACTCCACCCTCCCGTAAGCTTGTTAGGGGTTACCGAGCTAAGATTTCAATTAGAAAGTGTATTATAACATATACCTACACATCTAGTAAACAAATCCAAGATTCGATGGGGACATGTTCTACACATTTACCCATAGGGTGTTCAGATGTCTTTGCATTTACCCTAGAAAAATTCTTTTATACTCTACAACGTTTGTCTTATACAGGGTGGGGCACCTCATACGCGTCGGTCTATAAATGGAAAACGGTGTCATTTTCAAAATCCATTTACTGGATATTATCTAGGTCCACTAGGAGTACCATATAAATTTATTCTTGAATACACAGGGTGGCTCAAAAATAAACTACATATGAAAGTTATGAAATTTCAGATGGGATACCTTGTATATTATTGCTTATTTCGTTGGATCTAATAATTAAAGACACGTTATTGTAGGGTTCCCTATACCTAACTCTAAAGATTTTTGAGTTATTTGCATATTTTTGAAAATATTGAACAAAAATTAAGCATTGGTCATATTTCACACGATTGCTTTGAGCGCTCCAAATCATTATCGTTTTGTAGCAGAAGCTGTAGACCTTTTGCCTAAGGAAGGATTTTTCATATTATCATATTATCTGTCAAGTGGTGTTATGGTTCTCTATCCCTATCTCTTATAGTTTTTCGGTAATTTGACATTATTTGATTCTAGCACACATTTCTTCAAGTTTATGTTTGAATCAGTTATAAATAAGTGTATAAATATATAAAACTGTTTTCCATGAATCTCTTGTTAACCACTATCTATTTTATAAAATATAAGTTTCATACTTTTCTGGTTCTTCAGCAATTCCTAAATTGAAGTAGTCATTTCGATTTATAATTTTTTTAACTATTCATATAGGTTGGCTATGTAGGGGTGACACTTGTCAACTCTATTGTCAGTTATCATGAATTCTGCTTTGTTCGTAGAATACTCTAATTATTGATAATGAAGACTTACTTTCAACAGGAAAGAATGAACATGTTATTAGTAACTGGAGAGTGTGAAGAAAATGTTTTATTGGCTTCCAGAATTTATGCACAAAAGTGCCCGGAAAAAAGTCACACAGACAAGCGCTCCTTTGAAAGGTTGCTTCAAAGATTTCGATAAAGTGGTAGTGTAAACTACAGAAAACAAAACCGGCGAAAGCCGATTACCGGAAATGAGGAGAATGAATTCCTTATCTTAGGATCTCTCTTAGAAAATCGGCATATAAGTCAGAGGCAAATACGTAATGTAATGTGCGACAGATGGATAGGACGAGTGGTCCTTATATTCGGCCCACGAGATCCCCTGATTTAATCTGTCTCTATTTTTGTTGTGGGAATATATCTAAAATCAAGTTTATGATATTTCACCAACCACTCCTGAAAATATGAAAGAATGTTTACGGGAAGCATTTCTTTCTATAACATCTGCTATATTGGTAAAAGTGCAGCAAGCATTCCAGAACAAAGTGCGTTTGTGTATTAAAAATAATGGAAGTAATTTAGAACATTTATCGGTCATTTATTAGTTATTCACGTTTTCTAAATTACTTAGTTGTTTATTACATATGTTACATATAATTTTTTAGTTATGTTATTTTATTTATATTGTTTCAACATTTATTTATATCTGATTATGGCATAAATTTGATGATAATACTGCTAGAATCAAATAATCTCAAATTATCGAAAAACTATAAGAGATAGGGATAGAGAACCATAATACCACTTGATAGATAATTCAAATTGTAATCGAGAGATCATGAAATATACAGGGTATTCAATTTGAAATAAAGATATTTGACCTCAAAGTTAGTCATGATAAAAATATAAATTTATATATAATATATATATATATATATGTATATATATATATATATATATATATATATATATATATATATATATATATATATATAATATATAATAAATCTCAAGCTTTTGCTACAAAACGATAATGATTTGGAGCACCAAAGCAATTATGTGAAATATGACCGCTGCTCTATTTTTGTTCAACATTTTCAAAAATATGCAAATAACTCAAAAAACCTAAGAGTTACGTATAGGGAACCCAATAACTTGTCTTTATTTATTAGACACTATCGAAATAAGCAATAAAATACAAGGTATCCATTTGAAGTTTCATAACTTTGATATGTAGTTTATTTTTGAGCCGCCCTGTATAAACTAGAATAAATTTAGAGAATGCTCCTAGCGGACCTAGATAATCTTTAGTAAACAGATTTCTAAGATGACTTACCGTTTTCCATATATAGACCGACGCGTATGAGATGCCCCAACCTGTATACTAACTACTCTGTAAAATGTCGTTGTCCAGCTTGTGCCAGTTCTGCTAAATTCAAATTCAATATACCTAATACATTTCACAGAAATCACACACCAATGACTTCATTCCATGTGAATATGTATGTATTTGCGATAAATTACCTGGTATAATTTATGATGATCTGAAAAATTTCTCTATTAGTTGCTTGTATTTTTGTTATTAACAATTGAAATTTTCGACATTAAGTTGGTACCATTTTCGAAAATTAACGTTTTTTTGCAAATCGACAGTTTTTAATTCGCTTTTGTTTGTTATAATGGTCTCGCTGTTTGTTAGATCTTAGTTAAATAATTACAGCAATTACTAAGCGGCTACTAAGCCCGCGCATGCGCCTTGATGTACACGGATACGTTTGTGTTCCATTTCCATTTGACGTACTTATATATGAATGCAACCTAAGTCACAGAACACGAGCTGTAAATGTCGCTGAAATGTTTTCATTCTTTTTATGGAGGGTATCTTCTTTTACTGAAATTAGGAATAGGAAATGTCAGCTGCCATCGACAAGAAAGGAAAACGTTCGATGACGGTCGAAAATACGTCGAAGTTTAAATTATTAAAGTTGAAAAAACGTGGAAATGAATAAATATATATATATATATATATATATATATATATATATATACACATTCAAAGGTAATTAAAAGATGAATTTTTGATACGAAGTGTTAAATAAGAAGGTACCTACTGACGAATTTATAACGACAATAATGTATGATTAAAAATTTATTTTTAATGAAATTTTAATACAACTTTTTTGTATAAATTTAATTGCACCTACTGTTTTTTCCGGAAATAAAAAGAAGTAACATTTAACAAATGGTATAAGAAAATGAATAAAAAGAAAAGCAGAAATCGTGGAATTCAAGTAACTGACATTATTTTGAGGATTTCAAAATGATGACGACAATTTTTGTGTATGCGTGAGAGCAGACTACCGTGCTAGATTATTATTTCTATAGCAATATGCTATGAAATACGAATTATCGTATCCGAACAATCTGCAACCAAAAATTAAACATATTTTTCTTTATTTTATCGCCTCCTACGGAACGAGTTAAATATTATTGCAAGTCCAGGACATTTATATCAACTATGCTATATGTAACTGAATTTATCGTTGCCAAGTTTGATCATCGGTGGGAATTCTTGTAAGTTCGGCAAGCATTCCGACTGAAAATACTCACGAATATCAAGTTCGATGAAAATATGGGCACTGAATGGCATATAAGATTCTAACTGTCCTTTGCACCGTTCTACAATGCATTTCGCAATTCACTCTTCAATTTACCAAGTGCGAGTGAATGACTTTTCCACTGCTGCGAAACCACTGGTGCTTTTGACATTGAACTTAGGAGAGTTTTATGCCGTATGACCGTGCACACCAAGGCGCATGCGCATTCTTTGCAGCCGAAATGGAATTTGCTGTAATTATTTAATTAAGATCTAACAAACCGCAAGACCATTCTAACAAACAAAAGCGAAATAAAACCTGTCGATTTGCAAAAAAATGTTCATTTTTGTGGGGCCAACTTGACGTCGAAAATTTCAGTTGTTAATAACAAAAAACGAGAAACTAAAGAATAATTTTTTCATCCAACAAACAATAACAACCGATTTTCGTTGAAAAACTGAGCAGGGGAATTAACAGATCGCGAATCCCCTCCTTATTGCTTACAACAAACGTATACTGCGACCTAGCCAATATTTTCTTATTTAAATATTCAGAGACTTCCATCCAAACTGGATCATCTTTTTTCAGTATTTTATCACCTGCCAAATAATCACATCTCTCTACTCCAGGATCTTATTAATAAGGATGTCTTTGGCAATTTTAGGAGGACGGCCCACCATTGTGAAGGATTATTTAAATAACTATTATAACTATGTATTAACTATATGATCGTTTTGACACTGGTATGTTTTTCGTTGTGCGACCACAATGGAACTGTTCTATTTCTAGATCAAACAGAACTGGTAAAAGCAGCAAGCTATAATCAAGGTCATTCGCATACAAATGTTAGTCTGTATTTTGACTGCAATACCTAGATCATTTTATTACAACTAGTGCGAGTAGATTGTTTTCATACCTTGTATAAATTCTAAGGTACGTTCTTTCAAGAAAAATAAATCGGACAATTTTGTTAGTTTGGCGGTATTTATAGCTTTACAGGTACAACGGGAAACCTGAAAGACCTTAAGGATTTTCTTAGGATAGTTTACCTACCTAGGTACTTAATTTTATGAAATCCATTTTTAATTCCAGTTTAAAATTGAGATTTTAATGGTTTTAAATGTATTATCGAACCCAATTAAGAAATTTACAATCCTGATAATGGAAAGTTAAGGGTCAAAACTTAATGTTTGTAGAACTGACTGTTTTCGATTACTAACCATATACCTACGTTCCTACCACAGAAAAGTAGGTTTACCGGTGGCTAAGTTCGTTATATATATAATTATATTGAATGAAATCTTATAGAGATCATAACAATTAATTCCATGATAGAGCACTTAATTAATTAAAATTTAAAATATGTAAATTTTATAGTTTTTTTTTATACAAATTACCTCTAATAATTGTTACTATTATAGTTTATGTACCGGAGGTATAGATTATATGTTTTTGATCTGATAGCGACAATAACTGCCATTTTCTAAAAACTATAAGAGCAATTAATTTTGGAATACAGCACCTAATTAGCACTTAATTAGCTTTACAAGCACAAAATATGATTTTCTCGAAAAAGTTGATTTTTGATAGCAAAGCTGCCATTTTTTTAAAAACTATAAGAGCAATTAATTTCGGAATACAGCACTTAATTAGCACTTAATTAGCCATACAAGCGCTAAAAAAAAGTTTAAAAAAAAATATTTTTAAAGGTTGCTCTTTTTCAAAAAAACTATCATCAACCAGCCTCGCGCATCCACAGCTGGACATAGGCCTCTCTCAATTGTAACCACCAATTTCGGTCTTGTGCTACTTGTATCCAATTTGGAGCCACTCTCTTTATGTCATCGGTCCATCTAGTAGGGGGCCTCCCTCTGCTTCTCAAAGCATCTAATCTGGGTTGCCATTCTAAGATGCGCTTGGTCCATCTGTTATTCTGCATTCGAGCTACATGTCCCGCCCAGTTCCACTTGAGATGGGTTATTCTTTGGACGGCATCTATTACTTCAGTTCTTCATCTAATAGTTGTATTTGGGATCCTATCCTCGTTATACCCAACATGGAACGTTCCATTGCTCGTTGGGCTACTTGAATTTTATTTATGGAGTTTCTGGTAAGTATCAGGATTTCTGCTCCATAGGTCAGAACAGGGAGACCACATTGGTTATATACCTTCCTCTTTAAGCATAAGGTATATCTCCCATAAGCTGCCCAAGTTGTGGCCGATTCGCCTCGCTATTTATTTAGTCTGGTTGTCTTGTCCCAGATATATTTCGTGGCCTAACTTGTTCAATATACGTGTTATCTATCTGAATCCCTTCACTCAGGACAAGATTCGTCATATATTTTGTTTTGGTAGATTGACCTTTAAGCCTATTTTTTGTGATACTGTTTGAAGTGTGTTGAGCATCTCAGTTGCCTCGTCAAAGCGATCCGTGATGAGGACAAGATCGTCCGCAAAACGTAGGTGGTTCAGTTTTTCGCTATCAACCATTAGGTTTGTAAATAGTTCTGGGGAGATGGTATCACCCTGGCGCACTCCTCGTTTTATTTTAAACTTCCCGCTCTTGACGCATGATGTAGCTTTTCAGTATATATTCTTAATTAACTCTGAATACCTGTGGTCTATACGAGCATCAGCAAGAGCGGCTAGCATTTTGTTTTGGCTTATTGTATCAAAAGCTTTTTCGTAGTGGACAATTATCAATATAAGTGGCTTCCTGTATATGCCACAAGCAAAGGCAAAAAACAAAAGAGCAATTAATTTTGGAGCACAGTAATTAATTAGCACTTAATTAACTCTACAAGCACCAAATAAGATTTTATCGAGAAAAAATATTTTTTAAAACAAAGCAGCCGTTCTCCGAAAAACTATAAGAGCTATTAATTTCGGAATAAAGCGCTTAATTAGCACTAAAAAATAAGTTCTTAAACAAGTTGATTTTTAAAGGTTGCTCTGCTAGCTTTCGATCTAAAGCTTGCGAAGCAGCCATTTCTCAAAAAAATATAAGAGGAATTAATTTTGGAATACAGCTATTAATTATCACTTAATTAGCTCTACAAGCGCCAAATATGATTTTCTCAAAAAAAATATTTTTAAAAGCAAAGTAGACATTCTCCGAAAAACTATAAGAGCTATTAATTTCGGATTACACCACTTAATTAGCACTCAATTAGCCCTACAAGCACTAAAAAGGTGATTTTAGAGGTTGCTTTGCTAGCTTTAGATCTAATGCTAGCAAAGCAGCCATTTTTTAAAAAACTAAGATCCAATTAATTTCGTTATACAGCACTTAATTAGCTTTAAAAGTATCAAATAATATTTTCTCGAAAAAGTTGATTTTTGAAAACAAAGCAGCCATTTTTCAAAAACTATAAGAGCAATTAACTTCGGAATACAACACTTAATTAACACTTATCTAGCTCTACAAGCACCAAATATTTATTTTTGATTCTACTCACTTTAGAGACGAGATATCGTGCTTTACAGATTCTTGTAGCTAAAGAAAGATTCCGCTCAGCTTCACGAAGACGAAGATCATGTTAATCATTTCTTCATTGAAAATAGTATACTATACAAAGACGCTATAATGGATGCTATTATTACCGAAGATGAAGTTTACAAAACGAGTGTTGTAATCATCTGAGGTACCTAATATTAGCCATTATAGCGAGGTGTATACTATACTTTATTTACAACTAATATACCTATAATTTCTGTAGTTGTAACACTAAAAGATTCTTTATTTTCATCCATCTCATACTACTACATACTAAAACACAAACATTAGGTATGCGTTTGACTGTTTGACGCGGTCACTTTTGTGTTTGATTATATCGTTTCCATGGTATTATTTAATTTGAGAAATTGTGATTGGCGTACAAGAGGGAATAATGAATATTAATCCCTCTTTACTTCATTATTCATTCATTCATTAAGGGAATAATATATCTGTACCTCAGAGCAGAAGGGTATTAAGTCACCAATTCGATATTTCGTTTTTCTTCCCCTGCTAGCAATGGATTTGTCCCAGATCAGGCAATTAGCTTTCTTATTTGAGGATGAGAGTCTTGTATCTTTTATCAGCTTCATTTAAATGTGAATCATAATCCGTTTGTATTTTTTTATCCCACAGTGTCAGAATATGCCTGCCTCAGATTGATAATAAACTCATCACACAGGTATTGCTTGCAGGAGGAGTGAATGCTAGGTTAAATTTTTTGATAAAGATTCGGCTATAGATCCATTCTTTGCAAAATTTATTTTGACATTTTAGGTAAAGTATTTGGTCGACCGAGCTTTGCTCGGGTAACACAGGATTTAGAATAGGTCTATAGTCTATAAGGAATAAGGATGTTCAATCTTAGATGTATTGCGATCGGTAGATCGGTAAATATTGCTTCTATCGTTCACATAGCTTATAATTTATAGATTAGAAAATAAATATGAATGTGAAACATATCAGAACTCAGCTGTATCACCAATCGCCTTCTCTACCCCCAACAGCCGTCCATGAGTTAAAACAGGAACAGACTAGTAATCTAAAAGATGACATAAAGAAAGCTTTGGAAAGTAGCATAAAGTACTACGATTATAACAGAATATTATTTGCTAAGAACAGGAAAAATCATGAATTTCATGTGTGCGATTTTATGTATATTGAAAACGCTAATAAACTAAACATGAAAAATCTGGATGAAATCAGGCTTGGTCTATACCAGATAGAACAAAAACTGTCAAAATCAATTTATAGAATCAAAACAGGGCACAGGAAATTTAATTTCAAATTTATTTCACGTTACAAAACTACAATTTTTTTGAGGAGAGGAGATGAAATGAATTATTTCCTTAAGTATCATTTGAATTCAATTCAATTCAATTCAAAAAGCATTTATTTTGTTTCTGTAATTTTACAATGGTTTGAGTGTATATATTATTTCATTTCTTCTTGTCTGATAGGGAGCTTTCTCCCTTTTCAGACTGGCCTATGGTTACAATGTTAATAGGGCACGCGGGGTAACACCTGTGGAATGTTACCGGGGGACCAGCCATGCTTTAAATGCCCAGTGAGGCTGGGGACGGGGAAAACCACAGCAAAAACCCACGTCCATGGCGGAATACAAGCAGGGACGAACCTAATTTCTTCTACGTCTGTATAATAGTGGTGTCTGGTCTATGTGGTTGCTGGCTTCAGGTGGTGGTGCCATCATAGCCTCCATAAGGCACACAGGTGGGAAGGGATAGCGGTATAGAGGTTTCCTAGTGGGCCGGTTTTTGTGGCTCCAAGGTGATAGAAGGGTGTTCTTTGCATGTTCCCGACCTGGGTGGCCGAAGGCTCGGTGGCAGAACCGGTCCTGGAGATTGATGAACCTGTCGAAAATAGGAGAGAAATTGTGATTAGTTAATAATCTGTATAGGTCTGCTGAGCGGTGGTCCCACTCGAGATTCAGGCACCTGCGCAGTACCCTCCTCTCGAGTGTGGTGAATTTATTGGTGTGGTATTTGGAGGAGATGGAGGCCTGTATGAACTTATTATCCATCAACGGCCTCACGAAAGTCTTATATGTAAAAATTAATGTTTCGGAGGTACATTTGCCAAAACGTCCGTTTAACCTCGTGAGAAGAGAGGACCTTTGTTTGACCTTATTACAGGTATCTTGGATGTCAGTGCCCCACCATAGAGTGCGCGTTATACGCACCCCAAGGTAGTTCACCTGTTCCAAAAGATCTAATCTCTCACCCCACAACGTTAATCGGATATTCTCCGGATATTGATGTTTATGTTTCGTGAGATCGCGATGTTTAATAAGAATAGTCTGTGTCTTAAGCGGATTGGGCTTAATGCGCCAGCGTTGGCAGAAGCGTGTGAATGCATCAATCATTACTAATCCTTGATGATTGAGAGTTTCCGTTTTCCTGGATGAAGTGAAAAGCACGGTATCGTCCGCATATTGGATAGATTTGATATGTATTGGGAAATCGTAAGTGTAGATTATATATAATAAAGGGCCAAGGATTGACCCTTGAGGGACGCCGGCTAAGGGAGTAAAGGGCTCTGAAAGGTGGGACCCAACTTTAACTCTGACGACTCGATCTGTTAGAAAAGATGCTATTAGTCTAATGAAAGAATGTGGGAGATTAATATCCATGAGTTAGTTGCCAGGAATCTCTCGTAACGATGTTGCGCGAATTGAAAAAATTGATTATCAAAACGGGGATCCTCAGGAATGAGGAACACCGTTTCTAGGTGGTTTTTAAAAACAGTGGTTTTATCTAACGGGTTAGAAATAATTCTATCATCCACGACTAAATGCAAGTGCTCTCTGCGCTTCTGGCCAGTGAGAACTTTAAACTTATCCCAGAACCTGGAACCGTCTCGATAATTTAAATTAGCGGTGGCTTGTTGCCACTGTTGTTCTTTGAATCTTGTTATTAGTATTCGTATTCGGGAATTAAGACGGTTCCATTCGTTCTTAAGATAAGGGTCACCAGTTTTACGATAGTCTTTTAATATTTTTCGCTTTATCTTAATGAGGTTAAGAATAAAGCGTGGAATAGGGCGCCGAGAAGTGTCAATAGTATGGGTGGTGACGTGCACAGAGATGGCATTTTGAACAGTGAGTTCGTGTAACCGGATTGCAGCATCGATTTCATTTGAATTATTTAATGGTAAATTGTCAGTGTTAATAGAGATATGATTAGCAAAGGCATCCCAATTGGTGCCTTGGTAATCGGGAATTGTAAGAAATCGAGGAGGATCTGGAATTGACTGTCTGAGATTTGAGTATATTGCAAGTGGGATATGATCTGAGCCAATTGAGTCTCCCATAAAGCACTCCCAATCTACGACACCAGCGAGACTAGGTGTGCAAATTATATGGTCGACTATTGAGGCTCCTAAAGCTGAAATGTAGGTGAAATTGTTGTTTTCCGGACGGAACAGCTGCAGTTCCGTCAGGAAGTCTGATAATAATATCCCATTTGGATTATGATTGTGGTCACCGAACTCAGTGTGTCTGGAGTTGAGATCGCCTAATAAAATGGCTCGGTTTAAATTGGCTATGTATTTGAATAATTCACGTGATAGTGGTTCTTTAGGTGGACAGTAGTATGAAATTATTGTTGTGATTCGGTTATCAACGTGAAGATCGATAGCCGTACATTGAAGAGTTGAAAGATGTGGTGGTAGCGGATGAGGGGTTGTGGCGATCTCGTATTTAATGAGGATGGCAGTGCCAAAACCAGAATCGTTCTGCACGCACGAATAGCCAGGGATGACGATAGGTTTTTTGGCACGTGTTTCTTGCAGTGCCATGATTTGGATTTTGCTGGTTACGAGAGAACTCTGCAGGAGAGCTTTCTTATTAGAAAGACTCCTGCAGTTTACAGTACCCTATCATTTGAATAATTTCATAGCCATCAATTACAAATGTCATTATTTATATTTGCCATGGTAACAAGTTAGAAAGTGTCTGGATTTAGTTGATAAATAAAAATGAATATTACTGAATGATCTTTATATGTTTGTAGCTATTAGAACAAGGAACACACTTAAATTAAAATTATTATTAAGGCAGATACAGGTTCAGTGTAAAAAAATATTATGTAATTTAAGAATATGGCATAAATACATACATATATACCCATACATAGACTAAATTACTTTTATTCTGGGCTTAAGCTGACAGTTAAAAGAAAAAGATATACAATAAAATTTAATTTCTATATAAGTGTAATCGTATTCTCTCACAATACGTCACATGTAAGTTAACCATGATTATTCTGGAAAGTGCACTGATACTTATTCACTCAAAAAAGGCCGATATCTCTTACTGATCAACCTCTAAATTTTTGAGTGAAATAGATGTTTTGAAATCCTAGACTTACACTCATTTGAACAAAATACTCTTTAATGCTCTTTCAAACATTCATAAATATTTAAATTAATATTAAAATCATAGTATGCGAGCTAGATACACTAATATCTTAATAAACATTGGTTCATAAGAATTATCAAAATTCTCATATAATGTAAAATAAATTATATAAATGTCGTTCTTTTCTAAGAGAACATCTTGAACTTGTCATTGTACAAAGTGATAAAGGCAATGTAATAGTTGTGATTTTTAAGGAGGATTATATTAATAAAAGCCAAGAATTATTGAGTGACAATAAATATTATCTGAAATTGTGAAATAATCCAACTTACCCTATTTACAAATTTACCTTTCCCTGTTATTTTGGATTGTCTATCTCGTAAATGAAATCAAATTAAACATTTTTGCTCATTGAATTTTGAAACGTTTTGACGAATATTATAAACAAATCAACCATATCACCTATTTTAGTAAATGTTGTCCTAGATGAATTGATAAAAGTTTCAAAAACGAAAATTTATTTCCCAATACTATTTATCAAAAGATATGTGGATGATCTAATATTGGCTTTACCCCCAAATAAAGTTGATGAAACATTAAATATTTTTAATACTTATAATTAGTGATGCGCAAAGCAAGACCAAGACCAAGACCTACATGGTCTTGGTATTGGTCTTGGTCTTGCACCCTTGGTATTGGTCTTGGTCTTGCATCAAATCCTTAGTATTGGTCTTGGGTCTTGGTCTTGCATATACGGTCTTGGTATTGGTCTTGGTCTTGCTGCAAGACTTGCAAGACTTTGCAAGACTCTTGCAAAAATTTTGATCTTTTTATAAGTGTGAAAAGTTGTTGCGAATTTAAACCGTAATTGCTTAATCCAAATGAAGAAGAACCCTGCATATGTATGGGAAGTATGTAATTTATAATCTTATAAGACTGCCTATAATTATATTATCATTCGAAATGGATAAATATCGACCGTATAAAAAATTGTCATTGTCCAGAACAAACACGCCTGGTAATATAGAATAAGTCATGAAAATAAAACTAGTTGCCTAGAATTAAGTTAGGGCAAGTGTGATGCGTAAAAGTAAATTAATAATCACCATTCACATATGAGAATCGTATCTTACTAGCGCGACTTAGTCTGCTTGTGTTTTCTTGGTATCATCCGTCCCAACTGAGCACTCATTTTACTACATACTTCTACTTCATACTTCTATTTCATAATTCATTTTCTTACTCATTCTACAATGGTTTTGTACCATTTTCTTTAATAAAATAGAAAGAATCTCTGAAAGCGATCAAAAGTATTTCTGATAAAACTAACTTCAATTTTTGCAGAAAGCTTTTTCCAAAAAATTAAAATTAAAAACAGTTAGAGATTTAATACGCGCATTTATAAAATTAGGTATCTATTTAAAAAGTCAGTCGTGTGAATATCTCAGTTGAGTTAGTTAATCAGCATGATCGAAAAAATAGTTTCAAAATAAGGGCAATATAAAATTTAAAATATCTCCAAAAGTGGCAACTGGATAAATGTCATCAACAAAATTCAGATTTATAGATGATTCTTAACGTTTACTTAAAACATTCTGCGCGATAGAAAAAATAATAAAAATAAAAAACCGAGTAGTTTACCTTCCCCTGGCTACGAACTGTCGGGATTCTTTGAAAACAGCTCGGTAAGGGAAATCCTAGAAGGGTTGAAATTACGGTATAGGTATAGGGTATTTAAGAATTTTTTAAAATCCTGAAATCCTAGAAGGGTAAAATGAACTCGCTTTTCACCCAACAACTTTTAATTAAATATTTTTAGAATCTGTAAAATAAAGATCGATCATAAGAGAGTTCAAATATTAAATTAATTAGGTTATTTATTAGCGTTTCTTATCTAATCATTGAGTAAAATAACATGTTTCCTACCAATTTGGTGTTTGGTTACGGAACTGCAAGAGTCTTGCAAGTCTCGCATGTCTTGCAGCAAGACCAAGACCAAGACCAGGTTAGTCTTGGTATTGGTCTTGCATCCCAGTGTTGGTCTTGGTCTTGGGTCTTGGTCTTGCATAGACGGTCTTGGTCTCGGTCTTGGTCTTGCAAAATTGCAAGACCAAGACCAAGACTGCAAGACCAAGACCAGTCTCGCAGCATCACTACTTATAATGAACGTCTTCAATTTACAGTTGAACTACAAAGTGAACAATGTCTTCCTTTTTTTAGATATGATGGTATGTAGAGATAATGCAGAGGCGCGGAGCATATCACTCCTCCGGAAAGGCCTCGCCTAAAAAGCCGAAAACAGCTCCAGCAAAAACCGGGCATGCCACTGGATACGCTGCAGCTGCCAAGGCCGTAAAGGCTATTCGGGTGGGTATCATACCCAAGGATTACCCTAGAGTAATCCTTGAACCACAGCGGCTCTCAACACTGGAGGATACTCTATTGGAAGAGATGTGCAGTGGAGAGGTGAAGGGAATGCACTTCACCGGTATACATTTCCGCTGTGGAATGATGCTGGTGGACTGCGGTTCTCAGGATTCGGCGGACTGGCTCATTGGAGTAGTGCCGGCCTTGAGGTCTTGGGAAGGACCCGAGTTAGTGGCGGTGGAGGAGAAAAACATCCCCGAATCCGTCACTGTAACGGTGTACTTCCCAAGAAGCTTTGAAATGGAGACGGAGAAGATCATCCGACTCGTCGAAGTACAGAACACCTGGCTCAGTACCGGAGCCTGGAAAGTTCTCAACTCCAAAAAGGAGGGAACCGGTACTGTCCTCACGATTGGGATCGATCACCAATCAGGAGAGGCCCTGAAGGTAGAAGGATGCGTCTTAAACTTTAGGTTTGGACGTGTGTCTGTCTCGGGGCTAGGACAGAAAAATAAACCTGCGGGAGGTCCAAAAGATGCGGAGATGCCCTCCACATCTACGGACTCCGGTGTGCAGGATAAAACTGCTAGCTCAGGTCTGATAGAGGCCTCTGCTGGCTCTGCTAAAGAAGCCCGGGCGGCGGAGAAATTCTCTGCAGTCCTGGGGGAAGGGTGAACCCATGCGGGGGTCGAGGCCATAACCCGAGACCCAGATACCCGCTCGAGCTCCAAGGAGACTACCCTCCCGATGGATCTTGATGAGGGACAGGAGGAAAGAGAGGAGGGGGGAACTAGAGGCTGGACTACCCAGCCCCTACACCCCAGACTACAGCACCTTCATCCCTTTCTCCAAGGTGGCGTAAGTGAACATGCATCACGTGAAGGGAGCTTCAGCATTGATTGCAAGGCTATTTGCGAAATCCCAACTGGATTTTGTACTGATCCAGGAAACCTGGACAGGCAAAGCAGGCCAAATTAAAGGTTTGGCATCTAAAGACTCAGAACTGATCTATCACCAGAGGCAGGAGTCTGCCTGTGTGATCATAAGAAACAACATTAATAACAAATGAGTTTCAGAATTCATGACTCGGGACCTAGTCCAATTCTAGTACACCTCAACACTGGGGGCATCAACCGAGACATAGTTATTGCATCTGCTTATTTTGCTGGAGACAATCCTGCAATACCTCCAGTCGAAGCTCAAGAGCTAGTGCAATACTGCAATAGCAGACAACTGCCAGTCATCATAGGCTGTGATGCCAATGCGCACAATGTTATTTGGGGAAGAACGAACAACCTTAGAGGTGAGTGCTTACTTGAATATCTCTTAGCTAATAATCTAGAAACCCTTAATGTGGGAACAACTCCCACTTTTGTCACGAGAGCAAGAGAAGAGGTCCTGGACGTAACAATTGCCAGCCTTACTGCCAGGAATAACGTATTTGATTGGAGAGTGATGGAGGAACTTTCTTTCTCCGATCATAGGATTATAGAGTTTAGGATTGCGGAGGAAGTAAACTCACTGTCTCCAAATCGTAACCCTAGAAATACAGATTGGTCTAAATATAAGACCCTTCTGAAGCAAAACTTGGAACAGATCGAAAGTAATGGGGTCAAACAACCACTCAGCAAGAATAAGCTACACCTACTCACTGGATTTCTTATAGGACACTGTCGCCTCAAGAAGCATCTAATGAGATTAGGTCCAGCAGATTCTGCGGGGAAGAGGAGGAAACTCCGGATCACCTGGTGACGGAATGCCTTGCCATTGCTAGCCAACACAAACAGTGCCTTGGAATAGCAGCCTGCAGTAGTGAGGAAGTATCCTCCTTGAAGCCAACCCAGATACTGGAGTTCATTAGGACTCTGGAATTGGAAGGCGAGTTGTAGACCGCGTATAGGCGAGTGCAACTCAGGTAGGGGGCACAACAGACCTTATGGTCGCAGTGCAATGTAACCCCCTCTTAAATCTAAATTTAATCTAAATCTAGTTTTAGTACCGAAAATATTTTTTGTAAATGTAAAATTGGGATGTTACCTTCCGTCCGTCGATAGCATCCCGATTTTTGTTTTTAGTGATTTTAAAAATAATAAGTTGGAAATCGGTACTCCATGAATAGTTCTAGAGTTCCTGCTAGTTTATATTGTCAAATTTTTTGAATTAAAGATTTTACCAAGCCAACATGATTGTTGCACATAAGAACACTACAATAATCGAGTTGTAGCACTATGACGAGTTCTCGTCGATGTAGCGATTATAAATGATGAAGAAAGTATCCATTCAAGTACCCGAAAAGAGATCTCGTTCTCACATTTTCAGAAAAAATTCAAATCACTGTTGTTGCTTAGAAAACTCTTCAACTATGAGATGCTGTCGTTCTATGATGACTTCTTGTCGATGTATCGACTCTTATTGTTAGAGAAAATATCCTTTCAAGTACTCGTGAAGAGTTCTAGTCTCTAACATTTTTAGAAAAAAATCAAATCACTATTGTTGTTAAAAAAGTTTTCAACTATGAGATGCTGTCCTTCTGTGACGAGTTCTCGTCGATGAAGCGACTTTTATTGATGGAGAAAGTATCCATAGAAGTACTCGTGAAGTGTTCTCGTTTCTAACATTTTTAGAAAAATTTCAAATCACTGTTGTAGCTAAGAAAACTTTTCAACTATGAGATGCTGTCGTTCTATGACGAGTTCTCATCGATATGGCGAATCTTAGTGATGGAGCAAGTGAGCATTCAAGTATTTGTGACGAGTTCTATAACATTTTTAGAAAAAAATTGAATCATTATTGTTGCTAAGAAAAGTTCAACTATGTGTTGTTTTCTCCATCAATAAGAGTCACTACATCGACGAGAACCCGTCATAGAATGACAGCATTTCATAATTGAAAAACTTTTCTTAATACCAATGCTTACTTTTCCCATCACTTGAAATCGCCATATCGACGAGAACTCGGCATAGAACAACAGCATCCCATAGCTGAAGTTTTTTTAACAACAATAGTGATTTGATTTTTTTCAAAAAATGTTAGAGACTAGAACTCTTCACAAATACTTGAATGCTTACTTTATCCATCACTTAGAATCGCCATATCGACGAGAACTCGTCATAGAACGACATCATCTCATAGTTGAAAAGTTTTCCTAGCAACTGTTGTTTGAATTTGAATTTTTTCTAAAAAGGTCGGAAACGAGAAATCTTCACAAGTACTTGAATTGATAATTTCTCCATCAATAAGAGTCGCTACATCGACGAGAACTCATCATACAACGAGAGCATCTCATAGTAGAAAACTTTTTTAACAACAATAGTGATTTGAATTTTTTCTAAAGATGTAAGAGACTATAACTCTTCACGAGTAAGTACTTGAATGGATACTTTCTCCATCAATAAGAGTCGCTACATCGACGAGAACTTGTCATAGAACGACAGCATCTCATAGTTGAAAACTTTTTTAACAACAATAGTGATTTTAATTTTTTCTAAAAATGTTAGAGACTAGAACTCTTCACAAATACTTGAGCGCTTACTTTCTCCATGACTTAGAATCGCCATACCGACGAGAACTCGTTATAGAACGACAGCCTCTCATAGTTGAAAAGATTTCTTAGCAACAACAGTGACTTGAAATTTTTCTAAAAAGGTTGGAGACGAGAACTCTTAAGAGTACTTGAATTGATACTTTCTCCATCAATAAGAGTCGCTACATCGACGAGAACTCATCATAGAACGACAGCATCTCATAGTTGAAAACTTTTTTAACAACATAAGTGATTTGAATTTTTAAAGATGTTAGAGACTAGAACTCTTCTCGAGTACTTGAATGAATACTTCCTCCATCAATAAGATTCGCTACATCGACGAGGACTCCTCGTAGAACAACAGCATCTCATAGTTGAAAACTTTTTTTAACGACAATAGTGATTTGAATTTTTTCTAAAAATGTTAGAGACTAGAACTCTTCATAAATACTTGGACGCTTACTTTCTCCATCACTTAGAATCGCCATATCGACTAGAACTCGTCAAAGAACGACAGCATCTCATAGTTGAAAAGTTTTCTTAGCAACAACAGTGATTTGAAATTATCTGAAAATGAGAACTCTTTTCAGGTACTTGAATGGATACTTTCTTCATCATTTATAATCGCTAAATCGACAAAAACTCGTCATAGTGCCAGAACTCGATTATCGTAGTGTTCTCACGTGCAACAATCTTGTTGGCATGGTGAAATCTTTAGTTCAAAAATTTTGAGAATATAAACTAGCAGGAGCTCTACAACTATTCATGGAGTACCGATTTCCTTCTTATTATTTTTGAAATTACTAAAAACAAAAATTGGGATGCTATCGACGGACGGAAATTAGCATCCCAATTTTACATTTTCAAAAAAAATGGTTTCAGTACTAAAACTAACAGAACTATTGTTAAAAAGGATCAGTAACTATAGAACTATATCGGATGCTATAAGAACTCCACTCAGAGTGTGAGATGCTGAGACTTGAGATGCTAACTTCACATACGTCTAAATCCTAATAATATTTCTAATGCAAATAATATCCTAACTATCTATAGATCCCTACATTACATCAATGAACTCACTAGTAAACTTATTATTATTCTTTGGGGTATAATGTTATAATTTCGAGAAATAATGTAAAAACCGTATCTAATTTATTGTGCTTGACTGAAAATGCTATCAGTAAGAAACAGTTTTGATTTTGATAATACTATTGCTGTATGTTCTGAGAAAAAATATTTTAAACGTGGTTTCTTAGAAATGGTGAATATTAAGAAACATAATAACACTATGAATAAACTCTCAGATATAAAAGGACTTAGTTTCATGTATTCTTATATTCTAAAATTATATAATGATAATTATAATAATTTATCTCAAGATGTATCTCAAAATTAAAATATGTATAGATATTTATGTATAGTTTTGTATGTATATATATTTTATATAACTTTTCACAAGATTTACTTTTTAAAAAAGATTTATTCAATATTATAAAATTCAAAATGAAAACTAACATAGATTTGTCTAACTACTAAGATTCTTACTAACTATCTAGGAGCAACAATGCTCGTGTACTTATACTTAAATTAATGCACAATTAGCAGTTTTAGTCACGTATGAGATCATGTTCCCATGGCGATTCTTGCACGGTGTGTTATCTGAGAACACATGCTATGCTGCAAGTTGATATCCATGGATATTGCAAGTTCTGCGGAAAGTTCTTGGAATTGATGAAGGTTATTGTCAGGCGATGTACTTGGTATCCGGGAACTGCTAGGTCATCATAAAGTCTCATATAACAGCTCCCCCTAATAATCAAAAGTTGATGCCATGCAACAACTTTTTAATTTTTTTTTTAAATATTAATATCGTCCATTTCTCTTTCAGTTTTTTCGATATTTGGTCTTCTTCTCTTTGGGAGAAAGCTTCTAATTCTCGTCAGTGGAATTGAGGGTTGACCCTTGTATTGGATCTTCTTATTACTTTTACCGTTAGGTAGCCACCTGCGAGTGTGCATATGGCGGCTATTGTGAAGTAGGTCATCCAGGATATGTGTCTGGTTACAAAGGGTTGATTGATAAGAGTTTCCAAGTCCTTTGAGTATTGTTGTAGTTTATGGTTAGCGATATTCAAATCTTCTACGTTTACATCATTTAACTTGAGGGGCTCTAGTTTTGGGAGTTGGTTCTTGTCAGCTATGTGCTTACAGCAATCAAATGGGATAATCACAGGATGAGAATTGTCGGCGACCTCTGTGATTCTTTGATTATTGGCTTGTACCTTGGTGATGCCAATAAGTGCATGGCAGTCCGATTCAAGTTTAACAATAGAGTTTTGGGACAGGGTAACAGTTTTTGTGTTTGCTTGAGGGCAGTTCACAGTCATTTGTAAGGGTTCTGATATTACAACTAGCCATACATTGTCTTTTAGCTTGTACACGTTATATCCTTGACTATATACTACCGCACTTTCACATGTTTTCGGTGCTTCATGACGGTTCTTGAGAAGTTGGGCTTCACATGCTGCATTGTCGTCGATTGGGTAGGCATACAGATTAGAGCACAGTTTCTTATGTGGACCTAGATCTTTACAATTTTTGGGTTCCTCTACAGGAATATACATCAAAGAATCATCATTCCTCGCGATATATTTTTGATTAATTGACAGGATATGATGAAGACCTGTTCTCTTATCCAATATGGGGATAGGGAACAGGTGATAAAGGGTATAAAGTTGTTGTTCCACTAAAGGTATTCTTAGTACACATACGATATTATCATCTTGTTGATATGCCTGGAGTTCTATGATTTCTAGGTATTGGGAAATTTTTGATAGTTTGACTGGTAGTGGTAAATTGTTTCTAATAAGATTTTGGGATATTTCCTGAAGGGCTGACATAAGATTTTCAGGGTTTATGATTGAAGAATGAATAATTTTCAGTCGTGCAAAAGTTATGGCATTTAAAATATCGTTCAGATTATCTTCTATAATCAGATAACTCTCTAAAAGTTTTTCGCATATCTCGAAGAATTTAAGTTTAGATTCAACTAATGCTAATTTGTCGATTAATTGATGGATGCTCCTTTCAATTTTTCTCATGTCATCGTTAAATGTTTTTCTGTCGATAGTCAAATTCCTGATTGATTCGTTAAAGGTCCTTATTAAAGATGTTGATACCGAAATTTGGTTTTTCAAAAGGCTTTCTATGTTAAGTTGATCCTGATTCAATTTATAAATACTTTTTGTGTAGAATTTCCCGTCATCTGCATCTAAATTGCCTGTTAGTGCTTTAAACAAACTGCCAATGCCGTCTATAGCTCCTCGTTTTGTTCGCTTTGTATTTGTGATTACTTCGCTAAATTTATCTTTTATTGATTTGGATATTTGACTTAAAAGATTGACATGCGTTCTTACGTCTGAATGGAAAAGATTCATATTGTGATATGTTGTTGTTTTCGTATGCCGTCAGTAATGCTGAAATGTTCTTGTGTACAAGTAAAGTCCATCTGTCACTGGATACTCCAAGAGTATTATTTATAGGTTCTATGGAATATTGGCAAAGGGCCGTTCTCACCAGGACGAAGTACCTGAAACGAATTTATATTTCAGCACACAATTTCATGCGGTCGAAATTTACTTTACTTTTTTGGTTTGTATTGGTATTAAGAAGGGTTGCTGAATTTTGATGAGTTTCTAGAACTTCAAAGGGTCCGTTGAATTTATTGGATAATTTGTTTTTTAATTGGGATTCTTTTATGAATACTCTATCACCTACTTTAAAATCTTGAGTATTATTCTGGACGTGTTGATCGAAACGAAGTTTTGCCTTTTGTTTTTGTCTGTCAGTCCGTTCCCTAGCTACTTTGTAAAAGTGAGACAGTCGGTTGTTCAAGTCTCTAACGTATTTCGTGATTAATTCTTTTTCATTATAAAGTTTCTCCGGGGGTCTACTGGAGCTATGACCGCACACTAGCTCATATGGTGTGAATCCATGTTTCTTATTTGCAAAATTGTTGTAACATATGACTGCATATGGTAGAATATTGAACGGGTGTTCTCGGGGATGATCAGCTAAATGTACTTGAATCATTTCCAAGAGTGTAGAATGGAACCGTTCCAGAGAACCATTCGACTGAGGGTGTCCTACACTTGAGTAGGTCAGTTTGATATCGAATAATTTACATACGTCCTTAAGTAGCGCGTTATCGAATTCCCTTCCGTAATCGCAGTGGATTCGGACAGGTGTCCCATAGTGTTGAAAGTAGACTAAAAGCGTATTAATTACCGCTTTGGCTGTTTTATTTTCAATAGGGTAAGCTTGACTAAATTTTGTCAATTCGTCCCTAATTGTCAAGGCATAGTTTCTCGAGGGTACTTCCAGAATATCGATATCAATCCTCTCGAATGGGGCTTTTGGCGTTTCTGTTATTACAAGTGGTCTGTCTTAATTCTTTCGACACGCTTTATTTTTCTGGCAAATCTCGCATTGTCTAATGAATTTCTCGACATCTTTTGTTAATCCTTTCCAAGAGTATTTTTCTTTTATGCGTCTAATAGTTTCATTCACACCTCTATGTAGGTTAGTCTTACCATTATGATATTGGTCTAGTATGGTGGGAATTTGTTCGTCTGTTGGAGTCTGGGTGACGTTTTGGAATACTTTAAATTTTATCTCCTTTTCACTATTTATGAATGAGAGCATTTCTAGAATAGGGAGATCTACATTTGTCTCTACGCAGTATGTTTCGTCAGTTTGTATTAAGTCTTGACTCAAATATAATGATCCGAATAGATATTCATTAACACTGTCGGGATTGTAAGGCAGCGCAATAAGGAAATATTTTCTATTTCTCACTGATTTGCTGGAAAGTATGTTAATTCTAAGGTTTTCGAAGTCTGCGTCTTCTTCGAAGATGTCCTCTATAATTTTGTTATTAGTTTCAGTGAGGTCATTTTGTCTAAAAATACTTATAATATTCTTGTTCTTCTTGTCCAATAGTTGGTCATTGGAAATTTCGATTTTTGAGTAGTCAATTACGGATTGTGTCTTATATAATTCAACAAATGTACTGAACTCTTCGTACATCTTATTGCGTTGAGCTAACTTTGTCTCCTCGTCCTCGATATTTTCAAGATTCTCGTCATCGGAATCTTCGGTTGTTAAGAGAGTCCTAAAGGGAGTCAGTTGTGTTTCTTCTTGAAATTTGGAAAGGTTTTTAAAGTGATTGATTCTGATTCTAGAAAGTGCGTCCGCGTTCTTATTTGTCTTTCCGGGCTTGTATCTTATCTCGTAGTCGTACTCTTCTAATTTGAGCCTCCAACGGGCTAAACGTCCACCGGCATCCTTGCAACTAAAATGCCATGTAAGAGGGCGATGGTCAGTTACAAGAATGAACTTCCTACCAAAAAGGTATGGTCGGAAGTGCTTAACGGACCAGACTATGGCGAGCAGTTCGCGCTCTGTAACAGAGTACTTGACTTCTGCCTTGCAAAGGGTTCTTGAAGCATAGGCAATCGGAAGATCTTTTCCTATAGTTCCCTGAGATAATACCGAACCGATCGCAAAATTACTGGCGTCCGTCGTGAGTACGAACGGTTCTTCAAAGTTTGGATAAATGAGGACAGGTGTAGAGGTTAATTTTAGTTTCAAATTTTCGAAAGCTTCTTTACAATCTGAATCGAAATCAAATGTGACATTCTTTTGAAGAAGGCGGGTAAGGGGCTTGGAAATTTTCGCAAAGTTTTCTATGAACCTACGATAGTATCCAACAAGTCCCAGAAATGATTTAATTTCCTTTTGATTTTTAGGTTCCGGGAAATTTACTATACATTCAACCTTACACGGATTTGGTTTTACGCCGTCCTTTGTTAATAAATGTCCGAGGTATGCTACTTCCTTGCGGAGGAACTCGCATTTATCAGGTTGTATCTTCATGTTCGCGCGTCTCAATCTTTTAAATACTTCCGTCAGTCGGTCAATGTGTTCGTGTATGGATGGTGAATAAATGATTATGTCGTCCATATAGACGAGGCATCTCTCATTCTGGACTCCTAATAAAATATTGTCCATAACTCTTTGGAAGGTCGAAGGAGCATTCTTCAACCCGAAGGGCATACGAACGAGTTCGTAGTGGCCATTTTCGACTGAAAATGCTGTCTTCTTTACGTCCTGTTGGTCAATCTCTATCTTATGGAATCCCGACGCGAGATTTAGTGTGAAGAAGTATTGGCATTTGCCAAGCTGATCAAGAAGGTCCGATATATTGGGAAGAGGGTATTTGTCGTCAACTGTGATTTCATTAAGTTTCCTATAATCTACGACGACTCTCCACTTCTGCTTTCCCGAAGCGTCCATCTTTTTGGGGACTACCCAGACAGGAGATGAGAAAGGAGAGTTGGATGGTCTTATTATCCCTTGATCTAACATTTTGTTTATTTGGCCTTTTACTTCATCTTTGTGTGGGTACCTATAGGATTTAGTAAACGTCGGTTTGTCGGTCGTTGTCTTAATTGTGTGTTTTATTTCATTAGTAAAGGTCAGTTTACCTGATAATATCGTTTCCGTGTTGTAGAGCGAACATCTAAGTTTGAAAACTTGTTCTGTCCGTGCGTCTATCGTGATAGTATTTGAATTCTTTCGAAATGTCTTGTGGTCCCGTGTTTCTGTGTTGGGAGTTGTATCGTCGGTCACTTTGTAAAGGGGTATTGTCTTAAAATTTGTGATCAGTTGCTTATTCTTCAAGTCCACTATACACTGATAATGTTCTAAGAAATCTGATCCAAGTAGACAGTCGAAGTCAATTTCTAGATTGCAAATGTACACTTTATGTGGGTCTTTGTAATTAAAGGGCACTAAAGTGGATTCATTGATGCTAATTTTTTGATCAGTGATTCCTTGGATAATAACGTTCTCAGGAAATCTTTGGGGGAATTTTTGACAAGCGTTCGGTTTGAATATAGAAAATCCGGCTCCTGAATCTATTAGAAATTTGAAAGTCCTCGTCGCGTCAGTAATGTAGTAAAGGTTTTTCGATTTAACTGCAAGGAGAGTGCTTATAGAAAGTTTTGTTTGGGGAAGTTCGCGTTCGGATTGTAGTCTTCCAGATTGATTGATTGAATTTGAGCTTGGATTTCGGCTAAGTCCGAGTCTGAGGTCGGAGGATCCACTGGTATAGGCGGGTCTTGGCAAAAATCCTGATTTGAAGGGTCTGTAGCTTCGTTATAATAGTTATTATCTGGGAATTCGGAATATTGCTGCGTTTCCTCATAACATGGGTAAGCAACAGGAGGTTGATTTTCGTATTGTTCAGTTTGATAATGATCATGGTCATAATTGAGGTGGTACGTCCTATTATGGTAGTTTGGGTTTGGTTGAACTACGCTGGGTCTCGGGTTTCCTATGTTAGGATTGGGACGGATGACTGAAGGTCGGTGATCACTGCCAACATTCTGATTGGGCCTAAAGTTCGGCAGGAATCGTTGTGGTTGTTGAAAGTGTTGCTGTTGTTGGAATGGCGGTCTTATTTGGTTTTGGGAATTTGCTCCGAAATTGTTTTGCGTAAATGTCCTCTGTCGGCACTCATTACTGGTGTGTCCAAGGCGTTTGCAATTGAAGCATTGCTTTGGAGGTGGACCGGGATTAGATCTACGCGGAGGTGCTGTCGTGGTTTTATTCGTATTGTGAGTATGGAACTTTTGTAGTAGTTCAGTTGTAATTCTCTTCTAACCCTGTTTGTAGCTGTTAGTATGTTTGTCGGGTCACTTGCTCTAACTATTTGTCCTAGCTTAGGCTCAAGTCCCGTCAAAAGGGTGTTAAGAGTCATTGTCTCGACAAGTCGCGTCTGTGCGTTCTTTTCCTCTTGAGTAAAGCTCTGCTTATTGATTGAAGCGTACATTTTCGCTTCGTGAGTCTGTAGCCGTGTGATGAATGTCAATGGAGATTCGTTCGCTAGCTGTTTTAATCGTTGAAGGTCTTGAATCAACGAAGACAAGTCTCTCGAGTCTCCGAAATGATTCTCTAATAAAGTTCTTATTTCTGGCCATGTAGCCGGGTTACGTGAATTAATCAGTTCAGCCGCTCGACCGCGTAACTTATTTTTTATATGTAAACTTAAGAGAGCTTTCTGATTTCCTACGCACATATTGAAAGCTGTAGTGCATGAAAGAATGAATGTATTTAGAAAAATCTGATTGCCGTCAAACTCCGGGACGACCGAAAATATTTCGTTTAATTTGTATGGTTCAATTACGATAGTGTTATTTGAACCTTCTGGAAGGGCTCCAGTGTCGCTAATGTTACTAGCGTTTCCTGGCATTTTTTGTTTTTTTGATCTTAATATCATAAAATATTTCACGAAGGGTTTGAAATTATGGGAATAATGGGCAAGAGAACTGTGTATCTTATCCTTATAGCAATTAAATTAATTGAAATGAGAGAAAAAAACGAGATGATTCTTAATGTACCTAGAGTATAATCCACATTTATAGCTGGCTCTGTCTGTACGTCGGATGAGTGTTTCCGGCGTTGAAGAGGTCTTCTATAAATGGGCTGGTTGCTGGCTGCTGGGTTTGTTTTCCTCTTAAAGGTTTAGAAACCACCACACACAGTTGGGACTGCCTTGTTCTGATGTCTTCTGGATCACCTAGTTAGGACTGCCGTGTTCTGTTGTGTAGAAGGATCCCACTTCTGACACCAATTTTATATAACTTTTCACAAGATTTACTTTTTATAAAAGATTTATTCAATATTATAAAATTCAAAATGAAAACTAACATAGATTTGTTTAACAACTAAGATTCTTACTAACTATCTCGGAGCAACAATGCTCGTGTACTTATACTTAAATTAATGCACAATTAGCAATTTTAGTCACGTATGAGTTCATGTTCCCATGGCGATTCTTGCACGGTGTGTTATCTGAGAACACATGCTATGCTGCAAGTTGATATCCATGGATACTGCAAGTTCTGCGGAAAGTTCTTGGAATTGATGAAGGTTATTGTCAGGCGATGTACTTGGTATCCGGGAACTGCTAGGTCATCATAAAGTCCCATATAATATATATATATATATATATATATATATATATATATATATATACATATATATATATATATATATATATATATATATATATATATATATATGTATTTTTGTTATAAATGGATTAATGTGTATGAGATATATGTACCTATATATAGATGAGGGACTGGTCTTAACTGATTGTATAGTAATAACTTTTTGAATCATGGGTTTCCATAAACAATAGAAATATTTTGATCAACTTATTAGTGAAAGAAATTTAGTTGATCAAAGAGAATTATTCTCTTAATATAATTCACTTCATTATATGTTTATTTGAGATTAAATGTAGAATCTATTTATGAATGATTTTCATAACATTTACTGTTTTCGAAAATATGCATGTTGATTAGTGAGAGATATTAGCTTGTTTCTGGAAAAGTGAATGCTTTTCAAAATGTTCCATTCTCATGTAGTATAGTGAGAGAATATGATTTTATATATTATTTTAAATATTTATGAATGTTTGAAAGAGCATTAAAGAGCATTTTGTTCAAATCAAATCAAAGTCTAGGATTTCAAAACATCTATTTCACCCAAAAATTTGTTACGGTTTGGATTTTTTTTTTTTTTTTTTTGGGTTTTCGTCAACAGTTATTGTTTCAACTCCTTGTTTTAATTTTACAACAAACATTGTCATTGGAAAATTACTATCCTCTTAGTTGTACATTTCTTCCCCGCGAAATTTGAAATTCGCGCCTCAGAGTAGCAAAATCTGATACCAAGGAGAGTCAAAATTCAGAGTGGGAAATTCTCCGCCTACGAAATTCCGGTGGCCATTAGAGCTTCTGCTGTTGAAAAGTGAAAGACGTGGAGACGTAGTTTTCTTAATTTCTAGTGGTTTATCTAAAGAATTAGCTTGTCGTGAGTTTGTTGTTCGTATACTTCGAAGCTTTTGCTAATTCATATCGTCAGTGACGGATTCAGACCCTAGGAATTTGCGCACCTGGAGCGCTCGACATCGAGTCGGATTCTTAGAAAGCTATCTCCACCCTCATCTAAGTAGCCGCACAACATCTCAGGTACTGTTAACAATTTTTCTGATAATCGGAATGTAAGTGTTATTCTCATAGTCATAGTGCATGCACCACTTTAATTCCCACCAAGTGCACCTCGTGCACGTGCTCTCTTAGTCAGTCGTGATTTGAATACCTCGAGCTTAGACAAATCTGAATTTACAGGCTACTTTCGTGGGATCAATTTCATCAACGCCCGATTGCGATCTCCTAAAATTATTTCCTTAACAGTCTGCTGATAAGGAACCCGGTGGTACCTGTTCCCCCCTGAATGGTGATCGCATTATCTTCTCGCAGAGGTTCTAGATGCCCTTGATCGATATCCGAGAGCGTATACATCGACGCCGGAACAACTAGCTCGACACCATCTTCGAGTGGACGGCAAATGGCCTGGAGATTCCACACGATAAGTCGACACCTGTTGATATATGTATATTTTGTTTTGCTATCATTCACTCTTCAAGTGGTAATATTGAATTTGTAACAGTCATTGTGCATATTTATTTTATCTAGTGGGATAGAGCGGCAAAGATAACAAATATTTTACCAAAATTCGTACGTACCCTTTAGGTCATCACAGCCTTTCTTTATATGATCGATGTTTATATATATTTATATTAAGTTATATTTTATTCCAATTATTTCGACAACCAAGAAAGCAGCTGTTTTATTGGGTTTATGATTTACAGATGTCATTACTGTTACTTTTATCAACTCGATTTATTTAATTTCATTTTTAATAAACACACCAGACACAACTGATAATTCTGACAGATAGTTTGTTTAGATTTATATAATTTCTGTTATTTTTTTTTTGCGTTGTTTTTTTTTCTTGTACTTAGAACATAGTAAATATCTTTTCCAGTTTTTTTGTTTTATTTTGTTTAAAACAAAGGAAAAAACTGGTGGCGCCCTTACGGTCTGAGAGACCGACTTAACTAAGTTCACTGCCATCGGTAACCACCCAGAATTCACGACAGGCCTCCACTGAGCTAGGCCGGAGGTAGGTTTCCAAAGAAATATTTTGGACCGTAACAGAATTTTTGGCGCCCAACGTGGGGCCCGACTTGTTCCATTCTTCTTTTGTGGGTTTCTTTGGCAGTGGATTAGTCAGTTGTGGCTGGTGTTTATTTCTATTTTTTTTTTTTTTCTCTTCTTTCTTCCGAATTGGACCTCATCCATTTCATTATTTGTTAAGGGAGACTTGTTGCCTTGCTAGATCTTTTGTTTTTTGCGCACCACGATTGAGTTATCTAACGTGCACTGATTTGACATTATTCAATATGTCGTTACAACTTGTTAGTGGACACATCAACTATCTCACGCAGGATGAACTGATGTACGAGCTCAAAGTTCGTCGTCTTTCGGAGACTGGTACTGTCGATTCCATGCGTAGTTGGTTGCGTAGTTTGTTGCGGTTAGAGCGATCAGGGGCTGGTGTGAAACACGATGTACCGGGTACTTTTGATGAGGAGATAAGGGTTATCACTCAAAAGGTCGAAACGCTTAAGGCAGGGGTCACTGCTTTATCGGGAGAGGTGACTGACAGTACGTGCTTAAAGCTTAAGGCCCAGTTGGCTCATCTGTTCGGGCGCGTAAGTCGAGTTCCGTCCGCGGATACTGCGGAGAAAAAGAAGACGCGCTCGGGAATTATAGCTGAGGTGTTAAATATTAAAGCCGCATTGGAAGAAAAACTGGGCCGCGAATCCGAAATAAACTCTTCTGTACAATTTCATGCCAACTTAGCGACTCGGATTGAACTCGATGATAACCAGTCGGAAGACAATGACGTAGATCAGGACGAAGGACCGAATGTTTCGCGGCGGTCGGTTGTTTCGGGAATCGGAGTACCTTCGATTAAACCTAAAGATATTATCGCCTGGAACCTCAAGTTCACCGGCGAAGGCGAGTTGACCGTGGTAGCTTTCTTGGAAAAAGTCGATGACCTTTGTGGGGCCTACCAAATAGATAAACAATGGCTTCTACCAATGGCGATAATTTTATTCGAAGGTAAAGCTCGAGTTTGGTACAGGGCACACAAGGCTTCATTTAACAGTTGGAGTATGTTGACTAAGCGCCTGAGACACGCGTTTTTGCCTCATGACTACGATGATCGTCTATGGGACGAAATTCGTCAGCGAACGCAGGGATCGGACGAGTCAATAGATTTGTATGTTGCGCATATAACTAATCTCTTCGCGCGGCTGAGTACAAAAATACCGGAAGCGCTCATGGTCAAGACCCTCCGGAAGAATCTGACGCCATTCTTCCAAACGCATTTGGGGCTTGCGCGAATCACATCTGTCGTTGAATTGGTCGACCTATGCAAACAGCTCGAACGCTGTAAGGTAAGTGCGGAAGCGTACAAACCACCGGCCACTTCATATCATAAATTGGTTGAACCTGACCTCGCGTACCACCAACGCGGAACGAAGACGAATTCCTCTAAGATGGTTGATGCGGTAGATGCACGGATTACAGCGAGTTCTTCGAAGTCATCAGCCAAACCTATCACTTGTTGGAAGTGTGACAAGATAGGGCATCGCGCTTCCGAGTGTAGATCCAAACGAGGTGTAATGTGTTATAAGTGTAAAGCACCAAATGTAACGTTGAGGACGTGCCCAACATGTTCGAAACAGTCCTCGTCGGGAAACTAAAAGCAGGGTTTTTGAGTGGTCAACAAAGACCCTGCTCACTTGTCAATAAGACCAATTCTTCGGAACTTAGTCGCGTACAAATTATCCTCGATTACCTGCTACAGACAAATTCAGACGATCAACGACCTCATCTTGGGATTTCTTGTTATGGGATTGCTATGAAAGGACTTCTCGACTCCGGCGCAAGTACTACGATTCTCGGACGAGCAGGTCTCTCGCTCATAGAACATCTTCGACTGCCTATGCGGGAATCCTCGACCCATGCCTGTACTGTGGCGGACGGCACTTCGCATCCAATAATCGGTTTATTGTCGTTGCCAATAAAACTTGAACATAGAATAACACTTTTAAATGTGGCTGTAGTACCATCGTTACCGCACGTGCTTATCCTCGGCGTTGATTTCTGGATTCTCTCCGGTATCGTTCCAGACTTGAAAAACAAATGTTGGCATTTTACGTCCTCACCTACGGATTGTGCCGAAATTTTGGCGAGTCATCGGTTGAGTGCAGCTCAGCGCGATCTACTCGACTCGGCTGTTCAGCAGTATTTCAGCAGTATAAAAGGCGAACTCGGTTGCACAACAGCTGTCGAACACCAAATTGAGTTAGTCGACCATACACCGATCAAACAGCGCAATTATCCCGTGTCACCGCTGATTCAGGCCGCAATCAACGCAGAGCTAGATCGTATGTTGAAGTACGGCGTAGTTGAGCCATCGACCAGTGCGTGGTCGTCGCCAGTAGTGATGATCCGGAAAAAAGACGGGACTTATCGCTTTTGCGTTGACTTCCGGAAACTAAACAGGGTCACTAAGAGGGATGCATACCCTCTGCCACGTATAAGCAGCATCTTAGATCAGCTGAGTAACGCAAAATACCTGACCACCCTGGATATTAAGTCGGCGTATTGGCAGGTTCCTATTGCGCCGAATAGTCGCCAGTATACCGCGTTTGCCGTGAGTGGACGGGGCTTATTCCAATTTTGTCGACTTCCTTTTGGTTTGACCAACGCCCCAGCCATTTTCCAACGACTTGTGGACCAGGTAATTGGTCACGACCTTGAGCCCTATGTGTTTCAATACCTCGACGACCTCGTTATCGTTACGTCTACTTTTGAGGAGCATATGGACACCCTATCTAAGGTCTTCGAACGCTTGTCTTCGGCTAATTTAACTTTAAATCGGGAAAAATGTCAGTTCTGTCGGCCCAGTTTAAAATACTTAGGGTATGTAGTCGACTCCCAAGGACTGCATGTAGATCCTGAAAAGGTTTCGGCCATTCTTGATATTCCAGCGCCGAAGACGGTGAGGGGTGTTCGTCAATTTTTGGGCATGGCGTCATGGTACAGACGATTTCTGCCAAACTTCGCGAGCCTCGTTGCACCTCTGACCAGTCTTCTTCGTAAAAATCATAAGTTTGTCTGGACTTGCGAGTGTGCAGAAGCATTTCGGAAGGTCAAGGAACTTTTGATAACGGCACCGGTATTATACTGTCCAGATTTCGAAAGACCTTTTACCATCCAGACGGACGCGAGCGGTTACGGCATAGGAGCGGTGCTTACGCAGACTTATCCTGATGGCGAGCATGTGATCAGCTACGCCAGTCGTTCATTATCCGGCGCTGAAAGGAACTATAGTACTACTCAGCGAGAATGCCTAGCGGTCATCTGGGCGATCGAAAAATTCCGGGGATACGTGGAAGGTTATCACTTCACGGTAATAACAGACCATCACTCGCTTCTGTGGCTTCAGAGTCTACAGAATCCGGTTGGGAAGTTGTGTCGATGGGCTCTTCGTCTACAGGCCTTCGATTTCGAGATCGTGCATCGAAAAGGTCGCCTCAATGTCGTTCCTGACACTCTCAGCCGATCGGTATCTGCTTCGGAGGATTCACCACCGAAAATCGATGCGATCGATGCAGGATTGTTTACCGTGGCAGAACCTATCCGCGATCCGTGGTATATCAGGATGATGGACGCGGTTCGAGCGAATCCCTTAAAGTTAGACAAATGGCGTCTTACGGGCTCTCAATTGTTCAAATATCCGAACCTGCGTGACGGTGATGAGAACGATCCACTCTTGCTGTGGAAACGGGTAATTCCCAAAGAATCCCGCCTTCAAGTCATTAAGGATAATCATGATATGCCTGAGTGTGGGCACCTTGGAATGTATAAAACATATCATCGAGTAAAGTCTCTGTACTAGTGGCCCCAGATGCGCGCCGATATTGCTCGGTATGTACGTGGTTGTCGTACTTGTCAGTCGTCGAAACCTGAACAACTTGCTCCGAAAGGTCTTATGACACCGAATCCTGTTGCAGACCGACCCTGGAAAATCATATCGACCGATTTGATAGGCCCTCTTCCCCGCTCGAAACAAGGTCACAACTACATTTTAGTTGTGGTGGATACATTTTCCAAATTCGTTCGTTTTTTTCCGCTTCGTGCGGCGTCGTCTAAAGTTGTGACTAAGTTAATAGAGGAAGAGATTTTTCTCCTATTCGGTGCACCTCAGCTTATTCTTGCCGATAATGGTGTCCAGTATATCAGTCGCGAGTTTAAAAACCTAGCGCAACGCTACGGTTCGAAAATAAGGTACAATCCCGTTTATCATCCGCAGGCGAATCCTACGGAAAGGGTAAATAAAACACTGAAGTCTATGTTAGTTTCATTTATTAAGGATGCGGACCATCGAACGTGGGACGTAGAGATTAAGAAATTAGCCTGCGCAGTCCGAACATCAAGGCATGAAACCACCGGGTTCACACCGTACAAATTAAATTTTGGACGTGAATTCATACGATCGGGTCGTCTGTTCGGTGCACTGGAATCAACTGACGATGTAGAGTTTGGTGAACGGTTGGAGTTACCAGCAGATCAGTTGGAGGGGCATTACCAACTTGTTCATAAGCGTCTGCAGAAGGCTCAGCAGCAAAGCGCCCAACGGTATAATCTTCGACGTCGGGATGTTCAATTTGCCCCTGGTGACTTGGTGTGGCGTAAGAACTATCGATTGTCGGACGCCACAAACAACTACTCGGCATCCCTAGCACCACGATATGTCGGACCTTTCCGGGTACGTCAAAGAATCGGATACGGTACTTATGTGCTCGAGGGTGATGACAACTGCGGCCGACGACATTGGCACGTAAAAGACCTGAAAGCCTATACCGATAACTCCGATTAGCTTAAGCTGTCGATTCAATTAGTTTATGGATCATTCCTTCTCATTGGTTTATTTTCGATCAATCGCCAAGTTCTCTTGTTGGCGAGAAGTGAAATTTCTCGGAAATTTCCGATAGGAGGTAAGAGGAGAGTGTTACGGTTTGGATTTTTTTTTTTTTTTTTTTGGGTTTTCGTCAACAGTTATTGTTTCAACTCCTTGTTTTAATTTTACAACAAACATTGTCATTGGAAAATTACTATCCTCTTAGTTGTACATTTCTTCCCCGCGAAATTTGAAATTCGCGCCTCAGAGTAGCAAAATCTGATACCAAGGAGAGTCAAAATTCAGAGTGGGAAATTCTCCGCCTACGAAATTCCGGTGGCCATTAGAGCTTCTGCTGTTGAAAAGTGAAAGACGTGGAGACGTAGTTTTCTTAATTTCTAGTGGTTTATCTAAAGAATTAGCTTGTCGTGAGTTTGTTGTTCGTATACTTCGAAGCTTTTGCTAATTCATATCGTCAGTGACGGATTCAGACCCTAGGAATTTGCGCACCTGGAGCGCTCGACATCGAGTCGGATTCTTAGAAAGCTATCTCCACCCTCATCTAAGTAGCCGCACAACATCTCAGGTACTGTTAACAATTTTTCTGATAATCGGAATGTAAGTGTTATTCTCATAGTCATAGTGCATGCACCACTTTAATTCCCACCAAGTGCACCTCGTGCACGTGCTCTCTTAGTCAGTCGTGATTTGAATACCTCGAGCTTAGACAAATCTGAATTTACAGGCTACTTTCGTGGGATCAATTTCATCAACGCCCGATTGCGATCTCCTAAAATTATTTCCTTAACAGTCTGCTGATAAGGAACCCGGTGGTACCTGTTCCCCCCTGAATGGTGATCGCATTATCTTCTCGCAGAGGTTCTAGATGCCCTTGATCGATATCCGAGAGCGTATACATCGACGCCGGAACAACTAGCTCGACACCATCTTCGAGTTGACGGCAAATGGCCTGGAGATTCCACACGATAAGTCGACACCTGTTGATATATGTATATTTTGTTTTGCTATCATTCACTCTTCAAGTGGTAATATTGAATTTGTAACAGTCATTGTGCATATTTATTTTATCTAGTGGGATAGAGCGGCAAAGATAACAAATATTTTACCAAAATTCGTACGTACCCTTTAGGTCATCACAGCCTTTCTTTATATGATCGATGTTTATATATATTTATATTAAGTTATATTTTATTCCAATTATTTCGACAACCAAGAAAGCAGCTGTTTTATTGGGTTTATGATTTACAGATGTCATTACTGTTACTTTTATCAACTCGATTTATTTAATTTCATTTTTAATAAACACACCAGACACAACTGATAATTCTGACAGATAGTTTGTTTAGATTTATATAATTTCTGTTATTTTTTTTTTTGCGTTGTTTTTTTTTCTTGTACTTAGAACATAGTAAATATCTTTTCCAGTTTTTTTGTTTTATTTTGTTTAAAACAAAGGAAAAAACTGGTGGCGCCCTTACGGTCTGAGAGACCGACTTAACTAAGTTCACTGCCATCGGTAACCACCCAGAATTCACGACAGGCCTCCACTGAGCTAGGCCGGAGGTAGGTTTCCAAAGAAATATTTTGGACCGTAACAAATTTAGAGATTGATTAGTGAGAGATATCGGCCTTTTTTGAGTGAATAAATATCAGCGCACTTTCCAGAATAATCCTGTTTAACTTATGTGTGTCGTATTGTGAGAGAATATGATTACACTTATATAGAAATTAAATTATATTATATATATTTTTCTTTTAAATGTCAGCTTAAGCACAGAATTGAACTAATTTGGTCTATGTATGGGTATATATGTATGTATTTATGCCATATTCCTAAATTACATAATATTTTTTTTACACTGAACCTGTATCTGCCTTAATAATAATTTTAATTTAATTGTGCTCCTTGTTCAAATAGTTACAAATATATCAAGATCATTCAGTAATATTAATTTTTATCAACTAAATCTAGATACTTTCTAACTTAATATGTTACCATGACAAATATAAATAATGATATTTGTAATTGATGGCTATGAAATCTTTCCTGTTTTTAGCTAATTTACTCTAAAGTCACGATTGTAAGTTTTTTATAATACTATTAAGTTGTTGAAATAATTTTGTAACGATTTGTAGTTTGCCCTGAAGAAGAAAATAAACATTCTCGAAAGCTCGGCTTCAATCAAAGAATTTTATTGAATACATGACTGCATCCCCAAGAACATATTTTTATTTAATATAAAACCAGTCAAGAATACAAAATCAATATATATATATATATATATATATATATATATATATATATATATATATATATATATATATGTATATATATATTTGTCAAAACGCACTAAACTCTATGATTTGGTAGTCTGCCGAAGAATTTTTTTGGGGCTTAAAAAAGTGTACTCTTCTTGCTAACCAAGCTTTCGAAAAATTTATTTTCATCTTCAGGGCAAGGCTGGAATTTGATTGAAAACTTGTAGGACAGTATTTTCCAACATCAACTTACTTTTTCAAGAATGGAATTTTGAAAGGTAGTTTTGGCAAACAATTATCCAGCAAGTCGTCCATGACAAAAGCTGAAATAATTGGTGAGATAGTGGAACCCATAGGTGTACCACAAACTTGTCGGTATATCTCTCCTTGAAAAGTGAAGACAGTGCTGTCAAAAATGAACTTCAGTGCCGAAAGAAAAACTCAAGATTAAGACCACAACAGGATTGTATTTCATCCCAATGTTTTCTAATGCTGGACTCAGCAAGCTAATAGGGGATGTTAGTAAACAAAGATGAAACGTCAAGGCTGATCAATAATACATACTCCGGTGGTATTTGATAATCATTTATAAAGTCTGCGAAATGGAATGAATCCCGGACAATATAGTCATTCCTCTTGTTGAAAGCGTTCGTTAGAAGTTTAGTAATAAGTTTAAATAAGCCCGAGTTGGAGGTCCAATAGAAGAGATAATAGGTCTAAGCATTAAAGGTTCTTTATGAATTTTCGGTAAAGCATGAGCTTGCTGAGTCCAGCATTAGAAAACATTGGGATGAAATACAATCCTGTTGTAGTCTTAATCTTGAGTTTTTCTTTCGGCACTGAAGTTCATTTTTGACAGCACTGTCTTCACTTTTCAAGGAGAGATATACCGGCAAGTTTGTGGTACACCTATGGGTTCCACTATCTCACCAATTATTTCAGCTTTTGTCATGGACGACTTGCTGGATAATTGTTTGCCAAAACTAAGTTTCAAAATTCCATTCTTGAAAAAGTAAGTGGATGATATAATTCGCTCAATTCCTGTAGAATCGGAAAATATTGTCGTACAAGTTTTCAACGGTTATTATGCCAATCTAATTTTACCATAGAGAAGAAACATAATAACTCTCTGCCCTTCCTTGACACCAGATGTATCCGCACTGAAAATCAAACATTAATATTAGATTGGTATCAGAACCCAACGAGCAGTGGTAGGTACATCAATTATTATTCATATCACGATGAAAGAGTCAAAATCAATTTGGTTTTGGGGTTAAGAAATAGGATTAAAAACATATGTCACCCTACTTTAATAAACAAAAACATTGACAAATTATATCAAATATTACTTGATAATTCATATCCCACCAAACTTCTCCTCAAACTTTTATAAAGCAGTCCATCTTCTGACCAAAGCCAAATTTCAATCCAAAGAAGGCCATCTCAACAGGTCGGTTCATTACGATATTTCTCAATCCCTTGGATAAGAGAGTTCACTCCCAAGTTGATCGGAGTTATAAGGGATGTCCTGGCTAACAGTAAAGTTTCTAAGAGGAATGTGAACTTATTAGGCCGTCAGTTCTCTAATATTAAAGACAAAATACCTACCGGGAAAACCTGTAACGTTGTCTACAAAATTCCTTGTAACAACTGTGACCTAGTTTATGTTGGTGAAACAAAGAGACAACTTAATAACAGAATTATCTCACACAGGAGCGATTGCAAGCTAAGTAAACTGAATTGTGCTTTGGCCCAACACACACATGATACAAAGCACACCCCTAATTTCCTGGAAGCTTCTATTTTAGTGAATGAATCGCATCATACCAAAAAATTGATTCATGAGATGATCGAAATTAGTAAGGAACCCAAAGCCATGAATAAATGTTCCAATGTTCGTGGCTTGAGCTCTATTTATTCCTATTTGATCTCAAAATATTGTAGTAATCATCAGCAACAAACATCATTCATAAAGTATTGTGAAATGCCTATGTTCGGTCTTTATTCTAGTTATTTTTGGTCTTACTTTCTTAAGTGTGTATGACAGAACAATCACTTGTCTTATTGTCTTGCATTTTACCGGGATAAATTCGAAAATTTCAATTATTATTACCCCCAGTTTCAAATGAGAGAGAAAGATGTATTTTTCATGTTTTTAGAACAACCATTTTAATGAATTTTGTAAATAGAGCAATAAAAGAGAGAAAGAAAAAAGTTTATATGGCGTGCTCATCATCATCATTTAATTTTAAGAAATTTTAATTTTGTCAAATGTCTTAATGGGCAAAGGAAGTCCTTACTTTGTCCTTGCTCGTTTTTATTTTGTAACCTCGTTTTCAAAAGTAAGTTTGTAATATTTTGTATGTTGATTTGTTTCTTTTTCTTTGTGATAATCAAATTCCACCCTTATTTTATATTTTTTAGCCCTGAAGATGAAAATAAATTTTTCAAAAGCTTGGTTGGCAATAAGAGTATACTTTTTTAAGCCCCAAAAAAAATTCTTCGGCAGATTACCCAATCATAGAGTTTATATATATATATATATATATTTATATATATATATATATATATATATATATATATATATATGTATATAGATATTGTAACGTTTAACCCTATGCTAAACGTTGTGGGATGAGTTCACTTGCGTCAGAAATGTCATTGGTTATTTATAAATAAAAAAGTTATCTATTTAACTGCAACTGCAAAACTTCAAAGGTAACAGCACGAATAGAATTAATATTATTTGGTATTTCTTAGTGCACCAACTAATATCGTCGGTCCATTTTTTTGTAAGAAATATTTATTTATTAGAGCTTCCTTCTTTTAATTTCTACCTATTCAAAAGACTAGTAAATGAATATTCTGTATGTAGATTTTGTAAAATAATAGCTTATTCGACACACTCTATTAAATACCATACCAATTATTTATTTAAAATGATAATATTAGCAACTTGTATCATTGGAAAATAGTTCTTCAAAACCAACTCTATATTTTGTAAAAGCCCGTTTCTATTATGACAGCAACATCTCTTTTCCCATCAGTTCGTTATATTTTTATAATTTCAGTCCACCATAAAACTCTAAACAAGTTCTCTACCTTAAACTTTCATATTTAAAGTCTGGAACTCGGGAACAATGTATTGGAATCAATTCAGACATTGAAATACATGGTTGCCAATACTAGGGCTTCGTATCTATAGTGAAATAAATAGCTTCTTGAAAGAAAAATACGGGACTCGTAGTAACAGCAAGACGTAGGGTCAATTCGCCTGTTCTCGGCCAGTTAAGAGTTTTCCGAACTTCAAGAATCAAGCATTATTTTACCTGCAGTTATATTGGAATCAATAAAACATGAAGTGATTCGTGAATAATATTTTTACATAGATCTTACCTTTTATAACTGATTTATACAATAATTTAAATACAGGAATTAAATAATGTGAAAAAGTCACATTTAATCCCTTTTCGGACATGCTGTGCCTCAAGCCGGCCTGGAATAAACCTTCTTTCGACCATCGGTCGGGAAAAGGACCTTTCTTCGGCCGTCGGTCAAGATAACCATTTCTCCTCACTCTGGTAATTTACTCTTTAGGTACTCCGCTAACTACCTAACATGATCCATAAACAGGAGTGTAAGGTAGGCATAAAATAATATTTATAATTTCAAAATAAATTTAATTATCAGTCTCCACATCCTCTAAAAATAAATAAAATTCTTAAAAATCAAAAAATAAAGGCTAGAAACTTCCATCACATGGAAAGAAAATAATACTCTCAAAATCAAAATGAGTTATATAAATAGATAGGTACATACCTATACAGTCTTGTAAGAAATCTAACTAGACACGAGATCATGAGAAATGACAAAAAAATTAAAAATAAGTAACTAGACACAAGATCAAATAAAATGACATATAGATAGGTATATTTTGTAAACCGAACAAAAACTGGATTTTACATAACTAACACATTTCACATTTGTAATCTTTTTCTGCCGCTGCAGCATAAGACAATCCACTAAACAATTGAGGTGAAACCACCTCGGACAAAAGTCACAGCCGATGTTCTTATCTTCATCATCTTCGGCATTGCTAACTAATTCATGCTGGGACGAAGAACATTATATCGCCCTTTTCAGTTTGTCTGATTGATCTGGTTGTGCCACCAGCGTCACTACTAATTCTGGGAAATGTAGTGTTTTCTTCTTTGCACTGGTTTTTTCTCTCTTTGTGCCTTCTGTTTACTTTTAATGTCTTTTTTCAGCTGACGTTCCTCTTTTCTTTTTTTCTATATTTTTTCTTGATATGGCACTGGGTAAATTCATTTTATCCTTTTTTTTTCTATCCTGAACTTGAGGAAATCTCAAATGCTGTTTGAATGCATTCTGAAGTGATAGTGGTTCTCGTTTGTTGTTTTCCAGTATAGAGTCTGAAATACCTTCCACAACTGGTATTATCAAGGATTCGGGGACAGTAACTGCTGTTACCTTTTCCTTGACTGGTTCACTCAATTTAAAATCAAAGCATGATATTTCAGATTTTGGTGACAGTCTTTGCAACTCTGATCCTAATTGGTGCATCACTATTTCTGAGAAATGATTGTTTGTTTCTTCTATATTTATACGTATCTCTCCTTGCTCATTCGGATTAGGCAAAATCGACGCAGATGTAAAGTTATTCTGAGGCTCAGAATCCATAGGCGACTCCAATGTATTCGGTGCACTTTCCTGAAATAGTTTCAATTATTATTTTATGGAAAACAGGATGCGCTCCTATCACTTAACTCCAGTTCAACTGTTTTTCTCAAATCGTTAGGTTTGGTAAAATTTGATATTTGTGTTGGTAGAGGCTGAGGCTGTTTCGTGATCTTCATCTTCTTAAGTCTACCCGATTCCCAGCATTACCAATTTGATGCATCTCCTCATAAAACTTGATTTCATTAAGGATTTCTTCTGGATTGATGTCGTAGCCTTCCAGATTACTACTTATTTTCCCTATAACATCTTCTGCTGATCGGAAATGTTCATAATTGAGAATCACATCTTCTCTTTCAGTCATTTTTGTTGAGTTCGTTCCGTGCTGTTGCTCCAAAGGGTTCCTGACACATTTACTATAATCTACATTGTTAGGATTAAATGGAAACAATCCACATCTTTTGAATCCATTCTTGATAGAAATCACCATAACTGAAGATTCAAGTGCTTCACTGAAAACCTTACAAAAGTTCACTTTTGTAATTGCTCGATTTACATTTTCAGTTTTGCTATGCCATCTCGCTACTGTGTTTTTCCACTGTTGTTTGAGTGGTTTGAAAAACTCACATCTGCAGGTTGTAGCATGTGTGTTGTGTTTGGTGGCAATGCGTATAGCAGTATTTGGTTCGAGTCACAAAATTGGCTTAGTGGTAAACTCATGTGGGATTTATGCCCGTCTACTAAAACTATAATAGGTCTCGTGATGTTATTTTCAGTTACCCATTTATTAAAATTATTAGCTATATATTCGTAAAAAAAAGACCTTATTCATCCACTCTCGGACTTGCCAAGTTCCCATGATGGAGGCATGCTGTCCATTATAGTTTTAGGAGGTCTAACGTAAGGAAAAATTACCAACGGAGGACACATCTTTCCATATGCTGTGAAAACTACTAGGACTGTTACGTTTTCCTTTTCGTTACCAGTTTTTATTTTATATAAATTCTTATAACCTCTGGGTCCCAGCACTTTGCCTGTCTTGGGACAAAGTGGAAATCCAGACTCGTCGCCATTTAGAATCCTCGATGGATCTTCCAAGATGTCAATGCAGTTATTCTTAATGAAAAACATATTTAGGTTTCGAAATCATAGCCTTATACATTCCTCTGTAACAAGTGCGCGTGCTTTATTAATTCCTTCAGCTTCTCGAAAAGATAGTTCTGGATGCCGCTTTCGAAAATTCTGGTACCACTTTTGCCCAGGTTTGCCGTTCTTAAACATTTCGGATTTTCCAGAGTCTTTCAAAATATGTTCGACGGTATCTATCAAATCCTATTTCCTAATGGGAAATAAGCACTTTGCTATATTTACAACTCATCGAGCAACATAGTCCTCACCACTTACAGTGAACCGGGGTGGAGGACCTGTTTTCATGGGTACACATGGCACCTTTCCTTTCAAGTGATCTCGCAAAGTTGCTCTTAGGACACCGATCTCTCTGCTTGCTTTTCTTAAAGCCATACCATTCTTTTCTATTTATGCAAGAGCCAATTTGAGAGCCTCTTGAAGAATAAGTAAACATTTTTCTTTCAGTTTTTTGGACTTGATTTTTTTATCAATTGGTTTTTTCTTATTGGGAGCCATCTAAAAAACAAATAAGAGTTGAAACAATACATGGACGAAAAAGGATCCCGTTGTTAGCCGCGGAAAATATATGTAAATAATTGGGTGGTGGAGAAAACGACAGCTGAAATCCCTTTCTCGGCCGTTAGAAATCCCGTTACTATACCAGCAAAATAAGAGAAAAATTAGTGGCCGAAAACTGGGTGGCTAATTCAATATAGTTTTTGCAATAATGATAGACACTTCGTAGCATTGGATTATTACATTAAATAGAAAAGAGAAGAAATATAAAGCATAAGCTGTAAATGGCTTTCTACCGCCTGGCTGAAAAAAGGATTCATTGACTTTTCAATATGCCGGTTACCAGTCAGACAGTAATTGTTATAATTTGATATAAAATATGTTTGATTTTGTATTAGAACAATAGCCTGTGACATAATCATAATATCATATCATATCATATCATATCATAAGAAATCAAAAAGTATTAAACAATTCATCTATAATCAAATATACTTGAAGAGAGATTTATTTTCACAGGTTCTGACAGGAAGGAGGCTGAAAACGGATATACACTTTTCTACGTAATATTTTGTTAATTACCACTGTTTTCGCGAATTTATTAGCATACTGGCCCAAAATAGGATACGGCCGGCTAACAGGCGAACTGACCCTATAGCGTATATACACATAAAGTCCCTATATATGAAAGTCTGGACAGATACATTAACGGGGTGCGTGTAAAAGAAAGAAGTCGCTGTCCTTTACATAATATTTAAATGGCGGCTGTCATAACTTACGACGTCTGAGGTCTCATGAAATGCAATATTTCAGAATCACAGATTATGAAGTTCAGGTTCATAGATAAATAAAGAGTATGGAGTTATAGAGTAATAGGTTAGGTATATATATTTACTCTATGATATAAACAAATGTTGAAGTAGGTAATTGTCGTGAAGTGAAATTAATAATATATTGTTAAACGAATTTATAATAGTAGGAAATAGCTTGTTATATTGACTTATTCTTTTAAGAAAATGTTTGTTGATTGCTATGTTGCAAAAATAATACGAACAATGGAAATAAGACATACATAGCATCCTTCCCTATGGATAAAGCTAGAATAAATATTTGGATACAAAAATTTGGAATAGAATCTACATCATCCAAGGGTTTAGTTTTATACGAGGTATTTATTGTGTTCTTCCGAATAATAACATTTTTTACACATGATAACAATGTAATGTCCTTAGTTTCAAATAAAATTCATTTAGTTATTACTTAATTATATCTACATTTCTTTAAATCTGCTGTGAGGTTTATACGTAAAAGTATTGAAATTTACAAAAACAATAATATTTAAATTCAAATTTATGTGAAAGAGGTTAGAAATTGGAATGTATTAAAAAATTAACCTTTAAATAAATTGTGGTTTCCCGTGCTTGTTTCATTGGTGCCGCAATTTAAATATTATTTGGCTGTAGACCAATCCCGCGAACGACCCGATCTGCAGTGGGATTCTCATTCATGAACTTGGGATGTCGCGTCCCGAGTCGAGAGAACACTATCTAGTCAGTATCCAGTGAGACTCTGATTCACGAACTCGGGACGTTAGGTACCGAATGGACGTTTTAGCGATTCTCATCTGTTCTCATCCGTTCACGCATTCGATAGATCCCGAGCTGATCTGTCAAATCTACTCGGGACCTAATGATGTACCGAGTTGATAAAAAGTAGAGTAAAGACAATAGACATAATTTTTGTATTTACATTCTACATAAAATTATTTGGTTGTTTGACGTCGTCGTGTAATGTTTTTTTATTTTAGGGTTTATTTTATCAGCAATAATGTCTTCTAAAATTAACGAGAAATATTTAAATACTGTATACTATGTACAATCTTCTCCGATCACCCTCTGATTTGAACCTGTAGCATAAAAATTTAATGCAACTAGTATTTTCATTTCAACAGAAATGCCCGAACGATACATATTTTTTAGATATACTGTCAAGATCTGACATTATTATTATTATTGATCGCCTTCATCGAAATGTTTTATTTTCGCGACGTATATCTTCATGTCGTAACATTTCATAGAAAACTGTTAATATGTTTAGTATTTAACAATATCAATATACGAAACTGAAAAAAGGAGAAATATGTCAAATATGCGTGAAAAAACTAAATATAGTTTTCATTTGTTGTTGTTATATTGTTATTACCTTCAAAAGACTCGTAGCCAATCGGTACTACGTACTACGACTCGGGAGAGCGACGTCACTACGTCTCCTACACGGTGACAAACTAGCATAGGATTCTTAGGCGGTAAACGTACCTAAACCCTACTGTGATACATCACGCAACGGTGACATACTGAGATAGTATTTCTAACTTGTTACGCTTTAAAAAGCACTTGAAACCCTACTCCATGTAGTTGGTTAATATCGCACAATGCCGACAAGTGCAGTTTCTTCAAGTTCCTAACACGAACAGGTGGCGATTCGGTCAGTCTGTCAAATTAGGTACGCAAAAACCTATAAGTGGTGTGTTATATAGGGATTAAAAAAGTGCTAAAATGGAAAAGACTACTGAAACCCTACTTAGTTCATTAACAGTGGACTATCGAGTATTAAAATTGAAATGTCAAGGTTGTGAAAGCTATACTTTATCTTTTCAATGCTCGCTGAGTGGTGAAAATTACGATGAAAAATGTCATAATTTTATAAAGAATTTTTCCAGTAAGACTTCGAGTAATTGGATTGTTGAGAAATGCGTTCGAAAGGCAAATCGGTTTGAATTTCGCAAAAGATATTTATGCCAACTTGCATTAAAAAACAAAGTGCAAAATAAAAAGAAAGGAGTGACACGTAACTATAACTGTCATGCAAGTATCAGCATTAAGTTTCTAAAACAAACTCCGCATACTTTAAAGAAATCTAAATCACTAAGGGATGGGCTGCACATTCTCATAGATATAGATTATGTCCACAATCACAGGTTACGCGTTGCGCAGGCTTACAACCTTTTGCGTTGCAGTGATGATGTCAAGGCTTTGTTTGAATCATATTTTGAATCAGGTATGAGCCCTGCAGCAGCCAAAACATTCCACGAGATGGATTTGGCTCAAACTGATGACACGGGGATTGTAGAATCATTGGCAAATGCACAGAAAAATCCAACGGAATCACAGGTTAACTATTTGTATACAAAATGGCAAAAACAGCGATATATTAGTAGCGCGACTGAAATTTTAAAGAAAAGGCAGGCAGATCTTCCAGAAGGAGAATTATATATAAAAGAAAATCCTACTATCATCGTCATTAATACGCCTATTATGAAGAGAATTGTTCAGGGCGGATTTGCTAATGAAATTGTTTTTATAGATTCCAGCTCATCTTGTGACCAGAGCAACACATGCGTGACATTTTTCTTTGTCCCTACCAAAGTTGGAGCTGCACCAGTTGCCGTAGCCTTCCATACATGTCAAACTGAAATAAATTATTTGATGGTATTTAATGCTGTAAAAGAAACATTGGAAAAAAATACTCAAGTGTCATTTTCGCCTTCAGTTATAATGACTGATGATTCCTCAGCAATGCGAAATGCCCTTACAGTAGTGTTTCCGAAAAGCAGTCTATTATTGTGCATTTTCCATGTGACTCAGGCACTATGGCGCTGGCTCTGGTTAAAAGACAACAACATTCCTAAAGAGAATCGCAGATTAATTATGAATATGTTTCGCGACATTATGTTCTCCGAGACCGAAGATAAAGCTAATGACTGTTTTACAAATATGAAGAATCACGATGCAGTAAGTACCAATGCGAAAGTTACGAAGCATTTAAAAGACTTGTGGGAGAGACGTAAAGAATGGGCGTTAGCCTTTCGCCAATGTATGTTACACAGAGGAAACAACACAAATAATTTTTGTGAAGCCTCTATAAGAATATTTAAGGACATCGTTCTTCAGAGATGCAAAGCCTTTAATATGTGTGCTTTGGCAGATTTTGTTTTCAAAACATTTGAGACATATCACAGAAAACGATTATTACATTTTGCTAATTCAAGATCTCGAAAAATGACACTAGATTACGAAAAATTCTTTGAGAAATCAAAAAACGTTACTGAAGTCTCACAAGTCGATGAAAAAACATTTAATGTCCAGAGCGAACGAACCTCAGAGCACTATGTAGTTGATAGTGAAATTGGCTTCTGCACTTGTTCAAGTGGTAGCGGTGGTCGCTTTTGCAAACACCTACTGGCGGTTGAGAAAAAGTATGGTGTTATGTTTAAATCTTCCCTACTGCTATCTGAAAATGATCGTCAGGAGCTTGCTTATCTGGCAGTGGGCAAAAAAGTCTCGTTGTCTTTTTTTAAAGACATCAATGCGCGTGACCAAGAAGCATCATCATCAAATCAATGCACATCTGGTGAAGCGGAGGATATCGACAAAATCATTTCAACAGCACAACATTTTTACATACCTATTGACCAAAAAGGCGTTGACAATTACGCCAAAACAGTTCACAAAATAAACGATCAGTTTGAACGCATCCATGAGATTCTACAAAATGACGTAAATACGTGCAACATTCCACAGTTACAGGTAGGAACTACTTCTAGTTTAGGAAATGTTTAGAATTGATAAGTATAAATTTATATTACTATTTTACAGAAATTCGCTGCTGTACTAGAATCTCTGCAGACCCCATCACAAATCATGTCGTTTATGTGCCAGAAAACGGTGGGTAGGAGATCAAGAAAGATCAAAGTGCAGCCAACATCCATTGCGCGCCGAAAAGACAGAGGTATATCAGGTGGGAGAATTCAAGCTGGTCGTCCTGCAAATTTAGAAACTCAACGTGGAAAAAAACGACCGCATAATATTGCTTCAAATATTGAAAATAACGAACCGTGTGCCAAAAAACATTGAATAAACACATACAGAACACAACTAGAGTTTTATAAATAATGTTAATATATTAGCGTATTTAATTAAAATTGGTTACGACGATCTATAATTGTACTGACGTTGCATTTCAATATCTGTACGCTGCGAAAAGCACCATAAATGCTACTCTCATACGGTACGATCTGAAGCTTGATTGAAGTAGGATTTCAGGGCGTTTACCGCCTAATAATCCTATGCTAGTTTGTCACCGTCTGGGAGACGTAGTGAAGTAGCTTTTCTATTTACGCGTCCCGGGTAATGAGAATCTTCATGCTGGTAGCATGTTTAGAGTTTAACGATATCAATATATGAAACAAAAAACAAAAATTAGGGCTTAAAAATATGTCACATATGGGCGAAAAAATTAAATATAGATTTGTATTTGTCATTAAGCTCCAAAGATTCGTAGCAAATCGGTACTACGACTCGGGAAATATTCAGAATCACTTCATCTCGGTACCGAGTTGGCTACCGAACGGTATATACCTAGTCGGGACGTAACGTCCCGAGTAATGAGAATGCCCATGCTCCAGACTTTCATATATAGGGACTTTATATACACATAGCGCGCTACGCCCTCTGCAGTGAAAGGCAACGAGCTAAGCCTGTATAAATTGCGATAATATCATGATTTATAAGTCCCTACCATTCTTTGTAAAAATCGTTAGATGGACCCACATGTCAAATCGTAAAACCGAGCCGGGTGTCGGATGAACAGTGAAATATATCATTTCGGGCTTCCTAATGCACTTTTATACGTATATATATATATATATATAGTCAATATAACAGGCTATTTCCTACTATTATAAATTGGTTTAACAATATATTATTAATTTCACTTCACGACAATTACTTCAACATTTGTTTATATCATAGAGTAAATATATATACCTAACCTATTACTCTATAACTCCATACTCTTTATTTATCTATGAACCTGAACTTCATAATCTGTGATTCTGAAATATTGCATTTCATGAGACCTCAGACGTCGTAAGTTATGACAGCCGCCATTTAAATATTATGTAAAGGACAGCGACTTCTCTCTTTTACACGCACCCGTTAATGTATATGTCCAGACTTTCATATATAGGGAATTTATGTGTATATACGCTATAGGGTCAGTTCGCCTGTTAGCCGGCCGTATCCTATTTTCGGCCAGTATGCTAATAAATCCGCGAAAACAGTGGTAATTAACAAAATATTACGTAGAAAAGTATATATCCGTTTTCAGCCTCCTTCCTGTCAGAACCTGTGAAAATAAATCCCTCTTATGCGATACGAAGCAACTTCAGTGCTCTGTCAAAGGTGCCTGTGTTCCATGCCAAGCTTACTTTGAGAGCGAATAGTAAGTATATTTGATTATAGATGAATTGTTTAATACTTTTTGATTTCTTATGATATGATATGATATGATATGATATTATGATTATGTCACAGGCTATTGTTCTAATACAAAATCAAACATATTTTATATCAAATTACAACAATTACTGGCTGACTGGTAACCGGCATATTGAAAAGTCAATGAATCCTTTTTTCAGCCAGGCGGTAGAAAGCCAGTTACACCTTATGCTTTATATTTCTTCTCTTTTCTATTTATTGGAATAATCCAATGCTACGAAGTGTCTATCATTCTTTTGCAAAAACTATATTGAATTAGCCACCCAGTTTTCGGCCACTAATTTTTCTCTTATTTTGCTGGTATAGTAACGGGATTTCTAACGGCCGAGAAAGGGATTTCAGCTGTCGTTTCCTCCACCACCCAATTATTTACATATAATTTCCGCGGCCAACAACGGGATCCTTTTTCGTCCATGTATTGTTTCAACTCTTATTTGTTTTTTAGATGGCTCCCAATAAGAAAAAAACAATTGATAAAAAAATCAAAGTCCAAAAAACTGAAAGAAAAATGTTTACTTATTCTTCAAGAGGCTCTCAGATTGGCTCTTGAATAAATAGAAAAGAATGGTATGGCTTTAAGAAAAGCAAGCAGAGAGATCGGTGTCCTAAGAGCAACTTTGCGAGATCACTTGAAAGGAAAGGTGCCATGTGTACCCATGAAAACAGGTCCTCCACCCCGGTTGACTGTAAGTGGTGAGGACTATGTTGCTCGATGAGTTGTAAATATAGCAAAGTGTTTATTTCCCATTTGGAAATAGGATTTGATAGATACCGTCGAACATATTTTGGAAGACTCTGGAAAATCCGAAATGTTTAAGAACGGCAAACCTGGGCAAAAGTGGTACCAGAATTTTCGAAAGCGGCATCCAGAACTATCTTTTCGAGAAGCTGAAGGAATTAATAAAGCACGCGCACTTGTTACAGAGGAATGTATAAGGCTATGGTTTCGAAACCTAAATATGTTTTTCATTAAGAATAACTGCATTGACATCTTGGAAGATCCATCGAGGATTCTAAATGGCGACGAGTCTGGATTTCCACTTTGTCCCAAGACAGGCAAAGTGCTGGGACCCAGAGGTTATAAGAATTTATATAAAATAAAAACTGGTAACGAAAAGGAAAACGTAACAGTCCTAGTAGTTTTCACAGCATATGGAAAGATGTGTCCTCCGTTGGTAATTTTTCCTTACGTTAGACCTCCTAAAACTATAATGGACAGCATGCCTCCATCATGGGAACTTGGCAAGTCCGAGAGTGGATGAATAAGGTCTTTTTTTTACGAATATATAGCTAATAATTTTAATAAATGGGTAACTGAAAATAACATCACGAGACCTATTATAGTTTTAGTAGACGGGCATAAATCCCACATGAGTTTACCACTAAGCCAATTTTGTGACTCAAACCAAATACTGCTATACGCATTGCCACCAAACACAACACACATGCTACAACCTACAGATGTGAGTTTTTCAAACCACTCAAACAACAGTGGAAAAACACAGTAGCGAGATGGCATAGCAAAACTGAAAATGTAAATCGAGCAATTACAAAAGTGAACTTTTGTAAGGTTTTCAGTGAAGCACTTGAATCTTCAGTTATGGTGATTTCTATCAAGAATGGATTCAAAAGATGTGGATTGTTTCCATTTAATCCTAACAATGTAGATTATAGTAAATGTGTCAGGAACCCTTTGGAGCAACAGCACGGAACGAACTCAACAAAAATGACTGAAAGAGAAGATGTGATTCTCAATTATGAACATTTCCGATCAGCAGAAGATGTTATAGGGAAAATAAGTAGTAATCTGGAAAGCTACGACATCAATCCAGAAGAAATCCTTAATGAAATCAAGTTTTATGAGGAGATGCATCAAATTGGTAATGCTGGGAATCGGGTAGACTTAAGAAGATGAAGATCACGAAACAGCCTCAGCCTCTACCAACACAAATATCAAATTTTACCAAACCTAACGATTTGAGAAGAACAGTTGAACTGGAGTTAAGTGATAGGAGCGCATCCTGTTTTCCATAAAATAATAATTGAAACTATTTCAGGAAAGTGCACCGAATACATTTGAGTCGCCTATGGATTCTGAGCCTCAGAATAACTTTACATCTGCGTCGATTTTGCCTAATCCGAATGAGCAAGGAGAGATACGTATAAATATAGAAGAAACAAACAATCATTTCTCAGAAATAGTAATGCCCCAATTAGGATCAGAGTTGCAAAGACTGTCACCAAAATCTGAAATATCATGCTTTGAATTTAAATTGAGTGAACCAGTCAAGGAAAAGGTAACAGCAGTTACTGTCCCCGAATCCTTGATCATACTAGTTTTCGGTATTCGGAATGTACCGTCCCGGGTAATGAGAATCTTCATGCTGGTAGCATGTATAGAATTTAACGATATCAATATATGAAACAAAAACCAAAAATTTGGGCTTAAAAATATGTCACATATGGGCGAAAAAATTAAATATAGATTTGTATTTGTCATTAAGCTCCAAAGATTCGTAGCAAATCGGTACTACGACTCGGGAAATGTTCAGAATCACTTCATCTCGGTACCGAGTTGGCTACCGAACGGTATATACCTAGTCGGGACGTAACCTCCCGAGTAATGAGAATGCCCATGCTGTCCAGACTTTCATATATAGGGACTTTATATACACATAGCGCGCTACGCCCTCTGCATTGAAAGGCAACGAACTAAGCCTGTATAAATTGCGATAAAATCATGATTTATCAGTCCCTACCATTATTTGTAAAAATCGTTAGATGGACCCACATGTCAAAACTGTGAAATTATACACGTAGTTTTTGCGAAACCCGATTTGGGCCTCGTAAAACCGAGCCGGGTGTCGGATGAACAGTGAAATGTATCATTTCGGGCTTCCTAATGCACTTTTATACGTATATATATATATATATAGATATCTTTCTATCAAACCCAGGCCACTATATATTTCATACTATACTGAACCACCCTTCAAATATTAATGAAAAATATTTTTGACAATTTTGACTTCATTCATATGCTCAAGTATAACCATTTATCATAATATACATCCGCTAAAACATTTCCTTCATTATTTTCGCTATTCTTATATATAGACTCATTTTTGTGCAGTCATGAGCCTCTAGATACTTATATCCAATTTGAGCCAAATATACAACTTTATGGATTTGAGTGGACAAACCTGACTCGTGCGTTGTTGCCAAACTTCATACTGCTCATAATTTGGCAAAGTTTGCATATATGTATGTATCATTTTATATTCAATATAATAAATCAATTTTCAGTGCCCATGGGAGTCTTTGTGGAGGGTTCCATACCTGAAATTCTATTGTATATGGCTGGATTTTGATGGTCTTTTTACCATGTATGTACTTATGTAGAATGATATTAGAATATAAATAAACTGGTAGCGGCTGTAAGTGTGACTGGGCCTCCTATTCTCTTCTCTTCTCTCTTGGTGTTTGTGAATGGATCTGGGGTAGGTGTTCGGATTTGTTCTATATGCGAGTAGGACTCTGAGGTAGAAGGATTCCAAACTCAAAGCTTTTATGACTTAATGGGTTCGTACTACAATCTTCCAAAAAATATGCCCGAGATGCTTGGTAAAACAGCTAGTAATAATAATAAAACAGAAACGGGAAACGTATTAGGTAGTAGGTAGGGTATTAGGTAGGTGCAATGAGTTTTCCTGTATAAAAGTCCTATACAACTGATTTTAGGGAAGTCATTCTATTAAATAAGCCGAAATGTTCTTCTAAAAATATATTTACTTCACTCTCCTTAGGACTTAGAACACTTTATGTCGTCACAAAAATTTTGCAATAATTTTACAAGCGTCCGTGGTTGTTTCATAAGTGTTAAATTTGTTCTTGTCTGGGAACATACTCATTATTAGAATTTATAGTTATGATATCGTTGGTGGTCTGTACCGCCTCATCCGGTAATCGTTCATCTAGAATATAATCTATTTTAATGTTTTCGGAAATATGAGCTAAATCAAATGTTTATATTATTTAAGTCTAAGCCCTTATATTTTTCTAATCCTCCTTGAGATGCAAGAAGTAACAATTTAGATAGTTTTGCTCTCTGGTAGGAACTATCGGAAAGTCTATAAAGATTACAATGTCTCTGACGGGCCCCATGAATCTAGATAGTTGTTGTCACTCTCACTCACTCAGAAAACTACAGTTACCAAATGTTTGCGTAATCTAGTAGCGCTTATGGATTTTGGATTGTTCATACCACTCTTACTACTGTTTATACAAAACTTTGGCACCGTCTATAAAATTATTGCCTGTTGTATGAATTATATAGTCATTATTATTGCCCCTTATATACAGGGTGATATTTTTAACGTTCCCATTAGAAGATTTTCACTTATAAATCGAGACAAAAATATGAAAATTTGATCATGACTATAATCAATAATATTTACGAGATGGTGGAATTTCCGGTTACAATGGAAATTAGACTAAATTTGTTTTACTTCCCTCAATAAGAGAAGATTATATTCACGCAAAAAACTGACCTCGAAATTTTGGCTGATATTTACGTTTTGTGGTTCCTAGATCACGAAAATCATGGTATCTCAAGTCCGTCGGTCTGTCTGCCTGTCGGCTTGACATAGGACAACGAATTTTGGTATGCATATTGAAGGACTACCGGCGACGCAATGTAAGAGTTTTCGTTAATCATATATACAAAATATTAATTGTCAATATAAGAACGGTAGAAGCGACGAGGTTGTTTCCATGAGCAGAAAGATGTAAGTTATTCAGGTCGATAAAGATACATTCTCGAAGCGGGGTGGTTTCTCGAAGGAAGTCATAGGCAAAGGCTTTTACCATTTTTTTAAAAATGAAAACCCCTGTTTATTATTAGATATTTGAATTCCGCGTACTTATTTATATATGAAAAGCCCCAGTTGTTATAAGTTATCTGTCATAGTTTTTGACCTATGTCAATTTTACTGCAAAAAGTTCTCATGACAGAATGTCTATTTAAAAATTCATATCCCTCTTATTGTCAACAGGAAAAGCAAAAAGTTGTTTTTGATCGGTCTTGTTAACCACACCAAAAAAAAAACGTTAATGACAAAAATTAGACAACAAAACTTTTCTTAATAATCGTCATTAGGTAGAAAATTGAATTTTAGGGGAACTGCACTCTATTATGTTTTTTTTAAATCAGAAATACGATATTTGAGATTTTTTGCAATTTTCTATGCGAATGTCTTTTTTACGAATTTCTAAAAACATAAAACAATCGCTGTTACTGATACCACGTTTTAGCTGTCGAAATGATAGTTTTGAAAGTTGAAGTAAAAAACCTCTGTTACAAAAATTCAAATGAATCAGTATTTGCTTCAAGATTGGAGGTGGGGAAATACAGGTCCACGACTTTCGCCACCACTTTCGCCGGATATGACACCACTTGATTTCTACTTGTGTTGGAGAGTCAAGGAAGAGCTGTATAAAATAGAACCTAGATCTCTATAGGATTTAATTGAGAAGATGAAATAAGAAGAGCCACAAATTATGCCGTCCAGGAATGTTTTGTTGAATGCTGAAAGCAAACCGGTGGACACACAGAGCATATCTTGTAGTTTTGTTTTTGTAATTTGTTTTTTGAGTTCTTACGTTTCATCAATAAATGATTTGTAGGTAAGGTAATAAAAGTGTCCTTAATTATAAACTCGATGCTAAATATCAAAACATTCACTTAATTATTTTGTTCAACTTGGGTTATTATTTTAATTCTACTGTTGAGTGGATATTTGTTCCAGAAGAATGAAAATTGGCTTAAGAATGAAAATGTATTCTTATTCATTGGAGGTAGATACCTAACTCAAAATATTTGGCAATAAATTCACGACGGGTTCTTTCCACTATTCTGTCACAACTTCCGTACATAGTAAACAGATCAAAAATGACACCTTTTCATTTGGGTTTTTGTAACAGACCTTTACTTCAACTTTCAAAACTATGAATTTAATAGCTAAAACGTGGTACCAGTAACAGCGATTATTTTACGTCCAAAGTCACTTAGTCATTCGTAGAAAAGGCATTCGCGATAGAATTTTTTTTAAATCTCGAATATCTTCTTATAACCTGAAAAAATATAAGATTGTGCAATAAACAGTCCCCTAAAATTCAATTTTCTACTAAATGACGATAGAAAAATAGGTAGGTATGTGCTGCTATTATGAAAATTAGAATTTTTTAACTTTTGTCATTGACGTCTTTAATATTGTAAAATTTAACCCGGTGCAAAACGTGGTGGGGTGAGTTCACTTGCGTAATTCTCAAAAGTTCGCAAATTGCTTTCAATGGTTTATTTTTAACACTCTGTACACGACCTTCTGTTGTAGTACAACTGTCACAACTTGTCACTTTCGCTTTTTAACGACTAATGGCTTATGTCTCCAATTGACTAATCACTAAAACTTTTACTTTATATATCTGGAGCTTGATATGACATTCATCGAGAATATTCTCTGGCTGTTCCAAAATTCAAAACATTAGCCTGGCCAGGGTTAAAATGGCCATCAAAAATTGATAGACATATGGACTCAATATAGGAATATGATATTGACTTATGACATAATTTCAGCCTGGCCAGGCTAATAATTTGTATTTAGGAACACAATGTCTATGATTATCTAGACGCACAAAATAATATTCTAGAGCCTTGTCAAACTGACAATAGTATGACAAATTGTACCTCACATATTGTTTCTGGAAGGATCGAGAATAAATCTACTAATTCTAGATGTAATTAATGAACTACATAACCAACAACTACTATAGTAAACAAGGTAGTAAAAATAAATAGAGACTAAACAAATAATAACCCTAAGTACATGACTACATATCCACGTTACAATATTTTTTTGCAGTGTTAAAGACAATTCTATACAATAATATTGTAATGTGTAAGGGGAACAGCCGCTGGTATTGGCTACAAAGTGGCGGTATCCGTTTGAAGTAAGCGCGAGATATAAACTGTAGTTGGAAATATCGAAAGCGGCGTTGACAAAGAGAGCGACGGCAGCATGCCGGCATCTACTCTTAAAATGCCGACAAAGGAATTTCGAGAAGCGTCCAGTGGTGGCTTCCGAATCAAAGACCAGAAGCCGCTCGAATGATCTGGAGCCTTTGTCGGATATATATATGAAAGACAGTGTGAATAAATAGAATAGTCCGAGTAAGCTAGTGAGGATATAGTCAAGTTAAGTTGTAATTTATATTATTTCGAGTATAAATAAAGTTTATTTACCAATTATAAATTAGTCTCACTTATCTGCGAACCCGCATACGCAACAATATATATATATATATATATATATATATATATATATATATATATATATATATATATTCTAATTTCAATTATTTCAAAATTAGGTAAGTATAAAAGTGGTGGTAAAAATTAGTTGGGACTTTACAAGGTGCGTTTTGTTGAACGAATCACCCTATATATTTTTAAATTTTTGTATTCTACATTAAATAACAAGTACGATGGTGTATCACTCGTAAACTTTCAATTGTTTGTTTAGGAGCTATAAACAATTAGAAATCGACATTTTAGCCCCTTTGACAACTACTTGTGCAAAAACAGTACAAGGTAGAGAAAAATAAATGTCACATTCCTATCTTAGTTTTTTTGAACTATTGAATAGCGTTCAGAATAATGGTAACAGAGGTGGTACCAAATATGGTACCTTTTATGAAACCACTGTCAGATAGGCCTTAAAAAACTAAAATAGGTATGTGAAGTTTATTTTTCTCTCATTTACTGTTTTGGCACAAATAGCTGTCAAAGGGACTAACATTTCTATTTTCAATTGTTTATGTTTCACACAACACACAACAAGCAACTGAACGTTGACAAGTGATACAACATTGTGCTTGTTATTTTATATGGAATGTCAAAATATATAGGGTAATTTATTGAAAAAACGCAACTATGTGCTTTTCTGTTTTTTTCGGGACATTCTGTATAATCCCAACTAATTTTAAAATGTGGGGCTTGTGTTACCTTACAACTTTTATATTTACATCATTCTAAAATAATTGAAAATAGAGAAGTTATTCTACTTTGTCCCACTAATTGGAAGGCACGGCTCGACGCATTGCGGCAAACTGAATATAGGCAACAACCTTGAAATCATGATATTTGTCTGGGTGGCGGTGCTATGTTTGGTAATCATTCTGATTGAACATTTATAGTGATATTACGCAATATTGTGAGAATCTAAAAAATGTACCTATTGTCCTAACAGTTGTCAATGTCATTCAATGGCGGAAGGGGTGTTTGCCTTCGCAGTAGTTGTTGTCAGCACAGTTAGACGTCCTAGCGTAATCTAGTTATTTACCAGTTAAACGACTGATATCACCAATATTATATACAATTTGAATTTAAAAATTCATAGAATATTATAATATCACTGGTATAGGATAATTGAATACATATAAGCGGACGCATTCCTTTGAGGAGCTGAATGTAGAGCCTAGTTGCAACCGAATAAATATTATTTACCTCTATACCATTCTTCACGGTTTTCGAGATATTTGCTTTTTCAATTTTCAAGAAATTCAGTTCTTTGCGCAGCAAATTTTTAAAATCAACGAAAGTAATAGGAGCCTTTCTAAATATCGCTTTTCAAATTATAAGCTGACACACATACCCAAAATATCAGCAGTGATAATTATTAAAATACTAATGTTAACTATAAATTATTTCGGTTTAAACTCAGCTTTCCTTTCCAAGTTTCTAACTAATGGTTCCTTTATGCTTAAATATTTTGAAAAAATCATAATACATCAAACGTACAAATTCTTGTTAAAGGTTCTCTATTTTATTGTCTTCAAAATAAGGTACCTTATTTGAGAATTAGCTTTTTGTTTTATTATCAAGTAAATAATTTTTATTTGCAACTACTGGTTTTATTTTCGCATTTATAAGAAATAAGTCAGACTGTAACATTATTTTGCATTTTTCTCCTATCGCATTTTGGTGTGATAATAGCTTAGTTATATTGGTATTTATCAATACACCATCTTTATTTATTTCTTAACATTTAGTTTCAATTATTCGTCAAAAGTTTCCATCTGAACAGTTCTGATGAAAATTTTTTGCTTTTATTTACGGTATGTAAAATAGCAACGTTTAGTTATGCTGAATATGCTGATATTTTATTTATGTATGTTTTTCTAATGGGAATGCAGCTTAAGCTCAATGAAAATATGTATGTCGCTTTCCAAATAGGCTCAGTCCGCATGTGTGTTTGGTGCAACCTACCGTGGCATTTCAGAATCAGGCAGCATTCAACGAGTAGAACATGTAGAAGCTTCTCCTGCAGACGCCAATATTGATGGTGAAATTTTACCATGGCCTGCTAGAAGCCTCGATTTGACTCCGCTAGTTTTATATGTATGGGAACACCTTAAAGAAATCGTATATGCAACAGTGGTAAATACGCGTAAATAATTCTGGAAAGCTACGTCTGTTGTTGCTCATAATAATATATAAACATAAAGTTTTATTATTTGTGCTTTTTTTATAGTCACGGAGGATACAAATATTGTTGGCGCCTTTTGGAGCATTGTTTTATCAAATGATATACATCATGATAATAAATTTTGATATGTTTTATTTTGTTTGTGCTTGGCGATTTTGTGAAATTTTACAATGGCTTAAGTTTTTCTCAGAATAATGAAAAGTATGATTTCATCAAATGTTTCAGTGCCATGAAAATGTTGACGAAGCATTAGAATCATATTTAAATAGCTAAACGGTTATTTTACAATAAGACATTATATGACAACTTGTTTTTAAAACTTTAGATATCCAGAGAGGAGTCGAGCAACGATATTTCGTCTAAAGAATAATCTATTAAATTATGGTGCGTATTCTAAACCCAGGCCCAAGACGTATACAAGGAATAATAAGGAAGTGGATGAAGTAAATGTTCTAGCCACCTTTCATATCTTTCTTCAGACTTCTCGTTAGAAAATGACACGGGCGTTTCCCGATCACGCGCACAAAGTATTAAAAAAACACAAACTGAAACCATACAAAGTAAATATTGTCCAGCACTTATACCATGGTGATGCAGCGAGGCGTGTAAATTTATATTATTGGCTTTTGAACCAAGTTCAAAGGGACAATATTTTAGCAGCAAAGTAAAGTCATATGGTCAGACGAAGCCAATAAAAGCAGTGATGGGTTTATTTAACAGGCAAAAACAAGGCACTGGTATTATGAAAACCAGCACTTAATTTTTTAACAACAACATGGTCGATTTGGTTTTAATGTAGCCTGTTTCTTATTGAGGGCATCAATAAATACCGTATTTTTGAAGGGGCTCTCAAAGCAATTAGGTTCTTGGCAGTTTTAGAAGAAGTATTACCAGAATTGCTGGAGAATTTTCACTTCGCCGATCTTATTGCCATTTGCCGTTTTTAGAGAAAAACTTTCCAGGACCATTGGATTGGAGCAAACGGACTTATTAGCTGGCCTAAGGTCACCTAATTTGTCAGTGTTGGACTTTATTTGTGGGGGCATTTGAAAAATAAAATATACAGTAAGAGGCACAACAATTTTGAAGAACTTCGTGCAACAACCGAGACAGCATTCCACAATTTATAAAGACGGCCTTTATAGCTATTAATACATGCGATTTATAATATTCAAGGACATTGCTAGAAGAGGCGACAGCCGAATCACCTAGCAACAATGTCCGAGACGGTGTTAAATCGCTAATCAATCGAGTTATATTCAAAGCTTTATTGTATCATTGACAACGGCGATGCAACAAGGTTTTAAGTCAAATCTTGAAAGATTTTGATATTCCTGACGATATATTAGCTGCAGCCAACACTATTAGGTTGAACTTGTTCCAGACAAATCTAAAATCCACTATGAAAAAGAATATCGGTAGTTTTGTGAGTGGCGAAACAAAGTACATGTTCAAGGTGCAGAACGGTGTTGCTGGCGTATTTTGCAAAACTCCCTGTGGAATATTCTGCTTCATCCTTATGGTAGAAATATTCCATGTAACGAGCGACTTTAGAACTGAAGGAAAGAGTATAAATCGGCAAATACGGCGCCTTAATACGTTTCATCAAGAAGGAAAGCGTTTGTTATAGATTAGAATAAATATTTTTTACAAAAAACTGGACCGACGTTATAGTTGATGCACTGAAAAGTATAAAATAATATTACTTCTATTGGTGTTGGTACTTTTGAAGTTGTGCAGTTGCAGTTAGATTGATAGCTTTTGGCACCAACTTCACAAGTACCATCACCAATAGAAGTAATATTATTTTATACTTTTCAGTGCATCAACTATAACGTCGGTCCAATTTTTTGTAAAAAATATTTATTTCACACTTTTGAGTGTAACATTAGTCCCGAAAATCGTTGAACGTTCACTATACCATATCAATGAAGATAATACTTATCCTATTACCCACGTATATTCCTTGCTTGTAGTGGTTATTATTGAGATCTCAAAACATCGCGGCGGAAATACGCTTGAATATTTTACTTGTTACCATTTAACACCGATTTAACTCGAAAACCGTAATTCTAAGGAAAAAATGTTCATTATAAATGTTGCTACAAATAATTATATCTTTCATGTAGTATCGAAAAATTTTCAATTTTCGAAAGAAATTGTCCTCTCCACATAGCAAAAATACATATTTAACATGCGTCTATCTCGAAAACCGTAACACTTTTGAAAAATTGTTCAATTTAAACGTTTCCGGATATTGTCCTATCTTTAATTATACCAACTCAGATTTTCGATTTTCGAGAAAATTCGCCCCCACCACCCCTTCGGGGGCGGTTTTCGGAGGAAAGGAGATTTCGGATTTGCGTTTTTATGAATATGGGACCATTTCTCAATCCCCTTCTTTCAAATGAATCCAAAATCATCAAAATCGGAGATCGTCTACTATATAAAAGGCGCGCAAGAACCAAAAAAAATAAAAAATAAAGCTGACAGTCGAATTGTATACCTCCTCCGTTCGGGGTTCGTCGGTCAAAAATCAAAAGTATTAACTAGAGAATAACTGTGCGTTCTGCCCCAGACGAGGAGTTTTTAAATGATGAAAGTTCTAATATTATATGGTATCTAACGTTTTATGCTTTCGTAACTAACGTATTAAATTATGGTAACTAATGTATTATGAGTAACTAAGGTTTTATGTAGGTATTGGTACGTTTATGATGTTAATAATTATTAATATTGATCTGATATAAAAATGTCTTGATTTTCAATAATTTTTAATTGTATTAAAAATTATTGAGAAAGTGTGTCAATTATGTGTTGGGGAAAATGGACAATTTAATGAATACGTTTTTTGTTTTCTTAGTGGATTAGCGTTAGTATTATTTTTGTTTCTTTCATGGAAAATTCACAAGTTTTATTCTGTGGGACTTTTTTGTATCAAGAAACCATAGCCCACTATCAAAATTCAATGTTTTAGGGACTTTGGACCATATATCATTTTGAAGAACATAAAAGTAATTGACTGATATAATAAAATACAGGGTGTTCCATTGAAAAAATCATAAGTGTGAGTAGTATATCCATTATCAGACCCCGAAAAGAAAATGCATACGCCACTGGAAATTTCGCAGATCTGTGGGGAGTCCAATAATTGTGAATTTTCAAAAACGCCCTGTAACTTATGAACAAAGGAATTGAGGCAAATTCTGCTTAGGACATCTTGAGTTTTACAAAAAATTGATACAGGATCGCGAAAACCGCAAGTTTCTATCTTCAACAACAACCGATATACCAGGCTGTCTCAATTAAAATGGGGTGCACACGTAGCGCCGATACACCCGTGAGACACCAGCACATAATAGCGTCGGTTGGTGACGTCACTCAATTCGTCAGTAGGCTGTATCGAACTAAGGAACACGTGCCTTATATCGTTGAATTTCCTAATAAATCTCAGAGCATGGCTCTCTATTAAACATTTTTGGTAGAATATTTAAAAACTTATCAAAATCCATTGAATTTTCTCATTTAATTTTCGTACTCCTATATTTTAGGTTAGGTGCAAGATATCAATGTGCGGTTTTAACGAGCCTGTTAAAGCATCCTTTTTCTGTTTTACTATGACAAAACGCAACTAATATCAGGTCTTCTTTTTATGAAATATCAGTTCTTTTAATGGCATCATACCAAACTACAAGCACAACGAGTAAGGTAGATTTGTTCGCATAAGCAGAGTTTAAAGACACCAAGTGTGCTAAAATCCGTTCATCCGATTTGCACAAATGTTTATTTACAAAAAAATTATATCCCCGCTATATAAGACGGGAGCTGAGATACAAGACACTGTTTAGGACTCCATTCATGACTTTGCAGACAGTTCATTTAATGCTCCATTAGCACTGGATCCTCATTTTGGGCTCTGCTGGCATCGGATTCCTATTTATGGCTCCGTTGGTATTGAGGTCCCATTTAGGGCTACATTCATATCAGGGCCTCATTTAGGGTTCTACTTTATTGTTATGTTTTAGCAAGAACTTTTATATAAGGCAGCTTAAGAAATATACTGTCACGATCCTAAATTGGAGATGCAAGCGAGCTGTGGCGACATGTTTGGCGAAGGCGGTTAAGTCGGCTCTCTGGTAGCTAGCCGGCCGAGTAGGCGTAAGTAGACCTCTACGTTATCGGCGACGTAGAGGAGGGGTAGTTGGTTAGGACCCACACAATGGCCACGGCGTTAGGCGAGTGATCGTCTTTGCGGTGTCGTATTTTCAAGAAGAAAGTAGTCAGTGTAACATTTCAGAAGTGGAATTAAGTAAACTGTGCGTTCTGCTCGGATGTATGGCGAGTGTTGAGTGATTTTGTGAAATTCCGACGTGTTTGATTAGTGAGAAATCGGCGGATATTCAGGTGCTTGTTTTTAGTGCAACAAGTAGCGTGTTGTGCGTAGCATGGCGGATAAAAAGGACGACGGCGAACCTATGAACATCGGCGTTGGTTCTGGGTCCGAGCTGGACTTCGAGGCGGAGGCAGAAGTACTAAGTCAGACACTAGAGGCGGCCGTTGACGTTAGCCAGGTTGCTGTCCTGCACCTGGAGGATCGACTGACCAGTAAATTTGTGGCGTTACTCGAAGGTCAGTCAAAGGCTATTATGGACAGTTTGTCCAAGATTCGAGAAAGACGTGGTGGCAGCATATTAAGCGGTGACAACGACGCAGGCAACGTCGTCCAGCATTGGCAGTAGTGTAACAGTGGTGGCGTCAGTGGCGGCGTGGTCGAGTGGTCGAGCATCGACAGAGGTGTCTATGGCATCTTTAGCTGCAGCGAGGCGACGTCTGAGAGAGAGGTGCTAAGAGGCGAAATTCCGACATTCGGGTGGCGCTTGAAATGTAGAAATCGTTTAACACCAAAAGGCGGAGAAGACCTTCTTGACTCCTTCAAAACTGGCGGGCTCAACGAAGTGGTTTGAACGGCTGTATAATTACTCTCTTTCATGGGGCGAGTGGAAAGAGGCGTTGCAGAAGGCGTTCCGAGGCAGCATGACTACGGCGAAATGGTCGAGAAAATGGCGTAAAAGGCCAGGCGAAACCATGACGCACGGGCGTGTAAGTGTAGAACTCCAGAGGCGTTGAACACCAAGTTCTTGGCGGCGTTGGAGGACTATCGGGAAGCAACACAGGCGCGAAGGGCAGCGGTGACACCTACACCAAGGCGACAAATTCCGAGGCATCCCAGTCCTGTGCAGAAGTAGCAGAAGATCGGCCGTCGCTTTAACTGCCAGAAGACGGGCCACTTCAGCAGGGACTGCACCTTGCCATCAGGGCATCAGCTGGCACAGTGCCCCAAAAAGTACCGGACGGATGACGACGGCGAGGGTGGCAGTAAAGGCGGTGACACCAACGGCGGTGGCGCCAGAGGCAGGCGATATTCGGCAACGTGGGACCACCTCAAGGTGTGACTGGTAAGTCCAATCATTGACAGGGTCTTTAAGAAGTTGGCAAAGGTAGGCGGCCAGGTCTTGAACATGTACATCTACACTGGCTGCCAGAAAAATTTGATGGCTGGAGATTGTGCGAGGCTCTTGGGATTGGTAATCGGCGAACGATCCTGTTTTCTGGAGGGTTTTGGTGGCGGTATGGGGGCGGCACATGGCTTTACGTAGTTTACCATCGGCATAGATGGTTTAAGTGTCGATATAGAGGCGTTGGTGACAGAATGTGACCTTTCTAAGGCGAACTACCACAGCTATGAGTTCGAAATTTTGGCGGCAGTGGAATCGATTAAACAATTCCGAGTTTATCTTCTGGGCGTTCATTTTAAAGTAGTGACAGATTGTTCTGCAGTTAGCGCGACCCTGCTTAAGCGGGACTTGGTGCCGCGCATAGCGAAGTGTTGGCTGCAAATTCAAGAGTATGATATGAAGTTGCAACACAGATCTGGCAATAAGATGCAGCATGTGGTTGCTTTGAATCGTAATCCGGTGCTTGTGGGCTTTGTCAACTTGTCAGAGGCGGATTGGTTCCTGACAGTACAGTTGCAGGACGAAAAGGGACAGGCGATAGTGAAGTCTCTTTCACAAGGCGAGGCGAATAAAGACATTCAAGAGAATTATAAACTCAAGGATGGGCGATTGTGGCAAAAGACTGGAGATGGCGATAAATTGTACGTACCGGCGATGGCAAAATTTCTATTGCATGCATTGCATGAAGGCGAGATATGAAAAGAGTCGAAAGGTTGCAACGGAATATAAGGCAGGCGATCTGGTGCTGTGGTGACAGGCAACAACGTCTACAGGCGAAAAAGTCATTAACCGCAAGCTGGCGAACAAATATGATGGTCCCTATCGGATTATGAGGACGCTCGAAAACGATAGGTACGAAATCATTTTCCTGAAGGGTGTCAGGGGATACAAGCGATTATGGCGGTCGTGGCGGCTCACTTTTTACGGCGGTATCAGAGCGGCGCAGTTACTATAAGAGATGAATTTGACAGTGACTCGACAGATAGTGAAATAGAGCAATCAGGCAACCAAGACCTGATAGATCTCCTGGAGACGTGATTGAGGTGAATGAATAGTGGTGATAAATTAATGGGGACAATAATTCTTTCAGGATGGCCGAGTCTTGATCCTAAATTGGAGAAACAGGCGAGCAGGTGGCGTCATCATTGGCAAAGGCGACTAAGTCGGCTCTCTGGTAGCTAGCCGGCGAGTGTGACGTAGAGGAGGGGTGGTTGATGAGAACCCACACAATGGCGACGGCGTTAGGCAAGCGATCGTGTTTGCGGTGTCGTATTTCCAAAAAGAAAAAAGAAAAAGAAGTCAGGTTAACAATATAATGTTGATTGACTCAGTTGGACTATTGGAAGCGAAAAGTTGGTGGACTTGAATACAGTTTATTTAATAAATTCAATACGTATACATACACCGATAACTGATAAACAAAATAAATTGTCCGTGACAAATAGCTTTACTTCAACAGTTGACTCCTTCGAATGACAGAACGCTGTCTCCCAATTTCTCGCTCACCCTTCGTCGGCGACTCGCTTTATTTTTTATTTTTTTATTTTTAATATCTGGAATACAATCCCGAAGAGGTATACAGGATACCTGTGCACGGGTCCAGTTTACAAACAACCATGGCTCTGGCGGGATTCGAACCCGCGCTCACGATGAGCTGTGGCAAGCTACGGACGCTCTTCCAGCGTCTTAGCAAACTCAGCCATCGTGACCCCTTTATATCTGCAGCTACTTCTTTCTAGGCGGTTTCAGACGACGCGCGCCTGTTCTATTCCTCTATGCAGGTGTACTTATGTGATCACCACTAGCTGCGGGAAGAGAGTGGTGAGCATCGGCATGCACACTGGTTATTTTTCCCAGATTGAAAAAATAAATAAGAAACAAAACTATGAAATCTACCTTTTTTCGTTTGCACCTGGTGATGACTTTTTCAATATACAAAATTATCAAATTATATATTTCCATCTTTTTCAGATTCGAACTTATAAAGTGTAACGGCGCTGCCCTAGTATTACAAGGGTGTATGTAACCCCAGAATCATTAGAAAACCAAAGGTGTATATTTTAAAAATTCGAAAATTCAGTAACATGTTTCTATGTTAAACATGCACCCACTTACTTCTCACCTTTAGTTAATTTTTTCGATATATACGAATAAAAAGGTACCATGTTGCAACATAAACCCTAGAATTTCTAAATTGTTCCAGTTGTTTTGTATTTATAGGTTAGGTTATTCATTATTATTTATCTTGTTGCTGCGTAACGTCGTGTGTATTTTTGTAGCATTTTATTCTTAAAAATGGAAAGTAATAGTGAGAGATCTGATATTAGTGATGACTATGATTCCGACAAAGATGCAGAATATAAACCACCTCACAAAATAAGTCTAAAAAACACATAAGGCATGTATAACTAGCTTTTATTTATAAATTTTATAAATATAAAAAATTATATAATACAAAAATTCAAAGTATAGCGTGTGTGGTATCTCTGGATAGAAATTTTAATGTACATTTACGTTCATATAAAAATGTTGTTTTTTTTCAAATCATACCGCCCATGCGAAGGCTGTAGAAGCTAGTATTTTTATACCATTATTTATATATTATTATTTGACGCAAGGGTGGCGAAGCGGGTATTTAGGCTATTCGGCTAATTGTGCCTCTCCCCCTTGCTCCGCAGACCTACGGTTTTTCGAATATCCCAGCAACCTGGTCCAGAAATCTCAGGATTGCGCAGGCGGGGTGCGTTTGGTGTTGATACAATCCAGCTACTTCAGTCCCAGGATGCCTTAGGAACGTCGAATAGAGCGGGGTATTCTGTGAAGAGATACTCCTCTGTTTCTTCCTCCTCGATGCATGCCCGACATGTCGGGTCATCGATGACACCCATTGTATGTAGGTGTTTTCTTAGCGCAGCATGCCCGGTCTAGATGCTTACAAGTGAGTGTAGTTTGGCCCGGGGCAAAGCCAGGCAGTCTTCGGCTCTTTTCCGGCATGGCTCCGCACTGAAGTTCTTGATCTGTTGACAGCCCAGAATTGAGTTCCACCTCTGACAGTGTCTGAGATGTGTGTCCTCTTTATTGAGGCTGACCATGATGTATGATGGGTACCACCGGTTCAGGCCCACACATTGTTGCCGACGACGCAGCACCCGCCAGCTTATCCACCTTGTCATTGCCCTCATTCCTATCGTGCACCCAAGCTAGTTCCACCACATTTTCATTCGCTAGTTCCGACAGTTCGCGGTGGCAGTTCACCGTGGCTCTCGCGTCGTACCTGCCCCTCTCAAGCGCCTTTTAGGCGTCTTTGGTGTGTGTGAAGAAGCGTATTACTGGTCCTCGCACCTTCCTCATACGGACCTAATTAAACCCTCGAGCTAGTGCCATTAATTCCGTTTGTAATACGGTGGCATACTTCCCGAGCGGTTGTTAGTTAGAGATAGTTGCAGTTCTGGGCTGAAGATTCCCATGCCTGTACTGTCCGTCTTCTTAGACCCATCAGTCTATTGTCGGCACAGTGCGTGGGTCTGTTTCTTGCCAACAAACGTGGTATTGGCATTTGGTGAATAGGAGTGCAATAAGGTCTGAGCTGGCCTCGAGGAGTGGTATTCTGGCGAGGCCCTCCTCCAAGATGGCTGTATGACTCTTCGCAATCTTGTGCACACTTAATGTTCCACCATCTTTCAAACGAAGGGCGGTCAGTAGTGCTGCCCCCTCCAGATATAGATTTGGGGGTGGCAGGCACAACAACGCCTCTTGCGCAGCAGATGGTGTGGTCCTCATGGCACCAGTGACTGCGATGCATACAGATCTCTGTAGTCTCGCAAGTCTGTCCTTCTCAATTTATCATTTGATGCGTGGCCACCAAACTATTGAACCGTAGCATATCATGGGCCTTATCACCGCTGTGTACAACTATAGTGTGACCTTTGGCGATAGGTCCCAGCTTTTACCAACAACTTTTCGACATTGCCACAGAGCTGCACTGGCTTTGTCCAGCTTGCTGTCCAGATGTTTCCCCAGGTCAGTTTCCTTTCAATAACCACCCCTAGGTATTTCACCTCGTTGGATAGCTTGAGCTGGGTTCCATTTAGTGTAGGCATTTTATGTGGCCCACCTTTCGTTTTCTGGTAAAGAGCATAGCCTCTACTTTGTGGGGAGTCACAGAAAGAGACGTTGCCCCCCACCATTTTTCTAGGATGCGGAGTGCCCTTTGCATCACTTCGCATGGCACTCCAATGTGCTTCCCTGTTAGCAGTATGACTATATCATTCGCATATCTTATGGTGTACAGGCCCTCGTCGTTGAGGGTCCTTAGAATGTCGTCTACTACAATATTCCATAGCAAGGGGAGAGTACCCCTCCTTGAGGACAGCCCTTCGTGACACTTCTCGAGACAGCTGCGCCTGCAAAACCAATTTTAACTATTCTGCTCTCGAGTATATTTCCAATCCACCTGCGCAAACCTGTCGGTTCGTTTATGTCCCGAAGAGCTTTGTTGACTGCTTCGAAGGTAGTTCGATCGAACGCGCCTTCGATATCTATGAAGACTCCTAGGGAGTGTTTGCCATTGTCCAGGGCCTTCTCTATTCTGTCCACCAGAACGTGGAGAAGGGATTTCGTAAATTTCCCTGGTGTCTTTGGGTTAGGACGTTACCCCTGATCCAGTCTTCGTATAGCCTGTCCAACGTTTTCAGTAAAAACGAGGTAAGGCTAATTGGACGGTATGATTTGGCAGACGAGTAGTCAGTCTTGCCTGGTTTCGGTAGGAAAACTACCCTGGCTATTATCCATTTCTTGGGTACATGTGCAAACGCAAGTCACGCCCTGAGGATAACCACCAGTTTGTCCAGTACACTTCCCAGTCCCCAATGAAGGAGACCCGGGAAAATCCCGTCCATGGCTGATGACTTATATGGGGAGAATCCCTTGATGGCCCGTATCGTTCCGGTACGATTTCCGACTTCCTGCGCCAGTTGCCGTCTCGAACTGTGAGGAAGTTTCGTAACTTTCCCTAGTAATATCGACCCTGGGAAATGAGTTGAGAGAAGTATTTTACTGTGTCAATAGCAGTGTCCTCCTTTCTGACTCAGCCCACTTGTCTAAGATCTTTGGAGATCACCTTAAGCAGTCGGGATGCTGCAGGTGTACTTCCTGTCTCTTTACAGAAGTTTCTCCATGATTCCCGTTGTTTTGAGCAAATTTCCTTCTTACACGACCTTTGGTATAGTTTGTAGACCTCCTAGTCGGACGTATTTCGGGATGACTTGGCTCTGTTGAAGAGTCTCCGCAAGTGGGTCCTTTTGATCTCAAGACTCATGCTCCACCATGTGGCGGAGCCAGGTCTGAGCTGTTCTCTTCTCAGGGGCGAGGCGTGCTCATAGGCACTCATAATCCGCCCAGTGAGTGCATTTACTCGCTTGTCTAGGTTCTTTACAGACGCTATCTTAGTGGCAGTCCCATCATTGCCTATGGAAGACTCCAGGTGCGTTAGGTACGCTTCCCTGTCCATCTTCCTGGGATTCCGGTACGGCGCTTTTGATGTCTTGACCGCTAAGAGTCTCATTATTATCCATTTGTGGTCAGAGAGGGTGGCTTCGGAGCTGACCCTCCCTTCCACGATTGATTTGGAGATCTCTTGTGTCGCGACTGAGATATCAATCACCATCTGACACCGCTAAGTTACGAATGTTGGTTCGTTCCCTCGGTTGAGGATTTCCAAATTTGTTCAGGTACAGATATTCTAGTAATGCCCTACCTCTGCTATTGCAGTCTTCGCTGCCCCAAGCGTAATGGTGGGCATTTGCGTGTTTTTTCCCTGCTCGCAGAAGTCGACCAGCTTCGCCAGCTTCTTGCTGGTGGGTGGCTCTGTAACTTCTCATCAGCTAGGATGAGGCTACAATCACCTCTTCTTTGCCCTTTCCGAAGTCCAGGTGCACTTGAACAGCCGTGAGTTCGCGTCCTGAGAGCCCTGTCAGAAGGATGGCTTCTATATGACCTGAAAGGTAAACACATGTCCTTGATCTTTGAATAAAATAATTTCCCTGCTTTTTCGGCTAAGGTATCTCTCTCTGTTCTCAAAAGTCCCAAAACAAGGAGTTTTCCCTGAGGCTCTTCCTTGACGGCCTTGTGGAAGAGGATCCACCTTGGTATGCCTGCCCATGGGTTTTGAGAAGCCAGGCGTACCCTCAGAACCCCAGTCTCGACAGGAGGGCCGGGGATCCAAAGAGACGCCCTCTTTAGCTCAGGCAGCTCATCTTCTAGGAGTACGGTCAGCCTCGCTCCCTCAAACAGAGGTTTCATGGCATCGACCGCCCGTACCAGGAAGTCCCGTGCAACGTCGTCGGTTCAGGTGATCCTCAGCGCTCCCGCTGCGAAGCCACAGCGCTTGAAAGAGGGAGCTCCCTGCTTCCTGTCCTGCGCGTTAGCCACAATGTGGCTGATCTCCTCCTTGATAAGGGTTGCCTTTTCCTCGGTGAGGGGGCAGCTTTGGTCCGACCGGTCGACAATGGCCAGCCTGAGATAACTGGCCACTGCCTCCTTGGAGGACCATGCCGCCGAGGCAACTTTTCTCAGTACCTGCCCGGCGCGCGTTTGCTCCCCGGCCTTCGCCCTCCTTATGCTTTCCCTGCGTACATTTTTCGTGTGTGTGGAAATTCGTTGCATAGTTATGGACAGAATATATGTAGGTTTTTGGCTTATAGCTAGTGTTCCCCAATAAAAATCTTTACAGAAGAAATTTCAGCCTTAAAAAACGCTCTAAGAACCAAGAAGAAATTAAATCCTTTTCAGATTTCGTTGGATTCGTTTCATCAAAGATTTTTCCAAAATTTTACGTCCCCTAACGATCTGGCCATAAAATTATTAAATTTTCTTAAATACCTCATTTTTTTTGTGTTTCAATGCTGTTATTATAAGATGAGTCTGAGTCAGATGTATCTGGTTGACATGGTATATTAATCCTCTCCAAGTGGTTGTAGAGAGGCTTAAACCACTGGGAATAGAAGGCCCTGGACTACCTAGTAAGCCGGCCCTCTTACAGGACAGCACAGCCGATTGATCAAGGTGGGTTAGTCTTTACCGTCCGTCTAGAGGAACTCAGAGCCAGAGAGTGTTGCCGGACTTCCGGCCTCCCGAAGCGAGTTCCGGAGCCGGCTTAGCCAGCAGGATCCCGTCATTCCACGAAACGGATCGCCCTGCACGGCACAAACACAGGAGTGCCACTAAGTACCCAGTAACCTTGCCGTATCACAGACAAGAACGGGGCGTTGCTCTTGGTCGCTCCTGGGAACTTGCCTGCTGATCCTCCCCGGCGAATGCATTCGCCGAAGAGTTCCAACACATCTTCCTTTCAGGAACCGTATTGGTCCAGACCGACTACGTGTACTTAGTCTAGGTATCCCCTCGCCCCAGGAGAGCCCTTTTTACTGAAATCCGGTCAAGGATAACCCTACTAGGAAGTCTAGAGCTATCTATTCCCAGGGGCTTAAGCCTCTCTACCAGCGTCAAGGTCCTATAACCCCTTGGAGAGGATTAATATACCCTGTCAACCAGATACATCAGACTCAGACTCATCTTATAATAAGAGCATTGAAACAAAAAAATATTTATCAGGTATTCAAAAAAATTTAATAATTTTATTGCCAGATAGTTAGGGGACGTATAATTTTGGCAAAATCTTTGATGAACCTTCTTCAATATCCAACGAGATCAAAAAAGGATTTAATTTCTTCTTGGTTCTTAGGGATTGGACATTTTTTTTAAGCTGAAATTTCTTCTGGGTTTGGTTTTACACCTTCAGGGGTGATATTGCAAGATATTGCACTTCACTTGATTTATCCATTTGAATTTTGAAATTCCCCGTTGAACACCCCGTTCTGGGAATATAGAGCCTTTAAGGAATCTATTTTTAGTAGACTATGTACAAATAAAAAAAAAATTTTGAGTATAAGATAACTATTGGATGTGTTTGATACTTTTCTATATTTTTTGGTTTTAGTTTTTTGACTTAACTCTAAGAATTTTCATTTATTTCCAAGTCCTATCTTACCAATATCCAAAATTTTCAAACTTATTCGAGAGTAACGGAGGCCTATGTATTTTTTATTAATAAAAACGTATTAAAAAAATAATTGTTCAGATTTTCTTCATATTCAATGTACTTATAGAGATGTAAATATCACAGTAAAAATTAAAATATGTTCAAACTTAAATAGATCCAAAGGTCATATTTTAATGTTGATTTTCTCGAAATTACATAAATCTAACATAAGACTTTGTAATTCTAGGGCAACGACAGGTATATACAAAATGACTGGGATTTATTTATTTTCCAGTTTATTTATTTACACAATATTTATATCACCTTCTATTTATATTCACTATACTACACTATATATATATATATCTTACACTAACTATCGACTACTATGTATAATTTATGTTTACTATTTAAACTATTTACAACCTAGCGTTATTTATTTATATCCCCCTACTAAGGACATACCAAACTGCCGGACTGTACCGTACTCTTCATAATCTTCATCTGGGGCTGATGGGCTTACTCTGAAAATGTGCTCGAACCTGCCGGAATGCACATTGAATCATTTTATTACTTTAATTAACAAATCATTCCAAAATGGAGTTTTTCCAAACTGTCTTAAGACGGCAATAATTGTTCCTCTGCATAAAGGAGGAGATAAAGATCAAGCTTCGAACTATCGCCCAATTGCACTCCTTCCCACATTATCAAAGATCATCGAAAGATTGGTTAAAAAAAAGGCTTCTATCTTTTCTTTTTAAATATAATATACTCTCTACCTATCAATTTGGATTTTTAAGTAACAAATGCACAAATGATGCCATGTTTTCCCTCTTTAATAATGTATACTCAAACCTGATCAACCATCACTCTATAGCAACAATTTTCTGTGATTTCTCTAAGGCTTTTGATTGCGTAGATCATAATATATTAACTAATAAATAGGAGTACTACGGTTTTAGAGGAGTGTCCCTCGAATGGTTTAAGTCGTATCTCAACAGCAGGACTCAGATTGTGAGGATTGATACGTCGATGTCTTCTTGCAAACCAATTGAATATGGAGTGCCTCAAGGTTCAGTACTGGGCCCTATTTTGTTTCTGCTTTTTATCAACGACATTGCTAGTCTTAACATTAGCGGTGAAATCTGCCTCTTTGCGGATGATACTAGTTTCACATGGAGCAACCCGGATATTACGACACTTCATAGGACTGTATCTAGAGACTTAGTCACGATTAAATCTTGGTGCGATTCAAATCTCCTATGCCTCAATGTTTCTAAAACAAAAGTTTTATCATATAAAAGTACATTGCAATCTTTTGTACTTAATAACACCACTATTGAGGCCGTTGAATCTGTGAAATTCTTGGGGCTTATTGTAGACAACCGCTTAAAATGGGACTTGCACATCGATGCTTTATCTAAAAGGTTAAGTTCTGCCTGCTTTGCGCTGAGATCAGTTTCCAAGGAGCTCAACTTGTCTACTTCTAGAACAGTCTATTATGCCATTTTTGAGTCGCATCTCCGATACGCCCTTCCATTCTGGGGTACGTGTTGTGCAACTCAATTTGAACGTATTTTTAAACTGCAGAAGAGAGCTGTTCGGTATTCACTGAGACTTAGCAGTAGGACTCACTGCCAGGATTACTTTAAAAAATTTAAAATATTAACTCTTCCGTCCCTATTCATATTTGAATCTGTATCCTTAATCCGCAAGCACGTATCTTCTATTCCAGAGAGGCCATCTCACAACTATCCGATTAGAAACACGGAGCATGATCTTTATCTGCCAACCCCTCGCTCAGAGTTGGTTAAAAGCTCTATACTGTACAATGCAAAAAAAATGCACAATCATCTACCATTTGAAATCAAATCCATAAGATCTTTTCCTGAATTTCGAAAGGTTTTGAAATCATACTTACTGGAGAGAGCCTTTTATGCAGTAAGCGAATTTTTTGCTAAAAATTGTTAATAATTAATATTAAGCTTCTTACACCCACTGGTTTAGTGAATATTATTTGATGTTTGATATCCTAAGGGTCTTTTGTAATGTAAAATCATCTGTCACACAAAATTAAATCTATAACGGCTTATCCCAGATTCAATTAAATACCTACTACCTAGGATAATGCCTTTTATGCAGTTAACGACTTCTTTCACTAAGGCACGTTTCTGCTCAGCTCACGCACTGGTTTATTGTTTGTACAAAATTTGTTTTTGTTTTGTGATTTAGTTAGTGTTTACCTTCTGACTGAATTTACAGCTGTATGTTAACTTACTTTCTAACCGAATATACAGCTGTAGGTTTCATTCTGATACTTACTATCTTATATTTTTACATCTTTATATTTTTATATTTTTGTTTTATATTATATAAATTTATTTAATTTTAATTTAATTTTTAGTTTTGCCTTTGTTTTGTTTTGTAGTGTTTGATTTTGATATTTTTATTTTGCTTTGTCTACAAAATTTATATTTTTTCGACAATAAAGCATTTTTCTCTCTCTCTCTCTCCCAGTGTCCACTGTATTAACCTACCGGGCTGACTGCCCCGGACTAACCCCTCAGCACTCCTCTCCAATATATAGGGAAGCCACTCCTTTTTGAATCTTCAACAGAAATCTCCCAACGTCACGCGTACATTCCACCACTTCCGCGAAATTACTAGATGCTTCGGGATATCATCTTGACCCTGGCATGCATCGCTGACTAATAGCAGCATGCCCCACAGTCACACCACTAACGTCCTTACTCGCAAAGATGCTCCACCCTCTGACAAATCGCGTACGCCTACGATAATGGCGCCGAAGCCAATTTCGTTATAATAGCTTTCTGCTTGATTGGTATTTCATAGTTAAAATGTTCTGTTTAGTCAGAACATTTTTCTCACTGATGCGCCTTGAGATGATGGCCAGAGCCGTTTTTGCACAACAATCTGAACCAAAACTTGTTTTTTGTCTATTTCAAGTAACTGTTACAAGCAGTGTGGTCATCTTTTGGAAATAAGGCCTCTAAAACATCTGTTGAACTATCGACATTTTTGCACGATTATCGTACCTTCCTAAATAAAAATCAATTGTTGAAGAGAAAGACATTTCGAGAGTTCTGTGAAAGATTACAAAAGGTTTCTGCTTACCTACCACATTTTTACTTTCCTAGCGCTACCCTGGTAATGAAAGTATTGTAATCGTGTAAAATTTTCGCAGTCCGGTCATTCATTAAAATATATGAAGTGAGATTATTTCGGCAATTGGTGGAGCGGTTTCGTTTGCTTTCATTTTTGTACTGTAGGGAACCTATACCTGAAAAACGTGTTTCACTCACGAATGTAGCGCAGAAACGGCTTACACGAATTTGATGCTACTTGTCACTACCTGATATACTCAAATGATGTACATATACCATTTTCTAACTGCTTATTTATATTCTGGCTAAACGTTTCAATAAAATTGAATGGTGACACGAACCTCATCAGAACATTTTTCTATTCGATGGAATTCGTTTGAGAGCGTTAGTGTCACAATAACATCTAATATCTATGTTAATACGTGAATAGAATTCTTTGGACCCCACAGAGGGGTGAGCAAAGATTAGAGGTGTAATCTTTGATATGAGATTCAGCATTGTTAAAACTTATACGGCGAAGAAGTGCAACTAAATAATATGTGTTACAAATACTTTAATTTAAATGAAGTAAATTTAAGATGATTAGCCGTTTATATTTATTGATATATAGGATCATGATAATAGATACTCTAGTGTTGTAGTGGTAAGGTACTTGCCTTCGTACAGATGTCCCGAATTCGATTTTCGGACACCGCATTTTAAAAAAATATATCCAATAATTATAAAGGGATGCTCTTTAACAGAAGAACCCCAATAGTGTTAAAACTTAAATTCAAAGTTTTTTTTATATTATTACGAGACGCACCTACCTGCTTCGTAGAGATTTTCAAGCAAGGAACATGCGAATTTATGAAAAATATAACACGTTAGAAAATACAATTTTACATCAAAGAATCCATTCCAAGCAGGCTGAGTTATGACTCTTGTCTTATTAGAGATAAGAATTCAATAAGTTGAAAGTACACTCTGGGTATTTTATAAAAAATTATGACAGAACAACATTTTATTGACATATCAAAAATAGAAAATACTATTATAAATATGTCTTTATTTCACCCTCTTCAAGTTTTATTTTCCAATGTCCAATCTATCTCTAGACCATAAATTTAAATATGGTTGAGCGATTTAAGCGCGAAAATGTTGAGGCCATTATTGGTTCCGCATGTTGGTGATGCACACTTATTTTGAAGGAGCGAGCTTGTTTATTTCTTGTTTGGATGTTTTCACAGCCCTGGGGTGTAATGTTGTTTTTTTTTATGTACTTTATAATGTTCACTTTTGATGTTTCTGACGCAAAGCCTGTAGCAACCAAGTGACATTATCTTTTGGCTACCTGGAACTCACTTATTGCTCCTTTCAGTATCCCATATATTTGTTTTGGTTTCTGCTATTTACTTCTGGGAGCCTTGGGTATTGATACTCCCTGTTGTTGGCACACATCTGTGCTTGAGGTGATCGATTATCGATGTCTTTTGATCCATTCCAATTAATGATTTGATTCATTTTGGTCAAAGTTTCAGTTTCTAAGATTGCTCTATTTGCGTCCTTTTTGTTAACCAAATTTCCTGTATTCTGTGTGGTTATGTTGTATTATTGTGAAGTTTGAGCTATGGTTCGAGTGACAGTCGCCTTTACGGTAGGTGTTGCCAAGTACACTTCAAAATTTTTTCACAGATTTGTTCGAGAAATTTTGATTTTCCCTCTTGTTTTGTGGAGATGTACCTGTGCTGATACCTGTTCTTCCATTATGCTACCGAACATATCTTGCACTTTTTCCAGAGTTTTGAGTAGCGTTGAGTCACAACAATTTTTGTTTTTTGCGGCACAGCTGTAGTGGAAAACTGTTGCACAATTTTCACACTTTACTTTTCTGTTTACGGCCTTTCTTTTCCAATAAGAGCAGATGATGGGTACTTCGTGCATTCTATCGGCCATGTTGCCCCATATCATATATGTATATGGGGAAGGGGATGCTGAACATGTTGGACTATAAGTGTCTATAACTTACTTTTGACTTAACGGAATTTTGTTAAAAAGGTCTGGTTAAAGATAGGAAGGTTTGGTGGATATAATATAAAACCATCCATGCCATTCTGGTTCATGCCGTTCTCGCTAGGGGGTGGGTTTTATAAAGATAACCCTGTTTTTAATTTTGCTCCGAAATCGCAAATGGGTTTGGTGGATATAATATAAAACCATCCATGCTATTCTGGTTCATGCCGTTCTCACTAGGGGGTGGGTTTTATAAAGATAACCTTGTTTTTAATTTTGCTCCGAAATCGCAAATGGATATGAATATTTTATTAGATTCAGTAAGTAGATCAAATTTGCAACACAATATGTCCAAACGGCATGACCATATCCTCATTCGTTTAAAAGTTATGGCTTAAAGAATATTTTATTAACAAATTTATTGAAACAAAAACTAATAGGTAATTGAGTCTCTATTTTTCTTAAGTTTCGTATTCAAGCATGCCATGGACAAATAAAAAAAACTGTTTAAAATTTTGTTCTCATTTAAATTTAATCACAACAATAATGATATAACATATCAAACAAGAATACAACCATTTTAACAGATTAAGATTATTAAACAAACTTTACTATCTAAAAAGTTTAACGTTTTAAATATTCAAAATTTCTATCGTTATTGGCCACGCATAAATTCATTCAGTTGTGTATAAACACTAAGTTCAATTTCGGCGGCGGAAATGTTTCTAATGGCTTCCCGAATTCTGTCTTTCATATCATCAGCTGTTGTTGAAATGTCTTTATAAACTAGGTCTTTAAGCCTACCCCATAAATAAAAATACAGGACCGTATGGTCGGAAGACCTCGCTGGCCATGAAAAATGCTCTTCCTACCTATCCGTTTATCCGGAAACTGCTTATTTGAATTTTTTTGAACATTTCGAGCATAATAGTTCTGGGCATCGATCATGTTGGAACCACATGTTCATTCTGACCTTCAGAGGAATATCTTCTCACAGTATGGGTATCTCGTTTTCCAATAATTGTACATAATTTAAGGCATTAGATGATGATCAAAAAAATATGGCCCAATAATTCATCCACCTAAAATATACCTACACATTTACGCTCCATCGATTTTGAAATTGAACTTGTTTTAACCAGTGAGGATTTGTTCCTGATCAATAGTGCATGTTATGAGTATTAACTTTTCCTGAGCTGAAAAAAGTTGCCTCGTCAGTCAATAATGTTTGAGATAGAAAATTTCTGTTTTCGTTGATCATCTCCAACAACCAATAACAAAAGTCCAATCGATGGTCGAAATCGGCTGGTTTTAATTCTTAAATTTACATGATGCGGATGTAATTTATTGTCTTTCAATATACGTTGAATTGAGGAATATTTCAATCCGATATCTCTTAACAAAACTCTAACGCCTAAATGAGGGTCGACAATATAAGATAACACATTTATAATATTATCTTCGTTTCTTGCTCTCCGTACTCAATTTGGGGCTTCGACAGGTTGGACATGTCCGGTCTCCTTCAATTGTTTAGCTCATCTTCTGAAAACATTTCTTGAGTGATGACGTCGTGCAGGATATCTAAATGCCTATTGTCTCTTGGCAATAGCGACATTTTGCAATGTTTCGAAATAAACTGCTAACATATCAAAAGCTTCCTCGTTCGTATATGGCGGCATTTTTAAAAGAATAAATTATCTTTTTTGTGTAAAATCACCGTTTCCATAGAAACTGTCTACCAAGTCTTTTCACGGCCTTCTAAGAAATTGAATATTTTTGAATTTTCATACCTACTCACTGGCGACACAGACGAGCTTTTGATTTTTGCCCGAATTATAAATCTTTGTAATGTAATTTTGGTATTAAAATGAAATTAAATCCTATTTTGAATAATAGCACTAACGGTTTTTATATTTGTCCATGGCATGATTAATTACGAAACTTACGAAAACTATTTGATTAATAAAATGAGTGCTATAAATACCCAAATTTGCAGCCATATGTTAACGTTAGTGTGGCTGATTGGTAAATAATTAAAGGTCAGGTGTGCCAATCAATCTGTCCTCCTCTTCCTATCTTTCGTTGCTGGAAATGTTGATTTAAAATTTGTCGCACAATGTACTGAAATGGCTAGGTGCCCCATACTGTTGCAGCCACAGATTTTGTCAAATTAGTAAGTATCCTCCAACAATTCAATTAAATTATTGTCCAAGAAATTGCGAAACATTTGGCCTTTCAAAGTCCCTTGAAGAAATCTGGAACAATTATTTGAGTGGGAATAATTCCTGTCCATACATTTAAAGACCGCCTAACTTTGGTCTTTGTCTTTGGTTTGTCGGAGTCGTAATAAAAATTGTGGCTATATACTACCCTATTATTATGGGATGTCGATTCATCCGTCAAATAAAATTATAAAAACCAGGTTCCGTTTCGAATTCGAAAAATTTATTTGTCAGCAACTGACAGAAGTTTATCCTTGCCTCATAATCGGCCTGCAGTAGTTCTTGATGTACCTGATTTTTATTTTCTACGGATGTCGACTCACCTTCGGGTCTTCATCAAGAGCAGTTAATACTCGAAACTCATTGTCTTCTTTACTAACAGTTTTTTCTTGAAGAGCAGCAGTATATTACACACATTCAGTTTTAACAAATCTTCCCAATACCCTCTAAAAACTGCTTTCTTGGAGATGTCTTCTGTCCGGGAATCTTTCTTGATAAATACTTGAAGCCAATGAAGAATTCCTGTGGCATTCACCGATAATAAAAACCATGTCTACCATTGCTACCGTAGATAATTTTCAAAATTACATAAGCAAAAACAAACAATCTTCGTAAAAACGTGTCTTGTAAAACAAACAATTTGGGTTTAACTCTGTTTGACATATCAATTCATTCATTTGTTTCAACGTCAAAGTAACGCGCCATATTCTGTGAAAGGGTTAACACAAAAAAACTGAAATTTCTCCAAAACTTTCAAAAATAAGTACCAATACGTATTAACAAAATCGAAAAAGAGTTAAAATTCGAATCTATCAATGTAATTTGTTTAATAATTTGCTATTTGAAAAAATCGAGTTATCTCTGATTTAAGTTTTCTAAAATCAAAAATTCAATTCAGAGCAAACCTATTTCCTCGAATTTTCAAATCAAACATGAATAAAGGAACGATTCCAACTTAATTAACTGCAAAAAATGCACTGTAATATCTCTTATAGGTACTTTTCATGTTATTGCCATTTTTCTAGGATGCTTTTTATTTTTTTCAGAAAATCGAAATCTTCAGACTTATGCCCAAAAAATGCTTAACAAACGGAGATTTATATTTCACTAGGAATTTCAAAATATAAAAAATACAGGGCTTTCCATTTAAACTAACGAAGTGATGGGATGGGATATATACAGTGTGGGGCAGCTGGCGGTGTTTGGTGGATCGCGCCTGATCTATTAGAGATACAGCAAAATTGCTTCTATAAAAATTATTCGTGGATAAATCGACTACAATTTAAAACTATTTTCAAAGAAGGCCGACTTCCGGTTATAACCTTATTTAAGGTTGATTTGGAAGTTCTAGGACATAGTGTTGCTCTGAATTGAATTTTTGATTTTAGAAAACTTGAATCAGGAATAACTCGATTTTTTCAAAGAACAAAGTTTTAAGCAGATTACATTGTCAGATTCAGATTTTAATTCTCTTTCGATTTTGTTAATCCGTATTGGCACTTATTAGATTGTTTGTTTTTGCTTGTGTAATCTTGAAAATTAGGTAATCTACGGAAGAAATGGTAGACCTGGTTTTTATTATCGGTGAATGTCAGGAATTGTTTCGCAATATTATACTTTCCTCATTCTTTTCAAATGTATATTATTGGATTTTGGAATAGCCACATTAATAGCAACTTCAATTATATAACATAATATGGGTCTCTTACTTACCGTTTTGACATAATTGGCAATTATTTTCCAATAATGCATACTGAACTGAATTGCAGTTCGGGATCCTTTCGGCTTTGTCAAAATAACAAGAAAACACAACTTTCCGGTTTCAGAATTTTATTCTCCCAAAATAGAATTAAATGTTTTGGTACGCCACTGGCAATACAATTTGATACCAAATTTATCAATGACACGTGCAGTCTGGTCTGGTAACAAATGTCCTCTTCTTCTTCCTTGATGATTCAGCTAGGAATAATTTGATTTCGAATTTCACTGATTTTCACTCTACGGGGTCTCTAGGAGAAATGATCTGCCCGTCGTATGAGATTTGCAGTTTATATAGGGAATTAGATTGATCCATCCTTTTTCCACTTATATGAACACATTTGGACAGATCCTTGGCATTCCATGTTCATACCAAGTGAAATTCCTTCTCTTGCTTTTTGTTGTTTGTTGTAAATATAGTTTTTCCTAATTAACTATTCAATAGTATTGAATAGAACCCTTAATTTTCAGTACAATACATTTTTTTCATTCGTAATTCAAGAATCTTGTATATAATGTCCTTAAATGGATAAAACTCATATTTAAAAACATTTTTGCAGTTGCAGTTAGATTGATAACTTTTGGCACCAACTTCAGAAGTGCTAGCACCAATAGAATTAATATTATTTTGTATTTTTCAGTGCACCAACTAATAAAGTCAGTCCATTTTATGTAAGAAATGTTTATTTCACACTTTTGAGTGTAACATTAGTCACGCAGATCAATGAACGTTCACTAGTACCAAAGAAGATAGTACTTATTCTATTACCCACGTACATTCTTTGCTTGTATTTGTTATTATTTTGAGATCTCAAAATATCGCTTTATAAAAAAGCCTGTCTTAGGCTATAACTTAAGTAAAAAAATGGGGCATTCGAAGATTTACTTATTTTAAATTACTCACATTTTGTAAAGTATTGCGAACAGCCTGTAGAATCTAATCTGATTTTTTTAGGGGAGTAAAGTGAAGGCGACTATGCACTAATAACCTGCCAAATATTTGGTTTGTACGAAATCAAATAAATAAATTATGCCTGATTTTAATAGTACGGACCTGCAACGAGCAATTTTTTGAAAAAATGTGGAATATCGCAAAAACCCTTAAATTCTGTTATAGGTAATTCGCGATAAAAAGTGTGTAGAAACATTAGGTTCATTCAGAAATTGAATAAAATGTAGGATGTTGAGCAGCAAATTTCCAATGTCCGAAATATCGCATTCTGGACATTTTATATAGACTAGGACGCATTCTGGATCTCTCACGACTGCCAGAAAGCGAAGCTGTTGAATAACTCGTATAGTGGCCTTCTGAAAAAAGCCAGAACGCGTTCTGGCATTCCTAGCAATACCAGAACGCGTCGAGCATAAAGAACAAGAAGTTCAAAAACCAAAATATTCTTATTCTTTATGAATAACACAAAAATAACGATTTCAACATAAAATACATTTTTCGCATATATACCTGCATCTATATAATTATTTATTTTTACAATCGCTGTTACAAATTACTTTCTTTGCCCTACACGCACATTTTCTGTTGATGCAATAACGTTTGCACTGTATAAAGCCCTGTGTCGATCCGGATGCTATGCCAGACGACAGTACGAAGAGATACAGACTTTGACGGAACTGATGAAATATCCTTCTGTTTGTCAAATTATCTTCCTCATCTAAGCGCAAATGATCGTCCTCACGTATGCGTGGATTTGTTTGATCAAACAACTTTTGCAGCTCTTCTTCTGTATTAATGTTCGCCAAGAGTTCCTTTGGAAGCGATGAATTTTTGAGCCCAACCTTCTGAGGCGTGGCAAACATAGTTTCATAAAGACTTTTAGTTATTCCTGTATGCAGGGAACGATTTTTATTACTTTGCACAAATCCCAGCCCTTCAGACCATTTCTTTGTGTTTTCATCAGCCATCCATTTAACTAGCATGTCTCTTACATCCTGATTCTATTTCTCCACGGACCCTTGACTTTGAGAATGGTGAGGTTTTCCATGCACCAGCTTCAAACCGGGCCATATTTCAGAAAGATTTTGTACTATGCGGTTTGCAAATTCTCTGCCATTGTCACTTTGTAGAATCATGGGGTCCCCAAATAAGCAGAAAATGTCTACTAAATGATAAGCAACTTCTTCAGCTGTTTTTATTTTTAATGCTCTTAGCACAGTGAATTTTGTTGGTGGTCCTGGTTGTTGAGGATAAAACGAAAATCATCATCTGGTTCACTTTGCATGTCAATTAAATCTGCTTGACAGCGAGAATTCATTTCATCTGTTACAATTGGCTTTACAACTACTAAACCTTTTTTTTCAATTTCTTTTTTAATTGGCATTGTTCGCAAACTTATAAATAAGTCTCAATTATTTACCACGTTATGTTACAATATTTCCTTTTCAGCTCACAATCCATAACTGAAAATAAAGAAATAAATAAATTTATATCCCAGTGAAAAACTGTAGGAAAAAAATAACAAACCTCGTAATCTCTTGTGTCCTGTTCCTATATGCGCCGAATGAATGAAATAATTCGTCAGTCGTGCAAAAGTAAGGCAACTCAGCAGTTTCCTCCGTCCTGCTCTCTATTAGCTTTTTGGTTTCACCAATTTTCAAAATATCGTACCTTTTTAATCGTCGCCGTTGTTTTGAAGTAATGGTTTCACCGTTACTCTTACATGTCTTTGCTAATTTTACATCTGCAAGTGTTTGATCGTATCTTTCTCTTATAAAAATGTTGCTACGATCATTGCTATCACTTATTACCTTTTGCAAATCATTATTGAAACGCAACTTAATATCTTCCATGGCACTAGCGCACATTTTTAATCTGCCACCTTTCACAGTTGCACCAACCGGCTATTTACCTACTATCTACTCAAATGCAGATGCAATGGAGTCCTATTCAAGTATGCTATTGATATAGATTGTGAAAAGAATTGGCCCCAGAACTGTTCCTTGGGGTACCCCACACTCTACAATACCTTTTTTGCTCACAACTTTATCAATTTTGACGCATTGTTCCCTAACATTCGAATAGCTCTCCATAAGACAATATGCATTTCCCCTGAAACCCATGTCTTACAAGGCCTCCAGCAGCTGTGAATGGTTCACAGTGTCAAAGGCCTTAGCAAGATCTAAGAATACACATAGAGATGGTCTACTCTTTTCAAGATTTCCATATATTTTTGAGGTAAGAAAACGTATAGTATCTTAAGTCGATACTCCTTCTCCAAATTGGTTGCCGGAAATCAATTTATGTTTAACCAAGTAAGTTACTATCTTTGATTTTATTATTTTTTCTAGTGCTTTTGCTATGTTGGATATCAGAAATATTGGTCGGTACTTCAAAACTTCGTGTTTGTTTTCTTTTTTATATATCGGTTTAATGACTCCTATTTTTAGTTTATTGGGAAATGTTCCTGTTTCTATTACTTTACTAAATGTAGTAGTCAGAGGAACCGCTATTTCTGTTTTTATCTCTTTCAATGATTCTGCTTTGATGTTATCAACACCGGGAGTTTTATTTATTTCTAAGGATTCTATCATTTTGATTATTTCATTTTTTGTTGTAGGTTTGAGGAATATGGATTGCATAGAACTTCTTATATTAGGAGGAGCATTTGTAGGTTGCTGAATTTTGCTTGCAAGGTTTCGGCCAAATGATAGGTAATGATGGTTAAAACAGTCTGCAATTTCTTTTTCATTGTAGGTAAGACAACCAGTATCATTTTTATGTACTTTATTTTAACATCTTTTTTGTTTCCAGATATATCCTCCACAGTCTTCCACAGGGCTTTGGTGTCATACGCTGATTTACTTACGCATCTCTTGAAAAAGTTGATTTTAGAATTTTTGAAGAGCCTATTCACCATGTTTCGGTAATTTTCATATTGTTCTTTCAATACTGGATCGTTTGGAGAATTTTTCAGTTTTAAATAAATTGTTTCTGGTATTGATGGAGTTTACTAATCCTTGTGTGATCCACTGTTTACGTTTAATGTCTTTATGTTTTATTTGTTTTGTTTTTGTGTGTTTGTTGAAAATTATTTTTAAGATCTGTAAGAAACGACTAACAGTCTCATGGATGTTATGTATTAGAAGACAATACGCCTATTATATGCAACATTGTATGTTGTTTATATGATTATAATTCTTATCTCAATGGCTAGACGAAATTCTAAGGAATATCATGTTAGGAACTATTGTTTGCAACAATGTATTTGTTTACCATATCCTGTTTCATAGTAGAAACTATTGTTTGCAACAATTTGTTGCTGTTCCCCTCTTAGTTTGCAATTAACCTATAAATACTCTGGAGAAGACATTCCAAAAAGTTAAGAAAAATAACATCTTCAAACTAGTTGCAATCGAAGCAATTCGACATTAGAAATAAAGTGAATAAATATTTTTTTTAAAGTGAACTTCAATTACCAACCCCTAACATGGATATCTACGATAGCGATTGTGTTAATATCAGACCAATCATACTCTGCAAGTTCTTTTTTTAAAGACGCATAATCAATATATTTTTGTTGTTTGGTTTCAGTATTGTAATTGTTTAAGGATAATTTTATTATAGTTGTATAGTGATCAGTTATAACACTTTCCAATAAAATTGGTAGTGTTTTATTATTTTTGCTTTTAACAAAAATGTGATCAAGGCATGTGCCACTTTTTTCCCTAGTTTCAGTGTTTATTAGTGATAGTCAAATTCATAGAAGTTGTTTAAATATTCTGTTATCGAGTCATCCTCTATTAAAATATTCAAGTTTATATCTCCCAGGAAAACGTGAGTGTCTTTTTTGGTTTATCAGAAAGCTATTTGCGAAGGTTTTTGATGAATATGTTCTCATCTGTTGATGGTGGTCGATATCGACAAGTTATAAGGATGTTTTCGTCATCCATTTTTATTGAGATTTGAATACCTCTACAGATACCTATATCAATTACTTCAAAATTATAGTTTAGACTTTCTCGTACATAGATAACGAACACCATCACATTTAATAATTTTTCCCTCGCTTTATAATATGTCATAGCCATCAAAATTATGAATATTCAAATCTTGAATGTTCCACATTTCTGATAGTATAATGCAATGGAAATGATCCTTAATCTCAGAAAGATAGATTTCTAGTTCACTTATATTTTTCGAAATGCTTCTTATATTTTGATGCAGGATATTGAAATTGTATTTTTGGTTTTCCTTCAATGAAGTGAAGTTATTCATTTACACTATCAATTTTTTTAGTTTCAATAAGCTCATATTCGTAATCCCGAATGTATGGGTTCATGTTTTGTCAAAAACATAATGTAGTAAAATAACAGAGTGGTATCATTCAAATATAAATAAAAATGTATTGGAATAAAAAATATTGGATTAAAAATATATTAGAATAATGGATTATTGGAATAAAAAGTAATAAGCGAACATTTAATATTTAACAGTCTTTTTTGTTTCTCTCTTGAATGCGGTTGCTACTCTTAGGTATTTTTGCGCCATCTGCTCCTGATTCTTCTTCTGGTTTCCGCTTGAGGTTGGTAGTGTATTCACTTTTGTTGTGAAGACCTTTTATGAGTAATGTTCACAAAGATCTTCGTAGGAATATTCTTTTTCATCTATAACCAATATATTTTTTCGAAAGAAAGCGGTAGACTTATTTATCAAGGCCCCTTTTCTGCAATTATTCATAAATTTTCATTTTTTGTATTCGTCTTCTGGATAGTTTGGCCTAAAGTTGATTTTGAGTTATTTTAATTTGTTGGAGTGTATTTTGGATTTATTTAATATTTTATTTTTACTTCGATGTTCACGACTTCGCAGATTATTGGACGAGTGCTGCCCTCCTTTATTTGCCCCACTCTGTAGCTATCTCGAAAATCTCTTCCAGTGCAAGGCGTTTATGACTTTAGAGTTTTATTGAAGGCATTTGGCTCATTTTCATCAATACCATATATCATAAAATTATATTTTTTCAGTTTTTTCTCGAGACTTAGAATTTTTGTGTCTTTATTTCGGTTATCCGCTTCTAGTTTATTAATTTTAGAATTAAGTGATTTGATTTCAGTTTTTAATTCTGTGTTCCCAGTTTTAATTGCATTATATATATCCTCCAGAGTGAGTAGAGACATTCCGTTTCCAGTAGGTAATTCCGTTTACATGTTTATTAACGTTAGAATTCGATTCGGGCACGGGCACACATGCAGTATTCGACTACCCAAAGTGTACTGAGCAACTGAGCACTGTGTGACTGTGTGGGAAATGTGAGAAATGAATGTCTGTGTTTTTCAGATTTAGCAGATACCTTGTTCCCATTCACGAAGTAATTTCTATCAGTTCGAACGATCATGGTTTTTACTTACAGGTACGTTAAGGAGTTTGGAGTTCCTTTGTCAATTTACACTGGAACTATTTCACTTCTAGAGTTATATCACTTGTAGCTTATTAGCATCACTATTTCAAAAGAATATTATCACAATTTTCCCTCACTTGTAACCACTTCAAACCACTGTTTTTATGTTTCAATTACTTACATCGTCTTAGACGTTGACGGAGAACGTGAATTAGGTACCTATATTATTAGAATATTTTCCTTTAGCAATACGCCGAACTATGTGGATTCAACAGGATGGCTGCCCGGCTCATTCTACTAGCATATTCCCTTGGCCGCCAACATCTCCCGACCTTACTATGTTTGATTTCTATTTTTGGGACAGACTGAAAGATCTAGTTTTTCATTCAAGACCTGCAAGTAGAGAGGATCTAATTCAATGAATATGTAACGCGATTCACAGTATTCCTATGGCTGAAATTGAAGTTGCTATTTTATCTACCGGACAGAGTGTAAATGTCTGCATCGAAAAAGATGGAGAACACATATTTAAAATTAATTAAAATAATATAGATAAAATGTTTGTTTATACAAAAATAGAAGTTTTGGTTTGGGCCATTATACTTGACATAAAACAAAAAACAAGTTGACATATGTCTAAGGTAGAAATAAAAGAGAAGAAAATTAAAATATAACTCGGTCAACAAAAGTTTAGTTTACAATAAATACAACTACACTAGCATCAGAGCTAGGGTGTTAAGTTTCAGGAAAAAAATTTAATGGAAAGTTTGATCGTTATATATTTGTAAATTAAAATCATAAATTAACAGAGCTATTCGTGGAGAACAAATAATTATTATTGACTTCGCCAGAGAGAATTTATGAATATATGTTACTCAAGCCCTTAATATCCGTCCTCTTGTTCATACTTTGGGCATTTAGGTATATCTGACACATTTCAAGAAAAAAAGAAAATAGGATGAAGTCTGGCGTCACTTTTACGTGAAATAATCCTGTTTTTTAAAGATCTAGAAGTATGACCTATGTACTCGGAATTGCAACTCCCACAACGGATATTGTAGACGACGTTAGTCAATAGGGAGAGAGGAACCTTATCTTTTAATTTAGAAAAAATGGAGTATGATGTTAAAATTGTTTTTGATAGCGTCAATCTATTCTGACAATAATCGGCAATTTCCTACATTCCTATCAATATATAGGTATATCAAGTATTTTTTTAAGAGGTAGTTGAAACCCTTTTTGGAAATCTTCCATATTTATCTCCTCCCAACCCATAAGATAGTGTGGGAATCCCACTCGAACTCCAAGCATCATGGAGCCATTACATAGTCCAACTTGTTCACGAACCAAGATTCTCAACGACATCAACACAAAACAACAAATGGAAAATTCGATTTAATCATGATTTCGAATAAGTTCGTGACTCAGTTGACGGGATGTTCGACCATGTATGTGATCTATTGGACTCACACAGTTGTATCCACTAAACACCCGTCCTCACGTGGTAGCTAGGCTCATTCTGCGAACATTCTCACATTCTCGGGTTATCGAAAATCTTCGCCGCGCTGGTATTCAAACACCCCGACCGGTAGCCAGAGCGATTATTAGTTAGGCTCTTCTACCAGTAAGCTACTCTGCCCCCACATTTTACTTGTTATTAATGTAAAAAGATCCATCGTCATATTTTTAAGAATATTTCACTTTGAATAAAAACGAAGTTCTTTCTCACACGAAAAATGATTTTGGTCTAGCAGATTCTAATGGTGATATAACCTATAAAACTACTACAAATATTGATATGACGACAAATTCTTCGCTGTTGTCTTAACATCTTTCACCAAATAAATCAAATTTAAGTATTTACTGTATATTATACTGATATTATGCAAAATATTTAGAAGTATGTTTATAAAAAATTGCACTAGTATATTATAACGAACTTCAGATATAGTGACAACGCCATTATTGAGGTAGACGACTGCGATTCGTGAGAAGGTGGAGCATCTTGGCGAGTAAGGAGGTTAATGGAACCTGGGCGGTATGAGTGTAAGGCATACTGCTATCGGTTACCGATACATAGCAAGGTCAAGATTATATTCCGAGTTCGCGATGTTGGTGGAATGTTCGTTGCTGGAAGATGTCGGTGGAAGATTTGAGATGGAGGGGCTTGTCTATATAATGAAGAGGATTTGCTGCGGAATCAGTCAGCCCGGTCCAGTTAGTCGAGGCAGTCAGATAGTGCATTCAAAGTAGTCAGTACGGTGAATACGCTGGAAACCGGTAGTGCGGCGATTACCGGCGGTACGGGCAAGACCAGCGGTACGGTGGAGACCGGCAGTATGGTGCAGTCCATGGAGACCGGCAGTACGCTGGAGACCGGAGTATGGTGCAGCCTGGCAGTTCGGAGGGTCCCTAGTATGGGGCCAAAAAGAAAATAAATAAATAACAGTCGGTCCAAATACGGTTGTATATAATGTAAATAATAAATATATATTGTACATAGAAGTCGATACTGAAGTGTAAGATATATAAATAGTGTATATAATGTGTAAATGAATAAACTTGAAAAATTAATAATTCCCAGCCATTTTTATATACCCGTTACAAAATTGGTAGCTATATTTTATCTTATTTCACATAGAAAATACATATTGAAATGGAGCTTAGTCTATTTTTCTTCAAATTTAATGTTCTTTATTTATGAATTTAATCCTTCGATAAAATCAATGAAATTCTTTTAAATATATGTAGTCGAACGATTAATTTAATACTCTGTGGAGATTTGCCTTCTTTAACTAAATATAAATCCAATTTATTCTTGGATTTATTAATCTCTCTCAATTTAAATACTTGCTGAGTCAAATGAATCCATTCGACTCTGACTCTCAAACAGTGGTTGATATCTTTAATTTTTTTTTGAGATGATTTATTTTATTCTTTCAACTGCTCTTTTCCCTTGAGAACTTTTAAACGTCAGGATACCCAAAGATCAAGTAAAGTTCCCTTCTCTTTGGATCTAAAGAATAAAATAGCAAATTTAAAGTATGAAAATTGGGTACGAAAAAACAAAAATGCTCTTAATAATGAAGAAATAATATATAATAATAAATAAATCTAATAATAAATCCAGAACAACTTGGCATTTAGTGAATTCTCAATTGGGGAGTAGAAAAAAGACCATAAGTCTTGAGACACTAGCATACAACAACTTAATTTATAAAAGTAGTCATGAAATTGCGAATAGCTTTGCATCATATTTCTTAGATTCAGTATCTTCATTGATTCCCGATAGTATTAACACAACCCTAACAACAAAGACGCCTTATAGATCGTTTTTCTTCAAACCATTGATAGATGTAGAAGTTAATGATGTAATCAACAACTTTAAAAGTAAAAAGTCCACCTGGGTTGAAATAGTGTTCTGATTTATTAGTTCCTCACCTCACTCAATTCAGTATCTACTGGAAAGTTTCCTTCCTGACATTTTAAAAACGGCTAAGGCAGTACCAATTTACAAAAAAGGTCCCAAAGAGAATATTTCAAGTTACATAGGTGTAACAATTGTGTGATAGCTAACATTTAAAAAATCAATCTATAACTCCATAATGACATATTTAGACAACAGTGTAATATCCAACAAGCAACACGGTTTCAGAAATGGTGTGAAACCACAACTATGGTCCTTGTCCAAGCAATCCATGATAATATTGATGATAGCTTGTACACATACTGTATATTCTTTGACCTATCACGGGCATTTGATTGCCTAAATCCAGAGATATTATGTAAAAAAATAGATAAGGGATCCCGTAAACTATGTATGTATAATATGTTGCTAATCGCCCTTTCTTTGTATCCATTAAAAATACCTGTTCAGATATTTATTATAATAACTTAGGAACACCTCAAGGTGGAATATTAGGTCCACTGGAGTAGAAATATACTCTATATTAAAGATATGCCAGATCAAATCAGATACCTTGAAAATATTTTTATTTATGCCGATGACACCACAATGTACTCTTGGTCTGGTTATATCTCTTGTGAATAAGATTATTCTTAATTTTACTCAGTGGTGTAACCACAATTGTCTTGTGGTGAACATGATAAAAACGGTGTGTATTTCATTCTCTAACGGCCAACGTAGATCTGATCCCACTGCATTGCCCATTCTAAATTTATTGTATACCACATTTCTTGGTACAGTTTTGGACAATAACTTGAACTTTAAAAAACATGTAGATTCTGTTTGTAAAAAGCTTAACAAAGTATATTTTTTGATATCTTCACTGAAAAACTTATTGACGAGCGAAACCTTACCTACCATATATTATGCCCAGTTATATTCATTGATAAGCCAAAATATAGTTGTTTGGGGCCAATCACCTGATGTCAGTAGAATATTTATCCTACAAAAACGTGTATTACGTTTAATTTTCAATGTAAATTCAAGAGATAGCTGTAGAAAGGTATTTAGTGATCAAAAGATATTGACGGTTCCCTCCATTTATATTTACAAAATATTGTCGCTCACTTTCAAAAATACGAAGATACTCACGAAAAGCAATGAAATTCATAGCTACGGTACTCGAAACGCGACTCAATACTCGTATATCTCAAAAATCACAATCACACCATCTATAGAAAGTCTCCTTATTATGATGGTTCATGTCTGTACAACAAACTACCAAATTATTTGAATAACTATAAAGACATTTTAAATAGCCAAAAGGACCTGAGAAGTGTTCTGTTAACGGAGGCCTTCTATAGTATTGAGAAGTTTTCAGAAATATAAATAGTGCTATCAACCAAGCGTTTGACAGTCTACCAATTTTTAATGGTCATTTTAATATATATATGTACATGTGTGTATGTGTGTTTATGTAGAAACTATACTGTATTTCTTCTTTTTAATTAAGTTAGTATTTGTACTTTTTCAATTTAATTATTAATTATATTTATATCTGACGTACCTCATCCATGTATATCATGGCAAAAAGGTTAATAAAGATATTATTATTATTATATTATTATAATCCATATTGGGGTCTATACTGTAAATGAACCGAACTTGAAAACTGAGAACCTCCTAAATTTATTAGAGGCTACTTGGCTAAAATATTTTCAAGAATGTGGCACCGATTATAGCGGAAGTAGTTGCCAACTTTGTTATTTCAAATGAAAAGAACTATATATTATTACATTTTCAGATCCTCCAATTTTAAAAACATATCATATATAGTGTTATGTAATTATTAATGATTTCGAGATCCAAAACACAACAATACGATATAAATCGAAACTAGCCGATCTATCAAATGCACTGCTTAAGGTGATGCTTCATTTTACTAATTGGCATTATCGAACAAATGATTGAAAATTTTTATAACTAAAATTCCAGATTTCTCTAAATATAATTATATTTTTTATATCTGTGATTGAATGTTCTTTGTATCTAGGATTGTAATCATGTCTTAGTGATTTGAAAACTTCATTATTTTCCTTAACAAATATTACCGCTTCATATATATACAATCCTATCATAGTAAAAACATTTACTTTTGGAAATATATTTTTGCAGCTATCTGTTTATTTCATACTCAGTATGTTCCTGAGACATCTTTTTTGGATCACCAAAATTGGAGATTGGACAAATGCATGATATACAATTAGTGCAGCCTCTATGTTTACTGACTGAGCCAATACCTTAAGTGCATAGCAATAGCTTTCCATATTTTGTGCTAGGTGGTCAACGTGTTTTTTCCTATCCAGTCTAGGATCTATTGTGATTCCTAATAATTTTAAAGAAGGAGTAGCTGAGATGACATCTCCATCATGGAGAAGTGAAAAAGTATCGTTCTGTTGCGTATTGGAAAACTTCATGAGTTGAGTTTTGTAAACATTCATTTGCATATTATTCATTTCAGACCATTTTTTAAGTAATTTTAGAGTATTCGAAGTGTCATCCGCAAATTGAACAATTTCTTGGTTAAGTATATGAGGAAAATTATAGATATACAAAATAAACATTAGTGGTCCAAGTATAGAGCCTTGTGGGACACCCAATTTTATTTTTTTCTATCGTATTTAATTTGTTCACCATTTTCCTCTATTTCTGTTAGATATTGAAATCTATTTGTTACGTAAGAGTGTATCAGTTTCAGAGAAACACCTCTTATTCCAAGATATTCTAGTTTTTCCAAAAGTGTAGTGTGGTCAACTCTATCGAAGGCCTTTGAGAGATCTATACAAACTGCTATAGTTTCAGTTTTATTGTTCAGCGAGTTCAATATCGTAGTAAGGGCATTATATAAAGCAAGTATAGTGGATTTGCCTTACTGGGAATCTGAAATCAGTTTGTGTCTTTCGACAAATGTTACAATTCTTGAACATATGATTTTTTCAAATACCTTACTGATATTTGATAAGAGAGCTATTGGACGATAGTTCTACTAGTTTGTTTTTTCCCTTTTTTTAAATGGCCCAGATTGCAGCTATCTTTAACTTTTCTGGGAAAATTCCTTTTATCAACGTCAGGTTTATAATATAGTTGAGCTACATTTTTTAATACTTCTATAGGTACACCATCTTCTCCTACCAATTTTTTGTTTTTTAGTGAGGTAATCACATCAAATACTTCGCTGGCGTCACATGGTCTCAAGAACAGTGTCCGTCCCCTAATTTTCACAACGGTACATTCCTGTTGGAGCACCTTGTAATAAGCGGACAATTATGATTAAACGCAGAGATAACGATATCACATACTTGTTCCACAGCCATCTCCAGCTCACTATTCGAATTTATCTTTGATGTTAATCCCAGCAGCTTACGACCCAGGTCTGTTCTGTATCCTTCCCAGTTCGTTTTCCTGGGAGTCAGATAACTTGTCGGTTCAGCTTAGCTGTTTACCTTGAATCTTATATATATATATATATATATATATATATATATATGTTGTCTGAGCAGCTCTCATCAGATAACTGCCAGTTTGCAACGAAATTGCTCACAAATGCTGTGGCCAGTATCACATCAGGCAGCATAATCAAATAAACTATAAAAATAACTACATAAATAATATAAACTGAAATGTGTAATTGTTCATTTGACCAATATAAATATTGCTGATCTAATTGATACCAGGAGTATAAATCAACAACAGTTGATGATAGTGTTATGCGCATTCGCATCACAACCCATGATGCTCTGCAGTCTTTTTTATTCCAGCAGTCTCTCACTTGTTACTCCACAGCTTTGGTATTTGGCAGTTCAGGATCGTCTGAGGGAAAGTAGGCGGATCCGAATACTAATTCCATTCCCCACATTTCACATTTATCTTGATTTTCACTACCATTAAATCTCTTCTTCTTCTTCTTGTGGTGCTTATACTCTTTGGATGTTAGCGATCATATTCGTTCAAATCACCTTGCTAACAGCTGAGCGAAATAGTGCAGTCGACGTCATTCCGGTTCACTGCCTGATATTCTTTAGCCAAGAGATTCTTCTCCGACCTGGGCCTCTCTTGCTTTCGATCTTGCCCTTTATAATAAGTTGCAGTAGACGGTATTTATTGTTGCGTATAACGTGACTGAAGTAGCTCATTTTTCTGATCTTAACGGTGGTTAATATTTCAAGTTGTTTCTTCTTACGTTCTAGGACTGTCTCATTGGTGACATGATGTATGTAGGATATACGAAGTATACGGCGGTAACACCACATCTCAAACGCCTGCAGGTGTCTACAAGATGCATCAGTCAATCTCCACGCCTCGGTGCCATATAATAACATGGAGAAAACATAGCAACGCAGGACACGAGTTCGAATGTATATACTGAGATGTAAGTTGCATAATATCTTCTTCATGTTGTTGAAGGCACTTCTTGCCTTTTCTATTCGGATCATGATTTCCTGAGAATGGTCCTATCTCGTGTTAAGGTCACACCCTAAGTAAGATATTCAATCTGCATGCCGTAGCTCCGTGTTATTGGCATAGAACGATCGTTTAGATGTCACAAGCATTTCCAAAAGTTTCTGATGGTGAACTTTATCAAACGCCTTCTCAAAGTCTACAAAACATGTCCGTACCTTGCCTTTGTATCAACACTTGAATACTGAATAACGCTGCAGCCCAATCCCTTTCTAAACCCGAATTGGGTCTCCGCAGTGATCTCATCTAGTTTTCTATATACACGGGAGTGAATAATGTTAAGGAGTATTTTGAGGGCATGACTCGTTAGGCTTATAATTCGATGCTCTTCACATTTTCTCGCGCTTTTCTTCTTGGGGATTGGTATGAAGATAGATGTAAGCCAATCTTCCGGTATCTCACCGGTGACATACATTTTATTGAGGAAATTGGTTAGCAGTGATATGCTTTCCTCGTTGAACATCTTAAATATTTCACCATGTACTTCATCTGGTCCAGGGGATTTATTATTCTTTAGTCTTTATATTGCTGCACCGACTTCCTCTTTGGTAATTTCTGGTACGGTGGTGATCTGTGTATCCTCTCTTAGTTCCTCTTCATCATCGAAAAGTTCCTATATATACTCTCTCCATCTATTCATTTGTAGTTCTTTTTCACATATATATTTGTTGTCTTTGTGTTGTATAACAGTAAGGCCGTGTGATTTGCACATTCCCGACGGCTCCTTTAACTTCCGGTGCAGGTTGAATAAGTCATAATTTTCCTGAAGTTCTTCAATTTCTTTACATTTCTCTAGCAACCATGCTTCTTTTGCATTTTTTATTTCCTTTATTATTAGTTTATGGATTTCTTTGTATTTATCATTGTTACCATTTTTGTATTTCCTTCTCTCATTCATCAATTCAATATTCTCAGTAGTCATCCATTCTTTCCTTTTTGCACCTTTGCCTGGTTTCAATTTGTCCTCTTCGGTATTAATCACGATAGTTTTAATATTATTCCATGTTTCCTGAATGTCAAGCTCTGCAGTGCAGTGGCTAAGACTTTCATTTTGTCATCGAGTATCTGTTTTACTTCTTCCCGAACGAAATCTTGACTCATGCATGATCCGGTGGATTAACTTCTTCTTCACCGTTGGTCCCCCGATATGGAGCGAGTCGATCTAGATGTGCCACTTTAATTTTTCCCCGTGGTGTTCACTGGATAAGGATGTAAGGTGTAAGGACCTTCCCAATCGGATTGCAGTTTGGGAGAACGGCCAATCGTTCTTTTTGGATTGAACAGCCAAACCCGGTCTTGCACCTGATAACCCTCGGAATTGGCTCGTCGATCGTACCGTGTTCTCATGCGGTCGCTGGCCATACTGATATGTTTTCTGGCTTGTTCATGAACTTCTCGTAGTCGTTCTTGCAGCCGACTGGTGAACTCATCCGTGGGTTACGTTGATGGAAAGGGCCTTCGAAAGAGCAAATCGCGGGGTAACCTCAACTCTCTCCCGAACATCATGCAAGCTGGGATATCTTTAGTTACACCGTGTACCGCGGCATGATATGCCATTAGAGCCAAAGGAATATATCGGTCCCAGTCACTTCTTCAGAAAGCTGATGAGAGTATGGTTGAACTTCTCGACCATGTCATCGGACTGCGGATGCAGGAGTGTCGTTCGGGTCTTTCTTAAGCCAAGTATCTCGCAGACCCCTTGGAACAAGCGGCTCTCAAAATTCCGTCCTTGGTCTGAATGTAATTCCATGGGAATGACGAAACGGCATAGGGTATCAACCAGAACCTGTGTCACCGTGGCAGCCTCTTGATTGGGTAGAGCGTATGCCTCCGGCCATTTCGTAAAATAATCCATTATCACCAATATGTACCGGTTTCCATCATCAGTCGTAGGAAACGGCCCTGCTATGTCGATGGCTATCCTCTCAAATGGTGCGCCTACAGTATATTGCTGAAGTCTCCCCCGGGTGCGTCTATGCGGTCCGCGGGCGCTGGCACACACATCCCATCGTCGGCACCACGTCTGCGCAGTAGATTGTAGATTGTAGATTGAAAGGGGGTTTCAATGCACTGCGACCTTTAGGTCTATTGTGCCCCCCGTCAGAGCTGTTCTCGCTATTTCGATGTCTACAGCTCGCCCTCCAGTTCCAGAGTTCTAATGAACTCCAGTATCTGGGATGGCTTCAAGCGGATTACTTCCTCACTACTGACAGTTTCTTGTCCAAAGCATTTTATGCGTTGGCTGGCTATTGCGAGGCATTCCGTCACCAGGTGATCCGGAGTTTCCTCCTCTTCCCCGCAGAATCTGCACTCGTCATTTTCTGCTAGACCCAATCTCGACAGGTGCTTCCTGAGGCGGCAATGTCCTGTAAGGAATCTAGTGAGCAGGTGTAGCATATTCTTGCTAAGATCCAGATGTTTCTTAGATCTCGCAGTGTCAAAGTTTCCAAGAAACTTTTTGGAATGATCCAGCCCAGGAAGATTCCGCCAGAGGTTTTCTCTTTCGGTTTCTTCCTTCTCTTGGAACTCTTTCTTGTAGGTACATTTACCTGTGCCACAGAAAGGTTCTGGGCCAATAAAAGGAGCTTGTGCTCCTTTTTTGGCAAGTGTGTTGGCCTCTTCATTTCCTTTGATTCCGGAGTGGCCGGGAACCCAGATTAGATAGACCTTGTTATTCTTGCCGATTTTGTTGAGTTTTCTTCGGCACTCCCATACTATCTTAGAATCGATGATATGGGAGCTCAGTGCTTTAATCGCAGCCTGACTATCAGAGTGTATGGCTATATCACATTTCTGATAGTTTCTTTCTAGGTTCATTTCCACACATCTTTCGATTGCAAGTATTTCTGCCTGAAAGATGCTTGGACAGCGGCCTAACGGTAGTGAGCATTTGGTGCCAGGCCCGAATACTCCAGCGCCAGTCCCCGTCGTGGTTTTAGAACCATCTGTGTACCATTTGATGGTATTTTTCTTAAGGGCTTGGGATGTAGACTCCCTTTCCCAATCTTCTTTTCTACTTAGCATCGTGGTGAACGTTTTCTCGATGCTAGTTTTCTTTATCATCTCGTCACTGGGAAGGTTCGCTGACAGGATATATTTCGTCAGAGAGGACCAGGCTCTCTGATTCCTGATTCCCTCATGGCCAGTACCTTCCCTGGATAGTCTTAGAATGGCCTCATGGGCTACTCTATCTATCACCAGATGTAGAGGTGTGAGATCTGTAATGATCTCCAGTGCTCTAGTTGGGCACGTTCTCATAGCTCCAGTGATATAGACACAGGCAAGCCTTTGTAATCCATCGAGGGCATTCCTCGTATAGGTTTGCCTTGCCTTGACATGCCAAACTATTGCTCCATAAGTTATTATAGGCCTCACAATCATGACGTACATCCATCGCAGTATTTTTGGGTTACAACCCCAAGTCCTACCAGCGAGTCTTCTGCACGCCATCAAGGCCTTTGTTGCTTTATTGGCAGTAATCTCGAAGTGTTTGTTCCACAGAAGTTTGCTATCTAGGGTTACTCCCAGATATTTAACTTCAGACTTCCATCCTATGATGTCTCCCTGTAAAGAGAGATATTTCGTAGTTGGAAGTTTCCTTTTCCTGGTAAATGGAATCACTGTGGTCTTGGTTGGGTTGATATTTAGTCCTACTGACAAGCACCACTGTTCAATAGTTTTGAGGCCCTCTTGCATCAAGTCGCATAAGGTATTCCAGAATTTACCTCTAACTATTAGGACTATGTCATCTGCATAGCCTATACATTCGAACCCAAGCACCGTAAGCCTGTGGAGTAGTTCATCCACTACTAGACTCCATAAAGGGGGAGATATTACTCCTCCTTGAGGTGTTCCGCGAGTGGCCTTAACGGAGGTGGTTTGATTGCCCACCTGCGTCTCAGCTATTCTCGTCTTTAACATCTCATACATCCATTTAATAATGGTTTTGTTCACCCCTCGCCTTTTGAGTGCCTCTTCGACCGACACGTGAGTTGTGTTGTCAAAGGCCCCAGATATGTCTAGGAAGGCACACATGGCGATTTCTTTGTTATTCAGAGTGCTCTGGATGACTTCGGTCAGCTGATACAGGGCCGTCTCTGTTGATCTGCCCGCCCTGTAAGCATGCTGACATTTGTGAAGTGGTTTATTCTCCAGATACTCCGTTCTTATGTGGTTATCCACTACTTTCTCCATTGTTTTCAATAGAAACGATGTTAAGCAGATGGGTCTGAAAGATCGAGGATCGGTCGCATCTTTTTTACCTATTTTTGGTATGAAGGTTACCTTTGCGCTTCTCCAAATTTTAGGTATATGACCCAGTGATAAACAGCTTCTTGATATCATCAGAAGATGGGGAAGAATCTCCTCCATTCCTTTCTGCAGGAGTACTGGGGAAATTCCATCTACTCCTGGTGATTTATACGGTTGAAAGGTGTTTATTGCCCATTCCAACCGTTGCTTTGTAAATATTTTCTTAGCAATATCCCAATATTCCCTGCGAGTATTCTTGATTTGAGTTGCTATGTCCATACTGATTGAGGGTTCACTACCTGGGAAGTGTGTTTTGAGGAGGAGAGTGGATCGTTCCTCTTCTCCCTCAGTGTATGACCCGTCTGGCTTTTTAAGCAACATTGTGGGAATTATTCCCCCCTTTGCCATGACTTTTTGAAGTCTGGCTGCTGTGGGAGTGGAAGTGATCTTTTCACAAAAGGCTTGAAAATTAAGCCTTTTGGCCTTCCTGATCTCCTTATTGTACTGAGTAAGCTTCTCAGTGTACCCCTGCCAATTACCATCTCTTTTGGCCCTATTAAAGAGCCGACGGACCTCTAGCCTGAGGTTTGACAGGTTCTTGTTCCACCAAGGTGCTTCCTTACTTGTTCGAACTTTCGAGAGTGGACAACTTGAGTGAAAAGCCTCAGTTATTGCCGCACTAACCTGTTCGACTTTTTGTTCCAGATCGTAGTGCGGGTGTTTTGCCCCATTCTTGTCGATCTGTTCCAAGTTTTGCTTCAGATGGATCTTATAGATAGACCAATCCGTATTTCTAGGATTTCTGCTTGAGGTCGACGAGGTAACCTCCCCCGTTATCCTGAATTCGATAATCCTATGGTCTGAAAGTGATGGTTCGTTCATCACTTTCCAACCTATAACATTTTTCCTCGCAGCAACATTAGCAATTGTTACATCCAGGACTTCTTCTCTTGCTCTCGTGACAAAAGTGGGAGTTGTCCCCACATTGAGGGTCTCGAGGTTATTAGCTAAGAGATATTCAAGTAAGCACTCCCCTCTGGAATTGTTGTTCGTGCTTCCCCAAATAGCGTTATGCGCATTGGCGTCACAGCCTATTATGACTGGCAGTTGTCTGCTGTTACAGTATTGTACCAGCTCCTGCACTTCTGCTGGCGGTATTGTTGGCCCATCTCCAGCGAAGTAAGCGGATGCTATGACAATGTCTCGGTCGATGCCCCCAATATTGAGGTGTACCATTATTGGAGTTAGATCCCGAGTCATGTATTCTGAAACACAAATATATTTAATATTGTTTCTTATGAGCACACAGGCACGTGAGGATACTTGCCTCTGGTCATAAATCAATATTGAGTCTTTACAGGCCAAACCTCTGATTTGGCCTACTTTGTCGATCCAGGGTTCCTGGATCAGTACAATATCCAGTTTTAGCTTTGCGAATAACCTTGCAATCACTGCTGAAGCTCCCTTCGCGTGATGCAGGTTCACCTGCGCTGCCTTCGTGAAGATGAAGGGTTATTTGTGTGGGGTGGATGGGCTGGGTAGTCCAGCCTCTATAAATCCCCCTGCCTTCTCTCTTCCTGCCCTTCCTCGAATTCCATACGGGAGGTGTCCTTTCCGGAATTCGAGGAAGTTTCTTGGGTTTGGCCCTCAACCTCCAGGGGTGCAGAGGTATTCTCCGTCCCCCCGGTTGTCTCCTTGGAGTCGGACGTCTGCGCAACATCGAACCCAATAAAACCGAGCTCGCGTTTTCTCCAATGTCTTGTTAACACTAAAATGTCCTCCAGCTAGCCCATCGTGAGTTTCCCGAAGTACACCCTGACTCTGGGAATTACTATTAGCGAGGTGGATGTTTCCCCGTCTGGATGCTCCCATTGGTACCGTAGCATACCGTCTTCCAGTGCGCTTTCCATCTTATTATTGGCGTTAAGTCTGGATCAGCCTGTTGATCACGACTGATAGCCTCGTTGGACCATTCATCATCCACGGTCTCCGGTCTCACAGGAACGTCGTCCAGTGTTTTTACCCCCTTGCATTGCTTACACGCAGTCATGCAGGGTCTCCTAGATAGTGCGTCAGCATTCCCGTGGTGCGTCTTACCAGTGCGATCGTGAAGTTGTATTCTTGAAACTGCTCCAACTATCGGGCTACCTGTCCTTCCGGTTCTTGAAATATCATCAACCAGCGCAGTGATGCGTGGTCTGTACGAATAGCGAACTCCTGGCCATACAGGTATTTGGCGAGCGGTAGCCGTCGGGCTGCCTGTCTGATCGGAGCGGCATCTCCGGTGAATATCGAATGCTGCACCAGATTAGTATGACTCAGACCATCGTCATGCAAGGAGAAAACGTCCTGATACTTTCGTAGCAGTGCCTCAGCTTGTCGTTGCTCACGACTGGACAGGATTCTGGCATCGGATATCAACTTCTTCAAAGTTTAGGGTAACCTACTCTTATTGGTGCCTCGTTCTTTATCCAAATAAATAATCACACACACACACATCTTTTACAAGATAGCAGGTCCCTAATTTCGTCCCAGATTTCAGGACCACCTCCTGGTCGCTCATGTTCATGATTCTTACTGGAATTCGACTATCTTGTACTACGTTCAATGTGCGTCCCACCAGTAGCTGTCCATTCTGTTGTTGGGGTTCCACCACGCCCACAAACTCTCTACCAGTATCACCAGTGACAGCAGCCATTAACACTTTTTCTCTTCCTGCCGGAACCCTGGCGTCCTCTTCAATTGGAACTCTGAGAACGGCAGCTGAATTATACCCATCGTCTAAGAGGATCTCTTCACTCTTGGTCTTCAACCTTCGCCTTGCCCTTTTGGATCTATCACACAGGCCCTGTCCAATGGTTCCCAGCCTCCCTTGATGATATTTTGTCGGACGATGCTTCGTACTGCTCCAGTGTCTATCAAGAGGGAGCAACTGATACCCTCAATTTCTCCATCAACCGTTAAGCTTTGTCCTTGGGTCCCGACTTTACTAACGATGATGGCAGATGATTGATTCATTTTAAGTCGCTTGGTCTCGTTTAAACTGCACTGGCCTTTCCCATGTCCAAACCTTCAGCACCAACGATATATCGACAATCGTGTTCCATCGGTTGTAGGTTTCATTGATGGGGATGAGGGATTGAAGGTCAGTCGTCTCCTCTCCGGACTGGCTTTTCCTAGTTTTCGGAATGCATCGGAGCAGGCGAATGCCTGCGTCGCCTAGGGCAAGGGGCCATGAGATGCCCCTGTTTACCGCATCTCCAGCATCTTGGAACTGATGGGACCTCCTCCTCCATGTGGCCAACCTCTCTGACTCCCACAGTTGGCTTGGCCACCCTCTTAGCAGCTTCCAGTTCAAGTGCATGGATAAGGGCCTCACTAATCTTCGGACGCTGCGTCCGTACGCCCTGCTGGATGTCTCCATCTTTAATAGCATCAATGAACACTGACACTCCAAGGCGTGCCCGTACTTCACTGGTGACTCCCTCCGGATAAGCCAGATGCGCCAACCTTTCAACATCCACTGCCAACTCCTATAACGATTCATTGGAGCGTTGACTTCGATGTTTCAATTGGGCGTTGAAGATGGCGGCCTGATGTCTCTCTTCAAATCGCAGTTCTATGGCCTCAACCAACTGCTGGAAACTCCATGATTGGCCATCGGGAAACGATCTCAGAACCTCCATAGCACTTCTGCGGAGTACCAATACCAGTGCAGTCGCCTTCTCCATTGGGCTCCAATGATTAGCGCTAGCGGCTGCCTCGAACTGCCTCAGATAGGTTGTCCAAGAGGTGCTGACTCGTAGGTAGGGGCTTGGATTTTAGTTTCAGCTCTTGTAGAATGTCCTGAGCAGGTGCGGTTTTCTAAGTAGTCGAGCCGCTCCACAACATTTTCGGTTCTGTCTTTATATTCCCTCCGCATGCTCTCCACCTTTATCTGCAGCTGCTCCGTTTTTGCCTTGGCCTCTTCAGCTGTTGTCAAGGCGGCGTTCGTCCTATCATTAACCTCTTTTATTTTGCAGGTCAGGGCGTCCATAGTGTTGTTCCATAGGTCCTTCTGCTCTGTCAATTGATCATGAAGGCGATCAACCTGTTCTCGCATCTCTCCCAGATGTTGCTCCACTCTCAACCGTTCTTCCATACCCTGCAGGATATGCGCCTCTAATCCCAGGGTTTGCTCAGTTAACTTGGTTTCGATGCTGCTGGACTGGTCTGCTAACTTGGTTTCTATGCTGCTGGACTGCTCTGCTAGCTTGGCTTCAATGCTGTTAAACTGAGCGGCTTGTTGTTTCGCTTGCTCTGTTTATTGTTTCATCAATTCGGCAAGGGTTGCCATAATGGATTCTATGTCGGCCTTCCTTGTGCTGCCACCAGCATCGCTCACTGGACATTGTATGTTAATGAGCCCTCTCACCAACGACAAGATGATAGTCCCTGGGAGCGATTAAATCTCTGGAGCAGAAATTTGTTAACGGTATTATTTTAATATTTTTAGTATGTATGTTATATGGGTTTGGGGACGTATCGTAATGAAGCACGTATCTCACTTGTAATTTTATTATTAAGACTGTCTTGGTTTTACAGAAAATGTGGCACTTTATATATCTACTAAAAAGTGCAGACATTGCATATTTAATTTGTTTGACTTATCATTTTTAACATGACTCATTCTGTTAGGATTGTCATAGCATTTAAGTTATTAATATTCTAATATGCCGGATGAATAAAAAATAAAGTAACTATCGGGGTACTAATATGACTTGCATGTCCTGGGGTTCTGTGCAAATCTGCTATAGCAGATTTGCACAGATATATATATCAGTTCTCCGCAGAGTATTCCCAGTACTCTTATTGTTCCATACACATGGTTCTTATATTAGGGTCACATCCATTCTCAGTGTGACTCTGATCCTTGTATCCCAGGACCCTTTTTCTGTTGTCCAGGGACAAAGATTAGCACCTTGTGACGCTCTGGAAGGTATTAAAAGCCGACAACAGTCAAATCCACCCCATCCCAGAGTTACCCCATTGTCCCGGTCTTGCCCCTGAGCCATTCTACCTTTCCTTTGTCTGCACAGGTCATCGATAGGACCCCGCGCTGAAGGACGTTAAACATTGGGGCTATTCCTCGCTGCACATTACTTGGGCGAGGAGCGCCTATCTTATCTTGTTTTGAACCAGGTCTGCCTGGTCCTGGTTTATTCGAATTTTCGGATGACGTCTGTCAATAACCGCCACCACCTTTCTCGACCTTGAAAAAAGTACTGGACCGCATATCTGTGCCTTCAGCCTTTCTCGGCTTCTTGGTCTTTGGATGAGTCTTAGATTCCACTCGGGGTCTTTTTGGTTACCCCCTTCGGCAGTCCTTGTCGCCTTTCTAACGTCTCTTTTGTTGAGGTTTAGTTTTTCAGCCGTCCATGTGCCAGCTTTACTTTTTCTCTCTTTCTCCTTTGGGCTTCAGAGAGTTTTATTCAGGGTTGAGTCTCCATTCCCTTGAGATCTTCAGCGCACTTGCTAACTGCCGATTTTTCGACATCGCCAGGCTGACTTCGAAGACTTGCCGTCCGCTATGGACTCCTCTTCAATATTTTGGTTGATGGTGTCTTCCACTATCGGATTGATTTTGATGGGGTATGAGTCAGATGAGACCGGCTCTCCCCCTTTGCTATTTTTTATTTCATATTCATTTTATTCCTACGAGTATGGGGAAGAGGGCATATCGAGCTCTACGGTATCCCCTGCAGGCTACTTACTGCCGAGATTCCCATGTTTCAACTTCACTTACCAAGTTTTTATAACTTGTTCTCAATATATTTTGGATAACATTGGTGAAATGCAACATCCCTGTTTCAGTTCTTTGTCGATGTTGAATCCTTTTGACATTGCTTGTTCCTTTCTTACGTCATTTGTTCTTGTTGTTGGTTTTTATCAACGACATTGCTAGTCTGGACATTAGCGGTGAAATCTGACTCTTTGCGGATTATACTAGTTTCACGTGGAGCAACCCGGATATTACGACACTTTATAGGACTGTATCTAGAGACTTAGTCACGATTAAATCTTGGTGCGATTCAAATCTCCTATGCCTCAACGTTTCTAAAACAAAAGTTTTGTCATATAAAAGTACTTTGCAATCTTTTTTGTGCTTAATAACACCACTATTGAGGCCGTTGAATCTGTGAAATTCTTGGAGCTTATTGTAGACAACCGCTTAAAATGGGACTCGCACATCGATACTTTATCAAAAAGGTTAAGTTCTGCCTGCTTTGCGCTGACATCAGTTTCCAAGGAGCTCAACTTGTCTACTTCTAGAACAGTCTATTATGCCATTTTTGAATCGCACCTTCGATACGCCCTTCCCTGTTGTGTTGTGCGACTCAATTTGAACGTATTTTTAAACTGCAAAAGAGAGCTGTTCGGTAATCACTGAGACTTAGCAGTAGGACTCACTGCCAGGATTACTTTAAAAAATTTAAAATATTAACTCTTCCGTCCCTATTCATATTTGAATCTGTATGCTTAATCCGCAAGTACGTATCTTATATTCCAGAGAGGCCATCTCACAACTATCCGCTTAGAAATACGGAGCATGATCTTTATCTGCCAACCCCTCGCACAGAGTTGGTTAAAAGCTCTATACTGTACAATGCAAAAAAATGCATAATCATCTACCATTTAAAATCAAGTCCATAAGAACTTTTCCTGAATTTCGAAAGGTTTTGAAATCATACTTACTCGAGAGAGCCTTGCATGCAGTAAGCGACATTTTTGTTAAAAATTGTTAATACTTAATATTAAGCTTCTTACACCCACTGGTTTAGTGAATATTATTTGATGTTTGATATCCTAAGGGTCTTTTGTAATGTAAAATCATCTGTCACACGAAATTAAATCTATAACGGCTTTTCCCAGATTTTGCCAAACTTTCAATTAAATTACCTACTACCTAGATAATGCCTTTTATGCAGTTAACGACTTTTTCACTAAGGCACGTTTCTGCTCAGCTCACGCACTGGTTTATTGTTTGTACACAATTTGCTTTTGTTTTTTGTGATTTAGTTAGTGTTTACCTTCTTTACCTGAAATTACAGCTGTATATTAAGTTACTTCCTAACCGAATATACAGCTGTAGGTTACATTCTAATACTTATTATCTTATATTTTTACATCTTTATATTTTTATATTTTTGTTTTATATTATATAAATTTATTTAATTTTAATTTAATTTTTAGTTTTGACTTTGTTTTGTTTGTGTATTGTTTGATTTTGATATTTTTATTTTGCTTTGTCTACAAAATTTATATTTTTTCGACAATAAAGCATTTCTCTCTTTGTCTCTCTGTTTTTATTCAGTTCATAGCAGCATTTATTAGTATCACGTTGACGCTAATTTTTTCAACCGCTTCCCATTGTTTCAGTTGTGGGAGGCTGTAGTAAACTTTGAAAAGGTCGACATAAAGAAGGTGACTTTCCAGTTTTTTTGCTAGTTTTTTCTTTCTATGACCTGTGAAGAGATGGTCGATAGTAGATCTTCCTTTTTAGGTTTCCGTACCCGAAAGGGTGAAAATGAGACCCTATTATTCGTTCGTCTTTCAACGGACTCTTATCTCATGAAATGTAATAGGTATAGAGCTGAGATTTTCACAAAATGTGTATTCCATTAAGCCGCTGCAATAACATATTCTAAATCCATCTCTCTGTCCATTCGTTCATCTATCAGCAGGCTATATCTTTTAAACAGTATTTTCATATAGGTAGGATTTTCCAAGAATCTGTCATTCTGTTTTCGCTATAACATCAAATACTAAACCTAAAGCCTGTCCATTCGTCTGTAAGCGTTTTGTATCTCATGAACCGTAATAGATAGAGAGTTGAAATTTTCAGAGAATCGGTATTTCTCTTACCGCTATAACAAAAAATACTTGTAAATGAACAGGTGCCATGATATCCTTCTTCTTTTCTTGACGAAGGGATTTTAGAGATTTATAACTTTAGGTGCTTTTACTGCCTCTATGTGTTAATTCTATTGCATTTTTTCCCAGCATTCATACTTTTTCTATGGTAATGCTAGACGCATTTATCTTTGAGCTATTTTGTATTCCTACATTCCTTATTATTGATATTACTTCCTATTTTTCTTTTACCGGAGCATTCTCGTATCTATTATCTATCTATAAGTTGAAAGAATTAATATAGTCATATTTTTTAGATATATTATATGTTTTAGATAGAATAAAAGTCCTCTTTGTTCTGAATTCAAATATGTATAATATATAATAAAAATAATCAAGTTGCCTCGAAAACGTATGCGATTATCGTAATCATGGCAACAAAACCAATAACAACATTGCAACAGTTAGACTTAAAAATATCATCAAATATATCCGGGCAGAATTTTTCTGTCAATAAATGCTATTAAGAACGTAATTAGGCATTTCTAAGAGCTCAATAACGTTCAACAAAAGAAAAGGACAAATGAAAGAATTTTAGATGAAGAACTTGTATTGTACTTCAATTTCAAGGTAAAAGAAATATTCCTTTATAGACTTTTCAGAATATCTACCTATTATTTTTTTGAAAATCCAGAATATTCAGTTCTTGATGTGCAAACCATGCCTGGAAAGTCATATAGGAAAATTCAGCGAAAGCTAAAACGTGTGCTGAAATGCGTAGGCATCTTTCACAACAGTGGAGGCATTCATTCGAAAAAATAAGCATTTTTGGGGAACGGAAAATCCACACCAAATACAGACTGTTAAATTACAGGGACAAAAATCTCTTAATGTTTGGTGTGATATGTTAAATAACGATCTCTCAGTGGTGAACGATATCTAAATTTTTGGAGACGGAAATAGAACAGGATATTAATTTAATATGGCATCAAAATGGCGCTCCGGTCAACAATATTTTATAAGTGAAAATTTATCTTAATAAATAATAAATACCGGTACTAGATAGTAAGACACGGAACCGTCCGATGGCCAACGAATAGCGATCTTAACCAGTGTGATAGATTATTTAAAACTAAAATATTTCAAAAATATTGCACCAAATGCCACCAAATTATATATACATATTTGAAATCAGAACAAAGAGTACTTTCATTCTAATGAATAACATATAGGGTTTTCTATTTAGAAAAATATGACTAGAATAATTTGTTCAAATATTTTTTATTTCCGTCATTACCAAAAGTTACTACATAAAAAATCGTGAAACTTTTATATTTTAAGTTTTTCTCTTTCATTCCTAAGAAAAGCAGTAGGTGGGTGTCAAAATATAATGAATAACCCTCCTGTACCATGATCGACACTCCTTGTTATGCCCTTTTATCTTTCGTATTACAGTGTAAAAGAAATCGTGGTGCCCTAAGTATTCTGAACCCTGCCCTTTTTTGGACTCCGCTAATACTGTTATTTCCATGTTCAAGTTCCTCAGCTCTGAGATCACATTGTTTCATTTTGTAGGGATAGCTTAGATATTCAAAGTACCAATATTCTTAATCCTTTTCCTTTGATTTGTTCGTCTTCATCTGATCCGGTGGTTCCGGACCAGGAATTTCTAACCTTGGTATCGTTTGACATGGGGGACCAGGACTTTGTTTTTGGAGTGTCCCTCTCCTAGTTAATCTGTCTTCTCTACGACTATAGAAATATGTATTCCCTGTTGCTTTATTTACCCAAACAGCAATAGTTACCATATGCGCAAATGGTTTCTCTTAGCCGTTGTGGTATTCTTCTATAACCCTGGACGTGGACCCTTACTGAGTGCTATCAGACGGAACCAACTGAACCCAGGTTTTTTGCGAGGTGTTACATATCAATACCTCTTCTTTTCTTAACATTTGCAAGATAAGGCATCAGTCTTCAGACGGACATAGCAGCTTTGCATCCTTTTTTATGTTTGTTAGTTCATTCTCTATTCTTACACATGCTTCGTTAGATTTGATTTTTTGATTTGGATAATTTTTCTAATTTTTCCTAATTCTCGCAGAATAGACATATTATTGATATAAAACGAACAAAAAAAATACAAGTAATAGGTAATATAACAATAATAACTTAAGAATATTAAAAAAAACTCATTGGGCACTCTCTCTCTCTCTCTGAGGTAAAGATGTGAGTATAAGAGACTCATAAGTCTCCGAGGATGAATTCAGTGCTGTAGTTATACATTATACATATAGTCAGGAAGATTGGAAATCAGGTAAGTAAGCTCTCTGGAAGGAGCATGGAAATGTACAGGGCGATGTCATTCCCATTAGTGTTGCGATCTTTCTGGATATTGGGATTAAATCAAGTTTACAAGAGATTCCTCAGTACCACTATCTAACCAAGTTTCACTAATGGTTGAGATAGCAAATAACTTGATTGACTCAATATGAGCTCTGAGTGAATTGGCATTAATATAGCAGACTCTAAGTAGATCTGCAGCTTCATGGGAGATGATTAGAGTGCGGTGGAGGAGCATGAATGACCAGAAGATGTATATATGGACGGAGTAGTGGATGAATGATGTAAATGTTGAGTCAAGTTAGATGTTGCTGAGTCGAGATGAGAATAAAAGAGTAATGATGAATGATCCTCTTGTAAGGTGTCAAACTTACTTTCTTTTACGTCTGATCGCTCTAGTGCTAGGTGATCTGACGTGATAACATCCCTAGGATCTAGCTCAGGCACTTCTGTCTTTATAGTGGCAGTACCTAGAGACTTGATAGTAGCTTCAGCTAGAACTGAGAAGCCATCGATCATCAAATTCGATTAAGTGTTGGTTACTGTCGTAATCTGAGATAAGCGTGATCCCAATGCAGCATTCGTTTTCTCCACACAAGAACTCTCGATTGGATCGCCGGATTAACAGCAATATTCTCAGCAGCATTAATATTTTCGACAAATTATCTAAGCTTTTGCTGTTCAACTTTTACTTTTTCATACTTTCAGCTTAGTAGATCACTTATCAAGCTTGTGCTTAACATCACCAACCAGGCTATAGTATTCAGTAGTCTTTGCTACAGACTCTTTCATTAATGTAAGACGCAAGATGTTGTCGATGATATTGAGTCTAGCAGGAATTACTTGATAGTTGTCGATTCGAATTCGTAGAGCCAGGTTTAGATGTAGGCGTTGAAAAATCAGGAGACCTAACAGAGGTGAACCGTTGTTCAGTTGGTTCCACTGATAGTTGTAGTAACTGTATAACTAATCATTTTGAGTACTTTTTGGTAGTTAGTTTCGGTATTTTTGAGGCACGTGAGTTACATTCTTTGCATTTCAAGTGATTAAAAATAATATAATTCATATCTGCAGTAGAGTATAAGATAAAAATTTTTTGGTTACCCATAGAATTGTCCTGAATGGAATTATTGCACTTTTAGCACTACTACTTTAGTAATTTCTGGTTCACTAGCACGTACACAGCGACTTCAACATATGTTAATTTATTCGTTATGTACTTTTTCCGTTTTCTCTGCTAGAATGTCTGTTCAAATTTTTCGATTTAAACAGGTTTTTCACTAGAGCAATCTGTTAGTCACCATGATGGCGCATATCACAAGACTTACGTCCGACCAAGTTTACCGGTTTTAGTAGGACAAAAATAGAATAGAAGAAAATAGAGCTGTATATAGGTGAGATATTTTCCTAGCAGACTATGTCAAAAGATTTTGAATAATCAAGAAAAGAGGCCATTGTATTCATAAAAGATTTCTATTAAATGCTTTATGTTAAGTAAAAGATCTCTTGTGCCACGTCCTGGTAGAAATTCGGCATGCTCTTCCGCATGTGGTACCCAAAGTATTTTTTAAATCTCTTATATTTACTTACATTTGTCGCGAGAGCCTTTTTTGTGTATTGGAATGTATATGGAATGAGTCCAATGTTCTGGCGGATGATTTTAATGCCTGACTCATCTAGAGATTTTAACTTATCTGTCACTGTGGCATTCACTACTAATAATATGAGACTTTCTTCATTATTTGTTTTGTTTGGATTTTACATTGAGATGTCTGGGTCCTTCATTACGTATTCACAGTAATAATTCCATCTTTTCAATATCGCTGCTTTAGTTATTAGTATCTCACCTGCGGCATCTTTTATTGTTAGATTATTGCGTTTAAACTCTCTGCTAAGAATTTTGTTGTGCATGATCTTCTATATCACTGTTGATATTCTTAATATATATTTGTTATTATTCCTTCTTGTGACTTGTAATATATCGTGTTCATTATATTGTAACGTTTAACCCTGTGCTAAACGTTGTGGGGTGAGTTCACTTGCGTAAGACTCAAAATTTTGCAGATTGCTTCCAATGGTTTATTACGAACACTCTGTACACGACCTTCTGTTGTAGTACAACTGTCACGACTTGTCACCTTGACAATCTATACTGTCACTGTCATTACCAACTGAACTACTATTAACATCTGATTCCACTGACTGACTGTTATCAAGAGAATTTATAAGACTCCCTGTGACCCGTGACCGACACGGCTCTATATATCTGAATATTGACATGACATTTATCGAGAATGTTCTATGATTATCTAGATGCACATAATATAATAATAATAATAATGTTCTAGAGGCTTGTCAAACTGACAATACTATGACGAATTGTACCTTACATAAGTTTCTGGAAGGATCGAGAATAAATCTACGAACTCTAGAACTAATTAATGAACTATACATGAAACAACTATAGAAAATAAGGAGGTATAACAAATACATACTAAAAGAAATAATAACCGTAAGTACATGAATATCTATCCACGTTACACTACTATATTCGTTGTTGGTTTATTGGTCTTCACTTTCTCATAAAATGACAGAAACAACTAGGTATGGTTAAGTTGTTAAAACAGCCGAAAGTGGTAAGTAAGAATATTTATATAAATCTACTATCAATGAAATTGAGATTATACCTTATCTACTTATTTTTTGTTATAGTTATGTTAGCAACAGTAAATATGGATGGATGTAAGCTAAGGATGACACACAAGCTTTCGTGTCGACGTTCGACGGCACATGCTGGAGATTTACACAACATTTGGGGCTCAAGTAATAATTTATTTGGACAAGAAGAGAATTCATTATAACCGAATTGATCTGATGATAGATGATTTCACCACGATCAATAATAATAACTACTAAGTTTGAAAGAAAAGTTTTAAGAAATAAGAAAAAACGATATTTTGGGAATATTTCAACACCCCGTATCTCCAAAACGAAGCGTTTATGGAGATACGTTTATATAAACTTATTTAATTATTTTTATGTGCTGAATATGCTGTTAAAGTTTCTCTATTATAATTCGGAACATCCTGTATATATTTCAAATAAGAAAAGAAATATATTTCATTGTAACGCATAATATACAAGGTGTTCCATTAAAAAAAATTAAGTTACCATTTTTTAAATATTTTTTTAATGATCATTTCAAAAGATAGTATGAAAAAAACAAATTTAAATTCTTACATAAAGTATTTTTTTCTGTCTTCACAAATAGAGGCTCCAGATAGCCAGGTAAATATAATCAATGACCCTGTACACAGAATAAGTATGATACTATTGCTAGCTAATGGGGGATGACAGATATGCGAAGCTCCAAAATCAAAATGCGTCAATTCTTTGCTGATACATTATTTTATTGATAAGTTCTTTTACAAATTTACTGTAATCAATGAATATCTTTAATTTAAATGACCAGTTATTGAATAGCCCCAATCCTAATGTAATAATTGTAAAATAGAGTAACTAATAATATTGTAGTTGTAAGCATTTCTGTGGAAACACTGGTCGGTATTTTGTTATAAGAATAGAGATAGGTACCTATGTATTTTGCTTTTCTGAAAAATTTGTAATGTTGAGAAATGGTTCATTGGTTCAAGTTATTAGTTGGTAAAATATTAAATTTACTTATTTTTTATCTTGTTTATGCGAACAAGTCGTACAGACTGGATCAGTCACACCCGTGAAAAACGTTTGCACCAACTCTCATCTCCGGATAAGCCTCTCGCTCTCCTTTTCCGGGGTATTGTGAACTGATTTTTGAAAATGAAAACCTCGTGTCCCCGACAAGAAACCGCGGACATTTTATTTGTGTTAGGTCAGAGTACGGGACAAATCCAATGCGAATTGAGTAATCTTAGGCCAGAGAAAGCCGGCATACCACAGGTAGGATTGACTAACATCCTTTCATACGAGAAGCCAGAGCCAGACTTATAACCTATTCATTATTTAGTTTTTCATACTTTCTGCTTTTATTCATGTAATATTTACTGGGCAGTGTTATGTATTCAGACTTATGTCCTGAATAAAAGACTACTTTTATAAAAATGTCTTATTAAGTCTCACGTGGCGTTCACTCTCTGACGCCGTTACATTCTTATTATTGACATTTACGAAAAACTCAACGTCCTTATGTCATAACCATAGATCACGAAACAACACAAAACATTCTTCAACTTTCGGTTTTAGAGAATATGGCATCTCATAAGCACGATGGAAGATTGGTTTGACATCATCTTTTACTTTGACCTCTGCTTTGAAATTTTTGATATGATCATTGGAATTACTTTTAAAGTTACATGCAAATTGGTTTTTTATTTCTGAAATTAAATCCTGAGTTTTAGCAGACGTAGATGTACTAACAACAACAGAAATTTCCTGATATGTTATAGACCTATCCGACTCGATTTGACTTTTGTTTGGATCACGATTATCACTGACTGATTTTGACTCTACTAAGACACCTTTCCATGTTGGATTTATTACATTCAGCCAATTTCTACCTAATAATGGTGTAAACCTATTTATACTATCTAAAAAAATCAGTGGTAATTTGTAATTCTGATTTTCATATTTGACATTAACATCTATTTGACCTACTATTGACACATTCTGACCTGTGATAACTTTTAACTTAAAATTGACAGGTATTAACTCACTATTTGAGAATAACTCATAGTAATCATCTATATGTATCACTGACTTACATGCTCCGGAGTCAACTTCCATTGTAAGCTGTTTTCCTTCGACTATCAATTTTACCTGTAGACTTTCATGTTCCTTCGATATAGAGTTTATACTCAACCAACCTAATTCTAGTGAATCATCTTCTTCTACATCTTCAGTTACATTATGGACTCTGTTTTTGCATAATACTGATTTTGCTGTATGTCCTGTGAGATTGCATGAGAAGCACTTCCAATTAACAGCTGGACATTTATTATTATCAAAATGTTTTCTTAAACAACGCTTACACTGTCCTTTTTTGGGCTCACGAGATGCTTGACTACCTTGTCGACTAGTATTACGACTTGAAGACTGACTATTTTGTCCAAATTTAGGCTTAACACTTGACTTGTTTTTCTGATACTTCAACTTATTGACTGACCCTGTAGATTCACTTCCAAACAAATGTAATTGATTCTCAGTAAGTCTTATGGCTATTGCAGCTTTAAGTGAATCATCAAATGATGGTAAAGGATCAATAGTTAACAACTTTATACGTATTGAGTTTGACTTGACTCCACAGACTAGTTTATCTCGAAGCGCATCTGATAAGAATGTCCCAAAATTGCAATGCTTGGCTAAATTTCTTAATCTAATAGAAAATTTCTTCAGATCTTCTGCGGTTTCTTGCTCAGCTGACCAAAACTTGTATCGTTCTGCAATAACTAAACGCTTAGTCCCAAACTGGTTCTTTAAAGCACTTGTGAGTTCAGCATATGACTACTAGCCAACGTATCAGGTGCCAACAAATCTTTCAAACAATTATATGTTTCGCCCCCAACAACAACTGTTCTAGCCTTTCAACATAGGCCTCTGCATCAGATTCCCGCGGATTGAATGCTTCTATGTTTCCAATAACATTTTGTTTTGTAGACTTGACCTGGACTTTAGACTAGACGTGATAGACTTCTTTTTGTGACTTCGACTTTTCGGCACATGAGACGACCGTTTCTCGTCGCCAAATTTGTTATGTATTCAGACTGTCCTGAATAAAAGACTACTTTTATAAAATTGTTTTATTAAGTCTCACGTGGCGTTCACTCTCTGACGTCGTTACATTCTTATTATTGACATTTACCAAAAACTCAACGTCCTTATGTCATAACCATAGATCACGAAACAACACAAAACATTGATCACAAGTAGAATATGTTACAGGTAGGTATTCCGTACTCACTAAAAAGAAACGGTAACTATGCTAGAGAAATCATTAACATAAACTTCATTCTCTGATTTGAGTTTTGAATAAATTCAAAGTTAGGTATATTCGTAAGGTTTGTTGTTTTATATGTCATATAACAGTATGAGAAATATCCATCAATGACCACCGAATATTAATATAATTGAAATGTTGCCAAATGGTTTCATCGTTATTTTGCGATAGTCGCAAATGAACTTGCGAACGGGTGTCAAGAATTGACATTTTAGAAACCATTCGCATCTATCCACTCGTAAAGTAACGCATTCACAAAAATTGGTTGTAGAATTTTTCTTAAATTATCACAGAGAATGGTAATGGTTACCAATATTTTATGAGTATTTCATTTGATTTCAAAATTTTTTGTCTTCAATTTCAGAGTAACTTAAAATGTGTACTTGGCGCAAAGTTTCACCGACATCCAGAAATGTCGGTTTTGATGATATTTCAATTATTTTTGTGGTTTAAATTTAAAAATATTCTTTTTTTTTAGAATAGGAATATTCTTTGTTATGTGTATACATTAGGTATAAGTGTTATCTTTCGATATAGTATAATAACCATGACTATTAAAACATTTAACCAAAACACTGCGAATCATGAATAAAAGGGAAACAGTACCTATTTGTTAGCAATTTTGCCCAAACATGTAATTAATAATTTATTAGAAATTCGGTATTTTTCGGTTATTTGTTTCATGTATAAATAATCGAAATAGTTATAAAAGTATCATTCTCTAGTTTATTTAGTATTAAAGATGCATTTTTAATATCGAGGCAGCGGTAGTGATCTAGGACAATACGTCATCAACCAATGCTTTCATTAAATAATAATACTTAACAATAAAAATAATTATTTCCATAGTTCTTTATTTCATTCTTTACATGCAAGTTATTTCTTAAAATCCTATTTAATTAAAACCAACAAAATATAATTACATCTATTTGATTTCTGTGAATTTCAATTGATTTCAAGATTCTTCTATTTCAAAGTTAAGAAAGAGCTGTATAATATATGCCATCAGTCAATGGCATATTCCTGTATTGAGTCCATATATCTGTGAATTTCCTAGGGCCAATTTAAGCCTGGCCAGGCTAATAGTTTGTATTTGGCAACAGGCTGCTGATTTAGTACCCCTTTACACAAATATTCCTAAAGATGTTGACTTTCTATCAACAAATCTATGGTTGCACCATGGGTTCGTCCATCTCAAGCTGCATCGCAAAACTAGTCCTCGAAGACCTAGAGAACTAAATTTTACCGAAAACAGGTTTCCCAATACCATTTTTCTTTAGATACGTTGACGATTGTTTATCAACCACTCCCAAAGGTAAAGAAAACTTTATACTAGATCTTTTGCACACATATCACAATAAGATAAAATTTACAATATAAAAATTAATAAACTCAACTAAACAATTCAATTAATTTTCTAGATTTAACATTAATACACAATCAAAACAATAAAGGCACAAAATCATACACTAAAGGTAGTTGGTCTGGGAGATATTTGCAATTTAACTCGGAACACCCATTATCCCAAAAGAAATCAGTAATCAATAATTTTGCAGACAGATCAATCAATTTCACAGATTCAGAATACCGCAAAGAAAATAATAAATAATAAAGTTTATAACCTTCTGAAAAAAACATATATGTACTTAGTAATTAAAATCAAAAAACGAAAAGGATATGATTACCCACAGCGTATATGAAATACCATGCAATAACTGCAATAGCGCATATATCGGGCAAACTCGAATATACATTATAAATCATATCAGAGATCATAAATATGAGAAAAAAATAAAACCGCATTAACAAATCATGAGGAGGAAAAAAACATACTTTAAATTATGATGAAACCAAAATAATAACTACTGAACAAAATACATATTAACTCGCAATTCTGGAAACGATCTATATAAAGAAGAAAAAAACAGAGTAAACTATAAAACGATAAAATAGACTAAATATTATGTTCAACAATATTTTGTAAAGTAATAAGAAACAAAATGTCATAAATCTGTTTTGTAAAAAAAAATCTCCTAGCTCAATTGAAAAGCCTTCCGGTAACTAATATCCTCCATCCATTGTAAAAGACACGAAGAAAGTTATCTCAATAATTTTATTTTAAAAAGAACAATATGAAAACCATGAAAAAGAAGAAACAAGTTACCAAAACTATGACACTATAAGAACCATGTTTTTTATCAAGAATTATTTTTTTATTTCAATTATTCGTATTTCAATGTTTTAGGTCAGTGGTTAATGTTATTCTCTTTTCAATATTTGTAGAATATAATATTTTTTTCCGTTTTCATCTCTATAGTTTATTCAATAAAAAATGTCGAAACGTTTTGATGTAAGCCCGAAAACTTTGTACCACTGGAATAGATTCTTTTATTTATGATGGAATAAATGAGTTTTTCAACACGAATCATCCAATAAACGGCAGAGCCTAAAGCCCAAGAAACTCCCAATGGTATATTATATAGATGAAATAGATTTATTAGAATAACAACCACTTTGTTGAAATCTGAGTCTTCATGTTGGCTTTATTCATCCTTCCTTCGTGGGAAAAGGGGACTCATGGATATCAGCTTGATTTCCTCTAACATTAGCCACTTCCGAGATCTCAAAACATAAGCTGAAAACGAATAATAATTAATGGTCGATTTTAGTATAATAAATAAAAAAAGTAAACACTCCATTTTTAATAATTCGTTATTTGAAATAACAGTTACTGAGTTTAGATGAGAGAGTTTTGTTTTATAATGTACCTATTATAAGAAATTGAATTCAGCAATTGATACTTGAATATATTTTGATGCAGTTACCATATAAAAAATAAGTTTCTGTACATAAAGTTTGCTGAATATCATGTTGGCTTTATTCATCCTTCCTTCATGGGAAAAGGGGACTCTGATGAATATCAGCTTGATTTCTTCTAACATTAGCCACTTCCGAGATCTCAAAACATAAGCTGAAAACGAATAATAATTAATGGTCGATTTTAGTATAATAAATAAAAAAATAAACACTCCATTTTTAATAATTCGTTATTTGGAATAACAGTTACTGAGTTTAGATGAGGGAGTTTTGTTTTATAATGTACCTATTATAAGAAATTGAATTCAGCAATTGATACTTGAATATATTTTGATGAAGTCACTTGTCATTTGTCACATCTCATATCTTTCGTCCACTGTCGTATAAACAGATCCGGAATGGAAGGTCGAATTACATAGAGTTGAAAATATGCATAGAGACAATATATAAATATTGTATCTCTATGGAAATAAGTTCACGGAGACAGTGAGAATCTTCTTACATTTTTGCAGCATCCTTTGAATTGGTATTATTATGCTTTGAGCAACATGTCCCTCCAACTGCAAATCATGCGACAGAAATTGGTAGCTGAGTAAGACTGGACGCTAAGCTAACCACTTTTTTACGTTCGTTTTAAGACCTTGCTATATGATCGTGGTTTACTCTTTTTAGGTAGTGTTTACTGTTCTCTAATCAGAAAAACAAAATCGAGAGGTAGTGTTCTCAGATCGGGTATGTCCTCAAAAGAAATATCTTTTAAAAATATTTCGGAAATGATAACTACTTTTGCTAATAACTTTATTGTTACAAGATAAAAAAATCATTTGTACTTCAAATGAAATCTTTTATACAACTTCAGGGGTGATCCGAAGCGTTTGTTATTGTATATGCTGCAGTTTTCTCTATTTAGAGCATTTTAACTTCTTTCCCCCCAAGCCCCACCCAATAATTTATGTATAAATACTTACTATCGTTTATCAAGTCTCGTGCAAAAGGAGACTTGGCCCAAGTTAACGATCGTAACTATTGATATTTTTTCCATATTCAATCATCATTTTTCCCGTCACAGAAAAAATAGTGTATTATACACGGGAAAAATAAGATTTTAGCTTTCGCTTAAGCCTCGAGTTAAAATCTAGTACTTTTTTCCCTTGTATAATAAATAACTATTGATATGTGTCAAGTATAACGCCTGAATTTTGAATTTTTGATCTGTAAGGGAGCAAAGGGTAATGACGAACACCTAAGTGAAATAATATTTTATTCACAAGTTGTTCAACTTTCTCTCTGAACAATGGTAATAGTAACAAATTAAGGAATCTTCCCTTTTGTAGGGCACAAGAAACTAAACATATCTTTCATGATTATCGTGAAAATACAATAAATAATATTCTGCTAATTCGGGATTACCCGACACTTGGGGCTAATATCGAACTAGTGTCGGTTAATAATGAACTCAGGACAATCAGAACTGCTGCAAAGTTTGTGTTCCCAACTCTCGCAGATTACACAATGGGACCAAATTTCGTTTTTTCAAAACTCAGCACACTTCACCTTCATCAGTGTTATTCTCCAATTTCCACTCATCCAATTCGTCATCATCACACAAATTGATGTCCTCTTCTTCTAGAAGACGATTTAAACACCTTGCGTACATATTTTTGCCCTTTCCGAGAAAATTATGTTGCCCCCCGTGCTTATTCGACGGGCTCGATCCTGACTTGCTTTTCTTCTTTCCTCGCTTTCTCTCTTCATGCTTCTCTAGGTCCAACTTTAAATGCTTGGAAGTGAAAATTTCAGATTGTGGCCTTTTTCTTTGTCCACGAGTTAGAACAACACTTCAAGGCTGCTTGGGAAGTGGAACAATTTCTTCGAAAGACTGATTGGTAGGATTTTCGTTTGAGTCCGGAACAGGTTCATTTAATGTCGGTTCAGACTTTCGTATCTTGAAACAGCCTGGAATAGGTTCGTTTTACGTCGGTTCAGGTGTACGCCTTTTGGAATAGCTCGGAACAGGTTCATTTAAAGTCGCTTTTAACTACGTTCGGGGAAATCCCGAACAGCAAGTGCAAACGGCGAACAGGTGTTCGATATAAAACTTAGTATTTCAGCAAATTAAGTTATCTACCCTTAACCTAACACATTTTAATACACTTCTGCTGAATTAGTGAATTAAATATCAAAAGAATATGTGTTATATAAAAGTCTCTTACGCAAATCAACAATAGCATCTGCCAAAACACACATGCGGCTGTAGTTCACAGGGTTGGTGTGGTAACTGAACCGGCATAGTTTCTTATAGACCTGGGCACGTAAGCTGTCGATTATTAAAATTGAAAGCTTTGGTAAAGAAGCTCATCCATGTAAAATTAAAACGAGTGCCATGTTCTGGCATAGACGTTTCGGACACTCAAACATATCAGGGTTGAATAAACTTGTCAAAGATGGAATAAAGAAGGTTAGAGAGAATGAACTTTCCTCAATAACAGAAGTATGTAAGGAATATGAAATAATACAACTCCTGCTAAGAGACCTTTGGAACTTATCCACTCCGATATTTTTGGTCCAGTCAATCTCTCATCTAGAAGCAGTGAGAAGTATTTTATATCTTTTCTAGATGACTTCACACATATTACAATTATTTATGCACTCTAAAAAAATCTGAAGCCTATGATAAATTCGTTCTATATGTAAAAATGGCAACATCAATGTCATCAGCGGATTCGGAGTTTCCTTCTCTTCCCCACAGAATCTGCACTCGTCGTTCTCTGCTAAGCACATTCTTGTTAGGTGTTTCCTGAGGCGACAATGCCCAGTAAGAAATCCAGTGAGGAGGTGTAGCATATTCTTGCTAATATCCAGGGACTTCTTAGATCTTGCAGTATTAAAGCTTCCAAGAAACTTTTTGGAATGATCTAACTCAGGGTGAATCCGCCAGAGTGTTTCGGTTTTTTCCTTCTCCTGAAACTCTTTCTTGTAGGTACATTTACCTGTACCACAGAAAGTTTCTGGGCCAAGGAAAGGAGTTCGTTCTCCTTTTCTAGCAAGTGTGTTGTCACTTTCATTCACTTTTATTCCCGAGTGGCCGGGAATCCAGACTAAATAGACCTCTTTTTTCTTGACTATTTGGTTGAGTTCTCTTCGGCACTCCCATACCATGCTAGAATCGATGATATGAGATCTCAGTGCTTAAATAGCAGCCTTACTGTCAGAATGTATAGCTATATCATATTTCTGATAGTTTCTTTCTAGGTTTATTTCCACGCATCCTTCGATTGCAAGCCTAAAAGATGCTTGGACAACGAGCTCACGATATTGAGTATTTGGTGCCAAGCTCGAATACTCCAACGTCAGTCCCCGTAGTTGTCTTAGAACCATTTGTGTACCATTTGATGGCATTCTTTTGAAGAGCTTGGAGCTCCCTTTCCCAATCTACTCTTATACTCAGCATCGTAATAAAAGTTTTCCCGATGCTGATTTTCCTTATCATCTCGTCACTGGAAAGGTTAGCTGATGAGATGTATTTGGTCAAAGAGGACCAAGCTTTCCGATTCCTAATTTCCTCATTGCCGGTACCTTCCCTGGCTATTCATAGAATGGCCTCATGGGCTAGTCTATCTGTCATAAGATGACATAAGATGAAGAGGTGTGAGATCTGTGATGATCTCCTATGCATTAGTTGGGCACGTTCTCATAGCTGCGTTGATACAAACACAGGCTAACCTTTGTATTCTGTCGAGGGTTTTCCTCGTTGTGTCCTGGCTTGCCTTGGCATGCTAGACTACTGCCCCGTAAGTTATTATTGGTCTCACAATCATGACTTACATCCATCGCAGTATTTTTGGGTTACATCTCCAAGTCTCACCAGCTAGTCTTCTGCAAGCCATCAAAACCTTTGTTGCTTTGCTAGCAGTAATCTCAATATGCTTGTTCCACAGAAGTTTGCCATCTAGGGTTATTGCAGATATTTGAGTTCACACTTCCACTCTATGATGTCTCCATTTAAATATAGGGATTTCATAACTGGAAGTATCCTTCTCCGGGTGAATGGGATTACTATGGTCTTGGTTGGGTTACTATGTAGCCCCACTGACAAGCACCATTGCCCAATAATACTGAGGCCTTCTTGCATTAGGTCGCATAAGATGCTCTCGTATGTTCCTCTAACTATTAGGACTATGTCGTCAGCGTAGCCTATGCATGCGAAGCCAAGCTCCGTGAGCTTATAGAGTAGATAATCTACCACTAGGCTCCATAGAAAGGGAGATATTACTCCTTCTTGAGTTGTTTTGCGAGTGACTTTAACAGAGGTGTTTTGATCACCCACCATTGTCTCAGCTATTCTCGTCTGCAACATCTCATACATCCGACACATGTGTTGTGTTGTCAAATGCCCCAGATATGTCTAGGAAGGCACACATTACGATTTCTTTGTTGTTCAGAGTACTCTGAATGACTTCGGTCAGCTGATACAGAGCTGTCTCTGTTGATCGGCCAGAACCTGTAAGCATGCTGAGATTTATGAAGTGGTTTATTCTCCAGATTTCGCGTTCTTTAGTGGTTATCCGCTACTTTATCCATTGTCTTCAGTAGAAACAATCTTAAGCAGATGGGTCTGTGAGATCGGGGGTCAGTCCCATCTTTCTTCCCTATTTTTGGTATGAAGGTTACTTTTACTCTTCTCCATACTTTAGGTATATGACCCAGTGCTAAGCAACTTCTTGTAATCTTAAGAAGATGGGGGAGAATCTCCTTAATTCCTTTCTGAAGGAGTACTGGGAAAATTACATCTACTTCTGGTGATTTATATGGTAAAGGTGTTTATTGCCCTTTCCAACCGTTGCCTTGTAAATATTTTCTCAGCAATATCCATGTCTTCCTTGCAAGGATTCATAATTTGAATTGCTGTGTCAACACTAATTATTGGTTCACTACCTGGGAAGTTCGTTTCGAGAAGAAGAATAGATCATTCATCTTCTCCCTAAGTATATGACCCGTCTGGCCTCTTGAGCGATATTGTGGGGTTAATTCCTCTTTTGCCATGTCTTTTTGCAGTCTGGCTGCTATTGGAGTGGAAGTATTTTTTAACAAAAGGCTTGAAAATGAAGACTTTTGGTCTTTCTGATCACTTTATTATACTCAAGAAGCTTTTCGGTGTACCCCTGCCAATTATCATCTCTTTTAGCCCTATTGAAGAGCCGACGGATTTCCAATCTAAGATTTGAAGGTTCTCGTTCAACCAAGGTGCTTCCTTTCTTGTTCGAACTTTCGAGAGTGGACAACTTGAGTGAAAGGCCTCTGTTGTTGCCACACTAACCTGTTCTACTTTTTGTTCCAGATCATATTGCGGGTGTTTTTCTTCATTTTGTTTGACCTGTTACAAATTTTGCTTCAGATAGATCTTATAGACAGACCAATCCATATTTCCAGGATTTCGACTTGAGGTTAAATTTAATAATGATATGGTCTGAAAGTGACGGTTCGTCTATCACTTTCCGGGCTGTTACATCTTTTCTGGTAGCAACGCTGGTAATTGTTACGTCCAGAACCTCCTCTATTACTCTCAAGACAAAATTGAGAGTTGTCCCCACGTTAATGATCTCAAAATTATTAGCTAAGAGATATTCAAGTAAGCACTCACCTATGAAGTTGTTGTTCATACATCCCCAAATAACGTTATGCGCATTAGCATGACAGCCTATTATGACTGGCAGTTGTCTACTGTTGTAGTATTGTACTAGCTCCTGCACTTCCGCTGGCGGTGATATTGGACCGTCTCCAGCTAAATAAGCAGATGCAATAACAATGTCTCAGTCGATGCTCCCAACTTTGAGGTATACCATAACTAGGACCAAATCCCGAGTCATGTACTCTGAAACACAAATATATTTAATATTGCTTCTTATCAGCACACATGCACGTGGAGATATATCAATTTTGAGTCCTTCCTTCCAAACCTTTGATTTGGCCTATTTTGTCGATCCATGGTTCCTGGGTCATTACAATATCCAACTGTAATTTTGCAAATAACCTTGCAATCACTGCTGAAGCTCCCTTCGCGTGATGCAGGTTCACCTGCATTACCTTTGTGAAAGTGAAGGCTGTTTGTACATACAAAAAGCCTTCTCTCTCCTTGCTCCTCCTCGAATTCCATGCGGGAGCTATCCTCTCCGGATTTCGAGTAGGTTTCTTGGTCTCAGGTCAGACCCTCAACCTTTACAGGGCTCTGACCAGTCCCCAGGGACGCAGAAGAACTCTCTGCCACCCCGGGCGCCTCCGAAGAGCTGGTGGAAGCCCTTGCTTTCTAGGATGTAGAGGGCATCTCCACATCTCCAGCAACCTTTGAATGGTTCTCTCTCTTTCCGAACCGAAAGTTCATTGCGCACTCTCCTGCCTTTAGAGATTCTCCCAATTGGTGATCAATATCGATCTTGAGAACTATTTCTTTTTCCTCCATTTTGGAGTTCAGAAGATTCCTAACTCCAGTACAGAGGTTGAATTTTCGAACCTCGGCAAATCGGAGGCTTTTCTCCATGCCAAGGCTCCTTGGGGAAAAAGCAGTAATGGTCACGGGCTTAGGAATGTTATCCCCACACAATGCCACCAACTCGGGTCCCTACCCAGAGCTCAGCTTTGTTACTAACTTAGTAAGCCGATCTGCCGATTCTTGATATCCACAATCTACCAGCATCATTTCACAGCGGAAATGAATGCCGGTGAAGTGGATCCCTTTTTCCTCCACCAGAATATTCTCTAGGGAAGAGAGTCGCTCGGCTTCCAGAGTTACACTCAGGTATTCCTTGAGGAATATTCCCACTCTGCTTGCCCGATTTCTGCCGTAGCTGTCTTCGGATTCTTTATTTGAGGCCGTTCCGGAGGTGTGATTTGTTCCAGGCCTCTTTTTCCTTTTCCCTTCCCAGTCGCTGTTACCTTCAAAGTAGGGTGGGTTGTGTGCTGAAGAGCCTGTTTCCTGCCCTCCTCAGGTGCAAGTCCTTGATGGAGGAGTCGCAGGTACTTTCGCACTCCTGCTCCACTGAGACCCTTTCTCAATGGATCGTCTCTGCCACCTGGTTGTCTCAATTTGGGTAAATCGAATTGCAGACGATTTTTCTGCCGTTTGGCCTTGCAGATTTACTATCAAACTAGAGTTTAATTACTTTAAATTGGTATTATCCATTAGGTCTTGCTTTAGAATATTTTCTCTTTTGACTCTTTGTCCCTCTTTTACGCCCCCTTGGTACCATCCTTTCGGTCCGACAGTTGTCCTGTTACCTAGGTCTTGGCCAACGATTGCTCTTCTCCTTTGAGTAATTCTTACCTGGAGGACAACGCATACGCAGTATTGTCGTGTACTTATGTACTAACATCTTTCAATACTACTATGAAAAACCTAGAACACTGATATAAATGAGGTGCAAGGAAGTACTAATTTAACCTGAAACCTTTTTGAATCGATTATATATTAGGTATCTAATGCTGACCAATTATTTGAAATAGCTGACATTTCATGAAGATGTTCTAACCTTTCAGGTGGTATAATTGGTTTCCCATAATTCTGTGCATGGGGTTGACCAATTAATAAGATAGCTTATGAGCATTTTCTGACTTATAAGATGGTATAGTTGGTTTCTTAAATTCTCTTTATGACATTAGACACGGCATCTTATAATATGACCTTGAGAAACTTTTGGGACATTAATAAAACAATATCTAGAGCTGACCAAATAATGGAACGAATTGAAATTTTATGACAATTTTCTTACCTTTCAGGTGGTATAATTGGTTTTCTAAGACTCCAGAGATTATTGAATTTAGGACAGCTCTTATAGTATGATACCACTATTGTAGATAGTGGCTCATATTTTCAACATAGACCTTTGCGGGTCTGAGGGGAAAGGAAATCGATGATTCATAGGCGTGCGGTTATTATTAAAATTATTTTTTGTGAAAATCTTGATGTTTATTGTTTTTGTGTACTTTTATTATGGATTTTCATCAAGTATCGGCTGCGTTTATTCAAAAAATGTGATTGAAACTGAATTCCTCTTCCACTTATATTAACAAACAACTCCGGTGTCTGCTTTATGAAATCCCTATCGTCACTCCCAAAAATGAGTCACTATCTACAATTGTGGTACTGTGGTATAGATGTTTTGCTCAAGTCACTGAATTCATCCAATTGAGTTCCCTGTATGTAAAACAAATAGTTGTAGAACTGACATATGTGTTGAAATAAAAAAGTAATCGAAATAAGACGTACAAAATTTGTCTCTGCAAACAAAATCATTTTTATAGTTTCATTTTAGTTTACTCCAGTGATTTGGAAATCGATAAAACTCAACAGGTTATGGTCCCAGATCATACAGCTGCAAAAGTAAACTGAAAGTGGGGTGAGAGAGGCAGTCAGTGACCCATTTGTTGTATGTGGGTCAGTTAGCGTTTTCTTTGTCGTGAGATTTGCTTCACGTAGATCAGCGTGCGGATAATTTTCAGACTGAAATTGACAAATGAGTTTTTCGAGATTTCAACAAATGGAGACCGAAAGAGTAAGCATTGAAAAACTGGAAGGATGCGCCAAATTATGGAAGCTGCTGAACTCTTCGACTACGTCGATAGAACAATCGACAAACCAGTGGTTTCAAATGCGAATTACGCTAAGGATATTGTGACTTGGAAAAAGGCAGATGCAAAGGCTCGCGGACGATTTCAACAACATGTATCAAGCAATCAATAAGGTTGATCATGAACTGTGAGACAGCGAGTGAGATTTGGACGGAGCTGATGAAGGCGCAAGTGATTATATTGGTTGAGAAGCCAGTCGAACAAAAGGTGATTGATAATCGATGTGTTTTCAAGATGAAACAAAATCCAGATAGAAGCATTGATCGCTACAAGGCACGATTGGTAGTGCGGGGCTTCACACAAGAATATGGCATCGATTACCACGAAACGTTCAGCCCGGTGGTAAAGTTCACGTTAATTAGAGCTATCCTTACATTGGCAGCGGCAAAACAATTACGTATGACGCAGATCGATATCAAAACGGCATTTTTGAATGGCGATTTGGAAGAAAATGTCTACATGAACTAGCCAATTGGATATGACGATGGAACTGGGAGAGTGTGTAAGCTAAACAAGAGCTTATACAGTTTGAAGCTGGAATCACGTTGTTTGAATCGGAAAGTTACTGCGTTCATTAACAAATTTGGCTTCACGTCAAGTGAATTCGATCCTTCTGTATTTGTGTGCAATGGAGACGATGGAATGCTGATCCTGGCAATTTATGTAGATGATGGGCTAATTGCGGCAGAAAAGCGGGAGGCCATCGAGCCTGTTATCAGGCATTTGCAATGGGAATTCGAGATCAAGATTTTCGGACTAAAGTATTTTCTTGGATTGGAAATCGAACAACGATCGGATGAATCGATTTTCATTCATCAACAGGGCTACGCAAGAAAAGTACTGGATCGTTTCAACATGACAAATTGCAATGCAGTATCAACGCCAATGGATAATTCACAAAATCTTGGTGATTTTGGGGCAGACGAGGAGATCGAATTTCCATATCGTGAAGCAGTTGGAAGTTTGACGTATCTGGCCGTAGCAACCAGACCAGATATTAGCTTCGCTGTTGGAAGTGTAAGCAGATACTTTGAAAAAACCAGCTAGAGCTCATGTGAACGCAGTCAAGCGCCTTTTGAAATACATCGAAGGTACGATGGACACAGGAATTCTTTTCAAAGGTGGATATGATTTGCAGTTTTGCGGGTATAGCGATGCGGACTATGTTGGAGACATTCAAACTAGAAGATCGACGAAAGGTTAGGTCTTATGTTTAGCGGAAGACACTGAATACGCCAACATTTTATATGGACAACCAGAGTGCAATACAACTTGTGAAGAATCCCGAATTACACAAAAGAACCAAACACATCGATGTGCACTACCATTTCATTCGAGATAAGTTTGAAGACGGTATTTTAGAACTTAAATATGTTCAGACGGATGATCAGGTAGCGGATATAATGGCAAAGGCGCTATCAAAACTTAAACATCAATATTTTTGTAAGCTGATGAGTGTCATGCCAAAATAATGTAGAGTAATTTGATTAATTTTGATTTAACGTAGAGTGTAGATAATCATGTTCCTGTAATTAAATTATGAAATTATGCTGTTATTTTGGTGAAGTTGGCATTGACTTGCAGCAAAAAGTGGGGGTATTGAATTTAGTACAGCTCTCAGATGTTTTGCTCAAGTCACTGAATTTATCCAATTGAGTTCCCTGTATGTAAAACAAATAGTTGTTGTAGAACTGACATATATGTTGAAATAAAAAATTATCGAAATAAGACATACAAAATTTGTCTCTGCAAACAAAATCATTTTTATAGTTTAATTTTAGTTTACTCCAGTGATTTGGAAATCGATAATACTCAACAGAGATGGGTGCCAATATTTTGGAGCTTGGTATTCAATCTGCTCTATAATAATAAAAAAAATGGTTATGGTCACTGTTTATATTTCTAAATTAGACCCTGTTGTCGTGCGGGGACCCCGTTTGGTATTTTTTTAATTTAATGTCCAGCCCAATTAAAAGCCATAAAAATGCAATTAGTCGCAAATTTCAAAGGGTGGAGAGAAAATGGGGCATTTTCCCAAATTTTGACATTGATATATTTGTATGTATATACCTACTATATACCTAAAAGGTGATAGGAGGAACCCTACAGTCTGAAGTTACTTTGGTTATGGGGTGCCTAATATATTTGGAAATGCAAATTTATTCAATATCGAGGACTTTTTGATTGACTGAGCTGTTACTTTTAAAAATTTAAAAAGACACATCCTATCAATTTTATTCATGAATTTATTACCGGTACCACAGCTTCATTGTTAGGTAAGCTGTGATCATACTATAAAAAGAAACAAATAAACAAATTGACTTACAAAGGCGGCTCATGTAAACAAATGCATACGTTGATCATGCAGTGATTGCTCCTAAAACAACTTGACTTCACTCTAGGCAGGGCGGCCGCATTCAGGGTCACTCGAAATAAACGTTGCAATAATTAAAAAAAGGTAATGTCTCTTTTCTGGGTTTGTTTACTCAGGTTTCATGTATACCTACACTTTACTGGGATATAATTGGAAAGTTGTATCAGGGGTTAAGGGCGACTTTGGAGTTTTAGGAAATAGATGGTTTTCTAAAAGATAAAGTGGAAGGTTAACTAAGAAAAATGCAGAACATTTATGTACCTAATCCAATTTTTTTACAAGCTGAAGGTTCTATTTTTGTTACCTAAAGTATACAGGGTGTCCCTAACTGATTTGACCAGGTCCTACTTCCTAAATTAATCGAGATAGTTAGATAGTTAGCAAAACCTATAAATTTGAGCAATAATAATGCTTTAAAATTACATAGTCGATTTTTTCTAACCTAATGTTGCCCTTGAAAAGTTAACACCCACCCTTAAAATTAAATTTTCTTTAACTACTAAAGCGTTCTCGCTGGGTGAGATATCATTTTATTCTAATCGTATCACCAAGGGCTCAATTTCCATTTCATCCATTTTCTTTTCTTTTTCTACAGTAGGGGTTTCATTTTTAAAGAAAGAACTGATCTTATGGCAGTTTCATCAAACTCTGTTGACAAATCAACAACTGTTTGTCGTTTTGCTGCTCGAAGAGTTTATTTTTGTATACATTTAATATTATTTCCTCGGTTTTAATTCTCTTTTTAGGTGGACTTCACCTTCTGTATTCGTTTTTTTACAACAGTGAAAACGAAGTATTTTCAAAAATACATTAAATATGAGGAAGACTACTAGGCTTAGGTATATAACAACATTAATAATAATTGTTGACTCACCCTGTACAGTTTACTTGATGTGAATATACTCTAAATTGTAAAATCAGACACATTATATATTTACTCCACATACCTTTCTAGATAATTACACAAAAAGCTTAAATAACATAGGCGAAAAACAAAACCTATTTATGCAAAACAAAAAAACAATATCAATCATAAATCAAAGACAAACGCGATGAACTCGATGAACTCCACACTGCTATAATACGTTCGCACCTGTTCGCCACCGCATACGCATCACCTGTCGGCGAAAATTTAACCAATGGTAATATAAAATTTTGTGGTGCACATGATATTGTTGTTTTGTAATCACGATTTTTATATAACCCCAAGATATAAACTCGTTAAGAGTATTTTCGACCGACGAACTCCGAACGGACGAAGTATACAATTAGACTGTCCTGCTTTTTTATGAAAACGCAAATCCAAAAATCCGAAAAATTCGGAAACGTTTAAATTGAATATTTTTTGAAAAAAGCTACGGCTCTCGAATTTCGGCAATGTTAAAGTTTGAAATATGTGTATTTTCGCTAAGTGGAAGAGGCAATTTCTTTCGAAAAGTGAAAATCTGAGAACTGAAAATAAATGACAAGATTATCTGTAGGAACACTTATATTGAACATTTTTTTCCATAGAGTTACGGTTTTCGAGTTAATAGAGTGGTAAAGTTTATAATACGTGTATTTCCGCGACGATGTTCTTAGATTACTGAATTATAACAAATACAAGCAAAACATACATACAGTGGTGAACGTTCAACGATTTTCGTAAAAAATGTAACAGTCAAAAGTGTGAAATAAATATTTTTTTCAAAAAATTGGACCAACTTTATCAATTGGTGCACTGAAAAATACAAAATATTATTAATTCTATTGATGCCGGTACTTGTGAAGTTGGTGCCAAAAGTTTTCAATCTAACTGCAACTGCACAACTTCAAAAGTACCAGCACCAATAGAATTAATATTATTTTGTACTTTACAGTGCACCAACTGATAAAGTCTGTCCATTTTTTGGTAAAAAATATATATTAATCCTGTATATTCAATGACAATTGCACATAAAGACAAAACTCCAGTCATGCGTCACGCCGCCGCTGACACGCCCAATTTTATTCTTCTGAATTTTCATATTTTACAATTTGTATCGTCCATGATATTTGGTTTAGCTGTCCCCACCTCTTTTTCACTATCCGTACCAATGTAATCCACCTTAACCACCTGTTATTTATATCTACAAGAAATATGCACGTACTTAGCATTTAAGTTGCTTGTTCTATATTTATCTTTGTTATTAGTACTTACTGGCCAAATGGCTGTCGGCCATATCTCGGGAAAAGCTTACACTACAGCTTAAAAAAGTATAGAGAAATACATGAAAATTATTTGAAATATTGTAAATTGATCGGTAGAGGGCGTAATTGGTTATTGAAACTTTATGCATAATAAAAAGAGGTACGGGAAAGTAGAAACCTTATTTTGAATGAAAGCATATACGTTCTGCTATGTAACAAATAGCGTAATTTCTAGATGATTCTGTTCATTATATCATTGATAAGTAAACTAAATTGGCTATATAGTAATACCTGAATGGCCCCTTGTAACATGCGAGGTAGGAAGTACAGAGGAGTGGCTAAATGGGCTGTAGCTGAAGCCCTGGAAAGGGCCAGCCTCAATACACTGGGATACAAATAACTTCCTTGACCAGTCGTTGAGACCGCTTTATCCAGAACCAAAACGACCTCAGAACTAGGTACATAAGGCTAGCACAACAAAAATAGCCCTAATCAGACAGTCTCGATGTCAGATCATAACTATATCCGATTTTCATATATGGCAGATAATATTAACTAATATATATATATAATATTAACTAAAAACAGAAGGATTGTCCAAAGGACCGACAGCTCAATTTTCGAATAGACCATAACTTCTCAAGCAGAAAACCTAAGGAGCGATTTTATCCAAACGACAGATGAGCTTGAAAAAGTGTCCGACGACTTGATAGGACTACTTAAAATTGCTTAAATAAATATTTTCTACAAAAAACAAGACCGACGTTATTAGTTGGTGCACTGAAAAATACGAAATAATATTAATTCTATTGGTACTGTTACTTTTGAAGTTGTACAGTTGCAGTTTGATTGATAACTGTTGGCATCAACTTCACAAGTATTATTATATTATTTATTTATTATTATTTCGTATTTTTCAGTGCACCAACTAATAACGTCGGTCTAATTTAAAAAAAATATTACACACTTTTGAGTGTAACATTAGTCACGAAAATCGTTGAACGTTCACTACTACTAAAGAAGATAGTACTTATCCTATTGCCAACGTATATTCTTTGCTTGTACTTGTTATTATGTAGAGATCTCAGAATATCGCTCCGGAAATACGTGTAAATATTTTAAACTTAACCATTATACCATCGCTTAAGTCGAAAACCGTAACTCAAAGGAGAAAATGTTGATTGTTGATGTTTCATGTGGTACCAAGAAATTTTCAGTTTTCAAAAGAAATCGCCTTTCACATAGCGGAAAAACACATATGTGAAATTTTAACATGAATGTAACTCGAAAAGCGAAACTCTTTTGAAAAAATTTTCAATTCAAACATTTCCGGATATTGTCCTATGTTTAATTTTACCACCTCAGATTTTCGATACTCGAGAAAACTTGCTCCCTCCACTCTTTCGGGGGTGGTTTTCGAAGGGAAGGAGATTTTGGATTTCCGTTATGAATATGGGACCATTTCTCAAGCCTTCTCTTTCAAATGGATCAAAAATCATCAAAATCAGAGTACGATCACTATCTAAAAGGCGCGCACAAACACAAAGAAAGCACACAGTCGAATTGTATACTTCCTCCGTTCGGGGTTCGTCGGTCAAAAACTCTAAAAAGATAATCGAGTATATCGATAATTATATGTGTCAGCTCCGACGTGCGACTGTTGTTTACGACATTATTGTCATTATATGTACAATAGGCACAGAGGGTAAAGCAACGTATTTCCTGACTGCATGTATGTGCTTTTATTCTATTTATTTATAAGTATTATGCAAAAATCATATTGCATAAAAATATAATACCTACTTATATAACATATATAACTTGTTAGGAAGATTGAATATCTTCACTCCTGATATCATCTCATACTTTCGTAGGTTAGTGGTAGGTATCTAAATGATTTACGAATCGTGAAAACATCGCATCAATGGTTGTACCACATCTGAATTAAGCCATGAGTATTTGAAAAAATGTAATAAGCACAAATTCAAGAAAAAGTTTTTTCCACAGTTTTGAACCCAATACTGTTTATGCTATTAAAGCCTCTTGAAGACATTCCATTAATTCAGTAACGTTCTTATTGGAAGAAATATAAAATGTGATCCTAACAATTTTTTATCATCACTTGAACTGGTTTTATTCCTTTATTCATTCCACTGTATATTATAAATGTAAATATGAATAGATATACATGAAAATGTAATTTGAATTCCAAAGCTCCACTAATTGACTTTTTATATTTGTATAGCAGACTGAATACTGATATGATTCTGAAGAATGATTAATATTTATAAAAAATTAACGCTTCAAATGAAATCGTTTTTTATGGTATAAACTCAAAAACAATCTCGTTATGGTGTTTCATGATACATTACACACTGCAGTTGCAGTGGCAGTTGCCTATCTAGCTTTCTTCTTCGAATATAAAACATAAAGCTTTTTGTCAACCTCGATTTTACTACTGATAGAATTCTCATGATGGGGTGCAAATGGGGTAGTAATGCTGTATCCTGATACCTCCCAGGAAGGAGCTGGCGAAGCTGATCGACTTCTGCGAGCAGGAGAGAAAACACCTCATAGTAGGGTGTGACGCAAATGCCCACCACTACGCTTGGGGCAGCGAAGACTGCAAGAGCAGAGGTAGGGCATTACTAGAATACCTGTTAGGGACAAATTTGGAAATCCTCAACCGAGGGAACGAACCCACGTTCGTAACTTCGCGGTGTCAGACGGAGATTGACATCTCAGTCGCGGCACAAGAGATCTCCAAATCAATCGTGGAAAGGAAGGTCAGCTCCGAAGCTACCCTCTCTGACCACTAATGGATAATAATTAGACTCTTAGCAGTCAAGATATCAAAAGAGCCGTACCGGAATCCCAGGACGACAGACAGGGAAGTGTAACTAACGCACCTGGAGTGTTTTATGGGCAATGATGGGGCAACCACTCAAATAACGTCTGTGAAGGACCTAGACAAGCGAGTCCACGCACTCACTGGGCGGATTATGAGTGCTTATGAGCACGCCTCGCCCTTGAGAAGAGGACAGCTCAGACCTGGCTCCGCCACATGGTGGAGCATGAGTCATAAGATCAAAAGGACCCACCTGCGGAGACTCTTCAAGAGAGCCAAGTCATCCCGAAATACGTCCGACTGGGAAGTATACAAACTATACCAAAGGTCGTATAAGAAGGGAATTCGCTCAAAGCAACGGGAATCATGGAGACTCTTCTGTAAAGAGACAGAAAGTACACCTGCAGCATCTCGACTGCTTAAGGTGATCTCCAAAGATCCTAGACAAGTGGGCTGTGTCAGAAAGGAGGACAGTACCTATACTGACACTGCTATAGAATATAGATAGCAAAAGCACTTCTGTCAGCACATTTCCCAGAGTCAATATTACTAGGGAACGTCACGGAACTTCCTCACAACTCGGGATGTCCCTCTGCGGGGGACTGGCAATTAGCGAGAGAAGTTGTAAATCGAACCGGAACAATACAGGCGGTCAAGGCATTCTCCCCATATAAGTCGCCAGGCACGGATGGGATTTTCCCGGGTCTCCTTCAGTGGGGACTGGGAGCTGTACTGGACAAACTGGTGGTTATCCTCGCGTGCCTTGCATTTGCACACGTACCCGAGAAATGGAGACTAGCCAGAGTAGTCTTCCTACCGAAACTAGGCAAGAGTTACTACTCATCTGCCAAATCACACCGTCCAATTTGCCTTACTTCGTTTTTACTGAAAACATTGGAAAGGCTATGCGACGGCTCAGGGGTAACGTCTTTACCCAAAGACCGTTACACCCCAACCAATTCGCCTACACACCAGGGCAATCTACGGAATCTGCTCTTCACGTTCTGGTGAGCAGGATAGAGAGAGCCCTGGACAATGGCGAAAACTCCTTAGGAGTCTTCATAGACATCGAGGGGACTACCTAAAAAGCAGTCAATAAAGCTCTTCGGGACAGAACCTTACCGCCAGGTTTGCGCAGGTGGATAGGAAATGTACTTGAGAGCAGAATAGTTGAAATTAGTGTCGCAGGCGCAACTGTCTCGTTGAGTTTTACGATGGGCTGTCCTCAGGGAGGGGTACTCTCCCCCTTGCTATTGAACATAGTAGTAGACGACCTTCTAACTACCCTGAACGACGAGGGCCTGTACACCATAGGATATGCGGATGATATATTCATACTGCTGACAGGGAAGCACATTGGAGTGCTTTGCGAACTGATGCAAAGGGCACTAAGCATCCTAGAAAAGTGGTGCAGGGCAACGTCTCTATCTGTAAATCCCCACAAAGTAGAGGCTATGCTCTTTACCAGAAAACGAAAGGTGGGCGACATAAAAATGCTTACACTAAATGCAACCCAGTTTAAGCTATCCAACGAGGTGAAATACCTAGGGGTGGTAATCGATAGAAAACAGACCTGGGAAAAACATCTGGACAGCCAGCTGGACAATGCCAGTGCAGCTCTATGGCAATGTCGAAGAGTTGTAGGTAAAAGCTGGGGTCTATCGCCAAAGGTCACCCTATGGTTGTACAAGCGGTGATAAGGCCCATGATATGCTACGGTTCAATAGTTTGGTGGCGACGCACCAAATTAAAGATTGAGAAGGACAGACTTGTGAGACTACAGAGATCTGTCTGCACCGCAGTCACTGGTGCCATGAAGACCATACCATCTGCTGCGCTAGAGGCGTTGTTGTACTTGCCACCTCTAGATCTATATCTGGAGGGGCAGCACTAATGACCGCCCTTCGTTTGAAACATGGTGGAACATTAAGGGTTCACAAGAGCGTGAAGTGTCATAAAGCCATCTTAGAGGAGGGCCTCGCCAGAATACCACTCCGCGAGGCCTGCTCAGACCGCATTGCACCCCTATTCAGCAAATACAAATATCACGTTTGTTGGGAAGACGCAGACCCACGCACTGTGCCGACAATAGACGTATACACTGATGGTTCTAAAGAGAGGGACGGTACAGGCATAGGAATCTTCAGTCAAGACCTGCAACTATCTCTACAACAACCGCTTGGGAAGTATGCCACCGTATTACAAACGGAACTAATAGCACTAGCTCGAGGGGCTAATGAGGTCCGCATGAGCAAGGTGCGACGACGAGTAATACAGACAGTAAAGACGTCTTAAGAGCGCTTGAAAAGGGCAGGTACGACGCGAGAACCACGCTGAACTGCCACCGCGAACTGTCGGAACTAGCGAATGAAAATGTGGTGGAACTAGCTTGGGTGCCAGCACATGATGGGAATGAGGGCAATGACAAAGCGGATATGCTACCGTAGGTCTGAGGAGCAAGGGGGAGAGGCACAATGGGCCGAATTGGCCTAAGTACACCCCTGCGTCAAATAATAATAAAATAAAATATAAAGTTGATATAATAAATTAGGTGCGCTTGAACAGACGTACTCGAAAAAAGAGACCACATTATCTTCTATAGCTGTAAATGAACAGAACATATGTTAGGCACAGGCTTTATCATAAACAAAAAAAGTAAATACCTAATAAGAGGTCTCCATGCGTTCAACCCAAAACTTTGTACCTTAGATTTAAAGGAAAAACTTTCAACTGTAGCTTGATATGTGCACACACCTCGACTGAGGGAAAAGAGGATGAAGTAAAAGAACTGTTCTACGAAGAACTAGAGTCAGCTTATCAGCCTTGTCCCAGAAATGATATTAGGATCGTACTAGGAGACCTCAATAACAAAATCAGAAAAGAATCAAACAAAAACGAAACTATATCGATAAACCTAGCAGCCTCACTTGACATGGTTATCGTCAGCACGGTCTCCCCAGATGGCAACACTGTTAACATGATTGATTGCGCGGAGCAAATGCTGATTCAGACCATTATCTAGTTGGGAGATGTGCAAACATAACAGAAAAAAAATGAGGCTTACAGAAAAATTCAACAACGACGAACTAGACAGACAGAAGAAGAATATAAATCACTCAGAAAAACAGAAATAAAAACACATGGGAAGAAAAGGGAACATATGAATAAAGAACTACAAGAATTCGAATACCTCAGCAACCAGTCAGAAACGAAAAAGTTATATCAAAAACAATAGCCGAAAAGTATTCAAACCAAGAAGAACAACAAAATAAAAAAGTTAAGTAACAAATACAAACAGGAACATGACAACCCATCCAATGAATTATCGTTAAACTTGAGACTGTAGGGAAACATATCCACCCACACTCGACCAAATATCAGCGGCAATAAAAAAACTCAAAAACAACAAAGCACCAAAATGAAACATAATAAATGCCGAACTAATAAAGACAGACAGTTGACTCAATCAATACAACAACTGGTGAAGAATATATGGGAGAAGTAAACAGCTTCCGCAAGAGTGGAATCTTGGAATCATAGTTCCGCTATATAAAAAAGGCGCCCAACTCCAGTATTCCAACTATAGAAAAATTACGCTCCTGACCTCCGCATATAAATTATCCTCCAATATCCTATGCGAAAGGCTGAAACCACAGCAGATCATTGGCAACTACCACTGTGGTTTCTGAAAGTGAAAGTAACAGACCATATTTTTTGCACTCAGACAGATCCTGGAAAAACAAGAGAATTCAATATTGCGACCCACCACTTGTATATAGACTATGAAAGTGCATATGACAGTATTTCCAGGGAATACATAACAAGAGCTATGTCAGATATCAAGATACCTACATTTTTATTTTATTAGTGAAAGAAACTCTCAAGGTTGAAAGCTTGGTGGGAGTCAAAACAAAGTAACACAATCAATACAAAGAAATAAGGGACTGCGACAAGGTGATCCTCTGTCCTGCAACCTTTTCAACATCGTACTCGAAAATGTTATAAGAAAGTCAGAAGTCAACACAAGAGATACTATAATAAACAAAAGCGTCCAAATTCTAGCTTTTGCGGAAGATGTCGACATAATCGCAAGGTCTAAAAGGGACATGATGGAGGCCTTCAACCTCATAGAAAAAGCTGCAGAGAAAGGCCAGACAAAAACAAATTACATGCACGCATGCAACCTAACAGGACTACGAGACAATTAAAAAATCTAACTATAGGTGAATATAACATAGAGTGCGTACAGCAGTTTGTATATCTGGGCTCACTGGTTATATCCGATAATAACATCAGCGAAGAGATCAATAGAAGGATAACCCGTCAAGAAAAACAAAGTGCCAACTATAAAAAACCTTGATAAGACCCGTGTTAGCGTACGACTCCGAGACATGGGTGTTATCAAAGCATGACGAAAGACTACTGGCAATCTTTGAGATGAAAATTCCGAGACATATATGGAGAATCAAATTGCGCAACCGATTAGAAAGGCGGAAGATCTTGGAACAGGCCAGGACCCACAGAGGGTTGTCTGGCCAGTGATGGAGAAATTCTCGGGGCTTCCTTAGAAGAATGGGACCATAACCCTCAGCTCTCGTAAAATATAAGAAAGTGTTGAGATATTTGGAGAAAAGCTCATGGAAAAGTATGTACAAAGGGATACAAACCCAACCAGATTTTAGAGGGTACGCAGAATAGACAAACAATAAGGACTTGGTTTTCTGGAAAAAGCAGATGAATAGTCAACTTCAGACCTTGAAGACAATTTAGAACTCCTTTCAAGTATACGCCCATCCCAGGCTGCAGAGTATACCTGAAAATGAAGGTCTCACATGGCCGATCAAAGCCTTCACAAGAGAGAGCGCAAATTAAGTGGTAAATAGCCTTTCCCTCTATAACTCTATAAGACAATTGGTACCTATAATGATTCAGAAAAGCTTAAATCATATAGAACATTATATCACGGAAGTATGATTTGGATTGGACAGCTTTTGTAACAAATTTGGGAAACCCAGTGAAAAACGTAATTCATATAGATCGATTAGCTTTTACACCTTCTCACACAAGAATTGTGGACGTATACATGAAAAATAGAAATCTAGTACATAAAAACCCATCCGTATCAAAAAAGAGAATCCACAATAAATGCTCTTGGGGTAATGTAGAAAGAGTCCTGGGGCATGGAAGAATGTAATTTTGTGCTTTTTGGAGAGAAAGAGAGAGAGAGAGAAATGCTTTATTGTCGAAAAAATATAAATTTTGTAGACAAAGCAAAATAAAAATATCAAAATCAAACAATACAAAAACAAAACTAAGTCAAAACTAAAAATTAAATTAAAATTAAATAAATTTATATAGTATAAAACAAAAATATAAAAATATAAAGATGTAAAAATATAAGATAATAGTATAAGAATGTAACCTACAGCTGTATATTCGGTTAGAAAGTAAGTTAATATACAGCTGTAAATTCAGTCAGAAGGTAAATACTAACTAAATCACAAAACAAAAACATCCATTTATTTATTTAAAATTTTAATGTATGACTTGTTCAAATAGCTACAACCACAAAGATAGTTGATATGCCGTTATAATGAAATTTCTGACTGATGGCTTTCTATCAAATATTGAACCAGTCAAGAATTCAAAATCAAACTATATATATATATAAATATAAAACAGATGTTCTTGGGGATGCAGTCATGTATTGAATAAAATTGTTTGATTAAAGCCGAGCTTTCGGGAAAGTTTATTCTCTTCTTAAGGGCAAAAATCGTTAGAATAAATTAGCTAAGAACAGGAAAGATTTTATAGCCATCAATTACAAATGTCATTATTTATATTTGTCATGGTAACATAATAACTTAGAAAGTATCTACATTTAGTTGATAAAAACGAATATTAATGAATGATCTTCATATGTTTGTAGCTATTTGAACAAGGAGCACAATTAAATTAAAATTGTTATTAAGACAGATACAAGGTCAGTGTAAAAAATATGTAATTTAAAAATATTGTAAAAATAAATACATATACATATACCCATACACAGACTAAATTACTTTCACTTTTGGGCCTGAACTGACTGTAATATAATTTAAAATTTCTATTTAAGGTATGTCTGATATAACGAAAATAACAGAGGTCGCATTTTTGAAGATATCAAATATTTTGCTTCAGCTTCGGGGTTTTTAAATCTGTAGTCTCCAAAAGAAATTTTATAAGATTTTGTGGCGTTCTCATTACATATGAAAGAATGTCTTCTAATTATGATTAGTCTCGAAAATATTTAGGCTAGAATTTCGTTTAGCTAAAATCACTTACATAAGAAAAAAATTGGTATATGACAGCCACCCCAAATACAAAATGACAAAAAAATCTGCGGAAATGCATCATTTCGATTTTTCCCACTTAAGAATAACTGAAAACAGTTTTATGAAAACATATTTCTGCTTTACATTTTTAAAAACATTCTAAACATGAACGTATAAATTTAGATTTTTTGATATAATAATGTAAACTTTAGAATAGCTGAAATCAGTTACATGAAAACATTTTTCTCCTTTATATTCTAGACATCTAAACACACAGAAAACTTCTTGCGGAAATACATAATATTCCTTTATTATTTTTTTAATCAATTAAAAGCATAAAAACTAACTATGAGAAAGAATCTATCACATACTTGTATTAAATAAATGAAAATACAAATACTATACCTATTTTGCCCTTTAAAAGCTCTAATCTAATCTAACCTGACCTAAGCTAACCTGATCTAACTTAACTCTTTTTCTCATAAAAGACGACTATTTTTAAACCAGGTTTATCTTGCAACAAAAAATGTGCAAATTCGTAAGCTTCGTGCCTACTTTTAGGGAGACTCTGCTCAGATATAACAAAATAAGACGTAATTCTACTACTTACTACTATTCTACACTATCTGTTTTACTACGTCTATTACCAGAGCTATTTTAACAATAACAACAAGTAAATGCCTGTTGTACGTGCATCGCTCATGTTCGAGATTTAAGAAAGGTCTATGTCTAATTCAACAATATTTTATCAATAAATGAAAATGGCCTATTTCCGCATAAGGTTTTTGTGTACTTATGTTTAGAAAAATGTGTAGAATGTAACGCAGAAAGATATTTGCATGTGATTGATTTCAGTATTCTGATGTCGGATATCAACCAGGATATCACCAACACTTGCAAATAATTAGAGAAATGTCTGCAATGTAAAGGAACATCAATATTTTCAAAAAAAGATGCAAGGCAAAACATATTTTTAATATAATCGATTTCAGGTATTCTAAATTCCGGAAAATGGAAATGACGCATTTCCGCAGAAAAATGTGTTTTTCTGTTATAAGGGAGACTTCCTTAATGCAACTGTAACGACATTTCTCATATAGCTCATTTCAGCTAAACGAACTTTGGACCAATATTTGTTATAAAGTATTACTGACTATTAGTTTATTCCTTAATTATCATTTTAACAACGTCTAAGATAATGTCATATTTAAGTAACAACGAAAATGCAGTAGGGCAAATAACATAAGCTTCCTATTGAGATCATGTTGACACGTTCATGCTTGAAATAGATTTTGGTTCTAAAGGAGTCACAGTAAAATTAATAACCATATGTGCTTCTATAAAAATCTCCCAAATAGAATCTAAGCATATTATTCACACGAGAAAACATTTGAGTCACAACCTAAATATTTCTACTAAGGTGGGTGTTGGGTCTATGCCAGATGTTTTAAAATAGGTTTCAGCCATCAGGAAATACTTTATACACTAAAGTCTCACCATTCGAAATTGAAGAATTGATTTTCAGGACATCAAGATTTCAATTATTATTTTACAATTTGAAATGACTTCGTCAATAAGAGAATGACTTCTGGCTCTCGTAGTTTCACTATTTCAATAACTGTATGTATTATTATTAATAAAGGTTTTTTTGCTTCATATTTTTTTCTGGATTTTAGCTGACATGTACTGATGTTCTGGTTATAAGGCGTCAAGATATTTTACAATGAGATCTTGAGAATACATTATTTACCTTATTAATACCGTGCAAGTACCTGGAAGTGAAACTAAACGTTTAGAGAGATGAAAATAGAAAATACTGTGATACTGGCAGCGGTTGACAGCTATCAATATTTATTCCTGAAGTTAAAATAAATTAGTATTTTCTTGTGGATCATTTTGTATTCTTATCTTATAATACTGACGTCAGATTTATACCTTTTCCGACAGTTCAATAAAATAAAGAAATAAATAGCTGCTTTACGAAAGATAAAATTAGAAATATAGAGCTATCTGGTTGGGTCAGGCAAAAAGGCCATATAATAATATCAAAGTGCATCAAACCTCAACGATAGACGCAACAACAGCGGTGCCAACAGTTGACTAACTATGATAATTTATTGACTTATTTATTCAATAAGCCAGTTAGTCATCAGAAAATTTGAAAGTATATTGTTAATTAAATCGAACACTTCTCATACCTATAATGAAATTGAATTCAAGCCTCTATCAGTCAGTGAGCCTAGAAAAATATTTGTTTTGCTTCATAAAACAAAGTGATATTCATCCTAAGAAAATAGTTTTGAAGTCGTCAGTTAATTTTAAAATACTTCAACTAATTAACCCATTGTTGTCAACTGGAACACTTTTTAATGAATTTAAGCTATAGCTAAAATTTATTCATTTTACACCTCTAAATAAACTCTAAACTCTCTGACTTTGACTTTGAAATTGGTTGACTATAATCAAATAATAGAATAGAATTTATTTTTGAAAGTCAGTACGTTCACACAACTCACGCGAAATAATTTCTAATACCTGAATAGAGAAATATGATAGTAAAGTACATTTATGCAGCTTTTATTGAAGTTTCTTTTGAAAGTATGGATTTTTCTATTCAGCTAGAAAAACATAAATGCTAAGGCAATTTGCGTAGGTATGTATCTACTGCTTTTGATTGATTTACGACCTTTCTGATATTTTTTTACGGAATGTGGTTTACCACAGGGTTACAACTTTTGATTATTTATGTCAATGACATGTTAATTTTTTTTTATTTTATGTACCTACTAACCTATACCTAAATCTTGTTGTGTTGGGAATAAATAATCCTTTGAAAAAATCTTGCAAATTCATGCAATTAACATTCAATGTTTAACTGAAATTAGATATTAAGGCCTTCTTATTTATAAAAATCTGAATTTTGGTTCACATGCTTAATTCGCACGTGAAAAGATTTAAAAAAAAGTTGCACATTTTCTCAGGATATGTTAAAAATTCTCACTGTACTTATACTAGGTTGGAAATGATCATACAACCTCATTTTGATTACTTCTCTATAATAGTTTTTTCGTAAAATACTACAAACGCAAAAACTCCAAAGCATAGCATAGTGTTCATATTTAAATCAAATTTATCATTTTTGAATATAGATTTTAGAAAAAAAATGTGCCTCTTCTACCTCTATTTTCTCCTCTATTTCTCGGGAGAAACTCATTTTGAACTTCTTTTTACGTTTCTACTGTTAGCCTAAGTAGATCTGTTAGGAAAGTATTGTACCCAATCGTGTAAAAGTTTCAGTTTCCGGTTTTCAACAGACATTTACGTTTGAGTGATCCCTGACCAGAGAAAAAAAATCAGCCATTGGTCTGTCTATTTATCTTTGCCAAGATTATCTCAAGAACGGATGGACCAATTTTGGTTCCTTTTTTGTTTACCTATAGAGTATCGATAGAGCTTTGATGAAACTTTTTTAAATTATTAGTACCTACACAACAGACTTTTTTAGCGGAGTACGTTTACTATCTGAAATGCGCGTTCACACTTACATAAAAGGCCAACAAACCTGCAGTCAAATTGAATACCTCCTTTTCGTTTTTCGCTAAAAATGGCTACTTTTGATGAAAATTGATTCGAATGAAAACTAGTCTGATTAACTTACTTGAAAGAATAAATCCACTAAAATCATATTATTCAAATTTTCTGTACAACATTCTGTAGAAGTCAAAGATATATAGGAGAAGAAGAAATTATTTCAGTAAAGTTACATAAAGCTAAATTACTTCATGATTATTGTACATCATCTATTCTCAATACCTACTTTAGAGATACCTACATAACAGAACAAATATGTTTTTATGTACGCGTAGATTTCGAGACCATCCCAATTTGAAAATAACCATGTAACTATAAAAAACAATTCTATCGTTTTTTCTGTAATTTATATCAGAAAAGTCATACTCAGTTAGCCGTACCTATGACTATTGTAATGTTTTAAATATGTGTTGAGCTGTAATTCTAAATATTTATTTCAGATTCCGTGAAATAGAACACATTAAAAAATCTTCCAACTCATTATTTTAATTAAAGAGTCTTGTACTCGTATACTCATATATTTCTCTACAAAATAAGAAGATACTCATGTACGTGCTATTAAAAATTCAACTATTCTCGAAACACTTTTCTGGTAGCCTTTAAATGCCTGGAGAAGTTCTCATTTCTGACCAACTTCCCAAAAGAAGGAGGTATACAATCTGAGTGTATCTTTTGTTATGTATGTGACCTAGTCTCGCATAGTACCTAAGGGGGCATGGATTTTTATGTGAAAAAGGAAAATTGATAGATGATCCCATATTCAAATTTTCAGGTTTTCATAAAGCTCATACCTTTGAAAATATTCCTCAAATACTAGAAAACCAAAATATTTTTCCAAGAATTGAAACTGTTAGATCTTGTAGAACATATTTATAATTTCTTAAAATATTTTTACTTGAAAACTAAATATACCTAGTTATATCAAGATGAGTAGAGTTTTTGCACTGAGAGTAACATTCTAATGATACCTACATATAGTATCTATAATAAACTTTAGAGCACTTTCAATCCCGGTCGAGTTCATATCATGTCGAAGTTTTCGTAAGTAGTAGTTCAGGTTGGTAGAAGACTTGATTGCTGCCCTCCCGAGGTGGATTGTGAACCCCTGACAGTTGATTGGCCCTGAATGTATCGAGTTTCAAGAAGAGGTTATTTACCTACTATTAAAATTTTGCAGTTGGAAGTTGGTAACACTTGTGGAGAATCTCAGAGTCGTAACTGTGATGGTTATAGGTACTCTAATTGGAGCTCGGTACTGATCCAATCCAATTCAATAGCAATAGATGGACATCTAGAGTACTGAAATGTAGACCCTGGGAAAACAAGCGAAAATCGGGTAGGCCAATGAAGAGATGGGCTGACGATATTAAAATAACAGCGGGAGGAAATTGGACACAGAAAGCGCAGGATAGAGATACCTGGAAAAAAACTTAAAGAGACCTATCACCAGACATGGAGAAACTATGGTTTATGAAGAAGAATCAGAAGAATGCTTAATAAATGGAAACAATGATCTTGATATTATTTTCAGATATTTCTACCACTTCAATTATAAATAAATTGTGGAGGTAGGTAGGTAGGAGATAGGTAAGAAAAGATTCACTTTCGGCCCTCTATATTGGCTCGAAAATTGGGTTTTCTAATAGTGGGGTATATATAAGAAAAATCATTTCAGTACAATAAAGTGAGATAATAAATTATGAGTTCCCCACATTTTTCTCCTTTTATTATTAGCTTACATCAAATTTTCAATGAAATAAGAACAAAAAATATTTTCAATCGCATTAAATCACGTTTTTGTAATTTCTTACAACTTTTGAAGACCGCCATTTTGAAAAAATAAAGCCGAACATATTGATTAAGTATCTTTATATTAGTCAGACAATGACTGATTTCTTACTGTTTGCCTAGATAGACAGACTTTGGGTATATGCTTTTGTATTAATTTTCCTTAAAAACAAAAAAAATATATTAACATCTGTTCATATGTTAGACATCTAAGTACGATGCCTCCGACAGATAGTTACACAAACATGTGTTATAGGCAACAGCCTAGCCTTAATTAAAAAAACTATAGTAAATTTAAGTAACCGGTTGTATTACTTGTTTTGGTATTTCTGATATTTTCTTCATTGGAAACTCATAAAATTGACACTTATTAGAATCTGATTACCTGTTTAATAGGTTATAATAATCATTTGTTACATTTCAAAATATTTGACGTATATAAGTGACATTAAATGAACTTGTGTTGTGATAGATTTGATATTGATAATAACTTCATAATTAAACATAAATTATAATATACAAATATAATAATGACCCTTAACATGTTTTGCAGACATAAATTAATTTGACAACTGTAAAACTGTACTATTCAAACTGATAAATTTCAAAACAATCCCTATATACATTATCTATGCCGTCTCCCTCTCAAATGTGTTGGAAGGACAATAAAAAGTCATTAGAAAGTACCTAGCTGATGACTTAATCATTGATCATTTAAATACACTATAACTAAGAATATTCTCGATCAAGTCACCTTTCAAAAAAACGAAACTAAATTAAAATCAGTTCATGAAATCCATTTGATTGACTTTCACAACGGAAGAGGTGTATTTATTTTTCAAAGATGAATCCATAATAAATTTTCTAAATATAATATGTCCTTTTCACTACTAAATTACTGAATCATATTTGATGAGTTTTGGTATGGCGATAAAATGTATCTTGGACATAGGTTAAATTTTGTCACCAAAATGAAACTTGAAGGGGTGAAATAGGGAATGAAAGTTTGATGGAATACCCATCATTTCTCAGTTAGGCATATGACAATTAATATTTATGCTTTTGGTGCGAAATAAAGAGTGATTCAGCATCTTTATATTTACCTATATCAATGTACAGTCTGTACCCTAACTAAATTACTTTCAAGTTATTGAATTGTTATATCAAATCGACTGTAAGCTTGAAATGGATTGTGGTGAAATAAAGTAAAATGGTATTTTTAATTTGTTATTTATTTTATAAAATTGCCCATTCCTATTTCCGCAAACAACGTCAAGACTTCAGAACTACAGACATCTGCCAGATAACTATCCCATCGTAAGATGTTCAATCAATCATTGATACTATGCCTATTATTTAATATTATTTAAGTTCATCGGTACCCATAGAGTTATCGAAATATTATGAGTGATAAGAATCTATGAATTAGCATCAATATCTTCATTATTGTTCTAGCCACTTTTGAGATCAAGTTATTTTTGCCATCAACTTCCAGTTACCCATCTGTAGTATCATACCACAATTGTAGATAGTGATTCATATTTTCAAATAGAACTTTGCGGGTCTGAGGGAAAAGGAAATCGACGATTCATATGCGTGCGGTTATTATTAAAAATAATTTTTGTGATAATCTTAGCGTTAATTATCTTTGTGTACTTTTATTATGGATTTTCATCAAGTATCGGCTGCGTCTATTCAAAAATGTGATTGAAACTGAGTTTCACTTCCACTTTTATTAACAAACAATTCCGGTCTCTGCTTTATGAAACCACTATCAGCACGCCCAAACATGAGTCACTAACTACAATTGTGGTACTGCAGTATATAAGCCGGTATTAATACTTACCATCCAAGCTTAAGTTCCAGTCTTGGAAACCTCTGTTCTGGCATTCTTTGAACAAAGTGTTATATTTTGTATTTGTCTTCTATACTACTCCATATCGGTTGTCCCTCAGTTTGTATTCTTCATTCTTTGCCAATATTCAGCATTTATTTTAATTTTCTTGGGTTTATTCTGTACAATGCTGTGAAACATTTTATTGTTTTCTGTCTAGTGAGACTATTGCTCCATGCCAATGCCATATTTTTTCTGTAGTTTACTATCTTCATGTCTTATCTGTTTCTTTATGAATTACTAGAATCCTGATGCAAGAAAACTTTTATTTTATATTTCTATAAAATTAACGAATAGGTAATCAATGAAAATCATATCTCTAGCAATTTTATTTTTTTTCAGAATTTCGTCGCACGTTTGGGTATACTGTATAAAAATGACCAGTGATTCAACCAAACGAGACATCTAACAATTTTGAAATTGTTGCATACTACAAAATTTCTTTAGGTTATTGAAGCAAAAAGCTAAAAGAAACACAGAAAAGAGTGTTCCTAATTGGAATCAGATATCTAGAGACATAAGAATACCTATAAGGTATTGTTAAGGTTTTTCTCTTCAAGAAAACACTTTTGGTCTATATATATATATTTATTATATCGTCGAAAACAGAATATATATTTGTAATTTTAGTACAGCTACTATTTTATTGCCTTTCTCAAGACTTACAGTGTCAAGTTTTTGTTTTATCGTCGTATGTCACCCAACCATAACATTACATCTTCCTGCTCTACTGGGAATTCAACTTCAATTTACATATTAATTCAACACTTTCCCGTGCAAATGATAGTTGAAAGAAACATACATAAGATTATAAGATAAACAAAGAAAGAAAAAATCACACTAAATTGCAATGCAACCTAATATTCAATTCATTGTCCATTGTCCTATTTCACATAAGTCCCATTTTCACATAATATCTTCAAACGTTTCTTTGACAACGGCTTCCTCATGATTTCTGCTACTTGATGTTCCGTAGAGATCTGATGGGTGCCCAGTTTTCCCTTCGTCACTTTTTCTCTGATAAAAAAGTGTTTGATGGAACTGTGTTTGGGTCTGCGGTAAAACTCTGGGCTTTGAGCCAGTCTTACAGCTGCCGAATTGTCTACTTGAATGATGGGAACTTCTTTGAGTTTTGTGATCCCTCTGAAAAGTCTACTTAGCTAGTTCACCTCTTTTGCACCTTCGTTTGTTGCGATGATATCTGCGTCTGTTGTTGAAGAGTACCCGACGATGACTCCTGAGGTTGAGCGATCCGTTGTTCTGAACCCTCCAAATTCTGCATCACAGATAAACATCCAACAACCTTCGTTTTCATTGCTCCGATAGACTATTCCCAGATTCTGGGTCCCTGCAATGTATCTGAAATCTCTCTTGACTCGAGGGACGTCTTCTTGAGTTGGGTTTTCAAGTGTCCTTGAAATAAACCCCACGCTGTTCGCCAAATCTGGTCTCATGCCAAGCATCAGGTACATCAACGCTCCAACAGCTTGTCGGTAGGGGAATTTTACTTCGTGGTCTGCTTTTCCTGACATGAAGGTTTCTGCGTCCTTGATATTGGAGTTGAAACCGGCTAACACTCTGATAAATTGAAACGTTCTAGAATTTTCTTTGCACTTTTTGAGACTATCTTAAGCTCTTCAATAAAAATGTCCAACTCTTGTTGTTTTTGACCATCTCTCTCTCGAATGGGTCATCATCACTGAGTTTGAATCCATGTCTTTCTAGAAAAAGAGAGGTTTGTTCCAGCATCTAGGTGCTTGCTTGAGGTCATAGAGACTTCTCTTCAGCTGGCATACCTTGCTGGTTCCGTCCTCATACCCTTGTGGTTATTTCATGTCATGTCCATTTATCCGAATATTAATTTTTAATTTAATTTTTTAACATTTCAAGCATAATGTTCTGGGCATCCATCCTGTTGGAACCACATGCTCATTCTGTCCTCCAGAGGAATATCTTCTAACAGTATGGGTAAATCGTTTTCCAAAAATTGCAGATAAGATACACCATTTAGGGGCTGATCAAAAAAATATGGCCCAATAATTCAAACCACCAAAAATCCGGTAGATGTAATTTATTATCTTTTAATAATAATCATTATTAATATTAATATTTAATATTGAGAAATATGTCAATCCGAGATCTCTTGACAAATATCTAATTCTTAAATGAAGGTCGGCATTAATATAAGCTAGTATATTTATAACTAATATTAACTTCGTATCTTGCTCTCCGTACTCTGGGGCTGCAACTGATTGGACATGTCCGGTCTCCTTCAATCGTTTAGCTAATCTTTTTTAAAAAAAATCTTGAATAATGACGTCATTCAGAATATCTAAATGCGTATTCTCTTTTGGTAATAGCGTCAATTTGCAAACATTCGAAATAAATCTTACTCATTCGTATACGTGTATTTTTTTAATTTTAATTAGACATTTTACAAATTTCAATCTCAAAGAGTGAACTATCTATTTGTTTAGATCGCTGTTTTCATAAGAACTGTCAACCAAATCTTTTCACGACCTTGTAAGAAATTGATTTTTTTTGAATTTTAATACTTACTCACAGGCGACATAGGCCAACTTTTGATATTTGGCTGAATTATAAATAGGTAATTTTGGAAATAAAATTAAAACGAGATATCAAATCCTATTTTGGAAAAAAGCGCTTTTATAATTATTATTATTGTTGTGATTAAATTGAAATGAAAACGAACGTTAGTGTGGCTTAGTTGGTAAGTTATAGATATGGTAAATAAAATATTCTTTAAGCCATAACTTTTAAAAGAATGAAGATATGGTCATGCCGTTCGGAAATATTATGTTACAAATTTGATCTACTTTCCGATTCTAATTAAATATTCATACGGTTTCACAACTGAAAGGCTTAATTTATGCGTGACCAATAACGGTGAACATTTTGAATATTTAAAACGTTAAACTTTTAGAATAGTAAAGTTTGTTTTATAATGTTAATTTGTTAAAATTTTTGTTTCCTTGTTTGTTATGTTATATCATTATTTTTGTGACTAAATTAAAATGAAAACGAGGTTTTAAACTGTTATTTTCGTTGGTCCATGGCATGCTTGCCTAAGAAATTTAAATAAAATATTATTTAATCCATAACTTTTAAACGAATGAAGATATGGTCATGCTGTTTGGACTGCTGTGCGGTTGCAAATTTGATCTACTTTCAGAATCTAATAAAGTGTTCATACGGTTCCATTTGAGATTTTGGAGAAAAATAAAAAAAAATGGTAAACTTTATAAAAGAATCAGAATAGCATAGACATTTTATTTACTGAACCTTCCTTTCTTGAACCAGACCTTGGTAATAAAATTTAAGTCAAACTTACAAGTTATAGACACTTATAGTCCAAAAAGTTTAGCATCCCATCCCGCCTTTATTTTACTTCCTAGCATAAAAAATCATATATTAAAAAGATGGACCATTATGTCGACATTAACGTGAAAATTTCCGAAAAAATCATATTTATATACGATCGAAGCTATTACGCCCCCTAGCGGTGGACGTATGCATTTAAAAATATTTCCAGCAATTTTCCTTGGTCGATTTCCTCTGAAGGATTTTTTTCTGAGATACAGTACCTCGCCACCCTTATTGAATCACCCGGTACTTGTCGATGCTGCCGTCAGGATTTTTCTTAATTCGGAAAACCCTCTTGCATGGATTGGTCTTCGCACCTGGAGCGCTATTCTGTACACGTTTTCGATAGCCGTCGGTATCGGTAAGTGTTACTTGCCGACAGCCGTCGGTAAATCGCACTGTGCGGCATTCTGTATGCTCTGTTACCGACCGATATCGCGAATCCGAGTCGATGAGAGTCGGTATCTCTACCGTGCCTTCGTGAACCCCACGGTAACCGTTACCGATGTATTTTGGAATTGTCATTCGTTGTTGATGTTTTCTTTAAGTTTGAATTGCGGATTATTTAAGTGAATTTGGACTATTTGAAGAGTGATTTCACAAGTTAGTGACTAGCGTTTTATGAAGTAGGTCAAAATTATAAGTTAACATATTGCAATATTTTTATTTATTCTTAAAGAGATTAGGAATTAGAGTCAACAATGGCTTATCACATTATTGTTAAAAACCCTTTCTAATTCGCACACAAATGAATATTTCGTTTAAAGAAATGTTCGAATCATTTTATAAAAGTAGTTTACTCTTCATATTTATCATAAATATATGAATGTGCAAAAGTGTTCACAAGAAATCATTCCTAGAATTACGCTATTGTACGATAATAATTATTTTAATGAATTCTTGACAGATGACTGATGATCTTGGCTATCTACACTACCTCTATGCACTACCTTCAATTTAAAATCGCAAATGCTGTCGTTCACAGCTCGCCTCAACGCTCATTGGCAGAACATACCGAAACGAGTGACATTTAAGTGAAGTCACTCATTTACCGATAGATGTCGATTGCGTTTCCGAGCGTCGGTAACAATGGAATACAGAATAGCGTTGTCATGATCCCGTCAGCAGCGCAACCGATGTTTGTCGATAACAAACCGATACCGACGGCTATCGGAGACGTGTACAGAATAGCGCCCCTGGTGGTGGTTCTGTTAAAATCCAGATCTGATTCTCTTTCAAGGAGGTCATTTCACGATCCATGGCTTTCTTCCACTCGGCTGAATCTTCGCTATTCAAGGCATCTTCAAAGGTCTCAGGATCCCTCGTAACCTGGTTTGCAAACTCCTCTATCATCATGGTGTAGTCTTCAAGATGTTTGGGATTCTTCAAGTGCGATCGATCCCTCAAGCTTCTTACCGATGTCTCCAACTTTTTTTCAGTTTTGATCAGTCGCTCAACATCGTATTCTTCGAATTGTAGATCATCATCTTCTTTTTCTTCAATCTGGTCCTGATTTTTATACACTACGTCTTCCATGGGTAGCATAACTTTGCTTTTACATTCTTTGAGTCTCTATTGAAACTGAACGTCTCTAGACAGAATTCCTTTGTTGCTGCTTGGAATGTAGACCCCTTTTTCTGCCTTGTTGTCCATTTTCTTCTTTTTTTCAATATGCAGATGTTTTATTCGTGGTTTCTTCTTGAACCACAACTCGAAGGGGGTTACTCCATCTTTGGACGATCTTCCTGTTCTGTTGAGAATGTAAATAGCTGACATCACTAGCTCCGCCTATAGAGAATCTGGAAATTTTACTTCACAGTTCGAGTGCTTGAAGGTCCATTTCAACAATTGTTCGGTTTTCGCGCTCACTGCCGCCATTTTGTTCTGGTGTACATAGTGCTGTCAGTCTTTACACGATTCCATTCTCTGCCAGAATACACTTGACAGCTTTACAATCGAATCCATATTCACTAAGCAAATCTTGAATTTTGTGTTCAAGTCTTTGTGTGTGCTAGAAACTCTTTCAACACAACCTGGACTGATTTATAAGAAATTTCGTGTAGCTGTCCTTGAAGACAACTATAAACTTTTTAGATGTATTTTCCCAATGTCCCTTCTTTTTGCAATAGTTGCATGTGTCGTTTGCTTTCGTCCTATTCGACCCTTGATTTTACTTAGTTTTATCAAATTTAACAAATAATGCTTCCCCAGTTGCACTGTGGCCTTTCTGAAACTTATTTCAATGCATTGAGTTGTTAACTCTTCAAAAGTTTTTTCTTCATTTTTTGACAACAACATCCAACTTCACCTGAAGTTCTCGAAATTACTAGGCAAGATTTGTAAAACTTTGCAAACAAGAATTTAATCTGGTAAGGCATTTTCACCCTTTGATTTTAAACCATTGTTTAGTTTATTTCATAGATTTCATAATTTCATCCTCTCCAATGCCAATAACCCAACTGAATGCAAAAAAATCCGTGCTTTAACTTTAAACAACTGATCTTTGGAAGATGCCTCAAAATTCAACTTTAATGCTTGTTTATTCATTATTTACTGATAAACTGCACAGCCACCGAACTCGAAATCATGGACTTTGCATAGCTATTTGCTCTACGGACTAACTCACATGCCTGCTTGTGTTTTTTAATATTATTTTCCAATGCTTCATTTCTTAAGGGCTGGGATCTCACCAACTTGCCGTCAATCACATTCAGGACTCCTTCGTGATTATCCAACAAGTCCGGCAATTTCTGCTTCCATATCCGCCAATCTGCCTCGCCAGCTAGAGATTTTATGTGTTTAGCCAGCTCCATATCTTTGAAAAATGCTAACATAGCACACCACAGTTAACCCTGACTAGAATTATACGTGAACAACTTGTCTACTTTCGCGAAACTCTCACGGGTACTTTTTCTCTGTACTAAATTTACTCGCGAACGCTGGAACGTATAACCTGTTGAGGTTTTTCTCTTCAAGAAGATACTTTTGGTCTATATCTATTTATTATATCGTCGAAAATAGAATATATATATTTGTAATTTTAGTATAGGTACTTTTTTCTTATCTTTCTCAATACTTACAGTGTCAACTGTCAAGTTTTGTTTTGACGACGTATATCACGCAACCATAACATATTACATCTTACTGCTCGACTGGGAATTCAACTTAAATTTACATATTATTTTTACAAAGTTAACTTCATTATTCTCATTGGATCTATTATTGGAACAAACAAAACAAATAACTGAACGAATTCAAATGTTGTATAAAGTCTTCTTTAGGATTGCGTACTTCAGATGAGAAAACGGAGCCGGATAAGGTATCTTTGGTATCCGTCTCTCTGTCTGACCATATCAAAACCTATTTTCTTCGAATCTACTAAATTTAAAAAGAAACTGTTAATTATACAAAGCTAGTTAATCGCATAACGGTCATATACCGCGAATCGAATTATACGAGTTATAGTGGGAGTACCTATACTTTTCGAGGGGATATAGAAAATTGAAGGAAAAATCTTCTACAAGTAATTAATTTTTTATGCTATTTGTAAAATGAATATTCTAATTTTTCAGTAGGTATATTATATCTAATAATTTTAAGAATCAAATTCTTTTGGTGTATAAATATTAAATTTTTTGTTGCAGATCTGCTCCATTACCACCCATAGATTCAACCGTTTCCTAATTGTCCGCTAGTGACAGCACCATTAATTTACTCGGTTAAGATAAGTGAGCTTTCAACTTTTTAAAACACAAAATTTAATGCTTTATTCAGTCGTATGATTGCATTTTACATAAGCCAATAGGTTTGATTAAAAACCTGAATATTATTAAATGCTCTGGCAACTACAGAAATGAAGGTAGTTTTTTAAATTCTATTTATATTCTTTATATTTTCTTAATAATCTAGGTATTGGTTGTATTTATTTGGCATATATGTATTTGTTTCAGATTGTTTAAATCTATAGTTACAAATATGCTCAGCAAACAATAAAGTTTTTACCCAGGAAAAATTTTGCATTTTCTTGTCACATCGACGCAATTGAATTTGGAATTTTATTACCATTTAAAAAAAAGAAAATATCTTTATAAATTAAACTCCTAATAGTTTAGCTTTGTGAAAACGTTACTATGGCTTGGGAATAGAAAAATACATTGAGTTATGAAGTCGTGGACTAAGAAATTTCAAAAAGTTACCCGCATTTAGGTACCCGGTATATAATTTAAAATTATCTTAGTTTATTAAGAATATCCAGCATTAAGAGCAGTTAGCAAAAAACTACAAACCTAAAATACCGTAAAAGACATCAATTTTGAAGCAAAATCCATATGCAGACTTTCCTAGATTTATCTCAGTAAACATTTTCCAATGATTTATTCATACTTAGGATTATTCATGTACTAAATTAAATGGGTTAATGAGCAGAGATACAGTTTAAATTCGCATTTAAAATATTTTTACCACATAACAAATCTGATTTTATGAGCCAGGTGAACGTACTATTCGAAGTTATTTCCAGAAATATGGAATGACCCAGACTGCAGGATACATGAGGAAATCTTGCGGACAAAGGCAGATCCAAGATAATGCAAACAGATGTGGGAATTTAATATGGTTTTATACATTTCAATCTGTCTTAATCGAAATAGCCACTATTATTTTTCATATAGAATGTGCTATAAATGTTACATCAGCAATGAATACAATATAGGTAAGTATCCACTGACTCACCATTACTCCAATACCTACTAATTAATTATATCTAAAGATTTGATTTACAGCGTGCAGAGCTGCTCTAAATATCTCTTCTAACTACATATGGAATCTCAGAAACGAGATGATACACCCTTGTCGTATTCCTCACAGAATACCAACTGCCTCTTTTGTTTCATCTCCAGCATTGATTTTTAAGGTGTCTGTCGGTTTTCAGTACAATATTTGTATAATCCTTAGATCCTTATTGTCCATTCTGTTGCCTATCAGTACTTGTTTCTGGTGTCGAACGTCTTTTGGTGGTCTATAAAGCAGTTATAAATCTCAAACTAGGTACATATCCCCACATCTTTTTTTCTCAATACCTACATGGAGCCAAATTATGTGTCTGCTACTTTTTATATTTTTCAATGCATCATTTTAAGGAAAAGTTTGAGTAGATGGTTCTTTATTATCAGCATTTCTTTGCAACTTGTTTCATAGGCAACAATAAGAATTGCGAAATGAGCATTTTTTCGGGATTCTGCCGGTTTCATAGATATTGTTGAATATTTTGCAGATAAGTTTATTCAAATTCACCAAAAATGGAATTGCGTAGCACATCTGTAATAATACACTTCAAAATATTTGTTATTCTAACTGTATAGTACAGTTTACATAAAACGTGCCTTTCAAAATACAGGGTGAATTCGAAATATTTGCGAATATTAAAAACTATGAATCAACATTAAAAAAGATATATGGTAAGAAACCATATCTGATATCCATACCACAAGGAATATTATGAATACAAAGCATATGTCATGAACAAGAAACGTAGATGAATAATTTCTTATTTATTTAGTGCTCTACAATAAATCTTCAAAATAAATTTATGAACAATCTTTATTAAATAATATCTTCCAAAAACTGTACCTATACTTTATTAGCTATAAATAGATTTCAACTCGTTGATTTAAAGAAGTAAGTAGGTACTCGTTTAAACTCAATCAAAAGAACCGTCACTATTTGGATCTTTCATGTCCAATATAGATATTTCCTATGCTTTTATCGTAAATTAATATTATAACACATCGTCATTGACACTGGACTAATTACCTGTAAAAATATTCAAATGATTGTTTGCTTAAAAAATTTAAACATAAGGAATGTAGAAGTGGCCATATATTGACAATTCGTTTAATTCACAAGCATAGTATGAATTACATCAACGCATTACATGTTATCGAATACAAAAGTTTCCCAATTAAGTATACATTCTTTTTACAGTACGGATTAAATAGTTTCACATATCCGAAATACAAATAGCCTCACAATAGAATAAGAATAATCGACGATAATATTAATTTCTAAGCAAACACTTAAACCCCAACAAATAAAGGTAAAGGGATTATTTTAAAAGTAAAATATTTGAGGAACTTTACACCTTCTAAGTAACATCTCTATCAATTTTCATATTTTCATCGCTGTGATTTCTCTGTCTAAGCTAAATCATTTTCAACTTATTTGACTGAATATTATTTATTTTGAATGAGACAACTACAAAAACATTGGCGCTGTTCAACATTTTGTCGTATGATTCGGAATTCTACACTAGCTAATTTCTTAGACTTAGAAATTTTACATATTTATGCGAGTCGGCCTCCCTAATCAATCCAGAGTCTAAGTCTATATCATACATGTATAGACCTTCCTATGTCTACAACTATGCAAACGTGGTAAAGCGTTTGATCGGTTATTTGATTTGATAAGATATATTTTTTTTCAGCATTCAAAGTGGCCATAATTTATTTCATGCTAGGGAAAACGTTATTGTGATATCGAAGACGTATCGGTATTTTTATGTATTTATACACAAAATGCACCTAAAATTATTAGATATTCAAGGTTTTAGAGAAGCTATCCACCAAATGACCATGTTAAGATCTATCAAAATATATATATATATATATATCTAATATCATGATGTATCTTGATTCTCATTGAGCTAATTTTGATAAAATTAAAATAATGCTTTGCCAGGTAGACTCGAGCCTGAGAGTTTCTGAATTCGTTTCGATTCGGTATCAGACGCCTGTGTCTATAAAAGGACGCCCCCCACTACAGGTAACATGAGCTAAGCTTTGCTAAGACGCGACGTCTATCTTGGCCGAATGGCCGGGATCAAAATTAACATCGTCTCGGGTCGTTTTGTATTGACAGTGAAATGCCAGGTACCCTGAAAGCTTGTGTTCGTTCTATTTAATCTTTCCTTAGCGATTGAGAAGATCTGTTTAGAGACCAATCACAAGATTGATATATTACTGGACTTTCTAGATTTTACTGATTTGAGTGCATTGAAAGATATAACAGCCAACTTTTATCTCTAAACATGTGCGGATACAGAGAAGTTTAATTTGTTTTATTAGGACCAAAGTTATTAGTTTATAATATTGTTAAATGGCAGAAATTGATTAAATGCTGTGCAGCTGAATAACTTACCCTTAGTATATCAAGATGTAGGTAATTGCCAAACAAATATTTAAATTCATCAATAGAAAGTTAGTCTCAATCATAGAGTCATTGGTCACACTATCAATATCTGATTCAAAAATATTATTTTACCTCGATGCTATATTAAAAGTTACTTTCAGAACTGGAGTCATTTCTGGTGAAACAGGACGTGACCGGAAAGTTAAAAATATGGGTCTTCATGTTTATATACCAATAACCTATGCCAAATATCATTTTTATTTACTTGATATTGTAGTTATAACTTGTCTAATTGATTTGTCGAAGACCAATAAATATTGGTAGCTGGTTTAAATATTGCACTATTTTTTCAAAATCTATTTTATACCGTATCTAAATGGCTATAAAAATGGAAAAAATATTTAAAAATCGCTTATTGCATTGTTGCTAGTTTACGCGTGTGCAAATTTCGCACAATAACCTGGTTACTTAATGGAAATAGAGCTAACTAAATTAAAAACTTTCATGCATATTAGTTAAGCAGATTGTCATTAGATGGTGACTTTACATTATTTAGCTTTATAAAAAGCTTCCAAAATATGTTTTTCAACGGAAACTAATTCTCGCAAATTGAGAAATAATATATATTATTAAAAAAATGTAATACACTTCACCAATTCAAACCAAAAAGAAAAATACTGTATATTTTAATAAAGCCTTTCACATATTTGATAAGATATATTTTTCTGATTGTGCAATATCAAGATGACTACTTCACTTGAAATAGGGGTGGTAAATATGTAAATATAAGTGCTGTTCTATTTCAATGTTTGTTTATTTAAATCCGTGATCATTAGATAATCCCCTTCGGACCTGCAGATAAATAGGTATTTGTTTAGAAGCCAGGAGAAGTTCGGATGCACTCCTAAGTATAATACTACTTAGTTAAATCTAAACCAACCAGGTACTATTAGAGGATTAGGCCTTACCACTGTAAAGACTGAAATCAAATACCTGAATCAAATATTGAGACTGGAGAAAAACAGAACAATTGTGTTGGCATTTTTTCTTAATTCGTTTTGTTACCTATGCAATTTACTTGAATTGTTTTTTGTATGAATACTTTCCGTAATGGAAAAAGTTGATCTAGTGGAAGCGACTACTTTTTGCATCAATTGAATCTGCATCATGAAACGTTTCAAATAATATATAATGCAGGTAACGCTTAACCCATTGTTAAACGTTGTGGCTTGAGTTCACTTGTGTAATACTCTAAAGTTCGCAGATTGCTTTCAATGGTTTATTTTCAACACTTTGTACCTACACGACCTTCTGTAAGAGTACAACTGTCACTTCTTGTCACCTTGACAATCTAAACTGTCACCGACTTTACAGACAGAACTACTATTAACATCTGATTCTAACAGACTGACTGACTTTATAAGACTGACTGTGACCCGTGATCGAAACGGCTTTATATATCTGAATCTTGACATGACATTCATCGAGAATGTTCTATGATTATCTAGACGCTTGTAACGATGTTTAATTTGCATCGCTATTATGACTTGTACTAAATGAGGCTCCCAAATGAGAAAAAAATGACTCATGTTCCCAACTGCAAAATTAAAAAATAGGAGTGAGCCTTTATGAAATGCAAGTTTTTCAAGATCATCAATTATTATAATATTGTTACAATTCTTAAAGTATGTACTACTAAGACCAGTTTATTCAGAAGATATTTCAGAGAAAAATATAAGTTTTTTTTTCATGTGACACTTGATTTTTCTACCAAGCTGTCATCTTCAGCGATGATTTATTCCTAACTACACCACCACACAGCCGGACTGTACCGTACTCGCCGCACTCCAACGTAATCCGAGCTCCAGCAAACTTCCGCTCTCCACCGTACTACTGGTCTCCAGCGTCGCATCCCTATCAGAAAGATCTTCGAGGCTCAGCAATATTGTCAATACGATTTCTTGCCTAAAATTGACACCTAACAGGTGCCAATAATAACAGCTGCATATCGTCGCCAACCGTTGACCCAGCAGCACCGCCATGGCATTGACGTTCACTCGCTGGTTTATTCCATTTTCAAGGGTACCTTCCTGTTGAACTCTACCACCAGGCTTCAGTTACAGTCCACCATAATCTCTAATTGCAAAAATGTCAACCGTACACCCGGTATCCACCGTACAATCGGTCATACAACACCATACTGCCTGTCTCCACCATCTACCGGTCTCCACCGTACTACTGGTTTCCACCGTATTGCCGGTCTCCACAGTCACTGTAATGCGGTCTCCACCGCGTACACCCTACTGACTGACTTCGCAGCAAATCCTATCCATTATACAGGGTGTTTCATTAACAATGGGAAATAATTAAACTGGAGTTTCTTTGGGTCAAAAGAATAAGATTTAACCCAATCAAATTAATAAAATGTGTCTCCTGTCTGAGTTAAAGGTTGTTTTATTTAATTGTTTAAAAATGATTTTCCCCATTACTTTTAAACGGTTTGACTCATCTTTATCATGTTTGGCAGGAAGTGTAGACACTGCAAACCCATGATACAAAGATATAGAAGATATGCTAAATAGCCGTCTCAATTTCTTCCAGTCGGCGTATTGACGTCATGCGGTTAGTAGACTTTGAAATTAACGGGGCAAAATATGGCTATCTGCGCTTTCAAGTTGATTTTACTAGGAATAAAAACTTTTAAATGAAATTATTTATGTAGTATGAATAGTGTAGGTACTTCTACACAACATTATGATGGCAACTGTATACTTATTTCGTTCTTGCCAACTAATATTTTTATATTTGAACACACTCCCTCAAGGGCAAAATATATGTACAATTAAAATCAAATCAATATAACTCCCTGACAACACTGAGCTGCAGCAACGAACTCTGCTTCAGTTGTAGATTGTGTTACCATAGTTTGTTTACGAGAGCACTCTTCTTAGTTTCCTTATCACTTCCATAATTAGCATCACAATAAACATCCAGTATATGTTTCTTGTCCTCTTTTGAGTATCTGATGCCTTGATTGAAGGTTCCTTTCAAATACGTTAAAGTTTTTTTGACATTTACCATATCTTGTCTTTGCGGATTTTTGATGTATCCACTGGCATATTTTACAGCATAGCAGATGTCTGGACGAGTCTTACAAGATATATATATATATATATATATATATATATATATATATATATATATATATATATATATATATATATATAGCAGACTGCCCATAGCCTCCAGAATGGAAATTTGAATGATTCAGTTTGTTTACTGTTATAGAATTTATCTTGAGTCGTTATGGGAGTTTCTGTTGATTTTGCAGATTGCATGTTGAACTTTCTTACGACTTGTGTATATATGTCTTGGTTTATGGATATGCCATCATCGTTTTGGGTACCGAGGTAACATTCAGCCTTTGGATTTACCGTTGTTTCAAAATTTCTTTTAAGTTTGTCAATTAGTTTGTGTATATCTTAATTATCATCTCCCGGTACTATACCGTCATCGACATGAATAGCTACAAATAACCTCTTTCTTGCATTTGATGCCTTGAAAACACATTGATCTGTTCGAAGTTATTTCAGCCCTTCACTCTTGAAAAAATTTGTCAATCGTCTGAACCATTGTTGGGGAGCTTGCTTAAAACCATATAATGATTTTTTTTATTTGAATATTTTACCAGGAGCATTGAAACCTTGAGGCAATTTCATATAAATTTCTTCATTCAAATCTCCTTATAAGAAGGCTGACTTAATATCAAATGTACAAATTTTTAAATCTTCAGAAGCAGCAATTGCCAACATTTCTCTCAAGGAATTTGTTTGAACAACTGAACTATACACATCTTCATAATCCAAGCACATTTTTTGCTGACAGCCTCTTGCTAAAAGTCTGGCTCGAAAACGACCGTCATCTTTTATTTTGTACACCCATCGGCTAGTAACAATTTCTTTTCCTTAAGCTTCTTTTTCTTCTACAAGTTCCCAAGTCTTATTCTTTTATAAGAGAGTCTTTTTCTTCTTGCATTGCTTCAATCCATTTATTTTTGTCTGGACTTAGCAAGCATTCGTCATAGGTCAATGAAGAGTTTTCTGACAACATGGCATAATCTCTGTACCTATTTGGCATTTTTATTTCTCTTCGTAGTCTTTGGTTCTGTCCATTCTGTATTTCATCCTCATCGTCGGAAGATTCATATTCAGAGGTGGTATTATTTTCATTATTACTTTCATACATATCCTCATGTTTACCTATTTCTTAATATTTTTCATTGTTTTTATGATTTTCTTGAATGTTGATTCCTTGGTATTCTTCATCATCCAAATTTTCTATGAGCACGGGTAGTTTCTTTTGACTTTGATTTTCACTATCTTCAGGTGGCAAAAATTTCACATCTCTTGATATGTATAGTTTCTTCGTCCCAGATTCTGTAACCATTTGAAGTATATCCAACAAAAATAACCAGTTTAGCTCTGGTATCCAATTTCTTCAGATGACCTAGATTCTTTGAGTAAACCCTAGACCCATACAGTCCAGTCCAGTTTTGTATGATACCATTGTTCAGCAGGGGTTGTGTCAACACTGACAGATAAGCTTCTATTGTGAAGATAAGCTGCTGTTTCCAAGGCTGTACCCCACATCTCATCAGGAAGCTTTGAATCATACAACAACGCTCGCATTTTGTTGTTGTTCATTCGCTCAGATGTTCCATTCAGTTGCGGTGTATGTGGAATAGTATAGTCTAATTTCATACCTCTTCTCGTACACCAGTTCTTGAAGTTTTTTGATTAAAATTCCCCACCATTGTCAGTTCTAATTTTTGAAACTTTTAAATGATGTGGATTTTCAGCCTGTGCTATGTTATTCTTCAAGTATTCTTCTGTTTCATTTTTAGTTTTAAGGAGATACACTTGAACAAAATGTGTATAATCATCAATCCAATCAAGAAAATACTTTTACCATCGAAAGTTGGTGGTTCAATTTTACCACAAACATCTGTATGAATTATTTCAAAAGTCCTAGTAGCCCGTTGTCTTTCAGTCTTAAATGGTTTTCTTGTATGTTTTGCTTTTAGACAGGGTACACACATAAGTTTTGACATTTACTAATGTATTTCGGAACTCCATCACACAGATTAGGAATTTTCTTTAGATTTGCAACACTAATATGTCCCTATTCCTTTTGAACATTCGGTAATGATGATTCTCGAGATACAGAGTTTATGTCAACAACAAATAGTCCTGCTGGAGTTTTGCGTCCTTGTAGAACAATCTCTTCATTTTTCATAATTAGCACTTAATCTTTGGTAAATCTAACCTCTCCATCATTTCTAGTTATTGCGTTTAAAGATTCTTTGTAAGCTGTGGCACAAAAGACACATCTTGTAGCACTACATTCCTTGTTTCTATGATTACACTCAAATTAGTATTCATAATTTCACCCTTTTTAGCACTGAAGATTTTTATAGGATTTGAATTCTTTGCATTTTCCATGAGCCCACTATTATTTATCATATACGATGTACATCCACTATCCACCACAAAAGTACTGCTAGTTGACTCTTCACTGAGACATACGTCATTTTTGAAATGTTTAGCAAAAAATGTCACACAGAGTCTAGATATCAAATTTTCAATAGTTTTATCAGCAACTGATGTGGATTCCCAAGCACTTATAAAGAAACGATATTGCTCTGGCAGAGAGAATAATATCTTGGCCATGACCATGTCATCGTTGATATCTTGCAGCTGACTAATATTCATCATCAAATCCTTATGGTCTTCAAACTTATGGCCATGAAAATCTAATAAAAGCTGTTGCTTCAGCTGGCTAGTACCTCTTCTATAAATTGTCTTTAGGATTTCATACATTTATTTTGAAGTAGTACATGTCAGAATGTGATTCTTCACCTGTTTATCAATAGTTCTGATTATATAATGTTGAGCCTTTGCATCCTTGGCATGCCAAGCCTTTTGTGCGGCAATATCCTTTCCTTATTCAGATAGAAGTTCCACACCACTCACTACATACCATACTTGTTTTGCTTTGAATAGAATTTTCAATTCAAAATCCCACAGCTGGTAGGTATCAGGAGTCTTCAGTATCTGAATTTGGTTTAGATCTGATTCATCAGCCATTGTTCTTAATCTTGGACACGTACAACGAGTTTAATTTCCCTTTTAAAATTAATCTTCAATTTTCAGTTGTACTGGTCTCCTTCTTAATTTGGCCAATCTGGGCCCATAACCACTTAAAAATGTCTTCTTGATATAGTAACTTTAATGATGAGTTTGTAATCAAAATGCCCCTTTGGAAAGGCAGTAATTTTTTTCTGCCTTTGACCCTAAGAGAAAACATGATATTTCTACATGAATAACCCAATAGTTCAAACTTCAAGTTCCTTTCGTAGCAATCCTCATCAAAATGTTTGGAACAATTTCGCGCATTTTTATTTTGACCTTATCTGCCCGTTTACAAGCATTTTCCCATTGTTTGCTAAGATTTTCGTCCTTAGGAAACTGAAAAAATATTAAATCGCTGGTGAAGTGTTCAGACTAATAGTCTGTGTGGCATCCAGCTATGACACAACGCCTTTCGGTAGTTAATTAAATATAATAACGCAATAAACAGAAGCACTACCTCACACCGACACACAAATTAAATGAGAGTTGAGCTACTTCGTACTTATAACTACAAGTGTATTGAAATTCTAAACCGTTTAAGAGATATTTACCAAAAACCATACATATGTGCTTTTTACCAGCAATATAAAAAAAATATATAAAAAACATATCTGGGTAGCCATTTATTCAAGAAAATATATTTTTGTTCTCAAGACTGAAAAATATTACGTTGAATTTCCATTACGTTTGCAGAAACGCATGTTTATCTTAAAAGTTCGAAATGTCTTCCATTTTGATTAAGAGATTTATCTAATCTTACTTGGAAGGACCTTTCCACATCTCGGAGTATTGCAGGTGAAATAGTTGCAAACGCATCAATTATTCTTTGTCGTATGTTCTGCTCAGTTGTTGGAGGCTCCTTATAAAGAAGGTCATTCACATACCCCCACAGGAAAAGTCGAGCTTCGTTAAATCGGGCGACCTTGCCGGCCATCTAACTGGTCCCCCTCTTCCAAACCAGCGATTTGGGTAAGCATTATCTAATAATACTCTGACGTAAAGCGAATAATGAGCTGAAGCTCCATCCTGTTGCAACCACATATATTGCGCATGCATATTTAGAGGTAAATTTAAAAGAAATGTAAATGGATGCTAAGAATTCTTAATACTTTTGACCGGTAAGGTGTCCATTAAAAAAAAGGGCCGACTACATGTTCTCCAACAATTCCTCCCCAAACATTAATTGACCAACGGTGTTGGTGGTCTATTTCTCTAATTCTTGGGTTTTCGGTAGCGTAGTAGTGACAGTTATGTTCTCCCACACGTGCCTGACTAATGCTTGGGTTATCCGTAACCATCAGCAAGACCGCCAATTGGTTTTCCTCATCAGTAGTCGTTTTCATCCTTTCCTCTTTACCGTAGTCTACGCTCCCTCATTTAAGAAAACGCTCAAGTTAGAGTAGTAGAGAGCAAAGCTCTTTTCTTTTGGATGTCGCCTATCGGGAAACTGAGTCACATAAATTCTACTAGCTAGAAAACAATTTCTCTCGCTATTTTCCAGTACAAAAATGATGTCAATGAGCTGTTCCTTTAAAAAAATCATTTTCTCGTAACAATATATTCGCTAAAGTACGCTTCACTTCTTATTATTTTCAAATAAGTAATGTCAAAAACTGCACCTAACCATCACCTTGACAAGTGATTACTTGATCTTAGATATTAGATCTTGTTAAATAAACGGCTACCCAGATATGTTTTTTAATACTGCTTTACTGGTAAAAAGCACATATTTATGGTTTTTGACAAATATCTCTTAAGCGGTTTAGAATTTCAATACACTTGTAAATATAAAAAGTGATCGTTTTTACATTCCGCATTGAACACTGAAATAATATATAGGGTGTCTCATTTGAAAATGCCTAGAAAATTTGGTTTGAAAATTGACATCTTTGAAACCAAATTTTAGGCACCCTGTACAAAATAGAAGAGACTAAGTATCAGCAGACCTCCTGTATTAAAGTTTTTAATACGTATCTGCACAAAAACAGATGTAATACAATTTCTTGAATTATTATTTGCAAGCTGGCAAAACTATATTTTTGGAGTTTTTAATGTATTTCTCCTAAACTACTGAAGCAAATAAAATTAAATTTTGGAAAATAAAAAAGAACACGAGAATTAATAAAAACATCCAAAAAAATACAGGGCATGCCAACATTTTTTGGTCATCACAATTTTATGGAGCACCCTGTATGTGGGTAAATATTTTGTTGAGATACACTCATATGTATAGTATAGGTCTGCGTACTATCGAAATTCCTTACCTAATCGATATGAGTTATAGATCCCTGACGCACTATTGCAGGACCCTGTATACTTTATATAATTGGTTATGAGTGGCGTGCGATACAGACAAAAATGATTTATTCAAAGCATAAAGTTTTGCAATTGTTATTTTGCTAATAAGTGATATATGTTCTGACCAGATGAGACTCTTGTTAATAACCACACCCAAGTGGTTATGGAAATTCAATGTCTTCAATACTATACCGTTGATAGAGTAATTTACATTCGAGTTATTTTTCCCATGTGAAGCACAACACATTTATTGATATTTAATGGCAGCATCCATTCGGAGCACCATCGCGACACAGAATCACTCTTTGAAGCGTTTCACTACGTTTGGGGTTGCAATAGATGTTTGTGACATGTGCATAAAATGCTTTTGAGCACAGAATATTGATTTGAAGATCAGATGAGTAAATTAGAAATAAAAGAGACCCCAAAACCGAACCTTGAGGAACACCACTAAGAACTGGTATGTCTTTTGATAAGTAATTCTCCACTTGGAATTTTCGTACAGAGATAAATGCTTCATATAATATTTTTTGAAATTAATGTCGAGCTAATGTGTTTAAAGAAATTTTTACAAACTCCACTATTAGTAATGAACTCCTCGTGGTCACTTTTGGCTTTATATATGCATATTTTAAATTGCCTTGATTTTGTGTATTTGAAAATCTAGTATATCTTGAGAACTTAAATACTTGCGCCATAACTTTTTCTTATGCTTTATCATAGAGATTAATTCAACAAGGTTTTAAGATACTTCTTCGTATTATTTTCGTAGTCGTATATAATTGTTTTGTATGATAAATAATATTTGTAAATTTTTCCCACATGATAATAGGATTTGTCGAAAATTCCAGCTGCTCAGCCCAATCAATATTGGAGAGATTTGTTGTTAAACTTTCAAAATCAGAAAATGCATGTTGGATATTAGCTGTTCATCATTGGTTAATATTAGATCAAGAATGGATGGTTGATTATTGATTCTGAATCTTATAGGTCCATGAATGAGCTGCTTCAGGTTAGAGGATTGTAACAAGTTAAGAAATAGGTGTCTGGAAGTGTTACCTCCGGATATTTCAATGATGGGCCAATTTAATTCTGGGAAGTTGAAGTCCCCGCATTAACTACATTTTTCAATGTTGTTAGGTTATTAAGTTTGTTTAAAATTATTTCATCATCACGAACAAGCGTGTTAACAGTTTGATAAATACAGATGAGCGTAAAATTGAAGTTTTGAGTGCTAATTTGAAGTCCAAGTGCTTCGATGTTAGGGATGTGAAAGTTGTCAAGAGTTTTATTTGAGAAGGATTGTAAAAGGTAATTTTGAATATAAATATAAACACCTCCGCCATCACGTTGTTGCCTATCACATCTGTAAATAGTATAACCTGGAGTTTTGACTGCAGAATCTGGATCAAAAATACTAAGCCAACTTTCACTAAATAATATAATTTGAGGCTGAGTGATTTGAATTTGAATTAAGAAATCATTATATTTAGCCTTTAAAGAAGTAAGTTTCATATACATAAGGATTAAGTCGTGAAAATCTTGTACTTGGAATTTATTCACAATTTTTGTATTTCCAGGAATATATTTTATAGTAATTTCTTCACCATTACTCTTTCTTGTTTCAAGTTCAGAGCGGAAATCCTTTGAGAGTTGAATTTATTTCGGGGTCTTATTATCAATTATAGAGAACTTTTTTGTAGTTTCACTTTCCAATAGTCTACATTTGTTTCTAAATATTTGCTTAGCCTCAGATTTCTGCTTAAAAGCAACTTTAATCATACGTGGATTGCGAGTGTGAGGTTTTTCTAAGCGGTACAGTGTTAGGCGTTCAGCGGATGAAGCTACAGATTTTAAAATTTCTTTTAGCATTTGCTTGTCGTGTCCCTTGATTTGTTCCATTTCGCCAGAATATTCAGGCATACCTCTGATGACAACATTTTTGACCCATTTTATTCCGGCAATTCAATATGTGAAATTCGCAGAAGATATCTCAGATGATAAGGTGTCAATAGCATATAATTTATTTGTAATTACACTGATCATATTTTGAAGATCATTAGTGTTCTTTAGAATATCAGTTTTCATCGCATTGACGAATGATTTCAAGTCCGAAAGTTATTCAATATTATTACAGCAGTTATTGCAAAGTATTTTAGTCCGCGTAATTTTTGGCGTGTAATTCGATTATCAACTGATAGTTCCGTACAGTTCATGTGGATGGTTCCATAACACTGAAGTTTTGACGATTCTTTATCCGTCACGGCCTTGGAACAGTTGGCGCATGTGAGCATTCCTTAAATTCTCTACAACAATCTAATAATGAGTAAGGAAGACTTATCGGAGTGTTCGATATGTTGGAATTTATTTCGACTCTTATATTCTTGATATTAGATCAATAAAATATATGTTAATAAATAATCCTGGCGCTCAGTTTTTCTATAGAATGTTGCACACTGCACTCGCTTAAGTAACCAATCGCCAATCACTCAATTAATAAATAATAATTTTATTTCAATGCAGAATCTGTAGTATTATTAAGGAGGAACTAGACACCGTGCAAGCTACTCGATTCACCCGCTATTGTGGGGCCATTTTATCCATTGGTATTCCCATTATTGGATCGGGATCTATTTCTTTATATAACTCTTCCTAGACCTTCCGGCGGTTTGACTTATCGGTGTAGGTCCTCTCAGTAATCTGTGACTGACAGATCTGGCGTTCCCTTGGACTATAATATGTATTGGAGGTAGGTTCAGTCACGGCCGACTTATAGAGTAATTGTGCACAATTACGATGGAGCCTTCGTCTATCTGAGGTGCATTAAATCGAGGTTCGTGTTCTCCAGGTGGTCTTTTATAGGCTCGAATTATAACTTTATTCTTATCAAAAATCATTAGGTCTAGTACTGTTTCGAATCAGTTGATTTTATTCGTAAACAATACTCTGTATAACTTCCAGCCCTTATATCTTCAACAGCACGTCCTTCAGGTAAACAACGGTAATCTTCTTGATTGTGCCGGGTCTCGTTTCTGAGGTTTACCAGCAGGCACATTGTATGTAAACTTGAGTAATATATATTGATTATATTTGTCAGATACAACAGAATAAATGTTTCACTTATATTTGCCGCAGTTGACTGAACCCTTTACGTAACAGCTTTCGGATCACATCTATACACTATTCACGCACAATGTGTATAAAAGGTACCTACGCCTAAAGAAGTTTACGCTTCAAAAATATCTTTCTAGAGGTTCCAAATTTCCACCATATACGAAACAAAAAACGCGAAAATCTTTTTTTAAACAGAATAATCGTACAACTAACTATAAAATATATAAATGATTCATATTACTGGAAAATTATTTCATTTTCTAAATTCGACTATAATCATTATTGCAAATTTGTCAAAATTCTCTATTTTACAAAAGAAAAAATCTTCTAGATATAACTATATCGCCTCAAATATTCCCGTGCCCGCGCTGATTACAAATTACACACGTAAATTTCACCAGAAGAGTGCAAATAGTTGCCAGATTTTTGTACATAATCATGGCGTTTAGTTTGCTACGTTATTATTCACTGTCAATGGCGATGTATAGTGATAAATTCTATTTAGTATTAAATTATAGTGAATACACACTGTGGCCAGCCCGTAAAAATTCCATACGCAAGCCGATGTATTTTCTGTCAGCCAGTCAATGTGATCTAAATGCCGAAGGATATTCATCCTGGAATGGGCGCGTCTTTATAGCGAGCAAGCTGAAAACCGAGACCAGCGACGTATCATTCTAAGGGGTCAACTATTGAAGTATAGCAGTTTATTACCCACAAGTTAGTTTGTTAAACTGTTATCGATTTTTGATATATTTAATGGGTTAAATAAATTGTATCCATGACATCGATCGTTTGCTTCCGAGTTGGCGAACTAGAGTCCTGTTAAAATACAAATAGTGCTACAAATATTTAAACAAGTACATACTTTCTGAAATCACCGAGTTGAAAAGTGTGTGTAACTATAATATATCTACTTAATTATGAATATCTATTACTATTCTGAAGCAGTAAATTTATTATTTTAAAATTTTTCAATCTGTAGGTACCTACTCTAAAATATTTCCAAATTCAGTTGAAAGTGTTCACGGTTGTGACATATCTGTTTAGAGAAGTTCCTGTTTACTTCTTGGAATCGCCTAGTTGATGCCTGTATTTAGCTTATAACGTATATTTTTATGACAATTTAATGTAGAGCATCAAATGGTGAGTAAAGTAGAATTGCCGAGAACCTTGGGGACCTCTTCTACACATTGGTGAAATATTCGCAAGTACATATTTCAAATTCACCCTGTACATACAATTGCGAAATTAGACATTTATTTGCGAAAGGCTGATTTTCTAATAACCTTATCTCTTAACTCACAGCAAAAATGTTTCTATTGAGAATGCTCATTTCTGGACATCTTATTTATAATTTGTCACGCTAATAGATGATGCAGAATGTGATTAATGTATTCTTTCCATACGGAAACAATGCTAGTTCCATTCTAACTTTCCTTGTCGCACAGATCACGAAACAAAAGAGTCATCGCGGTAATTAAGGTTTTTCAAATAAAAGATAAATAATATCAGAGTATCTATGAGAAGTTTACATTCTAAAAGATAAATAACCATGTTTCATTATACAGCTCTAATTTTAACTATGTAATGCTAAGTTTATTCATGCTAACGAATATAAATGAACTTTTCGCATTTGCATGGCACAAATAAAGATACTAAAAATAAAATCTTCAAACGTCATAAGATATTTCCAGGTGATCAGCTATAACAGACAGGTAATTCCAAATGATGCGGCATCGACAAGAAAGTATCAAGATTATTTAAGTATCAAACATAAATGAAAATCCCTAGAATTGGCAAGAGTAAGTGATACAGGAATATATTGATAGAAATAGGTGCCAATGTTTCTACAATAAATAATTGTTTTTCACGAATTAATCTCACCTAACAATTATATCACTGCTAGTAAAGTACAGGAATTTGCAAAGAGAATATGGTTGACTTTAGACATAAAAGATCTGTACACCAAACGTAGTGTTCTAGAAATCGAAGCATACAGTATTTTCAAAAAGTTATACCAAATTAGGAATTAGTGTTTCGATAATCTTCTTATTCGACCGCGCACGTTGGTAATGCAGTTCTGGTAGAGATTAAGTGATCCTTTTTACCTGTTTATTTTGTCCTGGGCCCGTAAAGCAATTCGAGTGCGCCCTGGAAAACATCAATATCATTGAGAATTGTTCATCACAAACTTTTGATATTCGTGAGATAAAATTGCTAAACAAAGGACTGAATTTTGCATTTCCTAAATCAAGCTCAAATACAGTTGAAGACGTAATAGCAGAGGTTGAGTCATCAATTCGATCTTTACCAGACAGCATTAAAGGTCTTATAAGGGAAACTTGTAAAAATCATATCCAAAAATCTTATAAACAGTAATAACCCCGAAAATTCGATATATAAGAAACAACGAAATATTATCAAAAGTTTGCGAAAGAAAGACTGTTTTTATGTTAAGGCGGATAAAGGTAACAATGTTGTGATAATTGACAAGGTTGAATATTATAGAAGAGTGGATTGGTTATGTCAACAATAGAAACCCTCTTCCAAGAATGATAAGGAAGTAAACTCAAAGATTGGGAAGTGTCAAAACCATGAAATCGGCCCTAAGGGATTCAGAAATTATTGTATCATTCGATGTCTGCTCTTTGTTTCCTAGTATTTCTATTAATGAAACCATTTCCTTTCTTGGAGAGTTCCTTATTCTAAACCAGGTCGACGTGGACAAGGTAAAAGAATATGTTATGCTTACAGAACTTTACATGGACCATAGTTATTTTAGTTACAATGGGATTTTCTACAAACAGAGAGAAGACACCGCCATGGGTAATTGTTTGTCACCATTTCTTGCAAATTTATTCATGTGTAAATTTGAAGAGGTTTATCACGAAAAATTTGCTTACTTCCCAAGAGTTTGGTTCAGATATGTGAACGATATTTTCGCAGTCTTTGACCAGTCAATTGCTTCAGTTAATGACTTTATTAGTGAAATCAATAATCAATTCCCTTCTATCAAGTTTACACATGAATTAGAGGAAAACGGAAGAATTCCATTTTTAGATGTGCTGATAATTCGAAACCGTGAAGGTAGTCTCGAATTTGATGTATATAGAAAATAAACTAGTACTTTCAGGTATATCTCTAAGGATTCGCACCATCCGGTTCAACAAAAGATGGCTAGCATAAATTCCTTAGTTCATAGATTAATGAGTTATCCTCCTAATAATGTCAGATTCAATATTGAAAGGATATAGCCGAAATTAATGGTTTCAGTGAGGGCTTAGTAGATAAGATAATTAGAAATTTAAAAAACATAAATATAAGAAATTATTGAAAGAATCCGCGACTTTTGAAGTAGAGGAACAGTGTAAGGACCGATCTATCCTACCTTACGCCTCAATTTTGACTAAAAGATTGGGAAGATCACTGGAGAGATTCAACTTCAAAGTTATCTACCAATCAGGTTTTAAATTGAAGGAGATCCTTGGTAACCCAACAGACAGAGTTGATGTACTTGAAAAGTCAGGGATTTATGAAATTTTTGAAAAAAATAAAAATAGTTTTTATTAGGCATTTAAGATTTGAACCGTACCGATGAGTACCATTGCTATCTCTCCTTTTCTCGATTCGAAATATACTTATGTATATCTGTTTGCCAGCAAATTACTGTTTGTCTACCACAACACAAAATTAAATTAGTGCGACATAACCATAGAGTAATATATAGGACGATCTGCCAGAAAGTACCTATATACCAGAGAACAGAGATGTATATATACGCTCCATGCTCGTGCGTAATTCCAGTGACGGATCGCATTGTCCGACATTGTCGTTCCATGTCAAAAATATAGTTTTGATCTTACTTGAATACTTGAATGAGATAATATAATTGATCAATATTGGATCACACTTATATCTTAACAGGCGGTGAGATGTCAGCGATCTAAGTACGATTTCGAAATTTCTAGTCTCTAGACCGTATGGGGCCTGAGAAATCGCTGTGGAATCCGCATCTATAACCGAGAGTTATAAAAACTATTTAAAAAGGGAAACAAACTTGACTGCAATAGCTATAGAGGTATATCCATCACAAGTACTATAAGCAGAGACTATTGTCGAATAATTAGAGATTTATTGGAGAATTAATATAAAAACTACGAAGAAGAAGAGCAATGTGGTTTTAGAGCAGGAAGATCATGTACAGACAACGTGTTCTGACAAATTATAGAAAAGAAACTGGAAAGAAAGCGAACAACGCACCTAATGTTTATAGATTTGCAGATGGCATATGACAACGTGCCCATTTCTTAACTGTGGGAAGTGTTTCAACAAACAAATATAAACCACACAATAATGAAAGCCATCCAAATTTATATAAAGGTATGAAATCTGCTGTGAAAATTAAACAACAAATATCCGAACCATTTGCTGTTACTAAGGACCTGCGTCAAGGAGGTTGCATTTCGCCGACAATGTTTAAAATATATGTTGCTAAAGCGCTAACTCTGTGGAAATGAAAATGCTGTAGAATGGAGATCCAAACTGGTGATAACACCTGCTTATATACTCTTCAGTTTGCAGATGACCAAGTAATATGTGCAGAGGATAAAGATGACCTAAAATACATAGCATGCAAGCTTAAAGAAGAGTATGAGAATTGGGGTCTAATTATGAATATCGATAAAACGCAGTACCTACTTATGTATCGGCGAAGAAGCAACAGACCTGGTACTGGATAACAATGTCATAATCAAGCAGTGTGAAAGCTATAAGTATTTGGGCATCACTTTTAATAAAAGGGACAGACGACCAAGAAATAACAGAGAAAATAAATAAAACCCGAAGTATGATTAAATCATTAAATGGAATATTATGGAGTCCAGAAACTGGAAAAGAACGGAAGGTCAGAATTTATAACAGCCCAATCAAAAGCACGCTTATATACGGATCAGAAACATGGAGACTGATAGAACATCTGAAAAGGAGAATTGAAGCGACAGAAATGGACGCTTTAGGACGAGCCTCTAGAACATCAAAAATAGAAAGGATCCGGAATGAAACCATAAAGAAACAGATAGAACAGTTATAGAGTGCATCGAAGAAAAGCAGCTGATTTGGTAAGGGCATGTTCAAAGAATGAGTAACGATAGACTACCGAAAAAAGTAATGAGATGGGTACCAACAGACCATCGAAAGAAAGGAAGGCCCAAAACGACATGGATAAAGGGCATTAGAAGATCCATGAGTGAAAGAAGGTTGCAGCAACCGAAATGAATGGCGTTTAGGCATCGGACAACGTCGAAGGACGTTTTAAAACCGAATTTATATATATATATATATATATATATATATATATATATATATATATATATATAAACAACCACAAGATAGGCATAGCGAACCTACGTCTCCTTAAACAAGTCTCGAGGCGTGGTTTACTAGATATATACGAAAGTACTGAGATTTCAAAGAGGAAAAATGTTCTCAACAAAGATGGGGATCCCATTCCAAATAGTCCACTTTTTCCTTTTTTGCAACAGGATTAGGTTAATTACTTATTACTGTAGTAATACAAATGTATTACAATTATGGTAAATTATATGTTATTAGTTTAATGAGTTTTTGATGATTACCTTGTACCATACTAATTATTTTTGTTATTAATATAAACATGGATGTAAATATATTTTACTATTATTTATTAAGGTAAATATTATAGATTTCTGTTAGTAGCAGGTTTACCCCTGAAAATGCCAACTATGTTGGCGAAACAATTGTCGAGTGTCAAATTGGTGTGTTGTGGTATTCTCTGTTTTTATATTATCCCAAACATTATTTAGTATGATTAGTGATGACTGATTAATAAGCGATTGGTAATAGTTTACTTCTATGGATACAGCCTATGAGTATAAAGTGTATACTAAATGTCTGATGTCAGACATTGATTTTGGAACATAGACACTCATTTTCCTAAATGCTTTTAACAACAAACATCATAAAATTTCATCAACTGACACAACCAACTAACGGGAATAGATCGGGGAAAAATCTCAATATCTCAAAAACTATCAAAAATAATTATGCAGTTTGTTTATGACCTTATCTATAATTTCTTGGTAGAATTCATACCATTTTTGTTTGCTACGTACTCTTCCATCGTTGTTAAAGTTACATATATATATATATATATATATATATATATATATATATATATATATATATATATATCAGGCAGTTCGGCCCCATTTGTCCATTTCGGCGCCCGGCGCCAAACTGCCACAACATTTAAACGTAAACTTTGGCCACCGAAATTGGTACTGGGGGCCAAAATGCCTGATTAATATCAATTTTGTCATAAAACGCAACTTTTGGCGCCCACATATGTCTTTAGAGGAAATTTCATATTGGGCAGAATTAACTGGAAAAATGTAAAATTTCCATATTAGTAATAAACATTTAGCATTATTTTATGTAACCGTTAATGAAACAAACTAACAGTCTATATTATATTTCTTCCTCTCATTTTCAATATTTTATAAATGTTCAGATTCCAGTAGTTGTAATGTTTTTAAGAACTCTTGTTAACTTTCACTTGTTATAGTATGTGACCACTTCCAGCCTTTCATATACCTTGAAATTTGAAAGGTGCTAATAATGTTAAAATTCTGATAACAATAAATTTTGGATTTTTTGTTAGAGAAAAAATCAAAATGGCGGTTCCAAAATGGCTGATGAGATTTGTGTTTATGGTCCGATTTGATTTAAAATTGGTATGTAGGGGTTTTCGTGGTCGGAAATTATGGTACTTTCGTCAAAATTCATATATTACTAATGGCGGTTCCAAAATAGCGGGCGAGTTTTTTAATTAAAGTAAGTACCTAAACTTAGTTTGCCATCTTAAATTTTTGAATTTTGACAAAAATTCCGAAAAAAGAAAACATAATTCCACCTTAACACACATTTCTGGAAAGAATCAGAGCATTAATCACTAAACTTGTACACAATATTCCTCCACCTAGAGACCTTTTCTCTCAGATACCTATGCCCGAACCAAAACTTTTATTTATTATTAGCCATCTAAAAAAATCATTCATCTTGGAAGATTGTTTTCAATTTATACAAAATCTTCATAAAAAAAAGATAAGAACCGTCCATAAATGTGCATATTGACAATAATTGTGTTTTTTCATAATCTGTTCTATCATTTCCATATCGTATGTCAGTCATTGACACCTGTCAAGTTAGCCCCCTGATTTTCAAAAAATATGCTTTCTCCAAAGTAAATCGTTTGTTTGTCATTTTTTATTGTTTGTTAGATAAAAAAATTTGTTTGTTAGTTGCTATTTTTTTTAATAACAATTGAAATTTTCGATTTCAAGTTGGCCCGCCCCACTTTTGAAGTTTTTTCTTGCAAATCGACAGTTTTTAATTCGCTTTTGTTTGTTAGAATGGTATCCGGTTTGTTAGATCTTAATTACCTAAATATTTGCAGCAATTTTTATTTCTGCTGCTCAACTTGATATTCGTGAGAATTTTCATTCATCACAAGGAATACTTGCCGAACCTTGAGACTTTTCACCGATGATCAAACTTTGTACATATAGCTGCATATAGCCTGATATAATTGGCATCGACTTGAAATAGTATTTAAGTCTGAAGTTCGTAGAAGGCGATAGAAGAAAGTAAACTATCTTTATTTTTGATTGCTGATTGTAACGAGCAATTGAATACGATAATTCGCATTTCATAGCATATTGCTATAAAAAGATTAATCTTTGGGAACAATACAACTATTTGAAACCAAAAACATCAAACTGTTCGGCCAGCTCGGGAATCTACCTTACGCGCTGATATATATAAAAATTGCCGTCAACCGTTAAAATAATCCTCAAAATGAAATTACTTGAATTCCACGATTTCTTTTCTAATTCATTTTCATATACAATTTGTAAAATCTTGATTCATTATATTTCCGGTAAAATGTGAAGTGCATGTAAATGTTTGCAATTTTATTAAAAAATAATTTTCAATCATACATTATTGTCGTTATAAATTCGTTAGTAGGTACCTTTTGTGTTAACACTTCAGCAATTATTCATCTTTTATAGTTATTAAATTAAGATCTAACAAATGGCGAAAACATTCTAACAAATAAAAGCGAATTAAAAACTGTCGATTTGTGAAAAAACGTTCATTTTTCGAAAGTGGAGCCAACTTGACGTCAAAAATTTCAATTCTTAATAACAAAAAAAATGGAACTAACAAACGAAATTTTTCATCTAACAAACAATAACAAACAATTTAAGTGGTATTTTTCACCAAACACAAACTTATTTATTTAGATAATCATATTAGATGTATGGAATAGTTTTTTCAACTAAAGCAGATACCTATAACTTTATTTTCTGGAAATATTGATCATATACAGGATGTGATTTTGTTCTGTAATCGGAAGATTACAGTTTTATGGATAAAAATACTATACTACATATCTGATTTTTTAAGCTCTATAAAAATAGTCGGAATGGCACTACACTTCATTTTTTCTTATGGAACATGTATATTTTTATTTATTATTTAAATTCTTCCTAAAATTTTGATGCTAGTTGTATAACGAATCATTATGATTAATGTTAATAGATTTTGAGATATAATTGTTTCTTTAAAAATGTTGACAGAACAAAGGCACTTTAAAAAAATTAATATCGTAAAACATGTAGAAGAGCAGAGAATTGAATTTTATCAGAGTCACACATAATATTGGAGATTATTATGAATTGGTTAAATTCCCTTTATATACGAGGCATGAGCAAAATAGGTTTCTGAAAGTTTAGAAAAAGTTGAAAAAGTAATTTTTTTCAAATGGATTGTATATTTTTTATTGTCCCACTGGAAAGAGGAGAAAATTCTACATATGATCTACCAAAAATATTTTGAAGTTTCATACGAAAAAAATTATAATATTTTTGGATTTCCATAGAATTTTACTTATGAAACTGCAAAATATTTTTTGTAGATCACATGTAGAATTTTCTCCTCTTTGTAGTGAGATAATAAAAAATATACCAATCCATTCGAAAAAAAATACTTTTTCAACTTTTAAATGTTGTGGCAGTTTGGCGCCGGGCGCCGAAATGGACAAATGGGGCCGAACTGCCTGATACGTGGCGGTATGAGGGGCCGAAGTGCCTGCTGTACGTATATGTATATATATATATATATATATATATATATATATATATATATATATATATATATATATATATACAGTGCGTTCATAAAGTATGGAAACGCTTCAAATAAAAACATATAGAAAAAAAGCAGGTCTATTTTTGATTTAGATTTTCTACTTTTTAATGTAAACATCATCATTTTATCCCCTCCGCCTTCCAAATTATGACGTCATCATTAATTTTTTTAAAAGAAAAAAATTTATATCATATATAGAAAGCTGGCATTTTTCTGAACTCAAACCAAACACATGGGTATTAACGTAAAGAAATATGATATACAGGGTGATAAAATATTATATATTTTCAATTGCAACTTTCAATTTTATACACACTATGAGTGCATAAGAACAAGTATAACTTCTAGTTACCATTGCATATTAATATTATCATTATAGGATTATATTTTCAAGTTAAACATTAATTTATGATTGTTCAATTTAATAAATTCTGAGGTAGTACAACTTCAGATACTATGAATCACTTATAAGAAAAAGAACGAATAGAAATTTTGATGATATTAGGATATGGTGATCGTAAAAGTAGTATGGAAGAAGTATGCAATATTTTCAATGAAAAATATCTAGAAAGAAATGCCATAAACAAGTCCACAGTGAGTAAAATAAAGAGTAAATTTTATGAAATAGGCAGTACGGAAGTACATACCTAGTATCCACAAAAAGTAAATGTTTGGGCAGGGATTATAGAAAATACTATAGTTGGACCATATTTTTTTAAGGGAAATGTCACTGCTGCAAACTTTCCAGAAATGTTGTGAACATATTAATTTCATTTTTGACAATAACATATCCTCATATCCATGAGTTTGGTAGGTGGATGGGATAAAATTTTGGTGTTTGCATTAAAAAGTAGAAAATCAAAATCAAAAATCGACCTATCAGAGCTTTTTCTCTATATGTTAATATTTCAGAAGATATTGAAGCATTTCCATACTATATGAACACACTGTATATATATATATATATATATATATATATATATATATATATATATATATATATATACCTAGATATAGTCAATTTAAGTAACCAGTTGTATTACGTCACAGGTAAGTTGGTACGAAATTTTCATCAATTTAAAATAGTAAAATTATCACTGATTGAATCAGCTGATTACCTATTTAATAGGATACGACAATCATTTGTTACTTAGACGTTTACATTTTCTACATAAATAAACGAACTTGTTTGTGATTGGTTTGGTACTGACAAGTAACTTCATAATAAAATACGAATTATAACCTACCAACATAAGAGTGCCCCTCGATATGTATGTATACCTCAATGATAAATAGATTTGAAACCTAAATTATTTAAACTGATAAATTTCAAAACCCTACCTGATCACGTAATCACATTGCTCATTTAAATACACTATACTATAACTAAGAATACTCTCGATCATGTCACTTTTTAAATAAAACGAAATTACTCAAGAAATGTAAAGAATTCAAACATGCTTATGCTCAAACATGAAAGTGGCAAATATCATTCGTGTATTGTTTTTCCTAGACGACAAAATGTATATACTGTCATTTACATTCGTAGGCAAATAATTATTACTTACATTACTGAAAGCGGGAAAAATGTAATAAGTAACACGGAATGTATCGACTGTTAACATCTTCGGCAAGTGACAAGTCTCGGCGTTCGCCTCGGCTCCTACTGATTAGTCTTGAATGTTGACATGTCTTTACATTCCTTGTAACTTAAATAACTGTTTTCTGTAACGGGAAAAAAGTTTGAAATTTGATCTCTGTTGACACGTGACAGATATCACTTTTTCCCACGGGAAAAAGTTAGTACTTTTTGCCCGGGTATATAAAACATAAACATAAATCAAATCACAGAATTAAATTGACAGATATTTGATTACTTTAGAGATTTTCTTAGCAACGCAGGTTTAATTGTCGCTATAAGAACAATAGACTACCAGTTTTAAACTTAAAATTTCACTTCGATAAATCTGACTTTAATATATTGTACCTAATATTTTTCCATTATTAAATTATCGTTTTTCCGGAAAAAATAGAGTAGATATTATACACGGGAAGAATATTACATTTTAGCTCTCGGTTTTTTTTGTCTCGGTCGACAATACAACCTCGAGCTAAAATCTAATACTTTTTTCCCTTGTATAATAAATAACTATAAATACATATACGATATATAAGAAGAACAAAGAAGAAAGATATACTCATGGCCTCTATTTGATTTTCCACGTGAAAAGTAGCGGGCAAAAGCTAGTTGAAATTATGAACCAACTTACGACGATAAAATAAATAATTAACTTCGCCAGGGGAGGTAAAAATCGAACAAAGATTAAATCATACCTATACTGATACATGAGGTCATATTTGTACATAAAATAGGTATTATAGATTAATTATTTTGCTATAGCATTTTGAAACGGAAGATACTGTTTTAAATTGGATCAAGCTATAGCCGAATCCAGCCAAGCATACGCCCTCTGCTGATACAAGTGACAACAGAGAACAGACAAAGAACAGATGATTATTATACAACTGCTAAATGTAATATTTTGTTTCATTATAGTTTTAGTTAACTAATCGTTATTGATTTAAATGTATCAACTTCTATTATAAATATGAAATAATCCATATTTTTGACATGAAACGAAGAATAAAAACACACTTCTCTTCCAAACTGGTCTTTTATTATCATTTACACAGAAATATATAAACAAAACTGTAGGAATGGCTGTCAAAGTAATTTTAATTTTATTTATATTTTTTTTTTCGAAGACCTGGAGAATGCACAAATGTTCTAGATTCCACGACGCACTAAACTCTCACCTCTTTTAACTACCTCGATGAGTACGAAGATATCACCTTAGATAGGCCTTCGCATCTCAAAAACTTCTTGTATCTCCGCTTCCATGATACTAACAACTATATCTGCAAGTTACGCAAGATTTACGTGTTTCGCATTGGAATTTTAACAAATTATTGTACCTACTTAGTTTACAGTAAAAATAATAATAATAATAATAATAATAATAATATTTATTGGCAATATAATTAAAAAGGTTCTCCCTAAGGAGATACATGTTAAAACCTGAAGAGAGAGAAAATTTCTCTCTGTGCTCAGGAGTCAGCTTACACACTAAAACTTAGGACTAACTTAAAACTAAAAAGATGTGGCATAAAATGGCGTGGCATAATATGCACAAGGCTATGCGCCTTGTGCATATTTAGTTTAATTTTAATTTCATTCATAATTTTTTTCTTAATTATTTTATGTGACATCTTCAGATTTTTGTAATTTTTTGGTAAGGAATTAAAAAATTTAATAGCGGTTTAAATACAGTTTTTTATAATTTTTTTTCGTGTTTCGGAACTGGAATGTCTTTTTTTCTTGTTATACTTGTAGAATTACAACATGCAGTACTCAGAGAATTATAATAAAACATAACACATTTCGTTGCATATAATACTTCAGTCATTGGAATTTTATCGTTCTTTAATAACTTTATAAATTTATTTTGGAGATTAATAAGTTGTTTCAATTCAGACATATAAGCTTCCCCCCAAATAATCAAACCATAATTAATTATACGATATACATACGCAGAGTAAATTACTTCTAATATTTTTTTAGGTGAATGTTTCAAATTATAAATTAAGTAAAGAAAATATCTTACTTTTTTAATTACATATTGAATGTGGTAGTCCCATTTAAGGTTAAAATCCATGAAAATTTCAAGATATTTAGTTACCTTAGTTCTACTTATTTGCTTGTTATCTATTATAATTTCAGTACTATGAGGGGCACTATTTACATAACAACCAAAAGTAGCATGTTCTGTTTTAGTGATATTTAGAGTTAGTTCATTTTCTATGAACCAGTCATTCAGTTTTTCCAATTTGACATTCATGCTACTTTGAGCTTGTTCCCAAGACACTTGATAGTCTAGTACTATTGTATCATCAGCAAAAGCATACGTGTCCTCACACACTTCGAAAATATCATTAATATAAATTAGGACATTACCCTGGGGAACCCCTATTTCAATCTTCTTAGATAAACTAGTGACATTACCAATTTTAACTCGTTGAGTCCTGTTTGATAGATATTGCTTAATGAAGTAATGAATCCTTATATTATAATAACAAACGACTATTTTTATTCCAAAACAAATTAATTGTCCTCAAACTGACACGTAGTGTGGTAATTGGATTAGCGAATGCAAACCCGCGGTAGCATAGCTCTTCTGGTGTATACCTAGCCTTATGGCCGAAACCCATTAGCAACACGCCAGGCCTTACTATACCACGCCATGTGACGAAAATGTATGCGTATATTCTTCCATTTATTTACATGTGCCCCGTACACCTTCGACATACGCGATCCCACGCCACGCTACGCCACGCCATCTAACGTGTGACGTTTCAAAGCCTTCAGATGCTGCCGACGCGTGTTGGTTCATTTCATAACATATTATATAGACAACAGCATGCCAACACTATTGAATCTACCATATCTGGTTGAACTTCAAAATATCCAGTAAAAACTCTCCATCTAGCTGCTAGAATTCCAAAGGCATTTTCAGAAATCCTTGTATACTCCATAACGTACTCAAAACTACTGACAATTTTTCGAAATAGTTTTTTTTTAGAATGAAATGAGAGTGTCATCACGTGGCATGTTACAAATATGCACACAAACTCTCCCACGTGAACCTATTTGACATGGCGTGGCGTGGCATAACATGGCGTGGTGTGTTGCTAGTGGGTTTCCGCCTTAGTCGTATACTCGATCTTGAACAGTTTCTAAAGGATAGGTGGAATAGAATCATTGAGTAGGTATCGAATTGTCATTTATCCAGTTTATTATCATTCGCCACTTTTTTGTAGTCGCCGAATGATAATATTAATTAATTTCTTAAGCTACAAGAAACGAAAAGGGAACATAGATATATTTATATAAATAGATTGCAAATGAACCGACTTGAAAAGTATGTTTTTTACTACTTTTGCATTTAACCAAAGAATAAAGTCTATATTCTTTGCACACACACGCAATCAACATAAATCTTATTTCTATATTCATGAGAATAATCTGACAAAATGGTATTCCGCTCGTAGTTGGATTGAATTTTACTGCCGCGTTCTTTTTCCAGTAGGTACTCAGTTTAGAATTGACATAGTATACCTACTTACCCTCTAAAGGTATTATGCATTATGGAATATTTATATATTTCATTCCTATACTCAATATTTAAAATCGTACAACTGTAAAGATAAATGTTAATTTCTGAAAACTATGACTAGTCCCTTCAGGTGGTACTCTAAATAATACAAAATAACATTAATTTTATTGATTGAAGATAGAAGACTTTTGGCACCAATTTCATAGTACCTACCAATTCAAATTATTTGACTTGCATTTCTCAGTGCATACTATTATAAAGTCAGTGCTTTTTATTACACAATTTTGAGTGAACCATACATCACCAAAATCTTTGAACGTTTAGATATATTTTGTGATTTGAAAATATACTGGCAACAATCTTACACTCATCTAGTACTCTAAATCGGTACCTAAGCCTTGATTTCTTTAAACATATCCGATTTATAGGTTTCTTGAATTTAAATTGAATATGGAACCATTTCTTACAATTTTTTTAGAATAATTTATTAAAAATATAACTTGTTGCATAAAATTTTGTTTTTGGGCTGATTACGATCCCGGGAATCCATATCAGAATATTCATCGCTAATATTGGTAGATACCTACATAAAATGGCGGTGGTTCAAAAAAGAAACAGGAAAAAATGGCAACATAAGAAAGCAGACAAACGATAGAATAATTGTATCGAATATAAAATAATCAGAAATAATCAAAGTGAGTTCCATAATTTTGTTTTGAGAAACCTTTTTGAAATTCTGGAATTGTTTAAAGATCTGACCGAGTTCCAAATATAGTCAATTTAAATAACGAGTTAGTTATATTGCTGGTACGTCAGAAATTTCCAACGTTGTAAAATCATAAAACTGACACTGATTAGAATCAGCTGATTGCCAATTTAATAGGTTCTGGTAACCATTTGTCACATTTGACGTTTTACATATTTGACATATGATGATTTCGAGAAAACACAACGATTGTTGTGTTTAACAAAACCAGTCGAAACTAGTCCAACTTACAAACGTACCAATCACGTATCGAAATCATCAATAAATAAACAAACTTCTATTGTGATTTGTTTTCTATTGAAGAGTAACTCCATACTTAAATTTGAATTGTAACCTACAAACATAAGAATGCCCCTTGAGATGTTTCTAGGAGTCAATAATCAATTGATTTGAAGTGCTACTTAAGCCCTTTTCGGGATTACCAAATACGATTTTGATTCATTTCTGAGAGTGCAGCTATAAGCCTATGAAAAGTATCTTCGTAACGAGATTCATAGAGATTGCTTTTTTTGTCTCTTTTTCTGGACCACTTCTAAGAAGTGTACTTTTGCGAACCACTCAGTACATAACTCAAATACATATTTCCAAAATTCTGAAAATTCATCGATTGCAGAAAACTTACGAAAATATCTCGAGCGTCCTTCCAGTATCACATGCGCGAGTGGGTGCGTCGTTTTGTAAAAAAGTATCAAGATGCCGTACGCAGGCGCTTTCGTTCAACAGGATCAGCTTATTCCAATTTCTGCCGTCGCGACGCTCATACGAACGATTTAGCCACCACTGTTAGGCGGCAACTGCACGCGGGTTTCGACAACTGAAATCGACGACGGTCAGTGCATCAAACGAAACACTAATTAGCAGAAACAAAACGCAAAACTTCTGCAAAAATGTCATCGTCTGTGGCGAGGACCTCCAAGTACTCCTATCGCTCTTCAGGAGCTGCTGGTGGAAGCGCTGATGTCAGCATCGAATACAGTGCCGACTTGACCGCACTTTCCAGGCTTGAGGTAAAAATGTTCCACCATCAACCGGATATCATATTACCAGTTTTATTAAATCAAATGGCGAATTGTGCTTTCTGTGATCAATCCGTGAAATGTGCGCGAAGTGATTTACTGAGTGATAAGAAAGCTTCTGTGCATACCCAAAATGTGGATACAACGAAAGCTCCATTTTAACCAAATTCAGGAATAAATCATTAATTTCCAATCTTTCAAAGTAAACATATTATCTGGACAGGGAAATTCACTTATCTATTCAATAAAATCGCCGTTGATTACATTCCGAGTAGAAATCCTAGTTCTAACGAGGCAAACTCCTAGTTCTAAGATTAAACTGAATCTCAATATTTTTGCAGGATAAAATCCGTCTTCTGCAAGATGACCTCGAAATCGAAAGAGAACTTAGATCTAGAGTAAGTACAGACTGAATTTTGCTTGAGACATATACAATATACATACGTTAATTATGATATTAGGTATAGTGAATAATGCAAGAGACATATAAAAAATCTTTTTTTTTAATAATATGCTACATCACACTTTGAATTGAGAATTCTCTACTAATAGCAAGTTAACATTAATTTATAATAAAAACCAATCAAATAATAATGCAGGTAGTTCTTCAAGTTTTTATACTAAGAAAAATAAATAAAAATTTAATAAAACTTAATCTATCAAATCATTGCTTTTTACAACGTTTATTGGTCTTCATTTAGATAAATTCAGTAGTTTTTTTTTTGTCTTATCACCTAGTGTCCGATCTATGTGATTCAATTGGGTTACAATTAGTCTATTTTAAAATTGGCAAGGTGTATTCCTAACTTAGTTCATCTAGTCTATGCTATTTTGTTTCACTATCCTAAAAATAACTCCAATAACCCAAACGCGAATGGACTCTTCTAAAATACGGTAAATGTTAATATGTAATATTATAAAAATAGTTTCTTCCCTAAATCACCAAAAGATTTATTATTCACTAGCCTTTTACACAAAGTTTTACGAATTTTATTCATTAGAGATATATAAATATGATAAAAATTTTCAATTTCAACTCATGACGTGAATGTTATTTAGTTTGGAAAAAAGTTACCTACCCACAAATATCATACAGACATCACCTTTAAATAAATGATATTAGAGGAAACAGAACAATTACTGATATGATCATGATTGTGTGTTACTACATTAAACAAACTAAAATAGTTGCATACATTTTTATCAATATTTCTTCTCACGATAGATCGAAAGAGAGAAAGCAGATCTTAGCGTACAAGTCATTCAGTTGTCCGAACGTTTGGAAGAAGCTGAAGGTGGTGCTGAAAGTCAAGTAAGAGATCGATATGAACTGATCATTCAGAATTGTCGTCAATATTATCCTTCGAATTTTTCAGTTTGAAATCAACAAGAAGCGTGATACTGAATTGTTGAAACTCCGTAAAATTTTGGAAGATGTGCATTTGGAATCCGAAGAAACTGCAGCTATTCTTAAAAGAAAACATCAAGAAATTGTTGTTGACTTCCAAGAACAGATTGATACCCTTGCTAAGGCCAAATCTAGGTAAAACCAAACTTTCATACTTAAATTAATCGAATGTGGAATAGTTATACCTATCAATAATGCATAACCACCGAATGTACCTACTTAAAATGGCAGCCCAAAATATCTCTGTTGAAATATTTCCAAAATCCACTAATTTATTTTACACCTACCAAACTGAATCATGGAATTATATTTGTATATAGTTATTACAATGATTGTAATCAGTGATCAGAGTTTTATTGTTGGTGAAAAATATTTTTATGATTTCAATACACTTTTGAATGAAAAATGATACAAAGATTAGATAACAACTCTAAGCATTCGGCACTGCACGGCAAACTTCGTATTGATATAAATAACTTCTCCACCTACCGCTGCCATATTTGTACCGACTAAATTCATCGTTCTTTGATTATTCTCAAAGAATCTGCCCAATATAAATATTACTCGATTACGGCAAAAGAAATAAGCAACTTACTCTGCTGACAAATTAATAAGATAATTGCATGATTGTTTCAAATACCTATCAAAGTTACGTTATCTGTGCCAATGTACCTAAAAATATTCGAAAGAACGAGTGCCGACAGTTTTAGTTAAAGAATTTAGACCGCAGCATATTTCTGTAACTAAAAATAATCCATACATATGAATGCTTGTGAGATATGCCTGTGTCATCTAAGTGACCTATAACTGGTCTCACTATTATATATCTTTACAAAAAATACCAACAAATGTTGTTCCAAAGTTTTATTAGAGCCTAAATTAAAAAATATATATATTAAAAGAAATATGTCATTCATAATGTTCAAGTTACTACTGTAATGTCAGTATCAAATGTGAAAGTTAAACAATTACCCTGAAATATAAATAACACCCGTTGTCTATGTCAGTGATAATATTTTATTCCAGCAGTCCGGTAGGTTCTCCAACATATAGAAGTATAAGCATATGTAAAACTCATAGGCATTATAAAGATCGTCATTCAATTAATTATTAAGATTTTTAAAGTAAAAATATGAAATTAATTGCTTCATGTCAGTTACTCTAATAAGTGGCCTCACACTGATTTGTTTTTTACCAAAGTATTATAATAAATTTAAATGTATAGAAAACGTGTCTACTTAGTATTTTTTCTGTAATGTTGTTTGTCTGACGCAGGCGCAGAGGCTTGCTGATGTAGGTTCTATTTTTCTTCGTTAATTTAATTGTATGATTTATAGAAGAAAACTTAAAAAATAGCTAGAATAAATAATAAGTAAGAAAAATAAGTGAGCAGCTAAGAAAAATATTGCTTATAACAATTTTTTAAATGTCCTCATTAAGTTTAAATATAAGTATGATACCCAGGAACCATTTCTGTAACGAAAAGAAAAAGAATCGACATTTATATGAATAACAATTGTTAAAATGACGTCTCGAACAAAATGCAAAAATTTTTACACCTATTATCCGTCATCCTGCATATTATTCATCTATTGCGATCATTCTCTCAAATAGTATTACTAATTATTTAACCCCTTTGCTTATTTTCAGGTTCAGTAGAATTTATATTCTTTAATAAGATCAAAAAATCTGTTTTTTTTTTTCTAATCAATCAACCACATTTGAAAATAGTTTTAGAATAATGGTTATTAATTTTCTAGGGCTGAAAAAGAGAAGAGCAAGTTCCAAACTGAAGTCTACGAACTTTTGTCTCAGGTAGAGAGCTTGAACAAGGAGCGTCTGATTTCTGTGAAGCATGTCGAAAGATTAGAGGTCACTGTCAACGAATTAAACATCAGAATTGAGGAGTTAAATCGCACCATCGTCGATATCACCTCGCACAAGACTCGCCTGTCCCAAGAAAACATCGAACTCACCAAGGAAGTCCAAGACATTAAGGTCAACCTCGAAAACGCCAACTACCTCAAGTCCCAGCTCGTCAGTCAACTGGAAGATGCTCGTCGTCGCGCCGAGGATGACGAGAGAAGGCGCTCCATTCTTGAAGCCAACCTTCATCAAGTAGAAGTCGAGCTTGAATCTGTACGTGTCCAACTTGAGGAAGAGAGTGAAGCTCGTCTTGACCTTGAACGTCAACTGGTTAAATCCCAAGGTGAGGTCCAGATCTGGAAATCCAAGTACGAAACCGAAGCCGCCGCTAGAGCTGAGGAAGTCGAAGAAATCCGTCGCAAATACAACATCAGAATCCAAGAACAAGAAGAGCATATCGAAGCTCTCTTGGTCAAAGTCAATAACCTCGAAAAGCAAAAGTCGCGCCTCCAATCTGAAGTTGAGGTTCTTATCATCGACTTAGAGAAGGCTAACAACACCGCCAGGGAATTGCAAAAACGTGTCGAGCAGCTTGAAAGGATCAACATCGACATCAAAACTCGTCTCGATGAAACAATTCAACTGTACGAACAAAGTCAGCGCGATCTTCGCACCAAAGTCACTGAACTTCAACGTACTGTGCATGAATTGGACAAGACCCGTGAACAGAAAGACCAACTCAACCGTGAGAACAAGAAATTGGCAGGTAAGTAACATGCGAAATAAACAGAAAAATCTAGCGAATACAATTTTATTTTATATATTATTATCATGTGAACTAAGACTAAGTAGTATTTCTTTCACGTTTACATGTATACGCTGCGTTTGAAGTTTAGACGATAATTTTGAATGATATATATATATATATATATATATATATATATATATATATATATATATATATATGTCGCAGCTACGCCAAAAGACTAGAAATTGTAGACGTTACGTGAAACGTCAACGTATTTGGGCTCCTGATGAAAACGAGCAAAATTACGTTAAGTGACTGACTTTACTGGACATTTCGTGTAACGCTGCTACTTTGCACTTACTGAATTAACAACGAAATATCTTTAACTACAAAAGAAAATAACTTTTATTACAAACAAGGTATCATAGTGACTAGCTACAGTACAGGATGAACAAAAATATGAACGAAAGTAGAATCCTCAATTATTGAAATAATAACCAATGTGTCTTACTTATTAAAGCACGACATGCTATTATGGCAATGGCTATTATGTACGCTATTTTTTTATAAATACACTCATTTCTAGTACACTAGTGTTTGCTAGGTTTACATGAACAATTCAGTATGCCTTGACCACCGGATTCTAATGACACAGCTTCTCTTAAGCTAAGTGATTTTTCCAAAGGGATTTCCTCTTTATTAAGAAATGCTGAGCCCGCAACAGTAAAACTTTCAGCACCAAACCATCCCTGTATAGTTCCGTGCTTACCAGTACCCTGGTACGCCATTTTTCTGATCTATTATCAAACAAACCATATCCCTGGAATCTCCTGGATTTGTGTCAACTTTGGGAATAGTTATTCAAAAATACACAATCGCCTACACTAAAAGTCGACATTTTTTGCCGAATTACTTAACATTTTTTGCTACTTCTTTAGTTTTATTTCTAGCTTCGTTGCGTTCTTCAGAAATGGTTTTACTGGCAGAACATAAATTGCACAGTACTGAAGATCCTTGATCACAATCTTCTACAATGTTAACAACAAGTAAACAGTTTTCACACATTCATTCTTGAGATCTGTTTATATTTGTTTCCTCTGGCACAACATTGATTATATCAGCATCTTCAATGCAATGCAAAGTAGATTCGCAGCTTTACACGAAAAGTTCAGCAAAGTCAGTCACTTAACGTAATTTTGTTCGTTTTCATCAGGAGGCCGAAACACCTTGACGTTTCATGTAACGACAACAATTTCTAGTCTTTTGGCTTAATAGTTATACCTACGTTTCAGTGTTTGGCAGCGTTTCATGAATAGAGTACACTTTTCATGAAACGGCTTATTACACTAAAAAGCTGCGACACATATACTAGAGTTGTAATTATATCTCAGACTTATTTATGATTTTAGAATATGAAATGAACATTCGGTTTCTTCAATCATGTCCAAATGGTAGACGTTACTGACACCGCGTGTCAGATCTAAGGCAGGAGTTTTTTCCTTTCATAGTATGAATTGAATGAAAACTTGAAATCTTAGATAGTGTACCTAAAATTAGTTTTATTATTAATTGTTATAAGAATGAATGATATCGATAATTTTTTGGAATATATCTCGAGAAAATCGAAGCAGAAATGAATGCTCAAAGAATATCGAAAAAATATATTACTACAATGAAAATATAACAAATATATTCACCTTCGAAAAATGTGATATTAAGCTAAAAATGTATCTAGGTTGTTAATTCTTAATTTTTTGGATCTCGACACTTGTATGAAACTTGAGTTCTCTTGCTTAAGCTCTATTAGCACAAATATTAAGTAACCGCATTATCTTTTATCACTATAATAATCAGGTTCAGTTAAAAGCTTATAATCTTTTTTATTCAACAATCAATATTTAAAAAGTGTTTATTTACAATATCCTGACCTCTGACCTTTCAGTGCTATTAAATCATTTAATACTTCATGTAATTCTCCTATTCTTATCAATTTGTCTATTCCAAAATAAGAGATATTAATAAGCTTGAATCCTGTCGTCCATATTAGTTTTCAATTTGACATTAAAATAATAAGTTCCACATTGCAATCATGAAAACCCGACACTGTGATAAGTACCTAATGAAGTTTAAATAATTATTCACAAGAGAACATCTCAATATAAGAAAGTTCAACTAATTACAATGACTAGACCGCTGATAGCAAATCATCCACTGTAGATGAAATGAAATGAATGAAATGACCTATGTCAGGGTAGGTAGATAAAAAAATAATAAATGTATCTCAAAAACGGTAAGTGTAAATATGTGAAAATTTGAGAGATCAAAGATCTTCAATCGAATAAATGTATTATTTCAAAGGACCGTTTTAGATCGAATAAAAAAAAACTCTTGAAGTTATCTATGCTCCTGTTATACGTATTCTGTGTAGAATAGGGAGCTCTAGAAACATGGCCAAAATTGTATTTATTTCAAGGTTCTGTAACATCCATACTGAAAGTAATCATTCGAAAGTACATAGTCTAAATGTTTGAAAATCTATCTACGTTTTGATCTCTAGAGGATATAACCTTTTCTTCTAAATCAATATATTAGAGAATGGAATAGACAGTAGAATAGTGAATGGAATATATGTTTGTTTGTCAATAGCTCGAATTATTCATAGGGAATACGTAGAATGCCAAGAAATTAGTTGATCCTGTTGTTGAAAAAAATTAAATTATCTTGACATTCTACATAGATATAACAAACAATTTCAATAAATAACTTTAAATGTTAAGACTAAGCACTCATCATCTTATCATGGAATATAGTATCTACCTATTGAAATACATATAATTTTAAAATCACATAGTAGGATCGATTTTTATTTTGCTTATTTTTACTAATTTTCTTCAAGATGACCTCTCCGACTCCAAGGCTACTATCTCCGAGCTCACTCGTCGTCTTCATGAAATGGAATTGGAACTCCGTCGTCTGGAGAATGAACGTGAAGAACTCACTGCTGCATACAAAGAAGCTGAAGCTGTAAGTTCTCAATATAATAATTATTAAAATTGTATGGGTTTTCATCGAAGTGTGGAAATGTATTTTAAAAATAACAGCTTTGTCGTTAAAACATATTATTATGGTTTTTGAGAATTCATTAGAGTGAGTTAATTAAATTTTTCTACTAATAGAATTATAAATTTTGAAAGATCCTATATTTTACCATATTAACATTCGAGCCAATATATTTGTATGTTGGATTAAAAAGAAACATCTTATTAATCGCCCTAATCAAAACAACAAAAACAATTAAAATCTAGAATATTCTCTGAATTCTTTGAACGATATAATGCAGCATTCAATAATCTTGGAATAAATTATAGGGCCGCAAAGCTGAGGAACAGAGAGCCCAGCGCCTTTCTGCTGAACTTGCCCAATTCCGCCATGAAGCTGAGAAACGTCTCCAAGAAAAAGATGAAGAAATTGAAGCTATCCGGTAAGTCCTTTTCTTAGGTTAAACTATAGCAATATTAACATAAAAATTACAAACTTACTTCCAAACTATTTAATGGTATGGTTGGTTTCATCGTTTTGGCCTGTAGCAATATTGGAAGCACTATTATAATAATAGATATATCTCTCTGATATACAGAAATGTACATAATGCTCATGTCAAAGAAACCCTTTCTTACTAAGTAACCGCACTACTGATTTATAAATCTAGAATGCCATTACAACAAATTGTGTCTTACGTATCTCACATTCTTAATAACCAGTTTAGATTTGTGAATAATTGTGATAGAAAATTGCCATTATTAAGGTAAATTTCATAGAAAATCTAGTTGATATCATATAACATGACATTATGGGAGTGAAACATATAGCCTGGGTTCCTAAATTCGAGCCAGTATACCTACTGAGTGATGGCTGATGATCATTTGACACCATACTGGTGTTGCGTATCAAAATCCTTCCCGTGCTGTATATCAGCTTGCTGTCAAACGATGAAAGCTGTGTTCGTATTTTATAAATCAATCAATCTCATATTATGCGACTTATTAACAACACAATTATAAATTAAATTCCCTGCCGCACTGAGTTCGCCTTTGTTCGTACAAAGTTTACAGAATACTATTTCTGCAAACTTTGGTTCGGACTATCATCAGATATTTATTTCACCTACAAAGAGAGATCATCTAGGAAGGTTATAGGCTATAGATCATGATTATTTTGCGAAAAACGGCTAGAATATTTGTGGTTTAAGTCGTAGAAAACAGTCCCTTCTGGGACGTGCACTGCGTAAATAGTCAAAAATACACGAAAATAATGAAGGTGGATTAGTACAATAGCATGTATACTATAGCATGTATCTATCTTTTAAGGTTAACAAACAATAACCATTTTAGTACCTCTCCGAAGCCGGGTATCTAATCGATAAATATAAAATGTCTGCATGTGGCTCACACTATTTAAGATATCCCAACCAAATTTTAAGTAAAACTACTGTCATACTTTCTGTGCCCGTTTCTGAATTTTGATAATCTTTTTACCATGTATCTGAGTAGAATGTTATTAGAATGATCTGGTAGTGGCTGTAAGTATGGACGGGCCTCCTATGTGGAGGGTTCCATGCTGGAATATCCCTATGACATTTGCAGGAGAAATTCTCATGTTGGTCTCTCTTGCTGACACAAAAGATTTTTTGTGACTTTGTTTTTGTACCACAATCTACCAAAGTGTTTGCCCAGGAAATGCCGAGTAAAACAGCTAATATTTTATAAATAGCGCCTATATATACCAGAGCAACACCACCACATTATGGCGTCGATTGATGACGTCAATCTCACTGGTCAGTTTGCAGGAACGAGCTTAGGAGCACAGAAAAAAAATTGTTATTGAGGTGATATTTACATGTTTAGGATTTTGATTTTATACCTATCTACAGTCATAAATTTCTCAAAATAGGTATATGTATTTATCGTAAGTAATTACATTTGATTCGGACTAAGGCATTATAATAAACTCTTCGCAACCACCATTTTAGCCCCAAATACTGTCAAAATATAGCCAATTAAAAACAGTTTTGTTCTTAATATGTCAATTATTTAAAATACTAACATATATTATTATTCTTACATATTCATCTTATTTAATTGTCCTATATTATCAAAGAAATTAATTGCATTCACTGAAAAAATAATAATTGCTCCACTGCTATACCTGTTGTAATTGCGAAAGGTCTCTTGTAAGTTGCGTGGAATACACTTGATGATAGATCAAATATATTTTTTTCAGATAACCAAATTGGCTATTTTCTTAAAGTTTTGCCAAAAAAGAAGGTAAACAGTTCGATTTTACGTTTGTACGCGCGGTTTGTATATCATTTCCGTTTTTGTTGAATCCTTCTTTATTTGCCTGGATATTTCAAAATCCAATATCTTTCATTTTACAAGGGAGATGTGATATGGTTGGATTACAGAGAACCTCATGTCTGATATTTGAATCGGACATTTTGATATAACTTCAAGAAAAGTTGATGCTATACGAGGTTATTCCATTTGATTTTCAGAGTATAGTTAATCATACATTTTTGTAATTGTTCGCCAAATTCTAGAAAATGCTACGAACTAATAATCAATCAAATCGAAATGTGTACCTAGTATGCTAAACATGTTTTAATTGATTATTATAGGCCCGTCTTCTAAATTCATCAATGAAAAGTAGTTTACACTTTATCTAAAAATAAAATATGGAAAATTAAAACATGTTATGTAACATAGTTGCTTTCATTTAACTCACAAAAATGAGCGAGCCAGCCTGTGCATGTGATTGATATTAGTCGAATTTGGGTGTTAGCCGCATTTATATGATTTTTATAAACAATTTATATATGTGGGATAATAGGCTAATCGGCCGATATTGACTTAGGTCTGCTATATTACCCTTTTTATGAAGTATAATAATTACAGCATTATTCCATTGGGAGGGTGTTGTGCCCTTCAAAAGACACGGATTGGAAAGTTTTTGTATTAAACGTAATAATGTTAAACCTCCCTTTTTGATGGACTTAATTATCTACTATCTACCATCTCCAGGTGACTTCATATTTTTTATTTCTGGAAGGGCAGCTGTGAATTCGTCCCTTCATATATCCGGTTATATACGGATCCCGAATTTTGGACTGTGGATATTTCAGAATGATCGATAGATTCCGAGTTTCTTTTATAGAGCACAGCGTAGATATCGTCTCTACTGGTTTTTGTTATACCGTATGCGTCTATTAACATCATATGTTTCCTTTTCCTAGAGCTAATTTCCATCGTAGAACTTTCACGCTCTTATTCTGTTCTGTCCCCTGTCTATATGATCGGTATTGTATTCTCTGATGTCTTTTCTGGTCGCTTTGGAAATGTCTTTGTTTAATTGTCGTAATGCTGCACTATTTTTTGTGTGCAGATCTTTCATTTTCCTTCTTGCGTTCATAAGGTTTTTCATCTCTGGACTGAGTGTATTTTTGTTGTCTCTATTTTTGTTTCCGCTTGGGCATTCCTTTGCAGCTTCTTTTATTGCGTCATTTATACGTGTATTTAAGTCTTCGACATCAAGCCGTTCCTCTTCAAAGTTCTCTAGTTTTTTTAATTTTGATGTATCAATTCCTGTAAATTGTATTATTTTTGATGAGGCAATTTCTTTGTCTGACCTTTCTCTATCATGATCGCCCTTTCTCTAAACGTATTTATCACAATTTTCGCTCAAACCATTCGATGATCGCTGTCTACAGAGAACCTGTTATGTACGGTGACGTCTTTGATTAAACTTTTTCTGCTAGAAATTATGAAATCAATGTTATTCTTTGTAACTCCGCCGGGACTTTCCCATGTCAATTTACCTTGGTCGCTTCTTTTAAGGAAAGAATTCATCTCATACAACCCATGATGCATCAAAAAGCCCAGAAGCATATGTCCTGTGTTGCCCCTTTCTCCATATCCATAAGGATCAACGGCTTTCTCAGCTTCATCAACTTTAGGCCCAGTTTTGCGTTGAAACCCCTTACCACAAAGGTGTATTGTGTTGGGTCTTATTGCATTACTCTATAGACGTCTACATAGAAGATAACCGCTTCATCATAATGTTATTCAGTAGTTGGTACGTATAACTAGATAATTTTAATGTTGTAGCTCTCATTCATTTTCAGTATGACATAGAAAACCATTGGACATATGCTTGCGATTTTAAGGATTTGTTGTTTATGCGTTTTATGTATAAAGAAACTGACTCCTCCATCTGACGTATCATATTCTTCTTTATAGTGTAGCAGACGGCCCGATTTGAGATCAATCTGAGTTTCGCCCTTTCTTCGGACCTCACTAATTCCCAAGATGTCCCATTCAATCTTCTCGAGTTCTTCCTCTAATTCAACGATCTTCTGATCCGATGACATTGTTCTTATATTGTACGTGGCGCTATGCAGGTTTCTTCTTTCATGGTAGCCGGCTCTATCCCGGTGATTCTTCGCACCCTTCTCTCGTAATCTTGTCTGACCGCTACCGTAGCCATGGATAGCTGAGCCGCCGGGGACTGAGGGGCCGTTGTGTGTTTTGTGTTATCTCATAAGATTTTACGGGGTTTTGGGGTTTTTAGTCAGTAACCCTCCCTCGCTAGCCAATGCGGATTGGTATAGGGGTTTTAGGGGTGTGGAATCTCCTCCCTTCCCGATGATACAGTAATACCGCTGTTACTCGGCCGCCGAAAGCCTTGTCAGTTATCTAGCAGTAATACCGAGTGGTTCAGGTAATCACTACTCGTGCAGGTGAGGTTGACATTTGAACAAAGGACCTTTACCCTTTCTTACCTTCGTCCCTTGCCTACCTCCGTATACTCACATCGAATTAAGTATTGCATTTTCTATTAGTCGTGTTCAACTCTCAGAAAGAAAGAGGTTGGTCAAAATTATTTTAAGGTTCGTCTTCAATTTTCAGAAATATTTTGAATTCCTATGTTTTTCTTCGATATCACTTCAGTTTACTCTATATTTTCATAGTTATGTTCAGCATACCAAGATAATTGAGGCGATCATAAAATACGGATTGGACTACATTGGGTTTGTCTTACATGTTGAATTCCGAAATCTTATATTGTTTTTGGGTACTGCAGTAATATTAATAGAACCATAATATTTAATCATATGTAGGGAATTCTGGAAACATTTTATAGTTAAACTTAAATTTATCTACTTTATAAAACAAGAGAGTATATTTTTGGAAATTTTAATAAGGTCTCATCAGATTAACTGCGAAATAAGAAATGCAATATTGGCTACCGTATTTTCGTGACATAACAAAACACGTGCTAGTAGAAACAACCTTCGCATTTAGAAATAACTTAAGGCTCTATCAGCTCAATCTGCTCCAGCGACATACCGATTCAAATAAAATATCCACAAGCAGAGTGAAAAGTGGCATAAACAAAACATTCACGGAATAATTCTCTCTCTCAATTAAAAACAGGTTGATAAGCTGAATACTCTTATCCAGTGATATAAATCAAAATTGTTGGGAGGAGTAATTAATGTGTTGCGCTATTGTTAAGCAAAAATTTATTTTTGTACTATTTTTCCATCTCCGCACTGCGACAATAGCAAAACGATAGGTTGAAATATACAATGAAATGTTTTCTACCAACCTTGATGTAAATATCTAATAATAATAGTAAATTGAGATTTAATCACGAGAGTTCGGCATGTCTATTAATAAGATGCATTGACGAACTAATCGCTCATTGGTTTGGCATCTATTATAATTTGTACTCGATATAAAAGCCAGAGATTGCTGACCTAAATACTAGTTGTAAAATTGATTGATGATTGGCAAATGGCTCGACCGAAACCACCAAAATGGCAACCCCAAACCGCCACATACGATTATAATTATGGCGTCGGAATAAACTTCTACCAACCCATGGTTGACTATGTAGAAGAGAAAGGCAAAAGTAGAGGCGGAAAAGTCGACTTCCCCCACCTTCCCTGGACTGACGAGCTGGGTCTGGACCAATACAATCCCCTTAATATCAAGAGCTACTCTCAAGATGATCTATCGAAAGTAGCACGTAACGTGGAAGCCAGTGCTAGAGAAAAACTAAGGAACTTCAAATCCTGTGCTAGTTCAAGTTTTGTGCTCAGCAAGTCAGTATCGGCCGCAACAATAACACAAAAAGTGAAAAAAATAACGAAACAAAAGCAAGCTTTAGTGAAAGAAATCGATCAATTGAAAAACAGAATGTATGAAGATCTGGAAAACTTCAATCCCGATATGGACAAAAAGCTTGAACGAGAACTGTTTGCCCAACAGAAATATTTGAGAGGAAGATCAGCTAAACAAATTGAAGCTCAGCTACTATCTAAGAGTAATAAAGTGATTGCCGAAGCTATTGAACATGATATCAAGCAGTATCAAAGAGAACAGGTTGTCAATACACATGATTATAGAAGTCATTTGACATTGATGGATAAACGAATGCAAACGCAACTTGAAGAAAGCTTTACAAGGCCTTTGGATACCTTAAGTCATGAGCTGAAAAGTTTCGACAAAAGATCGACAAGTTACTTCATTGACAAAAGGTGACCATACGATTGTTGTGTGTTTGTTTTTCAAGTGAGTACGATTATAAAGGGCGATGCATTCATATGAGAGACATTTAACATCTATTTATATATTCTAAGTAGGTAGTTAAGATAAAGCCCGTGCAAAGACATGCCAAATCTATTTATATAACACTATTCAAATTAAATGCATCTCATAACTGATTTAAAGCAAATAACAATTCATTATTTATTTGAAAGCTATACCTACCAGACTAAATAAATTTCATACATTAATCGGACGAAAAGTAAACTTATCTCATATAATATCGATGCTATAAATAATATAATTAATTATATGTTACAAACATTATTGCAGCAATATACGGATTGTATAGATGAAATATAGAGCATTATTCTATAGATCAAAAACTTTTATTTTTATAGTCTGCAATGAAATTTAAATGATTGCGAATTGAAAATAATAACTAATAGCTGATTTTGTACCTCTGATATTTTTTTATTCTACATAATTTGTCTTCCTTAATTATTATTCCTGTTTATCCACATTTTCAAAGAAAATGTATTGGTTAATCGAAGGAACCTTATAAATTAAAATATTTCTAGAACAACTATTTACCCAAATTACGATAACAACTTCTCACCTTTCTGTGAAAGATAGAAAATTTAAATGTTCTATTTTCCTCCATTGCGCTGAGGTGAGTAATGCATAAAATCCCGGTTCGATTCCAGTAAGCCGTAAAGATTTTCAGGAAGCTATAAGGTGGGCACCTTATTGAAAACACCGGCAAACAACCACGAGTAATTTTGTCTTTCAAGGTCTCTCAATTTGTAAAATGAAATGCTAAACAAATATATACGAAAGATCGCCAACATTCTGAAAGAGTAGGGAACTTCAAGAAGAGGAACCTATTTCTATGTACAGGAAACGAGTTCGCTGTAGTCAATACTTTTGTTGTGAAGTTGATCAAAATGATCTGCCCGGAATAAACGTTTCGCTCATGTTCGTAAAATTCTTACGTTTTCTTAATCAAAAAAGAGTAAAACCACCTACTTGTTACTGTTATAGTTAATAATTAGCTTAACAAATGTGATTTTATACCAGGAACTCAAAATATTGAATTACTTAGAAAACTGATAGCGATAGGGAATCGAAGTAGGTATTCTAATTTGTGGTAAAATGTATCAACAATTGATTGATGAAAAATAAATATTCTGTTAAATATATCTGTTACCACCCGCCCATTTGGACCGTTTGTGATGATAATAAAGATAACATAAGTACTTTTAACAAATCCTTCATTAGCGACTAGGTAATTCCACAAAAAATGTATGTTCAGAATGCTTTGGCTCATTTAGAAAGCCTCTTTGGATAAAGATTATTTGGGCCATTCAATATAAATTCAACTCTAGTCGTGGATTTGGAGTATGGATGATTATCTGGATACCATGTACATTATGATGTCAGTGCTTATTCAAATTTTAAAAGAACTTCAATGTTATTTTCCAATAATTGACCACTTGCATCACAAATTATTATAACAGCATTATAAATATAAATATCATTTCTGAAAAGTCAAAATTCATTCGATGTTTTTTTTATTTAATTTATTCTGTTAGATAATTTCAAAATGTCCGCAAATAGAATTTGTTTCGATATACTGTTTGGATGATTCTCATTATGTATTTCCATAGCCAAGAAAGTAGATGACAATCATCCAAAACAGAAAAATGTTTTAGTTAAGATACCTATACCAAATTCGATAAATTCACGCATGTTATATGTTGGCAATGTCTGCCAGCCGCAAAATGGATCTATTTATATCATCAAAGTGTAGCTAATATTCAGTAATGGAATTAGGAACGTAAACACAAAGAGCAATTATATACCTTCTTCTTTTAATGGAATGCCCAAAATACACAGAGCTTTTGCAAAGTAGTTAATCATTGATTGTTTATCAAAACATCAGGGTTTTGATACACAAAAGCATTTTTTACAATAATACATATTATACGAATAGCTACATCTGGGAAATTACTCAAAACCAAATTAATTGTATAGTATTTTTATTTATTGAATCTTACTTATTTTCCCTATTTACCCTACCTACCCTTAGCATTGATGAAACTTGTGAAGGTATCATATACTTCATTGAGAAACAAAAAATATTTTGCTGTTTATAATATGCTGAAATTTAATTCTGATTATCAAAACTTTCAGCAAAGCTACCAGCATTGAAATTGAACAGCTCAATGCTCGTGTTGTTGAAGCTGAGACCCGCCTCAAGACCGAGGTTACCCGCATCAAGAAGAAGTTGCAAATACAAATCACTGAATTGGAAATGTCCTTGGATAGTGTCAACAAGGTGAACATCGATCTTCAAAAGACCATCAAAAAACAATCGTTCCAACTTACCGAAATCCAAGCCCACTACGATGAAGTCCAACGCCAATTACAAGTCACCTTGGATCAACTCAGCGTATCCCAGAGAAGAGTACAAGCTCTCACTGCCGAAGCCGAAGAAATCAGGGGCAATTATGAATCTGTAGGTTTTCTCAAATGATTTCGCATATATTTTACTGAATATTTGAAAGAAAATTAAAGCTTAGTTGAGAGCTGCTTTATGTGACAGAAATGATTTTCTTCTCAGGCTCTTCGTGGCAAGAGGCAAGCTGAGCAAATGGCCGAGGAAGCCGGTACCCGCATTAATGAACTTACTACGATCAACGTCAATCTTGCCTCATCCAAGAGCAAGATCGAACAGGAGTTATCTAGCGTGGTTGCTGACTATGATGAAATCACTAAGGAACTTCGCATTTCTGATGAACGTTATCAACGTGTGCAAGTAAGACATTTTCAGATCAGTTGCTAAAAAATTACAAACAGAAATATACATTTTTTGTTATTTTCAGGCTGAGTTGAAACACACCGTGGAAATTCTCCATGAAGAACAAGAACGTGTTGTTAAGATCGAAGCTATCAAGAAGAGCCTCGAAATTGAAGTCAAGAATCTATCCGTCCGTCTGGAGGAAGTTGAAGCTAACGCAATCGTTGGTGGAAAGCGTATTATTAGCAAATTGGAGGCTCGCATTCGTGATATGGAAGCTGAATTGGACGAAGAAAAGAGACGTCATGCTGAAACTATCAAAATCTTGCGTAAAAAGGAGCGCACAGTTAAAGAAGTTATGATCCAATGCGAAGAAGACCAAAAGAACATTGCTTTGTTACAAGAATCTTTAGACAAAGCTACCCAAAAGATCGGCCTATTCAAGAGGCAACTTCAAGAAGTTGTAAGTACCCTTCCCTATCCTACCCTTGCTATATCATGAAAAGTCCCTTATTTTAAATGGAAAACACTTTTAGTTTTCATGCAAAAATTGTTTTCAAAATCGATCTCTTTAGGTTTTGCCCATAAGACTTTACTATATCATCCATATGGATAAGAAACTTGCTATCTGAAAATGCAAAAATAGACAGGGTGATCTATTTGAAACAAACACGATGACGTCATATCTCGCAAATAAGTGTATCTACTTGTTGTCAAAACTAGAGTAGGTTATTGAAGAGATATACAGATCTTCAAAAACTTTTGTTACGAGTCAAACTCCCATCAAACGGTTCTAGATTAGTTTGATACTAAAGTTGACACGTTTGATATTATCGTTACCATAGTAACTTACAAACTAAATTAGTTATATTATATTATATTAAAGTCTTTGGCTATTTAGGTGTAAGTTAGGTACAAATAGACAATAGACAAGGTATTTTCTTGTTTCGTGTACTTTTTTATGGTGGGAGAGTCCACTTTTTCGTACCATCAACCAACCGCTGCCTTATTATTTGTTTAGGTCTGACGTTTATCGTATGTGTTTTATTTTCTACTTACTTAGGTACTTTCATAATGACCTAACATAAACTTAATCATCTTTGATACGTAATAGAAAAGGAAAACTAGACGAAAAAACGTCGATCGAACCTTGTCTATTTTTACCAAAGTAGACTAATCTAATGTTATGAATGCTATTTATAGGAGGGCGTGTCCAGCCAGAGTGTCACCCGCGTGCGCCGCTTCCAGAGAGAACTTGAAGCTGCCGAGGATCGCGCTGAAACAGCCGAGAGCAATCTTTCCCTTATTCGCGCCAAGCACCGCACCTTTGTCACCACCAGCTCAGTGCCCGGATCCCAGGTGTACTTGGTTCAAGAAAGCCGAACCACTGAGATGTAACTGCCCACACATAGCGATTATTAGACTGCCTCATGTGTCACTAATCACATAATCCTTATCGACATATGAAGTAGGAACAAAAAAATATATATATCTATCATTATCTAAAACATTTTTTTTATTTTATCCAAATCTTGCGAATAATTAAATGAGAATATTAAATATACATTCAACCACTCTCTTTGAATTGTTAACCAATCATACCGAAGCATACATATTTTATTTTAGCACTTGTTATACTGTATATTATAAATACATACGATTAAACATAAGCGAATTATATTTTTTTCCAATCGCGTATGATATTTGTTTATAGAAATAAAAATCGAATTTGCAGTTTTCTAGACAGACGATGACTACAATCTTGATTATTTTAACAAGTATATACAATGTACTGTGTATGTTTTGAATGTACTATGTAAGAATAAATTGCTTACAAACATTGCCAATTTTATTATTTTCTCAGGATGAGGAACCACGAAAACTAAATGTCTATACCAGTTTGCCTCAGGAACGTATTCATTGATAAACATACATACTTATAAAATAATTTTCATAAATATAGTTGGGAAAATATATAATCAATCAATCTACCAATTAAATAAATATTTTCCTCAGGAACAGATTTAAAAGATCTATGTCAAGGGCATAAGATATTGTAACGAGTTTGCGATATAGTGTGGACGCCATTACTAGGAAGCATGTAAGAATATTCGTTAATCAGATGGCGGAGCATCTTGATGAGCGCGGACATTAACGGGGCTGGGTGGTAGGACTGTAAGGCACGCTGCTAATGGTCACCGATACATAACAATACGGTGGAGACCTGATGCAAGGTAGAGACCGGCAGTACGGTGCAGTCTGGTGTTGTTGGGTCCCAAGTAGGGGATCATCAACAATAGAAATATATAATGCTCGGTTCAAGTATGGTTGTAAATAGTGTAAGTAATGAATATAAATTGGACATAGTAGTCAACAGTGAAGAGTGAGATGTATAAAAACTTTATAAAAATAATCTCTGATATTTTAGTGTGTAAATAAATAAACATGAAGATAAATAGTTCCCATTCATTTTTATATGAACGTTAAAGTATATTCAGCAGACTTAGCATAGCCAGAAATAAAAGCATAAGGACAAAATAAAATTCTGCATCACTTTCACTTCACTTAAATGTTTCTTTCAAATATATGTCATGTACAGAATGGACACAGTTTTGGCATGAATTTCCAGCTGTTCCTCCATATTGGCCGGGAAACTTTGTGGCTCATGCCGGAAATATTACTAAAATCCATAACTCTATCAAGTCAAGAAAACCTACTTTTGCGTTCCATAGGGAATTTTGGAAAATGAACTAGTTCTAAAACCAAATTTGAGACATCTTCGGTCTGACAAACCACAATTTAAGCGACGTTTCAATCCCCACAGAATGAAGCCAACTGTATGTGTATATAAACCAATTTTTTTCACTACCCCCTACACCCACTACAATAGCTTCTTACTTGGAATTTGAAAATCGAATGTTATTTGGAAAGATAAATTAACGGATTAACGGACGTTGGTGGGGCTCGGGTGCTATGAGTATAAGGTCAAGATTATATCCCGAAACATCGACTAAGTTCGCGCTATTGGTGGAACGTTCGTGGCGTTGGAAGATGTCGGTGGAAAATTCGAGATGGAAAGGCTTGTCTACATATTGGAGAGAATTTGGTGCGAAGTCAGATAGTCCGGGGCAGTCAGCCCGGTGCTGTCGAGTCAGTCAGATAGTGCAGTCGATTGAGTCAGTAAGGTGAATATGGTGGAGATAGTGCGGTGACGATCGGCGGTATGGTGGAGACCAGCGGTCTGGTGGGAACTGGGAGTACGGTGTGGTTGGATCTCTACTAGGGGTCCACCAGCAATATAAATAAATAACGCTCGGTTCAAATACTGTTGTAAATAGTAAATATAAATTGTACTTAGTAGTCGATAATCTGTGATATTTTAGTGTGTAAACTTGAAAATAAACAATTCCCACTCATTTCTATATGCCGTTACAATATGAATGAACAGTAACAATAATCATCTTTATTGATTCAATTAAATCATTTAAATGAAAACAGCTATTGAATATACAATTGAAACAAAATATTAATAAATTTCCACTTATATAGAAGAATATATAAGTGTAAATTTATTAATATTTTATTTCAATTTATCATGGATTTCCATCAAGTATCAGCCAATACAATTTTGTTAAATATACAATTCTTATAAATTGTTTAGTTTGGTTATGAGAAACAGGCGTCTAATAAGTTAGCCTTGCTCAAAGCATCTTCTTCGAAACCAGATAGATTGCTGGTCTGACAATTTATGTAATCTCCCAAACCAATATCAATACCAGAGCAATTCTTGGATTAATACGAAGGTGTCTCTGTGCCACATATAGGTACCTCGGTTGGCTTGTAGAAAAGATCTTTCTTCACGTTGACAGTCAACCCGAATCTGGCCTTCTCCCTGTCCGCGATATTGTACATAAAGAAGTTGAAACTGACATCAGTTTCCTTAACGTGAAGGAACACTCTAACTTCCTAATTGTCATTCGATCCAGCATATGGTGTGAGTCAGTAGCTGTAGCTGCCGAATGCGATAGATGACGTCAATCAATTCATACGGGCCTTCGCATTTTTTTTGAAATTGGGAAGAAGACTCATGTCTAATTTGATCACCAGCAATTTGGATGTTCTTCCCATCTAGACCTATTTCATATATTATGGCTTTCATTTGGTCAACCCTTCACCAACGATTTTTTTTCTGTAGGTCCACAATCAAATTCAACTTCACTGACATTTTGGCATAAGTGTTTGTCCACGATTCGATTCGATGTAGAGGTGTTTTACTGGTTTTGCTTGCTTGTATTGGTCAGCAGATATCTTGGAACATGACTGTCTCTAAGTTTCTTCATTGCTCCGCATTGATTTTGAATGAAACGCCAAAACGAGGGAAAAATGATTTCATCAACACCTCATCAATGGGTAATGCTTCGTAATTAGAGATTGCATATGCCTTGGTCTATATAGCAAAATAATCCATGGCTATTAGGATATATTTGTTTTCTTTTTTCTGGAAACGGCCATGCAATTCCTACAGCTGCCACCCAAAGAACTTCCAATGTTGTACTATTTCATAGGTCTGCTTCCTGCCTACTGACCCAGGGCTGGCTGCACCTACTGCCTACTTCGGGGACCATCGTCTTACTTCCTCAATGCAGTTCACCGAGAAAACGTCTCAACTTGACTCAAAGGTTATATACAGGAGACTACCAGCAATAGGCATTCACTTCGTGTACTTACTTCATGCCAAGAGTGTCTTTCTTGTTGGTACATCCAAAACAGCACTAATTTCAAACATGGGTCGCTCTTCTGACCTGATTTTATTTGCTCGGAATGGGGACATAAAAGCTCCACCTTGGGACCTAATTATCTCTCCAGTTGCTGTTATAAGATGCACATTTGCTGGCAGTATTCGGTAATTGTCTTTTGAGAACTAGCCTCACAATTATTCTAGTTGCAACCAAGCCTACTGCCGAAAAAACATTGACTTTTTCTGGTACCTATATGTTTTATTTTCAAGGTTGATGATAACCCCCCATATCTACCCGCTCTAGTTCTTCGACGTACCCAATTTCGCTGTAGTTCCAGCACTTGGGCTCTCGTCTCCCTGAGTGATCTAATTTATTTATTATCATAAAGTTTTTTCTTCTTCAGTCGCTTCTATACAGAGCTCTTGTCATAGCTGACTTGCGAACTCATACATCAACGCAATAGCATGTGCTTCCTTCAGTCTGTCTGCAGCTCACTCTGTAAAATGTCTGCTGCATCACCTCATATCTCGGAAATTAACGCAACGGCCATTTTTGTTCTTTATTCTGGCCTCAAGTATTGCTTGAAAATATTATATTCGTAAACCAAGAATAGTAGCTTAATTTCTGAAAGTCAAAACGAAAAACAAAAATGTTTTCAATACAAAAACAAATAACTGCATCTAACATATAACGTTCTTGAACTCTAAAGTCTAAATGGGTCACAATGACTGAGTGGGCTAAGGCGCTGGAAGAGCGTTCGTAGCTTGCCACAGCTCATCGTGAGCGCGGGTTCGAATCCCGCCTGAGCCATGGTTGTTTGTAAACTGGACCCTGTAATAAATGTACTCTTGTTATGTTTAATGTACTTTATTTACGGTTGAGACGTTACAATTGTGGAAGATGCCACAGCCATCTTTTTGTGTAGCTGCCAGGCGTTCCCGCTAGGTGGTGTATATGTTTGATCATGACAAATGACAAGTGCTGTTGGCAAGGATGTTATAAGGAGGATCATGACATCTTCACTTTTTTAAAACAATATAAAATAATTTGAGGTATAAAAATACGGATACAATGTTTAGGCAATATAATCCTTAAGATAGCCGGGTCGGGTAATTGTACATCTACTACGAGTAGTTGCTCGAGACGTTGGAGCGTGTTTTTCCGGTGCTTCGGGATTTGCTGCAATTTCAGTAGGAAGCTGTTGTTCTATTTCACGAGTTTCGCCGAAGGTGTTCTTATTTTCGCGATTCGTCTCTTCATTGTGAGGGAGTTCGTCGAAATAGTCTGGTGTGTGTTTAACTCTAAATTTTTCATTTTGATCTCGCTTGAGGTACTTTCTGTTTCGCGTTAGTATTGTTCCAGACTCTTTCATGACTTCGTACGGTCGCGGTTTGTCGCTTTTATGAATGACTAATCCGGGTTCCCAAGTCTTGTTTTTGTTCTGTATTCGTACAGTTTCACCTGACGATAGTTCAGGGAGATTTCGTGATCGTTTATCATGGAAGTATTTCTGTAATGTTTGTTTTTCGGCTAGCTTGTCTCTGATCGATTCGTTTTCGGGATGGCGATACTCTAAGAAATCAGGTAGCACTCCACGTATATTTCTGTTAAACATTATTCTGTTCGGAGACTCGATACAATTAGAGATCGGTGTGTTACGGAGCTCCAGCAACGCTAAATACGGATCCTTCTTGTCCTCTTTCGCTTTTTTCAACATTTTTTTCACTGTTTGTACAAAACGTTCGACTAGCCCGTTACTTCTCGGATAGGTAGGGCTCGACGTTGTGTGTTCAAAACCCCAAGCTTTAGCAAATTCCTTGAATTTTTGGCTACTAAACTGCGGTCCGTTGTCAGATCTAACTATCTTTGGTATTCCGTGTCTCGCGAACAGATTTCATCATTACTATCGTCGTTTTGCTCGATTCATTTGTCAGTGATCCTATCTCTACATACTTAGAGTAATAATCGACCATTATTAGATAAGGCTGTCCTTGCAAATAGAATAATTCGACGGCTATTTTCTCCCAAACATTACACGGTACTTCGCTCGAAATTAATGTTTCGTTCTGGTGACTTTTTTCGAATTTCTGGGAAACTGCACAATTCATGATCGTGTCTTGAATTTGTTTATTCATTCCCGGCCAGAAAACTATATCGCGAGCTCTACTCTTTATCTTTTCGATACCCATATGATTATAATGTAGCTTGCTAAGGAATTCTTTACGCATTCTGACACAGTTATTCTTAAAAAGTAATCCATCTGACTCGAGAAGTTCTGAATGGTAAGTGTGATACGGCTTGGCAGTCTCAGGTACGTCTTTGATTTCTTTCGGCCAAGTCGTACGGATCAGTTTAATTACTGTTTGTAACTCACTTTCGGTTTCAGCTACGAACTCTACCTTTTTTTTGTCGCTCATGCTTTCGGACAACACAATATTCAAAATGTGCGTGTTTATATCACCGTCGTCGTTCATTTCTGTCAAATGCGCACGCGACAGGCTGTCTGCGATTAACAAATCTTTGCCGGGTTTGTAAGTGATCTCGGCATCGTACGATTGTAACCGCAAACGCATTTTTTGGAGCCTTACAGGAATGTCAGCTATCGGTTTTTTCGAGATAGGTACCAGAGGCATATGATCGCTCTCTAAAACTATAGGCTCTCCTATTATATATTGGTGGAATCGCTCGCAACCATACACTATCACATACATTTCTTTCTCGATTTGTGCCCAGGCTTTTTGGCACGTCGTGAACGCTTTTGAAGCATAAGCTATCGGTAGATTATTTTGTAAGAGAACTGCTCCTACTCCCGTTCCACTGGTGTCTATGCTCAGCTTGCAATTGGCGTTTGTATCATAATACTGTAGCACGGGATTGCGAGTTAGTCTCTCTTTGATCTTTTTAAACGCGACTTCATGTTCTTTTACCCAATGAAATTCCACTCCTTTTTTATCATTTCTCTCAGTGGAGCCGTTACGTCGGATACATTCGGAATGAATTTGGCTACGTATGTTATCATGCCTAACAATCTTTCGACCCCTTTTGTGTCAGTCGGTTTCTTCATTTTCATGACAGCTTGAATTCTATCAGCAACTATTCTGATACCTTCGTTTGTGAAAATGTGACCCAAAAATTTTACATTACTTCTTCCGATTTTACATTTCCCGAGATTGAATTTGACACCGTTTTCACGAGCTTTTGCGAAAACTTGCTGCAGGATTTTGTTATGCTCTTCGTTGTTTTGTGCCCAGATTATAATGTCATCAATATAAACTTCTCCATTCGGAATGTCGCTAAAAATCTGTTTGTATAGTCTGTGAAAGATCTCGGGAGCCGTTTTAATACCGTATGGTATACGCAGGAAGCAATATCTACCAAAAGGTGTTTGGAAAGTGGTAAGTTTTGAACTCGCTTTCGATAACTCAACTTGCCAAAAAGCCTTGGACGCGTCTAGAACTGTAAAAATCTTCGCGTTAGTCATCTTTGAAGCTATTTCTTCAAATGTCGGTAATTTGTAGTATTCTCTGAGCAGGCACGAGTTCAGGTACTGAGGGTCTAAGCAAACTCGAAGCGAATTATCCGTTTTTTTCACAAGAACAACCCGATTCTCGAAGTCTGTTGGCTCGTCTATTCGCCTGATAATTTCGTCCCGTTCCATACCCTTAAGTTCAGATCGATAAGCCTCTAATACTTTGAAAGGTACCTTCCTGCAAGGTTCAATATTCCCTGCATATCCTGGCTTCATTTTGAAATCGTAAACGTACCAGAGTTTACCGATGCCTTCGAACAGGTCTTTATTTTCCTGTATTAAACCTTTTGATCCCTGAGTCTTATTTAAGCTTATATTCGCTACTCGAGTTAACAGTTTCAACTTTATAATGCTCGGTAAACCCATGAGCGGTGTCGTTTTTTCGCAATCAACTACGTAGAATACAAGATTTTCTGTTTTACCTTTAACTTCGCACGCCAATTCTACTTTACTTACGACAGTGAGTTTAGATCCGTTGAAGTTTGACAATTATTGGCCGGTAGCTTCGAACTGTTTTTTCGGACCAACTTTCCGATACTCGTTTAATCCGATCACATTTGCTCCGGCACCCGTGTCTAGTTTAAAAGATATTGCTTTCCCGGTTTCAGCGAATACTATTTTCTCGTACCAATCAGAAGTTGCGCGATTACTACCTGTTACATTTCCTAAGAAAATTGTATCTGAATCTTTGGTTACCGCGCCTACCTTTTGGCGGCTACGACATACCTGCGCAAAGTGATTGTACCTATTGCACGCTTTGAATTGCTTATTGAAAGCTGGACATCTATTCGCTTGATGTCGATACCCACATCATTTACAGGACGATTGATTCAGCTGCTGCTGATTTGACTGTCCGTTGTTCTGCTGCTGCGTATAGGTTTGTTGTCGTCTGGGTGGCTGGTCTTCTCTGCTACTCTGCTGTTGATACTGCTGCTGTTGTCTCAGCTGCCCTCGGCCTCTGTTGCCACGCGGCTGGTTGCGTCCATGACAGGTCCATTGTTGTTTTTCTTTTTGTTTTGTTTGGACGACATCTATTTACTCGGTCGTTTTTAATGTTTCAATTCGCTGATTGGCTAGTTCGGCCGCTTCTACACAACTGCGTACACCTGTCGAAACTCGGGTTTTCTTCTCGGAGGAGCCGATCCTTTACCTGTGTGTTTCTTATGCCACTGATCATGCGATCTTGGATCAGACTGTCTTTTCAGGGCCTAAATGAACAATCTTGACTTAATTTTTTCAGTTCCATCAAGAAATCCTCGAACGATTCATCCAGTTTGTGGTTTCGCTGCAAAAACACATGTCGACACACACTTTCATTCTTCTTGGACACACAAAAGTTCTCGAATGCTTCCAGGACTTTGTCGCAGTCTTTCGCGTCCTCTACACTGAGCTCGAACGTGTCGTACTTTTCATGTGCCTCTTCTCCGATGGCGTGAAGCAATATGGCTATTTTCACTTCAGTAGCTTTGTTATTCGATTCCGTGGCTAGCAAGTATATACCGAACTTTTTGAACCACTTCTTCCAGTGTTCTGAAATATTCCCACTAAATGAGAGAGGTTCTGGCGGCTTGCGAGTGCTGCGCCATGTTTTCTTCGTTGCTTTCTCTTCAAGCAAGTGCTTCGTCGATTGAGCGATTCTCGTCGTTCGTCAATTCTTCTAGGGTTACTGTGGCGTCTATTCTAAGTAGTGTCGAATCCAGACTGCGCCAAGTAATAAATGTACTCTTGTTATGTTTAATGTACTTTATTTACGGTTCAGACTTTACAATTGTGGAAGACGCCACAGCCATCTTTTTGTGTAGCTGCCAGGCGGTCCCGCTAGGTGGGGTATATGTTTGATCATGACAAATGACAAGTGCTGATGGCAAGGATGTTATAAGGAGGATCATGACAGACCCGTGCACAGGTATCCTGTATACCTCTTCGTGACTGTATGCTAGATATTAAAAATAAAAAAATAAAATTTAAAAAAAATTCTAAAGCAAAACAAAAAATTATCTTTTGTACCAACATAGATAATTAAATAAAATAAATAACGTTCTTAATAGTCCTTGAACCCAAATCTAAAATTATTCATCTGAAACCGCTCCTTTGGAGGATGAAACATGATAATGATATAATATTTTATTCTTCAGCGGCCGAGCGTCTTAGAGAGGAACAGCGCTATGAGAAAAGTGAGATGGTACAATGATCCAGAGATTGTAGAGATAATCTGTTACCATATTAAACATTCATAAGAATGTATTAGAAATATGATAAGAATATAATATTTTATTATTCAGCGGTCGAGCGTCGTAGAAATGAACAGCGGTATGTGAAAGGTGAAGTAACACTAGGATTGAAAGATTCATTGTAAAGATAAACTGCTACCGCAGAGCCATCACGCATCTCATGTACCTACTAATGCTCCAAATGAAGTAAGAACTAAAAGGCCTCCAAATACATGTAGTTTATTCGTATTTTCTATAAGAAAAAAGTCAATTTTATCCATTTAAATACATTAAATATTAAAAACACCGACATGTTTTGAATCATATTACCTCTGTATTATTCCCGAATAGTAAAGTCCAAAATATAAAAGAAAAAACAATAATATAACGAAGTAAGTAGTTGTAATTGTTTCAGCTACATAGATGATATTGATAAGCGATAAGTGCGAAGACTTGTTATTTATGAAATTATATCGTGGTTGGCCAAAAATTAGGTTCAACTATTTGACAGTGAATCATTTATTATATAAATAAAAAAAATAGAATTATAAAAATAAATTTTATCAAAGCATAGATGTTTCAAAGAGAAAAGTGAGAATTGGGAGAGTAATGGGGGGTATAGTTTACATTTTTTCTTTATAAGTTAAAATATTGAAAAACATACCATTATAGTTATCTAGATGACTACAACAAATCGTATAGTTGAAATATTAGAACATTCATATGCAATAGAAACATGAAAAGAGAATATTTTATTCAGCAGCCGAGCGTCGCAGAGAGGAACAGAGTTACGAGGAAAGTGCGAACGCACTACAAGCGGGGAGATCCGTTCCAAAGATAAGAGCGAGAAATAGACATGGTTGCAACTGCCTGTTGTATGAAAGATTCTCAAATAATATATATTTTTTAATGTACCTACCAGCAAGCGATGATTTATAGAAAGAGACGGCAGAAAATAAAACAAAGAAATAGATTGATGTGTTTATTTGCTATAAAAAACAGGTCTACCGAATTTGTGACTAATATCTGGACCAACATGCTCTTCCCTTTTCCATTATCGGCAATCGTTAATTTTGCAAATTTATTGAAAACTAAAAAATCTCTCAAGCTGACCGTTCATTTGATAAAACATATTGTATAAAATGTTGCTCTGATTAAATGATGATGTAGCGAAAATCATACTGTTTTAGTCATCTAGTTTTTCTCAACGAATTGTATATCTTAAATATCCATATATATATAAACATTCAAATGTATTAAAAACGTGAAAAAACAATATTTTATTCAGCGGCCGAGCGTCATAGATAGGAACAGAGCTACGAGAAATCTGGGAATGCCCTACAATCGGAACGAATCGATGACAAAAGAAGACTTTCTGTGAATTTCGCATAACTCAGGAATGCTTGGAGAGAAGAATCAAGCAATTATTAGATTCATCACGCATCTCAGCAAATTCAAAATTTATAAGTTTATACTTGGATTACAAGATATACGTAACCATACTTAAAAGTTACAGTAAATAAAATTCAGAATAGTACAGGACACCAGATCCTAAATCTTTAAACCATATACCTACCTTCGGTTTAAATTTGGGTAGATCTGAAAAACTACAACGAAATGTGATGAAAATATCAAAAATAGATGACGAAGAAACACTGAAAAAAGAAGACCTCCTACCAATATATTTTAATAATAATATCTGGCACATGCATCGTCCTTGTGATTCGTTCCTTCTTATCAGCGTTTTTTGATCCATCTGTTGAACTGTTTGTTTTTTCAATTGTTATTTCTGATTGATACATCTTTAAATCTATGCCAAATAGAAAATACCTACTTGTGTTTCAGTCAATTTTTTAAAACAGATATCATATTGTATAAAGTACTACAATCAATTTTAATCGTTTGACATTTTCCAAACTTGATTGTAAAATAATGCATTTCCTTTTCACACCAATAATTCAACCAGGTGGCATCTTCTTCACAAAAGTAGTTAAAATCGGCCCATCCATACTTGTTTTGGTCAATGAAATTTGGAGTTTTGTATAGAAATCCCAGAAATTCTTCAAATCCGTCTGGAGAAAAGATGATTTTCTTGCCTTCTATTTCATTGTTTCAATCACTTCAACATTTTCATGATCTGTTTTCTTGAATCGTTCAGGATTGGTAAGGATGCCTGATTAGTTCTACAAACAAACTGCATTTCTACAATGTTTTTGCTAGACATTCCAAACTTGTGTAAAGCCACATCATAGTCATCAGGAACATGCGCATTACTCAAACAATATTATTGATGCAAATATTATTGTTGCCTCAACTTAGCTGTAGTGTTTTCTATCTAAACCTAACCGTTTGACGTATATTTTTTCTCCTTTCTTCCTTAGTACTTTTTGTATCAGGTAGATCTAATGTAATGTTAATGCAATTCTTCTTCATAGAAAGCGCCCCTAATTGATAAACCTAACAGATATTCAAACATATAGGAATGATGAATGATTGAATGAATATTCAATGAAAGTTTGTAAATTATTTTCCTCCATATACTTATGAGCTGATAAGCTTGCGATCGTTGGAGAGAAAAAGATCACATAATGTTGAAATTATTTTATGTTCCAAAGGCGAACAATGAAAAAAAATCCCGATGGTCTTTAGTCAGCGGAAAGGTAAATTTTTCAAAATTCATTGAAGTGAAATTTAAACAACCTTTTCATTGGTATACATACATGTTATTACATAAAATTGTCGAATGTGTGATAGCCTTGCGGTTAAAGGTTTTTGTTTTGGCTGTTGAATATAAAGCAGACAGGGTTCGAGTTCCACTTCAAGGCAGAATTTTCTTTTTCGCCTATTTCTTTTCAATAAATATACTATTTATATTTTTAATCAGGGTCTATATTAAGATCTCCAGAAGTTGGGTCAACTCTCTGGATCACATATACAATTAGGTGTCGAAACCGATAAAGAACTAAAAATATTAACAAAATACAGCTCAAAATATAATTTCAACGTCAATCCAACGCAAATTGTTATGGTGGACGTGGCAGCCGTTGCAGAGAAAAAGGTAAATTGAAGGAGCGGTGGATGAAATACCAACAAACAAGAAGAAATAGGTCACAAGCCGAAAAATGTGAACGATATATTTGTTTGCTATAATACTGACAGAGACAGAAATAAAATAGACAAAATGGCACCTATAGGGTACAAAAAACACTAGAAAGACAAATTATTATCAAATTTCCCTTAGATTCAATCATCATAAATAAATAATCGGCAGTAACATCATCAGCTGTTCTCGTCAATCATTGTGATTGACAGACGGAGGAGACTTTGGATGATGGAGCTCGAAAAGATGTAGAAATGCATATCCACCATTTCAAATAAAAACCGGTACAATATCGGCAACAAATTCCTTATAAGAAATGTAGATTTGGTTGCCTTTCGGCCGAAACGAATAGTGGCGTATGCCGCACTACATAGAAAAAGAAGCTCTTGCACTCATATGAGTATGATATCTAACTTAACAAATATTGGAATACAGATGGATACATCCAAACGGAAAAATAAACAGATAAATAGTTGAACTTTTCTGACTTCGTTCATACATTTTAGTTGAACTCCGGTTTTTTCTTTCTGCTTTGTACATTTTTTTCATGCATTATTGTTGATTTCTAGTGATTCATTAAATTTCTTATTGATAGATACAGACAGACGAATAAATAAACAAACCAACAGTTTCACTTCTGCTACGTTTCTCATAATTTTTTCAATGTCTCATTTGAATTTTTATTGATAGACAATTGCTCTTTGTCGGAATATTAATTAACGTAATCGTTTAACTGCAATTCCTCATCGTTTCTCTAATTTGTTGCCTCGACTCATCTGTTGAAATTCAAGGTTTGTTTCTTCTTGATATCTCAAAATATTAAATCCCTCTAATTTTTCCTGGCTTCCATTGGTATCTATTATTATGATAAACCTTGGAATAAACCATTTGACCAATATTGCAATTGATTTGGAAGATACAAAATTATTGTCATTATGTCGATGTTCTTTTTCTCGAGATGGTAACAGCAGGTCAACAGATGTTCTCACTTTTATTACTAATTAGGTAGTATTCCTACTGGAGGTGTTCCCTTTGGTGCATAATCATTTGGATTGCACGGTAAGTTTATAACAAAGTCTTCCTTTTCAATTTTCTTCAAGGATCGCTTGAATGTATCAACAAACTTTTCCACTTTTCCTGTGTACTGGAAATGGTGTTCTTAAGTGTTCGATTCCGTTCTGTTTGCAAAACATTTGAAAATCTTCATTGCAAAATTGAGTTGCATTATCAAAAACGAGAGTGGATTTCCAAATTATACAAAAATGTCTTTCAATATTTTGATGATGAATGCAGTTGTCTTCCATGCTCGCTATTTCAGGCCATTCAGAGTAAGCATCAACAATAATGAAGAAAAAATCTCTTCTTATTGGACCTGCAAAATCTACGTGGAGTCGCAATACGTGTAGGCTATGGTGAGAATGAAGTTTCTTGTGGTAATTTTGTTGTTTCAACACCACTCGAACATTTTCGACAAAATCTTGAATTTCGGCATTAAGATTTGTCCAGCAAACATAGCTACTTGCTAAAGATTTCGCTCTCTTTACCAAGATGTTCTCTGTCTGACTGATGTAGAATACAAAACAACACTTAAAAAAATAGTACTAAGATGCGTTCTGTGAACATAAAACATCCATCAAGTATTGAAAGGCTGTCTTTTCTATCGTAGAATAATTTGAGTTCTTCGTTCTGTTTTAGCTTTCTTGGTCAGGTACCCTTTTGAACGTATTGGATGATCTCCTGCTGAATCATTTTGTGTGTAACTGGAAGTGGATCGATGGCAGTGTTCAGAACTTGTACCAATTCCGCTTCAATATTCATTAAAGAGATTACATATTCTTCATCTTAACTGCATCAGAGTTAATTAGTCTTGATGGTATATCAGCGTGTCCAAAATCTTCTGTTTTGAAATACTAGATTTCGAAATCGTAGGTTTTCAGAATGAGGGTATACCTACCTTTGTAGATGGTTTGCAGTATGAATATGTATGCCTTCATTTCAATACAAAATTAGCAAAAATTCCCGTACTATGACTTAATCTGTTCCAGGTAAAATTATTCCTCCTGTATGACTCGACAAATTGGTACCTAACGAAGACACAAAATTAGTTCCCGATGCGTGACTACCATGAAATAAATCATAAATGCTCCACAATATATTACCCCCAATCATCTTATATTGTCTTATTTGACCCGTGTAAATAATAGTTAATAAAGGAATGATTAAATATATTTATTGTTAGAAATGTTAAAACATGAATGAAAATAATGTTTAAATGAATTTACCATCATTGCATTTTTATGATGCACGCCAAATTGGATAAGCAACGGCCAATGTCCAATATTTCTTCAAGGAAGTCTGCAACTGTACGGCGTATTCTTTCATCCAGCTGCAAATACGAGGGCGGGTCAATAAGTTCGTAATTTTTTGAATGAAACACCGATTTTTGGATAAAAAATCATTTTATTTTTCAACATAGACTCCGTTGAGCTCTATACACTTTGTCCAACGTTTTTTTATCCATTCCAAAGAATAATATTTATCGAGGTCATCAAAATAGGCATATGTTTGTGAGATGATTTCATCGTTGTAGTCACATCTCTTTCCGCCGAGTCATTTCCTCATTTTCGGAAACAAGAAATAGTCACTCGGGGCTAGATCCGGAAAATAGGCCGGACGAGGGAGCACTTTTTAGCCTAATCCATGAATTTTTGCCATGGAAAATTCAAATGTCGTTTTTTCTTCAGATCCTCATTAAATCGGCCCAATAAATTGGGATAATATTCGCCATTGATTGTTTTACTATTTTGAAGGTAGTCCATGTGGATTATACCGTATGCAGGGCAAAAACTCGTCTTTATTGCGGTATAGGTTACTTGTTTTTTGTCTTGTAGCATGGCAAAAATGGCTGGAAAGATATTAGTTTCATTCTGAGTGCTACCAACATCGACGTGGGTTGTATAAAGCTGCTGAAATTGCGGGTAACAGCTTTTCAATGTTCCATCACCAAAAAAAACTATCTTTTTCTCCAAGGGTCTGATAGATAGATAGACAGATTTATTGAAATAGGATATCCTAGTATACAACTAAGCTAAAAATTATAGATTAAAGAAAGATATGTAGTACATATTACAATAATATAAAATAAATAACAAATATTGGACAACTACATTATAAAATTATTAATAGGATAAGCATAATATCTCAACACAAAAAATTTAACTAAAGTTAACACACACATAATAATTATCATATTTGTACATTCAACACAAATTTCTTTAGTTCGCTTTTGAGACTGTTCGGAGATGGGCTATTTTTAATCACAATTGGTAATTTTTTGAACTGATCAAACCACTTGAAAATTAAAGAGATTATGGTGCTTTAATGATTGGCCCTGTTTATATTTAAATTATTATTATTTCGAGTGAAGTAGTGGTGAATATCATGATGAAAGACAATTCACTGTTTGAAATAAGATGGTCCTTACTTGTTCAACATTTTGTAAATGAATCCTTAACTCCTTAACAAACTTTTTAATGAATTAAATGATTATTATGAATTTTGAATTAGATTAACTCTCAATATGGTTTTGCAGTTTCTTGAATAAATCGAAAACGCTACTACATTTGCTGGAATTGGAGTTCTTCATAACAGCATATAAAACAATAAGTTAGATGTTCATCAAAACTGTCAAACAATTGCATTCAGAAAAATCTATGATTTTCCAATGCATTCGAATCGGTCGCATAATTATTAAGATTTGTTGTCTTATTATTCAGGCACTATTGAAGTTAAAATTAAATTCAAATCACGCGCTTCGCTTTGGAACAAAGGTGTATGGTGTGTTGCCTAACAATAATTGTTACTTCTGATAAAGATAACCTGATCATTATATATTATGTTAAATCGTTAAACTTGATTTTCACTTTTTCTTAAATATTTATTAACTTTAAAACACAATAATAATTAAACATTCAAAATATAAACTTGTAAAACAAAATATAAAATAAAATAAAACTAAACTAATGACTTATGATCTAAACTCAAAAATGAGACTCTCTAAAGAGTAATTCAAAAAGCGTAATAAGTGTGAAGCGCTAGTATTTATACAATAAAAATATCTACTCAGCAAGAATGATAATGACGTCAAAATAATATAATAATAAAAATATAAAACTTTAAATCGAAACCTCTATAACATTTTAAGTACCATCAAACTGGTTAAGAATCCAGAGTTCCACAAGCACAACAAACACATTGACGTATGACGATAGCATTTTATTCAAGAGAAATATTAAATTAAAGATTTTGTTCTAAAGTACGTCTGTTCCGAGGATCAACATGCTGACTTTCTCACAAAGCCGCTATACAAGTCTATGTTCGAGGCACAGAGGAAAATGCTCAAAGTCCTAAGCATATCCAGCATCAAAGGCATCTATTCTGAAGTAGTTGACAACTATATGGACAGTCGAGCAGGTTTCATCGTCCCGATCAGTGACATCCTCGAGGCTCAGACACCTTGTCCATGCAGGCAACACGACTTCTTGGCTATAATTGACACCTACGTGGTGCCAATTAATCAGCTGCATATATTCCCACACCTTTGGCCCAACAGCACCGCCTTGACATTGGCGGGCAATCGCTGGTTTTCTCCAAGTTCAACGGCACCTTCCTGTAGAAGACAACCATCAGGGTTCAGTCACAGTCCAATATAATCTCAGAATGAGCAACAGTAAACTAGAAGCACTGGAATTTTCATGGCCAAGCCGCAATAACCACCAGCATGTTCAGATCGAAGCCGATCTCGCTGTACCCAATGCCCATCTCGGCATCTTCATGTCATGCACATCTCAAAGGGATTTCTCGGTTGTACCCATAGGAATCTTATCACCAAGTCATATAACAGCTGCCAGACTTAGGTACATCTGTACCATTAGATCCCAATCCAGGATTCACTAGTCTATACCGTTGGCCTTAAGCCCACAGCATCTTCACATCCTTCGCTATCCCTCAGGCAATTCCCAGTGACACTCACAGGAAAATAGTCAGTAGTACCCAACAAATTGTCACGCCACCCGGCAATGCAGCACCACGGGATTACATCAGCAAGTGGTCCAACGTCGAGGACCTTCTCCATGATGCCGTCGTAGACTTTTAACGTGCCAGCAACCAGATCCCAGTTGCTCCTGATTATTCAGAAGATGACAGTAGTTACATCGTTTATGCTCTTTAAGGTTAGCGCTAAGCTACTTGGTCTTTAGAAGCTGGATACTATCATAAGATACTGATATCACTCATACTCCTTAACCAACTAGGAGGAACATTTATAGCACCGTGCCTTGCTTTCCTCCATTCTCGTCTGGCTGAAATAATTCCATAGGTAACATGAAAATGAAAGTTCGAAATAAGTAGATCTAAGAGTACTGCTACCCTACTAGTTTTTTCAATCTACGAATCAAGAAAATCACACTAGATAGTTTACTTGCTAGCATATCAATATGGAATAAAGAGTTGAGTTTTTCCTCTAAATCTAAATACATACCAAATGAATATGGTTCATATCAAATTCTTCGACAGATATTGGCAAGAGAAAATCCAATGTTACGGGTCGGGATGGATAGTATTTTCAAGAATTCTTGTTAGTGATTCGCCCTTTTTTGCAAAAGAGACTTTCAGGTATTTCACAATTAAGCAATTTCTGATGGGGGACAATAATTTCACCATCCTAAATATCAGTTTTTATAACTTGTTGCATTCGAGGAGCTGAATTTATTCATAAGAATAACTTATTTTTGGGTAAGGTGAAAAGACAGTTTTATTTTAGCCTTTTCTATATTCTAGATGAGCTTCCAAAAACTTTCAGTTTTAGGCCATCGAAATGGAATAGGTAGAACTCTTGTGGGTTACCTTCTGGCAATATACTTGAAGCAGGTGTTGACGCAGTGTATTTATCTAATGATTGTTAAAATACTGTGGATACAATGAATGAATCATATATATGTTATATGATATTTTATGCGATACCACAAGTAACCAAGTATCCAAGAGTATCAGATTACGAGCAGCAGATATCAGGTTACGTGCAGCGGTTCCCGTTCCCAGGCCAGGAAATCTTGACCAAGCGCTTACCAAACGCCAGCCGAAGGTTACACCGTCCATTCTTGGAAACCAGCGTAGGAAGATGCCAACACCGTGGAACTGCGCTTCTAGAATGGTAGAATCGTCGATGCAGCACCTTAATTTTGTATAAATACAGGGATCTTTTATATATAGTAGAGTGAGTAAGTAAAGTGTGAATTTGTTTTTAAAAAGTCAATTTATTATTTCGCAATATAAAATTGGTGTCAGAAGTGGGATCCTTCTACACGAACAGAACACGGCAGTCCTCACCAGGTGAAATTCATCGGAACATAACGGTCCCAACTATTTGTGGAGGTTCTCAAACCCTTAAAAAAAGAAAAACAGCCTTCAAATATCCCTTCAACCCTCTACTCCAACATTAGGAACAGTGCAAACAACCTGACAGCGCAGTATGTGGAAAATGTTGTATGTACACTAAGAATTATCTCGTTTAAAATTTCTTACTCACTCACAATTTTATTAAATTTATTGAATCGAATTTATTTTCAAAAGATACAGTTCTTTTGTCCAATACATCTCGTTAACAATTTAAACTGAAATTTCAAGAAAATAAGGTGTCATATAAAACGTAAAGGTAAGAAACATTCCAATATGCCAGCCAATGATAATGCAAACAACCCTCCTGCAAACAATGCAAATAATGCAGGTGGTGCGGATGCACCAGTCGTTGAGCCTTATAAACTCAGTTAAATATTTTCCATTGTACCTGAGTACGATGGCAATCAAATATTTCTAAATACGTTCATATTGTCTTGCACCATGGCTCATAATATGGCCGTCGGTAACCAAATAACTTTGTTAAATTTACATATAACAATAAATTGCGCCGTCGAGCGGCGGAACTTATAAACTCTAGAAATCCTAGTACGTGGCACGAAATAAAGTCACTATTAGAAACACATTTCGGAGATTCTCGCGATTTGTTGTCGTTGATACAAGATCTCCAGCGAATTCGACAACTAACCAATGAATCACCACTAACGTTCATCAGCCGACTCCAGACACATGACGCTTCCGTTAACAAGCAGAACTATTCGCAAGAAGAGAAGAGAGCACAGAACCGACTAGCTGAATCAATGGCCCTTAACACCCTCCTAACAGGATTGGAACCGAAATTAGGTCAGATTGTGAGAGCAAGTGAGCCTGCGAACATCCTAACCGCTACCAACCGCATCAGAAGAGAGCTTCAGCGGAATTGCTTTGAGAATCAGAAGTTCCACCAGAATACTAATAGAAACACGAACGCTCAACCACGAAGACCCAGTATAGGCCCTAGCATCAAGCAATGCAACCACTGTAAGCGTACAGGACATACGTTCAACGAATGCAGACAACGGAAAACAGAATTTCGGAAATAATTATAACTCGAACTCCCAAAATCAGATGTCAAGACCCCCGTTCCAACAACAAAATTCGCAACAGGCTGAACCAAAACCTTGGAAACGATCGTCCATGCGTAATTAGGCCGAACCCCAATATAGAAATTAGACCATCAGTGGTTCAACGAAATCCAAACTTCAACAAGCCACAGAATAGAAAATATCACCTTAAATACGATGAATATCAAAACTAATCCTATGAGGATTATCAAGAATCAGAAGAATTACAAGATACCTATGAATCATAAGACGAATATTCGACGAGTATTCGACCAAAGAAATCCGGGTTTTCGCTAGGACCCACCTGCGCCAACAGACCCCCCGAATCCAAGACATGGCCGAGATTCAAGCACAAATTCAGACCATGAACTTGAACGATTACAACCCCAACTTGAACTTTCCGAAATAAAACTTCCTATAGATTCTTTACACAATGTTAAATTAAAAAATCTCCAACATTACAGACGCGACGAAGACTTTTAAATTTTTAGTAGACTCAGGAGCCGGTCTTTCAATTTTCAAACCGACTGCTTGTGAAAAATTTCGACAAAGATCTCTGGAAAATTTTCATCATTCAGGGAATCACTGACCAAAAAATAATCATCAACAAATCGACATTAGTACCTTTTAACGTAAAAGATCCACACAAGGTATATATTTGCAATCTTGACATAGACTTTGACGGTTTGTTAGGTTCAGACTTCTTGGAGCACTATCAGTGCGTAATGGAACTTAAGAATAAACAGCTGGTAACAAATTTTAAGGCGATACCCTCTATAAAGTAGCTGGTTATTCAAGATCCAAAACACAGCCGCAAAATCATCCAAAGAACTCCAAAATTTCCAACATAACTTCCATCGCTCCACGGACGGAACAAGTTTTTAAACTGAGGTGCAGTCTATTAGACACAGAGATAGAAAAGATACGCATACCCAATGCGTTGGTAAAAGTAAACCAACATGGTGAATTCATTAGAACTCCAAAATTTTCAACATAACTTCCATCGCTCCACGGACGGAACAAGTTTTTAAACTGAGGTGCAGTCTATTAGACACAGAGATAGAAAAGATACGCATACCCAATGCGTTGGTAAAAGTAAACCAACATGGTGAATTCATTACCACAGTCATAAATCCGAATGCAATTCCGAAAACCGTAGACTTTCGCCAACTGGAGATTGAACCAGTAGAAAACATCAGCGTCAACCATCTTAGTGAATTTCAATACACCAGAATACCAGAGATAAGACGACAGTTACGACTAGATCACCTGAATGAAGAAGAGACAGAACTTATTACCGAATTATGTATAGACTATTCATACATCTTTTACTTAAAAGGCGACAAACTAACCTTCACGAACGAAATTAAACATACAATAAAAACAACGACAGACAAACCGACATTCACTAAGTCCTATAGATACCCACACATCCATAAGGAAGAGGTAAAAGGGCAGATAAACAAGATGTTAGACCAGGGCACAATCAGACCTTCCAAATCTCCATTATCTTCACCTGTTTGGGTAGTTCCCAAGAAGATGGACGCCTCAAGAAAGCAGAAATGAAGAGTTATCGTGGAATACAGGAAGCTGAATGAGATCACGGTAGACGACAAATATCCGCTCCCGAATATCTCATATAAACTTGGTAAATGCCAATACTTTTCCATCCTTGGTCTTGCATCGGAAAACCGTCAAATAGAGATCGACCCCAAGGATATTCAGAAAACCGCATTCACAGTAGAGAACGGGCATTACGTATTTGTTCGTAAGCTCTTTGGTTTGAAGAATGCTTCTTCTACGTTTGAAAGGGTCATGGACAACATCCTATTGGGTATACAAAACGAGAGATACCTGATAAACATGGATGACATCATCATTCATTCCCCATCCATCCATGAACACATACAGAGGCTGAAAGAAGTTTTAAAGAGTCTCAGGCAAGCGAATATGAAAACAGAACCTGACATATACGAGTTCCTGCAAAAAGAAGTCGCCTACTTAGGGCACTTGGTAACTAGCGAGGGAGTCAAACCGAATCCTTCAAAAATCGAGTGCATAAATAATTTCTCCCTACCGAAGAACCAGAATGACATCAAATCGTTCTTAGGTCTTGCAGGGTATTATCGATGCTTTATCAAAAACTTTGCTAAAATATCAAAACCTCTGACCCGTCTTCTCAAGAAGGATATTCCCTTTGACTAACTACCACCCCTGCCCTCATCTACCCCAATTTCGAGGAACTATTTATATTAGCGACAGGTGCTAGCAATTTCGCCATAGGTTCAGTTTTGTCGCAAGGACCTATTGGAAAGGACCTTTCGATAGCGTATGCTTCAAGAACCCTATGCAAAGTTGAATCCAAATATTCGGTTATTGAGCGCGAATTACTCGCCATTGTTTGGTCCGTCAAGCATTTTCGACCGTACCTGTTTGGTAGAAAATTCATTCTGGTAACTGATCATCGACCCCTAACGTGGCTCTTCTGCGTGAAAGATACCGGAAGCCGATTAGCCCGATGGAGACTCAAACTAGAAGAGTATGATTACGAAATCAGGTGTAAACCGGGAAAGATGAACAAAAATGCGGACGCCCTATCTAGAATTAAAATCAACCATATTTTGAAATTTCATGAAGCTCATCTAACAAAGTACCGAGCCCTAATAGCAACCGAAAAGTCGGACGACGAAGATATTGTGATTACAGATTATGAAGAAAAAAGCACAATAAGATGTATGAAGAGTTCGTCACCTTTGTTGAACGGTACACAAATCAATCTTGATTGATAGACTTCTAATGATCAACTCCTCGATAAGAAAAATAGGAACATTCTGAGCTGTTTCCGACATAAATAACAAGATCATAGAAGATATCTTCGAGGAGAATGCAGACTTTGAGAATTTGAAAATCAATGTGCTTTCCAGTAAGACAGAAAAAAATAGGAAATACTTTATAATTCCATTACCATACAATCCAGATACCATCAACGAATGTGTTTTTGGATCGTTATATTTAAGTCAAGATCTAATTCTACCCGATGAAACCTATTGTATTGAAACCAACGTAGGTCTGCCAATTTTAGAAATTCTATCTTTTATAAATGCCGAAAAAGAAACTAAATTTAAGGTATTCTAAAATGGTACCCAGACCACGGAAAAAGATCAAATTCCCGTCATACTTGTAACATCAAAAGTTACTTTGACCTATCGAGTGTCCAGTTCAAGCGGTGGGTTGCGTTTCGTAATACAATGAGGACCTTCCAACTATTAGCGCCAGGCTCAACACAAATGACAAAACAGGAAAAAATTACGACAGTTTATTATAATAAATTCATAAAATATTTTAATAATATAATTATATAAATAAGCTTACATATAATGGCCTGAAGGGCCGAAACTATCATACAATGGCCTGGAGGACCGAAACTATCAGTCCGATTTTCCCTGGAGCTGCTGGATAGATAAAATTGACTTACAGTTTGGGTGGTGCTGGAAGCAATTCAAGACAACAGTGAGGCACTATCTGCGCTGGCCAAGGATGGTTGGCTCTATATGTTCTAGCGGCGGTCACGTCATCAAAAGGGGCCCGAGAAACCATAAAGTTGTATCAACCAGAAATTGAGTTTGAGGTGCCAGAAGCAATTCTGGCAAGCACACAATGATTGCAACAAAACTGCAGCCAATCACCGCCCAGTAATGGTTGTCTTGGTATGGTCTAGTGGTTGGACCCAACGACTCGTCGGAACCCTTTTTCTTATCAGGTTTTGATAAGGCAACTGCTGACCTCACTGGAGCTCTGAATTCGGTTTTTCAAACCAGGCGATAAGAGACAACAGACTTGATCTCTCCGGTATCCATGAAAATATCAAGAAATAAATTTAGCAGGACTGAATACATTAGCTGGAGACATAAACAATGTCTCAATGATGGATTTGATATATATACATATATATAAAAGAATATTTAGAAACTAAATATTACCAATGATATAAAAGTTAACCAGAGTAGCAACAATCATTAAATAAATAAAGATGAAAAAAAATACAATATGAATATTAACAATGTTTCAATGATATATGGATTCTTCAATTTCAAGATAAATCGGAAAATATAATATAAATTCAATGTACATGAATGAATTAAAGTTTATTCAATTTCAAGATTAACTGGAAAAGATAATATATAAATAATATAACTGAATTATTAATAGATTGTTCGAGATAAAATCATATATTATAAAAATGCAGATTATTTATTCTCTTCTGGTAAAAAAATAATGAACAACAAGCTCATATGCCAGGAATGCTGGCACACGCCAGATGTGGTTTTCAAACCAAGATATATATATATATATATATATATATATATATATATATATATATATATATATGTTGAGTGACATAACTCCAAGATAACTTAAAAAAAACAATTATTTATTAAAATAAAATACAAACAAGTGAAATTTTTGAAAAAAATAAAAAATAGTTTTTATTAGGCATTTAAGATTTAAATCGTATCGATGACTACCTACTATTGCTATCCTTTTCTCGATTTTAACTATACTTATGTATATGTGTTTGCCAGCAACAGCAATTCCATAACAAATTACTGTTTGTCTACCACAACACAATATTAAACTTTAAATTAACAACAACGTCTTTCCAGAGAGTACCTACCTATATACCATGCTCGTGCGTAATTCCAGTGACGGATCCCATTGTCCGACATTGTCGTTCCATGTCGAAAAAATAATGATCTTGGTTGAATGAGATAATTATAATTACCAATATTGGAGCACACTTGGAGCTTAATAGGCGGCGAGATGTCTGTGATCTAAGTACGAATTCGAAATTTCAAGTCTCTAGACCGTATGGGGCCTGAGAAATCGCTGCGGAGTCCATTAATACAAGAACCGAAAGTAATAAAAACTATTTAATAAAATATATCTTAACTTTACATGACTATGAATATTGACTCACAAGTATAGACTCACAAGTGATGCCGTTAGCTGGAGATCTAGTATTTATACAATCAAAAATATTTAATCATCAAAAATATAAAAAGAAACGTAAATTAATACAATGGATCTTTTCTCCTAAGGTTAAATCGAAACTTCTAGAAATATTATAAATAAAATACATAGTAATGTCTTTTTGGATGCCAAACTGGATAAACAACTAACAATGGTCTTTATGGTAACTTGCTAACTACTGGTCGGCATCTCTGACACGTAAACATCCTTATCACTTTTGTTTTCGTCTTGCAGATGTAATATGATATGGTGTAATACTACTGCGTCTTGCAGATTTAATACGATATTATGAAATAATATTTAAAAATAATACTTTGTTATTATTATATGACTTTAAAAATAATTCAATTATAACTTTATATAACAACTCCCCCATTTAAGAAAAGTTGGTGGACTTTGCAACAACTTGTTAAGTTAATGATTTATTTGGATTTAATTCGATGTTTTCTTCTATGGGTTCTCCGACATACTTGCTCTTCTTTTCGGAAGAATTCTTCTTATACTTTGCTGAAATGAAATACTGGAACCTGGTCCTGGTGGTGATGGTGGGTAATCGTTGGTTAAAGCTATTCCAATTCGATGATGCTTTCTTCTACATTTACAGGTCACATAAGGTATTACCAATAAAATTATTATTACAATGGTTAAAATGGTGAACCAATGTGTATATTTACTGATCGGAGATTGTTTCATCATTTTTTTCTAATTCTTCTGAATACTGATTTAGTTTGTGTTGTGCAATGTTCAAATCTTCGGAATCAATTTTGTTCAACTTAAGAGGTTCTAGTTCAGGAATTTGTAATTTTTCAGGAATATCTTTGCAACAGTCAAATGGAATTGTGACTGGATGACTTCGATACTTGATTTCTTGGTATGTGTCAATTGGGTATTGAGCATGAACTCTTGTACTTCCACTAAAGGCACTACACTCAGGTTGTAATTTCAGTAAATTATTAGTTTTGATAATTTCTGATTTAATTTCCCTATTTCCACATTTGATCGTGATTGGCAGAGGGTCCGAAACAGTGATTAACCATAGATTTAAATCAATTTGGTAGACATTATAATCTTAACCAAAAAGAAGAGATGTTTGACGTGTCTTGGGCATCTGAGTTAATCTTCTTAATAGTTGTGCTTCGCAAATTGCATCGTTGTCAGTTGGATATGGGAGGAGATTAGAACAGATTTTTATGCTTCTTTCAAGAGTCTTGCAATTATCCAGGTTTCGCAATTACAAATACAGCAGTGAATCATCATCCCGCGCAAGATATTTTTGTGTAGTTGGTAAAATATGATAGATACCTGTTCGATCATCTAATATTGGTATTGGATAGAGTCGATATAGTATATAAGCTTCTGGATCAGTGAGAGGAATTTTGAGAACAAATATTATATTACTTTCTGATTGATATGCCTCTAATTCAATAATATTAAGATAATTAGCTATATTTGACGTATACGGTTGTAAAGGTAAATTATTTCTTACAAGAGATTTTGCTATATCTTGTATTGAATTGATTAAATCTGAAGGTGATATTATTGAGCTATGTAATAATCTTATGCGAGCAAAAGTGATAGAATTTAAAATTGTATTAAGGGAATCTTCTATGAAAATATAGCTTTCCATTAGTGATTCACAAATATTCAATATCCTTATTTGTGCTTCATAAAATGCGACATCATCAGCAATATCCATCAAAGTATTTTGAATTTCTTTTATATCTTCATTAAAAGTCTTCTCATCAATTTGTAATTTTTGTATAGTATTATTAAAATTTTTAATAACAGAAGTTGTAACTGAAATTTGTTTTTTAAGAAGATTTTCCAACTCAAATTCATCATGAGATAATTTGTTAATACAATCATCATAATATTCTCCATCTGATGCATCTAAATTACCAGTAATAGTTTTCCAAACAGTTCCGATTCCATTAAATATACCTCGCTTTGCCCTGGAGTTATATGGTTTAGTTTCTCCTATAATTTCTTTATATTTTTGACCTATTGAATTCGAAATTTGTGATAATAAACTTATGTGTGTTTGAACTTCAGACTTAAAAGCTATAAACCTTGGGCACGGATCTTCTAAAGTATCCAAAATTTCTATAAGTATTTTATCATTATTTTCCATTGTTTTCTTAATTGGGGCCAGATCTTTGTAAACTAAAAGTGTCCATTTTTCATTCGTAATTTTGATAGTACATTCTTCATGGAAAAAGATTCCAACGGTGTTATTAACAGGAGTAAGTGTGTACTGAGCTGATATAATATTTATCAGCACGAAGAATCTGAAATCAAAGAAACTTTTCATAGTAGGGTTTCAGTCTATCGAAATTAATTTTTGATTTTTGATTAGTTTGTGGATTTAAAACTATTGCAGAATTATCAAATAATTGCACAATTTCAAAAGGACCATTAAACAAATTTTGACTTTTATCTTTAATTTGAAATTCTTTAAGATAAACTTTATCTCCTATTTTATACTTTGAAAGCTTTGCTGAAATATTTTTATCAAATCTAATTAAAATCTAAATGCTTTTTCTTTCTCACTTGCTGTTTGTGCTCGTGCAATTTTATAATAATGTTGCATTCTGTTGTTCAAATCACGTATATATTTGGTAATAAGGGCCTTCTCATTATACAAAGTTTCAGGTGGTCTACTAGACGTATGACCAAAAATCAGTTCATATGGGGTAAAATCAGTTGTTTTGTTTTTAGTATTATTATATACTATTACTACTATTATACATATAACCGCATATGGCAAATGTTCGTCTGGATTTTCTGTCTTATGTGCACGGATCATCTCCACAAGAGTTCCGTGAAATCTTTCTAAAGAACCATTCGATTGTGGATGGCCAACGCTAGAAAAAGTGAGCTTTATATCATAAAGCGTAAACAAATCTTTTATTAATGAATTATCAAATTCTCGACCATAATCGCAATGAATTCTCAAAGGTGTTCCGAAATGTTGAAAGAATATTAATAGTGTATTTACAACTGTTGAAGCTTTTTTATTTGAAATAGGATATGCTTCAGTAAATTTATCATCTCGAATCGTTAAAGCGTAATTTCTTGTTGGATACTCAAAAATATCAATATTAATTTTTTCAAACGGAGTTTTTGGTGTTTCTGTTATTACCAGAGGAGTGCTTAAATTCTTACGACAGATTTTTACTTTTTGACAAGTTTCACAGTTTTTAATAAATTGTTCTACATCTTTTGTCAGTCCTATCCAGTTATACTTAGATTTTATCCGTCGTATAGTTTCATTTATTTCGCGATGTAAATTACTTTTGCCTTTATGATACTGGTCCAATATGATAGGTATTTCATCACGGTCAGGTGTTTTAACAATATTTTGACAGACTACAAATTTTAAATCAACATTAGCAAAAATAAAAGTGAATACTTCTAAAATAGGTAACTCAAGATTATTTTCTTTATAATAATTTTTTTAAGGATCAAATTTACTTTGTTCTTTAAATAATGTGTAAAATAATTGTTGAACTACAAACTCTGGGTCGTAAATAAGAGGTATTATAAAATACTTGCGATCTTTCACAGTTTTACTAGAAACAATATTTACTAAATTCATTTGAAAATCAAAATTTTCTTCAAAAATATCTTCAATAATTTTATAATACACTATTAATATTCTTTCAACATTTCGGAACACCTTTGAGAATTCATTGCGATTATGGTCGAGAATTTAATAATTCATTAATAAGAGATTTGTGTACGCTTTATGATATAAAGCTCACTTTTTCTAGCGTTGGCCATCCACAATCGAATGGTTCTTTAGAAAGATTTCACGGAACTCTTGTGGAGATGATCCGTGCACATAAGACAGAAAATCCAGACGAACATTTGCCATATGCGGTTATATGTATATATTTTTGGGGATCGTTTACATAATGTTTTTCTTCTCTTAATCTTCATAATTTCATAGCCATAATTTCTATATTTCGATTGAAAATGAGATTGTACAATCTCGAAACATGTCTCAGTAATTAATTAATCCTTAATAATAAACTGTGGAGAAGACTTCGAGTTTTTTGTTGATCTTACCATATCACTCCACTTCGAGAATGGACTTCTACAACCATTAGTTATCAATTGTTTTGAATTCAAATCAATTATACAATTATAATGTTCTAGGAAATCCGAACCCAAAATTCCATCAAAATCAATTTTAAGATTATAAATAAAAACTTTATGGGGATCTTTTGCAGAAAATGGAGTAAGAAGCATCTTCAATATAATAGAGATTTTTGGAATTAACAGTCAAAAATGGATTTAAAGAAAATTTTGTTCGGGAAAATTTACATTCGGGTTCATCTCTTCGAATTTTAATGTTTGGATTTTGGTAACTGTTTCTGAAATTGAATTCTCTCTTGTCGGACAATCTGGGGGATGGTCTTTGACTGGGGCAATAGGAAAATCCTGAAAATTTTAAATTACCTCAGCAGAAACAAAATTTTGAGAATCTCTCTCAAACTCAGAAAAATGTTCTTTATTTTGAGCAATTGGCAATTCTTGGAAATTTGAAATTACTTCAGCAGACATAAAATTTTGAGAATCTTTTTCGAACTCAGAAAGATTATCAAACGAATAATTATTGTCATCTTCCTGGAAATTATTTCCAAAATTATCTTGAATATCATAAAGATTATGATCCAGATCAGAGCCTAAGTATTCATCATAATAATCAGAATTATCGCTCTTAAGGCCAATTAAATGAGCTCGTTGTTGGAAATTAGGATTCTTTTGAATCACCGAGGGTCTTACTTGAAATTGTCCCTGTGGTTGAAAAGGTCTTTGCTGGGGAACATTACTATTTGGTCTATTTTGTAAATTATTTTGTGGTTGATTTTGGAAATTTAATGGTCCTTCAAAAAAAAGGAACTCTGATTGGAGCTTGGAGTAAAAGCTCTTTGCTGTTGAAAACGACATTGATTAGAAGTATGACCATTTTTACCACATGAAAAGCATTTTACTGTCTGTATTTGGGGTTTTCTAACATTTAATATATTTTGAGGTTTACTTACAATATTAGAAGCTGGCTTATTAAATTTTTGGTTCTCAAAATATGATAATTGCAATTCTCTTCGTATGCGAATTTGTGCTTCTAATACGTTTTCAGGCTGACTAGCACGAATAAGTTGTCCTAGACGGGGTTCAAGTCCAGTTAATAAAGTATTAAGAACCACAGTATCAATAAGAATTTCTTGTGCAACTTTTTGTTCATTTGATAAATTTGATGTTTTTTGTATATTTGCATGCATTTTAGTATTCAAGACTTGCACTCTATTGAAAAATGTTAGAGCTGACTCATTCGATAATTGTTTTAATCTTTGTAAATCATGAATAAGAGAAGTACGGTCTCTTGAATCACCAAAATGAAGATTTAAAAGCTGTCTTATCTCTGCGTATGTCTGAGGATTTCATGAGCTGATTAGTTAAGCCGCTTTTCCCTTTAATTTATTTTTAATGTGAATCACTAACAGAGCCTTTTGGTCTCTGGTAGACATATTATAAGCACAATCACATGCATTTAAAAATACAAAATATTTCCGAAATTCTAAATGGTTCAAGCTCAACCTCTTGAGCTGGATTTCTTTCATTTGCCATTTTGATTTAATTAAATATAAAATATCAAATATAGAAAAAATATCATAAAAGAAAATCGAACAGTTTAAAAATTCAAAAATTAATATACGTGATAATTCACTTACAGTAAGATGTACATTGATTTGTCTTGTTCTCTGCGATGTGGTTTACAAAGGAGTGAGGACGCCTCATTGGACCTCTTCTGTAAGTTGTTGAAGAATCTTATTCTTCTTTCCGCTGCTGGTTCTTTTCTTCAAAAGTTAGGAAACCACCGTTGATAATGAGGGGATACTTGTTGTTGAAGTAAGCCTTGTTTTACCAACGTTGAAGTATCCTTTTCTTCAGATTCTAATAATTCTTCTTTTTTGGAGCTGTTTACTCTTCACTTGAAGGTTTGGAAACCACAGTTGATAATGAGGGGGTACTTGTTGTTGAAGTAAGCCTTGTTTTACCAACGTTGAAGAATCCTACTCTTCAAATTCTGATAATTCTTCTTCTTCTTTTGGAGCTGTTGATTCTTCCCTTGAAGGTTTGGAAACCACCGTGATAATGAGGGGAATCTTGCTGTTGAAGTAGGCCTTGTTTTATCACGTTGAGTTATCCTACCGACTGCGCCAATTTGTTAAATCACATAACTCCAAGATAACTAAAAAAAACAATTATTTATTAAAATAAAATACAAATAAAATATATCTTAACTTTACATGACTGTATGAATATTGACTCACAAGTATAGACTCACAAGTGATGCCGTTAGCTGGAGATCTATTATTTATATAATCACAAATATTTAATCATCAAAAATATGAAAAGAAACGTAAATTAATACAATGGATCTTTTCTCCTAAGGCTAAATCGAAACTTCTAGAAATATTATAAATAAAATACATAGTAATGTCTTTTTGGAGGCCAAACTGGATAAACAACTAACTATGGTCTTTATGGTAACTTGCTGACTACTGGTCGGCATCTCTGGCATGTAAACATCCTTATCACTTTTGTTATCGTCTTGCAGATGTAATATGATATGGTGCAATACTACTGCGTCTTGCAGATGTAATACGATATTATGAAATAATATTTAAAAATAATACTTTGTTATTATTATATGACTTTAAAAATAATTCAATTATAACTTTATATATATATATATATATATATATATATATATATATATATATATATATATATATATATATATATATATATAATAATGGAGATGCTCTACACCTTTGTGCTTTTATTTAGTTGGACACAACCACCACTAGAAGCGGATCACGTGATTTCAAGCTTGTTAGCTTTCATCAGCGCCACATAAGTGGAAGCTGTATCCAACTAAACAAAAGCAACTGGAAGATAGTCGGAATTTACCAGACCTGATCTACCAGTGGGACACACTTCGCGCCACCTAGGTATCGTGAGCCTAATTACGTTTAACGTAAGGATATATGTAAATTGAAGATTTCTATATTTCATAAATGAAAGAGTATATAATATATAATAATGGAGATGCTCTACACCTTTGTGCTTTTATTTAGTTGGACACAACCACCACTAGAAGCGGATCACGTGATTTCAAGCTTGTTAGCTTTCATCAGCGCCACATAAGTGGAAGCTGTATCCAACTAAACAAAAGCAACTGGAAGATAGTCGGAATTTACCAGACCTGATCTACCAGTGGGACACACTTCGCGCCACCTAGGTATCGAGAGCCTAATTACGTTTAACGTAAGGATATATGTAAATTGAAGATTTCTATATTTCATAAATGAAAGAGTATATAATATATAATAATGGAGATGCTCTACACCTTTGTGCTTTTATTTAGTTGGACACAACCCACCACTAGAAGCGGATCACGTGATTTCAAGCTTGTTAGCAAGCTGTATCCAACTAAACAAAAGCAACTGGAAGATAGTCGGAATTTACCAGACCTGATCTACCAGTGGGACACACATCGCGCCACCTAGGTATCGAGAGCCTAATTACGTTTAACGTAAGGATATATGTAAATTGAAGATTTCAATTCATATATATATATATATATATAGGGTGATTCGCGGTCGATGGTACCTTAGACGTTTAAGGAAAACTATTCCTAAGATCGTTCTGAAAATTGTATTATGTAGATTATACCTAGAGATCTATCGTCTGAAAATATTTTGATGACAAATACATTGTATCCCATGCCAGCTGTCATTTGTCTATTTGAATTTCCCGCGCTTTCAAGATAGCTCTGTCAACTGCCAACTTAGTATTTCCCCCGCTTTCAAGATGGCGCAGTCAGCTGTCAAATTTGAATTTTCCGTCAAGGGGGCGTGGTCTATTTTTGGCTGACCAATCAGAGAGCAGCGAGGAAGAGAAAAAGTGGAAGAGGTAGGGGTCTGCCAAAGTAGCTACTAATTTAAAAACCTCTTTTTAATTTTTTTTACCGGGAAAGGGTGTCTTGTAACGTGTAAGTTTTCACATTACATTTGTTGTTTTGTGAAACTGGTTGTTTCCGTTGTATTTCCTACTTAATTAATTTAGCCATGCGCCAAAATGAAGGAGGGCGACGGAGAAGATAATATAAAAATTGGATGAATGAGTGATCGATATCTTCTCTTCTCTTCTCTTATCTCTTCTCTTTCTCTCGTCTCTTCTCTATTGAGACTCGGGAAGTAGCGGTTTCTCTTCTGGTGAAAGAAATCGATGTAGTGAGTGCCCTGGATTCCAGAAGGTTGCCGGCAAGTACCATCATTAAAATTTGATTAAATTATTGTTTTCACTTTAATAACAGTCTATGATAATATAGTTAATTATTTTGGCTGCAATTTGACTTATTCAGTAAACTTATAGGTGTTTGAAAGGGCGTAAAGCCAAATTTGTATCAAACCTACCAAAGGTGAAATATTGTTTTGATTCAATTAATAATGGATGATGGGTACCTACTAATTGCCGGTATCCTTGAAATTCTAGCCGTGCTCGCTAAATCATGTAATTTAATTTATATATACAGGGTGATTCACGGTCGACGGTACCTTAGACGTTTAAGGAAAACTATTCGTAGGATCGTTCTGAAAATTTTATTGTGTAGATTATCCTAGAGATATATCGACTGAAAATATTTTCAGCCTTGCGACGTTGCCACTTATATCAAAAAATATTAACAACTTTGATTTTTCAATTGAGACACCCTATATATTATCAATTTATTAGATTCTCTACCACCCTCTGGTTATTTTTTCATAAGATACCCATACCTATCTCTAACAGTTTTCATTCAATTAATTAACTTTCTTTTGTTTTGTTCCAAACAGAGCTGCAATCAATAGCCCATTATTCTGAATTTTAGAAGTGTGAAACGATGAAATTCCAGTAATAGCTTTAGAAAGACTTCTTTCTTAGTTATTATTGAAGATTTTCTTTTTATGTTATAGAGGGTCGCTCAAAATTCTTGATCTTCCATCAGATCTATAAAGACCCAAAAATTTGTTTTTTTTTAAATAGAACACCCTATATTTTGTTACTTCTTCAGAAAGAGAATCAAAATAGCTTTGAAATGATATATCATGTTCCTATACCAAAATTGTCAGGTTCTCAAAATATAAGCAACTATCTATTAAAGTGAATTATTTATAGCATTTTTATAGTTGGTATTTGCTGGTTACCATGGTGATGGAAAGTTTGACAAGTAATTATCGTGAGGAAGAATAAGTGTTTGTAGAGTTGTTCATTCTTCATAGACAATGTGATCAAATTATTGCAAAAACATTCAGAAAGTTTAATACAAGATAATCACAAAGTACATAAAAGACAACAAGAATAAACCTATTCATAGAACAAATAAGTAATTTTCTGATTCCTAGAAGCTAATTCAAAATGGTGATGTACGAAACAGTTTCGTTACTCATCTTTGGGATGATAAGTAGACTGCAGAGTCAATTCGTTTGTCGTGCTCTGTAAATCTATTTAAAAATAATAATAAACTTTCATAGATATCATAATCAGTCTTGGCAAAACAATAATGAGTAAGTAGATTCATCAGAACCTGAACTGAATTTCAAGATAAAATTAGCAATAACTATGCATTGCCTGATATTGAGAAAATGAATCCAGTTCAACAATATACATATTATGTTTTTTGTGATATTTTGTTACATTATCTACGCAAAAGACTTAATGAAAACAGTATAATATCTAGTTAATAATCAATAACCAAGTGATAAAGACATAGGTTTTAATAATAATAATTAGTGAAGAAATTTAAATACGTATACATTCATAATTTATTCTCAAAATGACAACCGTCTCTTTCCAAACATCTAAGAATACGTTTCTTCACCTATAAAATAGCTTTTCTTATTTCACGTGCATCTATCTTATCAGTGCTTTTAATTACACGTTGACGCAGTTCCTCTTTACTTTGTACTCGTGTTAAATACACTTTTCTCTTCAAATCTTTGCGTTTCAGATAAATTATTTCAAAGAGTAACTCAAATAATGTTTCTTAAATAATAATTGTGTTTCATCACCATGGTAACCAGCAAATACCTACTATAAAAATGATAGAAATAATTCACCTTAATAGATATATATATATATATATATATATATATATATATATATATATATATATATATATATATAGGGTGATTCGCGGTCGATGGTACCCTAGACGTTTAAGGAAAACTATTCGTAAGATCGTTCTGAAAATTGTATTATGTAGATTATACCTAGAGATCTATCGTCTGAAAATATTTTCAGCCTTGCGACGTTGCCACTTATATCAAAAAGTATCAACAACTTTGATTTTTCAAACGAGACACCCTATATATTATCAGTTTATTAGATTCTCTATCACCTTCTAGTTATTTTTTCATAAGATACCCATACCTATCTCTAACAGTTTTCAGTGAATTAATTAATTTCCTTTTGTTTTGTTCAAAATAGAGCTCCAATCAGCCCATTATTCTGAATTCTAGAAGTGTGAAACGATGAAATTCCAGTAATACCTTTAGAAAGACTTCTTTCTTAGTTATTACTAAAGATTTTTTTTATGTTATACAGGTTCGCTCAAAATTATTTCCATTAGATCTCTAAAGTCCCAAAAATGCGTTTTTTCAAATGGAACACCCTATATTCTATTATTTTTTCAGAAAGAAAATCAAAATACCTTTGAAATGATATATCATGTTCCTATTCCTAAATGGTCAGGTTTTCAAAATATAAGCAACTATCTATTAAGGTGAATTATTTCTATCATTTTTATAGTAGGTATTTGCTGGTTACCATGGTGATGAAACACAATTATTATTTAAGAAACATTATTTGAGTTACTCTTTGAAATAATTTATCTGAAACGCAAAGATTTGAAGAGAAAAGTGTATTTAACACGAGTACAAAGTAAAGAGGAACTGCGTCAACGTGTAATTAAAAGCACTGATAAGATAGATGCACGTGAAATAAGAAAAGCTATTTTATAGGTGGAGAAACGTATTCTTAGATGTTTGGAAAGAGACGGTTGTCATTTTGAGAATGAATTATGAATGTTTACGTATTTAAATTTCTTCACTAATTATTATTATTAAAACCTATGTCTTTATCACTTGGTTATTGATTATTAACTAGATATTATACTGTTTTCATGAAGTCTTTTGCGTAGATAATGTAACAAAATATCACAAAAAACATAATATGTATATTGTTGAACTGGATTCATTTTCTCAATATCAGGCAATGCATAGTTATTGCTAATTTTATCTTGAAATTCAGTTCAGGTTCTGATGAATCTACTTACTCATTATTGTTTTGCCAAGACTGATTATGATATCTATGAAAGTTTATTATTATTTTTAAATAGATTTACAGAGCACGACAAACGAATTGACTCTGCAGTCTACTTATCATCCCAAAGATGAGTAACGAAACTGTTTCGTACATCACCATTTTGAATTAGCTTCTAGGAATCAGAAAATTACTTATTTGTTCTATGAATAGGTTTATTCTTTTTGTCTTTTATGTACTTTGTGATTATCTTGTATTAAACTTTCTGAATGTTTTTGCAATAATTTGATCACATTGTCTATGAAGAATGAACAACTCTACAAACACTTATTCTTCCTCACGATAATTACTTGTCAAACTTTCCATCACCATGGTAACCAGCAAATACCAACTATAAAAATGCTATAAATAATTCACTTTAATAGATAGTTGCTTATATTTTGAGAACCTGACAATTTTGGTATAGGAACATGATATATCATTTCAAAGCTATTTTGATTCTCTTTCTGAAGAAGTAACAAAATATAGGGTGTTCTATTTAAAAAAACAAATTTTTGGGTCTTTATAGATCTGATGGAAGATCAAGAATTTTGAGCGACCCTCTATAACATAAAAAGAAAATCTTCAATAATAACTAAGAAAGAAGTCTTTCTAAAGCTATTACTGGAATTTCATCGTTTCACACTTCTAAAATTCAGAATAATGGGCTATTGATTGCAGCTCTGTTTGGAACAAAACAAAAGAAAGTTAATTAATTGAATGAAAACTGTTAGAGATAGTTATGGGAATCTTATGAAAAAATAACCAGAGGGTGGTAGAGATTCTAATAAATTGATAATATATAGGGTGTCTCAATTGAAAAATCAAAGTTGTTGATATTTTTTGATATAAGTGGCAACGTCGCAAGGCTGAAAATATTTTCAGTCGATATATCTCTAGGATAATCTACACAATAAAATTTTCAGAACGATCCTACGAATAGTTTTCCTTAAACGTCTAAGGTACCGTCGACCGTGAATCACCCTGTATATATAAATTAAATCACATGATTTAGCGAGCACGGCTAGAATTTCAAGGATACCGGCAATTAGTAGGTACCCATCATCCATTATTAATTGAATCAAAACAATATTTCACCTTTGGTAGGTTTGATACAAATTTGGCTTTACGCCCTTTCAAACACCTATAAGTTTACTGAATAAGTCAAATTGCAGCCAAAATAATTAACTATATTATCATAGACTGTTAGTAAAGTGAAAACAATAATTTAATCAAATTTTAAGGATGGTACTTGCCGGCAACCTTCTGGAATCCAGGGCACTCACTACCTCGATTTCTTTCACCAGAAGAGAAACCGGTACTTCCCGAGTCTCTATAGAGAAGAGACGAGAGAAAGAGAAGAGATAAGAGAAGAGAAGAGAAGATATCGATCACTCATTCATCCAATTTTTATATTATCTTCTTCGTCGCCCTCCTTCATTTTGGCGCATGGCTATATTAATTAAGTAGGAAATACAACGGAAACAACCAGTTTCACAAAACAACAAATGTAATGTGAAAACTTACACGTTACAAGACACCCTTTCCCGGTAGAAAAAATTAAAAAGAGGTTTTTAAATTAGTAGCTACTTTGGCAGACCCCTACCTCTTCCACTTTTTCTCTTCCTCGCTGCTCTCTGATTGGTCAGCCAAAAATAGGCCACGCCCCCTTGACGGAAAATTCAAATTTGACAGCTGACTGCGCCATCTTGAAAGCGGGGGAAATACTAAGTCGGCAGTTGACAGAGCTATCTTGAAAGCGCGGGAAATTCAAATTGACAAATGACAGCTGGCATGGGATACAATGAATTTGTCATCTGTGCACAGGCATCCAAGGAACATAGTCATCCAGAAAAAACAATAGAGTCGCAGGTAGCGTCAACATCGCTTCTCGCTGAGCAGTTGGATTGAGGATGATGTCATGCTGGCAGGATCCAATGAAATGTTCTCACCAAATATTAAAATAAATTCCACTTTATATAAGATTATTAATTATTACTGAATCATCAACAAAACAAATATTACAACGACATGCTTCGGTGATATCAGTCAGCTGTTGTGATAAGAGGTTGAATGAATGCTATTCCTCGAAGACCGCTCCCAGCGCGAATTGTTGTCAAAGTTACTCAGCTGCTTGTAGGACTCAACGTAAAGACCATCTTTCATGATTGTAGACAATGGTACAAGAAGCTGTTCTGTCTTGAAATTTTTTAAATCATAAAATTTATACAGCACAGTAATTATTTCTACAAAATCAATCAAAATTATACTTTATTAATATGGTACATAAGGTTCATATATTTCTTATCATTTGTTTATCACACATGTTATAATAATGAATTAATTTTATAATATCAGTATACAAGATGTGTCGGCATTGATTTAAATTAAAATGTATATTTCTCATAACTAAAACTGTGAAAAAGGTACAAATATCAAGAAAAATGAGGCAAGTAACTCAACTTATGACTGAAAATGAGAGAAAAATGGTACAAATATCAAGGAAAATGAGACAAGTAACTACAAAATAGCTATGTGAGATGTGAAAAATGACAGAAAGAAAAGCAAAATACATGAAATGAGAGAGATTTTTTTTATAAAATCAGGTAAACGAGGCAAGTAACTCAACAAATGACTGAAAATGAGAGAAAAGTGGTACAAATATCAAGAAAAATGAGACAAGTAACTACAAAATAGCTATGTGAGATGTGAAAAATGACAGAAACAAATGCAAAATACATGAGAAAGAAAAATGGTACAAATATTAAGCAAAATGAGTCAAGTAACTCTACAAAAATAGTACAACAACATCCACGAAAGCTGTGATATTGCAAAATGTTCAAAAGAAAATATCAAAACTAACAACAAGATAATGAAACACGACTGAAATTCCGTGAAATGCATTCCAGAGAAAAATACAAGGAATAAAGTAGCGAATAGGTAAAAAAGTGTACTTACATAGTATCACAAACATAATTTTCACTTGTTGTCACATCACTCTCACGTATTTCCCGAGAACACTACAGCCACATAAGAAAACATAAGGAGAAAACGCAAAATACACAAGTATAATACTACTTTGAACTACATAGTACTACTCTCTCCTAGTATGCTAGGTATATTTGTGGAGTTACCGTAGGTTATGTGCGGTCAACAACACACTGCGTGATATTTTCCACACATAATCATAACAAAACATCAAGTCTTCACCTAGTCTACGTATTATAGATTATTAACCTAAGTTAAGGCGATGACCTGATACATTGGTCCATCACACACCCCTTCCTTAGAAAAAAATCTAATATCTTTATAATTTTAGATTTTTCGTCAAATGATTATAATAACTATATTACAATATAACAAATAATAATAATAATAATAATAATAATAATAATATTTATTTCACTAGTTAAAAAGTACAATGCAGAAGCCAAAACAATTACAGTGTACAATGACTAGGAAAACGTCACAGAGAGATTAAAGTAAGAAAGTTAGATATCATGTTTTTTGTAAATACGAAATACAGAAGAGAAAAAGGTACAGCTGTATGAATAAATATATATCAATTATAATTAAGTATTGTAATATTGCAGTTCAGATAAAAAAATCGTTGATGGTGTAGCAATTTTTCTCGACAAGACTTCTTTTCAGAGCAGATTTGAAAATATTTATGTTTGGTGAGAGTTTAATTGGTTCGTCTAACTTGTTAAATAATTTAGGTCCTAGATAGAGATGACTTTTTTGATAAAGAGAGGTTCGATGTGCATTAGGTACTAGTAAATCTTTCGAACGAGTTGCATATTCATGAGCTTGTCGTTTGGATGAGATGGTCTATTTTTATAAACGTACATGCAGACTTCGTAGATATATAAACCAGCAACCGTGAGTATTTTAAGCTCTTTGAAAGTACTTTTACAAGATTGATGCCATCCCAAACCAGCAATGATGCGAATGGCATATTTTTGAAGAATGAACACCCTGTTTGCAGATTACCCAGTAGCCCAGTTCAGAATTCAATATCTTAAATGACAGTTGATGGTTGCATAATATAGATTCATCAAGACGTCCTTTCCACTGTGTTCGACATAAACCTCAGCGCAAAACAGTTTTTACGCAGTTTCTCACAAAGCGATTCAATGTGCGGTGCCCATGTTAGTTTTTAATCTAAAGTGAGACCTAGCATTGAGCTAGTTCTACTCGATTCAACGTGTAGTTCCTTATTTTCAAAAATGTTGAGGGTTTCAGTAGCATTACTCAAATTGAACTTCATCAGAGTTGTTTTTGTTACATTCAATTCCAAGTGGTTTTTATTTGCACAAGTAATTATCCTTTCGTAAACTATCTCCGTACTTTCTTGGAGGGCGAACGTATTTAGATCCTTGATCAGGAAATTTGTGTCATCCGCATAAGAGATCACCTGGATAGATGAGAGAGTATAAAAGTAATTGATTAAGTCATTAGCATATATAAGATTAGAAAAAATAAGGGTCCGAGTATGGAGCCTTGTGGAACACCTTGTTCCAGAGTTCTTAGTATGTGTTTCATAGGCCCCTCCCCATGCGAAAATTCCATAATTTGCAATACTGTCAAAGAGACCGTAATATAAAGATACCAGTTCGGAAATAAAATGAATTATGTATTTATCATAATTTTTCAATGATTTGCATACAAAATGAATCAAGAAAATAGAAGAAATTTACTCGCTACCGCCTATCAACAACTGATAGATATAATCGTTCCGTTATCTATGCAGGAACACCTTGTGAATGTAGGTTACCAAATTTAGTTGATGTTATGTACCATTGTAAAACCCAAATAATTTGTCATAATAAAATTATGAGGAATTATGTTTTGCTATAACACAAATACAACAATATCAAATCGTGTATTAATCAAATATAATGACTGGAATACAATCATCATTAAGTCTTGTTTAGGCCCAGTCTCATGATTATAGCTGAATACAAATCTGATAACTCATCATTACTACAACCAAGTCCTAAAGTATATTCGATTTGAAATGTAGGAACCATACATTTCCTTTACGAGAATAATATATTTTTTATCAGAATCTATGTGAACTTCAATACTTTTGTATTCAGTTCGAGGAAGCGACGGTATATGTGCGGAGTCAGCACATAGGTTATGTGCCGTCAAGGTCAACTACACACTGCGTGATATTTTCCACACATAATCATAACAGAACATTACGTCTTCACCTAGTCTACGTATTGTAGATTATTAACCTAAGTTAGGGCGATGACCGGGTACATTGGTCCATCACAAAGCGTTTAAAAGCCAGCCGTATGATAGGTACGAGAAACGATCCTCCAGATTCGGAGGATGAAAATGAAAAATAATATTTTATAATAAATTATATTTCATAAGTAATAAATAAAACATATAATTTAATTATTTCATTTGTCTATCTAGGTACATTTTCTATAATACTTGTTGTCGCTTGCATGGATACTGTACTATAATTATTCATAGAAAGAAGCAACTTTTGATAAAACAGATTTCAATTGGTCTAAAAGCGCCATGGTTGGACACTGAACACCAAACATATTCCAATTGAACTCTCCAACTTCAATTATTTTTCTTTGGAATTCGTTATACTTGAAGTAAGTATTTCCTTTGAAAAAATACATGTGACCATCAAAATAGCGAAAAGCTTATGTTACATATGGTGGAATATTTGGAAACATACTCTTGGTAGAGCCTCTGGTAATTAACCTGTAACAATCTTCAGTGTATTCTAGACACTCAGAATTTCCCATTAAAATGTATTTTTTCCCGTGTATGTTTGGAAGATAGAATTTACTTGAGAAGAAGTGAGACCATCGAAGGCAATTCGTTTCTCAACATGTAAGCTTGGAAAGTCACTAGAAACAAATCTGGTGTTATGTTTATATGTTGCTACAATAATTTTTCCATTCGAAGTTTGAAAAACATTATTCACATCAGTGATCCACCAGGGTAGATAATTTCGTAAGTTACTAGGACGGATTTTTTCAACTTTTTCACTGCTATCGTTGATGTCAATTTTCCATAATAGATTCTTGGAAGCTACATACAATTTATGATTGGGGAATCCAGGAGCTGATGCCAAAAACATGAAGTCGGGGTACTTTACTTCACACAGGTTATGTCTGATGTTTTCAGATATGATTGGTGACGTAGCTGTTGTGGTAGTGGTGTGTGGTTGCGTAGTAAGGGTAACTGTTGTGGTAGTATGAACTGTTGTGGGTGTTTGGGTAGCAAGGGTAGTGCTGGTCACTGTTAAGGGAGCACCATATAGAGCTTTAAGGGCAGATATATCATCGTCATGTAAGGGAAGTGTTTCATCATTATACCAAGGATACATAATTGCTGCCTCATCATTACTATGATCAAGTCCTAAAGAATGCCCTATTTGATGCACTAGAACCACAAATTGATTTGTACCACATCCATGTTTCCTCCCTGAATTCCATTTTTCATCAGCATCTATGTGAACTTCAACACATTTGTGGCCTACTCCAGGATGAAAGGAATGACCTAAGATCTTACCAGGACCATCAAATTTGTACAGACATTCAGATTTACCCATACAATTAATATTGAATTTATGTTGCTTTCCACCAAATGTGATTGTAAATTCTAGCTTGTTTTCTCTAGTACAATTCTTGCGTATTAGCGTTACAAATCTGAGTACGGATGCGTTTTGCCATATATCAAAAGCTCTTTGTACTATATTTCGATAATTATCAAACTATGGAGGTAAATACCATCGAAGATTTGTTTTGTCCCATTTACCTGAAATTCTATATTCAATATCACTATGCTGACAACGAGGTTTCTCCATCAATTGTAGGGTTTCATTATTGAGGGAACCATCTATCGGTAAATTGCAGCGTTCTTGAAAAAGTCTAATAGCATCCTCAAAATCGGTGAACGTATTATTGTCAACATAACCATACTTTTCCAAAAATTGCTGTGCATAACAAGTTAGGCCTGCAGTAAATGCTGCTGGCAGCAGCAGCAGCAATGTAACGATCTCTTTCATTGCTCGTTTGTTAATGACCACAAACTTTAACGTTTTGGGTTTATACTAAAATATGTGTAGGTTGTCTTATCAGTTGCACATTTCCTATAAAAAATATTTGCGATTCAAAATTTTTATCACGATAATGACCACCCAATAACGATAATAACAATAAAAGGGTACCTCTCTCACGCAGTAATAATTGAATTTATGGAGCAAACTCGGCCTCATCTGCGGATACTTGGTCATCGTACGAATCGAGATCGTCATAACAGGTTTTTAGGTCTTTAACATGCCAATTACCAAAATCATTGCCGTCTTGACTTTCAAGGTTATATACTAATGGAGATATAACTCTTCTGACACGGCAGGGAATGTACCTTGGAGCCAATTTAGAAGTATAATCATTCGGAGCACTTGACAAAGTATAATTCCGTTTCCATACCTTATCGCCTAAATGAAACTTTACGCTCCTCTTCCTGAAGTTATACTGTTTTGTATTCTTATAATAGGCATTATGCAGACGTTTACGAGCATTGATGTACAATTTAGGAACTTCCTGAATGTCACGTAAGAGTTACGTGTTTTCCGAGATTCGGGGAAAATTTTGGTCATTTTCGCCTGTCTTCCCATAGTAATCACGGAGAAATGACGGAGAGTAACCAGAGGAATCGTGTCTAGCTGTTCGAATTGCTTGGGCGATTTGATAGATATTCATATCCCAATCTTTATGGTTATCGAAAATATAACTACGAATACAAGTAACAATGGATCGGTTTACCCGCTCCGTATGGTTCACTTGTGCATGGTATCTGGCGTTATAGAAGATTTTCTGAACCTTATATTCTTCCATCAGAGATTTGAACTCTTTGGAAATGAATTGACTACCATTATCGGCACAAAACACTTGAGGAACACCATAAATAAGGAACACTTGGTTCTCGATAAACTTAACCACACTTCGAGACGTAGCTCGAGACAAATTTGCAAAGGAAAGTTAACGTCCTGGTATGACCCCATTAAACCAGCTCTAGCCATATTAGAGCTTTTATTAGCTCCACACACGGTACATTGCCGGACATAACGATAAATGTCCCGTTTCATCGAAGGGAATAATATAATTCCAATATTCTATGGGGGTTTTCGATATACCGAAGTGACCGGCTGTGACATCATCGTGGTATCGTTTGAAAATTTCCAAACGGTTTCCGGTAGGAACTACAATTTTTCACTCAGAAGTATTACTTTCTACCGAATGATTATGGAAGAGATGTTTGAACAAGATATTATTCTCCACTCGGAAAGACGGATATTGTTCGGGTGACTTTTGAACATTAGTCAGCATTGACTGATACCATTTATCTGGTTTAAAGCTTGTTGTGTCTAACACCGCTGTTTCAGGGATAGCTCGAGAAAGGGCATCCGCTACGACATTCAAGGCACCTTTCCGATGGACTACTTTAAATTTGAACCGAGAAAGCCGCGTTAGCCATCTGGCTAATCGACCGGAAGGATTAGAGAAATTAGAAATATATTTCAACGAGGCATGGTCTGTAATCACGGTAAACTCCGTTCCCATCACATATCCTCGAAATTTTTCAATGCCAAAAATAACTGCCCAGAGCTCCTTTTCCGTATTACAATAATTCCGTTGAGCCTTGCTGAACGCTTTACTTGCATAAGCGATTGGATGCTCGATTCCATCACATTCCTGGTATAAGACGGCTCCAACTCCATAATCAGAAGCATCACATTGGACAGTAAATGGCTGCGAAAAATCAGGGCTCGCTAAAACTGGAGCTAAAGTGAGACGCTTCTTAACTTCCAAAAAGGCATTTTCTGCCCCAGACAACCATTCAATAGGTCGATTTTTATTCCGACCCTGTAAAAGATTAGAGATAGGAACAGAGATAGAAGAGAAATCTTTAATAAACCGACGATACCAACTAACTAAACCAATGAGACGACGAATTTCAGTGATGTTCTTGGGAGTCGGGTAGTTCAATATGGCAGACACTTTAACAGGATCAGTCCTTAAACCCTTTTGATCAACGATAAAACCCAGATACTTCAACGACGGACGACAGAACTTACATTTGACACTAGTTGACTGTTAATCTAGCATCCCTTAATCGCTGATTAACAATTCTCAGTACCTTTACATGAGTTTCAAAATCCGGAGTGGCAATGATTATATCGTCTAGAAATACAAAGCAGTGAGGTTCGAGAGAAGGTGCGATAACTTGGTCCATGAGTCGAACCATGGTTTTAGGGGTATTAGACAACCCAAATGGCATGACACAAAATTCAAATAGTCCTTTTCTATATACTGCAAAAGCGGTTTTAGGCCGCGAGTCTTTCTCCAATTGAATTTGGGAAAAAGCAGATTTCAAATCAATCGAAGAGAGAAATTTAGCATCCCGAAGTTTATTCAAGATATTATCGATAAGCGGCATAGGGTACTGGTCACTCACAGTGACTTCATTCAGTTCCCTACCATCGAAACAGATACGATATTCTCCGAAGCGTTTCTCCACGAGCCATAAGGGACTACACCAAGGAGAATTTGAAGGGAATTATACCTTGCTTCAACATTTCGTCCACTTCCTTGTTTAAATGCATTTGCATAGCCGGCGATAAGGGATATTGTCTTTGAGCGATAGGCTTAGCATTGCCGGTGTCGATAGAATGAGTTATTAAATGAGTTTGCCCTATTCGATCGGTAGGCACAATGGTTTGGTACAGCTTCTTTACGGTTTCCAATTCAGTCTTTTGACTTTTTGAAAGATCGTCAACAGTAATAATGGTATTAACAATACAGATATCAGAATCCAAAGATAGTTATTCTTCCGATAAGACATATTTTCAAAGTTGATACTGAATTTAAACAATCGCAAAAAGTCCATACCCACAATCAGGTTGTGCTTAACAGAAGGAATTTTAGTAATTGTATAGTAATGGTAAGCGGTACTATGACATGACCTAAGAGGCGTTGAGACTTTCCATCTGCGGTAGTTATATTCAGGTGACCCTTATCCTGAATGTGCAACTTGAAACGTTGCAGCATACAAAACCCAGAATAGCCTAATACCGTGGAAGTGCTACCACTATCGACTAGGGCTAGAAATTTTTGATTAAAAATTGACAACGGAATATGGGGTCTATTATCATCAGGTTTCCTGATAACCAATGGGCATAATGAAGAGGAACGTTCCGATAAGAACCCTTTGACCTTTACCAGCCAATGGTTCCATTCCCTGACAGATTAAATTAAAATTAAACAAATTAAACCTTTTCCTATTATGCGGTCGACAACTTCCCTTTCCCTGAAATTCCATTTTGGGACTCGACAGTATTCCTGGATTTGGACTGCAAAAACTGTGGACATCGTCCAGGATACGGTCTCCACGAACTTCGTTTTTGAATGTCGAGGTCTACATTTCCCGCACCGAGACTTAGTTACCCCTTTCGAGCCACACCCAAAACAGAATGGAGTTCTCGGCACTCTACAACTAAAGAATGAATGACCAACCACATCACAATTCCAACAACGTTTAGAGCTGGATTCAAAAGTACTCACATTATAAGAAGAATTAAAGATTGTACTATTATGTCGGTCGGACCGTGCATTACTTCCCTTTCCTGGAAGAATAACAGAGCAATTTAAATCAGCTTCAAGAAGATGGCTCGTACTGAAAGGTGGCGGTCTGTATCGATCAGTCCACATTCTAGACTCTTCTGTCTACACAACTGAGAGAGTCGGTCCACTGTTTTAATTTCGTGCAGAGCTAACTGAGATACGAAATAAGGAAATAAATTTCTACGGATTTTATTAACAATTGTTTCCTCGTCCGGCTTGACCGACAACCGATACCACCTAACATACAAGCAATATATAGGGTAACCTTTTCATTTACCCCTTGGGTCCTCTCCTCAATTTCCCATTGCAAATCATCTTCATAAAAATAAGGTAGGAAATTTCTTTTGAGTTTGGCCACTAGCTCATCCCAGTTGTGGACGTTATCCTTGATGCTATGCAGTCATGTCAAAGCTGGACCTTTAAACAGGTCATAAGCCGAGATGAACAATTCGGATTTGGAAACACCCCTAGCTACCCTCAACATTTCGACCTTCTCTAAGAACGAATGGACGGATTCATTCCGATTTTCTCCAGTAAAACAAAGATTCCATTTATATGGAGATACCGATTTAGGATTTGACGTTGACATTCCAAGTTGCTGAGAGTCTGACAATGGGTGAAGAGTTGAAGCGGAAGGCACTAGATTGAAAGCAAAATCACACTTCCTATTGCAGATCTTCCTTGATCTTCGCGTCCGCCTCGTCGGCATCGTTTAGCCGCTGAATCCGACCCGAAAAGTGCGTTAGCCGAGAAGATACACGTCTATGAACATGAATCATCTGTAAACTTGTCATATTGCAAGTAAATACAACAGCAAAAATTGTAAGTTCTTCTTCATTATCATTTGGGCAACCTCGTTGATTAAATTAATATCAGAGAATGCATACACGCCAATTCCAGACTGAGTTTGAAAACTCTCTTGCTAGGATCCTTAAGAAAAAAGATATTGTTGATTCTATGTCTGATTGAGTCGAATTTTGCCGACAAATTCCTCGAATACGAGAGCAAAATTAAACATTTGGAATGTGAATTAGAAAAATTGAAAACTAGATCGAATGTCGAAATAACTACAACAGTCGAAGATTCTCATTAGGAATTTCAAACACAGACGGAGCTTAAGTCGACAACATTCAGCAAATACACAAAAACAATAATCTACGGTTCATGCACGTGCCAGAGACAGAGGATGAAGAAAATGCAAAGGATAAGATTGTTGACATAATTGTTAATTTGATGAAAATAAATACGACTCAAATAGTAGCCGCATATCGGGTTGGACAGAAGTCAAATAGTGAAAAACCACGCCATATTGTTGTTACTTTTAGTGATCTAAACTCTCGAACAATAATTTACAAAAACAAAAGTTCACTTAAGGGATCCAAAATTATTATCAAGGAGAATCTGACTCTGCCCAGATTAGCTGCCCTGAATAATGCTTCCAAAAAGTATGGGTATAAGAACGTTTGGTCCATGTATGGCATCATATTCGCAAAAACTGATAATGGTGTAAAGAAAATCAGTGTAAATTATTACGAGCAATTTTTCTTTGTCTTTTTTTTCTTTATTTCAAACTTGATAATATATATGTGTATACATATAGGTATATATAATTTGATTTTCTAGCTTAAGATTACAAAAGATAACACTTTTTTGTATATACTCTACTTTTCTTGCTATAATTCTACTATCTTTATTAAATTCATACTATAACATAATGCTTAGCTGTGCTCATATTAATGTAAGATCTCTTTTAATCAAAATTGATATCCTTGGGCATTATATGACTGAAAAACAGTTTGATATAATGGGTGTATCTGAGACGTGGTAAAGACCTGATATAGGAGATATAGCTACACAAATTAGAAATTATTCCTTCGTACAACAAGATCGTGAAAATCACGCTGGAGGTATTGGGGTGTATATCAAGGTCAACATCAAATATTCAATTATTGTTCAAGAATGTAAAGAATATATTGAGCATATCTGGATCAAAGTAATGTACGGAAAAGACACTGTCATCATAGGTAATATTTATAGACCTATAGGCACAAATCACAAAGATTTTTTAAGCTATTTGGAAGATATTTTGAGTTGATGGGTGATTTCAATATTGATCAACTGAACCTTGATTTTTGCTACACTCTTTCAGCTAAATAATATGCTAGAGAGTTTTGGATTTATTTAATATGTTTCAGAGCCCACTCGTATTACTGCAAATTCATCAACCCTCATCGATCTGATATGTTGTAATTTTGGCGAAGTATTTGAAATTAGTGTCACTAATATAGGTTTGTCTGATCATCAATTAATCTCTTGTAAATTAAACATTGTATTGGATTCCTCCCCAAAATTTTCATTCAGTTATAGAGCGTAAAGAAATATTGATAAGTTGTACACTGTATTGAACTTATTTGATTTTCATGCTCCATTTAGGACTTGTAATAAAAAAAGACCTTACTGTCCTTGGATCACCGACAATTTATGCAGGCTTCAAACCTTAAGAAACCGTGCTCTAAATAAATATCGTCAAACCTGGTGTTCAGGTGACTGGAACCACTATAAAGAATTGCGAAACTTAACAACTAGTGCAACACGTAGAGAGAAAAAAAATATCTTAATAATAGGCTTCAGAACTGCAGTGATTAATACAAATGGCGTGAATAAAGAAAAATTAACATAATCAACAAAAACAAAAATAATATCCCTGAAAACTTTTGTAACCAACATAATAAATTCATGCATAGAAAAATCATACTTCCCTATTTCTTGTAAAATTGCTAATGTTTTACCATTACCAAAAGTAAAAAACCCTACATGTCTTAATCAACTACGGTCTATATCTATTTTACCCATATTATCCAAAATATTGGAAAAAGTGATGGATCTGCAAATCAACCAATTTCTTGAAAAAAATAAAATAATTCCATATAACCAATCAGGATTTCGAAAGGGATTCAGCTGCGCAACCGCTTTGTCAGACGTCATTGATGTAGTAGTTCGTGCAAAAGATTCAAATACGGCTACTGTGTTGGTTCTTCTTGATTATACCAAAGCATTTGATGTTCTTAATCACAATTTTTACTTTCAGTTTTAAAATTTATTCGTTTCGAATTTGTAAGATCATTTCTTAGTGAAAGATATCAAAGAGTAGCCTGCGAAAATAAATCGTCAAATCTCAAAAAAGTACATGTGGTGTTCCACAGGGAAGTATTTTAGGGTCCCTGTTATTTATGGTTTTTGAAATTTTGCAATGCCCACCAATTAGCAGATGATACTCAAATATCATACTCATTCAAACCAGATGATGTAGATGTTGCCAGTGAAAGGATAAGTAGTGACCTGAAAAGAATCTATGACACTTCTATCGATCACTCCCTTAAGCTCAATCAATTAAAAACAGTTTCAATACTTTTTTGTTCTGAAAATAAAAGAGCTGCAATTTCTAGAAACCTAAGTCTAAATCTAATTGGTTCTGACATTTCCGTTGAGCCCACCGGCAAAAACTTGGGGTTAATAATTGATAATAAACTAAAGTTTACCAATCATGTCAATATGTGCTTAAGAAATATATATATATCCACCCCGGGGTACAAGGTCCACTAGTAAATGGCGAAAGCTAGCGGACAACACCTCTCGCCTCCTACCAACCCGCACTGAGGGTGCGTGGTAGGGCAAGCCTTACGACCCCAAACATCAACACAGGACAAAAATCATGTCCCTCATTCTCCGTAGGCCCGAATGGCCCTGGAGAGGGTAGTCTTCAGGATCCAGCAAGAAGGGCAGAGGGTGCTAAGAACCGGCGGAGTCTAAACCACTGCCCATCCAAGACAACAACGCTATTCGTAGTTAGCTATAACTGCCGAACATTATCAAACCAATCCAAAATAGTGGAGCTGGAGAAGGAGGCAGAAAACATCAAGTGGGAAATCATAGGTCTCAGCGAAGTAAGAAGGAAAAATGAAGAGCTAGCTATTGGAACTTGAACAGCCTCTACTATCGAGGTACACCGAACGGTAGAACGAGTGGTGTTGGATTCCTCATTAAGAAGACATGGAAAGACAGAATAGTCAATGTATCAAGTATCTCAGATAGGGTAGCCAGTCTAACCCTACGAATATCTAAGAGAGACACGATACAAATTATACAGATCTACGCCCCAACAATAAGTCACTCAGACGAAGAATTAGAGGAATTCTACAATGAAATCACATAAACACTCGATGATGACAACAGCCATTTCAAGTATCTAATAGGAGACTTCAATGCAAAAGTGGAAAAACAGAGCAATCAAGAACAGGCTATGGGAAACTTTGGATTCGGAGACCGTAATGAGAGAGGGGAGAGACTAGTACAATATGCACATCAGTACAACATGTCCATTGCAAATACATTCTTCAAGAAAAATCCCAATAGAAAATGGACATGGCAATCCCCCAACGGAACCACCAGAAATGAAATCGATTTCATTATAACCAATGGCATCAACACTATTAAAGACACAGGTGTTCTCAACAAATTCCATACAGGTAGTGACCACAGAATGATAAGAGCAAGAATCGTCCTCAACACAAGTCTCGAAAGAGTAAAACTTGTGACAAGTTGAAGGAAAATTCTGATCAATATCAGACGATGCCCAAAGAAAGGCTGCAAGAACAAAAAGACAGCACGGAGATAATGGAAACTATTCTTAGCTGCGCCAAATTAGTAGGAGGAACCAGACAACCTAACCAACACAAGAAGTTGTCTGAAGATACCAAAGCGCTACTTAAGAAACGCAGGGACATGAAGACCAATAACAATATACAGAGAATAAAATACACAGAACTCTGTAAGACTATACGGAAGAAGATTGCCGAAGATATCAGAAATTACAATGAACGATTGATTGAAACGTCAATCGAGAACAGGAAAAGCTACAAGAAAGCTAAGAAGTTGATGATCATTGGCAAAAAACAGGTAGTCGCTCTCATAAATAACAACATCAGGATAACCATAATAAAACTAGTCACCGAATTCTACAGTGACTTATACAAAGCCCCAGAAATAACAGAACAAATATCGACACCTCACTCACAAGATGGAATACCAGATGTTCTCATAGAAGAAGTGGAGAAAGCGCTAAAAAGTATGAAAAATGGTAAAGCAGCAGGCAACGATGGCGTATCGGCCGAACTACTGAAATATGCAGGCAGAAGCACATGCCAAATCCTAGCCCACATATACACTAAATGCCTAAAAACAAGAAAGATACCACAAAACTGGAATAGCGCAAATATCATCCTAATCCACAAGAAAGGCAGTAAAGAGGATATAAGGAACTACCGACCTATAAGCCTACTGCCCATAGCATATAAAATTTTCACGAAAATCCTTAACAATAGGATAGAGAGGACACTAAACGCTGCACAACCAAAATAACAAGCTGGATTTAGAAGTGGCTTCAGTACAATAGACCACATTCATATATTAAGAGAAATTATCAGTCGAACAAAGGAATATGAGTTACCATTAGCACTAGCCTTCATAGACTTCGAAAAGGCATTCGACTCGATATATCCCAAAGCCATCATAGAAGCTCTTACAAATTAAAAAAATTACATCTGTCAATTTTCGACGGCCATTTCATACATCAATTTCTCCATCAAAAGTAGTGTTTTAAGGGTAATAACTTAAAATAAAAAGTGTTGGGCTGCATTAGAAGATTCAGTAGCCGGCCGGGGAGAGTTGTTTATCAGTGCCTTGAAGAGTTGCAGTACTATTTGGGAAAATCCCATGCATTTGAATTAATTGACATTCTCTTGAAGTTAGTTTTGTCAAATTGAAGTTTTGTAAAGTGAATATGAACAAAAAGATTGAGTGAAATTATGGATAAAAATGAAAATTCAACCTTCAATGTTAGCAGAAGTTCAGAGGATCTTGTTGGGGACTCATTTCAACGCATTTCAACTCACCCAGGTGAATTATTTTAAAAAAGAGTCTGAAGAATACTTAGTGATCATAGAAAGTTTGAAAAGACAAATACTTTTACTTGAAGAAAGTGTTCAAGACAAGGAATGTATAATTAGTGAGAAAGAAAGAAACATAAAACTTCTATTGAAAGAAAATGAACATATAGGAATAAATTCATTGAAACAAATGCCGAATGAAAATGTCGCTATAAAATGTGGTAGCAAAGAAATTGAAAAATTCAAGAGGAAATACAACAAAAACTACCAAACAAATATAAAACAGAAGTGAAAAAGTTAACTAAACCAAGAATAAAAATACCAAATTTGAAATTTGACAGTAATATTACAAAAGAAGATATAAAACAAATGATAACAGATCAAAATTCCTTTATTGATGAAGAAGATTTGCTTAATATTGAACATTTAAGAACCTTTCAACATAAAGATTGCCTGACTGCATTTGTGGAAGTCAGTGGAAGATTATTTCATAAAATTATGACAATTGGTAAAGGAAAATTATTTATTGGCTGGCATAATCTGAAAGTTTATCAGAACAACAAACTTTCACAATGTGATAAATGTTTTCGATTTGTACATTCTGGTAAGAAGTGCAGAAACGATATTGTATGTCCACAATGTTCAGGCTCACATGAAATATCATCCTGCAAAAATATTAGAATTCTTAAATGCAGCAATTGTCTTTACTCAAATACTAAATATAAAACCAGTCACGATATCAGTCACCCTGCCACACGTAGAGAGTGTCCATTCATTATCGAAATCAGCTTGAATCACAAATCGATTACAGCAACTGAAATACTACCACATTCGACTCCAACCATTTTCAAAATATCAATGGCTCCGGAAAATAATCGCATAAGTGATTTTTATGAAAAATTTGACAAAAAATATCAGTATTTATGAGTACACTTCAATATCAGATTATCGCACTAAAATATGTGAGAGTCTTAGAATAATCAACTTTAATTAATGAAATGATCAATGAAAAATAAAATGGAAGAAATAGAAATTATCATTAATACAATAAAAGCAAATATTGTGATCATTTCTGAAACTTGGATGAGTAAAAAAGAAGAAATTTAATATAACTTCAATAATAATAATTCATTATATTCATCAAGAGAGAAACGTGGAGGTGACATAGGAATTTTTGTGGAGAAAAACATAGACTTTGAAATTATGGACAAGGATACTGAGAATACTTATATTGAAGTGAAATTACCAAAGTTCAACCTTATTCTTGGTGGTGCATACCGTTCCTCAAAAGAAAACGCTTCTACTTTTCTAAACCAAATTGATAAGAAACTTTATAGTATAAATGAAACTAAATTGGACTGTTTTATAATTTGGTGATATGAACATAAATATTCTAAAGAATAACGATCAAACAAATTTTTATAGTGATATCTGCCATTCAAATAATTTCAAAATTTGCAATGATCAAATATCTACCAGAGACATTAAAATACATCTTCTTTAATTGATCATGTATTGACAAACTCAACTAAAGAATGTAATATTTCTATTATAAACAGTACCCTGAGTGACCACAAACTCATAGTTACAGACATTTGTATTAAAAACACGCAATCAAAAAAACTGTTTTCTTATAAGAAATTTCATGTTCTCGATCAAGTAAAACTGAAAGAAGAACTGAACATTTTTCATCAAAACTTTCACAAATATGATGAAGTAAACAAGATGTATGATATGATATTGAAATTATTTGAGGATTGTTCCTGTGAAAAGGCAATAAAAATAAGAAAGGATTCTAAGCCATGGTTCAATGAAAAGATTTCAAAATTGATAAAACAGCGAGATAAATATCATTATAAAAAAAGTGTTATCCCAATGTACAATCAATAATTGATTCTTACAATTTTTTCAATAAACTTCCAAAACAAACTGTTCAATAATCTAAAGAAAAATATTACGGCGAAAAATTCAAAAATGTTACTCCAAAACTAGCCTGGAATGCGACAAATGAAATCCTGTATAACAAAAGTAAGTAATCTGTTCTCCCATGGAAAAAATATCCTTCAATAAGAAGACACCAAGTCATGGTAACATGACTACGTCAGGGCCATACCCGTATCACTCATAGCCACCTGATCAAGAGAACACAGGAGCCAATTTGCAGAAAATGCCAATGCAACCTGACAACCAGACACATCCTACTTGACTGCATATTATTTCACCACCAACGCCAAATACACGAAATTCCACCAACATTACAGGAACCATTCGGTGAAAATTGTGAAGCCCATAAAATTGTGAACTTTCTAACGGATATAAAAATAATCAGTGACATCTGAATTATATTAAGTGTGCATATTAGGATATGTGTAACCTTAAAGTTGTCTCTAATAGCCTAAAGGGTTGAAGGGACAATAAATAAATAAAAAAAAAGTAAGGATAATACTGAAAACATAAAATATAAAATATAATACAAGATCCACATGAAATTTGTGAGAAATTCAATAATTATTTCATCAATGTTGGTCCCAGCTTAGCTGCCAAAATTCGCAGGCAAAATGAATATCCGATGGAGTCAAAGTCTACTTCCATGTACCTAAAACCTACCACCCCAGAAGAGATTGTAGAAATAATCAGTTTACTGAATGCAAAAAAAGCTCCTGGGTTAGACAAAATAAGTATCAAAATTGTTAAACTAGTGAAATCAGAACTGGCACCTTTGATGAGCAAATTAATAAATTTTTCCTTTTTGACGGGCATAGTTCCTGATAAAACAAAAATTGCCAAGGTAAAACCAATTTTCAAAACAGGTAATAAATATTAAATGACAAATTATAGACCAATCTCAATATTATCAGTACGTAAGTAAGTATTGAAAAAACTGTACATTCAAGATTATTGGAATACCTTGATAAATCAAAATTATTACATAACGCTCAATACGGATTTCGAAAATATAGTGACACAGAATCAGCTGTTTTGGATGTGATAACTCAGTTCCAACTTGATCTGGACTCCAAAAAATATGGTGAACTTCTATCACTGGATCTGAGTAAAGCATTTGATACAGTGGATCAAAAAATTTTGTTGAATATTATGTATCATATGGGAATTAGGGGATTGGTTTGAAAATGGTTTCAAAATTATCTATTTAATAGAAAACAGATTGTATGTATGGGAGAAGTATCTGGTTCAGAAAAAAACCGTATTATGTGGTGTTCCACAAGGGTCTATCCTGGGACCAATTCTTTTTCTTATGTATATAAATACGTTGATAAGTTTGAAATTGAATGGAAAAATAAATTTGTTTGCTGATGATACTTCTATATTATATAATGGAAGTAATTTACAAGAAATCAAAACTAATATGATGCAGGATATCAGCAAAATCTCTAGTTGGTTAAAATGTCACAAGCTAACACTAAATTATAAAAAATCATCTTTTACTTTTATAGCCAGGGAAAATATATCTACTGATTTAAAAAATCAAATTAAATTCAATAATGATAATATCAAATACTCTTCCACTGTAAAGTTTCTTGTATTATTTATAGATGAAAATCTAACATGGTCCAAACACATTGAAAAATTGAGAAAACATATAGCTCCAATAATATGAATTCTGTATAAAATTATAAATTATTTACCTCTAAAATACCTGAAATTAATATAATTTTCATTAGTATATTCAAAGCTTCAATATTTAATTTCAGTTTGGGGTTCAGCAAAAAAAGCATTACTGAAAACTTTGAAAATACTTCAGAATAAAATTATAAATTATTTTTCGGTTTAATTGTGATCAACACAATTATTTAACTAGGTGTTCCAATAATCATGTATTAATAAAAATTAAAACAACAATTGGCAAACAATCAATTCTTTATAACGGCATAAAATTATATAATGACTTACCGGATTTTCTTAAAAAATTCGGCAAAAAAAGATTCAAAAATAGTTTGAAAAAATATTTATTATAATAAGTTTCATATAGCTTTTTTAATTATATTTCCGATTTCATTGTTTATTCTAATACTGTTTTTTTTATTATAAGGTGTCGATGAACCATACATAGAAACTCTAGCTAACATATATAAAGAAGCCAAAGCTAGAGTAATGATATACAAAGAAGAATTCCCAACTGGCAGAGGAGTACGACAACGAGACGCCATATCTCCCAAACTCTTCACAGCAACTCTAGAAGAAATCTTCCGTAAGTTAGACTGGAACAACGCAGGTATACATATCGACGGAGAATACCTTAACCACCTAAGGTTCGCGGACGACATAATACTGATCGCTAATAACCCTGAAGAACTTCAACAGCAAATTAATGAGCGGAACACCGCAAGCAATGAGGTAGGCCTAAAAATGAACCTAGCCAAGACGAAGATCATGTATAAGGAACTGGTAGACGAACACGAAATACAAATAAACAACACGACTCTGGAAATAGTAGATGAATACATATACTTGGCCCAACTAATACACAATCCGGATCTCTACTCCCAGAGATTAACAGAAGAATTAAACTAGCATGGAGAACGTTCGGAAGAAACACAATAATATTCAAATCAAGAATGTACCTCTACCTCAAGAAAAGAGCGTTCAACCAATGCGTACTACCAGTCTTGACATACGGATGCGAAACCTGGACTATGAAATCAGATATCGTAAGAAAACTCCAGGTAAAACAACGATCTATGGAAAGAACTATGCTAGGAATAACCAAGAGAGACTGCAAAAGAATCGAGTGGATACGACAGAAGATCCAGATTACAGATGTAATCCACATAATCAAGGCACTCAAATGGCAATGGGCAGGGCACTTAGCTAAAAGAAAAGACAATAGATGGACCACAAAAATTACACTATGGTACCCTCGAAATAAAAAGAGACCAAGACGAAGACCAAACATAAGATGGGACCATGACATCAAGAAATTAGCAGGAACAACATGGGCCCGAATAGCCAACGATAGACAACAATGGGCTCAAATGAGAGAACAATACACAAATATGTAAGGGAGGCCACTACGTGAAAAATCGTACGAATAAGGCTGAAAATGATGATGATGATGATATACATATATGGGATATTACGAAATTTGTTAACACGATAGAGATCGCAGATTTGGAGGTATCAAGTTCAAATTTGCTACAAAAATCAATCTCTTAAATATCTCGGCCGAGTTCGTTATTGGGCAATATCGGGTAAGTAGTTTCAAAATGGCGACCGTTCAAACATTTCAAAAAATTATCAAAAAAGAGCAAATATAATAATAATAATAATAGTAAGACGTTTATTATCCTCTTGTTTTATCATATGAACATCAATCAATTATTGTATGACAATTATATATTTAAAGAAACACGAGAATAATGCGCTTGATTGCCGCATCTAAACCTCGAAGGGTAAAGCGCTGTTGAAGCGCAAGATTTAATTTATGAAACTAAAGTATATTATTTTATATTATAATTAGTAAACCATTAACCTAAATAAGAACAAATATAGTATAATACTAAAGAAAAATAAAAGTTAAGTAACATGTTGGGCAGAAAACAATAAACAAAACAAAAACATTTCCATACAGAAGAAAATAAAGAAGGTCATAAGAAACTGTGCATATTTAATGTAATATTTCAACTGAATGGGAATAAATATCAGTTATTAAGTAACAGGAATACCTAGTTCGTTTTAAATATTTCTTGAATGTGTATATAGAGGGGCTAAAATCAAATATTTCGTAATTATTGATATAAAATGGTACCTGATAAGAAAAGCATTTTTCAAATATTTGTTTTTGATGTTTTGGAATGGTAAGGAGATTTTTCTGTCTTGAATTTTAATTATGAGTACGAGTTTCTATACGGAATTTAATTTTCTTATAGAGATACGAAGGATTTTTAAGTTTTAATATTTTATAAAAGAATAAAAGAGAGTGCAAAATACGCCTATCGAACATATTCATCCAATGAAGCTCCTTTAGCTTATGAGTTACGCCATTTCGTCGTTGAATTCCACAAATAAACCTAATACAGGAAGTTTGCATTTTTGTTGTCATAATAATTGAACTGTGACAAAATCATAGAATCGCAGAGCAGTTTTTTTGTTGTTTGATTAAGGTAATGTCGATGAGGATATACCTAATGATTTCAATATTGTAAACCCTTTTCTTAAGCACATATTGACATGATTGGTAAACTTTAGTTTATTATCAATTATTAACCCCAAGTTTTTGCCGGTGGGCTCAACGGAAATGTCAGAACCAATTATATTTAGACTTAAATTTCTAGAAATTGCAGCTCTTTTATTTTCAGAACAAAAAAGTATTGAAACTGTTTTTAATGGATTGAGCTTAAGGGAGTGATCGATAGAAGTGTCATAGATTCTTTTCAGGTCACTACTTATCCTTTCACTGGCAACATCTACATCATCTGGTTTTAATGAGTATGATATTTGAGTATCATCTGCAAATTGGTGAGCATTGCAAAATTTTAAGCATTTTGTTATATTTATAGTCAAAAACCTTAAATAACAGGGACCCTAAAATACTTCCCTGTGGAACACCACATGTACTTTTTTGAGATTTGACGATTTATTTTCGCAGGCTACTCTTTGATATCTTTCACTAAGAAATGATCTTACAAATTCAGAGGCAGATTGCTCGAAACGAATAAATTTTAAAACTGAAAGTAAATGATTGTGATTAAGAACATCAATGACGTCTGACAAAGCGGTTGCGCAGCTGAATCCCTTTCGAAATCCTGATTGGTTATATGGAATTATTTTATTTTCTTCAAGAAATTGGTTGATTTGCAGATCCATCACTTTTTCCAATATTTTGGATAATGTGGGTAAAATAGAAATAGACCGTAGTTGATTAAGACATGTAGGGTTTTTTACTTTTGGTAATGGTAAAACATTAGCAATTTTCCAAGAAGTATGATTTTTCTATGCATGAATTTATTATGTTGGTTACAAAAGGGATTATGAATGGACAACACAAAGTCAGAAGAGTAATATTTACTTTGTCGTGACCGAAAGCTTTAGATTTGATTTTTAGCACTATGTGGGAAATCATCTCTTTAATAACAAGTTGAAATTTAAATGAGTCTTGTATTGGTAGCCCATTTGACGAATAATATTTTAATAGATCGTTACTAGGTTCATTACTATTAGAAATTAAATTGTTTGTAAAAAATATTGACATCTTCTATATTCTTTAAGTTTTCAGGGATATTATTTTTGTTTTTGTTGATTATGTTAATTTTTCTTAATTCACGCCATTTGTCTTAATCACTGCAGTTCTGAAGCCTATTATTAAGATTTTTTTTTCTCTTTACGTATTGCACTAGTTGTTAAGTTTCGCAATTGAATAACCACCCAAAACGACTTTTGTGTACATGGCATATAGTGAAAAATTGGAACATTCAAGATAAAAAAAGGACCTGGAAATTCAGAAAGAAATGAAGAACGAAATGAGGAAGATAATCACAGAAACTAACGAAGACAGATTGTTAGAGTACACCAATGTATACCTATTAAAATTGCAAGAGGCAAATGAAACTGATTTCGTCAATGACTTGATTAGGTGAGGATAACATACTTAGCATTTTTACTTAATTAATATAATATATATTCGACCTGTTTTTATTACTAAGGGGGTTATTATTAATTTTGCTAATTATCTAATACTTTCTTAGATATTATTTTCAGGATGAGGAAAGGATAAAAATGTGGGCTCATTGTTATCGAACAAACTCACGTACCTACCTAAAGAATTATATTATAAAAAATAAAAAAATCACTCCTTAGGTATAAATACAAACATGGCAATAGAGAGCTTAAACAACATGCTAAAGACAAATCAACTCAGAAGAAAGACCCATGTAACTATCGAGAAGCTGCTGGACATCATTGAGGATTTAGTGGATCTAAAAATGTGGAAAAATACATATTGAGAGGCCAAATGCTAATAACTACCATGACAGGGTCATCATTAAGGCACATAAAAAAAAACAAAGAAAATACAAAATAAAGCAGAGGTAACAAAAGAATCAGGAGATTATGGTCGGTACAAGGTAAAATCGTTTAGTGATTCTAAAATATACATAGTTAGTTTAAGGCAAGTATGCGAGAATGAATGTAGGACATTATACTGTCGAGTTTGCAAAATTTGCATTCACCGATATCAGTGTAACAGTCCTGAGTATATGGTGAAAAATACCTTGTGTAAGCATATACACTTGGTACGCATGTATGAGGAGCGCGTGGACAGTAACTCTGTTGCAGATATTGTTATCAACCAGTTGCAGTTGATAAAGAAACAAATTGATGAAAAAAGATATACAGCTCCAAAGAAGAGGAAAATGGAAAAACAGGAATACTTTCCTTCCAATAAATGTTCAAAAGTGAGTAAGAGAACTAATTTTAAAAATTATTTAACCTTTCCACAAAAACATTATAAGAGAATATAATATTTCCATTTGTTCTTTACAGTGTTTTTCGGTAAAATAGATTGGCCTACACGTAGACGGAGTTGCTTTTGCAATCATTTAATGTTATGGATCCATTCTCTTCATCGAACATGTATAGGATATTATCAGTGTACAATTAATACCTCCTGCTTTATAATTTATGGTTATTGATATTAGGAACGGCATTGGCCAACATCAAATATTTCGCCTAATAACCAGCATGCCTAGTCGATGTGAAGCGGTTATTACGAGGGAAATACAAAATATTAATTTACGTTGTTTCTTTTAATTTAATAATTATTGTTAACTATTGTTTAGAGTTGTTTTAATTTAAAAAACATGTTACGGAATAAAAGCTTCTATTTTCTTGTGAATGAAATGTTCAGAAAACATGAGGCTACAACATTATTTCAACATTCACAAACCCTTGTACCGTGTTCTCTCTACAGGATGCCTCAAACTTACATTAAAAAACCATTTAATCCATTATATAAGCCCAAAACAAATGATTGAATAAACAAATTCTGAAAATGTGCACAATTTTGTATCTTGTATCAGATGTCGGATTGGTTCACACAAAATTTTACTAATGCATTTTAATAGGTTGTAAAATGTTGCAGCGCTGGATGTTTCGATTTGTATGTCTGTACTAATAAAGTTCGATGTTTTTAAGCAGTATATCTTTTTTCATCAATTTGTTTCTTTATCAACTGCAACTGGTTGATAACAATATTAAAATCTTCATTGTCAAGATTTTTTGCCCAATTGAAATAGTACTTCAGCTGAATATTTCTCTTGTCACGGTTCTGTGCAGTCTCATCATTTGATGTGATTTCGCGGTTTCTTATCTCTTCAACAAACTGACATACTTCTTCCTCATTTTGAATCTTGATAATAGAGTTTTCTGCTAAAATCTTTGAGAAATCGTATATTTTAAAATCACTAAACGATTTTACCTTGTACCGACCATAATCTCCTGATTCTTTTGTTACCTCTGCTTTATTTTGTATTTTCTTTGCTTTTTTATGTGCTTTAATGATGACCCTGACCTGGTAGTTATTAGCATTTGGCCTCTCAATATGTATTTTTCCACATTTTTAGATCCACTAAATCCCCAATGGTGTCCAGCAGCTTCTCAATAGTTACATGGGTCTTTCTTCTGAGTTGATTTGTCTTCAGCATGTTTTTTAAGCTCTCTATTGCCATATTTGTATTTATACCTAAGGAGTGTTTTTTTTTATAATATAATTCTTTAGGTAGTTACCTGAGTTTGTTCGATAACAATGAGCCCACATTTTTATCCTTTCCTCATCCTGAAAAGAATATCTAAGAATGTATTATATAATTAGCAAAATTAATAATAACCCCCTTAGTAATAAAAACAGGTCGAATATATATTATATTAATTCAGTAAAAATGCTAAGTATGTTATCCTCACCTAATCAAGTAATTGACGAAATCAGTTTCATTTGCCTCTTGCAATTTTAATAGGTATACATTGGTGTACTCTAACATTCTGTCTTCGTTAGTTTCTGTGATTATCTTCCTCATTTAGTTCTTCATATCTTTCCGAATTTCCAGGTCCTTTTTTTACCTTGAATGTTCCAATTTTTCACTATATGCCATGTACATAAAAGTCGTTTTGGGATCATCATCACTCATAAAATAGTCTGGTTTTATAATATCTTGTTGTAATTTGTCTTTAAGGGCATCTATAAAATGTATGACAATGAAATAAATAAATATCTTACAAAATTATATAACGCAGCTAAACTTCCTGAACTATTTGATCAAGCCGATTTGTAAGAAAGAATGCTACTGGGAATCCGGCATTTCTGTCGTCCTTTATCAGCATCACTGTCAAGTCCATTCTTCTTCTGTTTGTACCATGGGTCCCGTCCATACGTACATATGGTGTTTGAGAATTTCCGCAGCTTCTCTTCCATGGTGTTGTTCATAAATTCTAATGCAAAATCTTCTTTTTCAAGAATCTCATGCTCTTCTCCTATTATAAGAACCAACCAATACAACGTATACATAAAAAAAACACCACCTTAACATATATTATTATCTTAAGTTTGTATTTACAATACCTACATGGACTCTTGGACAAACAAAGGCTACATTGTTTTAGTAGATAGATAGTTGAAGCTAATTGCGTAAAACCTTACATCTATTGTTTTGAACAAGACAAATATAGGCACCTACCTTCTTGTTTAAAAAAAGCGAAATTATTTCCTCCTGCATTCCACTCCTGAACTTTCAATGCTGCAGCTACCATTTCGTTTTTGTCCCTTTTTTTTCTATATTGTGCTTTCGATATAGGTATGCCACCTCTTCGCTATTTAACAAGTTTATTATTTCCAATTTCGCCTTCTCCATCTTCCTAGCATCTCATTTTTTTCTGATTTTGTCCATGTCTCAAATTCTTCAGGGCTAAAAAATTTAAAGTCAATATTACTTCAATAATGATATCATGTTTGTCTTCAATGTGTCGTATTAAGGCTTCGTGGATCTTCAATTCTGTTTTTTCTTCGCACAAAGGGAAAATAATGTGTTGGCTTTTTGCCTCAACTACTCCATTTATCTTGTGAAATCCTGTCTTGTGTTGATTGAGTAATTTTACGGTCTTAAAATTTTTATCGCCCCACAAAGTACATGGCACTGCTGTGGATGTATAAGAAATCACTTTCAGCTTTTATAATCCAAACAGAACAGAAGTCTCTATCCTTCTATCGTAGTTGTTCAATTTCAAATTTCAACCAAATACGAAAAATCAAATTGTCAAATGTCATTTCACTGCGCATGCCTGAGAAAGCGCCGTGTTCATTTTTATGTCGTGATTCGTGATACATTAGAAGAAGGCTGTTTTGTTTTAGTAAAATTTTCGTATAAACGATGGGACCAAAAAAGAAACCACTAAAGAATTCGTCGCGCTAATTGAGAAGATTGGTAAAAAACATATCCATGTCAATTGCCTCAGATCCCATGAGGGACATAAGATTTCCTTATTTTCCCCGATGTTAAAGATAAGATAAAAAATCAGAAAGTCCGCAGTATTTTTAATGTCCCAAAAATCCATGTGCTTGAAGGTATGCAGTTCTAAAATTTCGTGAATGTTATTTGTTGTTTTTTTAAATATTTAGAGTTTATTTTTCTGTTTACTACAAATGTATGAATAAACAAGTTTATTTCAATTTTATAACGCATCATCCAACAAACTACATGGCTCTAAAAAATATTTTTTTTCATTTGCAATATCCCATAAAGGTTTCTGAACAAACCTACAAGGCCCAAAATGTACTTTTTCAATGTAAAAATTGAATCGTCCGATATTAGCCCGAACCCCGGGTTATATCGAAAGAACGTTCTTTTTAATAAAGGAAACATGACAATTTTTCAAAGAATTATTTATGTAAATGCGTTCACCAGGTTACCTTCTTACTAGAGAATGCATTAGTTAGCTTTAATTTCGTATAACAAAAGAAATACAGGCAGATAATTGAGAATATCATCGGATATATCCCAGGGTTGACGGTACCTACCTAGTGGTTGCCAATCAAGCAGCTAAACTAGTTCAAAATCCAGAATTTCACAAATGCAGGAAACAAATCAGAATACACATTTCTTTGTCAGAGAATTTTTATAAGTGAAATAGCTGTTAGAAATATAGAAAGCAGCAATCAAATTGCTGATCTAATAATAAAAGCCTTATTTAAAGCCAGTTTAATAGATTCAAGAACTCTAATGGGTCTTAGGTCTTACATGAAGACGAACAATCAAAGGGAAGGTGTTGAAGTTGGACACTTTATAATAATAATAATAATAAAGTTTATTTACGTAAATGTAGAGACAGAGTTAAATTAACTTTCCTCGAAAGTCTGTAAAAAAACTTTATTTACTGAGAAAAGCGTTTAACAAATTTAGATGTGCTACATACAAAGGTTAACTAAAGATAAAACACTAAGCTACGTTGCCTATTTATATATAATTCTAAGATGCTTATTCAGCATTCATATAGTATGTCTTAATTACTAATGATTAAGGATAAATGGCCATATAACTCTTCCCTCCTTAAGACTGAGAAAAGGGATTTAACTTTTCGAGGGTTCTAAGTTGTATGCTCATTTTACTCACCGAAACTCCAGTATCTACAGTAAAATGTTTGATTGGATGTACATTAAGAGTTTCAAGGTGTTTCAAATCATTATGGATAGAATTTAAATTTATTTCTTCCATTTGTAACGGTTCAATATCCTAAATTAGATCTTTATTCATAATTATCGGAGGTAATTTTAATCTTAAATTCATGGTATTGATTTTCTGTGACTCAAAGTATCTATTTTCTATTTTCACCATACATTGTTGTGGAAATATTAGAGAGGGTTCATTTATGGATTCTATAGCCTGTTGATTTGGGCATTTAAATATTACTTTCTCTCTTGTTGCTGGCAAAATTATAAGGGAATTATCGGAAAGCTGCGTAATAGATGTTTTCTTATGAGATATTGGGGTTAAAGGACAATGACTGAAATTGATTGTGTTTGCTATATAAGGTTCATTTTTACTTAAGTGATTTTTGGTACACAAGTTTATCTCTTCGATTTTCTGACACTTTTCGTTTACATCAAAGTATTCATCAGGGGATATTAAAATGAAATAATTTTTAAGGATCATTATTTTGTTTTCTTGTGTAATTGAATATAACTGATGCATTATGTATGTTTATTAATTATTAATGTTATTGAAATTGAAAATATGATTATATTATTTTTTATAATAACACTAACTTGTGCGGCTTCATAGAACTTAATTTTATTATCGAATGGTATTTTTTCTTCTGGTTTGATTTTAGATATAATCTCTTTCAATTCCTCGTATTTAAGAATACTATAATGCATTATGTGTATTTCAGCAAAATTCATATCTGTTTGGAGATTATTACGCATTTCTTGTAACATTTGAATATTGTTCTCGATATTATCAATCAATAAGGTAAACTCTATAGTTGATTGAGTAAATATAGTTAATTCGTTAAGTCTTTTTTGTATCTTCTTTTGATTTTGGTTAATAGTTTTTAATTGAGTATCAATATTCCTTGTTACTTGTTTGAGAATGGTCTGTGTAGATGAAATATCTTGTTGTAAAGTGTCTTGATTTTCTTGTAGGATTTTAATGTAGTTATCATACCTTTCTCCATCATCAGCATCAAGGGTGCCATAAAGATATTTGTGTACGTTTCCGACAATATTAAATAACCCACGTCATATAAAGGTGTTGTTCTATTTGTTACTCTGGAAGTAATATTAAATAACGTTGTTTTAGTTATCTCAATACTATTTTGTATATTAGTCAAATGTACATGGTAATAGATATGATAATACTTATCAACTATATAACTGGTTCCTAGTTTTACTGGTAATAACGGGTTAGTAATCTTCTCGATCTCGTATAAATGGCTGGCAAGAGCGTACAGGAGTACCACTAGTAGAACCATTTTCATTATTCTGAAAGGAATAATTATCGTCTCTTAATATCTTTCGGATGTCGTTGACTTGTAAACACTTTTTTATAAAATTTTGGTTTTAATTTATCTTTTTTTATTGGTTGGGGAGTTGTCAGGAACTGGTCTGTACCTTCAGGGATTTCAGGGTCATTTTCACGACTACTATTTAATTTTGCTAGAACGTTAGCCTTTTTATCATTCAATTTTAAGTTGATATTCTCATTGAGTTCTTTCAAAGTCTGAACTAGTTCTTGAATATAATCTGTTTGAATTTGATTTAAGTACTTTTCAAAATTCAATTGATAGTTTAAATTTCCTTTAATAATTTGGAACGATGTATAATCGTGAGATGAATGGATACTATTGTTATAATTTAATATGGCAATATCTATAAGTTCTGAATTTGTTTTTGTTTTATAATCTTGCTTTAGTGCAACTAAACTTTCTTTCAACGTTGAATGAATTCGTTCAATTGGTGAATTTGAATTTGGATTATAAGGGGTTGTATAATGTATTTGAATTTGATATAACTTACAAAGATCTTGCAGTAAATTGCTTTTAAAATTCTGTGCACTTTCAGTGGTAATAATATCAGGTGTACCGTGATGGGAAAAGAATTTTATTAAATTTTTACAAATTTCAACAGCATTTTCATTTAATATATTAATATATTTCTGAGATGTAAGAGAATAAATATCTACATATAAGTGTTCAAAAGGCTTTTGTCCTGTTGGTGTAGGTTTAAAAATTACTTTGTAAGGATGTCTATCATATTTCGATTTTTGACAGATTTCACAAACATTTATAAAATTTATAATATATTTTTCCAGACTGGGCCAATAATAGAATTGCTTAACATTTTTAATATTTTCGGTTATTCCTCTATGTGAAGTCTTAATAGTATGGTATCTCTGAATTATTTCTTTCTGTTCGTCTAAGTTAGTTACATCTTTAAGCATCTTGAAATTACTAATTTATAGGAATTATGTCTGAACGTATTCTGAAAAATTCTAAGTATTAATGGTTCTAACTCCTTATAAGGGAAATACAGACAATAAGTATCAGGTGGTAAATATTTTTTTAATAATTCTTGTATTTCTTGAGTTATTGGATTTTCGTTAACAAAAATGAAAAATCTCTTCTTTGTTTCGAAGAGTTTCTCTTACTACATATGGTTGATCTTTACCAGTCCATTTGAAAATAATCTGAATCTTATAAGTATTAATAGATTTGTTGACATATGCTGCTCCTAAAATTGGGTTTTCATGGGCAGAATGAATAGTTTCAGTTTCAGAACTGTCATGATTATTATCATTGACATTACTTTCTGGTTGGGTAATTTCAGAAGTTTCTTGAATAGGACTTTGTGATGTATTAGTTGTTTCAAATGGCATCCTAATCTAGGAATCGCGATTTTCCTGACATCATTTTTAATTGCATGCATTTTCATTCGATATAAAACTTTCCAGAGCATAAAATATGTTGGTTTTTGGTGTGATTCCTGTTTCGTTACCAAATAATAGATAAAACGATCATTTTTCTCATCATATAACGTAGCAATTTCACCTGATCTGGCTCCTTGATTATTCAAATTTTGTACATTTTTATATTTGTGTTTAAATACTACAGCTATACCTTTTTTCATCTGTAAATCAGCTGCGACACAATGGCCTAAAGAATATTCTGTAGACTGTTCAAATAAATTACTATTGATTTCTCTAGTTACATCAGATCTCTCAATTGGTTTATAATTTTGGTTCAATTTATTAAATTCTGTTTGTAAATTTATCGGTGATTCAAAAATAGGAAGATTATCTTGACTTTCAAAGTAACGTTTTATCCTATCATGCCAAAACTATTGATCGTCATTTTTATTTTTACTTCTTTCACACATTGCTGACATATGTGTCGGCAGATCATCTTTTTCGATTGCATTGATATCGATCGGGGGTCTGGACAGAGCATCAGCATTTAAATTTTGTTTACCTTTCTTATATGCAATAGAATAATTAATCGAATTCCTCTAATTTGAGACGCCATCTCACCAATTTTGAATTAGGTTCTTTTATAGAAAAAGCCATTGGAGGGGTTTGTGATCAGTAACAATAGTGAATTTTCGACCGAATAAATAAGGTCTAAAGTATTTAGTTGCCCAGACTATCGCGAGGAATTCTTTCTCGATTGTAGAGTAATTACATTCCGCTGCATTAAGTGTTCTGCTAGCGTAAGCTACTGGAAGGTCATTACTTATATTTCCCTGCGATAATACGGCACCAATTGCATAGTTTGATGCGTCAGTTGTTAATATGAACGGCTTTGTAAAATCTGGATGTTGCAGAATGGGGTCATTGATTAGAATATTTTTGCAAGTACTAAAAGCATCAATGAAAGCTTTGTCATGAATTACCTTGGCATCCTTCTTTAAACAAGATGTGAGAGGTTTTGTTATCTTCGCAAAGTTCTTTATACCCCTTTCGGGATGATGACATGACCTAGAAATTCAACAGTTCTATTTAAAAATTCCGATTTATCTAATTGAATTTTCATGTTAAAGGAAATTAATCTTTCTAATACTTTTTCTAAAGAATCCAAATGTTCTTGTAATGATGTCGAGTAAATAATAATGTCATCCATCCCATACAACACAAGACGTTTCTGCAATATTTCTGCAATAAATCAAATGTTTCAGAATCTTACATTACATTTATAACATATCTGAAATATTGCAGCACATATAGATTTGAAATATATATAGGAGAATATATCTGAAATATTGCAGAATTATTCGGTATAAGTATATATCTAGAATCGTGCTAGGATTCAAAATATCATTTAAAAGCAGAGAATATATACCTACGAAGTGTAAGGGTATTATGATTCTGTCTTTCTTGTTATATACTCTGTGTCTCTTGTGCTTGTGAAGTATGTGGTTGGTGGCATCCACAGAAATGTTTATTATATTTCTGTATGTTTTTTATATTTCTGTGGTATCATCAGAGATAACCAGTGGTAGGTTATAAATTCTTGGGTAGGTTGGTTCTTGGCTCGGTCAAGTCACAGAAATCAGAGATTATGAAGGTTAGAGTGTTAGAGGTTAGGTTAGGTTGAATCAAGTGCGGATGCTACGCAAATTTAAGGCCCCGGCAAAAAGAAATATAATTATTATTATTACATCAAATTGATTTATTTAATTTGAGGCTGCGTCGTCTGGTGGAATCTGGAATGGTAGCGATGGCGATGGCAAACAAGGAAGGTCAGGTAAGTGAAATTATGGGTATATATACCTATATATTTATTTATCTATGTAGTAGAGTTAGTGTTATGTAAAACGATTCGCGCCAATTCCACATAGATTTGTTTACTGAGGTGCGTCCGTATTGATATTCAGTTGTGTGATCAAATTGGTTCAAAGTTGTAGCAATGAATGTACGTAAAACTGTCTACAGTAACCGACACAACCGTCGTTTAGTTCAAAGCCTAACAGAGGTGGAAATTGATATACTCGAACAAAGCACTAGCTCTGGAATTTGTAGGGCTTATCAGCGCCCTTTTAATTGTTTTAATCAGGAATTACCTAAGGAATTACAGGCACCATTGATCAATGCGGAAAAATCAAATTCACAAGAAGTATCGTTGGAGAATGAGCATTTTGATGAACAACATGACGCAAGCTTTGATAAAAACAAAGGCTTTGAAAATTTTGGTATGGGTTCTTCTCAACGCATTGATGATAAAATAAACGAACCATCATTTTCGGAAGATTTACAAGAATGGGCTGTGTATTTTCGAGTTCCACAGAATACTGTTTCGGCTCTTCTGTGCCTTTTAAGAAAACACTTTAATGTTAATCTTCCAAAAGATAGTCGAACCTTATTGAAAACGCCAAGAACTACAAAAGTTGCAGCTATAGCTGGAGGAAGTTATTGTCATTTCTCTGTGAAACGTGCTATAGATCATATTTGTAAAAAACGAGAAATTGAAGGCTTTGATATATCCACTATTGATTTATTAATAAATGTTGATGGGTTACCCTTATCGAGGTCATCTACAGCATCATTATGGCCAATACTGTGTTCCGACACACTAACACACAAAGTATTTATAATTGGCGCATATTTCGGACATGAAAAGCCAAAAGATGCTAATGAATATCTAAAACCATTTGTTGATGAACTGGCAGATATTATTCGCACAGGTTATATGTATAATAATAAATTGCGAGTAGTAGTGCAATTTTCGATGTTAATTTGTGATGCTCCGGCAAAAGCATTTGTTCTATCAGTAAAAGGCCACAGCGGATATAATAGTTGCACAAAGTGCACAACAGAAGGTGAATATATTGACAATTGTGTAAGTTTTCCTTTGACAAATAATTTTTCCCACACAAATTTGCGTAATGATGAAGCATTTTTTAATAATGAGTATGAAGATTACCAGTTGGGACAAACAATTTTGCGAAACATTCCAAACTTCGGTATGGTTTCCAACGTACCTTTGGATTACATGCACTTGATTTGTCTCGGTGTCGCAAGAAAATTATTGGTATTGTGGTTGAAAGGACCATTGTCTGTTAGAATAAGTGGGACTGATTCAAGGAAAATTTCTACTGTTTTGGAACGCTTAGGTGCAACACTTCCAAAGGAATTTGCAAGAAAACAGAGATCGTTGTCAGAAATTAGTAATTGGAAAGCCACAGAGTTTCGCACATTCTTGCTTTACACTGGCCCATTAGCTTTAAAGGAAGTATTAAAAGAAAATATATACGTCAATTTCATGACATTACATGTTGCAATAAGGATTCTTGCATGTGAGAAGTACGTAGAACAACCAAGATATGTAGATTATGCACAGGAATTGTTATTGCATTTTGTGAAGTCATTTCAACTTATTTACGGTGCAAGTAAAGTGTCTCACAACATACATAATCTTCTCCATATTTGTGATGATGTACGAAAATTTGGAAAACTGGATAATTTTAGCGCATTTCGATTTGAAAACTATATGTCTACGATAAAACGAGCCCTACGGAAAAATGAAACTCCACTGCAACAATTGAGTAACCGGTATGCAGAAATTGAGTCGTGTGCAAATAAATATTCCAAATGTGAAGATGTTTTACGCATGGAGCACAACGAAGGACCACTGGTATCTGCAAATAATTGTCATAAGTTCAAACAATATAAAGTATTTTCATGTGAAACAGTGTTTATCAAATGCAATGATTACAGAAATAATTGTGTTATTTTAAAAAATGGTGAGGTAATATCAATCGAAAATATTTTACAAGAAGATATGAGTGGCAGAATTTTGATTATTGGTAAAAAAATGACAATCTTGGATGACCTGTACAAAATTCCATGTAATTCATCTGAATTGCTCATTTTCGTTGTAAATGTAAATAATCATAAATTATACAGCTGGCCATTGTCTGAATTAAGCAGAAAAATGTGGAGAGCTTCTTATAATCATGATTATGTAGTATTTTCTCTTCTTCATTAGTATTAGTAATTTAGGCCCGTTTAGAGTGTTTTATGAAGATGTTGTGCTTGTTACTCAAAAATGTACTTTACCATACACATATATGCCAGTGGGCACTTACTCTTCTAATGAATAAATGATACATAGGTATTTCTTTTTTAGAAGCCATTCGTTATTTTAGAGTTTGAGGATGGGGTTAGTGTAGTACTGACCAAATGGATGTCACAAGGAAACACTATGTGCTTTTATCCTCCATATACGGATCAAATGAAAATCAATAAGGCAATTTTTTCTAAGCAAGATTCTACAGATTGTTGGCCCATGTATGAAATTAAAAGAATATTTGGATATGCAGGTAAAAATATTGACCTTCCAAAAATTCAACTTCTTATATTTCTCTTTATCATCCTGGCATCATTACCTAAGTGTTTTGTTTTCAGATACATACGAAAGAAGCCTCGAAAAGTTGCGGCTGGCAGAAGAGTTATCTGACGTAGATAGTGATGCTAACATGAGTAAAAAAAGACGAATCAAGAGAGCACGGATTATTGAGTCAGACGAGAGTAATGAAGATGTTGAGATGAGTAATATAACCCTTCCCCCTTTGCCTAAACTAGCACAACAGCCTTCGCAGTTCGCATTGAAACATTCTTCAATTCAAAGAAATATTACGTCGCTGCCAAAAAGACAAACTATTGTCTCCAAGAGTTTGAACACTCCTTCTTCATCAACACGCAGCTCGGTTGTGGAATCGGATTTAAATGATGATGGTAAAAATCGGATCATCTTCTATTAGGACATGATAATTAGCATATTCATGTTTTTTCTAGATTTAATATTAAACGACGATACTCTGACAGAGCAGCATCACACTACGTCGGACCGTTTCTCTTCCCATAGCGAAACTGGTCGTGATTCATCGCACCATAACGTAGATCTAGGTCAGCAAGTCTAAATACATATATAAAGTGATTGAAATGACAAAAGATAATCTATTTTCAGAATTTAAAAAACTGATCCTGAAAAAAATAAACTACATTTACCGAAAAGTGGATGATATTGACACAAAACTGACATTGGCAATGGAACGACAATCAGGAATGCCAGAGGGAGACCCTGAAGTTATTGAAGAGGTCCGCCATCTTTTGCCTTTGAAGACTGAAGAAGCTTTAGCTGCTATTGAAAATAGATTAAACGAAGACACAGGATTTTTAAAGACAGTAGTAAGATACCGTGTTATATAAAACATTCATTTTAATTGTGTTTCATTTTAGTTGAATTTTTTAAAAAGAAAAGGGGGGAAGGATATACATCAAATAACAACAAACACTATGAGAGCACTAATAAGTAATGCTTTGGGCCGTGGATACAGTGTCTGTGGCAAGAAGAAGAAGACAGTGTTTAAAGATTTGACTTTATGTAGGCTTGTCATCGATGTAGTAAGATCACAGAAATCTGAAGCTACTGAGTCAGAAATTCTGAAATTAATTGGAATATGGCTGAGCCAAAGTACACTTCGCTATAATAGAGAACAGTGAGTAATTAAAATATCTTTTTCTTTTCGCCATTATGTTATGAATTTTGTGAAATATGAGATTTGTTTCTATTTATCTATCTAAATTAAAAAAACTGTATTCTGAATGTGCATGGTAAATTTGTTCAACAATTAACCTAACGTATGTAATACAAATATATTTATTGTCTTGTATCATTGAAAAACTATATATTCATATCGAAAGCTGTTCACTATTCAATATTCTTTTGAAAACCATTTTTTACTTTTCTTCAACTAATTGTGCAAAAGTGTTTAACATATATTTTTGAAAAGAGAATTAGAAGCTATCATATGCTGCACTTTCACATAACCAGTTGAAGCTTGAAAATTGCTGAGATGTATTTCAATTAGTATGTGGTATCTAATTTCTTATTCGTTTTGCTTGCAGAATGAAGAATGCGTGATTTTGAAATTGTCACGTATACCTATATATGAGAATTTAAATATTTTATTTTCTAAAGATGTTACATTTTTGTTAAGTGCCTATATATTTTTTGTTTATTTCGTACAGAGTAAATTTTCTTTTTGAGAATATATTCTTTAATTTTAAATTTCAATTAAAATTGTTTCATTTATGTACTTATTATGCTACGGGTAGAAAGTAGTTATAAGAGAATTTAAATATCTTATTTTCTGTTGGTGTTATATTGTTTTTGTTGTGTAATTTATGCATATTTAATAAGGAGCAAATGTACCTACGTTTACTTTATCAGACTATATTTTATAATTTTAGTTTTTCAATAAAAATTGATTCATAAAGTGTACTTTTATTTATCATTGCTCCAAGGTATTATCACATTATGCGATATATCTGTCATAATGATATATAGATGAGCAACTGAAGCACTCAGTGCTTTAAGACACTTATCTCCCAAAGCAAATTTGTAGCCAAAATTTGTCTTAATTTACAGAAATTTTAAGGATACATGCAACAGAAACACAAAGTTTCTTTTATTTTGCTTTGGTGGATTCATGCCTTAAAGTATCATAGCAATATACAAGCAATATTACAGGATAATAATTCGTAAATATTACATTGAAATAATTCAGAAATGTTACAATGTAATATAACAAAAGCGGACATTTTCATGTATATAAATATATCTGAAACATTTTTGAAATGTTTGGCAATGCACAGAAACATTTCAAACGTTTCAGAATAATATATGTGAAATATTTCTGACAACAATGTGTGTTGTATGGGATGTAAACTAAACAGATGTGTCCTTGTAATCCGCGAAGTACGTTGTCCATAGTTCTTTGAAAAGTAGACGGGGCATTTTTTAATCCAAAAGGAATTCTTTTGTATTCGTAATGTCCGTGTTCTACGCTGAAGGCAGTTTTTTGAATTGTTTCCGGATCCATTTCTATTTGATGAAAACCACTAGCTAAGTCTAGGGTTGTAAAATACTGTGAACGACCTAGTTTATCCAATATATCTGTATTATTAGTGAAGTTACTTACCAAGTAAAATGGTGGATACGTGTTCCAAGTGTCGTACTCGTAAAAAAGAGAATTTTATAGGCTGTGAGGGTGTGTGTAATCTCTGGTTTCATTATTCTTGTGCCGGCTTAAAGGAGAATGAGTATGCATTGTTGGAGAAATGTAAAAACATCTTTTACATGTGTGATTCCTGTAAACAGAAATGTAAGGTTATAGATAAATCACAAATTACTGAAGTCTTTGAATCGGTTAAGCGTATTGGTGTTCAATTAAACGAAATTAACGAATCTAAATTAACAGTGGATGTACTGAGTGCCTGTGTCACAAAAATCTCTCAAGATGTTGAGTCTAAGTTCACTAACCTAAGAAATGATGTTCTTGCCGCCGTTAACGTGGATATTAAAGACCAATTGAACCCAAAGCCTTCATATGCCTCGGTGCTTGATAGTAACACATCAATTATGATTAACTCCAAGGAAGCCGATCTATCCCTAGCTGCGATGAAGTCCGAGATCTTATCAAATGTCAACCCTATCAACGAAAATATCAATGTAGTTGATGTAAGAGACACCCGTAAAGGAGGTCTAGTGATAAGTTGTAATAGTAACGCAGATTCCGTAAAGTTTAGAAATCTACTTGACAACAAATTAGGGGATAAATATAAGGTCAAGGAACTTACCCCATTGAATCCTAGACTTCGCATCGTCGGCTTGACTAACAACATTGAAACTGAACTGCTGTTAGATTACATATTGAAGGGTAACAAACATTTATTTTCTGAGGATAGTACGTGTCAAGTTATAAATGTTCAGCCGACACGTAAAAATTCTAAGATCTTCATGGCACTACTTCAGGTTGACATACATACATAAAAGCGTATCCTAAGCGCGGGAAAACTACTGATTGGCTACGAACGATGCACTGTTTATGACGCAATCGAACTGCGACGTTGTTTCAAATGCTCCGGCTATCACCACTTGGCTAAACATTGCACTCAAGAAAATCCTGTGTGTCCAAGATGCTCGAAGCACCACACAATAAAAGAATGTAAATCACAAATTCTAAAATGTACTCATTGTACCAATTTTAATTCCACTAAAAATGCCAAGCTGCGTACAGACCATGCAGTATGGGATCCTCGGTGTCGTGTGTATATTGACGCGTTGGCGAAATTCAAGGCAAATATTTTGAAGTCCGATTAGCAACTAATGCCTTTCGACACAGCCGCGACATCGGAGACTGGTCAAATTTCGGTGAATGATGCTGATAAGAGTGATAACGGGATTTCCGATGATACCACGCGCAGCAGCTACACTGGTGGGTTGAAATGGTACTACCAAAATGTACGAGGACTGGGCACAAAGACTGTGGAACTTTTCGATGCGGTATCGAACACGGTAGATGAGCACGATGGTTTTATTTTTACGGAGACATGGCTACATTCGGACATTTTGGACAGTGAGTTGGTTGACACTGGTACATTTAGAGTATTTCGTAGTGACCGTAATTTTGCGGCGACTGGGTCTAAGCGAGGCGGCGGTGTTCTTGTTGCACTCAATAATAAAATGAATGCAGTACGAATAAACTTGGAGTCCTTTTCACCACTATTTAGTGAAATAAAAATAGTTGATATCTTATTAGTAAAAATTAAAATTAATTATCGTGTATTATATATCCTGACTTGTTACATACCGCCGTCTTGTACAAATGACGTTTATGAGACACTATTTGACGCCATCTCAGAGTTATACTGTATTTATGGGTCAGATATGTTGTTTATCGGCGATTTCAATATACCTGAGTTTTTCAATGGTGTAACAAATGGTGTCTCTTCATCTAATTTTAACTCATTGATGAGACTCTGTAATTTCTTAGAATTGAAAAATTTCAACAATATTACCAATTTTCAAGGTCGCTTATTAGATTTGGTTTTGTTTAATAGAACATGTATTGTTAGCGAAGCTGTTGCCTTGCTCCCGCAGGACATCTACCATCCTGCTCTATCAGTCGAGCTTTCTACTTGCAAAGATAAGTGTAAGGTATATCCTGCTAGGCTTAATTATTGTAATTTTAATTTTAAAAAGGCCAATTTTAATAACTTATACGCGGAGTTGTCTGCTATTGATTGGGCTTTTTTAAACGAATACGACCATGACATAAATTTAATGGTTGAGGTTTTTACTGAAAAGATTTTAATCTCATTTAGAAATCATATTCCTTTAAAAAGGCCGGTTTCAACTATCTATCCGCCTTGGTTTAACGGAGCTATTATAAATAAATTAAAAAGTAAAAATAGAGCAAGATACAAATATAAAAAAACAAATAATTTGCAGTTTTATCGAGAGTATGTCAACCTACGTTCGGAAATTAAAGTCGAAGTTAAACGATTACGTATCAACTACTTACATCAAGTAGAAGCTAACATTGAAGAGGAGCCTAACAGATTTTGGTCTTTTCTACATCTTAAGAATCAAGGTTCTGCCATGCCCATTACGCTAAATCTTAACAAACTTGTTTCCCATCCGCAAGAAATTGTGGATGCTTTTGCTGACTCTTTTTCGCGAACATTTCGGGATAGTGATGAGCCACCGCTCTCACATGACGTGAAGATAGGTGTATCAACGCCAGATGGATATCCGATATGCATCTTACGGTCTGTAACGGAGCACGATATTGAAAGAGCAATTTACAAATTAAAAGCAAACATGACAATGGGCCCTGACTTCATTCCGGCGTTTATTATTAAGGATTGTCTTTCAATATTTCTTAAGCCCCTAAATATTATTTTTAATATGATATTGTCATCATCAAATTATCCAGATCCTTGGAAGATTTCCAGAATTTGTCCAGTTTTTAAAAAGGGCGACCATGGTGATATTAATAACTATCGGCCCGTATCCATAATTTGCAATTTCAGCAAGCTATTCGAGACGGTTCTACATGAGTATCTAGGTGGTCACACACTGCGTATTATCTCTGATGAACAACATGGATTTATGCGTGGTAGATCGACCATTACCAATCTTGTATGCACTACGCAATATCTCTGCGAGCGACTTGATAGACAAAGCCAAGTAGATGTCATATACACCGACTTCTCAAAGGCCTTCGACAGGCTGGACCACTGTATTCTGATTAAAAAACTTTCGTCTTTTGGATTTTCCGAGACGTTAATTAATCTAGTAAGTTCATATCTTTCCAACAGATATCAATATGTACAATACCGTGGCTACAGGTCGAGCAGATTTTTACAGTCCTCTGGAGTACCGCAGGGGTCTGTTTTGGGACCGCTTTTTTTTAATCTGTTTATAAACGATATTGTTTCTGTGTTAGACGTTGAGTGTCTACTTTATGCTGACGACCAAAAGCTCTTCAGTGAAATTGTCTCGCTTAATGACGCTCATAAGCTCCAAAATAACTTAGACGCACTTTACGAATAGTGTTGTAGAAATAAACTTCCGCTGAACCCGGTAAAATGTAATGTAGTATCCTTTACGCGTAAACTTCATCCAATTATCCGTGATTACAGCGTGGATAATGTTGTACTTGCAAGACCTGACGTTATTAAAGATCTTGGCGTTATTTTCGACCCTAAGTTGACATTTACTAATCACATTGAACACATCATATCGTTGTGCGTAACTCGCGTGAGTTTCAGCAGGCCTCAACGTTTCGAAGATTGTATACAGCTTTTATAAGGTCAAATCTTGAGTATGCGTCTATTGTGTGGAATCCGATTTATCAAATCCATGTTTCTGCTCTTGAGAGGATCCAGCGTCGATTTTTAAAGACGTCCGTTTTTGCATTGGACGGAGTATGGCCTGGGATCGGATATCCACATCAATTGCTCCTTAATAGATTTAAACTGAATGAATTAGTTTCTAGGCGTTCATGTTGCTCAGTTATTTTCTTGTTTAAGCTGTTGCATAATGATATTAATTGTAATAAACTTACTGATTACATTAGGATTAGAGTTCCTAGAGTAGAGGCTAGAACATGTGTTACATTTTTACCATCTATCCCACGAACAAACATTCTTGTAACATCCCCATTTTACCAAATGTTTAAGAACTATGAAAAAATTGAGCCCAATGTTGATTTATTCTGTTGTAATATTTCCCAAATTAAAAGGATATTTGTTTAGTAATAATTGTTAAGCTACGACTATTTTCTTTTCCTCTGTCATTATATCTTAAGTATTTTTATTATTAAGGCTATTTGATTATTTGTTCTTTAAAATGCCCATGTATGTTACACAAAACCTATGTTGTTTTTTTCCTCATCCTATAATTGGATATCTGTTGGATGTTGTAAAATAAATAAATAAATAAATAAATAAATAAATAAATAAATAAATAAATATTAGGGAGTGGATACCTATCATCAATAGTTTTTTCATTTAATTTTCGGTAATCGATTACAAGTCGCCATTTCTATTAACTCCGGATGCATCAAATTTTTAGGAACTATCCAAACAGGAGAATTCCAAGGTGAATTGGAAGATTGTATTATATTATCACTCAACATTTTATCTATTTGATTATTTATTTCTTCTTTATGAATGTGTGGGTAGCGATAGCTTTTAGTATGTAGGTACTGGAATTTCATCTGTGGTCTTAATTATGTGTTTAACTTGATTTGAGAAGGTTAAAGCATCACCTGGCTTATGGAAAACTTTGTTACATTTTTGGATTACTTTAAATAATTGGACTTTCTCTTCAGAGTTTAAATGTTCATGCCTAATTAGTGATTTAAGAGTTTTTCACCATAATTTTTCAAAGTTACCTTACTAGGTAATTCTACATGAAATAATTCAAATTGATCTTCACTAAACAATTGCATCGTTAATACTTTTTCTTTACTATTATAAGTACATGAGAAATTCTTATCTGTACAATTAGCAATGCCTATAGTATAAGAGCCATCCTTTACTATAATGATTGTTGGTTGTATCTCTATGTTGTCTGTCTTTATATGCGGAATTAACCAAGAAGTATTATTTGGAAGTTTAGTATGAATTTTGATATTTTGTAATGTGTAAGGTGGAACTTCGAAAGTGTATTTGTCAAAATCTTTCCTAAAATAAAACGGAATTTGCAAAAAAACATTTTTTAATAAATTATTCTCCAAATCAATATTCAAATTAAATTTTCTAAGATCTTTTATTCCAATTATTCCGTCGAAGTAATCGTGAAAGGGATATAAAATGAATTCAATAGGTTTTGAAATACTAAAACATAAAAATAAGGGAATCTTGGCTTTACTTGTTGCTTTCTTAGAGCCAGCGCATGTTTGCAATTTTATTATATGTGGCTTAATCAATTCAGGGTAGTATGTTTCTGCTATAGAAGGTCGAAGTAGAGAGGCATGTGAACCAGTATCTATTAATAAACGAATATTTAAATTAGGGATTACTATGAAAGGTAACTGATTAATTTGGAAGCTATTCATTTGGAGACAAGGTTTGTTTTCGAGGCTGCTTTCCGAAAATTTTCAGGTTCCGCAGACTGGTCGAAAGGTTCTTCATTAATTTCTTCTAAATCATCTTGATAATCAATAGAATGTTCTATCTGATCTTCTAGATAATAATCATTTTCGGAATATGATAAATTTTGAAAATTAGGATCTTCATTTTTCAAATGTGTTAATTCTTCAAAAGTATATTTAGAAGGTCTATGTTGATTTCCGAATGTTTGATTATAATATTGAGGTCTTATTTGGAGTGGTGGACGTTTTGGTTGTACACTGACTCCTGACATAGGTTGTGGATACGTCTTTTGTGACAAAGAAATTTTGGTTTGCCGGTGAATAAGGATATGTTAATGGTTTATTTCCAAAAACTTGTTTCATGGGAGAAAATTGATGTTGAACAGGCTTTTGATTGATATTAATTGGTTGACGAGGGGGTTGAGGTAGACTAATAGGTTTAGGAAAATTCAAAAATGTATGGTTATGTTCCTTCTGTTTCACATCCATTGCTGAATCTAAATTTTGAGGATTTTGAACTATTAGGAGTGTTCTCAACTCATTAGAAATATTTGAAAATAAATTCTGAGTTGCTGTCAACTCAGTTTGTATGAACAAAATATTTCAATACAAAATTTGTTATTAATTTGAGTAACTAGAGCTTTCAATTTGAGAATATAATCTTGAATTGTTTCATTTTTGTCTCTAGTCATAAAGATTAATTGTTGTTTCAAATTTCCTCGAGTAATTGGGTCACTAAATTTTTGACGAAGTGCTACTTTAATTTGAGTCCAAGTTTCTAAATCAGGTCGTGTTAGTAGAAATTCTTCAGCTGTGCTTATTAATTTTGATTTGATTGCCAAATTTACATATTCTTGCTGAGATGGATCGTTATTAAAATAGCGAGCATGAAATACATCTATCTGTCTAATAAAGGATTCTAATCTAGCTGGAGTTCCATCAAACGATTCAAGTAGACTGACAGTGGATCTTAGAGCTTCAGCCATGATAAAATTATTTGATTCTAATTCAATTATTGTTTCTAATCTGGTATGATAATCAATATCTAATGATTGGTCAAAAATCTTCTTAACTCTAGGGTAGGTTATGTCTAATATAATAAACAAATAAATAAATATACTTTTTTTCAAAATAATAAATACGAATATTTCGCAATAAATAAAATTCAATAAATAATATTCAATCTTCAATAAATAATGTTCAATCTTAACTAAACAGAATTACAGCTGTAGGGGAGAATTAAACTCACACATAATTTTCTCGGCCCCAGCTTTGCTTCTTGTTATCGGGTAGTGGCTCGTTCCCAGAAGATGTACATCCAGGGTGGCTGCTACTCGTAGTGGGCACTAGCTATGCCAATATGTCCGGTGGGCTTGCAGATACTAGATATACTTCCAATATATCTGAAGTCCGAAGAGTTGAACTTGACTTGTTGAGTTGCTCCAAAATCAAGTCAAGGATCCCAGTTGAAACCTCTTTATTGCACAGGTTCTTCTCGATACACCTCAACTGTTAACACAGACGGTATTCACTTAATCTCGATGATCGAAATAGCTACCGGGTGTATCCTACTGACTGCGCCAGTTGAATTAACTTTCCTCGAAAGTCTTTAAAAAAAACTTTATTTACTGAGAAAAGCGTTTAACAAATTTAGATGTGCTACATACAAAGGTTAACTAAAGATAAAACACTAAGCTACGTTGCCTATTTATATATAATTCTAAGATGCTTATTCAGCATTCATATAGTATGTCTTAATTACTAATGATTAAGGATAAATGGCCATATAACTACAGTTACAAAAGTATAAACAAAAATAAATATGGGTAAATAAACAAAATAGCACAGAAGCAAAATATGCTTGTTTGTGATTTAATGATTAATGTAGGTTAAATGTATATGTATATATGTATATAAATATGGAATAAAATACAAATTTCTAAATATAAATGTGTAGGTACGGACAAAACGTTGAACTATAGACAAGATTTGGAAAACCATAGGTAAAACTTTGTAATAGTTTAGACAAAATTTGGTGGATATTTGACAAAATCAGGTATTTATAGAGAAAATCAGGTACTCACGGACAAAATCAGTTATAAGTATGCTCAGTTTAGGATATTATAGACAAGCTGTTCATTTTAAGACATAAATATCTGATATTTTATAATCAACATTTATCATCTTAGATATTTTAAATCTACCAGATCACTGAACATTTTTCTTCCAGTTGCATTAATCCACATTTTGAGTCTGTTCTTTAGTCCATTGTAACTCCGAATGCTCTTTAGTTCGTTTGGCAGTATATTCCAGAGCCTTGGGGCAAGGTATTCTACAGAGCGTTGTCCAATTGTTTTATTGCTCGACGTAGTGTTGTACTGTGTTTTTTTGTTCTTGTTTCATATTTATGTGTGGGAGATGTTAATGTTATTTTATTTTTATGAACATTTATTATTATTCGTTGGCAGAAAAGTTGTCGGATGTCCAATATTTTTGTTTCATCAAAAAGTCTGTTACTTGAATACGTGATATTTTTTTAATTAATTATTCTAAGCATCCATTTTTGAACAACCCCTAGTTTTTGAAGATGGCAGTCTGCCACGGCTCCCCACCCTAGTATACCGTAAGAATGTTGTGACTGAACAAGTGCAAAATAAATAATCTTCAGATGCGTACTATCTAAATAATCTGCAAGAATTATAAATTTAGTTAACAAACCTCTTAGTTTATTGGTTAGATTTTTCATTTGTATGTCCCATCTGAGATGTCTATCGATGATGATTCCTAAATAATTCACTGAGTGTCTTTCCTGAATTTGTGTATTGTTGTCAATATTAAGTGGTCCGAAATTCGGTAGGTTGTTTGCGTAGGACGTAAACGGTAAGTAGCAGGTTTTATGGCTGTTGAGTGTCAGCTTATTGAATTTGAACCATTTGCTAATGTGACGAAAATCTTCTTCTGATTCATTTTTCAGTAGTTTCCAGGAAGTAGATTGGTAGAGAATAGCCATATCATCGGCAAAACTTATTATTTTATCCTTCGTTGTCATTTCCATGATGTTATTTACGTACAGCGTGAAGAAAAGAGGTCCAAGCACAGTTCCTTGTGGGACGCCGTAGGTCATTGTTATTGGTTCGCTCAACGTTCCATCGATGCAAACAAACTGCTTTCGATCGTGTAGGTAGTCTTTGAGCAATTTGTGTATTTTCCCTCTCAATCCATAACAGTTCAATTTTTCTAGTAAATGTTCATGGCAGACCGTGTCGAACGCTTTTGAAAGGTCAACAAAAATGCAGATAGTAGGAATATTTTTATCCAGAGCATTATTTATTTCTGATGTTAGAGCATATTGTTACGTGGGTAGTTTATCATGTACTTACTGTTATTATTTCTTTTAGTTTGTATTTGTTCTGATTCCTTGCTTACAATAGTTGTTGCATGTATATTTCATTGTGTAGCTCTGGAATTATAGTAGATTTATTCTCGATCCTTCCAGAAACTATATGTGAGGTACAATTTGTCATACTATTGTCGGTTTGACAAGCCCCTAGAACATTATTATGTGCGTCTAGATAATCATAGAACATTCTCGATGAATGTCATGTTATGATTCAGGTATATAAAGCCGTGTCGATCACGGAACAGAGTCAGTTTATGGTATCAGTCAATTGGAAACATAACTCGAAAGTAGTTGGAACGCGATAGTCAAAGTGACAAGTAGTGACAGTTGTACTACAACAGAAAGCCGTGTACTGTGTATTTGAAAATAAATCATTGAAAGCAATATGCGAATTTTGAGTGCTACCCAAGTGAACTCACCCCACAACGTTTAGCACAGGGCTAAACGTTACAATTGGTATCAGAAAAAGGGATCTTCGCATTTTGCTGAGAATATATGGTGAATACCAGATCCAAAGATTACAACGAAATGGCAAATTTTGCAGAAATAATGGAGTTCTTGAAAAATAATAAAGAAGAACAAGAAAGAATTAGACAACAAGAAAAAGAACAAGAAAGAATTATACAACACGAAAAAGAAGAACAAGAAAGAATTAGACAACAAGAAAAAGAAGAACGAGAAAGAATTAGACAGGAAGACCAAACAAAAATGAATCAATTCCTAGAAAATCAATAAAAGAGTAGACAAGAACAAGAAAGAATTAGGCAGGAAGATCAAGCAAAAATAAGACAAATTTTAGAAGAAGAACAAACAAAAATAAGGCAAACCTTAGAAGAACAAGAAAGAGTGCGACAAGAAGATAAACAAGAAGTTGACCAGAAATTAGAGAAAGTTGACCAAAAATTAGAGAAAGTTCAAGAAGAAGTTGAACAGAAATTAGAGAAAGTTCAAGAAAGTTTTGATCAAAAATTTCAATTAATAGAAGAAAAGATGTTGCAAACGAAAGCTGAAGTGCCTCTGAGAAGATTGTCCAATGAAATTCAAAATGGTGTAGTTAATCCAGTAAAAATTGAAGCCCCAAAATTTGATGGTAAACAGTCTTGGTCTACATATAAAAAGCAATTTGATGCTGCTGCTTTGGCTAGTGGTTGGTCAGATGAAGAGAAAGCCACCGCTTTGATCTTGGCTCTACGTGGTGATGCATTGGAAATCTTAAATACCCTAACTGGCGGCGAACATTCGTAACAGATTTTAGTGGATAAACTTGAAATGCGTTACGGTGACCAACATCTACAACAAGCTTACCAAGCACAGTTAAAGAATAAACAGCAAAGGTCTGGAGAAACACTACAACAATATGAAATTGATGTTGCCCGGCTCGTTCGACTGGCATATCCTACAGCACCAAAAGACTTTCTTGATAGGTTAACAGTACAAATATTCATTGATGGTACAAGAGATATTGAAATGCAACAAGCCCTTCGGTTAAGTAGTCCTACAAGAATTGAAGATGCCCTTGCACGCGCACTTGAATACGAAGCTGCTAAATAGGCGTCCAGAAGTCATCTCAGACTAGACTGCGACAGACACGATGGGTCAATTCAACCCATGAGAAGTCGTATGGCAATGGTAACTCCATAAAGCACATTATTAAAATGTTACAAAAATTGGATGGGCAAACAAATGAACAAAGAACTAAGACTTTGTGTTCGAATTTTGGACAAGAAGGACATATAAAGAAGAATTGTCCACAGCCTCAAAATAGCAATGTGCAGGAAAACTCCAGTTAGCCAGTTTTGCAGGGCGAAGACTGGATTACTCCAACCAAGCCCCAACATCATTAAAAATCAAAACTTCCCGACTGAGTCATGAAGGATCCAGCTTGGTTGTGAAAGGAAGAATATGCGGTCAGGATTGTAATATTGTTATTGATACTGGTTCATGTTCTACCATTGTGCGAGCTGATGTTATTCGTGCTTGCAAAATTGACCATTCCAATAGAAGTTATATACTTGAAACTGCAAATGGAGTGACAATACCCCTCATTGGTACTCACGAGGCAGATATTCAGCTGGAAAAATCAAAATTCAGACATAAAGTATTTGTTGCCGAGATTTTGGACGAAGTTTTATTTGGGCTAGACATCATGAATAAATTTGGCTTCATTCTGAACCTCCAAGACCGAATACTCAAAGTTAATGAAGAAGAGTTGTTTATGTCAACATCTGAATCTAGAATAAGAAAAATTAAGCTAAACAGGACCATTACGATACCTGGATGGTCTGACAATCTCATCCATGTTAAAATAGAAGGTTCTAAGTGCAAGGAGGCACTGGTACTGGAAAGTAATCCAGAATGTCTGCCAAAGGAAATGATTATAAAAAACGCATTAATCAATCCATCAAGTGAGCATCCAATTAAGGTGAGAGTTTTAAATGGAAAATGAAGTAATTGCCTGTGCGGAACCTATAGTATCTGTCAAAATCTCAAGCAGTCAAAGGAAAACCATGTGCCAGAAAGGAAGAGAGCTGAAAGAGAGAATCATTTCTCCACTTCCTAACCAACAGAAGGCGAGATATAGGACGAACTAATATGGTACAACATCGCATTAACACAGGCAACCAACAACCAATAAAACAAATTCCAAGAAGGGTACCATTAGCAAAACAAAATGAAATGGAAATACTTATAGATAACATGAGGAAACCAAAGGTAATTGAACCTTCGAACAGTCCTTGGTTGTCACCGGTGGTCTTAGTCACAAAAAAAGATGGCTCGACTAGGTTTTGTGTTGATTATAGAAAATTAAATGAAATCACAAAAAAAGACAGTTATCCTCTTCCCAGAATAGACTATACACTGGATTGGTTGTCAGGAGCGAAATGGTTTTTTACATTGGACTTGAAAAGTGGATATTGGCAAGTCGAAATGCATCCTGAGGATAAAGAAAAGACAGCATTCTCAGCCAATACTGGTCTATGGCAATTCACGGTAATGCCATTCGGATTGTGCAACGCTCCAGCGACTTTTGAGAGATTGATGGAAAGAGTACTACGTGGACTCATTGGAAAGAAATGTTTAGTATACCTTGATGATGTAATCGTTTTCAGTGAAACATTTGAGGGACACTTGAAAAATCTAGAAGAAGTATTTGAAAGATTCTCACAAGCAAATCTTAAACTTAATCCCGAGAAATGTGCTTTCCTAAGAACTGAAGTGAAGTATTTGGGACACATAATATCCGCAAATGGTGTAAGAACAGATCCGGAAAAGACAGAAGTGGTTCATAATAGGCCTGTACCAAGGAACAAAACAGAACTGCGAAGTTTCTTAGGCCTGTCTTCATATTACAGGCGGTTCGTAAAGAATTTTGCTACTATTGCCCGTCCATTGCATCGATTAACTGAGAAGGAAAGACCCTACAATTGGACTTCAGAATGTCAGAATGCTTTCGAATATCTGAAAGGTGCTTTGTGCTCTTCTATTGTTCTAGCTTATCCCCAGAGAGAAGGAGAATTTATCCTAGATACTGATGCCAGTAAAACAGGAATTGGGGCAATTTTATATCAAAGAATAGAACGAGTGGAGTATGTACTAGCATATTACAGTAAGAGTTTATCAAAGGCTGAACAAAATTACTGTGTGACGCGGCAGGAGTTACTAGCTGTAGTCAAGGCAATAAGACATTTCCACAAATATTTATACGGTCAGACATTTGTTCTACGGGCCGATCACGCATCACTTAAATGGCTGTTCCAGTTCAAGAGCCCAGAAGGTCAGATAGCGCGCTGGCTCCAATAACTTCAAGAATATGACTTCAAAATTGAACATCGTCCTGGTATTAACCACAGAAACGCTGATGCACTGTCAAGACGACCTTGTGCAGAGGATTGTAAAAACTGTTTAAGACTTGAAAATAATTTGCCAGAAATTCTTAAAATCAAACGAACTTTGATAAATGGCGACCCAAACTGGAGTTCGGAAGTACTCAAACAAGACCAACTGGATGATAATGATATTGGACCAGTGATGAGGTGGAAAATGGATGGAGTAAGACCTACTTGGCAGGAGATATCAGATTTATCTCCTGTCATAAAAGGATACTGGTCACTTTGGGAATCTTTAGTAATTGATGATGACGTTTTAAAAAGAAAATGGGAAAGTAATGATGGTAAGACTGTTCATTTGCAAATAATTCTTCCACGGAAAAGAATTAAACAAGTACTGCAAGAGATTCATTGTGGAGCAAGTGGTGGCCATTTAGGTATCAATAAAACTTTATCGAAGATTAGAGAGAGGTTCTACTGGTTAGGAAGCCGTGCTGACGTAGAGGACTGGTGTCGGCGATGCGATACCTGCTTTACCAGTAAAGGCCCAAATACCAGAACCCGCCATAGGATGCAGCAGTACAATATGGGTGCCCCATTTGAGCGAATAGCCATCGATATTACGGGGCCATTTCCAATAAGCAGCTCTGGAAATAAATATCTCTTGGTCATCATGGATTATTTCAGTAAATGGCCAGAGGTAGTCGCCATTCCAAATCAGGAGGCAAAAACAGTGGCTGATGCCCTAATTGAAAATTGGATAAGTCGGTTTGGTGTGCCGTTAGAGATTCACTCGGACCAAGGTCGAAATTTTGGGTCGGAAATCTTTCAGAGTGTGTGTAACCTGATGGGGATTAAGAAAACTCGTACAACTCCACTGCATCCACAATCCGATGGAATGGTAGAGAGATTCAACAGAACACTAAAAAATTATTTGAGGTCAGCAATCAATGAACACCAAACAAACTGGGATAAGTGTATACCGCTCTTCCTACTGGCCTATAGATCTTCCATTCATGAATCGACGAAAGAATCCCCAGCTGGCATTGTGCTTGGTAGAAATCTGAAACTTCCGTCTGACATCTTGTTTGGTTCACCAAGCGAACCTCCCGAATCTGTAGATGCCTACATTAAGAGTTTGAGGCGAAGACTCGAGGAAATACACAATCTGGTTAGAAAACAGTTGAAGATTTCTAGTGATCGAATGAAGGCCCGATATGATATTCGTGCAGAAATCGGACAATTTAAAATTGGAGATAAAGTGTGGTTGTACAATCCACAAAGACGAAAAGGTCGTTCTCCAAAGTTTGACAAACAATGGGAGGGACCATATACCGTTATGAACAGTATAAACGATGTGGTATATAGAATTCAGAAATCCCCACGCAGTAAAATGAAAGTGGTTCATATCGACAGACTTTCACTGTACAAAGGGACTGAGGTGACATTTGATCGGGACGATCAAAGCTAAGAAGGGGTAGTGTTACGTGGGTAGTTTATCATGTACTTACTGTTATTATTTCTTTTAGTTTGTATTTGTTCTGATTCCTTGCTACAATAGTTGTTGCATGTATATTTCATTGTGTAGCTCTGGAATTATAGTAGATTTATTCTCGATCCTTCCAGAAACTATATGTGAGGTACAATTTGCCATACTATTGTCGGTTTGACAAGGCTCTAGAACATTATTATGTGCGTCTAGATAATCAAAGAACATTCTCGATGAATGTCAAAATATGATTCAGGTATATAAAGCCGTGTCGATCACGGAGAGTCTATTTTACTTGCATAATCCTGACCTAAGTTAGTGTAGTATTCATTGAAATTATTTGCGATGTCATTTTTATTTTTCAGAATTCTTAGATCATTCTATTGAATCTATATTAGTTGTTGCTTTATTTTTCGAACATATTGTCTTGACACTGTTCCATATGGCACTAGAATTATTTGAACTATTTTCTATAAGTTTATTCATATAGTCTTTTTTGTTGACATTTATCAGTGTTTTCTAATTTGATTTTTATAGATTCTGTATTTTTCCCTAAGTGTTTCATTCTGGGATATATTTGATTTTTTTTAAATAACTCATTTTTTTCATCAATAGATTTTTTTAATCCCGGGGTAATCCACTTTTTCCTTATATTATATTTATTTTTCCGTATTTTCACTGTTTTGGTATTTTTATCGATATTACATCTTAACTTTTGTATGAAGAGGTCCATCATTTCGTTTGTATCGTTTGATTCATAAATTTCTCTCCAATTTTCATTATTTAAACTTGTTTTTAGTTTTTCGTATATGATATTTTCTATATATACTTGCTTTTTGTAAATTTTTAGCGTTGTTACTTTTTTTACAGTAGATTGAAATTGGAAGATGATCAGTGATATGGTAGTTAAACACAAATGATTTGAATTCATTCTCTGATTGATTGTCTTTCAAAAATATATGATCTAAGGATGTTCTACTTGACGGTCGCGTGACTCTGTTTATATATGGAATGTAATTGAAAGAACTTTATATTTCTGTAATCCTCAACTTCGCTTGTATCACTCATCAAGTCTACATTCATATCACCAACCAAAATATGTGTATTCTTTTTTTTAATTTTGTGTAAATAACTATAAAGTTTGTTATTGAATAAATCTAGACTAGTGCTAGGTGACCTGTAAATAGCGGAAATGGACAATTTTGAGTTATTTTCATTTTAATTAATTTCAATGATTGTGCTTTCAGTAATTTTATGAGTATATTTCAAGTATACCATCATTTTTGTTCAACAAAAGCATCACTGTTGTACAATTTGAAAGTTTCGGTTAGTACGATAACATCAAATTCTTCATAATTTTTAACAAAACTTCTTATATTTAGATGAAATATTTTTGTATAGTCAATACCTTTGTGTTTGTGATTGAATTCATCTATGTTTTCTACAAGTTCTCCAAGTATGGTTTATTTTTATAGTTTTTTATATACCAATCCATTTCCACTATTTAAAAAACTCAAAAACTTACATTTCTATTTGTCTCTTATACTAAAACCGGACCTCAATTGTATGTCCCTAGCTGAGTTTTTTCTTTCTCTCTCTTTCCTGGAACTGTTTGCAGCTTGTTTGTTTCCTGAGGTTTTTTCTTGTCTTTGTCTTCTTCCTTCTCCTCTTGTTTCTTCAGGTTATTATCTCTTCTCTCTTCGTTCAGGACTTCTTCTTTCTTCAGGTTTTCTTCTTCTTGGTGTTCGTCAGTTTTTTCTTCATCCAGGACTATTTTATTTTCTTCTGAATCGATTTTCAGAAAATTAACTGATCTTGCTGGTGTTTGAGGAGCACTGTTTATTACTTGGGAACTCTCACTATTTTGTTCTATTTCCAAAATATCTTCAACTGTGTACACCGTGTTATTATTGTAGAGCTTCTCTCCTTTTATGTAGCAATGATTTTCTCCTGTGTTTCGTAATTTTATTAGAAGGCTCCTTAAGATTTTGTTTCTTTCTTGCTGAGTTTTAGTTAGATCGGCAGATATGGTAATATTGGTACCTTTCAGCTTCTTACAGTTTCGCAAAATCTTGATTTTTGTGAATGTTGACAAAAATTCAATTTTTATTGGACTGTTTTTTGACTTTCCAAGTGGGTATAAATTATTAATATCCGATCTAGTAATTTCAACATTCAGTATTTTGTTCAGTTGGCTGCAATTACTCTCGACGGAAAGGTCCTTAATTTTTTGTTCAGTCCAAATACCACGATATTGTTCCTTCTAATGTTTGTATAAATACATTGAAGTATTGTTTTAGGACCTGGTTATATATTATATATGTTATTATTATATTATATATATATATTATAAAATACCTATATTAATAATGATTGATGTTTTTTTTAAATAGCTGTCATTAAAGAAATCTTGTAATAATAGTAAACATGTATTTACATCTTCTATTATTAGTAAATCGTAACACTAATAGTAATATAATAATTTAAATAGAATGTCATCGCATCGCGACATTGACTACGATCGTACACAATCGAAATTCAAGTGGGGACTAGGCTGTCGAGGTGTCGGGATATCGAAATAGGTATGTCGTGTTCATCAATTCACTCGTCATATTATTAATACCAGCGAGCCGTAAGAAGTTTTACTTCAAAAAATATAAAAAAATCTCTAATGCTTAGTTTTTGGAGATTGCTAGTTCCTCAAACACCGAGTTATAATTGACAACTCTTTCCGAATCCTTACTCGTTCTATTCGAAGGTTCGTTATTTGAATCGGTTGATATTACCAAGGCTGACATACTTGTACAAGATGACTTCTGAGTATTTTTACTACCATTCAAAGATAACTTTAATGTGGAAAAATATAAAAAAATCTCTAATGCTTTGTTTTTGAAGATTTTTAGTTGCAGTTTTTCAACTCTTTCAATCAAAAGATATACAGGCGTAATCATAATCGAAACTTAGAACGCTACTAAATTAAGTGCGGAGGTCTAACCTTGAGTTATATTTATGACTCTTATTTCAGCCTTATGGTAGGATAGTGTTGTTTTTTATTTTAATACGATAATAGCTAGTACCGAACTAAGAGTGCATTATGAATACGCCTGAACATGTTTCGCAACATAGAGCTCGAATGCGTTAGACTGTTTTTCAAACAAACAGTAGGTCCACTCAGCCTTCTATTGATTTACACTGATAAATACTGCTATACTAATAATGAATTACTTGCTTTGCTTTAAAATATTTAAAAAAAGTCCTACAACCTTACAGTATGAGTTAAGGTAGTCGCAGTTTCTGTTTTTTTTTAGCAAGAATAGCTAATAGAAAATTACCTAAGGCAGAAACAATAAAACACCAATAAGAGTTCATACAAAAAACAGTTTATATTTGAAAGATCCTGAAAAAACATTTCAAGACATATTCAATCAATAAATAATAAGAAAATGTAGATAAGATTCACAGAATATAAATAAAAAATGTATAATAAAAATACAGTGTAGATTAATTTAAATAAATACATTCTAAGTTGAATAGATATACTTTTTGAATGGCAATTTCTTATTACGCATTATAGAATCCAATAACCAAGCTTCTTTGACACAAATTGTGCTTTCTTGCTTATGATAACCTCCAACTATAATTTCCGCATTTCTTCTGATGGCAGTCACTCTACCATTACACAATTTGATGAGTTCCATCATGTCTGAACACTTAGGAACAGAATCCCTGGCCACGTATATTAAACCACAGCCTTTTAGAATATCCATCGTATATTTTGGACCAAAAGCTTGTCTTTGTAATCGGCTACTCTGGAAAGATAAAATAAAATATAATAGCTATGAGTATTATAACCTAACGACTACTTGACGTATAAAATATAAACTATAAAATATTTCTAATACTATCAAAAAAGAAATAAGGATGGTCTATTTAAAGAAAGAAAACAATAATATATAAACCTCCAGAATTAAAATGAAATTCATCAGGGTTCAGGGTGAATTATGAAGTATAACAGAAATGATTCAACAATGAAATCTGTTGCGTTTTGTCACGTTTATAGTTTATGTTCGTTTCTAGGTTACACCCAATAGCATAGACTTTCTGCAAGGGGTTAAAGTAAGAGAAAACTTCGCATTCAGCGCTCATGTGACTTCAAATGGTTTGTTTGGCGGAATATAGCTATCATCGGCGATAGCAAAAAAAATATCTAGCGAGAACTTTTTCGTAGTGCCGGCAATAGCTATCTAGCCCAAAATTATCAATAACAGTGATTGTATGACAAGTATTATCACAATAATTGATTTAATTAATCAACAAAACCTTTACAAAAATATACCATCAGCAAAACTTGTGTGTTGGCGAGCTAAGTAAAATATTAATAATAAGTTTTCTACTTCCAATAAAAACATTATGTTAAACTAAAGTATGTATATCTGGTGAAAGAGTAGCTAAGACACTCCTACTCAAGTCATCTTTCAAACAAAAAAAAAACTGAATCAAAATTGGTTCATCCGTTTGAGAGATACGATACCTCAGACAGATACACGTTAGGCTTATTCAAAAAATAGTTAAGTTGAGTTAGGAGGGAGAGATGACATATATGTGTTGGAACACATTTACAAGAATGGCATCACTTCAGTGACGTAATGTTACTCTCAAAATGGCAACTTGCAGAGTGTCGAATTTAAATTAATTTAATGAGTCAAAGAGTCCTCTCAATACGGTGGAAACGATCCCACTTTTCAGGCTTAACAGCCCTATGATACTAACTCAATTTTAAGGACACTGTTGACCAACTCACCATTTAAACAAAAAAAACGGTCCATCCGTTTGGGAGCGGCGTTGCCTCAAACAGACAGACAGATACAAACATTAAACTTAATCAAAGAAAAACTAGTCAAGAACACTCTCAGTCAAGTGACATTTCAAATAAAAAAAATATATCTTTATTGGTTCATCCGTTTGGCAGCTACGATGCCACGAGATCCACTGATACACACCTCAAATATATAACATCCCTCTGTTAGCGTTTAAAACTAAAGTACAAAATCAAAATAGGTTTGTTAGAGCAATCAGGAGGAGTCAAAATCCATGCATCGATATTATAGAATACACGAATATTATTATCTAGTCTCCAGGACCTGGGGTTTATAAAGCTGCAAACAAGAATATTTTTTTGGCTTAGATGAATTTATCAGTTTTGTTCTGCAGATGATTATACTGAAAATACCCGAAATAAATCATTCTCAAGTACTTTTTTAATCAATGTGACGTAGCTCAACTGTTTTAAGAAGATACCACATATCATTTTTATTTGAGCTGTCACTTTAACTACACTTTCAAAATCGCCACTTCTTTTCTTGATAACCTGATTCCTTCAGCCTTCAGTGAAAAATATTAACCAAAGGAGATCAAAACCCTTGCATAGTTTTTCAGTACATGAAAAGTTTTGGGAATAAGGAAATAGAGAGACCGAGAGATGTAATAGTATTTTTTTCAAACACTTACTACTTACTTGTACTACTGGTGAAAAATTAACTTCCTCATAATCCTCTTCTGGTAACCACCTGCCAGCTTCCAAGGATTTGAGCAGCTGGAACCAATGAATGAAAATATATGTTTTCTACTGTAAACATTTATGTTAAATTATTACTGATTACTTTATTTTTATAGCGAATGATAAAATCTAGGAATATGTAAAAATATATTTCCCGTCCAGGTGCCATTTCAATATATATATATATATATATATATATATATATATTTATTTGAAAGGGTAGTCACAGTCGACAGTAACTATGTTGGTTAAAATAATTCAGGTCATACGATTTTACATGAAGATCTTTCATTGAATGCCCTTCTAGGCCGTATGACCTGAAGTATTTTAACCAATATATATATATATATATATATATATATATATATATATATATATATATATATATATATATATATATATATATATATGTAAAATTTCGTTACTATTTATTTTTCGTCAATATCGTGGGTTTAGGGCTCTTTCAGTGATTGGAAAGATTGAAATAAACGCACATTTATTTCATGTCAGAACGTTTCGATCCGCTTCGGGGCCTTTATCAATTGTATAAAAATTAAAAACTAAAATAATATTATTCTGTAAAATAAAAATTAAAGTAAGGAAAAATGTTGTTGTTAGGACAATATCATAACCTACCTAAGACATAAAGTACAAAAAAACAGCTTCCTCAAAAAAACATATAAATAAAATAAAACTGAAATATAATTCTGTGGGTTCAAATTATGTTGCACTACATTCTCTTTTTCTTTCTCTTCATTTTATTGTTTCTCGTGTAGATTAATTTTGTGGAAGATTTGCCTATGTGTTGACTTGACTTGTTAATTGGGAATGATATAAAGTGACAGACATCAGGATGTAGGTGAGGGAAATTATTATTGTAAGGTTAAGTTTCATATTTAGTTTTTACCTAAAAGGTAGTTTTGTTCGGATGGTAGTCTTGATAATGTTTCTAACTGATATTATTGAATATTTTATAGTAAGTTGAAATAAATTTTACTGAGTTGCTTAATATCTGTCTTAGAGTTGATTGCATTTGGATTTTTCTTTATGTAAATCATTTCCAATATTTTACGTTTAGAGGAATATTTTTCCGTTGCTAGTACTTTTGTTTCGTTATAGTTGAATTTGTGTTTATTTTGTTCTTCATGATTCGATAGAGCAGTTTTATTTGTTTTATCATACTTGTGACCTTAAATTCTGTTTTCTAAATATTGGCAAGATTCACCTATATATTTACTATTGCAGTCGTTGCATGGTATCTCGTAAACGGTGTGTGTTGTTTTATTTTTGTCGGTTTTGGTCTTAAGCCTGCTGTAGATTTTTTAAAGAAGATTGTGGCCCTTATGAGTGGTATATTATAGCTTTTGAACACTTGTTGCAAACTTTTAGATAGATTTTCTATGTATGGTAGTGTGAGATAATGCTTACTTTCATTTTGGTTTGTATTAGCATGTTTGTTTATATTGTAAGCTGCATTTATTTTAAATTTGAAAATTGAGTTAATAAGTTTTATTGGATATCCATTCTGTATAAGGACTGATTTAGCTTTATTTATTGCGTTGAGTCTATATTTTGGGTCGGTTAGTTTAATTGATCTGTCAGCAAGGCTGTTTATGACTGATTTTTTTTGGGATAATGGATGTTCTGATTGAAAATGTAGGTACCTTCCTGACCAGGTACTTTTTGTGTACCATTCTGTGTATATAGTGTTATTGTTGTGAATTAATGTTAAGTCCAGAAAGCTTATTTTATTGTTTAGCTCTGTTTCTATCGTGAATATGATTTTGTTATGATATGAATGGACTAGTTTTAAAATGTTATCTTCTTTATTTTTGGGAATAGCTGTTAGGCAGTCGTCAACGTATCTGTAGAAAAAGGGTAAATGAAAGTTGGCGGTAGGCAACAATTCATTCTTAAGGTCTGCTAGGACTAATTGAGCAATGCAACTGGAAATTGAGGATCCCATTGCGCAGCCGTAAATTTGTTGGTAGTATTTGTTTTTGTGCGCGAAATAAGTGGAGTTAAGTGTGAGCTCGACAGCTTCCTTGAAATCTGTGAGAGGTATATCTGTATATTGTTGTAGTTCATTCCATTTTTTTTCAATTATTTTGAGAGCTAAGTCTGTTGGGATATTTGTATATAGTGAGGTTACGTCAAGAGATACTAAAATATAATTATCAGGAATCTTTATGTTTTTTATTTTTTCTTTGAAATGCCACGAATCTTTGATATATGAGACTGACTTATTGATAATATTCTGTATTATTTCCTTCAAAAAGTTCGATAGTTTACTAAAAGGTGATTGAATGGTAGATACAATTGGTCTTATAGGGATTCCTGTTTTATGTAATTTCGGTTGACCATATATTTTTGGTGGTAATGCATTGTTGATTGTTAAACAGATATGCCACTCACAGATTTCAAGGAAGCTGTCGAGCTCACACTTAACTCAACTTATTTCGCGCACAAAAAAAAATACTACCAACAAATTTACGGCTGCGCAATGGGATCCTCAATTTCCAGTTGCATTGCTCAACTAGTACTAGAAGACCTTGAGAATGAATTGTTGCCTACCGCCAACTTTCATTTACCGTTTTTCTACAGATACGTTGATGACTGCCTAACAGCTATTCCCAAAAATAAAGAAGATAACATTTTAAAACTAGTCCATTCATATCATAACAAAATCAAATTCACGATAGAAACAGAGCTAAATAATAAAATAAGTTTTCTGGACTTAAAATTAATTCACAACAATAACACTATATACACATAATGGTACACAAAAAGTACCTGGTCAGGAAGGTACCTACATTTTCAATCAGAACGTCCATTATCCAAAAAAAAAATCAGTCATAAACAGCCTTGCTGACAGATCAATTAAACTAACCGACCCAAAATATAGACTCAACGCAATAAATAAAGCTAAATCAGTCCTTATACAGAATGGATATCCAATAAAACTTATTAACTCAATTTTCAAATTTAAAATAAATGCAGCTTACAATATAAACAAACATGCTAATACAAACCAAAATGAAAGTAAGCATTATCTCACACTACCATACATAGAAAATCTATCTAAAAGTTTGCAATAAGTGTTCAAAAGCTATAATATAGCACTCAGTCATAAGGGCCACAATCTTCTTTAAAAAATCTACAGCAGGCTTAAGACCAAAACCGACAAAAATAAAACAACACACACCGTTTACGAGATACCATGCAACGACTGCAATAGGAAATATATAGGTGAATCTTGCCAATATTTAGAAAACAGAATTTAAGGTCACAAGTATGATAAAACAAATAAAACTGCTCTATCGAATCATGAAGAACAAAATAAACACAAATTCAACTATAACGAAACAAAAGTACTAGCAAAGGAAAAATACTCCTCTAAACGTAAAATATTGGAAATGATTTACATAAAGAAAAATCCAAATGCAATCAACTCTAAAACAGATATTAAGCAACTCAGTAAAATTTATTACAACTTACTATAAAATATTCAATAATATCAGTTAGAAACATTATCAAGACTACCATCCGAACAAAACCACCTTTTAGGTAAAAACTAAATATGAAACTTAACCTTACAATAATAATTTCCCTCACCTACATCCTGATGCCTGTCACTTTATATCATTCCCAATTAACAAGTCAAGTCAACACCTAGGCAAATCTTCCACAAAATTAATCTACACGAGAAACAATAAAATGAAGAGAAAGAAAAAGAGAATGTAGTGCAACATAATTTGAACCCACAGAATTATATTTCAGTTTTATTTTATTTATATGTTTTTTTTTGAGGAAGCTGATTTTTTGTACTTTATGTCTTAGGTAGGTTATGATGTCCTAACAACAACATTTTTCCTTACTTTAATTTTTATTTTACAGAATAATATTATTTTAGTTTTTAATTTTTATACAATTGATAAAGGCCCCAAAGCGGATCGAAACGTTCTGACATGAAATAAATGTGCGTTTATTTCAATCTTTCCAATCACTAAAAGAGGACTAAACCCACGATATTCACGAAAAAAAAAAAATATATATATATATATATATATATATCTATATATATATATATATATATATATATATATATATATATATATATATATATATATCTATATATATATATATATATATATATATATATATATATATATAATAATTTTTTCCCGAAAACGGCTGTAACGCTTTTGATAAAATTTGGTATATAGATAAGGATCTAATTTTTAAGATTATCTATATAAGTGGCTTTCCTGACAAAACGCGAGGATGTTACCCTCGAGGTCCAAAAAAATGTCTTGCATGGTTCGGCAGATTTGGACAAAAAATTACAAAAAGGGATTTTAAGAGCCGAGAAATCGATTGGTAATACTTTCTATTCTAATGGGTGTGACCCTGGAGGTCCACATTAGCTATTGCGTTAATGGCTCAGCAGATTTCGATAAAAAGTTCAGTATTGGCTTTGGGGGTCGAGAAGTCGACTGGTGATAGCTGAGTTCTGATATCTTTCACATTCATATTTATTTCGAAATCTGTAACTTATGAGCTACCTATGTGAACGATAAAAGCATAATATTTCTCTACCGATTTAACATCCTTTGTAACTGTTATAGACCCCCCTAAATACTATGTTACCAGAGCAATGCTCGGTTGCCCAGATATTTACCTATGTATTAAAGGTGGACCAATCACTAATATCAAAGAGGGTAGATAGCATATACCTAGAAGTTTACATTTAAACTGAATTTGTGACGAAAACCCATATAGCAACCTTAACCATGTGTCGAGGGCGCCACCGTAAACATACTGATTTTTGAAGCCAAATCAGTATTCAGGCTGGCAGAAACTTACACATCACATCTCGAGCTGAAAGTGCTTCTAGCATACTTTGTCGCTATCGTTATCTGTACTCATAAAAATACATACGTTTTCTGTTTGTCTGTTAGCCGCAAATACAGTTATTATAATAGAAAATACAGTTAGGTGACCGTGGCGACCCCTGCACTAGATACACGAATAAGATATCTGTCTTTTTGGCCAATATCTTCAAAAATAATATTCCTATTTCTGAAGGCTATGGTATCATGCCAGTTCGCAGGAAGATGAAAATCTTGTTTTTATTCGATGTAGTTAGATATTTAAAATTAGGAAATTACCAATACTTCTACTATAGCATTTCCACAATTATGTATTGATAACTTTTCGAAAATCATAAGCATGGTATTTTGGTACTACTTAATTATAATTATTATCGGAGCTACATGTGTTCAATGTGGCCTAGCATGATTGCCACAGAGGAGGAATGCTCCAATCTCAGCAATTAGTATTTAAACTAGTATATGACAACCTTACCCATTCATGTTTCAATATCCAACACCCCATTGTCACAGCTCTCAACATGTTAATTGTTCTTTTTGGTTCTCCTGCTACAAGATGGGTAGTCTTACTGGAAACTATTTCTTCAACTACAAATCCGCCCAGTTTTTGAACAATTTTCTTGAAAATTGCTATATCTTCTCGATGCAATTTTGTGCATACTATGGTTGGGCTCTTCCTTACATCAATTTTCAACTTATTCCTAGAACTCATCAATGATTTATTTTGAAACTCCATTGTACTTCTTCGTTTCATAGCAGGTGTTACTGGGACAACTTCGTCACAACTACTACAACTACTAACATTGCAGCTTGATTTCTTCTTCATCACTCTCGTAGATTTGCGTCTATTTGGGATTCTGGTAGGAATTTTATTCACTTTTTTATTAGGCGTACTATCATCACTACTAGTAACAGTTGAAGGTTTTTTCGATTTAGTGAGTAATTCTGCTTTCAATTCTTTTTGCTCGTCATCTATCGATAATTCTTTTTTATTATTATTATTTCGTTTATTCCTTTGACTTTGTTTCGAAGACATAGCGGGTTCAACGTCAGTTCCAAGTAAAACTGACTTCATATCGATTTTGTTTTGGTCAATATGATCTTTAACTTTCTTTGTCAACATTATGTTACGGGTTATATGAAAAAAACTTGGGGCAACGAAAACTTCATCGTCCGATTGATTTTTTTTATTCTCTCGTCTTCTTAATTCCCGTTCATTCTCATCATTTGTTGGAATTTCGTACACTGGAGAGGTAGGATCATACAGTTTCCTTCGTCTTTTGGACATTGACTCATCTGAGGTACTATGTGTATCACTTGAACTACGTTTTATTGGTGTAGTGTCTGTTACACCATTTAGAGATGTTTTTCTACTTTTTTTAATCTCACTTTTGCTCTCAACACTGTCCGCAATATTATCAAAGGTTTTTCTCCTCATGTTTTTGTTAGTGACAGTACTTGGGAGCTGTGCCGCTTTTTCAGCATGATTTTGAGAAGAATCATCGCTTACATCAGCAAGAGTTAATTCTAAATCTAAATTTATTCGCTTCTTTTCCTTCAATAACCCATTACGTTTTCTGATAGTTATATTATTTGTTCTCACCTGAAACTCTTGCTTATCAAACATCGAATTATCATTGACAACTCTTTCAGAATCCTTTGTCGTTATATTAGAAGGTTCTTTATTTGAATCGGTTGATATAGCCAAGGCTGACATACTTGTACAAGATGACTTCTGAGTATTTTTACTACCATTCAAAGATAACTTTAATGTGGACATGGAAGATGAATTTTCTTGATTATTGAAGTTTGGCGAAGCAAGACACTCATTTTTGCTTAAAATACTCAATGATTTCCTATTGTTTAATATTTGGAATGAGGAATCAGTATCATGACTAAATTGTTCAGTCTTTCTTTGGTATAATGAATTATCTGGAATTGGAGAACCATTGGTTAAACTATGTTTTGATTTTAATTTTGGCGTTTTTGCTTTATAAATAAAATTTTCACTATTTTGGTCATTTTCTTTAAAACTATCAATGTTCGTTAACTCCATACTCGAGGGCTCACATATTAAATCACACTGTTTTTCCGATGACCCTTTATCGGCATTAAATTCAAGTAGATTTCGACATCCAGTTTTAGGCTTACGAATTATATCACCATCAATGAGCGGCCCCAAATCTGAATCGTCATCTGATATTAGTTCAGGTGATAGATTTGATGCAAATAGAGATTTTCTTGCTGACATTATACTAGCAACCTCTTTGTCTTCTAAAGAATGTGGGTGCGATCTCAAACTGGAAACAGTCCTTCGTTTATCTATGAGAGCTTCTTTGGATGGCATAGGTGTCCCAGTCATTATACTTCTTTGGAGTTCTTCTCTGATAATTCCTTCATATTCCTTCTGCATTTGCTGGAATAGTGAATTATTTTGTATGTGTGTAATGTTTTATAAGCAAATTTTCTTACTGAACAAACAGCGGAAACATTATGATCATTAACATTGGATCCCAATGCTGGAAACTTTTTTTCTGGAACTCGTGAGCCTGTTGTTCTTACTGCTTCAATCCAAAGTACTGACACTAAATGAACTTTCAATAATTTTGCCTTTTGGAATGTCAGAAACGATCCATCCTGAAAACAGATGAAGTTTACGCAAATCATATCACATTCTAAATAGTTGAAATCAGTAAGTATATCATTGGTTAAATAGAAACTACATTATTTGTTCTTTGTGTACACTAGGCAAGCTACTCGACTGAAATAATTAAAACATTAGTTACTCACTTTGAACACAACATGTGTTACATCTCTAGTGAACGTTTCTCTTACTTTCGCTCCCATTGATGACATAAGCATTTTAACTGCATATATGCGATTTTTTTCATCACTGCGAAATTCAATATAGGCTATAACACCTTCAAGTAATTGAGCGAATGGAACTGAGGGAGGAACATTCGATGATGACACTTCAGATGCACCAGAATTAACTATATCAATGTCTGTACTGTTGGGTGCAAGTTTGGTATTGAGTTGTTCCAATGCTCTTTTCCTAAAAAGCATAGTTGGACTATCACATAGCTGTTTTCTTTGGGAATTTCTTAATGGGCTTTCACCGCGGACAGGAGAATTTTCTTTTGCAAATAACTTTTTTTTGTACTTTTCAATATTACTTTTTTCCGATGTGATTAGATCAAGTACTAATTGACGTTTTATAGGACAAGAGAGAAGTTTCCTAAACTTCTCTTCGTCAAATTCACCCATTGATAAAAAAGCTGAATCATTTCTCTTTTCACAATTGGAGCCAATAGCAATAGATTTCCTTCGTCGGCTAGCTTGAGGAGTTAAGTATCCAGAACTGACTTTTTTCGATGCCATAAGAAAATTTCGTAATACTGCGTAATACCAAAGTGTAACCACACATCAAACTCAAACTTAGACGTTTAGCAGACTTTCTTCTTTCAAATTAATGACTAGTGACATGACATTATGACATAAGTCACACAGAGTGACCAGGAAGTTTAAGCATATGGTGACCCATATACTCAAACTTCTATACCGCTAGCATTGTGGAAAAAAAATACGCAAAAATGAAGCCAAAGATCTGGGGATAGCTGGCGATTTGCGCATGCGTCTTGAACTTTTTTGGCTAAGAGGAGGGACATGTAATTATGTTACCACACTTACCATTGGCACAGCTTATTTGGTAAGCTGTGCCATTGGTAAACTGTGATTAAGAAGCTCTATAGACAGGAGATTCAACTGTCTATACAAAACCATGTGACGCGCTGACTCCCCAAACGACGGCAGGGTCGTGGCCTAAAATCGGGGATGCGCACTACGTTAATGCGCACGTGTCATATATCTTCGATGCATTTTTAAATTCAAAATCAAGTCATGCTAAATCTTATTGTTTGACGTTTCAGGGTTCAAAGTTTTCACTGTCACAGAGACAGAGAACATAGATAAAATATTATATGACAAAGAAAACATATGGAGGTGCGCACTGTCATTATGCGCAAACCCGATTTTTAGGCCACGACCCTGCCGTCGTTCACAGCGGCACCCCCTCCACAGGTGTTATTTCTCCTGTCTATAAAGCTTCTTAACTGTGATGTTACTTGCCCTTTCGCGCATGCGCACTAAACCCCCATACTGAGCTTCACAAAAAAATTCAAGGATCAAATTATAGGTATATAGAATTATGTACACATATAAACAGGAGTTATAGTACAGTAGAGTAGGAATGCCATGAGAAAAATTGAAGTCCACGAAAAGAAGAAAAATGGTCAAAATTGCTCTTGAACGAGGAACGATCACATTTAATGTGTTCCTAAATACAAAACATTAGCCTGGCCAGGATTAAATTATGTCATCAGTCAATGTTATATTCCTATATTAAGTCCATATATCTGTCAATTTTTGACGGCCATTTTAACCCTGGCCGCTAATGTTTTAAATTTTGGAACAGCCAGATTATTCTATGGTCGTGTCCACAACAGTGGAAATAAAAAAAGTATCTTTTGGACATGCCAAATCAATAGAGAAATACGTTTATGTTTAAAATTCGCAAATTTTATGTATTAGAAAGATTAAAACGATTGAAAATAGAAAGAGATACTTTATTGTTTGTGGAATATATTCATTATATTATATATTATTTAGTGCAAGATACCATAGATGTACTAGACCGATTGCATTAAGCGAAAATTGTTCTTTCCATGCGCGTCGGGAAGTTTGCAACGGTCAATTTCATTTGAAATGTTGCTCTTTTGAACAGAATGTCTTATGCCTGTGCCCAAATCAAGGAGAATAGAAGAAATGGAGGTAGCATTAGTTTAGAGTGCAAAGCGCGGCAGTGAAGCCACCTGGCGTATAGGCAACCTGCGAAGTATGTACATGATAACGCGCGAATGCATGCTGCACTTTCATTCATAGCAGTGAAAAATAGAGATGGTTTGCCTTATCCTTCCGCTGCTTTAGTTAAAATCTGCTTTATAATTGATTAGAGGTGGGAAGACTTGACCAAGACAATATACGGCAGTGCTTTAGTCCAAAATGGTTTTGCAATATTTTTCAATTTCTACTATTTTTGAAACCCTCAATGACCAAGTTTTCGATCAACCTTCCTTAGATAATCATTCATTTTCGTTAATAGAGACAATTGCGGCAAAATATATAGATATAAGATTTCATTTTATTGCAATAAATGCTTAAGATATATTTGAAACTAGGAGGTAGTTTTACAATAAGTCATTTTTGTTTAAAGGACATTATTGTGTATCTTAAAGGACATTGATTTGTTGTTTATGTTGTACAATCATGTGGGTTTCTTTTTTTGCGGATTTAGGTAGTAATTAATTTTATAAGCATAGTATATAAAATGTATATGTATCTATATACTTTCTTATAGCAAGCAAAAAACAGAACAGCAGCAAAACTGATGATTTTCTTGCAAATTCCCTTTGTTACCGTGCTCACCGGTGTGCATATTTGACGGGTTGCCTACATTCCGCGCCGCTTCACTTTATAACTCAAGTACTCATCCCTCCTTATCTTCTATCCTCCTTGACTCAAATAATTCCGTGCTAATGAGCTAATGGCTGTTTGTGACCGTTTCCATCAATTTCCTTATATACTATGACATATATGCCCTTTCACCAGAGAATATTGCTTCTACATAAAGTTGAATATCTCATGGACGACGGGTCGCGAATGCGGCGAATTGAAATCATTAATGCAATTGGTCTATTGCTATTATAGGTAGTTTTTCTTGTTTATTTGAAATTTCAGATATTTATACAAGTGATACCTGCAATAATTGGTCCTTCTGTTGGTATATTGTTCATGTGGGAAGGTATATTCGTTACTAAATCCCCCAGCGTTTCCATTTCAGCTTTGTGAATTACTGAAGGACCTAAAATCTAGATAAATTATCCACAATATGAAAGAATTTCCAAACTATCAAAGTTATAAATGGAAATTTACAATGACAGACAAAAATGACAAAATTGAAGATTTTGGTAAACAGATATTTCACAACAAAGAGAGCGCATCACTCAAGAAGTATACCTATAAGTAAGTAATTCTGAATCTTAGTAAATATCAGGTTCAAAGGGCAAAGATAGCAATAGGGTCGAATACTAGATACAAAAAGATGGGTTATAATATATTTGTTTACTGATAGCATATACTTAATTCTATACCGCTAGCATTGTGGAAAAAATACGCAAAAATGAAGCCAAAGATCTGGGGATAGCTGACGATTTGCGCATGCGTCTTGAACTTTTTTGGTAAGAGAAGGTAATGTCCCTATTTTGTTTCCATGGATACCATAGGTGGCATACATATGTGCATGAACAAATATAGGGAGGACGAGTAACACACACGAGTAGTGGGAGTAGTACAAGAAACATTGGGTTATCGTATGTCATTTCGGTAGGTCGCGCAAAATCATGCTGCACATCCTTATGTAGTATGGGCGAAGGAAGCTTAAATACAACAATAGACACTCAGTGAAATACTGCGCAACATACCAAATTGACAACTTATCGCGGGACGTTATTTCAGCCACTTCTGCTTATAGAACAGGATACAGAGTTAGTCATCCTCCCTTTATATATTCTTGCATATGTGACTCCAAGTAAGAAGCTCTGTAGACAGGAGATTCAACTGTCTATACAAAACCATGTGACGCTCTGGCTCCGCAAACGACGGCAGGGTCGTGGCCTATTAAAATCGGGTTTGCGCGTTAGGTGAGTGCGCACGTGTCATTTGCCTTTGATGTATTTTTAAATTCAAACTCATGCCAAGGAAAATATTATTGTTTGACGTTTCGGTGTTTATTAGTTTTCAACTTTATATTATGGCTCACGTTTGTTGCATTGAATAATGTTCTTGCAAGTCGGAGAAATATAACAGTACAACTAATGGCATTTTGTTTAAGAAAATCTTCTTCATATCAGTATTTTTGTTTATTGTAATGAATAGCTAATAGTTACCTGCAGAATTCTCAAAAATATCTTACGTGGTTTGATGCTGCGGTCATCATTTCAAATAAAAAAGTCGCCCACTTTTAATGATAATTTCAAATATAGCATAATTTACAAGCAATCATCAATAGAAAATGAGGAATGTAATTTTCTATAAGCTTATGTTGATCTTCACGCATTCTAAAAGCTCAATTATCTAACCTTATTTGAATTTCACTATTTCACTTCACAGAGAGAGGAGACAGAGAACATAGATAAAATATATAGATACGGAGACAGAGAAGACACATGGAGGTGCGCACTTTCGTTATGCGCATACCCGATTTTTAGGCCACGACACCCCCTCCTCAGGTGTTATATCTCCTGTTTAAATAGCTTCTTGACTCCAAGCCATCTCCCCCAACTTACCCTTTCGCGCATGCGCACTAAACTCACAATTCCCATAATGAGTTTCACAAAAAAATCTAGGATCAAATTATATAGAATTATGTGACTGATAGCACCTGATAGCTGTCATATTAAAGACGTCAACTTTTTGACAGGCTGAATCAGGCAATGCTGTGGACACGACCACGGAATTGCCACTTACAGCAGTACATATTAAATTTCATCTCTATTATCTCTTTGAGTATAAATCAGCATGCTGGCCAGTGTTAAATTCATGAACAAATCTAGGGAGGACGAGTAACACGAGTAGTGGGAGTAGCGCAAAAAATATTGGGTTATCGTATGACATTTGGGTGTGTTGCGCAAAATCACGCAGCGCATCCTTATGTAATATTGGCGAAGAAAGCTTAAATACAACAATAGACACAGTAAAATTCTGCGCAACACCCTAAATTGACATCTTATCACAGGACGTTATTTCAGCCACTTCTGCTTATAGAACAGGATGCAGAGTTACTCATCCTCCCTTTATATTAAGGAATTATTGGAAACGCTATAAGGTATAGGCCTTATTCTGGTCGTCCTTAAAATGACAGCTAAAAAATAATAATAAGGGAACCATAATAAAATACTGCCTTCCTCTATTTACGACTAGTTACCGTAAGTATTTAAGGTTTCCTTATTTCCCTCATTCAACGAATCTAACCTCACAAAAAAAAATATTTCATTACAACCTTCAAATATTTGGTTTGTTGCTGTTAAAATTAGGCAAATCAACTTTTAAACAACTAAGTAGAAACGCAGACAAAAGTATAAGGTTAGCTGTTACTTACTGATTATCCAGACAAACTGTCAATCTAAAGAGAGCGATCCAATAAGTCTTTATTTTTCCGAGAAATAAGGTCAAGACCTTATTAAAATAAGGTAACTCCTTAATAGTGCATGACGTAAAAATATATTTCCAATAACTCCCTATTATATTTTTCCATGTATAGTCTTCTTGCCTAAATCCTAAAGATATCCGTTCTTTGTTAGTTGTCATGTTAACGTGTCCTGTCAAAATGATTATTTCCATGGTGCATATTATTGTACCATGATTATTTCCGTTCTTGATGGCATGGCCATTTTGTTTTCAGCGTTTGAAAGCGGTTGCGTGAGTTGCGTCAGCTGGACACAACCTATTTTCTGTATAAAATAAATATAAATAATAACAATTAGGCAATGGAAGAGCAAATAACACTCACATATATTCATGAAGGAATGGAGTATGTAATATCAGAAACCGAATTTGTGCATAATAAGCTGCAAACTGGTAAATACATTATTTTATATATTTGTTTTATTTAGGTTAATACTCTTATCACAAGCTTCCAACAGAGCGCTTTTCTTGAAGTGCTTTAAAGTTTGAATGTTTTATGCTGTACAGGGTGGCCGCCTTTATTTGTATACGTTTTGATAATGACACATGACATTAGCTTTTAAATAGTAAAGTAAAACTGCATTGTCGTCGTCTAAGTCAAAATTTTTTGACAAATCTAAATTCGGTTATCTACCAAGATACAATTCGAGCAGATTCGAGTAGATAATTTAAATTTGGTACGAGACTACAAGATAAATATTATTTTGTGGTAGGTATAATTTGATATTACTAATTCACATTTCCTGGCAAAAAATATGTACGTGTAGATATTATGATTTGAAGTGGGTACAATTCTTCAATATCAATTAGAGCAAAAAATCCTTTGTCAGCTGGGCTAAAACCAAAATGTTTTTCACTTCACATAACAAGTTTTGGTAATGATAATTACAAAAAAAATATTTATTAGGAACATAAACAAATTTAAATAGAATTAAAATCATTGAATGGAAAAAAGTACTGCATGATTACCGATTTACGGAAATGGTGAATATGGAGAACAGGTCCTTTTCGATTTTTGGGTTTTTTTTGCTAGAATTGTAGAAATATATAATAGAAACACATTCCCGTTAAAATTCGTGCGGCAAACCTTAACAAGCTAACGGGAGGGTGGAGTGAATAGGGGTGCTGGATGGGGAAAATAAGTGTTTATTGATATACTTTTAGTAGTACTTTGGATAATATAATACTGAATTAACCCGATAAATAAAAAAGTGTTGCAATTAGCGAAAACGGAGCCATACAAAATTAAAAAAGGAAAATCATCCTGCCGCTATTTATGTTGTAGATACAGACATTGTGCAATGTTGCCAAAATGACTAGTTTGTACGGACATCCGATACATGAATTTGAATTTGTAGGAATAAAGCAATAAATAAATAAATAACCAATGAAATATTAATAATACGTCATCAAAGTATACAGTCCAGCAGCGTTGTGGCGCACAGGCCAAGCGAAATTCGAGATGAAAATAGTAAACTTTAGAATTTTTTTTCTCGGAAACGCGATGTGGCCGCACGATAATTTTTGGTGAAAACAGTTTCATTACATGGAAATTGCCGAAATCGAAAAGGACCTGTTCTTCACATTCACAACAGAAATAACGAGGGAAATAACTACATTTATTAATAAAGTTTACCTAATAGGGAATATAGTGTATGCAATAAAGCCCCTACAGCAGATACTCGTGTAGAATTGAGACTTGTGAGTCTGCAGGAGTCAGTATAAACGCAACATTTGTTATATATGTTTGTGAGTCCCTAGAATAATGTGGGTCTGAAGTTGAGGTTTGGTTATATAAATAAATAATATTAAAAATTTGAATATACAAAAATGAAGTAGTTAGCTACCTATTTCATAATATTAAGGCAAGTTGGGAAACATAATCATAATAGGTTTAACAGAAAAAAGTTTGGCAACGCTGTGACATTTGCATGTTTAGACGGCGACAATTTAATTTAATCCAATTCTAATAAAAATGACTTTAAAAGGCGCAGTATTCCAACGCCAAATCTGTTAAAAAAATTGTAGCTGCTCTCGAACTGTTTTCTTCGCCAAATAGGCAAAGTGCAAAAGTCACCATTCCAAATAGAAGAAGTAAGAACTTTTGATTGGTCCAAATATGACTAATATGTGTTTTGTTTGGAATATTGACGTCAGTACTTAACCAGTTTATTGTGTTGGATAAAAGCATTTATTTTGTGGTTTTTTACATTATATTTTTGATCATTTGATATTTTTGTTGGAAAGTGATTTTTTTGTTGTAGGTAATAGGTATTACTTTAAACATTTCCACATTACTCTCGAAAATTATCTACCTATTATCTATATTCCGTTCATAGGATTATTTCAAAAAATATTTTAATAATGATGAAATGGAAATGACTTGTGGCTATTTTACGGAAAACGGCCGCTAAGGTTTCACTATACTTAGGTACATCATCCAAAAGCATGTATCGAAAATTCGCTAACTATTTTACAAAGACATAGCTCTTTCTTCCCTTGAACCTATCATTCTAACGTAATAATTCTATTGTCGGTTCGATTTTCAGTATGCTACTTGACGCTCTGCCAGCGTTTGATAAATTTAACACATCCACTTTTGAAGACTAATTTTTTTTGGAAAACTTTTTCAAGGCTTGTGGCTCATGATCAATGCTTATACAGCTTAAGTAGTGTTGATTATATGTAGTGTACCCAAATTAATTGCATTTACATTTTTTTATAATGAAGTTATCAGAGTGTCCTTCGGCAAAACAGTTGAAACCAACCTACACTGTTACGTACCTACTTGTGAAGCATATTAATTATTATAGTTTCTCCGCCATCTTCAGATACAGTGAGCAGAGAAAAATTACTACTTGAAAAACCTTTTCAATGCTTGTATTTCATATTAAGTGCTAATTTTTTACGGTATTTTGGAATTAATTGGCTTTATATTTGTTCAATGATGTCCACTTCAGTCAGCTCTTGATAGAGTCAGCAGAGCAACCTCTTGAAAACAGTTGAGCAATTTTAGTGCTTTAAAATTTTCAAATTTGATAACCATGTGACATATCTACATGAGCTCTACTGAAAATTATAGTGAAGAATAATAAACGTGAACACAGTGTACTCCGATCTCCGCGGTGGGCAGGTTGTCCGATATCGTGAATTTCAAGAAGGATAGTAAATTAGCAGTTCTTCATTGCGAGTAGACGTGTACATACAAAATACTTTCTTTTTGATTGACGACTATAAGAAGGTATACATTTCGACTGTTTTTAAGGTATACACCTCGTTTCCGCATGGTAAACGCGTTCCGATTTTGATGATTCTTTTTTTATTGCGAGAGAACTGCTGAGAAATGGTCCCATATTCAAATTCAACGTTTGATTAAGCTTATCCCATCGAATGACAGAGAATTATTTTCATTCATTTTCACAAGTCGGTCATATAAATATAATTTCTTTATCTCGATCTAAACATTTTTCGATAAATCTCACGGTTTTTTAGCTACGGCTATGAAAGTGTCGTTAATTTGTCATACTTATTTCTGAAACAACTGGGTATAATTGTTGTAAACTGTAGCAATAACTTCAAAAGGATATACAGGGTGTTCCTGAAGGTATGGTACATACCTATTGAAGAAGATGATGCAACACGTGAAACGAATACTCGATAGTTTTTGAAATACAGGGTGTTGAAGTTTTAAAAAATTAAAGTTTTCTTTTAATTTCTTTTGACGGGTTAATTTAAATGTTTTGATATTTGGTACAGTGTTTTTACTAGGAAGGCTATATTATTTACTGTTCTATCTACTGAACAGTATTGTCCGATGACGGAGATCTGGGAACGCTATTGCATAATTTTTAACATAAATTGTACGCTGCTGTCTTTTTCTGACTTTTCATTGAAGTTCCGTAATCTACAGTCGATATTGAAATAAAGTGCTCTTGGATTTTTTTATTATAAGTAGTTTGAGAGTAATTTTATTGTATTATTTATAGGTCGTTGAATAAATTTATTTTTGTAACGGAGAAAATATTCTCTGCACTAAGCATTAGAAATTATTTCGAATAATTTATTATCAAACTTGCTTATTAATAAAAAATGAAAAGATGATATTAATTTACAAAAATTTAAGGAAATGACTGCCCCCTGCTATTATGCATGCATCTAGTCTTCTCCTCATTGAACTTCGTACTCTCTCAAAAAATCCTGGAGTATTTCTTATTAGATTGCATCCGTTTATAATACTCTCTCTTGAGTCGCCCAGATCTACAATGGGTGTTTGATAACCGAGGGTTTTAAGATGTCCGAAATAAAATAAACATCATTCAGATCCGGAGATCTTGCTGGCCATACAGTGGTCCCTCCTCGACCAATCCACCTAAGGCCATATGTATTTGTAAGGTGTTCTCTAACAGGAATACTAAAGTGCATATAAAACATGTCTCTTCTCAGTTGGATAGGAATGTCTTCCAGCAATACCTAATGGTAATTGTTCCACAAGAAAATCGTAATAGATTTGTCCATTGAGTCGAACTGGGAGAAAGTACGGTCCTATCAAATTGTTTCTAACTATACCAGCCCAAAAATTGGCCGAAATTTTTTTTTGGAAATGATTTTCTACTACAGAATGTAGATTTTCCTCAGCCCATAAAGGATTATGTGAAAATTAATAATCGAATCCCCCGATAATTTTGCCTCATCAGTAAAGAGAATCAAAGATCCAAATAGCGGATTTTCAACTAGCTCATTAAGAAACCATTGACAAAAATTTATACGAACTGGAAAATCACCTGCATTTAAGGCCATCAGTCTTTGAATGTGATATGGGTAAAGCAGATTTTTGATCGACTTTAAAAAAGGAGAAGGTAGACAATTCGGTTGTATGTTTGCTTTTTTTATGGCTGTTCGCGCGTTTTGCATAGTAAACGTACTCCGATTTAGACAATTTTTGTTTCATTTGAAAGAAGAGAGTTGAGAAATGGTTCCCTATTGAGAAAAATCAAATCCAAAATCTCCTTCCCTCCAAAAACCGCCCCCAAAGGGGGTGGAGGTGGCAATTTTTCTCGAAAATTGAAAATCCGGGACGGCAGAATTAGAGAAAATTCCATATGAGGAAATGATTAAATTGGACTGTTATAAAAATAATCAGGTTTCCGCGCTACAGTCTGAAATATGTGTTTCAGCTGTGTAGAAGGGGCAAATTTTTCTGAAAGTCGAAAATTCGAGATTTAAAAATTAGAAAGAGGACCATATCCGGAAACGTTTAAATTGAACATTTTTTCTAAAGATTCACGGTTTCCGAGTTTCGCAATGGTAAAGTCTGAAATATGTTATATTCGTATTTCCGCTATGTGGAAGAGCAATTTTTTTCGAAAATTGAAAATATAACATGGCCAAATTAAAGAAAACATTATATGTAGCATAATTTAAATTGAGTTAGGGTTTTCGAGTTACAGCAGTAAAGTCTGAAATATGTATATTTGCGCCGCGATGTTTTGAGATCTCTGAATAATAAATAACAAGTACAAGCTAAGCCTGTAACTTTTTGGGTAGATATCAGTGAAGGTTCAACAACTTTCATGACTAATGTTGCGCTCAAAAATGTGATTTGGACCGATATTATTAGTTGTTGCAGTAAAAATACAAAAGAAAATTAATTCTATTGGTGCTGTTAATTGTGAAGTTGTGCCGTTGTAGTTTGTTGTTGTAGGTACCAACTCCAAAAGAACCAGCACCAATAGAATTAATATTATTTTGTATTTTTCAGTGCAAAAACTAATAAATTCGGTCCAATTTTTTGAAAAAAAAATGTTTATCTTTTAAAACTCGCCATATTACTTGATGACTAATATTTAATGTGGCAGCAATTTTTCTCGTGCTCATCTCCGGATGCTCAGTAATTTCATCTAATACAGCTTCTTCAATTTGTGGCATTCTCATCTCAGCTGGTCTTCCAACATGATGTTTTGACTTCAGGCTACCTAATTCAGATAGATTTTGATGTATGCGGGAGAAAATTTAGATATATATCCGGCACTACTCGGTTCGGATTGGTACTGTGGCATTATTACGGTTTGAAAAATATCTGATTTAAACTACTAAACTAAAACGTCAAAATTAAATAATGGATGACTTTAGACTGGAAAAAAACGTCAACATGTCTTTCTATTAAAACAAGCTAAGAACTAATTCAACGAAGTAATAAACTAGTCAACAAAACTGGTTTCTGTTCAAATATAGAAATATTAGTTGGCAAGAACAAAATAAATGTTCAGTTGCCATGATAATGTTGTTTATATTTATAAAATAACAAGAATGTAATTATTTCTCTTAACTTAAAATAAAACTGTTGTCACCACTCTAAAAGTTTAATTCAATAATAATTGTACCAGAGAAAGACATTTTTAAGTGTTTCTCCCAATGGAAATGCTTGTTTTGTTTTGCAGACATTTTTGAAACTTGAACAATAAAAATGAACATTAGGGGATTGTTGTATTAAATACAATAAAATTACACTCAAACTACTTATCCTACGAAAAAAATACAAGTGCACTTTTTTCCCAAAATCGATTGTAGATTACGGAACTTCAATGAAAGTTTCAGAAAAAGACAGTAGCGTACAATTTATGGCAAAAATGATGCAATAGCGTTCCCAGATCTCCGCCATTGGACGATGCTGTTCAATAGATGGGACAGTAAATAATCCAGCCTTCATAGTAGAAACACTGTAACAAATATCAAAATATTTGAATGAACCCGTCAAGAGAAATTTAAAAAAACTTCAACATCTTGTATTTCAAAAAAATATCGAGTATTCGACAAAACTTAGATGAAAAACTAGCCTTATTTTCATATGTTCGATCACCTCCTTCAATAATTACCATACCTTTAGAAGCACCCTGTATATTACTAATACAATTCTACAATACATACAATAAAAACTTTTGAAGAGAACAGTCAAGAAAATATTAAAAATCGAAACAAATACTGTGTGTAATTATGTGTCAGGTTTCAACGTTATCTTCAACACATTTTGATGACCTTACATTTCTTTCTCAATTCATTGTTCCTGACTGGTGGCAAGGGCTTCATAAGAAGATCCGCAATCATTTCTTCTGATGGACAAAATTCACAGTATATATAGGTATCTTTTATCGATGTAATCCGTATCGAAATGATATTTTGGTCTATGTGTCCTCTGCCAATTCGCATCCGAGTGTCTAAATAACTCCTTTCTTTCGCCATCTTTGTCGCTGAGTTTTATTTTAAAATTTGTTGTTCCTTTGAGGTACTTAAGTACTCGCTTGAGCTGTTCCCAATCCTCTTGATTCGGATTCGGATGTATTTTGAGCCAGAATGTTGACGCTTGATGTGATATCAGCTCTTGTATTAATAGAAACGTACAAAAGTCATCCAAGCAACTTTTGATGATTTGAGTTATTGATCATCTGAGATCCTTCCTTGGACGAACTGCTGTATCTTAATTCGATCAATGTCCTTGCTTTTTTCGCCTCCTGCTACCCGAACATTCTTGCTATTTGTTCAATGTATTGTGATTGACAATGTTGAAAATTTCCTCTTCCATTCTTTGTCACTTAGATCCCGAGATATGCTCTATCTCATCAAGATCTTCTATTTCGAATTCTGCTTACAATAGTCTTTCTACATATTCACGTGTTCAAAATTTTGGCAAGCAACGACCATATCATCAACGTAGATCAATATTGTAACGTGAAGACTTACCCGAATAATAAACTACACTCACAAATGAACTATACATACACAATGCACATTCCGGAAAACACGGGAGACATCAGAAGGCAACGAGAATAAGTCCTGGTCTATTCTCGAAGCTATATATTGAGAAATAACTTCCAGAAACAACGAAAACAACACTGGAATCATATAGAGATTTTTAGGTTAGATATATATAGAGCTGATGGCATAGACCAGTTAGTTAGTTAGTCATAAAGCAAGGTCATTGACAGTTCACATAGATCACATAGAAAGTCTTATAGTCCAAGAAATATAGTGTGAATATAAATGTGTATATAGACGAGTAGTTATTGGTGTAAGTAAATAAGTGAAAATAAATCGAACCCAGTTTTAATATAAATCCCCGATACAATATGTAACACCAATAATGTAATTTTTTTAATACAAGCACGGGTCGGTCTTTCCTTGCACAAATCATCCGTCAATCAAGGTCGCTTTAACTTTATCGTTCCAAGTCCTCGCTGCTTGCTTCAAGCCGTAATTTTTTCAACAAGCATCCTTTGAGTCCTTGTGGTTGAAAACTGTTGCCAGTTTCATGTAAATGGTTTCCTTTAACGTTCCATTGAGGAAAGCAGAGTCTCGTCAAAATGATAAAGAACCAGCCTTTGCTTTCCTAAAATTGACAATAAAGTTATAAACGTTGATTGGCGAACCCCTGGTGCAAAAACTTCGTTGTTGTCTGTCTCAAATTTTTGTGAAAAATCTTGAGTCACGGGACACACTTTGTATCGCTGTACATTCCATTTTTCGTCCTTTTTTATCTTAAATATCCATTTATATCCAATGGTCTCTTTTTCTTTCAGGTAAATAAGTCAATCCTATGTGTTATTTTTCTCAAGTGATTCTATTTCCTCTCGCATAGCCCCAATCCATTTGTTTTTGTCTTTGCAGGACATCGCTTGTTTAAAACTAATGGCCTCGTAGTTTTCTTCGCTCGTTGACACTGCTTCTCCCCAACAAGAATTCGAAAATCCCGCGTCAATCAGAATACAACGCGCCATTTCAATTATTGTTCGTTTTTTTTCGTTCGACGACTCCATTTTGCTGAGGCGAATATCGTGCTGTCAGATGAGTCGTAATTCCTTCGTCATTCAGGTAGTCTTTAAGCTGGTTTTCCATGTACTTTCCTCCTCAATCTGAACGTAGAATTTTTGTTTTTTCTCAAATTTCTTCTTCTCCATCTCAACAAATTCCTTGATCGATTTTTTGACCTCCCTTTTTGTTCCAACAATTTAATAATCGTAAAGCGCGAAAAAAACATCTATGAACATGATAATGTAACATTTTCCGTTCAGAGTTGTGGTTTGCATGGGTCCGCAAACATCCGTATGCACAAGATCTAGTATGGCTCCTCTTCTGTTCAAAGATTCCACTGGAAACGGTTGCTTTCTCATTTTTTCATTCATACATATCTCACACAGCTCTTTGATTCCGCATTCGATTATCTTGATACCGATACCGTCGACAAGTCCTTTATCAGTCATCTTTTTGATTGTTTCAGAGTACCAATGTCCCAATTTCTTATGACGGCAGTGAATACAATTATTGTTATTATGACCCATTTTCAAATGTTTGACCTTGTCAAGTGTGCGCAACACGTTCAAATTGTCTTTCGATCTTACATTGCGACCTGCTTGTTATTTTTCTCTATTTCACAATGATTCTGCCTGAACACAATTTCAAACCTGTTTTCGGACAATTTTCCAATCGACAAGATACCTATTCCCAATGAGCTCCGGCGCAAACAAAAACATATTTCCGCATCCAATCCCGACCACGTTGACCCTTTCCAACCTCGATAGTCGCCTTATACTATTTATCCAGATAGTGAAAAAACTGCTTGTTGTTAGTTACATGTCTGGTTACCCCTGAATCCAACAAATTGTTATGATCAGAATTCACTGAGTTCACTTTTTCTGTATTTTTTTTCTTGTTCCAGCCCTGCGATTGTCTTTTAATAAACCACTTTCTGTTCTGCGCTGTTTTCTTTACGTGATTTGGTTATTTACAAAAAAACGTGCAAATTTTCAATTCAATCTTCCCCCATTATCTGGGCTCATAACGTGTTGTAAACTTTACCACCAACTTCAAAAGCATATATATATATATATATATATATATATATATATATATATATATATATATATATATATATATATATCAAAGAAAGTAAGTAAAAAAACCAAGTAAATATTTTGTGTAATTATGTATCACGTTCGAACGTTATCTGCAACAATAATTCCAAATATTTGTACAATAAATTTATCTTTCAATTTGAAAGCTATGAGTCTAAAGTAATTATTTTCGCATTAATGAACTAACCCTATTTGAAACTTCATTCAAGTCTATTGCCAAAATGCCGGTTTTCTAACTCAAACATAAATATCAACATATTCTGGCAAATTAAATTTTTATTTTACTAGATCTTGATTCATTATTCTTTCTGGATGTCGGGCATTATTTTGCACAAGCCACGCGTGGACATCTTCTTTTCCTTATATCATGCTTTTTGCCTTTTAAATGGCAATGTGACTACGTCGTCAGCTAGAACTTTTTTTTGATTTTTTTATTGGCTTTCATTGACCATTTGGCTGCATTTGACATTGAGAAGGCAAAGACACAGCTTCCGCTAGGTTAGCTGTGGCATAGATAATGTATATAGAAATTGTTTGGAAATTTCTCAGTTTGAATTAGTACACTTTTACGGAGTTGTCAAATCGATTCATATTGGCGTATGCAAAAAAACATCGGGCATTCTCATGTTTGTGGTTATGATTTGTAGCTTTTAGTCCTTGACCAAGCACGTGGAGACTTGAGCCCCTTCGATGATATAATATATAATATTTCGGCCACAGCTTTTTGTTATGGTAAGCTGTGCTTCGCCTATTATCGGCGGAGTGGACTATCTTCTTGTCTTGAATAGGAACTTTTACGTTCTTCACTATATTTACGACAGTTGTTAAATATTTCATCCCACATTTGGATATATTTTACCTCGTATTAGACAAGAATTCAAATGCTGAAACAAAATAAATAATTTATTTTTATGTAAATGTTTCAATTCCACTTAAAGCGTATTTATCATGTTAAATAAATAAAGGAGTTGAATGATCGCTCACTGAATTATTTCCAATTATCAGGTATAAATATTGAGGCAAATCTCGGAGAATGTTTATTAGCCCAGTGATGCTAATGCAAACCAATCACATTCAGCTGAAGACTTTGGCAATCGACATCCTGTTACAAGGAAAATGGAAAACTATATTAAGCAGATAAACAACTTGAAGAATGATTCATTGCAAAGAAGTGCTGCCTCCAGCGAATGGCAGACTAATCATAGGAAGTCTAGAACACAACATGGACCAGTGCACGCGTACGTGCTGCTGAAGTTGCAGAAAATACCCAACTGTAGTCGGCAGTGCGACAGAAAATTCAAGCGGCTTCTACACTTCGCTACTATCACGATTTTCGCCTACATCCATCTACAACAAAAGAAAATATGATGATCTACCTTAGCCCAAAATTTACCGAGATAACATGTGAACGACAGGTATCCAGGTACCCCAACGAACATGCATCATTTAAAATTGGGATATTTGAAAGAAACCTAAAAGAGCTTACTGATCCTAACATCTGGAACGAAGGAATAAAAATAAAGCCGTTTTTTTCATACGAAGAAGACGGAACGACAAGTCAATAATTGTCAACTAATTAGTTGAAGCCAATAATAATCTTAAGAAACTAGACAAAATTCAAAGTTGTTTGAATCTTTTTCATTGAAATGTACAAAATATTTCGAACAAAATAGATCTTAACTTATTATTATCAAAAATTAGAAACAATCTTCGTTTTTAGTATGTAATAACTAGGAATGATATATCTTAATTTCTAATTATATAACTAATCTTTTAAATTATTTTTGTAGCAGCAACAAAAATAAGGGAATAGTCGGAAAATCGATATATTGCTTTGGTTTTAAAATTACTATCTCTGAGCACTAGGATAACGCCAAGTAGCACAAACTGTCTTGATAATATACCTACAAATCGTAATGAACATCACTACGTATATAAAAATAAAAAGTTGAAGAAACAGTTAACAGGTGCTACAGAAGATTTTTTACTAGATCTGGTATATAAAAAACTATTAGCCCTTTATTGTCCTTAGATTGGCACACTTATTATTTATTATATTGTTGCGTATGCGGGTTCGCAGATAAGTGAGACTAATTTACAATTGTTAAATAAACTTTATTTAGACTCGAAATAATAAAAATTATAACTTCACTTTACTATTGAATATTCTCACTAGCTTACTCTGACTCTTCTATTATTGCACACTGTCTTTACACTCCCCGCCTCATGCCGACAATTCTCCCTAATATATACCCGACAAAGACTCCAGATCTTTTGAGACGCTTCTGGTTTTTGATTCACCAGCCGCCACTGAACTTCTCTCAAAATCCTTTGTCGGCATCTTAGTGAGGATGCCGACATGCGGCCGTCACTTTATTTGTCAGCGACCTCTCTCCTGATCTCCAACGCTCCCGCATAAACATCAAAAAGAACGTCGCCACTTTGTGGCCAATGCCGGCGGCTGTTACCCTTGCACGTTACACTGCTCCCTCCCTTAAAGGTGTTCGCCCCGAACAGCTTCTTCCTTTTGTCTCCAGACCGGTGGATTATCTCCTCGATACGGACTCAGCCTTTCTACATGCACCACTTTTGGTTTGGCTCTCGGCGAATGTTGAATCTTGGAAATGCGATATGGTCCTTCCCAAGGTCTTTGCAATTTTGGACTTAATCCTCTTCTTCGCTGTGGCACGTTTTCCAGTAATGCCTTGGCCACTGTAACTGCTTCCTGATTCGGCATCGGCACTACTTCTGGCCTCTTCAAGAATTAGTCCATGGCAACCATGATGCATTTGTTTCCCGAATCTGTCGTACGGAATGGTCCCGCTATGTCCACCACAATTCTTTCCAAGGTTCACCTGACAGCTACTGCTTCATTTTCCCTCGGGATCGTGTCCTTGAACCCTTCTTAGAAGCAAGAGGTCAAATCTTCTGCACCATTCTTCCACATCTTTTCGACAGTTGATACAATAATACCGCTCTTTCATACGTGCCAGTGTTCTATTTACTCCAAAATGGCCTCCACTGCGACTACCATGCAGTTCACGAAGTACTCCAGCTACCATCGTTCGGGTTACTACGGTTTAAAACACGATACTCCTACCATCTGGAGTTTCCCATTTACGAGTGATCAAGTCATCCCCCAAGCATAACGAATCCCACAGAGCCCAGTACCCCTTGACCGTCTGACCAAATCTGGAGATTTCTTGCCACTCAGGTCGTCGCTTTTGTTTTAGCCAGCCCCGTACTGTCGTCAAATCTTTGTCAGCGATTTGTTCTCTTTTAAAGTTATCTCTGGTGATTTCCTCGGTAATTTTCGTTTCTTTATTCCTAATCTGCATTTGTTGGATATGTGCAACATCCTTGGCTGTTTCTCTTTGTTCCTGCTTTTGACAGAATTTACAGGAACTGCCACAAGGTCTTCGTGACAAGCTGTCAGCGTGGTTGTGACTTCTTCTTTTTCGGTGCTTAATTTTAAAGTCGTAACTCTGCTGTTTTTCCAACCAACGCGCTATGTGTCCCTCCGGATTTTTTAAATTTAGCAGCCACTGTAATGCAGAGTGGTCTGTTCTTACTGAGAATTTCCGTCCACAGAGAAAACTGTGATAATGTTCTATGAATTGTACAACCGCTAGCAGCTCCTTCCGGGCCATACAGTAATTTCGCTCTGCCTTTCCCAACGTTTTGCTGAAATATCCAATTACAGGTTCTTCGCCATTCTGTATTTGGGAAAGAACAGCTCCTATCCCACTTTGTGAAGCGTCGGTGTCTAACACGAACAATCTTTCGTCCAAGGGATATGAAGGAACAGGAGCACTGGTCAAACCGTTTTTCGGCTCCAGGAACGACTGTTGACATTCTGGTGACCAATCAAAGTGAAAGTTCTTTTCGGTTAATTGATGTAGTGACTTCGCAATCTTCCCAAAATCCTTAACAAATCAGCGATAGTAACTGCTGAGTCACAAAAAGCTTCTAACTTCGTGCTTGTTCTTTGGTCTCGGGCAATCTAGCACTGCCTGGACTTTTTCTGGATCAGTCTCAATTCCTTTCGATGGCAAGACGTGTCCGAGAAAGTTGACGTTTTCCTGGAATAGAAGGCATTTCTTTGGATTTAGCTGGAGATTAGAACTACGGATCCTGGCAAAAACTTTCTTCAAATTCGATTGATGTTCGTCCAAATATTTGCCAATCACCATTATGTCATCTAAGTATACCAGGCACGTCTCCCAAGTTAGTCCTCGCAGAACTAATTCCATTAACCTTTCAAAAGTGGCAGGGGCATTACATAATCCAAACGGCATGACATTAAATTGATACAGGCCGTTTCCAGCTGTAAAGGCTGTTTTCTCTTTATCTTCCTTGTTTAGCTCTACCTGCCAATATCCACTTTTCAGATCCAGAGCTGAGAACCACCTGGATCCAGATAAGGTGTTCAAGGTATCGTCAATTTGGGGTAATGGGTAGCTGTCCTTCTTCGTAACATCATTTAACCTCCTGTAATCCACACAGAAATTCGTCGAACCATCCTTCTTCGTCACCAGCACAACTGGTGATGACCAAGCACTGCTGGATTCTTCTATGACGTCATCCTTCAGCATTTCTTGAACCATGGTGTTAACTTGCTGTTGTTTTACGAAAGGAAGTCTTCGTGGAGGTTGACGAATAGGTACAGTGTTGATCCGATGTTCGACTAAATTCGTTCGCCCTGTAATTTTTCCTTATACGAAAACATCTGCTTACAAACGCGATGTCCTTTTTCTTTTCCTGTTCGCTAAGATGATTCCATGTCTTCTTGAAACTCTCCATAAGCTCTTGGGATAAATGTACATCTTTCGATACGCGTTTCTCTCACATCTTGTTACACGGGAGACTGGCGAACAGGTACCGATGACTTACCCTGTCTTCAATTTCACTCTATTTACAGATATATTGGCTACCCTCACTAGAATGATGTTGGAATTAATTAAGCACCTAACCAAAAGAGTCTCATTCTCTTTATTCTCGGTTGGTTCAAAAACCATAGTGTTAACTCCTTCTATTTGTTTTTATAGGTGCGCCTTCACGACCTTCTCTCTATTCCCAGGTATTCATGTATCTTCGGTGGCGATAATTTTTACTTGACAGTTCTTGTTCGAAAATGCTGAGAAAAATATTTCCTCGTTGCCCACTCTCAACATTCTGTTTTTGAAGTCCACTGTTATAAAATTGAAGGTTTTCAAAATGTCTAAGCCTACTATAAATTCATCTATATGTCGGCCACGATTGCATTATCCTTTACTTGTGCCTTGCCAATTTCCAAAGTGGTGGTGGTCTCTGCAAAAACATTTATCAGATCTCCTTTTGCAGTTTCCAGTATTGGCTTGATGTTGTGCTGCACGATAGAGTCTTTGGAAATCATGTCGGGGTGTAACTCTGATCTTGTTGCCCCGGCACATTTCTTGCCGTTGATAATACCTTGGACAACGAGGCTCTCGAAGTTCTTCTTAATGGAGCGCAAATGTAAGTTGGTTGCCAGCTTTCGCCCCCTTACACTGACGAGGTGAAGTTTTCCTGAAGTTGGGTATTCTCTCTCTGAACATTTCGTTCTTCAGATATATTTTCTATATACTGACTCCTTGCTTCCTCGAAAGCAGAATTTCTGGAACATCGCCTCCAGCTTCTCGTCTTGCCGTTCGTCTGACACCCTTACTTCTCTTACTTTGCTGCGACGATTCATCGAAGCGTTTCTGGCAGCTTCGTATTCCAGTGCCTGGACAACTGTTTCGGCTAAGGTGTTATACCTATTTAGTCTCAACGCTTGCTGCATGTCTATATCTCGAACTCCGTCGATAAAGTTCTGGACACTAATTTACTCAATGAATTCGTTCGGGGCCTGTGGATAAGCCAGTCGCACTATGCTCTCAATGCTACTGCTGAATTCCTGCAGTGACTGCGTTGAACCTTGAATTCTGCTTTTCACACTTGACTAAGATATTTGTTGGCGTATCTTAGTTCCAAGGCGCCCGCAACAGCCGAATAATCAGTTTGTTTGGCTGCAGGAATGTTTTGAAGTATTTCAAGAGCCTTTCCTCGCAAGGCCAATACCAACGCCGTCGCTTTCTGCTGCTGATCCCATCCATTTGCGTTGGCTGCAGCCTCAAATTGACGTTTGTACATGGTCCAGGATATTTCGCCGTCAAGCGTTGGTGGTTCAAGTTTTTCATTGGCTGTAGTGATCGCCGACGAATCCAATTTGCTGCTTTCTTCATGGTTGGTGTCCCGTTTTTTCTTCACCTCTTTATCTAGTCTTCGGTAGTTCTCCTCAAACTATTCTCGAACTGTCCCAATTTCTTCTCGAACTGTCCCGATTTCTTCTCGGACTTCTTGTTTTACGGTCTTGATGGACATTTCGGAACAATTCTGCAATCTGCTCGAAATCTCGTCATTGTACTTCTTCCTCCTCTTCTTTCTTTTCTTGTTGTCGTCGTGTCTCTTCCTCTACTCCATAAGATTAATTGGGCAAGTACATGTAACATTTTTTGAAGGTTTTACTTCTATTAGTTTATCGTATTTTTTAAGCCTTAAACTTCGACAATTTTTACCAAGATGTCTTTTCCTTTTATAAAATTTTTCATAAAATCTGAAAAACCATCATCATTGAAATATTCTAATATTTAAATATAATAAATGCAACCCTTTATAGCTCACTTTTGAATTTTCATTTGGAGGTTATGTTTAAAAGAACACATTAACTAATACGAATTTCCATATGCATGTGTTAAAATAAATCACTTATGTATTAATTAGATAATGTACCTACTTACCTTTAAATTTTGTCTTCTTCCATTGTTAATCAACCTTTAATTATATTAACTATAAAATCGCCTGAGGGTTAAAAACAATGAACAAAATAAACTGACTGAGTCATTCTATAATTTGTGCCTTATTTCATATATGGCGGAGCAGTTCAGGCAATATATATTTCAGTTAGACAGTATATACAGGGTTTCTCAGCGCAGCCGTTCATTAGAAGTTTTTGAGGTTACAAAAAACTCAATAGTTTGAAAATTTGGTAATTATGGTACTTATCCAAAAATATACAAGGTGCCTCATTTGAAAAAATGAACTTTTTTAACTTTGAAAATAATCTAATCGGTTATCAAATTTTAGACACCATGTATGCGATAAATCAATTGTCTATATGGATTTCCAGATTATTTTTCTCCTTCTTGACTTTACCTACAGAAGCACTTATCATCTATCAAAAATGGATAAAAGGCCAACTGTTAAAAACAGAGGTAAATCTGTAAAATTTGTCAAAAAAATTCAAAAATTCAAAAATGAAATAATATACAGGGTGTTCTATTTAAAATAAGGAAGTTAATGACGACTTCCGGTGTAACCGGAAGTCGTGTGACTTTGAAAATATTTTAGAATGAAAGAAAATTTTGAATAACCCTAAATCCCAAAGTATCAAACTTCTAAGTTTTTTGTAACCCCAAAAACTTCTAACGAACGGCTGCGGTGAGAAACCATGTATAATGCCCTATAAATGGGATAACTGTTGGTTAAAGTAGATTACGTGATAGATCATTCACTAAATAATATTTTTCTTTCCAGATCATGAATTTGCATCTGAATATTTCAACGATCTTTTGCTCCGAGAAACTTCTATTGACGTACCAGATAACAGCAGCGGTAGGGATTTTGCTTTAAGAGAATAATTCCTTATAAACTAATTAAAAATATAAAATATTTTTCAGCTTCATTTTGGGATTACAGTACTACAGAATTGCTATTAAAAGAGTACAAGAAAAGGGTTAATGAATTTCGAAATTCTAGAATTAAAAAAAATAAATTATGGCGTCAAATAGCGATGGCTTTTAAAACACACAATATCAATATTTCATATCTACATCTAGATAGAAAATTCAGAAATCTGAAATATACTTACAAAAATCTCAAAAATACTAAATCTTCATGGCCATACATATCCATTATGAATGAGATATTTGAAAATTATGAAACAACCAAGAACACAAATATTTTTACGAACTCAGCTGCAATGGATTCACTTAGTCGGGCAAGCCCAGAAAGAAGGTATTTATAGGAATGTTATTTCATATAAGAAGTTATAATATATATACAGGATGGGCCAACAAAAACTCTACATTCCGATTTAACGAATGTAAATCAAGAGATGGAAAAATGCTCGAACTCGTCGATTTTTGATTCGTGGGGGAACAACTTTGGTACATTTTTTAGTAACTCCTACCCAATAACGGGGTAATAGGGATGAAGGGTATTGCTATACATTATGTCAAAAATCTCATCGAGTACTCGAGTACTATCCCTGACGTTTGGCTTGAAAATTTTCATCGATAACAAAATGACAGCTGAAATAGGGAAAGAGAGAATGAGAACTCAAAGTGTATTTAAAAACCAAAAATAAATGCTTCTTTTTCTATTAGTTTATTGAATGCTGGAAATGACCACCATTCACTTCCATGCAGAAAAATAAGTTCTGTTCAAAATGTTCCCGTACATTACGCAACATATAGGGTGTAATTTGACGGCATTGATTTATTATCTGATTTCGCAAATCTTCCAGTGAATCGGACAGGTTAGCATAAATCCTAGATTTCAGATGATCCAAAGAAAATCGTCCAGAGGAGACAGATCAGGTGACCTGGGTGGCCACTCAATATGTCCCCTTCTTCCAATCCAATTTTGAGGAAAAGTTTCGTCCAAAAATTGACGTACAGGTTGTACAAAATGAGGTGGTGCGCCATCTTGCTGAAAAATGATCGATGGTCTTCTTCATTCTCCAATACTTGCACGAGGGCTGGATAAATAGTGTTTTCTAATAAATCCTGATACATTTCGTCACTGAGGTTACCTGGTATGAAAAAGGGTCCGATTATGTTATTTCCATAAATACCCGCCGGAACATTTACTTTTTGTACATGTTGAGTATGCACTTCATGAAATAGTCTAGGATTTTCGTCTGACCAATTCCGACAGTTATGCCTATTTACAGTTCCGTTAAGGTAGAATGAACACTCATCCGAAAAACAGATATATATATATATATATATATATATATATATATATATATATATATATATATATATATATATATATATATATATATATATATAGATGCGTCAGATAATTTCCTAGTACTGAGGGTCGGATCCAATGCTACATGACCTAAAACAGCCACTTCCATCGCTTCGGCTCTCTCATGCACCCTCTTTTTATTTTCGACTGAACCAGTAGCTTTAAATTTGGAAACTAGTTGCAAAACGTAAGTAGTGGAGAAATCTCTTTCAGCATGAAGTTCGTTAAATAAATTAAATTTTATTCGCGCAGAGTCTTCATTCTTAAAAAAATGCCACCTTTTCTTCTACAGAATACACCATTTTATTCTGGTGAAAACCACAAGCGAGTAATGCGGTGATAACATTCGTAAGAATTCACGATGTAAATGAGGTAAATAAAGGAGTAAATATTATGGTCTCAATCTATTTTGAACCAAAAAAGGGAATAAATTCTGAAATGCCAGTCTGATAACAATAATTTTCCTTAAGGTCAATTACAAATATTTTACCTTGCCGTTTCGTTATGAATGGAAGTTTTTGAGCAAAATTTTATCATCATTGAAATAAGGTATAGCAATAGCCCTCATCCCTGTTTAAAATCAGGGGGTTGTGCTTACCCCCGTTAAGGGTTAGGAGTTACGGAACTGAAAAAAGAAGCAAAGTTGTTCCCCCTTGAAACAAAAATCGACGGGTCCGAGCATTTTGCTCTATTTTGATTTTAAAGTCAATACATCGGGGTGTAAAGTTTTCATTGGCCCACACTGTATATAAAAAATAAACTAATACGCTGTTTATCATTTAGAAATGAGAATAACCACAGTTCTTCGGCAAAACCAACAAAGGATGTTCGTTATGATGACAGATCAGCGACAAACGATGAGGAAAACATCAAGTGTCAGGACTGGCAGAGGGAGAGACATTTAGAATTGGATGCAGAAAGAAACAAGATTCTGAAGCAAATAGCTCAGAATACAGCAACAAATAATAATTTAATGTGTATGGTCAATACATGGGAAAACGCTGTTGATTCTCTCTTGGAAGTTTTAAATGAAAATAACCAAATTATGAAAGAAAGAAATGATGTATTTCGGGATTTACTAAATAAAGTAGATAAACTGACAAAATAACATAGAATCTAGTTTTATACAATTGTTTTTTTACTATTATAAATTGAAAAACTCAAAAAATATATTGTTTACATAGACTTAATAGATATAGGCTGTGTTCAGGGAGTCGCTATCTGTACTATCTCGCACTATGAGCTGTTCACGGAGCTCAATAGTATAGTCTGATTTATGAGTGTTGTCCATTGCGTAATTAGCGACGAACACCTGAACTCGGACGAAAATAAGCAGTGAAGACTACGTTATGGGCCACTAACCATTCCTGAATTTGGACCTTGCTCCAGCTGGTGGTTGGATGTGACTCAGTGGCTACGGTGTGATATGACGCATTATCAATTACAATCAGTGATGGCTCTTCTAAATTTGGGACCAACTTCTCCTGTATCCACTTCATAAAAATCTCTCCATTCATATCTCCATCGTAATCGGCAAGTTTGGATTTCGTACTAAATAGGAAGGACGCGTTCGCCACAAAACCACTCTCATGACCAGCATGAAGAATTATGAATCGCTTTGCTTCATACCCCTTCGCCTTCATCGTTCCTTTCTTCGTACCATCCTGCCATGATCGTTTTAGAGCACCTTCGGAGAAAATCCAGGTTTCATCCAAAAAGACGACTTGCCTTTTGATTGGTGATGTGTCATTTGACATAAATTTCCTAAAAAATTTTGACCGTCGGTTAAGCACCTCAATGCAATGCGGTTATCATCTTCTTTGAACTTGAACCCTATTTCATGTAGCAGTCGTCGTAACGTGCTGGTACTCATGTGTGATATTCAGGCAGAGATCTTTGGGCAGGTTTGAAATTGAAAGTAATGGTTTGGTAAATAGATATGCTAGTCAGTACTTAATTTACTGCTAAGTAGTTTCAGTTTGTACATATTACAGCTTTAGTGAGAATACGAATAAAATATAAGAACCATCTTAGCTATTCTGTACTTCAACACAAATTTATCTCATGTATTGACGCCGGTTCTATTACTGATTAAAAAGCATTTTCAATTAGTAATATTTCTCAGACGAGTCAATTTTCTTATCTCATTCATATTTATTGAGCCCATAGAATTAGTACTCCAATTCTATGATTGAGCCTGAACTCCTTAACCTCAATATGACAGCAAATGTGAAGCTTATGATAGGAAAGAGAGGGGTAACGATGCAGCCGAAAATGAGGCAATTTGTCATGGTCTATAAACTGAGTGGTTGGCCCATCCGTACCTGACCTACCGCACAGTTACGCCGAACCCGGGGCTCCAACTATTGCCGATTGCTTTTTACGGTTCTCTCGATACCTCATTAGTATGCGCTGAATTACTACCGGTGGTGTTGACTATGTTTGCGTCTCTGTAAAGAAATCGTTGGCTTATGGTTAAAGAAAATCTCAAGGAATAAATAGTCTGATTGGTTATTTATTTTTTGAATTACCTGCAATTTAAAAACATTGAGTAGGATATTAGGATAAATTCTGTGTTGCATATGGTTTGCTTTTTATGAGTTTATCAAAGGATTATTGCTATGAACTGAAGATCTGGAAAAAATAAGAGCCATCTGCATTACTTTCCTAAATAAAAATAAAATGCATGTTATTTTGAACTCAATTTATTATAACAAATATAAAATATCGATATAAGTATACAAAACATAAAATTGTTTTTAGTATTACACAAAACTGTGAGGTATGTATTTCCTCCAATATTTAAAATATAAATTAATTAATGAGTTTCTTCATTTCTTTCTGACGCCTGTCTTGCTTATCGACGGCAAGTTTTCTTTTCGCCATCTTCTTTATTTTGGATTGCTCATTCAGATATTTAATCTTAATGAACAATCTTTGACGCAAAAACATAATCGCTGCTGCAAAGTTCATTTGAGCGTATTTCTTTTTAGCTATTTCCAAAAGTTTTTATGTTATTTTTTTTTTCTTTTTTAAAGTCCCCTGGAAATGGAATATCTCGAACAAACTGTTTAATATTTTGGCATGTTTTTGCCAGGTTTTTGTCGGTTGCATAAGGGTATATTACCGACGTGTCCTCTTTGTATTTTAAATGTGGAATCTCCCAAGAAGAGATATTTGTGTTACAATTTGTAAGCCACCCAACCTGCTAGGTATTCAATTCCATCATTTTCTTTCGCCTTCCTTAAATCTCTACCAGAATTGTCCGAAGAAGAAGCACTATGAATATTGTCTGTGTCCGAGATACAAGGATCACATCCATCCACAATATTTCCGGTGGAAACGGAATCCGTAATTCCGTAGCATCCATTCGGATAAAGTAGTTCTTTTTCGCAATGTAATATTTATTGATCATGAAAATATTGTATAAAAGTGTAAAATACATAATTACGTTCCACGGTTAAGCACAATCTCAATAATTAATTTAGATCAATTATAAACAAAATATGAGGTCATATAGATAATTATATAATTTTTAGTAGCTTCTAGAATGATATTCATTTATATAAAAAGCGTTCAACTTCACAAGAAAAAACAAACCAAAAAATCCCGATGGCCTGTAGTAAGCGGAAAGGTAAATTTCTCAAAATTCATTGAATAGAAATTTTAACAACTTTTTCATTGGTATACCTACATGTTATTACAAAAAAATTGCTGTATGTGTCATAGCCTTGCGGTTAGAGGTTTTTGTTTTGGCTGTTGAATATAAAGCAGACAGGGTTCGCGTTCCACTTCAAGGCAGAATTTTTTTTTCGCCTATTTCATCTCAATAAATTTACCATAATAAATATACTATATATATGTACAATTTCATCAAATTTATATTGAGTGTTCATGTTTTATCAATATTTCTTATTTTTTCTTTATTAATTTTTATTTTTTTATCTGTGCATTTTATGGAAAATTACTTCGAACAAAAGTTGTAGGTACTGATTATATCTATAACCAAAAATTATTTTTGATGATATTTACACTACGGCTCTTTTTTGATATTTTTTTTAAATGTTTGAATGGTCGCCATTTTGGAGCTACTTACCCGATATTGCCCAATAACGAACTCGGCCGAGATATTTGAGAGATTGATTTTTGTAGCAAATTTGAACTTGATACCTCCAAAACTGCGATCTCTATCGTTTTAACAAATTTCGTAATATCCCACATATATATATATATATATATATATATATATATATATATATATATATATATATATATATATATATATATAACACACTAAACTCTATGATTGGGTAATCTGCCGAAGAATTTTTATGGGGCTTAAAAAAAGAATACTCTTCTTGCTAACCAAGCTTTCGAAAAATATATTTTCATCTTCAGGGCTAAAAAAATGTACAATAAGGGTGGAGTTTGATTATCATAAAGAAAAAGAAACACATTCAAATACAAAATATTAAAAACTTACTTTTGCAAACGAGGTTACAAAATAAAACGAGCAAAAACAAAGTTCGGATTTCCTTCGCCCATATGGACAGAAAACAACAATTAACACTTAAGACATTTTACAAAATTAAAATTTCTTAAAATTCAATCATCCTCCTCTATTTTCTAGTTCTATTTACACAATTCCTGAAATGTTTGTTCTAAAAACATCATGAACAATTCATCTTTCTCTCTCATTTGAAAGTGGGGGAATAATAAATGAACTTTTCGAATTTATCCCGGCTAAATGCAAGACAATAAGACAGGTGATTGTTCTGTCACAACACTTAAAGAAAGTAAGACCAAAAATAACTAGAATAAACACCGAACATAGGCATCTTACAATACTCTATGAATGATTGTTTGTTGCTAATGATTGCTGCAATATTTTGATATCAAATATGAATAAATAGAGCTCAAGCCACGAACATTGGAACATTTATTCATGGCTTTGGGTTCCTTACTGATTTCGATCATCTCATGAATCAATCTTTTGGTATGATTCGATTCATTCACTAAAATAGAAGCTTCCTGGAAATTAGGGTTGTGATTTGTATCATGTGTGTGTTGGGCCAAAGCACAGTTAAGTTTACTTAGCTTGCAATCGCTCCTGTGTGAGATAATTCTGTTATTGAGTTGCCTCTTTGTTTCACCGACATAAACTAGGTCACAGTTGTTACAAGGAATTTTGTAGACCACATTACAGGTTTTCCCGGTAGGTATTTTGTCTTTAATATTAGAGAACTGACGGCCTAATAAGTTTACATTCCTCTTAGCAACTTTACTGTTAGCCAGGACATCCCTTATAATTCCGATCACCTTGGGCGTGAGCTCTCTTATCCAAGGGATTGAGAAATATCGCGATGGACCGACCTGTTGGGATGGCTCTCTTTGGATTGAAATTTGGCTTTGGTCAGAAGATGGACTGCTGTACAAAAGTTTGCGGAGAAGTTTGGTGGGATATGAATTATCAAGTAATATTTGATATAGTTTGTCAATGTTTTTGTTTATTAAGGTAGGGTGACATATGTTTTTAATCCTATTTTTTAACCCCAAAACCAAATTTATTTTGACTCTTTCATCGTGATATGAATAATAATTGATGTACCTGCCACTGCTCGTTGGTTTCTGATACCAATCTAATATTACTGTTTGATTTTCAGTGCGGATACATCTGGTGTCAAGGAAGGGCAGAGAGTTATTATGTTCCTTCTCTATGGTAAAATTTAGATTGGCATTATAACCGTTGAAAATTTGTAGGAGAATATTTTCCGATTCCACAGGAATTGAGCAAATTATATCATCAACATACTTTTTCAAGAATGGAATTTTGAAAGGTAGTTTTGGCAAACAATTATCCAACAAGTCGTCCATGACAAAAGCTGAAATAATTGGTGAGATAGTGGAGCCCATTGGTGTACCAAAAACTTGCCGGTATACCTCTCCTTGAAACGTGAAGACAGTGCTGTCGAAAATGAACTTCAGTGCCGAAAGAAAGAACTCAAAATTAAGACTACAACAGGATTGTATTACATCCCAATGTTTTCTAATGCTGGACTCAGCAAGCTCATAGGGGATGTTAGTAAACAAAGATGAAACGTCAAGGCTGATCAATACATACTCTGGTGGTAGTTGATAATCATTCATACATTCTGCAAAATGGAATGAATCCCGGACAAAATAGTCATTACTCTTGTTGTTAAGCGTTCGTTAGAATTTCAGTAATAAATTTACATAAGCCCGAGTTGGAGGTGCCAATAGAAGAAATAATAGGTCTAAGCATTAAAGGTTCTTTATGAATTTTCGGTAAAGCATAGAATCTGGCAGGGAGTGAGTCATACACAGTGTATTTTGCCTTGGTCACCTTATCAATATAATTGTGTCTGAACATCTCAGCTAGGATTTTATTTGCTTTGCCCTGTAATGTAAGTGATGGATCTCTCGGTACTCTCTTATAGTATTTGACGTCATCTAATAGCCTTTTACAAAGATTAGTATACTCTTGTTGGTACATGATAACCGTAACATTACCTTTGTCAGCCTTTAAAACCAACAAATCTCTATGGTTATTCAGAAATCTTCTAGTTTCCGAGACTAACTTTTCATAATGATTGATACGGGTATTTGGGCTACCGCAAAAATTAGTTAAACAGTTGGTGACTCTTGCGGTGGTGATATTTCTTATATTTATGTCTTCTACGTTAATAAGCACCATTTCGAGATCTGCAAGTACACTCTGGACCAACCTATTATCAATTCTGGGTGGAAGGCTGAATTTGGGCCCCAAGGCGAGTAAATTGACTATCTTCTCCGGGACTGCAACGTCCGTTAAATTTCTTATCCAATTATGTTTGGTCTTAATGTTTAAGTTAACTTGTGAATTGATTAATTGATTTAATTTGACTTTCGTTTTATTGTAATAGCTATGATAAATCTTGTTATAACTAATAGTTTGGTGTCTCTTAAAATCATTAATAATATAAATGGGTATACGACCTGAGATCATGTCAATTGTCTTGTCTAGCTCATTGTTAAACTTCTTGAGATTGATAAAAGTTATTTCAATTTCAAACGAGAGAGTTATCCGTTCCAACCTTTTAGTGAATTGTGTAATTTGACCAAAAGTGCGACCATTGGTTACATCTAGAACTCTATGCAAATTGCTAGTGTTGTTAAGGATGTGGTTTGGAATGACGCCGTTGCGTCTGCATCCAATGAGGAATTCCCTCCTACTACTAAGTCTTGCTAATTTGTTAGTGATTTTGGCCCATCTGCGGAAACCTCCTGCTACTTCCGCGCCGTAGGTTTGTTGTAGATCTTGGTAAAAACCCATTACTATTACAATATATATTTGGAAGTACGGCAGTCTTTGTTAGAACACACTAAACTCTATGATTGGGTAATCTGCCAAAGAATTTTTATGGGGCTTAAAAAAAGAATACTCTTCTTGCTAACCAAGCTTTCGAAAAATATATTTTCATCTTCAGGGCTAAAAAAATGTACAATAAGGGTGGAGTTTGATTATCATAAAGAAAAAGAAACACATTCAAATACAAAATATTAAAAACTTACTTTTGCAAACGAGGTTACAAAATAAAACGAGCAAAAACAAAGTTCGGATTTCCTTCGCCCATATGGACAGAAAACAACAATTAACCCTTAAGACATTTTACAAAATTAAAATTTCTTAAAATTCAATCATCCTCCTCTATTTTCTAGTTCTATTTACACAATTCCTGAAATGTTTGTTCTAAAAACATCATGAACAATTCATCTTTCTCTCTCATTTGAAAGTGGGGGAATAATAAATGAACTTTTCGAATTTATCCCGGCTAAATGCAAGACAATAAGACAGGGGATTGTTCTGTCACAACACTTAAAGAAAGTAAGACCAAAAATAACTATAATAAACACCGAACATAGGCATCTTACAATACTCTATGAATGATTGTTTGTTGCTAATGATTGCTGCAATATTTTGATATCAAATATGAATAAATAGAGCTCAAGCCACGAACATTGGAACATTTATTCATGGCTTTGGGTTCCTTACTGATTTCGATCATCTCATGAATCAATCTTTTGGTATGATTCGATTCATTCACTAAAATAGAAGCTTCCTGGAAATTAGGGTTGTGATTTGTATCATGTGTGTGTTGGGCCAAAGCACAGTTAAGTTTACTTAGCTTGCAATCGCTCCTGTGTGAGATAATTCTGTTATTGAGTTGCCTCTTTGTTTCACCGACATAAACTAGGTCACAGTTGTTACAAGGAATTTTGTAGACCACATTACAGGTTTTCCCGGTAGGTATTTTGTCTTTAATATTAGAGAACTGACGGCCTAATAAGTTTACATTCCTCTTAGCAACTTTACTGTTAGCCAGGACATCCCTTATAATTCCGATCACCTTGGGCGTGAGCTCTCTTATCCAAGGGATTGAGAAATATCGCGATGGACCGACCTGTTGGGATGGCTCTCTTTGGATTGAAATTTGGCTTTGGTCAATCCAAAGAGAGCCATCCCAACAGATCGGTCCATCGCGATATTTCTCAATCCCTTGGATAAGAGAGCTCACGCCCAAGGTGATCGGAATTATAAGGGATGTCCTGGCTAACAGTAAAGTTGCTAAGAGGAATGTAAACTTATTAGGCCGTCAGTTCTCTAATATTAAAGACAAAATACCTACCGGGAAAACCTGTAATGTGGTCTACAAAATTCCTTGTAACAACTGTGACCTAGTTTATGTCGGTGAAACAAAGAGGCAACTCAATAACAGAATTATCTCACACAGGAGCGATTGCAAGCTAAGTAAACTTAACTGTGCTTTGGCCCAACACACACATGATACAAATCACAACCCTAATTTCCAGGAAGCTTCTATTTTAGTGAATGAATCGAATCATACCAAAAGATTGATTCATGAGATGATCGAAATCAGTAAGGAACCCAAAGCCATGAATAAATGTTCCAATGTTCGTGGCTTGAGCTCTATTTATTCATATTTGATATCAAAATATTGCAGCAATCATTAGCAACAAACAATCATTCATAGAGTATTGTAAGATGCCTATGTTCGGTGTTTATTCTAGTTATTTTTGGTCTTACTTTCTTTAAGTGTTGTGACAGAACAATCACCTGTCTTATTGTCTTGCATTTAGCCGGGATAAATTCGAAAAGTTCATTTATTATTCCCCCACTTTCAAATGAGAGAGAAAGATGAATTGTTCATGATGTTTTTAGAACAAACATTTCAGGAATTGTGTAAATAGAACTAGAAAATAGAGGAGGATGATTGAATTTTAAGAAATTTTAATTTTGTAAAATGTCTTAAGTGTTAATTGTTGTTTTCTGTCCATATGGGCGAAGGAAATCCGAACTTTGTTTTTGCTCGTTTTATTTTGTAACCTCGTTTGCAAAAGTAAGTTTTTAATATTTTGTATTTGAATGTGTTTCTTTTTCTTTATGATAATCAAACTCCACCCTTATTGTACATTTTTTTAGCCCTGAAGATGAAAATATATTTTTCGAAAGCTTGGTTAGCAAGAAGAGTATTCTTTTTTTAAGCCCCATAAAAATTCTTCGGCAGATTACCCAATCATAGAGTTTAGTGTGTTCTAACAAAGACTGCCGTACTTCCAAATATATATTGTAATAGTAATGGGTTTTTACCAAGATCTACAACAAACTTACGGCGCGGAAGTAGCAGGAGGTTTCCGCAGATGGGCCAAAATCACTAACAAATTAGCAAGACTTAGTAGTAGGAGGGAATTCCTCATTGGATGCAGACGCAACGGCGTCATTCCAAACCACATCCTTAACAACACCAGCAATTTGCATAGAGTTCTAGATGTAACCAATGGTCGCACTTTTGGTCAAATTACACAATTCACTAAAAGGTTGGAACGGAGAACTCTCTCGTTTGAAATTGAAATAACTTTTATCAATCTCAAGAAGTTTAACAATGAGCTAGACAAGACAATTGACATGATCTCAGGTCGTATACCCATTTATATTATTAATGATTTTAAGAGACGCCAAACTATTAGTTATAACAAGATTTATCATAGCTATTACAATAAAACGAAAGTCAAATTAAATCAATTAATCAATTCACAAGTTAACTTAAACATTAAGACCAAACATAATTGGATAAGTAATTTAACGGACGTTGCAGTCCCGGAGAAGATAGTCAATTTACTCGCCTTGGGGCCCAAATTCAGCCTTCCACCCAGAATTGATAATAGGTTGGTCCAGAGTGTACTTGCAGATCTCAAAATGGTGCTTATTAACGTAGAAGACATAAATATAAGAAATATCACCACCGCAAGAGTCACCAACTGTTTAACTAATTTTTGCGGTAGCCCAAATACCCGTATCAATCATTATGAAAAGTTAGTCTCGGAAACTAGAAGATTTCTGAATAACCATAGAGATTTGTTGGTTTTAAAGGCTGACAAAGGTAATGTTACGGTTATCATGTACCAACAAGAGTATACTAATCTTTGTAAAAGGCTATTAGATGACGTCAAATACTATAAGAGAGTACCGAGAGATCCATCACTTACATTACAGGGCAAAGCAAATAAAATCCTAGCTGAGATGTTCAGACACAATTATATTGATAAGGTGACCAAGGCAAAATACTCTGTGTATGACTCACTCCCTGCCAGATTCTATGCTTTACCGAAAATTCATAAAGAACCTTTAATGCTTAGACCTATTATTTCTTCTATTGGCACCTCCAACTCGGGCTTATGTAAATTTATTACTGAAATTCTAACGAACGCTTACAACAAGAGTAATGACTATTTTGTCCGGGATTCATTCCATTTTGCAGAATGTATGAATGATTATCAACTACCACCAGAGTATGTATTGATCAGCCTTGACGGTTCATCTTTGTTTACTAACATCCCCTATGAGCTTGCTGAGTCCAGCATTAGAAAACATTGGGATGTAATACAATCCTGTTGTAGTCTTAATTTTGAGTTCTTTCTTTCGGCACTGAAGTTCATTTTCGACAGCACTGTCTTCACGTTTCAAGGAGAGGTATACCGGCAAGTTTTTGGTACACCAATGGGCTCCACTATCTCACCAATTATTTCAGCTTTTGTCATGGACGACTTGTTGGATAATTGTTTGCCAAAACTACCTTTCAAAATTCCATTCTTGAAAAAGTATGTTGATGATATAATTTGCTCAATTCCTGTGGAATCGGAAAATATTCTCCTACAAATTTTCAACGGTTATAATGCCAATCTAAATTTTACCATAGAGAAGGAACATAATAACTCTCTGCCCTTCCTTGACACCAGATGTATCCGCACTGAAAATCAAACAGTAATATTAGATTGGTATCAGAAACCAACGAGCAGTGGCAGGTACATCAATTATTATTCATATCACGATGAAAGAGTCAAAATAAATTTGGTTTTGGGGTTAAAAAATAGGATTAAAAACATATGTCACCCTACCTTAATAAACAAAAACATTGACAAACTATATCAAATATTACTTGATAATTCATATCCCACCAAACTTCTCCGCAAACTTTTGTACAGCAGTCCATCTTCTGACCAAAGCCAAATTTCAATCCAAAGAGAGCCATCCCAACAGGTCGGTCCATCGCGATATTTCTCAATCCCTTGGATAAGAGAGCTCACGCCCAAGGTGATCGGAATTATAAGGGATGTCCTGGCTAACAGTAAAGTTGCTAAGAGGAATGTAAACTTATTAGGCCGTCAGTTCTCTAATATTAAAGACAAAATACCTACCGGGAAAACCTGTAATGTGGTCTACAAAATTCCTTGTAACAACTGTGACCTGTGTCGGTGAAACAAAGAGGCAACTCAATAACAGAATTATCTCACACAGGAGCGATTGCAAGCTAAGTAAACTTAACTGTGCTTTGGCCCAACACACACATGATACAAATCACAACCCTAATTTCCAGGAAGCTTCTATTTTAGTGAATGAATCGAATCATACCAAAAGATTGATTCATGAGATGATCGAAATCAGTAAGGAACCCAAAGCCATGAATAAATGTTCCAATGTTCGTGGCTTGAGCTCTATTTATTCATATTTGATATCAAAATATTGCAGCAATCATTAGCAACAAACAATCATTCATAGAGTATTGTAAGATGCCTATGTTCGGTGTTTATTCTAGTTATTTTTTTGGTCTTACTTTCTTTAAGTGTTGTGACAGAACAATCACCTGTCTTATTGTCTTGCATTTAGCCGGGATAAATTCGAAAAGTTCATTTATTATTCCCCCACTTTCAAATGAGAGAGAAGGATGAATTGTTCATGATGTTTTTAGAACAAACATTTCAGGAATTGTGTAAATAGAACTAGAAAATAGAGGAGGATGATTGAATTTTAAGAAATTTTAATTTTGTAAAATGTCTTAAGTGTTAATTGTTGTTTTCTGTCCATATGGGCGAAGGAAATCCGAACTTTGTTTTTGCTCGTTTTATTTTGTAACCTCGTTTGCAAAAGTAAGTTTTTAATATTTTGTATTTGAATGTGTTTCTTTTTCTTTATGATAATCAAACTCCACCCTTATTGTACATTTTTTTTAGCCCTGAAGATGAAAATATATTTTTCGAAAGCTTGGTTAGCAAGAAGAGTATTCTTTTTTAAGCCCCATAAAAATTCTTCGGCAGATTACCCAATCATAGAGTTTAGTGTGTTCTAACAAAGACTGCCGTACTTCCAAATATATATTATATATATATATATATATATATATATAAACTTTTGAACCAAATGTTTTTTTGGACTAACTTATAGACATATAACATGCCGTTGAAATTTTTTCGAAATTCAAAAGTGTGAACGATCGCAATAGGTACATTTCTATAAGAAATTTACCTAAAAAAGATAAAATACTCTCACAACCGAACACTATGCTAGTGGAGTACAGAATGTATCACCCCGGTACATGTCGATAGTCCGATGTTGCTTAGCTTAGGTAAACCCCAATACGGTATCCAATGCCTCGTCTGCCGTCACCACTCAGTTTATAGACCATGGCAATTTGTCACCAAAAAGAGGTTCGTCAGTGGCGTAACCCACGTAGCGTATGAATTTAATGTGAATCTATTGAAATGATCAATGACAGAATTTCTATTGAGTTAACCTCAAGATGTAGATTTTAAACATACTGAATTCAAATATAGATTTTATAAGAACGGTTAGATGCATCAAGTTTATGCAAATAGATTGGCGTTGGATGTTACGAAATAAAACATCTAAGTATGTTATCCTTCATTTTAATTCTTGGAAATTGGAATACATGGTATCACACAATACTTCAGTACCTTTTACATTTTAATTCAAATTCACATAGGTAGACGGAAACATTTATTTGTGACTCTCCAATTACATGATTGTTTGTAGCTATTGTAATTATTAAAAAAAACAAGAATATAGATTTTAAATCTTATAAAATAAAAATAACAATTATATAAAATATTGAATAACAACAGGAAAAGAAATTCAGCATGTTCAATTATTTACCAATTCGTGAAACTCACTGATAATTTACATTATTGTCCCTTAAATAATACAAGTTAAGTGAACTGATTTCTTACAGGATCTATTCCTTCACATTATCTCTTCATCACAAAATATAATCTTAAATTTATATACTTTATACTTTATATACTGGCATGTCACAAGGCCTGCAATATACTTACACAACAATTTGGAATTAGCAATTGATCAAAAATCATAGGTTCTGCATCATCACGCACGAGTTTTTTTTCCAAATATGATATAGTGCTTTGAGCTAATTTTGTTATTTTGGGTGACTACCCAAGCAGCCCTGTCTATTTTTTGAGTCCAAAGTACAACTCCGTTGGGATCTTTGATAGCAAATTTGAAAAATAACTATTTTAAATATTTACATTACAGACACATTTCTTTGAACCCTGAAAAGTGTCGGAAAAGCTACTATGTTGATATATGATTATATTAAAATAATATTGTTATGTAGGTGCAATGCCACTGGAAAATCCATGTACGATTAGTTCCAGTTTTGATTTCTTACTAATATTATAGAATAATGAACAAAAATACAACTTGAAAGGAATAGATATAGGATTTTTAAGGTAAGGCCTGACAAGAAGTATGATTATTTTACCAAATAATATGCTGATAACAGAATAAATTTGAATTTTGTAGCTAGGAAAACCAACTATACATTGCTTTTTACCTGTTAAATGTAATTCCTGGCTCCTTTTGCTCACTGCGGCTTTTGCAGCCATAAGTAGAACACCCTACCATAATAATCCAATGAGAATATTGAAGTTTTTATCACAAATTTAGTCACAAAATCATAAAATTCGAACGGTGTCACCACCAATATTTGTCACCAAAAAATGGCGTCTTCTTTATAATTTGGTCACAAAACCCACTGTCCGTAGAGAGACACGGTTGTCTCGATCAGCAGTTGACCAATCGGGAGCGAGCGCGCGTGTGACGTAGACCGTAGACCTGAATTTAAATCCTTTGCCACTCTCACTATGTATTGTCTATATGTTTACTACATATATCCTAGTTTATACATATAATAACAGTAACCAAAGCAATCAAACCAGTATTTGATTAAGGTAGGTACATATAAACATAAGAACAGTAGTAGTAAATTACAATTTCGGGAAGCATTGCTCATAAAATTGTTGAAAATCAATCTATAAACGAAAAACAGCTGAAAAGAAAATCACAAATTTTTGCAATTATTCGAAAGTTCGGGTGGGTACAAATCGAAAAACAACAGGTCCACAAGTTTTCCAGTTTAAAGAAGAATAGGTACCTCCTCAAAAAAATTTTTGATTCAGATATCTCTTAATATTACAACTTGAATGCCCAAATAAGCTAAATTGTGCGAAGGTATTAGTTAAAACCGAAAAAAGTCAGGTGTCCGTTTTTTTGTGTGTCAAATCAAGTCACGATTATTTTCATTTTTGACCGACAAACCCTGAACGGAGGTATACAATTCGACTGTTTGTTTTTTTATTGGTTCGTGCGTACATATTATATAGTAAACGTACTCCGATTTTGGATTTTTGATTCATATCATATTGATAAACACGCAAATCCGAAATCTCCTTCCCTCCGAAGACTGCCTAATAGGGGGTAAATTTTCTCGAAAATCGAAAATCTGAGATAGTGGAATTAAAGATACCATTTTTTCTGAGCTACGGTTTTCGAGTTTTAGCATACTAAAATCTGAAATATGTGTATTTTCGCTATGTGGAAGAGGCAATTTCTTTAGAAAACTGAAAATCTGAGATTGGGAAATTAATGACCAGATTATTTGTAGCAACATTTCTGTGGAACATTTTTTCCAAACGGTAAAGTGGTAAAGTTTATAATATGCGTATTTCCGCGACGATGTTCTTAGTTTTCTGAATAAAAGCAAATGCAAGCAGAGCATATATGGATAATGGCGAACGTTCAACGATTTTCGTGACAAATGTAACACTCAAAAGTGTGAAATAAATATTTTTATAAAAAATTGGAGTTATCAGTTGATGCACTGAAATGTATAAAATAATCTTAATTATTGGTGCTGGTAGATACTTGTGAAGTTGGTGCCAAAAGTTTTCAATCTAACTGCAACTGCGCAACTTCAAAAGTATCAGCACCAATAATAGATTTAATATTATTTTGTATATTTCAGTGCACCAACTGATAACGTCGGCATTTTTTTTGTAAAAAAATAATTTTGTTTCTCCTTGAACACTTGTTACGTAATTGCGTTTCATTCCTGCACAAAACATTTGCTTTGTATTGAAATATTTGATTCTTATGTAAGTTCTCTGTAGCAGATATGATTGTATTACTTCTTCCGATAAATGTGGATAGATTAATTTTTCCAGTATTAGTCATTTTTCATTTTCTTCAGAACATTTTTGGTTTTTTGAAATTGAATGGTTTAATTGAAACGTAGAAAAATTTCGTCTGAAAGCTTCGTGCCCACCGCCTGTTCACCTATAGTGATTTGTCACTTTTCGTAGTGTCACATTCAGATTGATTAGAACTATGTATACATATCGTAAGCAAAACATTAATCAGACAAAAGTGCCAGTCGATCGCTGAAGCCTGCTAGATACGCAATCGCTGAGCGGGTCTACCGGCTACGTCACAGATTGCTTCCCGCACCGAACGCTTCCCCCGCCCTAGTACCCAGAATTGAGACAACCGTGTCTATCTACAGACCGTGCACAAACCAAACACGCGCAGGTAATGGATGTTACGAGTCCCTCTCTTTCCTAGTCAAAGATGTGAACGCAAACGCAAAATAGTGTTCATGGAGCTTGCTATCACTAACACACAATAAGCTCCATGAACAGCATAGGTAGTGTTTACATTGATAGTGCAGATAGCGACTCCCTGAACACAACCATAGACTACGAGTCCCCTGATAAAAATGTGGTCCTTCTCCTACCAGCCAGTGAACTCAATCGATGTATTCTTAATTGTATTTTCCAAAAATATAAATATTCAAAAGTACATATAGTTGTGAAAGTTGAGCTTATGATATCTTTGAACCTGACTTTTCTGAATGAACAAAAACTACATTTAAAATTGCCAAATTGCTCATGAATAATTTCTCGTTTTTTTTGTTTTCCAAATGAATAAATTCTTTGATTATATTATCTGGTAGGTAGTTTTTAAGTGAGTCGATAATTACACAATTAATTACCAGAACCAAATACTCCACTTATTAATCACAGACGCAACCCAAATCATCATTAAAAAATCAAGAAATTATATTTTTTGGAAGTATCCAAATCCCAAGCTAAATATAACAAAGGGATTCAATAAGATTTAAACTAATACTTGATAGCAAGGGTGAAAAAGCTAATAGGATGCCATCTTTCTATAATTAAATCAACAATACGGAATTAAATATCAAGACTAAAGGAAATTTTAAAATTGAAAGCAAGCCTGAGCAAACAGAAAAATAGAAGAATATTTCTACTCAGATACAAGGACCAATATGTTTAACTTTAAAATTAGATAATATAAAACCAACAGGTACGTACCTTGTCAGAAAATTCCATAATTACACAAATAATTACCATAACCAAATACTCCACTTATTAATCACAGACGCAACCCAAATCATCAACAAATTAACTGCTACAATCATATCAAAAACCGACTCACTTGAAAACTACCTACCAGATAATATAATCGAAGAATTTATTCATTTGGAAAACAAAAAAAAAACGAGAAATTATTCAAAAGTATCAAAAACAACAACATAAAAAAATAAGACACGAAAGACAAAACAATATTTAAAAATTAACATCATTTCCGTCCTCATGGATTCCGACCATATTTGAATTCAAATCATACCGCACACAAAACGTCGTCAAATATACAAACGCACGAGAGCCAACAACAAACAAATAATTTAATATAAAATGTTTATTTATATGAACCAAAAGTTCTTCTGTTCAAGGTACGTCACCTATATAGGTATTTTTCAAAAAAAGATAAACTAAACTAACCAAGATCTTTATATATATTTTTTTCTATGTTACCTTATTATATTTGCGCCTCTTTCCGAGATTATAAAGTTTAGTGTAGTTTCCCCTATCCACATCTAGATACCGCCACGCATTTCAAATAAAACTGCACAAAAACCCCACAACCGCTGCACATAACATATTGCGCCTGCACCTAATCACTCTTCTTTCTGGCGTCCAGAAGTTGCTACGCATTTCTGTCGCGGGTTTTTGCCTTTGTTCTTTTTGCGTTTTATCACGATGTCGAAGCGGCATCTCGAGAGCCGTGATAAACGGGTTAAGGAGGATAATGTTGATGGTGAAATTATCAGTGTTTTGCGTACTTTGGATTTCCTTCTAAAGAAGCTCGAACGGAAACGGTGGCGTCGTTCCCGCTCATCTTCACCCTTGTCCAGGAGTTCGTCGGGTTCAGATTCGGATCTGACTGAATTTTCATCGGCTAAGTTATATATATATATATATATATATATATATATATATATATATATATATATATATATATATATATATATATATATATATATATATATATATATATATATATATATATATATATATATATATATATATATATATATATATATATACCCTCTCTTTGTTGCAGAATTTCACCTTCCAGTCTGATGTGCTAACTACGCACAATCTTATATAATGTTATGTTGTAGGTTTAGACAAGCATATGCTTGCTTTTACTTCAGTTTTTTTTTCAATCAGATGTGTGTCTGTTGAGATATTACCCGTAGGGTAAGGCATCGTAGATCTTGTTGCAGAGGATCGTGAAGTTTCACCGTCGGTTGAGCCGCTCGATCCTACTCTTCTTACTCTCTTGGGTGCTGCATCTTCAGAGAAGACTTCATTTGCAGAAGATATCCACGAAGACGTGCCCAAAGTTTGGGTGTCAATCCTTGCGGAGGGTCTTGATCCTGAAAGCCGTAAGGATTTGGTAAGCAAATACCCAGTTCCTGGCAATTGCTCCACTGCTGCTGCTCCTTGTTTAAATCCGGAGGTGGAATTGGCCAGTCCCGCAGCATCCAAACTTCGCGACACCCGTTTGAGTGCCATCCAATCTCATATTGGAGCCTCGCTAGCTGCCTTGGGTCGAGCCTTGACTGTTTTGCTTAAGGAGGAGATTGACGAGCCTCTCCGGCCATTAATTGAAATGATTGGCTATGCGGCCAGGCTCATTGCTAATTTTCACCACTCGGAATCGGATACCCGACGCAACCTAGTATGCTTGGGTTTAAAACAGGAAATCTACTTTAACTGGTGCTCCTATCAATTCTCTGCTCTTTGGAGAGGACTTGGCTGTACGTTTGAAGTCTGCGAAGGATCTGGAACGTTGCAGCCAAGCTCTGAAAGCAGGCTTCCAGGGTAGCCGCCCAATCTAAGACACAGGTGCAGAAATTAAACATCAAACGCCTGCCCCGACCTCGTCAACAGCTATGTCTCGTCGTCAGGGTAGGCAGTATTCCGGCCATCAATCGCAGCAGCCACGGAGGAGGTCATCGCAGCGGGTGTCTCATCGTCAAACTTACCGTCGTCGATAGAGGTAAGCCAGAGTAACAGTTCTTATGCTGGTAGGCTACAACTGTTTCTTTCTGCGTGGAAAGAATTAACTCAGGATCGAGTCATTCTGTCCTGGCTTTGTGGGTATAAGTTGCCAATTTCCCAATCTGTTTCTCAGTCTGTTCCACCTTCGGAGCCCTGTTGGTCTCCAAAAGAAATAAAATACCTTTCTGTTTGTGGAGGGCCAATCTGTCTTTAGAATTTTCTTGGTGTCCAAGAAGGATGGTTCGCAAATAATGATTCTTAACTTAAAAAACTTGAATCGATTTGTTTCTTGCCCACATTTTAAACTTGAAACTTACAAGACTATTTTGAAATTGTTGACTGCTACTATACTAAAAGCATAAGGAAATTAAGGAGTCGGATTTTCATTTCAGTTTTTCTCGGTTCGTGTTGAATGAATTTTAATGAAATTTTTTTTAAAATGTTTTTTGGGGTGGGCTACGTTGAGCCAGCGTGTTTTTGTTGTTCCATCCCCTCCCCTCCCTTAGATATTAAGGGTTGAAAAAAAGGGCAATTTTTTTTTGAGAGAACTAAACGAGATATCGAAAAAATTCAAACGCCAAAAGATAGCCCCAACGATGGGACAAAACATAAAAAATCGTCGGCTGCGCGAATCCCATAGGAACCGCCACGTTCTGGAATAAATGGGAGGGGGTAAATTTTCGGGATGAAAAAAGTGCGCAATCGGTACGCCGAACTCCTCTGAAACTGTTTGAAATATCTCAATTTTTTTAATTTCATCGCAAAGCTGACAAAATTTCTAAGGGAATAGCACTTTTTGTTTTTCAAATTTCGATTTCTTAAGGGCGCAAAGGGCGTTTAAAGTTGGGGGATGAAATTTCTGAATTTTATCACAAATTCAATCAAGTCATAAACGTCCGACTTTGAAATTTTATATCTCGGCTATGGTAGGTCCTAGAGGGTTGATTTTTTTTTCAAAACATTATTTGGATATTTCTTTAACTTTCATTCACTGATACTATGCCTCTATCTCTAATATTTCTGGTAGCTCCTCACTGGTCGAAAAAAGGCTTGCACTGTTAAAAGTTAACATTTAGGAATTGAGATTCTTCGTCAATGTGCGTTATTATTATATTGGAGAAAACGGCCAGGTTTGAAATTTTATATCTCGGCTATGGTAGGTCCTAGAGGGCTAAATTTTTTTTTAAAACATTATTTGAACATTTCTCTAACTTTCATTCACTGATACTATGCCTCTATCTCTAATATTTCTGGTAGCTCCTCACTGGTCGAAAAAAGGCTTGCATTGTTAAAAATTTTCCAAATTTTATTCAATATCTTAAAAACCAAAAAAGATATTCAAAATTGGAAAAAACATTCTTGATCGTCTTATTTTCTTTAATATGTGTATGAAATTTCATCGCGATCGGATAATTTCTTCTATTTTTTTCGGAAATAAACATTCGATTTTTTGTCAAATTGTCTTACTACACCTGCTACACTTTTCAGACTTTGCCAGTTTGACTTCAAATATCTCTGAAACGGTTTGAGATATTCTAAATCAGTAAAATCACCTCTAATTGATTGACATTTTTGAATCAGTGTACAAAATTTCATTGTCATCGAACTATTTTTTCTAATTATTTGGGAATTTTAAATATGATTGTGTCTGGTATGAGCATGTAGTGTGGCGCAGGCATAAATGCCGATTAACATTCTAATATCTCAAAAATGGCTCGGGATATTCAAAATCGGAAAAAACACATCTGATAACTTGACATTTCTCAATCAATGTTCAAAATTTCATCGCAATCAAATATTTTTTTCTATGTATTCGGTAGTTTTAAATATCTTCTCATTACAAATTTCCGGCAATGAAATTCACGTTATTATAATGTTGGTTGTTATTATTAAATTGGAGTATACGTCCAGGTTTCAATTTCCATATCTCGGTTATGGTAGGTCCTAAAGGGTTGATTTTTTTTTCAAAACATTATTTGGACTTTTTTAAAACTTTTACCACTCATACTAGGGCTCTATCTCTAATATTTCGGGTAGCTCATCACTGGTTGAAAAAAAGCTTGCTTCTCTCACACTTCTACAATATGACTTTTAATATCTCAAAAACGAAAAAAGATATTCAAAATTGGAAAAAACGTTCTTGATCGCTCTATTTTCTTTAATAAATGCATAAAATTTCATCGCGATCGGATAATTCTTTCTATTTTTTTCGGAAATAAACATTTGATAATTAAGATTCTTTGTCAAATTGTCTTGCTACACTTTTCAGACTTTGCCAGTTTGACTTCAAATATCTCTGAAACGGTTTGAGATATTCTAAATCAGTAAAATCACCTCTAATTGATTGACATTTTTGAATCAGAGTACAAAATTTCATTGTCATCGAACAATTTCTTCTAATTATTTGTGAATTTTAAATATGATTGTGTCTGGTATGAGCATGTAGTGTAGCGCAGGCATAAATGCCGATTAACATTCTAATATCTCAAAAATGGCTCGAGATATTCAAAATCGGAAAAAACACATCTGATTACTTGACATTTCTCAATCAATGTTCAAAATTTCATCGCAATCAAATATTTTTTTCTATTTATTCGGTAGTTTTTAATATCTTCTCATTACAAAATTACGGCAATGATATTCACGTTATTTTAATGTTGGTTGTTATTATTAAATTGGAGTAAACGTCCGAGTTTCAATTTCCATATCTCGGTTATGGTAGGTCCTAGAGGGTTGATTTTTTTTTCAAAATATTCTTTGGACTCTTTTGAAACTTTCACTCATTCATACTAGGGCTTTATCTCTGATATTTCGGGTAGCTCATCACTGGTCGAAAATAAGCTTGCATTTATCACTCTTTTATAATTAATCTCTCAATATCTCAAAAACGAAGAAAGATATTCGAAATTGGAAAAAACATTCTTGATCGTCTTATTTTCTTTAATAAGTGTATGAAATTTCATTGTCATCGAATAATTTCTTCTAATTATTTGGGAATTTTAAATATGATTGTGTCTGGTATGAGCATGTAGTGTAGCGCATTCTAATATCTCAAAAACGGCTCGAGATATTCAAAATCGGAAAAAACACATCTGATAACTTGACATTTCTCAATCAATTTTGGAAATTTCATCGCAATCAAATATTTTTTTCTATTTATTCGGTAGTTTTTAATATCTTCTCATTACAAATTTACGGCATTGAAACTGGCATGTATCAACCGTTATTATTATATTGGAGAAAACGTACAGGTTTGAATTTCCATATCTCGGTTATGGTAGGCCCTAGAGGGTTGATTTTTTTTCAAAATATTATTTGGACATTTCTTAAACTTTCATTCACTCATACTAGGGCTCTATCTCTAATATTTCGGGTAGCTCATCACTGGTCGAAAATAAGCTTGCTTCCTGCACACTTCTACAATATGACTTTTAATATCTCAAAAACGAAAAAAGATATTCAAAATTGGAAAAAACGTTCTTGATCGCTCTATTTTCTTTAATAAGCGTATGAAATTTCATCGCGATCGGATATTTCCTTCTATTTATTTGGTAACTTTTAATATATTCTTACGAATTTATGGCATTGAAACTCGCATGTATCAACCGTTATTATTATATTGGAGAAAACGTCCAGGTTTGAATTTCCATATCTCGGTTATGGTAGGTCTTAGAGGGTTGATTTTTTTTTCAAAACATTATTTGGACATTTCTTAAACTTCCATTCACTCATACTAGGGCTCTATCTTTCATATTTCGGGTAGCTCATCACTGGTCGAAAATAAGCTTGCTTCTTGCACACTTCTACAATATGATTTTTAATATCTCAAAAACGAAAAAAGATATACAAAATTGGAAAAAACGTTCTTGATAGCTCTATTTTCTTTAATAAGTGTATGAAATTTAATCCCGATCGGATAATTGCTTCTATTAATTCGGTTACTTTTAATATATTCTTTTTCCAAATATACGGCAAATCAATTCACGTTTTTTCACCGTTTCTCATTATATATGATGTTAGTTTTCTTTCTGGTTGTTATTATTATATTAGAGTACATCATACTTTATTTTTTATTAACTTACAGGAAACAATTTGTAAATATTTAAACAATTTTAGATATGATTGAAATAACCCCATATCGACGCTGGATATATTATATATCAGTTCAACAATATTTGAAGAGACGGTGGTCCAGTGGAAAAATGCCTGCTATGCAAAAAACCAGCGTTCGAATCCTGTGTGGATAATACTTTTTTTAATTAATCTTCGAACAAATCTATCAAATTAGAGTGTATTAATATTTTTTTATATATAATTATTATGAAGTTATAAAATAATTTGAGTTTATAAAATTACTTTTTAAATATTTAATATTTCGTATAGGATATGTTGAACTACATTTTTGTAGATTTATTTATAGTTCTGTTGTATTTTCATTTTATTATTTGTTTATTTGTATTGCATTTGTATGTATATTCAGAAGTTGTTGTTAAGGTTGAAAATTTTGGTTCATTATTGAGTTCATGTCCTACAAACAGATGCTATACGCATCTCGGTAGGGTTTTGTAGGGCTTATAATATGTTAACAACCTATTAGCATATTATTTTTTAAAATCAAGATTTGTATGTTAGCCTAAATAATATTATTATTATAATCATAGTTGATAATTTCCTATTTATAATTTTTTCAAAGAAAATAGCAATAGTCAAATTAATCAATAGTAAAATACCAAAGGGTGGATGGATTTGGATTGGTGTTTGGACTGATTATACGTGCGAGATGGACTCTGAGGTAGAAGTGTTCCATACTCAAGACTGTTTACAAATATTTAAAAATTAATATTTAGTAATAGACCTTGGGAAGAGAAAAAGCCTAACTTTTATTTCCCGCGAGACTCTATGCGGTGAGTTCCGTACCTAAGAATTGTATATTTCTGAACTCTATGGCTCTATTTTGATGGTCTCTTTACTGGGCATATTTCTAAAATTTATTGGTATGATCTGGTAATGGTTGTAAGTATACCTGGGCCTCCTAAGTGTTGGGTTCTATACCCGTATAATCTATATATCTCTTAGCTCAATGGCCGAATTTTTGTGGATTTTCCGCTATATTTGTGTGTAGTATGTCACCGGACTGATGGATTTGGGTTAGTGTTCGGACTGATTATACATGCGTGTAGGACTCTGTAGTAAAAGGGTTCCATACTCAAGACTTTTTATGACTATATAAAAATAATATTTGAAACTAGACTTTTGGAAAGAAATTATGAAATTAATTGGAATGATCTGGTAATAGCTGTAAGTGTAACTGGGACCCCTTGGTGGAGTGTTCTGTACCTGTCATATCCAAAGAAATATCCCTTAGCACATGGCTGAATTTTTCAAGATTTTTCGCTACTTTTCGGTTTTTAGTACGTCATTGGACTGATTTGTGAGAGGCTGTCAGTACGACAGGGACTTGAAGGTGGAGGGTTGCATACCAGAAAATCCCAGAGACATATGTAGGAGAAGTTCTATTTCTTTCCTCTATTGGTGAATGAATTGGGGTTGGTGTTCGGACTGATTATACATGCGTGTAGGATTCTGTAGTAGAAGGGTTCCATACTCAAGACTTTTAATGACTATATAAAAATAATATTTATAACTAGACTTTGGGAAAGAAAAAGGCTAACTTTTATTTACCTTGGGACTCTATGTGGTGGGTTCCGTACCTGAAAATTGTATATTTCCGAATTCTATGACTGGATTTTGATGGTCTTTCTACTATGCATGTTTGTAAAATTTATTGGAATGATTCATTAGTGTCTGTAAGTGTAATTGGGATTTCAAAGTGGAACGTTCTATACCAGTATTATCCGAAGAAATATCTCTTTGCTCTATGGTTGAATTTTCGTAGATTATCCGGTTTATTTTTATGTAGTATGTCACTGGACTGTTTTGTGACAGTCTCTCACTACGACTGGGAATATAAGTGGCGGGTTGGCGGGTTGTAGTACAGATGCTGTTCTCTCTTTGTGGTTGGCGTTCGGACTGGTTCTACTTGCGGGTGGGACTATGGGGTAGTGGGATTGCATAATAAGGTGTTTCTTTCTTTTAATATATACTTTCAAGTTAAACTTTTTACAACTTATATATTTTATAACTAGTTATAAAATATATATAAGTTATAAAATATATAAATTGTAAAAAATTAAAGCTAAAAATATATATTAAAACATTCCACTACCCCATAGTCCCACCCGCAAGTAGAACCAGTCCGAACGCCAACCCAAATCCAACCACAAAGAGAGAACAGCATGAGAATCTGTACTACAACCCACCACTTATATTCCCAGTCCAGTAACACACTACACACAAATATATCGCAAAATCAACGAAAATTCAACCATAGAGCTAAGATATATTTCTTGGGATAATACTGGTGTAAAACGTTCCACTTAGAAGTACCAATTACACTTACAGACACTAATGAATCATTCCAATAAATTTTACAAACATGCTTGGTAAAAAGACCATCAAAATCTAGACATAAAATTCGGAAATATACAATTTTCAGGTACGGAACCCACCACATAGAGTCCCAAGGTAAATAAAAGTTAGCCTTTTTCTTTTCCCGAGATCTAGTGAAAAAATACTATTCTTTATATAATATAATAAATAAAACTTAGTCTGGAACCCTTCTACCTCAGAGTCCTACTCGCACGTATAATCAATTCGAACACCAACCCAAATCCATCCACCAGGACAGAACAGCATGAGAATATCCGCTACATATGTTTTAGGGATTTTCCGGTATGGAACCCTCCACTTTTAAATCCCAGGCGTATTGACAGACTCTCACAAAACAGTCCAGTGAGACACACTTTACAAAAAAATAGCGAAAAGTCAACGAAAACTGAGCCATAGAGCTATAAGATATTTGTTTTTATAATTCAGGTATGGAACACTCTACTTAGGAGGCCCAGTTACACTTACATCCAATACCAGATTGTTGCAATAAATTCTACTAACATGCATGGTAAAAAGACCATCAAAATGTAATCATAGAGTTCAAATATATACAACTCTTAGGTACGGAACCCACCACATAGAGTCCCACGGAAAATAAAAGGTAGGCTTTTTCTTTCCCAAAGTCTAGTTTTAAATATTATTTTTATATAGTCATAAAAAGTCTTGAGTATGGAACACTTCTACCTCAGAGTCCTACTCGCACGTATAATCAATTCGAACAACAACCCAAATCCATCCACCAGGACAGAACAGAATGAGAATATCCCCTACATATGTATTAGGGATTTTCCGGTATGGAACCCTCCACTTTTAAATCCCAGTCGTATTGACAGACTCTCACAAAACAGTCCGGTGACATACTACACACAAATAAAGCGGAAAATCCACGAAAATTCAACCATAGAGCTAAGAGATATTTCTTCGGATAATACTGGTATAGAACGTTCCACTTAAAAGTCCTAATTACACTTACAGACACTAATGAATCATTTCAATAAATTTTACAAACATGCATGGTAAGAAGACCATCAAAATCCAGTCATAGAATTCGGAAATATACAATTTTCAGGTACGGAACCCACCACATAGAGTCCCAATGTAAATAAAAGTTAGCCTTTCTCTTTTCCCGAGATCTTGTAAGAAAATACTATTTTTTATATAATATAATAAATAAAACTCAGTCTGGAACCCTGTTACCTCAGAGTCCAACACGCACGTTAAATCAGTCCGAAAATCAGCCCAGATCCATCCACCAAGAGAGAACAGCATAAAAATTTCTCCTACATATGTCTTAGTGATTTTTTGATATGGAACCCCCCGCCTTTAAGTCCCAGTCGTACTGACAGACTTTCACAAAACAGTCCAGTGACACAGTTTACAAAAATATAGCGAAAAATCAACTAATACTGAGCTATAGAGCTAAAAGATATTTGTTTTTATAATTCAGGTATGGAACACTCCACTTAGGAGGCCCAGTTACACTTACAGCCAATACCAGATCATTGCAATAAATTCTACTAACATGCATGGTAAAAAGACCATCAAAATGTAAACATAGAGTTCAAAAATATACAACTTTCAGGTACGGAACCCACCACATAGAGTCCCACGGGAAATAAAAGGTAGGCTTTTTCTTTCCCAAACCTTATTTTTTAATATTATTTTTATATAGTCATAAAAAGTCTTGAGTATGGAACCCTTCTACTACAGAGTCCTACACCCATGTATAATCAGTCCGAACACCAACCCCAATTCACCCACCAATAGAGAAAAGAAATAGAACTTCTCCTACATATGTCTTAGGGATTTTCTGGTATGGAACTCTCCACCTTTAAGTCCTAGTCGCACTGAGAGACTCACAAAACAGTCCGGTGACTTACTACACACAATTATAGTGAAAAATCCACGAAAATTCAGCCATAGACCTAAGAGAAATTTGGATAATACAGGTATAGAACCCAACACTTAATAGGCCCAGTTACACTTATAGCCATTAACAAATCATTCCAATAAATTTTAAAAATATGCATAGTGAAAAGGCCATCAAAATCCAGCCATCGAGTTCAGAAATATACAATTCTTAGGTACGGAACTCACCGCATAGAGTCTCACGGGAAATAAAAGTTAGGCTTTTTCTATCCCAAAGTCTTGTTTTAAATATTATTTTTATATAGTCATAAAAAGTCTTGAGTATGGAACCCTTCTACTACAGAGTCCTACACGCATGTATAATCAGTCCGAACACCAACCCCAATTCATCCACCAATAGAGAAAAGAAATAGAACTTCTCCTACATTTGTCTTAGGGATTTTCCGGCATGAAACTCTCCACCTTCAAGTCCTAGTCGCAATGCTCTCACAAAACAGTTCGGTGACTTACTACGCACAATTTTAGTGAAAAATCCACGAAAATTCAGCCATAGACCTAAGAGATATTTGGATAATACAGTTATAGAACCCAACATTTAAGAGGCCCAGTTACACTTACAGACACTAATGAATCATTCCAATAAATTTTACAAACATGCACGGTGAAAAGACCATCAAAATCCAGTCATAGAATTCGGAAATATACAATTTTCAGGTACGGAACCCACCACATAGAGTGCCAAGGTAAATAAAAGTTAGCCTTTTTCTTTTCCCGAGATCTAGTAAAAAAATACTATTTTTTATATAATATAATAAATAAAACTCAGTCTGGAACCTTGCTACCTCAGAGTCCAACTTGCATGTTAAATCAGTCCGAAAATCAACCCAGATCCATCCACCAAAAGAGAACAGCATAAGAATTTCTCCTACATATGTCTTAGTGATTTTTTGATTTGGAACCCTCCGCCTTTAAGTCCCAGTCGTACTGACAGACTTTCACAAAACAGTCCAGTGACACAGTTTACAAAAATATAGCGAAAAATCAACTAAAACTGAGCTATAGAGCTAAAAGATATTCGTTTTTATAATTCAGGTATGGAACACTCCAATTAGGAGGCCCAGTTAGGTAGGCTTTTTCTTTCCCTATGTCTAGTTCTAAATATTATTTTTATATAGTCATAAAAAGTCTTGAGTATGGAACCCTTCTACTACAGAGTCCTACACGCATGTATAATCAGTCCGAACACCAACCCCAATTCATCCACCAATAGAGAAAATAAATAGAACTTCTCCTACATATGTCGTAGGGATTTTCCAGTATGGAACTCTCCACCTTTAAGTCCTAGTCGCACTGAGAGTCTCACAAAACAGTCCGGTGACCGACTACACACAATTTTAGTGAAAAATCCACGAAAATTCAGCCATAGACCTAAGAGAAATTTGGATAATACAGGTATAGAACCCAACACTTAAAAGGCCCAGTTACACTTATAGCCATTAACAGAACATTCCAATAAATTTTAAAAACTTGCATAGTGAAAAGACCATCAAAATCCAGCCATAGAGTTCAGAAATATACAATTCTTAGATACGGAACTCACAGCATAGTCTCACGGGAAATAAAAGTTAGGCTTTTTCTCTTCCCAAGGTCTATTACTAAATATTAATTTTTATATATTTGTAAACAGTCTTGAGTAGTGTAGCATCTGTCTGTAAGACATGAACTCAATAATGAACCAAAATTTTCAACCTTAACAACAACTTCTGAATATACATACAAATGCAATACAAATAAACAGATAATAAAATGAAGATAAAACAGAACTATAAATAAATCTATAAAAATGTAAGAGTTCAACATATCATATACGAAATATTAAATATTTAAAAAGTAATTTTATAAACTCAAATTATCTTATAACTTCATAATAATTATATATAAAAAAATATTAATACACTCTAATTTGATAGATTTGTTCGAAGATTAATTAAAAAAAGTATTATCCACACAGGATTCGAACGCTGGTTTTTCGCATAGCAGGCGAGCATTTTTCCACTGGACCACCGTCTCTGTAAGTTAATAAAAAATAAAGTATGATGTACTCTAATATAATAATAACAATCAGAAAGAAAACTAACATCATATATAATGAGAAACAGTGAAAAAACGTGAATTGATTTGGCGTATATTTGGAAAGAGAATATATTAAAAGTTACCAAATAAATAGAAGGAATTATCTGATCGGGATGATATTTCATACACTTATTAAAGAAAATAGAGCGATCAAGAACGTTTTTTCCAATTTTGAATATCTTTTTTCGTTTTTGAGATATTAAAAGTCATATTGTAGAAGTGTGCAAGAAGCAAGCTTATTTTCGACCAGTGATGAGCTACCCGAAATATTAGAGATAGAGGCATAGTATGAGTGAATGAAAGTTTAAGAAATGTCCAAATAATGTTTTGAAAAAAAAAATCAACCCTCTAAGACCTACCATAACCGAGATATGGAAATTCAAACCTGGACGTTTTCTCCAATATAATAATAACGTAGTCTGAAATGTGTTGCAAGACAATGGTGACGAAATAACTCAATTCTTAAATGTTAATTACCGAAAAAAATAGAAGGAATTATCCAATCGCGATGAAATTTCATACACTTATTAAAGAAAATAGAGCGATCAAGATCGTTTTTTCCAATTTTGAATATTCTGAGCCATTTTTTAGATATTAGAATGTTAATCGGCATATATGCCTGCGCTACACTACATGCTCATACCAGACACAATCATATTTAAAATTCCCAAATAATTAGAGGAAATTGTTCGATGACAATGAAATTTTGTACACTGATTAAAAAATGTCAATCAATTAGAGGTGATTATACTGATTCAGAATATCTCAAACCATTTCAGATATATTTGAAGTCAAACTGGCAAAGTCTGAAAAGTGTAGCAAGACAATTTGACAAAGAATCTTAATTATCAAGTGTTTATTTCCGAACAAAAATAGAAAGAATTATCCGATCGCGATGAAATTTGAAACACTTATTAAAGAAAATAGAGCGATCAAGAACGTTTTTTCCAATTTTGAATATCTTTTTTCGTTTTTGAGATATTAAAAGTCATATTGTAGAAGTGTGAGAGAAGCAAGCTTTTTCTCAACCAGTGATGAGCTACCCGAAATATTAGAGATACAGCCCTAGTATGAGTGAGTAAAAGTTTTAAAAAAGTCCAAATAATGTTTTTAAAAAAAAATCAACCCTCTAGGACCTACCATAACCGAGATATGGAAATTGAAACCTGGACGTATACTCCAATTTAATAATAACAACCAACATTATAACGTGAATTTCATTGCCGTAAATTTGTAATGAGAAGATATTAAAAGCTACGGAATAAATAGAAAAAAATATTTGATTGCGATGAAATTTTGAACATTGATTGAGAAATGTCAAGTTATCAGATGTGTTTTTTCCGATTTTGAATATCCCCAGCCATTTTTGAGATATTAGAATGTTAATCGGCATTTATGCCTGCGCTACACTACATGATCATACCAGACACAATCATATATAAAATTCCCAAATAATTAGAAGAAATTGTTCGATGACAATGAAATTTTGTACACTGATTCAAAAATGTCAATCAATTAGAGTTGATTTTACTGATTTAGAATATCTCAAACCGTTTCAGAGATATTTGAAGTCAAACTGGCAAAGTCTGAAAAGTGTAGCAAGACAATTTGACAAAGAATCTTAATTATCAAATGTTTATTTCCGAAAAAAAAATAGAAGGAATTAACCGATCGCAATGATTTTTCATACACTTATTAAAGAAAATAAGACGATCAAGAATGTTTTTTCCAATTTTGAATATCTTTCTTCGTTTTTGAGATATTGAGAGATTAATTATAAAAGAGTGATAAATGCAAGCTTATTTTCGACCAGTGATGAGCTACCCGAAATATTAGAGATAGAGCCCTAGTATGAGTGAATGAAAGTTTAAGAAATGTCCAAATAATGTTTTGAAAAAAAAATCAACCCTCTAAGACCTACCATAACCGAGATATGGAAATTCAAACCTGGACGTTTTCTCCAATATAATAATAACGGTTGATACATGCGAGTTTCAATGCCATAAATTCGTAAGAATATATTAAAAGTTACCAAATTAATAGAAGGAAATATCCGATCGCGATGAAATTTCATACACTTATTAAAGAGAATAGAGCGATCAAGAACGTTTTTTCCAATTTTGAATATCTTTTTTCGTTTTTGAGATATTAAAAGTCATATTGTAGAAGTGTGCAGGAAGCAAGCTTATTTTCGACCAGTGATGAGCTACCCGAAATATTAGAGATAGAGCCCTAGTATGAGTGAATGAAAGTTTAAGAAATGTCCAAGTAATGTTTTGAAAAAAAAATCAACCCTCTAAGATCTACCATAACCGAGATATGGAAATTCAAACCTGGACGTTTTCTCCAATATAATAATAACGGTTGATACATGCGAGTTTCAATGCCGTAAATTTGTAATGAGAAGATATTAAAAACTACCGAATAAATAGAAAAAAATATTTGATTGTGATGAAATTTTGAACATTGATGGAGAAATGTCAAGTTATCAGATGTGTTTTTTGCGATTTCGAATATCTCGAGCCGTTTTTGAGATATTAGAATGTTAATCGGCATTTATGCCTGCGCTACACTACATGCTCATACCAGACACAATCATATTTAAAATTCCCAAATAATTAGAAGAAATTGTTCGATGACAATGAAATTTTGTACACTGATTCAAAAATGTCAATCAATTAGAGGTAATTTTACTGATTTAGAATATCTCAAACCGTTTCAGATATATTTGAAGTCAAACTGGCAAAGTCTGAAAAGTGTAGCAAGACAATTTGACAAAGAATCTTAATTATCAAATGTTTATATCCGAAAAAAAATAGAAGAAATTATCCGATCGCGATGAAATTTCATACACTTATTAAAGAAAATAAGACGATCAAGAATGTTTTTTCCAATTTTGAATATCTTTCTTCGTTTTTAAGATATTGGAAAAAATTTGGAAAATTTTTAACAGTGCAAGCCTTTTTTCGACCAGTGAGAAGCTACCAGAAATATTAGAGATAGAGGCATAGTATCAATGAATGAAAGTTACAGAAATGTCCAAATAAAGTTTTTAAAAAAAAATCAACCCTCTACGACCTACCATAACCGAGATATGGAAATTCAAACCTGGCCGTTTTCTCCAATATAATAATAACGTACATTGACGAAGAATCTCAATTCTTAAATGTTAATTCCCGAAAAAAATAGAAGGAATTATCCGATCGCGATGAAATTTCATACACTTATTAAAGAAAATAAGGTGATCAAGAATGTTTTTTCCAATTTTGAATATCTTTCTTCGTTTTGAAGATATTGAAAAAAAATTGGAAAAATTTTAACAATGCAAGCTTTTTTTCGACCAGTGAGGAGCTACCAGAAATGTTAGAGATAGAGGCATAGTATCAGTGAATGAAAGTTAGAGAAATGTCCAAATAATGTTTTGAGAAAAAAATCAACCCTCTAGCACCCACCATAGCCGAGATATAAAATTTCAAAGTCGGACGTTTTTGACTTGATGGAGACTACTAATAAAATGCGTCGATTTCATCCCCCGACTTTGAACGCCCTTGGCGCCCTTAATAAAGGGTTTTTTGAAAAAAAAATCCCTTCCGGAGGTAAGATTTTGTCGTCTTTGCAATAGATTAGAAAATTTTTCAATATTTGAAAAAATGTGAGAGGAGTTTCCCAAAAACCTGCATCACCTTTTTCATCCCGAAATTTTACTCCCACTCATATGATCCAGAACGTAGGGGTTCCTATGGGATTCGCGCAGCCGACGATTTTTTATGTTTTGTCCCATCGTTGGGGCTATCTTTTGGCTTTTGATTTTTTCGATATCTCTTTTCGTTCTCTCAAAAAAAAATAATCATGAAAATGTTCATCCCTTAATATCTAAGGGATGATAAGGGATGAAGAATTCTAAACCGGCTGGTCATCTGCTCCCCACCCCAAAGGATGTTTTAAAAAAAAATTCAAAAAAATTCATCCAACACGAACCGAGAAAAACGAAAATGAAGATCCACCTCCTTAACTTTCCTTATTTTTTTAGTTGAGTTTAATTGTTTACCCTTCGGGGTAAAAGCCAGTGCTCAGATTCATACGCGAACGAGGTTTATTCGGTTCTGTCTATTGAAAATTTCTTGTTAATTGGCAACTCTTTTGACACTTGTTTCTCTAATGTCCAACAGACGTATCATCTGTTAAATAGAATAGGGTTCCTTATCAATCATGAGAAGAGTAGATTTATTCCTTCTCGGACTTGTAAATACCTTGGGTTCATATACAACTCAAGTTCATTGACTCTATCATTACCTCTAGATAAGCAGACTCGCACAATCAAGTTGCTTAATAAATTTCGACGTTTTCAAACATGTTCTATACGAGATTTTTCTAAACTTGTTAGAGTTCTTGTTTCCTCTTGCCCTGCAATTAAATACGGGTTGTTATATACTAAGTTGTTTGAACGTCATAAATTCCTTTCGCTTCAGAAATCTTCCGGATGCTTCGAGGCACGTATGTCTGTTCCTTTATCTTTCCAGCCGGTGTTTGATTGGTGGGAAAGAGCTATTCCAAATTGTTCTAATGCTCTTAGAGTAGATCATTTTGACTTAGTTATTCACTCCAATGCTAGCTTAGAAGGTTGGGGGTCAGTGTGTGGTGTTCAGGAGGCCAAGTGACTCTGGAGTGATTATGACAGACTGCATCATATCAATTCGTTGGAATTGCTTGCAGCCTTTTTCCGGTTAAAGTGTTTTGCCAATAACCTGACCTCTTCTAATATTTTATGTAGAATTGAGAACACCACTGCCATTGCATAAATTAACCGTATGGGGGGCGTTCAATTTCCTGGTTTAAATAATTTAGCGCAGGAAATTTGGTGGTGGTGTGAATTTCGGAATCTATTTATCTTTGCATCCTACATTAAATCGACAGACAATATTTTAGCAGATAGAGCTTCCCGCAGTACGACTGTTAATACAGAGTTGCAGTTATCTGAATCTGCTTTTCAAAAAATTTTTCAAAGCTTTGGAGTACCGACTATCGATTTATTTGCAAGTCGGGTTAATAAGAAATGAGGTTTTTGTTTCTCGCCATCGGGATCTGGAGGCGTTTGCTATTGATGCCTTTACAATTTCATGGTCAGGATTTGCCTTTTATGCTTTTCCTCCGTTTTCGCTAATTCTTCGAATGTTGCGAAATATTTTGTCAGATCAGGCAGAGGGAGTCGTTGTTGTACCTTATTGGCTCTCTCAGGCTCAATTCCCTTTATTTCCCTCCTTGTTAGTTGAACCACCGCTATTTTTCAAACTAGATCCTGATCTCTTATTTCCTGTTAACAGGCGTCTACACCCCTTTCGACACCAACTTACCCTGGTATCAGGGCACTTATCAGGGAAGCCTTTACGATGAAGAATGTTCCACTTTCATCGATGGACATTTTTTACTCTTCCCTGACAGCAGCAATCCTAAAGCAGTACGACGTGGGATTGAAGAGATGGTGGATTTTCTGCTTGCTGCACGATATTTCAGTTTTCTCCGCGTCCATAACCTCCGTTCTGTCCTTCCTAGAGGATCATTTTAGGAAAGGTTCTTCCTACGGTTCTTTAAACTCTTTACGTTTGGCAGTCGCTTTGATTCTAGGACCTCATATAGCGGAGGATTTCCGCATAAGGCGTTTCTTCAAAGGGATTTTCAATTTAAGACCATCTAGACCCAAATACTCTGTTACCTGGGATCCAGGCATTGTTCTAGACCACTTAATTTCGTTGGGGCACAATGATAAATTAAGTTTTTTTACATTAACTTGTAAGCTTGCTACACTTTTGGCTTTCGTGTCGGCTCATCGGGTGCAAACTTTAGCGTTGATTGATATCCGAAACATTCGTGTTGTTGCTAGTAATGTAGTCATTATAGTGCCAGACCAAATAAAGATCACAGGGCCAAATTGTAATCAACCATGTTTGGTTTTGTTTTCTTCAACCCCATTTTTTGTCCCGCTTGGACTTTACAATATTATTTGCAATTGACGGAGCAGCAACGCAGTCAAGTGTTTTCTCTTTTCATTTTCTGTCGGCGCCCTTACAAATGGGTGTCTGCTCAATCAAGTATTAGATGGATCAAGATGATGTTACAGGACAGCGGGCTGGATACTTCCGTCTTTAAGGCACACCGTACGCGCCATGCCTCTACTTCAGCAGCAGCAAGGAAGTATGTTAGCATTGACATCATTCCTTCTACGGCAGGTTGGACTCAGCGTTCGCAAACCTTTGCAAGGTTCTACAATCGTCCCTTGAACCAGGATTACAACCTTGCATTTGCAGTTCTAATTTCTAATGTTTGAACTACTGTGCTCCTTTTCTTTTGTTGAGTTCACTGTATTATTGTGGTTTGTTTTGGTCATTGTATAGTTTAAAATTTATTATTTACTCTATTATTTTTTGCATAACCCTTTAATTGTTGCACAAGCTTTGAACATCTAAATTTTATGATCTCGGAAAGAGGCGCAAATATAATTAATAATAATAATAATAATATATTCTTTAAATTCAAATGTAACAAAAAAAATCAATTTTAACTAAATAATAATTAATTCGTATAAAATAACAGATTATAATTTCTAATTTGTTAGTTCTGCACCTAGATGTTTACACATCTGTATGTGCAAGAAGAGTTCTCACAATAATTTGTAAACCTATACTTTTAATCATAATGATGACCAAACAACATATAAAATAAAAATAAAATAAACTCAAAATAATAAATTTCATATAAATATTTATACAACAAAAATGGTATAAAATATAAACAATAGCACAATTAATATAAGGTACATACTTTATTGTTTGCGAGAGTCTATTAGGTACCTACTAACTTAGAATAATTCTTGAAATTTCGCCCAATTAGATGCTATATATATTCTACATTTATGACTGTATAATTTCATGCTAGTAGCATTGTTAATATTAGTTGGTATAATATTATAAATCTATGGGGCTAGATAATTTATACTTCTTAAATTTAGATTTCTGTTACTAACTGGAATTATAAGATGTTTATTTGTTTTATTTCTGGTTTCGCAGAGGTGGCTTATATAATCTGGTTTCTTGAATACATATTTGCATACATTCAATACATATAGTGAAAGAACGTTTAGGATCTCTTCAGTAAAATAAAGTTTTTTTTTAAGTATTACTTTTAGTATGTAGTTTTGGACTACATTTATTTGTCTTAAAGTACAAGCCGCTCCATATGACAATACCATAACTCAACAATGACTCTACAAGAGCTTTATAAACGTTAAAAATAAGTTTTTTTGTCAGTATTTCCCTTAGAATATAAAACTTGTGTAATAGTTTCCTAATATGATTTGTCAGGCCCGCTACATGTTGTTCCCATTTAAGGTGTTTGTCTACAATAATGCCTAATTATTTTATCAGACACTTCAGAGATACAATCATCAAAATTATCTACATAGATTTATTAAAATTGGATCGATTCGCTGAGGTAAGGGAAAACACAATATATTTAGTTTTCTTTATTTTTAAAGTTAACTTAAAAGAATTAAGCCAATTTTTTATTTTTTCTAAGCCTTGTGTTGATTTTTTACATCAAGCCATGTATCACGTATATAAGAATACTGCCGTGTCGTCGGCAGTTTATATATGTTATAAATAAGATAGTAACTACCACATTGCCTTGTGGGACACCTATTTTTACTATTAAGGGATCACTAATAATATTCCCAACCTTGATTATCTATGTTCTCTCATGGAGATAGCTCCTGAAGACCTCTAACGCTGTGCCCCGCACCCCATAAGAATTTAAGACGTCAAAAGCCTTCGCCAAGTCCAGAAAAACTGATAAGCATTTATTTCCTACTTTCAGATGTTCAGTGATATTTTTATTAAGCTCATATATAGCATCTGTTGTGCTTAGACCGTTGGTGAAACCAAATTGTTTGTTTGAAAGAATATTATTATTTGTCAAGAATTCAACAAGCCTTTCTTTTAAACATTTTTCAAAAATCTTTGTAAATGTGTTGATGACACTAATCGGCCTGTAATTGTATATCTGCCTTGTCTCCATCCTTATGAACGGGTGTTACTAATGTGGTTTTGAATACTTTGGGGACTATGCCTGATTTAAAGATTAAATTAATTATATGTACTAAGGGTTTTATTAGATGTAAGTGCGAGTGTTTTATGATCTTGAATCTGCAGCGCAATTGTTTTTTAATGAACGTATCTTTTTCTCATTTCTCACATTCTCTCACTGGCCTCAAGAACATGGAATTTATGGAATGGTAATTATTTACAATTGGTCTATCAGGATTTTTGAATTTATTGAACATTTTTACTCCAATATTTACAAAAAAATCATTATAGTAGTTGGCCATTTCTTTGATATTAGAAAAAGGCTCATTAGTGTTTTTAACTTGAATATTTACTACTTTTTTATTTGTTTTTATATTTTTTGCCTCGGATACTAACTTATAGATTTTTCTAATGTCACCCCTACTGTTTTCTATTTCCTTTATGTAGTATTTATTTTTCCATTTAGTAACTATCTTATTCAAGTTATTTCTATAGGTTTTATATTTATTTTTCTCTTCTATATTGCAAGGACCTGATAATAATTTCTTTTTCATTTTATCCCTAATTTTTATTGATTGTATTAATCCGTTTGTTATCCACGGCTTTATTTTCTTAAATTCTTTATACCTAAGAGTTTTAGTTTCAGTAGCGACCCTGAAAGCGCTCACTTGCTACATTTACATCATTTACGTCAATTATGCTAGGCCAATCTTCTCTAGAATAACTAGAAACAATGGTATCAATTGTTTGAAAATTTAATTTAGAGATAATTTTATTTACAAATCTCGGGCTATTTTCTTTATTACAATGTGTACTGTTAATATTCACCATAACTGGTAAATGGTCAGTCAGATCAGAATATATAATATATATATCTTAAAAATATATGATCTAGGCAGGAACCATGTTCAGTTGTCAGTGTCACTCGTGTGGGACCATTGCTTAAAGAGTTTAGACCATAATAATTTTATTTAGTGGGACACAACCACCCACTAGAAGCGGATCACGTGATTTCAAGCTTGTTAGCTTTCATCAGCGCCACATAAGTGGAAGCTGATATAAAAGCACAAAGGTGTAGAGCATCTCCATTATTATATATTATATACTCTTTCATTTTTGAAATACAGAAATCTTAAATTACATATATCCTTACGTTAAACGTAATTAGGCTCTCGATACCTAGGTGGCGCGAAGTGTGTCCCACTGGTGGATCAGGTCTGAAAAGTTTGTGACTATCTTCCAGTTGCTTTTGTTTAGTTGGATACGGTTTCCAGTTATGTGGCGCTGATGAACGCTAACAAGCTTGAAATCACGTGGTCCGCTTCTAGTGGGTGGTTGTGTCCGACTAAATAAAAGCACAAATGTGTAGAGCATCTCCATTATTATATATTATATACTCTTTCATTTTAGAAATACAGAAATTATATATATATATATATATAAATATATGGGATATTACGAAATTTGTTAACACGATATAGGTCGCAGTTTTGAAGGTATCAAGTTCAAATTTGCTACAAAAATCAATCTCTCAATTATCTCGGTCGAGTTCGTTATTGGGCAATGTCGGGTAAGTAGTTTCAAAATGGCGACCATTCAAACATTTAAAAAAATTATCAAAAAAGAGCCGTAGTGTAAATATCATCAAAAATAATTGTAGATTATAGATATAATCAGTACCTACAACTTTTGTTCAAAGCAATTTTTCATAAAATACACAGGTAAAAAAATAAAATTAATAAAGAAAAATAACAAATATTGATAAAACATGAACACACAATATAAATTTGATGTAATTGTATATTTTCTGGAGATCTTAATAGAGACCCTGATTAAAAAAATAAATAGTATATTTATTGAAAAGAGATAGGCGAAAAAAAAATTCTGCCTTGAAGTGGAACTCGAACCCAGTCTGCCTTATATTCAACAGCCAAAACAAAAACCTCTAACCGCAAGGCTATGACACATACGACAATATTATGTAATAACATGTAGGTATACCAATGTAAAGGTTGTTCAAATTTCAATTCAATGAATTTTGAAAAATTTACCTTTCCGCTGATTACAGGCCATCGGGATTTTTTTTTAAATATTCATTAATGAACTAATAGATCTCTTTAATTATATATATATATATATATATATATATATATATATATATATATATATATATATATATATATATATATGTTAAATCACAAAAATCCAAGATAACTTTTTAAAAACAATTATTTATTAATACAAAAAATACAAAATATATCTTAACTTTACATGACTGTATGAATATATTGACTCACAAGTATAGACTCACAAGTGATGCCGTTAGCTGGAGATCTAGTATTTATACAATCAAAAATGTATAATCATCAAAAATATAAAAAGAAACGTAAATTAATACAATGGATCTTTTCTCCTAAGGTTAAATCGAAACTTCTAGAAATATTATAATTAAAACACATGGTAATGTCTTTTTGGAAAAAAACTAGATAAACAACTAACAATGGTCTTTATGGTAACTTGCTGACTACTGGTCGGCATCTCTGGTACGTAAACATTCTTATCACTTTTGTTATCTTCTTAAAACTGCGTCTTACAGATGTAATATGATATGGTGCAATACTACTGCGTCTTGCAGATGTAATAAAATATTATGAAATAATATTTAAAAATAATACTTTGTTATTATTATATGACTTTAAAAATAATTCAATTATAACTTTATATAACATATATATATCTATATATATAGATCTTTCTATCAAACCCAGGCCACTAGATATGTCATACTATACTGAGCCACCCTTTAAATATTAATGAAAAATATTTTTGACAATTTTGAGTTCATTTATATATTAATAATAACAATAATAATAATAACAATAATAATAATAATAATAACAATAATAATAATAAGTTTATTCTCTACAGGTTACACCCAATTACAGATAAAAACAAGAAAAAAACACTTCAATAGATTCTATATAAAAAGTAAGATAAATAAAATGAAAAAGAATCAAAAATATCGTATGAGAATGTGAAATATAGCTATAAATTGAGATTCAATACCTTATTTGTTTATAAAATAATAACATTTAAATTATCAAAATATATGTCACATTGAAAACCAATTCTGTTATATAGACTACAAATTGTGTTTATCGGTGAACGTAGCATGGTGTTGGTGCTACTAAATGTTGTGTAGAATGTAATAATTATTTCTCCACCCTGACCTTGTTATATAAAAAAATATTTTATTAGTACGAGCCATACTGTCAATTTCGCCACGTAGAAGTTCAAATAGAAAGGCTAAACCAAAACACTCTCGTCTAAGTTGCAAAGATTCTTAATTGAAGGTGGAAAGCAAAGCAGAATGATTGGAACCCTGTACCTACAGGGTAGTGGCCATAACATTTGAGAAAAATGTACCTTAAGGATTTGCGCTGAATACTTTCAATACTATTAATTGCATTAGAGTAAACTGGAAACCACACAATAGAACCGTATTCAAGCTTACTAAGAATAAATGTTGTATTGTATTGTATTGTAAGTGTTCTAAGAGTATTACTATCAGTAAAGTGGCTCTAATTCCTTACACAATATCCTAACATTCTTGAGGCAGACGATATGGTTGCCCTAATATGTTCATTGAAGGATAATTTGTCGTCAAATATAATACCAAGGTCTTTAAACTGGCAACACCTTTCCAGAGACTGACCTTTAATTTGGTAGTCAAATATGCAAACATTTATTTTCCGAGTGAAAGAGAGTACATTGCCTTTATTAATATTTAATGCTAAATTATTTTTGCTGCACCAAGTGTCAACAGAAACTAAGCTTAATTGAAGTTCTGAACAATCTTCGACATTCTTAATTTTTGCGAATATTTTTAAATCATCAGCAAAAAGAAGGTGATTGCATTTTAAAAGTATCGAAAGGCCATTAATGAAAACTAGAAATAGTAGAGGACCTAAATTGGAGCCCTGAGGAACCCTGATATCTTGAGGATAGGTAAGAACGCATGAGTGTTAGAAGTGATTCAGAAAAGCCAATATAATTAAGTTTTGAAAGAAGTATGCTGGGATCTATTTGATCAAATGCCTTCTGAATATCTGTGTAAATTACGTCAACTTGACTCTTTTCATTGAATGCTTCAGATATGAATTGCGAAATTAGTTATTGTTTATCGTTTCACCATAAAGCCATACAGATGAGAAGTAATAATATGTTGGACTTTTTTGTAAATATTTTCATATAAAATAATTTCAAATAACTTGGCAAAGTTGCACAGTACTGCAATAGGTCTGTAGTTGGATAAAAAAGTGGGATCATCAGATTTGAGAGTGGGTCAAATTTTTGTGACCTTCCACAACTGAGGAATCTTATTGGTCCTTAAGATAATATTAAAAATTATTTGTAGTGGTATAGCCAAATTATGAATACAATCTTTGACTATAAAGCTGGGTATGTTATCAATGCCAGATGTAAATTTATTCTTAAGCTTTTTAGATGCTTTAATTATGTCGTTTGCCGTAATATGATGAAGTGAAAGCAAATTATAATGAGGATATATGGTATATCAAATTCAAAATTATAATTTGGACCAGATTTAATAAAAACACTAGAAAAGAATTCAGAGAAACCATTAACTATGTCCTGAGAATTATGGTACTCAGGGTTTTGATAAGACATGGATTGAATGAACAGAAGTTGTTTAAAATGTGACATTTGTTATCGCTATTTACTGAACGGTAGTAAGGCATATTAAAATTTCCACTTATCAATATTTTACATTCTTTAAATAGAGTATTGAATGATTCAAATGCATTAAAAAATATTCAAAATCAGCTGCATTACAAGCAGGAGGTATGTAAATACAATAAACTAGCAGAGTAATATTATTGAAATTAATTTTACATCCAACTATATCTATAAAAACATACTTCTTAGGGTTTCTACATTTATATTGAATGCATTAAAACAACTCTTCACACCAATTAATACACCACCGTCAGTAGAAAAACCAGTAGCCTCAAAATTTCGATCTGAACGGAAAACAGTAAACTCATTTGAAAAAAGTTCTAGTATCTAATCTAGGGGAGAGCCAAGACTCCGTTAAACGAATAATATCATAGTTAGCTACGATAACTGCATTATAAAAAGATTCAGTTTTTGTATTCAAACCCCTAACGTTCTGATAATATACTTCTAAACTTGTACTGCAACTGGGTGGCGTTGGTGGTTTAAAGACACGATCTTCAGAGTGACTTGAAAGTATCTAATGGCAAGATCGCTTTCACCTTTTTCAATGCGATCATTCAAGACGGACTTCAGGTTTTTGTAAACTTCAATTTGAGCTGAAGTACGATCATAAGAAAGTGCAATATCCTTAAACTGGTCCAGAGTTCGAATAAATTTGGCTCTCTTAATTATGGAGTAAACATCCTCCTCAGACTTTAATATTATTTTAACAGGAAGAGATTTTCCGGGCATTACCATACCAAGTCGAATAACCTTGAAGTCATCTCCAATATGCACCGCAGGGACCGCCACCCTGAATAAGTCAGATACAAAGCGACGATCAGCAGCAATTCGGTCAACAGAGGAAGGCTGACTTTGTTCAGGCATGCCGAACGCCAGAAAATTAAATTTTCTAAAATCGTAAGAAGAAGTCCATATCTCTAAGTGGAGTGGTGTAACCAGTTAAGAAGAAAGAAAACGACAAATTCGTCTCCACAATTTATTGAAGGATTATGATGAAGTTGTTAATGAGACATGTTTCGGGTGTTTAAACACCCATTATCAATCTAGGTTCTGTAACAATAATTATTATATGGTAACAATGGAAGAAGTGTGTAGCAAGGTAAATAATTCATATAGTATTGATTTAATGTTTAAAATATAAATGTACCTATGTGAAAATGTGATAAACGATCATAATGGCTAATGGATGATGGAATACTCACGTGGAGATGAAAAAACCACCACATACCAGAATTGTAGTTGAATAAATTAAAAAATCATTGGTTTCAATTAATTCTACTCATTATCTATGTACAATAAAATAAAATATAACTTCTACAAAAACGAACTAAACATAACTTCTACATAAAAATAAAAAGGAAAATAAATTAAATACTCTAGTTACGTCTACATTTTGTTCGTTGAAACTGAACGGTGAAAAAGAAGGAAATTCTGGTAACGTGTCGCTTAGTTTCTGATTATCATGTGAGAAATGCTATCTATAGGAGAATAGGTTAAGTATATGATATAAATTTAAATAGTAGAATGCTACATCTGAATGATTATAAGATAAGAAAAATTGAGAAATGGAAATAAAAGTAAAAGATTAAGTTAGGTTAGGTAGGAGAAGCACAATAGCAACAGTGAAATATTTACAATCGAGTTCAAAATTGCTGAGTGTTGAAGAATTGTATGCAGTCGAATTTGTTGATTAAGTGATGTGATAAGTGGATTACTTATGTTAGAATTGATCTCGAAGATTTCCAGGATGTTCAATAGGAGACCTTTTGGTGCGTGCTGTAAAATTCTGACATCATTGTTGATATCGAAGGTATGTTTATGGTTGACTACATGGTTAGCAAACGAACTGTTCGAGTTAATTATATATGGTGGTGTTGTAAGAAACAGAGATTTATATTAATTGAAACCAATGATTTTTTAATTTATTTAAGTACAATTCTGGTATGTGGTGGTTTTTTCATCTCCACGTGAGTATTCTATCATCCATTAGCCATTATGATCGTTTATCACATTTTCACATACACTTATATTTTATAACATCAAATCAATACTATATTAATTATTTACCTTGCTACACACTTTTTCCATTGTTACCATATAATAATTATTGTTACAGAATCTAGATTGATAATGGGTGTGTAAACACCCGAAACATGTCTCATTAACAACTTCATCTTAATCCTTCAATAAATTGTGGAGACGACTTTGTGGTTTTCTTTCTTCTTAACTGGTTACACCACTCCACTCAGAGATATGGACTTCTTACGATTTGAGAATGCTAGTCGAGCAGTCCTGGTCCGACAATATAAGGTTCTACTGTTAAAACGGAAGACAATCTCCATAGATATTTGGTTCAACAATGAATGCCGGAGGAGAAAATTGATCCCTAACTAAATTTCATTGCACACTAGAAACACCACTCCATCAGCTGAGAGAGCCATCGCCATAGGCATCCAGACATGGATCAGAAATGAAGTCAAATCATCTTTCCATAAATTGAACACCATCAACTCACATCTCAAATGGCTTTACCTGAGACTATCACACCTACTGGACTTCATGGAGCTAGATGTGCTGCACAGGGACATCCTGGATTATATTGAACATAAAGGTAGGGAGAAGCACACAAAATTATTACACAAATTATCTAAACATAAGCCAAATGTAACTCAATCGAATCATAAAAGTTTTCCGATCATATATTCCATCCCAGAGTGTTGAATCAATCCTCTGTCAGTTTCAACGAACGAGAGTTAAACGTTCTTAACCAAGGTCCTCAATTCAATTTTCATAAAGATAAAGATAAAAAAGAATTTCAATATTTGGCAGTTGAATGTGAAAAAGTCATTGAAACTATCAATTTCAAAAGATTTATTAAGATGTGATATCGCACGTATGTTAAACAAAAAATTTACTTTGAATCCCAATAGTACATACAACACTAAGGATAAGAAACAAAATTTTATTATGAATAGTAATCATAATCTAACAGTCACCAAGGCAGATAAAGGCAGCTGTCTTGTCATCATGGATCGCCCGGACTATGTGAACAAGGTGTCCAATTTCTTGACCTCAGATTGCTTCCTGAAGTTAGATTCTGGCCCTACAAATAAATATATTAAAAAATTTAAAAAAGATTTAGTCGACACTATGGATACTATTTTGCACTATAACTCCAATAAAGACAAACTAATCCCGATTAACCCTTCTACACCCTTGTTATATGGACTACCAACAATCCACAAGTCAGGCATAACTATTAGACCTGTCGTATATTATTGTGGTTCACCAGCATCGAAATTAGCATCTTGGCTCAGTAGACTTATCAGAGAATTAACCGATTTCAATAACCCATATGCTATCAAGAACACCAAAGATTTAATCAATAAAATCTCAGACCGATACATTCCAAACAACTCCATACTAGTGTTATTCGATGTAGCTAACCTCTTCCCAAGCATACCACCAGAGGATTGTATTCAATTAGTCAGGAATACTCTCTTCGAGTCCGGCACTAACTTCCATCATTGTCTCAACATATGCTGTCTTTTAGACACAGTCCTAAAACAGAACTTTTTTAAGTTCAACAATGAACACTTCGCCCAACTATCAGGCCTAGCTATGGGTAGCAATCTTTCCCCACTACTAGCTGAAATCTTTATGAAGAATCTAGAAACAAAATTTAAAGACTTTATTCATGTTGAGAAGAACCTATTCTACTACAGATATGTGGATGACTGCTTAATACTTTTCAATGGGAATTTGGATGAACTTAATCTATTCCTGACATTCATGAACTCATTACATCCAGCTATCTCATTCACAATGGAAATAGAAACGAATAATTGTTTATCTTCTTATAACCAAAACAGATAATAGATTGGGATTCTCTATTTACAGAAAACCTACACACACGGATAATATCAGCTCTGTTAAGCTAGCAGAGACAAGTTAGCAGAAACAATCGAAACCGGCATGGGAATTTGTTGCTAATTAGTTGCTAAAATCCCGATTTTGTTGCTCGAACCTGTTTTGAAAAATTGAGTTACTGCTATCTTAACGTGTAAGATAGAAGTGAAACCACTAAAAAATATATTTTTTCAATTATAACACCACCTGAATTTGTTGCTTATTTGTTGCTGGAAGATAGTATAAAGAAAATTGAATAAATATTAAACATAAAAAAATATGAAAAAATATAAAAAAAGTTAGAAAAATATATTGAAAAAACGTACTTTACAGTACTTCTTCCTAATGCTACGCTAATCCAAAACTCAAAAAAATAGTAAATAGTTAGGATATCCAGTGATTAACCTGAAATCAAGTATTGTTTTTGAAGCTATCAGAATTCCTATATTTTCTCTCTTAATTTCTAGCAGAAATTTTGTTGCACATTGGATAAGTCGTTATTAGTGCTTGAATAACCAGCAACAAAATCCAAACAAAGAATATTACCAATAATAAACTTGTGACTGATTTTTGTTGGTGTCGCTATCAGAATACCTCCATTTTCTGTTTTAATTTCTAGCATAATATTTGTTGCTCATTGGATAAGTCTTTATCAATGCTTGAATTACCAGCAACAAAATACAAACAAAGAATAATACCAATAATAAACTTGTGACTGTTTTTTTTTTGATGTCGCTATCAGAACACCTCCATTATCTCTTTTAATTTCTAGCAAATGTTGTTGCTCATTGAATAAATCTGTATCAATGGTTGAATAACCAGCAACAAAATACAAACAAAGAATATTACCAATAATAAATTTTTAATTTTTTTTTTGGTGTCGCTATCAGAATACCTCCATTATCTCTCTTAATTTCTAGCAGAAATTTTGTTGCTCATTGGATAAGTCTTTATTAGTGCTTGAGTTACCAGCAAAAAAATACAAACAAAGAATATTACCAATAATAAACTTGCGACTGCTTTTTTTGGTGTCGCTATGAGAATACCTCCTTTATCTCTCCTAATTTCTAGAGGAAATTTTGTTGCTCATTGGATAAGTCTTTATCAATGCTTGAATAACCAGCAACAAAATACAAACAAAGAATATTACCAATAATAAACTTGTAATTATTTTTTTTGGTGTTGCTATCAGAATACCTCCATTATCTCTCTTAATTTCTAGCAGAAATTTTGTTCATTGGATAAGTCTTTATTAGTGCTTGAATTACCAGCAACAAAATACAAACAAAGAATATTACCAATAATAAACTTGTAACTGTTTTTTTTTTGGTGTCGCTATGAGAATACCTCCATTATCTCTCTTAATTTCTAGCAGAAATTTTGTTGCTCATTGGATAAGTTATTTAGTGATACCGTCAAAAAATATAAAATTATACCACATTATCATTCCAGAAGAAATATCGAGAGGGATCTGTCTGAAATTAGTTTAATATTATATAATATTATATATTATACGTGAACTTTCAGTGAATGAGTTGGTAAGTAGGAGAAATATATATTATTTATAAATAACTTATTGCAACACTATAGGTACATACATTTTCTGACCAAATGAAAGTCAACATACGTATTTTCTATCACTCGGTATTGAATAACTATGTGCAAGAGATGCAAGAGGATTTTAATGTTTCTAAATTACTCACTTCATCAGTAATTAAAGATCTTAAATATTTGTTAGCAGCTTCAACCTCGGTTATAAATCCATCAGGCAAGTTGCCGTCAGTTTCACATTGGGAAACTAGCAGTAATGCTCTAATATTTTTTGCACTATTCTATTTCTGGTTATTATAAGTTGGCCTATTGCAGCTTTATAAAAAATACCAACTCTTGCATGAGTATTTTTCAATAATCGCACATAAGTATGTATAAAATGTGCATTATCCATTCTTATATAGCATGATGGAAGATAAAATTATTATTAAAATTAGTGAAGGCTCTGACGACAGCTGTCAAAATAGCTCTACTTCCATCCATCACCACTTCTTTTGGAAGAGGAGCTCCTAACCGGACCCACTTCGCCAGCCAGAAATGTATTGAATTGGAATTTTGGCTCTCAGTTATCATTTGCAAGACTGGAAACTGGCCTCCATCTATTCTAATGACTCCATGGCAGAGATGAATTGATTTAGATTTGATGCCTTCATATTTAGACATTTTTTAATAATTTTGCCGGTTGCATCAATACATAGACAACTTTGACCATTCGCAACATAATCCCTGTATATATTCAACTGGTGCCGACTCCAAAAGTGAACAAAAAAGGATCGAGCCCAATTGATTTAATAACAAACGCAGCATCAGTATTTTTCAAAATTTGCAGAGCTCTGATAGGATCATCATGTATGATTTTTTCTTTCTTATGTCATGCCTAGCTACGCGAAGAACTGGTGACGATGGTAAATTTGGAGGTTCATAATCACTATTTTCCATTTTGTCTTCCGCTTTTTCAGCCCGGTATACATGTACGATCTTCTCACCCATTTTTTTAACCGTGGCATCTCTTTTTGGTCCTTTCAGTCATCTTTTACCACATTGTCCACTATCTTTTTTGATAGTACATGTGATTTCAACAAATTTGTCATGTGATTTATTACTAATAGTTCCATGCAATATACTACCACACTGACAATAACCTGGTAAACATATAAAGTATGATATGCTCATTTCTTCAAATATTTTTTAATACATTTTCTCACGCGTATTAGAACCATTCCCATCAAATTAGGAATTGGAAATAAAAAACACGTCTGATAAACTCCTAGTAGAAGTTGAAACTATTTGATTTATCAGGTTTTTTTGAGAATAACAGAAAAGTCTATTCCCGAGCAATGTTATTGAAAATAAAAGAAAAACGACCAATGACCCAAAAGTTCCGTCGGTAGAAATATAATGGTTTTTAAAATTCAACCCACATGTAATTCTTGATAAATCTACCAGCCTATCATTAATTTGGTCCTCCCAAATACCAGGCCTCAAAGATTTGTATTCTATTGCTCTCTTTCTCCTTTTTCTGTCACAACATTGACGAGTTTTTGTGATTATTAAATCTTTGAATTCTACCTTTGTAAAATATATAATGTACTATCTTTGAATATTTACTTGAAAACTAGTATCTATTGAAGTACTAGAGTTCATAGAGATTTCCTAAATAGAAGGTTGAGTGGAATTGTTGCTCAGTTTTATATCAGACCGTTCAAACAAACGGCGTTTTATGCCATAACGATCATCTGTAACGTAGCCGTACAGGGAATGTGGTTTAATCAGGTGATCGAGCTCAGCTGAAATAGTTTCCCAAACTGAATCGTTCTTATCAATAATTTGCCCATCTTTTGACATAACAATTCTATTGTAATGGTCCAGAACAACATCAATTATACGTTGAGACTCAACCACTGGTGGCCTCACACGTGATGGCATTGTACAATAATATAATCTTGAATTATGAAAAAAAGTGTAAACTTGTAAACTATTTTGACTTTCGTAATTTCCTTTTCAATTGAGGAACTGAATAAATATTGTAAATAATTAAAAATAGTCTAACACATATAAGAGCATTGAAACTTACCTATAAAAACGCTGGTGGAAAAGTGAAAAAGATCTAAATAAGAGTTACGATGTTTTAAGTTTTAACTAACTATACCACAAAGTACTTGGATTCCAAGGGCTGTTTGCGTGAAAAAAAAAATCATAGCAAAAAGAACACCATATCACCAATTCTTTTGTAATAAATTAATAAACATACATAATTCGAGCCATTAAGTAATCTATTGAATTACTGTTTTAGTCCAAAAATTATAGCTTCCACATAACACACACAAAGTCGCTATTTTGCAATTGATTCTCAAAATGAATATGAACTTTAATAAAATAACACAAGCACACACACACAAATTCAAAAATCTTAAATAAATCCAAAGAATAATCTGAGCAAAGATGATTACCGCACTTGATACGCATATGTATTATATCTCTATTTCTCTATTATAATATGACAAGAGGGTTGCGACATCCGACAGAAACCGTATTTGTGTGGTTCCGCAAATCAAAGAAGCAGTCGTATTTAATTGGTCGTTCATCGAATGAGGGGAGCGGTGACCTTTACAAAATAAGTGTATTGTCACAGAACAACTAACAACCAGAAAAAGAGATCCGATATTGTCGCCTCTGAAGTTGGGCTAACTCTGGCGTATACCTCGTTGCCTATTGGGGCCGGCGTGAGGTAACTATAATAAAACTGTACATAACATTAGAGGTATGTTTAATCACATTTGTTTCCGAAAAAATATCTAGATATCACCTACAATGTCGTGTCTAAAGAGAAATAAAATTATGCTGAAAATTAAGAGAAAAAATGGAGGTATTCTGAAAGTAACAACAAAAAACATCAATTACAAGTTTATTATTGGTAATATTTCTTTGTTTGTATTTTATTGCTGGTTATTCAAGCACTAATAAATACTTAACCAATGAGCAACAAAATTTCTGCTAGAAATTAAAAGAGATAATGGAGGTATTCTGATAGCGACATCAAAAAAAAATCAGTCACAAGTTTATTATTGGTATTATTCTTTGTTAGTATTTTGTTGCTGGTTATTCAAGCATTGATAAAGACTTATCCAATGAGCAACAAATATTATGCTAGAAATTAAGAGAGATAATGGAGGTATTCTGATAGCGACACCAAAATAAATAATTACAAATTTATTATTGGTAATATCCTTTGTTTGTATTTTGTTGCTGGTTATTCAAGCATTGATAAAGACTTATCCAATGAGCAACAAAATTTCTGCTAGAAATTAACAGATATAATGGAGTTCTGATAGCTACACCAAAAAAATCAGTCACAAGTTTATTATTGGTATTATTCTTTGTTTGTATTTTGTTGCTGATAATTCAAGCACTAATAAAGACTTATCCAATGAGCAACAAAATTTCTGCTTGAAATTAAAACCGAAAATGGAGGTATTCTCATAGCTACACCAAAAAAATCAGTCACAAGTTTATTATTGGTAATATTCTTTTTTTGTATTTTGTTGCTGGTAATTCAAGCACTAATAAATACTTATTCAATGAGCAACAAAATTTCTGCTAGAAATTAAAACCGAAAATTGAGGTATTCTGATAGCGAAACCAAAAAAAAAAAAAGTTTATTATTGGTAATATTTTTTGGTTGTATTTTGTTGCTGGTTATTCAAGCATTGATAGAGACTAGTGATGCGCAAAGCAAGACCAAGAATCTCTCAGTGTGGAAATTGTGTGTAAGCGATTAAAAGTATTTCTGGTTTATAAGACTAACTTCAACTTTTTTATAAAGGTTTTTCCAAGAAAATAATGAAAATTAAAAACTGGTAGAGATTTGTTAGTTAGGTTAGGTTAGTTAGGTATCTATTTCAAAAATCAGTCGTAGGAATATCTCAGTTGACTTAGTTAATGAGCATGATCGAAAAAATAATTTCAAAGTAATTGCAAGTTTAAAGAATCTCCAAAAGTGGCCACTGGATAAATGTCATCAAAAAATATCAGATTCATAGATGATTTGTAACGTTTGCTTTAAAAAATTTGCGCGATAGAAAAAATAATAAAAATAACCGTGTAGTTTACCTACCTCCCCTGGCTACGAACTATCGGGATTCTTTGAAAACAGCTCCTTAAGGGAAATTCTAGATACTGTATAGGGTATCTCAGAATTTTTTGAAATCAAGATAACCTAGAAGTGTGAAATGAACGCGAGTTATGTAGCTAATTTTACTGGGCTAATCAGAAAATGTAAGTCGTAAGCGTCTGGGTTCAGCCTAATATGCTGACACAACTTATCTCAATGTTATAAATACAGGAGAGGCCTCTCACTTTTACATGTAATCAAGTAGTTAGCACCTCAAGTATTGTGTGTATTAGTCAGTCGTTTAAGGTTAGAAAAAAACGAATTTCTACCCGAACCGACTTAAGTGGCGCAGTCAAAACGTAGGATAGTGTTTCCCGGAATTGTGGAAAAAACAACGTCCTACAAACACCTACACCCAAAGAGTAACCAGTAGCAAAGTCTCCTAGACCGGCGACCCCTCGAAGCAGTCCCGAACAACGGAAGTCTTTTAGAGCAGCTACAACCCTTGGAGCAGCGCTACCAGTCTTCTCAACAATGGTTAGTGTCACATTCCTTTCCATCCATTTTCATTTCTTTCCCTGTGATAGGAATATTACATGCGAAAATGAATAAGTTGTACAAAAAGTAACGAATGGAACACTTTTCAAGAAAATAAATCTTTATATTTATGAGCAATAACTTAACTAAAATTGAAGATTTTGAACTTGAGTATAACCTTTCATTGAACTTAAGTGACTTGCATACTGAAGAATCACTTCTGAACATAGAAAATTCAATTATTTTGAACATGAATACCGAACAATCAATATCAGCCGCCAAAAACTATGGAGATGTCATACCAAAATATGATGGACATCCCGATTCATTGGAAGTTTTTATAAGTCGAGTTGATAAGTTTATTGAAAAATACGGAAACACAGCGGACGCAACGTTACACGATTATGCATTTTATCTAGTTTTAAGTAAGCTTAAGGATAAAGCAGAACAATTTACTAGCACCAGATCGGACATAAAATCATGGGACGATCTAAAAACTTGTTTAAGAAACAAATTTAGCCATCATATAGATAGACAAACTATAGCGCATAAATTTAAATTCTTGAAAATAGGTCAAAGAGAGAGTTTAAAAGATTTTATTGAGGAAATTAAAGATTTGCAGACCAAATTAAATCTCAAAATAAATGCCGATGATAAGATCACCGCAGCTCAGAAACTTGTACATCAACAAATTAACAAACAAACAGCGCTAGAGGTTTTATATAATAATTCACCTTCAATGTTGCAAACCATCTTTGAAGTAAAAGATTTTGCGACTTTAGGAGAAGCAGTACCGACTGTCACCAAATTTGTTTGTAAGCAAACAAAAGACAGAGGACACCCATCGTTTACAACCACTTCGGTTTATTTACAACCTCATCAAGGAAATTCTAATACTGTTTCGAGAAATAGGAATAATTTCCGCGCGAATAATTCTACATCTAATATTAATGATCACCGTCCACCCCCTATTCTACAAACGTCTTATCAGAATCGCTCACAGGATATAAGCGCAAATCGATCTAACTACCAACGCCCACCATATCAAAATTACCACTCTAATTCTAATCAACCATTTTCACCAAGAATACCACAAAATAGTTTCAGTAAAATTAACAGGCTATCTAATGCTAATTCTTCCGCACCGAAAACTGAGAAATCCACAAACACATATGGCGGAATTAGAACCAGAAAATTATTCTGCTAATTTTCAAGAAACAAATGATAATGATTATTATGATTACGAGGAAACAAGAGTGCACACCGATCTTCCAGCGAACGATTTTATTTATGAAGAAGAGTCACCTGAAAGTACAGGAAACTACGAAAATTTTCGGGTAACAGCCTCGGAATAAATATAGAAACAAACCATAACATGATTCGAGCTAGTTTACCTTTTATAGTATTTAATGGTTTTAGAATCTTAATTGATTCAGGTGCTACCAACTCTTTAATAAATCCCAACATCGCATATAAATTCTTCCCCGATAATATAAGACATGAGAAATACACTATAAAGAGTATTCTTAATCAATCAAATCATAACGAAGTTTTAATAACTGACCTCATTCAACCAGGACAATTTCTAAAGCTGTACATAATAAATTTCCATCAGAATTTCGATATTCTTTTAGGATCTGAAGAGCTTGAAATTATGAATATGCGATTATTTTATGATCTAGGAATAATTATACTAAATGGCGTTGAATATCAACTTTGTCGTTATCAACCACCAGTAGTAAACTTTTATCAGACGCAAATTTTACCAGAACAAAAAACTATGACTATGCCGACGACAATCAAAAAGGGTACCGTCTTTATTCCTGAACAGGATATGGGACATTATAAAATTCTTGAAAATATAAACACCGCTCAAAATTATCGAGTAGAAGTTCCCATAATGCATACTGAAAGTAGGTCAAGATTAATCGGACTTGAGAAACCTATTAAATCACATCATATAGATCTCTCACAAACGAACGTGTGTTCAGCAATAAACATGACACCATCAACACTGGACGTGATTTTAGGCGAAAAACTCGCACACGTGCTTCCTTCTCACGATCGTATAATAATCTACAATGTATTAATTAAATACCGCGATACATTTTATGCTAACGATCACAAACTAACATTTTCATCTATTACGTAACATAAGATCCCTGTAACATCAGAGGAACCGATATTTTGCAAACCATACCGTTTCCCAGACTGTCAGAAGATCGAAATAGATCGGCAAGTGACGGAATTATTAGAAAATAATATCATAACAGAAAGTACTTCTCCATACTCTGCCCCTGTATTTCTAGTTCCTAAGAAGGAAGGCAAGGATAACAAAAAACAAAGGAGAATGGTAGTTGATTTTAGAAAACTAAATTCAGTCACAAAATAAGATAAATTTCCAATCGGAAATATTAGTAATATCATGGATACTTTAGGCAATTCAAAATATTTTTCTAAAATAGATTTAAAATCAGGTTATCACCAAATTTTAATTGATGAAAAAGATCGTTATAAGACCGCCTTTTCAACAGAAAATGGTCATTACGAATTCTTACGACTACCTTTCGGACGAAACGCACCCGCCGCTTTCGCTCGTGCAATGAATGAAGTTCTCAGAGACCTTATAGGTAAAATATGCTTAGCCTATCTCGATGATGTTTTGATATTAGGAAAAACAAAAGAAGAACACCTCAAAAATATTGAACTCGTTTTAGAAAGAAGGAAATACAGACTCAAAATCCAAGTCGACAAATAGGAATTTTTCCTTAAAGAAATAGAATATCTGGGACATATAGTCACAACTGAGGGCATAAAACCAAACCCCAAGCTAGTAGAAAAGATTAAAAATATTAGAGTTCCTACAAACCAGAAACAAATTAAAAGTTTCTTGGGACTGTCCGGATATTACCGCAAATTTGTGACAAACTATGCCACCTTAGCGAAACCTTTAACATCCTGTCTCAAAAAGAACGCGAAGGTTGAACATACACAAACATTTTTAGAAGCTTTTGAAACTTTAAAGCAAATATTGTGTAACGAACCAGTTCTAGCCTACCCGGATTTTAATAAAGAATTTATATTGACTTGTGATGCTTCAAATACTGGAATAGGTGCCGTTTTGTCACAAGGAACTATTGGTTCTGACCGACCGATTGCATATATATCTAGAACACTCAACAACCACGAAGTTAACTATTCTACCATTGAGAAATAATGTTTATCTATTGTTTATGCAACGAAACAGTTTCGACCGTATTTGTATGGAAATAAATTTACAATTGTTACCGACCATAAACCACTACAGTGGCTTTTCAACATCAAGGAGTCTAATTCCAAATTGGTAAGATGGCGACTAAAACTGATGGAATATGATTACAAAATTGTCTACAAAAAGGGCAAACTCAACACGAATGCAGATTTTCTATATAGGATCGAAGCATACCCCCTACAACTCGAAGGATCACCCGATGATTTATTATCTCTTTTTGCACAACCTGGAGATATAGCTGAACGCGAGTTACCAGAGCTAAACGATCTAGACAAAATACTTGAAGAGAAGAACCAAGAAAAGACGAAGGATAAAATAACCATCATTTCGGATATACAAATTAAACCACCAGATATAAACAACCAAGATCAGGACAAACAAGCAGTTGACAACGATACCATCCATAAGCAAGACAATGATATTTCCGCAGAACTGAACATAACTGAAAAACCACTTAATATGTTCAAGAAACAAATAATTTTCAAATTTGGAAAAGAACCGCGAATAAAGAATATCAATATTTTTAACAAGGAAAGAGTGGAAGTCCAAATTACGAGAAATAATTATGAGACCGAAATTATCAACGTACTAAGAGACTACATTAATCCAAATACCACCAACGCTATTTACTCACCAGAAAGTGGATTATATGAGAAATTAGCAACTTTGATTAACATAAACCTTAATAACAACCTTAAGTTCGTTTTTACTCGAAAGATACTTCGCGACATCATTGATAAACAGCAACAACTAGAGATTCTAAACAAATTTCATAATATTAATCATAGAGGTATTATAGAACTACAAAAGGAAATAGAGAGGTTATATTACTGGCCTAACATTGTGAAAGATTGCCAGAGTCATGTAAATAATTGTATTATTTGCCAACAGAGCAAGTATGAAAGACATCCACCTAAATATAAGTTACAAACAAGCTATACACCAAAAGTACCGTTTGATATTGTATTTATGGACATATTTTCTTGCAATAAAAATAAATATTTGACTTGCATAGATAACATTTCTAAATTTTTCTTGTATGAAGAACTATCTTCCACTAACATGGTAGAAGTAGCTCAAAAATTCATTAAAATATTCTCCAGATACAAATTACCTAAAATTATAGTAACCGACGGACAATTTAATTCTGAAGTATTTAAAAAACTCTTAAAATCGTATAATATAGAGCACCACATAACTACAGCCTTACACCCCAACGCGAATAGCCCAATCGAGAGAACACATAGCAGTCTAATTGAGATAATGAGAACACTCACACTAAAACATCAAAGAGCATTGTCACAAAACCTCATAGAAAACGCAAGTATTATATATAACCGTACCATTCCTAGTGCAACAAATTATAGACCTACCGAGCTATTATTTGGGCATCTAGACAACAAAGATGTATTGGACATAGATGTTAAGAATCAATACAATGCCTATATGTATGATTTAAAATCAAGAATTAAAACTCTTTATAATCAGGTTTATGAGAAAAGTGTAGAAAATAAAGATCGTTATATAGAAAAACAAAACGCTAATCGCACGGAACCACCACCAGTAAATACGCTAGATGCCTATATATCAACATTACCCCGTAATAAAATCTCTCCCGTTTGTAAACACATAAAAGTAAAGAAAGATTTAGGTAATAAGATTAAAACAACAAAAGGTATCACGTATCATAAACAAGAAATGAAACTTTTAAGACAATATCAGAGAAACAAATTTCCATTTATTTCAGATGGATCTACGACAACTACTATTGGCCCTAACGCTGATAAGTCACACGTTGGCGAACAAGCTTAAAATAGAAATAAAATCCCTTAACAATAACCCTGGTATCCTACCTTTAAAACTAGGCCCTACCAGAATACAATACTCATATCACACCTTCAAACATAACTATCCAATTAAACCCCTTGGATCCAAAATTATTGAACTAGAAGATCATATCATTAATTTTCATAAGAAAATTTCAATTAAGCTAAGCATTTCAGAAATGGTCGAAATAGATTATATAAGAAATAAGGTACGACAAGTAAAAGAACAGCTGATTACAATTCATCCCGATGCTCTTAAAAATAATAGTATAATTAATAAAAGAACAAAGAGAGGATTGATAAATGCACTAGGTTCTGTTTTTAAATTTGTCTCGGGCACTCTTGACAGTACTGATGGAGAAAGATACGATAAGGCTTTAAACAACCTAAAGATAAATCAGGAAAATATAATAAAGCATTTTAATAAACAGATTTCACTAAATCACCGACTTATCGAAAATTACCAACAAACAATAGAAAAAATCTCAAGCAACTTCCAGAGAATTGAGGAATACATCCACAAGGTAAAAGGTAAACAACATTTCACAAACACGATCACCATGTTCAAGATAATTATTTTGGAGTTTTCTCACACAGTAGAAAATATTATTACTGCTATAAGTTTTGCAGCATTAAACACTTTGCATCTGTCAATTATAGATGAAAACTCAATGCAATCAATGAAAGGTGAAATATCCAAATATCACGGTCTAGATTATTACTACTCAAATGATAATATATTATTTTTAAGAACGGTTTCTGTTGAATATTACATAACAGAAGAGCATGTAGTATTTTTATTACATATTCCCTTAATCAACCCAAAAACATACACCCTTTATCATCTCTATTCCATTCCTACCAATGAGTCTACCACTATTATCTCTCCCACCTCGTATGTGGCAATGATGGAAGACGAGACCTACTACCTCAAGGATAGATGTCAGAAGGTCCAACAGCAATACTTTTGCAAAATCTCTACCATTGAAAGAAATTACCAAAGAGATACCTGCGTGAAGAACCTCCTCCAAATCAAAGAAGACCCCCGATGTGTCCATGTTCCGATAAAACTCACGGAGACACTGGTCGAGACCATAAATAGCGAGAAATACCTGTTAATCGCACCCACCGAGACTCTCGTTCACGAGAAATGTGAAGGCGAAGAAGTTCACCGTCTAAAGGGCACCTTCCTGATAAGTGTCCCCTATTCCTGCCAATTCGTCACCAGAAGTTTCGAATACGCCAACCTGGAAAGCAGTCCATATGAAGAACCCGTTTACCTGCCCAAGATGCCAAACAGTGAAAGTGAAGTGAAAGTGAAACCAATAGAGTTGAATTTAAAATCTTTCAACCTAGATCAACTTCACAAAATCACCTTATTTGAAGACGATGTCAAACCCATTTCTATAATGACAAATACTTGGACTCATTCAAATTTACCTGTTTTTATATTTTTAATTATTATTGTCATTTTCATTTTATTATATTGTTTCAAGGGAAAATTATTAACTACATTTAAAATTAATAAGGACGTAAATGTAAGGGAAGCATTTCCTGATCCTAGTAAATAGTAAATTCTAAATATCGTTCAACTTTGGTAACCCCCAAAGTTTCCTCTCAGGGTGGAGAAGTTATGTAGCTAATTTTACTGGACTAATCAGAAAATGTAACTCGTAAGAGTCTGGGTTCAGCCTAATATGCTGACACAACTTATCTCAATGTTATAAATACAGGAGAGGAACCTCGCCTCTCACTTTTACATGTAATCAAGTAGTTAGCACCTCAAGTATTGTGTGTATTAGTCAGTCGTTTAAGGTTAGAATAAAGTTTTCATAATTTTTAAAAAACGAATTTCTACCCGGACCGACTTAAGTCGCGCTTTTCACTCAACAACTTTTAATTCAATATTTTTAGAATCTATAAAATAAATATCGATAATAAGGGAGTTCAAAGATTCAATTAATTAGGTTACTTACTAGCGTTTCTTATCTAATCATTGAGCAAAAAAATATGTTTCCTACCAATTTAATGTTTGGTTACGGAACTGCGAGAGTCTTGCAAGTCTTGCAGCAAGACCAAGACCAGGTTAGTCTTGGTATTGGTCTTGCATCCCAGTATTGGTCTTGGGTCTTGGTCTTGCATAGACGGTCTTGGTCTCGGTCTTGGTCTTGCAATTTTGCAAGACCAAGACCAAGATGCAAGACCAAGACCAGTCTCGCAGCATCACTAATAGAGACTTATCCAATGAGCAACAACATTTCTGCTACAAATTAAGAGAGATAATGGAGGTATTCTGATAGCGACATCAAAAAAAATCAGTCACAAGTTTATTATTGGTATTATTCTTTGTTTGTATTTTGTTGCTGGTTATTCAAGCCTTGATAAAGACTTATCCAATGAGCAACAAATATTATGCTAGATATTAAGAGAGATAATGGAGGTATTCTGATAGCGATACCAAAAAAAATAATTACAAGTTTATTATTGGTAATATTCTTTGTTTTTATTTTGTTGCTGGTTATTCAAGCATTGATAAAGACTTATCCAATGAGCAACAAAATGTCTGCTAGAAATTAAGAGAGATAATGGAGGTATTTTGATAGCGACATCAAAAAAAATCAGTCACAAGTTTATTATTGGTATTATTCTTTGTTTGTATTTTGTTGCTGGTTATTCAAGCACTAATAAAGATTTATCCAATGAGCAACACAATTTCTGCTTGAAATTAAAACCGAAAATGGAGGTATTCTCATAGCTACACCAAAAAAAAATCAGTCACAAGTTTATTATTGGTAATATTTTTTTCTGTATTTTGTTGCTGGTAATTCAAGTACCAATAAATACTTATCCAATGAGCAACAAAATTTCTGCTAGAAATTAAAACCGAAAATGGAGGTATTCTGATAGCGACACCAACAAAAATCCGTCACAAGTTTATTATTAGTAATATTCTTTGTTTGGATTTTGTTGCTGGTTATTCAAGCACTATTAACGACTTATCCAATGAGCAACAAAATTTCTGCTAGAAATTAAGAGAGAAAATATAGGAATTCTAATAGCTTCAACCACAATACTTGATTTCATGTTAATTAGTGGATATCCTAACTATTTACTATTTTTTGAGTTTTGGATTAGCGTAGCATTAAGAAGAAGTACTGTAAAGTACGATTTTTCAATATATTGTTTTAACTTTTTTTTTATATTTTTTTCATATTTTTTTTTTAATTTTTAATATTTTTTCAATTTTCTTTATACTATCTTCCAGCAACAAATTAGCATCAAATTCAAGTGGTGTTAGAATTGAAAAAAAATATTTTTTAGTGGTTTCTTACACGTTAAGATAGCAGTAACTAATTTTTTTCAAAACTGTTTCGAGCAACAAAATCGGGATTTTAGCAACTAATTAGCAACCAATTAGCAACAAATTTCCTTGCCGGTTTTGATTGTTTCTGCTAACTGTTAGCTTAACAGGGCTCATTTCCTCACAGCCTGCATGATCTTTCTTTATCTTGCAAGAGCAATATCAACATTTACTTGCATTAAAATTATTTCATTTTATCACTTAAAATAATACTGTTATTGATCTTTACTAAAAATTGATATTGATTACCTGTATTATATATTTTATAGATTATTATTAGGTTTTTATAGTTTTTTGAATAGGATGTTATGTTCATATACCTAAACAACTTATAGGTATTCCTAAAATTTTAAGAAAAAATAAATATCTCCGGAACTATTCATAAATGTACTTGAAGCACCAGCAGTTTAATCAAGGACAAAGTGACACCATCTGATTAAACCTCATTATGGCTCCAGTGTATATAGTTTTAGGTGTCAATAAGGCACCATACAGCTTTGCCAAGTTTTCAAGGTGCATCATTTTAATATTAGGCTTCTGGTGCGGAATGTTTCGATGGAAGATAAAGTTTCGCAGCTCATGATTATTTTCAATCAGCGTGGCTCAAATTAAAGATGACAGCATTCGTTTTAAGTAAACTTATGTTCTCTTGAAGTATTCATGTCGAACTGAGCTCAAATGTTATATGTAGAATGTAGGCACATAGTGGGATTATCATCTATCTGATAAATAAACCTATCACAAAATAAAATTTTCGTAATATACGTCTCAATGAACTAATTTTCTAAGGGCCAATTTTATAATGAATTTCTAATGGGAGATTAGTTAATTCTTAAATTTGTTTAACTAATATCTCGATGACGGAATAAAAATAGTGCATTTTTTTAATAACTTTTACAATGTCAGTCACCTTATCTTTCGTTCTTTCAAAGTAACTTTGAATTATATGTCCAATTAAAAAATCTACGAAATTTTTCATCTTAGATTAAAATTAACAGGAGATTAAATTTGCTTATGAAATCGACCCTTAGTCAGTTCCTGATTAAATTTTCCATGGATATTTTCTCAATTTCTTCTAAACACTAAGCCTGTATCACATACAGGGTGAGATTTTAGTGTATCCACGGTCGATAACTGCGTTATTACAGGAACAGTTTTTCGCAAGAAAATGTAGTTTTTATACTTTTTCTTAAATGGAACACCCTATACCTATTTTATGTAAAATCCAGAATTTACTCTTATTACAATAATTAAATTATATAGTTATATTGTGGGGTTCAAAGATATGATCGCAATGATTTCAACTTCCTGTATGATACTTGAATGATAAAATGATGTAAATTTTATGCATGCGTCGATTATTTTTTACTCTTGTTTTGTTGTAATAATGACTTATTTTTACAGTAGGCATTGCGGAAATTGTGTACAAGGAATGTAATAACTCAAATACGATATTTTCTCAACTTTTATAAATAGAACACACTTTATTTTATATCATAAATAGTTTTCATTTTTATTAAATATTTCCTAGACCTAAAATAAATAGTTTCGGAGATATTTATTTTTTTCTTAAAATTTTAGGAATACCTAGAAATTGTGTAGGTATATGAAAATAACATCCTATTCAAAAAACTAGAAAAAAACTAATAATAATCTATAAAAAAATATAATACAGGTAATCAATATCAATTTTCAGTAAAGATCAATGACAGTATTATTTTGAGTGATAAAATGAAATAATTTTAATGCAAGTAAATATTGATATTGCTCTTGCAAGATAAAGAAAGATCATGTAGGCTGTAAGGTGCCTTATTGACACCTAAGACTATATACACTGGAGCCATAACGAGGTTTAATCAGATGGTGTCACTTTGTCATTGATTAAACTGCTGGTGCTTCAAGTACATTTATGAATAGTTCCGGAGATATTTATTTTTTCTTAAAATTTTAGGAATACCTATAAGTTGTTTAGGTATATGAACATAACATCCTTTGACCACAACGTGCTTTAAGTGCATATATATATATATATATATATATATATATATATATATATATATATATATATATATATATACAGTAATGTCCTCTTAAGCGAACTTTCGTTTAAAGCGAACCAATTTGAAAGTACGAATCAAAAGTATTATTATTACAATTTATCGTTTAGCGAACCGATTTCGTCGGTCCCTTGAGGTTCCTTATAAGCGGACATTACGGTATATATATATATATATATATATATATATATATATATATATATATATATATATTATAGCGAAGTGATTTACGGTTGGAAAAATATGTTGGTGTTCGGGAATACCTCCGTTGTTCGTTCCTTTCTGGAAAAATTGCTCGACGTTTCGCCCAAATCTCATTGGGCATCTTCATAAGCATATAATCTTAATTGGATAAGATGCCCAATGAGATTTGGGCGAAACGTCAAGCAATTTTTCCAAAAAGGAACGAACAACGGAGGTATTCCCGAATAAAACCACCAACATATATATATATATATATATATATATATATATATATATATATATATATATATAAGAATATGAATAATAATTTCACGCCTAGCTGGTAAACTGAACCTACATTTCGTAGGGTGCCGCAATAACGAAATGTAGGTTCAGTTTACCAGCTAGGCGTGAAATTATTATTCATATTCTAATATGGTCATCTGGTACGGATAGCTCCTCATTTATATATATATATATATGCTCGCATTAATATATTAGATTTATTCTAGAACATGGAAACTTCGAAGGCGTGAGGAATAAGTTAATCTTAATAATAATACAGATATGCTGAAAATATATGAAAATTCTACGGATTTGGCAATTAAGTGTATATAATCTGTCAATTTTCTTAATAGTTGATACAAAGAAACTAGATCTGAGGGGGGCTGGGGCCCGTATAGAATGCTCCGCAACTCAACCTTAAGCTTAATACGCAAAAGAAAAAGGCATTTATAGGTGGTGTGGGTTGTGAAGGAAACGCAAGGAAAATTGGAAAACAGTTAAAGAACTTAACATCAAGCATACTGGCGAGTCTGGCATTCCTTATCGTCAAATAATGTTAATAATATTAATGAATATTTTTTATCAGTTTTTAATGAAAACGAATGTGACGAAATGGTAAATTAGACTTTCGACTCGCAACTATGGATGAGGTTATCGCGGCTCTTAGAAGCAATAAATCTAATGCTTTTGGGTGTGATGGTATTTCACCTGTAATCCTTAGGTACTGTGCTCCATTGGTGTTTCCGTACATTGCACACATTGTCAATGTTTGCATCAAATGTACTTTCCCAAAGCCTGAAAAACATGTTTGTTGCAGCCCATTCCTAAAATCGTAAATCCTATAGTGATTTGCGTCCCATAAGTCTGCTTCCTGTGTTTCCCAAGATTCTGGAGAAGATAATACATGCACAGATTAACAATTTTCAAAATAATCTTAACATCATTTCAAATACGCAGTCGGGATTTAGAAAAAAATATAGCACTGCATCGTCACTCTCGGGAGTCCTGGATGAGATGGGGGGAAATATAGACCTGGGTAACGTATTGGCGCTGGTATTACTCGACTATTTTAAGGCTGTCAACACCATAAATCATCAGCTTACGTATGCTAAGCTTGAATACTATGGATTTGGGGGAGGTGTAGTGGAACTTTTGGCATCCTATTTGACGGGACAATCCCAGTATGTAGCATTGGGAAGTAATATGTCATTATCACGACTGATAGCTTCAGGGATCTATTCTGGGACCGATGTTGTTTAGTATCTACACGGCGGGCATTTTAAAAACGATAAAGATTTCACACCAAGCTTTCGCAAATGATATCCAAATTTCTTATAGCTTCTATTCAAAAGAACACCATGTAGGGTAATAGATATTGAATAGAGAGCTGGATAATATTCATAGTATTTCAAAGAGGCACAATCTAAATCTCAATCTACAAAAAATCAATGGTATTTGTTTAGTAGCTAAAAAAATCGAGATATTAGCAGTGCTGTTCATATTAAATTAACGAAGAATTGTTACCCGTGAAAAAGACAGTAAAATCGTTAGGTGTGTTAATAGATAGTCTAAAATTTTCTGACCAAGTAAGTAGTGTTGTGAGAAAAGTTTTTTTAAAAAAATCTTTATGCGAATAGGCTTGTTTTGTCAAGAGAATTGAGCTGTTATGTGAGTCCTTGGTATTAGCCCATTTTAATTATTGTTTGTTTGTGTATAGCCCTTTTCTCAATCTTACGGAGAGCCGACGACTGCAGAGGGTGCAGAATTCCTGCTGCAGCTTTGTTTGTTCCTTGAAGAGATTTGATCATATCTCGGGTACTATGTTGGAGTTGAAGTGGTTGAGCATCACAAATAGAACAGAGTTAAACTTTTCAGTGTTTGTGCACAAAATTATTTGTCTATGTAAACCATCTTATCTGTTCAAGAAATTGTTACCTAGAAACCAAGTGCATCGCAGAAACACGAGTTATCGGAACCTGTATAGCATACCTAAGCCAAAGATACCTTTGCCTAAGCACTCAAATATCTTGTTCACAAGATGCTTTAGTTATAAGGGCGGCCGATATATACAACAAGCCTGATGATGATTATTATTAGAATCCCAATGACATTTATATTTGCTTGTATATTTTTCGATGTTAGATCGAAGTCTAGAAATGTAATTTTACTTGTCATTTATTCTGCTTATTTTTTTATATGTTTACATGTTTTTTAATATTATATTTATATAATTTGATTTATTATCTTACCCTGAATATGTCAATTTAAAATTTATTTTATTTATAGTACCATTTTAACTGTCTATATTGATTTTAATTGCGTTGTTTCTATTGTATCAATCATTATATTATTAATTTTTTAATTTTATATGATCTTCCTTGCCCTATGTACATAGAGGATGAAGCTAGCTGCGGTTCAGTGTTATATGTAAGAGTAGCTTTATAAGCTAAATCTCGCACTGAATAGGCTGATTTTTGTATTGCATCTCTTGTAAAACATCATTTAAATAAAAGCCGATTTATTATTATTATTATTATTATTTTATATGAATCAGTTGCAGAGATGGCATAACCTTACACCTTTACACAACTTTGACCGCTGTTATATTGATAACAGTAACATAAGCAATTTTAAGTGTTCATATTTCTAAAAATGCTATTGTAACGTGACAACTCACCCAAATAATAAAAGACACTCACACACACACACACTATCACACAAATATCTGGAGCCCTGGAAGCGTCTCGATTGCTCTTAAAGGAGAATGTTGGTAATAACATCTTGGGAATCCAGAAACATGGAGAATCTACTGATTTGGTCTATTCTAGACGAGAAGCTTCGAGATAGGAGGTTAAGTGAATATAAACAAACGGACCACGGTCAGTGACAGATAGTAATAGATAGTCAGTCACAGATCACAATCGCTCATAGATCAGACAGTAGAAAGTCGTTATAGTCCGAGAAATATAGTGTGAATATAAATGTGTATATAGTCGTGTAGTTATTGGTATAAATAAATAAGTGAAAATAAATCGAAGACTTTTCGTTTGTTTTCGTGTGAATGTGAAGACTTTTTCTCGTGTTTGTGTGAAGAATTTTGTTCGTTTTCGTGTCGAAGGCTTTAAAACTGTATTGACTAATTGAGTTAATAAAGACTATTAAAAATGAAATTAGTGCAGTTAACCGTGAAACAACTCAAAGAACAGTTGGTGGAGCGGGATTGTGATGATTCCGGTAATAAAGCGACCCTCCAGAAACGAGAAGATCCTGATATGTTCGAGTTCCCCTCTCCGGAAGAACTGTTTTCGAAAAAGTTTGAAGAAATTTCAAGAAACAATAATGAAAAATTCGAGGCAGTCACCAGGACATTTGGGGTAAAATTCGATGAAGTCTCGAAAAAGATTGAAGAAGTTTCTAGAACTCTTCAAGATGAAATTAAAGATGTTTCCAGAAAAAGTGATGCGAGGTTTGAGGAGGTGACCAAAACTATCGAGGAAGCTGGTAGATATAGTGTCATTCGAAGAAATTTCAAGAATAGTTGACGAAAACTTTGTCACGACAGAGAATAACATGGAGCTACTGCAACAAAAAATCAAGACACTGGAAATGTCAGTTAAGAATGGTAACTGCAGTGGGAGCCAGACACTCAAAGGCGAAGATGACTTAGCTGCAGGGGTTAAGAGGGGTTAAGCTGCGAAACTTTGATGGAAAGTGCTCCTGGTCAACCTGTCGAAAGCAGTTTGAAGCAGTGGCAATGGCTAACCAGTGGACGGAAGAACAGAAAGCTGTTTCCTTAAATGCTGCTTTATGAGGTGATGCAGCACACATCCTAAGGTCTATTCCAGCCGGCCAAGCAAATTACCATGTCCTGCTTTCTAAATTGGAGAATCGGTATGGAGACAGTCATCTTCAGCAAGTATACAAAGCATAATTACGATCTCGGGTGCAATATGCAAGTGAGAGTCTGCAAGAATTTGAGGGGGAGGTAGCTCGTATTGTGCGGCTAGCATAACCTACAGCTGCCGATAGCTTCCTTGATGAAATTGCTGTGGACACATTTGTAAATGGATTGAGGGAGAGCGAGCTGCAGAAGGCGAGAGTCCCTGTTAGATATGATAAGGAAGCTAGTTCGGGAGCGCAATCAAAGAAGTGAGAGCCAAGGTGTTGGAACTGTGGTGAGCTAGGACACCTACGCCGCAGTTGTAAGAAGAAGGTTGCACAGTCGGAAAACTAGAATGGGTCGAGATTAGGGGGCAATGGAGAAGACAGAACGCTCCTGATAGACACCGGAGCAACAAGAACAATAGCCAGACCAGAGCTCATCACAGATCATTCCCAGATATTACCAACAAAGGTCCAACTCAGAACAGCGACTGGAGAGACAATAAGAACACATGGTGAAGCGAGCCTGAACATCGGCATTGGCAAGATCACCATCAAGCACAGAGTTTTAATCGCTGAGATATCTGACCAGTTTATTTTGGGAATGGACCTTTTGAAGCAGCTTGGAGCTGTGTTGGATGTCAAAAATGGTGTCTTGAAGGTCGACAACGAAGAATTGCCCTTTCACGAGGATAACGAAAATGTTGTCCGATTAATAACGACTAGTGACGTAATAATACCTGGCTATAGTGAAAAAATTTTGATGACCAACCCGGACGGAAACTGCAAATCTGGAAGTCTGAGACTGGTAGAAGAAATGAATAATAAGGAATTTCTGACAGCTAAAGCTCTTGTTCGTGTAGGAGATGTCGTTCCTGTCAGAGTAATGAATCTAAAGCAGAGCCCCATCAAGTTGAGCAAGGGAAGTATGGTTGGAAATTGTGTTCCTGTATCAGCGATATGCTCTGTAAGAACGATTGGTAAACCATCCAGGACCAGATATTTGAAAGAGCTGATTGATGTGGTCATCAAGACTGTCCAGGACTTAGACGAGAAACAATTACGAAAAGTGAGAGATATGCTTGTGGAATTCCAGGACGTATTTGCGATGGAAGAAGAATACAAAGGTAAAACAAGTATAGTGACTCACAAGATAAACACGGGGAACGCTCAGCCAATAAGACAGCAGCCAAGAAGACTTCCATTGGCCAAAAGAGACGAAGCCGAGAAAATGATTCAAGAAATGAGCAAACAAGGAGTCATTGAGCCATCAAATAGTCTATGGACCTCGCCAGTAGTGCTCGTGAAGAAAAAGGATGGTTCTACAAGATTCTGTGTACATTATCGACTTCTGAATTCAGTCACTAAGAAGGATAGTTGTCCATTACCCAGAATAGATGACACCCTAGATACTCTCTTGGGGTCACGATGGTTTTCTACACTAGATCTGAAAGGTGGATACTGGCAAGTTGGAATGGATTCCGCAGATCGAGAAAAGACTGCTTTCTCGATAGGATCAGGGCTCTGGCAATTCACTGTGATGCCGTTTGGACTATGCAATGCTCCCGCTACATTTGAGAGGCTCATGGAAGCAGTTTTGAGAGGACTGACATGCAAACCTGCCTAGTGTATTTGGATGACGTAATCGTGGTAGGAAAATCATTTGAGGAACACTCGAAGAATTTAAGAGAAGTTTTCCAACGAATACGTGAGGCCAACCTGAAGCTGAGTCCTAAAAAATGTTATCTGTTCCGACGTGAAGTAAGATATCTGGGTCACATCGTATGGGACGTCACGGCAGACCCAGAAAAGATAACAGCTATTAAGGAATGGCCTATTCCCAAGAACAAGCATGAGATTAGAAGTTTTCTGGGCTTGTGTACCTACTACCGACGGTTTGTGAAACATCGCTAAGCCTCTAACTAAACTAACAGAAGAAGGCAAAGAATATTCCTGGAATGATGAGTGTCAGAGAGCTTTCGAACAACTGCAAGAAGCTCTTATCAGAGCATCAATTTTGGACTATCCGAGGCATGACGGAAACTTCGTGTTGGACACAGATGCCAGTAATACAGCCATTGGTGCTGTGCTCTCTCATATTCAAGGTTTTGTCAAATTTGGAGAGGAATTATTGCGTTACCAGAAGGGAACTGTTGCGAGTAGTGAAAGCCTGCGAACACTTTCATAAGTATTTGTATGGTCGCCGCTTTCTAGTTAGAACTGACCATGCAGCGTTGAAGTGGCTCCTGCAATGCCGTAATCCTGAAGGACAAGTGGCAAGATGGTTAGAACGTCTTCAGGAATATGACTATGACAACGAGCACAGGTCAGGAAAAGTTCATGGAAACGCAGATGCCTTATCCAGAAGACCGTGCAACTATAACTGCACCCACTGCTCGAAGATGGAAGAGAAGCTTTGCCCTATATGACGAACAACCGTAGAGAATGAGGAGTGGCAACCCGAACATATGAAACTGGCCCAAGAGAATGACCCATGTTTGAGAGTGGTCTTGGAGTGGATGCGCCGTAAGGAGAGGCCGTCTTGGCAGGATATAAGCTTACGAAGCCCTGAAGTGAAAGCGTATTGGAGCCAATGGGACTCTTTTGTGTTAAGAGATGATCTGCTGTATAGAACCTTTGAGTCTGAAGATGGTACCAGATTACAGCTAGTTGTGCCAAGAAGCAAAGTGCCGGAGGTACTACGTCAGCTACATGAAGGAGCCTCGGGTGGGCATTTTGGATTCACCAAGACTCTGCAGAAGGTTCGGGAGCGATTCTATTGGGTGAATTGCAAATAAGATGTGAGACAGTGGTGCCGTAAGTGTGACGTGTGTGCAGCCAGCAATGGACCACTTGGCAGAAAGCGGGCACCTATGAGGCAGTATAATGTTGGGAGTCCCATGGAGCGAGTTGCTGTGGATATTGCGGGGCCATTTCCTGAAACGGAAATGGGAAATGGGTTATTTCACAAAGTGGACAGAGGCGTACGCAATCCCTAACCAAGAAGCGTCGACCGTCGCCGAGGTGTTGGTGAAAGAATTATTTTCACGTTTTGGCGTTCCTCTTGAAATCCATTCGGACCAAGGAAGAAACTTCGAGTCAGCCCTGTTCCAAGATGTGTGCAGACTAATAGGTGCGAACAAGACCAGAACGACCCCTTTGCATCCTCAATCGGACGGAATGGTGGAGAGGATGAACCGAACCATGGGCAAGCACCTCTCTAAGGTTGTCTCAGAACATCAGCGAGATTGGGACCAGTACTTCCATTTGTTCCTGATAGCCTATCGGGCGGCTGTGAATGAAACAACTGGTCAGACTCCTGCTAGTTTAATGTTGGGGCGTGAGTTACGCCAATCCTGTGACCTGGAATTTGGCCGTAGACCTACAGTGGACAGTGTCGCAGGAGAAGGATATGTCGACCAATTGAGAGCCAGAATGGATAAAGTCCATGAGTTAGCCAGACAGAACATCCAGCTTGCCAGTGATCGAATGAAGCACCACTACAACATTCGATCAGCTGATGGAGTCTTCAACGTGGGGGACCTTGTTTGGCTGTATAATCCCCAACGACGTCGAGGCCTTTGTCTCAAACTCCAAAAGCAATGGGAAGGGCCATATGAAATTATGAAGAGGATAAATGACGTCATCTATCGTATCCGAAAGTTACCAAGGGGAAAACCTAGAGTGGTGCACATAAACCGACTCGCACCATACGCTGGATCGAACAACCAGGAGGAAGCACGAGTGGCTCTTCAAGAAAAGAACGTTTAGGAGCGAAATGTCAGTTTCAACGACTTCATGTCCAACTACGCAGATCGGAAGAAGGTCAGACTCGGTGTGACAGTTGAGGTTCAACAAGACCTTTTCAAACTACCAGCCGACGTTTCTATAGCCCATTGTGTAGCGGAGGATCTACGTATCAGCCGAGGAATTGCTCTGGTGTTTAAAAGGAAGTTTGGAAGATTGTATGAATTGTCAGCCCAACGACCAAGAGTAGGAAAAGTTCTGCGACTAGCAGATGGTAATCGGAACCTCTTCTATTTGGTTACGAAGAAGATGTCTAGAGGAAAACCCAGTTACAAGGACATCTGGCATGCACTGAAGAGCCTAAGGAATGAAGTCAGGAATTATGACATCAAGAAGTTGGGTCTTCCGAAAATAGGCTGCGGGTTGGATGGGCTTGATTGGAAGATTGTAAAGAGCATGATCGAATACATCTTCCAGGATGCTGGTGTGCAAATTACCATGTGTTGCTTCAATCCAAAAGGAGTGTACTCGGGAAAGACGATGAACTGTTACTTCTTCAACAAGGGTGTTTGCCTGGCAGGAACCAAGTGCAGATTCCGCCATGGAACGGAAATCCAGCAAGTTACTACCAAGGATGATTCTGATCGGGACGATCAGATGCTAAGGAGGGGGCAGTGTAACGTGAGAACTCACCCAAATAATAAAAGACACTCACACACACACACTATCACACAATAACATCCTGGGAATCCAGAAACATGGAGAATCTACTGATTTGGTCTATTCTAGACGAGAAGCTTCGAGATAGGAGGTTAAGTGAATATAAACAAACGGACCACGGTCAGTGACAGTGAGTAATAGTAGTCAGTCAGTGAATATAAATGTGTATATAGTCGTGTAGTTATTGGTATAAATAAATAAGTGAAAATAAATCGAACCCAGTTTTAATATAAATTCCCGTTACGCTATCAAAGATACATCTGTTGGTGTGGAAAGTTTTCAATACGAGATTTCTTTATTCTCCTTTTTAATTAACATAGCTCATGGCAACATGGCAATTTTTAATTTAGTTTTAGATCATCGGGAGTGATCAAGTTCAAAGATATCATAACCTCAACTTTCACAACTTTGATCACGATTATTTCAAAAACAGTAGTATAAGCAGTTTTAAACATTTATGGTTTTGGAAAATGCAATTTAAAATACATCGATTGGTATAAAAATCTTTTCTTATGGGCTGGCGTAGGTCATAGAGTAATAATAAAGATAGAGAGGCTATGATATAAAAGTTGTCATTGTTTATCGCCATCTATCCCTGAATTTTGAACTAACAATGAAATATAGTGGCGGAAAATTTTAAATACATTTTATATTTTATTTCTTAAAAAATATTTCTATTATTCTTTAAATCATATTTTCAATCAATTTCAAGGAATTCTTAATAAAGCTACATTTCATTGATAAGTTTTAATAAGAAATCAAGAAGTATAATCTCATGGCAAAATTAAACAACAATTTTTATAAGCTTTTATTTATAAGATAATTATACATATAAATTATAACACATAATCTCTACATTCTCATAAATAGAAAAATATTAACCTTTTAAAGTACAATATCGAAAATATGAACATAATCTTTTTATAAACATTGTGAATGGATAATAAAATTGAGAAACTACCATATTCAGACAATGTAATGATCTTTTAATTCATTTTGTACTTATTATCTATCCTTATGATGTCTTTCTACCATGCATGTTTGACAAAATAATACAGCTGTATAAATAACGAAAAATGTGAGCCCGTGTGAATTCGTTACTATATAATTTAATGCTCGTTACAAATGTATCGTTAGTCGTTTATTTGGAATCATCGTAAGGAATAATTGCAAATCGAAAATGAATGGGTATTTTATATAATTTTCAGCACAATACAGTAGTTACTTGCATATTTATGACGGGATGTATTTGTAAGATTTAGGGCCGATTTCGTAATTAAATTTAATCTCCTATTAATTTTAATTCAACATTAAAAATTCTATACAATTTTTGATTGGACGTATAATTCAAAATTACTTAAAAAATAAGAAAAATAAGGTGACCGGCGTTATTAAAAAATGCACTTTTTATTCCGTAAATTGAAGAATTAACTATTCTCGCATTAGGGATTCATTATGAAATCGGTCCTAATGACTATATTTGAAACTCTGTAACAATCAAACTAAATATATATTTTACCTAACCATTATAAGAAATAAAATATCAAATTAGCAACAAATATACAATGAAAATAAACAAAATAATCCTTTACCTTATTTAACTTAGGTACAAATTCACAGCCTACTAACAAAAATTAATATAAACCACAACAATTTTCAGTCAGAAGTAAATCTTTAAAATATTAAAATCAACAAAATTTAATAAACAAACCTTTTTATAATTGTTAAAAGACCTTGCGTGTTCAGGAACCTTCGATTATTAATTATTAGGTATTTGACCAGATTTGAGAAAAGAAATAAGTAAATGACGATTATACTTTTGTTTTCTTGGAAGTAAGATTGTTAAAAAGTATTCGGTGAGTTGATATTTTATTTATTTATAATCTGATATTATAGTGCCACCGTATAGGTATTTTACAGGATTTGACACTACAAATTTTAAACTTGCTACCTGTATAGAATATCAAAACAATACCAAATTCCAAAAAGTAATTATTTTTTATTATGCATGAATGATGGCTTTGTTATTCCAGGACAGCTTGAGGGTTCTCCAGAAAATTTCTTCTTCGGTTGCCTTCGAGATCTTTTGCTGGAGATGAGTTCCTCCTCCCTTCACCAATCGACTCAATCCAGCACTTTTAAGGAATATTCAATAATTCAATACCTATACCAACGAACATTAAGTTAAGTTGTGAGTATATCAATTGATTACTAACCTAATAATTCAACAGGTTCCATATTGGTTGATGGAACTAGTGAGCCAGCATGCTCTCGCTCAAACGTATGCTTTTTTAAAATCGATCTTCGGTGGCAGAAGAGGTCTGTTAATATTGGTAAGCTCACTTCTAAGCTCTCTGGTCTTGAACAAACAGTATTGATTCTGAAAGAAAACTTTTTGGACTCGATATCTATTCAGATTAAATAGTTGCTCACCTTTAAAATTTCCATGAAGTTTATATCTTACTGTGATCTCCTGTAGAAATTTGTTGAAAATGTTGCTCTCCAATCTTCTGCAACCTGTAATTCCAGTGATCAAAATTGAAAAACATACATTATAAAAATATATATGAAGAACTTACAGTGCAAGTGTAATGTTGGGTCAAGTTATTGAAACCTTTCTTATTAAAACATAAAATATCTTCTTTGGAAATGTTTACGCTAACATATAAGGAATTTTTGACATCTAGGTCCGCTAAATCTCCTAAAATTCGTGGAAACCCATTCCATTTGAGGATTTTCACTTTTACGACGAGGCACTCAATACTCACGAGTGCAGGAAAAAGTCAACAAGAAAAAGAAGAATGGGCAAGATTTTGGACTAAAATAAATAGCAACCGTAAACATGACAAACTATCCACGTTACACTGCCCCTTTCTTAGCTCTGATCGTCCCGATCAAACGTCACCTCAGTCCCTTTGTACGGTGAATGTCTGTCGATATGAACCACTTTTATTTTACTGCGTGAGGATTTCTGAATCCTATATACTACGTCGTTTATCCTCTTCATAACGGTATATGGTTGTTATTCGTTTTAGTATTTAATTGTTCTAATTCCTTATTAGCCTTTGTTATTTCATGTATTCAATTCAATTCAATAATTTATTCTAGAATTAGTAGATTTATTCTCGAACCTTCCAGAAACAATCTGGCTGTTTCAAAATTCAAAACATTAGCCTGGCCAGGATTAAAATGGCCGTCGAAAATTGACAGATATATGAAATCACTATTGGAATATGACATTGACTGATGACATAATTTAAGCCTGGCCAGGCTAATGGTTTGTATTTAGGAACAGGCTGAATATGTGAGGTACACTTTGTTACAGTGTTGTCAGTTTGACATACGCCTAGAAAAATCAAAGAACATTCTCTATGAATGTCATTTCAAAATTCAAATATATAAAGCCGTGTCGATCACGGGTCAGGCAGTCAGTTTACTGAATCATTAGGAGTCATAAGTCGATAGTAGTTGAAACGCGATAGTCGAAGTAACAAGTTATGACAGTTGTACTAGTACGGAAGGTAGTGTACGAGGTGTTTAAAATAAAAGTTTTAGAAACAGTCTTCTAACTTTGGTGTATTACGCGAGTGAACTCACCCCGCAACCGTTTAGCACAGCGTTAAACGTTACAATATCTTACACAAAACTAATCACAAATATGAGTTTCTTCTCATTCTGCCATCAAAAGATCTCTCTTTCTCTCTCTAGGTTATTGTTGACAGCTAACATACCTGCATGGGAAATAGATTTTTCTGAGTCTTTTTTATTTTTCACTCCAATATGTATATTATGACCGGTCCTGGATTGTATTGGAGATAATTTTCATTAAATTCAATAGCTTGTGATACATTTTGTAGATTAGTATCATTGTATAATAGTGATGGTACCTATACATAAATTTTTCACAGATATCCATCTTAATTATTTAAGCATGTTAATAATTGGTGTAACTCTTGGTACCTTCAATATACTTCTCATAGCTCTGTTTTGCTGTTTCTGTAGTCGGTCCAACTCATTCTTATTAGCATTATATATTATTGATGCACAATTCGTAAGATTGTAGATTCCTATTTTTTATTTCACCCAAAATCAGGAATTTAGATTTATCACTATTAAGTTTCTATGTGTTAATGTTGCACCACAGACTTATCCTGCAAAGTTCATTGTCTAAAGTGTCTATAAGGTCATCTATGTTACTAGAACAGTAATATATTGGGCTGTCGTCTGCAAACAGGTGGATTTTACATATGGTTGTCTCTTTGAAAATGTCGTCCATATAGAGGAGGAAGAGTACTGGCCCAAGTGTACTGCCTTGTGGTACTTACTCTGTTATTATTTATCAGTTCAGAGGAAGTGATGTTGTTGACTGCAGTCACCTGTTTTCTGTCATGAAGATAGTTTTCATACCAATTTAGAATTGTACTGGTTATGCCATAGTTTTTCAACTTCAAAAGTAATGTTTTTCTATCTACGGTTTCAAAAACTCACCTTAAATCAAGAAAAACTGTTACGATCATGTTGTTTCTATCCATCCACCTCTTTCAGTTGATTAAGACATTTTGTATAGCAGTTTCCCAACTATGTCCAGATGTAAAGTCTGACTGATTTTCTGACAGAATATTTCTGCTATCAATGTACTCAAGTAACTGTATATGACAACTCTCACCATTAATTTCTCTATTGTAAGTAATGTGTTGATGGGTCTCAAGTTACTGGCTTTGTTGGAGTTTTTTACTTTTGGGACTAGAACTATAGTCGAAACTTTCATCAGGGATGGAAATGTGCCGGTCTGTAAAGAACTGTTTACAAGCTTCAATAATGGATCTTTTATATTCTTTTCAAAATGTTTGCTGTGATATCATCATTACTTCCTTAATTTTTCATTGTGAACGATATATCATGTAATTTTCTTATATTCTAGATATCAATTGGAATTCATTCAAGTTATTATAATGGTTGGATTGTTATGATTTGAAATTTCATTTGGCTGCTCATCATTTATTTATTCAATAATTTCGTTGATACTATCAATGTAATATGCATTTAGTCTCTCTGGAATCATATCGATATCATCTACTTCCTCCTCGTTGTTGATTTGTACTGAAGTAATTTTTGTAGTTTCTTTCGCTACCAAAAGTGGTTTGAGAGTTTTCCTCATTCGTTTTGAATCTTCTTTGCAGTGGTCAATTTTTTCCTGATAAAATCGCTGCTTTTGTTCTCTTAGCACATTATTTCGGGCTTGTTTGTAGCTCTAGAAAAGGTTCGCTTTCCGCATGCATATGTAAAAGTTAATGAAAACGGCGAATTTTTAACAACAATTCTTAACACAAAGGCAATTCCAAAATAAATATATATATATATATATATATATATATATATATATATATATAACCTAAACAACATTTTTCTATTAACAATCTTAACGAATACGAACACGACATACAACAAGACAAAATTCCTGAAATACGAAATCAATTTCGATTAGAGCATTTAAACAATGAAGAATCAGAGCTTATAAAAAAATCTGAATTTTCAGAATTATTTTACCTCGAAGGAGACAAACTGACTTTAACGAATGAAATTAAACATTATGTTAAAACTAATTCCGTTTCACCGAGTCATATAGGTATCCTCAAATATACAAAGATGAAGTTAAATCCCAGATCAATAAAATGCTTGATCAAGGCCCTATTAGAACTTCATGTTCACCTTTTTCATCTTCAGTTTGGGTCGTCCCTAAGAAAAGAGATGCTTCAGGTAAACAAAAGTGTAGAGTACTTGTAGATTATCGTAATCTCAACGAAATCACAATTAGCGACAAATATCCGCTGTCAAATATTTCAGACCTCTTAGATCAACTTATTGGCAAATGTCAATATTCTTCTACCCTAGACTTAGCTTCTGGGTTTCACCTGATCGAAATTGATCCACAAGATATTCAGAAGACCGCTTCTTCATTCGAGAATGGATATTTCGAGTCCGTATGAATGCCTTTCGGTCTCAAAAATTGCCCTTCAACTTTTCAGAGAGTAATGGACAATATATTACTCGGTATCAAAAATGAGCGTTGTCTAGTTTATATGGATGACATTATTGTATATTCCCTATCCATACATGAACATACTAACAGACTACCTGACGTTCTTACTAAAATCAGACATGCAAATTTGAAAACCCAACGGGATAAGTGCGAATTCCTCCGCAAGGAAGTTACCTATCTAGAACATCTTGTTACTAAAGATGGTGTCAAACCAAACCCATCTAAGGTTGAATGTATCATACATTTTTCAAAACCTAAGAACCAAAAAGATATAAAATCCTTTCTAGGTTTAGCCGTTTACTACCGAATATTTATCGAAAACTTCGCTAGAATTTCAAAACCACTAACCAGACTTCCCAAAAAAAAGTTCCATTCGATTTTGTTTCCGACTGTAAACAATCATTTGATGGATTGAAACAAGCCCTTATCTCTAACCCAGTGCTCATATATCCAAACTTCGAAGTGCCTTTCATTCTCACAAGAGACACAAGCGCTTTTGCTATTGGTGCCGTAGGTACTTTCTCAAGGAATAAGTGTAAATTGTCCCCATAGCTTATGCATCAAGAACTCTTTGCAAAGCAGAAACAAAATACTCCACCATTGGAAGAGAATTATTTGTAATTGTTTGGGCAGTTAAACACGTTAGACCCTACATCTTTGGAAGAAAATTCACTTTAAGCACAGACCATTGTCCCTTAACTTGGCTTTTTTCAGTAAAAGATACAGGTAGGCGATTAGTAAGATAGAGACTAAAGCTCGAAGAATACGACTACGAGATTAAATACAAACCCGGAAATATAAACAAAAATGGAGGTACACTTTACTGCATTAAAGTTTACCTTATCAAAAATTTATTAAAATTCCAATCTGAATACAATCTAACACCTTATTCTACTTTTGCTTCGAATGAAAACCTAGACGAAGATATCCCAGAAGATCAAAAGAACAATCCGGAATATCTAGAAAGCATGTAAAAAGAATTTGATACATTTGTGAATTTATACAAGACTAAATCCCTTCTGTACTATTCGAAAATAGGATCAACTGACGGGTAATTATTAGATAAGAATAATAAAAATAACCTTACATATTTTAGACGAAACCAACTGAACGATCTTCAAGAAAAAAATATTGATAATATTTTTGAATTGAACTACGACTTCGAACATATTAAATGTGAAAAATAGAAAAATTTTTATAATAACAGCAATAGCATATAATCCAGATACAGTAAATGAATATTTATTTGGATCCCTTTTCAAAGATCGAGACCTTCTCCAGGACAATCATACTTTGTTTAGACTAGTATTGATTTAGCCATACTAGAAATTTTATTATTTATTACTTCTGACAAACAACTCAAATATATATATATGTATATATATATATATATATATATATATATATATATATATATATATATATATATGTTATATAACATTCCATATGAACAATGTAAAGTTCAAGGACATCATCCCATTTTTCCATAATACTTGGTAGCAGGCCTAAGCATCACGCCACTACCATTTCCAAGGATAATACAGTGAACCGAAGTTCCCAAGAAAACGCTGACGGAACATCACGCCACCACCATCATCCGATGTGCTCAAATGGCCTACGTGACTTTACCACATATATCAGCACTATTTTTTATATAAATAAGTAAAATTGTAATTATAGAATTAACTCACTTTAGTAAGGACAAGACTATGTCCAAATTTGTAATCATTTTTATAAAATATTATATTATAATTAAATAAATTGTTTTTAAAAACTTAAAAGTCAAAAAGCAAATATAAAAATTAGTGTCAGAAGTGGGATATCCTCTACATATTCAGAAAACGGAAATCCTAACTGAATGTGGTGGTTCCCAAACCTTAAAGAAGATAAAGAACAAAAGCCAACATAGCCAGCCAACCAACCCTTTGTAGACGGTCTCTCCAACGTCGGGAACACGTGAATACCAACCTGCCGGAGCAAAGCTTGTGGAGGCGGATTGCAGCTACAAATGTGGAGATCGCTGTAAGTCTCGCACTATTAGTTTATTTTTATTAGGAACAGTTCTTTTTCCTAATACATTATCAAATTTTTATTCACATTGATTGTTGTTAACATTTTATGAGATTAAGAAATAATAAAATCACAATGCCTAACGACGGTCAAGCAAACGATAACAACGAAAATAGAACAGTCGAACCGTATAAGTTGAGTGAGATATTTTCGGTCGTGCCGGAATTTGATGGCAACCAAATCTTCTTAAACACTTTTATCATGTACTACGGCTTACAATATGGCCGTAGGAAATCAGAAACCATTACTTATTTTACATATCAAGAATAAACTGCGTGGCAGAGCTACAGAGCTAATAAATTCAAGGAATCCTGCAACTTGGATTGAAATTAAAAGATTGCTAGAAAGTAATTTCGGTGATGCAAGAGATCTCGCATCATTGATTCAAGACTTACAAAGAATGAAACAGCTATCGAATGATCGAATGAATCGCCTCTCACTTTTATAACGCGACTCCAAACCCATGAAGCAAAGATGTATGCTTCAATAAACAAACAAGAATATAGTCAAGAAGAAAAAACTGCTCAGACTCGTTTAGCCCAATCTATGGTCTTGAATACATTACTTACCGGTCTTGATCCTAAAATAGGTCAAATTGTTCGTGCTAGTGATCCTACAGATATTCTTAGTGCTACTAATAGAGTCCGTAGGGAACTGCAGTTGAATTACTTTGAATCTAAAAAATTTAATAACCCCAATAAGAATAGCAATATTCCACAGAAAAAACCCAATCAGCCTCTTCCATCGAAGCAATGTTCTAATTGCAAACGTATGGGACACAATTCCAATGAATATAGACAAAGACAATTTTCCCAAAGTCAAAACTATCAATCAAATTTGCAACAACAACAAATCAGACCAAGTTTTCCACAACAGTCTCAACAGCCAAGACAACAACTTCAGTGGAACTTCCAACCTAATCCAATGTTTCGAAGAGATCAGCCTAGCGTGATTAGACAAAACCCTAATATAGGCAATTTAAGACCCTCAGTCGTACAGCCTAATCCTAATTATAATAAGTTCCAACAAAACGGAACCTATCATTTCAATTACGAACAAGATCCTAACTCAGATTGTTATGATCCATATGAAAACGAAACTTCTTATAATTTTTCGAGTGAAGATCAATTATCTCAAGATCTCTATTATCATGATCCAAGTGTCCAACCAAATTCGGATTTTCAAGAAGGCCCGCCTTCGTCGTCGGAGTCTCCAGACGAGAATCCAGAAATAAAAAACACTCAAGCCCAAATTCAAACCATGAATCTGGACGACTTCAACCCGAACCTCAACTTCCCCGAACAGAACTTCATCTAAATTCTCTACTTTCAGTCAAATCGAAAAATCTGTATTACATTGCCGACACTTCAAAATCATTTAAATTCCTAATCGACTCAGGAGCAGGACTTTCCATCTTTAAACCTAATGCATGTCGAAATTTTCCTCAAAGATTTTCAGAAAACGTTATGATCCAGGGAATAACAGATCAAAAAATCAATATAAATGAATCTACCCTAGTTCCTTTCAATTTCAAAGACCCTCATAAAGTTTACATATGTAATTTAGATATTGATTTTGATGGAATTCTCGGAACCGATTTTTTGGATCATTACGAATGTATAGTAGACTTGAAAAATAAAGAACTGATAACAAATTTTAAGAAATTACCCTTATTTAAAGTAAACGAAAATTCAAATGTACAATCGGAAAGTAGAACTAGTCATCTGAATTCAAACACTATATCTATAGATGCTCGCACTGAACAAGTTTTCAAACTCAAGTGTGGCCTCTCTAATACTGATGCAATATTATCTGCTAAAGAAATAGATAAAGTGCGCCTTCCAAATGCTCTCGTTAAAGTTAACGAGAAGGGCGAATTTTTCACTACCATATTAAATCCGAACGCAATTAATAAAACAATCGACCTCTCAGAAATCGTGCTAGAACCAATTCAGCATGTTTCTATTAACAGTCTCAATGAATATGAACACAATATTGAAGCCAATAGAATTCCCGAAATTAGAAATCAGCTTCGCTTAGAACATCTAAATCAAGAAGAATCAGAAATGATTACCAATCTTTGCCTTGATTATGCCGACATATTCTACCTTGAAGGAGACAGACTTACATTTACGAACGAAATAAAACATACGATCAAAACTAATTCAGACAAACCTACATACACGAAATCATACCGATACCCTCACGTGCATAAAGAAGAAGTTAAAAGCCAGATAAATAAAATGCTCGACCAAGGAATAGTTAGACCATCAAACTCACCATTTTCATCACCTGTCTGGGTTGTTCCAAAGAAGATGGATGCATCTGGGAAACAAAAGTGGAGAGTAATAATTGTAGACTACAGGAAGCTTAATGAAATGACCATAGACGATAAGTATCCATTACCAAATATCTCGGATCTTCTGGACCAGCTGGGAAAATGCCAATACTTTTCTACACTTGAGCTCGCCTCTGGATTTCATCAAATCGAAATCGACCCAAAGGACATTCAAAAAACCGCATTTTCAGTCGAAAACGGACACTACGAATTCGTCAGAATGCCATTTGGATTGAAGAACGCTCCATCAACTTTCCAAAGAGTGATGGACAACATCCTGTTGGAAATTCAGAACGAAAGATGCTTGGTCTATATGGACGATATAATTGTGTACTCCCCATCGATCCATGAACACATAGACAGACTGACAGAAGTCTTTAAAAGACTACGACAGGCAAATATGAAAATTCAGTCCGACAAATGTGAGTTCCTTCGTAAAGAAGTAGCTTACCTTGGCCACTTAGTAACCAAAGACGGTGTCCAACCCAACCCATCGAAAGTTGAGTGTATATTGAATTTTCCGCAACCGAAAAATCAAAAAGAAATAAAATCATTTTTAGGTTTAGCAGATTACTATCGAAGATTTATACAAAATTTTGCTAAGATTTCCAAGCCACTTACTAACTTACTCAAGAAAGATATACCTTTTGATTTTGATTCGGACTGTAAGAAATCTTTCGAAAATCTGAAAGAAGCACTAACATCCACCCCTGTTCTTATATACCCAAATTTCGAGGAAACATTTGTTCTTACCACCGACGCTAGTAATTTCGCCATTGGAGCTGTTTTGTCCCAAGGACCAATCGGAAAAGATCTCCCGATTGCGTACGCTTCCAGGACCCTTTGTAAGGCCGAAACCAAATATTCAACAATCGAAAGAGAACTTTTAGCGATTGTTTGGGCCGTAAAACATTTCCGACCATATCTTTTTGGCCGAAAATTCACCCTTATTACAGACCATCGACCTCTATCATGGCTCTTTTCAGTTAAAGATACTGGCAGCCGTTTAGCTCGCTGGAGATTGAAATTAGAGGAATACGAGTACGAAATTCAATATAAACCGGGAAAAATCAACAAGAACGCGGATGCCCTTTCCAGAATCAAAATTAACCATGTGAAAGATTTTTCAAAATTTCAAGATGAATCACAATTAACCCCTTATCGAACTCTCATTACAACTGAATGCGATGACGAGACAAATGAAGAAACAAATTTAGAAGATAACAATAGGATGTACGAAGAATTTGATACTTTCGTTCAACTCTATAAGACTAAATCTCTGATAGACTACTCGAAAATAGAATTTTCTAACGGTCAAATTTTTGATAAAAGTAAAAAAAATATTATTAGTTTCTTCAGGCAAAACGAATTAACGGATATTAACGAAAAAATTATAAACGATATTTTTGAAGACAATCTAGATTTCGTACATCTAAAGATTAACGTCGCACCTAGCAAGACAGTTAAAAATAGGAAATATTTTCTTATTGCCCTACCATACTCTCCAGATACAGTTAATGAATATCTATTCGGAGCACTGTATAGAAGCCAAGATCTTCTATCGCCAAACGAAACATACTGCATAGATACGAACGTAGATTTACCAGTTTTAGAAGTTTTATCTTTCATCAACGCTGAAAAAGAAATCAAATTCAAAGTTTTCCAAAATATCACTCAAACACCAACCGAAGATCAAATACCATTGATTCTTGATCAATATCACAATGGCAAAACGAACCTACACAGAGGTATCAACGAAACAATTAGAAGGATAAAAGAGAAATACAACTGGAATGGTCTAACTAGAGACGTAGAAAAATTTATCAAAAACTGCGAAATTTGTCAAAGAAACAAAACATGCCGTAAAAACCTCGACCGACCGCTGGTTATCACCGAAACACCAAAGACCCCTTTCGAGCGAGTAAACATCGATATCCTAGAAATTCCAACAAGAAACTATGCGTTAACTATTAGAGATGAGTGGACAAAATTTAGTCAAGCTTATCCAATAGAAAACAAATCCGCCAAATCAGTCGTTAATACGCTCATGGTCTACTTCCAACACTATGGTACACCATTGCGGATCCATTGTGACTATCGCAGAGAATTTGACAACGCCCTACTGAAAGACCTTTGCACATTGTACGATATTAAACTTACATACTCCAGTGTAGCACACCCTCAATCAAACGGATCAGTTGAAAGATTCCACTCGACTCTGATGGAAATGATTCGAGTTCACATAGCAGAACACCCTCACGAAGATCCGTTTAATATACTACCGTACGCAGTTATCTGTTATAATAACTCCACGAATAAGACACACGGATTCACTCCATATGAACTTGTCTTCGGACACTGTTCCAGTAGACCTCCTGAGAAATACTACAATGAGAAAGAGCTAATTACAAAATACGTAAGAGATTTGAATAATCGTCTCTCTCATTTTTACAAATTAGCCAGAGCCCGAACAGAAAAACAAAAGGAGAAAGCCAAACTTCGTTTTGATAAACATGTTCACGATAACATTCAAAATTTTAACATAGGTGATAAAGTTTATATCAAAGAATCGCAAATAAAAAATAAACTCGCAAACAAATTCAATGGACCCTTTGAAATTTTAGAAATCCATAATAATTCAGCAGTATTACTAAACCCTAATACTAATCAAAAATCTAAAATCAACTTTGATCGCATGAAACTATGCTCTGAGATCTAATTGGTTTCAGGTACTTCGTAATGGTCACAACGGCCTTCTGTCAATACCAAATAGAACCAATAAACAACACCCTTGGATTATTTTATAATGACGAAAGCCGAATATTCATTTCAAACGACAAATGGACACTTCTTGTACACAAAAATATCGGGACTACTAATTGCCTTTGAGAACAACAACAGAATACTCGACATAGTACACAAGACTCTAAAGCCAGACTATCATTCTATGAACTCATTCCACTCAGATGTAAGGACTCATGTTAATCTTTTAACACAGATTTCGAGAACAATCAAAGAAAAATTTAATGAAGTGATAATTGACACTAAACGCAATAAACGAGGAATTATAGACGGAATTGGTAGTATATTCAAGGCTATAACAGGTAATTTAGATGCAGCTTATGGCGAATTTTATACCAACAGCATATACAAAATACAGACCGACCAACATCAAATCGAAAACCTATTAAAGAATCAAATATCAGTATCCACTTCTCTAATCAAAACATTTAACGAATCCATTCAAAACTTAACTATTGATAGAAACATTTTCAACGATAATATAGGTAAAATTGAGAGAGCAGTTCATCAGCTGAATGATAAGCTAGCTATAGTCGAAGCCAAACTCAGTTTCTTCGAGATATGTGAAAAACTCATGGAAAGCTATTTAGTAATTGAGGACAATTTGAACGATATTCTGAATGCCATAACTTTTGCACCATTGAAGATAATCCATTCATCTATAATCACTCCTAACAGTCTTATTCTTGCCCTTCAGGAAATCTCTCAAAACCTTGTTAGAAATAATTTGCCATTACCTGTAAAAATTTCAAAAGTTGCTTTATACCTAGAGATAATAGAACTTCAAGCCTATCAACAGGAAAATAATATTGTATTCATTTTAAAGATTCCCCTTGTGGAACAACAATTATATACTTTATATTATTTATATCCAATACCAATATTAGACAAGAGAACTGGATTACATCATATACTTTCAATTTCTCAGAAATATATCGCGAGAAATGATGATTCTTAATGTACATTCCCGTTAAGGACCCATCAAATTGTAAGGAGTTGGGCTCACATAAGAAATTGTGTTCGAACTTGTATGCCTACCCAATAGACAATAACGCTATATGCGAAGCCCAGTTGTTGAAAAACCGCTAAGAAGTACCAGAGATATGTAATAATGTGATAATTTACAGTCGAGGATACAATGTTCACAAATTAAGAAACAATGTATGGCTTGTCATAATATCAGAACCATTACAAGTAACACTAAATTGCCCTAACTCGAATACAAAGACTTTGCTACTTTATCAAAATTCAATTATCAAGTTTCAATCCGAATGTCAAGTGTTCATAGGAATCACAAAAGTTCAAGCCGACAACCAGAAGTTTACGGACTTATCCGATAATCCACATCCAGTGATTATCCCCTACGAGTGTTGCAACCACCTTCCAAGCAAAATCCAACTTCCAAAACTAGATGCCCTGAAATTAAATGAAATCAATATGGAAGAAATCAATGTTGCGAACCATAAGCTCCAACAGTATTCAAGAGACTTGGACCATTTGATAAACGAACCATTCATATCTAGGAATATATCATGGATCACATATCTAACAATTAGTATCATTTGTGTGCTTTCCGGCGCATATGTTACAGTTAAACTTCTAAGAAAATTCAAACCAAAGTCTCAAAAGAAGCCCTTAACCCCTTTGAGGAGAATTGGAAGTTTCTTCCCAAGAAGAAGACCAAGTCTACAAGTTCCCGAGGAAGAAAATGACGTTCACATGACCGAACACATCAGTCTTGCTTAAAAGTTGCTGCATAGCACCAACTTTTCAATAATGAGGGGAGCTGTTATATAACATTCCATATGAACAATGTAATGTTCAAGGACATCATCCCATTTTTCCATAATACTTGGTAGCAGGCCTAACACGGTTCCCATGGTCCAATTTCGGCGCCATATTTCCTAGACGCTGATAAAGCATCACGCCACTACCATTTCCAAGGATAATACAGTGAACAGAAGTTCACAAGAAAACGCTGACGGAAAATCACGCCACCACCATCATCCGATGTGCTCAAATGGCCTACGTGACTTTACCACATATATCAGCACTATTTTTTATATAAATAAAATATAAAGTAAAATTGTAATTATAGAATCAGTTATTCACTCACTTTAGTAAGGACAAGACTATGTCCAAATTCATCATTTTTATAAAATATTATATTATAATTAAATAAATTGTTTTTAAAAACTTAGAAGTCAAAAAGCAAATATAATATAATATATATATATATATATATATATATATATATATATATATATATATATATAAAATAGAGGAGGATGATTTAATTTTAAGAAATTTTTATTTTGTCAAATGTCTTAAGTGTTAATTGTTTTCCGTCCATATGGGCGAAGGAAATCCTATCTTTGTTTTTGCTCGTTTTATATATATATATATATATATATATATATATATATATATATATATATATATATAATGGAGATGCTCTACACCTTTGTGCTTTTATTTAGTTGGACACAACCACCACTAGAAGCGGATCACGTGATTTCAAGCTTGTTAGCTTTCATCAGCGCCACATAAGTGGAAGCTGTATCCAACTAGACAAAAGCAACTGGAAGATAGTCGGAATTTACCAGACCAGATCTACCAGCGGGACACAATTCGCGCCACCTAGGTATCGAGAGCCTAATTACGTTTAACGTAAGGATATGTGTAAATTGAAGATTTCTATTTCATAAATGAAGGAATATATAATATATAATAATGGAGATGCTCTACACCTTTGTGCTTTTATTTAGTTGGACACAACCACCACTAGAAGCAGATCACGTGATTTCAAGCTTGTTAGCTTTCATCAGCGCCACATAAGTGGAAGCTGTATCCAACTAGACAAAAGCAACTGGAAGATAGTCGGAATTTACCAGACCAGATCTACCAGCGGGACACAATTCGCGCCACCTAGGTATCGAGAGCCTAATTACGTTTAACGTAAGGATATGTGTAAATTGAAGATTTCTATTTCATAAATGAAGGAATATATAATATATAATAATGGAGATGCTCTACACCTTTGTGCTTTTATTTAAAAGCACAAAAGCACAAAGGTGTAGAGCATCTCCATTATTATATATTATATATTCCTTCATTTATGAAATAGAAATCTTCAACTATATATATATATATATATATATATATATATATATATATATATATATATATATATAAAACTGCGAAATATACCAGAAAAATTAAGCATATAGGAAAAATCTCGACAGACCACTCGTAATAACAGAGACTCCAAAAACACAGTTCAAAAGTATCATTATAGCCATATTAGAAGTCCCTAACAGAAATTAAGCTTTAACAATACGCGATGAACTCACAAATCTCAGCCAGGCTTACTCTATCAAAGAAAAATCTGCAAAATCAGTGGTTACCCTTCTTTATATTTTCAACATTATGGCACTACCTATGGATACATTCCGATTATGGCAGAGAGTTTGATAATTCTCTACTTAGAGACCTCTGTACATTGTATTTTATAAAGTTAACATTAACTTATGGTTTAGGTATGGTATAGGTACTTCAAGTAGACCACCAGAGCAGCTAGACAATGACAAAGAATGAATAACAAAATATGTTAGAGAATTCAATTATTTTACTTAATTCTAATACTAATCAACAAACAGAAGTTAATTTCGACCGTATGAAAACATAAAAACTAAAATGTTTTCAGGTACCTCCTACTGGTCAATATGGCCGTTTGCTATTTCAAATTGATCATATAAGCAACACAATACGAGTCTTTTATCACGATGAAACCAGAATTATCATCTCCAATGACAAGTGGACTCTACCGTCTACCAGTAAACAAGAACATTTTAAGACTTTTAGCTGCATTGAAAACAACAACAAAATTTTAGACACTATACGTAATACTTCGAAACCAGATTATCACGCCATGAATATTTTTCGTTCTGACCTACAGACATCCGTATACTTACTAACACTAATATCCAAATCCATACAAAAGAAGGAAGATAATTAATAAACATTATAGAAAGCGTAGGTATTTAAAACAATAACAGGCACCCTAGATGCTACAGATGGTGAAAACCTTGGTAAGAATCAGATTTCAATATCATCCTCTCTAATTAGAACTTTCAACTAAAAAAAACAAAATTTATGAATTGATAGAAAAATATTTAATTACCATATTTATAAAATTGAAAGAGCAATTCACGCTATTAGCAGCCAATTTAAAATTGTTGAAGCCAAACTTTTTAGAAATACGCGAAAAATTAATTGAGAGTTATTTCATTATTGAAGATAATTTAAATGAAATTATAAATGCAATAACATTATCAAGATTGAAAATAATTCATTCTTCAATTATTTCACCACAAATTTAGTATTAGCTCTCCAAGAGATACCACAAAACCTTGTGAGGAATAATCTCCAGTTACCAGTAAAATCTCTAAAATTGCACAATACCTTCTATTAATAGAGCTTTAAGCATACCTATCAACAAGATAACCTGATTGTCTTGTATTTTGAAAATACCTTTAGTTGAACAACAACTTTATACTCTATATCACCTGTTTCCTATTCATAATCTTTCAATTAGTCATAAGTACATTGCGCGAAATGATGATTCTCTGTGAAAATTTTGAAAAAACTCAAAGGGCAAAAAGAAGAAAATCCTCCACCTTCAAAAGAATTACAAGTCTACTTCCGAATAGAAGACCTAACATTGAAAATAATGAAGTAATTGAAATTCCTCCCATTGGAATATCCAATCTGCCTTAAAAGTTACTGTATAGCACCAACTTTTTATAAATGATTGGAGCTGTTATATCAACCTATATTGACTTTACAACAATCTGATGACAGTGGTGCATATAGTGGAAGGTGGGGACAGTTGTTACAGGGAGTAGTTGTTACTACAGACTCTAATGACAGTGGCGACAAACGTGCTTAAGCTCCGCGCCGTCCGCCATGAACAGGCAATTTCAAATAATAATCCGCATATGTTGCAACTCAGATTCAACAAATACATTTATTTTATAGTGGCTAGAAGACCCTACAGTGACTTTATACTTGTATAGTCACTGTAGAAGACCCCATTTTGCTTTAATATATCTCTCAGGTCAATTCCCAAATTTAGGAATTTGTTTGAAATCAGATGAAATGAAGTAGGTAGAAACATGGTGATATTGGTGAAAGAAATGATCCAGAATTGACTTAACGAAATGAAAAACGGATAGGTAATCTTGTTAAATTTTTATTATTATTACAAAATCCTACAGATTACTAATTAGACCTTCCATAAAGCATATCCAGCCAACGTAATTTAGAAGTTTTAGCTCTTTACTTAAATACATCAGCTCATACTATATCAAATTCTCATGCAAATCAATATTCACATCGACGGGGGAGTCACTTTCTGTCAAGCTTGTATCCTGTTCTTCAGTTTCAAAAACTTCTGCGGCACCTATAATAACAAACATGTATTAATTAACAATTGCGCAGATAAAATAAAAACGGTGGTGTTATTAATTAATTCTGTCTAAAATAAATAAGACAATTATGATAATAAAACGCTCTTCCATTAAATAATATTTGTGATAAATCAATTATTCGTTTTGAATGAATATCGTTCTTACATGAAACTGCTGTACTGGCCAACATTCCATCACGTGAAGCAGATGGTTGTGGTACCCAGCTTCACCTTCACCTGTAACTGGACTTCAACTGGATCTTGGGATTCACCTTCAACGTTATTAAAGAATGTTGATATTGTTGTTAACCTTTCTTAACGAGGAGGTTTGACCTACTTTTGGCGGTAGACTGCTTTTTTGGTGGGGAAAATTGAAGATTGTAGGAACAGCATTAATTTTCAATTTTCGCGTCCATCCTCACGAGTCTTTTCCCACATGTCAGGAGCAAAATACACCTTCAGTTTCATGAAATATCAGTTATTATTCATGAGAAAGATAATACAATAAGTAAAAGTCGGGTTTCCTAGAAAGCTCTATCATAATGTGACAGAAATTTTCTATTCCCACTGCTATCTCTCTCTCGAGAGAAGTAGGTAGGTACATGATAGATACATTCTACACACCTGTACCTTTCTTGACAGTTCTCATCATAAATTACTAGGAAATCAGACCTTTGATCACTTGATATCACACAAAATTGTAGACTAACCTCAAATAAACAGGAATAATGCATAGAACTCCACGTACATATCCCTTTTCATTTTTGTTAACCACTGCTTCCTTCGGGTAGGAACTTTTTCATAATGAAGCCTTTTTTTCAGAATTACTGCAGCACAACCAGGCATTGCGAGTTAAACCTAAAATAAAACAACGTACCTATTTAGCCTATACAATAATACGAAATATTATTAAAATTAGAATACTTACAGATTTACTGCCTACGCTCAACCACTACTGTACAGACTAACTGGTCTTATTAACAAATGATGAAATAATAAACAATGCACAATTTTAACCAAACTAAAACAAAACGCCACGAAAATCTTACATCAACCAATGTAAAAAATGCAGAATTAGCCTCCTTATGGCGAACGAACCCATGTGACTTCAGCAGCCAATCAAAAATAGGACATGCCGGAATGCCGGTGTCGCGACTGTCATTAGAGTCACTGTCATAGAGTAGATAGGTTAGGCTAGGTTATCACTGTAGTTTAACCTCCTTCATCTGTGCTGTAGTTGTTACAACCGTAGACTAGAAAAGAGAGGGGACTCGTAACGATGCAGCCGAAAATGAGGCAATTTGTCACCAAAAAGGAGTTCGCCAGTGGCGTAACCCACGTAGCGTCTGCATTTAATATGGATCTATTGAAATGATCAATGACAGAATTTCCATTGAGTTTACCTCAAGGTGTAGATTTTAAACATACTGAATTAAAATATAGATGTTATAAGAACGGTTAGATGCTTCAAGATTTATTCAAATAGATTGGCTGGCGTTGAATGTTACGAAATAAAACAACTAAGAATGTTATCTTCATTTTAATTCTTAGGAATCGAAATACATGGTATCACACAATACTTCAATACCTGCTACATTTTAATTCAAATTCACATAGGTCAATCAATCAATCAATTTATTACCATATATATATAAAATTACAATTTGTTTTTCTAGTAATAATAAGGTTAATAAATACATACTTCCCAAAAAAAGGTTTCCCTTGAGCATGGGCGTAAGCATTTACATTATTTTAAATTACTATACATAAGATTACAAATAGGTAGACGGAAACATTTATTTGTGTCTCTCCAATTACCAAGCAGCCCTGTCCATTTTTTTGTGTCCAAAGTACAACTTTGTTGGGATCTTTGATAGCAAATCTGAAAAACAATTATTTACATTAAAGATACATTTCTTTAAACCCTGAAAAGTGGCAGAAAATGTACTATGTTGATATACCATTATATTAAAATAAAATTATTATGTAGGTGCAACGCCACTGGAAAAAACATGTACGATTAGTTCAAGTTTTGATTTCTAACTAATATTACAGAATAACGAACAAAAGATACAATTTAAAATAAATAGGAATAGGATGTTTTAGGTAAGGCCTGACTAGAAGTATGATTTTTAGTATTTTACCAAATAATATGTTGATAACAGAATAAATTTGAATTTTGTAACCAGGAAAACCAACTATACATTGCTTTTTACCTGTTAAATGTAATCCCTGGCTCCTTTTGTTCACTGCGGCTTTTGCAGCCATAAGTAGAACAACCTACTATAATAATCCAATGAAAATATGAAGTTTTTATCACAAATTTAGTCACAAAATCATAAAATTCGAACGATGTCACCACTAATGTTTGTCACAAAAAAATGGCGCAGGGTATGCGATCTCAGATTGCCTAGAGTCTGTAATTGATAGAGCTGGCGCCATCCCAGAACTGCGTTATGAACTAGAGAAAAGCAAATGTATCTTTTACAGGAATCTGCATTTGAGCATGTCATGATCATTCACGGTTGTTAGTGTCAGTTCTTTGTCTCTGGTGTCAGTATAATAGATTAATGCTCTTATTTATTATTTTATTCTTAGTTTTTATGGTTTTACAACAGTGACATTATTCAAACTCTTTGAAATGAGTGCTATGTGCCTCCCCTCGTTTTTTATCTAAGGTGCCTTCATATGGAAGTGATAATCTCGAAGGTTAGCAAAAGGTTTACTAAATAAGAAGAAATTATTGTTTTTAAGCAGAATTTATTGCTAACTCAATATTACAAATGTCAGATTAAAAGTAAAAGATCTGTATAAAAATAAACTTATCTCATGATTTCATCTCAATTCTTAGAAGTTATTTCAAAGGAACTATCTATTTAATACGAATATTTATGATCATGTAGAAATTATTTGATTTTTTCCAGATATCAATTATCCCATTCATTGACATTGATCGTCGAAGGGAATGGGTGAAAATGATTTCTTCAGAATTTGAAAATATGTACCTCAGAAACTATTATGCTTATCAAATTTATTCCCATCCAGACTATATTAGTCCAGTAAAATTGAATAAGATCGCATTTCCGACGTTACATTTGCCCTGTAAGTATTCTTCCTACTTTCAATATAGATTATTGGTGCTATGAATATTTCTCATTTTATATACATATATATATAATAATAATAATATAATAATTGGGATTGCAGATTACCAGCAAGGATCCCCTACTGATCATCTTGTAGAAACATCTCAGATTTCTAGAGGGTACACATTGCTAGAAAATCTAATTAGTGAGTAAATAAGTAGCTATATGATACACCTATATGTTTGAGCTCATCAGATTCTATTTCAGATGCAATAACCATTGTCAGAATGAAGAGAATTCTATCGAGATCGAATCCCGTTGAAAACCATCTTAAATTGTTCTACCCCAATTAACCGTGCCACCCAAAAACAGCATTTAATGGATAAATAAGAATTAAATGGTAATCCAAAAATATATTAACTATCTATTTCTATGACTTTCCTAGTAAAACTATTCTGGAATAGTAGATTCTTTTAGATCATTGGTAACAATGACAGAGAACACACCAATATGGAACTTGAAAGTTGTATCATACTGTTTGTAAATTCTACTTAAAGTTAATGTTATTAGTAACTTATATGTAACAAAAATGGTATCAATTTGTTTGTATCTACCTCACATAATGAAGTTTCTACTGCACCTGATATCCATATTAGAACGATTTTAAAAAAGTTTCTCCTTTAATCTAATCATGTTCTCAAACAATATGCAGTGGTCCTGTAATTTTATTTATAAGAAATTGAGCTAATATTTTTGAAGATAAATTTCACATATTTACCTTTCTCATAACGACAAATCATTGCTGCAAATCATTCTGAAAATACATAATAATTTAATGTAATATTTTTATTAGTTATTTCACTCTTCACCCAAACTAAACTGATACCTTTTATATTAGCGGTCAGATATTATTTATTATTTGGTAGTTGTATATATGTACATATTCCTCTATTGTAGAATTTTGAATATATAAACTATTTTTAAAAAAATAGCTAAGTTGAATTACTTTTTTGTAAAGTTATATAGTCATTCTAGCTGAACCATTTATTAAAATAAGGATATATTGTTAACCATAAGCATAGTGCTAATAGTGCAATATAATTATATATAAATAGGTCCCAGTAGAACGGTGAACATCATTTACTTGACTCTCTCTATTAATCTGTTTTCATTTAATAAAGTTATTTCTAAGATTTAACCAAGGAAAGGTATATAAATTTAAACTTATCTCTTTATCTAATGATATTTTTTTCATGAATTCATTATTGTTTAGCAATTATTGCACATATAATTTGTTTTAAATAGAATTCAATAAATATATATGTATTAACATTTTTTTTTATTTTCCCGGTATTCATCAATATTGTTAATTCTTATATCATATTATTAATTAATATCATAGATTTCTTTATAAAGCTAAACAATAAAATTTTACTTTATGAGAAACCTACGAAATTAATTGAGAATATGATTTATGAAATAATGTAAGATTTCAAATAACGAGCTATTAAATTTCAAAAATTTTCATTTAGTTATTCGTGCAATGCAGAGATGGCAGTAAAGTACTTGAATTTGAGACAATTTTTACATCATAGAGTTGCTACTCTATATTCTATTTATTACTCTATGAAATGGCACCTTCTTCATAATTTGGTCACAAAACCCAACACACGCAGGTATTGGATGTTACGAGTCCCCTCTCTTTCTTAAAGGATTTTTTCGCGAGTTCCCGGTGATCTAGCGGGTACTGAATTGTACTTCCCGGTGCGTTTTCGCGACATAAACGGTAATAGGGGAATATTTTCTGACGTCACTAATCTTATAAAACGGGAACTGATTTGGTTCCCGTCCTCTTGAGCACGGTAACTGGCGGTTATAAATGTCAAAAGTGTCAAAACTGCAAAAAATAAGATTTGGCGGCCTGTCAGTTTGTGTTTGATTTGAGTTTTGGGATAAAATTATTTATATTTAATTTATTTCTTCCTATCATTTTCGTTGATCATAATGGAAGAAGAATTAATTGAAATCGAGTTAAATAACAAAGGTGAAATATACACAGTTTTTGTAGATTATACTACCGCAAATGCAGTTCATTTGAACGTTTGAACGGTAAGTTGAATATTTACATTTATACATACAACAAAAAAGTATATATTTCAAACATAGATTTCTAAAACCACATTATGTTGCTTTTAGACCGGGAAAAAGCTGACCAATTTATTTTTGAACAAGAAAACAATACTCAATTCACAGAACCGGAACCATCAACTTCCAGTTGCCATGTTAGGGTCCCAAAATCTAAGCCAGGAACTAGCTCTGGTTCTGAATGCATTCATAATAATATAATCAATTCTGCGCAAGGTAATAGTTCTAGCAGCCAGAAGATTTGGACCCAAAAAAGGCCAACTCCTACAGATACAGAGGCAACAGAGATTTTTTTAAAACTAAGACAAAAATATTCCCAAAAATTTGATGATAAAAAAACTGTAAAATCACAAATATGGAATAAAATTGCATCAGAAATGACAGAAATGGGATATTATATAGGGGAAGGAAAAGATGCAGTCGAAAAATTAAGACTGAAATTTAGCAATTTACAAAAGCAGTATCTACAATACTTGAAACATGTCAATTCTACGGGAGAAAGTCTAAGAGATACTCCTCCTTTTTTGGTTTATCAAATGACATCCTTGGGAAAAACGATAAATCAAATCCCACAAACCTTAAAGATTCCCTTGATGGTATTGTGGATGGTTCGCCAGAAATCTCGGATGATTGTGCACTGGAGGATTCAGGTCATGAACAACAAGAGACTCAAAATAGCATAACAAATAGATTCGGAAAAACCAACAGAAGTCAATATCAACCAAAATCGTCTAGTTTAAAACCTAAAACAAGTATAAATTTACAATTACTAAGTCTTGCAAAGGCTGAATCCGAAGAAAAAAATAAACATATGACTAAAATAATAAGCCTTTTGAAAACTCAAAATGATCAAAGAGAACGGATGTTAAAACAAATGACTGAATTAATTAACGTAATATCAAAAAAAGAAAACGTGAAGAGTCTGATTTAGATTAATCATTATTTGATTTTTGTCATGGTTATATTTTGATTATTGAAGTTTTTGTTTTGTTCCTATTAGTTATATGCTCACTTATATTCATAAAATATTGTAATTTCCTTCAAAGGTGATTTTTTTATAAAGTCTAGCTGTGCTACCCTAGAACCAAATATAAAGTTAATAGTTAATCCCGGGTTCAAATACCTAAAAATAATTTGTGATTATCTCACCGTCTTATACATATCCAAATATTTAGGTATTGAATAAAACGGTGGACATTTCGAGCAACCACCATTTTTAAAAATTGTATTTTTGATTAAGAAACGAAATATTTCTTTTAAATAGTTGGTAACTCCTTAACAAGACGTTTATCGAAAATTTTGTATAGATGGTTTTGATTTATTTTTGGTCAGAGTACAGTGTTTGCAGGAGGGAAGGAGTTCTGAGACACCCTGTATATGTGTTTTTATGTACAATAAAACAACTTTTTATGTAAAAAACTCAGAAGCGGGATGTTTCCTTTGGGGACCCTTTTTAAACTAAAGGGCGCCGACAACAGAATTATCGCAGCAATTTTCGCGAATCTAAATTTAACATATTTTGATTAAGATCCTGAAAAAATAAGCCGTGAGGTGGTAAATTTCACATAGTTTTTGTCAAATATAACTTCATGGTGCAATAGTGAAATTTACTTCCTTAAAGCTCATTTTTTCCATGATGTATAATAAAAATACCTACATAAAATGTCATAATAACCTTGGAGCAATTCTGTTTTTGGACTTCCTATAGCCCTCAAAAAAAGGCCCCGCTATTGAGATTTTTAAAATTAAAATTATTTTGATTAAGGAAAACTATATCAACGGTGAGGTAAACACAATTTTTTTAAAGTTTTTAAAGTTGTCTACTCTAAGCTTTGCCAAAACATTTTTTAATTTGTCATTATTTCATATTAACCACGGTTCATAGATTATACCTCGGTTTTCATTACTAATTATTTAAATTTTTGACAAAGTCATAATATGATTTTTTTGGTTTTAGTTACCTAATGCCCACCAAAATGATTTCATACTATATTTCTGTAAAATCATTTGGTGAACTTTGGTTCTATATTTGGTAGACGTTATTTATGGGTAAATACTTACTTTAATGTAAAAAATAAACGATATAATTGTTATTTGTAAGATGCTACCATGTTTTTAATAAATGAAATGCCAAACACTGAGTTATAATTATGCTTTTATTTTCTGTTTATCTTCCAGGAATGTTAATATTATTATATAAATCTGATATATATCTTAGGATAGATCTGAGCAAATAAAGAGATATAGTAAGAAAAAACTATTATTATATAGCATTATTTCTATTATTCCATGTCTCGCATCAAGGTATTTCTTTTGGCCTCTCCCATTAAATTTTGTAGCCTATCATCATCCATAAAATCTTCATTGTTAGAAAACTCGGGAAATTTGTCATCTAGCTTCCATTCATCATTGTTTATAATGCAATAGTTTGTAATATACAGGCTGCTAATACTATTTCGATGGCCTTACTAATTGAATATGTGTTAATAAACTTGCAACGAGCCCATCTCCCTTTTAAAAATGAAAATGCAATTTCTATCATAACTCTGGCTGCCGACAAACGGTAATTATAATATTTTTGTTGCTGAGATAACAAAAGACCTTTGTAAGGGACCATTAGCCATGTTCTTAAGGGGAAAGCTCCATCACCAAGGATGTGGCATTTTTCTGTTGGAAAATACTTTCCTTTTCCGTGAATCTCCTTATATAGCAGAGAATGTGAAAACACCTACAAAACAGTATGTAAGTGTTAGAAAATAATATTCAAAATCAGCAGTAGCTATTTTTCCTTTTTTTGTTATTACAATAAATTTATCACGAACACAATTAACCATTGGCACCGTACGAACCTACAAGTCATTATTGTATTGATTGTTATACCTATACTAGATCTAGGAACAGTTTTTATGCATGGAAGGCTTCAGATTTGAAAACAGGTATGTATGTATAAATTTTATTCACCCGGGCATTGTTCGCACATCCAGGAAATCCCACAAAGATATAGGTAAATAGTTTGTCAGCTGTACATATCGCGGTTAAATTAATGGAATGTTGATGGTATCTATCTATGTAACTATCATGTTGTTGAATTGGAACTTTTAAATTGATATGGGTGCCATCTATTGCTCCCAGCACACCTAAAATAAGATTATTACATTCTAACTTCACCTCAACACAAAATAAAGATATAATAGGTTCTCGTTTACAAATACAAAATAGTACGTACCTGGAAAAGATGGAAAACCATTTTGTACATGTGTTAAATCAATATTTCGAATAGGCTACTTTATATATTTGGATTTAAGTCTGCATATTATATGTAAAAACGCGTTCACAATTTGCATCACTGTTGAGGCAACAATTCCAAATCTGTCTGCTATGGATACGAGAGAGTCATTATGTGCCATATACCATATAAAAATTAACCAATTTTTCTCTGGAGCAAATGGGTAATTTCCACCCCTGAATTTCTTGCTTATTAATGAATGTTTATCATTTTGCATCGTAGTATCCAAAAGCTTCATAAACGTTTCTTTTTTCATCCTGAAGAGTTGAAAGAATACTCCTTCATTATATTTGGTAATCCAGTCTAAGTGGTTAATATTCGGATGAAAATATTGCTCATACAGTTTTGGTTTTATTACACTTGATGATAGTATTCTCAAATGCCAAACTATTTCCGTTATGGGCTAATTAAAAAAATCATCCAAAAATGAGTAAATGGTTGGTAATATAAAAGTCATTATGACCAATACTTTTAAAATTAAATAAACAAATAATTATTATACTCAAATACTTCAATAATGGATAAATAATACTATTCTTTCAACTTAAAACTAATCAATTAAAACCACACGCAAACAAAACTGCAAAACAAAATATTCAAAATCCAAAAAACTAAACGTCAAATATGTCATTGATAACCGGGTCATTTTCGCGACAAACATAACCGAGTATAAACTTCAAATTTATTTTAAGGTGGGGGTATAACCGCTCTATTACCGACAACAGATCTCCGGGAACTCGCGAAAAAATCCTACTAGTCTAAGGTTAGAACCCAAAAGGAGAGTAAACTTCCTATGATTCTTTATATTTGTTCTCTTTATTTGTCTTCATGATCATGATCTACTGTCTTTTTTTGCAAGAACCACTTGTTGCGCACGGTAGGGTGCGCAACGACGCATTTTTAGGGTGAGTTTATTCTCCTCTTTCCAGTTTCCAGTCTTCTTGCTACCGCCTTATGAAGCAACTAGTGGTACATCACAATATCAACAGAGGACCCCATAATCGGCTTCAGAGAGCGGTTGCTGTTTTGACTTCTGCTTAGAGTAGACAAAAGTCGTGCGTACACGACAGTAGTTGCTGCTCTGTATAGCCGCCGTGAGATGAAAGTGAAGCCAATTTTTCGTCGGCCGCCATTAGTTTCGGCATCACCTTGGTGTTTACAGCTTATTTTGATTTTCATTTTTGCGCTATTTTTTTAATGAAAACGACGATTTTTTTATCTCAACACAATGGTGAAATGCGAGGCTCTGGGATACAAGAGTCGAAAAAAGAATATTGATTTATGTCCTCATTTGGTTTCACTTGCTCTCCGAATGCGATGTCTCCTTGGCAATTTCATGCTCTAAGGATTTCTGAATGCACCACGAAATGACAGCGCTAAGTTAACCATTTGTAACGCCCTTTTTTTTTTATTCTTATAAAACCTACCAATGCTGGATGTGGAATTCCTGATTCCAGTGAGCTGGTTGGGCCGCCAAACGGTTTCGCTCTAAGTGGAGACGGCGTGGGTTGCAAGATGGAAGAGGTAAACTACCTAAATCGGGCGCCACAAGGTTTAGACTCAACCAGCCCCGATGTACTCTCAAACCTTGAAACGTTAAGGGTACTTCCCCAAACAGTAGCAAGCAAAAGAAATATATCTATATATATCTTCGAGGCAAAGGTTTTATTTATTACAATAAAATATAAGGATAGCAATAACCAAAATAAATAAAAGAAAAAAAAAATATTGAACAAGCGAACAACCAATGGGAAGAACAGTGATGCTGCACAGAATTAAGTTGAGATTTAAGGTGTCCTATGCTCTTGGTTAAAGACGTTCCGTGGGTTTGTCAGATCAGGCGTCAACTGACAACTTCACCAGTCAATGCTTCTCTGATTTGACGCGAATGACAGCAATAATAATAAACACAAAACTACGGTTGTGAATTACGTTCAAATTTTATTTAATAGTGTATTCATCCCATCAGGTAAGCAAAGATTCTACTACTAAAATCTACTCAATAACTAAAACTAACAATATTTTGTAGCACTAAGAGTCAAGAAAGGGTGACCGCTGTGCTCCACGGAAGAAATAAAACTTCCAAAAGGCCGATTAATGATTCTAATCGAGGCGTTCGTTAAGCAGATCTGCGTAACAACGATTATCTCATTCATCTTATGGAATCATCGAATAACAGGGTCTGCCTTTGTACAGAGGTAAGTTAGTATACAAAAATATACGTGAGCTCGAAATATCAATGCCAGATAGATATCGATGTAAGTATAACTTGTACTAACTGATCACTAATATCTCAACGAGATAATTAACAGCTGTAACAATATTAAACGATACTGACTAAATAGATAATAGTTTTGAATTATGCTGACTGGACAAATAGTTCAAATTACTATGATTGAAAAAATTATTGCAATTCTTATTCTCTAATGTCTAAGTTGTGCAATTATAAAATAAAATAAATTGGACTTATCGGTGGTAGGTTAATCTCTGGACATTCGTGGAATTTGAGAGCCGACCGCTGGACTGGCTGGGCTCTAGACCTCGGGACTTCTCTGGAATGATTGGTGACTACGCTGGACTGCTCGCAGTATGTAGTTGTTGGAGGCCGTTCCAACTCACCCCAGCCACAATGAATTTTGGGTAAAGCTTGAAGCCTCGGATATTCTTGGACTTCTGAGGTGCAACCAGTTTAGAAGATGGTTCACAAGATCCGACTTCCGTCGAGCACGTGTTGTGTGCAGAATCCTTAGGGCTCGGATCCGTAAAACGAAAAGGAGTGAAAGTAAATCTCTCAAAACTGGTGAGTACAAATACAAATTCGACGATTCAACTCCTTAAAATTGCCACAAAAGATTCAGAACTTCTTCTTACTAGGTTGCGAACTGACTACCACGAGGGATCTGGACAAACTCCCTGAAAAGAAGCCTTCCGCCAGCCACGCTTTCCTCCCTCCCGGAAATTCCATTCTCCCGCCATTTTGGATTTCCTTCGTGACAGATTCCACCACGCTGCAGCGCGGATTTCAAATTTCGCGGGAAATAACTACATCATTGGAAGCACCAGCATGAGTACTCCACCCCCGAAAACAGTTGAAGAATATAGTGGTAAGTACTAGACACTTAAAATTTTGTGAACGTAACACATTTAACCATCTAATTTTAGTGTTGTACGCCATATTCGAAGTTACATGTAGTTTCCGCTGAACGATAAAAGTTCTTTTTGATTGGTCATCAACAGTAGCATAAAATAGGGCCTGCGATGAGTGTAAAAGATGATGGGTTTTAAAGTTTTGGGTTATGTGCTGAGGATTTTTGCGTTTTCAGAGCCCATGGGGCTTGTACACGAAACGTTGGACTAGATGTATCAAGTAACAACTTGCCCCACTAGAAGCGTATGTCGCACCGATCTATATTTTTTTAATGGCGTCGTCGTGGAATACTAAATAAAATGAACGTTTATGCCTCCCACAGTCGTAAAACAGGGCTCGGAATTGTAAAAAAAAACTCAAAGAAGTGAAAGTCCGGTGGATGTGCGGAAGTATCTTTACGGAAAGCCGCTGACACCTTCGGAATACATTTTATAACTCTAATGAGGTAAGCAAGCATCTGAAGTTTGAAGTTATTGCCAGAATTAGCTACACATTTGCATTCACGTAAGTGGATGAAAAAAAAAGAAACGGAAAATACCACGGCGTTAGCATCATTTGTGGACAGAAAATTACCTATTTGTTCTTTGAATAGGTTTATTCTTGTTGCCTTTTTGTACTATGTGGGTATATTGCATTAAACTTTCTGGATGTTTTTGCAATAATTATATCACATTATCTATGAAGAATGAACATCACCATGGTAACCAGCAAATACCTAATATAAAAATGCTAGAAATAATTCACTTTAATAGATTGTTGCTTATATTGTTAAAACCTGATCATTTTGGTATAGGAACATGATATACCATTTCAAAGGTGTTTTGATTCTCTATCTGAAGAAATGATAAAATATAGGGTGTTCTATTTTTAAAAAAACGCATTTTTGAGTCTTTATAGATCTGATGGAGAAATCAAGAATTTTGAGCGACCCTGTATAACATAAAGAGAAAATCTTAATAACTAAGAAAGAAGTTGTTCTAAAGCTATTACCGGAATTTCATCGTTTCACAATTCTAAAATTCAGAGTAATGGGCTATTGATTGGAGCTCTGTTTTGAAGAAAACAAAAGAAAATTAATTAATTCATAGGAAACTGTTAGAGATAGGTGTGGGTATTTTATGAAAAAATAACCAGAAGGCGATAGAGAATCTAATAAATTTATAATATATAGGGTGTCTCATTTGAAAAATCAAAGTTGTTAATACTTTTTGATATAAGTGGTAACGTCGAAAGGCTGAAAATATTTTCAGTCGATAAATCTCTAGGTATAATCTACATAATACAATATTCAGAACGATTCTACAAATAGTTTTCCTTAATCGTGTAAGGTACCATTGACCTAAATCACCCTGTATAAAATGGCGCATAGTACTATTTTCTCTAAAACAGTACTTTTTACAGATAATGTATGGTTAACAGTCACCTTAAAATTGAAAGAGCATTTCAAAAATATAATAATATACAGGTTATTCTATGGTGTCGGTTTCCGCCATGTTGGAGAATAATTTTAAATTGTGCAGCGTTGAAACCGGGAGAAGTTCTGTACGAAATATTTTTCTATAGCACCAACGGTTTAGCCAGAGTCTTCCGTCTACCGCTTAGTGGGACACCCAGTACCTATACTATCTAGAGCTTCTAGAAACCTTTTTCGCCGTTAAAAGCTTTGCCTCAGAGGGCCACGATTGCGAAATATTACTATTGATAATACGACAGCAAAAGCATATATTAACAAGGCTGGAGATATTAAATATTCAGAGCTTAGCGAGCTGGCAAGAAATATCTGGCAATGGTGTGAGAGTATAAACGTTCGGGTAGTAGCTTTTTATATCCCATCAAAATTATTTAGAAGCTGATCGAGCTTCCAGACAAGTAAACGTTGATAATGAATGAGGATTGTAGAAATCTGCTTTTCAAAAGTTCTCAACTGAATATGACCCCTTTTTCAATCGATCATTTTGCTTCTCGGATTAACGGAAAATGTTGAAGATTTTGTTTTCGCTATCCACATCCAGAAACACAACTGGTAGCTTTTACATTTTCAAGGAAGAGTTAAAAGTTTTATGCATTTCCACCTTTTGCCCTTATATTGTCAGTCAGTGTTATGGAAAATTATTAATGACGAAGCATCGGAAGTCTCAATCATTCTACTTTGGCCTGCTCAACCTTGGTATCCTCTGTTTGCCTCTCTCTTATGTCAAACTCTTAAACCATCAACTAATTTATTACAATCTCATTTCAGACATTAGAACCACCCATTAGCCTTTAGTGATCGGAAAATTATCAGGCAGACCTTCTTCAAAAGAAGGAGTCACTAATGAAGGAGCAGAATAATGTTGATCTTCACTACAGAGTCAACAGTAAAGCAATATGAAGGCTGTCTGAAAAAGGGGTTGGTTTTTTGCAGACCAAGAGAAGATAAATCCTCAAAACACCGATGTCATAAAGTTCTTGACGGACAGATTTAATAAAGGAGCAAAATATAGAACTATCAGTTCTTCAAGAGCAGCGATTTCCTTAACAACACAAAACAGTCTCTCAAACGATACTTTGATTTCCCGGATTTTTAATGGTAGATTCAAGAGAAGACCAGCAAGACAAAATTATGTGCAGACCTGCAATACAGAGCTAGTGTTCACCTCATAGAGTATAAAAGATATTGATGCAAACAATTGCTCTCATCAGTACTGAAAATATTAAAAGGTGATCCACTGGCTCCAGTACCTATTAAAATACCAGATTTGGTCAAAACTTCAAGACCGGGAAAAGAACAGCCAATTTTGATTGTACCTTTCTTTGAAGAAAGAAAAAATGCTCTTTGTGGCTACTATCACACTGAATTACCTAGAAAAGACAAAAAACTCGAGGTTTATTTCAGATAAGCTTTTTATCTTTGAGACCACATAAACCAGCGAGTCCACAGACTATAAGTCATTGGATCAAATCCCTACTGAAGAAAACAGGAATTGATATCAACACCTTCTCTGCATATAGAATAAAGCACGCAGCAATTTCTATAGCTTGTAAACAGGATTTAGATCAAGACACGATCAGGAGAACTGCTAGTTTGTCTGTTAGTAAAATACAGAAATGTTCTGTATTTAAATAAAATAAAAATCTCTCTAAAAATCTGCATGTAAGTACAATTGATCGATCAAGTAACCATGCCGAAGGTGGTTGAAGCTCGATCGTACTCGTAATTATACGAAGAGTCTCGTTCGAAGATGATTACCTCCCTCCCATAAACCCATTTCATTAATCCTGGTAATCATTAGACCAGGATAACATTATAATCAATTAAAAAATAACACTCTAAAATTATGAAATGTTTGGGGTGGACCGCGCAGCGGTGCCAGGGAGCGGTATATTTTTTTGAATTTGACTGCTAAAAGTTGTGCAGTTAACCCGTACTTGACAGTAGATACTACACGTAATCAATTGATTAATCATCTTCAAACGAGACGCTAGGTATAATTACGATCGAGCTCAGCCGGCTTTGGCGGGCTCGCTTGATCGATCAATTTTATATTTTTCTGAAACCATTTAGGTCAACTAGATAAATTATTAATCTCATCTAATTCTAATTTACCCGAAAAAATGCAGCATCTTTTTCTATGAACTATATCTCAGTAGACTGTCGTAAGTACTACAAATAATAATAAATCAAATGCAGGAGAACTCAAGAAACAAAATATTAATCAATATTTTTTATTAGAGTTAATATCTATAAAGCCTTACACCATTACAAATGGTAGAAAGGGCATATGAATATATATGTATAATATATATAATCTATAAAATATTACAAAAATAGTGAAGTGAATTCCTTTTTAGTATTAAAACATATCAATATGAAATACCTATTGTTTCAAAATTAATAGTCCTGTGAAACGTTGACAAATATAGGATGTGTTTATTAATATATCAGTAAAACTTGTATCGTTGTAAAATCACAAAAATAATGATTATATGTATGCAGGTACTTTATGTTACCTACAAATACAACTATAATCTATATAAGCAGGTACAGTTATTGCTTGAATAATAATAGCAAATAACTTTAATATTTGTTAAGTCTTCTCAGGTAACAAAATGTATAACAGTTACAAAAATAATCCTTTGTTTTGAATATAACTGGAAGCTTTCCGATACAACATTGACATTATACATACATCTAAACACTCAAATAATTCAATTGTAATAACATATTATCTTATACTTAAGAAAATTATTGGTGTCAGTAAATGAATCCAACAATTTATCAGAATAGTAGGTACAAAAAAATGCGAATTGAAAAAATATTAACATAAACTTCATTTCTCCCAAACTGCAAATCATAAAATGTTTTTGTATAATATTAACGTTTCTCCCCGTACAACTTCTTTGAATTCTCAACAAATTCCATCAAATTACGTGACATCGCATACGGCCTTGCCATTCCATCATTAATAAGTTGGTCTTCACAAAAGCAAAGGAAAATTGTATCGATTGTAGTCTGCAATAAATATTAGTTATATAATTTATGATTAACACAACTGCAAAAAGAATGGATACAGATCGCCACACTATTCTCATTATCAAAATACAAATAATTGAAAGGTTTTGAAAATGATCTTAAAAAATGGTTTGTTTAAACTAAAGATTTTTGATTAACTTCCCAAGCGGAGAACGTATGTATTAAAATTCGAGTAAACGTACTTCGATATTCTTTTTTCATTTAAAAGAGGACTACTGAGAGATTTTCTTATTTAGAATTTGTATTTTTATTTTTATTACTAGCTCTTACCCGCGCCTTCGTTCGCGTTGACATTAGAATAAGGTCTAATGGGAATAATGTAAATTGCAATAAAAGTATTTGAATTTAATTTTTTTTTAATATTCTAAATTTATATTGCTTTATTTTTCGCTAGACACATATTACTTCAGATCAATATGTCTGTAAAATACATTACATGATTTATTATTTTCCGCGAGTGTAAATTTTGAGCACTCGATAATCTTGAACAGCCAACATAAAGTTGACCATGAGAGAAGCAAGGAGTGCCCAATTTTTTTCCTGCCACTTTCAGCGTTTAGCTCTGCGACTTATTGATGTACATTGCAAATGCTAACTTTATGGAAAATTGGATACTTTTAAATTGGAATGGTCAATTGTTATGGATAATTGGGATTCGGGGAATTAGTACATTTTCTCCTTTAGCTGTTCCGGTAAGAATAGTGACCTTTATTACATTCCTCCCCAGCTCTGTGACACGTAGCAGCCCCCCATGAAGTGGGCACCCCCAAATTTGAATTTGAGAGGGAGGTTCATCACATTCAATTGTCCATCGTGAGTCCATGTTTGTTCAGGAAAAATTTTCGTTTGTCCACCTTTTGTTAAAAATTTAAATCAAAAAGTGAAAAATCAGAAATATGCCCATGTTTGTCCAGGAAAACAATATATCACTTCAAGTGATAATTGATTAAGAAACGTAAAAAACGGAAAGTTGCCTTTTTCATAGCTCATCTTTTTGCCCAACGTTTGTCTATAATTTAACCACGTAACATTGTCGTTAGTACAACTTTTGCTTTCAATGTAATACAAATATAGAAAAAAATAACAACTTTACAAATAATGCCATCAGATCTCACATTAGGTTTTAAAGATAACATTTTGGATTTTACCAAGAGACGTTTTCCTAGACAAACTTTAGACAAAAACAAAAGGGCAAGTTTTAGATTTTACACTTTTTGAGCAATTTTTAGCGAAAAAAGTGTAAAATCTAAAATTTGCCCTTTTGTTGTTTGTCTAAGGTTTGTCTAGGAAAACGTCCAAAAAAGAAAAAATATGTTGGAGGAGGGCGGTGGATAGACAAACATTAGTAATTAAAACGTTGAAAATATCAATTTATTCCATAGATTATAAAAAATATTCTTATCACTGTAATAGGTAAAAACAAAATAACATGCGTAACAGTCATTCAGAGCTTTACGTACACCAGAACTTGGGCCTTCAATTTTGCATTTTTGAGATTTCTAATCGTCTTTCGTGCTGTTCGAATTCGATCATCATACTCAACCCATGCTCAGGATGCATTTCTACAAAAAGCTGTGAAATGCATAGGAACATGGGAAATAACTCTTGCATCGTTAACTTCGAATTCTACAGGAATCTCCTCTAAATTTATGTAATTGACCATAAATTTTGTTTTCAGTTGGAAAAATAAATCGACTTCAAAAAAGAGGTAGGTACAATGCAACGTTGATTCACATTTCAAACATTTTTTTGTACTGATTTTAAAGTATCTCTTGGTAAAATCCAAAAAGTTATCTTTAAAACCTAATGTGAGATCTGATGGCATTATTTGTAAAGTTGTTATTTTTTTCTATATTTGTATTAAATTGAAAGGAAAAGTTGTACTATCGAAAATGTTAGGTGGTTAAATTATAGACATACGTTGGACAAACAGATGAGCTATAAGAAAGGCAACTTACCGTTTTTTTACTTTTCTTGATCAATTATCACTTAAAGTGATATATTGTTTTCCTGGACAAACATGAGCAAACGTTAGACAAACAAATGAGCGAGAAAAAAGAGAAAATTTTAGACTTTTAACTTTTTGAGCACATTCAGTGTTCTTCACAAACATGGACAATTGAATGCAACAGTTCCTCCTCCAAAATTCACATTTAGGGGTGCCAACTTCACGCTTTTAAAAAAAGTTTTTTGATATATCTTCTTAAAAAAAGGTGGACAAACAACAATTTTTCCTGGACAAAGATGGACTAACGATGGACAATTGAATGCAACAGTTCCCCCTCAAAAACTCACCTTTGGGGGGTGCCGACTTCACGCTTTCCAAAAAAGTTTTTTTGATATATCTTCTTAAAAAAAGGCGGACAAACGATTTTTTTTCCTGGAGAAACGTTGGAGAAACAAATAAGCCAGACAAACAGGCATATTTCTGTACGACAGAAGTTATCGTCGAATTCAATTTGACTATCCACGTCTGTTTTAAGTCGACCCGCCTATTTGCAACAGCTTAGCCGCACGTGCACCTGATTCTGAGTCAAAAAGTTACGTATATTTCACGTAAGATTGAGCTTTTCTACGTTGGACCATAGTGGTGACGCCTTCAGACACGCATTCATCTCGAGTAAAACTACAGCACCTCTTATCAGAGCATGGTTGCCACGGATATCTTGCAAACTGCAGTTCAAAGCCTCCGCACGCTTATGTGACATAGTGCACTCGTCCCACACTCTTACTTGCACTGCTGCAAGAGAGCGCCGAAGTTGCTCGTTTTGCTAATGTTACACGCAGGGACTTCTTCACTCGAAAAATTTAGTGGTAACTTAGAAGAGAAATGTGCAGTCTGTCCACTGTTAAGCATTATCGCAGCGATTCCCGACAAAGCCAAAGCCAGGTTTCGGTCTTTACAAAGTTGGGCCACTAATAAGTTCAACACAAATGTCTTGCCAGTACCTTCTGGTGCGCCCAGAAAAAATAGTTCAATGAAATCATAAACATGCCGTTGTTCGGGAAGTAAACGTATTGTCATTTCATTACCAAAAGTATTTAATGCTACGGTATCGTAATTAAGTTCCTTTACGACATCTATTGATATTTCTCCCTTTCGTTATGGTGTGGGTAAACCGAAGCCCACCATTTTTTTCTCGGATAAGCAAATTATTTTGTCTTCTATTATTTTAAGGGCCTCATTAATTTTCGAATCTCCATTGTACCATTTATTCTATGCGCATATCTTCTGATACTGCAGCCTTGCATTTATCCCACAGCTGAAGAGGGTTTGCGAGCCCGCAGATGCTTCTATATGTGTCTCGGTCTCGTGAACATGTGTGTGTTGTGCTCTTAAAATCGAAATTTAAATGAGAATAAATTAACAAACAAAGTTGAATTTCATATCACCGTGCAACTAAAAATCTCCTTGATTAAAGGCAACTGAAAGTGAAAAAACTGTAGTGGTACCCAAGAAATCAGTGCATTTCTGCATCTGCCATCTTATTCAGTGAACATCTGCACTAAGCCAAGAGAGATATTTTTTCTGGCTATAAAAGTAAAAGATGATTTTTTATAATTTAGTGTTAGCTTGTGACATTTCATTTTGCTTTTTTTCCATTCAATTTCAAACTTATCAACGAATTTATATACATAAGAAAAAGAACTGGTCCCAGGATAGACCCTTGTGGAACACCACATAATACGGTTTTTTCTGAACCAGATACTTCTCCCATGCATACAAACTGTATTCTATTAAATAAATAATTTTGAAACCATTTGCAAACCAATCCCCTAATACCCATATGATACATAATATTCAACAAAGGTTTATGATCCATTGTATCAAATGCTTTACTCAGATCCAATGATAAAAGTCCACCATATTTTTTGGAATCCAGATCAAGTTGGAAGTTATCACATCCAAAACAGCTGATTCTGTGTCACTATATTTTCGAAATCCGTATTGAGCGTTATGTAATAATTTTGATTTATCAAGGTATTCCATTAATCTTGAATGTACAGTTTTTTCAATAATTTTAGAAAGTATTGATAATATTGAGATTGGTCTATAATTTGTCATTTCATATTTTTTACCTGTTTTGAAAATTGGTTTTACCTTGGCAATTTTTGTTTTATCAGGAACTATGCCCGTCAAAAAGGAAAAATGTATTAATTTGCTCATTAAAGGTGCCGGTTCTGGAGCTTTTTTTGCATTCAGTAAACTGATTATTTCTTCAATCTCTTCTGGGGTGGTAGGTTTCAGGTAGATGGAATTAGACTTTGACTCCATCCGATATTCATTTTGGCTGGGAATTCTGGCAGCTAAGCTGGGACCTTTGTCATTAAGAACATATTTTTTCTTTGACAATAAAGCATATCTCTCTCTCTCTCTTAATTACCTCTACTTCGCCCTTTTCACAAAGATCATGGACAAAATTATAGTGCACTTCAATATGCTTGGAGTTTTTAGTAAGATTTCCATTTTTAGCAATTTGCGCCTGAATTATCTTCAAAAACTTTTACTGGAGTTTTTATATCTAAACTAAATACGAACTCAATAAGAACACGCAAAGCATATTTATAGTGAGTTTCATTATAGCAATTCTGGAAACGACTAAGGTAGTTAACACTAAATGCTATGTCAGGTCTTGTGCCTGTGCTAATATACAGAAGTGCTCCAATTAATTTTCTGTATTTTATATTAAAATCAACATATTCTGATTGATATAGATTTGTTTCCATTGGAGTCTCATAAAGTTTTGAATTTTTAATGTTATATTTAGTAGCTAGTGAATCAATATAATCAGTTTGATTTAATAACATTACTTTAGATTTTACTTTATAATTGATTTGAATGCCAATATATTTTTTCACACTTTTAAGGTCTTTCATTTTAATTTTTTTTGATAATTTTTCTTTTAAATTATTTATTATTATTATGAAAGTGTACTTGTGAAAGTGATCGAAGAGGGTTGCTATATATTTTTAGCAGGAGATTTTAACTTAGATATTATGAGTAAAGAGGCAAAGTGTACTGATTTTCTGTCTTTATTGAGTTCTTTTAACTTGCGTCCTTCAATTTTAGAATATACACGAATATGCGCTACAACTAAGAGTTGTATCGACAATATTTATTCAAATATCGATACCTATGACTCGTCAGTTATAAGTACACACTTATCAGATCATACGGGGCAAGCAATACATTTTAAATCAGTTCTAAGCAATCTTAAAAGTAAGGTGAGGAAAAGGGTTTTCAGCTCTCGAAACAAAGAAATGTTTCAGGAGATGCTTGCAGAGCAATCCTGGGACAGCATATTTGAGGTGAGTGACCATGACGTTGAGACTCAGTGGAGCAGTTTTATGAGTATTTTTATACCAATTTTTAACAATTGTTTTCCATCTGTTCTTATAAATGTTAGACCAAAAAAAACTAACTTTGATAATCCCCTATTGAAAGCTTGCAAGAGTGAACTGGATTTGTTATTGATACTCAGTAGATATAACAATAGATATTTAGAAGCATACAAGTCCTGTAGGAAAATATATAATAAATTGCTTACAGAATCTCAAAAATATTTATATGAACAAGAGATAAATGGTAGCGATAACAAGTCCAAGAGTGTTTGGCGGGTAGTGGGTGAAGTAGCGGGAAAAAGTAGGGTCGAGCATGACCTCAAAATTAAAGGGGGCCCACAAGAAGTTAGTGAATGCTTTAATAACTTTTATCTTAGCGCAGCACTGAAACAGATTGAAAGTCTACCTAACCAAAAGTTCTCATGCAACTTTTCTCAGAATAACGCATCATTTTTCATCTCGCCAGTAACAGTGGCTGAGGTACTTGATATAATAAAAAGGCTGAAAAATAAAACCAGTTCGGGTCTCGATGATGTATCCAATAGTCTAATCAAAAAGTGTGCGCATGAGCTGGCCTCGCTTTTATGCCATATCATAAACAATTCATTCAAGCACGGTATTTTTCCTAACAGCTTAAAATTAGCAATAGTTAAGCCGATTTATAAAAAAGGGGACGCATCTTTGATGGAAAGTTATCGACCTATAAGCTTAATCTCTTCTTTCTCTAAATTGTTTGAAATAGCCATGTCTAACAGAGTTTTAAATTCCTTCTATCAATAAAAATAATAATTAATTCACAACATGGGTACCTTAAAGGCAAATCAATTGAAACAGCCGTCTATGATTTCATTGAAAATATAATATCAGGTAAGGAGGATAAACAAACATTAATGGGAATCTTCCTAGATCTATCAAAGGCGTTTGACTGCTTAAATTATAATATACTTTTTGAGAAATAGGACAGATATGGAGTGAGGAGTTTGTCTCTCTCGTGGGTCAAATCATATCTTTCGGGGCGGAGACAGACGGTGTTGATAGAAAGTGAAAATAAAAAATACTTCTCGCAGGAGAAACTGATCTCGCTCGGCATCCCACAGGGTAGTGTGATCGGGCCTATCTTGTTTGTGTTTTACATCAATGACCTACCCGGAGAGGTCGTCGGGTTGGGACAACACCTCATCAACTATGCTGATGACACCAGCATCTTGATTGCAGAAGCCTCATTTGAGAGTCTTCTGGACTCTGCTGACATGTCATTGGAAAGAGCGCGAAACTGGTTCACAAAAAACAGACTTACACTTAACGATGACAAAACAAAGTATGTATGTTTTCGTACCAAGCAAAGAAACTTAGATTTTTCAGACACTGCGGTGATGGGTTCAAGAGAGGTGACCTTTGTTGTGAGCACCAAATTTTTGGGTCTTCAACTTGATCAGAACTTTAATTGGAGTAATCACATAACGGAAGTATACCAAAAGTTGAACTCTGTTTGCTACACAATGAGAGTACTTAAGAACTATTTAAGTATAAAAACTTTAATTACCATATATTACGCAAACTTTTATTCTCGACTTCGGTTTGGGGTCATTTTTCGGGGAGGTGTAACCGAGTCTCGGAGAGCGTTTCTAGTACAGAAGAGGGTCGTACGAGTAATGCTAGGAATGTCTCTTAAACAGTCGTGTAGAGGTAAATTTCGAGAGCTGGGAATCCTTACTTTTCCTGGCATCTATGTGCTCGAATGCTTGTTATTTTTATTCAAAATCAAAAGTAAATTCGGTAAGCATGAGCAAAATCACCATCACAATACTAGATTCACTGGCTATGCTGTCCCTCACCATAGACTGGCTACCACAGAGAAGACAACCACATATTCGTGTATAAATTTTTTTAACAAACTTCCATATCAGCTAAAGTGTGAAAATAATTTTAAATTGTTCAAAAGGAAGGTTTTTAATCTAATTTTGAATGTTGAGCCCTACAGTATTGTTGATTTTTTTGAATGCGTGTCTTATTAAATGTTGAGTCTGTTCTTAAAAAAATATAATATTATACTTTACTCCTACACTTTGTTTGACGCCAATTCATTTTGTTGTGCATGGTCTATTCATTGTACAATTCTCTGAATAATAAAGTGATTTATTTATTTATTTATTTATTCTTACTTTATCCTGACCACAATTTAATATATCATTCACAAATAATAAAATGTAAAGAGCAGTGTCATTTGATTTTAAATAGTATAAACAATAATCACTATTACTTCTAACAAATTTTAATTTAATTAGAAATTCATTAATGCAATCATACCATTGTCTGGGGGTTTCTTTTAAGCCATATAAGGAACGGTTTAGTTTATAAACTTTGTTTGTACCATCACTGTATCCTGGAGGTTGTTGTATGAATACTTCTCCCTTGACTTTTCCATTAAGAAAAGCAGTTTCTACGTCTATTTGCTCTATGTAATAATCATATTTGCAACAATATGCTAGTAAGATCCTTCTTGCAACCAATCGAGCTTTGTATGTCCCATCACTTTTCTGTTTAAAAATCCATTTCACATCTATCACTTTTTTATCATCTGGTTTCGGTACCAACTTCCATGTCTGATTTTCATTTAATGATTTAATTTCACTGTCCATTGCAATTAACGAATTATTTTTATGTGCAGTATTCATAGCTTCATCATATGATGCAGGTAAAGTTGCATTGACATAGTTGACATATATGACTCCATGATAGGAATACATATCATCACGCTTAGGTTTTGGAGTTCTTTCTGATCTCCTCAGGGGCTGTTCAATGGTTGAACTGGTTTCTTCAAATTCTTCACTACTCTCAGGTTCAGATTGGGATGTTTCTTCAGTTTCTTCTTCAGGTTTATCTATAGAAACCGAATTATATCCAAAATCATCTTCCATCCCTATACAAGTGATACCCTTTTCAATTATTTCAACATGTCTGGCTACTATGATTTTATTATTTATCAAAACACGATAACCTACATTTGTGTATCCTAGCAATATACCTTTCATTGTACGTTTACTCCATTTTGATTTCAAGTATTCTTTAGGTATTTTGGCATAAACTCTACTTCCATATAAACGTAGATTTTCAACATTTGGCCTTTTTTGGAAAAATATCTCATAGGGAGTTTTTTGTTCAATAGTGTTGACAAGAGTTCTATTTTTTAAATATAAAGTTGTCTTTACTATCTCTGGCCAAAATCTTTCATAAAACTTTGCCTCAGCTAACAAGCATTTTGATGTGTCCATGATAGTTCGATTAAGCCTTTCAGCTGTGCCATTTAGCTCGTGAACATGTGGAGGACATGGATCTAAAATAATACCTTTTTCTCTAGCAAAATTAGTAACCTTTGAATTAATTTATTCCCCTCCATTATCAATTCGTAATACTTTTACTCTTTTATTTGTTAAATTTTCTACCTCATTGACATATTGTACCAGACAATCATATGTTTGGTCTTTAGTTTTAAAACAAAATACTTTAACTAACTAGTCATCGGTAAATGTAACAAAATATTTTTCCCCATTATTACCTACAGTTCTTTGTGGCCCATTTAAATCTGTATGAAAAATTTGTATCTATTTGTATCTCTATTCTATTTGTATTTATTTCATTTTGAACTACAACTCCACTCATTTCATAAACATTATCTTTTCTTAGTTCTGCAAAAGCTATTAAATTTCTACTACCTTTACTGTAAATTCTGCTTACACAATTTTCTGTGACAATGTCGTAATTTTTACTTATTATTCCATAACTCAATAAATTTGCTTTCATGTTCTTTACATAAAATACATTTTTGATGGTAACAGTAGACAAATTATTTTAAACGTTAAAATCTATTTTAGTACCTACTTTAGTAGCTTTGAGTGGACTTCCATCACCCTGATTCACCTCTGCTGGTTCATTAAGATCAATCAAATTTTGGTAATATGAACAGTTATTAACAATATGTGCAGAGCAACCACTATCAAGTATAAAGTGAATTAACCTATCTTTGGTAATATTATTCTCAACATTTTTAATATTATTTACATTGCATGCATAATCATTTTTATTTACATTAGAAGCAACATTAGCAACAAATATACTTCCTACATTACCATCACTATGACTTGAATGTGAAGAACTATCCTCAGTATGTTGATTTTGACCCCTGCCTCTATGACCTTGACAACCTTTGTTTCCAGTTTGATATCCACCCCTATTTCCTTGTCCTCTTCCTCTTGAATTTGAATATCCATGTCTCCTAGAATTCAATTGTCCTCTTCCTCGTGAATTTGAGTACCCTTTATTATGACCAAACCTACTATTGTTGCAGTATTTCTGAACATGACCAGCTTTTCCACATTTGAAGCAAATTGTTTCTCTTGTAGCAGCAAAAACACTTGAATTTAATGGGTCTTTTTTATTCGAACTTGAATGTTTCACCTGTAGAGCTTTCGTTTCAATTTTATTTTTTAAATAATCAACATTCTTTTCTGCTGCAGATATCAAATCTATGAAATCTTCAATATGACTGTATTCTTAGGGCAGAGCTTTTAACATATAATTCAACTTTTCTTCTTCACTCAGAGTGGCACCAGCTGTTTTTAATTCGTTGGATAATTTCTCGAAATCATAGAAAAATGTATCTACATCTTTATAATTTTGTAACTTTACATTTTCCAGCTTATTTCTTACAACAATTTGCAAAGCAGCTGATGGCTTATCGAACATACCATCTAGTTTCGTGATCATTTTATATGCCGAATCAATTTCACAAATATGTTCAAATATTCGATTTGAAACAGTGCTATATATAAAGTTTGAAGCCTTAATGTCGTTTGCTGGCCATGTGTCGGCTGTATCTCTTTCATTCTGTTCTCTTTCTATAACCATGTGGCACCCTTTGTATTTCAGAAACATCTTTAGGCGTTGCTTCCAAATTTTATAATCACAACCATCGAAGATGGGTAATACGATGTCATCGCACTTAAAAGACATTCTTAGTGCGCCAATTGGTCCAATAATCTTCAAAATGTAAAACTAACGCACGTGCTTCACACTGTACAGGTTAGTTTTTGTTTTAACCTTCAAATTCGAAGCATATCACTTTGGTGGATTACTATTAACTCACAAATTATTTAATAATTCAGCAACTTAAGTAAACCACGCTCTGCTACCATGTTGAATAAAATATACTTTTCTTATTAATATTATTTTATTAACTGAAACGGATTACATACTCTCGACAAGACGTGATGACGCTTTTATTGCTGAGGAAGAACAGGCACGAAGTGAGGTGTTTAATGACACACTGTCAAAAAACCTTAGAACATCAAAATGTCACTGAGCGTACCCGTCTCACCATAGATAACTTAAATTATAAAGTATTATATATTCTATTTAACATTACAAATGTACATATTCTCAACTCTCAACAACTTTAATCGTTTTATTGTAATATATTATATATATATATATATATATATATATATTAATAGGAATTATGAAGTAAATTGCCGATTATTGTTAGATAAATAATATTTGGTTAATTGGGCTTTCGGCATAAAGCAACAAGTAAACTCTTTTGACTTAGGTATGTTATGTTATGTAAGCTTATTAGCATCACAGAAAACAAAACAATATTTTAAGAATACAATAATTATACTAAGAACACATATTTAAAATTAATTAAAATATTATAGATAAAATGTTTGTTTATACAAAAATAGAAGTTTTGGTTGGGGCCATTATACTTGACATAAAACAAAAACCAACCTGACATATGTCTAAGGTAGAAATAAAAGAGAAGAAAATTTAAATATAACTCGGTCAACAAAAGTTGAGGATAAATACAGCTACACTAGCACCAGAGCTAGGGTGTTAGTTTCCGGCAATCAAATTAATGGAAAATTTGATCGTTGTATATTTGTAAATTAAAATCATAAATTAACAGAGCTATTCGCGGAGGACATATAATTATTATTGACTTCGCAAGAGAAAATTTATGAATATATGTTACTCAAGCCCTTAATATCCGTCCTCTTGTTCATAGTTTGGGCATTTTGGTATATCTGACACATTTCAAGAAAAACACACGGCAAAAACACACTATCTATTTATTTAACAATCGGTTTCAGAACATCGCTCAACTTGCGCTCCTTCATCACCTAGAAAATAAATTTGTAGAAACTGCGGCTGCTCATTTGATACGGGAAGTAGTGAATCAATTCTATGGTAAACCTGCCCTTGTTTTTCAAATGACATAAACCCGGCAAGGATATTATTCTATCTGCCCCAAGTGATGTCATGTGAAAACATCCATTGTATTTCGTGATATTATTTAAGAAATGATGTGATTCGTCTGTGTTGGATAAAAATAATGCCTTCATTGGTTCTACTGGCTCCTCTAACCCTGGGATAAGAATTTTCTCCCCAGAACAACAAATAGGTACCAGCAATTTCTTCTTTCAATTTCAGCACACTGTAAAATTTGACGTTTTATTCATTCTCTCCATTTTTATAAGGATGTGACTGCCATAATCAAGACTCGCAGTCGAGTGAATGTTTCACATGTGCTGCCATTTCAGCAACAGCCTTTTTCCGAGTTTCTGCTTTCTCCACAGTCTCAGAGGCTCTCTGAGATACCATATATTGACCATATATTGAGTAAATTGTCGATGATCTGTTTGCTCCAGCGTTTCTGCAGTCCTTAAGCTGGTCTGCCGCTGCAGTTGTTCCGGACGTCATGCCTGGGATTGTTCTGGCGCCTCGAAAGCTCGCTGTGATGCCTTATAATGAGCGTGTCGGCGGCTTCGATAATCCAACTGCTCCTGTGTTTCGACTGCTCGAAGAGCACCTTGACGTCTGGTTACCTTCAAAGCTCTCGCATTTCTAGAATCTTGTGACAAATTAGAATTTCTTTTACCCGGCATGTTGTATTTGTAGCCTGTTTTGAAATTTGAAAGTGACAGATATCGACCTGGTTGGAATCGTACAGACAAAATAGCATTAAGAAGGTGATATTAAATGAAATCATTATGTAAACACACAAATTTCAAAACTTGATATAACCTGGTTTCAGAATGCATATTTACCAGTACAGCGCCATCTAATATGAAACATCTGTACTAATATTCCTATGTTATGCTAATAAACTATGCGTGATTGAGTAACAAACATACAAGCTTTCACATTTATAATATTAGTATGGAGTAGATTTAGATTACTCGAAATTTCCTGGTATAAAACGTAGCTTTTGTCATTATCTGACCTCTAAACCACCATTATAGAAAAAAAATCATGTCCACTCCTTGCTCTGTGAAAAACAAAAACAAATCTATCCTACGGGAACGGTACATTTTCCCGGGATAAATAGTAGCCTATGTTATTCTCTGACCCCCTAAACTACCATTATACACAAAAATCATGTTGATCCCGCTCTGTGAAAAATAAAAACAAATCTATCCCACGACAACCGTACTTTTTCCGGGATAAAAAGTATTCTCTATGTTATTTCAGACTATATAATAATCTATCTCTATACTAAATTTCATCCAGATCCATTCAGCCGTTCTGGCATGATTGAGATTCAAACATCCAAGCATACAAACTTTAGATTAGTCGAGATTTTCCGGAATAAAAGTAGCCTTTGTCATATTCTGACCCTCAAACTACCATAATGCAAAAGTAGAGTATAGATTTGTCGAGATTTTCCGGAATAAAAAGTAGCCTTTGTCATTTTCTGACTGTCAAACTACCATAATGCAAAAATTCATGTCCATCCCTTACTCTGTGAAAAACAAAAACAAATCTATCCTACTTTCAAACGTTCGCATTTATAATATTGCTATATAGTAACACGTTTACTATGCAAAACGCGTGAACGAACATAAAAAAGCAGACAGTAGTATTGTATACCTCCTTCTTCTGGGAAGTCGGTCAAAAAGACCATTTTCGGCAACATTTAAATTGGTCTCGAGTATTGTACCAGTAATTTTATAATAATTGAATTTCACTTACCTCAAATATGCCGAAAAACATAGCTGCGACAATAATCGTTACAACCAATACAGTCAGGTACGCAAAAACTTGGTTATTTGGATCAGTACTCTAAAAAACAACAGAAAATCAAATTCATCAAAACAGTCAGTCAGTTTGAATTTTAGGTACAGGATAATATATTTACAATAATAAACTATACAATGTAGTAAGTACGAGTACGAGTCAAGTCAAGGACTTGATCGGAGAAATTGTGAGGTATAATCAAATTATTAAATGTATTTTCATAATAATCAATCTCAGGAATGTGTTTCGTTTTCATCTTTCTATTCTATCATTATATTTTCTCAGTAATCGTCTCTTTTTTATGAAAAAAAAAATATATTAAAAATTGAAAAAACTGATGTAGTAGACCACTCAATAGAAAATTTTCAAAACAGTTCGGGATAAAAGTTAACTGACAGTTGCAGTTATAGAGGGGGGTAATATAAGGTGCAGAATCATTTTTTTTTAATTATAAAACTGCAAATAAGAGCAAATTCGAAATTAGAATGAGAAAAACCTACAATTTGAGGGGCAGCAGACCTAATACAGGGTGAATTTTTAGTGTATCCACGGCCGATAACACCGTTATTACAGGAATAAATAAAAAAAGTTATTCACAAAAAATGTTGGCACTCTCAATTTCCATAATTTTTAATTAATAAGAAAAGTACAGGATGTCCTACAGAATGGTGACAGATTATTCTTATGTTTTTTAATGGAACACCCTATATTTTATATGAAGTTTGGAATCTACTCTTCTTCCCGATTACATTAATATAATCTTGTTATTTAGTACTGTTTACCTACCTGCATGATACCATATGTAATAAGCATTGTAACCATTACAATCATGAGTTGCGCCATAAAAATAACAAAGTCACCAATGTAGTTGATGGATGTGATGTTCACGGCATTCTGCAAGATTATTTTTGCGGCTCTCTTACCAGATTTATAAAATGGTTTACCGTGCATTGCTGCAATTAAAGAAAACATAAATGTTTACAAAATTTGAGAGCTTCGGTCTGCAGTAAATACTTAAATCGTTTAGAGAACACAAAAGGCAGAGGCAAATATGTTATGTAGATCTATGTCAAACTTTGGATGATTCGGATACGACAATACAAAACAAAGATCTAGTAATCTAGTGTGTCCACCACAACAAATATAAAAATACTCAGGTTGAATCGTGCGTCATTTTATCTGAAAAAAACAAACAACAATGGCAATGACGAACCGTTTAGAAAATATGAAATATCAATTGAGAATAACTTTTTTCCTGCTTCCTCTCAAAGTTTCGCCTAGAAGCATAGTTTGGAATTTTTTTAACAAAGCCCTTAAAGGCGTTTTCCCGCTACAGTTTTGAGTTGTTGCGTAATAATTGTTGCAAGCATGGTGACCATCTTCTGACACAGGCGAGTAACATCTTGTGATAAAGGTGACCGATCTATGTATCCATCAAAAGAAAAAGATAAATGCTGAAAATATATTTTTCAACTCAGGAGGCTCAGAAGCGCAAACATTGGTTGAAAGCCGGGACAGAAATTTTTACACGATTACAAAATACTTTCCTTACATAGCTACTCCGAGTAGCGGTTGGAAAGTAAGTGCCTATTGAGTTTATTAAGATTAAATGGAACAGTAAACATACATTTATTAGCCACGATTGAATAAAATAAATTATGGTTTCCTTTAAATTCCATATTTCTCCCGCCAAAGTTTTCCCAGCTGTTTCCACGTTCAGGTGGCCATTTGATATCGAAATCCTTAAATGTTTTAGGGCAAGGTTATGCTTTTTGGTGCAGCTCGGGCAAGTGTGCATGAAAATCCGCAACAGTCCATTCCGCGTCGGGCTCAAGAACTTGACCTGTCTTCGACGACAACTTGGCGAATCCTGCATAAGGACTTATTAGGAATTATTTTTAGTGAGAGGCTCATTTTTCTTTAAAAAGCTTTGTTAACAAGCAAAATTGCCGAATTTGGAGTAACTAAAATACACGGGAAATTCATGCGGTCCCACTACATTCCGAAAAAGTTATTGTATGGTGCCATGTGGTCCGGTAGAATAATGGGTCCATATTTTTTTGAAAACGAAGAAGTGGCACTTACTTTCAACGGTGAGAGATACAGGACTATGACAAGAAATTGATTTTTTTGGCCTGCAGTGGATGCGATCGATCTAACATGTGGTTTCAGCAAGACGGTGCAACCTGCCATACTGCACGCTATTCACTGACACTATTGCATGAGAAATTTGAAGTTTCCGTTATATCGTGAAATGGTGATTAGGGGCGTTATTGCTTAAATTGATCCACTTTTATGCGATAGCGTCATCACAAATTGCGTAGTTAGGATACAACAAAACTGCCAAAGCCGCGTCGGACATTTACTTGATATAATTTTTAAAACATAATGTAAACATATGTACTTTATAATAAAAATAAAAATAGATCACTATCATTCTAACAATTTGTCTTATTGCGTTACAAAAATCGAGCACTTCTTATGGAAAACCCTTTACAACGATCTTGATGTTTTTTTTTCATTGATAAGAGGAGTGTAGAGAGGTGGTCCCATATATTTTTTTTAATTCAATTTGTACATCCCCACCAAAAAAGCATCGAAGGGGTGGAGGGAACGTATTTTTTAGAAACAAAAATAATGTTATCTGGCTGGATTAATACGAAAATTATTTCCAGCATTATTTAAATTGGGCATTTTTCAAAAACATCAGAGGTTTCTGATTTACAGCACCAAGAATGTGCAAAAGCGACCAAAAGTCTTCTATTTACCTACAATTGCGCGTTTTTAAAATTACCAGTAGGCACCAATTGAAAACATCATTTAGTACCTTTCAATAAGCCAACTAATAAAGTCGGTCCTTTTTAAAAAAAAAATATGTACACTGTTGAACAAATGTCTCCAACAGCATTATGAATTTAATGAAAAGCCATTATTCAACATTATTTCCATAAAAAATGATGTAATGATTTTCGATGTTTCATTATTATATTGACAAATGGCATCAAATCCAGCTCGACTTTTATCTCTTTTAATTGATCAATGCAACGAAAGATGTGCATGCAGGTCTCTGTTAGCCTATGCTCAAGGACTAGGCATAATTAGAACGATGTGTGAGTAAAAAAATATTGATGATACTTACCGGTTATAATATATGCATTTTTGGTCAAAAATTTGAGGAATCTCTCAATTGGCTCCATGAAGAAGTCCAAGCAAGCTTTGACACTTTTGTTCTTTGTAAGAGACGTGATCAAAGTACGAATTATCACAATCAAAGTGATGATCATAGAACCAAAAGCAATGCTGCCAAGATGAAATTTGAATACAATTCGGGCACTCGTAGATATTGGTGTATCTAAATGATGCTTGTTTCTAAAATAGAACAAAATCTATATATTCACAAAAGTTTTCGATAACATAACAAATGTAAACCGACAAATTAAAGCAGTAGAATTAGTATCTCAGACGTGAGATGTTAATCAATAATGTGTTCTTCATTTGTGTTTATGAAGAATCATACAGATATAGTCAAATAATGTCTTTCTCTAAGGTTAAAATAACATATTAATCGTTAAAGGACTGGGAAACATAAACATACAATAGTTCTGTTACTCACTTGGTAAAGTACCATTTTGAAACAGCTCCTGCAATTACCATGTACTGGATACCAGTGACAAATTGAACAGCCCAGATAAACATGATTAAATTGAAAATCATTGAGAATATCATAATAGCATTAGGTTCAAAAGTGAGATATCCTTTAATGTCTTTCAGGGTACCTGCACTGGACATGAAAGCTGTAGTTGTCACAACAGCAATAAAGATTATTGCAATTGCTATGAATGTCTGTAAATAAAGTGAAATTAGAGTGTTACTAATAATTATGTGAACATAATACAAGTTAATATGAAAATGTATTAGAAAGCAATTTTTATAGGATATTAAGCTTAATAATTCATGTAATAATCCATAAAATTATGAGTTTGTGGTGCTTTATTATGAAACTTTAGGTATACATTGCATATTAAAATATTTTAATAATTTATGTTTTTTTTGAAACAATATTAGGATTAAAGTAATAACTGGCCTTCTTTAAGTTTTGATTTTCCATAAAAAAACAAGATAGGTGTTTCTTACAAGCTTCTCTTATATAGTAAGGACCAAGTCCATGTGAATATAGCCCTCATAATGATCTATTTATGCCTGCAAAAATAGATCAGACCAATTCGCTATTCTTACTAGAAGCTCTCCTGTCCGATATTTTTGTTACAAAATATTTTTAATTTCCATTTGTGAAATAATTCATTTGACTTTTCAATAGACAAATTTTGCAAAACATTTTGTCAAAAGACGATGGCCGTATTAGACGCTTGATAGCAAATTCGAAATTATTTTAACGGGAATTTATATTAAAACTGGGTTCGATTTATTTTTACTATTTATTTACACTAATAACTACACGATGACTATATACACATTTATATTCACAGCATTACTTAGCGCTAAGTGCTCTATTTATATTCACTGTTCTATGCACTAGTGTATGAACACACTCAACTCTCTGAATATGACTAACTGTCTATGACTGACTGACTCTGTGATTGACACGGCTATTTATATATCTAGCCTAACATCCTATCTTGAAGCTTCGAGTTGTTCTCGTCTGTTCTATTTCGTTATTATTCTCGGTGATGTTTCCCGTGTGTTCTGGAATATGTGTGTGTGTGTATTTCATTATTCGGGTAAGTCTTCACGTTACATTATTTTTGTTTTCCTATGTTCGCCTTCTATTGGAAAAAGTAGTTTCAAAATGGCGGCCGATCAAACCTTCAGAAAATTCACAAGTACTCAATGACTAAATTCCATTAAATATATTTTTAAATTTTAGATATGAACTGTATCTATAACTTCAGTTTAAAGCTTTTTTACCAAAAGTAACAAAAAGAATAATCACAATTAAAAACCCTGAACTTTACTTATTAGCTGGCTACGAGTCCTCGAAACCTTTAAATTGTCTCTAATATAAGATTGAAATTTTATATTTACCAGTATTGGTGTAAAAATGAGTAATGGCATTGCCACAGCAGCTTTTGTGGCTTCCTTCAAAATTTGAATAACCAGTCGTATTTTATGGTACATGAATATACAAACACATAGTAATATTAACCACGTTACTGTCGCAGCGATACCAAAAACCAGAAATTGTTGCTTGCCTTCCTTCTCAGCTTTAATGAATGAGTACCTACAAAACGGTTTTTATGAGAAACTTATATATTGCAATCTCTTGCAACTAAAACTACTGTCTAATAAATAATACACTGATTCAAGTGAGTAAGATTATTCCAACAAATAATTGAAGTGTCGAAAATATTCTTCAAATGTATTTTTCTGATATACAATATACATATGAAAAGCTTCATTATCTTCTAAAATAATAATTGAAAAAGAACTTTCATATGTCGACTTTTGATTTGCGGCTTCACCGTCTACCGTAGATAGCTGCTGCGTTAAAAACGCGGATCTTATTGGCGAATCCAATTACAAAACCACGTGGGAAGATGCCTCTGTAGAAAGGTAATGTTTATCGGAAAGAACAGCTGATTCTATGTAATCTTTATGAGAGTACGTTAGTGTGAGTTGTTTGATCTGTGTTTGAGGATATAAAAATAGTCGTTGGTTATTATAATATAAGGATTCAATAATGAAAAGTATGTACAATCATTCATTAAAATTACAAAGTGAAACAAGTATGTTCACGTAAATTTTGCTTATCTTGCAGATATAATTGCTGGTATCATGGAAGCGGAGATAAAAGAAGTGTTTTTATGTTTATCTTAAGTGAAAATCTATTATAGGTGGTAATATAAATAACATTAAAATGACTTGCCATACCTGCAGTTTTGTTTATATATTTCCGTATAAATGATAATAAACGACCAGTTTGAAAACAAGTGTGTTTTTATTCCCGCATTTACTAGAGATATTTTAAAGCTGAGTCAATCAATATACATAGAAAAATTAAAGCAAACTCTAAAGAAATACAATATAAGATGTTTATCGTATTTCCTTAAAAGAGCAAGTATTTTTATGGTAGAAAACAGTTCTATTACAAACAAAAATCAATTAAGCAGTACAGTGACTCCAAATGAGATGTTTCGCAAATTTTCTGAACAAAGCAAGTAAATTATTACTATTAAATTTTGAGCCATAATACATAGTTATATACTTATTGATAATATTAGGGTTTTGGAAGTAGAGAAAAATATATTTAAGAGATTTTTTTTAGGAATGGCACATATCCATTGTGAGCCTAATGCCCACAACAAAAAATCTGACATCCAAAACCTTAATATAATATAATCAAATATTTTAAAATAGATAAAACACAATATCAAAATAGGCAACTATCCGATTAACAGTGTTTAAAACAAAATATAGATTCAATTGTCAATTTCATTTCCACAACAATTGATAACCTTTTAACTGAGAAAATATTTTATTTGTGATTATTATAGTTATATATCGTTATAAACATAATTCCTAAAGCTCTCAAATAATTGTAAAGAGTATTGTTTATCCACCCAAATTTGGCTGCATCCCTACTATCCAATGGTTGTAGATATTATATATACATTAAGGGACATAATATAAATGAGTTAACAACTTTAATAAAACTAGTGTCCTATACTTTTATTTTTCAGCTGTGACAACTATATTACACCACCCTTTGTATTAGTTGGCACTTTTACCAGCAGAGGGCGAACGCTTGGCTGGATTCGCCTATAATTCGTTGCGGGCTACAACCCACTGTCTTAAGGAGTCTATACATTACGTGGTAAACTAGGCGAATGCAAACGTTTGTAATATGTACATACAGCTTGTTTCACGAATAGTGGCGTCTGCCTGTAATCATTCACGAGCTACGTAAATCAAGCTAAAATACTACTCATCGCATCTCATCATCATTAAATTCTCAACTACGTTTGTCGATCTAAGCTACGACATCCGTATTTCAAGCTTATCTCCTTCAAAACCATTATAGGGCGCTGCTCGTATGTCTGAAGGCAACGCAATCTTTATTTCACTAAGTCAAAGTTACATTTCAGGAAAAAAAATATTTTATAAAAAACAATAAATATGTATTTTATGTTTCTGCGTTATTGTTATTAATAAATCTTTCATATTATTGCTAATTTAATCAATCGATATTTTTGACACGTGACAGATCTGTGAGCACATGATACTTGTGGTGCGTTCCACGTGGTGTTCTCACAACGCTCAAAACCTCCACTGAACCGTTCCAGTTGACGATCGCGGTCGACTTGTGGAGACGAGAATATCGTCTGTCGTTACGATTTTCGACCGCGACACGCTCACGGTGCCCTATCTCGATTGGTAGGTCGTTGTGATCTTTAAGATAATTCGAAAAATATTATAAATTTCTGATTGTGTTGTGATTCAATCAGTATGAGAAAGAAGATAAAGTATTATATTTTATGTACCTACGTTTCAATGTTCATTATTCTATATTTATTTGTTTTTTTTACAGCCAAGACTACACAGACCAGTGATTTTCGAGATAAAACTTAACTGGCACTGTAAGATAAGTTTTGGACCAATCAAAACTTCTTTTTCGTGCTGTGCAAGTATGTAAGTTATGCTTCGAGAACGGTGATTATGTTTCATTTGGTTGGTTTCTGCCAGAAAGTTGAAAGAAGTAAATTTTTCAATGATTCAGTTACTATTTATATTCTGATGTGAAATCACCTTATCTTTTTCTAATAATTTAATGTAAGAAACTTTTTTAGATATGGTTATTGCAACGAAGCTGCTGAACAATTCCTTTTGAGGATCTAGAGCGATCTCTCAGAAAAATAAGTCATCCTCAACGAATTCAATGTAGTTAGGTGAAGAAGAAAGACAAATATAGATTGGAAAGTGAACACCCGGAAAGCGAAAGTATAAATATTGATCTAACTATTGATTCTTATTATTATGTTCTAGTTTCCTTGTATAGATGAACTCATGCATGCGTCATGCCCCCCCAAATGCAAAATTCGCGCTCAACTTTTGGGGTGTGATTGCCCATCGTTTGCCCATAGATTAGTTTTCCCACCAGTTATGGAGATGTAGGTATCATGAATGTTATGGGTCATAAAAATTATTTTCTTAGATAATAGCAATATGTCCTCGTTTGCGAATATTTTGACAATGTTTGCCCATATATTAGTTTTGATTTACCACCCATAGGAACATAAATTGTTTTTTTCAGAAAATCCAAATAGATATGTCCTGTAGCATGTTTACGCACCTTTAAATTTTTCTATTAAAAACTGAATTTGTTGACAAATAATCCGAATATATATAAATTTAGAATTTTGATTTTCTTATAAAAACTCATCGTTTGACCACCTTCTTATATACCTACCTATATATTTTAAATATGGAATTCAATAATAAATATGTAATTTAGATAATATAGGGATAATTTCATGAAAAATCAAAATACAAAAACGAAATAAATATCTAAAAAAAAAACTATTAACAGAATATGACTTGCTACGAGACTTGTTCATTGTTCATTGCAACAAACTTGAGCCATACTTTCAGAGTAATATATTGGAATGAACATATTTTTTTACTCAATAAATCTATATTTGTAAAACGAAAGGTCACTCATCACGAAATCTCAGAAACTACAAGCGCTAGAAGTCTCAAATTTTGCATGGGGATTCCTTTTAGAATATAGCTAAGACGGGATTTTGCAAAATTCAACCCCTAAGGGCGTAAAAAGGGGAGTCAATATTTGTATGAAATTTCAATAATTTTAATACATAGTAGGGTTTTGAAATTACTAGAAAATACTTCTTATTTAAATAAATTAGAATGTAGTTAATAATTCTTCTGAACAACCCTTACAAAGGGGTGAAATAAAGGGTGTAAGTTTGTATATAATAAAAGTGTAATAGGCCGCTGTCTGTCTGCCTGTATGTTTGTACACGCCAAAACCACCGCATGGAATTGAATGCAGTTTTCCAAGCGCACGTAGTCACGGGCAAAAGCTAGTGAATATATAAAGTTGGAAATTTATAAACACGAAAACGTCAAACAAAAAGATTTGGCATGACATGATTTTGATTTTAAAAATAAATCGAAGGCACATGACACGTGCGCACTAACCTAGGACCTAGATCCGATTTTAGGCTATGTCCCTGCCGTCGTTTGTGGAGTCAGCGCGCCACATGGTTTTCTATAGGTACAAATATTGTACCATGAGGCAGTTGAATCTTCTCTGCTATAAAGCATCTTGCTCTGGGCAAACATGGTCAAATTATGAGTAAACGAGCAGATATTTGTCATTTTCTGAAAAAATATTGTTTGTGCCCCATGACATTCATGTATCCTCTGATATCTCCATCACTAAGGGTGTTAAATCAAACCTAATATATGGGCAAACATTATCAAAAGATGATTTTTGTGCCCTATAACTCTCTCGGTACCTATGACATCTCCATAACTGAGGGTCGTAAATCCAAACTGGTCAAATGATGGAAATACGAGTACATATTGTCAGTTTCTGGAAAAACATTTTTTGAGCCCCAAGACATTCATGGTACCTATGATATGTTCATCACTAAGGGTGTTAAATAAAACCAAATCTATGGCCAAACATTATCAAAAAAAGGGCAAACGAGAACATATTGTCATTTTCAAAAAAACTATTTTTGTGCCCCATTACACAAATCTCCATAACTAAGGGTGATTAATCAATACTACTCTATGGGAAAACAAGGTCAAATGATGGGCAAACGAGTACATATTGTCATTTTCTGAAAAAAATATTTTGTGCCCCATGACACTCATAGTACCTATGACATCTCCTTAGAGTAGGGAAAAGTCGTGCGTACACATAGGAGATGCTGCTCTGTATAGCCGCCGTGAATTGAAAGTGAAGCCAATTTTTCGTCGGCCGCCATTAGTTTCGTGTTAACAGCTTATTTTGATTTTAAGTTTTTGTGCTATTTTTTAATGAAAACGACGATTTTTCTTATCTTAACACAATGGTGAAATGCGAGGCTCTTGGATACAAGAATCGCTGTCGAAAAAGAATATGGTGTTACGTCCAGTGGCGGCCATTGATTTAGTTCTCATTTGGCTTCACTTGCTCTCCGATTGCGATTTCTCCTTGGTAACTCAACCGTAGAAACCAGCGGTCTATCAACCGACGGTTGCAATGTCCTTTATAAGTATTATGTTTAGAATTAGTTGGTCATTCCGTGAAATGTCACTGTTTCATGATATGACAGCATAGTGGTTTACATTACGGAACACGCTGTCTATATAATAAATCTATCAAGTTTTGACGGTAAGTATAATAGCACTAGTTAGCTTACTGATTTGCATAGCGGAACATGCCCTAATTTTCCTCGGAATACGCCACAGATTTTCTAGTTCTTCATGCAAGCAGTGTCATGTTAGTCCCTCCAAATTTCAAACCTCATCGTATTTTTTTAAAATAGAAATACCAAATACATAGGTAACAGTCTTTATGTTAGTCTATGGATATAGGTACTCAAGGTTGCCGTCAGTAATGATACATCGCTAAAGGCGCTTTTAGTTTTTATTGGGATTTTCCAGAAAAGCTCTATTTTCATTATTTATTTATATACCTATTTTTGCTGTTTTAAATATTCTTTGTCTTTCAAGTAGGTAGCGACAAACTGGTGCTTTTTCATACCAGATTGTAACGATTTTCGGCGTTGCCACAACGGCAACACTGATAGGTATTAACATTTACAAACATGGAATACAGAGTGCTACAAAGAGTTATTTTTTTAAATATGTATGACGCATAAAGTCAAGTGAGCGTTTGAATTCTAGTCCAACCAACCAATAAGTTCTTAGTTGTCACAGAATAATCGTTATCAGGCTGATACATATTTTAAAGTAAAAAAATAATGTAATGTAAAATAATATTCCATCTAAATATACGAATGGAAATTTGGATGATATTAGTACCTATATGTTAGGAACAAAAGATGAGCTTGTGACTGCAGGTTAATAGAGGTCGACTTTGATAATCGGCAATGTTCAAATCCCTATGGCTATCGGTAAGAATATTAATTTTTAAACACCTCTGGTATTAAATATTTTGAAATCATACTCTCTATATATTTGGTATTTTTGAAGTAAGATGAGCATCATTATCTTTATTGATGAAATATAATTATGAGTTGTCCATTAAAAAAATAACGATGAGGTCATACGCGGAAAAGTGGAAGGGGTAGAATGATAATGCTTTCATAAAAAGGTAGAAAATCAAAAATCGACATGTCGAAGTTTTTTTTCAACATCTATGTTAACAATTTAGATGATAGTGAAGAATCTCTTTACTTTCTGAAAGTACTCTATAGATTTCAATACATATTTTCAAATCTCATTCATTCCTCATTCTGTCGTACCACAGTGCTCCAATGGCAAGTCCTCCACAAAGTAGTGTACCACCTAGAATGCCCCACACAACTGACTCTGTCGCTGTTCTCAACAAAAATATCGTCAGTAATGTAACACCTGCAAGGAGAGCATTGTTGACATGAAATAAATATTCTTTTAAAATGTGTGTTAACTTCTTACCAACACCAATCGCGATAGAAAGAACTAATCTCCATGCTATACTACCAAAATATTTCCCTACAGTAGTAGAACTAGAAGTGTCCTTTATTTCGTGGTGAAATTGGAATCCACCAAATTCAGTAGATTGTTGAATGCACTTATATCCAAATAATTCGCTAGAAACAATAAAACATTCATGAGAGAGTAACCAGATAGAGAAACTTTCTGAAATCAGTGCAGAAAACTAAAAACTAATACTCACTAGCCCGGTGAACAAGTCTCTACACAACGACGATCTTCTTTAAGCCACCAAGGTATATGTTCCGTTTTTGTATCTGATGCATACTGAAGATATCTTAAAAGAGGATCACAGTTATAGACTTTGAATTTGGGTATAGTAGTTTTTCAGATTATGCTTTTGCAACAAATTACAGGGAAAATTGATGAGAGGGATTTTTTTTATCCATAATTAAATTTAAAATTCTAAGGTTAGACAGCTGATTCTAAGAATTCTTGGACCGATTTTAGAAGTGTTAAATTATTGCTTACTTTTCATTTGTGTAATCTTGACCAGTGCATTCCCATTGTGGATAAACTGGATTTTTCTTTCCACAAACATTTCCACATCCATCGTAACCAACCAACATTCTGTCCATATCAGAATTGATGAGTGTATAAATTAAAAATGGCATCTAAAATATAACAACTGTCTATAACTCTATTTTGGTTTATATGGGTATGACATCGTTTATTTTTAGATTTTTGTGTTATGTATTTCGATTCAGATGAAGTTTTTTATTATTTACCAGTAGTATAATGAATACAATAAAGACGATGAGATATTTGGTATCGGTTCTATATCTATACTCTTCACGCTCAGGAATGTTGACATTATCCAGCAATGTTCCATTTGGCAGTTTCTTGAAAATCACCAACTGTAACAAGGAAAGTTGTTAATTGATTATGTATTTTTTAACTTTTACTAAGAATAAGTGAAAATATGAATTTCTGATTTGTACTGCATATAGATGAATAACAAGAAATTCTAAACTTTTATTTGTCTTACCGGCTTATTTTGGCCTCAGTAGTGATTCTATAAGGCAATCTATAGGTATATCATATCTCAATCTAGATTGATTCCCTAAAAGTTTTGTCACAAGTGAATGAGATATATTGTTCCATTGCATTGCCTTTTGACGATTATTTACAACAGTATTACATTATATGATGCAGGCGAGCCGTAAGATATTCTTAGTATCAACATATTGTAACGTGCAAGGGGAACAGCCGCCGGTATTGGCTACAAAGTGGCGGCATCCGTTTGAAGTAAACGCGAGATATAAACTGTGGTTGGAAATATCGAAAGCGGCGTTGACAAAGAGAGCGACGGCAGCATGTCGGCATCTACTCCTAGAATGCCGACAAAGGGATTTCAAGAAACGTCCAGTGGCGGTTTCCGAATCAAAGACCAGAAGCCGCTCGAATGATCTGGAGCCTTTGTCGGATATATATATATATATGGGAGAATTGTCGGCATGAAGACAGAATGTAAAAGATAGTGTGAATAATAGAATAGTCCGAGTAAGCTAGTGCGAATATAGTAAAGTTGTAATTTTTAGAGTGTAAATAAAGTTAATTTAACAACTCTAAATTATTCTCACTTATCTGCGAACCCACATACGCAACAATTTGGTGTTAGAAGAGGGATAAGTGAGTGAAGAGGCTTTTGTGTAAACACCCGAAAGCAGACAGAAAAAATGGAAGATCAACTTACTAAGTTATTCTCCGATTTTTCGAGAAAACAAGAAGAGCTACGACAACAAGAGAAGAGAGAAGAGGAGGAGCGAAGGCTGCGAGAAAAACAAGAGGAAGAGGTACGACGACAACAAGAAAAGAAAGAAGAAGAGGTACGACAACAGAGAGATTTCGAGCAGATTGCAGGATTGTTCCGAAATGTCCATCAAGAAATCGAGACAGTAAAACAAGAAGTTCGAGAAGAAATTGGGACAGTTCGAGAAGAGTTTGAGGAAAAGTACCGACTACTAGACAAAGAGATGAAGAAAATACGGGATATCAGCTATGACTATAGACCTATCTAAGTACTGTTCTGACAAACATATTGAAGTATGTGCTGTGTCGATCATAATGAATAAAACACTACTATTATACTCAACTTATACCGTCCACCCTCAGGAGATCCAGATATATTTTTTACTAGATTGAATGATATTTTTGATTATATTTATAATCCCAGAATCAATATGATAGTAAGCGGTGATTTCAACTTTGATAGCTATAATTACTCTTCTCATTTTAATAAATTGACAAACTTTCTTGCAGGTTTTAATTTGCACATAGTTGCTAGTGGACCAACTCGTATAACCACGACCACTATCTCAACCATCGACCATATATTTGATAATTTTGCTAACAAAGGCGTCTTACAAGTAATTGACAATATTATTTCAGATCATCAATCGATCTTATATAGTTTTGAGGTGACCACAGAAGAAAAATCAAAAACTTGCACTTATCTCAAAAGGAATTTCTTTGAACCAGCACTGTCTAACTTTGCAGAAGTCCGTTTAAACGAAGTTTGGAATCATTTGTATAACTGTTATGATGTTAACGTAGCCTACTCTTATTATTGGGATATTTTCAATTATCACTTTCAAACCTATTTTCCCCTACGCAAAAAAATACGAATACTGAAAAATACTCGAGCAAACAATGGATCACAAATAAAATCATATCTTCTAGCAATGGTTTGAAAAACATGCAGGCTATCTCACGCATAAATCCTGAACTGCGTAATTTTTACAAAGAAAAAAAGAAGGTTCATGAAAAGTTACTGGAAGCTACAAAGAAATCTTTTTACCAGGATATGATATTCAACTCCTCTAATAAGAATAGAACATGTTGGCAAGTAGTTTCTGAGTTATCTAATAAAAAACCAAAACTAGCAATATTCATATTAAACAATCACAAAACGAAATCATCACGGATCCTTTAGAAGTGGGTAACACCTTCAATTTACACTTCCAACAAACACCTCACCGCATAGTGGATAAGATAGCTACAAATGTGAAGGATTCTTATTCTGTATTTGACTTAAAAATTTCATCAAAATTTAGTCTTTTTCCATATACAGAAGAAGAACTTTACATATTACTAAAAACTAAGTTAAAAAATAGTAAATCATACGGTTTTGATGAAATCCCTAATTTCCTAGTTAGAAATGTCCTACACGCTTTGATTAAACCTTTAACTTTCTTGATCAACCTCTCATTTTGTAATGGCTCTTTTCCAGAACTTTTAAAAATGAATAAAGTTATCCCATTACATAAAAAAGGCGACAAAAATGACTTAAATAATTATCGGCCCATTACACTGCCTTCAGTATTCTCAAAAATTTTTGAATATGCCTACTTAAACCCACTAAATATATATCTAGAAAAGGAAAATATAATATCTCAAAATCAACATGGATTTCAAAATAATAAAGGTACTTCAACTTTCTGGAGGTGTTTGACACATGCTTCCCAAAAAAGAGCAAAACGGTACACAAAACCAATCAAACAAAAAAATGGTATAATTTTGAGTTGAAAACTTGCAGAGATAACCTCAACCACTTGATACAAATAAATAGTAGTCACAGAAATATTGATCTCTCCAATGAGATAAAGCACGAAAACACTACAGAATCCAAAATCCTCAATGAAAAAAAAAAATTATTCCAATAGATTAGAAAAGTCAGTGAACAGACCAAAGACGGTTTGGAAGATAATTAAGGAACCACTATCCACTAATGCTATCCATTCTGAAACTCGTATTAGTGCTGAAGAATTTAATGAATATTTTACGAAACTATCAGCTAATATATCGAAAAATTTAGAAATGTCTCAAAATAGTCCTTCAGAGATTACATCTTCTCATATAAAATTCAATAAAAATTTATTTCTTATACCTGTTGATCTATTGGAGGTGCGGAATATTATTGCTGATCTATCCGACAGTACAACTTTGGACATATTTGGTCTAAGTAACAAGATTCTAAGACTGATCAAAGAAGGTTTGGTGATTCCATTGTCCAAAATAATCAATAAGTGTTTTGAAACTGGTCGTTTCCCAAATAAGCTGAAATAGAGTAAAGTAACCCCTGTCTATAAAAAGGGACATTCCTCTGATATCAGTAATTATCGACCAATCTATATTACCCCTATACCTACTATCCAAGCCTATCGAAGCGGCCTTAAAAAACAGAATAATTAAGTTTCTGGATGCCCATAATTTGCTGTCAAAGCACCAGTTCGGATTTAGGTTGGGTTTATCGACTACCCACGCCATAAACGAGCTGGTGCGACATATAATGGAGTCCTTCGAGAGGGGGGAAACGGTTTCAGCCGATTTGTGTGACCTATCAAAGGTCTTCGATTGTGTGTCATACACAGTTCTGCAAGAAAAACTTTCATAGTATGGAATAAGGGGCAAAGTAGCTGATTTAATAGAATCATATTTGTCCAACATAGTTCAGGCGGTTGAACACAAAGGTATATGCTCCTTAACACTAAAGGTAGTGGCCGGGGTACCACAGGGCTCAATCTTGGGTCCCCTGCTTTTTGTACTTTTTGTTAACGAGCTACCTCTTCACATGAACCCTACCTGCGTTATCCAATATGCAGATGATACTACCCTTTATGAGTCCCATAGCAATGTTGAATATCTTAGACAACAAACTAACAATGCAATAGCTAAGATCGAAAATTTCTTTACTTCTAATGGATTGTATCTTAATGTGGATAAAACCCATTTACTCAACTTCACATTGAAAGAATTGCAAGATAATTGGGAGTCCTTCAAGTTTTTGGGAGTCACCTTGGACTCCAGATTGAGCTGGAAGGATCATCTTAAAGACCTTTCTTCGAAACTATCTAGTACTCTATTTCTGCTTCGTAGAGTTGCAGAATTTGTGTCATTCGACGTTGTTAGGGACGCCTACATGGGGCTATTCCAGTCCAGAATTTCTTACGGTCTTCTGTTCTGGGGAAATTCCACTGACTGGACAAAAATATTTATCAGCAGAAGGCTGCATTGAGAATTTTATGTAAAATCAATCCTACGGATAGTTGCAAAATGTTGTTTAAACAGTTCAACATACTGACATTGCCTGCCCTGTACATACACCAATGTTTTATTTTCATCAAGCAGCAACAGAATCTTCTTCCAACAGTAAACTCACAACATGGCTACCTCACGCGCTTTGGCAATAACTTGCTTACTCCTCAGCATCGACTCGCCATCACACATAAGAGCTATATTACTCTAGCATCAAGACTTTTCAATCATTTGTCGCCTTGTATAAGAAATTTACCCATAAATAAATTTAAAATTAAAACAAAAATACTGTTGATGGAACTATGCCCTTATAATATCGATGAATTTCTTAGATGTAATAGATAAAGAATAAATATTGTCAAATTGGTCTGTCCTAATCTTAATTTGTAGTTTTTCATTTAAAGTTTTCAATAATGTGTTATATAATAGAAAATAGTGTTAATGTGCATTTTTAATTGTATAAATAATATTTTATATTATTCTTGTGTTAATGATTTTTAATATTAAAGCTATTCTATTTGAACCTGTGACAATGCTAAATCTGTTATTGGATATTTGAGCAAATAAAGAATATTATTATTATTATTATTATTATAACTGCCATTCATTCATTTTACTATAAAATTGTTAGCTTACTTGATGCAGGTGAATGTCCCGTTGGAGTTTTCTGTGACAGGGTGCAGCAAACAAGTGGATTGAAACTTTTTCGAGAAACCGCCAACAATATATTAGCATCCAAAATAGTAGTATCAATATCAAACGAGAATTTAAATCCTCTGCAGTAGACATCTCCATAGGAGTACCACAAGGCTCAATTTTGGGGCCTATATTATTTATTTTATATATCAATGATTTGGATAGGTCAATATGTGATATCCCCCTTACTATGTATGCAGATGATACATCTGCAATTGTATCACACAAAAACGATATATCACTATAAAATCATTGCACTGAGACTTTGAAAAAGTTGAATGAATGGTTTTCTATCAACTCTCTATCTCAATACCGAAAAGACACACATCCTAAGATTCCAGAATTATCAAAAGTCCTGTCCTAAACTATGTATTGAAATTACAAATAATCAGATGGTACAATGTTGTTCCAGCGTTAAATTCCTTGGTATCCACTTTGATAATAAACTAAGCTGGAAATCACACTTTGACAAATTAATTCAATACCTCAATTCGCAGAACTACCTATTCATAAACTTACGGAAGATCATGGATGAAAAACAATTAATAAACATTTATTACGGACAGGTTGAATCAAGGTTGAGGTATGGGCTGTGTTTTTGGGGTTGGTCCACACAAGCAAGTAATGCGTTTCTTGTTCAGAAAAGAATAATAAGAACACTTTCTGGTGTTCTCAAACAACATAGTTGTAAGGATCTGTTTGTGAAACTAAATATTTTGACTTTACCTTCACTCTATATATTTGAATTATGCCTATATATTTTTAAGAACAAAGATAAATATCTCAAAAGGTCAGATGTGCATAATAAAGGCACAAGGTTCAAGGGGAACTTTCAAATTCCCTTAACAAAGTATAAAACATCTTATCGATCACCAGATAGTGCTGGTCTGATATTCTTCAATAATTTGCCTGAAGATTTGAGCAGCAAGCGTTAAGACTAAGTAGGCATAACACCTTAGCCGAAACAGTTGTCCAGGCACTGGAATACGAAGCTGCCAAAAATGCTTCGATGAATCGTCGCAGCAAAGTAAGAGAAGTCAGGATGTCAGACGAATTGCAAGACAATGCAGATTTTTTTAAGAAGCTGGAGGCGATGTTCCAGAAATTCTGCTCTCGAGGAAGCAAGAAGTCCGGATATAGAAAAGTGATTAGGTGTTACAATTGCTACCGAGAGGGACATATAAGTAGAAAGTGCAGGCGACGACCCAGATCTGAAGAACGAAATGTTCAGAGAGAGAATACCCGACTTCAGGAAAACTCCACCTAGCCAGTGTAAGGGGGCGAACGCTGGCCCCCAAGTTGCATTTGTGCTCCATCAAGAAGAGCCTCGTTGTCCAAGGTTTTATCAACGGCAAGAAATGTGATTTGACCATCGACACGGGGGCAACAAGGTCAGTGGCACGCCCCGACATGGTTTCCAAAGAATCTATCATGCAGTACAACATCAAGCCAATACTGGAAACTGCAAAAGGAGATTTGATAAATGTTTTTGGAGAGACCACCATCACTTTGGAAATTGGCACAAGTAAAGATTAATGCAATCGTGGCTGACATAGTGGATGAATTTATAGTAGGCTTCGAAATTTTGGAAACCTTCAATTTTATCACAGTGGACGAGAACGGGGCTCTGTTGGCTAGATGCTTAGTTAATTCCAACGACATTATTCCAGTGAGGGTAGCCAATCTATCTGTAAACAGAATGACATTGAAGAAAGGGGAAGTAATCGGTACCTGTTCGCCAGTCTCCCGTGTAACAAGACGTGAGCAAGAGGAACCCGTTTCAAAAGAAGTACATTTGTACCAAGAGCTAATGGAGTGTTTCAAGAAGACCTGGAAACATCTAAGCAAACAGGAATAGAAAAAGGCAATCGAGTTTGTAAAGCAAGAAGCTGATGTTTTCGTACAAGGAAAAATTACAGGGCGAACGAATTTAGTCGAACATCGGATCAACACGGGAAATGCTGTACCTATTCTCCAACCTCCACGAAGACTTCTTTTCGTAAAACAACAGCAAGTTAACACCATGGTTCAAGAAATACTGAAGGATGGCGTCATGGAAGAATCCAGCAGTCCTTGGTCATCACCAGTTGTGCTGGTGACGAAGAAGAATGGTTCTACGAGATTCTGTGTGGATTACAGGAGGTTAAATGATGTTACGAAGAAGGACAGCTACCCATTACCCCGAATTGACGATACCTTAAACACCTTAGCCGGATCCAGGTGGTTCTCATCTCTGGACCTGAAAAGTGGATATTGCCAGGTAGAGCTAAACAAGGGAGATAAAGAGAAAACAGCCTTTATAGCTGGGAACGGCCTGTATCAATTTAATGTCATGCCGTTTGGATTATGTAATGCACCTGCCACTATTGAAAGGTTAATGGAATTAGTTCTGCGAGGACTAACTTGGGAGACGTGCCTGGTGTACTTGGATGATGTAATGGTGATTGGCAAAGATTTCGACGAACATCAATCGAATCTGAAGAAAGTTTTCGCCAGGATCCGAAGTGCTAATCTCCAGCTGAATCCAAAGAAATGCGTTCTATTCCAGGAAAAAGTCAACTTTCTCGGACACGTCGTATCATCGAAAGGAATTGAGACCGATCCAGAAAAAGTCCAGGCAGTGCGAGATTGGCCCAGACCAAAGAACAAGCAAGAAGTTAGAAGCTTTCTGGGACTCAGCAGTTACTACCGCCGATTTGTTAAGGATTTTGGGAAAATTGCGAAGCCACTACATCAATTAACTGAAAAGAACTCCCACTTTGACTGGTCAACAGAATGTCAAAAGTCGTTTCTGGAGCTGAAAAACCGTTTGACCAGTGCTCCTGTTCTTGCATATCCCTTGGACGAAGGATTGTTCGTGTTAGACACTGACGCTTCACAAAGTGAAATAGGAGCTGTTCTTTCCCAAATACAGAATGGCGAAGAAGCTGTAATTGGATATTTCAGCAAAACGTTGGGAAAAGCAGAGCGAAATTACTGTGTAAAGATAAAACTTTTTTAAATAACTATAAATCAATGAATCTGATGATGAACCACTCATAGCAGAAGTTAACAACAGCGATAAAACCTATACTGATGCCAAGTCTACAGTGCAAGCCCTGGTGTTTTCTGAAGATCAAGGGGACTATAAAGCTTTTGGTATTTTGTCGAATCTAGAAATATATCTCTAAGAAGTTATTTTGAAGAAGAAAACCAAGCAAACAACAATTCACGAGTTCTTTCCGAAATTAATCAATACAATTTATGTTGTTTTTGACCGACGAACTCCGAACGGAGGAGGTATACAATTTGACTGTCTGCTTTTTTTTTGTTTCGTGCGCGCCTTTTATATAGTAAACGAGCTCCGATTTTGATGATTATGAATTCATTTAAAAGAAGGGGATTGAGAAATGGTCCCGTATGCATAAAAACGCAAATCCGAAATCTCCTTCCCTCCGAAAACCGCCCCCGAAGGGGTGGTGGGGGCGGTTTGAAACAGATTCCAAGTGGTTTGGGATTTTGTTGCTCGAACACCAAACTGCAGTTTGTAAACTACCCCTTCCACTTTCTTACAAATTTCGTCGTCATAGACCAAATGACTATGCCGATAGATATGTTTTATGACCAAAGATAAGAGAGAACATCAATGAAAGACTGATGGACAAAACACAAATCAAGGTTTAGTTTAGGACTGTGGTAGTGTTCTCTGAAAAAGATTTCTCCAACATCTGCTCGAACATCTTACTAGTAGTTGGGAATAAATTATTTCAATTTTTGTATTGGTAATAATTTGATCGCAAACAATCAATATGGTTTCATGAAGAATAGGGGTACTTTGATGCCTTAGCTTATACCTCTAACTTTATTTACAATAATTTGGATAAAAACCTAGCTACCGTGTTAGTTTTCTTGGATCTTGCTAAGGCTTTTGACACAGTGAACCATAAAATTCTTCTAAATAAACTGTGGCGTAAGGGAATAAGAGGTCTGCCTCATAAATTGATTGATAGTTATTTATCGAATAGAGAGCATTGTGTCAAAATAAATAATTGTACTAGTGGTTTTAGATCTGTGAAAATTGGAGTTCCTCATGGGACTATTTTGGGACCACTTCTTTTCATCTTGTATATTGATGATATATTTGATATTGTACCTGCGAATGCACTAGTTTCTTATGCAGATGATACTGCAGTTCTGTGCAGTGGAAGTAGTTGGCAAGTAGTTCATGAATGTCTGACTGAATGGTTAAAAAAATTAGATATGTGGTTAAAAGGCAATCAGCTTACGCTCAATGTTGATAAGACTACATACATTACTTTCGGAAGCTACATTGATAGTGTTCCCACTAATTTTCATTTGTTTATTAAAGATAGAAAACTGAAAAGAGTAGAAAGCTGTAAATATTTAGGGGTTGTGTATGACTGTCACATGAAATGGAACAAGCATGTAACTGAGCTAATTAAAAAAGTCAAGTATTTCACTTTTTTATTCTATAAATTAAGTAATTGGCTACACCCATCTATACTGAAAACTATATATCATGGTCTATTCGAAAGTGTTATAAACTATGAAATCATTGCTTGGGGTGGTGCATACGATAATACGATGAAACCTATTATAAATTTGCAGAATAAATTGATAAGTAAAATGAAAATAGAAAATGAAATGTTAGTACCTTTAAAAATTAACCAGTATTTTGTTGTGAATGCGCTTACTTATTATTTTACAGAGTGTAAATTAATGCACTCTGGGAGATTTATAAATACACGTAATAGACAGATAACTTTACCAAAAATTAGTAAGACTTTGAGTACCAAAAATGCGTTTTTTGTGGCAATAAAATATTTCAATTTAATTCCGAATAATCTAAAAGAACTTGATTGTAAAAAGAACTTATTAAGAAAGAATTTTGGGATGTGGATTAGATCTATTGAATTATAAATTAAGATACTATATAGGATAGCAAAATATTATATAATTAGTCGTAAGGAAATTTATACTTTGAACATTGTATTGGATATTGAATATTTTTCTTTAACTCAATGTATATATAATTGGATATTATTGTATTTTTCTTGTGTCTATGCACAGGTGTTATGCACCTCTATAGAATGTATGTCAGAAGTAAAATAAATAAAAAAAATAAATAAAATAAAAAATTGAAGTGCGCAGGCGTCTGACGGTTTGGGACTGGTTTGAACCGCTGCTCGAACACCCTTATCAACAACTACAAGCAAGGAATATACGTGGGTAATAGGATAAGTACTACCTATCTTCATTGATATGATATAGTGAACGTTCAACGATTTTCGGGACTAATGTTACACTCAAAAGTGTGAAATAAATATTTTTTACAAAAAATTGGACCGACGTTATTAGTTGATGCACTGAAAAGTATAAAATAATATTACTTCTATTGGTGATGGTACTTGTGAAGTTGGTGCCAAAAGTTATCAATCTAACTGCAACTGCACAACTTCAAAAGTACCATCACCAATAGAAGTAATATTATTTTATACTTTTCAGTGCATCAACTAATAACGTCGGTCCAATTTTTTGTAAAAAATATTTATTAATATTGCAGTAGTTGTTTTGATCAATGTTTTTTGTATTAAAGTAAATAAATAAGAATTTTTATTGCTCTGTATTTTGCCATATTCTTGTAGAGTTCTCCCTAAGACGGACACCTCTCTTATGCGGACATGTTCTTCAGGTCCCCTCGGTGTCCGCTCAAGAGAGATTTCACTGTACTCTACAAAAATAGGATACGAGTACTCTATTTCTGGCAACTTCCGAGTCTTCAAGAGAAGTGAACCCCAAGAAAAATCAAGAAACTACTACCAGTGAACTACTTCAAAGCGAGAAGGAATACACAAACGCTCACCGGGTGTAACAGTGTGTAACACAGTTCACGGAGGAAAGACTGCATCTCCCACTGAGTACAGAGAATCATCCCGTTTATTTTTATTATCTATCTATCTATTGTTGCAATAGATATTTGATTATCCAGCTTTTTCCACATTGACATTTAACATTTTACACCGCCTCTAATAGTCATATTCCCAATTTACATTACGCACCATGGTCGAATCATCGAACAGGTGATTCATCTGAAAATTACCAAAATCAAAACCCTATCCAGCAAGTAATAACAGAATCATACGGAGATTTTTTCAATCATTCCCGATTTCTATCGAAATGAAACTATGCTTACAACATTTTTAAATGCATGTAATACAGCTTATAAAGAACAAACTTACTGCTTTGATTCAAAATCTTCAAAGAATTGGATAGCTACCTAGTGAACCACCCTCAACTTTCGTTGCATGACAACAGATCCAATTAACTGAATTAATTGTGCTTAACACTTTGCTGACTGGCTTAGAGCCGAAACTTTGCCAAATAATCCGTGCTAGTGATCCGACTGATCTGCTCTCAGCAATAAATCTGATCAGACTGCAGTCTAGTTTCGACAACAAAAATTTCAAAATAAAAATTATATGCCAGTTAATATTAAAAAAATTATGTTAAAACAACAACCTAAGAACTGTACAAAGAAAGCGATTTCAATCAACCAATTCAAATACACATCCCTTCAAAACCCAGTTTCAAAATCGACCAGTTTCAAACCCGACCACAACAAAACCAAATTCCACAAAATAGACCATCGATAATTAGGTCAAACCCTAATTTCAAAGAACTTCTTCGTCCAACGTCGTGACCGACGTGTAGTGGCCTCATGGAGGATCTTCTAAGCCTTGGATAACTCTTTGGACTATTGTTCTCCAGGTCCGTTGGTATGTTGCCTGACGAATCGTTTCGTTGATAGTGGTTTGTGTTAATTTGGTAATGACGTTCCATCGGGTTGGGGATCTACCTCGTATTCATCTTGCTTCCGGCCTTCCCTGGACAACAAGTCTTTCCATATTATCATGGCGAGAAATTTCAGAATTCGTCCCTAAGTTATTGATGCTAATCTTTGGATGGGTTTAATTTCTTCTAAAATAGAGGCATTTGTTCTTCTAGACGTCGAAAAGACACGAAACATCCTGTCTCATACCCACATCTCGAAAGCGTCAATTCGTTTTCGGTCGCTGGCTCAGATTACCCATGCTTCGAAGACGTATTAGAACAATGGAAAGACTAGTGTATTTACGAGACATTTGTTTTACTGGCATTAATTTTAAGCCCATATTCTCGACTAACGTCTTCTAGTCTTTAATGTAGCTCTAACCATTCTTCAGCACTACATTCTACTAAAAGTCTGTCATCAGCAAAATAAAGATTCGTGAAACGTCTTTTTTCTTCTCTTTTTAAAATTTTCCAGAATACGCCGCAATCTCGCTATACAACAACAACAGAATAGTGGGGAGTGGAAGCATCCTTGCCGAACGCCTTTCTTGATAGAGCATTGTTTAGATAAGATGTGGTCAATTTTAACGATTGCTTTCGAACCTCTTAGTTTTTGACGAGACTAATCAATTGATGTGGGACTCTAAGCTCTTATAAGGTCTTCCATAACTTGGTCCATTGAACGTTGTCAAAAGTCCTTTTCATAATCAACGAAACACATATACATCGGTACATGGTACTCTCGGGCCTTTTGTATTTCCAAAGACCTTCCTCAACAAAATCCTAATCATAACACCCAAAATAGAGCACACCACCTGAATCCACGAGAAAGTATGCAACTGAAATATTATCAAAACGATTACTAGGATCCATTATATCAACCATCTGATTATAATTACCACAATGACTATAATTTTGACTATTGTAGATAACACGAACCATCATACGCAAATGAGGAAACTCCTCAATCTTTACAACATGAGGATTTTCGATCCCCGCAAAAACAAAATCAATCCTCAGGATCGAATCATACACAAAACCGGAAATCAGAGATTTCAGCATATACCCAGAGAATTGACTCTGACAAACGAGACATCTCTAGAACATCCCGTTGCGTAAATTAGTTGTTGACCATAAAATCAGAAAATCTATTTTATATGTAAGATGCGACGTATAAATTTAAAATTTTCATAGACAGTGATGCTGGAATATAATTTTTTTAACCAGACACTTGCAAAAACTACAATAGTCAACAAACAGAAAACGCAAGGCGTATCAACTGAAAAAAATCAAATCACCGAATCCGTACTTATCCTATTCGACATAAATGAACTTCATAAAGTCTATATACTTATGCAACACATATATTGAATTCGAAGGCCTAATTGGCTCAGATTTTTCTCAAATATATTATTGGGTATTAGATATTAAAAATAAGCAAGTCATTACAAACTTTAAAACCACCTTTTTGCTAAATTAATAGCGACAATCCCGACACAACAAAAGACCAGAACGCAGTTCTTACGAATAAAATTATAATCTAAGGCGAAGAGAACAGGTATTCAAACTCGAAATGAACAATTTAGCTATCACGAAGGCACAACCGGAAATCGAAAAAGTTTTCATCCCAAACTCTTCAGTGAAAGTAGATAAAAACGGAAATAATTGACGTCTCTAAAGCTAACAGAGCAAAGTGAGCAGAATCCAAAATACATATTTGGTGCTTGTAGAGCTAATTAAGTGTTGTATTCAGAAATCATTTGCTCTTCTAGTTTTTTTTAGGAAAATGGCTGCTCTGCTAGCTTTTGACTAAAGCTAGCAGTGCAATCTTTAAAAGTCAACTTTTTGAAGACTTCTTCTTTTTTAGTGCTTGTAGGGCTAATTGAGTGCTAATTAAGTCCTGTATTCCGATATTAATTGCTCTTATAGTTTTTCGGAAAATCACTACTTCGCTTTTATAAATCAACTTTTTTGAGAAAATGTTATTTGGTGCTTGTAAAGCTAATTAATTGTTGTATTCCGAAATTAGTTGCTCTTATAGTTTTTTTAAAAATAGCTGCTTTGTTAGCTTTAGATCTAGCAGAGCAACCTTTAAAAAACAACTTTTTGAGAACTTATTTTTTAATGCTTCTAGGGCAACTAATTTCGGAACCCAACAAATAAATATCACGAGCACCAAATAAGATTTTCTCAAAAAAGTTGATTTTTAGAAGCAAAACAGCCATTTTCCGAAAAACTATAAAATACGTTGGCAACTCAGCATAGTCCATTGTTTACATTCTGCCACAATTCGTGAATAGTAGTCAAGTTTATTAACAAATTAATTCACCAAAAGCTATCCCTGGGACCCTCCTAGACCTAGTCGAAGTGTTTTATGAATAAACAAAGATAAAACTGTGGAAAACGTGTAATTATCATCAGCTATGCGGGCAGTGTTGTACTGTAGCAATCTCCGTATGAAAATAAAACATGAGTGATACTGCTTGTATAAAGTGCAAAAAAACAAAATAAAAAGGAAAAATTTTATGTTTTTCCCTGTGATTCATGTGATACTCACTACTGCGGGGAATGCTCTGGACTATCTGGATCTGAGGTAAAATGCATGACTTTAATAGAACGAAACCTAAAATTCTTTTGCCATCTATATAACGAAACGGATATCAGAAAGGGTCTCGAAAACACAATCCATGATAAGATAACAATCATAAACGATAAAGAACTAACAATTAAGATGTTGCAGGAAAAAATACAAAAATTAGAATGCGCACAAACCTATGCAAGTATAGCATCCACTACCCCCTCAAACTCACACAGACTAAAAACTCCAGCCAAAGATATCCCCCCCGTGCTAATAAAACCAAAGCATACACAAGATGCAGAAATCTCAAAAAAGTATCTACAGTCGAAAATTAATCCAACGCAATTAAAAATGAGTATAACTCCGTAAGAACTGCAAAAAATGGAGTGATAAAATGTAATAGTGAACAATAAAGCCAAAAACTAATAAAAAGCATACAAGAACAAGACATAGAGGATAACTACACGGTACAACAACCCCAAATGTTAAAGCCTAGGTTCAAAATTATAACCACAGCAACAAATAATATGAGCACAGATGATATTGCGCACTGTCTTAGAAAACAAAATCAATTTATCCAGGATGAAGACTACTTGAGTATAACGTGTATTAAAACAACTCAAAATAATAAGTCAACCGTATTCGGCGAATGCTCGGGAGATTTGTTTAGAAGACTAATGAAATTTAGGAAAGTATTTATGTCATGGGAACGCTGCCCTGTGTATGAAGATAATAGAATCCCTAGATGTAAGAACTGTTCTTCCTATGACCATTATAAGACAGATGATTGTAAAATCAAAAAAAATATTTGTACATACTGTAGTGAAGAACATAAGTTTGAGAATTGTCCGAAAACAATAAAAAAATGCTGCAACTGCGCTCGTTCAAATGAAAAATACAAATTAGAGCACTCCACAGATCACGAAGCCTATTCAATTGAATGTCCAACATATAAATTTTATTTGCAAAGATATAAGAACTCAATAGACTACTACTCTAAAGGGTAGTTTTTTTTCATTTTCTCTTCTTTTTCTCAATTGCAGCATTTGAAACTACTTTTTTGTTTATTTCAATGGATATTACCGATACCTTAAATTTATTAGAATGCGAAAATAGTAACACTGAACTGTTTCAAAATCCTATTGAACTAAATAAGTTGAAAACCAAGGTTAATCGTAAGAACAAAATTCTAGAAATCTTACATTTTAATATATGTAGTGCTCCCCGACATTTTGACGAAATTTTAATACTCTTACAGTCATGTAACTTACAAAATATAGACATACTAATTTTGGGAGAAACTAGAAACAACTTTACAGTAGATCAGTTTAATATTCCTGGTTTTACAACATTTTTTAATAACAGCAAACTCACTCAAAATGACGGACTTCATATTTTTGTAAACAACAAAATTAGTTTTAACGTTAAGCATACAGTTTTACCAGAATCGTTAGTTACTTTATCTCAAATTATATAAAAAATAAAAAACATAACATTTCATGTTATAGCAGGTTACAGATCATCCTCTACTTCAGAACAAAAATTCGTAACAGATCTTGACAATTTTTTAATTGGTGTACCAAGTAAAAGTTTTACAATTATGGGAGATATGGATATTAATATTTTTAACAATAATTCACAGATTGAAAATAATTATCTAACGTGTCTTATGTCTGTAGGATTTAAGCCATACATAAACACATTTTCCAGAGTCACACAAGACACGAGTACCTGTCTGGACCATATTTTTATTAAGCAGAATCTAAACAGTACGAACATTAATCTTGACTCAGCGGTAATAAATAATAATACTACGGACCACTACCCTATTTATCTACAAGTGTACAACAGGGCTCATAAAGAACCACCAACTCTAGAAAAGACAATATCCATCTTTGACCATAAAAAATTTAAGGAACTCATAAGCCAAGAGACATGGTACTCTGTCCTGATTAAGAATCATGCTAAAGCAGCATGGATCATTTTTTATAAAACGTTTTATGAATTTTATGAACAATGTAAACCGACAAAAACATTAAGAAAGCAAAAATATAACAAAATTAAACCATGGATAACCAACGCTATTATAACCTCAATAAAGAAACGTGACAAACTGAAAAAAGTTTCAATTAAAAACCGTGACAATGTAGCCCTTAACCAGAGGTACAAATTATATAGAAATAAAGAGTATTATCAATGAAGCCAAATCCAGGTATTATCGTGAAAAAGTAATTAACAGCAGGAATAACATGAAAAAATATATAAAATAATTCATGAATCAACCAACACGAATAGCAATAAATTAAATGAAATAAACATATCCATTATTAGTAAACAACCATTTCAAAACAAAAAACAAATGGCTGACTTCTGCATGCTACTTAAACCTGTTACTCCCAATGAAATTATAACCCAAATTGCATTTCTAAAAAGTAAAAGTTCCCCAGGATATGATAATATTAATGCTGAATTAATAAAAGATAACCATCTGTACCTAACCGCCCCCTTGGCTCATATTATAAATTTAATTTTTTTGCAAGGAGAAGTACCAGAAGACTTTAAAAAATTCATTGTAATTCCGATATACAAATCGGGTGACAAAACTGATGAAAGTAATTATCGCACAATAAGTCTGATAAGTGTCTTTTCTAAAATATTTGAAAAATTTCTAAAGGACAGGCTGTTAGAATTTTCCAAAAAAACAAGACTTTAAATGAAAACCAGTTTGGGTTTCGCGAAGGGATTAGTATCAATCACGCCATTTATACGCTTGTAGATAATAAGTGCATAGGAGTATTTTTGGATCTTGCGAAGGCTTTCGATACAGTGCCAAAAACTGCTAGATATCCTTGGGCACGTTGGAGTTAGGGACACTGTGTTGAAGATCTTCAGCAGCTACCTACAGGATAGAGTACAACAAGTAAGGATAAATGACCACCTTAGTGATTTTCAAAAAAATCAGGTAGGAATTCAGCAAGGCACGGTTCTCGGTCCGCTGCTCTTTATCATCTACATTAACTCATTACTGAAATTAAATAAACAAGGTAATATTATATCGTATCCTGACGACACAGTTCTTATTTTTGAAGATGACACTTGGCAGGAGGTGAAATGTAAGGCTGAGATGGGTATTGGAGTTGTGAAATATTGGCTTGACTTTAATGAGCTAACGCTTAATATAGACAAGTCAAAATATATTTCATTCTCTCTTACTGACACTAACAGAAAAAGCTTCACATTCTTACAACTGCCTAGAACAGCCTTCAAAATAAACGAAGTTCACAGCATTAAATATCTAGGAATCATAGTTGACAAACATCTAAAGAGGTCCATCCATGTCAACAACTTATGTACTAAAACCAGGCGACTTGTTTATAAATTCTATGAAATACGTAAATTCATGAGCATACAACTAATCCGAATAATTTATAAATCACTAGTAGAGTCAATATTGCAATATACTATTATCGTATGGAGTGTTCTGTACACTAATGCATTAGAACCTCTAAATGTTGTACTATATGTTAAACTATATATTGAAAATCATGCTGCGAAAACAAAAACGATATCACACGGATCTACTATATAGTGAGGAAATACTTAATGTTCAAATGTTGTACTTCTACAACAGCTGTCTGCATTTATACAAAAATAAAAATATGCAGCAAAACCTTCAACATCCTTATCAAACACGACAGACAACAAACCAAAACCTAGCTGTTCCTTTTTATAGAAGGGATAGCAATCAAAGATTCACAAAGAGCCTTGCTCCAAAAATGTTTAATTCTCTCCCGGTATATCTAAAAAATATAACAAACTTTAAAAGATTTACCTTAGCTTACTATGAGCAGTTGCAGTATTATGATTATTGAAGTATTTTGATAATTTCGATTATAATTAAGAAAATTGTATTTTATTTTATATATTTGGGAATAATATTTTTCTTTTCTCTCTTTTCTTTTTCTAACTTAGGACTAAGTTGTGTTACATCTTCTTATCATTTATTTAATGTACCTAAAGCAATATACTAACTTTACTTTTTTGCACGTACAGATTGTTAGGAATCTAGGTACACATTTAACTAATTTGTAATTGAAATCTGATACTCCCCGATGTTAATATTATTGTAAATTCCTTTTTTTTTTCTTAATAAATATATTATTATTATAAATAACTTCGGAATACAGCACTTAATTAGCCCTACAAGCACTAAAAAAGAAGTTCTCAAAAAAGTTGATTTTTAAAGGTTGCTCTGCTAGCTATAGATCTAAAGCGCACAAAAATATCACCCATGAGCAGAACACAAAGATTCTCGAGATACTCCAAGAAACTGTATCACCTGACTGTACGGCAATGAACTCATTTCCTACTACAGTTAAAACGAATTTAAACCTTTTAAATCAAATATCGAAATCGACAAAAAACAATTCAACGACATTTTCAGACACTCAACCAAAAAGAGTTAGACTAGGCTTAATAAATAAATACCTGGAGACCGAGCTTCGCTCGGGTAAAACAGGATTTAAGATGGGTCTATAAGACTTACTAAGGATATTTTAAAGTTATTAAAAAAGTGCATATTTCTGGTTAAAATTTACTGCGATCGGTAAATATTGCTTTTATTGTTCACATATTCATAAGTTATAGATTTCGAAATAAATGTGAATGTGTAATATGAATGATAAATATACCAAAACTTAGCTGTATGACCAATTGACTTCTCAACCTCCAAACACTATACATACTGAGAATTTTATCTGCGGAGCCATTCTTGAAATAGGTAGTGTGGACCTTGAGGGTCACACCGACTAAATATATATATATATATATATATATATATATATATATACATACATATATATATATAATTAAATAAATGAAGAGCTATCCGTACCAGATGACCATATTAGAATATGAATAATAATTTCATGCCTAGCTGGTAAATTGAACCTACATTTCGTAGAGTGCCGCAATAAGAACGAGGTTTGTTCTCTACTTATTACGTTTGTATGCATTTTTTCCACTATACTGCTCAATCAGATTGATTACCAAACGTAGCATCAGTCTCCCAGACATATATCATGATTTCGAGGTTGTTGCCTCTCATCAGTATGTCGCAGGGCGAAGAGCCGTATTTGATAATCAATACTCGTTCTTATTGCGGCACCCTACGAAATGTAGGTTCAATTTAACAGCTAGGCGTGAAATTATTATTTATATTATATATATTTTATATCACTTTATTTCAAAATGACTTTTTAAAAGAAACATTTACAACTTTATTTATTGAAAAATCAAAATTAAATTGGGCATAGATTATGCTTACAATGAAAATGAGTTACTAACTAACTTATATCTAAAAGATCCCTGTATTTATACAAAATTAAGGTGCTGCGTCGACGGTTTTATTATTCTAGAAGCGCAGTTCCACGGTGTTGGCATCTTCCTACGCTGGTTTCCGAGAACGGACGGTGTAACCTTCGGCTTGGCGTTTGGTAGACGTTTGGTCAGCATTTCCTGGCCTGGGAACGGGATCCACTGCGCGTGACTTGATTATGTGCTGCTCGTAACCTGATACTCCTGGATACTTGTAGTTTCGCATAGAATGTCATATAACAGCTCCCCTTATTAATAGAAAGTTGATGCCATGCAACAACTTTTATGGTACCACGATATTTTCCATCTCATGTTCTGAATTTTCTATATTCGGGCTTCTTCTTGGGAGGAGACTTCTAATTCTTTTCAGGGGAGTTTGACTTTGATCTTCTGTCTTTGGGTTGGTCGCTTTACATTTCTTCGATATTTTTCCTATCACATAGCTTCCAAAGATGAGGCAAATGGCAGCTATCGTAGAATACATCATCCACGATATATTCCTTGTTATAAATGGTTAGTTTATGAGTTGGTCCAGATCTCTCGCGGATTGTTGAAGTTTATGATTGGCAGCGTCCAAGTCTTCGGCGTTGATTTCGTTAAGTTTGAGGGGTTCTAGCTTCGGGAGTTGGATCTTCTCAGAAATATGACTGCAGCATTCGTAGGGGATCATCACGGGGTGTGTGTTGTCCAGAAAGTCGGAGGTCTTCTGTCTGTCGGCTTGTACTTTCGTTATTCCGATAAACGCATGACACTCTGGTTCGAGTTTAATGATAGAGTTCTGGGCAAGAGTAACTGTCTTTGTATTTACTCGCGCGTTTATTGTCACTTGTAGTGGTTCTGATAATATCGTCAACCATACATTGTTCATGATTTTGAACACGTTCTATCCTCGACTAAAGATTATCGCACTGTCACAAGTTTTGGGTATCTCTTGGCGGTTCTTCAATAATTGGGCCTCACATGCAGCATTACTGTCTATTGGGTAGGCATATAAATTTGAGCACAGTTTTTTGTGTGTACTAAGGTCTTTACAATTATTTGGATCCCTGATGGGGAGAATTATCATTTCACGCGATGTATTTTTGAGATATACTAAGGATGTGATGCAAACCAGTTCTTTTATCTAATACTGGGATAGAATATAGGTGATATAGGTTATAGAGTGTTTGTTCTACAAGGGGTATTCTTAAAACAAAGACGATATTGTTGACTTGTTGATAGGCTTGAAGTTCTGTGATTTCTAGGTATTGGGCGATTTTAGAAGGTTTTACTGGTAAGGGTAGATCAGTTCTGACAAGGTTTTGTGATATTTCCTGTAGGGAAAATATCAGATCATTAGGTGTTATTATTGATGAGTGAATAATTCTTAGGCGGGCAAATGTTATAGAATTTAGAATATCGTTCAGATTGTCTTCAATAACCAGATAACTTTCCAAAAGTTGTTCACAAATTTCGAAGAATTTTAGCTTAGCTTCGACTAACGCAATTTTATCATTTAATTGATAAATAGCTCTCTCGATGTTACTTATATCCCGATTGAATGTTTTCCTGTCGATAGTTAAATTTTGGATGGATTCATTGAAGGTTTTAATAAGGGTTGTTGAGACCGATATTTGATTTTTCAATAAGTTTTCTGTGTTGTTGGTCTGTATTTAATTTATTAATGCTATCAGTGTAAAATTGACCATCTGCTGCGTCCAAACTTCCCGTAATCGTCCTAAAGATACTTCCGAGTCCATTGATGATTCCTCGCTTGTTTCGTTTGGTGTCGATAATAACTTCATTGAACTTTTCCTTGATCAATTTGGATATCTGCGCCAGGAGATTAACGTGTGTCTTTACATCTGAATGAAACAGATTCATTGAATAGTGATCCGGTCGTAAGGTGTTGTGTATGGAGTCCAATATCTTGTTGTTATTCTCGTAGGCCGTTAGTAATCCAGAAATATTTTTATGTATTGATAATGTCCACTTGTCGTTGGAGATGATGATTCTGGTTTCGTCATGGTAGTAGACTCCCATAGTGTTATTAATTGGTTCTATTTGATACTGGCATAGGACCGTTCTAACCAGCATAATGTACCTGAAACCAATTTTAAGGTTCAGTTCCGGCACATAACTTCATACGGTCGAAATTTACTTTAGTTTTCTGATTCGTTTTTTGATTTAATAGGGTAGCCGAATTTTGATGAATTTCTAGAATTTCGAAAGGTCCGTTGAATTTGTTCGCCAATTTGTTTTTCAGCTGGGACTCCTTTATGAACACTTTGTCACCAACGTTGAATTCTTGAATATTCTCCTGAACGTGTTTTGTTTTTGTCTCACAGTCCTTTCTCGTGCTATCTTGTAAAAATGGGACAATCGATTATTTAAGTCTCTCACATATTTGGTAATTATTTCTTTCTCATTATACAGCTTCTCTGGTGGTCTGCTGGAACTATGGCCAAAAACAAGTTCGTAAGGAGTAAACCCGTGTGTCTTGTTTGCAGCGTTGTTATAGCAAATTACTGCATACGGTAATATATTGAACGGGTGTTCTCTGGGGAGATTTGCAAGGTGGAGTCTGATCATTTCCAGAAGGGCTGAATGGGACCGTTCCAAGGATCTTTACTCTGGGGGTGACCTACACTTGAGTTGCTTAGTTTAATGTCATATAATTTACATAAATCTCTAAGGAGGGCGTTATCGAACTCCCTCCCGTAGTCACAATGTATTCGCACTGAAGTTCCATAATGTTGAAAGTAGACAAAGAGAGAGTTCACGACGGATTTAGCAGACTTATTTTCGATGGGATAGGCTTGACTAAATTTGGTTAGCTCATCTCTGATGGTCAGAGCGTAGTTCTTTGTAGGAATTTCGAGGATGTCGATGTTGACCCTTTCAAATGGAGCTTTTGGTGTTTCACGTATAACAAGCGGTTTGTCTAGGTTTTTCCGGTATGCTTTGGCCTTCTGACAGGTTTCGCATTCCTTGATAAACTTTTCCACATCTTTAGTCAATCCTTTCCATTGGTATTTTTCTTTGATTCTTCTGATTGTCTCGTTCACACCTCTATGTAAATTAGTTTTTCCATTGTGAAACTGGTCAAGTATGATGGGAACTTGATCTTTTTCCGGGGTCTGAGTAACATTTTGGAATACCTTAAATTTAATTTCTTTTTCGGCATTTATAAAAGAGCATTTCTAAAATTGGCAGATCTACGTTGGTTTCGATACAATAAGTTTCATCTGGTAGAAATAGATCTTGGATTAAATATAACGATCCAAAAAGGTATTCGCTAATTTTATCTCGATTGTATGGTAATGGAATTATAAAATATTTCCTATTTTTTACTGTCTTACTGGAAAGCACATTGACTTTCAAATTCTCGAAGTCTGCATTCTCCTCGAAGATATTTTCTATGATTTTGTTGTTTATGTCTGTTAGTTCGTTCTGTCGGAAACAGCTCAGGATATTTTTATTTTTTTTATCGATGCGTTGATCGTTAGAAAATTCTATTTTCGAATAATCAATCACAGATTGATTTTTGTACAGTTCAACAAAGCTCTTCATACATCTTATTGTGCTGGGCAGCCTTATTTTTTTCATGATCTGTATTAACAATGTCTTCGTCATCCAAATTTTCGGTTGCCATTAGGGCTCGGTACGGTGTTAATTGAGCGTCGTTTTGAAATTCCGAAAAATGGTTGATTTTAATTCTAGACAGGGCGTCCGCATTTTTGTTGATCTTTCCCGGTTTGTACCTGATTTCGTAATCATACTCTTCTAGTTTGAGTCTCCATAGGGCTAATCGGCTTCCGGTGTCTTTCACGGAGAAGAGCCACGTTAGGGGTCGATGGTCGGTTACTAGAATTAATTTTCTACAAAAAGGTACGGTCGAAAATGCTTGACGGACCAAACAATGGCGAGTAATTCACGTTCAATAACCGAATACCTAGATTCAGCTTTGCATAGGGTTCTTGAAGCATACGCTATCGGAATGTCCTTTCTAATAGGTCCTTGCGACAATACTGAACATATGGCGAAATTGTTTGCGTCTGTTGTTAATATGAATGGTTCCTCGAAATTGGGGTAGATGAGGATAGGGGTGGTAGTTAGTGCTTTCTTCAGGTTTTCGAAGGCTTCCTTACAATCTGAGTCAAAGTCAAAAGGAATATCCTTCAGGAATTTCTCGGGTCAGAGGCTTCGATTTTTTAGCAAAGTTTTCGATAAAGCGTCTATAATATCTTGCAAGACCTAAGAACGACTTGATGTCTTTTTGGTTCTTCGGTTGGGGAAAACTATTTATGCACTCGATTTTTGAAGGAATCGGTTTAACTCCCTCGCTAGTGTCCTAGGTAAGCGACTTCTTTTCGCAGGAACTCGCATTTGTCGGGCTGTATTTTCATATTCGCTTGCCTGAGCCTCTTGAAAACTTCTTTCAGTCTCTGTATATGTTCTTGGATGGATGGGGAGTAGATGATGATGTCATCCATGTATACCAGGCATCTCTCGTTTTGGATCCCCAATAGGATGTTGTCCATGACCCTTTGAAACGTAGAAGGAGCATTCTTCAAACCAAAGGGCATACGAACAAATTCGTAATGCCCGTTCTCCACTGTGAATGCGGTTTTCTGAATATCCTTGGGGCCGATCTCGATCTGATGGAATCCCGATGCCAGATCAAGGGTGGAGAAATATTGGCTTTTGCCAAGTTGATCCAGAAGGTCAGACATATTCGGGAGCGGATATTTGTCGTCTACCGTGATCTCATTCAGCTTCCAGTAGTCGATGACGACTCTCCATTTCTGTTTTCCTGAGGCATCCATCTTCTTGGGAACAACCCAAACAGGTGAAGAGAATGGGGATTTGGAAGGTCTGATTATGACCTGGTCTAACATCTTGTTTACCTGCCCTTTTACTTCTTCATTATGGACGTGTGGCTATCTATAGGACTTAGTAAATGTCGGTTTGTCTATCGTTGTTTTTATTGTATGTTTAATTTCGTTCGTGAAGGTTAGTTTGTCACCTTCTAAGTAAAATATGTCTGTATAGTCTTTACATAATTCGGGTAACAAGTTCTGCCTCTTCTTCATTCAGGTGATCTAGCCGTAACTGTCGTTTTATCTTTGGTATTCTGTCGCTGTTGGTGGTGTATTGAAATTCACTAAGATGGTTGACGGTGATATTTTCTACTGGTTCAATCTCCAATTGGAAGAAGCCTACGGTTTTGGGAATTGCATTCGGATTTATGACTGTAGTAATAAACTCACCATGTTCGTTTACTTTTACCAAAGCATTGGGAATGCGCACCTTTTCTATCTCTTTGCTAGAGAGGATAGCTTCGGTGTCTGATAGACTGCACCTCAGTTTAAAAACTTGTTCCGTCCGTGGAGCGATGGAAGTTATGTTGGAAATTTTGGAGTTCTTTGGATTATTTTGCAGCTGTGTTTTGGATGTTGAATCACCGGCTACTTTGTAGAGGGGTATCGTCTTAAAATTGGTTACCAGCTGTTTATTCTTAAGATCCACTATGCACTGATAGTGCTCCAAGAAGTCTGAACCTAACAAACCGTCAAAGTCTATGTCGAGATTGCAAATATATACCTTGTGTGGATCTTTTACGTTAAAAGGTACCAAGGTCGATTCGTTATTAAGTATTTTTTGGTCAGTGATTCCCTGAATGATGACATTTTCAGGAGATCTTTGTCGAAATTTTTCACAAGCAGTCGGTTTGAAAATTGAAAGACCGGCTCCTGAATCTACTAAAAATTTAAAAGATTTCGTCGCGTCTGTAATTTAATAGAGATTTTTTGATTTAACTGTGTGTAGAGAACCTATAGGAAGTTCTGCTCGGGAAAGTTTAAGTTGGGGTTGTAATCGTCCAAGTTCATAGTCTGAATTTGTGCCTGAATCTCGGCCATGTCTTGTTGTGGATTCGGGGGGTCTGTTGGCGCAGGTGGGCCCTGGCGAAAACCCGGATTTAATTGGTCGGATACTTCAGGTAGGTTTTGATAGTTATATTCGTCTTGTGATACATAGTTATCCGGAAATTCTTCTGATTCTTGATAATCCTCATAGGAATAGTTTTGATCTTGATCGTAATTAAGGTGATAGGTTCTATTCTGTGGCCTGTTGAAGTTTGGATTTTGTTGAACCACTGATGGTCTAATTCATATATTGGGGATAGGCCTAATTACAGATGGACGATCGTTTCCAAGGATTTGGTTCGGCCTGAAATTCGACTGAAACCGTTGTGGTTGTTGGGCTTGTTGCGAATTTTATTGTTGGAACGGGGGTCTTAACATCTGATTTTGGGAGTTCGAGTTATAGTTATTTCCGAAATTCTGCCGTTGTCTGCATTCGTTGAACGTATGTCCTGTTCGTTTACAGTGGTTGCATTGTTTGATGCTAGGGCCTGTACTGGGTCTTCGGGGTGGAACGTTCGTGTTTTTATTATCGTCCTGGTGGAACTTCTGATTCTCAAAGTAATTCAGCTGAAGCTCTCTCCTGATGGGATTGGTAGCGGTTAGGATTTCCGCAGGGTCACTTGCTCCCACAATCTGACCTAGTTTCGGTTCCAATCCTGTTAGGAGAGTGTTAAGGGCCATTGATTCGGCTAGTGGGGTCTGCGCTCTCTTCTCTTCTTGAGAATAGTTCTGCTTGTTAATGGAAGCGTTCCTAGAGTTTATAAGCTCCGCCGCTCGACCGCGTAATTTATTTTTAATATTTAAGTTTAATAAAGTTATTTGATTACCGACGGTCATATTATGAGCCGTGGTGAAAGACAATATAAATGTATTCAGAAATATTTGATTTCCATCGTACTCAGGTACGATGGAAAAGATTTCGCTGAGTTTATAAGGCTCAACGACTGGTGCATCCGCACCACCTGCATTATTTGCATTGTTTGCATTATAATTGGCTGGCATATTTGAATGTTTCTTATCTTTACGTTTTATATGAGACCTTAATATCAAAAAATTTCAGTATAAAAATTTGAAGGATGTGTATTAGGCAAAAGAACTGTATCTTTTGAAAATAAATTCAATTCAATAAATTCAATGAAATTGTGAGTTAGTAAGCAATTTAAAGAGATGATTCTTAGTGTACTTTCAATATTTTCCACATATTGCGCTGTCAGGTTATTTGCACTGTTCCTGATGTTGGAGTAGAGGCTTGAAGGGATGTTTAAAGGCTGTTGTTCTTCTTCTTTAGGGTTTGAGAACCTCCACAAACAGTTGGGACCACCGTGTTCCGATGAATTTCACCTGGTGAGGACTGCCGTGTTCTGTTCGTGTAGAAGGATCCCACATCTGACACCAATTTTATATCACTTTATTTCAAAATGACTTAAAAAAAAACATTTACAACTTTAATTATTGAAAAATCTAAATTAAATTGGGCATAGATTATGCTTACAATGAAAATGAGTTACTAACTTATATCTAAAAGATCCCTGTATTTATACAAAACTATTATTCTAGAAGCGCAGTTCCACGGTGTTGGCATCTTCCTACGCTGGTTTCGGAGAATGGTCGGTGTAACCTTCGGCTTGGCGTTTGGTAGACGCTTGGTCAGCATTTCCTGGCCTGGGAACGGGAACCGCTACGCGAGTTAAGTTATTAGGAACCAAAATTACGTTTTTTAAAAAGATTTATTTGATTCTTTATAACTGACTTATATAATGTAACTTCTCACAATGGTTATGATGCCTGTACAAAATTATATGTGAAGCTCCTCACAAATGGGAGCGGCTTTATAGTATTTAGTTGCAAGCTCAGCGTCTAGACATTTACAATGTTATGATATCTAGATGATCGTTGCACTGAGTATAAGGAATGCATTGAGTATCGGAATTTAGGCATATAACTCCTACATCCTTAAGAGGAAACTTTGGGGTTTTTCCAAAGTCCAAAGTTGACGTTAAATACGTTTGTATATTATGAATTGGTTTTAGGGAGTTCTGGAAATGCCTTCATTCTGCTAGAATTATCTTTCTTAAGTCTAAAATACAATTTCTCTCTAAAATGGTACGATATGGTAAGTGTTATTCCTAAAATAATAATTATATAAATGGGTAAATTAGAATACGTCCAAATATTGTCTGTAAAAGAAATGGATTCTTCACTTTCTTGGTCTATAGTTAGCTTAGATAACTGGTCTAAGTCAAAAGATTTTAAATTCAACTGAAATGGTTTTGCACTGAACACTGCACTGGGTATATGTGGTAAATATACTGGCTCTTCTTGAATTGCTCCTTCCACGTTGGCAAACTCGAACTGCTTGGTGGTAAATTTGGAAGAGTAAGGTCAATAAAAAGGTGCCCTTTAGTTTGTGGATTTCTTCGTTGCCACATTTTTCGTGCACTAATGTTTCGTTGGGTGTGGTGAGTATATATTTCTCATCGCTGATAGTCTCGACCAGGATATCGGAGATTTGTACCGGAACATGGGTACAACGGGGATCTTCCTTAATTTGCAGGAGGTTTCTGATGCATGTTTCCTGTTGGTAGTTCCTTTCGATATCTGACAATTTGCAGAAGTATTGTTGTTGTATCTTCAGACATTTGGTTTTGAGGTAGCGGATGGAATCATCTTCAATGGCCACATAAAAGGTAGGGGGAATAATTGTGGTTGATTCACGGGTAGTAATAGAGAATAGGTGGTAAAGGTTGTATGTTTTAGGATCTAAAAGGGGTATAGGTAATAAGAATACCACATGCTCTTCGTTAATGTAATATTCGACATTGATAGTTCGTAAGAATAGGATATTATCATTCGAATAGTAATGATCAGGGCTGTGATAACCTGATAACTCATCTTTCATTGATTTTACTGCTACTTCATTAATAATAGATAAATGTAAAACTTTCAAGCTTGCAAAGCTTATAGCTGTTATTAGATTGTCTACAACTCGAGATAGATCTAGAATGCTAATTTAGACATTGTGAGTGTGTTAGTAACGTTAGTAATCTTCTCCACGAACCATACTTAGAACTTGTTCGATTCTTTGAAATTTGTTGTCATATTTTTAATAGTTTCTTCGTAATGCTTCACAAGCTGCTTATTTATAGAAAATTGTCTATTATAATGAGTAAGTATATTCTTTTGATTGGATTTGAGGTTTTCCAACGCCTTGTCGTATCTTTCCCCATCCGATGCGTCAAGCGATCCGGAAATGAATTTAAAAACTGATCCTAGAGCGTTTATCATTCCGCGTTTTACTCTACTGCATTTACGCATGATGTCAGGGTGAATCATTATCACTTGTTCCTTTAGTTGTTTAGTTTTATTTAGGACATATTCTAATTCTATTTGATCGGCCATGTATAGTTTGTTATGGGTTGTTACACGAAAGCTTGTTATAAGATTGAAATTTGAAATTTCCTCAACGGTTTCACTTCTTGTTTATGATACACATGACCTTTGGTTGTCTTAATTTTAGTATCTAAGTCTTTTCTTACCTGTACCGGTTTGTACAGGGGTGTTATCTTATTCCTCGGTCTTGTGGAAATGTAAGCGTCTAAGGTGTTTATTTTGGGAGGATCAATGCGCTTTTCGTTTTGTTTTTCAATGTATTTGTCCTTTGTTTCCTTTGTTTTCTGGTAAACGTGTTCGTACATGTTTGTGATTCTTTTTCTTAAGTCGTCCATGTAATTGTCATACTGTCTTTTTGAGTCTATCTCTAGAATATCTCTATTGTCGAGATGTCCAAATAACAGTTCTGATGGTCGGAAGTTGGTTGTACTATGTATGGTCCTGTTATAAATGATAGCCGCGTTCTCAAAAACGTTATGCGATAATGCCTTTTGATTTTGGAGAGTGAGCGTTCTCATTAATTCTACAAGTGTTCCATGTACTCGCTCTATGGGACTATTTGCATTGGGATGTAATGGGGTCGTTACATGGTGTTTGATGTTATAGGATTCCAAAAGTTTCTTAAATAAATTTGAATTAAATTGACCGTCTGTTACTAAATTTTTAGGTAATTTATACCTTGAAAAGATTCTTAAGAATTTCTTTAATATTTCTACCATATTTGTTGAACTGAGTTCTTCATACATAAAGAATTTCGAAAAATTATCTATACATGTTAGATACTTATTTTTGTTGCATGAGAAAATATCTAAATATATTATTTCAAAAGGACCTCTTGCTGTCAACGTAGTTTCTAGTTTATATTTTGTTGGGTGTCGTTCATATTTTGCCTGTTGACAAATAGGACAGTTGTTCACGTGGAACTGGCAATCTTGCGATATGTTGGGCCAATAGTAATTTCTTTCTATTTCCCATTGCAATTCACGTATACCTCTGTGTGTAACGTTATGCAATTTATTGAGTATGTCTGTCTGTTGTTTCCTATCTGTTACGTCTCTTAGTATTAGTCTAGTAAATACAAATCATAAATTATTGTTGAAATATTTATTTATTATAGTAGCAATTTCTTCATACATGCCGTTGTCTGGAGAATAAATTGCATTAACTATATCCGGGTTCGCGTATTCCTGTAAAATGTTCTGTATTTCATTTACATAATTATCCCCTTGAAATTTGTACTTCGAATCTATCTTTGTTAAATATATTAATATTTTTGATCTTGGGTTCGTTGCCTAGTTTAAAGATAATCTGTCGTTTGAATTGATTCAACGTCATCGTCTTGTGTATGAATGGTGTTATTGTCCGGAACTATTCTATCGGGGGATGTAAGTGATAGGTTCTCGCTTATATTATTCGGTATGGGATCATTATTGTTATCGTTGGGAGGTTTGATTTGAATGTCCGAAATAATTTTAATTTTGAGTTGTGTTTGTTTGTCTTTCTTGTCGTCATCATTAAAGATTTCATCTAAGTCAGTCAATTCTGGTAATGCTCTTTCGCCGATATCGCCCGGATTTGCGAATATGGATAGTAGATCATCCGGTGATTCGTTTATTTGCAGAGGATGCGCTTCTAGACGCGATAGAAAGTCTGCATTTGTGTTTAACTTGCCCTTTTTGTATACAATATGATAATCGTACTCCATTAGTTTCAGACGCCATCTCACTAATTTAGAGTTTGTTTCTTTGATATTAAATAACCATTGGAGGGGTTTATGGTCTGATACTATGGTGAATTTATTACCGTATAAATATGGACGGAATTGTTTAGTTGCCCAAACAATGCTCAAACATTCCTTCTCGATTGTACTGTAGTTCGTCTCATGTTCGTTTAATGTTCTAGAAATATATGCGATCGGTTTATCGTTACCTATTGTTCCTTGTGAGACCACAGCTCCCAGGCCTACATTGCATGCATCTGTTGTTAATATGAAGCTTTTCTTAAAGTCTGGATATGCTAAAACAGGCTCGTTGCACAAAATTTCTTTGATGGTTTCGAACGATTCGATGAATTTTGATGTATGTTCAGCTTTTGAGTTTTTCTTTAAACAAGATGTTAATGGCTTTGCTATAGTCGCATAATTCTTCACGAACTTTCTGTAATAACGTGGCAGTCCTAAGAAGCTCTTAATCTGTTTGGGGGTAGATGGTGCTTTCAAGTTCTTTATTTTCTCAATTAATTTAGGATTAGGTTTAATACCGTGTATGGTAATAATGTGACCTAAATATTCAATTTCCTGTAGAAAGAATTCCGATTTGTCTAACTGAATTTTGAACCGGTGTTGTCTAAGTCGTTCCAATATTGTTGTTAAATTTCTCAAATGTTCTTCTGTAGATTTCCCTAAAATTATTATGTCGTCAAGGTAAACGAGGCAAATCTTATTTAACAAACCCTAAAGAACCTGATTCATCACCCGTGCGAATGCCGCTGGAGCGTTTCGCAGTCCAAACGGAACGCGAAGGAACTCATAGTGTCCGTTTTCCGTTGAAAAGGCTGTCTTATGACGATCCGATTCTTCGATTTCGATCTGGTGATAACCCGATTTTAAGTCGATTTTGGAGAAAATTTTCGACTCTCCTAGGATATCGAGGATGTTATTTATATTGGGCATTAGATACTTGTCTTCGATGGTGTTTTCATTCAGTTTGCGAAAGTCGACAACCATTCGCCATTGCTTCTTTCCATCTTTTCCCTCCTTTTTAGGTACAAGGAAAACTGGGGCGGAATACGGGGAAGTACTCTCCGTGATGATGTTATGTTCTAGCAACTCGTTGACTTGTTTGTCAACTTCGATTTTCTGCGAGTGCGGAAATCGATAGGGCTTGGTGAAAATAGGGTCGTTAGAATTCAAAGGAATGGTATGTTTAACAAATGAGAAAAATTTCAGTTTGTCTTTGTCTTCGTAAAATATGTCTCGGTATTCTTTTAACTTACTAAAAATTAAAAATCGTTCTTCTTCATCTGGAATATGGTCAAGTTTCTGATTCAATGTTATATTGGTCTTATCAACATTCCCATATCTTACAACGTGTGCATGGCAAACGTCGTATTCTTTTAAATGAATATGATTGGCTGAAATGGGTTTATCTAGACTGAGAATATGAGTTTCATTATCATTTAATTTTCTTTCAATAGGTACACAGACTTTAAAATTTCTGACAATATTAATGTTTGCAGGTATTTCGTAATGTCCTATTGTTTGTTTCGGAATAAGAACTGTACCCTTTTGAATATTGGTTGGTACGCTTATGGTTTCTTGTTTAGGTTCAATCTGTGTTTGAAAATAGGTAATTGATGGAGGTTCATATCTAAACAAATTATACTCTACATTATTTAATAATATTGTACCGCTGTTATAATCCAATATCATATTGAGTTTTTCTAAAGTCTCTGTTCCTAAAAGTATGTCAAAATGTTGGTGAAAATTAAGAATATAGAATTTAAGAAATTGTTGTGGTTGGAGTAGATCGGTCACAAGAACTTCATTGTGTTCCGATTGGTTCAAAATGGTTTTAATTCTGAACACTTCTTTTGTAATTTCCTTAGAAAAATACTTGTGGGCTATGCGAGGGTTACATAATGAATTAGTCGCACCTGTATCTATTAATATCTTAAGGCCGTTTATGTCTATGTAAGGTAAGCTAGAAGATATCATATTATGATAGGTTTCTACTTATTTGATTCCGAGGCATTTTGGTGAAAATTTTCGGTATCCTCGTAGAAATCATTTTCATGAGTATATTGTATTTCATCGGGACCGTTACTGTTATAATCATCGTTATCGTTATAATATTCGTGGTTATCATAACTAGGATCTACAAAATCTACTTCGTTTAAATTTATCTGTGGATTTCTCCACTGCTGAAACTGTGGTTTATTAAAATTAGTTGTTCTATTAGTCCAATTACTACTAGATGGATTTGTGGACCGATTGATTGCACTAAAACTATTCTGTCGCGGTTGCGTCGGTCGTTGATTATTCATAGTATTAAACTGCTGACGAGGTTGTGTTACCGCCGCTGATGTAGTACCGTGGGTAGTACTTATGTTTGGATTTTGTTGAATAGCCGCATTCGTTTGTTGATAATAATTTCTTGTGGGTGTTGATACTGTAGCTGGTCTATTATTAACGTTAGGTCTAAACTGATTATGTGATGGAATACTAGGAATCTTATTATATGTGATACTTTTACTAGATATATCTGTAGGATGTTTAGAAATATATTTTAAAATTGCAGGAACTGCTTCCGTAAGCGTGGTGAACTGCCTTACTTCTAATATTGTCTGGAGCATCGGAGGTGCGTTGTTATAAAATACCTCTAACGCGGTTTGTTCATTAATCTCAAAATGAACCTTTTTATGTTCTGCTGAGAGATTAGGATCAGCGTTGATCTTTAAATTAAGTTTCGTCTCCAAATCTTTAATACGCTCGATAAAGTCAGAAAGATTCTCCTTATAATTCAGTTTAAAAAATCTGAACTTATGGGCAATCGTCTGTCTGTCGGTATGGTCTCCAAATTTCGTTCTTAAACAGGTCTTTAGTTCATTCCAACTAGAGATGTCCGATCTCGTACTTACGAATTTTTCTGCGGTGTCTCTTAATTTATTCATAACTAAACAAAGTGCATATTCGTTCAAAGTGTCGTCAGTAGTTTCTTCGTATTTATTAATGTATACATCTACTCGATTAATAAAGACATCAAGAGAGTCAGTACTTCCATCAAATTTGGGAAGTACTTCGCCATAATTTCTGGCAGCTGCGATTAGGGTTTCTGTGGTTTGTGGAGGAGACATTGTTGAATTATTAATTAGATCTATATCGTTGTAAAAATTATCTAATTCAAGTAGGCTCTGCTCCGAATGTAAGTCACTTAAATTCAGTGATTGCAATGAAAATCTTGAGTTTCTGGTTTCACTGTCAGAAGATTATATCGTATGGATAATATCCGACATAAATTAAAATAAAATCGAAAGAACAATGTAATAAAGTGATTTTTATCCGCTATATACTGTTTGTTTTCGCATGTAATATCTTATTATATATATATGGAAAAGCACAAGAATGGGATAAAAGGATGTGGCACTTACTACTTGTTGCTATTGGATGTTCTCTCTGGGCACTGTAGGTTGCTGATGTATTTCACTATTTCACTTGTTTTTTGGAAAAGCTAATATACTCGGTTTTGGAACTTGTTTTCCGGTAACTTCTATCGGAAAAACTATCCCCTAGACTGCGCCAGTTAAGTTATTAGGAACCAAAATTACGTTTTTTAAAAAGATTTATTTGATTCTTTATAACTGACTTATATAATGTAACTTGTCACAATGGTTATGATGCCTGTACAAAATTATAAGTGAAGCTCCTCACAAATGGGAGCGGCTTTATAGTATTTAGTTGCAAGCTCAGCGTCTAGACATTTACAATGTTATGATATCTAGATGATCGTTGCACTGAGTATAAGGAATGCATTGAGTATCAGAATTTAGGCATATAACTCGCGTGACTTGATTATGTGCTGCTCGTAACCTGATACTCCTGAATACTTGGTTACTTGTGGTTTCGCATAGAATGTCATATAACATATATATATATATATATATATATATATATATATATATATACCTCGTTTAATGGAACACTGTTTAGGACTATAACTGAAAATTTGGACGCCTCCGACGGTCAGTACCACATAAAATCGAATCAATTCTCAATAAAGATCTCAGTAAAATCGAAAGATCACCAATTGTCTGATAAGCTAGCGCTGATAGATGCTCAATTGGAACTCTTTCAAATCCGCGAAAAACTAATAAGGTACATCTATCTGGAAGATAACCTTCATGAAATATTAAACGCCATATTTTCAAGATTATATATTGTTATGGGGGTGAATTATTACGGACTTACGATTATTATTTGCTTTGGCATCTACCACTGCTGGAACTAGTGGACGGGTGGAATTCATAGACGTCACTCAAACTCAATATCTACAACACTCAATTTGAGTTTGACTGGAGACCTAGCCTCAAATTGGGATTCAGAGATATGAAAACCGTTGTTTCTCAATCAGAACTCAATTTAAGGGTTGGATCTTGTGGCAATCCTGTTTTTAATTAGTGCATCCATCACAGAGCATTGAAGTATGTCTCTGTTCTTTGGTATGTGTAGATAACCATGAACTATAATTACCCTTCCATTCAGCCATCTTGGAGAAGGGCCTCGCCAGAATACCACTCCTCGAGGCCAGCTCAGACCGCATTGCACCCCTATTCAGCAAATGCAAATACCACATTTGCTGGGAAGGGACAGACTCATGCAGTGTGCCGACAATAGACTTATACACTGATGGGTCTAAAAAGAGGGACAGTACAGGCATATGAATCTTCAGCCAAGACCTGCAACTATCTCTACAAAAACCGCTCGGGAAGTATGCCACCATATTACAAACGGAACTAATAGCTTGAGGGGCTAATGAGCTCCGCATGAGAAAAGTGCGAGGACGAATAATACGCTTCTCCACAGATAGTAAAGACGGCTTAAAAGCGCTTGAGAAGGGCAGGTACGACGCGAGAACCACGCTGAACTGCCACCGCGAACTGTCGGAACTAGCGAATGAAAATGTGGTGGAACTAGCTTGGGTGCCAGCACACGATGGGAATGAGGGCAATGACAAGGCGGATAAGCTAGCGGGTGCTGCTTCGTCGGAAACAATGTGTGGGCCCGAACCGGCAGTATCCATCACACCGTACATCATGGCCAACCTCATTAAAGAGGACACACACCTCAGACACTGTCAGAGGTGGAACTCAATTCTGGGCTGTCGACAGAGCAAGAACTTCATCACGGAGCCATGCCGGAAATGGGCCGAAGACTGCCTAGCTTTGCCCCGGGCCAAACTACGCTCACTTGTAAGCATCTGGACCGGGCATGCTGCGCTAAGAAAACACCTACATACAATGGGTGTCATCGACGACCCGACATGTCGGGCATGCATGGAGGAGGAAGAAACAGTAGAGCATCTCTTCACAGAATGCCCCGCGCTATCCGACCTTCGTAAGGCCATCCTAGGACTGAAGTGGCCGGATCTGACCAATATCAGACGCACCTCGCCAGCGGCAATCCTGAGATATCTGGACCAGGTTGTCGGGATACTCGGGGAACCGTAGGTCTGAGGAGCAAGGGGGAGAGGCACAATGGGCCGAATTGGCCTAAGCACCCGCTTTGGCACCCCTGCGTCAAATAATAATAATAATAATACCCTGCCATTCTGTCATTGTCAAATTGAATTTGAATAAAAATAAGAACTTTATACATGATATGGCGCAAAACCAGAAGAAAGATATGTCAGCAAATGAGAAATGCGTCCGCTATACAGCAAATATAGCACAAATTAAATAAATTTATTCTGTGGTTATAAATTGTAAAAACCAGATGAGCCACTCCATCAAAAAAATGAATAATATTTCCATCGAATCTATATCTCACAAAACGTTCAATATGACTAAATTGTTGTAATCTCTCAAAATTGTCGAAAATTCTCATTGATGATTTCAAAATATAAATCACAAATACTGTCTTACCTTGGAATAGATAAATAAACATCTTCCACATAATCAATGAAATCTATAGATTCGTTGAAATTATTCATTTTTAATGACTGAATATACTAAACACATTTATTTATTTTAAATATATAAATTAATATTAAACGCAATGAACAAAACCAGAATATTTTACGAAATTATGACAAGCTCAAAAAGTGACGTTAAATTGAATTGAGTGCCAAAATTCGACACCTTAATTTATACTCAATATTGAGAATCATTTGAGGGGCCTTTTGAGTGTAGTTTCGTTTTTGAATCCCAAATTTGAGCGTATTAAATTTGGCCCTCTTTAATACGTTTCCATGACAAATATAAATAAGGACATTTGTAATTGATGGTTATGAAATCTTTCCTGGTTTTAACTAATTTATTCTAAATTCACGACTGTAAGTATTTTATTATATCCAAACATTTTTAACTCTATTATTGAAAAATTATACGATATTAGGAAACAACAAAGTAACAATTCCCAACAGCACAGTAAACGCTAACGATAATGCCAGAGCTCCCACAGCCAAGGTTGAGCCGTATAAACTCAGTGAAATCTTTTCAGTCGTGCCAGAATTTGATGGCAATCAAATATTTTTAAACACATTTTTGTTATCATATTCTACGGCTTTTAACATGGCCGTAGGTAACCAGAAGAGATTGCATATTTAGAATAAACTGCGAGGTCGTGCAGCAGAGCTCATAAATTCTAGAAATCCTGCCACTTGGCAAGAAATCAAATTATTGCTAGAGAATCATTTTGGTGATTCTCGAGATTTATCATCGCTTATACAAGATTTACAGAGAATGAAACAATTATCTAACGAATCGCCACTAACATTCATTACTAGACTACAGGCGCACGAAGCAAAAATGTATGCTTCTATTAATAAACAAGAGTATACACAAGAAGGAAAGAACGCTCAAACTCGTCTTGCAGTATTCATAATACACCACTCACCGGACTAGAACCCAAATTAGGGCAAAGTGCTAGAGCAAGTGATCCTATAGATATTATAACCGCTACAAACCGAGTTCGAAGAGAACTACAGCTCAACTAATTTGAATCTCAAAAATTCAATAATCCTTATAAAATTACAAATATTCCACCGCGTAGACCGAATCAGCCACCTCCTCAAAAATATTGTGGTATTTGCAAACGTACAGGACACACTAACAGTGATTGCAGACAAAGACAATTTCAACAATCAAATTTCCAACCACAGATTTGGCCCCCATTCCAACAACATTATTCACAGCAAAATTATTCTCAACAGGCACAACTATTTCAATCAAATTTTCAACCCAATCCGAATTTCAGAAGAGATCAACCCTCTGTAATAAGACCTAATCCTAATGTAGGCAACGTAAGACCTTCTGTAGTACAACCAAACCCAAACTTTAACAAGTATCAACAGAACGAGACATATCATCTAAATTAAGAACAACGAGATCCCTATTACCATGATTACTACGAATCAGATTATCACAATCAGCCATATTACGACGATGAACAATCAGCTCATACGTCACAGGATAATTATTATCTGAATTATTCTCCAGTAATCCAATCTGACAAAACTCATCCGGAGTTTCGTCAAGGCCCGACTTCTCCAACGGAACCTCCGAACGAAGACTCGGAACTGACAGAAATTCAAGCCCAAATCCAATCCATCAATCTAGACAATTTCAATCTAAATCTGAGCAGAGTTTCTTATAAAGTCTCTGCTCTCAGTAAAATAAAAAAATCTTCGTCTTTTAAATTCGTTATAGATTCAGGCGCATGTCTTCCAATTTTCAAACCTAACGCTTGTAATAATTTTCTACAGAGATTCCCTGAGAATTTCATAATTCAAGGGATTACTGATCAAAAAATAAATATTAATGAATCAACCTTAGTACATTTCAACCTCAAAGATCCTCAAGTCTATATTTGCAATTTAGACATTGACTTTGACGGACTTTTAGGAACTGACTTTTAAGACCACTATCAATGCGTAATAGACCTCAAGAACAAAGAGCTTATAACAAATTTTAAAAAAATACCCTTATTTAAAGTCAACGACGAATTTTCAAACGACATGAACAGAAAAAATAACACAATCCAATCTCGATAGAAGTCCGCACCGAGCAAGTTTGTAAGCTAAGATGCTCTCTCTCTAATACTGATGCTATACTATCAGCCAAAGAGATAGAAAAAGTACGCCTTCCGAACGCTCTCGTAAAAGTAAATGAGAAAGCTGAACTCCTCACAACTATATTACATCCGAACGCAATTTCAAAATCCATCATTTTTTCCGAAATAACATTAGAGCCTATAGAACATGTCTCTGTTAATAATCTTAATTAGTACGAACACAACATTCCGACAGACAGACAGAATACCCGAAATCAGGAATCAACTTCGTTTAGACCATTTAAACGAAGAAGAAACCGAATTAATAACGAAACTCTGCCTTGACTTCTCTGATATATTCTATCTTGAAGGCGACAAACTTACGTCTACGAACGAAATCAAACATAGTATTAAAACAAATTCAGACAGACCACCATTTACAAAATCAAATCGCTATCCTCATGTTCACAAGGAGGAAGTGAAAACCCAAATTAACAAAATGCTTGACCAGGGAATAATTAGACCATCTAATTCTCCTTTTTCATCACCGGTCTGGGTTGTCCCGAAAAAACTAGACGCCTCGGGAAAACAAAAGTGGAGAGAAGTCGTCGACTACAGGAAACAACGAAATAACTGTAGATAATAAGTATCCATTGCCGAACATTTCCGATCTTCTGGATTAGCTTGGCAAATGCCAATATTTCACCACCCTCGATCTTGCATCCGGGTTTCATTAGATCGAAATCGATCCCCAAGACATTTAAAAGACAGCTTTCAACGTTAAAAATGGCCATTTAGAATTTGTCAGGATGCCGTTCGGACTAAAGAATGCTCCGTCAATCTTCCATAGAGTGATGGACAACATTCTGTTAGGAATCCAGAATGAACGCTGTTAAGTATATATGGATGATATCATCGTATAATCTCCATCAATTCACGAACATGTAGACCGACTGACAGACGTTTTCAAAAGACTAAGACAACTGAACATGAAAATTCAACCAGACAAGCGCGGGTTTTTTCGCAAAGAAGTGGCTTACCTTGGCCATTTAGTCACTAAAGATTTCGTAAAACCTAATCCATCTAAAGTCGAGTGCATTCTACATTTTCCCCAACCTAAGAACCAAAAAGATATCAAATCCTTTTTAGGTTTAGCAGGGTATTACCGGAGATTTATTGAAAGTTTTGCCAAAATTTCTAAGCCACTTACCCATTTATTGAAAAAAGACGTATTATTCGACTTTGACTCAGATTGTTGGAAATCATTCAATGACTTGAAAACAGCATTAACATCCACCCCAGTTTTAATTTATCCGAATTTTGAAGAAACCTTCGTTCTCACTACTGATGCTAGTAATTTCGCTATTGGTGCCGTTCTTTCCCAAGGAACGATCAGAAAAGATCTCCCTATTGCATACGCATCGAGAACGCTTTGCAAAGCCGAGACTAAGTAATCTACAATTGAAAGAGAACTTCTCGCGATAATATGGACAGTAAAGCACTTCCGACCTTACCTTTTCGGACGAAAGTTTATTCTTATAACGGATCATCGTCCACTTTCATGGCTCTTCTCAGTGAAAGAAACTGGCAGCCGTCTAGCACGCTGGAGACTGAAACTAGAAGAGTACGACTACGAAATTCGTTATAAACCAGAAAAAATTAACAAAAACGCCGATGCCCTCTCCAGGATCAAAGTTAATCATTTTAAAAACTATTCCGAATTCCAAACTAAAGAACAACTAACTCCGTACAGAACTCTCATGGTCACTGAATGAAACGAAAACGAAAACTCAGAAAACAGCAACGACGACAACACTAAGATGTATGAAGAGTTTGGCACCTTCGATCAACTCTATAAAACTCGATCGCTTATAGACTACTCTAAAATTGAATTTTCGAACGGACATCTGTTAGATAAAAATAACAAAAATATAGTTTTTGAAGACAAAATGAACTTACAGACATAAATGACAAGATAATAGATGACATTTTTGAAGATAATACAGATTTCGAATATTTCAAAAGGAACGTACTTTCAAGAAAAACTGTTAAAAATAAGTATTTTCTTATTGCAATTCCATATAATCCCGACACTATCAACGAATATTTATTTGGTTCATTATACAAAAGCAAAGATCTTCTTTTACCTGACAAAATTTAGCCAATAGTTCAAGTAGGCCTCCAGAAAAACTCTACAACGAAAATGAACTGATTTCGAAATATGTTAGAGATTTGAATTACCGGTTTTCACAATTTTATAAAGTAGCCAGAGCTCGAACAGAGAGACAGAAAGAAAAAGTCAAAACTCGTTTCGATAAACATGTCCAAGAAAATATTCAAAACTTTAATGTAGGTGATAGAGTCTACATAAAAGAGTCACAGATAAAAAACAAACTTTCGAATAAATTCAACGGCCCCTTTGAAATTTTAGAAATACATAAAAATTCTGCAACCCTTTTGAATACTAACACTAATCAGAAAAGTAAAGTCAATTTTGATCGAATGAAATTATACCCTGAAATCTAATTGGTTTCAGGTACCTTATTCTGGTCACAACGGCCTTCTGCCAATATCATATCGAACAGATAAATAATACTATTGGAGTCTATTATCATAACGAGACACGAATAGTCATCTCCAACGACAGATGGACACTACTTATACACAAAAACATTTCTGGACTACTCTATGCCTTTGACAATAACAACAAAATACTCGACGCTATTCATAATACCCTCAAACCTGACTATCACTCCATGCACCTCTTTCACTCAAATGTAAGGACACATGTTAACCTTCTCACATAAATTTCTAAATCTATAAAGGAAAAATTTAATGAAGTCATCATTGATACCCAACGCACTAAACGAGGAGTTATAAACGGACTTGGTAGCATATTTAAGGCAATTACAGGAAATCTAGATTCATCAGACGGCGAATTCTACACAAACAGTATCAATAAATTAAATACCGATCAGCATCAGATGGAAAACATTTTGAAAAATCAGATAAAACATTCAACGAATCAATTCAGAATCGAACCATTGATAGAAAAGTATTTAACGTTGATTTAAGGAAAATCGAACGAGCCATCCATCAATTAAATGATAAGCTAGCAATGGTTGAAGCCAAATCTAGTTTCTACGAAATATGCGAAAAACTTATGGATAGTTATTTATTAATTGAGGAGGATAACTTGAATGATATTTTGAACGCCATAACTTTCGCACGATTGAGAATTATACACTCATCTATTATAACACCAAGAAATCTTATATCCGCCCGGAAATTTATCAAAATCTCATCAGGAATAATTTGCCATTACCTGTGAAACTATCAAAAGTTGCACAATATCTAGAAATTATAGAGCTGCAAGCTTATCAGCAAGAAAATAATGTTGAATTAATTTTAAAGATACCTCTTCTAGAACAACAATTGTATACCCTTAATCATCTATTTCCTATCCCAATACTGGATAAAAAGAACTGGATTGCATCATATCCTTTTAATTTTACAAAAATATATAGCGAGAAACGATGATTCTTTAATGTACATTCCTGTCAAGGACTCCATAATTTGTAAAGACCTGGGTCCAAGAAAAAACTTGTGCTCCGATTTATATGCTTACCCAATAGACAATAACCCCATTTGAGAATCCCAGCTGCTTCAAGAGAAGCCCTCAACGCTTTTGAGGACGATCAGAAGTTTATTTCCCAGAAGAAGACCAAATCTAGAAGTTCCCGACGAAGAAAATGGTATCCCTATGAATGGACACATCAGTCTTGCATAAAAGTTGCTGTATAGCACCAACATTTCAATAATTAGGGGAGTTGTTATATAACCATCTTTGAAGACATTGTAGAGTTCAAGATTATTGACCTATATAGCTGCGTTCTCATACTCTGATATCGGCGCCGTATTTCCTAGACGCTGATAAAGCATAACGCCACCACCGTCAACCGACGTTCTCAGGAATGGAGTACGTGACTAAACGACCATAGTCAGCACTATTTTTCTATAAATATTTATATTGATGATGATTTGTATTAGAATAAGTTAGTGGGTAACTCATCGTTGTAAGGACAAGACAATGTCCAAATTTATAATAATTATTTTAAATAAAATTATTAAGAATTATTTTTAAAAAGTGATTCTTCAAAAAAGCAAATATAATATATATATATATATATATATATATATATATATATATATATATATATATATATATATATATAAATAAAAAGATGTTCTTGGGGATGCAGTCATATATTCAATAAAATTCTTTGACTGAAGCCGAGCTTTCGAGAATGTTTATTCTCTTCTTCAGGGCAAAAATCGTGAATTTAGAATAAATTAACCAAATAAAGGAAAGATTTCATAGCCATCAATTACAAATGTCATTATTTATATTAGACAAATATAAATAATGACATTTGTAATTGATGGCTATGAAATCTTTCCTGTTTTTGGTTAATTTATTCTAAATTCACGATTTTTGCCCTGAAGAAGAGAATAAACATTCTCGAAAGCTCGGCTTCAGTCAAAGAATTTTATTGAATATATGACTGCATCCCCAAGAACATCTTTTTATTTATTATAAATCCAGTCAAGAATACAAAATCAATATATTATATATATATATATATATATATATATATATATATATATATATATATATTGTTTGATTCTGAATTCATGACTGGTTTAATATTTAAATTTAAGTTGTTGGTTCAGCCTTGCTAATTATCCTGAACATGAAGATGTTCTTGGGGACGCAGTCATTTAATAAATAAAATTCTTTGGATTATGCCAAGCTTTCGAGAATGTTTATTCTCTTCGTCAGGGCAAACTAAAAATCGTTACAAATTATCTTAACCACATAATTAATTATTAAAAAAGAGCTACAAACACAAAGATAACTCCTATAAGATCTTTTCTAAGAAAACTTGAATCTAGACACTTTCAACTCTAGATATGCTGTTACCATGACATTTATAAATAATTAATGACATTTCTGATTGATGACTATGAAATCTTTCCTGTCTGTGGTTAATTTTATCTAAATTCACGAATGTTAGTACTTTAATTAATAATTTATTATGTGGTTAAGATAATTTGTAACGATTTTTAGTTTGCCCTGACGAAGAGAATAAACATTCTCGAAAGCTTGGCATAATCCAAAGAATTTTATTTATTTATGACTGCATCCCCAACAAGAATCTATTTTATCATATATATATATATATATATATATATATATACATCTCGGTATCATTCTGGCGTCCTTTCAAAAAACAGTAATGAAGCGTCCTTGCCGTATATATTTCACTTCGCCATCAATGTGAGCTCCGTTCATTCTATAGCCGTTTGGGCGTCCAATGTATATAATAATTTCAATCTTACAAACAATAGAGCGTCCATACGGTGTATATTTATTTCATTTACCGTAAATACAGCGTCCGGCGCTATTGCCAAATGTGCAGTGGAATGGGATGATGAAATGTGATTTTAAATATATTTCTCGTATTTTGAAACTACCAGCGACTGCCTAGCATTGGTTGTTTCTCCGAATAGTATTTCATCTGACTTTTTGTTCCTTAAACTTTATTATAATTACTCAATTGTCATATATTCTATAATTCAATTTATACAAAATGGAATTGTAGATGCTAATGATTTTAAAATGTAAACTCATTTTCATTTTTGTCATTATTTCTGTCTCCAACATCAAATAGAAATAGAAATATTTATTTCATGTAAACAATTAGGCATGTATACTTTTGTCCTGGATAGTGATATAGATCACACCAAATAAAATAAATTAAAATACGCTTCAGATGAAGACATAATAAACATACAAGTGACAAAGTACATATAACTTAATTCAAGACAAGGATTATGAACATGTTAAAAAAAGAAAATAATAGTAATAACAATCTAGAAAAAAGGGTAAAAAAAGGATTACCTACATAAATGTACTTACAACATGTTCCAGATAATCATCTAAGAAGTTAAAACGGTGTTAAATATTTACGGATCTTAATTTTGAGTGATGCACAAGACATCTTTGAATTGTTTGGCAAAGCATTATTCAATTTTATGCCCAGAAATTTATAGGAATTATGGGTCTATGTCTGAATAATGGAGGACAGATATAGTTTTTTTTCTCTTGTATTATAAGAGTAAACATAATTGTGCTGGATTCTTTGGCATGTTTTTTATATGAAGCAGGCACTGCAAAATGCAGCAACATGGTAATTGCAGGATGTTCAATTTTTCTAACAATGGCTTACAGTGATCATCATATTTGCTGGATGTTATTATTCGAATGACTTTTTTTGTGCAATGCATATTTTGGGGCTGTGACATGTGTTTCTCCAGATTATCAAGGCATACGGTCACTATTATGCTATGAAACATAACAAAATATGCCATTCTTAGATAATCTTTATCTACATTCAGCTTCAGTTACCTGAGAGTATTTCCCTTTTTATAGATAGGTGTAACTTTGGAAACCTTGAGAATATCTGGAAAAATACATGTACTCATACGAAGATTAAATAAATTCGGTAAAGAAATCGCTACATTTTTATTTATCTGCGGCTCTAGAATTTTTCAGTTTATGAACAATGTTCAATATTTCTGATTAACTTGTTGGATGTAGGTAAGAAGTCAAATGGTTTATTGCTATTTTTTGTATGCAATAATCGAAGGGATTTGCAATATAGTTCGCAGAATTTTGCATTGAATTGTTTATGCAATGTTCAAAAGAGTTGGCAAAGTCCTCAGCGGATAAATTGCTCTCATTCCTTAGGTTATTAGTTTTACCTAAATTTGTATGTAATATTCCCCAGACTGACTTTTGCTTATTTTTGATTCAGATATTATCTTATTATTAAACTCCACTTTTTTCGATTTGTTAATGTTAAGTAATTCGAAGCTATCGAGCGTCCTGGTCACTTCGGCAATAGTATGAACCTGGGTTAGTTGTGACTTAAGATTTTTAATATCAGGAGAATTGTCTCGTCCTTGAAGCTAGCAGAGCAAAGTGAGCAGAATCAAAATTACAAATTTGGTGCTTGCAGAGCTAATTAATTGCTAATTAACTGCTGTATACCGAAATGAATTGCTCTTATAGTTTTTTTTAATGGCTGCTTTGCTAGCTGTAAATCTAAAGCTTACAGAGTAACATTTAAAAATATTTTTTGAGTACTTTTTTTGTGTTTATAGGGCTAATTAAGTTCTAATTAAGTGCTTTATTCAGAAATTAATTACTCATATGGTTTTTGGAAAATGGCTGCTTTGCTTTAAAAATCAACTTTTCCGAGAAAATTTTATTTGGTGCTTGTAGACCGAATAAAGTGCTAATTAATTGCTGTATTCCGAAATTAATTGGTCTTACATTTTTTTAATGGCTGCTTTGCTAGCTTTAGATCTAAAGATAGCTGAGCAACCTTTAAAAATATTCATTGAGAACTTCTTTTTTAGTGCTTAAGGTCTAATTAAGTGCTGTATTCCGACATTAATTGTTGTTTTATGGTTCTTAGGAAAATGTTTTTAAAAATTATTTTTTTCTATAAAATCGTAGTTGATGCTTGTAGAGCTAATTAAGTGCTAATTATTTGCTTTATTCCGAAATTAATTGCTCTTATAGTTTTTTCTAAATAGCTGCTTTGCTAGCTTTAGATCTAAGACTAACAGAGCAGCTTTTAAAAATCAACTTTTCGAGAACTTCTTTTAGTGTTTATAGGGCTAATTAAGTGCTGTATTCCAAACTCAATTTTTCTTAAAGTTTTCGGAAAATGACTGCTTTGCTTCAAGAAACACTTTTTCGAGAAATACTTTTTTCGTGCTTGTAGAGCTAATTAATTGCTAATTAAATGCTGCATTCCGAAATTATCGGCTCTTATAGTTTTTAGAAAATGGCAGAGATTGCCGCTATCAGAGCAAAAACATATAATCTATACACCCGATATATAAACTATATCGGTAACCATTATTTGAGGTATTTTTTATAAAAAATCAATAATATTTACATATTTCCTATGTTATTTAATCAAGTGCTGTTTCCCGAAATTAATTTCTATAATTTCTATAATATTTCGGCCAATACAATTATATCCGTAAGAAAAGTACTTACCGACGTGGTTAGTAATGAACTTATCCACCGGTAAACCTTACCGTCATAGGAACATATACGGTTAGCAATCGAAAACCGTCCGGTCCTACAAAAATTAAGTTTTATCCCTTAGCTTTTTAGTATCAGAATTGTACATTTCTTCATTGGGAGAGATAATAAATTCAAAAACATTAAAATCTCAATTTTAAAATGGAATTAAAAATGGATTGCATAAAATTAAGTAGTTTCAAGTTGCCCGGTGTACCTTTAAAGCTATAAATATCCCCACAATGAATAAATTGACATTTTTATTTGTCTTAAAAGAACGTTCTCTCTCAAAAAAATATTAGAGCAATTAATTTCGGAGTACCGCACTTAATAAGCCCTACAATCGCTAAAACAAAAGTTCTGAAAAATTATGAGCATCAAGTTAGCTAAACACCTGTCACGAATCGACTCGAGAGTAGGTGGATAATTTGCCGCTAATTAGTCGTGAATTAGTTGTGAAAATACCGATTTTGTCGTTTTCTGTTTTTTTGTTTTTCTCGGGTGCTTTGCTAACTTGATATAAAGTTAGCAAAGCAAGCCTCCAAAAAATGACTTTACAGCATTCGTAGAAAAATGGGAATGGGATAAGTTTTTGCCGCTAATTAGTCGTAAATTAGTTGTGAAGAAATTAATTTTCTAAATATGTTTTTTGTTTTTTTTAGGTGCTTTGCTAACTTGATATAAAGTTAGCAAAGCAAGCCTCCAAAAAATGACTTTACAGCATTCGTAGAAAAATGGGAATGGGATAAGTTTTTGCCGCTAATTAGTCGTAAATTAGTTGTGAAGAAATTAATTTTCTAAATATTTTTTTTGTTTTTTTTAGGTGCTTTGCTAACTTGATATAAAGTTAGCAAAGCACGCCTCGAAAAATGACTTTAGAGCGTTCGTAGAATAATGGTAATAGAAAAAAAATTTGCCGCTAATTAGTCGTAAATTAGTTGTGAAGAAATTAATTTTCTAAATATTTTTTTTTTGTTTTTTTTTTTTAGTTGCTTTGCTAACTTGATATAAAGTTAGCAAAGCACGCCTCGAAAAATGACTTTAGAGCGTTCGTAGAATAATGGTAATAGAATAAGAATTTGCCGCTAATTAGTCGTAAATTAGTTGTGAAGAAATTAATTTTCTAAATATTTTTTTTTGTTTTTTTTAGGTGCTTTGCTAACTTGATATAAAGTTAGCAAAGCACGCCTCGAAAAATGACTTTAGAGCGTTCGTAGAATAATGGTAATAGAATAAGAATTTGCCGCTAATTAGTCGCCAATTAGTTGTGAAGAAATCAATTCTCTAATTTTTTTTTCTGTTTTTTCAGTGCTTTGCTAACTTGATATAAAGTTAGCAAAGCACGCCTTGAATAATGACTTTAGAGCGTTCGTAGAATAATGGTAATAAAATAAGAATTTGCCGCTGATTAGTCGTAAATTAGTTGTGAAGAAATTAATTTTCTAAATATTTTTTTTTGTTTTTCTTAGGTGCTTTGCTAACTTGATATAAAGTTAGCAAAGCACGCCTCGAAAAATGACTTTAGAGCGTTCGTAGAATAATGGTAATAGAATAAGAATTTGCCGCTAATTAGTCGCCAATTAGTTGTGAAGAAATCAATTCTCTAAATTTTTTCTTGTTTTTTCAGTGCTTTGCTAACTTGATATAAAGTTAGCAAAGCACGCCTCGAATAATGACTTTAGAGCGTTCGTAGAATAATGGTAATAGAATAAGAATTTGCCGCTAATTAGTCGTAAATTAGTTGTGAAGAAATTAATTTTCTAAATATTTTTTTTTGTTGTTTTAGGTGCTGTGCTAACTTGATATAAAGTTAGCAAAGCACGTCTCGAAAAATGACTTTAGAGCGTTCGTAGAATAATGGTAATCGAATAAGAATTTGCCGCTAATTAGTCGTAAATTCTTATTCGATTGCCATTATTCTACGAACGCTCTAAAGTCATTATTCAAGGCGTGCTTCGCTAACTTTATATCAAGTTAGCAAAGCACCCAAAAGAACAAAAAAAAATATTTAGAAAATTAATTTCTTCACAACTAATTTACGACTAATTAGCGGCAAATTCTTTTTCTATTACCATTAATCTACGAACGCTCTAAAGTCATTTTTCGAGGCGTGCTTTGCTAACTTTATATCAAGTTAGCAAAGCACCCGAAAAAAACAAATAAACAAAAAACGACAAAATCGGTATTTTCACAACTAATTCACGACTAATTAGCGGCAAATTCTTTTTCTACTACCATTATTCTACGAACGCTCTAAAGTCATTATTCGAGGCGTGCTTTGCTAACTTTATATCAAGTTAGCAAAGCACTGAAAAAACAAAAACAATTTAGAGAATTGATTTCTTCACAACTAATTGGCGACTAATTAGCGGCAAATTCTTATTCTATTACCATTATTCTACGAACGCTCTAAAGTCATTATTCAAGGCGGGCTTTGCTAACTTTATATCAAGTTAGCAAAGCACTGAAAAAACAAAAAAAAAATTAGAGAATTGATTTCTTCACAACTCATTGGCGACTAATTAGCGGCAAATTCTTATTCTATTACCATTATTCTACGAACGCTCTAAAGTCATTTTTCGAGGCGTGCTTTGCTAACTTTATATCAAGTTAGCACAGCACCTATAAAAAAACAAAAAAAAATATTTAGAAAATTAATTTCTTCACAACTAATTTACGACTAATTAGCGGCAAAAACTTATCCCATTCCCATTTTTCTACGAACGCTGTAAAGTCATTTTTTGGAGGCGTGCTTTGCTAACTTTATATCAAGTTAGCAAAGCACCAGAAAAAAACAAAAAAACAGAAAACGACAAAATCGGTATTTTCACAACTAATTCACGACTAATTAGCGGCAAATTATCCACCTACTCTCGAGTCGATTCGTGACAGGTGTTTAGCTAACTTGATGCTCATTGAGCTAACAAAGCAGCAATTTTTTAAATATCAGAGCAATTAATTTCGGAATACAGCAGTTAATTAGCACTTAATTAGCTCTACAAGGAGCAAATAAGATTATCCTGAAACAATAGATTTTTTAAAGTATCCATTTTCCGAAAAACTATAAATAAGAATAAATAATTTCGGAATACAGCACTTAATTAACAATTAATTAACCTTAACTGCACTATAAAAGAAGTTCTAAAAAAATAAGTTTTCAAAGGTTGCTGTGCAAGCTTTAGTCTAAAGCTAGCAAAGCAGCCATTTTCCAAAAATAAAAACTATAAGAGCAATTAATTTCGGAACACAGCATATAATTAGCTCTACGACAGATTTGTATTTTTGATTCTACTCACTTTGCTCTGCCAGCTTTAGGGACGTAGAAATCTCAACATTTTAAAGTTATTTTCAGGGATACATAACTTTTTTTATGGAAAACGAGATGTTTAAAGATCTTCAAGAATGAAAATGTTATCATCTAAATTTGTGAACAGATTATCGACTCTAGTTTCTCTAGATTTAGTTATCCGCTGGTGTCAACAAAAACTTTTTCTAGCATATCATGTGATAAAAAATATGTTTGCATTCAGTTAATTTATTGTCACTGGTTTTAAGTCTTAAAGCTATAATTGAAAGTCACCGACAGCCTGTACCTTATTATTGGAGTTTTTTCTGATAATATTCTGTGCAGATAATATTAAAAAAAATTACTATCAAAATCCGTTGATCTGTAGGCACAACAAAAACTAATTTTCATATTTTTAAGCTGTGTTAATTCTGCATCTATCTTCGCGCAAAGATCTTTTACACAAATGTTATGGAAATCTAAATTGTTCTTAGTATAAATGCCACCATGAATACAAATCTGTCGAATATAATTTATTAGTCTATATCCTCGCGGAATACGATACGATAGAGTTTATGTCCTCCATTTTAAATGAAACGTCTGTCAGTAGTAGTACGTCAATATTGTTCGTATTGTTAGTTCACTTTGTTCCCAATACATTGAATAATGATTTAAAAAAATATATATATACTATAAATAAAAAAAATTCAAAGAATGGTTTTTATCTAGAGCGATTTTTACTTCTATTGATTCGAATGGCACCAGGTTTATCCACATGATCACAAACGAATAATTTATAAGTGCTTCGAATATATATCAGAAGACCCTATATGAGTGTAAAAGTCGTTGAAATGAAATTCATGTGTTTCGTTGTTGCCAGATTGCCGGACGCCCAATACGCGATGGAATGAAAGTTAACGTATTCAAAATGAATATTTTAGCGCCGCGCTGCGCCAGATATATCGAACTAATTATATTCGAATATCAATCAAAAATCTCTTGGGACGTGCATGGAGCGTCCTTCCAATTTTTGTTCCATCGGTTAAGATGATCATCTTGACCAGAATTACACTGATGTGTAATAGAGCGTCCGTATACGGACGCCCAATTACCACGGACGCTCTATTAAATGCAATTCGTCAATGTACGGACGCTCTATTGATAGGAAGATATATATATATATATATATATATATATATATATATATATATATATATAGAGAGAGAGAGAGAGAGAGCGAGAGAGAGAGAGAATGCTATTCACCTTTATGCTTTTATTTCGTCGGATACAGTCATCCACTAGAAGCGGATCACGTGATTTAAAGCTTATTTGCTTTCGTCAGCGCCACATAAGTAGAAGCTGTATCCGACGAGACAAAGGCAACTGAAAGATGTCATAGGTGCATGACAACTACCTCTCAGTGGGACGCAATTCGCGCCACCTAGGTATTGATAGCTAATTACGTTTAACGTAAAGTATATAATATATATATATATATATATATATATATATATATATATATATATATATATATATATTTAAATCCGCTATAATTACGCCAATCCATAAAGCTGGCGACAAAACGAATATGAACAATTACAGACCTATCAGTGTGATAAACAGCCTAGGTAAAGTCTTCGAAAAATGTATAAAGACTCGCTTAATAGATTTTTTTGATAAAAATAATCTTATACATGATCAGCAATATGGTTTTCGTGCTGGTAAAAGTACTTCCGATGCAATGTACAATGTTATTAAAAATATTACTAAGGGACTAGATAAAAACGAAAAATGTATTGCAGTGTTTCTAGACTTACTTGAGCGGTTTGGAGTTCATGGCACAGTGTTGGAAGTCTTTCGAAGTTATCTGACTGATCGGGAACAATGTGTTGAAATAAATGATTCAATAAGCGAAACCATGACTATTAAAATGGGAGTCCCACAAGGAACTGTTCTTGGACCAATACTTTTCCAAGCTTCTATAAATTCATTGCTCTTCTTAAAAGTAAAAGCTAAAATAATATCATATGCTGATGACACCGTTGTAATTATTAAAAAAAATACTTGGTCGGAAACTAAAAAATCAGTAAAACTAAGTATGAACATAGTTAATCAGTGGTTAAATAAAAATAACCTCTCATTGAATGCCAGGAAGGCCCACTATCTTGCTTTTCTATAACTGATACCAATTACAAATGTCATTATTTATATTTGTCATGGTAACACAATAAGTAAGAAAGTATCAACATTTAGTTGACAAAAATTAATATTTATCAATGATCTTTATGTGTTTGTAGCAATTTCAAAAAATGTGAAATTTACCTATCCGCTTGCTATAAGCCGTCGACTGTTAAAAACGTTTCTATTCTAAATACATCAAAAAAGCAGACAAATTTTTAGATATTATATAACTCTTGAATATCGACAATACTATATTCTTATATTATGTGTATCTTATGACGTGATGAATATTTTTCTAAAAATATGTTTTTAGAATTATTGTAGCTTATAGCTAGCAGATATTGAATTATGTTGAAATGCAGACAACGTTGCCAAAAATTAATGCAAGATAGATATTCACTTTATCAAGTCAAAAAGACAATTTACTCTATACTAATAACACAAATATTTAGTATTTAATACCGGAGAAGTTTACAATGTTGATAGTCACATAATTATCACTAGGTATGCTTACTGAATACAAAAACACATTGAGTGAAATTACTAAACCACTTCCGGTAGCCACATAAGAATAACGGCATGCTTCCGTCATTACATATTTCAACACTTTATTATTTTTAACTTTTCATTTGGGTTATTGTAATGAGCCCATTTCAGAATGTGGCATCCTACGGCCTACAATAAAATTTCCAAAAGATAAATTTCGTTAAATACCTATATTGTATTTAGAAATTTATTTGCAAACATATTTTGACAATTATTATAATTATAAATTGCTACATTTTCTAGACTTTTATTTAAATTTTTGAAAAGCACCATTTTGAAACTAAGTAATTTCTTGATTGCGCTTAACGAAATTTACCTTATTAACCTTGTTTAGGTAAAAAACTAATAATATTTGATTTTTATTGACCAGTATCAATGATTGATGATATTGACATATACTGACCATGTTCCATCCATCAATTTTTATTAGACGAGGTGATTTCCGTGAAAAATACGTTTAGAGGAATATTATTTCCTGAAAAACGATTATAGGCAGGCACTTCTATTCTAGAAGTTTGTTTACGTTTCTTACTACCTTTTTCCGTTCCGTTACCGTTTCGACAGTTTATACTTGTATTGTGATTATATAAAATTAGAGAAGGTTGATGAGAATAATCAAGGAATGCTTACTTTATTTAAGTTTATGAAACGATGACTATTGTTGATTTTTCGTATTTCTTTTTAGATATAAGAATAAAAGAAAATGTCAAAGAAAAATGGAACACTAATTATTGTAAGATGAAATTACGTAGTAAGAGTGGCTGATCTATGATGTGAGTTTGAAGAAAGAGGATGAGAACCTTCTGGTTATTTATAAACTTGCACTTGTAAGTAGTTGCGAGAATTCATGCAGGAGATCGGTGAGGACATCGATTCATTTGAGTTTGACGCAGCTCCAATCATGAAGATGATTAAAGCTCTGGAAACGGAAATAGAAGAAAATTCTTGAGATATGGAGAACAAAATGGAAGAAAATGTTCAAGTTCTGAAAACAGAAATGAAAGAAACTTAGGAAACAAAAATAGCAGCTGAAATTAAAAATGAGAGAGAGACCTCAATATATGTAGAAGTTACTTGATAATTAGAACATTCTAAGATTGGATCCACGGACTACCTATACCTATAGAATAAGAGAAAATGCAACTGCAAGACGGCATGTAAATCATATTGATTTTTATCACTCTGTCAAACCAAAATGAGTATTTACGCACAGAGACTTGCGAACGAGCCAAGCATATATCTCCTTTTTTCTCGCTCCCCTATTCAGTATGTTATAGAAAAAAATAAGATCTGGTCATAGATAACTAAATAGGGACATATTCAGTTGTCATCATGGTAGTCAACTGAACTGCGTTCCCCCTCATTCCACAACGGCGCCGAAGAGTACGTACTACGAGAGGAAGAACTACGTATTACATAGTTCTTCCTGCTTCATAGGTCATACTAGAAGTTAAACAATTTTAAACTTCTCCATGTTTCGAAGTCTATTTTTCTAGAGAGAGCTTATCTGCGTGTGTGTAAGTTTTTGAGTTTTCTCTCGAATATGCCGTTGTAGTTTGTTGTTGTAGGCACCAACTCCAAAAGAACCAGCACCAACAGAATTAATATTATTTTATATTTTTCAGTCCAATTTTTTGTAAAAAATATTTATTCCTTTTACTTTTCAACTCATAACAGCGGGCGTAATAAGATCATCTTGTTTTACGACAAACTGAATATAATTTTTGTTTTAAGATTTCGTACTTCTGATAAAAAAGCGGAATCCTCATAAGATCATTCTATTATTAGTCATTTTGTATTACACGACGTGCAACGCCTCGCTCCAACATAAACACCTGCATAAATATAAGATTTCCTTTGCTTCGCTCTCATCGCCGCCAAAATCGGTTAGCGTTAACTTCATAGATACAAAGAGTCCCTATTTTACTCCCTTAAAATCGTATCTGGGTGAGAAAATGTAGCCTATATCATTATTCTCCAATTTACAATTTATCTCTATACCAAAACTCAGCGGTTTAGTCATGAAAATGTAACAATCAAACAGATTTTCAATATTTATAATATTAGTATATTATAGATAAATAATTATTATTCTAACGAATGCAGGATAAAAATGTAGGTACCTACACTTTAGGATTTGACACCCGGGATCTTGAAATAACGTCTTCAACACATTATCTAGTAAAGCACATAAATAGTTTTTTTTTCGAAACGCTAAACTCTAAATAGTATTAACTTTCTATTATTTTAACTTCATTCAGCATATACAATTTTTTTTTTCCTCTAGACTATGGATCAAAATAAACCTCTACTCTCTTTGACCGACAAACCCCGAACGGAGGAGGTATACAATTCGACTGTCTGCTTTATTTTTTTTTTTTTTTTTTTTGGTTCGTGCGCGCCTTTTATATAGTAGACGATCTCCGATTTTGATGATTTTGGATTCATTTGAAAGAAGGAGATTGAGAAATGGTCCCATTTTCATAAAAACGCAAATCCGAAATCTCCTTCCCTCCGAAAACCGCCCCCGAAGGGGTGGTGGGGGCGAATTTTCTCGAAAATCGAAAATCTGAGTTGGTATAATTAAAGATAGGACAATATCCGGAAACGTTTAAATTGAACATTTTTTCAAAAGTGTTACGGTTTTCGAGATAGACGCATGTTAAATATGTATTTTTGCTATGTGGAGAGGACAATTTCTTTCGAAAATTGAAAATTTTTCGATACTACATGAAAGATATAATTATTTGTAGCAACATTTATAATGAACATTTTTTCCTTAGAATTACGGTTTTCGAGTTAAATCGGTGTTAAATGGTAACAACTAAAATATTCAAGCGTATTTCCGCCGCGATGTTCTGAGATCTCAATAATAACCACTACAAGCAAGGAATATACGTGGGTAATAGGATAAGTATTATCTTCATTGATATGGTATAGTGAACGTTCAACGATTTTCGGGACTAATGTTACACTCAAAATTGTGAAATAAATATTTTTTACAAAAAATTGGACCGACGTTATAGTTGATACACTGAAAAGTATAAAATAATATTACTTCTATTGGTGATGGTACTTGTGAAGTTGGTGCCAAAAGCTATCAATCTAACTGCAACTGCACAACTTCAAAAGTACCATCACCAATAGAAGTAATATTATTTTATACTTTTCAGTGTATCAACTATAACGTCGGTCCAATTTTTTGTAAAAAATATTTTTTATATCTTAAGTCCGTTGTGATCTTCATATACCTAGGTCCCTATTAGGGAAGGGGAGATCAAATTATCGAATGGACAAATATGGACATTGTAATGGTTCATTTTTTATTGTTTGATTAATTGATCATTCGGATCAAACTGATATTTAGATCAACAGTTCAGGCAACTTATTCCACGTTGATCGCAAATATTATATTATAGAGGCAGGAAAATATGGATAACCAAAGCTATAATTAAGACATGTAGTGAAAAAGAAAAATTATATTTCAAATATAAAAATAATCCAAATCATGAAAATTTGACGAAATACAAAACCTATCTTAAAGTAATTTATCAGGCGAAGATAAAGGATGATAAAAACCAAATTAAAAGGACCTCTAAAGATCAAAGGAAACTATGGAATTATATTGATCAAAAAGTAAACAAAAAATTAAAAATCCTATCAAGTATGTAGTAGCTGAAAATAATGAAAAAATAGAAGATAGAACTGATATTGCTAATTGTATAAATAATTATTTTTGTTCGATAGCTAAAAAACTCAGTGGATTGTTAATACTGATAATAGAGCAATCCAGATGCATATACAAAATAGCAAGTCTATATTTTTAAACCCTACTGATCCTACTGAAGTTAAAAAAAACATTATGAAATTTAAGTTTAAGAAAGGTGGTGTTGATATGATTAGTACTAAGGCCCTCCAAGTTGTCAATGAGTATGTATGTGAACCACTGAGTTACATTTTCAATCTTTATATAAAAAAGTTAATCTGGCCTGATTCACTAAAAATCGCTGATATCATTACTGTACACAAATCTGGAAGTAGAAGTGATATCGCTAATTATAGACCAATATCTTTAATATCTAATGTAGCTAAAATCTTTGAAAATATACTACACTCTAGGATTATTAAATTTATGATGAAATGTAAAATATTATCCGACAAGCAATATGGGTTTATCAAGAATAGAGGAACTAAAGATGCACTAAATTTTATCACCAATATGATATACAATAAATTAGACAAAAGCACTCCAATTATTATATCATTTTTAGATCTAGCCAAAGCTTTGATAGAGTTGATCACAAAATTTTGTTAAATATTGGAAAAAGTGTCTATATAACATTTGGTAATTATAGTGATAGCGTCCCCAAAAACATTGATATTCTTATTGATGATAAACCTCTCAAAAGAGTCGAACATAGAAAATACTTGGGTATTATTTTTGATTTTAACCTTAGATGGAATAAGCAGATTGAATACTTACTAAAAAAACTAAATACTTAATATATGTGTTTTACAAACTTGCCAAAGTAATGAACACTGAAATGTTAAAGATTATATACTATGCCTTCTTTCACAGTATTATTAGCTATGGGATTATAGCATGGGGTGGTGCATATAATAATGTCATATCCCATGTCCTAACACTACAAAAAAGAGTACTGAAGATAGTTAACAAAAACAAAATTATCATAGATAAAAATCCAATAAATATTAATCAATTATACTCTTTAGAAGCAATCGTTTACTACTATGGTGAACTTCAAAAACATTATAAAGATTCTATGAGTGTTACTAGAAACAAGTCTATTATATTACCGAAAAATTCTAAAAGGGTAAGTGATAAAAATAGTTAAACGGTAGCGATTAAATTATTTAATTTATTACCATGTGAACTGAAAAATTTACAGGTTAGCAGAAAAACAGGTAAACAGAAACTGCTATCATGGATCGTTTTGTCGGAAAACAAGTAAGATTTGAAAAATAGTATATTGTAATTTAATGTAAATTCTAGTTTATAGTATTAGCTTGTAACTTTTGTTTGTAATTTCAGTTTGTAGATGCCAGTCCTCATACAGGGATTTTATGAATGAATTATTTTGAGATTGTTATTATTTATTTTGATGGAAATTATTGTTTATTTTATATAAAGAATTCCTATAGGTTGATTGTTAAGTTTATTTGCTATTATTTTTTATTTTTTAGTTTGTAAGTTTAGTTATGTAAGATATACCAGTTTCTGCGCACAGATATTAATTTAACTCTGCAGGAATTACTTATGTATTGTAATTTTGTAATGCAAAAGTAAGTAATTTTGTACTGGCTTAAATAAATAAATAAAATAAATGTAAAAGTAAACAAAAACCAATACTAAGCATTCTCCTAATTAATTGTTTTTAGGTACAGAATTATTTCGTGTATGTTCATCAAAATTTGATCAGACACAAATCCATCCAAACACGTTGTTTAATATTACGTAATCATCACAGTTGAATAAAAATAATCCAACGTTCAATTTCCAAGGCCACGGGATTCATAAAAAATATATTGAACCAGACTAGATCTAGGAGTGGCGCCTATTTCAGCTTGGCCTGCCTGCGTCATTGGCGTCCCGATTTTATTTCTTTCCAATGCTGTGAACCGTACTAAATCGTGAGAAGATTTGAAATGTTTGACGATAAATTTTTAAAAACGGGATTTCTTGCACCATAATTTAAAGCGAATACCTGAACTGAAAAATACAAAATAATATTAATTCTATTGGTGCAGGTAATTTTGATGTTGTGCATTTACAGCTAGATCAAAAGGCTTCTTTTTGACATTAAATTCGTTCCAGCACCAGTGAAATTAATATTATTTTGCATTTTTCAGTGCGCCGACTAATAAAGTCGGTCCCAGTTTTTGAAAAAAAAAACTTTATTTCAAATTTTTGATTATATCATTATTCATCAATATCATTTAATGTTTACATATTTTTACAGATTTAAAAACACCCCGGAAACACATATTTCCGACTTTACCACGACTGCAACTAGGTGTTTTTTTTAAATGTACACTTTGAATATTTCTAGATATGCTCTTTTCTTTAATTTGGCCCAATTCTAACAATGAAGACGAAATTAGGCTGCAACCTTGAACTGAATAGCGAAACAAAATAAAAATAGTGTTTTAAAATAAACACAAAAATGTTGAATCTCTATGTTCACAGAAAGAACTAAAAACGAGCAATGTACAATTCAAATATGATGAGGAGATTCAACAATTATTAATACATGAGAAAAAGATATGGCAAGTATATGTAGGATTTCTACCCTAAGGGTTCCGTTTAATCTGTTTATTTAAAAATCCGACGGTTCATAAGCAGCATCATGTTGAGTTTCATATAATGACGGTCTTATTTATTTTCACTTAAACAATTATTTATTTCCACTAATAGTACATGCACATTTGCCTATACCCAATAACTTATGTCCTCTACATACAACTTATACAGTAGAAAAGCGATAGCGTGAATACTGTATAACTGAAACCTCGTATGTCATTCACATATGAATTATGCTAGGCCACCTTATATTGTGAACAAACTACACAATTGCTTATGCAAACGAACTTCATTGGTCTGCAAATTGCTATTCAAACGTTGCGCGTGTGAATCCCCGATATATTTTGGTAATCCTAAAATATCTCCGACACCAATCATTTTAGATATAGGGAATATTTTTGTTCATGATATAAAATATAAGGTGATCCATTTGAAGAAAGAAAAAAAGAGAGAAAATATTGTATTTGAGTTTTGACTTCCCCTGTAGGCATACAATTTACGCAAAAATAAACAAAAGTTATACAAGCAGAAAATTGTCGTTATATAATTGATTAAGCAACATACAGAGTTGAAATTTTTGATAAAATCGATATCTTTTGAAATACGTAATAAATATAAGCCAGTACTTATAAGTTTACATTCTTTGAGGTCTGTGAGAAGTGTAGATTCTCAATTTAAAATAAAATATGTATAGAGTATTCCAATAATTAAAAAAAAACACAAAAATGATCTGTCACCATGGTGGAAATATCTAGTACATTTATAGTTAATTTAAAATATTAATAAATAATAATAATAATAATAATATACTTTATTTTCCTTTTTGACATCTGAATTGTATAGGAACAGTACCTAGAATTTCTGTTTGATAAATTGGATATCCTATGTTTTACCGCAGGTATGAAGGGTGCACACGTGGACACATTTTTAAAGTCACTATGGATATTTATCGGATGCGTCAAGCCACACCCCCGATCAAACGAATGTAAAAAAAATATTGCAGTGTTATGTGCAAATTTGAAAATCGATTACACCAAAATTATGTGCAAATTATGTGCTCTCCAATGACCTACAGAACAATTATGCTACTCTAAGCATACACCTTCTTTTTTATTATTTATTAAAGGGGGTGTGGCTTGACGTCAAGCTACACCCCCGCACCAATTCCTGTTGCCAAAATTTAAAAATCGATCATACTATAATCATTTGCAAATTACGGCCACAAAAAAGAAATTTTGTAATCCATCCCATAACTTTTTTTTCCGAGTGGTGTGTAAAATGAATTTTAAAAATGTTTATTGCAAAATTATGTGCAAATTACGGCCACAAAAAAATATGAACAATTCCTTGGCCATTTTTTCGTAATTCAAAAAAGGAATGTAGGTAGTTCGAAGTCAAGCTGAACATTTGCATCGATTCCTATTTTCAGCACCAGAAAATCGATTACTTCATGATTTGCTAATAACGTTTATGCACGGTATTGAAATTGTTTGCTGCAATATTTGAAAGAAACTTATGCTGACTTACATGCTTGAATTATAGTTTTTTTTTGTACTGATTTAATCTTACTTATAGTTCTTATAGAACTTAGCTATCGTCTTTTGTTTTCGAGCTTAGATATTAAATGTGACCCTCGAGGTCCACACTAGCTTTTTCGAGAATGACTCAACTGATTTCGATAAAAAAACTGCTGAAATCTCTTTTCGGGATCCAGAAATCGATTGGTGAGTTTCTCAATGGGTGTGACCCACGAGGTCCACAATAGCATTCTCGAGAATGACTCGGCTAATTTCAATAAAAATTTGCAGCAAAGAGTTGTTGGCTCGAGACATCGATCGATATTTCAGGTCATCATGGTGGTAATTAACTTTTTCATTTATTGTTCGAATGGAAACTTTTTTCAAGTATGTAAATGATATTATCACAAACCGAGAGGGGACTACCTTTGAAAATGATAATATTTTAATTTTTCTCTATACATGTCTTATCTTTCTATCTATATTATTGAAAAAATGAGCTTCCTGACTAGCAAGTGAACCAGGCTACCGACATTCTTTTGCATTGTTTGGCATGTTTTGGAACTGACGGTATACTTTATCATGCCGGTTAAATATTTTCAAAGTTTGCTCCCTGTATGTTAGTAAGCACTTCTCAGGACTATCGTGTAGCTTATTCAAATAATTTTCATAGGTACTCCTATCTCCTGACAATAATTATCACCGCCCAATAAAATCCGAAGAAATGACAATCAAAGAAGTCATCCATGTGATCCTATTTATATACTTACAATATGAATAATAAATACTGTTACTATTTACTAATTTGTTTCTACACATTATTTAAATATCTATTTAGAATTATTTTGAGAACTTTAAATTATTAAAGTACTTATGAATAATACGGAAAGTTTATCTTTAGATAATTATTATCAACCCTTCTAATTGGCCCGTAATAATTATAACATCATCAAGCCTATTTTCTTCCAATTAGCTCATATTCTTATCTTAATAGCTCACAAACGATTTTTCAGTCATTAGGAACTAGAATAACAAAAATGCTAATCATTAGGTATAAGATTTAGAATTGTGTATAAGTCAATATAAAAAGTATTTAAAAAAACAATAAGTGATATACATATATTTACCTGTTCCGGTTCAAGATTCGTACTGCTACAAGCTCCCATTTTGTGCTGGAAAAATTAAAAACATGAATACCTACTCAATTCATAGTTAGGTATACAAATTAATGTTAATATAAAGTATTATTAAAGCCTTGTAAATATCTTTCTGACAATTAAACATTACATAATAATTGCGATATTTTTTCTTTGAATTACATTCTTAGTTGTCTTATCACTTGTTATCACATATATTTTTTGAATTCAACTTATAAGCACATTAGAAAAAAGATAACACAAATGGAATTCGACATGAATAAATATTTTTTACAAAAAAATGTACAAACTTTTTGTTGGTGCACTAAAAAATATAAAATTATATTAATTATATTGGTACTAGTAATTTTGGGACCAACTTCACATGTACCAGCACCAACAGAACTAATATTATTTTGTATTTTTCAGTGCAATAATAAATAAAGTCGGTCCAAATTTTAAAAAAATATATTTATTTCACCCTTTTGAGTGTAAAATTTGTCATGAAAATCGTTGAAAGAAGATAGTACTTATCCGATTACCCAAATAAATTTTTTGCTTGTACTTATTCAGAGATCTCAAAACATCACGGCGGAAATACACATATTACAGACTTTACCACTCCTGTAACACGAAAACCGTAACTTTTTTAAGAAAATTTTGAATTTAAACCACTCAGATTTTTTTTAATGGGACCAATTCTCAGTAGTCCTGTATAAAATGAAAAAGAGAATCATGAAAATCGGAGCACGTTTCCTACTCATAAGGCGCGAACATCCATAAAAAAAAAGTCGAATTGTCCGTTTGGTTCGTCGGTGGATAATAATGGATAATAATTACTCGTATAACTTCTATAAATTAAACTCTGTAATGGACTCCCTAGTGTTATCAAAATGAGTCAGAACTTTGACAAAATAAAAAAATATCTCTTAATGTTATTGTATTCTAGAGCCCTATAAGATACCAGATTTCCTAGATACGGATTTAAATAATTTATACCAAACTCTCAGATTGTATCATGAATTTTTTGTAATAAATTATTATTATTATAACCTAATTTCAAAACGCATACCTAGTTCAGAAGAAAATGAGAAAATACACCTATGAAAATCAAGCAGTTATTTAATCTGTAAAACTATTGGCCTATAATTTTGTAAATAATACAGAATATGGGACCGGCAATACTAAGTATGGAACCCTACACTCGCGTGACCCACTCGTACTTGATTACTTTTTCTATATTTGCTTTATATAATTAAACATTATCAACATTGGTATAATAAAAGTCCATCTTAAATCATATTTTAAAGTTCAGTATAAATAATGGAATTTCCGATATGAACTGAATCATGTGTACGATATTTTTGGTATTGTAGTTCCATTTTTCATCTAAAATCAAATTTATTCATTGTTCACGCTCAAACGAGATTCTTTTCCATAAGTTTCAAATTCGACGGTACCATCATAATTATTGTTTTATGCCGAAAATTATAGGATAAAAAAAATGCACACAATCGAATTGTATACCTCCTCCTTTTGGGAAGTCGGTCAAAAATACACAAGATTATGCAAAAATAAAGATCGATAAAATAACACTAGCAGTAGTATTATATCGCAGGAGACATTTAACAGAATTTTAAGTCATAATTGAACATTAACATAAAAGAAATTTTGAATTCCAGTTCGTTGGACAAATCTACTTGGTCATGTCTATTCTTAACCCGACATTCGTCCCAAATAGTTTTTATTGCTGTCTGAGAGTGCCATACTAATCTTTGATCTTCGACTCCAGTCCAGATAACATCCGCGTAGGTAACAGTGGAAATAAATTATCCATATCAAATTAGCTATGTAATATGTAAATACAATATGGTTTTACAATAAAAAATCTACGGGCAATCTTATTCTATGTGGATGAAATGAAAATACTTCCTACATTGACCTTAAAACACAAATTTATTCAGATATTCAGACGTGCTTCTGTGCATTCGCAACAGCTCACTGTTCGGAAAATAATCAATCCATTTGACACTATATGGGAAATCCTTGTTTCTAAAAATAACTTTGTTATTAATTCTATTTCCGACAAAAATGGCATAATATGTAGAATGGTGCGATATGGAACCTCCAGAAAGTAGATCTAGAGCAATTAAATAATATTCTTTGATTTTAGATAATAATTATAATTTTGTACGATAAGAACTCTCTGAGAGCCTATGCCTAACCAATTTTTATTTTTTGAACCTAGCGAAGTATAAGGGATTCCCACAAAGATACATATAAACAAAAGTATTGCAAGTATCTCTTCTGAATAGTCCATAAAATAGCAGGTATGAGTATTTTTTTACAATTCTCAATAAAGCTGATACCTAATGCATAACATGTAGCATTAACAATGAAATTTAATTATTATTAAAAATTATTGTGACTGCAGTCAGAAAACGTGAATAATATTACGCGCCAAATTATAATAGTAGGTACTGAACTTACTTCTGGTTTATCACTAACTTTAAACACAGAACACCTTTATAATACGACAATAACAGATCTCAAAAAATCATTCACACACAATTATTAATGCACTGAATTCAAAAATCCAGGTCGTAAGTTGGACTAACAAACACAACAAAAATACTGATAGAAGCGGTAGTGAAAGAAGCAAGGAGAGACAGTACTGTTTGTCGTTGTGCTTGTGCTCATCTATGGTGCGGTGCACATATAACATGAATATAGAATATAGGATAGTAAAATATCCGGTGGTGCCGGTGTGCCTCAGCGTTCCAACCTCAAACGCCACAACGCCGCCATACCTATATATTTGTAAACAAGCGAGATCGTCGATTTTCTCGTCAATGTTGCCGGATTGGATACTATAAAGCAACATCTTGATTTTTTTTTCAGATACTCTGATAAGACAACCTAACCCAACCTTCATTGAATTTATACTTTTGTTAGTATCGAAAGATAATGTATCTTTATTTGATTACAAAACTACTCATGATTAAATCACAGTTGCGGCTCGTTTCAGATAACGGTGGCGCCAAGATTTAACACACAAAGAATGTGAAATTTAGTTTTTTATCGTATTTCGAAGTATTGGTTGTTAGTTGTTAGTTTATCTACTTGTACATTCTTTTTGAAAATTGAATACCATGGTTTATTCGATTGCGGAAAGGGTAGATATCATTTCACTTCTTGAGTAATAAATGTGCGAGTTAGTGCAAACATTTCAAGAGACAGGGAATGTAGCTAATAAGAAACGAGAAATTGAAAAGCCTGTTGTTAGTGAAGTTGCAGTTTTGGGACATGTTAATCTTGATCCTACCTTAAGTACGAGGCAACTAGCATCTGTGTCTGGGATCAATTGAACTAGCGTCCAAACCATTTTAAAAAAGAACAAGCGTCATCCACATAAAATACATTTACTGCAGCAACTTTATGAGGATAATTTTGACCGCCGTTTACAATTTTGCAAAGTGATGCAGGAGCAATCGTCACAATTGCCACTATTGGTCTGATTCAAATCCAAGAATTTTCGACGAGGTGCATATACAGCAGCCAGCAAAATTAAATGTATGGGCTGGCATTTTCGGTGATCGACTGATGGATCCTTTTTTCTACCTGGTACTTTAACTGACGAAATGTATTGCAATTACTGGAAGACGCTACAGGTGATGCCTTGACTGATAATATTATTGAGAATGATCAGCAGTATGATGAAGATTATTTGCTTTTTCAACAGGACAGTGCTTCTCCGCATTATGCTTTGATTGTTCGTCAGTATTTAGACCAATATTTTGCAAGGCATTGGTTTGGGAAAAGAGGCAGCATTGAATGGCCTACTCAATCCCCAGATTTAGCACCACTCAATTTCTTTTTGTGGGGATACCTTAAAAAAGTAAAATCTACAGAACACAACCAGCGTCGTTAGAAGATTTGCGTCCAAGAATTGTTGACGAGTGTCGTCGAATCAGTCCGGAAATGCTTCGGAATGTGCACGAACGTTTCGAAAACAATCTTCATTATTGTATGGAGGTAGATGTTCATCAGTTTGAACATTTAATCCACTAAATAGTAAGTAAACCGTCCATCATTCAAACTTTCAAATTTAAAGTCTTCAAAGTATTAGATGGAATTTCCAAATTTAAAGACTATTGTAAAGGGAATTACAAGAGCTGTTAAAAGACATCTTACTCTATCCCCAATGCTATTTAAATATTTTGGGGTGATTTTTACCCTCACTAGAGGGTAAAAGTGGTGTAGTCAAAAATACCGAAAAAGCTGTCCCCCTTGAATTAAAAAGCGACGGGTCCCAGCTTTTTCTTAAAATAATGACACACTTCCTGAAAATGGCTCTGTTTAGTTTTAGATTGGCCACCCTGTATATAAACTGTAAAGTGTCGGTTAATTATGTTCTCTAAAGTGACTCATAGGTATATGATTCTGTGTAACTTAACCCCAACAATGTTCTTAACATAGACTTCTGTCGTAAAAATACTAGTGCAGATAAGGAGTTCAGTTGTTTCACAAGATTGTCAATGTGACAATTCCATTTAAGGTGATTGTCCTAATAAATTCCCAGGAATTTTATAGATGTGGACACAGTAATTTGTTCATATATATTATGTGGTATTTTGACTGTAGATCTATCCGTACTAAAAAACATGCATTCAGTTTTGGCAACATTTAACAAAAGACGATTCTTGTTGCACTTGTTATTAATATTATGCAAAATTGTCTGAACCGTGTCCAGAGTAGATCCAAAAGAGAGGGATATCAGGATAACATTGCTATATCATCAGCAAAACATACAAGTTCCAAATAAAGTATCTCGAAAATATAATCATGCAGTACTGAAGGAAGATCATTTATGTTAATTAATGTTGGAATACTTGTTCTAAATAACTTGCAAATTCTACTGTTATAATTATTTTTTATTGAGACGACGGAAATAAACATTAGTTGCCGACAAAAATGTATCCAGTAATGCACTTTCTGTCTGTAGTGTCCCCGCCCCAATCTGAGTCTACATATCCACATAGGTTTAAACTACCTGTAGTAGGTTTAAATAACAAATTCAATTCTAATGTTCCTTGTATATCTAAGTACACGTTTCAACGCTATATACAAATTGTCATGTGCATGTTCTTGAAAACGACTCAATAAACTAATGGATTCACATAAACCAGGCCTGCTGCTTAGAGCAGCATACATCAGGCTTCCGATAATTTGTCTACACAATTTTTGATTTTTTACTTCTATTTCAGTTTAAAATTAAATTATATCTAAATTACTATCTAAGGGTGTACTTATTGGTTTGCAATCTTGCATTTTAAAACTCTTTAAAACATTTTTAAATAATCTGTCTGACTTAATATTACAAAACCCTCTACTAAATTTTCTGTTATTTCGATCCCCAAATATTTAGAAATTATCACCAAATCTTTCATAAAGAAATTATCATTCAACATTTTCTTTAATAACTGTACTTCATTATGATCTGTCCTTAAATTAAAAAATCATCAACATACAGTAGTACAAAAAGATGACTAAACTCTGAAAATTTCATATACAGGCAAAAATCAGCTCTGTTAAGATAGCAGTGACAAGTTAGCCGAAACAATCGAAACCGGCATGGGAATTTGTTGCTAATTAGTTGCTAATTAGTTGCTAAAATCCCGATTTTGTTGCTCGAACCAGTTTTGAAAAAAATGAGTTTCACTGCTATCTTAACGTGTAAGATAGCAGTGAAACCACTAAAAAATATTTTTTTCAATTCTAACACTACCTGAATTTGTTGCTAATTTGTTGCTGGAAGATAGTATAAAGAAAATTGAAAAAATATTAAAAATAAAACAAAATATGAAAAAAAAAAAAAAAAAAAATATATTGAAAAAACGTACTTTACAGTACTTCTTCCTAATGCTACGCTAATCCAAAACTCAAAAAATAGTAAATAGTTAGGATATCCACTGATTAACCTGAAATCAAGTATTGTTGTTGAAGCTATTAGAATTCCTATATTTTCTCTCTTAATTTCTAGCAGAAATTTTGTTGCTCATTGGATATGTCGTTATTAGTGCTTGAATAACCATCAACAAAATCCAAACAAAGAATATTACCAATAATAAACTTGTGACTGATTTTTTTTATGTCGCTGTCAGAATACCTCCATTATCTCTCTTAATTTCTAGCAGAAATTTTGTTGCTCATTAGATAAGTCTTTATTAGTGCTTGAATTACCAGCAACAAAATACAAACAAAGAATAATACCAATAATAAACTTGTGACTGATTTTTTTTGATGTCGCTATCAGAATACCTCCATTATCTCTCTTAATTTCTAGCAGAAATTTTGTTGCTCATTGGATAAGTCTTTATCAATTCTTGAATAACCAGCAACAAAATACAAACAAAGAATATTACCAATAATAAACTTGTAATTATTTATTTTTTGGTGTCGCTATCAGAATACCTCCATTATCTGTCTTAATTTCTAGCATAATATTTGTTGCTCATTGGATAAGTCTTTATCAATGCTTGAATAACCAGAAACAAAATACAAATAGAGAATAAAACCAATAATAAACTTGTGACTGATTTTTTTTGATGTCGCTATCAGAATACCTCCATTATCTCTCTTAATTTCTAGCAGAAATTTTGTTGCTGATTGGATAAGTCTTTATCAATGCTTGAATAGCCAGCAACAAAATACAAACAAATAATATTACCAATAATAAACTTGTAATTATTTTTTCTTGGTGTCGCTATCAGAATACCCCCATTATCTCTCTTAATTTCTAGCAGAAATTTTGTTGCTCATTAGATAAGTCTTTATCAATGCTTGCATAACCAGCAACAAAATACAAACAAAGAATAATACCAATAATAAACTTGTGACTGATTTTTTTTTTGGTATCGCTATCATTATACCTACCTCCATTTTCTCTCTTAATTCCTAGCAGAAATTTTGTTGCTCATTGGATAAGTATTTATTAGTGCTTGAATAACCAGCAATAAAATACAAACAAAGAATTATTACCAATAATAAACTTGTAATTGATGTTTTTTGTTGTTACTATCAGAATACCTTCATTTTTTCTCTTAATTTTCAGCATGATTTTATTTCTCCTTAGACACGACATTGTAGGTGATATCTAGATATTTTTTCGGAAACAAATGTAATTAAACATACCTCTAATGTTATGCAAAGTTTTATTATAGTTACCTCACGCCGGCCCCAATAGGCAACGAGGTATAACGCCAGAGATAGCCCAACGTCAGAGGCGACAATATCGGATCAGTCACAAGTTTATTATTGGTATTATTCTTTGTTTGTATTTTGTTGCTGGTAATTCAAGCACTAATAAAGACTTATCTAATGAGCAACAAAATTTCTGCCAGAAATTAAAACCGAAAATGGAGGTATTCTCATAGCTACACCAAAAAAAATCAGTCACAAGTTTATTATTGGTAATATTCTTTGTTTGGATTTTGTTGCTGGTTATTCAAGCACTAATAACGACTTATCCAATAAGCAAAAAAAATTCTGCTAGAAATTAAGAGAGAAAATATAGGAATTCCAATAGCTTCAACAACAATACTTGATTTCAGGTTAATCAGTGGATATCCTAACTATTTACTATTTTTTTGAGTTTTGGATTAGCGTAGCATTAGGAAGAAGTACTGTAAAGTACGTTTTTTCAATATATTTTTTTATTTTTTTTATATTTTTTCATATTTTTTTTAATTTTATGTATTTTTTCAATTTTCTTTATTCTATCTTCCAGCAACAAATTAGCAACAAATTCAGGTGGTGTTAGAATTGAAAAAAATATTTTTTAGTGGTTTCACTGCTATCTTACACGTTAAGATAGCAGTAACTCAATTTTTTCAAACCTGGTTCGAGCAACAAAATCGGAATTTTAGCAACTAATTAGCAACAAATTCCCATGCCGGTTTCGATTGTTTCTGCTAACTTTTCACTGCTAGCTTAACAGAGCTGCAAAAATCATTCATTGACCTTATAAAACCATTCTTTTTTATAAAAAAAAATTCCAGCATTTTGGTGAAGATTTTCAACCGTAAATCGATTTATTTAATTTGCACACAGATTCACTATTAAGTTTTGTTTTACCTGGTAATGACATGAAAACTTCTTCGTCAATGTCTCCATACAGAAACGCACTTCTAACGTCCATCTGATAAATTGGTTTAGAAATTTTGACACTTACCACTAATAATAAGCGAAACGTTGTCAAGTTTGCCACTGGTGCATAAATGTCATATAATTCCTGACTATTTTCTTGTTGGAAGCCTTGTGCCACAAGTCTTGCCTTATATTCATTGTCGTTCTTCTTTTTAAACACCTATTTACTTTGCATCACATTTTTGTCCTCAGGCCTTTGAAATTCACTCCACGTATTTTTTCCTGAAACACTTTTAACTCCTTTTCCATAGCTTCTTGCCAATTCTTACTTTCTCTTCCGTTTATTGCTTCCTTGATGGTCATTGGTGTTTCTTCTTCAGTGTAGAAGCTCATCTCATACTCTTCCGTCCATGTATGTCTTCTTCTTTCCCCTTTTCGCGTATTGCTTGAGTCTTCCATTTATTCTTCATCATCTGTATGTTCAAGTTCCTCTGTTTCTCGAGGTTCTTGCGTTTTTATAGTATTTTCTTCATTCTTCATACTTTCATCTTCATTGTACTCAAAATCTAATCTGATTTTATCTTTTATTTCTTCCTTCCTTTCAATATTACTTGTAGTTACAAATATTACATCTCTATGTACTTCAAATTATTTTTCTCGGTAAAATATATCCTGTAACCTTCACCGTATCACTGTGTCCAACAAATATTCCATTTTTACTCATAACATCTATTTTCTTCCGTGCTACTTTGGTATGTGTACAGCTACTTCACACGCAAACTGCCTTAGTGATTTTATATCGCATCTTTTGTTATGCCATAGCTCGTACGGAGTGTTTTCTTTCACAGGACTACTAAACACCCGATTTAATAAATATGCTGCTGGAGCCGTACAGCCCATAGATTTTTATTTAAATTTTTACTATGAAGCATGGTTCGAGCTGCCTCAACTAATGTCCGCATTTCTTTTTCCGCTCTATCATTTTGCTGCGGAGAATAAATGCAAGATTTTTCATGGATTATTCTACGATTTTCTAAAAGTTTTTTTAATCCAAGATTAACGAATTCTAATCCATTATCTGTTCTTAATTTACGGACTTTATTTTTTGTTTGTGTTTCAAACATTTCTATTTGTTCTAAAGTTTCAGATTTTTGTTTTAAAAAAATATACAAATCTGTATCCAGTAAAGAAAATACTTAGACCCCCCCCCTAGTGAATCAATTTCGAATGGTCCACAAAGATCTCAATGAATTAATTCGCCTAATATTTCGGCTCTTGATTCACTGACCGGGAATGAAAATCTATGTTGCTTTCCCATGAGACAATCTCTACAGTAAGTATTATTCGTATCTTTATAGGTTAGGTTAGGTTAGGTTAGTCCAATCTCTACGGTAAGTATTATTCGTATCTTTATAGGTTATATAGGTTCAAAATTTTTCTCACCTTATCAAAGTTTATATGGGCTATTTTCTGATGCCATACAATCAAACTTTCACTTAGGTACTATATGACACTCTTCAGTATTTCCTTCAATTTTTGATTCTCTGATTTCCACCACATATAGACCATTTTCTTGTTTTTCCTCTGTTAGTATTTCTTCTTTATTTTTTATTATTCGAACTTCATGCTTTTTAAATGTTACTTCTTCTCCCTTCTCTGTAATTGCCTTGACTGATAACAGATTTCTACTAAGGTCTAGGACGTGCAGAACATCATTAAGTATACATTTTTCACTTATTATATTCCCTTTCTCAGATACTAACATTTTTTCATTTTTCTTTGCAACTAAAACTTCTCCAGTTTTATTTTTATCTATTAATCAAATAGGTCCTTTTCATTTGACATATGGGATGAAGAAACAGATTTTTTTTTATTAAATTAGGTTTATCCTATGTCAATAATGCCATTTTTGTTTTTGGTTCATGCTCATTCCGTCCTTGATTTTTCTCCATCTTTCTTTTTGAAATAACAATTTCCTTCTTTATGGTTCCATTTCTTGCATATTCCACATTGCTGGTTTCTATTCTTTGAAGAACATTCCTTTGCGAAATGCCCCTCTCTACCACATGCATAACATTTTCGGTTTGGATAACTTGCTTTCTTATCATTTTTATTTTTAGGTTTTCTTTCTTCTGTTTTTCACTCTTCTTTAAACTTGCCTCTTCTGCTATCAACCTTGAAGTCAAATTAGTCAAATTTCTATCCGAAGTTGGGGTCTATTCCCAGGCAATACAAAAGTTTCCATTTTCCATTTTACTTATGTGACTATTCATATCAGATTTTTTCTCATACTTTAGGTTAAAGAATTCTTGCAATAAACTACACTTTTGTACCTCTTTATCTTTTTCAAAAATTGTCTGTAATTTAATATGTGCATCATTAACTTTTTATCAATGGTCGTTATTATTGCCTTTTCAGCCTGAGCATCCCTTTTCTCCCATAAATATATCGCGCCATCTTCTGTTAAACCTTCAATTTTAGTTGCTCCACTAACTATTTCATATAGGCCCTGAGATTTAAACAAAATTGTTGTTTGAAACTTCCATATCCCATATGATTCGGAATCTTTCAGTTTTTCTATTGTATTTGATAAATCCTCGGCAACAAAACCCGCCATTTTTTTTTGTTTCCGCGTCTCACTTTATTATATTCCGTTTTTCCTAACCTTGAAAATTCACACAGTTTTCGTTTCTTGTGCGTTTTTCACACAGATTTTACACAGTTACTTTCTACGATCAGGGTGTGTCTGGGCCCAGAACCTGTTGGAATAACACAACAAACAATCATTAGTTGCCGACATTTTTTACACACTCTGCAACGTTAAGGAACTAAAAATCCTAATGCTACAAACAGTAATGTTAACTTAAATTGTTTAGGTATTGCCAACCTACTTATTTTAACAATTAAAAAGAGTAGTGGACCAAGAATACTAACTTGTGGTGCACCGGCGCTGCTTACTTTTTGTAAAGACTGATATCCTTTAACCTTTGTTATTTAACACCATGTTTACTGTCTGAGGACTGTTTTGTCTCTCAATAAGTATTAGTTTATTATCTCTTATTCCATACCTACTTCTCTATATTTTTCCAGTACTATCTCTGTATCCACAGTCGAATGCCTTTGAAAAGAGTATTTTGTAGGTCTTGTGAACATGGATAGAATACTGATTGGGCGATAGCTACTTGGAACATTAGGTTATGGCGCGGTAATGTGGCGTTGAAACAAATGAAAAATTGTTTGTTTTGCAAGACAAATTTTTATGAAGATTGTTAGTTTTGATCGTGTAATTTTGAAAATTTATGTTATCTACGGAAGATATGGTAGACATGGTTATATTCTCGATGAATGCTACTGGAATAGCTTATGGGCTTCAAGAGTTTATCAATAAAGGTTTCCGGAGAGAAGACATCCGCAAAAGAGTAGATTTTTGATATTGGTATTGGGAAGAATTGTTACAAATGGAAGTGTAAAATACACTGAACCTCTTCGAGAAAAAACAGTTACTAATGAAGGCAATGCATTTCAAGTATTAGCTGCTGTTATCGAAGGCCCATGGCACGTTTTGCTATTTAATGTCATAAAACTAATTATTAATTAAAAAAATTAAACAAAAATTAATCACAAAGAAATTCGAGACCATAGAAATCTATGACAATTATATTAAAGCATAATTTCAATTCAATAATTCAAAGTCCTCCATGGAATAAATGTAAATTAATGATTTGTTTTGCTCGGTAATATAATTCAAATTCAGAAAATTATTGTAATATTTTCAAATCATAATCATTTGAACCATCAAATATTTTATATTTTTGTTACTTAAAGAAAATTAAACTTATATGTCTAATGTCTATTTATGAATTAGAATGGTGTACACAATATTAATTTCTGAATTTTTGTTCTTGAATTAAAATGATCTACATAATCTTAATTCTTATATTGGAATACATATTTTTAACAAAAAAATTGGACCGACATTATTAGTTGTTGCACTGAAAAAATTTAAAATATCCTTAATTCTACTGGTGCTGGTACTTTTGGAGTTGGTGCCTACAACGGCATATTTATATAATTTGCAATTTCGGTAACCAGGTCGCGGTTGTTCTACTATACGGGAGTAGCAACGCGCGGTTCTTCTAATTCTGCAGTTTTGCTCATTTTTGTAGTTGACTGACTTTAGCTTACCTTGTTTGACTGTTTTTATGTGCTCTAGTTTTTATGAAAATAATATATTAATTTATGTCACAAAGAAAAAATACTTCCAGTTCATCCATCGGCATACTAAAAATACTGCAAACAAATGTTGGTCACTTTAAGCATTTTAGAAATTTATTTCAAAATAGAGGTAGAATATTTGGTTGCGGACTTAAGCACAGGCAGAGGGTTCTATGGAAGGATGTCATATCAAGTTTTGCTACGACCATACATTTTGTTTTATATTATGATATTATCATGTTAAATCTCCTCGCTGTTATATTGAATTGATGTCATCTTCACTCTCTGCAACAAGTATGGCGTCATCTGCATAGCATATAATGGATATGGTTTCTTCACCCATTTTATATCCTATACTGATATTTCGGATCGGTTACTAGTTTCGTCCATGATGAGGTTAAATAGCATAGGGGTTAATGAATTCCCTTGACGTATGCCTCTCTCGACCAGTATAGGCTGTGTTAATTTCTTATTAAAGTTGGCCTGAATTGGCCTGCTAGATCAATTTCGTTGGTGATTTTGTTGGTTATAATTTTTGTTGTCAGTTATAGAGCCATGCTGAGTAAGTTTATTCCTCTGTAATTCTCTGATATTGTTTTATCACCCTTTTTGAACATTAAGATTATTGTCCTGGTGCGCCAGCTATTAGGTATTGTATGGCATGTGAGAATTTTTCGTATAAGTATCCTTGATTGGTCAGCGAGTACATGTCTACCGTATTTCAACAGCAGTTCATTTGGCATTTTGTCCGTTCCTGGAGATTTTCGGTTTTCCAGTTTCTGTGATGCTTTATCTTCGCTTGATTTAAATATTTCAGTGAGATACGAGGTCCAGGTGTCGATGTCTATTTTGTTTATTTCTGTTAGCTAACTTATTTCTTTTCTCTGCGTTCTAATAAATCTCCATATCTGCCTTTGCAATCCGTAGAAATCAAATTCCATTCTTGATGTGAAGTTTAGCCAGTATTCGTGTTTTATTTCTTTACTAATGCTTTGGTTTCATTTTTTATTCTCTTGTATTCATTGTAGGCTTCTAGTACTTGTCAGCTCGAACCAGGGATTTTCCGATCGCTATTCCACGGCCGATTTGTTCGTAATTTATCTGTAGTTCATACTTTATAATGCTTTCCTGATTAGAGCCATCTTCCACCAGAGCTCACTTTTTACACAGCTTCTTCGAATAGTATTACTCTGACAGCTTCTTATTGTCGGTGGTGAAAAACAATCTCTTCATTATTGACTTAGATAACGCCATGTTTCAAGTCCAGTTGGAATCTATTCGAGTCCATAATGTGTAAATTTATTTCAATTTCACCATGGATTTTGCACAGTCACCAGTAGCAATACGCAGCCTCCACCTAGATGGTTTCACATTACTGTTCTATGTGACCGCATCTGGTCCGGGCCGGAGAGAACTGCCAACCCGGCTCGTCTTCAGGTGGCCGATAGGAGAGGGCTTTCAACGATGATATCAGATGAAGAGGAGGTCTGCAGGGAAATAGGGGGGATGGTTGTGCCTAAAAACTCAACTGGCAGCCCTCAATACAATACCTTGCCGAGGACCAACTTCACCTGTCGCAGCTGTAGTATCGTGGCTAAGGGATTGCACTCAGGTAAACGATAAGAGGTGAGTTCTCGAGCAAACCTCGAGACCACCTCAACATACCAACGGTCCGTGGTTGTCTGTGGTCATGTCTTGCGGGCCAGTGGAGTGGGGGGTCCTGGATTGACCATCTGGATCAAGAGGAAACAACCTCATCAAAAATTTTAAGTCTTAAGTGGGAAACCAGGCTGAGGGATGCATGGCTAATTAGAGGACTTAGTCTTTACTGTTTTGAAGCACCAGGGGGAACTCCATTGTAATAAACCCCTTACTTCTGCATGCGGTGCTCTGCAAAAGCTGACCGTTACCACCCTAACTACTCGTGGGTCCAAACATGGATAATACTGACCTAAGAACAAGACCCGCTGGAAGAGAGGGGAAGAAAGCCTCTAGCTCTCCATACCAGCCCCTTGAAAAAGGAGAGAATGTCAAACGACAGAAAAATCGTCTGCCGATTTGCCCGAATTGGGACAACCAGGCGGCAGAGACGATCCACTGAGAAAGGGTCTCAGTGGAGCAGGAGTACTACCTGCGACTCCTCCATCATGGGACTTGCACTTGAAGAGGCCAGGAAACAGGTTCTTCACCACACAACCCATCCCACCCCGAGAATAACACCGACAGAAAAGGGGAAATGAAAAACAGGCCCGAAGCAAATCACACACCTGGAATGGCCTGACATAAAGGTTCTAAACTCCATGAAGGAGGGAAAAGGAACAAGTGCTCACGATTGGAATTGATGACCAATCGGGGAAAGCTCTAAAGACAGGAAGGTGCGCAATGAACTTTTGGTTCGGATGCATGCCATTCTCGGGGCTTCGAAAGAGAGGGAACCCTTCAGAGATTTCTAGAGATGTGGAGATGCCCTCTACATTCCAGGAATCTAGGGCTCTCGCCAGCTCTGCCGAGGCGCCCGGAGTGGCAGAGAATTATTCTGCGTCGCAAGGGACTGGGCAGAGTCTTGTAGAGTTTGAGGGTCTAACCCGAGACCAAGAGACCTGCTCGAATTCCAGAGAGATACCTACCGCATGGAATTCGAGGAGGAGCAGTGAGGGAGATGGTAGGGGGATATGTAGAGACTGGACAACCCAGCTCGTCCACACCATACAAACAGCCTCCACTTTCACAAAGGTAGCACAGGGAACCTGCATAACGCGAAGGGAGCTTCAGCAATGATTGCAAGGTTATTTGCAAATTTACAATTGGATATTGTACTTGACAAAGTAGGACAAATTAAAGGTACGAAAAATTGATTTATGACCAGAGGCAGGTACTTCCACGTGCCTGTGAGCTCATAAGAAACAATATTAAATATATTTGTGTTTCAGAGTACATGACTCGGGCATTGGTCCCAATTATGGTACACCTGAAAGTTCGTGGCATCGACCGCGAAATTGTCACTGCATCCGCTTATTTCGCTGGAGACGGCTCATCAAAACCGCCAGCGGAAGTGCAGGAGCTAAGACAATACTGCAACAGCAGACACCTGCCAATCATAATAATATAACTATCTGAAGCAAAATTTGGAACAGATTGAAAATACGTATTTTTTACAAAAAATTAGACCGACGTTATTAGTTGGTGCACTGAAAAGTATAAAATAATATTAATTCTATTGGTGCTGCTACTTTTGAAGTTGTGCAGTTGCAGTTGGATTGATAACCTTTCGCACCAACTTATTTCACACTTTTGAGTGTCACATTAGTCACGAAAATCGTTGAACGTTCACCAATACCAATGAAGATAGTACTTATCCCAATACCCACGTATATTCTTTGCTTGTAGTTGTTATTATTAAGATCTCAAAGCATCGCTGCGGAAATACGATCGAATATTTTATATGTTATCATCTTAACAACGATTTATCTCGAAAACCTTAACTCTAAGGAAAACATCTTCATGATAAATGTTGCTACAAATAATTATGGCTTTCATGTAGTATCCAAAGATTTTCAATTGTCGAAAGAAATCGCCTTCTCCACATAGCAAAAATATAGATTATGAAAATTTAACATGCATCTTACTCGAAAACCATAACTCTTTTGAAAAAATGTTCAATTTAAACATTTCCGGATATTTACCTATCTTAATTATACCAACTCAGATTTTCAATTTTCGAGAAAATTTTCCCCCAACACCTGGGGTGTTGGAGGTGGTTTTCAGAAAGATGGGGATTTTGGATTTGCGTTTTATGAATATGGGACCAGTTCTCAGTCTTCCTCTTTCAAATGAATCAAAAATCATTGAAATCGGAGTTGGTTTACTATATAAAACGCGTGGTCATAAAAAAGCAGAAAGTCGAATTGTATACCTCCTCCGTTCGGAGTTAGTCGGCCAAAAATGGGGCAAAACACCCGTCATACGATCTGGAACAAAAAGTAGAACAGGTTAGTGTGGCAATAACAGAGGCCTTTCATTCAAGTTGTCCACTCTCGAAAGTTCGAACAAGCAAGGAGCACCCTGGTGGAACGGGAACCTGTAAAAGCTTAGATTGGTCCGTCAGCCTCTTCAATAGGGCCAAGAAAGATGGTAATTGGCAGGGTTACACTGAAAAGCTTACTCAGTATAATAAAGAGATCGGGAAAGCCAAAAGGCTTCATATTCAAGCATTTTGTGAAAAAATCATCACATCCACTCCAACAGCCGCCAAACTGCAAAAAGTCATGGCAAAAGGGGGAATTAACTAACCCCACAATCTCGCTCAAGATGCCAGACGGGTCATATAGTGAGGGAGAAGAGATCGATTCTTCTTCTTAAAACACACTTCCTAGATAGTGAACCCGTAATTACTATTGACCCAGCAATTCAAACCATGAAACCTCGCAAAAAAGACTGGGATATATATATATATTTTATTAATATTACTATATATGGTTTCTCACACCCTTTTGGGAACATGGTTAATTTGATGTAGCTCTAACGGGAGGTCATCTCCAAGTTAGGACACATATCCTTTTAAGTGTTGAGGAACTTTCTGATTATTGACGCTCTCGTGATGACAGCCTCCTGCGCTTTTATGTGGATGTAGGTTTAGTTTTGCAAGGCTGTATTTGAAGGATGTTGGGGTAATACCAATGGAAGATATTATAAATGGTATGATGTGTACTTTGTTCTGATTCCAGACCCTCTTTACCTCAGTAGCAAGTTCCGTATATTTTTCCATCTTCTCATTGTATTTCGCTTCTATGTCATTGTCATTGGGAATAGCAACATCGATAAGAAAAGTTTCTTTTGTTCTCTTGTTGACTAGGACAATATACGGGCGGTTTGCTATGATGGTCTTATCAGTTTGTATTGGATTGTCCCAGTAGATCTTGAAATGCTGGTCTTCTAGTGTAGTTTTGGGAGCATATTGATAGTAGGGTGTTTATCTGTTGATAAGTTTATGGTCAAGGGCTAGCTTTTGGTGTATAATCTTCCCTACATCGTTGTGTCTATCTGTATATGATGTTCCGACCAGCATTTTACATCCGCTTACAATATGGGCTACTGTTTCAGATTGTATGCAGCATCTTCGGCATTTATCTGAAGTACTACCATCCTTAATTATGAATTTTTTGTAGTTGTTTGTGGGTAGTACTTGATCTTGGGCGGCAAAAATAAGTCCTTCTGTTTCAGGATATAATTTGCCTTTTTCTAGCCACTTGGATGTCATTTCGGTTGATATGCCTTCTCTTTCAACTTGGTGTGGATGTCTTGAGTGCAGTTCTTTTGATTTTTATCTGTTAAGCTTTTCTTTTTCAATGTCTTGGGTTTCAGGTAGTGGAATTTTTTCGTGTGACAGATTTGGAGGTGTGAAGTTTTCAGTAGAAATAAATGCGCATGTTCTTTATTTGTCTATTGTGCAGGTCATGCAGGTCAATGAAGCCTCTCCCTCCCATTTTCCTTGGTAAGTTGATCTTTTCTTTGCATGCATGTGGGTGATGCGATCGATGATGTGTAAGCTATACTCTAATGATTCTGTTAAGTTCTTCGAGATCTGTGTTGTTCCAGTGAATGACTCAAAATGAGTATACTAGGATGGGAATAGCATAGGATTTTATTGCTTTAGCCATGTTCTTGGCGTTAAGTTGTGATTCAAGGATGAGTTTCAGTCTTTGATGGAATTACTTTTCTAGGATCTGCTTGATTTGTTTGGTGTTTAATTGGGTATGTTGTTGGTAACCAAGGTACTTGTAAGTCTCTTCGCTTGACATTCCACTGATACTTTGTTGGTCATTGTTGTAAATGGGTCGGGTTGGCTCCATTTTCCCCTTTCAACCCTTTGTATTTTGCATTTTTCAATGCCAAATTCCATATGTATGTCCTTGCTGAAGTATTCAACGGTTCTGATGAAGTTGTTGAGTTGGTCTTTTGTTTCTGCATATAACTTGATATCGTCCATGTACATCACGTGGTTTACTGTAAGATTTACGTTTGACTGGTGTTTTATCTTGAAACCGTTATCAGTTCTGTTGAGGGTGTTGGACAGTGGGTTGAGGGCTATGCAGAACCAGAGAGCACTGTCTCCCTGGAAGATTCCAAGTTTAATCTGGACTACTTCAGTGAGGAGACTCTTGGTTTTGGTATTGATGTTGATCCTGGTGCGCCAAGTTTTCATGAGATTTCGAAGGAGGTTTGTGATTTTTGTGTCTACTTTATAGATGTCAAGTACTTTCAATAGCCATGAATGTGGGATAAAATCAAATGCTTTCTTATAGTCGATGAAACAGGTTGAGAGGTTTCTTTGTTTCGTTTCAACTTGTTTCATGATTACTCTATCAATTGTGAGTTGTTCTTTATAGCCCATCGACTTTTTACGGCATCCTTTTTGTTCTTCCGATAAGATGTTGTATTCGGTGATATGTTTTTCAATCTTGTTACAAACAGTTGCTGATATAATCTTATAGAGGGTTGATAGACAGGTGATCGGTCTATGGTTTGCAGGGTTAGTGGTTATCTCATTCTTTGGTTTGATAAAGGTTATTCCCTCTGTTAAAAACACTGGAAACAAATCGTGTTGATTTAGGGTCTTCTTGATCGCAAGTGTCATTGGTCCATGGATGTTTGTGAATTTCTTCTACCAGAATTTTTGTATGGACCAGGGGCTTTCCAGTTATGAGTTTTCATGATTACTTGGTGGAGTTCTTCAGTTGATATTGTTGTTTGATTGTTTCTCGTGATGGTTTGGTACGTTTCTTCTTCTGTTTTAATCCAAGATGCATGTTCTTTATGATTTACAGGCGTTGACCAGATGCTTTTCCAGAAAGACAGAATTTCTTCTTCTTTTGGGATGGCAAAGTCTTCAGTCATGTTGCTGGGATTCAGGTGTAGGTAAAATTTCTTTTCATTACGCTGGAATTGGCTATTGTGCCTTCTATAATTTGATTTCATGTATCTTTTCAATCTGGCTGCGTATACATATAGTTTTTGTTTGAGACTGGCTAGTAGTGTGGTTGCATCATTTTTCTATTTTAGGAGGTGTTTTATGCTACTCAAGATTTTCTTAGATCGTTTCCCACTTATGTATTGGGTTAACCTTCCGATTTCAGCTCTACGTTTGGCTATTTTGTTGTTCAGTCTTTGTTCCCATTTGGGGACTGTTTGTTGTGGTGTTTTATTTACTTCTGTTTTCTGCCCATTTAATTGGAGTACGGTTTTTAGACAATGGTTTGGATTTCTTCTACGTTTGTTTCTGTTATTTGCTCTTTGATAATACCGTTAACGGTCTTGATATATTGATGAGTTTTTCAGTTTACGTTTAACCGTGTAATTCCAGGTCTTTTGTTCGGATGTGATCCTCTCCATTTCAGTAGCTCTGCTGTTAAGATGTTCAGTGCATCTTTCCGATCCTCTTGTGCATAGTTATTGTTTTCAGTTTCTTGTCGGCTATGGTTCTGTCTCTTGGAGGTGCGAGTAGGAATTGGGATATATATAATATATTATTATTATTATTATTTATTTTTTTATTATTATTATTATTATTATTATTATATTGCTAAGAAACGCAACGGTTGGAATGGGCAATAAACATCTTTCAACCGTATAAATCACCAGGAGTAGATGGAATTTTCCCAGTACTCCTGCAAAAAGGAATTGAGGACATTCCCCTCCATCTTCTGAAGATTACTAGGAGCTTTCCAGCAATGGGTCATATACCTAAAATATGGAGAAGGGCAAATAATATCGTTTCTACTGAAGACAATGGAGAAAGTAGTGGATAGCCACTTAAAAACGGAGAATCTGGATAATAAAACTCATCATGCTTACAGGGCGGGCCGATCAACAGAGACTGCTCTGTATGAGCTGACGGAGTCATCCAGAGTACTATGAATAACAAAGAAATCGCAATATGTGCCTTCCTAGACATATCTGGGGCCTTTGACAACACAACACATGTGTCGGTCAAAGAGGCACTCATAAGGTGAGGGGTTAATAAAACCATTATCAAATGGATGTATGAGATGTTGAAGACGAGAATAGCTGAGACACAGGTGGGTAATCAAAACACCTCTATTAAAGTGAGTCGCGGAACACCTCAAGGAGGAGTAATATCTCCCCTTCTATGCAGCTTGTAGTAGATGATCTACTCCATAAGCTTACGGAATTTGGTTTCGAATGCATAGGCCACGCTGACGACATAGACCTAATAGAGGAAAATACGAGAGCACCTTAGGCGACCTAATGCAAGAAGGCATCAGAAGTATTGAGCAATGGTGCTTATCATTGGGGTTACATATTAACCCAGCCAAGACCACAGTAATCCCATTCACCTGAAGAAGAAAACTTACAGCTATGAAATCCTTCTCTTTAAATGGAGACATCATAGAGTGGAAGTCTGAGGTGAAATATCTGGGAATAACCCTAGATAGCAAGCTACTGTGGAACAAGCATATTGAGATTACTGGTAGCAAAGCAACAAAGGCTTTGATGGTTTGCAGAAGTCTAGCTGGTAAGACTTGGGGATGTAACCCAAAAATACTGCGATGGATGTACGTCATGATTGTGAGACTAATAACAACTTAGGGGGTAATAGTAATAGGACACTTCGATGAAAATCCTCGATAGAATAGAAAGGTTGGCCTCTGTTGTATCAACGGAGGTATGAGAACGTGCCCAACTAGGGAACTGGAGATCATTACATTGTAAGACTAGCCCGGGAAGGTACCGGCAATGAGAAAATTAGGAATCGAAGAGCCTGGTACTCTCTGACAAAACACATCCTATCAGCTAACCATCCCAGTGACAAGATGATAAGGAAAATCGGCATCGAGAAAGCTTTTACTAAGATGCTAAGTAGGAAAGAAGATTGGGAAAGGGAGCCCACAATTCAAGCTCTCAAAAAGAATACCATCAAATGCTACAAAGTTGGTTCTAAAACCACTACGGGGACTGGCGTTGGAGTATTCGGACCTGCTACCAAATGCTCACTATCGTTAGGTCGCTGTCTAAGCATCTTTCAGGCAGAAATGCTTGCAATCGAAAGATGCGTGGAAATGGACCTAGAAATAAACTATCAAAAAAGTGATATAGTTATACATTCTGAGACATGCTATGATTAAAGCACTGAGCTCTCATTTCATCGAGAATCAAAGGGAATGAAGCGGCCAATATTTGCAAGAAAAGGAGCACGAACTCCTATCATTGGCCCTGAACCTTTTTGTGGTACAGGTAAATGTACCTACAAGAACAAGTTTCAGGAGAAGGAAAATACCGAAAGAGAAACATTTTGGCGTTGAATCATTCCAAAAAGTTACTTGGAAGTTTTAATACTGCAAGATCTAAGAAGTATTTGGATGTTAGCAAGAATATGCTACACCTCCTCACTGGATTTCTTACTGGGCACTGTCGCCTCAGGAAGCAGCCAAGATCCACACAGAACCTTTATCACTCAGACCTGGCATCTCTGCAATCGGCACCCCGAAATCAGGATTATGCAAATTCATTACACAAATCATAACAGTTACAATATAAGCAATAATTATTTTATTCAGCACTATTTTCACAATGCAAACTTCATTAACAATTACCAATTACCACCTGATTATGTATTAATTTGTCTGGGTGTTTTATTTATATTCACCAACATTTCCTATGAAGTCTAGTATTAGAAAACACTGGCATGATATCCAATCTCATTGTGATCTAAATACAGATTCCTTCCTTTGAAAAAGAGCATAGCAGCGCTGTGCCCTACTAGATACCAAAAGTATTCCTACTCAAAATCAAACAATCATACTTGATTGATATCAGAAACCCACCAATGATGGACGTTATTTGAATTATCTTTCCTACCATGATGAAAGAATCAGTAAGTTAGTTCTAGGATTAAAAACAAGATTAAACAAATTTGTCATCCAACATAATTCGATGTAAACATTAACAAATTATATCAAATACTACTAGATAACTCATACCCAAATAAATTGTTACGCAAGCTTTTGTACAGTAGTCGTTCCATTAGCAATCGCTGAGTCTCTCCTACCAATCAGGTCTTGGATAAAAGATCTCACTTCAAAACTAATTAGTATCATTAAAGATGTCTTGAATAACTGTAAATTGGCTAAAATCCCCCTTCATTACTGAACAATTTTAATAAAAAAAACTGTATTTTGAAAATTTCCTCGAAGAATTTCTTTTTTGTAACTTCTATCAGAGAGCCATGTCGTTCTAGAAATATTAAAATAGTTAACAATGTATCTCCACCAGTAAATTTATTACATAACACCAACAATTTATTGAATTTTTTTCCTCACTTGCAGAGTACCTAAGTTCTATTAATTTTTATAGCTTTCAAGATCATATAATTAAGTATTTTTAGTAAAATTTTCAGCCTTGAAAATGAAAATAGAGATTTTCATTTGCTTGGTGAGCAAAAAGAATATGTATATTAAATTTAGTTTATTTCTATATTTGAATAGGTTTTGCCAGCGACTTCATGTGCGTGGAATACTGCATTCCAATTCCAAGCGGTAGTTTTTGCGTGATGCGTGTACGAACATACAGACAGACATATTGACGCCGTAAAATGGAACCTATATTTTGAGTTAAACCTCTAGCACAGCTTAATTGTTAGGTAAGGTGTGCCTCTAGTAACATATAGGTGAAAACTGCATTCAATTTCATGCAGTTTTTGCGTGATGCGCGTAGAAACATACAAACAGACACAAAAATTCTAAATACTGTTGTTTTGGCTTCTGTTGATCTAATAAAGACCCCAAATAGTAGCTTTTCTTGAATATCTATAATGTATTGACATCGGCCTGTTACAATTTTATCATTCAGGATGTTTCATAAAGAATGGTCATACTTTTAATGGCATTTTCTATGGTCAGTTTTGAATTGACTTGACAAAATTTATCTGTATACAAAAACGCACCCTTGAAAAGTTACACCCCTTCAAAGTTGCATTATATCGATAAGTTTTTTGGTTGTAAAATCCGAACTGTACAAAATAATAGCTTGAAATTTTGGTATCTACTATTTTTTATGTTCAAAAATCGGTTGCGAATACAGTTGAAACGTTCAAGTGAAGGCAAGGTGTGGAATTGGCATTGCACCCCTTTTGTTTCCTTTTTTTCTAGAATTTTTTAAAAGATCAATTCCTTAAGAAACTTTCTCGATGTAGTGCAACTTTGAAGGGCTGTAACTTTTTAAGGTTGCGTTTTCGTATATAGGCAAATGTTGTCAAATCCACTTAAAATTGACCATAGAATATGCCATTAAGAGTATGACCATTCTTTGTGAAACACCCTGTATATGTAGGTGTATAGATTACAGTTCCAATTATCTTGTTTTGCAATTGAAAAATGCCACAATTAGGTGGAAAAGTTTTGTATGAATTATGGACAAATAATAAATGGCATTTATTTCTTAATTTTATTATAAAAACACTGAGCTCTAATCAAAAGAAACCCTTAAAGTAATTAGATCTCCGCGCTCAAACATCTCCATTGAAATCTATTATACTGTCCGGTCATAGGTATAGAATAAATTCACTTTTTGTGTTATTATGTGTTTGTTTGAAAAAATCTTAAATAGATCGATTTCTATTCTGAATTTAACAATTGAATGAAAATAGTACCCCTTCTTGTACTTCCTCTGAATTATGAGCACACCCTCAAAAATTTTAAGTAAGAAGGGGTCGTGTGGCACCTTGTTTGAAATGAATTTTCATTCTCTGTTCCACAATACTAAGTTATTCAAATTTGGTGCAATCATAACTGATAAAATTAATTTTGAAATTATAAAATTTTGATAATTTAAAGGAAGGAAATCATATCATATAATTTTAGGAATAATTTTTCAATTTATTTTACAATTAAATTAAATGTTCCAAATGTGACCACCATTCACTTATTTACAATAAGCAAGACGATCACTTAATTCCCGTACAACATTTTGTAGAACCTCAGGGGTTATGATGTTAATTTCTTCTTCTGTCTATTGAAATATACTTTTGATTTTAAATTACCCCATGAGAAGTAATCGAGATGAGTCAAATCGGGGATCTAGGCGGCCATTCAATCGTTCCACTTCTTCCAATCCACCTATTGGAAAAACTTCGTTCAAATTATCTCTAAGAATGCGTGTGTAATGCGGTGGTTGTTGGTACCAAATTGATCTATCTATTGCATTTGGATCATTAACATCAGGTAAAAATCTTTTTAATTTAGGCAGTAAGAACTTCATCAAAAAACGTAGATAAACCATTATTTGTGGCTTCAAAAAAATATGGGCCAAATTGTTGTTAATGATACCAGCCCAAGCGTTCACTTTTTTGAGATATTGTTTAGTTTTGCCTATTAACCGTTTCATTTAGATGAAAAGAAGTTTCATCAGAAAATACAATTTTGTTTATGAACTACAAATCTACTTCCTACTTCCATTCTATCCATTATCAGTACACAGAACTGTTGCCTTCTATCAGCATCATCCTCATTTAGCTCCCGAACCAACAGGATTACCGAAGGGGGCATCAAAAAAAGACCCCGAGAAGAATCCAAGAATCCTCCAGAGAGTTACTGGGTACTAGTATTCGTCCCTGGACAACATAAAGATGATCCATTGGAATTCAGGTGGCATCTCCAGTACCAGAATACAGTTATGGGACTGCGGAAGCAGGACTGGATTCTTATGAATCCATAGAAGGACAAATTCTGGCCTTCTCCATCGTTGATGCCTCATTCAGGACTCTGAAGCAGAACCAGTTCCAAGCATTCTATTTTCTCGGAAAGGAAACCTTCAGCATTCTAATCCAAAGGATTAGAGCTACACAGATAAACCTACAATACTGCAAGGTGGCCTCAGCAGAACATGGAACAATAAGAGGACTGGGAGCACCCTGCAGAGAGCTGCACAGAACCCTAGGACATGCATACTAATCAATAAAAATATTAAAATTAAAAAAAAAGTATTTATGCAATATTCTTAAATTACATTATTTATTATTATTATTTTTTAACTGAACCTGTATCTGCCTTAATAATAATTTTAATTTAATTGTGCTCCTTGTTGAGCGTTATTCACTCGCTCAACTTAACGAGGAGAATACACATCCACGGGAAAGGAGACAGTGAAAGAACTGTTCAGAGTCCACTTCCCTGGAGCTCAAATAGTACAGACACTTACCTCAGTGAACAACCAAAAATTAGTAACTCTTATCAGAGGAATCAGAGAATATTGGCATGTGGCAAGAAAGGTGGTAACCTAGGAAAAAACACAATGGGCACTTAACTCATGTGAACCCTACAAGTCACCCGGCTTAGATGGGATTTATCTAGCACTGCTGCAGCAGGGAACAAATCACTGGACAGAATAATTTGTAATGTACTCAGAGGTAGCTTGGCACTCGGATACATACCCAAACAATCGACAAAGGTTAGGGTCATATTTATACCAAAACCTGGAAAAACTGGACAGGAAACGGCAAAATCCCTAAAACCAATATGTCTTATGTCATTTATGCTTAAAATTCTAGAAAAGCTGGTAGATATAGACAGATAAGAGTTAGTGGAAAGACCATTACACCAAGATCAATATGCATCCAAGACCGGCTGTTCTACAGAAACAGCACTTCATCAACTCGTTTTGAAAATTCAAAATACGCTGAAAAACAAAGAGCTACTATTAGCGGCCTTTGTAGATATAGAAGGAGCTTTTGACAATACCTCTATAAACTCAATTGTTCTATCACTCTGACCTAGAGGGGTCGAGGAAACGTGTGTGGCCTGGATACATGGGTAGACTCCATGTTGAAAAATAGGATGGTATCCTCGACTTTATTGGACGATACAGTATTGGCTCGAGCAACCAGAGGATGCCCACTGGGTGGAGTGCTATCTCCTTTCCAGTAGAATCCGGTAATGGACGAGCTTTTCATGGATCTGAACAATAAAGGCCACAGAGCCCTTGAATATGCCGACGGCTTGGTCATCTTAATAAAAGGGAAGTATAACACCTTTGTCCGAGATCGCATGGAAGAAGCTCTTAACTTGGTAACAAAATGGTCGGACAAGGAACTACTCAATATCAGTTCCCACGAATCCGCCATAGTAGCATTCACTCGAAGACGAAAAAGAGAAGGACTCAGTCCCCTTAAACTTCGAGAAGAAATAATACATATTAAAGGTGAAGTTAAGTATCTTGGGATGATATTAGACAAGAAACTGACGTGGAACCAACATCTAGAGAACCAGTAAAAAGGCGGAGACTTCATTAATGGTGTAATTTTATTCGATGGGAATTACGTTTCTATACGAAAATTAATTTTTATTTAACATTCAAGAGAACATCGTCGAACAAAAATTACCTAAGTACATTCTTTAAAAACAATTTATATATATACCTTTATGCTTTTATTTAGTCGGATACAACCACCCACTAGAAGCGGATCACGTGATTTCAAGCTTGTTAGCTTTCATCAGCACCAAATAAGTGGAAGCTGTATCCAACTATAAAAAAGCAACTGGAAGTAGTCAAAAACTTTGAGACATTATCTATTGATTACTTCAATGTCTCAAAGTTTTTGACTACTTCCAGTTGCTTTTGTATAGTTGGATACAGCTTCCACTTATGTGGCGCTGATGAAAGCTAACAAGCTTGAAATCACGTGATCCGCTTCTAGTGGGTGGTTGTATCCGACTAAATAAAAGCATAAAGGTTAAGGTTAAACGTAATTTTGCTCTCAATACCTAGGTGGCGCGAATTGTGTCCCACTGGTAGATAATGTCTCAAAGTTTTTGACTACTTCCAGTTGCTTTTGTATAGTTGGATACAGCTTCCACTTATGTGGCGCTGATGAAAGCTAACAAGCTTGAAATCACGTGATCCGCTTCTAGTGGGTGGTTGTATCCGACTAAATAAAAGCATAAAGGTGTAGAGCTTCATCCTATATATATATATATATATATGTGAATTAAGTAAAAAATCGACCTTCATAACATATAGAAATAATAAAAAATTATGTATTAGATAAAAGTACCGACTTATAGAATAGAACCTGTTCAAAAGAAAATTCGTTGAAATGTGTTACATCAATGCTTGTTCAGCTTCAATGAATTTCAAGAAAGACGTAGCAGGTGTGAGTTCCATCTACACATACCTCCTATGCCAGGATATAACAACAAGGAAGCCCCCTTGGCCTATGTAATGTTTTGGGTGTCGTAATGTTGACTATTTGTATATTTGTTTATGTTTTCACGATAGGTTAAGAATTTTTGAGACAATGACAACACAGTCTCTCTTCTTCTTCTTTTGTTGTTTATTTAGTAAATGTGTAATATGTCAATCATTAGTCAGTTTGTCGCGTTGCCTGTGTTGTATGGCATCTTTTATTGTTTAATGTTCCAACCGTCTAATCGTTCTATTCTATAAGTCGGTACTTTTATCTAATACATAATTTTTTATTATTTCTATATGTTATGAAGGTCGATTTTTTACTTAATTCAGGTCCATAAGAATACATTTTTATGTAAGTTAATCATACCTATATTTAAACACATTCCATACAATTACTTTTGTTAATCTCTTCAGGCGCTGATGAAGGTGAAAACTGTCACCGAAAATTCCGCATCAAAAAATAAATTTCTAAACATATTGGCTTAGTCATCATTGTTGCCTCACCTGGACGCATTCTTTGGTGTTAAACATATCAAATTTATAATAAAGCGTCGTTAATTGATCATTTATATATATATATATATATATATATATATATATATATATATAAAAATATGTTCTTGGGGATGCAGTCATATATTCAATAAAATTCTTTGATTGAAGCCGAGCTTTCGAGAATGTTTATTCTCTTCTTCAGGGCAAACTACAAATCGTTACAAAATTATTTCAACAACAACTTAATAGTATTATAAAAATACTTACAATCGTGAATTTAGAATAAATTAGCCAAAACCAGGAAAGACTTCATAACCATCAATTACAAATGTCATTATTTATATTTGTCATGGTAACACAATAAGTTAGAAAGTATCTAGATTTAGTTGATAAAAATGAATATTACTGAATGATCTTTATATGTTTGTAGCTATTTCAACAAGGAGCACAAATAATCAAAAGTATTATTAAGGCAGGTACAGGTTCAGTTTTAAAAAAATATATATGTAACTTAAGAATATTGAATAAATACATACATATATACCCATACATAGACTAAATGACTTTTATTTTGGGCTTGAACTGACAGTTAAAAAAAAGATATATAATATTATTTAAAATTTCTATATAAGTGTAATCATATTTTCTCACAATACGATACATATAAACATGAATATTCTGAAAAGTGCACTGATACTTATTCACTCAAAAAAGGCCGATTTCTCTCACTAATCAGCCTCTAAATTTTTGGGTGAAATAGTTGTTTTGAAATTCTAAAATACGCTTTAATGTTCTTTCAAATATTCATAAATATTCAAAATAATATATAGAATCATATTCTCTCACAATACGACATGAGAATGAAACATTTTGAAAATCATTCACTTTTCCAGAAACAATCTGATATCTCTCACTAATCAACATGCATATTTCTAAAACAGTAAATGTTATGAAAATCTTTCATAAATAGATTATACATTTAATATCAAATAAACATATAATGAATTTTAAGACAATAATTCTCTTTGATCAACTAAATTTCTCTCACTAAAAAGTTGATCAAAATATTTCTATTGTTAATGAAAACCTAAGATTTTAAAAGTTAATTACTACAAAATCAGTTAAGACCAGTCCTTCATCTATATATAGGTACATGTATCCCATACACATTAATCCATTTATAACCAATATATATATATATATATATATATATATATATATATATATATATATATATATATATAAATAAAAAGATGTTCTTGGGGATGCAGTCATATATTCAATAAAATTCTTTGACTGAAGCCGAGCTTTCGAGAATGTTTATTCTCTTCTTCAGGGCAAAAATCGTGAATTTAGAATAAATTAACCAAAAACAGGAAAGATTTCATAGCCATCAATTACAAATGTCATTATTTTGTAATTGATGGCTATGAAATCTTTCCTGTTTTTGGTTAATTTATTCTAAATTCACGATTTTTGCCCTGAAGAAGAGAATAAACATTCTCGAAAGCTCGGCTTCAATCAAAGAATTTAATTTAATATATGACTGCATCCCCAAGAACATCTTTTTATTTATATATATATATATATATATATATATATATATATATATATATATATATATATATATAACTGTTAGTTAGTGGGGATGCAGCCAATTCAGGTGGATAAATAATACTCTTTACATTTATTAGAGAGCTTTCGGAATTACGTTTATTCCTTCTTCAGTCTACAAATCTAAAAATATGGTGTAAAATGTTAACATAATGCGAATAAACTCTAATTCATTAATACAATTAAAGTAAACAACAATTACAAACAAATGTTTTTTTTATAAATATTTTATTTTATTTATATATAAACTTACTATGTGTGAGATTTTTTCCAAATGTTCTTTAGTCATACGTAACAATCTGATTGTTCATCTTCGATACAAACACAACAATTTAAGCTAGCACTATGGGTAATTATGAAATTATATAAAACAATTATGACATATCACACTCCAAATATCTGAATGTTGTGGAAAATAACCAGGTGGTTGGAATTTATTTTGAAAATGCTAATCGGATGGTTGCCTACTTTGGTATTGAGCATTGTCTATATTTAAAATATTTGAATATATGATATTGAGGTTTTGAATATCTGATTTTTTGTTAAGAGCATTAGACTGACATTGAATATGTGCCATTTCCAAGAAACTTCTTTTGAATAGATTTTTTTCCACTTCCAAAATCCTAATATTTTCAAAATCGGCTATGTGACCTGTTCCTTTAACATGTTGGGATAAGGCACAAGCATCATTCCTTACTTTAGTATCACTTTGATGAGAACGTATTCTAGATTGTAAGTCTCTTGATGTCATTCCTATGTAATTTTTTGGACATCCAGTGCAGTTAATCTCATAAACAACATTAGTTTTTTGATGAGTATTCGTTCGGTCTTTCAATTTGCTAAATAGGGTATCAACTTTCTTTATCGCTTTGTTAGCAATAATCAAATTCCCTTCCTGTCGTAATATGTTCGCAATTCTTGGAGTAAGGTGATTCTCAAACGGCAAAGAACGGAATATCTTGTTACTACTATTTTCACATTGGTTGTCAATGTTATCATTATTAATGTTGTCATTTTCCCTAATTCTGTTGGTTGTTGAAAAAACTAGTTTATTAACAAACTTCTTGGGGTACGAGTTGTCAATGAATAGTTTCGTTAGTCTATTAAAACCTTCAGTCCTCAAAGAGTGATGGCAAATTTTTGTAATTCTGTTTTTTAACATTAGTACTAAATTAATTTTCATTTTTTTGGTGTGGTAGGAATGAAAATTTATGTACCGTCCCGAGCTGCATGGTTTTGTATACCAATCTAGGATAACAGTGTTCGAATCTGTACGTATTAATTTGGTATCCAGGAAGGGAACGCTTTTATCCACTTCCTCTTCTATGGTAAACTGAATGTTAGTGTTGTGGCTATTAAACTTTTCTAAAATTTCTTGTTCCGAACCATAAGGTACTGCACATATAATGTCGTCAACGTACTTTTTGATAAAAGGTAATTCAAAGTTCAGTAGTGGAATGCAATGATCTAATAAGTCATCCATAATATACTGAGCAATTATTAGTGATATCTTCGCACCCATGGGAGTACCTAATATCTGTTTATAAAACTGTTTGTTAAATGAAAAATAAGTGGTGTTAAAAATGAATTCAATAATTTCTTTAAAACTCTCTTTACTGAGGGAACAGTAGTTTGATAGACGTGGCCAATGGGAATCAATGCTACATAGAACCGATTCAATTGAAATATTGGTAAAGAGTGAAACAACGTCTAAGCTAATAATCCTATAATTATCAGGTAACTGAAAATCATTAATAAAGAGAGCAAATTCAAAAGAGTTCGTGATGTAATATCTATTTTCCTTGTCATAGGCCAATGTTAAGATGTCTGTAATAAAAGTAGTTAAATTAACATTTGGTGCTTCTATGGACGAAATTATTGGTCTTAAGGATAAAACCGGCTTATGCACTTTCGGTAGAGCATAATATTTAGGTGCCAAACCTCCATAAAATGTCAATTCTTTGGCTTTAGTAACGGTGATTTGCTTATCGTTTTTTAATTTAGTTACTAATTTATTAGATTTTTGTTGTATAGTTGATGTAGGATCCCTAGGTATTTTCTTATAATAATTTTGATCATGAAGTAATTCTTCTGAAAGACTAATGTACTGCTCTCTATACATAATTATGGTGATATTACCTTTATCAGATTTTACAATAATTAGTTCAGGGTGTTCTTTAATGAATGTTTTTGTTGCTTGAAACCATTGATTTAAAATAGAATAACTTCTCTTGCCAGTGTGTAAGTAATTTGTAATTATATTACTAATTTGTGCACTATAGATATTACGTCTATTACTATTGTTTATATGACACAAGGCAAATTCAACATCAGCTAATAAGTGTTTAATATTAATTTCTTTTTTACACGGTGGCAAACAGAACTTAGGTCCTAAAGATAATATGTTTCTAACTCCCACAGGAATATCAACAGTTGTCAGATTTTTCAACCAATTATCTTTTATTTTGATATTAAAAACATGTTTTTCTTTTAAAGATTCAATTTTCCGTTTATTTGTTGCTTTAACAGTTTGAAATTTTCTATTATAAGTTATATTTTGTTTTCTTCGAAACTCATTCCACATATATGTAGGTACTATATTCATAATTTTATTTTCAATATATTGTTGTTCAATCAGTAAACTGTTCAAATTCCTATGTGTTACCTTAATCTCTAAGCTAAGAATTTTTTCATTTAATCGTGTATGAAAGTTGTTAACAATGTGCGCTAATTTACCATTTTTTGCATCAATCAACATCATCATGCCTCGTGTTTGGTCTTCTATGTGCTTTGGTATCAAGCCATTAAGTCGGCATTGTAACAAAAAAAAAACTTTCCTGTTCCTCATTGACATCAGTTTGTTGTTAATATTTGTCCATGTCTTCATTAATGTTGTGCAGTTAACACCAAATTCCAAGGTGATATACTGATAAAACCCCATTATTATTATTAATAATTCGTTAGTTTTCGTGGCTGATTAGATAATTATAACTGTTAGTTAGTGGGGATGCAGCCAATTCAGGTGGATAAATAATACTCTTTACATTTATTAGAGAGCTTTCGGAATTACATTTATTCCTTCTTCAGTCTACAAATCTAAAAATATGGTGTAAAATGTTAACATAATGCGAATAAACTCTAATTCATTAATACAATTAAAGTAAACAACAATTACAAACAAATGTTTTTTTTATATATATTTTATTTTATTTATATATAAACTTACTATGTGTGAGATTTTTTTCCAAATGTTCTTTAGTCATACGTAACAATCTGATTGTTCATCTTCGATACAAACACAACAATTTAAGCTAGCACTATGGGTAATTATGAAATTATATAAAACAATTATGACATATTGTAGCGTAGACACTTTCCGCTACATCTTTTTTATTTGCCTGTCGGCTGCCCAGTTCAGGCGGTGGGTCGAGGTTCGTTAACAACAAATATTTTGGGCGCCAGGCTCAATACAAATGACAAGACACATAGATAATATAGTACAATTTATTAGAAATTAAATAGGGTCAAGTTCACAATAAAAAATGTTATATATATTTACAAAATTAAATTTGAATAGAAGAAAAATATGGATTTACTTCGCCTGAAGGGCCTAAATTAAATTATTAATAATAAAAATTAAACACAATTCGCCTGAAGGGCCTAAATTGGTCAGCTTGCTAATTTGGTCGCTGCTTGCTAATATGATTGCTGGAACGCTGGACTTTGAAAATAAACAGACTTACAGTCTACGCCGTGGCTACGATGAGGTTCAACTCCGGAATCACCCCAGAACAATTCAATCGGTCAGGATCAAATGGTGACGTCAGCTACTATTCTATCTGAACGTTCCTTAGCAGGTTAGCAGGTTGTCGGTCTAAAGGACCCAAAGAAGATGACTCTTTCAGTTACTTGAGCTCTGGAGTTCTTCGGCACCCTTTACTAGAAGGTGGAACCAGCAAGCCAAATTGCCTCGATGTTCACCAGCGTTCATGTAATAATGGATTCATGGATTATTAGCTTATTAGTAGCTTAGCTGACAATTACATAATACTCTCTATGAACTATTACATCCAGCTTTAACTCATCTAAGCTGGTTCAAAGATATAGAATGATTGAACAAAAAAAAAAAAAATAGAAAAATGAAGGAGTTGATATAATAATTAATAATAATAATCTACAGGTATTTCGATCTATCTAATTAATAATTTAATAGGTACATGAATTTATTTAAAATGATCATTCTCGATCTTCGAATATAATGAACAAATAAAATGGTAGATTGGATACTCTTTAAATGTAATAATTGGGAAGGGAATAATAAAAAAATCAATATATTGACCTTTATATCGCTCTCTTATATCAAATAATTCATTAAAATAAACGTTAACTGAAGGTATGCAATACAATAAGTAACAAAAAAAATATGAAAACAAATTCCAGAGATATTTTCAATCCTGGCCACAGCTGTATCCCGCTCGCTAACGCGAATACACACAATAAACAATGGCTTACTATTTTTAAAATATTAAAATTCAAAGCTATTTACACCTCTCTAAGGCATATACTAATAAAATATATTTTACATGAAGAATTCTTTTCGAAGCGTAATTGATACAAATGGGGCTATCTGCCTTCTCAATTCGTTTTTCGGAAATTAATTAACAAATTCTCAAGAAACTAAATTAGAAAATAGTACTTGCCATTATTTATTTCGGCATTCCTCTACGCCCACGATCGGAACCAACTCCGGAATCCTTATCACTAGGAAACAAATAGAGATCGACGGTAATAGACAAAAGGTAGAAGAGATCTACCGTAAAAGAGCTACGGTAAAAGAGCTACAGTAAAAGAGCTACGGTAAAAAGAGAGAGCTAAAGACATCTTCCCAAGGGTTTAAATACCCTCTCTTCATCAGTCTTCCCCCCCCGCCGATACAGAGCCGAGGATTCGCATATATTCCTTCAGCACGTATTTACACGAAAGATCGAAAATCAGCGCGAAAGTTAGACAACTAACAACACGGATATAAAATCAACTCATTGATATCTGGGCAGAAAATGGAAAGATAAAAAATATTCCATTAGGTGAAACAGGAAAATGTAACGAGCCTCGCAGATCGTTACACACCACCTTTACCTGGTAAAAATTTGAAAACGTCGTTTTCAAATTTTCTAAAGCCAGTATACGCGCAGACCCGTTTCCTGGTACCTAATGGTGACTATATATGCCCTACTCAATTAAAATTCTACAAAAGATAATCAATTTCGGGAAATATTCCCAGGATCTGAAGGACCCTAGTACGCTATAGGCCGTACCCACCTAAAATGAGAAAAACAGAAATGGATTTCGGGAAATCTTCCCAGGATCTGAAGGACCCTCGTACGCTATAGGCCGTACCCACCTAAAACTTCCAAAAGAAGCCTGGAATGCAACCGTCCTGACCACCGCATCCGCCGCACCCCAACCGACACCCGACCACAGAGCCGGGGCACGGATCCTCGTTTCGAGTCATCGCTCGCCGTTGAGGCCATCCGCAACATCCACATCCCCGAACCCACGGCCGGACCCCGGTCCGAGCCCAAACGGTCCAGTAGCCCGAACTCTGGCACTCCAGTAGCTGTGACTCTGAGGATACTCCAATCCCACTACCGCCTGCCGCCTCTCAGACCGACACTTAGACAACACCCTCCAGAGCAGCTCCGAGCCCCTCCGCACCCAAAGTGCACGATATATTGACCTCAGCCAGATGTACCTGGACAAAAGCTCGGTTTACCACAAGAGAGGAGCTGAAAAAGCTTAAAGTTGTTCTGAAACCGACAAGCACCCAGTGGAACCGGTCCTAAACCATATTCTAAACAATATTCTAAACAATATTCAACACTTATATAAGGAAAGCCGTCAAAATTCCCATAAATATCCATATATATTTCAGTAAGGTGAAGAGAGGTACCTATACTACTATACATCACTACTTGTCATCACCTAATCAGGCTCCTAAGGACAAAAGGTACTGAGAAGTGCAAAATAATATTTTTAACCCAGAGCAACCGGAACTAAATAAGTTTATTTGCAACACTAACCCCTAAAATAGCAAAATAATAATCGTGACTCCTACTTAAGAATAACTATTTACATAAAATCTAAGGAAATATAATTCATTCCACGGAACTATTTACAAGAGAATGCCTGTTGAAGGACTTCTACCTCCGTGCTGGATTTCGCCCACCCAGTAGTATTCTATCGGCCCTAACTGGAGGCCACGAAAATAACTAAAGAAAATATTTACAATAATTGCTCTGGAAGGAAAGAAAGATAGAGAAGATAACATATAACTACTAAATGGTCGGTATTCATCGTGGAAAGTCAGCAGAAAAATTTTATCATCACAATAAATCGATGACACTCTATGTCCCTTTTGACATAGAATGGAAACCCTAATCCTAGAGTCTATCTAGGAACCTAAACGATACGGAACGGTACGGCAACAATCAACAACCTCTTTGTTGCTGAAAGGCAAACGCATTCCTGGAACCTTCCAGGAAACAACGATACGATATAAAACATATATGACCACGATGTCATATATGTTCAAGGGCTAACTGCTCTCCACCTCGGACTTAAACTCTAAGTCCGAAACACGATATTGAATAGAACTTTATAGTTTAATATGACAAGCAACCAGATTTACGGGAAGATACTACAAATGGATATAAAATCTATCCTCCACTGTTACGACAGAAAGCATCACTTCGAGCACAAATTTTCCATTAGGAATTACACTACGGTAGAAGCTAAAGGGATATCTATCAGAAGTGTCGCGTCATCACTACTATAAGTTCTATTCGAATTGACTTCCCACTAAACTACCTTAAACATTATCAAAATCCTGTAAAAGGATTGAACATTTTGATCACGATATTTATCAACTAATAGCGATAATAATACGATGACAAGGTACATCACTCACGATTTACAATTGAAATTATTGACCGGCCTCGGTATCATCCTCGGAAACTTGGTCATCGTCAGAATCGAGATCGTCATAATAAGTTTTTAGGTCTTTAACATGCCAGTTACCTAAATCATTGCCGTCTTGATCTTCAAGATTATATATCAACGGGGATATAACCCTTCGCACAAGGCATGGAATGTACCTTGGAGCCAATTTTGAGGTATAATCATTCGGAGCACTTGACAGTGTATAGTTCCGTTTCCATACCTTATCGCCTAAATGAAACTTCACGGTCCTCTTCCTCCAGTTATACTGTTTTGCATTCTTACGGTAGGCATTAAGCAGACGTTTACGGACATCGATATATAATTTGGGAATTTCTTGAATATCATATAAGAGTCGAGTATTCTCTGAAATTCGGGGAAAATTTTTGTCATTTTCGCTTGTCTTCCCGTAATAGTAACCACTAAGGGGAATATTTCTAGCGAAGACTAGAAATGATGGGGAGTACCCAGAAGAATCGTGCCTAGCTGTTCGAATTGCTTGGGCGATTTGATAGATATTCATATCCCAATTTTTGTGGTTATCGAAAATATAACTACGAATACAAGTAAGAATCGATCGGTTAACCCGCTCCGTATGGTTCACTTGTGCATGGTATTTGGCGTTATAAAAGATTTTCTGCACCTTATATTTTTCCATCAAAGATTTGAATTCTCTGGAAATGAATTGGCTACCATTGTCGACACAAAACACTTGAGGAACACCGTAAATAAGGAACACTTGGTTTTCTATGAACTGAATGATACTTCGGGACGTAGCTCGAGACAGAGGATGAACAACTACAAATTTAGTAAACCAGTCCACAACTACTAGTAGGTACTGATTCCCACTATGAGAACGGGGATAAGGGCCTAAGAGATCCGCGGACATCATTTGAAAAGGGAAGTTAACATCTCGATATGATCCCATTAAACCAGCTCTCGGCAAATTAGGGCTTTTATTAGCTCCACAGATGGTACATTGCCGAACATAACGATAAATATCCCGTTTCATAGACGGCCAATAATATAATTCTAAAATCCGATGCAGTGTCTTGGAAATACCAAAGTGACCTGCCGTGACATCATCATGATAGCGTTTGAAGATTTCTAAACGGTTTTCGGTGGGTACTACAATTTTCCACTCGGAAGTATTGCTCTCTAAAGTATGATTACGGAAGATATGCTTGAACAAGATGTTATTTTCCACCCGAAAAGAAGGATATTTTTGGGGTGAATTACGAACATTCGCCAGCATTGACAGGTACCATTTATCCGGCTTGAAATTCATTGTGTCTAGCACAGCAGTTTCAGAGATAGCTCGAGACAAAGCATCCGCTACGACATTCAAGGCACCTTTCCTATGGACTACCTTAAATTTGAATTGAGAAAGCCGCGTCAGCCATCTGGCTAATCGACCCGAAGGATTAGAGAAATTAGTAATGTATTTCAACGAGGCATGGTCTGTAATCACGGTAAACTCTGTCCCCATTACATACCCTCGAAATTTTTCAACACCAAAAATAACTGCCCAGAGCTCCTTTTCCGTCGTAGAATAGTTCCGTTGAGCTTTGGTTAACGCTTTACTAGCATAAGCGATTGGATGTTCGATTCCATCGCATTCCTGGTATAAAACGGCACCCACACCATAATCGGAAGCATCACACTGGATGATAAACGGCTGAGAAAAATCAGGACTCGCTAAGACTGGAGCTGAAGTGAGACGCTTCTTAATTTCCGAAAATGCTGTTTCTGCCTCAGACGACCATGCAATTGGTCTCTTTTTGTTGCGACCTTGCAACAGATTAGAGATAGGAGCAGAAATGGAAGAGAAATCTTTAATAAAGCGACGATACCAACTGACTAAACCAATGAGACGACGAATTTCAGTAGTGTTCTTGGGAGTCGGGTAGTTTAAAATGGCAGACACTTTATCAGGATCAGTCCTTAAACCTTTCTGATCAACAATAAAACCAAGATATTTTAAAGAAGAACGACAAAATTCACATTTCTCCAGATTGACCGTTAATCCCGCATCCTTCAATCGCTGGTAGACCATTTTCAAAACCTTAATATGCGTCTCAAAATCCGGGGTAGCAACAATAATGTCGTCAAGGAATACAAAACAATGAGGTTCGAGAGAGGGGCCGATAACTTGATCCATAAGGCGAACCATAGTTTTAGGAGCATTAGATAGCCCAAATGGCATCACACAAAATTCAAATAGGCCTTTTCCATACACAGCAAACGCGGTTTTAGGCCTGGAACTCTTTTCCAAAGGGATTTGGAAGAATGCCGATTTCAAGTCAATGGAAGAAAGAAATTTAGCATCTCGGAGTTTATTTAAGATATTATCAATAAGTGGCATTGGATATTGGTCAGTTACGGTAACCTCGTTAAGTTTCCTACCGTCAAAGCAGATACGATATTCTCCAGACCGTTTTTCTACGAGCCATAAGGGACTACACCACGGCGAATTGGAGGGTTGAATTATTCCCTGCCTCAACATTTCGTCCACTTCCTTGTTTAAATGCTTCTGCATAGCAGGCGATAATGGGTATTGTCTTTGAGCAATAGGTTTAGCATTGCCAGTGTCGATAGAATGGGATATAAGGTGAGTTAGCCCTATTCTATTCGTCGGTGCGATATTTTTGAAAAGCTCCTTCACGGCTTCTAGTTCTACCTTATTATTTGTCGAGAGATCGTCAACAGTAAGAATGGTATTAACGGTACAAATCTTAGGATTCGATATATTCTTTCGATAAGACATCTCATCGAAATCGATACTAAACTTAAACAATCTTAAGAAATCCATACCGACAATCAGATTATGTTTAACCGAAGGAATGACTAATATTTTCATATTTTTTACCATCCGGTTTAAAGTAAGGGGTACTATGATATGACCTAAAAGTTGTTGCGACTTCCCGTCAGCAGTCGTTATATTTAAGGGATGGTCATAATGAAGTTTTAGGTTGAAGCGTTGCAACATCCTAAAACCAGAATAACCTAATACAGTGGAAGTGCTACCACTATCCACGAGAGCTAAAAAATTTTGATCAAAGATGTTAACGGAAATATAGGGTCTATTGTCGTTAGGTTTCCTCACAAGTAACGGACATAATAAAGAAGGGCGTTCCAATAAGAAATTTTTGACTTTCTCCAGCCACTGTTTCCATTCACTCGCAGAGGTAAAGAATAAACCACCTTTTAATTTTGATTCAAGGACTTCGCCTTTCCCGGGCCCTTGCTCTTTCCCTGACTTTCCACCTTGGGACCGGATAGTTTTCCTGGATTTGAACTGGAGGTACTGGGGACATCGTCCAGGATACGGTCTCCACGAACTCCGTTTTTTGTATATCGAGGTCTACATTTCTCGCACCGAGACTTGGTTACCCCTTTGGAGCCACACCCAAAACAAAATACAGTTCTCGGCTCTCTACAAGTAGAAAATGAATGACCGGTAACATCACAATTCCAACAACGATTGGAAGTTGAGTTAAAAGCACTCACATTATAAGAAGAATTAAAACCCGTATTATTATGTCGGCCGAAACGTACATTGATTCCCTTTCCCGGAAGTGTAACAGAGCAATTTAAATCTGGTTCGAGAAGATGGTTAGTATTGGCAGGTGGCGGTCTGTATCGATCAGTCCACATTCTTGACTCTTCTAACTGTCTACACAATTGAGAAAGTCGGTCCACAGTTTTAATTTCGTGCAGCGCTAACTGAGATACGAAGTAAGGAGATAAATTTCTACGAATTTTATTAACGATAGTTTCCTCGTCCGGTTTAACAGACAACCGATTAAATAAACCTAGCATACAAGCAATATATAGGGTGACTTTTTCGTTTACCCCTTGTGTCCTTGCGTCAATTTCTCGTTGCAAGTCATCTTCATAAAAATAGGGTAGAAAATCTCTTTTAAGATTTGCCACTAGCTCATCCCAGCTGTGGACCTTATCCTTGATACTATGAAACCAAGTCAAGGCTGGACCCTTGAATAGGTCATAAGCGGAAATGAAAAGTTCGGATTTGGAAACACCCCTAGCTACACTCAACATTTCCACCTTTTCCAGGAACGACTGGACGGATTCCTTTCGGTTTTCACCAGTAAAATAAAGATTCCATTTGTATGGAGAGACTGAGTTGGGATTCGACAAAGACATACCGGGCTGTTGGGAGTCTGAAGATCTGTGGGGGGTAGAAGCGGAAGGTACAAGTTTGAAAGCAAAATCACCTTCTAAAGCGAGCAATTCCAATTGCAGATCCTCCTTAATCTTTGAGTCGGGTTCATCGGCATCATTTAGCCGCTGGATCCTACCAGAAAGGTGAGCTAACCGAGAAGATACTCGTCGATGTACTGGATCTGATTTAGAACCCGAGAAATCATCAATAATTTTTTTAAGATCAAGAATAGTTTCCCGAATTTCGGCAACGTCAGAAACCAAAGCGATAGGGCTAACTATAGCAATGTGGTGCGAACTACGATTTGCGCTTTCCTGACTTAAGGCGCCTCGTAAAACCTTACGTTTCGTGTTTACATCTCCGGAGGGTTGGATTTTCCTCACAATTAATTCGTAATCTAGCTCTTTGACTTTAAGATCCTGCGGTTCCATTTTAAACAGTGAAATAAGCTCTGTGAGATATATATTTTATCAGGGTAGCTCGAATGAGGAAGAGAGAAGCGTAAATAGCAACAAGGGAAGCGGCAACAATAATAAACAATAAATAACACCGAATGCAAAAACAAAATGTTTCAAATATAGCAACAATATTATGAAGAATATCCCATCACCAAGATAATCAATAAAGTTAATAATAATAAAGTCCAGCAATGATCATTTCTTACAAACACATGTCACCTGTATTTGAGCCAAATTTATAGCAATATAATTTGTTGATAAACCCCCAAAAATATGTTAGTGCCCCACGTTGGGCGCCAATTTGTAGCGTAGACACTTTCCGCTACATCTTTTTTATTTGCCTGTCGGCTGCCCAGTTCAGGCGGTGGGTCGAGGTTCGTTAACAACAAATATTTTGGGCGCCAGGCTCAATACAAATGACAAGACACATAGATAATATAGTACAATTTATTAGAAATTAAATAGGGTCAAGTTCACAATAAAAAATGTTATATATATTTACAAAATTAAATTTGAATAGAAGAAAAATATGGATTTACTTCGCCTGAAGGGCCTAAATTAAATTATTAATAATAAAAATTAAACACAATTCGCCTGAAGGGCCTAAATTGGTCAGCTTGCTAATTTGGTCGCTGCTTGCTAATATGATTGCTGGAACGCTGGACTTTGAAAATAAACAGACTTACAGTCTACGCCGTGGCTACGATGAGGTTCAACTCCGGAATCACCCCAGAACAATTCAATCGGTCAGGATCAAATGGTGACGTCAGCTACTATTCTATCTGAACGTTCCTTAGCAGGTTAGCAGGTTGTCGGTCTAAAGGACCCAAAGAAGATGACTCTTTCAGTTACTTGAGCTCTGGAGTTCTTCGGCACCCTTTACTAGAAGGTGGAACCAGCAAGCCAAATTGCCTCGATGTTCACCAGCGTTCATGTAATAATGGATTCATGGATTATTAGCTTATTAGTAGCTTAGCTGACAATTACATAATACTCTCTATGAACTATTACATCCAGCTTTAACTCATCTAAGCTGGTTCAAAGATATAGAATGATTGAACAAAAAAAAAAAAAATAGAAAAATGAAGGAGTTGATATAATAATTAATAATAATAATCTACAGGTATTTCGATCTATCTAATTAATAATTTAATAGGTACATGAATTTATTTAAAATGATCATTCTCGATCTTCGAATATAATGAACAAATAAAATGGTAGATTGGATACTCTTTAAATGTAATAATTGGGAAGGGAATAATAAAAAAATCAATATATTGACCTTTATATCGCTCTCTTATATCAAATAATTCATTAAAATAAACGTTAACTGAAGGTATGCAATACAATAAGTAACAAAAAAAATATGAAAACAAATTCCAGAGATATTTTCAATCCTGGCCACAGCTGTATCCCGCTCGCTAACGCGAATACACACAATAAACAATGGCTTACTATTTTTAAAATATTAAAATTCAAAGCTATTTACACCTCTCTAAGGCATATACTAATAAAATATATTTTACATGAAGAATTCTTTTCGAAGCGTAATTGATACAAATGGGGCTATCTGCCTTCTCAATTCGTTTTTCGGAAATTAATTAACAAATTCTCAAGAAACTAAATTAGAAAATAGTACTTGCCATTATTTATTTCGGCATTCCTCTACGCCCACGATCGGAACCAACTCCGGAATCCTTATCACTAGGAAACAAATAGAGATCGACGGTAATAGACAAAAGGTAGAAGAGATCTACCGTAAAAGAGCTACGGTAAAAGAGCTACAGTAAAAGAGCTACGGTAAAAAGAGAGAGCTAAAGACATCTTCCCAAGGGTTTAAATACCCTCTCTTCATCAGTCTTCCCCCCCCGCCGATACAGAGCCGAGGATTCGCATATATTCCTTCAGCACGTATTTACACGAAAGATCGAAAATCAGCGCGAAAGTTAGACAACTAACAACACGGATATAAAATCAACTCATTGATATCTGGGCAGAAAATGGAAAGATAAAAAATATTCCATTAGGTGAAACAGGAAAATGTAACGAGCCTCGCAGATCGTTACAATATCTCATTCCAAATATCTGAATGTTGTGGAAAATAACCAGGTGGTTGGAATTTATTTTGAAAATGCTAATCGGGTGGTTGCCTACTTTGGTATTGAGCATTGTCTATATTTAAAATAGTTGAATATATGATATTGAGGTTTTGAATATCTGATTTTTTGTTAAGAGCATTAGACTGACATTGAATATGTGCCATTTCCAAGAAACTTCTTTTGAATAGATTTTTTTCCACTTCCAAAATCCTAATATTTTCAAAATCGGCTATGTGACCTGTTCCTTTTACATGTTGGGATAAGGCACAAGCATCATTCCTTACTTTAGTATCACTTTGATGAGAACGTATTCTAGATTGTAAGTCTCTTGATGTCATGTATATGATATGTGTGTGTGTACATGATATGTAATTTTTTGGACATCCAGTGCAAGTTATCTCATAAACAACATTAGTTTTTTGATGAGTATTCGTTCGGTCTTTCAATTTGCTAAATAGGGTATCAACTTTCTTTATCGCTTTGTTAGCAATAATCAAATTCCCTTCCTGTCGTAATATGTTCGCAATTCTTGGAGTAAGGTAATTCTCAAACGGCAAAGAACGGAATATCTTGTTACTACTATTTTCACATTGGTTGTCAATGTTATCATTATTAATGTTGTCATTTTCCCTAATTCTGTTGGTTGTTGAAAAAACTAGTTTATTAACAAACTTCTTGGGGTACGAGTTGTCAATGAATAGTTTCGTTAGTCTATTAAAACCTTCAGTCCTCAAAGAGTGATGGCAAATTTTTGTAATTCTGTTTTTTAACATTAGTACTAAATTAATTTTCATTTTTTTGGTGTGGTAGGAATGAAAATTTATGTACCGTCCCGAGCTGCATGGTTTTGTATACCAATCTAGGATAACAGTGTTTGAATCTGTACGTATTAATTTGGTATCCAGGAAGGGAACGCTTTTATCCACTTCCTCTTCTATGGTAAACTGAATGTTAGTGTTGTGGCTATTAAACTTTTCTAAAATTTCTTGTTCCGAACCATAAGGTACTGCACAAATAATGTCGTCAACGTACTTTTTGATAAAAGGTAATTCAAAGTTCAGTAGTGGTATGCAATGATCTAATAAGTCATCCATAATATACTGAGCAATTATTGGTGATATCTTCGCACAGGAAGGGAATTTGATTATTGCTAACAAAGCGATAAAGAAAGTTGATACCCTATTTAGCAAATTGAAAGACCGAACGAATACTCATCAAAAAACTAATGTTGTTTATGAGATTAACTGCACTGGATGTCCAAAAAATTACATAGGAATGACATCAAGAGACTTACAATCTAGAATACGTTCTCATCAAAGTGATACTAAAGTAAGGAATGATGCTTGTGCCTTATCCCAACATGTTAAAGGAAGAGGTCACATAGCCGATTTTGAAAATATTAGGATTTTGGAAGTGGAAAAAAATCTATTCAAAAGAAGTTTCTTGGAAATGGCACATATTCAATGTCAGTCTAATGCTCTTAACAAAAAATCAGATATTCAAAACCTCAATATCATATATTCAAATATTTTAAATATAGACAATGCTCAATACCAAAGTAGGCAACCACCCGATTAGCATTTTCAAAATAAATTCCAACCACCTGGTTATTTTCCACAACATTCAGATATTTGGAGTGAATTACGTCCCCATCTTCCCGCTGATTCAACAAAAATATAAACTATTATAAATAGAGCTTTGGACTGGCAGCGAGCCAGTTAGTAATTAACCATCTTAGTAGTAACTAGTAGTTGTAGTTGTAATTTGTAAACTTTTAAAAATAAATACTTTTTTAAAAAGGCAATTTTGGGTCTCGAGAACATTTTTGGCGCAGTCAGTACGGAGTTTTGGAGATTGTCAATTGTTCGTTTTAACGATTTACCAAACATCGAACCAGTTGAACTTTTTGTGACGGTATTACCCGGAGTGGAACGACCAATCGCTGGATTCCCATCTATCGCAGACCGGCAGTGAAACCGAAGCTAGCAGTTCATCGGAATTTGGGACAAAATCGCCCAAATTCGCAAGGCCCTTTGGATTTGGAGAGGACAGGCATCGCCGAACCAACCGAACCCTTATATATAGGAAGAGATGCTCAGAGTTGCCATCATATTCATGTAAGTGGAACTTATTTTTGAAAAATATATGTCTTTGGATGACCTTTACAATAGTTTAGAAGAAGCATCGACTTCATTAAACACATCAGCTAACTTTGTAGAAAATATTAAAATTAATAGTACATATTTAAAACCAATTATAAGACCACCAGTTCTAAACACCATACCTGAATTTCGAAAAATGGCCGAATTTAAGCCCGAATATTTGCATTGTTTGCCTGAGTTTAACGGTGATCCGAATGATTTGAACAGATTTATCTCTGTAAGCGAATCCCTCATTAAACAATTTTATATTAGAACAGACCCCAATAATTTCTCGAACATATTTCTTTTAAATTCTATAATATCGAAGTTGAGAGATAACGCTAAGGCATTAGTTAATATAAAAGGAGTTAATACTTGGGATGATTTGAAAAAACTACTTATTCAAAATTTCTCTGATCAGAGGGACGAAAGCTGTCTGAACAGAGATTTAGTAATGTTAAGACAACAGGGAAACGAATCTGCACATAAATTTCATGATAGAGTCTTGCATATTTTAAATTTATTGTGTAGTCATGTAAACGTTAACGAAGTCGCTGAAGCAGTGAGGATAGTTAAGCGATGTATGTACGAAAATTTAGCTTTAAAAACGTATTTAGCTGGACTTCGCGAACCGTTAGGTACGACCATTCGCTGCATGAAACCTGAGTCATTAAATCAAGCCCTACAATTTGTGATGGCAGAAGAAAATGTGCATTACTTCCAAACTTTCTCAAATAAAACGCCTTTGAAGCCTCAAATCCATCGTCCACAAATTCCACAAGTGTTACAAAGGCCTCAGATTTATCAAAATCCATTTAATATTCCACCTCAAAATCATTTTAGATTCAGTCCGAGACCATACAACTTCTTTAATCAAAATAGTGCTCCACAATCTTCACATACCCATTTCAGGCCACCGTTTCAAAGACCAAATTTCCAACAATTCCCCAGGCCTAACTTTCAGAGACCCAATTTCCAACAACAACCATCACAACAATTTCATAAGCCGCAATCAAATGTATTTAAATCAAATCCGAATGTAAAATTGTCTGACCCTACACCCATGAGCATAAGTACACAAAATTCATACAAGCCACGATCCAACTTCTTCAAACAATCAGGTCAACCCCATAATTATACTGTCGAAGAACTATTTAATACAGAGGTAAATCCTTACCATGAAAGTACCGGCTATTACGAAGACTATAGTAACTATATTGGAGATTCCTTCTACACCGAAAATCCTGTAGATTATCAAAACGAAATATACACTGATAGTGGCTCAGCCACTAAGGAGAACGATCTGGAACAAGAAAATTTTCATACGGACCCTCCGAATCCGGAAGAAATATAGCCCCAGAAATATTTTCTTTAAATCTTTCAGAATCAAACGAGCTACCTTATATCATTGTCCCTGAATATAACTTGAAAATTCTTATTGATTCGGGTTCCACAAAATCATTTATTGACCCCAATTTGGCATATAAAATTTTTCCAAACAACATAAAAAATGACCCATTCATCGTTTCCACAGTTCATCAGAAATCAGCCCACAAGTATAGTACTGAAATCCCAACACCTAGAATATTCAATCAAAAAGGAACCATGAAATTCTATTTGTTTAAATTTCACAATAATTTCAACGCCTTGCTTGGCATCAATAATTTAAAACGTTTACAAGCAACTCTAGATTTTCAAAGAAACCTTCTAGTAACACCATTCGCGAACATTAAACTTCTCTATCACAAATCATCTACCATTTGAAATCAAATCCATAAGATCTTTTCCTGAATTTCGAAAGGTTTTGAAATCATACTTACTGGAGAGAGCCTTTTATGCAGTAAGCGAATTTTTTGTTCAAAATTGTTAATACTTAATATTAAGCTTCTTACACCCACTGGTTTAGTGAATATTATTTGATGTTTGATATCCTAAGGGTCTTTTGTAATGTAAAATCATCTGTCACACGAAATTAAATCTATAACGGCTTATCCCAGATTCAATTAAATACCTACTACCTAGGATAATGCCTTTTATGCAGTTAATGACTTTTTTCACTAAGGCACGTTTCTGCTCAGCTCACGCACTGGTTTATTGTTTGTACAAAATTTGTTATTGTTTTGTGATTTAGTTAGTGTTTACCTTCTGACTGAATTTACAGCTGTATGTTAACTTACTTTCTAACCGAATATACAGCTGTAGGTTTCATTCTGATATATATTTTTGTTTTATATTATATAAATTTGATTAATTTTAATTTAATTTTTAGTTTTGACTTTGTTTTGTTTTTGTATTGTTTGATTTTGATATTTTTATTTTGCTTTGTCTACAAAATTTATATTTTTTCGACAATAAAGCATTTCTCTCTCTCTCTCTCAAAGTTAAAAGCTCAGCATGTAACAATATATCGGTCGCAGCACGTGTACAACAAGTAATAAAGATTAAAACATCTGTACAAGACGGCGAGATAATAATACCGCATACTAAAATTCACAATTGTGAAATTCCTGAATGCTTATCAGTTGCACGAAATGGCGAAGCATTAACAACAATATTAAATAACAGCGAACAAGATCTTACACTTGACCTGTCTCAGCCGTTCAATGTTGAGAATTTCCAAGAATCTGATATATTGAATTGCGAATTGAATAACCTATCACACGAGGCCGCAAAACAGCTGGATTTGAACAAAATTAAAACAGATCACCTCAACAGCGAAGAATCATCAAAATTATTGGCTTTATGCCAAAAGTATGCAGACATCTTTTATCAAGAGGATATGCCACTTACATTCACAAATAGGATTAAACATCAAATTCGAACTACAGATGAGACACCAGTTTATGGAAAGACTTACCGATACCCATACGCTTTCAGAGAAGAGGTTAAGAATCAAATAGACAAGATGCTCGATTCAAATATAATTCAACCTAGTAATTCACCATATTCTTCACCTATTTGGATCGTCCCGAAGAAAATGGACGCTTCAGGAAAGAAAAAATGGCGTGTAGTTATCGATTACCGAAACCTAAATTCAAAGACCCTGAATGACCGCTACCCCCTTCCATGTATTACTGATTTGCTCGACAAACTTGGCAAGTGTCAATATTTCACGACACTGGACCTTGCGAGTGGGTTCCATCAAATAGAGATGGACGAAAAGGATAGAGAGAAGACTGCATTCAGCACAGAAAACGGGCATTACGAATTTCTTCGAATGCCCTTTGGCCTGAAAAATGCACCCGCTACTTTTCAGCGGGTAATGGACAACATATTGAGAGGGATACAAAATGAACTATGTCTGGTATACCTGGATGATATTATCGTCTATTCGACATCCCTTCAAGAGCACTTAGAACGATTAGAACGCGTATTCAGAAGACTCAGAGAAGCTAACTTCAAGGTGCAACTTGATAAATCGATTTTTATGAAGAAAGAAGTTGCTTATCTAGGCCACATAGTTACACCAGAAGGCGTCAAACCAAACCCGGATAAAATCAGATCAATTAGAGACTATCCTATTCCAAAAACCACTAAACAGATTAAAGGTTTCCTGGGACTCCTAGGTTATTACAGAAGATTTATTAAAAATTTCGCCAAATTAACTAAACCATTAACAAAATGCCTCAAAAAAGGAGCCACCATCGTACACGACAATGAATTTGTAAATTGTTTTGAAACATGCAAAAACATATTGATGAATGAACCGATTTTACAGTACCCGGACTTCTCAAAGCCTTTTAATTTGACAGTAGATGCAAGCTCGGTTGCCCTGGGCGCTGTTCTTAGCCAAGGCCCTGTCGGTCAAGATTTACCGATTGCGTACGCTTCACGAACATTAAATGATTCCGAGACGAAATATTCTGTAATTGACCGCGAGCTTTTGGCCGCGGTATGGGCTACCAAATATTTTCGTCCGTATTTGTACGGCAGAAAGTTCAGTATAATCACCGACCATAAGCCCTTACAATGGCTTTTCTCGCTCAAAGATCCTAGCTCTAAGCTAACGCGATGGCGTATCAAGCTAGAAGAATATGACTTTGACATAATTTACAAAAAGGGGAAATTGAACACAAACGCGGATGCCCTTTCGCGCATTGAACTCCATACCAAAGAAACATTCTGGGAGCAGCTGGATGAAATACTGAAAGATTACCCTGGTTATTCACATGTATCCGCAACATTTGAGAAAAATCCAGAAACATCAGGAAAAGACGACGGCACCCTGAGAACGCCAGAGAACCCTCTCGTAAAAACAAACCCACCAGATACCGGATCTTCCAAAACGTTCTCCGATTTAGATACCTTCCTATACGCAAACAAGAATTCTCCTAATCCGATTCCATCGACTTCACGACAGGACGACGACAATATCTCGATGATCGTTCACCACGACCAATCAATCTCAGGAGAATTTCCTTCAGACACACTTACCAACCAACCATTAGTTGAAAATAAAATTGGAAATGACAGCGACGGACAGACAATACACTCCAACGCAGGACAACACCCTACAACGGAAATACCTGTTACAGATCATGCCGTGAACTATGGACCAAACCAAATTTTTATTAAGCTAGTTCTTCATTCACCAGCAAAACCAAAATTAACCCATATATTCGAATACAAACAAAGAATTTATGTTCAATTCAGTAAAAACAACTTTGAAAACGACGTTGTCGCCTTTATTAAAGAATTTGTGGCCCCCGGAGTACAATATCATCTATATTTCGAGGATGCCGAAGCATACGAACCATTTTCGGTAGCCGTCCAACAAAACTTCAAATGGCCAGACATAAAACTTAAACGATGTACCAAAAAGTTGATAGATGTCATGGACAAAGAGGAAATCCAAAATACCATTCGCTGCTATCATGAAGGCAAATCGAACCATCGTGGTATTGTCGAAACGCTAGAGAAGATAAAGTTAAAATATTACTGGCCCCTCATGAAGAGCTCAATACAGTCATTTATTAATGAATGCGAAGTATGCCAGTTAAGTAAATACGAACGTAATCCTGTAAAAATGCAGATGAACATTACACAAACAGCCTCGAAACCGTTCGACATCCTACACTGTGATACATTCACATTTGAACAAACTAAGTTTCTCACCCTTATCGATAGTTTCTCTCGGTTTGCTCAAGCTTATCCAATTAACTCCTTATCCGGTACAGAAATAGCTGATAATTTAATCAACTTTTTCTCACAACACGGTATCCCAAAATTAGTCATTGTTGATAACGGAACCGAATTCAAAAACACTGTCATCACGGAACTTCTAACGCTACATAAAATAAAAATTCATTTTTGCTCTCCAAACCACCCCCAATCAAATGGGGTTATCGAAAGATTCCATTCGACAATTATAGAGCACTTGAGATTACTCAACACTCAAGGTTATACAAAAACACCAGCCAAAATGAAGATGATCTATGCCATTTTGGCCTACAACAACTCCGTGCATTCGGTCACCAAATGGAAACCCATTGATATCATAAGTGGTCAAATAGCTGACAACGACCCATTTGATATAGATATAGATAGAATCCTCCTCAACGACTACGTCGAGCAGCACAAGAAAAGAACTAAATTACTATATGCGAAAATTAATTCAGATCTAATACAGAAGAAAGAAAAAACTATTCAAAAAATCAATGAAAAAAGAGACCAACCAACTTTGTTTAATGAAGGGCAAACCATCTTTCCCAAAAAACATATTAGACAAAAACAGGCTAACAAATTCGACAAACCCTGTAAAATTCTAGCTGTAAACCCAGAGAAGAAGGTAGTTTCAACTGAACAACGCGGTAAAATCCATATGGATAATTTAAAACGGCCCTTGAGGAAAATTTATTCATTCGATTAAACAAAAATTATTCCCTTTCAGGATCGCCGGAGCTTCTGGCCTCCAAGAAACCATCGAAACACGAAATTTGCGAAATAACCCAGGACTTATACCCTTAAAAATCGGCTCAGCAAAAATTCAAGAATTCTCCCATTCACTAATTCACTATTACGACCTTAACCCTATCATTCTTGAGGTCAATAAACTAAAATTGAAGTCATCTAACTTAACCCTTTCGGTTGAACGGAACTCAGATTATAGTAGAGATGTATCTAATTACTTGAAGATACTGAAGTTTATAGAAGATAAGGTAGAAACCAAACTTACAGAAATTTTACCTCATCCTCAAAGAATTAAACGAGGACTCATCAATGGTTTAGGCTCAATTTTTAAATATATCAGTGGTACACTCGACAATACTGACGGAGAACGTTATGACAAACTAATCAGGCAATTGCAAAATGATCAAGCTAATATAGCATCTAACATAATAAGTCAAAATTCACTATCCATCACCCTAATCGAAAAATTCAACAACACTATTAAAGAAATAAATCATAACGAAAAATTATTGGAGGATAAGCTTAATCAAATTTCAAAAATTGTGGAAGGACGGCCTTACAGAGAGAACAGTTCGTTCATTAAGGATATCTTGATACAAATCATTACGTTATACGAGACGATTATATCAGTCTTGCAAGATATTGAAAACTCGATCACATTCGCTAAACTGAAAACAATGCATCCTAGTATCATCACTATAACGGATTTACATCAAGAGCTAAGCTTACTATCTAAAAAATTTTCCTCTGAACAGTTTCCTACTAAGATAGATTTTGAACATACTCTTCTTTTAGAGAAACTCATAGAAATTGATTGCTTTATCTTAAATAACAGAATAGTTTATATACTAAAAATTCCGATCACCTACACTTCTCATTTCGACATTTATCACCTTTATTCGATACCCGTTTATTCAAAAGGTCATTTCAAAGCTCTTCTTCCAAAGGACAGATATTTGGTTAGAAATGAGTTCTATTACGCATTTTTGGCAAACTCTTGTGAACCCATCCAAAATCGAGAATACCTTTGCAAAGATGCCGAACTTCAACAAATCGACAACTCCAGCCCTTGCGAAATCCAGATGCTCGTCAACAACAACAGCTCCAGTTGCACTTATGCCTATATAACAGTCACCAAGACGACAATGAGAAATATCGACAACTCAACATGGATTGGTCTATTCCCTTATGAAGAACCAGTAACCCTCCGATGCTCTAATCAAGAAGACGTCCTGAGGCTCCAAGGAACCTATCTATTCCGTATTCCAGTAGGTTGCCAAATCATCACAAGTTCTCGACAAATCAATAACGAAGGAGAATCTACATCGCCTAATCAACCAATACTATTTGCCGACATTGATATCAAAGATGACATCACCAAACCACCTAACCTCAGCATCCACATTGAGCAAGTCCAGCTCGACGAACTTCAATATTTAAAGAAAATGGTTATCCAGAACAAAAGTACTCTCTTAGATAGTATGTCCTATCTCTACATTCCAGACGCGTGGACAATAGCCATCTACTGCTTTGCGATAACCTTTATCATCTGTGCTATATTCAAGAAGAAGGTAACACATAGAAGAAACCAGCAGGGACCATTGGAATCCATCGAACTCCAAGATGTCCAACTTCCTCGCTAACACTCCGATGTTGGATCTATGGGGGGAGGAATTACGTCCCCATCTTCCCGCTGATTCAACAAAAATATAAACTATTATAAATAGAGCTTTGGACTGGCAGCGAGCCAGTTAGTAATTAACCATCTTAGTAGTAACTAGTAGTTGTAGTTGTAATTTGTAAACTTTTAAAAATAAATACTTTTTTAAAAAGGCAATTTTGGGTCTCGAGAACATTTTTAGTGTGATATGTCATAATTGTTTTATATAATTTCATAATTACCCATAGTGCTAGCTTAAATTGTTGTGTTTGTATCGAAGATGAACAATCAGATTGTTACGTATGACTAAAGAACATTTGGAAAAAATCTCACACATAGTAAGTTTATATATAAATAAAATATATATAAAAAAAACATTTGTTTGTAATTGTTGTTTACTTTAATTGTATTAATGAATTAGAGTTTATTCGCATTATGTTAACATTTTACACCATATTTTTAGATTTGTAGACTGAAGAAGGAATAAACGTAATTCCGAAAGCTCTCTAATAGATGTAAAGAGTATTATTTATCCACCTGAATTGGCTGCATCCCCACTAATTAACAGTTATAATTATCTAATCAGCCACGAAAACTAACGAATTATTAATAATAATAATGGGGTTTTATCAGTATATCACCTTGGAATTTGGTGTTAACTGCACAACATTAATGAAGACATGGACAAATATTAACAACAAACTGATGTCAATGAGGAACAGGAAAGTTTTTTTTTGTTACAATGCCGACTTAATGGCTTGATACCAAAGCACATAGAAGACCAAACACGAGGCATGATGTTGATTGATGCAAAAAATGGTAAATTAGCGCACATTATTAACAACTTTCATACACGATTAAATGAAAAAATTCTTAGCTTAGAGATTAAGGTAACACATAGGAATTTGAACAGTTTACTGATTGAACAACAATATATTGAAAATAAAATTATGAATATAGTACCTACATATATGTGGAATGAGTTTCGAAGAAAACAAAATATAACTTATAATAGAAAATTTCAAACTGTTAAAGCAACAAATAAACGGAAAATTGAATCTTTAAAAGAAAAACATGTTTTTAATATCAAAATAAAAGATAATTGGTTGAAAAATCTGACAACTGTTGATATTCCTGTGGGAGTTAGAAACATATTATCTTTAGGACCTAAGTTCTGTTTGCCACCGTGTAAAAAAGAAATTAATATTAAACACTTATTAGCTGATGTTGAATTTGCCTTGTGTCATATAAACAATAGTAATAGACGTAATATCTATAGTGCACAAATTAGTAATATAATTACAAATTACTTACACACTGGCAAGAGAAGTTATTCTATTTTAAATCAATGGTTTCAAGCAACAAAAACATTCATTAAAGAACACCCTGAACTAATTATTGTAAAATCTGATAAAGGTAATATCACCATAATTATGTATAGAGAGCAGTACATTAGTCTTTCAGAAGAATTACTTCATGATCAAAATTATTATAAGAAAATACCTAGGGATCCTACATCAACTATACAACAAAAATCTAATAAATTAGTAACTAAATTAAAAAACGATAAGCAAATCACCGTTACTAAAGCCAAAGAATTGACATTTTATGGAGGTTTGGCACCTAAATATTATGCTCTACCGAAAGTGCATAAGCCGGTTTTATCCTTAAGACCAATAATTTCGTCCATAGAAGCACCAAATGTTAATTTAACTACTTTTATTACAGACATCTTAACATTGGCCTATGACAAGGAAAATAGATATTACATCACGAACTCTTTTGAATTTGCTCTCTTTATTAATGATTTTCAGTTACCTGATAATTATAGGATTATTAGCTTAGACGTTGTTTCACTCTTTACCAATATTTCAATTGAATCGGTTCTATGTAGCATTGATTCCCATTGGCCACGTCTATCAAACTACTGTTCCCTCAGTAAAGAGAGTTTTAAAGAAATTATTGAATTCATTTTTAACACCACTTATTTTTCATTTAACAAACAGTTTTATAAACAGATATTAGGTACTCCCATGGGTGCGAAGATATCACTAATAATTGCTCAGTATATTATGGATGACTTATTAGATCATTGCATTCCACTACTGAACTTTGAATTACCTTTTATCAAAAAGTACGTTGACGACATTATATGTGCAGTACCTTATGGTTCGGAACAAGAAATTTTAGAAAAGTTTAATAGCCACAACACTAACATTCAGTTTACCATAGAAGAGGAAGTGGATAAAAGCGTTCCCTTCCTGGATACCAAATTAATACGTACAGATTCGAACACTGTTATCCTAGATTGGTATACAAAACCATGCAGCTCGGGACGGTACATAAATTTTCATTCCTACTACACCAAAAAAATGAAAATTAATTTAGTACTAATGTTAAAAAACAGAATTACAAAAATTTGCCATCACTCTTTGAGGACTGAAGGTTTTAATAGACTAACGAAACTATTCATTGACAACTCGTACCCCAAGAAGTTTGTTAATAAACTAGTTTTTTCAACAACCAACAGAATTAGGGAAAATGACAACATTAATAATGATAACATTGACAACCAATGTGAAAATAGTAGTAACAAGATATTCCGTTCTTTGCCGTTTGAGAATTACCTTACTCCAAGAATTGCGAACATATTACGACAGGAAGGGAATTTGATTATTGCTAACAAAGCGATAAAGAAAGTTGATACCCTATTTAGCAAATTGAAAGACCGAACGAATACTCATCAAAAAACTAATGTTGTTTATGAGATTAACTGCACTGGATGTCCAAAAAATTACATAGGAATGACATCAAGAGACTTACAATCTAGAATACGTTCTCATCAAAGTGATACTAAAGTAAGGAATGATGCTTGTGCCTTATCCCAACATGTTAAAGGAAGAGGTCACATAGCCGATTTTGAAAATATTAGGATTTTGGAAGTGGAAAAAAATCTATTCAAAAGAAGTTTCTTGGAAATGGCACATATTCAATGTCAGTCTAATGCTCTTAACAAAAAATCAGATATTCAAAACCTCAATATCATATATTCAAATATTTTAAATATAGACAATGCTCAATACCAAAGTAGGCAACCACCCGATTAGCATTTTCAAAATAAATTCCAACCACCTGGTTATTTTCCACAACATTCAGATATTTGAAGTGTGATATGTCATAATTGTCTTATATAATTTCATAATTACCCATAGTGCTAGCTTAAATTGTTTTGTTTGTATCGAAGATGAACAATCAGATTGTTACGTATGACTAAAGAACATTTGGAAAAAAATCTCACACATAGTAAGTTTATATATAAATAAAATAAAATATATATAAAAAAAACATTTGTTTGTAATTGTTGTTTACTTTAATTGTATTAATGAATTAGAGTTTATTCGCATTATGTTAACATTTTACACCATATTTTTAGATTTGTAGACTGAAGAAGGAATAAACGTAATTCCGAAAGCTCTCTAATAAATGTAAAGAGTATTATTTATCCACCTGAATTGGCTGCATCCCCACTAACTAACAGTTATAATTATCTAATCAGCCACGAAAACTAACGAATTATATATATATATATATATATATATATATATATATATATACATATATACACACATACATACATACATAAATACATATATAAACATAAAATAAATATTAGATTATTAGGTACCTATCTCTTTTCAAAATAACAAATTGTTACATGTCAAGTATAGGTACATATTACATACAAAACTATACATAATTATCTATACATATTTTAATTTTGAGATATATCTGGAGAAAAGTTATTATAATTATCATTATATAATTTTAGAATATAAGAATAAATGGAACTAAGTCCTTTTATATCGGAGCGTTTATTCATAGTGTTATTATGTTTCTTAATATTCACCATTTCTAAGAAGCCACGTTTAAAATAATTTTTCTCAGAACATAGTGCAATAGTGTTATCAAAATCAATACTATGTTTCTTACTGATAGCATGTTCAGTCAAGGCACAAGATTTTTTATTTCGTCTAATATCACTTTTATTTTTATTTTCCCGAAATATTTCTGGAAGTTTGACCAATATATGATAATTCACAGTCTAGGCAATTTATATCCTACTCCAGATTTTTCTGTTATTTTTAAAGGTGTCTTTAATTTAGAAAATAAATTAGATACTGTTTTTACATTCTTTCTCGAAACTATAACATTATACCCCTTAAAAATATTAACAAGTTTACTAGTGAGATCATTGATGTAATGTAGAGATCTATAGATAGGTAAAATATTATTTGCATTAGAAATATTATTAGGATTTGGTGCGTTATTGGGAACTATTCCATTTATTTCAACATTAAGTTGAGGATGCATCAAACATTTGTTTATCAATTTAAAAGGAAAATAATTTTCAAGTAACATTTGTTTTTATTTAGTTAAACTTTCATTTCTATATAAATTATGTGAAAGGTTGATATCTCTATGAAAGATTTTCATAACATTTACTGTTTTAGAAATATGCATGTTGATTAGTGAGAGATATCAGCTTGTTTCTGGAAAAGTAAATGATTTTCAAAATGTTTCATTCTCATGTCGTATTGTGAGAGAATATGATTCTATATATTATTTTGAATATTTATGAATATTTGAAAGAACATTAAAGCGTATTTTAGAATTTCAAAACATCTATTTCACCCAAAAATTTAGAGGTTGATTAGTGAGAGAAATCGGCCTTTTTTGAGTGAATAAGTATCAGTGCACTTTTCAGAATAATCATGTTTATATGTATTGTATTTTGAGAGAATATGATTACACTTATATAGAAATTTTCGGATTCTATTGTAACGTTTAACCCTGTGCTAAACGTTGTGGGGTGAGTTCACTTGCGTAATACTCAAAATTCGCAGATTGCTTCCAATGATTTATTTAGAACACACTGTACACGGCTTTCTGTTATAGTACAACTGTCACTACTTGTCACCTTGACAATCTATACTGTCACTGTCTTCACCGACAGAACTACTAATAACCTCTGTTTCCACAGACTAACTGTTATCAACTGACTTGACTCACTGACTTCATAAGACTGACTGTGTCCCATGATCGTCACGGCTTTATATATCTGAATCATGATATGACATTCATCGAGAATGTTCTATGATTATCTAGACGAACATAATTAATGTTCTAGATCCTTGTCAAGGTGACAATAGCACGACAAATTGTACCTCACATACAGTTTCTGGAAGGATCGAGAACAAATCTACTACAATTCCAGAACTACACAATGAAATACACAAGCAACACTACTGCAAACAAGGTAGCAGAATGAATACAAACTAAAAGAAATAATAACAGTAAGTACATGATAAACTACCCACGTAACACTGCCCCCTTCTTAGCTTTGATCGTCCCGATCAAATGTCACCTCAGTCCCTTTGTACAGTGAAAGTCTGTCGATATGAACCACTTTCATTTTACTGCGTGGGGATTTCTGAATTCTATATACCACATCGTTTATCCTCTTGATAACGGTATATGGTCCCTCCCATTGTTTGTCAAACTTTGGAGAACGACCTTTTCGTCTTTGTGGATTGTACAACCACACTTTATCACCAATTTTTAATTGTCCGGTTTCTGTACGAATATCATATCGGGCCTTCATTCGATCACTAGAAATCTTCAACTGTTTTCTAACCAGATTGTGTATTTCCTCGAGTCTTCGTCTCAAACTCTGAATGTAGGCATCTACAGATGTGGGAGGTTCGCTTGGTGAACCAAACAAGATGTCAGACGGAAGTTTCAGATTTCTACCAAGAACAATACCAGCTGGGGATTATTTGGTCGATTCATGAGTGGAAGATCTATAGGCCAGTAGGAAGAGCGGTATACACTTATCCCAGTTTGTTTGGTGTTCATTGATTGCTGACCTCAAATAATTTTTTAGTGTTCTGTTAAATCTCTCTTCCATTCCATCGGATTGTGGATGCAGTGGAGTTGTACGAGTTTTCTTAATCCCCATTAGGTTACACACACTCTGAAAGATTTCCGACTCAAAATTTCGACTTTGGTCCGAGTGAATCTCTAACGGCACACCAAACCGACTTATCCAATGTTCAATTAGGGCATCGGCCACTGTTTTTGCCTCCTGATTTGGAATTGCGACTACCTCTGGCCATTTACTGAAATAATCCATGATGACCAAGAGATATTTGTTTCCAGAGCTGCTTATTGGAAATGGCCCCGTAATATCGATGGCTATTCGCTCAAATGGGGCACCCACATTGTACTGCTGCATCCTATGGCGGGTTCTGGTATTTGGGCCTTTACTGGTAAAGCAGGTATCGCATCGCCGACACCAGTCCTCTACGTCAGCACGGCTTCCTAACCAGTAGAACCTCTCTCTAATCTTCGATAACGTTTTATTGATACCTAAATGGCCACCACTTGCTCCACAATGAATCTCTTGCAGTACTTGTGCAATTCTTTTCCGTGGAAGAATTATTTGCAAATGGACAGTCTTACCATCATTACTTTCCCATTTTCTTTTTAAAACGTTATCATCAATTACTAAAGATTCCCAAAGTGACCAGTATCCTTTTATGACAGGAGACAAATCTGATATCTCCTGCCAAGTAGGTCTTGCTCCATCCATTTTCCACCTCACCACTGGTCCAATATCATTATCATCCAGTTGGTCTTGCTTGAGTATTTCCGAACTCCAGTTTGGGTCGCCATTTATCAAAGTTCGTTTGACTTCAAGAATTTCTGGTACATTATTTTCAAGTCTTGAACAGTTTTTACAGTCCTCTGCACAAGGCCGTCTTGACAATGCATCAGCGTTTCTGTGGTTAATACCAGGACGATGTTCAATTTTAAAGTCATATTCTTGAAGTTGTTGGAGCCAGCGCGCTATCTGACCTTCTGGGCTCTTGAACTGAAACAGCCATTTAAGTGATGCGTGATCGGTTCGTAGAACAAATGTCTGACCGTATAAATATTTGTGGAAATGTCTTATTGCCTTGACAACAGCTAGTAACTCCTGCCGCGTCACACAGTAATTTTGTTCAGCCTTTGATAAACTCTTACTGTAATATGCTAGTACATACTCCACTCCTTCTATTCTTTGGGACAAAATTGCCCCAATTCCTGTTTTACTGGCATCAGTATCTAGGATAAATTCTCCTTCTCTCTGGGGATAAGCCAGAACAATAGAAGAGCACAAAGCACCTTTCAGATATTCGAAAGCATTCTGACATTCTGGAGTCCAATTGTAAGATCTTTCCTTCTCAGTTAGTCGATGTAATGGACGGGCAATACTAGCAAAATTCTTTACGAACCGTCTGTAATATGAACACAGCCCTAAGAAACTTCGCAGTTCTGTTTTGTTCCTTGGTACAGGCCAATTATGAACCACTTCTGTCTTTTCCGGATCTGTTCTTACACCATTTGCGGATATTATGCGTCCTAAATACTTCACCTCAGTTCTTAGGAAAGCACATTTCTCTGGATTAAGTTTAAGATTTGCTTGTGAGAATCGTTGAAATACCTCTTCTAGATTTTTCAAGTGTTCCTCAAATGTTTCACTGAAAACGATTACATCATCAAGGTATACTAAACATTTCTTTCCAATGAGTCCACGTAGTACTCTTTCCATCAATCTCTCAAAAGTCGCTGGAGCGTTGCACAATCCGAATGGCATTACAGTGAATTGCCATAGACCAGTATTGGCTGAAAATGCTGTCTTTTCTTTATCCTCAGGATGCATTTCGACTTGCCAATATCCACTTTTCAAGTCCAATGTAGAAAACCGTTTCGCTCCCGACAACCAATCCAGTGTATCGTCTATTCTAGGAAGAGGATAACTGTCTTTTTTTGTGATTTCATTTAATTTTCTATAATCAACACAAAACCTAGTCGAGCCATCTTTCTTTGTGACTAAGACAACCGGTGACAACCAAGGACTGTTCGAAGGTTCAATTACCTTTTGTTTCCTCATGTTATCTATAAGTATTGCCATTTCATTTTGTTTTGCTAATGGGACCTGTTGTATTCTATGATGTATTAATTTGCTTGTTCTGTATTCTTTGTATATTCGGTGTTCCTTTGTCATCATCCAAAAACGGACATTACGTATTTTTGTCATTACCGCTCAACAACCTGATAGAAAATGTAATGTACGATGAGAAATCATTAAACATCTTGAATAGCAAAAGTGTTTTATTAGATATAAGAACCCAAGAATATAACATGGTGTCAAGTGTGTAGATGAGAGCAGCTAGTTTAAGCTCACAGTGACAATAAAGAAAAGGAGAGGCAAATATTGTACTCAACAGAAAAACCGAAGCAAACGGCACAACATGGAGGCATTCAGACCACCAAACCCGTTAACAGAATATGATCAAAAGAATTGGTCATTGTGGAAACAGAAATTTGATATTTATTTGCGGGCAGCAAACAAAAAGAGTGTTGATGAAGATACCAAAATAGCGATTTTATTGAACTCTCTAGGTGATGAAGGACTTGATATTTTTAATACGATACCACCTGAGCAAACAAAAACCTTGGCAGATGTCTTAAAAGCATTTGATGAGTACTTTATTCCCAAAAAGGTTATACCGATGGAAACATTCAAGTTTAATAACCTTACCCAATCAGATGCACAGTCAATTAAACAATACCTAACAGAGCTAAAAACTCAAGCCAAGCTATGCAGTTTTACATGTACAAAGGATGATTGCAATGCTAGCTATGAAGAGCGTATGATACGGGATAGATTAATCCTAGGTATTAATGATAAACAGATCCAAGCCAGACTGATAAGAGAACCAGATTTTACCACTTCGAAAATTGTAGACTACTGTAAGTCAATTGCCTTGAGCAAACAACATTTAAAAACACTCAACCCAGAAGAAGAAGTTCATGCCCTGCGAAAGGATGTGAAAACCTTCCAGCAAGAAAAGAAATTGTGTTCCAGATGTTTATATGAACATGTTCCTAGGAGATGTCCAGCATACGGCAAGACATGTGCATCCTGTCAACGAATAGGACATTTCGTCAAAGCATGTTTTGGAAAGAAAATTAAGAACAAAACTGATGAAGATATTGAACCACACAACGTTTTTCAAGAAGATGAGAAAAGAAAAATATACGATGCAAAAGAAGCTGATCAACAGGAGACGCGACATCAGAGTAGAGAAAAGAAAGTTAGAAGTTTAGAAGAAGTACTTATGACTGATCCGAGTTCCAGTAATCAGATGCACATCAATACATGCAATCAAGGTACAGATAAATCATGGTTTGCCAACATATTAGTAGAAGGTCATATAGTTGAATTTAAACTTGATTCTGATTGTAGCGTTTTACCAAATCATATTTTGAAAAAATTCAATATCAAGTATAATATGAAAAGTAGTCCAGTCACTTTAGTGTCCTATGGCAACTTTAGATTTAAACCTATAGGAGAAGTTGTTTTAGGGTGTAAATTTAAAGATGTGGAAAATAATGTGAAATTTCATGTAGTTGACTTTCAAACAGAGGCCCTGTTTGGTTTACAAGATTGTATGAAATTTAATTTGATTTATCGAACTGATTCATTAGTATCACCCTTGAAGACCAAGCAGGACTTTTATGAGAAATACACTGATGTTTTTGAAGGATTAGGTAAAATTCCTGGAGTTTGCTCCATTCAGTTAACTAAAAATGCAAAACCTGTTATTCAATACCAAAGAAGAGTTCCATTTTCATTACATAATAAGCTCAAAGAAAGCCTTGATGACCTTGAATATAAAAATGTAATTCAAAAAGTTGATTATCCTAAAAGTTGGGTACATAACCTATTGTTAGTAGAGAAACCTGATAAAAGTTTAAGAATATGTATAGATCCAAAGCCTTTGAATCAGTATATCCGTAGAGAACATTTCTTGATCCCCACTAGCAATGATATAATAAGTAAATTATCAGGAAAGTGTATCTTTACTGTAATAGATATGAAAGATGGATTTTGGCAACTTGAGCTAGATAGTCAAAGTGCTGATCTTTGCACATTTAATACCCCATTTGGACGGTATAGATTCAATAGAGTTCCATTCGGAATATCTAGTGCACCCGAAATTTTTCAACGGAAGAACTTTGAAATTTTTGGAGACATACCTGGTGTAGATTTATATTTCGATGACCTTATAATTTCCGGTGTAGATGAAGGATCACATGACAAAGCACTAATTGAAGTAGTTAACCGTGCCTTAAAAAATAATTTGAAATTTAATTTTAAAAAACTGCAGTACAAACTGAAGGAAGTAATTTTTATGGGTCAGGTCATTTCGTCTGAGGGTGTTAAACCTGATAAAAAAAATATTGAAGCTCTAATAGCTATTGAACCGCCAAAAAATCGACATGAAGTTTTGATGATTTTAGGTTTATTGAAATTTTTCTCAAAATTTATCCCAAACCTGTCAGATTTAACAAAATATCTGAGGGAACTTACTAAGAAAAATATAGCCTTCTCTTGGACTTCTGATCATCAAAAAGAATTAGATCTACTCAAATCAATAATTTCGAAACCCCCATTACTTAAAATATTCAATCCAAAACTACCAATTCTAATTCAGTGTGATTCAAGTAGTCAGGGATTAGGTGCTTGTTTGATCCAAAGTGGACATCCCATCAGTTTTACATCTAGATCTCTATCCAACTCCGAGAAAAAATGGGCTCAAATTGAGAAGGAGTTATTAGCCATTGTGTTTGCAGTTGAGAAATTTCATTATTTCGTGTATGGCTATGAGATCATAATTCAAAGTGACCATAAGCCTCTAATACCCATATTTTCAAAGGATCTAGGTACAGTTAGTGTACGCTTACAAAGAATGCTCCTAAAATTACTAAAATATAACATAAAAATTACATATTTGCCTGGAAAAGACATGTTGGTTGCAGATGTTTTATCTCGCGCTTTTATTAAAGACCATGTAGATAATGATCCAGAAATGGAATATATAATTCACTCCCTGTCAAAATATTTATCCATGACAAATGAAAAAAAATTGAAACTTAAATTAATTGATCCCGCTGAAATACAATCAAAATTAGAAGCAAAACAATTAAAGACAAAACAAACTTACGACAGACACGCAAGAGATCTTCCAAAACTTGAAAAGGGAGAAAACATACTAATCCAAAAAGGAAAAACGTGGGAAAAGGGAAAAATAAAAGATATAGTTGATAAAAGATCATATATTGTTGAAAACTCTTGTGGAAATATCTACAGAAGAAATCGAAAATTCCTCAACAAATCCAATTTAAATTTTGAAGAAAATGAGAGTATTCTGTATGACTTTCATATTTCTGATAATTCAACAGACATAATGAACGTAATCTCCACAGATGATAATGGTACGCAATGTGTATCATCAGAATCTTCAGATTTGAACGAAACCTTGAATGATACCGATAATACTGCGCAAAATTGTAGTGATACTCAAATTGAAATTGAATCTCAGAATGGTGGTGAGGATTCAAAGGAAATGCTCTCTACTGATCCTAAAACTGAAACTACTATTGAGTTGTCTTTAAGCGATAATACTGAATTTTCTGTTCATAGTGATAGTTCTCAGTTTAGTACGGGTTTCAATGAGAAAACCAAGTTGAAACGTGTACGTAAACCACCAACCTACATGAGTGATTTCATTTGTAATAATGAGCTAACTGATAGTGACTGATATATATTAATGTTTGTTTATTTTAGCTTAGTATAGTGCTTATTGAAAAAAAAAAAAAGAAACGTGTTGTATTCTATGATGTATTAATTTGCTTGTTCTGTATTCTTTGTATATTCGGTGTTCCGTTGTCATCATCCAAAAACGGACATTACGTATTTTTGTCATTACCGCTCAACAACCTGATAGAAAATGTAATGTACGATGAGAAATCATTAAACATCTTGAATAGCAAAAGTGTTTTATTAGATATAAGAACCCAAGAATATAACAGTACCCTTCTAGGAATTTGTTTTATTGGTTGTTGGTTGCCTGTGTTAATGCGATGTTGTACCATATTAGTTCGTCCTAGATCTGTTTCCGAAAAAGAAAATAGTTCTTTGTATTTCTCCCATAAATCACCAAATTTCGCCTTCTGTTGGTTATGAAGTTGAGAAATGATTCTCTCTTTCAACTCTCTTCCTTTCTGGCACATGGTTTTTCCTTGACTGCTTGAGATTTTGACAGATTCTATAGGTTCCGCACAGGCAATTACTTCATTTTTCATTAAAACTCTAGGTTCTTCGGACAGATTTAAAACTCTCACCTTAATTGGATGCTCACTTGATGGATTTATTAATGCGTTTTCTATAATCATTTTCTTTGGCAGACATTCTGGATTACTTTCCAGTACCAGTGCCTCCTTGCACTTAGAACCTTCTATTTTAACATGGATGAGATTGTCAGACCATCCAGGTATCGTAATGGTCCTGTTTACCTTAATTTTTCTTATTTTAGATTCAGATGTTGACATAAACAACTCTTCTTCATTAACTTTAAGTATTCGATCTTGGAGGTTCAGATTGAAGCCAAATTTATTCATGATGTCTAGCCCAAATAAAACTTCGTCCAAAATCTCGGCAACAAATACTTTATGTCTGAATTTTGATTTTCCCAGCTGAATATCTGCCTCGTGAGTACCAATGACAGGTATTGTCACTCCATTTGCAGTTTCAAGTACATAACTTCTATTGGGATGGTCAATTTTGCAAGCAGGAATAACATCAGCTCGCACAATGGTAGCACATGAACCAGTATCAATAACAATATTACAATTCCGACCGCATATTCTTCCTTTCACAACCAAGCTGGATCCTTCATGACTCAGTCGGGAAATTTTGATTTTTAATGATGTTGGGGCTTGGTTGGAGTAAGCCAGTCTTCGCCCCGCAAGACTGGCTAACTGGAGTTTTCCTGCATATTGCTATTTTGAGGCTGTGGACAATTCTTTTTTATATGTCCTTCTTGTCCACAATTCCAACACAAAGTGTTAGTTCTTTGTTCATTTGTTTGCCCATCCAATTTTTGTAACATTTTAATAATGTGCTTTATGGAGTTACCATTGCCATAAGACTTCTCTTGGGTTGAATTGACCCATCGTGTCTGTCGCAGTCTGAGATGACTTCTGGACGCCTGTTTAGCAGCTTCGTATTCAAGTGCACGTGCAAGGGCATCTTCAATTCTTGTAGGACTACTTAACCGAAGGGCTTGTTGCATTTCAATATCTCTTATACCATCTATGAATGTTTGTACCGTTAGCCTATCAAGAAAGTCTTTTGGTGCTGTAGGATATGCCAGTCGAACGAGCCGGGCAACATCAATTTCATATTGTTGTAGTGTTTCTCCAGACCTTTGCTGCTTATTCTTTAACTGTGCTTGATAAACTTGTTGTAGATGTTGGTCACCGTAACGCATTTCAAGTTGATCCACTAAAATCTCATATGAAGGTTCGCCGCCAGTTACGGTATTTAAGATTTCCAATGCATCACCACGTAGAGCCAAGATCAATGCAGTGGCCTTCTCTTCATCTGACCAACCACTAGCCAAAGCAGCAGCATCAAATTGTTTTTTATATGTAGACCAAGACTGTTTACCATCGAATTTTGGGGCTTCAATTTTCACTGGATTAACTACGCCATTTTGAATTTCATTGGACGATCTTCTTAGAGGCACTTCAGCTTTCGTTTGCAACATCTTTTCTTCTATTAATTGAAATTTTTGATCAAAACTTTCTTGAACTTTCTCTAATTTCTGTTCAACTTCTTCTTGAACTTTCTCTAATTTTTGGTCAACTTCTTGTTTTTGCAACATCTTGTCTTCTATTATTTGAAATTTTTGTATGAAGTTTTCTTGGACCTTCACTAACTTTTGATCAACTTCTTCTTTATCTCTCTGTCTAATTCTATCTTGTTCTTCTAAGATTTGTCGTATTCTCGTTTCTTGTTCTTCTTTTTCCTGCTTTCTAATTCTTTCTTGGTCTTCTTTATCTTGTTGCCTAATTCTTTCTTGTTCTTGTCTACTTCTTTCTTGATTTTCTAGAATTTGATTTATCTTTGTTTGGCCTTCCTGTCTAATTCTTTCTTGATTTTCTAGAAACTGATTCATTTTTGTTTGGTCTTCCTTTCTTATTCTTTCTTGTTCTTGTCTAATTCTTTCTTGTTTTTCTTTATCTTGTTGTCTATTTCTTTCTTGATTTTCTAGAATTTGTGTCATTTTTGCTTCTTGTTCTTGTCTACTTCTTTCTTGATTCTCTAGGAACTTCATTATTTCTGCAAAATTTGCCATTTCGTCGTAATCTGTCGATCTGGTATTCACCATATATTCTCAGCAAAATGCGAAGATCCCTTTTTCTGACACCAATTGTAACGTTTAACCCTGTGCTAAACGTTGTGGGGTGAGTTCACTTGCGTAATACTCAAAATTCGCAGATTGCTTCCAATGATTTATTTAGAACACACTGTACACGGCTTTCTGTTATAGTACAACTGTCACTACTTGTCACCTTGACAATCTATACTGTCACTGTCTTCACCGACAGAACTACTATTAACCTCTGTTTCCACAGACTAACTGTTATCAACTGACTTGACTCACTGACTTCATAAGACTGACTGTGTCCCATGATCGTCACGGCTTTATATATCTGAATCATGATATGACATTCATCGAGAATGTTCTATGATTATCTAGACGAACATAATTAATGTTCTAGATCCTTGTCAAGGTGACAATAGCACGACAAATTGTACCTCACATACAGTTTCTGGAAGGATCGAGAACAAATCTACTACAATTCCAGAACTACACAATGAAATACACAAGCAACACTACTGCAAACAAGGTAGCAGAATGAATACAAACTAAAAGAAATAATAACAGTAAGTACATGATAAACTACCCACGTAACACTATGAAGACTGTCTCCCATAAAAAGTGGGGTGCCGACTGCACAACACTGTTAACCCTGTATAAAGTTTTAATCCGCTCAAAACATGAGTACGGAGCAGTGGCATTCAACTCTGCGAAACCATCAGTACTTAAAGAGATTGATACAATACATAACTCAGCCATAAGAATAGCTCTGGGAGCACATTATTCAAACCCCATAGAAAGTCTCTACAGCGAAGCAGGGGAACTTCCGCTACAACACAGAAGAGAATATCTTAGCCTCACATATGCCTCGAAAATCTTTTCCAACCCCAATATCCTAGTGCATAGAAATACTTTTTCAGACAGATTCAACTCAATCTTCAATTCAAGAAAAAGACTCGATACAGCTTTTTACATACGAGTTAGCAAATACCTAAGTGATCTTGACATAGCAATGCCTAATATACATATGGAGGACACAACCCCTCCACCACCATGGACAATTCCAAAGCCCAGGTGCGATACAAGCCTTACCTGCCAAAAAAAACAGAACACTATTCCAGCATACTTTAAAATAGAATTCCTGCATAAGCTGGAAGAATACAGAGATTACAGGCATATCTATACAGATGCATCCAAAGCAGAAACAGGAGTAGGTGCTGCTTTTGTAACAGAGAACCAGAACTTTTCGTAGAAACTCCCTATGGTATCTTTAGAAATAAAAAGTGGGAATCAAGGCTGAGAACCAAGTACTGGCACGACCGAGATCAAGCCAGTCAGGCCAAACGCCTAATAGACTGGCAATACTCAAAGGAAAATAACCTACTTCTCCTTAAAAGAAATGATCTGAGAAACTTAGTTGGAATCACTACAGTTCATTATCCCACCAAAAATCATCTATAAAAGATGGGTTTTATTGAAGAGGATTCCTGCAGATTTTGCACAAAAGCAATAGAATCTGTAAATCACCTTTTAACCGAATGCGAAACCTTAGCGCATAACCTAACCTAAAAGCCTGTGGTGAAAGAGCGCTAATCAATTATTTCAAGGAGCTGGATCTAAACCCAGAAATAACAGTACAATAGTACATCACGGGATGGTACAAAAGACCTTAAGGTTGAGGTGCCCATAAAGGGTAACGTCCCTAATACCCGGTTCTTTCATAATAATAATAATAATAAATGCGGTAAGGAACAAGAAACAGTTTCTCACAGACTGTGCAATTGCAGATCGCTAGACCACAAAAGACAACAAGTATTTGGGTTACCAAAAGGTGACCCAGAATCTCTAAGGTCACACCCAGCAAAGGAATTGTGCAGGCTTGTACAAGATACAGCTATTATGGATTAGATACTTTAAATATTGCAGTCTGAGGCACTGGACTCGGTCAGAATCTGGTTAGAATATGATTAGATACAATGGGCCAACTGGCCTTAGAGCCGGTTCTATAATGTCCGGTTGACCGAAGGTTGAGACTCAACCGAAGGTCAATCGTGAATTTCCGTATTATAAACCTTCAACCCAAGATTGAAATGGATGCAACTGACTGTTTTTTCGTAGATTTTGATTCAACCAGCGGTTGACCAACCGACTGTTGAAATGTCCTTTATAAAACTGGCTCTAAGTGTCGCTGGAGACCAGTAATGGTCAGACGAATCTAGACATGGTGGACGTTTTAGTGAGTATACCAGGCTAGGGACTGGAGAGCCTCTCACTATAGAGAGGTAGGGTCTACTTGATGTCCATACGGAGGATTTCCTCCACCTCCTACAAACAAAAACTGAATTTATAAGGATGGTGTTTTCCTTTATATAAAGCTCACAATATCCATGATTAAGGTACTCACATCATTTTCGGCGGCAAATTGTTCACTTTTCATATGTGGATTTTTCTCAATATCTAACAGTACATCTAAATTTTTGCTCATCTAATTTAACATTTCGACCTGGTTTTTGAATAGTTTTTAAATGACGTTTCACGATTTTTTTTTCTATTTTGCTGACTGTTTATTATGAGATGTGTTGACCAGGGTATTTATTATTAAATATTTCACAAACTTCCATTTGAGTTCTTATTTTATTACCGCATTCAATTAGAATTAAAATGTCTATTCTTTCAGTTTCGGAGAAATGAGCCATAGATAAATGAAACACTTACAAATATCAAAATAACAGTGATCGACAAAATGTTGTAAGAGAATTCCATGATCGCCTTACTTATTGTCAAGAAGTGAATGGTGGTCACATTCTGAACATTTCATTTAAATGTAAAATAAATTATGTGACATTATTTCCTTGATTCTACGTGAGTATCAAAATTTTCCATTTTCAAAATAAATTTTCCCAGTTATGATTGCATTCAAATTTGAGAAAAAATAGTATTGCTGAACAGATAATGAAAATTCTTTTCGATCAAGTTGCCACACGACCTTCTTATTCACAGTTTTTGAGGGGGGTGCTCATAATTGGGGGGTGTTAGGAGGGGGTAATATTTTCATACAATAAATTGTCAGATTGAGAGTAGGAATCGACCTGTTTTTTTTCAAACAAACACATAATAATGTTTAAAATGATTTCATTCCATACCTATGGACCACACTTTATACAGGGTGGGCCAACGAAAACTTTACACTCCGATTTATCGACTTTAAGATTAAAATATGGAAAAACACTCGGACCGGTCGATTTCTGATTCAAGGGGGTTTTCATGCTTTTTTCATTTTTGAAACTCTAACCATCTAAGGGGGTAAGCCCAAACCCCTGATTGTGAATATGTGTGAGGGATGTTGCGATACCATATTTTAAAGATCTTATATAGTACTATCTGACTCAAATTTCGCTTGAAAATCTTCATTGATAACGAAAAGACAGCTAAAATAGTGAAAGAGACAATGTGAACAAAAAAATCTACTTAATAACCAAAAAATACGAGTTCCTTTTATGATTTGTTTATTAAATGCTGGAAATAGCAGTAAAATAAGATTTGATCAAAATGTCTGTACAACACGCAATATTTTGGGTGTAAATTGACAGCATTCATTAATTATGTAATTTCGTAAGTCTTGATCGTGATTTGAGCAGGGTAACATAAATCTTAGATTTCAGATGACCCCATAGAATGAAGCCCAGTGAAGACAGATCAGGAGACCATGGTCACCCTTCTTCCAATCCAATTTGAGGAAAAGTTTAATCCATAGATTGACGCACAGGTTGTACGAAATGATGTGGTGCGCCATCTTGCTGAAAATGATATGATGAGGTCTGGATAAATATCGTTCTCTAATAACTCCTGGTATATTTCGCCATTGTGATTACCGGGATAAAAAAGAGGCCGATCTTGTTATTTTCATAAATACCAACCAAACAGTTACTTTTCATCATGTTGGATATGAGTATCAATACTGCATGAAATAGTTTAGGATTTTCCGTTAAGGTAAAATGAACACTCATCCGAAAAACAGATATCCATCATGTTTTGATTATTGTTAGTATTTTCACTGACCAAAATTTCAGTATTAGAATTTCAATAAAAAAAAAATTGTAATCACAAAATTTATTTTACAATTTTTATTTTAAGCATTGTTTGAGTAATACGTACGACTAATGTTACTACTGATGATACCTTCTATTCTGAAATATTTAATATTTAATTAAATCTTACTTTGGTAAAAACCTTTTGTATGCTTTGTGACAAGTTTTTTATATATGAAAGAGTAAGGTACTTTTGTTTGTTACCTTTATTACGTTTTGAAATTTTGTGAGTATTATATGTTGCTTGTATTTTGGTGTTAAAAATTGAGTTGATAAGTTTAATCGGATAGTTGTTTTGTTTAGAATTGACTTAGCTTTTATTATTGATTCACTGCGATATTCTGGATCTGTAATGTTAATTGACCTGTCTACAAGATTACTGATTACTGATTTTTTTGAGATAATGGGTGTTCTGAGTTAAAATGTAAATATCTTCCTGACCAAGTACTTTTTGTGCGCCATTTTGTTCGTATATTGTTTTTATTGTGTATTAATGTTAAATCAAGAAAATTAATTTGGTTGTTTTTTTCGATTTCTAGTGTAAATTTTATTTTATCGTGATATGTGTGGAAAAAATCTAGTATAACATTTTCTTTACCTTTGGGAATGGTTGTTAAACAATCGTCAACGTATCTAAAGAAAAATGGTATTGGGAAATCTGTTTTCGGTAAAATTTCGTTCTCTAGGTCTTCGAGGACTGGTTGCAATGTACTTACTAACCACCAAAAAACAATATGTAGGGCCCCTAATCAAAAGCAAGAACACATTCAAAAGAAACTAATCAATGAATATAAACAAACCGAAATTTTTCTAAAAAATTATCCTAACCTATTAATACTAAAACCAGATACATCAAATAAAACTGTAATAATGAACACTGATACATACAACAATAAAATGAATGAACTATTATCCGATATTTCAACATACAAAGAAATAAAATCCGACCCTACTAATAAATACCAAACTATTAATAACAGTCTAATTAAAAAGTGTAAAGAACTACAACTCATCTAACCTTTAACTGCAGAAAAACTGATACATAAGGCATTAGCACCAAAAATATACGGCCTACCAAAACTTCACAAAACAGGAACCCCACTAAGATCAATAGTCTCAACTATACAATCACCTTTCAGTAAACTTTCTAAATACCTAATAGAAATCTTAAATAATATAATAAACAAAACTGATTCATATATTAAAGATTCCTGGCACTTTAAAGAAAAAATAAAAAACCTTGTCATTCCCAACAATCATATCATATCACTCGATGTAGTGTCCCTTCACACAAATATTCCAACAGATTTAGCCCTAAAAATTATCGACAAAAAATGGAACGATATAAAACAACACACAGACATCTCAAAAACTGAATTTAAGGAAGCAATAAAACTGACACTTAACACAACATATTTTAAATACAATGAAAAATTCTATAAACAAATCTATGGTTGCGCCATGGCTTCATCAATCTCAAATTGCATCGCACAACTAGTCCTCGAAGACCTAGAGAACGAAATTTTACCGAAAACAGATTTCCCAGTACCATTTTTCTTTAGATACGTTGACGATTGTTTAACAACCATTCCCAAAGGTAAAGAAAATGTTATACTAGATCTTTTCCACACATATCACGATAAAATAAAATTTACACTAGAAATCGAAAAAAAACAAAAAAAATAATTTTCTTGATTTAACATTAATACACAATAAAAACAATATACGAATAAAATGGTACACAAAAGATACTTGGTCAGGGAGATATTTACATTTTAACTCAGAACACCCATTATCCCAAAAAAAAAATCAGTAATCAGTAATCTTGCAGACAGATCAATTACCTTACAGATCCAGAATATCGCAGTGAATCAATAATAAAAGCTAAGTCAATTCTAACACAAAACAACTATCCGATAAAACTTATCAACTCAATTTTTAACGCCAAAATACAAGCAACATATAATACACACAAAATTTCAAAACATAATAAAGATAACAAACAAAAGTACCTTACACTTCCATATATAAAAAACTTGTCACAAAGCTTACAAAAGGTTTTCGAAAAACAGATATAGATATATAGACACGGAGCACGCAGACAGTTAGTTAGTGATAGATAGTCGGTCATAGATCATAGAAAGTAGAAAGTAGTAAGAAGTATATAGTCCGAGAAATAAGTGTGAATATAAATGTGTACATAATCATCTAGTTATTGGTATAAATAAATAAGTGAAAATAACAATGAAAAATTCGAAGAAATTTCTAGAAAAAGTGACGAAAAATTCTTGGAAGTAACCAGGACATTTGGGATGAAATTCGATGAGGTCTCGAAAAAGTTTGAAGAAATTTCAAGAAACAATAATGAAAAATTCGAGGAAGTAACCAGGACATTTGGGGTGAAATTCAATGAAGCTTCGAAAAATTTTGAAGAAGTTTCCAAACTTTGATGGAAAGTGCTCCTGGTCAACCTATCGAAAACAGTTTGAAGCAGTGGCAATAGCTAACCAGTGGACCGAAGAACAGAAAGCTGTTTCCTTAACCGCTGCCTTACGAGGCGATGCAGCAGACATCCTTAGGACTATTCCGGCTGGCCAGGCAAACTACCATGTCTTGCTTTCTAAATTGGAGAATCGGTATGGAGACAGTCATCTCCAGCAAGTATACAAAGCACAACTGCGATCTCGGATGCAACGTGCAAATGAGAGTCTGCAAGAGTTTGAAGGAGAGGTAGCTCGTATTGTGCGACTAGCATATCCTTGATGAAATTGCGGTGGAGACATTTGTAAATGGATTAAGAGAGAGCGAGCTGCAGAACGCTTTGAAGCTGGCCAGACCAAAATTGCTAGAAGAAGCACTAGCTATTGCTTTGGAGCATGAAGCCGCTAGCCAAACTTCCCGAGGGCACCGTGTAAGAGCAATCGAGGAAGAAGACCAATCCAACAGAGAGTCCCTATTAGACATGATAAGGAAGCTAGTTACGGGAGCGCAATCAAAGAAGAGAGAGCCAAGGTGTTGGAACTGTGGTGAGCTAGGACACGTACGCCGCAGTTGTAAGAAGAAGGTTGCACAATCGGAAAACTAGAATGGGTCGAGATGAGGGTGCAATCGTCGACCTGCAGAAATAGTATCCCAGTAATTACGGTCAACGTGTCATCTTCTGGCGGAGCCTTAAGTTTATACATCGATGGTCGAATCAATGGAGAAGATAGAACACTCCTAATAAACACCGGTGGAACAAGAACAATAGCAAGGCCAGAGCTCATCAAAGAACATTCCCGGATATTACCAACAAAGGTCCAACTCAGAACAGCGACTGGAGCGACAATAAGAACAAATGGTGAAGCGATTTCATAGCCATCAATTACAAATATAAATAATGACATTTGTAATTGATGGCTATGAAATCTTTCCTGTTTTCACGATTTTTGCCCTGAAGAAGAGAATAAACATTCTCGAAAGCTCGGCTTCAATCAAAGAATTTTATTGAATATATGACTGCATCCCCAAGAACATATTTTTATTTATATATATATATATATATATATATATATATATATATATATATATATATATATATATGTGTGTGTGTGTGTGTGTGTGTGTGTGTGTGTGTGTGTGTAAGGGTTGTTTTGGGGACGTCAAAATTTTGTACATTTTGGTGCATACATTAGTCATATATCTTGTTAGGAATTGATGTATATAATTTTTGTTTAATTATTTGTATTATTAACAAATGTATACTTTTTATATGTGTAATAGAAGTTTTGAGGACATGCATTTTTTTGGCTTATTTTCTCAATTATACGGGATGATTCTCTCATAAAATGAAAGCCGGGCTATATAACAGCCTGTGCTAAGGTAAGTGGTTATTACAAAAAAAATAATAGTTGAAAAAAACTTAAACAACACGCTTTTAAATTATAGAATTATAAGAATAAATAGAATTGGGCCTATATGTAATCTAGGTAGCATAGACCTCTCACGAGGTTTCTGAAAGACCTAACCTTCCATTTTCCTGGTGAGTTTCTAAATATATCCCGAATGTAACTTGAACCAGAAATTCTTACTGCGAGTTCCTAAAGTTAGCGCGAATGTTATAAGAACAATATATTCTGAATTCTGAGAAATCCTGAAGTTATGGCGAAAGTGAACTGGACAAGGAATTTTTATTGCGAGTTCCTAAAGATATCCTAAAAGTAAATTAAACATAGAGAGCATGAATTACCACTGCACAATACTTCTAAATATTTGTTTAGTTCATTCATCGATCAGATAGCTTTTATAAGTCATTAGAAGGGTACGACCCAAATTATCCAACTTAAAATTCTCTAATCGGTCAACCAAATAAGCCATAATTGAAACTAAGTTGACAACTGCTTTTCTATAATCACTGCGTCCCTGGAGAGTGGCTCCACCCTATAATTTTTTTCGGTTTTAGTTATATCTCTCAACTCATTCATGAAATTCTTCTTCTTATCGAATTATGACTAAAATTCATAACTTGCCTCCCCAAAACCCCCACAAACTATTTTGAATAGAATCGAACAGTAATAACAAAAATCTTCGTCATCTAAAGCCACTACCTTCAATTTATCAATTTTCCAAAGGGTATGGTAGATATGTGACGATATTTTTTGTTGCCATGGCTATTTCTTTAACATAGCTTAAATTATTGGTATAATTGTCAGTCGGTAAGTAGCATCATTTCATTTTATATGATAGAACGGAAAATTGTACCCAACTTTTATTGGGATACTTTTTATTATAACTTCCACACATTTGCCCAACCCTGTATACATGCAATTTATAGATATATCACATGTAGGTACTTCCCCAGAAAAACGGATCCCATTCTGTTTCTGTGTGAGGCATTTAGTAAAAAATATACTGAATACATATAAGTGGAATACTAACAAATACCTATAAAGAATAGCGAGGGACCAGAAGCGGGACGCTATGTCATATAGTATTCTATTATTCGACAAGATTCTATTAACATTACCATTGAATATTGTCGATTAATAGAATACTATATGACACAGAGTCCCGCTTCAGAGTCGTTAAAGTTTCTGGTCCCATGATTTATGTGTTAAGTGTTAGCAAAGATAATAAAAGTCAGTCTTTGGTGTTGGGTACATACAAGGTAGAAGTAAAGATTAAATACACCTAATCTTTGGTAGAAGAGTGAATAATATCATTGTCTATGGGATTCACATAATCACCCCTCATGTAAATTCGCGGGTCATCGACCTCTATATTGCGTTTTGCCAGAGGCTAGGGATTATAAAAAACTGAAGCCAGAATTATTACGTACCCATTACAAAATAAATTAAATAAGTATCAAGTATCACATATCTCTAAAAATGATCAACCAAATATTTATGGTTTCTATTTCAATACTACTCGACAATTATTTATTAAGTTATGCAGTTTTTCTTACAATTTTACAATGCTCACTCAAATTACTTTCAAATTCAAGATATTTAGAAAATCTAAGAATATTTTTTACTTTCCAGTCGGAAGTTATTGCATTGGAGTCGATTTTCTGAAATTGTAAATTTGAACAATCTCCACGTTTCAAGATACCCAGAGTCATATAAAATGATTTGTAGGAAAATATTCGTGTGTGCGTTATTATGTGTACGTATGTAGGGTATATGTAAGATTTTTTCTAATAAACGTATACTTCGTAGGAGTACTTAGTAAATGAGCTAGGAGAGTTCTGGCGCAAAATCGATCAATTTTACATGTAATTTCCCATAAGGAATTCTAAGGTCAAAAATAGCAAAATTGGCTCAATCGGACATGCGCAGTAGCATTCTCGCTCCTCTCGGGTCAGCCACGCCCCTCGGCGGGAAATTTAAATTTGAAAGCTGCGCCATCTTGAAAGCGTGGGAAATGACAACCACATAACACAAACTGAGAACAGGGTAGTGACAGTAACACGGAACACAGTGACATATGTGACACGGAACACAGAGACAGTCAGCATGGGGAATTGAGACATGGCGGCATCGCAGAGTGACAGATGACAGTGGCAGATTGCAGAGTGACGTATGATGCCATGTCAGCATGAGGCAGTGACAGACGACAGTGACACGGAACACAGAGATGACATTCAGCATGGCGCCATGTCAGTATGGGGCATGATAGCATGAGGACATGAGACATGGTGGCATAGCAGAGTGAAAAATGACAGTGGCAGATCGCAGAGTGACGTATGACGCCATGTCAGCATGAGGCAGTGACAGATGACAGTAACACGGAACACAGGACAGTCAGCATGGCGCCATGTCATCGACTCCCTTCGGCTCGGGGTCGCGACTTCGCCGGCGATGGCGAAACGTGAGGGAAGTTTTTAGAGGGTATTTATTGGTCAAGTTTGGTCTCATTGGAAAAGCCATTTTTCCAGGGGGTCTGTTTTTCTATGTCTCATTATTATACCATGAAGAGGTGAGAGATTACAGATTGATAATATATTAATAATATTTAATTTGAAACAACTATGTGGATTGCATGAAACCACTTTCACAGGAGATAAGAGTTATTTATTATTTTTTCCTTCAACATTAAAAGTTGGTAGATAGCGAGTTCTTTTATCAGCTTTGTTATTCAAATACGACGAAGTGAGAGATTATATACAAGTAAAAACATATTTATCAAAAACAACGTATGGTGTTTTTTAAGAAAAAAATTCGCAGGATTTGATGTCTTTTAGAGAAAAAGAAGATTATACGAAGGTTTTACTAAATGATATGATATTATTTCGATAACGTTCCATGTAGAAGTTTTCGTAGGAAATAATTTTTCACGAAGAAAAATGTATATTTATCAATTGAATTTGTATAGGGTATTCCAAGATATGCATCTCTATGTTTTAACAACTCCATGTCATCTGTCATAGAAGTCAGTTGTCATATATATAAAAAAATACGTCAAAAGAAAAAACAATAAAATACATCTATGGTGAACGTAAATATTTTATCTTTAATCATACTTTCAATCATAAAAAGAGACTAAAGAATATACAAAGAAAACAATAAGAATACAATAAAACCAACAGGTTATGGGCCCAGTTAGTGATTTTCCTGTGATTGAAAATACAAAAGTCTGAACCTGCGTAAGCACGCCAAAAAGAACAAACAAAAACCAAAGATCATGGCAGCATCCAAAGAATAATTGGAGCTTGTTTCAAAACTTGTTGATACCGCTTCCTTTCCTTTATGGGAATTTGAGATTCAGATTCTCTTTACTGCCAAGAAACTTATAGCAAATGTAAACGGTACGTCTACTCTGGAAAATTGTAATGAAGATACCAAAAAGATTGAAGAGTGGTTGACCAAGGATGCCCAAGCCAAATATATGATTTTGAGGACCATCGATCAAAAGACTCATGTGCTAACCTGAAAGAACTCCAAAGAAATGTTTGATGTCTTATGTAAGATATTCAAGAGAGATACTGAACAATCCAAGAGCCAACTTTTGGCCGACTTCCTCAATTTCTCATTCGACAAGTCCCAGGATATCATGTCAAATATAGCAAAACTTCAAGCCTTAGCGTTTAGACTCAATAATCTCCAAAATAAAGTGGACGATGAAATGCTCATTACTAAAATAATTCTTTGTCTACCAGAGTCTTTTAAATACTTCTCGAGTGCATGGGACTCAACCTCGTCAGCTGAAAGAACTATTGAAAATCTGAAGTCAAGACTAATGAAGGAAGAAGAAAAATCAAGAAACTCAAGAAATGAAACAAAAGTTGCATTCAAGATTCAGAAAAATCCAAACCAAAGCAAAGTAGTTTGCTACTACTGTCATACTCCTGGACATTACATCAACGATTATAAAAAGAAGCAAAATCAACAAAATTCTAATAATAACAGCAATAATAACCGTTTATTCAAACATTGCTCCAAATGTGATAGAAATGGTCATGAAACCACTGAATGCTGGGTTGGAAAAACTTTTCCAGCATGCAAATACTGCAAGAAAATAAACCATCCTGAAGATAAATGTAAGTACAGCTTTCAACATCAAAATAATAACACAAATAATAATTCTAGAAGAAACAATAACAATGCCAAGACTGCCTTTTTCATGGAATCTCATTCTACCTGGAAGCAACCACAAGAAGCTGATACAGAGTTTGTGGCTGATGCTGGAAGTACAGACCATTTTACCAAAGAGAAGTCTCTCTTATGTGAAGTAAGATATACCAAAGGCTGTAAAATTTCTTGTGCCATGGAAGGTGCGAATTTAGTTTCCTCTCTCGAAGGAAAAGTAGAGGGTGATGATGTTATTTTGAAAGATGTTGCTTATGTACCAAATCTATCCAGAAATCTTATGTCAATCGGTAAAGCTGCTGAAGCTGGTGGTACAATAGTGTTTGACAATGAAACAGTGAAAATTATCTTCGGAAATGTCACTTACAGTGAAGAAGATGTTGTACTCAAGGGAGTGAAGTCCAAAAATGGTTTATACATCATAGATATTAAAAATAAAGAAGCTCTTACAACAATTAAAGAAACTGCAATGAACTGGCACACAAAATTAGGACATATCAATTTTAAGGATCTCAAAAAACTGAAATGTAATCCTGAACAATTTTGTGAAGAATGTGCTTTTGGTAAGCTAGTTAGAAAACCCTTTAACACTAAAAGAGAAAAAGCTACAAGGCCTTTACAAATTCTACACTCAGATGTGTGTGGCAAAGTTTCTCCAGAAACCTACGATGGTGATCTCTATTTTTTGACTGTGCTTGATGATTACACACATTATGTGAAAGTATATCTTTTGCACTCTAAAGATGAAACTGAAGAATATTTGAGAGAATACATCAATGAAGCCGAAGCCCATTTCATGTTAAAAACTGAGAAAATACGTTGTGACAATGGAGGAGAATACTGTTCAGAAAGACTTAAGAACTGGTGCAGGGACAGAGGTATTGTGTTAGAGTATACAGTCCCTCATTCCCCAGAACAGAATGGTGCCGCAGAAAGACTTAATCTTACCCTTTTCAACAAGGCTCGGCCAATGCTTAAACAAGCCCGACTGAATAATAGAATGTGGGGATTTGCTATTCAAACTGCTGCATACCAACTCAACAGAAGTCCAACCTCAACAATTGAAGAAACTCCCTATGAAAGATGGACAGGAGCAAAGCCAAATCTCAGATATATGCAAAATTTTGGTTCAACTGTTTACACCAAAAATTTTGGTTACTTAAATAAAATTGATGATCGTGGCCAAAAAGGAATTTTTGTTGGATATGGATCAAATGCATATAGAATAATGAACCCAATTACCAAGAAAATCTACGTTTCTAGAGATGTGAAATTCACAAATTTTTTTGAAGAATTCGAGAATACCAATGAAGGTTCTCTCGTAGCTGAAAGTCTCTTCAAGTTTGAAGATCAACAAGACGCATCTAATGCAGAAGAACAAGACGAATCCACTAACGAAAAAGTACAAGACAATTTCACCGACGGAGAAGAAGAGGAAAACTATCAAGAGGAACAAGATGCGAATCAAATACCTGAAAGACAAGGGAGAGAAAGAAAAAGACCCAAAAGATTCGATGATTATGTTATGAATTTTGAAGATGGTGAAGCACTCCTAACCTATCAAGAGTGTCTAGAGTCAAATGATAAAAGAAAATGGGAAGAAGCCATTAATGAAGAGAAAAATAATCTGAAGAAAAATAAAACATGGGAACTTGTAGATGAAAAATATGCCCAAGGAAAACAAGTTATCACTAGCCGCTGGATTTTCAAGGTCAAAGAAGATGGACGCTACAAAGCCAGATTAGTGGCTAGAGGATGCCAGCAAAAGAAAAATTCTTTTGATTTCAAGGAAACATACAGCTGTGTTGTACAGACGTCATCTATCAGAATATTACTTGCTATTGCAGCTATGAAAAATTATAAGTTTCTAACTTTTGATGTTAAGTCTGCTTTTCTTTATGGCGACCTTCAAGAAGAAATTTTCCTTAGACTGCCTGAAGGCTATGAACATCCTGGAAAGATTTGTCTGCTTCGTAAAGCCCTGTATGGATTGAGACAAGCCCCGCTTCAATGGTATAAGAAACTGTCTGATTTTCTGAAGAAAGAAGGTTTTATCCAATTGAAGTCAGATAAGTGTGTTTTCAAAAGCCGAAAAAACATGGACCAGATGTATATAGCTATCCATGTGGATGATGGTTTAGTTGTAGGAGAAAATATTCAACAAATGAAAGATATGCTTGTGAAAATGAAGAAGGATTTCGAAGTTCTCATCACTGAAAATCCAAAGTGTTATTTAGGAATGGAAATCAAGAAAAGGGATGGAGAATATTCTTTATGTCAGTCTAACTACTGTGAAGAGATTATTTCAAAATATGCTTCTTACATGAAAGATCGCAAGACCAAGGATACTCCTATCACCAAAGAAAATACTAACTTATGTGAAGAGTCTGCTAAAGATTTTCCCTATAGACAAACGATCGGAAGTCTTCTGTATGCCGCCTGCAAAACAAGACCTGATTTAAGCGTTGCAGTTGGATATGAAAGTAGGTCTATGCAAGATCCTTCTCCTAACAATATTTCTGACGTCAAAAGGACTTTGAGATATCTGAAGGGAACGAAAGATCTGGGAATAAAATACTACAAGAGAAATGAAGAAGATATAACTACACTCCATGTATACTGTGATGCAGATCATGCCGGAGATAGAAAGGACAGCAAGAGTACAACCGGTTTTACAATGATTTATGGCAATGGACCCATCACATGGTGCTCTCAAAAGCAAAAGACAGTTGCAAAATCATCAACTGAAGCAGAATATGTGGCTGCTGCTCAGTGTTGTTCGCAGATGAAGTACATTAAGACTGTGATTCAAGAACTACTAGGAAAGACGATTCGAGTTGTTCTGTACATGGATAATGAAAGTGCCATAAAAATGATTAAATCGGGACAAATGTCATACAACAGTCATCACATCTAATTAAAATACCATCTCATTCATGATGAACTGAATCAAGGATGGTTTACTATCAAACATTGTCCGTCCGAAGATTTAGTCGCTGACATGTTTACTAAACCTTTAGAACGAGTTAAGTTTCCGAAGTTTAGAGACATCCTTATGAAGAAGTAATTTTTTTAAGCAAGAAAAATTTATTAACTTGTAAAGTTTAATTCAATTGAAATGTTCATTATAGATGACTTTTGCTGTTAAGTGAACGTAAATATTTTATCTTTAATCATCCTTTCAATCATAAAAAGAAACTAAAGAATATACAAAGAAAACAATAAGAATACAATAAAACCAACATCGACAATTGAAAATCTTTGGATACTACATGAAAGCCATAATTATTTGTAACAACATTTATAATGAACATTTTTTCCTTAGAGTTACGGTTTTCGAGATAAATCGGTGTTAAAATGGTTACATATAAAATTCTTGAGCGTATTTCCGCAGCGATGCTTTGAGATCTCAATAATAACAACTACAAGCAAAGAATATACAGTGGGTATTGGGATAAGTACTATCTTCATTGGTATTAGTGAACGTTCAACGATTTTCGCGACTGCTGGTGCTTGTGAAGTGGGTGCCAAAAGTTATCATCTATCTATGCCTATCAGAGAACACTGGCATAGGTTCTCTCTCCCTCTCGTTAAGGGCCCTTGCTTTGCTCCCTTTTTGATTTGGTGCATTTTGTAGACGCAGTTAAGCAGAGTTGCCAGATTTATTTAGTGGGTTATCGCCGACAGGACAGGTAGATCAAGGTAGATACAAAGAGTATACACAAGATTGGGTCTATTATGTAAGCAAAACGTTAAATTTTAAGGCACGCTAAAATTTTTACGTGCCTTAAATCCGTAAAACTATTCTGTAACGGTAGTGTTTATTTTTAAGTATGATCAGAATCTATAACGTTAAATTGGTAATCTGTATGACAAATCCAGCCGTTAAATTTCAACTTCGATCGTTAAATTTGACAAGTTGAAATATATTTTTAAGGCGTACGTTTTCGCAGTCCATAAAAACTTCTTGTGAGTGTTTGAGTATTAATCACAGTTTATAAAGGCTTTAGATGGATATATTCACTTAATTGTTTTTGATAATCTCGAAGAGAGACAACGGATGTAAGTTCTAGTTAATACTTGAATATATCTTAGACAATTGATTTCCGTATTATAGGCTGAGAAATCGAATTCGTCAGAGAGTATTGAGAGATGCAAGTAATCCATTTGAATTTTCAAATGAAAAATTTCTCAAGCTTTTTAGGCTAAATAAAACATCAGCTCTAGAACTGACACAAAGATTAAGTCAACCAGTGTGCCTATCCATCTAAAAGTCTTGGCCAGTTTGATTTTTTTGGATTGGGGAGTTATCAAGGCGGAATTGGCCATGGGTATAGCCTTTGTTTAAGTCAAGCAAAAAAGAGCAGATGTATATCCGAAGTCTCAAACAATATTGTTGAACATCTGCTCCATCAAAAAATAAAATTTTCAATTACTGATGAATAAAAACAAATAATTAAAACAGGTTTTAGAAATATGGATGATAGATTTAGGCATTGTGTTGGTATTGTAGATGGAACCTATATAAAAATTGTTGCTCCACCAGCTGAACATCCTGTTTATCCTGCCCGTCCATACTATTGCCGGAAAAATTATTATGCCATTAATGTTAGGCCAACAAGAAAATTCAAGCTATTAATGCCCTGTTCCCCGGTTCGGTACATGATGCTGCAGTGTGGATGACTTCAAACGTTAAGAATCATCTACAAAATCACTACCTGCAGACTTCTGCTGATAATCATCTTATTGGAGATAATGGTTATCCAATAGAACCATGGCTATTAGTTCCCTATTACAATGCAGCAGTAGACACTCCAGAGGCACGTTTCAATACTGCCCTCTCCAAACTAAGAGTTTGCATTGAAAATCTCAACGGCTTACTTAAAAGTCGTTTTAGATGCCTTCACAATCACCGAGCACTACATTATAATCCCATAAGAGTAGGAAAAATTATTTACAGCTGTGCTTACCTACACAATGTATGTTGTGATCATAATATCGCATTACCAGAAGAGGAGATAAATGTTCAGGATGAAAGACCAAATAATCCTAATAATATTCATGGGGACATAGAAAATGAGGGTAGGCGAAGAAGAAACGTAATACTACAGAGAAATGTATTTTGAGTTGTTTTCTTAATAAATAGGTATATTTTACTTTAATTAGAATCATATGTATGTAGAACTTACCCATAATGTTTTGGTTGCAGATAATATTGGTAGTTCAAAAAATAAATCAATACTTAGGTATCAACAATTTTTATTTTATATTTTCAACACAATATAAATAATATATGATACAACAAATAGATATTTTTATAACTCATAAAATAAAAAACCTAATATATATATATATATATATATATATATATATAAACCATTTGAGATCATAAGTAAAATTCAGACTCCAAAATAATAAATAAAACGTTCATATTAAAAAAATAAACAGAATAACAATAAAAATAAAAATTTTACTTAAAATGTGAATGAGAATACAGAGCTCCTATTCTGTTTCTTCGATTTGGTAGTTGCCAGTTTTCGCGTTGCGCTCGCTAAATTGTTATTCGATTCAGCGAGAACCGTTAAACATTTCTGGTGATTTGTAGCAACACTTTCCAGACTCATTACATTTTTTCTCTTGCGTCCTTTGGGTGTAGAATAAGAACCCTATAACAATTAGAACGAGTTTAAAAAAGATAAATTAACCATATTTATACTATGAACTTTCTTTTAACATCTTAGCATATTTATACAATGATATTTATACATTTCATGGTTTACATTTCTCAGATTATAAAGTTATCGTATTTATATAGATAAAATTATACTTACATCAATGGTTGAGGGTTGTGGACCTTTATTGTTGTCTTGAAACGGGTTTTCGAGAACAACCTTAAAAATAATTAATAGCAATAAAAAATAATAATGGTTGTGAGTATTCGCATTCTTACTACATTAAATCTAGACGTTCCTGCTACTGCTACATCTTGATATAATTCCGGTGTAATGTCATACTGAAAAATACGAAATATGAAAATTAATACTATATCAATATTCATTGGAAAACATTCACCGGAGACTAAACCTACATTCAAATCATCTTCTTCAAGTACCTCATGTACTATTTCAATCCCTGGCTCTGGCAATTCCGGTACACCTGCTATAGTCACTTTTGACAAAAGAGCTTAAAGCCTTTCTTCAATATCAGTTAGCTCCTTCTGGTTTTTGGACCTCCCCCTGTACCTGTTGCCTCTACATGTAGCAACCTTGCTTTCCTTCTCACATTGCTTTTAAAATCATTCAATGCCTGGAACAGATAGCAATTACTTTTACAATATAATACACGTGTAATGCAAATAACCCTAGCATTATGCTAGCAGCTCGTGGACTGATTGATAAGACAACCGAGATACATCTAAATAAAATTGATTCAAGTTTAGGTACTTACTTCTTTCCACTGTGTGACGTTTTTCTTTGCCCCATTCAAATTGTTTAAAGCTTACATCAACTCAATCCATTTACTTTTCACTTGAGCTATTTCTGATGGGATTATTTTATTACCCAAGAGAATCTTATTATTTCGTCATTCGCACTCCTCGTATCGGTTTATTTTCAATATTAGGTACCTACTAAGCGCAAAACCGAATCTAGCTAGAAATATATTGAAATTCCAGAAATTAACCACATTAAAATAACAGCAATACCAAAGAGCTAGGTTATGTTTATAATTCAAAAACAGAACAATTTCACATATGTGATTGTAAGGGTGTTCGAGAAGCGGTTCAAACCAGTCCCAAACCGTAAGACGCCTGTGCCTGTGCATATATATATATATATATATATATATATATATATATATATTTTGAAAACAGGTACCTACATATTTGAGGATGTAAAAAATGCTTAATTTCTCGATTTCACTGTATATTAGTGTATATGTAATAAAATATTAATAAACCTATTTTATACAAATTACTGTGTTTCACTTATTTGAATGTCTTTCTTATCAGAGAGAGACTTCCTGTTATACTGATATCTGCTAACCATATTCGTAGCAGAATGTGTTTTATTTAAGTTCAGTCATACACTAAAAACGTTGTCTGTCTGCATTATTTATCTGCAAAGTGAAATAGTTTTGGTGAAAATCACTCGTTAAAAGTGTGGAAAGGTGTATGTATATTTGTAAAACCTTCTGATAGAACAAAGAATTGAAAATTCTAGTGAAATGTTGTAAAAAAAAGGTTGGATGCAGTAATTTTTGTATAAAATATAACTACTTCATACTCAAACCATTCTGTCAAAGATTGTTTTTCAGTATTTACATATTATAATGGGGAAAAAATGAATATTTTTGCTTAAATTCCTATATTTTCGTAAATAAGGCCCTGTTTGGATGATTTTCACAAAAAATAGGATCAAAAGTATTTTTGAATTAATATATGCATAGTATAATGGGGAAAACAACTAAATATTTTTACTTAAATTCCTATATTTTCGTAAATAAGGCCCTCTTTGGATATTTTTTACAAAAAAAATCAAAAACAATTATGAATTAATGTATGTATATTATAATGTAAGAAACAAATGAATATTTTTGATTGAACATTTCCGTTAAATAAGGGCCTGGCACATAAAACAAGATAAATGATTTTCAAAAAAAAAAAACGAAAAATCTATACCATTCTGTCAATTTTGACACAACAAAAACACTTATTATTTTCTCAGCATAATTTTTTTGTTTTTGAAGGATGAAAAGAGCGAGATATTATCATAATTCTATATCAGCTATTCAATAAAAATAGATTCACATTATTTTGGGGAAATATTGTTTTTTATTTACGAACTCCATATTTACATAAAGTATTTACAGTTTTATCTTTCAAGTTTCCAAAAATGGTGTAGAGGCTCATGGATTTAATTTTTCCGTATAGGCCGAAGGACGCAGGAAAAATTAATCTGGGAGGAACACCATTTTGGAAACTTGAAAGATAAAAATGTTTAGAAAAAACTCTAATTTATTGATCGATTAAAAGCATCTATACTTAAATCAAAAATCTGTCAGTAATTTGACATGCAGAACAAACATAATTCCTCAGTCTAATTTTTCAGGTTTTGAATGGATAAAAAGAGAGAGATATATAGAGGTTATTGTTAATATTAAAATAAAATTTATTATTGAGTAGATATTGGTACAAACACTTAAATCTAAAAAAAAATATCTTCAAAATTTATCATTTTACACCTAGCTAAACTTTGCAAATTAGGAATTTCAACAAACTAATATTTCTGAAATTAAGACCAGCTTTTTACAAGATTTTTTGAGCTAATTAAATCATTCCTTTTTCAAAACTATGTGTGTGTTTGAAATTTAAAAAGAGTCTTTATGATTTAACGAATTAGTACTTCATCAAACTGAATAAAATCTAACCGCAAAAGAAGAAGCATAACTTCTCTATGTGTTGAGGATTTTCCTTAATAATACTGAATATTCTCGAAAACATTTGATATTCTCAAACATATATTTCTAAAATTAACACCTTTAGCTCTACGAGATATTTTAATTTTTCGCGAGCTTGTACATAACCGAGTAATTTTTACTGATTATTTCAAATCCTGCTAATTTTAAAAAAAGCTTGAGAGCCTTTCGTGAAACATTCTAATTTATTGTTCGAACATTTGAGGATCTTGGATGCTTTAAAAAAATCTTTTCTCTCTCACCTACATAAAATTAAAAAAATTATCAGTTTTGACAGAGCAAACACTCAGTCTATAATTTTAGGTTTTTGAACGTAGGATAAGAGAGAGGTAGGTTGTTAGTATTCGCTTTTTATTTGTTTAAAAAATTGGGGAAAAATTTCTGTCAGATTAAAAAATTGTCTTTTTTTAAATTTTTTATTATTAACGGCCGAAATCTTACAAAAACCAAAAATCTTCAAATCCTCTACTTAGTAGGTACAGTTAGCAAAATATTATTACCTGATGATTATGGGTTAGGAGATCTCTTACAAGTACATTTTATTCACGAACATCGAATATTGTGCGTGATAAACTATTTTGTTTGTGAAGAAACTTTTACAATTATTTATACCGAGGAGAGAGGTTTTCTATACAACGACTTGGAAATGACCAGAATTTATAGAGAGGGAACGAAAAAACTTGTACCGACATTATTCGCTCGATAGAAGAGGGTTTTTCCCTACCTAAATCTTCACTTGAAGAATAATTTTTCTTTTAATCAGTGCATATTTTTGAGAAATATGAATAGTTTGACTAAAAACATGTTGTTTGCTAGTAAAAGTATTGATGAATATTTAATTATAAATTTAGAACCTTGGTATTATGAGACTCTAGAAGAAGTGTTTGCAGTTTTAAAGAAAATCGGTGAAATTAGAAAATGTTTCATTGCTGGTGGTTTTCCTTCTTTTATGTATGGAAGAACTAATAAATATTCCAATATAGACATTTTCATAGAAGGTGAATCTGATAAGAAGATGTATTTCGATTTATTAAAAATTATTAAGGAGAATGAGAGACAAAATAATATATTTGGAGAAATATTGGATTAAATAGTTTCCTTCTTAAGAGTGATAATTTGGACTTCAACATTACTTTCGCGAAAGATTTTCCAAACTGTCTCCATACCGAACAACTTGTTGTCAAAGTTATCAGCAAATTTGATATGGATATTTGTAAATCTGCTTTTTTTCTTAATCCCCAGGGAAAACAGTTATATATAAAGCTTAATCAAACTAAATCATTTCTTATGCATCGAAGATTATCAAAATACTTAAGACGTAGAACAGAAAGAATATTGCAGCCACAAACACTGAGTTTATTAGCCTTGTGTGAAACTTTAAAATCATAGATATAACAAGTACATATATTTTTTAATTTTCTAGGTTCAACTTTTTTAAATTTAATTTAAATCACAGATTGAAACTTAGTATTTGAAGTGTGATAATTTCTTTAGATTAACAAAAAAAGCAGTATTGTGGTTTCAAAATGCTATTCGAATTATGTAACAGAAATCTGCGTGATACATATATTGTTTTTCTTAACACGTATTTCTCAGTAGTTTAAAATCACTAGTTATTCTAAATAATATGTAAGTGTTTTATCGATATTTATTTTGCTAACTGTACTGCGTGGAGGATTTGAAGATTTTTGGTTTTTGTTAGATTTCGGCCGTTAATAATAAAAAATTTAAAAAAATTTAATCTATAGGTATGCCTAACAAAAATTTTTCCTCAAATTTTTAAACAAATAAAAAGCGAATACTAACAACCTACCTCTCTCTTATCCTACGTTCAAAAACCTGAGTGTTTGCTCTGTCAAAAGTGATAAAAGATTTTTTTAAAGCATCCAAGATCCTCAAATTTTCGAACAATAAATAAGAATGCTTCTCGAAAGGCTCTCAAGCTTTTATTAAAATTAACAGGATTTGAAATAATCAGTAAAAATTACTCAGTTATGTACAAGCTCGCGAAAAATTAAAATATCTCGTAGAGCTAAAGGTGTTAATTTTAGAAATATATGTTTGAGAATATCAAATGTTTTCGAGAATATTCAGTATAATTAAGGAAAATCCTCAACACATGGAGAAGTTATGCTTCTTCTTTTGCAGTTAGATTTTATTCAGTTTGAGAAATAAGTGTTTGATGAAGTACTAATTCGTAAAATCATAAAGACTCTTTTGAAATTTCAAACACACACACAGTTTTGAAAAAGGAATGCTTTAATTAGCTCAAAAAATCTTGTAAAAAGTTGGTCTTAATTTCAGAAATATTAGTTTGTTGAAATTCTTAATTTGCAAAGTTTATCTCTTGCTCCGTTATACTCCTGCTAGGTGTAAATTGATAAATTTTGGAGTTTTTTTTTAGATTTAAGTGTTTGTACCCATATCTACTCAATAATAAATTTTATTTTAATATTAACAATAACCTCTATATATCTCTCTCTTTTCATCCATTCAAAACCTGAAAAATAAGACTGAGGAATTATGTTTGTTTTGCATGTCAAATTACTGACAGATTTTTGATTTAAGTATAGATGCTTTTAATCGATCAATAAATTAGAGTTTTTACTAAACATTTTTATCTTTCAAGTTTCCAAAATGGTGTTCCTCCCAGATTAATTTTTCGTGCGTCCTTCGGCCTATACGGAAAAATTAAATCCATGAGCCTCTACACCATTTTTGGAAACTTGAAAGATAAAACTTTAAATACTTTATGTAAATATCGAGTTCGTAAATTAATAAATAATATTTCCCCAAAATAATGTGAATCTATTTTTATTGAATAGCTGATATAGAATTATGATAATATCTCTCTCTTTTCATCCTTCAAAAACAAAAAAAATATGCTGAGAAAATAATAAGTGTTTTTGTTGTGTCAAAATTGACAGAATGGTAAGTAGACTTTTTTTTGAAAAACATTTATCTTATTTTATGTGCAAGGCCCTTATTTAACGGAAATGTTCAATCAAAAATATTTGTTTCTGAAATTATAATATACATATATTAATTCATAATTGTTTTTGATCAGATTTTTTTTGTAAAAAAATATCCAAAGAGGGCCTTATTTACGAGAATATAGGAATTTAAGTAAAAATATTTAGTTGTTTTCCCCATTATACTATGCATATATTAATTCAAAAATACTTTTGATCCTATTTTTTGTGAAAATCATCCAAATAGGGCCTTATTTACGAAAATATAGGAATTTAAGCAAAAATATTCATTTTTTCCCCATTATAATATGTAAATACTGAAAAACAATCTTTGACAGAATGGTTTGAGTATGAAGTAGTTATATTTTATACAAAAATTACTGCATCCAACCTTTTTTTTTACAACATTTCACTAGAATTTTCAATTCTTTGTTCTATCAGAAGGTTTTACAAATATACACACACCTTTCCACACTTTTAATGAGTGATTTTCTCCAAAACTATTTCACTTTGCAGATAAATAATGCAGACAGACAACGTTTTTAGTGTATGACTGAACTTAAATAAAACACATTCTGCTACGAATATGGTTAGCAGATATCAGTATAACAGGAAGTCTCTCTCTGATAAGAACGACATTCAAATAAGTGCATAAAATAGGTTTATTAATATTTTATTACATATACACTAATATACAGTGAAATCGAGAAATTAAGCATTTTCTTGATTCTATATGTGTAGTATGATAAACTTTCAAAAATCCGGCGATGAAGGAAGTGTTTCTTTACATTTTAGTAATTCTATTCTTGAAATCTACGTATGGATTTTTATGGAATTTTCACAAAAACAGAAGAATTTCTTGCAGTCCATACACCATTCAGTTTCTGCTGGATATGCTGTGTATTTCTTGATTTCACTGTAAACAGATTGGATCATGCTCGACTCTCCATATTACCAGGGAGGCTGAGGGTTGATATTTTCTGCAAAAGATGAAATGGAACTGTTAGATTTATTTCAACCTGAATAAAAACTTGAAAAACTATCTGTAGCTCTCTATTTTAAAAACGAAATCGGTTTTATGGATCAGATTAATTTACTTCAACTTGAATAAAAACTGTCTTTCACTCTCTTCATTTAACTATTTTTTAAAAATGAAATCAGGGATATGTTTAATGAATTCAAAAATTTTCTAATAAAAAACAGAAAACAACAGTTGAGAAACATTTTTAAACTTACCAATTATTTTCTCCAAATTCGAAGCCTTTTGGTTTGCCTAGATACTTCAGTGTTGGATTTTCCTTCCCCATTATGAAACTTATTTCCTCATCGGTTAAACAAAAACCTTTAGGAAGAAAGACAATATGCGTTTCAAGCTCTGCCATTATGGTTTCGCCGTATTGTGTCTTGGTTCTTCTTAGATCAACTATCGGATATGCCTTCTCCGTTTTCATATCTTCTCTTCCCAATATTGGCTTCACTTTACATTTAGAATTGATTTGTTCGATGGATTAATTTTTTGATGAAGGCATTTTTTTTTCGTATTGACTGTCAAATAGACAAACTGTGAATGACAAGTTCTTCAAATCCTCTGCCTGTATTTATACAGACCAGTGTGTGATAATTTTGATAAATACTTGTGGGAATATGGTCTTTGAAGCCACACATCAAAATATGTTTTGCCTTGTATAATTTTCGGTATCGTCTTTTGGTTGTATTCCAATATATGGAAAAGCCACGATAAATATATTTTTTAGCGCAATGTATAATAACATAAAGGAATATCTTGTATTTTTCCTCCCTATACACCATAAGAACTTAATCTAACTATTTACCCTACACAAGTTCCATTGATAAATATACATTTTTCTTCGTGAAAAATTATTTCCTACGAAAACTTCTACATGGAACGTTATCGAAATTATATCATATCATTTACTAAAACCTAAAAATAATAAATAACTCTTATCTCCTGTGAAGGTGGTTTCATGCAATCCATATAGTTGTTTTAAATTAAATATTAATAATATATTATCAATCCGTAATTCCTCACCTCTTCATGGTATAATAATGAGACATAGAAAAACAGACCCCCTGGAAAAATGGCCTTTCTAATGAAACCAAACTTGTCCGATAAATACCCTCTAAAAACTTCCCTCAAGTTTCGCAATCGACGGCGAAGTAGCGACCTCCGAGCCGGAAAGGTCCGAGTCGAAGGGAGTCGATAAGAGTCGAAGCTGAAGAGAGTCGAAGAAGGTCCGAAGAGAGCTGAAGCTCCCGAGCTCTGGTCGTTAGAGCTCCGTGACTCTAGCGCCGCCGGGACCTCGGTGCTACTGCGCATGCTGATATGGCGCCATGCTGACTGTCCTGTGTTCCGTGTCACTGTCATCTGTCACTGCCTCATGCCCTATGCTGACATGGCATCATACGTCACTCTGCGATCTGCCACTGTCATCTGTCACTCTGCGATGCTGCCATGTCTCAATTCCCCATGTTGACTGTCTCTGTGTTCCGTGTCACATCTGTCTCTGTGTTCCGTGTCACATCTGTCACTGTGTTCCGTGTTACTGTCACTACCCTGTTCTCAGTTTGTGTTCTGTGGTTGACATTTCCCCCGCTTTCAAGATGGCGCAGCTGTCAAATTTCAATTTCCCGCTGAGGGGCCTGGCTGACCCGAGAGCGAGGATGCTACTGCGCATGTCCGATTAAGCCAATTTCGCTATTTTTGACCTTAGAATTCCTTATGTGAAATTACATGTAAAATTGATCCTAGCTCATTTACTGTACTTCTAAAAATAAATAAGCAAACACATATTTCATGATTTTCTGAAAATAAGGGGACTCAAATTACGAAAATATTGTTTATTTTGAAGTTCATTGTAGGGAATTCCGGTGACTTACTCAGGTGAAGTCGCGGGCGTTTGCTAGTTTTCAATAATAAAGAATCAAGGATAAACATGACGATTCAAATTTCAAATTTATTAACCTACATAACTCTAATATACCTTTATTAGTCTAATATAAGAATAAAAATTCTAGGATCAAAACTATGCAGATAATTTTGATTCAAAGATAAAAAATCGGAAATAAAAATACAAATAAGTTACCTATATATATTAAATTTTCGAGTATTTTCTACCATAATATCAATGGAATGGAAAGCAACAGAATTTCAAAATATTTGACTGTTCAAATGATTTGAAAATATAAAAATAATTTTCTGAATTTGAATTTTATTACAAATAAAACAAATCATTTATTTACAACTGCAATTACCTGTGCCATATAGTATATATTTCTGTGGCTATGAATTTCTTTGCGAATAGTTTTCTTTTTGAAAATTTTGATTATTAATCTGTATTATGTAATTTAATAGCAAAACGGGGTGCCATAGGTTCAGGAGGTGCAAAATGTTTTTTGACAGACTTTGAAAAACGAGGAGGTATACAATTCAATTTTGTGTTTGTTTTTTCTTATGTATGCATGTTTGCGCGTTTGGCTTATTAAACTCCGATTATGATGATTCTGCTTTTATTCGAATGAATCTAATTGAAAATTAACTCTAAAAAAATTTTGAATCCAGTATTATTTCCCCCCAAAAATCACCTCCAAATGTGGGTAAGGGGTAATTTTTTAAAAAATCGGAAATCTAGGATAGCCCAATTGTAGAAACTTAATTCGGAAACCTTTTATCTGGAATGTTTCCAAAGACTTCAAAGGTTTCCGAGTTAGAGACTTTAGTACGGTGTAGTTATCGAAAAATGTATAGTATCATTCTGTTGACACTCAAAAATGTGAAACAAATATTTTTTTACAAAAAACAAGGACTGACTTTCAGAGGAGACATTAAAAAATACAAAATAATATTTATTCTATTGGTACAGGTACTTTAGAAGTTGCCAAGAGTATCTACCTGCAACTGATATGTATATACTTCATCTCTTGCACAACTTCAAAATTACCAGTACCAAAAGAATGAATGTTATTTTGTATATTTTAGAGTCTCAACGTATAAAAACCGTCCTTGTTTTTGTAAAAAAATTATCTTGGTGAAATTTGAAGATGGAGTTCAGTTTGTTGTGATGAAAGAAAAATTTCTATAGAAACGATGTTGAGTTTTTTATGCTCCCTGGCCTGTGGTAAAACTCAACATAATAGTCGATGGCCCCCATTTGTTAGATATAGTTAAACCAGTAGGTACTCTATTTTTAACCCCTGTCTATTAAAAAATATGTCGACTATTTCATATTAGCCATACCTCAAGATGGTAATCGAAGAAAAATTGTACATTTTCAATTCTTTTGATCCGTTTCATTCAATTTGCAATTATTGAGGTTGAAAATAATTCTGATAGAATTATATAGAAAAACTGGTGCATCAGGATGATTTTTGAACTATTTTATACCTAAAAACTATTACTGCCATAATGGAATTTTTACAGAAAGGACTATTTCCTAAGATTTTGAAACAATAATTCTCCTCGTACTTCTTATCTTATCATTTCGTAATATATTTTGTGAGACAATATAATTTATAATCTTTGAAATCCAAATGCACACGAAATTAATATGTGGGGGTTTTGTGGTCGAAAATTATGTTTCTTGCCAAAATTCTACAGACTTATACAGATTCCTAAAACGAAGAACTTGGCTACCATGTCATATAGACAATATACAAATCAGGGTAGGTAGGTGGTAAACGTATTCCACAACGCCTACCTAAACTGCGCCAAAGTTATGCCTGGAAGAACAAGTTTTAAATTTTTAGGTCTTCAAATCAACCATTAAACATATAAAGCAGAATTTGTGTTTGGAGACAGTCCCCAAAAGCACCGCTGGATATATAATTGCTATGAGGACCGTGTCCTCAAAACGACCCTTACACACACACACACACACACATATATATATATATATATATATATATATATATATATATATATATATATATATATATATATATATATATATATGGTTAGAAACCAGCCGGCGATTCTTCTTATTTTGATATTTATAACGAAAGCCGCTGCCGGTCAACGGGAACATCAACTGACGACGTAATTCTCATATATTTTTATTGCTCAAGGTTAGCGGAGGGTGGCTAAGGAATTTATAACCTGGCCGCATGAAAAAGGGAAAAGGAAGATACGTCGTCATACTGATATTCTCCTTGCTCGGGTGTACAGGCTACTTTCAAGCTGTTATATTTTGTGTAATAAAAATTACAGTAAATATACCTTAGTATTTTATTTTAGTTTCTATCATCAGAAGTAAGATCGTGCTTTCACGCCGTTAGTGGACTTTGAACTGATATTGTGGTGGTGAAAAACACTTTTGTTTGTGTGGCAACATTGAACTTGACGTAAGATGTTCAATGACATACCGTCATGCAGCCTCCTGCTCTTCGTTCCACTGGAATGGCGTATTCTGTTTAGTTAATTGCGTTATGCATGCTGTTTTTCTAGCAAAATCAGGTACGAACTTTCGAAAATATCCTGCAAGGCCCATGAACTGACGAACTTGTTTGATATTCTCGGGTACCGGGGACTCCAGCAGTGCTTGTATCTTCGATCTTCCCGGTCTGATACCGTCAACAGAAATTTCCCTTCCAAGATATTCCAAGGTAGGTTGAAGAAATCGACATTTCTGAATATTCAATGAAAACACGGCAGTACTAAGTGCTTCTAGGACAAGGCGTAAATGGGCTAGGCCTTCCTTTGGTGTATGACTAGGGATCAAAATGTCATCCATGTAGACCAAAGCAACAGAATCTTTCAATTTTCCAAGAGCAAGATTAACTGCTCTTTGGTATACGGCTGGGGCATTAGCGAGGCCAAAAGGCATTCTTAAATATTCGAAATGCCCTTCGGGGGTAATGAATGCGGTTTTCTGGATCGATTCCTCATGAATCGGTATCTGGTGGAACCCCGAAGCCATATCTAACGAGGTAAAATACCGGCCCCGTCCAAATCTATCCAATTGGTCCTCGATGAGTGGCAAAGGATATCTGTCTTTAATAGTCACTCGATTAAGCTCTCGGAAATCTACACACATACGATGAGCTCCTTTTCTCTTCTTCACCAGTAAGATAGGGCTGGCAAATGGAGATTCACTAGGTCGTACAATGTGATTTTCTAACAAATCAATTATTTCACGAACAACCTCTTTTTCACTAGCCGACAATCGATATGGAGAACGATTAATCACGACATCTTTTTCTAGACGGATCTTCAAAGTGACATTGTTAACTGCACCTACCCTGTTTCCAGTTGTAATCATACCACTGAAGTCATCTAATACTTCTTCAAGTTTATTTTTGAATTCTGGAGGAACAACAATATCAAATGTATCAGAAACAAAAGTGTCCAAAATCCTATTTACTCCCGGCAATTGTCGACGTTCTATTCGAGAACCTTGATAATCGGTGATAGTGATCAAGCTTGAATCCTCGAGGATATCTCGTCTAATCAAAACATCATAATCAACACATATATCAGAAGCAAAAAAGTATGTTATGGGGATTTGAATCCCAGAAATCTTTGTCAGATCCGTAAACTTTTTAGTGGCAGTAATGGTTGCATTGGCAATTCCTTTAAGCACCATTTTACAAGAGATGACCTTTTCTCCAAACAAATGAAGGAATTTTTCAGACATTAAGGATAAGTCTGCTCCTGTGTCAACAAGAGCCCAAAATCGATGATTATTGACAACTATTTCGGTAGCACCAACAGATTTTCTGGTGGAGCAAAAATTAATGCTGCGACGTTTATCTATTGCAGCTTTCAGAAAGCATTTCGAAGCATTATGACCCCGTTTGGCACAAAAACCACAAACTTCGTCATTGCTGTAGGAGGTTGAAGGCAAAACATGACTAGAAGGTGTCGTGTTAGTTTCAGTTTTACTCCTCTTACTTCGGCAATTAGCTTTAATATGCCCTGTTTTGCCACACTGATAACATTGTTTGTTGTTTTCCGAGATGTAGTGCTGTCAGTCGTAAGAAATTTCCTTTTCGATAAATTGCGTTCATCCATACTTAATTTTTGATGTCCATTATTATCACTACTCGAGGGTTTAGAGAATGATGATAAAAATATAAGTAAATCGGAAATGGTTTGACAATTGCTGTTCGTGGCTGCGTTTCGCACATCTAGCTCAGAAATGCCGTAAATTACTAGTTCGACCAGGTCAGCCTCAGACCACTTAGCACGTATATTTTTCAGCATGTTTGTCTTTTCGTGAACATAAGTTTCATAGGTGTTAACATTCGAACTAGCGAAATTAACTGCTTCTTCTAACAACCGCCCGAGGAAAAGCTTCCACAAATTCTCTTCTATATGTATCCCAGTCCCTGCTGTCTAGATCCCATCGTTCGAACCATCTTTTTGAGTCGTTTAATAAAAAGCGACCAATTTTCGCCAAAATTTGTACATCCGATAATCCGATCTCATTTTTAATATGATCAATGTGACTTACCCATTTGCGGGAATCATTATTTTCTGGTCTAAAATATGGCAAATCTACCTGCTCACTTGATTTCTGGGACTGTAAGGCTCTTACTAGTTCCAGTAAAATTGCGTTAGTGGGAGCCTCACTATCACTAGACGCCATTGTTAATTGTTTTTATTTGAGTCTTAACAGTTCAATGTTGTCACACAAACAAAAGTGTTTTTCACCACCACAATATCAGTTCAAAGTCCACTAACGGCGTGAAAGCACGATCTCACTTCTGATGATAGAAACTAAAATAAAATACTAAGGTATATTTACTGTAATTATTATTACACAAAATATAACATATATATATATATATATATATATATATATATATATATATATATATATATATATATATATATATATATATATATATATATATATATATATATGTATACATATATATATATATATATATATATATATATATATATATATATATATATATGTATATATATATATTGTTAGAAACCAGCCGGTTCTTCTTATTTTGATATTTATAACGAAAGCCGCTGCCGGTCAACGGGAACATCAACTGACGACGTAATTCTCATATATTTTTATTGCTCAAGGTTAGCGGAGGGTGGCTAAGGACTTTATTACCTGGCCGCATGAAAAAGGGAAAAGGAAGATACGTCGTCATACTATTCTCCGTGCTCGGGTGTACAGGCTGCTTTCAAGCTGTTATATTTTGTGTAATAAAAAATAGAGTAAATATACCTTTTATTTTATTTTAGTTTCTATCAATATATATTTATAAGATTTTAAGTTTCTCGGGTATTATGATTCTTGGTTATGGTTTAGGATAAATGAATCATCTCTTTAAGGCATAAAATACCTTTAATTTTTTATATATACGATTCGACGAGAGAACCCTCGTCTTCATCAGGTATATAAAAAAAGATTTAATCTTCAGACAAAAATAGTTCATAGGAAGTATTGATGTTAATATTCATTGTTCTAAAAATTTTAGTAAATTGCTGTTGTTTAAAACATGATCCCTTATTTTGACAATTGGAGAAATTATTTCCATCCTAGTTTTTATGGAAACTAATGTCTTGTTGTTATTCGTTTATCATAATATGCTAAGAGAACCCATGTACCTAGATATGTCTTAGTAGAGTACTCTACAAATATTTATCCGCACAAAAATGTTATTTTAAAAGAGATATTGCCAATCAAAAATATCAAAAATAATGATGTAGTATCTTTAAAGAAACATACGTTCATTTTAAAGTAGAATTCAAAACTGAAACAAAAACTAGCATGTTCCATTTGAAAAAAGTCTCATACAGCCCTGTTACAACGTAAATATTTTTGATCGAATGGAAATTATGAGAAACCTTATTTATAGGTATATAAGTTTCGAACTCAGAGACTTAATAGTCTCTGAGGATAATATATCAAACACGTGTTGTTGCAGAAATGAAAACTGTAATTAAACACACAATATAAAATACAACACCTATTTACAATTTCTATAACTATTATAATATCTGAACCAACACAATTGTCGGTTCTATGTTTAAAATTATAATTCACAAAGTAACGTAAAATATTCTGCTCTGTCATAAATATACGACTAACGCCAAAGAAGATATTTCTCTATCTTCTTTGCTAACGCTATCCAGCGACTCCCACTCCGTGGTGCCTGCGCGCTGTTTCTAACAGGTATCTCAGACCCAGTCACCTTTGGTCCCTTACGTGACCTCTAGGTGACCAAGTTTGATACGGCGTCAAACTTACATATATTTTCAAAATAATAATTTGAGTATTTTTCTAGTTACATCAAACCCTATGTGGTTCACAATGTATGACCATGGAATTCAAACATATTCGAGTTAAGAGGAGAACACAACAATTATGTTTTTGGATATTTATTTTGAAAGTCATTTTTCAAGCACATGCTGGTATCCGAAATTTTAGTAGGAGAAAGAAAAACAGTGTTGGCTCCTAGATAGCGGACGAGTCTTGTGATTATGGTCAATTTAAATATGAAAAAATCCAATATGGCGCCCATAACAAAAACTGAAGTTAGTATATTATTCTCGGAGCTCATTAGAAAAAAACTAAAAAGTACACAGTTCGAAAGAATAAACAAAGTTGAGGAAGAAGTGTTTGAAAAGTTTCTTGATAAATCTAAAAATAAAAAAGTTACAGCAATATTTCTGAATAGATGATTTTTGAATTGTTTCGATAACTTCGGAACTACTCGGAATTCGCTCATTTTTACGGTGTCATGTTAATGAGCTCGAAATTCGGCACGAATTTACCCATTTAGCCGACTGTCTATCTCCACGATTAACAAAGATAGCAATATACATATTCATTGAAATCACATGTTTTCTGATCTCATTGTAGTGAAGTATAAAAGAATATGCTCTATATATATTTTTGAATTAATTCAGCTAGTAATAGTAGATATATAATAAATCTATCTACAAGGTCTATTGACCCTCATAAGCTGTGCGAAAGAGCAGAGTTTGAGGAAGCAGAAAAAGAGGTGTTTGGTGGAAGCGAGCATCTTGGCGCCAAGATTATTTCCTTTTCGGATCAATACCACAGCTTACACAAAAGCTGTGTCAATACTTTTTGATATAATTAAAAAGGGAAGATAGATAGATACCTACATCAAACAGGAATAGATATTCGCGAATTCTCAAGAATGTATGTCTCCTTTAATAAAATGACTATAATTAAATGATTATCTTTGATGATAGCAATGATGCATCTAATTTAAATATCCTCCCTATTTATAGATCTTTACCTTATACACATAGGTGGTGGGGATGGTTATGGGTCGATGTTATGGTTATGTTTAAGAGCTACTAGGACTCATTGTATAGATAAGCTCACTAGTAAGTTAGTTAATATTCTTAGAGGGTATAATGTTATTATTGCAAAAAAGCGCACACAACCAAAACCGACATTTCTGGATGTCGGTGAAACTTTGCGCCAAGTAGGTACACGTTTTGAGTTACTCTGGAATTAAATACAAACATTTTTGAGATCAAATGAAATGCCAAGATATTAATAGAATATGAGTAACTATTACCATGCTGGGTGATAATTTAAGAAATATTGTATAACCAATTTCAATTTATCTAAAATAACTATTTTCATAAAATAAAAACGAAATAAATAATTGTTTCTGAACCAATTTTCAATAAATTTAAAAATAACATTTATTCAGAAAAAAAAGATCAGACTTGGCCTAATTTTTAACTCTCCTACCGCTACCATAGTAACTTATGTAAGGAAAGTATTGTATTCGCATACAATGTTCGGTGTCGAAATTTCAACAAATGTTATTGCTCGCCGGTGGCACTGAATGAGAATCCAATATCCGAAAATCTTGTTTTGCTCAAGACTGTAGCGTGAAAACGGCTCAAAGGATTTTGATTAACTTTTTTACAATATTTTTCTGATCGCCCTTGAACAACCTGACAAAATGCCATCTCTCAAAAAGTAAAACAGGAAAAAGTTATGCTCACTTAAAATTCCATATTTTCTACCTGTTTATTCATATCCTGGCTAAACGGTTAGTCCCGGGTTATCCTTTTAACAATAGCAATAGCCGCGAATGTTCTTATGACAAAGGACAGAGCACCACATTCTAATTTTTCACACAGTATTCTTATCATATTGTATTATTTCTATGACTTGAGCAAGCTTGAAACGGATTATTGTTTTAAGTCAGAAGTTAACTAAAATTGGGCCAAGTCTGAATAAATATTTTTTTAAGTTTATTGAAAATAGTTACTTTAGATAAATTGAAATTGATTATAGAATGTTTCTTAGATTATCACACAAAATGATTATAGTTACTCATATTTTATTAATATGTTGGCATTTCATTTGATTTAAAAAAAATGTATTTAATTCCAGAGTAACTTAAAACGTGCAACTACTTGGCGCAAAGTTTTACCGACATCCAGAAATGTCGGTTTTGATGGTATTTCAATTTTTGTGGTTTTAATTTTAAATATATTATATTCTTTACAGAAAAGTTATTTTCTTTGTTATGTACATATATTATAAGGGCTATCTGTCGATATGGTATTATTACCATTACTGTTATTAACAGTAAACCAAACCACTACGATTCATCAATAAAACAGTACCTATTTGTAAAAAATTTTGATTAGAATATATTAGTTTTGTATCAAAATTGTGGCCTCCTCTACCACTTCTAGCAACGCCAATCCCAACATGTAATTAATAATTTATTAGAGATTCGGAATTTTTCGGTCAATGAATTTGTTTCATGTATAAAAAATCAAAATAGTTATAAAAGTGTCATTTTCCCGTTTCTTTAGTACCTAATGAAGATGCATTTTTTAATGTTGAGACAGCGGTAGTGGCAGTCGTCGTATTGGTCGAGGACAATACATCATCAACCAATACTTTTATTAAATAATAATAACAATAAAAATAATTATTTCCATAGTTTTTTATTTCATTCCTTACATGCAAGTTATTCTTCAAAACCCTATTTAATCAAAACTAACAAAATATACTTATACCTATTTTAATTCTATGAATTTCAATAGATTCAAGATTCTTCCATTTCAAAGCTGTCAATTTAAATTTAATATCAGAGCTATATAATATATGTCATCAGTCAATGTTATATTCCTATATTGACTCCGTATATCTGTCGAATTTCCAAGGCCAATTTAAGCCTGGCCAGGCTAATGGTTTGTATTTACGAACCAGCTGCTGATGTAGTATCCCTTTACATAAATATTCCTACAGATTTAGCTATAAAAATTATCGCAAATAATCTAACGAAACTGAACAAAACAATACAATTAATTTTCTAGATTTAGCATTAATACATAATCAAAACAATATACGCACTAAATTGTACACTAAAGATACTTGGTCATTTAAAAAAAATATAAATAATGACATTTGTCATTGATGACTATGAAATCTTTTCTGTTTTTAGCTGATTTATTCTAAATTCACGACTTTTGCCCTGAAGAAGAGAATAAACATTCTCGAAAGCTCGGCTTAATTCAAAGAATTTTATTCATTACATGACTGCATCCCCAAGAACATCTTTTTATTTAATATAGAAACAGTCAAGAATATAAAATTAATATATATATATATATATATATATATATATATATATATATATATATATATATAAAGAAAACTATAATTCAGTATTACTGAGATAGATATAATATCAAAATGAGAATGCTATTCACCTTTATGCTTTTATTTCATCAGATACAGTCATCCACTAGAAGCGGGTCACGCGATTTCAAGCTTATTTGCTTTCGTCAGCGCCACATAAGTGGAAGCTGTATCCGATGAAACAAAATAACATATATATATATATATATATATATGAAGATGCAATGTTGAACCTGATTGGAAAAATATATAACTCCATGGACAAAAGTAAACCATGTCTATGCATCTTTGACGACTTGGCCAAAGCATTCGACACAGTCAGCCATCGAGAACTTCTTCAAACACTCGAAACTGTTGGTTTCCGGAGAAAGTCACTAAAACTAATGGAAAGCTATCTTAGTGATAGAAAGCAAATAGTCAATATTGATGGCATTATAAGTTCAGAAAGAGTTCTGGAATACGGTGTACCACAAGGTACTGTGTTGGGGCCTATTCTATTCAATTTATATATAAATGAATTATTTGAAACAACAACACAAGGCAGCATCATGAGTTTTGCTGATGATACTGCGATTTCCTGTGAAGACTATTCCTTTTTTTTTCTATTTATTTGTTATGTATAGGTATACTGCCTTAACTTTTCCACTCTTTTAAAGTACCTATATTTTATTTGTACATACGTTCTACTTTTTCTCTACCTACAACATTTTGTTTTTTAATTTTGATGTAATAAAGAAAGTTTATAGAAAATTATATTTTATTTTACCTGCTCCTCTCGGCCGAAAATACTTATAAGATAAGGACGAACCCTTAAACCTCCGGCCGAATTTACATGTCCCCTTTAATTACCTGTACTGATTCCGGTCGAAATTTCATCCGCCCACCTGGAGTATGTTGATATATTACCACAGTGAAAACTTTGGGTCTTACATCCTTTTTCACAAATCAAGTTAAACTCGCATATAAAAAAGGTGATAAATATATTCTTATTGGTTTAAATATAATACAATATAACAGCTATACAAATTCTTCTTTTATGACATCCTAATATCATTGTTGAACATATTAGAATTCCTTAGTGGTATAACTAACAAAGATCTTTCATTTATATATAAATTTATATGGAACACCTGCTATACAGGTATAAAAAAGATGACAATGTTGGGATGCTTTAAGCTTCTCATAATAATAATAAAGTCGAGCATATAGCATATAGTCATTTGTATATGGATATACAAGTAGTATAGTAGAGCGGGGACTTAGATATGTAGAAAGAGGGAATATAGAATAAAACTCAATATTTCAGTAAATATATTTATTTATTTATCAACACTTAAAATTCAGTTGATTGTAAAATATATATAAATAAGTCAGGTTGATTATAAAAAATACAAATAACAAAATCCTTTATATTATGAATAACGAACAGAACCATCTAATGCATTTTATGATAAAAGTGTATCATGTAAAATGAATGCATACACCTTCGTATTGTAACGTTTAACCCTGTGCTAAACGTTGTGGGGTGAGTTCACTTGCGTAGCACTCAAAATTCGCAGATTGCTTTCAATGATTTATTTTCAAACACACTGTACACGGCTTTCTGTTGTAGTACAACTGTCACTACTTGTCACTTTGACTATCGCGTTCCAACTACTTTAGAGTTATGTTTCCAATTGACTGATACCATAAACTGACCCTGTTCCGTGATCGACACGGCTTTATATACCTGAATCATAACATGACATTCATCGAGAATGTTCTGTGATTTTCTAGACGCACATAATAATGTTCTAGAGCCTTGTCAAACCGATAATAATATGACAAATTGTACCTCACATATAGTTTCTGGAAGGATCGAGAATAAATCTACTATAATTCCAGAACTACAAAATGAAATATACATGCAACAACTATTGTAAGCAAGGAATCAGAACAAATACAAACTAAAAGAAATAATAACAGTAAGTACATGATAAACTACCCACGTAACACTGCCCCCTTCTTAGCTTTGATCGTCCCGATCAAATGTCACCTCAGTCCCTTTGTACAGTGAAAGTCTGTCGATATGAACCACTTTCATTTTACTGCGTCGGGATTTCTGAATTCTATATACCACATCGTTTATCCTCTTCATAACGGTATATGGTCCCTCCCATTGTTTGTCAAACTTTGGAGAACGACCTCTTCGTCTTTGTGGATTGTACAACCACACTTTATCTCCAATTTTAAATTGTCCAGTTTCTGCACGAATATCATATCGGGCCTTCATTCGATCACTAGAAATCTTCAACTGTTTTCTAACCAGATTGTGTATTTCCTCGAGTCTTCGCCTCCAGCTCTGAATGTAGGCATCTACAGATGTGGGAGATTCGCTTGGTGAACCAAACAAGATGTCAGACGGAAGTTTCAGATTTCTACCAAGCACAATGCCAGCTGGGGATTCTTTCGTCGATTCATGAATGGAAGATCTATAGGCCAGTAGGAAGAGCGGTATACACTTATCCCAGTTTGTTTGGTGTTCATTGATTGCTGACCTCAAATAATTTTTTAGGGTTCTGTTAAATCTCTCTACCATTCCATCGAATTGTGGATGCAGTGGAGTTGTACGAGTTTTCTTAATCCCCATTAGGTTACACACACTCTGAAAGATTTCCGACTCAAAATTTCGACCTTGGTCCGAGTGAATCTCTAACGGCACACCAAACCGACTTATCCAATGTTCAATTAGGGCATCAACCACTGTTTTTGCCCCGTGATTTGGAATGGCGACTACCTCTGGCTATTTACTGAAATAATCCATGATGACCAAGAAATATTTATTTCCAGAGCTGCTTACTGGAAATGGCCCCGTAATATCGATGGCTATTCGCTCAAATGGGGCACCCACATTGTACTGCTGCATCCTATGGCGGGTTCTGGTATTTGGGCCTTTACTGGTAAAACAGGTATCGCATCGCCGACACCAGTCCTCTACGTCAGCAGGGCTTCCTAACCAGTAGAACCTCTCTCTAATCTTCGAAAAAGTTTTATTGAAACCTAAATGGCCACCACTTGCTCCACAATGAATCTCTTGCAGTACTTGTTTAATTCTTTTCCGTGGAAGAATTATTTGCAATTACTAAAGATTCCCAAAGTGACCAGTATCCTTTTATGACAGGAGACAAATCTGATATCTCCTGCCAAGTAGGTCTTACTCCATCCATTTTCCACCTCATCACTGGTCCAATATCATTATCATCCAGTTGATCTTGTTTGAGTACTTCCGAACTCCAGTTTGGGTCGCCATTTATCAAAGTTCGTTTGACTTTAAGAATTTCTGGCAAATTATTTTCAAGTCTTGAACAGTTTTTACAATCCTCTGCACAAGGTCGTATTGACAGTGCATCAGCGTTTCTGTGGTTAATACCAGGACGATGTTCAATTTTGAAGTCATATTCTTGAAGTTGTTGGAGCCAGCGCGCTATCTGACCTTCTGGGCTCTTGAAGTGGAACAGCCATTTAAGTGATGCGTGATCGGTCCGTAGAACAAATGTCTGACCGTATAAATATTTGTGGAAATGTCTTATTGCCTTGACTACAGCTAGTAACTCCTGCCGCGTCACACAGTAATTTTGTTCAGCCTTTGATAAACTCGTACTGTAATATGCTAGTACATACTCCTCTCCTTCTATTCTTTGAGATAAAATTGCCCCAGTTCCTGTTTTACTGGCATCAGTATCTAGGATAAATTCTCCTTCTCTCTGGGGATAAGCCAGAACAATAGAAGAGCACAAAGCACCTTTCAGATATTCGAAAGCATTCTGACATTCTGGAGTCCAATTGTAAGGTCTTTCCTTCTCAGTTAGTCGATGCAATGGACGGGCAATACTAGCAAAATTCTTTACGAACCGTCTGTAATATGAACACAGGCCTAAGAAACTTCGCAGTTCTGTTTTGTTCCTTGGTACAGGCCAATTATGAACCACGTCTGTCTTTTCTTTTGCGGATATTATGTGTCCCAAATACTTCAGTTCTTAGGAAAGCACATTTCTCGGGATTAAGTTTAAGATTTGCTTTTGAGAATCGTTGAAATACCTCTTCTAGATTTTTCAAGTGTCCCTCAAATGTCTTACTGAAAACGATTACATCATCAAGGTATACTAAACATTTCTTTCCAATGAGTCCACATAGTACTCTTTCCATCAATCTCTCAAAAGTCGCTGGAGCGTTGCACAATCCGAATGGCATTACAGTGAATTGCCACAGACCAGTATTGGCTGAGAATGCTGTCTTTTCTTTATCCTCAGGATGCATTTCGACTTGCCAATATCCACTTTTCAAGTCCAATGTAGAAAACCATTTCGCTCCTGACAACCAATCCAGTGTATCGTCTATTCTGGGAAGAGGATAACTGTCTTTTTTTGTGATTTCATTTAATTTTCTATAATCAACACAAAACCTAGTCGAGCCATCTTTTTTGTGACTAAGACCACCGGTGACAAACAAGGACTGTTCGAAGGTTCAATTACCTTTTGTTTCCTCATGTTATCTGTAAGTATTTCCATTTCATTTTGTTTTGCTAATGGTACCCTTCTTGGAATTTATTTTATTGGTTGTTGGTTGCCTGTGTTTATGCGATGTTGTACCATATTAGTCGTCCTAGATCTGTTTCCGAAAATGAAAATAGTTTTTTGTATTTCTCCCATAAATCACCAAATTTCGCCTTCTGTTGGTTAGGAAGTTGAGAAATGATTCTCTCTTTCTGCTCTCTTCCTTTCTGGCACATGTTTTTCCCTTGACTGCTTGAGATTTTGACAGATACTATAGGTTCCGCACAGGCAATTACTTCATTTTTCATTAAAACTCTAGGTTCTTCGGACAGATTTAAAACTCTCACCTTAATTGGATGCTCACTTGATGGATTGATTAATGCGTTTTCTATAATCATTTCCTTTGGCAGACATTCTGGATTACTTTCCAGTACCAGTGCCTCCTTGCACTTAGAACCTTCTATTTTAACATGGATGAGATTGTCAGACCATCCAGGTATCGTAATGGTCCTGTTTACCTTAATTTTTCTTATTCTAGATTCAGATGTTGACATAAACAACTCTTCTTCATTAACTTTGAGTATTCGGTCTTGAAGGTTCAGATTGAAGCCAAATTTATTCATGATGTCTAGCCCAAATAAAACTTCGTCCAAAATCTCGGCAACAAATACTCTATGTCTGAATTTTGATTTTCCCAGCTGAATATCTGCCTCGTGAGTATCAACCACGGGTATTGTCACTCCATTTGCAGTTTTAAGTATATAACTTCTATTGGGATGGTCAATTTTGCAAGCAGGAATAACATCAGCTCGCACAATGGTAGAACATGATCCAGTATCAATAACAATATTACAATCCTGACCGCATATTCTTCCTTTCACAACCAAGCTGGATCCTTCATGACTCAGTCGGGAAATTTTGATTTTTAATGATGTTGGGGCTGGTTGGAGTAAGCCAGTCTTCGCCTCGCAAAACTGGCTAACTGGAGTTTTCCTGCACATTGCTATTTTGAGGCTGTGGACAATTCTTCTTTATATGTCCTTCTTGTCCACAATTCCAACATAAAGTCTTAGTTCTTTGTTCATTTGTTTGCCCATCCAATTTTTGTAACATTTTAATAATGTGTTTTATGGAGTTACCATTGCCATACGACTTCTCTTGGGTTGAATTGACCCATCGTGTCTGTCGCAGTTTGAGATGACTTCTGGACGCCTGTTTAGCAGCTTCGTATTCAAGTGCACGTGCAAGGGCATCTTCAATTCTTGTAGGACTACTTAACCGAAGGGCTTGTTGCATTTCAATATCTCTTATACCATCAATGAATGTTTGTACTGTTAACCTATCAAGAAAGTCTTTTGGTGCTGTAGGATATGCCAGTCGAACGAGCCGGGCAACATCAATTTCATATTGTTGTAGTGTTTCTCCAGACCTTTGCTGTTTATTCTTTAACTGTGCTTGGTAAACTTGTTGTAGATGTTGGTCACCGTAACGCATTTCAAGTTGATCCACTAAAATCCCATACGAATGTTCGCCGCCAGTTAGGGTATTTAAGATTTCCAATGCATCACCACGTAGAGCCAAGATCAATGCGGTGGCTTTCTCTTCATCTGACCAACCACTAGCCAAAGCAGCAGCATCAAATTGCTTTTTATATGTAGACCAAGACTGTTTACCATCGAATTTTGGGGCTTCAATTTTTACTGGATTAACTACACCATTTTGAATTTCATTGGACGATCTTCTCAGAGGTACTTCAGCTTTAGTTTGCAACATCTTTTCTTCTATTAATTGAAATTTTTGATCAAAACTTTCTTGAACTTCTCTAATTTCTGTTCAACTTCTTCTTGAACTTTCTCTAATTTTTGGTCAACTTTCTCTAATTTCTGGTCAACTTCCTGTTTATCTTCTTGTCGCACTTTTTCTTGTTCTTCTAAGATTTGTCTTATTTTTGTTTGTTCTTCTTCTAAAATTTGTCTTATTTTTGCTTGATCTTCCTGTCTAATTCTTTCTTGTTCTTGTCTACTCTTTTCTTGATTTTCTAGGAATTGATTCATTTTTGTTTGGTCTTCCTGTCTAATTCTTTCTCGTTCTTCTTTTTCTTGTTGTCTAATTCTTTCTTGTTCTTCTTTTTCTTGTTGTCTAATTCTTTCTTGTTCTTCTTTTTCTTGTTGTCTAATTCTTTCTTGTTCTTCTTTTTCTTGTTTTCTAATTCTTTCTTGTTCTCCTTTTTCTTGTTGTCTAATTCTTTCTTGTTCTTCTTTATTATTTTTCAAGAATTGCATTATTTCTGCAAAATTTGCCATTTCGTCGTAATCTCTGGATCTGGTATTCACCATATATTCTCAGCAAAATGCGAAGATCCCTTTTTCTGACACCAATTGTAACGTTTAACCCTGTGCTAAACGTTGTGGGGTGAGTTCACTTGCGTAGCACTCAAAATTCGCAGATTGCTTTCAATGATTTATTTTCAAACACACTGTACACGGCTTTCTGTTGTAGTACAACTGTCACTACTTGTCACTTTGACTATCGCGTTCCAACTACTTTCGAGTTATGTTTCCGATTGACTGATACCATAAACTGACCCTGTTCCGTGATCGACACGGCTTTATATACCTGAATCATAACATGACATTCATCGAGAATGTTCTATGATTTTCTAGACGCACATAATAATGTTCTAGAGCCTTGTCAAACCGACAATAGTATGACAAATTGTACCTCACATACAGTTTCTGGAAGAATCGAGAATAAATCTACTATAATTCCAGAACTACAAAATGAAATATACATGCAACAACTATTGTAAGCAAGGAATCAAAACAAATACAAACTAAAATAAATAATAACAGTAAGTACATGATAAACTACCCACGTAACAGTATTCTTTGGAAATTTTCGTTTTCTTGTTTCAAACTCTATCTTTACCTCTACAGTAGATGATTTTGTAGCATTCGGTTGATGTGAGCAATCAATGATGAATAAAGGATTATTTTTGAATTGTTCAATATCCATGCAGCTCACTCTTATCCCTGTCATAGTAACTACGTTGAAAGTTTTCATAATCCATACAGGCATAAACAAGATGACGATGTTGGAATGCTTCAAGCTTGATGTATTTTTTTCACACATTTTCTCTAAAAGTCGAATATATATTTGTATATGGATATGCGAGTAGTATAGTAGAGTGGTGGGGAAGAAGATTTAATTCTTATAAAAAAGGATGGTTTTGTTGACGATAAATCAAACGTGAGAGATATCTTTCGATCAGTTGATAGAAATGTAGAATATCCAAGTGGTAATTCAGTCAGTGTATTTTTCTGTGGAAATAATATATTTCTAACGTAAGCTTTACTATGTCTCTTTCTAATGTAGATTTGGAAAAAATAATTCAGCGATTGCGCAAAATATAGAAATGTTTTAGCAAAAAACAATATAATCCCTTTATTATAATAAGCATGAGGGTTTACGCAACCCGATTCAGTAGATCCATTTCATTGACATTACAAGACAGTTTTGAAAAATAAATTAATCAAATCGTGGTTGCCTAGACGTATTTCTGATCAATTGAAGGATATTGATGTAGCTTGCATCAATGCATCTGGTGGTAAATATACACTAATATATTTGGGACAAAGTCCACAAATTTCATAGGGTGCAAAAACTCGAACCTTTGTAAAATTTGACTTTATTGAAAAGCTCTACTCGAAATCATGTTTTTTGTGTAAGTACAATAGTACATCACTAATAAGTGAAAGTGCCGTTTGAACATAATTCATATATTTTTTTTGTTTTGCTTTAGATCTATGAATATGTGGATGCAATACTGTAGCCAACAGTGGATATCCATTCAGCAATTGAGAGATTAAATTCATACCTGGATGCATTGAGATTTGATGCGTCACATGCGATGAATTATGATTTGAATGTTTGTTTCAAGTGAGAGTTGCTTCGATGGTATTTACATGAATGTGAGCAATATAATGTTGGTGTTGTCTTTTTGGGAAATTTACTGAAGGAGAAAGAATATCTCAACAATCTGTTGCCGTACCTACCTAATGACATCATCCACAAATATGCATTGGATTATGATGATAATAAAGATGAAGACGAAGACGATAACGAATTTGTTAATTAAGTTATTATAAAAATGTATTAAAACAAATTCATCAGAATAAAATTAATTATTTAATTAGTAAATACATTTATTTATCAAAATTAAAATTCAATTGATTTTAAAAATATATATAAATATAATTCAATTTGATTATAAAAATTATAAATATAATACAAGTTTCCTTAAGAATATTATGAACAATGAACATAATCTCTAATGTATCATGTAAAATTCGTGCATACACTTTCATATTCTTTGAAAAATTTTGTTTTCTTGTGTTTTGTAGTATTTGATTGATGGGATCATTCAATGATGAATACTCCTTCTATAATCGTACACAAAATCTGTCACATATTTGAGTGGAAGTTTTCCTTTGAATACATGATTAGATTCCTAGAGTCCCCATCTAGTTGTCAATAGCATATGCGAATGTGATTGTCCAAACGAGATCATGTTCATGAAATTATACCTGGATTCCGCACAACAACATTGATAAACTTGAAAGCATCACTTTGCCAACAAAAAATCAATTTTATGATCATTTGAATTTTGAGCATTTGTTCGATGCAGCTTATATGAGAGCTAAACGTGTTTGGAATCTATTTGAATGTAAGAGTTTGGGGGAATATTCTGATTTATATTTGAAATCAGATGTGTTGTTACTGAATGAACATAAATAAATCACAAATCTAGATATTATATCTGTGACAAATGATAGCGCCTACGGATAACTATATGAACTTGAAACAAGCTGTTAATAATGGGCAACTCAGAATATTGAAATTCAAACTGTTAACAGATCTGATGTAAGACTTTTAACACATTGGGAAAATATTCGTAAGACTATTGGAGCTAGTGCACTTATAGCTCGTCCAAATTTCAAGAGTTGTTCAATATTCTTCGAGAATTTTGTTGCTTTTCAAATGGGAAAAGTAAAAGTACATTATGATAAACCATTATATTTGGAACTTTGCATTCTGGAATTTTCTAAAACTGTAATGTATGATTTCTATTATGAGTGTATAAAATATGGAAATTGGAGACAATGCTTCTCTTTTGTACACAAACACAGATTCATTAATCTTGAAAGTGAATGCAAATACTTTATATGAAGTCGTTAGCGATAATGTGGGTAGATTTGATACATCCAACTATAGTGATAATAACAAATTCAATATTCCAGTAAGACCATCAGTCTTGGGTAATTTCAAGGATGAGTTTCCAAATGATACTTTGATTAGTTTTTATAGTACTAGTGCTAAAGCAAACTATGTAAAGTCACTTGAAAATGAAGTTAAAGTAGCTAAAGGTGTCAAAAAATCTTTAATAAGGAATCAACTATGAATTGACGACTATCGAAGAGTTGTTGAAAACGGTGGAAAGATATTCAGAAATATGAATTCATTCAGAAGCATATCACATGATATGTATACTGAATTGAGAAAAAAGTAGCCCTATCATTTAATGATGACAAATGATTCATTATACCCAATACATATTGGAGTCATTGGGATTTTCAATTGTATCAAAATGATCCTAATGAGAATATTCGTATTTGTAATGATATGTTACAATCATTCTCACAAACAGACTCCTACAGCAGGTTGGACTATTTACTTTATCTTTTGGATGCTGAATTGAATTTATTCAATATGTTTGTAATGCTCCAACATATATTTAATATCCCAAAACATATCAATTGGAAAATTCATATCCATTTCTATGTAATTTATTCCTTATTTACTTATTTTATTTACTTTTTTTGGTTTATTTTTTATTTTTTTATTTACTTTTTTTCGTGTTTCCTCATAAGATTATCATTGAATTTGAATCAATGTATTACAGTTTTTACCGTGTCTCAACCATGTTTGTACCATTTTTTAACCAAGTTACTTAAGAGTTTATAACTGAGTAAATTATTTCTCTTCCACATTTATCACTAACAAATACAATTTTTGACAGAAAACATAAATGTTTTTGTCTTTTTGATCCGCTCTAATATTTGGAGGAGTATTCTAATATTACATATTAGGTACCTATATTATTTTTCTTTTTTAACATAAATATAACTATAATAATGTATCTATATGTACATTAATCATTATCACATTGATCAAAAAAAATATATATATATATATATATATATATATATGTATATATATATATATATATATATATATATATATATATATATATATATATATATATCTGATGAGGATTTTATCCTTTAACTTATTATTTTATCTATATTAATGTTTTTAACAGTGAATTTGTCCTATTGTTGGTTTTTGTGTACTCAACTACGTGTTGATTATTCCTTGCTGCCTGATGATGATGCATTGATGCATTGAAACCGGTTGCACTATTAAAAGGAAATTTGAGAATTGATTTTTTTATTCATCCCTTTGAATCTTCTCATATATATATATATAAAATCTAGGTATTTTAGGGATTAGGGCTCAGGTTCAATGAATACGGAAAATATTTGGGAAATAAATGCAAATTTATTTCATGTCATAAAATGAGACGTTTCGACACACTATGTGGTCTTTTTCAATCAAATAAAATAAAATAAAAGTTAATTCTGTAATAAAAAATGATACATTTTAGCACAATAAATAACTTATTAAGAGATCACATACCTAGGACATATAAATAAAAAACCATTCTTGTGCAACCCAAAATAATAAAATTAAACCATATTCTGTTAAATTGATCTGTTTCTTAGTACATCTTTTTCTTCATGGTGATTTCGGGTGAATGTAACGAGATTTTATAATTTAATCGATTTATTTCGTAGTTGACTAACAGAGAATTGCTTGACAGACAAAGTAGCCAGATGTTAAGCCTCGTATCCATTTGTTGCTTTTGCCCGTTGCGTATCGCCGTCGCGTAGCTTGTTGTACGTAGAGGATACAGCGTCCGTTGCTTTGCTCCGTATCAAAATAGGATACGTTGGAACGCAACGATGTTGATCGGCCAATTGGCGGTTTTTCTCCGTCACATCAAAGGAATGATACGAATACGGGAATTTCACAATCTGGACAAGGTCTGTATCATTTCTGCGTTGCAAGAATGTGAAGTTTGTATTTACAGTTATAGAGTGTCATTAATTTGAGGTTGTTTATAAAATATATATAATAATGGAGTGGCCAAAAGAATTGGTGATTTCATTTATTGAAAAATATAAAGTAAAGGAAATACTGTGGGATCCGAAAAGCCCATTTTATTTCAATAAACTAAGAAAACAAGACGCATGGGAAGAGCTTGCACGAGAAATGGGGAAACCGACCGAGGAGTGCAAGAAAAAAATGGAATATTTGTTGGCAGCTCTTCGGCGAGAAAAAATGAAAATGATAAAGAGCAAAGGTACTGGAAAAGGTAAGCCAATATGTATTTTACAAATAGTTTAATGAATACACACACAATATATATATATATATTTTCCAGGTGTAGATGAGGTTTACAGTAGCTCATGGTTTGCCTTTGAGAACATGAAGTTCCTATGGGACAAAAACAAGCCCAGGTCCACTCTAAATACTGTAAGTTACGTACCCTTATTTTTTATTATGGTATTCGAGCAATGAATTGTATGTTAAGCTTATGTATAATCAATTTGCCAAGCCAGTCTACCCTCATTTGTAAAATAATCGGTTAGTTCGTTCCTTATATCAGACAGTGTGGACTTTGTTCTGCGTGCGACTCTTCTCAGAGGCCGAATTGAGCTGGTCGTGTTATTTTGTGCTCTCCAAGATCCATTAACTACAACACCATCTTCTTCGGTATCAAAGGTTCCTTGTGGAGTGTAAAGACCAGTTGAATTTCTTTGTCGACGCAAAAAGTTATGTAAGAGTGTAACCGTTAACACTACTAATGATGCTTTTTCTGGTTCCAATGCCATAGGTTTTCTTAACACACGAAAGACAGTAGAAAGGATTCCGAAAACATTTTCAACCACTCTACGTGCTCTACAAACCCTGTAGTTAAAAACTCTTTGTCTTGACCCTTTGGGATAGTAACCAGGGTAAACTTTCATCAAATTTTCTTCCATTGCAAAAGCTTCATCTCCTAGGAAAAAAAAAAGGTATTTCTCTTTGTCTTCCATCAAGAGGTATTGGTTCAGGGAGGTTTAAACTTTTTTCTTGCATGCGTTTGTACAACTGCGTGTTAGAAAAAACCCACCATCTGATATTCTTCCTTGGCAACCTACATCCACAAACAAGAAATTGTAGTTTGAATCAACTACAGAAAAGAGAACAATGCTAAAGAAACCTTTGTAATTGTAGTACTCGCTACCGCTTAACATGGGACACTGAAGTGCAACATGTTTACCGTCGAGACTTCCAATACAGTGAGGAAAGTTCCACTTAGCGTCAAATTCTTCTGCCACTTTCATCCACTGATGTGGTGTTTTCGGTATCTGAAACAAAATTTTATATGTATAGTCTATTATAATACCTCTTATATTAATTATATTTTTTTGTTTTTGCAGCTACCAACTGAAACAAGCAGCCAGGAAGAAACAGAACAAGAGCCAATTTTGTCTGAGGAATCCGGTCTGACAGAAACTTCTAATGAAACTATAACAAAAAGACAGCAGCCACTGAAAAAAGGGGTTCCAAGAGAAAACAACTGGAGAACCAAGACCAGCAGCGCCTTGATAGGGCATTTGAAATTCTAGAAAATTCTTCTAAGATTGGCGATGATTCACTCTGTTTTGGTAATCTGGTAGCATCAAAGTTGCGTCTTTATGACGAAAATACTCGCTGTGCTATTCAAACTGATATCATGAATATATTTCTACGTGCAAGCAGAGGCTACTACAACACACCACAATCTTCCTCTGTTACTTCTCCAGTGTTTCGCGATAATATAATTACTCAACATGATTCGCGCAATTGCAGCCTGGCCTCAACTCCATCCCATGAGTCCATTACTCTAGAGTATGCCTCATTAACAGAAGACACCGCGCAACCTCGTGATGCAATAATTATTGAGGAATTTAATGTTATAGAATAATATGAGTAAATAAATAAAAATAGTGCTACTTACCTGAATTTGATTTTTCAATGCCTCCACAAGTGCTTCGCATACTTCTGGGATGATTCTGCTTATTGATTGTTTCGAAATTTTGAATAAATACTGAAGACTGGTGAATGAGTCGCCGGTTGCTAAGAATCGCAGAGTAAGCGCCAGCCTTTCCTGAGCAGGAATCGCTTTACGAAAATTTGTGTCTTGTTTTGAAATTTTTTGTCCGATTAGGGTTAGCAGAAACTCGAAGTCGGTAGGATGCATTCTTGTAAAATTTTTATACAAGCCTCCGACATGCTGGAACCTCAAATCGAGTAATAAACTAGTACAACTATACTGTTCTCGACTAGAGAGCATTTTCGATATCCACCATCGCGGTGATTTTCGTTTTCTACTTCTCAGTGAAAAATGAATAAAAATATATGCTGCAGCAGTAATTTGCTGTAGAGTGCTCATGGCTGATTTTCGAATTTCAGCGTATCTGTAGATCCGTTCTGATACTGATACGAAGACGATACGGATCAAATAAATGTGCACTTCAACGTTGCGTATCAGTGAAAGATACGATACGAGTAACGCGACGGCGATACGCAACCGGCAAATGCAACAAATGGATACGAGGCTTTTTAGGTAGAGGAAATTGAGATTATTTATTTGACATTATAATTTTCTATTTATTGTTGTTGTGTTGGTGGGGGATAAGCTGCGTTCGTATTGGGCATATCATTATTCTATGATTATTCGAAATGAGGACATTTGGTATTCTTTGGTATTCAATGTTATTGTAAATTATGCTGAGATTTTTCAAATATTTTTTTGCATTGACTGTGTTTGGATTTTTCTTTATAAAAATCATTTCTAGCGTTTCGCGCTTTCGTCATATTTATGTCCCTTTATACTATTTTCTAAGTACTGGCTAGTTTGTCTCATTTTATGACATGAAATAAATGTGCATTTATTTCTCAAATATTTTCCGTATTCAATGAACCAGAGCCCTAAGCTCTATTCTTTGATCAATGTGATAACGATTAATGTACATATAGATACATTTTTATAGTTATATTTATGTTAAAAAAGAAAAATAATATAGGTACCTAATATGTAATATTAGAACACTCCTCCAAATATTAGAGCGGATCAAAAAGACAAAAACATTTATGTTTTCTGTCAAAAATTGTATTTGTTAGTGATAAATGTGGAAGAGAAATAATTTACTCAGTTATAAACTCGTAAGTAACTTGGTTAAAAAATGGTACAAACATGTTTAAAACACGGTAAAAACTCGGTAATACATTGATTCAAATTCAATGATAATCTTATGAGGAAACAAGAAAAATGTAAATAAAAAAATAAAAAATAAAGCAAAAAAGTAAATAAAATAAGTAAATAAGAAATAAATTACATAGAAATGGATATGAGTTTTCCAACTGATATGTTTTGGGATATTAAATATATGTTTGAGCATTAAAAACATATTGAATAAATTCAATTCAGCATCCAAAAGATAAAGAAATAGTCCAACCTGCTGTAGGAGTCTGTTTGTGAGAGTGATTGTAACATATCATTACAAATACGAATATTCTCATTTGTCATCATTAAATGATAGGGCTACTTTTTTTCTCAATTCAGTATACATATCTTGTGATATGCTACTGAATGAATTCATCTTTCTGAATATCTTTCCACAATTTTCAACAACTCTTCGATAGTCGTCAATTGATAGTTGATTCCTTATTAAAGATTTTTTGACACCTTTAGCTACTTTAACTTCATTTTCAAGTGACTGTACATAGTTTGCTTTAGCACTAGTACCATAAAAACTAATCAAAGTATCATTTGGAAACTCATCCTTGAAATTACCCAAGACTGATGGTATTACTGGAATATTGAATTTGTTATTATCACTATAGTTTAATGTATCAAATCTACCCACATTATCGCTAACGACTTCATACAAATTATTTGCATTCACTTTCAAGATTAATGAATCTGTGTATAAAAGAGAAGCATTCTGTCCAATTTCCATATTTTATACACTCATAATAGAAATCATACATTACAGTTTTAGATAATTCCAGAATGTAAAGTTCAAAATATAAGGGTTTATCATAATGTACTTTTACTTTTCCCATTTGAAAAGCAACAAAATTCTCGAAGAATATTCCACAACTCTTGAAATTTGGACGAGCTATAAGTGCACTAGCTCCAATAGTCTTACGAATATTTTACCAATGTGCTAAAAGTCTTACATCAGATCTGTTATCTACATTAACCATTGTTCTAGCATAGACGGCGTTATTCATTAATTTCTAAAAATCTTTATCAGACTTATTCTTTGATCTATTTCTCATATGTGTGTTGAGATCGGTGTAATATGTGACAGATTTTGTGTACGATTATAGAAGGAGTATTCATCATTGAATGATCCCATCAATCAAATACTACAAAACACAAGAAAACAAAATTTTTCAAAGAATATGAAAGTGTATGCACGAATTTTACATGATACACTTTTAATATACCATGCATTAGAGGTTATGTTCATTATTCATAATATTCTTAATGAAACTTGTATTATATTTATAATTTTTATAATCAAATTGAATTATATTTATATATATTTTTAAAACCAATTGAATTTTAATTTTGATAAATAAATAAATGCATTTACTGAAATAATTAATTTTATTCTCATGAATTGGTTTTAATCATTTTTATAATAACTTAATTAACAAATTCATTATCGTCTTCGTCTTCATCTTTATTATCATCATGATCCAATGCATATTTGTGGATGATGTCATCAGGTAGGTACGGCAACAGATTATTGAGATATTCTTTCAAGCCGCATTTGTCCATTTCCTCACAAAAGCGATGTAAGTTTATATCTCCTTCAGTAAATTTCCCAAAAAGATCAACACCAACATTATATTGCTCACATTCATGTAAATACCATCGAAGCAACTCTCCATTGAAACAAACATTCAAATCATAATTCATCGCATGTGACGCATCAAATCTCAATGCATCCAGGTATGAATTTAATCTCTCAATATCTGAATGGATATCCACTGCTTCCGTCCAATGTTGGCTACAGTATTGCATCCACATATTCATAGATCTAAAGCAAAACAAAAAAATTAGATGAATTATATTCAAACGGCACTTCCACTAATAGTACTTACACAAAAAAACATGATAGAAGTTATTCGAGTGGAGCTTTTCAATAAGGGAAATATTTATATTCTACATAAAGCTAGTTGAAAAAAAAATATAATGGAGCGTATAAAAAAATGAGTAGAAATTTATTGGATATAGTCAAATTTTACAAAGGTTCGAGTTTTTGCACCCTCTGAAATTTGTGGACTTTGTCTCAAATATGTTAGTGTATAATTACCACCAGATGCATTGATGCAAGCTACATCAATATCCTCCAATTGATCAGAAACATTTATATATTTTGCACAATCGCTGAATTATTTTTTTCCAAATTTACATTAGAAAGAGACGTAGTAAAGCTTGGGTTAGATATATATTATTTCCACTGAAAAATACACTGACTGAATTACCACTTGGATATTCTACACTTCTATCAACTGTTCGAAAGATATCTCTCACGTTTGATTTATCATCAACAAAACCATCATTTTTTATAAGAATCAAATCTTCTTTCCCACCACTCTACTAAACTACTCTCATATCCATATACAGTTTGTTTCACGAATGTTGGCGTCTGCTTTGAAAACACGAAAAATGAATCAATCCAAATGACGGGAGTAAATCTGTGGCGTAACGATTTCGAGCTAAGATATGTAATTTAAGGAAGTTCATATAATTAGAGGAAAATATATCGATTGATTAAATAAGCAAACATAATATGAAATATTTATTATCAACAATAATGCAGACACACAAAATACAAATTTGTTGCATGAGCTATGAAATATAAATTTGTGCACCTGAATTATCTGAAATGACTTTGTGGCGCTTATGAAATAAAGATTGCGTTGCCTTCGGACATACGTGCAGCGCCCTATCATTGTATAAAAGGACATAAGCTTGACATACTGATGTCGTAGCTTAGATCAACAAACTTAGTAGAGAATTTCATGACAATGAGATGCGATGAGACGTATAGCGATATGTACGTAGCTCGTGAATAATTACACAAAATAGCCATGTTTCTTGAAACAAACTGTTTTTTTGGGTGCTTTGCTAACTTGATATAAAGTTAGCAAAGCACGCCTGGAAAAATGACTTTACAGTGTTCGTAGAATAATGGGAATAGAATAAGAATTTGCCGGTAATTACTCGCTAATTAGTTGTGAAGAAATTAAGTTTCAAAATTATTATTTTCTTCATTCGTGCCAAATAACAAGTTTTTCAAGCGGAACCGACTATTCACAACGTAGAATATAAGGACCTTGATTTCACTTTACTGAGAAGCTCTTCAGAAATTTCGCCCCACACGGGATCAGATTCTAGGGCAATATCATTGTGTTTATCATCACAAATGATATCGATTTTGTGATTCAAAATAGCCTGAATAACAGTACAACAGAAGGTGGGCGCCCTCTAGGCATGATTATTCTTTTAGAGCAGTATCCAAAATATTGCAACCTAAAAAAATTAAGGCAAACTTTGTCAGCAAAAAATTTAAGTCAATCTTGCAGAGTTGCAACCACAAAGTTGAATCTTGAATAAATATTGAAGAAATTATCCTTTATAGTAACCTCATATAGCTCTGCCATTATATCAAATTGAGAATTTTTAAATAAGAATTGTGATAGGAAGTGATTATTATAATAGCCCCAGTTCAACAAATCCAGGAAGAAATTCCACCAAGTACCTAATTCCTTGATGTATTTTTCTCTATTTTAGTACTTGTTTTAGTATTTTAGTATTTTAAGGAAATTTGTTAAGATTGGTTGAAAAATTCAGAAACTGATATACTGAGAGAAATATATATTTAATGCTGAGACGATTTCTCTTTTACCAAAAACCGTTTTATTACCAAACAAAGTCATTCAAAGGTAATGATAATTCAGATATTTATAGTAGTTTATAAAATAAACATAGCACTTAATGTATTCATAAAATACAAAGCAAAAGTATTTTTCAAAACGTACAAAATTCTCAGATTCTATGAATTGGCATTTCTAATTCACTTTGCCGGACATTTTGAAAAACGGAAAGAAATAAAATCTCGAGCTCGAATTAATTTATTCACAACTAATTAGCGACTAATTAGCGGCAAAAACTTATCCCATTCCCATTCTTCTACGAACGCTCTAAAGTCATTTGTTGAAGGCCTGCTTTGCTAACTTTATATCAAGTTAGCAAAGCTCCCAAAAAATAAACAAAAAAATAATTTGGGAAACTAATTTCTTCAAAACTAATTAGCGACTAATTAGCGGCAAAAACTTATCCTATTCCCATTCTTCTGCGAACGTTTTAAAGTCATTTTTTAGAGGCGTGCTTTGCTAACTTTATATCAAGTTAGCAAAGCACCTAAAAAAAACAAAAATACAAAAAACGACAAAATCGGTGTTTTCACAACTAATTCACGACTAATTAACGGCAAATTATCCACCTACTCTCGAGTCGATTCTTGACAGGTGCTTAGCTAACTTGATGCTCATATATCTATATAATATTCGTTCAGTAGGTATTGGTAATGGTAATTTTGAAGTTGTGCAGCTGTAGTTAGTTTTAAGCAGCAATTACAAAAGAACTAGGATCAATACCTACAATTAATATTTTTTTTATCTTTTAGTACATCAAGTGATAAATTTGATCCTATTTTTTTGTGAAAAATGTTTATTTCACACTTTTGACTGTAACATTAGTCGTCAAAATCATTCAATGTTCACATAGAAGATAATATGTTGCTTATACTTATTAATCAGAGATTTCAAACATGGTGGAAATTTCCCCATGTAAGTATATTCTTTGCTTCTACATGTTATTATCCAGAAGTCTGAAAACATCGCGTTGGAAATACACATATTTCAGATATTACCACTTCCGTAACTCGGAAATTGTAACCGTTTTTCAAAAATGTTTCATTTTTCAGTTGTTACGAATTCTCCCTTCTTTAATTTGGCCGTCTCATATTTTCAATTTTCGAAAAAAAACTGCCTCCACGTCATAGCATTGATATATATTTCAGACTACTGCTATAACTCGGAAACCTATGATTATGTCTACAAGTGTCCAGCTAAAACGTTTCTGGATATGGAATTTTGTTTAATTCTACCGTCTCGGATTTTTAGTTTTCTGTAAAAATTTACCCCATAACCTCCTTTGGGGGAGGATGAGGGAAGGGCATGTCTATTATTGTTTTTTTTTAGTGGACCAATTTTTAATACCACTTTCCAAAATAACAAAAAATCTTCAAAATCTGAGCACGTTTACTTTGCAAAAGGCGTGATCATCTATAAAAAAATGCAGACATACATTCGAATTGAATATCTCCTCCTGTTGGGTCAAAAGTCAAAAATAGTTGATGCCAAAAACCAAAACCAAATTTTCCAAGTTCTATTTTAAAATTTCGGAAGGCATATCCTTTACTATATTTTATAATTTTAAAAATTCATACGTTTTGAGTAACGTAATTATATCTGATCTAGATTTCATTGTACTACTAGGTATATATCTTCAAAGAAAGAGTTAACTCTATTTGTCAATTTATTATTTGTTAACTGTGATAAACATTTCGTCAACGTGTATAAAGTAAATTGAAGTAGCCTTTTCTGAGAATGTGTGCTTTATAAACATAAAAATAAAATATTGACAATGGAAAACTAACAAGAGCGTTTCTAAAGAGAGTTCTTTCAAGCCTCATCGATTTTCTAACGTTGTTAATTTTTTTGTGACATTCGAAAATCCGCATTTCGGTAAATTCTCTAATAATACATATTCTGTGCTCTTTTCACAAATGTGCTTAGTTACAGCGTCTGTCGTGTTTCCAGCAATATCGAAAGAATGATTCGCGTCGTACTAAATTTTAAGAAAAATATTCCATTGGAAATGTTTGAAGCTGAAACTCAAAATTAGCTTCTTTGAGAATTATAAAAGGTTGGTTTTTTGGAACTAGCAGTTGATCGATTGACAAATAATTTTTTTTCTTTGCTTTTCTTGTAATATATATATATATATATATATATATATATATATTACTGGATTTATAATAAATAAAAAGATGTTCTTGGGGATGCAGTCATATATTCAATAAAATTCTTTGACTGAAGCCGAGCTTTCGAGAATGTTTATTCTCTTCTTCAGGGCAAAAATCGTGAATTTAGAATAAATTAACCAAAAACAGGAAAGATTTCATATCCATCAATTATATAAAAAAAAAAAAATATATAAATAATGACATTTGTAATTGATGGATATGAAATCTTTCCTGTTTTTGGTTAATTTATTCTAAATTCACGATTTTTGCCCTGAAGAAGAGAATAAACATTCTCGAAAGCTCGGCTTCAGTCAAAGAATTTTATTGAATATATGACTGCATCCCCAAGAACATCTTTTTATTTATATATATATATATATATACCAATAATCCAAATAAATATAAACTCTTTTATTTTTTGCTATATTTACGTATATAACCTATTCACCTATCCCATTGAGGTGACATTCAGGACACGAAATGGCGGACGATAATACTCATCTATAAAGCACCACAGTACATAGAATGCTTCGAACTTGCAAACATGTATTAAGTAGTGAACCAATTTTGGAACACACGGACTTTACAATACCATTCAATCTAACCACTGACGCTAGTGATTTTGCTATAGAAGCAATTTTGTATCAAGGCCCTGTTGGTAAAGATAAGCCAATCGCATATGCTTCACGTACTTTGAGCGAGAATGAAAAGAACTATTCAATAATTGAAAAAGAAATGTTAGCAATTGCTTGGGCAACGAAATATTTTAGACTGTACCTTTTCGGAAGAACATTTAAAATTTTGTCAGATCACCGTCCGCTAAAATGACTTTTCTCATTGAAAGATCCTGATTCAAAGTTAATTAGATGGAGATTAAAGCTTGAAGAACTCGACTATGCAAATCTAATAAAAATGCGGATGCATGGAAATAAATACAAAAGAAACCTTTACTTGGAATAATTATAAGGAAAACTTTTACAAAGAACTTGAAAATGCATCAATGTATAATAATGCCAGCTCTGATCACGAAAACCAACATGAATCTAGTTCACTGTAAGGTTTGTACTGCCAATGAGATATGTGAACTATTTGCAAAGAATTTTGAATCGGTTTACGAAAGAAACCTGTCATTTTCTATTCATGAGATATATCAGCCGATAGGTGAAAATAATACTATTGCTACTGATGAGTTAACTAAAGCTATAGATGAATTGGAAGATATTACCTCAATTGGCCCTGACGGTTTACTCGCTGGATTCTTGATAAAATGTGTCACTACTTTATCTGAGCCTCTTTTATTTAATCAATCAATTAAAGAACGAGTTGTACCAGGAATATTGAGATAGACATGACATTCTCAACTATAGGCCCATTTCAACTATGGGTTCCATAGCCAAAATAATTGATAAAATTATGACAATTAAATTAACGGATAAATGCATTTCCCATATTATTGAAGCTCAACATGAATTTGTGGCAGGTCGATCCACATTAACAAACTTGATCCTTTACAGTAATTATATTTCCGATGGACTTGACAATTTAACTCAAATTGATAGAATATATTTAGATTTTTCAAAGGCTTTCGATAAAGTTGATCACAATATTTTACTTTTTAAACTGTACAAATTTGGTCTTAGTTTTCAAACCATCGACTGGTTAAGATCGTATTTATCGGATCGACAATTGGTTGGTAGAATCCGTGGCAATGTCTCATCTTCTTTCACTGCTACCTTGGTGTCCCTCAAGGGTCTCATCTGGGGCCATTGATTTTTATTATGTTTATTAATGATATAAACGAATTGAAGGTAACTGAGATATTGATATTTGCAGATGACATAAAAATATTTTACAAAATTTCTTCTTTTTATGATCAAATTCTCTTACAGAAAGATCTTGACACCGTAGTTCAATGTTCAACATTAAATAAACTTAATTTAAATAGCAACAAATGAGAACTATATTCAAGAAATAAGAACTTATTTCAATTACTAATAATGGCATTGAGCTTGAAGAAGTTGAACATATCTAGGATCTAGGAATTATTTTTGATAACAAGTTTAAATTTTAAAAGCATCTAAGCATCGTTTGCTCTTAAGCTCAAAAATCTTTGGGGTTCATAAAAAGATCTACTAATCAGTTTTCTGACATTGACGCTATTATTTGTCTTTATAAATCATTAGTGTTAGCGACTTTAATCTATGGCTCCATAATATGGTCTCCATATTACAGAATACATACAAAATCAATTAGAATTAATTCAACATAAATTTATCAGATACTTAGCCTTTATAAATAGAACCCCTATGAATTATACTGATCATGATTACACTGAGATTGCCTCAACTTTCAAACTAACTTCTATTTTGTCTTTACATACCGAAAATGAGCCCTCTTTGTCAAAAAGTCGATACTTGGATTTATAAATTGTCTTGAAATTAATAAACTATTTGTAATGCGAACACTCCAATATGGACTTAGGCAGCCTAGATAGCTTGTTGAGCAAACTGTAAAAAGGTTAAGCACTCTATCCAGAGTATTTAAGTTTTCATAGATCATTGTGCAAACCTTAGTCTAAGCGACCATAAATGAAAATTTAAGCTGTTTTTATACTTGAATTTAAATTGTTGATTTCAAATTATGTATTACTTTATACTTCAAAAGGGCACTTGCCCGTTGATAGTAATAATAATAATGTCAACACAATCAGCCAACGAACTTCGTGATAATGTTTGAGAAACAAACCTTTCATCAACCGACATAGCTGATGAAAATACTATCATATACAATGCTAGGAAGCAATAATACAGTACATACAGCACAAGAAGAACCTGTCATAATTATACCTATTTCTGAAAAACTACTGAATTATAATAATCAGATAAGATTCGTTTCTGTTCATTATAACAAAGTAGTCCAAAAATAGAACATATTTTTCAAAATAAAAACCGTATACCTACATGCGCAAAGAAGCATGAAAGAGATATTATGATTTTTTTAAAGAATTCATACCACCAAGGGAAAATTATTATTGGCCAACATTAAAGAAATATATTAAAGAATACATTTTTCAAAACGAGAAGTATTAGAAGACAAAAAAATCCCGATGGCCTGTAGTCAGCGGAAAGGTAAATTTTTCAAAATTCATTGAAGTGAAACCTTTTCATTGGTATACGTACATGTTATTATATAAAATTGTCGTATGTGTCGTAGCCTTGCGGTTAGCGGTTTTTGTTTTGGCTGTTGAATATATAGAGCAGACAGGGTTCGAGTTCCACTTCAAGGCAGAATTTTTTTTTCGCCTATTTCTTTTCAATAAATATACTATATATTTTTTTAATCAGGGTCTATATTAAGATCTCCAGAAAATGTACAATTACATCAAATTTATATTGAGTGTTCATGTTTTATCAATATTTGTTATTTTTCTTTATTAATTTTTATTTTTTTACCTGTGTATTTTATGAAAAATTGCTTTGAGCGAAAGTTGTAGGTACTGATTATATCTATAATCTAAAATTATTTTTGATGATATTTACCGTACGGCTCTTTTTTGATATTTTTTTTAAATTGTTTGAACGGTCGCCATTTTGAAACTACTTACCCGATATTGCCCAATAACGAACTCGACCGAGATATTTGAAAGATTGATTTTTGTAGCAAATTTGAACTTGATACCTTCAAAACTGCGACCTCTATCGTGTTAACAAATTTCGTAATATTCCATATATATATACCAAATGTTTTTTTGGACTAACTTTAGACATATAACAACATGCCATTGAAATTTTTTCGAAATTCAAAAGTGTGAACGATCGCAATAGGTACATTTCTATAACAGTATAATTACCAACTAACATATGCGCCATAAAAAGAATATCGAAAACAGTCCAAATCGTGACAAACACTCTGTATTACAGTTTGACCCTCAGATTAGAACTAGTAATCAAAATTTTATCCATTACTAAAACCTTAGAAATAGAATAAATATATAGAATGTCATTATACTAACATTAATTCACTGTTAACAACTAATACTAGTAATCCGTATTCAAAGAATCAACAAATTGTATTCAAGCACTTAAATATTAACTCAAAATTGTACATCAAAAATTTAACACAGTCCATCCAAATTATAGAGCCAACAAGAGGATTTATCAAAGGACTTGGCAGCAGTATTTAAGCCATATCTGGTAATTCGAATCTAGATGACGCTGGAAGATATAATAAAGCTACTGAAGAATTACGAAAAAGTCGAGTAAATATCATCCAAAGGTTGAATCAACATACGTCATTAACTAAGGCATTGATTGAAAATTATAACAAAACCATGTTTCCGCTCACTCATAACCAAGAAATGGTAATCAAAGAAATCGATATAGTAAAAATAAAAATTGATACATTTTAAAATTTTTTAGAATTTTTTCAAAATAAAGAAAATTTTAGATCAATTGAGCTCATCCCTACAAATTTTATCAGAGCTTCTTACCGATATAGACACTGCAATGACTTTTGCCAAATCCAATATTTTCTATAATAACATTTTACAACCTGAGAAATTAAAATTATTGGTCACTTCTTTAATACGTTATCATAAGAAGGAGCCAAGTTTGTATACTGATGAAAAAGATTTACTTAAATACTGAGGTTATCACTGTAGACGCCTATTATTCAGATACACTAATAGTCTTTATTCTGCACTTTCCAATCCCGGCAAGTAATCTTACTACCCTTATTCCACCCGCAGCCTATCTGATATTATGCAAAGAAACATATCAGTACTCTGAAGAACCATGCAGAAAAATCATTTTTGTGAGAAAAATTCAATAGAAGAAATAAAATCGCAGTAGACACATGCATTTTACCAATTTTACGATTAACCGAGGAAGAAGTTCACTGCAATCCTGTTCCCGTTTCATTGAACACTACCCTTATCGAGGAAATTACAAAATCTTACTATATTGCAATATTTCCAGTTCTAATAAAAATATCCACACAGTGTAGTACAACAAGTATATTTGTACTTCGAAAATACCTTCAAAACTAAGCAATTAGATCAGCATTCACAACCACACCTAAACCAGAGGCTTCAGTTTTATTCGCCCCTCATAAAACTTCCTTAGGGGATGGAGAAGTTAGGATTCAACCCACCACTGCTAATAGATGATAGGGCGATTTCCGAAGAACTCCTTCATCAGCATATATTTTATTATAAATACTGTAACACGGTAGATATATTTGGATTCTGATATTAGACTTGTATTAGCTCAAACTCCGTAACACACTTACACCTTATAAATAGTTTTTAAAAACAAACGTTCGGAACATTGAAACGTAATTCGTAGAGAGAACTTTCAAATCTGCTCCGCCTTTGTTTGTTTGTACCGCTGCCTTATGGTTTGCTGCCAAACAAGTCTAGGCAGACGAACACTTTTCCCATAAAGATAATGAAAGAACTAGCTCCAAACATGCAGCCAAATAATATATTGTGTGCTTTTGAAATTGCACCAGTAAGCTCCTTTCGAGAAGCATTTCCTCAAGCTATATGTGACTGCTTCTTTCATGTGGCTCAAAATTTACAAAGACACCGGCTGAGATTGATTCTTAGTATGATATTCGTTTCACCTGATCCCTTGGATGAGGCGGTTGATCACATATCAGCACATTTACCAAACGAGCTCCAAGAGCTTAAGAATTGATCTGAAGGCGATCTCCCCAACAATATGGCGGTTTATCGACCACCAGCCCCCTCAAAAGTTGAGAAAATATCTACCAGCTGATGAAAGGATATTTCGTTTAGTAACAGACTTTTGTAACCGAAATATCTTAGATTTCTTAAGAGGAATGGCTCATAATTTTGTGGTGGGATTAAATTACCTGTATAATTTTTTGTTAGTGTTGATTACGCACTTTTGCATTTGTCTGTATACATATAATTTAAAGTATATGAATTTTGTTAATTTTTTGACGACTTGCTTTTTCTATGTTTTTATATAAATATATTTTAAAAGTACCTATACCTTTTGTTGTAAATAAAAACTCTGAGCTACGTACTGTTTTTGATTATTCATTGCTGTTTTATAATGATAATTCGGGGAAAATTTCCCTAGTTAGTTTGTTTACATCTATTCTGATTTAAGAAAACAATATATTATTAAAAAATACGTTGTTTTATTTCATCAAAACTACAGCATTGGCGTGGCGATAATTCAAAGCTTTTTCAGACACACTTACTACTTCATAAATCATTAAATTAAATTTTAAATAAATAAACAATTACTTTGTTTGTTGATCAACTAGATCGCTTACAGTAACAAGACTATTTTTCCAAGCAATACGGCCAGCTTTTTTGACTTCCAATATATTTTGGTTACTTTCTATAAACTCCATGAGACCTCTGGACATATAATACGGTCTAGAAATGCCATTATTGAGAGCACAATCTTCACAAAAACATAGAAATATTGTATCGATGGCCATCTAAAATAAATTAGAATGATTAGTCATGTCCATCAAGTAAGAGAAACAACTTGAAAAAATAACAACGCAATTAGGTCAGGAAGTTGCCAGTTTTCTACCGTTAATTAGTTGTAGAGAAACTAATTCTGCTACTCTCTTTTTTACTTTCCTACGCTACTACAGTAGCTGTATAAGGAAAGTATTGTAATCGGGTGAAATTTTCGGTATCGAGATTTTTCCAAATGTTGACGTTTCAGAGTTTTCTAAGTCTAATAAACATATTTTCAGCCATTGGTCTGTCTGTCTGTCTGTCCGTCCACCTGTCACAGACAGACATTATCTCGGGAACGGATCGGTGTATTTTGTTGCTTTCTTCTTTATTTTGTTTGGTACCAATACCACTCGCCGGTGGCACTGAATGAGAATCCTGTATACACTGGGTGCTGAGCTGTAGCCAAAAAAGTGGTTTGCTCAAGACGCGAAAACGGCTTTAAGGATTTTGATTAAACTTGCCTAAAGTATTCTTCTGAGAGCCCTTTACCACTCGCATACAGCGCCATCTCTGAGAAAAAGGACAAAAAAGTTAAACTTGAATAAAATTCCATATTTTCCACATGTTCTACATATGTCTTCAGATTCTGGCTAAGGGGTTCATCTTGCAAAAAAATGTAATATAACCATTGTTGTTCGTTTTGATCGGACGATTTTTTATTCACTGGAATTTGCCTGCGAGCGGTAGGAAAGTCGTGTGAGTGGACAAACCAGATTTTTTGTACTACAAAAAGGATTTCTCTTTCTCTTGAGATCAAGTTAGAAAAGCAACTATGTTTTTAAGACTAAAAATGTCAAGAAAATAATTAGTTATAATTGGCCACATTTTCATAGCTTATAAGTTAATATCGAGGATTTAGCGCTTTTTGTCGTCTATGTACCTAATGTGCAGAAAAAAAAAACAAATCTTCATCTTAATGAAAAGATTCACATAAATGCACAGACCATATGTGTGAGTATGAGTCATCAATACAATATACGTAAGAAGGTTTCCTTATTTATCGAGAAAGCGATTACTAATACAAACATTCAAATCCCATCAGATTACCTGCAGCTACCAATAGAATTAGGTAATATTATTTTGTATTTTACAGTGCACCTAGTAATAAATCAGTCCTAGTCAGCGGAAAGGTAAATTTTGCAAAATTCATTGAAGTGAAATTTGAACAACCTTTTCATTGGTATAATGTTATTACATAAAATTGTCGTATGTGTCATAGCCTTGCGGTTAGAGGTTTTTGTTTTGGCTGTTGAATATAAAGCAGACAGGGTTCGAGTTCCACTTCAAGGCAGATTTTTTTTCGCCTATTTCTTTTCAATAAATATACTACATATTTTTTTAATCAGGGTCTATATTAAGATCTCCAGAAAATGTACAATTACATCAAATTTATATTGAGTGTTCATGTATTATCAATATTTGTTATTTTTCTTTATTAAATTTTTATTTTTTTACCTGTGTATTTTATGAAAAATTGCTTTGAACAAAAGTTGTAGGTACTGATTATATCTCTAACCTAAAATTATTTTTGATGATATTTACACTACGGCTCTTTTTGATAATTGTTTTAATTGTTTGAACGGTCGCCATTTTGAAACTACTTACCCGATATTGCCCAATAACGAACTCGACCGAGATATTTGAGAGATTAATTTTTGTAGCAAATTTGAACTTGATACCTTCAAAACTGCGACCTCTATCATGTTAACAAATTTCGTAATATCATATATATATATATATATATATATATATATATATATATATATATATATATATATATATATATTATATTGGATTCTTCTTTGAAGACTTTTTAAAAAAAACTTTATTTACTTTAACAAATTTATTAGTCGACTTAATTTTGAAATAACAGGCCAAAAATGAGACAACTACAGCAAAGAGTTCTACTCTACTAAATTTTTTACGTACTAATCCGACGATCGCTCTTATATGTCTACTTAAATAGTTTTTTAGGTGCAAGCTTAGCAGTTTCTAGAATGTTATAAACGATTTAGATTGCACCGTTACAATTTCTATGAATAATCCTATGTTAGATGATATGATTGTTATGACAGGAATTGAAATATGAGGTTTCATACTGTAAGGCAATATGTTAGCATTGAAAGATGAAATTTAATAATTGTACGTGACTTTTATAAAAATACCAGCGACAGACTGTCGCGACGGATAAATCGAGAATATTAAATATTTAAAATATAATATATCTGGATATTTGTAATATAACAACTATCTGAATGTTTCTAATATAACAGCTATCCCCCATATGAAAAAAATTGATGTTATACGTCAATTTTTTTTAAACATTATAAAACATAAGGTTAAGTGGAGTAAAATTAACATAATAGTTTGAATAACTGAATATATAAGTTGAATTACTTGGCTACAATATTAAATAATTAAAAATAAAAACGTTAAGTTCATAACTGAAATTAATGTGAGCACTCTAAAGCACTAAACATCATTTGAGTTCGATTTCTTCGGTATCGGGTTCCTCAAGGGTTGGTCGTTTCCGGGGCAGGTAGCGGCGAAATGACTCGTGGAACTTTCTATTTGGTGAAGGGTTGTTGGTCTGGATGATGATGTCCGTTTTCTTATTTCTACATTTGATAAAGATGTAGACAACCAGTAAACTGATAACTAGGATGATGGTGAAGATTGTTATCCATGGGATGCTTCTCTCGATGAGGGGTTGGTTTATTAAATTATCAAGATCTCTTGAATATTGCTCCATTTTATCTCTGGAGATTTCCAAATCATCGATATTTAGATTGTTGATTTTGAGTGGCTTAAGATCAATTAATTTTACTTTATCTGGTATTTCTTGACAACAATTGTACTTGAGCATGATTGGATGGTGATTGAAACTGAAATTTGTAAACTTGCTTGCCTGAGTCTGAATTTTGGTTATACCAATAAATGCGTAGCCGTTTGATTCCAGTTTCAGTACTGAATGTTGTTGTATGACGATTGATTTTGGGTGTTGACCTGGACAATTGATGGTGGAGTATGTAGTTTCGGTAACTATGATGAGCCAAAGGTTTGATTCAAGTTTCTGGATGTTGTAAACTTGTCCATATATTATAGAACTTTGACAATTTTCGGAAATTTTGTTGTAGCTTCTGAAGAGGAGTGCTTCACAAGCAGTGTTGTTGTCTATTGGATAAGCATAGAGCCCTGAGCAAAGTTTTTGCCTTGGTGCCAATGGTATGCAAACACTTAAATCCTTTATGGGTACATACATCAAAGAATCATCGTCTCGTGCAAGTTATTTTTGTGAAAATGATAAAACATGATGTAAACCAGTTCGTTCATCAAATATCGGAAGAGGATAGAGATGGAATAAGGTGAAGGTCTGTTGTTCTACTAAAGGAATTTTCAAAACGAATACAAGGCTCTCTGAAGTTTGAAAGGCCTCTAATTTGATAATTTCCAAATATTGCGCGATCTTGGAATATTTGACTGGCAAAGGTAAATTAATACTAATCAAATTTTGAGATATTTCTTTAAGGGAGGATATAAGGTGTTTCGGGAAGATGATGGAGGTGTGGATAATTTGAAGCCTAGCAAAGGTAATTGAATTTAAAATATCATTCAAGTTGTCTTCTAGATATAAAATGTTTTCCATCAATTTTTCGCAACTTTCGAAAAACTTTAGCTTTGCTTCAACTAAAGATACTTTGTTATTAAGATCTCTTGCTGATCTTTCTATTTTTCAATATCCGAATTAAATGTTGCTTCATCGAATTGAAGTTTTTGAAGTGTTTCCTTAAGGTTTTTTGATTACTGATGTAGTTACAGAGATCTGATTTTTCATAAGATTTTCTATATGGTGTTGGTCTTCCTGTATTTTATTAATGCAAGGTGTGTAATATTCTCCGTCAGAAGCATCTAGATTTCCTGTAATTGACTTGAATATTGAACCTAAATCATTAAGAATACCTCTTTTCTGACGTTTGGTGTTTGCAAATAGTTCTTCAAATTTTTCCGCAATCGATCTCGATATTTGTGTCAATAGACTGACGTGGGTTCTAAGTTCTGATTTGAAAGAGTTCATTGAATGAAAAGTTGGTCTCAAAGTATCGAGTATAGCATCAAGAATTTTGTTGTTGTTATCAAAGGTCTGTTTCAGTATTGAAAGTTTCTTACTAATAAGTAATGTCCACTCATCGTTCGTAATCGAGATTCGAGTTTCGTCAGGGTAATAGACTCCAATCGTATTGTTTATTGTTTCTATTGTGAATTGGCTCAACACTGATCCGAACAGTGTTAGGACGATTCTGAAACAAATTATGCCTCATAATATGGTTTGAGTCGATCAAAATTTACTTTAGTATTTTGACTAGTTTGCTGATTTTTGAGAAGTGCGGAATTTTTATATATTTTTACAATTTCGAAAGGTCCGTTAAATTTATTTTGGAGTTTATTTTGAATTTGTGCTTCTTTAACGTAAACTTTATCACCAACTCCAAATTCTGGTAATTTGGTTGAAACGTGCTTATCGAATCTCTCTTTCGCTTTTCCTTTTGCTATTATTGTTCTTTCTCTAGCTACCTTGTGGTAATGCGATATTCTGTTGCTGAGGTCGCGTATGTATTTTGTAATCAATTCTTCTTGGTTATAGAGGGTTTCTGGCGGTTTGCTAGAAGTGTGCCCAAATATAAGTTCATATGGCGTGAAACCATGTGTCTTATTTACTGAATTATTATAAGCGATAACTGCATATGGTAATATATTGAATGGGTGTTCTCTGAGATGTTCGGTAACTTGAATTCTAATCATCTCTAGAAGGGTTTAAGAGGGTTATCTAAATTTTTACAGTATGCTTTGACCTTGTTGCATATTTCAGATGTTCTAATAAAGTTTTCTACATCTTTAGTAATCCGGGCCAATTATACCTTTCTCTGATACGTCGAATTGTTTCATTGATGCCGCGGTGTAAGTTACTCTTTCCGTTGTGGAATTGGTCAAGTATAATTGGAATTTGGTCTTGATCTGGGACTGTTGTTAATTTTTGACAGACTTTAAACTTTATATCAATGTCAGCAAAAATGAAAGATAGTATTTCTAGAGTAGGCAAATCGAGATTGTTTTCAACATAAATTGTTTGGTTGTGAGGTAAAGGGTTTTTATTTCAGTACAATGATCCTAAAAATATATTGTATTGAGGAATCTGAATTGTACGGTATTGGAATTATGTAATACTTTCTGTTTTTTACAGTTTTGCTGGAAAATACATTAATAGTCAGATCGAAAAATTCTGAGTTTTCTTCAAAAATATCGTCTATTATTTTATGATGAAGGTCAGTTAAGTTGTTCTGTCGAAAGCATGTCAAAATATGTTTTTTCCTACTGTCCGTTAACAAAATCAATTTTTGAATAATCAATCAAAGATTTTGTTTTGTATAAGTCATTGAAAGTGATAAATTCTTTGTATATCGAATTACTGTCCAGTTCTTCAGGGATATTATTTCTGGAAGTACCTGATTCAGTATCTTCATTCATTGGGTAGAGTGGTAGATTATATTCGATTTGAAATTTTGAAAAGGATTCTGCATTATAGTGGTTTATTTTAATTCTTGAAAGACCGTCAGCGTTTTGATTAATTCTACCACGTTTGTATTGAATTTCGTATTTATATTCCTCAAGTTTTAATCTCCAGCGTGCTAGTCTACTGCCGGGATCTTTGATTGAAAATAGCCATGTTAAAGGTCTATGGTCTGTAATGAGAATGAATTTTCTACCGAATATATAGGGTCTGAAGAGTTTGACTGCCCAGACTATTGAAAGGAGTTCACTGAATATCTCGTTTCTGCACTGCAAAGGGTTCTTGAAACATAGGCTATTGGTAGATCTTTACCTATAGGGCCTTGACTTAGAACAGCACCAATCGCGGATGCGCTTGCATCTGTCGTTATGATGAATGTTTCGTTGAAATTTGGATAAATCAGAATAGGTGTTGAAATAAGACTTTTTTTCAGTTCCTCAAAAGCTGTTTCACAGTCCGTGTCGAAATTAAAAGGGGTATCTTTAGTGAGGGGCTTGGAAATTTTTGAAAATGCGGGAATAAATCGTCTGTAATAGGAGGCTAGACCTAAGGATCTTTTGATTTCCTTTGGGTTTTTGATTTTATCGGGATTGGGTTTAACGCCATCTTTGGTTATAAGGTGTCCCAGGTATGCAACTTCCTTGCGTAAGATTTCGCATTTGTCAGGCTGGATTTTGAGATTTGCTTTACGAAGTTTATCAAATACTTCTCGAAGACGGGACATATGCTCGTGGATTGTTCTAGAATAAATTATAATGTCTTCCATATAGACAAGACATCTCTCATTCTGGATACCAGTAAGGATGTTGTTCATGACCCTTTGAAAAGTGGACGGGGCGTTTTTCAAACCAAACGGCATTCTTACAAATTCGTAATGTCCGTTTTCTATGGAAAAAGCAGTTTTGGGAATGTCTTTTGGATCTATTTCAATCTGGTGGAACCCAGATACAAGATCTAAAGTTGTGAAGTATTGACAGTAAGCTCATTAAGTTTCCTATAATCAATAACAACGCGCCATTTCTGCTTTCCCGAAGCATCTATCTTTTTAGGGACTACCCAGACGGGGCTTGACCAAGGCGAATTTGATGGTCTAACACTTCCTTGTTCTAACATTTTAGATACTTGTGACTTAACTTCTTGCTTATGAATCTGGGGATAACGATACGATTTCGTGAATACTGGTTTTGAATTACTTGTATCGATTGAGTGTTTAATTTCGTTCGTGAATGTTAAATTATCTCCCTCTAAATAAAATATATCGGAAAACTCGAGACAAAGTCATAATTTCTATTACCATCTATATTGCTAGAATTACAGTGTGAAGGGAATTTAGATATATTTCTTGTTGTTCGGGCTTTGTGGCTGATTGAAATTTAGGGTTTGAATTTGGGATGTTATTGTTTCCACTGGGGTTCTGTCTATAGGAGGGTCGTCTAGAGTAGCGTCCTGTTGAAAATTTTCCATATTTGGTTGGGTAATATGGGAATCTTCATAACAAATTTCTCTGTCACTTTCAAGATTTTGATAATATTGAAGTCCGTGGTTGTCGTTATTTTCTAGATAACAGTAATTATTGGGATCGTTATAATAATCATTATAGTGATTTTCGGGTTGTTCGTTGACGTGGAAAGTTTTCTGTTGCCTCATGAAGTTAACGTTAGGGTTATGTGGGTTTGGCTTTTGTTCCTTGTTTGGATTTGGCCTGAAACTCGGATTTTGGCCTGGGGAGTTATTTGTGAAATTTGACTGCTGTGTGAATTGTCTTTGGGTGTTGTTTGGATTTTTAGGAAAATGATTATACAAATTCTGGGTATTGAATGTTCTCTGTAGGCATTCATTAAAAGTGTGTCCTATTCTTTGACAATATGAGCATTGGGGACTCGGAATTTTTCTCGGGATTGGTACGTTATTTGTAGGCTTATTATTTTGAGGTCTATGTGACTCATAGTAGGAGAGTTGTATCTCTCGCTTTATTGAAATTGCGGATATCATATCCTTCGGATCACTGGCTCTGATTATTTGTCCTAACTTATATTCTAAGCCCGTTAGAAGTGTGTTTAATGTCATTGAATTTATAAGGGTTGTTTGAGCGTCTTTTTCTGGTTGGGACATGTTCTGCTTTTCAATGCAAGAGAACATTTTGGCCTCGTGAGTCTGAAGCCGACTCACAAAACTAAGAGCAGATTCTCCTGGAGTTTGTTTAAATCTTTGGAGGTCTTGTATCAATGAATTTAAATCTCTGGTGTCACCAAAGTTTGTTTCGAGTAACACTAGGATTTCTTTCCATGTTTCAGTGTTTCGCGAGTTGATTAGTTCTGCTGCGCGACCACGCAATCTATTTTTAATATGTAGGGTTAACAAAATTTTTTGTTGTCCTATAGCCATATTTTGTGCTGTTTTGCAGGCGTTAAGGAAGGTGTTTAGGAAAATTTGATTTCCATCGAATTCTGGGATTATTGAAAATATCTCAGATAATTTATAAGGTTCGACGTCTTGTGAACTAGTAGTGGCAGTGGTAGCACCTGAGCGTGTTTCTGGCATTATTTATTTATTTATTTAATAAGCGTATTGGAAATATATCAAATCAGATCAAAAACAGAAATAATAAAAAAATATTAACGAACTGATTTCTATCAATAATACGAGTTGTGAGAAAAATAAAAATAATAATAATCGAACGAGATGATTCTTTAAATAAAATGTACTCACAGTTTGTGGAGCATTTGTTGGTTGTTGGTGGAGATGAACTCCGTAAAGCTCGCTCCTTCGGGTTAGCGTCCGCGTTTTCCCAAAGTCGGAGAGATCGTCTCGGCACCAGGGGTTTCTGTAATTTCGGTGGGGATGAAATCCGGCTTCTCAAGCGTAGCGCCAACGGGTTAGCTTGCTATCTGCTGCCTGTTCCCGATGTAGGAGAGACCGTCCTCTGCACCAGTTTCTTCTTAAACTATGTAGTTGATTTCTTCTTTGTAATAAGCTTCTTTCAGCTTGGAGAATTGGTTCTTCCTTAAAGGTTAGGAAACCACCGTTGATTGGATACCAACGTTGAGGGATCCTACTGACTGCGCCAAATTTTTATATTGGATTCTTCTTTGAAGACTTTTTAAAAAAACTTTATTTACTTTAACAAATTTATTAGTCGACTTAATTTTGAAATAACAGGCCGAAAATGAGACAAGTACAGCAAAGAGTTCTACTCTACTAAATTTTTTACGTACTAATCCGACGATCGGACCATCTTATATGTCTACTTAAATAGTTTTTTAGGTGCAAGCTAAGCAGTTTCTAGAATGTTATAAACGATTTAGATTGCACCGTTACAATTTCTATGAATAATCCTATGTTAGATGATATCATTGTTATGACAGGAAGCTGAAATATGAGGTTTCATACTGTAAGGCAATATGTTAGCTTTGAAAGATGAAATTTAATAATTGTACGTGACTTTTATAAAAATACCAGCGACAGACTGTCGCGACGGATAAATCGAGAATATTATATATTTAAAATATAATATATCTGGATATTTGTAATTTACTATCTGAATATTTCTAATATAACATATATATATATATATATATATATATATATATATATATATATATATATATATATATATATATATATATATATAAATAAGATGAACTCTACACCTTTATGCTTTTATTTAGTCGGACTAAATAAAAGCATAAAGGTGTAGAGCTTCATCTTATTTTTATATTTTATATCTCATTCATTAATGAACTAATCGATTTCTTTAATTATATATTATATATATATATATATATATATATATATATATATATATATAAACTTTTGAACCAAATATTTTTTTGGACTAACTTATAGGCATATAACAACATGCCGTTGAAATTTTTTTCGAAATTCAAAAGTGTGAACGATCGCAATAGGTACATTTCTATAAGAAATTTACCTAAAATCTCCGTTGAGAAAGTATTGTAATTGTGTGAAATTTCCGATGTCTTGTTTTCAACATATGATTACGTTTTAAGGAGCTCTAATTATCTGTCTTTGTCAAGATTATCTGGGGATAGGGATGAGCCAATTTTGTTGATTTCTTTTTTTACAGTATTGAAGTCGCGTGAATTAAAGTTTATAATCGAGAAGTTTTTTAAAAAACTATTTATTCTACAAAAATATTGACATATACTAACAAAGGATTATATTTACTGACAGACTCAATTTTAATGAAGCATAAATAGGTAGGTATAGTAAAATAAGGTCAGAAGATCATGGTAGATGTATGCTACTATAATTCCTCCCCCAATAGATTCAGTTTCCAATTGTCAAAGAGGAAGTTGAACGTCTTGAACTTCTATGGATCGTCTTTGTAGGATTTTATTAATAAACGCATATGACAGAACAGTTGCGATAACTCCCTTTGTCAGGATGGTCAAGGCACTAGAAATTAACGAGATTCTATCAAGAGTTTGTACCATCGGAAAATTTTGGATGGATGTTTTAATTTTATGAAGATCATCTAGTTCCAGGTGTTCCAGATGGATATTGGTAGTTGGTGAACTTTCTTAAAAATCTATCTTGTGAAAAAGAATTGGCTGGCTCAGGGATATTGATTCTTCATTCTTGATGGATTCAACTTTACTGGTAGGTTGACCATTTTTGATGAAGATGAACAGTATCTTCAGTTGGGAATAGGCAAATCCAATGATTGGTTTTATCAAGGTTTCTAATTGATGATGATGTTTTATTGTGATTAGTGTTTATTGGAGTTGGAAATAGTTCTGATGTCAAGAATTTCAACTTCGCAAGAGTATTTGGGATAATATCTTGAAGTTCAATATTGTCGGATATGAACGTCTTCTGGTTCAGTTCCGTGCATGAGTTGTCAAATAATTAATATTGCAAGATGCTTCTCACAACAAATTTAGTTCTTGAAATAATTTCGTTAACTGACCCTTATTGAAAACTCTATATAATAGTGGTGATATAGAAAGAATTCATCAAGGAAAACAATAGGGATGCTTAAGAGATAGTTGATTTCATTATTGATAATAATATAAGCAAATCTGATGGTAGTAGTGTACGCCCCATCGCTGTCACTTCCTGTATCTACAAGCTGATCAAACAATGGTTAAGAATAGGCTTCGGTGGTGAGTTGAACATCATCGTTTACCTCAATCCAGTTAGCAGCGGTTTAGAAAGGAAGAAGCGTTTGACAATGTTTTTATTGATATTTTGGAGTAAGACACCACGTAGGAATGTTATGAACACTCCAACAGAAATGGACTGTAATTGATAAGGGGAGAACGTCCCATGCCTTGGACCACTAATAAATTCAGCGCGAAGTAGATTATTCCCACTAACCTATTCACTTTAACGACCAAGGCTTGAGGCTGCTGGATATCTCTGCTTGCTTAGGCGGCTGGTGCCAAATTCACTTCACTGTGTCTCTAAGCTCAAAATTGAATCATGGTGATCACCGGTCAACCACACTATACAGGGTGATTCATTGGGAAATGTTCATACGCTAATGGTAGATAGGGGTGACGTAGCTGGTTCTAAAAAACCTATATTTAATGGGTATGTGATTCTTTATAATCAAGATACAGGGTGATCTATCAATTTTGTCCGTTTTGTCATTTAGTCATAACTTCCGAACCCACTGTATATTTTTTTCATATTCGCAACAAATACTCTTCATCCTGTATGGTACCGAATACCAGACAAATAAAAATGAAAATCCAGGTATGGAAACTAATAACTTTCAAAGAACACCCTGTATATCCCAATTTTGAAAATTTGTTAGCAGATTTGGATAGAGCATAGAAAATTATGTCGGAACAAATGTGTTTGGTACTTCCGCATACAATTCTAGTACTTGTTAATTTGAGTCAAAATTAATATTTTCGATGAATGTGTGCTACAAAATTGAAAAAAAAATGTCTGCTATAAAATCTAATCTTTCAAATATAATCGATAAAATTCAAAAGTGCGAACGATCGCAATAGGACATTTCTATAAGAAATTTACCTAAAAATGGCCTAGAGGCGAACAACAAATGTATAGGTGTTTTCATTGACCTGGCAAAAGCTTTCGACACTGTACCTCCTAAAAACCTATTGAATGTCATGGAACAATATGGAGTAAGCAGAACAGTGTTGATAGTCTCCTACCTCCAAGAAAGAAAACAAATTATAAAAATCAGAAATTAGTATAGTGACAGTCAAACAATAAAGATAGGTATTCCCCAAGGGACAGTTCTTGACCCTACACTCTTTATTATATACATAAGCTCACTATTATTCATGAATACAAAAGGCATACCAATATAATACGCAGATGACTCAGTTTTTATCTTTGAAGGAAATACATGGCAACTGGTCAAACAAAAGGTTATAAAAGGAATGAAAATAATAAAAAACTGGATAGATCTCAACATGCTGTCCTTAAATATATCAAAAACTCATTATATTACGTTTACCCTAACTGGTGCAATAGGCCTGAATTCAACCAGATACACACGTTGACGATCCCGATTTTACTATCAATGAGGCTGATACGACTAAATATCTAGGAATACTAATGGATAAAAACCTAAAGTGGATACCCCAAATCCAGGACCTGACTAATAAAATAAGAAAATTGATATATAAATTCTACCTAATCCGAAACATTCTGAACAAAAAACTATTAGCAATGATTTACCAGTCTCTTGATGAGTCACTGATACGATAATGCACTTCAACCACTAAATATAATTCAATATTATATTCTAAAAATAATAAATCACAAAAATAAACTATACTCTACAAAACTGCTGTACAACAAAACAATATTAAATGTCAGATCCGTACATTTTCATGCAAGTTGTGTGTTCTGTTTCAAACTGAAAAATAAAAGCTATATCAATCATCATACCCAACAAGAAAAGTAAACAAAAAAATATTAAACATACCTTTCTGTAAATATGATGGAAACCAAAGGTTCATTAATGTGATAGGACCAAAAATTTACAATACTTTACCCTCAAGTATTAAATCTACTAAAAACAAAACAAAATTTATAGGGCAACTAAACTGTTTATAAGCGAATAATACAATTCTCTAATAACTTTACTATATAATACTCCATAGCACAACTTTAAGGAAATGTAATAATTATAAGAATACTCTATATCACAACACTATGTAAAAATGCATATATATGTATCTATAAGTTCTGGCTTGAAATTGTTAGTAGATTAAATGGCATTATTCTATTTTTTTTCTCTCGCCAATTGAAAAATGTGCTTTTTGCACATACAGATGCTTGCATCCAATCTAACTATCTTTTACGTTTTGTAAATTGAGCATTCATATTTAATTATTTTAAAACACTAATAGATTATGTAAGGAGCGCATACATCTTTTTAATGCGCGTAAAGATGATATTGCACGCCAGGAACGATATATTCCCTTATAATATTAACAACATCGTGTTTCATATTATTTTCTGATATTTATGTTTATTCTTTGTTTTTTTTGTCAAATAATTTTGTTATTTTAGGCTTTTCCAGAGAATGAAAAACACTGTTAACGATAATCTGATTATTGCCATAATTAACTGAATCTACTATTGGAATAAGTGAGAAGGTATTAAGTTCTGCATTGAAATGTATAGTATTGTCAGATTCGTCATGATTTTTGTTTTCAACATACTAGTTGATTATTTGATCATCTGTATCTAGATTTCCTTTCACTGAAAGTTTGTCCATTTCGTTCTACGTTGATAATTGTCAAATATCTTCAGTTGCATCGAGAACTTCATTTGGTATATGGTTTGATTGATTTACAACAGGTAATAATTCGTTTAAATGTTGAGGTTGCATTGGTGTCTGGCATTCGCTGTTATAAGTTGTTTGAGGGTTGTTTCCGAATGTTATGATTTCATGGATTTAAAAATGATTTAAAAATTCTTCAAGCTTTATTCACCAAGGAATTATTTTCGAAGATGTATCTTTTATAGAATAGGTATAACCATTGCAAAGGTGTGGGATATTGAATTTTCTTCTATATAGGAATGACCTGAATAATTTCGTTGCGTATGCTGTATAGGAAAATCCTTTCCTATAGGTCCTTGTGACAGATCTGCGCCTAGACCTATATTCGCAGTTTCCTTTGTGGGGTTGAATTTTTTCTTAAAATCACGGTATGTGCAAAATTATTGATGAAGCGGCGATAATATCCAAGAAGTCCAAGGAAAGATTTTATTTGTTTTGGAGTTTTAGATATTGGGAAATTTTTAATCGCTTTTATTTTGTCAGGGTTACGTTTAACTCCTTTTGGTGTTACGACATGTCTTAGGAAGGCGACTTCTTTTTCGAAGAATTTGGACTTATCCAGTTGTATCTTGAAGTTAGATTCCATGAGCCTGTCAAATTCTCATTATAATCTCTCAATATGCTCCTGTAGCGAAGTAGATAACACTGATATCATTTAAATAGACCAAGCACTTTTCGTTTTAGATTCTACGAAGTATGTTATCCATTAGGCGTTGGAATGTGGCCTGTGCATTTTTTAAGCTAAATGGAATAAAAGAAATTCATATTGGTATTTTTTAGTGCTCAACGCCGTCTTCGCTATATTCTCTCCAGAGGGGCCTATACCTTATCTCGAAACAGGGTGGTGAAACAAAGGTACATTTTTTTAAATGGAACACCCTATATTTTATTAAATTTTTAGATAGTCCTTTCAAAGAAAAATTCAACAATATATATGAATGTGTCTGTGAAGCACCGGTTCGAACTTATTTGCGATCATCTTCAGAATTCAGGTTATGTTTAAACCATCATTGTTGGGTTGCTCATTAACTTTTTAATCTTCTGTCTGGGAGACTGATGCTATGTTTGGTAATCAATCTGATTGAGCAGTATAGTGGAAAAAACGCATACAAACGCAATCTTCGTTCTTATTGCGGCACCTTACGAAATGTAGGACCTACCAGCTAGGCATGAAATTATTATTCATATATATATGTTAAATCACATAACTTGGAATTAACTTTTTAAAAACAATTATTTATTAACACAAAAAAAATTAAAGTACAAATAAAATATAACTTAACTTTACATGACTGTATGAATCTAGACTCACAAGTATAGACTCACAAGTGATGCCGTTAGCTAGAGATCTAGTATTTATACAATCAAAAATGTTTAATCATCAAAAATATAAAAAAAAACGTAAATTAATACAATGGATCTTTTCTCCTAAGGTTAAATCGAAACTTCTAGAAATATTATAAATAAAATACATAGTAATGTCTTTTTGGAGGCCAAACTGGATAACAACTAACAATGGTCTTTATGGTAATTTGCTGACTACTGGTCGGCATCTCTGGCACGTAAATATCCTTATCACTTTTCTTATCTTCTTAAAACTGCGTCTTGCAAATGTAATACGATATGATGAAATACTGCGTCTTGCAGATGTAATATAATAGTATGAAATAATATTTAAATAATACGTTGTTGTTATTATATGACTTTAAAAATAATTCAATTATAACTTTATATAACATATATATATAATATATGATATCCTAATCTGTAAAATGCTAATTTTGAAGTAACACGCACTATGTAACTCCTCTTTGAATTTTTATATAATTCTTTATAATGTTTAAAATTTTAATTGTACATTTGTTTCTATTCAATTTTAAAATGTTTTTGTAAGTGTGTTTAGTGTTATAATGAAGGAAATTCTGTCACTCTTAGTGTTATGCCGATTTAATATTTTAATTCTCACATGCCATCCTTGATAAAGATAATAAAAAGTTTTCGAAAGCTTGGACAGCATAAAGAGTGTTCTTTTTAAGCCCCATTCAAACTTCGGCAGAAATATTACGAAATGTGTTAACACGATAGAGGTCGCAGTTTTGGAGATATCAAGTTCAAATTTGCTACAAAAATCAATCTCCTAAAAATCTCGGCCGAGTTTCTTATTGAAAAATATCGGGTAAGTAGTTCAAAATTAGCGACCGTTCAAACATTTAAAAAAATTATCAAATAAGGTCGTTGTGTAAATATCATGAAAAATAATTTTTGGGATATAGATATAATCAGTACATACAACTTTTGTTAGAAGCAATTTAAAAAAAAAATTAAAAAAGAAAAAATAAATATTGGTAAAACATGAAAACTCAATATAAATTTGATGTAATTGTACATATTCATATTTATTGATATGAAATAGGCAAAAAAAATCTGCCTTAAAGCGGAACGCGAACCCTGTCTGCTTTATATTCGAGAGCCAAAATAACCTCTAGCCGCAAGGCTATGGCACATACGGTTAAAAATTGACAATTTGCATGTAATGACATGTAGGTATACCAATAAAATTTCAATTCAATGAATTATGAGAAATTTACCTTTCCTCTGGCTACAGGCCATCGGGACTTTTTCTTATCTCCTATCTATATATACCATAAGACAACATTTTTGTTGTTTGTCTTGATTTTCTGAAAAAATAAATGGTCGAGCGATTTGATTGGAGAATTTTTATCGTTGCTGAAATTCTAAGAACTGTAGGAACGTCGCGTCCACAACAGATTTTTTTAATAAAAAAAATATTGAGACATTATTTTCATCCCCAGTATCATGAGAACAAATACTAATATCGACTCGAGATCATTTCAAGGATAACTGGACGAATATGTATTGTTAGGATGTGGAAGAAAGTCTGATTGAATGGTTTTTCAAAGAAAAAAATCTTGTGTATCCACTCACATGACTTTCTTCTGCTCTTAAACGAATTTCATCGAATATAAGAATCGTCCGATCAGGTCGTGTGACCATGCATTTTTTTTCAGCGTGACAAGACAAACAACAACGCTTTTAAGCAATAGTTTAAGGAAGTACGTTTTTCAGCTATTCTTTAGCTACCAGTGTGAACTATATGGCCTTTCTGTGTCACTGGCGAGTGGTACCCATGTCCAATAAAACAATACAATAAAGTAACATAATCAGTCCATCTCGGTACATTTCGTTTTTAGGACTGAAACGTAAATATTTTTTGAAAATCAGCCACAGAAAATTAGCTACTTGGATTAGCGGTAGGAAATTCGATTGATTTGTGAATCGTCATATCTTCTATTATGCCCCAGTCATAATCTAATAATTCTTACGGTTTTAGAAAATTATCCGATAGATCATGGGTAATAGGAAAAGTACTAACTTCTTTGGTATTAGTGAACGTTCAAGGATTTTCAGGACTAATGTTAAATATTTTTTACCAAAAATTAGACCAACTTTATTGTTGGTTGCATTGGTTGGTGCACTAAAAATTCGATCACATCGTTCCGAATAATGCTCAGCGTAAACTCGACTTGCCAAGATAGTGTTCTGCCCTATTCCTACTATCAAAACATTTTTCCAAGTTCTCAGCTGTTATCTATGGCAAGAAAATACATACTTAGAAGTTTAAATTATTAATATTACTAAGCCAACATTTTTTGTTATAATTATGCATCGTATGACAAAACAACATACAGAGGGTCCAATTTAAAATAAGGAAAATAAATTGCTTTAAAATTTGGGAAATTTGCCACAAAATTTTGAACACTGTGAAGAACAATAACAATCTACCTAGGTTAAAAACACTGAGGTGAAATTTATGTTTTTATTTTTTAAACAGTCGGCAATAATAATTTTTAAGGCTAAGTTCTGAACAGATTTCAATAAATATAGCAACTTGTAGGTAACCATGTGAGATGCCAAAATTAGCAACAAAATTTACTGCATGTAAACTAAAGAATGTGCAAAATATCAATATTTTAACTTAACCTATTAGTTATAACTCAGCTATCAAAGAGGAGTGCTGCAACGAAAGACCCTGTATATTTTACTTACCTCATAGACTGATATGAAACAATGAGATACAAAATATGCGAAAAGCCCACTCAAGGCCACCATAACCCAAATATGTTGAACACCTTCTTTATTCTAAAAATAAATAATATTATTAATTACAGCACCCAATTTATGAAAACCTATGTAATTGACACATTTATGAAACAATTATATCATGTGATATTTTGTTTGGGTATGCGGGAGTTTTGAGTCGAATATTTTGATAATTATTATTTCATTAAATTTATCTGAATAATTAAATTTCATTGAATCATCTTTTAACGTCTGCTTTTAAATCTTTCCTAAGGCTAATAACATGTTATTATTGAGATTAAACTATTTGTTGATTTATATCATATTTTCTGCTATATAAAACTGTTTACCTGTAACATTTTAATACCAATGATGACTGTAGCCACTACTACCACAACTTTGCCCAAAAACAAAACAAAGTCACCAACTGAATTGATAGCTGCCACTTTCAATGCATTGGATGAGAGAAGATTGAAAGCTCTTTTACCAGCAGTACAAAAAGGGTCAGAATGTATCGCTAAAAATGGTTCATAAATTAATAAAGAAATAGTTCAGTTGATCATATCCTAAATTTATTGCCAAATAGAAATGAGAGCGGTAAATTTTTTGACTGCTGATTAATGGATAGTAAAATTAGATATCAAGAACTAAAATATCGTATGTTACCGGCCAAAGCCCGACTCTATGGATAAATTATTATAAGTTTATTTGGTTGAAAGGTACTGAGTATTAGAGGATGTTGTAGAAAATATTCCATACAAATGATCCTAAGTGCTAAGTATACATTCCTAGCTCGCAATGACCTGATTACTCCAAATTACTTGTTTTGGACACTGATAGAAAAATCTGGTTTATCCAAGGATATTAGAAGAAGGATAGGCGACTCGTGGTACTCGACTGTAATATAAAAAATGTTCCATAGATGATTTAGATGCCTAGTCATTTGGTATTTAGAAATTACTTGGTTATTTTACTATCACACATCTCTCAAATTTCAACCAAAGAAGACATAATTATTGCTTGTTCAGCCTCAAATTTACCAAAGTAATATTTATTCTAAAATTAATGAATTTTGCTTCGTTGCAATAATTGATGTAAGCTTACTTACCATCAATAAGAAAAATCATGGATAGATATAAATATATATGATTGGAAATTACGATCTGTCCAGCAACGGAAGTTGGCAGAAGTCATGAATGATTTCTCAGTGACACCAACTAACATACAATTCGCTCGATTTCTTCTGTTGTAAAGGAGCGAGTAAACATGCCCAGCAATTCGACAATATAGGGCATACTTTTATCTTTCAACCTTCTTATAATACCATAGGTAAAATAATCTTTTCTAAGATTGGGTTGATTTTAAACATTCTGTTATAGAATTCAATACTAGTGCAAATTTGATACGTTGATTTAAAATATAAGACGAATAAATAAATACTGCAGTGTAAAGTGCTGTCTGATTAAAAATTTTAAATGTGGTCAGTGTTATTGAACTGGACTCATTCAATTTTTTTTTAAATATATGATCAAAAACGATGTTGCTTTTTTTGCTAAAGAGTGAGGAATAAAATAAGACATATAAGGTTGATTTTTACCAAGAAACTTCAAACATGTTCATCTTTAGATTGCGCATGTTTTGAGTTTTGTCTTAAAAAATATTTATAATCTTCTCGTTCTGTATCTTTTCGCTTTTTGTCCAATTTTTCACTGGTAATCGTAGAAAAGCATCAAAGAATAGCATTAAAAAAAAATTGTGCGCTCTACTAAACTACCAAACTTAGCTGGAGCGAACAGGAGTGATGGGTAGGTAAATTGCCTATGGAAGCATGGAAGCAGTGAATTAGCTTTGAATTACAGCAATGAGAGTTTGATGAGAGACCATTAAGCACAAATAAATATTTACTCTTTCCCTTAAATATGTTTAAGGCTGTAATTCATGTCATGTAAATCATGGTCAATTCATCTGCATCCAAAGGCATTTTTTGCTGCTGTTGCCGTAACTACTATATTTTTATAGAGCACACAATCTCCCTTTTTGGAATTTGTTTCTTTAATGCTTTTCTTGGCCAATAATGATCGAGAAGACAGTCTAGAAGTGCAGCGGATCCTAGAGGCGCACCTCGAATTTTCTAGAAACGCCCGCCTGCGTCTAATAAATAGAAAAATCATTTTCTCGAACTTAACAGACGAACATTCTCTCTCGAATAGTCTGGAGAAGAACCGCCGCAAACAGTTGGCTGGGATATAAATAGCGTGCGGCCAAGGAGGATTGTATTCAGTAATCATTATTGGACGCAGCAGCGACACCAGTGACCTGCAACTTTTGAATTACAGCAATTACTACTAGTATCAAGGTATCAGACTGCTACTGGCAACGAAGTAAAACTAGTATAATCGGTTCCGCCTGCATGGTCCACGGCTCCCTAGCTAACCCAGCGTGATGGGCCAGCAATCCATCACCTTTGAAAATCCAGTGTAGGGGCTGTACTAGGAGGAAGATCGGCTCAATCCATAGCAGGGCCATTATCTCAGATGCAATACATCTACATATAACGCTGAACCAGCTTTACCCAGTGCAAAAAACAGCCATACGAGAACCAGAGGAACCAAAGACCAGTTACTCATAGACAACATAGTTGTGAAAAACTGCAAAAAAGACAAATAGGGCTACATATGGCCTGGGCAGATTATAAATTGGCCCTCGACTCACTACCGCATAGTTAGATTGGTAAATGTCTGGTCTTGTTCAAGATAAGTGAAAGCATGAGTGAAGAATTTGAATATGTACAAATAAAAAGGGGAATAATCCAGGCGACTCATTGTCTCCTCTGCTTTTCAGCCTCTCTCTTTAACTATCGTCCTAAACAAAACTACCCCAGGGTAAGAGATTAGCAAGCAGGTGGAAAAGATAAATCACCTACTAGACATGAATGGTCTTGGTCCCAATTTAATGCCATCAGAAAATAACGAAAATATACCCACTCCCGAAATAATAGCAAATATCGAAGCTTCAATTAAAACATTACCAACTTCAGAAAAAGACGAGATCAGAACTCCATGAATGCAATATTTTAACAAATTTCATAACAACAAAAAGAAAAAGCCATTTCCAATCGCCGCATCACACAAATAAAGAACATACATCAAATTTCAAAAGAACCTAAAGCTTTTTAAAAAACAACCCGAACCTTATAGTCCTAAAACCAGATAAAACAAATAAAGCAGTAATAATAAGCCACCATACGAAACTGGCGACCTCTCTCATCTTGGTGATGCCATGATGAGCGGCATGTAAGCTGATGAGGACGCCCTCTCGGAGGGACGCCGGGACGACGATGCAATGTCCTCGTAGGATTATGTTATCCATAGCGGAATGCTCGGTCTTAACGTTGTAGTAAAGCTCCATGGTCGACGTTAGGCCATTGCGTGTGGAGAGCATGCCAGAGGATCGATCATCAGTGTAGGGTCGGAGGCTGTGGCTGTGGCGATCTCAGCTCTCGTGACAGGGCTGTCTGAGGATAATTCTAACAGATGGATACCAACAGCATCAGGTAACTTGGCGTCGTCGTCGGTGTGTGGCAATGGCAAACGCGACATTGCGTCCGCGTTTGCGGTCTTCTTCCCGGGATGGTGAACTATTTTGTAGTCGTAGGTTCTTAGGATGACTGACCAGCGCAGAAGTCTCGGAGATATGTGCTTTCAGGTGGAAGCACCTGGCTTGAAGAATCCAAACATGAGAGCGCAGGCTTCCTTGTTGAAAGCGTCGTAGCGACGTTTCGTGGTCGTGAGGGTGCGCGACACGAACTTGATAGGGCGTTCCGTACCGTCTGGGTACAGGTGGGACAATATGGCAGATATCCCATCCTCGTCTCCAAATGATATATCCGTGTATGGATTGAGTTTTGATAATCACTTCGTTAAAAGTCAGGAAAAATGGTAAACGTCTAATTATTATTTTTGTTATGTTACCATATCAATCAAAACAAGTAATGTAGATAGACCTAGCCCTTGAGAGACCAATATATCACTATTTTTTACTCAATTTATCAGATATCGTTTGTGAAACACAAATATAATAATGAAATCGTTTGTGACTCTCTGCTGTTTTAGAAAAATCTAAATTAATTTCAAAAATTTGTAGGTTCAGGCAACTAAATAAATCAGTGTTGAATGATTAATAAATTTAATTTGTGTATGGAACGTCACAATACAAAATAATATTAATTCTAAGGTCAATAAAATAAAATCTCCAACGTTGTTAAATATAATCAGCCGACTACCTGTTTAATGGGTTATTATAAATCTTCAACATACAAAATATTTGACATACCGATATAAACAAACTTGTATAGTGGTTTGTTTGGTATTGACGGATATTGTCAAAATTAAATACGAACGTGATTTAGACACATGAACATAAACCTAGACGACTAGTAGTATTCTGTAAACTTTGAAAGTACGGTTTACGTTTACTACCATAGGCGTACGGCAGTCAAATGGAAAGGTTGACCCTTCATTGTTTCTACAAAACTTGCAAAACTTTCATTTTAATGTAAACTTTCGATTTTATAGTACTTTCTATGTAAATACCCTTTCATTTCTAGGTAACAGTATACTCATTATGTTATCGTTATCGTGGTATTCGAATTGACTCACGCAACATATTGTAATTGGTTTAAATTTACAGAGACCCTAGAGTCAAAATACATACTTTGAGCCATTGGTACATATGTGTGTCTGTCTGTGATTATATTTTGTTGTTTTTTTTTTTTGAGAAGCTGAACGTCTGTGCACAATAGCTCAAACGAATTCTTATTCTGGGGGTTAATTTAGGTTAATTGAGGAGTATTGTATTGTGAAACGAACTCATAGTTCTGAAACTGCTGAACATAAAATTTTGAAAACCATGAAAAATATAGGGCTTTATTTATTTAGGGGCAAACCTCTGCATACATTCTAAGTACGTAACCTTTTCCTTGCGAGTCCAACTTGCATTTTACCAATTCTTAATAATAGTACCTATTTAATTATAATAGATTGATAGATTATCTTCGTACCAATTTCAATGTAAGCCTGTCTGCTTAAATATTTGATTATCTTCTCGAAACAGTTTAAGCAGCATTGACAACATTTCAATAAACACTCTCCGCATTGTCTATTAGGCCTTCTTAAATATGTCTCTGTTAATCGTAGGACAAATCGGACAAATTCCACTAATGCAGTGAGAAATGATCCAATAGCCACTGATCCCAAGTGATATCTTACCAGATTATAGAAACTCAATAGGACCGGCATCTGCCAAGTTGGAATTTTTCTAAAAAAATGTATATTAGAGAGGTATGTCAATAAAACCGTTACATGCATAATAGTAAAAGATACAAATTATTTATCACGTAACAACGTCTACTCTAGGGTCTAAGACAGCATTTATAACAATTTAACTAGAAATTACCCATCAGCTAAACTATAAATGATACAAACGATAAACCGTGAAATTTACCTACTCATTTACGAAGTATTTTCACATTTGAAATAGTTTCACATTTATCATTTGGTATCAAGACATATGGGACGTATATTTTTTCTTTAAATTGACTATTTTAGAAGAAAATATTACGTTTTCAATTATGGATAACTGTGCAAGGGGATCATAGACGTTGTCACGCACAATACATCATAGATGTGTTGATGACACATGACTGAACTCTTTTTTTTAATGAACTAGCAATTTATGTTAACTGAAGTGTCACCTTTTGAAATACCATGTAGATACTGCCCCAGCTATTACCATATGTTGACACCCTATGATAAACTGCAACATCCAAAACATTCCAAAGAAATTGCACCATCGAATCAATGTTATCCACGTATTCTTCTCAAATTGAAATACTTCAGGTCTTTCCGTCTCTATAAGTTTACCGGAACTTTCTACCCATAAGCATAGATAAAACCAGAAAGATACAACGAATATCAGAGAGATAAAAGTCTAGAAAAAATATTTGAAATGAAACATTGAAATACATCAATTATTGCAAAAATGGAGACGCCATATTATATATACATAGGGTTATTGACGATGAGTGGCCTAGTAGACGTTTTAGGAGAGCTACTGGGAACATGGAGCTGAAAAATGGCATTCACAAGTATTTGGATAAGCTCTATCAACGTAGAATAATGGTGAAATACAGTCACTTCCGGTTATACCGGAAGTAGACACTAACTTGCTTATTTCAAACGCAATGCTATATTTTTTTATCAAATTGTCATTCTCCTTCCTATTTTAAGGTAATTTTTATCAGGATTTCCTATATCAAAAATTCATACTTTTTGAGATATTTAGATTTTAGTGAAAATTCTTGCGAAACCATATCCTAACAACATAAATGATAACTAAAGCTGCTGTAAAATGCAAGAAGTTCTTTTTTTAAACACGTTATATCAAAGTATATGTCTTTCAAGCCAGGTAGAATTAATATTAAACATACAGGGGATTTTAAAGATCGATCCAAACTTCAAAACGTTCAACAAGAAAAAAGTCGCTTATTTTAAATGGATTATACCTAATAAATTTTATTCGGTCATCCTATCAAGTGTTTTTTTCTCTTTAGATCCATATTAGCATTCCCTATACTTAAATTTTCAGACTTTATAGTTAGTTTGAGTTATTTGTGAATGTTGGAAAACCAACAATAATTTCATTTTATTTGAAAGTATTTTCTTTTATTAATCGAATAGCTATGGCCAAACAAGCCTAAATGGTGATTAGAACAGAAAAAACTTTAATTGTGTGTTAGTTATTGCATTGTAAAAAAGTAACATGAATAAAGAGAAAAAAACGCACAGAAATGAATTAAACTTAATCTTTTCAGCAATAATAAAAGACTAAGAATGTTCTCAAAGTAACTAACTTAATTATTTGATTGTTTAAAATGTTTCTCGTCGAATTTCATCAAAGTCATTCAAGGGCAAATCGTCCATAAACTCACTAACGATTGTCCTTAAGATAGACAAATGACGCTCAGAAGTGAGTACTCCATCATATATGTGGTAACAAATTTTGTTGTCTTTCATTAAACACAATACGTTGCAACTAAATTTCACATGATACCTCAATTCCCTTATTGCATATGGATTTCGGTTTGGCCAGATGTGATTTTCCGATGGCTAAATACTCCCTCACGAGAAAATGTTGATTTATCTGACCAGATAACTTTTACAAAAAAGTTGGGGTCTTCTTCTATGTAGGTAGCTTAGAACTCTTTCAACAGATGAGTCACTGAGACCTTTGTCACTCACCGCACTGTTGATACATGTTAGAGGATGGGCTTCGAAATAAGCCAGAACATAAATTTAATTTTCTTCATTGTCAGTAATTTTATTATTTTCAATTTTCTTTGCTTTGAACAAACCAAATAGAAAATTGGATTCAATTCTTCTGAATTTCTTCTCAGTTATTCTTGGCAAATTGGGAAATAGTTTATTAAATCATCGGCACGTCCTACTAATAACTCTGTTACATTACCCATGAAAGTGAAATAAATTTATAAAATGGTTTTCCATATTTAGGAATATGAAATAATTTTAACAGTCTTAACTTTCAAATACATAAACCACTGAAAGCTTGTCATCATGACAGGCTATAGGTATTTGATTAATTGAAGAAAATACTTTCACATGGCATGAAATTAGTATTGATTGTCCAACATTCACAAATAACTCAAATTAACTATGAAACCTGAAAATTTAGGTATAGGGAATGCTAATATGGATCGAAAGAGAAAAAAAACTTTATATGATTACCGAATAAAATTTATTATAATCCATTAACAATAAGCGACTTCTTTCATGTTGTATGTTTTGAAGTTTGGATAGATTTTTAGAGCTTCCTGCATGTTTAATATAAATTGTACCTGGCCTGAAGGAAAGACATATACTTCGATATAACGTGATAAAAAAACAACCTCTTGAATTTTACAGCAGCCATAGTTATCATTTCTGTTATTAGGATATGTTTTTGCAATAATTTTCACTAAAATCAAAATATCTCAACAAGTAGATTGAAAAAACTATATAGCATTCCATTTGAAATAAGCGAGCTAGTGTCTACTTCCGGTATAACCGGAAGTGACTGTAAGTCGCCATTATTTTAGGTTGATAGAGCATATCCGAAAACGTATTATTGCAAATGTTCATTTTCATATTTCCTGTTGTTCTCCTGAAACGTCTAAAAGGCCACTCATCGTGAATATAAATATATATATACATGTAAGGGTTTTTCACCATATCCACATTTGAATATTATTAGGTACAGAGTTTTTACTAATAGGTAGTTGCACTAATTCACAGTAAAGAGTTTTTAACTACAAAATGTTGTTTGGAATGTCAAGAAAACACCAAAAATGACACATTATGTATTTTAGGTTCAGCCACCTAGATTTATTTCACAATAATAATTGTATCGTTCAATAAATAATTACAATATTATTTCTGTCAAACAAACCGACGGTTTTTAATTTTTTCCTCAAAAATGGCACATTGCAGGGGAAATTCAAAAAATGTTTTTATTCGGTTTTATCAACAAACTATCATTAATTTTCGATGTAGAATCACCCCTTTAAATATTCGCATATCATTAAGGAAGATCCTGTATGTATATGTCTAAATCTTGACAAACTTACCAGCACAGGCTCTAAAAGTAGACACGGCATACTAGCAATGGCTTTCCCAGATTCTCTGAATAGTTGAACTACAAGCCCAATGCGTTTTCTCATCACAAATATTATTAAAATGACTATAATTGTTAGAAAAGATGATACCACTGAAAAAGCCAAATATGTTTCTGGTTTTGTAGGATCCATTTCTTGGAGACTCATATAATTTTTGTCAACTTCTGACTTCCTCCATAGTATCCTTAAATTCTTACAACATAATATAAAAAGATAGATATGTTATTTTTCTTACCACAAAATTATCGTTCCACTAGTCGAGGCTAGAACTGCTGCTGTCAAAATCAACCATACAACAAATCCTACTAAATGTCTAAATGCAGCCATCATCACTATGGAAGAAGCTAAGAAAAAAATTAAAAATACATTTTTTTCTTCTAGTAAGTAATTGTAGTGTTTTATTATGAAGTTGAGACATAAATATTAGATATGTATTAGTTGCACGAATACAGTGAGACCAAGTTTGTAACATTCATTTACATAAGTGAGTAATAAGGCTGAAAACCGCACAACAACCTCGAGCATCATTATAACATACTAGCATTAAAATTCTTCTTTTTATAGTGCCTTGAAAATATAGTGCAAGACAAAGATCGCTGCCATGGCATTTGTTTATCACTCTTTTCTTGTCTTGATTTTCATTTGAATAATTAGTTGAGTAAATTAATTCCTTTTTTTCTCTCAGGATATAACGCAAGCTTACCTACAACTTTACATATTTTGATCAGTTAACGTATTTTCTCAAAATTCGCTCTTCTCAACATTTCTTTGTATTTCACCTTATCTATATAAGTTATGCAGAACTTTCTTCGTAGGACCCACATTTTGAAAGCTTACACGTTATTAGTGAGAAATGTTTTTAACTTCCACGCGTTCATGTGTCTATACCATATAATAAATAATATACAGGGTATTTCAAAATAATATTATGTATGATTTTATCATGAAATTTTAATGATTTCAATATCCTGTATATAACTAACAAAATAATATATGGCGAATTTTTCGCATGTGTTTTTTGTGTTTATATAAAAAATTCCTAAAAATAGAAAAATCAATTACAACTAATCAATATCAGTTTACAGTATTGATACCCAACCAGCCTAGAAAAGAAGATTGGGAAAGGGAGTCTACATCCCAAGCCCTTAAGAAAAATACCATCAAATGGTACACAGATGGTTCTAAAACCACGACGGGGACTGGCGCTGGAGTATTCGGGCCTGGCACCAAATGCTCACTACCGTTAGGCCGCTGTCCAAGCATCTTTCAGGCAGAAATACTTGCAATCGAAAGATGTGTGGAAATGAACCTAGAAAGAAACTATCAGAAATGTGATATAGCCATACACTCTGATAGTCAGGCTGCGATTAAAGCACTGAGCTCCCATATCATCGATTCTAAGATAGTATGGGAGTGCCGAAGAAAACTCAACAAAATCGGCAAGAATAACAAGGTCTATCTAATCTGGGTTCCCGGCCACTCCGGAATCAAAGGAAATGAAGAGGCCAACACACTTGCCAAAAAAGGAGCACAAGCTCCTTTTATTGGCCCAGAACCTTTCTGTGGCACAGGTAAATGTACCTACAAGAAAGAGTTCCAAGAGAAGGAAGAAACCGAAAGAGAAAACCTCTGGCGGAATCTTCCTGGGCTGGATCATTCCAAAAAGTTTCTTGGAAACTTTGACACTGCGAGATCTAAGAAACATCTGGATCTTAGCAAGAATATGCTACACCTGCTCACTAGATTCCTTACAGGACATTGCCGCCTCAGGAAGCACCTGTCGAGATTGGGTCTAGCAGAAAATGACGAGTGCAGATTCTGCGGGGAAGAGGAGGAAACTCCGGATCACCTGGTGACGGAATGCCTCGCAATAGCCAGCCAACGCATAAAATGCTTTGGACAAGAAACTGTCAGTAGTGAGGAAGTAATCCGCTTGAAGCCATCCCAGATACTGGAGTTCATTAGAACTCTGGAACTGGAGGGCGAGCTGTAGACATCGAAATAGCGAGAACAGCTCTGACGGGGGGCACAATAGACCTAAAGGTCGCAGTGCATTGAAACCCCTTTTCAATCTACAATCTACCCAACCAGCCAAAAGTCTCGGAAATTTATCACAGTACCTAGACCCCACAAATTCTATATGGACAGAAAGCTCTTAGAAATGTTATTCAATGATGCAATAAAATACAGGGTGCTGCATTTGAAAAAGTTATTGTCATTAGAAATTTGTCTTAATTCACCTATTTCTCGAAAAATACTCCAAAGCTTAAGGAATCGGATGAAAAAAAAGTTGGTTTAACTATCTTGACTGGTTTTGAAGTGGGTATATGAATGAGATGTTTTGACAAAAATTAACATGATAACCAACAATTTAGTGACAAATCTAAAAATCCTCGGTTACATAAGATGAAAAAAATGGTCAGATAAATTCAATTTGATTATTTCAATAAAAAAATGTAATCAGTGGTCATCTCCAAAGATCCTATCAGATGCAAATTGGTAGTAGATTACGACATTAAATAAGTGTCAATATTTAATTACCTATGAGTGAAGATATCCAATGAAAGTTATATCAAATGAAAAAACCTTATAAGAGAAGTATGAACACAAGCGATAGCAGCATCAAGAGAAAGTGGATGTCTGAGAGACATAATATTGAAAAACAAATTGATAAGTACAAAGAAAGATCAGAATTTATAAAATGGTGATTTGGTAATTAATTCGTTAATTCCAAACTATATTCGGGAGTTTAGTGTTTGTGGTAGTAGGTATCTACACTCACCATAACGAAAAACGGGCAACCATATAAATTTGGAGAAGAATGACGAAATTTTCATCTTTTTATTAAAAGTCTTATCAATAATTGAAACACATAGGTAGAGGTTTGTAAAGTGGCTTTGTTATGAAGATATTTTCGGAGTGTTTTTATTTCAAACAATAACACAAAACAAGATGGTTTTTACAATTAAGTACAAAATAATCGTCTCAACTAAGAAGAAAAAGTTGAAAAAAAACTAAAAGTAACAACTGGTATGTCTAATTAATACCTTGTATTAGCTCCACGAACCTGTATAACACCATTCATTCTTCTATGCATACTTTCAATCACGTCGTAAACTTCATTTTGTGGAATGGCTTCCCATTCGTCTAAGAGAGCCACGCGGAGCTGATCTAAGGTAAGAGGACCAGGTACTCGGTTACGAATCCTTCTACCAAGCACCCCCCAAACGTGTTCGATGGTATTTAAATCGAGACTGTGGGCTGACCATTTCATTCGGGAAATACCTACTTTGTTTAAATATCTTGTGACAATGCGGGAAATACGAGAGCGTGCATTTCCATGCATTAGGATGAAGTTTTCTCCAATAAATAGTGCATATGAGACAACATAGTCTTGCAGTATCTCATTTATTTACCTATCTGCAGTCACAGATCCCGTAGAGACAATGTACAGTTATGTACGCGCATGAGATGATATTCCAGCCCACACCATAACTGAACTTTCTTGAAAACTTACTCTAGGGGTAAAAGTGCATTCGGCATATCGTTCGCCTGCTCTTCTCCAAACTCTTCCGCGACCATCTGATACAACAAGTTCTGATAGGGGAAGGTGGTGTAAAATTATCGCTATGTAACTCGACAGCAGAAAATGGCATATATCTTCAAACATTGTAGACATATGTTGAAAAATCTAGGGAAAAGTCAAATCCCAACATTGAGATCTAGTTGAAAAGCAACTATAAACATTGGTTAATTTCCAAAGAAGAGGAAGAAAGAACGCTGGTAAGCTATGTGATTAAGTGCTCCAAAATCTGATTTAGAAAATAATAAATTAGCTGGTTACAAGGGTCTCTAAACAGACATAATAAAGAATTAAATATTCGACATTTCAAGAGCATTTTCATTTATCCAGAATAATATGAATGTTAAGTTATTCTTCGATAACCTTAAAAAAGTGTATGATCGTTCAGAAAATTCTCCTGATGGAAGTCGCATGTGCAATCTTGATGAAACCGGTACAACTATTGGTACAAAAATCAAAAAAGCATTATTAGCAAGCGAATGCACCATCGGTGGACGTGGTGTACGGGGAACTCCTTCCAACAGTAATGAAACACTTTTATATTAAATATAGTGGATCCTCTAAAGCTGAGATTCCAGAACTTTTTATTTTCGTGGACCACTTTCAAAATTTCAGTGGTTTCGCTGGACCCCCAGCTGCTACATTTCTAACATATTTTCAAAACTTGTCGCGGCCGAGTTCCTATCCTAAATTAGGAGTGGTAGAGAAAAGAAAAATAGTATATTTTCTTGTGTTCAATTTATTAAAATAATATGTCAGACTGTAATCTCAAAAATGCAAATCAATAAATTAAAAAACATATTCATAATTTTAATGGGAGGGATGTACTTGGTGGATTGACAGAAAATTATTAACATTTAGCTTCAGTTTTTTGAGGAATAACCGCAAATCTCCCCGTTCTGTGACGTTCAATTTACTCCTTTTATTGTTAATAGGTGTGTAACGACACTTAAACTTTTTCCATAAGATATGACGAGGAAAACGTTATCAAAAGCTTTCTCGCAATTCTCCACAGCCCAGGATATTTTTCGACCAAATGTTTGATAGCCTTTTTTAAATTACACCTTCAGCTCCTCATTGATGCTAAGCACAAGTAGCTCCTTTTGCAACACCTTGGTCACTTCCGTTTCATCAAATGGAATGGAATATCTTCAAATCTTTTTTGTTTTTATTAAATTTAGGCTGTCCCCTTGTAACTGCAAGTTAATGTCATTGATTTTTTTGAGCTAATCTGTGGAATACGCGATGTCTGATTTCCATTTGATCAGGTTTTCTTTTAAATCTGGATCTTTTTTTTCTAGAAACTCTAAAACTAATTCAAAAAGTGAGTAAAATCTTGATAAACATGCTCCTTTCGACAACCAACGTAATTCAGTATGTAAGAGCAATCATTGGAATTCATCATCATTTTCGTCGCACAATTGTGGAAATAAACGTGTATTCATTGTATTATAGTATAGTGTATTGTATTGCTTCTAATTTTGTTAACTGTTTGAATCAGAAATTGAAGCGATTGGTGCAATCTATCACTCAAATCTTTCGCTACCAGGTGTTGTCGGTGAATGACACAGTCAATTGCTGTTACTCCTGGTATAACTATTCTAAGATTGATTATAACCCCACGTTATCGCCCGAAAATGGCAGGAGCTCCATCTGCTGCCACCAAAATAGTGTTTGTGCACGGAATGGATTCTTTAAAATAATCACTCAGGACATTAAATATTGATTCGACTTTAATGTCCATCTCTAAAGTTTTAGCGAATAGCAACTCTTCGTGGATTTCTTCGTCTATAACAAATCGAACATATGCCAATAATAATGCCTGATTACCGGGCAAAGTTGACTAGTCCAATTAAATTGAATTGAAACCAGATAAATTTTCTTAAGACTTGTGGACCACCTTTCCTTCTTCATGCCCCATGGAGTCTCACGTGGACCCCTGGGTGTCCACCTGGACTGGACTGGTTTGAAAAAACTCCTAGAACTTAAATATTCTATAATCACTAGAGTCACCTCACCTTACAAACGCTCAATTCAGCAAAAGATAATTGGATTACAATTATAAATATACCACCACACTATAGCCAATGGATATTTCAAGATTTGCTCCATTCAAACCATATTATAATGCAGCTGTTGATTCTTGGTTATCTTCATTCTGGCACACCGTTTTCTATATATAATGTTGCTGGTTGTGTAGGTTGTGTAGGCATTTGAACTTCCTATGGCTCAATCAAATATAAAAGCCGGCTTTAAATCTTTTGATTCGGAGTTATTGACGCCTGACGATTTCTTAAGTTCGGCCACCGATAGAGGAATTTTGAAGTCTCTGAATGCTGATGAGCTAATTGAGCCAGCAGCACTGGCGGATGAAATACCTAATGTAGAAAATCTGGATGAAGAACTTCCATCCATTCATCCTCAATTATTCAAAGGATATCCAAAAGTCGATGGAAGAAAATAACAGAAGAGCCAGCGAAAACATGCTACAAGTTGTATTCATATCGATATATCCGAAATTGATAAAACTGAAAAAAGAAATCGAAAATAAAGATAAAGTGAGCAAGAGAAAAAAAAGAGTGCAAAAAATTATGCAATTAGAAAAACTTGTTTGGGAAGAAAGCAAAATTTTAATCTAGAGACATATCTTCTGATGAAGATAATGGCGAAGACGAAAGTGAACTTCATTACGATTGGGATGAAGACGAATGGATTCCTGATGCTGCATCCTCAATCTTTGAAGAACTCAACAAAGAACCTGAGGCTGATGATTTTGTTTTGGTTCAGTTTAAAGCAAAGGAAAATGTTCTAGATAGTAAATGTTATAGAGGTAGAAAATAATCAAGAGTTATCAAAATCATTTTTTTAAAGGAAAGCTTCAAAGATTGAGGGACATTTTATATTTTCAGCCATTTTGGATATTGCAGTTGCTCTAATTGATAATATGAAAATGATTTTGCCTAGATTCGTTTTAGATAGTATTTATTCTACTACCTAGTTAACTATAGTTGTTCTTTGTTTATTTCATTAATGAGTTATAGAAATGGTAGATTTATTCTCGAACCTTCCAGAAACTATATGTGAGGTACGTACAGTTTTTCACAGTATTGTCAGTTAGACAAGCTTCTAGAATATATTACAAGCGTCTAGAATAATCATAGAACATTCTCGATGGATGTCATGTCCAGATTCAGATATATATGTCGATAAAAGTAAATCTATGAAATTAGTTCAGTGCAGACGGTGAAGTCTGTGGGAGTTTAGATTGTCAAAGGAACAAATCAAGTTGGTTTGGAAGCAATCTGCGAACTTTGGAATATTACGCAAGGGAACTCACCCCACAACGTTTAGCAATTTAGTAATGTGACACTATTGTAAATGAGAAATTAACTCTAGTCAACTGAACATGCTTTAGTTTATTTACTCTGAACTATTTTGAAATGTACCACTTCCTTGATTGTCAACATCTTGTTTAGATAAACTGTTTTCTTGGATAAGTTACATTTTTCTTTACTTTTACGTCTGTCTCATGGTGACCCACGATTGGGCCCACTATGATACAAAAGACAAAAATATTAATATCATATATTTGTAGCATCGGAAGCATTTTTAATACATTATCATATTTTTAAGACTTGTTTGATCGTATCCATTCCCCTAGATCTGAACATTCCATATTTGCAAGATAATAAGCAAAATATTCATGTCAAACTGTTTCCGTTTTATGGTGGCCCGCCCTTCTCTATTTGTATTATTTTATTGTCTCGAATAAGAAACAATATAATAGTCTCTATAAATTATTATTAACGTATCCAGTCAAAGTCACATGTATTAAAAGAGGGTTCCAGATGTGAGCAGCAAATTTGAGAAAAATGATAGATTTATATAATAAAGAATAAACTAAATTTCTTTTCAATAGCTTTTTAATTTACTGTTAAATGGCTTCTGTAAGCCAAAGAACCATTTGACATGCCATCTCACTAAAAATGTATTTTTTATACTAAGGAGTTTTGGTGCTCAAACATCTCATCTTCGTTTTGTTTTGTAAGAAATCATTACCTCTCACCTGTGACTTAGAATGGACATCCTGCTCGCACTAGTTGCTATACAATTGCCTAGAAATGGGTTGTTTTGCGAAAACGTCTCCAACGATTCAGATGAGACTTTTTGAAAACATTTTTCTTAAGCCCTTCCATTTCATTGACGTATTTACAATCGAGTAGAGAGGTCTGTGCACGGTACACCGTAGAAAAGTTCATAATTATACTTAAACCCTTCCATAATGTGCACCTTTGATGAATGATTGTACGGTTATTGAATTATGTGGTCCTTCGAGTTTTTAAAGCAACTGTTCATATTTTTTAAAATTGTATACACTTACCCAGCGCTATTAAGCATAAGTAACAGAATTCTCGATAGCAAAGATAGAAGTCTTCAGCAACTTCCTAGAATAAAAACGTTTTTATAATAATAGATTTAGGCAATGCGCCATCAAAGCAAATAAGATAAAACACATACTTTTGTATAAATATAAGAAAGATTAATTAGATATTAATCAGTTCTAGTGTGAATGAAATATATTAATTTAAAATTGAATGAAAAACACCAATGAAGATATAGACAAAAATTCTAATATGTGAAAATTGATAGGTAATACCAACGTAAGTATTCATAGGGAAAAAATATGTGTAATATCTAGAAATGATCAGTTCATGAATAATAGCTCAAAAGGCAAGACAAAAAATTAGGTCGTTGGGATCGGGTTTCCACATAAAAATGAGATCTCTATTGTCTATGCCTGGATTCTTATCAATATCATATCATAGGCTTATATTTTGTTCCATGTCAAAAACAAAGTATGTATGATTCTGTGGTTAAGTTTATCATCCAAACCAAACCCGATCACAGCAAAGACATGCTACAGTACGAATAAGAAAGTTTTTTGCCTTCAATGCTGTGAGGGAATTACTCCCACCACAAAAGTCTATGGATCTAGTGTTTATGACCGCGAAAATAATTACATACTATACCCATTAATATAAATTAATAATAATAAATATATGATGAACTAAATACTACTGCGTGGACTACGTCGCTTTCTGGGTATTTATTATTTATTATTCGCTCACTTTTCGAAATGGAATACACAGAGCAGGGTGGGCTAACACATTTTCTCAATTACCTATCTAATCTTCTTCTTCGGTCTTTGCGCAAATGCAAAATACCCACATCGCGATCTGGGCCTATCTGTTTGCCCGCAACGTGTTGTATTATTCTTATATTGGGGCAAATGCCAAGTCTGACTAACCAACGCAAAGAAAATGAATATTACAAAACATATATCATAACAAAATAAAATAATTTTTACATATCCAATCACATTTTTTTAAATCTCCCTTTTTGGTTGCCTCCACACGGTTCAGGTAGCACTATCATAATATATAATTTTAAAATTACAAAACGAAACTCACTGATGTTGAAGATAAAATATCAGCGAGAACATAAGAACGAAACTATTTGGAAATATAAGCCTAAACCACTAGCAAAAATAAAAAATTTACACATTAGGTTACATGGCTCTAGAAAAACTACTTTGAGCCCCATCGGTAACCTTATAGATAGTTATGAAGGCTGTCTATACTGTATAGGGTCTACAGCCTTCATCAAATTCTATTTTATACTAGCCTTCAATTTTTTATTCAACAATCTAAAACCTATAACAATTGCAATATTTTCTCTCTTTTATCGATTTTCGAAGTAACAACAGTGACGACCACGCTGATTTTGTCGGTTCATTTGTTTTATCTTTTAACATTTTGTCAATTTCTCTATCAATTTGTGACTTATGAGCATACCGTAGCATATAGGGATTTCAATATGTTGGCGAAAGATCATTTTCTATTTTTATTTTTGACCGAAGGATGTATACAATTCCGTTGTATGTTTGCTATTTTATCATTTTTTTATGCTGTTCGCACGTTTTGCATAGTAAACGTGCTACGATTTTGATGATTTTTGTTTCATTTGAAAGAGGAGTATTGAGAAATGGTCACATTTTAGAAAATCTCACATACGACATCCTTCCCTTCAGTAACCACACCCGAAGTGGCAATTTTCACGAAAATCCAAAATCTGAGAGCTGAGAGAAAATTCAAGATGCGATCATATTCGGAAATGTTTACATTGAACATTTCTTCAAAGGAGTTACCGTTTTCGCTAGTTAAGTTTTAATGACCGAAAAATAACTTCCTTGTCTCTGGATTCACTGAAGGAACTGGAGCCTGTTTGACGACCTGGATTCCACGAAGGGATCTGATGTGGGCCGGAGATATTTCTTCTTTGATGCACCTCGTAGTTGAACACAGTCACTAATGTCTTATCAAAAATTGTTCGAGATATTGTCTTAATTTCTTGATAGAAAACAGCAAAACGTCTACCGCACTGAAGGGGTAATTAATCGATTCACCGACGATATCCTGTTCGCAGCGCCAGTTAAGTTTTAATGACCGAAAAATAACTTTTTAAAAACGTTTATTCTAACAAACAAGATTACATCAATAGGACAAGATTATATCTGAGATTATTATATGCACTACATGGTTTTATATTAAAATAAATGAAAGATCAGCATTAATTTGTAATATGATCCAATGAAACGTTGTGGAGCCGTGGTCTGGCTACATGACTCTCGTTACAGTAGTCGTTAAGTCCGAAATATTGAGTTTCCATTGCGATGTTTTGAGATCTCTGAATAACAACAAGACAAGCTAAGGAATAATACATAGGTAATAGAATGAGAACTATCTTCTCTGGTATTAGTGAATGTTCAATGATTTTCATAAATAATGTTACATTCAAAAGAGTGACAGAAATATTTTTCACAAAACATTGGACCGACTTTATCAGTTGATGCACTGAAAAATACAAAATAATGTGCTTATACTTTTGGAGTTGGTGTCTACAACAACTAACTACAATTGCACATCTTCGAAATTTTGAAGTTGGTGCAGAAAGTCTTTTATGTAACTACAATTGCACAACTTCCAGTGTGCTAAAGCCCGCGATAATATTTTGCGAAGTGCATCGCCGATAAATCCTCCAAACCAGACTTTCATCAAAACAATATTATATAGGTATATTGGCAAATACTTCAGATATAACTACCACCGATGAAAATAGGAACGAAGGATATTTAATAGAATGTATTGGAAAGAAGGAAAATTAGCTAATTGAGTTATACAATGACCAAATAAGTTTTAATGAAGTAATAACTGATAACAGAGACAACCCACCCCCTGCTGAGGATAACAATTACAAATTATCAACTGAGAAAAAAAACATGTTACTTGCTGATTTTAGACAATGATATATTTCCTCAAACATAAGTCAAAGTTCATTAAAGGCCTTTTTTCTATTGTAAATTATTATTTGCCAAACCCAGTCTCAAAAGATACCTATACGTTTTTTAAAGGTGAACATGGCGTCGTTTACGGTCCCTCTATATGGCGGTTATTTTTATATATTTTTTTGTCGAATTGACAGATATCTACATAAAAAAGGAATAATATCGCATTTTCAGCAATATTACTGACACTTAAAGACATATTTCTGCAAAAATACGAGGGTAAGAAATGTTCTGCATTTTGATTGCATAAAAAATCCATGAGACATAATTTTAATTTAAGGTTTTTACCAAAATTAAGTTTTAAAGTGCTCAAACGAGGTCGCTTCAGTTTTAGGAAGTGTAAAATATAAAATTAATCGATAAACTCTTCGTGCCAAATAAAAGTAAGTCATCATTGGAAAATTTCAGAGTTTTCTAAGTTGTTATAATATTTACTAAGACACTATCATAATAATATTAAAGTAAAAGTCCATTGCTGTCAGCTTTAAAGTAGAGTAGAAAATTACAATTACTAGGACTCTTGATATTAAATATATTGTAAACAAATGATATAGAAGAAAATGGAGCGATAAGGCACGTTTTTTTATTAATAAGCAATGTAGGCCGCGAAGATTAAAATATCTTTTATAAGAAATATTTAGGTTTTATTGCGGTAATGAAGATGTATTCCTTGCCGGGATAAAACTTATTTATATCGTCTGAGAACCAATTGCCGTGTATGTGTTGATACTTAACTGACTGTGTTAATTTGATATATTATGACTTTCCTTTTAATCAACAACTAAAACAACTTCAACTATATTACACATTCGATAAACCTCATCGCGATATTCATCACAATGTTTTCAATTTGGTAAGTAAACGTTTCGTCCACAGTTCGTATTCCAAAACTCCTCCTCGTCCCTCGTTCAATGAACAACATTGCATTTCTCCGTAAATGGTTGTGTTTCACCACTGCTAATGGCTTCGTCAGTAGATCATCAACCATTTCCCCCATTCGACAATACTTGCATCTGATGACATTTTGCTTCACCAAATCACGAATCATCATCAATGTGCTCTGTCCTGCAGGAAAATTTGCGCACCAAATCGATATTTGGTTGTCTTCATAAATGACTATTGGCGTGTCAATGTCTTCGTTCATCTCACCCAATAGCTGTCAACCATTTTACTTATTTTGCCGCATCAGATATAGAAATGTACTTAGCTTCACATGATGTTGCGACAATGATTTGCTTACAGCACGATCAGCGATTCTACTAACAATAAAGTGAAAGATTCGACCTCCGTTTGACTTTCGATCGATTTTGTCGTCTGCCCATGTAGCGTCCGCATATCCAAACAATGAACGATTGTCTGATGAGTTGTTGCTCAACATCAGTTTCATGTCACGAGTTCCATTCAAATACTTTGACTCCAATTTTTAAATGTTGGCTTTGTCACCGTTTGCGCCAAAATACTAACGCTCGCTGATATGTCTGGTCTTGTGTTTATAGACAAATAAAGCAACTGTTCGACCAGCTGTCTGTACATCCTGTTGCTTTCAAGATGTTCAGATGTATTCGACTTTTCCGTAGTTTACATCAATTGGTGTCCTTGTTGCTTTTGCATCCTTGAGACCATAATTAGATGCAATTCGTCGAATATATGCTGACTAATACAATGCGAAATTACCCACTGATTGATTGGACCCAAATTTTGCAGGTCAAAATTTTCCTTCAAAAAGTTTTCGATTTATGCCATTTGCCCCATCGTTTTGCACGCTATGATCAAATCATTTACGAAAACGATCACATAGCAAAAAACTTCACCGATTTTCTTCTAGTACAAAAACGAATGATTATCGCTCTGCTGGAATGCGCTGCTTTGGAGAATTTCGTCAAGCTTATTATACCATGATCTTGACGCTTGCTTTAAACTGTATATGCTCATTTTCAGTAAGCATACCTTTGACGTGTCACTGTCTTTGAAGCGCTCTGGTTGCTTCATGTTAATCATCTCGGTCAGCCTTCCGTTCAAAATTGCTTTTTTGCATCCAAATGCTTTTTTTTTTATAATCTTCGCCATTCTTTTGTGAAAAATCTCGTACAACGTATTTTGCCTAGAAACGCTCAATTTCACAGTCAGTTCCGGTTTCGATTTTAAAGACCCATTTACCATCGACTGCAGTCTTTCGCGCGTTTTTTTTATGCGATTCCGTTTCATTTTGCTTAGCCACAAGCCAACGCTCTCTTTGATTGCACTCAATGGCTCCCGTATAGTTTCTCGGTTCGATGATTTCTTTCATAAGCATCATCTCATCTTGATTTTCCAGCTTGTCATTTTAATTTGTCGTCGCACATGCTAGCGACTCCTCTTGAATCGGTAATTTAGCATTCGAATGATTTGCAGCCGTCAGCTCGATCGAAATTTTATTGCTTTTGTCTCCATTCGATGTGTGAAAATGAACATCAGGACTAATGACAACCATTTTCGTTTCACTGTCTTAACATCAATAAGCCTTCCAATCTTCATCGTAGCCCAAAAATATACTGACTGCCGCCTTTTCGAGTTTTTGTCTCCTTTCCGTACATTCCTACATGAACGAAACATTTGTAACCAAAAATTATATAAATCATCGTTTCCTTGGAGAAACCTTCTACGAGGCCACCAGCTATCAAAGGTAGGTCACCTGATTTAGCAATTACTCGGTTGCTTATACCCTTAGATCTGATAAATGAGGAATTTCATTCAGTTATTAATATTCTAGGCTCAACATGATCTATTGAGACAATAGGTGTCCCGATCCCGGACACCCCCAACATTTAACAAGTAGGATCTATTCATTTATTGCATGGCCGATTGATTATACACCGCTTTTGTTAACCGCATATCCAGATTCCAGATCAAAAGGCCCCTTCTGGGTATTTTGGAGTTATAATTTTACATAAAATAAGGGTTAGAATAAGAAAACCACTTTATTGGAAATAGAATCTATTTATTGTTGAAGTCAGATAGACCGGATGGCCTTGTGAACCTTAAGGTATATATGCCTGTTTACGTATAGGGGTACTATCTAAAGTTTCTCTTAGCTAATAAGATTTGTAAGAAAAGACCAAATAGGGATACATCATTTCGCCGAGTAGCTTATTTCATATCGACAAGTGTATTCTAGGTCATAGTTCATAGGCATGAGCTTTGTAATCTGATTGTGATAATAAATACATAAAAGTATTTACCTCTGAAATTGACCCACCAGCCTCTCTCCACTGAGTATTGCCGAGGTCAATTAGGAAAGCTCAGTCAAAATAATTAAATGAGGTAATATTTTATTTTAGATTAGAGTTGTGTTGATTACCAAAATTTCGAACTCGTATGTTGCTTCGTCAATTCTTCATTTTATTGTAGGTACCTATCGATTTCTTCGGAAACTATCTTTTGGTTGTGAGTTATGGATGATAACTATCGTTCTATTGTAATTTTCTAAGAGGGACTTCGTGAGACACGTGTTGTTCAAATGTCTGAAAAATATTGAGTCGACTTTTTCTTCTTGGATTGCAAGGCCATAACTAGACTTCGCAACGACCAGAGAGAACATACTATTTTCTTTGGTCGTCGCGACTGTCAAATTTACGGATCGATGCTATGACGATGCGATCAAAATTAATTAATTCCAACGCAATAAACTGTTTTTATTGCTCAAAAAGTGTATCAAACAGTGTAATTGAGTGCCAGAAGTGCAAAGAAACTACCATTCCTTATGTTTTAAGCGAACACAAGAAAAAAAAAGCTCAGCGTGCCGACATAAAGAATACATAACCTATGTGAATGAACCTTCGGATAGAGAAGTACTTCTCCAGAGAATTATCCAAGAGCTGGAAGACAAAAACAGGCTGTTGATGGGAAATTGCGAGCTACTAAAAGAAAAAGCAGGATTTCTTGAAAAAAGACTCAAAAAGCCAGGTTGTGGATCCAATCCTGATAAAAAATAACCGCCAAAACACAGAATGCTAAACTTAACACTCAAGAGGAGAAACAAACTAATTCAATAGTTCAAATGAACAATACGCAGACGTTCACCAAACCATCAGAGAAAAAGAAGAAGAACGATGATAACATAACCACAAATTCATCAGACCACAATAAACAAACTCGAATTAACAATAGGAACTCGCATATAATAACTTCGGCTGCTCTCCAACAAGCAGTTGATTTAGCAAAACCAAAAAACCAGGGAGATACAAACGGCGAATGGCAAACTCAACGTCACCGTCACCCCAGGAAGCAAAGGTAATTCAAAACAGAAAACTGTAGGAACCTCAGAATCTTCAAATACGTTCATGGGTGTCCAAAGAAAAGTATGGATCTACTTATACAGAGTCCAGAGAACTGTTAGTTAGCTCTACTCAAGTCACAGAATTCATTAAAAAACCTGGATATGACACTTTGAATATTCAAGTTAAAGAACTTCCCACGGATGAAACAAATAATAAATGTTTTCTAGTCACAGCGCCCTCTTCACAAAAAGAAGACATGTATAACCCAAGCTTCTGGCTGAAAGACGTTGTCATTAAAAGATATGAGTTTCAAATCCAAGCAATGTACAACCAACAGAATTTTTAGTAACGAATATGCTTAGGTACAATCCAGACTCAACTGTAACAACGAAACAAGCTCTACCAGCAGGAAGGGATACAGAAGCAATGGAGGACTTCAATATGATGTTTCTGAATATTAGAAGCTTATCAAAAAAACTAGAAGAACTGGAGCTGCAGATTGAGGGCTTGAGGGTAGGAATTTCAATGCCGTTCTGCTGTGTGAACACTGATTGACTGAACCCGCTGTTGAAAGCTACAGACTTCCACACCACTACTTATTTAGCTACTTTTGCCGATCACAATCCGGAAGAGGTGGGACCTTACTTTATATAAAAAGCAAATATACATCTAAGAAAGTGAAATGATACGATATATATATGATATTTCACTTGAAAAACATTGTGAAGTCACAGCTACCGAGATAACAGATCTAAAAATTATTATAGTGAGTATTTACAGGTCACCAAGTGGCCAATTATATATTTTCTTTGCAACTTTTGAAAATATTCTAAGCTTCTTGATAAATCAAACAAAAAGGTATTTATATATGGCGAATTCAGCATATATTTGCTTTCCGTGGACTATTCGTCAATTGAATTCACTCAGTTACTAAACTCTTATGGTCTTAAATCTTTAGTCGATAAACCAACAAGAATTTCGAAGATCTCGAAAAGTAGCTGCCTAGATAATTGTATCACTAATAGCGCAATTGAATTGCGTTGGTCTTTATGGGATACATACATGTCTGACCACATGGCTATCACTAACACTTACAAACATATTAAGAAAAACACTTCTAACAATTGTACATCCATTAATGTTTTCAGACCTATTTGCCCTGATAATATTGCTCTATGTATTGCCACCCTGAATAACTTTGATTGGCCTACACTGTTAGGAGAACTGATATTCTTCAAAACATTTTAAAGCTGTTTTCCACAAAAAAACAAAAACATTCCGTGATAAGAACAAGAAATGGTTTAGCAACGAACTAAGAGCTCATAGAAATACCCTAACATCCAAAATAATTCTAATTTGTTCTTAGCACCTTAATCTCGTTCAGAGGTTATGTTGATCCTAAAAAACTTAAGCAATAGCACAGCTAAAGTTATATTTGGTCTTAATAATAAAATATTGAAATAATTAGCTGAAGGGCTCGCACTACCCCTTTCCATTATTATCAATAGATGTTTCACCTGCGGAAGTTTCCCTAGCAGATTGAAAACTAATAGGGTGATTCCGATTTTCAAAAAAGGTGATGAAAATGATCCAACTAACCACAGACCCATTTCCACAGTTCCCATTCTATCTAAGCCAATAGAAATTAGTCTAAGCAATCGAATTACTGCCTTCTTAGAAAGAAATAGTCTTCTCTCAACCCATCAAGTTGGCTTTCGAAAAAAACGATCTACAGCAGATGCTCTGAGGGCACTGGTGAACCAAATAGTTGAGCAGTTTGAGAAGGGATAGTCTGTAATGGCGATCTTCTGCGATCTTTCGAAAGCATTCGATTGCGTCTCACAAGGGATCTTACTGAATAAACTTGTATACTCTGGCATCAGAGGTAATTCACTTGGAATCACCGAGTCATATCTTTCCGACCGCTACCAACTACGTACGCCAGGCCAGCATATTGTTGATGTCATTGTAGTCATGTTGAATGCTTTCTTCTTCTTCACTTATAGGTGTTAAATTATAGTAGTGGATGACATCGCGGGTATTAACTTTTATTCTGGCTTCTAGTTTCAAAGGTAAAATCTCTGGGTTGTCCTTGATATCTTTAATTTGTATATTTTGCGTTGACAGGATGGTTCACCTGCAATCGAATGGGTCTCAACTGTCGAAATGTCCATTCAAAATATCTATCGGCTTCTGTTCTGTAACTGAGTGGAAACTATTATTGTACTAACGTATAGCATAAGTATTTGTTCTTTAACGTACAAATGAGTTTTATTCCCTCTTAATATTGTAAGTGGTTCAATAATTGTGTAATGAAATCTCTGGATCATTCCGTTCGATTGAGGATTTTCTGGAGTAATATAATGAATTGTTATTTTATGTATATGGACAATTTCGTGAATGAGATTGTTTTTGAATTCCGGTCCATTATCGGCAACAATCAGACCAGGTAATAGATGTTGAGTGATGAATATTAGGAGTGCCTTCACGATGTTCATTGCATTTGCTCCTAATATTGGGTAGGCTTGTCCATATTTAGAAAATGCTTCTCTAATTGTCAAAAAGTTTTTTCCACTGGCTTGGAATGTATCAATGTGGATAACTTCGTGAGGTTTTCTTGATGCTGGAACAGTCACGTTTCTCAGAACCCTATTACTATTTCAGAATTGCTAAAATATTGTCGATTGTTTCTGGTTTTTGAATAAATTGCGGATAGAGTCAATAATGATAGCTATCATTCTCGAAGAATATTCACTAAGCGAGCCGCGTTAGCAGCGAGGTAGTAAAATTTGCGAGAGAATAGTAGCCATAAATGCGAGAACTATGGTCTACTTTATTTACGACTAATATATAATTTCTAGAGGTGTACAACTAAAGGATTCTTCATTTTCATCCATCTCAATACAAATACACAAACACCTATGCGCAATTATGCGGTGTATGCGTTCGCTGACACTTTTGAGTATTAACTGTATTGGCTGATACTTGATGGAAATCCATATTAGATAGGAATTGAAACAATTTATTAAATTTCCACTATTATATATTTTAAAAATACATAACAATTGTTGCGGCACCCTGTACCTTTATCAAATGTGAGTATAAACTAATGTCTAAGATGTTAAGTTCCTATTTATGATATCAACCTTAATGGCTAGTACTTAGATAAAAATTACAAATGCAATAATGGATTAGAGATACCATCGATCTGGTCATTGAGGAGAATACCTGAATGTTTGCGCTCATTGATTTCTAATGACTCTAGAAGATTTAATTTTAATCCTTTCTAATATGTAGTATTTCAAAATTATCTTTAAAAGTGTGTTTGTCGGCAATGAGTGTATGAAAAAGTTTTTATGTTCATTGATACGGGTCAAGAAATTTCTACCTGTGTGTCCTGTGTAAACTTTCGGGCAATCGCCACAAGTTTAGTTGATAAACACCAGATTTACAGTTATCAGGAGTTTTAGATTTATTATTCTCAATAAATTTACTTAAGGGGTTGTTACATTTGAAGGCTATTCTCAGGTTATATCTTTTCTTCAGGTGTTTTGTCACTATTTATGTCGGGCGACCAGTGTAAGTAAACGTACAGAATCTGTTATTAGGGCTCGATGAATGTGGAAGAATAGGGTATACCATCTTAAGGGCTTTATTATAACATATTTTGGAAAGAAGATGATCTATTAACTCTACTTTGAAGCCATTATTGATAGCGATTTGTTTAATAATGTTCAATTCTTTTTGAAAGTTGTTATGACTCAAAGCAATTTAACAAGTTTATGTATATAACAATTAAATGCTTCTATCTTATGTTTATATGATTAGAAGTGTAACGGATGTATCTGTGTGTGAAGGCTTATGATATACTGAGAACAAATGTCTATTATTAACTCTAGAGATAGTAAAATAATGAAAAGTCTCTAATTCCATAGTAAACTTAATAGAGGGATGGAGGCTATTAATGAAATTCAGAAATCTATTGAGGTTCCTATCAGTGCTAGTAAAGCAGGTTAAAATATCATCATAGCCTGGATGCTGGGTAAGGTAACCAGAATGGTCTTACAGTTTGGGTGGTGTCGGAAGCAATTCAGGAAGGGAACAGTGAGAGCAATCCCTGCGCTGGACCAAAATGATGTTCTCGATATGTTCTAGCAGTGGTCACGTCATCCAAAGTGGCCAGAGATTGAATCAACCGGAAGTGGAGTGTAGGGGGTGCCGGGGACACTCGATGATTGCCAAAAATAAGCAGTCAAACGCCGCCCAGTAATGGTTGTCTCGTCGGAACCCCTTTTTGGCTCTGGATTTAGATAAGGCAGGTGATAGGAGACAGAAAGCTTGATCTCTCCGATATCCATGAAGACCATGAAATCATCAGGAAATAACTTTAGCGTGGCTGATATTCATATTTTTGATACCAAACAGATAAGATAACAAATATTACCAGAAATACAATACAACTATTAAAACTCCGGTAATAGGAGATAGAGAATTTACATTCTCCAACAACCAAAAGATAAATTATCTAGATGTATTTTACAATGAATTTAATACAATGTTCGGTAATAAAAAGAAATTCCATTACAATATATAACACATTTACTTGCTGAAATAGCCAACTATTAAAACTCCTGTAATAGGAGATAAATAATTTACATTCTCCAACACCCAAAAGATAAATTACCTAGATGCATTTTACAATGAATTTAATACAATATTCGGTAATAAAAAGAAATTCGATAACAATATATAACACATTTACTTGCTAAAATAGTCAATACGGATCATCTGAAAAGTACCAATTAATATTTAACTTAAAATGTAAAAACTAGTGTATCCACAGAAATAAATATATATCTATGAAAAAAATGCAAATTATGGATTCTTCTCCTGGCCACAGCTGTCTCGTCGAAGCTATTTCCCTCCGATATATTTTTTAAAGAAAAATTTACGAACAGCCTATCTTGGTTTCGATCAAAGAAAAATCATTATAAATTCGAGGTTCTCTGTTTTATTGATTAATCATACAATCAACTAATTATAAATTAATGGTTAGTTACAATCAACAAGCAGTGAACAACAAAAGTGGCTATATACCTAGTTCACTCCGCTATAATCATTCAAAATCTTTATCCAAATCAATCTAAATCGTTCTGACTTATTAATAAAATTTTACCTGCCAATATAACAGCGGAGGGAATTAGCCCTTCGAACACCTACTGGTACTACTACCACTCACTATAACCAGGAAAAGAAAGCTTCTCTATTCTACCTCAAGGCTTTTATTTGCTTTTCTCACACCAATTTTCCCCTTCGACGAACGCGAGAGTGTTCTTCTGCATTCTTTTACGTAGGCCAAAAATATTGATATTCGGGAAGCTCGGAGGATATGTAGCACATACTACACCCAAGCAGCAGGGAAAATGCTTCATTACAATTATCCATATAAACATAGGATAGCAGCCTTTAATAGTTATATACATGGACTTATATCCCGAGTCATAACAACTTTCAAAAAGAACTGAACATTATCAAACTAATCGCTATCAATAATGGCTTGAAAGTAGAGTTCATAGATCATCTTCTTTCCAAAATATGTTATAATCAAGCCCTTAAGATGGTATACCCTATTCTTCCATATTCATCGAGCCCCAATAACAGATTCTGTACGTTTACTTACACTGGTCGCCCGACAGAAATTGTGACAAAACACCTGAAGAAAAGACATGACCTGAGAATAGCCTTCAGATTTAACAACACCTTGAGTAAATGATGATAAAAGAATGATAAATCTAAAACTCCTGATAACTGTAAATCTGGTGTCTATCAACTAACTTGTGGAGATTACCCGAAAGTTTACATAGGACAAACAGGTAGAAATTTCTTGACCCGTATCAATGAAGATAAAGGCTTATCCATACACCAAAAATCCAATTCCAACTATGCTTCACATCTCATTTCCGACAAACACACTTTTAATGATAATAAGCGCAAACGTTCAGGTAATCTCCTCAATGACCACATCGATGGTATATCTAGTCCATTATTGCATTTGTAATTGTTATCTAAGTATTAGCCATTATTTATATTATAAATAGGAACTTAACATCTTAGACATTAGTTTATACTCACATTTGCCGAAAAAATTTTTATGTGTTTCTAAAATATATAATAGTGGAAATTTAATATATTACTTTTGAGTTTGTTTATATCGTTTCCATGGTAATATTTAATTTAAAAAAAAAATTATTGCAGGCAAGAGGAAATAATGACTATTAATCCCTCTTAATTATTTTCCAAAGGAAATAATATATGGATTCTTCTTAAATCCAACGTCTTGACAGACGTGTAGTGACATGCTGGAGTTTTGCCTCTATTGGTTTACATCATCAAATGTGGCAATCACTCGTCTGACGGTGCAGCGCCATCGCGATCTGTTGGCCATTTCTCGTACTGCGGTCTCCATGTCCGTATGGAGAAGTTGCTTGATGGTGTCGATCCAACAGCAAGGTGACTGGCCTCTTCTTCGTTTGCCGTCTGGTTTACCTTGCACGACAAATTTTTCCATATTGCACATTCCTCGTAATGTGCCCGTTGAACTTCAATATGCGTTGCTTAGGTTTAATCTCATCGAGGATGGAGGTATTTTTTCGTCGTGCAGTCCAAGGTATTCTCAACATCCTCCTCCAATACCACATTCTGAATGCATCTACTCGACGACGCTCATCTGCGCGCAATGTCCATGTCTCAACGGCATACCCAAACATAGAGAAAACGAGCGCCTGAACAAGATTGATTTTGGTATGGCGAGATATGTTCTTGTCCTTCCATATTGGAGCAAGCGGGTCATGGTAGTCTTCTCGAGCTGGATTCGTCGACGAATTTCAGCTTCGCAACAACCCATGTTTATGCTTGCGCCTAGATATATGAAGTGGTCAACGACGTCGTATTTGCCGACTGATAGCGTGTATGGCCAGTTGTCGTTCTCGCGGTTAACAATCATTATTTTGGTCTTTTGAGTGTTAATCTCAAGGCCATACTCCAAACTAGCAAGTTCTAGCCTTTCTGTTATTGCTACTAGTTCATCTTTGCTACATGCTAACAAAAGTGTGTCATCCGCAAATCTAAGATTTGAGATTTTTGTACCTCCTATTGTGACGCTGCCTTCCCAGTCTTCCAGCACAGTGCGCATAATACTTTCACTGTAGAGATTGAGCCAGTGGTGAGAGAATGCAACCTTGCCTGACACCTTTCTAGATACTGCATTCGGAGGACTGATAATATATGGCATTATACTGCTAAAACCACAAGTACCTATAATAACACTTACATAATATATTAGTCGTAAATAAATATATTATAATTGATCTGTTAAATAATACAAATGAGTAAATATAATCTAAATTCAAGTAAACATTAACAACAAATAATATTAGTCATTCCAATGTCCAAATATATACTTATCCAATTAAACTCGTACCTTGGCTATTAAGTGAACTCTTATCGTTGGCCAGGTTATACCGTCAATGGCGATGTAATATTGGAATTTGAGAATGATATTATTGCCCGCCTATTCACGTTCTTCCCCAGTTAACGTCTTTGTGCATAACCTAACCCACATATATTAATTGTTGATTCCTATTGTTTGTTTCACGAATTATGGCTATTGTATGTAATCATTCACGAGCTACGTACATTACGCTATACTTCTCATCGCATCTCATTATCATAAAATTCTCTACTACGTTTACGTCTAAGCTACGACATGATCATTTCAAGCTTATCTCCTTCAATACCATGGTAAGGCGCTGCTCGTCCGAAGGCAACGCAATCTTTATTTCATAGGCGTCACGAAGTCAAAGTGATATTTCAGAGAACTCAATTGAATAAATTTATATTTTATAACTCAAGCAAAATATTTGTATAAAGCATATAAAACATTTGAAATACCCTATTATATCTCGAAATAGTTACGCCACTGATTTACTTCCGTTGAATTGATTTGTGTCACTGTTTTCATAACAGAGGCCATCATTCGTGAAACAAACTAAATGTTAGTGATCGTGTAGTTTTTGGACAACTCTGCCGAATAAGGCAATATTCTTACAACATAGTATTTTATTCATCGAGACGATGCTTCGTAGCTATTCAGTGATCAGGTAGGTGGCACAGTATTTGAGTTACTGTAATTTTTTGACCGACGAACCCCGGAGCAGGTATACTATTCGACTGTTTACCTTTTTTGGTTTGTGCGCGCGCTGTATATAGTAAACGTACTCTGATTTTTATGATTTTTAATTTATTTCAAAGAGGATACTTGAGAAATGGTTCCATATTCACAAAAGTTTCAATACAAAATCTCCTTCCCTCCAAAACCTGCCCCCGAAAGAGTGTGCAGGAGGAATTTGTCTAAAAATCGAAAATTTGAGGCGGCTGTATTAAAGATAAGACAATACATACCCAATAATTTGAAATATTTTTCAAGAGTTACGGTTTTCGAGATACAGCAATATTAAAATCTGAAATATGGTTTCACTACAATTGCACAACTTCAAAATTAACAGTACCAATAGAATTAATATTACTTTTTTCAGTGCAGCAACAAATAAAGTCAGTCCATTTTTTTAAATGTTCATTATAGATTAATAGGATTCGCAGTCGGCAGTCACAGAAAATATGATCACAAAATCTGACTTTTTATTATTGCATAAATTTCAACATTAAATGGAGAAATGTATTCTTATAGGTAGTAAACATTATTAGATTTTCTCACTAAATATTCTACTTAGCTAATATTAATATTGAATTACGTATACGTACCACAAAGAAGTTTTTCAATCCAGTCTTTGAGAAAATGGTGGTGATTGTTGAATGACTCTGTTCAGGAATGCATCTGTTCATCATCTGGCGACTATTGTAATAGCAAGTAAACGAGATTATTAAAAAATACGTTGAAAAGCACATATATGTCGTTAAGTTAATTCAAAAAAACTAATATTTCAAATATATGTATATTAAAAATAGGTATTCATCAAATTGACAAAAATTTTCATTGGATATAGAAAAACAAAATGCAGTTCTCAAAGAAGTTAATCTAGAATAAAATTGATTTCATAGACAAATATCCATCACAATAAAATACTTACTACCCTTTAAACAAATTACAGTCGCTCACGCATAAACGATCCAAATCTTTTGTTTTATTATTTTCCATAACAATATGTAACCTGAAAAGATTATATACTATTGTCCAAGTAATATATCTCTCTGTATCTCACATACTGCAGATATTCTATCATTATCATTTGCTGTTATTATGTAGCAGCATACAATTATTTCCTACAGAAACAACATACGTGATTACTTACGTACTATTTATTAGATTGGTGGTCATGCATTTATTTGTATGCCTCCTATTATTATTCAAATGTGAATTATCTATACCACAAATCAGTCCACAATTATTGTATCCATTCAAAATTCGGTTCACCTCACCAAAGTGAATACAATAAGCTAATCCTGCTAACTGAAAAAGGATCGCAGAATCACAAAATGCAATGGTCTTGTGAAAGCAAAAAGTACTACAATCCATAATCCATATTCTTTTGGTATGATTAAGGCATTCTATAAAATTCTATTAAATATATCCGTGCCAAAGAATTTACAGGCTGTCCAGAATACAGCGGCGTTTACATTGGTTTAGCTAATTAGCTACAATTGTACCACCTACTAGTACAGGTAACTAGCCTACAAGTGAGCTAACCCAACGTCCAGGATAGTAGGCGTTTATACACAGAATATTTTTTGCCAATACTAGTATCACTAGTAGCTAGCAACGTGGCTCTTCGCCTTCGTACAATTTCGCGTTCAAAATTAAATCAAACGAAAAACTGTATATTAAAAATTTCCCACTGTAAGAAATTATTAACCTACTTGAGGAGGAACAATATACAAAAAAAATTGTGGGTTAGAAAGTCGATTTGTAGAAAGAAAGCAGAGGAGCATCTGCCATACTTTTGAAAGAACTATCTATAGAGGATCCCGAGGAATATAGATTGTGCATTCGATTAACTCCTAATCAATTTGATTATTGGGATATATGGGCTTAGTAACATTCCATAAAAACTCATGATCTCTATATAGTTCAACAAATTTTATTGTTTCCCCTTCTGACCACCTCATTTTTATACACAAAAATAAAAATGTATTTGAAACAATTATCGCTGGAAACTGGCACTAGCTCATACCTGTTTACATTCGGCAAGTAAACAAGTTCAGTAGCGCGGATAGTAGATTCTACCGAGTGGGGGAAGGCTAGCATGCTAGTAAATAGCCTAGGGAGCTATCTACTTTCCTAGCTAGCCCACTGGTACAAGTACTGGTACTAGTAACTAATTGCGAGATTTACATTGAACTAGTAGCTCTTTAGGGTGCAAGGGGCGAATGCTATTATAAACACAAGCCCAAATGTCTACCTCACCTGCTCGTGTGATGACTTTGGTCATCCGGTGCACCCTGCCAGATAACAGACGAGGCTCTGTCGACCGAATGATTGCCGGAATAAGCAATCCCCACTTCCTGGCCAACAGCTTCGGGTGGAAGAGCCAGCAAGTGACAGGGCACTCTTTTGTCCTGGGATAAAGAAATTGATCTCTAAGGCGGAAGAACTATTAAGAAGTCAACGGCATAAGGATGCAGAAAGCAAGAGGAAACTACTGCATTAAAGATCTACGGATATCCTTAGTATCAATCATCATGGCGAAGTTCAGAACCAAATTACCCGGTATAATAAATTCCCCAATCGGATCTCCGGGGGGAACAGTGATGAACCAGACTATGAAAATAAATAAGCTAATAATTGGTACATGGACCGTGAGATCCACGTATGAATCTGGAAAGATGCATAATGTTATACACGAAATGCAAAGACTGAAACTCAACATCTTAGGAATCAGTGAAACAAGATGGCCCGGTCATGGCCAGGTCCAGACAGATGGAGGCATGCTGTACTTCTCTGAGAAATGAGGATAATCATCACAGACATGGTGTCGCAGTTGCTGTCTCGAGAGATACCGAAACTGCAGAAACATAAACGAAAAATGGGACAGAGTTAAATCAGCCTTACTGGAACCCTCAATAAATATTCTGAAGAATGAAAGACCAAAAGGAAAGAAACAATGGATAACTAGCGAAATTTTTAATCTCATGGATAAAAGAAGAAGCTATAAAGAAAGAAAGAAATGAACAACAGTACAAAGAAGTACAATGAATACTCCTCACAAAAATCAGGAAAGCAAAAGAAGAGTACTATAAGCAAAAATGTGAGGAAATTGAAAAACATGATAGTTTTAATGTACACAAAAAAGTCAAAGAACTTACCGGTACCAGAAAACAAAAGCAACTCAATACACTGTACGACAACAACGGGAAAATAACTACAGAAGTGGAAGAAAAACTGGAAATATGGAAGAACTACATTACACACCTCTTCGAAGATGAGATACGGCAAAGTAAATTTGGGCCCGGACATAATACATAAGTGATATATGCAATAAATATGCTAAAGAACAAAAAAGCAACAGGGCCAGACCAATTGCCAGCGGAGATTCTCAAACTGATAGAGGAGGACCAGATTAACATTATGGTAGAATTAATCAATACAGTATACAGAGCAGGAGTAATACCGAATGAATAGTTGATATCAACTTTTATAACTCTTCCAAAAAAGAAAAATGCCAAGGAGTATTCTGACTATCGTACAATAGCCTAATGTCGCACACGTTGAAGACCCTGTTAAAAGTAGTCCATAATAGAATATTCAGGAAACTTGACATAGATATCAGCGATACGCAATTTGGATTCCGGAAAGGCTTAGGAACAAGAGGAGCACTGTTTGCACTCAATGTTCTGTCACAAAGATGCCTAGACGTGAATCAAGATCTACACTTATGCTTTATAGACTATAGTAAAGCCTTCGACAAATTAAGACACGATCAACTCATCGAATCATTAATAAAGAGAAGAATAGACCTTAAAGACATAAGAATAATTTCAAACCTATCTATGGTCAAAAAGCAGTGATACGAAAAGAATACATAACATCAGAAGAAATAGAAATACAAAGAGGTGTACGTCAAGAGTGTATACTTTGACCAATCCTCTTTAATATGTACTCAGATATAGTAAATGAGGCAATTGAGGAGCAGGACATAGGCATTAAAATTAACGGCGTGACAGTAAATAATCTGAGATACGCAGACGACACAGTTATTGTAGCTGAAACACATGAAGATCTACAGACGCTAGTTAATAGAATAGTCACAGCTAGTGAAAAATTAGGACTATCACTGAACATAAGCAAAACAAAATATATGCTGATAACAAAAACACCACAGGACATTCGTAGGATATATGTAAATAATCACCCTATTGAAAGAGTAAAAGAATAAAAATTCCTAGGCACAACCGTTAATGAAAATAATGGTATTTCCCAAGAAATACGAATCAAAATAGAACAGGCCAGAAGCACATTTGTAAGAATGAAGAAACTTTTCTGCAGTCGAGATCTATACCTTCAGCTAAAAATACGACTGATGAAATGCTATGTGCTATCTATACTATAGTATGGGATAGAGGCAAGGACTCAGAAGGGGATTGACGTGAAGAGACTGGAAACATTTGAAATGTGGATATACCGGAGAATGCTGAGGATTTCTTGGGTGGAGAGAGTGACCAACGTCGAATTGATGAGACGTATGTAGGCATAAGGAGAGAGAAATAATTCCAACAATACAGAGAAGAAAATTAGAATATATGGTACATGTCATGAGGGGAGAGAAATACCGAATACTATTATGCAAGAAAAAATCCAAGGAAAGAGATCCATGGGAAGGAGACGAAAGTCATGGCTGAAGAACCTTAGAGAGCCGCGGTCTCAAAAATGAAGATCGTCTTGATGATTGCCAACCTTCGAAACGGAGACGGCAGAGTAGCTGTCTTGCAGGTTACTGGTGCAAGTAACTAACTCATTTACTATACCAATGTAAACGCCACTTAAGATTCACTACCCCCCTATTTCTGAAACGATCAGAGATACGAAAAACAGTGTTAAGATAAAATCTTTGTGATTTTTTTATTTTGATTGCTGTCATGTTCACAGGGTGTTTATTATTTTTGATACAGGTATCAACTCTCTTATTTCAAATAGTACACCCTATATATTTTTTGAGTTTTGGATTCTACATGAAATTTTAGGCTAACCTTGTGTATTAAACCCTATACCCTTAGACTAGGAAAGAGAGGGGACTCGTTACGATGCTGCCGAAAATGAGGTAATTTGTCACCAAAAAGGGGTTCGCCAGTGGCGTAACCCACACAGCGCAACATCTAGGTATAGATTTTTAATATGCTGAAGTAAAATTTTTTGAGAACGGTTAGATGCGAAATAAAACAACAAATAATTTTATACTTCACTTTAATCCTTGGAAACTGGAATAAATGGTGTCACATAATAAATACTTAATTGATGACTGATAATTTGAATTCAAATTCACATAGATAAAAACAACTACATACATATTTGTAACTCTCCAATTACATTATTTCTAGTAGCTAATGTGATTGTAAAAATTGTGATATAATCCAAAAGTAAAATATACAGTTCAAATCTTATAAAACAGTAAATAACAATAGTATAAAATATTAAATAACAATATGAAATAGTAAATATCAACAGAAAAGGACTTTCAGCAAGTTCAATTATTCTCCAATTCATAAAACTTACTCATAATTTTCATTATTGGCTCTTAAATGAGTTTTGTTAACTGATTCCTTACAGGATCCATTACTTCTGATTAAATCTGAAACAACAAATATGTTACATGTTTACATTACAGTTACATTTCTTTGAACCCTGAAAACTGCCAGAAAAGTTATTATATTGATATTTCATTTTGTTATAATAAAATAGGTATGTAGGTGCAACGCCACTGGAGAAACCATGAATGATTATTCTTAGTTATGATAATGTTAGAATAATGAACAGAAAATACAACTTAAAATGAATAGGACTGGGATGATTTAGGTATGGCCTAACTAGAAGTATGTTTATTTTACAAAATATGGTATGTTAATAACGGAATAAATGTGAATTTTGTAACCAAGAAAACTAACTATACATTGTTTTTTACCTGTGAAATGTAATTCTTGGCTACTTTTTCTCACTGTGTCTTTTGCAATCATAAGCAGAACATGCAACCATATTAATTCACTAAAAATTTTTATCACAAATTTAGTCACAAAATCACAAAATTCGAACGACGTCACCACCAATGTTTGTCACCAAAAAATGGCGTCTTCTTCATAATTTGGTCACAAAACCCAACACGCTTAGGTAATGGATGTTACGAGTCCCCTCTCTTTCCTAGTCTAAGCCTATACCTAATATTTGTAGTTTTTGAGATTCTGTCATTTTTGTGAAAAAATGACAGTTGCAGATGTATGAATAATGCATTATTACTAGTAGTAGATAAATTAAAGAGTCATTATCATAAATCTAATAGCAGAGGTGAAAATTTCAAACTAGAAACAATCTTTGGAAATATACAGCTTGAGTACGAAAGCGATGAAAACTTTGAATTGAATATTATCAATTATCTCCGATCTTTTTAATGCAAACCCCATTTTTTTTCCTGTTGCACTGTATTCTACGTCTAAAAATAAAGTCACTTTCAGTTTACTTCCCTATACCTAATATTCAGTGAAACATGAGGTTCATATTCGTTAACGTTGGGGTTGCTATGGAAAAAAATTACATCTTGATTGTTTAATTAAATGTCAGATTATCAGATGGGTGTACTTTTGTAGAACCTGACCACTCTATCATAGTGTTAAAAAATGTATTCTGATCAAGGAAGGTTTGATTTGTTAGAACATTGCATTATTAGCAATAGAAATATTGCCCCAACAATTAGAGACTATCGACGATACTTCCCTGAAAGAAGAATTCCAGACAAATTAATTTTTCAGTGAATCGAACAAGGCCTAAGAAATCACAGTGTTATAAAATATAAAATGAGAAACAAATTACCTAATGTTTTGACATAACAAACGCAGCAAAATACTTATAACTAGGTGCACTAGTTAAATATAATTCGTTCAGGAGTGATTGTTACGGTAAAATGACTTCAATAATTTAATAAATTGGGTTCCTTAGAACTTAATGTCTTTCAGGGCAATCTCAAATTATATAGAGAACAATTACTCAAATTCAAAACTCAAGAAAATATTAAAATTATAACACATGAGCTGCATGTCCTCCATTTTCCGCTATACATGTGGTATATAGGTATGGCTTCCAATTTTCGTTCGGCGTTAACCACGCAATTTGTCTTATTGAGGGCTTCTACTTCCAGTCTTATTTTATTTCTTAAATCTTCCATGTCATGGTTTTGGTTCTGGTACCCCACAGAAACAAGTCAAGAGGAGTCAAATCAAGACTTGTCGGTGACCATGCAACATTTTCGTTGGGTCCAATCCATTCTTCAAATTGTTCGCTGAGAAAATTTCGTACTATTTCTGTATCATGACACGGAGCTCCATCCATTTGATTTATAATATTATGATTATTTTCTTCTTCATTTTCTAATAAGGGATTATTTGATTTGGTAATAAATCGAGATATCGAATCCCATTCAAATTTTGATCCAAAAATAAAAATCCTAATATATCTCCCTTGTTTATACCACACCAACCATGAACACGTTGTCTACCCTGATTCTGGATCGTTTTAGACTTTTTAGGATTTGCTCGTGACCAGAAATGACAATTCTTCCTATTAAAACTTCTGCGGTGGTAAAGATAGCTTCGTCAGTCCAACAGATTCACGCAAAGTCATTGTATTGAAACTGACGGTCCATCAAGGTACAACAATGATCACCGATCTGCAACTCTTGTAGTTTTGAAAATTTATACGGTTTATATCCGTTTATTTTTAACGACGCGTGGATCGTGGATCTAGCGATATCCAAATACCTGCTTGCATAATTTAAAGAATTCTCGGAATTTTCTTTAAAATACAGTGATATATTTTGCGACGTTTCTTCTGTCAAAACATTAGGTAATTCGTTTCTCTTTTTTAAACACTGTGATTTCTAAGGTCTCGTTCGATTCGCCGAAAAATTGATTTGTCTGGAATTCTTCTGTCAGGGAAGTTTCTTCGATATTCTCTGATTGTTAGGGCAATACTTCTATTGTTTATAATAAATTGTTCAAATAAATCAAACTGTTCTTGTTCAGAATACATATTCTAAAACTATGATAAACTTCTGAGGTTCTACAAAGGCTACCTACCACTACGTTAACGAATGTGCACATCATATTTTACATAATTTTAAATTTGGGATCATATCTCAGAAACTCATGACATTAGGATAGGGAAGTAGACTGAACGTACTCTTTTTTAGTCGTAGAATATAGTGCAACAGAAAATTTTTTTTTTCGTACTCATGCTGTATATTGCCAGAGATTGTTTCTAGTTTGATAACAAATTTTCACCTCTGTTTGTTAGATTTATGATAGTGACTCTTCAATTTATGGTTTGAATTACTACTAATGATGCATTATTCATATACCTGCAACTGTCAAAATCTCAAAAACTATAAATACTAGGTATAGGTTATAAAGTTATCCTAAAATTTTACGAAGAATCCAAAAATCAAAAAATATATAGGGTGTTCCTTTTAAAATAAGAGAGTTAATACCTGTATCAGATATATGAAACACCCTGTGATATGGCAGCAATAAAACCAAAAAATTCAAAGAAATTCACAGATATTTTATTTCAATACTTTTTTTCGTATCTCTCATAGTTTCTGAGATATACCCCCCTACCTGAATCTTATTCTGGACAGCCTGTACGTATAATAACTTTTAGTATTGTACTTGGGTCCATCCCTAAGCTTATTCAACGAAAACCGCTCTTTCGAAACTTCTTACATCGGTTCATTAGGTCGAGTAGGCAATTTTTTGTAAATAAATCGTTTTCCTTCAAGACTTTTCCATTGTCTCTGGTACGCTGGGCAGCAACTATGCCCCGAAATTTTGTCGGACAATGCTATCGAAAATATTTTTTATTATTTCACGCTGTTCTCAAAAGATGAGCTTGGCAGTACTAAATATTTATGACGTCATTACTTAGCAACATTGCAGTGGAAAAGTCCTGAAGGAAAACACCCTATCTGTTAGAATTCTTGCAAAAACAAAAGTTAATAATAATAAAGCATAAGCTAACAAGTCGAAAATTGTTTTTTTTCTCTTCTTAGAGGACAGTGGTGCTTTTCTTTTCGGTGAAGCTAAGGCCTTAGCAATTTTTGGCTTTGGAGCCTTGGGTTTTTCAGTTGGGCTAGCAGTTTTGTTAGATTTCTTTGCCTTTGAAGGAGATCCAGCTTTTGGCTCCTTCTTCTCGATGGTTGTTTTCTTGTCTTTCTTCTCAGCTGATGATGCAGCAGTTGGCTTCTTTGACATTGGAGAACTGCTTGTAGAAGAAGTACTTTTTTGATAGTTTTTTTTGTTGTTCGATATAAAAAAATTGATGTGAAGATTTCTTCTGTAAAATATAAAATAAGAAAGACTTTAAGTCAATAGTAGATATAAGGTAATACTATTACCGTGCCTACCAATGATGACAACAACTACTCGGTGAGCTGATACTCCATCCCGCTTTGCATTACATCATCGATGATAAGTGCAATATGATTGAATACTAATCAATACTTATATTGCAGACTTCTAACCCTTTTGCTTTAATTTCTTTCGGAACATATCACAGTTGAGTCAAGCGTATGATTTCTTATTTTATATTCCACAGTAGAAATCATCACATCAATTTTTTGATATCGAACAACGTTTATCCCGTTTCAACTTCTAACTCTTAGGTGACGCTAATACCGGTACCCCGTTGTATTTATGTTGGCTTATGTCGATATCTCAACGGCTCTTTGACTTCTTCGGGCACATCCCAGAGTCATATGTTGTGACCTCTATTTCTTCCTCAGCCGAATAGAGATACACCGCGCCGTTAGTGTTGTAGTCGGTAGAACCTGGAGGGGGGGTCAAGCGCTGAGGGTTTGATGATAACGAGTTCATTAATATATTAAAACAAAAAAAATTTGGGCGCCACTTGACTTAAAAAAAAATAATTGAAAAAGGTCTTGTAAGTCAAGAACCAAGACAATAAACAAAAATTAATCAATAAATTATATTACTCAAACAAAATTAGAATACCCATACAAAAATAAAATAATCAAAAAAATGTTTAACCAAAGTGATAATTCTAAGACTATATAAAAAAATATTATTCTAAATAAACATGGTGCATTGCACCTTATCAACACACATGAATTAAACAGTAATAATAAATTTCTAATAAGAAACAAAGACAAAGTCAAAAATCTATATATATAAATGTATATGTACTAGGTACATCTGCAAACTGAACCGGTAAATATTATAATTAAACAACTACAAAATTTCAAAGAACTGTGCATTTGCGGTGAGCTCACGTGAATGCTGGAAATTTATGATAATCTCATTATTCCGATTTAGGAAAGAAATGCTGCTCTTAATTAATATATAAATATAATTATGAATAAGAGAAATGTTTAAATACTATGAAAAATATATAATAATGAATAAGAGGAATGTTTAAATGCTATAAAAAATATATATGTGCCATGCTAAAATAGTACTCAATGTGAAACATATTTCGTCTTTGTAAAGTTTACACTTTTATAGTTTATAAAAACAAAAGAAAAAAAGGAAACACTTATCCTGGCGTTCTCGTCGCTGAAGCGAAGCCCCAGGTAGTAATGAAGGTGAATAGCCCCGTGCGATGCCAAAATCGATGTATTTGGAAGTACTCCAAAACTATCAAGTATGTATGGACGCCCTTCGACAATGATCGGAGGATTAGGTGGTCGAAATCTGGGATTCTGCACTGCAGGACCACGTGGAGGAAATGGAAGAAATGAAGGTTATGGTTCAACCCCGGTGGAACAAACACGATTGGAGTTCGACAGCCGTTTCTCACTCGGAAATGTAGTTAAAAAAAATGCTTTAAACTAATCAGCACACATCTTTCACCTTTTTTTTTTTAATCGAAACTCATTTCACTTTCGAGCCCTTCCTGGTCGTCTCCTCCTTTCGGCCTCCTCGACCACCACTCTCGCTCACCTCGGCAGACTCCCTCTCCTCCTTTCCTCCTTTTTGAAGAGTTTAAAACAGCGCCATCCATTGCGCGGAGGCGGAATAAACAGGACTAATATTGATAAGTAGAAACAATAATCAATATAATCGATATGTCGAAGGTTGTATTATAGAGATCTTCATTTCCCATCCTTTCATATAGAGCATGTTTCCCAGAAATAGAATCTGATACTTATTTTCTAAAAATATAATTTTACAAGTTCAAATGAACACTACACCACCTCTCTCCAAAAAAAAAAAAAAAAATTATATAAGGACTAAACTTCGACCATAACTTTTTTTTTTCTCTCTTTTATGAATACAAAAATCATTACACTTGCACAAGTGGTAACTGCGCGTACTAAACGTCTTGAAAAGAACTCTAAATCGGTATGTCAAAATCGGGTTATTTTCTCTACTCGTAAAAATGGCCAAATTCGGTAAATGTCAAATTTTTGTGCAAGGTAGAACTAAATACAAAGGAAAACATTCGCTATTGAAAATCTATATCACCAATACTTAATTATTCAGGGCAGTCAAAGTTTCAGCCCTGCATAGAATAACCATAATTAACAACTGCAAATTGGAATTGTCAAAAAAAAACGACAATAAAAGCATAATATAATAACGTATTAAGGATGTATTTCTTCATCCAACTGATACATTAGAGTTTGAACCTAGATAAGGCTTCAAATCCTTTATATGCCAAGTGCCGCCTGGTGAACCATCTGGATTCTTCAAAACGTAAATTAATTTTGAAACTTTCCTAACTACAGTGCGCGGTTCCGGTAAATACCTAGGAGCAAGTTTTGCTGAGAAATTTTCCACTGCGTTGGACTGAGCTTTGTTACGCCGATAAACCTTATCGTTTACATTGAATTCAAGATCGCGCCTTCTCAAATTATAAATCCTTGAGTTTTTCTCATAAGACTTATGTAAATTTTGACGAACCTCAACAAATATTTCCTCCAGTGCAGTCAAACCAGAAGCATAAGAATTTCGATCGCCTGGTCGAACTTCTAAATCAGAGGTAGTCTGAATCTCGCCGTAATATTTACCAGATAAAGGTACATGCCTAGCAAAATTTAAAAAATTAGGGGTGTATCCCGTAACCTCGTGACGAGCACTATTAATCGCATAAGCTATCTTCGGTAACTGTGCATCCCAATCTTTATGTTTGTCTACAAAAGAACGAATAGCCGTACCAATGGTTTTATTTATCCTTTCAACAAAATTGACTTGGGGATGGTACCTTGCATTGAACCAAATTTTCTGTACTTCATATTTACTACATAATTTCTTAAAAAGAGAGCCTGCAAACTGACTGCCATTATCTACCATAAAATATTGGGGTACTCCGAAAACCAAAAATATATTATTCTCTACAAACTTAACAATGCTTTGAGCTGTGGCTTGTCGCAGGGGTTGTACAACAGTGTATTTACTAAACCAATCAGCAATAACTAGTAGATACGAGTTACCCTTGCTTGAACGTGGAAACGGACCCATAAGATCAGCTGCGACTACTTGCCATGGAAAATCTACAGATTTTTTCGCTCCCATCTTACCAACCCGGGTAGTTAACGGTAACTTCTGCGCGCCGCAAACTCGACAAGAATTTATGTACTTTAAAATATCATGTCTCATTTTTGGCCAATAACATAATTCACGCAAACGACCTAAAGTTTTGTGAAAACCGAAATGTCCGCTAGTTGGAGGATCATGTAATGACGATATTAATTTGCGCCTTTCAGGCTTTGGAACTACCAGTTTCCATTCAGAATAATTTGAGGTAATAGGTAAATGAGAAGGAATATATTTATAAATTTTTCCATCCTCTACTTTCCAAAACGGATATTGATCTGGGCTCTCGAGGATTTTAGATTTCAAAGACTCATACCAAGAATCAGAATTATTCGGGTCAAAATCGATAAGTATAACTTCTAGCGGATCTTGGGGAATCCTTGACAAAGCGTCTGGCACAACATTCGCGCAACCTTTTCGATGTTGTAAATCAAAATTGTATTGCCTAAGTTTGACTGCCCATCTGGCAAGTTTTCCAGTGGGATTTTTCATATTATTCAACCACAAAAGTGAATAGTGATCAGTGATTATGGTAAAACGAGTGCCCTCTACATAAGATCTAAATTTTTCGATGCAAAATATTACAGCCATCAATTCTCTTTGCGTGACGGTCCAATTTCTCTCAGTTTTAGTGAGGGAGCGACTAGCATAAGCTATGACTTTTTCATGTCCATCAAGTTCTTGGGTCAAAACACCGCCAACGCCGATATCGCTAGCATCACATTGAATAGTAAAGGGTTTCGAGAAATCTGGACTACACAGAATAGGTGCGGAAATCAAAGCTTCCTTAATTTTAATGAATGATTCTTCAGCAGCTTGAGACCAGGATATCGATTGTCCCTTTTTACGTCTAACAATGAGAGCATTAATAGGAGAAACTAAACTTGAAAAATCTTTGACGAATCGTCTATACCACGAACAAAGTCCTATAAATCGTTTCACCTCAGTGGTAGTTTTAGGCCTAGGGTAATTCACCATAGCGGAAACCTTCTCCGGATCGGTCCGAATTCCATTTCCATCTACTACAAAACCCAAATATTTAAGTGATGGTTTAAAAAATTTACATTTCTTCAAGTTGAGTGTTAAATTTGCCTCGGCCAATTTATCGCGGACGACGCCTAGTAGTCTCAAATGCTCATGAAATGTAGAAGATGTTATGAGTATATCATCTAGGTACGTATAGATATTCTCGTACTTAGGCCCAAAGATGGTGTCTACAAGCCTACATAAAGTTTGAGCTGAATTACGTAATCCAAATGGAACGACTTTGAAATGAAATAGCCCTCGCCCGGGAATGGCGAATGCAGTTTTCTCTCTAGAAGTTTCATCTAATGGAATTTGCCAGAAAGCTTTAGAAAGATCTACAGAAGAAATATATTTAGCATCACGTAGATTAGACAATATCTTATCAACGCGAGGTAGCGGATAACTGTCGTGTTTCGTCAACTCATTTACTTTCCTGCCATCAAAACACAAACGTTTTTCTCCGTTAGATTTATTAACGAGTAATACCGGAGAACACCAAGCACTTTTAGATTCCTCAACAACTCCTAATTCCAACATTTTATCCAGTTCATCAAACAACATTTTTTGCATATATGGTGACATGGAATACTGTCTTTGCCGCACCGGCCGAGCATTCCCTGTATCAATAGACATGGATATTTTATCGGTGCAACCTAATCTTTTGTCCCCATCAATTTTAACAAAGGAATTAATAATTTTTTCCGCAGCCTGTCTCTCTGTCGGACTCAGACTATCTAATGTGACAAGTTCACTTTGAAGTGCACCATTTACTACTGAGCTTTCAGCTTTCAGAAAAGTATCACAAGTAGTGCTGTGTACATTCCAAAAATTATCATTGAAATTTATGACAACACCAAATTGTTTAGCAAAATCGCTTCCAAAAATGAATGATTGTTTCACAGAAGGGACTACTAAAACTCTAACCAATCTGCATACATCTCCTATACAAATAGGTAAATCAACAAATCCAACAATATTGTTTTTAGACCCGTCTGCCGTAATGATGTGCTTCATGTGAGAGTTATTTGGGGTCACCTCCCAACCTAAACCTTTCACATAACTAACTCCAAGTCCACCTAATAAACTAACCGTAGATCCTGAATCAAACAGGACAGTGATTTCCCGATCTAATAATTTAACAGAGATGAAAGGTCTATTATCATCCTTAACTTTCACAAAAACTGGAGCTACCTCTGCCTCCTTGGGCCTGGGAACTAAATTCATATTTCTAATGGAACAAAAATTTTTAACTTCCTTTAACCATTCCTGCCATGAAGAAGAATTTCGATCTATACTCTTACTTGACATTTTATATTTATGGGCCTTAAAATTTGGAGAAGAGCATCGGCCGGAAGAACGACTTCTCCATACTAGTTTCCCGCACAGATTTTACAAAATTTAGTAGTAACACCTTGATTACCACATTTAAAACAAAAAGTAGTCCTTTTCAGAGCACAATTACGAAAAGTATGGTTTGGAAACCTGCAATTCCAACAAATTAAATTTTTAGAGTTAGTTTTTGCCGCCTTTTCCTTGGTAGTTGAGGAATTATTTGCTATTTCCAAGGGATTTCCATGACTAGTGTTTCTGTTGTGGAAGTTACTTGCTTGAGGATTAACTGGTATGTTTCTATTCCCTGCTTTATTACTTTGAGTGAAATTATTTCTCTGGAAATTATTCTTCAAAAATGAATTAGAGTTATTCGAAAATTTATTAGGGGTGCAAGCTGGGATGTTGGATTGAATTTCAGAAACCTCCGTGTGTTGGCAAGAACAAGATATTTCTTTTACTCTAGCCTTTGAAAAATTCTTATTTTTCATATAATTTGCCTCTTCTAACCTCTTACACAAAGATACTAATTCAGCTACAGAATTAATTTCGGAAAGAGCCAAATGGGAAATATACTCTGGAAGAATATTCTTGCGAAGGTTTTTAACCTTAGTTGTTTCATGAGGCGTACGAGGAAGTCGCTTAAATAAATTCTCCATCACAGCGGAGTACACTACAATGGATTCGCCCCTGCCCTGCTTTCGTGATTTGATCGATTCCCAAATATCATCCTCCTCACAAGGTGGAAGAAAATCAGCCTTCAGTTTTGCTACTAAGCCATCCCAATCACTCAAAGTTGATTTAACCTGCAAGAACCACAAAAATGCATTCCCTGTGAACAACTCGGCAGCTGACTTGAATAATTCAGCCTTATCAAGACCTCTGGCCAAAGAATATTCAGAGATCTTGTCGATAAAAGTATATATTTCTTGAGAATCACCATTAAAAGTTAAACCCCAATCAGAAATCGGAATTTGTCTAGAAGTATATGTAACAACTGGAGGAGGTATTTGTATAACTGGTTGAATACCGCTGAAATCCATAACAGGAGTGCTAACTTCAGGTTGGGCTTTATCTATTAAATCTGTTTCTAAAAGAATACATTCGGCAAAAGATTCATTTTTATAGTTTATAACCTCTTCTTTTAACTCGGGAGGGACCTTTAGACGTTTAATACGACCAGAAACATGGGCCAACCTAGACTTCACTCGTTTAAATGTCGAATCATTTGAATTGCCTTCAAATTCACTAATAACGAATTTAATAGATGATAATGTGCTATCTATGGCAGTTTTCTCAGTATTGAAGTCAGATTCGTAATTGTCCATATCAATTAAACAACCTGGATTTAATTTTTCTTTTTCAAGCAGATTTTTTAACATTTTGCGCCTATCATCTTGATTCCTCTTTGAATTCACTCCTCTAATTGCTAATTCATAATTTAACTCTTCCAAAAGTAAATGAACTGGCTTAAAAATTTCCGACATCTTGAATATTTTTTTTTTTTTTTTTTTGCAAAAATAAGTTAAAAATGGTAGTCAGAATGCAGGTGTATGAAATTCCAAAAAAAATAATTTAAATTTATAACGAAATATGTTCACAGTAAATATCAACAAATAAATTATGCTCCAAACCTATAATTATCAGTCCATAAAAATAAGAAAATTTTGAGGTTCGAAAATAAGACTCAAACAAAAAGAAAAATTGCTTTCAGAAAGATAATAAATAGACAAATAACTCGGGCCCCACGTTGGGCGCCATATGTGACCTCTATTTCTTCCTCAGCCGAATAGAGATACACCGCGCCGTTAGTGTTGTAGTCGGTAGAACCTGGAGGGGGGGTCAAGCGCTGAGGGTTTGATGATAACGAGTTCATTAATATATTAAAACAAAAAAAATTTGGGCGCCACTTGACTTAAAAAAAAATAATTGAAAAAGGTCTTGTAAGTCAAGAACCAAGACAATAAACAAAAATTAATCAATAAATTATATTACTCAAACAAAATTAGAATACCCATACAAAAATAAAATAATCAAAAAAATGTTTAACCAAAGTGATAATTCTAAGACTATATAAAAAAATATTATTCTAAATAAACATGGTGCATTGCACCTTATCAACACACATGAATTAAACAGTAATAATAAATTTCTAATAAGAAACAAAGACAAAGTCAAAAATCTATATATATAAATGTATATGTACTAGGTACATCTGCAAACTGAACCGGTAAATATTATAATTAAACAACTACAAAATTTCAAAGAACTGTGTATTTGCGGTGAGCTCACGTGAATGCTGGAAATTTATGATAATCTCATTATTCCGATTTAGGAAAGAAATGCTGCTCTTAATTAATATATAAATATAATTATGAATAAGAGAAATGTTTAAATACTATGAAAAATATATAATAATGAATAAGAGGAATGTTTAAATGCTATAAAAAATATATATGTGCCATGCTAAAATAGTACTCAATGTGAAACATATTTCGTCTTTGTAAAGTTTACACTTTTATAGTTTATAAAAACAAAAGAAAAAAAGGAAACACTTATCCTGGCGTTCTCGTCGCTGAAGCGAAGCCCCAGGTAGTAATGAAGGTGAATAGCCCCGTGCGATGCCAAAATCGATGTATGTGGAAGTACTCCAAAACTATCAAGTATGTATGGACGCCCTTCGACAATGATCGGAGGATTAGGTGGTCGAAATCTGGGATTCTGCACTGCAGGACCACGTGGAGGAAATGGAAGAAATGAAGGTTATGGTTCAACCCCGGTGGAACAAACACGATTGGAGTTCGACAGCCGTTTCTCACTCGGAAATGTAGTTAAAAAAAATGCTTTAAACTAATCAGCACACATCTTTCACCTTTTTTTTTTTTAATCGAAACTCATTTCACTTTCGAGCCCTTCCTGGTCGTCTCCTCCTTTCGGCCTCCTCGACCACCACTCTCGCTCACCTCGGCAGACTCCCTCTCCTCCTTTCCTCCTTTTTGAAGAGTTTAAAACAGCGCCATCCATTGCGCGGAGGCGGAATAAACAGGACTAATATTGATAAGTAGAAACAATAATCAATATAATCGATATGTCGAAGGTTGTATTATAGAGATCTTCATTTCCCATCCTTTCATATAGAGCATGTTTCCCAGAAATAGAAGCTGATACTTATTTTCTAAAAATATAATTTTACAAGTTCAAATGAACACTACACCACCTCTCTCAAAAAAAAAAAAAAAAAATTATATAAGGACTAAACTTCGACCATAACTTTTTTTTTTCTCTCTTTTATGAATACAAAAATCATTACACTTGCACAAGTGGTAACTGCGCGTACTAAACGTCTTGAAAAGAACTCTAAATCGGTATGTCAAAATCGGGTTATTTTCTCTACTCGTAAAAATGGCCAAATTCGGTAAATGTCAAATTTTTGTGCAAGGTAGAACTAAATACAAAGGAAAACATTCGCTATTGAAAATCTATATCACCAATACTTAATTATTCAGGGCAGTCAAAGTTTCAGCCCTGCATAGAATAACTATAATTAACAACTGCAAATTGGAATTGTCAAAAAAAAACGACAATAAAAGCATAATATAATAACGTATTAAGGATGTATTTCTTCATCCAACTGATACATTAGAGTTTGAACCTAGATAAGGCTTCAAATCCTTTATATGCCAAGTGCCGCCTGGTGAACCATCTGGATTCTTCAAAACGTAAATTAATTTTGAAACTTTCCTAACTACAGTGCGCGGTTCCGGTAAATACCTAGGAGCAAGTTTTGCTGAGAAATTTTCCACTGTGTTGGACTGAGCTTTGTTACGCCGATAAACCTTATCGTTTACATTGAATTCAAGATCGCGCCTTCTCAAATTATAAATCCTTGAGTTTTTCTCATAAGACTTATGTAAATTTTGACGAACCTCAACAAATATTTCCTCCAGTGCAGTCAAACCAGAAGCATAAGAATTTCGATCGCCTGGTCGAACTTCTAAATCAGAGGTAGTCTGAATCTCGCCGTAATATTTACCAGATAAAGGTACATGCCTAGCAAAATTTAAAAAATTAGGGGTGTATCCCGTAACCTCGTGACGAGCACTATTAATCGCATAAGATATCTTCGGTAACTGTGCATCCCAATCTTTATGTTTGTCTACAAAAGAACGAATAGCCGTACCAATGGTTTTATTTATCCTTTCAACAAAATTGACTTGGGGATGGTACCTTGCATTGAACCAAATTTTCTGTACTTCATATTTACTACATAATTTCTTAAAAAGAGAGCCTGCAAACTGACTGCCATTATCTACCATAAAATATTGGGGTACTCCGAAAACCAAAAATATATTATTCTCTACAAACTTAACAATGCTTTGAGCTGTGGCTTGTCGCAGGGGTTGTACAACAGTGTATTTACTAAACCAATCAGCAATAACTAGTAGATACGAGTTACCCTTGCTTGAACGTGGAAACGGACCCATAAGATCAGCTGCGACTACTTGCCATGGAAAATCTACAGATTTTTCCGCTCCCATCTTACCAACCCGGGTAGTTAACGGTAACTTCTGCGCGCAGCAAACTCGACAAGAATTTATGTACTTTAAAATATCATGTCTCATTTTTGGCCAATAATATAATTCACGCAAACGACCTAAAGTTTTGTGAAAACCGAAATGTCCGCTAGTTGGAGGATCATGTAATGACGATATTAATTTGCGCCTTTCAGGCTTTGGAACTACCAGTTTCCATTCAGAATTATTTGAGGTAATAGGTAAATGAGAAGGAATATATTTATAAATTTTTCCATCCTCTACTTTCCAAAACGGATATTGATCTGGGCTCTCGAGGATTTTAGATTTCAAAGACTCATACCAAGAATCAGAATTATTCGGGTCAAAATCGATAAGTATAACTTCTAGCGGATCTTGGGGAATCCTTGACAAAGCGTCTGGCACAACATTCGCGCAACCTTTTCGATGTTGTAAATCAAAATTGTATTGCCTAAGTTTGACTGCCCATCTGGCAAGTTTTCCAGTGGGATTTTTCATATTATTCAACCACAAAAGTGAATAGTGATCAGTGATTATGGTAAAACGAGTGCCCTCTACATAAGATCTAAATTTTTCGATGCAAAATATTACAGCCATCAATTCTCTTTGCGTGACGGTCCAATTTCTCTCAGTTTTAGTGAGGGAGCGACTAGCATAAGCTATGACTTTTTCATGTCCATCAAGTTCTTGGGTCAAAACACCGCCAACGCCGATATCGCTAGCATCACATTGAATAGTAAAGGGTTTCGAGAAATCTGGACTACACAGAATAGGTGCGGAAATCAAAGCTTCCTTAATTTTAATGAATGATTCTTCAGCAGCTTGAGACCAGGATATCGATTGTCCCTTTTTACGTCTAACAATGAGAGCATTAATAGGAGAAACTAAACTTGAAAAATCTTTGACGAATCGTCTATACCACGAACAAAGTCCTATAAATCGTTTCACCTCAGTGGTAGTTTTAGGCCTAGGGTAATTCACCATAGCGGAAACCTTCTCCGGATCGGTCCGAATTCCATTTCCATCTACTACAAAACCCAAATATTTAAGTGATGGTTTAAAAAATTTACATTTCTTCAAGTTGAGTGTTAAATTTGCCTCGGCCAATTTATCGCGGACGACGCCTAGTAGTCTCAAATGCTCATGAAATGTAGAAGATGTTATGAGTATATCATCTAGGTACGTATAGATATTCTCGTACTTAGGCCCAAAGATGGTGTCTACAAGCCTACATAAAGTTTGAGCTGAATTACGTAATCCAAATGGAACGACTTTGAAATGAAATAGCCCTCGCCCGGGAATGGCGAATGCAGTTTTCTCTCTAGAAGTTTCATCTAATGGAATTTGCCAGAAAGCTTTAGAAAGATCTACAGAAGAAATATATTTAGCATCACGTAGATTAGACAATATCTTATCAACGCGAGGTAGCGGATAACTGTCGTGTTTCGTCAACTCATTTACTTTCCTGCCATCAAAACACAAACGTTTTTCTCCGTTAGATTTATTAACGAGTAATACCGGAGAACACCAAGCACTTTTAGATTCCTCAACAACTCCTAATTCCAACATTTTATCCAGTTCATCAAACAACATTTTTTGCATATATGGTGACATGGAATACTGTCTTTGCCGCACCGGCCGAGCATTCCCTGTATCAATAGACATGGATATTTTATCGGTGCAACCTAATCTTTTGTCCCCATCAATTTTAACAAAGGAATTAATAATTTTTTCCGCAGCCTGTCTCTCTGTCGGACTCAGACTATCTAATGTGACAAGTTCACTTTGAAGTGCACCATTTACTACTGAGCTTTCAGCTTTCAGAAAAGTATCACAAGTAGTGCTGTGTACATTCCAAAAATTATCATTGAAATTTATGACAACACCAAATTGTTTAGCAAAATCGCTTCCAAAAATGAATGATTGTTTCACAGAAGGGACTACTAAAACTCTAACCAATCTGCATACATCTCCTATACAAATAGGTAAATCAACAAATCCAACAATATTGTTTTTAGACCCGTCTGCCGTAGTGATGTGCTTCATGTGAGAGTTATTTGGGGTCACCCCCCAACCTAAACCTTTCACATAACTAACTCCAAGTCCACCTAATAAACTAACCGTAGATCCTGAATCAAACAGGACAGTGATTTCCCGATCTAATAATTTAACAGAGATGAAAGGTCTATTATCATCCTTAACTTTCACAAAAACTGGAGCTACCTCTGCCTCCTTGGGCCTGGGAACTAAATTCATATTTCTAATGGAACAAAAATTTTTAACTTCCTTTAACCATTCCTGCCATGAAGAAGAATTTCGATCTATACTCTTACTTGACATTTTATATTTATGGGCCTTAAAATTTGGAGAAGAGCATCGGCCGGAAGAACGACTTCTCCATACTAGTTTCCCGCACAGATTTTACAAAATTTAGTAGTAACACCTTGATTACCACATTTAAAACAAAAAGTAGTCCTTTTCAGAGCACAATTACGAAAAGTATGGTTTGGAAACCTGCAATTCCAACAAATTAAATTTTTGGAGTTAGTTTTTGCCGCCTTTTCCTTGGTAGTTGAGGAATTATTTGCTATTTCCAAGGGATTTCCATGACTAGTGTTTCTGTTGTGGAAGTTACTTGCTTGAGGATTAACTGGTATGTTTCTATTCCCTGCTTTATTACTTTGAGTGAAATTATTTCTCTGGAAATTATTCTTCAAAAATGAATTAGAGTTATTCGAAAATTTATTAGGGGTGCAAGCTGGGATGTTGGATTGAATTTCAGAAACCTCCGTGTGTTGGCAAGAACAAGATATTTCTTTTACTCTAGCCTTTGAAAAATTCTTATTTTTCATATAATTTGCCTCTTCTAACCTCTTACACAAAGATACTAATTCAGCTACAGAATTAATTTCGGAAAGAGCCAAATGGGAAATATACTCTGGAAGAATATTCTTGCGAAGGTTTTTAACCTTAGTTGTTTCATGAGGCGTACGAGGAAGTCGCTTAAATAAATTCTCCATCACAGCGGAGTACACTACAATGGATTCGCCCCTGCCATGCTTTCGTGATTTGATCGATTCCCAAATATCATCCTCCTCACAAGGTGGAAGAAAATCAGCCTTCAGTTTTGCTACTAAGCCATCCCAATCACTGAAAGTTGATTTAACCTGCAAGAACCACAAAAATGCATTCCCTGTGAACAACTCGGCAGCTGACTTGAATAATTCAGCCTTATCAAGACCTCTGGCCAAAGAATATTCAGAGATCTTGTCGATAAAAGTATATATTTCTTGAGAATCACCATTAAAAGTTAAACCCCAATCAGAAATCGGAATTTGTCTAGAAGTATATGTAACAACTGGAGGAGGTATTTGTATAACTGGTTGAATACCGCTGAAATCCATAACAGGAGTGCTAACTTCAGGTTGGGCTTTATCTATTAAATCTGTTTCTAAAAGAATACATTCGGCAAAAGATTCATTTTTATAGTTTATAACCTCTTCTTTTAACTCGGGAGGGACCTTTAGACGTTTAATACGACCAGAAACATGGGCCAACCTAGACTTCACTCGTTTAAATGTCGAATCATTTGAATTGCCTTCAAATTCACTAATAACGAATTTAATAGATGATAATGTGCTATCTATGGCAGTTTTCTCAGTATTGAAGTCAGATTCGTAATTGTCCATATCAATTAAACAACCTGGATTTAATTTTTCTTTTTCAAGCAGATTTTTTAACATTTTGCGCCTATCATCTTGATTCCTCTTTGAATTCACTCCTCTAATTGCTAATTCATAATTTAACTCTTCCAAAAGTAAATGAACTGGCTTAAAAATTTCCGACATCTTGAATATTTTTTTTTTTTTTTTTTTGCAAAAATAAGTTAAAAATGGTAGTCAGAATGCAGGTGTATGAAATTCCAAAAAAAATAATTTAAATTTATAACGAAATATGTTCACAGTAAATATCAACAAATAAATTATGCTCCAAACCTATAATTATCAGTCCATAAAAATAAGAAAATTTTGAGGTTCGAAAATAAGACTCAAACAAAAAGAAAAATTGCTTTCAGAAAGATAATAAATAGACAAATAACTCGGGCCCCACGTTGGGCGCCATATGTGACCTCTATTTCTTCCTCAGCCGAATAGAGATACACCGCGCCGTTAGTGTTGTAGTCGGTAGAACCTGGAGGGGGGGTCAAGCGCTGAGGGTTTGATGATAACGAGTTCATTAATATATTAAAACAAAAAAAATTTGGGCGCCACTTGACTTAAAAAAAAATAATTGAAAAAGGTCTTGTAAGTCAAGAACCAAGACAATAAACAAAAATTAATCAATAAATTATATTACTCAAACAAAATTAGAATACCCATACAAAAATAAAATAATCAAAAAAATGTTTAACCAAAGTGATAATTCTAAGACTATATAAAAAAATATTATTCTAAATAAACATGGTGCATTGCACCTTATCAACACACATGAATTAAACAGTAATAATAAATTTCTAATAAGAAACAAAGACAAAGTCAAAAATCTATATATATAAATGTATATGTACTAGGTACATCTGCAAACTGAACCGGTAAATATTATAATTAAACAACTACAAAATTTCAAAGAACTGTGCATTTGCGGTGAGCTCACGTGAATGCTGGAAATTTATGATAATCTCATTATTCCGATTTAGGAAAGAAATGCTGCTCTTAATTAATATATAAATATAATTATGAATAAGAGAAATGTTTAAATACTATGAAAAATATATAATAATGAATAAGAGGAATGTTTAAATGCTATAAAAAATATATATGTGCCATGCTAAAATAGTACTCAATGTGAAACATATTTCGTCTTTGTAAAGTTTACACTTTTATAGTTTATAAAAACAAAAGAAAAAAAGGAAACACTTATCCTGGCGTTCTCGTCGCTGAAGCGAAGCCCCAGGTAGTAATGAAGGTGAATAGCCCCGTGCGATGCCAAAATCGATGTATGTGGAAGTACTCCAAAACTATCAAGTATGTATGGACGCCCTTCGACAATGATCGGAGGATTAGGTGGTCGAAATCTGGGATTCTGCACTGCAGGACCACGTGGAGGAAATGGAAGAAATGAAGGTTATGGTTCAACCCCGGTGGAACAAACACGATTGGAGTTCGACAGCCGTTTCTCACTCGGAAATGTAGTTAAAAAAAATGCTTTAAACTAATCAGCACACATCTTTCACCTTTTTTTTTTTTAATCGAAACTCATTTCACTTTCGAGCCCTTCCTGGTCGTCTCCTCCTTTCGGCCTCCTCGACCACCACTCTCGCTCACCTCGGCAGACTCCCTCTCCTCCTTTCCTCCTTTTTGAAGAGTTTAAAACAGCGCCATCCATTGCGCGGAGGCGGAATAAACAGGACTAATATTGATAAGTAGAAACAATAATCAATATAATCGATATGTCGAAGGTTGTATTATAGAGATCTTCATTTCCCATCCTTTCATATAGAGCATGTTTCCCAGAAATAGAATCTGATACTTATTTTCTAAAAATATAATTTTACAAGTTCAAATGAACACTACAATGTGTATCCGATGAGTTCTAATGAGAACGAAATCGGCGATCATACCCTTGATTCAACTGTGATGTATTCCGAATGAAATTAAAGCAAAAGGGTTAGAAGTCTGCAATATAAGTGTTGATTAGTAATCAATCATTTTGCACCATCGTTGTAATACAATGCGGGATGCAGTATTAGCTCACCGAGTGGTTGTTGTCATTGTTGGTAGGCACGGTAATAGTATTAACTTATATCTAATGTTGACTTAATTAAAGTCTTTCTTATTTTAGTTTTTTTGTTCCTTTTTCCCCAGCAGCCTTTTTAGGAGAACGTTTCTTGGCAATAGGTTTCTTTCTCTTACGCATTCTCAAAAGGGAAGCCCGCGTATTATTAAAATTTAGTGACTCAAAATTGGCCGCAATGCAATAATTCTAAAGTGGTTGCTTGTCCCAAAAAAAAATCCGTAATACGTACCTAGAGCGTTTGCTTTGCTAAGCAGTCGCTGGTTGCCTGTATGAAAATGTAGCTCCATTAGCAACTGGAACCAATGGAACTAAATGATATTAACTTCACAAGAATCAAACGAAGTTAAAGTTAATAAAACAAACCAAAGGGCAAACCGTAAGAAATAAAACAAACATAGAGAAAAACAACCACCTGTAAACTGCCGATAAGGCATTTGACATTTATCAACTACAGTCGCAGTTGCAAGTTATATAATAAGATGCTTTGGTATTCTATATAGAATTCAATGTATTTAGAGCTCATTGGTTCTTCGATTAACGTCAGAAAGCAACAATAGAACCAACATTTGCAGACTCGTCGCGGTTTTAAGTTACATGATAAGCGTGCGGTTTTCTTAGAATAAAATTAGGCCTGGACCCAAGGAACTAGAGGGATCATTATATGAAAGATAAGAAATGATGTGACAATTAGTCAGGCTCAACTTTCAATTCTTACTTACCAGAAACAAAAAGAATGTTCCAAAAATTATAAGAAAGCAGACATCAGTCGACTTCCTGTTCTTCCGATTAAAGTCATCTTCACTTAATTCTGAATCATATCTATCAAAGCTGCGTATTTTCTTGAACTGAAAATTAATTCAATGTTTTCTTTAAATCTGTGATTTTGATTCAATATTTTCAAAAAGGTCTGGTTTCAGTAGGCGATGCAATGAAAAGTACACCCTTATATTTATTCAAGTTACACAATGATTACAAATAAACAGGTAGTCGGAATGTATAGAGTAAGTATGTTCGGTACCAAATGGAAAATAAATATAATATCAAATATCTTGTATATATTTTCTATAAAATAGCAAAAACAATGTCTACAAAAACTCTAATGATGATATATAATGCATTTTTTCACAGTATGATAAACTATGGCATAATAGCATGGGGCGGAGCTTATAAAAGTAGTATGATATTATTACAAAAACTACAAAATAAATTATTAAGAATTATAAATAAAAATACATTGATAACTGAAAATTATCCGCTCAACTTGGACCAACTATTTAAATTAGAAGCACTTCATTATCATTACACTGAACTTAAAAATAAATTCGAAAACTTAGATAATATAACTAGGAAAAAAAGTATACAGCTACCAAAATGCTCGAAAACTGTTAGTGATAAAAGTAGCTATATAATTGCAATTAAAATATATAATCAGTTGCCTAATTCTCTAAAGAATTTATCTAGCAAAATGATCACTGTTAAACATAAATTGAAAAAATGGATAAAAGATAATAATACAACTTGAAAAACAGTGAATGAGTATAGTGGAAATAAAACAATATTTTATTCATTTTCTGTCTTTTCACTTAAACTAATTAATTGTAAATTAAATAAATGTACTTTAACTATGTGAATAGTAGGTATAGGCCTTAGGTTTAAGTATTTTTTTTAATACATTTTAGTAAGTATTTCCAGGCCTACGAACAGGTAATATTGTTACCTCTCTAGGAATTACATTTGCTCTCTTGTAATTATTATCTGGATAGAATAAATAAATAAATAAATAAATAATATTTTGTACATTTTCATGAAGTCCTAGTTTTTCAAATCAAAAAAAATCTGTTTTTGAAAACTAAACAACAGCAAAGATCTCTCCATAGGAACTATGTCTCAAAAACCTTCAAAGAAATTCTTTCACAGATATTGTGAAAATGGTGAATTTCCTTTGATCATAGAGCTGATTAAAAGTAATACTAACTCCGACGGCTCGTAGTCCCGAAAATGTTTATATTTTTGAGGACATTTAATGAATGGCTACTTTTAGAGATGTTTTCAAGACTTTGGTCAGCCGCCATTTTGAAACTATCCGCGATCATCTTGCTCATTTACGATTTAGACTGAGATTTTTACGTTACTGTTTTTGAAATTGATACATCTAGAATTGCGACCTCTTTCGTGTTAAAAAATTTCGTTATATCCCATTATATAGGCTGTCTCGGACGAGGGCCAACATGGCTATTTTTGTTAATGGAGAAGATAGAGAGTCGGTTAAATGGGGAAAGTAGTGCAGAATCTTGAGCCCATTAAGACGCCACCGTGAAAACGAACAAATTCCGACTAGTTTGGATGGTATTTATGTTTCTTCAAAATTCTCGATACAGTTGATTTTCCAACTCCTGGTTCCGCTTGAATTTGCCTTAGTGATGTATTAGCATTGGTGTGGCCCAGTCTGACAAGGGGGAAAGCCCCCTATCAGACAAGAAGAAAACAGAATAAATAAAATATACACTTACAATTGTCAATACTTTGAGAACAAGTAAATGAAATGAAAAAAAAGAAATTGGTTAATGCTATCTTCTGAAACTTTCTTCGAAAATGCCCCATATTCTTTTAACTTGGATTGGATACAAACGCTGAAAGGTTTTGTAATTTGGCTGTCGTCTTTCAGGAAATTCATTAAAATATTCAGTTTGCGCCCGCGTTGCGTTTTTGTAACATATAATGAAAGTAGAGAGAATATCATACTTTTCGCAGACTGTAAATTCTTCTGAAAATTTTGCAAATAAATAACAGTCAGTGAAATACAACTAACAAACAGAATTGTGCATCATATAGTTAAATTAACTTTCCTCGAAAGTCTTTAAAAAAAACTTTATTTACTGAGAAAAGCGTTTAACAAATTTAGATGTGCTACATACAAAGGTTAACTAAAGATAAAACACTAAGCTACGATGCCTATTTATATATAATTCTAAGATGCTTATTCAGCATTCATATCATATGTCTTAATTACTAATGATTAAGGATAAATGGCCATATAACTCCTCCCTCCTTAAGACTGAGAAAAGGGATTTAACTTTTCGAGGGTTCTAAGTTGTATGCTCATTTTATTCTTGTTTTTACAATAATAATATATAATAATTATAAGTACAAAAATAATCAATACAGTTAATATAATGCTAGACACCGAAACTCCAGTATATACAGTAAAATGTTTGATTGGATGTACATTAAGAGTTTCAAGGTGTTTCAAATCATTATGGATAGAATTTAAATTTATTTCTTCCAGTTGTAACGGTTCAATATACTGAATTAGATCTTTATTCATAATTATCGGAGGTAATTTTAATCTTAAATTCATGGTATTGATTTTCTGTGACTCAAAGTATCTATTGCCTATTTTCACCATACATTGTTGTGGAGATATTAGAGAGGGTTCATTTATGGATTCTATAGCCTGTTGATTTGGGCATTTAAAGATTACTTTCTCTCTTGTTGCTGGCAAAATTATAAGGGAATTATCGGAAAGCTGGGTAATAGATGTCTTCTTATGAGATATTGGGGTTAATGGACAATGACTCGTTAAATTGATTGTGTTTGCTATACAAGGTTCGTTTTTACTTAACTGATTTTTAGTACACAAGTTTATCTCTTCGATTTTCTGACACTTTTCATTTACATTAAAGTAGTCATCAGGGGATATTAAAATGAAAGAATTTTTAAGGATCATTATTTTGTTTTCTTGTGGAATTGAATATAACTGATGCATTATGTAGGGTTTATTAATTATTAATGGTATTGAAATTGAAAATATGATTATATTATTTTTTATAATAACACTAACTTGTGCGGCTTCATAGAATTTAATTATATTATCGAAGGGTATTTTTTCTTCTGGTTTGATTTTAGATATAATTTCTTCTAATTCCTCGTATTTAAGAATACTATAATGCATTATGTGTATTTCAGCAAAATTAATAGCTGTTTGGATATTATTACGCATTTCTTGTAACATTTGAATATTGTTTTCGATAGTTAATTCGTTAAGTCTTTTTTGTATCTTCTTTTGATTTTGGTTAATAGTTTTTAATTGAGTATCAATATTCCTTGTTACTTGTTTGAGAATGGTTTGTGTAGATGAAATATCTTGTTGTAAAGTGTCTTGATTTTCTTGAAGGATTTTAATGTAGTTATCATACCTTTCTCCGTCATCAGCATCAAGGGTGCCATAAAGATATTTGTGTACGTTTCCGACAATATTAAGTAACCCACGTTTATATCGTTTTACTGAATAATGACTTACAAATTCTTCTACAGTTCTAATATGTTTAAATAGATTTGATTAATAATAAGTCATATAAAGGTGTTGTTCTATTTGTTACTCTGGAAGTAATATTAAATAACATTGTTTTAGTTATCTCAATACTATTTTGTATATTAGTCAAATTTACATGGTAATAGATATGATAATACTTATCAACTATATAACTGGTTCCTAGTTTTACTGGTAATAACGGGTTAGAAATCTTCTTAATCTGGTATAAATGGGTGGCAAGAGGGTACAGGAGTACCACCAGTAGAACAATTTTCATTATTCTGAAAGGAATAATTATCGTCTCTTAATATCTTTCGGATGTCGTTGACTTGTAAACACTGTTTTATAAAATTTTGGTTTTAATTTATCTTTGTTTATTGGTTGGGGAGTTGTCAGGAACTGGTCTGTACCTTCAGGGATTTCAGGGTCATTTTCACGACTACTATTTAATTTTGCTAGAACGTTAGCCTTTTTAGCATTCAATTTTAAATTGATATTCTCATGGAGTTATTTCAAGGTCTGAGCTAGTTCTTGAATATAATCTGTTTGAATTTGATTTAAGTTCTTTTCAAAATTCAATTGATAGTTTAAATTTCCTTTAATAATTTGGAACGGTGTATAATCGTGAGATGAATGAATACTATTGTTGTAATTTAATATGGCAATATCTATAAGTTCTGAATTTGTTTTTGTTTTATAATCTTGCTTTAGTGCAACTAAACTTTCTTTCAATGTTGAATGAAATCGTTCAATTGGTGAATTTGAATTTGGATTATAAGGGGTTGTAAAATGTATTTGAATTTGATATAACTTACAAAGATCTTGCACTAAATTGCTTTTAAAATTCTGTGCACTATCAGTGGTAATAATATCAGGTGTACCATGATGGGAAAATAATTTTATTAAATTTTGACAAATTTCAACAGCATTTTTAATTTAAAGGATATGCTGCAGCAAATTTAGAAAAGTTATCAATTATTGTTAGCTATTTCTGAGATGTAAGAGAATAAATGTCTACATATAAGTGTTTAAAAGGCTTTTGTCCTGTCGGTGTACGTTTAAAAATTATTTTGTAAGGATGTCTATCATATTTTGATTTTTGACAGATTTCACAGACATTTATAAAATTTATAATATCTTTTTCCAGACTGGGCCAATAGTAGAATTGCTTAACATTTTTAATATTTTCGGTTATTCCTCTATGTGAAGTCTTAATAGTATGATATCTCTGAATTATTTCTTTCTGTTCGTCTAAGTTAGTTACATCTTTAAGCAAAGTATTTGAAATTACTAATTTATAGGAATTATGTCTGAACGTGTTCTGGAAAATTCTAAGTATTAATGGTTCTAACTCCTTATAAGGAAAATACAGACAATAAGTATCAGGTGGTAAATATTTTTTTAGTAATTCTTGTATTTCTTGAGTTATTGGATTTTCGTTAATAAAAATGAAAAATCTCTTCTTTGTTTCGAATAGAGTTTCTCTTACTACATATGGTTGATTTTTACCAGTCCATTTGAAAATAATCTGATTCTTATAAGTATTAATAGATTTGTTAACATATGCTGCTCCTAAAATTGGGTTTTCATGGGCAGAATGAATAGTTTCAGTTTCAGAACTATCATGATTATTATCATTGACATTACTTTCTGGTTGGGTAATTTCAGAAGTTTCTTGAATAGGACTTTGTGATGTATTAGTTGTTTCAAATGGTGGTCTAATTTGAATATCAGATATTATATTAATTTTGGGTTCCCTTAATAAATGACATAATAGAATTTCAATGTTCTGATCTTTGAATATATAATCGATCATTGATTTTACCTTGATCCAGTCTAATCCATCAAGACCGCATCCTAATCTAGGAATCGCGATTTTCCTGACATCATTTTTAATTGCATGCATTTTCATTCGATATAAAGCTTTCCAGAGCATAAAATATGTTGATTTTTGGTGTGATTCCTGTTTTGTTACCAAATAATAGATAAAACGATCATTTTTCTCATCATATACCGTAGCAATTTCTCCTGGTCTGGCTCCTTGATTAATTAATTTTGTACATTTTTAAATTTGTGTTTAAATACTACAGCTATACCTTTTTTCATCTGTAAATCCGCTGCGACACAATGGCCTAAAGAATATTCAGTAGACTGTTCAAATAAATTACTATTGATTTCTCTAATTACATCAGATCTCTCAATTGGTTTATAATTTTGGTTGAATTTATTAAATTCTGTTTGTAAATTTATCGGTGATTCAAAAATAGGAAGATTATCTTGACTTTCAAAGTAACGTTTTATCCTATCATGCCAAAAGTATTGATCGTCATTTTTATCTTTACTTCTTTCACACGTTGCTGACATATGTGTCGGCAGATCATCTTTTTCGATTGCATTGATATCGATCGGGGGTCTGGACAGAGCATCAGCATTTAAATTTTGTTTGCCTTTCTTATATGCAATAGAATAATCGAATTCTTCTAATTTGAGACGCCATCTTACCAATTTTGAATTGGGTTCTTTTATAGAAAAAAGCCATTGAAGAGGTTTGTGATCAGTAACAATAGTGAATTTTCGTCCAAATAAATAAGGTCTAAAGTATTTAGTTGCCCAGACTATCGCGAGCAATTCTTTCTCGATTGTAGAGTAATTACATTCTGCTGCATTAAGTGTTCTGCTAGCGTAAGCTACTGGAAGGTCATTACCTATATTTCCCTGCGATAATACGGCGCCAATTGCATAGTTTGATGCGTCAGTTGTTAATATGAATGGCTTTGTAAAATCTGGATGTTGCAGAATGGGGTCATTGATTAGAATATTTTTGCAAGTACTAAAAGCATCAATGAAAGCTTTGTCATGAATTACCTTGGCATCCTTCTTTAAACAAGATGTGAGAGGCTTTGTTATCTTCGAAAAGTTCTTTATAAATTTTCTGTAATAGCCAACAAGTCCTAGAAATGACTTAATTTCTTTTTGGGTATTTGGTATTCTGAAATTTTTAATAGCTAAAATTTTATTCGGATTGGGCTTAATACCTTCCGGGGTGATGACATGACCTAAAAATTCAACAGTTCTATTTAAAAATTCCGATTTATCTAATTGAGTTTTCATGTTAAAGGAAATTAATCTTTCTAATACTTTTTGTAAAGAGTCCAAATGTTCTTGTAATGATGTCGAGTAAATAATAATGTCATCCATGTAAACTAAACAGATGTTTCCTTGTAATCCGCGAAGTACGTTGTCCATAGTTCTTTGAAAAGTTGACGGGGCATTTTTTAATCCAAAAGGCATTCTTTTGTATTCATAATGTCCGTGTTCTACGCTGAAGGCAGTTTTTTGAATTGATTCCGGATCCATTTCTATTTGATGAAAACCACTAGCTAAGTCCAGGGTTGTAAAATACTGTGAACGACCTAGTTTATCTAATATATCTGTAATATTAGGGAGTGGATACCTATCATCAATAGTTTTTTCATTTAATTTTCGGTAATCGATTACAAGTCGCCATTTCCTTTCTCCGGATGCATCTAATTTTTTAGGAACTATCCAAACAGGAGAATTGGAGGGTTGGATTATATTATCACTCAACATTTTATCTATCTGATTATTTATTTCTTCTTTATGAATGTGTGGGTAACGATAGCTTTTAGTATGTACTGGAATTTCATCTGTGGTCTTAATTATGTGCTTAACTTGATTTGAGAAGGTTAAAGCATCACCTGGCTTATGGAAAACTTTGTTACATTTTTGGAGTACTAAATAATTGGACTTTCTCTTCAGAGTTTAAATGTTCATGTCTTATTAGTGATTTAAGATTTTCACCATAATTTTTCAAAGTTACTTTACTAGGTAATTCTACATGAAATAATTCAAATTGATCTTCACTAAACAATTGCATCGGTAATACTTTTTCTTTACTATTATAAGTAAATGAGAAATTCTTATCTGTACGATTTGCAATACCTATAGTATAAGAGCCATTCCTTACTGTAATGATTGTTGGTTGTATTTCTATGTTGTTCGTCTTCATATGCGGAATTAACCAAGAAGTATTATGTGGAAGTTTAGTATGAATTTTGATATTTTGTAATGTATAAGGTGGGATTTCGAAAGTATATTCGTCAAAATCTTTCCTAAAATAAAACGGAATTTGCAAAAAATCATTTTTTAATAAATTTTTTTCCAAATCAATATTCAAATTAAATTTTCTAAGATCTTTTATTCCAATTATTCCATCGAAGTAATCGTGAAAGGGATATAAAATGAATTCAATGGATTTTGAAATACTAAAACATAAAAATAAGGGAATCTTGGCTTTACTTGTTGCTTTCTTAGAGCCAGCGCATGTTTGCAATTTTGTTATATGTGGCTTAATCAATTCAGGGTAGTATGTTTCTGCTATGGAAGGTCGAAGTAGAGAGGCATGTGAACCAGTATCTATTAATAAACGAATATTTAAATTAGGGATTACTATGAAAGGTAACTGATTAATTTGAAAGCTATTCATTTGGAGACAGGGTTTGTTTTCGAGGCTGCTATCCGAAAATTTTCAGGTTCCTCAGACTGATCGAAAGGTTCTTCATTAATTTCTTCTAAATCATCTTGATAATCAATAGAAGGTTCTATCTGATCTTGTAGATAATAATCATTTTCGGAATATGATAAATTTTGAAAATTAGGATCTTCATTTTCCAAATGGGTTAATTCTTCAAAAGTATATTTAGGAGGTCTATGTTGATTTCCGAATGTTTGATTATAATATTGAGGTCTTATTTGGAGAGGTGGACGTTTTGGTTGTACTCTGACTCCTGACATAGGTTGTGGATATGTCTTTTGTGACTTAAAGAAATTTTGGTTTATAGGAGGTTTAGAATGAAATTTTGATTTAAAAACATTGTGGTTTGCCGGTGAATAAGGATATGTTAATGGTTTATTTCCAAAAACTTGTTTCATGGGAGAAAATTGATGTTGAACAGGCTTTTGATTGATATTAATTGGTTGGCGAGGGGGTTGAGGTAGACTAATAGGTTTAGGAAAATTCAAAAATGTATGGTTATGTTCCTTCTGTTTTACAGGTATATTCTGGATAAAATTATTTTTGAAAGTATTTTGTGAAGTAAGAATCTCATAATTTAAAATTACATCCATTGCTGAATCTAAATTTTGAGGATTTTGAACTATTAGGAGTGTTCTAAACTCATTGGAAATATTTGAAAGTAAATTCTGAGTTGTTGTCAACTCAGTTTGTGTGATCAAAATATTTCTAGCTTCAAGATTTGCTATTTCAATACAAAATTTGTTATTAATTTGAGTAACTAGAGCTTTCAATTTGAGAATATAATCTTGAATTGTTTCATTTTTGTCTCTAGTCATAAAGATTAATTGTTGTTGCAAATTTCCTCGAGTAATTGGGTCACTAAATTTTTGAGGAAGTGCTACTTTAATTTGCGTCCAAGTTTCTAAATCAGGCCGTGTCAATAGAAATTCTTCAGCTGTGCTTATTAATTTGGATTTGATTGCCAAATTTACATATTCTTGCTGAGATGGATCATTATTAAAATAGCGAGCATGAAATACATCTATTTGTCTAATAAAGGATTCTAATCTAGCTGGAGTTCCATCAAACGATTTAAGTAGACTGACAGTGAATCTTAGAGCTTCAGCCATGATAAAATTATTTGATTCTAATTCAATTATTGTTTCTAATCTAGTATGATTATCTATATCTAGTGATTGGTCAAAAATCTTCTTAACTCTAGGGTAGGTTATGTCTAATACCTTATTTTTAATTTTTTTTTCATATAATAAACAAATAAACAAATATATTTTTTTCAAAATAATAAATACGAATATTTCGCAATAAATAATATTCAATCTTCAATAATCTTCAATAAATAATATTCAATCTTCAAAAATAATGTTCAATCTTAACTAAACAGAATTACAGCTGTATGGGAGAATTAAACTCACTCAGGAATAATTTTCTCGGTCCCAGCTTTGCTTCTTGTTATCGGGTAGTGGCTCGTTCCCAGAAGATGTACATCCAGGGTGGCTGCTACTCCTAGTGGACACTAGCTATGCCAATATGTCCGGTGGGCTTGCAGATACTAGATATACTTCCAATATATCTGAAGTCCGAAGAGTTGAACTTGACTTGTTATAGAGTTGCTCCAAAAGCAAGTCAAGGATCCCAGTTGAAACCTCTTTTTTTTTGCACAAGGTTCTTCTCGATACACCTCAACTGTTAACACAGACGGTATTCACTTAATCTCGATGATCGAATAACTACCGGGTGTATCCTACCGACTGCGCCAGTTAAATTAACTTTCCTCGAAAGTAAAAAAAAACTTTATTTACTGAGAAAAGCGTTTAACAAATTTAGATGTGCTACATACAAAGGTTAACTAAAGATAAAACACTAAGCTACGATGCCTATTTATATATAATTCTAAGATGCTTATTCAGCATTCATATCATATGTCTTAATTACTAATGATTAAGGATAAATGGCCATATAACTATATGTTTCTGTTTTTCCAAGGTTCATCATTAAACAAGACAATGATATCGTTAACCAATTTCAATGAATAATTTTCTTGTAAGTTATATATATATACGAGAGTAGATATACTAGGGGGGCTTTATTACAAAGATAGGCGAGAGAGTGTGAGAGAGAAAGTATGACGTAACGACTGAGAGAGAGAGAGACGGACATATCATGGCGTTGTATTGTAGGAATAATTATAATGTAACGTCAGCGGGATTCGATCGACGGATCTTTTGCATACCCATCCAACTTTCTTTCTCTCTTTTACACCGTGCTTTACATATGTCTGCTGTTTAGATTTTCCAAACTTGGTTGCGAAATGATGCATCTCCTATTCACACTAATAGTTCAACCAGATGGCATCGTTTTCATAAAAGTCGGTAAAGTCGGACCAGCTATACCTACTTGATTTGATCAATGAAATTTTGAGTTTTGTATAGAAATCCCAGAAATTCTTCATATCCGTCTGAAGAAAAGATGATTTTGTATTTGAATATATCGCCCATTGTTATCTTGCCTTATTCTATTAAATATTATTTTCAAAACATTAGGAAGAACATAGCTGCGAACTGAAATTATTGGTTTAATCACTTTAAGATTTTCATGATATGTTTTCTTAAATCTTTCAGGATTGATAAATATGCCTTATTCCAGAATTTTATCACCAAACTGCATTTCTACAATGTTTTTGCTAGTTACACTCGACTGACTTATATCTTGTACGGCAACATCATAGTTATCAGGAATATGCACATTACAACACACAAACAACATTATTGTTGCTTCAACTCAGCTGATGTGTTTTTTATCCAAACCTAGCCGTTTGACGTATAATTCTTCTTTTTCTTCCTCATTATTTTTTATACCAGATAATTCTAATGTATTGTCGATGCAATTCTTCTTCATAGAAAACTCCACTAATTACTCCATCATATAGGATTGATGAATGCTTGAGGAGACATAAATGAAAATAGATGAAAATTAAATAAAAGTTCGTAAATTATTTCCTCCATACATTAACGAGTTGATAAGATTGTGCTCGATCGTTGGAGAAAATAAGATCACATATTGTTGAAATTATCTTATTGTCCAAAGGCGAACACAATGAAAAACATGTTTGGTAATCTCTCTGTATCACATATAAAATTAGTTGTCGAAACCAATGAAAACCTGACACTTCCTAGAAAATATAGCTAAAAATATAATTTCAACGACAATCCAACGCAAATCGTTATGGTGGACGTGGCTGTAGTTGCACAGAGAAAAAGGTAAATGAAGGAGTGGTGGATAAAATACCAACAAAGAAGAAGAAATCTCTCACAAGCCAAAAAATGTTAATGATTTATTTGTTTGATATATACCGGTGGAGAAAGAAATGAAACTTGTTCAGCAAACCAGACAAAATGCATCTTTAGGATACAAACAACAAGAGAAAGCCACATTAATATCAAATTTGTCTCAGATTCTATCACTATAAATAAGTAATCGGCAGTAAAATCATCATCCGCTGTTCTCCTCAATCATTGTAACAGACAGACGGAGGGACATTATGGATGATGGAGCTAAAAAAAAGGCGTAGAAATGCATATCCACCATTTTAAAAACAGGTACAATATCGGCAAAAAAACCTTCATACGAAACGTAGATTTTGTTGTTTTTCGTCCGAAACAATTAGTAGCGGATGCCGCACTAGATAGAAGAAGAAGCTCTTGCACTTGTATTCACAGTAAAGAAGTTTCATCACATGATTAATGAACGACATGTGACTTTTCAGAGCGATCACCAACCACTGCTTGCAATATTTGGATTGAAGAATAGGTGTACCAATTCATCCTGCAAACAGTCTCCAAAGGTATACCCTCATTCTGAAAACCTACGGTCTCAAAATCGACTATATCAAAACAGCAGATTTTGGACACACTGTTATACCATCCAAACTAATCAATTCTGATGCAGTTCAAGATGAAGAATATGTAATCTCTTCAATGAAAATTGATACAAAATTGATTCTGAACACTGCCATCTATTCACTTCCAGTTACACCCAAAATAATTCCTCACCAAGAAAGCTAAAGCGGAAAGAAGAACTCATATCATTCTACGACAGAAAAGACAACTTTTCAGAAGTTGATGGATGTTTTATATTCACAGAACGCATCGAAATCCATAGCAAGGAGCTATGTATACTGGACAAATATTTATGCCGAAATTTAAGATTTTTTCACAAAATGTTCGAGTTGTGCTGAAGCAAAATATTGGAAGACATTTTTGTAAGATTTGGAAATTTACAAAATCTTTTTTCTGATAATGCAGCTCAATTTTGCAGTGAACATTTTCAAATGTTCTGTAAAGAGAATGGAATCGAAAACCATTTTCAATCCAATGGACAAGTGGAAAGGTTTGTTGATACATTTAAGCGAGCTTTGAAGAAAATTGAAAAGGGAAGGCCAACCATTGGAACAACAGATTCAGGCTTTGTTATAAACTTACCGTACCACCCAAATCACTATGCACCAAATGGAATAATTCCAATAGAAATACTAATTGATAGAAAAGTGAGAACAGCTTTTGACCTGCTGTTACCATCTTGAGAAAAAGATCATCGACATAATAACAATAATTTTGTATCTCCCAAATCAATTGCAACTGGTCAAACGGTTTACTGCAAAGTTTATCATAATAATAGATACCAATGGAAGCCAAGAAGAATTACAGGCACTAGATATTTTGATAAAATCAGATGTTGATTACATTAGTTAATATTCCGACAAATACCAATAAAACTATTTGTTTGTTTATTTATCCGTCTGTTCGTATCTATCAATAAAAAATTGAACGAATCACCAGAAATCAACAATAATGCATGAAAAAGTCAGAAAAACAAAACTGTTTGTATGCTTATATGTCCATCTGTCTGTATGTATTTGTCTGTTAACAATAAATTTGAATGAAACACCAGAAATCAACAAAATGCATGAAAAAAATATCAGAAAATACAAATTATCTGCAATGGAAATCATGAAGAAAGGCAAGAAAATGTCGGAATTTCCGGATTATCTGTCTGGCTGTCTGTATCTATATGTCTGCCTGTATCTATTTATCAACAAAAAAATTAATGAATCATCTGAATTCGACTTAAATACTTGAACATTTTTCGAATACTCCAACTATTTTTCTGGTTATTCTTCCGTCTGTGTATATCTGTCTAGCTACATAAAACTTTAAAGCCGGATTTCATCAAAAATGCATGAAAAATGTCGGAAAAGTTCAACCATTTATCTGTTTATTTTTGTTAGGTTAGACAGTTAGCAAGTCAAAAACAATTGTTAGGTTAGATAGTTCGCATGTGAGGCATAACTTTTTCAACGAAAGCTTTCGCCAAGGGGCCTGTGATGCTGAATCATTATCAAAAATATTCTCATGGCTGAAAGCATGTTAATGAAGTTCGAAATGTTTGTTATTATTTTTGCGGGCGATAAACAATTTCTGGAAAAATATGTTCTACTGATAAGCAAATCCTGTTACCTATATGTTGGAAGATATGCTAGGTTCACAATTTAGTAGAGCTTTTTACGAATAATAATTGCAAAAACTTCAAATCGTGATCAATAGCAGGGGTGTTACCCTTTAGTGCCAACGTATCCTTAGGATAATTTTAATTACCTAGTGAACCTGGGAACGATGAAATTTTGGATTTTAAAGAAAAATCATTAAATAGCGTTAGTTCAAATGTTTTTCTTCACACAAAAATAAGCACTTTCGAATTGTGAAACAATTTCTAGAACAATAAAAATGTCATATTCTGGTTGTTCGTGATGTGTAGATGGCAAATCTCCAATAAAATGTTCGCTGCCAGTTGGTCAGTTCCGTTCGTCCAATTTTGATGAAACTGGTATCAATGGATTCTTCTCGATGTCAACGACAACATTTAAGCATTTTCGGATGGCGAGAGATAGAACGTCAAGAAACGTTTCTAAATAGACTATGTTAAGATTACCTATTCAACAAAAAGAAAATGATGAAAACAAAAAAAATCTCTCAAGCTGACCGTGCACTTGATAAGACGATGTATCATATTGTTAAAGATAATGGAACTCAATTATTTGTGATATTGTATAAAATATTGCTCATGGCGGTATGGAGGATGGGAAGATGCAAGAATATAAGGCAAAAAAAATTCTATGAAACACTGGATACCAATAAAAATATATAAGAAAGTCCATGTCTGCCTGTATTTATCAACAAAAATTTAATGAAATGAACGAAAACATATTGGAAACATCAGAATATTCCAACTATAAGTCTGATTATCCTTCCGTCTGTTCATATTTATCTAGCCACATAAACATTTGAGAAATAACAAAACAGAAATCAACAAAAATATATGGAAGAAGTCGGAAAAGCTTAACTATTTATATTTATCCTTCCGTCTGTATACATCTACCTGTCTCAATATTTGTTAGGTTATACTCAAGCATCATATAAACACAACATCTAATAAACCAAACTTCCTTATAATGTTTTGTATAATATGTGGAATGATTTGAACTTTTTTCAAAGGCGTTTGTTTTTCTAAAGCTGGTAATAATCATATAATATGTTTATTGAAATAACTGGTTTACATGTTACTTCTTTGAGATCTAAAATCAATATAACAATTTCTTGTACAAAGAAAACGAAGAATGACGTCAGACGGTGGTGACAAATGGCATCCCTGGATATGACCATATTTGGTGTTGTGAATGCTTGCTGATGGCGGTGGATCTGCATCATACCATATATGAACGGTGCTGTAGCTGACGATGGCACTTCTTGGAATCGTCACTAGTCGCGGCTCGTCCCTTCGTGACTTAGCCCCCGAGACACGTCCGCGCACTCTTTCATAAGAATGATAGTGGAAAATTCATTCAGTAACGGAAAGTGTGCAACTAGAAAGCGGAATTAATAATAAAAGTTATACTTACCAGTTTCAGAAAAATAAACGCCTTTGAAAAATGTGTAAATCATTCCACATATTGTAAAAAACATTATAAGTAAGTTTGGTTTATCAGAGGTTGTGGTTATATGATGCTTGAGTTTAACATAACAAATATTAAAAGACAGGTAGATGCATACAAACAAAAAGGATAAACAGATATATAGTTGAGCTTTTCCGTTTTCTCTCATAATTTTTTGTTGATTTCTATTTTTTCTATCAAATGTTCACGTCGTTAGATAGATATAGACAGCCGGAAGGATAAACAGACAAATAGTTCGAATTTTCGGAAATATTCAATAATTTTTGTTCATTTCATTCGATTTTCGTTCATAAATATATGCAGACATGGACTTTCTTATATATTTTTATTGGTTTCTAGTATTTCATACAACATTTTTTGCCTTATATTCCAGCATCTCCCCATCCTACATGCCCCCAAGAGCAACATTTTATAGAATATGTTTCGTCGTCTTATCAAGTGTATGGCCAGCTTGAGGGATTTTTGTTTTCGTCATTTTCTTCTTCTTCTTCTTCTCGAAGTTCTATCTCTCATATTAATGAAGTTAGCTTCCTATGCTATTTCGTCATTCAAAAATGCTTAAATGTTGTCATCTACGCATCACGTATAACCCGAATATGACATTTTTATTGTTCTATCAATTGTTTCACAAACCGGTGCTTTTTTTGTGTGAAACGAAAACATTTGAGCTAACGGTATTCAATGATTTTTCTTTAAAATCCAACATTTTATGGTCCCCAGATTCGCTAATTAAAATAATCCTACAAATACGTTGGCACTCAAGGGTAACACCCCTCTCATTGATCAAGATTTCAAGTTTTTGCAATTATTTTGCGCAAAAAACTCCACTAAATGGTGAACCTAGAATATCTTCCAACATATAGGTAACAGAATTTGCTTGTCAGTCGAACATATTTTTCCAGAAAATGTTTATCACCCACAAAAATAATAACAAATATATTTCGAAATTTATCAACTCACATGCTTTCAGCCATGAGAATATTTTTGATAATGATTCAGCATTGCCGGCTCTTTGGCGAATGCTTTCAATAAACAAACTAATTAACTGTCTAACCTAACAAAAATAAACGGATAAATAGTTGAACTTTTCCGACTAATTTCATACATTGTTATTGAATTCCGGTTTATTCTTTCATTTTTTTATGTAGCTAGATAGATACAGACAGACGGAAGAAAAACCAGAAAAAAAGTTGAATTATTCGAACATTTTCCAATTATTTTGGTTGAATATAGATACAGACTGCTGAACAGATAATCCGATAATTCTGACATTTTCTTGCATTTCTTCATGATTTCCATTTTTTTAGAGATAGATACAAGCAGATAATTTGACTTTTTATGCTTTGTTGTTGATTTCTGGTGTCTCATTCAAATTTATTGTTAGCAGACAAATAATATCAGATGGACATATAAGCATACAAACAGTGTTATTTCTCAGACTTTTTCATGAAAAATAATTTCGATCCTCCAGATTGCCTTTTTAAAAACTAATTTATTAACTAAAGTTACAATTTCATTATGTTTATGTTACAAAGGTTACTACCGAACTATTCTAATTGTTAACAATCCTATATTTATATAATATACAAAAGTGTTTATGTTAGCAGAAGAAGAAGAAGAGTCCAATGGCAGTCCTGTAGATTCAACTTCGGAGAGTTCAGCGAGGAAGTTGGATGTTAATAAGTTCTATTGGTTGGTCTGGACCATTTTGTTTCCCATTTGGTTTGGCTTTCTTATAGGTGATGTAGATGATCAAGAATATTACAATGCAATATACATTTAATGATCGTCCAAGCATCAGGAATATATAGGTGGGCCATCTCCTTTGATCGTTGGAATATTTTCAATGAATCTGGTTTTCAGATCCTGGAGCTCATCGAGCTGAAGTTGATCTAAATGTTTGTTGATGTTGGGTATTTTTAAGTCTTATTGATTGGTATTGAGATCTGCAAATATTATTGGTTTATTTGCAGTTGGCTTATTTTGGGATTTGTTGATAGTCTGGAATTTTTAATAGATAGGTTCCATATAATTTTAATATTTCTTCTTGGCTGGTACCTCGAAGAGTCACTGGTTCTTCGGAAGGAAACAACCCTATCCAAGTTGATTTATCTAGGTTTCTTAATGTAGTTTGTGTGATGGTTATTTGTGCATAATTACAAATAGAAATATTCTTCATCCGTAGTAGTTGAACTTCGCAGGTTCTGAGATCGTCTATTTCAGTATTTTTACAGACGTATTGCCTATCTGTTATTCGTTCACAAGAGTTCCTCGATATAGCGTAATGTAACTCACTTTTGATAAAAAATTACCCTTCGGAAGAATGATTCTGAATTGACCTTTCGAGAAGACTGGTATAGAAAATAAATGATAAAGTTTTTCATTACGATTAATCTGGCTAATTGTTCCATTAAATTTGTCTATCAAGGTAATGACAAGTGAACATTGAGATTTTACGCTTGAAGTTATTTTTTTCTGATTCTCTTGAAGTTGTCTAATTAGTAGATCATATCTGTCGCTGTCTCTCTTGAATATGGATCCTAATCCATTGATCAACCCTCGTTTCGTTCTTTGTGAATGAGGTATAATTTCTGATAGTTTTGACTTAGCCTTATTTTCCACAAATCTTAATATTTTATGGTAATTTGAAATATCTCTGGAATAATTTGCATTCATTTGAAGCCATGATGTTAAATTCGTAGACTTAGTTTTAATCTTATTGATTTCTAAAATTATAGGATTCAGATCGTAATAATGAAAGAGTAAATGAGAATATTCTTGTAGTTTAGCTTGATCAGTTGAATTGAAGCGCTTCAGTTAATTTAATTTCATTTGTTAAACGAACAGTTTAAAATTATGTGAAGTGATACTTCACTTCAGTTGTGAAGTAAATCGAAAGTTACTATTGTATGCCAAAAGTGCATATAGCATTTTCCTTTTCGCTGGTATTTTTGAGAAACCTTGAGTGTTTGGTAATATGAAATGTTCCGTGATTGTAGAATGGAATCTCTCAACTATGCCATTTGATTGGGGGTGACTAGGAGAACAAAAGTGAATTTTGACTTTGTGTAAGTTCAAAAGCTCGGTAAATTTTTAAATTGTATTCCGTTACCTACAATAATAAGCTTAGGTATACTAAGATGTGAGAAAAAGTTAATTAGGTTATTAGCCATTTCTGTTCCTGACATAGAAGAAAATGGGTATGCTTGTGAATATTTTGAAAAACTGTCCGAAATTGTTGAAAAAAAAAATTTTAATGTAAACGTTTCCATATGCACTAGTTATTTCAAATGGTTTGGAAGCTGTCGGTGTGATGTTCATTTGCATTTTTACGGAACCTCTTGTACTTAGCTTCCTGGCATATTTCACAATTATTTATATAAGTTGCAATCGAATTTTTCATTAACGGCCAATAATAACTTTCCTTGATTCTTCTTAATGTTTCATCTATTCCGCGATGGTTGGTTTTATCTCTTCTTTATCGATAACGTCAATTAGATTTTTGGTAAATCTTCTAAATTTAATAGAAGGCCATTTGAAATTTGGTTGGACTACTGCAGAAAACGATTCATAAATTTCTGGAACTTCGAAATATAGGTGATAATTTACATTGGGTGATACATACTCTTTTATAAAGTTTACTACATCTCTTTAATTTTTCGGATATTTGGAGATGAATTTCTTAATTTCTTGTCAAATAGATGAGATAGCTTCGGTTTTGCTGGTGCATAATTTTATGAAGATTTGGTTTTGTCCGTAATTGATTGCATGATCTGTGACTGGTATATCTGCTGTTGGATGTTGGTCAGCGTTTGAATGTACCTATCGTTTGTTCATCACTATATTCGTTGACATTGTTCGTGATTAGCTTATCTTCTTTCGAAGACGACTGCGCCTGCACTGCTGCAATTGATTGATCATGATGTACAATCATTGAAATGTTGTCATCATCGTCCAGAGTTCTTTCCATAGTATCTATCTATCTATCTCGAATTAATTTTGGGAGGAAGTTCGATTTCTCTATATTCCGGGGTATTCAATTCATTGTGATCTTGGTTTGATGGTTCTCGCTGGTAATCGAATGTTACTGATGGGTTTTGATAATTTGGATATTCTTTCAGTATATCATCTAGTTGTTCCCAGAATTCTTTCGTATATATTTCGACTCTTGAGAGCGCGTCTGCATTTGTGTTTAATTTTCCTTTCTTGTATATAATGTTATAATCGAATTCTTCTAGTCTAATTCTCCAACGCATAAGTTTTGAGTTTGGATCCTTAAGTGAGAATAACCATTGCAAAGGTTTGTGATCTGTTATTATATTGAATTTAGGACGATGGTGAGGAGTTCTTTCTCTATCACAGAATAGTTATTTGCGGAATCGTTGAAAGTCCGAGACGCAAATGCACTGGGTAAATCTCTACCATTCGGGCCTTTTGAAAGGACCGCACCAAGAGGTTTGAAGCATCTGTTGTTAGATTAAAAGGTTTCGAAAAATCTGGATATTGTAAAAATATAATTTTCGAAACAATTAATAAATTATTCGTTGTGTTCGATTATTGCACCTTTCTTTAAACATTTTGTTAGTGGCTTTGTTAAATTAGCAAAATTTTTGATGAAACATCTCTAGTATCCTAAGAGTGCCAAGAATCCTTTGATTTGTTTGGTAGTCATCGGAATTGAAAAATTTTGAATAGCCTTGAAAATTTTGTCCGGATTTGGCTTGACTCCTTGTAGTGTTACAACATGTCCGAGATATGCAGCTTCTTTCTTGAGAAACTCGGATTTGTCGAGCTGTATTTTGAAGTTTAAATCTCTGAGTTTCTTGAAAACACTTTCTAACCTCTCTAGATGTTCTTGCAGAGAAGTCGAGAAAACGATGGTGTCATCCAGGTAGACTAGACATTTTTCGTTTTGTATTCCTCGCAGTATATTATCCATTACATGTTGAAACGTGGAAGGGGCGTTCTTCAACTCAAATGGCATGCGGAGGTACTCATAATGTCCATTTTGTATTGGCACTTCCCGAATTTATCCAACAAATCATTAATATTCGGAAGGGGATATTTATCATCGATAGTCTTTTCATTTAGTTTTCTATAGTCCACTACAACGCGCGCCATTTCTGTTTGCCAGAGGCGTCCATTTTTTTTTGGAACTACCCAAATTGGGGAAGACCAAGGACAATTGCTGGGCCGGATGATATTGGTTTTCAGCATTTTTCTTCGTTCTTTTGAATAAATGGATATCTATACGATTTCGTATAAACGGGGCTTTCATCGGATGTTTTTATTTGATGTTTAATACGGTTTGTAAAATTTAATGGCATCTCTTCATTATAGAATATTTCAGAGTAGTTTCGACAAAGTGATAGTACTTTTGAAGATTCTTCAGAATTTAAATGGTCTAATCTAATTTTATTTAAATGTATTATTTTCTTCGCTCGAAATATAAGTTCGAATATACAGTGTAATTTTCCTGGAATTTCTCTACAACAAATGGTTCATTCCGTTTTTTGCGACGCTCAGGCTTTCTGGAATCTCCCAATTATGAATTTTAATATGTGGGATAATGATATCGCCATGTCTTACAGATGTTCTTATCTTGATAACTTGTTCAACACGTGGTGATACCGATATTAAATGAGTATTGTTTGCTCTATTCACTTCATGAAAATGCAATTTAATCCTTGCATTCGGAGTAATAAGAATATCTCTACTAAAATCAACACTAGCTTGTAGGTTTTTCATATTGTCTAGACTGATAAGGCCACTGAATTTTTCGTGGAATTTGAAGAGGCAAAATTTTATGTTTCCAGGGACGTTAAAAACTTGAGGAGTCGGAATTTCTGTGCTATATTTATGAGATGATTTTTTTTGATACACTGTGGAAACTATAAAAGGGTCATTTTTAATTCTATCTGGAAATAATTTAAAAGCTAAATCTGGGTTAAGAAAAGATTTTGTAGAGTCAGAATCAATTAATAGTTTCAAATAATATTGTGGAATCATTATATAAATAATAAATAATATAATAAATTTATTTATTCGCCTCTTCGCTTACATCAATGAACATAATATGATAAATTGTAAAATAAGTGGGGAGGGAATAAATGGGTAATCCTACAGAAGATCAAGTCTGTGCGTAGGGAATAAGTTGGGGGAAATACAGTAACTATAAAGCTAAGAATGATAACATTAAATAAATGAGTAGGTATACATGGAATATAGAATACAGGTATGCAAAATATATAAATAATAATAAAATAAATGTATTTATTCGCCTCTTGGTTTACATCAACATAAACATAATATGATAAAGTGTAAAAAAAGTGGGAAGGGACAGAAGATCAAGTCTGTGCGTAGGGAATGAGTTGATGGAAGTACAATTACTATTAAATTAAATAAAGTAAGTTGCACATATACAATTATTAAAAAAATGAGCAATATGGAATCTATATCAAATATTTTCAATAAGTCGGTGGGTGTTAGTTCTTGTAAGAGTTGGAGAAAATAGAATAACTATGAAGGTAATAATAAAAACATAATAACATCATACAATCAATAAATGAGTCAGTATACCTACATGGAATATAAAATACAAGCATGCATAATCATATTTATATCTAACGAATGGTTAAGACTCAACTAATGTATGTGAAAATGGATGATCGATATATAATTTTTTAATTTTTTTTTAAATGGAATTTTCGGCATAATTTGCTTCAAATTTTGTGGAAGGGAGTTGAGAAACTTCGGTCCAAGATAAAGGTAAGCCCTCTGCATAATATCTCTCACAGGTTTCGATGAAATAATTCTTTGCATTCCTATATCTAGTGTTATGATCATGCTCTATTGGTAACAGTTCACATTTCCGTGAGTGTTGATAGACGCTAACCTTCAGGAAATAAATTTGCCGTATATCAATAATTTTTGAAATTCGAAAAGTTCTTCTGATGGAAATTTCTTAGATTTTCGGTATATCGTTGAGAGTTGGAAAAACTTTCAAAGGCATGTTGTTATATGTCTATAAGTAAGTCCAAAAAACTTTTGGTTCAAAAGTTTATATATATATATATATATATATATATATATATATATATATATATATATATAATGAAATGAATAAAAAGATGTTCTTGGAGATGCAGTCATATATTCAATAAAATTCTTTGATTGAAGCCGAGCTTTCGAGAATATTTATTCTCATCTTCAGGGCAAACTACAAATCGTAATAAAATTATTTCAACAACAACTTAATAGAATTATAAAAATACTTACAATCGTAAATTTAAAGTAAATTAGCCAAAAACAGGAAAGATTTCATAGCCATCGATTACAAATGTCATTATTTATATTTGTCATGGTAACATAATGTGTAAGAAAGTATCTAGATTTTGTTGATAAAAATGAATATTACTGAATGATCTTTATATGTTTGTGGCTATTTGAACAAGGAGCACAATGAGCACATGAGAATGAAATATTCTGAAAACCATTCGTTTATTCAGAAACAAGCCGATTTCTCTCTCTAATCAACATGCAGATTTCTGAAAACGGTAAATATTATGAAAACCTTTCATAAATAGATTACACAATTAATCTCAAATAAATATATATTGAAGCGAATCATTTTAAGAGAATAATTCTTTTGATCAACTAAATTTCTCTCACTAATCAGTTGGTCAAATTATTTTTATTATTTATGGAAACCCAAGATTCTATAAGATAATTGTTATAAAATCAGTTAAGACTATTCACTCATCTATATATAGGTATACATATATATCCCATACACATTCATCGATTTATAACAAATATAAATATAGAATAATATTCGATTATTAGGTACTTATCTCATTTCAAAATAATAAATTGTAGGATGTCAAGTATACATATTACAATAAAAACTATACATAGATATCTATACATACTTTAATTTTGAGATATATCTCGAGAAAATTATTATAATTATCATTATATAACTTTAGAATATAAGAATAAATGGAACTAAGTCCTTTTATATCTGAGCGTTTATTCATAGTGTTATTAGGTATGTTTCTTAATATTAACCATTTCTAAGAAACCACGTTTAAAATATTTTTTCTCAGAGCATAGAGCAATAATATTATCAAAATCAATACTATGTTTCTTAGTGATAGCATGTTCAGTCAAGTCACAAGATTGTTTATTTCGTCTAATATCACTTTTATGAGATGTAATTCTTCCCGAAATATTTCTGGAAGTTTAACCAATATATATATATATATACACTGTCTAGACAATTTACTTTATATACTACTCCAGATTTTTCTGTTATTTTTAAAGGAGTCTTTTATTTGGAAAATAAATTAGATACTGTTTTTACATTCTTACTCGAAATTATAACATTATACCCCTTAAAAATATTTACAAGTTTACTAGTGAGTTCATTGATATAAGGTAGATCGGTAGGATATTATTCTCATTAGAATTATTATTAGGATTTTGCGTGTTATTGGGAACTATTTCATTTATTTCAAGATTAAGCTGAGGATGCATCAAACATTTGTTTATCAATTTTAGAGGAAAAAAATTTCAATCAACATTTGTTTCAATTTTGTTTAACTTTCATTTCTATATAAATTATGTGAAAGTTTGATAGCTCTATTTTTTAATGCCAATATTAAATTAATTTTCATTTTTTGTGGATGATACGAAAAAAAATATATATCTATTACTGCATATAGGCTTTCTGTACCATTTTGTACGTACTATACCTGCATTATCTCTACATACCATCATATTTAAAAAATGAAGACATTGATCTCTTTCTAGTTTAACTGTAAATCGAAGATGTTCGTTATAAGTATTAAAAATATTTTATGTTTCATCAAATTTATTTGAGGGTAAAGCCAAGATTAGATCATCAACCTATCGTTCAATAAATGGTATTGGTAAAGAAATTTTCGTTTTTGAAACTTGTATCAATTCATCTACGACATAATTTACTAAAATAGGTGATATGGTTGAACCAATTGGAGTGCCAAATATTTGTTTATAATATTCGTCATTGAAAACAAAAAAAATTGAATCAAAAATGAATGTAAGGATTGATTCAAATGTTCCAAATTTAATGAGCAAAAATGTTTAATTTGATTCCATTTACAAGTTAGATAATCCAAAATAACAGGGAAAGGTAAATTTGTAAAGAGGGACACAACATCAAAACTGACAATTGTATAGTCCGCTGGAATTTGATATTCATTTATGAAATTACTAAATTGAAAATAATCTTTTATGTAGAAATCATTATTGGTATCATAAGCTTTTGTTAAAATATCAGTGATAAAAGATGCCAACTTATTATTAGGAGCTTCGATTGAAGATACAATAGGTCTCATTGAAAGTGTTGGCTTATGTATTTTTGGTAATATGTAAAATCGTAGGGCTTTTGTGTGATAGGAATTTAACTTTTTTCTTGTGACCTGATCAATAATGCCATCATCTTTTAGTTTAGAAACAATTTCATTAGCTTTAAGTTGTATTGTGTAAGTTGGATTATTTCTCAATTTCATATAATATTTATTGTCACTCAATAATTCTTGGCTTTTATTGATATACAACATCTATTTCATCTAAAAATTTAGAGGTTGATTTTGATTAGTGAGAGAAATCGGCCTGTTTTGAATGAATGAGTATCAATTGAATTCTCAGAATAATCATGTTTAACTTATGCATGTCGTATTGTGAGAGAATATGATTATACACTTATATAGAAATTTTAAATTATATTATATATTTTTTTTTCCTTTAAAGGTTCAGTTAAAGCCCAAGACTAAAGGTAATTTAGTCTATATATGGGTATATTTGTATGTTTTCATGCAATATTCGTAAATTATATGAAATAAATTATTTTTTTTACACTAAACCTGTATCTGCCTTAAGAATAATTTTGATTTAATTGCGCTCCTTGTTCAAATAGCTACAAACATATAAAGATTATTCATAAATATTCATTTTTATCAACTAAATCTAGATACTTTCTAACTTATTATGTTAGCATGACAAATATAAACAATGACATTTGTAATTGAGGACTATGAAATCTTTCCTGTTTTTAGCTGATTTATTGTAAATTCACGACTGTAAGTATTTTTGTAATACCATTAAGTTGTTGTTGAAATAATTTTGTAAGGATTTGTAGTATGCCCTGAAGAAGAGAATAAACATTCTCGAAAGCTCGGCTTAATTCAAAGAATTTATTCATTACATGACTGCATCCCCAAGAACATATTTTTATTTAATATAGAAACATTCAAGAATACAAAATCTATATATATATATATATATATATATATATATATATATATATATATATATATATATATATATATATATATATATATAAATATATATAAATCATGAATTTAGAATAAATTAGCCAAAAACAGGAAAGATTTCATAGCCATCAATTACAAATGTCAAAGCTCGGCTTCAATCAAAGAATTTTATTGAATATATGACTGCATCCCCAAGAACATATTTTTATTTATTATAAAACTAGTCAAGAATACAAAATCAATATATATATATATATATATATATATATATAGGCGATATTACGACGAAATTTGTTAACATGATAGAGGTCGCAGTTTTGGAGGTATTAACTTCAAATTTGCTACAAAAATCAATATCTTAGGTAAATATCTCGGCCGAGTTCGTTTTTGGGCATTATCGGGTAAGTAGTTTCAAAATGGCGACCGTTCAAACATTTCAAAAAATTCTCAAAAAAGGGCCGTAGCGTAAATATCATCAAAAATAATAATTTTAAGTTATAGATATAATCAGTACCTACAACTTTTGTTCGAGCAATTTTTCATAAAATGCACAGAAAAAAAATTAAAATTATTAAAGAAAACAAAGAAATATTGGTAAATCATGAACACTTAATATAAATTTGATGTAATTGTACTTTCTCTGAAGATCTTAATATAGACGCTGATTAAAAAATATATATATTATATTTATTGACTACAAATAGGCGAAAAAAAACATTCAGCCTTGAAGCTGAACTCGAACCCTATCTGATTTATATTCAATAGCCAAAACAACAACCTCTAATACTCTAACCGTATGGCTATGATACATACGGTTAAAAATGGGCAATTGGCATTGTGATAGCTATTTTTACTAAATTATAGCCTTTTCAACTGTATTTCTACTTTCTTATTATCATCTTGACAATACAAATCTGAACTTGACAAAATACTAAATCTCAACTTTTCTTTGTTTTTTAACCCCGTCAAAAGTATACTTCACAGGGTATTCTTCAGAAATTGAATTGTTATTCAAGCTTAGAAACGACTCCTTCAATTCCCTTTCTGCCCCAACAAAATTAGTTCCGTTATCAGTCCTGAATTCCTTTGGTTGTCCTCTTCTACACATAAATCTGCGGATGGCTATTATAGTGGAACTTGTATCTAGGGATGCGGCTAATTCTATCTGTACTGCTCTTACTGTAAGGCAGGTGAAAATCACACCATATCTTTTTTCAATTCTTCGTCCAACTGCAACAGTCATGGGTCCGAAAAAATCTATTCCGACAAAAGAAAATGGCATTTTCTCACAAAATCTTAAATGTCGGCATCAATATTTGTCCAGTATACATAGCTCCTTGCTATGGATTTCTAACTCTCTTGACAAGGATGTTCTATGTGTAACTAATGTAGAATAAGATAAATATTGTTTACAAAAAATTGGACCGACATTATCAGTTGTTGCACTGAAAAATACAAAATAATATTAATTCTATTGGTGCTGGTAATTTTGAAGTTGTGCCGTTGTAGTTTGTTGTTGTAGGCACCAACTCCAAAAGAACCAGCACCAATAGAATTAATATTATTTTGTATTTTTCAGTGCAACAACTGATAAAGTAGGTCCAATTTTTTGTAAAAAATATTTATTTCACACTTTTGAGTGTAATATCAGTTATTAAAATTGTTGAACGTTCACTGATACCCAAGAAGATAGTACTTTTTGAAGTCGGTCAACAAATGAAAAAAACTCTGGAACTACGATGCGTTCTGTGAATATCAAACATCCATCAACTTCTGAAAAGTTGTCTTTTCTGTCGTGGAATGATTTGAGTTCTTCGTTCCGTTTTATCTTTCTTGGTCAGGAATTATTTTGGGTGTAACTGGAAGTGGATCGATGGCAGTGTTCAACACTTGTACCAATTCTGCTTCAATTCTCATTGAAGAGATTACATATGCTTCAATGCTTGAACTACATCAGAGTTGATTAGTCTTGATGGTATATTAGTGTGTCCAAAATCTGCTGTTTTGATATAGTCGATTTTGAGAAGTTTTCGACGGTTGGCAGTATGAATAGGTATACTCATTCTTCAATCCAAATATTGCAAGCATTGGTTGGTGATCGCTCAGAAAAGTCACATGGCGTCCATATATCACGTGATGAAACTTCTTTACTGTGAATAAGAGTGCAAGAGCTTCTTCTTCTATCTAGTGCGGTATACGTTACTAATCGTTTCGGACAATGTCTACGTTTCGTATTAGGAATTTTATGCCAATATTGTACCTATTTTTCAAATGGTGGATATGTATTTCTACATCATTTTGAGCTTCATCACACATAGTATCCTCTGTCTGTCTTATTACAATGATTGAGGAGAAAAGCGGATGATGATATTACTGCCGATTATTTATTTGTAATGATAGAATCTGAGGAAAATTTGATATTAATGTGGCTTTTTCATGTTTTTTGTATCCTATAGATGCATTTTGTCTGTTTTGCTGAACAAGTTTCATTTGTCTCTCCGTCAGTATTAAAGCAAACAAATATATCATTCACTTTTTCGGCCTGTGAGCAATTTCTTCTTCTTGGAAGCAATTTCTTCTTCTTTGTTTGTATTTTATCCACCGCTCCTTCAATTTACCTTTTTCTCTGTGCAACTGCAGCCACGTCTACCATAACGATTTGCGTTGGATTGTCGTTGAAATTTTATTTTGAGCTATACTTTCTTAGAATTGTCATGTGATCTTTTATTCTCCAATGATCGAACTCAAGCTTATCAACTCGTTAATGTATGGAAGAAATAATTCATTGAATTTTCATCTATTTTCATTTATCTATCCTCCATATTCCTATATGATGGAATATCTGTTAGGTTAATTAATTAGTGGAGCTTCCTATGATGAAGAATTACATCTACATTACATTAGATTTATGTTTGATTAATGCGCATGTTTCTGATGACTATGATGTGGCTTTACAAAATTCGACAAGGCAGTTGAGTTTGAAACGAAAATATTGTAGAAATGCAGTTTGTTGATAAAATTTTGACGATTTAAGAAAACATATCATGAAAATTTTAAAGTGATTAAACCAATTTCAGTTCGCAGCTATATCTTCCCTAATGCTTTGAAAATAATATTTAATGGAATAGAAGGCAACATAACAAAGGGCGATACAACCAAATACAAAATCATCGTTTCTCCAAACGGATCTAAAGAATTTCTGGGATTTCTATAAAAAACTCAAAATTTCATAGAGCAAAACAAGTATAGATGGGCCGACTTTACCGCCTTTTGTGAAAAATATCAGTTGAAAGAACAAATGACAAGAAGGAACAAATCACAACGACGATGCATATGCCAGCATTATTTTACAAGATTAGATATTATTAAATTATATTGGGAGGGGGTATTCTTTTTTCAGAATTTCTTTGTCACCTATTTTTGATATTTTCATCATATTTCGGTGTAGTTTTTTAGTATTTTTGAGTTTTTCTTTGTTCTGACGAAGTTTTAGAGATCTACCCAAATTCAAAGAGAAAGTGTGTATTAGTATGACTTAAAGATTTAGGATCTGCAGTCCTGTACTTTTCAGAATTATATTCACTTTACTATGACGTGTGGTTACGTATATCTTGTAACCATTTTGTAGTGTATCCATAAAGTACAAACTTTGAATTTTCGGAGGTACGTGATAAATTTAATAATAGCATGATTCTTCTCTTCACACACTCCTGAAGTCCTCTTTTGTCATCGATTAGGTACTCTCGCAGATATGACAACGTTAAAAGTTAAACAAAGTGTATAATGAGCGATACAATTTATATGTTTTCATATTAGATTTTCATTTCGCTTATTAATTTTATACTTCTGAACTGCTTTTTCAGTTATATGTAATCTACATTATATTCTATATTTATTTTTTCAGACATGTTTTTGAAAAATAAAAAAAATCTTTTTTCCAGCATTGTATATATATATGTTATATAAAGTTATAATTGAATTACTTTTTAAAGTCATATAATAATAATAATAACAAAGTATTATTTTAAATATTATTTCATAATATTATATTACATCCGCAAGACGCAGTATCCCACCATATCGTATTACATCTGCAAGACGCAGTACACCATATCATATTACATCTCCAAGACGCAGTTTAAGAAGATAACAAAAGTGATAAGGATATTTACGTGCCAGAGATGCAGACCAGTAGTCAGCAAGTTACCATAAAGACCATTGTTAATTGTTTATCCAGTTCGGCCTCCAAAAAGACATTACTATGTATTTTAATTATAATATTTCTAGAAGCTTCGATTCAACCTTAGGAGAAAAGATCCATTGTATTAATTTACGTTTCTTTTTATATTTTTAATGACTAAACATTTTTGATTGTATAAATACTAGATCTCTAGCTAACGGCATCACTTGTGAATCTTCTGGCGAATGTGTCAGTCAACTTGTGAGTCGACACTTGTGAGTTTAGATTCATACAGTCAAGTAAAGTTAAGTTATTTGTATTTTAATATTTTTTGGTGTTAATAAATAATTGTTTTTTTTTAAAAGTTAACGGAGTTATGTGATATAACAAATTGGCGCAGTCAGTAGGATAACTCAACGTGATAAAACAAGGCCTACTTCAACAACAAGTTTCCCCTCATTATCACGGTGGTTTCCAAACCTTCAAGTGAAGAATCAACAGCTCCAAAAGAAGAAGAAGAATTATTAGAATTTGAAGAAAAGGATACTTCAGCGTTGGTAAAACAAGGCTTACTTCAACAACAAGTATCCCCTCATTATCAACGGTGGTTTCCTAATTTTGAAGACAAGAACCGAACAAGACAAATGTACATCTTACTGTAAGTGAATTATCACGTATATTAATTTTTGAATTTTTGAACTGTTCGATTTTCTTTTATCATATTTTTTTTCTATATTTGATATTTTATATTTAATTAAATCAAAATGGCAAATGAAAGAAATCTAGCTCAAGAGGTTGAGCTTTAACCATATAGAATTTCGGAAATATTTTGTATCGTACCTGAATTTGAAGGTGATCAGATATTTCTCGGAACATTTTTAAATGCATGTGATTGTGCTTATAATATGTCTACCAGAGATCAAAAGGCTCTGTTAGTGATTCACATTAAAAATAAATTAAAGGGAAAAGCGGCTCAACTAATCAGCTCGCGAAATCCTCAGACTTACGCAGAGATAAGACAACTTTTAAATCTTCATTTTGGTGATTCAAGAGACCTTACTTCTCTTATTCATGATTTGCAAAGATTAAAACAATTATCGAATGAGTCAGCTCTAACATTTTTCAATAGAGTGCAAGTCTTGAATGCTAAAATGCATGCAAATATACAAAAAACATCAGATTTATCAAATGAACAAAAGGTTGCACAAGAAATTCTTATTGATACTATGGCTCTTAATACTTTATTAACTGGACTTGAACCCCGTCTAGGACAACTTATTCGTGCTAGTCAGCCTGAAAACTTGTTAGAAGCACAAATTCGCATACGAAGAGAATTGCAATTATCATATTTTGAGAACCAAAAATTTAATAAGCCAGCTTCTAAAATTGTAAGTAAACCTCAAAATATATTAAATGTTAGAAAACCCCAAATACAAACTGTAAAATGCTTTTCATGTGGTAAAAATGGTCATACTTCTAATCAATGTCGTTTTCAACAGCAAAGAGCTTTTACTCCAAGCTCCAATCAGAATTTCTACCAAAATTTTCAAAGACCATTAAATTTCCAAAATCAACCACAAAATAATTTACAAAATAGACCAAATAGTAATGTTCCCCAGCAAAGACCTTTTCAACCACAGGGACAATCTCAAGTAAGACCCTCAGTGATTCAAAAGAATCCTAATTTCCAACAACGAGCTCATTTAATTGGCCTTAAGAGCGATAATTCTGACTATTATGATGAATATTTAGGCTCTGATCTGGATCATAATCTTTATGATATTCAAGATAATTTTGGAAATAATTTCCAGGAAGATGATAATAATTATTCATTGGATAATCTTTCTGAGTTCGAAAAAGATTCTCAAAATTTTATGTCTGCCGAAGTAATTTCAAATTTCCAAGAATTGCCAATTGCTCAAAATAAAGAACATTTTTCTGAGTTTGAGAGAGATTCTCAAAATTTTGTTTCTGCTGAAGTAATTTCAAATTTTCAGGATTTTCCTATTGCCCCAGTCAAAGACCATCCCCCAGATTGTCCGACAACAGAGAATTTAATTTCAGAAACAGTTACCAGAATCCAAACATTAAAATTCGAAGAGATAAACCCGAATGTAAATTTTCCCGAACAAAATTTTCTTTAAATCCATTTTTGACTGTTAATTCCAAAAATCTTTATTATATTGAAGATGCTTCTAAAGAGTTTAAGTTGCTTATTGATACAGGTGCAGGAGTTTCTATTTTTAAAGAAAATACTGTTAAGAAATGTCCTCAAAGATTTACTGAATATGTAACTATTCAAGGGATAACTGATCAAAAAATTTTACTAAAAGAATCTGTACTTATTCCATTTTCTGCAAAAGATCCACATAAAGTTTTTATTTATAATCTTAATATTGATTTTGATGGAATTTTGGGTTCAGATTTCCTAGAACATTATAATTGTATAATTGATTTGAATTCAAAACAATTGATAACTAATTTCAAAACTATACCTCTGTTTAAAGTTACCGAAACATCACACTTGTCTCAAAATAATCAAATTTGTGAACAAGATTCTGAATTCTTACAATTTGAACAAAATACTGAAAATTGTTATAAAAAAATAGCTGAGAAAAACAACATATTTTTGACATGCCTCATGATTATTCATTAGCTCATTGCGTGGCGGAAGATATGCAAATGCAAAAAGGCATTGCAGCGGAATTTAAGAAACGATTTGGAAATATAGAAAAATTATTAAGTCAAAATCAAAAACAAGGTGGTTTAGCAGGTTTGAAAATTAAGAATGCAACTACAACTAGATATATTTATTATCTTGTAACAAAAGAAACTTCAACCGGAAAACCCACTTATCAGACTTTATGGTCATCTTTAAAGAAATTGAGAGATCATGTTGGTAGAAACAATGTTCAAAAATTAGCTATGCCAAAAATAAGGTGTGGATTGGACAAGTTAGATTGGACGTATGTTAAAAAAAATGATATCTTATCTTTTTAGAAATTTAGGTGTTGAAATTGTTACTTGTTTGCCAAAGATACAAAATCGAATTTTTATTGAGCCAAGAATTGAAAAAAAATTCAAATTGAAATGTAATTTAACAAACACAGATGCACTACTTTTCGGACAAGCAATAGAAAATGTTAGAATTCCAAATGCTTTGGTACATGTAAATGAAGAAGGTGAATTCTTTACTTCAATTATTAATTCGAATGCTATTCCAAAAATTGTTGAATTTCCAAATTTGAATCTAGATCCCATTCCGAATTCCGAATGTTTTTTAAATTTTAATTGCGTTAATGAAAATAAAACTAAATTTAATCAACCTGTTGATAGAAACACTATAATTTTGGATCAGTTGCGTACAGATCATCTCAACGAAGAAGAATTATCACAAATTTATGTTTAGAATTTTCTGATATTTTTTATTTGGAAGGAGACCAACTAACATTTACTAATGAAATTAAACATTCAATTGAAACTGATAATGCGAGACCTATATTTACTAAATCATATAGATACCCCCAAATTCATAAAGAAGAGGTAAAAACTCAGGTGAAAAATATGTTGGAACAAGGTATTATACGTCATTCTATTTCACCATGGTCATCCCCAGTTTGGGTTGTGCCAAAGAAGCTTGATGCTTCAGGGAAACAAAAATGGCGTATGGTTGTTGATTATCGTAAATTAAATGAAATTAGGGTAGATGATAAATATCCATTACCCAACATTTCTGATCTCCTTGATCAACTAGGAAGATGTCAATATTTTACCACTCTTGACTTAGCCTCAGGTTTCCATCAAATCGAAATTGAACCAAAAGATATCTCCAAAACAGCTTTTTCAGTTGATAACGGTCATTATGAATTCGTTCGAATGCCGTTTGGACTAAAAAATGCCCCGTCCACTTTCCAACGCGTCATGGACAACATTTTACTTGGCATTCAAAATGAAAGATGTCTTGTTTATATGGATGACATAATAATTTATTCTTCTACTATTCATGAACATGTTTCTCGTCTGACTGAAGTTTTCAACAGACTTCGGAAAGCCAACTTGAAAATTCAACCAGATAAATGCGAATTTCTTAGAAAAGAAGTCGCTTATCTTGGACATATCATTACCCAAGATGGTGTTAAAACAAATCCAGCTAAAATAGAATTTCTCAAAAATTTCCCGGAACCTAAAAATCCTAAAGATGTAAAATCTTTCCTTGGTTTAGCAGGATATTATCGTCGCTTTATACCAAATTTTGCCAAAATTTCTAAACCCCATTACGAGACTTTTACAAAAAGATGTTTCTTTTATTTTTAATAATGAATGTAAAAATTCTTTCAATGATCTAAAAGCTGCACTTACTTCAGATCCTATTTTGAGATATCCAAATTTTGAAGAACCATTTATTCTCACAACTGATGCTAGTGCATTTGCCATTGGCGCTGTTCTATCACAAGGTCCCATTGGTAAAGATCTACCAGTAAGTTATGCTTCGAGAACATTATGTAGTGCAGAAACAAGGTATTCAACAATAGAACGAGAACTCCTTGCTATTGTATGGGCAGTAAAACATTTTCGTCCTTATTTATTTGGAAGAAAATTTACGCTAGTCACTGATCATCGTCCATTAACATGGCTTTTTTCCATTAAAGATCCCGGAAGCAGACTTGCTAGATGGCGACTCAAATTGGAAGAATATGATTACAAAATTGAGTACAAGCCAGGCAAAATTAATAAAAATGCAGATGCGCTTTCAAGAATTAAAATTAATCATTTTAAAGAATGTGCAAATCTACAATCTAAAATTACAATTTTGGCAAATAATGAAACTAATGAGGTTATACCATCAACAAGTAAAGACCCTAATGATCCTATAGAATCACAAAAAAGTGAAACACTTATAGAGGAACAGGATGAATTAATGATAGACGAATTTAATAGATTTGTTGACCTTTACAAAACAAAATCAATAATCGATTATTCAAAAATTGAAACATCAAATGACCAGTTACTGGATAAGACTCATAAGAATATTGTCACTTTATTTTGGCAAAATAAACTCGAAGATTTACATTATAAAATTATTGAAGATATTTTTGAAGAAAATTTTGATTTTCAAATGAATTTCGTAAATATTGTTTCTAGTAAAACTGTGAAAGATCGCAAGTATTTTATAATACCTCTTATTTACGATCCAGAGTTTGTAGTTCAACAATTATTTTATACATTATTTAAAGAACAAAGTAAATTTGATCCTTCAAAACTTATTATATAGAAAATAATCTTGAGTTACCTATTTTAGAAGTATTCTCTTTTATTTTTGCTAATGTTGATTTAAAATTTGTAGTCTGTCAAAATATTGTTAAAACACCTGACCGAGATGAAATACCTATCATATTGTACCAATATCATAAAGGCAAAAGTAATTTACATCGCGGAATAAATGAAACTATACGACGGATAAAATCTAAGTATAACTGGACAGGACTAACAAAAGATGTAGAACAATTTATTAAAAACTGTGAAACTTGTCAAAAAGTAAAAATCTGTCGTAAGAATTTAAGCACTCCTCTGGTAATAACAGAAACACCAAAAACTCCGTTTGAAAGAATTAATATTGATATTTTTGAGTACCCAACAAGAAATTACGCTTTAACGATTCAAGATGAATTAACTAAATTTACTCAAGCTTATCCTATTTCAAATAAAAAAGCTTCAACAGTTTGAGAATTCATTGCGATTTTGGTCGAGAATTTGATAATTCATTAATAAAAGATTTGTGTACGCTTTATGACATAAAGCTCACTTTTTCTAGCGTTGGCCATCCACAATCGAATGGTTCTTTAGAAAGATTTCACGGAACACTTGTGGAAATGATCCGTGCACATAATACGGAAAATCCAGATGAACATCCGTTTAATATTTTGCCATATGCGGTTATATGTTATAATAATACTAAAAACAAAACAACTGGTTTTACCCCATATGAACTGATTTTTGGTCATACGTCTAGTAGACCACCTGAAACTTTATATAATGAAAAAGCCCTTATTACTAAATACATACGTGATTTGAACAACAGAATGCAACATTATTATAAAATTGCACGAGCAAAAACAGCAAGTCAGAAAGAAAAAGCAAAAATTAGATTTGATAAAAATATTTCAGGAAAGCTTCCAGAGTATAAAATAGGAGATAAAGTTTATCTTAAAGAATCTCAAATTAAAGATAAAAGTCAAAATTTGTTTAATGGTCCTTTTGAAATTGTGCAATTATTTGATAATTCTGCAATAGTTTTAAATCCACAAACTAATCAAAAATCAAAAATTAATTTCGATAGACTGAAACCCTACTATGAGTAGTTTCTTTGGTTTCAGATTCTTCGTGCTGATAAATATTATATCAGCTCAATACACACTTAATCCTGTTAATAACACCGTTGGAATCTTTTTCCATGAAGAATGTACTATCAAAATTACGAATGAAAAATGGACACTTTTAGTTTACAAAGATCTGGCCCCAATTAAGAAAACAATGGAAAATAATGATAAAATACTTATAGAAATTTTGGATACTTTAGAAGATCCGTCTCCAAGGTTTATAGCTTTTAAGTCTGAAGTTCAAACACACATAAGTTTATTATCACAAATTTCGAATTCAATAGGTCAAAAATATAAAGAAATTATAGGAGAAACTAAATCATATAACTCCAGGGCAAAGCGAGGTATATTTAATGGAATCGGAACTGTTTGGAAAACTATTACTGGTAATTTAGATGCATCAGATGGAGAATATTATAATGATTGTATTAACAAATTATCTCATGATGAATTTGAATTGGAAAATCTTCTTAAAAAACAAATTTCAGTTACATTAAAAATTTTAATAATACTATACAAAAATTACAAATTGATGAAAAGACTTTTAATGAAGATATAAAAGAAATTCAAAATACTTTGATGGATATTGCTGATGATGTCGCATTTTATAAAGCACAAATAAGGATATTGAATATTTGTGAATCACTAATGGAAAGCTATATTTTCTTAGAAGATTCCCTTAATACAATTTTAAATTCTATCACTTTTGCTCGCATAAGATTATTACATAGCTCAATAATAGCACCCTCAGATTTAATCAATTCTTTACAAGATATAGCAAAATCTCTTGTAAGAAATAATTTACCTTTACAACCGTATACGTCAAATATAGCTAATTATCTTAATATTATTGAATTAGAGGCATATCCATCAGAAAGTAAAATAATATTTGTTCTCAAAATTCCTCTCACTGATCCAGAAGCTTATATACTATATCGACTCTATCCAATACCAATATTAGATGATCGAACAGGTATCTATCATATTTTACCAACTACACAAAAATATATTGCGCGGGATGATGATTCACTGCTGTATTTGTCATTGCGAAATCTGGATAATTGCAAGACTCTTGAAAGAAGCATAAAAATCTGTTCTAATCTCCTCCCATATCCAATTGACAACGATGCAATTTGCGAAGCACAACTATTAAGAAGATTAACTCAGATGCCCAAGACATGTCAAACATCTCTTCTTTTTGTTAAAGATTATAATGTCTACCAAATTGATTTAAATCTATGGTTAATCACTGTTTCGGATCCTTTGCCAATCACGATTAAATGTGGAAATAGGGAAATTAAATCAGAAATTATTAAGACTAATAGTTTACTGAAATTACAACCTGAGTGTAGTGCCTTTATTGGAAGTACAAGAGTTCATGCTCAATACCCAGTTGACACATACCGAGAAATCAAGTATCGAAATCATCCAGTCACAATTCCATTTGACTGTTGCAAAGATATTCCAGAAAAATTACAAATTCCTGAACTAGAACCTCTTAAGTTGAACAAAATTGATTCCGAAGATTTGAACATTACACAACACAAACTAAATCAGTATTCAGAAGAATTAGAAAAAATGATGAAACAATCTCCGATCAGTAAATATACACATTGGTTCACCATTTTAACCATTGTAATAATAATTGTATTGGTAATACTTTATGTGACCTGTAAATGTAGAAGAAAGCATCATCGAATTGGAATAGCTTTAACCAACGATTACCCACCATCACCACCAGGACCAGGTTCCAGTATTTCATTCCAGCAAAGTATAAGAAGAATTCTTCCGAGAAGAAGAGCAAGTATTCATGTCGGAGAACCCATAGAAGAAAACATCGAATTAAATCCAAATAAATCATTAAGTTAAAAAGTTGTTGCAAACTCCACCAACTTTTCTTAAATGGGGGAGTTGTTATATAAAGTTATAATTGAATTACTTTTTAAAGTTATATAATAATAATAATAACAAAGTATTATTTTAAATATTATTTCATAATATTATATTACATCCGCAAGACGCAGTATCCCACCATATCGTATTACATCTGCAAGACGCAGTACACCATATCATATTACATCTCCAAGACGCAGTTTAAGAAGATAACAAAAGTGATAAGGATATTTACGTGCCAGAGATGCAGACCAGTAGTCAGCAAGTTACCATAAAGACCATTGTTAATTGTTTATCCAGTTCGGCCTCCAAAAAGACATTACTATGTATTTTAATTATATTTCTAGAAGCTTCGATTCAACCTTAGGAGAAAAGATCCATTGTATTAATTTACGTTTCTTTTTATATTTTTAATGACTAAACATTTTTGATTGTATAAATACTAGATCTCTAGCTAACGGCATCACTTGTGAATCTTCTGGCGAATGTGTCAGTCAACTTGTGAGTCGACACTTGTGAGTTTAGATTCATACAGTCAAGTAAAGTTAAGTTATTTGTATTTTAATATTTTTTGGTGTTAATAAATAATTGTTTTTTTTTAAAGTTAACTTGGAGTTATGTGATATAACATATATATAAATATAAATGAGAATGCTATTCACCTTTATGCTTTTATTTCATCACATACACAGTCATCCACTAGAAGCGGATCACGTGATGTCAAGCTTATTTGCTTTGGTCAGCGCCATATAAGTTGAAGCTGTATCCGAGGAAACAAAAGCAACTGAAAGATGTAATAGGTGCATGACAACAACTTCTCAGTGGGACGCAATTCGCGCCACCTAGGTATTGATAGTTAGTTACGTTTAACGTAAAGTATATAAATGTTTATTCTCTTCTTCAGGGCAAACCACAAATCGTTACAAAATTATTTCAACAACAACTTAATAGTATTATAAAAATACTTACAATCGTAAATTTAGAATAAATTAGCTAAAAACAGGAAAGATTTCATAGCCATCAATTACAAATGTCATTATTTATATTTGTCATGGTAACATATTAACATATTAAGTTAAGAAAGTATCTAGTTTTAGTTGATAAAAATGAAAATTACAGAATGATCTTTATATGTTTGTAGCTATTTGAACCAGGAGCACACTTAAATTAAAATTATTATTAAGGCAGATACAGGTTCAGTGTACAAAAATATTATTTAATTTAAGAATATTGCATAAATACATACATATATACCCATACATAGACTAAATTACTTTTATTCTGGGCTTCAGCTGACAGTTAAAAGAAAAAGATATATAATATAATTTAAAATTTCTATTTAAGTGTAATCATATTCTCTCACAATACGACACACATAAGTTAAACATGATTATTCTGGAAAGTGCATTGATACTTATTCACTCAAAAAAGGCTTAGAAAGGATTAGAAATTACTAAATTGAAAATAATCTTTTATGTTGAAATCTTTGCTAGTATCATAATCTTTTGTTAAAATATCAGTGATAAAAGATGTATTTTCGGTAATGTGTAAAATCGTGGGGCTTTTGTGTGATAGGAATTTAACTTTTGACCAAGTCACAAGAAAAAAGTTAAATTCCTATCACACAAAATCCCCACGATTTTACACATTATCAAAAATACTTAAACCAACACTTTCAATGAGACCTATTGTGTCTTCTATCGAAGCTCCTAATAATACGTTGGCATCTTTTATCACTGATATTTTAACAAAAGCTTATGATACCAATAATGATTTCTACATAAGAGATTCTTTTCAATTTAGTAATTTCATAAATGAATCACAAATTCCAGTGGATTATATAATTGTCAGTTTTGACGTTCTGTCCCTCTTAACAAGTTTACCTTTCCCTGTTATTTTGGATTGTCTATCTCGTAAATGGAACCAAATTAAACATTTTTGCTCATTGAATTTTGAAACGTTTGAATCGAGCCTTAAATTAATTTTTGATTAAAAAAATTATTTTCAATGATGGGTTCAACCATATCACCTATTTTAGTAAATTATGTCCTGGATGAATTGATACAAGTTTCAAAAACGAAAATTTATTTCCCAATACCATTTATCAAACGATATGTAGATGATATAATATTGGCATTACCCTCAAATAAAGTTGATGAAACATTAAACATTTCTAATACTAATTTATAATGAACATCTTCAATTTACAGTTGAACTAGAAAGTGAACAATGTCTTCTTTTTTAGAAATGATGGTATGTAGAGATAATGCAGGTATATTACGTACAAAATGGTACAAAAAGCCTACATGCAGTAATAGATATATAATTTTTTTCTCATATCATCCACAAAAAATGAAAATTAACTTAACTATGGCATTAAAAAGTAGAGCTATCAAACTTTCACATAATTTATATAGAAATGAAAGGTTAACAAACAAAACAAATGTTACTTGAAAATCCTTTTCAAGTAACAAACAAATGTTTGATGCATCCTCAACTTAATCTTGAAATAAATGAAACAATTCCCAATAACATATCTAATGTAAATAATATCCTACCTATCTATAGATCTCTACATTACATCAATGAACTCACTAGTAAACTTGTTAATATATTTAAGGGGTATAATGTTATAATTTCGAGAAAGAATGTAAAAACAGTATCTAATTTATTTTCTAAATTAAAGACTCCTTTAAAAATAACAGAAAAATCTGGAGTAGTATAGAAAGTAAATTGCCAAGACTGTGAATTATCATATATTGGTCAAACTTACAGGAATATTTTGGGAAGAATTACATCTCATAAAAGTGATAATAGACGAAATAAAAAATCTTGTGCCTTGACTGAAAATGGTATCAGTAAGAAGCATAGTATTGATTTTGATAATACTATTGCTCTATGTTCTGAGAAAAATTATTTTAAACGTGGTTTCTTAGAAATGGTGAATATTAAGAAACATAATAACACTATGAATAAACGCTCAGATATAAAAGGACTAGCTCTATTTATTCTCATATTTTAAAATTATATAATGATAATTATAATAATTTTTCTAAAGATGTATCTCAAAATTAAAATATGTATAGATATTTATGCATAGTTTTGTATGTATATGTATATCTAAATTTGCTATAAATGGATTAATGTGTATGAGATATATGTAACTATATATAGACGAGGGACTGGTCTTGACTGATTTTATAGTAATAACTTTTTTAACCTTGGGTTTCCATAAACAACAGAAATATTTTAATCAACTTATTAGTGAGAGAAATTTAGTTGATCAAAAAATTATTCTCTTTAAATGTTTATTTGAGATTAAATGTATAATCTATTTATGAAAGATTTTCATAACATTTACTGTTTTCGAAAATATGCATGTTGATTAGTGAGAGATATCAGCTTGTTTCTGGAAAAGTGAATGGTTTTCACAATATTAAATATTTATGAATATTTGAAAGAACATTAAAGAGTATTTTAGGATTTCAAAGAATCTATTTCACCCAAAAATTTAGAGGTCGATTAGTGAGAGAAATCGGCCTTTTTGGAGTGAATAAGTATCAGTGCTCTTTTCAGAATAATCATGTTTATATGTGTCGTGTGTGGGAGAATATGATTAGACTTATATAGAAATTTTAAATAATATTATATATCTTTTTCTTTTAACTGTCAGTTCAAGCCCAGAATAAAAGTAATTTAGTCTATGTATGGGTATATATGTATGTATTTATGCAATATTCTTAAATTAAATTTTTTTAACTGAACCTGTATCTGAAATAACAATTTTAATTTAATTGTGCTCCTTGTTCAAATAGCTACAAACATATAAAGATCATTCAGTAATATTCATTTTTATCAACTAAATCTAGATACTTTCTAACTTATTGTGTTACCATGACAAAAATAAATAATGACATTTGTAATTGAGGGCTATGAAATCTTTCCTGTTTTTGGCTAACTTATTCTAAATTCACGATTGTAAGTATTTTTATAATACCATTAAGTTGTTGTTGAAATATTTTTTTAACGATTTGTAGTTTGCCCTGAAGAAGAGAATAAACATTTCGAAAGCTCGGCTTCAATCAAAGAATTTTATTGAATATATGACTGCATCCCCAAGAACATCTTTTTATTTATTATAAAACCAGCCAAGAATACAAAATCAATATATATATATATATATATATATATATATATATATATATATATATATATATATATATATATATATATATACAGAGAGAGAGAGAGAGAAAATATGATTATTTATAATTTACATAAAATCTGAATGCCTAATAAATTAAATATTAAATATTAATAATAATTAAACTAATTTGGACTGCAAGCCTTCCAAACCTTGAACAGGCTGCAAATGGAAGGCTTTTCGGTGATCTTGCTTAAGAGCTCTAAAACGCAAGAAAAAATGCTGTCAGGGATGATAGAGAGGTGCTGTATATACGAAAAAAAAATCGCGGCGATTGGGAGATGACACGTAATCTTGTAGACAATTACCTGAAAACCTTAGATTGACACACACCAAGTTGTCGGGCTGCTCGGCGTGTACTGATTGTTTTATCAATGTCGAAGAATCCTGTTATTATATCATCCACGACCAATGTGGTTTCGGTTACAGGGAAAGCCGAATCCATGTTCACGAAAACGACGATGAACTTCTATAAAAATTTGGAAGTGCGGAACTCTTCTGGTCGGAAACCGTATGTGGTACTCTTCAACGGCAGCATTATAATTTCCATCATAGACACCATAAACATAGTGCATGCCAGAGTATTCGGCATTTGTAAAAGTTCTGGCCATCTTTTTGCACAACACATGTCACAACAAAATTCACAAGCAACAAGCGTTAACTGTCTTACGTCAAAATACGCTAGGATGTGTTTTGTTTTTCAAGGCATGTTGCGATTTAAGCGGTACTCTTCAACGGCAGCATTATAATTTCCATCACAGACATCATAAACATAATGCTTGCCAGCGTATTCGGAATTTGTAAAAGTTCTGGCCATCTTTTTGCACACTAAATGTGACAACAAAATTCACAAGCAACAAGCGTTAACTGTCTTACGTCAAAATACGCTAGGATGTGTTTTGTTTTTCAAGGCATTGCCCTACGCAGCTGAGCAATGTCCGGAATTTTGGGGAATATCTCGAAAACTAAGCGACGTATCAAAAAAGTTTATGATAATTATTTTTGATCCAAACTTGTTAAAAAACATTTTTTGCAATATTTTACTATTATATATTAACTATGTTTTTTCATCAAACCCAATCAAACTATCATAATTATAAAAAGTTCGGTGCATCTTAATATTAATCATAAATTTAGATTAAATGAACACCCTTCACAATAACTTTTATAATAATCTGCCCATATCACCTTAAAGTCTCAAAGTTCTAGATAAATTTGAAGAGTGTTGAGAAATTCCTGGACATTAAAAACTCGATATCGCTTGTTTATATTTTTGTTATATACCTTTTCATTAGTATATGTTTACTAACCTGCTATTATTGTAAGGTGTTAAATATATCTATTTATTATACAATAGGAAAAAAGATGACATTTGCAACAGAAACTTACGTGACCTCATCCCAAGCCTTACAACCCAGCTGTCAATGAGATCAGACACACACTGGAAACGAAAGATTCCTAAACCATGAAGAGGCAAAAGATTGTCGCAGAAGGTAGGAACATGCCAACCAGAGCCGAATATTTTTTTAATTTTCATATAATGGTCTAGAGCGGTAACAGCATGTCAAAAGAATTTTCAGATCGAATTTCTCTCTAGATAGTTGAGTAAATACTGAAACCGTTGAAAATGGGCAAAAGATAATCCATATCAGATCTTCAGAAAGGTCTTCAAGATATGAAAGTCATATTTAGGTGCGATTACACCACATTTTTTAAGAGGATAGGTTACATCTGTTACAGGTGCAGAATACCTGCAAATGTTAAGAGATATTACACGAATAACGGATTCAAAAGTAGCACGAAGGAATTGAAAGCATGATTCTTATGTAAGAAAGCACCCCTATATTTACCAAACAGCGATGAGTTAAAGATTATTAGGTTCTGTTTTTTAATATCGTTTTAGAATCAAACATTTTGAAAATTTATGGCCTACGTGATCACAAGATCTCAACCCAATCACCAAAAACGCTAGATTAAATTAAAAGATACTTTTGAGCAGCGAAGTGATGCAATTCAAGCATAAACACGAAATAATATTATAATATAATAAAATAATATATTTTGGAGAAATGGTTAGTGATTTGACAGCAGTAAAATGGACGACATGTCAAACAATTGCACTAACCACTGTTAAACATAAAAAACAGTATTTAAGCTATTACTCTTTTTTCATATCTTCTCACTTTGAATATGTTCAAATTACATAACAAGCTTAAATATATCGTTTATTTGATAATCTTGTATTTTGCCAACAGTGTCTCAACGTATTTTTCAAATAAACAACTTACCTCTGCAGGTTGCACTCTACCAGTTCGACGAAAACAGCATTCCATTTCTTACTGAAAGTAAAAAAACTTACTGAATAACAAAAGTTATTTAGTATAAAAGAACCTATATATTACATTAGAGTTAAATGAACCAATATTAACTTCCTTGAGTGAAACAAAGGCGAAAACTATCAATAAGAGAATTGTGAAAATATACCTAAGAAAGACTCCTGGAACTTGAATAATACATGATCGACGCGACAGAATAATGAATGCTTAGTGTCGTTGTCCTCGAATACATATTCAATACTGCAGCAATAAACCAAGTTTTACTACGGAGAAATAGTCACGTAAGATTTACGCCAGTTAGATTCAATAATATATAATTTAGAAGGGTCCAGTTTTTCTCTGTTTTTATCAATAAAAAATACATAGGTATGTTTCTTCAAAAAAATATTACATACATACATACATTAGCTTGAAAATGATTGAACACTTTTTCTAAATATAAATTTACTACTTCACCCCTGCGAATATTTCGCATAGCAGCATGGTCACTGAAGTTTCTTAATATTTGGAATTTTAACGTAATACACCTAATCCTTTATTTGCGATCACCTCTATATTGCCACGACCTGGCTTTAATGAAGGACTATGAATTCCCCGTGTTTATTGCCATTATTTCATACCCCTATAAGGCGACAACCTCTTTTTAATGACCGTGAGCACTCCTAATGGAAATGTTTAGTCCTTGATATTGCTACAAACCCCCGCCACTATGGGTAGTGTGATAGATAGTACCTACCCGATAACTTTTGAGAAACTTTTGTTCAAAGTTCAAAAGTTATGGGTCAAAAGGAATTTCTGAACAAATTAAAAAGTCTAGTCCACAGTGGCGGTTCGTGAATTTTGAACTAGAGGAGACTGATCTTATACCTATACCTAAATATCAACAAAATTATTTACTGTGAAATTTCCATCCCACCTTGGGGTATAGCAGCGGCGCATTCCTTTTTATTTTCGTTGGTGTTCGCCAGAAGCCCTATTCTCCTAAGAAAAAAATATTCATAAATAATTCCAGTATATACGGTACCCTAAAAACTGCTCTAACTTTGGATCATAAGTTTTTAACAGATCAATTAATTCTTTAAAATTTCCTCTATTTTCTGAATCTAATTTCTCATCATGTCCTCGTAAAGTACATTCCTGACTTGTTAAATAAATGATCGCATCAATTAATCTTTTTAAAATAGCTTTTTTTACGAGCTTGGACATTATAATTATCAATCTCTTTTTATGCACCGAATCCGAATCTAAACTATTTGCGATATTTTGTTGGCCAAACAACTAAAATTTAGTTGACGAAAGTACATGCCTCTGCGATTTCTCATGTCTTTCTATTGCACGAGACAAATTTTGAAAATTATCAAAAAAAAACTATTTTACCCCAAACTGACGATGTTTCATTTGTAAATAACAGACAATTCCAACAAAAAAATATTTCGTTATTGAAGCCGTTAATCATTTTATCACCTGATAATTATTTTCATATTTTGTTTTCTACCTAACCCTGATATGACTGATAATGGCATTGATGGTGTTGGTCTACCAATTTGTTTAATAGATACTTTTTTGTCGAATTCGAAGTGATTGTGCCAGATTTATTACTCATTTTAAAGAAGTGTAAAATAATAACCAACTATTAATTTGGAACTAATAATAAAATAGGATTACCACCACGATCAGTTTAACTACTATGGACTAATATTATATCGATTTCTCCAATCTCTCAAACTACGACAAGCTTGGTTGTATTGCCGGTGTTCTGCCAGCCTGCCGCTAACTGCCTGTAGCGGCCAGAAATTTAGATTTGGGCGAATAAGAAATGCCCATGCATATACCTACAAGGCCGCAATTCAGTGCTGCAAAATACACAGCCAGAGGCAGCTAGCTACCGAGTGCGTGCGCACACAGCCATGTATTTATTATATTGTGTAGCAGCTAGCGGCTTCTGCATTTTGAATTTCTTCGATGAGTTTGCGGATTGGAAAAGAGCAAATTATATTAATCTTAGAATAGTCTACTTTGATCAAAAATAATTTATGAAGTTATTAGAAAATAATACATTAGATAAAGTTGTTATGAAAATTAAGTTTTGATTCCATCAAGGAGAGGAGGCTTAGCTAGTCCAGCTGAACGTTGTTTATCTTTATTTGACAGAATGGAATGTGTGCATGTGGGAGACCTCTCATTTGAAAAACAAACATAATCAATGACTACACCTATAAGTTTATTTAGAGGTCATCTAATAAGGCAAAATTGCAATTTGCAATTCAAATAAAAAAACCTAGATTGGTTCAACCCTTTTATACGGCTGCAATTGAGAGATAATTTCAATCCACTTGGGGGATGCATATCACTGTGAGAGACGAACAACAATGACTGTCGTGTCTTGTATATTAATGTGAGCCTCTAAAAATGACAACTAATGCCTGTTACAATAGCGAAATCTGAGAATAAACACCCTATTCGGTACATTTGCGGGATTACTGACATAGAAACATGGACCACGCATTCCCTCTCTTTCTAATAAGTGGTTGTCAATTAGTAGAATTCTGATTGCCTCATATTAAATGCGTCAACTTTCAAGAGATAGTTATTTCATAGAGCACCGAAAAGAGATCGACACTGCGCATTCTATCCTCTTTGTCTAAGTACGGGATATACAATAAACACTTGAAAAAGAGACTGATATTAATACCTAAAATATTCTTCTCGGTCTATTGTTTTCAGTAGGTAAAAACGTTCACTTCGCGCGCAAAGCTGGCGATAGCAGCGCGCATCTCCGCAAGTATACTATGAGAGGATTTGAAGGTATGTTTTCTCTGGAGAGGATTAAGGCGCTCTAAAAGGATTACACTTAAAACATTTCAACTCCAGCCAGCAGCTCTCATGTTAGTAATACAGATTGTCAACAGATGACGCTTTCGATATTCATTACGCCAATACCCACATAATACCTCTGTGAATGTACCTGGCCATCGCGGTAACACTGGTTATTGACCGACTTCCCAAAAGGAGGAGGTATACAATTCGATTGTGTGCTTTTTTTTTTTTTTTGGTTTGTGCGCGCCTTTCATATAGTAAACGTGCTCCGATTTTGATGATTTTTGATTAATTTGAAAGAAGAGGCTTGAGAAATGGTCCCATATTCATAAAAACGGGAATCCGACATCTCGTTCCCTCCGAAAACCGCCCCCGAAGGGAGTGGAGGGGGCAAATTTTGTCGAAAATTGAAAATCTGCGTTGATATAATTACAGATAGGACAATATCCGGAAACGTTTAAATGGAACATCTTTTCAAAAGAGTAACGGTTTTCGACATAGAGACATTTTAAATTCTCAAATATACCTATTTTCGCTATGTGGAGAGGGCGATTTCTGTCGAAAATTGAAAATCTGCTTGCAGTACATGAAAGACATAATTATTTGTAGCAACATTTGTACTGAACATTTTTCCCTTAGAGTTACGGTTTTCGAGTAAAATCGGTGTTAAAATGGTAACAACTAAAATATTCAAGCGTATTTCCGCAGCGATGTTGAGATCTCAATAATAACAACTACAAGCAAGGAATATACGTGGGTAATAGAATAAGTACTATTTTCATTGGTATTAGTGAACGTTCAACGATTTTCGTGACTAATGTTACACTCAAAAATGTGAAATAAATATTTTTTACAAAAAATTGGACCGACTTTATTAGTTGGTGCACTGAAAAGTATAAAATAATATTAATTCTATTGGGGCTGGTACTTGTGAAGTTGGTGCCAAAAGTTACCAATCTACCTGCAACTGCACAACTTCAAAAGTACCAGCCCCAATAGAATTAATATTATTTTATACTTTTCAGTGCACCAACTAATAAAGTCGGTCCAATTTTTTGTAAAAAATATTTATTAAAATATAATTCATATACTTGAGTAAGACATGATGTTTTGTGTATTGACGACATTGAGCTCCATTTAGACAGGTGGGTATACATATTACCGTCGCACCGACTACCTATATGCAGAGATAGAATAGAATAGTACTTAGTTGTAATGAGGTTAGTAGTTATAGTTACTGTATCGTTGTTAGTAAGTAACTTTATATTTACCTATTCAACGAACTCGTCCTTTGGGTGCCTACTTAGGGACCTAAATGCCAGCAAAGCTACCTTTGATCTTTACATTAAAACAAACGTTAATTTAAAAGTATTCGTTTACTGTGTATCATTACCCGGACACCCAATAACCAAAATATTGTTTCAATCTTTAATTTTAGTATTGTAATATGGTAGATATGGAGTACCGACAATAAATCACCTTTCAGAAATCATACTATATAAATGTTGTTCCTAAATCTCTTGTTCATACGCTTGGTGATAGTTCTTTGTTTTAATTCATGACTAAAAGTTTACATAAACATAGAATAGCAAACGCTTATTGACTGATCTACGGGATAGATATTTAACTCACTTACATCACTGGGCATGCCAAATGGTTGCGAAAATCTACAGAAAGATATTTTTCAGGGGTCATGCCTCATTCACCTCCCCCAGAACTATTTTGCGATCCGCCGCTGGTAGATTCCAAAATATGTATTTTTGGTTTTACTTAGAAACTTTTTGGTCATTTTTTTAACAAAAAACTTCATATAAGCATTTATGCAAGGAGTCGTCGTTTTGGATTTTCTTAGTTCAAATTTAGAATGAAAATGGATTTTTTATTTGTAAAATGAAAAATTTTTTTTAATTGTTAGAGTTGTTTGTAATATAATACTCTTTCGTTTTTCCACGAAATTTAATTTGACCGCTTCTTTCCATTGGCGTCACAATAAGAAACCGATTTGATAAAAATAAACAAGAATATGGTACGCAACTTCTTTTTTCTTAGTTTGAAAATATTTTTATACTAAGCAATGAAAATTAAAAAAACCTTACTAATTGATTTTTTCTATCTCGCTTTGTTTAAGAATAATTAAAACATATGCATAAAAAGGTATTTACTTGTTGTCGCTTGCTACCACAAGTGGGTCATGGATTACTGCCATTTGATCTCTTTTTGTCAGTTTTTGATTGCCGGTTTCTTATAAATTTGAGGAATGTTAATATGAAATTATTTTGTTAACAATTTCTTCTACTACAATTTGTGAAGGTCCTGCAATCACCCTGTATATGAAGTTCTATAGTAATAGTAATAGCAATTTATAAGCCAGTATTACGTATAAGTAGGAATTAAGATACTAGGTATACCTCTGTATAATTTACATTATAAAAACAATAAAATCAACTGGAATTATCAAAAATTAAATCTACTTACTATTTCCCTGAAAAACAACTGCAGCTAGTTCAATCTTTCTCTCAAATTGAATCATCCATCATAATCATAATTTAGATCAACTATGTCTTGAACGGCACAGATTATCAATCGACTCTCCACGATGGCCCATCACATATTGTCTTGAAAAACCGGGGTAAAATTGTTTATCTAGGTTAAATTGCTCGTATTGGGAATGCATACCTACATCAACAACGGAAGGGTTGCTAAGGAAACAACTCTAGCATACAATAAAATTGTATATAACAGCTGTTTACTAAAGTGTTTACTCAATATTCCCACTTTTCGTGATTATACGTTTGAGATTAGTGAACGATAGCTATCGCTAGAGCTGGCCTGAAAAAATATACATTTATTACAACTTTGCAGGATACGCAATATCACAAATCACAATAGAGTTTTTGAAAGTGGTAAATTAAAACTAAACTATGTGTATTGACATATATAAGATATGGGCAGTGATACAAATTCCAGATAACATCTATTGATCCTGACATATTGACCATCTCTATTCAAAGTTTGAGTTCAATTAGTGCATTAGTCTCGCGTCATTCGCACGTTGATACACTATATCAAACGCGATTCTTAAGTCTGTATGTAGGGTAATATATATCAATTCATTATTAACTATTTAATAATTAATATTACTACTTTCAATATCATAAATCATAAAAATACATATAAACACATACAAGAAACACCAATCATGAATATATAAACATATATACATATGTAAAGGTATATCGAAAAATAAAACGCTGCAAAAAAATCTACCACCTTGGTACGACCTTCGGCAGAGCCAGTGATGAAATATCGGAAAACCCTGGTAAGCTGGAAATATCCTATTTAAAAATAATTCTGGAACAAAAGGATGTCATTATCAAACAACAACAAGATAATATTAATCATATTATCAATTATTCCGAAACAATGAGTGACCTGCCATCTACTAGTGTACGGAGAACTGATAAAAATCCCACAGGTCAACAAAAACAGTTCACTAATTTCTTGAAAGGAGGTTCAAAACAATATCCCAAAATCCACGAAGAAACTGCGAAGCGTTTACAGATATCTGCTGCCAAGCAGAACACAACTGCGCAAATATCATATGATCTCACAGTAACCTCTGCTTCTGCTTATCTGCCTAGAACTAATGGTAATGGTAGTAGTACCCAAATAGCTGGAGGTTTGGTCAGTGCCAGGGCCTGCGCACTCTATTCCGTAAAAGCTTCCAACATTTTGAGCGCCACCCCATCGGCCTGGAAGCCAACTAAAATCATTTTAAGTCATCATAAATTACCCAGATGGCTCCCCTGTTTGTTGATAGATTTTAATTATCAATTTTACCTTGAATGTGTTCGCTTGAGGTTTAAAATTTTAAATTGTGTCCTTATTATTATTATATATTTATATATATATATATATAATTTTATAAATAAGTATTGCTTGAGTACTTACAACATCATGCCTGCCCTACGATGCTGTGTTTATGGTTGTTATGAAAGATCTTTTTCTAAACATCGCTTCCCAAATCCTTCCAAGCAAGATGATGATTCACTTTTAAAAAAGTGGATTATTTTATGTGGAAACAGAAGGTTGAAGGAGGAAATGGCACCTGATAAAATTTACAGTAATTGTAGAGTTTGCGCTGCACATTTTAAGCCTGAAGACTTTGGCCCCAATAATGTGCTTAAAAAAGGAGTCTGTCCATCAGTTAACTTGCCAGGTAACTTAACATTTATATCTATTTTTTATCATGTTTGAATTATAATGTGCATGTTATTACTCATTTTCTTCTCTAAGGTGTGTAATTTTTCCTCTCATTAAAAGTTTATTAATTTGACGAGCCGGTGATTGATATTACTGAAGCATATTAAATAGAATAGTAATGTAATTTGATGAAATTAAGATGCTCAACGACCTGCTCATCTGTGATTTATTATCTATTATTCTTTATCTTTGAAAGGGAATTTGAAAATGTTTCATAATATTATCTCTATCAATACTTTTATTGACAAGTTTTCTTTCCTGAACTGCCCTTTTTTCCTGTCATTAATTGTATTTGTTCTTTAGAACCCTTAGAGCCAGTCGACGATATTCTGGATCATCTTATAACTTACACAGAATCTCCTACTAGGGGCTCTTGCTCATTGAAAATAGAAGAGTCCTTAAACACTGATGACTTAAAGTCAACATCACAAGGAGAGTGTCATCTTAGTTCTCTAGCCGGGCCAGAATTATCTTCCGTTACCTTTCATAACTCTGATGATGATAAGTTATCACCACCTAGTACACCTAAAAGTAGAAGTAAGTCTATTTTTTATCACTTTTGCGTATTTGAATTATTATGAATATTTAATCTACTATTTTAGAACGATCTGACTTACTTGCTGAGGTAAATGTCACGAGCATCAAAGAACTCACGCCAAAAGCCAAACGTCTCTATCGTATGGCTATTGACTTCAAAAAAAGAGCAGCCCTATTGACTAGAAGTCGACTCTCATTAAAGAAAAGATTGGATTATGCTTCGAAATTCACAAAAACCGAATTATTTGAGAAATGTGTATCCACTATGGATCGCATACGACAACGGTTTTTCCAAAGTCAAATTTGTAATTCCGATAAAAAACCTAAAGGAAGAAGATATACTCTGGAAGATAAAGTACTTGCATTAGCTTTATATAAGCAGAGTGCTAGCGGATATAGATTTTTGTCAAAATTATTTGCGTTGCCCTCACGGAAGACTGTTATGAAACTACTGAACCGAATTCCAATTCGTCCTGGAATTCACAACGAGGTTCTAGAAGTTCTAAAGGCAGAAGCAAAGAATTTCAAGAATCCTCTAGATAAGTATTGTATCTTAATGTTCGACGAAATAAGCATCCAACCCAGCTTGCAACCTAATTGGCACGAAGGAAATGTTGTTGGTTTTGAAAACTTAGGATCAAAACAATCCGCGCAAATAGCGAATCATGCTCAGGTAAGGGGGTAGTGAGGTCAATGGAAATAATTTATTTTAACTATTTCATAAGAATAATTTTTAATGTTATGTTGTTTTTATTTGTTTTCAGGTATTTATGCTGCGAGGGATTCATCGCAAATGGAAGCAACCCATTTATTATAATTTAGTTAATGGTGGTACAAAAAAGTATGATATAATGAATATCATAAAATGCATAGTTAGAAAATGCCGCGATATTGGCTTGCATGTGGTGGCCACTGTTTGCGACCAAGGGTCTAACAATCAAGCAGCGATTAATAAGCTTGTGGATGATACCAAAGCAAAATATCTTCGACAAGGGCATGATTTTGTTGACTATTACTTTGAAATAGATGACTTGAAAGTAATCCCATTATTTGATGTTCCTCACATTTTCAAGTGCCTTCGAAATAATCTAATAAATTATAACTTATGTTATAAAGAAGAGGGCTCTAATAAAACTGCAAAATGGGAGCATATTTTCAAGGCCTACCAGCTAGATCCTTTCTTAGGCAGTCTAAGATTGATGCCCAAGATTACAGATTCACATGTGAACCCAGAAAAGATACATAAAATGAAGGTCGCCAAATGTACGCAGGTGTTCAGCCATTCGGTTGCTTCTGCAATTAACGTATTTGCATTTTCAGGTACTTACTTTAAGATATTGAACTAATTATTAGTTTTTTAAAATTGTCATTTATTCTTATTATATTTTCTCTCATTCTAGGAACAACTGTGTGCATAGAGGATGAAATAATAAAATTAGACAAGTCGGCTGCGGATACTGCTATTTTGTTGGACTTTCTGGATAAACTTTTTGATAGCCTTAATGGAAACTCCTTCAATACTGTTCCAGGAAAGAATCTACGAATAGCCGTTACGAGAAATTCACCTCATTTGACATTCTGGGATGAGGCACTTAAGAAACTGGATACGGTTTATTTTCAAAGAGTTAATAAAGATGGAAAAGTTGAAAAAGTGTTACCACCTTCACTAAAAAATTTGAAACAAACAATAAAAAATTTTAAAGAATTATGGAGAGTCCTGCAAGGTTTAAATTTTGAATATATGATGCCGCGGACGTTCAATCAGGATCCTCTGGAAAATTTCTTTGGGCAAATAAGGCAAAGAGGACAAAGAAATACAAATCCAACAGCAATGGACTTTGGAAATTATTATAAGAGTTTAATTGTAAGGCAGCTGACCTCATCCCAATCTGTTGGAGCCAACTGTGAGGATGATAATTCAGAAGTTTTTCTAAGCCTCCAGAGACTTGTAGCACAGGTTTGTCTTTTTATAGTTATACAAACATAAGAAATCACATAAATCACCGTATTCAGACAGTACTTCTATAGTATGAAACTTTTATTTGTATTTTACTATTTTAACTGCTTACACCTATAATAAATTCTCATTTTAAATATTTTGAACTTTTTAACAGGGGCTACCAGAATGTGAGAATGACACGACTTCAGAAGGCTTCTGTACTGTTCCGGAAGATGTGCCTTCATCCTTGCAGAACATTGAAATCCAGGCACTGCGATATGTCTCGGGATACCTTATAAAAAAAGTGGGAAACGTGCCTTGCTCTTGCAAAGATCTTCTTGTGAAGAAGGCATGTCAAGGTAGTGAACCCACTGAGATGTTCACATTTGCCAAGCAATATAATAAGAAAAACCTGTCCCTGAATTATGTTACAGCGTCATTCTTGGAGAAAATGAAAAAAGCGGGAAGTATAATTAGATATATATTTAATCGTGATTTATATAAAATGAATTTAGTGGCATTTACTTTTGAAACATTAATAGAGAGAATACAATTAACTGCATGTCAGCATAATAATATTTTACAAAAATCTATTTTCAATTATTTGATCAAAGTCCAAATATTTAATTACACAAAACAAATTAATCGAGTTATAAGAGGTTTAGATGTCAGACCAATTCCTAATAATGCTCCAATAATTTTTCAAAGTGCTAAGAAAATTAGAAACATTTCTAGGCTGAGGATCCACAGAAATTGATGTTTGATAGAGAATTTGAATTTATTTATTAAGCTTGCCTTCTTTGTTTTATGTCCTTCGGTCCTCCAGAATAAATAATAATTGTATAAATTATCAGATTTTCCGTATAATAAAACTAGGAACATTTTGTTAGGTTCTTTTTTGAGTGGATCTTATAAATATGCACGTTTGGTAATGCCACGGTTCAATTTAATTAATATATGAATATTACATCATTATATCTTTTTCAGCAATAATTTATATTTTTCCTAATTAAGGACCTACTTGTTTTTGTTCGTTCTTATTTCTGGCTCTATTCATATTTCATCGAGACATTTTTATATGTTCTTTTTATCGTGGAATAGGCCTATTTGGGGATACCACGTAATAAAAAAAACGCACCTTTGTTACCCGACCTCATGGGTGGTGTGGAACAGGGTAAGACTTAATTTGTTTATATCTTGTTTGTTATGTCCAAATGATGGTATTTCAATACATTTTTTAATTAATATTTTTGTTTCTTTTTGAACTTTTTAAACCAAAACTTCTACCCAAGACATGATTCTCATAAAAATGTACTTGAAGTTCATATTTATTTTTTAATCTGGATTTGTATTGTGTATCAATATTGTAGCAATTATTTTTTTTTTATATATAAATTCAGTAACCTTGTCTCCTTTTGGTGTTTATTAATATCTAAATATATTATAAAATGCTTATCAAAGCGATTTAAGATCTTGTACTTAGTGATTATTAGTGCTTAACCCAATTGTTAACCTGTGATAAATAGTAAAAATATCCTGTATGTGACACTTGAAATGTATACAAAATTTTATTTCATTTTATATAGAATTAGCTATTACTGCTTTTATAGTATTTTAACTTATTTTAGACGTTTTCCTATGCAATTTTACATAATATACATGTATAGTGGTTTGTAGACTTTTATTCAATAAAATTATTTAAAAAATAGAATTTCTTTTTTTTTTCATCTATAGATGAATATGAAATCTAAATTCAAAAATCCCTCCATTTAGATGGCCAAAATACAGGAATCTATGAATTATTTTTCCATCTTGTTACATAGTAGGCTTCCACGATAAGAGATGGCGCGCAAAATGCTGACAGCCACTTTATATTAGAGTTTCCATTCTATCCCGTGTATATATTTTATCTATGGTCAGTGCTAGTGCTGCTTTAAACGGCAAATTTTCAGACGCTGATAAACAACTCTCTTCGGTAGCTACGACAATAGGTGCAGAGCCGTCTACAAATTCCTCTCGTAATAAAAGAAGAATTACTAAACCCATAGTTGCCGAATTAGTTAGTAAAAATAATGTAAATGTGAAACTTTTTTCCAAACTCGCATTTCTGCATGTATCCAAACTTCATTCTGACATAACGATGGAACAACTCAAATTACTGTTGTCTGATATTTTCCCGGAAGTCACTGTAGAAAAGTTGAATTCAATGTATCCTCAGTACTACTCATCATTTAAAGTCACAATTGATCATACAAATTTAGAAAAAGCCATGAATCCTAGCGTTTTGCCAAGGGGAGCACATGTGTGTAGATTTTTTCTACGACGAAAATCTCCTCAAAACGGCTTATAGAAAACAATATCACTAATGACCAATTTTTCAGTGACACTAATACGAAAATTTATAGTAACTTTTCATATTAATATTCAATGTCTGTCAAACAAGGTTGATCAACTTAATTCATTTTTAGAAACGCATAGCTATGACATTATTTGTTTATCTGAACATTGGTTGACCGAAAATTCTCTCAAGTCTATAAATTTGTTGGATTATTGTCTAGCATCTTATTTCTGTAGAGAATCTAGGCGACATGGGGGTGTTTCTATTTTTATTAAATCGAGATTCACTTACACCGTGCTTCTAGGTGGTTAGCAGACAATCAATTAAAACTGAATGCAGACAAAACACAAGAAATATTTTTTCCAGTAATAACGCTGTTGATAATAGTCGAAATGGTAAATTACTTGGTTTGATCATAGATGGGAATTTATCCTGGTCAGCTCATGTAGATGAGTTGTTAGAAAAATTATCTAAAAATATGTTTGCCTTCAGACAACTTAGAAAATACTTGGATCTTGAAGCTTTGAAGAGTGCGTGCTTTGCTTTGTTCCACTCTCATATAAATTATCGTCTACTTTTATGGGGAAACCCATGTTATTCTATGAGAGTATTCGTATTACAGAAGAAGATCATAAGAATAATATTGAATGCTAACTTCAGGGAACATTGTAAGCCGTTATTTAGGAAGATCGGCGTCTTACCATTGCCTTCGTTGTTCATCTATAACACCCTTTTAGAAATACATAAAAATAAATCTGACTTCACTAGACATTTGGATGTCCATGATCATAGAACACGAAACTCACATTTGCTCCTTTCACCCAGATACACACTATCAAAGTACCAGAAAAATTACTGAATGTCAATCTATATAATCGATTACCAGATGAGTTCAAGCTGCTCAACATCTATTCTTTTAAAATAAAAATTAAATCATTACTTATTGAGAGTTGTTTCTATAGTACTGAGGAATATATGAATTCAAACTTTTCCTAACGATATAATTATTTTATTGATTTTTGTATTACTAGTTAGATTAACTCATATTAATTAGCTATATCAACTTGTAGTGCCTGTTCAATCATATATTTATATATTTATGTTGAATTTGTCCTTATATAATTTTTACATATTTTACATATTTCTGTTGTATTTGTCTTTATGAAATCTTTCTTTTTAAATAATATTGTACTCTCCACCTGACTTGCCACTAACATACAATGTATCTTTGTCAAATAAATCTATCTTTCTATCTATAAATTTTCTTGAATGAGGTTTTTTAAGACAACGTCTATCTCTTTTTCATTTTCTTAAATAATAATAATTATTATTATTTTAATTTAGTAGTTTTAAGCTAACAACGAGCATACAATTTTATGTATAAAAGTAATAATTGTATTTATATTTTGATTATGAAGTATATACAGGTTTTTGACCATCTTCCCAAACGTAGGAGGTATACAAGTCAACTGTGTATCAGGTATTTTTGTATGATAGCACGTTTTACCTAGTAAACGTTAATCGATTTGAATGATTCTTTTTTATTGTAAAGAGTAGTGATAAAAACTCTAATACAAAATCTCTATCCCACCCAAAAACCGTCCCCGAAAAGGGTGGCAAATTTTCTCGAAAACCGAAAATCTGAGACGACAGAATTAAAGATAGGACAATATCCGGGAACATTTAAATTAAACAATATTGCGTTTCTCGAGTTACAGCAACGTTAAAATCTAAAATATGTGTATTTGCGCTATGTGGAGGGGGCAATTTCTTTCGAAAATTGTAAATCTGAGATGGTCAAACTAAAGAACAGACTATTTCTAGCAACATTTTAATTGAACATTTTTTCCATTGAGTTACGGTTTTCGAGTAACATCATGGGTATTTCCACAACGATTTTTCTAGATCTCAGAATAATAAAAAGTACAAGAAAAGACTCTCTTTACTGTCTGTGAAGAAGCGTATTACTCGTCCTCGCACCTTGCTCATGCGGCCCTCATTAGCCCCTCGAGCTAGTGCTATTACTTTCGTTTGTAATACGGTGGCATACTTCCCGAGTGGTTGTTGTAGAGACTGTTGCAGGTCTTGGCTGAAGATTCCTATGCCTGTACTGTCCCTCTTTTTAGACCCATCAGTGGGAGAGTCGCCTGATTTGAACCGACTCGTAAATTGGACCGTCCAGTTTTTGAGCCATTGATCACAGTGTGTCTCCATCTTATGATGCCACTAGAAACTACAAAGCACAAAAACGCAAAGTCTCATCATAGGTGGCATTTATGACAGGCGTTTTTATTAAGTAAGCTGGTTAATGTAAAATTTCATCTACTTACCGTTCAGTGAGGAATATAACAGGTAAGTAGCAAGTATTTTGTGTGCAGTTATTAAGTTTCTGCGATGTATCTTGCTCATCGTCATGACATAACCTCAATGGTTCAGTTTCTCAGGTATAAGTAGAAGAGCATCGATTTAAGACACGCATAGGTTCCCTAAATTAGACCACTATCGGTTTCCATAATTGGACCGGTCCAATAAGGAAAACCAATTAATCATTTTCGGTCACGTGATTTTGACAGGTCGGCCATTTTGCTTGGGTGGCACACAACTTTTTCATTCTGCGTTTGTTTGTGTGCGAAGCTGACGTTATAAATTTTATTTGGTTGTTTTTTGGAGATTTTTTCAAAAAGATGGATAGAAGTGAATATTATGTGACTCTAAGTGGTGATGTTAAGTGTCGATATGACCAAAAAATAGACATTATAGACGGTATTGACCCCTACGCAGTTCCTGTTGGGGAGTTCAACCTAGATGTCAATAAAATTCCCAATATTACATTGATGGACCTTGTAAATTATTTAATTCTATCACATAGTTACTACACAGGCCAACAGCTCAAGGCTTATAAAAGCTTGCAAGCCTACAAGCAGTATGAAGCTGGCTCTGTTCAAGAGGTTTTGGCAAAACAAGTTAATGATGAAGCATTTGCCGTCATTGCTAAGGTAAGAAATCAATAATAAACAATATTCACGTTGCTTTATATTGTTTATAAATAAACAAAAATAGTTTATGCATATATTTAATTGTTATCTCAGAAATCTTTGAAGCTGATCTAACAAAATGTTTATCTTTATTTCAGGTTCAACACTCTCAAAGGAAAAGGGAAAAATCACTCAAGGTTTGGGTTATTATCCTAAAGGATACTAATATTTCCAGTGCCCACTGCACATGCATGGCTGGCTTGTCAGAAGTTTGCAGTCACGTAGCTACCATTTTATTCTATTTGAATGCTCGTCCAAATACCTCGGAAGACAGTGGACCTGGCACATCCTGTACTGAAAAACTTTCGCTTTGGCCTGTACCTCCCATGAAAAATGTTGAAATGGTAAGAGTGCAGGATATGGATTGGCAAAAGAAAAAAGAGATAAAGATTTTGTCTCAGGAACGTGCTCCTTGTCTCGATAATGCTGAATTGTGTAATCTGCTGTCCAAGCTTGAAGAAATAAATGTCAACCCCGCAATTTGCCGGTTATTGGACCCATTCGCCTCCAAAATGGAAAGCAATGCCCCTCAAAATCTACCACCCAGTTTGGACAACTGGTATTCTCTGGACATGGTTGGCAAATCATATGAGGAATTGCTTGTTATATCCAAGACTTTGGATGTGAGCTTAACCAAAGAACAAAGTAGAGCTATTGAGGCAGCAACTCGAGAACAGTCTGAAAATTCCACATGGTTTAAATACAGGGCCGGAAGACTCACTGCTTCTCGATTTAAAGCAGTTTGCAGAACAACAATAGAGAAGCCATCATTAACAGTTATTAAAGGTGTTTGTTATCCGCAAAAGGTAATTTTCCACAATAAGGCAACGTTCTATGGAATCAAGCATGAAAAAATAGCTTTGGAAGAATACCAAAAATTTTATGATGGACAACATACCAACTTTATATTGTCAGCAAGTGGATTTGTTATATCCTCAAAGCATCCTGAAATCGGTGCATCTCCAGATGGTTTGGTGTCATGTTCCTGTTGTGGTTTGGGGTGTGTGGAAATAAAATGTCCATACTTATTGGCAGACAATTCAAGTTTGGAGGACTATGCAACTAAAAAGCATACTTGCTTGATTATGAATAATGGTGAATTTTCTTTGGACCGTAACCACTGCTATTATTACCAAATCCAATGTCAGATGTTTGTGACTGAACGGAAATATTGTGATTTTATAATATGGTCCAAAGACATAACTTTCATCGAAAGGATATTGTATGACAATAACTTTTTTTTGGCGAATGTTTCAAAAGCACTTGATTTCCACAAATATGTGATCAGACCGGAACTATTGGCAAGATATTTTACAGAAAAAGGAGGCATGGGTAAATTAACATTATGGTGTTCGTGTCAAAAGCCAGATGATGGACGTCCAATGTTAAGGTGTGACAATGACAATTGCGAGACTCAGTGGTTTCATTTTGACTGCATTAAGATTTCCGAGGCTCCTGTAACTTGGCTTTGTGAAAATTGTAAATAGGGTTACCAAAAAATAAAAGAAATATAAAAATAGAATGTTTTTTATTTGGAAGTAGTATTGAAACAACCAGTTTAAAATGACTAGAAGTAAAATAAATAACACTCGAGTGAGATAAATTTACCTAACTAAATTACATAAATAATAAACTTTATACATAATGAAATATACTTATTTTTATAAATAATAAATTTTATTGACAATGAAATAAACTTATTTTTAATTGGATGGTATTTGTGATGGGCATATAGATATAAATGCACTACATACTACTACCATTTTATCTAATGCAGTTAGACAATTTAATTTTTTTGATAACATACTTATGGGTATAGTCTCATGAAACACCTTAAATTTTCTTTTGAGTAAACCTATAATTCTCTCTACGTGGATTCGTACAGTTGCAATATTTCTAGTGTTTTCTAAATCTCTAGGATGCAACTGAGTTTTACCTCTTGTAAACGCTGGTATTTTCAACTTAGCACCCAAAACCTCAATCGAGTCATGGATTAGAAAACCTCTATCGGCCAAAACTATGTCACCAGGTACAATTTTATTTAAAAACCCACAATTTTCAACCAAATATTTATCACTTGTTCTCCCACCCCAAGCTTCAGATATAAATGAAATTGTGCCATGTGGTGTTATCCCAATAAGAAATTTGACAGTTTCATGATGTTTGTAATTTGACCAGCAACGAGAAGCAGTTACAACATTCGATGGAGTTTCAGTAAAAACTTCAAAGCAATCTATAATGACTGCTACTTGGTTACCAAATGCTTCTCTAAAACAGGCGGGAACATTTCTTTGTAAAGCTGCTCGCTCTGGCCAATGTACTACTTGCTTGAATCTGTCATAGAGCACATCAAGGGTTTTGTAAAAAGTTTCTGATGCAGTTTTAGGGCTTACGCCAAATCTATATGCAAGATATTTAAATGGCAAATTTAGACGGAGCTTCATTAAAGAAAGTAATAATTGTTCGAATGTGGATAGAGATTTTTTGGGATGAGAAGAGAGATATGAGGAAACACACTCATAAATTAAAATAAACATACCAGCTTTAGGAAAACCTGTAAAATAATGTGTTTTCGTATCATCATTTTTAAAATATTCTTCACTTAATTCCATAATTTCAAGTTTTTTTTGCAAAGAATAAATTTGTGAATTACAAAAACTTAAGTCCGTAAAAACACTGTTCAAATAATCCGCAGTTAAATCAGTTTGCGCCGATACACTAACATAATTCTCATGAATTTCTGTTTCTGAAATCTCTTGATGGGCTTCGTTCACGTGTGGAAGATTTTCCTGAAAAACTTCCGCGTTTTCCTCAACTGCCTGGATAGTTTGTACCTAAAAAATTAAAGGAGGTAATAGAAATAACCTACTAAAGCTATAATTCAGTGGTCGAATTAGTATCTATGTTTTCAAAAAGAACTCGGTTCAAATTCAGTGCTTTGAACAGTTGAATCGTTCTGAAAACGGTCTGAGTTCTCATAGAAATAATAAATAAAAAAACACAACTAACCTCAGTTTCAATCTTGGCTCTTTTGAGGGACCTTTCATATCTAGAAGAAGAAGATGTACTTGGCAGGTTGCTGGATATGTATCCCAAATTCTGGCTGGGTATCCAGTCTGGATTATTATTATCCTCTAAGGCAGCTGGTTTTCCTGAAATAAAACAAATTTATTATATACCATATATGCTTATCTCTATATTAAAACTCTTACCTGTTATGAAGTGTTTTGAACAAATACGACCATGTTTGAGCATGCTTTCCTTCAAAGGTCCCCGTTTCAAAGATCTAATCCAAGCATTTCTTCTTACTTCGGACAGCGCATTCAAATGCTCTCCTCTGTTCGTCAAAACTGCAGGAAATCGAAAAAAAGATACCCTATCTCGTTCAGCACGCGATGAACAATTAACTACACAACAAAAATGAGGCATTTTCGTATAAATTTAGCCGTAATCAAACTTTTTGGAAAGTAAAAATTGACAATGTTTACAAATGCAACAAGTATATTAAATGAGGTTGTGTCGGTTGTGTGCCACCCAGCAAATATGGCCGAACTGTCAATTACGTCATTCGAAAATGGTCAATAGTAGTCCATTATAGAAAACCTCGATATTTCCGACACAGCAAGTTGAGCATTTCAATTTTACAGAATGGCAAAACGAGGGAAACATGGAAAATGGAGCCAGAATGTTTTACTGGATGCACTTGATACATTTCATCGAGGTGACGTGGGTCTTCTTGTTGTGACTGAATTTTATCTTAAATCTTCAGAGATAGTATTTCCACTTCCAATGTTTAGAATACGCGACTTTTCAACAGTTTCGCTAACAAGAAATTAAATGTAAAAATGGTCCAATTTAGGCGACTGTCGGCACAGTGCGTGGGTCTGTTTCTTCCCAACAAACGTGGTATTTGCATTTGCTGAATAGGGGTGCAATGCAGATAGGTAGAGCGCTTGTTTACGTATTTTTACTTGTATAACCTATACCACCGACGTGACAGTCAAGACACACAATGGCGGGCGGCGATAATACTCATCCATACAGCGGTCTAGTATTACTGACGACATCATCAGTACAGCAACACTTTTCACAACACTTGCTTAGCTTGCATCTTTTTATTACAAACACCTCTCACAGCTCTTGTTAATTGTCAATCTATGACTTACAACTATATTATTATTCTCATACTTGTAGTTTGAAATTTGATTTTTGACCGACGAACCCCTCACGGAGGAGGTATACAATTCGACAGTCTGCTTTTTTTTGCTCTGTTCGCGCGTTGTATATAGTAAACGTACTCCGATTTTGACGATTTTCTATTCATTTGAAAGAGGAGGCGTGAGCAATAGTCCCATATTTATAAAAACGCGAATCCGAACTCTCCTTCGTCAAATTTTCTCGAAAATCGAAAATTATATAATATATATAATATAATTAAAGATAGAACAATATCCGGAAACGCTTAAATTGAACATTTTTTCAAAAGAGTTACAGTTTTTGAGTTAGAGGCATGTTAAATTCTCAAATATATGTATTGTGGAGAGGGCGATTTCTTTCGAAAATTGAAAATCTGTTTATACTACATGAAAAACCTAATTATTTGTAGCAATATTTATGATGAACATTTTTTCTTCAGAGTTACGGGTTTAGAGTTACAGCGGTGGTAAAATGGTAACATCTAAAATACTTATGCGTATTTCCGCAGCGATGTTTTGAGATCTCTCTCTCTAATAACAACTACAAGCAAAGAATATACGTGGATAATAGTATAAATACCATCTTCATTGGTATTAGTGAACGTTCAACGATTTTTGTGACTAATATTACACTCAGAAGTGTGAAATAAATATTTTAAAAAAATTGGATCGACGTTATTAGTTAGTGCACTGAAAAATACAAAATAATATTAATTCTATTGGTGCTGGTACTTGTGAAGTTGGTGCAAAAGTCTAACCGAAACAGCACAAACTCAAAAGTAACAGCACCAATAGAATTAATATTATTTTGTATTTTTCAGTGCACCAACTAATAACGTCGGTCCAATTTTTCGTAAGAAATATATATTAAAGTACTGATCAGTCCTTAATTTAAACTAGTGCAGTCGGCATGATACAGTTCGACGAATTTTCAAAACGGTAAATATACAAAAACGGACAGTGACTTTCAAATAATGAACTTTGGAGTTTGGTTTGAGACTTCTATAGCAAAAATTCGGTGTGTTTAAATACTTTGTTCTGTATACGAGAACCCAGAAAGTTGAATTGAGTAGACCTTCGACCAACCCCCACAAGACCCCATCGAGGAACTGTTGCTGAGGACTAGCTACTGAAGATTAATGGGTAAGTCATAGATCCCAGATTCAGAACCTAATTCTAGTTAAGATTCACGAGTATTCTATTCAGAAGTAATTCTAGATTTCCAATAAATAGGAGAGACATAATTGAGTGTTATTTTATTATAAATAATTATAATAATAATCCATCAAAAGTGATAATCAAAATGAAAAACCTTAGTATTGTTCCTGAATTCACAGGAAACCCTAATCTATTGAGTTGTTTGAAACATCACTTGTCACTTTTAGCTTCCTATCTGTGTTTAGCAAAGACATGTTCTCATTTTCAAAGGCCTACTGGGGATGAGTTTTTTTTGGATCGCTAGATATTAACTATAGATCATACCTAGCTAATCACCATTCCATTTGTAGTTCCATAACGCTATGTCCTAGGTGAACACGATATATGCGGTGCGTGCGTTGCGTGCGATGCTGATAATGTACGCCATCAAACTGTTAAATATAAATGATTTTGTCCAAACTGAACATGGTATGCGTGCGATCAGTATCGCACGCAGTGTTTTAAAAAATAAATTGTTTGTTTCTGTCCGCAGTCGTTGCTGTTCTTGCATGATGGAAATACTCATTGCTGAGATTCAAAAACGAAATGTTCTGTGGAATAAACGAAATTAGCGTTGTAAGGGCACACTTGTGGTTGATAAAGAATGGCGTTATGTTTATTATTCAATTTCATTTATTGCGACATTAATAACATTTGGTAAAACTATAGTTGGCGACCACCACGCAAAAAATTACGGTATATAGGTACGTATTTTGGGGCGTAGATTACGAACATGAAATCAAACAAACAGTGAAGTGATAGAAATATTCTATGTATCTCTATAAGTTTTATGCTTCTTCTCTTGGTTCTTAAACGATAAAATACGAATATCCAACATTCATAACGGTCCAGCACTGTAGCCGAAGCAAATTTCGACGACATAGTTGCAAATTGCAAATAAGTCTAATGTAACAAAGAAAATTAATATCAATAAATTATTCGAAGCAATTTCTGACGATAACTTCTTTATTCCAATTTTAAATAACTCCACTTTCGAAAGCATATTTTGACTTCAGTAAAGTAAGTTTAAATGTTAAATATATTTGTTTCAGAAAACAGCTTTTCTGTTGAAAAGCGTCTACTTTTTGAAAAAATAAGTCTCAAAAACGATTTTGTAGCATCTCAAGTGGATGGAGTTGTGTTCTGAAGGCTCATACCACAGAATAGTTAGTTATATATTCTGTGCTCATACCCAGCAAACTATTCCATTGCGTGGGTGGCTCCCTACGAGTGTGTGATACATAAATTTAGATGGTAGGGGCTGAAAATTTTCCTCAAGAATTTGAATTTGTAGGCTAATTTATCAGAACAAGGTACTTGTACATCACTTTTTTGCTCATTACCCACGTTTAGATACAAAAATGAAAGTTTATTTGAACTAATACAGTTAAACGGAATGTGTTAGTTTTTTCAAACTTAATAGTAAGTAATTTGCGTTCAAGGCTTTTTTGTGTTTCAGTGAAGCCTAATTCAACCATATTTTTAATTCTTGCCAACTATTCGCTCTGTTCCTAAAATATTGCCATGTCGTCTGCAAATCTGTGATATTTCTTTCACATTCAGGCGAAAATAATCCAATTATAGATATAAAGCTGGACCGAGAATCGTAGCTTGTGGGACTTCATCTATCTACAAACATTGATGTCTATTGGTGAGATAACTCTTAAATAAATTTAATGGAATAGCCCCAACACCAATATATTCCATTGTTTGTAATAACGATTGATGGTCTACTGCGTCGAATGCCTTTGATAAGTCTATGAAAACGCATAGTGTCGAATTGTTTTCATCAAGAGCTAATGTCATGTTAGTGCTAATATTGCATCTTGTGTTGAACATTTCTCAAGAAATCCGAACTGACGATCACTTATGAGATTATACTTTGAAACATATGATCTTAGTCTTTTTAAGGATTTTCTCGAAAACCTTGGTGGGTAATCAGCGATATGTGGCGGTAATTTTCGATAATATCGTCATCACCCTTTTAAAAAGCGGTACAAAAATCGTTTGAAAGCTGTTGGCCAGTGACCTGTTTCCATATATGAATTAAACTGGAATTACTTCTATAAACTGAGAGATCAATTTCAGTATATCTGACATACCAGCAATACAAGTTGTTTTTTTTATTTTAAATAATTGATTACTCTCTACACCTCATTGCTGTCTGTTGTTGATGAGACAAATGAGTTTTGGACTGTTATTTTTTGATATGTAGGTAGGTATAATTAGGCTTTCTGTTTATCTTCTTTGCCATTTTCAATCTTGGTATATTCATAGTTGAATCCGTTTGCTATTTCTTGTTTGTTCATTAGAATGACCCCATAATTATTTTTTATTGACGTGATAGGTCACTTGGTCTTATTCTTTGATTACTTTCTATAAACCTTTTGTTATCCGACGAATTTGAGTTCATTTGATTTCCATAATATTCATATTTAGTTTTCCTTAATCAATTTGTTAGTTTGTAGATTGTAGATTTTGAGGGATTAATGCACGGCGACCATGTGCCCCCATCAGAGCTGTTCTCTCCATTACGTAGTCTACAGCTCGCCCTCCAGTTCCAGGGTTGTAATGAAATCCAGAATCTGGGATGGCTTCAAGGAGGTTACTTCCTCCTGCATGTCTCTTGTACAAAGCATTTTTTGCTTTGGCTAGCAATGGCGAGTGGCGAGGTATTCTGTCACCAGGTGTTCCGGAGTTTCCTCCTCCTCCCTACAGAATCTGCACTCGTCGTTCTCTGCCAGGCCCATTCTCGTTCTTCTTGAGGCGACAATGCCCAGTAAGAAATCCAGTGAGGAGGTGTAGCATATTCTTGCTAAGATCCAGATACTTCTTAGATCTTGCAGCAAAAAAATATGCTACATTAATAGACAATATATTTACAAATCTTAATCATGTCAACTTTGATGTTGGAAATAATATTTCTGACACCTATCAAACTGTAAGTTTTTCTCTCAAATTCAAAAAAATGCATAAAAAAAGGAAATTAACAACCGAAACTACGGCTCCATGAACATTGACAATTTAAATAAACATTTGCAAAATGAAAACATGTTAGATGTCTATGAAAATACAGATATGGATCTCTCGTTTGAGGCATTTTCTAAAATTTTTATGTACTATTTTAATGTGTGTTTTGATGTTAAAAAAATATATACCTCGGAGGGAGGAGATAGAAAGTCCTGGGTAAACCAAGATATAAAAAAATTATCACAATATACGAAAGACTTCCATCAATTTGTCAAACAGGTTTATTCCCCTAATTTGAACCAAATGTATCTAAATGCAAAAAATCATATAAATTCATTATTAAATAGGCAAAGAAATCTCATTATGATAATAATATACAAAACGCCCCAAATAAAACATGTGCCGCATGGAAAATATTGAATAGTCATGTAAAGCCACCAAATTCGCTCACAAACGTTCCAGAAATAAAAAACAGTAGTTTTGTGTTATTGCAAAAACCCCTTGGATGCAGCGAACAAATTGAATAACTTCTTTGTAGCGCACAACTCTGACGACGATTTTCAGTTTCAGCCGCAGTATGAGGGTAAGTGTTGTAGTAATAGTATGTTTTTACGCCAGATCACTGAGGATAAGATACGGAAACTAGTTTTGTCACTAAAAACGTAAAAATCACAAGGAATTGATGGTATTCCCGGCTTTATCCTAAAAAAATGCTTTGAAAGCATAAAATCTCCTATGTTATTTTTCGTGAATAGATCTCTGAGTACTGGACATTTTCCAAAGGCGCTTAAATCTTCAAAAATAACACCAATATTCAAACAAAAAGGTGGTCCAAATGTCTGTAAAAACTACCGGCCTATTGCAGTTCAGTCTCAAGTAGTAAATGTTTTCGAACGAGCATTCTTAAATTTGCTGCAAGAATTTCTAAATAAAAATAATACCACCATGGTTTCATTAAGAACAAAAGTACAGAAACTCCCATTTACGAATACGTAAAATATATTCAGGAATCGCTAGACCTTAGAAATGAAGCATTCGGACTATTTTTTTGATTTCAGTCGTGCTTTTGAAATGGTGCGACACGAAATTCTATTGCATAGGTTAGAAAGGATTGGTGTTCGCGGTGTACTCCTGATATGGATCGAGTCTTACCTATCATCTCGCTCACAGGTTACAACATTGAAAGATAATACCACATCTGAGCCCCTAGTATATTTGTTGGGTGTGCCTCAGGGTAGTTTGCTGGCACCTACACTTTTTGATAATGAATAATGACCTTCCTGCTATAGCGGGGAATAATATATTTCCATCTTTGTACGCTGATGACTCAAATTTTATTATTAGGACTACTAGTAGTGACGTTGCAAACGATTGTCAAATTATTATAGAAAATATGTCAAATTGGGTCTGTAAAAACAGATTATTACCCAACACAATAAAGTCACATATAATGAGATTTCTTCCAAAAAATAAATCAAACGACCATAGCTTGCTGATTAGATATGCTTCCGGTGATCGTATGGAACAGGTGGACTTTCTTGGGGTAAAATTTGATTTCAAACTGTCATGGGATCTACACGTTGAAGCAATCTGTAAAAGAATCAACTCATTTGGCTTCTTATTTAGACAACTCCGGCCATATCTGAACGATGGAACACTATTAACGTTGTACTATGGTCAAATTTACTCCAGAATAAGCAATGGTATTGTATGGTGGGGCAACTCTACAAAAATAAATTCTGTTTTAATATCACAGAAAAATATTATTAGGCAAATAGCGCATATTCCTAAAAGAGAGAGCTGCCGAAAATATTACGCTAAGTATAAAATTCTGACGGTTATATCTATCTATATATTCGCCAGTGCAATTTACGTGAAAACGCACTTAAGAAATTATCCTAACAGACAACCAATCCATAGCCACAATACCAGTTTTCAATGAATTAATTAATTTTCTTTTGTTTTGTTCAAAACAGAGCCCCAATCAATAGCCCATTACTCTGAATTTTAGAAATGTGAAATTATGAAATTCTAGTAATAGCTTTAGAAAGACTTCTTTCTTAGTTATTATTGAAAATTTTCTTTTTATGTTATACAGGGTCGCTCAAAATTCTTGATCTTTCCATCAGATCTATAAAGACCCAAAAATGTTTTTTTTCAAATGGGACACCCTATATTCTATTATTTCTTCAGCAAGAGAATCAAAATACCTTTGAAATGATATATCGTGTTCCTATACCTAAATGGTCAGGTTTTCAAAATATAAGCAACTATCTATTAAGGTGAATTATTTCTATCATTTTATAGTAGGTATTTGCTGGTTACCATGGTGATAAAGCACAATTATTTAACAAACATTATTTGAGGTAGGTATTCCTTAAAATAATTTATCTGAAACGCAAAGATTTGAAGAAAAAAGTGTATTCAACACCAGTACAAAGTAAAGATGAACTGCGTCAAGGCGTAATTAAATGCATTGATGATATAGATGCATGTGAAATAAGAAAAGCTATTTTATTGATTGAGAAACGTAATCTTAGATGTTTGGAAAGAAATGGTTGTCATTTTGAGAATGTATTATAAATGTTTAATTATTTATATTTCTTCACTATTTATTATTATTAAAACCTCTGTCCCTATCACTGGGTTATTGATTATTAATTAGATATTATATAGTTTTATAAAGTATTTTGCATAACTAATCTAACAGAAGATCACAAAATACATATCATGTATATCGTTGAACTGGATTCATTTTCTCAATATCAGTCAATGGATAGTTATTGCTAATTTTATCTTGAAATTGAGTTCAGGTTCTGATGAGTCTACTTACTCATTATTGTTTTGCCAACCACAGAACACGAACTGAGAACAGCGTAGTGACAGTGAGTGACACGGAACAGCATGGGACCGTGACAGATGACAGTGACACGGAACACAGTGACAGATGACAGTCAGCATGGGGGCATGAGACATGAAACATGATAGCATAGGGACATGAGACATGGAACATGATAGCATCCGTCATAGGGACAGACTTATTTGTATGTTTAACTACTGTATGAAGGAAAAAAAATCCCGATGGCTTGTAGTCAGCGGAAAGGTAAATTTTTCAAAATTCATTGAATTGAAATTTTAACAACCTTTTCATTGGTATACCTACATGTTATTAAATAAAATTGTCATAGCCTTGCCGTTAGAGGTTTTTGTTTTGGCTGTTAAATATAAAGCAGACAGGGTTCGAGTCCACTTCAAGGCAGATTTTTTTTTCGTCTATTTCTTTTCAATAAATATACTATATATTTTTTTAATCAGGGTCTATATTAAGTTCTCCAGAAAATGTACAATTACATCAAATTTATATTGATTGTTCATGTTTTATCAATATTTGTTATTTTTCTTTATTAATTTTTATTTTTTTACCTGTGTATTTTATGAAAAATTGCTTTGAACAAAAGTTGTAGGTACTGATTATATCTATAACGTAAAATTATTTTTATTAATATTTACACTACTGCTCTTTTTTGATATTTTTTTTAAATGTTCGAATGGTCGCCATTTTGAAACTACTCACCCGATATTGCCCAATAACGAATTCGACCGAGATATTTGAGAGATTGATTTTTGTAGCAAATTTGAACTTGATACCTTCAAAACTGCGACCTCTATCGTGTTAACAAATTTCGTAATATCCCATATATATATATATATATATATATATATATATATATATATATATATATATATATATATATATATATATATATATATATATATATATAAACTTTTGAACCAAATGTTTTTTTGGACTAACTTATAGACATATAACAACATACCGTTGAAATTTTTTCGAAATTCAAAAGTGTGAACGATCGCAATAGGTATATTTCTATAAGAAATTTACCTAATAAAAATCAAAATTTTCAATATATGTATATTACAAACAAAATTACAAAATTTTCAAATGAGGAATGATTCTTCTTTATGGGATCTCATTACGTTGACGAAAACGTGTAGGATTTTTGAACACTTTCTCATTCCAATCATCGGTGGTGAGAGGATTGATAGTCATATCATTGAACAATGTGAATACCTTCCGTTTTTCCTCAAAAATGTTTAGAATATTTTTTAATTCTTCCAAACGTCGAATGTGTTGCTCCAACCTTTCTTTCAACATGATCATCATCGTAACTCTATGACTCTCAGACTGAAACTGCTGTCAGACAAAAAAACTTGTTGTTTCTTGTCTGCACGCCTCCCCCCTCCAAAAAAATAAAAAAAAAATTTTAATCTCTCTATTGCTCCATTTTTGAATGTTGGAACAATGTGCCATGAGTTATCAAATTCCTCCAAATTCACAACTCTACTAGCTTTCTCTCCATAGTAGTAGTGAAGTTTATCATCCAAAAATTGCTTCTTCTGATGTCCTCGCACATAGATGAGATTAATTTCGTTGAGATTTTCCTTTAGAATGTCATCTAGCGCTTCGTATGGTATAAAGCCAGAAGAATATTTGAAATTATGTACATTCTTCTCAAGTTAACAAATGTTACATCGGTCTGCTTCACTTAGCAATGAGAACGGTGTTGGTGGTAATAACAGATAATTACCATATCGATGTCCAATCCTTAAGGCAATTTCTTTGGGATGGAATTGGTGCTCCACATTGAAGCCTTGAATGTCTACAAAAGCTATCCTCATCTTTCCTCGACGATGTTCTTAGTTTCATCTCTTTATAATTTCACTGAGAGGGTGTTGTTCAATTATGTTATCGTGAATAATGATACAATAGACAGAAGTATTTGCGGGAAAACCTTTAGACGATACTTCTATTTCAAGCTTGACATCAACACTTGAACTTTTCACACTTTCATCTCGGTGAGAACAATCGATGGTAAATAGAGGTTTTTTTTCAAATTCAGTGTAACTTAACAGCGGTGTATGTAGATAAGAGTATTTATAGCTTTTTCCAAATTGAGTGTAGTTGAAGTAAGCTTCAACGAAATTTCCCTTATCAGTTGCATTTTTTCTTTCGGATAGTTTTCACCGTTCAGCGTCAAAGTGATATTCATAATGTTTGCATGAGAAAATTTCGTAGGATCGTTATTCACTTCATTCTTTTTATGATCAGTCTGGAAACACACGATGACATAGCGAGGACTTTCTAAAAATGATGAAGTTTTCACCGACCAAATTTCGTTGGTGGCTCCTTTAGTGAGAGCAGGCAACATGTGAATTTCCCATTTTCTAAATGGTATCAAGATGGGAGTGTCAGCTTTGATTGCCTTTAAAAGTTACAATTTAATTTCATCGTTTGGATGCAATCTTTGCACTTTAAGCCCGATATTTTCAATTTACAATTGTACTTCAGTTGCAGCATCGGTGATGGTAAAGCATTGATTATCATTTTGAGCATGCACTAATCGAATGGTATGTTTTCCATATACGACATGTTCATAGTCATTGAAAATATTCAACAAATGTTTTAACGGAATGAGCATACTAAATGACAAAGTATCTGCCTTGCACAGTACTCACAATTCCAACATCACGAACTGATTCCAACTCTTTACCATTTTGCTCGTAGCTGATGGATTGAAACATGAAAGCGCCAGCATTATTGACAAAAGATACATCTCCAGTACCCGTTGTGCTATTTTTCACACTGAGTTTACGATGACTACAACGACGATGGTGTTGGATGGTCTTTGTCTCGAAGAAGACTGATGGCTTATTCGTAGGTAGGTGTATTTTATAAAAACTTAGTATCATAATTCTTTCAGATGTAATCGAATTATGATTTCTTCACCTTCGAAATTCACCAGCTGAAAGTTTTGATCCAAAATTTTAAGTGTTATATTATGAATCTCGTCTGTAGTGATGGGTAGATAAATGAGAGGATTTGGACTTTCGTCGATAGCGTAACCGGAATCTTCTTTGATAGCAAATTCGTAGATTGTGTGCAAAGGTCTATGGTTGTAGAAGGCTCCCGAAGTAATGTTGGAATCGATGTGTATGGTTCGTACTTTTATACTTTTGACAGGCTGATCGGACACGTGAGTAACATTTTTTGGTAGAATATTAGGAGAGTATCCCAATATGTGTGTCAAACTATCGTTCGGAGTGAAATCAATATCAAAATCATTACAAAAAATTTCACATTTCAATGTATTATTATTCGGTTTGAGGTAGAAGTAATCTTCAGGCTTTACTTTCTTCATTGTCTTTGGTACGATTGCTTTCCGAATAAACTTTTCAATATCCTCAATTTCGTATGCTCCCGTTGGAATGTCAATGCTTTTTTTCATACCATTTGCATCTACATAGTGGAACTTTGTACCTTCATCGATATTGGGTATACTGTTGTACGAATGAAAACTTAAAAGAGCTAAGCCATATTCACTGTAACGTTGCAAGTGAAGCGGCGGTGATTGATCAATTGAGAGAATCGAAGAATTACTCTTCAAAGTTAGTATCGTATCGCTTCGTTTCGTCGACATGACTGATACACAAGTAGTTGAGGTAGTATCTTTTATTGACATAAGTGTCCACAATGGTTTTGATCCTATGTTTGATATACATCATAATTATAAAATATCTTGACGCACTGCTGCTTTCCAAAATAATCAACCAATTCCTTTGGTGGCTTCAAATTTCCAAAACTATCGAAATATTGTACAGTGTTATCATCCTTTTTGCAAGCTACCCAATGTGTGCCTGGATTGAGGGGGAATCTAAATTCACTACGGCACATTCACGATATCTAGGATGATGAGGAAGAGTGTCTCGCATAAAAACACCGCGAAAATGTGGAATTTTCAGCTTTTTCGCACATTCCATAATCTCCCCATCGTAAGGAGCTCTGTTGGGTAGCTGAGCTAGTAGTTTTTTTGTTTCTTCAAGTACAATCCTTCTCCTTCTTTATGCTGTTTTTTCAAGAACAGACCGAATCCGTTACGCGTTTTTTGTAGATACAAGCCGGACCCCAAATGTTCCATAGCTTTATTATGTCGTGTATTTTCTTCCATCCTTTTCTTTGCATTTTGCGTATCGATGATGGTCTTTGCGAGGGCGCTCGCTCCTCCAGCCAGCGATCCCAGAGCTGAGAGGCCTGCAAACAATGGAATTAGCGGTAGAAATCCACCACTTTTTGGAAATGATATAATTCTAGGTACTCGAATACGTTTTTGACCTCCAAATTTTTTGACTGCTAATCGAGCTGCTTTCAAAGCAGCAGCTACAGATGACTTTTTCAAAGTATCTTATGATAAACAGCAGAAAATCCAAGAATATTATTCCATGTACCGACATCGAGGTATAGATGTTATGTACATTGGGCAAACGTATAGTAAGGCTCCAAAGCAAATGTTGCGAGACAATTGCAATCTAATTGTGTTGTTCAAGCAAGATGAAATAAATTTAAAGCATGTGTATGATGACCACGTTTCACCTGATGTGTCATTCAACGGTTTCAAGCGTATGTGTGTGGAATGAAAAATTCGGTACAATGGTGGTCGTAAAGGAGTGTGAAGACTTTTCGTTCGTTTTCGTCTAAATGTGAAGGCTTTTGCTTGTTCTCGTGTGTGAAGAATTTTGTTCGCTTTTGTGTTAAAGATTTTAAAAACTCTATTGACTAATTGACTTTGTTAATAAAGACAATTCAAAATGAAATTAGTAGAGTTAACCGTGAAACAACACAAAGAACAGTTGGTGGAACGGGATTGTGATGATTCCGGTAATAAAGCGACCCTCCAGAAACGGTTAAGGGACACTCTAATTGAAAATGGAAACGATCCTGACATGTTCGAGTTCCACTCTCCGGAAGAGCTGTTACTGGAAAAAAAATCTAGAAATAATAATGAAAAATTCGATGAAGTCTCGAACAAGTTTGAAGAAATTTCTAGAAATAATAATGAAAAATTCGAAAAAATTTCTAGAAATGATAACGAAAGATTGGATGAAGTAACCAGAACATTTGGGGTGCAATTCGATGAAGTCTCGAAAAGGTTCGAAGAATTTTTAGAAAAAGTGACGAAAAATTAGAGGAAGTAACCAGAACATTTGGGGTGAAATTCGATGAAGTCTCGAACAAGTTTGAAGAAATTTCAAGAACAGTTGAAGAAAACTTTATCACGACAGAGAAGAACATGGAGCTGCTGCAACAAAAAATCAAGACACTGGAAATGTCAGTTAAGAATGGTAACTGCAGAGCGAGTCAGACACTCAAAGGTGAAGATGACTTAGCCACAGGTAGTATGAGGGTTAAGCTGCCAAACTTTGATGGAAAGTGCTCCTGGTCAACCTATCGGAAGCAATTTGAAACTGTGGCAATGGCTAACCAGTGGACCGAAGAGCAGAAAGCTGTTTCGTTAACTGCTGCTTTACGAGATGATGCAGCAGGCATCCTAAGGTCTATTCCAGCTGGCCAAAAAAACTACCATTTCTTGCTTTCTAAATTGGAGAATCGGTATGGAGACAGTCATCTTCAGCAAGTATACAAAGCACAATTACGATCTCGGGTGCAACATGCAAATGAGAGTCTGCAAGAATTTGAGGGGGAGGTAGCTGGTATTGCGCGGCTAGCATATCCTACAGCTGCCGATAGCTTCCTTGATGAAATTTCAGTGGACAAGTTTGTAAATGGATTGAGGGAGAGCGAGCTGCAGAAGGCGTTGAAGCTGGCCAGACCAAAATTGCTAGAGGAAGCACTAGCTATTGATTTAGAGCATGAAGCCGCCAAACTTCCCGAGGGCACCGTGTTAGAGCAATCGAGGAAGAAGACCAATCCAACAGAGAGTCCCTGTTAGATATGATAAGGAAGTTAGTTACGGGAGCACAATCAAAGAAAAGAGAGCAAGGTGTTGGAACCGTGTTGAGCTAGGACACGTACGCCGCAGTTGTAAGAAGAAGGTTGCACAGTCGGAATCGTCAACCTGCAGAAATAGTTCCCCAGTAATTACGGTCAATGTGTCATCTTCTGGCGGAGCCTTGAGTTTATACATCGATGATCGAATCAATGGAAAAGACAGAACACTCCAAATAGACACCGGTGCAACAAGAACAACAGCCAGGCCAGAGCTCATCACAGATCATTCCCGGATACTACCAACAAAGGTCCAACTCAGAACAGCGACTGGAGAGAAAATAAGAACACATGATGAAGCGAGCTTGACCATCAGCATTGGCAAGATCACCATCAAACACTGAGTTTTAATCGCTGACATATCTAACCAGTGTATTTTAGGGAATGGACATATTGAAGAAGCTTGGGGCTGTGTTGGATGTCAAAAATGGTCGACAATGAAGAACTGCCCTTTCACGAGGATAACGAAGATGTTGTCCGATTGATAACGACTAGTGACGTAGTAAAACCCGGCTATAGTGAAAAAATATTGATGACCAACCCAGACGGAAACTGCAAATCTGGAAGTCTGAGACTGGTAGAAGAAATGAATAATAAGGTATTTCTGACAGCTAAAGCTCTTGTTCGAGTTGGAGATGTCGTTCCTGTAAGAGTAATGAATCTAAAGCAGAGCCCCATCAAGTTGAGCAAGGGAAGTATGGTTGGAAATTGTGTTCCTGTATCAGCGATATGCTCTGTAAGAACGATTACTAAACCATCCAGGACCAGATATTCGAAAGAACTGATTGATAAAATCATCAAGACTGTCCAGGACTTAGACGAGAAACAATTACGAAAAGTGAGAGATATGCTTGTGGAATTCCAGGACGCATTTGCGATGGAAGAAGAATACAAAGGTAAAACAAGTATAGTGACTCACAAAAACACGGGGAACGCTCAGCCAATAAGACAGCAGCCAAGAAGACTTCCATTGGCCAAAAGAGACGAAGCCGAGAAAATGATTCAAGAAATAAGCAAACAAGGAGTCATTGAGCCATCAAATAGTCCATGGACCTCGCCAGTAGTGCTCGTTAAGAAAAAGGATGGTTCTACAAGATTCTGTGTAGATTACCGACTTCTGAATTCAGTCACTAAGAAGGATAGTTATCCGTTACCCAGAATAGATGACACCCTAGATACTCTCTCTGGGTCACGATGATTTTCTACACTAGATCTGAAAAGTGGATACTGGCAAGTTGGAATGGATTCCGCAGATCGAGAAAAGAGTGCTTTCTCGATAGGATCAGGGCTCTGGCAATTCACTGTGATGCCGTTTGGACTATGCAATGCTCCCGCTACATTTGAGAGGCTCATGGAAGCAGTTTTGAGAGGACTGGATGACGTAATCGTGGTAGGAAAATCATTTGAGGAATACTCAAAGAATTTAAGAGAAGTTTTCCAACGATTACGTGAGGCCAACCTGAAGCTGAGTCCTAAGAAATGTTATCTGTTCCAACGTGAAGTAAGATATCTGGGTCACATCGTATCTGGGGACGGCGTCACGGCAGACCCAGAAAAGATAACAGCTATCAAGGAATGACCTATTCCCAAGAACAAGCATGAGATTAGAAGTTTTCTGGGCTTGCGTACCTACTACCGACGGTTTGGGAAAAGTTTTGCCAACATCGCTAAGCCTCTAACTAAACTAACAGAAGAAGGCAAAGAATATTCCTGGAATGATGAGTGTCAGAGAGCTTTCGAAACACTGCAAGAAGCTAATATCAGCGCACCAATTTTGGGCTATCCGAGGCATGATGGAAAATTTGTGTTGGACACAGATGCCAGTAATACAGCCATTGGTGCTGTTCTCTCTCAAATTCAAGACGGGCAGGAGAAAGTAATTGCCTACTTCAGCAAGGTTTTGTGAAAATCGGAGAGGAATTATTGCGTTACCAAAAGGGAACTGTTGGGAGTAGTGAAAGCCTGCGAACACTTTCATAAGTATTTGTATGGTCGCCGCTTTCTAGTTAGAACTGACCATGCAGCGTTGAAGTGGCTCCTGCAATTCCGTAATCCTGAAGGACAAGTGGCAAGATGGTTAGAACGTCTTCAGGAATATGACTATGACATCGAGCACAGGGCAGAAAAGTTCATGGAAACGCAGATGCTCCAGAAGACCGTACAACTATAACTGCACCCACGGCTCGAAGATGGAAGAGAAGCTTTGACCTAGACGACGAACAACCTGTCTTGTGCTAAAAGATGATATGCTAAATAGAACCTTTGAGTCTGAAGATGGCACTGAATCCAGATTACAACTAGTTGTGCCAAAAAGCAAAGTGCTGGAGGTACTACGTCAGCTACATGATGGAGCCTCGGATGGGCATTTTGGAATCACCAAGACTGCGGAAGGTTCGAGAACGATTCTATTGGATGAATTGCAAACAAGATGTGATATGCTGGTGAGGTAAGTATAAAGTGTGTGCAGCCAGCAATGGACCATTTGGCAGAAAGCGGGCACCTATGAGGCAGTATAACGTTGGGAGTCCCATGGAGTAGCTGTGGATATTGTGGGGCCATTTCCTGAAACGGACAATGGGAATAAGAATATCCTGGTAGCTATGGATTACTTCACAAAGTGTGCAGACGCTTACGCAATCCCTAACCAAGAAGCATCGACCGTCGCCGAGGTGTTGGTGAAGGAATTCTTTTCACGTTTTGGCGTTAGTCTTGAAATTCATTCAGACCAAGGAAGAAATTTGGAGTCAGCCCTGTTCCAAGATGTGTGCAGACTAATAGGTGCGAACAAGACCAGAACGACCCCTTTACATCCTCAATCGGACGGAATGGTGGAGAGGATGAACCGAACCATGGGCAAGCACCTCTCTAAGGTTGTCTCAGAACATCAGCGAGATTGGGACCAGTACATCCATTTGTTCCTGATGGCCTATCGGGCGGCTGTGAATGAAACGACTGGTCAGACTCCTGCTAGTTTAATGTTGGGGCGTGAGTTACGCCTACCCTGTGACCTGGAATTTAGCCGTAGACCTTCAGAGGACAGTGTCGCAGGAGAAGGATACGTCGACCAATTGAGAGCCAGAATGGATAAAGTCCATGAGTTAGCCAGACAGAACATCCAGCTTGCCAGTGATCGAATGAAGTACCACTACAATATTCGATCAGCTGATGGAGTCTTTAACGTGGGGGACCTGGTTTGGCTGTATAATCCCCAACGACGTCGAAGCCTTTGTCCCAAACTCCAAAAGCAATGGGAAGGTCCATATGAAATTATGAAGGAAGGATAAATGACGTCATCTACCGTAGCCGAAAGTTACCAAGGGAAAAACCTAGAGTGGTGCACATAAACCGACTCGCACCATACGCTGGATCGAATAACCAGTAGGAAGCACGAGCGACTCTTCAAGAAAAGAACGTTGAGGAGCGAAATGTCAGTTTCAACGACTTCATGTCCAACTACGCGGATCGGAAGAAGGCCAGACTCGGTGTGACAGTTCAGGTTCAACAAGAGCTTTTCAAACTACCAGCCGACGTTTCTATTGCCCACTGTGTAGCAGAGGATCTACGTATGGGCCGAGGATTTGCTCTGGTGTTTAAAAGGAAGTTTGGAAAACTGGATGAATTGTCAGCCCGACGACCAAGAGTAGGAAAAGTTCTGCGACTAGCAGATGGTAGTCGGAACCTCTTCTATTTGGTTACGAAGAAGAAGGAAAACTCACTTACAAGAACATCTGGCATGCACTGAAGAGCCTAAGGAATGAAGTCAGAAATTATGACATCAAGAAGTTGGGTCTTCCGAAAATAGGCTGCGGGATGGACGGGCTAGATTGGAAGATTGTAAGGAGTATGATCGAATACATCTTCCAGGATGCTGGCGTGCAAATTACCGTGTGTTACCTCAATCCAAAAGGAGTGTACTCGGGAAAGACGATAGACTGTTACTTTTCCAACAAGGGTGTTTGCCTGGCAGGAACCAAGTGCAGATTCCGCCATAGAACAGAAATGCAGCAAGGTACTACCAAGGATGATTCTGATCGGGACGATCAGATGTTAAGGAGGGGGCAGTATAACATGAGAACTCACCCAAATAATAAAAGACACTCACACACACATAAATATCTGCAGCCCTGGAAGCGTCTCGATTGCTTTTGAAGGAGAATGTTGGTAATAAAATCCTGGGAATCCAGAAACATGGAGAATCTACTGTTGGCGAGTCTTTCCCTTACTATTTACATGTACCATGTTACAATTCTATTTCAACGATTTGATTGAATATACAATAATAATATGATTAGGTACCTATAGTACCATAATAATACCAAAGAATATACTACTCTGTAGTATATTCCTTGATAATACATAAACATTTTCAAATGTTAAACAGGCTTGGAATTAATTGGACAATTTCAATAAACAAGTAGGTAAGTAATTTTTATTCCATTGCAGCATAATTATAATATGACATAACAATTATTATTTTTATTATATTAACGTACAATAAGAATGTGAAGATAACTTTCTTGGAAAATTTCATTAAACAAATAAGTAATTTTTATTCCATTGCAGCATAATTATAATAAGACATAACAATTATTATTTTTATTATATTAACGCACAAAAAGAATGTGAAGATAACTTTATTTTTTGAATTTCAAGTAGATGATTTATTTTTATTTCGATTTAATGCAATCCTTGTTATTTAATAGAAAATTGTCGTCTGAATCATATTAATCAAAACAAGAAGAATGTCAACATGTTGTAATCTACATTCTTAGAGTGATAAATGATAGGTATCTAACATAGCCATTTTGACAAGTCCAATCCAATGCGCTCAAGAAAGGCTTATTAAAGTCTTACAACTTTATCTATTTCGAGTGCTATCTACCTATTTTAACTTTGTTCCTGTAGCAGAGATGTAATCTAATCTTTACCTGTATCCCTTCCCACTCCTCCTTCCCAACTCCAGCACATAGATAAGTGATTGTCGCATGTATACTGACTCCAGCAGATTGAATCTGGCTCCACCCACAGCGTACGAAAACGTCTAATTCTAAAGTCCCTATCATGATACTATAAGGGTGTTCGAGCAGCGGTTCAAACCAGTCCCAAACCGTCAGACGCCTGCGCACTTCACTTTACGATAAAATAATTTATTCCCAACTACTAGTAAGATGTTCGAGCAGTAGTTTGACGATTTCCAAACTTAGTTTGAGACAGGCGCAGTTGAAGCGTCTTCTTCTTCTTAGAGTATAGTGTTCGCTGTTGTTGCTGTTGGAGAAATCCCTTTCAGAGAACACCACCACAGTCCTAAACTAAACCGTTTTGTGTTTTGTCCATCAGTCTTTCATTGATGTTCTCTCTTATCTTTGGTCATAAAACATATCTATCGGCATAGTCATTTGTTCTATGACGACAAAATTGTAAGAAAGTGGAAGGGGTAGTTTGCAAACTGCAGTTTGGTGTTCGAGCAACAAAATCCCAAACCACTTGGAAACTGTTTCAAACCGCACATGCGCATTTTAAACAGTTATCAGACCATCCCAAACTACTGCTCGAACAGCCTTTATAACAAACAAGATTTGCTCAGTTGGTGAACGCGTTTTAAACCGCTGCGCGCATGCCGTCATTCCGTGACAAATACAGGAAATCAACGGATAAACATATGGCGGTCTAATTGAATAAATATAAATATCGATATATTCTGGTGGATTAAATTTATTTTAAACAATTATGACGCCTGGTTTTGATCTTTTGTTAATATTCTCTTATCATGTATGTACCAATTATGTAATAGTGTTTTGTAAAATTTTGAGAAACTATTCCAGTAAGAAAAGTTATCTTCTCAATAGTTACTAATATTTCGTATTGCACCGAAATAAATCACGTATTTAGTTGTTTACTTTTTTAATATATACAAAAAAGCAGCAATCAATTTATGAATGTATAATAAGGTAACAATTTTGCAAGAATCTAGTTTGATTTTCTTATTCAAAATTCTCATTCGAAAAAACATTTTACATCTAAAAAATAAAGGTTTGGCTTCACGACTGAGGTCTATGTGGTTTGAACATTTTAAAAGATTTTCTATATAACAACAACAAATTTTCGGACAGTCTCCATTAGTTTTCCTAAAAATGGAATCTAACTCCATACATTTATTAATAAAACTCTCTGTGGGTTTCATCAATCCACCTTCAGACAAATGGTTGACCCATGAAAATTGAGCTTCATTTTTATCAGGAATGTATCCCAGATTTTCCGTTTTTCTTAATTTAAATGTAACAAATCCTGATAAATTTTCTAAGCCATCATACTCTAATTCTGATAACTCAGAATCAATCAGCGATTCGACCTCACTGCTTTTATCTGGAGCAGATATTGCTAAGGAACTTAGCATATGCCCAGTAACAACCTTAGCATTATCTGTCTCATTTTCATAATGGGAATTTGGCAAATCTGATATCTTCAGAACATTTTCAGGTATATTATCGTGCTCCACATTCGCTGATTTTGATACTATCTAATCATTTCTGCCCATAATGTAGTTTCTGATTCCATATTTGAATTGTAGTGAATTTGGATGATCGTGAAGACCTCCATTATACCTCATGATTGAACAAAAAAAACCTTCAAGAGGGTCCTGGTTTAAATTATAAGTCAGAATATACCTAATATTGAAATCTTCTTTCATATCAGCAAAAAGTAGTTTTAGTGATGTAATACTAATTAAAATTCCTTTCTGAAAAGGTAATAAGTTCTTGGAGTTTGGTTTTCGTATATATATATATATATATATATATATATATATATATATATATATATATATATATATATTGATTTTGTATTCTTGACTGGATTTATAATAAATAAAAAGATGTTCTTGGGGATGCAGTCATATATTCAATAAAATTCTTTGACTGAAGACATTTGTAATTGATGAATATGAAATCTTTCCTGTTTTTGGTTAATTTATTATAAATTCACGATTTTTGCCCTGAAGAAGAGAATAAACATTCTCGAAAGCTCGGCTTCAGTCAAAGAATTTTATTGAATATATGACTGCATCCCCAAGAACATCTTTTTATATATATATATATATATATATATATATATATATATATATATATATAACTCCATATTGTTTTCGTCATTTTATCTAAAACAAAATTTTGTTCATCCAAGGCTCCAAGGCTAAACCGTAAGCTTTAATTGGATTTCTTGAATTGCTAATCGACCCCCATATCATGTAAAATTTACCAACCAGTTGCAATCGCGTTGTTGTCTCAGTGTTTCCACTGTCTACATGTCGTCTATTAGACCTTATCTATTAAATATTGGATGAATAAGTGAAAATAACTATTTTATAATTTAAAAAAAATTAAAATAATTTTATTCGAGCATCAATTTAGGCTCTTCATTGAATGAGCGGCAACAATGTACAAAATCGACGTTTTGACAGCGACGATTGTGCAATAGTCACGGTCGCATTTTGTAGGTATATATTCTCTGGTCGCATTGCAGTTGCTAGTTACATGATAACCCCCCGGAACTTTGCTGGTTTAACTAGTTTAACTGATGGAATAGCATCCGGGTTAAAAGTCTTTCTTTCAACTGATAATCATTTTCTGTGAAATGATCTGAGCATATTCTTGCAGTGTCGGTGTTGAATTTGTGCTTTTGATTACATGTATGAACCCAAGCCTTGCAAATATTTTCCTTTTCGGAAATGAAAAATAGCGACAGTCTGGTTTACACTGCTTACTCTTAATATTATTATTGTTAAAACAACCAACCACTGCACATAAAACCATTTTTTAAAATAAATTAACGTAACTTAACCTGCAAGCGAACAAGGAATATAATTTGAAATTTTTTGAATCTGACGTTTTGTCACGGACTGACGTCACTAGAGATGCGCGTGAGCATATCTTTCTTGTTCTCTCTCTTGTTCTTTTTTCGGTTACTACTGATACCATTCTGGTATCCTTATAGCTCATCTTTTTTTTAAATACTTCAGATATTACTGATATTGATTGCTCTTTTTTTAACGAGCAGTAGGAAAAAGGGTTTGCTCTTTTTTATTTAGCGAGCTGAGTTATAGTCTTGTTTGTAATAAATGGTATTTTATTTTAATATGTCCGTAGATCTTCTTATTTTGTGTTTGCCATTTATTTGTAAGTTCATTGTATTTTTCAGATCGTCATGTGGGTGTATATCTACTCATTTGCGTATGTCTGTCACAAGTTTGCTAATTAATTCATGTATGGTTTCTATTTTCAAGTCTTCGTGTATGTGTTTGTTAGTCATATACCAAGGAGAACCACTAAGTTTCCTCAGTATCTTGTTTTGAAAAACACAGCAAGCATACGTTAGACAGGGCCTAATAATGGTGATGTAAGTTTTTAATTTATTTTTCAAATTAAGTCTGCTATTGTAGTTGAGCAGCGGGTTCAACCGATTACCTTTAATTATGGTTTGAAAAATTGTATTATTGATGTGGTTCCTAAAATTTAGCCTTTGGTCTAAAATTATGCCCAAATATTTGACTTCTTTGCGCCATTCAACTACAGAATTTTTAATTGTTGATTTTGATTTTGAAGTCTTATATTTGTTAGTGAATTGTATTGTCTGTGTTTTTTCTGGGTTGATTGCAATTTTCCTTCTATCAAAATAGTTCGATAGTTGGTCAGCTGCTTTTTGTACTTGGGCAATGCTATATTTGCTGTTTTTGTTCTTTGTGATTATGGCCGTATCGCAGGGGCGTAGCTACCGCCGTATTTGCCGTATCAATTATACGGGGCCCCCGGGCCACGGGGGTCCCCAAAGTGTGTAAGGAAAAAGAATAAAAACTTTCTAATTTATTTTATTTTACAAAAGACAAAATTCTATAAAGCAATTCCTTTTTTTCCCGCCTTAAGCGTGCGTTCAAAAGTTGGCAACACTATATCGTTATGGCGGGCTGCGGGACTTCCCCGTTTTACTTACTTCATCTTCAACTCAGCGGGGAATCCCCGGGAATCCTTCATCGATATCGCGATGTACGTGTACGTTGTTGTACTTTGCATTGGATGTTAAACCACGGAGTGCAGTGCACTGTTTATTTACGCGCTTTATATAAATGTGCATTACATTGTAATTCAGTACAAACAATATTGTTTCTTCTGGTTTAGCAGTATTAGTAACGATTTGTAAAAGAAATGAGTGAAAGGAAAAGAGATTATCCCAGCGGCGCTGAGAAAAGAAAAATTAAACAGAAAAGGGACGAGGTTATAAAAAAAGTGCCCAAAATTTCTTCATTTTTTCAGAGACAAGATACTGTGAGTGATTTAGATTGGAAAGGTAAGTACTACACTACTACCCAACCCATTTATTAGGGGCCCGTAGTGATAAACAAGGAAATCTTTTAATTTCGGTCTGTCCATCTGTCCGTCACAAAAAGTTGTCTCCCCCCTCGATTTTCACAATTATACTGTTTTTAGGGTTCCGTGCCTTGATTAAAAAAAACAAAATTCTTACTTATCTATAGGATCGATTTGTTTTGTTGTTTGTTTATCAGTCCGTATCGTATCGTTAATTGCGTGTTGAGAACTTCAGATGTGCAGACTCGCTTTCGGGTTCTCGTTTTGTATGGCCACTACACTACGCGCTGCGTTTAAATAGCACGCAGGTGTATAGTAATGCACGGACGGGCTGCAGGTGATTTTGTATCTACTAATAGGTACGAGCACAATCCGCGTAGAATCTGTGTGCGTCTGAACTGAACACTCTCTAACTGTGACCCTTAGTAACGTTATTTATTTATATATAACACTTTTTAGTTTAGTATCAAAGCATTCGTATTTATTTTTTAACAATTACTCGTTTATTTTTAGATTCTTCTGAAGCATGTTCTTCGTCACATATCCATCCGGAAATAGAAGAAAGCCAAGCACATACTTTATCGGATGTCCATCCAGAAATCGAGGAACCCCAAGTCAACGATTCTGATATATCTGCAGATAGTAATATAATTTCATCAGATAGAGGAAATTTTGGTGACAATTTAACTGAATGCGAACGAAAAATAATTTTTAAATTGGGTCCATTTAAACCACAAGGACCATTTCCAAAAGTTTCAGAAAATAACCGACCTTTTTCAGCTTATTATTATTCATATTTCAATCAGGCAGGCATAAAAATTATAAGACCATGGTTATGTTATTCTAACGTTTTAAACAAACCGTACTGTCACTTCTGTTGGTTATTAGCAGATCGTCAAAACAAATCGTACTCCTCTGCTTGGGTTAACGGTGTTTCGGTTAGAAGCAATTTCACACAAACTATTCTTGACCATGAAAAGTCACAGCAGCATATTAGTGCCTCACTCTCTTATAATAATTGGTTGCAAGGAAATACCATCGATACTCTATTGAAAAGTGAAATCGATAGTAAAATTACATTCTGGAGAGATGTACTGCATAGTATAATTAATGTTATAATTACTTTAGTATCTTGTAATCTACCTTTGAGGGGGCATGATTCTGATTCTGGCAATTTTATGGCAATTTCACGTCTGCTATCTAACTATGATGCAACTTTAAAAGAACTTTTTCTAAAACCGAAAGGTGAAATAAATTATTTAAGCCCTACGATTCAAAACGAAATTATTAGTTTGCTTGGTACTAACGTTAGGAACAGTATTATCTCAGAAATTAAAAAAGCTCCATTTCTGACAATAATTCTGGATACAACACAAGACTTGTCAAAAATTGACCAACTATCTGTAGTTTTTCGATATATCTCGGTTACAGAAAATGATGATAATGTGCCTAAAGAAATAAAAATCTGTGAGTCCTTTTTAGGATTCATAGCAGTAACCGATTGCAGTACTGCAGGTCTGAAAACTGTCATTTTAAATTTGACTAAAGAATATGGAATTGATTTGACTAAATGTAGAGGACAGGGATACGATGGAGCAAATGTTATGTCGGGTGTGTATGGAGGATTACAAACCCTAATAAAAGAGCATGCTCCAAATGCCGATTATGTTCATTGTGCTGCGCACGCTTTAAATTTGGTTTTGAACGATGCTGCGAGACATGTTCGTGAAGTATCGACTTTTTTCGATAATTTAGAAAAAATATATACTTTTTTTGGCAATAGTATAAAACGCTGGGCTATGCTAAGTGACGATTCATCTGAAAAATATTTGATTACCCTTAAAAAGGTATGTCCTACCAGATGGTCTTCTAGGAACGACGCTTTATTAGCAGTAAAGAAAAATTTTTTACTAATCATGAAAACTTTGTACCAACTAAATTTAATTTCAAATAAAAAAGATGAACGTGAAGAATGTAAAAGTATAATTAATATTTTAGAGAGTTTTGATTTCTTAGTGCTCGTTACATTTTTTTCTTCACTATTTGAAATTATTAATCCTGTTTCTAAAGCTCTACAGCATGAAAATAATGACTTACAGAAATCTAGTATTTTATTAAGTAATCTTTTAAATAGACTGTGCCAATTAAGAAATCAGAATTCATTTAATAGTTTGCTAAATGAATCCAAAGATTTAGCAAAAAAGTGGGGGGTAACAACTGTTTTTAAAAACAGTAGGCGAAAGATAACGAAGCGTTTTTTTGATGAGTTATCACAAGATGAGAGAATTTCCGACCCGGAATCCTATTTCAAAGTCAATGTATACTATTGCTGTTTAGATATATTAATTTCTCAAACTAAAGAACGATTTCAGAGCCTTTGCAACCTGAGTAGTATATTCGAAATATTACAACCGGAGAAACTCCTATCTTCTTCAAGCGAAGAGATATTAAACGCTTCCGAAAAACTGTCTGCTAAATACAGTAAAGACATCTCACTTAATCTTTGTGACCAATTAAAGGCTCTAAAAACATGCTTAAATTCTGAAATTAAAAAAATTTATTCCATTAAAGAACTCATTGAATTATTGCTAGTAAAATTCAATAGTCTTGCATCCAGTTTTCCCGAGGTAATCACAGCATGCTTTTTATTCTTGACCCTTCCAGTTACAACCGCAACGGCAGAAAGAAGTTTTTCAAAATTAAAACTAATAAAAAATTACTTAAGAACTTCGATGGGACAAGAACGGCTGTCAGACATCTCACTATTGTCCATAGAGGCAGAAACTTTAGAAAAACTAAAATCATCATCAGCCATAAATGATTTAATAAATCAGTTTGCCGATAAAAAGGCAAGGAGAGTGAATATTTAAAATTCGATTTTTATTTGTAAAATGGGTAAATTATGTGATAAATAAATATTACTTCTCACAATATTTTTTTTCTTTTGTGAAAAATCTTTACCTCCATATAAGGGCCTCCAAAAAATTTTTATACGGGGCCCCGACAAGGCACGCTACGCCACTGCCGTATCGTCAGCGAAAAGGTACAATTCTGCTTTACGTAATTTTTGTATATCAGCTGTGAATACATTATAAAGATGTGGAGAAAGTACCGCCCCTTGTGGTACTCCAGCTTTTATTGGTCTAGATATTGATAAAATTTTGTTGTAACTAATTTGGAAGGAACGGTCTGATAGGAAAGATTGAATAATTTTGAGTAAATGAGTTGGATAATTAAAGTTTAACATTTTATATACCAATGCATCATGCCAAACTTTGTCAAATGCCGTCTTAATGTCAAGAAATACTGCAGTCACTATTTGTTTGTTTATTATGTCAGTTGATGTTTTTTCAACGAAGCGGAGGAGTTGTAGATCTGTGGAGTGCCTGTCTTTAAAACCATATTGTTCATGTGGTATAACATTCAGTAGTAAGTCTTGTTCTTTAAGTCTAGTGAGTATTGTCCGTTCTATTATTTTTCCTAAATTTGAAAGAAGGCTAATCGGTCGATAATTTTGTGGGAAAAGAGGATCTTTTCCCAGTTTTTGTAAAACTATTATATGAGCATGTTTCCACCTGATCGGAAAGTATGTCAGCCGGAAACATGAATTAAATAGCTTTACAAGTCTGTCTACGTATTTGTGTGGTAGTTCCTTTAGTAGTTTGTTCTTAATTTTGTCATAGCCGGGTGCCTTGGAAATACTAAGAGCACTAATAATTTGTTCTATTTCGTCATTTGTTGTGGGCCTGTAGGGATTGTCAGGTATTGTGTTTCTATTAACAGAGTTTATTTTTTGATTAATGTCATTGTACAGTTGTTGGTCATTTACTGTCGTCCTGTTCAATGTGAATTGGTCTTCTATCGTGTCAGCAAAAGCTTCATGAGTCCCTATATATGAAAGTCTGGACAGATCGGGTCGTTCGCGGGATTGGTCTACAGCCAAATAATATTTAAATGGCGGCACCAAGAAACAAGCACGGGAAACCACAATTTATTCAAAGGTTAATTTTTGAATACATTCCAATCTCTAAATTCTTTCACATAAATTTGAATTTAAATATTATTGTTTTTGTAAATTTCAATACTTTCACGTATAAACGTCACAGCAGATGTAAAGAAATGTAGATATAATTAAGTAATAACTAAATGAATTTTATTTGAAACTAAGGACATTACATTGTTATCATGTGTAAAAAATGTTATTATTTGGAAGAACACAATAAATACCTCATATAAAACTAAACCCTTGGATGATGTAGATTCTATTCCAAATTTTTGTATCCAAATATTTATTCTAGCTTTATCCATGGAAAGATGCCATGTATGTTTTATTTCCATTGTTCAAATTATTTTTGCAACATGGCAATCAACAAACAGGCATTTTCCTAAAAGAATGTCAATATAACAAGCTATTTCTTACTATTATAAATTCGGTTAACAATATATTATTAATTTCACTTCACGACAGTTTATTACATTTGTTTATATCATAGAGTATATATATATACCAAATCTATTACTCTATGACTCCATACTCTTTATTTGTCTATGAACCTGAACTTCATAATCTGTGATTCTGAAATATTGCATTTCATGAGACCTCAGACGTCGTAAGCACGGTCGTATAATATTAGATCTTGCATCTCCACTTAAAAAAGTGTCACACTTATTGAAGGCATTTTTTCTTTTTTTTTCTTGGTTTGGCCGCGCAAGTCGCTGTAATCTATAGTGTCGTTGCCAATTTCTTAAATAAGATTCTTGATTTGTACTGAATTAAAATTAATTTCAGAAACGGTAAGCGAATTATTTATTATATAATAAAAGCGATTAAACGAATGATTGTCTCTGAGATTAATTTTGAACAGATACCACTGCCACTGACACATCGACACTAGCGACTAGTGCCACACCCAAAATAGCTATAATGCAAACTAAAAATATCTTCAATATGAATGACAATTTGGCCTACCCAAACTCCGTGGTGTTGCAAGACCTTATATTATACGACCGTGGTCGTAAGTTATGAATGACAGCCGCCATTTAAATATTATGTAAAGCACAGCGACTTCTCTCTTTTATACAACCGTTAATCTATCTGTCCAGACTTTCATTTATATACAGTGTGTTCCTAAATAGAAAACATTAGCCTGGTCAGGCATAAATTATGTCATCAGTCAATGTCATATTCCTATATCGAGTCCATATATCTGTCAATTTTCGATGGCCATTTTAACCCTGGCCAGACTAGAGTTTTGAATTTTGGAACAGCCAGAGGGATCTAATTCCTGATCGCTCTGTCATCTTTTAATAAATAGATGCATTAAATATTATGAATTTTATCGGAACACGCACTGCCATAAGGATTGCAGTTCTATATACGTCTCTGTTCTCTGGCTTTAGTCACATACGCACGAACAGAAGATTTATATATATAAAGATAAGTATTGCTCGTTTAATATAATTAGATATCTTCTACAAACAATACAGTATTTCCTTCCATTTTCAATCGATTATCTTTCTAATAAATAAAATTTGTCAATTTTATGGTGTATTCGAGATGGAGACACACGACGCATTTCGATAACCTAATGTAATGTCAAAGTCCTACCTAATTAGTGCGTTTGAAAGTTCGGCAGGTTTCGCTAAACACAACGCTAGTTGCGTTTTGTATCCCGAAATCACCATAAAACATTCATTTGGCAGTCAACATGACAAAAGTCAGTTTGACAAATTAGCTAAGCGATGCATAAGTAATCAGTCGTGTCCTCTAAATACTGATTTTTGATTACTAATCAGACACTGCTGTGGACACAATCATTGTTTTTGCCCAAACTGCAAAGAATAAAAAACATGTATTCTTTGCTAAGATGTATCTCCTTTACTATAGGTTCCATGAAAATTTATAGGTGATGTATTTCCTTCTTAATTTGAGGCTCCATGTTCGCAGTGTTGCCAGACGCCTGGTAATTACCAGTATCTATGGTATTTTTGAAACTTATTTGGTAATTGGTAATAGGCTCCTGGTAATTGAATAATCTACGGTAATTTAACTGTTTATAGATAATATATAAAAAATGACGACATGAAAGACGAGAGATGTCGAATGTGCAAGGTAAAAACGAGGATTATGATGATGATTCTGAAGTGAAAATTGATTAGACAATAATAATTTCAAATATTTATGAAAATACTTATTTGAATGCCTGTTTTATTTCATTGAAGTTATGCTTTTTTATTGTTGTTATTGATTATTATATGTTAATTGTTATCTCTGATAATTAGTAGTACAATATTTTAAGGGTATACGATTCTTTAGTCTTTTATCTTTTCTGTAACACAGATTATGGGAAAGTTGCCCTATGCAGGTTTGTATGCATTTTTTGTATATAAAAATAGATCTGGTAATTTTTCCTAAATTCTGGTAATTTCGGAGTAATATTCTGGTGATCACATATCTCGGATCTGGCAACACTGCATGTTCGTGATGATGAAATGGATCCTCAGTAATAGAGACCATGGATATGGATAACGTTGATCTTGACATTGACAACTGATTGTTCTACAGATTGTTTATAAATTATTATCAATATTAACCTTTCTTTGTTTCTATCCTAAGTGTATCAGTGATAAGATTGTAAGATATTGATAATTAAAATGGTCGAAGAAGTTCGAAAAGTCTTGCAGGATTACCTGTACAAAGTGCATGGGTTATATTGTATACTTATAACTGATAGAGATGGAGTACCTCTGCTAAAGGTTGGTTTGGATAAAACTCCAGAACATGCAACAAGACCCAATTTCATATCAGCGTTTGGATTAGCCGTAGATCAAGGAAGTAAATTAGGTCTAGGTAAAACAAGCACATTGATCTGCAGTTACTCACAGTACCAAGTTATACAGATGAATAAGGTCCCGTTAATCGTCACATTTATCACGAATGATTCTTGCAACACTGGACAGGTCCTTGCGTTAGAAAACCAAATTGACTCAATAATCTCTGATTTAAAATTGGCTGTGGCTGAGTTGTAGGATATATTTAGTAATACAATATTATAAACTCATAATGTTAATGATAGTGAATAAATAAATACAAAATAAAAAACATTATTCCTCATCCTCGCACAAGAACGATTGGAAAGTTATTTGTTATGAGATGGTCGTCATCGAATATAACGACTATGTTGACCTCGAATTCTGGAAAAAAGTATGGTAAAATAAGTAGCTATTTTTTCATTCAATTTTTACTTCGTGTAGGTAAATGAGACAATTTTCTTGCAGTGATAAAAGGAGTATACTTAATATTTCTCACCTATTTTAAAGTTTGTATTTATAAGGGTTGGACATGTAAAAAGTCTGGGGAAAATCATATAAATAGGAATAGGTGTATTATGAGGGATGTCTCCATCACCTATTTGGATATTTTGTATTTCCGTAGCTAGAACAATATAACGTTATATACCTAATAAATCTTCAATTTGAAGTTACGATTACCTTCCCTTGCGTACCCTTCAGCACATCCACAAGTTTCAACCCTTACTAGTTGCAGTTCTAGAGACCTAACAGGTATTCCACACCTTACCAACAAAAGCTTTCCTCTAAATGGTTTACTCATATCACAGCAAACGGTATCTAAATGACCTTTTAAGAGGAAATCTGGAGCATCTAATAACACAAGGTAATTTATTTGATAAACAGCATTAAATACCTACATCAAATTAAACTCATGAAAGATTGTCACCTGTTCTACCAGATGTCAAATTAGCTGGACTCAACTCAAAGTTTACTGGAGCACGATTATCTCTCAAAGGCAATTGGGGGCATGAATTGTAACCTGGTTTGTATTGAACTAAAAATTGTTGAGTCTTCTGTAGATCTTTTGAGAGGAAAAATCTTTTTATGTCACATCTCAAACCATAACTTATATTTATATAGACCCCATGATATGTTTCATATAGAACACGATTACTTTTTGGTTTTAGTGGAATTTCAAACGGAATCTCAGTTTCTCCTGCTGGTAAGCGCCCCGGACCACTAACTTCACAAATAATGGACAATAACTGTATAGGCTAGTAAGAGGTATTGTAATTAAATTTAATTATGTTTTATGAATAGCGACTTACTTTGACGGAATTGTAGAATGCCTCAATTATACCGACATTCTTCGAACTGAGCTGTAAATTTACAGATCCTTCCATTGTTAAACTGATTCCTTCATGTTTGAATTCAGCGCTACTGGAAATAACTATCACTCCGGATACATTTTCCTGTGGAATTAAATTGATAGGTAAGTCATTTCTCACAGATTGTTACTTACGTCTACTGAATATATTTTATCAGCTCGTTTGAGCCTTATATCTAAATTCAAAGACATTCTATAATCGTATTAATCTTGTATTTTTTACCAAATTACCAAATATGAAACGGAGGTAGTGTTCTTTGATTCTTTGTATAAAACACAGAACAGTACGTAAGAATCTTGTTTTTATTGCATTTATGTATTGTGGCTGCTAATGAGCCAGAGACCAGGTGACGTTGCCATCAGGGATCAAAATAAAAATACCATGCACAAATAATGGCCGTGTCCACAGCAGACGAGGGCTAGCTAGCAGGTTAGCAGATATCTAGCGAAATCTTAATTTTAACATAACCTTACTTAACAGTAGTTTACAGTCGGTGTCTCTCTACGGAACGTGACTTACAGTAAATTCTTTGCCAGAGATATTAAATGTGCCTGGTGTTGATGTTATGTAAATTTTGCAGCAAGAACTTAGATAGTATCAAAGAAGACTGCAGTGACCAATTTTACCAAATGAAGTGAGTAGAAATAAAGAAGGTATGGTAATAGTCTAGTTTAGCGGCTTTTGCTGTAAAAGCTCTAAGAAATAAAATGATTGTAAAAATACATGTATGATAACATAATTTCAATAAAATTGAGGCGGAAGACGCTATTTTTGATGGTGTTCTTAGTAGTTATTACTTTTAGGTGGAATTTTCAATTTGGAAGTTTCTTTTCAATCCCAAATAGTATATAACCATCCTTGTATTCTATTAAACACTAACATCCTTTGAAATCCGAAATAAGCAAAATATGCATAAAAATAGTAATAATAAGTTCGCGAAAAAGTAAGGTTAAACAAATTGTTCTTTGATTTATGTGCTGGCTCATCCAAAATACAAAACATTAGCCTGGCCAGGGACCAGCACTACGCCAGCCGATGAACTCTCGTATATTGAAAAATTTTTGATATCAGTCGATTTATTTTTAGTTGCATTTTCGAAAAATATAAATATTTCAAATTGCATACACAATCGTTTTTGAAAAAATAGTGATCACAGTTTAAAAGTTCAGGTATGATATCATTGAACCTGACCACTCTGGATGATCAAAAACTATATATAAAATTACCAAATTTTACAAACTTACTTGCAAAACTCATAGAATTTCCATTTAATGACTTAATAAACCGTATTTATTACCATATACTTAAACTTCTATACCACTAGTATTGTGGAAAAAATTAGGCAAAAATGAAGCCAAAGACCTGGGGATAGCTGGCGATATGCGCATGCGTCATGAACTTTTTTGGTAAGAAAAGGGACATATCCCTATTTTGTTACCATGGATACCATATGTGGCATACATATGTGACTCCAAACAACCTCTCCCAACTTCCCCTTTCGCGCATGCGTACTAAACTCGCAATCCCCATAGTCAGCTTCACAAAAAAATTCAAGGATCAAATTATAGGTATATAGAATTATGTGATTTATTACATCATCTGGAGCTATTCTAGGATTTATTAGTATTCTGTAATTCTAGGTCCCATGCTATGTTTCAAAAGTCAATATGAAGACTTTTGAGAGCATAGTATAGGACATAAAATGGCGCAGATGACATGAAGAATAGGATAAATGAATTTCCAAGTCAATCAATGGAAATTCTAAGGGTTTGGCAATTAAGTTTGTAAAATTTGGCAATTTTAAATTTAGTTTTTGATCATCCATAGTAGTAAGGTTCAAAGATATCATAACCTGAACTTTCACAATTTTGATCGTGATTATTTCAAAAACGGGGGTTTTTAATATTTATATTTTTGGAAAATGTAATTAAAAATACATCGATTAGTTACAAAAGTTTTTCAATATACGAGAGTTCATCGGCTGGCGTAGTTCTGGTTGGCCAGGGTTAAAATGTCCGTAGAAAATTGACAGGTATATGGACTCACTATAGGAAAATGACATTGACTGATGACATAATTTAAGCCTGGCCTAAGAAGCTCTATAGACAGGAGATTCAACTGTCTATACAAAACCATGTGACGCTCTGACTCCGCAAACGACGGCAGGGTCGTGGCCTATTGAAATTGGGTATGCGCGCTACGTTAGTGCGCACGTGTCATTTGCCTTTGATGTATTTTTAAATTCAAATTCATGTCAAGGCAAATCTTATTGTTTGACGTTTCGGTGTTTATTAGTTTTCAACTTTATATCAGTATTTTTATTAATTGTAATGAATAGTTAATAGTTACCTGCAGAATTCTCAAAAATATCTTACGTGGTTTGATGCTGTCGGTCATCATTTCAAACATATCAAAAAAGGTAGAGCGGCTAAGAAAAAAATATTTATTTGAGATCTGCATATCAAGGACAGATGCTTTGATCCAAATAATTCTGTAACAATATTGAGAGACGGTGTTGAAGAGAAAGAGATTAAGGGCAAATTGAGCGAGAACTTCAATACTAGTTTAGAACCTGTTATGAAATGCGCAATAAATACATTTGGATCGTTTTTTTAAATTGGGAACCCCATAAAGACAAGAAACACTACTTAAATATACCTACTTATTCAATATCCTATCCAACGACGCTACTTTTATGAGAATATATACCTCTACAACAATCTTCGTCATTTGCGTTTTACTATCCAAACGATTTTTATATATTATATAATACGAGAAGGTCATTTGCAATATATTCATAGTCCGCATCAAGAAGACTGGAAACAAGGAGAGTAAACTTCCTATGCTTCTCTACGTAGCCACATGAGATTACAGAGGTTGCATATCATAGCGTGGCCTCGTGTAGGACGAAGATCTTGACAATTGCATATGCCTATAATATGAGTATATCGAAGCGTATATCTTCCCAAATTGTCCTTAATTATCCTGTTAATGAAATTCATAGATTGAATTGGTGTATACTTTAAGAAAACATGTTTTATTTATATTTAAAACTAGCAATACCCGGCACGTTGCTGCCGTAGCATTATTAATTGTAGATATATATGAAATTTGAGATAAATAGTTATGTTGGTTATTGGCCATCTGGAGTCCAATAGAAAAAATGAATAAATAAAACGAATTTCAGAGTAATCACTTTAATCATCTCAATTTTAAATGACAAATACATACAAAAATAACTTCCTGCTTTTGTACACTTCAGTAATATAATATTTTTATTGTAATGCTATATGGTACACGATATTGCTTTACTTGCTTGATTGTTCTTAATAATTTACTTTCATTACCTATATTTCCCCAGTGTTAGATGGAGTAGGTTTAATATTTGTCCCTACCAGAAGTGCTACCCTCTCGTAGCGAAAGGCCACACTCTTCTCAGGAAAAAGGCTTATTGTTCCAGATAATATAGGTGTTCTTTGGATAATGGTTCTTGACGTGTATGACATATACACCACACTAAGAAAGCGTATGGCGTATGGCAAAAGTGGTGTTTTCACTATTTTTCTCGCAATTTTTATGATTTCTCTCCATAAGAACTTTCCTTATGATTTAACAAAAATGTCAAAATAAAAATTATCCGAATTGGTCGAGCCGTTCTCGAGTTTTGCGCTTAGCAACGCATTTGGCGATTCATTTTTATATACATAGATATCATGTAACAGTAAAGGTTAGTTAGACTTGGTGATAGATTAAAAAACTAATTGCTAAAAGTTCATTTTGTTATACAGTTTGTGGCCAGATCTATTGAACTAAAAAATCATGTGATCTAAATCTGTCTCCAAGTACCAACCAGCTTCAGAGTTTTCATCTAGATTTTTGATTTCAAAATTTATTTTTTAATTTCATATTCTTAATCATACAAAATGGCAGTTAAACTTCACGTTGATACACACTGCTCATATTTTGAACACCCGGTATGGGTATTGAAAAAACGTTTTTCAACCATTCCAAGGAGAAATGTGTATTTCGTAGAAGATAGTGAATATACCAAGTCCAAAACATGCTAAAAACCAAGAGATCTTTGAAGTAGCTACTTAATTATTCTCAATAAAAGTTTCCAGATAATGATGACATACTAATTAACAATGATGATCTTGGTGATGGTGATGATCTTATGTTGCTGTCTTGTAGTAGTTTTCCAACATTTGTCTCTCTCTCCTTCTTAAGCATAAGTTGACTACGGTCACCAACTGGCTTTTTAATAGAGGATGGCAAAAACAGTGATGGGATTGCTGAAAAATAAAACATTAATATTAATTACAGTTCAGTTCACTTTACCTGAATAATTTGTATATATTCATCAGATCGTACATATTTCAATACCATTAGGTAGAACAGCAAATCTTAATTTGTTTAAATAGTAGTGAACAGTTTGTAAAAAATCTTCAAAATTACAAAGTGTTTAGATAAATACATGCACAGATATATAACATTTCTAATTTGAGACAGGAAGTCGTTATTTATGCAAGTATAGTAATTGAGATTTTAGTATACCTACCATCTTTTAACAGCTTCTTCGGTTTTACAACGCTAGATTGCTGAATTTACATTCAGCAATCTAGCCTGCATTTCATCCTCATAATCATCAGGATTGAAATGTGCACTGCAAAGCCGGATTCCATTTATCTTTTCTTGCACATTTTCGATCCCATTCTTTTTGAATTTTAAAGTAATTTTGAAATCTAAGGAACATAAGATCTTCCTCTTTTTCTCTAGCTTAACACTTATAACCAATTAATTATCATTACAAAGTATCATAGTTCATACTCGTCTAACTGTTAAAGTCATAATTTTTGCTGTAACTCGTATGTCTATCCTGTCTTTCTTTTGAACGAGACAGTGACAGAGATTTGAGTTGTATTATGTCTGGATATTAAGACGAACAGAAACGATTATCTAAAAGCCTAAAATATCTATTAGTGTAAAAAATAAATGTCTTTTGGAAAGCTTTCAGCTTCCAAGTCCATGCAAATAATCACAGCGAAGCGAATCACAACAAATTTAAACAGTTTCGAAAAGAAAATAGTTAAATAAAATACCTCAAACTTGAAAATTAAACCAGGAAAGCTCAAAAGAACAAACCACCATGTAAACAAATAATATTGACGGCACGCGGCACCCCCAATCCCCGATGACGCGTCATCCCCACCCACAAAAAAGTTACAACCTAACCTAATCAATCTATAAACGTTGTGTATAGATGAGTATTATCCACGGTCCGGCGAGGAGTATTATTTCAAGGGCGAGACACTACGGACCGTGAGAATTATCCAGAGAAACCATACCTCGTATTATCGCCCCGCCATTGTGTGTCCTGGCTGTCACTGTCACGTCAGTGGTATAGGCATTTGTGTTTTAAGTATACGAAGAGGCTTTCGTCAATTGTAGGTATATATTCTCTGCGTCAATTCAAGAAGTCTTTCAACAGGGGAGGTATTCTCTATTTTTTAACTCAAGATTTGATTGTTTCTATTATACTAGTTGGATTCATAATCTACAACAACATGGGTTGCTGTTCTGCAGTGAAGTGTAAGAATAGAACAGAAAGTGGATTTAAAATTTATAGGTTTCCAAGTGACCCTCAAAAAAAATGGGGCCAGAACATGAGATGTGGGCACTGGATTCCATCAATGCTTAACCCTCTTCCTCGGAAATCGATGTATAAGTTATTGCGTCATTTTATTGTTTTTTATATTTTCGTTTATTATGAAAATTTTGTATGGAGATTGGAGGACTTTCAAAAGCACATTAAGGAAAATATACATCTGCTCCCTATATACTTATAGCACAGCTCACCAAGTAAGCTTTGCTTATAGGTACTTGGCAAGCAGACAAATGCTAATAGAACTAATGATGAAGCCAGCGGATCGAAAAATTTAGCATTTGAAGTAATTTAAAGTATGACATTTAAAATGAGCCAAATCCCGAAACGAAGCAGGTGACATTTCATGATTACCTACATCATTCATCAATTTAATCAACAGGTTTTATACTGCATATTTAAGGTGAAGGTGAAAAGGAGAATCTGTCGAGAAGTACGATCCAGAAAAACATGGCATGATTTCTGCGAGGTGATATTCAATCAATGAAGGAAGAATCGAAATGATAGTTTAATGGATTTAACTCTTCTGTTGTACTTGAAATATGCTGACTGATCGGATAAAAAATATTATATTGCCTACCACTTACCTTTTTCTACTCGCAGTATTATATATATGTATAGTTTCTCGATGTATCAGACAGCTTTTTATTTATATTTAGACATTTTGATTGTATTTTTAATTTTTTAAATTAATTTAATTGCTAATTGTCAGTATATTTTTTAGTAAAAGTTGCAAGTTGTATGTTAAATTTTCGTAAGGCATTTGGAATTCTTTACTATATTTTGTAATTTAAAATTTTCATTCGTTTTGTTCAACGAATTATATCTGATGTTGATTTTATTGCACTACTAGGTATAATCAGTAAACGAGTTAACTGTATTTGTCAATTTATTATTTGTTAACTGTGGTAAAAGCTATCCAGCGCACATGTCTCATATTGTGGACCCAAATGTTTTTTTGATGAGGGTCTCTTGGAAACCGATACATTTTAAATCCACTTTCGGTTCTATTCTTACACTTCACTGCAGAACAGCAACCCATGTTGTTGTAGATTATGAATCCAACTAGTATAATAGAAACAATCAAAACTCAAATCATGAGTTAAAATATAGAGAATACCTACCTCGCTGAAAGACTTTATGAATTGAAGAAAGCCTCTTTGTATACTCAAAACACAAATGCCGCTTTCGCGCGGCGAGAAACCAAATAAAATGAATGTTCTAATCACAGTATAAATATATACCCAGTAGTCCAACTCGACGGCGGCCGCCTTAGATGATCGTTTCAGAGCATCATTTTTTGTGGTCCTAAATCATAAATGCGAAGACGACCAAATGGAGACGGCTTGTCAAAGGCAGCGCTCGGCCTCTAAGCAGGGACAGATTCAGGCACAATTGAATTCAAAAAAAATATGCCACAATTTTTAACATATTTATTTTATTCTTATTAATTCAAGGCACAAAGATAATACTTAAACTACAAATTTTTCCAATGAGCTTTCTGTCTTTACCGGATTTCTTAAAGTTTCGGTTGACACTTTTCAATGTACAGAAAATCCTTACTCTAGCATACAATTGTGAGACATAATTCCGCGGAAAACTATTGCAAGGGTGTGAATAGGGTACTTCATTAAACAGAGCGGTTAGTTTTTTCACAATATTATTACCTACACAAAGTGATCGACAATTTTTCTGAAATATAACTTCCAAAGATGTAATAAACATAACAAAATTGTCGCTAGGCATATATAAGTCTTCAAACTTTTCTAATTCTCTATGTCTAAAAGCTTTTAAATAACAAAACAGGGACCTATCGTCAATTATATCGACGCTTTTAGCGTAGTTTTCGCAAATGGCACACGAATGTCTTTTTAGACATTTCTGTACTAAATATCCGCAAATGTATTTAGTAAAATTGTCTTCCAAAGCTGTGTTTGTTCGGTAATCTGTTTCTACAAGTGACATTCTTATTTCAGAATTTTCTTTAGTCTGTGAAACGGTACTTTCTTCATAGGGAAGATCAAGAATATGAAGTAAAACGGAACTTTCATCGTCCTCGCAATTTTCTGCTCCAGAATTAAGCATATCTATGCAGAATAACTGCCCGAAGGCCCGTTGGAAATGTATCGGAGTTGGATTAAAAACATTACCGCACCGCTGACGTAATGCTCCAAAAAAAATGTCTATGCATAAACCATGTGACTTAAGAACATCCCACAAATGTAACGTACCATTGCAGGTGATTTTCCATCCTCGTAAACATTTGATTTTGTTTGTTACGTTTTCTCCCTTATAATTTATAAACTCAAGATTATTAGGAAGGTCTAAACATTCAAACAAAAAGTTTTTTTCTTGTTGAGAACCTCTGTAGGCTGCTCGATACCAAGTCTCGCCGTCAAGTGACGAACTGTTAAGAATGTCAAACAAATTGTTTATTTGCCTTAGAACTCGGGCAGTAGTTTCAGCTTCTGGCGGCAGTATTTTAAATCTAATTTACAATTCCATAGAAACAGAAACGCTGTGGCTGAAAATTTGCGTTGCACATTTGACTTTCATTTTTTCAAAATTTGTTGGCGAGACGTGAGCGTCAGTGAGCTTTGGTAATGCTCTGACAGAGTAGTTTTTATCATGTTCATACATTTGCTTTACAAATTTCCAATATACTAAAGTATTTCTTAAATAGCATCTATGGGCTATTAAATTATTCCGCAGCAATTTCAGTAAATGCGGAATATCATAGAGGTAAACTATTTTTTGTTCCTCTTGAAAAAAATATGGAATCTCTGGTGAAATGTTCAATAAAGATGCCATCCGCATATTATTTGACCCCAAATCAGATGTGATCCCAACAACTGTGATGTTAATTTTTGTAAGCTCTAAAATAATCTGTAATATAACTTTCTTTAATTCATTACCTGAAAACGTAGTGTGGACAAAAAAAAAGGCTAATGGCTGCTTTCAGTTTTTGCACAGCCCCCTCGCCATAATAACGGTTGCAGCTAATGCTGGCTTAACGTTTCTTTTCAACCCCGTATTCTCAAATCCAATTATTTTGTCCAAATTTGTTGCATAAAATAAATTTGCTTTTATGCTCATTTCATCAACACATAGAACACATAATTTATCTATACCTCGCAAATTACAGACTTTTTGCTTCAAAATATTGAATACACAAGAATTTATTCCTGGTGTCAAATTTAAACTTGAAACTACCCGTGTCAATGTATTAACAGACGGTAAACAGAAAGCTTTTGCTAAAACACGTTTGTACATTTTAGGGCCGTGAAAGTACATTTGCAGCCACAGTTGTTTGAATTCAGCACTGTATTGCCTGCCTTGCTTTTTCTTTTGAACTTGTCGAATTTGAATTCTTATAAGCTTAGCTAACTCTTCCGGGCAAAATTTCATAATCAGTGCCTCTACATCATTTAATGTAGCGTTCTGAAAGGTTTTCGCAGCCTCCAATTGTTATTCTAACTCCTTTACTCGATATTCCAGTCTTGCCACTTTTGTTCTAGAAATGCTCAATGACTGCCATAGCTTCCGATTTCTGGGAGTACTCTGAGATAAATTTTGATGTGTCTGTATTTGCTGATCAGTTTGCGAAGATGACGGCTGTCTGTGAATAGAAGAATGGTCCTTCGTTTCATCACATTGCCCATCATCTGCTACCAATACACTTTGATATGGATAATAGCAAAATTTTATACACTTACAATCCATTATATGCACCCCTTCATCGTCAGCTATATCCTTTTGCGCTGGAAATATTGTTGGAATGCTGCTAGCTCGTAAGCGGTTCCTTAACCCATTAGTAAAACTGCAAGGCTCGAAGTGCCTAGCGCATACTTTGCTTCCACTACAATGCAACTTTGCACAGTTTCCCACAAAATCTGCCCGACCGCAGGCGACTGCCCATATTCTACTCCTATAAAATTACCATTTTGAGAAAAACGCATAAATTAATTTTAAATGGGTACATACCGATCAGCATTTTTCGAGAATTTAAATGGTATAACATCGGAGTTTAAGTTTGTATTGCTACAACCACTTACAACACACCTTAAGATGGGCATATCTATAAAAATCGCTGTCAATAAAAGCTTGAACAATAACCAGAACAACCTTTTGTTGAAGTTCGACCCTGCGCTCCGACTTGCCACAGCTTTCAGCCCGACGACTCGGTGCAAACTGAACAGATTTCGTGTCTCCCCGTTTACGGTACGGCACACAACGGCGGCAAATGCGGGTCACATCAAAGAATGGCTTGAGTTAGACTACTGTGTATTTATCTATACTGTGGTTCTAATATATATTGAACACTACTCAACAGTCCAAAATGCTTTTTTGTAATAAATAAAACACTGAATCAACTAAAGATGATGAACACTTTCTTGTTGAAGTATCTTTACGTTTATAACATAACTTATACCACTGACGTGACAGTGACAGCCAGGACATATAATGGCGGGGTGATAATACTCATCTATACAGTGCTCTATCTGTACTTATCAAAATAAAATCATAAGCAATAAAATTATTAATTATAGCACAGACCTATGACTTCGCAAGCGACTTTATTCACATTTATTGTACATCTACGAAGGTTTGAAAATAAAAATCTAATATAAATAATAAAAGAATAAAAATGATAAACAAAATATTGCGAATGTTTAAGATTTTCCTTAAATATATTCTTCAGAGAAGCGCTGAATATTACTTATACATCTTCCGTTCTTCGTCACTTTAGTATTGCTAGGAGACGTTTACCTCCCGATAATAATTTTCCAAGATTATTATTTTATAAGTGTCTAACAATGTCGTAAATCTAATACCTGCTTGAGCATTTGGTAATAGTCTAGTTTAGGGGCTTTTGCTATAAAAGCCCTAAAAAATCAAATGTTAGTAAAAATACATATATGGTAACATAACTTTTAATAAAATTGAGGCGGAAGACGCTATTTTTAATGATTTATTACAAAAAATAGCAAAATATGGTGGTTTTGGTACTTACGACTTTTAGCAGAAATTTTCGATTTGGAATTTTCTTTTCAATCCCAAATAGTGTATAACCATCCTTGTATTCTATTTAATACTAAAATAGTTCAAAATAAGCAAGAATATGCGTGAAAATATAAAATATAAGTTCACAAAAAAGTGAAGTAAAATGAATTGACGGTTGTCTTATGTAGTACATCCTGAACTACCACCAAGTTCTATTAATATCAATGTTGCCAACTATGTCAGTATAACTTTTGTACTATGAAATACTCTGTCAGTATAACTTTTGTAATATGAAATTATTTTATAAATATGTATTCTATGATTTGAATTTCATTTCCAATAATACTTGCTTTAGAAAAGTTAGCAACAATAACAACAGAATTTAGTATATTATACGAATTTGTCTTGTATAGTTTAACGTTTTCTAAAATGACAAGTACTGAGCTCTTCTTTCTTTCTCAATATCTTGTCGTAAAGCAATCAATGAATTCATATTTTCAAAAGCCTGAAGACAAAACTCGTCACCTTCAGCATCAAAAGTTGCCATGATATGTATCGTATTTTTGCCCTAAAGCAAGTATTTATGAAAAATTCATTTTTAGTAAATTTTAAACATAGAACTAAACCTTCAGACATTCAAAATCTTACTACTTAGTTTATGCTTTCGTTATCGAATATTTTTAAAGATGTTCAATAGTTCAATATCATAAACATTAGTTTTGGCAACGTTGGAATTGTCGTTTATCAATGCTTTCAACGTCAAGTCGTGTCGTCAAACATACTACATAAATCAACCGTCAATCCTTTTTATGTGAACTTATATGTACTATTTTCACGCATATTTTTGCTTATTTTAAACAATTTTAGTATTAAATAGAATACAAGGATGGTTATATACTATTTGGGATTGAAAAGAAAATTCCAAATCGAAAATTTCTGCTAAAAGTCATAAGTACCAAAACCACCATATTTTGCTATTTTTGTAATAAATCATTAAAAATAGCGTCTTCCGCCTCAATTTTATTAAAAGTTATGTTACCATATATGTATTTTTACTAACATTTGATTTTTTAGGGCTTTTATAGCAAAAGCCCCTAAACTAGACTATTACCGAGCATTTTTCTAAATGTTTTTAAGGACCGTTTGACACGGGACAATTAGTTGCACGCGCATTTTCAGTCAAATTGCATGCAATAAAATAGAACTTGTCCTGAATTCTTGCATAAAATTGACTGAACATGCGCAATACATAATTCAGATTCTCTGATTTTGTGGGGTTATGGTTTCTTCGTTTGTTTGTTAATAATTAATAATAATTGTTTGTGTTTGCTTTTTTTTTGCTCGATTGTGATACTTTACTGATTTTGCTTCAAATTATAACATGTGGTCTCAGCAGCAGGTAAAAATGGTTGTATCGCTGTATAGGGAACACCCTTGTTTATATGGAGTAAAAAGTATCGAATATAAAAATAAACATGCCAAGAATAGTGCACTCGAACAAATTCAATCAGAATTGAATTTTTCTTTTTCCATAGCTGTAGTTTTCTATTCATCAGCAAGAAATCAATAATAACGTCAAAACAACATAAATCCCGCCACTTTCTAGAAGCCCTTTGCGTATGCACTTGTACTAAATTTACTACTGAAATATGTATTGTGACATACTAGACATTTTTTGCATACAATATTTTATGAAATTTAACGCCAACTTAATTTTCAGTTCTTAAATTTAAGTACCGTGTCAAACAGTCCTTACATACAGAGCCTCTTCTAAAACCATTAAATCTGGTAATAATATTTTTTCACTTCATTCGTTATATATATATCATGATATAAAAACACTTTTTTCCAGTGACCTCACGATCATTGAATATAGAAGTTTATTTAAGCCAAATCTAAGGCAGACGACAGATCCGAAGGAGCCCGACTACACGAACAGCACTCGAACATGTTCAACCTTCTCTGGTCCACACAGTGTATGTGTATCGTGATATATATAATATTTTACTTCTCACCTAATTTTCTTTTGGAAGAAATTTTTATGATATTTCTTCTAATATTTCCACGTCATATGTTGCCTCATGGAAATTTTCTCTTTGATCTAGTATTACAGTAAGTATATACCTACAGTATTACACTTATTACTCTTCAGTTTTTTTTGCAAGAATCTCAATATTAACAATACGATTTCCAGGACAAATATTTTTTTATCAAATCATCATCTTCTGCTTGGATTTCCTTTTCTCGCCTTGTATTAAAATTTTGTAGCTTCTCTAGCATTCCATTTTTAATAAATCTACCTTTTTACAGCAATAGACTAGACATCGCATTTATGTTAGTCTATGGTATTATTCAATTTAAAATTTAAATGCAATAATTGATTGTGTCAGAAACTTGACAAGGCTAAGTTGCCGCATTCCGTCTCTGAGGAAAATTATATCAACTTTAGTGAAAAATTAACTATACATAGTTAAAAGTTTTTGACAGATGTTATCTTTAAAAACAGTAAGTACAATAAATAAAATATTCAAAATATTGTCGTACTCCCTATTGAAGGTGTTCTTATAAAATAAGTATATAAATATTGAAATATTTTCAAAATATATTGACGCATAGAACCTCAGACTTTTGTCACTGCGGGTTCGCATGCGCAACAATTTGGTGTCAGACAAGGGATAACTGAGTGAAAAGGCTTTTGTCTATGGTGAAAACACGAAAGCAGACAGAAAAAAATTACAACTTCACCTTACTATTGGATGTTCTTACTAGCTTACTCTGACTCTTCTATTATTGCTCACTGTATTTATACTCTCTCCTTCATGCCGATAATTCTCCCAAATATATACCCGAAAAAGATTGTCCACATCATTCCAGCCGCCTCTGGTCTTTGATCAATCCAGCCGTCACTGGACTTTTGTTGGCATCCTAGTGAGCACATGCGTTACACTCTTTGTTAGCGGTCGCTAACGAGATCTCCATCTTTCGCACATAAGCATCAAAAGGACGCCGCCACTTTGTGGCCCCTTATCGGCGGCTGTACCCCTTGTACGTTACAGTATAAAAGTAAGCCTTCATCCTGCGAAGTAATAACTGCTATTTTAAATTAATAATGTATTCACTCGAACAAAAAATTAATATTTCTAAGTGGTACTTAACAGCTGAGTGTACCCAAGAAGTTGTTGGGCGATTTACTTTTGCATATCCGGGTCAACAAGTTCCATTTACTCAAACAATTTTAAATATTCTTCTTCCGTTTGAACAATCGGGAATCGGGATGTATTAACCAATGACTTAAATGCTATCAGGAGGAACCAGAAGCCCGTCCTATCCTTGAAGAAAGAGTGGAGAGGAACGTTAATGTATGTACCTTTGAAGAAGCAAATGAGACGATGTCTAGCGTCCAAATTTCACAAAAAAATCACATTTTGGACCGCACAGTCAGATGTGTTACCTAGGGAATTTTCCTACATGATTGTATCAGGCGGATGGAGTTTTGTGAGAGCATGAGGGAGAAAATTGAGGACAATGAAGACTTTGATAAAGATATTCTATTTACAGACTAATCCTCATTTTCTCTGTATGGTCATCACAACCTTCAGTCCCAGATATTGGTCAGGGGAAAATAAACATTTATGTGTGCCAACAACACAATATCCGCAAAAAATAAATATTTGGGCCGGTATTTTAGGCGATAACATTGTAGGACCTTTTGTTCTTAATGGCAACTTAAATGGAGAAAGGTATTTGCAGATGCTTGAAGAGGAAATTATACCAGCTGTGCGGGACTTGAATGTCAATTTTGAAAAAAAATAGTTTCAGCAGGACGGTCGCCCCGCTCATAATGCACGGGCAGTTCAGGAATTTTTACGAAAAACTTTTCCTGAACGACTCGTTTGCGGAAACAGTATCATACTGGCCGGCAAGGTCAGCGGATTAACTCGTCTCTACTTTTTTTGTGGGGCCAGTTAACTGAACTAATTTACAGATAACCACATGAGAGACCTGCAAACTTAGATCAGTCAAGGGCGAAAATACTGGACGTTACTAACTCCATAACTCTGTTGTATTGGCGAATGTTAAGACGGAGTTTTATGACCGGCTCGGATACTGCGAAGCCCAACAGGGCAATATCTTTGAGCACCTATTAAAATAACAGTTCCTTTATTTTTATTTTGGATTTTATAGGAGGTAATATTTATTGTATTAGTTTTTTGAGATTATCATAATTTTCTTTCGATTTTAGGTTTAAGGCTTATAAATAACATTAACTTTTATACTGCTACTGTATTGTCAAATGCAACTGCGAATAACATGATATGAAAACATCGTAAAAATATCGCACGACAAATAATATCAGACACTCACTCCATCGAAGCTCCTTAGTTACTAAATTTGAATGGGTGTTCACAGTTCACTGTTCAACCGTTCACCGGCCTCGGCCGCTCGGCCACACTACACACATATCCCCACTTTAAATAGCTATTTAGGAGTGGTTAGGTGTCTCTTTTTAAGTGAAGGCTTTGTCCATATGTGCCTTCTCTCTTGGTTGCATTAGAGATTTTGCACCCTAGATTCAATTTTACCAATAGTGTATAAGCCGCTGTCTGTGATCCTAAAGAGGTTCTTGCTCTAAAATATGATTATCGTTATGGAGTATTGTCGGTGGGAATATTTTTAAGGTTTCACTTACAATTTTGAAATATATATCTTTCATTATTAAGAAATCTAAAAAAAACGCAGTATTCTTTCTATATAATCAATTCTGATAATTTTGATTTATCAGAATAGTTTACACTTATGATACTGTAACATTTAACCCAGTACTAAACTTTGTGGGGTGAGTTCACTTGCGTAATACTCGAAAGTTCTCAGATTGCTTCCAATGGTTTATTTTTAACACTCTCTATACGACCTTCTGTTGTAATACAACTGTCACAATTTGTCACATTGACTATTGCGTTTCAGTACTATCGACTTATGTCTCCAATTGTCTGATCCAATAACTGACTTTGTCCCGTGATCGTCACGGCTTTATATATCTAAATCATAACATGACATTCATCGAGAATTTTCTATGATTATCTAGACGCACATAAAAATGTTCTAGAGGCTTGTCAAACTGACAATATTGTGACAAAGTGTACCTCACACATAATTTCTGAAACGCTCGAGAATAAATCTACCAAGTCTAGAACTAATTATTGAACTATACATGAAACAACTATAGCAAATAAGGAATTAGAACAGATACAAACTAAAAGAAATAATAACAGTAAGTACATGATAAACTATCCACGTTACACTCCCCCTTTTCAGCTTTGATCAAACTTCACCTCAGTTCCTTTGAACCACTTTCATTTTACTGCGTAGAGATTTCTGAATTCTATATACCACGTCGTTTATCCTCTTCATAACAGTATATAGTTCCTACCATTGTTTGTCGAACTTTGGAAAACGACCATTTTGTGTTTGTGGATTGTACAACCACACTTTATCACCAGATTTAAATAGTCCCGTTTCTGCACGAATATCATATCGGGTCTTCCTTTGATCAGTAGAAATCATCAACTGTTTCCTAACAATATGATGTATTTCCTCGAGTCTTCGCCTCAAACTCTGAATGTAGGCATCTACAGATGTGGGAGGTTCGCTTTATGAACCAAACAAGATGTCAGATGGAAGTTCTAGATTTCTACCAAGCACAATGTCAGTTGGGGATTCTTTGGTCGATTCATGAGTCGAAGATCTATAGGCCAGTAGGAAGAGCGGTATACACTTATCCCAGTTTGTTTGGTGTTCGTTGATTGCTGATCTCAAATATTTTTTCAATTTTATGTTAAAACCAGTCGTCTACGTCAGCACGACTTCCTACCCAGTAGAAGCTCACTCTGATCTTCGATAAAGTTTTATTGATACCTAAATGGCCACCACTTGCTCCACAATTAATCTCTTGAACTACTTGTGCAATTCTTTTCCGTGGAAGAATTATTTGCAAATGAACAGTGTTACCATCAATACTTTCCCATTTTCTTTTCAAAACTTTGTCATCTATTATTAAAGATTCCCAAAGTGACCAGTACCTTTTTATCACAGGTGACAAATCTGATATAGATCTTGCTCCATCCATTTTCCACCTCATAACTGGTTTAATATCATTATCATCCAGTTGGTCTTGCTTAAGTACTTCCGAACTCCAGTTTGGGTCGCCATTTATCAAAGTACGTTTGACTTTAAGAATTTCTGGCAAATTGTTTTCAAGACTTGAACAGTTTTTACAGCCTTCTATACAAGGCCGTCTTGACACTGCATCAGCGTTTCTCTGGTTAATACCAGGACGATGTTCAATTTTGAAGTCATATTTTTATTATTCATTCATTCATATTCCAGATAGATACCCTGTTCGTCATTTACATGATTTCACTCACTGTATCCATGGTTGCACAGTGTTTTCAGTTATCGACTTGGTTAGGGCTTACACCATAGAATTAATACTCCTAGAAGGCTATTATATAAGAGTATATAAGCAGATCTACTCACGAAGAAAGAGAGACAACAAATCCATGTATTAGAAAGAAATGATAGGGTTTAGAGACTATTGCGCGTGTGTCAAAGAATGATTATAGGACGGCATGTCAAACGGTACCTACAGAGGTCAATAAAAAAGTTTTCTTTTCACACTGAAATATTATTTTTTATTTTTTAAACTATAATACTTTTCCATTTTGTTAAACAATGGTTATATGCTAACATGATAAAAAAATCGCCACTTTTGTATATTTACCTGGAAGATAAATATTACAAAATATATATGCCTATATATGTATATATTGTAACGTTTAACCCTGTGCTAAACGTTGTGGGGTGAGTTCACTTGCGTAAGACCCAAAATTCGCAGATTGCTTCCAATGATTTATTTTCAAACACACTGTACACGGCTCTCTGTTGTAGTACAACTGTCACTACTTGTCACTTTGACTATCGCGTTCCAACTACATTCGAGTTATGTCTCCAACTGACTGATACAATAAACTGACCCTGTTCCGTGAACGTCACGGCTTTATATATCTGAATCATGATATGACATTCATCGAAAATGTTCTATGATTATCTAGACGCACATAATTAATGTTCTAGATCCTTGTCAAACTGACAATAGTATGACAAATTGTACCTCACAAATTGTTTCTGGAATAAATCTACTATAATTCTAGAACTACATAATGAAATATACATGCAATAACTATTGTGAGCAAGGAATCAGAACAAATACAAACTAAAAGAAATAATAATAGTAAGTACATGATAAACTACCCACGTAACACTGCCCCCTTCTTAGCTTTAATGTCACCTCAGTCCCTTTGTACAGTGAAAGTCTGTCGATATGAACCATTTTCATTTTACTGCGTGGAGATTTCTGAATTCTATATATCACATCGTTTATCCTCTTCATAATGGTATATGGTCCCTCCCATTGTTTGTCAAACTTTGGAGAACGACCTTTTCGTGTTTGTGGATTGTACAACCACACTTTATCTCCAATTTTAAATTGTCCGGTTTCTGCACGAATATCATATCGGGCCTTCATTCGATCACTAGAAATCTTCAACTGTTTTCTAACCAGATTGTGTATTTCCTCGAGTCTTCGCCTCAAACTCTGAATGTAGGCATCTACAGATGTGGGAGGTTCGCTTGGTGAACCAAACAAGATGTCAGACGGAAGTTTCAGATTTCTACCAAGCACAATGCCAGCTGGGGATTCTTTGGTCGATTCAAGAGTGGAAGATCTATAGGCCAGTAGGAAGAGCGGTATACACTTATCCCAGTTTGTGTGGTATTCATTGATTGCTGACCTCAAATAATTTTTTAGTGTTCTGTTAAATCTCTCTACCATTCCATCGGATTGTGGATGCAGTGGAGTTGCACGAGTTTTCTTAATCCCCATTAGGTTACACACACTCTGAAAGATTTCCGACTCAAAATTTCGACCTTGGTCCGAGTGAATCTCTAACGGCACACCAAACCGACTTATCCAATGTTCAATTAGGGCATCAGCCATTGTTTTTGCCCCGTGATTTGGAATGGCGACTACCTCTGGCTATTTACTGAAATAATCCATGATGACCAAGAGATATTTATTTCTAGAGCTGCTTATTGGAAATGGCCCCGTAATATCGATGGCTATTCGCTTAAATGGGGCACCCACATTGTACTGCTGCATCCTATGGCGGGTTCTGGTATTTGGGCCTTTACTGGTAAAGCAGGTATCGCATCGCCGACACCAGTCCTCTACGTCAGCACGGCTTCATAACCAGTAGAACCTCTCTCTAATCTTCGATAAAGTTTTATTGATACCTAAATGGCCACCACTTGCTCCACAATGAATCTCTTGTAGTACTTGTTTAATTCTTTTCCGTGGAAGCATGATTTGCAAATGAACAGTCTTACCATCATTACTTTCCCATTTTCTTTTTAAAACGTCATCATCAATTACTAAATATTCCCAAAGTGACCAGTATCCTTTTATGACAGGAGACAAATCTGATATCTCCTGCCAAGTAGGTCTTGTGTCAAGAAGTATCGGAGAATGAGAATCGATACAAAATGCAAAATATATGTAAAATAATCATAGGCAACACTGCAAAGAAAGTTTCATTGGTATTCTGTGGTACTGTGGTTACCGGCAACGAGCAAGTAAGCCAAGTGTTAATGGCGGACTCAGCCACAAGTGATTTTGAGTTCTCTTTTATTGTAATGAAGATTAAATAGTTTATAGCATAGCACATCATTCTAGTTATTCTTATTAACAATGGTTATGGGCCCAGTAGGCTAGCAGCAGAGATTGATGTGTTTATGAAATAATAAAGTGTAGTCGTAAAACGTTGTAAGTTAAAAAAAATGGCGAATGGTACAATGATGGAAAACAAGCATGGAATAATTCCGTTTTGTGGGGTAGGATTCGATAATTGGAAGTTTAGACTAACATCTGTGTTGAAAGCGATGGATCTGGAAGATGCTCTTAAAGAGGTGGCAGAAAGTGATAGAAATCAGTCGTGGCAAAAATGAATAATAAGGCATGTATAGTAATTATACAGAGTGTGTCTGACACACACTTAGAGTATGTTAAGGACTCGGACATAGCCTTTGAAATGATAAGTAAATTGGAAGGAATATTCAACAAAAAGGGTACGTGTTCTAAGTTTTACCTATTAAAAGAATTGATATCTATTAAATATAATAGTAACACAGATTTGCAAGAACATTTTTCTAAGTGTGACAGAATATTTAGAGAACTGAAAAGCTTAAGAAGCAAGTTTGATGGCTCCGATATGTCATGTTTGTTGTTAATATTAATGCCCAATGAATTTGAGAGTGTAGTTACGGCTATTAGAACTCTTTCTGAAAATGATCTAAAGCTGGAATTTGTTAAGAGCAGGTTATTAGAGTTTAATTTAAATAAAAACTTAAGCAGAAATCCAAAAAGTATTAGAGAAGTACCTGCCTCCTTTACTGCTGTTCCAAAACAAATCAAATGTTTTAAATGCAATAAAATAGGCCATGTACAAAGAGTCTGTGGAATAAAATGTAATAACTGTGGTAAATTTGGGCACAAATCATTTCAATGCAAAAATAAAAGGGAAAACAGAGATAGAAATAGGGCTAATTATGCAGAGAATCAGAATATAGGCGAGCAATCAAATATTAGTCAGTCAGCAGCTGTGGATCAGGTGGACAGAGAAGAGGAAGTAGCTTTTTGTGCTACACTAGATACTTCTAGCGAGATTAAACTGACAGAGTGGTATGCAGATTCTGGTGCCACCCATCACTACATAAACTGTGAAGATTTGATGGTGAATAAAAGAAGATTTGCAGAACCTCGGTTAATTCAGCTTGCCGCTGAGGGCAAGTTTATGAAAGCAGTCTGTGAAGGTGATTTGGAAGCAGTCAGCGCAGTGGGAGATAAAAAGGTACCTATTGTTTTGAAAAATGTGTTATGTGTTTACGAGTTAATCTATTGTCTATATCTACTATTGAAAAAGTTGGTTTTCAAATTGTTTGTAAAGATAGTAGAATTATAATTCAAAAAGACAAACATGTGTTTGCTGAGAGTAATCGTGTTAATAATTTATACAACATTATTTTTGGTCATTGCAGTTTGGAGTATGCAAGTTTAGCAGTAAATAATAGAGATAAAGAAATCTGGCATCTTAGATATGGACATTTAAATTATGAGTCATTATCATAATTAAAAAAAATGAATTTAGTTAATGGTCTGGAATTTGCACACTCAAAATCTGATATGAAGATTTGTGATGTTTGTGTTAAAAGCAAACAAAAATGTTTACCTTATCGTTCTAAGACATCAAGAACAAGCAGAGTATTGGAACTAATTCATACAGATGTGTGTGGACCAATTACTCCTTGTTCTCGAAATGAAAATTTGTATTTTGTCACATTTGTTGACGATTATTCCAGATTTGTTATGGTATTTGTGATTAAACATAAAAATGAAGTTTTAAAGTGTTTAAAGGAATATGAGGCTAGGGTAACATCTCTATTCTGTGGAAAGAAAATTGCCAAGATAAAATGCGACAATGGGGGGGAGTATACCTCTAAATCTTTTCTAGATTTTTGTTCTGAGAAGGGAATTGAAATACGGTACATACCTCCCTATACCCCTCAACTCAATGGCGTAGCGGAAAGGTTGAACCAAACTTTAATGAATAAAGCGAGATCAATGATTATGCAGGCTAATTTAAGTAGAATTTTTTGGGAAGATGCTGTGCTTACAGCGGCATATATTATAAATAGAACTCAATCTAGCTTATTTCAAACTAAAACCCCTTATGAGTTATTCTATAATAAAAAGCCGTGTGTATCTAACATGAGAGTGTTTGGATGCGTTGCTTATGCCAGGGTTCCTGATTGTTTAAGAAAAAAACTGGATGATAAAGGAAAAACGTGTAGGTTCATGGGTTATACTGAAAATGGATATCGATTATGGCAAATAGATGAAAATAAAATGATTCATAGTAGGAATGTAATTTTTGATGAAAGAAATTTTTTGAATAAGTGTAGTAGAGAAGTAGAGGTAGATATTGATAGTGAAATTGACAATATTGAACCAGATGAGATAGAAGTAGGTTTAGAAAGAGATAGGTTAACCAAGAGTGAGAAAATAGGAGAAAGAGAAACGGTGAATGAAAGACGTAGAAGACAAATCAAGCTACCATCAAGGTTTGATGATTATGAGGTTGATGTAAGTTGTTTGGCACTTCTGAGTGAGTTAACGGATATCCCAAGTCGTATAAGGATGCAAAAGAAAGGTCAGATTGGGATTGCTGGAAAAGTGCTATTAATGAGGAGCTAAATGCATTAGAAATAAACAGCACTTGGGAGTTAGTCGAGAGACCTGAGAATGAAGAAATTATTAGCAATAGGTGGGTGTTCAGGGTTAAAAAGAATGATGAGGGTAAGAGGTTATTTAAAGCTCGTTTAGTGGCTAGAGGTTTTGAGCAACATAATTTTGGGGAATTTGGAAAAATACATGCACCAGTTGCGAAGCTAACTACTTTAAGAATTTTACTCTCGTTTTGTCATTGTTTTAATCTAAATCTTGAACAACTTGATGTGAAAAATGCGTTTCTGCATAGTAAGTTAAATGAAAAATTTTTTAAGGAGATTCCAGAAGGGCTTAATGATACTAAAGTTAATAAAAGTAAAGTTTGTTTACTTAAAAGGGCAATTTATGGTTTAAAGCAGGCTCCGAGGGCTTGGAACGAGAAATTCAACGACTTCATGGTGAGTTTACAGTTCAAGCGTTCGAGGTCTGATTACTGCCTTTATAGTTTTCTAAATCAGAACGTGAGATGTTACTTGCTGCTCTATGTGGACGACATTTTACTGGCATGTAATGATTCTGTTTTTCTTTCACATGTAAAAGGAAAATTATATGAAAACTTCAGAATTAAAAAATGTATTACTGACAATTTTGATGTTTTGGGTATTAAAATTCACAAAGATGATGATAATAAAATAATAACAATAGATCAGAGCTTAGCGATTAAAAGTTTAGTTAAAAAATATAAAGTACAAAACTGTAAAAATACTAAAACACCTATTGAGAAGAATTTAAATTTAAAACGAATGTCTAATACTGATGCTAAAACAAAGCTGCCTTTTAAAGAACTTTTGGGAAGCCTTATGTATATCATGCTTGGTACAAGGCCAGACATATGTTTTGGTATTAGTTATTATGGACAGTTTCAAGATTGCGCTTCAGATGAACACTTTAAACATCTATTAAGAGTATTAAAGTATTTGAAGTGTACTAGTGATTATAAACTATGTTTTAAATATGCTGATGTTTTTAAGTTAGTTGGATACAGTGATGCCGATTGGGCGAATGACGTTTCTGATCGTAAATCTATAAGTGGATATTGTTTTAAGCTTAGTAATAATCTTATTTCTTGGTGTTCTAAGAAACAGCCTTTTGTTACACTTTCAAGTACTGAGTCGGAGTTCGTAGCAGTTTGTATATCCTCATGTGAACTAACTTACATTAAAAATTTGCTTCTGAGTATGGAAATTATTTTGCCTTTACCAGTTTACGAGGATAATCAAAGCGCTATGAAATTACTTGATAATTTTGAGAATAATAAGCGTTGTAAACATATCGACGTTAAATTTCATTTTGTATTGGACTTAATTAATAAAGGAATATTGCATATAGACTATATACGTACTAACGACCAAATAGCTGATGTGTTTACAAAGGCTTTGGGTACTGAAAATTTTTTAAAGTTTGTAAAGTTGTGAAATCTTTGTTGAATGTATATTTTGTAATTTTGAGACGGGGTGTCAAGAAGTATCGGAGAATCGATACAAAATGCAAAATATATGTAAAATAATTATAGGCAACACTGCAAAGAAAGTTTCATTGGTATTCTGTGGTACTGTGGTTACCGGCAACGAGCAAGTAAGCCAAGTGTTAATGGCGGACTCAGCCACAAGTGATTTTGAGTTCTCTTTTATTGTAATGTTACAGTATCTAGGATAAATTCTCCTTCTCTCTGGGGATAAGCTAGAACAATAGAAGAGCACAAAGCACCTTTCAGATATTCGAAAGCATTCTGACATTCTGGAGTCCAATTGTAAGGTCTTTCCTTCTCAGTTAGTCGATGCAATCGACGGGCAATAGTAGCAAAATTCTTTACGAACCGTCTGTAATATGGACAGGCCAATTATGAACCACTTCTGTCTTTTCCGGATCTGTTCTTACACCATTTGCGGATATTATGTGTCCCAAATACTTCACTTCAGTTCTTAGGAAAGCACATTTCTCGGGATTAAGTTTAAGATTTGCTTGTGAGAATCGTTGAAATAACTCTTCTAGATTTTTCAAGTGTGCCTCAAATGTTTCACTGAAAACGATTACATCATCAAGGTATACTAAACATTTCTTTCCAATGAGTCCACGTAGTACTCTTTCCATAAATCTCTCAAAAGTCGCTGGAGCGTTGCACAATCCGAATGGCATTACAGTGAATTGCCATAGACCAGTATTGGCTGAGAATGCTGTCTTTTCTTTATCCTCAGGATGCATTTCGACTTGCCAATATCCACTTTTCAAGTCCAATGTAGAAAAACATTTCGCTCCTGACAACCAATCCAGTGTATCGTCTATTCTGGGAAGAGGATAACTCTCTTTTTTTGTGATTTCATTTAATTTTCTATAATCAACACAAAACCTAGTCGAACCATCTTTTTTGTGACTAAGAGCACCGGTGACAACCAAGGACTGTTCGAAGGTTCAATTACCTTTTGTTTCCTCATGTTATCTATTAGTAAGTATTTCCATTTCATTTTGCTTTACTAATGGTACACTTCTTGGAATTTGTTTTATTGGTTGTTGGTTGCCTGTGTTAATGCGATGTTGTACCATATTAGTTCGCCCTAGATCTGTTTCCGAAAAAGAAAATAGTTCTTTGTATTTCTCCCATAAATCACCAAATTTCGCCTTCCGTTGGTTAGGAAGTTGAGAAATGATTCTCTCTTTCAACTCTCTTCCTTTCTGGCACATGGTTTTCCCTTGACTGCTCGAGATTTTGACAGATACTATAGGTTCCGCACAGGCAATTACTTCATTTTTCATTAAAACTCTAGGTTCTTCGGACAGATTTGAAACTCTCACCTTAATTGGATGCTCACTTGATGGATTTATTAATGCGTTTTCTATAATCATTTCCTTTGGCAGACATTCTGGATTACTTTCCAGTACCAGTGCCTCCTTGCACTTAGAACCTTCTATTTTAACATGGATGAGATTGTCAGACCATCCAGGTATCGTAATTGTCCTGTTTACCTTAATTTTTCTTATTCTAGATTCAGATGTTGACATATACATCTCTTATTCATTAACTTTGAGTTTTTCGGTCTTGGAGGTTCAGATTGAAGTCAAATTTATTCATGATGTCTAGCCCAAATAAAACTTCGTCCAAAATCTCGGCAACAAATACTTTATGACTGAATTTTGATTTTCCCAGCTGAATATCTGTGAGTACCAATGACGGGTATTGTCACTCCATTTGCAGTTTCAAGTATATAACTTCTATTGGGATGGTCAATTTTGCAAGCTGGAATAACATCAGCTTGCACAATGGAAGAACATGAACCAGTATCAATAAAAATATTACAATCCTGACCGCATATTCTTCCTTTCACAACTAAGCTGGATTCTTAATGACTCAGTCGGGAAATTTTGATTTTTAATGATGTTGGGGCTTGGTTGGAGTAAGCCAGTCTTCGCCCCGCAAAACTGGCTAACTGGAGTTTTCCTGCACATTGTTATTTTGAGGCTGTTGACAATTCTTCTTTATATGTCCTTCTTGTCCACAATTCCAACACAAAGTCTTAGTTCTTTGTTCATTTGTTTGCCCATCTAATTTTTGTAACATTTTAATAATGTGCTTTATGGAGTTACCATTGCCATACGACTTCTCTTGGGTTGAATTGACCCATCGTGTCTGTCGCAGTCTGAGATGACTTCTGGACGCCTGTTTAACAGCTTCGTATTCAAGTGCACGTGCAAGGGCATCTTCAATTCTTGTAGGACTACTTAACCGAAGGGCTTGTTGCATTTCAATATCTCTTATACCATCAATGTATGTTTGTACTGTTAACCTATCAAGAAAGTCTTTTGGTGCTGTAGGATATGCCAGTCGAACGAGCCGGGCAATATCAATTTCATATTGTTGTAGTGTTTCTCCAGACCTTTGCTGTTTTTCTTTAACTGTGCTTGGTAAACTTGTTGTAGATGTTGGTCACAGTAACGCATTTCAAGTTGATCCACTAAAATCTCATACGAATGTTCTCTGCCAGTTAGGGCATTTAAGATTTCCAATGCATCACCACGTAGAGCCAAGATCAATACGTGGCTTTCTCTTCATCTGACCAACCACTAGCCAAAGCAGCAGCATAAAATTGCTTTTTATATGTAAACCAAGACTGTTTACCATCGAATTTTGGGGCTTCAATTTTTACTGGATTAACTTCACCATTTTGAATTTCATTGGACGATCTTCTCAGAGGCACTTCAGCTTTCGTTTGCAACATCTTTTCTTCTATTAATTGAAATTTTTGACCAAACTTTCTCTAATTTCTGTTCAACTTCTTCTTGAACTTTCTCTAATTTTTGGTCAACTTTCTCTAGTTTCTGGTCAACTTCCTGTTTATCTTCTTGTCGCAATCTTTCTTGTTCTTCTAAGATTTGTCTTATTTTTGTTTGTTCTTATTCTAAAATTTGTCTTATTTTTGCTTGATCTTCCTGCCTAATTCTTTCTTGTTCTTGTCTACTCTTTTCTTGATTTTCTAGGAATTGATTCATTTTTGTTTGGTCTTCCTGTCTAATTCTTTCTCGTTCTTCTTTTTCTTGTTGTCTTATTCTTTCTTGTTCTTCTTTTTCTTGTTGTCTAATTCTTTCTTGTTCTTCTTTTTCTTGTTGTCTAATTCTTTCTTGTTCTTCTTTATTATTTTTCAAGAACTCCATTATTTCTGCAAAATTTGCTATTTCGTCGTAATCTTTGGATCTGGTATTCACCATATATTCTCAGCAAAATGCGAAGATCCCTTTTTCTGACACTAATTGTAACGTTTAACCCTGTGCTAAACGTTGTGGGGTGAGTTCACTTGCGTAAGACTCAAAATTCGCAGATTGCTTCCAATGATTTATTTTCAGACACACTGCACACGGCTTTCTGTTGTAGTACAACTGTCACTACTTGTCACTTTGACTATCGTGTTCCAACTACTTTCGAGTTATGTCTCCAACGACCTGAATTATGTCCCCATCCTCTGGACCATCCACAGAAGAAGAAATGCTGATTCTGCTTTTATCATTTTAATATAAATATATGCCTTCAGCATGCCTTTAGTCAGTCAGTTGTTAATATTCATGTAGTAAACATCATATTTTTGTAGAAATAATAATTTTATGTTAATAAATACTTTTTAAAAAGGCAACTTCGAGTATCGAATATATAATTCCTGTCAAAAACTTTCCAATATGGCGTCTGTGGGCAAACAATGTTATTGTCCCGTATGATAGTGTAGAATTTAAACCTTTTTAAAGTGTATTGTTAGCTTATTTTGTGACTGATCTTTAGATATTTTTTATTTTATTGACTTTACAAGTGTTTTTTGAATCAAAAATTCCACAAATGTGTCATGTAGTTGATTGTGGCAGTCGTTCGAACAGGGATGATGTGAGGTTGCTCTCAGTGCACACCGTTTTAAACTTTGAATTTGTTACTGACAAAAACGAACTATCTACGCAACGAAGGTTACTCTGGATAGCCGCAATTAAACGAGATAATCTAACGGAGTCTAAACTAGAAAAACCAGAGGATCTGCAGCAGGCATTTTATTACAGGTAAGAAACATTCGATTAAGGCTTATTCTTGAGAAGAGTTTTTCACGGTAAATGTTAATTATGAGAAGTTTGCCATCATGTGGCCATTATATTAGTTGATATTTCATTATTTTGTATTAACTTTTGACAAACCTGCTGCTTTAGAGAACCAAAATCATCCTGACTGGGTTCCATCTCAAAATATGGGCCACAAATCCCAAAAAGTTGAAAGAAAGCCTGACGATGTTCGAAGAATAGAGATTGATCAAAAGAAGGCTTAAAGGTGGTAAGGTGAGTATTTGAATAGAAACTGCATTTGATTTACGAGTTGATTTATTAAAATTTACAGGATTCCCAGTATGAAAAGTATTTACATATTTCGCTGCAAATAGGATAGCACCCACATGGCTACAAACTTCGCTGTTTCCAACCATACATGTACAGTGTGCCGTGCTCACACTTCTTTGAATGTTTTACCTGAAAAAATGTATATATAAGCTTATTTAAAGTCTGTTACTGTGTATAAAACTTTGAAATATTGATTAAAATTGTTTTATCTAATCTATGATTACGACTCCCTAAAGTTCACGAATTATTTAGTTTTTACAAATATTAGATGATTCCCTATCAAACAACTTTAAGTTTTGGTCTTCTGCACAATTGAAGACACCTATATCAATAGAGCCCATAATCAATAAAGTTTACAAGTAGGAAAAGCAACTTTGTAATTAAAGAAAAAATGTCAAAGATCAATTAAAAATAGTACTGTATACTTATTTTAAATGAAAACTACCTATACAATCTTAATAAATTAATAAAAAAAACTTACTTTTTCAATTAAAACGTGAGAATTGTTCAGTACAACTGCCCCTGCATCTAAAACAAAGCCAGACTCAAAGTACTTAAATGATTCTAGCTTTTGTAGGCTTCATCTGATCATTGCTGTTATAACTATGTGTTGAAACTAAATATGTAGCTATATCCATATGTAACTGGCGGAACTGCTTGGCTGGAATAGTTTATATCATGCACATTTATTGTAAAAGGGTCCACATCATTTGTAAGTTTTAATTTTAGAAGATATCTGTAAAAAAATAGACAGATGGCAACTGGGCATTCTTTTAAACTTACCGTTCAGCCACATCCGGATTTTCCTGCATAATGTCTTTACATATTCACTATACATTTTAAAAAGTATTTCACACCAAAATAAACTGTAATTAACTCGAAAAAACTTTAAATAAACTCAAAAACGTCCACAATCTAATGCTATACTTTGAAACTGTTTGCCCACAGACGCCATATTGGATCACGTGGTTTGGATTGCCTAATTGACTGATACAGTACAGTGACCCTGTTCCGTGATCGTCACGGCTTTATATATCTGAATCATGATATGACATTCATCGAGAATGTTCTATGATTATCTAGACGCACATAATTAATGTTATAGATCCTTGTCAAACTGTCAATAGTATGACAAATTGTACGTCACAAATTGTTTCTGGAAGGATCGAGAATAAATCTACTATAATTCTAGAACTACATAATGAAAAATACATGCAATAACTATTGTGAGCAAGGAATCAGAACAAATACAAACTGAAAGAAATAATAACAGTAAGTACATGATAAACTACCCACGTAACAATATTATTTATAAACATAAATCAGGTACCCTTACTGGATCGTTTTACTACCGATACCGGTTTTTATGGGGTTTAAGCCAGTTTATTAAAAACTAAATACTTTTGTTATACTGGTTTAGAAAATAAAGATATTTCCAAAATATTTAATTTTAATATCAGCTAATATTTAAATTTTGTCAAGTCAATTTAGATATAGTTGAACTAAAGTACTTAAAATTGATAACAAATGTTCAATCAAATAATAACTACTTTTGTCCTGTTGAGGATAATAATATAAAATAAAACATTAAAAATCCCGACGTTGTGTAGATTATTTCTTTATTAATATTAGGTAAATTTCTTTTACAAATGTACCTATTGCGATCTTTCACTCTTTTAAATTTCGAAGAAAAATTAACAGCATGTTGTTTTTTATAAATGTTTTAACGGTCGCCATTTTGAAACTACTTACTCTATAAAATTATTTGAACTTGATACTTCCAAAACTGCGACCTCAATCGTGTTAACAAATTTCGTATTATCTCATATATATATATATATATATATATATATATATATATATATATATATATATATATATATATATATATATATATATATAAACAAAAAGTTTTTTAGACTTACTTATAGACCTAAACATGCTGTTTAATTTTTTTGGAAATTCAAAATTGCGAACAACCACAACAGGTACATTTCTATAAGAAATTTACCTAAAAATAACATTAACACCAAAAAAAAATAATTAATTTGAAACATAACGTCTAATCGATGGCATCTTCCTCTAATTCTATTTTACCACAGAAAACAATTTATATCACCGGTATAAAAATAATAATCAAAAAGGCTGTTCGAGCAGTAGTTTGGGACGGTTTGATAACTGTTTAAATTGCGCATGTGTGGTTTGAAACACTGTCCAAGTGCTTTGGGATTTTGTTGCTCGAACACCAAACTGCAGTTTGCAAACTACCCCTTCCACTATCTTAAAATTTCGTCGTCATAGACCAAATGACTATGCCGATAGATATGTTTCATGACCAAAGATAAGAGAGAACATCAATGAAAGACTGATGGACAAAACACAAAGCCAGGGTTTAGTTTAGGACTGTGGTAGTGTTCTCTGAAAAAGATTTCTCCAACAACAGAGAACACTATACTCTAAGAAGAAGAAGACGCTTCAACTGCGCCTGTCTCAAACTGAGTCCGGACTAGTTTGGAAATTGTCAAACTACTGCTCGAAAATCTTACTAGTAGTTGGGAATAAATTATTTCATCGTAAATTGAAGTGCGCAGGCGTCTGACGGTTTGGGACTGGTTTGAACCGCTGCCAGTAAAGTGCAGATTGATTTATTAGAAGAAAAAGCGAACTGGATTACTTGAAAATACAAGCTGTGTATTTTATTATGAGGTATCAAAGGTCGAATGGATGTACTCGAAGGTAAATTGGTAAATCCAGGTACGACAAGAATTTGTCAGACTTTAATCAGGCTAATAGTAGTGTTTTACTAATTATGACTGTTAATATGATACAAGGTTAGGTTAGGTTAGAAAAAGTTATGCATTTTTCAACTTCGCGAGAAGGTTGGCTAGAACTACACAGAATATACGATGGCAATGTCGAGGATAAGACGTATGATATATGTATGCAATTTTTTAGTTACATAAGACAAGAAGATAATGATATTGCTACACACACTTCAACGCTGAAAAATCTGTGGAATAATCTCCAAAAAGAAATCCTCAAAGACAAGACAACTGAAGAAATTACATGCAAGTGCGACTTACCCGAAATTCTCCTAATTTGCAAGATTCTAGAGACGTTACCTCCTGAATTTTTCTCATTTAAATCTACCTGGATCTTAATGTCAAGAAAGGAAAGAACTATAGACAATTTAACAAATCAACTCTGTGCTTATGAGAAAGCTTCAAATAAAAGGAAAACAAAGCGACAAGTAAAAGAGTTAATTTTAATTTTACCTGTAATTATTGCAAATTAAAAGGTCACAGAGTAGTACGAGATTGTTCAATATGGAAAGCAAGTGGTAAGCCACCAAAGCCAGAAAAACAGAACAAAGATAAAGTGAATAAAATAATGAATTCCTTACTGGCTGTGTCAAGTGATGTCATGTTCTGTGAGAGTGATAAGAATATTTGGTATATCGATAATAGTGCCACGAATCATATCAGCAACCAAAGTGAATGGTTTGAAAGCTATGAACCATTTGACAATCAACACCAAGTTATTGCCGCAAACGGTCACGTAGTAGCAGCTCTGGGACATGGTACCATTAGAGTAGAAATCTTCGTAAATGGCAAGAAGAATGAGTTTATACTCAGAAATGCATGCTATGTACCTGGTATGAAGAAAAATTTGTTTTCCACGCTGTCAGCTCAAGACAGGAATTCCAAAAGTCAGTTTGTTTCGATGGCGGACCAATGTAAATTTATCTTATCAGGAAAAACTATTTTAGTAGGATATAGAAAATACTTAGGAGGCTTATACAAGTTGAATATAAGAACCATAAAGCCCGATTTTCCTTAAGAAGTAAATCTAGTAAGCAGAGAAATTATGTTACAGTTATATCATGAACGATTTGGACACCAAAATAAGACATGTCAAGAAGGTTTTGAAACCTGAACTTGGAATAGACGTTAGCCTCGACAGTGAACTACGTGAAGGCTGTGTATATGGGAAAGCTCATGTATTAAAATTTGGTACTAGAGAACGAGCCAAAACACCAGGTGAGCTTATACATACGGATGTTTGTGGGTCTTTTGACAAGTCAATGTCTGGTTATTGCTATTATGTTTTATTCAAAGATGACTTTAGCAGGTTCCGTTCCGTCTACTTCATAAAGCACAAATCGAAAGTGGCAGAAAAACTGGCATTAGTTTTAGCTGAAATTAAAGCTGCAAAATATAGTACATCGCAGCTTTTGTCAGACAATGGTGGTGAATTTGACAACAACCAGGTTAGAAAAATTTGAGGTCATCATGGAGTAAGATAGAGTTTAATTATGCCTTATACACCTCAACAGACCGGTTGTTGTGAAAGAGAACATCGAACTGTCGTAGAGACTGCAAGAGCTTTAATGCATGCTAGAGAAAGACTTTTTGAAGCAATTTTGGGCAGAGATGGTGAACACTGCTGAATATATTCTAAACAGAACGGGTCATTCAGGCGTAGAAGATAGATCTCCTTTTGAAATTTGGCTAAGTCTAATCTAAAACACCTCAGAGTTATAGGTAGTACTTGCTATGCTCATGTTCATAAAAGCAAACGAAAGAAAATGGACAAAAAGGATGTGAAGGGTATATTCTTAGGTTATGAAAACGATGATCGATACCGAATTTGGTCTACAGAAAGAAAACTTGTTAGATCTAAAGACATCACATTTATGATTTTAAACCGTTAGAAACTTCAAAACAAGCAGAAAATAGTGGTTTTCCTTTTTTACAACTTAAACTTGATTTTATGAGCCAAAAGACGGAAGAACCAGCAAATTCATCAAACAATGCAGTTGAAGATAAAGTAGAACAAAAGGAGTTCCAAGAGGAATATCAAATTTATTACGATATCGATCAAAACCTGGAGATAAGAGACCCGACACCAGCTGAAAATGAGCCCAACATAGTGGAAGACCCAATAGAGATTAGATGTCAATTAAGACAGAGATCAACGATAAGAAAACCGGGACGTTTTGAAGATTATGTTATGTCGGTTGCTGCAGAAATTAGTGAAACAAAAGAACCGCTAAGCTACAAGGAATCTATTACTTGCAAGGACCGAGAAAACTGGATTTTGGCTATGAACAAAGAAATACAATCACTTGGGAAATGTAGAATTTACCTCAAGGAAAGAAGGCAATTCCCTGCAAGTGGATTTACAAACTAAAGACCAATCCAGATGGAACCATTGACAAGTATAAAGCTAGACTAGTCATCAAGGGGTATTCGCAAAGAAAAGGTGATTATTGTGATCAAACATATAGTCCAGTAGTTAAAGGTCGGACGTTTGTACCGCTTTTCTCTATGGCAAATTAAGCGAAGAGGTGTATATGAAGCAACCAGAAGGGTACGAGAATGCAAGTGACATGGTGTGCAAACTTCAGCGAATTCTTCATGGATTGAAACAAGCACCAAGATGCTGGAACCAAAGATTTAGCGAGTACATAGAAATAAAGTAATAGTAATAGAATTTCATAACTTAATCAGATAGGCCTTGGACTAAAATTAAGTTGTCAGTTTGATAATTAAATAATCAATCGTAGATATACATTAAACGACTGAACTCAAGCAATGGCAAATTAATGAGATAAAAACAGAAAATAATTGAATAAATTTAACAATCTTAAATAAACGTTATAAATATTCAAAGTGGTTACCATTGACATTTATACATAAGTAGACACGTCTAATAAATGATGTTTTCGTATTTGGTAGCATCCCAGTCAGTCAGTGGGGGGCTGCTGGTATACAGTAGATACCTATCTTTGACATAGCCCCACAAGAAAAAATCACAAGGTGTGAGATCAGGTGATCTAGGAGGAAATGAAACTGGTCATCCTAAACCAATCCACCTTGCTCTGTAGACTCTTGTCGGTAGAAGAGTGTTCTGACTAGTCTCGCCCAAAACATAAATCATGTCATTTAATTCTTCTTGAATAAAATTCATGTTTATGTTTTAACATTTTTTATGCTGTTGTAGTATTTGCCGATAAGAAATGTAAAAATTGTTGTTGACAATCAAACTGACGAATTAATTTCTATTGTCATTCACTCCAAGACTGTGATTTATGAAATTCTATTGAATAATTACAAAATCGTTAATATTTCTGAAAAATCATTATGAGGCCTAGGTAAATGTCCTATTTGAAAAAAAATAGTTATAGCCACGTTATAGCTGATTTTATCAAAACTTTATACAAATGTCTTGAGCACACTGGCCCCGGTATCATGTAAAATTTAGCAACTAGTTGCAATCGCGTTATTGTTACAGTGTTGCCAAAGTCTATTAGACATTGTCTATAAAATATTGGATTTAGAAGAGAAAATAGCAATTTCATTGAGAACATGATTTAAAGTAATTTATTATTCAAAAATACATGCAAACAACCCCCCACTTTGGTACTTTTCACATCAGTTTAGGCTCAAGACTAACAGTGCGACAACACTGTACCAAATTGACGTTTTGACCGCGACGATCGCACAATCGTCGCGGTCGCGTTGCAATTGCTAATTAGGTACATGATAACCCCGCATTAAAATTTCAATTCTTAATCTTAATTAACCTCAGATATAAGTATGAATTTTTAAATTAAGCTATTTATCTGTCAAAATTTTCGGAAAATAATCAAGAAATATCTCATTAAATATTAGCTATAGGTAATCATAAAGTCATATTAATAAGCTGACATTATTTTTCCATTTTGATCTGAAAAATAAATTTAAGTTATACACATTCAATAAGAAAAAACAAAGTTGTGTACCTACAGTTCCAACTATTTAGAATTACCCGGTACAATTGAAAATTTTTCATAACTTAAAATGTATTAGGTAATCAACAGCGGGCCGCATCTAATAATAAAAAAAGCTATATAGTCTGATCTGAACCAAAAGTAAAAATCAAGAAAAGTTATGCACGAGTAGGCGATGTTAGAAAAAATATAGGTACCTACCTATGGCAAAGATTAATAATAATTAATTATTGCCTCTGGGTTCGCGAGCATAATTATAATAAGACATAACAATTATTAGTTTTATTATATTAACGCACAATAAGATAACTTTCTTTTTTGAATTTTAAGTAGATGATTTATTTTTATTTCGATTTAATGCAATTCTTGTTTTTTAATAGAAAATTGTCGTCTGAATTATATTAATCAAAACAAGAAGAATGTCAACATGTTGTAATCTACATTCTTAAAGTAATAAATGATAGGTATCTAACATAGCTATTTTGACAAGTCCAATCCAATGCGCTCAAGAAAGGCTTAATAAAGTCTTACAACTTTATCTACTTCGAGTGCTATCTACCTATTTCAACTTTATTCTTGTAGCAGAGATGTATTCTAATCTTTGCCTGTATCCCTCCCCACTCCTCCTTCTCAACTCCAGCAGATTGAATCTGGCTCCACCCACAGCGTACGAAAACGTCTAATTCCTGATCGCTCTGCCATATTTTATTAAATAGATGCATTAAATGTGATGAATTTTATCGGAACACGCACTGTCATAAGGATTGCAGTCCTATATACGTCTCTGTTCTCTGGTATTGCTTTACCAACTGCCATAGCACGTCTGCTCTACTCACCAATAGAGTGCGCTAGGAATGTTTTCTTTGTGGGGTGGTGCCGGTGGCTTTAATGTTAAGTTATTCCGTTGCTTCCCCACTTTATTTGAAATAACGTAACGAAGAACTTTGAAATACTTTATTCCTCAACTAATTATAAATCGTGTACAGTCTGTTCATTTCTACCGAGCGTCGAGAGCATCAAAACTTCACTGACTCCTCTCTCCTCTTCTTTTTTCCTCGAGATCTCTGCAGCGTTGCCAACTGGTATCAAACAGACCCCATACAGCAGCGTTGCCAACTGGTGTCTGTAGGGAAGAAACCCCACATCTTCGTTGCGCCACATTAAATTTGACATAGCTCATAAAAAATGTCTACGGACAGTACAGTCCAGTTCTATATAACTCGATACCAGAGAGAACATACAATAAATGTTATCTCTGCTCGATACCCAGCGTATATTATATTATGTTTGTATAGTCGCCTCGGGAAACCTCCACATATTCTTTACACCAACATTGACTCTGCAAGCAAAATTCGATCAACTTGTCGCAATAGTAAACTCTGATAAACCTTCAATCATACTGATTTCTGAATCGTGGTTAAAGCCTCATATTCCTGATTCCCTTGTTGCTTTGCGTGGATACACAATATATCTGACCGTCTCGGTACTCGGTAGAAGAGGAGGTGGAGTCTGTATTTATGTAAATGACTCCGTTATTTCAAAATTTAGTTTGAAAATTGTACCTATTACTACGCCTTCAGTGGAAAATGTAATGCATATTATTAGAAAACACAGTCGTGGAAATTTTAGTTGGTTGCTTCTATCGCTCTCCAAATACTGTGTGTGAAAATGATGTCATTCTATTGCAATCTCTCTCAGACTTACCATCTTCCTATGAAAATATGATTATTGCTGGTAATTTCAATTTTAACGATTTGGATTGGCCAAATTGCACACCCCACATTGAAGCTTCAAGAAATTTCTCAGACTTCATCCATAACTCTCATCTACATTAAGTGATTACTGAGCCTACTAGATTCAGAATTGGTCAGCACCCATCCAAATTAGATTTAGTTATTAATTCAGATGCTGATCTCATATCTGATCCAGAAATTATGCCACCCCTTTGCCGCTCAGATCTTTCTATCATTGGTTTCCAAGTTCAACTCCAAGAGGCTTTATAGATTTTAGAAGCTTGAACCAAGATTTATACTTAGTCAACTGGAACGCTTATCTATCATCTGACTCGATAGAAAATAACTGGTTTTCTTTCCTTGATATCTGTAGGACGCTCATTAAAAAGCATACTTACATTAAAAACTCTGTAACATATCCATTGCAACCCTGGATTATTCCATCTATAGACAAACTAATAAGAAGAAAAACATCACTGTGGCAAAAATACAGACCATCAAAATTACTCGAAGACTTCGAAACACATAGAAGATTCTCGAATTTCCTGAAAATTCAGATTGACCATGCCTGCAAATTGTATGAGGCAGATATTATAGAAAGTAAAAACACAAAACGTCTTCATAAATATATTAGGTCTCGTATAAACATTAAAATAGCCTTTCCACAAATCCGGAATAGCAATGGTGAAGTAACAAAAACTGAGGTAGCCAACATTTTTGCAGAAACTTTCTAGTCATTCACCGAAAAACCACATGAACAAATCCCCGATCAAAGCATCCCCGAGTCTGAGATTGAGCTTACAAATGTTACGTTTTCTGCTCTCGTTTTCGAGAAACTAACAGCATTAAATAAACAAAAATCTCCAGGTCCAGATGATTTCAGTCCAACCCTCCTCAAAGAGTGGCTATCTCTTTATCCACCCACTCCTTTTGCTAAGTTGATGCAACAATCTTTTGAATCTGCCCAACTCTGAAGTCTGACTTCAATCGTTGTGAAAATTATGGAATCAATTATTGCTGTTAGGATGAAACCTTTTCTTGAAGATAATAATATTATTCCAAAGGAACAACATGGTTTTGTGAAAGGAAGATCAGTGGAAACAAACCTATTATGTTGCCTGAATGAGTGGACTGCAGAACTAGATAAAGGAGGATGAGTTGACGTCATTTACCTAAACTTCGGCAAAGCGATTTATAAAGTTCCCCGGAAAAGATTAATAAGAGAGCTTAAACAAGTTGGAATACGTGGAGATTTAGTTCAATGGATAACAGCATTTTTAACAGACAGAACTTTTGTGGTCAAAGTTGCGTCTGGCGAGAGCCACGACATCAGTCCTGAGTGGAATGCCTCAAGGATCGGTCCTGGGGCCTATCCTGTTCAACGTATATATGTCAGACCTGAGATATATAATACAATCTTGTATTGCTATTTACCCGGATGATACTAAAATATATGGCAGCCCAGTCTTAAACTATATCCAATTGCAAAACGATCTCAATAGGATTTTTAAGTGGTGTACAGACTATGGCTGCTTCCATTGAATGTGCTTAAATGTACAGTGCTCCATTTGAGGAGAAATAATCCTCTCTTCAATTATTATATCAGCGGTGCTTTATTAAAATTTTCTGAATCCCACTCGGACCTCGGAGTAATTGTGAATTCATGTTTGTTATGGTCTGAACAAGTTGAGCAGCAATGTAAGAAAGCCAAAAGGATGTAATTTCTCCTAAACAAAGTGTTCCACTCTCTTGATAATAGAACTCTCGTACTTTTACATAAGAGTATAACACATATGTCAGACCAATTCTGAAATTTGCAAATTCAGTTTGGTCCCCATTTCCCACTCGTAACGTACAAATGCTGGAGAATGTTCAAAGACGCATAACTAGATTACCCTATGAAAGATATCGGCCATCATATGAAGACCGTCTAGAAGCAATGAACCTTACAACGTTGACACAAAGACGTACCAGAGGCGATTTAATTACAAAGCCCTGAGTGATGAGAACTCGCAAGCAATCAAAAACCTCTACACAATCATTGAGGACGATCGTCTAAGAGGACATCCCAGAAAACTAAGAAAGTAAATGTTTCGATCGAATAGTCGCAAGATCACTTTTTATTCAGTTTACTTCAAATCTATTTTGTTGAGATTATTCTTCTAATATTTAGTTTCTTATGATGTTTAAATTCTATACATTTTGTTTCTGTTATACAGAACCTCTAATTTTAATTTTAAGAAATTGTACTTAAATAAAGTTATATAGGATTTTATCCTCAACTCTAATCCACTGTGTCGTGTCTTTATTTAAACTCCTTGGTAGTCTAGATCACTTTTATTTACAACTATGTACAGTATTGCCTTAACTATAATTTACTTGAATTAGTATACAAGTTCTGTTCATCGTGGACCACGTCAACCTCCGCGCTTCGCCTTGTCTTTTCCTGTCTTGTCTACACAGAACACCAATGTCACGTCCTATGCACTCTTGTCACTTTAAGGCTACGATCACACTACACCTCCCTTCTTTTATAATAAAACATTTTTTATTTAATACTATACATTATTAAAAATTATACAACGTTTTGGTCTACCCTTGGGCTTATTAACATGAGTCAATTTGGGAGAGGCTTGCTTTTGTTCGAGTCTTTGATAAGGAATTTTATATTTCTTTCAAATACACTACCACTATCTAATTTTACAATGTATGTTCTTGGTTTTTGTAACTTGTTCAAAATCTTACCAGATTGCCAAGTTCTGTCTGAATTCTGAACTCACTCACTTTGTCATCAACATTATTTTTTTTGAAATTTCTCGTGTTTTTATCGAAATTACTTTTTTGTTTATCTTGTCTGATTTTAAGGAAATCCACAATTCTATCTTTTCCTTCCTTTTTACCAAACAAATTTAATTTCGGAAGTAAACTGTTCACTTCCCTATTGAACATTAATGTGGCTGGTGAAGATGTATGGTAATCTATAGGGGTAGTTCGATATTCTAATAGACACAAATAAGGATCTTTGTTGTCATAGTCAGCTTTTTTCATAATGTTCTTGAAAGACTGAATAGCACGCTCAACCATTCCGTTTGATTGAGGAAAAGAAGGACTTAATGTTGAATGTTCAATGTCCCACGCATCAACAATTTTTTTTTAAATACTCTGAGCTGAAGTTATTTCCATTATCCGAACGGATTTTTGATGGGATGTCATGGGTGGCAAATATTCATTTTGATGCATTAACTGTATAAAAACTGTCTAACTTTTTTAAAGGTCTTGTCTCAATGAATTTTGAAAAATAGTCAATTACTAAAAGAAATTTTTTTCCTCTAAACTGATACACATCGGTACCAACACATTCCCAAACAACGGTCGGAATTTTAGAAGGAATCAGTGGTTCACTTGGATTTGAACTCCTGAAGTTCAAACATGTAACGCAATTGCTTACAAGGTTTTCATTATCTGCATTATTGTTAGGCCAATACAGACACTCTCTTGCTCTGAGCTGGCATTTTACTACACCTAGATGATTACAATGAATCAATTCAAGTATTTCCCCTCTCATTGAAAAAGGAACAATGACTTTATGACCTTTGAAAAGCAAATCATTTATACTTATTATTTCTTCTCTGTGAGTCCAATATTTTTGTAACTCTGCTGATAAATTTTGTTTGCTTTCTGGCCAGCCTTGTTTTACTAATTTCAGCAATTCAACCAATACTTCATCTTTTAACGTTTCTTTTTGAATTTTTCTTTTGACACTGGAATAGTTCTTTCAATTATGTCTACTTGAGCTTCAATTTCATCTAGTGTTAATTTATCTGATTCATTCACTTCAGTTATATAATTTCTAGAAAGATAGTCAGCTAAAATAAGCTCGGTTCCTTTTTTATAGGTGATTTCAATATCATACATTTACAATTTTATCAACATTCTTTGTAGTCGAAGAGGTGCATTTATTAATGGTTTTTTATAAATTGACATAAGTGGCTTGTGATCATTTTCAGCAATGATTTTTATTTTCAAAAAGGTATTGGTGAAATCTGGTGCATCCGAACACTACCAGCGGCCATCTCTTTCTCAATTTGAGTATAACCCTTTTCAGTTTCTGTTAAAGCCCTCGAGCTGTAAATTACAGGTAGGCCCTCTTGCAAAAAACTACTCCATTTTGGGACGCATCGACAGATACTGTAATTGGTTTATTGGTGTCTGAGAACCGGAGTTGTACACAGCTTTCTTAATAGTGTTAAAAGCATTTGTGTGATTTTGATCCCATTGAAATACATTTTTCTTATTAAGAAGTTCCCTTAATTTTGTGTTTTTTTCAGACAGACCTTGTAGAAACTTTGACACGTCAGTTACAAGCCCCAAAAACTTTTCAATATCTTTTTTACAGTTTGGTAGGGGTACATTTAAAATACTCTTAATTTTATCTTGGTCAACTTTCACTCTTGAGCCTGTTATTAAATGTCCTACAAATTTGACCTCTTTCAAGTTGAATTGACATTTATATTTATTGAATTTTACATTGACGTCTCTGGCCCTTTCAAGAACTTTTCTTAAATTTAAATCATGCTCTTGTTGGGTTTTCCCATAAACAAGAAGATCATCAACATAACATAAATTTCCAGGTATATTTTCAAAAATTTGTTTGAAATGTTTGTAAAAAATTTCTGGAGCGTTAATGATCCAAAAAGGAAGCCTTTTGAAAATATACCTGCCAAATGGGCTTGCAAAAGTACAGAGTTTACTTATATTATGGTCCAATGGTATTTGATAGAAGCCCATATTCGCATCCAAAATTGAGAATACAGTTGCCTCAGCTAATTCAGCTAGCAAGTCCTCCACTGTGGGCTTTTGAAAAAAATATCTTTTAACAAATATGAATCTTTCCTGATGGCTTTCTAACAACTACCAAAGGATGACACCAATCGGTAGGTTCATTAATTTTTTCAATGATGCCCATTTTTTCTAACTTATCCAATTCTTGTTTCAGATTATCTTTGATAGAATGTGGTATTTTTCTTGCATTAAATGTTACAGGAACAGAGTTTTATGTTCCCCATTTTTAATTGATCCAACCCCTTCAAAAACATCTTTGAAATCTTGTAGTACATTTTTTGAATTTATTTCATACACAGTTTCAAAATTAAGATCATGTTTTTCTGCTTTACTTATTACTCTACAGTTTAAAATACACATGCCTAGATTTTTTATTCTGGACCCATTATAATTCAGTAACTTAACATCAGCCTTTTCTAGTTTGCGCAAGTGAAAAGGAATTTTATCAAATAAATGTTTTGGGATAATACTGGCTTGTGCCCCCGTATCTAATTTAAATTTCAAGTACACATTGGGTTTTTCACTTATCTGTAGTATCGTAGACCAATCCTCTTGAATCTCTTCCTGCAATTCAACTGAACCAATGAAAAATTCTTCCGCTTTACTCTGACCATGAACCTCCTTTATTTGTTTGTTTCGGCACATCTTTGTAAAATTGTTTTTATTCTTATATTTGAAGCATTCCACATCATAAGCTGGACATTCATTTAATTTATGTAATTTTCCACATCTGGTACATTTGGCTATGAATTTACTTCTATCACCTTGCTTTCGACTGGAATCCTGGATTGATTTGGGCATTTCGTTTTTCCCTTGTTTATTTACTTCTTTTCTCAGAACTTCGTAACTTTATTTACCTGAACCATTTCACTGGTGAGGTTTTTCAATTGGGATTTGGTAGATTCTGACGACCTGTACATGTCAATGCATTTATTTAGATTTAATTTGGGTTCCCCGAGTAATTTCTCTCTCAGCTGGTTATTTTCAATGCCACACAAAATTCTGTCCTTGATAAGAGAGTCCTTCAATTTATCGAATTCACATGTAGCTGCCAATTACTTTAGCTCCGTCACATAAGCGTTCGAATTTTTCACCTGGAAGTTGGTTTCTTATGAAGAATTTATGCCTCTCGAATGTAACATTAATTTTAGGCAGAAAATATGCGTGAGATTTGTCAATTAGAGCTTCGAATTTGTTCACTTCCTTGGAGTTTATTTCGAAGGTATTGTATACCTCAATTCCATCAGGCCCCATGCAATGTAATAGTAAATTATACTTTCTTTTCTCGTCGGCTTCCAGTCCTGCCGCACTAATATATATTTCGAAAGCTTTTTTGAATTTTGGCCACGTATTGGCGGCACACCCTTCATTGATATTGAAGCATGGTGGTTTGAAATCCATTGCAGACGCTCCATGTCGTGTCTTTATTTAAACTCCTTGGTAGTTCGGATCACTTTTATTTACAACTATGTACAGTTTACCTTAACTATAATTTACTTGAATTAGTATACAAGTTCTGTTCATCGTGGACCACGTCAACCTCCGCGCTTCGCATTGTCTCCCCCTGTCACTTGTCTACACAGAACACCAATTTCACGTCGTATGCACTCTTGTCACTTTAAGGCTACGATCACACTACACACAGTAATACAAATATAGAAATCTCCTACCTACCAGCAGAGACAAGTCTCTGCTACTAGACAAATGTTCAAGCTATGTATCACCATAGAACAATACTGCGGTGTTGTAGGCACAGGATATTACAGGAGGCATTTTGCACATCAGTGTTAGTTAATGAATTTATATAAATATATAATATATAAATAAGATAGGGCCCAACACAGTGCCTTGTGAGACACCTATGAAGCGATCACTAGTAATACTTCCAACCTTTAATATCTGTGTTTTCTTATGGATATAGCTCTTGAAGATATATAACGCTGTGCCTCACCCCACAGGAGTTTAACACGTCAAGGAGTTTATTATGGGAAAAACTTCTTTCAAGTTCTTCGAATGATTTTCCTACCACGATCACGTCGTCAAAGTACACTAGACAGGTTTCGTATGTCAATCCTTTTGAAACCACCATTAGCCTCTAAAATGTGGCTGGTGCTTTGCAAAGTGTGTAATCAAGGTGTCATCTATTCGCAGTAACGAATTACAATCTTTCTTGGTAACTGAATTTAGAAGTCAATAACTAATTAGACACAGAATTTCGTAGACCATTATTTTCCATCTCAAGTAGGTACTACTGGCGAGGTCAATGGGCTGTTCGATGGCACATTGACTCCTTTCTTACCCATATCGTTATTTTCTCAGCTTCATCTCTCGTGTCGGCTGTTGTATATTAGGCTGAGAGTTCCCCGCATTTATCTTATGAGTTACCCTTACCTGTTCTTCCATCGCGAATATATCCTGAAATTCTATAAGCATAGCTCTTTGTCATCTAATAGCTGAATTCATAGTCCGTCCCAGGGCATGTGCACTCTAATAGGAAAAAGATGAACTAGCAGTATTTATCGCCACCTGTCCCGGAATTCTCGAAGCATCATAAATTACTATAGGAAGTATGTCACAAAGTAAACAAGAGATGGCTATATTTTTGAAGTCTATCAGTTTTGTCTAGTTTGCTCCGTATGTAGTTTATTTATTGTTAATCACGCCATATTATTTTGAATTGTGTTTATGTGTGTTAGATGTGCGAAATAAGTGATATTAACATTGAAATGCCTCATGAGTATTCAGTGCCTCGTTGTAAAAGTGAACATCCTCGAATGGAATGGGTTTCCACGAAAATCAGGAGATTCAGCGGACCTAGATGTCAAAAATTCCATATAAGTACCTAAGTTTGCGTAAACATATCCAAAGAAGATGTTTTACTAGAAAAGTTGCAATAACATGGCCAACATTATACTTGCTCTGTAAGTTCTTCGTATAAAATGTTGGTATCTAATATTATGTTTCTCATTTTGGATCATTGAAATTACAGATTGCTGATGACTGGAGAGCGACAGTTTCTCCGAATTTCTAGAGGACATCTCAGGAAGATTTCTTAAATTTCATGAAATTTTTAAAGGTGAGCAACTATTTAATCTGAATAGATAACGAGTCTAGAAAGTTTCGTTCAGAACATTGACTATAATTAATCGTGTGAGAATCTCTTTGATATAATTCAATTTCTTCCAGAACCTATACTGTTCGTTCAAGACCAGAGAGCTTAGAAGTGAGCCTACCAATAATTGTCAACAGACATCTCCTGCCTCCGAAAATCTATTAAAAAGCATGTTTGAGTGAGAGCATGCTGGCTCACTAGTGCTATCAACCAATACGGAACCTGTTGAATTATTTGGTTAGTTATTAATTGGTATTGATCATAACTCAACTTATTGTCAAAATTTAGATAACATAAGAGTATACCAATTTTTTGAAATTTTTCTTTTTAGAAGAAAGAGTTATTGAGTCAGTTGGTGAAGGGAAGAGCCTCTCATCTCCACCAAAAGATCTCGAAGGCAACGGACAGGCAGGGCCATCATCCAAGCATCATAATACATTGTTGATCTTCTATACAGGTAGCAAGTTTAAAATCCCGTAAAATATACGGTGGCACCATAATATTAAATAATATCAGATTATGAATTGATCTGTGATTAATAAAATAGCAACTCATTGAACACTTTTCAAGGATTTTACTTCCATGAAAACAAGTATAATCATCATTTATATTTCGTTTCTCAAATCTGGTCAAATAATAATCAGATATTCGAAGCTTCACACACTATGCCTGGGAAAATATGAGGCATTTTGAAAATAAACCAACGATTATTTCAGTATGTTTTACTACAATAATAGATATTTTTGTTTGAAAGTGTGTACAGGTTTGTTTATTTAATTTTGTCTATTATGGTATTCTAAAAATTTGTTTGTGACTGAAAATTGTTGTGGTGAGGTTTACATTGATTTTTGTTAATACGCTGTGAATTTGTACTTATGTTAAATAAGGTAAAGGATTATTATGGATATTTTCATTGTCTATTTGTTGCTAGTTAGATATATTTCTTATAATGGTTAGGATATATTTAGTTTGATTGTTCAAATATAGTCACTGATGTTACAAAAACATCACGTCAGAAAAATGCAAGTAAAGTATCTACTGCATTGTGCTGAAAAACTGAAACTTCCCGTTCATATTCGATTTGCACTTATTCTTCAAGATGATTCCAAATTAACGACTAACGATACTTTTGTAAATTATTTAGTAACGAATTCACACTGGTTCACATTTTTCGCTACTTATACAGCTTTAGTATTTTGTCAAACATGCATGGTAGAAAGACAACATACGGATAAATAATAACTATAAAATGAATTAAAAGATCATTACAGCGTCTGAATATGGTAGTTTCACAATTTTATTCTCCATTCACAATCTTTATAAAAATATTTTTTTCATATTTTCTATATTGTACTTTAGAAGGATAACATGTTTGTATTTATGAGAATGTAGAGAATGTCAGATTATTGATATGTATAATTATCTTATAAATAAAAGGTTATAAAAATTCGTTGTTTGATTTTGTCATTAGATTATACTTTAATATTTCTTAGATCATGTTATCAATTAGTTTCTGGATTTCTTATTAAAGCTTATCAATAAAATGTAGTCTTCTTAAGAATTCCTTGAAATTGATTGAAAATATGATTTAAGGAATAATACAAATCCCTAATTTTCAAGAAAAATAAAGGATTATATTTCAAATTTACCGCCACCATATTTCATTGTCAATTCAAAAAATCTGGGACAGATGGCGATAAAGAGGTACAATTTTTATATCATAGAGTAGCCTCTCTATATTTATTATTACTCTATGGTCCGTCCTTATCTTAAGTGCTGAGAAAGCTTTTATTGAGGGTTCCTCAATTTATAAAGACAGACTCATTTCAGAGTCAAATTCCTTCCAAAAGGAAGACATTTACTAGGAATTTTCTGTCTAATGGTAACATCGTTAATGACTAAATAGATTAGGCCCCGCGCCCCGTTCATTTCTCATTAGTGAGTTTAGTTATTCGTTGTTGGTAATAAAATTGATTTTTATAAATTGAACGGACATGTTCTCTAAAAAATATATATGGACAACTGAGTATGACGCTAAAATTTATGAAAATTGAGTGACAATTTTTGACACTGATGCTTGGCTGTTTCCACTCAAATCACCACTAACCACCTATGAGAATGTTTAATTATGTGATATAAATAGGTATAATATTGAAAATTTACAAACCTGAAAACTGCCTGTTGTATAAAACCGTCAAGTTATTAATAATGCATCAAGGAGGAAACAGGCAGACCTCGAAGGTTTAATTTCCTTAATTGGACATTGACCATAGGTAATATAAGATGTCGACAACAGCCCTTTTACTGAATCTGTACCTTTTTCTTCCATGTTGCGGATGTACATGATGGCCCATTAATAAAGGAAGCCGGCTATAACATGTTTTAGAGGTAAATCGGTCACCATATACCGTAGCCAACACGAATTTGAAAAATTCATATTTTCAAATTTCTGTTAATACAGATCGTTTGTGACGCGTTTGTTTTTTTGTGATTCAACATTCAGTGAGTTATTAGATTATTAAATAATTAACACCGATTAGCCAACACGTCTTTTCAATAGACCTTAAATTCTCTATTTTTTACTTAATTTATCAGAAATCGTTTGTGAAACACAAAGATAATTATGAATTGTGACTCTTTATTGTTTTAGAAAAATTTAAATTGATTTCAAAATTTGTACTGTTAAATCATCAATAAATATTTTTTTCTATGTAACGTCACAATACAAAATAATATTAAGTCTATTTGTGGTACAATTACTGCACAACTTCAAAAGTACCAGTACCTATAGAATTAATATTATTTTGTATTGTGACGTTCCATACACAAATTATTATATTTATTGATGATTGAACAGTGATGTATAGTTAGTTGCCTGCACCTACAAATCACTAAAACAATAAAGAGTCACAATTTTTGATAAATTGAGTAAAAGTAGAGAATGTGAGGTCTATTTTCAATATGTGTTTGCTAATCGGGGTTAATTATTTAACAATCTAATTACTCATTAAATGTTGATTCACAAAAAAAAACAAACGCGTCACAAACGATTCATAAACGATCTGTATCAACAGAAATTTGAAAAATTTAATTTTCAAAATTCGTGTTGGCTTTTCGGTATATAGTAAATCGTTCAAAAGAAAAAGCTGGAATATATTTATGTTTTTAAGTCTACTGCTAGATGGTGTACCTCACACCGCGAACTAGAAAACACTGTTTTAAACAAAATTATCCCAAGTTAACGTATATTGAAAATATTTTTTTGTAACCTACTAAGAATAAGTCAACTTTTTTTATTAAAGTTTTCTCTCTATCTTGTCAAATAAGGGGTGGCGAAAAGGGCAAATGTTGATTTGAAAAACTGAATAACTTTTTCTTGGTATGACCTATTATAAATAATTTTGTTTCATTCTAAAGCGCTTTTTTGAGCGCTTCTAAAATAATAACATTTTGAGTTTTATTTTTCGAGGCGGTAGATGGCGCTTTATGACTAAGTCGCAGATTTTCATGACTTTCTAGAAAATTTCAAATGCAATAGTATTTTTATTTTTCGTTAGGAAGAAAGGGCGTCAAAAATTAGTTACTGGTGAAAACCGCTACTCGCTATGATTATTCCTTGTAGACTTATTTGAAAATATATTTAAACCTTCATTTTTACGTAACAAAATTAGAGAACACTTTGAGTATCAGTAATTTTTATTAAAGTTACCTATATGTTATATAAATTGCTCTAACGATAACAAACATTTTCTAACACCTATCTCGCTCTAGATGGGGGAAATAACTTACAGTAAGGAAGAACAAACCTGAGCTAGCTGTGATGGGAATAAATAAAGAGATAAATAGCGACAACTTATATTTTGAAGGATACTACAGTTGTGACATACATTCAAAAAAAAAGAATGTCATAATAATGAGTACAGTACATTATAATCAGCAAATACGCGACAGAGATGATAAAAATCCACTAATTGATTATAATTCCACAAAAGCTGCAGTTGACCCACTGGATCAGCTGAATGGGACGTACACTATCAAGTGAAAAACAAATCGCTGGCCTATAATTTTTGACCGACTTCCCAAAAGGAGGAGGTATACAATTCGATTGTGTGCTTTTTTTTTTTTTTTTTTTTTTTTTTTTTTTTTTTTTTTTTTTTTTTTTTTGGTTTGTGCGCGCGTTTCATATAGTAAACGTACTCCGATTTTGATGATTTTTGATTCATTTGAAAGAGGAGGCTTGAGAAATGGTCCCATATTCATAAAAACGGGAATCCGACATCTCGTTCCCTACGAAAACCGCCCCCGAAGGGGGTGGAGGGGGCAAATTTTGTCGAAAATTGAAAATCTGCGTTGATATAATTAAAGATAGGACAATATCCGGAAACGTTTAAATGGAACATTTTTTCAAAGGAGTAACGGTTTTCGACATAGAGACATTTTAAACTCTCAAATATACCTATTTTCGCTATGTGGAGAGGGCGATTTCTGTCGAAAATTGAAAATCTGTTTGCAGTACATGAAAGACATAATTATTTGTAGCAACATTTATACTGAACATTTTCCCCTTAGAGTTACGGTTTTCGAGTAAAATCGGTGTTAAAATGGTAACAACTAAAATATTCAAGCGTATTTCCGCAGCGATGTACTGAGATCTCAATAATAACAACTACAAGCAAGGAATATACGTGGGTAATAGAATAAGTACTATCTTCATTGGTATTAGTGAACGTTCAACGATTTTCGTGACTAATGTTACACTCAAAAGTGTGAAATAAATATTTTTTACAAAAAATTGGACCGACTTTATTAGTTGGTGCACTGAAAAGTATAAAATAATATTAATTCTATTGGGGCTGGTACTTGTGAAGTTGGTGCCAAAAGTTACCAATCTACCTGCAACTGCACAACTTCAAAAGTAACAGCACCAATAGAATTAATATTATTTTATACTTTTCAGTGCACCAACTAATAAAGTCGGTCCAATTTTTTGTAAAAAATATTTATATTCTGTAATATCCTAGATACCAGAGCTTATAACGCGTTTGTCTTATGACGCGAAATAAATCCAGATTGGAATAAACATGTTTTATTTAGAAGAAGAATCTGTTTGGAACAATCAGACAAGCTATCGGTGAATCCATACATTTCTACAAGAAAGCATCTTCTTCGCACTAAGGAAGCTGCCGCCATCGTAACGAAAATTCAAGGACCTTTAGACGAAGAAATAGCTGCACCTATACCTGGGACCAGCAACAAAAACAAACGAGCTCGCTGCAAATTTTGTCCTCTAAAATGTGACAACAAAACCAATATTTCATTTTGTTAATTTTCTAAATATTTATGTGAAGCACATGTGACTTATTACTGTCCCGATTACAAGAATTAGTTTACCTATGTTAAAATAAATTAAATGTCTCTTATCTTCTTAGATGTTTGTATGTTTAATTTTATATTGTAACGTTATATTAAACGCACACTACCCTAGCTAGATCAAAAGAAATTAAGGTTGTGCGTTCAAAGTATCTCAATTAAAACAGATTAGCAACCCTTAACTGGATGGCGGGGTCAATTTTGACCCGGATGAAATTCTATCCTGAATTTGCGCAAAAACCTGAACTTTTGGCAACGCCGCCCTTAAGCTATTCTTTTCTGCCGGCAAATAGTACATTTTAGCACAGTATAAAGAACTATACAGTATTCCAACTCTCATGGAAAGGGTAAAACCGCGCATACCTAAGCGCGCATGTGGCGGCCATGTTTTAATCTTAAAACCTTGTGAATTCAGATGCGTACGAGTAGTATTTCTGCTGCTACACTATGTGCTAGTACAGTGACGTCCGTGAATTCTCTTTTGTATAATGATTGACCATATTATCATCTTGATTGTATTTTATAATAAGTAGGTACTATTTGTTTTTACAACATTTCGAATGGTGGAAATGTTTATGTTGCGAAGAATTGTAACAACAAGCGCTACAATTATGACTTCAGTTTTTTTGAGTTCCCAAAAGATAAAAACAGGTAACAACTTAAATGTACATTTATTTGTTGGTGTTATCGTGTCTATTAAAATTTTGAAGTTATTAAATATGATTTGTTTCTTTCTCAATGTGTGAAATCTGGTTAATATAAATGATTTTCTGGACAGATTGGAACGTGATGGGTGTTTACCTGCCTCATTCAAACTGTCTTCGGCACATTTTGAAAATAAGGCTTTTTTGAATGACTTCCAGGAATAATGGAACAGGGAATTGTGAAGGGAATACCAGTGTAGTGCTATATCAGTTAGTCAGACGTGCCCAAATGGTGAATATCCCCCAAAGAATTGAAAGAGCTTATCCGACGAGTGGGCAACTTACCGGAGGAGGTTCATGAGAGGCCCCGTGAAAAAGCTGCCAAGCGTGCAAGATGCTATATTTGTCCGCGCACTGATAACAAACATTCACTTGTATGGACTAAATGCAACAAACACAATGTCAAGAAGCACTGCGTTGCAATATTTCAATGTAGTAGATGTATGGATTAGATTTTAAAACCGTTTAAACAAGTTTGTTAGATTGTTAGTTAGAAATGATTTTTTTGTTTTATGTTTATTCTCAGGATTTGGAATGTTCTGAACAATAAATCATATTTTATTTTACGAATTTCTTTAATTTTTATTGTTGTTTATGGATTCCATGTACTTTTTAAAACGCCACTGTATATTTTGTGCTTAGTTCTATTTTAAATGATTTTTTTCACTTTGGTGGTAGGAGTAATAAACATATAATTTTTCTTTTCTTTGCGTATTTATTTTTTTCTTTTATACAATAAAAAAATTCTAGGTCAAAATTGACCCCGCCATACCTCATTGGTATATATTTTTCACTATACCAGTTAAGGGTTAATAGGTAAATGTCAGATCAATTAAACGGATTACATAACACTTAAAAGTAATCTTGAAACTAACATGCCGAAGAATAACCAATTCACTTCTGAAACAAATCGACTACACCAAAAGAAAAGATATCGATAAGTTGTAATAAATTATTTATTCTGTGGTTTTCCTATTTTTTTAACAGTTTGTCACAAAAATAACTAAAACAAATAGTAAAAAAATAATAAATACAATTCTAAATGCTAAAAAATAAAGTAAATTGAAAATTAGAAAGAATAAAAACACAAATAAAATTTTATCCTAGGTTTAAAAAATATAAAAATCTCAGGTTTCAAAGTAAAACTAAGTAAATATAACTAGTTACTCGTAGATCGGACAATCGTGGTCACGTACTGAGACCATTTCCGGGACGCTTACAAAAGTCCTACACTTTCCAAGTCCAATCAATAGAATAAAAAAAATTGCTACCATCAGTTTTAACAAAATCCTTCGTATCAACTGAAAAAAAAATCACTTGGAAAGGCAAACTACCAAATTAAAACCACCAAAATATTGAACTCCCATATTATACTGGGACAGGTATAAATTCGCTAAAGGAGCGGCTCGCTCCGGGAGTTCTCCTACCAATCACCCCCACAGTGACACAAGCAGGGTCCAACTCTCGCGCTTCACGAGGCGAAGGGCGTCTCTAGACTACCAATAAAAAGATTTTTTGCAACAAACGGCTCTGTTGTAGTAAACGTCCTCGGTTTAATACGGCCTTTCAAACAATAACGGCCCTCCGAACAACTCTATTAATTCCGGAACATGAAAATTTTGTCATCTTAAAAAATAACATAATAAAACATACCTTTAAATCAAGGGTTTTCTTCAACAATATTGAAAAGGCAGGAACTAAACGATACTGATACTTGGGCTTAAAATATTTACCAAGGCACCATCAATGAGATGGCTTCATCTTTTAAGATTTCCAAAATTCGTTCATTTCACTTCCGCTGTCGCCATACCTTCTGGCCAGCCAAAATTTTTCAAAAATCTCCTGTCTCTTCGCCAACGTCTTCAACCGACCTGGTATCACAGAACAAACTTTCAAAATCAGAACAAAAAGAATCAAGCTCTAACAAATTTATATTTTTCGATGGTTCCTCTAGGCGACTAGGCGCTCGCATCAATTAAACAAAAACGCCATTTCTGGAATGTAATATGAAGATGAGGTAAGTATTGTTTTATTTAATAAAATACGAAACACAGTTGTTTACAAGTTACAGGACTCAAAACCGTAGGTCCCATGTTCCATTCTACTATTCAAAGCAGCAAAAATCCAATGTAAAATAAACAAAAGCAGTAAATCACTTCACCCACGGCATTTTGTGTTCATCAAAATTTGAAAACATTAGGTATAATTTATTGAAATGAAAAATGATTCAAAAGAGTCGTATGAAAAGGTTATGAAACGACAGTAGCGTAGGGGAAAGTGTTGTACCTCGGACCGGTTTGTACCTTGGACCTTGGGTCAGTTTGTCTCTTACATTTGCGCACTGCAGATTTCGGTTTGTTCTCATATATATATATATATATATATATATATATATATATATATATATATATATATATATATATATATAATGTTTTATCTACCTACCTACCTACACTCTACACTTTTATTAGAACTATCGCGTGGTCATTTCATGGTAAGTAAATTTTATGTCTACGCTAACATCCGTTTTAGTCGTAGATAAACAATTTTGTTTATTATTGTCAGTGTATAAGTAAAGTTCAGGCTTCATAATTATGTAAGTATATTTTTTCTAAATGCATAACCTAAAATATTTGAAATTGTATTAGATTGTACCTCGGGTCACTGGTAAGTCGTGTACGTTGGACCGGACCAAGGTATATTTTTTTTACAAGTAAACATTATTTTGAACATTCGATGTAGATTATTAATATCTTAGACACTTTTTTTTGTTTCAGATATTTTTTAAGAACATGTCGCGAAGTAAATCAGGTGTCAAGAGACCCCGTATAAACTCTCAAGATCTAATTGCAGCAGCAAACAAATGCATAAATGGAGAATTATCAATTAGGGAAGCAGCAAAATGTTATAATATATCAAAAACCACCTTAATTAGGCACGTCTAGTCCTTCAGAAAATTAAAAGCAACGGAATTTTCATATAGAGTTGCCAACAATGTGAAACAAGTTTTTAGTAGAGGAGAGGAAATTGCATTAAAAACGTATCTACTTACTGCTGCTCGGCTGCATTACGGCTTGACAAAATAGGAAGTTCGTACTTTAGCATACCAGTATGCAGTTGCAAATGAAAAGACCTATCCCTTTCTTGGAACAAGCGAAAAATAGCTGGAAAGGAATGGCTTCGACAATTTCTTGGACGACACAAAGATCTATCACTTCGTAAGCCCGAAGCCACAAGTTTGGCCAGATCAACTTCGTTTAACGAGACAAACAAAAATTATAAGGAACTCTTGCCTCGTAGAATCTTTCAGGAAAAATTTGGAATTGTGATGAGTCCGGCCTAACGACTGTCCATGTGCCACCAAAAATTATAGGACCCAAGGGAATAAAACAAATTGGTCAAATGACCAGTGGTAAGCGTGGCCAAAATGTAACTTTGACAGCCTCAGTAATTATATTCCTCCAATGATGATATTTCCAAGGGTAAATTTTAAACCTTACGTGTTGCCCAATTGGAACTATAGGAAAAGCAAATCCGTCGGGCTGGTCAAATGAAAGTTTATTTCTGGAATATTTGGAACATTTTAAAAATCATGTAAAACCATGTGTTGAAGATCATATTACTTTAGATAATCACGACAGCCATGTGAATATCAATGCTATCGATCTGTAATATTAATGGCATTCACATGATAACGTTTCATCCGTACACTAGTCACAAAATGCAACCGCTTGATAGAACTGTTTTTGGGCCGATGAAATCTTGTTATAATACGGCATGCAATGAATGGATGATTATGAATCCTGGACAACCAACTACCATTTACGACATAGCTGAGCTTGTTGGTAAAGCATTTCCAAAAGCATTTACTGCATCAAATATCCAGAATGGTTTTAAAGTTAGTGGTATTTATCCCGTTAATGAAAATATCTTTGAGGAACATGAGTTTCTATCAGCATACGTAAATGATCGTCCCTTGAATGAATCTAATGAACCTCATGAGCAAGTTGACAATGAACAACCTAACGCAGAACAAGGTGAAATAGCTATTAATATGGACATCTATAATTCCTCTAGGTCAAGTAGTTTTCAAGCTGGATCTTCTGGGATTTCCATTACGCCTGCAATGCTAAGGCCCTATCCAAATGCACCAGCTCGCGAAAATAAGTCAGGAAGAGCAAAAGGAAAGTCACGAATACTTACTGACACTCCAGAAAAAGAAGAAATAAGAGCACTTAAAAAGGGCAAGTCTCGAATAGTGTCATTGGAGAAAGCGCAAGCAGTTACCAAGCAAATAGTGACCGTAGATACAGTGAAAAAACTTGCCAATAGAGTTGCTAAGTACGAGATGATTTCAAGTGATGAGGAAACATTAGAAGATATAGTAGCTAGGGAAGAGGAATCACTTAATGACGAAAAAATATATGAATTATCTGAAAGTGATGACATAAAAAAAGGGGATTTTGTTTTCGTGTGTCTGGCGGGGAAGAAATCATTTTCTTATTACGTTGCTGAAGTAATAAGTTGTGGAGAAAATAATGAGCTTAAATATTTACGGAGAATTTTGAATTCCAATAAGTTTATAAATGACTCGAATGAAACTTTTGATTTTTTGCGCTCTGACATTGTACGGAAGCTTCCACAGTCTCAAACAATAAGCGAAGGGTTTATTGTAAAATAGGTTTTTATATTAGCATTTTTGGAAAATAAAGTTTAAATTAAAGAAGATTTTGTTATTTTGTTCCTTTAATTACCATATTTATTATATTGTGTTGATGATTATAAGCAATCTTTAAGGACTTTTTATCAGTTTTTTATTTTCCTTATGACCGACCCAAGGTTTAACATATGGTGGTCCAAGGTACACTACTAGTTTGTACCTTGGGTCAACTTGCAAGGGCTAAAAAATATTTTTTTGAAATGAACTGGCAAAGCTTAACATTTTGAACGAATCAGTTTATGTAGCAAAATTTGTGTTACATCTAAGGCATTGATTAAACTATGCAAATTCTTATTCTGGACTTTATTATAAAAAAATATCCAAAAATTGACCCAAGGTACAATACCTTCCCCTACTGTACTTTTGGACCTTGACAAGCGAAAAATATGTGTGGTGGTGCCATAAAATAGATTATGTAGAAGGTGGATACCAGAGAGACAATCATTCGATACAGAATGTTTGGGTTGTCTATGACAGAATATTTAAGAAGAAGGGGTAACCATTTGAAATAATAAAATAAGATAATAAAAATTCACTTTATGCGGCATATCCATTCTATAGTTGGCCTGCAGCAATTTATATGCCGCAGAAGGTGAGTTTTTATTATCTTATTTTATTATTTCAAATGGTTATCCCTTCTTTTAAAATATCAAATAGGAACTCTTGGCGACGCTGCATCTTTCTTTCTGTTTGACGTATCATTTGATAAAAATCAGTGATGGCGAAAAACATATTTATGGAATTGTTTGTTAAAAATTTAAAACTTAAAATTATTTTTTCGGTTTTAATGATTACAGAGTATCCTATGTTAAGTGATTCACTGTTTTTGTTTGTTTTACATTGGATTTTTGCTGTCTTATACCCAATCTGGACCCCTGTTCGCTTCACCTTCCTGTAAGTATGTTTTTGTTGATAAAAAATTATATAAATCGATTTTTACAAAGGCGCTCGTGGATTTATGTTATATTCGGCATATACAGGCTGACTGGTAAGCGGACGTATTCCTTTGAGGAGGAGAAAGTACCTAGAGCTTAGTTGCTACCGATTAAATATTATTTACCTCTATACCATTCTTAACGGTCTTCGAGATATTTGCTTTTTTAAATTTTCAAGAAATTCCGTTCTTTGCGCAGCAAATATTTAAAATCAACAAAAATAATGGCCTTTCTAAATTATAGGCTGATACACATTCACAAAATATCAGCAGTGAAAATTATTAAAATACTAATGTTAACTATAAATTATTTCGGTTTAAACTCAACTTTCCTTTCCAAGATTCTAACTACTGGTTCCTTTATTCTCAAAAATTTTGAAAATATCATAATACATCAAAGGTACAAATTCTTGTAAAAGGTTCTTTATTTAATTGTCTTTAAATAAGGGACCTTATCTCAGAATTAGGTTTTTGTTTTATTATTAACTAAACAATTTTTATTTGCAACTACTGGTTTTATTTTCGTATTTATAAGAACTAAATCACACTGCACTCTATTTTGCATTTTTTCCTATCGCATTTTGATGTGATACTCGCCTAATAATAATTTATCAATATACCGTATTTATTTTTTAACATTTAGTTTCAGTTTATCGTTTTTTATCGTTTAGATCTAAACAATTCTGATCTTTGGCTTTTATTCACGGTATCTAAAATGGCAAGTTTAGTTATGCTAAATATGCTGACATTTTATTTATGTATGGTTTTTCTAATGGAAATTCAGCTGAAGCTCAACGAGAATATGTATGTCGCTTGCCAAATAGACGCAGTCCGCGTGTAAGTGTATTTGGTGCAACCTATCGTCGTATTTTTTCAGAATCAGGCAGTATTCAACGAGTAGAACCTGTAGAAGCTCCTCCTACAGACGTCAATATTGATGAAATTTTAAGAATACTTGAAGATGATCCAACTACAAGCACAAGAAAAAAATCCCGACAGCTGGATGTCTCACAATAGAAGGTCTGGTCAGTCTTTCACCGAAATGATCTTCACCCGATTCATTATACACCTGTGCAAGAACTAGTCGAGGTCGATCCAGCGCGCAAAGTCCAATTCTCCAGATTTATTCTGAATGCGGATGTTGATGCATGCTACATTTTTAACGAGAATTCTATAGAACGATGAATCAAAATTTAGTAGACAGGGAATAACAAATTTTCATAATTTTCACTATTGGACCGACAATAATCCCCATCTGAAGAAACAAATTAGTTTCAAAACAGATAGATTGGAAGAGGTGGGGCCATACCATGTCCTGCTAAAAGCCCCGATTCAACTCCGTTAGATTTTTATGTATGGGGGCACCTAAAAGAAATAGTATATGCAACATAGGTAAATACGCGTGAATAATCAATTGAAAGGATACGGAATGGAGCTGAAATATTGCGACAGAAATTTTCGAATCGAGTTGCCAGATCAGACATAAGAAAAAGGGCTCGTGTTTGCATAAGGAATAGAGATAGCCATTTTGAAAATGAATGGGTTATAAATTAAAATTATATCATTAATTTGATAAAGAAGTTTTTCCATTACATTTTGAGAATGTTGTTGCTTTTATTATAAGGTAGGGAACATTTTTTTGTAATTAGTGTTTTATTATATAAGGTTCCAGTTAAGTACTACTTTATTACACGAAAGACAGTACAGTCGGGAATACTTATATATATATATATATATATATATATATATATATATATATATATATATATATATATATATATATATATATATATATATATTATATTAGATTATATGATGACATAACTTCTATAACAGACATTGTTGCATGACCTATATTGTATAAACGGAATTTGATGACAATGCAATCTTGATATGCAACTCTGCAAGATACAGCACCGACAACAAAGTTGCAACCACCCATACTGTCTTTCCAGACACTTACGGTTGTAATAAGACATTTCAACAGCTTCACACAAATTGCAAACTCTACATTTTTTATAATATAAAGTACGAGCAAATTTCGCGCTCGAGATATAATATAATTATTTTCCTGTAACTTATGACTTTCAATAAATAAAGTGTAAAATTGTTTTTAAAAAGTAAATTTCAAATAAAAAGATATAAAAATGGCGCAGTCAGTAGGATACTCTCTACACGAATAGAACACGAGAATTCTAACTATTTGTGGTGATTTCCAAATCTTCAAGATTTCACAGTTCACGGAGGAAAGATCATCTCCCGCTGACGAATGAAGAATTTGCTCTAAGTACAGAGAATCATCACGTTTATTATTATTATTGTTGCAATTGATAATCGATTATTTCGGTTTTCCCAAATTGTTATTTTATATTGTATACCATTTCTATTGTCATAATCCCAAATTATATCACGCACCATGGTTGAAACAAGAAGCCAAGCCGGTGATTCAGACAATAACCAAAATCAAAACCCCATCCAACATGTAATAACTGAACCATACAAATTATCGGAGATTTTCTAAATCATTCCCGACGATGGAAATCAAATCATGCTCACAACATTTTTAAACGCTTGCAATACCGCTTTTCAAATGGCTGTAGGCGATCAGAAAAATCTGCTCGTTCTACATATAAAGAACAAACTTAGAGGTAGAGCCGCGGAATTAATTAATTCACGCAACCCAGATTCATCGGACGAAATCAAGTCACCCTTAGATGCTCACTTTGGCGACTCAAGGGATCTTACCGCTTTGATTCAAGATCTTCAAAGAATTAGACAGTTACCTGGTGAATCGCCCTTAACTTTCGTCGCGAGATTACAAACGCACGAGGCAAAAATTCATGCTTCCATCAGAAAGCAGAACCATCGAAAAGACAGCTCAAATTCAAGTTACTGATTCAATGGTACTTAACACCCTACTAACCGGCCTAGATCCGAAACTTGTACAAATAATCCGAGCTACTGACCCAACCGATATGCTTTAAGCAATAAATCGGATCCGTCGAGAGCTGCAATTATCTTATTTTAAACAACAAAAATATCAAAATAGAAATCAATTGTTAGTCAATATTAACAAACCAAACTTACATCCACAAATTAAACAATGTTCATATTGCAAACGGAACGGTCATACTTATAATGAGTATATTAGTAGGCAAAGTCAACATAATAGCCAGAATTTTCCAAGCATACCAAGACCGCAATTTCAACCAAATAATTCTAATACACAACCTTTTAGACCCCAATTCCAAAATCGACCCCAGTTTCAAAATCGACCACAATTTCAAGTACGACCACAACAAAACCAAATTCCCCAGAACAGACCATCGATAATTAGGTCAAACCCTAACTTTCATAGACCTTCAGCAATTCAACCAAATCCCAATTTTAATAATTCCCAAAATAGAGCACATCACTTGAACCCACAAGAGTATACACAACCAGAATATTATCAAAACGATTATTACGACCCAGCGTATCAATCATACGACCATAATTTCCACAGTGATTATAATAATTACGACAATGACTACAATTCCGACTATTCTAACACTTACGAACCATCATACTCTTGCGAAGAAATCCCCCAATCTTTACAACCTCAGGATTTTCAAACACCCCAAACACAAGACCAACCCCCAGGACACAATCTTATCCAAGATCCGATATCAGAGATTTCAACGAAAACCAGAAAACTGACTGACGGACGAGACACCACTAGAACACCACTTTGCGTAAAACAATTGTTAACTGTAAATTCGAGAAACTTATTTTATATTAAAGATGCAACAGATACATTTAAAATTTTGATAGATAGTGGAGCTGGAATTTCAATCTTTAAGCCAAACACTTGTAAAAATTATAAAAGACGACAAACAGAAAATATCGTAATTCAAGGAATAACAACTGAAAAGGTTCCTATAACCGAATCAGTACTCATACCTTTTGGCATAAACGACCCTCATAAAGTCTATATATGCAACTTAGATATCGACTTTGACGGTTTACTTTTCTTCAAAAATATGATTGTGTATTGGACATAAAAAATAAGCAACTCATTACAAACTTTAAAACCATACCTCTTTACCAAGTTAATAATGATAATTGTAGTGAAACGCAGAACACAATTCCCACGAATAAAATAACAATTCCACCCCGAACAGAACAAGTCTTCATACTTAAAACAAATAAGCTAGTTAACACACAGGCAGTGTTATTAAGGCAAGAAATCGAAAGAGTTTTCATTCCAAACTCTATAGTTAAGATAGATAAGAATGGAGAATTTCTTGTGCCAATCTTGAACGCCAATGCCATTGATAAGACTATCGTATTTTCTGAACTAGAATTCGATTTATACGAAGACGAAAGTAATTTCAGTATATGTAACATCAACACCAATACAGACTACGAACATACCGACAGACGATACGAAATTATGAATCAGCTTAGATTAGAACATCTCAACAACGAAGAGAAAGAAAACATCACTCAACTTTGTCTTGATTTTGAAGAAATATTCTATTTAGAAAACGACAATTTGACATTTATAACGAAGTTAAATATGACATAGAGACAAATAATTCTAAACCCATTTACATCAAGTCCTACCGCTATCCACATATACATAAGCAGGAAGTTAAATCCCAAATTTCCAAGATGTTAGAGCAAGGAATCATAAGACCATCCAATTCACCCTGGTCTTCCCCCATATGGGTTGTGCCCAAAAAAATGGACGCCTCCGGGAAACAGAAATGGAGAGTCGTAGTGGACTATAGGAAACTGAACGACGTGATAGTAGGTGACAAATACCCCCTCCCGAACATATCAGATCTCCTAGACCAACTTGGCAAATGGCAATATTTCACTACGCTCGATCTAGCATCGGGTTTCCACTTTCCACCCTAAGGATATTCCAAAAACAGCCTTTAATGTCGAGAATGGACACTTCGAATTTGAACTTAATTATTAAAAAAAGACATCACCTTCAATTTCAACTCAGAATGTTTAGAATCCTTTAACGAATTAAAACAAGCCCTTACTTCAAGCCCCATCTTATCGTACACAAAATCGAAGAACCTTTTATATTAACGACCTACGCTAGTGCCTTCGCGATTGGTTCAGTCCTTTCACAAGGTCCCCCTTTCAAAGATCCCCCAATCGCCTATGCGTCAAGAACTCTTTGCAAGTCTGAAACAAACTTTCCAACTATCGAATGAGAGCTTCTAGAGATAGTTTGGTCTGTAAAACACTTTAGACCATACCTTTATGGAAGAAAGTTCATTCTTATCACCGACCACAGACCCCTTACGTGGCTTTTCTCTATAAAAGACCCAGTTAGCCGATTAGCTCGTTGGCGACTTAAATTAGAGGAATACGACTACGAAATTCGCTATAAACCTGGTCGTATTAATAAAAACGCAGATGCATTATCTAGGATTAAAGTCAATCACATAAAAGAGTGCCTCAAATTTCAAGAAAGACTATCCCAATATTCTATACTTCCTACCAACGAAACAGACGACGAAGTCGACCAAACGATAGACATTTCTAACGAACGCATTTGCGAAGAATTTAAGACATATGTAGAATTGTATAAGACGACTTCACTGATAGACTACATAGAATATACTAATAACCAACTTCTGAACAGAACAAATAAAAACATCATCACCTTTTTTCAACAGAATAAGCTTAAAGACACCCATTATAAAATAATAGATGACATATTCGAAGAGAATACAGCGTTTACGGATAATGAAGTAAATATACTTACTAGTAAAACCATCCAAAATAGAAAATATTTCATTATACCAATCCCTTACGATCCGAATTTGGGACAAGTTACAAAACAAATTCAACGGACCTTTCACAATACAAGAGATTCACAACAATTCAGCTACTCTCATTAACGCCAACACTAACCAAAAGACAAAAGTTAACTTCGACAGAATGAAACCCTATTTAGAGCCTTAATTAATTTTCAGAGTTATCCTGCTGTTCGGATCAGCATTTTGCCAATACAACATCGAACCGATCAAAAACACATTAGGTATCTGTTATCACGATGAGACAAAACTTACCATAACGAACAACCACTGGACCTTATTAGTGCACAAAAACATCACACTCCTACTTCAGGTATTTACACACAACACAAGAACGAATCAATTCTCAATAAAGATCTCAGCAAGATCGAAAGAGCAATCCACCAGTTGTCTGATAAGTTAGCACTGATTAATGCCCAACTGAAATTCTTTGAAATCTGCGAAAAACTAATGGAAAGTTACATCTATCTAGAAGATAACCTTAATGATATCTTGAATGCCATAACATTTGCGAGATTGAATATAATACATTCTTCTATAATATCACCCGATAGTTTGATTGGTTCTCTTAAACAAATATCACAAAATTTAATAAAAAAACACTTACCTCTTCCAGTTAAATACTCAAGCATTGCTGAATAATTAAGAATCATAGATGTAGAAGCATTTCAAACGAAATCTGATTTGGTATTTGTTCTGAAGATCCCTCTAACTGAACAAAAAAGCTGCACCTTATTCCTTATGATAATAAAACTGGTTTTTACCATTTATTATCATTTTCAAATAAATACATTGCGCCTGACGATGATTCTCTCACTTACATAAGCATTAAAGACATTAGTGTGTGTAAACAATTAGCCCCACAACAGAAACTGTGTTCAAACATTTACGCTTATTCTATAGACAGTAACTCAATATGTGAAGTGCAATTACTCAAAAACTATAATAATGTTCCAGATAATTGTCAAACTTCTATCATTTATAGTCAGGGATATAATGTCCAAAAACTAGAAGAAAATGTATGACTGATAGTTTTATCAGAACCTATACATGCAAATATAAACTGTCCTAACATCAACGAAAATATTGTAATTAATCAAAATTCGATACTGACACTAAACCAAAATTGTTATGCATTCATTGGCATGACAAAAATCCAAGCAAGAACGAAGAGAATCCTGGATATTTCACGAAATCCTCATTCTGTCTTGATAGACTACAAATGTTGTGAAAACATTCCAAATAACGTCAAATTAGAAGATCTAACACCTCTAAAATTGAACGATTTGAACCTCGATGATTTAGCAGTATCTAAACACAAACTGGAAAGGTACTCCGAAGACCTAGACGACCTCATCAATAAGCAGAAAGAAATATTTCTTGGTTTTCATATCTAACCATAACTTTAATAATATGTCTCATAATCTTCTATATTTGCCTCAAATGCAAAAAATGGATCCAATTTCCTAGAAGAAAACCTTCAGCCCACGAGGAGCAAAAATCCAACAAAGGACTTCCACGAATCCCAAACTTTATCCTACGAAGAAGACCACCCCTGCAAACCGAAGAAGGAAAAGAAGAAGCCTAACTTTAGATTTAAGCTTTTTGTAATTTATGTTAAGCAATACTTGATCAAAAATTGCTGTATAACACCAATTTTTTATATATGGGGATAGTTGTTATATTAGATTATATGATGACATAACTTCTATAACAGACATTGTTGCATGACCTATAATGTATAAACGGAATTTGATGACAATGCATCTGGTGCTTGGTAATCTTGATATTCAACTCTGCAAGATACAGCACCGACAACAAAGTTGCAACCACCCATACTGTCTTTTCAGACACGTACGGTTGTAATAAGACATTTCAACAGCTTCACACAAATTGCAAACTCTACATTTTTTATAATATAAAGTACGAGCAACTTTCGCGCTCGAGATATTATTATCACACCAGTAATCATCTTAGTACATAAGTAACTTAGTTAATATAATATTTTCCTGTAACTTATAACTTTCAATAAATAAAGTGTAAAATTGTTTTTAAAAAGTAAATTTCAAATAAAAAGATATAAAATATTTATATATGTAAACATAGGGGTAGTTACCCTCAATAAAAGTCTAGATTCACAAAATACTTTGTTTATTACACAACTGGTCTATATTCATAATATGTGACACAGTAGGTCTCTCCGCTATTGATGACGCGATGAGAGTGTCGAGTCTCGAAGTGCGCCTCTCACACTTCCTCCGCTCGCCTGTCCTGACTTTGCAACGTCAGCAAATCGGTCTCTACAGTGGAGTAAGTTAGATACCGCTAACCGGTCGGAATAGGTGCTTGCGTTAAAGCATTTAATTTACGCTGACTGGGTCGCACTGAACCGGCACTCAAAATAACGCCAAGATATTCAGTCTATCGGGCAAAAAATTTACATTTTTCATAGTTCAACGCAAACCCATGAGTAGATAGAGCATTCAGTACTTCCTCCATGTGTTGTAATCCTTCTTCAATACTCGTTGAAGGTACCAGTACATCATCTAGGTACACGAATGATTTTGTTCCCTTTAAAGTACCTAATGCTTTATCGATGGAGCGCTGATATATCGCTGGAGCATTAACATAACCAAAAGGCATACGATTGAACTCATAGTGCCCATCTGGTGTAATAAAGGCCATTACGTGTCTTGATTTTTCTTCTATTCGTATTTGATAGAAGCCGGAATTCATTTCTAATGTAGTAAAGTACTTGGCATAGCAGAGGGTCTGCACCACTATCAATCAGATATACAAAAGAAGGAGCACTGTTTTTACACAATAATGTCGCCATTGGTGTTGTGTTCAAATGGCGTCATTTTTTAATTAAAAATGTCTTTTTGGGCCTTCCATTTTTAGACCAGCAATCACTTTCGGTATGGCCGATTTTCTTGCAGTGGTTACAAGCTGGGATTTTGAAGGAACCTTGAATGTCCTTTTGAACTTCATTTGAAGTTTCTTGTTTATTACGACAGTGTTACTTTGGTGCCCTTGACGACCACAATTGAAACATGATCCTTTGAATATTTTCTTTGAAGTTTCATGGTTTAACTCTCGTCTGTCCCCTAACCGGTATTTTCTTTTGAGCGTCTCTTCTCCATCTAGGGGCCGTTTTGCATTGCGTCTTGGATTAAATTCGCTCAGTATGGTCATGACTTCGCGATCAGATTGCGGCAGTTGTATATGCAGCGATGCACGTGCTTCGGCGTGGTCTAAGCCATATTCGATCATACTAAGTACCTTATCCCAATGCTATTTTTCATAAAACCTGTATATACTTCGAAGCTTCTGATTCCCATAATCACAAAGAGAATCACAATCACGGCTTCGCAGCGTGGCAGCTTTAAATGCTCGAGCCCCTGGTGTTTCTTTGTCAGGAAAAGCCGTAATGAGGTCGGCACAAAAGTGTTCTCAAGTTCGGCGGATTGGTCGCCAGTCACAACAGTATCGATATCCTCTATTTTTCAAAGCCTCGCCCGCTTTAGCGATCATTAAATTATCGCTGACGCATAATTCGTCTTTTAATTTCAAAGCATCTTCTAACCACTCGTGGATTGCGTAAGCGCTGTTATCCGGATCGTAGCTGGTTAGTTTGAATGTTGTGTAGCCACGCATTGATGCTGACGCTTGCGCACTTGTTCCATCTACTACGGGAAGGATGCGCGTTGTCGTTGGCTGAGAAGGTGACGATGACATCATCGCCATCTTTGTTTGTTTCGCTAGCTCAGCAATTTGTTGTTGGGCAGCGATTAAATTAATTAAAGTTTCTTGCCTCTGTATACCTTTTGGAATTTCAGAATTAGGCTCGACACTTGACAAAGCACTTGGAAGTTCACAACGCTCGACACTTGGTGACGTACCGTCTATAACCGAATTTGATGCAACATCCGGCAAGGTACCGTTTGCATTATTTTCAGCCTCCATTTTGGGCGAACACTGTTTTTCTTAAATTGTTCGTATTATCTATGTGGTGGACACGGAACAATTCCACTTCTGATGTAAACGTAGGGGTAGTTACCCTCAATAAAAGTCTAGATTCACAAAATACTTTGTTTATTACACAACTGGTCTATATTCATAATATGTGACGCAGTAGGTCTCTCCGCTATTGATGGCGCGATGAGAGTGTTGAGTCTCGAAGTGCGCCTCTCACACTTCTTCCGCTCGCCTGTCCTGACTTTGCATATATATATATATATATATATATATATATATATATATATATATATATATACAAGCATTGCTCGTTTAATATAATTAGATTATGTTGTTAGAAATTTGACAGTTTAGGCCGTACCTAATTAAGGTAAATTTTGATACCAATATGTCAAATATTGATATTTTTATTACAACAATTGAATAATCAAACCAAGTAATTTTTTGTTGCTTGAAATGGAAATTTTGTTGAAAATAAAACCGTTACTCTTACAAACTAAAATAATTTATTTAATAAATAAACAAAAGGCTAATTCTGAAAAAAATACCTTATTTTGAAGACAATAAAATGGAGAACTTTTAACAATAATTTGTACGTTTGATGTATTTTTGAGCATAAAGGAACCATTAGTTAGAAACTTGCAAAGGAAAGTTGAGTTTAAACCGAAATAATTGAAAGTTAACATTTGTATTACAATAATTTTAAATGCTGATATTTTGGGTATGTCTGTCAGCTTATAATTAAAAAGCGGCATTTAGAAAGGCTCTTATTATTTTCGATGATTTCAAGTATTTTCTTCGCAAAGAACTGAATTTTTCTTGAAAGTTGAAAAAAGAGAGAGAGAGAGAGAGCGAGAAATTCTCTATTGTCGAAAAAACATAAATTTTGTAGACAAAGCAAAATAAAAATATCAAAATCAAACAATACAAAAACAAAACAAAGTCAAAACTAAAAATTAAATTAAAATTAAATAAATTTATATAATATAAAACAAAAATATAAAAATATAAAGATGTAAAAATATAAGATAATAAGTATCAGAATGTAACCTACAGCTGTATATTCGGTTAGAAAGTAAGTTAATATACAGCTGTAAATTCAGTCAGAAGGTAAACACTAACTAAATCACAAAACAAAAACAAATTTTGTACAAACAATAAACCAGTGCGTGAGCTGAGCAGAAACGTGCCTTAGTGAAAAAAGTCGTTAACTGCATAAAAGGCATTATCCTAGGTAGTAGGTATTTAATTGAATCTGGGATAAGCCGTTATAGATTTAATTTCGTGTGACAGATGATTTTACATTACAAAAGATCCTTAGGATATCAAACATCAAATAATATTCACTAACCCAGTGGGTGTAAGAAGCTTAATATTAAGTATTAACAATTTTTAACAAAAAAGTCGCTTACTGCATAAAAGGCTCTCTCCAGTAAGTATGATTTCAAAACCTTTCGAAATTCAGGAAAAGATCTTATGGATTTGATTTCAAATGGTAGATGATTGTGCATTTTTTTTGCATTGTACAGTATAGAGCTTTTAACCAACTCTGAGCGAGGGGTTGGCAGATAAAGATCATGCTCCGTGTTTCTAAGCGGATAGTTGTGAGATGGCCTCTCTGGAATAGAAGATACGTGCTTGCGGATTAAGGATACAGATTCAAATATGAATAGGGACGGAAGAGTTAATATTTTAAATTTTTTAAAGTAATCCTGGCAGTGAGTCCTACTACTAAGTCTCAGTGAATACCGAACAGCTCTCTTCTGCAGTTTAAAAATACGTTCAAATTGAGTTGCACAACACGTACCCCAGAATGGAAGGGCGTATCGGAGATGCGACTCAAAAATGGCATAATAGACTGTTCTAGAAGTAGACAAGTTGAGCTCCTTGGAAACTGATCTCAGCGCAAAGCAGGCAGAACTTAACCTTTTTGATAAAGCATCGATGTGCGAGTCCCATTTTAAGCGGTTGTCTACAATAAGCCCCAAGAATTTCACAGATTCAACGGCCTCAATAGTGGTGTTATTAAGTACAAAAGATTGCAATGTACTTTTATATGATAAAACTTTTGTTTTAGAAACATTGAGGCATAGGAGATTTGAATCGCACCAAGATTTAATCATCTCTAGATACAGTCCTATGAAGTGTCGTAATATCCGGGTTGCTCCACGTGAAACTAGTATCATCCGCAAAGAGGCAGATTTCACCGCTAATGTTCAGACTAGCAATGTCGTTGATAAAAAGCAGAAACAAAATAGGGCCCAGTACTGAACCTTGAGGCACTCCATATTCAATTGACTTGCAAGAAGACATCGACGTATCAACCCTCACAATCTGACTCCTGCTGTTGAGATACGACTTAAACCATTCGAGAGACACTCCTCTGAAACCGTAGTACTCAAATTTATTAGTTAATATATTATGATCTACGCAATCAAAAGCCTTAGAGAAATCACAGAAAATTGTTGCTATAGAGTGATGGTTGATCAGGTTTGAGTATACATTATTAAAGAGGGAAAACATGGCATCATTTGTGCATTTGTTACTTAAAAATCCAAATTGATGGGTAGAGTATATTATATTTAAAGAGAAAAGATAGAAGCCTTTTTTAACCAATCTTTCGATGATCTTTGATTATGTGGGAAGGAGTGCAATTGGGCGATAGTTCGAAGCTTGATCTTTATCTCCTCCTTTATGCAGAGGAACAATTATTGCCGTCTTAAGACAGTTTGGAAAAACTCCATTTTGGAATGAATTGTTAATTAAAGTAATAAAATGATTCAATGTGCATTCTGGCAGGTTCGAGCACATTTTCAGAGTAAGCCCATCAGCCCCAGATGAGAATTTGTTTTTAATGTCATTAATTGTACTGTTACGCTCTGCTAATACTACGGGTGTAAAGAAGAAACTGTGTAAATTCATATTAGCCTTAGGGAGAAATGAGAGGGGATCATCGGAAGGAGTTATGGTGTTCTTTAAATTTTTTGCTACATCTACAAAGTAATTATTTAGGTTCTCGGGTGAAATAGAGATTGTGTTAGATGGTGAGGTCTTATTTCTTAAGTCATTCACAATAGACCACATTTCTTTAGCAACATTACCGGAATTGGCCAGCCTCCTATTATAATAAATGTCCTTGGCAGCTTTTATAGTCTTATGATAGATTTTTCTGTAACGTTTTACGTAATCATGGTAGAAGACGCTGTCCGATGATTTTTTTATGTAGGATAGTGAACGCATGTTCTTTGCAGATGTACGTAAGCCTTTAGTAGACCAGGGTTTATGTTGTTTGATTTTTAGAGGCCTAAGAGGAAAGGATTTGAATGCCAAGTTAGATAAAGTTTTTATAAATCTCGGAAATTCGATATTGACATCGTCAGATAGGAAAAACCAGTCTGTTGTTAGGCATAGGTGCTTGAAATTACGAAAATTTTTATCAGAAAAAATACGGCATAATTTGCGCGAAGCATTTTTGCACTTAGATTTAGCCGAAAATTTTGTTAGTATTGCTTCATGATCCGAGAAACCTGAATTAAGGACAGTACAGTCAACGAATTTTGGATCGAAAGATGATACGACATAGTCTATAGTACTAGAACTAGTTTTAGTTATTCTGGTTGGTGACTCAACATGCATGATTATGCCAAAAGAGTCGAAAATGGACTGAAGAGATTCTTGAGCAGTACACACATTGGAAAAGTCAATATTAAGGTCTCCACATAAAATTAACTTGCTTTTTAAAGGCAGGGATTCAAGCAAGCTCAGTAATTTTTGACTGAATATATGCAAGTCAGCGTCAGGTGTTCTGTAAATACAAACAATATAAAGATCATAAGCATTATGATAGACAATGGAAAATTCAAATACTTTTTCAGACAATAGTTTATCGAATTTAGTTACAGCCGAAAAGTCGCTATTTGTAGACATTATCATAGTACCTCCATGAGAGAAATTACTTCTATTAAATCTAGTTACTGTAGCGTATTTTTTGATAAACACAGGCTCATCAACATTTAACCAATGCTCAGTTATGGCAATAATTTCCGGAAAATTAAGTTCTTCTAATAAGAGAAATAATTCATCTGTTTTGTGTCTTAAGGACTGAATATTAATAAGAAAAACACTAAGCTTGCCATCGTCCAATTTTACAGAGGGTGCTTGATCCTCTGTTCGCGTCAATTTAGTTAAAAATTTTGATTCCTCTTTGGAGAGCCAGTAGAAAAATATTTGCCATGACTCTCCCTAATTTTCTGAAGCTGTTGAAGTTTCTCGGATGAAAAGAAAGACCTGAAGGCAGCAAGATCAGCTTCCACTTCGGCTGAGCCAATACCATATGCGTTGTGGTAGCGATAATACAACTTACGCAAGGTGTCCACGTCACTAGGAAGTCCCTCTGAAGCTAGAGTTAATTTGATGGTGGTGGTGGTGTGCCCTTCAAAACATACACTGGATGGTTGGTCATGGAGATAGGCTAGAAATAGCCGAAGAGCTTTTAATAAGGAAGAGTCCCTCAGTCTAGCCAACAAATAACGACCATCAGCCGTATCCGAATTACGGGACAGCCGCACTATAGGTGGAGTCATCGGGTCAATATTTAGCAAATTATCTTTCCTTGTACTTTTTTCCATGTCAAAGTCTACATTTTCCTGCGAGTCATGTAGCCAGACACAGCTCCACAACGTCTCTGATGATCATATTACAACTAAATGCTGATCTTTCATTTGTTAAACTATAAAAGCCATGTAATACTTGTTCTCAGATTAGATATAATCTTGTCTTGTAATTGTATACTTGAATGTGAAATAAATCTTTTTAAAAAGGTATTTCTCGGTCATTGAAACTTAACTGGCGCTGCGAACAGGATATCGTCGGTAAATCAATAAAGTTATCCCTTCAGTGCGATAATAGTTTTACTGTTTTCTATCAAGAAATTCGGACGATATCACGAACAAAAATTAAAAAAGACATTAGTGACCAAGTGCAATTACGAGGTGCATCAAAGGTTATATCTCCGGCCTACATCAGAACCCTTCAGAGGAATCCAGGTCGAAAAGACAGGCTCCAGTTCCTCCAGTGAACCAAGAGACAAGGAATAAGCTGGCAAATGATCCTTCTGTGCATCATCCTGTGAGTCATTTTTCCTTTAATTTAATTTATTGGCTAATTCTCATCTGTAGAATCTAGTACAAAAATAGAGTTCCTTCAGAGAACATATTTTTATAAGATAAGATTAATTTTATTCATTTTCGAATAATTTTTTTTTACAAAACATTCACTGCAAGATTTGCTTGATTTTTAAATCATTTATATATAGACAAAAATAGTGAAGTAATTAATTTCTCTCGATTTTTTTTTTCAATCAATTTATTTATGAGCAAAAATCGTAGTCGATCTAGATCACCTATACAGACGGACAGTTTATTAGAACAACTCAAACAATTGAATATTTCTTCCACCAATCAAACATCAAACATGTCTAATCCAATCACTCAACTTGAAATTAGCATGGCCAACAACCTTCTGCCGAAATATTCGGGAGGTTCGAAAGACCTTGCATATTTTATTAGACAATCCGAAAAATACATTGTACTTTTGGAAACGAAAGATAATGCATTGTTCAACACTCTGGTTCTAGAACAAATTAAAGCTAAACTTTCCGGTCCAGCTAGGGATGTCATAATCAATCAATCTTTTGAAAATTGGATAAGCCTAAAGAAAGCCCTTACTGAACGTTTCGGCGATCCTAGATCTGAAGAGCTACTTGCTCATGACTTAAATATTTCGATTCAAATATATCCTCAAACCTTTTCCGAATTTTACGAAGAAGTGATCTCCAAATTACAAATTCTTAAAGAACATTTAGCGATCAATACTAATGATGCAAGTGTTCGTAAATCAAAAGAAGAAATGTATACTGAACAAGCCCTTGCAATATTCAAAGCAGGTCTTTTAGAACCCTATCGAGATCATCTCCTTCATATCTCTGTTCCTAGCCTCGAACATGCTCTGTTCGAATGCAAGAAACTTGATAATGAAAGATCCCAAATAGAGTTCGCAAATTTCCTAAGAGCTCAAAAAACTTCTAAATCACGTCCACTCCCGAAATCTCAATTTCCAAACTATCAATCTAAACAACTATCCCAATCTCATCATTTTAAGCCCCAAAATTCATCTTTCCAATATCAACAATTCAGGCCTCATATGTTGAATCAACCTCAACAGTTTCAGCCACAAATGCAAATTCAACCTTTACAATATCAACAAGTTCAACATCAAATTCCAAATCAATTCCTGCAAAACCAGCAATTCAGACCCCAATTTCCTCAGAGATTTCCAACGGAAAATAAGCCCACCCCACCCAAACAATTCCCTTCTAACTCTCAAGTTTTTAAAAGACAACAGAAACCACATGATAACTACAAACCCACACCAATGAGCATATCAACCGCTCATACATTCAGACCCCAAAATAGACCCCAGAATCACTTTAAGCAAACTGGCCCTCCCAGAGTAATGGTGGAAGAGCTATTTAATGTTGAACAAGACCACAACGCTGATGAAAACCAATATTACGATAATTATGAAGATGACTATACACATGACGAACAAACATACTTAGATTATACAGATGATCAATTTCAAAATTTAAATATAGAAGAAAACGATGATACCGAAAATTTTTAATTAATAGCCTCGGAATAGATATTAATAATATAAACTCATCGCCAAAACTACCTTTTATCTATCTTGCCGGATTGGACCTTAAGATTTTGATCGATCCAGGAGCCACTAATTCAATAATTAATCCGAAACCAGCTTTTAAATTATTTTCAAATTACATTTACGAATCAAAATTTTCTGTTAAATCTATTCAAACTACATATAATGGTTCCCTAAGTTGTCAATATCCCCTACTCAATGAGTTTGGAATTGAACACATCTTCGATATGTTTATAGTACCGTGGCATGAAAGATTCGACGCTCTTATTGGTAGCCAAGACTTTGATATTCTTAAGGCTCTAATCGATTATAGTAACCATATTTTAAAAATAGGAAATATTAGAATACCATTTTATTTTGAACTAAATCCTAGTTTATTTAAACCATATGAACAAAAGCTTAATAAACCCATTCTTAAAATTCCTGTTACTATAGAAAACGGACCAGTAATTTTTCCGGAAATATCCTTGAATAACATTTTTATCCCTGAATGTATAACTTCAGCTTTAGATGGATACGTTCATATTCCAATTGAACAAGATCTACCATTATCTCATATCGCTATAAACTATCACGAACCAATTCTAGTACAACCCCTCTCAAAATTCCAACAATCTAATCCAAACTGTGAAACCAATAACATCGATATAAGTAAACTTATCCGTACCGAACATCTCAATCCCGAAGAAAAAAGCCAGATAATATCACTTTGTAAATCATTTAAGAACGTCTTTTATAATGAGAACTCCGACTTATCATTTACTCACATGGTAAAACACAACATAAGAACTATTGATGAAGAACCTATTTATCAAAAATCATATAGGTATCCGTACCACCTCAAGGAAGAAATCCAGAATCAGATTCAGAAACTTCTAGACAATAAGATTATAAAACCCAGTATTTCGCCTTATAGTTCTCCTGTCTGGATTGTTCCAAAAAAATTAGACTCTAGCGGCAAAAGAAAATTCCGTATGGTCATCGACTACCGGAAATTGAACGAAAAAACCATCGAAGATAAATACCCTCTTCCTAGAATTGATGAAATTCTCGACAATCTTGGCAGATGTGTTTACTTTTCGACACTAGATCTTGCCCAGGGATTCCACCAAATAGAAATTCATCCAGACTCTGCTGAGAAAACAGCCTTTACTGTTGATAATGGCCATTATGAATATACTCGTATGCCATTTGGTCTTAAGAATGCTCCAGCAACATTCCAGCGGGTTATGGATACAATTTTACGACCCTTTCTATATAAGTTCTGCTTCGTTTATATGGATGATATTGTTATATTCTCTAGGTCACTCCAAGAACATATTCTTCATGTTAAACAAATTTTTCAACAACTTCAGAACCACAATTTGAAAATTCAATTAGACAAATCCGAATTCCTTAGAAAAGAAGTAGCATTTCTAGGACATATCATCACCCCAAATGGAATTAAACCCAATCCAGATAAAATTGAAGCAATTCAGTCATTCCCCCTTCCAAAAACAGAAAAGCAAATAAGATCATTCCTCGGTATGATTTCATATTACCGCAAATTTATCAAAGACTTTGCCAAAATTTCCCACCCAATCAATAAATACCTTAAGAAAAATACTAAAATCAATACGAGCGATCAGAAATATATTAATGCATTTGAAAAATGCAAACAAATTATTTGTAACGCCCCTGTTCTTGCATACCCGGATTTTTCAAAAACTTTCACTTTAACAACAGATGCTAGCAACGTGGCTATAGGTAGTGTTATTTCCCAAAATTCACACCCTATTGCATTTTACTCGAGAACTCTAAACTCCGCTGAAAGAAATTATGGTACTATTGAGAAAGAACTGCTCGCAATCATCGATAGCTGTAAACATTTCCGCCCATATTTATTTGGCAGGAAATTTGTTATAGAAACCGATCACAAACCTTTGGTTTGGTTACACTCACTAAAAGAACCGAATCAACGACTTATTAGATGGAAACTTAAACTTGAGGAATTTAATTTCGAAATCAAGTATAAAAAAGGAAAAGAGAACTTTGTTGCCGATGCTCTTTCAAGAATTGAAATAAATGCTATAGATAAGACCATACCAAACAGACGCAATAGAAAAAACTTAGCACTTATAAAATCTGCTCGAAAAGACCCAAAAATAAACATCATCAGCGATATTGTAGTCAAGCCACCCACAAATACCGCAAAGAAAAACTTAGACTTAATAAAAAATGATCAGGATAGAGATACCGACCTTTTATCAATACTACCAACATTCGGCTCAGAATCCAATTTATCCATAACAAATAGTGAAGCGGATAATATTTTAAACGCCAACCCTTTCTCAAATCAATCCAGTATACAAAATGATGATGATGAGAAAATAAGCAACAATGATTCAGGTGAAACCAGACATACAGCACAAGAAAATCCAGTTTTTAATTTTCCAATATCTGAGAAATCTTTAAATTCTACCCATTATCAGATTCTACTGAAATATGGTGAAAAGAATGATATTGAATTCACAAAACCTTTTGGTAAAAATAGATATACTTTGACATTTAGAAAAGGACTTGACGAAACTGTACTAGGCAATATGTTTCATGAAATAATAGACCCTACGAAAACATACTACATCTACTGCCCAGATGATAACCTTATTCAATCAGCGTACAGAAAATGTTCAGAAATATTTGAGCCCAACGTTAAAATCATTAAAGTCAATACGTTTTTAGAGGACATACTTAACAAAGAAGAACAGATACAGATAATCTCAGATTATCACTCACATACCCACAATGGAATAATTGAAACAATAAAACATCTTCAGTCCCAATACTATTTCCCAAAAATTCAGGATCTTGTTACAAATCATATTAATAAATGCGATTTATGCCTTACTTCGAAATACGATCGAAATCCTCGAAAATTTCCATTTTCCGGTCCACTTATAGCCAAAAGACCTTTCGAAATAATTCACATAGATACATTTTTTGTTGAAAATAAGCGATTCTTAACAATAATCGATTTATTTACCAGATATCTTCAAGCATATGAACTTCCTGACACAAATTCTATAACTATTCTTAGCAAATTAAGACATTACTTTTCTCATCACAATTATCCATCACAAATAACATGTGACAATGCTAAAGAATTTTCTAGTGAAACTTTTAAGGAATTCATGTCCATGTTCCAAATTCGAGTTCACTACACCACACCTCAAGCTCATACGGGGAATTCCCCAATAGAAAGAGCACATTCTACTTTAATAGAAAAATTGCGTATCCTTAGGCAAAAATCAAAAGAAAGTACAACGGATATAATTACCACCGCGATCCTAATATACAATCAATCTGTTCATTCAGTAACGAATTTCACACCATTTTCATTACTTTATGGCCCATATGAAAACCTCAATCTACATGAGATCAACCTAGATAAGCAAATATTTCAGGACTACAATGAACACAGAAAACAAGAGATCATCCCTTTCTATAACGATCTATATCAAAAACAACTCAAGAAACGAACAAATCACTTAGAAAAAGTAAATACAGAACGTACCGGAAAAATTCCTAAGACCGATATTGTATATCTGAATACAGAACCTAGAAATAAGATTAAACCTAAATACAAGAAAGTGCTTCTAGACCCAAACAAATCAAATGAACAAACTCTTATCTCACAAAAAGGAAAGAAAATTAGTAAGCACATGATCAAAAACACCAAATGTTTTCAGATTGACAATGACACTGACAACCACCAACCAGGCACTTCAGCTGACACCAATTGACCCCCCTGGATACATTTTAGACGACTTAGGCTTAGCTAAATATAAAGTTAATTACCACAAAGTTTATTTTACAATAAGTATAGAAAGTATTGAAACAACTTATGCTAAATTATCTTTAAATCAAATACCTATAATGAATCAAGTTAAAAATGACAAACCTAATTTACTAACTACTTACAAAAGAGACATTGACCTTCTATCCGAAGATATCAACAAATTAAGAATATACTCCCGCCCTGACAAAAATCAGAAAAGAAGTCTGTTCGATGGCTTAGGTTCAGCTATTAGATATATTTCAGGTAATCTAGACCAAAATGATTTAATTGATATAAAAAATAATTTTATGAGAATAAATTCCAACGAAGAGAAGTTAATGACTGAAATCTCCAAACTACATACACTAGCAGGTCAAATAACTGAAAGATGGCAAAAAGATCTACTCAAAATTCAAGCACATGCAGAAAATGTTTATAAAGATCTATCTGATATAGAGGATAGACTGAATAGTGAAATAATTATTCATATAGAACTAGAACAGATTCGAAACTTAAGAAATTACATCCAGAGACTCTTGAGAACTATATCATTTAGTAATCAAGGTATACTTAATGTTGAATTGATTAACCAACGGGAACTACAAGAAATTTTCAATTATCTTAAATCGATTCACTCCCACACTGAAGTTGCTCCCGACATACCAACTTTATTAGAGATCACCAAAATTAATCTTATGTTTACTACAAAAACACTAATTTGTACTTTGAAAATACCTATATTAGCCAATGAATTATACCATCTGTCCAAAATAATTCCTATTCCTAGTACCCATAACAATATCCTAATACCACCCCATACATTTGCACTCAACTCAAAAGGATCAACTAAATGGACCAACGAAGACTGCATTAAAACGTTCTCTCTCTGGTACTGCCAAAAAGTGCCACATGAAGACCTCTGCAGCCTAGACGATTTATCACAATGCAATTTTGCCACTGTTGATAATAATTTTACTTTATTTACTCAACTATCGAATGGAAACACAATCATATGTACAAAACAACCAGAAGACATCAATGAAGATTGCTCAAAATCCTTTAAGTCTGTTAAAATTTCAAAATGTAATGCTATTCTAGGGAACACAGACTGCACGTATTCGTTTCAAAAGTATACATGGATAGGTTCAAATAAAACATTTTCACAAGAATGGCCTAGTCACCAAGAACCATCAAAAATTAAACATAGGTTAAATGTCAAACCACTCCACCTAGACGATCCAACTAAAATGATACCCCTATATGAAGAGCCCAAATTACTTCCAATCGAGTTCCACCAAGGACATTTTGGAATCACTCTTGCCTGCATCGTACTTATCATCATTTTTACCATCATTTACCTGATAAGTAGAAAAATAAATATTCTACCATCAAGGAGACCAAGTCCATCTGCTATCATCGAAATTCCATTAGAAGAAAGAAAATTACCTAGATCAATCCTTAAGTCGAACCACGAGGACGTGCTTCAAACCTAGAGGGGAGGAGTCATGTAGCCAGACACAGCTCCACAACGTCTCTGATGATCATATTACAACTAAATGCTGATCTTTCATTTGTTAAACTATAAAAGCCATGTAATACTTGTTCTCAGATTAGATATAATCTTGTCTTGTAATTGTATACTTGAATGTGAAATAAATCTTTTTAAAAAGGTATTTCTCGGTCATTGAAACTTAACTTGCGCAAGAGACTTACAGGCAGCTAAAGCCTCCCTGTCAGATCCAATCTTAACAGATTTGATCTCCCTAGCTTTTACAGGTGTTAAGTCAGGGCGTGGTGTTGGGCTACGGCTGTGTACAGAGGTTAAAATGACAGCCTGTGGTCGAAAAACTTGACGCTGGTGGTGAAATCTTTAAGGGTGTTAAAGATGATTTTGCGATTTCAGTGCCTAGCGGCCACATCCTTGGGTCTTTTAGCTACTTTAGGTGACTTTTATTCTGCACACCAACTTTGAAATCGGAGTGCGAACTGTCCTTATTCTTCAGCATTGGAAAGCATCGGATAAAGTCAGTAGTTCCATGTTTTTCCTTCGCATAGTGTGCAAGAAGGGTAGCGCTATATGTCGATGGGATTTTGGACACTACCACATAATGCCATTCTTCTTTAATGAAGGATTTGGGAGGTCTGGGCGTAATGTCTTTTGGAGAAGTAAAAACCTCTGTGTTTTGGTTATCCGTATGGTTGGTTTGAGTCGAGTCGAGTCACTATTGGTGGGTTACTTCTTGTAATTGGCTTATCATTGGCAGCCAACTTTTCAACCGTGTGTGCTATTTGGTTTATACTTTTCTTCATATCGGCCATTTCCTTCAAAAACTCATCCTTTGATGAGTCATGAATCTGAACTTTAATAGATTCGTCTTGATTGTCCATAAAAATAGATGACAGATTTAAAATATCCTGTTTCATTTCCTTGATAGAATGGAACAGAGATTCTGGTGTAATTTCCGCCAATCGTGTGTGTTGACTATGAATATCATCTATCTTTTTGTATAACGATTTCCATTTGGCATCATGAGTATTTAAAATGTCGTACATTTCAGAAAATATTGGAAACAGGTCATTATTTTTCTTTAAGCATGTTCCTAGAGCTTCAAGATTTTCTACAGAAATCTGCGATTTATGTACCTGTGATATTTTGTCGTGAAGATATTTTAAGGTAGGAGAGTCACAAACATTACAAAAAAAATCTAATGTTATGGAACTTTTGGTGGTAGAGCACTTTTGTTGTCGACTTATCCAGCCAAATACAGTTCATACAAAAAATCCGGCGACACTCTCCACTGCTGCGAAGTTTGTATTTGTCCTTTTCCGAGACGATTGTTTGGCAGGAATCACACTTAAATTCAGACATTTTAATGTTAAAGTTCAATTTTTGTAAATAAAAATAAAAGTCAATGACACAGTAAAAGTTTGCACGCACACGGTAGGTCAAGTTAAATACGGGTTCAATGTTAACGCACACCAGGTCAAAATTTTTACAGTAAGTAGAACACACGTCCAATGATAAATCACACGCTGGTTCGAAGTCAACAACACAAAATAGTATACACGCACCGGGTAATAAAACAAATCAAATCAAAACAGTTCAAACCAAAGCAAAACAAAACAAAAAAAGCAAATATCTCGAAAACCGTTAAGAATGGTATAGAGATAAATCATGTTAAATCGTTAGCAACTAAGCTCTACTTTCACTTCCTTGAAGGAATACGTCCGCTTACCAAACACCCCGTATAAAGACCATAGAAAAGAGATTTTAAAAAATCTCAGCAGAAACCTGGATAACGAACTTTTACCTAATAAATTAATGAGTTTAAGTGCCCAAATTGGTTGATTTATTTTGTATTTTAGATACCGGGTCATTTTGACCCAAATGGATACAAGTGTATAGGGTGACCGAGAACAGCAGGGTTAACAACTATATTAGAAGTGCACAAATTCATATCTATACTAAGCGTCCCTTATAATTTATATGCACGCCTAATGATTCAAGAATAATCCCGAATCTTCCAAACACATCATACTGTACAGGGTGTCCCACATAAGATCCTCTATCCCCTTATCTCGGAAGATATTCTATATAGGAAAAAAAGTTAAATACAAATTATTATTGTTTTTAAGGTAACTCTTATAGTATATACTTTTCACGTATACAGGGTGCTCAGTTATCCATGGACTGGACTCAACTCTTGAAAATTAAATGGGACACCCTGTATATTACTTTGGATTTGGATTCCTCATAAAAAATAAGAATGACTTTCAATAAGATATTATATAGCTATCTCTCGTGGTTTAGGATTTAATAGCAGTTTTATTTTTTTTTGCTAAAAACTTATTTATTTAAGGTAGTCGAAAAAAATATAAGTATATCATATTTGGTTAATATGCCATTTTCATGTTTTAGACAACATCCCAATACATAACTTTAACTCTTTCCTATGACTACAAATTATACAGGGTCATCTCAGAAATTGATCCGATCTTGATATATAAAATCATCTATAAGTCGATAATTTTAAATGGAACACCCTATATATCATAGCCGATTTAGATTGTTCACAAAAAAATAAGATAACTTTGTATAAAATGCCCTATACCTATCTCTAGCCGTTTAGAATATATTCGCTATTAAACATTTTTTATGTAATAAACATACCTTTCGTTTGAATTTAGTGAGGAAATACGTTACAAATATTTCTTAACGGGCTGACTGTAACAGACTTTCAACAATATACAGTAGTTTAGAACTCAAACTAATATATCTGTATTTTTCTGAGAATAATTCACTAATAATCACAAAATTAAACAAAATATTGCATGTTATCAAAATCAACTAACGCTGCAAAATCAGAACTGCCATGGAAAATAAATAAAGTGCTTTGGAAACCAACGTAAATAAGAACTGTCAAATAATAATTTTGGTTTGTTGTGCGTTTAGTTTATCTTTAGCTTATAATGTCTTATAGTGCTGAAGAAAGGTTAAATTTATATCAGTGCTATATCCAAAATAACAAAAGCATCGCACTGACTATTAGAGCATATCGTCAAAAGTATTCGGAAAGAAGAATACCGGAAGGATCCATATTTCAGCGAATTGAACGAGATCTCGAACAGCATGGTGTTTTAAAGTATGGAAAAAGAAATAAACCTAAAAATATCTTGGATGATAAAACACAATTGAATATATGTATGTATTTTGAAGAATTTACAGAAAATTCCATCAGAGATGCAGAAAAAGACTTAAATATTGCTAGAACTGATATCCATAGAACACTGGGAATGAATAATTACAGAGCTTTTAAGTTCGCTAAATTACAACACGTAGAACCTAAGGATCATATTCTTCGCTTGGAATATTGTAACTTCATAATGGATTGTCATTTTCGTGACCGTAATTTTTTTAACAATATTTGTTGGGCGGACAAAGCGATATTTACTACCTCAGGGATAGTGATGCTGCGAGACTGGTCTTGGTCTTGCAATTTTGCAAGACCAATACCGAGACCAAGACCGTCTATGCAAGATCAAGACCCAAGACCAATACTGGGATGCAAGACCAATACCAAGACTAACCTGGCCTTGGTCTTGCTGCAGGACTTGTAAAACTCTTGCATTTCCGTAACCAAACACCAAATTGGTAGGAAACATATTATTTTACTCAATGATTAAATAAGAAACGCTAATAAATAACCTAATTAATTTAATCTTTGAACTCCCTTATGATCGATCTTTATTTTACAGATTCTAAAAATATTGAATTAAAAGTTGTTGGGTGAAAAGCGAGTTCATTTTACCCTTCTAGGATTTCCGGATTTCAAAAAATTCTTAAATACCCTATACCTATACCGTAATTTCAACCCTTCTAGGATTTCACTTACCGAGCTGGTTTCAAGGAATAGAAATACTTTTGATCGCTTTCAGAGATTCTTTCTATTTTATTAAAGAAAATGATACAAAACCATTGTAGAATGAGCAAGAGAATGAGTTATGAAATAGAAGTATGAAGTAGAAGTATGTAGTAAAATGAGTGCTGAGTTGGGACGGATGATACCAAGAAAACACAAGCAGACTAAGTCGCGCTAGTAAGATACGATTCTCATTTGTGAATGGTGATTATTAATTTATAAACTTTTACGCATCTCACTTGCCCTAACTTAATTCTAGGCACCTAGTTTTATTCTCATTACTTATTCTACATTACCAGGCGTGTTTGTTCTGGACAATGAGAATTTTTTTATACGGTCGATATTTATCCATTTCGAATGATAATATAATTATAGGCAATCTTATAAGATTATGAATTACATACTTCCCATACATATGCAGGGTTCTTCTTCATTTGGATTAAACAATTACGGTTTAGAATCTCAACAACTTTTCACACTTATAAAAAGATCAAAAAGATTTGATGCAAGACCAAGACCAATACCAAGGGTGCAAGACCAAGACCATATCGGTCTTGGTCTTGCTTTGCGCATCACTACTCCGGGATATTTAATAGAAAGAATACTCACTATTAGTCTCAAGAAAACAAAAACAATATTAAAACTATACAACATCAAGGTCGCCGTAGTGTTCACTGCTGGTGTGCGATTTACAGGAATCAAATAATAGGTCCTTTATTTCTGGATACCCATTTAATTGGTGCGAGGTACCTGGAGCTACTAACTGACAATATCAGACCGTTACTAGAGATGCATGGTAACATAGACAATATTATTTACCAAATGGATGAAGCACCTTGCCATAACACCATTCAAGTAAGAAATTATTTGAATGAAAACTATGCAGAGGTTATTGTGCCAAATGGAAATATTCCTTGGCCTCCGCGGCGTCCAGATTTGACACCTCTGGACTATTTTCTATGGGGAACATTAAAGGATAGAGTTTATAAAAATAAACCTCAAGATATCGATGACCTAAGAAATCGAGTAAGGGAAGAAATTCGAAATATCAATGATGGTGCTGCAGTAAGAGAAGCCCTAAGAAAACTAGAAGTTATCTACACAACTTGTATTGCTCAGAATGAAGGCCATGTAGCACATTTACTTTAATTCTCCGTTTTGTATAAGGTATTTTTTATTGGTTCTTTCGTTATATGTATTTGTTGTGTTTGTTTTACTATTTCTTCATCTTCTTGCTACTTAATATTCACAAAATCGTATTGTTAAATATTAGAACATTACTTTATTTGTTAGAATATCGTTGAAATAAGAGATTTATTTTACCGGTTATTGGATGAATTATTTTCTCAGAAAATAGAGACCTGGTGGAATTATAAACTACTAAATATTGTTGAAAGTCCGCTACAGTCAGAGCGTTAAGAAGTATTTGTAACGTATTTCCTCTATAAATTCAAACGAAAGGTATTTTTATTGCATAAAAAATGTTTAATAGCAAATATTTTCTAAACGGTTAGAGATAGGTATAGGGTATTTTCTACAAAGTTAGGTTATTTTTTGTGAACAATATAAATCGGCCATGATATATAGGGTGTTCCATTTAAAATTATCGACTTGTAGATGATTTTATATATCAAGATCGGATCAGTTTCTGAGATTACCCTGTATAATTTGTAGTCAAAAGAAACAGTTAAAATTATGTATTGGGATGTTGTCTTAAACATGAAAATGGCATATTCACCAAATATGATACACTTATATTTTTTTACTACCTTAAGTAAATACGTTTTCAGTCACTCTTATTTTTTATGAGGAATCCAAATCCAAAGTAATATACAGGGTATCCCATTTAATTTTCAAGAGTTGAGTCCAGACCATGGAAAACTGAGCACCCTGTATATGTGAAAGGTATATAATATAGAAGTTTCCTTGAAACCAATAATAATTTCTATTTAACTTTTTTTCCTAAATAGAATATCTTCCGAGATAAGGGGATAGAGGATCTTATATGGGACACCCTGTACTAAAACAACACTTTTTATAAAAAACACCCCTCCAACTGTCAACGTGGCTTCACCTTTTCAGCATATACTGAGTATTCTCTCACGTTACCTATATATTTTAAGAATGTACAAATAACATGACATTCTATCAAAATTCTGTGGAGAAGTAGAAGACAATGACGATCTAATTGATAATAAAGACGAATGGCTATTTACTAAGAAATGGCATGACTTACCTTATCCAAAGGTATAAAATTCGCAAACTCTGAATTAATGTGGTACCTATACAAATTTTTCTTCTTGATTTTGCACTTCAATTTGCAAAAAAATCTACTTTTGTAATATTGTTATATTGAGGCTTAATATATGTTGAAATCATCATGACATTGTATCAAAATTCTGTGGAAAAGTAGAAGACAATGACAATGTAATTGATAATAAAGACGAGTGGCTATTTACTTAGAAACGACCGCTTAACTTAATGACATGACCTACCTTATCCAAATGTATAAAAATTGTAAACTCTGAATTAATGTGGTACCTATATCACTTTTTTTCTTCTACATTTTGCACTTCAATTTTTAAAAAAATCTACCTTTGTAATATTGTTATATTGAAGCTTAATGTATGTTGACATCATTTTTAATTGTGAAGAATATTTTGTTATTCATCTTACATTCCATAGAAACCGTTCTACATAGTTATATTAAGAAATAAATATTTTGTACAAAAAAGTGGACCGACGTTATTAGTGGATGCACTGCAAATTACCAAATAATATTAATATTATTAGGGCGGTTTGTGGGGCTTTTGACGTTTTGCAGTTAGACTGATAATTTTTGGCACCAACTTCACAACTACCAGCACCAATAGAATAAATATTATTTTGTAATTGTGCACTGTACACCAACTAATAACGAAAAATAATCAAAATAACGTTTACTATATAAAACGCGCGCATAAACCAAAGAAAAGCACAGTCGAATTGTATACCTCCGCCGTTTGGGTTCGTCGGTCAAAAATGTGACAAAATTTAAAAAGAAAAGTTTTTTTATTTATTATTTAGAATTACACATTAATATGTTACGAACTAAATAAGAGATAAACTCTGTGGAATTTTATGAATTAATTTAATGCTCATGAGTTAATCTTGTTGATATGTGCATCATTTAGTGTCCGGTTTGATTACTAAATTTTCAGCATCTTGAAATGTTCATTTACAAGCAATGGAATTGATTGACATTGTTGTGACATTCAATTAGATTTTAATTTAAACGCCATGTACTACAAAAACCTGTTGATAATACGGTAGTGTAAAATCACTGACTATTATCGTCATCATTTGATATTTTACAATTTTGATGATTATATAGATATTAGGCTAGACTGTCTTGAGGCGAGCCCCAAATATGGTAACTTGGTGAACAGGTGTTTCTTCTGTGCTTTGTGATAATGATCTAAATGTTTATTGGACGACTGAAAAAAATCCATTGTTCGTTCCTTTTTGGAAAAATTGCTTGACGTTTCGCCCAAATCTCATTGGGCATCTTCATAAGCTTGTTATCTTGATTCGATTCCGATCGAAAACTGTGATTTAACCGTTTGGTTGACTGCTTTTATCCTTGTATCGTGGTCTCAATTGATATCCTGTGGGCGTGGCCTGTGATAGTGGTGGTAGTGGATCCGCCTGTGTTGTTGTTGATGCTTGGGTGATTATTTCAGGGATTCTGGGAATTGGTGGTATTTTGCTAATACGGAATTTCCATGTGATCGATAATTTGAGGGAAACATCTTTGTTGTTGAGATCCCCTTGTTTTTCGATTTCTATGGCTTCTCGAATAATTCTATTTTTATATATTTTGATGTTAGCGATCTGCTTACAGCTATTGAAATCGATTTTGTGGCCAGTCTATTTTTCATGAAGGTAAAGTGCAGATGTATTTTGTTTGTTTTTAATGCTTAGTTTGTGTTCCTCCGCTCTCGTTGCGATTCTTCTATTAGTTTTTCCCACATATTTCTTTTGGCAATCACCGCAGAAAATACTATAAACTCCTTGATTTTCTAATTTGTTTTCGTCTTTTGGGCTACCTAGGGCGCCTCTTATCGTACTCTGGGGTTTGAATATTGTTTTTATATTGTTTCTATGCAGTATTCTCCCAATTCTGTCGGTTACTCCTTTCATGTAGGGGAGAATAACTCTTTGTTTGAATAATTCTTCTTCTTGTGGTTGTTCTTCGTGTATTTGATGTGGTTTTCTTATAGCTCTATTGATTGTTTTTTGTTTGTATCCGTTCTTTTGTAGTGTCTCTCGCATGTGTTTTATTTCTTTATCTAAACCTTCGGCGTCTGTTAGTCGTATGGACCTGGATATTAGAGTGTCTGCCACTGCCTGGATTTGTGTTGGATGATGGTGGGAGTTGGCATTTAAATATCTGTTTGTGTGTGTTGGTTTTCTATATACTGTGTGTCTTATTCTTCCCTCCGGTGTTTTTGTTATCAGTACATCCAGGAATGGTATTTTATTTTGGTGTTCAATTTCCAATGTAAATTGTATATTCGGGTGTATTGAGTTCATGTGGCCCAGAAAATTGCTTAAATAGATAATTATATTTTTTTCTAGTTTTTTCCTCGATCAAAAAACCAATTGTTTCTATGGCCCCAATTATTTTTTTTACCAAGAATTAATTTTACGCTAACTTAAGAACAAATAAAAATAATCCAATGGTCAATCGGGAAAGTAAAATTGCGCAGCTATCAACAGTTTTAGGGTTATTATGATTAAAGTACCTAAAGGAATAGTTACAATACTATTTTTTTACTCAGTGCTAACCTAACCTAACCAAACTGAATAAGCAATAAGTAACTTATATCTTTAAAAAGGTAGTGATAATGATTATTACTTTCTTTCCTGTTTGTGGTTAATTTTATGTAAATTCACGAATTTCGCCCCGACGAAGAGAATAAACATTCTCGAAAGCTTGGCATAATCCAAAGAATTTTATTTATTAAATGACTGCATCCCCAACAAAAATCTATTTTATCAAATATATATATATATATATATATATATATATATATATATATGCAATTTTTAATAAAATGCACAGAAAAAAAAATAATAAAGAAAAAATGAGAAATATTGGTAAATCATGAAGACTCAATATAAATAAAAAATCAGCCTTAAAGCTGAACGCGAACCCTATCTGCTTTATATTCAACAGCCAAAACAACAACCTCTAACACTTTAACCGCATGGCTATGATATATGCGGTTAAAAATGGCAATTGGTATTGATTGGTTGATGATTTTTTTTTGATTTGAGAGACGACCATTAAGAATAGGTCCCATTGTAAAAAAACGACATTCAACATGACCTTCCCATTCCGAAAACTTCTTCCGCCAAATGTGGTGGAGGGACAATTTTTTTCGAAAATCGAAAAGAACATATCCGGCAACGTTTAAATTTGGCATTTTCAAAAAAAATCATTGATTTCCGAGTAACAGCAATGGTAAAGTGTTAAATATGTGTTTCCGCTATGTAAAGAAGGCAATTTTTTTGCAAATTAAACAAAAGACTATACCTAGCAACATTTCAATTCGTTTTCACTTTCCTACGCTACTATATATAGTAGCTGTATAAGGAAAGTATTGTAATCGTGTGAAATTTTCGGTATCGAGATTTTTACAAATGTTGAGTTTTAAGTCTAATAAACATATTTTCAACAATTGGTTTGTCTGTCTGTGACAGCATCATCTCAGTAACGGATCAGTGAATTTTGTTGCTTTCTTTTTTATTTTGTTCGGTACCAACCAACCACCCGCCGGAGGCACTGAATGAGAATCCTGTATATACTGATTCGCTCAAGACCTTCGCCCACCGTAATGCTTTATGGTCACTGTCGGGATTTATTACCTATGTCTGGCATAATTACGGAAAAACCCTTCTTATAAATACGCGTTTAAGCAGTGTTGTTCCAAGAGTAATGATTGATGGATATTCCACAAACATTTGTTATAGAGAGAATTTACTTTGCTACCAAGGGTGTTTTAAATATGATGCAAGATCTACACAATTCGTTATACGGACGTTCGCTATAAGGAAGTTCCACTGTATTTGCCTCACCACTCTTTTTGACCACAAGCCACCACTGTTTACGAATAGAGAAAGTTATATTAGGTTTATGAGCATTTAAAACCCATTTCAAGGGATTTTTATGCATCGGACTGTATAAATATATTTTTGATGTCAACATGGTATGTCAGTTTGAAAACTGAGTTGGCGGCTGTTGTTTCCAAAACGATAATTTTGTGCCAGCGTGCTGATAGGGATTTCATAAAGCAGAGACCGGAATTGTTTGTTAATATTAGTGGAAGAGTAATTCAGTTTCTATCACATTTTTGAATAGACGCAGCAGATACTTGAATCCATAATAAGTACACAAAGACACTAAACACTAAGATTTTCACAAACATTATTTTTAATAATAACCCCTCAGACCCACAAAGGTCTATGTTGAAAATATGAGTCACTATCTACTATGGTGGTATCATACTATAGAAGGTGTCTGTTGTGGACACGGCCATTAATGCAGCTAGGCGTCTGAATGAACAATGGGTGACAAATACATAAACTAATGCTTCTTCTTAATAACCAATTTATTTCTCATAATATTCAAAAAACAGAAATGACTAGCAGCGAGCTTTTGTATCCCCTAATGTTTAGAATCATGGTAAGTTACAAGTTGATTGATTGATTTTGAAATAAATCCAGTAAAAATTAGTACAAAATTGATGGAATGAATTTCGGGTTGCCACAATACTTTAAATTCTAACAAAATTTAGGTGCTTTTAAAATAGTCCTCAATTTGGGCAAATCAAATAAGACTCTTGTAACATAGTTTCTGTTTCATAGAGTAAAATCTTATATTAAATATAAAATTATTTCACAGTTCTAAACATGTTGAAATATAAAACAATGAGATATTTCAGAGAATTTCCCAATCACTACTGAGAGAATTGCTGCTGTCCTTTCTTACTTTCAGATGGATGTCATGGAGTTTCCAATCACTTGGAATGTTAACACAAGCTAAGAGGAAAAAATTAAAAAAATTACACATTATTATAAAAAATATCCAATTCATATTCAATTCCGAAAATATAGTCCATTTAAGTAACCACTTGTTTTCATTCACAGGTGGTTTGGTATGCCGTATGCCTGACATTTTCACCGTTGTCGAATAGTAAAAAATATCTGATTATTCGTTTAGGATGCTATAATAATTTATATATGACATGAACTACTCAAACTGATAAATTTACAACTATTATACAGATATGGAAATACATTTTCGGCACATGTACGATATTCTAAACACAGAGACAACTGCCAATCATGTATCTCTATTTAACCGACAGTAAAATCCACGTTGTGCTTCCCCTTCAAACTCTCTTTTGGTATCGAGGCCTCAAGCGATAGTTCAATTTAAAATCGAGATAATAATTTATTCGCAATTGCAAATACAAGTCAATAGCGGTTGAAAATAAAATATTTACTCATGAATTATAAAATGAATATATAAAATTGTATGTATTCAAAACTGCCGCCATTGTAAAACTACTGATAAACCCCTTGTAAGGCCAATTAATGATGAGCATCAGAATATAGACATAGATACCTGTGCCGCTCTTGAAGCAAGTGAACCTATGTCATGCCGCCAAATAGTTCTCAATCTCTCTCACCTTTTGTTACTTGCTTAGATGCGTTCTTCATTCATGCGCCGCGCCTATGGAATATGATATCGAGCGACTCCCGATCGCTATGTTATAAACCTGGGTTGAAAGCCAAAATGTATATTTTATTTTCGGGAACATTAATAAATTTCGACCAGCCGTAGCCTTCGCAGCTTTTTCTTTCTCTGTTTTGTAAGTCACGTTTCGTAATGTATAATGCGCTTTTAGATGTTAAATATTTATATCTGTTATCTTGTTTTGTTTTTATTCATTTATTTCTTTGTATCACCACTTGAGTTTTTAAAGAGCCCTTTGTTCAGTTTTAGTACTTGTACTTAATATTTAACCATTATTATTTTATTTAATTTTCATTTTACTTTAGTTTAATTAGGTTATATCCAAAGCTTCTAAACTAGGCACCTGTGCCATTGCGGCTTTCATATGCATAGTAATTTACTATGTATTGGCCTAGGCCAAATAGGACCCTGAGTCCTTGGACTGTTCAATAAATCATACTCATACTCTCTTTGATGCCTTTTTGGTGCATTTAGCCAGCTCATTAGAGGGATGACCAAATTAATATGAGCGATAGAAATGGATACCAATGTTATAAGATGAAGACATGTCAGGAATTTTTTCCGGATGATCATATTAAACGAATGGAATTATGGGAATCTATGATAGAGAAACAAAATTAAAATGATTCGTTTCTAACAGTGTTGTTTACAGACAAGTCATCGTTTTTTACATCAGAAACACTACCCATCTGTTAATAGCGACTGTTGAATCGATAGCCATAACGCGGACTACCTCCCGACCCGGCTGTCGTATCGTGGCCTAGAGCTTGCACCGGGGAAACGATACCGAACGCGTTCACGAATAAGGGTAAAATTCACCGACCATATGTCAGAAGACGGCCTCCATAGTATCAGGCTATGGGGGGCATCCAGAAGAAGGGTGCAGTCTGTGATCTTTATAAGAGTAAACTAACTCATTATATTAAGAAGCTTCGGAAGGCTAAAAAAGACTCGTGGAGAAGTTTAGGAGTTAAAAAATCATAGGGTTGCGGCAGTTTTGGGCTTAGGATAATGAAAACTCTTTTCAATTACCCACATTTCGATAGCGGTGGCTATCTTTTTCAATGCTATATTTAGAAAATAAAATTACAAAATTGTACTTAGTAAAAGGAAAAAACATTACGAAAAGAGAATAATTCAAATATTTAGAAGATAAATCTGACATACTTTGATTTGAGTATTAATTAAATGGGTGCATTGTAGGAATGTATTTATTTCTTTGGATGGAAAATAATTAAGTAGAAATTGGTTTTGGTTCTGTCATCCAAAGAAATAAATACATTCCGACAATCTACCCACTTAATTAATACTCAAATCTCTTGATGATTTTTCTTTTTACTAAGTACAATTTTGCTACCCTATATATAATAAATAAAAAATTACAAACCTGGTGGTGTTCCATGGAGATGGTCTGTCGAATAATGATTAGATGTTTTATTTACTATTGAAGAACTGGTATACATTGTAATTGGTTCTTCGATGTCAGAATGTTGAGACTCACTGTTATTGGTATTTCGATCACAGACATTTTCTGAATAATCACAATCTGTCCTTTTCTGTTCATCAGTAAATATTTTCACTTTGTCTAAACTAAGAACATCAGCAAGAATTTTTTCCTTGTACTCGATATCATAATTAATAGATTCTGGACTTCTCAAATCTGGTAATACACCAATACAACTAAGATTCATGAGAGTAGGTCTGGTATAGCTGGTATCTTTTTCATCAGAACTATTTGAACTTAAGCTAGTTATGCTAGAGCTCATTGTAGATGTTTTTTTGCGATTTTTACTTTTCTTAAAGAGTATTTTATCATTGAAATCTTGTTTACCAATATCTTCGAATGTTTTTGAAATATCAATATTATACATATGAATGTTCTTTGGCGATTCAGTAGCTTCTTCCGCATTCATTATCAATTTATCATCTGTGTGAACACTCACGTCGTTAGGTAGAGCACTCTCAATAATTGGTGATATAGCTGATATGACGCTTGCTGATTGCAATTTGGTAGTGAACTCTTTAATCGAAGAGGTAAGCGGTCGAATCGCATTGCTGACAGGTGCATATGAGGACGCAACTGAAACAAAAACAGCATTAAATATAATTCTTTCTACATAATATATAAACTGAAAAATAAAATTAGGACCGACTTTTTAAGTTAAAGTAACAAAAAATTAAAAATTAATCTAATTCTAGTGGTGCCGGTACTTTTGAAGTTGTGCAGTTCTAGGTAAATAGAAGGCTTTAGGCACCAACTTCAAAAGGACCAGTTTTTTTGTGCATTCATAATCAATAAGATCATTGAACGTTCACTTATAAACAAGGATTTCAAAACATACCGGAAACACACATATTTCAGCCTTTTCTATTGCTGTAACTATTTTTTTTTAAATGTCCAATTTAAAAATTGCCGGATATGGTCTCTTCTTTAATTCTGCCGTCTCAGATTTTATTTAAATTGCCTTCTTGGGGGCAAGGAGTTTTTGAATATGAAGTTTTTTTAATATGCGATTATTTCTCAATCCTCCACTTTCAAATGCAAAAAAATCATCAAAATCGGAGCAAGTAATTGTATACCAACCTACTACGTTTCGGAAGTCGGTTAGAAATAAAGAAGCTATCCGTTTCTTCGTCTAAACCAGCAACATATTTTCATACGGTTTTCACTGTCATTCATTCTAATTAAGTTTTCAGTTTTCAGAATGTAGAGAAAATACGATGTTTTTCAATTAAGTCGTCCAAGAACCGGTTTTCGGGCGCTTTTATGGCTTACGCTGGCTAAACCCTGATCATAAATCAAAATATTGTACTATGTAGTTCTTCAAAAATCCTAGAGAAAAGTCCGCAACGGCATATGTATATTCTCTTAGAATAACCCACAGTAACCATAATATTTTTTTTCCTATCCGATGTTTTGGAATCTTCTGTATTTTGTATACTGTTCTGTCTGCTGTGTTGTCAACAGTCTTTCCTGAAACAGATACTTAATATATACCAAACTTTGCGAAGGAGGAAAATATAGGTATACAGGCTGTCCCATCGGACGTGAGCCAACATGGCTATCTTTGTTAATCGTGGACATAGAGAGTCGATTAAATGGGGAAAGTAGTGCAGAATTTTGAGCTCACTAACAAGCCACCGTGAAAACGAACGAATTCCGACTAGTTCCGAAGTTATGAAAAAAATAGAAATAAAACTTTTTTATTTTCAGATATATGAAAAAACTGTTTGAATACTTTTTCCTAAATTTCACATGTTCTTTTGAACTGTGTACTTTTTAATTTTTTTCATTCAATGATTTCCGAGAAAAATACACTAACTTCAGTTTTTCTTATGGGCGCCGTTTTGCATTTTTCCATATTTGCGGAATTTGTATTTGCCCACAGTGACATTAGTTGGCCTCCAAGATCACTGGACCTCAACCCTCTGGATTTCTTCCACTGGGATTATGTTAAGAATTAAGTGTATGGCGTAGTTAACTACGAAAGCCTGGAATAACTACAGAGCGCGGTCTGAAATGCCATTAACAGTATCGACAGAAGAATACTGGCGAAAGAGTATCAATAAACCATTCAACTATGTCAAAAATGCATCGATCGCAATGGCGAAATTTTTTAACATCATTTTTAATTTGCTATGAATCTTAATTAATTGTTTCAAAGATTCATTACTAAAGTTTGTATTCACCACACAGTAGGTTAATGCAATCTTTTGAATCTTTCTTCAAAAATACACCATGTTCATTGAAATTTGTATCCAAACGCCGAAGGACCTTGTAATTTGGTTGTCGCCTTTCCGGAAATTCAATAAAATATTCAGTTTGGGCCAACGTTGAGTTTTTGTTACACCGAATGAAAGTACAAAAAAAATACTTTTCGCGGACAAAAAATTCTTCTATCAATGCAAACACAATAACTTACTTCGGAAAACACAGATGACTGGCTGATTTGACTGTAAAATGTTTTTATTTTTCCAGAGCACACTATTAAATAAGCAAATAATATCGTAAATCAATTTTAAGGAATAATTTTCATGTAAGTTACTATACGACTGTGGCAAATGATGCATGCTACATATGAAATTATTTTTAACATAACTCCAGATGATTAAGGTCCGGTGATCTTGGAGGTCAACTAATGTCACTATGGGCAAATGCAAATGGCGCATTAATCAGAAAAAATGCCTACTTCAAATATGGTGCCTATAAAAACTGAAGTTAGTGTATTTTTCTCGGAAATCCTTGAACGAAAAAAATTAAAAAGTACACAGTTCAAAAGAACATACGAAGTTGAAGAAAAAGTATTGAAACAGTTTTTTATAAAACTAAAAATAATTGATCAATACTTCGAAATAGACGATTTTCGATTTATATGAACGATTATTGCCAAGAAAATGTATTACACCCAGGTAGTCTAACAAACATTTTCCGCAACTACCTTTAAATCGCATTTTAAATTGCACATTGACAATCAGACTGACAGGCACATTTATATCGGGTGGTCCTTTTAAAGTGTTACAAGGTAATACCTAGAACACTGCTGAATTAAAAAAAAATGGAGTGATGCAAAGGAACCTTGGGGGCACCATTTGAAAGCATCAGGGATTTTGTAACTCCCACCACTTTTTAGGGTTGGGGGTAACTTTTGAAAATTAAATGAAAAGGTGTAGTTTTCTTTTCAGATTCGTAATCTCGCGAAAAAACATTTATTTTATTTGTAAGCATTACTCCTAATATTTTCCAAAGAATTATTGTTATTTTATTTTTTTTATTATAACACTGTTATTTGTTTCTTTCATAAATAGATTTTTTTTATTGCAACTTGAAGTCAGTTATTTAAGGGTAACGTTTCTACAAAAAAATTGTCCGAAGTCGATCGAAGGTACAATAAACTTCATTTCTATGCGGTTTTAAAAACCCCCAAAAAACAATAGACAGAAATAATGTCATTCACTTAATCTCACAATCTGTTTGAGAAAGTTATGGCAAGCCTCAATTAAAAATTTGGAAAATTTTTGACTTAATTTGAGTACTCTACGAGATAAAAAAAAACAAAAAATCGTCCGATGTCATCCCACTTTACGGTACCTAAATATAATGTTTCGTAAATTCCACGAGTTTATCAAAAGATAATGAAATCAATGACAAATATTATTTATTTAAACCAGAAATTAATAAAAGCGTTACATTATTAGTAGTAATTTTTATTTAAAACAATGGAATTAGATTGCACATTATGTATAAAGTTCAAGTGTGTCCTCAATCAAGTTCTGGCAAGTAGATATGCTAGTCAATATTATAGTTACAGTGGGAAAGTGGTTTCAATTTCTATTTATTCCAGCTTTAATGAGAATGACACAATAGGAGAGCCATCTTCGCTATTTTGTATTTCAACCCAAGTTTATCCCATGTATTGATGCCGGTTTTAGTCAAGATTGAAAGGCATTTTCAATAAGTAATATTTCTTAGACGAGTCTCGTCAAAAACAAAAAATAAGTTCATTTTCTCAACAATTTAGTGCGCCTTAACCTCTATGTAAAAAAATTACAGCTTCTTCACTTCTTCGAGTCTAATCTAATGTTAAAATGTTCAAAAGATTAACTCAGAAAAGAAAGATAAATAAAGTTATTTATTTTTGCTAGTTCTAATTTATAAACACTTGAACAACATAGAAGCACATCACTTTAGATATATACAATAAAATGACTGTAATTTACAGTTGTCGTAAAAACAAGGAAACCAAAAATTATATGCAAGATGAAACTCAGCTAGCATTTAACAGAAATATGACATCGTCTGGATAGTTTTTTTTATATGCGATGCATCGTTTCCTTTTAGACTAACGATAATTTCTCTGAAATTCTCCATATCCATAGCAGGGGCATAATATCGATAAACACCCATTCCTTGGATATCTCTTCTCGCACATTTGTAGAATGTGTAGAATTAACCCATTCGTTTACTTTTACTGTGGCGTCCAACTTAATCATTCTTTCCAATAATTCTTTCTTGTACCTTTCTAGTAAAGCAAAAGAAACTTTCCGAGGCGGATAAATTACAGGAGTTTTGCTTGAATCTATTGTAATTTATAATGACATTTATTTGGTAAGCAACCTAAAATATTTGAAAACTCCTTCAAGATCGATTCGTGATTAATTGAGAATATTCATTTAATAAGACCAAGGTTATTACATGTTGGTAACCCAATAATAGTTTCACATTCAATATTTGCAACAACAAACTCAATTTTGACAGATCTCTGGTTAATCCTACATTTCCAGAGAATGATGTTAGCTTTACTTTTGTATTTAGCATTTGACTTAATTTTTTTAAAATTTTTGTATAATATTACATTAAGATCAACAAAAAAACTCGAAGTCTTCTCCACAGTTTATTATTAAGGATTAATTAATTACTGAGACATGTTTCGAGATTGTACAATCTCATTTTCAATCGAAATATAGAATAATATTACATTAGTTCCAGCACCAGTACCTATAAAACATTTGAGATTTTGATCATCTACAGTCCATGCTGAAAGATTTGTAATATTTTTATTAATTGACCTAATCATAAACAAATCTGTATCATCTACACTAACGTCAGTCTTTTCAGTTTTCACAGCTTTTACACCTTTGTTTTTATTAGACAAACAACATCTAGTATAATGTCCAGTCTTTTCACAAAAAATATATGTAGAATTTTGAGCAGGACATTCAAATTTGTGAAACTGACCACATTTTTTACATGCATTACCGACCTTTGATTCTGTTGACTTTGTATTACCTGATGTGTTGTAATTCTTACTAGTCCTGGGCTTCTTATTGACTTTGTAGACTACTGCTTCATTTTTTCATAGCATTTGTACCAGGGGCTGCGTAGTTTCAATAATATCAGAAAGTATGACAAATAAAATGTTGTTTACGCAACCTAATAAGAAGAGATACCTTCATCTATCTCTCACTAACTATATCTTCATTCCATAGCTACGGAATGGGATCGTTGCATGCATTGGATTTTTTATGTTCTACTAGTTTCGAACAGTACAGTTTATACCGCAAACAAGCAATTCACCATTAAAATTTTATTCAGACATATTTTAATTATCGAAATGTTAGTTTCAGTTTGTCCACTTATTTAAAAACGTGATCAGATTCCCGTTTAAAACGTCACACTTCCCGGCTCCAATCATGAACAAGTAGGTAGTTTGTTCGGGTGCGCAACACTTTATAATAGTCACTTGCTTTGCAAATTTCATTGTCTTATAAAAAATATGCGTCCACCATAACCACCACATATAAAATTTACAATAGTAATAGTAATAATATTTTTTTTTTGTCACAACAATTGTCAGTCACAGTGATTACCGACATAATACCCACGGTCCGTAGAGAGATACGGTTGTCTCGATCAGCAGTTAACCAATTGGGAGCGAGCGCTCGTATGACGTAGACCATAGAACTGAATTGACATCGGTTGCCACTCTCACTATGTATTGTCTGTATGTTTACTACATATATCTTAGTTTTTAAACATAATAATAATAACAAAAGCAAGCAAACCAGTATTTTAGTAATGTTTGTACATATAAACATAAGAACAGTAGTATTAAATTACACTGGCAGACAAAAAAACCGGACACCTTGAAAATTGCATGCAATATACCGCTTAAAGCAAAAACTTGCCCTACAATTTCGGGAAGCATTGCTCATAAATTGTTGAAAATCAATCAATAAACGAAAAACAGCTGAAAAGAAATCACAAATTGTTGCAATTCGAAAGTTCAGGGTGGGTACAAATCGAAAAACAACAGGTCGAGAAATTTTCCAGTTGAAAGAAGAATAGGTACCTCATTGAAATTTTGATTCACATATCTCTTGATATTACAACTTGATTGACCAAATAAGCGAAATTGTGCGAAGGTATTACTTAAAACCGAAAAAAGTCAGGTGTACGTTTTTTTTTTGTGTGAAATCAAGTAACGATTTTTTTCATTTTTGACCGATAAACCCCGAACGGCGGAGGTATACTTACAATTCGACTGTCTGCTTTTTTTTGGTTCGTGCGCGGATTTTATGTAATAAACCTATTCCGATTCGGGATTTTTGATTCATATCATATTCATAGAAACGCAAATCCGAATTCTCCTTCCCTCCGAAAACTGCCCTCAAAGGGGGTGGAGGGGGTAAATTTTCTCGAAAATTGAAAATCCGAGATGGCGGAATTAAATATACCAAAATATCCGGAAACGTTTAAATTGAACATTTTTTCAAAAGAGCTACGGTTTTCGAGTTATAGCAATGAGTATTTTGTAGAATAATTCAACATTCTGCTATCAGGTGACCAGAAACGGCTATAGGTACTTATGTGTTCCTAGCGTCTCTCAACGGCAATCAACAGTCTGCTACCCGCTAGAACATTGTACCTGACACCATGTTATGTTATTAGGTCATCCTCATCATCAGACAGCCATTTGCGTCCACTGCTGGACATAGGCCTCCCTTAATTTGTTCCATCTTGAACGTCCCTAGCAACTGTCATCCATCCACGGAATGCCCTTTTTATGTCGTCGTATCATCGAGTCAGTGGGCGCCCTCTGCTTCTAAAGGCATCTGCTCTGGATCTCCATTCAATAATTCTCTTAGTCCACCTGTTGTCAGATCTTCTGGTCACATGACCTGTCCAGTTCCACTTTAAGCAGGTTATTCTTTCCACCGCATCCCTTACTTTTGTCATGCTTCGCAATCTTTCGTTTTGTATCCTATCCCTCAAGGATATACCCAACATGGCTCCCTCCATTCTTCGCTGCGTCACTCGGATTTTGTTTATAGTGATCTTCGACAAAGTCAGGGTTTCTGCTCCATAAGTTAACACAGGTAAAACGCACTGATCAAACACCTTCCTCTCCAGACATACTTAACACGTGGTTAAGCTTACCAAAAGCGGCCCAAGTTAAACCTATTCTTCTGTTCAATTCACAGGTCTGGTTGCCTCTGCTAATACGGATTTCGTGTCCAAGATATTTGTATGAATGTACGTGTTCTATGCTCTCACCATTTACAGATAAATTTTCGCTCAGTACAAGATTTTTCATATATTCCGCCTTTTGTTTGTTAATGTTCAAACCCACTTTGCCAGATGTTTTACTCAGACTTTCGATAATTTTCTTTGCATCGCCGACATTGTCAGCAATTATTACAATATCATCTGCAAATCTGAGATGGCTGAGCATCTCGCCATATATATTTATACCAGCGTTGCCAAATTCTGTTCGTTTAAATATGTATTCGAGCAGTGTGTACCCCTTCTCTATATTAAATTCGTTGGTGTTCTTGTGCAACTTCACATATGCCATTGCGTTGTCGTATACGTGTTTTATCATTTTTATATATCTGTAGTCAATCCTACAGCCCGCCAGGGCTTTCAGCATTTCATGTTGGTTTATCGTAACGAACGCTTTCTCATAATCTATGAATATCAAGTGTTTTAATGACTTGCAGATGGTCGTTCGTCCCGTATCCGGCTCTGAAACCAGCTTGCTTTCGGGGTTGATAGAGGTCCAGTTTTGACGTTATCCTGTTGGTAATGATACGCATGTACAGTTTGTATACATGAGAGAGCAAGCTTATTAAACGGTAGTTTGATAAGTTTGCGATGTCTCCTCTTTTATGGATAATCACCATTATTGCTCGGTCTCACTGATACGGGGTTATTCCTTCTTCCAAGCATGTATTAAAGAGCTTACAAAGATCTTGGAGAAGAAGAGCTCCTCCACACTTTATGGCCTCCGTCGTCGCCAGGCGATTTGTTGTTCTTCATTTGCTTCAATGAAATTCGCATTTCATCGACGGTGATATTCGGCATTTCCTCCGATCCCAGATTTAATATTTTTGGTATTGTTTCCGTCGGTTCTGATTCCCCGCCATTCGCGTTGCTGCTTTTATAAAGTGTGGAATAAAACTCATGAACTATATTGAGGATTTCATCCCCCAGTAATCTCTCCATTAGGTTGTCTTAGTTTGCAAATGTTTTTTCTGTCTTCAGCTATGGTCTTTCGCATTACTTTTATTCCCTTGTTTTCCTCAATTAGCTTCTTTATTTCGTACGTGTTATATTTTCTTACATCTTTTCTGATCGCCTGGGATACTTCTCTATTAAGTTTTCGTAATTCAATTGAGTCTGCTGGATATGTTTCCTGCATTTCCCTTCTTCTTTTCATAAGCTCTTTTGTATCTTCGCTTAGTTTGTCGTTCTTGTTGATGTTATTTCTACAGCGTTCTTCATTGTATTTTATTGCTTCCATGATGTGTTGGTTTGTTACACGTACATTTATGTTGTTTTCTACGAGTGCTAACTTAGCGTTTACCAAGGTTTGTAATATTTTTCTTCGTTTGTGATCGCACTCCACGAGTTTATGGTTGTTTTGGTAACAAGCTTTTTTTCTTTTCTTCCTGATATTTAATACCACTTTTGCTCTTACCACTCTGTGGTCGCTGCCAATTTTTTAAGACAGCTACATCTTGTATGATGTTTTTATTGTCAGATATTATAAAATCTATCTTGTTCTTAGTTAGGCCATCTGGGTTGAACCAGGTCCATTTTCTCTGAAGGGGTTTCTTAAAGAAAGTGTTCATAGCGTAGAGCTGGTATTGTGACAGGAACTCAAGAAGACGTTTGCCTCTCTCATTCCTCTCCGAATCCGTGCGATCCCATTGATGTTTCGCTACCGTCTTGTTTCACTCCCAACTTTGCGCTGAAGACTCCTATTACTAGAGTATAGTGAGTTGGTTTCTGTTGGAGCGCTGCACTTATATCGTCGTAAAATCTGTCTACATTTTCTTCGGAGTGGGATGATGTTGGTACATATGTGTTTTTACGCTGTATCTCTGGTTAAGTCTTAAGATCAAGTATGCTACCCTGGTGTTTATACTTTGGATTTCGACTATGTCTCGAATATGCTTTTTATGGATGAGAAATCCCACGCCACCTTCGTTGACATCTTGACTTCCTTTGTAATAAAGTATATGGCCTGACTGTAGTGTTAGTTGTTCTACTCCTTTCCTCAATTATTTATTTTAACGAGCTATGTGTGCATTAAAAAAAATTATCTCCTGAACTATCAATCTTAGGTAGGACATGTGGGGTATTAAAGACGTAAAATTAAATGCCGAAGACAACTAAGCAATAAAATATAGGGGGTGCCATTTAAAAAAAATCAAGTTATGGTTGTTCAACATTTCGAAAAGTTAACGTGCCATAATAAAGTAACCCCACAATGTAGATATTATTGACTGCAAATACTAAATTGATAACCGAAAAATCCAGTGTTCTCTGATTTTTTCAAAACATCTCTGCTACCGCATTTTTTTTTAATTGAATAATCCAAAACGGTTGGGTCAAATTAGGAAACGTAAATATATTTATGAAGCTTAATAATAGTTGAATTCAAATATATAAAAAATAGAGTTCTATTTAAAATAACAAAGTAGACGCCTATTTCCGGTATAACTAGAACCACCAGATATCTAAAAATATTTCAGTTGAAGAGAACAAATTCGATTATTATAATTTTCAAATTTTTATTTTCACCAAAACCCAATAAACTTCTAATGAACGGTTTCGCTGAGACCACCCTGTACATTGTATTTGAAATGAGTTTTCTTCACAACCACCTCGAGAAGCAAAAATGATTTGACGTTGGAGTGGTTTCATGCTATGCATAATTGGGAAAGGAAATTTGATGTGGTGCTATGTTCAAACGATTAATTAGGCAAATCAAATAATTCCTAGAATTAAAAATATTATCAATTTAAATAGTTGTAATCTTAAACCCTTTCCCATTATCACGTTACTGCGAACACTTATCTGTGTAAACATTCACAGTTATTATTCCCAGCGAATCAATTTCCACTAAGAAGTACGAGTACTGACTGCATATAATCACAGAATATATATATTCTGTGATATAATCATGATTCATGAACTATCAATGCGCCTGCGTATTCTAGAGATGAACTTTTTTTATATCCATTGTTTTTTAAAATAAACACATTATACGTGGTCGTAAATATTTTCTAGTTTAATTGAGACTCCTACTTACAAAATAAAAATCACTCCGAAAATCGTGTTATCAGGGATTCTATCAAATTTAAGTAATGCACAAATTTTAAGCCCCTTATTCTGTTTTATCAATACCAATCTTTTTTCTCTCTCTCTTTTTATATATATATTTATATAATCCCGTGTCACGATGTTCGTTCACGCTAATCTTCGAAATCGCACAACCGATTTTAAAATTTTGTAAATGTGAATTGCTTGGTTCAACTTGAGAGATAAGACTTTTTAAGAAGTTTTTATCTCAATAAGTGACCCTCAATATTTTTTATTGCAAATTTTATGATTTTTATCGGGCAAAGTGTTGTAATTCATTTATAAGTTTCATAAGTTTTTAACAGATGGCGGTGTGACTTAATCTATTGACGTCTGGATTAAACATCTAGCAACCACATCAATCATCCTTTGTTGGTTATGTAAGTATTCAATAAATGGGGCCGTGTTTCAATTTCAAACGTTACCTTGATGCTACAATTTTTATTTTATAAAATAATATTGATTTAATTCAAAGGAGAAATTTATAATTCGGACCTCCAGGTTCGAACCTATTCAGTTGCTTCAGTTATTAGAATTCAAATGTCGAAAAATCGAACTTACCAGCAAAACATTCAGGTCCAAAAGATATTCGTATCAGAGTTCTTTCTTCTTCCAGTATGAAAATTTCATCCTTATGTGTGGCAACGTGTATAATACTTGAAACAATAGTTTTTATTTATAAAAGCAGTTCATAACCATTGTGGTATTATAAAACTCAGTCTTGTGAATATGTGGGAAAGACAACATAACGCAACTCGTGACATGCGACCTTATAATTTCAGACAACGCGTTGTGATGATTGAAAAAAGCCTTAATGCGTTCGGGATTCAAGTCGATACGACGCACAGTGGTTTGTTTGAAATTAGCCCTAGTCTAAAAACTTTTAAATGATTAAAACTATCACCTAAGATATAATACTAGCACAGCAAAGCGTATAGAATTTTTTTTATTTTTTCTGTCACTTTGTTTCAAACAAAAATTGTAGGTACATATCATAACTATAACATAGAGATAGTTTTGATGATATCCAAGTATTGGCTCATTTTTGAGATATTTTTTCGTCGGTCGTTATTTTGAAATTACTAGTCCGATCACGCCCATTAACGAGCGCGACCGAGATATTTTTACCAATGATTTATATAGAAATATAGAAATAAATTTTTGGGACATGGGTTTTGCAGTGAACTAGAAAGGGAAGTTGGGCCAGTCATGCATCACTCGACCAGCTATGAAATTCATGTTGCGTTTTCCCTTTCCACACCATTGCGGTCAAATCCTTCTTCCGCTTCACACAGAATTCATGCTCCGCTTGCCGCCTTAATTCATTAGGTATCATTATAGCGTACATCAAATTTTTCAGAAAAGAGATTCGATTTAAGACGTTTTATTGCATGACAGAATTTGTTCGCAGTGATAAACACAAGAAACAATTTCTCTTATTAAAATGAGTGCTTTAGTTTCTTTTTATCACAACAGCTTTGAAAACCAAATAAGTTAACATCAAAGAAACAAGAAAACTAAAAAAATCATACAAATTCAGTGTAATAGATGTTCAAATAATCCACCCTATTGTGCCAAACAATAGTCAAATCTGTGATACAGAGATAATCTTATGTCTCTGAGTAGATTTGCGGAATGTTAGCGCACAGTTAGATATTTTTTCCCTCAACTGATCAAGATTTGTAGCTCTCTCTCGAATTCGTGTCGATAAACAGTCTCTTTTAGAAGATATCCCCACAAAAAAATCATGAGATAAATCTGGTGATCTGGAAGGCCATTTGGCTATTCCATTTGTTGAAACTAAAAGATTAGAAAAAGTATTTTGGAGAATCGTTTAACTGCTACCGCATTGTGACTTGAACAACCTACTGTTGCAACCAAATTACATCAAAAATAATAGGTATTCGCTGAACTGGTGAAATAGTTTGATTTTGGAGAAGCTCTAAATATTTGAAGCGCTAAGGTTACCATCGATAAAGTATAGACGTATGATAAAGTCTGCAAACATTCCTGTCCAAACATTAGGTTTTCATATTAAACTAACCAAGTCATTGGCTTCAACAACGACAAAGACATCTATTTCCCTATTTTGAATCTCTTCATTGGCTTAACATGTGGTTCATCAATATTTTTAAAATAACGGCAGTTTTTAGTATATCCTTCATATTTTTCAATAATCCGACAAATGATCGCTTTTAATGGAATTGGCCTGTTTTCAAATACAACAATAAACAGATCTATTGTTTCTCGAATCGAATGACCCCCAAAATATCACTTCAAAATTTGTATCTTCTCTTCCTTCGTATATTATTCGGTAAATAATTAGGATATTGACATAAGGCAAAAGTAAACTCTTTTGACTTAAGTCCTTGCTTTTGAAAATATATTTTTTTCATCTCCACGGACCAGTCAATTGTTATTTGGAATGGTGATATGACGGGGCAAAAAATAATACAGAAGCTCTATTAGCACCACAAACAAAATTAAATAAAATTCTACGGTAACACAATAATTTATTATGGTTTAAAATGTTATGTTTACATAAAAATAAAATTATTGGATGGGGCTATTGTCGACACTCTTGACAAGAAATAAATGAGCGTGAAATTCGAATAAATCAGCAAAAAACAGGAGAAATTTCATAGCCATCAATTACAAAATTATATTTTGTAATTTTCTAGGGCTTTTGAAGTAACATTTTATGAAAATTCTCGACAAAGTGTCATCTACAGCAAGTTTATGCAGCACAACTACGAAGCCGGATCTGAAGGAATGTGAGGCGGATGTTGCTCATATTGGGTGACTGGCATATCCTACCAAAGCTGACGGCTTTCTAGATGAAATTACAGTTGACACATTCGTGAATAGATTAAAGAGAGAGCGAGCTGGTTATTCAGACCAAAATCTTTGGATGAAGCAATAGCTATTGCTTTAGAGCTCGAAACCGCTAGTCAAACTTCCAGAGGTCATCATTTAAGAGCCAACGATGAAGAGGAACAACCGAATGGTGAGTCCCTGCATGACATACTACAGAGCACATTTCGGAGAAGCACAGTCAAAGAGCCCAGGCATTGGAAAAGTAGAACGGGTCGACATGAGGAGGCAGTCGTCGACCTTGAAGAACAATGCCCTAGTAATTACAGTCAATATTTCATCTTCTGATGGAGCCTTGAGTTTATATGTTGACGGCCAACTCAATGAAGAAGACAAGAAAAAATGTAAGATCTCATAAAAGAACATTCTCAGCTATTACCAGCAAATCACCAACTCAAAACATCAACTGGAGAAGTAATAAGGACACTAAATTTTGGTCGCGCAGATTTGAGATCAGTTTATCTTGGGAATGGACGTTCTGAAGAAACGTAAAGCAGTATTAGATGTCAAAAATAATATATTGAAAATCAAATTTCGTTTCATTAAGACAATAACAACGCGATGTTATTATACCCAGCTATTGTGAGAAAATCTTGATGACTAGTTTGGATGGATACTGTAATCATGGATCAAGGATGATCGAAGAAATAAATGACGAAAGAATTTCTGACTGCTAAAACTCCACCTAGTACGAGTTAAAGGTGTCATTCCTGCTAAATTCATGAATTTGAAGGAAGGTCCTATTAAAATGAGCAAGAGAACTGTGACAGGAAACTGTGTTCCTGTATCGGCGGTTTGCTCTGGGGCGCAGAGCTGGTGGATATATGGTCCTCAAGAATGTCCAAGATCTAGAGGACAAAGAGATACAAAAACTGAGACCTATGCTTGTAGAATTTCAGGATGTATTCGCGATGAAAGAACAGGATACGGATAAAACAAGCATAGTAACTCATAAGATAAATATGGGGAACTATAAGACAGCAACCAAGACGACTTCCATTGCCCAAACGCGATGAAGCCGAGAGGACCATTTAAAATATGAGCAAGCAAGGAGTCATTGAGCCATCCAAAAGGATGGGTCTACAACATTCTGTGTCGATTATCTACTTCTAAATTCAGTAACCAAGAAATATCCGTTACCTCGAATAGATGACACATTGGATAAACTCTCTGGAGCCCGATGGTTTTCTACGTTGGATCGAAAAGTGGTTACTAACAAGTATTGATGAAGTCCGCTGATCGAGAAAAGACTGGTTTTTCCATTGAATGAGGTCTTTAGCAATTGAGTGTGATGCCCTTCGGACTTTGCAGTGCACCCGCCATATTTGAGAAGCCAATGGAAGTGATTTCAAAAGGATTGACATGTCAGACTAGTCTAGTGTATAGTGTACTTGGACGAAGTTATCGTGGTAGGAAAATCTTTCGAAGAACACTCGAAGAACTTGGAAAAGCTTTCTTCCAAGGGTTACGTGAGGCTAACCTCGAATTAAATCCCAAGAAATGTTACCTGTTTCGACGAAAAGATAGATACTTAGGTCACATTGTGTTTGGTGATAGTTTCACGGCGCAACCAGAGAAATTAACAGCAATCAAGGAATTGCCTATTCCCAAGATCAAGCATGAAATTATAAGTTTTCTAGGCTTGTATACCTACTATTGACGATTCTTGATGGGATTTACCAATATCGCTAAACCTTGGACATAACTGACAGAAGAGGGAATACACTATTCTTGGAATGAAGAATGTTAGAAAGTCTTTCAACAACTGTAAAAAGCTCTTATCAGTGTGCCGATTTTGGGATATCGTAGGCATGATGAAAAATTCGAGATATCCTCTTACAGATAAAAGATGGACAAGAAAAAATAAATAAAATTCTATAAGTTAAGCCGAACTTTCGAGAATTTTTATTATCGTCTTCAAGACATACTACAAATCGTTACAAAATTACCTAAACAACTTAATAGTATTTAAAAAATACTTACAGTGGAGAATTTAGAATAGATTAGCCAAAGACAGGAAACATTTCATAATCATCAACTACAAATGTCATTATTTAATAATATTTTATAATATAATTAAGGTAGAAAGAATCTAGATTTTGTTGATAAACATGAATAATATTTATGAATGATCTTTATATGTTTGTAGCTATTTGAACAATAAGCACATTTAAAGTGACAGGTTCAGTGAAAGAGGAAGGCAGAGATGTGGCACTTCTACAAGAACCTTGGGACATGGAAGGAACATGGCAGGCTTCAAACAATAAAAAGGTATGCTGGTATATTATAATCCATCAATTAGGTCAAAAGTATGTATAATACAAAGTGAAAGGGTTAACTCTGTTCTAATCTCGGGGCTATGCAACCTTGACGTTATAACAAGAATTCTTTCATATCAATAGGAGGGGCGAAGAGCTTGGTAGTCTGTTCCGCCAACTTTCCAGGAAATGGGGGGACTAGCCTTCCACAGGCAGTAAAGGCCGACATGCAAGTCATTGTGGGATGCGACGCAAACGCCCATCACACCATCTGGGCAAGCATGGGCATCTACAAAAGAGGTGAGTCACTTTATGAATTGATACTGGGAGAAAAGATTATTTATTGCTAGTAAAGTTAGAGAACCTGCCTATGTCACTGATATTAGGAGAGAAGTATTGGATACTACATTGAGTACCAACAGAACAGGTGATAATATTATATTCTGGCGGGTATTCCAGCGACCATCATGTCCCAACCAAATAAGATTTGAGAATAAAACACCAGCCATAGTAGACAATAAGTTCAGAAATCCCAAGAAAGGCAAACTGAGTAGGAAATCGTATATCCCTAAGAATGGGAAGAGAAAGTCACAATAATGTATAACAAGAGCCTTGAAGTGGAAGTGGAACAGGTCAACAAGGCAATGCGAAACTATGGTGGATTAATTATCTCGAAGGACTAAAACCGAGATAAGAAGGCCCAAACCAATGAAAACTGGGAGAAAAAAAACTCCGAAAAGCCAAACTGGACTTGTGGAAATTTTTATGTGAGAAGATTCAAGAGACCACAGGATTTGGCCGAATCAACTAAGTCCTGGCCAAGGAAGGCTCTAAGAACAAGGTTAATCTCCTGAAGAGAACCGACAGAAACTACGCAGAAATGACCGTGGAAAGTTTGAAAGAAGGCCTAAACGGGAAGTCGGGCAAATTGCTATGGTCATCGCCAGACCAGATGAAATAAAATGGATCTAACTTGGAGATACATCCCAGTAGTATAGAAAAAGGTGAAGGTATCTACCTAACAGAGGAGAGCAATATTTCAGATCATACACCCAAATTAAAACGATTAGCTTTCATTTTCATTTTCTGTTTAAGGCTCTCGAAAAACTATTTAGTGGAAAAAGGAAACTCTCTAAACTAACGCTCAACAGAGAAGAACTATCGCTAGCGATTGGCGATAAGAAAATAGCAGTTGCCACCTTCCTGGATATAAGGAGAGCATTCAATAATGCCTCCGCCATATCAATAACAAGGTGTATAGAAAGCTGTTGATTACAACTACTAAATGATAACAGCGAAACTTCGGATGAAAGGTGAGTGCTTTGTATTGGCACATTCTATAGGTCACCAAATTCAAGTCCTCTCACATTCTTGAACTACCTAGAAGATAAACTTAACGATGATGTGTTACTTAACCAAAAACCGATACTAACAGGAAGGCATTGATATCGATTGGCTTGAAAATTTATAGTCACTCGAAAAAAATTAAGGAAATGATAAATGAATTTGGTTACAAGCGAATTGTCCAGAAGGAAAGCAGACTAACAAATACGATATTATCAATCACCACTAATAGATTATATTATCATAAATAATTTTAGCTTGGGAGAAGAAACGAGGGACTTCCCAATGATAAGTGACCAAGAAATTATTGCTATTATAAATATTTTTTACAAAAACTTGGACCGACGTTATTAGTTGGTGCACTGAAAAGTATAAAATAATATTAATTCTATTGGGGCTGTTACTTTTGAAGTTGTGCAGTTGCAGGTAGATTGATAACTTTTGGCACCAACTTCACAAATACCAGCCCCAATAGAATTAATATTATTTTATACTTTTCAGTGCACCAACTAATAACGTCGGTCCAATTTTTTGTAAAAAATATTTATTTCACACTTTTGAGTGTAACATTAGTCACGAAAATCGTTGAACGTTCACTAATACCAATCAAGATAGTACTTATACTATTACCCACGTATATTCCTTGCTTGTAGTTTGTAGTTGTTATTAATATTGAGATCTCATAACATCGCTGCGGAAATACGCTTGAATATTTTAGTTGTTACCATTTTAACACCGATTTTACTCGAAAACCGTAACTCTAAGGGAAAAATGTTCATTATAAATGTTGCTACAATTAATTATGTCTTTCATGTACTGCAAACAGATTTTCAATTTTCGACAGAAATCGCCCTCTCCACATAGCGAAAATAGGTATATTTGACAATTTAAAATGTCTCTATATCGAAGACCGTTACTCTTTTGAAAAAATGTTCAATTTAAACGTTTCCGGATATTGTCCTATCTTTAATTATACCAACGCAGATTTTCAATTTTCGAGAAAATTTGCCCCCTCCACCCCCTTCGGGGGCGGTTTTCGGAGGGAACGAGATGTCGGATTCCCGTTTTTATGAACATGGGACCATTTCTCAAGCCTCCTCTTTCAAATGAATTAAAAATCATCAAAATCGGAGTACGATTACTATACGAAACGCGCGCACAAACCAAAAAAAAAAGCACACAGTCGAATCGTATACTTCCTCCGTTTGGGGTTCGTCGGTCAAAAATACCTTTCAATTGTGAGTTCAATACATCTAGGCAAATATTTTTTAGAAATTTAAATGATGAAACAGTTTCAAATATAATAAATCACCTGATAACAAGAATTGGAATTATACATATACCGACGCTAATATTTTATACTCAAATTTCATTAATAATGTAAGGGATGCTCTAGAAAGACATACAGAATTGTCCATCAAACGTTTCCAAAGGCTCTCTTGGATTAACAAAGAAATAACAGAAGCACAAAGAGTCAGAGACAGAGCTTACAATAAATATTGTTAAACCAAACTAGAAACTGGATAGACAACAAGACGAAAAGAAATGAGGTGGTAGCTAAGGCACGTGTGCAAAAAAAATATTGACAAATGTAAACGAGACTCCAAAGAAATGAGGAGAACCCTAAAGAAACCTAATAGGATAGAAAATTGACATTTCTGAAATCGCATAACTTACAAAATGAGGAAAATTTCAACAACTTCTTTTCTGGCAGTCTACATGAGATATATGAGTACATACACTGTACAAATCAAGATATTTTCCTTACAGAAAAATGTTTTTTACAAATTAGGTCGATATCTATCTCGGAGTTGACAAATAATATTTAGTTTAGTAGTTTAGAACAGGAAAAATGAAAAAATTCTAAATATCTCATAAGTACAAAAAAATTTTGATATTCTCTCTTATACATGACTAATACTTCCTTATCAGAAGGTAAATTTCCGAGTTAGTTGAAAATCAGTGTTATAATACCTATTCCCAAAGTGACTAAACCTCAAACTCCTGCTGAATTTAAACCAATTAACTAATTATCTGTAATTGGAAAAATCATGAAGAAAATTTTTTGCAATCAGCTTCAGGTTTATGTGGAACAAAATAATTTACTTTATTATGGACAGTCTTGATTTAGAGGCCAACATTCTTGTGACACAGCACTACAGTTAGTGTGTGCGGGGTGGAGAAAGAAAGTTTGAAAAGGTGAATTGGTTATAGACCTATGGTATTGGAGAAATAGCCCTGAAATGGGTTGCTGTATACCTAAAAGATAAATATCAAAAAACAAGAACAGCTAATAAGGAATCAGGAAAAAAGTACATTAGGAGTGTACAAGGTAGTGTACCTACTTTTATTCATTTGGTACAAAAATGATATTTATAGTCATTTAAAAAAAAAGTTCCTGTAAATTATTTGTCGATGACATGCTTATTTCTGTATCTGGAACAAATTACCAAGAAATAGCAGGTATAATAAATACAGAACCGAAAATTTTATATTGTTGGTTATGTCAGAATAGATTAAAACTAAACACTTCGATAACACAACGTAAGATTCAGGATCTAAAACAAACTGTAGGACATTCTAGAATTAGAATATAAATATCAATATTAATGATGTTACATTAAATTTGTAAATGAATTTAAATATCTTGGTGAGATTCTGGACTATTGTGCATCGTTAATGATCTATAGATGACATAAGCATGATTCATGATTCAATTACAACAAACTAAAGAGATGCGTTCACTGTCTGAGAATCAAAAATAGTTCAACGTTGTTGAAATATCTGTAAATGGTATGTACTTGCAGAATGCTAAATAAAATAGAGGTATACTATCCTCCTTCTGTGAGCGATTCTAGAAAACCCTTTTAGTTCGACTTTTTGACGAAGGTGCTGATTGCCTGAGATACGATGACGATCTGGCTATGGTCACAAGAGGAAGATTTCCATACACACATCAGAACATACACACCACAAAACCACATACAAGGCCAGAACTGATCTAGGAAAGTGTAGGCAGATGTGTGGGTGGGGAGAACATTAATCCCCGACATGAACAAATGGTTATATACGCAGGTCGTTATGATAACCTACAGATCAGATCAATAGGAGCTTACAAGCATCTGATTGGTATTCAAAAGGCCTACCTATCACAGGGACCATAGAGCCATACCGCTCTGGAAGTAATACTAAACCTACCTCCATTACATACCTGTGTTCACGAGAACGTTAGATCTGTCAGTCACAGATCACTACAGGGAACTTCACCAATTAGTCAGAAACATGGCAATGACTACGACAAGTTATATGATGAACTAAAGATAGGGGAAATGCCATTGGATATAATATCTCCACAATATTACTTTGAAAAAGAATATGTAGTAGTCGTACCAGAGAGAATGGAATGGTTAGCAGGATCTCTTGTAGAAGCGAATCTTAACTGGACCTAAGTCTAGGGAGTTAAAGCACTCTCTTTCAGGAAGAGATACTGGCTTTACAATGGTGTGAGGAGGAGTTGATAAGACGGGAGGTGAATATCCAAAGAATCGTCATCTACTGAGACAGCCAAGCAGCAATAGAAGCTGTAACGTTCCAAGTATTCACGTTTCATTGTTTACGGATTTCTTAATAAATAAATCTGTTAGCATATTGTCAATGTTAAATTTCATCCTAAATTAATTTAGCCATGCGCTAGAATGAAGGGGGGCGACCAAGAGGATATAAAAATGTGATCAAGGAAGCTCTCGCTCTCTCAAGTTGTAGTTGCTTTTCTTATTTTGAATTTCTGAAGTGTGAGTGCCCTGGATTCCGGAAGGTTGCCAGCAAGTACCTATATTTAATTAAATCTTTACCTTCATACTTAATGTACGGATAGTCAATAGTTGTACCTTAATTATTTACACCATTAATTTTTATATACCACTGCGGTGGTAATTTGATTCATTCAAAAATTATCAATGACACCCACAGGAAACTGGTCAGGAATACCCAGCAAGTTGTCACGCCACCGGGCAATGCAGCACCACTTGCGGGATTGCATCAGCACTACAAGATCCTTACCATCGTTCCATGCCCAGCGTCGAGGACCTTCTCTATGATGCCGTCGTAGACTTCTAACGTGCCAGCAACCAGATCCTCGTAGCCTTTGAGTGTTCAGAAGATGACGGTAGTCACAACGTTTCGGCTGCTTAGGTTCAATGGTACCTACGCCACACGCTCTTCGGAAGCTGGATACTATCATAAAATTTCCGCATGATGACCCTCTCATCACCTCAACCAACTACAAGGAACAATCTACACTACCGTGCCCTGCTTCCGGACTGTTCTAAAAGGTCACTACCGAATAACCGTGAAACTCGACACACTTACTCGCATGTCATACAGTTCAGTCCGTTAATCATTCTTCCGTCACTACCACCTTTATGACCCGTTTAATACATCATACTAGCCCACACCTGACACCAATGTAACGAGCATATAAAAATGACTGGGAATTATTTATGTTCAGGTTTATTAATTTACACATTATTTATATCACAGTCTATTTACATTCACTATACAAGACAATTTATATATCTTACACTAACTATCGACTACTATGAACAATTTATGTTTACTATTTACACTATTAACAATCGAGCTTTATTTATTTATGGCCCCCTACTAAGGACCCACCGAACTGCACCGCACTACAGGTCCCCACCAATGTCCGTACTCGCCAAGATACTCCGCCTTCTGAAGAATCCATTCCGAACGGCGCCGAGACTACATCCCAAGTTCGTTACAATATAATATGCCATTATTGTACAAACCATGATTACGAAAAGAAGATCACTCTTAGTCGTATCGTGGTTGCATCTTGCATCAGTTAGCATCCCGAACGTAGTATGGCTTATCCCATGCGCTTGTTGATCTAATATTATGAAATACTCGACACAAATTGCGTTATATTATGTAGTCTTTCAGAGTTATTTACTACGAGTTTTTGCTGTATTTATGATAGCCGTAAAACATTTTTTGCAATGTGGATGATTTAAAAATTGCATAACGCCCTATGAGCTCTTTTTAGTATGCGTATTTATTATTTGAGCTTAACACATAAATATATAATATTCAGAAAGTGCAAACATATTTACCCCCTTAGATGAGTAATGGTTGATATGATTATACCATCTGGATCTAATATATATACAACATCATTGTTATACGTCACTAGAAGTTGATCACTAAATGGTAATAGGATGCCAAATGCAGGGTCCTTAGTCGGCTTCAATGAATATAGCTTTTGTGATATAGGGTTTAATAGAGGCACCTCTGGACTTTCCTTTGTGAGAAGATCCTATAAATAAATAATAAAATTCGCTGTAATATATATATATATATATATATATATATATATATATATATATATATATATATATATATATATATATATATATATTACTTCTGGTCAGTTTTTCATAAGATACCCATACCAATTTAATTTTGTGTTGAGCTCATAGACCTTGTATTATGGTAGATAAACAGTAGGTAATTTGTTATGGAACAGCTGGCAAACAGATATACATACGTTTAATTTAAATCAAGAAACGGGGAGATAGCAGTTGTACTCGTCGATACGGTTCAAATCTTAAATGTCAAATAAAAACTATTTTTTTTTAAATTCCACTTGTTTTGATTGAAAACAATCAATTGAGCTATTTTCACCCTGAGAATATTTCTTGTCCAGATTTTTTTTCTGAAAACTATTCTAGTACGATAACGAACTAAACACAAAAAAATATGTGTATTCTTCGTTCGAACTGTCATTTATGGTCTTGACTTCATACTAAAATCCTAGAAAAAAGCACTTTCAGGTTTTCGAGGCCATCGGATGAAATTGCATTCAATTCCAAGCAGTAGTTTTTGCGCGATGCGCGTACAAACATACATACAGACAGACAGACGCGGTAAAATGGAGCCTATATTTTATTTTAGACCTCTAGCAATATATCAGTGAATGTTGAATTCAATTCCATGTAGTAGTCTTTGCTTGACGCGTGTCAACATACAGAAAGACAGACATACGCGGTAAAATGGAGCCTGTATTTTATGTTTGACCTCTATCAATATATCGGTGATTCAATTCCATGTAGTAGTCTATGCGTGACGCGTGTACTAACATACAGAAAGACAATGGACCTGATAAAATCAAAACTGATACTCAAATAGAGCAAGGTGAAACAGACATTGTACCTAAGGTAGATCGTCCTGCGAGACAAAGAAACCTACCCAAGCATTTAAAGGGTTATGATTTGTAAACTGAAAACAAGAAAACAATTCAAAAAATTTAATAAAAATAAATAAAACATTATTTCTTTCCTGTTTCCAGATGACAGGGATAATACAATTACCATGTAATTAGATTCAGGGAGTTGAGTTTTATTTTAGGGCAATTTATTTAACTGAAACACAATAACATTTTGTATTTTTTATAAGGTGAGAGGGTGTAGTGCGACTGTTCAAATTTCCAGCTTTTGAAATAAAGGAAATAACTGTTATGTCCAGTAATAGGAGAGCAGCGCGGACACTCATTTACAGACACTCTGTCTGCTGGTTCCGCTGTCAGCCAGTAGTTAATCAAAGAGAAATAAATATTCTGCTTTTATTTTGGGCATCCGCCTTTTATTTGCCATCTTCCCCGTATAAACACAACAAATAAAAACATGGTGAACTTTATAAAAGCCGCCCACTAGCAAGGGCGGCAAGAACCAGAATGGCATGGATGGTTTTATATTATATTCACCAAACCTTCCTGTCTTGTCAACAAAATTCCTTTAACTCAAACTTAAGTTATAGACACTTATAAAGTCCAAAAAGTTTAGCATCCCCTCTCACCTTCCTTTTACGTCCTACAATAAAAAATAATATATTAAAAAATGTACCATTATGTTAAAATTAACGTGAGAAAATTCATTTCTAAACTAACATAGGAATATTTTCGGAAAAATGGCATTTTTTATACGACTAAAGCTATCACGCCCATTAGCGGTGGACGTATGAATTAAAAAATATTTCCAGCTATTTTCCTTGGTCGATTTCCTCTGAAGGAACGAAAGGAAAGGAAACTTCAACGACTATTAGTTCCTGAGATACAGTACCTAGTCACCTTTATTGAATCACCCGGTACACTATATACGCTGACCACTGTGAAATGATTTGCAGAGAGCGTCAATGGAATCGGTAATCGTGAATGGGTTACTTTAGTTAGGACATTAGAGGTAAAATTTGAAGAAGTTTCTATATCGCTTCAAGAAGTTTCGAGAAAGAATGACGGAAATACTAAAAAGGTCCTAGAGCTCTTAAAAACGAAATAGAAGCCTACAGAAAAAGTGACGCAAATTTTAAGAAAGTTTCAACAAATTTCAAGGAAGAAATTAAAAAAAGTTTCTGGGATCTTTGAGGAAAGATTCGGTGAAATTTTCGCAATGTTTGACGATGAAATTACATAAGATAAATAATTGTCTAGAACGTTCAAACAAAAACTCTACGAGACTTTTAAACAAAGGGACCATATCAGACATGTAAGAAGGACGTGGAAATATTTAAGCTAAAGATATAGACATTGAGATATGGGGGGATAATTAAATTAACTTTGTCCCAAGCTTCACAAACATCTATCGTATACGGAAGCTACCAAGAGGGAAACCAAGAATGGTGCACACAAGCCACTTACTGCAGGGAACGATGAGGAAGCTTGATGGTTCCTTCATGTAGAACACTTTGAGGAGTCGCATGTCAATTTCCACATTGTCATGCCCAACTACGCGGACATAAAGAAAGTCAGATTCGGTGTGACTGTCGGATTTGAGCAAAATCTTTTCAAAATGGCAACAAACATTTCCATCGCCCATTGTGTGCTGGAGGATCTTCGTATAGACCGTTGAATAGCCTCGGTATTCATATGGAGGTTTGGACAATTTAATAAATTGTAGGACCAGCAAACTCGAGTACCCGGTTTCGAAGAAGTCTGGAACAAGGCCAACGAGCCTGATATGATAAATTTAGGCATAAAGATGTTGGGTATACTAAAGGTAAGATGTGGAATGTGGACTGGACAAAATAGATTGGAAGATTATAAAAAGTATGATTGAAAGTATATATCAAGATACTGGTGAGCAAATTACAGTGTGTTGTTCCAACACCAGAGAAGCATACCCAGAGAAGACTGTTACTTCTTCAGCAAGGACGATTGCTAGGCAGACTCTAGCTATCGATTTCGACATGACATGGACACGCTGAGGAATTCGACGAATGTGTAACATAAGAGAGCTCCCAGTATGTAATGAAAAGCCGAAGCCACGCTGACAAATATTATTGGTAACGCTAAACGGCACGCTGATAATTTCTGTTTTAGAAAATGAAACAAATTATGGTACTGTATATAGGTAAAACAGCAGAATTGACGTCCTAATTTGAGATTCTACCGCGCATGCTCAAATATGGCTCAAATGACCAGCATTTTGACAAAGCGTTGCCTAATCTTTGTATAATATTATGAAAATGTTTTCTGTGATAATTTCATATAGTTGTTCATTTTAACATTAGAATTTTCCTAAACTAAGCTTATATAACCTTAATTTATATATTCGTATTCTACCGCTTCTACCTCTATTTTAATTTGTACATCTAGAACTAACTGTTTAAGCAGAAAATCGAACAATAAATATTCAAGTTTAATACAAGATTACAATTATGTAGCAATTTGTTGGTAATTATTTTTCCCATAATGTTTTTCATTTCAGGCAAAACATTTGATAGATTGAAACCATTTCAAAACGGAATACACGTACGAATATTGCGCCAGGAAATGTGAATAAGAAATATTAAATTATAGCTAGCTCAAATTTGCTTAACTCCGTCCTTAAAATGTAAAAAGGGGCAATTAGCAATTTTGGTAAAATTGGACTACGGGATTCATGCAGGTAACTACTCATAGATAATAAGATTCTAACCGTCGCAGCTCTCTTCATTCTGAAATTATCCACGCCATCGTCCTCTGATCAAAGATTCTTTTATTTATAACAAAGACAAGATTTATAACCGTTTGCCAATCGAAGTAAGATTCTAATGTGGATATAGAAAAAACAGAAAATCTACTGTGTAATAGGCTCTATTTATGTGTATTTGGCCTCTATTCAATTCTGTTAAACAGGATGTTCTCGACCTACCAAATTTTCATTTAAACCTAAAAGCAATGAAAATTATAAGTAGGTATGTATTTTAAGTAAAACAGTTTAGTTGGCAACCGCGCTTGGACTTACTGGGATATTTTATCTATGGCTGGAGGAATCTCAGATTAGGACGTCAATTCTGCCGTTTTACCTTCCACTCATAGGAGCCATTATAAACAAATTATCTGAGCTAGTGACCCGTGAGCAAGCAACATATAGTTGTCCGTGTGAGAAACAATTCATCCTGAGAACGACACCGGCGGCTCGAAGTGTCTGACCTTGCGACTTGTTAATGGTCATACCGAAACATACGCACAAGGGTAACTGCACGCTTTTAAATTGAAATGGAAAATTGCTGGGAATGAGGGGTATGCGTGATATGAAAACTACTTCACCAGCTACACAGCCTGTCAGAATTTCCGCTTTTAATATTATTTCGAAGCGATATTACTTTAACCCTTTCGCTGCGGAAAGCGCACATATGCGTCCAAGCTCGCCCTCAATACTTGAGGAGGACGCGCTTGTGCGTCCTGGGTCGGTTGAGATTTAACGTGGCGGTAAGATTTTCGCATTCACGGTGGGATGTTGTATATTTTTGTACATACATAGAAAGAAGTTTAGGCTTGCGAATTAGTTTCGTTCGTTTATTTAAAAATATTTTTTACAAAAAATTGGACCGACTTTATTAGTTGGTGCACTGAAAAGTATAAAATAATATTAATTCTATTGGTGCTGTTACTTTTGAAGTTGTGCAGTTGCAGGTAGATTGGTAACTTTTGGCACCAACTTCACAAGTACCAGCCCCAATAGAATTAATATTATTTTATACTTTTCAGTGCACCAACTAATAAAGTCGGTCCAATTTTTTGTAAAAAATATTTATTTCACACTTTTGAGTGTAACATTAGTCACGAAAATCGTTGAACGTTCACTAATACCAATGAAGATAGTACTTATTCTATTACCCACGTATATTCCTTGCTTGTAGTTGTTATTATTGAGATCTCAGAACATCGCTGCGGAAATACGCTTGAATATTTTAGTTGTTACCATTTTAACACCGATTTTACTCGAAAACCGTAACTCTAAGGGAAAAATGTTCAGTATAAATGTTGCTACAAATAATTATGTCTTTCATGTACTGCAAACAGATTTTCAATTTTCGACAGAAATCGCCCTCTCCACATAGCGAAAATAGGTATATTTGAGAATTTAAAATGTCTCTATGTCGAAAACCGTTACTCTTTTGAAAAAATGTTCCATTTAAACGTTTCCGGATATTGTCCTATCTGTAATTATATCGACAAAATTTGCCCTCATAGTGTGGCCTGTTTTACATCCAGGGAGTAAAGTGGCAGCAATTCCCGAAGAGGCGACAGCTAGTGCTATCTTCCCTTGTCTTCTCACTAGTAGATGATTCAAAAAGGTTTTGCCTGTACCACAAGGGGCGTCCAGAAAAAAAATTTCACCGTACTTTTGATTGACACTTCATATTATTTTGTCATATATAAAGTTTGGTTCATCGGTAAGGGTGCCAATATTATATCACCAATATATATCACAATTTCGGCCATCTCAGAATAATATTAATTTGTTTCCGCAGCATACTCTCGACAAACTCGCCGACCTTTAGTGGTTTCTTGCGGCTCTGGAAGACCATAATGAATCAAAGGATGGCCACTTATTGAAATAACAATGTCTTGAAGCGAGCAAAGGCAACGATTAATAAGACGCTCATTAGATTCTGCCACAATATCTCCATCAGCGCGTCTAGCTGCGAAAAAAGTCTTCTAACTTCTAATAGATGCCGCTGATATTTTTCCCATAGCTGCACAGGATTGGAAAGTCATAACTATCATAACTACAAACAAATGCCTCAGTCGACTGGGAGTTTGACTACGGCCTCTTCAAGAGTTTCGACCAAATTTTGGTCATCATCTAGCAGACGCAGCGCTCTGCAAGCTCCGTGGAAGGTAGAATGCTCAACGCCATTAGTCTTCAAATATGCGTATGAAGTAGCTCCGCGGACTGTGTGAAGTAAAAGGCGCAAGTAATAGCACTCACTATTACTTGGATGAACCGTGTACACTCGTCATAGCGCCTGCTGGCGATACACACCTAGCAATCCCTCCATAGGCTGACCCCGTCGGCGTCTAGTAAAAACTCCTTTTTGCTTATTGTATGTGTAGTATGACGGTACTTCATTGTATAGGAGCGTTTGTGCAAAACTGTCTTTTTGACACAAACTGAAATATGCCAAGGGTGTGGTACTGCGAGGATTTTCTAGACGCTCCCTTACATTTTCAGAATTAAAGTACACTCGCTGCCCGTTTTCCAAATGGACCTCTAAAGGCATTACGAGGGTGTCGTTCGTGGATGCAAAAGCTAAGTATTCGCCACACTGCTTCCGAGGTACTAATATAGAGACCTGATTGATATTTGGTTACCCCGTCACGATCACGTTATGTTTACGTACTTGCAGATATACTTTATCGATTTCACGCTAGCACAGTACTCTACATTTACGTGGGCTTCAAATGCACGTGATAGTACTGGTGAATAAGGCACTAACCACCGATTGTCAACCGAACCACATTGTCCGCGCATATTTACAGTTTGAATACCCATCGAATGGGGTTTCGTCACGATTCCGTACGAAGACCTATGTTTATGACGTTAAAATTTTATTTCAGCTAATTTACAAACAAAAAAAGAGATAGACAAGTTATGACGAAACCCCATTCGATGGGTATTCAAACTATATTCCTGCAGTGAAACCGCCATTTTGTGGCGTTCGGCGACGGTACGATGGGTATCCATTTTCACCAGTTACAGTACCTAACGTTCAAGAAATTTTTCGGAAACCTCTTCGTGCAAGGGTCTTCTTTCATGCAAGGTGAACTGGTATTGAATGGTCCACATGGGCCATGAATCATATTGGTTTTGACAATCCTATGTAGAATGGTCGGTGTCTGGATTCCGTATCCCCGCACTAATAACTCGATCATATTCGTTTGGCCTAACCTTCTCGTCGAGCCACAAAAGGTTATGCGAATGAGGCAGCCCACGCTTTTGCCATTCAATTGACAACATATAGCAGCGGACTGCTCCAAACACCTTTTCTTTTGTATGAAGATGTATTAAGTGTTTTTGTTTTAAATGAAATACTCGAGAAATCAAGTCATATCTGTCGTAGAAAGCCTGGCCAGCAAGCAAATTGTTCTCTATTTCGAGCCATTTTGGATTGGTTGTCATAGTTATAAGCTGATCTGCGCCTCCATACTTCCTAACATAGCAAAACGCATCTTGCGTTCGCTGTATCTGGAACCACCAGTGAATGAGGAAGGGAGAATCACCATCCTAGCCAAGTTTTCTGCATCAGAATCTTGGTGTAAAGCATCGCTTAGGTCGATATACTTTTAAAAAACGGATACTGCAACGAATTATAAGCGCGATGAGTTTCACTGATTCTCTAAGTCGATTGTCATGATTACATAGCGCAATATTCCTTCGGTCACCATCCTGGTCGAATAACAGTACAGCGACTTCATTTGTGGTTGGTGCATTATAATGTCCCGAATGAGATCCGATTGGCCTTTTATCAGCAGTAATTACAAATTTGTAATTATTGCGCTCATCATCTGGAACAGATTGAAGTGCCGCTTTAAGGGCTGTTGGCATACGGGTTCACACTATGAAGCATATTTTGCAGACTGCATATCAAACTTGAGTTTAAATTAAGGATATGTTGCTGCCTAACATTTTCCTGATTTTGATAATTAGCTACAAAATATATTTGTGGAAACCTTGGAACATCGATCGGTATTAAAGAGCCAATGAGATGGTACATTTGAATTTGTATCTTGAAAGTAGGTATAAATGATTTGCTCCAAATAAAGTCATCTGGTATGCGCTGTTATATATAGGCCCGTATATTGCCCAAAAAGTGTTTAGATTGTGGATGTTCTTCATTTAACAATCCTTTCAAAGGTTATGTGGGTTCTTGTCTTCTCTGTAAATAAACTTTGCCAAATAAACAACACATTATTTTAGGCTCCCCATCCACTTCAAGGCACGGCAATGCGTGTATATTTCGTTCATAAGGTCAAGATAAGTATAATCGGCATATTTTAATATTGGGTCATAAGAAAATCCACTTTTTTTCTTTTTCTACCCACAGCCTCTCTTTGGGATCGTATACCATGAAAGCATCATCATTGCTAACAGAGCCTTAGAACGACATGACGCAGCCGGTCTTCCTCTAACTGCACCATTCGGATCTCACTGGATTGTGTTTGCCGCAATTCTTGCACACGATTCCTTTCTTGTTCCAGGTGATGAACAGTAATTTCCCGTCTATCAACTGCGAGCAGCCGATAAACGCAACATTTGTTCCTCATGAAGAACGTCTGATTTCATGGTAGATGCGGTCAGCACAATCGTGAACTTCTTCCTTGACTTGACTCTATAGATCGAGAAATATTGTGGCGCCTAGGACCAGAGCTTCGTTCTTCCCGATTTTTCGTAATTCGAGCTCCAGCGTGGCGAGACCGGTCTGTACTCAATCGACTTTCACGTTGTACTCCACTCCCTACAGATCTTGAAGCAGCATTACGGCGTTTATTAGCATTACGACGCGATTCACGTGCAGAAAGAGTCCGAGTCCGAGATGCAGCACTTCTAGAACGCTGCGATGCCAGACGCTCTTCTCACTCCAGCTGACTTTCTGTTAATCCTCTTAATCGTGCTCGTTTGACTTCAGCAAAAGCTCACGATAGGTTAGATCGTTTTTGGGAAGGTATAAATTTGTAGTATTCGACATAGTGATGCAACTATTTGTTTCCTATTTTACTGAAATAAGAAATAAAAATACTTTTAATACTTTTAATACTATACTCAAATTTCTGGAAAACATTAGAGAAAAGTAATATCATTGAGGTTTTAATGCGAATGTCACCTTTTTATATTATGATATAGGAAAAGCTACTCAGCAAAAGGGTCGTCTTTTTTGTGCACTGTTCTTATACGTAATGTCTATTTCACATTGTGGGTCCTTCTCTTCCATTCTCTTATATTCAATTCCATGGCCATATTTTCATCCACTTCTGCTTTCGATGAAACGAAGGTCGTGTCCACAGCAGAGTCCGATTACGAATCGTTCAGTGATCAGTACCTAATCAAAAATCAATCTTGTGGACACGATTGATTACTGATGCATCGCTTAGCGCATTTGTCAAACTGACGTTTATAAAAAGATTTTAAATAATTTAATTCGACAATTACACATATAAGAGGAATTGAAAATGAAAGAAGAAACAGTATTTTTGGTTCAAAATATTTATACGAAAAAGATTATGTGGTAAACGGAATGATAGATGTCCATAATAGAATTGGGAAATAGCAAATAGTAGAAACAAAAGATGGTGCCTTTAGATCTACAGCAATACATCGTTGAAAACATTCAGATAGACAAACAAAAATTCTAAAAAATGATGTTTTGGCTTCTGTTGCTCTAATAAAGGCCCCCCAATTTATTTATTTTTAAATATCTTTAATGTACAGACATCGACCTGTTACAATTTTATTATATAAGTATAGATTTTTCAGTTCACCAACTAATAAAGTCGGTCCAATTTTTTGTAAAAAATATTTATTTCACTATTTTGAGTATAACATTACTTATCAAAATCATTCAGCGTTCACCAAAAAAGCTAATGCAATACTCATATTTATTCAGACATCGCGGTGTTGAGGTTTTTCTCTTTAAGAAAACACCTTTTTATATCTATTTATTATATCGTTGAAAATAATAGATATGAGTAATTTTTTTTTCGTACCTCAAGCAACAGTAACATTAACTGCTCTACTAGGGATTCAACTTAAATTTACATATTATTTCAACACGCGGAAATACACATACTTCAGAGTTTACCACTACTGTAACTGGGAAACCTATATTTTTTTGAAAAATATCCAGATCAAATGTCGCTGGATATGATCTCTTCATTAATTGATCCTTTGAAAATGATTTTTAATTTAATGTTAGAAACCTCTAATTTCCTGAGATATGGAAAGTTGCTAAAGTCTGCCCCATTCATAAGAATCACAGGCCGATTTCCATCATAAACAATGTAGCGAAACTATGAGAGACAGCCTTGTATAACCGCATTCATTTATCCATTAACAAAATATAACTACTCTTCAACATGGATTCATGAATTCAAGATCTACTTTTAGTAATTTGGCAATATTTAGTCAATGGACAACAGGGGTCAAGTTGATGCAGTTTAAACAGATTTCTCTAAAGCTTTTGATAAAATTAACTATGAAATTCTTCTTCAAAAACTTTTCATCTTGGGATTCAATCATACATATTGAGAGTTATTAGCGCAAATAGATTTTATCGTACCCAGATTATCATCTAGACATAATAACACATTTTTTTGCATAAGAGCTCAAACCAATTTACTGTCAAGAGCTCCTCTAATTTCAATGTGTATTTTTGCAAATAGAATATCAAATAACTGTGATATTTTTTCTTGTATATTATGAGAACTTAACAACACAATTCAGGCTTACTTGTAGATAATGATTTGTGTTGTATTAGTTTTTATTATTAATTGTGTGAATGTTAGAATTATTTTTTTTGCTCTGTATGAAGGTGAAACTGTTGAGCAATAAACGCTATTTTTAAACGCTATTATTATTAATTTGATTTGAAAAAGTGCTACTACCACCCCTTGGGGGAAAGTTTTTGAGGGGAGGAGCATATCTAATATTGTTTTTTTTATGGGGCCAATTCTCAATACTCCTCTCTGAAATAAAAAAAAAATCATCGAAATCGAAGCACGTTTACTATGCAAATGATAATATAAAAAAATACAGACATACAGTCGAATTGTATACCTTCCCCGTTTGGGAATTCGGTCAAAAATAAGTGCCAATAAATCGAACCCGGTTATGGGATTTCCCGAACCCGGTTATGGAATTTCCAGTCACAATACCTATTTTGCGCAATTAGAAGGCCGTATCATAACTAAACTTTAATTATGAAAAAAATTGTACGTACCTACAGAAGATTTATTTACAAACAAAAAACAATTCAATGTAATTTTGTGTTACTTTAATGTCCACTTGTTAGACAATTAAACCTTTGAATATGTAATATGATCAATGTTAACGAAAGTTTCACTTACTTTGAATATAAGTGTCTTCAAGACATTCCCGTCAATATCAGAAATCCATATTCTCAAACCAGGTCTGGTACAGTAGTAGCGTATATCAGATATTTTATAGCCATTTTGGAATATGATACCACCGAAAGTACCCAAACTAAAATTCATTCTCATAATTATATATGTAATAATTTTTTCCAAGAACGACATACATTTTTCTATCTTTTTTTCCCACTTGACATATTTCCCATTTATCATTTTTTTGGCAAACAATACTTCTATAAGTCGTAGATACCAATAAACGTTGGTGATTGTAACTCAATTGAACTACTTCATAAGCTTCATTGAGAATCTCCATAGACTTGCAGATATGCTGTAAAAATCAGAATATTGCAATAAGTACCTAGTATATAAACATAACTAAATATTTGTATCAATTAAATCAAGCAATGGTTTTCGAATAGAGTAACAAGTGAATAATCATCCATAAATAGGGAAAATACCATATAAAAGTCTATTTCAGTCAATACTACGCATCCATTTTTGTCCCCAGAAAACAACTTCATTCCATTCTTAGACCATTCAAGAGTACTTATAGGGGCTCGATGGAGGTCCGTAACAGTGTATCTTTCAACCTGCTTGTTCTTAGGTTTAAGATTTTCAGGAACCGAATCTGGATGAGATTTTGGAATCTGGAATATGCTTATATTACCCATAGCATTCCCACAAGCAACCATATAATCAACAGTTGAAATAATTTTTAATGATGTTATTGGAACATTAGGATTCTAGAAAATAACAAAATAGAAATACTTAGTATATGAAATAATATCATTATCTCACATCGCATCGTAATCGTTGCATTTCTTTATTTTTTCTGTCATACCAATAAACTATACCAATATTTGTACCAAGAGCTATAAACTCAGGAAGGATATCAATGCATGTGAGTTTAACTTCGTAGTAAAACAAGCCCACTTGAGTTTTGGTCGGTAATTTGGAAAGAAGTTCAAGTGGAGCCCATTCCCTTAACATATTATTAGGGCTGTTAATTATTTCTGTCATCTTGATTAGTTCAATATATCTCGTTCTAGGCGGAGTCCAGGTTCAGAGAATACCTGTTCCTGTTATTACCCATTCTCATTATCTGTAAGCCCTAATTGCAGTGTCCAGAGAGTTGAGACTGCGTAAAACTGAGAAGAATACAGAGAACACTACCTCCAAGAAGAATGGTTGTCTCTTCTTAAAAGCTTCAAGTATTCAAGTTTTCTCACTTATTTGTTGAGCCATAAATCATATATGTAAACATAAATTATACATAAATTTTTCTCTGACGTACTGACACTGACATCTGACTGACATTTAAGGGGGTTGGCTGGTTGGCTGTTGGCTAGAGCATGGAATTATCAAGGAGAAATCGCATTCGGAGAGATAGTGAAGCCAAATTAGTTCTAAGTCAATGGCCGCCAATGGACGTAACACCATATTCTTTACAGCGACTCTTGTATCCAAGAGCCACGCATGTCACCTGTATTAAGATAAAAAAAAATCATCGTTTTCATTAAATTTAGCACAAAAAATGAAAATCACAATAAGCTGTAAACACCAAGGTGACGCCAAAACTAATGGTTGCCGACGAAAATTTGGCTTCACTTTCGTTTCTCGATGGCTACTCAGAGCAGCATCTCCTGTCATGTACGCACGACTATTCCCTACTCTATAGGCACAGCTTAGAAAAATACATAAGCTGTGCTAAAGGGATTCTCATTATTCGGGACTATGGACCTCGGAAGGTTACGTCCCGACTAGGTAGATACCATGATCGCGGTCATACAGAAAGGTCTGCAAACTAGCGTAAAAAAAGTGGTTCGCTTAGCGTCAGAAATATAATAAAGACTCTTTATTATATTTCTGTGCTTAGCGTCCAGACTTTTCAGCTTCCAATTTCTGCCGCTTGGTTCGCATTTGAACAGGCATGTTGCTTAAAATATAAAAATACCAATTCAAATGATAATGCAAAATTGTATGATGATTCAAACTGTATGCGTTAACATTTTTCCTCGGTAGGTCTTGATCATATATATAAATACTCCTATATGGCCAGTGAAGCCTCTCTCACACAGTTGTTTCTGCTCATCCTCTCGCGCATCTCGTATCGTGCTATCATTTGGAATATTTTTACATAAATAGTGATAGTTTGCAACATATAACAACTATAGGTGTAATGTGGTTTGCCAGCGCATATTTGAATATGCATAATCTGAATATGAAGCAGGGGTCGCGCACGCGCATTCGGAGCAAAACAAGCCATTTCTATCTCTCTTTAATGGTATCATGAGACGCTGGCTATATAAGAGTATTATATATATGGTCTTGATATTGTATTCAGCGCTCATAAACTCATTACTTTTCAATAAGATTAAGGTATTTTATGTTCTAAGTAACATCCCCTTTTCTCAATTTCACTGTGCTATGACTTTGACATTTGAACAAGACGCTAAGCGACCCTCTTGCTACCTATGTAATTCGACCTTCGATTCCCGACCTGTGATTGTACGACCGTGACCACGACACACATACAACGGTACGCTACGTTTTAAGCTCAATTTGGTAAAGTTTGCGCATTGTTTACCTCTGCTCATGTATTCGGGCTCCGTCGGATCTTTCACCTGCTTTAGATTTGGCTTATATTGGTCGTGTCCACAGCAGTGCCTGATTACCAATCGCTTACTTATCAGTAATCAAAAAGTTGACGTCTTTAATATGACAGCCACAGAATACGAATAAATAATGACAGCTATCAGTAAACAATTATAACATAACCCATCTTTTTATATCTGTTATTTTTGCCGTTTGAATTTTGAATCTGAGATTTACTGAAACAGATTCAGAATAACGTATTACTTTTGGGAGATGCTCTCTATTTGATGCGAAATATCTACTTACCAAAATTTTTAATTTTGCTATAACTCATTCTAAATTTTCATTTACAACTTTGACACCTTTCATATTATGGATAATTTATCTAGAATTTTAGGTCCTGGAGTTATTGCTGGGAAATTTTCTAGCGAATATATCTTCTACCACGAAAAATGTACCGACAGAAGCACCAATAAATGCAGGTATAAGTTATATTTAAATAAGTGAAATTTCCAATGAGCCAAAAAACTAGCTGTAGCAATTCTATTATGGACATCTATTGTATCTTGTATTAAATACTCTTTTTCTTTATAAATATACTCTACAGACAATAAAGTATCTACTTCCATTTTCAATCGCTTTAATCTTTGTAATAAATAAAATTTGCGAATTTAAAACATATTGTGTGTTCCTAAATACCTTAGACAAGGAAAGATTCCTAGTCTAACCTAAATACAAAACATTAGCCTGGCCAGGCTTATATTATGTCACCAGTCAATGTCATATTCCTAAATCGAGTCCATATTCTAATAATTTTCAACAGCCATTTTAACCCTGGCCAGACTAATGTTTTGAACTTTGGAACAGCGAGTATATTTCTATTCATTTGGCATTCAGCATGACAGATGTCAGTTTGATAAATGAGCTAAGCGTTGCATCGGTAATCAGTCGTGTCCACAATATACTATTTTTGATTACTGATTACTAATCGATTGGTAATCAGACATTGCTGTGGACACGACCATTAATACAATCTAATGTCTATATCTTTTCAATGGTCGTTACGTCAGCGGTAAAAAAGTGGGTGGAGCTAGATGCTCGTAGTCGTAGATTCACAGGCAGGGTTGCCAGAGCTATTACTATAGTAATAGATCTATTACCTTTTAAGACGATCTATTACTTCATTACTCTTCACCAAAAATCTATTACCTTTTCAAAGTCCCAAAGAATTATTGTACTTTTTTACTCTTTGCAGCGTTTTCACCAATAATAATTGTCCCAGTGTCATCTATTATAATTAAATTACACTACACTGTTTTAAAATCCTTACTGGTAGTTAATAGAAGTTTGAAAGTAAAAAAGGTATCGGTAAGTATCGGTATATTCAATATTTCACTTGAAATTACAAATTGCATGTTTTTTGCGTTGTAAGTATTTTTGATCATTTTACTCTTTTTTTTCTGTTGATTCTATTAGGTAGGTGATGATTTTTATATAGATACTATTATTATATTTATTATTTTGAATTTTGTAATATTTTTGACTGGATCTGTTATTGTTGCTACTCATTAATATACATGTATATATTTGTATTATATTTTTTATATTTGTTTCTGTTTTTTTTTCAGATTAGTATTCCATTTTTCATGTAAATAAAATGATTTTCCAGAAACTATTTTATTTATCTTCCTCTAGCGGCTGGTGATAATAACAAAAAATCTAATCTATTACTGTTTTAAGAAATCTATTACTTTTTCCACCGCTTGTCTATTACTTATTCTGGGCAAGCACTGGCAACCCTGCTCACAGGTCTGGAATCGAAGGTCATATTACATAGGAAGCAAGTGCTCGCTTAGCGTCTTGTTCAAATGTCGCGTCAAGAAATCAGTAAATGGGGAAGAACTTGCCAAGTTAGTAATCAGTGCGATTATTTATATGGAAAAGAATGGAGCAAAGATTCACGGCATTGTCGCTGATGGAGCTTCAACGAATGCCAAAATATTTTCGCTGCTGGGTATATCTGGAGCTATGGAAGACACGAAAACATGTTTCACACATACTGCCGATGATAACCGAAAAGTATTTGTGTTTTCAGATGTACCGCATATTGTGAAAAATATTCGAAATCGACTTTATAATCAAAAAAATTAAGGGTAATAGTCTAGTTTAGGGGCTTTTGCTATAAAAGCCTTAAAAAATCAAATGTTAGTGAAAATACATATATGGTAACATAACTTTTAATAAAATTGAGGCGGAAGACGCTATTTTTAATGATTTATTACAAAAAATAGCAAAATATGGTGGTTTTGGTACTTACGACTTTTAGCAGAAATTTTCGATTTGGAATTTTCTTTTCAATCCCAAATAGTATATAACCATCCTTGTATTCTATTTAATACTAAAATAGTTCAAAATAAGCAAGAATATGCGTGAAAATATAAAATATAAGTTCACAAAAAAGTGAAGTAAAACGAATTGACGGTTGTCTTATGTAGTACATCCTGAACTACCAAGTTCTATTAATATCAATGTTGCCAACTCTCTCAGTATAACTTTTGTACTATGAAATACTCTGTCAGTATAACTTTTGTACTAAGAAATTATTTTATAAATATGTATTCTATGATTTGAATTTCATTTCCAATAATACTTGCTTTAGAAAAGTTAACAACAATAACAACAGAATTTAGTATATTATACGAATTTGTCTTGTATAGTTTAACGTTTTCTAAAATGACAAGTACTGAGCTCTTCTTTCTTTCTCAATATCTTGTCGTAAAGCAATCAATGAATTCATATTTTCAAAAGCCTGAAGACAAAACTCGTCACCTTCAGCATCAAAAGTTGCCATGATATGTATCGTATTTTTGCTCTAAAGCAAGTATTTATGAAAAATTCATTTTTAGTAAATTTTAAACATAGAACTAAACCGTCAGACATTTAAAATCTAACTACTTACTTTATGCTTTCGTTATCGAATATTTTTAAAGATGTTCAATAGTTCAATATCATAAACATAGTTTTGGCAACGTTGGAATAGTCGTATGTCAATGCTGTTAACGTCAAGTCGTGTCGTCAAACATACTACATAAATCAACCGTCAATCCTTTTTATGTGAACTTATATTTACTATTTTCACGCATATTTTTGCTTATATTAAACAATTTTAGTATTAAATAGAATACAAGGATGGTTATATACTATTTGGGATTGAAAAGAAAATTCCAAATCGAAAATTTCTGCTAAAAGTCGTAAGTACCAAAACCACCATATTTTGCTATTTTTTGTAATAAATCATTAAAAATAGCGTCTTCCGCCTCAATTTTATTAAAAGTTATGTTACCATATATGTATTTTTACTAACATTTGATTTTTTAGGACTTTTATAGCAAAAGCCCCTAAACTAGACTATTACCAAATTAAGGGTGAAATTGAAATTATATTATTTCATTTTGATCGATTTTTTTTCGAAATATAAAAGTTTATTTCAGATGAAATCGTCGGCCGACAATATAAGATGGGAGTACTTTCGCAGTTTATTTGAGGTTGACAACTGGCACCAAGGAAAAGCTAGAGCTTACCCTAAAATCACAAAAAGACACGTTGAGTTGGATAATGCTTCGAAAATGCGAGTGCGCCTGGCGACTCAGGTGATTCGCTTTTTTACAGAATTTTTATTTGATGGTTTTTTATTGAATGATAATACAAATTTAATATTATCAATTCGTAGGTTTTTAGCAAATCGGTGGCTCAAGGACTTTCATTTTACTTGTCACATAAAGTTGAGTCTCTTGTTGGATGTGCGGAAACGATACAGTTTTGCATCAGAGTAAATGATATGTTTGATGCACTAAATCTTAAATTGCCTAATAAAAGTTTGACTCCCGAGTCCAGGGACATGAAGGTTATGATTACATCCACACGATAATAAAAATTGTGCCAGTTTTAGTAGTACTAGTACTAAACTAAGATTTCTTATAACTACGTCAAAAAATTTGAGTAATAATTTATTTTTCGCATACATCTTTTTCAGATATTACAAGATTCACTAAAATGGTTGAACGACTGGGAAACAGCAAAGAGTAATGGTGAGATTACTGCTTCTGAATACTTGACAACGCAAACATCGGAAGCGTTACGAATTTCACTTCAATCCACGATACCTCTGACCTTGTATCTTATTGAAAAATTCACTTTCAAATACTTTTTAACCGGAAAAGTGAACCAAGACATTCACAAATGCATAACTGCTTACTTGGATTACAATTCCAATACCTATTCCTGAGATCATAATAAGATGGTTTAAAGCTTGTACCCATAGACAAACAAAGAAAGACCCTCGAATCTTATGGCAATGTTTGGAATCATATTTGTGCGCATACCGGGTGCGCAGGAGGGCGCCCTGGTCGCTATAATCTTCCGATTTTGACAACTCGGCGCTCGAATTGCGAATTCTTTTCAAATTTTAATCATTAACCTAACTGTGCGAAGTTCGATTCAGTGTGTGTTGTTTTCCAAAAGTATTAATTTAATAATATTAGAGAGATAACGATCTGGCATTTGATGTAAGTAATAAAATACATTATAGTTTACTTTTAGATATTAATAATTTTCGCAAATATTCCAACATTTTCAGTAGAGAAGAACCTTACTCTTACCGCTCATTTTGGAACTCTTTACTCGACTCCTCTTCCGTGGTTGCTGTAGGTAAGTGAAAAAGTGATTATGCTAGTAAGCTTTTAGATATTCACTAGTTTTATCAATTACAATGTCCTTTAATGATCATGTCCTTGCTCAATAGGAGAAGACCTGACTTATTCTCAGACCCATAACCCATAACAAACATAAAAGGAGAGAAGGATTTGGGAATTTTGATTTACAGGTGAGGATATTGTTTAATTTGTTCTTGAAAATAAACAAGGATATTATTTCAGGATATTCAGCATTCAGAAAACAATCTCTTAATCGTTAATTGGATGGTTGAGGATTATTGATCTGAAGTGGTTGTCTCTGTCTGAAGTGATTTATTTTCAAGATTGTATTCATAAGTGAGTAGGTGGTTATTTGCTAGGCTTTGCAATGCCCGTAGGGAAACTTAGTTATTATTGTGTTGCAAAAAATTGCAAGAATGGGTATTACGTCGATATATCTGACGAAAATTATAAAAATAAAAAGTTTTTTTGTTTTCCTGAAAAAGATCAGGACCGAAGGCGTAAATGGTTTGAGATATTAGAGCTAGATTTTGTGACAAAGAAGGTGTATTTGTGTGAAGATCATTTTGAAGAAAAATATTTCTGCAATACTCTTCATTCCAGAATATCAAAGTTTGCTTTACCAAAAAAAAATGTTCCATCTATTAATGTTTCAAGTAGCATTCGTTTGTCTCCTACTCAGTCAGAACATCACAGTTCACCATTAATTCTACCTTCCTCAAGTTCTCAATGTGAGACATACAATTTTGAACATATGCCTGTAGATTCTCAGTTATCTTCGCCTATCAAAAGTTATTCAAGAGAACTAATAAATAAAGATGATTTCTCAACCCCTAAAAATAGAAAGCATTCATTATTATCTTGCATCAATGAGACCCGGATCACAAATTTAACACCAAAGAAGAAAAAATTATATGCTATTAGTAAACGTCAGCAACATATAATTTCTAAACTGCAACATCGTTTGAAAAATTCAAAAAATAAAATAAAGTTAGCATATGAATTTTCGAAAACAAATATTTTTGAGAGATTGAAATCAAAATTGGATCCCGTGGGCATAAATTTCATTAAAAGCACGTTCAAAAATTCAACTTCTAAAAGACCAACGTGGACTACATCAGACAAGGTCTTCGCACTAGCCCTGCATAAGAAAGGTGCAAGATCGTACAGGTTCCTTAAAAAATTCATTCCGTTACCAGCTGAAAGCACATTACAGACTATTTTGAAAAATATTCCTTTAGAGCCTGGTTTCAATACGCTATTTTTTGAGAAACTTAAGTCACGGATATCAAAAATGAAGCCTCTAGATAGAACGTGTGCCATTGTTTTTGATGAGATTGCTCTCTCTCAGAAACTAGTGTATGATAACTATCACGATAAATTAGTAGGATATGTTGACTTGGGAACATTAGGTCGAAAAAATGAAATTGCCAATCATGCGCTAGTGTTCTTAATACATGGATTAAAAAGATCATGGAAGCAACCGGTAGCCTATTTCTTTACCAAAGACTTAATAAGTACAGAATCTTTGAAAGTTTTGTTGATAGAAATTATAAGTCTATTGCAAAGCATAGGTTTAAAGGTGATGGCCACAATTTGTGACCAAGGGGTAACTAATCGCACAGCTATAAAACACTTGGTTAGTGATAAAAGTATTGCGAAGCCGGGTCCTTATTTTTATGTTAATTCCCATAAAGTGTTCACTATTTTCGATCCTCCTCACCTTTTGAAATCCACCAGGAATGCATTTTTTAAATATAATATTCGTTTGGGACCGGGACGTGTAGCAAAAGTAAATTATATAAAGAAATGCTTTGCAATAGATAAAAAAAAACGTTTCCAGGGATTGTCGAAAATTAGATCATCCTATTTCAACATTTCAAAGCAAAAGCAATTTACACGGCCGAATTTATACACGATATGGACGTTCTCTTTGACAGCTTCAATGGCAAGTCTATAAAACCAGAGTATGGAAAAGTATACCGTAGTTGTATGTCTGTGAAATCTCGTCATATAGCCTTATGGAGAAAATTGCTACCCAAAATTAAAAACTGGGTTTTTTTGTCGAAAAATGGACTAGAAGAAAAATCCCAAATGCCATTCAAAACTGGATGGATAACAACTATTCAAGCTACGATGGAGCTATTTGATGAGTGCCGTAAACTAGGATTTCTGTTTTTGAGAACAAGATCCTTGAATCAAGACTGTCTCGAAAACCTGTTTGGCTTGATACGGAGTTTTGGTGCCGCTAATAATAATCCTAATTGTTATCAATTTATATCTAGTTTTAAAACGGCTGTGATAAATAATCTAATAGATACACACTCTAAAGGACGAAATTGTGAAAAAGATGATAGTAGTCTCTTAGAGAATCTACAGGCATTCGTAGATAATAATTATGAAGATTTTATCCCTTTGACAGAAATAGAACATTGTGAGTTTGAACATGTCAGTATTCCTGTCTCAAGGTATGTGGATAGTTATGACCAACAAACAGCCTGTTACGTGGCAGGTTTTCTTGTAAAAAAATTGAAAGACTTGAACTGCAAAGCGTGTGAGTCAAACTTAATAATGAACATGACACAGTCGTATCATATGTTCACCATGTTCAAAGAGAATTGTGATGATAAAAAAAGGTTAACTTATGTAAGTAAAGATATAATTGAAACATTAATACAAATTCATGATGCAGTCATGCATATTTTGCCAAACTACGGACATGTATATAATATTAGGAAAAAACTTGTATTGTTCCTCAAAAGAAATATGAACTTTGGTTGGTTCACGTGCGAAGAGCACTCAAATTTTGTAATCACAAGTTTCTTAGATTTTAGTGTAACGTTAGTGATTAGAAAATATTGTAATAATCTTCATCGCGAACATCGCGAAAAAATTAGCAACAAGTTTCCAACAAGAAAAACTTATCACATTTAATTTTTTTATTTGTTCTGCTGCAATGCATATTTTTATACTGAAATGTTACCTTCATTTATTGTGTGCAATGTATTATTGTATATATGTCGTGATTTATTTAAAAGTTATATTTATATTTGATTATTAAATATTCAAAAAGTTGTGCCATTGAAAGTGTTTTATTTTCATTTACTTTATTTTAGCTGTATAAGATGATCTTTTCTATTTGTAGATTAGTTCAGTTGTTATGTCATTGAAAGTGTTCCTTATTCACTTTAGGTTGTTTCATTTGAAATATATTTTGGATGTGTATAATGTTCTTTCTTTTTTTAATCTTAAGTGTTATTCATTTTCATTTAGTGTGTTCGCAACGTGAAAATCATTATCAGCTTGTATTGACATGATTTTTAACATTGTGTTCACACTAAATGAAGGTGGAATATTAACCTTACTTCAGAAATTTCCAATTTGAATGTCCCGGGTATACGAATTTGTTAGACCGGGTGCTAAGGAGGGCGCCACCGTAAATACTATCCTCTTTTTTTAACGTATATCGAGGACTCTCTTTTTTATTTCTCTATGCTTGTACCTTGTTACAAAGTAGGTGAATTTGGAAACGTTTTGTTTTGTAATTATAATGTAATTTATTGGGGATGGGATTTTGCTAACTATACTGAACTGAGTAGGTACTCGGTAACAGTATTTTTTTCCTATAATTTCTGATATTTATTTGAATTTTATAAAATAGTTAATAATGCAATCCTATATAATACACACCTACACACAGACTTAAGAGTCTCGTTGTTTATTGACAAAATATTATTTATGTAATTTTAATATTGTTAATAAACGTTATAAATTAGAGATACTAACTTTTATGCACTGTGGCGCCCAGTCGGTTGGTTCGAAACCCTTCCCCCCAACTTCAGGATCATATTGTACCCAAAATACTCAACTTTATACTACTATAATTTTGCTAAAATCAACTTGTTTTGATCTAAGTAATACGTGATAGCATTTTGTGAAGACCTTTCAATGCGTAACTTGTATATTTATTCCAGAAATTCTTTGGAACCATCCACCAAGCTACCGGTTGTAATGACCATCCAAGTTGTCCTACATTCTTACAATTATATAAAATATTGTCCGTGTACAGCATACTAAAACCCCCTAAGTATGGAAATTGTACCGTTTTCGAACATAATTCTCCGCAAATTTTGGTATCATTACAAGAACTTCGAAATATTTATGGATCGAAATCCGAGAGCAAAAGTTTCAAAGCTCGTCAAGAACTTCAAACTAGACGCAATCTTACGATATCAGGACTGGGAGGCAGATGACATTATCGAACATAATAACGATCACGATTGCGCTCTTTGCGATCCTCTAGATTGTATCATATATTATGTTACAGTTCTCTCCTCATATTACTTTATTAGAGCTAGGAGCCCCCGAACTTAGGCGGCCAAGGTCTCACGGACCAGTCATTGTCATTATTTGTCATCAAATGTAGGTACACCACGAATCAGCGAGGTATGTGGTGTGCAGGTGTTCTATCTATGTACCCTACATTTGAAGAAAATGTTAAAGTTGAGTCTGTGCGACCTTGTCCCTAGTACGTGGTGACTATATGAATCTATAGATAATCCATAGATACTGTTGGTTTGCCAGTTTGACTCCCGCGAGGCACAGCGAAATCGAATCTAGTCCACTATCACACTAATCACCACAGCAATAGTCGAATACATATAGATTCACTGCCTTACTTTCTCAGACAACTTAACGAAATAATATACCTACAATAAGTGCTTTCGCTATTTACTAACAATCCATTGCTTATACTGCATGCGCTTTTTAATCATTTGCAAATTATTAAAATTTTCTACTTACAAGGGAAATGGTGTCTTATACTAGAAAGTATTTTCGTTCACAGGTTATTTATGCAAACAAGTTCTTAAAGTGTATGGTTCATGTAGAATTTGCGAAAGAGCTATGCGACTTGATTCCTCATGCTCATCTGCCTTATCACAGTTAGTTGTACTAAAATACAATGCAACCAAACAAAATGTTTTTGACAGTACGGTTAAAGAAGTTATGTCAACTTACGACTTTACTTTTCCTTGTACAGAGCACATTATTTATTATGTTCGCTTACGAATGCGACAAACTACCTATCAACTAAATGTTGAAAAGCCAAAAGAGTCTGCAGCAATGAAAAAAATGTCTAGACTGGCTAAGCAATAACGGCATTTCGAACTTCTATTATAGAAGTTCTATACTCTTGTTCGGAAATAGTAGGTGCTAAATTTCAAAGTGCCAAAAGAACGATGATAATTTTAAATATTTTATTATTAGCTGTTTCTGTACTTGCTATTTTAATAACTAATTTGCGTCTATGTTATAAGATCAATGATTCAAATAGCCACATGATGAATGAAGAGACAGAAGAACACCGAAACTTCACAATCATTTCTGAGAATTTAGTGCCTACTATTTCCGAACTCGGCTATATTAGAGTTCCTTTTCTTTCCCTACACGTTCCTGCTCAAATCTAATCATATTCCTCATTTAAATGAGCGAAATGATCTATTTCATGCATTAACATTAGAATAATCTTTAATACCACTTCGTGCATAAATTGACCAATTTACATCACTAATTTTAAAAATCGAATCAATATCACAATCAAAATATTTTCACGTATTTGAAGACTTGTTTATTTAAATGATTTGAAATAGAACATTGAGACAGAACAACCGTATTGTGTCTGACTACCCGTATCCAACAAAATTTAATTGATATATCAGTTTAATTATTCAATCCAGCAAGTATTTTGAGGAATGGATTACATAGTTAAAGTTTATGAAGTATTTGCATTTTGTAAAAAAAAGTTTTCAGTATTATGTAAGGAATAGCTAAATTATTTTTAAATTTAATTTCCTTGAAGAATAATATACTGCAAGGAAGCACAACCCCTTGATAATAAATGGAATTGAAATAAGTAAAATTAATATTTATTTTCAATCTACAATTATAAGCAGGTAATATTTTCTCAAAATTACATGCTATGTCTAAGAAACTAGACTTTTATAGGCAACAAAAGCTTCGGACTTTACAAATAACAAAATAAATGAGACATACATAAAACCGAAACTAACAAAACACAACTGTTATATTTAAATAAATAGATAATTGTAAATGTTACAAAAAACTTATTTTCAGTCTAAAAACCAGTGAATAGTGCCCCAAACCATGAGTCTTATTCGAATGCAGTTATATGTATACATGACTTTCTTCCTATCCACAAATTTTGTTGATTTTAGATCTTCAAGAGAAAGAAGATATCTATTTGTAAATTAAAAGCTTGATGCTACTTCCGAAAGTAACTCATTGGGATCATTTCTAAAAAGCCACAGAATTATAAGATTTCGCTGTTTCCTAGCTTGAACTGAAAGAAAATTTACATGATTCAAATATGTACAACTATTTACGATCTTATAATTACCTTGGACTTCAAGGTTATGATTTAATATATTATATCCATTATTATTAGATGTCCAGCTTGCTTTACTTGAAAATGCTATTGAACTAAAAGATTATTTCTAGAGTTAATTATCTCCATATAAAAACTTGCCTGACATCTAACTAATGCCGGGTTTATGCAGACATTTAACGTAAGATAACTTAAGCATTTAATATAAGGTAACCTAATTTAATTTAACAAAAATTTTCCTAATTTATGAAGGTAAATTTAACATAATTTAATTTAACGTTGACGCATGCGTGTTTGCACTAGATCGGTCAATTGTCATTTATTCTCCTAGTTTTTGGGCAGCAGCCGTTACGAAATACTAGTTTTCGTTCTTCTTCTTCTTCTTCCTAATTTTATGGCCCTTGCTCCCTCTTGGTGCATTCAGCCAGGTGAAGTCCTGAGGTTACCTTTGTCTGACTTTTCATCATATGGTAACCCTTGTGATTTTTCTCTTCTTTTCCAATTTCTTCGTTTATACTTGTTTAAAAGTGCTGAAAGGTTAGTTTTAACAGAAATACAACAAAGGATAAACTCTTCTCGCTTCGGGACAGCAGCGAAGCATTTCACTCCCTGGAACTGTCTCGGATAATAACACCCAGGATTACAGGAAAGGGTAAAAAACTATAGGGCTAGGATATTTAAGCTAATTTTTGATATTGAACTATGTCCATAATTAATTATAACTACACTTATTCCTCAAATCTATTAACTGTTTATCTTTTCTTTTTTTTTTATAGTTAATTTTTTTTTTATATATAGTTTTTTTTTTTTTTTATAAAACTTTTTTTTTTTTTTCCCCCAATTAATTATTTTTTTTTTCTTTTTTTTTTTTTAATTTAATTTTTTTTTTTTTAAAACTTAATCTAGTGTTTTAATTATTAATCTTAATATTATAACTTTAACGACTTTCGGTTTTTGTTCATTAATTAAATTGTTTAAATTAAGTAGGTTATTCTTTATGTTTCTAATATTCCATTGTAAAATATTTAATTCTTTCATCTTCAATTTACCACTCCTCTGTTGAGTCATAGTCCTTGCTTCTATTAAAACTTATCATTTTTTTTATATTTTCCATTATTTTTATTATCTTTTCCTTTGGTATGTCTTCGACCATGGAACAAAAGTCCCTTACTCTATTTTCTATATCTCCACTATTTTCAATCCACTCTTGTCCTCCAATTATTTGTCTTGATGTTCTGTATCCCTCTAGTTCTTCTGAAGTACTGCTGCCGGTTTCTCGTTCCCTACTGGTTCCTGCTCCTGTGCTAATTGGATACATTTTCCCATTTGGCTGCAGAAGTGCTTGATTGTGCTCTGTTTTGTCATACCCCTGTTCTCTTCTAAGTTTTGGTTTTCCACTTGCTTGTGTTTCCATCACTACATTATTATATGTTCTTTTTTTGAATCTGTTTTTATTGTTTAAATTATATACTTCTTTTCTTTGTTCTATATTTATTGTATCCTGTTTCTCTTTGTTTTTGTTTTTTAACTCTGGAAAGTCTCTTCCTCCAAGTATGATCACCTCCTCTTTAGGATATATTATGTTGGCTTCATAATAGCTTATATTATCAAAGGCCATTTTTTCTCTTATCTTTCTCTGTCTCTCGTATTCTTTACAAATTCGATCGTTGGATTTATGTTCCGAACTTTTACAATGGAAACATTTAATTTTTTTACATGTTTCATATTGTTCTTGATTCTCATGCTGCTCCCCACAGCTATAACATTTTTTTTTCCACGACACCATTTCTTGATATGTCCATATAGAAGACATTCAAAACATTGGCTTACAGGTGCAACATATGGTGTTAACATATATCTCATGTAGCAAATATCAATTGAACGTGGTATTTTAATTCCTTCAAAGGTTATTAGTATTGTTCCCGTCGGTATAATGACATTGTTTCCATCATTACCTTTTTCCCTTCTATTCAGTCTTTTCACATCTATTACCCTCAGTTCACTTGTAATCATCTTTTTAATATCTTCTTCGGAAAATTCTTTGTTTACATATTTTATTATTCCTTTGCAAGTAACTTGATTGATTGGAATATATATTTTATATCCCTTTTCTGTCAACCTCTCATTATTTATTAGATTATTAGCTATTTCCCTGTCATTAAATAATACCCCTATTTTATTTCTTCCCTTTTTTTTAATGCTTATTATATTATTTAATTTCAAATCAAATACCTCCTTCGCGATTTTTAATTCATTAAATCTTCCGACATTATTTTCTGACTTATCTGTTGGTTCTATAACAACCAAAAAAGGTGCCCTAGCTCCGTTTTTATAATAAAAAATTTCATCTTTTTTTGTTTGTTTATCGTTTTTTATGTTTTCAAGGTTATTATCAAAAATAGTTGTATCTTTATTTCCATGAATGCTATTATTCATATTCATTATATTCTGTATTTCTAAATCCATGCTGTCCATAGAATTTAATTCTATATTATCATCCCTATTTATATTCGGTTTTTTGGGGGGAGTCTCCCCCCCCGAATCACTCATTTTACTAAATTAACAATATTTATTATTTCAAAGTTGTATTTTATAGGAGAAGAAAGGTAAAACTTACAAAGGATACTGTTAGTAATGCACCTGCCTTCTCTTCGGAAGGAATTTCCGAAATCACTTCAATAGCTCACTATCACCACGTGTCGTCAATCACTAGTTTTCGTTGTTGATCTGTGGTTTTAGTTCTACCATGACTGCTCAAATGTCAATTGAAAATAAATAAATAATCCCTAGAAAATATTTATGCTTTTGGAAATTAAAATTACTGTTATTGCTAATAAAACAATAACTATAACAATATCTATAAATAAGCCTGCGAAATATGAATTCTCAAACACTCTCAAATATTTACGTTAAAAACCCGGGAAAACAAGACAGCAGTGAATATTATTATCCACTGTATTCACCTAGTTCTTTTATATAGTATCGGCTGGTTCCTTTAAGTTGGTCGCTCTGTCGGTGCGCAGTGACCGGTGCAGGCAGAACGCAAAAATTGAGCTCATTTAACGTAACGTAAGATAAAAGATAAAAGTAAACCAACTATTAAATTATGTTACGTTATATTAAATGTTAAATGACGTGCATAAATCGAACAACGTAAACAGCATATTTCATCTTTACCTTATATTATGTTACATTAAATCCTTAAATTATCTTACGTTAAATGTCTGCATAAATCCGGCATAAAATACAAGATTAGGTTAATGGCTGTATTCGTTGCTGTGGATGAATTTAATTGCACCATAGTTGTCTCTGCATTTGCACACTAAAATTTTGTGATCGAGTATTTCGTTAATTTATATAATCTTGATACAATCTTAGAATAAATAATGATTTTAAATACAAAATATCACGAATCTGCAACTTTGAACTTTGCAGTTGCAACATTCTTTGGATTGAATTGGTATATTGGAATTCAGTGTTGCCAGATCCCAGATATGTGATTACCAGAATATTACTCCGAAATTACCAGAATTTAGGGAAAATTACCAGATTTATTTTTATGTACAATATATACATACAAAAAATGCATAATAAACCTGCAAAGGGTAACTTGCCCGTAATCTATATTACAGAAAAGATAAAAACCCTTAAAATATTATACTTTTAATTATCATATATTAATCAAAACAAATAAATATAACTTAAAACAAACACGAATAAACCAAACATAACAACAATGAAAAAAAGTATAACTTCAATGAAATAATAAAGATATTCAAATAAGTATTTTCATACACATTTCAAATTATTGTTGTCTAATCAAATGGCACTTCAGAATCATCCTCTTTTTTACCTTGCACATACCACACCTCCTACAAAAATCGTCTTTCATATTGTCATTTCTTAAATATTATCTATAAATAATGAAATTACCGTAGATTTCCCATTACCAGGAGCTTATTACCAATTACCAAATAAGGTTTCAAATGACCGTAGATTCTGGTAATTACCAGGCGTCTGGCAACACTGTTGGAATTGGACGTATTGGTAATCGGTATTTGGTATGGTTGTCTCTCATTTGTATTTTTATTTTTATGTTCTAAGCAACATCCCCCTTCGATTACGCACCAGGCGGCGAAAATTAGAAGCTGAAAAAGACTGGACGCTAAGCGAACCACCTTTTTTACGCTCGTTTCAAGACCTTTCTGTATGACCGTGCTTCAAACACACACCAAACGTGCCTTGTGTAGATGCAGAACTCTCTTATCTATGCTATGGCCCCTGTGCTTGGAGGTAGTGTTCTCTGCCCTGTGCATTCCAACGAATGGGAATCGTGAATCGGATATCTTCGGCTATGGGCCCCGATACGGCCCGACGGTAGTCTGTTAGGTTCGTTGCCCATACGCTTTATGCACATTAGGCTTGTTGTGGCGATCCCAGAAAGAGATTACATTTTGCGCCCTCTAGGACTCGGGATCCCTTTTGTGGGATAAGGACAGTGAAATATATTTAAATGAACATTGAACAAGGATGCAGTTATAACAATATTTGTTTGTGAGACGAACACAATTCGCCTATCTAAGTTGACCGTCTCATGGTTGTCTCTGGCACATAATAATGTTCTAGCAGAGACAAACAAGGACAGTCAACTCGATGGGAAAAAGTGGTCGTCTCACAAACAAATGTTGGTATAGCTCCGTCCTTATTTGCGCACACAAATGGTCATTTGCTATCCTTTTCTTTGTTTCAGATTTTAGAAGGCAATAAGTTCTAGGTGGCGCAAGAAGCGCTTATTCACGAACGTTTACTATCAATACCGAACGCTGACGAATTATGACACTTCACAAAAAATCAAATTAGGCAATCCAAACCAGAGAAAACATACCTCCAAGAGAATGGTAACTCACATGTTAATCTTTTTGACTATGTTTTGACCCTGAGTACCCCATACTCACATTTATGTACTCATTATGCTCTCTACACCACCAGGACTCGGACGCTGGATCTTCATCTGCCCTTGCATTGCTCCATTTCTGCTTCAGCCTTCTTTCGTTGCTCTTCAATTAGACATGTAAATAAAAAAACAAATTTTAAACATCTGCACCGTATATTACAAGCAAACTGAAATAATTATAAGCAAAATTCAGCTATACTCACATTTATGCACTCATTATACTCTATACCACCAGGACCAGGAAACTAGATTCGTCAAATGCCTTTGAGGTGTTTTACTATTGCCACATCCTTCTTCCGTTGTTCATCTGCAAACATTCGATTTTGCCTTGTGCACCACTATTTCACTGCAATAAAAAATACATCATTGCAAATCTAGGCTGCTATGAGAGAAGCATGCTCGGTTTAGAGTTTTCAAGACAATCAAATTTAAACGTTCTCTGAAGTGTAACTGTAGTAGCCGTCTATTTTATTAGGGATCTATTGAGCATTCTCTGATCTCTTTGTATAATGAGCTAGACGGCAATCTTAAACTATCAATCACGCCTTACAGCATGTATTTAGTGGCATTTTCTTGCCACTGAGCCATACCAACACCGAAATAAATGAGATACGAATGATAAGAATAAGATACTAAAATAGTAATAGAGAATAAAATTCACATTCAACAAATTTTCTATATTTTTAGCTTCACCGGAGTACTAGTTGGTTCTTTCACCTACAACATAGTACCCCTACCCTAATTTACCTGGTAGAAGTAAATTAACAGTTGTTTCTTATATGTTATTTGCGATATCTTTTGTTTACTCTGATCTCTATTTAATGAGCTTGACGGAAAGCTTAAGCAACAATACGTTCGAAAATGTCAATCAAAAAGCTATTCATGATACTCATACCTTTGCTTAATATTCCTGTTTTAGGATGAACTTGCTTGAATACATGGTATATATAAATTGGGTTTTTCTCCATTTTCCTCCGTATTTTCTTCATGCCATACCTAATTATAAATGTTTTCCTGGGTTTTATCAGCTTTCTCGGCAGTCTTACAGCATGTCTTTAGTGGCATTTTCTTGCCACTGAGCCTTACGAACACTGAAATAAATGAGAAATTAATGATAAGAATAAGATACTAAAATAGTAATAGAGAATAAAATTCACATTCAACAACAGAGAATTGCAGAGAAAACGTGCATATTCTCTCATTTCTTAGATGCGTACCTTCAAAACATCCAATAGCTACAACAAAACCAGAGAAAACATACCACAAATACAAATACCAACAACGCTTCATAAAAATGAGGTTAGAGGTTTTAGACAGATAACATATTATAATAGAACATTTACGTATTTAAATGTTACTGCCACTAATTTTCGGAAGCGATACTAGCGATCAATCGGTACACTTTGGCAACTTACGGTCAAAATTTTCCCATAAGAGTTGCCACGGGCTCATCCAAACCACGTGATTCAATATGGCGTCTGTGGGCAAACAGTGTTGAAGTATATTATTAGGTTGTCAACGTTTTTGAGTTTATTTGAAGTTTTTACGTGTTAATTACAGTGTATTTTGTTGTAAAACTTTTTTAAGATGCAGAGTGAATATGTAAAGACATTAATCCGGATGTGGCTGTACGGTAAGTTTAAAAAATGCCCAGTTGCCATCTGTTTACATTTCTCATACCTATCTATTTCTTTTACAGATACCTTCTAAAATTAAAGCTCATAAATGATGTGGACCCTTTCACAATAAATGTGAATGATAGAAACTATTCTGTCCAAGCAGCTCCGCCTGTCACGTACATGGATATAGCTGCATTTTTAGTTTTAACTCACCAATACACCAATAATCAGATGAAGGCCTACAAAAGCTTACAGCGGTATTCATAATCGATCTCTGGCGATTCGCTAGCAAATCGCCAAAATTTGACTCTGGCGAATCGCCGGCGGGGCGACGGCGCGTCCTTTGTTTTGCATAGTCATATACTCGTCCCGGCGCATCGCCAAACAGACTGCACATGCGTATTTTTTGTTTGTACCGTCATTCTTCTTAACGTTAATGACAGCAACGGTTATTCTTTATCCATAAAAATGGCAATTAAATATTCGGCTGCAGACAAAGACCTTTTTATTCAAATTTTGGGTAGTTACCCTATCGTCGAAGATAAAAAAACAGATGCCTACAGTATTGAAAAGAAAACAAAGGCTTGGGAAAAAATATCCATCGAATTCAACAACACAGCAATTGAGAAGGTAAGTACATAGGTATATAATTAAGCTTCAAGTTTACGTGATTTACTTTATATAAAACTTCTGTACTTATTCATTTTATTACATTTTAGAGATCAGTACTTCAATTGAAAAGGCTGTGGGATAAGATAAAGCGAGGCAGGAAGAGTACCCTGGCTGTAGAAAGGAGAGAGATAATGGCTACTGGTGGTGGACCTTCCAAGACATCACCATCGGAACATCCTGAAATAGACAACCTTATTCCATATTTGGAATTTGAAGTCGTCAACAACAATGATTCCGATGGCATAAACTTATTTAAAGGTAAATTAAAATTTGCGTAGTGACTAACTACCTATACTTATTTATATTAATATAAAACAGTTTCAGTGGTACACGCCGTACATGAAAATACTGCAGGCGTAAGTTCAGGTAAGAAAATTAATTTTCTACTTCAGTTTGTGAATAACCAGGACTTAAAAAAAGTTACAGCATCGGAACCAAATGAAGGCCCATCATCCGCTTTGGATCCAGGTAATAAAATTACTGTAATTTCATTCATTGATCCACTTTCAGTTAGATAACAGCTAGTTTTTTTAAATATTTGTAACAGCTTCGTCTTTTATTTAAATGAATTACCCTATATTTTATTTGCTAGTTTGATAGTCCAATATTTTCTGATCAAGAATATGTACATATACATATACCTAGGTAAGGTTCAATTTATTTATTTTAAACGGTTCTGACTGACAGTGGTGGCTCGTGGTGGGAAAAGTAGGGGGTTCACAAAATCAAGAACATGCAGATAATAATATATAACAATACTTGTAACTACATAATATAAAACACTTACCTATATAATGTATTTTTGAGATTAAATATTAATAGGTGGTCTAAACTGAATTACACTACTTGAACGCTCATTATTTTATTCCTGTTTTCAGCAAACTTATTCATAACAAATTCGTTAAAGTCGGGCAAATCTTGAATATGTTACAGTGTATAATAAGACCGTTTGAAAAGGGGCTAGTCCGTATGTCTAGGAATTTTATCAATTTCCCTTGCCCTTAACAATAAAAATAATAAAATAAATGTGACGATATATGAATAATGTTTACATTGTTGCATCTTGTAGGGAAGGGAAACCCATTTGAGTTTGTGCAGTTGATGTCTATATCCATACAATAGGTCGTGTTTAAATGGCCTTATTTCACAAACGGTCTGTAACATATACATTGCTTCTCGATACACAAAATTGCTAAGGCCGCGACTAAATAACAAGCAGGGGAAGCAAAACAAACTATTTTTTAAACTACACTACACGAACTCGTAACTAATAACAAAATAAAACTGCCTTCAAATATTTCACAGTAAACATGTGCATCCATAGTTCTAACGCGAAGCGCCGTCCACGCTCTACCAAAGAGTATACATGACTAAATGTAAATGAATAAGGAATGAGCCTGTAGCGGCAGTGTTGCCAACCGAAAAATTGCCAAAACCGCCAAGTAACTTCAAAAATTCCGATACACTCTATTCTAAACTTGGATTTTTTAAAGTTTGAACCATATCTTCTTTGAATAAACAAAACGAGCTTAGTGTAAAGTAGACATTTTATTCTGAAAAAAAAAACATAAAACAAACTGCAAAGCCATAATAGATAAGATTAAAAAAGGATAGGTTACGTTGGGAACCTAAACGAATGGTGAGACATTTGACGGTAAATGAATCGAACTATAATGTAAGTCGGTTTTATGACGATTCAAATTGAGAAACTGATCTAAAGGTTATACAATAGAAATATGTGCTTTCTGTCAGTTAGAAAAGTAAAAAAAAAACTCATAGTAGTTCGACGTATTTATTTTGAGGAGAAGTGGATACTATCGCAGCTAGAACATATCAAATTTTTATGAAAATCTATCAGGACGTCATTTTGGCTGGTTCTACCTTAAAGAAATCTAGCAAAACAAAAATTACTTATTTTCTTTTATTCTGTTCAAGTTAAACAAATAAATCAATCTTTATAGTCATTATTATGTAATAACTCCAAAAATCTATTTCTTCGCGCTACTTTTATTTTCCTATAAACTATATATATTCAAATGGTTATAATCTCTGAATCGTCCAAAATAAATGTATTAAAACCTATAGGTATATTTGTTATAAGAAAATTTTGGTCTATCGAATTAGAAAAAAAATACTACCAATATTGAAAAAGTAACTTTTGTCCAACTTGCCAACTTATAGTGGATCCCCCTATACATAAGGCGAAATAACTTCAGCTACAATTCTAGGAACGATTCCGATAATTTCGGTAGATATAGACCAGGCTTCAACCTCTGCAGCCCCCAAGAGAAAGCGCCAAAGTTACCTGGATGAAATAACTCAGGCGCGGTTTCAGTTGATAGCAAGGGAAAAAGAGCAGTTGGAAGAACTACATAAGATCAGGGTAGAGGAAGCTCAATACAGAAGAGAGGCGGCCAGATTGGTCATGTTGCAAGAAGAAGTTAGACTAAAACAAATTTTAAAGGATTAAATATAAATAAAAACAGTTAAAACTAGAATTTATTCTTATTTTCGTTTTATTCAAAATAATTTCGAACAATATTAGCTTTAAAAATGTTTCCCAAACCATAATTACCTAAATTGGCAGGTGCCACGGGTATATTATCATCATTATCTTCATTACGAGCTTCATTTTCATCAAAAATTTCATTGTCATGCCGACCAACTGCTATATTATGAAGTACTGCACAGGCAACGATAATATTGCATGTTGTAGAAACCTTGTTAGCGAGTCCTCGAGATAAACAGGGAAACCGACGTTTAAATACACCAAAAAGCCGCTCTACTGTATTTCTCGTTTGTATATGAGCTCTGTTATAACGTATCTCACCCGGAGTACGAGCTTCTCGAAAGGGCGTTAAAAGATACGGTAGACAGGGGTAACCAGCATCTCCAAGCAAATATCCCGGTAATTCTCTTCTCTCAAATTTTGTTTTCAGTGAACTTCTGTTGAAGATATGACTGTCGTGGTAACTGCCGGGGTAACGAGCAACAATATCATAGATTTCTAAATTTGGCCCCGCCACCACTTGTACATTAATGGAAAAATATCTTTTTCTGTTTCTAAACAGTTCCGCGTGAGGTCCTCCGGGATTAATAATATGAACATGGGTGCAGTCAACGCATCCTGTTACGTTGGGAAAGTCAGATATTCTGCGAAACAACCGTTGAGTTTCTCTTAATGCCGGTTGTGATGTGGGAAATTTGATATAATGTCTACTTTGTGCCGCAATTACTCTGGTCATTTTTGTGATAACCCGACTGACAGTTGCTTGACTAAATCCTCTTAGATCTCCATAAACTATCTGGAAGTAACGTACATATGTGAAAATAAGTCACAAGAAATAGGATACGAGAGTAGGTAGTTAGGTACTATAGGTAAGTAAGTAAGTAAGTGCCTACTACAATGTGGTAATCGATACGTCTAATATTAATAAAATATTATCATTTCCACAATGTGTTGTACCTGCATACCTAAAACATGTACCCTCCTTTAGATCTACCTGAAAACTGCCAGTGGCATAGAACCGTAGTGTTATCAAAAGACCTATTAAAGGTGGTACAGGCAAACCCCTTCGATTAATTGGTTCCTGATACATTATTATCGGCATTAAGACATGACGTATAACCATCTTACTAAAGCGAAATCGTTTCTTAAATTCCACTTCGTTATACATTTCCATGGGATTGTCCGTCTCTCGTATATAACTAAAATAATATGTTGGTATTCATTCGTTTATCTCATTATTTTCTAATGTCGATAACATTAGATAATTAATTACCGACGTGGAATGCCATTTTCTAAATCCACTCTATCACGATTTGCATTGTACAAAACTTCTAAATCCCGATCCATATTAGCATTAAAGAGATTATTAGCGCTCCGGCAAATCGCTGGAGATACTACAGACCACCTCCAGCGTTTCGCCAACAGATATTAGTAACGCGCGTGCGCGGCAGTCTTGGCGATTGACTATGCAAAGCAAATGAAGTCTGGCGACTGGCGAAACCTTGGCGACTCGCTGGCGTTCGACTATGAATACCAGTGTTAGAATCGTACAAATACTTTGAGTCTGGCTTCGTTTTAGATGCAGAGACGGTAGTATTGAACAATTTTCACGTTTTAATTGGAAAAGTAAGTTTTCTTTAAATAAACTTTTATAATTTTCATTAAAAATAGGTATACAGTACTATTTTGATTGCTATATTACTATCAAATGTATGCTCTAGGCAACTGACCATCAACAAGAACAGCAATCCAATTTATGGGCCTTCGATCATTTATTTGGAAGTCAACTACTTGAAAGTCAGATGGCAGTAATACTTCGTCAAGTCAAGCAGAGGTAAATTATATTTTTTAGTTCATTCCTATTGCACATTTTTTTAATATAAATACTAATATCAAATGTATGTGCTAGGCCCCGGAGAATCATCCACAAGTACAGAAATCTAACCTGAGGGCCATCAACTACCTAAAGATGAAGAGGCAACTGGCATAAGTTGAGAAAAGGTAAATGTTGTTTTTAGGCTCGTTATTTTGTAACCTTTTTAAATATCTGGGTGTTGTTTTAATTCCAATCTAATTTTTGGTATCCACATAAACAATGTAGCATTAATAACTTGACACAGTGCATTTGTCTCAGTAATTTGGAACCACCTATACAAAGTATATATATCCAGGGTAAAAGGTTTACAAAATAAATTTCTATGAACACTTGCTTTCATATCTCATGTAGAAGTCTCTTCAAAATAAGATATTTAATAATATAGTATTGCATGAACTAAGTATTCATAAATACAATTAATATTATAAATATACCAAACTTCGACAATCTATGAATTATTTAGTGTAGGTACTATTCACAAATACTCTCTCATTATTAAAGACAACTACTTAAACATCATTGAGTATGAGAAATGTGAGCTCAGCTTTGTTTATATTATACTGAACCTTGTCCATTAATTTTGCACTGATTTATTTTTTCTGCTTTGTATCTAATTGATAACTTTGGCTAGTACTGTCGTGAGTCGTGAAATGCTCTCAATGTACACCTGAATAGAAATACATACTAAATATTAAATGTATGCTCTTAGCAATGGGGCCTCAATCAATCGATTCCCGATAATTTTTTGTGAATTCCTGGAGGCAAATGAAATTAAGAAACGACTACAGATCATCAGAAAATTTGATGTCATTACGTTTTATTATTTAATCAATAATCCAATTTTGTTCTTTCGTTTATTATTACTATTATTTGAAAATAAATACTTAATACTTATTTTAATTCTGGTGTTTTATTTTTCTCTTAGTTTTAGAATAGTTTTAAATTATGCGAGACCATATTTGTTTTGATACTTTAGTCCTATAAGTATCACAACAATTTTCGTAGTCGCATTATAAATGAAGAATATATTTCACCCCAGTACCCCATTGAAAAGCATTTCAAATTTCCCGCCATTTTTAAAAATAAATGGTAACTCGCGGGAGCGCCATCTATCTCTATCCCATCCAGCGGACCAGTTATAGCGACCAACAATCAACATTGACTTGACCGTCTCTTCTTTGTCTCTGGTTCTAGAGCCTTGTCAAACTGACAATAGTATGACAAATTGTACCTCACATATAGTTTCTGGAAGGATCGATAATAAATCTACTATAATTCTGGAACTACGTAATGAAATATACAAGCAACAACTATTGTAAACAAGGTAGAAGAATAAATAGATAATAAACGAATAATAACACTGCTCCCTTCTTAACTTTGATCGTCCCGATCAAACATCATCCCAATACATTCTACAGTCTCATCTGGGGGAGCTCCTTGGATCCTCTTGTCCCAGTTCTCATTCTCACTTTCTGAGGAAGACATATAACTCGGTGTTCCTTTTGATCCTCCTCGGCGATCATCAAAATGTTTCACCGGACTGTGATTACCTCCAGGTGAATATCCTCGTACATGTGATCTGCTTCCACACAAGCTAACACGATCCTTGGTGGCCATGCAAGCTGCACCACTAAGTGATCTTGAATTACGATCACGCAATCTAGGTATGTGGTAAGGAGACGTCAATTTAATACAGTACATTTCACGATTTTCAATATTGCGTAAACTACTGCGATTGCGCCTACTGTCTCGGTCACTGCGTCGCCTCATGCGCTCTTTTCTATTGCGGCCGGAGCACCTTTTACCTCCTGCGCCTTTTTGTGGACTACTGCAACGTGAATTGCTTTTCCCATGACCACTACTGCCTACACATTGCCTGATACTTCTTTGACATCTCAATATACTGCGCCTTCTAATAAGAATTTTTCTTCTACCGCTTGATCTCTCTCTAGAGATACTGCTCTCCTTCGAACTAGGTATGGCATCTTCCCTCTTAACACGAGGTTCGATATATGAGCTGTCTTTGTTAGAGCAATAATGATATTTCGGTTGGGCGCAATTTTTCTTCCGGATTTCGAAATTTTGTTGTACATGACCAGTTTGAAATTGTGGACAGTTCTTCTTCATGTGCCCTTCTTGTCCACAATTCCAACACACCCTCGGAGTACTGAAATTTCCTGGCACATTGCTAGACTGAAAGTGTGAACAATTTCTTTTGATATGTCCTCCTCGTCCACAGTTCCAACACACCCTCTGAGTACTATAACCAGTTGTTTGACCATCCAGTTTTCGTAACATTTCAATAATTTGCTTAATGATGTTACTTTTTCTGTACTTCTCCACTTGGATTAGGCTAACTCGTCGAATCTGTCCCCGATGGAGATGAGATCTGGATGCCTGTTTAGCAGCTTCATACTCAAGTGCACGTGCAAGGACATCTTCTATTCTGGTAAGTCCTGCTGAATCTCAAAATCTCTTAGACCATCAATGAATGTCTGTACTGTTGGCCTGTCAATAAAGTCTCGCGGTGCTGTTGGGTATTCCAGTAGAACGAGTCGGACAACATCAATTTCATATTTTTGTAGTGTTTCTCCAGCCCTCTGCTGTTTATTCTTTAACTGTGCTAGATGTTGGTCACCGTAACGCATTTCAAGTTGATCCACTAAAATCTCATACGAAGGTTCGCCGCCAGTTAAGGTATTTAAGATTTCCAAGGCATCACCACGGAGAGCCAAGATCAATGCGGTGGCCTTCTCTTCATCTGACCAACCACTAGCCAAAGCAGCAGCATCAAATTGCTTTCTATATGTAGACCAAGACTGTTTACCATCGAATTTTGGGACTTCAATTTTTACTGGATTAACTACACCATTTTGAATTTCATTGGAAGATCTTCTCAGAGGCACTTCAGGTTTCGTTTGCAACATCTTTTATTAACTGAAATTTTTGATCAATACTTTCTCGAACTTTTTCTAATTTCTGTTCAACTTCTTCTTGAACTTTCTCTAATTTCTAGTCAACTTCCTGTTTATCTTCTTGTCGCTTTCTTGCTTGTTCTTCTAAGATTTGTCTTATTCTTGTTTCTGGTCTCTCTTTTTCCTTGTTTCTAATTCTTTCTTGGTTTTCTTTATCTTGTTGTCTAATTCTTTCTTGTTCTTGTCTGCTTCTTTCTTGATTTTCTAGAATTTGACTTATTTTTGTTTGGTCTTTCTTTCTAATTCTTTCTTGTTCTTTTTCCGACTCAAAATTTCGACCCTGGTCCGAAGGAATCTCTAACGGCACACCAAACCGACTTATCCAATGTTCAATTAGGGCATCGGCCACTGTTTTTGCCTCCTGATTTGGAATTGCCACTACTTCTGGCTATTTACTGAAATAATCCATGATGACCAAGAGATATTTATTTCCAGAGCTGCTTATTGGAAATGGCCCCTTAATATCGATGGCTATTCGCTCAAATGGGACACCCACATTGTACTGCTGCATCCTATGGCGGGTTCTGGTATTTGGGCCTTTACTGGTAAAGCAGGTATCGCATCGCCGACACCAATCCTGTACGTCAGCACGACTTCCTAACCAGTAGAACCTCTCTCTGATCTTCGATAAAGTTTTATTGATACCTAAATGGCCACCACTTGCTCCACAATGAATCTCTTGTAGTACTTCTATTCTTTTCCATGGAAGAATTATTTGAAAATGAACTGTTACCATCATTACTTTCCCCATTTCTTTTCAAAACGTCATCATCAATTATTAAAGATTTCCAATGTGACCAGTATCCTTTTATCACAGGAGACAAATCTGATATCTCCTGCCAAGTAGGTCTTGCTCCATTCATTTTCCACCTCATAACTGGTCCAATATCATTATCATCCAGTTGGTCTTGCTTGAGTACTTTCGAACTCGTTTGGTTCGCCATTTATCAAAGTTCGTTTGACTTTAAGAATTTCTGACAAATCATTTTCAAGTCTTGTACAGTTTTTACAGTCCTCTGCACAAGGCCGTCTAGAAAGTGCATCAGTATTTCTGTGGTTAATACTAGGACGATGTTCAATTTTGAAGTCATATTCTTGAAGTTGTTGGAGCTAGCGCGCTATCTGACCTTCTGGGCTCTTGAACTGGAACAGCCATTTAAGTGATGCGTGATCGGTCCGTAGAACAAATGTCTGACCGTATAAATGTCTTATTGCCTTGACTACAGCTAGTAACTCCTCCCGCGTCACACAGTAGTTTTGTTCAGCCTTTAAAAACTCTTACTGTAATATGCTAGTACATTCTGGAGTCCAATTGTAAGGTCTCGTTCTCAGTTAGTCGATGCAATGGACGGGCAATACTAGCAAAATTCTTTACGAACCGTCTGTAATATGAACACAGGCCTAAGAAACTTCGCAGTTCTGTTTTTTCCTTGGTACAGGCCAATTATGAATCACTTCTGTCTTTTCCGGATCTGTTCTTACACCTTTTGCGGATATTATGTGTCCCAAATAATTCACCTCAGTTCTTAGGAAAGCACATTTCTCGGGATTAAGTTTAAGATTTGCTTGAGAGAATCGTTGAAATACCTCTTCTAGATTTTTCAACTGTTCCTCAAATGTTTCGCTGAAAACGATTATATCATCAAGGTATACTAAACATTTATTTCCAATGAGTCCACGTAGTACTCTTTCCATCAATCTCTCAAAAGTTGCTGGAGCGTTGCACAATCCGAACGGCATTACAGTGAATTGCCATAGACCAGTGTTGGCTGAAAATGCTGTTTTTTCTTTATTTTCAGGATGCATTTCGACTTGCCAATATCCACTTTTAAGTCCAATGTAGAAAACCATTTTACTTCTGACACCAATTGTAGCGTTTAACCCTGTGCTAAACGTTGTGGGGTGAGTTCACTTGCGTAACACTCAAAAGTTCGCAGATTGCTTCTAGAAACTATATGTGAGGTACAATTTGTCATAGTATTGTCAGTTTGACACGCCTCTAGAACATTATTATGTGCGTCTAGATAATCATAGAACAATCTCGATGAATGTCATTTAACTATTTGTTGAAGTTATTTTTCCGTGTTTCATTATATTATACATAAAGAACTATAAACGAGAATTTTAAATTTAAATTGAGGGAAAATGATTATGGAATAATTTGTGATAGGTATTCATGTTTTTTCGATAAATTGCTTTTGTATGAAGGAAGTTTTAATTAGAGATCTGTTACTAACCTTGCAATTTTTCACTATGGCTCTGACTACAACTTCCACTAGAATTTATTATTAATTTACTTTGCGAACGATAAATAAAGAAATCAAAACAAATACAACTTGAGATTTTATAGATCCTCGTGATTTTTTATTATTTTTTTCTGTTAACTGAAATTAATTTTCCGGGTTTCATTGTATTATACCTACTCTGAAAACTATAACCAACAATTTCAAATTTAAAACAAATAGTGACAACATTATTTTATGGACCGATTTATAATATCTATTATATCAGTTCAGTGAATTAATTTCGTATCAATAAGTTTTAATTACGGTCCTGCCACAGTTCATGTTAATTTCCAGTACAGACTTGACTTTTTAAGATTAAAACATGGCCGCCAGCTCGTGACCTTCAGTCAATAAAATCAAAGGTTCCGCCGAGTGTTGGACTACTGTATATTTCTTTATACTGTGTTAAAAGCACGTGGTAGCGTGGTCTGGCGGAGACAGGAAGAATACCTCGCGGATAACCTCAAGGGCGTGACAGTGACGGTTATATTCCGATCAAAGCAAACTCCCGGTCTTGCCTTGACACATGCATTGCGTGATTTCTTTGTTATTGAAAATATTAATAAATAGTAAAGACAAAATTTAGTGGCTGGAGGTATGGCTTATAGCCAGACAATCCTCAGCCACACGGACAAAGTTGTTTAACAATGTTTAGCTGTTCGGCATGTCATTTAACGGAAAGTAGGAAGACAAGGGAGAAGGGAATTACTATTCATAAGTAAGTAACAATATTTATTGAAAGACGCAACACATTAAATGCTTAAATTCATTATGATGTGGAAATAAACTTTATAACCTTCACACTTCACAGTACCTTTGACGTGTCTTCCCAGTGGCGTCACTTGCTGGGTTTTTGGAAGAAAAATTAAAAAGAAGCTAAAATTAGAACTAAACGAATGATTTGTTGGTGTTTATGGAAGTCAATTAAGAATTAGGGGGACTTTCCGATAACTGTGGCGCCAAGATTTGACGATGTACTCTGAAAGAACACCCTAAAATAAGACGAAAATCAAGAACACCAATTTTCGAGTTTTCGTCTCCTTTTGGAGATATTGGCCTTTTTTGGCCCCAACAAGCTTGCGGGATATTTGAGCAAAAGGTATGTTTGATAAAGTTTGTGTGGAGAGACACGCGTTTAGAAGTTGATATATATCTGTACTTACCAGTGAAATCACTGTTATACCATCTCAATACCATAAATTGCTATTTTGCAACGTATAAACTACAAAAATATTTCACTTTCACTACTAGGTTAGTCGCCATACTGTAATTCATGAACAAATATAAGGAGGACGAGTAACACGAGTAGTGGGAGTAGCACAAAAAACATTGGGTTATCGTATGTCATTTCTGTGTGTTGCGCAAAATCAGGCAGTGCATCCTTATGTAGTATGGGCGAAGGAAGCTTAAATACATCAATAGGCACTCAGTAAAACCCTGCGCAACATCCCAAATTGACAACTTATCACGGGACGTTATTTCAGCCACTTCTGCTTATAGAACAGGATACAGAGTCATCCTCCCTTTATATATTATTGCTGTAATTAAACCGAAATAATATTGGAAATACGATTCCAGGCGATTACAAATCAGTGTTGCCATTTACTTCATTTTGGAATCTCATAGAATTATTAATTTATTTTATTACAGTAGAATATGTTGTAGACAATAGAAAAATGTATCGCTATATGAAACATAATTTAAATGAATTATTCAAACAATGAATCTAAGGAATAAAATTAACACAGATTTAGTATTTTTGGCAAAAATGTAAGGTTAGGTTTAGGTTAGGTCAAGTTAGGTTTAGGCTCAATTTTCTATTGTCCAAAAAAATTCAGTAAGGTTAGGTTTAGGTTAGGTTTATGTTTAATTTTCTTTTGTCCAAACAGATTTTAGGTAAGGTTAGCTTTAGGTTAGGTCAAGTTACGTTTATGTTCAATTTTCTATTGTACAAAAAGATTTTTGGTAAGGTTAGGTTTAGGTTAGGTCAAGTTAGGTTTATTTTTAATTTTCTATTGTTTAAACAGATTTTGGGTAAGATTAGGTTTACGTTAAGTCAAGTTAGATGTATGTTCAATTTTTTATTGTCTACAACTTATTCTAGTATGAATGAAGTAAATGGCAACACTGTATTTGTAATCGCCTGGAATCTTATTTCCAATATTCTTTCGTTTTTCAAATTTCAATAATTACAGTATGACGGCTAACCTAGTAGTGAAATGTGTTTGTAGTTTATACGTTGAAAAATAGCAATTTATGGTATTGAGATGGTATAACAGTTATTTTACTGATAATTACAAATATTTATCAACTTCTAAACGCGTGTCTCTCCACCCAAACATTATCAAACAACTTTTGCTCAAATATTTCGCTAGCTTGTTGGGACCAAAAAGGGCCAATATCTCCAAAAGGAGACGAAAACTGGAAAATTGGTGTTTTTCCAGAAAACACTGTCAAATCGTGACGCCACAGTTATCGGAAACGTGCCAGAATTAGCAATTAGAATTTTGTGAGCTAAAAAAACGAAGGGCTTTTTAAAAATCTCTTAAAGTTTCATGTGTAATAATTTTTCCCATTTGCAAACAACAACCAGATATACATAACCCGAACCGGTTTCTTGTTACAACTTACAATGCTCAGAATAAATTAGACTAAGAATGGACTTATTCTTGGTTGAGTTTTAGTTTGGGTTAATTTAATTGTGCTTCATAAATGCTTAAATTGGAAATCTATGTTTCTGTTTCATAATTCCTAATGTTAGTTTAGTTGTAGTGTTAATTTTTCTTCTATATTATCATTTTTAATTTTTTTTTTTTGGGAAAAAAACACGTGTCTACTTTATATTGCCTTTAATATTTTCTGCAAAAAGATAAGGGAGAGTGAAAATTAAATTTTTATATATGATTTTACAAAATTGTAAAAAACTAGTAATTTCTGCAGCAATGTGCGGTATTTCTTTTTAAATCTTTCAAACGCTCTGTTTTAGCTATTTATTGTGTTTTGGGTAATATATCGTAAAATTTCATGTCATATTTTGACAAAAATCGGCAAGACCGGTAGCCAGTCTACTTCCACTTTAACGGATCGTTTTAAATTACTTGATAAATAACCGTACCTACCGATAATCAGTGATTACAATAATTAATTCGTAAAATATTCATAATAGCCTAGTACAATTAATAGTAATCGTAATCACTTAATCACTACCAAAAAGACTTAATATTCAAATTTAAAATCTATCTCTAAAATGACTCTGACCCAATCCTCGCTCGATCAGGACAAAATTAATTTTGACTTTAATTTTCAATCCCGAACTCCAATGCAAATGTAATTCATACTCCAAATCCTGACAGTCTATAGTCATGGGTTGCGACTCTCACTCTTGGCGATATATATAATGCTTCCCGTCAGTTTATACATGTGATTCTTGTCAATTAATACTTAATTTTTAATAGGTCAGAACAGTGGACCATCAGTTTGAAACGCTGAGCCAAGCTGTGTCACAACAGCTCGTGATTTTACCAGAACTACCTGTACCAGACCTGCCCGCACAAAACCCTGCAACTGCTGAAGAAGACCAAGAACTCGTATATATCAACAGAATAGGAATAGGAATGTCAGTGTGTCCCTCTACAATTTCAGCTGATGAAAGGAGTATAAGCAATTTCGATATTGAACATCCTTCTACTTCTCGAGCACTTATCTCACTCACCACAACCGTTGAAACCAGTACAAGGATTGATTTGAATGATTCGCCCAAAAAATAGTTTTGAAGAGAAAAATACGAGAACTGATAATACCTTAAAAAGCAAAAAAAAATATTACAACAGAAAACTTGGTGGCAACAAAAACGTGTATCTAATTTAGTTTCCTTGGTTAAAGAATTGGAAAATAAAAATATGTTATTACAAGAAAAAGGCAGTACTATTTTGAACAATTTTGGTCAAGATGAAGATTTTGTTAGAAGAGTTTTGTTGAAGTCAACTGGACAGTGTGTTGCAAAAAATATAGTTATGAACTTCGTTCATTTGCAACAACATTGCATTTTTGTTCCGCAAAGGTATATAATTATATTAGAAAGAAATTTTCAAATGCCCTTCCACATACAAAAATTTTAATGAAGTGGTATTCTTCTACTAACGCTGATCCCGAATTTTGTACAGAATCATTTAATATGTTGAAGCCTAAAGTTAAATGCAGTGAAAAACCAGTATTGTGCAATTTCCTTTGATGAAATGGCAACAAGGCAGCATGTTGATTACGATGGTAAAAAATATCACGGATATGTAAATATTGTAACGTGAAAAAGTTTTTCGGGTAAGTACGAATACACCAATAACACACACACACAAATAACACAAACATTCTGGGAATCCAGAAGCATGGAGAATATACTGATTCAGATTATTCTCGAAGGAACATATTGAGAAATAACATCCAGAATCAACGAAACCAATACACGGTATCAACTCGAAGATTCGAAGCCTTTTTAGGTTAGATATATAATACCGGTGGCAATGACAGAGAGATAGTCAGTCAGTCATAGATAATAATAATAATAAATAATAATAATAAATAATTTATTCACAGGACAAAATACAAAAAATATAAAAAAATTACAATTGTAGAAAGGTAAAAAAAATACAAATACAAAAAAAATATAATCATGAAATTGTTAGTATTATAGTTTATTTACTAATATTATTAATTCCTTCAGTTTTCAATAACTGATTTTAGGTACGTAGATGGTAACTCTCTGGTATAATCTTTGAACGACTTATTGTGGGTTCGTTTTTAATATCATCAGATATTGGTAACAACTCTGACCGATTGATTTATTCATGAATGGGAGTATAAATTAATTTTTTTGTCGTGTCTCATGATAGTGAGAATAAGGAAGAAGTGCGTTCTTATGTAAGTATTGCGTTTTCCCTAATTTCAAAAAATAAAGTTTCCTCAAATCATAAACTTGTGTCTCTTCGAATAGAGCTTCACTTGGATATCGTTTATTTCTACCCATTTTTTGTTTTAAAAATCGCTTTTGTATGATTTCTAGTGGTTTCAGGTATGTTTTAGATATCCATCCCATCCTATAATACCATAGTCTGGGTGTGGCTCAACTAAACTATGATAAATATTTTTTTACGTTTGATGTTGAGACTATTTGAGAATTGTTTGATTCTATATAGGGCACTACGTAACTTTTTTACTAGATAGTTTATATGTACGTCCCATCTGAGGTGGCTGTCTATCATTATACCCAAGTATTTAACTGTTTTTGATGGTAAGATTTCGAGGTCTTCTTCTAGTAATATTTTGTCAAATGTTGGGAGGCTCGTGGATAAGCTACAGAAGGGTAAGTAGAAAGTTTTTTTGAGATTCATGGATTAGAATCTATTATCGAACCATTTTTTGATGTTACCAAAATCAATTTCAATTTTATTGTCTATATCCCAGGTGTTACTTTCGTAAAAAATGACCGTATCATCTGCAAAGCTTATGATGCTGCCTTGTATTCGTATTGAGAATAAATTATTCAAATATATATTGAAAAGCAAAGGTCCCAATACTGTTCCTTGGGGTACACCATACAATATAATTTCTTTTTTGCTGAGTATGTTTTGTATTTTTGTTTGTTGATTTCTGTCAGTTAAGTATAAGTTGAATAGGTCGTGTGCTTTACCCTTCACTCCCAGATCGTCTAAACTTGATGAAATTATCGTGTGGTCCACGGTATCGAATGCCTTAGCTAAGTCTAGAAAGATTCCAATGGACGGTTTCTTTTTATTTATGGAGTTATATATTTTGCTTGTGAGTACTTTTATCGCATCATTGGTGATGATTTTTTCGAAAATTTTACCCATATTTGCTATAGGCCGATAATTTGATACATCTGTTCTTTCACCAATTTTGTAAATAGGTACTACTGCTGACATTTTGAAATCAGAAGGAAAGTGTCCACTTGACAGAGATTTATTGATAATAGAACACAGAGGTTTGGCTATGTAACTTGAAATGAGTTTCAGTGTTTCAGCTTTCAAGTTATAAGGTCCTGGTGATTTTTTATTTTTCAACTGTAAAATAGTTTCATTTATTTCATATTCATCAGTGGGGAAAAGGAATATGGTATGATCTGATTTGATTTTATTTTCCGTATAATTTCTATCCTGCATAATATTTCCTGTTAGATTTGCACCTACATTGCTATAGAATGAGTTGAATTTTTCAGATATTATGTTCGGATCGCAAGTTATATTTCCATCCTCGGTTTGTATCAATGATATTTTTGAATTTTGTCTTGCTTTAGTTAATTCATTCACTACTTCCCATAATCGTTTTGAATCTGCCCCTTCCTGTTCTATTTTGTTTTTGTAATATTTTGTTTTTGTGTATTTTATTGCTTTTTCTAGTGTTTTTTTTGTATGTATTATATTCATTTTTCAAAATTTTGTTTTGTGGGGTTTCCTTTAATCTGGCATACATTATTTTTTTTATTAATGGATTTTAATAATGATCCAGTAACCCATGCTTTCCTGTTGATATCTTTGTTTTTAACTTTTATGAATTTTGAGGCTCTATCTATTGCACGTTGAACAAGTCTAACAAATTTATTAACCGAGATTTCCAAATCATTTATTTCATAAAAATATTTCCAATCAGTATTTTTAATGTTTTGTATCAATTCTTTTTAATTTATTTGAGTTGGTTTTGCTCTCTTTTGCGTACTTATTTTTGAATATCATTTGCACTAGTGTTGTATAATGGTCGGTAATACATTTTTCTATAGTCAATGTAATAATTGATTCAAGGTTTCCGTTTTTGATTTGATGAAAAAATGGTCTATGCATGTACCTGACTGTGGTCTAGTGGTAGTGTTAATGGTTGAGTTATATCCATGCTCTCCTAGCGTGTTTAGGTAAATTTGTGAATTGTCTGTATTTTCGTTTAAGTCGATATATATATCACCAATAAACACACTATATGTAAAATTCTTTGGGTGATTTCTTTCACTTCACTTTCACTTTTCAATAAACGGTTCGATTTGAGCATTACAAGGTGATCTGTAAAATGCATTAATAATGATAACTTCTTTGCCAATAATTACTGTCAATTGGAGTAGATATGTACCATTTATTTCAATTTCTTGGTGAGAGTGGTATACATTTGATTTAACGAAAACTACTACTCCATCATTCTGGTTGAGTTTGCCAAAGTTATAGAGAGTTGTATAGCCTTCAATATTATAATTCTAGTTTCTGTAAGCACTATGCAGTCTATTGAGGAGTCTAGTTCTTCCAGAAATATTATTAATTCATCTAGGTTCTAGGCTATGCTACGAATATTATTATGAATGATTTTTAAGTTACAGTGACAACTATTGACTTCTAGTACTTGTTTCGCTTGGTCTGCATTTTCTAAAACAAAATATCTTATTTTTTCTATCTTGAAATCTCTAATGTATGGATTCATTTCAGAAACGCTCACTTATATACTGGGTCACGGTCGATGGTACCTTACACGTTTAAGGAAAACTATTCGTAGGATCCTTCTGAAAATTGTATTGTGTAGATTATACATAGAGATCTATCGACGGAAAATATTCTCAGCCTTGCGACGTTGCCACTTATATCAAAAAGTATTAACAACTTTGATTTTTCAAATGAGACACCCTATATATTATCAGTGTATTAGATTATCTATCGCCGTCTGATTATTCTTTCATAAAATACCCATACATATCTCTAACCGTTTCCAGTGAATTAATTATATTTCGTTTGTTTTGTTCAAAACAGAGCTCCAATCAATAGTCCATTACTCTGAGTTTTAGAATTGTGAAACGATGAAATTCCAGTAATAGCTTTAGAAAGTCTTCTTTCTTAGTTATTATTGAAGATTTTCTTTTTATGTTATACAGGGTCGCTCAAAATTCTTGATCTTACCATCAGATTTATAAAGACCCAAAAATGCGTTTTTTTAAATAGAGCACCCTATATTTTATTATTTCTTCAGATAGAGAATCAAAATACCTTTGAAATGATATATCATGTTCCTATACCAAAATGGTCAGGTTTTCGAAATATAAGCAACTAGTAGGTATTTGCTGGTTACCATGGTGATGGAAAGTTTGACAAGTAATTATCGTGAGGAAGAATAAGTGTTTGTTGAGTTATCCATTCCAATTATTGCAAAAACATCCAGAAAGTTTAATGCAAGATACCCACAAAGTACAAAAAAGACAACAAGAATAAACCTATTCACTGAACAAATAAGTTCTCATTCCTAGAGGCTAATTCAAAATGTTGATTTACGAAACAGTTTCGTTACTCATCTTTGGGATGATAAGTAGATTGCAGAGACGATTCGTTTACCGTGCTCTGTAAATTCATTTAAAATAAACTTCCATAGATATCAGTCTTGGCAAAACAATAATGAGTACCTAAGTAGATTCATCAGAACCTGAACTCGATTTCAAGATGAAATTAGCAATAACTATGCATTGATATTGCGAAAATGAATCCAGTTCAACGATATACTTATGTATTTTGTGATCTTTTGTCAGATTAAACTAAATCGCAATGTGTGCCTTCCTGGACATATCTGGGGCTTTTGACAACACCACACATGTGTCAATCAGGGAGGCACTCACACGGCGAGGAGTGAACAAGACCGTTATCAAATGGATGTATGAGATGTTGAAGACGAGAATAGCTGAGGCCCAAGTAGGTGATCATACCACCTCTGTTAAAGCTACTCGTGGAACACCTCAAGGAGGAGTAATATCTCCCCTCCTATGGAGCTTAGTAGTAGACGAGTTACTCCACAAACTCACGGAGCTTGGCTTCACATGTATAGGCTATGCCGACGACATAGTCCTAATAGTCCGAGGAAAATTCGCGAACACCCTATGCGAATTATTGCAGGAGGGCCTCAGAACTATTGAGCAATGGTGCTTGTCAGTGGGGCTTAGCATAAACCCATCCAAGACCACAATTATTCCATTTACTAGGAAAAGGAAACTTCCAGCTATGAAACCTCTCACTTTGAGTGGAGACATAATAAGCTGGAAGGCTGAAGTCAAATATCTGGGATTAACACTAGATAGCAAGCTTCTGTGGAACAAGCATATTGAGGCTACTGCTAGCAAAGCAATAAAGGCCTTAATGGCGTGCAGAAATCTGACTGGTAAGACTTGGGGATGTAACCCAAAAATACTGCGATGGATGTACGTCATGATTGTAAGACCGATAATATCATATGGGTCAATAGCCTGGCATGGCAAGGCAAGTCAGAGCAATACGAGGAAAACCCTCGATAGAATACAAAGACTAGCCTGTGTCTGTATCACTGGAGCCATGAGAACTTGCCCGACCAGGGCACTAGAGATCATCACAGATCTCACACCTCTCCATCTAGTGATAGATAGATTCTAAGACTATCTAGGGAAGGTTCAGACATTGTGGGAATTCGGAATCAGAGAGCTTGGTCCTCTCTGTCCAAACACATCCCATCAGCAGACCTTCCCAGTATTGTAATGACAAAGAAAATTAGCATCGAGAGAACTTTCACCACGGTGCTAAGTAGCAGAGAAGATAGGGACAGGGGGCTCACAACCCAAGCTCTCAAAAACAATACCATTAAATGGTACACTGGTGGTTCTAAGACCACGACGGGGACAGGCGCTGGAGTGTTTGGGAATCGCACCAAATACTCACTTGCGCTAGGCCGCTTCCCAAGCGTCTTTCAAGCAGAATTGCTTGCAATTGAGAGATGCGTGGAGGTGAACCTTGTAAGAAACTATCAGAAATGTGACATTGCAATATATTCTGATAGTCAAGCTGCAATTGAAGCACTGAACTCTCATACCATTGAATCTAAAATAGTATGGGAGTGCCGAAGGAAGCTCAATGAGCTAGGCAAAACAACAGGGTCTACTTAGTCTGGGTTCCCGGCCACTCGGGAATCAAAGGCAACGAGGAGGCCAACACACTTGCCAGGAAAGGAGCACAAACTCCATTTACTGGCCCAGAACCCTTCTGTGGCACAGATAAAAGCACCTACAAGAAGGAGTTTCTGGAGAGGGAAAAAACCGTAAGAGAAACACTCTTGCGGGATACACCTGGATTGGATCATTCCAAAAAGTTTCTAAAAAACTTTGATACTGCAAGATCCAAAAGGTATTTGGATTTCAGCAAGAACAAGCTACACCCACTCACTGGATTTCTCACAGGACACTGTCGCCTCAAGAAGCATCTAATGAGATTAGGTCTAGCAGAAGATGACGAGTGCAGATTCTGCGGGGAAGAGGAGGAAACTCCGGATCACCTGGTGACGGAATGCCTCGCCATTGCTAGCCAACGCAAACAGTGCCTTGGAATAGCAACCTGCAGTAGTGAGGAAGTATCCTCCTTGAAGCCAACCCAGATACTGGAGTTCATTAGAACTCTGGAACTGGAAGGCGAGTTGTAGACCGCGTATAGGCGAGTGCAACTCAGGTAGGGGGCACAATAGACCTTATGGTCGCACTGCAATGTAACCCTCTCTTAAATCTAAATCTAGATTATTTACGCAAAAGACTTTATAAAAATAGTATAATATCTAATTAATAATCAATAACCAAGTGCTAAGGACAGAGGTTTTAAAAATAATAATCAGTGAGGAAATATAAATAATTAAACATTTATAATTCATTCTCAAAATGACAACCGTTTCTTTCCAAACATCTAAGAATACGTTTCTCCACCAATAAAATAGCTTTTCTTATTTCACGTGCATCTGTCTCATCAATGCATTTAATTACGCGTTGACGCAGTTCATCTTTACTTTGTACTGGTTTTGAATACACTTTTTTCTTCAAATCTTTGCGTTTCAGATAAATTATTTTAAGGAATATCTCAAATAATGTTTGTTAAATAATAATTGTTTTATCACCATGGTAACCAGCAAAAACCTACCATAAAAATGCTAGAAATAATTCACCTTAATAGATTGTTACTTATATTTTGAAAACCTGACCATTTAGGTATAGGAACATGATACATCATTTCAAAGGTACTTCGATTCTCTCTCTGATGAAACAATAAAATATAGGGTGTTCTATTTGAAAAAACGCATTTTTGGGTATTTATAGATTTGATGGAAAGATCAAGAATTTTGAGCAACCCTGTATAACATAAAAAGGAAATCTTCAATGATAACTAAGAAAGAAGTATTTCTAAAGCTATTACTGGAATTTCATCGTTTCACAATTCTAAAATTCAGAGTAATGGGCTATTGATTGGAGCTCTGTTTTGAACAAAACAAAAAATAATTAATTCACTGGAAACTGTTAGAGATAGGTATGGGTATCTTATGAAAGAATAACCAGAAGGCGATAGAGAATCTAATAAATTGATAATATATAGGGTGTCTGATTTGAAAATTCAAAGTTGTTAATACTTTTTGATATAAGTGGCAACGTCGCAAGGCTGAAAATATTTTCAGTCGATAGATCTCTATGTATAATCTACAAAATAAAGTTTTCAGAACAATCCTACGAATAGTTTTCCTTAAACGTCTAATGTAAATACCATATATTTTTCATGTTTACATTCTAATTTCATAATTTGTATAATTTAAGTAATCCTGATGAAGAATCACTAGATTCGAAAGCTAGACTAGAAAAAAGAGTTACTCTTATTAACAATATATGGAAATAAATAGTAATTTCCTCAATTATTATAATATCACTTATTTTCCGGATTTTAAAATATTTCTAGTTTTTTAACGATACATGGATTCATTTCAATGAAAATTTATATTAATTCGGGAGTACAACATGAAATTATTTTACAATTAAGACGTGAGTAACGAGAAACTATTATTAATTAAGATTAATAGTGGATATACAGAATTTCGGCGATGAAGTATTTCGAAATTGATCAGTAGTTCCGGTAATGTTCTAATAAGTTTAAAACATGTTATTAGGTAAATTTATCTTATAGAAATGTACCTATTGCGATCGTTCACACTTTTGAATTTCGAAAAAATTTCAACGGCATGTTGTTATATGTCTATAAGTTAGTCCAAAAAACATTTGGTATATATATATATATATATATATATATATATATATATATATATATATATATATATATAGTATATAGTAGATTGAAGTACGGCAGTACGTGTTAGATAACAAAGTGTTAAATGAAAATGGGAATTCTGCCGAAGTTATATGGGGCTTAAACAAGTAAACTCTTTTTGCTGTCCAAGCCTTCAGAACTATTTATTTCCATTATCAAGGCTATAACAATAAAAATGAACAAATATTAGTTTGGAGTGATTTCGCAAACTGAACATGAACTTACTTTGCAACTGAGGATTAAAATTTGAAAATTTTCAATTACCACCAAACTATATTTTAATCAGCTTGGATGTTTCATCTCTGTTCACTAACATCTCATATGATCGTGCGGAGTCCAGTATCAGGAAACATTGGCATGAGGTCCACTCCCATTGCAATCTAGATATAGATTCCTTTCTTCTAGCACTAAAATTCATATTTGATAGTACAGTGTTTACGTTCCAAGTTACAAGTTTTTGGTACTCCAATGGGCTCTACCATTTCACCCATAATCTCGGCCTTTGTAAAGGATGATCTACTGGATGATTGTTTTCCAAAATTACCATTTTAATTTCCCTTCATCAAAAGGTACGTTAATGATATAATTTGTTCTATTCCGGCTAATTCAGACGATATAGTCCTAGAAATCTTCAATACTTATGATGTCAACCGCAAATTTACAATCGAAAAAGGGCAAAACAATTCGATTCCCTTTTTAGATATGAGAAGTATTCGTACGCTTAATCAAACCATCATACTTGATTGGTATCAGAAACCTACTAATAGCGGTCACTATTTGAATTATCTCTCTTACCATGATGAAAGAATGAAGGTTAATTTAGTTCTAGGAATGAAAAATATGATTAAAAAAATATGTCATCCAACTTTAGTAAAGGAAAACATAGACAAATTATATCAAATTTTACTAAATAATTCTTACCCAAATAAACTGTTACGTAAATTGCTGTACAGTAGTCTATCCATTGACAATCGCCCAGGTTCTTCCACAAATCACCCGTCACAAAGACAACAGGGACAAATATGTTATTTTTCCACCCCTTGGATCAAAGATGTAAGGTCGTGGGCCTTATGTAAAGAAACCATTTATTTAACAATGTGCTCAAAAATATATTTGTGTAACTTGTTAAGCATGATACATATGACAACTGTCGGACTGTCTCTCTAATGACATGACAATTGACATAGGACATATATATCTCTACTTTACATCTCCCTTTCTTTATAAATAAACTAAACTTCATACTACATAACTGAAACAAAGAATTATAGAATTATTAAGTAAAAAAATAAAAACTATTAGAGATTAAGTCTATGAATTGGTTTGACAATTCTACCAGATCTTTTGGTTCTTGGTGTAGTCGCTGGTTGAGCCACGTTTAACTCCTGCGTATGATTGGAACTGTCTGTTGATGAACGTGATGATGTTGGGACCGATTTATTTGGTGGTTGTCCTTGTGTTGGTGTCTGTTGTACTACCGGTGTGCGTGAGAACTTAGTTTCGGGCACTACGATTCTTTCGCTGCTTATGTCTGCTTGTGTTTTATGTAGATGACTGAAGTTTCTTTGCAAAATTCGGCCTTGGTCTGTTTGAATTATCACTGATCTTGGTAGGTCTTCAGGCTTTTCTATTACTCTTGCTCCTTCCCATTGTCGGTGTGTAACTTTATGTCTTACTTTGTCGTTGATTTCGAACTTGACTGGTCTAGTAGTATGTTTGTTACTATAACTTACTTGTTTGTCTCTCAATCGTCGGAGTTCAGCTGTAACTGTGTATTATTTTCGGTTTTAACATGTTGTCACTTATCGGCATCGGAGATTTGGTGGTTCTACTGAAAATACGTTGGTTAGGTGAACCTAGACGACCATTTCGTGGTGTATTTCTCCAATTCAATAAGGCGAGCTGAAGATCTGATTTGTCGATGCTACATTTTCTTAGTATGTTCTTTGCTGTTTGTACTGCTCTTTCAGCGAGTCCGTTGCCTTGATGATGGTGAGGACTGGACGTGACATGGTTGAATTTCCACTCTTTTTGAAAAATCTTGAATTCTCTGGACATATATTGTGTACCGTTGTCAGATTGTAACTCTGGTACTCCATGAACCGAAAACCATTTTTTTAACTGTTCGATAACTTCATAGGATGTCTGACTTTTGAGCTGTTGAAAGTCTAAATATCCAGAGTAACTGTCACAGATAACTAAGTATGTCTTTCCTTCTAGTTCAAATAAATCTGATGCAACTATTTGCCATGGGAGTGTAGGAATTTTCTTGACTAGTACTGTATCTTTAGTGTTATCTCTTTGTGTTCTTTCACAGACAGAGCAGTTTCTAACTAGTTTGATAATGTCACCATTTTGTCCTCTCCAGTAAAGGAATTGACGAGCTCTTCTTAAGCAAATTTGAATACCTAGATGAATATTCTTTAGCATTTTCGGTATTTGTGATTTTGGTACTACAATTTTGTCACCTTTGAAAATTATTCCTTTTAGGTAGCTCAGTTCTTCTTTGAAATTAAAATAATGTCGTAGTTCCGTTGGAAGTTCGTTGACTGTTTCTGGAAAGCCTTGCATTATTATCTTGAGAAGTAATTGTAGATGAGGATCTTCTTTTGTATCTTTTATCAGTTCTTCTTTTGCATTTACTGACATAGGTAGTATAACAGCTACTTTTAAGTCTTCTTCTTGATCATATTTCTGGTTAGAAGTGTCGCAGCTTCGACTAAGGAAATCTGCTAGCGGTATTTCTGTGCCTCTTTTAAATATGACTCTTGGTGAGTATGGTGTGAGATTGAACATTATGCGTTGTAGCCTCGCGGGAGCAGATAGAATGTTCTTTTTAAAGATTGTCTCTAGTGGCTTATGGTCTGATTCCACTGTCAGTTCTTTACCGTAGACATATTCGTAAAACTTTTTGCATCCATACAGTATAGCAAGCGCTTCTTTTTCAATCTGTGGATAGTTCTGCTCGGATGTCCTTCTTGAAGAAGTGCAGCACCAAGGTTTTTTGAGCTTGCGTCAACAGTTAGTGTTACCGGTTTGTTTACGTCATACAATTTTAGAACTGGAGGGCACTGTAACACTTGTTTTAATTTGTTAAAGCCTTCTTCGTGATGTATTTCCCATGTGAAGTTGATGTCTTTGTGAAGCAGATCTCTCAGTGGATTTGTTAGGTCTGACATATTGGGAATAAATTTGTTTAAGTATGTGATCATCCCTAGTAACCTCAGCAAATCTGTTTTGTTTGTTGGCGTTTTCATTGCTTGTATGGCTGCTACCTTATCTGGGTCTGCTTCTAATCCGTTGGCTGAAATGATGTGTCCTAGGAATTTTATTCTTTTTGCTTCGAAAATACACTTATTTTTATTGAGTTGAAGCCTGCTTTCCTTAATACTTCGATAGCATCATTAACGGTTTTTCTTAGTTCTTCTCTAGTTTCGACATGTATGAATATATCATCAATTGATACTCTTACATTTCTAAATTTACTTAGTAAATTTGTTAAAATTTCTTGAAATATTTCAGGTGCAAACGATACTCCGCAGGGAAGTCTTTTAAATATATATCTTTCCCATGGGGTAGCAAATGTTAATATTTTTTTTGTGCAATCTAATAATGCAAAAAATTTCGAACCTTTGACGTCGGCTGATATTTCTTCTATTGTAGTAAGAGGAAAATGACGTCTCAAAATGTTTTATTTTACCTTTTTGTCTGACGATGACCATAGGACTCACAGCGGGGGTGGGCTCTGTCTCTGATTTGATAACATCTAACTTCACCATTCTGTCAAGTTCTTGCTTTACCTCAGCCCTTATAGCGTGTGGAATTCTTCTTGCCGGTTTGATTACGAGCTTTGGGTTCTCGATCAGATCAATATCATACTCATAATCCCTGTAACAGCCCAAACCTTCGAATATGTCATCTGTACTCGGACTTACTTTCAATGTTTCGACTCTTGCGATAAGTCCTAATTTTTCACAGGTATCCAGTCCTAGTATCGGTGTAACTTTTTCTTGAACAACCTTGAATATTATGTTTGTCTCTTCATTTTTTATCCTGCATGTTAGCTCTGCTTCTTCAAGAACAGTCATTTTATTATTCGTGTAACTTATTAAATTTTTAGTACGACTTGATTTTAGATTTGCGTTGGTTTTGTCAATCAAATATTTCGGTAATACGTTGCATTCTGCTCCTGTATCTAGTTTGGCTATAAATTTCACATTGTCAACTTGTATTTTTTCTGTCCAGTTTTTTCTTTCTCCTGCACTTTCAGTTGATATGTATACGTCATCTTCAGAATCTGAACTTTCTTCTAATGTGTTCACTCTATTTTTCTGTTTAATATTATTATTAGTCTGGGTACGGCATATTTTTGCGAAATGACCAGTTTTACTGCACTTGATGCACGGTTTGTTGAAAGCTGGACATTCTCTGGGTTTATGGTTTGTACCACATCTTTGACAGTCAAATTTCTTGTTTTGTTTGTTTCTTGTACATTTATTTTCAACCACTAAAACTTTATCTGTTTTGTTTTTCTCCTCAAATTCATCCAGTTGTTTGGTGGCTTGTTCGCTAGTTTTACAGATAGCTATTGCTTTTGTTAAATCTAGATTATCTTCTATCATCAATTTTTCTATTATTTGGTTGGATCTAATTCCGAATACTATTTTGTCTTTCAGCATTTCGTCAAGTAGATTGTCAAACTCACATTTGCTAGCTTGTGTTTTTATTCTTGTCAGGAACTCGATGAATTGTTCATCCTCATTTTGTTCTATCTTGAAAAATACGTATCATTCGAAAGATACGTTTGTTTTTGGCGCGAAATACTCTTTAAATTTGTCTTTGATAATTTGCAGGTTGTTTTTGTCTGCATTGTTAAGATTGAAACTGTTATAAATTTCAATTGCATCTGTGCCTATCACAGACATAAATGTTGCTGCTTGAACTTCGGCTGGCTTTTTATTTAGTTGAATTGCCGTAGCGTACCATTCGAATTGTTGTAACCATTTTTTCCAGCTCGTAGATTTGTCTGAGTTAATTTGTAGGTTAGTAGATATACTAATAGCGTTTTCCATTGGACAAACTAGTGCTGCACTCAGTTTGCACTGACATGAAACTAGTTGTGTCAAAAATATGCTCTAGTGCATTCCCAATGGAATAAGATTTTTTTGAGTAGTGTATTGATTAGGTGTATAATCTGTGGTTTTGGTTTTGAAGGTTAGGTTGTCATTAATATTTTATATTTTTTTATTTTTGTAGTTTGCTGCTGATTATAACAAAAAGTTCCAAATTTAGATAAAATGGAACAAATTTTCGACGTATTTTTTTTAATAAATAATGAAGAGGTGACATTGTCCATACCAATTGATGGAAGTGATCATATATTTCGCATAAAGTAAGCATAAAGATATGCTTACTTGTTATGCTTTCAAAAAATTCAAATGAGATGTATTGTGTATCTATACTATCTTTGAATTTATAATAACTTTATTACAGATGATGATGCCTATGCATGCGAATATATAATACAATTGATTAATAACGATTTCCTCTTTATGAAAGAACCACTTGCAACAATTAAAAGAGTGGATGGTGAAAGGTAAGTTATGTAGATAAATAAAGAAGTAAAGTAGATATTTGGAAAGGTCTTTTAACTTTATAAAGTAAACGATAGTAAGGAGACATCAATTAAAAGGTGTATACCTATATAATTTAATATTTCTTTTTATTAATTCATATAGGTATTAGCAAATACTGATTTTTGAGTAGATACTGTAGTGGCTGAAATGATTAATGGCCATTTTAAAATAAATAGGACTGGGGTACAAGTAGAGAATAGATATAAAACTATTTTAAAAAGAAAGAAACATGCAGTAGATAATAATAATAGGTCGGGTTTTTCTAGAGGAAATATACCATTTGAGATGGAATTGAATAAAATTGCAGCTATAGACGACTCAATTCAGCCTGAGGTATACGGTACTGCACAAGGAGTACAGCTGATGAAAAGACAGAAGGAAGCAGATAGTTCACCTAGTACTTCTGGGATAGAAATAACTAATAGGCCAAGCAGTATAAAAGAGAGAGAAATAAATGTCAGTAAACCCAAAAAAAAGGCAAAGACAATCCAGGAAACATTGTTGGAAATACATGACAGAAAAGAAGAAGCCAAAGAAAGGCGGCACAAAGAAAAAATGTACCTCATAAGGGAATTATTTGGGGGAAAGAAAGATTAGATTATTACTGATGTGCCAAAATGAGAGAAGTTTTGAATGTAAAGTATTTTTCTTTTAGTATTAAAATTTGCCAAAGATTAAAGACTATATAAATATTAAGTAATAGGTAGCTAATTAGTCAGTTGACTATTGTAACTAGTAAAATTTATGGCAATAAAATGTGTTTAGTTGTGGTTACTTGTTTCTAATAAGTAAGATTTTTGTTTTATTTTTGCATAAAAGAACTGTTACTTAAGTTTGCTTTCCGTTTTGATAATAATATTGTTTTTTATCACATTTATTGATGTTTATTTTGTTGCTAGCAGGTTTGCTATTGTATGTTTATTTTAAAAGAGAATGTTATATTTTTAAAAAATGAATGTAAATAATGTGTCAAAATGTTATGTTATATAAGTAAATATTTTTTATATTTATTAAACTGCTTAAAGAAGCAGCTGTTAATTTTGTTTTAATCTTAAGGAATTATATTATAAGTTACTTTTGGTTTCACCATTTAATAGTGTTTTTTATATATTTATTTTGTTGTTGGCATGTTGCTGTTAAAAAAGTACAGAGTAAAGTATTTTATAACTAAATTTATTTTTATTTCCAAAAAAAATTTGAACCGAATGTAAAATAATTTTCACTTCATGTAACGAAAAAGGTTAATACATGGAGTACCTACCTATTAAAAATATAATACAATATTTGAAAACAGGAAAATAAAAAGAAGTACACCCTTCCAATAAAGATAATATTTAAATCTACCACTACTGATGTAACTAAAATAAAATATGTATCACAATTTATCATATGTCCACAAAAAATAGAAGTTGTGTACACACGTACTTCGTCAAAATGAGTGGTTTTTTAAAACATGAGTCTGACTTTGTACTGGGTGGTCCAAAAAAGCAAGACACCTGCCTCTTAGAAATGTTTCTTTAATATCTTAAACTAGCTTTAATAAAATCGCGTTTTTCTTCTCCCTTTTTTCTAAGGTTGTATTCAGTCTCAGAGGGTTTCTCACGTTCATCATCGTCTGTATCACACATTATTTCACTGTCATCAATAAAGTCTTCAAAATCTATGCATAAATTGTGAAGAATACAAAAAGCAACAATAAAACCAGTTATTTTAACAGCTTGGTGCATCTCCAATTTAATTAGTTGCCTAAATCTGCCTTTTAAAATTCCAAAGGCGTTCTCAATGAGAACCCGTGTTGCACAAAACTTTTGATTAAAATTTCTCTGTTCTTCAGATAATGTTCCATAATCTTTGTAAGGTGTTAAAAGCCATGGTCTAATGAAATATGCTCCATCACCCAGTATGTGGTATCGATTTCCACAAATATCTGGTAACTTCTGGGAAACATCTGACATTTTGAAAACACGAGCATCGTGCACCTTTCCTGGAATACCAGTGAAGATATCTGTGAACCTCTTTTTATAGTCACATATAGCTTGCAGAGTAATTGCAGGTATATCGTACCTGTTGGTGTAGGTTGACTTATTTTTTTTGGCTGGGGTTCGAATTATAATTGATGTACCATCTATACAACCTATCACACAAGGAAAGCCCGATCTCTGCAAATAAAAAAAATCTTTTGACTAAATTGAAAACATTCGGAACAGAGATAATTGAAATTTTTATTATTATTGGAAGTATTCACCTCATCCTCTATATATATATAAAATTTACAGTAATTTCAAAAAGATTGGAAAATATTAATATTGTACTATAAAAAACCTTTATAAATTCTGCTGCAAAACTCTCCTTTTCTTCATTGGAACTTGGTAACTTAATAATAGTTGGTCCAATACTAATCAGAAAATCAGTAACCCTATTCATAACACAGAAATATGACGAAATTGTCATATTAAACCTTTGAGATACATCCTGGTACGTTGCCTTGTTTCCTGCAAACCTAAAAATTATAAAAAATAAATATAAAAGTACAAATACAGTTAATAAAATTCCTAACTATTTACAATATGTTTCATGTTCTTATTTTTCTCTATGCACATATTATGCTTGTTATGAAAAAAAAGAGTGGGGAATATTTTTTTATATATTGTAAGATGTGGGTAAAATAAAAGACAATTACGAATTATAGAAACGAAGAGTAACATCAGTAACTTCATTTGCTACCAAACTTTTCCACTTATTGAGAACATGTCATTGTTAATAATTATTGTTGAATGGACAATTAGATATTTCACTTAGCTCTTAGAGTAACTTAGGAGCGGCGTATGTAGATAAGAGTGTTTGTAGCTTTTTCCAAATTGAGTGTAGTTGACGTAAGCTTCGGTAACATCCCCCTTTTCAAAGTCCAAATGCATCTTCTCTTTTGGATAGCTGTCTCCGTTCAGCGTCAAGGTGATATTCATAATGTTTGCAAAATTAAATTTCGTAGGATCGTTATTCACTTGGTTCTTTTCGTGGTTGCTCTGGAAACAAACGATGACATAGCGAGGACTTTCTAAAATGATGAAGTTTTCACGGACCAAATTTCGTTGGTGGCTCCTGTAGTGAGAGCAGGCAACATGTGAATTTCCCATTTTCTAAACGGTATCAAGATGGGAGTGTCAGCTTTGATTGCTTTTAAAAGTTGCAATTTAATTTGATCGTTTGGATGCAATCTTTGCACTTTGAGCTCGATATTTTCAATTTCCAATTGTACTTCTGTTGTTGTAGGATTGGCGATGGTAAAGCATTGATTGTCATTTTGAGCACGCACCAATCGAATGGTATGTTTTCCATATACGACATATTCGTAGTCATTGAAAATATTCAACAGATGTTTCAACGGAATGAGCATACTAAATGACAAAGTATCCGCATCTGCCTTGATGACACCAACACCTTTATCTGGACTCCAAGTCGCTATACTCAAGGGCTTAGACTCTTCTTCGCTATAGCATAAAAACCCTCGAACGGTACTCACAATTCCAACGTCACGCACTGATTCCAACTCTTTACCATTTTGTTCGTAGCTAATGGATTGGAACATGAAAGCGCCAGCATTATTGACAAAAGATACATCTCCAGTACCCTTGGTGCGCTTAATTTTTCCACTGATATGTAACAGACTTGCGTAAAGAGCATCGAAAGCATCCGATTGATTAATGCTAATTTCTATGACATCATTGTTGCGGAAAGATTTAACGTATGGATAGTTGGTACGCCATTCATCTTTTTGAATTGATGTGTCCATTTGAGGTTTTTGGAAAATGTTGAACACTTGCGGAGATAACATTGTAGCCTAAGGATTTGAGAAATCGGATATTTTTCACACTGAGTTCACGGTGGTGTTGGATGTTCTTTGTCTCGAAGAAGACTGACGGTCTATTCGTAGGTAGATGTATTTTATAAATACCTAGTACCATAATTCTTTGAGATGTAATCGAATTATGATTTCTTCACCTTGGAAATTCACTAGCTGAAAGTTTTGGTCCAAAATTTTAAGTGTTATATTATGAATCTCGTCTGTAGTGATGGGTAGATAAATGAGAGGATTTGGACTTTCGTCTATAGCGTAACCAGGATCTTCTCTGATAGCAAATTCGTAGATTGTGTGCGAAGGTCTATCGTTGTAGAAGGCTCCCGAAGTAATGTTGGAATTGATGTGTATGGTTCGTACTTTTATAATGTTGGCAGGCTGATCGGACATGTGAGTAACATTTTTTGGTAGAATCTTAGGAGAGTATCCCAATATGTGTGTCAAACTATCGTTCGGAGTGAAATCAATATCAAAATCTTTACAAAAAATTTCACATTTCAATGTATTATTATTCGGTTTTAGGTAGAAGTAATCTTCAGGCTTTACCTTCGTCGTCTTGGGTACGATTGCTTTCTGAATAAACTTTTCAATATCATCAATTTCGTATGCTCCCGTTGGAATGTCAATGCTTTTCTTACCCTTTCCATCTACATAGTGGAACTTTGTACCTTCATCGATGTTGGGTATACTGTTGTACGAATGAAAACTAAGAAGAGCCAAACCATATTCACTGTCACGCTGCAAGTGAAGCGGCGGTGATAGATCAATTGAGAGAATCGAAGAATGACTCTTCAAAGTCAGTATTGTATCACTTCGTTTCATCGACATGACTGATACACAAGTAGCTGTGACAGTATCTTTTATTGACATAGAAATGCTAAACACAAGTGTCCACAATTGTTTTGATCATATGTTTGATATACATTTCTTTGCATTTTTCGTGTCGATGATGGTCTTTGCGATGGCGCTCGCTCCTCCAGCCAGCGACCCTAGAGCCGAGAGACCGGCAAACAATGGAATTAGCGGTAGAAAACCGCCACTTTTTGGCAATGGTATAATTCTAGGTACTCGAATACGTTTTCGACCTCCACATTTTTTGACGGCTAATCGAGCTGCTTTCAAAGCAGCAGCAGATGACTTTTTCAAACTGCCACCTTCGTTAGGAGACTTTTCCATAGCTTGATGAATCTTCTTTGCAATTTGGGAGAATCCATGCTGTCGTCGATTCTTCATACCCATACCGAGTTTACGTTTCGCCTTCATAGCGTTGGTGACGAACCAAGCAGCAGATTTTTCACCAAATTTTGCGTCTTTCGATTTGACTCGTTCCCAAGCTCTATGTTCCAACACTTGATCAGCTTTATGACGTTCTTCCAATGATTTGTTTTGAGAGTATGCAATGTCGTGTTCCCTGCAAGCTTCGTCCAACGGATTTATACCTCTATCTCCACGTTCTAAGCGTTCTTTCAATTTAGTTCCCGGTCCACAATATGAATAGCCTGGCAGATGTAGTTCGAATGGTAGGTTATTGATGAGCGTATTAACCACACCCTTACCGTGATGAATCAACATTGAAAATGATGTCAATATTGAAAGACATGAACATTTATACAAAATCTTAAACATTTCATGGTATCGTGCACAACATGAGGGTCGTTCAACAGAAGCATACCTTACCGATCGAAAATTTGGATTACTTAAATGAAAGTCAATCTACCAGCAGTAAGCATGGTACATTGCTACCACATTCATTTCGTGCAATCATATGTGGACCGAGTGGATGTGGGAAAACAAATGCAGCATTTTCACTGCTCTTCCACCCGAATGGTCCTAAATTTGAAAACGTTTACGTGTATTCAAAGTCATTGTATCAACCCAAGTATCAGTTACTCGAAGAGGTGTTGAAAAAAGTCAAAGGAATCGGATATTTTCAATTTAAAGAGAACGAGGAAATTATAAGTCCCAACGAGGCTAAACCAAATTCCATATTCATTTTTGATGACATATCTTGTGATAAACAGCAGAAAATCCAAGAATATTATTCCATGTGTCGACATCGAGGTATAGATGTTATGTACATTGGGCAAACGTATAGTAAGGCTCCAAAGCAAATGTTGCGAGACAATTGCAATCTAATTGTGTTGTTCAAGCAAGATGAAATAAATTTAAAGCATGTGTATGATGAGCACGTTTCACCTGATGTGTCATTCAACGAATTCAAGCGTATGTGTGCTGATTGTTGGAATGAAAAATTCGGTGCAATGGTGATCGTAAAGGAGTATGATCTGAATGCAGGTCGCTATCGATATGGCTTCGATAAGTTTATAAAACCATGAAATTATCATGAAAAAGTATATTCGTCAACATGAAACCACCCAGCAAAGAGGTTGACATAGTTCGCAAAACGAAAATCAATGAAATCGCTAGGATCATAAAAAAGAAATACTTATCATTGAAATTGGGTAAATCAGAAGAGGATGAGGCATTACAAAAATTTTTCAAACCCATATCGGTTCCACTGAAAAAGCAGCTGGCAGTAGCTGAAAAGCTTAGGAATGAACATACCGTACCAAAAAAAGAAGTGAAGACAGAGGATGCATCGGTCGGCAATGCTGAAATTCTACCACCATTCCAGAAACTTGAACCTATTGCCAGAACTGATGGAGATGATGATGATGAAGTGTTCGATCGATGACCATCGATAAGTTCGGACGTAGTTCTTCAAGAAAACGATTGCGACCGATGATTGAATTTGATGATGGTTTAACACATACTCCTGACGGTAATATTGATTTAAAAAAATTGAAGCTGTGTAACGTAAAAATGCCAACTAATCCTATGGATGCTACCAAAAAGCAGTACGTAGACAATCAGATGAAACATTGGGCTGACGTGTTTACGAAAACTATTGAGGATCTCACCGATATTGTGAAACAATTCGAAAAAAAAATTGAAATTGTTACCGAAACATTCGGTGACTTTCGTAATCGAATTAGCGAGCTGTCTGCAAAAGACGTTGAAAACAAACAGACAGACGACATTCTGGCTAAAAAGCTTAATCACTTGCAGAAAGATGTTGAAACACAATTCTTTAAAGTGAACTTGGTTATATCAGATGTAGAGCGTGCTTACACAAACAATTGGAAACAACTCACTCATGCCATCAACAAAAAATTTGAAAATGTGACTGAAGCACACACCTTAACCAAAAATGTGGAAAGAGAGTTGAATCAGTTTCGAACGAATGTCGTTAACCAAATATCTGAATTAGGGCTGGATATTACAAATTTTAATATAAGCATAAAAAATCCAAGCATCCATAACAAATTTAGAGCAACACATCAAAAGAAAAATTAAGATAACACAATGATGATACGTGATTTGATTTGAATATTAGCATAAAAAATCCAAGCATCCAAATTTTGAGCAACTCATCAATCATTCGCAGTAATGACTTCGAAAGAAAAGGTTCAAATTGTCAACGAGTTGCATAAACCTGCTCATAAAACATACCCCTACTGCATGTGTATTTGCCAATCGAGAGAAAAATATAAGATGATGCGATGTCTAATGGCTTTCATTTGATGTCCACGTAATAGAGAAGAAACACGTAGAAGATGGCTAAATTGAAGGCATCGTTTATACTTTTATACAATATAATTGGAAACATGTTGTACGTAGATATACCACCAAATGTAATCGAAGCAGGCATTTGTTTCAACGATCAACAATGTATAGCAATGAGAAAAATAACCGTGAACGATGGACAGATGCATGTATTCTCTACCGAAATTCCAGAACAAGAAAACAAGTTTAATAAAATTCGACTCGTGTTCTATCCAAATAGAACATGGGGAGATACTGGAATATTTCATCTACCATCAGAAGAAACTACCAAAAGAAATATATCCTACGACGATGGTGACGAAGAGGAATCCTCAACTTCGGTCGAGAGCAGCAGCAGCAGGAGCGAAGAGAATTCCAAAATTAAATCACCAAAATTAGATACTACCAATTCATCTATGATATCATATATAAATTTTTCCATATATTTAATGATGCTTATCATGTATATATTTTAAATCGAAAATAAAAATGAATGTAATTGATATGGATTTGTTGCAAGCACACACCTTAATCAAAAATGTGGAAAGAGAGTTGTTTCAAATTGTTTGTGTAAGCACTCTCCACATCTGATATGAGCAAGTCGGGCGCAAAATCGATCAATTTTACATGTAATTTCCTATAAGGAATTCTAAGGTCAAAAATTGCGAAATTGGCTCAATCTGAAATGCGCAGCTGACGCCATCTTGGAAGCGGGGAACCGGCATCTGAGCCTGATGACAAATTATTTGTATCTCATGCCAGCTGTCAATTTGAATTTCCCCCGCTTCCAAGATGGCGTCAGCTGCGCATGTCAGATTGAGCCAATTTCGCAATTTTTGACCTTAGAATTCCTTATAGGAAATTACATGTAAAATTGATCGATTTTGCGCCCGACTTGCTCATATCAGATGTGGAGCGTGCTTACACAAACAATTTGAAACAACTCTCTTTCCACTTTTTGTGGTTAAGGTGTGTGCTTGCAACAAATCCATATCAATTACATTCATTTTTATTTTCGATTTAAAATATATACATGATAAGCATCATTAAATATATGGAAAAATTTATATATGATATCATAGATGAATTGGTAGTATCTAATTTTGGTGATTTAATTTTGGAATTCTCTTCGCTCCTGCTGCTGCTGCTCTCGAACGAAGTTGAAGATTCCTCTTCGTCACCATCGTCGTAGGATATATTTCTTTTGGTAGTTTCTTCTGATGGTAGATGAAATATTCCAGTATCTCCCCATGTTCTATTGTTGCTCTAAATTTGTTATGGATGCTTGGATTTTTTTTTATGCTTATATTAAAATTTGTAATATCCAGCCCTAATTCAGATATTTGGTTAACGACATTCGTATATATATATATATAGTATATAGTAGATTGAAGTACGGCAGTACGTGTTAGATAACAAAGTGTTAAATGAAAATGGGAATTCTGCCGAAGTTATATGGGGCTTAAACAAGTAAACTCTTTTTGCTGTCCAAGCCTTCAGAACTATTTATTTCCATTATCAAGGCTATAACAATAAAAATGAACAAATATTAGTTTGGAGTGATTTCGCAAACTGAACATGAACTTACTTTGCAACTGAGGATTAAAATTTGAAAATTTTCAATTACCACCAAACTATATTTTAATCAGCTTGGATGTTTCATCTCTGTTCACTAACATCTCATATGATCGTGCGGAGTCCAGTATCAGGAAACATTGGCATGAGGTCCACTCCCATTGCAATCTAGATATAGATTCCTTTCTTCTAGCACTAAAATTCATATTTGATAGTACAGTGTTTACGTTCCAAGTTACAAGTTTTTGGTACTCCAATGGGCTCTACCATTTCACCCATAATCTCGGCCTTTGTAAAGGATGATCTACTGGATGATTGTTTTCCAAAATTACCATTTTAATTTCCCTTCATCAAAAGGTACGTTAATGATATAATTTGTTCTATTCCGGCTAATTCAGACGATATAGTCCTAGAAATCTTCAATACTTATGATGTCAACCGCAAATTTACAATCGAAAAAGGGCAAAACAATTCGATTCCCTTTTTAGATATGAGAAGTATTCGTACGCTTAATCAAACCATCATACTTGATTGGTATCAGAAACCTACTAATAGCGGTCACTATTTGAATTATCTCTCTTACCATGATGAAAGAATGAAGGTTAATTTAGTTCTAGGAATGAAAAATATGATTAAAAAAATATGTCATCCAACTTTAGTAAAGGAAAACATAGACAAATTATATCAAATTTTACTAAATAATTCTTACCCAAATAAACTGTTACGTAAATTGCTGTACAGTAGTCTATCCATTGACAATCGCCCAGGTTCTTCCACAAATCACCCGTCACAAAGACAACAGGGACAAATATGTTATTTTTCCACCCCTTGGATCAAAGATGTAAGGTCGTGGGCCTTATGTAAAGAAACCATTTATTTAACAATGTGCTCAAAAATATATTTGTGTAACTTGTTAAGCATGATACATATGACAACTGTCGGACTGTCTCTCTAATGACATGACAATTGACATAGGACATATATATCTCTACTTTACATCTCCCTTTCTTTATAAATAAACTAAACTTCATACTACATAACTGAAACAAAGAATTATAGAATTATTAAGTAAAAAAATAAAAACTATTAGAGATTAAGTCTATGAATTGGTTTGACAATTCTACCAGATCTTTTGGTTCTTGGTGTAGTCGCTGGTTGAGCCACGTTTAACTCCTGCGTATGATTGGAACTGTCTGTTGATGAACGTGATGATGTTGGGACCGATTTATTTGGTGGTTGTCCTTGTGTTGGTGTCTGTTGTACTACCGGTGTGCGTGAGAACTTAGTTTCGGGCACTACGATTCTTTCGCTGCTTATGTCTGCTTGTGTTTTATGTAGATGACTGAAGTTTCTTTGCAAAATTCGGCCTTGGTCTGTTTGAATTATCACTGATCTTGGTAGGTCTTCAGGCTTTTCTATTACTCTTGCTCCTTCCCATTGTCGGTGTGTAACTTTATGTCTTACTTTGTCGTTGATTTCGAACTTGACTGGTCTAGTAGTATGTTTGTTACTATAACTTACTTGTTTGTCTCTCAATCGTCGGAGTTCAGCTGTAACTGTGTATTATTTTCGGTTTTAACATGTTGTCACTTATCGGCATCGGAGATTTGGTGGTTCTACTGAAAATACGTTGGTTAGGTGAACCTAGACGACCATTTCGTGGTGTATTTCTCCAATTCAATAAGGCGAGCTGAAGATCTGATTTGTCGATGCTACATTTTCTTAGTATGTTCTTTGCTGTTTGTACTGCTCTTTCAGCGAGTCCGTTGCCTTGATGATGGTGAGGACTGGACGTGACATGGTTGAATTTCCACTCTTTTTGAAAAATCTTGAATTCTCTGGACATATATTGTGTACCGTTGTCAGATTGTAACTCTGGTACTCCATGAACCGAAAACCATTTTTTTAACTGTTCGATAACTTCATAGGATGTCTGACTTTTGAGCTGTTGAAAGTCTAAATATCCAGAGTAACTGTCACAGATAACTAAGTATGTCTTTCCTTCTAGTTCAAATAAATCTGATGCAACTATTTGCCATGGGAGTGTAGGAATTTTCTTGACTAGTACTGTATCTTTAGTGTTATCTCTTTGTGTTCTTTCACAGACAGAGCAGTTTCTAACTAGTTTGATAATGTCACCATTTTGTCCTCTCCAGTAAAGGAATTGACGAGCTCTTCTTAAGCAAATTTGAATACCTAGATGAATATTCTTTAGCATTTTCGGTATTTGTGATTTTGGTACTACAATTTTGTCACCTTTGAAAATTATTCCTTTTAGGTAGCTCAGTTCTTCTTTGAAATTAAAATAATGTCGTAGTTCCGTTGGAAGTTCGTTGACTGTTTCTGGAAAGCCTTGCATTATTATCTTGAGAAGTAATTGTAGATGAGGATCTTCTTTTGTATCTTTTATCAGTTCTTCTTTTGCATTTACTGACATAGGTAGTATAACAGCTACTTTTAAGTCTTCTTCTTGATCATATTTCTGGTTAGAAGTGTCGCAGCTTCGACTAAGGAAATCTGCTAGCGGTATTTCTGTGCCTCTTTTAAATATGACTCTTGGTGAGTATGGTGTGAGATTGAACATTATGCGTTGTAGCCTCGCGGGAGCAGATAGAATGTTCTTTTTAAAGATTGTCTCTAGTGGCTTATGGTCTGATTCCACTGTCAGTTCTTTACCGTAGACATATTCGTAAAACTTTTTGCATCCATACAGTATAGCAAGCGCTTCTTTTTCAATCTGTGGATAGTTCTGCTCGGATGTCCTTCTTGAAGAAGTGCAGCACCAAGGTTTTTTGAGCTTGCGTCAACAGTTAGTGTTACCGGTTTGTTTACGTCATACAATTTTAGAACTGGAGGGCACTGTAACACTTGTTTTAATTTGTTAAAGCCTTCTTCGTGATGTATTTCCCATGTGAAGTTGATGTCTTTGTGAAGCAGATCTCTCAGTGGATTTGTTAGGTCTGACATATTGGGAATAAATTTGTTTAAGTATGTGATCATCCCTAGTAACCTCAGCAAATCTGTTTTGTTTGTTGGCGTTTTCATTGCTTGTATGGCTGCTACCTTATCTGGGTCTGCTTCTAATCCGTTGGCTGAAATGATGTGTCCTAGGAATTTTATTCTTTTTGCTTCGAAAATACACTTATTTTTATTGAGTTGAAGCCTGCTTTCCTTAATACTTCGATAGCATCATTAACGGTTTTTCTTAGTTCTTCTCTAGTTTCGACATGTATGAATATATCATCAATTGATACTCTTACATTTCTAAATTTACTTAGTAAATTTGTTAAAATTTCTTGAAATATTTCAGGTGCAAACGATACTCCGCAGGGAAGTCTTTTAAATATATATCTTTCCCATGGGGTAGCAAATGTTAATATTTTTTTTGTGCAATCTAATAATGCAAAAAATTTCGAACCTTTGACGTCGGCTGATATTTCTTCTATTGTAGTAAGAGGAAAATGACGTCTCAAAATGTTTTATTTTACCTTTTTGTCTGACGATGACCATAGGACTCACAGCGGGGGTGGGCTCTGTCTCTGATTTGATAACATCTAACTTCACCATTCTGTCAAGTTCTTGCTTTACCTCAGCCCTTATAGCGTGTGGAATTCTTCTTGCCGGTTTGATTACGAGCTTTGGGTTCTCGATCAGATCAATATCATACTCATAATCCCTGTAACAGCCCAAACCTTCGAATATGTCATCTGTACTCGGACTTACTTTCAATGTTTCGACTCTTGCGATAAGTCCTAATTTTTCACAGGTATCCAGTCCTAGTATCGGTGTAACTTTTTCTTGAACAACCTTGAATATTATGTTTGTCTCTTCATTTTTTATCCTGCATGTTAGCTCTGCTTCTTCAAGAACAGTCATTTTATTATTCGTGTAACTTATTAAATTTTTAGTACGACTTGATTTTAGATTTGCGTTGGTTTTGTCAATCAAATATTTCGGTAATACGTTGCATTCTGCTCCTGTATCTAGTTTGGCTATAAATTTCACATTGTCAACTTGTATTTTTTCTGTCCAGTTTTTTCTTTCTCCTGCACTTTCAGTTGATATGTATACGTCATCTTCAGAATCTGAACTTTCTTCTAATGTGTTCACTCTATTTTTCTGTTTAATATTATTATTAGTCTGGGTACGGCATATTTTTGCGAAATGACCAGTTTTACTGCACTTGATGCACGGTTTGTTGAAAGCTGGACATTCTCTGGGTTTATGGTTTGTACCACATCTTTGACAGTCAAATTTCTTGTTTTGTTTGTTTCTTGTACATTTATTTTCAACCACTAAAACTTTATCTGTTTTGTTTTTCTCCTCAAATTCATCCAGTTGTTTGGTGGCTTGTTCGCTAGTTTTACAGATAGCTATTGCTTTTGTTAAATCTAGATTATCTTCTATCATCAATTTTTCTATTATTTGGTTGGATCTAATTCCGAATACTATTTTGTCTTTCAGCATTTCGTCAAGTAGATTGTCAAACTCACATTTGCTAGCTTGTGTTTTTATTCTTGTCAGGAACTCGATGAATTGTTCATCCTCATTTTGTTCTATCTTGAAAAATACGTATCATTCGAAAGATACGTTTGTTTTTGGCGCGAAATACTCTTTAAATTTGTCTTTGATAATTTGCAGGTTGTTTTTGTCTGCATTGTTAAGATTGAAACTGTTATAAATTTCAATTGCATCTGTGCCTATCACAGACATAAATGTTGCTGCTTGAACTTCGGCTGGCTTTTTATTTAGTTGAATTGCCGTAGCGTACCATTCGAATTGTTGTAACCATTTTTTCCAGCTCGTAGATTTGTCTGAGTTAATTTGTAGGTTAGTAGATATACTAATAGCGTTTTCCATTGGACAAACTAGTGCTGCACTCAGTTTGCACTGACATGAAACTAGTTGTGTCAAAAATATGCTCTAGTGCATTCCCAATGGAATAAGATTTTTTTGAGTAGTGTATTGATTAGGTGTATAATCTGTGGTTTTGGTTTTGAAGGTTAGGTTGTCATTAATATTTTATATTTTTTTATTTTTGTAGTTTGCTGCTGATTATAACAAAAAGTTCCAAATTTAGATAAAATGGAACAAATTTTCGACGTATTTTTTTTAATAAATAATGAAGAGGTGACATTGTCCATACCAATTGATGGAAGTGATCATATATTTCGCATAAAGTAAGCATAAAGATATGCTTACTTGTTATGCTTTCAAAAAATTCAAATGAGATGTATTGTGTATCTATACTATCTTTGAATTTATAATAACTTTATTACAGATGATGATGCCTATGCATGCGAATATATAATACAATTGATTAATAACGATTTCCTCTTTATGAAAGAACCACTTGCAACAATTAAAAGAGTGGATGGTGAAAGGTAAGTTATGTAGATAAATAAAGAAGTAAAGTAGATATTTGGAAAGGTCTTTTAACTTTATAAAGTAAACGATAGTAAGGAGACATCAATTAAAAGGTGTATACCTATATAATTTAATATTTCTTTTTATTAATTCATATAGGTATTAGCAAATACTGATTTTTGAGTAGATACTGTAGTGGCTGAAATGATTAATGGCCATTTTAAAATAAATAGGACTGGGGTACAAGTAGAGAATAGATATAAAACTATTTTAAAAAGAAAGAAACATGCAGTAGATAATAATAATAGGTCGGGTTTTTCTAGAGGAAATATACCATTTGAGATGGAATTGAATAAAATTGCAGCTATAGACGACTCAATTCAGCCTGAGGTATACGGTACTGCACAAGGAGTACAGCTGATGAAAAGACAGAAGGAAGCAGATAGTTCACCTAGTACTTCTGGGATAGAAATAACTAATAGGCCAAGCAGTATAAAAGAGAGAGAAATAAATGTCAGTAAACCCAAAAAAAAGGCAAAGACAATCCAGGAAACATTGTTGGAAATACATGACAGAAAAGAAGAAGCCAAAGAAAGGCGGCACAAAGAAAAAATGTACCTCATAAGGGAATTATTTGGGGGAAAGAAAGATTAGATTATTACTGATGTGCCAAAATGAGAGAAGTTTTGAATGTAAAGTATTTTTCTTTTAGTATTAAAATTTGCCAAAGATTAAAGACTATATAAATATTAAGTAATAGATAGCTAAGTAGTCAGTTGACTATTGTAACTAGTAAAATTTATGGCAATAAAATGTGTTTAGTTGTGGTTACTTGTTTCTAATAAGTAAGATTTTTGTTTTATTTTTGCATAAAAGAACTGTTACTTAAGTTTGCTTTCCGTTTTGATAATAATATTGTTTTTTATCACATTTATTGATGTTTATTTTGTTGCTAGCAGGTTTGCTATTGTATGTTTATTTTAAAAGAGAATGTTATATTTTTAAAAAATGAATGTAAATAATGTGTCAAAATGTTATGTTAATAAGTAAATATTTTTTATATTTATTAAACTGCTTAAAGGAGCAGCTGTTAATTTTGTTTTAATCTTAAGGAATTATATTATAAGTTACTTTTGGTTTCACCATTTAATAGTGTTTTTTATATATTTATTTTGTTGTTGGCATGTTGCTGTTAAAAAAGTACAGAGTAAAGTATTTTATAACTAAATTTATTTTTATTTCCAAAAAAAATTTGAACCGAATGTAAAATAATTTTCACTTCATGTAACGAAAAAGGTTAATACATGGAGTACCTACCTATTAAAAATATAATACAATATTTGAAAACAGGAAAATAAAAAGAAGTACACCCTTCCAATAAAGATAATATTTAAATCTACCACTACTGATGTAACTAAAATAAAATATGTATCACAATTTATCATATGTCCACAAAAAATAGAAGTTGTGTACACACGTACTTCGTCAAAATGAGTGGTTTTTTAAAACATGAGTCTGACTTTGTACTGGGTGGTCCAAAAAAGCAAGACACCTGCCTCTTAGAAATGTTTCTTTAATATCTTAAACTAGCTTTAATAAAATCGCGTTTTTCTTCTCCCTTTTTTCTAAGGTTGTATTCAGTCTCAGAGGGTTTCTCACGTTCATCATCGTCTGTATCACACATTATTTCACTGTCATCAATAAAGTCTTCAAAATCTATGCATAAATTGTGAAGAATACAAAAAGCAACAATAAAACCAGTTATTTTAACAGCTTGGTGCATCTCCAATTTAATTAGTTGCCTAAATCTGCCTTTTAAAATTCCAAAGGCGTTCTCAATGAGAACCCGTGTTGCACAAAACTTTTGATTAAAATTTCTCTGTTCTTCAGATAATGTTCCATAATCTTTGTAAGGTGTTAAAAGCCATGGTCTAATGAAATATGCTCCATCACCCAGTATGTGGTATCGATTTCCACAAATATCTGGTAACTTCTGGGAAACATCTGACATTTTGAAAACACGAGCATCGTGCACCTTTCCTGGAATACCAGTGAAGATATCTGTGAACCTCTTTTTATAGTCACATATAGCTTGCAGAGTAATTGCAGGTATATCGTACCTGTTGGTGTAGGTTGACTTATTTTTTTTGGCTGGGGTTCGAATTATAATTGATGTACCATCTATACAACCTATCACACAAGGAAAGCCCGATCTCTGCAAATAAAAAAAATCTTTTGACTAAATTGAAAACATTCGGAACAGAGATAATTGAAATTTTTATTATTATTGGAAGTATTCACCTCATCCTCTATATATATATATAAAATTTACAGTAATTTCAAAAAGATTGGAAAATATTAATATTGTACTATAAAAAACCTTTATAAATTCTGCTGCAAAACTCTCCTTTTCTTCATTGGAACTTGGTAACTTAATAATAGTTGGTCCAATACTAATCAGAAAATCAGTAACCCTATTCATAACACAGAAATATGACGAAATTGTCATATTAAACCTTTGAGATACATCCTGGTACGTTGCCTTGTTTCCTGCAAACCTAAAAATTATAAAAAATAAATATAAAAGTACAAATACAGTTAATAAAATTCCTAACTATTTACAATATGTTTCATGTTCTTATTTTTCTCTATGCACATATTATGCTTGTTATGAAAAAAAAGAGTGGGGAATATTTTTTTATATATTGTAAGATGTGGGTAAAATAAAAGACAATTACGAATTATAGAAACGAAGAGTAACATCAGTAACTTCATTTGCTACCAAACTTTTCCACTTATTGAGAACATGTCATTGTTAATAATTATTGTTGAATGGACAATTAGATATTTCACTTAGCTCTTAGAGTAACTTAGGAGCGGCGTATGTAGATAAGAGTGTTTGTAGCTTTTTCCAAATTGAGTGTAGTTGACGTAAGCTTCGGTAACATCCCCCTTTTCAAAGTCCAAATGCATCTTCTCTTTTGGATAGCTGTCTCCGTTCAGCGTCAAGGTGATATTCATAATGTTTGCAAAATTAAATTTCGTAGGATCGTTATTCACTTGGTTCTTTTCGTGGTTGCTCTGGAAACAAACGATGACATAGCGAGGACTTTCTAAAATGATGAAGTTTTCACGGACCAAATTTCGTTGGTGGCTCCTGTAGTGAGAGCAGGCAACATGTGAATTTCCCATTTTCTAAACGGTATCAAGATGGGAGTGTCAGCTTTGATTGCTTTTAAAAGTTGCAATTTAATTTGATCGTTTGGATGCAATCTTTGCACTTTGAGCTCGATATTTTCAATTTCCAATTGTACTTCTGTTGTTGTAGGATTGGCGATGGTAAAGCATTGATTGTCATTTTGAGCACGCACCAATCGAATGGTATGTTTTCCATATACGACATATTCGTAGTCATTGAAAATATTCAACAGATGTTTCAACGGAATGAGCATACTAAATGACAAAGTATCCGCATCTGCCTTGATGACACCAACACCTTTATCTGGACTCCAAGTCGCTATACTCAAGGGCTTAGACTCTTCTTCGCTATAGCATAAAAACCCTCGAACGGTACTCACAATTCCAACGTCACGCACTGATACCAACTCTTTACCATTTTGTTCGTAGCTAATGGATTGGAACATGAAAGCGCCAGCATTATTGACAAAAGATACATCTCCAGTACCCTTGGTGCGCTTAATTTTTCCACTGATATGTAACAGACTTGCGTAAAGAGCATCGAAAGCATCCGATTGATTAATGCTAATTTCTATGACATCATTGTTGCGGAAAGATTTAACGTATGGATAGTTGGTACGCCATTCATCTTTTTGAATTGATGTGTCCATTTGAGGTTTTTGGAAAATGTTGAACACTTGCGGAGATAACATTGTAGCCTAAGGATTTGAGAAATCGGATATTTTTCACACTGAGTTCACGGTGGTGTTGGATGTTCTTTGTCTCGAAGAAGACTGACGGTCTATTCGTAGGTAGATGTATTTTATAAATACCTAGTACCATAATTCTTTGAGATGTAATCGAATTATGATTTCTTCACCTTGGAAATTCACTAGCTGAAAGTTTTGGTCCAAAATTTTAAGTGTTATATTATGAATCTCGTCTGTAGTGATGGGTAGATAAATGAGAGGATTTGGACTTTCGTCTATAGCGTAACCAGGATCTTCTCTGATAGCAAATTCGTAGATTGTGTGCGAAGGTCTATCGTTGTAGAAGGCTCCCGAAGTAATGTTGGAATTGATGTGTATGGTTCGTACTTTTATAATGTTGGCAGGCTGATCGGACATGTGAGTAACATTTTTTGGTAGAATCTTAGGAGAGTATCCCAATATGTGTGTCAAACTATCGTTCGGAGTGAAATCAATATCAAAATCTTTACAAAAAATTTCACATTTCAATGTATTATTATTCGGTTTTAGGTAGAAGTAATCTTCAGGCTTTACCTTCGTCGTCTTGGGTACGATTGCTTTCTGAATAAACTTTTCAATATCATCAATTTCGTATGCTCCCGTTGGAATGTCAATGCTTTTCTTACCCTTTCCATCTACATAGTGGAACTTTGTACCTTCATCGATGTTGGGTATACTGTTGTACGAATGAAAACTAAGAAGAGCCAAACCATATTCACTGTCACGCTGCAAGTGAAGCGGCGGTGATAGATCAATTGAGAGAATCGAAGAATGACTCTTCAAAGTCAGTATTGTATCACTTCGTTTCATCGACATGACTGATACACAAGTAGCTGTGACAGTATCTTTTATTGACATAGAAATGCTAAACACAAGTGTCCACAATTGTTTTGATCATATGTTTGATATACATTTCTTTGCATTTTTCGTGTCGATGATGGTCTTTGCGATGGCGCTCGCTCCTCCAGCCAGCGACCCTAGAGCCGAGAGACCGGCAAACAATGGAATTAGCGGTAGAAAACCGCCACTTTTTGGCAATGGTATAATTCTAGGTACTCGAATACGTTTTCGACCTCCACATTTTTTGACGGCTAATCGAGCTGCTTTCAAAGCAGCAGCAGATGACTTTTTCAAACTGCCACCTTCGTTAGGAGACTTTTCCATAGCTTGATGAATCTTCTTTGCAATTTGGGAGAATCCATGCTGTCGTCGATTCTTCATACCCATACCGAGTTTACGTTTCGCCTTCATAGCGTTGGTGACGAACCAAGCAGCAGATTTTTCACCAAATTTTGCGTCTTTCGATTTGACTCGTTCCCAAGCTCTATGTTCCAACACTTGATCAGCTTTATGACGTTCTTCCAATGATTTGTTTTGAGAGTATGCAATGTCGTGTTCCCTGCAAGCTTCGTCCAACGGATTTATACCTCTATCTCCACGTTCTAAGCGTTCTTTCAATTTAGTTCCCGGTCCACAATATGAATAGCCTGGCAGATGTAGTTCGAATGGTAGGTTATTGATGAGCGTATTAACCACACCCTTACCGTGATGAATCAACATTGAAAATGATGTCAATATTGAAAGACATGAACATTTATACAAAATCTTAAACATTTCATGGTATCGTGCACAACATGAGGGTCGTTCAACAGAAGCATACCTTACCGATCGAAAATTTGGATTACTTAAATGAAAGTCAATCTACCAGCAGTAAGCATGGTACATTGCTACCACATTCATTTCGTGCAATCATATGTGGACCGAGTGGATGTGGGAAAACAAATGCAGCATTTTCACTGCTCTTCCACCCGAATGGTCCTAAATTTGAAAACGTTTACGTGTATTCAAAGTCATTGTATCAACCCAAGTATCAGTTACTCGAAGAGGTGTTGAAAAAAGTCAAAGGAATCGGATATTTTCAATTTAAAGAGAACGAGGAAATTATAAGTCCCAACGAGGCTAAACCAAATTCCATATTCATTTTTGATGACATATCTTGTGATAAACAGCAGAAAATCCAAGAATATTATTCCATGTGTCGACATCGAGGTATAGATGTTATGTACATTGGGCAAACGTATAGTAAGGCTCCAAAGCAAATGTTGCGAGACAATTGCAATCTAATTGTGTTGTTCAAGCAAGATGAAATAAATTTAAAGCATGTGTATGATGAGCACGTTTCACCTGATGTGTCATTCAACGAATTCAAGCGTATGTGTGCTGATTGTTGGAATGAAAAATTCGGTGCAATGGTGATCGTAAAGGAGTATGATCTGAATGCAGGTCGCTATCGATATGGCTTCGATAAGTTTATAAAACCATGAAATTATCATGAAAAAGTATATTCGTCAACATGAAACCACCCAGCAAAGAGGTTGACATAGTTCGCAAAACGAAAATCAATGAAATCGCTAGGATCATAAAAAAGAAATACTTATCATTGAAATTGGGTAAATCAGAAGAGGATGAGGCATTACAAAAATTTTTCAAACCCATATCGGTTCCACTGAAAAAGCAGCTGGCAGTAGCTGAAAAGCTTAGGAATGAACATACCGTACCAAAAAAAGAAGTGAAGACAGAGGATGCATCGGTCGGCAATGCTGAAATTCTACCACCATTCCAGAAACTTGAACCTATTGCCAGAACTGATGGAGATGATGATGATGAAGTGTTCGATCGATGACCATCGATAAGTTCGGACGTAGTTCTTCAAGAAAACGATTGCGACCGATGATTGAATTTGATGATGGTTTAACACATACTCCTGACGGTAATATTGATTTAAAAAAATTGAAGCTGTGTAACGTAAAAATGCCAACTAATCCTATGGATGCTACCAAAAAGCAGTACGTAGACAATCAGATGAAACATTGGGCTGACGTGTTTACGAAAACTATTGAGGATCTCACCGATATTGTGAAACAATTCGAAAAAAAATTTGAAATTGTTACCGAAACATTCGGTGACTTTCGTAATCGAATTAGCGAGCTGTCTGCAAAAGACGTTGAAAACAAACAGACAGACGACATTCTGGCTAAAAAGCTTAATCACTTGCAGAAAGATGTTGAAACACAATTCTTTAAAGTGAACTTGGTTATATCAGATGTAGAGCGTGCTTACACAAACAATTGGAAACAACTCACTCATGCCATCAACAAAAAATTTGAAAATGTGACTGAAGCACACACCTTAACCAAAAATGTGGAAAGAGAGTTGAATCAGTTTCGAACGAATGTCGTTAACCAAATATCTGAATTAGGGCTGGATATTACAAATTTTAATATAAGCATAAAAAAAAATCCAAGCATCCATAACAAATTTAGAGCAACAATAGAACATGGGGAGATACTGGAATATTTCATCTACCATCAGAAGAAACTACCAAAAGAAATATATCCCACGACGATGGTGACGAAGAGGAATCTTCAACTTCGTTCGAGAGCAGCAGCAGCAGGAGCGAAGAGAATTCCAAAATTAAATCACCAAAATTAGATACTACCAATTCATCTATGATATCATATATAAATTTTTCCATATATTTAATGATGCTTATCATGTATATATTTTAAATCGAAAATAAAAATGAATGTAATTGATATGGATTTGTTGCAAGCACACACCTTAACCACAAAAAGTGGAAAGAGAGTTGTTTCAAATTGTTTGTGTAAGCACGCTCCACATCTGATATGAGCAAGTCGGGCGCAAAATCGATCAATTTTACATGTAATTTCCTATAAGGAATTCTATAAATAATTTGTCATCAGGCTCAGATGCCGGTTCCCCGCTTCCAAGATGGCGTCAGCTGCGCATTTCAGATTGAGCCAATTTCGCAATTTTTGACCTTAGAATTCCTTATAGGAAATTACATGTAAAATTGATCGATTTTGCGCCCGACTTGCTCATATCAGATGTGGAGAGTGCTTACACAAACAATTTGAAACAACTCTCTTTCCACATTTTTGATTAAGGTGTGTGCTTGCAACAAATCCATATCAATTACATTCATTTTTATTTTCGATTTAAAATATATACATGATAAGCATCATTAAATATATGGAAAAATTTATATATGATATCATAGATGAATTGGTAGTATCTAATTTTGGTGATTTAATTTTGGAATTCTCTTCGCTCCTGCTGCTGCTGCTCTCGACCGAAGTTGAGGATTCCTCTTCGTCACCATCGTCGTAGGATATATTTCTTTTGGTAGTTTCTTCTGATGGTAGATGAAATATTCCAGTATCTCCCCATGTTCTATTTGGATAGAACACGAGTCGAATTTTATTAAACTTGTTTTCTTGTTCTGGAATTTCGGTAGAGAATACATGCATCTGTCCATCGTTCACGGTTATTTTTCTCATTGCTATACATTGTTGATCGTTGAAACAAATGCCTGCTTCGATTACATTTGGTGGTATATCTACGTACAACATGTTTCCAATTATATTGTATAAAAGTATAAACGATGCCTTCAATTTAGCCATCTTCTACGTGTTTCTTCTCTATTACGTGGACATCAAATGAAAGCCATTAGACATCGCATCATCTTATATTTTTCTCTCGATTGGCAAATACACATGCAGTAGGGGTATGTTTTATGAGCAGGTTTATGCAACTCGTTGACAATTTGAACCTTTTCTTTCGAAGTCATTACTGCGAATGATTGATGAGTTGCTCAAAATTTGGATGCTTAGATTTTTTATGCTAATATTCAAATCAAATCACGTATCATCATTGTGTTATCTTAATTTTTCTTTTGATGTGTTGCTCTAAATTTGTTATGGATGCTTGGATTTTTTATGCTTATATTAAAATTTGTAATATCCAGCCCTAATTCAGATATTTGGTTAACGACATTCGTTCGAAACTGATTCAACTCTCTTTCCACATTTTTGGTTAAGGTGTGTGCTTCAGTCACATTTTCAAATTTTTTGTTGATGGCATGAGTGAGTTGTTTCCAATTGTTTGTGTAAGCACGCTCTACATCTGATATAACCAAGTTCACTTTAAAGAATTGTGTTTCAACATCTTTCTGCAAGTGATTAAGCTTTTTAGCCAGAATGTCGTCTGTCTGTTTGTTTTCAACGTCTTTTGCAGACAGCTCGCTAATTCGATTACGAAAGTCACCGAATGTTTCGGTAACAATTTCAAATTTTTTTTCGAATTGTTTCACAATATCGGTGAGATCCTCAATAGTTTTCGTAAACACGTCAGCCCAATGTTTCATCTGATTGTCTACGTACTGCTTTTTGGTAGCATCCATAGGATTAGTTGGCATTTTTACGTTACACAGCTTCAATTTTTTTAAATCAATATTACCGTCAGGAGTATGTGTTAAACCATCATCAAATTCAATCATCGGTCGCAATCGTTTTCTTGAAGAACTACGTCCGAACTTATCGATGGTCATCGATCGAACACTTCATCATCATCATCTCCATCAGTTCTGGCAATAGGTTCAAGTTTCTGGAATGGTGGTAGAATTTCAGCATTGCCGACCGATGCATCCTCTGTCTTCACTTCTTTTTTTGGTACGGTATGTTCATTCCTAAGCTTTTCAGCTACTGCCAGCTGCTTTTTCAGTGGAACCGATATGGGTTTGAAAAATTTTTGTAATGCCTCATCCTCTTCTGATTTACCCAATTTCAATGATAAGTATTTCTTTTTTATGATCCTAGCGATTTCATTGATTTTCGTTTTGCGAACTATGTCAACCTCTTTGCTGGGTGGTTTCATGTTGACGAATATACTTTTTCATGATAATTTCATGGTTTTATAAACTTATCGAAGCCATATCGATAGCGACCTGCATTCAGATCATACTCCTTTACGATCACCATTGCACCGAATTTTTCATTCCAACAATCAGCACACATACGCTTGAATTCGTTGAATGACACATCAGGTGAAACGTGCTCATCATACACATGCTTTAAATTTATTTCATCTTGCTTGAACAACACAATTAGATTGCAATTGTCTCGCAACATTTGCTTTGGAGCCTTACTATACGTTTGCCCAATGTACATAACATCTATACCTCGATGTCGACACATGGAATAATATTCTTGGATTTTCTGCTGTTTATCACAAGATATGTCATCAAAAATGAATATGGAATTTGGTTTAGCCTCGTTGGGACTTATAATTTCCTCGTTCTCTTTAAATTGAAAATATCCGATTCCTTTGACTTTTTTCAACACCTCTTCGAGTAACTGATACTTGGGTTGATACAATGACTTTGAATACACGTAAACGTTTTCAAATTTAGGACCATTCGGGTGGAAGAGCAGTGAAAATGCTGCATTTGTTTTCCCACATCCACTCGGTCCACATATGATTGCACGAAATGAATGTGGTAGCAATGTACCATGCTTACTGCTGGTAGATTGACTTTCATTTAAGTAATCCAAATTTTCGATCGGTAAGGTATGCTTCTGTTGAACGACCCTCATGTTGTGCACGATACCATGAAATGTTTAAGATTTTGTATAAATGTTCATGTCTTTCAATATTGACATCATTTTCAATGTTGATTCATCACGGTAAGGGTGTGGTTAATACGCTCATCAATAACCTACCATTCGAACTACATCTGCCAGGCTATTCATATTGTGGACCGGGAACTAAATTGAAAGAACGCTTAGAACGTGGAGATAGAGGTATAAATCCGTTGGACGAAGCTTGCAGGGAACACGACATTGCATACTCTCAAAACAAATCATTGGAAGAACGTCATAAAGCTGATCAAGTGTTGGAACATAGAGCTTGGGAACGAGTCAAATCGAAAGACGCAAAATTTGGTGAAAAATCTGCTGCTTGGTTCGTCACCAACGCTATGAAGGCGAAACGTAAACTCGGTATGGGTATGAAGAATCGACGACAGCATGGATTCTCCCAAATTGCAAAGAAGATTCATCAAGCTATGGAAAAGTCTCCTCACGAAGGTGGCAGTTTGAAAAAGTCATCTGCTGCTGCTTTGAAAGCAGCTCGATTAGCCGTCAAAAAATGTGGAGGTCGAAAACGTATTCGAGTACCTAGAATTATACCATTGCCAAAAAGTGGCGGTTTTCTACCGCTAATTCCATTGTTTGCCGGTCTCTCGGCTCTAGGGTCGCTGGCTGGAGGAGCGAGCGCCATCGCAAAGACCATCATCGACACGAAAAATGCAAAGAAAAAGATGGAAGAAGACGCACGACATAATAAAGCTATGGAACACTTGGGATCCGGCTTGTATCTACGAAAAACGCGTAACGGATTCGGTCTATTCTTGAAAAAACAGCATAAAGGAGGAGAAGGATTGAACTTGAAGAAACAAAAAAACTACTAGCTCAGCTACCCAATAGAGCTCTGTTCGATGGGGGAGATTATGGAATGTGCGAAAAAGATGAAAATTCCACATTTTCGCGGTGTTTTTATGCGAGACACTCTTCCTGACCATACAAGACGTCGCGAATGTGCCGTAGTGAATTTAGATTCCTCCATCAATCCAGGTACACATTGGGTAGCTTACAAAAAGGATATTAACACTGTACAATATTTCGATAGTTTTGGAAATTTGAAGCCACCAAAGGAATTGGCCGATTATTTTGGAAAGCAGCAGCGTGTCAAGATATTTTATAATCACGATGTATATCAAACATATGATCAAAACAATTGTGGACACTTGTGTTTAGCATTTCTATGTCAATAAAAGATACTGTCACAGCTACTTGTGTATCAGTCATGTCGATGAAACGAAGTGATACAATACTGACTTTGAAGAGTCATTCTTCGATTCTCTCAATTGATCTATCACCGCCGCTTCACTTGCAGCGTGACAGTGAATATGGTTTGGCTCTTCTTAGTTTTCATTCGTACAACAGTATACCCAACATTGATGAAGGTACAAAGTTCCACTATGTAGATGGAAAGGGTAAGAAAAGCATTGACATTCCAACGGGAGCATACGAAATTGATGATATTGAAAAGTTTATTCAGAAAGCAATCGTACCCAAGACGACGAAGGTAAAGCCTGAAGATTACTTCTACCTAAAACCGAATAATAATACATTGAAATGTGAAATTTTTTTTTTGACACACATATTGGGATACTCTCCTAAGATTCTACCAAAAAATGTTACTCACATGTCCGATCAGCCTGTCAACATTATAAAAGTACGAACCATACACATCAATTCCAACATTACTTCGGGAGCCTTCTACAACGATAGACCTTCGCACACAATCTACGAATTTGCTATCAGAGAAGATCCTGGTTACGCTATAGACGAAAGTCCAAATCCTCTCATTTATCTACCCATCACTACAGACGAGATTCATAATATAACACTTAAAATTTTGGACCAAAACTTTCAGCTAGTGAATTTCCAAGGTGAAGAAATCATAATTCGATTACATCTCAAAGAATTATGGTACTAGGTATTTATAAAATACATCTACCTACGAATAGACCGTCAGTCTTCTTCGAGACAAAGAACATCCAACACCACCGTGAACTCAGTGTGAAAAATATCCGATTTCTCAAATCCTTAGGCTACAATGTTATCTCCGCAAGTGTTCAACATTTTCCAAAAACCTCAAATGGACACATCAATTCAAAAAGATGAATGGCGTACCAACTATCCATACGTTAAATCTTTCCGCAACAATGATGTCATAGAAATTAGCATTAATCAATCGGATGCTTTCGATGCTCTTTACGCAAGTCTGTTACATATCAGTGGAAAAATTAAGCGCACCAAGGGTACTGGAGATGTATCTTTTGTCAATAATGCTGGCGCTTTCATGTTCCAATCCATTAGCTACGAACAAAATGGTAAAGAGTTGGAATCAGTGCGTGACGTTGGAATTGTGAGTACCGTTCGAGGGTTTTTATGCTATAGCGAAGAAGAGTCTAAGCCCTTGAGTATAGCGACTTGGAGTCCAGATAAAGGTGTTGGTGTCATCAAGGCAGATGCGGATACTTTGTCATTTAGTATGCTCATTCCGTTGAAACATCTGTTGAATATTTTCAATGACTACGAATATGTCGTATATGGAAAACATACCATTCGATTGGTGCGTGCTCAAAATGACAATCAATGCTTTACCATCGCCAATCCTACAACAACAGAAGTACAATTGGAAATTGAAAATATCGAGCTCAAAGTGCAAAGATTGCATCCAAACGATCAAATTAAATTGCAACTTTTAAAAGCAATCAAAGCTGACACTCCCATCTTGATACCGTTTAGAAAATGGGAAATTCACATGTTGCCTGCTCTCACTACAGGAGCCACCAACGAAATTTTGTCCGTGAAAACTTCATCATTTTAGAAAGTCCTCGCTATGTCATCGTTTGTTTCCAGAGCAACCACGAAAAGAACCAAGTGAATAACGATCCTACGAAATTTAATTTTGCAAACATTATGAATATCACCTTGACGCTGAACGGAGACAGCTATCCAAAAGAGAAGATGCATTTGGAATTTGAAAAGGGGGATGTTACCGAAGCTTACGTCAACTACACTCAATTTGGAAAAAGCTACAAACACTCTTATCTACATACGCCGCTCCTAAGTTACTCTAAGAGCTAAGTGAAATATCTAATTGTCCATTCAACAATAATTATTAACAATGACATGTTCTCAATAAGTGGAAAAGTTTGGTAGCAAATGAAGTTACTGATGTTACTCTTCGTTTCTATAATTCGTAATTGTCTTTTATTTTACCCACATCTTACAATATATAAAAAAATATTCCCCACTCTTTTTTTTCATAACAAGCATAATATGTGCATAGAGAAAAATAAGAACATGAAACATATTGTAAATAGTTAGGAATTTTATTAACTGTATTTGTACTTTTATATTTATTTTTTATAATTTTTAGGTTTGCAGGAAACAAGGCAACGTACCAGGATGTATCTCAAAGGTTTAATATGACAATTTCGTCATATTTCCGTGTTATGAATAGGGTTACTGATTTTCTGATTAGTATTGGACCAACTATTATTAAGTTACCAAGTTCCAATGAAGAAAAGGAGAGTTTTGCAGCAGAATTTATAAAGGTTTTTTATAGTACAATATTAATATTTTCCAATCTTTTTGAAATTACTGTAAATTTTATATATATATAGAGGATGAGGTGAATACTTCCAATAATAATAAAAATTTCAATTATCTCTGTTCCGAATGTTTTCAATTTAGTCAAAAGATTTTTTTTATTTGCAGAGATCGGGCTTTCCTTGTGTGATAGGTTGTATAGATGGTACATCAATTATAATTCGAACCCCAGCCAAAAAAATTAAGTCAACCTACACCAACAGGTACGATATACCTGCAATTACTCTGCAAGCTATATGTGACTATAAAAAGAGGTTCACAGATATCTTCACTGGTATTCCAGGAAAGGTGCACGATGCTCGTGTTTTCAAAATGTCAGATGTTTCCCAGAAGTTACCAGATATTTGTGGAAATCGATACCACATACTGGGTGATGGAGCATATTTCATTAGACCATGGCTTTTAACACCTTACAAAGATTATGGAACATTATCTGAAGAACAGAGAAATTTTAATCAAAAGTTTTGTGCAACACGGGTTCTCATTGAGAACGCCTTTGGAATTTTAAAAGGCAGATTTAGGCAACTAATTAAATTGGAGATGCACCAAGCTGTTAAAATAACTGGTTTTATTGTTGCTTTTTGTATTCTTCACAATTTATGCATAGATTTTGAAGACTTTATTGATGACAGTGAAATAATGTGTGATACAGACGATGATGAACGTGAGAAACCCTCTGAGACTGAATACAACCTTAGAAAAAAGGGAGAAGAAAAACGCGATTTTATTAAAGCTAGTTTAAGATATTAAAGAAACATTTCTAAGAGGCAGGTGTCTTGCTTTTTTGGACCTACTCTTGCTCCTTCCCATTGTCGGTGTGTAACTTTATGTCTTACTTTGTCGTTGATTTCGAACTTGACTGGTCTAGTAGTATGTTTGTTACTATAACTTACTTGTTTGTCTCTCAATCGTCGGAGTTCAGCTGTGACTGTGTATTATTTTCGGTTTTAACATGTTGTCACTTATCGGCATCGGAGATTTGGTGGTTCTACTGAAAATACGTTGGTTAGGTGAACCTAGACGACCATTTCGTGGTGTATTTCTCCAATTCAATAAGGCGAGCTGAAGATCTGATTTGTCGATGCTACATTTTCTTAGTATGTTCTTTGCTGTTTGTACTGCTCTTTCAGCGAGTCCGTTGCCTTGATGATGGTGAGGACTGGACGTGACATGGTTGAATTTCCACTCTTTTTGAAAAATCTTGAATTCTCTGGACATATATTGTGTACCGTTGTCAGATTGTAACTCTGGTACTCCATGAACCGAAAACCATTTTTTTAACTGTTCGATAACTTCATAGGATGTCTGACTTTTGAGCTGTTGAAAGTCTAAATATCCAGAGTAACTGTCACAGATAACTAAGTATGTCTTTCCTTCTAGTTCAAATAAATCTGATGCAACTATTTGCCATGGGAGTGTAGGAATTTTCTTGACTAGTACTGTATCTTTAGTGTTATCTCTTTGTGTTCTTTCACAGACAGAGCAGTTTCTAACTAGTTTGATAATGTCACCATTTTGTCCTCTCCAGTAAAGGAATTGACGAGCTCTTCTTAAGCAAATTTGAATACCTAGATGAATATTCTTTAGCATTTTCGGTATTTGTGATTTTGGTACTACAATTTTGTCACCTTTGAAAATTATTCCTTTTAGGTAGCTCAGTTCTTCTTTGAAATTAAAATAATGTCGTAGTTCCGTTGGAAGTTCGTTGACTGTTTCTGGAAAGCCTTGCATTATTATCTTGAGAAGTAATTGTAGATGAGGATCTTCTTTTGTATCTTTTATCAGTTCTTCTTTTGCATTTACTGACATAGGTAGTATAACAGCTACTTTCAAGTCTTCTTCTTGATCATATTTCTGGTTAGAAGTGTCGCAGCTTCGACTAAGGAAATCTGCTAGCGGTATTTCTGTGCCTCTTTTAAATATGACTCTTGGTGAGTATGGTGTGAGATTGAACATTATGCGTTGTAGCCTCGCGGGAGCAGATAGAATGTTCTTTTTAAAGATTGTCTCTAGTGGCTTATGGTCTGATTCCACTGTCAGTTCTTTACCGTAGACATATTCGTAAAACTTTTTGCATCCATACAGTATAGCAAGCGCTTCTTTTTCAATCTGTGGATAGTTCTGCTCGGATGTCCTTCTTGAAGAAGTGCAGCACCAAGGTTTTTTGAGCTTGCGTCAACAGTTAGTGTTACCGGTTTGTTTACGTCATACAATTTTAGAACTGGAGGGCACTGTAACACTTGTTTTAATTTGTTAAAGCCTTCTTCGTGATGTATTTCCCATGTGAAGTTGATGTCTTTGTGAAGCAGATCTCTCAGTGGATTTGTTAGGTCTGACATATTGGGAATAAATTTGTTTAAGTATGTGATCATCCCTAGTAACCTCAGCAAATCTGTTTTGTTTGTTGGCGTTTTCATTGCTTGTATGGCTGCTACCTTATCTGGGTCTGCTTCTAATCCGTTGGCTGAAATGATGTGTCCTAGGAATTTTATTCTTTTTGCTTCGAAAATACACTTATTTTTATTGAGTTGAAGCCTGCTTTCCTTAATACTTCGATAGCATCATTAACGGTTTTTCTTAGTTCTTCTCTAGTTTCGACATGTATGAATATATCATCAATTGATACTCTTACATTTCTAAATTTACTTAGTAAATTTGTTAAAATTTCTTGAAATATTTCAGGTGCAAACGATACTCCGCAGGGAAGTCTTTTAAATATATATCTTTCCCATGGGGTAGCAAATGTTAATATTTTTTTTGTGCAATCTAATAATGCAAAAAATTTCGAACCTTTGACGTCGGCTGATATTTCTTCTATTGTAGTAAGAGGAAAATGACGTCTCAAAATGTTTTATTTTACCTTTTTGTCTGACGATGACCATAGGACTCACAGCGGGGGTGGGCTCTGTCTCTGATTTGATAACATCTAACTTCACCATTCTGTCAAGTTCTTGCTTTACCTCAGCCCTTATAGCGTGTGGAATTCTTCTTGCCGGTTTGATTACGAGCTTTGGGTTCTCGATCAGATCAATATCATACTCATAATCCCTGTAACAGCCCAAACCTTCGAATATGTCATCTGTACTCGGACTTACTTTCAATGTTTCGACTCTTGCGATAAGTCCTAATTTTTCACAGGTATCCAGTCCTAGTATCGGTGTAACTTTTTCTTGAACAACCTTGAATATTATGTTTGTCTCTTCATTTTTTATCCTGCATGTTAGCTCTGCTTCTTCAAGAACAGTCATTTTATTATTCGTGTAACTTATTAAATTTTTAGTACGACTTGATTTTAGATTTGCGTTGGTTTTGTCAATCAAATATTTCGGTAATACGTTGCATTCTGCTCCTGTATCTAGTTTGGCTATAAATTTCACATTGTCAACTTGTATTTTTTCTGTCCAGTTTTTTCTTTCTCCTGCACTTTCAGTTGATATGTATACGTCATCTTCAGAATCTGAACTTTCTTCTAATGTGTTCACTCTATTTTTCTGTTTAATATTATTATTAGTCTGGGTACGGCATATTTTTGCGAAATGACCAGTTTTACTGCACTTGATGCACGGTTTGTTGAAAGCTGGACATTCTCTGGGTTTATGGTTTGTACCACATCTTTGACAGTCAAATTTCTTGTTTTGTTTGTTTCTTGTACATTTATTTTCAACCACTAAAACTTTATCTGTTTTGTTTTTCTCCTCAAATTCATCCAGTTGTTTGGTGGCTTGTTCGCTAGTTTTACAGATAGCTATTGCTTTTGTTAAATCTAGATTATCTTCTATCATCAATTTTTCTATTATTTGGTTGGATCTAATTCCGAATACTATTTTGTCTTTCAGCATTTCGTCAAGTAGATTGTCAAACTCACATTTGCTAGCTTGTGTTTTTATTCTTGTCAGGAACTCGATGAATTGTTCATCCTCATTTTGTTCTATCTTGAAAAATACGTATCATTCGAAAGATACGTTTGTTTTTGGCGCGAAATACTCTTTAAATTTGTCTTTGATAATTTGCAGGTTGTTTTTGTCTGCATTGTTAAGATTGAAACTGTTATAAATTTCAATTGCATCTGTGCCTATCACAGACATAAATGTTGCTGCTTGAACTTCGGCTGGCTTTTTATTTAGTTGAATTGCCGTAGCGTACCATTCGAATTGTTGTAACCATTTTTTCCAGCTCGTAGATTTGTCTGAGTTAATTTGTAGGTTAGTAGATATACTAATAGCGTTTTCCATTGGACAAACTAGTGCTGCACTCAGTTTGCACTGACATGAAACTAGTTGTGTCAAAAATATGCTCTAGTGCATTCCCAATGGAATAAGATTTTTTTGAGTAGTGTATTGATTAGGTGTATAATCTGTGGTTTTGGTTTTGAAGGTTAGGTTGTCATTAATATTTTATATTTTTTTATTTTTGTAGTTTGCTGCTGATTATAACAAAAAGTTCCAAATTTAGATAAAATGGAACAAATTTTCGACGTATTTTTTTTAATAAATAATGAAGAGGTGACATTGTCCATACCAATTGATGGAAGTGATCATATATTTCGCATAAAGTAAGCATAAAGATATGCTTACTTGTTATGCTTTCAAAAAATTCAAATGAGATGTATTGTGTATCTATACTATCTTTGAATTTATAATAACTTTATTACAGATGATGATGCCTATGCATGCGAATATATAATACAATTGATTAATAACGATTTCCTCTTTATGAAAGAACCACTTGCAACAATTAAAAGAGTGGATGGTGAAAGGTAAGTTATGTAGATAAATAAAGAAGTAAAGTAGATATTTGGAAAGGTCTTTTAACTTTATAAAGTAAACGATAGTAAGGAGACATCAATTAAAAGGTGTATACCTATATAATTTAATATTTCTTTTTATTAATTCATATAGGTATTAGCAAATACTGATTTTTGAGTAGATACTGTAGTGGCTGAAATGATTAATGGCCATTTTAAAATAAATAGGACTGGGGTACAAGTAGAGAATAGATATAAAACTATTTTAAAAAGAAAGAAACATGCAGTAGATAATAATAATAGGTCGGGTTTTTCTAGAGGAAATATACCATTTGAGATGGAATTGAATAAAATTGCAGCTATAGACGACTCAATTCAGCCTGAGGTATACGGTACTGCACAAGGAGTACAGCTGATGAAAAGACAGAAGGAAGCAGATAGTTCACCTAGTACTTCTGGGATAGAAATAACTAATAGGCCAAGCAGTATAAAAGAGAGAGAAATAAATGTCAGTAAACCCAAAAAAAAGGCAAAGACAATCCAGGAAACATTGTTGGAAATACATGACAGAAAAGAAGAAGCCAAAGAAAGGCGGCACAAAGAAAAAATGTACCTCATAAGGGAATTATTTGGGGGAAAGAAAGATTAGATTATTACTGATGTGCCAAAATGAGAGAAGTTTTGAATGTAAAGTATTTTTCTTTTAGTATTAAAATTTGCCAAAGATTAAAGACTATATAAATATTAAGTAATAGATAGCTAAGTAGTCAGTTGACTATTGTAACTAGTAAAATTTATGGCAATAAAATGTGTTTAGTTGTGGTTACTTGTTTCTAATAAGTAAGATTTTTGTTTTATTTTTGCATAAAAGAACTGTTACTTAAGTTTGCTTTCCGTTTTGATAATAATATTGTTTTTTATCACATTTATTGATGTTTATTTTGTTGCTAGCAGGTTTGCTATTGTATGTTTATTTTAAAAGAGAATGTTATATTTTTAAAAAATGAATGTAAATAATGTGTCAAAATGTTATGTTAATAAGTAAATATTTTTTATATTTATTAAACTGCTTAAAGGAGCAGCTGTTAATTTTGTTTTAATCTTAAGGAATTATATTATAAGTTACTTTTGGTTTCACCATTTAATAGTGTTTTTTATATATTTATTTTGTTGTTGGCATGTTGCTGTTAAAAAAGTACAGAGTAAAGTATTTTATAACTAAATTTATTTTTATTTCCAAAAAAAATTTGAACCGAATGTAAAATAATTTTCACTTCATGTAACGAAAAAGGTTAATACATGGAGTACCTACCTATTAAAAATATAATACAATATTTGAAAACAGGAAAATAAAAAGAAGTACACCCTTCCAATAAAGATAATATTTAAATCTACCACTACTGATGTAACTAAAATAAAATATGTATCACAATTTATCATATGTCCACAAAAAATAGAAGTTGTGTACACACGTACTTCGTCAAAATGAGTGTTTTTTTAAAACATGAGTCTGACTTTGTAACTTTCATTTGTCCGGGCTGCCATTCTTCATTTTCTACGGTTGTTCGTCGTATAGGACAAATCTTGTCTTCCATCTTGACACATTCCAGTTTTTCCGACTGTGCCGCCTTCTTCTTACAATGCGGCGTACTAGCTCACCACGGTTCCAACACCTTGGCTCTCTCTTCTTTGACTGCGCTCCCGTCACTAGCTTCCTTATCATGTCTAACAGGGACTCTCTATTGGATTGGTCTTCTTCTTCGATTGCTTTTACACGGCGCCCTCGGGAAGTTTGGCTAGCGGCTTCATGCTCTAAAGCAATAGCTAGTGCTTCCTCTAGCAATTTTGGTCTGGCCAGCTTCAACGCCTTCTGCAGCTCGCTCTCCCTCAATCCATTTACAAATGTGTCCACTGCAATTTCATCAAGGAAGCTATCGGCAGCTGTAGGATTTGCTAGCCGCACAATACGAGCTACCTCCCCCTCAAATTCTTGTAGACTCTCATTTGCATGTTGCACCCGAAATCGTAATTGTGCTTTGTATACTTGCTGAAGATGACTGTCTCCATACCGATTCTCCAATTTAGAAAGCAAGACATGGTAATTTGCTTGGCCAGCTGGAATAGACCTTAGGATGTCTGCTGCATCACCTCGTAAAGCAGCAGTTAACGAAACAGCTTTCTGCTCTTCGGTCCACTGGTTAGCCATTGCCACTGCTTCAAACTGCTTTCGATAGGTTGACCAGGAGCACTTTCCATCAAAGTTTAGCAGCTTAACCCTCATACTACCTACGGCTAAGTCATCTTCGCCTTTGAGTGTCTGGCTCCCACTGCAGTTACCATTCTTAACTGACATTTCTAGTGTCTTGATTTTTTGTTGCAGTAGCTCCATGTTCTTCTCTGTCGTGACAAAGTTTTCTTCAACTGTTTCTTCGCATTTCTTGTCACTATATTTACCAGCTTCCTCGATAGTTCTGGTCACCTCCTCAAACCTCGCATCACTTTTTCTGGAAACATCTTTAATTTCATCTTGAAGAGTTCTAGAAACTTCTTCAAACTTGTTCGAGACATCGAATTTCACCCCAAATGTCCTGGTTACTTCCTCGAATCTTTCGTTATTATTTCTAGAAATTTCTTCGAATTTTTCATTGAAATTTCTAGAAATTTCTTCGAATTTTTCATTATTATTTCTAGAAATTTCTTCGAATTTTTCATTATTATTTCTAGAAATTTCTTCCTTCATCTCTTTCAGTAACAGCTCTTCCGGAGAGTGGAACTCGAACATATCAGGATCTTCTCCATTTTCAATCAAAGTGTCCCTTAACCGTTTCTGGAGGGTCGTTTTATTACCGGAATCATCACAATCCCGCTCCACCAACTGTTCTTTGAGTTGTTTCACGGTTAACTGAACTAATTTCATTTTGAATTGTCTTTATTAACAAAGTCAATTAGTCAATACAGTTTTCAAAGTCTTTAACACAAAAACTAACAGAATTGTTCACACAAATACGAGAAAAAGTCTTCAAATTCACACGAAAACTAACGAAAAGTCTTCACACAAAAACGAACTAAAGAGTCTTCAACTTAAACTTAAATCTAACAAAAAGTCACGAAAACACTAAAATCTGCACGAAACCGCAGTTTCTCCAATTTTGCAGTCACTCTCTGACTGATTCCACACTGACACCAATGTAACCGTTGCCACCGAGATATAAGGCCTCACCGCTCTGACGTCACAGAAGATTCCCCTCACGCTTATTGGTCATAACAAACCAAACGTAGTGCGTAGTAATTGTAGCAAATTCAGTAGACGAGACGCTATCGACTGATTTGTCTATTTTCTCTTTGCACTTTATTTACATTGAAAAAACGTAGTATCAATATAATTACGTAGTGAATACATTACGTAGTGATTGTGCTTTGTTTGATCAAAACTTTAATTTGTTAATTAACATAAACATAGTTAAAACTGTTCAAGTTTGATTCACTACATGTGCAGTGGTATTGTCGTTGCAACGACCACCATTTTACATTAGGTCAGGGCCGTGATTCGGGAATTCTAGTTTTTTCAAAATGCCTCACAAGTGCTGTGTTCCATCGTGTAAAGGAAATTACGGGTATAATAGTGCTCCGACTGTGAGAGTGTTTTCATTTCCAAAGAACGATGAGATGAAAAAACAATGGTTACGCGCCATTCCCCGACAACTAGCTGGTGCTCATTATCATATATCAATAAGGCAGTTATATGAATCCGAAAAAAAATTGAGAATTCAATCACTACTCGCACTGACATCACAAAATTTAGGTAATATATCTGTAACTGCTTTTGCTGAAAATTTAGATAATTTATATGAGGACCAAGCATGGGTTGATAATTCCTTCCAACCTAAAATTTCTATCGAAGTTAGCGATTTCCAAGGAGTAGAAAACGAAATGCCATCTATAACATCTTTAGCCGGATATTGTTGTTATATAATTTTAAGGAAAATTAAGTGTGAATTTTGTAAATTGGAGTATTCGATGAACAACTCATTGTAGAAGAGAACTACAAATTAATTAATAACCTCACTCGCGGTGGTCTTCTCTATCCTAAAGCTGTTATAGTTCAAATAGTTCTAATTACATACATTTCGTTCAATAAAATTATTTCTAATTATGAAGACGATTTTTTGGATATACAAAATAAAAGAAACTTTCTTCTAAATTATATTTTCAATTACTGGCAGCGATATGAGTCAGATAATTATAAATTCGTTACTTGTCAACATCATGAAATAGAAACTATTTTGAACATAGTAATTAAAATTACAGGGAATACTTTATTAAAGAATTATTGCCGAAAATCAAACGACAGCAAGGGCAAAAAGAAAAATAGAAACCGTGTCGAAAAAATAGGATTTCTAATATCTGTTCCAATGGTTTGCTTTGAAATTTCGTTTTCCATTTCTCAAAAAAATCGAATGGGGTGCGACTGAGGGATCAGTTCACGACTGGCAGCCCCGTTTGAACAGGAATCTCTCATTAGATAATTAAATTTATACTGTTGAATAACGTTGCAACAGCAGTTAGCATATATACGCATCAGCGCTGCGAGTGAATTCATGACCACTAACGAATACGTGACGTAGCAGCCCGCAGGCCTTATTTCTCGATGGCAACGATGTAACGGGAATTTATATTAAAACTGGGTTCGATTTATTTTCACTTATTTATTTACACCAATAACTACTTGTCTATATACACATTTATATTCACACATATTCTACTGATCTATGTGAACTGTAAATGACCGTGCTTTATGACTAACTCACTGACCGTGCTCTATGAGAAACTATCTATTACTAACTAACTGTCACCGTGGTCCGTTTGTTTATATTCACTTAACCACCTATCTCGAAGCTTCTCGTCTAGAATAGACCAAATCAGTAGATTCTCCATGTTTCTGGATTCCCAGGATGTTATTACCAACATTCTTCTTCAAGAGCAATCGAGACGCCTCCAGGGCTCCAGATATTTGTGTGATAGTCAGAGAATATATACCTACAAGTGATAGTGTATGTGTCTGTGAGTGTCTAATATTTGGGTGAGTTCTCACGTTACACTATTCTATTCTAGAATGACAATGTAAACGGAGCAATTTCTCCAGTGAAAAGTTGTAATTATTTTGTGCAAGAGATGGCGCAAGCATTCATTTTCGCTAACAAATTAATTTCAAATGTTTGGCATGATCTCGTGACCAACCTGTCTGCAACCTTGAGAACGTCGAGCGGCTGTAATCAATACCGACTCTACATAAAGCCAGGAAGCGGCGGTTTTCAACGGTCGATGAGTCACGCAGAGTAGTTATAAAACGTTTGACATTTCACCTATGCATTTCACAGTGTTTGTGTTTAGATCAGAGAATATATACGTCTGCATAGTTTATGAGACGTATATTTTCCATTTACATTGTTTAAAATAGCAATTTCATGTTCATTTGAAGTTTTTGCCTTGCTTTCATATACTTTTAAGACAACATAAAATGGTGTTTCGTTTGTGCTTGCGGTTCTAATAAAGTGAGGTTAAAAAAACGCTCCGCGGTATTTTTGTTGATTCTTAGTTTAATCCTGGACAAAATTATGCCGTTTATGTGTTGTGTTCCCAACTGTAATGGAAACTATCCTGATGGTCCCAAGGTTTCTTGTTTTGGATTTCCACAAGACACTGAAAGCCGAAGGAAATGGTTACATGCCATAAAAAGGGAAAACTTTACTCCAACAAGATCGTCTAAGGTAAATAAATGTACGTAAAAAGAAAAATGATATGCCATTGAAGCTGCAATTGTCTATTGTAGGTGTGTGAACTACATTCTCAAGTAGATGATATTGAAAGATTTACATCCTATCATGTAGAGTCCACGGGAGAGATTTTAACAGTTCCGTTGAAACACCCTCGAATAAAAAAATGTAATTGAATTACTCACTAATGCTCATAATCATTGCAGTTATATTATATGTTGTACAGGTCTAGGTCGCTATAATATTTGTATTTTTTATTTATAAAGGTAGTGACCTGATACCTAAATACCTATATTGTATTTTTATGGATTTTTATTTTGATTAGTAAACATTATTCCATAATATTCCATTATTTTTTAGGTGTTGTGCCAAGTAAACTGCCTGGATGTCCAGAATATCTTTCAAAAGCTGAGACATCTTCTCGTTTGGCCCCCGAACAAAAGAAGAAACATAAAGAATATGAATATTTAAGAAAAGCATTAGCTGAGAGTTTGGAAACTGCCGGTGCTTATGAAAAAGAACAGGCAATAAGTTCAATAGAAGATTTGTGTCTAAAGTTCAAAGACAAAGTTCCGGAAGCCTGGAATATGGTGAGAACAAAAAACTACGTTTGTTTCATTCAAATAGTCGAATCAGATTTAGAAAACAAGTGCCCATTGGTAGGAGGTGTAGTGTCAATTGATTCTGAACTCAACATGACATTTTGTTTCCACAACTTGGAAGTGAAAAACATAATTTTAAAGAACGACAAAATTAAATTTCCACTTTTGATTAATACTTTGAATTTATTGGATGAAACTTTAGAAAAAGTATTGAATTTTTGCACACAAAAAAACGATAATCCTTCTGTTGAACAGAATGTAAATATGGCAACAGAGATTTTGAATTCTGTGTCGAAGCATATAAATGAGGAGAGGCAGCCAATGGTTGATTTTTTGGTAGAGCAGTTGAAATTAATGCTGGTACCTCAGAAAAATAATTTAAGATACTCATGGGAGACACTTTTATTCTGTAGTTTGCTGTACTCGATATCACCACATGCATATAAATTTTTGAGAAATTCTGGAAACATGGTAATACCGAGCACAAAAACTTTAAAAAATATTTGCAGTAATTTTAAAACAGATCCTAGTTGGGAACAAAATGATGCACACTTTTTACAATATGCAGCTTCCAAATTTAGACTTCTCGAAGAAAACGACAAACTGGTGGTTCTTATGATGGACGAAATTCATCTTAAACCATATATGGATTTTAAAGGGGGAAATATAGTTGGCAGTGCTTATAATTCTAAAGATTTGGCAACAAGTGCTCACGTATTCATGATAAGTAGCTTGAAATCAGCTTTTAAAGAAGTGGTGCATATTCTACCAGTGAAAAAACTAAATGCAGAAAGTTTACATGCTGTTCTCAAGAAAGTTATTATAGGCTTAGAAGAAATAGGATTTGAAGTCATTGTTGTTGCAACAGATAATAATGCCATCAATCGGAAAGTTATGTCACTATTTTCAGCAGAAAAAGAATTGAGAATTATGTATGAACACCCCAAGGATATGTCACGACCACTGTTTTATGTTATCGATACTGTCCATATTTTAAAAAATTTAAGAAATAATTGGATTAATCAGAAGCCTTTACAAGACATAAAATACCCTGACTGTGAGTTGAGTGATGATGAGATTATTTTTATTAGGGACAGGATTAAAGTTGCGTCATTTGATGCTCTAAAAACCTTGCATTCAAAAGAAAAATCCCAACTTTTAAAATATGGCTATTTACTAAGCTAAAAATCTTTATATCCTACTTCAATAGAAAGACAAAATGTCAAATTAGTATTGCAAATTTTCAATCAAACTACTGTAATAGCTCTACGTGAATTTGGCCCAAAAGTTCCAATAATGAACTATCAAGACACTGCTATGTTCATAGAATTAATCATCAGATGGTGGGAGATAGTCAATGTCAAAACCATGTTTAAAGGAAAAAGGCTACGAAATAAATTTCAAGAGCCTGTAACTAGAAATTCCAAGCATATTCTAGATTATATGAATAGTTTCCTTGAGTTTTTGAATAAATGGCAGAACCTTACTCACGGTGCTGGAAAACTAACAAAAGATACCCACTTTGCAGTGACTCATACTACCAAAGCCTTTATAGTTATTATAAATTACCTGTTATTTGAGAAAAATTTCAACTTTGTACTCCTTGGTAAAATACAGACTGATAAATTAGAACAGAGATTTGGCAAGTATAGGTAAATATAATAAAGAATGAACCTTCAAGAATATAATAATAATATTTTTGTTTTCCAGATACTTAGCAGGTACACAGTATCACGTATCTATTAGACAGATCTTTGAATCGGAAAATAAGTTACGTTTAATGAGTATTATACCTTTAATCATAAAATCTAAGAAGTTTGGTGACGTTACAATTACGAAGGAAGATATTATGTCAATTATGAAAAAAGATGATTCTATTGATAATGATACAGATTCTGATTTTGAAAATATTGTAATTTCTCCCACACTCAGAATAATTTGTTTTCATGAAGAAAGCAGTTCTCTAGAAAATATTTCAGATAATATATGGCCCTCCTTGATATACATTGGTGGCTACGCATCATATTCACTAATAAAAAAATTGAAATGTGAATACTGCGAGTATTTTTTAACCGAAGATATTGAATACAATACACTTGATACGAGACTGGTTACAGCAAATGATAGAGGAGGCTTAAGCTACCCCAGTGAAGATGTAGCAACATGCTCTGCGTACACATACATAACTTTGGAAAATTTGTTGAGAAAAGAAGATATTTTTTTAAAAGAACAAAATCAGCGAAATGTTTTAATAAAATTAACCATAGAAAGTATTTGTGATCAGGACAAGATTTTATTCATAGGCCATGATTGTACCCATCATGCTTCTTCTCGATTAATTAATTCGGTTATAAAATCTACGGCTAATATTTTATTGAAAAATTATTCCAAGAAATGTAATGACATTGCAACTACAAAGAGTATGCCTATTGTTAAGAGAATCAAACCCAGTGTTTAAATAATCATAATCCCAATTTGTTTAATAAATTATTTTAATCTGAAAAGTATTAGTTTGATTAATTACCTTTCATTTTAAGGAATTTATATTAGTTAAAAACCTATATAGATACCTTATACCTATACCTAAGTATAACTTAATATAAGAATAATTCTGTCGTTATTCAAAGCAGATACTTGTCACTTGTCCATTTTACGAAGGACAATTTATAAAATTCTATATCAGAAGTTTTTTTTGATATCAATTTCTAATTATAAAGTTAAAGGATCTCTTATTAGAAATTTGTATTTCTAAAAAAAATTCTATGACAAAATTTTAGGAATTGTTTTTTGGGAAATCAATCAAAGTGACATTTTAGTTCTGAAAAATAACAGAATTATATGTAAATTATATTGTTTGTAAACAAAGCTAAATAAATAAATAAATATATATATATATGTTAGCTGTAAGGTTAGATTTAACAGTGCAGCGAGTGTGAGTTAATCAAACGAAATTTAATTTTTGACAACATATTGTAGAAATCATGAAGATTTTGATGTTCTGCATGTGTTGAGGTATCGGTATATATAGAAAATCCTTGACACAACTTAACAAGTTTTATGATTTCTGTAATATATGTAGTCAAAAATTAAATTTCGTTTGGTTAATTGGATATTTTCATGTTCGATATTGCAGTAGCAATAGATAAAAAAGAGATTTTTTTAAAGTTTGAAGTTAGAAAAATGTCTAATTTAAATGTCTCATCTGTAATCCCGTCACAATTTTTTTGATTTCTAACAAATATTTCCCCCTCTCCCTATTTGAGGATATTTAGGGAAGAAGCGCATGGCAAATTTAATTTTTTCATTAAAAACCCTAATCTGAATGTGTCCCTTTCCAATGAAAAAATAATCATTAAATAATGGTTGTAGAAGTCCATTCTGTGTTAAATGTTAAATGTTAAGGGCCGATTTCATAATGAATCCTTAATTGGAGATTAGTTAATTCTTCAATTTGTTTAACTTATATCTCGAAGACGGAATAAAAAGAGTGCATTTTTCAATAACTTTTGCAACATTAGTCACCTTATTTTTCGTTCTTTAAAAGTAACTTTAAATTATATGACCAACCAAAAAATTTATGAAATTTTTAATCTAGGATTAAAATTAATAGGAGATTAAATTTGATTATGAAATCGACCCTAAGACAAAAAAGCAAAACACAAAGTCTTCTCCACAGTTTATTGTTTGATCCAAGTCGTGGTACCAATGCGGATGGCTTTTTTGGCTGCTGGAGTGGTAATTCTTGATTGTACAGGGAGAGGTACTTGGGGGTGAGTCCTTTCCTGAGGCATTCATTATTGAACCATATGTCTAGAGAACATGTTTTCCGTCTTAATTACAGAACTTTGTATTGTCGGAATAGTATAGCTCGACCAGCATCTTGATAATGGTTGTAGAAGTCCATTCTCGAAGTGGAGTGAAATGGTAAGACGAAAAAGAAACACAAAGTCTTCTCCACAGTTTATTATATATTATTTTAATTTAATATTTTTATTATAAACTGTGGAGAAGACTTTGTGTTTCTTTTTCGTCGTCTCATAATCATTAAATTCCCCAGCACGTTTATTGTATAACACGCGCACAAACATAAAAAAACATACATAGCTCCTCCAATTTCGAAGTCGGTCAAAAAGGGCCTTGCAGGATAATGATGGATATTCTCTAGTGATTAATTATCGAAGGAATAAATAATTTGCAATTACAGTTCCACTGAGGGTGAAAGTGTGTATTTAAAAATGTTGTATTTACGCTAGTTTCAAGAATACCCTTAATTGTATCTGCTAAATAAATAAAAGATTTCATAATGAGATATATGAAAAATATTTATTCAATGATCTGATATTCAAATGTCCAGCTTTCTTATTAATTAGCAACTTTTTTCTCAATAACACTATCCTTATGTGACGTAGACTGTAGACGAATGCTGCTCCTGAACTTGTCTCAACTTAGCAACCTCCCAAATTACTCATCCATTCCTCATATATAAACACCAAGTTCTCATAAAACTGAATTATCCACCGGATCCAAATCTGACAAGACCTACGAACTTCCCAATTCGGCCTTCCATTAAATCTCGAGCAGACAATCACCGTCACCATCATCCCAACCAGTAAACCTGAAACCACCGCATCCTCCACCACTTTGCCCAAATTCAACCGTTTCCATGTTCAGGTCTTTTAATGACCCTCCGAAAACACGCTGGAGGTCTGTACAAACCGGTTGCCATTTCGCAGATTGGGTTTGCCCTTCTGCAGATAGGTTTAGCGGGGGCTACCATCGAGGGTTTGTTCATGATGCAGCTCTGGTTCAAGTTGAGCATTTACTGTTTGCCTTGACTTGAGGTTCTCGTCTTTGATGAAGTTTTTTACAGAGAACTTGCCTTTATCCATTTGGAATCGGGCTGTTTGATGTATGGTGTGTGGCAGCGACAGGTTTGTGAGGTTAAGGTACTCGCAGACTTGTACATTTTTGTGGCGCAAGTTCTTCTGGCGCCATTCCAAAATTGCGCGATCTGTTCACACATTAGCAAAATTGCTCCCAAAGTGGCGACATAAATGAACTGCGCAACTTAAAAATGGCAAAGATTTTTTTAAAAGTTGCAGGGCTACTCTCAAGTTACCCACTTTTTATTGCGATAAAATAATACCTAGCAATTAAAAGTTGCTCTCTATACTTTCAATATTTTTTTGATGTCGACAAGTATAATTTTGTTGTGGTCTGTTGTATTTTATTAATGTATTCTGATGAACAAAGAAAAGCTACTACAGCCGTAGCCCTGATATTGCTGCGAAGACGACAAAATAGAAGACGAGAAAGTAACCGTAAAAATATTTTTTACAAAAAATTGGACCGACTTTATCAGTTGTTGCACTGAAAAATACAAAACAAAATTAATTCTATTGGTGCTGGTTCTCTTGGAGTTGCTGCCTACAACGGCAACTGGACAACTTCAGAATTACCAGCACCAATAGAATTAATATTATTTTGTCGTCGCTCTCTTTGTCAACGCCGTTCTCGATATTTCCAACTACAGTATAGATCTCGCGTTTGCATCAAAAGGCTGCCGCGACTTTGTGGCCGGCGGCTGTTTCCCTTGCACGTTACAATATCATAACCTGAACTTTCACAACTTTGATGGCGATTATTTCAAAAACGGTTATACATGGAGTTTTAAATATTTAAATTTTTAGAAAATGCAACTAAAAATACATCGATTGTTTTCAAAAGTTTTTCAATATATGAGAGTTCATCAGCAGGTCTAGTGCTGGTATAAAACGGGGTTCTGAAAACTTTAAAAAGTACCATCAAAAAGTGGGCGACTTTTTTTTGTCTTTGGAGTGACTTAAAATGTGGTAGAGCGGCGAGTATGCGGAATATGGACAGATTGCAAATTACCTTCTCGTATTATATGTGAAGATCGTTTGGATAGCTTAACGCAAGTGACGAAATTTTTTATAGAGGTAAGATCTGCTTTAATTCTTTATTCTCGTAAAAGTAGCGTCATTGGATATGATATTGAATTGGTAACTAGTGCATTTAAGTAGTGTTTCTTGTCTATTTTATGATATTTTTCAGAATTCTGTAGGTAAGTATTAACTATTCAAATCAGTAAAGAAAAATACTGATACAAAGAAATTTTTAAACAAAATGCCATTAGTTCACTCACGATTTTGGGGAAATTTAATAAAGTTCTACTGTTATCTTTGTTCGACTTGCAAGAACATTGTTCAATGCAACAAACCTGATATTCTAAGATCCGACTGCAGGATCAGTGCGCTCATCGGTTTTTGGCTAAAACCCAGATTTTTATGAATATTTATAATTAGGAGAATATATATTTACCAGGTTGCCTATCAAAATTTGGCCGCTAGTATTTTTAATTAAATTATTTTTAATTTATTTTTGAGAAAAAATTTCGTTCACTTGTTTTTTAAATAAAATCTCTTCTACATCACGGCAATTTATATAAAGATTCTAAAAAATCACGGTTGCCGTTGCGCACCTGGGCGCGAAGGTATGATTTCCATACATTTATACGTTCATAATGTACATTTATTTATTATATATCAAATTAAAGCTATTTATTTTCTATTTATTATCATATATGGTTGCTTAATTAAATCCGGCCGCAAATAAGGGTTGCTGGCTGTTGAAGATGATAAATATTTAAGGTAGAGTGAGAGTTAGCGCGTAATATCATTTGTCAGACAAGGATAGCGATTGCCAGCTGTGCGACGCTATTAAACCATTGCGCATCCATCGAATGCAAGTGTTCTCAATAATCGTGGAACTTGTATTCTAACAAAAAAACCTACCTTATTTTGGAGTTCGTAATACACAACGTTTTATAATAACATTGTTGTTTTATTTTTGCATCTAAAATTATTAAAATAATTACCGTAAAATAAAATTAATAAAGATGAAGGCATGTTTTGTGTGTAACGAAAAAAGCAATGTACTCGGCTTTGGTAATGCATCATTCAAAAAGTTCTCGCTAATGTTATTGTTTCGTCGTAAAAAATATAAATATCATGGCACTTTATTAATAATTTAATCTACTAATGATTATGGATATCATAAGTGTCTAAAAAAAATTTGTTCTAAAGCAAAAAGATAAAAAAGAGTTTGAAGATTTTTATAAAACACAAACCGTAAGTAAAATGTTAATATAAATGACGGAGTGCTAACTTTGAGGGTTTTTTGTTAAAAATTATTTCTTATTTTTATAAAAATAAGTTACTGCATTTATAAAAAAATACAATTTAACAAATTTGATTAATACACTTTTTAAATAATTATTAAATTAAAAAATAGTGATTGCCCTTTTTTCAACATACAATTAGCAAACCTTTTTTTAAATTAGTGATTTAAAAACTTCATGTTTTATTTAATTAATATTAATAACTTAAAAAATTACCTAATGCATAATTTAAAAAATGAATAATTAAAAAATTCCACAAATGTATTTTTCAAAAAACTAGTAAATGTACGCAAATGGTGTTTCGCAATTTCGTTAATAAATTTAAATATATTGATCAATTTTAAACAAAAATGGTCTCTTTAGACTTTTTGCTTAAACGAACAGTTCTTGAGAAAAACATAATTTTTGTTTGCATGTGCACCTAATATTTGAGGTTTGCAAATTAAATTAAGATAATTCGCGCTATTTCAATTCGTTTTTATTTACATCAAATTTGCAAACCTGGACCCAACATTGTGGCTAGATCCAGTAGTTGTGGCAGCATTATTCGAAAAATATATAAAATGCTTGACTCAGTATAAACGCAACTGTCTTATCTATGTGCTTAACCAAAAACCAATTATCAGTAGAGAGTACTAAAACCAGAGGCACCCTAAATCATCTATTGAGAAATCAATGGCATGTAAGGTGATGGTAATGAATATGAAAGTATAGACGTAACACTCTCTGATCTATGGGGTTCTACGGTTATATTCTCATATGTCTCTGTTTCTTCCGGTAAAAGTATTATTTTGGGACACAAGACACAAATATCAGTCCCAAGGTTTCTAGATGGATTAAATCAGTCCAACATGCCACGTCAGAAATACATAAATAATCTCCGAGCTGTGCGCATGTGCAGAGATTATTTATGTATTTCTGACGTGGCATGTTGGACTGATTTAATCCATCTAGAAACCTTGGGACTGATATTTGTGTCTTGTGTCCCAAAATAATACTTTTACCGGAAGAAACAGAGACATATGAGAATATAACCGTAGAGCCCCATAGATCAGAGAGTGTTACGTTTATACTTTCATATCCATTACCATCACCTTACATGCCATTGATTTCTCAATAGATGATTTAGGGTGCCTCTGGTTTTAGTACTCTCTACTGATAATTGGTTTTTGGTTAAGCACATAGATAAGAGAGTTGCGTTTGTACTGAGTCAAGCATTTTATATATTTTTCGAATAATGCTGCCACAACTACTGAATCTAGCCACAATGTTGGGTCCAGGTTTGCTAATTTGATGTAAATAAATACGAATTGAAATAGCGCGAATTATCTTAATTTAATTTGCAAACCTCAAATATTAGGTGCACATGCAAACAAAAATAATGTTTTTCTCAAAAACTGTTCGTTTAAGCGAAAAGTCTAAAGAGACCATTTTTGTTTAGAATTGATCAATATATTTAAATTTATTAACGAAATTGCGAAACACCATTTGCGTACATTTACTAGTTTTTTGAAAAATACATTAGTGGAATTTTTTAATTATTCATTTTTTAAATTATTATTTAAATTATGCATTAGGTAATTTCTTAAGTTATTAATTAATAAAACATGAAGTTTTTAAATAAATCACTAATTTAAAAAAAGGTTTGCTAATTGTATGTTGAAAAAAGGGCATTAACTATTTTTTTAATTTAATAATTATTTAAAAAGTGTATTAATCAAATTTGTTAAATTGTATTTTTTTTATAAATGCAGTAACTCATTTTTATAAAAATAAGAAATAATTTAAAAAAAAAACCCTCAAAGTTAGCACTCCGTCATTTATATTAACATTTTACTTACGGTTTGTGTTTTATAAAAATCTTCAAACTCTTTTTTATCTTTTTGCTTTAGAACAATTTTTTTTAGACACTTATGATATCCATAATCATTAGTAGATTAAATTATTAATAAAGTGCCATGATATTTATATTTTTTACGACGAAACAATAACATTAGCGAAAACTTTTTGAATGATGCATTACCAAAGCCGAGTACATTGCTTTTTTCGTTACACACAAAACATGCCTTCATCTTTATCAATTTTATTTTACGTATTTATTTTAATAATTTTTAGATGCAAAAATAAAACAACAATGTTATTATAAAACGTTGTGTATTACGAACTCCAAAATAAGGTAGGTTTTTTGTTAGAATACAAGTTCCACGACTATTGAGAACACTTGCATTCGATGGATGCGCAATGGTTTAATAGCGTCGCTCAGCTGGCAATCGCTATCCTTGTCTGACAAATGATATTACGCGCTAACTCTCTTTCACTCTACCTTAAATATTTATCATCTTCAACAGCCAGCAACCCTTATTTGCGGCCGGATTTAATTAAGCAACCATATATGATAATAAATAGAAAATAAATAGCTTTAATTTGATATATAGTAAATAAATGTACATTATGAACGTATAAATGTATGGAAATCATACCTGTTTACACCTAGCTGCGAAGAGATGCGCCCAGGTGCGCAACGGCAACCGTGATTTTTTAGAATCTTTATATAAATTGCCGTGATGTAGAAGAGATTTTATTTAAAAAACAAGTGAACGAAATTTTTCTCAAAAATAAATTAAAAATAATTTAATTAAAAATACTAGCGGCCAAATTTTGATAGGCAACCTGGTAAATATATATTCTCCTAATTATAAATATGCATAAAAATCTGGGTTTTAGCCAAAAACCGATGAGCGCACTGATCCTGCAGTCGGATCTTAGAATATCAGGTTTGTTGCATTGAACAATGTTCTTGCAAGTCCAACAAAGATAACAGTAGAACTTTATTAAATTTCCCCAAAATCGTGAGTGAACTAATGGCATTTTGTTTAAAAATTTCTTCGTATCAGTATTTTTCTTTACTGATTTGAATAGTTAATACTTACCTACAGAATTCTGAAAAATATCATAAAATAGATAAGAAACACTACTTAAATGCACTAGTTACCAATTCAATATCATATCCAATGACGCTACTTTTACGAGAATAAAGAATTAAAGCAGATCTTACCTCTATAAAAAATTTCGTCACTTACGTTAAGCTATCCAAACGATCTTCACATATAATACGAGAAGGTCATTTGCAATCTGTACATATTCCGCATACTCGCCACTCTACCACATTTTAAGTCACTCCAAAGACCAAAAAAAGTCGCCCACTTTTTGAAGGTACTTTTTAAAGTTTTCAGAAGCCCGTTTTAACCCAGCACTAGACCTGCTGATGAACTCTCATATATTGAAAAACTTTTGAAAACAATCGATGTATTTTTAGTTGCATTTTCTAAAAATTTAAATATTTAAAACTGCATGTACAACCGTTTTTGAAATAATCGCCATCAAAGTTGTGAAAGTTCAGGTTATGATATTGTAACGTGCAAGGGAAACAGTTGCCGGCCACAAAGTCGCGGCAGCCTTTTGATGCAAACGCGAGATCTATACTGTAGTTGGAAATATCGAGAACGGCGTTGACAAAGAGAGCGACGGCAGCATGTCGGCATCTAAGTAAGAAAAGTCAGGGTGTCGGAGGAACCGCAAGACAATGCAGATTTCTTTAAGAAGCTGGAGGTGATACTCCAGAAATTCTGCTCTCGAGGAGGCAAGGAGTCAGGATATAGAAAAGTGATTAAGTGTTACAATTGCAATCGAGAGGGACATATAAGTAGAAACTGCAGGCGACGACCCAGATCTGAAGAACGAAATGTTCAGAGAGAGAATACCCGACTTCAGGAAAACTCCACCTTGCCAGTGTAAGGGGGCGAACGCTGGCGACCACTGATTATCAAGCCCCCAAGTTACATTTGTGCTCCATCAAAAAGAGCTGCGAGAACCTCGTTGTCCAATGTATTATCAACGGCAAGAAATGTGATTTGACCATCGACACGGGGGAAACAAGATCAGTGGTACGCCCCGACATGGTTTCCAAAGAATCTATCATGCAGAACAACATCAAGCCAATACTGGAAACTGCAAAAGGAGATCTGAAAATGTTTTTGGAGAGACCACCACCACTTTGGAAATTGGCAAGGCACAAGTAAAGGTTAATGCAATCGTGGCTGACATAGTGGAGGAATTTATAGTAGGCCTAGACCTTTTGGAAAACTTCAGTTTCATTGCAGTGGACTTCAAAAACAGAGTGTTGAGAGTGGGTAACGAAAAAATATTTTTCTCAGCATCTTCGAAAAAAAACTGTCAAGTAAAGATCATCGTCACCGAAGATACAACAATACCTGGGAATAGTGAGAAGATCGTGAAGGTGCACCTAGAAAAATAACTGGAAGGAGTTAACACTATGGTTTTTGAACCAACCGAGAACAAAGAGAATGGGGCTCTTTTGGCTAGGTGCTTAGTTAATTCCAACGACATTATCCCAGTGAGGTTAGCCAATCTGTCTGTAAACAGAGTGAAACTGAAGAATTGGGAAGTCATAGGTACCTGTTCACTAGTTTCCCGTGTGATAAGATGTGAGCAAGAGGAACCTGTTTCAAAAGATGTACATTTGTCCCAAGAGCTAATGGAAAGTTTCAAGAAGACCTGGAATCATCTTAGCGAACAGGAATAGAAAAAGGCCATCGAGTTTGTAAAGCAAGAAGCTGATGTTTTCGTACAAGGAAAAATTACAGGGCGAGTTTAGTCGAACATCAGATCAACACGGGAAGTACTGTACCTATTCGCCAACCTCCACGAAGACTTCCTTTCGTAAAACAACAGCAAGTTAACACCACCGTTCAAGAAATGCTGAAGGATGGCTTCATAGAAGAATCCAGCAGTCCTTGGTCATCACCAGTTGTGCTGGTGACGAAGAAGGATGGTTCGACGAGGTTCTGTGTGGATTACAGGAGATTAAATGATGTTACGAAGAAGCACAGCTACCCATTACCCCGAATTTACGATACCTTAAAAACCTTAGCCGGATCCAGGTGGTTCTCAACTCTTGACCTGAAAAGTGAATATCGGCAAGTAGAGCTAAACAAAGAAAATAAAGAGAAAGCAGCCTTTACAGCTGGAAACGGCCTGTATCAATTAAATATCATGCCGTTTGGATTAGGCAATGCCCCTGTCACTTTTGAAAGGCGAGGAATAACTTGGGAGACGTGCCTTGTATACTTGGATAACGTAATGGTATTAGCGAAGATTTCGACGAACATCAATCGAATCTAAAGAAAGTTTTCGCCAGGATCCGTTGTGCTAATCTCCAGCTGAATCCAAAGAAATGCGTTCTATTCCAGGAAAAAGTCAACTTTCTTGGACATGTTGTATCATCGAAAGGAATTGAAACCGATCCAGAAAAAGTCCAGGCAGTGAGAGATTGGCCCAGACAAAAGAACAAGCACGAAGTTAGAAGCTTTTTGGGACTCAGTAGTTACTACCGCCGATTTTCTAAGGATTTTGGGAAAATTGCGAAGCCACTTCATCAATTAACCGAGAAGAACTCCCACTTTGAATGGTCACCAGAATGTCAACAGTCGTTTCTGGAGCTGAAAAACCGCTTGACCAGTGCTTCTGTTCTTGCAAATCCCTTGGACGAAGGATTGTACGTGTTAGACACCGACGCTTCACAAAGTGGAATAGGACCTGTTCTTTCCTAAATACAGAATGGCGAAGAAGCTGTAATTGGATATTTCAGCAAAATGTTGGGAAAAGCTGAGCGAAACTACTGTGTGACCCGGAAGGAGCTACTAGCGGTTGTACGATCCATAGAACATTACCACAGTTTTCTCTATGGATGGAAATTTTTAGTAAGAACAGACCACTCTGCATTGCAGTGGCTGCTGAATTTCAAAAATCCGGAGGGACAGATAGCGCGTTGGTTTGAGAAACTGCAGAGTTACGACTTTCAAATTAAACACCGAAAAGGAAGAAGTCACGCCAACGCTGACAGCTTGTCACGAAGACCTTGTGGCAGTTCCTGTAAATTCTGTCAAAGACAGGAACAAAGAAAAACAGCCAAGGATGTTGCACATATCCAAAAAATGCAGATTAGGAATAAAGAAACGGAAATTACTGAGGTAATCACCAGATATAACTTTGTAAGAGAACAAATCGCTGACAAAGATTTGAAGATAGTACGGAGCTGGCTAGACCAAAAGCGACGACCTGAGTGGCAAGAAATCTCCAGATTTGACCAGACGGTCAAGAGGTACTGTGCTCTGTGGGATTCGTTGTACTTACGGCAGAAATTTCGAATCCGAAGTATGGATACAGTTAATGAGGTTGCTGGGAATACGAAAAACAAGAACAACCCCACTTCATCCACAGTCAGATGGTCGAGAGGCACAATAGGACCATCAATCAATACCTCTCAATATTTGTGGATGAGCACCAACGTAACTGGGATAAACTGGTACCTCTCTTTCTCCTGGCCTACCGAAGTTCCCTGCATGAATCCACTGGCTATACACCATCGATGCTGTTGTCTGGAAGAGAAATGAAGCTCCCCGTAGATCTGATGTTTGGCAGACCATCAGCCGATGATCATAAAGAAGTGTCTCTTCCACATTATGTAGCTAACCTACAGGAGCGACTTAGAGTGGTCCACGATTTTGCCACAGAAAAGCTTCAGTTGAAGTGCGACAAAATGAAGATGAGACTTGACAAAAGGCAGCCATTAACCTCTTTCCGGTTCGGCTGTTGTCAATCAGCATCTGGGAGGAGTGAAGTGCCAACCCGGCGCGTCTCCAGGTGGCGGATAGGAGGGGGCCTCTAACGATGATTTTTATATGAGAAGGGGGCCTGCGGGGAAATAAAGTTCATTGAGACTAAAAACTCAATTGGCAGCCACGAATATCCTGCCGCGGACCAACTTCACGTGTCCCAGCTGTAGTGTCGTGGCTAAGGGAATCGCACTCAGGTACAACGATGCCAGGTGTGCTTTCGAGCTAACCTCGAAACCACCCTGTCAAACCAACGCATCCTGGTCGTCTATGGTCATGTCTCGGGAGCCAGTGATGCGGGGGGGTCTTGGCTTAACCGCCCGGACCAAGAGGAAATAACCTCATCAAAAATTCTAAATCCAAGGCGGGAAACCAGGCCGAGGGATGCATGGCCAAATAGAGGACTGGTCTCTACAAGTTTCGACCTTGGAGCACACGGGGAAACTCTATTGTATTAACCTCTTACTCCTGCATGCGGGGCTCTGCAGGAGTGCACCGATTTGTCCCCAGCTACTCGTGGGAACTTTATGGAAAAATCACGTAAACCCAAACTCTGAGAAAGGGTGTCAGTGGAGCAGGAGTGCGGAAGTACCTGCGACTCCTCCATCAGGGACTTGCACCTGAGGAGGCCAGAAAACAGGCTCTTCAACACTCCATACCACCTACTGTCCCGACCCCGAAGGTAACACCGACGGGAAAAGGGACAGGAAAGAGAGGCGCGGAGCATATCACTCCTCAGGAACCTAAAAAGCCGAAAACAACTGCAGCAAAAACCGGGCATGCCACTGGATATGCTGCAGCTGCCAAGGCCGTAAAGGCTATTCGTGTGGGTATCATACCCAAGGATTACCCTAGAGTAATCCTTGAACCACAGCGGCTCTCAACACTGGAGGATACTCTAGTGGAAGAGATGTGCAGTGGAAAGGTGAAGGGAATGCACTTCACCGGTCTGGCGGACTGGCTCATTGGAGTAGTGCCGGCCTTGAGGTCTTGGGAAGGACCCGAGTTAGTGGCGGTGGAGGAGAAAAACATCCCCAAACCCGTCACTGTAACGGTGTATTTCCCAAGAAGCTTCGAAATGGAGACGGATAAGATCCTCGGACTCGTCGAAGTACAGAACACCTGGCTCAGTACCGGAGCCTGGAAAGTTCTCAACTCCAAAAAGGAGGGAACCGATACTGTCCTCACGATTGGGATCGATCAACAATCAGGAGAGGCCCTGAAGGCAGAAGGATGCGTCTTAAACTTTAGGTTTGGACGTGTGTCTGTTTCGGTGCTAGGACAGAAAAATAATCCTGCGGGAAGTCCAAAAGATGCGGAGATGCCCTCCACATCTACGGACTCCGGTGTGCAGGATAAAACTGCTAGCTCAGGTCTGGTCGAGGCCTCTGCTGGCTCTGCCAAAGAAGCCGGGGCGGCAGAGAAATTCTCTGCAGTCCTGGGGGAAGGGCGAACCCATGCGGGGGTCGAGGCCATAACCCGAGACCCAGATACCCGCTCGAGCTCCAAGGAGACTACCCTCCAGGAGGAAAGAGAGGAGGGGGGAACTAGAGGCTGGACTACCCAGCCTCTACACCCCAGACTACAGCACCTTCATCCCTTTCTCCAAGGTGGCGCAAGTGAACTTGCATCACGCAAAGGGAGCCTCAGCAGTGATTGCAAGGCTATTTGCGAAATCCCAACTGGATTTTGTACTGATCCAGGAACCCTGGACAGGCAAAGCAGGCCAAATTAAAGGTTTGGCATCTAAAGACTCAGAATTGATCTATGTCCAGAGGCAGGAGTCCCCTCGTGCCTGTGTGATCATAAGAAACAACATTAGTTACACATGTGTTTCAGAATTCATGACTCGGGACCTAGTTCCAATTCTAGTACACCTCAACACTGGGGGCATCAACCGAGACATAGTTATTGCATCTGCTTATTTCGCTGGAGACAATCCTGCAATACCTCCAGTCGAAGCTCAAGAGCTAGTGCAATACTGCAATAGCAGACAACTGCCTGTCATCATAGGCTGTGATGCCAATGCGCACAATGTTATTTTGGGAAGCACGAACAACAACCCTAGAGGTGAGTGCTTACTTGAATATCTCTTAGCTAATAATCTAGAAACCCTTAATGTAGGAACAACCCCCACTTTTGTCACGAGAGCAAGAGAAGAGGTCCTGGACGTAACAATTGCCAGCCTTACTGCCAAGAATAACTTATTTGATTGGAGAGTGATGGAGGAACCTTCTCTCTCCGATCATAGGATTATAGAGTTTAGGATTGCGGGGGAAGTAACCTCACTGTCTCCAACTCGTAACCCTTGAAATACAGATTGGTCTAAATATAAGACCCTTCTGAAGCAAAACTTGGAACAGATCGAAAGTAATGGGGTCAAACACCCACACTGCGATCTGGATCAAGAGGTCGAACTGGTCAGTGTGGCGATAACGGAGGCATTCCAATCAAGTTGCCCACTCTCAAAAGCTCGACCAAGCAAAGAAGCACCTTGGTGGAACAAAAACCTGTCAAACCTCAGATTAGAGGTCCGTCGGCTCTTCAACAGGGCCAAAAGAGACGATAATTGGCAGGGCTACACCGAGAAGCTCACACAATACAATAAGGAGATCAGGAAGGCCAAGAGGCTTCACTTTCAAGCTTTTTGTGAAAAGATCACTTCGACTCCTACTGCAGCCAGATTGGAAAAAGTCATGGCAAAAGGGGCAATCAGCCCCTTAATGTCGCTCAAGAAGCCAGATGGGTCATACACTGAGGGAGAAGAGGAGCGATCTGCTGTACTTCTCAAAACACACTTCCCAGGAAGTGAACCCCTCAGTAGTATTGACGTAGCAATCCAAACCAAGAATCCTCGCAAGGAAGATTGGAGTATTGCTAAGAAGATATTCACAAGACAAAGGTTGGAACCTAGCATATGGCAAAGAGCCAAAGTAATCTTCATACCGAAAATAGGGAAGAAAAATGGGACTGATCCCCGATCTTTCCGACCTATCTGTTTAACATCGTTTCTACTGAAAACGATGGAGAAAGTAGTGGATAACTACATAAGAACAGAGATTCTGAAGGACAAAACACTTCATAAATGTCAGCATGCATACAGGGCAGGGCGTTCAACAGAAACCGTGCTGTATCAGCTAACTGAGGTCATTCAGAGTTCTCTAAGCAATAAAGAAATCGCAATGTGTGCCTTCCTGGACATATATGGGGTTTTTGACAACACCACACATGTATCAATCAGGAAGGCATTCACACGGCGAGGAGTGAACAAGACCGTTATCAAATGGATGTATGAGTTGTTGAAGACGAGAATAGCTGAGGCCCAAGTAGGTGATCATACCACCTCTGTTAAAGCTACTCGTGGAACACCTCAAGGAGGAGTAATATCTCCCCTCCTATGGAGCTTAGTAGTAGACGAGTTACTTCACAAACTCACGGAGCTTGGCTTCACATGTATAGGCTATGCCGACGACATAGTCCTAATAGTCCGAGGAAAATTCGTGAACACCCTATGCGAATTATTGCAGGAGGGCCTCAGAACTATTGAGCAATGGTGCTAGTCACTGGGGCTTAGCATAAACCCATCCAAGACCACAATTATTCCATTTACTAGGAAAAGGAAACTTCCACTAATACTAGATAGCAAGCTTCTGTGGAACAAGCATATTGAGGCTACTGATAGCAAAGCAATAAAGGCCTTAATGGCTTGCAGAAATCTGACTGGTAAGACTTGGGGATGTAACCCAAAAATACTGCGATGGATGTATGTCATGATTGTAAGACCGATAATATCATATGGGTCAATAGCCTGGCATGGCAAGGCAAGCCAGAGCAATACGAGGAAAACCCTCGATAGAATACAAAGACTAGCCTGTGTCTTTATCACTGGAGCCATGAGAACTTGCCCGACCAGGGCACTAGAGATCATCACAGATCTCACACCTCTCCATCTAGTGATAGATAGATTGGCCCATGAGGCCATTCTAAGACTATCTAGGAAAGGTTCAGACATTGTGGGAATTCGGAATCAGAGAGGTTGGTCCTCTCTGTCCAAACACATCACATCAGCAAACCTTCCCAGTGATGTAATGACAAAGAAAATTAGCATCGAGAGAACTTTCACCACGGTGCTAAGTAGCAGAGAAGATTGGGACAGGGGGCTCACAACCCAAGCTCTCAAAAAGAATACCATTAAATGGTACACTGATGGTTCTGCAGTGTTTGGGAATCGCACCAAATGCTGACTTGCGCTAGGCCGCTGCCCAAGCGTGTTTCAAGCAGAATTGCTTGCAATTGAGAGATGCGTGGAGGTGAACCCTGAAAGAAACTATCAGAAATGTGACATTGTAATACATTCTGATAGTCAAGCTGCAATTAAAGCACTGAACTCTCATACCATTGAATCTAAAATGGTATGGGAGTGCCGAAGGAAGCTCAATGAGCTAGGCAAGAACAACAGGGTCTACTTAGTCTGGGTTTCCGGCCACTCGGGAATCAAAGGCAACGAGGAGGCCAACACACTTGCCAGGAAAGGAGCACAAACTCCATTTACTGGCCCAGAACCCTTCTGTGGCACAGATAAAATCACCTACAAGAAGGAGAAGGAAAAAACCATAAGAGAAACACTCTTGCGGGATACCCCTGGATTGGATCATTCCAAAAAGTTTCTAAAAAACTTTGATACTGCAAGATCCAAAAGGTATTTGGATCTCAGCAAGAACAAGCTACACCTACTCACTGGATTTCTTACAGGACACTGTCGCCTCAAGAAGCATCTAATGAGATTAGGTCTAGCAGAGGATGACGAGTGCAGATTCTGCTGGGAAGAGGAGGAAACTCCGGATCACCTGGTGACGGAATGCCTCGCCATTGCTAGCCAACGCAAACAGTGCCTTGGACTAGCAACCTGCAGTAGTGAGGAAGTATCCTCCTTGAAGCCAACCCAGATATTGGAGTTCATTAGAACTCTGGAACTGGAAGGCGAGTTGTAGACCGTGTATAGGCGAGTGCAACTCAGCTAGGGGGCACAATAGACCTTATGGTCGCAGTGCAATGTAACCCCTCTTAAATCTAAATCTAAATCTAACCTCTTTCAACGAAGGCGATGAAGTTTGGTTGTACCAGCCACAGCGAAGGAGAGGATTAAGTCCAAAATTGCAAAGACCTTAGGAAGGACCATATCGCATTGTCAAAAAGATTAATGACTTGGTGTACAGGATCCAACTTTCGCCGAGAGCCAAGCCAAAAGTAGTGCATGTGGAAACACTGAGTCCGTATCGAGGAGATAATCCACCGGTCTGGAGACAAACGGAAGAAGCTGTTCGGGGCAAATAGCTTTAAGGGAGGGAGCAGTGTAACATGCAAGGGAAACAGTCGCCGGCCACAAAGTCGCGGCAGCCTTTTGATGCAAGCGCGAGATCTATACTGTGGTTGGAAATATCGAGAGTGGCGTTGACAATGAGAGCGACGGCATCATGTCGGATATACATACGGGAGAACTTTCAGCATGACAGACAGTGTGAATAATAGAATAGTCCGAGTAAGCTAGTGAGAATATAGTAAAGTTAAGTTGTAATTTTTATTATTTCGATTATAAATAAAGTTTATTTAACAATTGTAAATTAGTCTCACTTATCTGCGAACCCACATACGCAACAATATCTTTGGACCTGACCACTCTGGATATTCAAAAACTAAATATAAAATTGCCAAATTTTACAAACTTAATTGCCAAACCCTTAGAATTTCCATTTAATGACTAGAAATTAATAAATCATATATTCTTCACATCATCGGCACTATTTTACGTCCCATGCTATGCTCTGAAAAGTTAATATGGAAACTTTTGAGAGCAAGGAACATAGAAGGTTTCGAGGTAGCAGTGGTTTAGAACTATTATGTTAAGTTGGCCAATATTTTTTTTTTTATTTCACCGATCATCAACAATCAGATAAGATTGTTGATGATTTGTTGATTATTGTTAATCTAATTTTATTATTTGTTGATATTTATTTTTTTGTTATAAACTATTTAAAATTCATCTGTGAAGTTGGCGAATAAAATTTCTGTTTTATTATTTTCTCATCTAATCGATTGAAAATCGTTTGTTGAACACATATCACACTGCAATTATGTTTGTTGACTAGTTGTTGATTATAAAAAATGGAAACATAGTTAGAGTTTATATACGTCACATTGTAGTGTGTATGCTTACGCAAGATGGTCGTCTGAATCAATCAAATGTTTTAAAAAGTTCTTTATTCATCAATTATTAATTTATCATAAAACTTAATAGTTCATAATTAATAATTATCAAATGTCTAGTAATATTTTCAATATTCAATATTCAACAACTTCCGTTGATTAGGGAGTCGGGAGTCTCAATACACTGACAATTTGATAAGTGTGTATTGTTAAGAATCTTTCTGGGCAGATAAATCATCATAAATCGCCCAGGTTATTTAACGGCGTCCTGAGCCAGTTACATCACATGGTAAACCTGAAAGCAACAGGGTGTCCCACGGTCATGGCCTATTAGAAATTTCTGGAGAATGACAAAAGCTATCGATTTGAAAATTTTATGGCGTCTATAAGACAATTTAAACTATATTTGGAAAATATTTTCATAAGAAAATCACTTCCGGTTTTTCCGGAAGTAATAACAACTTTGTTATTTCAAATAGGATACCCCATATGTCGATACATTTTTGAAATCTACACAAAATTATGAGTACAATGGATATACCTTTCCCTATACTTGAAATTAATAGATTTAGAGTTATTTAATTTGTTTCGTTAAAAATCGACAAATGCGAGTTGATCGAAAATAAGTAATATCTATTTTGTTATTTGCTTGACAACAGTGGGGTTGAAATTTTTGGAATCTCTGTACACTATTTTGAGGATTTTGTTATGATATTTATAAATTTCCTAAGAAATTATTACAGAAAAATCGAGGTGAAGATGACTTAATTTCAAACGTTAATAACTTTCTTATTTCAAATAGAACACCCTTTATTTTTTTGCACTATCTTATGCAAAATTAAAATACCTTTTTATCTTTTTAATGATGTAACCACTTCCATATCTAAAGCGGATAGATTAAAAGTTATTGAACAATTTCCCATTTTTTCAACAATTATTTTGTATTATCTTAACTTTGGAACGCATCAGAACGGTATCCATAGTTACCACTCATTTATGTCAGTGTCAAAGTGAAAAATTAGATATTGTCTCTTTCACAGTTCTTGTTACGGAAATCCAAACTTCGATTCGAAGCGCTGAACATGACTTACGTGATGCAATGAACGACTTTAAGTTTGCACAACTACATCCCAAGAAGAATAGAAGTTTGCGAAATGTTTCTGCTAAAAATTCAAGAAGACGAAAACTTTTTGAAAAAAATAATTTGAACCAATGAATCAAAATTTTCGGGAGAACGCATTTTTAACTCAAAAAGTAATAATTTCTAGGCAGACGCAAACCTTCATTTGACGAAAGAACAAAAGTTTCAAATTAAATTCAGCTTCAAAGTTTTTGCTTTTATGAGACAACGCATTTGAGTTTTATATTTACGACGAAGTGCTGGACAGCTAAAAATATCTTGTAATATTGCGTACCATCCTTACAGACTTTGTAGATGACTTGCCAATTAACGAAGTCATAAGGTGTTGGTATCAGCTTGACAGAGCACCATCTAATTGCAGCCATGAAGTTACCGAAGAACTTTATGAAATGTTTGAGTGATCATTGAGTGAGCCAAGCCTATTAACTCTTAAATTTCCAAAATTTTTCGAAAAATCGTTGTTGGCAACACTAGAATGGAACACAGTGTTCAATCCAGCTTTATGAAGGCCTAGTAGCAAAACCAAAAAAAGAAAGTGTTCAATCCATTTGATCAAGAGCCGTATTTTCGCGTGCCGTCTCTTTCTTACGATATAGCGAATAAAAAAGACGGCACACGACCTTCGCATGCGAAACTAATTTAAGCACTTCAAAAGTACGGCTCCGAAGCATTACATGCCTGTTCAATTTACCGGGAATCCCCGAACATAGTGAAACACATTAACTATCTCTTTTTAACATTTGAGTTAAAAAAAGTTGGGGTTATTTTGGACGAAGCGGAACACTCTCAGCTGTTTCTCATTCAACATTAAATTGCATCGGTGCACCAACTTAAAATACTTGGTTATTCCAATAATTTTAAAACAAACAAACGCATCAATCAGAATTTCAATCAATGAAAGATTTGAACAGTTAAATAAGTACTGAATGATATTGCTGAAAACATCGACTTTGATAACCTAATAAAAGAGTTCGCCGATAGCTCGTTACCAAATGTGTTTTTCTAGAAGTCTATATTTTTTATTTTGGTTTCTTCTTTTTTCCTTATATTAGTTTTTTTACATTTTCTAAAAATATTTACGATTTCAATTTTGTTTTTAATGGGCCTCTGCCCTTTCTGTTATAAAGAAATAAATAAATATAGTTTTAATAAATGGTTATTTCATTATCACTTCATTTGCCTTATTATTCATATATTATGCCTTTTTTCGTATGGGTTTGAATTGCAGTTTGGGGGCGCCCGTAGAAATCTCGCCCAGGGGGCCTATTCTTGAGAATCATCGTATATTTGCGAATGTGTAACTTTGCGAGTAGCCAGTTACGAATAGTTTCTAAAATGTCAATTCTTGACACCCATTCGCAAGTTCACTTGCAATCATCGCAAAAGAACGATCAAATCATTTGGCAACATCGCATTTATATAAATACTCTGCTCATTGGTAGATATTTCACATAATTTGACATAACAACATAACCTTACGAACGTAACTTTGAATTTATTCAAATCTCAAATTATAGAATTGTGAGGTCACAGGTTTATGTGAATGATTTCTGTTACTGGTTCTTTATAGCGAGTATGATTCCATAATCTGTCAATTAATAAATATTCCAAATTCTGTAGAAATGTATCTATATAATATAACAAAACGCAAACAGGTGTTCCACAAAATTCCTTACATCATTGTTAGTTACCTACCTAGTCTATTTTGCATTATGCTATGTGTAATTATATGCAATTATTAGGTATGGTCTCTGATATGGTTATGGTTATTCAATAAATAGTCATTTGAGTTAAATACATTTACTGGTTACATTTAATATATGAATCAATTTATCAATGAAATAATACATCAGTTAAAGAATATATGCATTGTGTTTTTGGGATTTTGCATACCTGTCATTGTTAATTAGCAAGCAGTAGTGTTATACCTGCATTCCGGGTTATAAAAGTAATGTTGCTTGGTGCTGCCAGTCTATACTTTAATATTCTAGTTGAATTCACGTCGATAAAATCTCAAAAACTTATTTTCTTATTTATATAGACACCTTCTTCAAACACATTCATTTGTAGATACATCTGATATGGAAAGTAGGATAATAGTCTAGTTTAGCGGCTTTTGCTATGAAAGCCCTAAAAAATCAAATGTTAGTAAAAATACATATATGGTAACATAGCTTTTAATACAATTGAGGCGGAAGACGCTATTTTTAATGATTTGTTACTAAAAAAGCAAAAATTGGTGTTTTTGGTACTCACGACTTTAAACAGAAATTTTCGATTTGGAAATTTCCTCGTTGCTCTAGGTCCTTTACAGACGTTATCTGAGTCGCCGCCCCGTCATTGCCCATGGAAGAATCCAGGTGCGTTAGGTACGCTTCCCTGTCTGTCTTCCCGGTATTCCGGTCTTGACTGCTAAGAGTCTCATTATTATCCATTTGTGGTCAGAGAGGGTGGCTTCGGAGCTGACCCTCCATTCCACGATTGATTTGGAGATCTCTTGTGTTGCGACTAAGATGTCAATCACCGTCTGATACCGCGAGGTTACGAAAGTAGGTTCATTCCTTCGGTTGAGGATTTCGCAATTTGTCTCTAACAGGTATTCTAGTAATGCCCTACCTCTGCTGTTGCAGTCTTCGCTGCCCCAAGCCTAGTGGTGGGCATTTGCGTCACACCCTACTATGAGGTGTTTTCTCCCCTGCTCGCAGAAGTTGACCAGCTTTGCCAGCTCCTTGCTGGGGGGTGGCTCTGTGGCGTCTATTGGCAGGTAAGATGAGGCTACAATAACCTCTTCTTTGCCCTTTCCGAAGTCCAGGTGCACTTGGATAGCCGTTAGGTGGCGTCCTGAGAGTCCTGTCAGTAGGATGGCTTCTATATGAGCTTGGTTTTTCATTAGTTGCTCCAACAAAGATTTTTCTTTGGGAGGAGTTGTCGCTCCATCCACATACCCGGTTGCCTGTGCTTCAGAGTTCTTGGACAAGAGCTATTGCTGTCTGCTCAGCCTCCAGGTGACATCGTAGGAGAACAGTCACCCCCGGGAGTGGTGCAGGTTTGCCTGAACTATGGCCAAACCAGTGGTTCTAGCCATCAGGCTTGTACTGGTGGGTCGACAATCCCACCTGACTCCACTTTCACCAGAAAGTCGCGTGCAACGTCGTCGGTGCAGGTGATTCTCAGCGCTCCCGCTGCGAAGCCACAACGCATGAAAGTGAGAGCTCCCTGCGCCGTGTCCACGGCGTTAGCCACAATGTGGCCGAGCTCCTCCTTGATAAGGGTTGCCTTTTCCTCGGTGAGGGGGCAGCTTTGGTCCAAAAGGTCGACAATGACCAGCATGAGGCGGCTGGCCACTGCCTCTCTGAAGGACCGTACGGCCGAAGCAACCTTTGTCTGCCTGGCGCGCATTTACTCCCCGGCCTTCGCCCTCTTTCCAGGACGAGTCCCATGTGAGGGCGTGTTACCGGGCGAGCGTTGGCGCTTGCCGGTCACCACACCGCTTTGTGCCGGCAGGGTCTTACCCCCGCTCGTGCCCTTAGTGGCCCTGCTCGACTTAGAATTAGTTTTGATGGGAGAGGTTCTCCGTTCCGGCCTCCTTCTGCTGCAGCTGCCTCCTTGCTGCCCCCGACAGCGTCTTCTTCTTTGGAGGGTCTTTTGGTACCACTGGTCTGGCCAGATTGCCCGTAGCCCTTCCTTGCTGCTCCAAAGTTTTTGTAGTGTCCATAGATCGTTGTTTGTATTCATCCCTCGGGCTACCCACCCGCCACGGAGACCGCACTGGAGACGCTGTATCAGCGCCAGGGCTACCTGAAAGCTATAGCCCCCGGTACGAGTCCCACATGGACAGTATGAGCGGTCGTTTGCAGTACCGGCACCCCACTCCCCCGCCACACGATCCATGCTCCCTAGGGACTCACCCAGCCGGACCTCTGATGGGCCAGCACAGCCGATTGATCAAGGTGGGTTAGTCATGACCGCAGAGAATATATGCATGACCGTCCGTCTAGTGGAACTAAGGGCCAAAGAGGAGTGTTGCCGGAATTCCGGCATCCCGAAGCGAGTTCCGGAGCCGACTCAGTCACCAGGATCCTCCCGTCATCCCACGACATGGATCGCCCTGCACGGCACAAATACAGGGGTGCCATAAAGTACCTGGTACCCTTGCCGCAGCACAGACAAGGACGGCGGGTTGTTCTTGGTCGCTCCTGAGAACTACTTGCATGTTGATCCTCCCCGCCGGCGCATTCGCCGAAGAGTTCCAACGCGTCTTCCTTTCAGGAACCGTACTAGTCCAGACCGACTACGTGTATTCAGTCTAGGTATCCCCTCGCCCCAGGAGAGCCCATTTTATTGAGGTCCAGTTTGTCGAGGATACCCCTTACTAGGAAGTCTAGGGCCCTTTATTCCCAGGGGCTAAAACCTCTCCACCAGCGTCAAGGTCCTACAACCCCTTGGAGAGGGTGTTCTGTGGTAATCCGTCAGTTACAGAGAAGACTACCTCGAACACATAATTCTATATATGATTTTTTTGTGATGCTCACTTTGGGGATTGCGAGTTTAGAACGCATGCGCGAATGGGGAGGTGGTTGCTGTGTTCGGGGAGTGCGCTATTTGCGCTATTAGCTGCATTTGGCCGTTTGCGGAGACGCAATGTTTCGCTATGAAAGCGTTCGTGATGTCACAAATTGAAAGCGTGTCATTGATCACGCTATTTGCGCAATTTCTGGCGAGGTGAGGCACGAGATGCAAATAACGCTATCAGCGCTATCTTCACTCTCCGAACAGTTGACAGGTCTCCAAATTTTGATATTGTGTGAATTTTTATGTGTTCTGAGTATTATACGCCAATGGCGCCAATTGAAACTTCAATTTATAAATATAGTTAGGCTCAATAAAATATACAGAAATAAACAGTTGAGTTCTGAAAGCTTTTTCATCAACGATTGAGCAGGCAGTGAATTTTGATGAAAAGATGTCAGAGCAAGAGCTATGTTTAGTCAGTTTGCGAGATGGATTTGGAGGCATTGTAGAAGTTTACTTAAGTATTGAAGATGCGAAACGTTGTGAAACTGGTAAGCATATTATAATAAAAAGATATTTTATATTCCTAAGTACTGAGCCTGAATATTCTGAAAATATAATATTAGCAAAAAAGAAACTAAGTATAATTTCAAGAGCTCCTGAGAAATAATTTGCTATAGTTATCATCGGCCCAGAGCAAAATAGCTTATAAGGCTTATCAGAAAATTATACTCAAATTTTTGAATCAAGACTAGTTAGTTTGTTAGATAGAGCATAAATAAAATAGTAAATAATTTCTAGCAATCATCTAATTGAGTCATCATACACATATTTTATTTTTCTAGATATGGTGTTTGTGCAGTCTATAATAGACTCATCAAGAGCTGATGACAAACCTCCGAATTCTGACCAAAACCAGAATTCGAATGACAGTCTTAATAACTTATTTAGATGGTTGAATGCGGCAATTCTCTTGCTTGTGGAAGGATACCGGAAGTTAGAAGTTGACTTCGCCACCGGTAAACTCTCCCAAAAAAAGGCTGGGAGAAAATTTCTGAAATTTTATGTGAGAATGGCCATACAGTCTCAGGGCCTCAATGTTTGTCCAAACTTAATTGAATGAAAAGGTCGTATAAAACTATCAGAGACCACAATTCCAAATCTGGCAATAACCCACGCTCGTGGCCCTATTTAGAGTTAATGGAATCTCTGGTGGGTGAGCGGCCTTTCCTGCACTAGCGTCTTCCAGCTGTGGAAATATTATAACACTGATGGATGTCCAGAATAATAATAACTGTACTGAGTCACCCACAACTAGCCGTGTTCGTACCCGGAAGAGACCAACAACGGAGAAAGTTTCTTCCATTGCCAGTGCAATTCTAGAGAGTAGAAGAATTGCCGAAGAGAATAAAAATAAGAGACATAAAGAAAATTATAAGCAGAGAGCATTAATTATTGAAAAGCTGGATGCTCTTCTTGATAAGCTCTAGAATTCATGTTTATTCTATACATTTCTTATTGTTTTTAGAATCGTCGTTTAGTTTATTTGTTTTATTTTGAGTCATCTTTTCTTTGTTTTAGTAGTGTTTCTTTGTTTTATTTCTATCATAGTTTCATCTATAATAAATTTATTAATTTACTCAATATGTTTTTTATTTAATTGTTTTATTATTATTTACATGATTCTCAGTTTAATTACATTAGAGAAGAGTTATAGAAAAACGGTGATACAAAATAAATTTTATTTAAATAATATCTTCATATTGAATTATCCGTATGGTCAGATATTTCTTATCATCAATCCTTTGCAGATCATATCGCGTTTAGCAAGGGCATTTTTAACAATACCTACATCACCAATACTACGGATATCATTTTTGTCCTGTACGAGATCCACGTGCAATTCATCCCCTTGCATTGAACAGATGTTGTGAAGCTCCGGAAGCGGCCTTTGAGCAAACCAAAAGCCCTCTTAATAGCTATCCTTGCAGAAGAGTGGCAGAAATTGTATTTTTTTTGGCTCTGGGATAGATGGCCATTGTCTCGATAGGGTGTTAATAAATTTTCATGGAGTTTGTAAGCGGAATCTCCAACCAGGTGAAAATTCTCTGGAAATCTTTCCGCATTGTTCAGAAAATCTTGTATTTCGGAAAGTCGGAAGACTCGCTGGTCGTGCACTGATCCGACGTGACCTACAAGGCAGTGGATAAAATGAGCTCTATGATCACGTACTACCTGTAACAAATTTTACAAATAGGTATATATGTTTGATGCTTGATATCCATATCAGTGACTAAAAACTATACACCTAAGTACCTAAAGTTGAACTGAATGATATCCTTTTCGATTGATGTAGGATTCTGGATTCATGTGGGGCGCAGGAATATCTATGTGGGTTCCATCGATAGCACCGAGAACTTTCGAAAACGCACTTATAATTTCGAAACCTCTCCAACACGCCTCAGCACGAACTCCCGTTGGCCACCTTATAACAAACGGAGATAAATCAACCAGAGCATTAGTTACTCTTCGAACTGACATCAAAGCCCTTGCACGACTTACATCAAATTTTTCAAAGACTGATCTGAAAAACTCAGTTAATGGTACAAAATAAGTTATCATAATAAGAGACAAACTAACTTACCTATAAGAATCGGGAGTGGCCATCCACCAGATAGTTATAAGAAGTCGTTTCTCTGGACTTATCATACCTGTACCTGGGGTATTGTCGCATAAGCTTTTGTCCGATAATGTTGAGTGTGTATTCAAGTGTCTCCCTCTTCATACTGATATAAAAAAAATTAAAAAAAAGGTTTACTAATCGGTGGATGCAAACAAATAAGTTGAAATGAGAATATTGAATGATTTCAATGAAAGAAACTCACCGAAAATGTGATTTAAAATCACTATGTAACCTCCTCCGAAATTAGGTATCCTATGAATTCTGCGTCTTTTTCGACCCCTTAAACTTGGCACAATTTGCACTAGATCTTTCTCCTCAGCATCACTTTCAGAAGATGAACTAGAATCAAGAAGTTCACAAAGACAAATTGCAATTCCATTTCTACTTTTTCCGTTGACAATCTCAAATTAAAATTTAAATGGCCTATCAACTTTGGGCGGGAAAACTATTCAAAGAGCTTCGTTGCGCCATACGCTAAATGTCTCTTAAAACACCTTTCATAGCGTTTCATTCTAATAGCGCGATAGCGCGCTCCCCGAACACAGAATAAGGCTTTTCCACGTGACGTCAACGCCATTTGAACTACTGTCAAAATCAGCTGTTCTGGAGGGCAACAAATTGCAAGATTGAATTCTAAAATCGTACTTTTTACTTTATTTTAGTTATTTTTGTACAGTTTCAAAACACTCAGGTTAATAATAAGGTATTTTAACACGAATATAATTGTTTTAGAGTGATTGTATGTTTGAGAAAACTAGAGTTTGTAAGTAATTACTTTAAATGTAGGTACTCACCGAAGTTTCAATCCCTTAAATAACATTATTTTTATGTTCAATTGCCACATTTTTGTGGAGTTGTGCAAACAGTAAACGCAAAATGATTAGAAATTATTTCTATTACCATCGGAAAAATACACTAGAGGTAGATTAATTCAAGAACGTGCAGCACGTCGGCAATCTCGGATTGACATAGAGGTGATTTAACGAAAAGTAAAATCAAATGGCTAAGAATTTGTAATGACCATTTTATTTCAGGTAAATTTGTCTTAATATGCATTTTTTCATTGCATATATAATGTGTTTCATGTATTACAATCAATTTAAATAAATATAGTTGTTACCATTACTTATATAAAGTAGCCGGAGAGAGAGGTATACTAAGGCAAAAGAACGTGTGAAAAAGAAGGATCATAGTTCTAGGATTCAATTTATATTATATTTATTTTTCATTATACACAGAATATATGAGAATTCCCTTTTTGTTTCCTACAATTTATGCACGGATTCATCGAAACTGAATGCAATATGCAATTGTATTTTTATTTGTATATAATCAAGGTGGTGGGGTAGTTAGCTTTAGAGCTTAATTAGCTTTGTAATCTCCATATTTTCATCTGAAAAGAATAGAAATCTGGTGGCAGTCGTATTTGTTGCGTTAATATATTTTTATTATATTCATATTTTCTGAAGATATCTTCTTTTGTCTTCAAAATTCAGTCTTTCAAAGTATCTACTTCCATTAGACATCTGAAATAGAAACATTTTTTAAAAGTATTCTCATCTTACTGTAGGTATATAATTTTATTGTATTTTGTCAATAAAACAAAAAATAATCTGTTTTTAATTATAAACAGAATCTATATGACCATTTAAATGATTATTCTGTCTTTAGAGGTATTTCAAGATAGAAATGCAACCAAGTTTTGTAAATGCAACAAATTATAATTCGCAAAATAAAATGCTTAATCTTAATTATTTCTACTCAAATTTTAAATGCTTACCTTCAGGATTACTTGAATTAACAATTTTAAGGTTTTGTTGTAAATATACAGCAGTAAAATCTTCAAAATTGTCTTGAAAACTAACAAAACTTACAATGGAGTTTTATTTCAAAGTGGCTTTGTTGACCTCCAGAACAGCTGTTTGCGGCCATATTTGTGACGTCGGTGGAAAAGCTCTATTGGAGTCACATAATAAGTGCTTTCCAAGTAACTACGCGAGTAGTTCCAAGCTACTCCAGACGCCCAAACAAATGTTCCAGGCAATTTTTTCAACTACTCTAAAATTACCTTCCCCTGCCTCCTGAAGTACCTACCTAAATTTAGGAACATCAAGTTCTGAGTGGAGCGGATTTCAAAATGTGAGGTTAAATTCGATTGTTTTGGCAATGACAGTTCGAGGTTTTAGCGGCATATACACTGATACTGGACCGAAAATGGAAGAAGATTCCAAAATAGTGGAATTATATGACCCTAGTAATGACAAAACATACACCCTAAAAGTTTCAGATGCAGATTATCAAAGAGCTTTAATAGGTGAGTTTACTGAAATCATGAATTTTAGTAATACCTAATGCCCACTGATTTTTTAGATTTATCTTTTGCCCAAAATTTGTTGAATTCGGCAATATTTGATCATGAAATTAATTCGAACGAAGATACAACTGCTAATCTAGGTGATCCTATGGCTTTAGATGATGATCTGGGAAATTTGGATGACGATTCTGTATCAGCTAATGAAGGTGAAGGAGTGCCTGATTCAGTTGTTTTAGCATCACCTGATTCTCGGAATTGCTGGTCGTATGATGCCACTGTGAGTTTAATTAACTCGATGGAAACACATTTTGAAGATCTAAATCATGCATTAAAACGAAAACATGTGTATTCAAATATTTCAAATGATATTTTAAGTGCGGGACACAAGTTTGATGCAGATGCTAGTAAAACAAAATGGAAAACCTTGGTTAGAAGCTATAAGAATACTAAGGACCATAAAAACAAAACTGGAAGAGGTCCTAGCCGCTTCTTATTTTTTGATTTGATGGATAATATATTAGGGGACAAACCTTGCAATAAATGTGACCATACGTTAGAATCTAGTAAAATACCAAGAAACCTGCTAGTATCTTCAGACGATTTGTCAGAAGCTAGTTCTTCTGCGATACAATTTAAACCAGAAACTATAGAGAAACAAGAACTTAGAAAAGGTAAAAAGAGTAAAGTGATATTAAAAAAGACCAGGGAACAAGATCAGAAGGAGAAAAGACATAAAGAACGCATGGAAATTGAAAAAAGAAAGATTGATTTAGAAGAACGTAAGGTAGCATTGTTGGAACAATTATTGAACAAGAAATAATAATTATGACGCATTTGTTTAGAATATTTTGTTACTTTGTATTTTAGAGAGATATTTTATTTTTTTAAGTTTGTTACTGCTTTATTAAAAAGTCTATTTTTATTTGTGAAGAGAGATATTTATTTTTGTATTATCAATATATAACGTTACAATAAATGCTTAAATACATTTTCCATTTATTTAATGCAACATTTCAAAATTACTGGACATTGAACAGCTGATTAAATAGTTGTTGTCTTCTTGAATTATTCTCATTCCTAAAATGTACAATATCGCCTTGCAAATCATTTGTAATATCTGGTATCTGTATAACAGTATCATCATATTCTTTTATACAAATATTATGTAGAATGCAGCATGCCATTATACATTTAACACAAAATTTTATAGAAAAATTATCTAAATGAAATAAGCGCCTAAATCTTCCTTTCAGTAAACCATATGCATGTTCAATAACAATTCTTGTTGCAGAGTGTTTATAATTAAATAATCTTTGTAAACGTGTCAAAGCACCATTGTCTTTATATGGTGTCACTAGCCAATTTGTGCATGGATATGCAGAATCCCCCAAAAGAAAATGTGTACCGAAGAAATTTGGATCCTGTGCTTTGCTAAATATGGCCGACTTTCTTAACAGGCGGGCATCATGAATTGATCCCGGCTCTCCACAATAGACATCAATAAACATCTTTCTATTATCAGTAATTCCCTGTATTAATAAGCTGTGAAACCCTTTTCTATTATAATACGATTCTTGATTACTTAATGGTTTACGAATTTGCACGTGGCACCCATCAATGGCTCCAATTACGTTTTGGATACCTTGCTTTTTTCTAAATTCATCAGAAATATATGGGAGTTCTCTTGGTCCTGGCCATTTTATGTACTCTTCTGCCAATGTTAAAATAAAATTTATAACTTTATTTATACAACGATGGGCTGAACTTAATGATACATTGAAACGGTCTGCGGTTTGCCTAAAGGTCTCTGTGTTTGCAAAGTACCACATACTTAGTAAAAATGTTTTTTCACTAGTAATAATGGCTTCACCATTTGGTTGATTGACAATTATTCCACTTTGCTCTAAACGATCTGTAACAAATCTCTGAATGGAATATTTCTTTTAAACATATTAATCATTGTTACCTATTAATCGGTATATTAAATTACGATTCATACGAAAATGGGATTGAAATGTCTTATCACTATAAGCTATAACAGTATTTTCAACAAATAATGTACATTTTACTATTTTTTCTCGTGGTTTTCTTTCTTCATCAGAATCATCTGATGAAGACAAACAATTATTATAGTCTTTATCCCATATTGAAGAAACAAGCATATCCTAAAATAAGGAATAAAAAATTATATTAATGCTGATATTAAAAATTAAAACATACATGGATTATATAACGTTCCATTTTAAACCAAGAAATCTTCAATTTAAATAAAACAATCGGCACTGTCACTGTAAGTAGAAATTAAGATAGGTTATGTTGTTACACGACTATAACATTCATAAAAGAATTGCTTCCAAGTAAGAACTGCATAGGAGCAGTTCATTTTTGTGTTAACTAATACATTTTACTCTCGCCTGGAAAATCTTGATTGTATGCCACATATGGTATCCATGGTAACAAAATAGGGACATGTCCCTTCTCTAAGAAGCTATTTAAACAGGTGATATAATACCTGAGGAGGGGGTGACGCTGTGAACGACGGCAGGGTCGTGGCCTAAAAATCGGGTTTACGCATAACGAAAGTGCGCACCTCCATGTGTCTTCTTTGTCTCCGTATCTATATATTTTATCTATGTTCTCTGTCTCCTGTCTCTGTGAAGTGAAATAGTGAAATTCAAATAAGGTTAGATAATTGAGCTTTTAGAATGCGTGAAGATCAACAGAAGCTTTTAGAAAATTACATTCCTCATTGTCTATTGATGATTGCTTGTAAAACATGCTATATTTGAAACTTGATGCTTGAGTGTACATGAAACAAGGCGCGCTGAACTGCAATATAAAACGGCCTCCAGAAAAAAAATTATCATTTGAAATGTGGTAGAGCGGCGATTATGCGAAATATGAACAGATAGCAAATGACCTCCTCGTATTATAATATAGGTATGAAAATCGTTTGGATAGCATAACGCATAAGAATTATTATAGTGATAAGATCTGCTTTAATTATCTATTCTCATAAAAGTAAAATCGTTGTATAGGGTATTGAATTGGTAGTAATATTTAAGTAGTGTTTCTTGTCTTTATGGAATTCCGAATTAAAAAAACGATCCAAATGTATTTATTGTGCATTTCATAATAGGTGCTAAACTCGTATTGTAGTTCTCGCTCAATTTGCACTTAATATCTTTCTCTTTGAACTGTCTCTCAATATTATTATAGAATAATTTGGATCAAAGCATCTGTCCTCGATATGCAGATCTCAAATAAATATTTTTTTCATAGCTGCTCTATCTTTTTTGACATATTTGAAATGATGATCGCAGCATCAAACCACGTAAGATATTTTTGAGAATTCTGCAGTTAACTATTAACTATTCATTACTCTAAACAAAAATACTGATATGAAGAAGATTCTCTTAAACAAAATGCCATTGGTTCTACTGTTGTATTTCACCGACTTGTAAAAACATTATCCAATGCAACAAACGTGAGCCATAATATAAAGTTGAAAACTAATAAACACTAATAAACACCGAAACGTCAAACAATAAGATTTTCCTTGACATGAATTTGAATTTAAAAATACATCAAAGGCAAATGACACGTGCGCACTAACGTAGCGCGCATACCCGATTTTAATAGGCCACGACCCTGCCGTCGTTTGCGGAGTCAGAGCGTCACATGTTTTTGTATAGACAGTTGAATCTCCTGTCTACAGAGCTTGTTACCCTTCTCTTACTAAAGTTCATGACGCATGCGCATATCGCCAGCGATCCCCAGGTCTTTGGCTTCATTTTTGCGTAATTTTTTCCACAATGCTAGCGGTATAGAAGTTTAAGTATATGACCTCGAACCTCCAAGTCATGAACAAATATAGGGAGGACGAGTAACACGAGTAGTGGGAGTAGCACAAAAAATATTGGGTTATCGTATGTCATTTCGGTGTGTTGCGCAAAATCACGCCAGTGTTGCCAGATAGTCCATATCGCCTCTCCCTATATACATTTCATTTCTCCCAAGAAAAACCCCATATTATGCCATCTAGCGATAAAAATTGCCTACGTGCAACGAGCGTGGAAATATTAAACTAGTTCACTTGAATAATGCATATTTTTGTCAAGTTATGACGATTTTCTGCATGTCCCCAACTTAAAATCTTCGACATCTCTTTCCGGTTTTATCACGCGGTGTTAATTTGACACCGAGTAGAGAGTAGATATTACAAGTTTCAACGTTGTGCACGCAGGTGGTCGATGACAATATCCTCGTGCTGGACACCTTATTTCTTGAAGAAATGAAGCGAAATGGAGATCAATATTCATGATACTTTTTTCATCACATTTCTAGTCTTCAAGTGAACCAAATACATACAGCCTTATTCTTAAACAACTTTAAGTTCGACACTAGCTTAGTATAATACTAATACTGTCACGTTTGATATTCGTTACTATAGTAACTAACAAGCACACTAAGCTAGTGTCGAACTAAAGTTGTTTATGAATAAAGCTGATAGTTTTGAATTATTTATGTAAATAATCGTAGACTATTCTTGTTCATACGTGCAATATATGATTGTTGCAAAGTCTTGGAGTTCATTATTTCACTGACTTCTTTTAATTACAAATTAAATTTGAAATTTTGCAATTTTGAAAAACCCCTGATAAAATCCCTAAGAAATGTATCTCCCTTTTCTCACCCTAAACAAGTTGAAATACACCTGAATTAAGGGAGAAATCCCCTAACCTGGCAACACTGAATCACGCAGCGCATCCTATGGGCGAAGGAATCTTAAATACAATAAGGGTGTTCGAGCAGTAGTTTGGACCAGTTTCCAACTGTGTTCCGTGATTGTGGAGCATGCGCATATTAATTTCCGTCTTCTTAAAATTAAAATGCGCATGCCTCTGACGGTTTGAGTTTGGTTTGAAATCCTGCTCGAACACCCTTAATGTCATTCAGTGAAATACTGCGTAGCATACCAAATTGACAACTTATCACGGGACATTATTTCAGCCACTTCTGCTCATAGAACAGGATACAGAGTTAGTGATTCTCCTTTTATATAGTCTTGCTCTAAGTCAAGAAATATAGGGAGGACTAGGAACACGAGTAGTGGGAGTAGCACAAAAAACATAGGGTTATCGTATGTCATTTCGGTGGGTAGCGTGAAATCACGCAGCGCATCCTTATGTAGTATGGGCGAAGAAAGCTTAAATACAACAATAGACACTCAGTGAAATACTCCGCAACATCCCAAATTGACCACTTATCACGGGACTTTATTTCTGTCACTTCTGCTTATAGAACAGGATACAGAGTTAGTCATCCTCCCTCTATATATTCTTGTTCCAAGTCCCAAGTCAGTTGTCAGTTCCTAACCCTAGCCCTAACCTAACCTATTTACTATTTACTCTATGAGCCAGAGGCCAGAGAGTAGAGAGCCAGTTGCCTATTTACCCTAAGCGCAGCAGTTGCTAGATACCTATTGTGGATTCCGGAGTCCTGGTGTCAGTATAAACGCAACATCTTTTATCTATGGTGTGGTGTGCAAAGTTAAACACATTTGATATAGGTATGTTTAGTTTAGACCTTCATTATGATGAAAATTAGACTTTATTATGATGAAAATGACCCTGAAATAATGTTGCCTATCCAGACATTCTTATTTTTTATTCTAGAATCTCAGGCTGTTGCCCTGATTAGCTTTTGTGAATTGATCATTCACTTTTCCCAAGCGATGAGATGAATGATTTTAAGCCAAAATTTGTGAAGCCCCAAGAAACTTCCAGCTACTTGGAGAAAAACGAATTTAATGGACTAGAAGTATCTGATTTCATTTATAATAAACATCTATATCAATCAATAAATTCGCAAAGACAAAAATTACCTATCTTCAACTGCAGAAATCATTTACTATATCTGCTTGAGAAACATCAGGTTATAATTCTTGTTGGAGAAACTGGTTGTGGAAAGAGCACTCAAATACCACAGGTAGGTCATACAATCAAGTATTTACATTTGTCCCACTCGTGCTATTATTCCTGAAATGTTTTGCCTTCATAAAAGTAACTTTTAAATATACACATATCGTCTAGATAAGATGACTTTCCACCTGAAATCAAGCTTACGGGGAGAATTGGTTCACAATTTTTGTATATTGAAGCTTAAATATTTTTTTTATCTTCAAAACATCATTCTAAATTTTTCTTACTAATTTTAGGTGTAAAACAGTAATGCTACGTCATTCTGGAAATATTTGCACCGCCTCCAGTAAACATAATCATCCTATCAAAAACTTGCGACTTTGTTAGTGACTTTTATTAAGACTGATTATACTAATTATAACGTGGCCTAGTATCAAATGTTATATGACAAAAATGATGTTTCCTGCTTCACAAATAAGTAAATTACTTCTAGGTTTGCTTATACTTTTATTAATTTTCTATTTGTTTATGGATTTTAACCTATATATACGAATTCACAATTATCCTCTCACACATGAAGACAATAACACTAACTATGATGAAGTAACTTGGGTTAGTTGTGATATTAATCCAATTTGCGATGTCACTGTGAAAGCTATGCTTCTGGATCATACAAATTATTACGTATTTGCTCCATTGGTTAAAATAGTTGATGACGTTATTCATATAAGTGATATTAAATGGATAACCCCAAATTCCATTAGTTTTTTTCACATATTTGTGGCTATTCTAAGTGCTAAATGTGTATCCAGCAATAATATTGCTTCTCGACGAATTGGAGTAATTCTTTTTGAACTACGGACATGGTTGGATGATTTAGATGGGCACGTAGCAAGGGTTCGTAAACATATTAAAGGTGAGCATTCGGAAGTCGGTACTTCCGGTTATTACATTGACGGATTATGCGATGCTGCCGGTTGTACGGCTTTAATGATTGGGATATTTATCTACTTGAAGAATAATCCTCCACGAAGGGGTTACATTCAGTTACCAACGGCCGTGGATAACAAAGATACAGGCATTGTCTATAGTTTGAAAGTGACTACAAAAAAAGTGGTTAGAAAATGTTGCTTCTTTTCATTGCAACTTATATTCAACTCTGCTGCTTGGAATCGATATATCGCTATCTACCAGGATTTACTAGAGCGTACCGATGTTACTTCAGAACAAGCTATCAGACAGCAAGCTGTTATAACAAATGATTTTTTCTTCCTTGTTACATTTCTATGGAGAGTTATTAATGTACATAATTTAACGCACATGCTATTACTATCGATATTTTGTGATAAGCTTTGGGAGTTTTTAAAAACTATACAATATTTGGGTTATGGAATATTATTATTGATTATATGCGTGACTGAAGGTAATATTATGGACGTAAAACGGGTGATATACCATAGAATAGCCACTTAATTTGTAATTCTTATATTGGAAATCTAGGATCCGATAAATAGCTCAATGACGGTATGAACAGCTTTTCTATAAATCAAATAGAAACTAGCTATTTATTGAAATGGAAAAACCGAGTCACATTCACATAACATGTAATTGCATCTAAGTATATATATTTTCTTTGGTCAGTTAGTTTTGTTGCTTTGAGAATATAATTTTCGAAAAACTGTCAGTTCTGATCATAGACAACAGAATTGCTTGTCCGCCGAAGTAATTTTTATATCCTGCACAATAATATCTTCGAAATACTATCCAATTCTTATCAATGCGGTTTTATCAAGTCCATAAGGTGTTATTGTTGATAATTAATAATACCTTGCTCAGATTTGACTTCTCTATCTTCCTTTTGATGCATGATAATTCAACCTTTACATCATACAAACAAATAATGGCTGATTCCATAGCGTTATCTATTTTTTATACAAGCTGTGTGTTAAATCTATTTTTTTTTGAATCGGCTGTTGCTCTTTGGAAAATAATTTGAACAATTTCGAACAAATTTATCGTGAATCGATTATTTTATTGTGATTTTACTATTAACTATCGTTACATTGTGAAGAAATGCATACATTACACATATATAATAATTATTTTATTCTTTAGAGGATCTTGCAATACTCATTGCAAAGCACCTAAATTTGAAACATGTGTGCCAATGTTGGGATCATAAAATAACAATTATTAAGTTGCTTTTTCTCCTCGTTCCTAAATATCTAATCTATTATATATATAGGGTGATTCACGGTCGATGGTACCTTACACGTTTAAGGAAAACTATTCGTAGGATCTTTCTGAAAATTGTATTATGTTGATTATACCTAGAGATCTATCGACTGAAAATATTTTCAGAATTGCGGCGTTGCCACTTATATCAAAAAGTATTAACAACTTTGATTTTTCAAATGAGACACCCTATATATTACCAATTTATTAAATTCTCTATCGCCATCTGGTTAGTTTTTCATAAGATACCCATACCTATCTTTAACAATTTCCAGTGAATTAATTAATTTTCTTTTGTTTTGTTTGTTTTGTTCAAAACAGCCCCAATCAATAGCCCATTACTCTGAATTTTAGAATTGTGAAACGATGAAATTGCAGTAATAGCTTTAGAAAAACTCCTTTCTTAGTTATTATTGAAGATTTTATTTTATGTTATACAGGGTCGCTCAAAATTCTTGATCTTTCCATCAGATCTATAAAGACCCAAAAATGCGTTTTTTCAAATGGAACACCCTATATTTTATTATTTTTTCAGAAAGAGAATCAAAATACCTTTGAAATGATATGTCATGTTCCTATACCTAAATGGTCAGGTTTTCAAAATATAAGCAACTATCTATTAAGGTGAATTATTTCTAACATTTTTATAGTAGGTATTTGCTGGTTACCATGGTGATAAAATACAATTATTATTTAACAAACATTATTTGAGGTATTCCTTAAAATAATTTACCCGAAACGCAAAGATTTGAAGAAAAAAGTGTATTTAACACCAGTACAAAGTAAAGATGAACTCCGCCATGGCGTAATTAAATGCATTGATGAGATAGATGCATTTAAAATAAGAAAAGCTATTTTATTGGTGGAGAAACGTATTCTTTATTGTTTGGAAAGAAACGGTTGTCATTTTAAGAATGTATTATAAATGTTTAATTATTTATATTTCTTCACTAATTATTATTATTAAAACCTCTGTCCTTATCACTTGGTTATTGATTAATTATTAGATATTATACTGTTTTATAAAGTCTTTTGTGTAACTAATCTAACAAAATATCTCAAAATACATATATATATATATATATATATATATATATATATATATATATATATATATATATATATATATATATATATATATATATATATATATATATATATATATATATATATATATGTATCCTGCATTAAACATTCTGGATGTTTTTGCAATAATTTGATCACATTATCTATGAAGAATGAACAACACAACAAACACTTATTCTTCCTTACGATTACTTGTGAAACTTTCCATCACCATGGTAACCAGCAAATACCTAATATAAAATGCTAGAAATAATTCACTTCAATAAATAGTTGCTTATATTTTGAAAACCTGATCATTTTGGTATAGGAACATGATATATCATTTCAAAGGTATTTTGATTCTCTATCTGAATAAATGATAAAATATAGGGTGTTCTAATTAAAAAAAACACATTTTTGAGTCTTTATATATATCTGATGGTAAAATCAAGAATTTTGAGCGACCCCGTATAACATAAAAAGAAAATCTTCAATAATAAATAAGAAAGAAGTCTTTCTAAAGCTATTACTGGAATTTCATCGTTTCACAATTCTAAAATTCAGAGTAATGGGCTATTGATTGGGGCTCTGTTTTGAACAAAACAAAAGAAAATTAATTAATTCACTGGAAACTGTTAGAGATAGGTATGGGCATCTTATGAAAAAATAACCAGAAGGCGATAGAGAATCTAATAAATTGATAATATATAGGGTGTCTCATTTGAAAAATCAATGTTGTTAATACTTTTTGATATAAGTGGCAACGTCGCAAGGCTGAAAATATTTTCAGTCGATAGATCTCTAGGTATACATAATACAATTTTCAGAACGATCCTACGAATAGTTTTCCTTAAACGTCTAAGGTACCATCGACCGTGAATCACCCTGTATATAAAAATGAATAGCCAAATGCGTTGCCAAGCGCAAAACTCTAGAACGGCTCGACCAATTCGGTAATTTTTGTTTTAATATTTTCGTTAAGGTATAAAGAAGGTTCTGACGGAGAGAAAAGTCGTAAAAATTGCGAGGAAAATAGTGAAAACACCACTTTTCCCATACGCTTTTTTAGTGTGGTGTCAGATATATCATACACGTCAAGAACCATTATCAAAAGAACACTTATATTATCTGGAACAATGAGCCTTTCTCCTAAGAAGAGTGTGGCCTTTCGCTACGAGAGGGCAGTACTTCTGGTTGGGACAGGGACAAATATTAAATCTACTCCATCTAACACTGTGGAAATATAGGTGATAAAAGTAAATTATTTAAAATAATCAAGCAAGTAAAAATTAGCGTGTACCATAAAGCATCATTGAAGTGTACAAAAGCTGGAAGTAATTTTTGTAGGTAATCGTCATTTAAAGTTGAGATAATAAATTAATAATTAAAGTGATTACTCTGAAATTCGTTTTATTTATTCATTTTTTCTAGTGAACTGCACATGGCAAATAACCAACATGATTATTCATTTCAAATTTCATATATCTCTACAATTATTATTGCTACGGCAGCAACGCGCCGGGTACTGCTAGTTAATAATAAAATTGACTGATGCTAAGACTATTCTTAACCGATTTTCCAAAAGGAAGAGGAATAAATTTCGATTGATTTTTTTATATTTGTCACGTGTTTTGCATAGTAAGGAGAAGACTGTTGAGAGATGATCCCATATTGATCTTTTTGAATATAACCTTTCTACAAAAAGAGTTGAGGGGACATTTTTTGTGAATATTGAAAATTCTGTGTGACAGGACTAATGAAAAGATTTTCGATAAATAATAAAAAATCATCCAACGCATTCTGAGTTTGTGCACTAGTGCAAGATTGTTGCAACAATATTTTGAAAGCATTGAGTAGAAGTTAACGTCCAACGATATTTAGGACTGTAAAGTATGAAATAGATAACTTTTTACAAAAACTAGAGCCGACGCTCTTAGATGTTGCACTGAAAAATTCAAAATAATGCAAATTCTATGGGCACTTTACTTTTGGATTTGGTGCCAAAAGTTTTCAATCTACCTATAAACTGCACAACTTCAAAAGTACCTACTTTTACCAAAATAATTCATATTAGTTTGTATTTTCCAGTGCACCATTTAATAAAATAGGACCTAGATGATATGCAACTGGAAGTAGGTGGATATGCGATTGCTTGATCTCAACAATATGTTTGCTTACAGACATACGCTACTATGTTGTCTCTTTTTGGACTAGTAATACTTCACAGAGAAAAATTTTGATGAGGAACTCTCATAGCAGTTTTCACCCATTTTTTTTACGACGGCTCTTTTTATATATGTAGTTCCCTTAAAATAAGAAAAAAATATTTTTATTTATGTTTTATCGGATGATTCTTCTATTCTACTTGACGATTACTTTCGATTAAGCAATTCAACATCTTATTTACTTTTTATTGATTCGCTCTCTTCTCTGTCTGATTATTTATTTTTGGGTACAAATTATTTTGTAATCGATCTTGAACTGACTTCTTGATTATCTAGAATTGAAACCAGAGAAGAGAGACAGACGTTTGTTGAAATTTGAAACATAGCTCTGAAATGGATGACAGTATTAACGAGACTTAATGGCAGAAAACAGTTATTTTTCGTTCATTTTACCAACTTTCAAAAAATATAAAATAACAGAATGAGAATGCTTGTTATGCATCACTTATTATTGTTGTATCCGCCCAACTTGTTTTCGTTTTAAATTTGAAAATCGTAGTTTTTTTATTTTTTTAACCGATTAATTATTTTGCATCATGACTAAAAACTTATTAAGCAGGTGAAACAAACTTTCCTTCATTACTACTGGAATTAATCCAAATAAATACATAATACTGATTTGCCGGAGACATTATTTTATTTTATTGAATCCTACAATTTTATGCAATTTATAAGGACCATGTACTATTTTTATTATATTGAAACATCTTTCTTGTATTTTAATAATTACAATAACAATTAATTCGCCTTATTTGCTGTGATTTACAATAGACATAGTTTAGTTATATACTTTTTATACATGTATATTTTGACTTTAATTTGAAGATATCACTGTGTAAATACTAACGGTTCATTTTATGTATCTTTAATGCTTTTTTATAGACGTTCTATTTTTTGTTCTTAGTATTTTAAGGTTTAAAATGTTTATGGAATTGTGAGAATCCAACTTAATATTTTTTAATAAATTTGAAGCAATGTCTTGAAATAATTACAATCGACAAACTGCAAACATATTTTGGAAAACAAAATTTTATCTGTGAACTTTATACTTATCGCAATCAATAAAGATAAATTATGCCTACACCTGGGGAACCTATTTTAATAACAGATTGAGCTGAATAATAGGAAGTTGGTTGTAATTGTTCCGCTATGAAAATAAGTTGCCAAAAGAAATTAGTGATATATATTTATACAATTTACCCTTAAGCTCACTAGTCTTTTGGAGAGGCTTTTTTTGTTAATCATATTTATTTATAAGCTATCTGTATTTTTCTTATACTACTTTATAATTTTTTATATTATCGATATTGGATTTTAATTGAAAATTGATTTTATTGTAGTATCTACCTTCTTTAGTTTTATATTTTACCTATGATCTACATCACCAATTATTGTTAAGAAAATATGAATGATGTTTTGAAAATAAATATGGCTTTGTTTAATGGTTTTATTTTGATTATTACTTAAAATTAAAAAGATGCATAATTTTTATCAGTAATAATTCAAATATGTTTTGTAAGTATTTATATTTATAATCGTCACAATTTTATTAAGTTATCTATCGATATCGAAAGATATCATTTGTTTACGTCCTGTGGGAAAGTATATCAACGTCGTTTCTTATCAAATTCCAATGCCAATCAAATTATCTGCAGACTCAATTTGTAATATAGAGTTTGTGTTTTTTCAGGTCCTCTACGATATCATTTTTGCGTTTTATGGTAGTATTTATTTACATTGTTGATGATATGATGATAATGTTTCTCAATATCAGTAATTTTTTCTATGATATATTTTATCACTCTTAGACCACTATCAATAAAGTACCTAAATATTCTCAGGGCATTGTACCAACCATATGTAGAAAATAGACAGAATCTGCATGTCATTCAAATTGCATAAGTGTTCTTGAGGTAAAAGCAAATAACTTGAAAGTAATTACCATCGAATTTATTAAGTGACAAACAACTGAGCCACAGAGTTAATTACGGTTTTGAATCTGAAAATAATAATTTTCAAACTATGAAAATAAGACAATATCCTATTGTTCTTGCCGACTATGTAGACATCTACCATAACTTTTTTTAGTTTTTTTATTTTGTAGTCCCGAATTTGGGGCGAGTATCATACAGACATATAGAATTAGGGTTTCATTTTACCTTTTTGGTAGAAAGCCTAAATGATTGGTATCATTTATTTAAATAAAGAATCTTATTCGTATTTCCCATGATATTTTCATAATTCAAAAACTATCTTTGACGAATTTCCCCAACGGAGTGGCTATAACAATTTGAAATATGATTTTTTTATGTTCCCTTTCGCTATTTTTAGAACCGACTTAAATAAAAAAGAAACTGCGAGTGGAACTCGCGTGCAGAGGGTTCCGTACGTTTATATTTTTTAAAATCTGACCCAAATTTGTTAATTTTGAGTGATATACCATGTCATTTTAATATTATGGACTTCTCATAGGTTTTTAAGATCTTCACAGCAAGGCCTTTCATTTGATACGTCAAGCGATGCAGTTTTCAAATTATTTTTTTTTATTCTCCTTCTTCCCCCTAATATACCCCCCATATACAGATTTCATCTATTGATGTCAAGCGTTTGGGTCACAGTAATTTATATCTGTACAAAATTTCAACTAAATCGGTCTAGTAGATTCGGAGATAATTGACTGTGAACGACGGAAAGACGGACACACGAGTGATCCTATAAGTGTTCCGTTTTTTTTTCGGACGTACGGATCCCTAATAAATACATAATATTATTTCTACTAGAGGTGGTACTGTCGAAATACATTTTATAATTAAAATACAAAACAACAGTATTCACTCCGAAAATACTACTTAATAACAAAAAGTACTTAAACATAAATTCTGTAAGCCTTTCCTGTGTCATATTATTTCTTAAGTAATTTTTAATAATTTTTAATTTACTGAAAATAAAATAAACTTTTATATTTACCATAAAAAATACACTATACAGTTCTGATTACAAAAAATCTATTAAAAAACTTTTTCAATAATTTCTAATTTGTCCTCACACTCATAGACTTATTACGATCAAAACTAAATGAACAAATTAAAAGGAGAATGGTTTCTCTCATTCTCCCTTTTATATACTGGTAAGCTCGCAGAAAAAATGCTTCCTATTGCCAATGCCGTATGCCGCATCCCTTTAATTTTGCTAAAATAAATATTAAGTTTAATTTACAAAGGGGACCGCCAAAATAAAGTTTTCAATTTTTCCTATCTTTGACCATTGATCTACTAGCCGCGTGCCGTCATGAACACGCCGACGTCATCGCCAGTGCGGCTGATAAGCAAAAAAACTATTTCTTCTGCCACGAATTTTGCTATCAAATGAGAAATGTATGTAAAGAGTAGACAATAATGGACCGATACATTTTGCACTACACATATTTCTTGAACTATGTGATCGGACAAATGGGATTTGGGTATTTAGATTTGTCAATAAGTATTTAAAATTCAGAATATTTATTCGAATTATGATAAGTAGTTTTATTTTAAGAAATACGTAAAAAATGTTCTTGACTGGTAAACGTTGAAGCGGTCTGCGGCCGTCCCGTTTTTATGGCCGCCCGCGTGCATTGCACGCGCTGCCACCTGCTAGGATCGGGCCTGCGCGCACGTACTTTGATTTTGATGATTTTTTATTCATTTGGGGCAATATATATCAAAAATTGGAAATATGAGATGACAGAATCAAGGATACGACGATATCCGGAAACGTTTGAATTGATTTTTTTAATAGAGTTACGGTTTTCGAGTTACAGAGATGTTAAAATCTCAAAAAGGCTTAATTTCGCTATGTGGAGGGGAAAATTTCTTTCGAAAATTGAAAATCTGAGGCAACTAAATTGAAGACCAGATTATTTGTAGCAAAATTTATATCATTTTTTCCGTAGAGTTACAGCGGTGTTAAAACGATTTACTCGACGATGTTTTTAGATTTCTGAATAATAACAAGTACAAGCAAAGAAAAGAATATACATAGGTAAATGGTATAAGTGAACTTTCAATGATATTCGTGACTAATGTTACAATCAAAAGTGTGAAAATAAATATTTTTTACAAAAAAATTGGATCTACGTTATTAGTTGGTGCACTGAAAAATACAAAATAATATTAGTTCTATTGGTGCTGTGAAGTTGGTGCCAGAAAATTTCAATCTAACTGCAATTTCCCAACTTCAAAAGTACCAACACCAATAGAATTATTATTATTTTGTATTTTTCAATGCACCAACTAATAAAGTCGCTGCATTTTTGTTAAAAAATATTCATTTCACGGTTGTGACTGTGACATAAGTCATGGAAATCGTTGAACGTTCACTAATACAAAAGAAGATAGTACTTATCCTATTATCCATGTATATTCTTTGCTTGTACTTGTAATTATTCATTGATCTCAAAACATGGCGGCGGAAATACACATATTTCAAACTTCACCACTGCTGTAATTAGAAAAACTTAACTTCATTGGATAAATTTCCTGTTTAACTGTTGCTACAAATAATCTATTCCTTAATTTGGCCATGCCATATTTTCCTCCACATGCGGAAATACATAAATAAAAGACTTTACCATTGCTGTAACTCGAAAACCGTAACTCTTGTGAAAAAATGTTCAATTTAAACCTGTATTGTCTCATCTATAATTCTGCCGTCTCGGATTTTTGATTTTTGAGACAAATTGCCCCCTACACCCTGTTCGGGGGCAGTTTTTGAAAGGAAGGCAAATTTGGGATTTGAATTTTTCTAGATATGAGACCATTTCTCAATTCTCCTCTTTCAAATAAATCAAAAATCATTAAAATCGGAGTACTTTTACTATACACAGCGCGCGCACAAACTAAAAAAAAAGCAGGAAGTCGATTTGTATACCACCTCCGTTTGGGCCTATAAAGTAAGTTTCAATGATTTTGAAGATTTCTCCAGCTTGGGTTCTGAATTTATTCCGCCAGATTATTTAAGTACCTCTTTGGATATATATGAAAGAATTTTACTTAAAGTTGAGAAAACTTATTCAAAAAGTGATAACCTTATATCAGAAAATAAGGTAAAATAAACTATAGCAAGGAAATATTATTAAAAACAGACTAAATATTTTTGTATACAATTGCTTTTGAAACATTTAATCCTTTATTATTTTGTATGTAACCTAGGTAGCTGTTTGTATATTCACTCAAGTTTTATATTTAGTTAGAATTATCTCAGCAAACCGTAAATAACTCTATATTTATTTTGTAAAAATCTGATTTCATTCAATGCATCAAGTAAAGAAAACAAAATGTTTTACTTAGTTTAAATAACTTTCAAACGGATCATTCTCAGATTCTTTTAGTTATAATTTTAATCCATTGCGTGTTTTTATCTATACTGTCCCTCTCGTCCTATAGAAAAATATAGTAAATTTGATTTAAGAAAAGACTGATACAGAATAAAAACTTTTGTAAATAATTGTCTTGGATACGTTTAAATTTTTATAATAATTTAATTCTAACTACTTCTACGCATATCCTCTACCTATTATTTGATATTCCTTTCACAAAAAGAGTGTCATTATTTTCAATATTATGTTTGCTGAACCATCAAATGTTTGATTTGGTTCTATAATATTGAAACTCTAGAATTACTTTAAAATACTTTTTCTCTAACTATTAATATTTTTGCTTCGCTCTTCTTTCGTTCTCAAGTTTTCATGTATTGGCGAATCCAATTACCCACCACGTGGGAGGGCGCCACTGTAGACAGGTAATGTTTGTCGAAAAGAACGGCTGACTATGCCAGCTTTATGAGAGTACGTTATCGTGAGATGTTTGATCTGTGTTTGTGGACAATTAATGTGTTTTGGAATAAAAATAGTCTTTTGTTATTATTATAATATAAGGATTCATTACTGTAAAGTAAGTACTGTGCATCCCATTTTGGTTGAGAAAGCCAGGTATCTCGGTTGTTGTTGAAGATAGAACCTTGCGGTTTTTGCGTTCCTGTGTCACTTTTTTGTGAAACTCATGAAGGCCTGAACAGATTTTGTCTAACTTCTTTTGTTCATAAGTTACAGGTCGTTTTTGAAAATTCTCACTTTTTGGATTCTGTATGTTATTATCTCAATAAATTTCTTAATTTTTTTCCTTCAAAATAATATATGATATATATTTATTTATTTATATATTATATATATATATATTAAAAAATGCTCCAAAGTCACTAAAAACAATGAATATTAATAGTGGGCTATGGTTTCTTCATACAAAAAAGGTTCCAATTGACGGAATATTACTTGTGAATTTTCCATGAAAGAAACAAAAACAATACTAATGCTAAATCACTAACAAAACACAAAACTTATTTATTGAATTGTTCAATTTGATGTCCATTTTCCCTAACACATAATTGACTCACTTTCTCAATACGTCTTAATGCATTTAAAATATTAATCTGCTGTCATGATAATCAATTTGGATGTGTTCTATTGGGTTTGTGCTTGGCGATTTTGTGAATTTGAGAAGTTTTATAACAGCTTTAAGATTTTTTCAGAACGAACAGTATGATTTCATAAAATGTTTCAATCAGTGCCATGAAAATGTTGACAAAGCATTAGAATCATATTTAAAAAGGTAAACGAGTATTTTACAATAAGACATTGTATGATATCTTGTTTTTGAAACTTACCTGTTTAAATATGATTCTAAAACTTCGTCAACGTTTTCATGGCACTGATTGAAACATTTTATGATATCACACTTTCCGTTGTTCTAAAAAATGTTTAAAGCCATTATAAAATTTCACAAATTCACAAAATTGCCAAGTGCAAACCCAATAGATTTATTTATTTCTCTATCTCAATAGGACACATCAAAATTGATTATCATGACAGCGAATTTGTTGATTCCTCCACAATAACTTGATAAAACAATGCTCCAAAAGGCAAAAACAATATTTATATCCTCTGTGACCTACTATAAAAAAATCACAAATAATAATACCTGAAGTAAGACTTTGAAATCCATGGTACTATAGTTATATGGCCATTTATCCTTAATCATTAGTAATTAAGACATACTATATGAATGCTGAATAAGCATCTTAGAATAACATATAAATAGGCAACGTAGCTTAGTGTTTTATCTTTAGTTAACCTTTGTATGTAGCATATCTAAATTTGTTAAACGCTTTTCTCAGTAAATAAAGTTTTTTTTTGAAGACTTTCGAGGAAAGTTAATCTAACTGGCGCAGTCAGTAGGATACACCCGGTAGTTAATTTGATCATCGAGATTAGTGAATACCGTCTGTGTTAACAGTTGAGGTGTATCGAGAAGAACCTTGTGCCATAAAGAGGTTTCAACTGGGATCCTTGACTTGCTTTTGGAGCAACTCTATAACAAGTCAAGTTCAACTCTTCGGACTTCAGATATATTGGAAGTATATCTAGTATCTGCAAGCCCACCGGACATATTGGCATAGCTAGTGTCCACTACGAGTAGCAGCCACCCTGGATGTACATCTTCTGGGAACGAGCCACTACCCGATAACAAGAAGCAAAGCTGGGACCGAGAAAATTATTCCTGAGTGAGTTTAATTCTCCCCTACAGCTGTAATTCTGTTTAGTTAAGATTGAACATTATTTATTGAAGATTGAAAATTATTGAAGATTGAATATTATTTATTGAATTTTATTTATTGCGAAATATTCGTATTTATTATTTAGAAAAAAAAGTGTATTTATTTATTAGTTTATTATATGAAAAAATTTAGAATTTAGAGATTTAGGTATTAGACATAACCTACCCTAGAGTTAAGAAGATTTTTGACCAATCACTAGATATTGATAATCATACTAGATTAGAAACAATAACTGAATTAGAATCAAATAATTTTATCATGGCTGAAGCTCTAAGATCCACTGTCAGTTTACTTAAATCGTTTGATGGAACTCCAGCTAGATTAGAATCCTTTATTAGACAGATAGATGTATTTCATGCTCGCTATTTTAATAATGATCCATCTCAGCAAGAATATGTAAATTTGGCAATCAAATCCAAATTAATAAGCACAGCTGAAGAATTTCTATTAACACGACCTGATTTAGAAACTTGGACTCAAATTAAAGTAGTCAAAAATTTAGTGACCCAATTACTCGAGGAAATTTGCAACAACAATTAATCTTTATCACTAGAGACAAAAATGAAACAATTCAAGATTATATTCTCAAATTGAAAGCTCTAGTTACTCAAATTAATAACAAATTTTGTATTGAAATAGCAAATCTTGAAGCTAGAAATATTTTGATCACACAAACTGAGTTGACAGCAACTCAGAATTTACTTTCAAATATTTCTAATGAGTTGAGAACACTCCTAATAGTTCAAAATCCTCAAAATTTAGATTCAGCAATGGATGTAATTTTAAATTATGAAGTTCTTACTTCACAAAATACTTTCAAAAATAATTTTATCCAGAATATACCTGTGAAACAGAAGGAACATAACCATACATTTTTGAATTTTCCTAAACCTATTAGTCTACCTCAACCCCCTCGTCAACCAATTAATATCAATCAAAAGCCTGTTCAACATCAATTTTCTCCCATGAAACAAGTTTTTTGGAAATAAACCATTAACGTATCCTTATTCACCGGCAAACCATAATGTTTTTAAATCACAATTTCATTCTAGACCTCCTATAAACCAAAATTTCTTTAAGTCACAAAAGACATCCACAACCTATGTCAGGAGTCAGTGTACAACCAAAATGTCCACCATTCCAAATAAGACCTCAATATTATAATCAAACATTCGGAAATCAACATAGACCTCCTAAATATACTTTTGAAGAATTAACACATTTGGAAAATGAAGATCCTAATTTTCAAAATTTATCATATTCCGAATATGATTATTATCTAGAAGATCAGATAGAACCTTCTATTGATTATCAAGATGATTTAGAAGAAATTAATGAAGAACCTTTCGACCAGTCTGAGGAAACTGAAAATTTTCGGATAGCAGCCTCGGAAACAAACCCTGTCTCCAAATGAATAGCTTCCAAATTAATCAGTTACCTTTCATAGTAATCCCTAATTTAAATATTCGTTTATTAATAGATACTGGTTCACATGCTTCTCTACTTCGACCTTCTATAGCAGAAACATACTACCCTGAATTGATTAAGCCACATATAACAAAATTGCAAACATGCGCTGGCTCTAAGAAAGCAACAAGTAAAGCCAAGATTCCCTTATTTTTATGTTTTAGTATTTCAAAACCTATTGAATCAATTTTATATCCCTTTCACGATTACTTCGATGGAATAAAAGATCTTAGAAAATTTAATTTGAATATTGATTTGGAAAATATTTTATTAAAAAATGATTTTTTGCAAATTCCGTTTTATTTTAGGAAATATTTTGACGAATACACTTTCGAAATTCCACCTTACACATTACAAAATATCAAAATTCATACTAAACTTCCAAATAATACTTCTTGGTTAATTCCGCATATAAAGACGGACAACATAGAGATACAACCAACAATCATTATAGTAAAGAATGGCTCTTATACTATAGGCATTGCTAATTGTACAGATAAGAATTTCTCATTTACTTATAATAGTAAAGAAAAAGTATTACCGATGCAATTGTTTAGTGAAGATCAATTTGAATTATTTCATGTAGAATTACCTAGTAAAGTAACTTTGAAAAGTCATGGTGAAAAACTCGATCTTAAATCACTAATAAGGCATGAACATTTAAACTCTGAAGAGAAAGTCCAATTATTTAAAGTACTCCAAAAATGTAACAAAGTTTTCCATAAGCCAGGTGATGCTTTAACCTTCTCAAATCAAGTTAAACACATAATTAAGACCACAGATGAAATTCCAGTACATACTAAAAGCTATCGCTACCCACACATTCATAAAGAAGAAATAAATAATCAAATAGATAAAATGTTGAGTGATAATATAATCCAACCTTCCAATTCACCTTGGAATTCTCCTGTTTGGATAATTCCTAAAAAAATTAGATGCATCCGGAGAATAGAAATGGCGACTTGTAATCGATTACCGAAAATTAGCTGAAAAAACTATTGATGATAGGTATCCACTCCCTAATATTACAGATATATTGGATAAACTAGGTCTTTCACAGTATTTTACAACCCTAGACTTAGCTAGTGGTTTTCATCAAATAGAAATGGATCCGGAATCAATTCAAAAAAAATCCCGATGGCCTGTAGTCAGCGGAAAGGTAAATTTTTCAAAATTCATTGAATTGAAATTTTAACAACCTTTTCATTGGTATTCCTACATGTTATTACAAATTATTGTCGTATGTGTCATAGCCTTGCGGTTAGAGGTTTTTGTTTTGGCTGTTGTATATAAAGCAGACAGGGTTCGAGTCCACTTCAAGGCAGATTTTTTTTTCGCCTATTTCTTTTCAATAAATATGCTATATATTTTTTTAATCAGGGTCTATATTAAGATCTCCAGAAAATGTACAATTACATCAAATTTATATCGAGTGTTCATGTTTTATCAATATTTGTTATTTTTCTTTATTAATTTTTTTTTTCTGTGTATTTTACGAAAAATTTCTCTGAACAAAAGTTGTAGGTACTGATTATATCTATAACCTAAAATTATTTTTAATAATATTTACACTACGGCTCTTTTTTGATAATTTTTTTAAATGTTTGAAAGGTCGCCATTTTGAAACTACTTGCCCGATATTTCCCAATAACGAACTCGACCGAGATATTTGGGAGATTGATTTTTGTAGCAAATTTGAACTTGATACCTTCAAAAGTGCGACCTCGATCGTGTTAACAAATTTCGTAATATCCCATATATATAAACTTTGGAACCAAATGTTTTTTTGGACTAACTTATAGACATATAACAACATGCCGTTGAAATTTTTTCGAAATTCAAAAGTGTGAACGATCGCAATAGGTATATTTCTATAAGAAATTTACCTAAAAACTGCCTTCAGCGTAGAACACGGACATTACGAATACAAAAGAATGCCTTTTGGATTAAAAAATGCCCCGTCAACTTTTCAAAGAACTATGGACAACGTACTTCGCGGTTTACAAGGAAACATCTGTTTAATTTACATGGATGACTTTATTATTTACTCGACATCATTACAAGAACATTTGGACTCTTTACAAAAAGCATTAGAAAGATTAATTTCCTTTAACATGAAAATTCAATTAGACAAATCGGAATTTTTAAAAAGAACTGTTGAATTTTTAGGTCATGTCATCACCCCGGAAGGTATTAAGCCCAATCCTAATAAAATTTTAGCTATTAAAAATTTCAGAATAACAAATACCCAAAAAGAAATTAAGTCATTCCTAGGACTTGTTGGCTATTACAGAAAATTTATAAAGAACTTTGCGAAGATAACAAAACCTCTCACATCTTGTTTAAAGAAGGGTGCCAAGGTAATTCATGACAAAGCTTTCATTGATGCTTTTAGTACTTGCAAAAATATTCTAATCAATGACCCCATTCTGCAACATCCAGATTTTACAAAGCCGTTCATATTAACATCATCATCAAACTATGCAATTGGCGCCGTATTATCGCAGGGAAATATAGGTAATGACCTTCCAGTAGCTTACGCTAGCAGAACACTTAATGCAGCGGAATGTAATTACTCTACAATCGAGAAAGAATTGCTCGCGATAGTCTGGGCAACCAAATACTTTAGACCTTATTTATTTGGTCGAAAATTCACTATTGTTACTGATCACAAACCCCTCCAATGGCTTTTTTCTATAAAAGAACCCAATTCAAAATTGGTGAGATGGCGTCTCAAATTAGAGGAATTCGATTATTCTATTGCATATAAGAAAGGTAAACAAAATTTAAATGCTGATGCTCTGTCCAGACCCCCGATCGATATCAATGCAATCGAAAAAGGTGATCTGCCGACACATATGTCAGCGATGTGTGAAAGAAGTAAAGATAAAAATGACGATCAATACTTTTGGCATGATAGGATAAAACGTTACTTTGAAATTCAAGATAATCTTCCTATTTTTGAATCACCGATAAATTTACAAACAGAATTTAATAAATTCAACCAAAATTCTAAACCAATTGAGAGATCTGATGTAATTAGAGAAATTAATAGTAATTTATTTGAACAATCTACTGAATATTCTTTAGGCCATTGTGTCGCAGCTGATTTACAGATGAAAAAAGGTATAGCTGTAGTATTTCAACACAAATTTAAAAATGTACAAAATTTGATTAATCAAGGAGCCAGACCAGGAGAAATTGCTACGTTATATGATGAGAAAAATGATCGTTTTATCTATTATTTGGTAACGAAACAGGAATCACACCAAAAACCAACATATTTTATGCTCTGGAAAGCTTTATATCGAATGAAAATGCATGCAATTAAAAATGATGTCAGGAAAATCGCGATTCCTAGATTAGGATGCGGTCTTGATGGATTAGACTGGATCAAGGTAAAATCAATGATCGATTATATATTCAAAGATCAGAACATTGAAATTCTGGTATGCCATTTATTAAGGGAACCCAAAATTAATATAATATCTGATATTCAAATTAGACCACCATTTGAAACAACTAATACACCACAAAGTCCTATTCAAGAAACTTCTGAAATTACCCAACCAGAAAGTAATGTTAATGATAATAATCATGATAGTTCTGAAACTAAAACTATTCATTCTGCCCATGAAAACCCAATTTTAGGAGCAGCATATGTCAACAAATCTATTAATACTTATAAGAATCAGATTATTTTCAAATGGACTGGTAAAAATCAACCATATGTAGTAAGAGAAACTCTATTCGAAACAAAGAAGAGATTTTTTATTTTTATTAACGAAAATCGAATAACTCAAGAAATACAAGAATTATTAAAAAATTATTTACCACTTGATACTTATTGACTGTATTTTCCTTATAAGGAGTTAGAACCATTAATACTTAGAATTTTTTAGAATACGTTCAGACATAATTCCTATTAATTAGTAATTTCAAATACTCTGCTTAAAGATGTAACTAACTTAGACGAACAGAAAGAAATAATTCAGAGATACCATACTATTAAGAATTCACATAGAGGAATAACCGAAAATATTAAAAATTTTAAGCAATTCTACTATTGGCCCAGTCTGGAAAAAGATATTATAAACTTTATAAATGTTTGTGAAATCTGTCAAAAATCGAAATATGATAGACATCCTTAGAAAGTAATTTTTAAACCTACACCGATAGGACAAAAGCCTTTTGAACACTTATATGTAGATATTTATTCTCTTACATCTCAAAAATATCTAACAATAATTGATAACTTTTCGAAATTTGCTGCAGCATATCCTTTAAATGAAAATGCTGTTGAAATTTGTCAAAATTTAATAAAATTCTTTTCCCATCACGGTACACCTGATGTTATTACCACTGATAGTGCACAGAATTTTAAAAGCAATTTAGTGCAAGATCTTTGTAAGTTATATCAAATTCAAATACATTTTACAACCCCTTATAATCCAAATTCAAATTCACCAATGGAACGACTTCATTCAACGTTGAAAGAAAGTTTAGTTGCACTAAAGCAAGATTTTAAAACAAAAACAAATTCAGAACTTATAGATATTGCCATATTAAATTATAACAATAGTATCCATTCATCTCACGATTATACACCGTTCCAAATTATTAAAGGAAATTTAAACTATCAATTGAATTTTGAAAAGAACTTAAATCAAATTCAAACAGATTATATTCAAGAACTAGCTCAGACCTTGAAATAACTCAATAAGAATATCAACTTAAAATCGAATGCTAAAAAGGCTAACGTTCTAGCAAAATTAAATAGTAGTCGTGAAAATGACCCTGAAATCCCTGAAGGTACAGACCAGTTCCTGACAACTCCCCAACCATTGAACAAAAATAAATTAAAACCAAAATTTTAGAAAAAAGTGTTTACAAGTAAACGACATCCGAAAGATATTAAGAGACGATAATTATTTCTTTCAGAATAATGAAAATTGTTCTACTAGTGGTACTCCTGTACCCTCTTGCCAGCCATTTATACGAGATCGAGAAGATTACTAACCAGTTATTACCAGTAAAACTAAGAACCAGTTATATAGTTGATAAGTATTATCATATCTATTACCATGTAAATTTGACTAATATACAAAATAGTATTGAGATAACTAAAACAACGTTATTTAATATTACTTCCAGAGTAACAAATAGAACAACACCTTTATATGACTTATTATTAATCAAATCTAAAAATCTATTTAAACATATTAGAACTTTTGAAGAATTTGTAAGTCATTATTCATTAAAACGATATAAACGTGGGTTATTTAATATTGTCGGAAACGTACACAAATATCTTTATGGCACCCTTGATGCTGATGATGGAGAAAGGTATGATAACTACATTAAAATCCTACAAGAAAATCAAGACACTTTACAACAAGATATTTCATCTACACAGACCATTCTCAAACAAGTAACAAGGAATATTGATACTCAATTAAAAACTATTAACCAAAATCAAAAGAAGATACAAAAAAGACTTAACGAATTAACTATATTTACTCAATCATCTATAGAGTTTACCTTATTGATTGATAATATCGAAAACAATATTAAAATGTTACAAGAAATGCGTAATAATCTCCAAACAGCTATTAATTTTGCTGAAATACACATAATGCAATATAGTATTCTTAAATACGAGGAATTAAAAGAAATTATATCTAAAATCAAACCAGAAGAAAAAAATACCATTCGATAATATAATTAAATTCTATGAAGCCGCACAAGTTAGTGTTATTATAAAAAATAATATAATCATATTTTCAATTTCAATACCATTAATAATTAATAAACCCTACATAATGCATCAGTTATATTCAATTCCACAAGAAAACAAAATAATGATCCTTAAAAATTCTTTCATTTTAATATCCCCTGATGAAAACTTTAATGTAAAAGAAAAGTGTCAGAAAATCGAAGAGATAAACTTGTGTACTAAAAATCAGTTAAGTAAAAACGAACCTTGTATAGCAAACACAATAAATTTAACGAGTCATTGTCCATTAACCCCAATATCTCAAAAGAAAACATCTACTACCCAGCTTTCCGATAATTCCCTTATAATTTTGCCAGCAACAAGAGAGAAAGTAATATTTAAATGCCCAAATCAACAGGCTATAGAATCCATAAATGAACCCTGTCTAATATTTCCACAACAATGTATGGTGACAATAGATACTTTGAGTCACAGAAAATCAATACCATGAATTTAAGATTAAAATTACCTCCGATAATTATGAATAAAGATCTAATTCAGGATATTGAACCGTTACAACTGGAAGAAATAAATTTAAATTCTATCCATAATGATTTGAAACACCTTGAAACTTTTAATGTACATCCAATCAAACATTTTACTGTAGATACTGGAGTTTCGGTGTCTAGCATTATTTATATTAACTGTATTGATTATTTTTGTACTTATAATTATTATATATTATTATTGTAAAAACAAAAATAAAATGAGCATACAACTTAGAACCCTCGAAAAGTTAAATCCCTTTTCTCAGTCTTAAGGAGGGAGGAGTTATATGGCCATGTATCCTTAATCATTAGTAATTAAGACATACTATATGAATGCTGAATAAGCATCTTAGAATTATATATAAATAGGCAACGTAGCTTAGTGTTTTATCTTTAGTTAACCTTTGTATGTAGCACATCTAAATTTGTTAAACGCTTTTCTCAGTAAATAAAGTTTTTTTTAAAGACTTTCGAGGAAAGTTAATTTAACTCTATTAAAATTCAATGTGTTAGTAAATTTACAGCATTTGTGAAAACTTTATATTTATATATTATCATGAGCAACAACAGAGGATGCTTTCTAGAATTCACAAAGGCGGCCCTCAATATTTTAAATGCATTAAGACAATTCAATAAACAAGTTTTGTGTTTTGTTAGTGATTTAGCGTTAGTATTGTTTTTGTTTCTTTCATGGAAAATTCACAAGTAATATTCCGTCAATTGGAACCTTTTTTGTATGAAGAAACCATAGCCTACTATTAAAATTCAATGTTTTAGTGATTTTGGAGCATTTTTTAAAACTGTATGTTCATATATTATATACTATTTTGAAGGAAAATAAATTAGGAATTTAATGAGATAATAAAATACGGGGTTCCATTGAAAAAAATATAAGTTTGAGTCGTATATCCATTAACATACCTCGAAGAAAAAAATTGCGTGCGCCACTGGCATAAGTTTTCAATTTAATATTATCACTGAGAAACTTCCTAGATCTGTGGGGAATCCAAAAAGTGTGAATTTTCAAAAACGCCCTGTAACTTATTAACAAAAGAAGTTAGGCAAAATCTTTTCAGGTTATCTTGAGTGATACAGGAACGTGAAAACCACAATCTTCAAAAACAACCGAGATACCTGGCTGTCTCAACCAAAATGGGATGCACTGTACAATCATTCAATAAAATTACAAAGCGAAACAACTACGGTTAAAAGCACGTGGCAGCGTGGTCTGGCGCAGACAGGAGGAACACCTCGCGGATAATCTCAAGGGCGTGACAGCGACGGTTATATTCTGATCAAAGCAAATTCTCGGTTCTGCCTTGACACGTGCATTGTATCTTCTTTTTGTTGCTAAAAATATTAATATAATAATTAGCGAAGAAAACATTTAGTGGCTGGAGGTATGGCTTAGAGCCAGACGATCCTCAGCCACACGGACGAAGCTTCGATTACGGAACGTAGTCGAAGGAGTGCTGGCCAAATGCGCCGAAAAGGAAGCAAGGGTCAAATAACCATAGAAGAAGAAGGAGAACTACGTACACGTAAATTTTGCATAACATGCAGATATAGTTGTTAAATCATGGAGATACAAAAAGTTTTTGAAATGCGAAAGCTGGTCAAGTGCGATATCCTCTTACTTATCGACGTAGTTGTAAGGTATAATATGTCCAATCCTCACAAAAAAATTTGGCACCAACTTCAAAAGTACCAGAACCAATAGATTTAATATTATTTTGTATTTTTCCGTGCACCAACTAATAAAATCGGTTCAATTTTTTGTAAAAAATATTTATTTCACACTTTTAAGCGTATCTTTATCATCAAAATGATGCAACGTTCGCCAAGAAAATAATGCGTTACTCTTACTTATTCAGAGATTTCAGTTTCCCACTTCTGTAACTCGGAAAGCTATGATTTTTTTGAAAAATGTCAAGATCAAATGATGCTGAATATTATCTTTTCTTTAATTTGGACATCTCAAATTTTTTATTTTTTCAAAAAAATGCCCCCCCTACATAGCTGAAAACATATTTCAACGCGGAAACGTATGATTATTTCTAAAAATATCCAATTCAAACATTTCCGGATATGGGATTTTCTTTAATTCTGTCGTCTCGGATTTTCAATTTTTGAGAAAAATTGCCCCCACCACCCCCATTGGTGGAAGTTTTGGAGAGGAGGGGCATGTCTAATATTGAATTTTCTTTCAATGGGACCAATTCTCAATCCTCCTTTTTCAAATGAAAAAAAAAATCGGAGAACGTTTACTATGTAAAAGGCGCGAACAAACATAAGTCGGTTAAAAAGAGGTTTAGTGCGTCGTGGAACCCAGAGCATTTGTGCATTCTCCAATTCTGAAAAAAAAAAGAAAAATTGATAGTAATTTTAATGTTTCGGAGCACCAACCGATAAAGTATGTTCAATTTTTTTGTAAAAACTAGGTATTTCACATTTTTGAAAATTGAAATTCAATATACGTAAACATGAATTTTCATCAACTGTAATTATCTTCGATAGAATACTATTGTCATAAATCAGTATCTTAATTGAAAATCTATAATAGGTGGTTATCATAAATATAAATAATATTAAAATTACTTTGCCAGCCATGCCTGCAGCTTTGTTTATATATTTCTGTGTGAATGATAATAAAAGACCAGTTTGGAAGTGAAGTGTGTTTTTATTTTTCATTTTAAAACAAAAATATACAAGTTCCATGAATTCTTTCATAGTTATAATGGAAATTATTTCAGCTAATACATTTGAAACAATAACGATTAGCTAACTAAAACTATAATGAAATAAAAATAGTACATTTACCTTTGTATAATAATCATCTGCCGTTAATAAAATTAATAAAAATTCTTCCCAAGCTAACCTTCTATCCACTTTCTGGACCACTCCAAAATTGTTTGTAATATAGACAAATCCTGATCCTTTAATGGGAAAACGATGAAAATGGATTGTCCTGTCCTTGTATTTTCTGCTGTGACAATTAATATACATTTTCTTTCTAGGCCATCTATCACATATATTTTAAATCTAGAACCAGTTTATGAAAGACTGACAACTGAGGAAGTCTTATAATATTTCCTAGAGTCAACAGATGTGGCATTCTACTCAAAATTTAGAATATACATACAGAAAATTAGGAAGCCCGTAGGCCATTCCCACCTAAGCGGTATTTGGTAGCAGCAGAATCGATTTTTTCTTTTTGTTTTTTTTTGTGGCAATTTTAAGAACAAACTGATTACAATTTTTGACAACATTTATTTTTCTACTTTCTATGATTTCTATCTATGACTGAATTTTTGTGATCTACTGTAATATAATGAAGACTTATTTCTCCCTATTTTTTTTTGATATCACTAATTTATTTCATAAAACAAGACTTTACTATTTTAAGTAGATATATTTAAGTAGATGTACTTTTATAATTTGTAGGATTTAGTAATTAGTATATATATTTTTTAAATTGTGAAATAAACAATTCAATTCAAATACTTTCAATTTAAAAACACATATTAAATCTTTAATAATTTAGTTTTTGTATAGTTGGTTCTCTTGAGACGTAAATGCAAATGAAACAACACTCGTTAGTTTTCCTTCCAATTTCAGACCATATATTCTCACGTCTATTTTGATTGCTATAATTCTTATTCGCCATGTCATATAGTTCTTCGTATCTATCATTTCTTCCCACATCCATTATTAATTTTGCACTGCAAGCTCTTCAGGTCGGCAGGCATTCACGAGCGTCAAAGCATGCGTTGACGCATACCAACGCTCCCGGCCGCTTTGAAAAGTTGACGCGTCGGGCCCGAACGGTGCGCTTGGCGCCGCTCTGCCTTGTGAGGACCGTTTCATTCAATTGGCGAATCCAGCCAAGCGTTCGCCCTCTGCTGATAAAAATGCCAACTGATAACAGATAGGTAATCGTTTGTTTACATTCGTATTTTTCAACGCGTGAATTTCAGTCATCATGCCGAAGAAAACATTTAATATAAATTGTGGTGTAATATAATTGTCAGAGCAGAAAAATAAGTACAGTACCATCCATTTTCATCGTTTTCCCAATAAAGGATCAGGATTTGTCTACAATAAGAACAATTTTGGAGTGGTCGAGAAAGTGGATAGAAGGTTAGCTTAGGAAACAGTTTTATTAAAGTAATTATCTCACTTATATTATGTTCCTTAAGGTGTCGAGTTCATATTCAATATCTACTATGTATTATGGCTCAAAATGTATTAGTAACTTACTTGCTTTGTTCAGAAAATTTGCTTGATTGATTTTTTTTGTAATAGAACTGTTTTCTCAGATAAAAATATTTGCTCTTTTTTACATCTTATATTGTATTTCTTTAGATTTTGCTGTAATTTTTAATATATATTTTTGATTTAGAACGAACAATAAAAACACACTTGTTTTCAAACTGGTCGTTTATTATCATTTACATGGAAACATATAAACAAAACTGCAGGTATGGCAAGTCATTTTAATTTTATTTATGTCACCACCTATTATAGATTTTCAGTTAAAATACCTACTCATTTTTGAAAATTGTTTTCTATCGGATATAATTACCATTGGTGTAAATTCATGGGGGAAGCATCCAAATATCGAAATATCGATACATAAACATAAAAACAACATAAAGATAAAACACTTCTTGTATCTCCGCTTCCATGATACCAGCAACTATATCTGCAAGATAAGCAAAATTTACGTGTACATACTTGGTTCGTTTTGTAATTTTAATGAATGATTGTACTTACTTTTCATTATTGAATCCTTATGTTATAATAACCAACGACTATTTTGATTCCAAAACAAAAAAATCCCGATGGCCTGTAGTCAGCGGAAAGGTAAATTTTTCAAAATTCATTGAATTGAAATTTTAACAACCTTTTCATTGGTATACCTACATGTTATTACAAATTATTGTCGTATGTGTCATAGCCTTGCGGTTAGAGGTTTTTGTTTTGGCTGTTGTATATAAAGCAGACAGGGTTCGAGTCCACTTCAAGGCAGATTTTTTTTTTCGCCTATTTCTTTTCAATAAATATGCTATATATTTTTTTAATCAGGGTCTATATTAAGATCTCCAGAAAATGTACAATTACATCAAATTTATATCGAGTGTTCATGTTTTATTAATATTTGTTATTTTTCTTTATTAGGTAAATTTCTTATAGAAATATACCTATTGCGATCGTTCACACTTTTGAATTTTGAATAAGTTAGTCCAAAAAACCATTTGGTTCAAAAGTTTATATATATATATATATATATATATATATATATATATATATATATATATATATATATATATGGGATATTACGAAATTTGTTAACACGATAGAGGTCGCAGTTTCGAAGGTATCAAGTTCAAATTTGCTACAAAAATCAATCTCTCAAATATCTCGGTCGAGTTCGTTATTGGGCAATATCGGGTAAGTAGTTTCAAAATGACGACCATTCAAACATTTAAAAAAATTATCAAAAAAGAGCAGTAGTGGAAATATTATTAAAAATAATTTTAGGTTATAGATATAATCAGTACCTACAACTTTTGTTCAAAGCAATTTTTCATAAAATACACAGGTAAAAAAATAAAAATTAATAAAGAAAATTAACAAATATTGATAAAACATGAACACTCAATATAAATTTGATGTAATTGTACATTTTCTGGAGATCTTAATATAGACCCTGATTAAAAAAATATATAGTATATTTATTGAAAAGAAATAGACGAAAAAAAAATCTGCCTTGAAGTGAACTTGAACCCTGTCTGCTTTATATTCAACAGCCAAAACGAAAACCTCTAACCGCAAGGCTATGACAATTTTATTTAATATTGGTAGGTATACCAATGAAAAGGTTGTTAAAATTTCAATTCAATGAATTTTGAAAAATTTACATTTCCGCTGACTACAGGCCATCGGGATTTTAATTTTTATTTTTTTTTTCTGTGTATTTTATGAAAAATTTCTCTTAACAAAAGTTGTAGGTATTGATTATATCTATAACCTAAAATTATTTTAATAATATTTACACTACGGCTCTTTTTTGATAATTTTTTTAAATGTTAATATCCCATATATATATATATATATATATATATATATATATAAACTTTGGAACCAAATGTTTTTTTGGACTAACTTATAGACATATAACAACATGCCGTTGAAATTTTTTCGAAATTCAAAAGTGTGAACGATCGCAATAGGTATATTTCTATAAGAAATTTACCTAATAATTGTCCTCAAACACAGATCAAACAACTCACACTAACGAACTCTCATAAATATTGCATAGAATCAGCTGTTCTTTCTGATAAACATTACCTATCTACAGTGGCGATCTCCCACGTCGTGTGGTAATTAGATTCGCCAATAACACGCAAACTATTTTGAGCGTCATTTTGACGTGCCGCTTCGCTTGTTGCCGCTTAGATGAGAATAGGCCTTAATAATGTCGAAATCACAGTGATTCTGTTCAGTAATGATGTGTTCCGTAGATAATGAAACCAAAAGGTGTTAGAAGTTACCGCATTTGGTGTCGAGTAAGATCTCGATCCTTTGCACCTAACCGAGATGATATAATTCAATGCGGGAGGGGGCCTCTGTCCGCCTTGGGTAGTTTATGGCTGTATGTGATTATAGCCATATCTAATCTATCTAATTATATTAAACGACCAATGCTTGTATATATATATATATATATATATATATATATATATATATATATGATGGTGGTTTTATTTCCTTTTCCTTTTTGGAAAAATTGCTTGACGTTTCGCCCAAATCTCATTGGGCATCTTCATAAGCTTGTTATCTTAATTCGATTCTGATCGAAAATTTTCGATGTATTCCCGAATAAAACCACCAACATATTTTTCCATCCGTGAATCACTTCGCTATAATATATATATATATATATATATATATATATATATATATATATATATATATATATATATATATATATATATATATATATATATATAATAGGATGAAGCTTTACACCTTTATGCTTTTATTTAGTCGGATACAACCACCCACTAGAAGCGGATCACGTGATTTCAAGCTTGTTAGCTTTCATCAGCGCCACATAAGTGGAAGCTGTATCCAACTATACAAAAGCAACTGGAAGTAGTCAAAAACTTTGAGACATTATCTACCAGTGGGACAATAAAAGCAGTATTTACCGATCGCAATACATTTTAACCAGAGATATGTACATTTTTTAATAAGTTTAAATATCCTTAGTAACTCTTGTAGCCCTACTCTAAATTCTGTGTTACCCAACACTCGAGCATATACAGTGCGTTTCAATGAAAACTATCCACCCTAAATAACTTCTGATAAATAAATTTTCACGAAAAACGCAAAAACACGTCAATTAACATTTCTAGGGGGACATTTTTTGCATATTTATACTTGGTTTAACTTTCATCCATCACCACCTAGGTCATCCCCCTCCATTTTTTTAAATAGAACACCCAATATTTTTTTGCAATTTTAAATTCTCCTGATCAAACAGATTTCATAAACGCACGTTTCAATGAAAACTGTCCACCCTAAATAACTTCTGATAAATAAATTTTCACGAAAAAAGCAAAAACACGTCAATTAACATTTTTAGGGGGACATTTTTTTGCATATTTATACTTGGTGTAACTTTCATCCCCCACCACCTAGGTCATCCCCCTCCATTTTTTTAAATGGAACACCCAATATTTTTTGCAATTTTGGATTCACCTAATCAAACAGATTTCAAAAATGTATAATACTTAGGGTCCAAAGTGAATAGTCTGTGAGCTACAGATGGATTTTAAAATGGATGTTTCACAATAGGGTGGTTTGAAATAACAAATTATGAATAGTTTATTACTGTATTGACTAAGTCACTATATCTCTCAAAGTACCGCCATTGGTAAGCACCATATACTAGAGAGAGAAGACAACGTTTGCTCCCAAAATGGCGGATTTTTGATACGAGACAAACATCCCGGCGCAGAGATTTGTGTAGTTTTTGCAGAGAACAGACGTCTCTGTTCTCTGACGACACTACAGTTGTTGTCAAGTTCTGATAATTTAAGGCAGAGACAACCATTTTAAGGATTTTTATTCTTCGTGCCACCTTTTGCCCCCAATATGGCGGCTTAATTGCGGTACTTTGAGAGATTCAGTCACTTTAGTATTGACAGTTAACTGAATTAGTTTGACGTTTTTGTTTAGTTTATAAGGCGAAATTAGTAACAGTTATACTTTCAACTAATAACTGTCGCTGTTGCAATAATAAATTATTAATATGGTGTACAGTATACAAAATTAAATTAGTACAAGAATTGCATGAGGATGACTTTGAGTTAATGAGTGAAAGGTTTATTGAAAATCTAGATATACCCTCTAACATTTGCTTTTCCGATGAATGTACATTTTTCCTAAATGGTTTAGTGAACAGACACAACATCAGATATTGAGCCGAGAGTGACCCCCATATTATCCGTGAATTGCGCACTCAAACACCTCGATCGAGGTGTACCATTTAAAAAAATGGAGGGGGTGACCTAGGCCGTGGGGGATGAAAGTTACACCAAGTATAAATATGAAAAATGTGTTCCCCTAGAAATGTTATTTGACGTGCTTTTGCATTTTTCTTGAATTTTTTTCTATCAAAAGTTATTTAGGATGGATAGTTTTTATTGAAACGTGCGTTTCAATGAAAACATCCATTTTAAAATTGATCTGTAGCTCATAGACTATTTAATTTGGACCCTAAGTATTATACATGTTTGAAATCTGTTTGATCAGGAGAATTCAAAATTGCAGAAAAATATTGGGTGTTCCATTTAAAAAAATGGAGGGGGATGACCTAGTTGGTGGGGGATGATAGTTACACCAAGTATAAATATGCAAAAAAATGTCCCCCTAGAAATGTTAATTGACATGTTTTTGCGTTTTTCGTGAAAATTTATTTATCAAAAGTTATTTAGGGTGGATAGTTTTCATTGAAACGCACTGTATTATATATATTGATATACCTACGAGTACGTCTTGACGAAATTATTGTATGAAGGTATGGCATTCAATTCACATAAAAAAATGTTTACAAATTAATTACTGTATTGTGAAATGTTTTTATATTTTTATTTATACTTTTAGAATTAATATTCTTATATTCCTGAAGAAGACGAGGGTGTCGCGTCGAAACGATGAATGTTATATGTATTTTTTCCTCTATCCAGAGTTGATTTTTTTGTCATAATAAATTAGAAGAACCAGAATACCCAAGAAATTGCAAACCCTATATATATATAGCATTGTGGCGCATAATATATAGGGTGTTCCATTAAAAAAGTTGTATTAAAATAAAATACACATATATGATTATAAAATGATAGTTTCCCTGTGTTAGGAAGGTAATACACAACTTTGTTTTTTCTTATGGAATGTGTATAATTTCAGTTTATTCTTCAGATCAAAATGGAAAAATAATGTCAGTTTGTTGATATGACTTTATCTTCTGGCTAATATTTATTAATTATTTTCTGAAAATTTTGACAGGTAAATAGCATAATTTAAAAATTCATATCTCTGAGACTAATTAAGATTGAGAGTTGAAATTTTTTATGGACACTACTCATTATCGAGTAATATGTTACGGATAATTTATATTTCCTTGATATAATAACGGGTGTGCTCAAAACATATTTATATAAAGTTTTGATAAAATCAGCTATAACTCCTTATTTTTAATTAGGACGGTATAATTTTGACGCTGCCGATGGAAAGATCGGGGAATTTTACATGGGAATATTGGAACATTTAACTAGGCCTCATAATGATTTTCCAGAAATATTTAAGATTTTGTAATTATTTAATAGAATTTCATAAATTAATCAGATATGCCATGGATTAGGTTGTCAGTTTGATAATTAAATAATCAATCGTGAACATAAAATTATTCAATAAACTAAACGACTGAACTCAAGCAATGGTAAATTAATGAAATAAAAACAGCAACTAATTGCATAAATTTAACAATCTTAAATTAGCCTTATAAATGTTCAAAGTGTATATTTATACATAAGTTGACAAGTTTAATAAATTATGTTTTCGTATTTTGTAGCAGGTGTAATTGACCTGAATGCATTGGTAATACGCATATTGTCTCGTTCAGTGGGGGGCTGCTGATATACAATATCTTTGACATAGCCCCTCGAGAAACAATCACATTAAATTCGGCATATCAAATGTCAATATATTTAACTGAACAAAAAGTGGCTTACAGTGTTCCCTAGAGTTGGCATCAGCAATTACTTTAATGGCCTTTTTCTGGAGTATAAATATAGGTAACATATATGTAGATTTGCCGCATACTATAATACCATAGGATATTTGAGAATTAAATAACGAGTGGTAAACAATTTTTAGTGAATTTTGGCTTATCAGTCCACGTAATTTTCGAACAACAAATAAAGTAGATGAGAGTTTACCCTGTAAAAATGATGCATGTTTACTCCAGTTTAACCTATCATCTAATCTCAATCCCAGAAGGTTGACGTAATGACCGTAAGCAATACCTCTAGTTGTTGAGATAATGACGTTTTGTGTCCGTCCATGTTAAGCTTTTGCGTGAACTATTTCTCAACCTTTTTTTTTCTGACGATCATTCTATTTAATAGTTCCTCTAGTGACTTGGCTCTGCAAATTATTGTATTATCATCCGCATAACACACACTTTTGTGAGGTGATAAGTATGTAAATAAGTCATTTACATGTTTATAGACTAAGAATTAAATGGCCTTAAAAAGAGCCCTGAGCACCTCACAATCTACTGGTTGAAAATTTGACATGATACTATTTAGATCAACATAGTGAGTTCAGGATGTTAGATAGGATCTTATTAAGCTAAGAGGAATCCCTCGTACACCATACCGTGATAGTTTAGTTGATAAAAGCTCGTGGGATACGCAATCAAAAGCCTTGCTCATCGTTGAACCATTTTACTGGTTCTTTATTACTAGAAACATTACGTAATGGAAAGTTTTGACAAATCAATGCTTAATGCTTGACATTTAGTTAGCAAGAATCTAGCCAAATATTCGACACAACCAGTCATAAAATAAACTCAAGTCTATACAATCAAGACTATTATTTATACTTGTAACACCTAAAGAAGTCATTTTTCTTACTCTTTGTCTTTGAACTAAATTTATTTTTTCTCCAACTTTAATAAACTGGCCATAGTGATCGGATATTCAATGGTCACAAATACATGATACAAAGTTACTCGAATTTATATTTGCTACAATATTGTCAATGCAACTTCGAGATTCATCATAAAATCCTTGTATAATCTGTTATGGTAGAGAAGATACCAAAACAGTCCCCAGTACTAATTGATTGAGAAGGGATATGCGAACTGACCTTAAAATTTATATCAAAATCACCCATTATATATATATATATATATATATATACAGGGCGTGCCAGTTAAAATTCCCCAAAATGTTTTGTACAAATCGCCAAGACATAGATTTTGTTACCGAGGGGGGCACATAATCGTGCAAGTTTCAGTGTCTCGGAACCTACCCCTTAGCCAGGGGCGTAAAGAACCCTCACATTTTAAATAGCACCCTATGTTTAGTGACACCGCATTTCGAAGGTGATGTAATTCCGATTACGATAACTAACGACTTTTTGTATTTTCATTGGGCTATGGCCATAAAATCATCCATTCAAAAATAAGACAAAATATCAATAAATCCGACAAATTTATTTAATCAAATTTTCAAAGTGTGTGCCCTCTACTTCCAAACAATAAGAAAATCTTTGCTGTACTTCTAAATGAACATTTCGAAGCATTCTGGTGTAATATGACGACATCTTTCAACTATTCGCCGACGTGTGTGTTTGGTGGTGTCGCATAAACGTTCGATTTCAAGTAACCACATAGAAAAAGGTCTTATGGCTTTAAATCTGGCGATCAGGGAGGCCATTCGATTGAACCTCTGCGCCCTATCCAATGATTTGGAAAATTTTGATTGAGAAAATTACGAACAGCTGCAATATAATCTGGTGGATCACCATCTTGCTGAAACCACACATCGTCTTTTGCTATGGCGTTATCATTTTCCAATGTTTCCACAATCATCGGATAAGTATGCGTTTCCAGCATATTCAGATACATGTCTCCATCCAGATTTCCCTCTAAGAAGAAAGGTCCTATGATGTGGTCTCCCAGTATGCCAGCCTAAATATTCTATTTGCCTGGATGCTGCGTATGAGTTTCATGAAATATTCTGAGATTTTTAGTGCTCCATAGCGGCAGTTATGGCGATTAACCTGGCCATCTAGTTGAAATATACCTTCATCGGAAAACCAGATTGAGTATAAAAATGCTGGATTTCTTCGCGCATGATCACTCATATCCTCACAGAACTGCACACGGCGATCAGGATCGTTTTCATTAAGCTGATGTAGCAAAGAAACTTTGTATGGGTGATAATTACGATTTTTTAAGATTCGAAGGCATCTAGGTATATAAATTCCAGAAGTACTTGCAAGTTTCCTGAGGCTTAAATTTTGTTCCATTGCTATGTGACCTAGGACAACTACCTGATTCTCTTCAGTACGTACGATATTCTCATGTTGATGTTTTCTGCTTGCAACCGATCCAGTTACGGAAAATTTATGCAATAAATCCAAGACGTCGTGCACATTCATTATTTTTGTAAAATAAACTAATTATTTCCACTTTTCCAGCGATTGTATAAACCATTTTCTCGAACTGATATTCAACAATCAACGTTGTGATGATTTTACGGGATCTTCAGTGATTTCAAATCAAGAAAAGCAGGTAACACAACCATTGTGTTGATAAAGTATGAAGTCTGTTTTAGAGAAACGACAAATTCTTAACGGCATATCTTTATTAAAAAAAAGTTTACAAATAACACCCAGCTGTGTCGAAATGTTCGTTCAGAAGAAGAGTAAAGGTTTTAGTATTGTTTGGAAGTAGAGGGCATTTATTGATATTCTGTCTTATTTTTGACAGACTTCAAAAAAAGGAGAAGGTATACAAATCGGTTGTAAGATTGCTTTTTTTATTTTTTATTTTTTTTATGGCTGTTCGCGCGTTTTGTATAGTAAACGTACTCCGATTTAGACGATTTTTGTTTCATTTGAAAGAGGAGAGTTGAGAAATGGTCCCATATTGAGAAAAATCAAATCCGAAATCTCCTTCCTTCCAAAAACCGCCTCCAAAGGGGGTGGAAGGGGTAATTTTTCTCGAAAATTGAAAATCCGAGACGACACAATTGAAAATTCTATATCCGGAAATGTTTAAATTGGACATTTTTAGAAATAATCATACGTTTCCGCGCTACAGTCTGAAATATGTGTTTCAGCTATGTGGAAGGGGCAAATTTTTCCGAAAATCGGAAATTTCAGATTTGAAAATTAGAAAGGGGACCATATCCGGAAACGTTTAAATTGAATATTTTTTGAAAAGAATTACGGTTTCCGAGTTCCGCAATGGTAAAGTCTGAAATATGTGATATGCGTATTTCCACTATATACAAGCTAAACCTACCTATAACTTTTTGGGTATTAGTGAACGTTCAACAATTTTCATGACTAATGTTACACTCAAAAATGTAAAATAAATATTTTTACAAAAAATAAGGACCGACTTTATCAGTTGTTGCACTGAAAAATACAAAATAATATTAATTCTATTGGTGCTCATAATTTTGAAGTTATGTCGTTGTAGTTTGTTGTTGTAGGCACCAACTCCAAAAGAACCAGCACCAATAGAATTAATATTTTGTATTTTCCAGTGCAACAACTGATGAAAGTCGGTCCATTTTTTTGTAAAAAAAATTTATTGAATTAATGATTTTATGGCCGTAGCCCAACGAAAATATCACAAAAAACCGTTTTCAGAATCATAACAGCTTTCAGATGAGGTGTCACGCAACATAGGGTGCCATTTAACATGTAAGAATACTTTACGCCCCTGCCTAAGGGGTAGATTCCAAAACACTGAAACTTACGCCAATATGTGTCCCCCTGGATAAAAAAATCGACCTGTCTTGGTGATTTTTACAAAACCTGTCTCTTTACGAGATAACCGGAATGCTAAGTTTTAATTGGCACACCCATTGTAAGTATCAAATAAATACTCCAAAAGCTGTTCAATCATCTGCAAAAATAATTCACCATTTCCAGAGCAAAATCTGTACACCTTTATTATTATTTCTTTATTAGAAACCACTGCAGCACAGAATTTTGCATCAATTTCCCTGCAGTAAGGTTCCCAATTTAGTGAATGTGATATTTTCTAAAAAAATAGCTATTTACATTGACAAGACTCAATATATCAATTATTACACCAATGCTCACTAATACAAACAAAATGATACTTCTGACTAATGAAAAACAAAGACAGTTCAGGAGTTTTATTAAGCAAACCCTGAATATTAATGTGAAATATTTGTAGGCCGTAGTTATTGCTGGTCATAGTTAAATTTGGCGTTTGAAAATTAATTGAGGTCTTAAAAAAATACTTGTGTTACTGTGAAATATACAAACCTTAAATGAAGCATATCTATCGGGAAATTTAGATTGCATTTTTCACATGTGGTTTTAGAAAACATAGTTTTTATATAACCTATTTACTATCTCATTCTCAGAAGTCGAGGGGTCTAAATGAATAAACATGATAAAAACTTTTGCTAGGGACTGCTCTGAGATTGGAATTTCCAGCATTCAGGCTACCGGTTCCTATCATAGTTTGAGTAGACCCCCTATTTCTTTGGTATGATACCTTTTCCAACTGTTATCTTGGTAATTTTTAACTCAATTGATAACTTTAGTCATTGTTTGCTGTTGTAATTCCAGAATAGCATTAGACAGTTACTGTTTGGTTATGTTATGTTGTTAATTTGTCTTACAAAGTTTACGTTTTCCGAGATTTGACCCTGAGAAGAACAACGGGATGGAAAATATTTATTTTCGCTATGAGATGGCATGGACGCCAACGATGAAGATTTCTTTCTCGTTAGGTTTTTGGCTATCTCTGGTTCATTGGTGGTGCTTATGGATGACCCACAATTTTTAAAATGAACGATTGAAACTGAAGATATCGTTTCATGTATTGACATGAACTGATTATTTTGATGTAAAAATATGATACTTAATAAGTTTTTTTGCTCAGTAAATGCGTTTATAGTCACTTGTTGGTTGCTGATGACCAAGTCCTTTTGGTAACATAACTGTTTAAGGTACCAAACCTCTAGATTACGTTTGTTGCGGATCACAGGTTGATCACTACCATCTGACACGGCAGAAAACTCAAAACTTTCAGAACACAATCCACATTCAAACGACATACTAGCTTTCAGTCCAAGCAAACCACAAAAAATCTCAAATAATATCGAATTAGACGTTATCGGATCAGTATATTTACGTGACACAATAGCATGTATAATGTCATTTTTATTAACTTTCGCGAGTTCGACAATTAGACGCTCTTCCTGCGAAACCATCGTAACTACTCTCTATTCTATAGTCTATAGTCGCTTCTATGTGATGTAATTCTGTTGCTCAATAACCTTGAGGTATGGCCAATGTAATTTAACAAGGAATCCAATAAACAATATTTCAATTCGATGTTAGAAGTATCTTATCTTTGACTTTAGAATGAAAGGATCTTATCATCCATACATTTTTATTCGCAATTTTCATATTACACAAGGGACGGAAAATACTAGCGAATTTGGGTGTGCTCTTTTTAATATAGGGTAATCAGGTGTATACAGGGGGTAAAGGGGTTGTATTCTTACTGTTGATGTTTGCGATTGTACTTAAATCGTTGTTTTCCATGGTAGATGTTTTAATGTCGGAAGATGTGCTGAACAGAATACTTTTCAGTAAGCTTGGTGGGTCTGAATTGTCTGAATGATTGAACAAAATGTTTAGGTTATTTTTATGTGCCTGAAATCTATTTTTCATCTGTTTAATCAGATTCAATTTTATGGAGCGTTTGTGACAGGATTCAAAGTTGATAAACATGCCAGAAATGCATGGTTTCCTGTACCAAACCACTAATATCTTATTTCCACTATTTCATATTAGTTTTGTGACCAGAAAAGATACCGAGCGAATGTTTTCTTCTACTTCTATTGTAAAGTTTATATATGGGTCAAGACTATTAAAAGTGTCTAGAAGCTCTGTAGTCGCATTCTTCGGTATAGCTACTACTACTAGACACAGTTATCCCAGTTTTGTCTGAAACTGAAGCGATCTCGTTTTCAGTAATAGACTCTGTAGACATTTTTATCTTCTATAATCCTGTTAGCACTTTTACTAATTCGTACTGTTTCAGGAATTCTATTATGTATTGACATTTCCAATAATTCCAATTTTTAAGCCGATTTAACTCTCTAAACACTGCTTCATCGGACGCCATATTATATATATTAGCACAGAGTTAAACGTAACATTTGGTGTCAGAAGTGGAATTCTTTGCATGTATCTGAGAATTTATGGTGAATATGAAATAAAAAGATTACTACACAGGGTTAAACGTTACAATATGAATAGATACGAGTTTTCACTAGTTACATTTATGTACAAAGATTAACCTATTTTGAAAATAATATACGCACAAAAATAACTAAGAACGTAATTTGGAAGAAAGATTTCTCATTAACTTACTTTTCCTATTAGAACTAGACCCATTATTTTCTAGTTAACAACAAACTACTTCACCTAATTTGATAAAAGTGAGTGCTGAGCACTTTGCCACATATTATGTTGCAATTAGAATTTACTAATATCGGAACCATTATGATAGCTTCCTAATAGGAATTTAATTGGAATATAATTCTTTTTAAGAATATTGTTTCAACAAATGTTTTCTTGATTGAATATGATAAATGATATCAATCAATCAATAATCGCCCCTATGAAAATAAAATTAATTTTCTTTGTTGGAATTTAAATTTGTTTAGTACATCATCGAAGCTGATTGGCCAGGGCAAATTGGAGTATGTGAACCGAGAAGAGTTGCCGCCATCTCGCTAGCCACCAGAGTAGCTGAAGAGACTGGTTCCTTGATACAATCTGATATTGTTGGTTATGCAGTGAGGTTCGATGCTTGTCAAAATAAGCCCAAAATTAAGGTAGGTAAATTTTTACAAAAAAATCCTGAATCTTAAATCATTGAGGAACGGTTTTACCATCTATACTATAATTATAATTCCCGATGCTATGCCTTCAATATGTATATATGTATAGAGCCGGATCATGGATGGTCACGAATGTCATGTGTATTGGAAGCCTTCGAAATGAGCAGCGTATGTTGTGAAATTCGTGGGTTGATAGAATCCAAAACACAAAAGTAACCAACTAAACTATCAGATTTCATCCACACCATCAAAAAAAGATAATTAGAATATCTCAGGCAAGAAATATTTTACCATGCAGTACCCTCCTCCGGATTGTGAGAAAAACACTGACGTAAATTCAGTTCAGCATCTTTTTCGTGAGCGTGAAATTACCGGCTGTTGGTATACTTTCCTATATTCTTCTAACGAAGTGTACGTAGATTGAAATGCGAGCGTATTAATCTGTCCAAGTTACATACAGATTTTTGCTGTAAAAATTAAATGGCCTGAAAAAATTGGAAATTCCTCCATGTTATAATTTCAATCAATCGAATATTATATTGTTCTAGCTTAAATATTTTTTATGAAATTTTAGTTACTCAGTTAATTTCTAAACTGTGGGTAATTTATGTTTTTTTTTCTGATATTTTAATCTTGAAAATAAATATTACTAAATTGAATGAAAGCACTCAAATTCTGAGACTCGGTACTCGATACCTGCTACATTTTTAATAGTAGGTACTCGGCTCTCTTACCCGTTACTTATAGTGGCCAATCGATAGCTTCTTTCTTGAGCAAGCCATGCTTCATTTATGTATCCAGTATTGACAAACTCCATGCCCTGTCCGGAACTGGTAGAGGGATGTCCAGGATTTCCTTGATAGCTCAAATTCGCCAGGATGTTTAGTTTGTATCTGTTTCGTCTTCAGTCGAGATTGGAAACAGGGTCTTGGTGGATAGGTAAATGGCTGTTATGTGGTATTTTTGCCACTCTTTTTTTAGTGATAGCTGTCATCGTTGGGGTTGGTGGTTCTCTATATCAACTGCACAGTATTATTTGAGTGTCTACCGCGTTTGTATGAGCGCTATTTAACCATGTAAATGCCATAGAGTAATAATAAATACTGCTGATGTCATACTAATTATCCCACTATCTCGCTCGTTCCCCTGCCATTTACTGAAAATTTTTGGATTATGTTGTTTCTCGTTTTTATTTTGCAAGATGTCTTCTTTAGGTGGGTTTTGGAGGTCAGAGGGCGGTCAAAAGTTACTAACAAGGTTGTGGGTTTTATTTCTGCATTTGGTTTCTGAACACGATTCTGGGTGCAGTTGGCCTGCTTACGCCATAGAATATTCGTACATATGTTGTCGGTTTAGGAGAGTGGGATATTGGTCAGATGTGCATATATCGAAAGACTGATCCCTGGGTAAGGCCGCCATTGAGTCAGTAGCTGCAGTTTTTCCAACCGTTAAGGTGTACTTCGATATGGCTATTTGCGAGCATGTTGTTGAGTGGTGTGGCTAGTTTTTGGCAAGGTGTGATAGGTCAATAAATACTGTTACATGGATGGCTTATCATGTATTATCGGTTATTATTCGTTTTAGTATCTATTTGTCTACTATCTTGTTCACTATATTTGTTGCTTATGTATTTTAATTATTTATTCTAGAATTAGTAGACTTATTCTCAAAACTTCCAGAAACTATATGTGAAGTATATTTTCTCAAAGTATTGTTAGTTTGACAAGCGTCTAGAACATTCTCGATGGGTGTCATATCAAGATTCAGCTATATAAATCCCCGGCGATCATGGGACACGGTCAGTCTATGAAATCGGTAAATCAGTCAGTCAGTCACATGTTAATAGTAGTTCAGTCGTTACAGACGGTGAAAGGTGATTATTAAAGTGACAGGTTTTGGAAAAACGTACTACTGCGGGAGATCGAGTACAAGGTATTGAAAATAAACGCTTGAAAGTAAACTGTGTACTTTGGAATGCATTACTCAAGTGAACTTGTATTGTTGTTCCGGGTTTCAGCTAGAGGTTTAAAATTTTCATGTTAGAAATGTTATGCGTGTAACATAAATTTGCCCTTCCCTAGTGAATACAATGTACTTAGTTTTCTTATCGATGTTATTTCTTACAAAACTGGCTGTGCCGTATGTTGTAAGGTACGTGACAATGTGATGCGATCAATGTATTAGTTGTGACATACTGTTGTAATATTTTCAAGACACCACCAATGTCTCTTCTCGGTTAGTTCTGATAAGAGCTGTTTGTTTTTTATATTCATATGCTAAATTCCAGAAATACAGTTTAAACTGTACAGGGTGTCCAAAATCCGAGCCTTATTATTAGGATCTTGGAAACTAGAAGAGATACGAGGCAGATAAATTTGAGGCAAAGTTGCGCAATTTGGTGCTCATTAAAACGTCACAATGAAATTTTAAAAATTCCGATTATGTATAATTGGTTGACATTTGGTTCAGCCACTTTTGAAATATTTAAGTTTAATTTCTTTTTCCACAATTGTGGCTATAAAACAAATCAAGTTGCAAACGTCTGCAATAATCGTAATCATGACAATGAAACAATGTCATTTGAAGATTAAACCGTATTGCATAAATTGAAAATTATTTAAAAAATATATCAAATGGGTTATTAGGCCGAAGAAAGAAGTCAAATAATAATGTTATTTTATTCAAATGACAGCTTTCAAGTGTTAGAAATGAATATCATCAAATATACCCGGGCAGAAGGATCCCGTCAATAAATACTATTTAGAACGTAATTAGGCATTTCGAAGAGCGCAATATCATTCAACGAAAGAAGAGGACAATCGAAATAAATTTAGATGAAGAACTTGATGTTTTACTTTTCTTTTAAGGTTTATAGAATTTCTAGAATATCTAACTATTATTTTTTGGAAAATCCAGAATATTCGGTTCCTGATGTGCAAAACATGTCTGGAGAATCATATATCAAAATTCATCGAATGCTAAAACGTTATAAATATCACCCCTATCGATTTCTCCCTGTGCAAAATTTAAACGACAAACATTGAAGACAAAGACTTGCATATTGTGCTGAAATGCTTAGGAGTTATCAACTAGATGGCGATTTTTCAATAAAATAATATTCATCTATGAGACGTCTTTCACAACAGCGGGGGATATTTAATCGGAAAAATAAGCATTCTTGGGGAACGGAAATCCACACCAAATACAGACTGTTAAAATACAGGGGTGAAAATCTCTTGTGTGGTGTGGTATCTTAAAAAATATGGTAAAAGGACCAATTATATTTGAAGGATCTCTCACTGGAAATGGAGATGGAAATAGAACACTTGTTAGAAAATGTCCCAGTTCAACAGTATATTAATTTAATATGGCATCAAGATGGGGCCCCGGTCCACAATGTTCTACAAGTGAAAAATTGTCTAAATAATAAATACCGGCTCTGGATAGGGCGACACGGAACCATCCGATGGCGAGCGAATAGCCCGGATCTAAACCCGTGTATTATAATAGACCCGAAAGTTTTGTATTAATAAGACAAAAACTCAATAATGCAGTATTAGAATTGAACACAGAAAACACAAATTTTATTACCTCTTGATTAAATAATAAATTATTATATAATATTCGCATGTGCATCAAAAACAACGGGGGTTGTCTTGAAAACATTTAGCTTTGTATTTATTATTATATGTTGTCGTTGTTTTAATTATAAATTTTAATACTTTTAAAATCTGTATGATTAAGTTAGTATTGTTAATATTAGTTGTTTTTTCTATCACTCGTAATAAGAGCTTTAAATGGGAGTCAATATATAATGAATAACCCTGTACTACAAGGGGTCCATATTGTGACCAGTGTTGTTCGTTATTTTTGTAAATTGTATGAAACTTCAATATTGGGTTCAGCACGAACTCCTGAAAGGTTGCAGATCAAAACCAAAGAAACAATTGCTAAATTCTGTACGAGGTATGAAAGAAATAACCTTATTTTGAATATGGAAAAGACTGCATATGTAAATTTTAGATGCAGGCATGGAAGCTTCACAAAACACAAAGTTCTTAGGTATCTATTTGGACAAATTAAAAAAAAGTTAAATAAACTTGTAGATATACCAAAAAAAAGAGTATAATGATGAAATTATGAATAGAAGCGAGAATGAACAAAGAACTGTATGGAATATAGTCAACTCAAGTCTAGGTAGAAAGAAAGAGAAAGTTAAAATTGAGTCACATGTATATAATGAGGACATATCTGAGCCAAAAAAAGTAGCAGATTATTTCGGTGTATTTTTTCCGGTATTAGGCATCAAAAACTTCGAGATCAGTTTGGGAACTCTAAATCTATCCATTGTACTTCACCCATGAATGAAATAAGCAAAATTTTATATTTTTTATAAAACTAATAGATCAAAAATTCTATCTATTTCAAATGAAGAATAAAAAAAGTTTAAGCAGCGATTACATTTCAGTCAGTATCTTAAAAACAATAGCAGAATCAATTGTTGAGTCACTACTTAATAATGGTAATCTAATTAACTTATCTTTCTACACAAGTTGCTTTCCGAAAGCCTTAAAAATAGGCAAATTTTATACCTTTATATAAGAAAAATTACAAATCATATCCAGAAAATTATAAACCTGTAGTTTTACTAAATACTATTTAAAAAATCTTTGATCTTGTTTATCATGACAGAGTTATTAACTTTCTGGATAAAAATGCTTGTTGAAGAACAATATTGGTTTAGGGCGGGAGGATCCATAGAGAGGGCTGCATGTGAGCTTATGAGAATCATTTACAAAAATATGAATGGGAAAATTTTTGCCAATCGTCTTTTTAATCCGTCTTGTCCTTTTTATATTCTAAAGATTAAGTTTAGATAAACCTTATAAATTCGTTCTAAAATGATATCGTTGTAACACAGGGGCAGATAAAAATCCATTTTTGGGACCACTGTTGTTCCTTAGTTTTATAAATGATATGACAAATTATATAAAAGGCGGAGAAAGCCTATGCTGTTTGGTGATGATATTTTAATAGTGGTTTCAGCAAGAACTCCTGAAACGTTGCAGATGAAAATAATAGAGGCAATCACTGAATTCAGTACGTGGTGTGAAACAAATAACTTCATTATGAATATCGAAAAGACAGTAAGAGTAAATTTTAGATACGGGCAGAACAGTCCCAGCACAAAAATGGACCTCATGGAAATCTCACAAAATACTAACTTTTTAGGTCTCTTATATATATATATATATATATATATATTATATTGGATTCTTCTTTGAAGACTTTTTAAAAAAACTTTATTTACTTTAACAAATTTATTAGTCGACTTAATTTTGAAATAACAGGCCGAAAATGAGACAAGTACAGCAAAGAGTTCTACTTTACTGAATTCTAGGTACTAATTTGACGATCGCTCTTGGATGTCTACTTAAATAGTTTTTTAGGTGCAAGCTAAGCAGTTTATAGAATGTTCTAAACGATTTAGATTACACCGTTACAATTTAGGAATAATCCTACGTTACATGATATGATGTGTTATGGCAGGAAGCTGTAATATGAGGTTTCATATTGTAAGGCAATATGTTAGCTTTGAAAGATGAAATTTAATAATTGTACGTGACTTTTATAAAAATACCAGCGACAGACTGTCGCGACGGATAAATCGAGAATATTAAATATTTAAAATATAATATATGTGGATATTTGTAATATAACAACTATCTGAATACTTCTAATATAACAGCTATCCCCCATATGAAAAGATTGATGTTATACGTCAATTTTTTAAACATTATAAAGCATAAGGTAAAGTGGAGTAAAATTAACATAATAGTTTGAATAACTGAATATATAAGTTGAATTACTTGGCTACAATATTAAATAATTAAAAATAAAAACGTTAAAGTTCATAGTTGAAATTAATGTGAGCACTTTAAAGCACTAAACATCAGTTTTTGTATTCACTTGAGTTCGATTTCTTCGGTATCGGGTTCCTGAAGGGTTGGTCGTTTCCGGGGAAGGTAGCGGCGAATGACTCGTGGAACTTTCTCTTTGGTGAAGGGTTGTTGGTCTTTATGATGATGTCCGGTTTCTTATTTCTACATTTGATAAAGATGTAGACAACCAGTAACCTGATAACTAGGATGATGGTGAAGATTGTTATCCATGGGATGCTACTCTCGATGAGGGGTTGGCTTATTAAATTATCAAGATCTCTTGAATATTGCTCCATTTTATCTCTGGAGATTTCCAAATCATCGATATGTAGATTGTTGATTTTGTGTGGTTTAAGACCAGTTAATTTTACTTTATCTGGTATTTCTTGACAACAATTGTACTTGAGCATGATTAGATGGTGATCGAAAGTGAAATTTGTAAACTTGCTTGCTTCAATCTGAATTTTGGTTATGCCAATAAATGCGTAGCAGTTTGAATCCAGTTTCAGTACTGAATTTTGTTGTATGACGATTGATTTTGGGTGTTGACCTGGACAATTGATGGTGGAGTATGTAGTTTCGGTAACTATGATGAGATTAAGGTTTGATTCAAGTTTCTGGATGTTGTAACCTTGTCCATATATTATAGAACTTTGACAATTTTCTGGAATTTTGTTGTAGCTTCTGAAGAGGAGTGCTTCACACGCAGCGTTGTTGTCTATTGGATAAGCATAGAGCCCTGAGCAAAGTTTTTGCCTTGGTGCCAATGGTATGGAAAGGCTTAAATCCTTTATGGGTACATACATCAAAGAATCATCGTCTCGCGCAATATATTTTTGCGAAAGTGATAAAACATGATGTCAACCAGTTCGTTCATCAAATATCGGAATAGGATAGAGATGGAATAAGGTGAAGGTCTGTTGTTCTACTAAAGGAATTTTCAAAACGAATACAAGGCTCTCTGAAGGTTGAAAGACCTCTAATTTGATAATTTCCAAATATTGCGCGATTTTGGAATATTTGACTGGCAAAGGTAAATCACTCCTAAATTTTGAGATATTTCTTTAAGGGAGGATACAAGGTGTTTCGGGGAGATGATGGAGGTGTGGATAATTTGAAGCCTAGCAAATTTCGAAAAACTTTAGCTTTGCTTCAACTAATGATACTTTGTTATTGTTATATCTATTTTTTCAATATCAGAATTAAATGTTGCTTCGTCGTATTGAAGTTTTTGAAGTGTTTCATTAAGATTTTTGATTACTGATGTAGTTACGGAGATCTGATTTTTTATAAGATTTTCTATATGGTGTTGGTCTTCCTGTATTTTATTTATGCAAGATGTGTAATATTCTCCGTTAGAAGCATCTATATTTCCTGTAATTGACTTGAATATTGAACCTAAACCATTAAGAATACCTCTTTTCTGACGTTTTGTGTCTGCAAATAGTTCTTCAAATTTTTTCGCAATCGATCTCGATATTTGTGTCAATAGACTGACGTGGGTTCTAACTTCTCATTTGAAAGAGTTCATTGAATGAAAAGTTGGTCTCAAAGTATCGAGTATAGCATCAAGAATTTTGTTGTTGTTATCAAAGGTCTGTTTCAGTAATGGAATGTTCTTACTAATAAGTAATGTCCACTCGTCGTTCGTAATCGAGATTCGAGTTTCGTCATGGTAATAGACTCCAAATCGTATTGTTTATTGTTTCTATTGTGATTGTGAATTGGCTCAACACTGATTGAACAGTGTTAGGATGATTCTGAAACAAATTATGCCTCATAATATGGTTTGAGTCGATCAAAATTTACTTTAGTATTTGGACTAGTTTTCTGATTTTTGAGAAGTGCGGAATTTTTATATATTTTTACAATTTCGAAAGGTCCGTTAAATTTATTTTGGAGTTTATTTTGAATTTGTGCTTCTTTAACGTAAACTTTATCACCAACTCCAAATTCTGGTAATTTGGTTGAAACGTGCTTATCGAATCTCTCTTTCGCTTTTCCTTTTGCTATTATTGTTCTTTCTCTAGCTACCTTGTGGTAATGCGATATTCTGTTGCTGAGGTCGCGTATGTATTTTGTAATCAATTCTTCTTGGTTATAGAGGGTTTCTGGCGGTTTGCTAGAAGTGTGCCCAAATATAAGTTCATATGGCGTGAAACCGTGTGTCTTATTTACTGAATTATTATAAGCGATAACTGCATATGGTAATATATTGAATGGGTGTTCTCTGAGATGTTCGGTAACTTGAATTCTAATCATCTCTAGAAGGGTTTAAGAGGGTTATCTAAATTTTTACGGTATGCTTTGACCTTGTTGCATATTTCAGATGTTCTAATAAAGTTTTCTACATCTTTAGTAATCCGGGCCAATTATACCTTTCTCTGATACGTCGAATTGTTTCATTGATGCCGCGGTGTAAGTTACTCTTTCCGTTGTGGAATTGGTCAAGTATAATTGGAATTTGGTCTTGATCTGGGACTGTTGTTAATTTTTGACAGACTTTAAACTTTATGTCAATGTCAGCAAAAATGAAAGATAGTATTTCTAGAGTAGGCAAATCGAGATTGTTTTCAACATAAATTGTTTGGTTGTGAGGTAAAGGGTTTTTATTTCAGTACAATGATCCTAAAAATATATTGTATTGAGGAATCAGAATTGTACGGTATTGGAATTATGTAATACTTTCTGTTTTTTACAGTTTTGCTGGAAAATACATTAATAGTCAGATCGAAAAATTCTGAGTTTTCTTCAAAAATATCGTCTATTATTTTATGATGAAGGTCAGTTAAGTTGTTCTGTCGAAAGCATGTCAAAATATGTTTTTTCCTACTGTCCGTTAACAAAATCAATTTTTGAATAATCAATCAAAGATTTTGTTTTGTATAAGTCATTGAAAGTGATAAATTCTTTGTATATCGAATTACTGTCCAGTTCTTCAGGGTAATTATTTCTGGAAGTACCTGATTCAGTATCTTCATTCATTGGGTAGAGTGGTAGATTATATTCGATTTGAAATTTTGAAAAGGATTCTGCATTATAGTGGTTTATTTTAATTCTTGAAAGACCGTCAGCGTTTTGATTAATTCTACCACGTTTGTATTGAATTTCGTATTTATATTCCTCAAGTTTTAATCTCCAGCGTGCTAGTCTACTGCCGGGATCTTTGATTGAAAATAGCCATGTTAAAGGTCTATGGTCTGTAATGAGAATGAATTTTCTACCGAATATATAGGGTCTGAAGAGTTTGACTGCCCAGACTATTGAAAGGAGTTCACTGAATATCTCGTTTCTGCACTGCAAAGGGTTCTTGAAACATAGGCTATTGGTAGATCTTTACCTATAGGGCCTTGACTTAGAACAGCACCAATCGCGGATGCGCTTGCATCTGTCGTTATGATGAATGTTTCGTTGAAATTTGGATAAATCAGAATAGGTGTTGAAATAAGACTTTTTTTCAGTTCCTCAAAAGCTGTTTCACAGTCCGTGTCGAAATTAAAAGGGGTATCTTTCTGAAGTAATTTAGTGAGGGGCTTGGAAATATTTGAAAATGCGGGAATAAATCGTCTGTAATAGGAGGCTAGACCTAAGAATCTTTTGATTTCCTTTGGGTTTTTGATTTTATCGGGATTGGGTTTAACACCATCTTTGGTTATAAGGTGTCCCAGGTATGCAACTTCCTTGCGTAAGAATTCGCATTTGTCAGGCTGGATTTTGAGATTTGCTTTACGAAGTTTATCAAATACTTCTCGAAGACGGGACATATGCTCGTGGATTGTTCTAGAATAAATTATAATGTCTTCCATATAGACAAGACATCTCTCATTCTGGATACCAGTAAGGATGTTGTTCATGACCCTTTGAAAAGTGGACGGGGCGTTTTTCAAACCAAACGGCATTCTTACAAATTCGTAATGTCCGTTTTCTATGGAAAAAGCAGTTTTGGGAATGTCTTTTGGATCTATTTGGAACCCAGATACAAGATCTAAAGTTGTGAAGTATTGACAGTAAGCTCATTAAGTTTCCTATAATCAATAACAACGCGCCATTTCTGCTTTCCCGAAGCATCTATCTTTTTAGGGACTACCCAGACGGGGCTTGACCAAGGCGAATTTGATGGTCTAACACTTCCTTGTTCTAACATTTTAGATACTTGTGACTTAACTTCTTGCTTATGAATCTGGGGATAACGATACGATTTCGTGAATACTGGTTTTGAATTACTTGTATCGATTGAGTGTTTAATTTCGTTCGTGAATGTTAAATTATCTCCCTCTAAATAAAATATATCGGAAAACTCGAGACAAAGTCATAATTTCTATTACCATCTATATTGCTAGAATTACAGTGTGAAGGGAATTTAGATATATTTCTTATTGTTCGGGCTTTGTGGCTGATTGAAATTTAGGGTTTGAATTTGGGATGTTATTGTTTCCACTGGAGTTCTGTCTATAGGAGGGTCGTCTAGAGTAGCGTCCTGTTGAAAATTTTCCATATTAGGTTGGGTAATATGGGAATTTTCATAACAAATTTCTCTGTCACTTTCAAGATTTTGATAATATTGAAGTCCGTGGTTGTTGTCGTCATTTTCCAGATAACAGTAATTATTGGGATCGTTATAATCATCATTATAGTGATTTTCGGGTTGTTCGTTGACATGGAAAGTTTTCTGTTGCCTCATGAAGTTAACGTTAGGGTTATATGGGTTTGGCAACTTTGATTGGTTGGGGTTATAATTTGGATTGGGTCTGAAATTTGGGTTTGGTTTGTTCCGTGTTTGGATTTGGCTTGAATCTCGGATTTTGGCCTGGGGAGTTATTTGCGAAATTTGACTGCTGTGTGAATTGTCTTTGGGTGTTTGGATTTTTAGGAAAATGATTATACAAATTCTGTGTATTGAATGCTCTCTGTCGGCATTCATTAAATGTGTGTATGTCCAATATGAGCATTGGGGACTCGGAATTTTTCTTGGAATTGATACGTTATTTCTAAGCTTATTCTTTTGAGATCTATGGGACTCATAGTAGGAGAGCTGTATCTCTCGCTTTATTCTTGAAATTTCATTATCATATCCTTTGGATCACTGGCTCTGATTATTTGTCTTAACTTATATTCTAAACCCGTTAGAAGTGTTTTTAACGTCATTGAATTTATAAGGGTTGTTTGAGCGTCTTTTTCTGGTTGGGACATGTTCTGATTTTCAATGCTAGAGAACATTTTGGACTCGTGAGTCTGAAGCCGATTCACAAAACTAAGAGCAGATTCTCCTGGAGTTTGTTTAAATCTTTGGAGGTCTTGTATCAGTGAATTTAAATCTCTGGTGTCACCAATGTTTGTTTCGAGTAACACTATGATTTCCTTTTATGTTTCAGGGTTTCGCGAGTTGATTAGTTCTGCTGCGCGACCACGTAATCTATTTTTAATATGTAGGGATAACAAAATTTTTTGTTGTCCTACAGCCATGTTTTGTGCTGTTTTGCAGGCATTAAGGAAGGTGTTTAGGAAAATTTGATTTCCATCGAATTCTGGGATTATTGAAAATATCTCAGATAATTTATAAGGTTCGACGTCTTGTGAACTAGTTGTGCCAGTGGTAGCACCTGAGCGTGTTTCTGGCATTATTTATTTATTTATTTAATAAGCGTATTCGAAATATATCAAATCAGATCAAAAACAGAAATAATAATTAAAAAAAATATTAACGAACTGATTTCTATCAAATAATACGAGTTGTGAGAAAAATAAAAATAATAATAATCAAACGAGATGATTCTTTAAATAAATTGTACTCACAGTTTGTGGAGCATTTGTTGGTTGTTGGTGGAGATGAAATCCTACTCTGTAAAGCTCACTCCTTCGGGTTAGCGTCCGCGTGTTCCCAAAGTCTGAGAGATCGTCTCGGCACCAGGGGTTTCTGTGATTTCGGTGGGGATGAAATCCGGCTCCTCAAGCGTAGCGCCAACGGGTTAGCTTGCTATCTGCTGCGTGTTCCCGATGTAGGAGAGACCGTCCTCTGCACCAGTTTCTTCTTAAACTATGTAGTTGATTTCTTCTTTGTAATATGCTTCTTTCAGCTTGGAGAATTGGTTCTTCCTTAAAGGTTAGGAAACCACCATTGATTGAATACCAACGTTGAGGTATCCTACTGCCTGCGCCAAATTTTTATATTGGATTCTTCTTTGAAGACTTTTTAAAAAAACTTTATTTAGTTTAACAAATTTATTAGTCGACTTAATTTTGAAATAACAGGCCGAAAATGAGACAAGTACAGCAAAGACTTCTACTTTACTAAATTTTACGTACTAATCTGACGATCGCTCTTGGATGTCTAATTAAATAGTTTTTTAGGTGCAAGCTAAGCAATTTAGATTGCACCGTTACAATTTCTAGGAATAATCCTATGTTACATGATATGATGTGTTATGGCAGGAAGCTGTAATATGAGGTTTCATATTGTAAGGCAATATGTTAGCTTTGAAAGATGAAATTTAATAATTGTACGTGACTTTTATAAAAATACCAGCGACAGACTGTCGCGACGGATAAATCGAGAATATTAAATATTTAAAATATAATATATCTTTGTTATATTACAAAGATTCAGATAGTTGTTATATTACAAATATCCAGATATATTATATTTTAAATATTTAATATTCTCGATTTATCCGTCGCGACAGTCTGTCGCTGGTATTTCTATAAAAGTCACGTACAATTATTAAATTTCATCTTTCAAAGCTAACATATTGCCTTACAATATGAAACCTCATATTACAGCTTCCTGCCATAACACATCATATCATGTAACATAGGATTATTCCTAGAAATTGTAACGGTGCAATCTAAATTGCTTAGCTTGCACCTAAAAAACTATTTAATTAGACATCCAAGAGCGATCGTCAGATTAGTACGTAAAATTTAGTAAAGTAGAAGTCTTTGCTGTACTTGTCTCATTTTCGGCCTGTTATTTCAAAATTAAGTCGACTAATAAATTTGTTAAACTAAATAAAGTTTTTTTAAAAAGTCTTCAAAGAAGAATCCAATATAAAAATTTGGCGCAGGCAGTAGGATACTTCAACGTTGGTATCCAATCAACGGTGGTTTCCTAACCTTTAAGGAAGAACCAATTCTCCAAGCTGAAAGAAGCATATTACAAAGAAAAAATCAACTACAAAAGTACCAGCCCGAATAGAATTAATATTATTTTGTATTTTTCAGTGCACCAATAAAGTCGGTCCATTTTTTGTTAAAAAATATCTATTTTGTTCTAAATTGTTATCATCGAATGCAAAATGTGAATGTTGTGGGTCGTCCTGGATGTGTGGTTCCAACTGATGATCAGATTTTGTAACAGGATTTTCATTAATTCACACCACATACCATTATTTTATGGTCCGTGATTCTCACATTCGTGAGTGTTATGAAATCAACATTCTTGGAACTATCATTTGGAATATTAATTTGCATAGATGAAGAGCTACTATTAAAAACCTTTTCGAGAATATTTAGTTATTTTCAAAATCGATTCAATAGAAGATTATTGCAAATGATCTTGAAAAATTGCGTGTAAGGATAAATTGCGCAGTATTAAATAATTTTTTTGAATAATTTCATACCTATCGCGAGGTTCTGAAATTTTGGAAAATGTAAAATTATTTTTATTATTCCTTAATTCAGAAGCGCTATCAGATTTGATTGTTAAGAAATCAGAGAGTTTTACTTTTTGTAAATCAGCTTTATCATCTCATTCTGACTACATCGCTCTCAACTGGTGAATTTTTCTGAGAGTTACTAGATATCAGATAATTTCATAATTTATTTTCTTTATAAGAGATTCGATGGATAATTTATCATAAATGTCGTTTTCATCTAGAATAGATGAAGGGAACTTCTCATAACATTTACTTTTTCTGATACATATGCCAACTTCTTTTAATTGGCTAACTTTCATAAAAATTCGCTACGTTTCACCTTGACTAGTGCAAAAATGTATAAAGAAATAATAAAGAGCGGCGGAAAGACAGTGGAAATAGGCAAAAGTAAACGGTTTGTTATTTGGCGGGACTCGTATTTTCGATATATACGTCATTAGTACACAATTTCCTCCCGCACCCTTTAACCCGGGCTTCTATTTGCCTGTAGTGTTTGTCGGGCTTCGTATATATATATATATATATATATATATATATATATATATATATATATATATATATATATATAATGATGAATTTTTAATGATTGGGGTTGCAGTCAAAATGCCAATAAAATTAAAACTCTTTAATCAATGTCGAGCTTTCGGTAACGCTTGTTACCTTCATCGGGACAAACTAAAATAACGAACAAATTAATTATAACAAAAAATATTAATAATATGAACTACTTACAATCGTGAGATTAATGAAATTTACCAGCTACAAACATTTGTTATTATGCATTTAACTTTATGATTGAACTTTTATGTTTCATAATTAAAAGTTACTATGGAATTACGCATACTAAGATCAATCTATGTATGTAGCTAATAATAATGGAACACTCTACAGAAGTTAATCACAGGATATATCATTTAAAAAATGGATATAATATAAAAATATGGCATTATCTTGTATAATATGATAATGCCATATTTTTATATTATATCCATTTTTTAAATGATATATCCTGTGATTAACTTCTGTAATGTGTTCCATTTTTATTAGCTACATACATAGATTGATCTTAGTATGCGTAATTCCATAGTAACTTTTAATTATGAAACATAAAAGTTCAATCATAAAGTTAAATGCATAATAACAAATGTTTGTAGCTGGTAAATTTCATTAATCTCACGATTGTAAGTAGTTCATATTATTAATATTTTTTGTTATAATTAATTTGTTCGTTATTTTAGTTTGTCCCGACGAAGGTAACAAGCGTTACCGAAAGCTCGACATTGATTAAAGAGTTTTAATTTTATTGGCATTTTGACTGCAACCCCAATCATTAAAAATTCATCATTATATATATATATATATATATATATATATATATATATATATATATATATATATATATATATATATATATACATATATATACACTAAACTCTTAATTGGGTAATCTGCCGAAAAATATATTTTCATCTTCAGGGCTAAAAAAAAATATACAATAAGGGTGGAGTTTGATTATCATAAAGAAAAAAAGAAACACATTAAAATACAAAATATTAAAAACTTACTTTTGCAAACGAGGTTACAAAATAAAACGAGCAAAAACAAAGATAGGATTTCCTTCACCCATATGGATGGAAAACAATTAACACTTAAGACATTTGACAAAATAAAATTTTTTTCTCAAAATTAAATCATCCTCTTCTATTTTATAGTTCTATTTACGAAATTACTGAGATGTTTGTTCTAAAAACATCATGAACAATTCATCTTTCTCTCTCATTTGAAAGTGGGGGAATAATAAATGAACTTTTCGAATTTATCCCGGCTAAATGCAAGACAATAAGACAGGTGATTGTTCTGTCACAACACTTAAAGAAAGTAAGACCAAAAATAACTAGAACAAACACCGAACATAGGCATCTTACAATACTCTATGAATGATTGTTTGTTGCTAATGATTGCTACAATATTTTGATATCAAATATGAATAAATAGAGCTCAAGCCACGAACATTGGAACATTTATTCATGGCTTTGGGTTCCTTACTGATTTCGATCATCTCATGAATCAATCTTTTGGTATTCGATTCATTAACTAAAATAGAAGCTTCCTGGAAATTAGGGTTGTGATTTGTATCATGTGTGTGTTGGGCCAAAGCACAGTTAAGTTTACTTAGCTTGCAACCGCTCCTGTGTGAGATAATTCTGTTATTGAGTTGCCTCTTTGTTTCACCGACATAAACTAGGTCACAGTTTTTACAAGGAATTTTGTAGACCACATTAAATATATATATATATATATATATATATATATATATATATATATATATATATATATACCCAGTTATATACAGCTTATATGAACCTCTATCTTTAATAAGACCAGCGATGTTGCCAAACTTACATATCTACTTAAATCCTCTGGAACCGCGAATTGTGTACTAACGACGTATATATCGACAATACGAGTCCCGCCAAATAACAAACCGTTTACTTTTGCCTATTTCCACTGTCTTTCCGCCGCTCTTTATTATTTCTCTATACTTTTTTGCAGGAGTCAAGGTGAAACGTAGCGAATGTTTGTTAAAGTTAGCCAATTAAAAGAAGTTTGCATATGTATCAGGAAAAGTAAATGTTAGCAGCATTCTTTTTATTTCCATATCTTCGAGTTCTGAGAAGTTCCCTTCATCTATTCTAGATGGAAACGACATTCATGATAAATTATCCATCGAGTCTCTTATAAAGAAAATAAATTATCCATTGAAATTATCTGATATCTAGTAAGTCTCAGAAAAATTCACCAGTTGAGAGCGATGTAGTCAGGATGAGTGATGATAAAACTGATTAACAAAAAGTAAAACTCCCTGATTTCTTAACATTGAAATCTGATAGCGCTTCTGAATTAAGGAATACTAAGAATAATTTTACATTTTCCACAATTTCAGAACTTCGTGATAGATGAAATTATTCAAAAAATTGATTTAATACTGCGCAATATCCTTACACACAACGTTTCAAGATCATTTGCAAGAATCTTCTGTTGAATCGATTTTGAGAATAACTAAATATTCTCGAAAAGGTTTTTAATAATAGCCCTTCATATATGCAAATGAATATTTCAAATGATAGTTCCAAGAATGTTGATTTTATAACACTCACGAATGTGAGAATTAATGAAAATCCTAAAAATCTGATCATTAGTTGGAACCACACATCCAGGACGACCCACAACATTCACATTTGGCATTCGATGATAACAATTTAGAACAAAATAGATATTTTTTAACAAAAAATGGACCAACTTTATTAGTTGGTGCATTGAAAAATACAAAAAAATATTAATTCTATACGGGCTGGTACTTTTGAAGTTGCGGAATTGTAGTTAAATAGAAGACTTTTGTCACCAATCCTTTCAAAAGTACTCGCACCAATAGAATTAATATTATTTTCTATTTTGACCGAAGAACCCAAAAGGAGGAGGTATTAAAATATTTTTTTGGTTTGTCCCTGCGCTGTATACAGGGTGATTTCTTTAACTTAAAGACGAGATAGAAATATGAAAATTTGATCCTGGCTATAAGCAACGTAGCCCAATTTAGTGAAAATATCTACAAAATGTTAGCACTTTCTGTTACACCGGAAATTGTACTAACTTTGTTGTTTCAAATGGAAACCCAAGTTTTTCGTTAGATATTTAAATTCCAAACATTTAATTAAGTATGAAGAGCCCTAGTTGTCTGTCATAGTTTTTGACATTTGTGATTTTTACTGCAAAACGTTCTATTTAAAAAGCAAACAGTTGGTTTTGATCGGAAGCCCGAAGTTGGAATTTCCTTCAGTATGGCCATCGTTCTGAAAATTGTCTTGTTTAACACTAAAAAAAAATATTAATGACATCAATGACAGAAGATGAAAAGCACAACTTTTCTTAATAGCACATATCAATTTTTCTATCGCTATTAGGTAGACAATTGAATTTTAGGGGAATGTTTATTAATTACACTCTCTTAGTTTTTTTCAAATAATAAGAAAGATATTCGAGATTTTTTAAATTTTCTATCGCGAATGTCATTTTTACGAATGACTAGTTGACCAAGGACGTAACATAATCGCTATTACTGATACTACGTTTTAGCTGTCACGTTGATAGTTTTGAAAGTTGAAGCTACAAAAATCCATATGAATCAGTATCCAAACGGTGTCTGTTTACTATTTACGAAAGCTGCGATAGAATGCCAAATATCCTGAGTTACCTCCAATGAATAGGAAGAAATGTTCATGCTAACGCAAAGGTTTTTTCTTACTGGAACAAAAATCCACTCAACAGTAGGATCAAAATAATAACCGAAGTTGAATAAAATAATCACGTGAATATTTTGATATTTAGCCTTAAGGACACGTTTATTAATCTTTCTTAGATTTGTTCCGTTTCTCGAAGAGGTATTTAGATTCTTAAGAATTTTATGTCCCAAAAAATATGAACGCCTTAATTGGCCTTTAAACATGAAGAAATTGCAACTACTGTCAACTTTCTTTATGTAGATGTACAACGTGGTATCAGTAACAGCGATTGTTTTACGGTCATAGTCAACTAGTCATTCGAAATTTGAATATTAACTTCGGGCTACCGATCAAGAACAACTTTTTGATTTTCCGGTTGACAATAAGAAATATATAAATTTTTAAATAGATACCGCTTATGAGAACTTCTTGCAATAAAATTGACATACGTAAAAAACTATGACAAATAAGTTATAACAACTAGAGCTTTTCATACTTAATTAAATGTTCGGAATTCAAGAAACAGGCGTTTCTATTGAAAAAATGAAGTTAGTACAATGTCCGGTCTAACCAATTTATCAATGCAAACTGTAGTTTGCAGAGGTGAGAGCGGTATCTCTCAATTCTGTCTACAGTAGCATTATTTACAGAAAAATGTTGGATTTCAAGGTCACGTAATGGTTTTTCCCGATTAATTTAAAAATATCGCTTTAAATTAATGAGATAAATAGTTTCACTAAACTAGGCCATGCTCAAATTTTCATATTTCAATATCGATTCTTAAGTGAAAATCTTCTAATGGGCACGTTAAAAAAGTTAGCCTCTATAGTACCTAAACGTACTCCGATGTTAATAATTTTTGATTCATTTGAAAGAGGAGACTTGAAAAATGGTCCCATATTCATAAAAACGCAGATCCGAAACCTCCTTCCATCCGAAAAGCCCCCGAAAAGGGTGGAGGGGGCAAATTCTCACGAAAATCGAAAATCCGCGATGGCAGAATTGAAGATACAAAAATATCCGGAAACGTTTAAATTGATATTTTTTTAAAGAACTACGGTTTTCGAGTTTGTTCAATGTTAAAATTTGAAAAATGTGTAATTTCGCTATTTGGAAGAGGCAATTTCTTTCGAAAACTGAAAATCTGAGAATGGAGAATTAATGAGCAGTTTATTTGTAGCAACATTTATATTGATAATTTTTTACATAGAGTTACGGTTTTCGAGTTAAAAAGTGGTAAAGTTTATAATATGCGTATTTCCGCGACGATGTTCTTAGATTTCTGAATAATAGCAAATACAAGCAAAGCATACATGGAGAATGGTGAACTTTCAACGAGTTTCGTGACAAATGTAACAAAAATGTGAAATAGATATTATTTACAAAAAATTGGACCGACGTTCTCAGTTGGTTCACTGAAAAGTACAAAATAATATTAATTCTATTGGTGCTGGTACATGTGAAGTTGGTGCCAAAAGATTTCATTTTAATTGCAACTGCACAATTTCTAAAGAATCGAATTATTATTGATTTGTACTTTTCAGTGCACCAACTGATCCAATTTTTTTTTCTTTTTTCAAGTATTTATTCAGTGCATTAACTAATAAAGTCGGTGCATTTTTGTTAAAAAATATTCATTTCACAGTTCTGACTCTAACATTTGTCATGAAAATCATTGAACGTTCACTAATACCAAAGAAGATAATACTTATCCTATTATCTATGTATATTCTTTTCTTGTACTTCTTATTATTTAGAGATCTCAAAACATCGCGGCGGAAATACACATAGGTATTTCAGACTTCACCACTGCTGTAACTCGAAAACCGTAACTTCATATTTGATAAATGTTCAATTTAAAATACAAATAAGCTCTTCCTTAATTTGGTGATCTCATATTTTCCTCCACATAGCGGAAATACCATTGCCGTAATTCGAAATCCGTATCTTTTGAAAAAAAATCAATTTAAACGGTTCGGATAAGACAATAATCTATAATTCTGCCGTCTCGGATTTTTGATTTTCGAGATAAATTGTCCGATCCGCCCTGTTCGGAGGCGGTTTTTGGAAGGAAGGAAACTTCAGATTTGAATTTTGAATTATCAAGATCGGAGTACGTTTATTTTAACACAGCGCGCGCACAAACTAAAAAAAGAAGGTAGTCTAATTGTTATATATTTGGGTCAATAAAGTAGGTTTCAAGGATTTTGAAGATTTCTCCAACTCAGCGTCTGAATTTATACCTCCAGGTTATTTAAGTAAATCTTCGGATATGGATGAAAGTCTTTTACTGAAAGTTGAAAAAACTTCAAACTTCAAAAAGTAATAAACTTACATCAGAAAATAATAGAAAATAAACTATGATTTGAAAATATTGTTAAACAAAGACTTGATATCTTTATATACAATTACTTTAGAAACATTTAATACTTTACCTATTATTTTGTATCTAACCTAAGTAGGTACCTATTTGTATATTCACTCAAGTTTTATATTTAGTTACAATTATCTTAGCAAACCGTAAATAGCTCTATGATTATTTTTTAAAGATCTTATTTCATTCAATACATCAATAAGAAAAATAAACTGTTTTACAAACTTTAAATAACCTTCAATTTCAGAATCTTCTTTTATCTATAATTTTAATCCATTGTGTTTTTATCTATATTGTCCCTCTCTTCTCATAGGAAAGTATATAATATAATAAAACCTTTTGTATATAATATTCTTAGATACGTTTGAATTTTTATTATAATTATATTTTCAACTACTTCTACGCGTATCCTCTACCTATTTGATATTCATTTCACAAAAAGGGTGTCATTATTTTCAAGACCTATTATAATTGCAGAACCATAAAATGTTTTATTTGGCTTTATAGCATTGAAACCCAAGGCACACTTTAAAATAATTTTCTCTGACTATTGATATTTTTGTTTCGCTCTCCGCTAGTTCTCACTTAAAGTTTTCACGATACACATACATATATCATGGTATCAAACTTCAGAAAATTGAAGGATTCGTTATATACATTGTTGCCAAACCATTGGGCTTCACAAAATACTGAGGGTATATACACTGAGGTGTATAAAAAGACGCCCTCTACAGTTGATTTCAAGGAACTTTTGGTGTATATTTAAAGATGAATGGCCACCTTAGGAGGACCACATAAATTTCAAATACATTTTATTTCGAGGCCATCTATCAGATATAGTTTAAACCTAGTTCCATTATATGAAAGACTGACAACTGAGGAAGTCTTATAATTTTTTCTAGAGTCAATAGATGGTGTATTCCACTCAAAATTTAAAATATACATAGAGAAAATTAGGAAGCCCGTTTCGGGCTGCGTAAAACTGCAACGGGCTCTATAATGGTGGTTTACGCGTGTATATATATATATAACAACTGGTGGATATTCGTGGCTGATATGATAATGTAACTTTAAAATCGCAGGGTTGCAGCCAAAATGTGGGTGAAATAAAAAGAAGACTCTTTACATTTAATTGAGAGCTTTCGGAATCTGTTTTATTCCTTCTTCAGTCAAAATCTATAAAGGTGTAATATAAAGACTAGGTAAAAGATATAAACTAAAGTATAAACTGACTTACAATGTATGAGATTGGTGTTGAAACCGATGTTCATCAAATAGCATATCCTTATTATGTTATCTTAATTAAATAAACATTTAACACAAAACACTTATGAAAAGATTGTAAATAATAAACAAAACAGGGCTGATGAAATTATGTTATAAGGTAAACAAACTTTATTTTCCATATTAGTATATATTATGGTTACACACGTCATCAATATATAATTAAGGTGGTTGCCTATTTTGACTATTTTGAATTATATCATCAACATATTTTTTTATAAAGGGTAAATCAATTTTGCGCAGTTCCTGTTGGATCAGATTGTGAAATACTGGAAAAGTTCAATAGCTACAATTCTAATATTCAATTAACCATCGAAAAAGAAGTTGATAGAAGTGTTCCGTTTCATGATACTAAACTAATTCGTTCTGAACAAAATAGAATCATTTTAAATTGGTACACAAAGCCATGCAGTTCCGGAAGGTACATTAATTATTATTCAAACCATCATATGAAAATGAAAATCAACTTGATATTAATGTTAAAAAATAGAATTATGAGAATATGCCACAGATCCCTAAGAATTGTAAACTTGAATAAAATTGCGAAATTATTCATTGCAAACTCATACCCAAAACATATGGTTAACAAATTGATATTCTTCACCTCAAATACTACAACAAACAATGATAATATCACCAATATTACGCAGACAACAGCAAATAGATCAGAAAACACTACTAATAGGATTTTTCGCTCTCTTCCTTATATTGAACAATTAACACAAAGAATACGCAACATACTCCGACAAGAACAAAATCTTTTCATTGCCAATAAATCAGTAAAAAAGGTTAATCACTTATTTAGCAAACTGAAAGATAAAACGGATAATAAACAAAAAACTAATGTTGTATACAGAACAGATTGTACCAGTTGCAATAAAAAATATATTGGGATCACATCTAGAGATTTACAATCAAGAATTAACTCACATAAGAGTGACATTAAGGTGAGAAAAGATGCCTGTGCCCTGGCTCAACATATCAAAGAAACAGGACATCAAGCTGACTTTGACAACACTAAAGTTCTTGAAGTAGAAAAAAACCTATTTAAAAGACAATTTTTAGAAATGGCACATATACAATGGGAACATGATTCCCTTAATAAAAAATCGGATATTCAGAATCTTAATGTTATTTATTCGAATATATTACAATTAGATAAAATACGTAGTCAAAATAGGCAACCACCTTAATTATATATTGATGACGTATGTAACCATAATATAAAATAATATGGAAAATAAGGTTTGTTTACCTTATAACATAATTTCATCAGCCCTGTTTTGTTAATTATTTACAATCTTTTCATAAATTAAAGTTTATACTCGAAGAGTTGTCTTTTTAAAAACAATTTATTGTACTAAAATTACATATAGATGTTTAAGCAACGAATTATAATTACTGACTAACTACAAATAGCGTGAAGCGCGTATATATAATAAAATAGGATAATGCTGCGTAAGCAGATCTTGCTGGATGGATGGTACTGTAATTCCTCCCCCCTTAGATTCAGCTTCCGGTTTTCATAGAGGAAGTTGAACATCTTGGAGTTCCATGGATCGTCTTCTATATATAATAGGTACATCATGCTGGTTGTGAATGCATCTTTGTAGGATTTTCTTGAACAATGCATATGACAAAACAGATGCAATAATTCCATACGTCATGATGGTCCAGGCGCTAGGAATCAACGAGATTTCATCGAGATTCTGGAGTATCGGATTATTTTGGATGAATGATGTTTTAATCTTATGAAGGTCATCTAGTTCCAGGTGTTCTAGATGGATATTGGCTACGTTGACAGTTTGTGAATCTTCCTCAAAATGTATTTCTGGAAGAAGGATGGGTTGGCCTGAAGATTGAGTTTCTTCATTTCTTATTGACCCGAATTCGCTGACTGCTTGACAATTTTTGGGAATGTCAAAGAGGTGTGTGCCTATAAGTCGTAGGATTTCTTCTTGTTCGTTGCATTGTAGATGAATGGTCTCTTCGGATGGGAATAGGCAAATCCATTGATTGGTTTTGTTAAGTTTTCTGATTGAAGGTCGTGGTATTGTGATTAATGTTTGTTGGCAGTTTGAAGTATTTCTGGGGTCAAGTATTTGAACTTCGCAAGGACTATTTGGGATGATATTTTGAAGTTCAATATTGTCACATATGAACATCTTTTGGTTGAGTTCCATGCAAGAGTTTTCAAATAATGAAAATTGCAATCTATTTCTTACAACAAATTTAGTTCTTGGAATAATTGCTTTAAACTGACCTTTAAAGAAAACTGGGATAGGGTACAAGTGATATAGTTGGAATTCGTCAGGGAAAACAATAGGAATTCGTAAAATATAATTGATTCTATTTCTAAGAATAAAGCAATCTACCTTTATGATTCTTTCAAATAATAGTGTAGTTTCTAGTGATATTTCTAGAGGTAGTTGGTTTTTATCCAATTTTGACTCCAAGGATTTAAGTTCGTGATATAAATCTCTGTTCTTAATTATACTAGGGTGCATAATACCCAGCTGAGAGAATCAATATCTTGCATGATTGAAATTATGATCTCATATAGGTTAATGACTTGAATCAATGTATCTTTTATGTACATACTATTCTCTCTATAAGTAGTGCCTTGGACTATTGCTGAAATTTGATCGAGCTTAGTATCCAATAAATTTTCATTATGACTTATTTGCTGAATTGTCCGATTAAATTTATCTATAAGAGATATTGCTAGAGTTTTGTGATTCTTTATATTTATTGCCAACTTATTTTCATTTGTCCGAAGAGATTTGATTAACCTTTCATAACGTTCACCATCATTAGCGTCTAAATTTCCAGATATTGATTTAAATATTGAGCAATTTTTTCTTTCTTATCTATAATATCTCTGTTGATTTTAGCATAGAGCATTTTAGATCGCTCCTTATGCTGATTTACATAATCATTAAGAAGAATCTTTTCAAGATCTAAATTAAAGGGTTCATTATCAGAAATATGGCCACTTATGACGTCTATTGGTTTTAATTTTGTTACTGAATGTATTGAGTTGTTATATGCAAGTATCGCGTAAATCATTTTCATTTTCGCAGGGGTTTTCAGGAAGCCTCTGGTATTCAATAGACGTAAATGCTCGATGATTGTACTATGGAATCTTTCAATAATCCCATTTGACTGTGGGTGGTTAGGAGAACAGAAATGGGTGTTGATTTTATGAAGAGCTAAAAGTTCACTAATTACCGAATTCTTAAATTCGGTGCCGTTATCCGAAATAATTAATTTAGGTATACCATGATGAGAAAGGTATGTTAGTATATTATCTGCGATTTCTGTAGCATTTAAACTATTTACAACGTATGCTTGAGCGTACTTAGAAAAACTATCAATTATTGTTAAAAATTTGGTTTGTTCAAATGTAAAAGTATCTAAGTGGATAATTTCAAATGGTTTTGTGGCTGTTGGCGTGACGTTGATCTGCATTCTTATTGGATTTCGCTCATACTTAGACTGTTGACAAGTTTCACATTGATTTATAAATGTTTGGATAGAGTTTCTCATACGCGGCCAGTAATACTTATCCTTTAATTTTAGCAAGGTTTCATCTATTCCACGATGGTTTGATTTTCCCTCATGGTAATTTCGAATAGTTTCTTCTATGTTATTTTTGTCCGTCACGTCTATCAATTTCTTCCCACATTTTTTGAATTTGATCGAGGGCCATTTGAAATTCACCTGAACTGCTGTAGCAAAAGGCTCGTACATACAATGATCTTCAAAGTAATGGTGATATTGTACGCCAGTTGCTACATATTCCTTTATAAAATTTACGATGTCTTGTTCCATATTATTTTCTGATATTTGTACAGTTATCCTTTGTTTTTTTATCGAATAATTTCGTTATTGTAGGCTTAGCAGGAGAATGGAAGACACTATTAATAATAATTTGGTTATTGCCATAATTGACTGCATAGTCCACGATTGGGATAAGAGTGGTGGGGTTCTGTTCTGCATTAGAATGGATGGTATTGTCCTCAGATCCTTCTTGATTTTCATGTTCATCGTAGTCATCCATAATTTCATCATCTTTGTCAAAGTTCACTTTCACTGAAAGATTGTCCATTTCTTCCTGTTTTGATGACTGTCCAAGTTCTTCGTTGGTATGAAGAGTTTTCGATTGAATATCGTTTGATTGATCTACGGGATCCGAAAATTCATCTAGGTCTGGATATTCACAAGGAGATGGTATAGTTATGGTGTCGCTGTTTAGATATTGAGGACGCAACGGAGTCTGACATTCATTGTTCTGAGGTGTTCCAAAAGTTATGTTTTCGTGGTTTTGAAATCCAGGATATTCTTTAAGCACATCGTCGAGCTTATCCCAAAAGGTCTCTTCAGTATGAAGTTCTACTCGGGACAAGGCGTTTGCATTTGTATTCAATTTTCCTTTCTTATAAATTATAGTATAGTCAAATTCTTCAAGTTTTATTCTCCAGCGCATTAGTTTCGAAGAGGGATCTTTTATTGAAAATAGCCATTGTAAGGGTTTGTGGTCAGTGATAATGTTGAATTTGCGTCCGTACAAGTATGGTCTAAAGTATTTTGTGGCCCAGACTATGGCTAGAAGTTCCTTTTCGATGGTAGCGTAATTTTGTTCTGATTCGTTTAAGGTTCTGGATGCGTATGCTATAGGAAGGTCGTTATTTATTTGCCCTTGGGAAAGAACTGCACCTAGAGCTACGTTTGATGCATCTGTGGTAAGGTTGAAAGTTTGTGTAAAATCAGGATACTGGAGAATTGGTTCGTTAATTAACACATTTTTACATTGTTCGAAAAAAGTTAGGTACTCGACATTTAATTTGATTTCAGCTCACTTTTTGAGACATTTGGTAAACGGTTTAGTTAAATTTGCAAAGTTTTTTATAAAGCGGCGATAATACCCAAGAAGTCCTAGGAAAGCTTTTATTTGTTTGGGGGTCTTAGGTATAGGAAAATTTTGAATAGCTCTAATTTTGTCAGGGTTTGGTTTGACTCCGTCCGGTGTGACGACATGTCCTAAGAAGGCGACTTCTTTCCGGAGGAATTCGGACTTATCCAATTGTATTTTGAAATTAGATTCCCTGAGCTTATTGAACACGTACTTTAATCTCTCAATATGCTCTTGTAGCGAGGTAGAAAATACTATGATCTCATCTAGATACACCAAGCACTTTTCGTTCTGGATTCCACGTAGTATGTTATCAATCACGCGTTGGAATGTGGCTGGTGCATTTTTCAAGCCAAATGGCATACGAAGAAATTCGTAATGGCCATTTTCAGTGTTGAAAGCCGTCTTCTCTCTATCCTCGCTATCCATCTCGATCTGATGGAATCCACTGGTCAAATCTAAAGTTGTAAAATACTGACAACGTCCAAGCTTGTCTAGTAGATCGTGGATATTGGGCAGAGGATATTTATCACCGATGGTCTTCTCGTTCAAATTTCTGTAGTCGATGACTATTCGCCATTTTTGTTGTCCTGTGGCGTCAACCTTTTTAGGTACTACCCAAATGGGTGATGACCATGGAGAGTTACTGGGTCGGATGATGTTAGAGTCGAGCATTTTATTTATTTGCTTCTCTACCTCGTTCTTATAGATAAATGGATATCGGTATGTCTTACTATATACAGGCGTTTCATTGAATGTTCGTATATGATGTTTAACTCTACTGGTGAATGTGAGTGGCATATCTTCGTTATAAAATATATCTGAGTATTCATAGCATTTTTTGTTTCTCTTCAATGTTTAAATGATTAGTTCTAATTTTTGAAATATCTAATTGTTTATTCGATTCTACGTTATAATTATTTAATGAGGTGTTTATATCAACATTTTCTTGAAATTCTTCTACATAAATAGGTTCTGAAAGATCAAGCACCACTGTTTCATCTGTATTGTTGAGAATAGTTGTCACAGCTTTTCCGTTTTTAGCTGATGTAAGACATTCAGGTATTTCGCAATTGTGTATATTTAAATGCGGTACAATGATTTCACCATGTTTAACAGAAGTTCTTATCTCAACAACTTGTTCTACACGAGGGGATAAAGTTACATTGTATGATCTTGGATTTCCAACTCTCTGATAATTCAGTTTTATTTTCCCCTAAGGCGTAATTAATAAATGATTATTGAAATCAAGATTTGCTTTTAATAATTTGAAGTTATCGAGGCCAATCAAACCATCAAATACATTATAAATTTGAAAAGGAAAAATTTCAAGGTACTTTTCAAATTAAATATTTTTGAAATAGGTATGTCTGCGCTATACTTATGGGCAGATTTTTGAAAAACTGTTGACACTATAAATGGTTCATTACGAATACAATTTGGATAAAGTTTAAATGCTAAATTGGGATCAATAAATGACTTAGTCGATCCTGAATCAATTAGGAATTTGAGATTATATTCTGGAAATATTATAAATGGTAATTCATTTGATTCAGTTAGATTTAGTGATACAATTTGAGGTGTTATGTCTGATTTATGGGAAGGCTTGAAGGTTGAAAATTTTCATCTGAGTTTTTATTGGGATATGAGGCTGTATCATACTCTACATTATCGCAGGTTTGTTGAGAATCAAAATTATCAGGATATTCGTCGTAGTTATGTTCAAAATGTTCGATTTCATTGTACGTTTGGGATTGGTCTACTTCTGTATTATGTAATTCTTCGAAGGTAAAATTCGGAGGGCATCTATCTGACGTGAAGAAGTTTCGTGGTTGGGTGGTATTTCTAGTAGAAATACTCATTGGAGTGGTTATATATGGATTAGAATTTTGAGATTGTCTGAAGGTATTTCTCGTGGAGACACTCATCGGGGTAGGTTTATCAGGTTTGAAATTCGGATTGGGTTTGAATACGTTATCCCGTCTATTTGGGCCAAATACTTGGGCATTTGTAAAATATTTGGGTGGTGGCAGATTTGGCCTAGGACGAATCTGTATTGGCTGTTGAGGGGAATTACTTTGATTCCTAAATAAGTTGTTGGGGGTGTGTGTATTAAAAGGGGCCATCTGATACGGTGGATTGAAGTTATGTGGAGGTTGTTTTTGGGGAATATTAGTTTTATATGTGGGAGTGTCTTTCGAAATGGTTTTATTGGTATATGATTGGAAGTAGTTCACATTTTCTTCTTGTAAGACAAATTGAAGAGCTTGATTTAAGGAAACAGGCTTCATACATCTGATAGAACTACCTAAGGCCTCTCGGAGTCCTGCTAGGAATGTTCTCAGAGCTAAATTTTGATAAAGTAATCTTTTAACTGCTTTTGCTTCTTCAGTAAGTTCATGAAGGCTTACATAACTACAAAGTAAATTTAACATATGTAGGATTCGGTCATGGTACTTTTGTGGGTGTTCGTTGTGTGATTGTCTTAGCATTATTAAATCTCTATGAAGACATATCTCGTCTCTCTGATCGCTGAAGTTTCTAGTTAAAATATCTTTCAAATCATTCCAAGTAGTTGGACATTGTATGTTCACAACTGACATAGCATTACCTTTAAGTTTTGAGAATATACTATTCAATAGATAGACATTATGAAAGCTATTTGGATTTGCTTGATCATGAAATTGGGCGATTATAGATTCGCTTACAGAGATTAACCTATTCAAGTCATTAGGATCTCCCGAAAAATCCGGAATGCAATTTAAATATTCGGGTTTGAATTGTGCCATATTACTTGAATTATCACTATTTGTGTTACGGAGTATAGGATTTCTAAGGATTTGTCTTCTGTTATTGAAGGAATGATCTTGGGAGTCAGTTAAAGGTATTTCCAAGTTCAACTCTTCTTAAATTGTTGATAGATTTTCAATAGACATAAAGAAATTAAAGATTGCAACTTACAGTAAAAGAACAACTCTGAGCATGTCTAACCAACTATAAGGAGTCTCAGCCAATCCAGCGATGTGGGTCCAAATCAGGTTGATAGTCCTTGCAAATCTGGGCGATGCGGTCCCAAATTTCGGTGATTGGGTCGTGGTAGGTCTTGCCTGTTCTTCGATGGATTGGGACACCAGCGGCTGATGGTCCTCTCAGGAAAACTTAACACTTCAAAATTTACCAATTGTTCGAAAGTCCGATTAATCGTAGAAACGAACAATGATCAATCGATTTGATCAATTCCGGACAATCCTACTGACTGCGCCAATTAAAGTTTATACTCGAAGAGTTGTCTTTTTAAAAACAATTTATTGTACTAAAATTACATATAGATGTTTAAGCAACGAATTATAATTACTGACTAACTACAAATAGCGTGAAGCGCGTATATATAATAAAATAGGATAATGCTGCGTAAGCAGATCTTGCTGGATGGATGGTACTGTAATTCATAAGTGTTTTGTGTTAAATGTTTATTTAATTAAGATAACATAATAAGGATATGCTATTTGATGAACATCGGTTTCAAAACCAATCTCATACATTGTAAGTCAGTTTATACTTTAGTTTATATCTTTTACCTAGTCTTTATATTACACCTTTATAGATTTTGACTGAAGAAGGAATAAAACAGATTCCGAAAGCTCTAAAATAAATGTAAAGTGTCTTCTTTTTATTTCACCCACATTTTAGCTGCAACCCTGCGATTTTAAAGTTACATTATCATATCATATATATATATATATATATATACAGGGTCCAGAAGATTTAATAGGGACAGTATTACTATTTCTTAAACGGTAAGAGATAAAAGGATGGTTAAATTGAAGAAAAGTTGCGTGAATTACACCTCTTCAATATTCCGGTCTGCAAATTAAAAAAGAATCAAAGGTTCCTGAAATATTTTGAAAAAACTGAAAATCATCGATTAGGTTTTTATTCAATTTCTCAATTACTATTTGGAGAAGAAAGCTGGAATTTTGCGTATTTAAGTAATGCACTAAGACGAAGGTGATGGAATTGTTAGAAATATTTTATCTTTTTTATTTTCCATGACAACAGTAAAAATTATTCTCTCTGCAGCAATGAATAAATCTAATTTCATGTTGAAAAATAACAAATTTATTTTAAAAAAACAAAGAAATTAACAACAATTAAATAAACTAAATAAATAACCAACTAAAAAGAATAGTTAAGAAGTCAACTTAAGTGCTGCTCAAAGTGCCCGCCATTATTTTCTATACATTTTTGGGTTCTGAGACGCAACTGCCCCACTGCATTCAATACAATACAATACAATTTCAGGTGTGATGTCTCTAAAATCTGAAGTAATTCTTCGACGCAATTCTTCAACACTATTCACTTCATTGTGATAAACGTTATTTTTCAGGAATCCCCATAAAAAATAATCCAATAGATTATCTGGCAGGCCATCTCACAGGACCATGTGTTCCGATCCATCTGTCAGGAAAACTTGTATTTAAGAATTCTCGTGCCACTGCAGAGTTGTGAGCTGCACAACCATCTTGCATAAACCATTTAATTTTTCGCAAGGTCGCAAGAGGTATTTCTTCCATAACTTCTGTTAATAAATTGACGTAGGCGACACCATTCAAATTTCCCTCAATAATTTTTGGTCCTATTATTTGATTTTTAATAATTCCGCACCACACATTGATGCTATAGCGAATTTGAGGTCTAGTCTGCTGTGTTAAAATAGGATTATCTATTACATAAAAATTTTTGTTTCTTCTATTGAAAACCCCACTATTAGTAAATGATGTTTCATCTGTCCATAAAATAGTATCTTGAAATGATAATTGCTCTAACATGGTTTGGTACCAATTACAAAATTCAAGTCGACGCTCGGAATCTCCAGGATGTAACTTGTTGACGATTTTAAATTTATAATCATGGTACTTGTGCTTCTTAAGGATTTTCTGAACCCACGATGCGCTAATACCACACTCGTTGCCAATGGATTTTGAAGAAAGTTCGGGATTGATACTCACTTGTGCCAATACGTTAATTTCATGTTGTAAATTTGTGACACGATATTTTGTTCGCTTTTTCGAAACACATCCAAATTCTGACAAGTTTCTTGAAATTGAGTAAAGTGTTTTCCTTGTTGGCGCATTTCTTTCTGGATACAATCTAGCATATTCTTGCACTGCTATATGAACATTTCTATAGAATCTAATGTAAACGTCATACATATCCATTTTTTCACTGTTACTATAACGCACCATTTTCTATAATCTTTATATTAAAACGGAACTTCAGAATGTATTAACATTTAAATGCCAAAGAAGGACATATTGATATTGTTGCCATGGTGATTGAGATATTTGGTTTTCTTACCATGGCCTACCGCATTCGAAAATATTTTTACCGTTTCTCTTTGTCCCTCTGGCTTTAAATGTCGAATGTTATACATTGTTGTAAAGGAGATTTTTTTGTTCCATTTAATGGTATAAAAAACAAATATGGCGCCCGTTAGAAAAACAAAACTTGTATAGCATATCTCTGAAAATAAAAAAGATAAAATATTTCTAACAATTCCATCACCTTCGTCTTAGTGCATTACTTAAATACGCAAAATTCCAGCTTTCTTCTCCAAATAGTAATTGAGAAATTGAATGAAAACCTAATCGATGATTTTCAGTTTTTTCGAAATATTTCAGGAACCTTTGATTCTTTTTTAATTTGCAGACCGGAATATTGAAGAGGTGTAATTCACGCAACTTTTCTTCAATTTAACCATCCTTCTATCTCTCACCGTTTAAGAAATAGTAATACTGTCCCTATTAAATCGTCTGGACCCTATATATATATATATATATATATATATGCAAATTTTATCTAGGAATTTGGTCTACCGATTTAAATGAAAATTGATATGTATGGGTTCTAGAGTGTATTGAATCGATTGTGTTTTCACATTCACATAAAAAATCCTTTTCACCAATTAATATTCTTATTTTACCATCCATACAGATTATAAGTAATATGTGGATATGAGCCCATTAATATCGTAGGACATAAGTAGCTCAATGGTTAAGCTCACGGCTGATTTTCTGGAAATCCTCGGTTCGTATTCTGATCAACTTAACTTTTTTTAACAAAACCTATTTTTTAATAAAAGGTGTTAATATGAGTTTCTTATAATTTAACCGGAAATTTTCAATGAAAATTTTTCGACATTTCTAATCTAATATATTAACGAGCAATTCTTGTATATAAAAAGATTCTCGGAAACGGCTCTAACGATGATATATAGATAAGGTTCTACTTTTGAACATTATATAAGTGGATTTTCTGACAAAACGCGAGGGTGTCACCTTAGAGGTCCATAACTTTTTCTTGAATGATTCGCAGACTTGGATAAAAATTTACAAAAGGGGGTTTTAAGAGCCGATAAATCGATGGGCGTTACTTGCATTTTTAATGGATGTGACCCTCGAGGTCCACACTAGCTATTTATTGAATGGCTTCGCAAATTGCTTTAAAAATTTTAGTACCAGGTTTGGGAGTCGATCAGACGATTGATAATACAGCTGAGTTCTGGTATGTTTCACTTCCTCCTAGATAGCTCCACAATATTCAACTTCTAAGATATACGGTATGTGACAGATATCAAGCTACTGTTCTATTCGTTAAGTGATTAAATTTACACAATCAAGAAAAAATCTGAGACAAAGGAGTGGAACATCACTTTTGAGCAATTTCGTAATGCATATGATAAGTCTGCTCTTATCAATGTGCGTAAAACAAAGAACATTCTTTGATGTGTAATTTGATATAGAGACGGATTCTGACAGAATCAACATACTGGCTGGCTCAAAGAACTAGTGGCTGACATTCGATAAAAACAAAGTAGCCGTCAGTTCAGCATTGCTGAAGCGGCTTCGAAGAAAATGTAAGCAAGTACGCCAAGCTGAAAACGCCTTGGCTTAACAAATCACATAGTACCAAACCATAATACTTTAGCGGGATTGTATAATTTGACTGGTGTTTATTTATTTTCACTTATTTATTTAAATTAATATCACAGCTATTTTTATACATTTACATCCAAAAACTTGTATCCACTGGGATGTATATTTTGTATCCATATAGAAGCATTTGCAATTTATATCAACCATCACTGTAATATTCAGAAATTGGTTGTCACACACCCGAGGCTGGACTGAATTGAACTGACTCACTCTACCCTGCACTCAACATCTGATACCTAGAGGCATCGTAGTGCCGAACTCCGCCTTTTGGCCAGTCTCAAGTCTCACATCCTTCTCGTAAATAGCTAACTTTAACCCTGTCATATTGTTAGCTCCCATACAAAACGTTACATATACAGGCTGTATCGTATAAAACGCCCCAAGCTGTAAGTTAGTTATTTATTGGCGGATTTTTAAAATTCAAAAAAACAAATGAATGGTTTGATATAGTCTAAAAGAGGTCACAGAAGACTACACTGCTTTTGTAAATGAGCATATATCTAAACATCACTTGAATAAAATTCATATTCTGGCAAAACACTGTTTGAATTAGTATAATAGATTCACTGAATTCTCCTATATCGTGTATGGTTATCTCCCACGAGTCCGCGGCGGCCTTGATCATATAACAGAGGTATTTGTATTGCCAATGGAGTGATTAGAAGGTGTGAGCTGTGTATTTGTCAAGGCCGCAGACAATTTGAACAATATTTGTAATGCAGATTTCACTAGTTACTTAAATGGCATTTGTTAATGATTACGGATTACTTATTTTTTATGTTTCCCATAAGTTGTTGAATAAATATTAAGTTATGTTATACTGTTGAATACAAAAAAAATTCTTCAATAAGACGTTAAAATAAGCACATGTTTCCTTCAAGAAAAAAGTTGACTATCGCTGTCACTGAAGGCAAAGATCAAAAAAATGAAAGTTGGTGATATCTTTTAGAGTATATCGCCAATAAATAACGAAGTTACAGCTTGGGGAAAACTATCATTATTTATAATTAAATGTTATAGACATTACGTTAATTTATCTTGAATCAATGAATTTTATACGTTACAAGATTATCTTATTGAACTATTAAATAATTGTACTATGTTCTAAATTCCAGTTTATGACTGAAGGGATATTACTTCGTGAAATGATGGCTGATCCACTTTTAAGAAGCTATTCTGCTATAATGCTGGATGAGGTTCACGAAAGATCTCTTTACACAGATATTCTCATGGGACTTATGAAAAAAATACTCAAGGTTGGTATACATGATTTTATTTATCCCATGTGCATTGATATTTCTTATATGCAGAGGCGGTCCGAATTAAGGCTAATAGTTGCATCAGCCACAGTAGATGCAAAAAAATTGTACGAGTTCTATACCTCAAACAATAAAGAATCCAGAAAGGAGAAAGTTGCTCTTATGTCCGTTGAAGGAAGACAATTTCCAGTAGATATATATTACGTAGATGGTGAGTGAGAAATTTTAACTACTATTAAAAAAATTATCTGTAGCGCTTGTCGCTTGTACACGAAGTTAATCTGTCAATCTCGTCGCTATCATTACGCCTTCATCCATGTGAAATATGAACTATACTTAGTTGCGCCCTAGTGTTTTGTGAGCTTGTGGTTTAACTACGGCAGGTACTTTAGTTTAACCATTCATGGACAGATGTCGCTGTCAGAACCTTTGTATTACAGTGATTTTAATGACAGTGGCGACAAACGTGCTTAAGCTCCGCCCCATCCGCCATAAAGAGGCAATTTCAAATAATAATCCGCATATGTTGCAACTCAGATTCAACAAGTACATTTATTTTACAGTGGCCAGAAGGCCCTGAAGTGACTTTATACTTGTGTAGTCACTCTGGAAGACCCCATTTTGCTTCAATATATCTCTCAATTTAATTCCAAAATTTAGGAATTTGTTTGAAATAAGATGAAATGAAGTAGGTAGAAAGATGGTGATATTGGTGAAAGGAATGATTTTTATTATTATTAAAAAATCCAACAGATTAATAATTAGACTTTTCATAAAGCATAACCAGCCAACGTAATTTAGAGGTATTAGTTCTTTACTTCAAATACATCCGCTCATATTTTATCAGTTGCTCATGCAAAGCAATATTCTCATTGAGGGGGAAGTCACATTCTGTCGGGCTCGTATCCTGTTCTCCAGTTTCAAAAACTTTTGGGGGTACCTATAATAACAAACATGTATTAGTAGACAATTGCGCAGATAAAATAAAAACGATGGTGCTATTAATTAATTCTGTCTAAAATAAATGACAATTATGCTAATAAAACGCTCTTCCATTAAATACTGTTTGTGATTAAGCAATAATTCGTTTTGACTGAATATCGTTCTTACATAAAACTGCTGTACTGGCCAACATTCCATCACGTGAAGTAGGTGGTTGTGGTTCCATTCCAGCTTCACCTTCACCTGTAACTGTATGTAGCTGGACTTCGACTGGATCTTGGGATTCACTTTCAACGTTATTAAAGAATGTTGATATTATTGTTGTAAACAGCTCATAAGACTTACCCTTTCTTAACGAGGAGGTTTGACGTACTTTTGGCGGTTGTCTGCTTTTTTGGTGGGGCAAAATCGAAGATTGTAGGAACAAATTTTCAATTTTGAAGTCCATCCTCACCTCCTCCTCCTCAAAATACACCTTCAATTTCATGAAATATCAGTTATTATTCATGAGAAAAATAATAGAATAAGAGAATGAAAAAGTGTGGATTCCTAGAAAGCTCTATTTACCATCGTCTATTCTCACTGCTGTCTCTATCGAGAGAGAAGTTCATGATGGATACATTCTACACACCTTGTGTATCTTCTCTGTTTTGAGAGTCCTCATCACAAGTTACTAGGAAATCAGACCTTTGATCACTTGATATCACACAAAATTGTAGACTAACCTCACATAAACAGGAATAATCATGGGACACCATTTATCCCTTTTTATTTTTATTAACCACTGCTTCCTTCGGGCAGGATCTTTGGGAAACTTTTTCATAATGAAGCCTTTTTTGTCAGCACAACCAGGCATTGCGAGCTAAACCTAAAATAAAAAACTTACCTATTAAGCCTATACAATAATACGAAATAAGTATTATTAGAATTAGAATACTTACACGTTTATTGCCTAAGCTCAACCACTTACTGTACAGGCTAACTGGTCTTAACAATTATAAAATAATCAATAATTATTGTATTGTATTAACCAAACTAAAAAACGCCACGCAAATTTTACGTCAACCGATGTAAACAAACGCAGAATTAGCCTCTTACAGGCAGACGAACCCATGTGACTTGCAGCCAATCAGAGATAGGACATGCCTGTGTCGCCACTGTCATTAGAATCACTGGACTTTATACCAGACAGTGGTGACAATGGTATGTCTTATTTTTGATTGGTTTGTCAAGTCACGTGGTTTGTTCCGCCATATTGTGGCTAAATTAGTCTTGTTTACGTTGTGTTCTTACGGAAATTTGCGTTGATTGTGGTTTTGTGCCGAGTTTAATGCTTATTAATTGAAATCAAGTAATATTTAAGTGACATTTTATTCATTTTGTGTAATGTTTAGTAAACGTAGTTGTGTTCTTGCCAATATTTTGATTATCCTATTGTTTTATTACTTTTATATATTTTTTTATTCCAAATATTCGGAAAAGTCAAGAAATATTTTGAAAATATTTCCAACTAAAAATGTTTACTAAGAATTTTGTACTAGTTGAAAAATTTAATGAATTGAAAAAAATATTTAAGTATGCAATTTTTATCTAAGAATACCACTTAGTTTGGGACTTTTTTAAAATTTTAAACCCTTTAAAAATACTTCTGGTAAGCCTATGATACATACTAAAAAATAATAGTGAACTGAATTGCAGTTCGGGATCCTCTCAGCTTTGCCCAAAATAACAAGAAAAAACAACTTTCTGGTTTAATAATTTTATTTTACCCAAAATAAAATTGTTTTGGTACGACACTGGCTATTTTATTTGGTAGCGAATTAATTGATGCCACGTGCGGTCTGGTCTGATTGCAGATGTCGTCTTCTTCTTTCTCTATGATTCAGCTGGGAAGAATTTGAATTCGACTTTCACTGAGGATTGTTCTATGAGGTCTCTAGGAGAAATTAACTTTCCGTCGTAAGAGATTTCCAGTTTATATAGGAATCTAGATTGATCCATCCTTTTTCCACAATGCATTTAGCTATTCCTCATACTCCGTAACACATGGGTTTCATCTGGACAGATCCTTGGCATTCCATGCTCATTCCAAGAATTCCTTCTCTTGCTTTTTGTTGTTGATGTAAATAGAGGCATTTTCGTTTTTCCTAATTAACTATTCAATCTGTTTGAATAGAACCCTTAATGTGTAGTACTTCGTCCTTATGTTTCGTTCGTCCCGAACAAAATCCCGACTCATACATGATCCGGTGGAGCAACCTCTTCTTCACCGTTGGTTTCTCGATATGGAGCAAGTCGATCTAGATCTACCACTTTCATCTTTCCCCATGGTGTTCGCTGAATTCGATAAACGACATCGTTGAGTCGCGCCTGTATGGTGTGAGGACCTTCCCAATCGGATGGCAGTTTGGGAGAACGGCCATTAGTTCTTTATGGATTGAATAGCCAAACCCGATCTTTCACCTGATAACCCTCGGAATTAGCGCGTTGATCGTATCGGGTTTTCATGCGGTCGCTGGCCATACGGATATGTTTTCTTGCTTGTTCATGAATTTCTCGCAGTGGTTCTTGCAGCCGACTGGTGAAATCGTCCGTGGCTTCCGTTGATGGAAAGGGCCTTCGAAAGAGCATATCGCAGGGTAACCTCAACTCTCTACCGAACATCATGCAAGCAAGTAACATCGTGCACCGCGACACGATATGCCATTAGGGCCAAAGGAATATATCGGTCCCAGTCACGTTGGTTGTCAGACGTGAACTTCTTCAGAAAGCTGACGAGACTTGGACTTCTCGACCAACCCATCGGACTGCGGATGCAGGGGTGTTGTTCGGGTCTTTCTGATGCCAAGTATCTTGCAGACCCCTTGGAACAAGCGGCTCTCAAAATTCCGTCCTTGGTCTGAATGTAATTCCAAGGAAATGCCAAAACGGCATAAGGTGTCAACCAGAGCCTGTGTCACCGTGGCAGCCTCTTGATTTGGTAGAGCGTATGCCTCCGGTCATAGTAAAATAATCCATTATCACCAATATGTACCGGTTTCCATCATCAGTCTTAGCAAACGGCCCTGCTATGTCGATGGTTATCCTCCCAAATGGTGCGCCTACAGTGTATTACTGAAGTCCGTCGGGCGCGTCTATGCGGTCCGCGGGCGCTGGCACACACATCGCATCGTCGGCACCATTCTTCCACGGCTGCTCGATATCGTACCCAATAAAACCGAGCTCGTGTTTTCTCCAATGTCTTGATAACACCAAAATGTCCTCCAGCTAGCCCATCGTGAGTTTCTCGAAGTACACGAGCCACCCTGACTCTGGGAATTACTATTAGCGAGGTGGTTGTTTCCCCGTCTGGATCCTCCCATTGGACGCAGCACTCGTCTTCCAGTTTCAGGCTGTCCCAAAGACTCCAATATGCTTTGGTGATAGAACCAAATTCAGCAACTCCATACCAATCTAGGCGCTGGTTTGACTGCATTTTCTATCTCATTATTGGCGCCAAATCTGGATCAGCCTGTTGATCACGACTGATGGTCTCGTTGGACCATTCATCATCCACCGGTACGCCACCGGTCTCGCAGGAACGTCTTCCAGTGTTTCTACCCCTTTGCATTGCTTACATGCAGTCGTGCAGGGTCTCCTAGATAGTTCGTCAGCATTCCCGTACGTCTTACCACTGCGATGCTCAATCGAGACGTTATATTCTTGCAACTGCTCCAGCCATCGGGCTACCTGTCCTTCCGGTTCTCGAAATCTCATCAACCAGCGCAGTGATGCGTGATCTGTACGAAGAGTGAATTCCGGCCATACAGGTATTTGTGGAAATGCCTAAGAGTTTTGACAACAGCAAGCAGTTCTCGTCTTGTGATGCAGTAATTGCGCTCTGCCTTACTCAACACCTGACTGAAGTAGGCCACAACCTTCTGCTGACCGTCTTCTTCCTGCGACCGAATACCTCCAACACCGACATTGCTGGCATCTGTATCCACATAAAATCGGCGACCTGGTTGTGGGTAGGTCAGTATGGGTGCCGTACATAAGGATTCCTTCAACTTCTGAAAAGCCTCTTCGCAATCTGGCTTCCACTCAAATGGTTGTTTTTTTTCCGACAGCCGATGTAATGGCTCAGCCAGGTTGCTGAAGTCCTTGACGAATCGGCGGTAATAGGTACATAACCCAAGAAAGCTGCGAAGTTCTGAGACGTTCCTTGGACGAGGCCATTCTTGAACCGCTGCTAGCTTAGCTGGGTCTGGTCGGACTCCTTGTGGAGATACTACTTGACCGAGATATCGTACTTCCTTCCGGAAGAGTTCGCATTTATCAGGGTTCAACTTTCCTCTCAAACGTTGAAGTACGCCTTCCAGATTACGCAGGTGTTGGCTAAATGTCTTACCCATGACTATCACATCATCCAAATAAACCAGACAGGTCTGCCAAGACAATCCTTTTAGAACTGTATCCATCAATGGCTCAAAAGTGACAGGAGCGTTACACAACCCAAACGGCACGCCGTTCGGCGTGATGAAGGCAGTCTTCTCTTTATTTTGTTCTTGGATGCCAACCTGCCAGTAATCACTGCGAAGATCTAAGGTAGAGAACCATACAGTACCTGCCTGTCGTCGATCCAAGGCAGAGAACCATACAGTACCTGCCTGTCGACGATCCAAGGCAGAGGATAAGAATCCTTTCTGGTAACGTCGTTGAGGCGGCAATAGTCGACGCAGAATCTAGTGGAGCCGTCTTTCTTTCGCACCAGAACTATCGGCGACGCCCAGGGGCTGGTGGATGGTTCTATAACGTTCCGCTCCTGCATATCAGCCAGCAGTTGCTGAACCTCTTCCTGTTTGGCGAGCGGTAGCCGTCGGGCTGCCTATCTGATCGGAGCGGCATCTCAGATGTCAAATTTCGCTAGAAAATCCAGCTCTATGATAGCGTCCTCCGTGATCTTAGCTATCAAGATCACAGTTTGATACTCTCTAGAACCCAATCGAACTCTGACCTCACGTTGTCCCAGGATTGGCAAGCATTCCCCGGAGGCCGTTTGCATCACACAGGCCCTGTCCAATGGTTCCCAGCCTCCTTTGATGATATCGGGTCGGACGATGTTTCGTACCGCTCCAGTTTCTATCAAGAAGCAGCAAGTGGTACCCTCAATTTCCCCATCAACTGTCAAGCTTTGTCCTTGGGTCCCGACTTTACTAACGATGACGGCCGCTGATTGATTCCTTTTCAGTCGCTTAGTCTCATTTAGACTGCACTGGCCTTTCCCATGTCCAAACCTTCGGCACCTACGACATCTCGACAATCGTGTTCTATCGGTTGTAGATTTCATTGACGGGGATGAGGGATTGAAGGTCAGTCGTCTCCCCTCCGGATTGGCCTTTCCTAGTTTTCCGAATGCATCGGAGCAGGCCAAGGCCTCCAGCATCTTGGCAATAATGGGCCTTCGTCCTACATGTCGCCAACCTCTCTGACTCTCACAGTTGGCTTGGCCACCCTCTTAGCAGCTTCCACTTCAAGCGCATGGATTAGGGCTGAACTCATCTTCGGACGCTGCATCCGTACGCCCTGCTGGATGTCACCATCTTTAATAGCATCGATTTATTTGGTAGCGAATTAATCGATGCCACGTGCGGTCTGGTCTGGTTGCAGATGTCGTATTCTTCTTTCTTGATGATTCAGCTGGGTAGAATTTGATTTCGACTCTCACTGATGATTGTTCTACGAGGTCTCTAAGAGAAATGAACTACCCGTCGTAAGAGATTTGCAGTTTATATAGGAAGCTAGATTGATCCATCCTTTTTCCACTCTTTTCATTCGTTCAACAGTTCAAATTTTAGTTTAAAACTCGTTCCCAAAAGAGATCCTTCAATTCTGATTACAGCAGTAGTATATATGTGACAATTAATGTACCTATTTATTGATTCCGGGTAAGTTTTATATTAATAAATAATTAATATAATTATTCGTACTTTCAATTATTTTACGTAGAAATTAAGCTAATGCTATATGCTAATAATGTTTGTCGGCGGGTGGGCGGAGTTTCAAACCCATTGTCGCCACTGTCTTGTATAGTCACTGTACCTACTTTGTATCCATTTCATTTTGAGAGTTGTCTTGTTGAAACCCAATTCAATTCGTTTATTCATACCTACTTGCAAACAGACATCGGAAGATGAATGTAATCGTTACGTTACAGAAGAGTTATACATTACAATTATCAATATTAAACAAATTATTATCTTATATTAACGTGCATCTTAGAAGACACATATATTTTTTGTAATATTATACAACTTAAAAGAAATATGTCACAGTTTTGCATTAAAAAGTATCATTTAAATATTCGTCGATAGAATAATAAGTTTTTTTTTGAAGAAATTCCTTTATTTTAATTCTGATTTTTTTATTGGAAGTTTGTTGTAAATTTTTATACCATCATAGTCCGGCGATTTTTTTCGTATTTAGATAATCCATGTCCTATCGTAACCAGTAAATCAGCATTTCTTGTAGAGTATTCATTAAAATGTGAGTTTTTTGCATACTTCCCTCCTTAAAAACCTAAAAACGTTGTGTTTCTTGAGGCTTCCATGAGGTCTATTTCTGTGCCTGCATCTAAAATTTACAAATACTTTCTTTTCGATATTCAAAATAAGGTTATTTACCACATACCGAATTCCGTAATTTTATATGATGTGTCATATTATTTATAAAAATGAGGAACCCAATATGAACCCCTGTGGTAAACTAAGATAATTTTGGAACAAATTTATAAAGTTTATCTAATCCTAAACTCTAGAGGTGAGCGCATAGCTGACCGACTTCGATCATCGAAGTTAAACAGCACAATACGTTAGGAACGGTTTGGACGAGTGACCATTAATGCGGGTAAGCGTTCGAATCTGTGACTGTCGTATTGCATTCTTCTCCTCTCGCAAGTCAACGGGAAATCAGCGAGAGTATCTTTCTCTTGCACAGCTCTTTGGTATGGTGTGCCTTGAGATTTATCTTGAGACATATTGGTGGTTCGGAATCCACGTTAAACTGTAGGACATCTTGTCTGTGGTAACACTTTCAAGGCAGATAAGCTTCCAACGCTGGAATTCGTATTCCACGGCACTCAATCGGAGTTCCGAACTTATTCGCAGATATATGCAGAAAACTTGTTTTATCAACTATTCTAGTAGCTATTTTGAAAATTAGAAGCTTCTAATTCAATGACATTAAAATGATTATAAAATTTCAAATATTCTATTTGTACTTCACTAAAGTGAAACTTTCAAAAATTGTAAGTTTACTTATAACTTTTAATTAATTAAACTGTTTATTCCCAATTAGTTTTTTCGATTGATTACAGTACAGAAGATGTAGTTGTTATAATTTTCACTTTTTCATATAAGAAATATGTCCGAAAAACCCTTTCTTGACAAGATAAATATGTGTATGCAGAGCATAATTTAATTTTTTTGATAACATTTATTTGCTGATAAAGGCCTTCTTTCATAGAAAACGGTTGGTGAATCGTCATAGTTTCTATTATTCCTCGAACCATAAATTAAATATTTATTCTGTTTTTTCACAAATCTATATAATAAGATTTGCAGGATCCGGTTTTTTGAGCAATATCGTCGAGAAGTTTTCTGCAAATATCTTTAAATGGGTTCGGCACTTCAATAGAGTTGTGAAAAAATAAAGTGATTTGAAAAGTTTAGCACTAAATTCTGAACAATCAGTAAATAATTATGTATGTCTTACTTGATTATCGACACTGTTACGTCTTATTCAATGAGTACCATGAATTATTTTATCCTTTAGGTACTATTTTTTATAAGTTTCTTAGATCAGTATTGCAAAACTATTTTTTTTTCAATTTTTATTTTTTTCATTGAATATGATTATATTGATTTCAATAAAATTTCAGGACCGTATAGCCATGCAACTTAAAAAATATAGACATATTATGACAAAAATGTAGGAGAAAAAATAATTTTGTGAACTGGGCCGTAAGTTACAGATAAAGTGTGAAGAATACCAAATTCATAACTCGAAAAATTTCTAATTTCCATGGGTTTCATAGTTTAGAAAAAGGACATTCTATTACAAAATAATAATCAAAAAATTAAATCATCAATAAAAATTCAATCCTGATAAAATATTTTTGAATTAAGTATGTCTAATTCTAATATAGAGAAAATAGAGATCAAATTGAGAATAACATTTATCGCTACATAAGAAATCTCCCCAGTGATATCGCCACTTGCGGGTCATCCTTATACGAAATAACAAGAGTCGTTCAAGAATTGAAGAATTCGTACTGTGTCCAAATTTTATTGAAATCGGCTTGGAAACAAAAAATGACATTATAGGTTAAAGTGTGTTCCAACTAAATTTTGCCCACAGTGTATATGAATGTTTCAAATCTGGACGAGGAGGGTAATTGCGGAAGGCAGCATAAATTAGAGATCATTTTTGTTTTTGTCAATTAAATTTTTGTTGAGGATGGAATCATATATTAAATACATATAATTCTTTGGATTAAGCAGAGCTTTGGATAATGTTTATTCTCTTCGTCAGTGCAAACTAAAAATCGTTACAAATTATCTTAACCACATAATAAATTAATAATTAAACTGCTTACATTCGTAAATTTAGATGAAATTAACTAAAAACAGGAAAGATTTCGTAAAAATCAATCAGAAATGTCATTACTTATTTATAAATGTCATGGTAAAGGCATGTCTAGAGTCTAGAGTTAAAAGTGTCTAGATTCAATTATTTAGAAAAAATCTTATAGGAATTATATTTGTCAAGTCACACATTTAAATTGAAAATATTAAGGCAGATACAGGTTCAGGGAAAAAAAAAGTTGTTATTCAATTAATTTAGAAAAACATTTATAACAGGCATAGAAACATATAATATTGTAACATGAAGACTTACCCGAACACACGGGAAGAACATGACTCTAGATGCACCGAGAAAAGACTGGTATCAACTCGAAGATTCCAGCGCTTTTTAGGTTAGATATATAATACCGACGACAATAACACAGAACACAGTTAGACACAGTCGGTCATAGACAGCGGACAGCCGTATACAGTCAGACGAGTTGAGTGTGTTCATATAACCGTGAATATAAATAGCGCACCAAGCGCTGAGTAATGCTGTGAATATAAATGTGTATCTAGTCGTGTAATTATTATTGTAAATAAATAGTGAAAATAAATCGAACCCACTTTTAATATAAATTCCCATTACAATATAAATAAGTATATACTCGTATACGAACAAGACTATTTGGAATCATAGGCTTGCAGTCCAAAGTAAAGTTTAATTATGTCAATAATACTATTTACTGTTTTGTAAGGCATTCAGATTTTTTGTAAATTATACATAATCATATTCTCTCACAATACGACATACATAACTCTAAAATGAAATATTTTGGAAAGCATCAATCACTTCAGAAGAAAGTCAATTTCTCTCACCCAATAGAAAAATATAAACATCGTATTCTCTCACAATACGATATACAAAATGAAATATCCAGAAAAGCATCAATTTATTTAAAAGAAAATAATAATATGTAGTAATAAAATGAAATAAGCTGATTTTTCTTATAAACCAACCTGTAAAAATATTATAAACATAGTTGATGTTACAGTGATCTACAGATATTTTTTACAAAATTGGACCGACGTTATCAGTTGGTGCACTGAAAAATATAAACTAATATTAATTCTATTGGTGCTGGTACTTTTCAAGTTGTGCAGTTGCATTTAGATTAATAACTTTTGGCACAAACTTCACAAGTACCAGCACAAATAGAATAATTATTGTATTGTATTTTTCAGTGCACCAACTTATAACTTCGATCCAATTTTTTTTTAATATTTAAAAAAATAAATAAAAAAGATAGTCTGATCCTATTACCCACGTATATTCTTTGCATGTACTTTGAGATCTCAAAACGCGGCGGAAATACGCATAAGTATTTTAGATTTACCATTTTACCACCGCTGTAACTAGAAAACCGTAACTCCAAGGAAAAAATGTTCATTATAAATGCTGCTATAAATAATCTGGACTTTCATGTGGAATCCTCAGATTTTCAATTTTCGAAAGAAATCGCTTCCTCTACATAGCGAAATTACACATATTTGAGATTTTAACTTTTCGAGAAAATCTGCCACCTTCACCCCCTTCAGGGTGAAATTGAACATAATTTTTGGTTGTGCTTTATTTTTGCGACCAAGTGTTTATTCAACACATAAAAGTGCGAAAAATATCTTTAAAAAAACTTATATAAATTTGAAAATAAGATTGATATTTAATGTCAGTATTTTTACCCTCCTGAATCCATCCTGTTTTCAGCGTTTTATGTATAAATAATATTATATGAAATATCTGTTAGTCCTAATATGATTTTTCTTATTTTAGAACCAGTGCCATGTTACGTTCAAGCGTCGGTTGATACAGTGTTGAAAATAAATTCTTCAATGGATCAAGGTGATATATTGGTATTTCTTACAGGCCAAGAAGAAGTTGATAATGCGGTTAGATTATTAAATGAGCATGCTAATGTTATCGAAGAGGCTGGAAAAAATGAAAAAATCTTAGTGCTACCGATGTATGGAAGTCTACCTTACCATGACCAATTGAAGGTATTCAAAAATGCGTCTATAGGATATAGAAAGGTTGTGATAGCTACAAATGTTGCTGAAACATCCGTCACGATTCCAGGAATTGTATTTGGTAAGATAATACAAAACGAGATTAAAACGATTCGATATTTATTTGCAATCCCGATTTCAATATTGTTTCTACTTCAAATATTGTTTTGAAGCGGTGATAGAAGTTAAATTAGTACAAGTTCCCGGCTTTTAGAGTTTCCAAATAAAATGTGACTTCTTAAAACTAGCCGCGCTCACCCATTATGTTGTTTCGTTGTTTAGATTACAGCCATAAGGGCACAGGGTATCTCTGCCAAGTTTTGCTTGAGTCCATTAAGCAGGTTTTCCGTGATGCGCTTTCACAGGTACTTACATACAAACAGACAAAAACTATTGTATAAATTGTTGATTTGGGATTTATTTCCTTTTGAAACGTCTTGGAAAAAAACATATACAGAAATGATTGATTAACAATTTTCTACTTTTCTATCGCTACTAGAAGTTATGTATGGTAAGTATTGGGTAAGTGGGTAAAATTTTCGGTATCCGGTTTTCAACTGATTTTTAGAGCCCCTGCACACAACAATAGAACGATTTTGTATTAATATTATTTGTTTTCTGGAGTACCCAGCCTACAATTCACAATAGCGGCTGCGCAAAAGTCGAAAAACATGGTTCGCTGAAGACTGTAACTTTTGATTAGTCCATCACATTCCATCGGATTTACAAGAAAATTATCTAACTTTATAGTATAAGGGTTGGCAATTGTAACACTAAACTATGACGATTCGTTCCATATATTAAAAATACCTAAACAAAAGTTTTTCTATTATCAGTTACTTACTTATATCGATGTTTTTCTCAAAGGGACCATCTTTTGTATTTTCAGATAGTCATTTCTTCAATATCGTTAACGTCATAACTCAGTTGAAAATCAATCGAAGTACGTCTCTGAAAAGAATCAATTGATATAAAGAAAATTTTTGGGACATTTTTTAAATATAGCTGCCAAAAATTTAATTAAAAATGCATTTTATTTGGAAATTCAATGAGGAAAGGTCTTTTCGGTCAGGATCTTATACTAAAATGACAATAGCTTTGAACCATCTACCATCTACAAGCTTAATTAGAGCTCGATCTAGCAATTCTGGGTTATTTTGGAATACCTACTGACTCACTTAGACGAAGATACCAATATACCGCCCCCCCCCGTTATTTCTTTATTTCTAAGTTCTAAAAAAATTGTTAATCCAAACTAATGTGATCTCCGATCCCTTACGTTAATTCAGTAGGCTGTATATATTAGGCGTGAATATAATAATCATTGCAACAAGTAAATTACTCTTATCTGTTGTCAACACTTGTCAAATAGAGATATTGGTATTTTATCCTCCTCCCTGATTACTTTTTTTAAATTTCATTCAGTGATTGATATGGCTCGTTCTGTAAGAGACCAAGTTGAAGCTGTTATCTTATTTGGTGAAGTTAATGGAAATTCCAACGCTACTATTCGCATTTTCAATGAGAGATTTCCGGAACGTCCGGTTTGTAGAAAATATCTCCGGAAATTGGTGGCAAATTTTCACAGAACAGGAACGGTGAAAGATACTCCAGGATCTAGAAGGCTGAAAATAATTACGGAAAATAATAAAGTACATACGAGCTAAAATGGTAAATAATCCGCAACAATCAACTAAGTAGTAGTTGAGACGTATTTATAAAAAAGAATTTAGAATTTTGAAAACATAAAAAAAAAGTTGTTGATATTGAAGCGATGAGGGTTCACATGAATTCTACGAGGCAGATACTCAATTTCCTGAAAAAATATTGTTTGGACTGGTATTTAGGTGACCATGTTATAGGTATCATATTCTTAGAAGAAAATTAATACGTCGAGGCGCCACAGTGGCCAGCTCGCTTACCGAATCTCGCATGTCTTGATTATTTTTAGAGCTATGTGAAAACCCTAGTTTTTAAGAAAGTTTGTGGGTCGTTAGATGAATTGCGTATTCGAATTATTGAAGTTTGTTCAAAAATAACACCTCAGACACTGTAGAAAATAGTATACAACCTCTTGACAAAGAAATGCTGGGCGGACACGTCGATAATATTTTATAATAGATGATAACTTATCTGGTCTAGTTATAAGTTGAAATATTCCATTTTTAGTAAGTTTTTATCTTTATTCACACGTTCATGAAATATTTTAGTACATTTGCTACGGTTTTCAACCATAGTATCAAAAACTTAAAAAAAATTGATGGTGCCCATTAGCAGTTAGCAACATTAGATAACTTTCAAAAAGTTAGGATACTAAAGTGAAATCGACTCTGTTCCATTTGTTTTCTCTCACTGAACTAGTGCAAAACTAGTTCAAATAATATTTTTTTAAATATAATACATAAAACTTGTTCAGAATTTCAAGTAGAAAAAAAATCTCATAATATACAGGAAGTCTCATTTGAAAAGAAGCCACTGCGCATTTTTGAGACACGCTGTTTAAATTAAAGTTAACGTATTAAAGAGATCAAATGAAACCCTACAATTGTGAAATTAAATGTTTTTTGTAATACGTAAAATAGAGAAGTTATGGCGGGGGGACGTGTTTTTGGTCCTCACGGTTTATTATATGTCCACTACACCTTTTCCAACTGTAATTCAGAAAGCATCAATTTAACTTCAGAAGATATCAAGTGTAATTCAGAATAATCAATTAAATTTTAGAAAGCGTCAAATGCATTTCATATTAGTCATTTGTAATTCAGAATTCATCAAATGTTTTTCATATTAGTGCATTGTAATTCAGAACTCGTCAAATTTAATTCAGATCTTATCAAATGTAAATTAGAACGTATCAAATGTATTTCAGAACATACGAGTATCAAATATAAATCAGAAAGCATTAGACGGGTAATTTGGAACATATGTATCAAATCACAGGTAATTGTGTTTATTATTTTTGTCAATCATATTTGTGCATTTTTTGATTGTAAAAAGCAGCTATACACTTACCAATTTGCCAAAATGAACTTCAAAGACAATTGTGAAGTGAAGTAAATTTGACGAGTTCTGAATTACAATTCACCAATATGAAATACATTTGACGAATTCTGAATTTCAATTGAACCATCTGAAATTCATCTGTCTAGTTCTGAATTTCAATTGAAAAATCCGAAATACATGTGATGCTTTCTAAAATACAATTAACTATTCTGAATTATAGTTGACGACTTCTGAAATACAATTAAAAAAGTTGTAGTGAACCGCCTTGTCAGTGTTACGACGAAAGAGATACCAGATCAGAGAATTTAAATTTTAAACCCTCAATGCTGGTTGGAAAATGGTAAGTGATGTCGATCGCTAGTTTTTGCCATTTTCAGGCGATTCTTCTACCCTCGGAATATTTTAGTAAATTTTCATGTAAGGAAAAAGACCTCTTGGTTAGAAGTCCAACGTCTGACCAACTAGACCACCGGGGGCCCTATATATTATGTATAATTCTGTATATTATGTATGATCATAAACTTATATTACAGTTGTGGATTGTGGATTAGTCAAGATCAAATGGTTCAACACCAACACACATACAGAAAGTGTTATAACAGTACCCATAAGTAAATCGTCGGCAAATCAAAGAGCAGGAAGGGCTGGTAGAACAAAACCCGGAAAAATTTATAGGTATTGTACAAAATATATTTTCTATATATCTAATAATTTGTTGAATCCATCAATTTTAGATTATATACGGAAGAGTATTTCAGCAAAAAATTGTCAGATTATACGCCTCCTGAAATGGTGCGTAGTAATTTGACATATCCAATACTACAACTTAAGGCTCTTGGAATCGATAATATTCTAAAATTTGATTTTCCCAGTCCACCTCCCATTCAAAATTTGAGAAGTGCTCTAGAAATTCTGTATGCACTCGATGCTATCGATATACAGTCAGAATTAACAAAACCGTTAGGCTTTCATATGGCTGAATTTGCTCTAAATCCATTGCATACAAAGCTACTTCTTAGTTCAGGTGAGATGGTGTAGGCTTAAATTTCTGTAGCACTTATGCTCTCCTTTTTAACATTCCAGGGGAATTTGGTTGCTCAGAAGAAATTCTTTCTATAATATCAATCCTTCAAGTTGAAACAATATTTGTCAAACCTTCGACGGGTAATACAGTTATTAAAGCAAGGATGCAAAAGAGGTTGTTTGAAGTAGAAGAGGGAGATTTGATAACGTACTTAAATATATTCAATGGCTTCATCCAGAGTGAAATGTCTCAAGGATTTTGTCACAAGAATTTCCTTCATTATAAAAGCCTGAAAAGAGTTGTCGAAATTCGAAATAGACTGGTAAAAATGTTGAGAAACTATGATATTCCTATTGTTTCTAGTATAAGTAAGTACATATTATTCTCAGCTTCGGTAATTCTCTATCAAAATATATAAACATATTGTAAGTAGGCACAGTCCTTTGGTGAAAATTATCTTGTAGTAGAAATATTAAAAATTCGGAAAGTATCAAAAGCAAGGCCGATTATGTGAGTAAAATGTTAAGGTCAGTTAAAATTTGTATGTATAACCTAACCTAACTATCAACATGTTACTGTAGACGTGGGCAGTGGGCACGGTATACCATGGATGGATACGTGTAATTTTTTAACGGGCCTTAAAATGTAACGTTGTGCATAATATGCAAAAATGTTGCGAAAGTGGTTCAAAATGGTTTGTCAGTAAACTATTTAAGATGTTCAGTAATATTGAGCAAGCTTCAAATGGAACTAATTAAGGTGTTCTAGACCTGTCATATATCTAGCGTACCAGCCAATAATGCTGCTGTTGTGAGGTGTGTAGTTATAGATAGATAGAAGACTTTTGGCACCGAATTCAAAAGTATCAGAACCAGTGGCATTAATATTATTTGATATTTTTCAGTGCATAAATTGATAAAGTCGATACTAGTTTTTGTAAAAAGTTTTATTTCACAATTTTTAATCATGGTGTCCAATTTTCGATGTTTGAAAAAAATGCCACCTCCACTTAACGGAAACACACATATTCCAGACTTTACATTGCTATAACTCAGAAACCGTAATCTTTTTGAAAAATGTCCAATTTAAATGTTGCTGGATGTGGTCTCTTTCAGGGGCAGTTTTTGGGGGGGAGGTGATGCTCGATTTTAAATTTGTCTAACATGGGACCATTTCTCAACTCTATTTTTTCAAATAAAAAAAAACATCAAAATCAGAGTACGTATACTATACGCTGCACGCATACGAACATAAAAAAGCACACAGTCGCATTGTGTACCTCCCCCGCTAGAAAGTCAGTCAAAAAGAAGTCGGTATTGGAGCCAAGAATGTCTCGATTTATTTATGATTGGAGCATTGAGTAAAAATTATAATTTTCCTGAAGTAGATTATTTTATATTTTAATTTCAATCTTAAGTTCTTATTTAGGTTCTTTCATGTTGTCCTTGTGATAGTTTTTCTCAATTTAGGTAACACAAAATATAGCCCAAAATATTAGGTACTTTGAATTAGATTGTTTTATTTACAAAAATTAACAAATATATTGTAGAAGTTTTTCGACTATTTAGAATTGTATACTAATCAGTAAATAATAAGTACATATGTATACATTTTCTACAGAAATGTTTTCTTCTACTCGTAATAGCCCAACTCTACTTTGTTATCGAGATTTTTTTTAAATGATGAAAAAGATAATTAATTATAATAGCACTTTGTAATTTTAGTTTCTTTAATGATTTTTTTTTCTTTTCATAACTGTATTACATTCTTTAAAGAAGAGTTCCTATGTTCATTCAAACTTAAATTTATTAATATTGAAACTCTACAATATGGAGTGACGATGTAAGAGTGGGTTAAGGCGCTGGAAATGTGTTCGTAGCCTGCGAGAGCACATCGTGAGCGCCGGTTCGGATATTGCCAGAGCCAAGGTTGTTGTTTGTACTGGACCCGTGCACAGATATCTCTATACCTTCTCGGAAATATGTATTCCAGTTATTAAAATAAAAAAATACATATATTTATAGACAAATAATATCCCAATGTTGGCAATTAGAGCAAGCAACAATTATAATATAACAAAAATTAAAGTTAGATAACATAAGAAAAAAATACGTATGACCTCCTCCAGCTATAATAATAGCTTGCATACTTCTGGGCATGATCTGCAGAACATCTTTGCGAAATTTGCCGCCAGGACTAACATATTTAAGTTCCCAACTACACTAACGCAGTGACCAGTAGCATTATAAACCTCCTCCAATTTTAATAGATAAATATTGTTTACAAACAATTGGACCGACGTTACCAGTTGGTGCACTGAAAAGTACAAAATAATATTAATTCTATTGGTGCTGTTACTTTTGAAGTTGTGCAGTTGCAGTTAGATTGAAAACTTTTGGCACCAACTTCACAAGTACCAGCACCAATAGAATTAATATTATTTTGTACTTTTCAGTGCACCAACTGATAACGTCGGTCCAGTTTTTTGTAAAAAATATTTATTTCACACTTTTGAGTGTAACATTGGTCACAAAAATCGTTGAACGTTCACCATTAATATCTTATTACCCACGTATATACTTTGCTTGTTCTTGTTATTATTATGTAGAGATCTTAGAACATTGCTGCGGAAATACGCTCAAATATTTTAGATTTAACCATTCTACCAAAGCTTACCTCGAAAACCGTAACTCTAAGAAGAAAATATTCATTATAAATGTTGCTACAAATACTTTTGTCTTTCATGTGGTATTAAAAGATTTTCAGTTTTCGAAAGAAATTGCCCAGCTCGAAAACCGTAACTCTTTTGAAAAAATGTTCAATTTAAACGTTTCCGGATATTGTCCTATCTTTAATTCTGGAATCTTGAATTTTCAATTTTCGAGAAAATAAGCCCCATCCACCCCCTACGGGGGTTGGGTGGTTTTCGGAGGGAAGGAGATTTCGGTTTGAGTTTTTACGAATATGGGACCAATTTCCATGCCTCCTCTTTCAAATATATCAAAAATCATCAAAATCGGAATACGTTTACTATATGTAACGCACGAACAAAAAAAAGCAGACAGTCGAATTGTATACCTCCTCCGTTCGGGGTTCGTCGCTCAAAAAGTAGCTTACATGTTGACAGACTCACAAAACACTCTAAATGCACAAGTATGACTTGTAACATGATTTATTATTCAGCTGCCAAGGCTACAACAAAGCATTCTTTTAGCTGTCACTATTTATACAGAAAAATCTGTTATTGAATATGCAATATTTTTGCCCGTCTTCTAAAACCTATAAATATGTTTTGATAAAACACACATTTTGATGGATTATTTTTGTGCAACTACGACCAACTAAACTTGACGAATATAATGCAAAAATTCCATTTTTCGAATCAATTATTTTGCTCTCTTGTTTTTTACAAATAGGTATTGAATATCTCTAGAACTAATTTTTGAAGCTATACAATTCTACTGAATAAATGATGAAACTGTTTTGTTTGGATAAACGAGCCTTTCACATATCGCACTTTGATGACTCTTCTTTTATTCATAAGAGTGCTGAGAAATGTTTCCATTAAAAAATAGATTAATATGTTAGAGGGTATGATGTTTTTTCGAGAAAATGCTATTTCCGGAAACGTTTATATTGAACATTTTTCAAAAACTCCTACGGTTTCCGAGTAGAATGGGGGAAGTTTTCAAAAAAACTAACTTTTTCTACATATTTATTGAAAGTTTTATATTTAAAATATTTTTTGTTGACATTTTAAAATGTGTAATCAATAACTTCTTACAAAAACTAGGACCAATTATATTAGTTGGTGTACAGAAACATAAGAAATATTAATTCTATTGCTGCTGGTACTTATGAAGTAGCTCTTCGACCTATAACTACACCACTACATTATCAGTGTATTCTACTGATCATCACTTTTTGCAGATTCAACAGAAATGATTAGGAAATGTTTAGTTAAAGGACTTTTTCCTAATGCGGTATATTTGCACCATAGTGGAGTCTATAAAACTGTAAGAGGAGATATTGAACTTTTTATACACCCTGATAGTGTTTTATATACCCTGCCTCAACCTCAATGGTATGTCCAAAAATATTATTTGCATATCTGCCTACTTCTGACACACTTATTATTACTTCTTATAGGCTTATATTTTGTGAAGTGGTACATACCAAGAAACTGTATATGAGGGACCTTACAGTAATTAATAGTGATTGGCTGCTAGAGATGGCTCCTCATTTTTATTATAAAACAACATTCAATGAATAAAACCACGTTTTTCTCACAAAAAATATTTTATTTACTCTCTAAGCGTCGCTTTTTCCTCTCCAAGTATTCCTGTACGTTATCAAATTTTCTTTTGAACAACATTGAAATATTGTCCGTTCCGAAATTGATCAAATGTTTATACTTATCGTAAAATTTATCCAAATAAGATAGGCGTTCTTCCACTAAATTATTACCAACTAATTTATAAGTATATAGATTATCTGAAAGAACATGTAAGCCATCACATAAGTTGAAACAGAATTTAGAGGAAAAAGACAATTTTGTGACAAACTGGTAATTGAAATTTGTTACATCAAGAGCATATAGTTGTATGGCATCACATTTATATATCGAAAGAGCAATGAATAAACATCCCTTAGAAAATATTTGCATATCAGTAATTGGTAATGCCCCTACATCAACTTTCTCTTTATCCATTTCCTCAGTGAATGCCTTCAATAAATATGTGTCTTCGATGGAGCTCGTTGTATCTATCATTGATAGTTGTTTTCCATTAAGATAGTCCCAGAATCTAACCGTCCCATCACCAGAAGCTGATATAAGTGTACTTTTGAAAAGATGTATTTTATTGACAAACTCTGTATGACCCAGACAATAATTAGCAATATTATAGCAATTAGGAAAATGTGAAATCCGTATTTTCTCATCCCTATCGCAAGTTATGATGTACTTGCCGCAATCACTTATTATAACATCTAAAATTACACTTAAATGTCCAAGTAATAATACAGGTTCTTCACTATCATCTTTATAAAAGTAAACATCACCAGTTTTATCCGCCACAACAATTTCATTCGAACTAGTAAAACATACTTTGCTGGGTACTCTTTTAACAGTTATATTGCGGACTACGCTGAAGTCTTTATCAAATACAACAATTTGCTTGTTTTCTGTTGCAATTGTCAGATATTCACCAGAACGTGAGAAGTCTATTGATGTTATTGTTTTGGATTCCTTCAACAAAGCTTCTTGATTCTTGTTGGGATTTGTCGATACCTTCAGACCTGGTACAAGAACTTCTTCATCCTTACCATTTTCCGAATTGCAATGAAGAATTCTATCTCCAGATACAATATAGAATGATTCTCCTTGCTTCTTCACAAATGCCATTGTTGATACAGAGGAAAATAACCTTGATTAATTAATATCTAGCCTCTAGATAAGTACATCAACATAACAATCTGCGGTTACTAGATTAACACATAGATAAATAAGGGTAAAACCGCAGAACTGGCGTGAGTGTTGCCCTAATATTGAAGGATTAACAATTTAGACATTTATTATTGTTGTATATTAACACTACTTTTCACCATAGCAGTTTGTCTCATGCCATAGCCCATAGCACAGATTAACAAATTATGAAGGTTAGAAGTTAGGTTAGTACCAGTTGGATAGAGAACACTACCAGAGAACAGAGACGTTCTCTGTTTCTGTTCTCTGACAATACCTCCAACTAGGAGGTGAGTTAACCGGAAAGAAGTTGAAGCGAATATTTTATTTTTCTCAATATTACTAATATAGATAAATTGCTCACTAAAAGCTCATTGTGAAACTGAAATTGGAGGAGCTGGAAAGTTAATAATTAATACGATATTCTCAAATTAAATTTTTGTTTGTAATTTCACGAACATGTCGCTTAATAATTAGTAATTAGTATATTCGGAATTGAGTTGCGTCAAATAATTGCTCAGCAATTGCTCAATTAGAAAATATGAATAGTTCTATGGGGATGGTTTCAATGACCATACTGTGCACTGAACATACTGTGCAAAATACACACTAGCAGACTGCACTGATAATACCACAGTATAAAGAAATATATACAGGGTGATTCATTAGAAAATGGGCATACGCTAATGGTAAATAGGGATGACGTAGCTGGTTCTAAAAACCTATATTTAATGGGTCTCTGATTCTTTATAATCAAGATACAGGGTGATTTATCCATTATGTCCGTTTTTTCATTTAGTCATAACTTCCGAACCCAACTGTATATTTTTTTCATATTCGTAACAAATACTCTTCATCCTGTATGGTACCGAATACCAGACAAATAAAAATTAAAATCCAGGTACGGACTTGGAAAAAATTAAAAAAATTGAATCACTTCCAAACAACACCCTGCATATCAAAATTTTGAAAATTTGTAATCAGATTTGAAAAGAGCAGAGAAAATTATGTCGGACCAAATGTGTTTGGTACTTCCGCATTCAATTCTAGTACTTCTTAATTTGAGTCAAAATTAATATTTTCGATGAATGTGTGGTACAAAATTGAAAAAAAATCATTTTCTGCTATAAAATCTAATCTTTCAAATCTAATCGATAAAATCATCAAGCATTTCATAATCCCCTAATGTTTGGATCCCAACATTTTTGTAACATGAGTCGACGAAATGCTAATTGCAAGGATTAAGTAAAAACACCCTGTATGTGTAATACAAATATGATAATTGTATTTTTTCATTATGCTATACTTAAAACAAACAATAAAATGATAAAAAGACTCTATCCTGAAAAAAAGTATACGTACCTTTATGGAAAGAAATAGATACTAACTCGTTGAAATTGTATTATGTGAAAAAATAACTAAGAATCAAAAAATTAGAAGCGGTTAATATTTATCCCATTATACATAATTAGTCTTTCAGTTACAGCTTGTTGGTCATTTCTTAGGGACGGTATTAATAATTTACGAAATTCACATGTTTGGGCACAACAAAATCCGTTCGCTATCAAACAGACACACTCTCAAATAAGATTCTCCTTCAGTGTATGGTGTGGTGTTATTAACAACCGTTTAATTGGTCCGCATTTTTTCCACATTTACTAACTGGTGAAGTTTATTTGGAAATTCTGCAAAATATTTTACCGATATTGCTACACGATGCAGATGTTAACGTTGGAGGCATGTACTTCTAACATGATGGTGCTTCACCTTATTTCAGGGCAATAGTCAGAGACTTTTTAAATAAAAATTTTCCAAATAGATGGATAGGCAGAGGTAGACCTCCTAACTGGCCTACAAGGGGACCTGATTTTAACCCAGTCGACTATAGCGTTTGGGGTTATTTAAAATCGAAAGTTTATGCAATTGAAGTAAATTCAAGAGAAGGCCTACTGCAGAGAATCGAACAGGCGTGCGACGAATTGAAAAATAATCCGGGTATGATTAGTTGATCAATTAGAAGTCTAACAAAAAGGGTACATAAATGTAGTGAGCAAAATGGTGGCCACTTTGAGCATCTGTTGTAGTTTAGTTTTCTTGGAATATTTTATTTTAAAGTTTTCAATCCTATTTTTATTTCTTTTCTTTTCACTTAATAACATATTAATGAGTTAGTGTTTCTTAAAATAAAGTTATACTTTTTTGGAATACAGTCTTTTTATTATTTTATTGTCTGTTTGAAGTTAAGCATAATGGAAAAATACAATTATCACATCCCAAGAAACATCAATGTTTACAACAGGATAAGTAAAAAAACAATAATAAAAAACATAAATATATATTACAAAATGGCATTGTACAATTATTTATATTAAATTGGTTTGCCTTGGCACGAACTAATAGGAATAAAATCAACCATAAAATTAGATCAGCAATCAGATAGAATTATTATACAATCAACAATTAAGGTACGGACCACAGTCGTATAATATAAGGTCTTGCATCTCCACTTAAAAAAGTATCACACTTATTGAAGGCGTTTTTCGTAATTCTTAGGTTTGGCCGCGCAAGTCGCTGTGATCTAGTGTCGTTGCTAATTTCTTAAATATGATTCTTGATTTGTACTGTACTGAATTCAAATTACATTCAGAAACAGTAAGGGTATTATTTATCAAATAATAAAAGCGGTTAAACGAATGATTGTCTCTGAATTAATTTTAAACAGATACCAGCCATTGATACATTGACACTAGCGATTAGCGCCACACCCAAAATGGCTATAATGCAAACTAAAAATATCTTCAATATCCATGACAATTTGGCCTTACCAAACTCCGTGGTGTTGTAAGACCTTATATTATACTACCGTGGTACGGACTAATCTTGTGACTTGTTTAAGGTTTAAGTCACCTAACCTAGCAACATTGTGACAGAACAAGACAATATAATATCAGCGAATACTATTTAGTTTAAAAGTCAATGACAAATTCATCGGATAATATTAACTCGCACATCCTTCTTATCTTTCTCATCTATCTTTAACTTTAAAAATAATAGAAGATTTACTTATTTGAGGGATGGCAAGGGAAAAGAGAGTGAGACCTTCCCCAAAACAAAAACCTTGCCAACAACAGTGTAGTAAATATAAATTACGAAGCAGAAAATCATTTTTGAGTGATGAGTATGACAAGCGCTCGGTTCGCACTTCGGAAGAGTATGATGATGCACAGTATGTTACTTGTGGTTCTCCCATTATATGTTTTTCGATTGATAATTGAATAAAATTTATGATTAATAGTTTTTCAATACGGTTGTAAAGCTATGACGTCATCAAACTTGATTGCTGGTGTTATCAGGGAAAAACAGGTTATCTCTGTTGGTAGTTGAAGGTAGTGTATGGGTGTTCTCTGCTGGGGCCTTATTCTAGAACTCAGACGATGTGAGCCCGTTCCTATTGGGCTCGTGAGGCAATTGACAGTTGATAGCGATTGGAGGAAAATAACACCCAGAGAACACCTACCTCCAAGAGAATGGTAACTTCCATGTTAATTTCGTTGACTATGTTTTGACCAAGAATATATAAAGGGAGGATAACTAACTCTGTATCCTGTTCTATAAGCAGAAGTGGCTGAAATAACGTCCCGTGATAAGTTGTCAATTTGGTATGTTGCGCAGTATTTCACTGAGTGTCTATTGTTGTATTTAAGCTTCCTTCGCCCATACTACATAAGGATGCGCAGGGTGATTTTGCGCAACCTACCGAAACGACATACGATAACCTAATGTTTTGTGCTACTCCCACTACTCGTGTTACTCGTCGTCCCTATATTTGTTCATGGTTTTGACCTTGAAGTACAACTAGCGCTGAAGATGTTTACTCGCAAACTAACTTGCTTATGGCGGCAGATTCAAAGTCTAGTAAAAGTATTATTGTAGCTTATAAATAGAGAAAGGAATGAAAATCTTCAGAAATTGTTGAAGGAAATTTTTTAGAAAATAACTTTCGAGATTATTCATTTTACTTTTCCTGATAGTCATCAGAAATGTGATATGAATGCTGAAAGTTTTTTCAAAAAATCACTCCAAAAATTTGTGAAGGTTTTTATTGCTTCCTGAATAGTTCTGATCTATGAGGGGTAAATAAGAATATAAAATTTTTGTAAGTAAACAAATTATTATATTAATTTATGGAAGTAACTAGTGCATTGTCTAAATAACTCTTTGAAACAAACAATAATTAGGGCAAATTTTGATTAGCTAAAATCTGATTTCTCATTACAAAAAATATAATGACGAAAATATCGACATATAGAAGATACTTAATATCAAAATAGGTTTTGAGTAGAACAAGTAAACTATTTTATGAGTAGACAGTGAATTATTCACCTACATATGTTAATGTATAATCCAAAATATATAAAATACACCGGTTCACTAACACTAATTACTCACACAATCCACAAACGAATAACACGTGTTTCATTGTCGCTTCAGCCTTCTTCTTCATTTGTTCCTCATTTAGACATAAAATAAAAAGAAACAAAGATCAGTAAAATATATAAAATTCAAGCCAGCAATCTCAAATGAAAACATACAATAAATATTCGAATGTACCTACTCACAAAAGCATATATTGACAGATTTTACGTACTCTCACATTACACCACCAAGAACGGGATACTTCAAGGCTTTCGAGGTACTTCATTTTCTGTTCGTCCTCTTCCTCAGTTATTCCACATTTGGACATGAAATTAAAAAGAAACAAAACTCAGTAATGTATAATACAAGCAAGTTAACTCAAATTAGAACATCTTATAAATATTCAACTATACTCACAGAAGATATATACTGATACATTCAACCCAAATAGTAACCGGCATGTAGAAAGTGTGGCACTTCATAGGCATTTAACTTTCGTTTCGTCTTTCCGTTGTTTCTAAGCAAACAGCCAATTCCTTCTAGTGTACCACCACTTCACTGCAATGTAAAAACATCATTACAAATCTGAGATTTGATAGAAGCATGCTAAAATTACATTGAGAACGAAAGGTTAGACTAATAATCATATTCTAGATTTTGGTGTGTCTTGTATGTCTATTTTCCCGGAAGTATTAACAAGGACTTAAGTATATATTTCGTGATAGCACTATATCTTTACCTACAGTTTGCTTAGTTATACGCCGGATAGAAGAATAGCTGGAAGTTCTAAGTATATTATTGTTGGAGTTTGAATAACCCAATGAAAATATTTCTATATGTTGGTACCACTGTCATCGTCAACTTCACAATGACAAGGGACAGTGGAAACGGAAGTGATTTATAATTTATAGTAGCATGGTAGACAAGCATGGTGAAGGTTGTTAATTTTGTAAAATTATATTATTACTTTACAATAAAATAGGGAAGTATCAAATAAGCATATCTTTATTACAATCTCGGCACACAAACACCCAACAGGTTATGGGCCCAGACGTTTTTTGCCATAAAGATTGTGATAGAGAACGAAAAACTGATTAGTGAGCACGAGCACGTGTGGGTGAAAAGAGGTTATATCCAATAAGAGGGCGAAATCCGGAAAGGATAATTAAGTAAAACGAGTTACTCAACAATGGCTACAGAAGAAATGGAGATTTCAAACCTACCAAAACTAAGCAGTACAGATACATTCCAAATGTGGGACTTTGAATTACAAATCCTGTTTAAGGCTAAAAATCTATGGAGTATAGTAAGTGGTAAAGAGCTGTTATCCGAGTGTGGTACTGACCAGGAGAAGATCAAAGCATGGCAGATGAGAGATGCAAAATGTCAATACTACATTATTAAAACGGTTGATAAAGCTGTTAAAAACCATATTTTAACATGCACTGAAGCAAATGAGATGTATGAGACACTAAAATCAATCTACAGAAGGGATACAAGTCAATTAAAACAACAATTACTCATGGACTTTCATGGTTTTAAATTTGACAACACAAAAGATATAATGCAAAATGTAAGTCAGCTTCGAAACATAGTTTTTAAATTACAACAACTGAACCAAGAAATCTCTGATGAGATGATGGTTGCAAAAATTCTTTACACGCTACCTGAACATTTTCACTACTTCACAAGTGCCTGGGAATCGACACCAACTAGTGAAAAGACTGTGGAAAATTTGGTGGCAAGATAATGTGTAGAAGAAGAGTACAGAAGTAAACCCCAAAATAAGGCAGAAGACAAAAAATAAGAGATCAATGCAAACAAAAGGTTCCAAAATTGTATGTTACAGATGTAATGAACCAGGTCATATCAAGGTAAATTGTCAAAAGAAAAGGATATGGTGCAAGGTATGCAAGAAATAAAATCATGAAACAGAAAATTGTTGGTTTAAGAAGAATAAAAGTTCACAAGAAAAGAAATCGAGTGACCAGGCTTTCATTGGTAAGTCAACCCTATTAAACTGTTGTAATGTTGTTGAAGTTTTAGGGAAGGAGAATTTGAAAACTAATAACTGGTGGCTGGACAGTGGAGCAACAGAACATATGTGTTACGATAAGGAACAATTTACATCGATAGAGGAAATAACAAATAAAAGACGAGTTAAGATGGGAAATGGTACATTAGTAGAAGTACAAGGCATAGGTACAGTAAAAGTAAAAGCATGGAACGGTAAAGATTGGGTGAGTACAGATTTAAATAAAGTTCTCTATATACCAGATCTAGCTGTAAATTTGTTCTCATTGAGTACGGCCTTAGATAAAAATTTCGAAATGCACTCAGATAAAAACAAATGTGAATTATTAGATAAACATAAAATGACTAGAGCCATAGCAGAAAGACAAGGAAACTTATACAAAATGAAATTCAAGATCGAAAAGTCACATAAAAATAGGGAAGCTGATCTATCGTATTGTAATGCTATTATAAACCTACAAGATTGGCACAAAAGATTTGCACATATCAACTTTGAACAAATTAAAAAGACTCTTAAATTAAACCACATACCATTTAAAGATGAAGCGAAACCATTTTGTATTGAATGTCTTGCCGGTAAACAACATAGACTCCCTTTCCCCGTGAGTAACCCAAGAGCAAAAATTACAGGAGAATTAGTACATGGAGATTTATGTGGACCCTTTGAAGTCAATTCACTTGGAGGCTCAAAATATTTTCTCTTGTTAAAAGATGATTTTTCAGGTTATAAATATATCTATTTTCTAAAAAATAAATTTGAAGTGGAAAGAAAAGTAGAAGCGTTTATTAAAACGGTGAAGAATATAACTGGTAATAAACTTAAAACTATACGAACTGACAATGGACTTGAATTCGTAAATAGAAATATCACGGATTTATGTGAAAAATATGGAATAATTCATCAAAAATCTTGTGCTTACACACCAGAACAAAATGGTAGAGCAGAACGGGAAAACAGAACAATAGAGGAAACGCTAAGAACCCTATTGCACACATTAGGTTTAGACAAATGTTTTTGGGCAGAGGCTGCAAACACAGCAGTTTATTCATTAAACCGAGCAGGAAATAGTCCTCAAACTAATAAGAGTCCATATCAAGTTTGGTTTGAGAAGGATTGCAATATTCAAATATTTAGAGAATTTGGTTCAAAAGTGAGCGTGCATGTCCCAAAGCAAAAACGGCTTAAACTAGATGCTAAAAATAGAATGGGAATTTTTATGGGATACTCTGAAGAAACTAAAGGTTATAGAATATATCTACCCGATACAAATAGAGTCGAAATACATAGAGACGTGGTATTCATTCCTGATAACAAGGAATTAAATCCCAAATGGGAAACAGACGTTATAATATTAGATAACGAAAAATATGAAAGTGAAAATCAAAATCAAATATCTGGAAATAATAGAGAACGCGAAAATGATGATGATCAAATAAAAAATTTGGATAAACCATTGGAAACTTTAGAAGTTGAAGAAGATGGAGATAGCCACATAACATCAGGAAAACGAAATATTAGAAGACCAAAATGGATGAGTGATTATGACATGAGTGAAGGAAACATGTGCTTCTTTTCAAATGAAGAAGAACCTATAAGTATGGAAGATGCAATAACAGGAACTAATGGTGAAAAATGGAAAGATGCTATAGAAACAGAGTTAAAAGTGCTTAAAGAAAACAATACTTGGAGTGAAGTGCCTTGGCCAAAAAATCAAAAAGTAATAGAAAGTAAGTGGGTATTTAAAGTGAAAGATGAAAATAATTTTAAAGCGAGATTAGTGGCCCGTGGTTTCCAACAAGATATAAGTGATAATACATATGATATTTATACACCCGTTGCAAAATTGACTACTTTTAGAGTACTATTAGTGGTTGATCTTAAGTTATGTAAATCCATTTATCAAATGGATGTTCGAGGAGCATTTTTATATGGTGAAATAGATGATGAGGTTTTCATGAGTTTACCAGGTAAAACTAAAGAGAACTGTAAAACAGTGTGTAAACTAAATAAATCAATTTATGGCTTAAAAAAGAGTCCAAAATGTTGGAACTACAAGTTCGATAAATTCATGAAAGACCAAAATTTTATTAAATCTGAGAGTGATTTTTGTCTACATTTAAAATGTAACAATAATAAAGAAATTTATGTACTCCTATATGTAGACGATTTGTTAATCTTAGGAACCCATTTAAATGATGTAGAAAATTTAAAGTTAGCACTCAACAACAACTTCTGCATGAAGGATTTGGGAGCAATTTCTGAATATTTGGGTATTCATGTAAATCATAATTTAACAGAGAATTACATTAAATTAGACCAAGAAAAATACCTAAAGACTGTTCTGCAGAAATTTGGGATGAGTGATTGTAAATCTATATCCACACCTTTAGACGAAAATTATAAACTAGAACTAAGTAATAGTCGAAATGATATAAAAATTCAAAATCTTTGTAGAAGAATTATTGGCAGCTTAATGTATGCAGCACAAGGAACTAGACCAGATCTTTGTGAAAGTGTTAGCTTATTAAGTAGATACCAAAATAACGCTGATAATAATTTGTTGAATGTATTAAAAAAGAGTATTAAGATATGTTAAAGGATCAATAAATTATAAGCTTATTTTTAGATCTGTTAATAGCAATTTATGTGGATATGTAGATTCAGATTGGGCGGGAGATGTTGAAGATCGAAAATCCACGACTGGATATGTTTTCAAATTGTTTAATTGTACAATAAGTTGGTTAAGTAAGAAACAACAGAGTGTAGCAATATCTTCCTGCGAATCTGAATATATAGCACTAAGTACAGCTGTGAGTGAAGCTTGTTGGTTGACGAAGTTGATAAATGATTTTAACTTACTAAGAAATGAACATGTCACAATTTATGAAGATAACCAATCAGCTATAAAAATAGCATATACACCAGAAAATAACAAGCGTTTAAAGCATATCAGTGTTAGATTCAATTGTATTAAAGAAAAAATTGAAAACAAAATAATTGAAATAGTGTATGTGAAAACTGAGGACAATATTGCGGACCTTTTTACTAAGCCACTATGTAAAGTAAAATTCGAAAAATTTCGAGAACAATTAGGTGTAATAGTTAAATAAAATTATCTGCGGTGACTCTGTTCAATAGAAATATGTTCATTGAGGGGGAGTGTTGGAGTTTGAATAACCCAATGAAAATATTTCTATATGTTGGTACCACTGTCATCGTCAACTTGACAATGACAAGGGACAGTGGAAACGGAAGTGATTTTGATAGTAGTATGGTAGACAAGCATGGTGAAGGTTGTTAATTTTGTAAAATTATATTATTACTTTATAATAAAATAGGGAAGTATCAAATAAGCATATCTTTATTACAATCTCGGCACACAAACACCCAACAGTACTGTGTCACTTTTATGTATTGTATTATTCATTATAATAAATATATATAAAGGATGAAAATTAAATTTACTTGAATCATAAGAAATCAATATTCGTAAACAATCATGTAATCTCCTCCTCCTCAATGTCCAGATCGATGACAAGAGTAGGCCATTACTAAATACATAATACAGAAGTAGGTACTTAAGAAATTGTTACCAAGCATTATGAGTATCATCCTCCTTGGTACCACTGTCATCGTCAACTTGACAATGACAAGGGACAGTGGAAACGGAAGTGATTTATAGTAGCATGGTAGACAAGCATGGTGAAGGTTGTTAATTTTGTAAAATTATATTATTACTTTATAATAAAATAGGGAAGTATCAAATAAGCATATCTTTATTACAATCTCGGCACACAAGCACCCAACAATTATTTATTAAGCTTTGAATGATACTCGTAGCTTTACTTGATACTCCACTATCAAGATGAACTTGCTTCAAAACATTGTATAAAAGGGTAGCTCTTCTCCTTCTTCCTTTGTTTTTACTTCTTGAAATATCATTATTCGCCTTACAGACATTCCTGATGGCCTTTCCATATGTACTCGGTGGTATTCCCCAATAATTAAGATAAAAATAACACCAGAATGATAGGAACAAGATACTAAATACGTACCAATAACGAATGATAATCTTTCAATCTTAATAACAGACAAACAGTAAGTTTCCCCTGAATAAGAAAAAATCGATTAAAATCTAATATAGATAAATTTTAACACTCAACAAAGCTACGTATATTAGTTAAAAATAATATAAAGTAAAACAAACACATCGTTAGAAAAGAGAATTGAGGTTAGACGATGGGATTGCCGGCGCCGGATGCAGCCATTTTAAATAAGACATTTTCATTCAAATTATGCGGTTCCCGCCACATTTTGGTGAGCGATACTAGCGCCGAGAATGGGAACTTTGGCAACAAACGGTCAAAAATTTCCCATAAGAGTTGCCACCGCCTGATAACACCCAGCCCGTGGCAACTCTTATGGGAAAATTTCAGAGAACCTCCAAGAGAATGGTAACTCCCATGTTAATCTTTTTGACCATGCTTTGACCTTGAGTACACTAGCGCTCAATCGGTAAACTCACGAAGTTACGTGTGGCGGCAGATTTAAATCAGACATTCAAATTAACGGTGGAATATAAAAGTAGCGCAAAGTAGAGAAAGGAATAAAACATTCAGAAATTGTTGAAGAAAGTTAAAAAACATCATATGAATGCAGCATAGATTTTTTATTATGTGTTCTCCAACAATTTCTGAAAGTTTCACTCCTTTCACTATGTCTAAGGGGAATTAATAAAGTCATAATAAACACACGAAAAGTTAGAAGTAATTTTTCTAATAACTTGAAGGTCGCCAATGTGTACATCAACATAGATTACTTACTATAACAATATACTTATATAATATACTTATTATTAAAATAAATTATTACCCAGAGCACTGTCTAAATAACTGCTTTTGTTAAGCACTTATTACACAACCAGGACCCGGACGCTGGATACTTCATATGCCCTTGCATTGCTCCATTTCTTCTTCAGTTCTCTTCCGTTGCTCCTCAATTAGACATATAAATAAAAATAAAACATTAAACATCTGCGCCGTACATTACAAGTAAACTGAAATAATTATAAGCAAAATTCAGCCATACTCACATTGATGTACTCATTATGCTCTCTACACCACCAGGACTCGGACGCTGGACACTTCATCTGCCCTTCTATTGCTCCATTTCTCCTTCAACCTTCTTCCGATACTCCTCAATTAGACATGTAAATAAAAAAACAAATTTTAAACATCTGCACCGTATATTACAAGTAAACTGAAATAATTACAAGCAAAATTCAGCTATACTCACATTTATGCACTCATTATAATATTATATATCATACCACCAGGACTCGGAAACTAGATTCTTCAAATGCCTTTGAGGTGTTTTACTTTTGCCACATCCTTCTTCTTCCGTTGTTCATCTGCAAGCATTCGATTTTGCCTTGTGCACCACCATTTCACTGCAATAAAAATACATCATTACAAATCTGGGCTGAATGAGAGAAGCATGCTCGAGTTCACAAGACAAACAATCAAATTTAAACGTTCTCTGAAGTGTAACTGTAATATTCCAGTTTTAGGATGAACTTGCTTGAATACTTGGTATATATAAATTGGGTTGCTCTCCATTTTCCTTCGTATTTTCTTCATGCCATACCTAATTACAAATGTTTTCCTGGGTTCTATCAGCTTTCTCGGCAGCCTTACAGCATATCTTTAGTAGCATTTTCTTGCCACTGAGCCATACCAACACTGAAATAAATGAGATACGAACGATAAGAATAAAATACTAAAATAGAAATATAGAATAAAATTCACATCCAACAACTTTTCTATATTTTTAGTTTCACCGGAGAACTAGTTGGTTCTTTCACCTACAACATGGTACACTAATTTACTTGGTAGAAGTAGATTAACAGTTATTTCCTACATGTTATTTGCGATCTCTTTTTTTTACTCTGATCTTTATATAATGAGCTTGACGGAAAGCTTAAGCAACAATACGTTAGAAAATGTCAATTAAAAAGCTATTCATGATACACATACCTTTGCTTAATATTCCAGTTTTAAGATGAACCTGCTTGAAAACTTTGTATATATAAATTGCGTTGCTCTCCATTTTCTTTCGTATTTTCATCATGCCATACCTAATTACAAATGTTCTCCTGGGTTTAACCAGCTTTTTCGGCAGCCTTACAGCATATCTTTAGTGGCATTTTCTTGGCACTGAGCCTTACGAAGACTGAAATAAATGAGATACGAATGATAAGAATAAGATACTAAAATTGTAATAGAGAATAAAATTCACATTCAACAAGAGAGAATTGCAGAGAAAACGTGCATATTCTCTCATTTCTCAGATACGTACCTTCAAAACATCCAAAAGCTACAAAACCAGAGAAAACATACCACAATTACAAATACACACAACGCTTCAGAAAAATGAGGTTAGAGGTGTTAGACAGATAACATATTTATAATAGAACATTTACGTATTTAAATGTTACCGCCATTAATTGTCGGAAGCGATACTAGCGATCAATCGGTACACTTTGGCAACTTACGGTCAAAATTTTCCCATAAGAGTTGCCACTGGTTGAAAACTTTCAGAAATTGTTGGAGAACACTTAATAAAAAATCTATGCTGCATTCATATAATGTTTTTTTAACTTTCTTCAACAATTTCTGAATGTTTTATTCCTTTCTCTACTTTGCGCTACTTTTATATTCCACCGTTAATTTGAATGTCTGATTTAAATCTGCCGCCACACGTAACTTCGTGAGTTTACCGATTGAGCGCTAGTGTACTCAAGGTCAAAACATAGTCAAAAATATTAACATGGGAGTTACCATTCTCTTGGAGGTATGTTTTCTCTGATAACACCTCACTACTCACTGTTTACCAAAGGGTATTCTTTGCTGTTTACATTGCGTCAAACAAAATTCTTAGTTATATGATGAATGATGAGTTATCTTTTGTAGTTCATGTAAGATTATAATACCTATAACTTTTTTTAAACAATTTTATTTGATAAAATTAAACGAACTAACTAAAGTGACTTGTATGAATCTAGATCAGTCATCTCTCTAAGAGGCCGCTGCGAGTTAAAAACTTGAATAAAAGCAAATATAATACCATCATTTTTGAATTCTTGTCAAATGAATATTACTACATTTTAAATGAATTCATTAAAAGGAGCATAAGAATAGGTGGCTTGAGTGTTCCTTAAACATTTCAAGTGATTTAAATCTCTTGTTTTAGTGCCTTCAAGTACCTGTATTATTGTACTAGTAGGTACCTACATATTTGAACGTATGTCCACATACCTAAACGATTTGTAAAATCTAACGGTTATTAAAAGATAGTATTTCAAGATTTAGTTATTTATACCATATAACTGTTAATTTATCATTTCTAATTAAAATATAGAAAGATAGGCAAGTGGTACAGTACATATTTGTTACATTTGACATTTAGATTGTAACAATAATAAACAAGTAACAATGAATTTGATGATTTCAAGGATGGTAGGTATCAGTTACTGGGGAATATGTTATGAATAATCTTTATTTCCAAATAAGTGCAATGAGATTTATATTATTCACTTTTATAATATTACAATGTAATAACTTATTAATATACTATATTTGGAATCGCATATACGTAACATATACATATTTAATGTAACAAATACACATTAAACTTGTTTGGTCGCTACTGCTTATTTAGAGTTAGAAGGACCCATAGATATATGTCTATGGAATAACCTTCTATAAAGGCTTCGGACTGCCTTTGTCCGAAGGTCCAATATGCTTGATGCCACTCTCTCAGCAACGTTTCTATTTTTCTGCAACATAAAAAATTAATAATAAGCTGGGTCACGTACCTGCCAAAAATCATCTAATTGAATAGAAGATGGGACATAAATTGAGGCAAATGCAACACACTCTAACAATCTTATCAATGAAAGCAAATTCTGTATCCTTTTTATGGAGTTGATATATTGGTAGCATTCCATTGAATATTTTCCACATTTTTTTTACTTGTTTTTTCTTGCATCTAAAACCAATCTTACATTATTACTGGGATTTGCTTTTACATTATGATGTCCATCATCCTACAAAAAAATATATTAACTCTGGTATAGAAAGCAAAGCAGCCCTAAGCACCAAGTAAAACAGCTCTATGCACCAAGTAAAGCCTTATCGATACCCACACATATTTATACCACCTGTCTCCGTTTTTGCTGACGGTCATATCGCATTTTTGCGCAAGAGTCTTTCCTTTTACCATAGCCCATATATTTCGTTGGAATCCAGTCTGGATTACTTGTTAGCTATCAAGATCACAGTTTGATACTCTCTAGAACCCAATCGAACTCTGACCTCACGTTGTCCCAAGATTGGCAAGCGTTCCCCGGAGGACGTTTGCATCATGCAGGTCTTATCAAATGGTTCCCAGGCTCCTTTGATGATATCGGGTCGGACGATGCTTCGTACTGCTCCAGTGTCTATCAAGAAGGAGCAACTGGTACCCTCAATTTCTCTATCAACCGTCAAACTTTGTCCTTGGATCCCGACTTTACTAACGATGACGGCAGCTAATTGATTCCTTTTCAGTCGATCGGTCTCATTTAGACTGCACCGGCCTTTCCCATGTCCAAATCTTCGACACCTAAGACATCTCGACAATCGTGTTCCATCGGTTGTAGGCGAAGTCCTACGTCGCCTAGGGCAATAGGCCATGAGATGTCCCTGTCTACCGCATCTCCAGCATCTTGGCACTGATGGGCCTTCTTCCTTCATGTTGCAAACCTCTCTGACTCTCACAGTTGGCTTGGCCACCCTCTTAGCAGTTTCCAGCGCATGGATTACGGCCTCACTAATCATCTTCGGACGCTGCATCCGTACCCCCTGCTGGATGTCACCATCTTTAAAAGCATCAATGAACGCTGACACTCCAAGGCGTGCCCGTACTTCACTGGTGACTCCCTCCGGATAAGCCAGATGCGCCAATCTTTCAACATCCGCTGCCAACTCCTGCAACGATTCATTGGAGCGACAACAAAGAATTCGAAGTTGAATTACCATCCAAAGCAAATAGTGCACCACCCACCCCAAGTAGTAGTCACAAGAGAGATACCACAGAGAATACGGAAATTGCGGAAAACCAGATAGACATAGAAGAATTATCAAAGGAAGAAAATCCCAAGAACACGAAGCCAGCGGTGGTGGAAGTAAAGAAGAAACCAACAACGCCTACGATACAAACCAAAAACACAATCAAAATTGGCCGTATTACAAGGCACAACTCGATTTCAAGTAATAAAAATCCCGATGGCCTGTAGTCAGCGGAAAGGTAAATTTTTCAAAATTCATTGAATTGAAATTTGAACAACTTTTTTATTGGTATACCTACATGTTATTACATAAGATTGTCGTATGTGTCATAGCCTTGCGGTTAGAGGTTTTTGTTTAGGCTGTTGAATATAAAGCAGACAGGGTTCGAGTTCCACTTCAAGGCAGAATTTTTTTTTCGCCTATTTATTTTCAATAAATATACTATATATTTTTTTAATCAGGGTCTATATTAAGATCTCCAGAAAATGTACAATTACATCAAATTTATATTGAGTGTTCATGTTTTATCAATATTTGTGATTTTTCTTTATTAATTTTTATTTTTTTTACCTGTGTATTTTATGAAAAATTGCTTTAAACAAAAGTTGTAGGTACTGATTATATCTATAACCTAAAATTATTTTTGATGATATTTACACTACGGCTCTTTTTTGATAATTTTTTTAAATGTTTGAATGGTCGCCATTTTGAAACTACTTACCCGATATTGCCCAATAACGAACTTGTATATATATATATATATATATATATATATATATATTATAAAAAATAGAAGTACGGCAGTACTACTTATATAATACAGTAATTCAAAGACAATTTGGGAATTCTGCCGAGTTGATTTGGGGCTTAAATAAGTAGACTCTTTTTGCTACCCAAGCTTTCGGTAAAATTTATTACCTTTCAAGGCTGAAAAAATTGTCATTAATAGTGGGTGCCAATTCTACACTAAAAAAACTTACAGTGCAGTTGAGGATAATAATTTTTAACAAGCACAGACTAACACGGAAAGGAGTATCGCACATAATAACATTTACATAACTAACTACACAAATAGATTAAAATTAAATTAAAAACATTTAAACTTATATATATATATATATATATATATATATATATATATATATATATATATATATATATATGTTATATTAGAAATATTCAGATAGTTGTTATATTACAAATATCCAGATATATTATATTTTAAATATTTAATATTCTTGATTTATCCGTCGCGACAGTCTGTCGCTGGTATTTTTATAAAAGTCACGTACAATTATTAAATTTCATCTTTCAAAGCTAACATATTGCCTTACAGTATGAACCTCATATTTCAGCTTCCTGTCATAACAATCATATCATCTAACATAGGATTATTCATAGAAATTGTAATGGTGCAATCTAAATCGTTTATAACATTCTAGAAACTGCTTAGCTTGCACCTAAAAAACTATTTAAGTAGACATCCAAGAGCGATCGTCGGATTAGTACGTAAAAAATTTAGTAGAGTAGAACTCTTTGCTGTACTTGTCTCATTTTCGGCCTGTTATTTCAAAATTAAGTCGACTAATAAATTTGTTAAAGTAAATAAAGTTTTCTTTAAAAAGTCTTCAAAAGAATTCAATATAAAAATTTGGCGCAGTCAGTAGGATCCCTCAACGTTGGTATCCAATCAACGGTGGTTTCCTAACCTTTAAGGAAGAACCAATTCTCCAAGCTGAAAGAAACATATTACAAAGAAGAAATCAACTACATAGTTTAAGAAGAAACTGGTGCAGAGGACGGTCTCTCCTACATCGGGAACAGGCAGCAGATAGCAAGCTAACCCGTTGGCGCTACGCTTGAGGAGCCGGATTTCATCGCCACCGAAATTACAGAAACCCCTGGTGCCGAGACGATCTCTCCGACTTTGGGAAAACGCGGACGCTAACCCGAAGGAGCGAGATTTACGGAGTAGGATTTCATCTCCACCAACAACCAACAAATGCTCCACAAACTGTGAGTACATTTTATTTCAAGAATCATCTCGTTTGATTAGACGTCGAACCTTATAAATTATCTGAGATATTTTCAATAATCCCAGAATTCGATGGAAATCAAATTTTCCTAAACACCTTCCTTAACGCCTGCAAAACAGCACAAAATATGGCTGTAGGACAACAAAAAATTTTGTTAACCCTACATATTAAAAATAGATTACGTGGTCGCGCAGCAGAACTAATCAACTCGCGAAACACTGAAACATGGAAAGAAATCCTAGTGTTACTCGAAACAAACTTTGGTGACACCAGAGATTTAAATTCACTGATACAAGACCTCCAAAGATTTAAACAAACTCCAGGAGAATCTGCTCTTAGTTTTGTGAGTCGGCTTCAGACTCACGAGGCCAAAATGTTCTCTTGCATTGAAAAGCAGAACATGTCCCAACCAGAAAAAGACGCTCAAACAGCCCTTATAAATTCAATGACATTAAACACACTTCTAACGGGCTTAGAATATAAGTTAGGACAAATAATCAGAGCCAGTGATCCGAAGGATATGATATCCGCAATTTCAAGAATAAAGCGAGAGATACAACTCTCCTACTATGAGTCCCATAGACCTCAAAATAATAAGCCTACAAATAACGCACCAATTCCGAGAAAAATTCCGAGTCCCCAATGCTCATATTGTCAAAGAATAGGACACACTTTTAATGAATGCCGACAGAGAAAATTCAATACACAGAATTTGTATAATCATTTTCCTAAAAATCCAAACAACACCCAAAGACAATTCACACAGCAGTCAAACACTTCAGACCCTATATATTCGGTAGAAAATTCATTCTCATTACAGACCATAGACCTTTAACATGGCTATTTTCAATCAAAGATCCCGGCAGTAGACTAGCACGCTGGAGATTAAAACTTGAGGAATATAACTACGAAATTCAATACAAACCTGGTAGAATTAATCAAAACGTTGACGTTCTGTCAAGAATTAAAATAAACCACCATAATGCAGAATCCTTTTCAAAATTCCAAGTCGAATATAATCTACCACTCTACTCAATGGATGAAGATACTGAATCAGGGACTTCCAGAAATAATAACCCTGAAGAACTGGAGAGTAATTCAATATACAAAGAATTTATTACTTTTAATAACTTATACAAAACAAAATCTTTGATTGATTATTCAAAAATTGATTTTGTTAACGGACAACTTTTAGACAGTAGAAAAAAACATATTTTAACATTCTTTCGACAAAACAACTTAACTGACCTTCATCATAAAATAATAGACGACATTTTTGAAGAAAACTCAGAATTTTTCGATCTGACTATTAATGTATTTTCCAGCAAAACAGTAAAAAACAGAAAGTATTACATAATTCCAATACCATACAATCCAGATTCCTCAATAGAATATCTTTTTGGATCATTGTACCGAAATAAAAACACTTTACCTCACAACCAAACAATTTATGTTGAAAACAATCTCGATTTGCCTGCTCTAGAAATACTATCTTTCATTTTTGCTGACATTGATATACAGTTTAAAGTCTGTCAAAACTTAACAACAGTCCCAGATCAAGACCAAATTCCAATTATACTGGACCAATTCCACAACGGAAAGAGTAACTTACACCGCGGCATCAATGAAACAATTCGACGTATCAGAGAAAGGTATAATTGGCCCGGTATTACTAAAGATGTGGAAAACTTTATTAGAACATGTGAAATATGCAACAAGGTCCAAGCATACCGTAAAAATTTAGATAACCCTCTTGTCATTACTGAAACTCCGAAAACACCATTCGAAAGAATAAACATTGATATCCTTGAGGTCCCGAAACGAAATTATGCCCTAACCATCAGAGATGAATTAACAAAATTTTCACAAGCATATGGAATTCCTGACAAATCAGCCAAATCAGTTGTCACAACTCTTTTACTATACTTTCAACAATACGGAACACCTTTAGGAATCCACTGTGACTACGGTAGAGAATTCGATAACTCACTTATGAGAGATTTATGTAAAATGTTCAATATTAAACTCACATTCTCAAGCGTTAGTCACCCACAATCAAACGGTTCATTAGAAAGATTTCATTCAACCCTCCTAGAGATGATTAGAATTCACGTTACCGAACATCCCGGAGAACACCCATTCAATATATTACCATATGCAGTTATCGCTTATAATAATTCAGTAAATAAGACACACTGTTTCACGCCATATGAACTAATATTTGGGCATACTTCTAGCAGACCGCCAGAAACCCTCTATAACCAAGAAGAATTGATTACAAAATACATACGTGACCTCAACAACAGAATATCGCATTACTACAAGGTAGCTAGAGAAAGAACAATAATAGCAAAAGGAAAAGCGAAAGAGAGATTCGATAAGCACGTTTCAAACAAATTACCACAATTTAGAGTTGGTGATAAAGTTTACGTTAAAGAGGCACAAATTCAAAACAAACTCCAAAATAAATTTAACGGACCTTTCGAAATTGTAGAAATATATAAAAATTCCGCACTTCTCAAAAATCAGAAAACTAGTCAAAATACTAAAGTAAATTTTGATCGACTCAAACCATATTATGAGGCATAATTTGTTTCAGAATCGTCCTAACACTGTTCGGATCAGTGTTGAGCCAATTCACAATAGAAACAATAAACAATACGATTGGAGTCTATTACCCTGACGAAACTCGAATCTCGATTACGAACGATGAGTGGACATTACTTATTAGTAAGAAACTTTCAATACTGAAACAGACCTTTGATAACAACAACAAAATTCTTGATGCTATACTCGATACTTTCAGACCAACTTTTCATTCAATGAACTCTTTCAAATCAGAACTTAGAACCCACGTCAGTCTATTGACACAAATATCGAGATCGATTGCGGAAAAATTTGAAGAACTATTTGCAAACACCAAACGTCAGAAAAGAGGTATTCTTAATGATTTAGGTTCAATATTCAAGTCAATTACAGGAAATCTAGATGCTTCTGACGGAGAATATTACACATCTTGCATTAATAAAATACAGGAAGACCAACACCATATAGAAAATCTTATGAAAAATCAGATCTCTGTAACTACATCAGTAATCAAAAAACCTTAATGAAACACTTCAAAAACTTCAATTCGATGAAGCAACATTTAATTCGGATATTGAAAAATAGAAAGATCAGCAAGAGATCTTAATAACAAAGTATCTTTAGTTGAAGCAAAGCTAAAGTTTTTCGAAAGTTGCGAAAAATTGATGGAAAGCTTTTTATATCTAGAAGACAACTTGAATGATATTTTAAATTCAATTACCTTTGCTAGACTTGAAATTATCCACACCTCCATCATCTTCCCGAAACACCTTATATCCTCCCTTAAAGAAATATCTCAAAATTTGATTAGTAGTAATTTACCTTTGCCAGTCAAATATTCCAAGATCGCGCAATATTTGGAAATTATCAAATTAGAGGCCTTTCAAACTTCAGAGAGCCTTGTATTCGTTTTGAAAATTCCTTTAGTAGAACAACAGACCTTCACCTTATTCCATCTCTATCCTCTTCCGATATTTGATGAACGAACTGGTTTACATCATGTTTTATCATTTTCACAAAAATAACTTGCGCGAGACGATGATTCTTTGATGTATGTACCCATAAAGGATTTAAGTGTTTGCATACCATTGGCACCAAGGCAAAAACTTTGCTCAGGGCTCTATGCTTATCCAATAGACAACAACACTGCTTGTGAAGCACTCCTCTTCAGAAGCTACAACAAAATTTCCGAAAATTGTCAAAGTTCTACAATATATGGACAAGTTTACAACATCCAGAAACTTGAATCAAACCTTTGGCTCATCATAGTTACCGAAACTACATACTCCACCATCAATTGTCCAGGTCAACACCCAAAATCAATCGTCATACAACAACATTCAGTACTGAAACTGGAATCAAACGGCTACGCATTTATTGGTATAACCAAAATTCAGACTCAGGCAAGCAAGTTTACAAATTTCAGTTTCAATCACCATCCAATCATGCTCAAGTACAATTGTTGTCAAGAAATACCAGATAAAGTAAAATTAACTGGTCTTAAACCACACAAAATCAACAATCTACATATCGATGATTTGGAAATCTCCAGAGATAAAATGGAGCAATATACAAGAGATCTTGATAATTTAATAAGCCAACCCCTCATCGAGAGTAGCATCCCATGGATAACAATCTTCACCATCATCCTAGTTATCAGTTTACTGGTTGTCTACATCTTTATCAAATGTAGAAATAAGAAACCGGACATCATCATCCAGACCAACAACCCTTCACCAAATAGAAAGTTCCACGAGTCATTTCGCCGCTACCTGCCCCGGAAACGACCAACCCTTGAGGAACCCGATACCGAAGAAATCGAACTCAACTGATGTTTAGTGCTTTAGAGTGCTCACATTAATTTCAGTTATGAACTTTAACGTTTTTATTTTTAATTATTTAATATTGTAGCCAAGTAATTCAACTTATATATTCAGTTATTCAAACTATTATGTTAATTTTACTCCACTTAACCTTATGTTTTATAATGTTTAAAAAAAATTGACGTATAACATCAATTTTTTTTCATATGGGGGATAGCTGTTATATTAGAAATATTCAGATAGTTGTTATATTACAAATATCCAGATATATTATATTTTAAATATTTAATATTCTCGATTTATCCGTCGCGACAGTCTGTCGCTGGTATTTTTATAAAAGTCACGTACAATTATTAAATTTCATCTTTCACAGCTAATATATTGCCTTACAGTATGAACCTCATATTTCAGCTTCCTGTCATAACAATCATATCATCTAACATAGGATTATTCATAGAAATTGTAACGGTGCAATCTAAATCGTTTATAACATTCTAGAAACTGCTTAGCTTGCACCTAAAAAACTATTTAAGTAGACATCCAAGAGCGATCGTCGGATTAGTACGTAAAAAATTTAGTAGAGTAGAACTCTTTGCTGTACTTGTCTCATTTTCGGCCTGTTATTTCAAAATTAAGTCGAGTAATAAATTTGTTAAAGTAAATAAAGTTTTTTTTAAAAAGTCTTCAAAGAAGAATCCAATATAAAATATATATATATATATAAATATATAAATATATATATATATATATATTCCACTCCTGCGACTTCGAGAATAAGGCACCAGGTATGTTCTTCGCGCAGATATGAGTCTGGTGGGGGTATAATACTCCTAGAAGGCTAATAGAGTGAGCAATCCCTCACGAAGAAAGAGAAACAGTAATAGAGTTTCGGATGATATACGCTTACGCGAAAATCTATCTTATATATTCGTTAAATAAATATCAAAAAAAAAATAATAAAGAGTACCTATACTAAAGCATTTTGTCATTTGTACTTTAAACTAGGCAACAATGCCATGCCAGTCTTGTTGTTGGAAGCTTTTGATTATTATTTTTATACCGGTGTTGTGATATAAATTGTTTCCTGTGGTAAAATAAAATTCCTGGAAGATGCCATCGATTAGACGTTATGTTTGTAAGAGCTCATTATTTTCTTAATAGAAACTTTTGATAAAATTCAATAGGTACACGATTCTGAAGGAAACATAGATCACCCGGTAGCTAGATAGTTTATTAATTTATATTTACTGCACTTGTGGATGATGAAGGAATTTGTAAATAATATCAATATACGTACACTGCGTTCGCATTTTTGTCACATATGGCATTTTGTGGAGTGATTTTGTTTCACTTAGAATTGGCTATTGAGAGTAAAGCAATAAAATCATTATTGTGGGTGCTGTGATAGAGTTTGCATTAGTTCTACAAATTAGGTGAGTCTTTTTATACTCACGGGCAAGGGAATCTTCTATCTAATTGTATTTTTTTAAATATTTTAAGTGATCTCATTGTTTAATCTTTGTTATTTTGCCGATCTTCCATTTAATTGAGTAATTAAAAACTATTGATTGCAACAAGCTGACTTAGGCCATTAGGCCTAGTTAATTATAACTATCTGTCGTTCAGATAGACTCAGTCGTTCGTGTCAATTAGACGCTGTTGTTCAGTGTCCCATCTACATTCCTGTCGTTCGGAATATTTGGCATTGTCGTTCATGCCCATATGCTGTCGTTCAGTATTACCTTGGCCACTTGTAATTGCAGTCAATGGAATAAAATATAATAAAATAAAATAGGATATAATAAATATTAATTATTAAAAACAGCGATTGAGATCAAATAAATACAGAGCAAATTATACTATATGTTAGACCTATTCATTTATTTCTTTGACCAAATTCTTTTGCTCACCACATGGTTTTCTTTTTATTTACAGGTAGATATTTAATACCATTTGAGACATTCAACCACTCTTATTGACGAGACAAATCCAAATTATGTTAGTGTAAGTGACTCTAGAGAATTCATTTCTTCACAATTGTTTTTTTTTAATTTTAATAAGAATAAATTTCATTTACACGATCAATATTTTATTTTCTTGTTTTTTTTATGAGGCTGCATTTTAAGGCGGTCTCACATGTTATTATGTTATATTAATTATTATTTTTGGTGTTAATGTTATTTTTAGGCAAATTTCTTATAGAAATGTACCTGTTGTGATCGTTCGCACATTTGAATTTCCAAAAAAATGAAAAAGCATGTTGGTATGTCTATAAGTAAGTCTAAAAAACCTTTTTGTTTATACATATATGTATATACATATATCTGCCGAAGAATTTTTATGGGGCTTAAAAAAAGAATACTCTTCTTGCTAACCAAGCTTTCGAAAAATATATTTTCATCTTCAGGGCTAAAAAAATATACAATAAGGGTGGAGTTTGATTATCATAAAGAAAAAAAAAAGAGAAACACATTCAAATACAAAATATTAAAAACTTACTTTTGCAAACGAGGTTACAAAATAAAACGAGCAAAAACAAAGTTAGGATTTCCTTCGCCCATATGGACGGAAAACAATTAACACTTAAGACATTTGACAAAATTAAAATTTCTTAAAATTAAATCATCCTCCTCTATTTTCTAGTTCTATTTACACAATTACTGACATGTTTGTTCTAAAAACATCATGAACAATTCATCTTTCTCTCTCATTTGAAAGTGGGGGAATAATAAATGAACTTTTCGAATTTATCCCGGCTAAATGCAAGACAATAAGACAGGTGATTGTTCTGTCACAACACTTAAAGAAAGTAAGACCAAAAATAACTAGAATAAACACCGAACATAGGCATCTTACAATACTCTATGAATGATTGTGTGTTGCTAATGATTGCTGCAATATTTTGATATCAAATATGAATAAATAGAGCTCAAGCCACGAACATTGGAACATTTATTCATGGCTTTGGGTTCCTTACTGATTTCGATCATCTCATGAATCAATCTTTTGGTATGATTCGATTCATTCACTAGAATAGAAGCTTCCTGGAAATTAGGGTTGTGATTTGTATCATGTGTGTGTTGGGCCAAAGCACAGTTAAGTTTACTTAGCTTGCAATCGCTCCTGTGTGAGATAATTCTGTTATTGAGTTGCCTCTTTGTTTCACCGACATAAACTAGGTCACAGTTGTTACAAGGAATTTTGTAGACCACATTACAGGTTTTCCCGGTAGGTATTTTGTCTTTAATATTAGAGAACTGACGGCCTAATAAGTTCACATTCCTCTTAGCAACTTTATTGTTAGCCAGGACATCCCTTATAATTCCGATCACCTTGGGAGTGAGCTCTCTTATCCAAGGGATAGAGAAATATCGCGATGGACCGACCTGTTGGGATGGCTCTCTTTGGATTGAAATTTGGCCTTGGTCAGAAGATGGACTGCTGTACAAAAGTTTGCGGAGAAGTTTGGTGGGATATGAATTATCAAGTAATATTTGATATAGTTTGTCAATGTTTTTGTTTATTAAGGTAGGGTGACATATGTTTTTAATCCTATTTTTTAACCCCAAAACCAAATTTATTTTGACTCTTTCATCGTGATATGAATAATAATTGATGTACCTGCCACTGCTCGTTGGTTTCTGATACCAATCTAATATTACTGTTTGATTTTCAGTGCGGATACATCTGGTGTCAAGGAAGGGCAGAGAGTTATTATGTTCCTTCTCTAGGGTAAAATTTAGTTTGGCATTATAACCGTTGAAAACTTGTAGGAGAATATTTTCCGATTCCACAGGAATTGAGCAAATTATATCATCAACATACTTTTTCAAGAATGGAATTTTGAAAGGTAGTTTTGGCAAACAATTATCCAGCAAGTCGTCCATGACAAAGGCTGAAATAATTGGTGAGATAGTGGAGCCCATTGGTGTACCAAAAACTTGCCGGTATATCTCTCCTTGAAAAGTGAAGACAGTGCTGTCGAAAATGAACTTCAGTGCCGAAAGAAAGAACTCAAAATTAAGACTACAACAGGATTGTATTACATCCCAATGTTTTCTAATGCTGGACTCAGCAAGCTCATAGGGGATGTTAGTAAACAAAGATGAAACGTCAAGGCTGATCAATACATACTCTGGTGGTAGTTGATAATCATTCATAAAGTCTGCAAAATGGAATGAATCCCGGACAAAATAGTCATTACTCTTGTTGTAAGCGTTCGTTAGAATATCAGTAATAATATCATGTACCAACACGAGTATACTAATCTTTGTAAAAGGCTATTAGATGACGTCAAATACTATAAGAGAGTACCGAGAGATCCATCACTTACATTACAGGGCAAAGCAAATAAAATCCTAGCTGAGATGTTCAGACACAATTATATTGATAAGGTGACCAAGGCAAAATACACTGTGTATGACTCACTCCCTGCCAGATTCTATGCTTTACCGAAAATTCATAAAGAACCTTTAATGCTTAGACCTATTATCTCTTCTATTGGCACCTCCAACTCGGGCTTATGTAAATTTAGTACTGAAATTCTAACGAACGCTTACAACAAGAGTAATGACTATTTTGTCCGGGATTCATTCCATTTTGCAGACTTTATGAATGATTATCAACTACCACCAGAGTATGTATTGATCAGCCTTGACGTTTCATCTTTGTTTACTAACATCCCCTATGAGCTTGCTGTGTCCAGCATTAGAAAACATTGGAATGTAATACAATCCTGTTGTAGTCTTAATCTTGAGTTCTTTCTTTCGGCACTGAAGTTCATTTTCGACAGCACTGTCTTCACTTTTCAAGGAGAGATATACCGGCAAATTTTTGGTACACCAATGGGCTCCACTATCTCACCAATTATTTCAGCCTTTGTCATGGACGACTTGCTGGATAATTGTTTGCCAAAACTACCTTTCAAAATTCCATTCTTGAAAAAGTATGTTGATGATATAATTTGCTCAATTCCTGTGGAATCGCATCACTTTTTCTGGAAACATCTTTAATTTCATCTTGAAGAGTTCTAGAAACTTTTTCAAACTTTTTAGAGACTTCATCGAATTTCACCCCAAATTTCCTGGTTACTTCCTCGAATTTTTCATTATTGTTTCTTGAAATTTCTTCAAACTTTTTCGAAAACAGTTCTTCCGGAGAGTGGAACTCAAACATATCAGGATCTTCTCCATTATCAATCAGAGTGTCGCTTAATCGTTTCTGGAGGGTCGCTATGATTCCGGTAGAATCATCACAATCCCGCTCCACCAACTGTTCTTGGAGTTGTTTCACGGTTAACTGCACTAATTTCATTTTGAATTGTCTTTATTAACAGAGTCAATTAGTCAATACTGTTTTTAAAGTCTTCGACACGAAAACGAACAAAATTCTTCACACAAACACGAGAAAAAGTCTTAAACTTAAATTTAAACCTAACAAAAAGTCACGAAAACACTCAACTCCACACGAAACCACAGTCTTCTAAAGTCTGTCCAATTTTACCGTCACTCACTGACTGATCCCACTTCTGACACCAATGTAACGGGAATTTATATTAAAACTGGGTTCGATTTATTTTCATTTATTTATTTACACCAATAACTACACGACTATATAAACATTTATATTCGCACTTATTTCTCGGACTATATACGACTTTCTACTGTCTGATCTATGACCGATTGTAATCTATGATTGACTGACTATCTATCACTAATTAACTGTCCTATCATTGCCATCAGCATTATATATCTAACCTAAAAAGCTCTAGATGATTCCAGTGTTGTTTTCGTGGTTTCTGGAGGTTTGTGTCATTTGTGAATGTGTGTTGGTGTCTTTCTTCGGGTAAGTCTTCACGTTACAATATAAATAATATATACCTATATATACTTAGTAATATTTATCTACCAGGTAAATATACAAAAGTGGCGATTTTTTTATTATGTTGGAGCATATAACGATTATTTAACACAATGGAAATGTTTTATACTTCAAAAAATTAAAAAATAATATTTCAGTGTGAAAACAAAACTTTTTTATTGACCCCTGTAGGTACCGTTTGACATGCCGCATAGAATACATAGGATAGAATGGACACTCAATGTTAAATTTTGTTGGCGCGTTTCAGCGTTACCTAGCGGTTTGGTTTAAAAGTTTTTGGGAGAGGCGGGAATTTCGAACTATAGGTATTCCAGAAATTAGGATAATTTTTCAATTTATTTACCTCTTCTTTTGAAATTAAATTATATTCTGAACAACCAAACAGTTTATTGATTCCATTTTTGTCATACATAAAAATAAATTATATTCTTAGAATATTTTCTAACTTCAGGACATACAGTAAAAATCCATTAACAGTTAATTTCATGTACAAATTAGTAATACTAAGTATGATTCTACTTCTTTATATAACTTTTCCAAAGTTCGTGTACCTCAAAAGCTGTTTTCTCAGGCAGTTTTATTAATTTTCTAGGTAACATTATATTTATACTCGTAAAATATAAAAATTCCTCTACAACATATTTAATTTGATATCAGTCAATATATTTTTGTGATTACACACCAAAGAATGTTGGCATAAAAGACATCTGTATTTCAACATCTCATGTTATCTCATTTACATATGAGATACATCTTACATATACACCAAAAAGAAACATCATTGCAATATTCTGATCAACTGGAGTATCAACCAAAAAATATACCGTCAACAGTTAATTTAAAGTATAAATTATAAATACAAAGTAAATATATGAGCTATTTTTTTGTAAAATCCTGTTAATAATTCTTGATACTCAATTGTATCCGAGAAAGCTGCATTTTTCGAAACTAGAATGGAAAAATAATTAAAATTTTATTTTATCAACTTTCACTTCCAATAACATACCGCATCAAAACGAACTTGAGTAGTCTATTTAAATTTAAAAATAAAACTTAATGACAAAGAAATTAAAAAAAACTCTAACGGATTGTAGATTTGTGTTCACAAATTTGATCAACTCAATATTATTTGTGAATTTGTCTCAGTATATCAAACAAATAAATTAAATATACAAGCATACTTATCGAAGGAGGAATTTGTTGCCCAATTATTTTGTTCAATTAAAAACAAAATATGTTATAATTTTAAATTTCCTTGAATATTCCAAACAGAAAAATTATAAACTCACTTTTAGGAGTGGTACAATACTGACTTATAGTTGGTGTTAGGAATATTTCTTTTTGGGAAGTATCTTTCTTGAAAGAGGATGGATTATATTCTACTTCCTCCATATTTGGTATGTCTATTCCTTTGAAATAAATAGAGATTTTAATTGAAGCAGAAATTATTCCTAATCATTGCATACAAAACAATCTCTATGATTTTTATGAACTGCATATATATATATATATATATATATATATATATATATATATATATATATATATATATATATATATATATATATATATATATATATATGTACTTGTTATGATTCTTGGGATTTGGGCTTCTTGTATTGATAATTTTCAAGAAAATGTGTTTAAAATAGTACATTTATTTCATGTCATTAGTAATAATTAAAAAATAAAAGAATTTAATAAAATTTGACGCTTCGATCCACTTTGTGGTCTTTTTCAATTATTATAATAATATATAATGATGAATTACGACATGCATTCGAAAACCAGTATTTTTTTATTCTATTAGTCAACAATGAAATCAAAAAAATCAAAATAACTCTTCTTTCTCATCCTTTTATGTGTAATATTAATAGATAATTGTAACTTAAAAACAACTCAGATATTTCGTATAATAAAATAAAATATAATTCAATTAACTCCCTATATTTTCACTAAATTATTCCATGGGTTTTTTCTTTTTTTCTTGATTGTCATGTTAACTTTTTGTATTTCAATTCGTCCTATAAGTGCCCATGCCCGACATGCCGTCCGTTCTTTGACACATGCGCAATAGTCTCTAAACGCTATCATTACTTTCTAATACATGGATTTGTTGTCTCTCTTTCTTCGTGAGTTGATCTGCTTATATACTCTTATATACTAGCCTTCTAGGAGTATTAATTCTATGGTCATCCCAAAGCCGCCATATTTTTTGTCATAATTGTGTCTTGTGCAGAGAACACGAACACTCTTGTGCAGAGAACACTACCTCCAAGATAATGGTAACACCCAACATCTCTCTCTATCTAAAAACATCTCAACAAGTAAACAATAGAATCGAAGACTCATGAAAAAAGTTTATAAACAATTTCCGACTTTATAGTTTCTAAAAAAAATCAATAAGGTTTTCGTCAAGTTTTCATATCTACAACCAGAGAACAGAGTCTCAGTTCTCTGCTATAACATCATAGTTAACGTAAGTAATTTACATCGTAAAATCGAATATACTGTCAATTTTAATTAAAAACATAAATTCAATCATTTCTGCTTCTGATACGTAATATGAGAAAGTGAATGAAAAGCATGAATAAAAAGATTAGTTGATGATATACACAAAAATCGTAGCAAAATGATATTCTAATTTGAGAAAAGCGGGATAAAACAAATATGGCGGATTTCGGATGAGGCGCGCCAATTGAACGAAAACGCGTCCATCAATGGAACAAACCTGCAGTGGGATTCTCATTCACGAACTCAGGACGTCCCGTCCCGAGTTCACGTTTTAAGCGATTCCCATCTCTACGCATTCGGTATCTCCCCAGCTGCAGTGGAACCAGAGAACACTATCTAGTCACAATTAAGTGGGACTCTGATTCACGAACTCGGGACGTTACGTACCGAATGGACGTTTTATCGATTCTCATCTGTTCTCATTCGTTCACGCATTCGATAGATCCCGAGCTGATCTGTCAAATCTACTCGGGACTTGGAGGTATGTTTTCTCTGCTCGGAACCTAATGATGTACCGAGTTGATAAAAAGTAGGGTTACAGTAATCTTTCTGTCTCTTTTTTACATACTTACTACATCTCTTTCAAGTTATTGAGTAAGGACATGGTAAAGAGTAAAGACAATAGACATAATTTTTGTATTTACATTTTACATAAGATTATTTGGTTGTGTGACGTCGTCTTGTACTGCTTTTTTTATTTTAGTGTTTATTTTATCAGCCATAATGTCTTATAAAATTAACGAGAAATATTTAAATACTGTATACTATGTACAATCTTCTCCGATCACCCTCTGATTTGAACCTGTAGCATAAAAATTTAATGCCGCCAGTATTTTCATTTCAACAGAAATACCCGAATGATATTTTTAGATATTCTGTCAAGATCGGACATAAAAGTCCATACATCATTTTATTGATTCTAAACAGTTCTATAAAACGTGCGCTAGATAAATCTGCCAAATTAAACTGATTTCTTATTCTTATTCGCATTTGTAATAATTCATTGGTATTTATGTATGCATTTTATTCTATTTTTTATTTTACATGAATAAACTTTATTATTATTATTGATCGCCTTCTTCGAAATGTTATATTATCGCGGCGTATATCTTCATGTCATAACATTTCATAGAAAACTGTTAATATGTCAAGTATTTAACAATATCAATATACGAAATTATAAAAAAGAGAAATATGTCAAATATGCGTCAAATATGGTTCTCAGTTGTAGTTGTTATTACCTTCAAAAGACTCGTAGCCAATCGGTACTACGTACTACGACTCGGGAGAGAGAGTCAATTTCATCTCGGTACCGAGTTGGCTACCGACCTATTCGGGATGTACCGTCCCGTGTAATGAGAATCTTCATGCTGGTAGCATGTTTGGTATTTAACGATATCAACATATGAAGCAAGAAACAAAAATTAGGACTTAGAAATATGTCACATATGCGAGAAAAAAATAAATATAGATTTGTATTTGTCATTAAGCTCCAAAATTTCGTAGCAAATCGGTACTACGACTCGCGAAATGTTCAGAATCACTTCATCTCGGTACTGAGTTGGCTACCGAACGGTATATACCTAGTCGGGACGTAACGTCCCGAGTAATAAGAATCCCCATGCAGCAGTGGGATTCTCATTCACGAACTCGGGACGTTACGTCCCGTGTCGACGTTTTAAGCGATTCTCATCTCTACTCATTCGGTAGCTCCCAAGCTGCAGTGGAACCAGAAAACACTATCTAGGCATATTCTTGTGGGACGTTACGTACCGAATCGACGTTTTAGCGATTCTCATCTGTTCCCATCTGTTCACGCATTCGATAGATCCCGAGCTGATCTGTCAAATCTACTCGGGACCTAATGATGTACCGAGTTGATGAAAAGTAGGGTGACAGTAATATTTCTGTCTCTTTTTTACATACTAACTACACCTCTTTTAAGTCAATGAGTAAGGACATGGTAAAGAGTAAGGCCCACAGACATAATACCCCATGTCTATGGTAAGGACGTATGAATACAGATTAAATCTGTGGTATGGTGTGATTGAAACATTTTTGTATTTACATTTTACTTAAAATTATTTGGTTGTTTGGCGTCGTCGTTACTATTTTTTTATTTTTGGGTTTATTTTATCAACAATAATGTCGTCTAAAATTAACGACAAAGATTTAAATACTGTGTACTATGTACCATCTTCTCCAATCATCCCCTGATTTGAACCTGTAGCATAAAAATTTAATGCCACTAGTATTTTAATTTCAACAAAAATTCCCGAACGATACATGTATTTTAGATATGATGTCAAGATCGGACATTAACGTCCATACATCATTTTATTGATTCTAAACAGTTCTATAAAACGTGCGCTGGATAAATCTGCCAAATTAAACTGATTTCTTATTCTTATTGATCGCCTTCTTCGAAATGTTATATTTTCGCGACGTTTATCTTCATGTCACAACATTTCATAGAAAACTGTTAATATGTTAAGTATTCAACAATATCAATATACGAAACTGAAAAAAAGAGAAATATGTCAAATATGCGTCAAAAAACTAAATATAGTTCTCATTTGTAGTTGTTTTCAGTATATTGGGTTGCATATGTTGCATAAGATGTTGATCTATGAAATAGTTGTTGTTTTATGTATGAAATGTAATAACGGCCAGGGGCAGCAGACAGAGAGTGTACGGCAGTCTTCATTGTATCCAGTTATTATGGATCCTATTAGAGATTAATTCACATTAATTAATGTTGTTTCATTTGATACCTTAACCAAACGGTCACCTGTTACATGGCGCAGTCAGTGAAAACTTTTAATAAGTGGTGAAATAACAAATAACTGGAGAAAAAGAGAAGACGCCAGCCATCCGCCATTTTGATATGCTTAGCTGAGAAAAAAAAAATGGAATTCCTACAACAGCCGAGTCCGATGTGCTTTGAAGGTGATTTAGCAGTACAATGGAAAAAAATTATCGATAATTTTGAAATGTATAGTACCGCAACAGGGATTGGAAATCGTGGAGCAGAGGTTAAAACTGCTACTTTTTTGTATGTTATTGGAGAGCAAGCGAGAGAGATATATGAAACCATGGAATTTGCTGATGAGGCGGCAAGAAATGATTACGCAATCATAAAAATGAAATTTGAGAGTCATTTTATCCCAATGTCAAATCCAAGTGTAGAAAGAAGTAAATTTTATGGCCGTAGTCAAGGCCAAGATGAAAGCTTTGATGTCTTTCTCACGGAATTGAGAAGAATAGCAGCCAATTGCAATTTTGGAGCTTTCCGTGATGAAATGTTGAAGGATCGCATAGTAGTAGGCATCAGAAACCACCGCATAAAGGACAGATTGTTACGTGAAGCCAATCTCACGCTTGTAAAAGCTGAAGAGATCTGCAGAGCCGCAGAAGTTACTGAAAAACATATAAAGAAGTTGGCAGAGTCTACTGCAAGTATGCAAGTTGACAGCGTTGTAGAGCAACGTCGAGTAGGTCTAGGCATAGCGCAATCATCGAGACAAAGAGGACGTCCAGCACATGTACGAGGGAGGCAACCATCAAGAGGACAAGGAAGAGCTGAGAATAGTCAGGGGGTAAGTAAGAACAGTCAAGCGCGTAGTGAAGGCAGTGGCAATGCATCGAGGAACCTGAGACCTAATAAAAACTGCAAAAAGTGTGGTTTTAAATATCAGTCATCAAAACAGGTATGTCCTGCTCACAATAAAATTTGTAATAGATGTCATCAATATGGACATTTCTATCGCTGCTGTAATAACAAAAATCAATGATCAGTGCAATCTGTAAATGTAGATTACGATAGCAATAAGGAACTAGAAAAACTAGATAATGTACATTCTTTCACTTATACGATAGGTAGTGTTAATGCTCAGAGTAATAAAGAATGGTGGGAAACATTAATACTGTCAGATTGTGGTAAATCAGTTAAATTTAAACTAGATACTGGGGCTCAAGTCAATGTTATTCCTAAACATATTTATGATAAGTTGAGTTTAAAATATGCAATAAAGCATTTGTCAAATGTTAAAATTACAAATTATGCAGGTAACAGACTAAAGTGCTATGGATCTATTAAGGTAAAAGTTTTGTTTAAAGAACAAATGTATAGTCTTGAATTTGTAGTTGTTGAGACTGGAAATCAAACACCATCAATTTTAGGGTTAGACACGTTAATAAAATTAAAACTTATAAGCAGAGTTGATTCTGTTTCTGTACGAAAAGGGTCTCTGGTGAATCTACTTCATAAAAATGCTGATGTTTTTCAGGGTTTGGGCAAAATTAAAGGTAATCCTTGTGATATTACTTTAGTCAATAATTATCAGCCAGTAGCGGTGCCTTGTCGTAGAATACCATTTCGTTTAATGGATAAGTTACGAGAAAAGTTGAATAAAATGATCAAAGACGAGGTAATTGTTGAGGTAAGAGAGCCGACTGAGCTTGACAATCCTATTTTTCTCGTAAATAAGCCAAATAATCAAGGTGTTAGGATTTGCCTTGATCCTCAAAATTTAAATAAAGCTATACGAAGAGAACATTTTGTAATTCCGACATTTGAGGAGATTACGAGAGATATGGCAGGTTCTAAATTTTTTACAACTTTAGATGCTAATAAGGGCTTTTGGCAAATAGAGCTTTCGAAAAAAGCTTCTGATTTAACAACATTCGCGACACCTTTTGGTAGATTTAAGTTTTTACGTTTGCCTTTTGGAATTTCATGTGCTCCAGAGATATTTCACAGGACATTTTAAAAACTTTTTGACGGCATAAACGGCGTGAAAATTTACATTGATGATATAATTATTTATGCGAAAACTGAAAATAAACACGATGAAATTTTGAAGGAAGTGCTTGATAGAGCCAGAGAAAATGGAGTTAAATTCAATAAAGAAAAATGCAAATTTAAGAAGTCAGAACTAAAGTACGAAGGTCATGTTTTGTCAAAAGAAGGGATAAAAATTGATCCTGATAAGGTTGAGGCTATTAAACAAATAAAATCACCAGAGAACGCGAAATCTTTAGCTAGATTCTTAGGCATGATTACATACGTGTGCAAGTTTATTCCGAATTTAGCTGAAAAAACAAGTAATTTGAGAAAACTCTTACGTAAAGATACGGTGTTTCTGTGGACGAGTACACATGAGTTAGATTTCCAAAACTTGAAAAGAGCTTTGTCTTCAGCGCCAGTTTTGAGATTTTTTGATGCTAACAAAGAGCTAACTCTATCTGTGGACAGTTCTAAAGATGGCCTGGGTGCTGTGATTCTTCAAGATGGTGCTCCGATAGCATATGCATCAAAATCATTGAACAAAACACAGGAAATGTACGCAATGATTGCAAAAGAGGCTTTAGCCATAGCATTTGGGTGTCAACGTTTTCACCAATATTTGTATGGCAAGAAATTTTTGGTTGAAAGTGACCACAAACCGTTGGAAACAATTTTTAAGAAGTCACTAAGTCAATGTCCTTTGCGAATACAACGTTTACGCATAACTTTACAAATGTACGACTTTTCTGTGACTTACAAAAGTGGAGCGAAATTATATTTTGCTGATGCATTATCCAGAGCACACTATAATGATCCAGATTTTGAAATCGTTGAAAACAGTGTTGAAATGCAGATAGATTTTCTTCAATATACTGATATAAGCCCAGAAAAATTGAAAGATTGAAATCGAGTCGAATAAAAATCAAGAAATTCAAACTTTGAAACAAATAATTATAGATGAATGGCCCTTGGAAAAGAGACTTATACCAGATTTGGTAAAGCCTTATTGGAGATGGAAGGATCAGTTAACCATTGCAAACAATCTTTTATTTAAAGACACACAAGTAGTCATACCAAAGAGCATGCGTGCTGAGATTGTTGATAAATTACATTATCCTCATTTAGGCATAGAAAAAACTTGTTTGAAGGCTAATGAATTGGTGTTTTGGCCAGGAATGATTAGCCAAGTTATAGACAAAATTAAAAATTGTCCAACCTGTTTACGTTTTAGCAGATCTACACAAAATGAATCCATTATACAAAAAGATATTCATGTTCGTCCCTGGGAAGTGATATCCACAGATTTGTTCCATTTTAGTGGAGATGAGTATCTGTTAGTAGCGGATGAGTTTCCAAAATTCCCGGAATTGTGTTGCCAACATAAAAATACGACAGCCAGTCGAGTGATCACTGAATTTAAGTCAATTTTTGCGAGGCATGGTAAGGCTAACATCTTGTATACGGATAATGGTCCACAATTCACAAATACACAATTAAAATGTTTTTAAAGGATTGGGAAATCAGTCATAAAACGAGCTCTCCTCATTACCCACAATCAAACGGATTCATTGAACGTCATGTCCAAATTATTAAGAAAATGTAGCTGAAGGCTTTTTACGATGATCAAGATATTTTTTTAACTCTTTCAGAGTATCGCAATACTCCTATCAGTAAATTTATACCGTCACCCGCTGAGCTACTGTTTGGCAGAAGAATTAAGGGTCAAGTTCCTATTGACGAATCATTAGTAACACCCAATTTTGAGGTGGATTCATCCAGACAGTCTTTTAACAATCAAAAGGGTAAAGAAAGGAAATATTATAATAAGTCAGTTAAAGATTTAAGTAATTTGAACGATGACAGTGGTACCAACATATAGAAATATTTTCATTGGGTTATTCAAACTCCAACACTCCCCCCTCAATGAACATATTTCTATTGAACAGAGTCATCGCAGATAATTTTATTTAACTATTACACCTAATTGTTCTCGAAATTTTTCGAATTTTACTTTACATAGTGGCTTAGTAAAAAGGTCCGCAATATTGTCCTCAGTTTTCACATACACTATTTCAATTATTTTGTTTTCAATTTTTTCTTTAATACAATTGAATCTAACACTGATATGCTTTAAACGCTTGTTATTTTCTGGTGTATATGCTATTTTTATAGCTGATTGGTTATCTTCATAAATTGTGACATGTTCATTTCTTAGTAAGTTAAAATCATTTATCAACTTCGTCAACCAACAAGCTTCACTCACAGCTGTACTTAGTGCTATATATTCAGATTCGCAGGAAGATATTGCTACACTCTGTTGTTTCTTACTTAACCAACTTATTGTACAATTAAACAATTTGAAAACATATCCACTCGTGGATTTTCGATCTTCAACATCTCCCGCCCAATCTGAATCTACATATCCACATAAATTGCTATTAACAGATCTAAAAATAGTCATACCAAAGAGCATGCGTGCTGAGATTGTTGATAAATTACATTATCCTCATTTAGGCATAGAAAAAACTTGTTTGAAGGCTAATGAATTGGTGTTTTGGCCAGGAATGATTAGCCAAGTTATAGACAAAATTAAAAATTGTCCAACCTGTTTACGTTTTAGCAGATCTACACAAAATGAATCCATTATACAAAAAGATATTCATGTTCGTCCCTGGGAAGTGATATCCACAGATTTGTTCCATTTTAGTGGAGATGAGTATCTGTTAGTAGCGGATGAGTTTCCAAAATTCCCGGAATTGTGTTGCCAACATAAAAATACGACAGCCAGTCGAGTGATCACTGAATTTAAGTCAATTTTTGCGAGGCATGGTAAGGCTAACATCTTGTATACGGATAATGGTCCACAATTCACAAATACACAATTTAAAAAGTTTTTAAAGGATTGGGAAATCAGTCATAAAACGAGCTCTCCTCATTACCCACAATCAAACGGATTCATTGAACGTCATGTCCAAATTATTAAGAAAATGTAGCTGAAGGCTTTTTACGATGATCAAGATATTTTTTTAACTCTTTCAGAGTATCGCAATACTCCTATCAGTAAATTTATACCGTCACCCGCTGAGCTACTGTTTGGCAGAAGAATTAAGGGTCAAGTTCCTATTGACGAATCATTAGTAACACCCAATTTTGAGGTGGATTCATCCAGACAGTCTTTTAACAATCAAAAGGGTAAAGAAAGGAAATATTATAATAAGTCAGTTAAAGATTTAAGTAATTTGAAGCCTGGTGATAAAGTAGTGATTCAAGATAGTAATACAAAATTGTGGGAACCTGGTATTATTGTCAAACAGGATAGTTTTAGACCTAGAGCTTATCATGTTAAATTTAATAAAAATGATAATGTCTTAATTCGTAATCGCAAATTTCTGAAGCCTATTGATAAAGATAATTTTAATGTACAAAATGATTAGTTTTTTGAGAAAATGATTGACTATGAACTTCTTAATAACGAGACGGTAAATCAAAAGGAATTAAATGACACTGGTTCTAATGATAATGAATTCCTAGTTGATAATACCGAGATTAATGTTAATAAAATAATTGAGACTAATACCCCAAAGGTGGTCAACCATCCTATTGTAACTAATCCTTATGAAAGACCAAGACGGGTCATACGAAGACCTAACTATTTGAGAGATTATGTCTCATAATTGCTAGTTTTAAGTTTTTCTATTGTATAACTTTTGAAATCATCCTTATGTTTTGTTATGTTTATTCTAAATAAAAAAGTTAAGTTTTGTTTTGATTATATGGGGAAGATGTCAGTATATTGGTTTGCATATGTTGCATAAGATGTTGATCTATGAAATAGTTGTTGTTTTATGTATGAAATGTAATAACGGCCAGGGGCAGCAGACACAGAGAGAGTGTACGGCAGTCTTCATTGTATCCAGTTATTATGGCTCCTATTAGAGATTAATTCACATTAATTAATGTTGTTTCATTGGATACCTTAACCAAACGGTCACCTGTTACAGTTGTTATTATCTTCAAAACAGAAAACATTACCTCCTTACCTTCAAAAGACTCGTAGCCAATCCGGTACTACGTACTAAGACTCAGGAGAGAGAATCAATTTCATCTTGGTACCGAGTTGGCTACCGACCTCTTCGGGACGTACCGTCCCGTGTAATGAAAATCTTCTTGCTGGTAGCATGTTTGGTATTTAACGATATCAACATATGAAACAAGAAACAAAAATTAGGGCTTAGAAATATATCACATAGGCGTTAAAAATTTAAATATAGATTTGTATTTGTCATTAAGCTCCAAAGATTCGTAGCAAATCGGTACGACTCGGGAAATATTCAGAATCATTTCATCTCGGTACCGAGTTGGCTACCAAACGGTATATACCTAGTAGGGACGTAACGTCCCGAATAATTAGAATCCCTATGCAGATGTGTTATAGTGCTGTAAGCTGTGATAAATGATAAATGTAAATTTTATTTTAGGTAAGCTTTTTCAATTCTAACATGATTTTTAAAACTAATATATTTCTTTCAGATGAGTGAAGGATTGTTTGGACTGTATATCTTATTGGATTGGGTATGTTAAATTCAATTAATTATATGTTGATCAAGTTTTAGGCCAGCAATAGAAGATATACCTATGAAGAGGAGGATTAACGAATAAGAATTTCATGTGAGTAAGCTACGGTTTTGATTTTATTTTATTTATGCATGTTCTTAGCTCTGGTATACTTTACATTCTAAATTATCCTGTATTCAGTATTTATATTTTCCATTTAACTGATTCTTGTTTAATTTTCACTCATGATGTCTGATCCTTCTGTAAAATTGATTTCGAGATTCTCCTGCGTAAATTCATATTGTAGAAGATAATGTAATTTTTTTCTAGAGAGAATGTAGAGTACCCAGATGATACTGAAGTCAACTATACCACTACTTATGTAGCAGAGTATATATTAATGAAATTATAGGTATCCGAATGAGCTAATTGCCACAAAAGTTTGTTTTCAGATGAAATACTGGATCAGCACTTGTTTGTGACTACCTACCAGATTAAACTATACCAGTGAAAAGTTAATTGATTTAGTGGATCTACTCATAACTTTCTATATAGTTTTCTAGACAGCTAATGGCATTGAGCTAATCTAGAGAATGTTTCTCAAAAAATATGAAAGCTTTTTAGTGAAAATTAGGTTTTGTGAAACTCATAATATTCTTAACATTAGCATCAATTTACCCAGCTAAAAGGTTTGTCCTATATAGATAAGTTTGAAAATCAACTGAATCAATTTATTTCTCACTTCAGATTCTCTTTCTATTTTATGATTTGTTTAAAAATTGAAAGGTTTTTCTTGTTTCATAGGCAAACACAGCAGTGGAATCCAATAATGTACCCGATACCTCCGAATGAGACTGGTTCTGGCCTTTTTGTTCATTTCAAGAATTCTTTTGTCTTTATAGCACGCTGGAAATTCATCAAATGTCAATACAAAATTCTAAGAGAACAAAACCGATTTATATAACAAGGAGGATGATACTCATAATGCTTGGTAACAATTTCTTAAGTACCTACTTCTGTATTATGTATTTAGTAATGGCCTACTCTTGTCATCGATCTGGACATTGAGGAGGAGGAGATTACATGATTGTTTACGAATATTGATTTCTTATGATTCAAGTAAATTTAATTTTCATCCTTTATATATATTTATTATAATGAATAATACAATACATAAAAGTGACACAGTACTGTTGGGTGTTTGTGTGCCGAGATTGTAATAAAGATATGCTTATTTGATACTTCCCTATTTTATTATAAAGTAATAATATAATTTTACAAAATTAACAACCTTCACCATGCTTGTCTACCATACTACTATCAAAATCACTTCCGTTTCCACTGTCCCTTGTCATTGTCAAGTTGACGATGACAGTGGTACCAACATATAGAAATATTTTCATTGGGTTATTCAAACTCCAACACTCCCCCCTCAATGAACATATTTCTATTGAACAGAGTCATCGCAGATAATTTTATTTAACTATTACACCTAATTGTTCTCGAAATTTTTCGAATTTTACTTTACATAGTGGCTTAGTAAAAAGGTCCGCAATATTGTCCTCAGTTTTCACATACACTATTTCAATTATTTTGTTTTCAATTTTTTCTTTAATACAATTGAATCTAACACTGATATGCTTTAAACGCTTGTTATTTTCTGGTGTATATGCTATTTTTATAGCTGATTGGTTATCTTCATAAATTGTGACATGTTCATTTCTTAGTAAGTTAAAATCATTTATCAACTTCGTCAACCAACAAGCTTCACTCACAGCTGTACTTAGTGCTATATATTCAGATTCGCAGGAAGATATTGCTACACTCTGTTGTTTCTTACTTAACCAACTTATTGTACAATTAAACAATTTGAAAACATATCCACTCGTGGATTTTCGATCTTCAACATCTCCCGCCCAATCTGAATCTACATATCCACATAAATTGCTATTAACAGATCTAAAAATAAGCTTATAATTTATTGATCCTTTAACATATCTTAATACTCTTTTTTAATACATTCAACAAATTATTATCAGCGTTATTTTGGTATCTACTTAATAAGCTAACACTTTCACAAAGATCTGGTCTAGTTCCTTGTGCTGCATACATTAAGCTGCCAATAATTCTTCTACAAAGATTTTGAATTTTTATATCATTTCGACTATTACTTAGTTCTAGTTTATAATTTTCGTCTAAAGGTGTGGATATAGATTTACAATCACTCATCCCAAATTTCTGCAGAACAGTCTTTAGGTACTTTTCTTGGTCTAATTTAATGTAATTCTCTGTTAAATTATGATTTACATGAATACCCAAATATTCAGAAATTGCTCCCAAATCCTTCATGCAGAAGTTGTTGTTGAGTGCTAACTTTAAATTTTCTACATCATTTAAATGGGTTCCTAAGATTAACAAATCGTCTACATATAGGAGTACATAAATTTCTTTATTATTGTTACATTTTAAATGTAGACAAAAATCACTCTCAGATTTAATAAAATTTTGGTCTTTCATGAATTTATCGAACTTGTAGTTCCAACATTTTGGACTCTTTTTTAAGCCATAAATTGATTTATTTAGTTTACACACTGTTTTACAGTTCTCTTTAGTTTTACCTGGTAAACTCATGAAAACCTCATCATCTATTTCACCATATAAAAATGCTCCTCGAACATCCATTTGATAAATGGATTTACATAACTTAAGATCAACCACTAATAGTACTCTAAAAGTAGTCAATTTTGCAACGGGTGTATAAATATCATATGTATTATCACTTATATCTTGTTGGAAACCACGGGCCACTAATCTCGCTTTAAAATTATTTTTATCTTTCACTTTAAATACCCACTTACTTTCTATTACTTTTTGATTTTTTGGCCAAGGCACTTCACTCCAAGTATTGTTTTCTTTAAGCACTTTTAACTCTGTTTCTATAGCATCTTTCCATTTTTCACCATTAGTTCCTGTTATTGCATCTTCCATACTTATAGGTTCTTCTTCATTTGAAAAGAAGCACATGTTTCCTTCACTCATGTCATAATCACTCATCCATTTTGGTCTTCTAATATTTCGTTTTCCTGATGTTATGTGGCTATCTCCATCTTCTTCAACTTCTAAAGTTTCCAATGGTTTATCCAAATTTTTTATTTGATCATCATCATTTTCGCGTTCTCTATTATTTCCAGATATTTGATTTTGATTTTCACTTTCATATTTTTCGTTATCTAATATTATAACGTCTGTTTCCCATTTGGGATTTGATTCCTTGTTATCAGGAATGAATACCACGTCTCTATGTATTTCGACTCTATTTGTATCGGGTAGATATATTCTATAACCTTTAGTTTCTTCAGAGTATCCCATAAAAATTCCCATTCTATTTTTAGCATCTAGTTTAAGCCGTTTTTGCTTTGGGACATGCACGCTCACTTTTGAACCAAATTCTCTAAATATTTGAATATTGCAATCCTTCTCAAACCAAACTTGATATGGACTCTTATTAGTTTGAGGACTATTTCCTGCTCGGTTTAATGAATAAACTGCTGTGTTTGCAGCCTCTGCCCAAAAACATTTGTCTAAACCTAAGGTGTGCAATAGGGTTCTTAGCGTTTCCTCTATTGTTCTGTTTTCCCGTTCTGCTCTACCATTTTGTTCTGGTGTGTAAGCACAAGATTTTTGATGAATTATTCCATATTTTTCACATAAATCCGTGATATTTCTATTTACGAATTCAAGTCCATTGTCAGTTCGTATAGTTTTAAGTTTATTACCAGTTATATTCTTCACCGTTTTAATAAACGCTTCTACTTTTCTTTCCACTTCAAATTTATTTTTTAGAAAATAGATATATTTATAACCTGAAAAATCATCTTTTAACAAGAGAAAATATTTTGAGCCTCCAAGTGAATTGACTTCAAAGGGTCCACATAAATCTCCATGTACTAATTCTCCTGTAATTTTTGCTCTTGGGTTACTCACGGGGAAAGGGGGTCTATGTTGTTTACCGGCAAGACATTCAATACAAAATGGTTTCGCTTCATCTTTAAATGGTATGTGGTTTAATTTAAGAGTCTTTTTAATTTGTTCAAAGTTGATATGTGCAAATCTTTTGTGCCAATCTTGTAGGTTTATAATAGCATTACAATACGATAGATCAGCTTCCCTATTTTTATGTGACTTTTCGATCTTGAATTTCATTTTGTATAAGTTTCCTTGTCTTTCTGCTATGGCTCTAGTCATTTTATGTTTATCTAATAATTCACATTTGTTTTTATCTGAGTGCATTTCGAAATTTTTATCTAAGGCCGTACTCAATGAGAACAAATTTACAGCTAGATCTGGTATATAGAGTACTTTATTTAAATCTGTACTCACCCAATCTTTACCGTTCCATGCTTTTACTTTTACTGTACCTATGCCTTGTACTTCTACTAATGTACCATTTCCCATCTTAACTCTTTTATTTGTTATTTCCTCTATCGATGTAAATTGTTCCTTATCGTAACACATATGTTCTGTTGCTCCACTGTCCAGCCACCAGTTATTAGTTTTCAAATTCTCCTTCCCTAAAACTTCAACAACATTACAACAGTTTAATAGGGTTGACTTGCCAATGAAAGCCTGGTCACTCGATTTCTTTTCTTGTGAACTTTTATTCTTCTTAAACCAACAATTTTCTGTTTCATGATTTGATTTCTTGCATACCTTGCACCATATCCTTTTCTTTTGACAATTTACCTTGATATGACCTGGTTCATTACATCTCTAACATACAATTTTGGAACTTTTTGTTTGCATTGATCTCTTATTTGCAAAAAATGCAACATTTTTGTCTTCTGCCTTATTTTGGGGTTTACTTCTGTACTCTTCTTCTACACATAATCTTGCCACCAAATTTTCCAGTCTTTTCACTAGTTGGTGTCGATTCCCAGGCACTTGTGAAGTAGTGAAAATGTTCAGGTAGCGTGTAAAGAATTTTTGCAATCATCATCTCATCAGAGATTTCTTGGTTCAGTTGTTGTAATTTAAAAACTATGTTTCGAAGCTGACTTACATTTTGCATTATATCTTTTGTGTTGTCAAATTTAAAACCATGAAAGTCCATGAGTAATTGTTATTTTAATTGACTTGTATCCCTTCTGTAGATTGATTTTAGTGTCTCATACATCTCCTTTGCTTCAGTGCATGTTAAAATATGGTTTTTAACAGCTTTATCAACCGTTTTAATAATGTAGTATTGACATTTTGCATCTCTCATCTGCCATGCTTTGATCTTCTCCTGGTCAGTACCACACTCGGATAACAGCTCTTTACCACTTACTATACTCCATAGATTTTTAGCCTTAAACAGGATTTGTAATTCAAAGTCCCACATTTGGAATGTATCTGTACTGCCTAGTTTTGTTAGGTTTGAAATCTCCATTTCTTCTGTAGCCATTGTTAAGTAACTCGTTTTACTTAATTATCCTTTCCGGATTTCGCCCCCTTATTGGATATAACCTCTTTTCACCCACACGTGCTCGTGCTCACTAATCAGTTTTTCTTTCTCTATCACAATCTTTATGGCAAAAAACGTCTGGGCCCATAACCTGTTGGGTGTTTGTGTGCCGAGATTGTAATAAAGATATGCTTATTTGATGCTTCCCTATTTTATTATAAAGTAATAATATAATTTTACAAAATTAACAACCTTCACCATGCTCGTCTACCATACTACTATCAAAATCACTTCCGTTTCCACTGTCCCTTGTCATTGTCAAGTTGACGATGACAGTGGTACCAACATATAGAAATATTTTCATTGGGTTATTCAAACTCCAAGTACCTTTATCAAATGTGAGTACTAAAATAAATTCGAATTGAACAGCACCTACGCCTTTTTATATAACTTGGAGGATGAAACTTATAATGCTTAATGACTATTGCTTAAGTATTTTTTAATTATATATTTAGTAATTGGCTAGACATGCTATCTATCTGGTCATTGAGGGGATTCCCTGAATGTTTACGAATATAGATTTATAATGATTCAAGTAAATTAATTTTAATCTTTTATGATTTCTCACAAATTTAATGATAATTTCAAGATATCACATTCACATAGTGATATCCCAGCCGATTAACAGCAAACTTTTGGAATTCCCGCTATTGTAGCTAGTAAATGAGCTGCACGGGTTCGGGACCAAAATCGATCAATTTTACATGTAATTTCCCATAAGGAATTCTAAGGTCAAAAATAGCGAAATTGGCTCTATTTGACCTTGAACATTGGATGACTACTTCCCGCGCTCTGGTAAGCCACGCCCCCTCGGCGGGAAATTTAAATTTGACAGCTGCGCAATCTGGCGGGGGAATAGGCAGCTGACGCCATCTTGGAAGCGGAGGAAATTGACAGCCGGCATGGGATGTAAAGAATTTATCATCAGACATCCAAGGAGCATAGTCATCCAGAAGTCGCAGGTAGCGTCAACATCGTCGAGCAGTTGGATTGAGGATGACGTCATGCTGGCAGGAATGAAATGTTCTCACGAATCTCGCTGAATAATCAACAACCCAAATATAACATGCTTCGGTAATATCACAGTTGTGATAAGAGCTAGACCGCACCCACCGCAAATTCTTGTCGAATATTACAACGACATGCTTCGGTGATAACAGTCAGCTGTTATGAAAAGAGGTTGAATGAATGCTAGAATAATTATTTCTACAAAATCAACATTATACTTTATTTATAAGGTACATAAGGATCATATATTTCTTATCATTTGTTTATCACTCACGTAATAATGAATTTTATGACGCCATCTTGGAAGCGGAGGAAATTGACAGCCGGCATGGGATGTAAAGAATTTATCATCAGACATCCAAGGAGCATAGTCATCCAGAAGTCGCAGGTAGCGTCAACATCGTCGAGCAGTTGGATTGAGGATGACGTCATGCTGGCAGGAATGAAATGTTCTCACGAATCTCGCTGAATAATCAACAACCCAAATATAACATGCTTCGGTAATATCACAGTTGTGATAAGAGCTAGACCGCACCCACCGCAAATTCTTGTCGAATATTACAACGACATGCTTCGGTGATAACAGTCAGCTGTTATGAAAAGAGGTTGAATGAATGCTAGAATAATTATTTCTACAAAATCAACATTATACTTTATTTATAAGGTACATAAGGATCATATATTTCTTATCATTTGTTTATCACTCATGTAATAATGAATTTTATAATATTAGTAAACAAGATGTGTCGGAATTGATTTAAATTAGTATGCATATTTCTCATAACTATGAAAAAGGTACAACTATCAAGAAAAATTAAGCAAGTATCTCAACAAATGAGTGAAAATGAGAGAAAATGGTACAAATATCAAGAAAAATGATGTCAGCAGGATTGGTAGAGTTAACATCAGTGCGCATGCGTATATAATGCTATATAAAGGTTGGTATCACAAAACTTACTCATTCAGTCAGCGACTTCCGTACGAGTAAGATGTGTCTCTTCAATAATTTAGTAAAACAAATTGCAGTCATATTAGGACTTTTATCATCTCAATATGATGATAATGAGGCTCGAAAAGGATTAAATGAGTGTGCTAAGGCGCTAAAACGCATTAAAAATGCTATGAGATATGCCAAGAGTGTGGGTGAGAAACAGCATCTAGAAGCATGTTCAAGAAATATCCGAACCTTGAGGAATCAGATTAAAGCTGAAGGAAAGAAGGGAACAGGGCTAATTTCTAGGCCATATACTGCAAGAGATAGAGTTTGCTGGAACGAAAGTGAGTCGGCATTTGATGGACGCATTCGCACAGGAATCATCTCTAACCTCCAACATAAAGACCCCCTCACATTCCTTCATGACTGTTTTAAACTATTTAGACCTCGTATAATCAATGCTCTGAGGAAAGATGAAGCCATCAAGGTCAACGTAGTATTCGGAGGCGAGTTTGAAATAGTGAAAGGTGATCGAGTGTTAACAGAATATAAATATTTCACTACCTCCAATTCACCCATCTATCGTGAGACAGATATCGAGAAGTGGTTCATCTCAAAAGTCATCACCCCCCTCCTCAAAGATTTAGAAGAATTTCAAGAGAGAGATAGTGGATGGGCACTGAAGCGAGTTATGAATTTAGGAGTGAACATTAACAAATTTACACCACAGCTGGGCTCATCATATATTGAGCTACCACTACAGATTAAGAAGAAGGAAGCCTGCGTTAACGTTAAAAACGATGATCAAGCCTGCTTTGCAAGGGCAGTTACTTCAGCGCTATATCCTGCTGAGAATCATTCTGATCGCACATCTTCTTACCCCCACTATTCATCTGTACTAAAATTAAAAGGTATTCAGTTTCCAATGACCATCAAACAGATTCCATTATTTGAGAAGCAGAACAACATTTCCATCAACGTATACATTCTCCAAGAAGAGAAAAAGACATTCACCACATTACCAACATACTTGACCAAGGAAAAGCGTGAGAAACATGTGAATCTACTACTTATTCAGGACAGATATGATGATACTGAGGGCCCTGTCAAATACCATTATGTATGGATCAAAAATCTCTCCAGGCTTCTATCCAACCAACTTAGTAAAGAAAAGCGTCAAAAGTTCTTTTGCGAACGCTGCCTCCACTATTTTAGATCTCCAGAAAAATTGGATAAACATTTGGAAGACTGTCAAAATATTAATGAAACAGCCATAAAGATGCCCGAACCAGGAAGGAACATCCTTAAATTCAAAAATTTTAAAAATAAGGAAAAAGCTCCTTTTGTTGTATATGCTGATTTGGAGAGTGTCTTGGAAAAAACTGATGACCCAAAAAAACCACAACGTCACGTTCCAGCTGCGATTGGATATTATGTTAAGTGTTCCTACGACCACTCCCTTAGTTTTTTCCGATCTTACCGCGGACAGGACTGTATGCAGTGGTTTGCTAGTGAGATGGGCAGTTTAGCGGAAGATATGGCTACAGTCTTCTGGTGCTCATATAACATCCATATGACATATGAACAGGAAATAGAGTATCAAAAAGCTACTCACTGTCACATCTGCGTGAAATCATTTAGCCCTGAAGATAAGAAAGTGCGCGATCACAACCACTTGTTACCTGAAAACAATTATAGAGGAGCAGCGCACGAGGGATGCAACATCAATTACAAGGACAGCCATATGGTTCCAGTTGTCTTCCACAATCTATCAGGCTATGATGCTCATTTCATAGTTACAGACATTGCTACGAAGATTGGGGGAAAAGTGGACTTACTTCCCATAACAAAGGAGAAGTATATCTCATTTACCAAACATATAGATGATTACCCTATTCAGTTCCGTTTCATAGACAGTTTCCGATTTATGGCATCCTCCCTTGATAAGTTGGCATCATATTTACCGGAATTTCCAAATCTGAAGACACAGTTTCCTGAAGTAGATGAAATGCATTTTTCACTTTTAACGAAGAAAGGAGTAATGCCATATGATTACATCGACTCCTTCGACCGTTTTTCTGAAACGAATCTACCACCCATAGATGATTTTTATAATATGCTGAATAATAAACCATGTCCTCGCCGACACTACCGACGAGCCCAAGACGTTTGGAGCAGCTTCTCATGTGAAAATTTGGGAGAATACGTTGATTTATATATGAAGACTGATATTCTACTCTTGGCTGATGTATTTGAGATGTTCCGCACAAGCTGTCTGAACACGTATAATTTAGATCCAGCTCACTATTTTACATTACCAGGCTTCACTTGGGATGCCATGCTGAAGCATACAGGAATCGAGCTGGAGCTGTTAACCGATGCTGATATGTTTCTGTTTATTGAACGAGGCATTCGAGGAGGTTTGAGCCAAGTATGTAGTAAAAGACAGGCTAAAGCTAACAACATGTATATCAATAATTATGACCCATCGAAGCCAAAAACATTTTTGATGTACTTTGACATAAACAACCAATATGGATGGGCAATGTCACAATATCTACCATATGGAGGTTTTGAATGGGCTGATACTAACATTGATGTCGCATCAATACCTGATGATGCAGATGAAGGATATTTTTTGGAAGTAGACCTAGACTATCCTAAACATCTTCATGATAAACATAAAGACATACCCTTCTGCCCACAACATATTAATCCTAGGACGCTGAAGCCTTCTAGGAATGTTAACGAGCCAACAAAATTAATGGCTACATTGTATGATAAACATAAGTATGTTATACATTATGTAGCACTCAAGCAGGCATTGGAACACGGGCTTGTGCTTAAAAAGATTCATCGAGCATTAAAATTCAAGCAGAGTCCTTGGCTTAAAAGTTACATTGATCTCAACACCGAACTTAGGAAGAAGGCGAAGAATGAGTTTGAGAAGAATCTTTTCAAGCTGATGAATAACGCCGTTTTTGGTATGTTCGATTCTATACAATATTTTATTTGTAATCGCTTTACACTTCACAAATCTATATATTCATACATTTTTTTATTGTTACAGGAAAAACGATGGAGAACGTTAGGAAGCGTGTGAACATCAAGCTTCTTACTGAGTGGACTGGAAGATATGGTGCTGAGTCATACATCTCTAAACCTGAGTTCAAGACTGCTACAGTTTTTAATGAGAACCTAGTTGCAGTGGAATTAAAGAAACTGCAGGTATGGTTAAATAAACCAATTTATGTTGGACAATCCATCCTTGATCTAGCTAAAACTACCATCTACGATTTTCATTATGGTTACATGCGACAACGTTATGGTGATGAATGCTCTGTACTCTACACAGACACTGATTCCCTGATATATGAACTCCATCAGGATCCATATATATTAATGAGGGAAGATTGTCATAGATATTTTGATACTAGCGAATATCCTCAAGATAATCACTATGGAATACCTTTAGTAAATAAGAAGGTACTTGGAATGATGAAAGATGAGAATAATGGCGTTCCAATGATAGCTTATGTAGGGCTCAGATCCAAATTATATACTACAAAAGTGCATACGACCGATAATGATTTAGAAAAGATGATAAAACATCTGATGGAAGATGAGTATGAAGAGGATGAAATTGCTGAGAATATAAGAAATTTTGGAGTGACCAAGAAGGCCAAAGGGGTAAAATCTTCAATCGTCAAGACCGAGATAACTTTCGAAGACTATATTGAATGCTTAGAAGGGTTTCAAAAGAAGACGGTTACTCAAAACCTTATCAGATCTGACAAGCACGAGGTCCATTCAATAACACAAGAAAAAATAGCTCTCAGTCCTGATGATGATAAGCGTTTCCTTGTTTATGGAACAGATGACACACTTCCATGGGGACATTATCAAATATGTGAAGCTATGGATATAAACTAATTATGTTTTTTACATCTTTTATATTTTTGACAATAAATATAAAATAAAAATCTCGTTTCTTATTTCTTTAACTCTACCCTTCAAAATTCTCTATATAAATCCCAAAAACGACAAATTCTCTTCATTCATAATCGAGACGTCTAACACTAAACATGCCTATAAAGTGGGATTGCAGAAGAGACTGCAGTTCAGATTACACACCTGATCTCAAAGATAAATGTGAGATATGTGAGAAAGCTGCATTTACAGTAGTATCTAAATACAAACGCGATAGACACGGTATAGGCTACTATAGCTTCACATCCTACTGCTACGATTGCTATGAATTGCATTCTGGTATACAGGAAGCAGCAAGATTTAGGCATATGCAAAACCAGGTGTTAGGATTACCAGAAATTGATGAAACCGACACATTATCCGCTATATTAATGAAGCATTTTATACTACAACTTCCAACTATCGAGGATTTTCGACAGATTACTACCAACGATTTGGTTGTAACATTACGAATGACGCTATACAGTAATAATATTAGGTATGGAACCAGTCTAACACCTGAAATATTAAGCAGCGATGTAGACCTTATAGATTGGTTTGAGTCCATTATACTCATGAGATGTATTGATGAGTTGCAGCGGTATAAAAATGCTATTTTATCATCATTATATATAGAATGTAATGTTTAAATACTTCAAATAAAAAATTATATTTATTCAACAATTGTTTTATTCAAATTGAAATGAGCTTGTTGTAGATAATTTAAGTTTAACCAGAGGTGTTTTGTTAGTTCTTTGATAGCCATCAGGCAACAATTTCCTCAAATCAAAGGTACTATACGTACTCCAAGGGTAACAGCCCGGTTTGTAAGCGAGTCTAACAGACACCCTAAGTATTGAATACTTCTCCCACAGGGTGGTACCTGGCGTGCCTTTGTGCAGGAAAAAGTCGACAACCTTGGTAATTTAGTAATATTGTTGCATTAAGAAATGTTTTCGAATACCAGAAGATCAAGTTGACGGTCGAGCCTGTGTGATTACCAATCGAGAGATAAATATAAGATGATATGATGTCTAATGGCTTTTATTTTGTGTCTACGTAATTGAGAAGAAACACTACTGTGAAGATGGCTAAATTGAAGGCATCGGTTTTTATACAATATAATTGGAAACATGTTGTACGTAGATATACACCACCATACAAATATCAAGAAAAATGAAGCAAGTATCTCAATAAATGACTGAAAATGAGAGAAAAATGGTGCAAATATCCAGAAAACTGAGACAAGTAACTACAAAATAGCTATGTGAGATGTGAAAAATGACAGAAAGAAATGTAAAATACATGAAATGAGTGAGAAAAATGGTACAAATATCAAGAAAAATGATCCAAGTAACTACAAAATAGCTATGTGAGATGTGAAAAAAATGTATACAGCACAATAATACTTTATTTATATGTTACATAAGGTTCATATATTTCTTATCATTTGTTAATCACACATGTGATAATGAATTAATTTTATATCACTTTACAAGATGTGTCGGCATTGATTTACATTAATATGTATATTTCTCATAACTGCGAAAAAGGTACAAATATCAAGAAAAAATGAAGCAATTATCTCTACAAATGAGTGAAAATGAGAGAAAATGGTACAAATATCAAGAAAAATGAGCCATTATAGAAAACATGCCGAGGTTGCACATAAGAATCAACAATTGTGTGATGAAGATCAAGCCTTTTGAACCTTCCTTGTTAATATTGGGCCGATTGAAACGTGTTAAAATTTATACAGCACAATAATTATTTCTACAAAATCAACATTATACTTTATTTATATGGTACATAGGGTTCATATATTTCATATCATTTGTTTATCACACATGTAATAATGATTTAATTTTATATCACTGTACAAGATGTGTCAGCATAATATTTATATTTCTGATAACTATGAAAAAGGTATAAATATCAAGAAAAATGAAGCAAGTATCAATGAGTGAAAATGTGAGAGAATGGTACAAATACCAAGAAAAATGAACCATTATAGAAAAAATGTTGAGGTTGCACATAAGAATCGACAATTGTGTGATGAACATTTCATTCCTAACAGCATGACGTCATCCTCAATCCAACTACTCCAAATATTACAACGACATGCTTCGGTGATAACAGTCAGCTGTTGTGATAAGAGGTTGAATGAATGCTAGACCGCATCTAGCACGATAATTATTTCTACAAAATCAACATTATACTTTATTTATATGATACATAAGGTTCATATATTTCTTATCATTTGTTTATCACACTTGTAATAATGAATTAATTTTATATCAAGGAAAATGAAGCAAGTATCAATGAGTGAAAATGAGAGAAAATGACACAAATATCAAGAAAAATGATCCAAGTAACTACAAAATAGCTATGTGAAATGTGAAAAATTATACAGCACAATAATTATTTCTACAAAATCAACATTATACTTAATTTATATGGTACATATATCACCTGTCTTAATGAATTAATTTTATATCAGTATACAAGATGTGTCGGCATAATATGTAAATTTCTCATAACTTTGAAAAAGGTACAAATATCAAGAAAAATGAGCTATTATAGAAAAAATGTCGAGGTTGTATATAAGAATCAACAATTGTGTGACGAACATTTTCATTCCTGCCAGCATGACGTCATCCTCAAACTAGCTAGTCTACGCTACTCATCAATACTCTTCTTCGAAAAAGGGGTAATGCTATATCATCAGGAAGAGCAGAAGGCTGTAAATTCATTTTCCTTTTTCACATGGTTTATCATTTGAGTTGCAAGATTTCTCCTTCGGTATTCTGGAAACATGTAAATATAGTTAAGACACTTTGGATTCTTATGAGTTTGAAGAGGATCAAAATCTACATGTTTTGATACAACATTCCCACTGTTTTTCAGTATAAAAGGGATTAACAGTCTGTGCTTTCCAATTATGGTCGTGACTGTCTTTACATAAGTGAGTGAGAGTAAATTTTTCCCTCAGGTGAGTAATACTTCTAATATTATTCGAATTAATTCATATAGTTTACTCAATCCCGTTTTTAGAAATTAATGGCTGGGTCATATTGAAAGAATTTTCTTTGTTGATGAATAATCTCATAAAGAGTATCAGATAGATGTTCCTATGAATATTTTTATACAAATCGGTAATAATATCCTTGGTGATCGAAAAATTTGAGATGATAGAAAATAGATAGAAAAATCCATATTCTCATCATATTTTCTGTAATAAATAACTCCACAATCTTCATCAAGCGGCTTTGTAGCATCATCTCTTTCGGTATCCTGTAATCTTTTATATCTGAGCCTACACTTTCTATCTATTCGAAGCATTGTGATCAGCTTTTTCAACATGTCTCATGAAGAAGTGGTTTATCACTGTATCACTTCGCGTGAATTTCTTTCCTCACTCAGTACAGGCGAAGCCAATTTTCTTATGTTTATTTGGATATCTGCTCAAATTATTAGGCAGAGTGTAATTTTTTCTACAGATTTAACAAGTATACATCTTGTTTCTTGGGGCGAGTAAAGTGGAACTGAGTAGTATCCGCATTGTATCCGTTTTGTATCTTCAGTTATCTCAGGCTACCTTCGGAAATCTTCAACCACCTTCAGCTATCTTCGGCTATTTTCGTCTATCTTCAGCTATTTTCGGCTATCTTCAGCTTTAAGTGTCTTGAAATATTTAGAATGTTGATATGAAGATTTTGTATAGCCGAAAATAGCTGAAGATAGACGAAAATAGCCGAAGATAGCTGAAGGTGGTTGAAGATTTCCGAAGGTAGCCTGAGATAACTGAAGATACAAAACGGATACAATGCGGATACTACTCAGTTCCACTTTACTCGCCCCAAGAAACAAGATGTATACTTGTTAAATCTGTAGAAAAAATTACACTCTGCCTAATAATTTGAGCAGATATCCAAATAAACATAAGAAAATTGGCTTCGCCTGTACTGAGTGAGGAAAGAAATTCACGCGAAGTGATACAGTGATAAACCACTTCTTCATGAGACATGTTGAAAAAGCTGATCACAATGCTTCGAATAGATAGAAAGTGTAGGCTCAGATATAAAAGATTACAGGATACCGAAAGAGATGATGCTACAAAGCCGCTTGATGAAGATTGTGGAGTTATTTATTACAGAAAATATGATGAGAATATGGATTTTTCTATCTATTTTCTATCATCTCAAATTTTTCGATCACCAAGGATATTATTACCGATTTGTATAAAAATATTCATAGGAACATCTATCTGATACTCTTTATGAGATTATTCATCAACAAAGAAAATTCTTTCAATATGACCCAGCCATTAATTTCTAAAAACGGGATTGAGTAAACTATATGAATTAATTCGAATAATATTAGAAGTATTACTCACCTGAGGGAAAAATTTACTCTCACTCACTTATGTAAAGACAGTCACGACCATAATTGGAAAGCACAGACTGTTAATCCCTTTTATACTGAAAAACAGTGGGAATGTTGTATCAAAACATGTAGATTTTGATCCTCTTCAAACTCATAAGAATCCAAAGTGTCTTAACTATATTTACATGTTTCCAGAATACCGAAGGAGAAATCTTGCAACTCAAATGATAAACCATGTGAAAAAGGAAAATGAATTTACAGCCTTCTGCTCTTCCTGATGATATAGCATTACCCCTTTTTCGAAGAAGAGTATTGATGAGTAGCGTAGACTAGCTAGTTTGAGGATGACGTCATGCTGGCAGGAATGAAAATGTTCGTCACACAATTGTTGATTCTTATATACAACCTCGACATTTTTTCTATAATAGCTCATTTTTCTTGATATTTGTACCTTTTTCAAAGTTATGAGAAATTTACATATTATGCCGACACATCTTGTATACTGATATAAAATTAATTCATTAAGACAGGTGATATATGTACCATATAAATTAAGTATAATGTTGATTTTGTAGAAATAATTATTGTGCTGTATAATTTTTCACATTTCACATAGCTATTTTGTAGTTACTTGGATCATTTTTCTTGATATTTGTGTCATTTTCTCTCATTTTCACTCATTGATACTTGCTTCATTTTCCTTGATATAAAATTAATTCATTATTACAAGTGTGATAAACAAATGATAAGAAATATATGAACCTTATGTATCATATAAATAAAGTATAATGTTGATTTTGTAGAAATAATTATCGTGCTAGATGCGGTCTAGCATTCATTCAACCTCTTATCACAACAGCTGACTGTTATCACCGAAGCATGTCGTTGTAATATTTGGAGTAGTTGGATTGAGGATGACGTCATGCTGTTAGGAATGAAATGTTCATCACACAATTGTCGATTCTTATGTGCAACCTCAACATTTTTTCTATAATGGTTCATTTTTCTTGGTATTTGTACCATTCTCTCACATTTTCACTCATTGATACTTGCTTCATTTTTCTTGATATTTATACCTTTTTCATAGTTATCAGAAATATAAATATTATGCTGACACATCTTGTACAGTGATATAAAATTAAATCATTATTACATGTGTGATAAACAAATGATATGAAATATATGAACCCTATGTACCATATAAATAAAGTATAATGTTGATTTTGTAGAAATAATTATTGTGCTGTATAAATTTTAACACGTTTCAATCGGCCCAATATTAACAAGGAAGGTTCAAAAGGCTTGATCTTCATCACACAATTGTTGATTCTTATGTGCAACCTCGGCATGTTTTCTATAATGGCTCATTTTTCTTGATATTTGTACCATTTTCTCTCATTTTCACTCATTTGTAGAGATAATTGCTTCATTTTTTCTTGATATTTGTACCTTTTTCGCAGTTATGAGAAATATACATATTAATGTAAATCAATGCCGACACATCTTGTAAAGTGATATAAAATTAATTCATTATCACATGTGTGATTAACAAATGATAAGAAATATATGAACCTTATGTAACATATAAATAAAGTATTATTGTGCTGTATACATTTTTTTCACATCTCACATAGCTATTTTGTAGTTACTTGGATCATTTTTCTTGATATTTGTACCATTTTTCTCACTCATTTCATGTATTTTACATTTCTTTCTGTCATTTTTCACATCTCACATAGCTATTTTGTAGTTACTTGTCTCAGTTTTCTGGATATTTGCACCATTTTTCTCTCATTTTCAGTCATTTATTGAGATACTTGCTTCATTTTTCTTGATATTTGTATGGTGGTGTATATCTACGTACAACATGTTTCCAATTATATTGTATAAAAACCGATGCCTTCAATTTAGCCATCTTCACAGTAGTGTTTCTTCTCAATTACGTAGACACAAAATAAAAGCCATTAGACATCATATCATCTTATATTTATCTCTCGATTGGTAATCACACAGGCTCGACCGTCAACTTGATCTTCTGGTATTCGAAAACATTTCTTAATGCAACAATATTACTAAATTACCAAGGTTGTCGACTTTTTCCTGCACAAAGGCACGCCAGGTACCACCCTGTGGGAGAAGTATTCAATACTTAGGGTGTCTGTTAGACTCGCTTACAAACCGGGCTGTTACCCTTGGAGTACGTATAGTACCTTTGATTTGAGGAAATTGTTGCCTGATGGCTATCAAAGAACTAACAAAACACCTCTGGTTAAACTTAAATTATCTACAACAAGCTCATTTCAATTTGAATAAAACAATTGTTGAATAAATATAATTTTTTATTTGAAGTATTTAAACATTACATTCTATATATAATGATGATAAAATAGCATTTTTATACCGCTGCAACTCATCAATACATCTCATGAGTATAATGGACTCAAACCAATCTATAAGGTCTACATCGCTGCTTAATATTTCAGGTGTTAGACTGGTTCCATACCTAATATTATTACTGTATAGCGTCATTCGTAATGTTACAACCAAATCGTTGGTAGTAATCTGTCGAAAATCCTCGATAGTTGGAAGTTGTAGTATAAAATGCTTCATTAATATAGCGGATAATGTGTCGGTTTCATCAATTTCTGGTAATCCTAACACCTGGTTTTGCATATGCCTAAATCTTGCTGCTTCCTGTATACCAGAATGCAATTCATAGCAATCGTAGCAGTAGGATGTGAAGCTATAGTAGCCTATACCGTGTCTATCGCGTTTGTATTTAGATACTACTGTAAATGCAGCTTTCTCACATATCTCACATTTATCTTTGAGATCAGGTGTGTAATCTGAACTGCAGTCTCTTCTGCAATCCCACTTTATAGGCATGTTTAGTGTTAGACGTCTCGATTATGAATGAAGAGAATTTGTCGTTTTTGGGATTTATATAGAGAATTTTGAAGGGTAGAGTTAAAGAAATAAGAAACGAGATTTTTATTTTATATTTATTGTCAAAAATATAAAAGATGTAAAAAACATAATTAGTTTATATCCATAGCTTCACATATTTGATAATGTCCCCATGGAAGTGTGTCATCTGTTCCATAAACAAGGAAACGCTTATCATCATCAGGACTGAGAGCTATTTTTTCTTGTGTTATTGAATGGACCTCGTGCTTGTCAGATCTGATAAGGTTTTGAGTAACCGTCTTCTTTTGAAACCCTTCTAAGCATTCAATATAGTCTTCGAAAGTTATCTCGGTCTTGACGATTGAAGATTTTACCCCTTTGGCCTTCTTGGTCACTCCAAAATTTCTTATATTCTCAGCAATTTCATCCTCTTCATACTCATCTTCCATCAGATGTTTTATCATCTTTTCTAAATCATTATCGGTCGTATGCACTTTTGTAGTATATAATTTGGATCTGAGCCCTACATAAGCTATCATTGGAACGCCATTATTCTCATCTTTCATCATTCCAAGTACCTTCTTATTTACTAAAGGTATTCCATAGTGATTATCTTGAGGATATTCGCTAGTATCAAAATATCTATGACAATCTTCCCTCATTAATATATATGGATCCTGATGGAGTTCATATATCAGGGAATCAGTGTCTGTGTAGAGTACAGAGCATTCATCACCATAACGTTGTCGCATGTAACCATAATGAAAATCGTAGATGGTAGTTTTAGCTAGATCAAGGATGGATTGTCCAACATAAATTGGTTTATTTAACCATACCTGCAGTTTCTTTAATTCCACTGCAACTAGGTTCTCATTAAAAACTGTAGCAGTCTTGAACTCAGGTTTAGAGATGTATGACTCAGCACCATATCTTCCAGTCCACTCAGTAAGAAGCTTGATGTTCACACGCTTCCTAACGTTCTCCATCGTTTTTCCTGTAACAATAAAAAAATGTATGAATATATAGATTTGTGAAGTGTAAAGCGATTACAAATAAAATATTGTATAGAATCGAACATACCAAAAACGGCGTTATTCATCAGCTTGAAAAGATTCTTCTCAAACTCATTCTTCGCCTTCTTCCTAAGTTCGGTGTTGAGATCAATGTAACTTTTAAGCCAAGGACTCTGCTTGAATTTTAATGCTCGATGAATCTTTTTAAGCACAAGCCCGTGTTCCAATGCCTGCTTGAGTGCTACATAATGTATAACATACTTATGTTTATCATACAATGTAGCCATTAATTTTGTTGGCTCGTTAACATTCCTAGAAGGCTTCAGCGTCCTAGGATTAATATGTTGTGGGCAGAAGGGTATGTCTTTATGTTTATCATGAAGATGTTTAGGATAGTCTAGGTCTACTTCCAAAAAATATCCTTCATCTGCATCATCAGGTATTGATGCGACATCAATGTTAGTATCAGCCCATTCAAAACCTCCATATGGTAGATATTGTGACATTGCCCATCCATATTGGTTGTTTATGTCAAAGTACATCAAAAATGTTTTTGGCTTCGATGGGTCATAATTATTGATATACATGTTGTTAGCTTTAGCCTGTCTTTTACTACATACTTGGCTCAAACCTCCTCGAATGCCTCGTTCAATAAACAGAAACATATCAGCATCGGTTAACAGCTCCAGCTCGATTCCTGTATGCTTCAGCATGGCATCCCAAGTGAAGCCTGGTAATGTAAAATAGTGAGCTGGATCTAAATTATACGTGTTCAGACAGCTTGTGCGGAACATCTCAAATACATCAGCCAAGAGTAGAATATCAGTCTTCATATATAAATCAACGTATTCTCCCAAATTTTCACATGAGAAGCTGCTCCAAACGTCTTGGGCTCGTCGGTAGTGTCGGCGAGGACATGGTTTATTATTCAGCATATTATAAAAATCATCTATGGGTGGTAGATTCGTTTCAGAAAAACGGTCGAAGGAGTCGATGTAATCATATGGCATTACTCCTTTCTTCGTTAAAAGTGAAAAATGCATTTCATCTACTTCAGGAAACTGTGTCTTCAGATTTGGAAATTCCGGTAAATATGATGCCAACTTATCAAGGGAGGATGCCATAAATCGGAAACTGTCTATGAAACGGAACTGAATAGGGTAATCATCTATATGTTTGGTAAATGAGATATACTTCTCCTTTGTTATGGGAAGTAAGTCCACTTTTCCCCCAATCTTCGTAGCAATGTCTGTAACTATGAAATGAGCATCATAGCCTGATAGATTGTGGAAGACAACTGGAACCATATGGCTGTCCTTGTAATTGATGTTGCATCCCTCGTGCGCTGCTCCTCTATAATTGTTTTCAGGTAACAAGTGGTTGTGATCGCGCACTTTCTTATCTTCAGGGCTAAATGATTTCACGCAGATGTGACAGTGAGTAGCTTTTTGATACTCTATTTCCTGTTCATATGTCATATGGATGTTATATGAGCACCAGAAGACTGTAGCCATATCTTCCGCTAAACTGCCCATCTCACTAGCAAACCACTGCATACAGTCCTGTCCGCGGTAAGATCGGAAAAAACTAAGGGAGTGGTCGTAGGAACACTTAACATAATATCCAATCGCAGCTGGAACGTGACGTTGTGGTTTTTTTGGGTCATCAGTTTTTTCCAAGACACTCTCCAAATCAGCATATACAACAAAAGGAGCTTTTTCCTTATTTTTAAAATTTTTGAATTTAAGGATGTTCCTTCCTGGTTCGGGCATCTTTATGGCTGTTTCATTAATATTTTGACAGTCTTCCAAATGTTTATCCAATTTTTCTGGAGATCTAAAATAGTGGAGGCAGCGTTCGCAAAAGAACTTTTGACGCTTTTCTTTACTAAGTTGGTTGGATAGAAGCCTGGAGAGATTTTTGATCCATACATAATGATATTTGACGGGGCTCTCAGTATCATCATATCTGTCCTGAATAAGTAGCAGATTCACATGTTTCTCGCGCTTTTCTTTGGTGAGGTATGTTGGTAGTGTGGTAAATGTATTTTTTTCCTTTTGGAGAATGTAAACGTTGACGGATATGTTGTTCTGCTTCTCAAATAATGGAATCTGTTTGATGGTCATTGGAAACTGAATACCTTTTAATTTTAGTACAGATGAGTAGTGGGGGTAAGAAGATGTGCGATCAGAATGATTCTCAGCAGGATATAGCGCTGAAGTAACTGCCCTTGCAAAGCAGGCTTGATCATCGTTTTTAACGTTAACGCAGGCTTCCTTCTTCTTAATCTGTAGTGGTAGCTCAATATATGATGAGCCCAGCTGAGGTGTAAATTTGTTAATGTTCACTCCTAAATTCATAACTCGCTTCAGTGCCCATCCACTATCTCTCTCTTGAAATTCTTCTAAATCTTTGAGGAGGGGGGTGATGACTTTTGAGATGAACCACTTCTCGATATCTGTCTCACGATAGATGGGTGAATTGGAGGTAGTGAAATATTTATATTCTGTTAACACTCGATCACCTTTCACTATTTCAAACTCGCCTCCGAATACTACGTTGACCTTGATGGCTTCATCTTTCCTCAGAGCATTGATTATACGAGGTCTAAATAGTTTAAAACAGTCATGAAGGAATGTGAGGGGGTCTTTATGTTGGAGGTTAGAGATGATTCCTGTGCGAATGCGTCCATCAAATGCCGACTCACTTTCGTTCCAGCAAACTCTATCTCTTGCAGTATATGGCCTAGAAATTAGCCCTGTTCCCTTCTTTCCTTCAGCTTTAATCTGATTCCTCAAGGTTCGGATATTTCTTGAACATGCTTCTAGATGCTGTTTCTCACCCACACTCTTGGCATATCTCTTAGCATCTTTAATGCGTTTTAGCGCCTTAGCACACTCATTTAATCCTTTGCGAGCCTCATTATCATCATATTGAGATGATAAAAGTCCTAATATGACTGCAATTTGTTTTACTAAATTATTGAAGAGACACATCTTACTCGTACGGAAGTCACTGACTGAATGAGTAAGTTTTGTGATACCAACCTTTATATAGCATTATGCACGCATGCGCACTGATGTTAACTCTACCAATCCTGCTGACATCATTTTTCTTGATATTTGTACCATTTTCTCTCATTTTCACTCATTTGTTGAGATACTTGCTTAATTTTTCTTGATAGTTGTACCTTTTTCATAGTTATGAGAAATATGCATATTAATTTAAATCAATTCCGACACATCTTGTTTACTGATATTATAAAATTCATTATTACATGTGTGATAAACAAATGATAAGAAATATATGATCCTTATGTACCTTATAAATAAAGTATAATGTTGATTTTGTAGAAATAATTATTCTAGCATTCATTCAACCTCTTTTCATAACAGCTGACTGTTATCACCGAAGCATGTCGTTGTAATATTCGACAAGAATTTGCGGTGGGTGCGGTCTAGCTCTTATCACAACTGTGATATTACCGAAGCATGTTATATTTGAGTTGTTGATTATTCAGCGAGATTCGTGAGAACATTTCATTCCTGCCAGCATGACGTCATCCTCAATCCAACTGCTCGACGATGTTGACGCTACCTGCGACTTCTGGATGACTATGCTCCTTGGATGTCTGATGACAAATTCTTTGCATCCCATGCCGGCTGTCAATTCCCCCGCTTCCAAGATGGCGTCAGCTGCCTGTTCCCCCGCCAGATTGCGCAGCTGTCAAATTTAAATTTCCCGCCGAGGGGGCGTGGCTTACCAGAGCGCGGGAAGTAGTTCAAGGTCAAATAGCGCCAATTTCGCTATTTTTGACCTTAGAATTCCTTATGGGAAATTACATGTAAAATTGATCGATTTTGGTCCCGAACCCGTGCAGCTCATTTACTGTAGCTGTCATCGCAAAAATAGGAATTGGTACCATTGTTCCAGAATAATGGCGGCTCCTAAACGTCAACGGTGTTTCCTTCAGTTTACACCACGGTCGTAGAATCACAGGTCTGGAATCGAAGGTCGAATTACATAGGTAGCAACTGGGTCGCTTATCGCCTTGTTCAAATATCAAAGTTAACGATAGTACTGCAAAATTGAGAAAAGGGGATGTTACTTAGAACATAAAATATCTTAATCTTATTGAAAAATTATGAGTTTATGAGCGCCGAATACAATATACAAGCCTTTCAAGATGAAAATATGTTATCGTATACAGTTTGAATCATCATACAACTTTGAATTGGTATGTTTTTGATTTAAGTAACATCCCCCTTCAAATTCGAACCACGCGGCAGAAATTGGAAGCTAAAAGACTGGACGCTAACCGAACCACTTTTTTCATGCTCGTTTCAAGACCTTTCTGTATGACCGTGGTTTACACACAGATAGCATCTCTTATTTATTAGTATTCTGTGGTTTATCCCATTATCCTATTCTCCACGTCATCTGCCCTATTTTACCTCCTATACTAGAGCCAAGAATATATAAAGGGAGGATGACTAACTCTGTATCCTGTTTTAAAAGCAGAAGTTACTGAAATAACGTGGGATTTTGTGCAGTGTTTCACTGAGTGTCGGTTATATTTAAGCTTCCTTCGCCCATACTACATAAGGATGGGCTGTGTGATTTTGCGCAACACACCGAAATGACATAAGATAAGCCAATGTTTTTTGTGCTACTCCCACTACTCGTGTTACTCGTCCCCCCTATATTTGTTCATGACTAGAGCACTGTCGTGCGTACACGGCAGGAGATGCTGCTCTGTATAGCCGCCGTGAAACGAAGGTAAAGCCAATTTTTCACAGCTTATTTTGATTTTAATTTTTTGTGCTATTTATTATGGAAAACGACGATTGTTTGATCTTAACACAATGGTGAAATGAGAGGCTCTTGGATACAGGAGTCACTGTCGAAAAAAAATATAGTGTTACGCAAGGTTTGTAGATGGTGTTGTGTAGGTTGCCTGATAAGCAGGACGTTGGAGGGGAACACTACGTCATTAGTTTGCCAGTTGTACACCATTACTGTTTATTTCCGAGTGTTTTTAAGGTTTATCGTAAGGTGTATCAGTGGATTTAATTAATTTGCGAGTAAAAACTATTGTTTTACAGTAAACATTCTGTGATTTAATGCATCCTTAGTCATTTCTTAACATTTCTTATTAAGTTTAAGTTAAAAATAGTAGTAATAAACAAAATTTGTTTATTTATGACATTACATTAGATATCTCTAAAATGAAAAACAAAAATGAAAAAAATCGTAAAGTGATTTTTACATTTAAGAATTTGTGTCTATTTTTTTATAATAAAAATTGATTTTAACAACTTGCCCTTATATAAATTGTCTACTATTTGTTTCCACTTAATCATTAAAGATTAAGCTTGTAATATTACCTTTTGTTTGTAAAATTAATATACCATTAATTTTTGTAAAATGTATTTACTTTTTATAAAAGCGTCTAAGATTCCTAATATTTGCAGTTATAATACAAATAAATCATGTAAATAAAATAAAAGATATAACAACTATATGTAAAATTGTTTTTGCTTTTTATAGCTTTATTGTTAAAATATTCCAAAGACTGCTGTTGTATTGGTTGTACTTAGGAATTTTCTTGTAATAAAGTATTTTTTGTTGTCAGTTTTAAATTCATAACTCTGAAATTATGACATGCTGTTTCATATACATATACATAATTCGGAGAAAGTGTTGTATCTATAGATATAGAAAAATTCGCTTTGTTACATTACAAAAATTTTTTTAAAGTTTGCAATATTTTTTTTTATACATATATCTCTTTTTTTTCCACCAAAAATTAATTCGGATAATGGTATTTGTAGAAAAAATCAACAAATAACAAAACTTGAAAGTCATTTCTTTTGCTTATCTAATTATCATTATAATTATTAAAAGCAAGGTGAATCAAATTATTAAATAATACTAATTTTATATTTAATGTCTAGCAAAACCCGGCAGACGTTGTCCTGCCTCTAGAGTCTAGGCAATAAAAGAATATTTATCCGTTATTCTAACACCCTGTATATTGTTATTAAGAGACCCTGTATATTTTTGAAAACGCCTTTAATATTTTTTTTGAAATCCTCTACCTACAAATATCAAATTTTCCTGCACTAATTGCCATACAAACTGTAACACCCTGTATAATGCAAATTTTGCGGAATTCTTTCTTAGTGTATCCTACATCATAAAGGTATCTACCTTCCAAAAATAGTGTTTTTACCTTCAGCTTTGGTCGTATGGTAATCAGTGAATCAAACAATTCAGAGTTTTATATGTATAGATATACTCATTTTTGTAGGTATACCTTAGTTTTTTGGTATTTATTTAATTATTTGTGTTTCTTCCATAATTAAATAGTTTACTGTCCATTAAATATTTTAGGACTCTAAAATCAAAACTGAAAACATGCTAATTTACATACATACATTTACATGCCTTTAATTCAAATCGGCAAACTTGTGACGTCATTGCCGCGCGTTCTATACTCTTCTGTGATTGGCTGTGAGTTACCAGACAACCTACACAACACCATCTACAAACCTTGGGTGTTACGTCCATTGGCGGCCATTGATTTAGTTCTCATTTGGTTCCACTTGCTCTCTGTATGAACTTTTACAACTTTGATCGCAATTATTTCTAAAACGCTATAGGCAGTTTGAAATATTTATATTTTTGGAAAATGCAATTAAAAAAACATCGATTGGTATCAAAAGTTTTTCAATATACGAGAGTTCATCGGCTGGCGTAGTGCTGGTGAATATTTTTATAGAATAGAGGAATCGTATACGAAACGTCGATGACAGAACATGTTCCCAAATTAAATTATGAAGGGTAATTTTGAAATTGTATCTGGTGAATATGGGTCAAGTTTCTTGAAGGCTTCGTAAAGAAAATTTAAAGTTCAATTCTTTTGCAAATTCATTTGTCGAGAAATTACCAAAAGGAATATTGTCACAGGTCAATTCATCAGGACATCCGTATATGATCCGTATATGGGGAAAATTGACTTCAGTCTTAATATAACTTCTTTATTATAGATCTCTTTAATTATATTTTTGAATATAAACTCAACAGATACATAATCAAGATGATTATATAACATCAGCCGTTTCTGGTAAATAACTAGATTATGCTAGGACGTCTAACCACAAAGTTCTATATATATCCTTGAATTTTTGTGTGAAGCTCACTATGGGGATTGAGAATTTAGTACGCATGTATGAAAGGGGAAGTGACTTGGAGTCAAGATTCTTAGAAATCCATCTAGAAACCTTGCGCCAATAATACATAAGGATGCGCCGCGCGATTTTGCGCAACGCCCGGAAATAACATATGATAACCCAAGTTTTTTGTGCTACTCCCACTACTCGTGTAGTCGTCCTCCCTATATTTGTTCATGGTTTGAAGCAACACCCCCCTTCGACTGTGAACCATGTGGCAGACATTGGAAACTGAACAAGACAAGACTAAGCGAACCACTTTTTCCATGCTCGTACCGTACCGTACCGTACCAATAAGACTGGAAACAGGAGATTAAACTCGCCCTAAAAATCGTGTAAAATTTCATACGCATATCTTTCGTAATTATATATATTTTTGCGCACCATATCGCGGGTAACAAGCGGCTCTAGCTTAAAAAATACCGCAGATGATGATCTCGAATACAGATAAATAAAGACAACCAATAATTTAGGTAATTGTGAAGATGTTCATCAATATTTGTTGTACACGAGGACACGCCGCTGATAACCCTGATATGCAACTTTCGTCATCTCATCAGGCTACGCAAGGAAAGATAGGAAGTTTACTCTCCTGTTTCTAGTCTTCTTGCCTTGTACCGATAAATGGCCACAGAGTAATTGGCGATCGTGAACGAAGTGTACGCCATCTATTATCAAGAGGAATTAGACAAAGTAGTTGCGGTTCCTCAGGGGAGGCAATGCCTACTCTACAATTCATATTTTTGACGTAGGTGCTTATCAAATCTAAGACGTTGGTCCTCTCACTAATTATAAACGTCCCTCCACAGAAAATGTAATGTGCCGTAGCACTACCTTCAGGAGCCATTTGGAAAAGTGCAAGTTGTATTCTTTTAGTAATTTTGTAGAATTGGCCACCTCTGCAATTAATGTCACTAGCCGCCACTGACCAAATAGAGGTGAACAACAAACCGTCAACCTAACCTATTTCCTCTATGAAATCATCGTATCTGTTTTACCCGTTAATCTAATCACATTACATATTCACTCACACCGCTCTTCCTGTTGGTATCCCAAGTGACAAAGAAGTACAAGAAATCTCTTGTTAAATAATGTTTTTCCGCATATAGGTTTCATCATTTTCTATTAGTATTTCTCTCAGTAAGTGGTTCATTTCTATTATTTTGTTAGACAGATTCGTATATAAAGAGATCCTTTGAGTTTATTTTTCAGTGTTTGTATTCTCACATGATTCTTACATCAGGGACAAAACTAGCATCTAGCCCGCAAAAGATTTTTAAATTTATAGCTGTTGGCACGTTTCCTCATCGAAAAGTTATTTGTTGTTCACCTCTATTTAACGCCATCTATTGGCGTTTTACTTTCGGCAATAGCACAGTATAAAGAATATAGATCTTTATACTGTGGTTATAGGTTAGGTTATAAAGGGCGTCTGGTTTATATTGTTCTATGATGTTCTCTGTAACTCTTATTTATTAGTATTCTGCTTAGAGCATGGAATTACCAAGGAGACATCGCATTCGGAGAGCAAGTGAAGCCAAATGTGACTAAATCAATGGCCGCCAATGAACATAACACCATATTCTTTTTTCGATAGCGACTCTTATATTCAAGAGCCAAGCGCCTCGCATCTCACCATTGTGTTTAGATACAAAAAACGTCTTTTTCACAAAAAATAGCAAAAAGAATGAAAATCAAAATAAACTGTAAAAACCAAGGTGAGAACGAAACTAATGACAACCGACGAAAATTTGACTTCTCTTTTGTTTCACGGCGGCTATACATAGCAGCAGAGACAACCATCAGAGCAGCATCTCCTGTCGTGTACGCACGACTTTTCCCTACTCTAAGATATTCTGTGGTGACTTTGCACCAAAGAGTATACCGGTTGGTGTACTCCAAGGAAGTTATAAGGAGGATAAGCGACTCATTGTATGCTCAGTGTTCCCACTGTGTTAGAAAATATGCTTTCTAGAGTCGACGAGGTGGGTGAGAGAGAGAGAGAGAGAAATGCTTTGTTGTCGAAAAAATATAAATTTTGTAGACAAAGCAAAATAAAAATATCAAAATCAAACAATACACAAACAAAACAAAGCAAAACCAAAAATTAAATAAAAATTAAATTAATTTATATAAATATAAAACAAAAATATAAAAATATAAAGATGTAAAAATATAAGATAATAAGTATAAGAATGTAACCTACAGCTGTATATTCGGTTAGAAAGTAAGTTAATATACAGCTGTATATTCAGTCAGAAGGTAAACACTAACTAAATCACAAAACAAAAACAAATTTTGTACAAACAATAAACCAGTGCGTGAGCTGAGCAGAAACATGCCTTAGTAAAAAAAAGTCGTTAACTGCATAAAAGGCATTATCCTAGGTAGTAGCTATTTAACTGAAAGTTTGGCAAAATCTGGGAAAAGCCGTTATAGATTTGATTTCGTGTGACAGATGATTTTACATTACAAAAGACCCTTAGGATATCAAACATCAAATAATATTCACTAAACCAGTGGGTGTAAGAAGCTTAATATTAAGTATTAACAATTTTAACAGAAAAGTCGCTTACTACATAAAAGGCTCTCTCCAGTAAGTATGATTTCAAAACCTTTCGAAATTCAGGAAAAGATCTTATGGACTTGATTTTAAATGGAAGATGCTTGTGCATTTTTTTGCATTGTACAGTATAGAGCTTTTAACCAACTCTGACCGAGGGGTTGGCAGATAAAGATCATGCTCCGTGTTTCTAAGCGGATAGTTGTGAGATGGCCTCTCTGGAATAGAAGATACGTGCTTGCGGATTAAGGATACAGATTCAAATATGAATAGGGACGGAAGAGTTAATATTTTAATTTTTTTAAAGTAATCCCGGCAGTGAGTCCTACTGCTAAGTCTCAGTGAATACCGAACAGCTCTCTTCTGCAGTTTAAAAATAAGTTCAAATTGAGTCGCACAACACGTACCCCAGAATGGAAGGGCGTATCGGAGGTGCGACTCAAAAATGTCATAATAGACTGTTCTAGAAGTAGACAAGTTGAGCTCCTTGAAAACTGATCTCAGCGCAAAGCAGGCAGAAATTCACCTTTTTGATAAAGCATCGATGTGCGAGTCCCATTTTAAACGATTGTCTACAATAAGCCCCAAGAATTTCACAGATTCAACGGCCTCAATAGTGGTGTTATTAAGCACAAAAGATTGCAATGTACTTTTATATGACAAAACTTTTGTTTTAGAAACTTTGAGGCCTAGGAGATTTGAATCGCACCAAGATTTAATCGTGACTAAGTCTCTAGATACAGTCCTATGAAGTGTCGTAATATCCGGGTTGCTCCACGTGAAACTAGTATCATCCGCAAAGGCAGATATCACAGCTAATGTCCAGACTAGCAATGTCGTTGATAAAAAGCAGAAACAAAATAGGGCCCAGTATTGAACCCTGAGGCACTCCATATTCAATTGGCTTGCAAGAAGACATCGACGTATCAACCCTCACGATCTGAGTCCTGCTGTTGAGATACGACTTAAACCAATCGAGAGACACTCCTCTGAAACCGTAGTACTCCAATTTATTAGTTAATATATTATGATCTACGCAATCAAAAGCCTTAGAGAAATCACAGAAAATTGTTGCTATAGAGTGATGGTTGTTCAGGTTTGAATATACATTAAAGAGGGAAAACATGGCATCATTTGTGCAGTTGTTACTTAAAAATCCAAATTGATGGATAGAGAGTATATTATATTTAAACAGAAAAGATAGAAGCCTTTTTTAACCAATCTTTCGATGATCTTTGATAATGTAGGAAGGAGTGCAATTGGGCGATAGTTCGAAGCTTGATCTTTATCTCCTCCTTTATGCAAAGGAACAATTATTGCCGTCTTAAGACAGTTTGGAAAAACTCCATTTTGGAATGATTTGTTAATTAATGTAATAAAATGGTTCAATGTGCATTCCGGCAGGTTCGAGCACATTTTCAGAGTAAGCCCATCAGCCCCAGATGAGGATTTGTTTTTAATGTCATTAATTGTACTGTTAAGCTCTGCTAATACTACGGGCGTAAAGAAGAAACTTTGTAAATTCATATTAGCCTTAGGGAGAAATGAGAGGGGGTCATCAGAAGGAGTTATGGTGTTCTTTAAATTTTTTGCTACATCTACAAAGTAATTATTTAGGTTCTCGGGTGAAATAGAGATTGTGTTAGATGAAGAGGTCTTATTTCTTAAGTCATTCACAATAGACCAGATTTCTTTAGCAAGATTACCGGAATTGGCCAGCCTCCTATTATAATAAATGTCCTTGGCAGCTTTTTTAGTCTTATGATAGATTTTTCTGTAACGTTTTACGTAATCATGGTAGAAGACGCTGATTCCGATGATTTTTTTAAGTAGGATAATGAGCGCATGGTCTTTGCAGATGTACGTAAGCCTTTAGTAAACCAGGGTTTATGTTGTTTGATATTTAGAGGCCTAAGAGGAAAGGATTTGAATGCCAAGTTAGATAAAGTTTTTATAAATCTAGGAAATTCGATATTGAAATCGTCAGAGAGGACAAACCAGGCTGTTGTTAGACATAGGTGCTTGAAATTACGAAATTTTTTTATCAGAAAAAATACGGCATAATTTGCGCGAAGCATTTTTGCACTTAGATTTAGCCGAAAAGTTTGTTAGTATTGCTGCATGATCCGAGAAACCTGAATTAAGGACAGTACAGTCAACGAATTTTGGATCGAAAGATGATACGACATAGTCGATAGTACTAGAACTAGTTTTATTTATTCTGGTTGGTGAGTCAACATGCATGATTATGCCAAAAGAGTCGAAAATGGACTGAATAGATTCTTGAGCAGCACACACATTGGAAAAGTCAATATTAAGGTCGCCACATAAAATTAACTTGCTTTTTAAAGGAAGGGATTCAAGCAAGCTCAGTAATTTTTGCCTGAATATATGCAAGTCAGCGTCAGGTGTTCTGTAAATACAAACAGTATAAAGATCATAAGCATTATGATAGACAATGGAAAATTCAAATACTTTTTCAGACAATAGATTATCGAATTTAGTTACAGCCGAAAAGTCGCTATTTATAGACATTATCATAGTACCTCCATGAGATAAATTACTTCTATTAAATCTAATCACTGTACCGTAGTTTTTGATATACACATGCTCATCAACATTTAACCAATGCTCAGTTATGGTAATAATTTCTGGAAAATTAAGTTCTAAGAAGAGAAATAATTCATCTGTTTTGTGTCTTAAGGACTGAATATTAATAAGAAAAACACTAAGCTTGCCATCGTCCAATTATACAGAGGGTGCTTGATCCTCTTTTCGCGTCAATTTAGTTAAAAATTTTGATTTCTTTTTGGAGAGCCAGTAGAAAAATATTTGCCATGACTCCCTAATTTTAGGAAGCTGTTGAAGTTTCTCGGATGAAAAGATAGACCTGAAGGCAGCAAGATCAGCTTCCACTCCGGCTGAGCCAATACCATATGCGTTGTGGTAGCGATAATAATAATACAACTTACGCAAGGTGTCCACGTCACTAGGATATCCCTCTGAAGCTAGAGTTAATTTGATGCTGGTGGTGGTCACGGTCCGTAGAGAGATACGGTTGTCTCGATCCGCAGTTAACCAATCAGGAGCGAGCGCGCGTTTGACGTATGCCGTAGACCTGAATTTAAATCGGTTGCCACTCTCACTATGTATTGCCTATATGTTTACTACATATATCCTAGTTTTTACATATAATAACAGTAACAAAAGCAAGCAAACCAGTATTTTATTAAGGTAGGTACATATAAACATAAAGAACAGTAGTAGTAAATGATACTGGCAGACAAAAACTCTTTAATAATTGCATGCAATCCGCTTAAAGCAAAAATTTGCCCTACAATTTCGGGAAGCATTGCTCATAAATTGTGGAAAATCAATCAATAAACGAAAAACACTGAAAAGGAAATCACAAATTGTTGCGGTTCGAAAGTTTGAGGTGGGTACAAATCGAAAAACAACAGGTCGACATGTTTTCCAGTTTAAAGAAGAATAGGTACCTGCCTCATTGAAATTTTGATTCAGATATCTCTTAATATTACAACATGAATGACCAAATTAGCTGAATTGTGCGAAGGTATTAGTTAAAACCGAAAAAAGTCAGGTCTCCGTTTTTTTGTGTGTGAAATCAAGTAACGATTTTTTTCATTTTTAACCGACATACCCCGAACGGAGGAGGTATTCAATTCGATTGTTTGCTTTTATGGTTTGTACGCGCTTATAGATTACCTAAACGTACTCCGATTATGGATTGAAGTTAAAATCTGAAATATTTGTATTTTCGCTATGTGGAAGAGGCAATCTCTTTCGAGAACTGCAAATCTGAGAATTGGAAATCAATAACCAGATTATTCTTCTTAGTTTTTTGAATAATAGCAAATACAAGCAAAGCATATATGGATAATGGCGAACGTTCAACGATTTTCGAGACAAAAGTGTGAAATAAATATTTTTATAAAAAAATTAGAGTTATCAGTTGATGCACTGAAATGTATAGAATATAATTCTATTGGTGCTGGTAGATACTCGTGAAGTTGGTGCCAAAAGTTTTCAACTGCACAACAAGTACCAGCACCAATAATAGATTTAATATTATCAAAGTCTATCTAGGCTGTCTTTGATACTATTTTGTACATTTCAGTGCACCAACTGATATCGTCGGTAATTTTTTTGTAAAAAATGTTTATTTTGTTTCTCCTTGAATACTTGTTACGTAATTGCATTCTTATGTAAGTTCTTTGTAGCAGATATGATTGTATTACTTCTTCCGGTAAGTGTGGATAGATTACTTTTTCCAATATTAGTCATTTTCTTCATAATATCCTTGGTTTTTTGAAATGGAATGGTTTTATTGAAAGGTAGAAAAATTTCGTCTAAAAGCTTCGCGCCTGCCGCCCGTTCACCTATTGTGATTTGTTACTTTTTATTACATTCAGATTAGAAGTATGTATGTATATCATAAGCGAAAACATTAATCAGACAAAAGTGCCAGTCGAACGCCGAAGCCCAGCCTAGATACCATAGATAAAATATGGTAGATTCCTTAGATAAACTATTTATATACGGAGCTAGATACGCAATCGCTGATCCCGGGTCTACCGGCTACGTCACAGGTTGCTTCCCGCACCGAACGCTTCTCTCGCCCTAGTATCCAGTATCCAGTATTGAGACAACCGTGTCTCTCTACAGACCGTGGGTGGTGGTGTGCCCTTCAAAACATACACTGGATGGTTGGTCATGGAGATAGGCTAGAAATAGACGGAGAGCTTTTAATACGGAAGAGTCCCTCAGTCTAGCCAACAAATAACGACCATCAGCCGTATCCGAATTACGGGACAGCCGCACTATAGGTGGAGTCATCGGGTCAATATTTAGCAAATTATCTTTTCTTGTATTTTTTTCCATGACAAAGTCTATATTTGTGTGGCCTAATTTCCCACTCTCTCGCACGTACCATATTTTTTCTGTCATACTACCACAGTATAAAGAAATACTACTTAGCACAGCACCCGCTTAGAAATATTGTCATATTTTAATGTGTCTTTGGTTTGATGAATGCAATACAAAATTATAAATTATAAGCCATTTATGTGATCCATGATCTTATTCCTATTTGAAACTTTAATCACAGCATAGTAAAAACCTATGCTGTGTTTATGTATAATGTATTTTTATGAAGTTGTGGCTTACGGGCAAGTTTTATTAGTAAATGACTGGCTGGAAGTCTGGAAATAAAGAAATCACATAATAAATTTGAACCTACGCGATCAAAATTACTTAGAATACCCGGATTATTATTTATGTGGGGCCCCAATAATTAATTCACTGGTGGGAGTAAAATCTAAGGCAGCAACTGAAAGATTATTTTGACCACATACCACCACAGTTTTAAAGGATTTTATTTTCTCTGTAAAAATCCATTTCGTTCGCTTTTCATCAACTACGAAAGACATTACGAATTCTCCCTTTTTCATACTCAAATTATGCAACTTGTAAATTATTCTGAGAGAAAGAATTTTTGTTTCGTTGCTCTTAGCTAGTATCATAAACATTAATAAAAAATGTAATGTGTCCGTTTCGATGTCGAGTAAATAGGCTAGGTTTTAGGTTCCGTTCAATGGTTAGGTCTTTGTTTCCTTCGCGCAAACATAATATGAATGACATTTTACTGGTCACCGACACCAACTAAAAGCGATTGGCTTGACTCATTAGTAGACCCGCCCACCGACTCGACAATATACGGCATGCTTCCTCAAACATTAGTTGATTATCCTTCTAGTTCTTCTTATATCATCCTTGGTGTACTATTTGCTGGGCACTGTGCAAATAACTTAACTTATTTCTATTTACTCTATGAACCTAACCTAACCTAACCTAATACTCTGTGACCTGTGACTCTATGGTGCAAGCTGCTACTACCTTGAAATGAATAGTTGTGCATTATTATTAACGAAAATACTTGATAGTATTGAAGATTTACACGAATTGGAAGAAGTGATTGAGAACCTCAATAAACATGTTCGAGAAACCTTGCATGATTGTCTGAATTATTGCAATTCTAAATCGTCTTTGGATTCTAGCAGTATTGATAAGAAGTTATTTGAAATTGATAGTGTTATAGATTTTCTAAATGATGAGTTGAATACCGGTCACTGGAGTGAGGTTTCGATTAACATTAAGCAAAATTTTAGTGTTGCAAATTTTGTGAAATGTTGTATACTTTTGAAATCTAAAATAATCTCAAGTGATCATATGAAGAAAGGTCTGCTTTGCACAGATATGGGTTTATTGCTTGGTGCACCATTAGATACCAACAGTACATTTTTAACAAAAGTAGCCAATATATTAACGACCCAAATAAATCTATCCCAACGTGAAAGATTCCTCACTTCCAATATGAATTCTTTGATGCGAACCTCAGATAAAGTGTTTTACGAATCTATTATAGCAAAGGAAATAGATACAGTTGAATGCCCATCTGTTGAACATTTTAATACGAAATATTTCTCACTACAGAAACCAGTGAAACTAACTGGGTGTATGGAACATTGGCCAGCTCGTACAAAGTGGGTAGATTTAAACTATCTCCTTCATATTGCTGGAAACAGAACAGTTCCTGTTGAAGTGGGATCGCAATATACCGACGAAAACTGGTCTCAGAAATTGATGCCTATTAAAGATTTTATTTCTAAATACTATCTCACTGATAATGGCGACATTGGCTATTTAGCTCAGCACAACTTATTCGATCAAGTAAATACTTAATAATTTTGTTTTTAAATTTATTATAGATATAGTTACATTGAGCCTCAGAACGAATATCGATCTCCAATGAAATCATTAACTTGACCCGTTGCTTCCAATATTTACCCTATTGCTTCAGTTGTTTTAGCAATTAAGGTATTCGGTAGTGACAATGTTTTTGTTCAAAATTGCTGTTGTCCGCAAAAAGCCAGCTGTAATTTTATTTATAATGAATGTTGATTGGATATGCAATATTTTATGCTTTCAATATTAAATTACTGAGAGCCTTACGAACACAACAAGTGGTCAATGTGTAGAACAGGTCGCCATTGCTCTCGGCAATTTCGCTTTAACTGCACCTTTATTACATGTAATGGAACTGTTTCCGCAAACAAATATTGCGCTGTTACTTAATTTTGCCGAGGAAAAAAATCTAAAGTTTACTATTTTGACCTCGGAATTTCTCCTAATTCCAACACATATGACAGGTTTGTGTGTCACCACGCAGCTGCATTGTTCAATTTGATTATCAATATTTCATTGGGTATTTATTAATTTATTCCTACCAATTTGGCTTCATGTTTCGGATGTCCGTACAAACCTGTCATTTTGGCAACATTGCACAATGACAAACAGCGGCGGGCTGATTTTTCCTTGCCCTACCCTATATTTTTATGGGGTTAATTTAAACCAAATTACTCCGTAAAATCACTAAACCCTTATTTTCCTAACAAAGCAAACATATTCCCTCCACCCTACCGTAAGCGTTTTAGAGGTTGCCGCAGTAAAATTTCAAATGGAATGTCTTTCTATAATATATTCCTACGAATCTAGCAAAAAAATACAAAATTCGATGGGGACCTGTTCTACACATTTGCCGAACCAGCGCTAGATTGAAAGCTCTGTTATAAAAAGTTCTATGACTAGCAATTCAGCTCTCACAGTAACCGAACCATGCATTATTTTTTTACTACCGCTCGACAAGTGAAAAGAATGCTCTGGGGCTTTTAATGGTTTGTAATAAGTAGTAGCTGGCAATGTGTATAAGTTTTCTTCGTACCTGATCAGTAAATAGTTATAAATAATTGTGTGATTTATATTCTTCTAGATAACAGCACTTAAAAATGATATTCACATACCGGAATATTGTTGCCTGAGTCTTGACTATGACAATTCTACGGAACCTGACATAAATGCATGGCTTGGTCCGAAGGGAACTGTCTCTCCTCTTCATACTGATCCAAAAAATAATATCTTAGCACAGGTAAATTGTCGATTATTTTAAAAAAATCAGCTCTCAATTTTTTTTAAGGTCTACGGCGCAAAACAAATATTATTATTTTCTCCAGAGGATTCACAATACCTATACAGTCACAAAGGGAAACTGCTTCATAACACAGCTCAAGTTGATCCGCTTATGCCAGATAAAGAAAAATTTCCGGATTTCATGAAATCAACTATGTATAAATGTCTTTTAAACCCAGGGGAAATGTTATTTATACCTATAAAATGGTGGCATCATGTAGTAGCTCTCGACAAAAGTTTCTCTGTGAGTTTTTGGTGGGAATAAAAAAAATTCAAACTATGAATAGATTATATTACCATCACTCAAAAATACAAAATAAATAATGAAAAAAACATTGGAATAATCCTTGGTTACATTTAATAGAACAGCTTCTGGGTATTATAGGATTCTTTGATTATTACGATAAGTACCTAAATATTTTATCCTTCACATTATTATATTTATTAGATTATAAAGACAAAATGAAATGGGAACGGGAAGTACGCCTATTCATCTTTCTTAACACCTCCTCCAACTGTTATTTTTTTCTGAAGCTTACTGTGTTCCTCAGCAAGGCGATCGTATTCTTTGGCCAAATTCTCAGATTGAGATTTTAATGTTGCCTTGTCTTTCTTTTCCAATTTGAGTTCTTCTTCTAGAGTTACAATTTTCTTTGTAAGTCCAACAACCTAAAATTTAATAATATTCCATCTAAATGTGAGACGTCTAAAGAAAATGAGGGAAGGGAAACTTGTACAGCTTAATGTACTTATTTTGTTCGAGACAGAAAATAACCATGTATAATAGTAAGTTCTCACTTTTTCTTTAAGGTCATTTACTTCATTAGAATCATTTTGGGCAATTTCTCCACGCTGACTCAATAAACTTTTAGCGGCGGTCGTTGCACTTTGAGCTTGTCTCATTGAAGCTTCAGATTGTGCCTGTAATGTAGCCTGATCCGAAATCAATATGACAAGTCTTCTTATAACCAAACTCAAAAACAAGGCAAATCCAGATATATAGAAATTTCGTTGGGCTCTAAATAGTCTCATACTTCCTTGCATTTCACGATCCAAGTGAGCATGGCCATGATCGTCAGCTTCTAAATAACAATCATGTTAGTTTACTTATAAAAATGAATACATCAGTACAAAGAAGACTTACCCATATTAGAATATTTTCTCATCTCTCTTATGGCATCTAGAAGGAAAAGAACCAATATTGCAAGGAGTATAAGAAAATAAAAACCAGCTTGACGTTGCAATCCTTGCAAAAACTTTGATTTGAAAAGTGAGTTCCATCTCCTCGGGCTAGCTACAGGAAGGACCAAAAGAAGTACTACCGCTATTTCAGCATACAAAAAACCGGCGATCAGAGTCCACTGTAAACTCATCTTCACAAAATAGAAGCGAAAAAATGAAGACTATTTTTCTTGTACCTGATTTTATATTTAGACTCTGGGAATTACAATTACTGATGTGGACAATCTATTTTTGATTCTTAAATCAGTACTCAGTGACTCAGTGCAAAATGACAGATAACAAATCGTGTTGATTCTTGATACTCTTCTTTAAATGGAAAATGGATGCCACACCATAGAATATAGAGATGACCTTAGACCTTATGTCTGTTGTCTCTGACGCTGACGTTAACACTGGATTTGGAATGTGGTAAGAAGCTATATAGACAGGAGATTCAACTGTCTATACAAAACAACTGTGACGCGCTAACTGCGCAACCGACGGCAAGGTTGTGGCCTAGAATCGGATTTGCGCGCTACATTAGTGCGCACTTGTCATGTGCCTTAGATGTATTTTTAAATTCAAAATCATGTCATGCCAAATCTTACTGTTTCCGTGTTTATAAGTTTTTAACTATATTCATTTATTGAGAAAAAATATTCTCACTCTAATATATATTACTCTAAAAATACGACTCGCGTTTCTTGCATTGAACAATGTTCTAGCAAGTACGTGAAAGATAACAGTAGAAATTTATTTAAATTATCCAAAATCGCATTTTGTTTAAAAAATCCTTTTTGTATCATTTTTTTGTTTATTGTAATTAATAGTTAATACTTATCTGCTGAATTCTGAAAATATCTTACTTGGTTTTATGCTATTGGTCATAATTTCAAACATATCAAAAAAGGTAGAGCAGCTGCAAAAAAAATGTTTATTTGCGATCTGAATTTCGAGGATAGTTGCTTTGAACCAAACAATTCTATAACAATATTGAGAGACGGCGTTGAAATAACTTGTGGCGTCCTCCATGGGCATCGCTTTGCCAACTGCCATAGCGCACCTGCTACACTCACCGATAGAGCGCGCTAAGAATGTCTTCCTGGATGAGCCACAGTAATTCTAATCATATAGTTTCAATTTCAAACAATTTAAATCAGTATTCATTATGTGTAATGTAATGTGTAAACCAGATGAAAACCAGACCCAGGCTTCGCTCGGGTTAAATCTGACTCATAATACAGCCACAAT